>LR990642.1:29461977-35312217 GCA_905147715.2 Xestia xanthographa
GACACACCATCAGAGCGGCGGTATTGTCGTGCATCTTCAACTCGACATATTTGACGTTGGGCTGACGCTGCCATTCGTTGCACTGACCTCGCCAGTTTTTAATCTTGAAGAATACGAATACCATGGCTTGCGTGCTATAATAGTCCACCATCGAAGCCCAATAATTGACCTCGCTATACTCGCACTCGCGATACACAAACACTGCCTTGACGGAATGCGATGTGTCGAGCAGGGTGTATGGCCGCTCTCTGAGACCGAGCACGCTATTCATCTCGTTGAAATTGCTCATTGTCTGCGGGGCGAGACATAGAATATCCGCGACCAGAGGCATGGTGCGATCCAAGGAGCCACATATCTTTGATTGTTCCAGCAGGTCGCTCGGCATGTACATGCACGTCTGGGGATTCAACGAATCGCGCGCGATGCGAGGCAATTCACTCTCGGTGCGTGTGAGTTGCAGCGAAACGTATCGCATGATATGATTCGTTTCAGCGGCGGCGGTGGCGGCGGTGTCGATCTTGGGCGGCGGTTCGTTGATGTACACTCGCATCTTGGGATCTTGGATCTCGATGACGGCGTCGTCGTTGGTGGGCACTGCAGCGGGATGCGACATGACGATGGCGTGTGCCTTTTTATTGTAGTACATTCGATAGTCGTTATATCTCATACTGAGCGGCTTGTGCAGATCCTTTATCAACGTGTCAATGTGAGATTGTTCAATGCGTGATTGAGTGCAAATATTATGGTGTGCGGTTGTCCGTTTAGATGCATGGCTATGGCGTGTGCTCGATACAACACGCTCGGATTGCCCGAAGCAACCAGTATTTTATGATGTTTCTCATAGCCGCTCGCGGTGGGTGCATTCACCGAATATACATCTCTTTTCACATCGTAAAAAGCGTGACGTACATGCAAGAAATCATTGCTTCCACCCTCGATCAAATTCTCCGGACAGTCTATCGTGTAGATGCTACGAGTCAACTTTACATCGCCCTCGCTCGCTCTTGTCAAACGTCACGGTCATATCTGCATCGACGGCGGTGACCAGAGTCTTTGAGAGGCACACGGTGTATTTTGCGTCGTAGGGCGATGCTTTCACTGTAATAATATCCTTTGTCTTGCCAGCTCGGTAGTCTGGCCGTGCATCAGATAGACGTGACGACCATCGACATTCCAATATTCTAGCCCTCGGGTCGAACCAACGCAATGATGCGACGATAGAGAGCTAGAATCTTCTCGGGATACTGCTCGGGTGAAATTAAAATCACAAGAATGGGATGTTTATAGGCACTGGTCATTTCGACGATGCTGGCAATCGTGATATTCATCATGGAGACGGACATGCCTCTATATACGATGAAATCAATGTTGCGCATGGTCGTCCACTCGTCGAGCATAGGCAATCGAGTCTGTTCAAAGATGGACCTATTGAATCGCGCCAGGGCAGCTTCGCCGTGGCTGTATTGGAAATTGAGGAATATGGCTTCGTCGAATGGTGTCTTTACATCGTCCTTCACTACGGTAATTGGATTTTTCTGCTGAAGCAAGGCATCCACGATGACATGTTCACCGCCGCTGTCACTCTTCAAGAGACTATCGCCCGATGCTGCTTCTGCTGCTGCTACAAGGGGGGTCAACTGCTGGACCGTGCTATATGTAATGTTGGCATGGTGCGGATTGTAAACTGCACCCTCGTAACCGCCACCCTCCCCTATCGTGTACTCGTGCACCAAACGAACCGTCACTGGGGAGGCGGCCGGATGGGATGGGGGAGCAGCGACTCGTTGCAAGGTGACAATCTGCGTACTCGCATCAAAGTCAAACTTTATTTGCTCTGCGACCGGTGTGATGCAATAAAAGTTTTGGGAGGCATTCTCATTGGCCGCGGGCGATATATGATGATAGACCAGTCGCTCGGTCATGGATTTGTACTTGGGATTTTGCGTTATAGCCGAATAGTCGCTGGCCTTGCGGAAACTGACGAAAGCAACGGTGTCGTCGGTGTACAACTGCATCGCCTCCACCAGTGCGATATGCATATCCTCGGTAACGTTACGAATAAAGTACATGTGCATGACCTTTCCGTGGGTCGTCGTCTTCTCCGTAAAGACAACGCGAACCGGCTGTACGTGAAAGTACGCGTGATCCGACTCAAAGCCGATGGTTCGCGTGTCGTTCAGGACATCGTGCAGTTCTTTAAAGACATCGTGCTCGGTGTCGATACGCGTCTGACGATAGTTGGGACAGTCTACGCCGATGCGCTGGGGAGAGGTCAGGACGATATGATCGACAGTCGCCGCCGCCGCCATTCCTGTCATATGCCGTTGCAGATCGTATCGTGGAATGGCAATTTTTAGGTCGCCGTTAACGATATCTACGGTGATTGTTGTTGCCCCCGCCGCTGGTTTTGGATATTGAACAATGAGGAATTTCTCCTTCTTGCTGGGTGCGGCTATGGTCAAAGCTATGAGATTTCGCAATTCCACGACGGATCGCTGAAGCTCGATCAGTGCGAGGATACGCTCGAGATTAAAGTATTCGCTAACCAGGATGGCGGCAACGAATGTATGGTTAAAGAGGACGGCAGATGATAGCACCGTCATTGTAGCACGCATGGCCAGATAGTTGAGAAGCTGCGCGCAGAACCAATCAATCTGCTGCGATTTGCGATAGACGATCATGACGAATGTATCCGCAGCAGCACCCACTGTCTCGCCGACTACTGGATGCATCTTTAGATGCGGAGGTTTGCTCGAGATGGCCATGTTCACTTGAACGGGTCGGTCGCCAGTCTTGTTGGTCTTGGACGATTCATCGAGGTCGAGAAAGACGGGCGGCAGGGGTCGTGCCACAAAGGGATCTACAACGAATCCCCCGTCGACGAGTAGGCTTGATTACGCGTTGACTGTACAGTCCAATGATAATTATTATATAGTAAAAAGAGGTAGATACCGCACTAGCACGCACAAATTGTTGAGGACAAAGTGACACAATTGTTGCACTTTGATAGCTAGCTATCTCTTTCTATCTTATACGTTCCTATCGCTATCTATCGCTGTCGTAGTTTTAAATTACTCGCAACGATATCTGAACGCCATTCAGTATGAACATGGCGTATCTTCTTTATAATATCATTGGTACAGTCCTAGCAATTAGCTGATCCCCCTTTGCAATTCTTTTATATTTTATTTACTTCGCTCAAATAAATAAAATATAAAATAATTGCAAAGGGGGTCAGCTAATTGCTATTGGTCTTGGACGATTCATCGAGGTCGAGAAAGACGGGCGGCAGGGGTCGTGCCACAAAGGGATCTACAACGAATCCCCCGTCGCTGTTGGGTCGATCGTCAAACACCCATACGCAACTCGAATCGTATTGGACGCTGAGCGGATCTCCGTTCGGCACCACCACCACCATCTTGTACGGCAACTTGCCGATTCGCATGACATTATTCTTTATGCTCAGGGGAAAGTTTGAATAGTGATTGTTGGGCTTGAAGACGTAGCGCACCTCGTCGCTCTCGATTGGTATTTGCGAGACTGCATCGATGAGCGTACAAAGATACCAATGCGCGGGTTGTATTTGTGAAGTGGGATTGCTCAGAGTGAGCACGAACCTCGACTCGTTCGCCACACGTGGAAGGGTGTTTATCGCTTTGGCACCGGCAATGCCATCGAGGCGATGGTGCCATCGATGGCCATCAAGCGCCATCGAGGCTGGTGACGAATCGTTTCCATAGTTCAATTTATAAATTAAGTCTCAGATACACCCAGAGAAAAAAAAATAGATCAATATTCTTACTGTGCCCTCTCAGTTTATTTATGAAAACCTTTTGTACGCACATAAAAATGTTAATTACGTGTGGCGAACGAGTCGAGGTTCGTGCTCACTCTGAGCAATCCCACTTCACAAATACAACCCGCGCATTGGTATCTTTGTACGCTCATCGATGCAGTCTCGCAAATACCAATCGAGAGCGACGAGGTGCGCTACGTCTTCAAGCCCAACAATCACTATTCAAACTTTCCCCTGAGCATAAAGAATAATGTCATGCGAATCGGCAAGTTGCCGTACAAGATGGTGGTGGTGGTGCCGAACGGAGATCCGCTCAGCGTCCAATACGATTCGAGTTGCGTATGGGTGTTTGACGATCGACCCAACAGCGACGGGGGATTCGTTGTAGATCCCTTTGTGGCACGACCCCTGCCGCCCGTCTTTCTCGACCTCGATGAATCGTCCAAGACCAACAAGACTGGCGACCGACCCGTTCAAGTGAACATGGCCATCTCGAGCAAACCTCCGCATCTAAAGATGCATCCAGTAGTCGGCGAGACAGTGGGTGCTGCTGCGGATACATTCGTCATGATCGTCTATCGCAAATCGCAGCAGATTGATTGGTTCTGCGCGCAGCTTCTCAACTATCTGGCCATGCGTGCTACAATGACGGTGCTATCATCTGCCGTCCTCTTTAACCATACATTCGTTGCCGCCATCCTGGTTAGCGAATACTTTAATCTCGAGCGTATCCTCGCACTGATCGAGCTTCAGCGATCCGTCGTGGAATTGCGAAATCTCATAGCTTTGACCATAGCCGCACCCAGCAAGAAGGAGAAATTCCTCATTGTTCAATATCCAAAACCAGCGGCGGGGGGCAACAACAATCACCGTAGATATCGTTAACGGCGACCTAAAAATTGCCATTCCACGATACGATCTGCAACGGCATATGACAGGAATGGCGGCGGCGGCGACTGTCGATCATATCGTCCTGACCTCTCCCCAGCGCATCGGCGTAGACTGTCCCAACTATCGTCAGACGCGTATCGACACCGAGCACGATGTCTTTAAAGAACTGCACGATGTCCTGAACGACACGCGAACCATCGGCTTTGAGTCGGATCACGCGTACTTTCACGTACAGCCGGTTCGCGTTGTCTTTACGGAGAAGACGACGACCCACGGAAAGGTCATGCACATGTACTTTATTCGTAACGTTACCGAGGATATGCATATCGCACTGGTGGAGGCGATGCAGTTGTACACCGACGACACCGTTGCTTTCGTCAGTTTCCGCAAGGCCAGCGACTATTCGGCTATAACGCAAAATCCCAAGTACAAATCCATGACCGAGCGACTGGTCTATCATCATATATCGCCCGCGGCCAATGAGAATGCCTCCCAAAACTTTTATTGCATCACACCGGTCGCAGAGCAAATAAAGTTTGACTTTGATGCGAGTACGCAGATTGTCACCTTGCAACGAGTCGCTGCTCCCCCATCCCATCCGGCCGCCTCCCCAGTGACGGTTCGTTTGGTGCACGAGTACACGATAGGGGAGGGTGGCGGTTACGAGGGTGCAGTTTACAATCCGCACCATGCCAACATTACATATAGCACGGTCCAGCAGTTGACCCCCCTTGTAGCAGCAGCAGAAGCAGCATCGGGCGATAGTCTCTTGAAGAGTGACAGCGGCGGTGAACATGTCATCGTGGATGCCTTGCTTCAGCAGAAAAATCCAATTACCGTAGTGAAGGACGATGTAAAGACACCATTCGACGAAGCCATATTCCTCAATTTCCAATACAGCCACGGCGAAGCTGCCCTGGCGCGATTCAATAGGTCCATCTTTGAACAGACTCGATTGCCTATGCTCGACGAGTGGACGACCATGCGCAACATTGATTTCATCGTATATAGAGGCATGTCCGTCTCCATGATGAATATCACGATTGCCAGCATCGTCGAAATGACCAGTGCCTATAAACATCCCATTCTTGTGATTTTAATTTCACCCGAGCAGTATCCCGAGAAGATTCTAGCTCTCTATCGTCGCATCATTGCGTTGGTTCGACCCGAGGGCTAGAATATTGGAATGTCGATGGTCGTCACGTCTATCTGATGCACGGCCAGACTACCGAGCTGAGCAAGACAAAGGATATTATTACAGTGAAAGCATCGCCCTACGACGCAAAATACACCGTGTGCCTCTCAAAGACTCTGGTCACCGCCGTCGATGCAGATATGACCGTGACGTTTGACAAGAGCGAGGGCGATGTAAAGTTGACTCGTAGCATCTACACGATAGACTGTCCGGAGAATTTGATCGAGGGTGGAAGCAATGATTTCTTGCATGTACGTCACGCTTTTTACGATGTGAAAAGAGATGTATATTCGGTGAATGCACCCACCGCGAGCGGCTATGAGAAACATCATAAAATACTGGTTGCTTCGGGCAATCCGAGCGTGTTGTATCGAGCACACGCCATAGCCATGCATCTAAACGGACAACCGCACACCATAATATTTGCACTCAATCACGCCATTGAACAATCTCACATTGACACGTTGATAAAGGATCTGCACAAGCCGCTCAGTATGAGATATAACGACTATCGAATGTACTACAATAAAAAGGCACACGCCATCGTCATGTCGCATCCCGCTGCAGTGCCCACCAACGACGACGCCGTCATCGAGATCCAAGATCCCAAGATGCGAGTGTACATCAACGAACCGCCGCCCAAGATCGACACCGCCGCCACCGCCGCCGCTGAAACGAATCATATCATGCGATACGTTTCGCTGCAACTCACACGCACCGAGAGTGAATTGCCTCGCATCGCGCGCGATTCGTTGAATCCCCAGACGTGCATGTACATGCCGAGCGACCTGCTGGAACAATCAAAGATATGTGGCTCCTTGGATCGCACCATGCCTCTGGTCGCGGATATTCTATGTCTCGCCCCGCAGACAATGAGCAATTTCAACGAGATGAATAGCGTGCTCGGTCTCAGAGAGCGGCCATACACCCTGCTCGACACATCGCATTCCGTCAAGGCAGTGTTTGTGTATCGCGAGTGCGAGTATAGCGAGGTCAATTATTGGGCTTCGATGGTGGACTATTATAGCACGCAAGCCATGGTATTCGTATTCTTCAAGATTAAAAACTGGCGAGGTCAGTGCAACGAATGGCAGCGTCAGCCCAACGTCAAATATGTCGAGTTGAAGATGCACGACAATACCGCCGCTCTGATGGTGTGTCGGAAGAAAGAGTGTGCCTATACGTTTGACCGCTTCTACCGCCTGCATCTGGAATTCACAAACAAGATTAAAATCTATTACACCATGAGAACGGTCGATTCCGTTGTCGTGCACATGAGAGAACCCGATGGCGTAATGACCATGGAATCGGTGAGCGTCAAAAAACATCTCATCGAAGATGCGAGTGCTACTCCAGAGCAGCCATCCGAGCGAGTCAAAGATGTATTGCGTCCTGTCGAATTAATACTGAGCAACGTCATCCTAAGCGTCAAGTCACTGGTGGGTGAGAACATTGAAAAGATCCTAGTCGACGATGGGACACCGCTGAGCTCGGACGAGCGACTCGTGCTGTTTGTACGAGTGCTGGACAGCGGAGCGCCACTCTATAGCCTGCTGACGCGACTCTACGAATCAGAGGCGAATCGTAAGCAATTGACGGTGGTGATTGCACAAAAGAGCGCCTCGGCCATAAAGCTAGAGAGCGCAGATTTCCAGCACGACGACCCAGACATGTTTATGAGACGCGACAAGGAAATCGACACTTTTAAGTTTATCGACGCTGCGAGTACACAGGTATCGACGGACGATATAATCTTCCACGCCATCAAAGCGAGCACGAGCAACTGGAGTACCATCGTCGAACGTGCCACATACGATACTGGCGGTGTTACCGATCAAAACTACATGAATGCATCGTTCAGCGACGGCGACCGCGTAATCAAATATGTACACAGTGCGGTGCGATCCTCGCTAAGCAAGACCGCCATCGTCGGCTGGACTGGAGAGTTTGTGATGGAGAAGCACACCAATACCGTCGATTTTAACCCCTTCAACGAGACCAAATTCACCGCATTGAATCATACCTTCACCTATCAAAAATTAGACAATGTCGTCGCGTCGATGCCCATGGTGTTTATTCGACTATCTAAAAAATAAAATCTTTTTCTATGACAACAAACCTAAAAAAAAAAATTTTTTTTTATCTTTATTTTTTTCTAACGGATATATTTGAAACAGATTGCGACGAGGAGCACCATACATCCGATCAGCCATACATATGCAAAGGTATGATCGGATTCGACGAATCGGGATACGACAAGGGTGGAGCACAGCACTCCTACGACGTTGAGACAGAGAATCTTGTGTTTACGATGGATGGCCTCGACATTCTTCATATAGACACTAAAGGCCCGCATGAGCTTGGATTCGCTGAGCATCAGCGCTCGAATGTCGGCCAGGTCACCACCGTCCTCGAGGGTGGTGCCATCGGCGGCGGCCAATTCGTCCTTTGTGAGTAGATTCTTCTTGGTGTATTTGATCCGATTGCCGTCCGAGTTGAATGTGAGCGCTCGAATGTAGTCGCAAACAAAGCACGAGTCGTACACGATATTGAGGCCAAAGTCGAATTCATCGATGATATTGTCGGGCGAGTAGCCAATCTCGCGAGGCGGATTGAAAAAGGAGAGGGTGTCGTGATTGCTGTGCAGCAACGAAGCCTTCAGATCGAGCGGATTGTACGGTCGTCTAAAATTAAATGTCTTCATGTCGAGTTTGTCGTTCTTGAGACTCTCCATGCCGGCGTCGTCGCTGCTCTGCTGGAAATCTCCACTCTCGTCGAGATAACGGCTCGAATACACGGCGTCTCGATACTTTTGAACAAAGAGAATCGGACTGATCTCGGGGGTGCCGAAGCCGGTCGTTTCCATTTTATAGATGACATCGTTGACGGAATAAAACTCTAGATGCTTGGCGTCGAGCATATCGTTGAGTTTCAGCGGATCGACAAAGAAGAGGGTGAGATCGATGATGGCCAGCACCATGAGGATGATGAATACGATAATGTTGCCTGCACTCTCTTGCGCGACAGTCATCATCTTGACGAATATCCGCACGAATATACCGACGAGCCGCTTGATCAGCATTTCGGCGAGAAAGTGCTTGATGAGGGTGGACGTGAGGATACGAACCCCGACGCGAGCAAACACCCGGAGGGCCATACGATTCACGGCGCCGATAAAGACCTTTAGCTGACTCGTGAGGAATGCATCGAAATGGTATTGTGCAAAGAGCGACAGTACGAGCTCGCCCACGCTGGTCAGTACGCTGGTCACGCTCGTCGATGCAATCATCTTGTCGAGGGTGTAATTCGAGGAGGTGGCCTTTAGGTGTATCGCCTGATACTCGTCCAGATAGCGTATGCCGTACTTGTCTCGTTTGAAATTGGCGGGGATGGGGGGCGGCGGCGAGTCGCGGGGATGTTTATAAATGATGCTAAACTCGTGCAATCCCCCCGGCCAGCCAAACTCGGTGGTCCAATACATGTGGCGATTGTCCTCCATGAGCCCGAGCTCGGATAGTTTTACAAACGGATTGATGGCGAAAGCGCGAGCGTTGACCTTGAAAAAATCCTCGTTTAGCATCTGCAGATCGACCTGTTCGCTGCGAGAGATGGCGGGCAGTTCGGGTCGCTTCACCGTGTATATCGAGTCGCCGTAGATGGTGTGCTTGAACAGATACTTGAAGCACGTGTATATGGATTCGCCGGGAAAGAGCGAGGTGAGTTGTTCGCCCCAAGTCAATCCGCAGGCGCTGGCGTCGCTCGCCAGGGTCATGGCGAAATCGTCGCAATAGTACTGATTGAGTTTAAAGGCGAATGTCTCGTCGCCGGTGCGCTCGTTGATGTAGGGGGGATCGCTGCTGACGTCGAACCCCGTGCCTATGGTGTCGACATGGGGCACGGTATGAGTGGCGGTGCGTGCATGATCGTCCACGCCCATGTTGTAGAAATCGGGAGTCATGTAGAGACAGGCCTCGCATCGTTTGCTGTAAAAGGTGGGCACGGCGATGCTCTCCTCGAGTTCGGTGGTGGTGCGACTGGGGCGCAGAGGTGCCGCATTGGCGACGTGAGAGAATAGATGCCAGCAGGCGCTGTTGCAGGCGGTGATGGTGGTGTTGCCGCTCTTGAACATTAACAGATCGTTGGACTTGGGGCATGTCCTGCCGCGCGGAAAGTGTCGATTACAGTGCATCTTCCGGCAGAATGTCGGACTCGCCTTGAGACGCACATAGATGCAGTGGTCTTGAAAGTCGGGATTGGCCTTGATCATCTTGCGATGCGGATGAATCTCGAGGGTGACGTGTGAGAATAGATGGCGCGCATGCTTCAGATAATGATTGAATGTGATGAGTTTGAAGCGCTCGAACGAGTAGGCATGAGCATGTTTAAAATCTACGCTAGTTGGTAGACTCATGCTGCTGCTGCTTCTCCTCCGCCGCCGTTCTCTTATTTGTCAACGTTTGAAACAGTATAATTTCAAGCTCCAGTATTCGATGACGAAAACGCTCACGATCCCGACCCACTCGTTCCCAATAGCCTCCTTCGCGAGCCCTCCGATGCGCATACTCCCAATGATGTAACGTGCGTATGCTCACGATTCGATTGAAGGTGACTCGTCGTCCAACTCGTTCCTGATCGGCATCACCATCGGCCATGACTGGTAGGGTGGTGGAGGCCAAAAAAAATAAGAACAATGTCCGAGGATATATTGGCATATGTTAATAAAAATCGTCTACAGATATGCAAGTACTGGGTATTGCTCGTCAATGCAGCAGCAACGGCATCACGTCGTAGCATCGAAGAATATTACAAGTCTCTACCACCGCCGCCGTCGTCGTTCCAATTACCATCACCGCCACCTCCAATGTCTATTCGTTCTACAATCTTGGCTTTAAGCGGCGGAGGCAACGGCGATATGTTTCGAGAAGTTTGGCTGTACTATAGACAAATTTTACAATTGTGCATCATGATGCCAATACAGATGGGTAAATATGGATTATTTGCATATAGTATGGAACGAATGCTTACACTACGCACCAACCCCCAAGAGTACGTTGAATCGGAGGATTTGTATTATAATAAAGAGGATGAATCGCCACCGACCACCACCCTCCAAGAAGAAAATCTCAAACGATTGTTGCATCTCAGCAAGAGTAGCGCCGATAATCATCACCGCCACTACCAGTTTATTCATCATCATCCCCCAAACGACATGCAAAAATATATAAAGATGTGGAATAAAATTCAAAAGTGTCTGATTCATTACATGTTGATTAATCGCGTGTACATTAATGATTTCAAACAGTATCACGAGGACATTTCAACGACGCTGCTGGAAAATGAAACGCCAAGTTAGTCGATGGTCAAATTTTTAATGAATGTATAAAAGTCTACACAGTTTAATTGTTTCTTCATGATGCTCGAGCAGCTTCGATTCATGTCGAGAATGTTGAACCACTCGCGATTGGGATATGCCGAGAGCATCGTGGACAATTGCTTTGGGATTCCGATGAGTTTGGAGAAATCGTGATCGGAATTTGCACGATTCGATTGTTTCGCATACAGATAGTCACTGGCGTAGTCGATGAACGATTTATTCTTTGTAGTGTTGGCGGCGGCGGCGGCTGCTGCTGTTGTTCCTCCTGCGGTGGCGACGTTATACTTTTCAATGTTATCAAAGTAGATGACGTAGACGAAAATGTAGTGTTTCTTCAGGTAGGCGGATGTCATGAAGGCGGGCAGATTGTTCAAATTATGAACAATGATTATGTTTCGCAACGAAAAATCACAATTGCCATAGAAGCGAATCAATTCTTTGCTGTATATAATGTTTATAAATCGATCGTCGCGTCCCGAACTTTGATATAAGCGCTGTAAATCTTGAAACGCCTCTTTGATCGTCGTGTATTCATTGTAGATCGCTGCAGCCATATCCTCACCAGTCCACGACGATGGAATTTGTACACAATATCAATGCCAAAGTGCCCGACGAGTGGGTCAACTATTCACACTTGCGCGGTGCTATTCCACGTGAATTTCAGCAAATCTACTCGCCCTGGGAGGCTAAACTCGCGTTAATGTTTCTCAACAACTGGTATCGCCACAAGCACCACGATTCTAGCGTCCGGCACCGACTTTTTTATTCGGATGTGCGACTTGGACGAGGCGGTGATGAGCTCAAGGGGATGCTCCGGTGCTCGATACCATTGCTGTTCCTTGAGGCTAAACAGCTCGTCGGCGGGATAATCGATACCATCGACTGCAATCGGCTGTTTTGTACGCTCATTGAGGCGGTATAGTCTATTGACGGCGGTGCCATGAAAAAAATCATATTCAATTTGTGAGAAAATATTATCCTTTTGTAGTCCGCGAACTTTTAGCGCCAAGTCGAGATCGGGGTTTTTATTTAAAAAATACGAGGCTATCGTTTCGACTCTGTAATAGTTAAAGACCAGTATCACCGTGAGGAACATGACGCTCTGCAGCACAATGATAAACTGCAACTCGTTGGTGGTAATCATCACTGTTTAACCTTTAGACGCTTGCCCAGATTAACAATGTTATAAAAGTGCATATCCTTGTCCTTGAAGGGCAACTTGGGTTCTAGCAGGGCGAGAGGCTGATGCGGGAATTCATCGAGGACAGTTTCCTGCAGATACACAATGTTGTTTGTGCTTACTATCATATCGCTGATGTAGCGGCGACGACTGTTGAGATTTTTCAGCATATCCATGTGCCGTTTCTTGGTTTGAGCGTCGGTAATGTCGCGCATGAGCAAATCTATAAAGTTTACCGAGGCGGTGGCGGATAGCGCCGCTTCGCTCGACTCTTCTTCTCCGGGCTCGGGGGTCGCATCCAGCATTCTATTGAGACTACGGAGCGCATGCGCATCCTCCCCGACGCTAGTCACATTGTGTTTGATTTTTAACAAGAATTTATGCAACGCCGTCTCTTCGCTGGCGTTTAGCCGCGGTTGTACAAAGATTGGTTTGTCATGCAGATGCTCATAAATTTTTTTTCGTATGGTTCCAGAGTCGGCGACAAACATCATAAGTGACTCGGGCAGAGAGGTGTGCGGCGAGATGCCCGTGTGCACCGTAAAGATTCGAAAAAACTCCACCATCATCGAGATGTATTGAAGCTTCTTCTGCGGCGAAAGTTTGTGCTTTTGCGTGAGAATAAACAATAGTTCGAGAGCCTCGAACGGATCGGCACTATAGTACGGCGAGACGAGCGACGTCGACATTGCGATTCTTCTAGTCGTATCGTCTTAGAGTTACTGCGATAACATTCACCTGTCTATTCAGATATACGCAAAACAATATAAACATACTTATTAAGATTATTATTATTATGGATTTTTCACCGGGCATTGTATATATTGGCACGACGTCCACACTCAATGTTCAATCGCTGGAATCGTGTCTGATTCCATGTATCGTGAAAGAGAATGCTGATGGAGGCGGCGGCGAGATTGTATTCAACGACGCATCTACAAACGCGCGAATATACAACTACGAGACTATCGTGAAATGTCTACGAAAGGATTGTCTGACGATTATATCGGCGCGACGACGATACACCAGTCGGGATGAGATTCTTCAAAAATGCCGCGATCATGCAAAGAATACCAAGAAAGCAATAAAATACAATTATTATTTTTAACAATTCTTATTTTTTTTATTCCTCATTCAACTTCCTGAGCGATTAGGGGTACGCGTCTTATGCACGAACAGCCCACCGCCACACTGATGTACTCTTCGCGGTTCCGTAGATACAGCACTCTAACATAATCTTGAAGCTCGATGCAAGCAAACTGGCCATTATCAGCGTCGACGATACTCTTGCCGCAGCACGCTACACTTCTGGAAGACGACAAAGCTGAGGAGCGACACATGGTATACGGATCATCGGCACACTTGAGCACTTTAATCATCGAGGGAATTCGATCGGGGCTATAGTCGACACTCACTCGCGTTCGACACACGGCTATCTCCTCGGCCGAGCGAAAAAAATCGATGAATCAAACCACAATGCCACGCGGGCGCACTTTGAAAAAATGAAAAATTCCCGAGTGTTAGTAGGGATAAAGTCCCGACGCGCGTGTAAATGCGTGCGATATGGTCAAAACGTAGGCGGAGGCCTAGTTTGGTCTAAAAATACTGAAAACCGCTTCAAAATCGCACGTCTGGAAGCAAAGATATCTGCGGTTAGGTTAGGTTTGGACCCGAGGCGGTGGCGCGTAGTGTTCCGCGCGCGCCCCTATTGGCGTTGCGGGGGGAGTACACCTCACTCCCTCCGCAAACATGAGGTGGCCTGCAGAGGCGGGCCAGCACTAGCCGGGGATCGTGGAAGGCGCACTAGTTCCCATGATCTCCGGTGCAAGTGTGGGACGGGAACACCGGGGTGGTTTTTAGTCGGTTAGAGTCCGGCAGAAAAAAAGGTTAGGTTAGGTTAGGTTACGCCCTCTCGTGGCTCCTCCCAAACCTGGGGGGGCCCAAGGCGAAATGCCGGCGCCTCTATCGCATCTTGCGGAGCATGGCCCTTTACGGGGCACCCATCTGGGCGGACTCCCTCTGTGTGAGACTGCACCAGCAGACTCACGATGTCCGCGATTACGCGAAGCCCTAATCAAAATAATACTTGTCCAATCGACAAGTGAAAACAACTATTCAACTATTAGATATAACTTACCCATCACGTTGGAACCGGAGATGTGGCGTAGTCCCTGGTCACGTCTTATCTGGGTGGGGTGTAAGTATAAATGTGGTTTGTGTGGTGTATGTGAAGTTATGTAAAATTCGACGGTTCCAAAGGACGCCCACAGCGCGTACCGTCGACTTCCGGATCAAACCTTCAGATCCCACACGTGGCACTTTTCACCAATGTCCAACTGAATTTTATCCCGGTTTAATAACCCAATCGGGGATGTACAATAGTCCAGCACTGAATTTAGGAAATTACCGGCGTCCCAATAAAACACAAAGGCCGGCTACATAACCTACAAATCACTCGCGGACACGACCCAAAATGGCGAGATTTCTCAATTTTCACTCAATTATCAACAAAATAACAAACACCGATCAAGATTGTATCGGATTACAATAACTCAAAGTTTCAATCAATAATTACACGACAGCCGCGTGCATCAAAAAATACAAGACCACGGAAGCAAGTTTTTTCCAAACCAATATGGCACTGACCAGCAAACGTCATCGCACAGACAACGAAACGTAATCTGTCAAACGTCAAAAAGGTGCGTTCAGAAACTTGGTGGATGAAACATCTACCCCCCCCGGACGGGCCGTCCCGTCCGCTAATCAATTGGCAGTCTTGACAAGGTTGCGACCGCTCTCTTCATAACCGATCCATCCACTAAAACCTCAGCAAAACGAGGTACCCCGTCGGTGCCAGCCACCAAATTGAGAATGCGCCCCCGGCGCCAATACAGAGGCTTAAGGTTGGCATCCTTAATAAGGACGAGGTCTCCTATCTTGGGCGGATGAGTTTTATCAGTCCACTTCACGCGCTGCTGGAGGATGTGCAGATACTCTAAGCTCCAACGCTTCCAAAAGCTCTGAGTGAGCTGTTGCACCAACTGAAACTGCGATAGCCGATTTTGGCTCACATCAACAAAAGGGTACTCAGGCAGAGCGACAAGTGGCTGTCCAATCAAGAAATGGCCCGGGGTTAGAGCCTCCAAATCGTTAGGGTCCAAAGAGAGCGGGCACAATGGACGCGAATTTAGTACCGCTTCAATGCGACAAAATACCGTAGCTAATTCCTCAAAGGTGAGAACGGTGTCTCCCAACAATCTCCGCCAGAGTCCCTTTGCTGCTTTCACCGCGGCCTCAAAAATACCCCCCCAATGGGGGCAGGCTGGCGGGTCAAACAACCAAGTGACCCCTCGACGGGCCAATTTGTTACCAATGTCAACCTGGCTCTCATTAAGAAAGTCATACACTTCTTTCAAATAGTTACTTGTACCCTTGTAGTTGGTACCGCAATCAGACCTGATCAGAGAAGGTAACCCACGGCGAGACGTAAATCTATCCAAAGTTGCCACAAAGGCCTCCGTAGAGAGGGAGGATACCAGCTCCAAGTGCACTGCCTTAGTTGACAGGCAGACAAATACGCACAAATAAGCCTTGACAATTTTACTGTTGCGAAGGGTAGACGTCTTTATCGAAAAGGGACCAGCAAAGTCCGTTCCTACGCCTGCAAAGGGCCTCGCCTCATTGACACGATCAGCAGGCAAGTCTCCCATCTGGGGCTGCATCGTTGGGGCCTTAGTCCGATAGCACGGTATGCAACGGAAGACGATGCTACGAATGGTACGACGAGCCGACAAAATCCAAAACTCTCGCTGCAGAATGGCCAACAGCGCATTGCAACCGGCGTGCGAGTTCTTAATGTGACGATCAGTCACCAACAATTTAATCAAATGGCCCGTCTTGGGCAACAAAAGGGGGTGACGGACCCCATAAGGAAGGCTAGAGTGCCTCAACCGTCCTCCAACACGCAAGAGACCCGTTTCATCCAAAAAGGGGTTCAACTTACTAACGGCTCCCGACAACTTAACTCTACCGGACTTCAAGGTCTCGATCTCCTTCTCAAAGTGTACGGCCTGCACAGAGCGAACCCACAGGAGGAGTGACTCCTGTCGCTCTTGAGGAGAGAAAACCGGTGACAGGCACTTGTCCCCTGGATTCCTAGCATTGTGACCAAAACGCCTGATCCACGAGGTAACGTTCAACAATTTGTCGAGGGAGCTGTATCGATTCAACAAAATATCAGGATCAAACGGAGGGTCCTTCGTCTCAACAGCGAGCACCTTAAGCCCGGGCAAAGGATCCGACATCAAAATTGGCGTTCGATGCCAATCATCCTCGGGGCGAGTCAGCCAATCCGGTCCCCACCAAAGGGGGTGCACAACTTTGGGGGCGGCGAGGCGGCGAGCCTCCTTGCCGGATTGCCGCCATGGGATCTGGAGGCGATAGTCCTCGCGCGCCTGCATGAATGGCGCGCGGAGGCGCTACGCCGGGGGGAAACTCCGCTGCAGCGACAAATTGTCGCTCAGCGGACAGACTTCCGGCGGGCTCTCATGGCGACATGGAGAGAGCGACCGTCGAAACCCCGTGCAGGGCACGCCACAATAGTGGCGATAAGTCCCCTCTTTGAGGAGTGGCTTGAGAGACGCCACGGCGTCCTCACCTTCCGCCTGACGCAGGTCCTCACCGGACACGGAGTGTTCGGGAGGTTCCTGCACTGAATCGGGCGGGAGGAAACGCCCGGGTGCTTCCATTGTGAGGATCGACCGGAGGACACGGTGGAACACACGGTGGAGGTGTGCCCCGCGTGGGCGGAGCACCGCCGTGTCCTCGAAGCGGCGATTGGCGGCGGCGACCTCTCGCGTCCGGCCCTGGTGCAAGCCATGGTCCGGAGCGAGACGGAATGGGACGCCGTCACCTCCTTCTGCGAAGCAGTAATGCTAGAGAAGGAGGTGGCGGAACGTGAGAGGGAGAGAACCTCTCAACGTCCCGGCCGCCGCGGGAGACGCCCCGGGCGTCGGGGGCCACCACCACGTAGCCCCCGGCCACCGTAGGCGCGGGCCTGTGGACGGTGAGCTATGGGCTAGCTCACTGTCCGTCCGTCTCATGACGACAGGCCGTGTCGACGGCGCGTTCGTGTTCCACGCGCGCCTCAAAGAGAGTCAGCAAAAAGGAAGGGGTCCGTAAGGACCGATGCCTGCCGGGGTTGCGGGACTATTCGAAAGAGATACCGTGGCCCCGGAACACAAAGGGCGATGAAGGAACATGGATGGGTTTTAGTCAGTAAAAGTCTGACACTCCCTCCTGCTCCGCCCAGAGCGGGAGGGGTTATTTGATGATTTCCCATCCAAAAAAAAAAAAAAAAAAAAGGGGTGCACAATCAGGCGGGGGGCCATGCACCCACGTGAGGCTACGTCACCGGGGTTCAAGTCTCCAGGCACGTGCCTCCAAATCAAAGGCGTTTCCGGCCGCCGACACAAAAATTTTAAATTGTTGTTTGAATAATCTCCATTTAGTGAAAAGATCTTCCTGTCCTGATTTGACTGTCCGTCCAGGCGTAAGAATTCCGAATGTTCACAGATCCACCTAAAGTTTGAGCAACGTGATTCAAGAGACGCACAAGAAGCGCCGCCCCTGACAACTCTAGCTTAGGGATTGTAATGTTTAGATGTTTTAAATAAGAAGCGATTAAAGATATTAACTAGTTTTATTAATTACACACGTCTTGTTCTTATGTCTAATGCTCTTGCGGACACGGAAGCTGCTAGAGCTGCTGTCATTTTGACAGGACTGGTGTTGCCCTATAAATTGTATATCTATTACATCCAAAAGGAACTCTTAAAAATTTATAATTTACTGTGTACTAAAAGTGCATATATCAGAAGACTCCTTGGTAAGCTTAATATTATAGAATCCATCAGATAAGTCTAATACTGAAAATACAGTCTTATTAGTTAGTTTTGACACTATTTCTTCATATGTAGGTATCAGATAGTGATTTTTTACCAGAGCTTTATTAAGATCTTTTGGATCTAAACATAGGCGTAGTGATCCATCTTTTTTTTCTATTATTACTAAATTACTAACAAAACTTTTTGGGTGTGGTACCTTGCTAATAATTTGGTGAGTCTCCAGGCTTCTTAGTTTTTCTTCTAACCGGGATTTCAAGGCATGAGGAACTCTGCGAGGAGGTTTTACCACTGGTTTAGTCCCAGGCTGGATACAAAGTTCCACAGGTTCCTCAAACTGTCCTACTCCCTGAAACAGTTTACAGTTTTTATTAATAATTGTTTCTTTATTCTGTATGCTACTTATACTTATACTTATATTTTTGAATATTCCTAATTCTCTTAAGGTGCTTAGTCCCAGAATCGGCTTTACTTTATTTTTTATTATATAGAAATCAGTGAAATGTACTTGGTTATCTCTTATTACTTTTAAAGTTGTCTTTCCGACAGGATAAATTTGTTCCCCCCCAAATGCTTCTAAGATTACTTTAGTCTCAGACCATTTAGGTATCGCATCATCGACTATTTTATTATAGTCTGTTATTGACAAAACATTAACCTGAGCACCTGTATCGCACTTGAAATCAACCCTTTTATTTTGTACTCTTAGTGTTAAAATCCACTCATTACATTTTATTTGAGTATTCCCAATACCATGACATACTTTTATGAGTCATAAGTCATGCACATTATTGTCTTCAGAGACTGTGTTCTCTGTTTCCGTGTTATGACTTGTACTAATTTCATTAATGAATTTACATCCCTTTTTATAATGATTTGGCTTGTTACAGTTATGACATATCTTGCCAAAGGCTGGGCAATTTCTGGCCTTGTGCCGAATCCCACATTTTTTACAATTATACATGACATCTTTACTACTGGGGTTATACTTAACTTTTGATTTGTCTTCCGCATTCTTGAATTGTGAAGCCTGTACTGCATCCACTGCTACTAGAGGCTGCTGCTGATGCATCATCTTGATATGGTTTTCAGATAACTCTGAGGCTCTGCACATGTCAACGGCTTTCTGTAGACTTAGGTCATTGACTTCCAGCAATTTTCGTTGTAATTTCTTATTGAGAACACCCAAGACAATTCGATCCCTCAGCATTCTTTCTTCTTGATCTTTGTAGTTACATGTTTTTATGAGTTTTCTTAGATCTGTGTAGAACAAGTCGAAATTCTCCCCGTCTTCCTGACATCTTTTGTGAAATATAAATGTTGAAATAAGTTCGTTTTGTTTCGGTTCAAAGTACTCGTCCAAACTCTTCAATAGTTGGTCGTACTTGACGGTTTCCTCTGTTTTTAGTACATTAAAGTACAATTCTTGTACCTCATTCCCGGCACAGTTGAGCAAGATGGCTGCTTTTCTAGTTTCACTCAGCCTTTCCAATCCGGCCGCCGACACAAAAATTTTAAATTGTTGTTTGAATAATCTCCATTTAGTGAAAAGATCTTCCTGTCCTGATTTGACTATCCGTCCAGGCGTAAGAATTCCGAATGTTCACAGATCCACCTAAAGTTTGAGCAACGTGATTCAAGAGACGCACAAGAAGCGCCGCCCCTGACAACTCTAGCTTAGGGATGGTCAATGCCGTCCGGAGGGGGGCCACCTTGCTCTTGGCCATGATCAGTGACAACTTCACCTGGCCTGTCACGCTGACGGTGCGCAGATAAACAACAGCTGCATAACCGTGCGAAGATGCGTCACAAAACCCATGAAGGGTAGCAGTATAGTTCCCAGGGGGGAGGATAGCGCGTGGTAACGCGACCTCGTTGACCGCAGGAAGTGCGAATACAAATTGGAGCCAATCTTCCAAAAGGGTTTCCCGAAGTGGCTCATCCCAACCAAGTTCCGCGGTCCAAAGGCGCTGGAGAAAACATTTCGCCCAAAACAATACCGGGCATATCCAACCATTCGGGTCAAAGGTTCTCGCGACAGTAGACAATACCAGTCGTTTAGTCCAAGTGTGTGGTGACTCCAAATCGACATCATACGTAAAGGTGTCTTGGACTGGTCGGTACTGAACGCCGAGAACGGCCAACATAGCAGGGTTGTCAGCATTTTCAAACAAATGAGGATCCTGCTTATGATCCTCTTCCACATCTTCCAACAGTGCTGGCGAGTTGGACACCCACTTACGCAACTCATAGCCAGCGGAATTCAAAATTTGAACCAACTCGTCACGCAACAGGATAGCTTCCTCAACCGTGGAAGCCCCAGTGCAGACGTCATCAACATACAAGTCCGTTTTCAAGATGGCGGACGCCCGAGGGAACCTCAAGCGTTCTCGGTCCGCGAGCTCCCAAAGCGAACGAATAGCAACAAAAGGGCTCGATCGAAGGCCGTACGTATTCGTGTTGAGCTCATAAACAACCATGGGGTCCCAGGGATTCTCTCGCCACAGGATCAACTGATAACGTCTGTCATCCCGGTGAATAACCGTTTGCCGGAACATCATTTTGATGTCAGCCACAAAGACTACTTGATGATGACGAAAAGACGTGATGACATCACAAAGGTCCCTCAACAATTTGGGGCCGGAGTGCAAGCAATCATTCAAAGAGACACCAGAGGAAGTCCGCGCAGACCCATCAAATACTTTGCGCAGCTTACCGGTGGATGCCTTGAGGACCGCGTGATGCGGCAGAAAGTAATGCTCAACTGAGCGCCAATCCAAATTTGACACCGACATGTGTCCCAAGTCTGCGTACTCACGCATGAAATCTAAATATTTCTGCCGCAGCACCGGATCCCTGGCCATACGGCGCTCCATCGCCAACAATCTCTTCTCGGCCATAGGTCTGGACTCGCCGAGAGGTGGTCGAACTGCAACAAAAGGCAACCGTGTTACGAGCCGACCGGAACGGAGTCGACCTGTGTTGTTCTGATAGAATAATTCGCACTCCTCATGTTCCGGGTTCAAGCGGGCCACTTGCGGTGGCTCCTCAACCTCCCAAAACCTCTGAACAGCGTCAGAGAGAGCGGAGCCACACGCCAACGCAAAATCTGGCTCAGGTGGAGGGGGAACCTTCAACACTGGGCCCATCACCGCAAAGCCAAAGATGGTCGAGACAGCCACCAAACCGTTCGGCTGCAAGACCTTCATATTACCCAACAATATTCTCCCTAGTACATCGGAACCCAATATCAAATGAGTTGTATTAGGGGAATCAAACCGGCGGTCAGCCAAATCCAGGCCTGACGTCAACCGGACAATATCAGGCGACAGCTGACGTTGGGGATGACAGCCCAAAATACTCATCAGAACAATAGCCGAAGGAAAAAACTTAGGGTCCAAACAACTCACAGGAGTGAGCCCAAATAAGGTTTGTCCCTCAACAGTCGGGATAGGTGTTTCGCCTATTCCATTAATCGTGCCTGAAAAGGCACGGACATCCAGGCTCACCCGACCCGCTAACCAAGACGACAAAAGGCAACCCTGGGCTCCCGTGTCCAAAATGGAACGGACCACAACAGAGTCCCCCGTGGGTCCCCAGACCCTGACCGATGCCGTTGGCAACAAAACCGTGTCGATCTGGGGAGGTACGTTAGCGGGACAGGCGCCAATTTCCTAGCAATGCCTGGGCGGCGACCGATCGCCGCATCCAGGCTGGGGTCTATCCCGATGAGGATAGTAGTCAAACTCCTCATCCGCGCGATGTCCCGAGCCGCGCGCCATCGCTGGAGGGGCATATCCCACTTGACGCCTGAGTGGCGGGGGGCGCGTCTCCAAACGGGGACGTTCCGCCAACGGAGGGGAGGGAAGGCGGTGCTGGTCTGGCCAACGTCGCCTACCAGCAGCTGCATACTCGCCTTCACGAGGGGAGGTCAATCGGCGGTCGCGCGGCTCCCGATCAACTGGCGCGGGGGGTGGAGTGCGGCGGTCAAAGTTGCAGGCCCCTCCTCGATTCTGATCCGGCGAGCGAGAAGCCCGGTGCTCATCTCCATCATACCGCCCCCTGCGCGAACCCCCATCAGAGGCTGGTCTGTCAGAGCGGTTCGCGTTGGCGCACAAAACTTCAAGATGTGAGCCCCTACAAATTGAACAAGGGCGGGGGTTGGGGCAATCCCGATGAAAATGATTCCCCAAACAAGAAAAGCACAGGCGGCGTGCATTGGCAACTCGGCGGCGGGCACTCACGTGCAACTCCAAGAAGGCCGCGCAAGTGACTACGGCATGTCCCGTGGCCTTACAATAGCCGCAAGCAAGATTACTCTGGGTGCCACCAAAACGGGGGGCAGGGCGGCTATCACCAGGCCCGACAGTCCTAGTCCGTCCCTGGGCCCTCGGCCGAGAGGGCGGTTGGCTTGACCCCGTGGCATCACGAGCGTTGTCGAGGAAACGACACTCATCCTCCAAAAATTTGACGAGGTCCTCAAAGGGGGGAAGATGGGTGGCACTATCCCCACCATACTTCTGCTCAAAACGGGACCTCAAGTCTGACGGAAGCCGCTGCAACACCAAGTGCACCAAAAGATAGGACCAATAGTCCACCGGCAACTCCAATCATTTTAAGGCGTTGGTTGCTGCCAGCAATGGATTCAACAGGTCAGCACGCAACGCTGACATTCTGGTGATGGCCGGCAACCCCAAGATCTGGTCAATATGGACATCACCCAGGCAACGTTTGTTCTGGTATCGTCGGGATAGAAGTTCCAGAGCGGTGGGATAGGCCGAGTCGGTCACCGGCAAGTGCTGCACCAAGGCTCGAGCCTCACCTCCTAGGGCTGACAACAAATAAGCCAACTTCTGGGCCGGTCGGAGGTCAGAGCGCGAATCAACCAAACTGTCAAACAGGTTCCTGAAGCTTAACCAATGGTCCAAGTGACCGTCAAAATGTGGCAGCTCCAGGGTAGGCAGTCTACCCAAAAGTCCAGGGCCTGCAACAACAGAGGTCTCTGTTTTGACCTGGGCAGGGTCCCGACTCTTCAAAATTTCCCTGGCGCGCATACTTATTATGTCACTCAGGTTCAACATCTGGTCATAATCCGCAACAACCTTATCACGGGCTGCTTGACCCAATGTTTCCAGGTCCAAGTCCAAGATCAATTCATTGAAGCGAGCAAACAAAGTGTCAACCGCACTCAATCTCGCATTCAACTGTTCATACCGGGCAAGCGTGGCCTCTTCCAGGTCCAGACGCTCAGCGGTTGCAGCAGCAGAGGCAAACCATCTTAGCTGTGAGGTCAATCCACCAATGGCTTGGTTTACAGCTTTCAATGAAGCCATTGGGACAAATATCAAATAAACAAATTAAATTCAATTAAATAATCAACAGGAACAATTTTCCCGGACCCAACTACAATTTAAACCAAATAATAAAACTTAGTTTGAATTATTACAAGTTCAAATCCGACCCTGTACAAGCAATACCTTGTTTATACAATAACAAATTAAAGTACAAGCCACAAGGGACACTACATATCATAATATATTATGTCAAACAATCTATGTTTAATTTGAGTCAGGCTGACAGGTAACAAATCAGACTTCTCAATACTTTTAACTCGACAATAAGTGGTGAATTTAACAATTAAACCACGCTCTGCTACCAGTTGTGTGAGACTGCACCAGCAGACTCACGATGTCCGCGATTACGCGGAGCCCTAATCAAAATAATACTTGTCCAATCGACAAGTGAAAACAACTATTTAACTATTAGATATAACTTACCCATCACGTTGGAACCGGAGATGTGGCGTAGTCCCTGGTCACGTCTTATCTGGGTGGGGTGTAAGTATAAATGTGGTTTGTGTGGTGTATGTGAAGTTATGTAAAATTCGACGGTTCCAAAGGACGCCCACAGCGCGTACCGTCGACTTCCGGATCAAACCTTCAGATCCCACACGTGGCACTTTTCACCAATGTCCAACTGAATTTTATCCCGGTATAATAACCCAATCGGGGATGTACAATAGTCCAGCACTGAATTTAGGAAATTACCGGCGTCCCAATAAAACACAAAGGCCGGCTACATAACCTACAAATCACTCGCGGACACGACCCAAAATGGCGAGATTTCTCAATTTTCACTCAATTATCAACAAAATAACAAACACCGATCAAGATTGTATCGGATTACAATAACTCAAAGTTTCAATCAATAATTACACGACAGCCGCGTGCATCAAAAAATACAAGACCACGGAAGCAAGTTTTTTCCAAACCAATATGGCACTGACCAGCAAACGTCATCGCACAGACAACGAAACGTAATCTGTCAAACGTCAAAAAGGTGCGTTCAGAAACTTGGTAGATGAAACACCCTCCATAGGAGGGAGAATGCGACCGCCATCCGCAGGCCCCAACGGGCCATTGCACAGCGGGTGGCGAGGGCCTACCGCTCGGTGGGCTTTTCGGCGGCGTGCGCTCTGGCCGGCACCCCTCCTTGGGAGTTGGAGGCTTGGGTGCTCGCCAGAGTGTACGAGTGGAAGGCGAGGGCGCTCGGAGAGCGGCCCGTCGCCGAAGAGCGGGAGGCCGTGCGGCGAGAGGCGAAGGACGCCATCGTCCTCCACTGGACAGAGGACCTCGCCACGGCCGCCTTTGGCCACCGGAAGTTGGACGCGCTTGGTCCGGTCCTGCGGAGCTGGCTCGAGCGGTCCCACGGTTTCCTCTCGTTCCGTCTGGTCCAGGTGTTGTCCGGGCATGGCTGTTTCGGATCGCACTTGCACCGGATCGGGAGGGAGGAGACCCCGGCGTGCCACGACTGCGGCGCGGTGGAGGACACGGCGCAGCACACCCTCGAGGTGTGCCCGGCTTGGTCCGAGCTGCGCCGCGGTCTGACCGCGGTGGTCGGACCGGACCTCTCGCTTCCCGGCGTGGTCAACGCCATGCTGGGGAGTGAGGAGGCCTGGGCAGCGGTCGCCTCCTTTTGCGAGGACGTAATCTCGCAAAAGGAGGAGGCGGAACGCGCGCGGGAGGACGATCCTCTCGCTGCGCCGCTCCGCAGACGAAGAAGGGGGAGAAGGCGCCGTCCTCTCCCTCCTCATGGTGGCGACGGGCGGGCGACAGGCACGGGGGTGCCTTAGCCCGCATTGCACCCGTCACCACCTTCGTCGGTCATTCCCGGGCCCGTCCCCCTCCCTACGAGGAGGGTGTGAGGGGTCCGACATGAAGGGCAATCGTCGGCGGAGGACTGGACGTAAAGGCTGTGCCGGTTTCCCAGTCCCCCGCCACTAAGACGAAGCGGGAATGTCGCTGGGTCGTTTTAGTGGGTATACCGGGTTAGACCGGGGAGTCCCACATAACCCCCCCATCCCCCGATGGGAGGGTATGCGTAATGCATTTTTTCCCAGCGCAAACAAAAAAAAATAATAATAATAAAGGTTAGGTTAGGTTGGGGTGCGTCAGAATTCCTCCACGTGTGCCTAGTGGCTGCTGGTCCCTCTCGATACGTCTGGAGGGAAGAGCAGCTGCTGGGTCGGTGCACCCTGGGCGCGGCAGTATCCTTCCTCGAGGCATGAGAAGAAATTCTCATTCCTCGGGGAATGTTACTGTCGTGGCTAATATTCTGGGGAGGTGTCACATCGTTCGTCGTGCGATTACTCACGGAGCGGGTTTATCGTGCGAGGTGCAATGTGTATCAGGGGTCGGGGATATTGTCATGTGCCGTGCGATGGCTCACGGAGCGGGCTCATCGGACGGTACGTGACTAGGATTCACTCCTCGAAGTTCTCGGGGAGTAAATCGGGGAGGGGTAAAAACGTCGTGTGCCGTGTGATGGCTTACGGAGCGGGCTCATCAGACGGTACGTGATAAGAGATTCACTCCTCGAAGTTCTCGGGGAGTGAATCGGGGAGGGGAAAAAGCGTCGTGTGCCGTGTGATGGCTTACGGAGCGGGCTCATCAGACGGTACGTGATAAGAGATTCACTCCTCGAAGTTCTCGGGGAGTGAATCGGGGCGGGGTAAAAACGTCGTGTGCCGTGCGATGGCTCACGGAGCGGGCTCATCGGACGGTACGTGATAAGAGATTCACTCCTCGAAGTTCTCGGGGAGTGAATCGGGGAGGGGAAAAAGCGTCGTGTGCCGTGTGATGGCTTACGGAGCGGGCTCATCAGACGGTACGTGATAAGAGATTCACTCCTCGAAGTTCTCGGGGAGTGAATCGGGGTGGGGTAAAAACGTCGTGTGCCGTGCGATGGCTCACGGAGCGGGCTCATCGGACGGTACGTGATAAGAGATTCACTCCTCGAAGTTCTCGGGGAGTGAATCAGGGTTGGGGAGCCTCCTTCATCTTGGATCGCGGCGTTCATCGCCCTCTGGTACACGTCTGCCCATCAGACGTGACTGTGAGCGTGATGAATCGTCGTGATAAGGGATCAGGGGGGAGGGGGGAATACATATGTATGTGTATGTATGTATATATTTTATATATTTATATGTATATGTTTATATATTTATGAAGAGTAGGGAGACAGCCTAGGGACCACACCCTTAAAAGGAACAACAATATGAAAAAAACGATTTGTGAAAGACTATCCCAGGGCGGTACCAGCTGCTCAGCAGCTGGAAAATCCGAAGAATATCGTCAAGCCCCTCGTATTCTGGGGGGGGCAGCAATCGTTTTCCACTTGCCAATGGCAACGAGAGCCGAGGAGGCTCAACCAGATCACGGTCTTTCGAAGACCTAATCGCTTTTTCACCGCGCCGCGCGGTGGACGCAGTGACGCACTCTGGCACTGCGTCACCAGGGACGGGAGCAGAGGCTCCAGCGGAACCACACGTGGTTCTGGAGAGGGTGGATGTATCGTCGGTGGTCAACGACACACCGCAACCAGTCGCGACCGCCGTCTCCAAATTTTGGTTGAAGCGGCCACATGACTGTGGGTCGGATGCGGGCTCGGTGGGCTTGTCTTCCAGTGAGGAGAACCTGCCGGCCCCCAAGGTGCCAACAACAAGGAGGGGCAGAGGACGCGGGAAACCCTTTTTTTTTTTTTTTTTTTTCGGATGGGAAATCATCAAATAACCCCTCCCGCTCTGGGCGGAGCAGGAGGGAGTGTCAGACTTTTACTGACTAAAACCCATCCATGTTCCTTCATCGCCCTTTGTGTTCCGGGGCCACGGTATCTCTTTCGAATAGTCCCGCAACCCCGGCAGGCTTCGGTCCTTACGGACCCCTTCCCTTTTGCTGACTCTCTTTGAGGCGCGCGTGGAACACGAACGCGCCGTCGACACGGCCTGTCGTCATGAGACGGACGGACGGCGAGCTAGCCCATAGCCCACCGTCCACAGGCCCGCGCCTACGGTGGCCGGGGGCCACGTGGTGGTGGCCCCCGACGCCCGGGGCGTCTCCCGCGGCGGCCGGGACGTTGAGAGGTTCTCTCCCTCTCACGTTCCGCCACCTCCTTCTCTAGCATTACTGCTTCGCAGAAGGAGGTGACGGCGTCCCACTCCGTCTCGCTCCGGACCATGGCTTGCACCAGGGCTGGACGCGAGAGGTCGCCGCCGCCGATCGCCGCTTCGAGGACACGGCGGTGCTCCGCCCACGCGGGGCACACCTCCACCGTGTGTTCCACCGTGTCCTCCGGTCGATCCTCACAATGGAAGCACCCGGGCGTTTCCTCCCGCCCGATTCGGTGCAGGAACCTCCCGAACACTCCGTGTCCGGTGAGGACCTGCGTCAGGCGGAAGGTGAGGACGCCGTGGCGTCTCTCGAGCCACTCCTCAAAGAGGGGACTTATCGCCACTATCGTGGCGTGCCCTGCACGGGGTTGCGACAGTCGCTCTCTCCATGTCGCCATGAGATCCCGCCGGAAGTCTGTCCGCTGAGCGACAATTTGTCGCTGCAGCGGAGTTTCCCCCCGGCGTAGCGCCTCCGCGCGCCATTCATGTAGGCGCGCGAGGACAATCGCCTCTAGATCCCATGGCGGCAATCCGGCAAGGAGGCTCGCCGCCTCGCGGGAGATCGTACGGTACCCCCGGGCCAGCCTTACGGCTACTACCTTTTGGGGCGCGTTCAAATAGTGAGCGGCTCGCAGCCTCAATGAACGCGCCCACACCGGGGCCCCGTAAAGGGCCATTGACCGCACGACTCCCGCGTAGAGCCTCCGGCAGGAGGCGTTCGGCCCCCCCAGATTGGGCAGGAGCCGCCTGAAGGCAGCCCCAGTCCGTTCCAGTTTGGGGGCCAAACGTCGGAAATGTTCTACGAAGTTCCACCGGCTGTCAAGGACAAGTCCCAAGTACTTTAACGTCGACTCAACACCGATGGATACCCCTCCTACCGTCAGTGAGGATCCCGGAGGTGGCGCATTCCGAGGCCCATGAAAGCACATGGCCTCGGACTTGTGCAGTGCCACCTCGAGACCCAGTTGCCGGATCCTCGCAACGACTGTCGCAACCCCGCGTGTCATCGCTTCGGCCGCCGCCTCGTGCGACCTCCCCTGTGCCAGCACCAGCGTGTCGTCAGCGTAGCACACTACGCTGACACCGCTAGGGAGGTCGGCGCGCAGCACCCAGTCGTACCCGATGTTCCACAAGGGCGGCCCTAGGACCGATCCCTGCGGAACACCGCACGACATCTCTCGCCGGTTCCATTCTCCGCTGCGACCGGGGTAGATGACGGCTCTGTCCGTCAGATAGTCCCCGACCACTCGACGGAGATAGGTTGGCACCCGGTGATACCGGAGTGCCTCCCTAATGCAGCTCCAGGGCATGGAGTTAAAGGCGTTGGCGATGTCGAGAGACACCGCCAAGACAACCCCCCCCCTGGACACCGCATCCCCCGTCGTGAGGGCTCTCACGCGCATGATGGCGTCCACCGTAGAGCGCCCCTTGCGGAAACCATACTGGTGTTCCGCAAGGTCCGGCCCAGTCCCCGCAAGGTGCTCGGCGAGGCGGTTTGCAATGACTCTTTCAAAGAGCTTGCCCACCTCGTCGAGCAGCACCACGGGCCGGTATGCGGACGGAGAGTCCGCAGGGCGCCCCGGCTTCCGGATGAGGACCAGCTTCCCCGTCTTCCAACGAAGCGGGAACTGGCCTCTCTCCATGCATGCGCTTAGGAGCCCCTCCAGTCGGGGCCCAAGAGCCTCTGAGGCCAGGACCCAGGCTTTGCCAGGCAAGCCGTCGGGTCCCGGGGCGGTATTTTTGGCACTGAGCCTGCGTACCGCCACTCTCAGGTCTACCCCAGTCACTTCCGGAGCGTTGTCGTCGTCGTCCTGTTGGTCCGCTTCCAGCATCGCAGGCGGCGGAGCCATAGGCGGGGTGGGTGTTCCCCTCGCGAAGGGAACAGAGTGCTCACCACGTCCTCCACGAGCTCAGGCCGGAGACTCTGCGTCAGTGGGGGGGCCCAGGGGCGGAGTTTGTCCCGCACCAACTTGTAAGGGCGCCCCCACGGATCTCTGTCGAGAGTCCCCAGCAACTCCTCGCGGGCCTGATCCCTGGCCCGCAGGACCACTTCGCGGAGGGCGGTCTTCGCCGCTCTGTACCCCTCATAAAGCTCCGCCTCAATGGCTGCCGCATCCGGTGGGCGGATGCGGAGCCTGCGATGCCTGGCGTACAGGTGTCGCGCAGCCACGCACGCCTCGCGCAGAGATGTCAACTCACGCGACCACCAGTACACCTGACGCCGGGCGCATCTTGGCCGAACACGGGGCATTGCCACGTCGCATATGTCAGACATGGCCTCCTGGAACCACCCTGCCTCATTATTGATGTCGGCAGGCCTATCCGGTGATGTCACCCAGGCCTGCACGATCGAGGCTTCCAGGAGGAGCTCCCGGTCCAGCTGTTTCAGCGCCCAGCGCGCACCACTCGGGGCCTGTTGGACCGGCGCGCTTGGGGTCTGGGTGGAGACGTCGAACCGGATGTACCGGTGGTCAGAATAGGTCTCCACCCCCTCCATAACACGCCAGTCAATGACACGCGGTGACAGAGCGGGGCTAGCGAACGAAATGTCCACCACCGACTCGCCCCGCATCCGCACACACGTGGGGACAGAACCCCGATTTAGGACGACCAGGCCCTTCTCCAGGGCCCAGTCTTCCACCATCCTTCCCCGCACGTCTGTGCAACGAGAACCCCAAGCCAAGTTCTTGGCATTGAAGTCCCCGAGGACAAGCACGGGGAGGGAATGGTTTCCGACGACAACATTCAACTCTTCGAGAGAGTTGTGGAACTCGGCGAGAGTTCGGCTCGGGGAGAAGTAGACACCGACCACTACGATCTCCCCGAACCGGGCTGCTACGCACCCCCGACCCCTCCTGACACCTTCAAGGGTCGGGGTACCGGCGGCGGCCGACGACACTATGGTCACTGAGCCGCTAAGGTCCGCCACCCAGTCTTCCCTGGGGAGGACAAAATACGGCTCAGCGACCACAGCAATGTTAATCAACCACTGCGCCATGCTCTGGAGCAACAGATCCTGAGCACAGGCGCAGTGGTTGATGTTCGCTTGGAGGAAGCGTAATGGCGCCGTTATTGGCACTCCATTACCGCTTCCTCCCTAGCCCCCTGCGAGGGCCCCTCTGTGGCGGCGACAGTGGCAGCGGCAGCGACAGTGGCAGCGGCGGCGGCAGTTGCGGCTGCGGCGGTGGCGACGGTGGTGGTGGTGGCGGCGGAGGGCCTTCCCTTGCCTCTGGTGGCCCTGGTGGGCGGAGCGCAGGCCTTGCTCCCAGCCCGGTGGTCGGCCGGCTTGCCGGCTGCCGCACATGCACCGCAGTGCGGCGTGGCGCAGCAAGCTGCGGACACATGGCCGGGCTGACTGCAGCGGAAGCAGAGTCCGCTGCGGCACAGTCGAACATGTACATCGAGTCCAACTTGCGATATTTGCGGCCAGGGTCCTCGGCATCCAACTTGCGCTGTTTGCGTTTGCGCTCGGCTGAAGTTTTGGGTGGCATGATGATGATGGATAAAATAATTCCTTATATTAACAAGACGAAAAAAATATTTTTTTTTCTTATGTAGACGACAGCGTTTCTTTTATCGCGCTGATTTGAATATCGGTCAACTTGTAAAATTCACCGTTAACCGAGTTATCTTTGTATATGGTATGTAGGATTTTCTCCATCACGCGAGCGTGAGTCGCAGGTGCCGAAAAATAAATGTACAGCTTGTCTTGGCATCTCGATACATTCATCGAGGATAGACGAGCGGCGACATTCTTGGCGTGACCAATCTTGAAGATTCCATCCTTGATGTACTCTTCGCTCGTAACCAGGTAGATGAAACCAAAATTTCTCTCTCGTTCCTTTTCCAAGATCCTCTCCTCTCTGACGCTAGCCTCGATGGCTCTGGCTCGGGGCAACACATCTGCGCATACCCACTCGGCGAACGCCTCGGCCCTCGGCATCCTTGAGCGTAGAACAAATCTATACATCCCCGGCTCGTTGACGAACGTTGTTCTCGGATGAATCGCTGGGATATGGTGGTATTCTTTCGACGAGACCGTCGACAGCTCTTCATAGGCTTTCAAGTATTTCTTGTCCAATACTGCATAAATGGCGGAATTAGGATCCTCCATCTCGAGAGCCCTCGCCAAGTCCACTCCCCGGAACCAGGGACTGCCGTCGTTGTCCAGGATGATGGCCACCTCCACGCAATCAAACATGTAGAGCGAATCGAATTTGCGTTGGTTACGACCAGGATCTTCGGCGTCCAGCTTGCGTTTTTTACGCATCCTCTCGGCTGAAGTTTTGGCCACCATGATCGAAGAACCTCGCGCGATGAAAGATACCGATCGACTGTGGCTTAGCCCAAGCTGCACCTATTCTTTTATACCCTCGATAATGGTGCGCAAAAATAGCCACGCGTCGATGATCCTCATACGCCACTGCTCACTACCCGAACCGAGGAGCAGTCGTTGTCGTTTTGGGTCAAACTTGTGAAGCGATGGCACAAATATCGACCCATGCACATCGAGACGATCCGCCGCCGTCTCTGAACCTGGGAGCAATGACTCGAGGCTGGCTCCATATCTGCGATGACGGCATAAATCAAATTTAATCGAAAAAAAAAGAGGGGGCAGCGACGGGGGGGGGGCTAGGATAATATTTATTTTATATTATATATATATATATATATCTTGGAAGACCGGCGTAAGGTTTTGTTTTATTTTTCTTCTCTCTATCTTGTACAACGGTCTGAGAAGAAATAAGGTCGCGCGGCATTACATGCACCATCGCTGTTTATATAGGAAAAATCTCAAGGGAGGGGGAAATCTCCCGAATCCAGCCCTCTGATTGGTCGAGAGCCCAAAAGTGGGAGTTTAGAATTAAAAGGTCGCAAGTGCAGCTCAGTCGTTCCCCGACCATGCCACGCGACGCATCTAAATAGAATTTAAATAAAAAAAAGAAAAAAAAACAAGTCTGGATGACGTCATTGGACACACAACACATTGAAAAAAAAATTTTTTTTTAATATTTTTTTTATTTCATTTTTATTACAAACATAGTTGCTTAAATCTAACATGAGCTATAATAATGGTAGTAGTCGCCGTTGTCGTCGTTTTTAGCAGGTTCAGGATAATTTTGCATAGAGTTGTGAATAAAATCGGCATTAAAGAATGCGCATCTATTTCGGCACGTGGGATTCGAGCTCTTGTGCAGTATGCAATGCGGCATTTCGGTTCGGGGAAAGATTCGATTGAATATTACAATTGAAGACTCGGGGATGCCGCACTTGATCAAGTAATCTCGTTTCTGTGCGCCTCGAACAATGAATCGCGTTTCTTCATTTGCGAATCCCTGCAGGAACGCCATCAGCATGGGCTCGGCCACGTTAGAGCAGCGCGGATAGAGAAACTCCCAGTGTAGCCCCGTCCAGCGTTTGGAGATTTCGCGATTTTTTATCTGATCCGCGTAGACGAGCTCGTGCCACTGTGCGGGTACCAACACGGAGCCGTGATGACGAGCCACGTTTTGCACATTATCGGATTGATATGAAAAGACGGCATACTCCAAAGGATAGATTTCCCCGTTGAATGCACCAAATTGTATGTCCACGATGACGAGTCGTTTCGGCATGCATGTGCGTAAATCACGACTGAGCAGATGAAACGGTCGTTTCTGAGCTACTGTATTTGCCTCCGCCGTCGTTGGATGGGTCGCAGCCGGCTGAGCGGTGTTGCTCGGTCTGAATCTGCCCTCTGAATCATCTAGATCTGTATCGATAGATGCCGTCGCCGCCCCATCTTCCTCTTCTTCGTCGGCCCAGACTAGAGGTTGTCGGGAATGAATCTCCAGTACATCGTCGTCATCATAATCATTATCCTCGTCCATCATTTCGACGTGGGATTGCGGCGGTAGTATAACGTGTTCTGGCATTTTTGTTTTTGTGTTCGTATATTTAGTTTCAGGTAGAAAAAATATTTGTTTATTTCGAGTTATAAAGATTTTAACATCTTATATACATACATCGTCGCGAAAACAAAATAATACTACAGAGCTGCGCTAGATTTCTTTTTTTTCATAATAATCTTAAATTTATATCCACCCTTGACGGCGAAAAATTCTAAATTTTGCTTGAGTTCATTGTAGAACAAACGATGATCGTAGTCGAGTATATTGAATCGTCCCTTGTTGTGCGACCACCACTGTAGCGTATACTCGTAGAATACATCCTCGAGCATGATGGTTTGCGACGGTTCGAGCACGATGGAACTCAGGAAATTCAATACGGGATAGTTGACGATCGTGTAGGCTCGATGTTCGAGTTCCATCGTCTCTGAGATATTCTTCGAGATTGGCGTGTAGTAGTTGTTGTGGAAGAGGCCGAGTAGATACGATTGCAACAGCCGAAGTCCAATGTTTTCGCTGCCCTCTTGCCACTCGGGGAACAGTTTTAGGAGAATCATGGCTCCCACCAGCGAGCTGGTCACGTTATTCTGTCGATCCTCGTTGAATAGCAGACAATTGATCGAGCCATTCTCGGGCTGCACGGGCATGTAGCGATACTGCTTGGAGATGAGTTTCAATCGCAGCATCGTGGCGTAGTCGGCCGAAAAGCTAGTGTTGCTGGTGATGACAGTCTTGGCGTTTATGGCGCACGTGGATATGTCGTTGCCGAGGATGTCGCGCGTCTGCAGATTCAACGAGTTGACAATGTTTTTCATGCGCGTGGGATTGATCGATACGATCTGGTCGAACAGCAGAAAGGTGTTGCAGTTGGCGGGCATGGCCACGGGATCCAAATCTTGCGTCGGCAGTTTGGTGAGTAGCGCTCCGCTCATGATGTTGGGTCGAATGGATGCCGTGAGCGAAGAGATTACCTTGAACATGCGCGTCTTGCACGACAGCGAGATGCCCGTCACGCACAGACACTTTCGATCGAGATTACCGCGATAGAGCAGCGACACGAGAAATTTGTTGAAATCCTCAAAGGTGTCAAAGGTAATGTCGCAAAACATTGCGAGCACCGCCATCGAGGTGACGAGACTCTCTCGATGACTGTCGTACATGATCTGATCGAGCTTAAGGATGCTCTTGAATGCATACTCTTTCAACGCCTCGACATATCCGCTGCTCTCTGCGGCGGTGGTGGTCGGAAACTGTTCTTCGAATCGAGCGAATCGTCCACCAGTCACGGAATATCGCAAAATCTCTCGATATTCGGGGCGTGCAATTAGCGCGTCCAGCTCCTCGCCCTCGTCGTAAAAACTGAGCGTTTGCGTGGAATTGTTGTAGACTCGATTTGCGAGGGTCGAGTTGTCGATGAAGCGGGCGAGCACGTCCACAAACTCCTTGACGGTGGAGAAGCTCAACAGCGGTCCCGAGTGTTTTATTATGCGCGTCTTGAGCGAGTCGTAGAGATCCTGTTTGTGCACGTTTGCATATGTAAAGAGGGGGCTGTCGAAGAATCGATGGTGGTCACCCATGCGCATGATCCACGAGGCGAAAACGATTGCAAATTGCACGACCGACAACCGTTGCTCGTCGAGACGCACACTGTCCAAGTGTGCATCGAAATCGGCCGTATACAAGATGTTGTGTATAATGTCGCGCGTCAACTCTATGCTATTGTCGGTGGATATCGGTTGAACGACGATGCTGCTGCCCGCTTCGATGGTGAATGTAGCTCCGACGCCGGCGCCTCCACCTTCGCATCTTCTCTGTTTCACGAGCTGAATGCACTCTTCCACGAGCAGACCATGATCGTGAATCTCTTTGGAGCGTTGAGAGGCGCATTGTTTCATCAGATATTGCACGAAATTTGTCGTTACAGTCACCGATTTCACCGCCGCCATCCCTCCCTCGTCCTCATCAGACTTTCGGGCAGAATTCAATTGAAACACTGAAGTCACATATTCCGATACCGTGTCCTCTTTGATATCGTAGAGTGTAGGATCGGCAGCGGTGGTGGTGGTGGCCATCGGTCCTTGGGCAGCGGCGACAGCGGTGAGAGCATCAATCACAAACGCCAACTGTGTGGGTGAGATTTTCTTGAAGGCCGGTATGCCGAGTTGTTGATGCGTCTCCGAGCCAAACATGATGTGAATAAACGTGGCAAAATTATAAAAATCACAGTTGTAATATTCGGTACAAATGTGCATAAAGAAGATGATTTTTTTGAGAAGAATGATAAAGTGATCGGGGGTGGTGGTAGTGTCCGCTTTTCGAATATCATTCAGAAGCGCGTCGTTCCAGATGGTTTGATTCTTTAGATTTTGCGAATAGTCATTGTCCGATTGAATAATCTCCAGATTGTTAAAGTGTCGCAGCACCACGACAATCTCCTCGCTGATGTAGTTGAGCGGGATAAACTTGTCGTTGTCGTAGGTGTCTCGGAGGTCCTTTGAGATGGTGGGACAGAGCAGCGCCACGGACAGCGAGTTTTCGTGACAAGTTTTGAGAAAAAAAAACATTTTTCCATACATGTCGTGGAGGGTGGCCTGAAACTTGGGATAGTAGAGATGCTGCATTAGCTTTGGATTGATGCCGCTGATTGGTTGAAACGAGACCAGAGTCTTGAGGGCCGGTCCACCAAATTCGAATACATTAAATGCCGAATTGTGAAAGCCGATGGACACGTGATTTATCCCAAAGTTTATTTCCCCGTTGAGCTCTTCAAAGACGGGCACGTCGAACGAGGGCACATAATTGAGCCCCGACTTTAGTTTTGTGCACGAGATGATTTGATAGTGGCCATTGAAGAAGAGCACGTAATTCATGTTGGACAAATGCTGGATGCCGCAAATTTCGTTGCAAAAAATCTCGGCCGCGTCTTCGAAGCAATTGTTATACTTTTTCACCAGTCGCGCAAAGTTGTAGTATAGCGTACGAAGATTGAGCGTATAGTACGGATAGCTGTTTGACTTGGAGACGTTTCGACCGCTCAATTGAAAGAGCACGTGGGCAATGTCGTTCTTGTGAAAGCCTCGCGTGAGAAACTTGATGGGCACCTCGGTCATGAGCAGATAATGCGATAGTATGTAGAGGGCGTGTACGCTGACGCGGCAGTGTTTGATCAGGAATCGAATGTAATGAGTGAGGTGTCCAAAGACGTTGGTCTGAAAGAGGAATGCGAGTGTGCTACTGACGGCGCCCGCATTGATCACGGTAGTCAGAATGGCCTTTATAAAATCGTTGGGAAACATGGCAACCTCATCATCTGCATCGTCGCGTTCGACAACTGCAGTGCTGGTCGCCGCCGCCGGTCTCTTTCGTTTCTTCATGGCTGGCAGTCCGTCCAGACGAGATTTTAGATGATTGCGCATAAAGAGTCTCGTGTGTTCCGGCATGACGTTTACATGATCGCATAGCATGTACAGCAGCGTCGAATAGTCTTCGTTGAGGCTCCATCGCTTTCGAATCTCTCTACAGAGTTTCTCTTCGACTTGAATGTCGTAGGGCTCGTATTGGAATATCTTGGAGATGATTTGCAGTTGACCGTCCGAGAAGGGATACAGTAGATTCTGCGAGAAATTAATCAAATCATCATCCGCGTCATCGGATAATTTAACGAGATGACCATCATCGGGGTAATCAATCTCCATGTTGTACTCCAATTGATCCATGGCAATCGGTGAAGCTTCCAGTAGATCAATCAAATTTGCACTCGTATCCTTTTCTCGACCTCGAAAGATTGGCGCTTTGTTTTCGTCGTCGTCGTCGTCGTCGTGTTTCCATACGGGCTGTCGCAACGTTATCGAGTTGAGCCTGATGCATTCGTACGTTTCTTTGGGCACAAACAGCGGCGGTGTTGTGCTATTGTCGCATGCGATTCGTAGAAATTTATTGTATTTCGCGTCGATATACGGATTATCGTGCACGATGGGGTTGTGTCGCGAAGGTTGAAATTTCTTGAAATACAACACATCTTTAACGGAGAACGACAGGGTGTTCATTTCGATGGTGCCATTTTGCAGAATCTCACGAGTGTCGGTGATTAGAAAAGACGGTGATTGCGCCATGATTCCCTTGTCTTCTTGATGCGGTTGAGGATGCTGCAAATTTATATTTGCCAAGTCGGAATGAAAGATTCGTATTTGAGTTTCGCTGTAAATGTACATTTTTACGATGGCCGACGACGATGCTGATGATCCGGCAACGGAGATGGCGGTGGTGTTTCGTGGAAACGGTAGAAAACTAACTGTTGAGAAATCGCGAATATTAATCGGCGAGGCCAGCATCCATTCGTCCAACGAAACTACACCCAGGACAGAGTCGTCGTCATCGATCCATTTTGTTTGAAATTTCGTATGATTCCTCGAACCGGCCAGACTCATATTGTACGGATCGTCGATGATAAACTTGCTGCCGTGGGTCGTCTTTAATCGATCACTCACGCACTCGAGCACAAGTCTATCGGTGAATGCGTCGACGTGCGTATTGTAATACACATGAAAGCTGAGCTTGTTGGGTGGCTTCGACGACACCAAAAAGACATTTTTGTCCTCGACATCGAGTCGTCCTTTGGCGAACAGTCCAAGTTTCGATTGTATGCAAGTGTTGAGATTGCACAGCAACTCTTGACAGTCTTGTCGAGTGACGACAGCAGCGGGGGCGACATCCACATCATAGTATAATCTGATAAAGGGCAACGAGTGCTTGTCCAGAAGGATGAGAGAGCACGCGTATTCTACGTCGGCTTGCTTGCATAGTCGATAATGAAAATAGGTGGCTTTTATCAGCACATCGAGCACGGGGAGCGTTAGTTTCGTCGTAGACACGGTATTGTCGCGATCGCAGCCTACGATGCCCACTTTAAATTCCTCCAGGGTCAATTCGTATTTGAAGATGGACAAGAGTTTTTTCACGAGAAATCTATCCAAGTTTCGACTGCTGCCGCTCTCGGAAAATTTATCCTCGATGCATCGAAGATATTCGAACCACTTGCTTTGAACGATATTCTTGTGTATCCAACAGCCACGCAATTCTTCCGCAATGGTCGTCATCGTCGTTATTCTTGAGGTCATTCACAACCGATTAAATACGTTTTTATAGTTGCGCACGTATCGAGTACATTTTTTAACGGCGGTGTTTGGTTCTCTAGCGATAGCAGCAGCGGCGGGTGCCGTAGTGAAAATGCTGCCTTGTCCTCTAACGTCTGAATCGATAGTAGTAGTAGTAGTATTAGGAGGCGGCGGCGTATCAGCTCTTGAAGATTCTGCCAACGGTGCTTCTGAAATATTAAACATTGTAACAAATATTAATAAAAGAATTACAATGCCGTTTAAGAAATTAATATATATAACTTTGGCCAATGTAGAAACACCGTAACTTTGTTCAATGGCATTTGAATAAAATTGTTCGACTGTAACAATGGCCATGATGCCGTGCTTATTTACCTGGGCAGCAACAGCAGCAGCAACAACAACAACGAGAGTAGCACGACTAGACGCGCGTCCGGCGATAGTGATCGACGCCAACTGACGACGACAGACTCGGTTCAAGCGCGCGCGTGGCCATTTCCCCCCTCCCTCGTGCGTCGCGCGTTTTGAGGAGCTTCAAGGCGCAGGAGAATGCTAAAGGTATAAAAGCCAGGGTCCGGCTGACATTTATTCAGTAGTCATTCGATCCATCCACCGTTCGGACACACACGCGCGCGCTCCGTCTACATATCGAAAAATAATAGTGAGTAAATACTAATTTTTTTTTTTGCTTGTCATGAATCCGATACCGATCATCGCGCAAGGTCCGAGAGCCAATGACGGCGAGGACACGGTAACAATAATCGAAAAATTTGCCAATACCCCCGAGAATTTGAAACATGTTAAAAACGAGTATACCTTTGTATTGCGTGAAGCCGATCATACATATCTATTTGAGGGCGAGGCAGCATATTGGCCATCGAACGTCAAGCTGTCGAGTAGCTCACGCATCAATAGCGCATTGTTCCCTCCCTTTGCGGCACACACGATTGCCAAAAATATCTTTAAAAACCCGAATCGAAATGAAAAATACCGCAAGTTTCAGAGCGCCGAGGAATTGAAACAACATTGGCAAATGATTGGTGCGACTGCATGCGCTCTCGGCACATTGGTACATCAGATTCTCGAGTACATGTTAGTGGGTGGCCAGGGCTCTGATTGCTATTCGTACAATATCAAGCAACGTCTCTGCGATGAATCTTCTCCGCACTTGTCGAATCTCCTCAAAAGCATTTATGCACGCAGCGAGATGATGAGCGATACACAAGTGTCCACGGTGTTGAAGCAATTTAATCAATTCTACAATGTCCATCGACACCGCGACTATTGGCCCTTTGTCGTGGAAATACCAATATTCGATCGAGACTTTCCGATTTGTGGCACGCCAGACTCGCTGTTTACGAATGGTGTCAAGGATGAAGAGTCGGGTGCACTACACGTCGTCATGTACGACTGGAAGACGAACAGGCTCGATTCGTCATCGATTTGTCTCGGGCGAGACTGATCTTATGCGCTATATTACATCTGGATATATAGATTATTTTTTTTTGAGAAGAGAGGGGGGGGGGGCAATATTTTTGTTTAAATTTTATTTAGATGTGTCGCGTGGCATGGTCGGAGAACGACTGAGCTGTACTTGCGACCTTTTAATTCTAAACCCCCGTTTTTGGCTCTCGACCAATCAGCGGGCTGGATTCGGCAAATTTCCCCCTCCCTCGAGATTTTTCCTATATAAACAGCGATGGTCTCGCGCGCGACTTATTTCTTCTCAGACCGTTGTACAAGATAGAGAGAAGAAAAAACAAAACAAAACCTTACGCCGGTCTTCCAAGAAATATATAATATATATATAATATAAAATAAATTTTATCCTAGCCCCCCGTCGCTGCCCCCCCCCCCCTTTTTTTTTTCGAATTTAATTTCGAATTATGACGTCATCGCGGACAAGCTTGGAGTCGTGCTGGTCCCTGGTTCAGAAACGGGTGGATGAGTCGTCCGATTTGCATGGGTCGATACTTGTGCCGTGGAAACACAAGTTTGACCGCGACACCGACTGCTCCTTGGTTCAGACAGTGAGCAGTCGGTGGGTCGATATTTGTGCCGTGGAAACACAAGTTTGACCGCGACAACGACTGCTCCTTGGTTCAGACAGTGAGCAGTTGGTGGGTCGATATTTGTGCCGTGGAAACACAAGTTTGACCGCGACAACGACTGCTCCTTGGTTCAGACAGTGAGCAGTCGGTAGTCAACAACGCTGTCAGGTTAAAAAAAGGGTATATATATATATATATATATATATAAAATTCAGTTCTTACTCTCCCCTATAATAAGACTGAATTTTCTCAGTTTTTTTAAAACAAAACGAGAACAGTCAATCTTGCTCCTTATATACATTACATTTCATTTAGAGAGATTAGCATTTTTTATCTCCACCTCCCTCTCGCAAAAAAAGTGGGGGAACATGAATCGAGGACGAGCGTCGGCGTGAGTTCAGTCGTCTGTCGACCGCGCTCGCACATGCCTGGACCCGTGCACCCCAACTACGCCTCTGAGACGGCACGGCTGCGCAGTTTCTTGGAGTGGCCAAGAGGATGCTGCCCGAAACCAAAGGATCTCGCAGAGGCTGGTTTCTTTTACACCGGTAAAAGCGACGAGACTAAGTGCTTTTACTGCAGCGGAGGCTTGAAAGATTGGAAAACCGGTGACGTGCCATGGGAGCAACATGCGCAGTGGTTCGATCGCTGCATGTACGTGAAGCTGGTAAAGAACACGCCGACGACCAGCTCACCTGGATCGCCACCACCCCAATCACCGTCGGACGACGACAGCAAATTGTGCAAAATCTGTTATGCAGAGGAGCGTAATGCATGTTTTGTACCGTGTGGTCATGCAGTGGCATGTGTCAAGTGCGCGCTAACTGTTGACAAGTGTCCGATATGTCGTAAACCGTTTCAAGATGTAGTGCGATTATATTTCTCTTGAAATGAATGATCCCACGCTAGGTTCGAATAAATAAAACATTTATTTCATAAACATACATTTACATTTTATTTTTTACATGTTACCATATTGAGATCTATACAAGTTTTTAATCATTGTGAGAACAGTCTCTTCAGAAGCACCGTTTTTAATTTTAAACGACTGACACTCTCTGTCGCGACCACGCTCCAACACCTCACGCATCTCCTCCATCACGAAATTGAAGAAATTCACGCTGTTGGGAATCTGGAACTGGAGCAGCACCTCCAGCTCTGGATATTTGCAAGTCAATTCTCGTTGACGGTCATGCAGCGAATCCAGCTGCACTCGACACGCATAATACGGCAGAGTCATCGACGTATCCTTGGACTTGCGATAGATGATCAAATATTCATCCTTTAGCTCGTTCTTTAGTGGGGCGATACAGCTGGGGCGCATAGCGAATATTTGATTCAAAGCACCACCTAGTTGAGCATCTTTACTTTTGTATTCTTTTTTCAATTCAACTACCTCTGATTTCAATTCCGTATTGGTCATTTTGTATTCTTTTTTCAATTCAACTACCTCTGATTTTAATTCCGCATTAGTCAATTTCAATTCCTCCAATTGCTGCTTGAGATACTCGTTCAACTCCTTGTATGGATTGTCTTCGGGGTTCTTTACTTCGTATCGGCCAGTCTTGCGGATGGATGGCAGAACCTCTGCACAGACCCACTCTGCAAAGGCCTCGGCCCTCGGCATCCTCGATCGTATGACGAATAAATTCATCCCGGCCTCGTTGACAAACGTCGTTTTTGGATGCATGCCGGGAATGTGACGATACTTGCTGGTGGCAAGGGTCAGATATTCATACGACTGCACATATCTTTTATCCATATATAAAGCCACCGCATTGGTAGGATCCTCCATCTCGAGAGCCCTCGCCAGGTCCACTCCTCGGAACCATGGGTTGCCTTGGGTGTCCACGATGATGGCCACCTCCACACAGTCGAACATGTACATGGAGTCCAACGTACGATTCTTGCGCTCGGGGTCCTCGGCGTTCAACTTGCGCATTCGACGCATCCTCTCGGCTGAAGTTGTGGGCATGGTGATTATAACTGGTCGGAGAACCTCACGTGATGAAAAATATCGATCGACTGTGGATTAGCTCAAGCCGCGCCGCCTTTTATACCCTCGATATTGATGCGCAAAAATAGCCACGCATCGAACCTCCTCATCTCCGTGATTGAGAGGCTGCGCACTAACCCAACCAAGGAGCAATCGTTGCATAGTAACAGCGCCCACGCGACTCCAAGCTGCATGTCCGCGATGACGTCATCTCTACTGCTCACTACTCGAACCAAGGAGCAGTCGCTGTCGTTTGGGTCAAACTTGTGTATCCACGGCACAAATATCGACCCACACATATCGAGACGAGTCACCCACTCACTGCCATAGTCTCTAAACCTGAGGCCGGATCCATATCTGCGATGACGGCATAAATCAAATTTAATCGAAAAAAAAGAGGGGGACAGGGGGGGGGGCTAGGATAATATTTTATTTTTATTTATATATATATATATATATATTCTATTCTCTCTATCTTGTACAACGGTCTGAGAAGAAATAAGGTCGCGCGCGAGACCATCGCTGTTTATATAGGAAAAATCTCGAGGTAGGGGGAAATTTGCCGAATCCAGCCCTCTGATTGGTCGAGAGCCAAAAAGTGGGGATTCGGAATTAAAAGGTCGCAAGTGTAGCTCAGTCGTTCTCCGACCAGGGCACGCGACACATCTAAATTGAATTTAAATAAAAAATAAACGTTTCCCTCTCTTCCAACTAACTAAAACATAACTTATATAAAAAAAAGGGGGGGGGGCTTCAATTTATTTAATTCTTTTTATCGAGTTTAGTAGAGTCTGAGCACTCGTTTGATACAGACGTGTCGCCGCGCGTTACCTACACTAGTCGGAGCAACAGAAAGGATTTGTACAAATCGGGCAGCTGGCTGTTGGGATCTTCGGACGGATAATTTCGATAGTTGAGATAGAGCGATTGTCGATTGGATATATCGTGAAACACTTTGAATACCGACCGTTCAACTTCTGGATTTGCATCGACAAAGATTTGCGAAGACTCATTGGTGTTGTTGCATTTTTTGTTGCTACGGATCACCGCCGCGATACGTCGCTGTTGAAACTGCTGGTATACAAGTGTTTTAAGAGTGGCAACAAGTGAATTGTACGCGAAATGCAAGAGATGATCATGTTCAATGTCGCCAATCTGTCGGATGATTCGGGTGACTGGTGATTCGGGCATGATTAAATGACACGCGGGCACCAACTTCGGATGGTGTTTGAGATATCGAGTGTTGAGCGCATTGACATAATTGCACCACCACAAGTTTCTATTGATCATTGAGGTGGCGGCGGCTGCCGTCTTGTCGTTGCTGCTGCTTCGATAGTGCACCGTATTATTTGTGAGTGCGCATATAATTGTAAAAAAGTGTCCATCGCTCTCGATATTGGACTGCTCCAACTGATTCAATTGTTTCCAGAATCGAGCGGCGTTTCGTCGTTTCACCTCCGCGGACGACATGGCGACGACGTCGACGGCATTCGATGATTTACTCACTGGCTACGATATCCTCGTGGAGAAGAGTCGTCGCGACCACGGTATACTATTCAACGTGTGCCCCGATAGTCCTCTGAACAAACGCGATTATTTTTTTTTCACCGGCAACGCTGAAGAGGCAATGTTTTTCAAGCATCCATATCTGACGCGATGTTTCTACAACGACTTGTCGTATTGTTGCTGCGTCACCTGGACCACGACTACCGCCGCCGCCGCCGCCGCTCCTCCTACCACCGTACACCGATGCAATATATTTCCGATAATTCTCGGTTCACAATTGGATCTGCGCCTGATACACAACTACAATCGTTCGAATGACGTATCCAACCCCAGTGATTGCTTACTAAACAGTGGCGGCGAGTGTGCATGTACCGTGTCTACATACGAGCGCATCCCCTGGAGCGTCGAGACATTAGAGTTGCATCGCTATACGTTGCTCGATCGAGTCGAAACCGTCTACGATCCCAAGTATTATAGCAACTGTTATGGCTATTACATGATTGGAGGTCGTTTCTGCTGGATTCCCTATCTGATGACCAACAATCGCGAATTGCTGCACATCATCTCGGAGAATACCGTGTCGCAGAGAACGAAGCGAAAACACGAAACGCTCAAGCAAAACAACTATTTTGTCAACAATGGTTACGAGCCGCCGCCGCCGCCACCGCCGACCGGCTGTGGCCAGTCCCCATCGGACAGCGCGTGTTTCAAGTCGAAACGCAAGTGTGGCATGAAATACATTTACATGAACACGGGCAAGGGTATTTTATTGAAATATCCGTTTGCAAGCAACGCCACTGACTCGAGACTAGTCTTTCGCGATCATACCGGTAAAAACTTTTTAAACTCTATCGACGTTGCGGAGGCGGATCGAAAAAAGTACGAGTGCCACCGTTGGATGCGATGGGACTGCGAGGGGTATCGACGCGCCTACAAGAATCTACAATCGTTCATACGACCGATCGACGATCTCAGCAACAAATTGATACTGTCACCGAGCATGCTGCTGGAACGTCTCCTGAAACTCATTGAAAAGAATCCCCTGGCAGCCGAACAAGTGGTGATGCTGGGCTGTTGGTCGCGACTAGTCTCCGCCACGGCCGTCTACTCACAAGCCAAGGAAAGCAATGCTGCTGGCGGTGACGGAGGAGATGTCGGAGGTAGCAGCATCATCGGTGGTGGAAAACGATGTCAGAATTTAAAAAAGAACAAACTAATATCAAACATGTATCGAAAGCCGTTGGGTCATCAGATGGCCAAGCGAGAGATATTCTTTCAGGTGGTTCGTCCGACGCCCTACAACATTGCCACGAATATTATTCCGCACAACTACAAGGGATTCCTGTGCCTGCTCGAACGTGGCATAAATATTGATTCGTTCAACAAACACTACATGCTCATCGATGACGTTCGCGTATACAGCTTTATAGAACAACAGGCGCGTGGCTACCTGATGCTCGATGCTGTGCTGCGCCAATTGCTAGAGCTCGAAATGGTGACGGCGATATTCGACGAGGATGACGCTGAAGAGAAGATGACGAACATCTGCATCAACGGTGGTATTCCTACGATACTGTGCGCAGTCGCTAGTCCCTCGAGTCTCTTGCTCAAAGTCAAAGAGTTGAATCCCTTTATCGAGTTTTGTCATCATGCCGAGACAAATGTCATTGTGCTCAATCATTTCGAGGGTATGCCCTTCAAGGGAAACGTGTCAGCCTATGAGATGGGAGTCGGCGGCGCACCACCCTTGACCATTGATAATTTATTCGGGCCGCATTGCAACAACGCCATCATCAAAGACTCTATCGGCGATTATAAACTGTCCAAGTTGCTGTTTGGCATCAATTATACGAAAAACCACATTGACACGGTGCACGGACTGCCGCTGTCGCTGTTCAGCGCCGAGAATACAGTGTTTGCACACTTGAAAAACTGCCGGGTCAACGTCGACGATTACACCAACGGCTCGGTGAAACTGCAGACCATCTTTGCGGCGGATCCTCTATGCACCCAGGATGGATATCTTCTAGACAACAGCCGCAGCAACGACAATGACATTGAAATTGTCTTTTTGCGTCGCTACAGAATCGACATTGAATACAAGGAGAATATGAATATTGTGCCGTGCGTACAGCAGCCATCGCCACCGCATAAACTCGACAAGGACTATTTGTTTTTGTGTGAGATCAAGACATATGATGATCCGTCGGGTCTCTTGCGCATCCTGAAGAATCAAAAACTATGCGTGTACACGCTGCGACACGGAAACGAGTGCTGGTCCCATCTGGTATATCTAAATGTGTCGGGGGAGGGCATCAGAGATTTGGCGCTCGTTCACTTGCAAGTGTGGCTGTTTGCAGAGCACATTTCTGGTACTGCTGCTACCGCTGGCGGTGGTAATAGAAGGAACGATCCTCGAAGACGGCGGCCGTGGAAAATTTCCATACAGCTGTTGGTGCAGCACACTAACGAGCGCTATTGTGGCATTAAATTTTGCAACTATTCCTCGCAAAAGGGATTGGCCGACACGCACATGAATCTGGCATCGAGATACTCGAATCACAAGCCTCAGCTCGTCTCTTCGATATTCTCCATCTTTGGACGATCACCGCTGACGCAACTGCGCGAACTGCTACATTCAAATGTCTTTGAAGAGGAAGACGAGGAGCAGCGTCGTCGTCGTCTCAAGGGCGAATGTAATCTGGTGGTGCTGAGAAACGTATCGACCGATCATAGAAATATCAACATGATGCGATTCGACAATCTCACCATCAATATGCTGCAATTGAACGATTGTAATCTAACCATCTATAGTCTGTTGCAAAATTCGCGAGATCAAGCCAATAGATTTGTATTCCTACCTAAACAAAATAAAGATCTCCTGCGAATGGTTCTGCCGACAAAGAAGAATATCGAATTTAAATTGAGATTCAACAATAAACTTGAAGATTTGTTTTAATCGAAAAAAAATAAAACATTTATTTTCATTTACATACACATTTTTTATTTACATGTTACCATATTGCGATCTATACAAATTTTTAATCATCGTGAGAACAATCTCCTCACGAGTGTCGTTTTTTATTTTAAACGATTGACGCTCTCTGTCGCGACCACGCTCCAACACCTCACTCATCTCCTCCATGACGAAATTGAAGAAATTCACGCTGTTGGGAATCGGGAACTTGAGCAACACCTCCAGCTCTGGATATTTGCAGGTCAATTCTCGCTGTCTGTCATGTAGTGAATCTAGTTGAACTCGACATGCATAGTAGGGCAGAGTCATCGACGAATCCCTGCACTTGCGATAGATGATTAAATATTCATCCTTCAACTCGTTCTTTAGTGGGGCGATACAACTGGGGCGCATGGAAAATATCTGATTTAGAGCACCGCTCAGCTGACCATCTTTACTTTTATATTCTTTTTTCAATTCGACAACCTCTGATTTCAATTCCGCATTAGTCAATTTCAAGTCTGCATTAGTTGATTTCAATTCTTCCAATTGCTGCTTGAGATACTCGTTCAACTCCCTGTATGGATTGTCTTCGGGGTTCTTTACTTCGTATCGGCCAGTCTTGCGGATGGATGGCAGAACCTCTGCACAGACCCACTCTGCAAAGGCCTCGGCCCTCGGCATCCGTGATCGTATGACGAATAGATTCATCCCGGCCTCGTTGACGAACGTCGTTTTTGGATGCATGCCGGGAATGTCACGATATAAATTTAAAGTTGTAGATAGCGACTCATAAGATTTTGTATATTTTTTATTTATGGTCTCGTAAACATTCTGATTTGCGTAATCTTCCATCTCGAGAGCCCTCGCCAGATCCACTCCTCGGAACCATGGGTTGCCTTGGGTATCCACGATGATGGCCACCTCCACACAGTCGAACATGTACATCGAGTCCAACTTGCGATATTTGCGGCCAGGGTCCTCGGCATCCAACTTGCGCTGTTTGCGTTTGCGCTCGGCTGAAGTTTTGGGTGGCATGATGATGATGGATAAAATAATTCCTTATATTAACAAGACGAAAAAAATATTTTTTTTTCTTATGTAGACGACAGCGTTTCTTTTATCGCGCTGATTTGAATATCGGTCAACTTGTAAAATTCACCGTTAACCGAGTTATCTTTGTATATGGTATGTAGGATTTTCTCCATCACGCGAGCGTGAGTCGCAGGTGCCGAAAAATAAATGTACAGCTTGTCTTGGCATCTCGATACATTCATCGAGGATAGACGAGCGGCGACATTCTTGGCGTGACCAATCTTGAAGATTCCATCCTTGATGTACTCTTCGCTCGTAACCAGGTAGATGAAACCAAAATTTCTCTCTCGTTCCTTTTCCAAGATCCTCTCCTCTCTGACGCTAGCCTCGATGGCTCTGGCTCGGGGCAACACATCTGCGCATACCCACTCGGCGAACGCCTCGGCCCTCGGCATCCTTGAGCGTAGAACAAATCTATACATCCCCGGCTCGTTGACGAACGTTGTTCTCGGATGAATCGCTGGGATATGGTGGTATTCTTTCGACGAGACCGTCGACAGCTCTTCATAGGCTTTCAAGTATTTCTTGTCCAATACTGCATAAATGGCGGAATTAGGATCCTCCATCTCGAGAGCCCTCGCCAAGTCCACTCCCCGGAACCAGGGACTGCCGTCGTTGTCCAGGATGATGGCCACCTCCACGCAATCAAACATGTAGAGCGAATCGAATTTGCGTTGGTTACGACCAGGATCTTCGGCGTCCAGCTTGCGTTTTTTACGCATCCTCTCGGCTGAAGTTTTGGCCACCATGATCGAAGAACCTCGCGCGATGAAAGATACCGATCGACTGTGGCTTAGCCCAAGCTGCACCTATTCTTTTATACCCTCGATAATGGTGCGCAAAAATAGCCACGCGTCGATGATCCTCATACGCCACTGCTCACTACCCGAACCGAGGAGCAGTCGTTGTCGTTTTGGGTCAAACTTGTGAAGCGATGGCACAAATATCGACCCATGCACATCGAGACGATCCGCCGCCGTCTCTGAACCTGGGAGCAATGACTCGAGGCTGGCTCCATATCTGCGATGACGGCATAAATCAAATTTAATCGAAAAAAAAGAGGGGGCAGCGACGGGGGGGGGCTAGGATAATATTTATTTTATATTATATATATATATATATATCTTGGAAGACCGGCGTAAGGTTTTGTTTTATTTTTCTTCTCTCTATCTTGTACAACGGTCTGAGAAGAAATAAGGTCGCGCGGCATTACATGCACCATCGCTGTTTATATAGGAAAAATCTCAAGGGAGGGGGAAATCTCCCGAATCCAGCCCTCTGATTGGTCGAGAGCCCAAAAGTGGGAGTTTAGAATTAAAAGGTCGCAAGTGCAGCTCAGTCGTTCCCCGACCATGCCACGCGACGCATCTAAATAGAATTTAAATAAAAAAAAGAAAAAAAAACAAGTCTGGATGACGTCATTGGACACACAACACATTGAAAAAAAAATTTTTTTTTAATATTTTTTTTATTTCATTTTTATTACAAACATAGTTGCTTAAATCTAACATGAGCTATAATAATGGTAGTAGTCGCCGTTGTCGTCGTTTTTAGCAGGTTCAGGATAATTTTGCATAGAGTTGTGAATAAAATCGGCATTAAAGAATGCGCATCTATTTCGGCACGTGGGATTCGAGCTCTTGTGCAGTATGCAATGCGGCATTTCGGTTCGGGGAAAGATTCGATTGAATATTACAATTGAAGACTCGGGGATGCCGCACTTGATCAAGTAATCTCGTTTCTGTGCGCCTCGAACAATGAATCGCGTTTCTTCATTTGCGAATCCCTGCAGGAACGCCATCAGCATGGGCTCGGCCACGTTAGAGCAGCGCGGATAGAGAAACTCCCAGTGTAGCCCCGTCCAGCGTTTGGAGATTTCGCGATTTTTTATCTGATCCGCGTAGACGAGCTCGTGCCACTGTGCGGGTACCAACACGGAGCCGTGATGACGAGCCACGTTTTGCACATTATCGGATTGATATGAAAAGACGGCATACTCCAAAGGATAGATTTCCCCGTTGAATGCACCAAATTGTATGTCCACGATGACGAGTCGTTTCGGCATGCATGTGCGTAAATCACGACTGAGCAGATGAAACGGTCGTTTCTGAGCTACTGTATTTGCCTCCGCCGTCGTTGGATGGGTCGCAGCCGGCTGAGCGGTGTTGCTCGGTCTGAATCTGCCCTCTGAATCATCTAGATCTGTATCGATAGATGCCGTCGCCGCCCCATCTTCCTCTTCTTCGTCGGCCCAGACTAGAGGTTGTCGGGAATGAATCTCCAGTACATCGTCGTCATCATAATCATTATCCTCGTCCATCATTTCGACGTGGGATTGCGGCGGTAGTATAACGTGTTCTGGCATTTTTGTTTTTGTGTTCGTATATTTAGTTTCAGGTAGAAAAAATATTTGTTTATTTCGAGTTATAAAGATTTTAACATCTTATATACATACATCGTCGCGAAAACAAAATAATACTACAGAGCTGCGCTAGATTTCTTTTTTTTCATAATAATCTTAAATTTATATCCACCCTTGACGGCGAAAAATTCTAAATTTTGCTTGAGTTCATTGTAGAACAAACGATGATCGTAGTCGAGTATATTGAATCGTCCCTTGTTGTGCGACCACCACTGTAGCGTATACTCGTAGAATACATCCTCGAGCATGATGGTTTGCGACGGTTCGAGCACGATGGAACTCAGGAAATTCAATACGGGATAGTTGACGATCGTGTAGGCTCGATGTTCGAGTTCCATCGTCTCTGAGATATTCTTCGAGATTGGCGTGTAGTAGTTGTTGTGGAAGAGGCCGAGTAGATACGATTGCAACAGCCGAAGTCCAATGTTTTCGCTGCCCTCTTGCCACTCGGGGAACAGTTTTAGGAGAATCATGGCTCCCACCAGCGAGCTGGTCACGTTATTCTGTCGATCCTCGTTGAATAGCAGACAATTGATCGAGCCATTCTCGGGCTGCACGGGCATGTAGCGATACTGCTTGGAGATGAGTTTCAATCGCAGCATCGTGGCGTAGTCGGCCGAAAAGCTAGTGTTGCTGGTGATGACAGTCTTGGCGTTTATGGCGCACGTGGATATGTCGTTGCCGAGGATGTCGCGCGTCTGCAGATTCAACGAGTTGACAATGTTTTTCATGCGCGTGGGATTGATCGATACGATCTCGTTGAACAGCAGAAAGGTGTTGCAGTTGGCGGGCATGGCCACGGGATCCAAATCTTGCGTCGGCAGTTTGGTGAGTAGCGCTCCGCTCATGATGTTGGGTCGAATGGATGCCGTGAGCGAAGAGATTACCTTGAACATGCGCGTCTTGCACGACAGCGAGATGCCCGTCACGCACAGACACTTTCGATCGAGATTACCGCGATAGAGCAGCGACACGAGAAATTTGTTGAAATCCTCAAAGGTGTCAAAGGTAATGTCGCAAAACATTGCGAGCACCGCCATCGAGGTGACGAGACTCTCTCGATGACTGTCGTACATGATCTGATCGAGCTTAAGGATGCTCTTGAATGCATACTCTTTCAACGCCTCGACATATCCGCTGCTCTCTGCGGCGGTGGTGGTCGGAAACTGTTCTTCGAATCGAGCGAATCGTCCACCAGTCACGGAATATCGCAAAATCTCTCGATATTCGGGGCGTGCAATTAGCGCGTCCAGCTCCTCGCCCTCGTCGTAAAAACTGAGCGTTTGCGTGGAATTGTTGTAGACTCGATTTGCGAGGGTCGAGTTGTCGATGAAGCGGGCGAGCACGTCCACAAACTCCTTGACGGTGGAGAAGCTCAACAGCGGTCCCGAGTGTTTTATTATGCGCGTCTTGAGCGAGTCGTAGAGATCCTGTTTGTGCACGTTTGCATATGTAAAGAGGGGGCTGTCGAAGAATCGATGGTGGTCACCCATGCGCATGATCCACGAGGCGAAAACGATTGCAAATTGCACGACCGACAACCGTTGCTCGTCGAGACGCACACTGTCCAAGTGTGCATCGAAATCGGCCGTATACAAGATGTTGTGTATAATGTCGCGCGTCAACTCTATGCTATTGTCGGTGGATATCGGTTGAACGACGATGCTGCTGCCCGCTTCGATGGTGAATGTAGCTCCGACGCCGGCGCCTCCACCTTCGCATCTTCTCTGTTTCACGAGCTGAATGCACTCTTCCACGAGCAGACCATGATCGTGAATCTCTTTGGAGCGTTGAGAGGCGCATTGTTTCATCAGATATTGCACGAAATTTGTCGTTACAGTCACCGATTTCACCGCCGCCATCCCTCCCTCGTCCTCATCAGACTTTCGGGCAGAATTCAATTGAAACACTGAAGTCACATATTCCGATACCGTGTCCTCTTTGATATCGTAGAGTGTAGGATCGGCAGCGGTGGTGGTGGTGGCCATCGGTCCTTGGGCAGCGGCGACAGCGGTGAGAGCATCAATCACAAACGCCAACTGTGTGGGTGAGATTTTCTTGAAGGCCGGTATGCCGAGTTGTTGATGCGTCTCCGAGCCAAACATGATGTGAATAAACGTGGCAAAATTATAAAAATCACAGTTGTAATATTCGGTACAAATGTGCATAAAGAAGATGATTTTTTTGAGAAGAATGATAAAGTGATCGGGGGTGGTGGTAGTGTCCGCTTTTCGAATATCATTCAGAAGCGCGTCGTTCCAGATGGTTTGATTCTTTAGATTTTGCGAATAGTCATTGTCCGATTGAATAATCTCCAGATTGTTAAAGTGTCGCAGCACCACGACAATCTCCTCGCTGATGTAGTTGAGCGGGATAAACTTGTCGTTGTCGTAGGTGTCTCGGAGGTCCTTTGAGATGGTGGGACAGAGCAGCGCCACGGACAGCGAGTTTTCGTGACAAGTTTTGAGAAAAAAAAACATTTTTCCATAATTCAAATGAATCACCATCAAGCACCACCGCCATGCTTGAGGCCGCAAATTTGGGCCGGATAGGCCGGATACCGAATAGTTACCGGATATCCGTTTCATATCTAATTTGTACGCAGTTAAACATACCATAAATGTGGGTCCACAACGCATTTGCCTAACCTTTTGGAGAAAACCACCGTGATGTTTTGTTATGTATGTATTTATGTTTTAAAAATATGTTATGATGATATCATGTAAGTTATTTATAGCTTTTAAACGGTACAGACAGACCCATTATTGTGATCAATTTAATATATCTAACGGATTCAGTTTTTAAACTGTCATGGTCACTAAAAACAAAACCGGCCAAGAGCGAGTCGGACTCGCGCACCGAGGGTTCTGTACAAACTTTTTAAAGGACAAACTTAACTTTGCTGTTCGATCCCTAGAAACGGTTATTGCACCAATCGCAAATAATAAGTTTGTCGCAATCGCTTTTTTTTTGTTATTACACTACATATTTACGGTTTTCAGACTTTTCTCTTTACATGTGCTGTAAGACCTTGCTTTTTGCCAAATTTCGTGATTCTAGGTCAACGGGAACTAACATAATTATAGATTTTCGACCCAAAACCGGGTACCTACTTTTCGGTTGACGTAGAATTGCAAATTTTTGGTTAAAAAAAAAAAAAAAAATTTTTGGTTATTGCATATTTTTGGTTAATTTTTGGTTGTTTGGTTTTTGGTGTTGGTTTGGTGGCAAGGTCTTACAGCACAAGTAAAGGGAAAATCAGAAAAATAAAAATGTTGAAAATTAAGTTAAATTTTGGTACTTACAAGTTTTCGCGAAAATCTAAATTTGCCCATATCTTTTTATCGTGTTGACTAAGACCCTTGATTTTTATACACCTAATAGGGACTATAGACTTTAGTATCTGGTATAAATTTCAACTTGTTAGGTCAACCCGTTCCTGAGAAAATTGGTGGTGACAGACGGACAGACAGACAGACGGACAAGAAAGTGATCTTATAAGGGTTCCTTTTTTTCCTTTTGAGGTACGGGACCCTAAAAAAGAAAAAAACGTGTTGTGCCGACCACATGTAACATGGGATCAAGGCAAGAAGATGATGGTGGTCACTAACATTATCATTAAAATTAGAAAACAATCAGTCTTCATCTGCCTAGCCTTTTCCCAACTATTTTGGGGTCGGCTTCCAATCTAACCGGATGCAGCTGAATACCTGTATTTTACATGGAGCGACTGCCTATCTGACCTCCACAACCCAGTTCATACTGGGTAATACGATAACACTTTGGTAAGACAGGTTGTCAGACTTTTTGGGCCACTGACTACCTGGAACAACTGTCAAAGATGGACAAATGTCCATCTTTGAAGCTGTTGCTTAACGTGCTTTCCGAGGCACGGAGGAAACTCGGTATGTAAGGGTGGTCAACCATCCACAGACCAACCTAGGCAAGCACGGCTTAACCTAAAGATTGACCCGAGCGGCTGTTATTATTTAGCCACGAGCTCCTCCTATTAGAAAACAATCAGTAAACATGGTAAATATCCTGTTTCTAGCGTAAATGATAATAATATGTAAGTAGTGAGTAGAGTACGGCCAGATTTTTACTTTGTTAAAGTCCAATCTAGCATTTTACTAACCCATTTTTATCCTCGACCATTGAATCTTTAAGTCCTTGAAGTCCTGATAGTTAAGTAACCTAGGTCTAATGTCTGAACCATTGAGCTAGGTGTCGATTCTGTTGTGCACAAACTAAACTTAATTTAGGCCATTGCTATCTTTTTCTCTCTATTAAAACTAGAAAGAGACGGACGTAATTTAGAGCTGTCAAATTTCGTTGGAACTAATATTTCCACACAAATGAAGGTTGCACGTTAAAACATGTCGACTAAAAACACGGTGAAGCGCAAGGCATAAACTAGTTTGACATCTCTAACTTAGTTCATAGCTGTAGCCGTCCTTTTCTCGCACTGCCTTTTAGTAAAAGATAGCAATAGCCTAAATTAAGTTTAGTTTGTGCACAACGGAATCGACACCATTACTTAGTAATAGCTCAATGGTCTTAACTGATGTTGTCTTTATTGATGTTGTTACTCGGGCTGCTCGTTTTTGACGCAGCTCGTCTCCATTTTTCATCCTCTCTTGTCAACCTTTACGCAGTCCACTCATCTTTTCTTTGATCTTCTCTCTATCTGATGGATGGAACATCATAATTCATATTGTTGAAAATACCTATGAGAATAACGATCGACTAGTTGGGTGTTAGGCCTATCGACATCGGCGATGCGATACGGTCTAGTGTGCACTGCACACCTGTCTGTGCAGTCATGCAAGACTTGATCGATACGTTTCTCAACTTATAAATAAACTAATTAGTATTTATAAAATAATCTGTCTGTATTAATCACTGTTACTTAATCATGAATGCATCTTCTCGTCTTTCTCTCCTGGGTTACCATTCGTCCGGATTTGTCCATACATGTCCGGATTTTTAGCCCTCTGTTTGGATTTTGTCCAGCCTTGTTACTTTCTTTTTCATCTATCTGACTTTACACACAGCATAATATAATAATAATATAATCACTTCACATTGGCAAATAAATTTCTACACTATGGGGCCGCCTCCACGAGCGAGAGAATCGCGGCGAAATTTTCGTATAGAAATACGTTGAATCGCCGCGATTCACTCGCTCGTGGAGGCGTCCTCTTAGCCTATCCACTCGCTATAAATGTACCTTCCTCTTCATCATCAACCACAGACTGATTTCACCCACAGCATAGGCCTCGCTTCGCTTGTGCTCCACGGTCTTGTGCCAGCCTCATCCAGGATACTTCCAGCGATGGCAACAATGTCATCTGCCAATCTCGACGACGCGCCTTGTAAATGAACCAGGCACCTATTATAAATAAATGTAGGCTAAGAACCAAAAACTGTCCGGAATAAATTATCTATACGATGGCAAACTGTTGTTATTTGTACCTACGGTTTATGCTTTTCATTCCATCTTCTCGCATACAGCATGCACACCCTACAACGACAACATTGTTGCTAATGCTTCTATTATAAGATAATTAAATATCTTGACTAACTCCGTATACATTTGTCGCTAGAAATGTTTCGTGTTGTTGTGTAGCGCGTCAATTACGAGGTGCATCCACCATTGTTCGATGCTCGTCACTAATTTGTGCCTCATTACCGTTTCACAGTCGCTGCGTACGCGTACGTATGTAGTTGCTACCGACCGATCTAACTGATCGTTTCTGAAGAGTAGGTAATTGACTAAGTAAACTCTACAGGTGATTAAATAAAAAAAACCGGCCAAGTGCGAGTCGGACTCGCGCACGAAGGCTTCCGTACCAATTATTATAAAAAAATCACGTTTGTTGTATGGGAGCCCCCCTTAAATATTAATTTTATTCTGTTTTTAGTATTTGTTGTTATAGCGGCAATAGAAATACATCATCTGTGAAAATTTCAACTGTCTAGCTGTCACGGTTCATGAGATACAGCCTGGTGACAGACAGACGGACAGACGGACAGACAGCCAAGTCTTAGTAATAGGGTTCCGTTTTTACCCTTTGGGTACGGAACCCTAAAAAAACGTTGTTTTTTTTTTTTAATTTTGTTCTTTCTTTGTTCTAATATGAAAAGTTTACTTAAAATTTGTAGCGTTTTGATGATGAATAATTATTTTCTAAGCTGTTTAAAAAACACTAGGTATGCCATAAGCTTCTACTCCGTTCACCTAATATACCCATTTTTAATGGAAAGTGATAAAAAAGTCATCCGGTATAAGTAAGTCCTAAAACGCCGCATTAGATCGTTGTTTTTATTTTTTAAAAACGTTTTGCTTCCACACTAGGATTTTTCCTGTATCGTAGGTGCGTTTACAAATATACAGGGTGTAAAAGACCTCATCACGAAGACGTCAACCAAGCATTCTGTACACTAAACTAAGTAAGTAACTTAACGCAAAAATTATTGCTGGGAAACGACTTTTTTTTGGGCTGAAAAAACATGTTTTGTGGTAAAACTCAATGTAACGCACTCAAAACATTGTGCTGATGGATGGATCGAGTAGTACCGGGGTTGTGGAGGTGTTTAAAGTAAAAGTCTTACATTAAAAACTTGTATATAAAAGAAAACTTGTCAAAAAGTTGGAACTTTGACCCCCAATATCTCTGTAACTAGAAGGTTCCCAGGTATGGTGTAGAACAAAAAAAATATCGCAATGACGAGGAGAACAAGTGCCTTTCGGCTTCGTTAAGAGGTGTTTTACAGACACCCTTTATAAACTCACAAACACAACCAGCCAGACCCGGAACAACTAACTGTAGGTATACAAATAATATTTGTTCCGTGCGGGGATCGAACTCGCGACACGCAGTACAGCTAGAGATGGGCATATACCCGGTAAAAACCCAGACTTTGGGTAAATACCCATTTATACCCATTTTTACCTACCCATTTTTAATTTATACCGGGTAAAAATTAAAATCAGTTTAATTTAAACTAATTATTTTGTAATTTATTTTATTTGAGACCGTCGTCGTTACAACATACGCGGACATAGTTTTCTCATTAGAACAAAAGAGTATAGCACTGTAACTGTCCGTGGTGGGGTGTATTTCGTCAACTAGCTTCGCTTCGTTTCTGTTTTTGTGCGTCTTACGTCTGCGATATACTTTTACGATTTACATTCAGTTTTTTTCAAAGGATTTGTGACGTAAATGAGTGTGATGTTTTGTTAATTTAATACTGTAAGAAGGTAGGCCAATTTGAATTCATAGTACATTATATTGTAGACATATAAAATATAGAACGCACACTGCCTGCCAAAGTCATCATCATCATTCATCATTTCAGCCGAAAGACGTCCACTGCTGGACATAGGCCTCCCCCAAGTGTCGCCACATTGACTAGTCCCGTGCGACTCGCATCCAAAGGATTCCCGCAACCTTCACCAGGTCATCGGTCCACCTAGTAGGAGGTCTTAGAACGCAACGTCTTCCGGTTCGCGGTCGCCACTCCAGAACTTTTCGACCCCATCGGCCATCCGTTCTGCGATGCAATGTGTTCAGCAATGTGCCCTGCCCACTGCCACTTAAGTTTGGCAATTCTTCAGGCTACGTCGGTGATCCTGGTTCTCTTTCGGATGTCTTCATTTCTGATTCGATCACGCAAAGAAACTCCGAGCATAGCTCTCTCCATTGCCCTTTGGGTGACTTTAAGCCTTCTGATGAGGCACATTGTGAACGACCACGTTTCGGTCCCGTATGTAATCACTGGCAATGGCAACACACACTGGTCATAGACTTTCGTCTTGAAACACTGCGGTAGGTTGGACGAGAAGATACCGCCCAACTTCCCGAACGCTGCCCAGCCGAGTCGGATTCGACGATTGACCTCTTTCTCGAAGTTAGACCAACCATCGTCTACAACTTCGAGTGTAGAGTCTCCGATCTTGATAGAAGTGGTCGAGCATTGTACTGAGGTCCTTTATGGTCTCAGCCATGACCACCATATCATCGGCAAACCGAAGGTGAGTGATGTACTCGCCATTGACGTTGATGCCTAGCCCTCTCCAGTCCAGAACCTTGAAGACATCCTCCAGTGCAGCGGTGAACAGTTTTGGAGATATGACGTCTCCCTGAAAGTGGACTGACATGGTGGCGTTTTTGTACAAACACTTCAACACCTCGATGTACCGGTAGATGATTTGGCACTGTTGGAGAAACTGCAGTACTTCCCCGGTCTCGATCGAATCGAAGGCTTTCTTGTAGTCCACAAACGCTAAACAGAGAGGCAGGTTATACTCTTCGGTCTTCTGTATAACCTGCCGCAGCGTATGTATGTGGTCCACGGTGCTAAAGCCTTTTCGTAAACTTGCTCGGCTTGTTCGGGAGGCTAAAAATCGTCAAACCTGCGCGCGAAACGATTCGTGATGACTCTTGAAAACAACTTGTAGACATGACTTAGAAGTGAGATGGGCATTATAATTCTTCTGACGGGCATTGTCACCCTTCTTGAAGAAGAGCCTGCACCCTGCTAAAGTATCCAAAAATATCATATTTCGAAATTCACAAAATAGTATATGTAGGTATATCACTTTACTTTAAATAATATACGTCTAAATTACATATATTTTGTCCTAGCCTAGATGAACTACACTACGTGCTATTTTCTAACCTTTATTTTGATTTGTGTAATAGGTAGTTCGTGAAATTTTAAGACTATTTTCGTGTAGCTGAAGGTAGTTCTCTTTATTGCCCCGTTTACCGTATCCATCCTGCATACGGTAAACGAGTATCAAACTAATTGTTCAATTTTAATATTTTATTTAATTACTGTGTATGTTGCATTGCAATTTTTGTATTCTGAAACGAAAAATTTAGTGATTGTTACTCATGTATTTATAAGTTTTGAAATGTTTTATATATATATATATAATGTTACAAAATTCTTAGAGGTAGTGTGCAACATTTAGCTAATAATCTGTAATATTTGTTTTTATTCTGGAGTTTACTTTATTTGAATATTTATGTTGATTAGAGATTTAAAAGAAACACAATTTTATGTAGCTATGTAGCTTCATTTTATGTAGCTCAGGCTGCTTTATTTGCTCGGGCAACACTGTGGCGGCATGCTACAAGGCCGCATGCTACAATAATTTAGAATGTGGCAAAAATCGTGCGGCATGACAGCGAGCGTCATGACGTTGCCATGCCGCACGTCAAAATCACGCCAAAGTCACGGTTGTTAAAGTTACTTAATCAGCCATATTCTAAGGTGTCTTGTCCCCTCGATCAATCAAGTTGGTAGATCTAAACACTCCAATAAAATTGAACAAGAAATAAAATTTAAGCACGATGCTTTGAAAATTATCTAGGCACGATGTTGCCTTGGTGTAAAATAGGCTGCTGCATACCGCATAAGTTGGTTATTTGTAGCATACCACAAGATGACGCACGTCACAATATGTAGCACGCAGCAATGCCGCACAGTTTTGCCCCGGTGTTAAGCAGCCTTTAGATACCCGCAATTACAGACACAATAAAAATAAAAATGCACCGTTCCCCTTCGGGAACGGGTGGGGACATTATAATCAATATTTTCTTCAATGGTCAAGGTCAAAATTAACATGTTAAAAATAGTAGTATTGATGATGAAGCCAATTAAATTATCTATAGACAATAAACATTTCATGGCGAAGCCATTTAAATAATATAAAGGCAGTACTCATTTTTTACCCGGTATTTTTTATTAATACCCGGTAAAAAAGGGTATTTTTTCTTTTTTACCTATTTTACCCTTTCCTTCCAATTTTTACCTTCCCATTTTTTACCCACCCGCCCATCTGTAAGTACAGCAGCCAATCGTTCGGCCACTGCACCAACTGGGTCGTTATATCTGTTTCTCCATTAAGGCCCTTCTAACCCTAAAATTAGCAACTCTATTTGTGGTGGTTCAAACTTCGTTTGAAACACTATTAGAATAAAGTTCTAATCAGCTTGCACTACAAAGCGGTTGTTACGTCAGTCACTGCAGGCCGAATAGTGCGAAATGAGTGGTTTTTTGCGATTTAAAAAAAAACCTATTGATTGGACTAAAAAAATAAAACACAAGACCTGCTTTATAGTTAGTTCAGTTAGTATGCAAAGTTTCATGATCTAATTTGAAGTACTTTTTGAATACCAGCGGTTTATTGTTCGATTTGGAGGTAACTTTGGTTTTTTTTCTATCGAGAAAAGTTTATGGAATCGTGTTTTCGTCACACATAATACCTAGCATTAATCCTCAACTTTACCATATATTTATTTTAAAATTAATGCTGCAGTATTTTAGGCGTAACGGAGGATCATGCTAAGCCATTTGAGGGATATACAGGGTGGAATTTTGTAATGCCACCTGGAGGGAAAGTACTCTTAATACCGCAGATAGAAAATTTTACTCAAAGGAAACATTCCTTTATTTTTTAAAAGAAATTAATCTGCATTCAATGATTTTGAAAATTCGCGTGCCACACTCGGGAATCGAACCGGCTAAATTCCAAAAAAAATACACCCTGTACTTTTATGGCACCAATCGATAAGGTCAATTTTAACGATGAAATCTCTCTAACAAACATGATAAATTAAATGAAAGAAAAACCATGAAATCTTAACTTAAAAATTCAATGGGACAACAATTAAAGCACTTTTACTCAAAGGTCCATCCAATTACTTATGATAAAACTTACTAAACAAGTACCTTTTTACGACATCTATTGATTAAAATGACGAAGAACTATTTAGACATGAATAGTTCTGACATGACGAAGGAAATTGGAATTTGTACAAATAAACACGTGCGAATTGCAATACTCTTTCTTCAATTGTAAAGATCCATCCTTTGAATAAATGTGCTAACAGCGTATTGAATTTATCCCATTGAATTTGTAACTTTAGATTTCCTGGTTTTCCTTTCATTTAATTTATCATGTTTGTTAGAGAGATTTCATCGTTAAAATTGACCCTAACGATCGATGCAATAAAAGTAGAGGGTATAATTTTTTCAGATTTTAGCCGGTTCGATTCCTGGTTGTGGGAGAAGAGAATTTTCGAAAATCTTTGTATGCAGTTTGCTTTCTATTCAAAAATAAAGGAATGTTTCCTTTGAGTAAAATTTTCTATCTGCAGATTAAGAGAACTTTCCCTCCAGGTGGCATTACAAAATTCCATCCTGTATATGTACTATATATGTACGTATATACCTAGTAATAGCTGTACATGGGTCCATTGGCGCGTTGCCAAATTTGGAACTAAGGCAGCCATCTTGTTTTAAGAAGAATTTATGCCGTAAACTACAAGCAAAAATCCAGATTACTGAAAAATGAAACTATAATTAAATTCGGGGTTTACAAGGTAAAATCGACTCCTCCTATTGTTGGAGTCGGTTTTGTTACCCGGCCATAATAACGAATCGACTGACACCTTATTCATCAAAGTCGGATGAATTGTATGAAGGCGCTACGGAGGAACATAGTAGGTACTATCGGGGTCTTTTCCGCCTGACCATTTTATTTATTTTTCGCTTAAATCTTGCGGAGGCGCCGAGCCACGGCCCCTTAAGAGCCTGTATTTGCTGTTTTGGTGATATTGGGCGATCTAGATCTCGGTATCTATAAGACCTAAGAGTTCGCTATTTGGACACCATTAAACTTGGACTTATAATCATTAAATCTGTTGAAACGAAAACACGATTGGATAAAAAAATCACAATAGAAAAAAAATACAAAAAAACTCGTTTTGCACTTATTTTGTGTTGGATCTCTGAAACCCTAAGGAATTTAATGATGATTTTTAGCCTAATAGATAGGTAACAATATTATCTAACATCGTGTTGACTAAATTTTTTATTTTTCTACTTGGTTTTCTCGTAATTAGCAATATGTGATTTGGCGCTTACGTTATTTTATTCTAAGCGAGCACGCACTATTTCTGTCCCTTGTTTTGCACGCGGTAGTAATAGCGCTATCCTTTTCAACCGTTCCCTTCAGTAACGAACAGGCCATCCCAGAGTGAGGACGTATGACTTTGCTGCGCGCGGTCACGTGTTCTACGTAAATTATATTCCGGAGATTGTACGCCAACTACCATATTTTGATCTGAAAAGTTTTTTTATATTTTCATTTTATAAAAAAAGAACTTTGCTTGTTTACTGAGATTGTTCAAATTTTTTTAAGATTCAATACTAATGTTATGATGACGGCGTAAAGTTTGTATTCTATGTTTGGTTTGCGTGTTTGCAAGTTTAGATGTAGAGGGTAATTCGGAACTACTGATCCGATTACAAAAACTCTTTATATATTTTTTTTTATTATATTATCGCCGAGTGTCAAAGGCTATTTGCAGGACGTTCCCGTAGGATAGATAGAAGCGTCACGTTTCCGAGATTTAAGCTATCAAAGTTGTACTGGTAGCGATCACAACGCTATATATATTCGAAAACGTAGCTAACGTTGCTGTCTCAGACATAATGAATGTGTTAATGGACCACCATGAATGGACTTTAGCTTTCATAGCTCATATTTCTGAAACGTGACGCTTTAGAAGATTATGTACCCAACAAAATTTGCTTGTATAAATGTCGCAGCCAATTCGTATATTACGCCGTTTCACATAATGGCGCACCGGATTGTAAAACGCCGTCGTTATGTATGAGCTGAACGTGAGGACGTCGTATTACATAATGGCGGCGTTTTTCAACCATACATAATAACGGCGCGCCATACATAATAATGGCGCGTCATACATACAAATTGCCTACGACATTAATATGACCATTTTCTTTCTTTCTTTTCACTTAGTTTTTAACTAATGTCTGAAAGTTTCGGTACTTTATGCGGGTTACAAGTTGAACACAACAATGTTTTTTTAGTGATGATCCTGACTAATAAATAAAATATGATTCTGTTTAGTCCGTCCATTAGATTATCGAAAAATATTGGACACATGTTTTTTGTTTTATCAAATTAATAAAATTGACGAAGATAAAACGCGTCAAAGATAGAGAGAGGCTTGTGACGTCACTTTCCGGTAAAAACTGTACTCAAATGTGACGTCACATGAGTTTTCGACGCACTGTATCGTCTTGATTTTTAGATTACGTGAAAAAATAAAAAAATCTGTGTCCAATAATTAAAAAATTATTGGACACAGATTTTTAAAAAAATTTTTTGCAAATCTTTCTGACGTTAATTTTTAGTTTGTCATCTACCCTATTGTATTGTTGATGAGTCGACGTACACGATAACTGTCAAATGTTTGCAATCTAAAATGGCCGCTTTAGCAGAATCCACGCAGAATCTTAGCATGAATCACGATAAAAAAATAAAATTCTTAAAATGGATTTTATAGTTATGGTCATAAAGTCCATTTTAAGAATTTTAAATTTTTAACGTGATTCATATTACGATTCTGCTAAAGCGGCCATTTTAGACCCCCAGGTCCCCTCAAATGTGTACGGTTCTTTCCTCAAAATCATCTTAGATATTAATCTGCGTGGATCTAATAATTATGACTTAACCATCATAACATCACGCCTTTAATCCCCGAAGGTATAGGCAGCAATGCACCTAACAGTACAGTACACCCACATTTCGCCAGTTCTGTGGCAATCCCATGTAACAGGGGCCGAGCCTATTGCCATCAACCGGGCACATATCCTGACTCCATGGCTGCTACTGAGAAATTCCTGATGGAAAATCCAATAAGACGACATATTGATTGTGATAAGCACACAAATTCATGACTTTTATTTCTAAACCGTACTTACTACTTAATATGTTACTTAAAAATAACTCAAAGATCAAAATGGTTTAAGCGATCACTACACTCGATCTTAACCCGTGTGTGCGTGTATCTGCATGAACAATGCACACAAACATAGGATCGCAACGAATTTGCCTAAACTCTAGCGAGTGGATTTTATACGGCGGACTCTTAAAGTTTGAACCTATTAGGAAAGCGTCAACTTTGGCGCGCAAAATAACAATAACTCTCGATTGGCGTGCGTCGTCAATGCGCTCGACCGATTTGGTATCTTTCATTCATTTTTTCTACACAAAGTCAACGGGGCGGGGCGAGAGAGCGTTTTTATGTTGCGAGTGCAAGCAAAAATGAGCATAGTGGTGGTCAGGCGGGAGTGTCCTCGATAGTACGTAAATACAAACAGGCAGTCTATGTATGTGTGTCTGTATACTTAGACTGCAAAAAAATGGGTAAAAAAAAAAAAAAAACGTTTTTTTTTTTTCAAACTTTTTCTTTCTTTGTTCTAATATGAAAAGTTTACTTGAAATTTGTAGCGATCCGGTATAAGTAAGTCCTAATACGTATCGTATGTTTTTATTTTTAAAACGTTGCTTCCACACTAGGATTTTTCGTGTATCGTATGTTTAAAATCATAACCCTTTTCAAATAGCCGTAGTCGGGTAAAAAAATACCCCCTGTCAACTTGTCGAGTGTCAAAAGTTTCTTGCCTTGATTTTGACAGCTTGGAGTAGGTTTTTATGTTTTTTTGGGCGAATTTCGTTGCCACTAGTTAAATAAGACCGGTGCACTGAAGCATGTTTTTCATTAACGCGTTTCAATGTTAAAACTTCCGTATAATCATCGATGTAAGTAATTCCTACTAACAATTGTATGTTCTAATTACGTAAACATACATCCTGTGCTAGGCACAAATTAAATTTTCATATTTGAAGCTAGAGGAAACCCCTTGAAATATCCGCATTGAGAAAGAAAAACTTTTTTAATAATCTTGATAGATTACCTGCTTAGATGAACAGATGTTTTTTTTTCAAAGGTAATGTAGGTAACAATAAGCGGCAAAATAGTGTCACTCATATCTTGAGGTCAAACTGTACAATATAAACTTGACCTCCATTTTAAACCAAAGAGAATACGTTTATTTAATTTTGACTAGCCACCTGCCACTGCTTCGCATGGTTTTTTTTTTTATTATTTGACAAAACATCAAGATTTATTTACGTAGGTAATTATTTAAGTTTAAATAAAATTATATCCGGAATAAATACCCTAACCAAAGGTTCGAGAAAACCGACACCGGACAATGACATTAGTATACTTCAGTAAGTATAGCCACAAGATGCAAGCGATGCTTAGTTTGTGGTTTTTTTTTGGAGTATCGGACTTTTACTGACTAAAACCCATCCATGTTCCTTCGTCGCCCTTTTTGTTCCGGGGCCACGGTATCTCTTTCGAACAGTCCCGCAGCCCCGGTTAGTTTGTGCTCACCGATTATTTATTAAATATGACTCAACTGTTTTGTTGTTTCCATTGATTAATAAACTAATTTTGGTTTTTTGATTATTTGCCAGATTCCAGTGGCCAGATCAGAATTTTTTCTCTACCGTTTCCCTGAATCATGAATTCTGGTGGAAACCGTATCCACAACCGTTGCATAGTTTACGAGAACTACGTTGTCGCACAGATTGACAAGAAATGCAACTATATAATTATAGTTATAATATGCACCTAATACATATTAGTTTCCTGAATAACCTCACCCATTCACGGTCTTTTAACCATTGCACAACACAGATACCGTTTTGATAAAAATATTCGAATCTAATTAAGTAAGCTGTGTTCTATTTTTAAAAAGAAAAAAAAACAACCCGTCGAGGTCTTGTCTAGAGGCCAGACTTTCGTCTAAATATAGCAAGTCGGTGCCGTCTAATATTGCATTGGATAGCAATCGATATGCTGTAATAATTATGGTTTGCTGTCTATTAAAGTTCAACAAAACAACTTTCAGTGAATTATAAATTAATTGGTACAGGTGTATAGTTTATGTCTGTGGTTCCACTGGTCCATCCGTATACAGATACAGAATTACTTTTTCATCTCTTTCCAAAAAAATGGGTATACCTATTAGGTGAACGGAGTAGAAGCTTATGGCATATTTATTTATTTAAACTTCATGTACAAGAGTGGTACATAGGCGGACTTAATGCCACAAGGCATTCTCTACCAGTCATCCTTTGGGTTAAATAGGAAAACATAGTGATATAATATCTAGTTTTTTTTTTTCGTTTTTCCAGAGATTAGAAAAAAAATGACCCATCATCAAAAACCTCTACAAATTTCAAGTAAACTCTTCATATTAGAACAAAGAAAGAGAAATTTTGAAAAAAAAAATAAAAGTATCGGATTTCAAATGGCATACAATTAACGAACCACCAGATTAAGCAAAATGTAACGGCAAAAAATCACTTGGTTGCCAAAATTAGTAAATGATCACCAAAATTAATCCCCATTTTATCGTAAAATTAGAAGCAAAAATTTATTTATGCTCTTGCATCCGAGTCGAGGGAGACCCGGTCGACTGGGCCCCGCTTCGTGGGGCTCCATTCAGGAGTGAATGGTTTATAAAAAAATAACCACGAAGGGTATGGCGGGGTCTATTGGCTCGCTTCTAACCTAATTTATCCGTGTCGGGGTGCCCCAAGTCGGCCTAGGCAAAACTAGTTTGTCATCAACCACTTCATTAAAATTTGGTGTTCAATTTACTAAATTTGGTGATCAATTGATTTTTGGGTGATAGATGTTAAAAATAACTTTATGACCACCACAAAGTTATTTTTAGTGGTCATTATATTTTCTCCCATTTCAAATCATACGCAATTCGCATAAGTATGATTTTAATTTCGATTTTTTTTTTCGAAAATAAAAGAAACTAAGTATGCCCATTACTTCTACTCCGTTCACCCCCTTTTTTTTCGAAAGGGATAAAAAAGTCACCCTATATAATCACTAATAGTGAACTCTTCTACGATCATCATCATCTTCCTGTCCTTATCCCATGTTACTTGTGGTCGGCGCAACATGTTTTTCTCTTCCATTCTCCCCTGTCAACCGTCACACAGTCATTTACACCTTTTTCATTCATATCATTCCTCACACAATCCATCCATCGTTTCTTTGGTCTTCCTCTCCCCTTCCATCCATCAACATTTATATTCATCACTCTTTTAGTCACATGCGATTCTTCCCTCCTCATCACATGCCCATACCAAGACAGTCGATTCCCTTTTAACTTTTCTGTAACTGGCGCAACTTTCAGACTTCCTCTAATATACTCATTCCTTATTTTATCCATTCTTGTCACGCCACACATCCACCTCAACATTCTCATCTCCGCTACATGCAATCTTTTTTCATCCATCTTCTTCACAGCCCAGCACTCCGATCCATCAGTACGACAGGTCTAATCACGGTCTTGTATATTTTCCCCTTTAACTTGAGGGGCATCCGTGGGTCGCAAGTTGTTCCAGTGACCTGTCGCCATTTCATCCATCCTGAGTTGATCCGATGCGTTACGTCACGGTCATGAACTCTTCTACGATCATATAAGAAAAATATCAAGCACGTTTTAGATAACAAATTTTTTTTGAAAAAAAAAAGAAACTGACTTTCGACCATTTCATATTTCTACAAACTTTTTCAAAAAGCGACTGCAGAGCATGAAGTCGGGTCCGATTTCTGGGTCGGGCAAATTGCTATTTTGTTTTTCCATCGGAAAGCACGTTAAGCCGTTGGTCCCGGCTGTCATTTGTAGATCTTTGACAGTCGTTAGGTAGTCAGAGGCCCAAAAAGTCTGACAACCAGTCTTACCAAGGGGTATCGTATTACCCGGTACTAACCGCACACAACACACACACCTAGTGGTGGAGATCAGATAGGCAGTCGCTCCATGTAAAATACTGGTATTCAGCTGCGTTCGGTAAAACTGGAAGGAAGCCGACCCCAACATAGTTGGGAAAAGGCTAGGCAGAGATGATGATGATGTTAAGTTCCATTTATTGGGGATAAGCCTATTACCATGACGTGCAAAACAATGTAAAATTGCATAGCAAATATTGTATAGGATATTACAGGAAAAATGAAAAAAAAAAACACTAAATCAATCAAACAAAGGTCACCGAATTCGAAGCTTGACCTTTGTTTGATTGAATTGGTGTTTTTGTCACCGACTTCTGAAGCCAAAGTTATATACACTTTTTTGTTTGAAGTCGGTTTTGATTTTTGCAAACAAGTTTTTAAAATAAAAATTCTCGTTTCAAATACATATCATATTTTCAAATAAGAATGTATTCGTATCGACCTATTTACGTTATCCAAGCGCTCGTGGTTTTCTCTGAACATCTGAAGGTATAGGGCCATTACTTGACTTAGCCATCCATAAAGCAAGGGCCTTAATAGGGAATATGCATAAATTTTCTTTTTTTTATTTCGATACGGAATGTTAAAGTACTATAAAAATAATGACAAAAAGCAAAAACAACACATAAATCGGCCAAACAACACAAAAGTTATAACCATTTAAACTTTTGTTTCTATCTCCTTCTAGATAACCGGAATTTAGTATGGATTTTGTACGGCAATGCAGCGAATGACGTCATTCGCTGTATCGGATCTCTCTGTCTAATCAGCAGTTTCAAATGCATAAAACTTAGTATTTTTTAAAGATATAAAAAAAATAATTTCATTTTGCTATTTCTGATTAATACGCTTTGTTTAGAGTGATTAAAAAAATCATGCATATACCCTATTATTGATGTCAGATGTCGTGAACGCTTTATCAGAGAAGTTCTCTCCATGCACTGCGCTTACCCATGATTTGAGGTTGAGGGCGCGTTTGCATTTCAGGCAAAATTATGCTGTTTTTCGGTACATTTTATGGCATAACCAAACAAAATCCAATATAACTAATGACTACCTCGTATAGATTGGTTCTTCATCTTCAAATACTAGGTACTAGATCATCGAAAATTTTAGTTTTTTTATAATGTATAATCGATCTGTCGTTGCCATTTTTCACAAAATTAACGATACCGGGTTGAGTTTAGGTACATTTTTTGTGCTATTATTAACATATTTTACTATTTCTAAAAATACTATTTCTTGGCAAACATATTCAATTCTTAATGCTAGGATTTTTTAAAAATCTAAATGCTTTATATAGTCGCAGAAAAAATTAAAACCGAAACTTATTTTTTCACACTTTTTTCTCTTCTGGATGAATCTTAATCGATTGCGTTAGGGGTTATTTTATTTTTGATAGCCGTCTTGATTTATTGCAAAGTATTTCGAATGAAACTAGTCCGCGCGCGACCCCCGTCGAGAGTGGACACGTATCGCCTGACTCGCCTGTTTGGAGCGCCTCGAGTTGAAAAAGATCGCTGTACAAACACAAAATATTCGATAAACCAAATTTGATACTTCACAAGGTAGAGTTCTATTCTATTTTATTTCGCTATAAAAAGTATGTAAGTAGGGTTTCTAAAAGCCTATTCGTCCTGAACTTGGAGTGACCTGAAGGTGTACTTCGGTGACTGCTACTGGAACTCCTTGATGTGTTGTACTAGGTGAGCCGAGTTTGGGGTCGTATTGTTAGTTATGATGAGACCTTACCTCCGGACCTGATGGAGTGACCTGAATGTGTACTTCGGTGAGGTACTGGAACTCCTTGACGTGTTGCACTAGGTAAGCCAAGTTTGGGCTCGTTTTGTTAGTTATGATGTGACATTACCTCCGGACTTGATGGAATGACCTGAAGGTGTACTTCGGTGAGCTACTGGAACTCCTTGACGTGTTGTACTAGGTGAGCCGAGTTTGGGCTCGTTTTGTTAGTTATGATGTGACATTACCTCCGGACTTGATGGAATGACCTGAAGGTGTACTTCGGTGAGCTACTGGAACTCCTTGACGTGTTGTACTAGGTGAGCCGAGTTTGGGCTCGTTTTGTTAGTTATGATGAGACCTTACCTCCGGACCTGATGGACTGACCTGAATGTGTACTTCAGTGAGGTACTGGAACTCCTTGACGTGTTGTGCTAGGTGAGCCGAGTTTGGGGTCGTATTGTTAGTTATGATGAGACCTTACCTCCGGACCTGATAGAGTGACCTGAATGTGTACTTCGGTGAGGTACTGGAACTCCTTGACGTGTTGTACTAGGTGAGCCGAGTTTGGGCTCGTTTTGTTAGTTATGATGTGACATTACCTCCGGTCTTGATGGAATGACCTGAAGGTGTACTTCGGTGAGTTACTGGAACTCCTTGACGTGTTGTACTAGGTGAGCCGAGTTTGGGCTCGTTTTGTTAGTTATGATATGACATTACCTCCGGTCTTGATGGAATGACCTGAAAGTGTACTTCGGTGAGCTACTGGAACTCCTTGACGTGTTGTACTAGGTGAGCCGAGTTTGGGCTCGTTTTGTTAGTTATGATGTGACATTACCTCCGGTCTTGATGGAATGACCTGAAGGTGTACTTCGGTGAGTTACTGGAACTCCTTGACGTGTTGTACTAGGTGAGCCGAGTTTGGGGTCGTATTCTTAGTTATGATGAGACCTTACCTCCGGACCTGATGGAGTTACCTGAATGTGTACTTCGGTGAGGTACTGGAACTCCTTGACGTGTTGCACTAGGTAAGCCAAGTTTGGGCTCGTTTTGTTAGTTATGATGTGACATTACCTCCGGACTTGATGGAATGACCTGAAGGTGCACTTCGGTGAGCTACTGGAACTCCTTGACGTGTTGTGCTAGGTGAGTCGAGTTTGATTGACCCCAGATAGGCAAAAAATATGGAGCTCATAATAAAAAATTGATAACGTTTTTTCATAATTATGAAAGTACCTACACCTTTAGGTCACTCCATCAAGTCCGGAGCCAAGGTCTCATCATAACTAACAAAACGAACTAAAACTCGGCTCACCTAGTACAACACGTCAAGGAGTTCCAGTAGCACTCACCAAAGTACACCTGCAGGTCACTCCATCAGGTCCGGAGGTAAGGGCTCATCATAACTAACAAAATGAGCCCAAACTCGGCTCACCTAGTACAAAACGTCAAGGAGTTAAAGTACCTCACCGAAGTACACATTCAAGTCACTCCATCAGGTCCGGAGGTAAGGTCTCATCATAACTAACAATACGACCCCAAACTCGGCTCACCTAGTACAACACGTCAAGAAGTTCCAGTAATAGTCACCAAAGTACACCTGCAGGTTACTCCATCAGGTCGAAAGGTAAGGTCTCATTATAACTAACAATACGAGCCCAAACTCTCCTCACCTAGTACAACACGTCGAGAAGTTCCAGTAGCAGTGACTGAAGCACACCTTCAGGTCACTCCATCAAGTCCGGAGGTAATTCGTAAAAATATAAAGAGCAAAAATATTTTTTTTGTTGGCTAACATAATTTTATTACAAAGAAATACGTAAAAAAAAAATGAATCATTCAAAATTTCAAAGTATCGAAATGTGTTCACTTGACTACTATTCTCGCAGTTAGTCGTGCGTACACTTGTGTGTATGACCCGTGTCAATGTAGTAGTTCGATTCTGTACCTATCAATTTTGCAATGGAGTTAACCATAGCTAGATGAAGCTACATTTAGTTTTGTTTGGTTAACAGGTAGATATTACATACCATGTTATAGTAGACTCTTTTGTAGAATGTAGATAAAATGTCAGCTTTACCTCAAGCTAATAAGTTTTGCGGTTAGCCTTGGTTTGGAACAAAGGATTTCCAATATTGACAATCGCTCAGCTTAAGATAATTTGGACATTAAATTAGTTATACAGGGTGGAATCACCGACGCTAAAACGGTTTCAGCCACCAGCAATACGGTTACAGCAACACCCTGCATAATTTTTTCAACAGTAATTTAAAAAAAAAGTATTTTTTTATTACCATTACAGGTGTACTTACCTGTTCCATACATTTTGACAGTGTTGGTATTGCAGTTTTGTAGGGAACATACGGTTTTTTTTTTTTATAACCAATGAATTGTAAGTGTCTTATAGGGAATGTGCACAACGACGGTGCTGCCAACTGGCGTCGCCAATCCGAATCTTGTGCTCTATTAATGCTTGACATTGACTTTTCTAACAAGTAAACAAAATTAATTTTATAGTGAGAATTAATTAACTAATCATAATGCATTGTTGCATTTCTGGATGTAGGTACCAATACATCCACAAAAATGAAATTCATTATTTTGTCAACGTAAATTCGTTTTGGAATCTCGAAGTTGCAATATTTCGCCCGTGAAAAAGTAGTTATTTCCGTTATGAACGATGGTGGCGTAACTATTTTTTAGCTATACATTATGATTTGGAGTATATAATTAAAGTATTACATTTTGATTTCCAGATAGGTAGATTCCTTATTTAATCAGCTTGACAACAGTATTTTTGAAATTGCTCTAGGACTTGTAGTTTTTGAGCTACAGGTGTTTTTATCGGATCGGGCAGAAAATGTTTTGAAAACTTGCAATAATTGTTGCATGTGCGCGCTTGAGGGATTTGCAATCCGCGCGTTGAGCTGCGGAGAGGATACCATGCTTTGGTGAAAAACGCAAAAAATGGATAAACGCAATAAAGAAAAATATTTGAAAACAACTTGTTTTTGTTACACTCTGCATTGAAAAGGCCCTCAAAATCAACCGTCCATGCAAACATATCTACCAGAACCATTTATACTTCACTATATAGACGTGTTCTACTAGACCGCACTAAAGTTCACACCGAATATCCCTCAACAGTTAATCAAAGACTCCACATGCACTCAGAATATAAACATGGTTATACCCACAATAATGTTTTTAGTTGGCTGCATTCCTTTGGTTTTTTAAGTTTTGTATCTAAATGCTACGGACTGCATTTTATTGACTGCTTCATCAAATTAATGCTTGTGAACTAATTGATTTATTAGAGCCTGGAGATACTGTTCTCGCTGATAAAGGATTCCCTTCCATTATAACATGTGTTGAAATTAAGAAAGCTATCTTAGTTATGCCAGCCACCATGTCTTCATACACCACAATTTTCATCAGAAAGTAAACGAAAGATATGAAATTAATATTACTTATTAAACATTTATATTACGCTGACGATCGTTATTGATAGACCGGAACTCATATTTTATACCTTTTAGCATATTCAAAAATAATATAATTGAAGAGACAATATTGTCTAAGTAAATTGAAAGCACGATGAGAAGTGTTATGTTTCCTTTTCTGTCCGCATAGTGTCTCTTTTGTCGATTAGCGCTGCCACCTATAGTTCCTGCACGTTCCCTATTACCTTCAGTCAGTAGTAGACTTATCTTACGTCTAACTTTACTATTCTAAATATGAAAGTAGAAAACTATTCAAATGAATGGGATTGACATCATCTCAACGTTAAATCACGTGATCAACACAAACGAATAGAAAATTCGTAGACAAGTTTACATCGTTCAAAATGATAGAATAGAATGTTATCGTTTCTACAATGTTGATCGTTAAACTCTTTGGTAGGAACCCTCACCATAGACTAAAGTGTAGGTTTTGTCTACAGACATTCGAGAACGAGCGATCGACTTAGTCGTGTCAACTTGGCTACCAATCTAGCGCTTTCTACAATCGCTTACGCCGAGGCGTTTACGATCGTATCGATTCCCTTTCGGAATCGATACGAAACGTTTGTAACTTGGATAAGGGTGCTGAACGGATATGAATGAAATGGGCGAAACCGATATAAGTTTATTACTTACCTGGATTACACATAGGATACTTTTTATCCCGGTAGTGCGATCCCGTGGGACAACTATTAAAGTCCAATAATTTTTAGTAATGGGACAATTTTTCAGCAGCCATTATTAACCCGACATAATGATGAAAGAACATACAGACCTATTTATAAACGTTTGCACCGCGCACACACCATATTTCATAAGACAAGCTTATTATAATATACATACACCTTACCTAAGCGAGCCTACATGACTTTTTTTTAATTGCTTAACTTTTTAAACAAATTATTTATGATAGTGCAAACTTGGCCCCAATTAGTACATAGGAGCAAATATATTGGAAATACGAGGCGCAGTTCTTAGTTTATTTTAACACCACGGCTAAGTTCTTGTTTAAATCTATCTATACTAATATTATAAAGAGGTAACATTTCTTTGTAAGTTTGTATGTTTGTATGTAGGGGTAATCTCCGGAAGTAATGAACCAATTTTAAAAATTGTTTCACTGGTAGAAAGCTACATTATTCGTGAGTGCTATAGGCTATATTTTATTCCCGTACTCCCATGGGAACGGGAACTACGCGGGTGAAACCGCGGGACGTCAGCTAGTGTATAATATAAATAGTTTGTAACAGTTTACTGCCTTATTGGTCTAGTAGTTGCTAGTACGAGTATAGTTGAGATGGGATCCTGGGCTCGATCCGGGTCAAAACATAAAGAAATTCTCAGTAAAAACTTGGAGCAAAGAAGCTTTTTTTTTTTTCGTATTGGAAATCATCAAATGACTCCTCCCGCTCTGGGCGGAGCAGGAGGGAATGTCAGACTTTTACTGATTAAAACCCATCCATGTTCCTTCATCGCCCTTTGTGTTCCGGGGCCACAGTATCTCTTTCGAACAATCCCGCAACCCCGGCAGGCATCGGCCCTTGCGGACACCTTCTTATTGCTGACTCTCTTTGAGGCGCGCGTGGAACACGAACGCGCCGTCGACACGGCCTGTCGTCATGAGACGGACGGACGGCGAGCTAGCCCACAGCCCACCGCTGCACCGTCCACAGGCCCGCGCCTACGGTGCACGACCGGGCGTCTCCCGCGGCAGCCGGGACGCTTGAGAGGTTCTCTCCTTCTCACGTTCCGCCACCTCCTTCTCTAGCATTACTGCTTCACAGAATCTTGGAGTCGGAATTTGTGTCTTTACTGGTAGTTACTTCGTGTTTGTTATATGCTCGTCCTATTTCAATACATAGGAGTATGTATAGGGAGGAAACACAGATCATAGAACCATTATATGATCTGTGGGCAGAAACATAACTGGTGATTCAAAAAGCTCTATCTGCTTTCTACTACTGTTTGTAATAATGTTGTTACGACAATTGATAGTATTTCAGAAATTATACTGTTACTAGCTGCTGCCCGCGGCTTCGCCCGCCCGCAAATTGTTAAAACCTTCCTCTTCAATCACTCTATCTATTAAAAAAACCCGCATCAAAATCCGTTGCGTAGATTTAAAGATCTAAGCATTCATAGGGACAGACAGACGCGGCGGGGGACTTTGTTTTATAATATGTAGTGATAGTGATGTAGTGATGGAGCCGTGTGGTATCCGGCAGAGTAGAATAGAACCAACCCATTACACTCACGGGTGTCGTATAAGGCGACTAATGTCTCCCCCGCCTATGGCTCCGCCGCCTGCGGTGCTGGAAGCGGATCACCAGGACGACGACGACGACACTCCGGAGGTGACTGGGGTAGACCTGAGAGTGGCGGTACGCAGGCTCAGTGCCAAAAATACCGCCCCGGGACCCGATGGCTTGCCTGGCAAAGCCTGGGTCCTGGCCTCGGAGGCTCTCGGGCCCCGACTGGAGGGGCTCCTAAGCGCATGCTTGGAGAGAGGCCAGTTCCCGCTTCGTTGGAAGACGGGGAAGCTGGTCCTCATCCGGAAGCCGGGGCGCCCTGCGGACTCTCCGTCCGCATACCGGCCCGTGGTGCTGCTCGACGAGGTGGGCAAGCTCTTTGAAAGAGTTATTGCAAACCGCCTCGCCAAGCACCTTGCGGGGACTGGGCCGGACCTTGCGGGACACCAGTTTGGTTTCCGCAAGGGGCGCTCTACGGTGGACGCCATCATGCGCGTGAGAGCCCTCACGACGGGGGATGCGGTGTCCAGGGGTGGGGTTGTCTTGGCGGTGTCTCTCGATATCGCCAACGCCTTCAACTCCATGCCCTGGAGCTGCATTAGGGAGGCACTCCGGTATCACCGGGTGCCGACCTACCTCCGTCGAGTAGTCGGGGACTATCTGACGGACAGAGCCGTCATCTACCCCGGTCACAGCGGAGAATGGAACCGGCGAGAGATGTCGTGCGGTGTTCCGCAGGGATCGGTCCTAGGGCCGCCCTTGTGGAACATCGGTTACGACTGGGTGCTGTGCGCCGACCTCCCTAGTGGTGTCAGCGTAGTTTGCTACGCTGACGACACGCTGGTGCTGGCCCAGGGGAGGTCGCACGAGGCGGCGGCCGAAGCGATGACACGCGGGGTTGCGACAGTCGTTGAGAGGATCCGGCAACTGGGTCTCGAGGTGGCATTGCACAAGTCCGAGGCCATGTGCTTTCATGGGCCTCGGAATGCGCCACCTCCGAGATCCTTACTCACGGTAGGAGGGGTATCCATCGGTGTCGAGTCGACTTTGAAGTACCTAGGACTCGTCCTCGACAGCCGGTGGAACTTCGTGGAGCACTTCCGACGTTTGGCCCCCAAACTGGAACGGACTGGGGCTGCCTTCAGGCGGCTCCTGCCCAACCTGGGGGGGCCGAACGCCTCCTGCCGGAGGCTCTACGCGGGAGTCGTGCGGTCCAAGGCCCTTTACGGGGCCCCGGTGTGGGCGCGTTCTTTGAGGCGGCGTGCCGCCCACTATCTGAACGCGCCCCAAAAGGTGGTAGCCGTAAGGCTGGCCCGGGGCTACCGCACGATTGCCCGCGAGGCGGCGAGCCTCCTTGCCGGATTGCCGCCCTGGGATCTGGAGGCGATAGTCCTCGCGCGCCTACACGAATGGCGCGCGGAGGCGCTACGCCGGGGGGAAACTCCGCTGCCGCGACAAATTGTCGCTCAGCGGACAGACTTCCGGCGGGATCTCATGGCGACATGGAGAGAGCGACTGTCGCAACCCCGTGCAGGGCACGCCACGATAGTGGCGATCCCCTCTTTGAGGAGTGGCTTGAGAGACGCCACGGCGTCCTCACCTTCCGCCTGACGGACACTCACCGGACACGGAGTGTTCGGGAGGATCCTGCACCGAATCTGGCGGGAGGAAACGCCCGGGTGCTTCCATTGTGAGGATCGACCGGAGGACACGGTGGAGGTGTGCCCCGCGTGGGCGGAGCACCGCCGTGTCCTCGAAGCGGCGATCGGCGGCGGCGACCTCTCGCGTCCGGCCCTGGTGCAAGCCATGGTCCGGAGCGAGACGGAATGGGACGCCGTCACCTCCTTCTGCGAAGCAGTAATGCTAGAGAAGGAGGTGGCGGAACGTGAGAGGGAGAGAACCTCTCAGCGTCCCGGCCGCCGCGGGAGACGCCCCGGGCGTCGGGGGCCACCACCACGTGGCCCCCGGCCACCGTAGGTGCGGGCCTGTGGACGGTGGGCTATGGGCTAGCTCGCCGTCCGTCCGTCTCATGACGACAGGTCGTGTCGACGGCGCGTTCGTGTTCCACGCGCGCCTCAAAGAGAGTCAGCAAAAGGGAAGGGGTCCGTAGGGACCGATGCCTGCCGGGGTTGCGGGACTGTTCGAAAGAGATACCGTGGCCCCGGAACACAAAGGGCGATGAAGGAACATGGATGGGTTTTAGTCAGTAAAAGTCTGACACTCCCTCCTGCTCCGCCCAGAGCGGGTAAATAAAAAAATAACCCCTATTTGATGATTTCCCATCCAAAAAAAAAAAAAAAAAAAAGAAAAAAAAAGGCGACTAATGTCTGAGGCAGAACACCTTGCGCCTCCGTAGACCAGAGAATGGGCAGCAGCGTTTTTCTGTTAGTCTTTCATCACTGCGATCTCCAATCCGCCTGCCAAGCGTGGAGATTACGGCAAATTCCTCCCATCATGGGAGAGGCTTATGTCCAGCAGTGGATGTTATGGGCTGTTGTAGTAGTAGATGAATATGATATAGGTCTTAATTCACCAAAAATAGCTTTTGAATTTTGCTAAGACCCGTTTTCTATAACTTACGTAATATAACGTCAGTTAAGATGCCACGTCTTGCAGCAATTGGTCATTATCAGTGTTTCTTTATACAAAGTTAGCTTGAAATGTCCTATCCTGTGGAATACCTACATAACCTCCAACTTTTTTAGACACGGTCACAAGACTAACGGGGAAGTCCTTAAATCTTTGTAACTAATCTAAATTATAATTTAGATTAATAAATCATCATCATCATCAGCCTATTAATGTTCCCACTGCAGGGACACAGGCCTCCTCTATGAGAGGGAATGGGCTATAATCCACCACGCGGGCCCAGTGCGGATTGATAGATGTCACATGTCTTCGAATTTCTGGTTCTAGGACATGCCGGTTTCCTCACGATGTTTTCCTTCACTGTTTTGAGAGCAGTGGTGATGAAATAAATTACGCAAAGTAATGCGCCTGCCTGGGTTCGAACCCACGACTTACTATTCGTGAGTCGGGGCCGCCAAAACTGGGCCACCGCTGCTCTCAGACTAATAAATACTTTCAACTAATTTAGTATGATAATTGATATTTATAAATAGATTTTTGTGTGTCATGGTTGCTGCACTTTCTGCACCTGCACGTTCAACGATGCAATACCAAATTCAAAGAAAATTTAAATACAGAATGTAATCGGATCCTTCGAAGCCGTCAACAGCAAGCATTCTGTACATTAAACTAAGTAACCCTACGCAAAAATAATTGCTAGGAAACGACTTTTTTTTAATCTTATCTAATACTAGCGGACGTCCCGCGGTGGGAGTACGGGAATAAAATATAGCCTATAGCACTCACGAATAATGTAGCTTTCTGCCAGTGAAACAATTTTTAAAATTGTTTCATTACTTCCGGAGATTACCCCCTACATACAAACTTACAAACTTACAAACAAATGTTACCTCTTTATAATATTAGTATAGACTAGCTGACGTCCCGCGGTTTCACCCGCGTAGCTCCCGTTCCCGTGGGAGTACGGGTATAAAATATAGCCTATAGCACTCACGAATAAAGTAGCTTTCTACCAGTGAAACTATTTTTAAAATTGGTTCATTACTTCCGGAGATTACCCTCTACATGCAAACTTACAAACATACAAACTTACAAACAAATGTTACCTCTTTATAATATGAGTATATAGGTAGATCTAAATTATAATTTAAGTCGTTAAAAAGTCGGTTAGTCGTGGAAGAACTAGTTGATGGTATTTACTAATCTCTAATTTAGTATGATAATTCATATTTATTAATAGATTTTTGTGTGTCATGGTTGCTGCACTTTCTGCATCTGCACGTTCAACGATACAATGCCAAATTCTAAGAAAATTTAAATATAGAATGTAATTAAACCCTTCACGAAATCGTCAACCAAGCATTCTGTACATCAAACTAAGTAACCCTACGCAAAAATTATTGCCGGGAAACGACTCTTTTTTAATCTTATCTAATACTAGCGGACGTCCCGCGGTTTCACCCGCGTAGTTCCCGTTCCCGTGGGATTACGGGGATAAAATATAGCCTATGTTACTCAGGGTGAATGTAGCTTTCTAATGGTGAAAGAATTTTTGAAATCGGTTCATTACTTCCGGAGATTACCCCCTACATACAAACTTAAAAACATACAAACTTACAAACAAATGTTACCTCTTTATAATATTACGGTTTAAGAAATTTTATTTCGCTCAGAAAGAATACAATTATTCACTTATATTTATTTAGATATTTAGTAGATTGGCTTGATCCCATTTCAAATACGTTGACCTCAGGTATTAGGTATATTATATTAAACTTCCTACCTTTACTAAAGTTAAACAAGGCTAATTAAATAGTAAAGGACTTATTTACAACTAGGATTAATCTAGAATTATTGTTATCATAATACATAAAAAAGAGAGTGATTGCACAGATAGAGAGGTCTGGAAGGAGAGTCTTGAGCCAGCGTGGTGATCAATGCTCGTGCCTTCTGTTTGAGAAGAGGCCTTTCAGAGCCTCTTCAGTGGTGGCTGGTATTATTATTATTTATATTTCAGTAAAAACCCCGACAATTCCGACTTAGGCTTCGTCTCAAAGGGCTCTCGTTATCCTTCGAGATTACACAAAATTATGTACTTAACTATTTGGGCAGATATTACGCATTTATGTGCGCGTTGTGTGTGTAGCCTTGTGGTATCCGGCAGAGTAGAATAGAACCAACCCATGACACTCACGGGTGTCGTATAAGGCGACTAATGTCTGAGGCAGAACACCTTGCGCCTCCGTAGACCAGAGAATGGGCAGCAGCGTTTTCTGTTAGTCTTTCATCACTGCGATCTCCAATCCGCCAGCCAAGCGTGGAGATTACGGCAAATTCCTCTCATCATGGGAGAGGCTTATGTCCAGCAGTGGACGTTATGGGCTGTTGTTGTTGTTGTTGTGTGTATGCACTTACATTTATGTAAGCGCTTGGTATATTCACATCTGTCTGTAGGCAAATGTCCTTCTACAGAAACACCGACGTGATTGTTATCACAAAGAATAATGCATAATATTAAAATATTTGTACATTTACCTCGAGCACATTTTTTTTCGAAATAAGTGAAAGAGAAAAAGTTTCGTAAGCAATTAAATGCATCTTTTGAGCAAACATTTCAAGATGTGTAAACTTTTCGGAGGTTTATCTTGAAATAATGCAAAAATGTGCAATATGTGCATATTTATGTATCATGTCACACATGTTTACAAATAAATGCATCTTTATCTTTATATTTAACGAAATTTATTTTTTCATTGGAGCATTTATCATTTATCATTTGAAATGATTGGGTAGGTAGGATGTGGAAAGAATAGATAACTAGAATAGTGAAGGTCCTAGTCACAATTTACGAAAAAGCAGACAGCAGGCACGTATACAGGTGGGGGTATAATTGAGATTTATCCCCCCCGAAGTCCAACTGAAAATAAACGGGATCATAACCACTGCTAAGTAGGTAGGTACGTAAATTATAGTAGTGACTAGCTGACCCGCGCAACTTCGTCTGCGTCACATGAGGGAGAGAGAGGGTTAGAGAGAGTGTAAGTCAACCTTAAAAGATAGACATACGCTATCGCGGATTTAGAACGTTTTAAGAGGAACAATTCCATCATACATGGTAGTTGCGTAACTTTTATCATTGATGCTCCGATCCTTTTAGTTGTAGCGTGATGTTAGAAAATCCAAAGCCGTCCTGGATACATGGACTGTCCAACACTAAAAGATTTCTTTAAATTGGAACCTGTAGTTCCTGTAATTAGTGCGTTCAACCAACCAAACAAACTCTTGAGCTTTATAATAGATGTCGCTGCATCTTACATTTGATGATTAGTTTTTCTTGAACTCTTTAAATTCATATATCTTTTGATAGAATGAACCGATTACGATGAAACAAAAACTAAATTATACCTCAAAATATGCACAATCTTTATGTATAAAAGTTATCTACATTAGTTTCGTAAATTTTACGTGATGCTTGATCATCGAAACAGACAAACAGACAAAAAATCTAAAAATGCTAGAAATGAGTTCTATTGGTTATCCTTTCACACCCTGGCATTTTTTTTTCGAAATTATTTCGATGTACAATAGTAGATTGTTATACAAGGGTGGAAAGAAATCAATTCCCATACGAGGTATTTAGACGCACGAGCGAAGCGAGGGCGGCTATAGTCCGAGTGGGAATTGATGACTTTCACCCGTGTTAAACACTCTACTTTTCATTTCAAATATAAGGAAAGTAAAAAATAGTAGTTTTTCTAAAATATTTATTGATAGTAATAACATGAGTAGTACCTATTTAAAATTAATTGAGAAGTTAGAACAATTTGTGAAATTCAAAGTTAAATTTTTGTTTGGAATATTTACACTGTTTGATATAACAAATTTGGCTGTGTTGGATCTCTGTAAAAGTAGAAGACTCTGGTATTTCATTAGACGGTGGAATCCATGGCGGAGACTCTCTTGAATTGGTTGGTTGAGGCGAATTGGGGCGTATATTTATAGTCTCAGTTAATTTCTTTGAAATTTTAGATTTATTTTGGATAGAATCCTCAATGTAGCCTTCCGCGACTGTGCTGGATTTCCATCCTCCATGTCTTTTTAACATTGTTAAGTTCGCCCCAGAATCGGCTAACAGTGTCGCTGACGTTCTTCTATAACAATGCCCGGTATTTAGGGTTGCCAACTTTTTTTTTCGGCCTAAAGGGACAAAAGATCATAAATCTTAAAAAATACGGGATGTCTCCTTTTCACGCGGGACAAATAAAAATCATGGAGTTTTTAGTCAAAATTTGTTTTATTACTTTAAACTATATTTTGTTACAGATTTTACTGCACTTAACATATCATTTTGTCTTTTGACATAATTATAAAAAGAAACGCAGTCATAATCGTAGTTAAACATGGTCATCAGCATGTCGGGGCTAACACTTTCACTATCACTACCATTTTCTATATCTATACTAATATTATAAAGAGGAAAACTTTGTTTGTTTGTTTGTTTGTTTGTTTGTTTGTAATGAATAGGCTCAAAAACTACTGGACCGATTTAAAAAAATCTTTCACCATTCGAAACTTAGATTCGAAAGCTACATTATCCACGAGTAACATAGGCTATATTTTATCCCCGTACTCCCACGGGAACGGGAACTACGCGGGTGAAACCGCGGGACGTCCGCTAGTATGAGATATAATTGGGAATCAAACGAGCTTACCTGTTAAGCGAAGTCTTGATTCTAATTTTATGAGTGGCAATCTGAAAAATAATTATTATAACTTGGTAGTATTTCTAATCTACGTTACTTTCACACCGCGATTTTTAGAGAATTAAAAAAAGAATATTTTTTAATAATTGCAACATTCGTATGCTGTCTGAGTGTCAAGGCTGAATGTCAAGTCGCGAACTGTCACTTATTTTAGAGATCTTATCATTGGAACAATCTCTGTTTTATGTACAGAGTAGTTCCAAATACCCACATTCACTATGTTTTCCTGAAAGGTTAAAATTGAATTAGGTAGACTAATTATTGCAGCTTTGGGGCTGTTAGTGTTAACTATATTATAGCGGTGGGTGGGTAATTATTTTTCAGATTGCCACTCATAAAATTAGAATCAAGACTTCGCTTAACAGGTAAGCTCGTTTGATTCCCAATTTTACTTCGTGGCAATCTTTCAAATAATTATTATAACTTGGTAGATGTTCAGAGTTGGCTGCAATAATTAATTTATTAACTGATTAAAATGCAAGTAATTCTGAGTGTTGATTTGTGATAATTACATTGGACCTTCTTCTGTAAGAATATTAAAGCTTCAAGGATACTTTACAATAAATATATTACATTTTATAAAAATAACTTTTATAACCATGTAATCAACATTATGTCTGACTTCGTTGATGCCAGCTCTAATTTGAGCTGTTGTTTTGGTTGTATAGTGAGAGTTTAATTCTGGAGTTTAGATACCCCTTTCAATTGAAATCTGACAAACTTACGAATATTAGGGTTTGATGTATTTTAATAACTGTTTTGTTGTTCCAATGGGTTAAAGTTAGAGCTAGGAGAACAATCAATGTCTTTGTTTTCAAAATTTTCTCATATTATCAAACTATGACGAAATTAATTATGCTTTTGATAGATTGAGGCAATGATAGCCTCAGATCTCTCAGTAAGTAATTTTATAATTTGAAAGCCAGTTGTAGTGTTAGTATTTAATAGATGTGTCTGCAAATAAAAAAGGCTCATCAACTCCATTATTTAGTGTTGAATTATCTGGAAGTACTATCAAGGAATGCCACTGGCATTATTTTTATTCACTTAGGGCCTTTTGTTAAAATACTTGCAACAGAATAGTGCAACCAAGGCAATGTTTATTCACTTAGGGCCTTTTGTCAAAATACTTGCAACAGAAGAGTGCAACCAAGGCAAGTATAGAGCTCCATAGGTATATCGTCTCAAAAGGTGATTGTATAACTATAAAAAATTTAATGTAATGATTTTATGATCACATACAATGTCTAACTATTGTTCAATAGTAGAAGAGTCAGAGTCCATTCAAAACACTGTTTTTAATTAATATTACAACCAATTAATCAGAATCCAGAAATCTCTTCACTTTATTGTCGTGAGAATTAAACTGAAGTATTTCCTATCAATAAGGCTCAGTCATTTTTTAAGGGTCTAGGTAGATCCTAGATCAAATATTATGGATATTAAAGTATTCACTCTATCATCACCAATTAATATAATTACATACAATTAATCAGAAAAGAAAGAGAAACCTCTTTATTACAGTGTGGATTAAACTGTTTTTATTATTAATTAGTACCTAATAGTACATAGTATAAATAAAGCTCAAAATTTTGCTAATGGTCTGATAGTCTTATGACTAAATAGGGATTCACTCCTTACTGGTAAAACAGAATTTGAGATGTAGTCAATTGGCTTGAAAAGGACGATTGAGGTTTTTTCTCAAAACTGTTTGTATTTAAGTCTTAGAAACTGATTTCTGCTTAATACTTTTAGTCTGGTATATTTTGTACATTATGATTTCGTTTATAATTCATTTTTTAACCTATTGTTCCTATAATGATAGAAACAATATAAATAAAAACATTGTTATTATTATGTTTTCCCAGGCACCTTGTAAAGGAGCAATAAGTTTTTGCGGTTTCATAGTAGAAAAAGTATAACACTTAGAGGTCTGGTCTCCACGATAAATATTTGCTATATTAGTGTAATTTCCCAAACTATTTGAAATATTAGGTACTTCTACAAGAATCAGCAGTGTTTTCATGACAATGTCTTTCAAGTGTCTCGAACACTCCTGGTTTAATCATTTATTAGTTCTAAAGAATTGACTAAATGTTGTGCAATTTGGTGGATGTGTGTTGACCATATTCAGTCAACATTGCGTAGGTAATTGGCAACATTGCCGCAATGTACCTACTGTCAATTGTTATGAATTTTAGTTGGATTTTATTAGCTCTATACGAAATGTATGGCATTTTATCTGTTGTTGTATCTGCACTTCCATGCACCCCCCCCCCCCCCCTTTTTGTTAGCTAGCTATTAAAGCCAATACTCCAATTGGTAGTGAAAACTGAAAATAAATGAAATTTCTTAGTTAAAATTTATTTTTATGAGTTTGTATAAATCTCACAATAATGTCTGCCCATCCATCTTTTCGGGTATTTTAATTGTGATTTTAATTTTATGTTATGGTTCAATGTAGGTAGATGACATGCCAAATTATCTGTTGTTATTTAATAGGGATTAATTTGTTTTCAGCATGGTTCATTTTCTAGTAAGCTACAGCTGATTATAGGGGTCAACGCCCGGAACCAGAGGGCAATGAAGTTATGTTTTACTACTGTCTTCATAATAATTTTATTTCATTTCATTAATAGTTTTAAGGTTTATGTCAGCACTAATATGATTAAGAAAGGTGATTAATTATTATGGGTAAGGTTTAAGTGATTTTAAAAAGCAATGCAATGCAGGAAAAAACTATCTGTCATGGGAACCCTTCCAAAAATACTCTTGGACATAAGGGGTACTTAAATGAATTGCATGATTAATATAACTACCCATAATTTAATATTGTATCTATGGATTGCTAGATAAAGCAATGGATTTTACTATTGGACATGTTATTTTAGATTGGGCTTATACATAATGATGATAAGAATATTATCTTTGTTCGAAGATGGGGGTGGGTTTAAATTTGCAATTTGATTTAAAACTAAAACAGGTTTAGTTGTTAATGTCATTTGTACATTGACAGGCTGTTAAGACCTCCAAACTTTGTAAGTCTATAACCCTTTTCCTCTCAATACTAATAGTTTTGAGTATTAGGACATTATGGTGTATAGATTTTGATAACAAATGGTTTCTTGAACCATTGTACTTAAACCAAGTACCCAGATCATTACTTTACAACTGGTATATAATATGGTTAAATCATTCCGGTACCATCCTTGATGTGTTCTCTTTTGGGGCTACTGGCTTAGCACTCCAGTATCTATTACTGTGTTCAGTCTTGAAAGATTCTTGTTAACGGGATACTTTTTTGGATGTTTGAATTTTATTGTGCTAGGCACAGCCAGATTAATTGATTTTCTTGTTGTTGGTGATAAAATCCCTTTGGCTACATGTATTAATTGTTTGGAAATATACATAATAAGCTAAGAATATAACTATTGTCCTTATAGGTTTGGTGTTTCATTTCATTAAAGAAAATATAAATAATATTAATTTAATTTCGAGGTTGACACGGTGCTGATGAACATTTGTAGGTTGTGTTATGCAGTGTCATTCAAGCCATTCATCGGTTGCTTTGCTTATGATAACAGTACAAAAATTCGAAGACATGTGACATCTACCAATCCGCACTGGGCCCGCGTGGTGGATTATAGTCCATTCCCTCTCATAGAGAGGAGGCCGTGTCCCAGCAGTGGGAACATTATAGGCTGATGATGATGATGATGAACATCACATAACCTTGGTTCACCATAAGAACCAAAAACTTATGACAGACTTCTGTTCCACTACTATACATATTATGTATAGTAGTGGAACAGAAGTCTGTCATAAGTGTCTGGAACATTTTCCATCAGCTGTTCTCTCATAGTATTAAGTAAACAAAGAATCTTGTTCTATTATTTGAATGAAAAGTGTTATGCTTAAATGTAAATATTACTTCATCACTGAAAGATCAAAATGACAAGTTTATGGCATAGCCACAGGGTGCTTTCGATAATATCATACTTGACGTCGAAGCTTACACACATAGTGTGGATTATAACATGCTGTAAATATCTCGTATTTAGGCATGTAGAATAATAAATATCCTGTATAGTCTGGCATAACTTCCACCAAAATAGCATACATACACTTTTTGGGCTGGTGTTTACATTAGTTAAACGTATGTGTAACATTAATTTATACTTGATGTTCAAGCCAGCAATGATGTCACAATCTGTTTTCTGTTTTATTTTGTTTGTAAATGTATTACTAACATAGTTTGTAAGTATATTGTTACTAACACTGAGTCTTGTTGCTCAAAATAAATATATTATTATTATTAAAAGCACATTATATGGGTTTAACATGTTGTTAGTATCTCGTACTTAAGGATGTGTGGTCCTGACAAATGTATGTCAGCCAGCCAGCAACTTTACTCGCTGATGGGAATCCAGGCAAGGAATGGTTCCACATTCACTGCGAGAGTATAATGCATTTGCAAGGTTATAACACACACGGGATGTGCTAAGTTAAGCAGGGTCGTCTTACGACCTGCATGGTCATGGATATATAGCACAATTTTGTAATTACCTGATCAAGGTCACGAAAATGGGACATACCTGTCCTTTTGCCCGGCAATTTGGCTACGATGTCAATTAGATTTTCAGTGCTAGCATTGTTCAATAAATTTAGCTGGACACCACGTGTCACACTGATAGTTAACCATGCAGCTAGTAACATGAGGTGTTACTGGTCTTGAAAATGGCACTTACCTGTTGCTGGACCTGCCATTAGATTTTCAGTGTTAGCATCGTTCAATGACTCAGCTAAAGGATATCTCGTATCTCCACTGATAGCTTACCATCCAGCTAGTAACCAGTAGTAGTGTTACTGGGGTATCGCATACCCACTGGAGGAAAAAGGCTTTAACGAGCTTACAACTCCCTTAGTGCTTCAATGAGCACTGTGGATATCGCGTATCCGGGGGTCATTTAAAGTCGGGCATCCAAGTTGTTGTCAGGAATACACTTTTCCTGCTTCATCTCTGATGTCTTCTGATAAATAATGTCCTTCCAATTTACGTCCCGGTAGCGAGCGTTATTTGTGAATGCTCGGATTTCTGTTTCGGGTTTACGATTTTCACTAAAGATGCACTTAGTACACTTCCTGTCACTCGACATTTTGTTATTTTGGTAAAATGTAATGTAAACTTAGTTTTAAATGAATAATTTGACGAGAAAGTTTTTTTCTTGCGGTGTCGATAAGGCGCGGAAAAGAAAAGTGACAGTTCGCGACTTGACATTCAGCCTTGACACTCAGACAGCATACGAATGTTGCAATTATTAAAAAATATTCTTTTTTTAATTCTCTAAAAATCGCGGTGTGAAAGTAACGTAGATTAGAAATACTACCAAGTTATAATAATTATTTGAAAGATTGCCACGAAGTAAAATTGCAATTTGTAACTTATTTACGTAAACGCACGCAAGTCACTCACTACACAACACAATGAACTAACGTCCGGAATGAGAGAGTACGTGTCTTCGTCAGCGGGGGAAGAGAAAAGGGGAACGAGTGGGAGGCCTCGACACGACACGCGATCTCACTCACTTACGCGCTTCGTTCGTTCGTCTCGACCAGTGCTGCCAACTTAGCGCTTTCAGCGCCAGATCTAGCGCTTTTTTTGAGCAATAGCGCGTTCTAGCGCCTAGCGCTAAATCTAGCGCTTTTTTAAATCATATTTTGATATGCACATCTACTATTATTTATTCGGTAAGGTGCGTAATACGGAACGAATCACTAAAATTTTTTGAACTTCATCACATAAATGCTGACATAGACGATGATGATTTTATTTAATTCCTTTATTTTCATTATTAACACGTTATTACTTTATTTTAATAATACTAAAAAAGTATTATAATGTATGTAATGTAACTCGTTTTATGCCATACATTTTGATTCAATAAAAAATGCATTCATTAGATTTGAATTACTTATTAATTACTTCAAAATATTTAATTTGTCATAGCTAGGTACCGAATCATTCCGACGAAATGCGTTTATTTATACATCCCTAGTCTCAAATTATTGGGCGGTTTTGTTTGAATTTGGCGCCGAATAAAGCGCTTTTTTGACAGCGACCATTTAGCGCTTTCTAGCGCTTTTTTAAAGAGCTAACAGCGCGTTTTTGCTTAGACGGGTTGGCAGCACTGGTCTCGACTCATTCTCTCTCAGCCCGCGTCGCGGCTAGCACGCACATGTTACGGACGCACCCGATGTACCCCAATGTTACCCGATGTATGCGCGCGGCCGCACGTGGTCTGCAGATTTTCCCGGCTGTCCCGGCGGGACATAGAAATTTATGCATGAAATACGGGACGTCCCGTGAAATACGGGACGGTTGGCAACGCTACCCGGTATACTGCTCACAGTTTGGTAAATTCAAATATGTTGCTATCTGCTTTGGCATAACTGAGATTTTATTTTTACCGATCACTTGTTTATAGCATTTTCCCTTTTGGTAGGTAGTTAAGAAAAAAACGATCCGTTTTTATGTGTAGCTTTTGATACTTTTTTAGTGTTTGTGTAAACTCTTCTCGTACTACAAATGTGCGCTCAATATTTGTTTTTGTTTTAGTCAATTTTACAACTAATAACTGACCATGATTTTCAACGTCTTCAATTGTTAGATTTGTGAGCTCACTGCTTCTGCAGGCGCCGCTTATACCGAGTATCAATACCACCTGTGAAAACAAAGAATTTTGTTAGTATTTATCTTTTAGGTATGTAGGTAAAATAAACAGGTTTACTCTAAAAATGCATGCCGTTCCAACGTCTTTACTCTCAATATACGCAATCTGGTCAGTGTCATTGTCTCTTTTTGTACAAACTTATCTATAATACTTATCAGAGTAAAGACGTTGGGAACGATGTTCATTTTTAGAGTAAAAGACTTCTCCTTACTTAGATAAACGTTTAGTTTACCTTCATTGCCAAATATATCTCGTCAGGGGCTTCATTTAAAAATGATTCCACTTCGTAAGAGGTGAAAACCTTAGATTTTTTGCTCTTGAACCCCTGAGACTGTCTTTTCAAAAACGCTGTGAGATTATGGATTTTTTTTCAAATCCACATTATGTTTTACACTAAGTGTACTCTTGAGCATTGAATACCTGCTCCATAGCGTAGAAGGCTGTATTTTGCTAGATAGTCCATTGAAGTATGTAAGAAATACACTTTCGGAAAACGATTTTATTTTCTTGTCTGTTCGCCACTTCATAAAATCATTGTAAATATTTAAGTATCTTTCCTTTGAAATTTCTGGCAAAAGATTTTCAATAACTGTATTGGCCTCGTCTTTAACGGAATTGGGGGTCGACATTTCAGAATCGCTTGAACTCATTTTTAATCAAATAATTTCGGTACAGAGTTAGTATCCCGCCAAATTATACATAAATAGTCTTTTTTAATTTAAATTTCAAATATGGAACACACCGCCCGCGTCACCGCCGCGGGCCATCCCACTTTAATAGGTATTTTTTTTAATTCACATTGGCCGTATACACTCACAAGACCGCAGCATTTTTTTTTTAATCGATATTTTTCTTAATTATGTAAAAAAAAATATAGCCGACTAAATAACCAATTTTAGTTCTATTTTTAAAATTCATTCCCGCCCTAGCAAGCAAGCAACAACTACACAAGCAAGCAATACAATGAAGCAAGCAATTACTATGAGTCTTTCCCGCCCAAGGGAGGGAAGCATCGATTTCGACCCGCTGCTCTGATCGAACAAACACTACTTTCCGAGTATGAGAAATGAAAATAGTAGATTATACAACAAGTGAATAAAAAGGGAATTTAGTTCGAGGTACGAAGTTGGATCCCGAGAGCAGCGAAGGATTCTAGAGTAGAATCACGAGCGTAGCGAGGGATTCTAGATTAGAATCCTGAGCGGAGCGAGGGATACAAGTACCGAGATAATTTTTTTATTCACGTGTTGTGTACTCTACTTTTTACCATTGACTGTGAGAAAATAAAAAGGAGCATGGTATTTATATTTATCAGTTTTTATTATATAATCAGTATTATAACAACAAAGGATTAAATATTAAATTTAAATTAAAAATGTATAGTAAAATTAGAACAATTTTTAAAATTTAGTGTTATAGGCTGGTTTGGGTTTGAAACTGTTGTATTAGACAACACTTGGATATTTGGCAAAGTCGCCGTATTTTGTGGTTGCTGTTGCTGAGACAGCTGTAATGTAGTCGTTTCACAACCTTTCGATGTAGAAGGAAAAACGCGCGCCGGAAATAGTGGCGCAGAAGGCTCAACAGCAGACGGTTTTAGATTTATACTTTCATCTATCCGGCTGCATCTTTTCGATTTATTTTCGATTGAATCCTCGATATAACTTTCTGCTACTGTGCTGGACCTCCACCCTCCGTGGCGTTTTAGTTCTATAACATCAGCACCTGAATTTGCTAAAAGGGTGGCAGAGCTTCTGCGGAAGCAATGTCCTGTGTACTTTTCGGGATTCGATAGATTTAAGAAACTGGCAATCTCTTTTGGCGATAAGTAATAAATTATCCGAGTGTTTTTGGATGTCGTTTATAGTTATCTGTAATAATTCATTACTGCGACAGACTCCATTCACGCCGAAAATTAGCACAACCTGTGAACAATAATTTAAAAAATATGTATTGACAGAAAACCTTAGAAGCACAGTAGGTTTGTAAATACATATATTAAGTAGGTACTTACTTTTACGGCCAGAAAACTGTGGTCAGGCGCATCATTTAGAAAACGTTCAATGTTTTCGGAGCTAAGCACTCTAGATTTCTTTGGCTTATTACCCTCGGATAGCCGTTTTAAGTATGTCACTAACTTTGAGTACCTAGTTTGAAATATCAATGTTGTGTTTGATTCTCACTGTGGCTTTTAGCATAGAATATATGCTCCAAAGTGTCGACGGCTTCTTAGTCTTGGTTAATTCATTGAAATAGTTAAGAAATATGCACTCAGAGAAGGAATTGGCGGCATTCGTGGTTTTCCAGTCGCAGAACAAATTGTATGTTTTCAGGTACAACTCCCGAGATTTTGGCGGCAACAAATCATCAACTATAACTGCTGCTTTAGAACGAAATGATTCCGGAGTCAGTCTCTCATTTTCGATATCGGAAGAACTCATTTTATTATAATTACTTAAGTTACTTAATAGATTTTCCAATAACACAAAACAACCACATTAACAGATAAAAAAGAACGTAACTAAATTGGCGGGATTTTTTTTTTTAATTTGGAATAGAATAGCTCCATTCAGCCTCCCAGTACGTACTTTCAGCAGCAGCGTTTTTTTTTTTGTACGTAATTCGTGTTTGTTCCAAATTCAAAATGTCTTTATTCACTCAGTGAGTAAAAGAGAGTTTTATTCACTGTTATCGATGAATAAAATGCCCTTTTTCGAGTGGAAATGGTAAAAAATATTTTTTGTACAGATTTATTATAACTAGGTAGATTACAGCGATTTTTTACAGAGTTCTATGGGCGCCGGCAGTAGGGTGCAAGGAGGTGCTACCCCCAACCGAAAAGAAAATACATAGAAAAACCAACCATCTGAGTCAGAAAGCTAAAATTTTCGAGCTCGCTTCGGTCGCTCGTACTCCTATTTTGCTTTCTGAGTGTAATAACAAAATTAACTTAATTTATCAGAAAATAATTTGCGTTCATAAGCTTTTCTTTATAAATAGGCAGAATTAGGCGTATTTTTTTAATAGAGGACAAAGAAAACCTATTTAATTTCGAGGTGGAAGCAAAAATTTTCAAGCTCGCTGCGCTCGATTTTCAAATCATACTTTTTTTAATTGATGGGCTCTTCTAGATAGATCGGCCAAGTTACTCCCTGAATCTAAAATACTTAATATTATCCGAGTAGGAGTGCAAACAATTTCGAGCTGTTTTCATGGAATTGAAGGTGCACCTCCCTGAAAAAAGTTCTACCGGCGCCCATGCACAGTTCTCACAGTTGTTTCAATGTTTGTAACCCCCCCCCCCCCCCGAACCAAAAGCCTGGATACGTGCTTAGCAGACAGCATACATTTATCATGAATTTAAGAAACGTCAGATTGTAGTCAGGCAACAGACGAATGCCTGGTTTGTTGACCTTGTTATCCCACTGTTTCAAGTTAAAAATGTGTTTTTTTAGGGTTCCATACCCGAAGGATAACCAACGGGACCCTACTACTAAGACTCCGCTATCGGTCTGTCCGTCCGTCAGAGTCCGTCTGTCGGTGGCTTGTAGGCTGTATCTCATGATCCGTAATATGTAGACGTACAATGTGTATTTCTGTTGCCGCTATAAAAACAAATAATAAAAATAAATAAAAAAATCAAGGGGGCTCCCCCCTACTACGATGGTACGGAATCCTTCATGCGCGACTCGCAAGTATCGCACTTAAAGTTGGTGGATGGTGGTCGATGAAAGAATAAGAATTGTCTCCATTAATAAGTCACCTTTTGTTAGTACCTTGGCTTTAAAGATGACTTTAATTTTGATCCTCATAACTTGGCGTCCAAATTGGGGAATGTTTTGAAGTAATTGGGGAATGTTTTGAAGTTATCGAAATGTTTAACGTTCAGGAATGTAAGCCATTTAGAACCAAATCAGAGGCTCATAGGCGGCATTAAATTGACACTAGGTTAGGCACTAACTAACCACACGATAAAGAAAACAAAGAAGAACGTTTATGAAAAACACAGCTTATGTTTGTCAGAAACCTACTCGACTCTGAACGTATTGAATCGCAATCTCTGCACCCCTAGCCAAGTTGACAATCTTAGTAGACAACTATTCAAATGAATGGGAATGACATCATCTCAACGTTAAATCACGTGATCAACACAAACGAATATAAAATTCGTAGACAAGTTTACATCGTTCAAAATGATAGAATAGAATGTTATCGTTTCTACAATGTTGATCGCTAAACTCTTTGGTAGGAACGCTCACCATACCTAAAGCCCTAAAGTGTAGGTTTTTTTCTAAAGACATTAGAGAACGAGCGATCGACTCAGTCGTGTCAACTTGGCTACCAATTTAGCGCTTTCTACAATCGCTTTGCCGAGGCGTTTACGATTGAAGAAAGAGAATCGACACGAAACGTTTGTAACTTGGCTAGGGGTGCTGTAATCTACAATAGAATAGTTAATACGTTTTCTCAAACATGATTGGAAATTTGCGCATTATTTTGAGAACCTTCTTCGAGATAAATCGAAATTGCTGTACGGGCCAGATACATGCGACCAGCGGCCGGCAAAAGTTGTATGAAAATATGATGAAAATCCATATATGTCGTGTTTAGCGGCCAAATAAATAACATAATAAACTCTTATCTGTCGTGTTATTTAAAAATGGAACGATCTTTTACTCTGGAACATGGCAACCAAGGAGGTAATTAACTTATCAAATGTTTTATTTAAATTTCGAATTGGCTTGCGGAAAAGCGGTTTATTGAAAAAAAAAATACAAAAAATTAACTCTTCAACGCGAGAAAAAATATTGTTGTTTGTGTGCAGCAATGATATTGAAAAGTAATTGTATTTAATTTCCTCGCATTATTTGAGAAAAGTACTATACAAGCCTTGGCCACAACTAGGCATTGATGGACTTACGTATGTGTGCCTCGGCCCACATTTACACGTTCGTCCATCAATGCCTCTGTTGCTGTCCGCTGGAGTAATCTATACCACATCTATACTTAATATAGGTACTTAATAATAATATTATAAAGAGGTAACATTTGTTTGTAAGTTTGTATGTAGGGGGTAATCTCCGCAAGTAATGAACCAATTTTAAAAATTGTTTCACTGGTAGAAAGCTACATTATTCCTGAGTGCTATAAGCTATATTTTACTCCCACGGGAACGGGAACTACGCGGGTGAAACCGCGGGACGTCAGCTAGTGTAAATGATGAGACGCAAATATATTTGCGTCTCATCATTTTCTGATGGAAACAAGCAAAACCAACATGACACACATTTTATGTCCTAGACATAATTAACTGTCAAACAATATTTACCAACACTGGCAAAGTAGCAAACTGCGAAGTGTAGGTACTATACTATCATAATTGTGTTAGTCTTTGTAAGCCCGTGATAGATTATTCCAATAATTTCAGTTTGTTTATACACTAACTCACGTCTGTTTCTTTAATTGGACACAAATAAAAACATCCCTATGATAATTATAACCTTGTTTACATGTTATACACAACATTCAACAGTTCCTCATCAAAATCTAATCAATATTATTACGAAATACAGTTCTTTAGTTGTTTTGTGTATTTAACCGTTATTTACAAAAATGATGTGACTTGTTTACTAATTATGCCATTGTAAGACCTACTAGGTAATTTAACTAATTAATCTCAACATATTTTACTATATTTTTATATAATTTAATCATAGTTTAATGATAAAACACAAATATTAACAAACTGTAATAGAATCGTACGATGTGACGTCACTTGTTTACCACCGGCTATAAAAGCCAGCGCTCCGCCGTACTCGGCACACCAGGGCCTCAAGTCTGCTATTACAATAGTGTCAGAATAGTCGTTCATTGATCTCATAATTGTCGATTTTGACAAGTTTGGTAATCTACTAATTTAGTGGCGTCATTATGGCTTTCCAATGAACAACCACTGACACTCCATTGAAAGAAATGGCATAGAATGGTAATCTCGTACACAATGACAAATGAATGACTGACATAAGCGGTAATCTGCTAAAATTTTGACAGTTCCTTTGGATCATTGACTTATCATTGAAACGTCATTGTGCGGTCATGGTTTTTAATTCGATCGTGGTTGTGGATTATTGAATGGAGACAATGAATTCACTACGAACAAAATATTCTCGAGCCAGCCAACGCAAATCAAGTCTGCTATTACAATAGTGTCAGAATGATCTATCGTCTATCTTCTATTTGTTGATTTTGACAAGTTTGGTAATCTACTAATATAATGGCGTCATTATGGCTTTCCAATGAACAACCACTGTTTTAGAATGGTAATCTCGTACACAATGACTAACATAGAGCGGTAATCTGCTAAAGTTTTGACAGTTCTTTTGATCACTAACCTATCAGTGGAACGTCATTGTGCAATCATTGCTTTTATTTCGATCGTGTTTGTGGAATATTGAATGGAGACAATGAATTCACTACGAACAAAATGTTCTCGAGCTAGCCAACGCAGTGGATGCTAGAGAAAGAAGATGGGCGGAATGCAGAAGACGTCGTCGTGCCCTTCGCTTGACGCGAATGATGGACGTTTTGGGAGAGTGGATGTTTTGGGAGAGTAGACGTTTTGAGCCTAAAGGGATTATTTGAACCCTTTTAAGATATTCCCGAGGCGGAATTTGTAAAGTCGTTTCGCCTTGGAAAGAACTCATATGGAGGTTAATAAATTGAAGAACTCATTCCCCATTGCAGCGTATTATAAGCATGTTTCAGGTAAAGACCCATTATTATAAGCAATTTATTGTTTTAGATACTCAATAACAATGATTAGATGCAATAGTTTATGTCAAGAACAGTATTAATTAAATAAAAGTTAAGTTACCTGCGGTTGTAATTATAAAAGTAAATTGATTTTTTCAGGTTGCAGTAATTCATGCTTTACATTATAGTCGAACAACTGCAGGCAAGATTGTGAATGCATGTTACATATTGCACAACATTCCATACATGGCAAGAGCACCGTTGCCACCTGATGAAGTTTATCTAGAAGTACTTGGCTTGCAATAGGTGATTTACATTCCACATTTCACTTAGAATGAAGATGGAATTTAAAATAATACTGCTATGTTAAAAATCAACATTTAAAATAATCTTTATTTCTCATAAACTAAATATTTATTTAACATTTTAAACTTGAATTTCAAGTCAATTGAAAAACCTGAAATGTAAATATAAGTACTACATAAAACAAAAGACAAGTTACAATATCTAATGTAATAATAATAACAAATCAAAATCAGTCTTCATACAAATCAAAAAGATCTTCAATATTTTAATTTTAATCATCATTTGAATAACAAATCACAAATATTACCTTTTAATAAAAATAATAAGTCATGTCATTAATCACTAATCTGTTTTTTAATTTAGGAGGAAAATAATAATGCAGCACCTAATTATCAAAACCATCAAAGGGTGAATCGGGATCTTCTTGAAGGTCGGGCACTGCAGCAGGCTCTTCTTGACAGACTGTGGAGAAATGCATAAATTAAATTAGCAGGTATGTACTGTAAACCTACCTTAATGTTCTAATGAAGTACGAAAATGCTCTAAGTATTAATAAAATGATTTAACTCTTTGTTACAGATCCACAGTGACCACAGTATTGACAAAATATGATTTAACGTTTCAAGCCCGGGAACAGAACATTGTTATTCCTGTAATTACGGGTATACTTATAGGTTAAAATAAATTAATACTCTTTTTATAAACACTGTTTCATTTAATCATTTTGTCATGACATTATAATTCTGCAGGGTTTGTGTGAAAACAAAATTAAGTTTAATACAAAAGTTGCAACTTCTTTTATAGCATGTTGTGTAACCTAGCGCTTAGTATCAGAGTTACAATCAAGATGTCAGATTCTGGCCAATGTACTACTACTGATTGAGCCTAAACCTAACACAAGCTTATAAGCTTAGATGGAGGGGTCATATTAATTATTATAATTTTTATTGTTTTGTTTTCAATGCTCCATAATACTTATTGTGGGTATGTTGGTAGCACACACAATGAGTAGAAGTTCCGATTTTGGGTGAAACCATTACCTAAAGGTGAATGACTTGCCTATAAATCAACAGTAATTAGTAATTACCTTTTTTGGCACACAGTGGCCTCTATGGTTCACCATTTTTTCTGTGGTGGAGCTGTCCATCAATGCAGCAGCTGAGTTGTTGATGGCCTGCCCGAGCATGTTTTAAAGTCGCCTCGTTCCTGGCTTCAATAGCATCCAGCCTTGATTGAGCAACTTCGAGAGGGTACATGGTCTGTTTCTATAAAAAAATATATATTTTGTAACATCGGGCGACATACTTTGCCCATAAAGTGGGGCGTTAATGGTCAAAACAAATAATTGCAAGATCTTTACCTTCGATAAACTTCGCCCTTCATTGGTGGTTTTCCAAATAATCAAGTGAAGCCGAAATTTGCTCAATTATCACCATTTTGTATAAAATCAATAAATATAGGCTTCTCGGTCAGTGGGTCGTCTTAGGGGTAAAAATATACAAACAAAAATCTAACTAGACAATCAAATGAAAATAAATACAATAACAAAACACCGGCCGCTAGATACAAAAACAAATAAACGTCAGTAAACAGTAATGCCACATTTGACTTTGACATATAAACAGATAAAATATTAAATTTACATTAATCCGCGTTGAAAATTTTAATGTTTTTTCCTATTTACGAACTTTTTATTAATTCAGATGGCTTAAAACACTAATAAATAATATGTAAATAAATAAATAAATGAAATCTGGCATGAATAAATGTTCAAATGTAATAGTAGTTTTTCGAAAATCATTTCTACCAACGGGTCTTATATTAATGGCAATACAACAAAGTCATTACAACACGAGACCATTGTCCGGACAATGATCGATCACTATGAATTAGCAGACTACGAACTTTTACCAAAATGACAATAGGATCGTGTTGGACTGGCGAAGAGCGTTATATAAAGAGCATTATTCTAAGCAATTGTTCTAAATACTCATGATGAGTGATTATTAAAATAGAAAATAGAATTAATTTCTTACTTTATAAATTTAGATGCTCTATTTCTTGTTTATGTCAAGAACAGTAATTAAATATAAGTTAATCTACGTTTACCTAAATAAATAAATATTAAATATTGCTCGACATTACACACAGCGCCATCTAGTGCCACACTAAGCAACGAGGCTTGTATCGTGGACACCAGATAGTTAATATACTACATAGATACTTTTTGTTTGTAAATACATACTTATTATACATATAAACATCCATGACTCGGAAACAAACGTCCATGCTCATCACACAAACATTTGCTCCGACCGGGATTCGAACCCGGAACCCTAAGAACGTAAGGCAGCCTGACTACCACTGCGCCAATCGGGTCGTCCCAATGCAGCCAAATGCCAAATGCAGCTAGGTAAAAAAGTAAATTGATTTTTTGCAGGTGTTTGCAGCACACATGCTTTACATAGGGCTGCTTTACACCGGGGCAATCAACGATATTCTATTAAACAGATATGTTGTGAGCGCGCAATCGTGAAGAGTCAAAAACGTGCCAATTGGCCTGTTTTGCCTTTATTCTGCGTTACTGCGTGTATGTGAGCTGGCTCTGCCCCGCGGCACACTTTTTTCCGTGGTTTTGTAGGTGTAATAACATATCTGTATAATATGGCTAGTTTATACTTTACACCGGGGCAACACTGTGCGGCATTGCAGCATGCCACAAAGGCGCGTGCTACAATAACTTATAATGTTGCACATGGTGCGGCATTGCAACAACTTGCGTCATGTATCAGACTGTCACAGCTTCTATCCAAACACTATGGATTCCATGCCACAATCTTGGTGCGTCAAACAGTTTATAGGTTATGTTTGGTGCTTTGAAAATTATCTAGGCACGATGTTGCCTCGGGGTAATATAGTCTGCGGCATACCGCAATTGCCGCTCACCGTGGTTAATTGCATCATACCAAAAGATGACGCACGCCACAATATGTAGCTCGCTGCAATGCCACACAGTGATGCCCCCGGCGTAAAGCTACCTTTAGAATATCATTGGGGGCAACACTGTGCTGCATTGCAGCATGCTACATGTTGTGGCGTGCGTCATATTATGGTGTGCTACAAATAACGATACAATGCAGCAATTGCGGTATGCGGCAGCGTATTTTACGCCGAGGCAACATCGTGCCTTTTTCAAAGTATCATGCTGTATATTTTATTGGAGTGTTTTGGTCTACCAACTTGATTGATCGAGGGGACAAGACACCGTAGATTATGGCTGATGAAGTAACTTTAGCAGCATGACGCAAGATGTTGCCAAGCCACACGATTCTTGCCACAATGTGCAACATTTTAAAATATTGTAGCATGCGGCCATGTGGCATGCTGCAATATCGCATGCCCCGGCGTAAAGCAGCCTTTAGAGTTCAACAACTGCAGGCAAGATTGTAAATGCATGTTACCTATGGGTTAAAATCATCATCGACGACCCGAATAGCGCAGCGGTAGTGAGGCTGCCTTACGTTCTTAGGGTCCCGGGTTCGAATCCCGGTTGGAGCAAATGTTTGTGTGATGAGCATGGACATTTGTTTCCGAGTCATGGATGTTTATATGTATAATAAGTATGTATTTACAAACAAAAAAGTATCTATGTAGTATATCAACTATCTGGTGTTCACGACACAAGCCTCGTTGCTTAGTGTGGCACTAGATGGCGCTGTGTGTTAATGTCCAGCGATATTTATTTATTTATTTTATTTATCTGCCTGCCTAGCCTTTTCCCAACTATGTTGGGGTCGGCTTCCAGTCTAACCGGATTCAGCTGAATACCAGTATTTTACAAGGAGCGACTGCTTAACTGACCTCCACAACCCAGTTATTACTGGGAAATACGATACCCCTTGGTAAGACTGGTTGTCAGACTATATGGGCCACTGACTACCTACCTGTAACGACTGTCAAAGATCTACAAATGACAGCTGGGACCAACAGCTTAACGTGCTTTCCGAGGCACGGAGGAAACTCGGTGTGTAAGGGTGGTCACCCATCCACAGACCAACTTAGGCAAGCACGGCTTAACCTAAAGATTGACCCGAGCGGCTGTTATTACTTAGCCACGAGCTCCTCCACTTAGGGGTTAAAATATACAAACAAAAATCTAACTAGAACACTCAAATGAAAATAAATACAATAACAAAACACCGGCCGCTAGAAACAAAAACAGATACACGAGAGTAAACTATAATGTCACATTTGACTTTGACATTTATACAGATAAAATATTAAGTTTTACATTAATCCGCGTTGAACATTTTAATGTTTTTTTCCTATTTACGAACTTCTTATTAATTCAGATGGCTTAAAACACTAATAAATATTATGTAAAAATATATAAAATGAAATCTGGCATGAATAAATGTTCAATTTTAATAGTAGTTTTTCGAAAATCATTTCTACCACCGGGTTTTAAAAATGGCAATACAACAATATCATTCCAACACAATTCTATCACGAGACCATTGACCGACCAGTGATCTATCATTATGAACTTAGCAGACTATGAACTTTTACCAAAATGACAATGGCGTCGTGTAGGAATGACGAATTTTATAAAAATAGCAGACTTGGGGCCCAGTCCGATCACCATGCTTGGCAAGCCGATCCCTTGGGCGAAGCGAGCCAAGTACTTGGGTGTTATCCTAGACCGACGTCTTAACTTTAGTGAGCACATAAAGACGGTGCGTTCGCGTGCCGCCTTTGCTCTCGGTAGGCTTCACTATATTCTGAACGCACGTAGCAAATTGTCACTCAAGTGCAAATTGCGTATTTACACCGCGTGCATCAGGCCTATTATGACTTTCGCATGTCCCGTTTTTGCGCACACCAAACCCTACCATCTTCATAAGATGCAGACCCTCCAGAATAGGTTCTTGCGAAAGGCCACAGGTGCCCCACCTTACGTTAGGAATGAGCAACTCCACGTTGATCTCAAAATCCCCACCATGATGCAGTACATGAAACGTCTGACCAAGGGCTTTTTCGATTCAGCCGAAAAACACCCTAATCCGCTGATCTCCTCAGCAGCCAGTTATGCCCCCTCTAACATATCTAGGATTCGTAGACCCAGTCTTACCCTTGTCACTCCCGATGATCCCATCACCCTTTATCAAGAGAGCTGTAGGGAAACGAGTACACTACGTAGGTACAAATACAAAAACCGATTTAAACCGCGAATCCGGTCCCGCCGGCGTGGACCCCCGCGACCCCCCAGTAACATCACTGCCCGACCCCAGCCCGACATGCTCGATGAGCCAATTAATGATCCGACCCAGCCTGTTGTTGTCCCTTGCTGCCCTCTTGCCAATGACCCACTAAGCCGAGGCCCGAACCCCACAGGGGGTGCCCTTAGTGACGGTTCATTTAATGTGTAATTCCTGTTAGTTTGTAAGCCCTGGCTGGGGGCCTTAAAGTAATTTTTGGCCACCACAGGATTGTCCGGTTAAGCAGTCAAGCAACCGTCTAGCTAGAGTTGCAACTGCGAGTGGTCCCTACAAAAAAAAAAAAAAAAAAAAAATAAAAAAAAAAAAAAAAAAAGTACTCGGCACATTCTCTCTGGAGCAGCCACACCGAACGGACCTAAGTTAAGTAACCTTATAAACCTTTTTATGTATGGTTAGTAAATATTTTCTGATATATGTTTTTGATGTATGATTTATGTGTATACTTTAATTGGTCATGTATAATGTAAGTGTGTAAAATTATTTCTATTCCCATAAATATTCCCATTGTTAGACTAATCATACTAGAACATTGTGTATATTCTTTACAAATAAATACCCACTAAATAGCTAATCCCAATCTGTTGTAAATAACTGAATATTAAAAAATAAATAAATTCTTTGTCCCTATGTAAGTCTATTATTTTTAACAATTTTAAATATATATTACCTCACACCCGCAATCCGTAGTGCATTATAGAGAGATGATTAATGATATTGCGAGTCAACCGCAAGATCTTTCTTAGACTCAGACTGCCTTGCGAAGATCGTAGAAATGATGGGACATGGCAAGTGGAGGGAACTTGTAAGCGAATATACAGAGAAACCTTTATTTTTGGGTTTACTCATAACCATTATGGTGTTCCTATTCTTCGTGTCGTTGGCACGACAATATTTTTTTAGCCCAAGAAATTTGCCACTTCCGCGTCGACAGTAGTGTGTTGTTGTGGAGCTGTGTCGCAAACTATGTTTCATTTAGTGTTAAAAAAAAAACACATACAAAGATTCAACATAAAGGGTGTAAAACACCTCTTAACGAAGCCGAAACGCACTTGTTGTACTCGTCATTGCGATCATTTTTTTGTTCTACACCATACCTGGGAACCTTCTAGTTACGGAGATATTGGGGATACTTAGATGTTGCAAATTCGAATATTTTTTTAATTGCTATTCGAATATTATTCGAATATTTTCAAAAATAGAAAGGCACTTAAAATATCAGTTTTTATTGCTTTCGGACAAGGCTGCTCAACCCCAGGTCCGCGGGCCACAATATGGCCCGCCAACGTATTTGAATTGGCCCGCTAACAGTGGTCGACTGACGACAGCCTTTTGAAAACAGATTTCAACCAGATCGAAAAAAAAAATGTTTCTCCATAAGAACCCACTCAGTAAGCCAACATCTAGCTAGAAATTACAAAAATCACATTTTTTTTCCTGATAGTCTATTATTTATAGCCACAGTCATCAGAAATTCGTTCAAAAAAGGTTCTAAAAGCAAGTTTTATTAACTAGATGGCCCGCCGGTTGACACGGGAACGAAATGTTGGCCCACCTTCAAAATAAGTTGAGCAGCCTTGCGTTTAGGAAATATATTTTTATATAAACCTAGCACTAGCTACGTATTAATCAAAATTTAAAACAATTATAAAATTCTTATACAAATTTAGACGTCTAAGTTCCTCTATTAAAAAACAAATTACTGATATCTACACTAATGTTATAAAGTGGAAAGATTTGTATTTTTGTGTGTGTGTGTATGTTTGTAATGAATAAACTCAAAAACTACTGCACTGATTTCAAAATTCTTTCACCATTAGAAAGCTACATTCACCCTGAGTAACATAAGCTAAATTTAATCCACATACTCCCACGGGAACGGAACTACGCGGGTAAAACCGCGTGACGTCCGCTAGTTAAAAATAAACAAAAAATTGACAATGAAAACTCATTTTTTTTATGCATTGCATTGATGCATTCTTATTATTAATTGCAAACAATGTAACTTATCAACACGAATAGAATACGAATAAACAATATAAACTCAGTGTTTACTAAAATATAAAATACTAGCGGACGTCCCGCGGTTTCACCCGAGTAGTTCCCGTTTCCGTGGGAGTACGGGGATAAAATATAGCCTATGTTAATCAGGGTGAATGTAGCTTTCTAATGGTGAAAGAATTTTTGAAATCGGTTCATTACTTCCGGAAATTACCCCCTATATACAAACTTACAAACATACAAACTTACAAACAAATGTTACCTCTTTATAATATTAGTATTATAGATTATCAAATACTTAAACATAGTAGGAAACTTATGTTCTTATTAATCTCACGATTATACATGAACATGTTAATCAAAACAAGTATAAAATTCTCAAACAATTTAAAAAGTCATATATAAAACAAAAAGCATCACAAATGTTAAGGTGTCGTAATGACATTGCAATATCATTTTCACATGCAATATTACACTAGCAAATCAGGTTCATCAATAATATTTCAGAATTAGATCTCACAGCGCATAATAATTACAATTATTTACGTATTCTATGAAAGTGAGACCTGAGGAAACTTAAGGCGTCTATAGAATCATTAACTTTTGGTAGTATTCGAATATTCGAATACATAATATTCGAATATAAATTTGGAATGAATATTCGAATAATTCTAATATTCGATTGCAACCTCTAATTGGGGGTCAAAGATCCAACTTTTTGACAAGTTCTTATTGAAAGATTTTTACTTTAAACGCCTCCATGACCCCCGTACTATTCAATCCATCCATCAGCACAATGTTTTGAGTGCGTTACATTGAGTTCTACTACAAAAAATGATTTTTCACCCCCAAAAAAAAGTCGTTTCCCTAGCAATAATTTTTGCGTAAAGTTAATTAGTTTGATGTACAGAATGCTTGGTTGACGGCTTCGTGATGAGGTCTTTTACACCCTGTATACTAAGTGAAGATTTAATTCAAGCGGGATTGTACCGGTTGAACGGTCCAAAGCAAATCTTTTAGGTCAAGCGACATTTGCTATCGAAAGTCCCACTCAAGTACAGGAATTAGCTCTACGCACTACTTGGGTATGCTGTGAAGGTGAGTGAGTATCGAGAGCCCCTAGAACATCACCATCTTTCATGTAGTCTGTACATACTTGTGAATTAGATTTTGCGGTTATATCCTCCATGTAATGAGAATGAGATTGTGTGTGCATAGTGCATGTGGCATTATTTAAAGAAAATTGGGTTTATTTTTGCGACATTGGTTGACACCAATGTCGCAAAAATAACTGACGTGTTACTTAAGAAAACATACCTATTTAACTTACTTTTATAAAATATCATCGTTTCAAAATCTAATGATTGAATTTTATTAATTTAAATAAATGCATTGATGATTAAAAATAAAAAATGGGCGTGTAATTTATTGGGACAATAAAATTGGGAGTTGCAATCCCAATATTATTGTCCCAATAAATTACACGTCCATTTTCATAATTTAACGATGGATGGACTGCGTGAAGGATGATATGGCAAGAAGTGCGGTGTCTGAATATGAGGTACAAGTAATAGAGAAGTAAGGCTATAAAGAAGAGCCCATGAAGTACCGCCATCCACCAGCCCGTTTGAGTAGCTACGCTACACACAATTGCAATGGCATACTTTTAAGATGGCAGAATTTTATTTGGCATAATTACCTTTGGCAATGTTCAAGTTCCGAATAATTTCGTTTAGAATAACATTTATTTAGATCGAGGATTATTTGGTACAATTTCACTTGGCATACTATGAAGATGGCAGAATTTAATTTGGAATAATTTAATTTGGCATTATTACTATTTCTATTAAATAGCATTTTTAACCTTAAATTAGAAACCCTAAGAGTGTAATTTAAATCCGCGTAGGCGGGAGGTGCTGCGGTGGTGAGCGTAAAACAAATCTGCGACGATAAGCTCGCGTGGGACCGCCGGAGCCCCGCAGAGCCGGAGCCGTGACAGAAACCATGCCTGCTGCATGCTGGCTGCATGCATGGTGTATGCTGGTTTGCATACAGCATGCTTGTTTGCTTGTTTGCATACTGCATGCTTGCTGCATGCATGGTGTATGCTGGTTTGCATGTTTGCATACTGCATGCTTGATGTATGCTTGCCTGATCAGAAATATGCAGCAATTAACATTATTGTCGTATGTTTGTCGCGAAAAAAAAAATGTTCAATCAATTTGACTATTAGGTATGGTAAGAAAAACAAAATTATTCTAACTATGCATTTTCTGTAATGTGATAGATGAAGCTTTCCATTATTTTTATTATGCACTATGAAATGTGTGGTTGGTGGTGGTTCTACATTTAATTCTTATGCATATGAAATTTATGCCTAAAGATGATTCTGACTTACAAAAATATGAGGTTTGAATGTACGATAAATTAGTGTCTGCCAAATGATTTTCTGCGAAATGAAGTTTATGCTATCCGCTGTTATCCAAAATAATATTATGACATAAAAAGTTCTGCTATAACGGGTAGACCCATAATTTACATTAGTTGACATGGCATCTGATAGAACTGCTGATATCACCTTTCCCTGAAAAAAGCAATCGAGTGGGTACAAAGAACAGTGGGTCAATCACCGACAGTTGTCTACACATAGTCCCAACAATTATTGCTTAGAGAACCACATCAGAGTTGCAGAGCCGTGACAAATTACACAAGGTAGGTCCCACATGCCGGCCGATTTACGCGTAAAGGTCGTAGCACACGCATCAACTCGGAAAGGCATCGTCATCGCCTCGCTTTTCCCCTTGGCGTCAAACAGGCGTCCACGTAACGTAAGCGGATCAGAAGCTCCGGCACGTCCAATCTGCTACAGCTAGGCGAGGACGCTTCGGTTACGGCTCGCCGACCGCTGGTGGACGGCTAGGGCTAGGCGGCAGTAGTTAAATCATTTTGAATCCGAACGTTAAGTGTAGAACGAAGAGACGTAAGCTAGGGTACGGAGAACCGTAAGCGCCGGAACTGCAAGTCGACCACGCACCGCATCGCGGTTCGTGAGCTTGTCCCGAGGCGAGGCAAAGTAATTACGTTACGATTCCGATTAGTGTGCGTTGCAGTAGGGAGTTTCATACAAATAATACTGAACGGTTCGGGTTGATACGGTGACGATCCCTTTCCAAGTTGATACGTGTGCTACGACCTTCATGCGTAGTTTACGTGGCTTTACAAGTTTCGCAATGCGTGATGTGATGATGCTACGCCGATTATCGAATAAAAACGAATAGACTCGGCCCATCCTAATAATAATAACAATAATCTTAATAGGCATAATCAGCTCATTACTGCTTCCAATGCTGGGAGGACACAGCCCTCCTTTTCATGAAATGAGAGGGAGTTGACCGTAAACCAACACGCTCAGGGCGTGTGTGCTGGTATACGTCATATGTTTTCGATTCATTGGTTCTAGCATTTTTGGGATTCGGTCCAACCCTAAAGTGCAACACACACATGGAAAGGGTGCGGGTTGGGTGTGGGACGGTAGGTACGACGCGGTGGGTGTAATTAACATGGAAATAATATGAATTAATATGGCATTAATAATAATAATAAGCTAGCTTATCTGCAGATAAGTGCGAGTGAGAGAAACGGATAGATCCGAATTACGGACCCACACTGGCCACAAACAACGAGCGGGCGAGCGGGTCGGGAGCGGGACAGGTGAGCGGGTGTAGCGTGTGGCTGACACTGGCAGAGCCACCATCAGGGATTTTAATTTTGATAACACAAAAATTTAGTCGCTAATTAGTCGAAATTAGTCGCCAAATATCTAAAATTTATTGTAGATCTTGTTTATAGGTAATGAATACAGCTTTCCTTTGGTGGGTTGAAGTTATAAAATTCCTGCAGACGTCGTAGATACACCTGTCTAAAAACTACTTTAAGTATTTTGTACTTGGTTGTATCACTGTCATGGGGAAATTGAATTCTTTAATTTCTTTTTAATGACACACCGACTGAATCTGTAACTTGGCGACTAATTTCGACTAATTAGCGAGTAAATATGGGAGAAAACAGATCTTCGCTAGGTGCCCTAGTTTTTGAGATATAAATGTGGCCCTGCTGGGGTAAGGTCTCTCCAGCAGGGCCACCTATAAACCCTTATATCTTTTGAACCAGTGACCGACCAAATCTGATATTTGGCGACTAATTTCGACTAATTAGCGATTAAATTTTTGTGTTATCAAAATTAAAATCCCTGATGGTGGCTCTGCCAGTGTCAGCCACACGGGTGTAGCGTCATTGCATTGCGTCATAATGCACGTGTTCCCAAATAGGCAGTCACACTTAGTGATGTGACATTGAGTGAAAAAAATAGATTTTTCTCTTTTCAATATTAATATTATTAATCAATAAAAAAAAAAATATTTTAGGTAGAAGAGATTGTACTTAACCGATTTTTCGTTAAGTATTTAAAACTGCATGTTTTTTTTTTACAATATGTTAAAAAATACCCTGTCCGATCCGAAAGGGGCATAAAGTAGTTATACCAATGACATTGGCAAATAAAATACGAAACATAAAATATTCACAAAACAAACACAACAAACATATTTGATTAATCCTCACTTTAATACATTTTATTTAATTTTTATCGTGGTAACGATAAAAAAATTTAATTGCTTGCCAAAAATGACATTCCCAATCGTCTGTCTGACCGTCTGTCTGTCACCAGGCTGTATCTCATGAACCGTGACAGCTAGACAGTTGAAATTTTCACAGATGATGTATTTCTGTTGCCGCTATAACAACAAATACTAAATATAGTCAATGGTACGGAACCCTTCGTGTGCGAGTCCGACTCGCGCTTGGCCGGTTTTTTCTTATTGGTTTTATCGAGCTATCCCTTTTGAATCATTTTGACTTGTAGTGACATGTAGAATGAATGAAAAGGTGTGTGCTGGCTGCCGCTGCCGCGCGGAACACTTGTTTCGGTGGTTTTGTAGGTGTATAACATATCTGTTTATTAGAAGATCATTGACTAACAAAGTGTGTACTTAATCAACTTTAATTTCAAAATATTTTGGCAGCGTCAAGGTCAACTGCAAAATCTGGAGACGCACCTCGTCAGGGTGAGCGTAACCGTGCAGGAACAGGAGAGTGCGGAGCGTGTGTTCGAAACGGGTGCGATAGCCCATATCTATCTTTAGAAGATGCAAAGATCCTTAAAATGCCCCGTGCGTGTCATTGGCAACATTTTACTCAACCAGACATGTAAGTACCTAGGTACTATCGAGGATACTCCCGCCTGACCACCACTAAGCTTATTTTTGCTTGCACTCGCAACATAGAAACGCTCTCTAGCCCCGCCTCGTTGACTTTGTATAGAAATAATGAATGAAAAGATACCGAATCGCCGCGCGCACTGATGACGACGCACGCCAATCGAGAGTTATTGTTATTTTGCGCGCCAACGTTGACGCTTTCCTAATAGGCCCAAACTTTAAGGGGGCGTGGAATTGGGAGTGGCATTTACAATCTAATCTCTATACCTAATGATACGGGAATGGATACCATAAAGGATCGGACAGGGTTTTTTAACATAATTATTGTACCCGGAGACGGCGCGGCGCCGGCGTCGTAACAATTTTTTGTGTGTGAGAAATCAGGTCCAGTGGTTCCACGTCAAATGCTTGACATAAGATAACTTGCTCCAAGTGGGTAGAAATGTCCTCAGACTCCTCAGAGTACTGCAAGTAGGCACTGACTAGGTGCACCGAAGTACCTCTCCAGGTTATGTGGCACACGACGCAGTGGTTCGTGGATATATGATGTAGGTGCGCGCAGGTCACGTCGAGGCGCGCCAGGAAGACCCTCGCTTTGGGGCAGGGGCCCTCAGGCAGGATGAGTTGGCCTTGCGACGCGACAGATGGCTGGCGCGTGGAGAACGGCTCTTGCACCAGCACCACGCCCAGCCCGAAGTCCTCCGCAATGGCGGGTAGTTCTGCGGTGGCCGCAGCCGAGCCCTGCAGGTTGAGCTGCCCAACCTTCTACTCTTCATCCATACTTGGTGCCATTTACCTGGCGCTGCTCTACGTACGCCCTGGCTGGGCAACCCTCGAGGCAGCACGGTGATCATGGGCAACCTTCCGGCCGAACCTTTTGCAGGTGGCACAGATGGACGACTGGGCCTGGCACTCCGTGTTTTATGGCCCTCGTCGCCGCAACTGCCGCAGACCATCGGCTTTGCCCGGCAGTCATACACTTGGCACCTGCTGCAGCAGGTGACCTCCAGGTGTTCCGTCACTTTGACGACGTCCCAGCTTATGTAAAGACAGCCCCTGCCGACCAGTACCCGCCGAAGATTGCTGCTGCAGTGGCAGATCCAACGTGCCGGGCTCCCGTCTGTCGATCCCTCTTGTACAGGAGGCGCAGCGCACCTCCGATGGCCTCGCTGGTCCAGGTCTTGTCGTCTTTTATTTTTGCTCCCATATGTTTAAAACCACTTGCTCCTACTCAGCGGATTTGTCAACACCTGTGAGTGCTGTCAGCGGCTGCCTTACTGCCGGCGCTGTCACCCGCAGAGTGACCGGGACCGCCTCAGAGGTTGTCTGGACGACAACCCCCTCGTTCCCGACCCTGCGAACGCCGGCAATCTGTAGGCCCAGTTGCGATGGCCGGACCGCGGTCTGTGGCGCCTGTCTGGTGTCCTCGGCCTTTTTAGGGTTGTCCCGTTGGTCTTCCGTTGGGTAGATAGTGACCGACGGGCCCAGGGGTTGCGCAATCGGGACCGGTCACTCGCCGCTGCCATTTTGAGCATACGAAAACTTACGTTCACTTCGACCGGAATCACAAATTCGACTAGATCGTGCCGCGCCGAGTCACGTGAGCCGCGCCAAATCAAGATGGCGGCGTCGGCGGCGGCACGCCGCCGGCCCGACGCACACCGAATCCCCCGACATCTCAGTGCGTTTTGTTTTTGGACGTCTAATTTAAGTAATTTAGTACGCCAGAACCGCGACCGACATGCGCCCGCGTTGTGCGTGAAGGCAATGAACAACGCGTCTCACGCGACGGATACGACTAGGGCTTGCAAAGTTGCATGCAATCCAGATATCCGTTTCATCCGGATATCCGATGATTTTCAAATCCGGATTTTACTTGCATGATCATCCGGATTTTTTGGATGTTACGGATAGTTGTATTTCTATTTTAAATATTAAATAAAAAGCTGTCATCTGCAAAATAAATTACTTTTTCTTATTTTAATATAGAGATAATCACTCTTGCAAGTATTTATTCACTTCACAAATTGAGAAATCAACACAATAAGTCAATTTAGTGACAGAGATCACAACAACATTGGCCACTTTTAAAGTTAAACTTACATCCATACTGCACGCATTTTCAAGATTGTATTGTATCGCACGCACGGTCGCTTCTCACTTTATGTAATTAAGAACTTCCATGACAGAAGATTTATTAGATAGTATAAGCTTTTTAAGATCATATTACCAAAATTTGGATAAAAAATAATTTAAGAATGACGTAGTATTATGTTATAAAGGGTTATTTGATTATTTTGAGATATTTTGTTTATTTTCGTTTTGTAATATTTGATTTATACTAGGTACTGTTGTTTAATAATTGAGCTGATTTGCCAAGGAAAATGATATTTTTATTTAATTATTATGTTTTAAATAGGTTGATTTGATTAGGATTTCGTGATAAGTGTAAGATCTCATTTTTAATCAGAATTGTTTTAAGTGTGAGAAGAATAGAACAAATTATTTTTGCGGTATCGATGTTTTATTGTATAATTTTAGCGAGTGAACTAGTTTTCTTATGTGATTGTTACTTGAAATATTGGTATAGTTTATTATTTCTTTATGAACTAAAAAATATCCGTATAATCCGCATTATCCGGATATTCCGGATAGTAAAATATTGATATCCGTATTATCCGGATAGTGAAAATGAATGGATATTGCAAGCCCTAGATACGACCCGTCCCGCGCCTACTTTCTGTGTGATTCAGGCCTAAATGTTATTGATTATCTCAGACTTATTACAATTAAGTCTATAGATAAGATAATCAACTTGGCACAACGACACAGTGCACTCGTAGCCTTGTGTTATAGATATGCGCTGATTAAGATTTAGTTGAGTATTATCTATTAAATTCAACGTTAAAAAACAGTAGCTATGTGGACGGTGTGTGTGCTATTTTTGTGTTTTTCAATTGTTTTGGCTGAAGAAGAATGGCGGGAAGTGAAAACTCCGCAAGGCCCGGTGCGTGGGCGCAAGCATCCGGACGGAGATGTCTACGTGTTCTACAATATACCCTACGCCACACCACCTTTGGGCGAAAACAAATTCAAGGTTAGTTTTCAGCCTTTTTCCAACTACATACATTGTGTTGAAGAAGGCTTCCAGTGTAACCGGATTTAGCTAAATACTCAGCCTAACATTTCTTTCTCCTATAACGACTGCATATCTGACCACCACAAGTTCCACAGATAAAGCGACAGATTCGGACAACCAAAGAGACCCAATTCTGCGCAGGTGAAGGTCAGCTGTGATGATCCGTGCCGATTATTGTATTACTGCCTGTGTTGGTGGTCGGTGTTTCCGAGTTCATATGACCCTTATCTATTTAAGTCGCGAGTTACAGGTCGCGGCACGAAAGTCTAGCGCTGACCGTTATTCCGCAGAAGTAAAAAATCTGAATGTCTTGGGTCGTGCGTTGCGCCGATTGGCTCTCCAGTCGTATAACATGCGCAGCTATCCCCTCCACGTTTCGCTCAGCGCTAGAGTTTCGTGCCGCGAGCCCGCGACCTGTAATAGGCCTCTTTTAGGTCAGCTCGTTCCATCGTCAACCTTATGTCTGTTTTCAGCATAAGATTGTGGTTATAAGTAGGCCCATTTAGTTAAAAAAAAACAGTTTAATTATAACATTTTACGATGAGAGCTTACGAAATGACTCGAGTTCCCGTAACATTCAATTTTCTTTACTTAATTTAAATAATTCTTTTTCAGGCACCTCTTCCGCCACCAAAGTGGTCAGATCCGTATGACGCTGTCGACGAGTATGTCATATGTCCACAATTCAAGATCGAAATGGGTGGCATAATCCCCAAACATCTGGTGCAGCACGAACAATGCCTCATCGCCAACGTCTACGTGCCCAACACTGACAAGAAGAACCTCTCAGTAGCAGTGTACGTTCATGGAGGCGCATTTATAATAGGTTATGGTGAAATGATGAGAGCACTGCACTTAATGGAGAATAAAGACCTGATCATTGTCACCTTCAATTACCGGCTTAGTATTCACGGGTTCCTCTGTCTCGGCACCGAGGACGTACCCGGTAATGCTGGAATGAAGGACCAGCTGGCGCTGCTGCGCTGGGTAAAAGAGAACATCGCTGGCTACGGCGGTAACCCTGATGATGTCACTCTTGCAGGCGGCAGTGCGGGCTCTACATCAGTCGACCTCATAATGCTCTCTAAGTCAGCCGAAGGCCTGTTTCACCGAGTTATACCAGAAAGCGGCGGAAACCTTGCCGCGTTTGCAGTTCAGAGAGATCCTTTAGAGATTGCTAAAGCTCATGCCCGAAAACTGAATTTCACGAATGTGGACGATATTTATGCATTAGAAAAGTTCTACAAGACAGCTCCAATGAAGTTGTTGACTGCAGATCCATTTTTTGATAAAACTGATGCCACTTTCACGTTTTCACCGTGTGTGGAACGTGATACAGGGGACGGAGCCTTCCTGACAGAATCTCCTCTGAGTATACTAAAAAGTGGAAACTACAGAAAGTTGCCAATGCTGTACGGTTTCGCAAACATGGAAGGACAGATGCGTCTTGATCTCTTTGAATTTTGGAAGCAAAAGATGAACGAAAAGTTTTCTGATTTCTTGCCAGCCGACTTAACGTTTGAATCTGATGAAGAAAGAGAAGAAGTAGCCAAGAAGGTTAAGGAATTTTATTTCGGCGACAAACCTGTAAGCAATGACAATATTTTGGGATACGTGGACTTCTTTTCAGATGTCCTATTTACTTATCCTATACTTTGGGCAGCAGCGTTACACGCGGAGGCTGGGAACGATCAAGTTTATTTGTACGAATTTTCATTTGTGGATGAGGACACTCCAGCAGTGCCACACACTAATACGAAAGGTGCCAACCACTGCGCCCAAACGACGGCGTTGATGGATGGTAACTTTATAGGAAGAGATGAAAGCAAGATGTCAGATAGAAGCCAAAATATTAAGAGAACTGTCCGTCAACTTTGGCACAACTTCATCAAAACTGGGTATGTGTGTTGTTAGCGTCCCTACTACTAACTGTTTTTCAATTAAACTAAACTTTTATCGCACCGTTCACGACCTCAGGGTGTCACGTCTGGTTCTTTCCAGTCGTAAGCCGCGTCGCAGTGGCTGATGCATGCTCTAAACCCATTTGTACCGTTATTTTTTTTGTAGTCGCTGTCGTAACACTCGTGTAGCTCGAAGCCAAGCGATCAGCGATAATAATCTAGACGCGATGCAATTAGGTTGAGATTTTTATATTTAATTTTGGCCATTTCAGGAAGCCAGTGTCTGAAGGATCGTCGCATCCTGCGTGGCCGGCAGTTCGCGCGGACAGGTCCCCACACATGTCCATAGATGACAAGCTGGAATTGCGTGGGGTACCCTTGGAAGAACGCACTCGCTTCTGGGACGGCATCTACCAGAGATATTACCGGGATTCCGTGCCACCACCAGCGCCGTCGCCAAAACGCGTGGAATTGTAAAAAGACAATTGCTATTTTATTGAACAAATCTAGATTTTAATAAAAATAGACGAGATTTTCTATTTAAAATTTGTCATTACAAAATTCTTTTTTTTTAAATGTTGCATGAGAATTAATTATTATTAGTCATTTATCAGCTCAGCTCCACGTTTTGAGTGCGTCAGTTTGAACGCTACCGTAAACCATATTTTTTCGGATTCGGACCAAAACAGATTTAGAAGGCTTTTCTTTCGTTTTGGATGGGAAATCATCAAATGACTCCTCCCGCTCTGGGCGGAGCAGGAGGGAGTGTCAGACTTTTACTGACTAAAACCCATCCATGTTACTTCATCGCCCTTTGTGTTCCGGGGCCACGGTATCTCTTTCGAACAGTCCCGCAACCCCGGCAGGCATCGGTCCTTGCGGACCTCTTCCTTTTTGCTGACTCTCTTTGAGGCGCGCGTGGAACACGAACGCGCCGTCGACACGGCCTGTCGTCATGAGACGGACGGACGGCGAGCTAGCCCATAGCCCACCGTCCACAGGCCACGTGGAGGCCCCCGACGCCCGGGGCGTCTCCCGCGGCGGCGGCCGGGACGCTGTGAAGTTCTCTCCCTCTCACGTTCCGCCACCTCCTTCTCTATATAGCATTAGGTACTGCTTCGCAGAAGGAGGTGACGGCGTCCCATTCCGTCTCGCTCCGGACCGTGGCTTGCACCAGGGCCGGACGCGAGAGGTCGCCGCCGCCAATCGCTGCTTCGAGGACACGGCGGTGCTCCGCCCACGCGGGGCACACCTCCACCGTGTCCTCCGGTCGATCCTCGCAGTGAAAACACCCGGGCGTTTCTTCCCGCCCGATTCGGTGCAGGAACCTCCCGAAACAACCGTGTCCGGTGAGGACCTGCGTCAGGAAGGTGAGGACGCCCGCGCCGTGGCGTCTCTCAAGCCACTCCTCAAAAAGGGACTTATCGCCACTATTGTGGCGTGCCCTAAAATTTAGAACGCTCGGTTGATGGCTTCATGTAGGGTCCGTTTACACCTTGTGTATAGGTATACAGTCGGGGTCTTTTCCGTCCGCCTGACCATTTTATTTTTTTTTCGCTTAAAACATGCGGAGACGCCGAGCCACGCCCCCTTAAAGTTTGGGCCTATTAGGAAAGCCTTAACTTTGGCGCGCAAAATAACAATAACTCTCGTTAGGCGTGCGTCGTCAGTGCGCTCGGCCGATTCGGTAATCTTTTCATTCATTATTTCTATACAAAGTCAACGGGGCGGGGCTAGAGAGCGTTTCTATGTTGCGAGTGCAAGCAAAAATAAGCTTAGTGGTGGTCAGGCGGGAGTGTCCTCGATAGTACTTACATTTACGAAAACGGACGTAAAACATTTAAATTCGCATAAAAACACGAGGTAACGACCTCGCTATTTTACAAAATCTAGATTTAGGTCTGAGTGACCAGTTAAATGCTTCAAGTTTAATCAAATTTAACACATCACATGACTGTGATTGCGTCATGGCCATTCTGGCTGATACAATCAACAATTACCTACTTAAATGCAATTATTTTAGCAAGTTTTATATAATATACTTACAGATACAGATGTATTTAGAAAAACATGAAACAGCAATACCTAGGCACTGGTGTCGATTTCTGCACAAACTAAACTTAATTTAGGCTATTGCTATGTTTTACTAAAAGGCAGGCGAAAAAAGGACAGCTATAGCTATGAACTAAGTTAGAGATGTCAAACTAGTTTATGCCTTGCATTTCACTGTGTTTTTAGTCGACATGTTTTTACGTGCATCCTTCATTTGTATGGAAATGTTAGTTCCAACTAAATTTGACAGCTCTAAATTACGTCCGTCTCTTTCTCGTTTTATTATAGAGAAAAAGATAGCAATAGCCTAAATTAAGTTAAGTTTGTGCACAACAGAATCGACACCACTTACGAATTCCGTATGGAAGAACATTGACCGAGTTTCACATACGAACTGGTCAGTTAATTTGTTTCGGGTTCTACACTAGGATGGTAATGGATTTTTAATAAATTAAACGACATTAGCTATTACAAATTGTACAGTGTCTTCCTTTATTGACCACAGACATATAAAATTAAAAAAACCACAGATTTAAAATATCTATTAAAGCGGTGAACACACAACAAACATGTATGCTGAACCGACCAGAGACCAAATATAATATAAGCAGCTACATAACGAGACCGTGGTTCGGAATACTCGGAAAGCACGATAAGCGATTAGTCACGGCTGTCATTCATAAAACTTTGACAGTCAATACGGCAAAGTCTGACTACCATTCCAGTTCAGGGGAAACTTTAGCCAGGGTAGGCACCTATGCATCAGTATCAGGGTAGTCATCACGCAGTATCCACCTGTACGTACAATAATGGTATTCAGGCGACCCCAACATAGTTCGGGTTGGGAAAAGGAGCAGATGATAGATAATGTTGACTCACTAAATAAATAATACAATCAATATTAAGAGCTTAAACTACCTCAAATTAGCAACTCTATTTGTGGTGGTTCAAACTTCGTGTGTAAAACTGTTACAATAACGTTCTAATCAGCTTGCACTAGAAAGTGGTTGTTACGTCAGTCACTGCAGGCCGAATAGTGCGAAATGAGTGGTTTCTAAATTTTCGTCTTTTGGAAAAAATAAAAACATAAGACCTGCTTTATAGTTAGTTCAGTTAGTACCTATGCAAAGTTTCATGATCTAATTTAAAAGTACTTTTTGAATACCACCGGTTTATTGTTCGATTTGGAGGTACGTAATTTGGATTAATTTCTATCGAGAGAATTTTATGGAATCGTGTTTTCGCCAAACATAGGACCTAACATTAGTCCTCAACTTTACCATATAATTATTTCAAAATTAATGCTGCAGTATTTTAGGCGTACGGAGGATCATGCTAAGCCATTTGAAAAATTCGTGAAAATACCCGTTTACATAAATTTATAATACAATAACGTAATGAATTATAAACAAAGCAGGCTTCTTTGTTTCGTTTACTGCAAGGATGATGAAAAAACGTACCTACCTATAACAATGATATATAAACTATAGATACGTTGTCCGTACTCTAAAGTGACAACATGAAATGAAGCCAATTGGCCACATCGCGCCTAGTTACGCACCAACCTGTCGCGCGACGCTACGTTTGTTTATAATTTAATAAATCCTGTGACGTGACTGAAGATGTATATTTATCTCCCTCTCGCAACAGGCATCCCGCCGTTCGGTGTCATATTTTCTTTCTCTTTCTTCACGCTTATAAGTAGTTCTAGTATTTTCGCCGTTTTTAAGCGCCGCGATGTTGGTTCATGACGTGTCTATATATAATACGTCATTGACCTATAAAACAATTTAGATTGTAACCAGCGGAAATGCGTTTGATTCACCGGATGTGGTATTGAGGCTGTCAGTGTAGTGTAGGTAACTAACTAAGTGTTAGCATTGCTCCTATTATGAAATCGTGCGCATATATTACCTACGTGTAATAAGTAGGTACCTACATATTTAAGCACGAAGTGACAACTGACAAGTGACAACTGTCAAACAGAGACCTTTGCCTTGTTCTCAGATGTGACAATTAGGAGGTCGCACAGTCTATTACGTAACCATGATTAAATCTTTTGTGGTCAATTACAGTGATGTCCGTAAGTACCTAGGTACTATCGAGACCGTCAGTGGCGTCAGAGGCCCTACTCCAACTCTCTAACGTTTCGTCCGTAAATTCGGATCTATCCGTTTCTCTAACTCGCACTTATCTGTAGACGTGCGCGAGAGGGACGGATAGATTGGAATATACGGATGAAACGTTAGAGAGTAGCCCTGTAGTGTAGTGCTAGTGGCCAACTCACCGTAGGTACTTAGTCGTAGTTGTGACTCGGTATTAAGTTAGGTAGGTACTTTAGTTTCTAAGCCTTGAATAATCTAGGTTTAGAAACTACTAATAGTACCTACGTACGAATTATTGAAATATTAAGTACCTACTTATGTAACTACTAAGTACCTACAATTTATATTTCAGTATTACCTACGTAAGTACCTACTTCGATAGCGTCAAGTGCTTTTAGTAGGTACTCATCATAACCAGCAAACGCCGTGATAGAAGCTGTATGAATGTCATCATCATCATCATTTCAACCGAAAGACGTCCACTGCTGGACATAGGCCTCCCCCAAAGGAGGGTTTTTTGCCATAATCACCACGCTTGGCAGGCGGGTTGGCGATCGCAGTACCTACGGTTGTTACAAAAGCACAGAGAACGCTGCTGCCCATTTTCTGGTAAGTCCCTTAGTCGCCTCTTACGATTAAGACACCCACGGGAATAACTTCCCGTGGGTGTCGTAAGAGGCATGGCATGGTTATGGGATGGTGCTTTCTTTAGACACCATGCAGAACGTGTACCTATGAATGTGGACAAAGCAAAGAAATATGTAAGTACCTACCGGATCAAAAACTCGAAATCTATAGATTGAATTCTGCCTACCCCCTTTTTTTTTTTTTTTTTTCGGATGGGAAATCATCAAATAGGTAACTCCTCCTGCTCTGGGCGGAGTAGAGGGGGGAGTGTCAGACTTTTACTGACTAAAACCCATCCATGTTCCTTCATCGCCCTTTGTGTTACGGGGCCACGGTATCTCTTTCGAACAGTCCCGCAACCCCGGCAGGCATCGGCCCTTGCGGACCCCTTCCTTTTTGCTGACTCTCTTTGAGGCGCGCGTGGAACACGAACGCGCCGTCGACACGGCCTGTCGTCATGAGACGGCCGGACGGCGAGCTAGCCCATAGCCCACCGTCCACAGGCCCGCGCCTACTGTGGCCGGGGGCCACGTGGTGGTGGCCCCCGACGCCCGGGGCGTCTCCCGCGGCGGCCGGGACGTTGAGAGGTTCTCTCCCTCTCACGTTCCGCCACCTTCTCTAGCATAATAGCATTACTGCTTCGCAGAAGGAGGTGACGGCGTCCCATTCCGTCTCGTCTGCCTACCCCCTGCCGTAAGGAAATGCCTAATGCCCGAATACTGAAACGTCACTCAAAATTTAAGTACATAACACAAATCTACCAGTTAGTCAAAAGTGACGTTTGGCCATACGAAATTTAAAGTTGAGCTGCTCAAATTTTCCTTAGATTTTGAGTGACGTTTCAGAGGCTCTTTATCGTCCGTCCGTCCGTCTATCCGTCGCTCTCGTGCACGTCAGCAGATGAGTGCGAGTAAGAGAGACGGACGTGGACGCACAGACGGACGGACGGACGTTAAGCCTGCCTTACACCGGGACAACACTGTGCGGCATTGCAGCATGCTACATAATGAGGCGTGCCTCATTTCATGGTATGCTACAAATAACCAACATATGCGGCAATTGTGGTATGCGGCAGCCTATTTTACGCCGAGGCAACTTCGTACCTATATAATTTTCAAAGCATCGTAAAACATAACTTAGAAAGTGTATGACACACCAAAAATGTGGCATGGAATCCATTGTGTTTGGATTGAAGCTGCGACAGTCTGCCACATAAACGCACGTTGTTGCCATGCCGCACGATTCTTGTCACTATGTGCAACACTTTATTTTAATGTAGCATGCGGCCTTGTGGCATGCTGCAATGACGCACAGTGTTGCCCCGGTGTAAAGCAGCCTTTAGAGTAGGGCCCCTGCCCCTGTATTCGGGGGGAAAGTCACTAAACAGAATATTCCATCGGGTCCAATAAATAAACTTGTGCTGCCATCTCTTGGAAATAAAGTACAACTCGTAACATCGCCATCGCCCAAGCACCTGTGTGAAGGTACACCGCTAGAGGGCACTATTCATACGATTCTCCATGGCACTATTTCTTATTTTTAACCAACTTCAAAAAAAGGAAGTTTCTCAATTCGACTGTATATATTTTTACATTTTTTACGGAATAATAAAAAAGTGTCTTGTGGGGATGAGAAAATTTATTTCAATAAATACGAACTTTTAAAACCAATAACTAGATTCAGGATGTTTATCTGAATCTAGTTATATATTTATAACATACAAGTATTGCTACTGCTATTTACCTAGTGCTGAAAAAACAATATTTGGCACAAAAAGTATTAACATGAACACAACATTGAGCTTTTAAATTACAATTTCACGATTTCTGTTTGGGATAAAATAATACTAGTTTACAAATAACAATTTTATGCAAAAAATTATGGTTGATTTGGTACAAGTATTTAGTCAAATGTCAGATTTGATTTTGATTAAGAATTCTGAATTATTTTCATCACAAGTTTCTGTATAAACTTGTTTTTATTCACCATTACAGGGTTTTCAAAAGATTTGTTTAAAATACTGAAACATTTCATATCCATGTGCTCGGTAATACATTGAAGTGAACTATCTGCCTAGCCTAGATTTATCAATTTAATTTATTAATTCGACCTTATGCACATTGTCCTTAAAACTTCAGCTAAAGTACACAGTACTTATTTATGAATCTTTGATCATTTTCATTTTTAATGCCTAAGAGGCCTGCTCTTGACCTCAATCTCGCCAAATGGAAACTGATGGATGAGGTCCATGACAGATCAAACAAGGACCACAAATTTGGATGTATAGATAGGACTAATGGACTGTTATGTCACTATTACATCTTCAAACAGGCCATAATTCAACCAGTACACAAATCAAGATTGAATTAATTTAAAAAAAGAACCTGGAATAAATTTGTGTACAAGCAGTCAAGAGTAAAATGAAAGTATCAAATTTAATGGCGGCTCGGAAGTCAGCTGCGAGTAACGGTCTGCATAGGATTATCGCTTTAAACTTAAGGTCGATTTGGAATATCTAATGTAAAGCTGTGCAGACCAACAATTTTAGGTATCAACGGGGCCCAGATGATGCATCGTTTTGTCTGTATATTGCGCAGACCGTCACTCGCAGCTAACTTCCGAGCCACCATTAAGTTTGAACCGAACTATAATAATACTTCAAATATCCTAAACATTACAGCTACACTTTATGTTTCTTGTTCAACATTATCAGAGCTTTCTTCACTACTGTCTTCCTCACTTGATTCTTCGGTTGTATCATCAGATCTGTTGCTTGCCTTTGCTGCCTTTTTAGCCATCATTTCTTTATACTGCCTCACAGTTATCTTCTTGGGCATGATCTCCCGTAGAAAGTCTAACGTATCATCCGATTGGACGACTTGCGCGATGTGTTTATATTCCAAAAAGGAGTTTTTGCTGTTTTTGATTGCTCTTTTGGCCAAGTCTGTGACAAATAACTCCTGCAACGTAATATAGTAATGTTTTTATTATGACCAAGTTTGATTATGACCTTATTTCATGAGAATAAGTCTCTTTTCACCAGTTGTTATAGTAAAAAAATGCTATTGTTTGGATACAATAGGTTATAAAAGTGGCAAAACATTTACTCACGGTAACTTTCGTGACTAAGTACAGGGGTTCAGCGCCAACTGCTTCGACGTCCGGCGAGCTTTTCATTATAGTTTTCACTCTAGATAATGGTAAATGCAAGTCCTTCTCGTTTTTTGGAGTAGCCATTATTTTAATATATAATTAATTTGTCCGAAAACAATTTAATCGATATTCGATAGGTTGGTTTTCAACTGACGTTAGTGACATAAGCAAAGACTGACATAAGGAAGGGTGTTAAAGGGAGCACTGAGGAGTGTTGACATAATGAGTATAAAATTTTACCATATTTCTAAACAATATTTATTAGAACTGGCTTATGTTCGTCGAGATTAAACATTATGTATTAATCAACTCAAAAGCAAATGACTTTATTCCTGCTGTTGGGATATTTTGATGCAATGCTAGAGAAGTATGGAAGAAAACATGCTGCGACGATCTCAAATTAAGTCGGATAAGAGCAAGAGAATGATGATGCTATTAAATGATGTAGCGCGTACCGTACCGTAAGCTAGTGTTTGTTGCATTTGTGAGGGAAATTTGGGAGTATTTGTACTGGCAACATTTACCAGGGGTATAAATAATTATTTGAGGCTATCACAGAGCTTTAGATTTTTTTCCTTTTCCGCTCGTGGTCCCTTCTCGTCGCAGTCCCTGGTGTCCGTTTCGACCGCGCGGCCACGGCGTTTTTTTTAAAAAAAAACTATGCCAAGTTTTTGTAAAAGTTGATTCCCAAAACCATAAATTTGTCAAAGTTATGGTTAAAAAGTTATAAGGGTTTGAACGTGGCCGCGCCATCGAAACGCGGAGAACCGCGCGGCCACGGAGATCTTTAAAACTAAGCGTTGCAGACACCTGAAATTTAGGTAAATAACAGATTGAATTTGTAAAAAATTTGTAAAAATATACAAAAAAATCCTAGGTTTATATTTTAGGAGCTGTAATACTAAAACCTCATGGCCGCGCCATCGAAACGGTGAATAACACGTTATCGCCGATATCTCGCTGAAAAAGCATCGTAGAGGTCTGAAGTTTTTTGTAAAACACAGATTTGAATTTGTCAAAACTGGTAAAAATACTTCAAAAAGTCCTAGGGTTATATTTTAGGAGCTGTAAGACTACAAACCCATGGCCGTGCCATTGAAACGGTGAAAAATACGTTATCGCCGATATCTCGCTGAAGAAGCATCGCAGAGGTCTGAAGTTTTTTGTAAAACCTAGATTTGAATTTGTCAAAACTCGTAAAAATACACAAAAATATCCTAGGTTTATATTTCAGGAGCTGTAGTACGGTATCGCTTATAACCTTCAAAACGTTCTGAATGTTTGGTTAGGGTGACCATGACTAATTGCTTACAAAAAACTTCCACCGATTTATTACATTAAAAATTATTTTTCAAGGATTATAAATTAAATTAAAATGATAAGATACTAAAACATGTTTATTTCTTAAAAAATCACATAAATCACAGATTGTTAACTTACATATTTCTGACAAAACCACAAATCACAGATTATTTACTTACACTAAGAATAGTTTTTTTATATTATATTTTTTTAATACGACTGTGAAGTATGGTGTGTTTAAAATTACTGTTTTTTTTTAAATATCTTAATCATCTATGTATACCATGACCATAATTATGTTAGATTATGTATTGTCATAGGTTGTTCGGAACTTGTGTGCATTTCGGTTTTACCATCGTCATAACAAATCATTCTGGAAATACTATGCAACGACACTTATTTCTGTAATAAAAAAATAAACTAAAATGTAACGATAAGATCATCATCATCATCAGCCTATTAATGTTCCCACTGCTGGGACACAGCCCTCCTCTGAGAGGGAATGGGCGTATAATCCACCACGCTGGCCCAGTGCGGATTGGTAGATGTTACTCGATGTCAATCAATATTTTACAAAAACATAATTATGTTTATAGGAAATAAACATACGACTCTTCATTTTTATTTAATTTAGGATCCTTGAGAAATAATTTCTAATACAATAGGTGGAAAGTTTTCTGTGAACAATAAGTCATGGTCACCCTATCGAAACATTGAAAACGTTATTACAGGGTTTATATTATAAAAAAAATACTTTTTTGCCTACTATCGTAAGTTCTACATAATTAGGTTTTGTTTACAAAAAAAATCAAGCTAATACTTACTTTCTTCGATAAATAATCACGACTTGTATTTCTAAGCAATACCGTACTACAGCTCCTGAAATATAAACCTAGGATTTTTTTGTGTATTTTTACAAGTTTTGACAAATTCAAATCTAGGTTTTACAAAAAACTTCAGACCTCTGCGATGCTTTTTCAGCGAGATATCGGCGATAACGTATTTTTCACCGTTTCGATGGCGCGGCCATGGGTTTGTAGTCTTACAGCTCCTAAAATATAACCCTAGGACTTTTTGAAGTATTTTTACCAGTTTTGACAAATTCAAATCTGTGTTTTACAAAAAACTTCAGACCTCTACGATGCTTTTTCAGCGAGATATCGGCGATAACGTGTTATTCACCGTTTCGATGGCGCGGCCATGGGGTTTTAAGTCTTACTGCTCCTAAGATATAAACCTAGGAATTTTTCGTATATTTTTACAAATTTTTTACAAATTCAATCGGTTATTTACCTAAATTTCAGGTCTCTACAACGCTTAGTTTTAAAGATCTCCGTGGCCGCGCGGTTCTCCGCGTTTCGATGGCGCGGCCACGTTCAAACCCTTATAACTTTTTAACCATAACTTTGACAAATTTATGGTTTTGGGAATCAACTTTTACAAAATCTTGGCATAGTTTTTTTAAAAAAAAAACGCCGTGGCCGCGCGGTCGAAACGGACATAGTCCCTGGACTGGAAGCCCTTTAGGGTATATATGTTCTGTGACTGGAAGGGAGCTTTTTTTCTTCGTGGTCCCTATAATACTGGAAAATTCCGTGGTCCCTTCTCGTATTCCCTGGAAGGGACCACGGAGGTTTTATGACGCGCGCTCGCTTCGCTCATTAATTATCTCTTTGACTTCTGTCCCCGAAGTGCCGGGCCTCCGCCGGAAAATAGTGTTTTGTGTAATAGGTAGGGACTATGTTTAGAAAGAATAGACAATAATGGTCTTAAACGCTAGCTGTCTTTATTTTCCATTTCCTTATAGAAAATACTTTTACGAAAAACAGTATATAGGGCCGCTTGCGTGGCCGGCCACACTCGCGGGGCGCTGACTAGTGCCGTCTGCCGGCCCAACCAATCCGACATCCAATCAATTCTTACGTGAAAACGATAAATAATACAAAAAATACTGATAACGCGAGATCGTTAACCGATTTACAGGGACTTCTCAATCTTGATCAATTCAGCGATGCCATCGTACATCTCCTTGACGGCGTCGTACTCGGTGAGTCCCATGCGCCTCTTGTTGGAAATGTCGTAGACGCCGCCCTCAGCCTCGGTGTGCTCGCCGCGGGTGCCGCGCACCTGCAGGTGGTACTTGGACGCGATCTCCTCCAGCTTCGCCTTGTCGGCCGCCAGCTTGGGCAGCTTGATGTGCACGGAGGCACGCACGGTCGTGCCCAGGTTGGTGGGGCAGAAAGTCAGGAAACCGAGCCTGTCATCGTGGGAGAAGGGAACACGCTTCTCAATATCATTGACAGCGTTCACCAGCCTCTTATACACCTGCTTCAGGTCACCGCCCATCTGCATGGAGATGAGACGGAGGTGGTCCTCCTCATTGCACCACACCAAGAAGGTCTTGTTCTCGTTGTGGTAGATACCACGGCCAGAAGGCCAGTAGCGGCAAGCGTTGGCAGCCTGCAGGAAACGGTCACCCTCCTTGAACAGGAAGTGGTCATCGATGAGCTGCTGTTGGGTTTCCTTGGACATGCCGGTCAAGGGGTAGAAGGTACCCTTGAGTTCACCCTCGAGTCCGGAGAGGGTAGTGGAGACCTTCTCCTCCATCTCCTTGTACTGGGCCTCGGTCAGGCAGGGGTTGAAGGGGTAGCCCTCCAAGGAGCGACCGCAGCGCACGCGGGTTGACACGACGTACTCGCCGGCAGGGTCCAGGTTGCCGAGGGTCTCAACATCACCCCAGTTCTTGGCGGGGTGCTTGTCGGTCTTCTTGAAACCATTGTGGTAGTCCTCGATGATGGGGTCGAACAGGTCGGCGAACACTGTGTACGCTTCAGCGTCGGGAGCGTAGATTCCGACACCAGAGTCCAAGTTCTCATAACCTGAAAAAGATTACGTAACCTTAGCGTCATGTTCCGGCTTTCGTAAAAATATTACTTAACTAATACCTAAGCCATCGAAAGGTTAATCATTATGTAACTGGGTAAGTACATAAAACTGTTGGTAAGTACCTATTATCAATAACAATGCATGTGTTTAATCTGATATTTGTTTCCAAGTTACCTATCTATTGACGCCGGTACCTACGTGCCTATCAAGTACAAAGTACCTTTATGCGAGATTATTTGATAGGAAAACCGTATCAAAGTACTCACCAGACTGGATGACATCCAGAAGAGTTGAGCCGAAGGAGGTCTTCTTGTTCTTGAGAGCGTCGAACACCTCCTTGGTAAGGTACTTCTTCAGCAGTGACTTGGAGTCAGAGGCCTGGAGCTTGCTGAATCCAGCCTCCAATTTCTCGATTGTTGCGGCGTCCACCATTGCTGCGGCTTTTCTGTAACGACACACAATCATCATTTACATAATAAATCTCACTTTACCAACTGAAAACAAGGGTATAAACATGATTCTAACGCTTTTAACGCAGCACATGTCGCCCTAGTGCACATTTTTAATAATTTCAATGAAAATATAGAGAAAATTTAATAGAAATCCTTGCGACGCAACCGTAGCCAACCCTTTTTAACCGCTATAAATTTTAAAAGTGAAAATAAATAGATAGTGACGTACCCATCGACTCTGGAATCGAGCGGTGGAAGAGTAAACCTAAGTCAACATCAAAAAAGTTTTAAATCGAGATTTCATTAATAATCCTATTTCACTGGTAAGAAAATAATTATAGCAAATAAATATAACAAAAAATATAGAAAAGAAACAACGAATTGTTATTTTTACAAATATTACGAACCGCCTGATGAGGTAATACGCGAGCACGGCGCCACCGCAAACCACCACAGGGATTGTGACTTTCAGTTTATAATTCATACTGATGGAATTTAACTCAAGTCACTAGCTTTGGATAGAATACTGGGTGCAAGACCTACTGGTACTGGAGATGTTACACGGACTGGAGCGGATTTGGAATTGTTTTTGACCGAACACACCCAGGGAAACACTCAGTTTTGTGGTGGAATTACGTAATTTAGCTAGAGGTCGCCTTGACCGACACGCGCAAGTCGAACGGATGTGTCAGCTCACTGCGCACCGGTGCTTCTTCGTCGTGCGCAGCCGTACCTCCCACTCGCGACCAACGAACGAACGTGTTATCGCGAGTTTCTTGTTACTTTGCATTCATTTCTATTCGAGAAGGTATTGCAGTAATTATACATCGTCAGATTACGGAATCCACTTATCGTTCCATGAATTATGCCAATCGTGATATTGGATATGAGTTGATATGATATTGAATGCATGTAGGTAGGTACCTATTTGTGAAAAGGACACTGGGTGACGTGCACGTCACTTAAGTGAATCAAGTTTAACACAAATAATAACATTAAACTCGGAGAATTATAGTTATTTTCCTTATGAGGATTTTGCATATTTAATTATTACAGTTTGAATTTCGACAACAACACAAAGGCCTTCTTAGTAATTTAGATAGGTAATATTATAATAGAATTTATGTGTAAAAGTAGAAAGTACGACAAAACTTTAGTTGGCAGGAGTGTACGATCATTTTACGACCGGTCAATCCGGAAATGCCATAATTTCCACATCCCGTTTAGGATCAATGTCCGTCAGTAACATTGCAAAAATGAATTAATTCCAGGGACATACCTAATTTTACGGTACCAGTACCAATATTCAATAAGATGGAGACGATTCAAATATCAATTTATACCAGTAACAGTGAATTGAGCACAGAACAACGGATTAACTACGAAATTTGGCAGCGGGCACCGGAGATAAATGCCGGCCGGAATAATACGCACCCGTCGGCTTCACCAGCCGGTTTGTTTTCCTTGTTTTCTTTCGTTGCACAGCCACCCATTTTCACAAATACTTAATCTAGCGGCTAAAACATGCACTAAATCACTAAAACTACTGCAACTAAATAAAAGAAACGCAGGATTCTAAATGCAATGATGGAATGATATTTTGTCCAAATGAATGTATCGGAGCCGGGAGTGGCGAGGGCGAGGGGTGGCCCGATCGATGCGCGGCACGCAGCACGCACGCGGCCTCACGCTTCCCGCCCTTCGGGAACCGCTTCAAAACTTTTTGGAGGGAAAGTTTCCCCCGATCTGCGGCGACACCGGTTACCTTCGCGGGTTAGATTTGAATGCAATTCAGACTTCTTCACACAAGAGCGATAGTCATCTTATCGGCGAAATAGAACACTTAACGTTATCGAAGCACATCTTGAATACTTGAATAGGGATTTGGTTATCACACAATAAGCTAGGAACATTTTTTGAGTTCAGGAGCGGCGGTGGTGTGTTGGTGAGACGCGGTCTAGGTGAAACTTTACGTCGGTAGATTAATAAATGACCACCGCTTACCTTGCGCTTGTACAACCGTCAGAGTCGACTGCGAGGTGCAGAATGGTCGGTGCGGGTTCGAGCGGAGCGTTAAGCCCGCGGCAGCGTCCCGCGCCCCCCCTTCCCTGTCAACCTTGGCCTTGGTGATGCTCGCCTGGCCGGCAGATCGCGAGCCAGTTTAGCATCAAGTCGTGATTTGGACTATTATCATTACAGCAGCTATTTAATCTCATCCCAATCCAAGGATAATTGCCTATCATCTATTGAACTCGGAGCCAGGTAAACGTAACGACAATGATTAAAAGAAAATAAATATGTTGAATTCGTTTATTCGTTAAACTTACAGTCTGACTGCCTTTTAGAGTTATAGAAGGGTAAATACGCATACATGAATTGGTATGGTGTTGTACTTGAAGAGAGCCAAATCTAACTAATTAATGATGAAATTCTATTTATGTAGTTTTTAAGTATTTTGAAATAACTGTCTAATCGATGTCTTGGTTCATTTGAAATTTTAGACACTTGAATACTTACTACCTACTTAACTACTTCCTCAAACAATACTTTAATGCATGGCTTCAGGAAATGCTTAGACATCATTATAGAAATATAAAATACAGTGTTTAGGAATTCAAATCGGCTTCTACGAATTACTGTCACAAACACAAGTCGCAAGTAGGTACGAAGAAAGTTTAATTTTGTTTCTAAAAGTTGTTAATAGATTTTTTATAGATAGTAAATTAGATTAACTGGTAAGTGCACATACAATAAAATAAAATTAACCATGAACGCATCTAATCATAATCGATCGATTGTGATTTTGTGCACCTCGCGTCACGCACTATTAGCACCTATTAGTTACCAACGATTAGGGGGGAAATTTAAAATTAGAACGTTGCCGGTTCTTTTTCGTGTCTGGATCGTGTCCAACAATTCTTCAACGTTAGCGATCTCAACGATGCCAATGTCAAGTTTGTTATTTTTTTCACTTTCATTGCATAATTTCGGTATCGAGAGTGCCACTAATAGGTATTTAAATTAATCAAAACTATTATTGGTTGCGAGAACTTTTGGATAAATATTTCAATACACGTCCTACGTTATAAACATAAAGTTCGAATTTGATTTGCAAGTGTGTTTCCCAAAACAGAAAGTCGAGGGTTGTTTTTTAATCGACCTTCACCGTGGTTTTGGTCCTTGACCCACTGATAAGAATCGAGTAGGGACTAGCGGTCGATTCGTTCACCTACATTCAAGGAAACCATAAAACTCCCCTGGCTCAAGGTAAACTTATTATTGTCAAGTACAACGAACTGTTTGATCGATGGTAGGTACCTATATAACCATCGATCAGTTGTAGTATCAAAATGTTTGAGTTTTATTTAATTTTCATTAGCGGATTAGGTACATTGGTTCGTTTTTGTCTGTGCGTGTTCATCTTTACGGAGCTTACTTTTAATTTAATTTTTGACAAAAAAACCCAATAAAGTAAAAAATAACTTCAGCTTCAAAAGCCGTTCAAAAACACCAAATCAATCAAACAAAGTTCAAGCTTCAGAAGTCGGTGACCTCTGTTTCATTGATTTAGTGTTTTGTCACCGACTTCTGAGTTCTGAAGCTTGACCTTTGTTTGATTGATTTGGTGGTTCTGTCACCGGCTTTTGAAGCTAGTTATTTTTCACTTTTTTGTTTTTCTTTTTTTTTTAAGTCTGTTTTAGTTCTTCCATTAATTGTTTTTCCATTTTTAGTTGTTCCCAAACAAGTCGCCCTGAATTTATTTTAAATTATTAACAACACTTAAGTCATGGTAATAGGCTTATCCCCAATGAATGGAAATTAACATTTATTTATTTAATTAATTAAAACGGTTGTATTTAATTAAACTAATTACTGTAAGTATCTAAAACTATAACTAAAAGAGTAAGAGATAATATAAAATATACAAAATAACAAAGCAAAGGTAGGTACTTACCTACATTTATAAATTCCTCTCACAATGCATCTGACAGGCCAATAAAATCTTTGTCCATCCATCCGCAAACATACCTAACTTTCAAAATCTGGGTACTTACCTATATTGTACACATCTGCGTATATTGTACACATCTGCGCACCCCCTCAGAGCATACACGCGTGATGTTACGTCATGATGTTGTAACAATAAACATCCAAGCGATTGCAGCAATGACGCAAATTTGCCGTGAAATTTGAAGAGTTCCATTATATATCTTCGAAGATCGTTTTTTAAAATACAAGTTTTAAATGTAAGATTTTTACTTTAAACACCTCCACGATCCGTACTATTCAATCCATCCATAACCACAATGTTTTGAGTGCGTTACATTGAGTTCTACCACAAAACATGATTTTTCAAATAAACCAAAATTAACCCAAAAAAAGGCGTTTCCCAGCAATAATTTTTGCGTAAAGTTACTAGTAGTATGATGTACAGAATGCTTGGTTGACGGCTTTGTGATGAGGTCTTTTACACCCTGTATATACTTAAACACAGTACACACGAACATATAACCTCCTCCATTTTCGAAGTCGGTTAAAAAAACATAGACAACCCTAGCTGTATTACTTACTTAAGTAATTAAATTGATTACGAATTTATTTATTGTAGGATTTCTAAAAGTTACCTTTGATTTTCCCATGAGTGTCAAATATTAAGTAAGTTACAAGTTACGATTAGGTACAAGAAATAAAAATGTTTGCTGTTGATATTTCTTTTCAAACATAATTTTGTACAGTTTATAGGTTCTGTTTATGAATAGGGTAAGTAGTAGTAGATAAAAACAGGGGCTTAAAGGTACCAAACATTGCATGTTGAACGAAGCCACGAAGGGGAAAAATTTCTGTGTAATATCAGGAGGAAGGAAGGATGACTACAGACTACACAACAGGAATTTTAATTATAGAATAGTAGTGTGTCTGGTTCTCTGAAACTCATTGATTTGTAAATTCAAGGAAAATAAATAAAATATTGTACCTATATATTATTTTCTAGGCAGGTAAAACCAAAAAATCTTAGCTCTTCACAATGGCAATTTGGTATTTCTAAATATTTTAAACCAAATATTTCCCTATTTACATTAGAGATTCTGATAAACTGTGCATTACACCAATTAGTATGTAAGTACATAGTGTACATGCATCATATTATCATGGTAGGACAGTTACGTTTTGGAGGTACCTAGGTAAGTACCTACCTATAACCTAATCAGGTGCGGATACAGGATTTCCTTTAAGAGGGGGCAATTTTTGGAAAATTCATAAAAAAAAATGATTTTGTTTTTTAAGATAAAAAATGGGTAAAACTTTACAGAAATCCATGATTAGGTATGCAAGATACAAGGGGCCGCCAGCTTTTCGGCCAGGGGGGGGGGCGTAGCGAGAAATTTTTAAGACACCTTGCCTTGGACAGGTTAGAATGGTTTCGAAGGTTCATATAGGAGTTACTTGGTCGAATTTTAGATAAATTCATGAGAAAGTAGTTTTGTAGAGCGAGCGAAGCGAGCTCGAAAATTTTTTACGACATTGCCGCAGATATTTATGCTATAATACCATTCTATGGCATCAGGCAGGAAAAGCTATAACTTTAAAAAATCCTGAGCCTCTAGCAGCTGCATCCTCCTGGCGACGCCCATGACAAGGTATACAACTAGAATATTTAGTTTCAAATCCGTCAAATTACTTAAAACTTGGCTAATGATGTATTTGGTCCGGTTCAGGGGGGGGCAATTGCACCCATTGCCCCCCCCTGTATCCGCGCCTGAACCTAATGGCAGGGGAGCTGAAGGTGCTTCAGCAAACATTAGTTAACCAGCATGAAAATTGAATATGTATTGAGTAAGTAGGAAAGGGTGTTTTTTTTTATTTATTATTTTTATTATTATAATTAAGAGAAAGGCTGGCGGCGGGGGAGGGGAGGATTTTTTTATCAAATAAAAAAAACATTCATTTGAATGTAGGTACCTGACCCAACCAAATCATAATTTGCACTAAACCTACAAAAAAAACCGGCCAAGAGCGTGTCGGGCCACGCTCAGTGTAGGGTTCCGTAGTTTCCCGTCCGTCACAATAAGTGTTCCCACTTATGAGTTTAAAGGTGGCTATCCATTATGTAAAAATTGCTTGCATATACGAATATACTACAAACTTAGTCCAGAAATTATTTTGTACAACTTTTTGTCTTTTTTGTACAAAAACTGTTGTTTCCATCAAGTTCAAAATGATTTTCCTAGAAAGTCCTTATAAAGTTCTACTTTTCAGATTTTTTTCATATTTTCTAAACTTTGGTTCAAAAGTTAGAGGGGGGGGGGACACATTGTTTTTTACTTTTGGAGCGATTATTTCCGAAATTATTGACATTATCAAAACATGATTTTAGGAAACCCCTATTCATTTGTAAATACCTTTCTAACAATATATCACACGTTATGGTTGAAATTAAAAAAAAATAACACTTTTCACTTTACATATAGGGGGGCTACCCTAATAAAACATTTTTTTCCAATATTTATTTTACCACTTTGTCGGCGTGATTGATATACATATTGGTATCAAATTTCAGCTTTCTAGTGCTAACGGTCACAGAGATTAAGCGAGGACGGACGGACGGACAGACATGGCGAAACTATAAGGGTTCCTAGTTGACTACGGAACCCTAAAAACATCCCCCCCTCCCCTGCCGCCAGCCTTTCTCTCCCTCCAACGCTTTTAAATGAAATGTTTTTTTTTTTTAAATAAATTAAATAATAGCCCCCCCTCCCCCCGCTGCGAATGACTTTTTTTTTGTAAATCAAATATTAAAAAAAGCCCTCCCCCAACGCCGCCTTTCCCCCCTCCGCCGCTATATGAAATGAAAAAAAAAAAATCAAAATCCTGATTAAGGACCCTTTCCCTACATTGTTTATGTCTTATATCTGTACGTTATTCTATTTTATGCTGTTGTGAGAAGAACAGTAAGTAATAATTTATTGAGTAGGTATAATAATGTTATCGAAACAAGAGTCAACATTACTTACCATTTTTTTTATTTATTAACTTTCTCATTGATAAGAAGTAAAGAAAGAAATAATATGGCACAACGATGAGGAGCTCGTGGCTAAATAATAACAGCCGCTCGGGTCGATCGTTAGGTTAAGCCGTGCTTGCCTAGGTTGGTCTGTGGATGGGTGACCACCCATTACATACCGAGTTTCCTCCGTGCCTCGGAAAGCACGTTAAGCCGTTGGTCCCGGCTGTCATTTGTAGATCTTTGACAGTCGTTAGGTAGTCAGGGGCCCAAAAAAAGTCTGACAACCAGTCTTACCAAGGGGTATCGTATTACCCGGTACTAACTGGGTTGTGGAGGTCAGATAGGCAGTCGCTCCATGTAAAATACTGGTATTCAGCTGCATCCGGTTAGATTGGAAGCCGACCCCAACATAGTTGGGAAAAGGCTAGGCAGATGATGAGGTTTGAACTATGCGCGAACTATTAAGCTCCACTCACACGTCACTCATTCCACAATCAGCTGACTGATAGTTTCCTCGACTAAACAGTCGTTTGCACATTGATAAATAAATTATTGATCTATAAAAGCTCACGAACCAAGTTCAAGGCAGTTTTTGAATTCCGTCAGTCGTCGCAAAACTATTGGTTTAAAAAAAACCTGCGAAATTTCCAGAAAACCTTGGCAATGACTGCGGAGTGTGGCCTTGTGTTTGGTTCAAGCGTATTTAAATAGTTACGAGTACATCTACGAAACGACGCAGACGCAGTATCGCGATATTTTGTAATGATCATTATAAGATATGCGATGATGAAAGATCCATATCTAGCTATCTAGGCTGTTGCGTTTTATAGTTTATTTATGTTTATAATTTGTTTATCAATACGGGTTGATCGCCATCGTAAATAAATCTGGCTTAAAAGTAAGTACCTAGGTCAATGATATTCTAATAAACAGATATGTTGTGAGCGCGCAATCGTGAAGACTCGAAAATGAGCCAATTGGCCTGTTTTGCCTTTATTCTGCGTCACTGCGTGTACAATATGTGAGGTGGCTCTGCCCCGCGGAACACTTTTTTCGTTGGTTTTGTAGGTGTATAACATATCTGTTTGTTAGAATATCATTGACCTAGGTAGTAAAAATCTACGAAAAAATCATAGGCTGATAACTTTTTACAATCACAAAAGACTAAAAGTACCTTAAAGACAGGTAATTTTTAATGCGTAAGATTAAGCCATTTTTTTGATATAGGTAAGTACTAGACTTACTCCTACACTTTCACTAAAACGGCAAACAATCTAACATAAAATCCGTTATTTCAAAATCCAGACCACTACCACACGCGCAACCCCTGACCTACTTTTTTCATAAATGAAAAGAACCTAGGGAGACTAGCAGCTGGAGCTCTCAGTATCGCGAGAAGGGCCAATTAGCTCAAGGTTCGCTTCAGAACCTTTGGATATGTTTCGCCTTGAGCTCAATGAGGGGAGGGTTGAAAGCCATAGAGTATAGTAATTGAAAGCTCTAGCCCTCTAGAGAGCTGCTTTGCTACTTACAGTCTTAGGTTTGTTATTTCTCTGTGATGGGAACTTTGAAAGCTTTTGTGCTGAGCTTTCAAAAAGAATTTTTATGAAGAATGTACCTAGTAAAAGTTTTAAACTTAAATAGAGGTACCTACTTATAAGGTTAGGTACACCTCTGTATGGAGAAGTTTCCATTTTTTTAGATTAAGTTTAATCATTTAAATACGAAGAAACAAAAAAGGGGGAAAATTAATATCTCTAGAAATAAAAAAGTTATGAGACATAATAATAATATGTAAGTTGCTTTTGCAATGAGGTAACGAAGAAATACGCAGGTACGTCACTTTACCTCATTAGGTACTTACGTTTTTTTATTTTTCAACAAATTTGCTCTAAAACTGCATTTACGGAGACTGTATACATTGTTCGAAAGTTAAGAATTACGCACCATACAAAGGAACGTGGGCTAAAATAGGTACTGTCAGCTAAGTACCTATTTTACCGCATACCCCCTTGTAAAGCACCGTGCGTATTCTTTACGGTTATTTTTTAATTAGGTCAAAGTGAAAAATCCAAGATGGCGCCGACGAAAATTTTTGGTTTTTTCTTCATGGGTGTCGTTTTTGGGGTCGCTGATAATGAAAATGAGGTCAAAATGAAAATCCAAAATAGCACCGATGAATATTTTCAGTTTTTTCTTCATGGGTGTCGTTTTCGTGGTTTTTGGGGTCGCTGTTTGTTTCATTACCTACATGTTGTACTGTTTTCTCGCAAATGTGTTGAAAAACATTGTATGACACACGTGCAGAAATTGGTATTTACAAACTCGTGACTATGGTAAGCCCTCGACAGCGAAGGTACAGAAGTTGGTATTTTCTAGGAAATAAACTCTTTTTCTTTTCAGTACTAATAAGATGGATTTAAAGAAAAAAACGTCCAATAGGTAATGTGTATACCTAATTGTCTTTTTTCTTTCAACTTAATCAATTTCTCAGTCATTTATTTTTCACACTGATATCTAGTTTGATCTATATTTTAATTCCATTTAGTTAAATATTGTAGTGTTGCATAATCAACATCAAAAAACGTCCAATAGGTAATGTGTATACCTAATTGTCTTTTTTCTTTCAACTTAATCAATTTCTCAGTCATTTATTTTTCACACTGATATCTAGTTTGATCTATATTTTAATTCCATTTAGTTAAATATTGTAGTGTTGCATAATCAACATCATGGAACTTCGCCATACTTTGGGGCTAAGGTTTTGTCTGTAAAATTTTGGCCAATTGCAGGCCGTGCATTTTGTCCTAGGTACTTAACCATCTATGGGTACTTCATTCAATGCAAACTTGCGGTATTCTTTAGTTAGCAACACGGTCTCGCATTTGTATTTACTATTTTTAGCACAAATCCAATTTATCTATAGGTAGCTATAGCTACACCCATCACCTGATGAGGTGTCATAAGCCTTTCACAATATGCCTATTGTTTTCTTCTTATCAGATTAGATAATTGTAAATTACTTGAACAAACATACCTCTATTAAGTAGCTATTCCTGATTGATGTCAAGTGCAGTGCAGTCTACATTCACATTGTGTAATATAATTGGTATTTGTTATTGAACTAACAGAAAATGTTATTTCTACAAAAATATATGACTTCCAGATTTATTGAGCCGCCAGTCTGTGGAAATCAATAGGTATTAAACTAAAAGAAACTTTTTCTTTCTACAAAAATAAATAATTTCCAGATTTATTGAGCCGCCAGTCTGTGGAAATCAATAGTTATTAAACTAAAAGAAAATTTTCTATCTACAAAAATATATGATTTCTAGATTTATTGAGCCCCCAGTCTGTGGAAATCACTGCCGGTTTTTCTGTTCCCTGATCATTATAATCTAGAACTATTTGAAGTTCGACTGATTCGGTTTCTTCAGACAAGCGTGGTCTCCATCCTAGGCTGCAACATCACCTCACATCAGCTGAGTTGCAGCCTTAAGCAACCGTACATAGTATGAAAAAAATTGGTTGCCTGTAAAGTCGGTATACGGGCGAAAGTTTTACGTGACAACGACTTTGAGTGGTAAAATAAACTTTTTATGTCTGTCTCTCTCGCTCTTAGGCGGGCTCTCACTCGCTCTCATTGTAAGCGCATAACGTGAGCGGAGCGTAACGCAGTTTCTTGAAGTGTCACCCGGCAAACCAATTTTTAAGACGTTGTCACGTCAAAAAAAAAATGGAAGTCGGCCTCGTCGCAATAATGCGTTGCTGATAGTTTTATGACCCGATTTGTTTAGAGTAGACACGTGCTGTCGATCGTAACATCATAGTTGATCACAGTTTTGAACATGTGACTTCAATAAGTCTTGTTTTCATCCATAACTCTCTGTTGAGGAGCTCGTGACGTGTCGTGACAGCATGACCGGAAAATATCTATTGACTAGACAGGAAAGTTTTGTAATAGATTTGCAGGGAAAGGAAGCAGGTTTCAAACTGCCAAATTTTTCTAGGTTTTCACTAGACGATTTGGGGGATTAAAATTAAAATTAAACAACAATTATATCGTGTTTTTCTATACCACAGAACAACAGCAGGACAAACTACGTGGGTGTCACGAAATTCGGTGAAAACAAAAGCAGGGGTAAAATGTTTATGATCCCCTATTTTTGCAATCCCACGTGTCGCTCATAATGAAAATACTTCCAATTTTGTCGTGAAACGAAGCGGAAAAATCCCACCCAAAATTTCGGTGTCGGAAAAGCAGTCATGCGACCTTCAAGCATATTATATTCGGCTCCGCACGCAAATTGAACGATACCGAACCTCAATAATCATAACATTCCTCGGTTCCTCCATAATTCTTTCGGATCCTTATACCGTCATTACGTAACGATTGAAAAGCTTGGCCTTGCCCTATTTCCGTCATGGTCGGCCAATGTCAGTGTCGAACCCGGTCGAACCTTGGCGAGGACCGTTTAGTTCGTGTTTTTGAAGGTCTGACGTCAGAGCATCAGATGTTGTGTAAAATTTACACGTTAATTCCAGATGTTTGGAGGTGGTAATAGGTTTTTGGTGAGACGTGATATAACATCATGTTAAGTACATAGTTAGCTAGGTATTAAATAGATTAGAACGAATTTCACCAATAAATATAATCGAGTTCAGAACATCTGAACCGCATTGAAGAATTGTCAGCAGCTCTTGAACATTGTTTAAAAGTGCTTGTCAAGCACGTACTTATCTAAACTTGGTTTGGGGGGGGGGCAAACATTGAAACAACCATGTGAACTGTGTAAAAAGTCGCTCTACTATAATTTACGTACTTTGCAGTGGTTCTAATCTCGTTTGTTTTTAGTCAGATTTCGGGGGGGAGATAAATCCAAACTCAACGCATGCACCAGGCACGTATAGAGAGGGGGGATCCCCTCTCTATACGTGCCTGGTGCATGCGTTCTTCATCGGTGAAACTTGCCCATTACTTTCAGTAACCACAGTGACAGTAAGTCCCTAAATATTATGCTTATAACTTTCTCAAAAATCGTTTTATCGAAAATAAAAGTAACATTTTCTTCCACATTGTTGGACCAAAACTCATCTTCACACAATTTCACGGTATACATTTTTTCTACCGTATCAAAGTTTACGGTGTTTACGGTTCCCATTTTTATGTCTATTGTGGTCATGGACGCTGTAAAAAGCTTGAGTAGATGACGGAAACAAAAACATAAAGTAAATCAACTTGTTTAAACAGTTTTACGAGAAAATACTTTTAAAATAAATAGCAGTTCCTAAATAATAACAGCCGCTCGGGTCGATCTTTAGGTTAAGCCGTGCTTGCCTAAGTTGGTCTGTGGATGGGTGACCACCCATTACATACCGAGTTTCCTCCGTGCCTCGTGTTGGTCCCGGCTGTCATTTGTGATCTTTGACAGTCGTTACAGGTGGTCAGTGGCGCAAAAAGTCTGACAACTAGTCTTACCAAGGGGTATCGTAGTACCCAGTACTAACTGGCTTGACTGTGGAGGTCAGATAGGCAATCGCTCCATGTAAAATACTGGTATTCAGCTGCATCCGGTTAGACTGGAAGCCGACCCGAGTAGTTCCTAAAAGTTTAGTCTTCATCGTCTTCCTGTCTTGTGATCTTGTCCTATGTTACTTGGGGTGTCGACGCAATACGTTTTCTTCATCCATTCTCCCATGTCTACCGTCATCTAATCATTCATTCCCTCTTCTTCTAAGTAATTTCTCACGACCCATCGCATCTTTTTGAACTTCCTCTCCATCAACATTTACCTTTAGGGTCCCAGCCGTGCCCAAATGAGCACGGTGCATTGTTATTTTAATTGTGTCTGTAATAGCGGGTATTGAAGTATTAAAATTTTCTCTTTATCCATGCGTTTTATCTCAAAAAGTAAGAACCTATAAGTAATAGACCTTATTTCCAAAAGGATGGAACAGACTTTGGATTAACACTTACACACTCTATATTAGTCTATATCTATCTCTAGACCGCTATTCATAGAAAATTTAGCTCAAAATCTTTCACTCTGAAAAACTCCAGTGATGACGGAATAATCGCCTGACTCAATATAACCAGCTGATTATGAGTAAGCCATAAACAATTATGCAAATAAAGGATCGTAAAGTCGTTCGTTGTTTACTGGCTTTTACTTGATACAGGTACCTAGTAAATCGATTATGTGCGACCTAATTCTTTTTATCGTTTGCAAGTAATCGTGTGGAGGTGGCATGTTCTCGCACATGCAAGTTACCTTGTGTGCAACAGTGCAATGGTGACGCTGCTGCTCTGTTATCAACTTTTATCTGAAAAGTAGGGTTGTTGTACAGCCTACTCATAGTTTACTTACATGTTCGTAGCATCCCTAGGAACGTATTGGTAGGCACGAGAAACTAAATTATTCAACAACAAACCACTTAAAAAACATTCCATTCCATTGATTCCATTACATCAAATCGTAATTTAGCGTAACGTAATTTTCGGGAAGTTGGTCATATGATGACTAAATCCATAGCCTTTATCACCTTTAATAATCTATATCGACTTGACAACACGACGAAAACAAAATGTCTATTTTATACTGCAGGGAAAATTATCGATACTTAAAGATAAGTTATAAAAATAATCCTGCGCATGGATTTTTTCGCACCTAATGCGGGTATTTTTTAATTTTAGAACAGATACTACCCACCTTAACTTTCCACAATAATATTAGGATTGCTAAGATAAGTTTGAGTGATAGCCAATTTCCGAACAGTATTCTTGGCAGAGAAAGTAAGTACAGAATTATTCTATCGCGAAGAAAATACTGCCATTGTTGAGCAACTGCATTTCTATTTATAACTTGAGGTATTGTGCACTTTGTTTGAATATATAATTATGGTATTCATACTTAAATACATACTAGGTAGCTACATCAGCTGACACTTCAAATTATAAAACGAATACCTACCTACCCACATTATTTTCTTGTGCAACTTTTTGCGTCTACGGCTATCGTATCGTGACACATGTTTTCCGTATCATAATCAAAAAGAAGGTCAATAACTGTAACTTTTCCAGTTCCCAGTCCTTGATTAGTAATTCAATGTTGACTCACCTGACATCTGTCTGACGAAGAATCAAGAAGATTAAGAAGACCAAATTCAAAATGAAGAATATTCTGAGCCATTTTCTGGGAAGAGCTTGTAACCATGATGATATCATTGTAGAACTTTCGCGAACGATAATAGTAATCGGTCAGTTCGGCGTGGTACTCGACTGATTATCGCTCGCCGACAATTTTTCTTTATCAGGTGGAATTGTGGATTACGATATTATCAACGTGTTTTTTGCAGCGTGGTCGATTGAGTTGCCTTACTTTTAGTTTACATAGGTGTGTTCAGCTCAAAAATGTTATTGATCTTTGTAATGTTTTGTCGATCATTTTTAATGGAAAGTACCTACTGTGAGATAGATTGACTATCGGGGGTCTTTCTACTAACGGAAATCGATTGTCATGACCAAAATTATAGTTTTTTGTACAAAATTTCACCTGGTAGCTACTTGCAAATTGATCAGAAACAAGCCTAGTCTTCAATAACCAGTGAATAAAAATAAAATAAAATTAGGTAGTTGAAGCAGTCACGCGGTTTCATGAAAGTCCCCTTCATTCGCAACTCGACTATTAATCTCAAGTAGTTACGGCTCAAACGATGATCTCAAAATCATCGACAGGTGATTTTCCAAAACACGTAGGTAATCTTATCATTGGCTAATCTTTTGCCAGAATGCCGCATGGCGCATGTTCCACAGTCCGCCAGTTTGATGTTAAGACGTGCGAAGATTGTGAAATACACTGCTACCATACTGGTCTAGTATCATTTTCTTGATAAATATCTTTATGATATCGATGACACACATATCGGGTAGGTACCTACACGTAATACAGTGGTATTAATATGACGTCTTAAATAATTAAGTCCAGCTCAGACGAGGGTCATTTCTCCGCCTATATATAACCGTGAACATAAAGTAGAATTATTAGGTACATCAAGGCAAACGACGGACTAAAAGCTTATCAGCCTGTACCAGTCTCCTCATCATTCTGTTGGCCGTATCCTAATTCATTTAGGGTCGGCGCAGAATGTCTTTTTCCTCCATACCTCTCTATTTCTCGTCATTTCATCAGACACTTCTTTTCGTGCCATATCATTCATAGCACAGTCCAGCCATCGTTTCTTTGTCTTCCTCTACTCGGAAACCCATCCACATTCATACTCAAAACTTTCCTCACAACATTTTCCTCATTCCTCCGCATCACATGCCCATAACGACGACAGAAAATCACAACTTTTCAGTTACCGGCGCCACTTTCAGACTTCCTGTTATAAACTCATTTCTAATTTTATCCATTCGCGTAACACCACACATCCCTCCATTCTCATCTCATCCACATGCAAATGTCTTTCATACATCCCTTTTGTGGCCCAACATTCTGATCCGTTCAGGACAGCAGGTCTAACCATGCCATTGTTTTATAAATCTTCCCCTTAAGTTTAAGGGGAATGCGGGAGTCGCAGATTGTTCCCGCTGTCAGTCTCCTGCTGGTTTATGACATTGCCTTATCCTCGGCCACCATCGTGGGCTGCTACCAGCGAACCTGCAAAGATTGTCTTTTCACATACCCTCAGGTCGTTCTTACGATAATGTTAAATGTTGAGAGGCCAAGTTCTACATCTGCAGCGGGTTTTATAAATCCATTGTAGTAGTTCAAGAGAAAGTGCGTCATTGTCCGCGGTTTTTGCGCAGACCGCACTGGGCACGAATTGATTCCAATGATTCGGTTGATTTGTAAACGTGATGGCTTGGCAGTGTTGGGTTTCATTTGAATAGCAATAATATTTTACATTCTATCTTGACCGACAAACTGCAATTGATCATATTTTTTACACCTGTTGCTCTATGTATCCTTGCCCAGACCTCTATGACAAAGAGACCTACTTTTCTTTCTACGATTATCACAAATATGGATTAGTTTAGAATCTGGCCAGTTTGCATGAGACTTCTTAGAAACCATTGAAATCAACTTTATTGGTACTCAATAAGGAATCAACATCGGCGTTAATTTATTAAACTTATTACACATGATATCATTAGGTCAATGTCTTAATAATAAAGTACTAAATAAACTATAGAGCTTTCGATAAGAAGTCAATAAGGTACCTAGTCCATTAGTGTTTTTTTAACAATATGGGTAAGGCCAAAGGCCTTCGAGATGTCTAGGGAGACGGCAATCCAATTTTTTTGATCCAGATGTCCTGCCAAGGTCAGACGCGCTGCATCCTGCCTATAGACATTGTCCTTTGATCTAGATTCTAGATAACAAACAACATCTGGATATTTACAGCGTTATAACCCTGATCCTGTAAAATTGTACTATTTCAAAATGATTGCTTTAGCCAATTTCAAAGGTAACCCAACAGAAAATTCACTAGTGCCGTAACATCCGTTCTTCGCATAACAATATACAGCAATTTTCCCTTCCATCCTGCAGTCATTGTGCTATTATAACTGCGCACTGCAATTCTTCTTATCATTGTTGTGTGTAACTGGATTACTGGACGTCAGAGGGCGCAGTCGCCATTGAAGATGAATACGAGCAATATCCGGCCTCGCCCGCTTGCGATGAATCCACTGCTCCAGGAATGTGATGGCGGGCGTTTATGCGAATTTCCTGAGTGTGCTGTGTGTGAAAGGCAAATGAAGACTGTTGGTCCCATAGATAAGTGTTTTTTTTTATTTCTGTGGTTGGGCCCCAATTATCATGATTGAAAGGTGACCTACCTACTGCCTTAAGTATGATACGGTTAACTTTATTTATAGTGACCTGAAACTTGCTCATACATGCTTGCTAAATTTTATTGATTGGCTATGGAAAAAACTTTGCATAAGTTACACATAGGCGCACGTGACTGCGAGCGGCAAATGAGTCATTATAAGTGAATGCCAGTCAGTCACATTATACGCGGAACCTTACTAGTAATTTTGAGACTTAGTGATGAAATATTATGGTTTTTTGGAGTTGGAGGAAAAATACTAGAATCTTGTTTGATCGATAAGATTAAGAGATCAAGTCTGAAGTACTCAAATGATTGTGAACACATAGCTATAGTACCTATGTAAATTGATTAGCGTAACAAAAGTTTTGCCTAATTAATGCAGTAGATTGTTTTGAAGTAGATAATTATGCAGTGATTAATTACGTTTTTAAAGCCCAATTTCTAAGCATAAGCGCAGTACCCTTCGTAGCAATTAAAATTGTAGGTAATCTGTGTAACTAGTTGGTGTAGTAACATCATTAGTATAGGTGAAAAGTTTAAATGTTCAGTTTGAATGTCGAGAGTGTCACGAGACAATTCCCGCGGCAATAAGTGGAACTACGTACGAATAAGTGAAACATCGTATGACAGGTAAGCGCCGCATTTGTGAGAATTCTTTCGTGGGATGCACTATAGGAATCTCCGGAACCACTCTTGCGATATCAGAAAGCTTTGGTAATTACCAAGTGCCCTAAGATATTTCCTCGACGGGAACAAAGTCGTAGGTTCAAATAAATAATACAGATTGTTGCTTTCAACGTTTTATTTTCATCATCTCATTTATTGTACATTGTTGGACAGAACTGTTACTGTATAGTCTGTATACTAATAATGTGTTCATTTGTTTTCCGCATCTCCGTTATTTTTATAAAGAGGCCACTTGTTTTGGCTATTCCTGGAAACAAAATAAAGAGTTATTGTGCAAGATAGTGCAACTGATAATTAATATTTTCTGTGTAATGATTATTTTCCATGTAACATTATGATAGGTATTTGAATCTGAATAAGTACCTTCCATTCGTTTTGTAGGTTTATTCCAAGTCGAAAGGAAAAACAGTGGAAAGCTTTCGTAAGCCGGCAATATTTGTTCCATAATAATATAAAATAAGTTTACATTTTTATTTAATCAAAGAAAATAATCATTAACCTATTTTTTCTTTGCTACGTGTATAACAAAAATATATATATATACGGTCGAATTGAGAAACCTCCTTTTTTAGAAGTCGGTTAAAAACGTCGTTTGAAACGCGGGAGCGTCGGGAGCATTTGTCTCTATGGATGATTGAGCTGTCAGGCTCCAGTGTGATGACAATCTTAGCTCACTAGTAGCTTGTAGGTATATGGTAACAACTCTACGGTCTAACAAAGTTAAAAGTAATAGGTACCTGAATGATTTTGCAATCAAGATTGTCGGGGGCGAGGGGTGTCAGCGCGGGATGGCGGGAGGGGCGATCGACTCCCGCGCAGACATGCGACACCCCAACCTTATTTTGGATGTCGATTAGCGAGATCGAATCGGCATTGCACTTCAACCTTTAAATGCGTTACCTGACCAAAAAAAAAACAGGAGAAGTATGTTTAAGGTTGTGGATATGGATAAACCCCCAAAAAACAATAAAGAAAAAAAAGGTTTCGCACCAATAAGGTAAAAACACAACGAAATGGAAATACGGGAAGGAAGGGACTTCGTTACATCCAGTACATCATTCTGAGCTTACATAGAATTTAAACACCGGTCATTAAAAAAAAACAGCTGTATCAAACATTTTGACCGTGTAGGATATTTCACTTTTGTAGGAAAAAAATGATTTTTAGGGTTCCGTACAAAAAGGGTAAAAACGGGATCTTATTAACTACTAAGACCCGACTGTCTGTCTGTCTGTCTGTCCGTCTGTCTGTCACCAGGCTGTACTTATCTCATGAACCGTGACAGCTAGACAGTTGAAATTTTGTTGATGTATTTCGGTTGCCGCTTTAGCAACACATTTACGGTTTCACTTCGACAGATTATAATCTAAGTAACGAATAAAATAAAATAACGCGTTATATTGTAAGCAGTATGTTTAGTTGACAATGGTGTCGATTCTGTTGTGCACAAACTAAACTTAATTTAAGCTATTGTTATCTTTTACTAAAAGGCAGTGCGAGAAAAGGACGGCTATAGCTATGAACTAAGTTAGAGATGTCAAACTAGTCTAAGCTTTGCGCTTCACCATGTTTTTAGTCGACATGTTTTTACGTGCACCCTTCATTTGTATAGAAATATTAGTTCCAACTAAATTTGACAGCTCTGAATTACGTCCGTCTCTTTCTCTTTTTATTAGAGAGAAAAAGATAGCAATAGCCTAAATTAAGTTTAGTTTGTGCACAATAGAATCGATACCAATGTTTCGACAGTTTCAGGCTCAGAATGATGTACTGAGGTACGTAGTTTCCTGCCGGGGTTGCGGGACTATTCGAAAGAGATACCGTGGCCCCGGAATACAAAGGGCGATGAAGGAACATGGATGGGTTTTAGTCAGTAAAAGTCTGACACTCCCTCCTGCTCCGCCCAGAGCGGGAGGGGTTATTTGATGATTTCCCATCCGAAAAAAAAAAAAAAAAAAAAAAAAAAAAAAAAAAGGTACGTAGTAACCGTTTTCGCGTCCGTATCCGTTCAACCCCGTATAGGTTTTTATTTTACCTAAAAGGTAGTTAGGAAACTACCTACCAGGCATGCTAATAACTTCTTCTCTCTCGCTTTATTCTTTATTGTTTTTTTGGAGGAGCCGCTAAAAAAAAGGAACCCTCTTATAGACTTAAAATGTAAAAAAGGTAATGTTTTCATTTGTATGTTGAAACAATTAAAAAAAAAAAATTGTTTTATACAAGGTGGCTCTGACAGTGCGACAATATAAATAAACTGCTTATACCTCATGATGTTTCCAGTCTGCATACAAAAAATCATTCGAATATATCCAGTAGTTTAGTCTCAGGACAGTATTTTAAATTTTCATCATTTTCTACGTGCTGTATTTAATCTAATACCTTTAAACGAGCAATTCTTTAATATTTGTATTTAGATAATCTGAATCTTGGAAACGGCTCCAATGATTTTCATGAAATTTAGTATGCAGGGCGTTCCGGGAGCGATAAATCGATTCGAAATTCGTTCCGTTAATTTTATTTCCAAAAGCGAATTAGTGCAAATTATTCCTAAATAGTAAACCAATAAACTTAAATTTTGTTATTTTTTTTGGTAAGTACTTATTTAGTTTGTTAGATTTTTTTTTTTTAAATTTTAATTTTAGGATTTCTTTCATAGTTTAACAATATATTATTCCTATAAACTAATATTATCAGTATATTTTCATTTATTGTCGTATTGTCGGCGCCACATTGTATAACAGCGTAAATTGGGGGTTAGAAATAAATAAATTAAGTCAATAATTAAAGAAAAAAAGTGATACGATCGAGTGTCAGGAGATAACCTGAGCTACCAGTGGTTAGGTCTCCAGATACAGAACCTCCTAACAATGCGAGCCAAGTCGATGATTACGGCCTTCTGAATCAAGCCCTTGATCCAACCGCCTTGACATATGTTGGGCGAGGCTTTTTATTAATGAGCCTGTTGTGTCCCACACTCCCACTGCTGGGCAGAAGCCTCCTTTCCTCAACATCTTTCTTATCCCTCTCCTTCCTCCTTTCCTTGGCGTAGGAGTTTTACTCATGGTACCATCTTCTTCCACGAAGTTTGCAAAGCCAAAAATCTGAAACAAATTTTATTAATTAAGCTTTACTAATGTAAATATTAGGTAACACATGAAATATAAAGCTATTATTTCCAACCAGCACAGTATATCAGAAAAACCCTTATGAAACCAAGCTAGTGAGTACTTCAGTTTAAACTTTTAGAATCCTCATCTTCATACTCATTCTCTTACCCTTTATGTCTTTTTCTTCCATACTTTACATCAGACACCTCCTTTCTTCCTCCTTTCATATCATCTTTCACACAGTCCATTCATCGTTTTCCTCTACTCCCACCCATCGAGTATTACATCCTACACTATATTAACCCTTATCTCCCCAGCCGTTCCCGAAAGGGAACAGAACATTGTTATTTTAATTGTCTGTAATTGCGGGTAGAATCATCTCAAGAAGAGTTTGCCTGCATTAAAATATTTCAAGAAAAAACCGCCAGTTAGATAAGCAGCCTGTTAAGAAGAGTTTGCCTGCTTAATTCACTATTAAAATATTTAAATCAAAAACCGCCAGTTAGAAAGCAGTCTGTCAAGGAGAGTTTGCCTGCTTAATTCACTAATAAAATATTTCAATCAAAAACCGCCAGTTAGATAAGCAGTCTGTCAAGAAGAGTTTGCCTGCTTAATTCACTATTAAAATATTTAAATCAAGAACCGCCAGATAAATAAAAGCAGTCTATCCTAAATATTAATTTGAAAATAGAATTTTATTTTTTCGTTTATTCTTTCTTTCACAAGATCCCTCGGAGAACTCTCGGTGGGCGAATCCGACTCGCTCTTTGCCGGTTTTGTTGGGGACAGTGTCAGTTGGAAACTAAACTTTTATATAGAGATCAATGGAATAAGTATATATTGTTTGATTGTTAAAAAATCCGTGGAATTATACACCTACAAACGGCAATAGAAGACATAAACAAAGATCATCATCTCAAGTACAGTAACAACAAAAGAATAGATTGAGCTGTCGCCCATCTATATTAAGAGAGCAATTTGAATAATTTCGCTTTGATTGTTTGTCTGAGAATCACTTCCCACATTAGCATGGCTGGTTGTTCGAAGTGACGCGGTCACGTGACCGCTGCACCGTAATAGGCGCGCGAGTGACTCAGCCGCCAGGCGCGCGGCCATTGACCCCACTGCACTCACGCGCACCCGGCTACCAGACTAACCAAGTGTCCAATACACGCCCGAAAATATACGGATTACATTCCCGCATGTCTGCAGTGAAAGTTTCAGTAAAGAGCACATACATGCTAAAGCATAAGATGTTTGTTACCAGCCAAGTTTCATGATACAAATGATTGAGCAGTTCAAAATTCAAAACTATTATACTTATAAGGAGTTTATCACAAAAATTGGTTGATCGTCCCAAAACAGATCTCCATAGGGAGAAGAACGGGCAAGAAATTGCATTTACAAGTTAACTTGTGTGTTACCGTTAGGTAATAATTACAAAATCCTGGATTCCGCAAGGTGTCAGACCTTGCGGAATCCAAATAAAATACCAAGATCGGCATTTAAAAGCAACACAAAAAGGAATGCATGTAACAAATAAGCCTCGGATTTTAAGCCAGCTCGGAGTAAAACCATATAGGAGAACTTAAGAAAATTTTACTCAATCCAAGAAGCCAATACACATGATCTGCGCATTCCCTCAGAGCATACAGGCGTAATGTTATGTTATGGTGTAGTGTAAACAATAAACATCCAAACGATTGCAGCAGTCACGACAGATTTGCTGTCTGTTATTGAAGAGTTGCGTTCCATATATCTGAAGTCCATGACCAGATTATCACAATATTTATATGGGACCAACTAGGGAGTATACTCTTTCAAACAAAAGAATTAAAGAATTTTCCAAAGCGGTTCAGGCATCTCCGAGTAATCGGTGAACAATTAGTGCATACTGATGTGATCTTGACAGATCTAAGTGTTAGTTTACTCTAAGTTTCTTCTCTGTACCTCACCCTTTCAATAAACCCTGGGATGGTAATAGATGATGCTCTCAGACCGACTCAGATCATCATTTCAGCCGAAAGACGTCCACAGCTGGACATGGGCCTCCCCCAAAGGAGGGTTTTTGCCATAATCGCCACGCTTGGCAGGCGGGTTGGCGATCGCAGTACGGTTGTTACAAAAGCACAGAGAACGCTGCTGCCCATTCTCTGGTAAGTCCCTTAGTCGCCTCTAACGACAGCCACGGGAAGATGTGGGATGGTGCTATTCTTTACGTCCGACACCGTACAGAACGACTCCGACTCAGATGATAAGACCATAATCTCGATAAACTATCACAGCTTCTAATAGAAAGGACAACTCGATGATTAGAAAAATTCCAAGAACGATAACCGGTCCGTAGTGACAGGTTGTCCACTTATCACTTATCAGTGGACACAACAAGGTGTATCCAAGTACATACATAAAGGGGCTTGGTTGATAGATAACAAAATGCTGGATGATAACCGTGAATTATTTTCAGTTGCCTGACATCAATAATTTGTATCAATAAATATTACAATACAAAGTCGCCCGCCGCGTCTGTCCCTATGTATGCTTAGATCTTTGAAACTACGCAACGGATTTTGATGCGGATTTTTTTTAATAGATAGAGTGATTCAAGAGGAAGGTTTGAGTATTAATTTGCAGGCGGCCAAAGTCGTAGGCATCAGCTAGTAGGTAATAAATATGTCTTCTTGCATGTCCGCAAACTTGGATATGCTGTAGTCACTAGAGAGCATAATGAAGGAGCTGCACAGGAAAGGTGTCAACAATAGTTGTTTCTAGAAAGCCATCAATGTGCCCGAAATTGGAATCGAATCTGTTAATGTCTTCTTTCAATAGTTTTAATGATGCTGTTGGCGATATAAATGAATCCATGCTCATATCCGTACTCATATTATAAATGCCAATGGCAAGCGGACTACGGAAAGACTAAAACTGGGGCGAGGCAGTACATCTTTACCTAACCCATTAGTTCTACCTGCTGTTAATCTCCCACCTGGACATGCCATGAGTTGCGATGGCTGACCTGGAGGCCTTTAAATAGTCTTCTGACCCAGGTTGGTCGCAGCAAGGAAAATTAGATTAATTAATGAGTCTGCCCTGGAGTGTAAATGTGGTGCTGTTCCACAAACGATGGGGCACTTCATATCGTGTTCTGCGTGTCCTGTTGTTTGTTAATTACAGGAATTGATGGCCGCTAATGAAGGCGTCAAACTGGTGGCTCAGATCTATGCCGACACAATTTTAGAAGATTGCCATCCACACGCTAAGAAGATGAAGAATGTCAAGTAATTCTGTCTGCTGGTCTGAATTTTGATGACCGGAACTACTATACTTTTTTACCCGGTAGTATCTACCAAGTCCAGCGTTGCTGTGTGGTACAATTTCCGACCGCGGGCGTAGGTAGTGTCGAAAAATGTCGTTTATTATGATTTACCAAATAGCGAGTTCGGTTCAAACTTAATGGCGGCTCGGAAGTTAGCTGCAAGTTACGGTCTGCGCATTAAACAGACAAAACGATGCGTCATCTGCGCCCCGTTGATACCTAAAATTGTTGTCTGCGCAGCTTTACATTAGATGTTCCGAATCGCCATAAAGTCTATAGCGTTATTCCTGCGCAAAAAGGACTTGGGAACAAAGTTTAGGATTGCTAAGCATTCATTTCACAACCAAATATTGTTTACCATAATAGGTACATCATTATGGTTATTCGATAATTTCATCATTATTATTATGATCATTCGTCTTCCTGCCCTTGTCCATGTTACTTGGGTTCGGGAGGTATTCCATGAAGCACACCCAAACGAAGCACACCCAGACGAAGCACACCTAAATTATTCCACTTAGCACACCCGTAGGTGGGCTTCAAAAAAAAAAAATAAAATGATTAATTTCCTATTCCACGAAGCACACCTACGAATATAATTTCTTAGTCCCCACACTATGCGAGTGATATTCGTAGGTGTGCTTCGTGGAATAGAAAATTAATTATTTTAAATTTTTATTTGAAGCCCACCCACGGGTGTGCTATGTGGAATACTTTAGGTGTGCTTCGTCTGGGTGTGCTTCGTTTGGGTGTGCTTCATGGAATACCTCGGGTTCGGCGTAATACTTTTTTTTTCTTCTATTCTCCCCCTGCCATCGTCACGCTAATCTTTTACTCCATTATCTTTCATATCACTCCGCACACAATCTATCCATCGTTTCTTTGGTTTATGTCATCTAACTTTATGTATTTATTAATCAGTCAGTTATTACTTATTTATTGCACGAATAGTGACGCCTGTAAAATTGACAAATGTGTAAATGGTCAATAACCTGAAATAAATGAATTTTATTTTTATAGCAAAACCACAAACTAAATTTTTTCAGTGATAATCGACGGTAATGTTTTGATGTATGATAATATCTAATATTTAAAATAGACTAAAAACCTTATTAAGTGACCACAATACCAATTAAGATAACGTTTTTGTGTTTCGTTTGAAGGGATGTCCTTGTCATACCTGCCAACCAAATCGATGGCAATTTTTTAATGGGGTGGCTTTAAGGCAAAGTAAATCTCAGATGGCGCCACTATAGTTGGTCTCAATCTGACCAATGAGGTTAAGCTATTCGAAACATAAAATGACATTACCACATTTTCAACCAATAACGATGTTTGGGTCTTCCAAGAAATACCCTACAACTCCACAATGAGTTACTAAAATGCTCTAGGAGTTCAAAACACCATATTCTTCTTCTTCGTGTCGCTGGTACAATATTATACATATTTTCTTGGTCCAAAACTTTGCTACTTCCACAGCCTCGTAGGTGGCAGCGTAGATTGTACCATACCATATAAAAAAATATTTGGTCACCTCGTTTAACATTCCTAGATACCTTCAGAGATTAATTCTCACAAACACCGTTAGCACAATTGTCTCACGATTTCAGTTCCTATCCAAGAGCAACGGAGCTGCGCACACGCCGCCCAAACCGCATTCTGTTCGCCGCCATTGCTGTCAGTGAAAGTTCAAGCCTTTCACGAGTCGCCACATTTTTCGAACGATTTCTATTATAGTCACGGAAAATCTTTATGCTCTATCAACGGTGACGAAATTATCTAGATTCAAGATAGTAGGTAATCATAATCTCGTTGTGTCGATGATTCTTTTAGAGCTGTGACCAGAAATCAGTCGTTTTTCTTCTTCGTCATGTCGATAATTTCTACATTTGTATTTGATTAATTTCGATCCGAACTTTGCAACATCGACAGCGGTATCAGTGGCTTCGGAGTGATCCCTCAAGGTGCAGGTGGACTGGTGGACATTCACAAAGAGCAAGACAGGAAGGCGGCTTTGGACACAGGTGACCTAGCTGACAAACCAAACCGACCAGACAGAGACCAGGCGGAAGCTGGACCAACGTCTTAGCGTGCTCTCGGCGACACGAGGGTATGACACCACCAATTTCCAAAATCCGGGCTGCTACTAAGAAATTCCAAATGGAAAAACGCAATAACACTGCTCGACCGAGGAAACGAATCCAGGAGCTAACCTCAGTAGTTAGCGTTTGGGACCACCAGAACAACGAGGCACTCTACAGCAATATTTCGAGAATATAACGATTGTAAAGTCAATCATCGGAACTGTTGACATTTGACGCGTCGAGCCGTGCCCCTATTGGCTGTGGGCCGGAGCGCTTGCATCACTGGCTATCCAAGTACCGACGGAATGCGTGCGCGCCTCTCAACAACACTATGTTGTTTACTGCCGAATTAGCTTCGCTTGGCACTCTATTTATGGATACTAGGTCTTGCCCTGGCTTCCCCAGTGTGGATCGGAAAACAAATTAATCATCAATTCTTATGGCGACTACAGGAGCTAAATTAACAACTCAATTGTGGTGGTTCAAACTTTGTTTGAACAACTGTTAGAATAAAGTTCTAGTCAGCTTGCACTACAAAGTGGTTGTTACGTCAGTCACTGCGGGCCGAATATTGCTAAATGAGTGGCTTTTTGCGATTTACAAAAAACCTATTCATGCTAATGGTGTCGATTCTGTTGTGCACAAACTAAACTTATTTTGGGCTATTGCTATCTTTTTCTCTGTAATAAAACGAGAAAGTGACGGACGTAATTTAGAGCTGTCAAATTTAATTGGAACTAATATTTCCATTCAAATGAAGGGTGCACGTAAAAACATGTCGACTAAAAACACGGTGAAGCGCAAGGCATAAACTAGTTTGACAGCTCTAACTTAGTTTATAGCTATAGCCGTCCTTTTCTCGCACTACCTTTTAGTAAAAGATAGCAATAACCTAAATTAAGTTTAGTTTGTGCACAACAGAATCGACACCAATATGTTGCTTGTAGAATTATTTGCCAAAAAATCTGAATGATCGCATGTATTTATGGTTTTTACATATATTTTACTCGTTAAAATAAATTTTTAGAGATAAGTTCGTGATTTTTTTTTCGAGTAAAATTAGTTGTATTATATTTTCAAAACATTACCATACTAGCATGTTTATTGCAGTGAATCATATGCTTTTTAGGGTTCCGTACCCAAAGGGTAAAAACGGAACCCTATTACTAAGACTTCGCTGTCTGTCCGTCTGTCCGTCTGTCCGTCTGTCCGTCTGTCCGTCTGTCCGTATGTCCGTCTGTCCGTCTGTCTGTCACCAGGCTGTATCTCATGAACCGTGACAGCTAGACAGTTGAAATTTTCACAGATGATGTATTTCTGTTGCCGCTATAACAACAAATACTAAAAACAGAATAAAATTAATATTTAAGGGGGGCTCCCATACAACAAACGTGATTTTATTGCCGTTTTGTCTAATGTATAGATAATGGTACGGAACCCTTCGTGCGCGAGTCCGACTCGCACTTGGCCGGTTTTTTGCATTATAAAACTCGCGTGTAGCTCCTGTAGTCCCCTCAAGTCACTCTTCCTATCACCCATCGCAATATTTAGTTTTAGTGTAAATGACGTAGGTATAGGTACTACCAAGTTCACTTTTCACCCCTATGATGGCACTAATTAAGTAATCATCATCATTCTCCTGCCTTACGATGGCACTAATTAAGTAATCATCATCATTCTCCTGCCTTATGATGGCACTAATTAAGTAATCATCATCATTCTCCTGCCTTACGATGGCACTAATTAAGTAATCATCATCATTCTCCTGCCTTATGATGGCACTAATTAAGTAATCATCATCATTCTCCTGCCTTATGATGGCACTAATTAAGTAATCATCATCATTCTCCTGCCTTATGATGGCACTAATTAAATAATCATCATCATTCTCCTGCCTTATGATGGCACTAATTAAGTAACCATCATCATTCTCCTGCCGTATGATGGCACTAATTAAGTAATCATCATCATTCTCCTGCCTTATGATGGCACTAATTAAGTAATCATCATCATTCTCCTGCCTTATGATGGCACTAATTAAGTAATCATCATCATTCTCCTGCCTTATGATGGCACTAATTAAGTAATCATCATCATTCTCCTGCCTTATGATGGCACTAATTAAGTAATCATCATCATTCTCCTGCCTTATGATGGCACTAATTAAGTAATCATCATCATTCTCCTGCCTTATGATGGCACTAATTAAGTAACCATCATCATTCTCCTGCCTTATGATGGCACTAATTAAGTAATCATCATCATTCTCCTGCCTTATGATGGCACTAATTAAGTAATCATCATCATTCTCCTGCCTTATGATGGCACTAATTAAGTAATCATCATCATTCTCCTGCCTTATGATGGCACTAATTAAGTAATCATCATCATTCTCCTGCCTTATGATGGCACTAATTAAGTAATCATCATCATTCTCCTGCCTTATGATGGCACTAATTAAGTAATCATCATCATTCTCCTGCCTTATGATGGCACTAATTAAGTAATCATCATCATTCTCCTGCCTTATGATGGCACTAATTAAGTAATCATCATCATTCTCCTGCCTTATGATGGCACTAATTAAGTAATCATCATCATTCTCCTTCCCTTCTCCTGGTTTTATTTGTGGACGGCGCAGCATGTCTTCTTCTCTCAGCAGTCACCTTCTTTCTAGCCATTGTCATTCTTCACACAGTGCATCCATCGCTTCTTTGGTCTCCCTGTACTCTTCGAACTCGGTTGTACATGTTTTTTTCTTATTTCTATGGGAAGTTAATATTCAAATCCAAGTCAGTCTTCTACGTAAGTGCCTATTTGGTAAGGTAACAGACGGACATTGGTGTCGATTCTGTTGTGCACAAACTAAACTTAATTTAGGCTATTGCTATCTTTTACTAAAAGGCAGTGCGAGAAAAGGACGGCTATAGCAATGAACTAAGTTAGAGATGTCAAACTAGTTTATGCCTTGCGCTTCACCGTGTTTTTAGTCGACATGTTTTTACGTTCACCCTTTATTTGTATGGAAATATTAGTTCTAACTAAATTTGACAGCTCTAAATTACGTCGGTCTCTTTCTCGTTTTATTACAGAGAAAAAGATAACAATAGCCTAAATTATGTTAAGTTTTTTGACACCCAGTTTCACTTTCGCATTCATAATATAAGTATATTTTTCCGTTCAAACCACTTTGTCGTCCAGAGAAAAAAAATCTATGTGTTCTTTTTTGGTGTAAAGAATTCTTTTAATACCGAAAAGGTTTGACCGAATTGAAGCACGACCAATTAGAGCGTTTATTTTTAGAACGTAAACATATTGTATCTATGTGCTAAGTAATGTGTTCATAGATGTCGGCCTGAGTGATTATACACTTACATCATATGTTCGGGTAAAACCTACATCAGTGTCAAATATTTTCCAGAAACAATAATACTCACATCTCTACAGGAAGATTAATAATTTAATACATGACAAATTAGTAGTTAGTATTTGTGTTCCATTTTACCCTATACAGCGCACAGTCTGTGAGACGCTGTGAAGATCACGTACGCCATAATATTAAAATTGTGGGGATTTTTCAAATTATAACAGTAAATAAAAGTGATCTTAAACCGAAATCAGACGCTTTAGTTTTAATTATTCGGTATATTTCACTAAATGTGAAACGTTTGAACACAAAATGACCCAATAGTGAGAAATGAAATTAAGGCTCATCTAACTCTTATAAAATTAGCAACTCTATTTGTAGTGGTTCAAACTACGTTTGAAATACTGTTAGAATAAAGTTCATTAGCTTGCACTACACTACAAAGCGGTTGTTACGTCAGTCACTGCGGCCGAATAGTGCGAAATTAGTGTTTTTTGCGATTTACAAAAAATCTGTTGATTGGACTAAAAAAATAATACACATAAGACCTGATTTATAGTTAGTTCAGTTAGTATGCAAAGTTTCGTGATCTAATTTGAAGTACTTTTTGAATACCAGCGGTTTATTGTTCGATTTAGAGGTAACTTTGGATTTTTTTTCTATCGAGAAAACTTTATGGAATCGTATTTTCGTCACACATAGTACTTAGCACATAGTACATAGTACTATATGGTAAATTTGAGGATTAATATCCTCAACTTTACAATATATTTATTTCAAAATTAATGCTGCAGTATTTTAGGTGTAACGGAGGATCATGCTAAGCCATTTGAGGGAGGCCCGCCCTTAAACAAAAATGAACCGTTCGGGTAGCCGAATGAATGGGTCACACGAGTGAAGTGCTGATTTCGGAATGATCAAGATTGCATTAGCACTAAACGTAGGAATCCTAAAAAGCATAGATATTAGGCCAGTTAAAAACCAGCGTCAGGCACTAGTCTGGTGTTATACTGCACTGGGCCTATTTAGCGCAGGTTTGAGGTACACAACTGTAATGGGGGCTGTACACTCTCGACCGAGAGCTTTCTCTATAATGATTGAGACTCGCAAAAAAACTTACACTGGTCGGAGAGCAAGCCAGAAACACCGAGGATAGACGAGGGTTACTCTTTCACTCGCCTTGCCTCGGAATGTCTCGGCGAGAGTGAAAGCCACATCTTAGTTTTGTTTGTTTTCACTGTGTGCCGCCCAAGATTACGGGGGGTAATAAGAACCAGGGTAAAGGGTATTGAGATCCACTGGGGTAATGGTAGCCGAATATATTGTGTTTTCTTATACCTGAGCCAATTAAAGTTACTTTCTTTCATACTTACGAATACTAACGGGTATCCGGCAGCGGTTCATGTGGCAGTGGTTTGGGAACCACTGGTTTGTCCTTCCCCGGCTCCGACTGTAGTTCACCGGCTCGCACTGGCAACCAGCCCCTACATCACAAACAAAAAAAAAACAAAAAAACCATTACCAAAATAAACATGTTTTTTTGGGAAAATCCGCGAGCCCTCGCAACCTGCGAGTTAATGGTTTTCTTATACCTACCCGTTTTCTCTAACACTAACGCAAGACTTACATACGTATAGTACCATTTAATTACCAGTTGTATGCGATAACTTGAAGCAACAATACAAGTTGCAGCGTCTAAATATTGTTTAGAGATGGTGCGAGCCTTTTGTTGACACGGTTTTAGAAAAAGTATTTAGGTCTCACACAGGACAAAACAAAATGATAAAATTAAAAAAATAAGTAAAAGTAAAGTATAAGAAAATCTTAAAATATAACATAATTATATCGGTATTGGGGCCAAAAAATGGAGTTATCTCAAAATTTAAAAAAAATTGTCACTGTTGGTAGTCTGATTTTACTGAATGGGATTTCGGACAAAGAAGGGGATCAGGTACCTACGTCCGTCTTCGGAAAATGTTGTCCGGTTTGACAACCTGTCTTACCAAGGGGTATCGTATTACCCGGTACTAACTGGGTTATGGAGGTCAGATAGGAAGTCGCTCCATGTAAAATACATGTATTCAGCTGCAAAAATGCATGCCGTAATGGGGTACCCGAATTCGAGTAAAGTCTTTCGAGCACCCGAATACGGGCTAACTACCAAACTGTGCAATTTGCACCATAGCTCTTATTGCTGACCACCGTCACGTCATAATACTTTAGTACTTCTACGGCATCCAATGAAAGAGGATCTATCATACCAGCAATTTATGGGCGCTTGAATAATATTGTCTGTGCCAGTCATACGACTGGCATTTGAGAAATGTCTTTGGTAATTGCATTCAAAAACAAGATGGCTGCACTAAGGTCACGTGCCCAAAAGAATAATGCAGTACTTCTTCAACTTCTTCAACTTCAACAGCCCGTAACGTCCACTGTTGGACATTAAGCCTCTCCCATGATGGGAGGATTTGCCGTAATCTCCACGCTTGGCAGGCGGATTGGAGATCGCAGTGATGAAAGACTAACAGAAAACGCTGCTGCCCATTCTCTGGTCTACAGAGGCGCAAGGTGTTCTGCCTAAGACATTAGTCGCCTTATACGACACCCGTGAGTGTAATGGGTTGGTTCTATTCTACTCTGCCGGATACCACACGGCCAAGTAGTGCAGTAGCATGCAGTACTTATCATCCAATAATACCATTGAGTAATGAGTTAAACAGAGTTGACAGAAAGAGTTAATTTCGTGCGAAGTGCGAAAAAATAAATATTTGTTTGGCCGTCTTGCACCGGCTGAGTAAGCAATGCATATACCGTTATACCTAGGTACTGTTTACTGAGTAATTAGCAGCTAGACTGGATCTTTCGAGTCTTCACTTGGAAACCTAAGTTGTAAACCATTGAGTTAATGAAGGAAACCTAGAAGATCAGTTGCTGCAAGCGTACCTAACATAGGTAGGCCTCAAACATATTTCTCATTTCATTAGCTAGAATCTTTGTGCAACAATATTGTAGCCCAAAAACATATTACACAAATTGGGTAGGTACTAGTTGTTATACATTATTGATACACTAATAAGGAATAGCCGTGTGGTATCCGGCAGAGTAGAATAGAACCAACCCATTACACTCACGGGTGTCGTATAAGGCGACTAATGTCTGAGGCAGAACACCGTGCGCCTCCGTAGACCAGAGAATGGGCAGCAGCGTTTTCTGTTAGTCTTTCATCACTGCGATCTCCAATCCGCCTGCCAAGCGTGGAGATTACGGCAAATTCCTCCCATCATGGGAGAGGCTTGTGTCCAGCAGTGGACGTTATAGGCTGTTGTAGTAGTAGTGTAGTAATAAGGAATACAAATTGTAGACATCCAAATGAATCGGTGTTTGAACTTACGCAGCTATTTTACCTAAACCTCAAAGTTGCTATCACTTACAATTCTGTAAAAATATAAATATCTTTATTTTCATGAAAATAAGGTTGCTAACTGCGAATATACTCTTATCTCTGATACTCTCTGTTTCTCTTTAGTCAGAAGACTACATCATCATCATCTGCCTAGCCTTTTCCCAACTTTGTTGGGGTCGGCTTCCAGTCTAACCGGATGCAGCTGAATACCAGTATTTTACATGGAGCGACTGCCTATCTGACCTCCACAACCCAGTTAGTACCGGGTAATACGATACCCCTTGGTCAGAAGACTACATGATCCAAAAAATAATGGGTATATTAGGTGAACGGAGTAGAAGCTTATGGAGTTATGGCATACCTACTTTATTTTTTATTTTTCCACAGCTTAGAAAAAAAATCATCAAAAAACGCTACAAATTTCAAGTATATTTTCATATTAGAACAAAGAAAGAGAAAAAACAAATCGCATTTCAAATCAGTAACGCGTATGATTTGAATTTACGTTTATGATTTTAAGTTAAAAAAAAAAAAAACTAGGTATGCCATTTGCTTCTATTCCGTTCACCGATTATACCCATTTTTTTTTTAAAGTAATAAAAAAGCCTGTATAATTTACGCTGGATAAGAAATAAATATAAGCCATGTTAAAATCGTTTTGTAATCTATGAAATACAAACGAATATCGTATTAAATGCAACATGCATCGTAGTAAAAAAGTTGACTGATAGTATTAAATTTCGTAACGTGTTAATTGACTTTGAACTTGACTTTGACCGCCAGACAAGCAGACAGTGTCTATTTGATTATTTGACTCATCCATCAGGCCAATGTTTGAAGTGGCGTGTTTTTCAGTACAACCTAGGTATAATATTGCATCAATGTACGTGTTTCTGGTATTATTCCATATTTTCGAATGGGCGTATTTTTAATCCTGAGCGACCTTTGTTTAAGGGCCTATACTACCTCAAATGGCTTAGCATGATCCTCCGTTACGCCTAAAATACTGCAGTATTAATTTTGAAATAAATATATGGTAAATTTGAGGAATAATGTTAGGTCTTATGTTTGGCGAAAACACGATTTCATAAAATTTTCTCGACAGAAAAAAAACCCAAAGTTACCTCCAAATCGAACAATAAACCGCTGGTATTCAAAAAGTACTTCAAATTAGATCATGAAACTTTGCATATAACTGAACTAACTATAAAGCAGGTCTTATGTTTTTTATTTTTCCAAAAGACGAAAATTTGATTTTGTAAAGAATAAAAACCACTCATTTCGCACTATTCGGCCGCAGTGACTGACGTAACAACCGCTTTGTAGTGCAAGCTGATTAGAACTTTATTTTAACAGTATTACAAACGAAGTTTGAACCACCACAAATAGAGTTGCTAATCTGAGGTAGTATAGGCTCTTAAGTTCTTTTTTCCAGCCTATCACATGTTTATCTGCTGAAGCATTGCTTTGTATTAATAAAAAAACTGATTCAGGTGTCGGCAGTGTGAAAGATGGAAGAATTTAGGAAACTACAGAAAATGAACAGCCGACCTTGTATTGTAGGAAAAAGAACACCTACCTACTGCAGTGTTGCCCTGCACATCCTGTAAGCTTGAAACTTTCCGATTCATTACTGCCTTACTACAAACCTTATATTATGTCCTAATCTGTCCAATGTGGAAGGCTGGTCAAAGCTGATTGTAGATGGCGCGTCCATAGCTTAGGCCCAATCTGACCAATGAGGTCAAACTATTTAAAAAAATAAAATGACATTGACAGATTTTCGCCCAATGACGATGTTTGGTACAAGCGATGCTAGCGCCATTAGTTCCACAGTTGCCATCCCCATTTTGAATGCGACGTAAAAAAAAGATGGTCAGTTTTTTATGGTAATCTTGGAGTAGCGCGAACTTCTCTTGAGCAACACGCAAAAATGAATAACGTGACGTGAATTAACTGAAACTACTTATGTGGTATTGTTGTAACTATGTGGCACCAATAGCCTCGAGTAATAATTTTTCAATACACTTCCTCGAAAACGGGTTCTTATCGCGCTACGATTAGGTTCAACATGCAGTGTATATCACACGTGTGCGTTTTATTTCATTTTTCAACACGTGTGCAGGAATGAAAATTGCCACAGATAACTATACCTAACCTTAGTCTAAATTGTTTAAATTTTTATATTAGGCTGTTTAGCAGCTTCATACCTTTGCTTCACCTTCAACCTGGCGAAAGCAAATAACAAACATTCTCTACTTGTATCAAAATATACTATTTCAATACACTTCCTCGAAAACGGGTTCTTATTCTTATCGTATTAAGATTAGGTTCAACATGCAATGTAAATCACACGCGTGCGTTTTTTTCAGTTTTCCAGCACGTGTGCGGGAAAAAATCCACAGATAACTAACTATACTAAAATACGAAGTTCAAATCGGTTCAATGCCTGTAGTCGGAGGAGAATGTTTTTTTTTTTAATTTCGCCAAAGCAATGTGCGTCTTTCCGGCGTAATAGTACATTTTGATACAAGTGGAGAAAGTTTGTTATTGCATTCGAGGCGGAATTATAACACCCGAGCCGTAGGCGAGGGTGTTTTTGAGCCGAGAATTGCAATAACAAATGTCCACGTGTATCAAACGACGTTTTTCAATACACTTTTGAAGAAATAAAATAAAATAACGAATAATATTTTTGTCACGAACTATGAAACTATGATTTAAATATTATTATTTTTTTTCGCGCTTTGGTCTCGCCAGGTTGAAAGAGAGGCAATGGTATGAAGCCGTTAAACAGCCTAATATAAAAATAGATTTATTTTATATTTTTGAATTCAGAACACTAATAAATGTTAATTTGTGTATAAAAGTAACTATTAGTTTTAAATAATCATGTTTATCTATGATAATCTATTTATAAACACAATTTGAATATTCAAAAAATATTTATGACGTAAAGACGCACATAGCTTTGCAAAAATTAAAAAAAAAAAAAAACATTCACCTCAGACTATAGCATTGAACCAATTTGGACTAAGTATAGGTATAGTTATCTGTGGCAATTTTCATTCCCGCACACGTGCAAGAAAGTGGAAAAAATCGCACGCGTGTGAAATACATCGCATGTTGTACCTAGATCAGTTTTCGAGGAAGTGTATTGAAAATATTTTTGAAATATTGAAATTGTGTTTATAGTTTTTTTTTTAAAGATAAACCTGATACCTATTTGAATTTGAACTAATATTTACTTTTTTAAACAAATTAACATTTATTTGTGTTCTGAATTCATTATTATTCATTTTTATATTAGGTTGTTTAACGGCTTCATACTTTTGTCTCTCCTTCAACCTGGCGAAAGCAAAACGCGGAAAAAAAAGGAAATTAAAATCATAGTTTGCAAATCCATGACAAAAATATTTTACGTTATTTTATTTTATTAGTTCAAAAGTGTATTGAAAAACGTCGTTTGATACACGTGGACATTTGTTATTACAGTTCTCGGCTCAAAAAAACCCCACTCCTACGGCTCAGCTGCTAATTCCGCCTCGAATGCAATAACAAACTTTCTCCACCTGTATCAAAATGTACTATTCTACAGTGTCGTTATACACACGTGTCGCTTTTTTCGTTGCTTGGTACGCAATATTACGTATGCGTAACTTATGAGTTAACCCTGTTCCTGGTCTCCTCTCAACATAACTTGTGATCTTCTCTTAGGTTTAAAACCTTTTGGATTCTAGGTTTAAAATCTGGATAAGAAAGTCCCTTTGGGCCTTCTACCATAAGGGTATTAGAATACACAACAATGCCAAGTCGCCGATGATTCGTCTGTGGTTTTTACCGAGGCGTTCAGTCCAGTCCGGCCAATGATGTTATATACAGGGTGTCCGGGAACGAATGGATAATCTTGAAATGGCCCATAGCAGAACCCATGGCCATTCAGAAAAAAAAACGAAAAAAAAATGTATCTTAAAAAAACTTTCATCCGCAGATGTAGGGCCTGCATAAGAATGGGGGGGGGGCATTACAGTTTTTTGCTTCAGTATTTTTTTGTCCTTGTCTACATTAATAGCAATAATTCACTATTTAAGACAGATACAATTATGAATTATACCATTATCAAATCTACTTGAAATCGAAATTATTTTAAAATTATTGGTCACTCATTTAAGCATACTTTTTTTTTACCGAAGATGTTTACACTTTGTTTAAAAATTAATTCATACTAATTTTCATAAATAAATTAACTTGCTTACACTAACTTACTACTTAATTATGCTAGATTTTTTTTCGTACTTTTTTTCTAAATGACCATAGGTTCTACAATAAGCCATTTCAGGGTTATCCATTAATTACCGGACACCCTGTATATAACAATTCCGCGACGACAAAATACTTAATATTATAATTTTATTGCTTCAGTATGTGGTCAATATTTACATAATTAATTAAAAACTAAGTATTAAATAAACTAAAATAAATAAGTAACAACAAACTATAAAAGGGCATCGAAAAACTCCTCCTCAACGCTGTCAGATGGTAATGTGCCCAAGAGACTGGCGGCGTTGCCACGTTGTACGTTGTTGTTTAATACTTAGTTTTTAATTAATTATGTAAATATAATAATTTTGAAAAATTATAGTACCTTTTTTTTAGCTGGGTTGTGGGGGTGAGATAGGCAGCCGCTCCATGTAAAATACTGGTATTTATCTGCATCTGGTTAGACTGGAGGCCGGCCCCAACATAGTTGGGAAAAGGCTAGGCAGATGATGATGATGATAGTACCTTTTTGGGGTTCCGTAGTCCTGTCCTGACAAGGAACCCTTTTAGTTTCGTCATATCCGTCTGTCTGTCCGGGGTTTTGCTAAGAGACCGTTAGTACTAGAAAGCTGTAATTTTGTAGGGGTACCTATGTATATCAATTACGCCGACGAAGTGGTAAAATAAAATTATGGAAAATATTGTAATACATTTTTAGGGTAGCTCCCCTATAGTATAGTAGTAGTAGGTATAGTAGTCCCCTATAGTATAGTATAGTATATAGTAGGTAGGTAGGGTACATGGAAGTGGGGATGATTTTTTTTTGTCATCTGCCCCATTGTGTGGGGTATCGTTGAATATGTATTTTAAAATGACTCAGGGGGTTTCTAATACTATTTTTCGATGTAATGCTCCATTTATGAAATATAAAAAAAAAAGTGCCAGTAGAGCGTCCCCCCCCTCTAAAAGCTAAAGCAGTAACAGGCGTTGAACTTGGGTGTTGGTTACTACCAAATACAAAATCCTTTAAAGTGACTAAGATGGAGTAGTTATAGAAAAACAAAATCTAAAATATAACGGGCTACTACGGAACCATACACAGCGCGTGGCCCGACACGCACTTGACCGGTTTTTTTATCATATTGTTTAGAAGAGTGAAATAATTTTATTCCATTATACGTATGAAAGTGGTTTACCTGCATTTAATTTCGCAACAACTGTAACCAGCATAGCGTCAATAATTTCACTAATAAGCGGTTCGCTAGTAACTGACTTAACACCTCGACAGGCCGTGAAGTGCGAAATATTGTTAATAGGTATGCTGAAAGGATCCAGTCGTGTAAAATGAAACTTTAATAACTAGGAAATTAAGTCTCATTTCAGTTGTGGTGGTGTCAAGAAGGCCCTATTAGTTGTAAGTACTTTTAAAGTAAAATTGATACCTGCAGTAGCTACAACAGAGTTCGAATCCAGTTATCTCAGAGGTATATGTTTATGCTTCCAAAGCCAAAACAACGCAATACGACATTGAGTTTCCTATGTTTGTTGTCAGGGAAACTGCAACAGCTGTGAAAACTGAACAGAGTGATGTAGGTCAGAAATGAAACTATACGCAAACGTAGCAACAATTGTAGATAACCATAAACAATTTAATACACATAACAACCCTACATAATAACTGCTAATAAGAACTGTAAAATACTTTATAAAAAAAGCGTAGGCTCCTCTAAAAAGATACACTCGGTTCATAAACATGGGCAGCCATAATATTGCAACAGATTTAAAAAAAAATTATAGGTATAAAAATAGTATCTGATCTAAAACTACCAGTTTTAATTCGGTTCTTTATTAAAAAAAACACTATTGCAATCTTGGTTCTAGTCTGCGGTAGGTTAAGTTAGGTTAGGAACTAGGATCTTCTGGTTAGACATCCTCGCCATTTTTAAGTGGTGGGTTTACCTCATCAGGCGTTTTTCACCTTCAGGGGTTTTTACCTCTTTAGGCGTTGCTCAAATATTTCTTCATCTCCAGACGAGTTTGGCTCTTCCGGCGAGTTTGGCTCTTCAGGCGAGCTTCGCTCTTCAGGCGAGCTTGGCTCTTCAGGCGAGCTTGGCTCTTCAGGCGAGCTTGGCTCTTCAGGCGAGCTTGGCTCTTCAGGCGAGCTTGGCTCTTCAGGCGGGCTTGGCTCTTCAGGCGGGCTTGGCTCTTCAGGCGTACTTGGCTCGTCAGGCGGGCTTGGCTCTTTAGGCGGGCTTGGCTCTTCAGGCAGGCTTGGCTCTTCAGGCGGGCTTGGCTCTTCAGGCGGGCTTGGTTCTTCAGGCGGGCTTGGCTCTTCAGGTGGGTTTGGCTCTTCAGGCGTACTTGGCTCTTCAGGTGGGCTTGGCTCTTCAGGCGGGCTTGGCTCTTCAGGCGGGCTTGGCTCTTCAGACGGGCTTGGTTCTTCAGGCGGGTTTGGCTCTTCAGGTGTACTTGGCTCTTCAGGTGGGCTTGGCTCTTTAGGCGGGCTTGGCTCTTCAGGCGGGCTTGGCTCGTCAGGTGGGTTTGACTTTTCAGGCGTGTCGGGCTTTTCAGGCGTGTTTGGTTTTTCAGGCGTGTTTGGCGTAAAGCCCCTGTAAATGCAAAGTTAAGTTAAAATTTTGCTATAAGAAAATTTTAAGCAAACGTATAGTAGTAAAAAATTAAAAAAAAAAAACAAGATTTGGAATAAAAAAATTACATACCTTTAAAAAAATGCTGTATGAATTTTGCTAGCAAAAGGATTAATGGCTGGAAAAGAGAAAAAATAAAATCACCGAGGCTAAGAAGAAAACAAAAAAAGAATGCCACTTTTTATTCGTCTATTGATAGAGAGAATAGCATTGAGAAATATAGAAATATAACGTTGTTTACTCCGTACAGTGGTAATACATGTTTAAATGCCAAACGGAATTATTACTGGCATTGTAGAGGCAATACTGTTACCGCGCTTTGGGCTACCAACAATCAGCTGATAATAACTTTGGAGTGCATCCAAATCATGAAATTATTTCCACGGTACTACTGAAATTATAAAACGGTACTTGTAATAAAACACGGGAAATTTGTCGCGGTTTAAATAACAGCGAAAAACGTACAAACAGCGGAACACATCGTAAGGAAACCGGCATGTCCTAGAACCAAAAATTCGAAGACATGTGACATCTACCAATCCGCACTGGGCCCGCGTGGTGGATTATAGCCCATTCCCTCTCATAGAGAGGAGGCCTGTGTCCCAGCAGTGGGACCATTAATAGGCTGATGATGATGATATAACAGCGATTGAATAAAAAAAAAATGTGTAAATATTGTTTTAAATCTTTCAAGGGCGTCCTAGAAACATTTCAAATTATAGCACCATTCGTCGAACTTTTAATATTGACAGTCATTATTAGGCCAGTGGAATTAACATTAAAATCGCAAAGCATGGTGTAGTTCTGTGTGATAATAATGCTATAGGTCGCGGCACATAAGTCTAGCGCTGAACGAAACCTGGAGGGGATTACTGCGCATGTTTTACGACTGGAGAGCCAATCGGCGCAACGCACCCCAAGACATTCTTATTTTTTTCTTCTGCGCAATAACGGTCACCGCTAGAGTTACGTGCCGCGACCTGTACTTTGCGTTTTTTAAACAGTTTTGTTATCCAATACTTACGATCCACAAGAAAACCTATAACTTTTGCCGAGGGAAACCGAATACTTTGCAGTTTTCAGGTACAGATTACCATTTCAAGTGCGACTCATTTCGTTCATTCATCCATTTCAGCCGAAAGACGTCCACTGCTGGACATGGACCTCCCCCAAAGGGGCGGGGGGGCATTTGCCATAATCGCCACGCTTGGCAGGCGGGTTGGCAATAGCAGTACGGTTGTTACAAAAAGCACAGAGAACGCTGCTGCCCATTCTCTGGTAAGTCCCTTAGTCGCATCTTACGACACCAACGGGAAGATATGGGATGGTGCTATTCTTTACGTCCGACACCATACGGTATCAACTGGGCCTCACCATACAGATACTTTATGGCATACAAATGATAATAACGGAAACGTTAGGCAGATACTACACAAATGCGATTTAGATTTGTAGCTCTTACAATGTCCGGAGTTTAAGTAGTGTACAATTTACCAGGGGCCTAATTCTGTAACTTTGTGTTAAGCAACACGCCATTGACACTCTATCGACACACTACAGACATTATGTTGCCACTGTTGCAAATTTGGTATTCTGCAAAAACTTCAATGGCTTTCAGTGGTGTCTCAGTAGAGTGTCGATAGTGTGGCGGTACAATATTTTTCAGTGTTTTCGTTGTTCGATGGCTTCACAATGGCGGTTCGATGGTAAAAAACAAAAAACACTTTTCAAACACGATAGACACAACTTTCAAATACACTTAAAGTATTTACAGACTACCGTAACTTTGGCCATCATGATGACATTGACACATTTTAGTAGAGCAGAATACCAATTATTACAATAGTCTTCTATGGCGTTTCAATGGCACTACAGTGGTAAGTCAATGACCATAGATAATTTGTAGAATAAAAAAATGACAATAATTAGCCTATTGAGACACTACTTACACACTACCGACACACTATTGACAAGTTGGTAATTTTACAGAATTGGGCCCCAGTTCTGGTGCCAGCGTAGGTAGATACTAGATACTGTCCCCGTCATATTTGCAGATTTTCGCAATAATTAAATATTTCAATCGAATGTTCCATTGAAAAGTGGATACCAATGGAGCCTCAATATTTGATTGCATAATTGCCGGTCGTAGTGAACAGACGTATCGAACAATTATTGCAATAAACAAATAATCACTTGCGAAATTGTGACCTAGTTTCAAATAGCCAGTAGTGACGCATCTTGTGCAGTACGTTTGTTTAAGGTGTATTACTAGTAGAAATGAACGGGGTTTAACAGGAGCAATATTATCCTGATTCATAATGGAGGACAGTCCATTTAACCGGAGTAGTAAATGTGTTCGCTCCCCGCCTTCTACACCTGTGCCCATCACCAGTGCACCTCTGCCCGGGGCCGTACCCACCTCTACACCTGTGCCCGTTGCCGTACTCATCTCTACACCTGTGCCCGTTGCCGTACCCACCTCTACACCTGTACCCGTTGCCGTTGCCACGTCTACACCCGTGCCCGTTGCCGTAGCCACCTCTTCCCCTGTGCCCGTTGCCGTACCCGCCTCTAAGCCTCAAGCCCCTATCCAAAGGAACGATGTCCCTGAAGTTGTCTCGACGGCAGAATTTCAGACCTGGATGGCGAATATCGAACAGAATCTGAAGGAGGTATGCGCTATTGCAAATGAGGGAAAGCTGAATGTGGATCAAAAAACGCGCATCATAAACCTAACCAGGAAGATTAGTTACGGGACCTCGCAGATGGCCGTCCAGTACCAGTCCGTCAAAGCTAAAGCCATTCAATCGCACTACGCCGTCAGAAATCTAGAAAACCAACTCGATCTTTCGCAGCAGCTACAGAACCTTAAGCTGAGTATAGAAGATTCAACGAAACCTGCCCAGGTATCTTCCTTTGCTGACATGGTAAAGAAAGGTGCCAACAATTTTATCCAGCCAAGTCACGTAAGTTCTGTGGCCATCTATCCCAGTGACAAATTGAAGACCAGCGATGAGACAAAAACCCTTGTCCAGAAAATTATCAGCCCCGAACAAATGAAGCTACACGTGAGAGGCCTGCGCAAGACGAAGAACGGCGGTGTTATCATCAGCACTGAGACGAAGGACGACATTGAGAAGCTGAGACAATCGGTGCAGCTTACCAAATCAGGCCTAACAGTCGACGAGCCCCATAAAAGAAAGCCTAGGGTTGTAATTATAGGAGTGCCGACATGCATGCAGGAAAATGAGGTTTTTACTTGTGTGTACAACCAGAACCTAGCCGAAAAACTTCAGGATTGCAGCCTTGAGACGTTTTTAAGCCTAATTAAATTAAGTCATAAGTCAGGTAAGAAAGACTCTGAGACATGTAACTACATTGTTGAGGTATCTGCAGTAATACGCAAAGCCCTGATATCACAAGACCGAGTTTTTGTAAATTGGTCATCATGCCCTGTGAGAGACTTCACTTTGGTCACACGATGCTATAAGTGTCAGCAGTATGGACATGCGGCCAAGTCATGTCGACAGACATCGTACACCTGCGGTCACTGTGGTGATCAAGGTCACTCAGTAAAAGAATGTCCAAAAAAGGCTGACCAACCAAAATGCGCTACTTGTTTGCATTTCAAAAAGCCAGATAAGCATAACACAGGTGCTGCTGACTGCCCGGCGAAAATAATGGCTGAAAAAAGGTACATCAATTCTGTAGATTATGGAGGCGCCTAAGAGCGCCGTTAATTAGTTATTTTTTTTGACCTTTTTTATTTTATATTTTTATTTAAACTACCATTATGATAAATAGTTTAATTAATGATTTAGATAATTTCTCTGTATCCGAGGCCAAAGTTTGTGAAGCTGAAAACTGCAAAAAATATCTATCCGGCTACAAATCTCCACTAACCATATTAACACAAAATATTCGCAGTGTTTTTAAGAATTTTGATAGCTTTAATACATTTCAGCAACGGTTAAACATAAATTGTGACGTTATTGTTTTAACCGAATGCTGGCTTGCCAAACAATATAACATCACTAATCCCGGGATATAATATGTACAAAAGTACCATAAATTACAACCAAAATGATGGTGTGATAGTTTATGCAAGAAATCATCTGAACGTCTCTGTTGAGGAACCTGATATGCATGACTGTAACTGATTGTTAGTTAAAATTGGATCAGATTTTGCGATATTAGCATTATATCGACCTCCGTCTTTTAAAAATACTAGCAATTTTACCGACTCTCTGAATGAGACCTTGCAGAACCTGTCATCCAACAAAAATACGATTGTAATTGGAGATATTAATATCAATATTCTTCCAGGAAGTGCTGATGCTTCTGCTCAGGACTACCTCAACCTATGCGCCTTTCATGGCCTGCTCCCAGCACATAGCTTTCCTACACATCACAGTGGCTCCTGTTTGGATCACATTATGCTTAAATCGAATTTCCCCTCACTTGCACTTGTTGTTAACTCAACAATAACCGATCACAACGCTGCCCTATTAACCCTAAATTGCAAATTACCTAAACAAGGCACTCGCAAAATTTCTAAACTTAATATAAATAGACTTGAAGAAGATTTACGCGTCATCAATTTTGATCCAGTCTTTAATTCCGCTGACCCGCAGTTTTGCATGTTGTTTGTTATTGAAAACTTACGAAATGCAATTCAGAAAAACACAGTCGTATCGCAGTTAAGCAACAGAAACCACAATATAAAACCATGGATCACCCCAGGTCTTATTCGCTGTATGAAACATAGGGATAAACTGCATAGTAAAGCTAAATCTAATCCAGAAAATGGTGTATTGCAACTTTAGTACAAAAGATATCGAAATTTCTGTAATGATCTTCTTAGAAAAATTAAAAGCAACTACGACAAAGTGGCATTGGAAAAGGCTGGAACAAATAGTAAAAAGATCTGGAAATATATTAAAGACGTAACGTATTCTACAAAACAAAATGAGTCATCTTCAAGTTTATTACAAGCACACTCGTCACCAGTGGAATCCGCTAACATAGGAAATAATTTCTTTGTTAATGTGGGAAAGTGTCTGGCAGAAAAAAATCTGAGTCAATCCCAAAACCTCACGAGCATTCCTTTAACTTCTAACACTGCTTTAACTTCCTTCGCGCTGCTAGATACTGACGAGACTGAAGTTGAAAGTATAATCATGACCTTGAAAGAAGATTGTGCAGTTGGCTGGGACAACATTTCGAATAAAATTATTAAAAGATTCAAGGACATTTTGGTACCACCACTGACTTATATTTTCCGCATTTGTTTATCTTCAGGTCATTTCCCAGAGTGTCTTAAAAAAGCTGTAATTATCCCTGTCTATAAATCAGGCTGCAAAGAGCAAGTGACTAATTATAGACCTATTTCTTTACTACCTTCTATGTCGAAAATATTGGAGAAAATAATAAACAAAAGGTTGTTGAAATATTTGGAAGATAAATCTATTCTGTCCGAAAGGCAGTTTGGATTTAGACCCAAAGTTTCAACTGCCGATGCGGTACATCATCTGACTGACTATCTAGCGCAAGAACTTGACAAGGGTAACCACACAGTAGGTATTTTCCTGGACCTCGCCAAAGCTTTTGACACTGTTTCCATTCCAATTCTATTGCGCAAGCTAGAGATCATGGGTGTAAGAGGCACCCAACTGAAACTATTCAAAAGTTATTTAGAAGATCGTTCTCAGTGCGTAAAGATTGGCGATGTTCTCAGCGATGTTCAAAAAAACTCATTTTTTGGTGTTCCCCAAGGAAGTATCCTGGGGCCCACCCTATTTTTGATCTACATAAATGACCTTTGCAATCTAAAGCTAGAGCATGGTACTATCATAACTTACGCTGATGACACTGCTTTACTTTTTTCGGCTGACTCAGAAAATGAAGTCTACAAGCTTGCGCAACACGGATTTAATATTGTAAATAAATGGCTACAAAATAACTCACTAACCCTAAATGCAGTGAAGACAAATTATGTTAAGTTTTCGATGCGTAAGCATATATCCAATATCCCCTCAGAGTTGCATGCTCACTGTTGCCCAGTCCCTACAGATAGCCAGTGTAGATGTCCCAATATTAGGAAGACTGATAAAATAAAATACCTGGGTATTATAATAGATGAAACCCTTTCATTCAAACAACATATGGAAGCTCTAAATAATAGAATTCGTAAGCTGATATTCGTATTCAAAAAGCTACGTTCCATTACAGATCCAGAAATACTCAGGCAAGTATATTTTGCTCTTTGTCAGTCAATTCTGACTTACTGCATTACTTCATGGGGTGGGACGAGTAAAACTCTGTTATTGCCCATTGAAAGAGCTCAAAGAGCTATTCTCAAGGTGGCTACTTGCCGCCCTTTCCTTTTCCCCACTAACCTCCTGTATAAATCTTGTGAAGTACTAACAGTTCGACAGTTATTTATTATGAGCACTATACTAAAACAACACGCAGCACTTCCATACAGCACTGAATTTACTAAAAAAAGACTGAAATATATAGTTTGCCCTCAAAAAAGTACAAAACATGCTTTCACAGCCAAGTTTTATATGTACCTCGGACCGCTACTATATAACAGGCTGAATGAAAAAGTAAACATCTACTCATTAAATCACAATAACTGCAAGAAAATCCTTAAGGGAGCTCTTCAAACTATGTCCTATGAAGATACAGAGAAGTTATTACTTGTGCTAAAGTAAATATGATTCATATTATTGTTAATTGTTATTTTTTTAAATTAGTTAGCTAAGTTAAGATAGTTTAAGTTTTATATACATTTTTACATTCATTGGTACCAATAAGATTAATATGTATGTGATTATTTGATCAATTTATTAAATGTTACCTCAAATCGCCTGAAACACAGGATTACCTAGTTCAGGCTCACAGCTTATAGGTGAACTTGGCATAGATTTAAGAAAAACTGTAATCGTTTACCTTATGTATTTTTGAATAAATTATTATTATTATTATTAATTGGTATCCACTTATCCAGAAGGAGAAGCAAACGCTTGGACAGTCTTATTTAATACCTTTCACAAACTGCTTCAGACTTGCAACAGCACAGTAATCCATTACTGGTGGATTGAATTAGAAAGCGAACTGGCAGATTTGTCTCGATCTGCTTATGATAGGTAACATTACATTGGGAAATACTTGTTTGAAACGTTATAAAAATAAAGGGTGTAAAACACCTCTTAACGAAGCCGAAAGGCACTTGTTCTCCCCGTCATTGCGATCATTTTTTTTTTCAACACCATACCTGGGAACCTTCTAGTTACGGAGATATTGGGGTTCCAACTTTTTCACAAGTTTCTTGTAAATACATGTTTTTAATGTAAGATTTTTACTTTAAATACCTCCACGACCACCGTACTATTTAATCCATCCAATAACACAACGTTTTGAGTGCGTTACATTTTCACCCCAAAAAAAAATTTTGTTTCCCAGCAATAATTTTTGCGTAAAGTTACTTAGTTTGATGTACAGATTGCTTGGTTTACGGCTTCGTGAGTGTCCGTTTACACCAGTGATACCCAAAGTGGTCTAGGTGGACCCCCAGGGGTTTACGGGAGACCTGGCGTGGGTCTACGTTGGCGTGAAAAAGAATTGGGGGATCACAAGTTGTAAGTCCACGAACATTTATCTGGTTTCGATACTATAGAACAAAAATGTTAGCTTGACTATCTATCAATGTAGGCAGAAAATAAGCTATTCAGAAAAGTACAAAAAAAAACCAAATGTTTCGGTAATCTATGACAGTTGTATTTGGGTGAAAATTGTGGTATTGAGACTTCGACGACGTCGCGCGTCTGTGACCGGGCGGTGCGGCTCAAGTGGACCTGGGCAAGACATCTGAATAGATGCGGAGATGGCCGACGGAGCAAGGCTTTGACCGAGTGGTGGCCAAGGTTTGGCCAAAAAAACCAGGGCCGTCCTAAAACTCGTTGGGTTAACGATATCGTCAGGGTGGCGGGAAACACCTGGGTCAGGAACGCACAGGACCGGGAAGTGTGGCGGAAGAAAGGGGAGGCCTATACCCAGCAGTGGGTGATTCCGGACTGATTGATGATGATGATGATGAGACTTTAAAAAAAGCATTTCGAAGCTTTAAGATTCTAATTTTTAGATTTTTTTCCAAAAAAATCTTAGAGCTCTACGGTCCTCATGCAGTCCTAACATACACTGAACAAATAGTATTGAAAATTTATTGCTTTTCTTTTTGGTCCACGGGCTTGAAAGCACGATCCACCGAAATCTGAAAATTTTGAAAGGGGTCTACCAGAAAAAAAAGTTTGGGAACCTCTGGTTTACACTTTATATACAGGGTGTAAACCGGTAAAACTCAATGTAACGCGCTCAAAACATTGGGTGCATTAAACAGTGAACAGCATGGAGGTATTTAAAGTCGAGTTATAACATTAAAAACTAGTAATTCTACGTAACTAGAAGAAACGCATGGTCCAGAAGGAAAAACTGATCGCAATGAGGAGGCGAAGTGCGAGTGCCTTTCGGCTTCTTTAGGGGACTTTTTAAAGATTTTATGTGAGTAAGATGTTATCGTGAGATCCTGTAGCTCAATCCACACATATAGTCAACAAAAAATTTCTGGAAGCTATGAATGAATATGGTAGCAGTCACATGCGCAATTTAAAACGATTAACAGATTTATGCGTTATATCGCAACGTGCGCAGGAGTGGCAGAAGTCGCGGGCCCATTCGTGCGGCACCGGACGTGCGCCGGCGATTCATTACGTTTCATGACGTACTGTGCAATTTATTACAATAGAGAAGTACGGATGCAATAAATGCTAGATAACATCGCAGGGGTCCATCGCGAAGACGGTGAGGCGAGCTTGACTCCTAACGAAAGATCAAATTGTTTGGAGATGGATGGACGTGAAGGAGGCTAGTTAGGTTAGGAGCACGTATCCTACGGAGGCATATTGTAAATCCACAGTATTCTTGGGGAAGAAGCGAGAGATATTACGCTAGAATTGTTTTGCTAACATGATTCAATCTCATTTATTGGTGCCGATTCCTTTGTTTACAAACTAAACCAAATTTAAGTTCAGTGCATCTATTTTTTTCTATTTCATTAAGAAAAGGACAGAAGATAATTTTAGTTATGTTCTGTCAAATTAATCAGCGCCATACAAGTTTTAGACGCGATTAAAAAGTTGACTACTAAAATTACATCAAATTACGTCAGGTGCTGACTAATTTGACAGGATTAAACTAATATTTATCTTCTGTCCTTTTCATAATGAAATAGAAAGAAAAAGATGCATTCAACTTAAATTTATAAGTTTAGTTTGTGACCAAGGGAATCGGCACCACTGTTCCTTATTGTAATTTGATAACTCAGTAACCAAAGCCATAAAATATGAGCTTTACGAATGATTTATTCCTGAACAATCAACTGACATGATAGCTCTTCCTTTTGTAGTGATCAGTAAATAATATTTTCAGTAAACAGGAAAAGCTTTCAAAATAATTTTCAACAAGTGAAATTCAAACTGGGTTGCACGACAATTTTACACAGGCATCTGATAACTACAAATAGAGATCTAAAACGTCTTTGAGGACGAGTTGAGTTTACGTCTTACCCACAAAAAAGTTTCCTAGTTTCTTTTTGACATAATGTCGTCAGTCAGCTCAATCGTCGTCCAAAAAATATACGCAATAAAAATTGGAAGAGGCAAAGACAATAAGCTCAGTATTCCTCTACCGGTCTTGGCTATAGGCCAGTTAACCGCCATAGCATCTTTGATGTCAGATCTATATTCAAATCGTAACTCTAAAAACAAGTGTTATATTTTCAAACAGTTTATTGGCTTTCGTTACAGTTACCTAGAGAAATAGTTTTATTTATTTGAATGGGCAACCATGTTGCGTCAGCTGATTAGGTTTGAATTTCTAACGGTACAAAGACTAGAGGTGTTTTTTGATTTTCTTTTTTTCGTTATGGCGTTTTTAGTAAGGACTGTCTGTTAGTGGCCAGCGTTTTATTTTATGGTACTTACAGACTGAAACTGACAAATTTTCCCGATCAACCTTGAACCTAATGCTATAATGATAAAGTTGAAAATCTATTAATGAAATTTGACAAAATATTATAGTAGCTTGATGTGCTTCTGTACTTTGATTGAACCCTTTTGCTTTAATGTCAGGGTTTTAAGATCCCGGACGTATTATATATGTCTGCAGTGTCGCATAGGGTCGACTTCATGTCACATAATTTTTGGTTTGTTCATTGTGTCCAAAAAATACGTACCTAATCGAAAAAAAAAACAACAAATTCTAAATCTAACTTTCTAACTTCAACAACAAAATCTAATTCTGGAAAACATACAGCCAGGATATAAAAGCTTATTATACAGTAAGAACCACGGGAAAGGTAAAAACAAGAAAGAAAAGGTAAATTGGCAAAGGAAAGTAAGGAAACCTAATAATGTCAGACGGCTCCAAACCTAACATTAGAAGATTGGATACGGATTTTTTGTTGCAAATAGGAGATTCACCTGTTTATGTATTTTGGTTGGTATAGTATCGATCGGTAACAGTAGTTTAATTTAGCTTGCAGTCGAGATACCTAATTACATAAACTTTAAAATTAAAAGAAACTGCGAACTGAGGCCCTAGCGCTACGTAATTATACGTCAATCTTTGAATCGAAAGTACAATTATTATCCTATAAAATTTAAAAAAAAAAAAAAAAAAACATCATTCATCATCATCATTATTTTTTTTTTTAATTGTTTGCAATAATCACAATCAGTGTCACCCCTAAAAAATAATAAATTCGTATTGATTATGAAAATATTATTTGTGAAACGGGAGAAAATATAATGACCGCAAAAATTAACTTTGTGACCACTAACATCTATCACCTAAAATATCAATTGATCACCAAATTTAGTAAATTGAGCACCACAATTTAATGAGGTGGTTGATGACAAACTAGTTTTGCCTAGGCCGACTTGGGGCACCCCGACACGAATAGATTAGTTTAGATTTTTTTTATAAATTATTCAGATTATAAAAAAGAGAGAATAAAAAATATATTATAAAAAAGAGAAATTCAGAGAGAGAAGATTCCTTGGGAAATCATCAAATAACTCCTCCCGCTCTGGGCGGAGCAGGACGGAGTGTCAGACTTTTACTGACTAAAACCCATCCATGTTCCTTCATCGCCCTTTGTGTTCCGGGGCCACGGTATCTCTTTCGAATAGTCCCGCAACCCCGGCAGGCATCGGTCCTTACGGACCCCTTCCCTTTTGCTGACTCTCTTTGAGGCGCGCGTGGAACACTCCTGCTTGTCGACACGGCCTGTCGTCATGAGACGGATGGACGGCGAGCTAGCCCATAGCCCACCGTCCACAGGCCCGCGCCTACGGTGGCCCACGTGGTTTTTGCCGTTACATTTTGCTAAATCTGGAGGTTCGTTAATTGTTTGCCTTGTGAAACGAATAATTTGTTATTTAAAAATCGACGTTATTTACTTTACGAAAAATGTCAGGACTCGTGCTAGAGCGTCGGATCTAAAAAAACAAAAAAAATTAGATAGTAAAGTACAACGAAGTCAAAACTGTATAATCAGACACCTTTTGAAGTGCATGGGTTATGCTGGATGCGAAAGGCGGAATACAGGATACTTTGGTACTGCGAAAATAAGATCCCAGCTTGATAAAAAATAAATAAACGGATTGTGTTCCCAGATGCATAATGATATGATGCAAACAGATGTTAACACCTCTATTACGGAATTTAATAACTCGCATAATGTAATTCAATCTTGATTCTACATTTCCTGCTGTTATCCTGCGCAGACGCATTTAACCACATTTATGAGCTGTTAAGGGCTATATATCCCTCAAATGGCTTAGCATGATCCTCCGTTACGCCTAAAATACTTCAGCATTAATTTTTAAATAAATATATGGTAAAGTTGAGGATTAATGCTAAGTCCCATGTGTGACGAAAACACGATTCCATAAACTTTTCTCGATAGAAAAAAAAACCAGTTACCTCCAAATCGAACAATAAACCGCTGGTATTCAAAAAGTGCTTCAAACTAGATCATGAAACTTTGCATACTAACTGAACTAACTATAAAGCAGGTCTTATGTGTTTTATTTTTTTAGTTCAATCAATAGATTTTTTGTAAATCGCAAAAACCACTAATTTCACACTATTCGGCCGCAGTGACGTGACGTAACAACTGCTTTGTAGTGCAAGCTGATTAGAACTTTATTCTAACATTGTTTCAAACGAAGTTTGAACCACCACAAATAGAGTTGCTAATTTTAGGGTTAGAAGGACCCTTAAGTTACCTATTTACTAACAGATTACTGTCTAGTTGGGAACTGGGTAATCCGAGTAGGCCCTGCTACTTACCAAATAGATACCTAGTTATTTTCACTCTGAAATCATCGTCTATCGAAAACCAATTGAGGAACAGCACATCTCTTTAGAACCTCTAGATTTGTGCCCGGATGATGACAATAAGCAATTGAGATTTGTGCCCGTTGATAAGCCCGAACCTATTTATTGTGTGGGTTTTTTAATGGGTCACCTCTGCCATAAGCATTGTGGATTACAGGCGTAATGTTACGATTAGACAATGTAGGACCCATGCTTTTGAGCTTCACCAAGTCGCAAATCTTCCCCTATCTGCCCATTACAGAGTATCAGCCACTAAAGTACAGTTTCATATTGAGCCAGATGACAAGAAGCGACCAAAAGTCTACTAGAACAAAATTGATGGCAAAGACCATCACAAATGTAGACAATCGTACTAAGGATCCAGGAAGAGACAACACGGAAAGATTTATCTAGCGTAGAGCAGAAACTAAACTTGTCTCCCCGACGGCGCGGGCGACGCGAAGTGTCATGGCGTATGTGCATCTATTCCGCTTGTCTATTTGCGTGTGCGTCGCCCGGCGCGATTGGCGCGCAAGTGCAACAACCCCGGGTAAAGTCGCCAGGTTTGAGGTGGTTAGCGGGATTTAGATTTATTTTTGATAGTCTTGGGTTTTATTTTAATACTAAACGAATTTTAAACGAGATTGTAACTCGTCATCTTCATACGATTGTGAATTTCTTATTAAATAGGAACAGTACTCAAATCAATGGAGACATTTTTTTAACACGTTTTTGATATCAAGAACTGTTTACAATCAGTCAGATCGCTATCAATATCTTAGTCATTTGCCTGGAGAGTGGTATTTCACTAAGAGTTGGATCGATTGAGGATCTGAAGGAGCAAAAGAATAAAGCTGGCAAGCCGGTGGTTTAGCAAACAAAACGTGTTGTAAAACACCGCACAACACAAAGAAAGTACTTAATCATTAGTCTCACTCACTAATGATAACATTAAAAATGTTAAGGCTTTTAGTCAATGTACAACACAAAAAAAAATGGTTTTATTGATCCTATCGAACCCGGCGATACTGTAGCTTTTAGTAGATTACAATCTATTCCAGTTGTTAGTCGAAGATAAACTATAAAAAAATATTATTAAAACACGAGCGGTAACTATGCTCAAAACACGGCTATTTTTAAAAGAATTAGTGCGTCATAAAACAAATCGTAAGGTATGCCTCAAAACAAACAATTACAAGAAGACTGAATAACTAGGTACTCATACGAATAGTCATGAGATTTAAATGAAACTTAATCAGAACGGTTTAAAGCAAATAAAAAACAGTGGTAACTAATAAAAAGTTCTGGAGTGGCGACGGCGAACCAGAAGACGTTGCGTTGGAAGGCCTCCCACTAGGGGGACCGATGACCTGGTAAAGGTTGCGGGGATCCGCTGGATGCGAGACGCACGGGACCGGTCAGTGTGGCGACACTTGGGAGGAGGCTGATGATAATGATGATTATAAAATGGCAGCATACACATTAAAAAACCACTATATTATGTAGGCCGACGTAAAATGACAAGACATGCCAAAAGGCGTGTTGACAAGCATGAAGCCACATTAATTACTGAACGCAAAACGAACTTACTCTTTGATGCCGCGTAGTAACTTATCTTTTTGAAAATAAATATCTGACCGACGAGTCAATAGACTCAATAAAAGTGGATGTTAGAAAAAAGGTTTCAACAAGATGTATTAGAAAGAAAATTCTCAATATAAACCTAGGGACTTATATTGACGTATTGCATGCACAATTTTGCACAACAACTTCCTATCATTTGGTATGTCCTACAAAGTTGCAAACATTTGGCTGCACTGCCAGCATCCGACATGCAACACATTTACTACAAGTGCTCCGGCACTAACCTATCCTACTACGCATAGGTATGTCGACGTCTGGATCATTAATAGTCTGGCGGTGTATCATTACGCTAATATTACTGAGGGAATGGCAAAAGTGTAGGTTATACTTTTGAAAGTTTATACGTATATGTCTCATCATCTGCATCATTGTAACAACTTTGTTGGAGGCGACTTTCAGTCTAACCAGCAGCTAAATTTCAATATTTTACCTATCGATCATAACCCACTTAGATCCAGCTTAGGGTACCACGATAGGTACCGCTTTTTTGGCGTGTGGAAAACGTCAGGGGTCTGTCAGATTTACTGACTAAAACTGGTGTTCTTCAATTACCTTTGAACGGGGTTTTAGAATTGTTCCGCAATCGGTAATGCTCTTCCAGGCAGCCAGTCTTGGCCCACCATGACTTTCATGCAAAACCGTCGGCCATTTCATTGGTTGGTTGCCTGCACGCTTGGTTTGGGATAATTATAATGGAAAAATCTATTGTTTGCCAGACGATGTTTCGTGTAACAATCGGACTCGTGACCACGAATACCTAGCCTGCCATAGACAATCATAGACCAACGAGCTATGCAGTTCATGTTTATCTCGTTACGATATTAATAATGTCATATCATATCCTTGGCGATGACAATGACGTCATTATCAGTGTTAGTCATCTTCCACTGCAATGAGTCCTAATGGATTTTAATTAGATATGAATTAAAATATGGGCCAGTACGTCGTTCGTGGAAAACATGCATGAAATATCTTCCACTGTCGATTAATTTGTTATTGTTGGAATAAAGTTACTCGAGTTTGTCGTTTGTCAAAGTAATGGCTTTATAAAAGTAGGGGAAATTATGAATTAAAGATGACATACCTATATGTCTAGAGAGGAGAGGAGAGGACTACTAACTTGACGAGTGAAGACTAACAGAGAAGCATAATAGAAGAAGACATGTAAATCGAGATGAGGTTAGAAGAATGATGTGTAAGAATTAATGGTGCATCTGCAGTTTAATTATAAACGTCGAAAAATATAAATAACGGTCAAGACAGGATACTTCAGGATAACACACATGAATGCAATGTTGAAGATCTCATATGTGAGCGAAATTGAAGTGAATTTTTATTGAAAATATAAGAAAGAATACGTAGGCGATTATGTTCAAACTACAAGTATAAAGTGAAAATACGGTAAGCATCAAGAAAAGAACTCCCACATTGGAACAACCTCCAACAAGGCTCAATTTAAATTCCGAGACGCGAAGCAACCCGGAATGGTCTCAAAAATGACAGATTCGATATAAAATCCCGGCTAACACAAAGTGCAATTATCGTAAAGCGAAAGAAGGTTTATCGTGCAACATACATCAGTGATTAGGATCAAAGCTGCGCCTGCGCCTACTGGAATTCGCGATGTACTCCGTGTACTGAGGAATAATAGGCAGCGAACGAAATAGCCGGTATCGGCGCGCCCACGGCTTTGCGTTTTGTAAATCAGTATAACTGCCATGGAAGTGCATTCAGAAGACCAATACGCAAAATATGATCAGTCAACTAAAGCTGTGAATGAAAAAATGAGCAGACAAAAATATCACCGAGTCGCGTTATGGCGTATCGAAGATTTAGATAAGATAGTTCAACAATTTTATCAGATCCTAACGTGCTCTCTCGGCGTCCAATTCAGCGTTACCATATCAGGAAAATTAATCGATCTAAGAGTTTATACCTACATTGCACCAGGGAGTGCACCTGGATGTGCGAGCACACTTCTATGTGTGCTATAATATCTTCTGCATCGATCGTTAGTCTCTAGAGATTGGTCGCAAATGTCGCCATGGCCGAAATTCAACTAAGAGGACAGTAATTTATTGTAGTGTATAACGTAGTGAATCTTCTGTCTACTTCCCAGTGTGATTGGATTTTGTAGTAAATCAGTAACGGACGGGCCTAACGAGTACATTATGCGCATTTGTAACGATAGCCGCCCACAGACCGCAGACAACGGGATGGATGCATTCTGCAACCATTGCGGGAGCACTTGAAACGCTCCCGATTTATTGACTTCGGTTTCAAAGGGAATGTTTGGCATTAATGGCGGTTAACTGGTGAGAAAAATTGGGTTACAATTTGCAGAGATTTGCCAAAGCCTGTGTCAGTTAGTAATGGGGCATATGCAGTGCTTCAATTGTGACTTAGTGTTATTGTGTTTTAGTGGACTTGGCACCATCCATTTCACGGATAAACAACAAAATTGATTACATTTTGTACAAATCTTAAGTACTTAGCTCAAAATTTTGAAGAAGCTTAACATCTGATGTTTACACCGATTTAACTATTAGTTTGCTTGTAGAGCAGTCTTGGAGAAACAGTACGTCTTTCAGGAAGAAAACACCAGCGAGAGAGATAAAACCAGGACCGTCAATTCAATATTTCAGCAAGGTTATTTTGAAAAATCTTCTAAAACACAAGAATAGCCCAGGGTTATTGTATTTGCAAGAATAATAAAGGAGGCGGGAAGCAGCGATTTGTCGCGGCGCGCGGTGGGATAGTCGCGTCTTCCAAATGATATACATTCGCTGTACCCACTCGTACGCCCTCGCCAGCCAAGATAATTGGATCCTGACTCCGCACGGCTTAGTGGGAGTCCTGACTAGGCTCCTAATTATTATTAGAAAGAAGATTAACCTTAGTTTGGTAGGTGAAACAGGCAGAAGGAATGATTTATAGGTCTGAAAATAAACGAAATCAATACTGTGCTACATGGTATTTGAAGGAATCGAACTAACTTAAGAAAGATGGAAAATATAGTATGATATGAGTATAAAAAATACTATCTAGCCAGGCTTACTAACAACGTTGATAAGGTTAAATTTAAATAAAAAAACTGCAAGGATTTCTATTCTTAGAACTATTCTAAACAGATTTCTTTTCAGAATGTATTTGAAAATAAAGACCCACTGTCAACATAGAAAAGCTAATGAGAATTGTTAACGCCAAACGTGACAGCTTTGAAGCAAAACAAGAAGTAGTAGTGGGCGTTCTGGGGACTGCTAGCTAAGGGCACAGACATAACACCACTTATATTGAAATATTTCACAATATACAGCAGAGAGAGAATATAGATACATTAGTTTAAAGAAAAAATGGTCAGGGTTAAGGCCCCTGGCCCAACGAATAGATTTTCAAGGAAAACCTTCGAGAAATAGGAAGGTACGGCGATTCGATTGATTTGCGATCTATTTTACGGTGAAAAGTTGGGATCCATCCCACGATTCATACAGCTTAAAACATACGCAGTATGACACTGCCATGCATAGACTTCTTTATTATATCTATGCCATGCCATGATTGACATGTGATCCCAAAATTAATACTTGTCAAATATCGTAATAAGAATGAGGTCAAATAATCACGAAATAAATCTAAATTCTTCAATGTCTAAAAAAATCCACAACACATTTTGGCAAAGATAAGTCCGAATCTGAACGCAATATTTAGTAGATTATCAAATTCAAGCAAATCTGGCCACAGCTTTAGCTGTCTCCGGCTTAATTCCAATGTACAGGAAATTGTATAACGTAGGGCCGGGGTTGGCAGCGATCAGCGTTAATGTTATCTGCAGTTGTCCGCATGATTGGAACATCGCAGGAAATCGACTTCACTTGCGACGAAGGCAAGCGTTTATCCAGTTAACACGTCGGCTAAGAGAAGTTTTAAATCTGTTCTTGGAATATTGTCTGTGGAAAACAAGGAAAATCAATAGGACATTATTTTAAGATTATCATTCTCTTTTCACAATTCTATTGGGGTTAGGCGCAGCATGTCTTCTTCCTTTGTTGCCTTTACACAGCTTTTGAGATATTGTCATAAATTCATGCTCTGATATTGAGATGGTTTACGAAAAGTAAACGACATAGTTTGTGTTACACTTCACTTAGAATATAAATGTCCTTTAAGTGAATTGGGCTCACCGATATTTTATGTAATTGAGTTTCATTTATGAAATTGAACACGATCAGTGCGTCTAAATCTTGTTCAACAGTCACTGTCATAACTGCTATGGAATATTGACATAACATCCTGAATATTGATGTGCTGATGCTGATTTGAAATCCGCTCTTGGTACTCCAAGAGCGGATTTCAAATTAGCATATAATAAGACAGAGTTTATTGTAAGAAACTTTTGCAGTCATTTTCACGGGGATAGATTACTATCTATCCCCGTGAAAACGACTGCAAAAGTTTCTTACAATAAACTCTGTCTCTCATAATTTTCTAGAATATCAATTCTCGTGACAATACAATGAAAGAATCGATCCACGGTGTTACTATACAAATAGAATAATCGATGTAATTGGTGCCACGAGTCAACGAGGTGGTACGACCGTCCACCGCTTCACAACCAATGCTTGCATGTCTAGAATTTATTATTTACTTAATAATTCTTTATGAATGTTTGCCTACGGAAAATTTTATCAGATTCCAATTAAAATAACGGAAACAAAGTCCCTTATTTATTTTAGCTTTTGGCACGAGGCCTCGCCTGCGTGGAGTTTGAAAATATTCCACGGGAACATACGGCCGTGATAAAAAAATATCCTCTATCGTAATCCAGAGCATGGTCTACCTATGTGCCAGGTTTCATCCAGATCCGTTCATCGCGTGAACATGTTACAGACAGAATTACTTTCTCATTTAATTTAAGCGGGTCCAAAGGTCTACAAACAATCCGATTAGGCGGATTGACGTAAGAAAATATTTTCGACTTCGAAACACGAGACAGTTAAAAAAGATTGTTCGAAATATGAAACATTTGGCGCTTGCACTGAAGTGTGACAGACGGCTTGACGAATGGATGTTCAGTGGAATCAGTGGCTGTTACTGTCGTCTAATGACGTCATTTGTCACGAGACGACTCCACATGTCGTTAGAAGCGTCACGGAACTTATTAGCTGATAAGTGATAATATTTGTGTTTCACTTACAATGGTTCAACAATGTTTGTTGCAAAATGTGCGGTTACGATGTGCGGTCGGTTACGTTCGTTTCTGGCACTTTGTAAGAATATGTGTAGGCAGAATTCTTGAGGGGTACGTCCTATTTGTTACGGCAATTTCTTACTGATGTGGCCTATGAGCATAATCAATCGATTCTTTGCTCAATTGTCTGTTACAACATGGAAACGGAAAACATCTCTTGGTAGAATATCTTACTAACGAAAAGGCCACTTTAACTTATAACAATAGTGAAATTTGGGCATAAGGATCTACTGAAACATTAAAACCAAGAAATGTAGTCAAAGCTGCTTGCAACGACAATATAGAAATACCTATAATCATAATGAAACTTCAAAGCCACCGAATGGTCACACTCACAAAGATACGCAACAAGACACAAGATATTAGAGCAACGATATTCTAAAATAGTTAAGTTCATCATACTTTAGAACTGCTAGGCAAGAGTAACGTTACCGAGCAATGTTAAAATTACCAGGCCCTGGGTGGAGACAAAGAGATCTGAGTCTATATCGGGTGTGGCCATCTATGGACTCGGTGGGGAAGCGTACTGTCCCGGAATAGGTGGTGCATCCTTACAGGGCTTGCAACGACGGAAATGAAGAGGATAGTGGCAAAATTATGGGAACGTAAGTATTGGTGAAAATTATACGTGTTGCAACTTAATTATGAATGTGAGTATGTGAAACACGATGAAAAATTTAGATTACCGACCAAAGATGGTGGTAATGAGACAAAGGTGAAATAAGATGCATTTAAAGAAGAAGATTGTGAAGAAGAAGAATCACAGGTGCGTCGTAAGACTAGACAAATGAATAATAGGTAAGTAATGAAAGCAAAAGAGATTGCAGAAGTGTTTTAACTTATTATATAGTCCAAAAATACCAGAGAATAACAAGCACCATCCCGTTTGAGTAATAAAAGTCTATTGAGTGTTGTTAAGGTGTTCCTAGGCAATGAATCGAAGACTATAATGGTCGTCGTTAAAGTAACGACAGGTACTTGCACGATATTGATCTGAAAACTCCGTGCTTTATCATCAGTATTACACATGATTTCCGTAAGCTGTAAAACTCAATAGAGGGTATGGCAATTGTGGGCGATGAAGCGAATGAGTAGAATGATGATCAAGGTTTTCAAATTCTTCTAGTTTTTTTTTATGATCGATCCGATTTTCCTAATTAAGGGGCAGGCATTGCTCACAAAAGGGTTGGCCGATAGGGTCGGAAAATTTTGTAACTTTGACTGTGTACCAGAAGGCCCAGCGTCGGAAGGCCTTCCTGCGAAAGCCGTGAGAATCCACTGAATGTGAGAAGTACAGAACAGGTCCATGTGACGATGCTTGGGGGAGGACTACTTTCAGTAGTGAATGTCTTAGAGTAGAGTAGAGTAGAGTAGGGACTCCATTTTCCGCACTTAGACTCTCATTCGGTCCGTTGTGCGTAGGTGTCCTGGCTAAGTTAGCCAGCCTAGCTCCGTCCAGAAGCACAGAAGTTTCCTGGGATCATCACAGGCTTCGCGGAGCGACCTCACCGTTCCGAGGATTTGTTTGCGTTGGGTAGCCACGGCCTCGCATTCCAGGATGACGTGGGCAGCTGATTCTTCGGCGTCAAAGCAGCCCCTGCAGAGTGGGCTGTCCGTGGCGCCTATGTTAAAGAGATGTTTGTTGAGGGGGCAATGGCCCGTTATTGTCCCTATAATTATTCTGAGGTTATTTCTGCTTAAGCTGAGCAGTCGTTTTGTTAGTCGTGGATGTAGACTTGGCATCGCCATTTTTGACTGCCTACAGTCTGTAGACCTTGACCATTTGTTGTTATGAAGTTCAGTTGATCTCTGGCGAATCCACGCACGGAATTGTGAGAAAGGTAGGGGAAGGAGTGGGTACGGGCCTAGCACTGCCATCTCGGAACCTCTCTTAGCAAGTTCGTCTGCGGCGTCATTGCCTAGAGAACCACTGTGCCCCTTAATCCACTGGAGGGTTATTCTGTTAGACAGCGATATACTCTCCATGGCGAGGTGACATTCAAATATTAATTTACTGTTGGTTTGTTTGTTTTCTAGGGCTTTAAGCACAGCTAGGCTGTCAGATACGAATCTGATTGCGTATTTGTGAATCCCCAGACGCTTTACGGCTGTTGCAGCTTGTGTTAGGGCGACACACTCGCATTGGAAAATCGAGCTGTGTTCGCCTAGTGGTAGGTGAAAGTTAATGTTGAGGTCAAGGGAGTGTACGCCAGCCCCTGAGCCGTTTTGAGTTTTAGAGCCATCTGTGTATATGCGTACTTCATTGACTCCTGACTGATCCCTTAATTCCTCTGTTGTTTGTATGCTATAACTTTTGTTGAACATAGGCTTATTATGTGTCCTATCACACGGGGCAGCGATGAGAGGTTGATACTCAATCGCCCGGTCCAGGATGCCTGCGTGGGGACTGGTGTGGTTCTTTCCCCATATGCCCAAGTGCACAAGCCTGATAGCTGCTAGTGCTGCCTCCTGCTGTATGTACAATTCAAGGGGAGTTAATTGTAGGGCTATCTCCATTGCCGCAGTTGGGGTTGTCCTCATACAGCCCGTGATAGCGGAACAGGCCAGCCTTTGGAACCGCTGAAGCCTAGAGACGGTGGTCGAGAGTTCAGTTCTCGTCCACCAAACCAAGGCGCCATAAGTCAGCATTGGTCTGATCACCGCTGTGTAAAGCCACAGCGTGATCTTTGGAGAGAGCCCCCACGTTTTTCCTAACATTTTTTTGCATTGGTACAGTGCGATTGTGCTTTTGTTAAGTTTGTAGTCAAGATGCCTATTCCAGAGCAATTTGTTATCGAGGATCACTCCTAAGTACTTGACTTCTTCCTTAAGTGTTAGTTCCGTGTTAAATAGTTTAGGAAGTTTGTGTGGTCCAAGGACTCTTTTGTTTGTAAACATTATTAGTTCTGTTTTAGTGGGGTTAACTGATAGTTCGTGTTTTGTACACCAATTCTCGATTATTTTGAAGGCTTTCCTCATGAGGTCACATAAGACTCCTTCAAATTTCCCCGTAATTAGAATTGCTATGTCATCTGCATAACCCACCGAGTACAGACTGCTAGCATTGAGCTCTGTAATGAGCTCATTTACTACTAGGTTCCACAGTAGTGGTGACAGCACCCCACCCTGTGGGCAGCCCCTACTAACGATACCTCGTGTGGTGGTGTTAACAGTAAATTGAATAGCGCGGTATTTTAACATGTTGTGAATCCATTGTATAAGCGTTGGCGCCACACCGTGCACAACTAGTGCTTGGCTAATGCTGGTGAAGTTGGTTTTGTCAAAAGCACCCTCTATGTCTATGAAGGCGCCCAGCGTTGGGTTTTTGGTTTTTAGAGCGTTTCCTATGCGTGTGACCACGCAGTGGAGAGCGGATTCAGTTGACTTGCCTTCGCAGTAGGCGTGTTGGTTAGGGTGTAAAGGTTTAAGTAGCGAGATTTGATTCCTAATCCTTCTGTCTCCCAGCCTCTCCAGTGTCTTCAAAAAGAACGAGGTGAGGCTGATGGGTCTGAAGGACTTGGGACTTGGTTAGTGAATGTCTTGCAGTTGAAATAATGATGATCATCGGAATGCCTTGAAAGAGAGAGACTTTACGCTCAACAAGACTCGACGTAGTACATTAATTGATTCCGTCAGGCGTATAATCGATTGGATTGAACTAAATTGACGTTATGGCAATAGCATTTATTTAGCATGCCAGATAAACCGCATGCTGTTAAATGCTGCTAATGCTTGTTATGTGCTGTATGAAACATAACAGTTATATAGTTCTTGATGCACAAAATCTATGCTGGTCAGTAAATTATATTATTTCCCACGCAGCAGCCCTGATGCACCACGTCCAATACAAATAAAGTTAAACATGGCGGACGCGGGCGCTGCGTGCGCGCATTTAGAACGTACCGCGCCGTCTCAAAATTAACTACAAAACATTTGCTGTTGCCATGCGCGTGTCAACGTTTAGATATGCCCATTAGTTCGAAGAAAATAGCTTTCGCTATCTCCGCTCGGCACAAACAAGAATATTTTATTTTTGGTAGATGAAAGTATGTAGGTACTATCGATGCTATTCAAGCGTATAATGGATACCCTGAACATAGAATTTCATGCATGAGTGGTCTCCTTGGAAGTTAGCTGGCCACCAAGGTTTAAAGGTCAGGGTGTAACGAATTGTGTTGTTTGATGAAATAAAAAAATAACGTCATTTGAAAAAAAAAACCTGAATGAGACTGGCACCGGAACATGAATAATATTTCAAATACGGAGACCCATAAGTTGGTGAATTCAGGCTATGTATGACGATGTTAGTTTTCAATCAATTTCAACCTTTCTTGCGCCAGTTTTCATACAATAACCAATTATTTTACCAGGGACGATCGATCTTCTTACAAACAAAGGAGTTTTCGCGCACATGGTGCGGTCCCATACGATCCTGACATGTGGTGGACACCGATTAGCCTCTTCTCCGTACAATGACGCACTGCAGGTCTATTACTTGCAAGGTTAACTCATGGCTACACAATTCATTCGAGGAACTGATTCAATGAAATCGATTTTTCTCTAATTTGATACGAGTTTTCCAACAGATACAACGTTCTAAAGGGATCAATTTATTTTAGTAATTTAGTTAAAACAAAGTTGAGCATCAAAAGCTCGACAATAAAGATTGGCTGTTTTGAGAAATTACCTTTAACGAGCTGACAAAAGTACAACCTAAAGGTTAGAGCTATATTTTTGTTAGCTCGTTATCGGGCTTGGGCCCGTTTCTCGGTGTCGGGCCTAAGGTTTCCATAAGGCTGGTGTATAACATGTTGCTTAGACATAACTGGCCAAATGTGTGTTTCAAACTTCAGGTAAAAGAGACATCTTGTTACATAATATTTGTAACACTAAACCGTGTAAGGTCCTGGAGCATCAATCCTCGTCAAACACCCAACTACGCACAACGTTACACGACACGATCAATTTCCCTAGGCTTCAACTAACAAGCATGATTGACATGACAGAGTGGCGTACAAAGGTCCCTCCGTCACGGTGCATGAACTTTCCCACGTTATCAAGGACGGCAGTGATGTGAGAGATGTCATTTAATATGAACTTGATATTTTATAAGTTCGAGGATTTTGCATTTGTCTTCTTAGAGTGTTTCTGAATGTTCAGCTGGATGAAATTGTCAAAGGAGCGTGGTCATTGTCACAAGCACAGAAAGGCAAGGTATACACCTTGTTTTGGGGTTAAGTAGGGTTGTGGGTGATTACAATGTTTGTGAATAGTCGCTAATAGCTTTTACCAGAGGCTTCATCCCCGTTGATGTCGGAAATTGTCTCAACCGGGATAAAAAAATATCCTATTTCCTCCTCCAGGTTATTAGCCGTTCAGGTGTGAAAAGGTAAAGGAAAGACAGAGTTAAGTACCGTGGCATTTATAATAATAGTATGAATGGCTAATAAATAAGAGTAGAACCTAAATGAGACTGCCACAAAAGCACGATATGGGCAAAAGCTAAGAACGCAGTGGATAAAGTCAATCCTGGTGATGAAGACAATGATGAATCGGTTAGGAAAACTAATAAAGAGGAATTTATTACTTTTTATGATAAATATATTATTTAAGTAAGATATAATAACAAAAGAATTAGAATAAGAGATTGCAAAGATAAGATGGAATGACCTTCAAGCAGACTGCAATCTGATACTGTTGGTAATGGACGGAAATAAACGTTTAATGATCAAGATGCAATTTATCAATGTTAGCATCAATTGGAATTGACATCTATAATTAAATAGGGATTGTCCACAACGCGACGGAGCGTCTGTCTAGAAAGAAGCTTGAAATAACGTCATTTGAAAAAAAAAACCTGAATGAGACTGGCACCGGAACATGAATAATATTTCAAATACGGAGACCCATAAGTTGGTGAATTCAGGCTATGTATGACGATGTTAGTTTTCAATCAATTTCAACCTTTCTTGCGCCAGTTTTCATACAATAACCAATTATTTTACCAGGGACGATCGATCTTCTTACAAACAAAGACGCACTGCAGGTCTATTACTTGCAAGGTTAACTCATGGCTACACAATTCATTCGAGGAACTGATTCAATGAAATCGATTTTTCTCTAATTTGATACGAGTTTTCCAACAGATACAACGTTCTAAAGGGATCAATTTATTTTAGTAATTTAGTTAAAACAAAGTTGAGCATCAAAAGCTCGACAATAAAGATTGGCTGTTTTGAGAAATTACCTTTAACGAGCTGACAAAAGTACAACCTAAAGGTTAGAGCTATATTTTTGTTAGCTCGTTATCGGGCTTGGGCCCGTTTCTCGGTGTCGGGCCTAAGGTTTCCATAAGGCTGGTGTATAACATGTTGCTTAGACATAACTGGCCAAATGTGTGTTTCAAACTTCAGGTAAAAGAGACATCTTGTTACATAATATTTGTAACACTAAACCGTGTAAGGTCCTGGAGCATCAATCCTCGTCAAACACCCAACTACGCACAACGTTACACGACACGATCAATTTCCCTAGGCTTCAACTAACAAGCATGATTGACATGACAGAGTGGCGTACAAAGGTCCCTCCGTCACGGTGCATGAACTTTCCCACGTTATCAAGGACGGCAGTGATGTGAGAGATGTCATTTAATATGAACTTGATATTTTATAAGTTCGAGGATTTTGCATTTGTCTTCTTAGAGTGTTTCTGAATGTTCAGCTGGATGAAATTGTCAAAGGAGCGTGGTCATTGTCACAAGCACAGAAAGGCAAGGTATACACCTTGTTTTGGGGTTAAGTAGGGTTGTGGGTGATTACAATGTTTGTGAATAGTCGCTAATAGCTTTTACCAGAGGCTTCATCCCCGTTGATGTCGGAAATTGTCTCAACCGGGATAAAAAAATATCCTATTTCCTCCTCCAGGTTATTAGCCGTTCAGGTGTGAAAAGGTAAAGGAAAGACAGAGTTAAGTACCGTGGCATTTATAATAATAGTATGAATGGCTAATAAATAAGAGTAGAACCTAAATGAGACTGCCACAAAAGCACGATATGGGCAAAAGCTAAGAACGCAGTGGATAAAGTCAATCCTGGTGATGAAGACAATGATGAATCGGTTAGGAAAACTAATAAAGAGGAATTTATTACTTTTTATGATAAATATATTATTTAAGTAAGATATAATAACAAAAGAATTAGAATAAGAGATTGCAAAGATAAGATGGAATGACCTTCAAGCAGACTGCAATCTGATACTGTTGGTAATGGACGGAAATAAACGTTTAATGATCAAGATGCAATTTATCAATGTTAGCATCAATTGGAATTGACATCTATAATTAAATAGGGATTGTCCACAACGCGACGGAGCGTCTGTCTAGAAAGAAGCTTGAAATAAATAAAAAAAATAAAATGTAAATAGAATGGGTGGACACGTTTCTGATAAAAACGACAAAATAACACATAAAAAAATCTACGTTTTAGAGAGTAAAAACAGTAGAAAACTAGACCAAAAACATAATCATCATCAGCCTATTAATGTTCCCACTGCTGGGACACAGGCCTCCTCTTTGAGAGAGGGAGTGGGCTATAATCCACCACGCGGGCCCAGTGCGGATTGGTAGATGTCACATGTCTACGAATTTTTTGGTTCTAGGACATGCCGGTTTCCTCACGATGTTTCCCTTCACCGTTTTGAGAGCAGTGGTGATGAAATAAATTACACAAAGTAATGTGCCTGTCTGGGTTCGAACCCACGACTTAATGTTCGTAAGTCGGGGCCGCCACCACTGGGCCACCACTGCTCCTCAAAAACATAATAAAAAGAGTAAATTACTAGAAGTAACAGAACTTGGGTTACAGTAATGATGGCCAGTATTAAAAGCACTGATTACGTGGCGAAAGTCGTGGGTTCGAAACCCGGCGCAGACAATTGACTTTCATCACCAGTGCTCGCAAAACTGGAAAGCAACAAGAAAAGTAATGTGAGTAATGCAGAGAAAGACCTAGAATTCAAAAATTTCGAAGACGTCTGATATCAACCTGAGATAGGCCCGCGTGGAGAGGCCCATCTCACAGACTCACAGAGAGAAGCCCCTTATCCTAGCAGTGGAAAATGTACAAGCTGATAATGCTTTTGCTTTATTTAACAATTAAAAACTCAATATTCCAATACACAGTTCACCAGCCCTAGATGTATAACAACAATACAAGCCAAACATACATAGAACGCTTGCCAATGAACTTGTTACCTAATGGAGGACAATACGCGATAAACTTGCTACATAACATAGTATTTACTATTCAAGGGTACAATGATACGAAGGTTGGCAATGGCATACGTTTGATACGATATGGGCTTGTGCGAACAATATAATGTATTAAATGCCTACAATTCACGATGGTAGATACAGTGTACCGTAAACTTTGAGGTACCTCGCGCACTACTACCACGACTTGTCGTTTGACCGATCGCTATCTTGAACAAGACTGGTCGGACGTCCGGTTGTGCGACCAAACTTTCTTCCTGGTTTGGATTAAAAGTCGCTTCTGCGGCCAAAGTCATAGTCGTGGCCCCGTAGTGCGCTAGGTTCTAGGTTTTAAGGTCTTGCAACTCTTGGATTCTGTACATATATTTAGTTAGACCCTCGAGCGCAGAAATAGGTGAACGTTTCTTTAAAAAAAAAATCTGTACGTTTTGTCTGTTGGTATAGCATTTTTTTTTTTTTGAAAAACTTTCTTTATAATATTAGAGGGATATCTTTCATGCTGGACCTAGAATCAAGTAGGTAACAGGATCTAGGTCTATAAATAAACTATGACTATGAGTGGTTAGTGTTTTTTGATTTGCTGTTCGAACTAACGATTAGTAGACCGAAGAAGTGACGAACATTGATGATGTATTACGACGATTACGAGGACTAAGCCAGCTATTACACTGTCATCATGTACATTATAGATAGTTATATGTTAACACTACACTGTCTAGTTTATACGGTCATAGGACTGTAGTTTGTATAGGCAGAAATCATTATAGCATGTTAACTTTTCTAGATTACTAGCTAGAAAAGTTAACATGCTATAATGATTATAACTCTACTGAGTTCCCTATTAAATATTTGCATTGGACAAGTATCTTTGTCAATGATTGATTGATTGATACTCCAAATAATGATATGTCTAGGTTCCCATAGAGGTTTTCAGAAGGTACAGAACGCTACCTACTACGATTCTTACGGGCCTTCCCTTGGTCTGTCCGCGCTCTAGAACATCACAAGTGGTACAAATAGTTATACCTACAATAAAGACGTGACATTATTGGCTGCAACAGAATTCGTCCCGCATATCACTTAAACAACCCATTAAATTGAAGAACAGTGCGCCCGTATCCGTTTAATTGGCCGGCCCGAACCCGTCAGCCATCGCTTCATCGTCCCTTTGATCAAATAATTCAATTGTGACGGTATTAGTGAGTTTGCACGTATTCATTTAATTACCAAACGGATCGGTTTGGTCTAGGTCAGGCAACGAATGCCAATTTGGCCAGTCTTCACTGGATTTAATGAAGTCTTATGAGTTGCGAGGCAATTGGCAGAAAACGTTGTTTTTGTTGAATGTGGTTCCGATGCGGAGTTTCATACTGATTATTTAGTTAGTATCGTCCTGGTTATTCTAGAGAATGATGTCTTATAGGAATTTCTGTTTCAGCAATTTCGGGCTTGTCAATGCCTAAAGTAATATTTTTCATACTATAGCTACTTCTTCATCAACATTATTTGAATTATCATCGACATGTTAAAAAGAAGATCATCATTATTTTCCTGTTTTTGTTAACATCTTACTTGGGGACAGCGCATAAAAAAACTATTTAAAAAGACAAATTTAAAGTCAACAGGAAAATCAATGAAGCGTTACTGATTGAACCGCAAATAAAATGCGTATCCAACGATTTAACAACGAAAATAAATACGTGTATCCCTAAGGGTAAATTAGACTGTTTGTTTTTAATTTCAAGGAAAACAGTAGCCTATTATGTAGTACATATTATGTACCTACAATTAGATCCAGCAGCATCATGTATGACGAACGATAAAAACTACAGAGCACAATGATTGTTGTGGAGATGACAATGACTCACAAATCATAGGTGGGTTCAAGGCTACTCTGGGGAAAACACTCGGTTAGTTGTATCACGAAATATCTCAATATTGTTTTGCAATATTTTAACATATTTTTGGTGAGATAAGGTTTTGATATTGATTAGATTTGGGAAAGGAGACTACGATCATTAGTTCTAGCTGTACGCAGCAGTTGCGATGATGATGATGATGACGATGACAATGATGATGTAGTCGTGTGCTTCGTACATACTTTCAATCGAACTGCAGTTCCAAGTGCACGAAAAATCATTCTGGCCAGAGACCAATCCTTCCTTAGAGAATTTAACGGTCTAGAGTCCAAAGACAGTCAAATAAAAAAAGCATGAAAAAACCTAAAAGAGCGTCAAAAAATTAATACACTTTATTTCTTCAAGGACGCCCTGTGAAATACGATCGTTCAACCTGACACTTAAACAAAGTAATAGCAATTGCCACAGTTAAGCCTCACACAATACCGTTGCATGGCTTCAGGGATTACCTAGTGTCTATATCAAGCGCCCACGAGGGTGAAAAGGTCAAAGCCACATATAATCCTACAGACTCAGGCAATTTAAATTCGCACGAGTGGATAATTAAATGGACAGTGCTCTTAAAATGGGCATTTTATGTTAGCTTTAAATGAGTATCTCTCCCAAATGGACAGTTTAGAGAAGTTGAGGGGCTTTTAATCAGGCTGAATGGTCACATTCTAATCGGAATAATAAAACAAAATGTGACTCTTCACAGGTTTTACCGAGTTTACAAACTCTGATAGCATCTGATAGAATCCATCCAGACTGAATAGTATTATTAGTCAAGATCAACGAATCCAAGTAGGCGCTGATCCCATTTTAGGTGCCACTTAAGATTTTATTGACGGCAACTGACAAATTAGATGAAGCCCTACACAGATAGTAGGTACAAGGACGACGATCGTTCAATTACAAACGAAATTAAAACTCCAGGAAACGAAACTTCTACTAAACTAGAACCTACAGGATTGCTTTGATATACTTACACATTTATAGTAGACCAAAGTTGTTACACAGCTAATATTCTTAAATCTCAAACCATCACCATCATTCTCCTGCTCCAATTATTTGGGGTCGGCGCAGCACGTCTTCTTCTTCCATACTCCTCTATTACTCGTCACCTTCTTTCGAGTCATATTATCCTTCACACGGTCCATCTAATTTTTCATTGGTTTTGAATCTCACATTGTATTTTGGCTCTAAGAGTATTTTTGAAATGATTGCATCACATCAAATAAGTGTCAATTTCACTGTTATCATCTTTCCATCTAACAATATTGTACCCTACAGTCCCATAAGTAATGCAGTTAATTCCAGTTGTCCGTCCGTCTGTCTCGATTGGTTTACTAAGCATCCGGTGCCCTGACTCATGTCCTGCCTGCCCTGCTTCCTGTCTTAGGGGTCACCGAGAGACGCGAGGAAGACATTGCAAATCTGATTAAGATTTCTTGTTGTAAAAAGATCAAGGTATTAGGGACTGTTCCTTGCAATTAATAAAATGTATGCACTGTTGAGGAGTAATCTCCTTTAGATTATATCATTAATGACTACCGTTACCTTTACTGTGTAGATAATCACATGAGGCGAAAAAAGCCTGTTATGTAGATGATAATCGTAAAATTGGTAAATAAATACTCCAAGACTTTTTCCAACTGTGTTGGAGTCGGCTGCAACCATGAATAGGTGTACCTTATTTTATATGGAGCGACTACTACGATATCCTTTGGTAAGGCTCGTTAGACTACACCCTTACTTTTAGACGACTAGGTATATTGCAGATGCATGAATATGTGAGGAGATATGACCTTCAATTTAATCCACTGTTGTTTCAAAGCTAATAAATCCTACAATTTTTCTGATAAGCAGGAATGGAAACAATTTTCTTATACATTACGTAACCAACGACCTAGTTCACACTTGAACTTGTTTGGCGTAAAATATTAGAAGCCAGTGGAGTGCGAACAGACTTATAGTTTATAGAGTGAACTGTTTGAAGGGGATACCGTGGCCCCGGAACACAAAGGACGATGAAGGAAAATGGATGGGTTTTAGACAGTAAAAGTCTGACACTCCCTCCTGCTCCGCCCAGAGCGGGAGGAGTCATTTGACGAATTTCCGATCCGAAAAAAAAGGGCACATGAGGTTATGAGTCACAACAATCAAAACACATACGTAGAAGTTAGAGAATAGATTTCAACGAAGTTTTATAGGACAGTATCGGCTGCTGAAATTAACATTAATAGAATAGGTACTTGATTATGATTAAACAGCAAGAGAAGGAGGCCTTTACCCAGCAGTGCGGCTGTATCGAATAAAAAAGAAAAATAATTAATGCGGCATAAAGCTTGGAAAAGATTTGAAAAGAAACACAGGAAATAATAATGAGCTCAGAAACGTATTTTGCCTAGCCGCAGATTAGTGGCCAGCTCCACACATACTTGAAATTTCCACCTGCATTTTATTTTGGACAACAGTTATTTTGGAACTGCCAAACAAATAAATTATAGATTTTGGAACCATATCCCAAGAACTCAAAGACTGCTTCCTGCATTATCCATTGCTTTTGGATCCACGCCCAACCAGACATCTTAAACTAACTAAATATAAAGCTTTTGCATCTATCCAGTTACTCTCTCCTTTTCTCAAGGAGTCAGTTTCCGGTCTAATTGGATGTAGCTGAATATGTACCAGCACTTTACAAAATGCGACTGCCTATCTGACCTTCAGAACCAAGTTACTGAGTTACACGAAAGTCTTTAGAAAAACTGGTTGTCAGACTTAGTCTTCTGACTGCCTAAGGATCTACACGGGACCAACGGAACAGCATCAGGAGCTTTCCAAGACATGGATGAGTCTCGGACTCTCGTTATGCTAGGAGATGATCGGTTCGAAACGGAGCATTGCGATAAATGCCGGCTAAAATTCCAAGGAGTCAATTTGGTTGGCTTGGAATGCATCTCTTAATGGGTGTATCCGCTTTAGTTACTCGCATCGCTCTGCTCTGAGTCACAGCTATGTGAATAACTACTGTTATCTGAGTGTCGCCCTGTCTAGATATTATCTTGCTTTGAAAGGTTTATCAGCGGGATTGTAGACAGTCGATACGTGTCTGAGAGCAAATGATCGGAATTATAAATAGCTCCATCGCAGTGTTGATGATTCGATCTATTTTTTGTGGAGTTTACATTGTTTCAGTTTTTATGGAAAAAGACTATAGTTATGAACTATATACAATAAGTAATTAAATAATGTTATCAAAAAGCTCATATTTCTTGATTTGTTGCAATCGCATTTGAATGCTGCTGCCGATTTAGAAATTATATTTGGATCGTTATAAACTGAACCCACGGTATGTGATAGATATATATCGCTGACCAATTGTCAAAATGAGTGTGTTTGCCGGGGAGCGATATCTCTCTAAAAGATAGTAAAAACATTTTGATTTCATCCATATCTATGTCGATAACTCCTCGAAGAGTATTATCCATCTCATAACAAGCCCAGATTAACGTGTTTACACCAATAAATAAATTAGAGTTAACGTCCATAAATATTTTGATGTTGTTAACGCAGAAGCAACGTTCTGGGCTTCCAGTAAATATTTACATACGAAAGATCGAATGGAAATGATGATTGAAATACATAAAGTACTTGATATATTTTTCCTGTGTGAACCGCACCAATATAACTTCCGAGACGTCAATAGTTTCAACACAAACGGAATATTCATCGTAAGGAACTCAGGTATCAAGGCGGATGCAATGAGAAAAATGTCGTAAGGGAAGTTTTGAGTATAATTGTGGATGGTTACTCTTATAGGAACATCAAAGAAATGCTGTGATGACGCAAATAGACAGTCTGCAAGAAGACGAATGCAAATAAAATGAAACTCAAACTCAACATTCTTGATAACCTGTGCTAGGTTTGATCTATCCACGTTATCTACTGGTTTACCTGAATAGGTCAATAGAGCAGGAGTACGAATTTGAATTCGTAAATCAAAGTCCAGTCTAGCACCGAAATAGAAAATTAATTACATTAATTTGCTGATACATATTGACTCTTTACTTTAGGTATAGCAAAAATAAGTGTACGTATTGGTGTATGCTACTCGATGAAACATAGATACTGACAGACAAGTTGGTCACAAATTCAACGTCACTCAGCGCGCTGTGGACCTGGCTAAGCTTGTAGCTTCTTTCAAGACCCAAAAATAATATATACTGCAAAAAACTGACTGCAAGTTACCGACATAGCTTAAAGTGAAAGCTGAAGTGGCAATTGACGTCGAAGGACGGATGGCTAGAAGAAAAAGTTTTGGAGTGTAGACTGCGAATCGTCAAGCGTAACATTGGTCGCCCCTCAGCTAGAAGAGCCGAGATAGACTGGATGCGGATTGCGCAGGACAGGATGATATGGCGCGAATTGGGAGAGGCCTATGTCCAGCAGTGCACTGCAATATGCTGATGCTGAGTTGGTTGATTAAGAGCCTATACTACCTCAGATTAGCAACTCTATTTGTGGTGGTTCAAACTTCGTTAGTAATACTGTTAGAATAACGTTCTAATCAGCTTACACTACAAAGCGGTTGTTACGTCAGTCACTGCGGCCGAATAGTGCGAAATGAGTGGTTTTTATTCTTTATAAAACCAAAATTTCGTCTTTTGAAAAAAATAAAAAACATACTTAAGACCTGCTTTATAGTTAGTTCAGTTAGTATGCAAAGTTTCATTAACTAATTTGAAGTACTTTTTGAATACCAGCGGTTTATTGTTCGATTTGGAGGTAACTTTAGGAATATTTTTCTAGAAAATTTTATGAAATCGTGTTTTCGCCAAACATAAGACGTAACATTAATCCTCAACTTTCCCATATATTTATTTCAAAATGAATACTGCAGTATTTTAGGCGTAACGGAGGATCATGCTAAGCCATTTGAGGTAGTATAGGCCCTTAAGGCTAACGCAATTTCTATTGTGGTCAGACTTTGGTCAGCCATCCATGAACTATATTTTAGTCTCTTGAGCCGAGGTATCTAATACAACAAAGCGTAATCTATATTTGTGTGTAGGTCTGTGTTATATGAAGTCGGGGCCGGATATAAATCTGTGTTGAGTGGACGGCATACCGTCCAAACTTCTAACCACTGTAAACAGCGAGGTATGGTGTCCATTATACTGTCAGTCACGATAATTCTATAGAATATAATAAATTAGAACACTTAAAAAATAAATTCAAATGGCTTGAAATAACTGCTAAAATAATGGCAGATAGTTAGTCAGAGCAAAGGGCTTAGGAGATTTCTGTATCAAGATAGACCTGCCATATTGTTTTATTTTCAAAATAGCAGCGACGAATAAAATAACAAGTCGGTTCGTGGATGGGTGACCAACCATTCAGAGTTTCCTCCGTGACTCGGAAAACACGATAAGCCGTTCGCATCTCGACTCGTCTCCGAAAGTCTGACTTTCGCGGCACTGACTACCAGTAACGACTGTCAAAGATTCACGAATGACTGCGGGAACCATGGGAACCAGGCTTACCAAGAGGTATCGTACCAACTGGGTTATTGAGGCCCGACAGGCAGACGCTGTGTAAAATACTGGTATTCAGCCGCATCCGAAAAGGCTAGGCAGATCATGGCGACCTGGCTAGTTGTAGAGCAGCTAAAATTAAAAATTGTCGTCCAACATTGGACACAAGTTCCCCAATAAAACAAATATCCGTTCGTTTTGGCACCAGCTGGTGTTATCTTTATATCTCTGTTATTATTATTATAAAATAAAGGCCACTGGGTTTGTAGAGACACAGTTGGAGAGAGAGAGTATCTACGATAACAAAATGTCGTCTTTAAAAAATAACATTCACTGTAAAAACACAGATAGAAATGAAAACACATGATTGTAAACCATAAGCACCCAGTTCTATCAGAGCGACGAAGTAAATATAATAACATCCCATCATGTTGCTGTGCCCGACAGGGTCCATATTGATGTTTTATTATTTGATTACACCATCTATGTATTACATATGGAATGCAATAAAGAATTTGAGATTTGAGATTTGACATCAGGTCCATAATACGCCCAGGTATGCTGCTGGATACTAATGAATAAATAGCTCAGGGTTAACCATATCATCGAATACCATGCTCGGTTCGATATACAACTGATAATCCGAGTTTCAAACGTCGAAGAGCGTGCAACTCAACACGAGTAAAGCAAAGAGAGACCTACACAAAGCAGTGGGTGAATTTGGGCTATGAATGATAATAAACTATATCACCGTGTTAAAATGTAGCGCACTTTTGGACTATATAATCTTTATTGCCGAGTATTTGACTCTCCTCAGACAAGTAGGTATTTTTCCACGAAAACCACCTTCACAGTCCACGACAACTAATCGATTAGCAAAAACAACAGTTAGAATAGCAAAAACACGAACGAAACCTTACTCATTATCTAACAATTAACGATTCAACGCAGCGTGTTGTACAAGGACGCGTGTTTTTATGCAAATCGCATGTGTTTTGAGTTGTCATGGCTTTTGTATAGCAGTTCAAAGAAACTGATTGTGTGCATTATGAGCATTCATTTTCATTCAGTTTAGAAGATACCTGACAGAATGAAAATCGAAAAGGTTCAGCGAATCTTTTAGGACTTTTACATACAAAATGTTCAAAAGATCAATATAGAAATAGTATCAAAGTGAATCCACCTAGAGTTATTAGAAACAATAACTTTACAGCCAATAGCTTAATAGAAGATAAAAGAGAGTGAGAAATAGATAAAGACAGATATAACACAGAAGACCGTTAGGCTAATAATTTCAGGCGACAATAACGCTACCATAGAAGTTGAAGAGTTTGAATTTAGAACAATATTATGATTACCAACGACTAGTATTAAAGCACGTAAAACGAATGATTAAATGCAAAAGTGTAATAGAACAATAACAACTGTAACACAAGTTATTCTAGTGTAATAGCATCTCATATTGGCACGTATCCTGATGAGAACTATCATGACAAAATAGACTCGAAGCCAGACAGTGCGAGCTCCTTGGCATTCAATCGCCAATCGGGATACAAAACAGATGTATCAGAAAATCCACCAAGCATTGCACACTTTCATCGTCAGCATAATATAATTGATAAAGCACGTCTAGCCGTTGATTTTGTGCTTGATCTCTCTCCAGTCAAGTCGAATTGCCGCCATATTGGACCTTAAGTATGAGGGAAGAGATGTGTGCGCCCTGGGTTGATGACTAGTCTCTGCTGTGATTAGGGGTCCCCTTATCTTACTATGGTTAGCTCTCTGAGTGCATGGCCATTTAACTTGGTCATTAGCTACTCTCATTTAGCTGCTACCACCCTGTGAAGTCATCAGTTCTTAGGTTACTAATCCATACTGCTTTATTGATGTGATTCTATCACTGTTCACCATTACATTGCTTAAGGAGTGGTCCTTTTGTACATTCATCTCTATTTTGTGATATATATGTCTAGTTTGAAATATATTTATAGTGGAGACACGCAATTATGTCTCGAATTTTAATTATGTTCAGACGAGACTTGTTCATCTACACTCTCAATTTCCTTACATGCTGTGTACTGTTGACAAACAGCAAACAAATTAATTAATTTTCCGACACATGATGATAGAAAGCATGAAGTACAATCAAACGTGTAAAAATCGTATATTTGAAGTAGAATTGGGAGTAAATTTAAAACTTGCACTTTGCTTACTGATCTTTCATCAATGGATTATGTAATTCAGCCATGTCTGCCATTTTTATAAAGAGCATCGATATCGGAAGTATTCATGGTTCACATCAATGCATATAGTTTAAAATGGTTTCTCGACTATTCTTACTTCAGATCACCTATCTACGTAATACAGTAAGATGCCAGAAAACTGTCAAGATTCTACAATGTCTAACTTCTCGTCACTATTTTCGATTTTTAAGAAAATTACAGTGACTTTCACGTTATCGGAGGTCAAAAGATTCAAGTGCTGTGTGGCTGTGAAAACCGCATGTTTTATGTCCAATTAAAATGAGTCCCACTCAATTTAGTGTAACAAACAATTACTGGCGTCACTTGATGTAGTCATTAGAATAAGACTGTAAACCAAGTTCATAGGAAATGGCGGTTTTAAGGAACATGGTTGGTTGAACCAGAAAAAATATTGCATTAGGTGTTTTAACCACTAAGGAAATGCACCTGATCTTCCTCCTAACTCCTCTCCCCTCCCTCCCCCCTCCTTTCCCCTCCTCTCTATTTCCTCTCTCCAACCAAGGCAAATGTGTGATAAAATTAACATTATGAAAAGTGAAGGGAATCCCATGTGGTTGTTGCTTTCTAACGGCCATTTTCAAAAACCTACCAACAGGTATCGGTTGCCATCTCTATATGTTTGACATTTTGTTTACCATTGTGTTTTAGAAAAAAAAAACGTCACGGAAAAAGCATGAATAAAGCTCTATGCTATTTTTCTATGAAAAAAAAAAATTATTACCTGTATAAAGTGACAAAGTATAAAGTGACGCGGATAGGACATATAACTTTGTTTATGGAAACATCGATTGCTACGAGAGTATATAGGCAAATTAACTGACAGTTATACGTAAGTCAGTTATATTTTATTATAGAAAAAGGCCTTTAGACGTGTAAGTGATCTATCTGCAGTTGAGTAAAACAATGGCCGAAAAGATTAAAAAAAAAAAATGTTAGGGGACTTTCGAGTTCGCACCGCACCGTTTTCGTCAAAATGTTTGGCCACAGTTTAACCAAATCTTATTTAGCAAGAGGAGTTCCTTAAACTATCCCTATTCGATGCTAGGACTCTGCCTAGTTTGTTCCATCCATTTGAAGAAGTCCATAATTATATCTCGATATCTTGTAAAACAATCTCAAAGGTTATCAAATATCACCGCTTCCTCAGACAACTTCTACCACACACGATCGCTAATAATTCTAGTACGAGCGCATTCTCGAGCTCACTGTTAGCCGTTATCGTAAACACTGGCAGGCTCGCCGCCTCTGCCTACCCTGGACCAGCGCCAGAGAGATTTTAATGTGTATAGACGACAAACTCAGTTCTGTTAGTGCTTTTTTTGTAGTCTGCATCTAGCATAGCTCCTGCGAGGTTTGTCTACATTATGATGTGATGAGCGATAGGAGATAGGAATGATTTTCGAAATCAGTAGTAGCTTTTACTGGTATATCGCTTTACTGTTGCATGTCTTCATAGCATTTGTAGATTATACTATATAAAGCTCGATTACCACTCACTCACTGACTCACTGACATAATTGTTCTCCCAGATGGTGGATGGGGAGGTGGGTATATTTTGACAGATTCGTAAACAAGTAACTCCCGCGAGTATGGGAAAAGTGCCAAACCTCCCCTTTTCGCCCCCCTTCCTCCCCCTCCCTATCGTATCTCGGAAACCAAGAGACCCGTATTTTTTTCTTTTTACGGATTCGTATAGAGGAGGCTCGGGAAAGTAATAACCAGTTTTCAAAGTTGCCCCCCTTGCCCCCCTTTTCACCCCCTTTAGGCGGATCTCAGAAATTCAGAGACTTGGAACATTTTTTTTTTCAGATTCGTGTAAAGGGGCAACGCGTTAGTCAAAATCATTTTTCAAAACTCCCCACTCTCCCCCCCTTCACCCCTCCCCCTATCGTATCTCGGAAACTAGGACACGTAGCGGCTTTTTGATTTTTACTATAAATTATTAATGAGGAGCGTTTAAATTTGTAAACGGAGGGTATCCTCCCCTCCCCAACCTCCCCTAAAATTGAAAGGGCTGTTACTTCGTAACGGTTAGAGATAGCCATTGGGTGTTTGAACAAATATTATAGTAGGCGTCGAAACCTGTCCGGTGGTGGTAGGTTCTGAGTGGAGCGAACCTGCGAGACCGAGGGGAGCGAAGGGGGGAGGTGGCGAGCGAAGCGAGCCGGCGACCTCCGCAGCGTAACGAAGGTTGAGTGGGTGAAGCGTAACTCAGCTTTTAACGATTCTAATGAATTCTCATTTTTTTATTGATTTAGTTTTTAGAATGTTTTAGGGGTTCTCAAGGGTTTTCATACTGATTTAGGGGTAGTTGTAACGGATTTTCCAATTATTTTAAGGATTCTTATGGATTCTCAAAATTTATAAGGGTATGGAATACGTCTTAAGAACACGACGACACGCGAGCTGCGCGCAGCTCGCGCACCCAAGCAAATACTAGTTTTAATATATTATTATACAACGGGCTTTGTACGATCGCCAGAGAGACTTTAATGTGCAGTGACCACGAAACTAGCTGTGGTTCTGATTGTTTTGTAGTCTGTTCCTAGTATAGCTGTTTGCAGTCTTTACGGTCTTAGTTCTCTGCATTGTGAAACGAATAAGAGCGATTTTTTAAATCTGTCCATTGTATTAATTGAAAGAAAGAAAGAAAGAAAAAGCATTTATTAGCCCGCACTGGACAAAACACAAATTAAAATGGTTAAATTAACAGCTAAATAAATTAATTAAATTAACACTTACAACTAATCAAAATAAAAAAATAAACAAAGAGAAAAATAAAAAAAAACATGAAATGAAATTGGTCCTGTACGAGGCCAAAAGGCCCCATCTCAGCATGGGAATATATTGGCAATTGGGATAAAGTTTGCAAATCTACGCCTGAAGTGCGTATTTTGCGTACGATCTTTTAGTGAGGTGTTTCATTATGTTTGTCGAAGTATCATATTGCTTTGCACATAGGTAATGACAGTAAAAATAGAAAAACTAAACTTCTCAAAAAAAAACTCCAACTGCGAAAATCTAGTTTTCTGTTTTTGAGCCTCGCATTTTCACTTGATGCGTGGAAATCTACTATTCAGAACGAATAAACTGAACAATAATAAAAACGACTGCCAACGTCATAATCCGTCGTTGTTTATCAGGCACATTTCCAAGATGGTCTCAAGATCGACACATCTCATGGTAATTCTGTAAACATGACTTCAAGGCCTGGATAGAAACCAAAATAAAACCAAATGTAAAAACAACAAAAGCTCAACCATAGTGACAAGATGTACCTAGCCCTGGAGACGTAACAACAAATGAGCAGTCATAAAATGCAAACAATACTCCACAAACTCATGAAACCTCAGTCTCATTATTCTACACTTAGTACTTGTATATTTGGCCCAGATTCGTGCGTGGAACGCGCAGGCGCGGGTTGCATAACTCGTAACGACCCAGGAAACAAGTTCAGTCCACATCTAGGTTCGTACAGGCTGGAGAAGGTCGCTATCGATCCAGCTTGCGTAACTCAGCGGTTGGGCCGATAGCGGTCCTATGTACTGGGTATTGGACAAATACATAGGATTGAAGTACCTATAGGTTTATGTAACTTTAGCTTACAGAAAACTTAGGCAGGAATCAAAGATAAGCCGACCTTTGGACATGTTAGCGATAAGGCTAGTATGATGACGAAGTTTTCAAGCCTAGATCCATGAAAACTAATCAATAGATCATCCCTAAGAGGCTGTTGGAAACTCTCTTGATACCAAAATACTATTCCACATTGTTGGATGTTATAGTCCTATAGTATTTTTACCACCATCCCATGGATTTAGTTACTGGGAAAGCAGGAATTGGCTGGTTACCAAAAATTTAAAAACTTGTGATATCAGCCAAACCACAATGGACTCGCGTGGTGCATAACAGTCCATTCCTCACAGAGAGGAGACCTAGCTCTGTCCCAGCAGTGGGAACATTATAGCCTGATTAAGCTTGGTAATCCACCTGCAACTTTACTTCACACAAAGGAAGGTTCAAAAGTAGGTATACAAACGTTTTAAGCTGTTATACTACTGATGACATGAACAACTCCCTACCCTTCGAAAAACAGGCTGAAATGTCAGGGCTGAAAGCATTACGTAACAGAGGGTGGTCGGGTGATGCTACGTAGCAAAACGTTGTTGTATGCAAATCGACTGAAGATACCTACGCGACGATACGAAACGAACGATAGATAAAGGGTGTAAAACACCTCTTAACGAAGCCGAAATGTACTTGTTCTCGTCATTGCGATCATTTTTTTGTTCTACACCATACCTGGGAACCTTCTAGTTACGGAGATATTGGGGGTCAAAGTTCCAACTTTTTGACAAGTTTTTTTTTAAATACATGTTTTTAATGTATTTTTTTTACTAAAACACCTCTACGATCCCTGTACTATTCAATCAATCCATCAGCACTGTTTTGAGTGCGTTACATTGAGTTCTACCACAAAACATGACTTCTCACCCCAAAAAAAAAAGTCGTTTCCCAGCAATAATTTTTGCGTAGGGTTACTTAGTTTGATGTACAGAATGCTTGGTTGACGGCTTCGTGATGAGGTCTTTTACACCCTTTAAACTGAAGTACAAAACATCCTTATTTCAGAATGAACTACCATAGTATTTCATAGTGGGCTCTGCATGTTACATTACCGAAATATCAATGGAATTCAAAGACTTTCTTCGTTGTTACGAAATGCTTTAGATTCGAGCGGTAATAAATTTTCTACCAGTTTATGGGCTTGCTATAAATTATCGTCATTCAAGACTTAGGAATGGTTTACATGAACGAATTGGAACTTGGAACGACGTAAAGAATGAGTGTGAGCTGGTACAATGGTGTGTTCAATGTTTTACTGAACGAGTTTAAATAAACAACATCGTACCTATTGTAGTTGGTTGCTTACTGTAAACTAACATAAGTACATTACTTATGTTAGTTTTATTGAACAATCAGTACCTAACTACCTACCTACAGACAGAGTATAGCGTGGAATGAAGCAGGTTCAAACTTCAAAGATAACTTGGTTTTGTAGTTCAACTTAGGAGATATTATGGAGTTTTCATAGAACAATGGTAGGTAGCCTTTTTTTTTATAAAATATCTATGGCTATGGCACTTGAATATGGTAGCCTGAAGATAAATGGTACGGTGTCTGTCACAGAAGCCTTTGCATCCTGAAAGTGTTTTTCTTTTTTAATTTAGTGCCAATATCGATTTATTCATCAAAACAACGATGACAGATATAGGTGTACAGGTTGAATTGACATCGACGCACGATAATCGCGTATTCGGTATCTACTTACTATCTACCTAAATCTTTGCGAACCACTTATTTTTTTTTTATTGGTGATATAAAAAATCTGCTGTTTCCTAAAAACATGAAAACTTCCCATTGCTGGGCAAAGGCCTACCCCATATCCTTCCAGGTACCTACTCTTCTCCTGCGCCACCTCGGCTGGTGAAAACTTACATGGTCAAAATGTAAGGAAAAGTTTTTTTTTTATTACCGATGTCCAATGTCCCTTCCATAGATGCGACTTTGCCGAACTTTCAAAACGCAATCCCGTAAATGTATAATAATGATAATCATGTGTTTGTAGTAAACATACAAGCGGCCTACCTAATCCGCTGATGGGCAAAATAAAGGAGCGACGACGTAAGTACGTAAATAAAAATTAAATTAAAAACCCTACAATCTACTATCTACCTTATTTCTAAATTACATAATATTATGAACAATATTCAACATTATAACACACAACACAAAAAAAACAACGCACACAAAAACACACAACACACGCTAAAAAACAGATTTAAATTAACTAAGTATTTGTTTACACTTATATTTAAGTTTTAAGTAGTAGTCGCCTCCTCGGCGTTGGCCTCTCCCATTATACTCCACACATTTCTGTCCCGGGTTTGGTCATCCAGTTTGGTCAAACTTTCTCTTTGAAAAAACAATATAAGCGGCCCACCTAATCAGCTGATGAACAAAATAAAAAAAAGCGGCGTAACACAATTAAATCGACGAGAAAATAAACCTAATGCCAAGGCCTTGGAAGACATTGTGTGAACATAAAAACTGGTATTTCAGTAAGGTTAACTCATTTGGGGGGAATATTTAGTGTTCCTGAACACATTTTGTTTCATAAATGATGCAGTGGGTGATTTTTCGGATGTTTTCTGTAGTTTTCGGGTAGACTGTAATTTTATAAATGTGAAAGCACCTAAATAACATTTTATCACTTGGACGCCTGATCAGATTTCGATTAAATTATGGTAAACAGTAGAACCTGAATTATTAGGACATTTATGGCACTTTTTAGGGTTCCGTAGTCAACTAGGAACCCTTATAGTTTCGCCATGTCTGTCCGTCCGTCTGTCCGTCCTCGCTTAATCTCTGTGACCGTTAGCACTAGAAAGCTGAAATTTGGTACCAATATGTATATCAATCACGCCGACAAAGTGGTAAAATAAAAATTGGAAAAACATATTTTATTAGGGGAAAAAAAAAATCACTTCCCACTTTACATATATGTAAAGTGGGAAGTGATTTTTTTTTTAATTTCAACCCTAACGTGTGATATATTGTTGGAAAGGTATTTAAAAATGAATAGCGGTTTCCTAAAATCATTTTTTGATAATGTCAATAATTTCGGAAATAATCGCTCCAAAAGTAAAAATCAATGTGTCCCCCCCCTCTAACTTTTGAACCATAAGTTTAGAAAATATGAAAAAAAATCTGAAAAGTAGAACTTTATAAGGACTTTCTAGGAAAATCATTTTGAACTTGATGGAAACAACAGTTTTTGTACAAAATAATTTCTGGACTAAGTTTGTAGTATATTCGTATATGCAAGCATTTTTACATAATGGATATCCACCTTTAAACTCATAAGTGGGAACAGTTATTGTGACGGACGGGAAACTACGGAACCCTACACTGAGCGTGGCCCGACACGCTCTTGGCCGGTTTTTTATTTCAATAGTATGTTCCCGTGGAATGATTTCTGAAAAACATGCGGGCGAAGCCGTAAAAGCCAGTACCTAACAACAACAGCCCATAACGTCCACTGCTGGACATAAGCCTCTCCCATGATGGGAGGAATTTGTCGTAATCTCCACGCTTGGCAGGCGGATTGGAGATCGCAGTGATGAAAGACTAACAGAAAACGCTGCTGCCCATTCTCAGGTTTACGGAGGCGCAAGGTGTTCTGCCTCAGACATTAGTCGCCTTATACGACACCCGTGAGTGTAATGGGTTGGTTCTATTCTACTAAAGCCAGTACCTAAAAGCTGTAAAAGCTAGTATAACAATTTTGGGACTGACTGTACCTTATAACCTTACAATAGTATAAAAGAAACTATGAAGATGTAAAACTTCATGGTTAAACAGACCGGCAAGGAAACTTACGATAAAAATCAATGTCTTCAAAGTCACTAAAGTTAAAGGCGTGGGAATATCTGCAGCTGAATTACTTATTAATATTTATTTCAATGCCAATGCAGTTAGAAATTAATAACATGCCTACCAACCTAGATATCTAGGAAATCAATAACAGGTAACTGACGGTCTATAGCAAAGCATCTCTGCCATTTAAACACGTGACAATATATTTTTCAATACACTTCCTCGAAAACCGCGCTACGATTAGGTACAACATGCAATGTATTTCATACCCGTGCGATTTTTTCCACTTTCCCGCACGTGTGCGGGAATGAAAATTGCCACAGATAAATACATAGACAAAGTTCAAATCGATTCAATGCCTATAGTCGGAGGTGAATGTTTTTTTTTTTATTTCGGCAAAGCAATATGCGTCTTTACGGCGTAAATATTTTTTTGATTATTAATTGTGTTTATATAGAATATCATAGATAACTATGATTATTTAAAACTAATATTTACTTTTTCAAACAAATTAACATTTATTTGTGTTCTGAATTCAAAAATAACAAAAAAAACTATTTTTTATATTGGGCTGTTTAACGGCTTCATACCTTTGCCTCTCCTTCAACCTGGCGAAAGCGAAGCGCGAAAAAAAAAGAAAATTAAAATAGTACATTTTGATACAAGTGGAGAAAGTTTGTTATTGTAATCGAGGCGGAATTATAACTCCCGAGCCGTAGGCGAGGGTGTTTTTGAGCCGAGAATTGCAATAACAAATGTCCACGTGTATCAAACGACGTTTTTCAATACACTTTTGAAGAAATAAAATAAAATAACGAATAATATTTTTGTCACGAACTATGAAACTATGATTTAAATTTTCTTTTTTTTCGCGCTTTGGTCTCGCCAGGTTGAAAGAGAGGCAATGGTATGAAGCTGTTAAACAGCCTAATATAAAAAATAGATTTATTTTATATTTTTGAATTCAGAACACAAATAAATGTTAATTTGTGTATAAAAGTAACTATTAGTTTTAAATAATCATGTTTATATCTATGATATTCTATTTATAAACACAATTTGAATATTCAAAAAATATTTATGCCGTAAAGACGCGTAGTGCTTTGCAAAAATAAAAAAAAAAACATTCACCTCAGACTATAGGCATTGAACCAATTTGGACTAAGTTTAGGTATAGTTATCTGTGGCAATTTTCATTCCCGCACACGTGCGGGAAAGTGGAAAAAATCGCACGCGTGTGAAATACATTGCATGTTGTACCTAATCGTAGTGCGTTAAGGACCAGTTTTCGAGGAAGTGTATTGAAATCATAGTTTCATAGTTCGTGATAAAATTTTTTTCATTATTATATTTTATTTCTTCAAAAGTGTATTGAAAAACGTCGTTTGATACACGTGGACATTTGTTATTGCAGTTCTCAGTTCAGTATAATTCCGCCTCGGATGCAATAACAAACTTTCTCCACTTGTATCAAAATGTACAATTTATTTATTTTTTTTACTTTTTTTATAAAATTTTGTAATTACTATTGTATCTTTTTGTTTCTGTTTATCCTGTGTGAGTCAATAAATACTTTTCTTTCTTTCTTTCTTTATTTCTTTCAAAGAGAGAACATATTGAATACCTTTTGTGAAATAACATGAAAATTTAATATTAGATCGGTAATCTCTGTCAAGTCCCTCGGGAAGAAGGCGTGAGTTTATTTGTAGGTACCAAGGGTAGGGTAGGTACCTACTGATTTCTAACACTACAATAGAGATAGACCACAAACCAAAAACTTATGACCACGCAGTAGGTATGTCGACATACCTACATAATTATCTAATTGAAGCGCAAAATACAGCATCACAAAACCTTAAATACCCTCTGATATTCCCAAAGTTATGTTTGAAAGCATAAACGTTATTAAAATTATGTAGACCCAACCGCAAAAGGCACAGGTATGATGTGCCCGATTAATTTAAAAGTTACCACGTAATGTACAAATTTTCATCCGTTGGGGGCTAGGGGGCTTAAAACCCGCAGTGTTGAAAGGTCGGGTCCCCAAGCCCCCAAACCCCGACGGGGGTGTGGGGGTGTTACATAACATGACCTACATGGACGGACCAGCTGGGAATGAAGTTGGAAAGCACTTGTATTTTTGAAGAAGTTATGATTGTAAACTTATTAAATTTCTGAAGAAGTTACAGCTATAATAATAATAATAATAGCGTTTATTTCGGGCTACGCCCATAGTGTTAGTAACAATGGTCTTAAAAACTAGTGTTAGTAGATATAAATACACACACAAACATTTATATTATTCAGTGTGGAGTTTCATCCAATGTCGCAGCATTGGAGACTCCCATCTATCTGTGAATAAACTCAAGATACTGTTGGTACCGCCACGAAGACGAGCGAGCAGGGAAGCGCTTCTCTTTCGCATGATGGCCGCAAAACCATCTATATGCCTTTCCGCAAACATTTTTGATGCGCTACATCGCCATGGCAGCCTCAACAGTATCCTGAGTGCGTTATTATACTGGACCCGTAGATCGCTGTATGCACGCAAACTATAACTAGTCCACAGGCTGCATGTGTAAAATGACGAGCAAAAAGCTTTAAACAGAGTAATCTTGACCGCCTCTGTACATCGCGCAAACCTGCGGGCCAGCATGTTACAGCGCACCGACAGCGATCTACGTTCCCTGTCAATGTCTTTATTATCCTTTAAGTCGTCGGTAACCCAGTGACCCAAGTACTTAAAACTGGTCACTCTATTTAAGGGTGCTCCGCCGAGCGATATCTTAGGTATAGTTGGGTAACCTATAGCACCCGCTTTAAAGACCATTATTTCGCTCTTTTTGGCGTTATACTTGAGTCCTTGAGCTACCGCGTATGCTTCACATATTGACACCAGTCGCCTCAAGGCTCCTATCGATGGGCTCAGCAACACCATATCGTCGGCATAACTAATGTTATTAACACACACCCCATCTATATGACAACCGATATTAGTGTTGCTGAGCTCACCGACTAGCTGATCCATGTATAGATTGAAAAGTCGAGGTGAGCTCAACCCCCCCTGCCTCACCCCGCACTCCAACCGATACACATCAGAGAGCGACCCGTCCCACTTCACACTGTTTTGTTGGTTATTATACCAATATTTAAACAGATTTATGATGTTACTAGGCAAGGTAGTTTCTTCTTGTAGCTTACGCCACAGTGCTTTATAATTAACGAGATCGAATGCCTTTGACAAATCCAAAAAACAGGCAAACACAGGCGTTTTTCTGTCAGTATAGTACTGTACAGTCTGCTTGAGGCATAAAATGGCACTCTCTGTCGAGAGTCCAGGTCTAAAGCCGAACTGATTATCTTTTAATATAATATGCTTCGATAACTGCTTGTCAAGCAGACTGTCCAGCACCTTGGCTATGACAGTCGCCAATGAAATAGGCCTGTAGTTGGAAATGTCAGAGGCATCCCCGGTTTTATTTTTAACAATAGGCACCACAGTAGTGTGCTATGTTTGAAACTTATTAAATGTTTGACTGTTTTAGAAAGAAAGAATAATGTTTATTTGACGGCAGTTCATTTTTCAATTTTCTGTTGGATATGTAAATGAAGACTGTTTTTTCCAGGAAGCAAAATTAAAATGAGGGCTCAATAGCCCATTTCAGCATAGCTATTCACAACCCTTCGATTCGATTTTCGATTCGGAAAGTCGAATGTCTATCTCGCTCGACTTCGTAATGTCAAAAAAAGATAGACATACGACTTTCCGAATCGAAAATCGAATCGAAGCGTTGTGAATAAGGGGCCAGTTTTCAAAATTACTAGAACAAGATCGCAGAACGACCTAGATGTCCCGACCTAGATGTTGAGAATTGTAACGAGATATACAGCCTGTGTATCTGACCATATGTATATGGAATCGTGACCTATTGAAGGTATGGAAGGAGACCTTTACCCTTAGGGGCATAACGGGATAATATTCTTTTTATGGCGTCGATGGCAATCTAAATGTTGGTATTTGCATGCTGTGTCTATCGCGTCATATTGTACACTATGCTTGTATCATATTGCTTGTATTATTAGGATAAACAGTGTAATAATTGTAGATAGACCAATAAATAAATAAATAGTAATGTGCCGGGATAAATAAAGCATAGAATAGATTCTGTATGAAACGGTCTGCTATACAGCGTACCAGAAAGGCGCGGTCATATTTCAGGGTGAGATTCTGACCAGCAAACTGTGAAACTTTCTCCATGGGACCGAAATCGCGAAAAAACAAACAGCGCCCTAATGTATGGGACATTATGGTCGAGTATTGAAGTTTTGTACTAGAGAGCTAAAAGTTTATCGAAACTATTACAAACTTAGTACAAAACTGACGTCAAGTTGAAACGGAGTCACAATTCTAAGCAGTGAGAGAGAGCGATTGAGAAGAAGGTACACAATCTTTTCACAACACGCTGAGCCAAAGAGACACAAATCATACAAAATTAACATCTAAGCAAGTGTACGTATATACATAAATACGTATAACCAGTCAACGACAGACTCCTACCAGACGGTTGGAGCTAATAATAATCAAGGAGCACACATGGTGTCGAGATGATGCTAATGGGTAAGTACCACAACAGTCAGCTGACCTCGCATTGTGTAGGCTTCCGTTATAATGAGAGATCAACTTATATAAGATGTTTGCCGGGCTTACATGGTAGCATATGGACTGTGAAACAGATTAGCGACCGTGTAATTAAATGTAATTATGAATTTAAATTATTATGTTAAAGTTTTTATGATAATGGTGCGTAAAGGTTTATTCGTTTCAGATCTTAGATTAGACAGATTTTAGTTTATGTACTCAAAAGTATCGTTATTTTAAGTAGAAATATTATTCTATAAATAAACTCATTAAAAAAATAGGAAGATAGTGGTGCCGATTCCCTTGTTTACAAACTAAACCAAATTTAAGTTCAGTGCATCTTTTTCTTTCTATTTCATTAAGAAAAGGACAGAAGATAAATTTTAGTTATGTTCTGTCAAATTAATCAGCGCCATACAAGTTTTAGACGCGATTAAAAAGTTGACCACTAAAATTACATCAAATTACGTCAGGTGCTGACTAATTTGACAGGATTAAACTAATATTTATCTTCTATCCTTTTCATAATGAAATAGAAAGAAAAAGATGCATTCAACTTAAATTTAGTTTAGTTTGTGAACAAGGGAATCGGCACCATTGTATAACGGTTGTAAGTGGTAAAATAGATGGCTGATCTATGACACAATGCTCACAATGCTGTCCTATTTGACTCAAAGGTTGACTGGTTGAGAATGCCTTGTGGCAATAAGTCCATCTATGTACCACTCTTATAGAAGAAGTTTAAATAAATAAATGACCGTAATAAAATAAACCAAATATTGTAAAAATTAAAAATAATAGTTATCTACCTCACAATAATCTAGAATTTTAGTCAGGTAGTAAGTAGCTACAAGATACATAAAATAAAAAGATGTACTCACATTGCGTAGTTTAAGGCGATAAAGATGTACCACAATGTGAACACGATAATGCCTTGAGCACCGCCGTTGGACATGGTGTCAGCTTAAGAACCAAGCCTCCAGAGTAGATGCTATTGTAGTCCACAGATCCCAGTAACAGTGCCACCTCAGATGCCTTTGGTAACAGTGACGATATCACTTGCGATTCCACCAAAAATAATATCAATGTCACTAACAGTGCCACCAATAACAATACTTATGCTACCAGCGATGTTTTATATGGAGAAGCTACTTAAGCTAGAAACTAATACACTGCTAATGTCACCTGCGATGACACTGGAAAAATTACCGAAGCTACTAAAGATACCACTAGCAATGGTACTTATTTTACCAGGATCGCCACTGGCAAAGCTGTTAAAGCTACCAGATATGCTAGTGTTACGTGAGAATCTACTAATGCAACTATAGTTGCCAAAAGAAACTGTCTAGAACCTAGGATGCCTTTGGTGAAACCTTAGAAATGCTACTGACGAAAGCGTTAGGGATTTCAAAGAAGCTACTGGTGAAATCGCTCGTGCTAAAGCCTCCAGTTATACGACTTATGTCACTGATAACACTGCTTATGCTACCAGATTTGGCACTTTGATTTTGTTTCTGGCTTTTATTATTATTAAAACCGCTGTGCTACTCTTTGGTTCTTGTTCTGGTTTTAAACTATGATTCAGCTGTTTTCAAAATAGTTGCCAGGGCTTCCAATAAAGGTTTTTAGTCAGTTCTTATAGTAGGTTCTGGTATTAATATCGGTTCTCATAGGATCGTGGACTGTTTACTGTTTTTTTTTTCTACTTCGACGTCTTCGATTGCGGGGAAGACACGTCTGTAACATGTTTTTAAATAGAAGTTAGTAAGACATTTAATTACCCCATCTGTAAGTGCAAATAAACAAAATTGATGTGTCTGTTTGTAATATCAAAATCACAGGTTTTTACTGAATGCATATACGGCACTATAACACAAAAATAATTGTCCGCCTGTCTGTTCCGGCTAATCTCCGAAACGGCCGGACCGATTTTGACAGGACTTTTACTGGCAGAAAGCGGATGTTATAAGGTCTAACTAGGCTTTATTTTATAATAAGTATTAAGGTTCGATGCAAAAAAATTAAAACTATAATTTCACGAGATCGAAGGTCACGGAAAACCGATAGTTATTAATAAACGTGGAGTAAAGTAACAACCAGGTACTTATATCCTTCAGATTCGTCCACGTTAACCGAATACGGGTATCATAGGGATATTGTTCATGATTCATAACGAATAAAGGGCAGAAAGTACCTAATTGCAACTGTCTTATATAACTAATACTCAGATAATTATAATGTGTAATATCCCCAAAAAATAAGAAATGAGTACGAGGAAGTCTGGTGCCGGTCACCGGTGACTGAAAAGTTGTGTGGTAATCGGTTGTCGTGGTATTGGCATGTGATGCGGAGGAACCTGATCAAGGTAAAAGCCAGCTATGGGGTCACGGGAAGCGTCCACTAGGCGTTTTGAAAGTTCTTTGAACAGGCTATGGGCACTCGGATCCCACGGCCCCAGAGTTTCAACCCCAAACGGCTCGAAAATCGGAGGAATGACTAAAATGTCGTGAGGAAAGTTTTGAGTATGAATGTGGATGGGTATAAGAGTAGAGGAAGACCAAAGAAACGATGGATGGACTGTGTAAAGGATGATATGGCAAGAAAGGAGATGTCTGATAAGATGACGAGTAATAAAGAAGTATGGAAGAAGAAGACATATATATGCTGCGCCGACCCCAAATGAATTGGGATAAAGGCAACAGGTACAGTGTTAGTTACGCAACACAGGCGCGAAAAATTGCTATAAGTATTCGAACAGGAGTTTTTAATATTTTGTACAAAGTGTTATTTTATTACATAGGTAGTTCATTAGTTATAATAATTGCCCCAGTTGGTAACCCGTAGGCTTTGCCTAATTGCCTCTTCGTGGCGCACGCCTATGAGGCAAGATTATGACGATGATCCTCAAATGTGTCCTAAGTCACGACATTGCGCAGTGAAAAAGCCACTAAATCTGAATGATAGACTGGTTTCTGTGGAACTCTTAAGAAAACCACAACAGACGGAAACTGAACAGATTTATTTTTTACCAGCGGACGTCACGCGGTTTCACCCGCGTAGTTCCCCTTCCCGTTCCCGTGGGATTACGGGGATATATATATCCTATGTTACTCAGGGTGAATGTAGCTTTCTAATGGTGAAAGAATTTTTGAAATCGGCGCAGTAGTTTTTGAGTTTATTCGTTTATTCATTACAAACATACACACACACATACACACAAATACAAATCTTTCCTTTTTAGAATATTATTATTAGTGTAGATAGTGAGGGTATAGTACAATATTGTAAGGCTGCGTTTCCACCAGAGATGTGCGAGGATGCGTAGCGAGGGATGTGTTTGTAAAGAACCAATAGAATCGCTTCATTTACCTCGCCTCGGTCAGCACAGCTCTGGTGGAAACGGCTCAGAGGAGCTAGATTTTTACAAAACAAGCGAGAGATGTGTGCGAGGGATGTGTACGAGGGATGTGTACGAGGGATGTGTACGAGGGATGTGTACGAGGGATGTGTACGAGGGATGTGTGCGAGGGATGTGTACGAGGGATGTGTACGAGGGATGTGTACGAGGGATGTGTACGAGGGATGTGTACGAGGGATGTGTGCGAGGGATGTGTGCGAGGGATGTGTACGAGGGATGTGTACGAGGGATGTGTACGAGGGATGTGTGCGAGGGATGTGTGCGAGGGATGTGTTGCGAGGAACGGTTGCGAGGTTTGCGCATACTATAATTTTTCGTACATTATGCCACGCAACCGTACGACATGCGTACGACTACAAGCGCTAACGACAGCAAAGTGAGACGTGACTACTGACTCGTGAGTGAGCGGCAGGCAGGCGTTCGCGTTACTTCGCTCCCACTACACCGCACCCCCGTCGACACATTTAACTGCTTCGCAACGCATCCTCGCCATTAATGCGCATTTTCACAGCTCCGCTACACATCCTCGTAGGCACATTTTTATCGCACAGCTTTGGTGGAAACCCCCACACATTTTCACAGCACAGCAGCTAGACATCCTCGCACGACACATTTCCATCGCACATCTCTGATGGAAACGCAGCCTTAAAAACCACGGGAAACATCTGGATGAGGAACAGAAATCGGAAGTGTGGCAGAAAAGGGGACCTATACCCAGGAGTGGGTGATTCTAGACTAATATGATGATGATGATGAATGTGAGGGCAAAGTCTGGCTAAAATATTGAACCGAGATTTGTTTCGAGTGGGTTCAAGATGATACAAATAAAAGCAAGCCAGTGCCAATCTCCAACTCGGACGCAGGAGTACGTACCTACCTATTGAATATCATGCCTTTCAGAAAATAAGTCACTTACCTGTGCTGTGCTTACCTATACTATACTAGTTTTATAGTACAGGCCGAAATTGGTTAGACATTTACATTCTTGGGTTTTTGATGAAAATGATGTTGATATTTTTTTAAGCTTTTATTTAATTGTCATCTCTTTTTGAGTTTTGTTGAAAAGTATTGATTGTATTTATAAAATTGACAATATGGCACTTAGACAGTGTATATGGAGTTTTTATGTTATTCAATGAGTTTTTATGAAAGCGCAAAAGTCTGGATTACTTAACAAAACAGCCACGGGGCTGTTGTGTCTTTAGCCGGCCACACTATCTATTCCCAAACCACTGTAACTCCTGAAAGCCAGAATCAACAATGGCGACCGCCAGAAAAGCGCCGAGACAATGAAGCTCGACGAAGTCCCAGAGAATGAATTTAACTGTCTTGGATCCCGCGACGAAATTAATCAGACAAGTATAGCGGAAGAGTAGGAAAAAACTGTAATTTTCACTTCCCTCCAAATCAGCAGGAGACAACGAAACAAGGCTAATACGCACAAAGGGTCACGTTGCCTAGCACCACGGATAAATATTACCTATCAAAATTAATGGGTCCTAAGTTGTCAGCTGTTTTATTTGATTCCAATAATAGGTATGGCAAAAACGCTTGAACGCACGGAAATTTGTTCTAGTTTCTACAAGGTCTGTGTAGTAAATAACTCCGGATGTAACCTGTACGTACACTACCCAACATAATATTGCGTTATCATTCTGCCAAAGATTGGGCTATTGTGTCTACTGCTGATAGAGTTCTAAGTTGTAACCTGACCCGGCGCACGCAAGGGAGTCCTCAGGAATGCGTTGTGCGGAACCCATATCACCTTCACACCTGTGCAACCCCGCAAGCCCCTCACCCCCTCCGGCAGTGGACCTTGGTGGCACTCTGCCTGTCACACATAATCAGTTGGTAAAATGGCGTTCCTATAATTGAATACCCCCCTTCCTATTTGCGCTAAAAGCTGGGTAAGAGGCGACATCTATACCGCCAGAGACTCACTAAACTAACATGATATCCTACAACGCGGTATTATAGTTATGATCCGCGTGATTTACGTAACGCGGAACCCACAACCGTCTCTGGTTGGTAGATCTTCGATTTGCAATAGATGTGGGACTTTCTACCTACCGCATGCAAGCCACCATAGGCGTACCTATAAAGGTACGCCTATGGTGGCTTGCATGAAGGAAAAGATAGTTTTATTTAAGGCGGTTCCCCGAGCAAAATTAGCAACTCTATTTGTGGTGGTTCAAACTTCGTTTGAAATACTGTTAGAATAAAGTTCTAATCAGCTTGCACTACGAAATGGTTGTTACGTCAGTCACTGCAGGCCGAATTATGCGAAATGAGTGGTTTTTATTCTTTATAAAATCAAATTTACGTCTTTTGGAAAAAATAAAACGAAAATTATGTTCATTATTAAATTGCCTATCCATTAGTAGGTATAATAAGTAGCAAATCAAAATAATGGTTACTTTACGAGGAGTAGCATTTTATAAATCATTATTTCTCATTTCTGTGGTTTCGTTGTGATGGGATTTATTAAACATTAAGCAACTTAAAAAAATATATGAAACGACAATTTTGGAGTCAAGAATATGTAGTAATTTAATGTATTTTTTATTAGTTGGTATTTCTTTTGGATAAAGAGTAGGCTCCAAAAAACTGCTCTCTCAAGGTCATTTGCTCGGGGAGCCGCCTGTATGCATCACCTTAAAGACAAACTATTAATATACAGGTGTAGTACCTAGTTCATAGAATTTCATGAAGGTGTTCTAAGGTATGTAGGTACCTACCTATACTTCACATCCTCTCACGTTTTTAAGAATTTAAAATAAATTCACGAGTCCCATTCTGGGACTTAAATCTTGTAGCCTAGGGCCAAACAGTGGCTTCGTTAGCATGTCGGCCAACTGTAACTCCGACGCGACGGAACATGCTGGACATTTAAGTCTCCGTTGCTAACACATTCACTTACAAAAAAATATTTCAGCTTGATGTGCTTAGTCCGTTTTCACAACTTTCGTTCTAAACATTCGGAGTACCTATAGTCCTTCCCATTCTCTGGTCTACGGAGGCGCAAAGTGTTCTGCCTCAGACATTAGTCGCCTTATACGACACCCGTGAGTGTAATGAGTTGGTTCTATTCTACTCTGCTCCTAATGACTTACCAACTTACATACCTACCACTCAGCGCTGCCTGCCCGCATCGTGGACTGTCCGTGTAAGCCGTTTTTCTAGCGGCATGTGCCACTAACTACCTTGTGAATAAGAAATGTACACAAAAATAGTGACTTACATAATGTACCGATGCATTTAAATAATACGCTCGTGTATGACATAACTATTGAAAATAAATCTATTAGGCTATGTATGTAAAGACACTTCGCATGAAGTTATGATGATACGAGTGCAGATATTATATTTTAAGTAAGTACTAGCTATTCCCCGCGGCTTCCTTCGCGTTATCGTCGGAAATTATCGGGGATAATGTCCTATTTATAATACTTTAGTAAAAACACGCAACTTATTTGTGTCACAACAAAATTAGCGAATCCACTGACAACTTTTATTACTAAAGACTACCAAAAATGTATACTTAAGCAAGAAAAATAATTGTTTTTGGACTTGTAGTAGAAAATTTTGCGTCGTCTGATGCAGTTTGTAGGAAGAGTCTGATTTGTTTTTCTTTTTTTCGAACCTTGTTTATTAGAAAAAGTCGTCCAGTTTGATTCACCATCTAACAGGTACTATCGAGGACACTCCCGCCTGACCACCACTAAGCTCATTTTTGCTTGCACTCGCAACATAAAAACGCTCTCTAGCCCGCCCCGTTGACTTTGTGTAGAAAAAATGAATGAAAAGATACCGAATCGGCCGAGCGCACTGACGAGAGTTATCGTTACTTTGCGCGCCAAATTTGACGCTTTCCTAATAGGCCCAAACTTTAAGGGGGCATGGCTCGGCGCCTCCGCATGATTTAAGCGAAAAAGTTTTAAAATGGTCAGGCGGAAAAGACCCCGAGGGTTATTCCCGCTCGGTAACACCCTTTCGTCAACACTGTTGACGGTCGGGAAAAAAAAGTTTCGTTCGTTCGCAGTGTCCATGAAAGCTGGTTTTTATTTTTAAAATATGGAAATAAAAATAAAACATGTCATTGATTTTCAAATGTTTAATTACGACGAAAGTCTAGTTTAATTGATAAAAAATGTTGGATGTTGTTCCATATGTAGAATTTAAGTTAGTAGATTGCAAACTTCCCTTTGCAGCAGGCAGGTATAGCGATGCCGCGCCGGTAGCCGGTAACAGTAGATAAAATAAACAATAGATTCGCACACTACCCCCGACCGGCCTATTCTAGTACGTTATCCACCATGACCTTATATTAAGGTTTATGGTTATTGTTTCGTTATTTAATTAGTGTAAATTAGATGATTATCTGTGATACATAATAGTGTACTTAGTTTTCATTAGTCACTTTCTCAACTATATTTGATTATGTTAAATCAGTGTCACAATTTTATTACTTATCAAAGTGTAAAATGGTTATTATGCACGTTATAAGGCCATTTTTTTATTTTCTAGTTAATTGTGTTTTAAAAGATCTAACATAATCCATTAAAACATTTTAAAAATCCGTGACATGTTTTATTTTTATTTCCATATTTTAAAAATAAAAACCAGCATTCATGGACACTGCGAACGAACGAAACTTTTTTTTCCCGATCGTCAACAGTGTTGACGAAAGGGTGTTACCGAGCGGGAATAACCCGACCCCGATAGTACCTGAAGTGCGCTTATTATATCCTGTGTAATAAATATATTTTCGTGTTGACTGTATTTCGGTGTGACTACTAAGCGAATCGGTCAGCCCAGAGCAATCCGCGATTCTCTAAACCTTCTCCGAATGCCCAACAGCCATACCACACCCACACTGCACTGAGAATGCTAGCGGGGGAGGGGAATCCCCAAAGACTGCAGAAGACACCTGCACAGCAAACGGCAAACTTAAGGTAGGACGCCTATACTGCGGCCTTGCCCGCTTAGCATGAACGCCGTAGAAACGAGAGAATCGACAAATTTGTCGATTCTCTTTCGTTTCTACGGCGTTCATGCTAAGCGGGATGGAACACAAAGGTACACCTCTGCCTAACGCATTGGGAATTACAGGCGTGATGTTATGTAACAGTCCATGCGTGTTTAGTCTGCTATAAAAAAAGTACACATATTTTTTAACAATATTTTATTATAACATATGTAAATGTATATAACACAGCTGTATATAAAATCTATTACTAATACATACAATATTATAAAGAGTATATTAGGGATATGTATAAAATAAAAATATATTTTTACATCACTTTATATCAAATGACATTTAAAATTACATAACAAGCTATAACGTTTTCACCTGCTGCAAGTTTTCATTATGTTTGAGCAAATTATGTTTTTTTTTTCAAGTGTGTTACTTTTATTTAAATTAATTAATATATACATATAACGAGCTACCATCACTGCAAAAACAAAATGAATAATATTGTGTACATACTTTAAAAAATATAAGGACTGCAGGCTTGGTGCGGAATATTCGAGTTTCACAAATCAAATGGAAGGTTTTATGAGCACAGTTTTGTTTGATGTTGCTATTTTTAAAATATTCTAATAAGTACCCCTCTTTTTGCGTCGTGGGTTAAAAATATTGGCAACAGACACTTGTAAGATTCTATAAAATGAACGAACATAGGTGGGTAAAAATTCTACTGATAGTGGGTAATTTTTATCTTTACGTTATATTGAATGCACATTTGCATTAGATTGGATTTTCAATAATATCACATTACTGGTACGGTCTACCAATTTTATCTCATTACAATAAAGAAGATATGGCGGGAATCGGCTTGTATATCAGATTCATTGAATAGAAAACAAATGGAGTGCTTATTTTACTTTTGCTTTGAATAGCATTCTGTAAAAAGTAAGTGAGAGATCGTTCGGTGCTTGAGCGACCAGAAAGGACATTAACAATTTCGCAAGTATTTACTAACGATTCCGTTCACTTGTGTTGTTAAATATTTACGAAACCGTTTAGTGAAACTGTGTTAGTTCAGATTTTGGCCACGTGTCGTGGACCCTTGAACTATAATGTAGTTCTTGTAGTAGATTTAAATAAATCTTTTCGATTAATATAATGTTCACAGAAAGACTGTTTCAGAAGATCACGCAGCTTTACCAAACTATAATTATTTACAACAAAACAAGACCTCTTATCTACCCCACACGTTTTTCACACTCCATTTGCCAACTACTCCGTGTTTAACATCTAACAAGCGGTGACAGTGAAACCCTTCTCCAGTTTCTCCACGTATTGCTTACGAGCGTCCATGTTGTCGGCCGGACGGTTGTGCGGCACCCACACCGGCTTGCCGATGAAGAGGCGTTTCGTTTTTATGTAGTCCTGGAATTGAAGAAATGGGAATTAATGTTACTATTTTTTAACTTTTGAGTAGGTACTTATTTTGTTGTCTGTTGTTATGGTTAGTAGGGGAAGACCAATAAAGCGATGGCTGGTCTATGTGGAAGATGAGAGCAGTATGGATTCCATCATCATCATCATCATTCCAGGCTACAGATGTCCACTGCTGAACATACGCCTCCCCCAAGTGTCGCCACATTGACCGGTCCCGTGCGACTCACATCCAGCGGATTCCCGCAACCTTCACCAGGTCATCGGTTCACCTAGTGGAAGGCCTGCCAACGCAACGTCTTCCGGTTCGCGGTCGCCACTCCAGAACTTTTCGGCCCCATCGGCCATCCGTTCTGCGAGCAATGTGCCTGCCCACTGCCACTTAAGTTTGGCAATTCTTCGGGTTATGTCGGTAACCTTGGTTCTCTTGCGGATGTCTTCATTTCTGATTCGATTGCGCAAGGAAACTCCGAGCTGGCTAACTTAGCCAGGACACCTACGCACAACGGACCGAATGAGAGTCTAAGTGCGGAAAATGGAGTCCCTACTCTACTCTACTCCACAGTTGTCGCAACACGAACGTGTTAGCTCATGGATAAGCAGTAAAAGCGAAGGGCAAGGCAGTGGTACTTACATTAGTGTCAAGCGTGAACCGATGGTAATTGCCGCTGGGGATGACGATCATGTCTCCACCGCTGACAGCGATGCGGATCCACTGGTCATTAGCGTCGCGCACGTCGAAGTATCCGGAACCGTCCAGTATGAACCTGGAAAATTTATTATTTTTTATATTTTAGAACTTTTTGAATTGTGACTTTTTCAGTAGGTACTACAACCCGAGTTGGTTCCTTAAAAGTTTTTCAGTATTAGAAAGGATCGATTGGTCAGTTTTCTTTTTTTTTTGTAAATTAGGTATCCATTTTCTTGCTAACTGTAAATTTTAAATCTGTGAATAGAATGAGAAGTGTCTCATGAAAAATAATGGATAGTCTCCTAAGACCATTTTTGTGTAGCTGCAATAGTTAAGAGGGCCCTTCCCGGCCCGCCTTTCGTCAACGCGAGCATGGTCGAAAAGCTTGTTGTTTCATCCAGAGCCACAGCGGTGGTATTCTTTGAACTCCCCTGTCTTACCTAGCCCCGAACCCGCACTACTTGCCTCCCGCGTACCTCATACCGCCTAACGCGAGGACATTGAACGAAAAATATTGTTCGAAAATTTATAAAACTTGTACCAGGAAATACGTGTTTTTGAATTAGTCTTACAAGTATGTGAAATAAATATTTGTTATTTAGAATCTCCACTACATATGCAAGGCTTCTATCAGGATGCTTTCTTTACTTTTACAATTTAGATTTATGTATTAGTACATTATGAACGGCCAAAGTTGAGGTAAAAGTTGTGCAAAACAGCAATTTTTGTAGGCTTATACTGAATTTGTTTCTACAAATTTTTATTTTCTGCTTCGATAGAAGCCTAAAATTTATTTTAGATTTATTTATTTTAGATTAGATATAGTCCACAATATACCTATTAGTTAAAAAAAATCAAAGATATACGTCTAACAACGGCATAAACACGCACGAGCTATTGTCAAAATTCTCGCGAAAAGTATGGCGGGTTGGCCGCTCTTAAGGTAAGTGCCTTGTTGAAAGTATCCACTGTGTATAGAATACCTTATCTCCTCATCAGCGTGCAGATGTTCCGTGAAGAATGATTTCAATTTCTCCTCATAGTTGGGTAGGCAATCCTTGGAGCAGGTTATCTCATCCTCGTATGTGTATCCACGTTCCTTCTTCAGCTTGTCCAGAACCCCATCTGTTGCGTATGTGTCCACATTCAGCTGGAATTATAGTTGTTTATCTGTTTTAGTATTTATTTAAGAAATTAGTCACTGCCCCGAAACAGCGCTGGCCGGGAGGAGCTCTTGGCTAAATAATAACAGCCACTCGGGTCGATCTTTAGGTTAAGCCGTGCTTGCCTAGGTTGGTCTGTGGATGGGTGACCACCCATTGCATACCGAGTTTCCTCCGTGCCTGGGAAAGAACGTTAAGAAGTTGGTCCCGGCTGTCATTTGTGAACTTTGACAGTCGTTATAGGTAGTCATCAACCCGTCTGCCAAGCGTGGCGATTATGGCAAAACCCCCCATTTTGGGGAGGCCTTTGTTCAGCAGAGGACGTCTTTCGGCTGAAATGATGATGATGATGATGATGATGATAGGTAGTCAGTGGCCCAAAAAGTCTGACAACCAGTCTTACCAAGAAGTTTCATATTACCCAGTACTAACTGGGTTGTGGAGGTCAGATAGGCAGTCGCTTCATGTAAAATACTGGTATTCAGCTGCATCCGATTAGACTGGAAGCCGACCCCAACATGGTTGGGAAAAGGCTAGGCTGATGATGATAATGAGCTTGATTAATCAACTATGACAGAAATCATATTTTTTACACCAAAACTGTGTGTTCTTGTGTTGATATGTCCAATACATTACAAGTCATAGTTTTAAAATTTAACAATAAAATCAAAATCAAATCAATCAAAGCATTTATTTCAAGTAGGCCAGTTACAGGCACTTTTGAATTGTTGAAACAAAGATGAAAATTAAGTGTAGCTACAGTCCCAGTCACAAGACGTAAAAACTGTGAAAGTACTGTAGTTGCCCATTCCCTAGCGTAGATCTCTATGAAGAAGAACGGACAAGAAACTCCATGGACACTCTTTTAAATCAGAATATTTTTACAAAATCTTGGTTACATCATTCATATTAATTTTTTATTCATATTGAATTGTTCAATTTAGCAAGATGTGGACATTAAAGGTGTCCATCAAGTTTATGTTACTCAATATCAAATATTGATACAGTGGTAGTGTGTGAGTAGAAGCTTGAAAGTCTGACAACTGCTTTTGATAGTATCTGGATTGTGGAGAACAGATAGGCAGTGACTCCATGTAAAATATTGGCTTTTAGCTGTATCTGGTTAGACTGAAAGCCAAGCCAAGTGATGTTTTAAGGGTAAGTTAAGGTAGCCAGCAAAAATATCAAAAACACCAGTTCCTAATTAAAAACCTGCTGTGTAATGTGTTTACACAAAACTTATTGTTATGTCATAAATAACGTAATTAAAATAGATATAAATAATGATGTAATTATTGCCTTACAACCAAATACTACTTGAAAAAAACAATATGATTTGCATTTTTTTGCGTAATAACATAGGCCTCTTTTATCAATTATGATAGACAATAAGCGTTATCTATTATTTGTTTCAAATAGAAAAAAAATGTTGATAACAAAGCTATTATAGTTCTGGAACTACGTAGAAAACTTGTACTCACTTTGAAATATTCCACGCCAGTTTTCTTGAACAAATCTTCGAGAGAAATGTACTGAGGTGGGTTCCTATGGTGCTCCAAACGCTGGTCGGTCTTCTCTTCATCCATAAACCAAGCTTGAACCATGTTTGAACGATATTTTGTTTGTTTACGTATAAAGTTATTACAGCAAATAGAGTTCCTCTCGACTCGCCCGCTGGGCTGCGTTTAAGTCAATTATCCAGTTTAAAATTTAAACTGACTAAATGTCAAACACCCCGTTCAAGCACACCGCGAGGTGAAAAATTAAACTGACTAAAATTTGATCTGCCCCGTTTACGGTCGTCCGCTGGTATAAGTTTTCGCCTGATTAGGATAAATTTTAGCGACCTTTCGAGCTCGCTAAATTTTAGTCTGCTGTCAGATTGACATTGACATTGAGCTGTTTGTTGTTTCATTTGCTCGATTGGCGCCCCAGAAAACGAATATTTCTACCGAGTACTTAATTCATTGTCTCCGTGAATTTTATGTGTGGATTATGAACTTTTGAGTTGAATTGATAGTTGTTACTTGTTTGACAAGCTGAGCTGTCAATTGAATTTGATAGTTAACATTGATTTAAGCCTTTGTAGACCTATGACTCCGTTCAGCGAACCCTCGCTAGTTTAATTTTTATCTGGCGAAAATTTCGCCGGCTTACTTAAACGTACCCCTGTTGATCAAGTGGATAAGACGTGAAGTGTCAGTGTCAGTCAGCAGTGTTGCCACATTGGTTTTTGAAAAGGGGCAGTCGGACAAGCTAGAATGAGCTAGATTTAGCAAATTTTGCAATCAAAAGAGCTAGAAAGGGAAAAAAAGATAAATAAACATGCAAAGGGTTAAACTTTGTTTATTTGAAACGTACTAAATAAAGTCTACGAAAGATCAAGAGTCTTCATCAGAATCTTCTAAAATATGGTAGCTGCCGAAGCAGAAGTCAAAACGTTCACACATGATGTTACCATAACAAAACCATAATATACCCAAATAATGATTATAAAATGTGAACTGTTGGCCTACGTCTACCATGACGTCTTAAGGTGAATGCTTCAACCAGCCCGCGAAATTCAAATTTTCTTACGTTTTTGACGTGACAACGTCTTATAAATTGGTTTGCCGGGTGACACTTCAAAAAACTGCGTTACGCTCCGCTCACGTTATGCGCTCACAATAAGAGCGAGAGAGAGGCACGCGTCCCTTCCACTCGGGCATGGTTAGCCCGCCTAAGAGCGAGAGAGACAGACATAAAAAGTTTATTTTACCACTCAAAGTCGTTGTCACGTAAAACTTTCGCCCGTATACCGACTTTACAGGCAACCAATTTTTGCAAATTGCAGGCCAGTGCTAGGTTGTATGTTGATTAAAATATTGGACGCGATTGTAAGACGTATGTAGTTACAGAATTATAATCATCAAAACCATCAATACAACCCTCCAAGTTCATAAAGGTCTAGCAATGAATTTGACCTTGAAAAAATCGTTTCTCGACCTTTATGAACTTGGACCAGCCTAGGCTGATGCTCCAGGGTAGCCCGCAAAATTCAAATTTTCCTATGTTTTTTGCAATTTTCAGGCCAGTGCTAGGTTGTATGTTAATTAAAATATTGTTCGTGACTGTAAGACGTATGTAGTAACAGAATTATAATCATCAAAATCATCAATACAACCATCCAAGTTCATAAATGTGCAAGAATGATTTTGATCTTGGAAAAGTAATTCTTGTACCTCTATGAACTTTGAGGAGCAGGATCGTTTTATTCTTGTTCCAGTGTGGATAAGAGACGGAGCTATAGAGGACGACTAGCGCCATCTCTTTCCCTCACTGGAATCAAATTAAAACGATCCTGCTTTAGGATGTCATGGTAGGCCACCTGACAAAATCTATACTACATGGCGCGCATTGTTTTATAACTTGGTAATCGCGGTGCAAGTTTTCGTATCGCTTGAAAAGGGCTAGATTGCTCTTTTCGGGCTAAAGCATGAAAAAACGAGTTTACCCACAGTAAAAGTGCTAGATCTAGCCCGAAAAGGGCTAAGATGGCAACACTGTCAGTCAGTGTCAAAGTCAGACGTCAGTCAAAGTAAAGTCATGACACAAGAAATTGACATGTGTTGTTAGTTACGTTCCGTTTGAAGTAAAGTGATTATCAGTATAGGGAACGTGCAGGAACTATAGGTGGCAGCACTAATCGACAAAAGAGACACTATGCGGACAGAAAAGGAAACTTATCACTTCTCATCGTGCTTTCAATTTACTTAAACAAAATTGTCTCTTCAATTATATTATTTTTGAATATGTCTTCAATTATATTATTTTTGAATATGCTAAAAGGTATAATTTATATGAGTTCCGGTTTATCAATAACGATCGTCAGCGTAGTATAGATGTTTAATAATATGAATTTTATATCTTTCGTTTACTTTCTGATGAAAATTGTGGTGTATGAAGACATGGTGGCTGGCATAACTAAGATAGCTTTCTTATTTTCAACACATGTTATAGTGGAAGGGAATCCTTTATCAGCGAGAACAGTATCTCCAAGCTCTAATAAATCAATTACTTAGTTCACAATCATTTGATGAAGCAATCAATAAAATGCAGTCCGTAGCATTTAGATACAAAACTTAAAAAACCAAAGGAGTGCAGCCGACTAAAAACATTATTGTGGGTATAACCATGTTTATATTCTGAGTACATGTGGAGTCTTTGATTAACTGTTGAGGGACATTCGGTGTGAACTTTAGTGCGGTCTAATATAACACGTGTATGGTGAAGTATAAATGGTTCTGGTATGTTTGCATGGACGGTTGATTTTGAGGGCCTTTTCAATGCAGAGTGTAACAAAAACAAGTTTTTTTTCAAATATTTTTCTTTACTGCGTTTATCCATTTTTTGCGTTTTTCACCAAAACATGGTATGATAGTAGTATTCTTTGGAAAGTAATAGAATTTTACGCTATTGATTTAATTTCATTTTTGTGGATGTATTGGTACCTACATCCAGAAATGCAACAATGCATTAAGATTAGTTAATTCATTTTCACTATAAAATTAATTCTGTTTACTTGTTAGAAAAGTCTATGTCAAGCATTAATCGAGCACAAGATTCGGATTGGCGACGCCAGTTGGCAGCACCGTCGTTGTGCACGTTCCCTAATCAGTATTGCACCTGCACCTGTATCACTCAGTTTTCTAGACTCCCTTATTTATCGAAGCTGAGAAGCACTTGGGTCATGGTATACAAAACGGGGCACTATGAAAAAAAGACTTAGAAAAATTTCACCCAAAAACAACGCCTAATCAAGCCTTCGGGATCCGGTGGGATGTGGGAGTACTAGGGTGGGGAAACACCGGGGGATGACCTTAAGGTCAATGACCTTGACCCCCAAGGTCAAGGTAAAATTTAAAAAAGACGCAGACACTGGGTACGCTCGATGTCAATGACCTTGACGCCAAGGTCAGTGACATTGACCCCAAGGTCAAGGTCGAATTAAAAAAGACGCAGACACGGGGTACGCTCGAGATCAGTGACCTTGACGCCAAGGTCAGTGACCTTGACGCCAAGGTCAGTGACCTTGACCCCAAGGTCAAATTAACAAAGACGCAGACACGGGGTACGCTCGTGGTCAGTGACCTTGACCTCAAGGTCAGATTCATAAAAACACCCCTTTTAACCTAACCTGTCCAAGTCGGAGAGCCCCAGCTAAATGGTCATAAAAAAATAACCACGAGGGGGATGGCGGGGTCTGTTCGCTCGCTTTGCTCGCTCACTGGACCCCGCCATCCCCTTCTAACCTAAACTGTCCAAGTCGGAGTGCCCCAAGTCTCGAGCTCGCTTCACTCGCTCTTGGACTAAGTTGCTTAAAGGGCAAAGTCGGAGCCCCGCTTCGCGGGGCTTAATGGTCATAAAAAAAATAACCACGAAGGGGATGGCGGGGTCTGTTCGCTCGCTTTGCTCGCTCACTGGACCCCGCCATCCCCTTCTAACCTAAACTGTCCAAGTCGGAGTGCCCCAAGTCTCGAGCTCGCTTCGCTCGCTCGTGGACTAAGTTGCTTCAACGAGCGTACCCGTGTCTGCGTCTTTGTTAATTTGACCTTGGGGTCAAGGTCACTGACCGAGCGTACCCCGTGTCTGCGACTGGGGTCAAGGTCACTGACCTTGGCGTCAAGGTTACTGACCTCGACCGTACCCCGTGTCTGCGTCTTTGTTAATTTGACCTTGACCTTGGGGTCAAGGTCACTGACCTTGACCTTGGGGTCAAGGTCACTGACCTTAGCATCAAGGTCACTGATCTCGAGCATACCCCATGTCTGCGTCTTTTTTAATTTGACCTTGACCTTGGGGTCAAGGTCATTGACCTTACTCCCACATCCCACCGGATTCCGAAGGCTTGATTAGGCGTTGTTTTTGGGTGAATTTTTTTTTTCATTGCTTTTTCCTCAAAATTTTTTAAGTCCCAGACGCCTTCACAATGAGAGTTAAATTTTGCCTCCTAGCTCAGCAGTCATTGACCTCACAAAAAAAAAACCCGGGAAAAAGTTGTTTCTTTTGATGTCCTCCATACGATAAAACCATAAAAAGTAAGTATTATTATGTTTGAAAAATTCATCAAAATTTTTCTGTTTTTTTCTCAGTGCCCCGTTATGTACACTCCAACCATATTTTGAGTTAGCGCTGTGTTAAGGTGAATGCTCCAGGGTAGCCTGCGAAATTCAAATTTTCTTACGTTTTTTGCAATTTGCAGGCCAGTGCTAGGTTGTATGTTTGCTTGCTTGTTTGCTTTTTTTCTAATTCTAATTTTTTAACTCGACGACCACGCCACCTAGTTACGTTTTAAGAACTATCTGGAACCCAGCCCTGACTCTGAGCTCATGGATTGATGCTATCGCGATGTGATGTTGACGAAGAATAAAATTTGGGTATACTCATCCAGACTGGATATAGATGGATGGTATCCGTATAGGGCAATACGATTTGGTTTATTTTCAGGGTTCCGTACCCGAAGGGTAACCAACGGGATCCTATTACAAAGCTTCCACTGTCACCGTCTGTCTCTCAGCGGGCTGTATCTCGTGATCCTTAGTATAATAGGTAGATAGTTGGAATTTTCGCAGAATGTGTATTTCTGTTGCCGCTTATAGCAACAAATAATAAAAATAAATTAAAAATAAAGGGGGCTCCCCTACTCCGTTATTACGGAACCCTACATGCGCGAGTCCGACTCGCGTTTGGTCGTTTTTAGGGTTCCGTACCCAAAGGGTAAAAACGGAACCCTATTACCTACTAAGACTTCGCTGTAACTAGCAAAATACCCTTACAAACAAAAGCTTTAAGAGCGATGGTTTCATAGAAGGTTTATACGTGTTCTGATTAAGTCAGAAACTCTTGATACCCTTACAAACAAACGCTTATAAGAGCTATGGTTTCATATAAGATTTATATGTGTTCTGATTAAGGCGGGAACTCTAATAGTGCTCTTTTATAAGTCTATTTAAATTTTAAGAGCATTCATACTTGTAACATATTCATAAAGACGTATATAAGAAAACGTTATATAATATTCATAAGAGTAGTGGCATTATAAGCGCCTTTTACAAGTCTGATTCTTACTTAATACTCATAAATACATTTTATAAGTATAGTCAACCTTAGAAGTGATTATAGTAAGTGTTTCATTAGACTTCTGTAAAACTAGTATTTTAAAAGTGTGATTTATCTCACCTAAGACATATTAAAGAGTATTAGCACTTCAAAAGTCCTACAAGTGTCTTAAACAATTCCCTATTAAGGGTTATTTTTTTTTTTGTTGTGTTGACTCCAGAAATTGTTATAAAATCAGGAAATAGACCATTTTAATATTTAGTACATAATTATCATTAAGTTTCTGTTAAATCCTTCGACTTCGTCGTATGGCTTGCTTTGCCTTATTAAGGAACCCTAAAATTATGAGCAACATGGCCGTGTAAACAGTGGTTTTAGGTTTAATTTGACTTTTTCGAGTGCGATATAAACCTTACACAAGAGTACTGGTCTTATATTACTCTAATAAAGCACTTTTGAGTCGTGTTTAGTCGTAATGGCGACATTTTTATATTATTTTACAAATAATAAAAAAAAAATATAGTAAAAGACACATTTTTGAAAAGGCCCGTGATAATATTGTGATTAAAATTTCAAAATAATCGAGAAATAGTACTTCGCAACCTAATAATCGCATATGGTGTGTGAAAAATACATGAGTAAGAAATTAGAAAATATACACATTAGCGTTTTGTAGAAATATGTAATAAAATATAAAATACTTATGTTTTTATTACTTCGCAACCTCAGGGCGGTTTGTGATAACACTCATAATAGGAAATCACAAAGAGGACTACAAGCGATATTACACTTCAAATAGTATTTTATTTTATTTGTAAGAGGACTTTAAGGTTATTTACCCTTACAGCGCGCCATTGTAAGTCACTTGTAAGTTTATTTGTCATTATAAAAGCATCAGCAAGAGTCTTGTAAGTTTGGAAATACACTTCGCGAGACCATTACAAGGCAATTGCAAGGGTGAATACACTTATAAAGTGCGCCCAAATCCATACTTATAAGTGTATATAAGTCTGATTTAAGACTGAAAAAAATATGGTCTTGGGATATTTGTAAGATTATTTTTTGCTAGCTGGGGTCTGTCCATCTGTCTGTCACCAAGCTGTATCTCATGAACCGTGACAGCTAGACAGTTGAAATTTTCACAGATGATGTATTTCTGTTGCCGCTATAACAACAAATACTAAATATAGTCAATGGTACGGAACACTTCGTGTGCGAGTCCGACTCGCACTTGGCCGGTTTTTTTATCTAGCACATGTAAAAATAATGTAAAGTAGGTACTTAGTGGATTTTTTGTTAATATTATCTTACACAATTGTGTCGGTCGATTCTCTCTAAGGCAGTTCGAGAAAAGGACGGCTATTATATAGCTATGAACTAAGTTAGAGATGTCAAACTAGTTTATGCCTTGCGCTTCACCGTGTTTTTAGTCGGACATGTTTTTACGTGCACCCTTCATCTGGAAATATTAGTTCCAACAAAATTTGACAGCTCTAAATTACGTCAGTCTCTTTCTCGTTTTATTAGAGAGAAAAAAATAGCAATAGCCTAAATTAAGTTTAGTTTGTGCACAACAGAATCGACCACTATTGTACAGAATCTGGTTACGGACAGGTATTGTATTGCTGGGGTGTTTGTTCCGCCAAAAGACCAGCTAAAATGTTGGAAAATGTCGAAGGGCGTTTTGGGCCCCGAAACGCCAGCCCTTCCACACTTTTGGAGGGCTGTCTCTTAAAAATTTTGAAGTTCAAAAGTGCTGATTCTATCAGCCTGATTTGATGATGACTTTTTATTTGATTTTAATCACTAATTACGATTTTACACTCATTGATAGCATCAGTGTCACTTTATGTTAATGCAGTCAGTAACATGGGCTCCTTATGGTGAATGCTTCAGGGTAGCCCGCGAAATTCAAATTTTCTTACGTTTTTTTCAATTTGCAGGCCCGTGCTAGGTCGTATGTTGATTAAAATATTATTTGCGGCTGTAAGACGTATGTAGTTACAGAATTATAATCATCAAAATTATCCATACAACCCTCCAAGTTCATTAAGTTGTAGGAAACAAAAAAAAAGCAGAAACAGACGACGACTCGACTCCTGTAGTCGCCTTAATAATTTAGTTCAATGTTTCCTTTCATTTGTATGCAGGTGTTATTTAAGAATTAAAAAAACAGTGTTCCAAGTAAAAATATATTTAATGATACTAAAGTATTACTATATTTTGGCTTATAAACCAATTACACATACTGTGATCTACATAAATTGGGGGTTTTTCTTCTTAAGTTTCGTTCTACTGACATAAAATTCTCCTAGCACCTTGTACTGGGAACTTTTAACACTTGAAGGTTACCGCAGACAGAAAAGAGTGCAGATTCTGATCACATTCAATAATTAACTCAATAATAGTGACTTAAAGTTGAAAATCGATGCAATCAACTGAATGAATATCCCTAAGCGTGCTCGTGCGGTCTTATCTGTCTCTTATGACACTAATAATAAGGTTTATTATTCATTGTAATCCGGAGAATCTCTGCACTGACCTTTCGGACTGCGCTGACCTTTAAATTAACTTTCACATTTAAAAAAACATCATTTATCTATGGCATCTATTTATAAGTACAGGTTGCTATGGGTAGTTTCAAAAACTATTAAAAATATGTATCTCACAACACATCAGTATTATTTAAAAATTAAAGTACATTCATATTTTTTCTTACAAGGAAAATTGTTCTGGTAGTTCCAATGGCCAGTCTTACTATATTATATATAAGCTTTCAATCTAGTTTTTTTTTACTATTGCAGACATTACCTCTTGCTTTCAATACATGATTCTAGGTAATTATTACATTCGCGTAGTCCATCATTATTTTTTTAATTGTCAGCGATCGGAATTACCAGACTAAATAATGTTAAATATGTTAAAGACTTCTTGAATATTTCACACAACATTTATATTTATTAAACACATATCAGAAATATTTATTTAGGTACAGACAATATTTGATATGACTGACGATGAAAAATTAATAAGTCGCCAATTTGTGGAACTGAATGCGATCAGCGACCTTATACTGTGTTTAAGAGCTATAAGTGTCATCATTGTTAAGGTGAATGCTCCAACCAGTCCGCGAAATTCAAATTTTCTTATGTTTTTTGCAATTTTCAGGCCAGTGCTAAGTTGTATGTTGATTAAAATATTGTTCGCGGTTGTAAGACGTATGTAGTTACAGAATTATAATCATCAAAATCATCAAAACAACCCTCTAAGTTCATATAAGTCGAGGAACGATTTTTTCAAGGTCAAAGTCATTGCTAGACCTTTATGAACTTGGAGGGTTGTATTGATGATTTTGATGATTATAATTCTTTAACTACATACGTCTTACAATCGCCAACAATATTTTAATCAACATACAACCTAGCACTGGTCGACATATTGCAATTAACGTAAGAAAATTTGAATTACGCGGGCTACCCTGACGCTTTCACCTTAAAGTATATCTGACATTAGACAACTCTTGTACGCGGTTTAGATAGCTAATCGCGTACAGCTTCAGTGGTGAAATTCGCATTCCATAATGGTTTATACAATATTTCTGAAATTCTGATTATTTCATGGGTGTTTAAAACATAGCCAATAATAAAAATGTATAAACAAACAAATCTCAATCAATGGACGGACATAGAATCACAATAATTAAAATATTCATAAAATAATAAACAGATAATGAATAATTTAAATCATGTCAACGTAATATTAGGCATTCAATTAAATTACATAGATTTTTTTATATTTATTCTGGAATAAAAATAACAAAAACAGACAAAAAGGTTTTTTTAATATTAAATACGGAATATTAAAATGAAGAAAGGTTTTGTTTCATAATCATGCAGGATAAATCATGTATATATACTAAGTCTATGGGATAAATAATGGGTTAGATGACAAACCAATCAATGAGGGATTTTCTTTTTAGCTCTTCCTTAGTCGCTGGATAGATGGCGCTAGGAGTTAGTATGTTAGTGCAAGGAACGGAACCTAAAAAAACTGATTTTAACAAAGCGCGAGAAAACTAGGTTATATTCGGAAGGTTTTAAGCAAATGAAAGTGTCAGTCAACGAGATTATGTGACGTGACACAATGTTTTTTTTTCCAAGCGTTTTGGCTTTGGCACCAAATATCATAGTAAGTTCAACGCCATCTATAGAGTTCTTGGAAACTAAGTTTTTTTTTTATACCTCAAAAAGAAAACCTCTCATTGAGATACTTTTGAGCTGTCAAAACGCGTTTCTCCCATAGATTTAGTATGACAATAGCACGCTGTGACGTCACTGTTTGGTCAACTCAATGTGACTCAATGAATCAACTATTTATTGATTTCAAAGCAACTAAAACTCTAATTTGGCAATTAATTGAAAATAAATCGGGTTTTCAGGCCCAAAATAGTGTTTTTTTTTTAGAGATTGGTGTCTTGGAATTATTGTTTTATGATGTCATGTACCCTATTATATTGAAAGGGAATTAGTTCAAAAATACATATATGTAGTCCGTATACTTGAAATATATGCTTAGAGTTTATAACTATGAAAGTAAAATGGGAACTTTAAAGCTATCACACACAGACATTCCACACTTATTTAAAAATGATATATTGAGATCACATGCTTATTTCTAAAGCCACCCATTCACTGTAAGACAAATCCTACCTAATGTCTCATGATATTTTTCATAAAATATGCACAATTACATTAATTTTTCAACTGTCTTATCGTGAATGGGGCTTATGAACTATGTTACATGAAATTATTGATGGTGGAATTTTATTTGGAAAAATGTTAAAGAAATAGTAATCTTCAATCTTATAAATCTACAAGTTTATTACAAACCACTGTAGGTAGTTACTTAGAAAAAGGACACAATACCCAAAAGATCCACTAGCTAAATCATTTTACCGTTTATCTTTAAAGATATCATTTACTTTTTGCAGACTTAATACAGTGTTCTATTTAAACTTCACACAAAGGGAATATTACAAAAATATCAAATTTACACATACATGTATAATCTACTGGGAGAAGGTGTTCAGGCATTGCGATTAAAAATGTCGCATTAAAAATAGTTCACTATTTTCTGCGACATTTTTGTCGCAACGCCTGAACTTTTGTTTATACAGTCGTTTTTAGCATTTTCTCCTTGATATTAATTTTTAGGGCAAGAACTTCTTAATTTTAAATAGGTACTCCTAAAATCATTATGTTAAGTAAATACAGTAGGAATATACAGGTATGGTACCCCTATACTGTATATTGTGTTTAAAAACTTTAAAGGTTACCATAGTTTGAGTGAATGCTAAAAACAACTGCATTTTATCTAAAAACAAAGTTCTAACGAAAATTATCACAACAATTATTATGTATTTACAAGTATATGACAAAAACATAGATTAAAATCTAATATAAATTAAAAACTACAAGTAGGTATGTATTTATTAAAAATATTAATTATTTTATCTTACTTTAAGATTGCATCCTATGTTACTAGTTAAAATTTACACTCAATCAAAATGTAGAAAAGTCGTTTTCTTGTCATTTCTCAATTTAGTACATTTCGTACCTACACGTTGTCATTTCGTTTCTATACTTTGCCATCAACAATTTATGACCGTTTAATAAAATTAAAAACATTGAAAAAAAAAGATTTAAAAACAATTGAATTTTCGAAATAAGAAGTCAGCGCCACCTGTATGTCAGAAGATTTATTATTGCTTTATAAACATTACAGGCAACACATCCACTTCTAAAAAACTGCACGAAATAAGTTTGGATTTGGAACGAAGAATTAAAAATAATACAGCAAAGTCTATCATTGCTTGAAATAATTTCGTTATAAACTGCCGATAAACATTGATCCTCTTTTAAAGTCACAGCTAGTCTTAGAACAATCATAGGATTTAACTAATGTTCAGACATACCTAGTAACTTCTTAAAAGGTCAGAGTAAAGTCAATATAGTGTCATTCTCAAATCGGGGTTATCATTCCAGTCCTATTATCTTCAATTCTAGGCCTTTTTGAGGGTTTGTCGTAACTGTTTTCACTAAATCAAGTCTTTAACTGATATTTTAGTCATAATTTCAACACTAAAGTATGTACCTAGGTATAATTTTGTCAAGTTTTTATTTTATAATTTTGTCTTGAAAAAATCATTAACATATTTGAAACAATCACAAAAAACATATTTGATCAAACAAAATATTACATTTATTTACATGTCACTTATTTATGTTCAATAATTTAAAAATGTCAAATCAATCAGATCATAGTTTATCGATCTATTAATAGTCATGTCAATTCCTTGCTATCTTTGACAGTACACGTCAGTTTCAGAATCAATCCTTGATGACGTCAGAAGACATGTTACAGCTCAAAATTTTGAATTCAGAATTACTTTCTTTACTATTGAAGGTCTGCTCATTGTAGATGGCGCGGCGATAGCTAGATCCCAAGCTGACCAATGAGGTCAAACTACTATGAAACATAAAATTACAGATTCTGAATCCTGACTGACTTTCCCTGGAACTTGCTATATTATCGCCATTAGTGTCACAGTTGTCATTGTCATCCCCATTCCTAGTCATTTTGACAGTACGTAAAGGTACAGTACAAGTACCCGGCAATAAATATTGCACATCGACCTTTGGAAAGAGACAATCAGCTAATTTCGGCTTCGTAGAGCGCTATCTCTCTCGCACGAAATACAAACAGTCCGGTATCTATGAACAACGACTGACAAACGTCACATAGGTAGTGTGCGACAGAGATAACGCTCTACGAAGCCGAAATTAGCCGATTGTCTCTTTCCAAAGGTCGATGTGCAATATTTATTGCCGGGTACAGGTCGCGGCACGAAAGTCTAGCGGTGAACGAAACGTGGAGGGGATATCTGCGCATGTTATACGACTGGAGAGCCAATCGGCGCACCGCACCCCCCAAGACATTCTTATTTTTTACTTCTGCGCAATAACGGTCACCGCTAGACTTTCGTGCAGCGACCTGTACTGTAGGTAAAGTTCGGTCGTCATCTCGTGGGTAAATGACGTTAAATGTCACGTGATCACAGTTTGGTGTGCTTGACGGTGTCCGTCCAGTAGTTCTGAATGGTCATCGCCTCCAGAGAGTTCAGGAACGAGTCGTTGTCCAAGCTGTACATCTCTTCGGAGTTGTCCTGGAATTGAGATAAAGAAAATGTTAGACGAATCCAGAAGAAGTAGGACACAACTTCAACATAATGTGGCTACACCTAGTAGTGAACGGGATACTGGGGCTGATAGTGAGGTATACAATTGGCTATTTGTACTAACATGTCTGTCTTTCAGCGTTTTAATTATTATGTATCACAAGCACTGCTATCATTACAGGAAATTTTAAAGCAGTAGCGTGGTCTTTAGGTCAGTGAGATGATACAAATGATAATGAAAAGCAGTGGTGATGATACTGATGATGCAAAATATCAACTGAAAGTACCTGACTGGGTTCAAAAAAACTTAACAAAGAAAGTAATACTCACTCTTATAGTACTGTCATCAAGATATCCACTCGAATCAGGATTCGAGCACTTGTCATTCAAAGTTTGTGGCTTGTTCAGGTACCTCCGCCGGTACAGCACGAACGCTGTGCTTCCCGCCAAAGCAGCGAGCACCAGCGCAGCAAACGATATGCCCGCTATCGCTCCAGTGTCCATCCCTCCATCCCCCTGGTCTATCACCCTTCTAGAAGACTCCACGTTCGGTGGTATTCGCGTCTGCAGGAAAGTCGTCTCTAATGACAAAGGTTTCTCTGTCACTATCCTGCTTTCTGCCACGTTCCCACCATCGTCTTTAACGAAGTCTGGTCTAGTCAGATTCCGTTTTTTAGACACAAACGTCGTGTTTTGAGTTTCCGTTAGATTTGTGAATGGAGCAACTGTTACGTTTGCGTTTGGGGTTTGAGTTGTGTTTGTCATATCTGTAATATTGACGACCGTCCACTGTATCGACGGGTGTATTTCTTCTGTCTGATTTGTTTCTGTTGTGTTTGTTACTGGGATTGTTTCTGGTGGTATGTCTGTTTGGTTTTCTGTCGTGTTGGAGGTCTGTGTGGTGACTTGTGTCTTCGTGTAGTACATGGCTCGGCCCTGCCGCTCTGAGAGTCGTCGGTCCAGCTCTGTGTCGGAGTTGAAGTGCTGCAGTTCTTCTGACTGGGGCGCCGCGAAGCTTCGCCCGCTGCTCGCTGAAAAAGATAACAAGTAATTGAGTCAAGTGCTTCAATTGATTGGAGTAAAGATTAAAATTGTTTATGATAATAAAATCAATAGATAATAGGTACAATGTGTCCGTGTTAGCATTGTAAATCCACTGATTGTGTTACGTGAATCACGAAACGTATTAGTAATTATAAAAGTGATGAAACAGGCGTTATTATTTGATCATAAATACAATTGCTGCAGGAAACGATATATAAGTATGAAGGAAGAGTCTACTACGTAGAATAATCCTCTTGTATTTTGTTTATTTAGGCAGACATTTGTTCTAGGCTCTCGCCTTTCAACAGAACAGCAGAAACGCCAAAGACAAATAGTCGTTAGCGAAAAAAAGGAATGTTTTAGCAGAAGCAGCTGAAATTAATGTAGGTGGCTATTTACATAAACGTAGGCACTGTAGTCGCCGGCTAAGTACACAGTGCTGAACAAACTCAAATGTTTCACACACAGAATTTTAACAAGGCTATTTAGTAATTGGATGGATCGTATAATGATGGTATGGAAATTTTGAATCTCTTGTACTCGTGGCCTTTTATTATGTGGCAGCATACGATCCTGTGCTTTCGGTATTCAGTCTAAATGATGCTTTAACAAGATTGGTTGATCTTGATATGCACAGAAGTTCTAATCTTACTGGTTACAATCAGATTCATCAAGTGATCTTATTAACAACCAGTGGTTGGTGGTATAGGTATAGCCCATCTAGAATTCTAGACATCCTTGTGGATTCACTGTTTTAGACTTTCACGACTTTTCACTACACTTAAGATCCTCCCCCCTCCCCTCCTCCTCTCCTCTCTCTCCTTGTGGATTCTTTAAAAGCAGATAGGTAATGCCTTTCTACTACTTTCGGTACCAGCAAATAAAATATGGATCCGCGAGGTTTTCAAGCAAATAGGGAAATACCTAACTTGAAAAGCACTTGAACTACTCGTATCGTGTATCGTACTATTGTAGTCGGAATGCTTTTACTGAATATGTTTCAGTCGGCTAAAACCTGATAGGGCAAAATTGGAATATTGGTTTCTAGTAAATTCTCAAATGTTAGCTATAATGATGTGGCTTTAAAATGAGGGATAAATACATAAACAGATATTGTACGTGTACGTGTTGTATTGATTACTACGACTAATACGACAAAAAGGATTTTTCAAAAATAAAATCTTTGCTACGATCACCTCGTCGGATTCAACATACAATTCTTTACAATTTTCCGAATTCTTGATCTAATCAAACCCCTAACCTTCAAATCCCGAAAACGCTCAAAAGTGTCACTGATTTCACATTGTGTCTGGCAATGATATTATAAGTAAAAAGGTGTAGATGCGTTATAAGCGCTCAGCAAGCGGTACGTTAAAATGTGGCTAATTAGCAAACCTTGACCTCAGTGTGACGTGTCCCGTGTGGTCCCGGGTTAAGAATGTGGCCACCCCATCTCATCCCGTGGGTGTCGTAAGAGGCGACTAAGGGAGCATAAGACCCAGTGCATACCATAAAGCACCTTGGGTTCCCGAATGGTGACGGGTAAATCACCAACAACAGCATTCCCAAAGAGGGTTAGTGTCAGGCAGGCGGCCGACTGTAAAACTAAAGCCACATCCATTTGCAACATGACTAGTGAAAATAGAATGCGCGATAGGACTAGGGCGTACCCCACAGGCGACGCGCAGGGGCAGCACCCGGCTCCTGCGGGAAGTGGACAAGGGTTGTTGCACCACCCCGGGCGGGTGCAACGTAAGAAGCGAGCTCCGGAAGTGAGATTGAGGTATGGTAGTTGGAATGTTGGGACCATGACTGGAAGAGCCAGAGAATTAGCGGATGTACTCAAAAGAAGACGAATAAATGTGGCGTGTTTGCAAGAAACGAAATGGAAGGGAACAAAAGCGAGGGAAATTGGTGAGGGATACAAGTTTTTCTACTGTGGAAGTGACGGGAAAAGGAATGGCGTGGGAATAGTGTTAGATAGTAAGTTGAAAGAAAGCGTGATGGATGTAAAAAGAATTAATGATCGATTGATAGTTGTAAAAGTTATGATAGAAAATGTAATGCTGAATGTAATTAGTGTGTATGCACCGCAAGTTGGATGTGATGTTAGTGTAAAGGAAAAGTTTTGGGAGGATTTTGACAGCGTTCTGATGAACATCCCGGTACATGATGAGTTAATTGTTGGAGGTGATTTTAATGGACATGTGGGAAGAATGAGAGGGAATTATGAAAGAGTGCATGGAGGATGGGGATTTGGGAGTCAAAATAACGAGGGAGAAACTTTACTACAATCTGCTACCGCATTTGACTTAGCAGTAGCCAACACTTGGTTCCAGAAGAACGACGGACACCTAGTTACTTACAAGAGTGGTAATCACAAAACCCAAATAGACTACTTTTTAATCCAACGAAGTAAGTTAAAATGCATCAAAGACTGCAAAGTCCTACCAGGAGAAGACTTGGTCTCACAGCACAGACTCCTGGTTCTGGAATTAGACGTACAAATTAAACCCAAAAACATCAAAGAGAGACCCCCCCCCAAAATAAAATGGCATATGTTAGAGAAGGATGATTGTGCGAAAGAATTTAAAGAGCGAGTGGTGGATAAAATGATAGAGATGGGAGACATGAACAAGCGAAGTGTAAATGAATGTTGGAATGAGATGGCTGGTTATATTAGGAGTGTAGCAAAGCATATTTTAGGAGAGACGACAGGAAGGGGTACGATAGATAGGGATACATGGTGGTGGTCAACAGAAATTCAGAATGTGTTGAAGGAAAAGAAGAGGAAATTCAAGGAATGGCAGAGTGTTGAAGTTGCAAGTGTTAGTCTGAAAGCTGAAAGGAAGAGTGAGTATGATGCTATTAAGAAAAAAGCGAAGAAAACTGTGGCCATAGCGAGAGCAAAAGCCCAGGATAAGCTTTATGACGCACTTGATAGTCCAGCAGGCCAAAAAGACCTATATCGGCTTGCGAGAGCTAGAGAAAGAAAGTCGAGGGATGTATGTCAGATAAAATGCGTAAAAGATGAAGGTGGAATGGTTCTGTCGGATGATGAGAAAATAAAGGATAGGTGGAAGGGGTACTTCGAAAGACTGATGAATGAAGAAAATGACTGGAATGGTGTGCTGGACAATAAACCAGTGAATGAGGGGCTAGTGAGAATGGTTAGTATGGATGAAGTGAGAGTAGCAGTAAATGGAATGAAGAATAGTAAAGCATTAGGACCTGACGGTATACCAGTTGAAGTTTGGAAGTTATTACGGGTGGATGGATGGACGTGGTTAGCTTTATTTTTCAATAAGTTGTTGCTGGAAGAAGCCATACCTGACGAATGGTGCAACAGTTTGCTGGTGCCCATCTTTAAAAACAAAGGTGATGTGCTGGAGTGCAATAACTATAGAGGAATAAAGCTAATGGCACATAGTATGAAAGTTTGGGAGAAAGTTATTGAAAGACGACTGAGAGAAGAGAGCGAAATTTCACAAAATCAATTCGGTTTTATGCCTGGTCGAGGAACGACGGACGCCATTTTTGCCATCCGCCAGCTGTGCGAGAAATACAGAAGTGCGCACAAAAACTTGCACATGGTGTTCATCGACCTCGAAAAGGCATACGACCGGGTACCTCGTGAGGTTTTGTGGTGGGCCCTGAAAGAGAAAGGTATGCCTGGGAAGTATGTGCAGTTGATCCGAGCGATGTACAGTCGATGTAGTACCCAAGTCCGGTCTACAGCGGGCACTACCGGCAGCTTCAATGTGGCTGTCGGCTTGCACCAAGGGTCGGCTCTAAGCCCCTACCTCTTCCTGCTGATAATGGACGCACTTACGTCGGACATTCAGGAAGAGGCTCCCTGGTGTATGCTGTTTGCCGACGACATTGTGTTGGTTGCCGAGAGTGGCCTAGAGGTCCAGAACAGATTGGAGGTGTGGTGGCAAAGATTGGAGAATGTTGGCCTGAAATTAAGTAGGTCCAAAACAGAATACCTATTCTGTGATTTCGGCGGTCTCTCCAGTCCTACGCCCATAACTCTTGCCGGAACACCCATACCGATCTGTTCCGATTTCCGGTACCTCGGGTCGCTTGTCCAAGGCGATGGTGAAGTAGACCGTGACGTAACGCACCGGATCAACTCAGGATGGATGAAATGGCGACAGGTCACTGGAACAACTTGCGACCCACGGATGCCTCTCAAGTTAAAGGGGAAAATATACAAGTCCGTAATTAGACCTGTCGTACTGTATGGATCGGAATGTTGGGCTGTGAAGAAGATGGATGAAAAAAGATTGCATGTAGCGGAGATGAGAATGTTGAGGTGGATGTGTGGTGTGACAAGAATGGATAAAATAAGGAATGAGTATATTAGAGGAAGTTTGAAAGTTGCGCCAGTTACAGAAAAGTTAAAAGGGAATCGACTGTCTTGGTATGGGCATGTGATGAGGAGGGAAGAATCGCATGTGACTAAAAGAGTGATGAATATAAATGTGGATGGATGGAGAGCGAGAGGAAGGCCAAGGAAAAGATGGATGGATTGTGTGAGGAATGATATGAGGGAAAAAGGTGTAAATGATTGCGTGACGGTTGACAGAGGAGAATGGAAGAAGAAAACGTGTTGCGCCGACCCCAAGTAACATGGGATAAGGGCAGGAAGATGATGACCTCAGTGTGACGTTGCCGGCGTTGACAGACGCACTTAACGTAAACACAGTGCATTAAAAGTGAAAGTGACCCAAAACTACCGAAAATGCCGTCGTGTGTCATGAGATATTGTACAAATTATACTAGCAAAACTTCTAAAAGTCAAGGAATCACATATCATTCGTAAGTATACTATTTATCTTAATATTTTCACAAAACAAACATTACGTTTTTAAAATAATGGCGTCCGAAAAGAAAGAGTGCAACAACAATTTCTCTATCAACAAGTGCGATAGAGATAGACGTCATTACCGATCATAGAGTAAAATTATATGTACGAAACAGACAAGTCAGTTGACTTACAGTGCAAATGGTGCCACATTATTTATTGTTAAATGTAGATTTTTATTTTATTTTGATTTGATACCAACTATTTGTTTTTACCTTTACTTATCATTTTTAAAAACTAATTAAACATTTTTATTTACCTACTTTCAATGCATTTTTATTACATTACTTTTACTACATGAACTCTTGAGTGAATCGCATTTTTAGGCATAAATCACGGTGTAAGGTAATGTCATATCTGATTTATTAATTCTACATCGTTTCTAGTACACTTGACGACGCACTGTCGCGAATTATATTTGTCTCTTTTTCACTCGCGATACTTGAATCATGCCATCCTATTTTGACGACTAATTGTAATGTAGTGTGTTATTGCAATATTTTTAGTTATTCATGTGTGCGGTGTGCCGTTTTTGAAGATAGAATGTCGTTTAGGTAACGTATCTACACCTTTTTACTTATAATATCATTGGTGTCTGGATGTCGATATTCAGCGCTGCTACTGTCGTATATTTTATAGGCAAGCTCGAAGCTCGGTACAAAGTCAAAGTGAGTGTCGGATTCGATTAGAATTCGTCTGCCGAGTGCCGCCTTCGTAGATAGGTAGGCAGGTCGGTGCAGACTGGCGGAAATGAAACGTTGACGACTTTGTAAGTAAATAAAATCAAAGCGGAGATGATTTATTTTATTGGGGGATGTTTGGAGTTGTAGAGACTGTTTGTTTTTGTTTATCGGATCATCTGTAGATAGAAGATGCATAGAGAGAGTGAGTCATTTGAATATAGAGGTAACGTCAGAGTAATAAGTGAATTGGGCCGGACACGTCTGCCGAAACTACAATGTAACCGGAAAATATCCAACGACATCACGCCAGACCTACACGAAGATTGTGGGACTAGCTTGAGGCATACAGACAGCATGAGTTCGCACTTAAGATTGAGAAGATTTTAAAGAATAGGCTAGTTTCCAAATTTAGTCCGTCAGTTATAGTATTGGAAAATAATGGACACTTATATTTTGTTTTTGTAAATCAATGAATATTGACAAAAATTGATAAAACGCATCAAAAAGGGCTCGTGACGTCACAACGCACTAAAAATTATAGCACGGCGTGACGTATTGAGAATTTTAAAAGCGTCGTATATTCGTCAATTTTAGTTTACGTAACAAAAGAAAAAGTACGTGTCAGATTAAGAAAGGCCAATCAGTGGGACAACACAAGCTGAGAGTACGTATAATATATCAAATAAGCTTTATCAATATTTTTAGTATCACAAACGCTTGCAATAACAATCTAAGCTGCAATAAAATCCCATGAAAGCAAATTAACACACTTCACAAGAATTACCTTAAGTTATCGCCCTCTAGAGAAACTTAACATTCACAATAGTAACTACTCCAACATTTGTGAAATTGATATTGTGACATTTCGAAATTTAGGTTAGCACACGACCCTAGCCAAACGAGTTGCAAATAGGTTATTAGTATATGTTAGAAAGAGACAAAATATTAAGACTATGATGTAAGAAGAGGACGGAAGACCTAGCCTTTGCAAGGAGCTTGGAGTTTGCCATTTTTTTGGCATGAATTGCAAGGTATTTGTAAGTTAACCTCCGATTGACCTCTTTATCTCTTCCGTGTAAAGTCTCACGACTACACTGTTCTGTTCTGTTGTGTCAATAAAGGTAAATGGCATTTTAGGGTTAAAATGATAATGCAGTTGTGCCATAAATGCCGCTATTAGGGTCGGCTGTACATGCACCATGTTGACCCTTGACTGAAGTATTTGTCTACACTCCTGCACAACAAACTTAATGCTTTGGCTTTGACTATCTTCCAATAAATCTATGTCGTAAAAGGTGATTTAGATGGAAAATTATTGGTTTGTTTTCTTCTCCACCCTTAGTAATGGGTTACGATGGTAAAAATTGGGATGAATACAAATGATTATTTGATTAGAATCAACGCCAGGAGATGCGACTTGCGTGAAGTGACACTTGCTTCCTATGCTTGAGTACCGGACGTGTCGCGGTATGCTCAAAGTAATTTCTTCCATTTATCTCCGCAGTCGGCGTACCAACGCGAGGCGCTTGAGCGTGAAGTGCGTGGCCAAGTAGATAAGTAAAAAATAAATATAAGAATTAGCGTTATCAATCAACATTGTACATGATCATGATCAACGTCTCTTGTTCGTGCTATTACCCTTTGAGAAGTTCTCTTGTAAGGAGGCGATCCAGCCCCCGTAACATGACCACCGTAGAAACGAAAAAGAATCGACAAATCTTTTGTTCATATGTCATTTTGTCGTTTCAATGACAGATGAACAAAAGATTTGTCGATTCCCTTGCGTGTCTACGTGGTCGGTGGTACAGGATCAAGTCATGTCAGTCATAAAAATGTATTGTCACCAGAACTAAAGGTGTGTGCAAAATTTCAGCTCAATCAGTTGGGAGGGAACTGGTTTGAAATTCAGTTGCAAGATTTGACTAATACATACTAACAAACTAAGAAGGCAAGCAAATAAAACCTTATATAATTAAAAACGAAAGCTTTTAAAAATACGGCAGCAGAAAATAGAGACAACTCTTTTTTTGTAAGTTCTGTAACAAAACTGAATTCATTATCGGAATTGATGAACCATTCCGATACAGAAGTTCGTTAAACTATATCTATCGCCGAATGAGGGGGAGGCCTTGTGCCTTTATTTCAACCGAGGTTGGGTCACAACAGGCCGAGGACAAAGTTCTACCGAAAATGTGCAAAAAAGGTTCGATACTGATCAATTTATACATTTTGTTCTTTTTTATATGGTAAAACAGTAATGAGAGACAGTTTATTCGTCGATAAAGAAGACTTTGGAACATTATTTCGATCCCCCAGGGTCGTTCGTCTGATAAGTTGGTTAGGGTACGATTTTAAGGGCTTAGGAAAGGTCGAAAATTTAGCAAACTGTATTATGTTTCTCTAACTTGTTTAGGGTTTTCATATGCTTAAGTTTTGTTGTAGGTCTATAGTTTTTGGGGTTTCTACTAACTCTTGTTAAGTTACAACAACAACAGCCCATAACGTCCACTGCTGGACATAAGCCTCTCCCATGATGGGAGGAATTTGCCGTAATCTCCACGCTTGGCAGGCGGATTGGAGATCGCAGTGATGAAAGACTCACAGAAAACGCTGCTGCACATTCTCTGGTCTACGGAGGCGCAAGGTGTTCTGCCTCAGACATTAGTCGCCTTATACGACACCCGTGAGTGTAATGGGTTGGTTCTATTCTACTCTGCCGGATACCACACGGCTCCTTAACTTAATTATTATTATAAAACGTTTATTTCAGACTTAAAAAATCGTCCATGGCATAAATAAAAAATTACACAATAATTAATAATTAAATTATCTAATTCTAAAATAATATCAAAAATAACCTGTTCAGAATTTAGAAGCTGCCATGTTTTAATCTACGTATGCTTCGTCTTAACTTTTTGGTAGTAGAAGCACAGTATGCAATATTTCATTACCGAAAAATAACCAAGCACTATGAAAAATGAAAGTTTTCCTGCGAAGTTTTATCTACGAATGCTTGAACCATCGTCTTAACTTTTTGCTAGTAGAAGCACAGTATGTAATATTTCATTACCGAAAAATAACCAAGCACTATGAAAAATGAAAGTTTTCCTGCGAAGTTTTATCTACGAATGCTTGAACCATCGTCTTAACTTTTTGCTAGTAGAAGCACAGTATGTAATATTTCATTACCGAAAAATAACCAAGCACTATGAAAAATGAAAGTTTTCCTGCGAAGTTTTATCTACGAATGCTTGAACCATCGTCTTAACTTTTTGCTAGTAGAAGCACAGTATGCAATATTTAATTACCGAAAAATAACCAAGCACTATGAAAAATGAAAGTTTTCCTGCGAAGTTTTATCTACGAATGCTTGAATCATCGTCTTAACTTTTTGCTAGTAGAAGCACAGTATTTATTTCATTACCGAAAAATAACCAAGCACTATGAAAAATAAAAGTTTTCGTACAATTTCGGTATGTGCCAAGATTTTCTTTTTGTTGTCACTGTCAGCCAGCCCTATTGTCGCAAATAGTTACGGTTTTCTTTCGTGATTTGTTAGGAGCCTTTGATAAACACAACAAAACTTCTAATCTAATAAAGATACTGAAAGGTAAATATATGTGCGACTTTGGGATTTATTTATTTTATTACTACGAATGCTTTTCTTTTTTCCCCAAGTTAGGATAGATACAGGCTTTTGTACGTATTTTATGGCAATACAAAAGATGGAAACTTTATTCTACTTGTATCAATAAACAATTCATGGAAGGACTGTTTATTTTCTTTTTATGTTCTCCTTTTAGGTCTCTATTTAATACATTTAACTGTGTTGTTTCACTTAACACAAGTGGAGTTCTTGGAACCGTAGAAGCATTTTCTTTTTGTTAAGTTTCATTATTTTAACTAGGGGCGTAGCTTGGGCGTAGGCGGAAATACAGCCTGTATTTGAGCCTACGCCAAATACAGCCTGTATTTGAGCCTACGCCAAATACAGCCTGTATTTGAGCCTACGCCCCAAGTTAGCCCCTCGGGTACAATTTTATTGTGAATTAATCTCAGCAAGGTATTATTTATTTATTTATTTAAACTTTATGTACAAGAGTGGTACATAGGCGGACTTAAAGCCACAAGGCATTCTCTACCAGTCAACCTTTGATTGGTATTAAATTCTACTTGTTGGTTAAACATTAATGGTTAAATAAATAAAATCGTTGGAACAATTAGGTTTAATAATTTGACAACAGAAACGATGACAGCAACATAAAAGTGTGTTTGTAATTTCAAAATAACAGATTTTTACTGAATGCATATATAAGTATTTAAAGTACTAATAACAAAAACACATGTTTTTAAAATTTTGTATATCTGTTTGTTTCGGCTAATCTCTGAAACGGCTGCATGGATTTGGAAGGGACTTTACTGGCAGATAGCCGATGTTATACAAGGAGTAATACGCGACAAAAAAACAAACAACTATAACCTACACAGCTTAGGTTTTTGTGTTACTACTTTCTTGAGTAGCGGTGGCCCAGTGGTGGCGGCCATGAACAGTAAGTCGTGGGTTCGAACCCAGACAGGCGCATTACTTTGTGTAATTTATTTCATCACCACTGCTCTCAAAACGGTGAAGGAAAACATCGTGAGGAAACCGGCATGTCCTAGAAAAATATTCGAAGACATGTGACATCTACCAATCCGCACTGGGCCCGCGTGGTCGATTATAGCCCATTCTCTCTCATAGAGAGGAGGCCTGTCCCAGCAGTGGGAACATTAATAGGCTGATGATGATGATGATGACTTTCTAGTACCCCAGAAGAAGCAGTTATAAACTAAAGCCAAATTAAACAAACATTTATCAATATACACAAACGTATTTACAACACAGCTTCAGTCGGCCGGTGTTTGCCCGGCAGGGTCTCCCGCAAATTGCTACGGACGCAATTATAACTAAGTTTAAACTAAACAGGGCGCCAGGGCTCTGTGGGCGCGTTTAATTATTTTAGAGGACATCACTTGTCCTCTAAAATAACTGGGATGGTTTGAGTGGAACTTTTGGATATGATAAGCGGGTAGGTTTAGTTAGGGATCACAAGGACATCTACATACAAATACTTATGGAAGTATCCGTCGGTCCACAATTTGTCCGTGCAGTTTTGATTTTTGGAGAAAACAGTAACCGTTTAAAAGAAGTAAGTGTGTGTGTGTGTGTGTGGGTATGTGTGTGTGTATGTAGTGAGTGATATCCCGTAAGAGACAATATAAGTGAAGTAAGTGTGGTTGTTAAAGCCCATGGTTTGTTTTCGTGATGGAGTAATACGGGTAGATTTATTTTTAGGGCTGAGAGAGTTTTTTATGGGAAGTAGTATGTGTGATGTGTAGATGGGTGACCACCCTTACATACTGAGATTGCTCCGTGCCTCGGAAAGCACGTTAAGCTGTTGGTCCCGACTGCCATTTGTAGATCTTTGACAGTCGTTACAGGTAGTCAGTGGCCCAGTCCGACAACCAGTCTTACCAAGGTATCGTATTACCCAGTACTAACTGGGTTGTGGAGGACAGATAGGCAGTCTACTACTACAACAGCCCATAACGTCCACTGCTGGACTCATGGATCATTTGCCGTAATCTCCACGCTTGGCAGGCGGATTGGAGATCGCAGTGATGAAAGACTAACAGAAAATGCTGCTGCCCATTCTCTGACCTACGGAGGCGCAAGGTGTTCTGCGTCAGACATTAGTCGCCTTATACCTTATTATACCTTATATCCTCATTACCCGTGAGTGTAATGGTTTGGTTCTATTCTACTCTGCCGGATACCACACGGCTATTTTTTATATATATTTACATGAAGCGATGGGCAGTCGCTTCATGTAAAATACTGGTATTCAGCTGCATCCGGTTAGACTGGAAGCCAACCCTAACATAGTTGGGAAAAGGCTAGGCATATAAAGGCTATACTCATCATCTGATGAGTATGCGTGATAGGCACGGAGGAAACTCGGTATGTAATGGGTGGTCACCCATCCAAAGACCAGCCTAGGCAAGTACAGCTTAACCTAAAGATCGACCCGAGCGGTTGTAATTGTTTAGCCACGAGCTCCTCTACTAAAGTACGTTTATGCTATAGAAAAAAGAGTCATATATATGAATGTAACCCATTTCTTTTCATAGAATGTGCCTTGGTAACCTCATTTCAAAATGTTACAAAAGCATTAAAATAGACTAGTATTTACAGTTTATTTTTACAGTATACGCTTCGAAGTCAACAAAAAGCTGTGGTATTTAAAAAGTGCCCTAGAAAACCTAATCCACTTGAGTGCATGTGTGAGAACATACGGGAGAGGAATACGAACGGTATCGCTCTTGTCTAAGGTATAATACAAATAATGTCTTTGCCACACGTGCACCACGAAATTACTTCAGCATAAATCCTAAGAGTAAATGATGTTCCAAACTGTACTACTTAAGGCAGTTTGATACAATTTTCCTGTGAAACGCTCGCGTTGATCGATGTGAAGGAGTGGTCTGCAACCACAGAGAAATTTTGAAAAAAAAAGAGAAAAATATCGAATTTATGTAAGTACATGAATTCTATATTTTTCTTTTTAATTCTCTTCCTACGTTTTTTCACGATGGATCATTTTTTTTCTAAGCTGTGGAAAAACAAAACTAGGTATGCCATAAGCTTCTACTCCGCTCAATGTACCCATTTTTTTTGGAAAGTGATAATAAATCATCCGGTATGTTGACTGTGGTTGCAGATACACTTACACACTTCACACTTACTTAGGTGCATTTTAAACAGTTGTCAGTATAAACACTTTTAAGGTGGTTGTAGAATTTTGACATTTTTGAATCGTAGACGGCGTAAAAAAGTAAGAAAAATTCTACGTATGAAAAAGACAAGTGTCTGTGTGGGTTGAAGGCATATGCAACAAACGTCATGCTTGACGTAAGCTAACTCAGCTATGTAGTAACGAGATTAATTACATGTCCATAGTTATGTATATCTTGTAGTCAGGGATATGCGCATAATATGCATGTAATGTAACATAAGCCTATCATTACACATGCTGATTAAATACTGTAAAGCTCTTATTATGATATAATTTTAATTATAGAGGCAGAGTTGTTCTCATGTTATATTATACAATAACAACGCATCTATTTACCCAAGATGCTGTATCTATAATATGGTACTCTTCTTTTTTTAAAGCGGTCTTGTATTTTGTCTTATTATGGTCAATGAGTTTCCAAATGTCACTGTCATTGTGATTCAGTTGAATAAATTCGTGAGGAAATGAGTTTTCGTTTAGTCACTGTGTTAGTCATGAAAAGTTGGTTTTTCCCATGTGTAACAATAACGCAGGTTTCTGTTACTCTTTCAAAATGATGGCGTTCCCGTCCATAATGGTGTCTTTTGTATATTTCCACATAAATTCTTACAAGAACTGGATCACTAACCAGATTAAAATGTGTGTTAACACAAAAATAGCATTCATAGTTAGTTGTACTGTAAGGGTTCGCCCACACACTCTTAGCCATCGCACGGAGCGCGTTTTACCACAAAGAGAACGAAACGCGTTGTGTTTGTGTACGCACCTTAGCAGAAGACTTTTGATGTAGGTCAAATGATGAGTTTAAAATAACAAAAAGATAGGAACTCAGGGATATCGTTCGTTGAAAATATCAGCGTACGTAAAAACATGAATATCTGACATTAACGACCAAAGTTACCGAAGCATTTGCAATTTATAGTTGGTGCCAGTTAAGATGAGAATAGCGGTAATTGACCCACCTACATTTATTAAACTTCTTAACTTTAAAAACCAAAAATAAGCCTGTTCAAGTCTGGAATCGTTATCTATCTTCAACATTTTTTGTAATGAAAAACGATACATGGTTTATTTGTTTTGGTTCGTACGAAAAGATATTAGAGAAAGGGCAATGACCGCTATTCTCATCATATCTGGCACCAACTCTAGTGTTATGAACAAAAAAATACAGCAACAGCGGAAGCATAAGCTAGGTTTGGTAAAAGCTGAATCTTTTATTGCAAATTCTCATAAAAATTGCGATTGCACGAATGCGTGATTTTAATTTATAAAACGCTAGATTACGCGAACGTTACGTGTTTCATGTAAACTCATGTAATTAAATGTAAGATGAGTCGTTAATCTTGTAATTTGTGCATTTATATGTCGAATTGCAACACAAAGAGGGTAAACAAACTAATAAAACATGACGTCATATTGTCACTTTCACTTGCAAATTAGTGACGTAAAGAAAAAAGAATTGCTCGAGTTTTACTGAAATGGATTGTAAATCATTCTGGTTAGCTGCAAGGCAAGATCTCTCCTTTTTTAAGACCTTTCAGTCTTAAGTCAGACCAATAAGTATTGTGTGGACCTCGTAATGGATTAGAGCTACTATAAGCTTTGTAAAAGAAAATATAGGGGTTTATTTCTAAAACGTTTCAAGTTAAAAAGTTCGAAATTAAAAACTCTATGACCAAGCCGACGTTAATCAATCATTTATTAATTTAAAGCAACGTTTATAACTAAACGCAAAGATGTGTGTTTTCAGTAAAAGTGACGAAAATATTTTATGACACTTGCAGAAACAAGCTGAATGACATAGGCGGGAGAAAAGGTCTGTTAACGTCATATTACTTATCGTATTTGACGTTTACACCCCTGTATGCATGAAGTCTGACATTATTAGGGAGAGGATATCAAAAGGTAGAAACAATATATCTTGTGTATTTTAAAAAAAAGAGGTTCTCGAGTCGACACGTCAGTATTTTTTTATGAGGAAAAACATGACATTTAATGTACCTATGTATGGGACACAAGCCCGCATTTATGTTTTTGCCGACAAACGTTACGTTATAAATGAAAAAAAATCGGCCCCGCCTCAGTCGTAGCACTGGTAATGCCCCGCGCATGCCTATGTGGTGCTACGCAGTAGCGGATGCTACGAGTGCTACGAACGGCTACGAAGTTTGACCGCACGTTACGTTACGTGACGATGAGTTCAATGTTTTTCCTTCACCCAAAAAGTGCTCAACGCGCCTAAAGAAGTTTTCACTTCAAAACACACTGCAGTTGTTTGTTTAACCGTTTATCGGTGATACAATTGGAGCTACTGTCACTACCACTGGGTATGTCGCAATACGGTTTGAATAAACTACTGTTAGCTATGCCCCTATAGTTTCAAGTACTTTCATTTCAGTATTGAAATCGAGTGATTAACCCAGTTAATTGATGTTACACGAGGCGTTTGTTACGATATAGTTACTATGTATTACCTACTTTAAAAAGCAATGCTTGTTTTTTTTTTACTCAAAGAGGTTACTAGTATTTTTAGCTGTCAGATAAAGCCATATTTTTTAGTTTAGTACAATTTACCTTTTTTTTTTAATAGGTACCCGCTAGGAGCCAGGAAGTGTGGCCGGTTGACGGCAATAGGCCCGCTCCCTATTTAACGGGACTACAAGTACTAGGTACATAACAGGCGTTATGTGTAGAATGTAGCTTGTTATCAGAGCCAAGGTGCTGCTAGCTCATCAAAGAGAGTCAGCAAAAGGAAGGGGTCAGCAAAGACCGATGCCTGCCGGGGTTGTGCGACTGTTCGAAAGAGATACCGTGGCCCCGGAACACAAAGGAACGGATGGGATGGATGGGTGTTAGTCAGTCAAAGTCTGACACTTCCTCCTGCTCCGCCCAGAGGGGGGGGGGGGGGGGGGGGGAAGTCATTTGATGATTTCCCATCCGAAAAAAAAAGAAAAAAAAAGGTGCTGCTACAGCAATTCTGATAGGAGCATGAGCTAAAAATCATAAGAACTGATATTTCATCTGTGACAAACAATAAATGAGTTTGAATTTGAGCTATGTATTTGTAAAACTCATGTCACACGACAAAATAGTGTCTATCTCCATGTGGACGTTTCCATCTGTATCGCACTTAACCGGCAAAGCATTATGACTGACATCCGATTAAAACTGCTCACTCCTGGGAAATAAGCGTGATGATACAACACTTTACATGGAAATGGATAAAAAACATCGTAACACATTAATATTCATTGTGACTGTCACTTCCTCGTTTATGAATGTACCATTTACAGAGACATGAAAGAGAGTAGAAAATGTGCTTACGTGAGCAAGAGAGATGCTAAATAAATTGAATGAACATCATCAAAATATGATACGAAATTGAATTTTCATGTAGAAGGACGGGATCGCTACATAACATGTCATCTATATCTATACTAATATTATAAAGAGGTAACATTTGTTTGTAAGTTTGTATGTAGGGGGTAATCTCCGGAAGTAAAGAACCAATTTTAAAAATTGTTACACTGGTTGAAAGCTACATTATTCGTGAGTGCTATAGGCTATATTTTATTCCCGTACTCCCACGGGAACGGGAACTACGCGGGTGGAACCGCGGGACGTCAGCTATAGTGAAAGATAATACTTCACAGTTGGTTTGGCGGATTGATCAAATATATCACTATGAGCCATATCAGGTTGTATCAACAACAATCAGCAACAGCCCATAACGTCCACTGCTGGACATAAGCCTCTCCCATGATGGGAGGAATTTGCTGTAATCTCCACGCTTGGCAGGCGGATTGGAGATCGCAGTGATGGAAGACTAACACAAAACGCTGCTGCCGATTCTCTGGTCTACGGAGGCGCAAGGTGTTCTGCCTCAGACATTAGTCGCCTTATACGACACCCGTGAGTGTAATGGGTTGGTTCTATTCTACTCTGCCGGATACCACACGGCTATCAGGTTGTATAGTGCGGAGGAATGAGGAAAATTTAGTGAGGAAAATTTTGAGTATGAATGTAGAAGAGTAGAGGAGAGCCAAAGAAACGATGGATAGACTATGTGAAGGATGATATGGCAAGAAAGGAGCTGACTGCTGGGATGACGAGTAATGAAGAAATATGGAAACAAGGCCTTTTTTTTCCGAAGGGAAATCTTCAAATGACTCCTCCCGCTCTGGGCGGAGCAGGAGGCAGTGTCAGACTTTTACTGACTAAAACCCATCCATGTTCCTTCATCGCCCTTTGTGTTCCGGGGCCACGGTATCTCTGCTATTGCAATAGTGTCAAAATGGTCTATCATTGATTTCATAATTGTTGATTTTGACGTTTGGTAATCTACTGATATGACCCCAAATGAATTGTGGAGAAGGATGACCAGGATGTAAAAGGACGAGAAAACCCAGGTTTTTCAAAGGATAACTAGTTAAATTATAAATTGAGGTACAAAAATAAAATTTAAAGACTACACCCTAATGTGGCTAGAAATTGCACAAATATAATGAAAGAAAGGAGGTGGAGGGTTCTTATAAAAACTTAACTTCATATAGCACTATATAGTTGGTGCCAGTTAAGATGAGAATAGCAGTCATTGCCCTTTTCCTAATATCTCTTCGTACGAACCACAACAAATAAACCATGTATTGTTTTTTATTACAAAAAATGTTGAAGATCACGATAGATGACGATTGCCTACTACTTTTAACTTCATATAGCACTATATAGTTGGTGCCAGTTAAGATGAGAATAGCAGTCATTGCCCTTTTCCTAATATCTCTTCGTACGAACCACAACAAATAAACCATGTATTGTTTTTCATTACAAAAAATTTTGAAGATCACGATAGATGACGATTCAAGACTTGAATATGCTTATCTTTGGTTTTCAAAGTTAAGAAGTTTAATAAATGTAGGTGGGTCAATGACCGCTATTCTCATCTTAACTGGCACCAACTATAAAGCCGTAGAAACAGACTAATCATCAACAAACCCCGCTCGATTGAACCTCAATTTACCTGTCTTTCGGCAAACATCATTAAGTCCCCCAATATACCTATTAGGCAAAGGTAAACTCGTTTAAACCTTAATGACTACCGACGCGACGCTCGGCCGGCCATTACACCTATCACTGCAGAGGTGATTGCCCTAATTATTGAGCCTAACCAACAATCAAGGGGGCTACAAGAAGGTCCTAAGAGGAAAATGGTGGTTTATGTCCTCTAAATTGTTATTGGCAACATAAAATGAAATAAATAACAATAAAATTAATTTAATTCAGATAACATGATCCATACAGTGAAATTAAAATTAGTATTAAATAATAAAATAAATTATCACAAAAACGAAAAAAAAAAAACAAAATTAAATAAAATAAACTTACAAAATTAAAATAAGATAAAATAAAAAATAAAAACATTCAAATTACCCGCATTAAATAGACGATATTTTGTAGAACTATTTTTTTTTTTTTTTTTTTTTTTCCTGATGTAGGTACCTGAATACCAGTATTTTACGTATACATGGAACGACTGCCTATCTGACCTACACAACCCAGTTAGTACTGGGGTAGACGATATGCTGATTACGTATCTTTCGCAATTATAACATCCAAGATCTGTAACGTTAGCTCAGCCAGATTTACTAAGAAATTACTTGATCAATTTTTATAATGAAAGGTCACTTCGGAGTGTGGATTTGTGCCTGGTTGATTGCAATAGGCTTGCTCCCTATTACATGCCCACTTAAACATAACTGGCGAAATGTGGGTTTGCTATTAGATACACCTGTGCTGAACCCTTTGGGGATTACAGGCGTGAAGTTATGCTATGTTAGGTCACTTCTGTAGTTACGGTTCTGCTAGAAACGTTCATCAGTGTTGGACGTAACAGTCTTGTTAACATATAGATTAAATATTCGTCGCTTTTAATTAAAGTTTATGTTGGGAAAGTGACACTGTTTTTCAGAAAGCCGTTAATTGCTTTTGCTGGTTGAATTTGAACTTTTTGTGTAAGTATGACGGAGAGGCTTTTCATTTAAAAATAAAATAAATTTATTTAAATCAATGTCAAAGTTGCGGCGACGTCGAATGCCTTTCTATTAATTATTACTAAAATATGTGAATATTACGATTGCTTTTGAAACCTTCAAATGTGTATGCAGGAAAATTAAACAAAGTTGTAGGTTCTAGTATAGATATGACAACAAAAACAATATTATCTCACATATTCATAAATCTGTCGATGACGCGAAATCTAAGCCTATTGAAAGTAAGTAATCACTGATAGATGAGCTGATACTGCTCCACTCCAAGTTATTTCTATGGTGATACATTACGTTGACGTCAATGCAAGCTTATAACGGGTGCAAACTGTAAAGCCCTTTCCCATAGTTGGATGCAATACGCAGCGATTTCTAATAGAATTGAATAAGTGCATGTTAGCAGTGACATCAGCTCTATGTAGGTCTAGGTATGAGACTATAAAATAATGAAAATGTTAAACTCAAAGTACTTATGGGATAATATCCGTGGTTTTCTTTGAGTGTAGTGAACAACCGTGGAAGTCTTAAACAATGAAAATGTTGATATGACTTACTACGGAAGTTGTACCTTCTGGATCAGTTTTGGTTTACCTTGAGTTTTGACCTTTAACTTTAACCTTTCATAATTCACTCTCCCTGAACCTCATTATGACATCACCAAGCATGTTTATTCGTCTTACATCATCCTGATAAAAATTCAGTTAGAAACAATCAATATTAAACTATTATCTACTACTATTACTATCTACATATATCTCCACAATCTCGACAAGATACGCATTAATCATGATCAGTATCATGTCATAACAAATTGCGTACATAGAATCGCTGTCAGCTGCTTATTGAATTGCTGACAATTGCTCTTTGTATTGCATTGTCGTAACGTGCGAAGATGAAACACGAGGGGTGCTACACAGTTATATATTTGTACGAGTCAGACGTTTCGCCAATATTTTTTGAACATCAAAGTAGTTACTACACATATTCGATTCGATTCGGGCTGATCGACCAATTCCGGTTGGCATCTAACATCGCAGATTTTTGTTGAGGTTGGCTTGGTACAATTCTAGCTAAGCCGAGCGAGTCCGAGTTGTTTCCCGAAAGCTCCATTATCCGCCTAGCCTTTTTCTCAAGAAGCTTCCAGGTTATGCAGCTGAATACCAGTATTTAACTTCAATTGCCTATTTGACCTCCACAACTCAATTCGCCATTATGTTTGGTACCCCCTGGTAAAACTGTTTGTTTTTCCCGAAAGCAAATCTACATTCTACATAGGTAGTCATTCCGACCCGAACATGTAGTGTAGCACCCCTTTTTTTTTTTTTTTTTTTTTTTCGGATGGGAAATCATCAAATAACCCCTCCCGCTCTGGGCGGAGCAGGAGGGAGTGTCAGACTTTTACTGACTAAAACCCATCCATGTTCCTTCATCGCCCTTTGTGTTCCGGGGCCACGGTATCTCTTTCGAATAGTCCCGCAACCCCGGCAGGCTTCGGTCCTTACGGACCCCTTCCCTTTTGCTGACTCTCTTTGAGGCGCGCGTGGAACACGAACGCGCCGTCGACACGGCCTGTCGTCATGAGACGGACGGACGGCGAGCTAGCCCATAGCCCACCGTCCACAGGCCCGCGCCTACGGTGGCCGGGGGCCACGTGGTGGTGGCCCCCGACGCCCGGGGCGTCTCCCACGGCGGCCGGGACGTTGAGAGGTTCTCTCCCTCTCACGTTCCGCCACCTCTTTCTCTAGCATTACTGCTTCGCAGAAGGAGGTGACGGCGTCCCACTCCGTCTCGCTCCGGACCATGGCTTGCACCAGGGCCGGACGCGAGAGGTCGCCGCCGCCGATCGCCGCTTCGAGGACACGGCGGTGCTCCGCCCACGCGGGGCACACCTCCACCGTGTGTTCCACCGTGTCCTCCGGTCGATCCTCACAATGGAAGCACCCGGGCGTTTCCTCCCGCCCGATTCGGTGCAGGAACCTCCCGAACACTCCGTGTCCGGTGAGGACCTGCGTCAGGCGGAAGGTGAGGACGCCGTGGCGTCTCTCAAGCCACTCCTCAAAGAGGGGACTTATCGCCACTATCGTGGCGTGCCCTGCACGGGGTTGCGACAGTCGCTCTCTCCATGTCGCCATGAGATCCCGCCGGAAGTCTGTCCGCTGAGCGACAATTTGTCGCTGCAGCGGAGTTTCCCCCCGGCGTAGCGCCTCCGCGCGCCATTCATGTAGGCGCGCGAGGACAATCGCCTCTAGATCCCATGGCGGCAATCCGGCAAGGAGGCTCGCCGCCTCGCGGGAGATCGTACGGTACCCCCGGGCCAGCCTTATGGCTACTACCTTTTGGGGCGCGTTCAAATAGTGGGCGGCTCGCAGCCTCAATGAACGCGCCCACACCGGGGCCCCGTAAAGGGCCATTGACCGCACGACTCCCGCGTAGAGCCTCCGGCAGGAGGCGTTCGGCCCCCCCAGATTGGGCAGGAGCCGCCTGAAGGCAGCCCCAGTCCGTTCCAGTTTGGGGGCCAAACGTCGGAAATGTTCTACGAAGTTCCACCGGCTGTCGAGGACAAGTCCCAAGTACTTTAACGTCGACTCAACACCGATGGATACCCCTCCTACCGTCAGTGAGGATCCCGGAGGTGGCGCATTCCGAGGCCCATGAAAGCACATGGCCTCGGACTTGTGCAGTGCCACCTCGAGACCCAGTTGCCGGATCCTCGCAACGACTGTCGCAACCCCGCGTGTCATCGCTTCGGCCGCCGCCTCGTGCGACCTCCCCTGTGCCAGCACCAGCGTGTCGTCAGCGTAGCACACTACGCTGACACCGCTAGGGAGGTCGGCGCGCAGCACCCAGTCGTACCCGATGTTCCACAAGGGCGGCCCTAGGACCGATCCCTGCGGAACACCGCACGACATCTCTCGCCGGTTCCATTCTCCGCTGCGACCGGGGTAGATGACGGCTCTGTCCGTCAGATAGTCCCCGACCACTCGACGGAGGTAGGTTGGCACCCGGTGATACCGGAGTGCCTCCCTAATGCAGCTCCAGGGCATGGAGTTAAAGGCGTTGGCGATGTCGAGAGACACCGCCAAGACAACCCCCCCCTTGGACACCGCATCCCCCGTCGTGAGGGCTCTCACGCGCATGATGGCGTCCACCGTAGAGCGCCCCTTGCGGAAACCATACTGGTGTTCCGCAAGGTCCGGCCCAGTCCCCGCAAGGTGCTCGGCGAGGCGGTTTGCAATGACTCTTTCAAAGTGCTTGCCCACCTCGTCGAGCAGCACCACGGGCCGGTATGCGGACGGAGAGTCCGCAGGGCGCTCCGGCTTCCGGATGAGGACCAGCTTCCCCGTCTTCCAACGAAGCGGGAACTGGCCTCTCTCCATGCATGCGCTTAGGAGCCCCTCCAGTCGGGGCCCAAGAGCCTCTGAGGCCAGGACCCAGGCTTTGCCAGGCAAGCCGTCGGGTCCCGGGGCGGTATTTTTGGCACTGAGCCTGCGTACCGCCACTCTCAGGTCTACCCCAGTCACTTCCGGAGCGTTGTCGTCGTCGTCCTGTTGGTCCGCTTCCAGCATCGCAGGCGGCGGAGCCATAGGCGGGGGTGGGTGTTCCCCTCGCGAAGGGAACAGAGTGCTCACCACGTCCTCCACGAGCTCAGGCCGGAGACTCTGCGTCAGTGGGGGGGCCCAGGGGCGGAGTTTGTCCCGCACCAACTTGTAAGGGCGCCCCCACGGATCTCTGTCGAGAGTCCCCAGCAACTCCTCGCGGGCCTGATCCCTGGCCCGCAGGACCGCTTCGCGGAGGGCGGTCTTCGCCGCTCTGTACCCCTCATAAAGCTCCGCCTCAATGGCTGCCGCATCCGGTGGGCGGATGCGGAGCCTGCGATGCCTGGCGTACAGGTGTCGCGCAGCCACGCACGCCTCGCGCAGAGATGTCAACTCACGCGACCACCAGTACACCTGACGCCGGGCGCATCTTGGCCGAACACGGGGCATTGCCACGTCACATATGTCAGACATGGCCTCCTGGAACCACCCTGCCTCATTATTGATGTCGGCAGGCCTGTCCGGTGATGTCACCCAGGCCTGCACGATCGAGGCTTCCAGGAGGAGCTCCCGGTCCAGCTGTTTCAGCGCCCAGCGCGGACCACTCGGGGCCTGTTGGACCGGCGCGCTTGGGGTCTGGGTGGAGACGTCGAACCGGATGTACCGGTGGTCAGAATAGGTCTCCACCCCCTCCATAACACGCCAGTCAATGACACGCGGTGACAGAGCGGGGCTAGCGAACGAAATGTCCACCACCGACTCGCCCCGCATCCGCACACACGTGGGGACAGAACCCCGATTTAGGACGACCAGGCCCTTCTCCAGGGCCCAGTCTTCCACCATCCTTCCCCGCACGTCTGTGCAACGAGAACCCCAAGCCAAGTTCTTGGCATTGAAGTCCCCGAGGACAAGCACGGGGAGGGAATGGTTTCCGACGACAACATTCAACTCTTCGAGAGAGTTGTGGAACTCGGCGAGAGTTCGGCTCGGGGAGAAGTAGACACCGACCACTACGATCTCCCCGAACCGGGCTGCTACGCACCCCCGACCCCTCCTGACACCTTCAAGGGTCGGGGTACCGGCGGCGGCCGACGACACTATGGTCACTGAGCCGCTAAGGTCCGCCACCCAGTCTTCCCTGGGGAGGACAAAATACGGCTCAGCGACCACAGCAATGTTAATCAACCACTGCGCCATGCTCTGGAGCAACAGATCCTGAGCACAGGCGCAGTGGTTGATGTTCGCTTGGAGGAAGCGTAATGGCGCCGTTATTGGCACTCCATTACCGCTTCCTCCCTAGCCCCCTGCGAGGGCCCCTCTGTGGCGGCGACAGTGGCAGCGGCGGCGGCAGTTGCGGCTGCGGCGGTGGCGACGGTGGTGGTGGTGGCGGTGGAGGGCCTTCCCTTGCCCCTGGTGGCCCTGGTGGGCGGAGCGCAGGCCTTGCTCCCAGCCCGGTGGTCGGCCGGCTTGCCGGCTGCCGCACATGCACCGCAGTGCGGCGTGGCGCAGCAAGCTGCGGACACATGGCCGGGCTGACTGCAGCGGAAGCAGAGTCCGCTGCGGTCAACCTCCGAGGCGCACTGTACTGACACGTGGTGTCCCACGTGGCAGCGATAGCACCTCAGAGGTCTGGGCTCCAGCAGCTTTACCTGCGCTGACACCCAGCCCACCAGTAGCCTTCGGCCCTCCACAATTGTTTTGGCCGCCGTCACGGGGCAGCATACTGTAACGGTATGCATACCCGTGGAGTCCGGGCGAAGGGCGCCTGCCCTGACCTGATCGGCAGGGCACCCTCCGGACCTGGCGACGGCGGCCACCACCTCCTCCTCGGTAACCGAGTCGTCCAGACCCAGGATGCGCAGGTCTGCGCATCTGACGGGCCTGGATACTCGGGCCTCGTCCGCGTTTAGGGACGCTCTGAGCTTTTCAGCCAGAGCGTCGGCGGACGAGCCGCTGGTTTCGCCGGGGATCTCCAGCAATCGAGCCCCTGTCGCGGTGACTTTAAGCCGGAGGCCCCCGGTGATCCCAAGCTCACCGAGGTTCACCGCCTCTTTCGCTTTCGCCAGAAGGTCGCGGTAGGACACGCCCCTCTTTTCCGCGTCCGGCTGTAGCGTGATCACTACAGCTGCGGTCTTCGGGGCGCGGAGCCTAGCCGCGATCTTTTGCGCCCTGTGCTGGCGCTGCCGCTCCGCATTACGGGCCTTTTTGGCCGCCTTCCGCCCCTTCTGTTTCTCCCCGACTACCTGCCATCCGGCTTCAGCCGAAGGAGGTGTAGGGGCCTGGGGGGGTGGTGGCGGCGGCGGCTGCTGGCGTGCCATAGGTGCTGGCCCACTTGCCGCTGGCCCATTCGCCACTGGCGCTGGCGCCGGCACAGTCACTGCCTGTGCGGCCGCCTTGCCCTTCCTCCTCCGGGGCGCCTTTTTAGTCGGCGCCGGTTTCGCCGGAGCCGACTTCCCAGGGGGGGGTGCCACAGCTCTGCCGGAGGATTGGCTCGACGGCTCGGGTGTGGCAGCCGCAGCAGCCGCGTATGACGCCGTGCTGGGCATCGTGCTCGGGCCCGCGGCTGCCTTGTTTGCACCCAGAGGGGGGCGCAGGACGATTCCCTCCAGGACGGAGAACCGCGCCTGGAAGGACGCCAGCTCTTGCCGAACCAGGTTCAGGACCTGTCTCTCCACCGGCACGGGCTCGGCTTGTCGCTGCTGCTGCTGGTGACGGCCCCCATTTGGAGGCGCAGCGCGGGTGCCGGCCTCGCGCAGACTGGCCAGGTCTGCGTGGAGCTTGGCATTCTCCTTTTGGAGAACCTCCATGGCGGCCGTTAGGCGGGCCAGCTCCACGCGCAGTTTGGCCACCTCCTCTCCACCTATCGGAGGAGGAGGAGGGGTAGGCCCCGCAAAGTTGGCCACTGCTGCCGCCATGATGGCGGCGGAAGCCCCGGGTATGGCCTTGAGTTTTGAAGATGTTTTCACCTTCAAGGCCACGCCCCTTATCGCGGCTTCCACCGCCTTTGTGAACCTGGCCTTACGCTCCGCCTCGGAGCCGCCAGTTTCACCCGCCTCGTCGCCAGGCCCGGGAACAGTAGAGCCCGGGGGGCGCACTTCCTCGGCCGGTCTCGCCAACCTCTCGGAGGCAACAGGCCCCCCCCTCTTGCCTCGGATCCCACCGCGCTTGCTAGTGGGGATCTTGCGGGCCGAGGCCATCTCTCCCTCGGATGACGAGACTTGGTCGCCATCCTTTCTAGACCGCTTGCGGAAGAACTTGGTGTTCTCCGCGAGCGTCCCAACCGTCACGCGCCGGGAGCTCTCTGAGCCTCCCGCGCTCACGTCGCTGGATGCAGCGTCGGACTCCGACTCCGCATCTCTCCTCTCCTCTCCTTTGCCGTTGCCGGCGGTTTTGGGTTTTTCTGAATTTTCCATATTGTTCCCACGAGTATGGGGGATTTAAAAGTCCATCTGGGCAGAGACCCCTTTACCCTAGATAGTGTAGCACCCCTGATGCGTCAACCGACACGCCTCAATAGCTACAAGATCAACGATCGCCGCAGATTGATCAACTCTTAGCTGATGTTACCGATTGATTCGTTGACACATTGCGTGTAGAGATAGTGTAGAAACAGCTGTTGTTTTAAGAGAAATTGACGCTTGAATGTCGCCGTCATAGATTATGGCAGACAGATAGGACATGGGGAAAAATGTTGCAGGAATTTGCATAGAATGGGAATTGCAGGCCTTACTACAGCAGGAGACGTGATTCGGCCAACGATGGTGACGATTCATAGATAAAGTAAAGTTTATTGAGTTTTAGTATTATGTGAGTTCATAGCTGGCAAACCCACCAATATCAATGACAGTCAACGATACGGTTACCCTTAAGAGTCCTATTACATTTTTTACGTAAATTCATGATTTTTGACGCAGTAATTCTCAGCAGCAGTAAGATATTTTAATTATTTGCTTAAAAATAACGATAGTGCCATTCTCTTTCTTGTAAGTTGGAGTTACACATTTTCATTTTTCTTTTCGTGTAATTTACTATAAATATTTTACGAACTCAGTTTGCAAGAAAAACCGTCGAAGATGGAACTTTAACGCTCAAATTCACATAGTTACATTCAATTCTTATAAAAGCTAAAATTACTAAAAGATAAGTTGAATGTTTTACTTGTTTATTGGAGTTTTACAATTTCTTTAAATTCCTTGAGTTTTCACGGAAAAAATCGTAAAGAAATAGTAATTTAAGCCATAAATGTCTTAATTCAGCGTCCATTACATTCCAAATAAACTCAATTTTATCAAACAAATTAATATGATATAAAACTTCGATCTACAATGAATAAGTTTCATTAGTTTTCGTTTGTCAATATAATAAGACAAAAATACAATAAATAAGATTAAAGTACCTACTATAAATCTCAATTCAGCTCGCTCCTCAGTCTCATGTCAGTCTCGTCTCTAATATTCATCAATATCAATCGACAATCGTCCAAATATCGCTATTATTAGCGACTCGTGCACGCCGACCGAAATAATTTGATCCAGGAAGTAAAAATCAAAAATTTGCCTAAAAAATGTAATAGGACTCTTAATCCTGAACCTGACCGCAAAGTAGAGCTTTCCATATCAAATTCCTAACTAATCCATATTAAACCACAAGTAGTGCAATCGCATCAAGATTAAACCTTTACTTTGGAAAAGGTAAGAGATAGAATAACATCATGCACGCCTTAGTTCTTCGAAAGATTAGGCAGCGGTGTGTCAACAGTATTTGCAAGTTATATTTAAGTCCCATGTAATATAGGCGGCGAGCCTATTGGCAGCAACCGGTCTGCAATTTCAATGCAGTCTTCGGGCTGTTACTTAAAACGCACTTAAAAAGTGGTTTTAGCAACTTATCGTTGTTAATTTAACAATGTCACATCTCACTTAATTCTCGGCTATAAGTGGACAATGCACAAGTCTAGTAGTTTATAAATAAACATTAAACAAGTGACTTAGAACGGGCGTGAGCAAGTAATGAGCGGAGCATTGACCTACACGACAGACTGCACAGAATTATCTTGGTTCTTAGCAGTAACTAAGCACCGAGTTAATGGACACCCACTGAATGGAATAAAGAGATAAAATGGCGGAAATGTGACAAAACACTGCCTTTTTTGTTAAAATCTTTTATGTTTTTGTGTTTGTTCAGCTAGACTTAAGTTTAGTGATAATTTTAAGAACGTTTTCAGTGACTCACTGGTCACATTGAAAAACGACTTCCAAATGCAGTATGCATTAGATACAGGATAAATAGACGACCGCAAAGCAACCGTCGCGGGTCGTGCGTGTTAGTGATGTATGATGTGAAGCAAAAGGAGCGTACTTAGTTTCTTTCTACCATAATTATGAAAAAATGCGTGTTTGTGCATATTACGGCTACAGGAGCTAAATTAGCACCTCAATGTATGGTGGTTCAAACTTCGTTTGAAATACTGTTAGAGTTCTAATCAGCTTGCACTACAACGTGGTTGTTACGTCGGTTACTGCGGGCCGAATATTGCAAAATGAGTGGTTTTTTGCGATTTACAAAAAATCTATTGATCATGAAATATATTGATAATGAGAATGATCGCATGTACGAGATAAGTTCGTGATTTTTTTTTATCGAGTAAAATTAGTTGTATTATATTTTCAAAACACTATCATACTAGCATATATCCTGAAGAATATCATATATTTTTCTGGTTTTGTTTATTCCAGTGAATCATATGCTTTTTCTGCATTATAAAACTCGCGTTTAGCTCTTGTAGTCCCCTTAAGTATAAGCAGAAAATTTTGCTACTTAACTAAAAGGTGATGACTAAAGGAATCAGTATAGAACAGTGATGCCTTCTAGTTTTAAAGGCCAGGTCTTGAGGTCGTGGTTTGTAGAGCTTGAAGTGAGACCGACGTATGCGCATTGTTTACGCCGCAATTCATTCTAGAGCATTGACTTGGTGATTTACTTAGTTTCAAGGAGGTGAGTTAGCAAAGCGTCCGCAGTAGGTGTTATTAAACGCCTGTGCAGACAAGGTATTTTTTGGATGATTTTTCAGGATGCCTATCACGCCTGTACCAAAGGGTCAGACAAAGGACACCCGCATTTTAGTTTAGGGGATTTTTGTACGTCTAGCGCACTCTAGACTTGTAGGCTTCGTTTTTGGCTTGCTGACTGGCTCATATATTCACCAAGGGCTATTATCATAATAAATCGAACTATACTTATCAATTGAGGAGAATTAAGGATGAAAAGGCGTCCAAAATTGACCTGGATATAAGCGAAAATAGTGTTAACCTATTATTTCCCAAACGTGTTACTGTTATGTAAATGATAAAAAAAACTTCCTTTTCACGTGACTACAATAATCGCAACATAACATATTACCCGTGTGAAGTGTATCAGCCGACGCAAGCGCGAAGCCTTTCTCACTAATCTATCATTACGCTGACTCACAGGTTTCGTATAGACAGGTGACTCCTGGCGTGCCAAGGTCAGGTCATAGAGTGTGACAGTTTATTGCATTATAGTATTAGCATCGATTGTTATGTCTTTACTGAAATGACTGATATATTGGCTTTCTAGTTGGAACAGTTTGAGGGCAGTACTGCCTACGCTTTACCACGCTTTATTTCGTGGTATTTTTACTGGATTTTTTATCAGCACTATCAGTCCGTAGATCTGTCGAAATAGATAGGACACTCTTTATTATGTACACCATATTATGAACTTTCACACATAATCAGTGAAATAACTCTATACATCTGCAGTTTTATAGGTTTATTCAACAATTAGGTTTGAGTCAGAAACCACTGAATCCAGTGTAATCAAACGTGACAGATCACAACTTCTGTAGTAAGTTATGTCCAAAACAATATCCCAAGATTTGAACTGGTCATACTTTAGATTTAGAGCCTAAGAGTCCTATTACATTTTTTTCGCAAATTTTTGATTTTTACTTCCTGGATCAAATTATTTCGATCGGCGTACACGAGTCGATAATAATAGCGATCTCCGGACGATTTTCGATTGTTATCGACGAAAATTAGAGACCAGACTGACATGAGACTGAGGAACGAGCTGAATTGACGGAGAATTATAGTACTTTAATTTGATTTATTGTAATTTTGTCTTATTATATTGACAAACGAAAACTAATGAAACGTTTTCATTGTAGATCGAAGTTTTAAATCATATTAATTTATTTGATAAAATTGAGTTTATTTGGAATATAATGGAAACTGAATCAAGACATTTATGGCTTAAATTACGATTTCTTTTCGATTTTTTACGTGAAAACACAAGGCATTTAAAAAAAATTTAGAACTCCAATAAACAAGTAAAACATTCAACTTATCTTTTAGTAATTTTAGCTTTTATAAGAATTGAATGTAACAATGTGAATTTGAGCGTCAAAGTTCCATCGCCGACGGTTTTTCTTGCAAACTGAGTTCGTAAAATATTTATAGTAAATTACACGATGTGTAACTCCAACTTACAATAAAGAGAATGGCACTATCGTTATCCATAAGCAAATAATTAAAATATCTTACTGCTGCTGAAAATTACTGCGTCAAAAATCATGAATTTGCGTAAAAAATGTAATAGGACTCTTATGTTTACCCGATAATAATATGTCAACCTATAGCTACTACCTAATGATTTCTGACGACCCGATTGGCGCAGCGGTAGTGAGGCTGCCTTACGTTCTTAGGGTCCTGGGTTCGAATCCCGGTCGGAGCAAAATGTTTGTGTGATAAGCATGGACATTTGTTTCTGAGTCATGAATGTTTATATGTATAATAAGTATGTATTTACAAACAAAAAGTATCTATGTAGTATATCAACTATCTGGTGTCCACGACACAAGCCTCGTTGCTTAGTGTGGCACTAGATGGCGCTGAGTGTAATGTCCAGCAATATTTAAAAAAAAAAAAAAAAATGTGAATTTGAGCGTCAAAGTTCCATCGCCGACGGTTTTTCTTGCAAACTGAGTTCGTAAAATATTTATAGTAAATTACACGATGTGTAACTCCAACTTACAATAAAGAGAATGGCACTATCGTTATCCATAAGCAAATAATTAAAATATCTTACTGCTGCTGAAAATTACTGCGTCAAAAATCATGAATTTGCGTAAAAAATGTAATAGGACTCTTATGTTTACCCGATAATAATATGTCAACCTGATAGAGCAGGACGTTCTTTAGAACCGTCATATTCAAAGGCTCATAAGTACCCTGGCTTTGGTAACATTATCGATACATTTACTGACATAAAACAAAAGTGAAACCTTCCACGGTAATATCATTTCACCGCCACGTGAGGCCAGCGGTACCAAGGTCAAAGCTGTTAGCTAAAATATAGGGTAAAGCAAATTTATTGGTTTTTCCTTTTATTTGTACCAGTATCGGTTTACAGCGAGTGGTAATATGTATCGATTGGTGTGTGGGTGTCTGTTCGTCCCGGCCGCGACCTGAGACAATGCAACGGCGCGGCCGCGGCGTCAAGAAACACGCACGTGCGTCAACGTGCGGTCAAACTCGGATCGGTCTGCGTTCGGCAGAATTTGACGGATATAATTTACTGAAATGCTTGTCAAAGTGCTGCGGGCCGTTATCCGCAGCCAGTCTATTGTCCGTTTAGTTGAGTTTTACGTCATCTTATCACTTAAGACTGTACAGTTTCGACAAGACATTCCGTCCCCGAGGCAGCACGAGTACCAGAGTGCGGAAACAAGTGAGGAACGACTCCTGTGAGGAACCCTCTCGCATCACGCCCTGGCTACTTTTACTTGATTCCTTCCCGTTAGCACTGGTCGTCGCAAGTCGCATCGCTGTGACTGATGGCTTTTTCGAACATTGAGCTATTACTACTACGTATAGAGAAGACAGCGCGAACAAAATCTGTGCAACAAGCGCGGCGGTGCGGGGCGCGCGGGGGGCGGCTAATGAGTCATAGATGCGATGTCACCGTTAAGAGGCGACACTTTGTTTATATTCTGCCTATTTCATTGGGTACCCCTTACGTGCACATTGTTTGACTTACAATTTTTGTTATAATATTTATTTTAGGTATAAACTGACTTTACTCTGCGGAACAAATAATATATTCTGCCATATATACCTACCTATACTAACTAGTTCAGTCAGGGTTATGGGAAGTCTCATTCTTAAACAAATTGTATTGTATTCCTAAATAAATAATAATTTTATTTCAGGCCTTTACTTGTACAAACAATTAATCAATTAAAACCAAACAATCTAAAAAAACAATTAGGTACGTAGCTAATTGATTTTCTTCTTTCATAAATTTACCTTCCTTAAATTAATAACCACAGTCTATTCTTTTGTAAATGTGTAAGATTATTATTTTCCACTATAAAAATATACGTCAGGTAATACTATCTACACGACTTGTTACACAGCCAATGTCACTTCTTAAATTTTTAGTCTATGACAAATGACGCAAAATGGCGTCCGCTAAATATTTTGCTCGAATTACATTTTAAAAATGATTATCTAGTTACTTACCGATGGAAAGTTATTCCTTTGCACTTTGCCGTGTTGCTTGAATTATTAGTGCAATATCGTAACACACACGTAACCATATTTGTTGAATTTTCACGTTTAATTGCTTAAATAACAAACAAGACTGAAAGCGCTCAAGAGCGAGCAAGCGACTGAGTGAGTTGTAGCCAGCTGGCTTAGTTCGAACGGAGCACAGATTTTGTTAGCGCTGTCTTCTCTATACGTAGTAGTAATAACTCAATGTTTTCGAAGTAATTTCTTTAATTAATTTTCTCCGCAGTAGCCGTCGCAACACGGGTGTCGCTTGCACTGTAACTCGTGGCCAAGCGTTTATGTTGGTGTTTAAACGCGCATGCATTGCGGTCGTTGATTTGTTTGGGTTCTAGAGGTTAGGCTATCATTGGATTTATTGTTGTGGGTAGAAAAGGGTTTTTGTTTCACGACCTTGGACTTTGTGTCTACGTAATAGCTGCTTGATTACAAAGCTATCAATTATTTATGAGAATTACTGACAGTACTGGCCGACCTTAAAAAGGCGGTTGGAACAAACTAGAAGTGGAGGACGAGGTGTTGTACCGCAGTTTTGGAAAAGCCTATGTCTATTAGAGGACTGCGATAGGGTGAGTTGATTGATTGCCACGCTCATGCCTATAATATTCATCGTTTAAGATGCTGCATGTGTCTGAATATCAAAATCTTCACATTGTGCTTTACTAAATTTTGGAACTGTTCCAAATGCAGGATATTCAAACACGTTGCTAATTTGCTCGCCAACATGTTTCGACTAGTTTCGGCTGTGATAATATTCTCAAGGCGTGCCTATTATTCGCTTTGTATAGAATCTTTGGAGTGTACAACGTTATAGACAGACGTGAAAGACTGTGTAGCATGAGGTTCTGGATTCGATCTCAGGTCGGTCAAAGTGTTATTGGGCTTTTCCATCAGGAACTTCTCAGTAGCAGCGACGGGGCCTGGAGTCTGGTTTTGTGCCCAGAAATGGCAATAGACTCGCCCCCTATTACATAGGACCGGTAAAATTTTAGTGTACTTACGATAAAGTACACTTCTGCATAACCTGCTAACCTTACGAGGATTACAGCCGTGATGTTATGTTACTTTGGTTAATATCCGCTGTGTATAATCACTGGAGTGTACAACGTTATTGGTAACATTAATCAGTCGTGTTTCGCAAGCCGTTCCCACATTAATGTCAATGCATGACCGCTCAGCAATGTCTTGCTATCATACTGTAATTGGATCAGATGCTTTGATTTATTTACTTTTTATAATAGATGCTCAAAGCACTGTGAAGCATTTATAAAGAGTTGAACAGAGTTTTTAAGATCTTGTGTATAAGTACGGTAAATAATAATAGGTCTTTGCAAGTCTTTACATCAAAATTGTAGAAACTTGAAATTGGTCAGTTCATCAGTTGATAACTTAAGATGGCATTTTCTACTACGAAAATAGGACCCTTTTCCTATTAGAAGCCAAATCAAACCATTCGAATAAAATTGTTTGTTTGCGATACAAGCACTCATCTACTAAATACATAAAGAACCTCATCAAACATTGTCACGACTCACGATTAATTGTCTAAAGATCTAAGCTGTACAAATTGCAACATAATGTTTAACGAACTTATATAGTTATATGTGAGGGACCAGGGTTCAAGGAGCTTAAATACTCAACAGTACTTGAAACACTAAAACACTACAGTATCTAATAATTCCATGCTTGGGATATACTCATGCAACACAGGCTGGCTAGATGTAGCATTTGAAAATCGAATGAACGTTCGAACAATAATGGAACGTCGAGGAAAACAATATGGCGTTGTCGCGAATCCTACAAGGATGCACGTCATTGCAATTGTGGTGGGCTATATTCCCTATTACGTTGGGATTTTTACAATTGCATGTATCATCTTCTTCGTACAAGGACTTTCCTTCATGTGATGACTGACTTTTAGTTTAAATCCGTAGCTTTAAGGAAATTACGTGCATAATTAACAACGAATGCTTCTGCCACTGTACCACAATTTGTAATAGCAGTTTAATTTTAGGCTTCAGAATAGCTCTGTTTCTTCTCTTTAATGACGGTAGACCCCTTGATTCTATATTAATATGTGTTGTGAATCCAGAGACACTAGTTTGTTTTTTACGACTCAACTTAGCACTTAGGCTGTGGTACGGTTAACGACAACGGTGTTGGGAAGTCTAATTTCATTAGACTGTGGGTTTAGGATAAGTTTGCACGTTGAGGTTTCGTTAAGTAGTAGGTATGGAAGGTAGAGAACTTTCTGGTATCAACACTAATGATTAGTACGGTAAAGAACCTTCTATAAACACTGAATAATTTTAAAATGCACATTAGTGGGCTTAGACAAAGTGATGCAGCGATGGAAATGTCAAAAATGTATTTGATTGTTTAATGATATAGAAAAACTGACGTCAGTCCTGTAGGCTGAGAAACACGAAACGCTTTAAAAGCGATTGCGACTTGGGTAGGGCTGGTTGTCGCAACTTTGTGCGTTACCAACTTTACTTTTTCGGAGGTCTATAATAATATGTTCCATGTTATTTGTGATTTAGATTTAAGGCTGTGTTCAATCACGAAAATACTTTAAGAATAGCTTTTATTTTATCTAAAACCTTGAGAACAATTTCAAGTGATATAAACCAAAGACATAATTTGTTAATCTCCTCGCAAACGGAAATTAAAAGCGATAAAATTTCCAAGAAGAAAATGCGTGTTATTTTCAGGAAGAATTTAATAAACAAGACCGACATTTATTATTCAACAATAAAGGGCCTTTCCAGATAGCGTTGGACGCGCCTGTGAAAGACTTTGGAGTACGGCTTTTAACGTGAGAGGACTGGTGGGACAGAGGGTGGCAGAAAGGCTAATGGTTCTTTGTATATGGATGTAAGGTTGCTTAGCTGTTGAGTGGTGTACACACAGATATAGATATTCCTAGATAAGTTGGCGACAGATTTGGCAACCCCGTTGCTAGGTCTTGAGTGTGGTAGTTGGCTAGCAACGGGGCGGCTTATAAATATTATCTTTTTTAAATATTGTAATTAAATTTTATAATTATACCCAATTGCGCCTATCTTTACAGTCTTTAATTAGGTGCCTAACACCAAGCGTGCCATTTTTTTACTTTATACTATGGCGTCTTTATACAATGGAGCTCGTATGGTAAATAATCGTAATGGCTAAATAATAATAGCCGCTCGGGTCGATCTCTAGGTTAAGCCGTGCTTGCCTAGGTTGGTCTGTGGATGGGTGACCACCCTTACATACCGAGTTTCCTCCGTGCCTCGAAAAGCACGTTAAGCTGTTGGTCCCGGCTGTCATTTGTAGATCCTTGACAGTCGTTACAGGTAGTCAGTGGCCCAAAAAGTCTAACAACCAGTCTGACACAAATCCAGGCTCCATGGCTGCTACTGATAAATTCCTGATGGAAAAACTCAATAACACTTTGCCCGACCCGGGAATCGAACCCAGAAGTCGCGTTTGTACTAGACCAACGAGAAAGGTTTTTTAATTGTCCACCAATAAAGTTCTTGAAGCTGAGAAAGGTATGTTTTCCTCTCTGAAAGCGGTAGCTAGGAGTAATCCAACCAGGGGCCCAAGTCTGCTATTTTTATCAATTCGTCAATACAATACGATCCCATTCTCATCCCATTGTCATTTTGCTAAAAGTTCGTAATCTGTTAAATTCATAATGGTCGATCATTGGTTGGTCAATGGTCTCGTAATATAATTGTGTTATAATGACATTGTTGTATTGCCATTATTATAAAACCCGCCAGATTTTATTTATATAATATTTTTACATATTATTTATTAGTGCTTTAGGCAATCTGAAGTAGTAAGTTCGTAATTATAGCACCAGTCATTCATTCATTTGTCATCATTTCTTTCAATGGAGTGTCAGTGGTTGGCCATTGGAAAGTCATAATGACGCCATCATATTAGTAGATTACCAAACTTGTCAAAATCAACAATTATGAAATCAATGATAGACCATTCTGACACTATTGTAATAGCAGACTTGAGGCACTGCGTTGGTATTTGAATAGTTATAAGATTGGTTACTTGAAACAGCTTTCTTTAGCATAAAATAAGTGGGTGTTTCAAAGGATCCTCACTTTCATACAAATTGCGTTGGTGTTATTTCTCAAAGAACAGTAGTTACCAATAAAAAGAAATTGCGTACTTATTCTCACTACTTTAACATTTTCACAAAGAAAAGAATGTCCTTTTGTAAGAAACACAGATATTGATTGCTGCTAGGAAAAAGATGACACAAACCTCTCTATAAGACTTTTTATAAAAGAAACATTTAGCGTTGGGCGAAAGAAAACTAGTTGGAAAGCAAACGAGGGATTATTGTATCAAAACTGTTCTTCGGTTTCAAAGGAAACTTCAGAACAACTTATAATTGAGTTGTATTGTAGCGAATGAAAAATAAGTCTGGGACGAAAAGTAGGTCGTAACTATTTATAAAGCTTCAAGTCCTTAATTGATGCGTAGGTAGTATGTATTAGAATAGCGAATTCTTGGAAAGAGTGAAATTATGTCGTTTGTTTTGTTATTTGAGAAATTGCCATGAACGTACAAATTAAAACGATGACCTAATGAAACTTCTAATTCCTAATAAGAGGTATGAGTAACAGCATATCTGCACCTATCAGGATTTACACGAAGCAAATGTAAGAGCTGAGCAGATGGCTACATACTGATCTAACACAATATGAGTTTTATCGACATGTAAAGAAGAAGGGTTCCACTTTAAAGGTAGAATCTTCCGACCATCAGGTGTTATGTCTGGTGAACTACTACACGACGGTTGCGATCAGGCTGTTGTAAATATCCTTATCTTTTGGATAATTTTGTAAGTTCGATACAGGATTTTACGTGAGGTCCGGTGCGATGCGTTGTTCGTGGTTTTGTAGATGTCATATCTATGTGTGATTATGCTAGGCAAGATGTAACATAAAGAACCAGTGGAACCAAAATATTCCTGAATATAGTACTATTAATCTTATTAAATCCACAAACACTGAAGATGAGCCAAAACCAACACCATACAACGCCAAAGATGTATTCACAGATAATGGTCAAACACTTAGAGATGGACTAAACAATACTCCTCTGTTGGCATTCACATCCATCTTCAATTGCATGTTCAAACTAGTAATGTTTGAAGTTTCCTTATTGTTTGCGAACGTATAATGAATAATTTGCGTATTATTGGCATCTGTGAGCCTTGACCCAATTGCTTGGAAACGGCTTGGTTTTGTGTGCAGTTTAGTTGAAGCCTTTGGTAATGTTTGGCGTATGGTTGTTTTGAAAAGTTGTATGGGGTCTTCATATCATAGTTGAAAAAAGTAGTGAGAATGAATGTAGATGGCTATAAGAGTAGAGGAAGACCAAAGAAACGATGGATAGACTGTGTGAAGGATGATAAGGCAAGAAAGGTGTCTGCTGTAATGTCGAGTAACAGAGAAGGATGGATGAAAAAGTCTTGCTGCACGGACCCCAAATAGGGATAAGGGCAGGAGAATGGGGCAGGACCACAAATTATAAACGGTTCAGTAGTCTGTCAATAGGCTAGTTTCTACCATCAATAAATTGCAAATCTATTTAGTCCGTCAGTTAGAGTGTTGGAAAATAATGGACACGTATTTTTTGTCTTTGTAAATCATATGAATATTGACAAAGATAAAACGCATCAAAACTCGGGAGTGGGGGCTCATGACGTCACAACGTGCTAAAAATTATAGCACGGCGTGACGTATTGAGAATTTTAAAAGCGTCGTATCTTCGTCAATTTTGGTTTACGTAACAAAAGAAACAATACGTGTCAAATATCTTTTGATAATCTAACTGACGGACTAATTAGATTTTTTCAGGACACAAGCCTATTGTCTGTCCAAATACAAAATCAAGAAATCACTGAACCGTTTCGAAATTAGTAGACCCTGGTTTGCTGTTTATTTTGTGAAATTTCTAGAAAAAAAGCCCGCTACATATTACTTCCTAACATATGCTTTAAAAGGCCATGTTCTCCTCTCCAAGTTTTAAAACTTTTGCGAGATGGGAAGAGCTCGTGCCAACTTTGCTTTATAATTCAAGCTTGCTAAGTTAATTTTCTTGTTGTGAGGCTCTACTTTCACTGATATGCGGTTTCAAAATGTCTTTAGTTCTTTTATGCTCTTTAAGTATACTAGAAACTTGCCCATTTAGATGTCCTATTTTGTATACTAGCTTTTGATTGCGCCTTCGCTTCCGTTATGTACGGAGTGTCTCACGGGAACATTTTAAATATAGTCTATAACGTAGTCAGGGAAAATGTAGCTTCTCGTCAGTGAAAGAATTTTCGGAATCGAATCAGTAACTCCAAAGATTACCCCCTACGTACAAACTTACAAACAAATTGCTTTCTTTATAATATTAGTAGGTATACTCGTATAGTAACCTGTTCCTACAATAATATGTCGTTCCTTAACGCTGAAACAGAAAGAACTTTGATCCTTCTATTATTTATTACTTTGTAAAACTCTCCCTGGACCCATTTACCTTTACGATATTATGTAGATTCTGACTTGCCACAGCCCACAGGCAAGGTTCAAAGTTTTATAACTTCTTTTATAAGTCCCTGTATCTATAAAAGAGTTGGAAAGTTCTACCTGTCGCCATCTTTTGGCAATTTGCCCCGATCGAATTCTTCCCTGATTCGACAAATTAAATAAAATGGCTCCAGTGACTTGGCGATATTGCCAATAGATACTTGTAAGTGAATGTTAGTGGAGCCTTGAACTATTGCAGACATCAATCCTTTAGCCAGACAGCACTTATGTTGATGAGTTTAGGTTATATAGAAAGGGGTGTTAATGTTTTAAAAATAGACGACGTTTGGACGCCAACATACTAGATTTGGTGTATCTCTAACCGGATGGACTAAGGACCTTTGAAACGTGGCTAGGACATGAAGGGGCAGTTTGGGAGAGGCCCTGCGATATGTTGAACATTAGAGGCTTTATTTTATTTTTTTCGGATGGGACATCAAATGACTCCTCCCGCTCCGGGCGGAGCAGGAGGGAGTGTCAGACTTTTACTGACTAAAATCCAACCATGTTCCTTTATCGCCCTTTGTGTTCCGAGGCCACGGTATCTATTTCGAATAGTCCCGCAGCCCCGGATGAGTAGTGTTTGATATTGAAAATAAGTAATTCGATAGGTATATTCATAACAATGTCACACACATTTTTCATTACAATGTTCAAATTCTTTAACAAGAGTTTCCTTATTCGCACAAAATGATATCGCAAGGAAGTAATAATGCATACTTGAAAGTTCGAAGTTATGGCAAGAAAAGTTGGCTCTTTATTAAACATTTTGTTACAGAATGTCAACGAGAATATAACGGAAACAACATGCAGTACGCGGAAGTTTTATCGTCACAAGTACATATATTGTAGCTGAGAAAACAAATCGATATTAATTTCTTTAGTTGAAATAGAAACAGTTTTAGAGAAATACAAAATCGAGGAGTGATGTAGAGATTTCGATTGCGGCAGCTACAGTATTTGTTATAACTGAATATAATTCTAATTGACATTAGATTTCTCTGGATGCAAACTCAATAGATATACGTACTCTAGCAAGAATGTAACAGAAGAATAAATATTTACGGGTATTCAGCCTCAACGCCCATCAATCAAGTGCGATAACGAAGCGTCCTTAAACTTTTCAAAAACTTCAGCACCTTAACAAACTTTTTAACAACATCAGCAGTCTCATCGATATTTTTAATAACGATAGACACTTTCTGTTATCGAATAACTTGACCTAAAGTTATCGAAGTGCTCAACGTTGATCCAAGAATAAGGGCCTGGGATGATGACTCGGTTATAACTGAAGAGGTTGAGTGGAAGCATGCGAACCTTGACCTTTGGTCATTTATTCAGTTATGAAGAGCATTAAGTACCCTTCATAGGATCAGCTGATTGAAGAGGCTTAGAAATAGCTTAGCTAAGTAATATTATGATAGAAGATTTTCTGTGGAGGTTACTTTTACCCTAGCTCGATTTTTTTTTCGAAAATGTTTAATTAATATGTAGTACAAAAACTTTTGTACTCGATGTTTCAAACAATATAAAACATGCCTTTACATGTCTTATCGTAATAATGTTTAATTATGAAATTCAAGACGCATGCTCAGAGCAATTTAATAACTTCTCCTAGTTGAACAGGAGTTCCCCGAGTCAAGAATGCTTCGATGAATTTCCATGGAAACCTAATGGGGAGACACAGGCAAAGATAATCTAAGATGGCGCCACCATAGCTGGTCTCAATCTGACCAGGTTAAGCTATTTTGAAATATAAAATGACATTTCCACATTTTCAATCAATGACGATGTTGGGAACCAGCTATGCTTGCGCCATTAGTTCCACAGTTTCCTTCCCCATTGGTTAAAATATTTATAAATGATCTTACCGTGGATGGTGAGCAGCGTCGTCACCCAGAACCAGTGCATCCACCAGTGTAATGTCATGACGACAGTTTGATACGACCCTCTGACTTTTCCGACCTGCAACAAAGACAATAGATATGAATTAATATTGTATTCAAAGTAAGAGTAGGAGTTACTCCAAAGTGTATGGTATCTTGGCTCAAAAGAACAAACATATTATTTACTTAATAATGACAAAGTGGTATCTAAGTACGAGTATTTTAAATTGATAATTTATTAGTAACAGTAAGGAACCATTTAAAGTCACGTCACATTTACAAAAAGGTTTCAGGAAATATCCCGTTTGCCTAAAATAACGAAAATCCAGTTCTCCTTCCTCCAATTACCCAAATATGCATTTTAAATGAATTTAAAAATACATCAACGACATACGTTGCGCAGTTAACCGTCCCAAAAAATAACAGAATACAAAATTCATATTAATTCCACATTTGGTGTTTGCAACTGAAACCGTAAATGGATTTCAGTGAAGCGTTCGCAGAACAGACTGTGTATAAACAAAATGTATGTGTGTGTATAGGTATGGTAAATATATGCGGATGGCGGCTATAACAAAGGGTATTAAGGACGCGTTTGCAAAATTGATAGGTACAGAATCGAACTACTACATTGACACGGGTCATACACACAAGTGTATGCACGACTAACTGCGAGAATAGTAGTCAAGTCAACACATTTCGATACTTTGAAATTTTGAATGATTCATTTTTTTTTACGTATTTCTTTGTAATAAAATTATGTTAGGTACCTACAAAAAAAATATTTTTGCTCTTTATATTTTTACGAATTACCTCCGGACTTGATGGAGTGACCTGAAGGTATGCTTCAGTCACTGCTACTGGAACTTCTCGACGTGTTGTACTAGGTGAGGAGAGTTTGGGCTCGTATTGTTAGTTATGATGAGACCTTACCTTTCGACCTGATGGAGTAACCTGCAGGTGTACTTTGGTGACTACTACTGGAACTTCTTGACGTGTTGTACTAGGTGAGCCGAGTTTGGACTCGTTTAATTAGTTATGATGAGACCTTACCACCGGACTTGATGAAGTGACCTGCAGGTGTACTTCGGTGACTGCTACTGGAACTCCTCGACGTGTTGTACTAGGTGAGCCGAGTTTGGGCTCGTTTTGTTCGTTATGATGAGACCTTACCTCCGGACCTGATGAAGTGACCTGCAGGTGTACTTCGGTGACTGCTACTGGAACTCCTCGACGTGTTGTACTAGGTGAGCCGAGTTTGGGCTCATTTTGTTAGTTATGATGAGCCCTTACCTTTGGACCTGATGGAGTGACCTGAATGTGTACTTCGGTGAGGTACTGGAACTCCTTGACGTGTTTTTTTCAGATTCAGATTCAGATTCAGATAACTTTATTTGCTCAAACATGAGTGTACATACAATTATAATGAAATAAATGCATGCAAGGTGTTATAAGTGCATAGAGTTGTGCTAACATGTTTACCATATTGTCATGGTTTGCAAATATCAATACTAGTTTATAATTAAAATAATATCATTAAAACAACAATAATTAAACATTGACAATGCTGACATTAGTAAATAAAATAAAATTGATTGATTACATAATGGATTCACATAGAAATAAATAGGAGTTACATACAAGAATTGCCAAATATTCAATTATCTAAAAAAATAAAACTCACAACATAATAATGTCAACGTAGGTCCAAAAATATGCAATAGGTATTCAATATATCATTATCATAATCATTATTACATTACAATACATTTCAGATTCAATTAATAAAAGCATGTCAATTAAAAAACGATTCACTTAAAAATTCATTTACATCATAATATGCTTTACTAGCTAAAAAAGATTTTAATTTCCTTTTAAATGATACTATGCTTAGCTCTTTCCAGCCGTTAGGGAGCTTATTGAAAATAATGGGAGCCATACAAAAAACACTTCTGCGCATAAGTGCAGTCCGACAACTATGTTGGCAGAGCTGACTATTATCACGTCTATTTCTAGGAAACCGGTCTGCCATGCGGGGAAATAGTTTAGGATTAGATTTAACAAATAGCGCGATTTCAAAAATATAAATTGACGGTAAAGTCAAGATGTTGTGGCTAATGAAAAACGGTTTGCAGCTATCCGTCATTTTTAATTTAAAAATGGATCTAAGGCACTTTTTTTGGGCTTTAAATGCGATGCGATGTGTTGGACTAGGTAAGCCAAGTTTCGGCTCGTTTTGTTAGTTATGATGTGACATAAGTGACATTACCTCCGGACTTGATGGAATGACCTCAAGGTGTACTTCGGTGAGCTACTGGAACTCCTTGACGTGTTGTACTAGGTGAGCCGACTTTGGGCTCGTTTTGTTAGTTATGATGAGACCTTACCTCCGGACCTGATGGAGTGACCTGAATGTGTATTTCGGTGAGGTACTGGAACTCCTTGACGTGTTGTACTAGATGAGCCGAGTTTGGGCTTGTTTTGTTAGTTATGATGAGACCTTACCTCCGGACCTGATGGAGTGACCTGAATGTGTACTTCGGTGAGGTACTGGAACTCCTTGACGTGTTGTACTAGGTGAGCCGAGTTTGGGGTCGTATTGTTAGTTATGATGAGACCTTACCTCCGGACCTGATGGAGTGACCTGAATGTGTACTTCGGTGAGGTACTTTAACTCCTTGAAGTTTTGTGCTAGGTGAGCCGAGTTTGGGCTCATTTTGTTAGTTATGATGAGCTCTTACCTGCGGACCTGATGGAGTGACCTGCAGGTGTACTTTGGTGACTGCTACTGGAACTCCTTGACGTGTTGTACTAGGTGAGCCGAGTTTTAGTTCGTTTTGTTAGTTATGATGAGACCTTGGCTCCGGACTTGATGGAGTGACCTAAAGGTGTAGGTACTTTCATAATTATGAAAAAACGTTATCAATTTTTTATTATGAGCTCCATATTTTTTGCCTATCTGGGGTCAATCAAACTTGGCTCACCTACCACAACACGTCAAGGAGTTCCAGTAGCTCACCGAAGTGCACCTTCAGGTCATTCCATCAAGTCCGGAGGTAATGTCACATCATAACTAACAAAACGAGCCCAAACTTGGCTTACCTAGTGCAACACGTCAAGGAGTTCCAGTACCTCACCGAAGTACACATTCAGGTAACTCCATCAAGTCCGGAGGTAAGGTCTCATCATAACTAACAATACGACCCCAAACTCGGCTCACCTAGTACAACACGTCAAGGAGTTCCAGTAGCTCACCGAAGTACACCTTCAGGTCATTCCATCAAGACCGGAGGTAATGTCACATCATAACTAACAAAACGAGCCCAAACTCGGCTCACCTAGTACAACACGTCAAGGAGTTCCAGTACCTCACCGAAGTACACATTCAGGTCACTCCATCAGGTCCGGAGGTAAGGTCTCATCATAACTAACAAAACGAGCCCAAACTCGGCTCACCTAGTACAACACGTCAAGGAGTTCCAGTAGCTCACCGAAGTACACCTTCAGGTCATTCCATCAAGACCGGAGGTAATGTCATATCATAACTAACAAAATGAGCCCAAACTCGGCTCGCCTAGTACAACACGTCAAGGAGTTCCAGTAACTCACCGAAGTACACCTTCAGGTCATTCCATCAAGACCGGAGGTAATGTCATATCATAACTAACAAAACGAGCCCAAACTCGGCTCACCTAGTACAACACGTCAAGGAGTTCCAGTACCTCACCGAAGTACACATTCAGGTCACTCTATCAGGTCCGGAGGTAAGGTCTCATCATAACTAACAATACGACCCCAAACTCGGCTCACCTAGCACAACACGTCAAGGAGTTCCAGTACCTCACCGAAGTACACATTCAGGTCACTCCATCAGGTCCGGAGGTAAGGTCTCATCATAACTAACAAAACGAGCCCAAACTCGGCTCACCTAGTACAACACGTCAAGGAGTTCCAGTAGCTCACCGAAGTACACCTTCAGGTCATTCCATCAAGTCCGGAGGTAATGTCACATCATAACTAACAAAACGAGCCCAAACTCGGCTCACCTAGTACAACACGTCAAGGAGTTCCAGTACCTCACCGAAGTACACATTCAGGTCACTCCATCAGGTCTGGAGGTAAGGTCTCATCATAACTAACAAAACGAGCCCAAACTCGGCTCACCTAGTACAACACGTCAAGGAGTTCCAGTAGCTCACCGAAGTACACCTTCAGGTCATTCCATCAAGACCGGAGGTAATGTCATATCATAACTAACAAAACGAGCCCAAACTCGGCTCACCTAGTACAACACGTCAAGGAGTTCCAGTACCTCACCGAAGTACACATTCAGGTCACTCCATCAGGTCCGGAGGTAAGATCTCATCATAACTAACAATACGACCCCAAACTCGGCTCACCTAGTACAACACGTCAAAGAGTTCCAGTAGCTCACCGAAGTACACCTTCAGGTCATTCCATCAAGTCCGGAGGTAATGTCACATCATAACTAACAAAACGAGCCCAAACTCGGCTCACCTAGTTCAACACGTCAAGGAGTTCCAGTACCTCACCGAAGTACACATTCAGGTCACTCCATCAGGTCTGGAGGTAAGGTCTCATCATAACTAACAAAACGAGCCCAAACTCGGCTCACCTAGTACAACACGTCAAGGAGTTCCAGTAGCTCACCGAAGTACACCTTCAGGTCATTCCATCAAGACCGGAGGTAATGTCATATCATAACTAACAAAACGAGCCCAAACTCGGCTCACCTAGTACAACACGTCAAGGAGTTCCAGTACCTCACCGAAGTACACATTCAGGTCACTCCATCAGGTCCGGAGGTAAGATCTCATCATAACTAACAATACGACCCCAAACTCGGCTCACCTAGTACAACACGTCAAGGAGTTCCAGTAACTCACCGAAGTACACCTTCAGGTCATTCCATCAAGACCGGAGGTAATGTCACATCATAACTAACAAAACGAGCCCAAACTCGGCTCACCTAGTACAACACGTCAAGGAGTTCCAGTACCTCACCGAAGTACACATTCAGGTCACTCCATCAGGTCCGGAGGTAAGGTCTCATCATAACTAACAATACGACCCCAAACTCGGCTCACCTAGCACAACACGTCAAGGAGTTCCAGTACCTCACCGAAGTACACATTCAGGTCACTCCATCAGGTCCGGAGGTAAGGTCTCATCATAACTAACAAAACGAGCCCAAACTCGGCTCACCTAGTACAACACGTCAAGGAGTTCCAGTAGCTCACCGAAGTACACCTTCAGGTCATTCCATCAAGACCGGAGGTAATGTCATATCATAACTAACAAAACGAGCCCAAACTCGGCTCACCTAGTACAACACGTCAAGGAGTTCCAGTACCTCACCAAAGTACACATTCAGGTCACTCCATCAGGTCCGGAGGTAAGGTCTCATCATAACTAACAATACGACCCCAAACTCGGCTCACCTAGTACAACACATCAAGGAGTTCCAGTAGCAGTCACCGAAGTACACCTTCAGGTCACTCCAAGTTCAGGACGAATAGGCTTTTAGAAACCCTACTTACATACTTTTTATAGCGAAATAAAATAGAATAAAACTCTACCTTGTGAAGTATCAAATTTGGTTTATCGAATATTTTGTGTTTGTACAGCGATCTTTTTCAACTCGAGGCGCTCCAAACAGGCGATACGTGTCCACTCTCGACGGGGGTCGCGCGCGGACTAGTTTCATTCGAAATACTTTGCAATAAATCAAGACGGCTATCAAAAATAAAATAACCCCTAACGCAATCGATTAAGATTCATCCGGAAGAGAAAAAAATGTGAAAAAATAAGTTTCGGTTTTAATTTTTTCTGCGACTATATAAAGCATTTAGATTTAAAAAAAATCCTAGCAATAAGAATTGAATATGTTTGCCAAGAAATAGTATTTTTAGAAATAGTAAAATATGTTAATAATAGCACAAAAAATGTACCTAAACTCAACCCGGTATCGTTAATTTTGTGAAAAATGGCAACGACAGATCGATTTTACATTATAAAAAACTAAAATTTTCGATGATCTAGTACCTAGTATTTGAAGATGAAGAACCAATCTATACGAGGTAGTCATTAGTTATATTGGATTTTGTTTGGTTATGCCATAAAATGTACCGAAAAACAGCATAATTTTGCCTGAAATGCAAACGCGCCCTTAACCATCCGGGCACATCCCGCGTTCCTGCGAATTCTGGCTCATTAATGAAAGCAATGTGTCAAGTTGTGAGCGGTAGAGTTTTAGGTCGTTTATTAGAATAATGATTTTATTCTACGTGGTTAGGCCTTTAAGAAAACTAGAATTGCATTAAGGAGTAACATATTACGGCTCCACAGCTGGGCCAAAGGCTACTTCTCTGCTGTAATTCTTACCACGGGTAGCGTGGTTGGTGGCGGGACCACGAATGTTCGGTTCTAAAACAAGCCGGATTCCTCAATAGAACACCATTCTTTCACCAGTTAAAGTCCCATGTAATAGGAAGCGAGCCTTTTGCCATCAACCGGGCACAGAACCAGACTCCGTGACTGCTATTGAGAAAATCCTGATGGAAAAACCCAATAACACTTCTTAGCCCGATCCTGGAATCGAACCCAAAACCTCTTGCTCAGCGGTCGCGCTTGCGACCCCTAGACCAACGAAGCAGTCACGATTTCTCAAGACCTTTTCCTTAATCTTTTCAAGAGCAGTGGCGCCGGAATTAATTACTTACCCAAAGTATAGTGCCTGGCTGCATTCTAATCGAACCCACGACTTAAGAGCTCGTAAATAACAAAGAGAAGTGGTAGCCCAGTGGAACGGTTGAGAGCAGTGATAACTGCTCTATGAAGAAACAGTAATGCACGAAAATTGCTGTTTTGAGTAAAAACACAAAATAGCACCAAACAAATAGCGAATAAAACAAACATTTTGACGTGTCTTTGTAACGTTTTAAACAAACAACATCCATAGTTTCACCAGTTTTTGCAACAATTGTACAATTCAAGTCATTATCTTAGCAAAGATTACAAATTGCTTCATGTTCAACAAAAACGTCTCCTTAATCTAGTGATTTTATTACAACCTTGAGACGAACAAAAAGATCATTACGAAGCAAGAACGGATTTAGCTACTGTTTTGAAACTACACGAACGCTGGTTACAGATTGGTAAGACGTAACATTAAATGTAACGAACATAAGCTTAATCAGCCTATAGCCATTAACACCGCTGGGACAGACCTCCTCTCTCTTAAAGACAGAATCAACAGTGGCGACCACCAGGAAAGCGCCGAGACAATGAATCTCGACGAAGTCCCAGAGAAACAATATAACTGTCTTGGATCCTGCTACGAAATTACTTAGAAAATAATAGCGGAGGAGTCGGAAAAACATAACTTCCAGTCCCCTTATCAGGAGGAGACAGAATCTCTGTTCTATAACAGAGATTCTGTCTCCGAGTGTCTTTCTGTCTCCGTGTCTTTCTGTGTCTGATTCTGTATCTGTGTCTTCTTCTTATTGTATTTCCCTATGGAATGGGCTATAATCCACCACTCAAGCCCAGTGCGGGTTGGTAGATGTCACATGTTTTCCTTCGCCGCTTTATGAGTTGTTGTGTTACATTTTATGTTGCACTGCATAAGTCTTGCGAACTTCTTTGTGTTACATTTCATGTTTCGTTGCATTAACGTTTACCTGGCAGAATGTTTAATACCCCGACGCTTGTACCCGTAACTTACAGAAAGGGATTTGCACAGAACTGGAGCAATTCATATTACCTGAGTTTCTGCTCGTAAATTTTCGTTCATTAGAGAGAGAGATACGGCATAGCCACGGCAACTTTCTAGGGATTTAATTAAAATTTTAGCAAAGTTATTATTGGACAGAACTTTTTATGAAATGGATTTAATCCTTTTGTGGAAGTTTGAAAAGTGCGTAACTGTATACGTTTTCCGCCTTTGTATTTTTATGAAATTATTTTTCCTTTTCTCAGAGGAATGTTATAATACTTTTCAACTTCCCGACTTTAAATTTCCTTCTACTCTGATTATTCAAATTTATATCGCTTTTCGATTATTGTTACTTTTTTTTGCTAGAAACCATCTTCATTAATCTCCATTTCCTATTTTTAACCTTTCTTTCATATTTATACAAATGCTCTTTAAAAACTTCCATCATATCAACAATTTACGTTTTCCTCCATCTTGCACATATCGTGACAAATGATCGTTAGCACAGCATATTGCTAGAGCCATAGCAAGCTTCGTTACCCCCCATTTGCAGCAACAGCTCGTGAATACTCCCTCTGAAGGTAATTTGAGGGAAGACGGCGGAAAATTACTGTCTTTAGAGTCGGTAGGTGATGGTAGTGTTGTGCACTTCGACGGTATTGTACAAAGATTTGTTTTGTTAGGGTACTGCAGAGGTGACCTTCGGTGCCAGGTATATTTTTTTAAATAATTGTATTTATTAATGTGACAGAAGTCAAACATTGTCTATGTGCGACAAAGACAGCAACAGGACAAGTCTTGTTTTGTGCAAAAAAATAAGGATGTCCTTCGATACGAAAAAATGGATTTTGCTTAGTTTTCATTTTATGATCATTACAACCTAATAAATCAGATTTTTAGCTTCCGTAAAGAAAAAATATTTTATGGTTTTTTTCCTTCTATAGTAATTGCAATAAGTAATGATAAGCCAAGACTCTTATTATGTATGAAGTGAGAAAAGCCAGGAAAGTGTTTTTTGACATTGTAGGCGATATGGACATAAACGCCTTTATACGAAGATTAGGTTTGTTAGAGGAAAGGCAGGGGTGACCTTTGGTTCGCGGAAAATGTTTCGTTTATTTTTCCTTTCGTTATGTACGTTGGGCAGTATTATATAGAATTTACTTATATGATGGTAGGGACGTAATGAAGTTATGGACCTCATAATCTGCTTACTATTTTTTAAATAATACAATGCAGCCGGCTTCCAGTCGAACCGAAACCGCAGCTGAATACCAGCATTTCACAAGAAGTGACTGTCTCCACAACTCAATAATTAAATGGGGAACAGGGCACCCATACCCCGTACACTTACCCTTTGGCAAGATTGGTAGTCAGACTATCGGGCTTCTGAACTAGAATGATGTCAAAATTGTTTGCTTCGACTACTTCTCTGGAAGTTATGAGACTCATACTTGCAGAGTTGCAGATAATAGACTAGTTTCCACCATCAATAAATCGCAAATCTATTTAGTCCGTCAGAGTATTAGAAAATAATGGACACGTATTTTCGTTTTTGTAAATCAATGAATATTGAGAAAGATAAAACGGATCAAAACTCGGGATGTCAGAACGCACAAAAAAATATACCACGGCGTGACGTATTGAGAATTTCAAAGGCGTCGTATCTTCGTCAATTTTGGTTTAAGTACGTAACAAAAGAAAAAATACGGGTCACATATTTTTTGATAATCTAACTGACGGACTAATTAGGTTTTTTCAGTACACAAAGTCTATTAGTTAAAAACATAATGAAGACAGCAATTCTCTTATGTGTTGTACCCATCACATTTTGTAGGTTCAGCAACCATAAAAATAAAAAAGTTCCGCGATAAATAAAAAGCCATCGTACTTTTGACACACTTTCCAACAGCGAAATACAAAGTCTTAAGTTTTAAAACGGCTAACGACAGTTTTTTGTTTCAATAAAGTTTTTTTCCCGCAGTGAAAAGTTGTGGAGGAACTGCTATCGACTGCGGAGGCTTTATGTAAAGAACACAGTTTTACAAAAATAAGAGATACCTATGAGGGCAATAACACTAAAATGCGAGTTGATGACATAATTATTCAGTCAAAGGACTTTGACTTCTTGGCAGAGGACCTAGAACTCCCGAAAATGGCACCAAATATACCGGTCCTGTGCTATAAGAGTTCTTATAGATGTAAAAAAAACTACAAAAATAAGAGATACCTATGAGGGCAATAACACTAAAATGCGAGTTGATGACATAATTATTCAGTCAAAGGACTTTGACTTCTTGGCAGAGGACCTAGAACTCCCGAAAATGGCACCAAATATACCGGTCCTGTGCTATAAGAGTTCTTATAGATGTAAAAAAAACTACAAAAATAAGAGATACCTATGAGGGCAATAACACTAAAATGCGTGTAAAGGATGAAATTGTCATGATTATTCAGTCGAAGGACTTAGACTTCTTGGCAGAGGACCTAGAACTCCCGAAAATGGCACCAAATATACCGGTCCTGTGCTATACGAGTTCTTATAGATGTAAAAAAAACTATACGAGGCAAAACACATATGTAAGTCTGCAGCTGATCCACACTGCGTTATTTATCAAAGGATTTGAAAAAGAGATTATCTAGCTAGAGCGTCCACAATTTACCCTCAGATAACTTTTACGACATTCCCAAAAAGATAAGCCTTTGATTTACTATGTTCGTTACCATCTATAACCTTTTCTTTAATGGGATTAACTTCTTGCCAATCCAACGCCCAATATAAACTTACCACAAATTCTACGTTATGCCAGATATAATCCTACCTGAAAGAAATGCCTATAAAAGTTAGATTACATCAAAGATCTTTCAGAAGACCTAGCCACCAAGATTCAAAATCTATTTGTCTCGTTTCCATTACCTTAAGTGTACGTTAAGTATCACAGCGTACGCGTCGCAAGTGCCAATAACAAACAAGGGAGAATACACCTATGTATAATACGAGCTTGGGACACCTACACAGTTACACACATAAAAAAAAGTTTGCGATCACTTTGAAAAATCGAAATATTTTTTGTTACGGTAGATTATTAATAAAATAATCTACCGATGATTTATAAAGTAATCTATTAATTAAAATAAAGATAATTATTTAAAATAAAGATTTAGAATATAAAACAATAAAACAGTTCCGAAATTGTTTTTAAAGAAAACACAACAAATGATTTTTCTTCATAAAATTCAATTTAAAAATTATATCTACTTATTCTAGTGATCACAAACTTTTTTGATGTGTGTACGCGAAAAGTAGTCGGTTTAAAAAAAAGTCAACTGTTCCATACATTTTGATTTCGCGTCGGTGTATTCCATCCACTTCGTATACTTATCGTCAGGGCGAATAAATTATGTCCATTCTGTAAATTGATTTTTACAATCACTTTTTTGGGTCAATATTGAAAAAATATAAATTCTAGATGAGGTCGATGTTTCCTTAACTACTTTTTTGTAAGAAACCCGGAAATAAATTCAGCTAGGTCACAGTCTTTTTTAAAGTCCAGACATAATCATGGTCAAGTCATAATATAAGGGCCATGCAGTTTTGTGTTCGAGATGGTCTTTTTGCAGAAATAACTACACAGATTTGAGTGACAGTGCATGCATTTCCCACAAACGTCTAGCGCAACTGAGAATTAAAAAACTCAATGACGATGCCAAAGAAAGAAAGAAAAAGCATTTATTAGCCCGCACAGGACCAAACACACAAATTAAAATGGTGAAATTAACAGCAGGTACAACTAATAAAAACTAAACAAAAAGAAAAAAAAACTAAAGGACCTGTACGAGGCCAAAAGGCCCCTCATCCATCTCAGCATGGTGGTGTAACTTTAAAAAACGTTACAGCGCTGGACATGCAGCGAAAGGACGTACCAGACCCAGACGTACTCATAGTATGAGTACGTCTGGGATTTACAATACCACGTGAGTCTCATACTAGTCATGACCCATCGCGTTCGGCTGACTGCAAGTACTTCATTATATGAAACGAAAAATAATACACAAGAATGATTACATCCCTTTGATGATTTTAATTAGTTCTGTTACACGTGAAACAGCTTTGAAGACTAATTATAGATTGGTTGATTTGCGTTTACAAATTAACTAAACGTTTATATGAAGTTTACATAAATAAACACTGTGCAACGTTTTTCAGTGTAGAGATCATGAAGTCCTTGTTTTTATAAAGAGTCCTTGATATTAAGTGTATAAATAATAATAATATATACACGGTTCATGAGATGCAGCCTGGTGACAGACAGACGAACAGATGGACAGACGGACCGACGGACAGTGGAGTCTTAGAAATAGGATCCCGTTTTAACCCTTTGGGTACGAAACCCTAAAAATAATAATGGATTACGAAGTCCCATCGTTACTAACAACGTACCAGATCAACAAGAAGAAGATTAACTTGGCAGTGAATAGAAGTGTAAAAGGGCAAAAGAATCCGCTAGCCTTTTGGGACCATCAAGCTATGCAATGTAGAAAATACTTTTTCATGATTCTGGCCTCCTGGTAATTGGTTGGTTGGTGGTTGGTTGGTCGGCTGGTGGTTGGTTGGTTGGTTTTTATTTATCTTCGAGCGAGTAAATATAGGAGAAAACAGATCTTCGCTAGGTGCCCTAGTTTTTGAGATATAAATGTGGCCCTGCTGGGGTAAGCTCTCTCCAGCAGGGCCACCTATAAACCCTTATATCTTTTGAACCAGTGACCGACCAATTTTGATATTTGGCGACTAATTTCGACTAATTAGCGAGTAAATATGGGAGAAAACAGATCTTCGCTAGGTGCCCTAGTTTTTGAGATATAAATGTGGCCCTGCTGGGGTAAGCTCTCTCCAGCAGGGCCACCTATAAACCCTTATATCTTTTGAACCAGTGACCGACCAAATCTGATATTTGGCGACTAATTTCGACTAATTAGTGACAAAATTTTTGTGTTATCAAAATTAAAATCCCTGATGGTGGCTCTGCCAGTGTCAGCCACACAGAGGGGAGCAGAAAAAAAAAAGAACAGTTCTATAAGTAACATCAATTATCCATAGCACAAAAGTAATACTTTTACCTTACTCATAGATTGTTAGTAAATAACCATCGACCAAATAGTTCTCAAAGCTCAGCACCAACACCGAGACATTTAAAAAGGTGGATATCACGAAGACAAGTATCTTTAAAAGCAATCAACGTGCTTCCACGCCGCTCCTTGAATAATAGATAAACATAGAGTATAGAGTGCTTGCCGTAAGCTTCTTACGTGCAACTGGAACCTAAGCTGCAGGCGGTTAGCTCGGCGACACTTTTATTTAGTCCTCGTGGAAATTGTATCGGAGAGAAAACGGGGAAAGGTAAGTAAATAATAGAGAACATATCGTCGATGCACGTGCAAAATCGCGTACCGTAATACTGAGTATTTGAGTAATCACAAGAGGAAAAACATTTGGTCCTGGTTTCCATTACCAGGTTGGGCCAAGTGTTATTGGGTTTTTTTATCAGGCATTTCTCAGTAGCAGCCACGGAGTCTGGATTTGTGCCCGGTTGATGGCAATAGGCTCGCACCTTATTACAGGGGACTTAAGAATAACTGGCGAATAGGGTATATGCATGTATTTATTTTATATTTTTAATTCATAGTTTACAACGTTTTAACATAGTAAAAAATATAAATACTGATTAAAAATGAAGTTAAATAGGTAAAAAAAAATAATTAAAATAGAGAATAATTTTGAACTGTTTAAACGCCGCCATTTTCGCGCGCTCTGTTGATGACGTCAGTCGCGCTGTGACATGACAGCCCAGTCCATTGTTTACTAACAGGTGTTCTCGTTGTTAACTTAATTTCACCATGAAAAAAGCTCAAAAGCAACCTTCTATGTATTGCGTTGTGCCTGAAATAAAGACAATATCAAAAGTACACCTGATAATTAGTGTTTTTTCGAGTCCCGGTAGGTGCAAAAATACGTAAGAAACGGTCAAGGTTATGCGAAGAGAAGAATTTATATCAGCAACAATTTGTGGTGGCGCGGCAAGCGGTCTCAGGGCTTTGCCCCCTGACGGCGGAGGCAATACCTGGACCCGCTACTGCGGAGCCCGTTTCTATGGAGGACACTTCCAAAATCCTGTTGGGCGCATGTTCATGCGCCCCTGAGTGATTGTTGTGAACTTGTGAAGATTACTTTGATGTAAGTATATGATGTAGGTATTTCGATAATATGATTTCAGTTAGGTCAGAAGTAAGTTTTGTATTGAAAGTCAATCACACAAGCATTATATAACTGTATTTAAATCCAGTTTACAAAGTTGTGTGATTTCGTCTATTGTTTTCTATGTAAGTAAACAAAAAAAAAAACAACTATTCAGCTCGGTTCCTAAATTATACCATAGCAAACCGAGAGATCCCTTCAGACACTTTCATCCCTTGAAGTTATACCTACATACATGTTTTGTTTAATTTACAATTTAAAGTATCTATCTATCTTTAATTACAGATACCTAAATGAGGATACACAAAATTATGTATAATACATACAACATGATGAAATAAGAAGGTGTAAATGTGATACTACTATTAAATAAAGGAGTTCTGCCAGTTCTGCCTCACATATTCCATTGCCAAACCTCCTGTTATAAGAATGGGTGTGCTATCATGAGAAAATGGTTCAGTTCTTCCCATATTGAAGAAATGAATTCATTGAAGAATGAAAATAAACTACTTATTGATAAAGCTGTGCATTAGCAAATACTGCAACATCACCAATAAAATCAGTTGCCAAAAAAATTGTTTGCCGACAGCCAAGATCGTATGTCAATGTCTGGAAGGGCTACAGATGTTATGATAGTTCAAGACTGGATATTTGGAGTATTTAATATCTAACCAAGCAGTGATGGCAGACAGAAGATTCAAAGATTTGTCATGTTTACTTGAAGCTTAAAGATGTACACTTGTACAACCACCTTCAGTTTCAAAGTTGTCCCCGAGCACTAAACATGTAGTAAGCTATCAAAACAGATTGTGGCGTTGAGGATACATGTGGAACGTGTAATAGGTTAAGGGAGTATGACATGATGCTACCTCATGCTTGTGTAGACCACATTAAATCCAATGATAGATAAAGTAATAATAATAGTTTGTGGTTTAATACTATAAATTAATTAATATAATGCAGGATGTTTTATTTAATAAAAAAGTAAATTCAAATTAAATTTTGTTTTATTTCAAATACACTTTAGAACTCAAAGCTTATTTCAATTTATAAATTTAAGCCTTTATAAGTTTATGGCTTGTACCAACTGAAGACAGTTTGGATTTCTTCCAATAGCAGTCAACGCAAGTAGTTGATGGGTCTTCACTTATCCTGTGCAGTAACCCCAAAAAGGCAATAGCATGCTTACACCCTCCTTAAATAGAAAACAATTATAATTATTTTATATATAAATAGCATTGACTAATTAGTGCTAAGTATGTATGTAAATCACAGCTGCTATCATTTGATATTTCCATTGTACTAAATTTAGATTATATTATTTAAACAGATAAAAGGAATGCAGGAATGATGGTACGGCCACATAATGAGAAGAGATGATCCACCTACCTCTGTGTGCTGAACAATCTTCACAGTTAACAGATAGGATATTTCCTTCAGTTTCATAGCAAACAGCTGTTACAGCATAACATTTCTGTCCCACGTTATGCTCAGGTGCTATTCGAGCTCTAACCACACAAATCCCATCTCTTCTTTTTTTACTTGTACATTATCCTAATGCTGAATTTCCATAGGATTCACATTCAGATCTTGAACAAAAAGTATCAATTATAACTACATATAATTTTCTGCCAAATAACATAGAAAATATCGTAATAAACTAGACAGACAGCTATTAACATCACATGTGATTAGTTTTAGCAATAACATACAGTGTCTAGGTAGGCAGTTTCGTTTAACATTTGTTTGTTTTACAAAAATCAAAAATTATAGGTTATGTTTACTGCTTATCATAATATTAGAATAGCTAACATACTGTGGTATAAAATAATTACCTTGCAGCTTTTAATACTTTTACTTCAGCGGACGTAGGATTTCATTGAATAAAAGCCGACTGCATGAATGCATCTATTCTCGGCAGATTATCCGATTGTACTTTTACAAAACCACTTTCAGTCATTGTCGTAATGATTTCTAATCTCAATAGGATGCTAAAATTTCACTTATACAATAAATTAATTCACAACACTCACGTTATTACTAAGTTTTAGAATCAAAGAGCTGCAATGCCATACAAATGTAAGCAGTACGAACTTGTTTATAGAGCGTTTGACGTCACGTTTCGTTTCAACCAATGGTGATGCGTTTTAAAAATTTGAATTTCGCTCGCAAATTTTGCACTTTTATTTTTAATTTTAAATAATTATAAAGACATTAATTACTAAAATAACGGTTTAGATTATATGTCCTGCCAATAAAGATTCGGAATAAAAATATTAAAACCAAATTTAAATTACATGCATATTCCCTATTGTGGGTGTACTCCTCTGTCTAGCCTTTCGGGGATAACATGAGTGATGTTATGTTATGTTGAAAGAAACACAATACTCTGGCCAAAACGTATGTTTTAATGTGTACCTAACTAAACTTATTTGCAACTCCTTTTGTGACAATCAAATCATTATTCCGAATTTATGTCACGTTTATTAACTTGCGAGTCATCAACTCATCTGCCTAGCCTTTTCCCAACTAAGTTAGGAAAAAGCTTCCTATTTAAACGAACGGAGATGAATTAGGTAAAAGCATCCTAATATATGTACATTTGTAAGGGCCTAAGCACACGGCGTATTTTAAACGCGCAGATGACGCGCGTATACGCGCTTCAAACGAGATTTGAACGCGACCGCACACGGGGCGATCGTGAAAAGCGCTGTAGTCGCTCGTAGCTTTCGCGTTTTAGTCAGAGACTCCTCGTCAGTTGTACTATGGCGTCGGTTGAGACAAAACTGCTTACGCTGGCTTTGACCCTTTGTACGCGCTTCAAACGAGTTTCAAACGCGCTTCACACGCGCGTTTGTATCGCGTTTTACGCGCGTTTGAATCTATAAAAACGCAAAAATCTGCGGCGCAGAAAACGCGCATTCCTGAAACGCGCGGCGCGTCGTCAGTGCGTTTAAAATAAACCGTGTAGACCTGGCTCTAAGAAATTAAAAAAAAACTGGTTACAGCATTTGTATAGTCCGTAGATAACTGTTGCTCGGGTGTTTGTACTCGTGAGATTTGTCTCTGTAACAACATTCGCACAGCTGAATAAATCCTATTGCATCGTTACAACGAGATTTACAAAGGCGGAATAATATAATATTTCTTTGTTCTTTGATAGCGCCTCTCCCAAGAAACTGACAGAGACGCTAACGTCTTGCCCACAAGACACACGACCAGCGTGTTGCGACTTGCGACAGTGACTGTGGAGGAAACAAATGAATGAAATAGGTTGTAAGAACCATACTACTAACATAGTTTTAAGTCTTATTTACAAACACAAATCTTGTATTTACTTTATATTTATGTTAGTTTGTAAGGTATATATTTATGGGCCGTTGAAGCCTGAAATAAATTGATGTTGTTGTTGTTGTTGTTGTTGTTGTAAAGAGCTTGCCACGAGTCACCACGAAATGCATCTTGGGTCTAGCGAAAGGCGCGCGTGTGCTGTTGAAACAAGAGGCGTCACAAGTAGTATCGCCCGAGTGAATCATTCCCTCTGCGTCGAATCCCCTAACGTGGACTCGTGAAACAAATGACATCTGTTTTAAAAAGTTTACGCTTGACCTCGAGATTGGAAAAGTACACATATAACAAAAAGTGAAACGCTTTTAATCTATACATATAATAAATCTGTAGAAAAGTCATTTTTGTACATTGAAGAAATTGAAACAAAAAATAGCCAGCGTGTGAAAAGATAAGTAACAGAACCCATTTCCATCATTTTTGAAATTTTTGTCTGTTTGTCTGTTTGTTTGTGCGCACATCACGTAAAATCTACGAATTCAATGCTGACAATGTTTATACATAAAAATTGTGTGTAACTTGGGGTATGATTTAGTGTTTGTTTCATTGAAATCGGTTAATTCTATCAAAAGATATATGAACTTAAAGTTTTCATGAAGAACTAATCATCAAATGTAAGATACATACATGCAGCGACATCTGTTGAACTAAAATGATACCAATGACTAAAAATGTGCTCACCACAGTCATAACTTTTAAATCGACTGACCAGCTTTAAAAAAAAATTATAGCATAGGTAATATACTTTAGCAGTTTAACATTTTGGTCGATAGACGGCGTTGTTTATTTCACTCCATTTTCTGAATTGAATGACCCTCGCCCGTGTCAGTTGCATATTTTTTTTTTTTTTTTTTTGGATGGGAAATCATCAAATGACTCCTCCTGCTCTGGGCGGAGCAGGAGGGAGTGTCAGACTTTTACTGACTAAAACCCATCCATGTTCCTTCATCGCCCTTTTGTTCCGGGGCCACGGTATCTCTTTCGAACAGTCCCGCAACCCCGGCAGACATCGGGCCTTGCGGATCGGCCCTTCCTTTTTGCTGACTCTCTTTTAGGCGCGCGTGGAACACGAACGCGCCGTTGACACGGCCTGTCGTCATGAGACGGACGGACGGCGAGCTAGCCCATAGCCCACCGTCCACAGGCCCGCGCCTACGGTGGCCGGGGGCCACGTGGTTGCCCCGGAAGTCCGGGGCGTCTGCCGCGGCGGCCGGGACGTTGAGAGGTTCTCTCCCTCTCACGTTCCGCCACCTCCTTCTCTAGCATTACTGCTTCGCAGAAGGAGGTGACGGCGTCCCATTCCGTCTCGCTCCGGACCATGGCTTGCACCAGGGCCGGACGCGAGAGGTCGCCGCTGCAAACGTGTAAATTGCCTCAAGATTGGTTTTTAACCGACGAAACAAAAAGAAGGCAGTTCTCAATTCGACGCGTATTTTTTTTATATATGACCACGGATAACTTTTACAGAGAAGTCCGTACATGGTCCTTTTGTTTGTAAAAAGCGTAGGTACATCTCAAAGTTGGTCCCATTTATAATTGAAAAATCGTGTTTGGGCTCATTTCTTGCACCTTTGATGAGAACTTTCGACCTAGCTGGAGTATGACTGTCATCGAGTGTCTAAGGATGAAGGAGGTGGCGGAACGTGAGAGGGAGAGAACCTCTAAACGTCCCGGCCGCCGCGGGAGACGCCCCGGGCGTCCGGGGCCACCACGTGGCCCCCGGCCACCGTACTCGCGGGCCTGTGGACGGTGGGCTATGGGCTAGCTCGCCGTCCGTCTGTCTCATGACGACAGGCCGTGTCGACGTCACGTTCGTGTTCGACGCGCGCCTCAAAGAGAGTCAGCAATAGGAAGGGGTCCGCAAGGGCCGATGCCTGCCGGGGTTGCGGGACTGTTCTAAAGAGATACCGTGGCCCCGGAACACAAAGGGCGATGAAGGAACATGGATGGGTTTAGTCAGTAAAAGTATGACACTGCCTCCTGGTCCGCCCAGAGCGGGAGGAGTCATTTGATGATTTCCCATCCGAAAAAAAAAGGCTGTCGAGGTAAGCCCGTTTTTGGAAAAACATAAGTAGATTATTTTAGCGATTAATGCAAATATATCGAAGAAATTAAATTGTTACCCACTTGGATCTACGTAGGTATATATCTACTAATATTATAAAGCTAAAGAGATTTTGGTTGGTTGAACGCGCTAATTACAGGAAAACTTTTAGTGTTGAATAGTTATCGAGGATGGCTATAGGTTATCTAACATCACGCTATAATTAAAAGGAGCGGAGCATCAATGATAAATGTTGCAAAAACAAGGAAAATTTATTTCTTTCGAGAGCTTCCTTTGCGGGCGCTGCCATAAACGGTTAAAGTTGCGCAACAATCATGTATTAGGGAATTGTTCGTTTTAAAGCGTTCTAAAAAAAAACGCGATAGCATTATGTCTATCTTTCAAGGTTGACTCCACTCTCTCTAACCCTCTCTCTCTCATGTGACGCAGACGAAGTTGCGCGGGTCAGCTAGTTGCAAATAAAATTATATTTATTTTACAAAAAATATACATTTCATATTTTAGGAGACAACAAGGCTATTCTAAATTAATTTATCTAATTAATATCTAATATGTATGTACGTAAACGGGGCCTAAAATAAAATACCGATAGAAACATCCACAACCAGAATTTAAGGATTATTCACGGCGGTTCGTACGTAACCGGATACCGTCCGTTCGGCAAGTTTTCACGGGAATAAATCCAGCCTTGTGGTACCGTGAACGAGTATAAAAGGCTCCTGGAAAATTTACGTAGCGGATTCGGCAAGGATGAACGTGAAATACCCTTTACACGCGGTTGGGTTTAGAGTGGGCACAAATGTGTTGTGTACGGGATTTTGTGGATAAAGGTGCGTTTTTGTGACGTCAGCGTGGGTGGCTGAGTCAGCATGCGTGGCTAATTCTTTTGTGACGATTTTAACGCGTGTTTGCTCATGATTAATCGTAATTAGGATTGAATCTACCTAATATTCGAAGTGAGCTGATCATTGTGTACAATCTTTGAAAGCAGTGGCTTGGATTCATTAGTTAGAACCTTCAACCAATGAAAAAAAGCAATCTTTTTTTTTTTTTTTTTGAAGAAAATCCACTATTTTCCTCAAGATCATTTCACCCTAATGCGCCTAAGAAGTTAAAATGTAATTCTTATCAATTTCAGCTAGACATAAGCAAGAACAAACGTATCTACCGAAGAGCCTGGTTGACTGGTCAGCAGTCAGCGAGGGAGTAAACCTACAGTTCAACCCTTGGAACTGCAACTGTGACATGCAGTGGATAGTGGACGACCTGCTGCCGCAGATGTACGGCACTAAGTCATGGGCGCCGGCAGGGGGGTGCACTTGCACCCCTTGGGAATCTCGGGATCAACAGGAATTATTGAAATAAAAAGCCGTCTGTTGGAAATCATGTAAAAAAGTAATGGAAATCGATTAATATCGATCCCTCAAGGTCCTGGCCCACCAACTTAGAATTTTTAAATTTCGATCGTCGTGAACAAATAGGTGTGAGCCGTGACGACTGGGTATCTATATAATAAATTCATAATGAATAGTCAGAAATTTGTAAATGTCTCGAACATTCAGACTAAAATTTCATCTTTTTATTAACAATCATATACGGCAAAGATTGTAAGAAAACTAAAATCTGCACCACCTGGAAATTATTTCTGCCGGCGCCCATGCACTAAGCACTCGCGACAATGAAAAGATCGACGTCATGCGGCTTTTGCAATTTTTCTGTAGAAACGTTATCTACAGACAAATTACAAAAGCATAAAACAGACAATAATCTACAACGTCAAGAATATGCACACTGTACAGGGGTAAATAAAATCCCGATTTAAATCAATATGCAGTCCGTGTTAGCCATTAAACCATTAATTGTCCTGCTGTGAATGGAAACAGCGACCCTGAGCGCAGCAGGTGGCTCTACATGCTACAGCGCAGTACCACTGCCATTCATTTTCTATTTTATACTATCAATATTTAAATAACATCACGACTATAATCCCCGAATGGTTAAACAGAGGTGTACCCAACATTTCGCCAGCAATTTTTAAGTTCGATGTAATAAGGTGAAAGCCTATTGCCATCAACCGGGCACAAATTCGGACTCGTGGGTGTTACTGTAAAATTCTGATGGCAAAACAATAATACTATGCCTGACCTGGAAATCGAACCCTCATGTAGCGACCACTATAGACCAACGAAGCAATCTTTTAAATATGACTGGCTATTCATAATGTTTTCATACTTCCCAATGATTTGATTCAGACAAAATTGTATGAGCCTACAGTGAATAGGATGCTTCATTCTTGCTCTTTTAACCTTAAACGTCTTCAGAACATTTTCTATTCAAGGCACTTTATAAGAGATTTTTATAAAACGGTGGTCTTTATACCTGAGGTAATTGAAAGTCTAACCTTTTAGTAAAATACCTGTTGAGTAGACAATGGAGAAATTATCTTAAAAGCTCTTTTGATGTTGCGAAATTAACTGAGACAGTTACAAACTGTTATGTTAATGAAGATTTCGTGTTCGTGGATGAAAATTAAACACTTACTAACATGTTAGGTCATGTATAGGTGAATCTGGTGAATGTAATCTATTTGCTGCAAACAAAAGGTCAATGGATTGAATTCACGACATCATTCCATCTTACAAAGTACAACATAACTGATAGTACCTACAACTAGTTAAAACAAGGTTAAAGAAGGATCCAAATAACTCGAAAAAAATAAAGACCAGGACTTTTAAACAATGTCAATGAAACACACACTAGAGCTCAAAACTGACAAAGCTTTCAGCCGAAAAAGGCAAGATAACTTTAATAATGGATGGTAATCAACTTCAACATAAATAAGAACAAAGCGTAAATACCCTCTATAACAATAATGCACACACTGTATACAATAAGACACCAATCGAGTTCACAATTACACTGCATTTGTCTGAGGGCATAGACCGTGAAGTGATTATCTTTTTGGGTGTACCTACTCTTACGACATGCCTCGATACGCATGACCTAGCTCGAAAGATGCCTAACCTAACAGCAGGCTAGATTGTAGATGTCAATTGTCTTGGCAGAAAAAAAAAACCGGCCAAGAGCGTGTCGGGCCACGCTCAGTGTAGGGTTCCGTAGTTTCCCGTCCGTCTCAATAAGTGTTCCCACTTATGAGTTTAAAGAATCAGACAAAAAGAAACAGAAATCAGACAAAAAGTTGTACAAAATAATTTCTGGAAAATTATTTTGTACAACTTTTTGTCTTTTTTGTACAAAAACTGTTGTTTCCATCAAGTTCAAAATGATTTTCCTAGAAAGTCCTTATAAAGTTCTACTTTTCAGATTTTTTTCATATTTTCTAAACTTATGGTTCAAAAGTTAAAGGGGGGCACATTGTTTTTTACTTTTGGAGCGATTATTTCCGAAATTATTGACATTATCAAAAAATTATTTTAGGAAACCCCTATTCATTTTTAAATACCTTTCCAACAATATATCACACGTTAGGGTTGAAATTAAAAAAAAATCACTTGCCACTTTACATATATATAGGGGGGCTACCCTAATAAAACATTTTTTTCCAATTTTTATTTTACCACTTTGTCGGCGTGATTGATATACATATTGGTACCAAATTTCAGCTTTCTAGTGCTAACGGTCACAGAGATTAAGCGAGGACGGACAGACGGACGGACGGACAGACATGGCGAAACTATAAGGGTTCCTAGTTGACTACGGAACCCTAAAAACACAATGCCCCGTAGTACATAGAACTTAAACATAACTGGCGTACGATAGGTATACTCGGAGATTACTAGTGATGTTATGTGTAAAAGATATGAAGTATAATCAATACAAGATAAGATGGTATTGCTAAGGAATGAGGGAACTGAGCCTGAGATGACGGCTAATAGAGATGTATGAAAAAAATCATAAATTGCGTCGACCCAAATAAAATGGGATAAGGAAGGACAGAATATAAACAAGATTATGTCGAGCATTGATTTGCCAAATAACTGTTCTATATTTTATGAAATCGTGCCTATCAAAGAAAGAAGGGGCATTCTCAGTTAGCTTTGGCTTTATAATTGCCATGACCGAATCACTGCCTTGCAAAACAGCATAGAACCATAAACATTGGTGTCGATTCTGTTGTGCACAAACTAAACTTAATTTAGGCTATTGCTATCTTTTCCTCTCTAATAAAACGAGAAAGAGACGGACGTAATTTAGAGCTGTCAAATTTAGTTGGAACTAATATTTCTATACAAATGAAGGGTGCACGTAAAAACATGTCGACTAAAAACACGGTGAAGCGCAACGCATAAACTAGTTTGACATCTCTAGCTTAGTTCATACAGTTCATAGCTATAACCGTCCTTTTCTCGCACTGCTTTTTACTAAATGATAGCAATAGCCTAAATTAAGTTTAGTTTGTGCGAAACAGAATCGACACCACTATCCATACGTAGTAATAAAATAACGTAGGGAATTGATTTTCTCAAATAAGTACCAAATAAGGACCTTCATCGTACTAAACTGTATCCACATGCTACATGTAATTCAAGATCTATCTCAGATTTCCCAATTTGCTTTAGCTATGCTTCGATACACATGACCTATTCTAGGAGAACCGGCCTAAGTAGCTGCCTGTCTAGACGTCAATTATCTAGCAAAAAAGTTACAATAGACTTGTTTGGAGAATGGATTGATTTCGACCTAGAAGGTGCTGTATTTCTCTACAAATTATTCGCCTTTTCTGTAAATTCTCGGTCAATTTAGATCTATTCACTATTCGTATCATTCAACATCTGTAGAAATTGTCTTGAATTGTGGTAAATTGATTCATAAGGATAGAACTAAATTGCTCCACAGTTAATAGTATATTTTACTTTTTGTTGTTGTAATAACATAATATCTGCTCAATTTTTTTTTTACTCCCGCAGGTGTAGTGTAAGTAAGTATCATTAGCATTATTATGTTTGTGTAGATTATCCAAATAAGCAATATATTAAGATCATTCACACTGAATCTATGTGAAGACACAATAAATCGAGACGTCTTTCATTTGCCCCGACACTTCAGTATTTAAAATTGTACCCTTCAATAGTGTTTGAACCACGTTCTAAATTAATGGTTCCTAGTAATATGCTCTAATTCTGCCCGTGGCTATAACTTACCAGCAATAATTGCTCGCAGCTTAATATTACGCCGTGCCCGGAATTACAAGCAGTGGGGTGCTGTTGTAATTATCATAAATTCTATCTCTAATATTCCGAAATTACTACACCAGGCTCTACAATAATGGCAAGCGAATCTCGCACGGGTCGAAGTAACCTAGAGGATTTTCGCACGTAAAAAAACCTTCGTAAAAAATATTGGGGTTTGGTGTTGGGGTTGACAAAATCTAACCTAGATACACGTTCAGGAAAAACCTTTTGGCTTGGTTCGAAATATGCAAAGGCGAACAGAACATTTTCAGCGATAATAGATGCCAAATGCTGGACAAAGTACGGCACGAGCCGATTAAAAGCCGAATTATTTCGGGTCGGCTTTGCTCTTCAACAAATACTGTGCACCTGAAGAAGTACATCTTAGGTTATCAAAACTCGACATGTTTGTAGCCGTTGTTTCTCCGTGTGAAGAAACTCCACCACTATACCGTAGACTCATCAAAGGTAAGAGCTACAGAAATAGGCGCACTCCACCAGACCGTGAGGCTAGCAAATACAGTGGGAGCGAGGCCCTCAATCTTGTCTTTGAAGCCATGCGGGTGTATACGACTCTAAATGGGAGTTTTCTTACTACTACTCGAACTCGATAAAAGAATTTTCTTGAGTTTTTTCTTTGTGATATAAACGCTTTTGTTGAACAACCCGTTCCAATTATTTCGGGATATATGATATACCCTCAGTTCCAAAAAAAATACGTGGCCTTCGGTCTTTGGTATTGCATCTTACCCAACCAATTACTCCAAATCATTATGCACTGGTGCAAATCAATGCATTCATACATAACCTTGGTTTTGCAACAGTCTCTGTCTCTTCACTCAGTAATATGCAACAATCTGAACAAAGGATAGATATTGCCAACAGAGATTTAGTACATTTTGACAGTCTTTGCAAAGCCTTTATCTTCATCAGTAGCATCATGATCATTGGCAGGTTTGTTTCAGCTACTGAGTAAGGTGTCGTCACTTTTGAGCCACGCCTCCCTGATCTGTGCAAATTTAATTCGGGTCTAAATAAACCTTTTGGAAATGGACAAATTCTCATTTTATTGTTAAATTATGAACAGAAGTAGTATATAGGCGGACATAGAGCCACAAGGCAACCTTTGGTAATATTTTTCTTCAGGTCAACTCGTTCTAGTGAGTTCGTCCAACGGTAAGGGACGTCTTTTGTTTGTCCAAGTAGTTTCTGCGGCTGTCGTCGCGCTATGATAACGCCCGGAGCTTGAAGATGTGCCGAATATAAGTTCACGAAGAAAGCGTATTGTTGTGTGCCGTCTTTCTTTAAACAGGTGGCTTGAAGGCGAAGTATTCTTCAGACTGTCATGTACTTTTGCTGGCTTTGTTGAACATATTTTTAGTTAATGAAATAATAGACTTGTCACTTGGCTCTGGTATTTTAAAAACATAATGGAGCAGGATAGCATAGATAAGCAAGTGAACACCAAAGCTGTATTGTTGCGTATCCAAAGGGCTTTGACAAATTCTTTAAATGCCTTATAAAACCTAATGAAAGTCGTTGCAGCAACACAGAACTCTTTATCTTATCTGGGCCCTAAGAGTTTTGCTTTGCTTGCTGCATCCTACAACGCACCGCTTATCATACAATAAGCGGCGCGTAAGTAAAAATAGTTTGCTTATTCCTTGCTTATTTGGTCCTTAGCCCCAACTCCTTAGAGTGTTAGGACCTCAATCTAAACCAACTTAAGTTCCACTTATCCAAACGGCGAAAAGGGTCGTCGAAATGAGAAAAGGGATTGCGTCCTAATCCGTAAACCGGCCAGAAAATATATTTACTCCATTACTAAAGTTAGGATTACATCACCGCAATTATAAGAAACGAGGATAGATCGATAATCCTCTCAGCTCTTATGTCATTGGCGCGTCCGTCAAATGAGGACGCTCCCAGTGGAGTACTGTCATAATTAATCCCGGTATTTTCTATCATTCTAGCTACTAGTTAAAGGCTGGCAATTAGTTTGCTACGGTCTGCTAAAGCTCTATTTAACTTGGGTAGATTAAGTTCTTCTGTTAGTAGTCCCTTTGCGAGATGACTCCTCGAATGCCATTGGCCTCGGGCGATACGGCCTGCTACGTAACTTGAATCTCTTCTCGTGAGTACCGTCGCTTCATGAGGTGTCTAGCGAAGAGGTACTAGTACAGTTCTAATAAACTCAGGTAGATTTGTTTTACTATCATTAATCCCTTCTGGATCGACGCCTAAATTACTTTTGGCGCGCTTCTTCTAATACATCTTATTCCTACGTTCGAAATCTTCCCGATATATTTTTGAGAACCGTTTATCATCAAGAATTAAAGGCGTGTCAGTAACATGTTAATCCCTAACCGATCCGAATTAAATCACATATTCTGGAACACGTCCAAGAGTCTAGAGGCAACGAACTGCTATGGGATTATTTGAAAGCTTTTAGGATATGCATGTACAGTTGGCGTGCACTCCTTGGAGGACCTTGAGCTGGCTGAGTGTAGTAAGAAGTTTTTATAGAATAAGAGGCCAGTTTGAATTGGATTTATTACCACTGATGTCTGTCGACTGCTATAGGATACTTAAAATGCATAAGAAAAAACTTTTCGAATTTATGGGCAGTTATTTGGCATAGCAAATACTAGTCTACATACATTTTAGGTATGCTTATTGAATTGGGTTCGAAATAATGTAGAAGATATTTTCAGGTACTGTCTGGAAGTTGAATTGTATTCACCTTGGGAGTCCCTTATCATTTTGGACCTAAATCTGTCATCGGCGGAGTGTGAGTGTTAGGTGGGATCACCTGTGTATTTTATGTCTGAACTAGTTGCCGACAGATCTTGTTGAATAAGATATGAAGAGATGACGTGTTGAGTCTTTTAGTTATCTGTGGACTGAAATGCAAGCTATCTTGAAATAAAACTTCGGCTTTCTAAAATCTCTTGCAGAGGAACAATACTGAATTGACAATGGGCTGGCCAGTCTTGGAGTGGAGACCGACTATTGGCAAGCGTAGTGTGGGATGCTCTCCAGCTACACGGATGGAACGATGACCTTAAAAAGGTTACTAGGACATGAAGATGCACAAGCCGAAGCACAGGGTGTTGTGGCACAGCTTGGAGAGGTCGATTTCCAGGAGTATACGGCGATAAGCTGAGTTCATTGATTAGATCATAATGTAAGTCTCCTTAGAATCAGGAAACTCCGCAAACAAACAAAGCATTAATCAAGAAGTCTTCAGTACTCACCGACTACGATCGGCCGAGCCCCTCACCGCACGATCATGCAGCTGTATCGGAGATGTTCACACCTATAACAAAGAGAACAGCTCATTAATATGTAAAGTGGACTTTAAGGTCTGGACGTTGCGTGATGAGTAGGTGGACGTGCTTCACGCGATGTTTTGAGTTGTTTGTTAGGTTTAGTTTTGCGTGACGTCGAATAAAAATTGTATGTACCTACTCGTGGTTTTAATAGCAGTATCTGTCACGTTAGGCTTGATGCTAAAGGCACCGCTGCCTTCGTCACTTATTAATTATTTTCTTTGGTTTTTTCATTTAAGTAGTAATGTTACCATGATTCTAAACGATTTTGTAATCCAAATCCATATCTTCGATATTATTATTTTAAATGCAAAAATAACTTTGTCTTAAAATGTCACCGGGATATCTTCCGTGATTATTGTTTATTTTTGAGCTCCCGATATTTCGACGCTGTTGCAAGCGCCATGATCGCGGGTAAGCTCAAAGATAAACAATAATCATGGAAGATATCCCGTAAGTGACATTTTAAGTATAGGTATGAACCGTGAAAGCTTAAAATAAGTTTGTCTGTCTACCTGTCTGCTACATTTAAATGCTTCAACAGATATCCATATGGCACACACTACAGGATAAATAACATGACCTAGGTTTGCTTATGAATTAGATGTGATTTCATGTGATGTGGGATAAGATCTTTTTATCCCGGAGATTTGTTCACGTTGGATAGTTTCTGCCCTCCACGCGGGTGAATCCGCGGGCTTAAGCTTTATGAGTACTATCTATAGCTATGTAGAATACTCTTTATGATACAGGGTGTAAAAGACCTCATCACGAAGCCGTCAACCAAGCATTCTGTACATCAAACTAAGTAACTTTACGCAAAAACTATTGCTGGGAAACGACTTTTTTTTGGAGTGAAAAATCATGTTTTGTGGTAGAACTCAATGTAACGCACTCAAAACATTGTGTTGATGGATGGATTGAATAGAACGGGGGTCGTGGAGGTGTTTTAAGTAAAAATCTTACATTAAAAACTTGTACTAAAAAAAAATCTTGTCAAAAATTTGGAATTTTGAGCCCCAATATCGCCGTAACTAGAAGGTTCCCAGGTATGGTGTAGAACAAAAAAATGATCGCAATGACGGGGAGAACAAGTAAGTACCTTTCGGCTTCGTTAAGAGGTGTTTTACACCCTTTATTTATATTTTCTGTGTGTTGGACTAAGTATGATAAGGTTACTCAAATAGTAGTTCTTAAATTACCTGCCGTAATTAAACAACATTCGTACAGGATATCCCGAAGGACCACATTTTGTTCCGTAGTAAAGGTACGTACCTTTACTACGGAACAAAATGTGGTCCAAATATGTTCTATGTGCATTCCCTCATGTAAAGTAAAACGTACGTACTATAGTTATCTACTGTTTCGCTGAAGTTAAAACAAGTAAGAAACAAAGTAACTTGTGTTTGAATTAAGTAGTAAGTTTGTCTAAAAGGCAAGAGACTGACTCACGTATACTAAACAGTCAGCAACGTAAATTGCTAAACATAAATTAATTGTTGAAAAAAAAAAAACAAAATATATGCCGTAAGAACTTTTGTGGATAAAGTTGTGAAAGTAAAGCATAATCTTATAACTTATGGGAACCTACACCGGATGACTATTTTTATCACTTTCCAAAAAAATGGGTATTATAGGTGAACGGAGTTTACGGAGTAGAAGCTTATGGCATAGGTAGATAGTTTTTTTTTTTTTCCACAGCTTAGAAAAAAAAATGATCAATCATCAAAAAACGCTACAAATTTCAAGTAAACTTTTCATTTTAGAACAAAGAAAGAGAAATAAAAAAGAATGAAAAATATCGGATTTCAAATCATACGTAACACGCGTATAATTTAAATTTCGAATTTTTTTTTTCGGAAAAAAAAAAAGAAAACTGAGTATGCCATTTGTTTCTACTCCGTTCACTATTATACACATTTTTATTTTGGAAAGTGATAATAAAGTCATCCGGTATACATCGAGTTTCTTCGCAAATATTATGCCAAGCATTTATATTTGCCGACAGTATTCTTAAAAGGTCGACGACTCAACAACCTTGTGTAGGTGTTAAATAAATAATAATGTGTTTACTTTTAATATTAATTTCATGAATAACTTAATCAACGGTTATGTGTATAAAAGCGAAGGTTTAACGTGAGTTCGTGACTGCTATCGCTATGTCGAGGGTGGCAAATCTTTACGAATGTACAGTAGACCGCACGTCAAACATCACGCCTTAAATTCTTGGAAGGTTTAGGGTTTATATTTATGCTCTGCACACAGCAAGAATCTTCGTTCGTCCAATAATCGTCTTCTACGATGTCCTACTCACCGCTCTGGTTTTCTTAAAATCCTCTTTTCCTATCCAAGCAGTTTTCCTTTGGAATGCGCTCCCTTTGAATACAAGGACGGCCACCAGTCGGTTCACATTTAAGGTTAAAGCTCGTGAACACCTACTCAAGAAGTTGGCAGATTCGTCCTACAATTGATTTGTTGTTTTTCTCTATCTCTTGTTTTGTATTTTTTATCTTTCTTCACTTTGTATATTTTGTTGTATGTATGTATTTAAGTATTTATTATTATATTTTACCCTGAAAAGTTCGGTTAGTACTATTGCACCTACTGTTTTGTCTCTGCATCACCCTAAGGTAGACTGGTAGAAAAGTCCGCCTTTGTACTATAAGTGCATAAAGTTTTGATAAATAAATAAAAATAAATAATATAAAGAGGAAAGATTTGTATCTTTGTGTGTATGTTTGTAATGAATAAACTCAAAAACTACTGCGCCGATTTCAAAAATTCTTTCACCATTAAAAAGCCACGTCTTTCCTGAGTAACATATTTTATCTCCGTACTCCCACGGGACAACGCGGGTAAAACCACGTGACGTCCGCTAGTATTGAAATAAAAGAAGTTTAACTTTTCAAGTATTCCAGGTATTTTCTCAATAATATTTGACCCAAACTGTAAATCGACATCCAGGACATCTTGCTCAGCAATAATGCTTGCGACCACGATACCAACGGGGCAGTTGAATCACGTCAGTGGTAAGAAAACCGGTACAATCTGGCTTCTTATTTTATTTAAACTGCGTACTACGCCAGGCCCGGCTCAAGGTCATAGTGTTTCGTACAGCGGGGTTGCGGGACTGTTCTGAACTATTCTGAACATGGATGGGTTTCAGTCAGTAAAAGTCTGACACTCCCTCCTGTTCCACCCAGAGCGGGAGGAGTCATTTGATGATTTCCCATCCGAAAAAAAAACAAAGTCGCCGACATGCGATCGACTGTACTTGTAATGAAATGTTGAACGAAACGACTATTAATCATAAATGTTTGACATTATTGAAAGGGGTTTTGTGACTTCACATTATCGTTAAACTTTTATGAGTAGTAGAGTAAGGTAGGTCAGGTCTGTGCTAAATCTATCGTTGGGATTCATTGCGATGCTGAGGTCTTATTGATAGCTTTTGAGGCATAAGTCATAGTAAAAACAACTGCACCAAGCAAAAGAAGAATGTCGGGAATTTTCTGCAAATGTCCGGAATTTTCTCTGATTCATCAGTAACACTGATTATTTTTGAGGGTGTTTAGTCTGAACGGACCAAAAAAATGGACCGCGGTCCGTTTATACGTAGACAAAAAATGTATACGTCCGAACGGCCCGGTGTCAAAAAAACAATAATAAGTTTACAAGGGACAGTCGCATACATTGTTGTTTTTGAGAGTAGCGACCAGGGCCCTGTTTTATGAAGCTGACAATCCGACAAGTCGACATGTCAAAATGTGACAATTGTAATTTTTTTCTGTTTTATGAAGCTGACAGGGCTGTTGAATTGTCGCGAAAATCCGACATATCTCTGTTTTATGAAACTTTATTAGCGACAGGTGACAGGTGACAATTTGTCGTGAAAATCTTGTCAAATCTGCTTTATAAAACACACAATTGTCATGACGTCATGACATATATATTATGTAGAATTGTCCGACAAGTCTGACAGGAGCGTTGCCCTATGTCGCGAATAATTCGACTGTGGTTTTTTTGACATATGTCGAGTTTCATAAAACGCGTTCTTAGATGACAATTATGTCAAGATTTCACCTGTCACTTGTTGACATATATGTAACGTTCATAAAACAGCTTAAGCGCGACAATTCTACAATTTTGTCATTTTTTGACATATAATTATGTCGGATTGTCAGCTTCATAAAACAGGGCCCTGGACGAACGGGCATAAGTTACAGTTTTACATTTACCTTCAACAATATTATAAAGGGTGTAAAACACCTCTTAACGAAGCCGAAAGGCACTTGTTCTCCTCGTCATTGCGATTTTTTTTTTGTTTTACACCATACCTGGAAACCTTCTACTTACGGAGATATTGGGCGTCAAAGTTCCAACATTTTCACAAGTTTTTTTTAATTTTTTGCATGTTTCTATTGTCAGATTTTTACTTTAAATACCTCCACGACCCCCGTACTATTTAATCCATACATCAGCACAATGTTTTGAGTGACTTACATTGAGTTCTATCACAAAACATGATTTTCCACCCCAAAAAAAAAGTCGTTTCCCAGCAATAATTTTTGCGTAAACTTACTTAGTTTGATGTACAGAATGCTTGGTTGACGGCTTCGTGATGAGGTCTTTTACACTCTCATTTCGGTCATCATTGACCCACCCACCTACATTTATTAAACTTCTTAACTTTGAAAACCAATAATAAGCCTGTTGAAGTCTGGAATCGTCATCTATCGTGTAATTCGTGTCTTTCAACATTTTTTGTAATGAAAAACGATAAATAATTTATTTGTTTGGTTCGTACGAAGAGATATTAGGGAAAGGGCAATGACCGCTATTCTCATCTTAACTGGCACCAACTAGGTATACAAAAAAAAAGGGGATCTAATCTAAGCCACTTATAAAATATTTCAACACTAAGTAAGACAACACTCGAAGGACCAGAGACAAAATTACGAAACACTCTATCAATACTGGCACTTTTACTAAATATCACAAGCTGGCAAGCCTCGCTTCACATCATTGGTCATCGATGTCCCGTCCTTGATCGAGACGCCTCAATTCAATTATAAATTATTACTTATTGTTGTAACAGTAACAGACAAAATGAAACAATAAATAATTGGGTTTAGCAACTGTTAACTAAGTTAGTTGTGGCAGATTTGAAAAACTCGTTGTTACTAAATGGATTTCAATTTGAGGTTTTCGGTTTACGTTTTGTTGTATTGTCATTGGTTATGGTTGGATAATAGATTGTGTTACAATTGTACAAACGCCAGCACATCAACCTACCCGAAACTGTCAAATTTTTCCAATGAATCTTGAACCTAATGTTTTAGCAATAAAGTTGGAAATGTATTAAAAAAAATTGACAGATTGTAGTAGCTTGCTTTTTAGTTCAATTCTTACTTGAAGTAGCCATTAGTAAAGAAAACAAATGAAGAGAATAAGTTGGTATAAAACTCGTCGAAAATATATTTTTTTGTATTGTGAATGTAAAAGTCCGACAAGTGACAAGCAGTCTTACCAAGGGGTATCGTATTACCCAGTACTAACTGGGTTGTGGAGGTCAGATAGGCAGTCGCTCGTAAATACTGGTATTCAGCTGCATCCGGTTAGACTGTAAACCAACCCCGACATAATTGGAAGACATAAGTCAAACAAATTTAATTTGTGCTACCGACTTACTAATGGTCTGCCACTTTTCACCATTATGGCCTAAGTAATAAGATTGTAAGTGGTCGACCGTCAGTGAACTCGGTAGTACCTATAGTACGATCATCTTTGAGCTATAACTGCTGAGACACAGTACCTCGTATCTGTGAAAGGCCACCATGCCTTCGTGTATTAATATAATCTGCCAAATATAGAATCTGTCAAATGTAGAATATGATGTCATAGGTACGTAGAATCTGTGAAATGACTAAACGAATCCAAAGACTCGGTTTCCTCACGATATTATACTTTACCGTTTTCAGAGCAGTGGTGATGAAAGGTTTATTTTGTTATGCCAATGGTCAATTATTTCAAGCGAAGTTTTAAAATTGTTCTTTTTTCAAATAACCATGTTGAATAGCAGTGAAAAATGTGCTAAAAGTTAAAATATTCGTTTATAACACAAAGAGAGAGGTAATATTTTACGCAGTACAAACAAAAAGTGACCATAAAAGTAATATATTTTCGGGTCGGGGGGCTTTCGGGACCAGGACCGCGGTCCCGGATTCCCCTTAAAAATTTTTGAGTGGTATTTCGGGACCACAAAAAAACAAAAGTTAGAGTACAGTAAGCTGAAATTTAATATTGTGATCAACAATTACATGAATTTATTATTGAAGTGAAACTTCTCTAAAGACGCCCCAGCCCCTTTACAAACAAAATAGCTATGTTTTTTGACGTCAGTGTAGCGAATAACAGACTCATTTATTAGTAACTAGCGGACGTCACGCGGTTTCACCCGCGTAGTTCCCGTTCCCGTGGGAGTACGGTGATAAAATATAGCCTATACGGATTCGGAACAATCCCTCTAAGTAATGGTAAAAGAAATTTTGAAATCGGTCCAGTAGTTTTTGAGCCTATTCAATACAAACATACAAAAATACAAAGGTTTCCTCTTTATAATATTAGTATAGACTGAAAAATAAAATAAAAATATACTCGTAAATAGGCTAGACTTGCCCCATATTACATGAGACCATACATACCGGCGAGACGTGAGTGTACTATCACCTACACCTCTGCATAACCTTTCGGGGACTACAGGCGTGATGTTATGTTATGTATGTATGAAATATAAATATAAGGAAAAGACATACAGCATAGAAATAGGTAGTATTTAGAGTAAGTACCTTCTACTTATACTTCTTGGTCATAAAATCCCAAAATATTTAGATAGTTAAATAGTAAATATTTTATAATAAATACTAGCTGACCCGCGCAACTTCGTCTGCGTCACATAGATAAGATAAGGTAAGTCTTTATTTGCCTAATAATATAGCTTATAACCTTCCTTGATAAATGGACTATCCAACAAGAAAATATTTTTTCAATTCCAACCAGTAGTCCCTTAGATTAGCGCGTTCAACCAAACAATCAAACTTTTCAGCTTTATAATATTAGTATAGATTTATTAAAATATAAATAAATTGGTAAAATATGAATAGGTTAGCATTTGTCTTTTTTAAACTTTCACGATCAAAACACATTATAAAACACATATAAACGGGTATTTTCGCGAATTTTTACCTTTAATATTTGCCCGACGTTTCGACCGGATTGCACCAGCCGTGGGTCGCGGGAAGACGAACGAACGAACGTCGGGCAAATATAAAAGGTAAAAATTCGCGAAAATACCCGTTTATATGTGTTTTATAATGAGGTTAGCATTTAATTCTTATTTAACATTTTTTTAACCGACTTCAAAAAAGGCGGAGGTTATATGTTCGTGTGTATGTATTTTTTTTTTTTTTTTTTTATGTATGTTACCTGATTTCTCTCCCATTTGTGGACCGATTTTCAAAATTCTTTTTTCATTTGATAGAGTACACTCCTGAGGTGGTCCCATTTTAATTTGGTGAAGATCTGATGCTGACCTTCGGAGATATACAATGGAACTCTTCAAAAAGAGACGGCAAATCTGTTGTGATAGCTCCAATCGGTTGGATGTTCATTGTTTATACAATATCATGACGGAACATCACGCCTGTATGCTCTGAGGGGGTACGCAGAAGTGTACAATTTACCTGATTTCTCTCCCATTTGTGGACCGATTCTCAAAATTCTTTTTTTACTTGAAAGAGTATACTCCTGAGGTGGTCCCATTTTAATTTGGTGAAGATCTGATGCTGATCTTCGGAGATATACAATGGAACTCTTAAAAAATAGACGGCAAATCTGTTGTGATAGCTCCAATCGGTTGGATGTTCATTGTTTAAACAACATCATGACGTAACATTACACCTGTTTGCTCTGAGGGGTACATAGATGTGTACAGTACACCCAGATTTCGACAGTTATGGCATGTTATGTTCCATTTATTAGGGATAAGCCTATTACCATGACATGTATTGTTAACCATGTACAATGAATGCATAGCAAATATTTGTAAGTATAGGATATTACAACTAAAAATGGAAAAATAAAATAAAACTTTTTTGCCAAAAATAAAACCGACTTCAAAAAAAACAATAAACAAAAAAAACACAAAAAGAAAATGACAAAAAAAATACACTAAAAGAAAAACAAAAAAAAACACTAAAACAAAACCACAAAAAAGTGACAAATAACTTTAGCTTCAGAAGCCGGTGAGAAAAACACCAAATCAATCAAAGGTCAAGCTTCAGAAGTCGGTGACAAAAACACTAAATCAATTGAACAAGGTCACCGACTTCTGAAGCTTGACCTTTGATTGATTTGGTGTTTTTCTCACCGGCTTCTGAAGCTAAAGTTATTTGTCACTTTTTTGTGGTTTTGTTTTAGTGTTTTTTTTTGTTTTTCTTTTAGTGTATTTTTTTGTCATTTTCATTTTGTGTTTTTTTTGTTTATTGTTTTTTTTGAAGTCGGTTTTATTTTTGGCAAAAAAGTTTTATTAAGATTATAAATTAACTCCTAGATACTCCCTCAGAGAAAAAATTAAAGAGATTAATGTTCTTACTGTCCCTTCTCAGTTTATTTATGAAAACCTTTTGTACGCACACAAAAATATTAATTTGTTTAAAAAATACAGTGATATCCACAACATAAATACGAGGAACAAACACAAATTTGTTGTTCCTGCAACGAGGGTCAAAAAAATAGGGGGTACGTTCAGATGCCAATGTATACGTTTTTACAATAAACTTCCGAGCCAAATTCAAGCACTAAGCCTAAATAAATTCAAATCGTTTATAAAACGGCAGCTGTGCCTGAAAGCCTACTATCATGTTAATCACTATCTCGAAGATAAAAAGGCTTGGGATTAAGCTGCTCCAATGAAATTTGCTCTGTGAATGTCGAAGCCTCGGACTTCGCTTGTTTATTATTTATTCCTTTCTTTATTTTTTTATTTTTTCTTTTCCTTTTTTATACACTCTGACATTTAATGTTTTGACATGTATTTTATTATTTTTTACTTTATTATTTGACATTTACTGATTTGACATGAATACTTATTTTGTTAAGTATTTTAATTTTTTTTTATCATCATTGTGACTTTTAATGATTTTTGTGATTTTTATTTACATTCTTTTTGAATAGAACTTTTTATGAATTTTATATGATTATTGTGAATGTGGGGACCATGTGGGTCACATTTATATTTTTTGTTTATTTTTTACCACAACTGTCTGACAGTTTGAGTACTCTAAGCGACCTACCCAAATGTCCTTTCTTTGGTATTGTTCGTCGTTTCGTTGAGCTCCTTGAGTTATAAGTCGAGCTACACGTTAACTGACAAATGCTTGCACTGACTGGACAGGTCCACTCAAATCTGTATGGTTCTTTCTTCAAAAGACCATCTCAGACACTAATCTGCATAGTCCTCATGTGAATTGAACAAAATTGTCTGGACTTTAAAAGAGACTATGACCTCTGAGTTTGTTTCGGCTGTTTCTTCTCAGAGTAGTCAGGTACGAAACACCGGCCCCATCTAGTTTAAAAAAAAATGACGTGTAAAAGTGTTTGTAAAAACCTACTTGCAAAATAAACATCATTTATCATTCATTTATCATTTATCATTATTTAATTACAATTCTATTAAAACGTTTATGACCAGAAATATGAACGTGGATAAAGCAAAAGAAGTAAAAGGATCGTTCATGGCGTTCTGTAGTTTCTGTCCACGGAAAAAGGCTTATATTCACGTATGCATGTAGTATTTCAACAAGTCCATAGACACACAGCACACAACTTTGCCTCCTAAAAGTGTTTGTAAAAACCTACTTGCAAAATAAACATCATTTATCATTCATTTATCATTTATCATTATTTAATTACAATTCTATTAAAACGTTTATGACCAGAAATATGAACGTGGATAAAGCAAAAGAAGTAAAAGGATCGTTCATGGCGTTCTGTAGTTTCTGTCCACGGAAAAAGGCTTATATTCACGTATGCATGTAGTATTTCAACAAGTCCATAGACACACAGCACACAACTTTGCCTCCACAAATAACAATGTCGCAATAACAAAAGTTTATGCCCAGACAAAAAATCAGACAAAACAAAAACTATTTTAACGACATTCATTACCCTACCCACACTATTCCCTGAGGATTTGCGGTCAATCTACAAATACAATGCCCAATACACACTGAACAACGGATAACTTGTATGTTGGCTAGGACATAACAGTCAAAGGAGTTTCAGAAGGTTTGCTGAAAAATTGTAACAATTAATATTAATATTCAAGGTTGGTAGAGGGATGTTGGAGGAGCTCGTGGCTAAATAATAACAGCCGCTCGGGTCGATCGTTAGGTTAAGCCGTGCTTGCCTAGGTTGGTCTGTGGATGGGTGACCACCCATTACATACCGAGTTTCCTCCGTGCCTCGGAAAGCACGTTAAGCCGTTGGTCCCGGCTGTCATTTGTAGATCTTTGACAGGCGTTAGGTAGTCAGAGGCCCAAAAAGTCTGACAACCAGTCTTACCAAGGAGTATCGTATTACCCGGTACTAACTGGGTTGTGGAGGTCAGATAGGCAGTCGCTCCATGTAAAATACTGGTATTCAGCTGCATCCGGTAAAATTGGAAGCCGACCCCAACATACTTGGGAAAAGGCTAGTCAGATGATTCAAGGTTGGTTGGGAAACCATGATAGTTAACATCAAAATCTTTCAGAACAGCATTGTTTTGACAATAATTTTGTTACGAGCGATTATATTTTATTGTTCAACAAGAAATCATCTCATAGAAAACTCCAAAAAGCCTCCATTGAAATGCACCATGCATCTCTTTTTCTTTAAACTGACGAAATGCCGCTTATTTGTCAGTTGCCGCAGGATGACATGAGTATTACTTTATTCAGACCTTGTGCATTTTTATATACAGTGTCCAACAAAGAAACACAAGGAGAGCTCTTCAAACACCGTTGTTTGGTCGCCAGGCGGGCAAGGCAATCGACACACAGGTTCCGGGGCAACCGACGATTGTTTACTTACAGTATAGTCACGAATACGTATACATTCATTACCCGTGAATACACACTCGATTACTGTCCCTTGGGACTGTAAAGATTCTTTTACTTCATTGTATCAATGAAGACAAGTCAATAGAATCTGTAATTTGTAAGTTAGACTAATTGACATCGCTTATTGTGAATACATTTGCACGCCATGGTATGGCAGGATATGATGAAACTAATTTACTGTAACACCATATTCTAGCAAATAAATATTTTGATTTGATTTGATTTAATACGGCAAATTCCTCCCATCATGGGAGAGGCTTATGTCCAGCAGTGGACGTTATGGGCTGTTGTTGTTGTTGTTGTTGATTTAATGATTCTTTTCATCATCATCATCACTTTCCTGCCATTTTCTCATGCCACTTGGGGTCGGCTTAAGTTAAATGAGCTTCGACTAGAACTCTTCCATTGACGTCTTTCAAATGAAGGATTAGAGAGAGATTGGAAGCGGCCTTAATCTGCAAATTTATAGCATTAAGCTAAGACGAATTGCTAAACCTTATAGCTAGATTAATGCAAAGCTCCTCGATTACTTGGATGGCTATATCTATATCTCTTTCCTCATCAATAGTTTGATCTATTTTCTGTGACTCATCAAGGTGCAATGAATTATTATAATATTCTTGATCTACTTTTATTTCACGCTTACATTACACCTTGCACAATCATTTATACATACTGTGTGATTCACTGATGTGGTCACTGTGATCTCATATTAGAACGAACTCATGATCTAACATGTCTTAACCATTTACGGTCTTATCCCACTCACTATATACTATGTGTACAGTATATCTTATGTATGGCTATCCCAGCTGTTTACTATGTCTAGCAGTCACAAAAAGAACTGATCATTGTGTATATAAGCATCCATTTTGGTGAGACATTTGTCACTTAACGTGGTATTTCATCTTAAGAGAGTTTCATGGGGTTTCTTTCCCGTTTTTCTCCTATTAGGAACCTACTACGCTTTGAAATGCTCAACCAGCTTCATCTTTTTGAATGTCCGATTCCTTGCTTGCCTGTTTGTTTATTGAAGTAAATGCTTTAAGTTTGAGTAGGTATGTAGGTTTATGTTTCATTAGGGCGTTGTTCAGTTCGACAGCTTATAATAAACCGCTTGAACAGTTAAAAGACAGCTGCATATAAAGTCTATTTAATAATAGGAGTAAGGTTGTCACAATAAAGCTCTCAAATGTGTGTTGCAGTACAATTACGTCATTGCGTAGGCAGTGTGTCTAACTAAAGTAAACATTTGAAGTACAGCGCGCAATTCTCGTACAATATATCAGTATTTGTTCTATGTAAATACGAACCTAATTACCTGCCGGGTTAAAGTCGTGTTCGTTTATTAGGTGCTATATTGTTTTTAGTGGATTATAATTTGTTTAGTTACGAGTGGTTGAGTGATGTATGTTTACTGCATGATTTATTGAAGAAAATTGTAATCTACTAATGAGAATAGTTGTATTTGCGAAATTGTTACCGGTTACAAGGACCATCCATTTGACATAAAGCCTGTAAGCTAAGCTGAACTATTAACCCAAATAATTTAAAGTAATAAATCTCTGAAGCTATAAAATACGTCCGTCAATAATATAATAACTTACTTTCTGTTAGCCATATAACTAGAATGTCTACATTTTATGACTCATTGAAAAAGCAACGAACTAAGAGAATGACCGGTCGAGGACACCTTACAAAATAAACACTGACCATATTGGTGAAGTCCTTCAAAAACTCAGGTGTGGACACCGTGAAGTGCGTACTTATATCCGTCACGCAAGTGTGAAGTAAAATGAGGATGGTCCAAAAGGTTTAAGATCGTACTACGCGTGATATTCAGTTTTTGTACAATTTTGAATAATACGGCCAAATGAAGTTTGAATGCAAAAAGTTAATTGAATTTGCGAAGATGAAAATACTTCAATGGAACATTTACCCGTTCAGCTCACGATGTTATCAATTTATCTCTAACAACAAAAGTAAACGTTAATTTCGAAGCCGAGTAGTCAAATATAGTAAAATAAACCCAAGCTTTTTATCATAGACTAGCGGCCGTCACGCGGTTTCACCCGCGTAGTTCCCGTTCTCGTGGGAGTACGGGGCCGGGGATAAAATATAGCCTATGTTACTCAGGGTGAATGTAGCTTTCTAATGGTGAAATAATTTTTCAATACGAAATCGAAATCGGTTCATTACTTCCGGAGATTACCCCCTACAAACAAACTTACAAACAAATGTTACCTCTTTATAATATTAGTATAGATATACAGACTAAAGAAAACAAAATCCTTATTATCCCGCATCCATACTTTCTTTCGTCGATACATCTTTTGCCTACTATGGTCTCTTACAGTTCCTCAAAGAAAGAGGAGAGATGGATGGATTGTGTAGTAGCTTGAGGGCGCTCCGAGTACCGCGAATGTATTCTTATATTGACCGTATATCAAGGTAGTTAAGGTTTATATTAAATTATTGTCTTCAAATGCGCTCCGCTGCGCCTCCAGCGGTGTGCGCTGGGCCTAAGTATTAATTACACGGCTGTTTTCATAGTCTAAAAGACAATGTTGTTATATAATATAACAAATGACGCAAGCCAACGCTGGACCTCTCTGCAAAATTAATCTTCTCAGTGAGCAGTGAATCAGCTACAATGAGTCACACGGATTCGATTTCATGTATCAAGGATTACCTACTTCTGTATCATTTTAGTATCTCAATGCCTTATAAGAAAGACAGATAAAGGAATGAGGAATAGGACAGAAAGTTTTTCATTCTTCTTTGGAAAGAGAGGATGCTCCAACCAGACAGGTTTTGTGTCTGGAGGTCTACTGACGCTTGCTGTCGGGCTTGAATCAATCGATTACGATGAATACAACATTGATCCTTAACTCACGGATAACACATGGGAGTTTTGCGTGACATCCTGGTGTTCTGTGTAGTTCGTATGTGGCGTTTTAGATGCTGCTACAGACAAATAGGTACCTACCGAACTTTCAAACAAGTTGCACGTGCCCAATTGTGGAAACAGAACAAAAGAAGCAAATTGTAGATTTGGCTTAGGTTGGAGGAGAAAGTTATAGGTTAAAATGCCAGGTTGCGTTTGAATGTTGCCAAAAACAGTTTTATGGGTGTACCGTAAATTGTCACATGGCTGACCTTCTTCAAATAGAGAGCCAAGAGGGAGCCAGACGATATGAAACATAATTATGCTTACCTTAGAAATGAAAGTTTTGCATATCTAACTTAACAGTAACCTAACCTAAAACTTACAAATGAGATAAAATATTTAAACTAAGAGAAAAAATAGAGATTTAAACATGTTTTATAGAAGTTTTTCGCCAGGGGGGAGGGGGAACGCATAGTTAGACAGTGTTGACAAGAAGGCTCACAATCTCACAACACGAACTCACGATCCTCATCACTGAGAATCTGAGCATAAAGATGAAAGGGTAGATGTGTTATCTCCCCGAAAACGACAATATTACTCTTCACATCAAGATGCCCATCATTATAGTAAGTAACGAAGCAAAGGACCTCGCCTAGTCTACCCAAGTAAGACAAACGTGCCGAGACAGCCTCCGTATTTGATCAAGAGATTACTTGTGTACATTTAAACTGCCCGGAGCTAGTGGGCGAGAAACTTAATTATTTACTATCCCACGGGAATCCACGAGCTTCCGTTGCAGGAAAAGAGAAGAATACGAAAAGAAGCCTAATTGAGGTAAATGTAGGAGAAGTTAAAATTCTGTTTTTAGGAGGTAATTAACTAATGCTACTTGTGTTTAGTTTCGATTGCGTTCCCTAGGAAGGGCAAAGCATAATTGGATATATTTCTACTCGGAATCTGGATTTATGTTAGGTTAATGGCAATAGACTTGCCGCCTATTACTGGCGAAATCTAGGTGTTTCTATATGTGCCTGCCCCTCTGCCTAACCCTTTGGAGATTACAGGCGTAAAATGTTGAGTTAACTAACACAAAGATATAAGCACGTCTTTCTTGATAAAAATACGAACACTGACACCAAGATTGGTGGAGGCGCCGCAATAAATCTGAATGAATATGCATCCGGCTTTGAAGCGGATGTTTTGTGAAGCAATTCTTTCGTATCTCTCTCCGTTTGCTCGTGACAGTAACAGTGTAGTAAAAATGGTGTATCCCAATTGTTTTACAAAACAGGTTGGGTCTACTTCTCTTCTTTTATTTTTTTATCTCGCAAGGTCCTTTGATGAAGAATACTAATGGCCTTTTTGTCGGTAAAATGGCTTAGTCATACCTAGATTAATGTAGTAAGTGTAAAAAAGTAATAGTGTGAAAAAATTATTTCTGAAATCTTTTAACAAAGAATTCTTGGAAGGGACTGCCGAAGCCAGAGGTAGAATTTGAAGGGAAAGCTGACCTTTAATACTATTAATATGATTTAAGAAAAACGAAAATTTTAACAACCTAGGGTAATTTAAGAAAAGTCACATGTGATGTGTGTTAGATCTTTTCACAAGTATTCTATACTTCCATCTGCCATAAAAATGACTCGTCTACCTATGGCCTAACTATACATCATATGACTAGATGAGTAATACACATTAGATGACGACACCTCGTTTGCAATAATGCATTTTCAACAGGAACTTTTTTGAAATCTCTAATAAGTTAACAATACTGAAAGATTTTTTCACCGAAGATGAACTGAAGTGTGGATGCAAAAGTTCCGCTCATAAAATCTAAATGTTAATTATCCCTCATTACTCATAATTATACCGATGTCAATGTAATTATCTAGTTGCAAGGTCGAAAAACATTCTTAATACAGTTAGATCTGTCATCCATTTACAACATCAAAGGAAGAATTTTGTTAATTTTCTATTTCTGAAGCTTGGCTACATTGGTTTTGGTTTTTTATTAAACAAGGATTGGGTTGGGATATTTAGGCCTCTTATTAAAAAATACCACCGCTTTATCCGATCATTATATCGATGAAAGGCGTATCTATCCTACCCTGTTTAAGTCCAATATAGTCAGTTTCACTAGCTCCGGCTGTTTCCTTTTCAAGGTTTATCAGTGTTTGTCGTGATCGGGCCGCCGACGTTAGGGATGGTCAATTACCGTCTCTATCGTACCGAAAACCATCCGTGCTTCGGACCTTGCAATCGTTGTTCATGCTTCGAAAGTCTGAAATCTGACAACCAGTTTTACCAAGGGGTATATTGTTAAGTTGTTACTGGGTTGTCGAGGTCAGATAGCACCAAGTAAAATAATAGTTGCTTCAGGTAGGATTGGAAGGTGACCATAAAATAGTTGGGAAAAAGCTAGGCAGATTGATTCATATTAACATCTATATGGTGTAGGAGTGGTCAATGATCTTTTTTTAATGTTTTGTTGTCCAAAACGATATGTACGAACTATGACTCACGAAAACGTGCGACAATCACAACATGGAGTTTCCACGCTCAGCAAAATCGGAGTGAGAACAATTGTTTAGTTCAGTATTCAGGCACTCAACGTACACCGATTTCATGGAAATGCTTACGGAAATTGTTTGTTTGTGATACAATGAACGTCATGATCGCTTCTAAGAAAATTATGGTGTTGGTCGTAGCTATACAAATGATAATAGCTGTCTAATCTTATTAGTGTGGATGAACTGATATCTAGATACTTGTGGATGAATCAGATGGATGAGCATCATCCATCATTTAGTCCAACTGGTTGAAGAGAAAATTGATGTAACCCAGAAAAGAAGAGCCTGTTTATTTAAGTTCATTTGAGAGAAGGTAAGTACCTAGTAGTAAGTACCAAAAAGTATAACGCTATCTGATTTTTGTAGTTATTTTTCAAAAAAAGATGTGTTAAACAAATATTTGTGTACATGTTTGGACAAACGCAAGATAGATTTGAGACAAGTTTATGGACCTTAATCCTCTCAGATCCAGTATCAACGGACCGTAAAACTGAAAGTATCGGCCTTCGAGCAATTTGTAAGTAATGGCTACCGGGGACATTCGACTGCAGGCTGAACTGAGTTATTACTTACATTACAAGGCGGGCTATGATTAAACGTATTTTGTTTCGAACCATATCTGGTAACACTCAAAATTAATACTTTAATTTCCTGCAAAATTGCTTTGAAATACCAAAGGGGATTGCAATTAGTCTGCTGAAAGGTAAGGTGAATAAATTGGATGGAAATGGAGAGTAATTATGAAAAGATTATTTAATTACGTGTCAATTAGGTTTTAGTTTGCGTGACGATAATTTTGTAGTAATAATGATTGTTTTCGATCATTAGGTATTAAAACCAGACATGGTAATAGGTTTAGGTAGGCGACTTTTCTTGTATAAGACCGACAAGGAAGAAATATTTCAGGAAAAAACAGAATTCCAACAGAGAAAACTTAACTCAAAAGATTACGTATTGGAACTTACAAAGCCTCATATCTCTTTCATGAGAGCAACGAGCCCTAGAAAGATATTTGAATTTTATATGAACGCCTTCGAGGATTACCTCAAGTTTTTCACAGATAGGTACTTAACCTACATCGTTTTGCAGAGAGGGTGTCCTAAATCTTGGGATTCGCATACCTGACTTTTCTCTCACTGAAACATGTAATTCCGGATCCACAAATTACCATAACACAGACAGAAAGAAGAGTCAGTTGGACAGTCGTTACGGGTATGGAAGATATCAGAAGCAGGCCAGGTCAATAATTAAGGAAATGTAAGATAACAAACATGTAAGATGACAAAATGCGTTTCCCTGAAACCGAAGCCACGCAAGAAGTTCATAAAATTAAACCAGCTATCCTTAGAAAAAAAGAAAAACGGGAAACGAAAAAGACAATAAATTATTTTATTTTATTTTATTTATTAGGGACAAAAAAACAGTTACATGTTCAGGTTTAAAATTACGAGTAGTTACATAAATTGGTAAACATATAACCCACACCATTGTCCACGGATTAATAAATGAACAAATAAAGAACGGAAAGATAATTTTGTTGAATTAATTAATTAATTTTAGATTAAGATTGTGGTGAAAGAATATTGATAGCCAGTGTTTTAAATTTGTTACTAGAAAGAGAGAAGATATCTATGTCCATGAAGTGTGTGTTATAGGTTTCCACTAGTTGACGAAGAGGCACTCGTGCCCCGGCGTTGGTCCTGCATGAATCCACGTGGAACAACCGGGGCACGCGGGCCGCCCGTCTGACAACAGTTCTTGGTACCGTATAGCGTAACTTATTTGTGATTTCAATACAGTCAAATCTGTTATTACACAAACCATGCAGCATCATGGCCACCAGAAGTAAACGCCGAGATTGTAAACTTAAAACATTATACTGCTGTAGTAACTGTGTGTACGGAATTCTCGAGTGGTAACATTTATAGTTCACAGTACGTAAAAACTTTTTCTGTACTAGTTCTAATTTAATGTTATATTTGAGGTAGAACGGATTCCAAATAGGAATCGCGTATTCTAATTGTGATCTTATCAATGTTTTATATAATACCAAAAAAGTAGAGGGCCGCACAAAGTCATTCGAGGATCTTATGACAAAACCGTACATCTGAAAGGCTTTATTTATTATGTTTTCAATGTGCAGGTCAAAGTGCAAACATGAATCAATAGTCACACCAAGGTCGCGAACGGATTCCACTACAAATAATTGTTGGCTGTTCAACGTATACGTAAAATTAAGTTTATTTTTGTTTTTAGTAAAGGATATACTATGACATTTAGGAAGACTAAGAAAGAGTTTGTTATCTTTACAGTAGGTATCAAGTCTGTGAAGATCTTCTTGGAGCAATAGGCAGTCATCAAGTTTTTGGCAGGCTTTGTAGATTTTTATATCATCCGCATACATCAGGAAATTTGCATTAACAAAACAATATTTTATGTCATTAATAAACAGGATAAAAAGCAAAGGGCCCAAGATAGACCCTTGAGGAACTCCAGACTTGACAGTTACAATCTCAGATTCAAACCCATTTATAACGACCTTTTGTGTCCTGTTATAAATATATGATGCAAACCAACGAAGTAAATTGCCTCTGATACCATTGTAAGCAAGCTTTTCCAAAAGAATTGTGTGATCCACCTTGTCAAAAGCTTTCCGAAAGTCAGTATACACAGCGTCCACCTGGACTCTCCTGTCCATATTTTCAAAAAGAAAGTTAGTAAAAACCATAAGATTGGTAGTTGTCGAACGCCGTTTAACGAACCCATGTTGTTGCGGTACAATAAGGCCATGCAATTGAGGATAAAGAGCGCTGTGCACAAGTCTCTCAAAAAGCTTCGACAAGGTGGAAATAATAGATATGGGGCGATAATTCTCTACATTGTCTTTGTCTCCACTCTTATAAACTGGTGTAATAAATGCACGCTTCCACACGGTGGGAAAGATACCATCATGTAGACATTTATTGAAAATTAAATACAACGCAGTATAGATGTTGTCAGCTATTTTTATAAAGAAGACAGGTGGAAGACCATCGGGGCCCGCTCCCTTAGAAGGGTCCAGTGATTTGACTGCTCGATGTACTTCTTCTTTTGTGAGGTAAATATCAGGTATACAAGCAGAGCTTTCCTTGTATATATTTGATGGTTCCCAATTCTCGGGATCAAACGTGGAAGGTTCATAGACAGAAGCGAAAAAAGAAGAAAACAAATTGCATGTATGAGTAGGGCTATCAGACAATTCATTTTTAAAATACATATTGGCTGGGTAGTTAGTCTTGCCCTTTCTATTGGATACATATGTCCAAAAGTACTTTATGTTTTTAGGTATACTGTCTTCTACTGAGTTAATATAATTTCTAAAACAAATAACGGATTCATTAGATACACTTGATTGAAGAACTAAGTTATCCAACGAAAACGTGATTTAAAATGTCAGCTGTACTATCTCACGTTTCTCTATCAATAGGATATTGTGAGAAATTGGTGACAATATAATTATGACAAGGGAATGGCAAAACAATTTAAAAGTTGAAAATGATTACGTAAAATACGACTCTATAATACAGATTTTCGCTCGTCGCTGTTAAACGGGACTTAAAACCAAACTGCAGAAACGTGATTATATTTTTAGCTACACCTCTGCAATACCCTTCTGGGATTACAGGCGTGATATCATGTTCATATAGATTTTAAAAAGATCTAGATAAGAGAATTACACAGGATACGGATACAAGTTGTCAGGAAACAAGTCTCAGCAGGATGTTTGCCGACATTCAGGTTTGTGTCGAGGAGGTTGAAAACCATAACTTACATGCAACGGCTTAAGCTTTGGCAGGTCTAGAATATTTATGAAGCGACAGTATATCTACATCCATACTAAATGCAAAAATCTAAAAGTTACTTTTCCACGTCCTAGAGGCTGAATTACGAAATTGTTTACCGGGTAAGTAGTACGTTCCTGGAGAATACTTTCCGAACTTAACGCAGGCGACGCGACGACGCGAGCAAAAGCTAGTAAATAATGTGTCAGGCATACGTTATTATAATTTTCAATTAATTTCGGTATGAGAGAAAATGAGGCTTCTGCGATCCAATTATCTGCTTCATAATAGCCTATTCAATTTTAATATCAAACGATATTAACCTACATCCAAAATAAGTACTTGTTATAAAATCAAACGGGCCTCTAATATAGTTTGCTCGATATTTTCAAGTCAATGGCTTTGCTCTCTGCAAGAGAATTCTTTTCTTGTCCACAAAGGGCTCTTAACTGCGTAATGGTGTTCCGACTTCTACAATAGAGAGATTTGACGTAATCGCATTTTCGATAAATGTTTCGGTTGCTTTGGTATATTTTGCTTTGTTTTGAAATTGCTGTGTCATTTTCGGCATCATTGTCAAAGGGTAATATTTAAATCTGCCTAGGTTGTATTATCTACTGTCTAAGTCGAGTCGTTTGGAATTAGAATAAGTTTGAACCATTTGCTAGATAAGATTTGATATCACTATTATGAAGTCATAGTTTACTTTCTCTCAGAGAACGCTTCATACGAAGAAAGTGAAGTTATGCGTTTAATTACAGACCTCCTCTGTTCCTTAATGGTCTACTTCCTTGCCATCGAATGCCTTCGACACCGTGACCTTGATCTAAAACTCTAGCATTTTGTTTAAAATAACACGGCGATTGCATTGTTACAGTTAGCTTTGACTGTACAATGTGCGGTCACAACTGCTCCTATTGCAACCAGCTATCGCATGGCAGCACAACTACGATAACTGGCTTGACGAGAACAACCAACTCTTCACTTTACTCTCAAACAAGGAGCCATGGAATTTCCAACTCTATTCTGTTTCAGACAAGGTTGGGTAAGATTAATTTTGTGTGCAAACGTAAGTTGGCGAGGGAAGTTCCTCCGTAGCAGTTGAGGGAGCGGTGTCTATGACAGCTTCAAGAACATCCATTGTGTTAAACATAATATAGTAGTTTAGTTTTAACATGGTCATTAATGTGTATAGGTTCACGTAAGCAGTGTAATTGGGTGTAACATATACCTCGTCCGCTGTAATTTGGCATGTAGCGAAACAAAAGCATTTGTTATTAGAAGTGGCTTTAAAATTTGCAAACAGTGTTTATTTCGTATAGCAAGATTATGTGGAACCGTTCTGGTCATGTTTGATTTTCAAAACAATTTTGTGAATTAACTTTTTTTCTGGTACAATTATTACGGTACGTACAACTTGTTAAAACAATAGATCTATTGTCACAACAGTACTGTTATTAAGGTTTTCAATTTTGTGAGTTAGAATCCAAACTCTGGCTTTGTTTTCGGGAGTATGATTGACATACATTTTGCTGTCACATAATGGTCCATTGTATTCGTTTCAGTTAGTATACTAATTTGAATAGCATCAGTAATGGACAATGCACTAGGTAACGGAATATCTTTTGTATATTTACTTTCAAATCCTTTCCAACAGTTAATTTTCTTGGTATTTCCCTCTCCGTCTCTCTCTGTAAGGTTTTTCTTAGTCTATCGTAATTTTTTCAAGTTACTTGTAAACTGCTGCTATGGTGGATGGTGACTTAATTTTCAACTTTACCATATTCAATTCTTTTGTCTACTCCTTTATTACGTTTACATAAAAAAACATGCTAAAATAAGCCTTGTTTACTCATACGCCCACGGGTGTGTCTCGATGACACACAATGATGCAACATGGCAGATTGGCGGTCACGTCACAAAGTTTACTGTTAGGACTAAATTACGTTTTTATACCGGCGAACTTTTTGCGTAAAACTCCGCATTCAAGTCGTGTTTGATCGTGATCGTGTTACAATATGTTCTGCTCTTTTCTTGTACTTGTGAGTCATTGAAAAGAGCTAGTTTTAGTTCTGCATGGGGTGGTGTTCTAAGAATACATGAAGCTGTGTCACCGTCGTTGTAGTCAGTAACAAAACATTAATTAGAGTTTTATTCTAGGATTTGTATGAGTCAAGGGAACCGATGTGGAGGATGGTTATTTTGGTAGAATCGATTTAGAGTACTGAATTCAGTTCTACAGTTGACAAAACTGAGAATAGGGTATATGCATGATTTTTTTTATCACTCTAAACAAAGCGTATTAACATCAGAAATAGCAAAGTTAAATTATTTTTTTAATATCTATAAAAAATACTAAGTTATAAGCATTTGAAACTGCTGGTTAGACAGAGAGATCCGATACAGCGAATGACGTCATTCGCTGCATCGACGTACAAAATCCATACTAAATTCCGTTTATCTAGAAAGAGATAGAAACAAAAGTTTAAATGGTTATAATTTTTGTGTTGTTTCGTCGATTAATGTCTTGTTTTCGGTTATTGTCATTATTTTTTAGTACTTTAACATTCCGTATCGAAATGATAAAAATAAAATTTATGCATATTCCCCTATTCCAAAGACTACTCTACCAAAAATGAATACCATGACTAGTACAGATTTCGACAAACCGTTGGCAAACTTTAATTACTTTTTCTCAATTGAAAGCAACATTAACACCTTGCTTTCGGTACTTCAACACGAATGACATTACCCTCCTTTTACGTCAAAGTGGAGTAACAACAAACGATAGTAAGATAGAGAGTTTGCGTGCTCACTGACAATTGATACGAATCGCGTGCTGAGAAATATAAAGTAGTATGGAGACAACCGTATATGCTATCGACCCTGATCGTAAGGGAACGGTGAGCGTAGTATGAGTATGTGAGTAATTTATACTGCGACATCCAGTCACCCCTTTGGCTATGAAACACGAACGAATTAAGGTGTAGTAAAGGCAGCAGTGATTTATTTAGGGGACGGCCGCCGTACACATATGTATTGTAAATCATAATTATTACATGCTAATTGTACCCGGTGGGATTTCCTATAAGCAAAAAGATTATAAACTACTAGCGGACGTCACGCGGTTTTACACGCGTATTTCCCGTTCCCGTGGGAGTACGGGGATAAAATATAGCCTATTACATTACTATTATTTATATTACTCAGGGTGAATGTAGCTTTCTAATGGTGAAAGAATTTTTGAAATCGGTTCATTACTTCCGGAGATTACCCCTACATACAAACTTACAAACATACAAACTTACAAACAAATGTTACCTCTTTATAATATTAGTATACAAGTATAGATTATTCAGGAGATGAGTTTTCAAAAATCCTTCCTTGTGGAACTCCTGAGGAACACTTGGACAAATATCCTTGTACAGACCCAGGTCTAGAAGCATGAATTGACTTACAACGTCATGGTTCTAGACCCAGCAGTTTAAGATAAGCGTTGTCTGTCAGTGAACTTAGGATTTTTATTAAGTAGAAGATTGCTGACTCCCACTAAACATGTTTATGCTATTACCGAAGTCGATTTTAAATTGGCTTGATCAACTGTCAGTAATTGTAGTACTGCGTAGGCGTCGAGTCTGTATGCATTTCCGTTCCACGGAGATACGGTTTCTACATCCTTGTATAAATGGAAAGTTGCATGTATTTTGCCTTCTTAAAGGTCGTGTACAAAACAAGAGATAAGCATTATTTATTTATTTATAACTAGCTGACGTCCCGCGGTTTCACCCGCGTAGTTCCCGTTCCCGTGGGAGTACGGGAATAAAATATAGCCTATAGCACTCACGAATAATGTAGCTTTCTACCAGTGTAACAATTTTTAAAATTGGTTCATTACTTCCGGAGATTACCCCCTACATACAAACTTACAAACATACAAACTTACAAACAAATGTTACCTCTTTATAATATTATTAGTATAGATAAGCACACCAACAGCACAATCACTTACAATTCAAATCAAACAACATCTAATATTGGCATTTCAGTAACCATGCAAATAACAGGAATGCATAACATTGAAATATGAATATCAGAGACAAAGGAGAACAATAATAAAAAAGTGTGTCTAGTAGAACACTAAATTTATCCAGAACACTACAAAACAAACCAATTTGAGCTACTTAGACATGCATTTGTCGTATTGTTTAAATACGGCAAATCGTCGTCGTTATGTCGTCATTAATATCGAAAGCAGTAAATGCTTAAAGATCATTAAATTGAAGGATCGAAAAACAGGCACGTTTTGAAAAAGCGTTTCTTATTTTTCTTCAATTTCACGAGCCTAAATTCTAATTATCAAGAAATATTATCTTAATAGACCCTCATTAATATCGTTTAAAAGGCCGAACTTAATATTTCAGATCCATCATTTTCCTCCTCCTAATTCTGAGAGCGCGAAGTAATTAAGGCATTTATTTTTTTAGCTCACATTAATTAAAGCTGTGTCAACGAGCGAAGTTCTTTAAGCTAGTGCAAAGTACTTGGGTTACCCTCTTATTAAATGTTGACCCAGATTTGGTTGTTCTTCGAAGGCGCATATTTGAATCCAGGTAAGTGTGAATGAAGGTACTCTTGAACCAAAAGCAATTAAAATTGAAGCGAACGCGGTTTCGTCCAGAGTTTTGCTTGAGTCCTTATACTTGGTTGGTGTGGTAAATATTGAATCGGCGTCTTAACTTTAATCAGTGTTTCCTTTAGATGTTGCTTAAGGCTTATACAGGGTCCGGGGTTGCGGGACTGTTCGAAAGAGATACCGTGGCCCCGGAACACAAAGGGCGATGAAGGAACATGGATGGGTTTAAGTCAGTAAAAGTCTGACACTCCCTCCTGCTCCGCCCAGAGCGGGAGGAGTCATTTGATGATTTCCCATCCGAAAAAAAAAAGAGGCTTATACAGGGTGTGAGGCATCGACGCACAAATGGTTACCACGTACTCAGTCATTCCGAACATTAAACATAGTTTTTTTTCACTCTGCATATGTATCACATGCTACTTCATCGTCTGACAGTACAGCACAGTACTGTGACAGTATAGCAGTGATAGCCTAGTGGTGTGACTGTCGGACTGCCAAGACACAAGTCTCGAGTTCAAACCCATGGCACGCCTGATTTTTCGGATTCATGTCCGTATTGTATAATTGTCATTTGCTTCGGTGAAGGAGAACATCTTGAGGAAACCAGCATGCCTGAGAGATATTTCTTGACAGCATATAAAGCCAAATTAGCGGCTTATGGGCGGCATACAAACGCTCGAGCGAAACCACACGATAAAGGAGAAGATCATCTGACATTGAATTCGATCACATCTTTGTGCATTTGCTTCGTTAGACTACTGAAACAGTAGCTTTGCAGTTACACTATGGTTTCTTTGTGGCTCAGGTCTACATTCTCGTACCCTCAATCCTGAAAAATGCAAAGCAATTAAGGCGCCATTTTTTCAGGTCTACCATTAATTAAACTCGGTATTCTTTGCAAAGCCTCGTGCAAATTGCTTTACATATACCCTCACATACTGACCTACATACGTCAAATACTTTCTATAGACCTTACTATAGGCTTAGCGTCAAAGGCTTAATTTTGAAGTGTGTGTTGACAGGAATCCTTATAAAGGAGGATAAAGTTTGAGAAACCGAAACATAGGATTATACCTTCGTGGAATACATTTTGGTATTTGAGCTGGTGCAAGGACGCGGACTTTGGTCACATTATTGCATAGAAATTGATAGACATGTTAAATTGTTATGTCAAGTAAAAATAACATTAACTGTGGACTTTGCTTGTCTCTTCTATTAGTCGGTACCAAACAACACTCATGAATGTCAAAGGCCTTAGACGAATCTAAAACACAGCTATCGAAAAAAAATCACAAATACAATCAAATCCAACATGAAAACAAATTACAAAGAAAATGCTCCCACAAAAACATAAAGTGTAATATTTTGTAATTACTAGTTTTACTAAACGCAATCTTAAATCAAAATGAATCATAGCATGTTTCTTTATTGGTTCAACTTTAAAATTAATAGATCTAATAATTATTTCTGCACTGCCAAACACTAATTTGATTAACGTTGTTTTAATAAAAAAGATCTCGTAAAGATCTTTCAGGTGTTTTTAACATGGAACAGAACGCTGTGTGTGAATTTTATTTATGTACTGGTAACCTGAGTTATACTGATTTTATAACATCGCAAATAATTGGTGTATATTTCATTTGTTGAAGGTTCTTGTCTAGTCGACTTAAATAAAGACAAGTATCTGAAGATATGAGACTTAAAAGAGTGATGAATATAAACACGGAGATAGAGAGAGAGAAGAAGACCTGGGATAAGACGGAGGGACGGACATAAAAAAGGAGTGAATGAAAGAGTGACCGAGGAGAATAGCAGAACAGAATGCGTTGCACTATCACTAGCCGCAAGTAACGAAAAACAAGGGAAGGACGATAATATTATTGTAGCTGTCGAACATAAAGAAACATAAGTATCTCAATGTGCTATGTTTACAATTACAGTGGAAAGAACCAACAATGATTCCATCTTCTTGTTTACCAATTTAACTCAGAATTACGTTTTCTTGTTTGCTATTTTAGCTCATTCATTTACGAATACCGCTGTGTTTGAGCTAATGGCTCCTAAAATACTCGTTGATTTGTTATGTTGATAACGTTTAAAGTCAATGCGTTCTCGTATATAAAAATAAATAATTCATCGGGGATTAGTCCTGACCTCAGCCAAGGCTTCTACTTCAAAGTTAACGTTTTTAAAGGTTAGCCTGTTTAGACAAAGGTGTTTCAAATTATCAAGTCATTAAAGTTTTTGATAGTCTACTTGTTCGTAACATTCAATTTATCAGGGATTTCGATTTAGAACTACATATTCCCAAGTATTTCGTTCTGAACTTTTTTCATTCCAAACATTGGTAGGAGGTTTATCCTTCCCAAAATCTTCGTCACGTTTTTCAACTTCAACATTCTCCAGACGAGGTATTCGACCTTCCTTTCATCTAAGATTTAAAAACCGAATACCACCGTTTATAAAAAACGTTCCAGAATGAATGATCGACAATAACGTCCAATTATTTACACGGGTACAAACACTGTCGAAATAACCAATCACGACAACTCTATTAATAATTCATAAGTTCCATGTGAATCTTTCCGTATCTGTATTATTGCTTGTTAACACAAACATGTAACAGTACTGAATGAATAAAATATAACAACCATGTACAGCAGCATTGCTTGTTTCCTCTCGTAACAACCGGTATCCCTAGAGTCTCCATTGAATCTGCTCGGGATTATATTCCGTGTTCTACGTCAATGGAATCTTTAATATTTACATGATCTGTAGTTTGTCGTGTTGGGATTTTACAAAGAAATGAGGCCTGTTTTTATTTTGTTTAAGAAGGAACTTTCTCTGGACTCAAAAGCTCCACTTTATCTTTCTCTTATGGCGCTCACTTTATGGGTAGCCACTTCATCTAAGTGGCGTTTTCCGGAACCTTAGAGAACAGGGCAGGACTGTATATAATCATAATTATCATAACTCTTAAAATTTTAAATTTTATCTATGCTTTTAAGTTTTCCCAAATTATCAATTTACTGCAGTAAGATCTGTATTTCGAGGCTTCACACTATGCAGTAACTACCTCCTAACTGTTAGAGACCAAGAGACACCCAAAGGCCCCTTAAAACGTCATCCGATTGGTACGGGTATGTTGGTTATGTGTGCCACGATTTTACGCAATGCCCTAAGTCATTTTTCGCGTGCTACCTGACAATGATAATGTGCGACAGTGGCCAACGTAACCTTAAATCAAACGCGCTTCTTACACGCAATGTTGTCAGTTATGAAACGCTCAATGCAACCTCACCATAGCTTTGACAGCTAAATAAATATTGACGTTTGGCACAAAACAAATTGTTTACGTTAAAGTTTGGGGCTTAGTTATAATTTAATCAGTCATAACAGAGTTTGAATTGTTAAGTTTTTGTTATGCTTATGTAGACGTTATTATTTAGGCTGAATGTTTAGTGATTCCAAACTTTGCTGTTACCCAAGAATTGAACAATGAAACCTTCACATTTCTTCAATCATTTGTTTGAACATCGAACAGAACTATTTTAAACAAATATACATACACAGTTGTACCAACATAGCGAACGGAGGTGCTAAGTTAATATTTGACGTTCAATAAAAACTCGTGAACTATCGTTTAAAGTTAATTTGCAATGCTAATCCTCGAGGCACGTCGTTAAGAAGACGTAGTATGGCGATAAGAGTATTGATGCATCGTCGCGACGATCTAAATTAAATTAAAACTAACCGACGCGTCGGTTAGTTTTAATTTAATTTAGATCGCTTTACTTTGACAAAATACTCGAGAGAGCCTTTTAAAAAAGGGGCAAGAGATTAAAATCAAAACACAATTGATTCACTCAATCCTTTTGTAAACTAGATGGAGAACAATATGAAATTCCGATTCAAACATACTGGATAACCGTGGGCGAACTGTGATAGCCTATCACACCTCTGTCTAATCATACTAGGAATAATAATGTTGGAAACAGTTGAAGAAAAATAAATACCTTTCTAAAAATAAGCAGTCGTTTTAAAAGGCCCATAAAAAATACAATGTTACAAAAATCAATGCTGCTAGCATAGCTACCAAAAACGAGCAAAACAAACCAGGGATTCTGTTGCTACCCATACCCAAGCCAGATTTCTACACCACACAATTTATTTGACCGCGGGATCAATGCTATTCAAAGGTCACAGGGGACATAGCAACGAGAAGTTTTATAACCAAACCATTGGAAAGCGAATCAAAAGACGGACTCCAAACGACCTGTCTTGAATGTACCACGGTTACAAGAGTCCCAGAGGAACGATTGAAGCGAAAATATTTTACACAAGCTCCTTTAAAACTTTCTTCAAGACTGATTTGAATAGCAAGGGAATTTCGCTCTTATTGTGATGTAAAGTTGTTGTGGAGGCTATTTCGTTTGAAACCAGGATTTGAAAAGGGCAATTGAATTGAGAATCGAGTGCTTTAAATTTTAAAATGCTGGTCCGTAACTATAGGTTGAAAATAGAATAGATCTGATAGAAAAATCAACGCGTGTGTTCGTAATTAAATAGTTAATAGATAGTTTGATTATAATAGGCGAACTATTAAATAATAGAGTGTCTTATCTATACATGTATCTAACCTATGATTATGTTTATCGCACTATGCCATGTAATTTGTTCTACTGAATTTTCGATACACCACTTTCCAAACACAATTAGAGTAATTAATATAATGACTGGTGATTATAACAATAAGTATCTATGCGTATGATTGGTGTGAAGATACTTAAGTGAAGGTTGTTTATGCAGTCCTGTAAAGACATTTTTGATAAACAATAAACAAAACCCAGTCTTAACGGGGTTTGTGAATGGTAATGAAAGATTAGTAGTATCAACTGAATGCACCAAAGACAGACGAAAAATTTCTAAGCTGGGAAATCTGGAACCATGTACCTATTGTATCCATGGTAACAGTGTTTACGCCGATGTCTAAATACCGTGTATTCAAACGGACATAGGAGGAAAGCAATGGAGTATGGCAAGGGGAAAAGAGGCGACAGCTCCAGAAGGTACCGGTGTATTGGGGACTAGGGTGCCTTAGGATAACAATAAAGAGAAAGAGAAATTAAGGTACCTAATCACAGAAAAAATTGTAAATGATAGCGTGACGACTGACACCCGAGAATGGAACAAAAAAACGTGTTGCGCCAACCCCAAATAACATGTGACAAGGGCAGGGAAGTTAATGAAGATAATCACGGAAGAGAAGTAACAAAAAGTTATGAAACAGGAGTCAGGACGAACGATCCAAGAAGCTTCAATAATACCAACTATTTGAATCATAATTGATCTCTCTAACACACAGATTACAAACTTAAGGGTACCTTTATTAGTTACCCAAGTTTAAGTGATAATACAACATGTTACCAAGCACAAAACGGACTGGCATTTGAGCTCCAAGTTCCGTCCTAAAATTCATGTCGAGTTACGCAAAGCATAGGCGCACTAATACGTAAACTTTAATCCATAAATACTGTTTGACGGTTGAAACAGTCACAACTTTAGGGTTTAATATGCATTAATTAGAACCAGGGACGGTCAGGCATTCGTATATACGGTACTAGCTGATGCCCGCTGCTTCGACCGCTTGACAAATTTTATACTAAAACCTTCCTCTTGAATCATTCTATCCATTAAAAAACCCGAATCAAAATCCGTTGCCCGTCCGTGTATCCGTTCTAAAGATCCAAGCATACATAGGGACAAACAGACGCGGCGGGGGACTTTGTTTTATATTATGTAGTGATATACCCTGAAGTAATAGTACATAATTATTACTTGTAAAGGTCACGGTCGTTGTTGTAGTTGTAGCCCGGTAGGCAGTGGGCTGCAGCTATACATATTGTAAAGAGTTGACAGTTTAAAAGCCTTATCTGTGGTTCGGTGGCACGAAACGCTTAAGTTTACTGCGACGAATTTTTTTGTTTTACTTGTGTGTGTGTTTTGTTTTAACACGCAGGGCCTTTACCGCCACAATTTATAGAAAGAGATGGAAGTATACGTCCGGCATAACTTTATCTCCCTCTCTGAAGTAAGATTAAAGTTATCTTTCTATCGTTGGAACATTACTTCGGGTCTGCCCAATTCGTTTTATTCTTCCATTCTCATCGTCAGTCGTCACGCTATCATTTTACTTCTTTGCCTTTTCTATCAATCCTCACATTGTTCATCCACCTTTTCTTTAGTCTTGCTCTACCTCTGCAAGTCTTCATCCATCAACATTCTTATACAACACTCTTCAAAGTAATAATGAAGATCTCCTGGAATGAGACTTACTTATCTATGGTAAAGTAGTACATAAACTTTTTGTTAAAGGTTATGATTGCAAAATAACTAATGGTAAACGTGAACTGAAAAGGGCCAGTTAGAAGCCAGTAAATCAGAATGAAGCTTTACTATTCGTTGTCTGTGACATTGCCTAACCCTAATGAATGAGTTCCGAACTATCTAATCTATCTATAGAATATAAAATATCTTTGATACTTTTATTTCTTTTGGTTGTAGCAGTAATGACTCATGGTGTCACAGCTATGTCACTGTCTAAACGAAAGTCATTAATGATTTATGATTAATCGTCCAGCGAAAACTTAACTTGTGAAACTACCGACACCTACGTTCATAACGTAAGATAATATGGTAATATGTATAGTTTAGTAACAGTGTGTGTTTAGTGGTTTAGTGTAGTATTCTTACGGTGACTAATACACAAATAACGACAGCCAGGGGATATCAGTAAGACAACGCACAAAAAAAAAACAAACAAACAAGAAGGTTTAAACAAAAACTGCAAACAAGTACAAGGTAAGTAAACTTTTACCTGGCCAGATAACAATAGGATGACATTGAGTCACAAGTAACAACAGACGTTATCGAAGGAAATCGTTAGTCCCACCCTTGAATTTTAAGGTATTATTCGCGAAAACAATTGTGTAATATGTGTCGGAAGGCTGGTGTTATTTAATCTGTGTCGTCTGGCCTTAGTTCTAAAACCCCGTTTCCATTGCGAGCGGAGCGGGTTTGGGTACGGACCACGTTCGACTAGCAAACCGACAAAACGAGTAAAATAGGCAAAATCAATGCGAAAGATACTAAAAGAAATGATCACAAAATCTCTTTCTCAGTGGAAGGTGGTGGTGGTGGTAGGTATCCGCCTATACCTATATGTACCACTATTGTACATGAAGTTTAAATAAATAAATAAGGTAAACCTATTATAGCTTGACTTCATTCTGCTCGGTTCTTTTACCACCATTACCCATTTGCAGTGGAAACAGGACTTAAGACCCACTAAAGCGGTGAAGAGCGGAGAGGTGCGTAGATGTGCAACCAATCGCGAAGTGGAGTTCAACCAACGTGATGTAATTGGTCCATTCAAACAGGGCTCTTCTTTCTACCGGAGCAGAGGTGAGATCACTGAACTTGTCTGCGCTTTGGTGTAGACCGCGCCTAAGAATAAGAAGTTGTATGTGACCTAGTTAGAAAAGGATAATGTTATTCTGTGGTCACTGAAGCAAGCATTGGCACTGTGTCTAATGTTTCTATGCTCATTGATCTAGTTGCCAAGTCTGAACATTTTAGAAGACTGAAGACTGATACAGATTCTATCATCAGAGATCGTAAACGCAAGGTTAAACAGAGGAGTGCCGCAGATGTGGCGACAGCCGAAATATACCGCAAAAATTGTATACAAAAGAATTTTAAAATGATCCTCAAAAGAAAAGAGACACTAAACGCTCAACATTAACATAACAATTCAATAACAGAAACCGTTTAAACCTAATGGAGCATCCAATTTAACATTCTTTTGTGCGTTTATGTCCTAACGTTTCCAAATGAGAAGTTTTGCACAATATCGTCGTTCTTGGACGAATTATTCAGTCAGCGCTATTAATGTCATTGACACGGCGAAATGAATGAGCAGTGCGTTGAACTGCGTGCGTAGGAGTCCGAAATTTACGTGTGCACGGATTTGTTAGCAAAATTAGTTCCTTGTTTAAATTACTACGGTTATGTCAATGAATGTTTGTTCATAGTAGGAAATGCTGTCAATTTAGTAGTCGATGCGGACTATGTTCCACTTTGTAGTACTTTGCACTATTTACACGATTAGCTTAGTTGCCATACAAAACACGTTGGTGAAACCTGTTTTGAGAAAGAATACAAATGTTACCATACTAACATGGTGATTGTTGATACTGCGCATTTTATTGTAGTATCGAATGCGTCATTTTGCCGCAAAGGTAAGGTCTCTTGGAGAACGTCAAATTGAAATGGAAGAAAAAATATTTAATTAACAATGAGTAATCAATTGGAGGTCATTGGCATCTCAGGAATTCTTTATTTGGATGTATAAGCAGGCATCTCAGGAATTCTTTATTTGGATGTATAAGCAGTAGCAGTGACAACTACTAAGACTTCTTTGTTTTCAAGAAATGGAGGAACGAAGAAGAAAGGGGGATTGAATGGTAAGTTTTCGACAAGACGTAAAAGAAAAAATATTGCGCAAATCATAAAAAACAAAGCTAGAAAAACCAATATATAATCCAACAAAATTAATAACCACAATCAACCAAGTATGTAATAGACTCAACTCGCAGTCACTCTCAATCAACGCAAAGACATTTACGTCACTAATACGCTTTCAGCGAATCAGCGATAAACCTAACTACAAAAGCGAAGCGCTTTACCAGCGATAAGCTTTACAGAATTGTCTATAACATAATCGGTAATAATAAACGAGCTATTGTTCGAAGCTAACGTATAATTAAGTTGATAAAGGCAGTTAATCAATTTAATCTTTGCATTGTTAACAATGAAGTATGGGACGAAAATTGGGAAGCTTGCCTAGATTTTAAAGGATATTTTCAGTTAGGTTGGATTAAATTACCCGAGCCAGAGGGATCAAGAGTAGAATATTCAGCATAAATACAGAGTGGGAGGGACACTGACGCACAAAGGGGTAACACGAATCCAGTACATCATTCTGAGCTCCAACATACAATTTTTCGTCGGTAATGAGAGGTTTTCTTTTTGAGGTATTAAAAAAAAATAGTTTCCAAGAACTCTATAGATGGCGTTGAACTTACTATGATAGTTGGTGGCAAAGCCAAAACGCTTGAAAAAAAAAAATTGTCACGTTACTGACACTTTCATTTGCTTAACCTTCCGAATACTTATAACCTAGTTTTCTCGCGCTTTGTTAAAATCAGTTTTTTAGGTTCCGTTCCTTGCAATATCATACTAACACGTAGCGCCATCTATCCAGCGACTAGGGAAGAGCTAAAAAGAAAATCCCTCATTAAAAAAAAAAACAATCGGCTGTTTCCTGCAAAAGTGCAATACCCACAAAACGTGCTTTATAAAATTCTATGTGCAAATTCTATGTGCATATTCTATGTGCATTATATGTTAATTGTTTACTAAGACAATTAATATTCGTGAATTTATTTGCATCCCAAATACACAACAGCTCAAATAAGAGCTTTACTTAGGTCTAAGATTTTTATAACTTCGACTTTTATTTCTTCCGCTTCTCTCAGAATTTTCACAAGTGCGATTCTTGAGTAGATGGATAAAATGACCCACTTCAATACATCAAATACACAACAGCCCAAATAAGAGCCTTTACTTAGGTCTAAGATTTTTATAACTTCGTATTTTATTTCTTTCTCTCAGAATTTTCACAAGTGCGATTCTTGAGTAGATGGATAAAATCACCCACTTCAATACATCAAATACACAACAGCCCAAATAAGAGCCTTTACTTCGGTCTAAGATTTTTATAACTTAGAATTTTATTTCTTTCGCTTCTCTCAGAATCTTCACAAGTAAATTGCGATTCTTGAGTAGATGGGTAAAATCACCCACTTCAATGCATAAATCTTTATCTATTTATGTAGATTTGGAGAATCTGGACGTGCAGACGTTGACTAACAGCCAATCACTTCTACTGCATACAAGTTACGACATATTTTATTCATTCATACATCTGGTGCGGTCTGGTGATGCGGTCTAATGCAAGCGTCGTGAATATTTTTTTCAGTTTCTAAATTAAAGTAGTGCCGTACATTAGCTTTACCATGTTAATATTCAACACAGACAAAACTCCTGCATTCCATTGCGCAGTTTTCTTAGCGTTGAAACTGCATTATGAAGGTCACAGAAAACGTAGATCTATTACATAAATTCCATTAAATCTACGATAAAAATTAATGACAAGCCACTATTGCGTTTTAAAAGCAACAATCATTCAATTTAATTCTTGAAGAATAAAGACTAGGAAATAAAGAACACAATGCAACTTAAAAAGCAATCAATTTGTTACAAGTCAACTTGTATTAAATTAGTAACATTACAAACAGTTTGTAACGAAACCAAACAAAATCTCGCATATAATCCTCTTTTGCCGAACCAATTTTTGTATTATCCAGTTCAAACATAACAAGATTAAACATATACCTATAAGGGCTCTGAGTCTGACCAATAAATCACAGAACAAACAAAGATAATAATAGAAAATAAAAACAGTAAAAAAGCAATTTTACCGAACAAGGGCTATAATTATTGAATAAATCAATTCAGGCTATCCCATCGGTCACAATACATTTTAATTATGAATCAATTATTGGGAGTTGTCAACGTCCAATACTGATTATGACTACAATAATGTAAATAGAATCAAAGCAAGTGAAAATTAAGGGAAATGTGACTGCATTTAAATATCTATTGGCCTTTCTCAATCTCTTAAATGTACTTACCTTATAAACAGTTTCTTCTTCATCAATATTACGGACACTCAAATCAATTTCTTAACGAAGAACCACCAGCGGGTTTCTCTTTCAATTTTTATTTGAAAACTTTTACAGCAAAGATTTCAATAACCAGCCTCGCTGGGACATGTAAGCTTTCCAGATAAGAGTTTTAAAATTACAACTCTCAAAATCCGCGACTAACTAACTTCATTAAACTACTTTTAAGTAGCGAGTTAAAGTAGTTAACAAACTTCTTGGAAATACTTTTAAAGTAGCATCAGTAAGTTTGTGGCTTAGTAGCCGCTTTAACATTGTAGGAAAGACTGTCGGTGCTGAGGTTTTAGTAAACTCTGAAATAAGTGTCCTAGAAGATGAAACAGTTCACATAATATCTCGTACCCAAGTTGCGTGGGAGTAGATACAACTGCAGTTAGGTGCTATTACAGATATAATGTATTTAAATGAAAAGGCAAGGATACAGACTAAGCTTAAGCTGAAGACGTAAACGATAGAAAGAGAGTGGTAGAAATTAAAATTGACATGAACAATACCTTTCATGAATGAGAAAAAGATTGGAAAACAAATATTAAACCAAGTCCTGCAGTTAAATTGTACGTTCGTCTTTCCAACTGCTACGTTCGTGAATACTACAAATACTTTCAATTGCAACAAAAACTCCAAGCACATCGTGTACATCTGTATGTATGTTTGTATTGTTGGCAATGACACAGTCTGAATACTAGGCTAACACGACATGAACGATTGTCGCCGCTTTTTCTTTTACACTACGTATAGAGGTCGCGGGAGACGTGATGTGATGCCGGGAATCCATCATCTTGTACGGTCAATGCTCCGAGACATTTCTGAACTCCTGGTTCATATAATTGCAGGTTTGTTCGTGTTTTTTCCTTTATATTTCGTGGAAATTTATGAGAAAAGGGTTTCGCCCTGTAGATGCAATTAAGTCCAAGCCAGTTGAGTAATTCTTCAATATTTTAAAATGTTAGCTTCCCTTTTCTAGATTCGATAAAGTTGGGTCATACTGGTTCAATGGTGTAGATATGAGGAAAAGTAACGGACGCGCAGCATACAGACGGACGGATGAAGCCATATACCGCCGAGCTACTTATTCGGTAAATATTGCGATAATATATGGTAGACAGGAAGCTTTAATTTCAAGTATCGATTCCATACGGATTTCTTATCTTTACACTCGATTTCCAATCTTTATATAAAGTCTGAGGTTGCGATTGAACAATCTTTTGAATTTGTCATTAAGGCTGGTATAGTTTTACGTTACTTTTTATGGCTACGAAACAACACCTTAAGTGAGTAAGAAACAAAATGCCATAGGACCTAGATCTAGACCTAGGGATTGACTATTAGCGATAACGATAATGGACTAAAAAATGAGTAAAATTGACATAAGCTAGGTACTGAAAAACTTGTTTGATCCGTTAAAATTTGTTGTAGAAATACAAAACGCGAGTGCCGCTTGTCTAGAGACCCACAGATGATGACGATAATAAAGACAGCAAAGGAATTGATTCGATTTTACATCCAATTCGTATCAGTTATCCTAGTTCACAGTAAGACAAAGGCGCCTATAATGCTATACGGACGGAAACGTGTATTAAATCGATAGCCGAAAGCTATTCTGTGATTGTAAACCAAATTACCGTTTACCGCCTACGTCTAGTCCTGACGCCTACGACTCTCTACAAAGGTTCCATATTTGGGTAATTGGCAATTTCTCTCCAAATACTGTTACGACTTACATCCCCAAATACTCATTTCCATGGTAATTTGAAGGACACCTTTTTTAACGAAATGAGAAGTTTCAGAATTGCCATCCTCTCAGCCAATTTTTCACCGCAGCAACAAGATAATTTTAAAATCCATTAGGACATCTCTTAATAAGCCATCAGATTAAATGTAGAAGCACCGTATATTTGGACAGGATCCCTGAAAATACCGCTACATTTTTGGTTATAATTTAAGGTTTTCGTGCAACGCCCACATAATGTCACACTCTGTGGTTTCTCGAATTTTGGATCGTATTTCTTCCGTACAAAAGCGATTTTCTTTTGATGTGGTTATTCATTAATCTTGGAAACGGTATCGGAGGCATAAAAAATGTATTTTCGTAAGAGCCGAAAAACAATCAAGAACTGGCAGTGTTTATAGGAATTTTGGCATATATTGGAACTCCGTTTCTTATACAAAACCATTCGAAATGATATACATTTTCCTTCTCTATGAGGAAAACCGCATGTCACTAATTAATTCAAAGCATGCGCTGAAGTCTATCAAGTACTAGCTTAGTTTATGTCACGTGTTTGAGAAGATAATCCTTTCCAAACAGTTATTGTAGCTTATGACATACTTCATTAGTAAAAGCCGGCGGCAAATAACTACCACGGATATAGAATCTAACAATAGTCATAGCGATGCTGAAGGCAATAGTATTACAAATATCGGAAAACCTTTTACCAGCTAGACTAGTAGCACTAGTTGAATTAGATCAAATCGTGTCTCAATGTTGTTCTTAATTCTAGTTGAATTAAGTAGTGTAAGTAATTAGTACTAAAGTGGATAACGTCATTTGCCTTTTTGAGTGCTTTAATGAGGGTAGTGTTTCCTTTCAGAATTCCGAGTGCCAAAAAAGGTTTATCGGTAAACGGATAAAAAGGGCTCTTTTCAAAAACACCTCAGTTTTATTACTGCGGACTCTTAAAAAGGAAAATCACATAGCAAATGCGGGTACATAAAACCAAGGTCTGTTTTTAAAGGTCCGAGAAAAAATACATTAAAACAAAGAGTACAATTCTCTTAGTGATATTGAAATTAAGGCATTACGGACAGATCACTTCTTTTAGATGTTTTTATTTACGTAGTGGAACGACCTTTGGATTTAAGAAATCTGTATCGATTAGAATGTAAGTGAACGGAGAGAGATTCAAGATAATAAAAAAAAAACAAAAAAAAATTTGCCTTTGATAGCGGACGTGAACATTGGAATTGTTTTTTCTATTGAAAGCGAAAACGAAACCTTCATTCAACAATTTAGATCATTTATTCGTTGCGAAAACTTTTTATCCTTAAATAAGAGGATCTCGGGATTACAGAATACGGTTGACTTGAGAAGTAAGGAACGTCGTGGAAGAAACAACAGGTCGTGAGTCGGATTAAGGATGAGCACATACATTAAGCAAACCCCCGAGAAATCAGTGATTCATACGGAAGTACTCACGCAAATTACCTTGAAGAAGTCCAATTAGATGAACTTTAACATTAACGACAAGCTAAAATAAAATAATGCTATCGATTAATTAGATACAACCTACAGCCACAAAGCCATCGAAATTACTGTACGTGATAATAATGACATAAGACACAAACAAATTACGCCTCACAATAATCTACGTGCTCAATGAATTATGAGAACCTTACCACAATATATTACAAATTCTTGCGCTTTAACTTCAGACTTAGAATCATAAACACACAGGCATCTAAAGGGACATAAAGTTCACATTCACCGCGTGCCCTTAGCTAGAGAAGGGTTCGACTTGAATGCTAAGAAGTTATTCAAGTTTTTTCTCTCCCTTCCAAGGCACACGTTTCTCGGAACATCCCTTTTGGTAAGGTCGACGAACGAATAGTCTCACGTTTTTTTGTTCGTGTTTTAATATCTCCCGAGGCCGAAATAGAGGAATAATAAAAACAGGAATTTAATATAAGAAAATATCTTGGCGATTTGGATGTTGGCCTTCAAGGATTTGATGTGGGTTTCGCGGATATGGCTTGCGGTATTTAGTCCTGTTTTTTGGGCGCCGTCCATAAGTATCGGGTTTATAAATTCTAGTGGCATTGTGTAAAATGTTTATAAAATCAAGTCTCGTTATTAGTTTCTAATTACAAAGCCACCTAAAACACAATTAGTTCGACCTGAAAAGTAGCCGCTACTATAAAAAATACAGCTATAATAATTACCTTTCAACTTTTACGTGAAAAGCCAATTATGTCGACACGCGATTCAGTCAAATCCAATTCACTAATATTGAAATCATTCACACAACACAACTCAATTCATATTTTCTAATACCGCGTACCGATGTAAAATACAGCGGCACTAGTCAAACGTCCGTTCGGTTTGCGCGCCAAACCGCGACTGGCAGGCTGTGCTCCCAGCAGCTCCGCCGGCGACAAGCCTTCACCAATGAACCGCGTCTATTTACTATAGATTATGATAATCCACATGCATTGCTAATTTATTACATGCAGCAACTCAAATGCGCTTTACGGAAACGGTAATGTATTATGCATAAAATTAAGTTGTTAATTTATTCAATGCACAGAACAAAAATGTAATGGGTCTGCCGATTGGTTAACATTTTAATGACAATGAGGAAGAACTAGTTTCACGGGGACTTAAAATGATCATTTTATCTAGATGACATAATAGTTTCCATAGAACAATGGGGCAAGTCCGTGAATGACTTCTATCTTAGAAAATCTTTTAACAATAGCGTATTAAACCTTAGATCTCGGCACGAATGAATAGTTAAGAAAAAGTAATTAGTAAGGATTTCCCATAACAAGAATCTCATTGAATACGGAAACTGGGTATGAGTTGACGATATTTTGCACAATGCCATTTCAACCAAAACGAAATTGTCATTAGAAACTTGAAACTCTGCAATAAGAAATAAAATATCACATTGCGTGGTTGTCTTTATTTCTGTAAGAACCGTATCGTGTTCGAACACTAGAGTAAAAGTGTTTTGGCGCTAACTCTATGCGGTGTCCCTGACCTGGTTGTTAGAGCCTTCGTGTTTTATGTGCGCCTAGTACTTGACTATGCGGCTGAACCTGAATGATATTATGAATAAGGCATACCGCATGGGGAAAGTCATTATTATGAGAAATGGGAACAATATAAGAAGGCTATAATTTTGCCTGTCCATAAAGATAGACCTGCAATGAACCCAAAGATCAAAACAGACAGTAACCAATAATTTAGACGAAGAGTACAGTAATTTGATCAGAGGAGAAGAAAATAATATTGTACATATTATCTCTCTATAATATTTTTTTTGTATGTCAATGTTTGATTGATTTTGGCAGATTATTTCGTGGGAAATTTTCTCCTCCACGACGAACCACAAATATTTGCCATAATTCATGTAATGGATGAACATGAAACCGACTGTGTAACGTTACCTATAGATTTGAGTATGACGTCAAAGGCAACTAATCCGTTCGCCCACTGTCAAGTTCTAAACCCGACGCTGTAAACACAAGCGAAGCGATTACTGAATCGCTGACAATGAGAGAACTGTTTCAAGCTGATGACAACCTTTGTGGATTTGGTTGATGAATGAGCCTTTGTAGAATTGCTATGTCATCGTCTGGCTATAACTTCGGACACAATGCGACTTGGAGTGCCGGTCAGGGTGAACTCTAGAGGACGATGACTGGTAGTGAGCCCATAATGGAACGTTGTGGTAGGGCTTGTACAGCGGTCACTTACCGCACATCTAATGCTGTGGCTACTAGCTTTGCCAGTAAGTACAGTTTTATTTACGGACGTTGTGTGTTCCATATTAGTACTAAAGGCAAAGGAAATGTAAAGCTCGTAACTCCTGTATGGGTAAAGCGTTAAATTCATCATTTACCTGTTTGTACATATTTACGTTCGAAGGCTCCTTCCATTAAGACTATTCCACAAATCTATTCTAAATATATATTGGGCTCTGCGGTTTTCCTGTAGGACAACTGAATTCTAGAAGGTGGTATAAGTAACAATTTTCGTAGGAATTGCTTCAAGTATAAATTGGGTCTGTATTTTAGCAAGTAGTTAATCTATTTCTCGCAACATCATGGTAGACTAAACACCTGATTCGCGGTAAGTGCTTTTATCAATTTGAGCACATATAAGTTTATTAGGTATACGAACACGACATTCAGGCGGTTTCGAGTTGCTAACTTCATCAGTGTAATTCGAATAGGGAAAAGTTTAGTCCTCTCATCAGATTCGACTCTCACTCACATGATAAAGCTCTTATAATTTTATGCGAGCCTACTACTCAAATTTTCAGTAGGGAATATGTAATTCGTAATAGTTACTTTCCAGTTTTGTTTTTAAACATATTTTATCCAGTTTTATTATGTTGAAGCATTCATGACGCAAATATCATCTCTGATAGCGTTGTTCTCTACAATTTCAATTTAAATTCTTCCCCGCTCTAATTATGACTTCAAATAATAGTCAAAACAATCTATACAATGTAACCATTGTTTTTATCTTCGTTCCGCTCAACTGGTCCTCATAGATCGGTAGCTTCCAGTCTTCTACTACGATTAATTAAGCATTCGGCGACGCTCCAACGGACTCCTGAAACCGTTTGTTTATCGGAGCGGGCGAAAGTTATGCCTGTCTTGTTTTTATGCCTTCCTGGTACCAGCGGCCGTGTGGATGCTTGTGAGTTAACAGTATCCCTCAATCATACTTCCGAAGATATTTATGCTATTTCTAATAACAGTTTTTTAACTCGTAGTAGAAGGTATTTGGAAAACTTTTCTTTAGTAGCAGTTAAAATTACATAAAGTAATTACCGACCAACATTATAAAACTAATCCATCGAGCAATATTTCGGAAATCCCGTAGTTGACCAGGATATGATTACATGATACAGGAAAGGAAATATAGTCAAACGTTCCGTGGTAGGAAGGCAGTACTTACTGTGATAACGTTTCCTTTAAATCTTGTTAGAAACCTTTACCGAATTATAACCTTATCTATGAGGAAAACGAGGTAAAAGCGACAAACGAGCGGAAAGAACAAAACACTCTCAGATCATTCAATTAACTCAGTATATCGTAATCTACTGCTGGATAAAGACCTGCCTCAATCTGCGCAACAAGATCTTGTCTTCCAGTCCGTTCCAGTACTTCTTAAGTTGTCCGTCCGTTTATTAACACGGCCAGCTTACTGCAACTCCATTTTTAAAACACTAAGACCACTGAGCAGATGAATTCTGCCAAAATACGGCTGCTCCTCACCATTGTGTGCAACTCCTCGAGCGTATAAGACGACCTTGATACTATTTCTAAGGAAAACAACTCAAAATTTAGTCTCCATCTAAAACCGGTATCGTGTGCGATGCATAAAATCGACCATGCGTGATGATCAAACGTTTTGCATACATGAATATTTTGTCGGTCCGGTGAAAACTGCTCGTTACTTCTTCCAATAAAAATGTAACTAAACTTTTGAAAAATTCTGTTGAATTTTATGCTGGGATGTTTATTCTGGAATTAGTTTTTGCTGCAGCATTTGCTTTTACATCCAAAGCTGTGAAATGTTATTTTATTTAGTTGTAATCAGATTTGACTGAAACATCCTCTACTTTGGCGGCACATGGCAAGATGATTGATGAAAGACCATGTTTGTTTACAAAAACATTCTGCGATTCTCGTCAAAGTATTGACTGCTCGGTTCACATCATTCTCGTAATACCTGAAAGGTTAGGCAGAGGTTGTAACATAATGAGAGGTTTTCTTTTTGAGGTATTAAAAAAAAACTTAGTTTCCAAGAACTCTATACTTAGATGGCGTTGAACTTACTATGGTAATTGGTGCCAAAGCCAAAACGCTTGAAAAAAAAAACATTACATACTCTCGTTGACTGACACTTTCATTTGCTTAACCTTCCGAATATAACCTAGTTTTCTCGCGCTTTGTTAAAATCTGTTTTTTTAGGTTCCGTTGCTTGCATTATCATACTAACTCCTAGCGCCATCTATCCAGCGACTAGGGAAGAGCTAAAAAGAAAATCCCTCATTATATGGCAGCTTTAATACTTATCAGCTTGGCTTTAATTGAAAAACAATACAGAGGTGTGTGTATGTTGAAGACCCTGCATTTCACCACCATTCCATCATAGATCTCATCCATCGCTTTCCATCAGGCGTGATCGAGGTCAAGAGTAGGCCCATATTGTAATAAAAAATAAAAAAGTACATCCTTATAACAGAGGCAAGCAACATTGCCACCAATCGGGCAGGAATTCGGATGTCCTGGCTACAAATGGAAAAATCCTTAAAGGAAAACCCTATTTACCTGAACTGGTAAATTAACCCAAGGCCCTAGGCTCATTAGTGCTTACGAGTCTTGTGACCGCTGGACACAGGACATCTGATTGATTCCAAGTTTGTACGAAAACCCTACATCAACCACAACTGTCAAAGCACTTCCTCCCCCACTTGGTAAACATGACAATTGACATCAGTTAATGTCTAATAACGACCTATCTAAATTATTCAGTCCCCAGTCCCCGCGGATGGAACCCTGACACAGTTGGTACTGCGACACTGCGGAAACGACCTAGTTCTCACTATCATCCACGTGTACTAGAACATTTCTAGAATATTCTTTCCGAATGTGCTGTTTTGAGGATATTGCTTGATATTTATTTTATTTTTACGAGTATGTTGACTTTTCCAGGTTGCTGGTTTTAAACTGCGTTCGGGCACTGGAGTTTACACGAGTAGATGTGCTTTCAGCTTCGCTTATGTAGATATAATTGAGACAGAGAACATTTTCATGAATTAAAAACTACGTGAAATGAATGGTGCTCGAGTTCTAAGTGCAGGGGCAGTCGGAGAGAAATGTGTTTTATAGATGCGTATAAACGAAGGGATGACAACGTGTGGACTTTTAATGATGATTAAAAATAAAACAAAATGTAGTGGATTGTGGTCTTTGTCTGTAAACATCATCTTTACGAACTAGTTTCTATCAGCTGTCGCTCTTATAGTATTAATATTGCACCTGTGGTTTTGTATTGAAAATAACGAGGAACAATTACCGCAGTACGTTCGCGTACTAGGAATAGAGCACTTGATCTACACGTGCATGTATTTTAAAGAGATCTCTTTGTTGTTAAGGAGTGTATAAAAACAGACAGCTGACATTCTACTTTGCTCACATCATCATCATCAGCATATTAACATTCCCACTGCTGGGACATAGGCCTCCTTTCTATGAGAAGGAATGGGTTATAATCCACCACGCGGGCCCAGTGCGGATCGGTAGATGTCACGTCTTCGAATTTTTTGGTTCTAGGACATGTCGGTTTCCTCACGATGTTTTCCTTTACCGTTTTGAGAGCAGTGGTGATGAAATACATTACACAAAGTAATGCGCCTGTCTGGGTTTGAAACCACGACTTAGTTTGTAAGTCGGAGCCGCCACCACTGGGCCACCGCTGCTCTTATACTGCGCAATAATACTTTTACTGAAAGCTTTCCCATTAAATGTATAGGAAAAAAACTTAATAAAGTATGCAAAATCTGCAAGAGAAAGATGTTCTGATTTCTTTCACGCAAATGTAAAAGCATGAAATCGATTAGTTCCGAGCAATTCACGTGGCAACGCGAGTGAAGATATCGATCAGAAGTATCGAATACTGACAACCTAGAATCACGTGTTTCACAGAAAGATCTAGAAAAGGAACAAACTCATGCTGAAGCGATAAATGAAAGGCGACTAACAAAAGGTATGTAGGTAGGCAAGTTTCCACGTATTTTTTTGTTTTTGTAAATCAATGAATATTGACAAAGATAAAACGCATTAAAACTCGAGAGTGGGGGTTCGTGACTTCACAACGCATTAAAAATTATAGCACGGCGTGACGTATTGAGAATTTTAAAAGCGTCGTATTATCGTCATTTTTGGTTTACGTAACAAAATAAAAAATACTTATACTATACTATACTATATTTTTTGATAATCTAACTGACGGACTAATTAGATTTTTTTCAGGACACAAGCTTATTGTGGAAGATGTGAGTGGAAACTCCGGAAGGGGAAGCCCTCGAAGGGACTGACTCATTGGTGATGTTCTTGAGAAAGGTCTGGTGCGTACTCCAGACCTAAGACCAGATGATGAACGTAGACAAAGAAAAACGAATATATGGTCGTACCTAGTAGGTGGCGAAAATGGCTAAGTGATTTTATGTGTTTGCGTTGCAAGAGAAACAGCTTGCCAGTTTTATCGATATTTCAAAAAGAAACTCTGGTTTACACTTTCATCGATGTTTTTAGGTTAACATTTGGCGCCGGATACTAAATGTTACAAAGACAAAAAATCAATGGGCAACATAGTCCTAATGTCAAAATGTACAAAAGTCTTAATGTATACTAGCTGACCCGCGCAACTTCGTCTGCGTCACATGAGAGAGAGGGTCAGGGAGAGTGTGAGACCTTAAAAGATAGACATTATTATGCTATTGAGGATTTTATGTTGAACTTTTTAAGAGGAACAATTCCCTAATACATGATTGTTGCGTAACTTTAACCGTTTATGCAGCGCTCGCAACGGAAGTTCTCAAAAGAAATAAATTTTCCCCGTTTTTGCAACATTTATCATTGATGCTTCGCTCCTATTAGTTACTAAATTTACATCATCACGCTACTGCGTGAGTTGTCGCTAAAGCTTGGTAGTAAAACTACCTCGTATATAATGGGTCTTTTTAGGCCCCGACTTACGAAAAGTAAGTCGTGGGTTCGAACCCAGGCAGGCTACATGGAGACATGGAGAGAGCGACTGTCGCAACCCCGCGCAGGGCACGCCACGACAGTGGCGATAAGTCCCCTCTTTGAGGAGTGGCTTGAGAGACGCCACGGCGTCCTCACTTTCCGCTTGACGCAGGTCCTCACCGGACACGGCTGTTTCGGGAGGTTCCTGCACTGAATCGGGCGGGAGGAAACGCCCGGGTGTTTCCACTGCGAGGATCGACCGGAGGACACGGTGGAGCACACGGTGGTGTGCCCCGCGTGGGCGGAGCACCGCCGTGACCTCGAAGCGGCGATTGGCGGCGGCAACCTCTCGCGTCCGGCCCTGGTTCAAGCCATGGTCCGGAGCGAGACGGAATGGGACGCCGTCACCTCCTTCTGCGAAGCAGTAATGCTAGAAAAGGAGGTGGCGGAACGGGAGAGAGCCCGGGCGTCGCAAGGGCCGATGCCTGCCGGGGTTGCGGGACTGTTCGAAAGAGATACCGTGGCCCCGGAACACAAAGGGCGATAAAGGAACATGGATGGGTTTTAGTCAGTAAAAGTCTGACACTCCCTCCTGCTCCGCCCAGAGCGGGAGGAGTCATTTGATGATTGCCCATCCGAAAAAAAAAAAAAAAAAACTTTGTTTAATTTATTTCATCACCGCTGCTCTCAAAACGGTGAAGGGAAACATCAATCCGCACTGGGCCCGGGTGGTGGATTATAGCCCATTCCCTCTCACAGAGAGTAGGCCTGTGTCCCAGCAGTGGGACAATTAATAGGCTGATGATGATGATGACTATAAAGCTGGTCAGTCTATTTAAAAGTTATCTGGTGAGCACATTTTTAGTCATTAACCATTCTAGCATAATAGATGTCGCTGCATCGTACATTTGATGATTATTTCTTCTTGAACTCTTGAAATTCGTATATCTTCTGATAGAATTAACCGATTTCGATGAAACAAAAACTAAGTTAAACCTCAAGTTGCGTATAATTTTTGTATATAAACATTGTCAGCATTGAATTCGTAGATTTTACGTGATGTGCGCACAAACAAACAGACAAACAGACAAAAATTTCAAAAATGATGGAAATGGGTTCTGTTACTTATCTTTTCACACGCTGGCTATTTTTTGTTTCAATTTCTTCAATGTACAAAAATGAATTTTCTACAGATTTATTATATGTATAGATGAAGTTTCCGTATTTGAAAATGTCGAACAAAAATTCGGATTAATACTTGTACATGATTCACTGGCAGACTGCCTACGCAAAACACGGTCAAAAATCGGTCAGTATAGGTATATCAAAATAGTTTATTTAATAAAATATCGATCACCTGGCCATGTGCCAAGAATTTAAGTGAAGAATCTACATCATCGATATCAATCTACTGCTGACAGGCAGTTTTCAATCAAACTTGGCAGCAGCAAATATTTTAAATAGAATAGATATTTAACAAATAATCAAGTACTTGAGATAACATCACACTTTTATTCTCCAAAGAGATAAGCAGGGGTGAATCTGTAAACTTCAATACACCTCTCTTAGGATTGTAAGTTTGTATAATATATTATGTGTAGGACCCACTCCCACATTTCTCTGTAGTTTTGTTACTGTGTATCATATCACGAATGCGCCAATACTATTTTTCTTAGTTGCCTAGTTACTGTCCCACAGCTGGGCAAACGCTTTTCCAAGGCCTCATTTCCCACGCCACCTCGAAACAGACCTCGTGTCGTCTCCTTCCGTCGAGACGTTTCCCATTGTCGCATGCTATTAACCGGGTATGGTATAAAACTAGACTCTGACTTTCTATGAAGAAATAAAAAACAATCCCTAATGGAAAACTCAAATATACATCAATAGCTACAAAAATAGGTAAGCTACCAGACATTAATCATATAAATAGTTCATAATACTTCGTTTACTCGAAAAGGCAACTCCAATACTATTAATAACAACCAATCAAATCAATCTATCAATCGTAACTATCGACCACTGACATCGATAATTACGTGTCTAGCTCTAATGCACAACTCGGTAATGTTAGCTCATTTGCTCGATCTTATGTGTGTTGCATTGTGTGCAATGCGAGTAAGAACTTCAGCAAAAAATCTGGGCAAGTAGCGAGTCGCACTCGCGCACTAACGGTTCTGTACCACCTTACAAATGAAGAATAAATCCATTTGTGTGCCAGTTAAGATGAGAATAGCGGTCATTGACCCACCTACATTTATTAAACTTCTTAACTTTGAAAACCAAAAATAAGCCTGTTCAAGTCTGGAATCGTCATCTATCGTCATCTTTAAACGATACACCGTTTATTTGTTTTGGTTCGTACAAAGAAATATTAGGGAAAGGGCAATGACCGCTATTTTCATGTTAACTGGCACGAACTATACAATAGTTTAGTGAAAAAACTTTTTGGAGCACTGACACAGCTGAAGGCGTCGCGGCAAACCTCGTAGAAGATGGCGAGACGAGCTGGACAAGACCAGCGACCAATGGTCCACATTGGCCTTGGATCGAAACAACTGGAAGTCATAGGGAGAGGTCTTTGCCCAGCAGTGGGATGATGCAGGCTAACAGTATCAGTGACATAAAACATGTTTCTTGTATGGACTCCCTTTATTTTATTTTCATTATTTGTATTTTTAGGGACCATACACTTTTCGTGAATTTCAAGTGATTCCCTATTACGTTCTAAAGATACAACCCTGTGACAAACGGACGTATGGACAGACCGCGGCTTGCATCATTAGGTGCGTTAGCACCATTTGGCTACGGAACCCTAAACATACCGATAAGCAACCGATTAAGGCAGTAGGTTACTAAACATTCATTGTGTTGTTTGCGTTCAACTTTTTTTCAGAAATAATTTCTCATAGCTGTTCCCGTCTAACTAATGGGTCTTATTAAAGTAGTGTAAATTCCAAACGATTACAAAGAGATAAAAGTAATTAGTAGTTTGTTTTTCTATGAAATATTTACTGTGGAAATTCTTCATTATTTGCTTTTTTAATTATGATTTTTATTTACTGTTTTACCATGATTGTATCATTTATGACATTTATTATTATTTGCTTTTTTTAATTATGATTTTTATTTTACTTTTTAATTATGATTTTTATTTTACTTCTGTACCATGATTGTATATCATTTATGACATTTATTATTAAGAATAAGAATAATTTATTGTTTTGAAAAGTACATTCATTTCATTGATTCCTGAAACTCACACTAGGATTCCCTGTGTCGTGAGTTCCAGGCTCCTTCGTTCCGTTTACATTTTATTGTTACACAAATAGTAGTACAATCAGCCGCTACAATACATTTCTAAATCTAATCTAATCTACTTGTAATAATAAAAAAAAAAACAAAAAAGGAATACATAAAGAAAACAGTTATTGGTTACTTAAGATATTATGTATATTTGTATGAATGTTGTGTGTGTGTGCGTGTGTGTCTGTGTGCGTGTGTGTGTGTATGTGTGTGTGTGTGGGGTGAATTAAGAGTTGTGTTGGTGTTGTGACACTGACTGAATGAATGTCTTATACAATGACTGTCTTATACTGTTGTATATGGAAGTTTGTGATTTGTAGTTGTGAATATATAATTGTAAATAAATGCAGGTGTACCTATCAAAGTGAGAAAAGTGTGTTTTTTAGGATAAGAGGCTTTCGGTCAAATCATAGTCCAGTTTAAGAAGCCATTTTGTTACCGTACTTTTACATTTGTTATGTGTTAGTTGCAGAATTTTGTGTCGGTCATTGAGTTTCGTATAAATGTGCGGTCCCATGAAACCGTAAGACCTTCTCTCGATTGTTTTATGGCATCGTACCCTTTCCCAGTGTACCCTTCGACTGGACCGTATGCAAGTACTCAGGGAGGTTTTGTGAAATCTTAGAGTGACAGACATGATGTAAAGCTGTCTGACTCTAAGAACTCCAACTTCGGTGTATAATGTGTTAGTGGGGTACCGGAACGGCCGTCGGTAGGCAACTTTAAGCAGAGCTCGCTGAGCTCTTTCTACCTTTATTAATGAGGTTTTGCCTGCAGCACCCCATGCTATTATACAGTAGTTAAGGACTGATTGACACAGAGAGTAGTAAATCATCTTTAGTACTGAATCGTCGGCAATCTTACCGAGTTGCTTAAAGATACGGAGCATCTTTCGCACCCTACCCCTCAAAGCACTCAGATGTGTGGACCATGACAAACGGTTATCTACAAAGACTCCAAGATATTTAATCGTATCTGTTTGTTCGATATGTGGGCAAGTACAATTATCTGGGCTAGAACAGGAGTGTAGCTGTAGACAAGCAACATTGTTAGGGGACGTGCGTTTCGAGATGGCAAAGTTTATTGCCTTCGTTTTGTCCACATTAAGCGTCAGGAGATTATGTTGCAGCCAGGTCGCAACAGCTTTAATCCCAGTTTCAACTGCAGCTTGAACGTCATCCCAATTTTTCCCATAAAATACGATTGCGGTGTCGTCAGCGTAAGTAAAAATTTTGGCTTGAGAGATTTTCATAGCGCATAGTCCGTTTATATATATGATAAATAGGGTAGGTCCCAGCACGCTTCCCTGTGGCACACCAAAATGTGCTATCGTTGAGTCACTACAATATTCTCCTAAGATGACTTTTTGGGTTCTGTCATTGAGGTATGAGGTAAACCAGTCCAAAGCAACGCCACGAACTCCCAGTAGTGACATTTTTTTAATCAGGAGTTTCCTAGAAATCGTATCAAACGCTTTGGCGAGGTCCAGGAAGATGCCAGTACATGCCTGTCCGTGACCAAGGTTGACAGATATGAAATCGGCCAAGTTGGTCACTGCATCCTCCGTGGACCTGCCAGCTCTGAAACCGTATTGATTGTCCGACAATAAGTTATTTTTTTCAAGGTATGCGAGTAGTCGCTTGTTCACAACTTTCTCAAGGATTTTTGAGAGAGCAGTCAGCAAGGAAATCGGACGATAATTTGAAGTGACTTTGGGATCTCCACTTTTAAATATCGGACATATATTTGCAATCTTTGCGCAATCAGGTACTTTGCCCGTTGTTAGGCTTAAGTTGCACAGGAAGGCAATTGGGCCGACCAAAGCATGTGAACATTGTTTTAGAAATTTATTGTTAATGCCATCGTAACCTGTTGCAGACGTCGTTTTAAGATGGGAAATAATTGAAAATATTTCTTCTTCATCGGTCGGAGAAAGAAAGAAAGAGTTTGTGCCAGGGTTGACAGTACTGTATTGCTCATTGCTCTGTGCCAATTCGGTTTCAGTTAAGCCCAGTTGACTGAGTGTTTTTGCTGCAAGGTTGTGGCCAACAGTTGAGAAATAGTCGTTCACATTATTTAATGTGGACACAGGGTTTTCGTTGTCTGTCAAAAGATCAGTCTTTCCGGTGTTTTTGTTTTTAATATTGCAAATTTTCTTTATTTCATGCCACAGCTTTTTACAGTCGCCCTTTGTTTCCATAAGAATTTTACGATCATAGTCAAGTTTAAGATTGGTTAATAGATTGTTACAGTAGTTTCGATACTTCCTATATTCTTGTTGGATGACAAGGTTATCGCGATTATCTTTTTTCTTTGCGTTAATGTGCATGAGGTCACGTCGTCTTATGCACTTTAAGAGGTTTTTAGTTATCCATGGCTTGATAATATCCTCCGAACTACTGCAGACACGGGTAGTGGTGTGTTGTTTAATTTTAGTTGAGAGTGTTTCGACAAATTTTTGATATGCAGTCGTAACATTGGACTCTTCAAGAAGCCAATCCCAAGATTCATTTTCAACATCCTCTTTTAATTTTATGTAGTCGATTCGTGCTTGTCGTTTCTCAACTTTGGCCCTAACTAGTTCTTTATGAATGCCTAAGATAACCGTCTCGTGATCTGTTATGCCAGTGTCACACACAATAACAGTTGCCGGCTTCTGAGTCTTAAGCATAGCGTGATCTAAACAGTTATCGCCTCGCGTAGGCAAAGTGTGACCTGGAAAAAACCCATAGTGGCCAGTTAAATCGAGGTACTCAGCGGTCCGCCTGTCAGTGCAATTTGGTTTGATGTCAATGTTCAGATCCCCAACAATAGCGCAAGTTCCTGCCTTGCACGACTCCATCAGTTTTGTTAAGGATTCGCAAAAGTTACTGATGTTATAAACTGATGGAGATCGATATATGGCAATCAGAGACAGGTCGTTCCCGACATTGACAATCAAACAGTTCGAGTCTTTGCTTGATGGTTCCACGACAGAGGCCTGAAGAGATGATTTAGTGTATACGACAATACCATCGTTTTGGTTAAGGAAGTTTTTGGAACAATGATGATCATAGTTATCAATTCCGGAACAGGCATACGTGTCGTCAAGCCAACATTCTGTTAGGATAATTATATCAGGCGAAAAATTTAGCCGGCTTAAGAGAACAAGGAAATTATCGAAATTCTTTTTAATACTTCGTATATTTTGGATCACAACCGAGTATTGACCTCCCATGTCGCCCAAGTGCATCCTACAGTCATCTATACAGAGAAGTTTCATGCTTGTTGTAAAGGCCGTTTTGTCGATGTCATCAATAACTTGCGCAACATTAGCCATTAGAAAATTTAGTTTGATGTATTGGTATATGTCGCATTGAGTTGTGCAGGAGGAATTTACTATAAACTCGATGTATTCGATACTGATATGGAAGTATAATTATGGTATAAGTTGCGTAGTCAGTGTGTAAAAAAATTGAATAATCTGTGTGTAAATAAGTTGAATAGTAAGTGTGTGAGTGTATTTGGTACTGAGGTTTATTCAGTGTAAGTAAATGAGAGTATAATTTATGGGGCAAATTTGTTAGGAGTATTGATATAACACATATGCTAAGATTGTGTACATTGTGTGATAATGTAACCAAAAGATAATTATTTATACAAATTATAAAGAATTTTAAGGACTTACGTTTTGTTCTGTGAGTTATAAATTCATTCAAAAAATAGTTTAGGTAATTAGCAGATAAGTATAAAAGTCTAGAATACAGTCATTGGTTTATATCCAATTGTAGATTGCTTAGAGTTTGCTCTGATTTGACGAGTACTTGTTTCGCACCTTCAATTTTCCTCAAGAAAATGTTGCCATTTGCCGTCCAGCAGAATTTATATTCATTTTGTTTCGCAAATTGTCTAGCAGCATAAAACAGTTTTCTGGAGCTAGCGGGAAGATATTCTGCAACATATACCGGACGTCGAGCGCCAGGTAAACCAATACATTGAGTATTCAGTCGACCTTCGTTGGGGTGGATTTTATTAAAGTTACGCACACATGTGATGACTTTGTTTTTTATCTGAACATTTATGAACTCCGCAATTATAGGTCTGACGGTGCCTGGTTTTCCGGGTAAACGGTATGCGTCGCGTAGTTCAGCGCCTTTGATTGTCACATCAACTGCTGCTCCGACTTTGCTGATAATGCTCGATAAATCTGACGCTGACTCATTCTCCACAGCGGGCACATTGCGGATCTCGACGCACGATGACCGGGAAAGCTGTTGGATGTCCTGAATCTTTATTTCCAAGTTAGTTATGTTGTCTTTGTGTGTTTGGTTTTCTTTTTGCAGAGCATCAATTTTTTTAATCATATCATCGTACTGCTCAGTGATAAATGTAATAGATTTCTCTATTTCGCCGTTTGATTTTTGTATCGCAATATTCTGTCGTTTTAGTTCAGCTATTTCGGAGAACAACTTAGAGAGGCAAGTATTCTGATCGTCAGCGAGTTTTGTAAGACGTTCCTCTTGTTCTTTTTTCCAGGTCGACAGCATTTGCAGTATTTCGCGTTTTACGTCTTGAAGTTCATCACCAGGCGAGAAATCTGGGCAAGGACGTTTTATGCGTGACGCGGTGTTAACATTACCGACTGGGCTGCTCAATACCGCTGCGGGAATATCCGAGTCTGATTTTGCTTGCGTTACACTGGAGTTCACTGATGGCGAAGCCGTAGGCGAGCGTTGAACGCGAAACATTGCACGCAGTCCAATGTCGATCACACAGACGTCGATGTGCTCGGGGATATTTGATGCGTATGCGTTGTAAGTACACAGTTGTACCTCCACACACTACGCAGGCGCGCGCGTGAGCGGGAGAGCAATTATTATGGCAACTGTCCTGCTTCTGCGAGCTATTATTTGCTTTTTTTAATTATGATTTTTATTCTTTTAATTTTTGACATGTATCATTTTGAGATTTATTACTACTTGCTAATTTTAATAGACACTAATTCAATATTTTTTTTTTGCAATGTTTACCATGGCCATTTAGTTTTTTTTTTGTTAAATTAAATTCTGCTGACTGAATTATATATTAAAAAATCTCAATTTTAGAATTTCAAAACATATGCACGCCATAGTATGTGGCAAAACATGTCTGAACAATTTTTCTTTATTTATGTTATACTACATGCACATCTTATAGCATATAAGATAAGAAGAAGAAATGAATTGCGTTCATTTATTCTTTTAAAAACTAGTGGAACTAGCGAAATTGTGGTATGATTTCCATCATAGTAAAACGATTATCAGTCGGCATTTTCCACAAACGATGGCGCACATAATATCGTGTCCTATTGTTTGCTCATTATAGAAACGGATGGGAACTACTGGTAGCCAAGTTCTGGGCTCACTCAATTAAATTTACCATCGACACGCTAAGAAGAGGAAGCACTAGTAAACTAATAAATCAGCATTATAGCCGTTTTATCTACCAATCTGTTAATGCCCATTCCGCCAATACCGGCCACACGCTACAAGAGCCATCAGTTTCCCTTTTCGCCGTAAGTACTTTCCACAATAAATTCAGGCGTTTAGCGCATCAACGCCACCGGTAGAAAATAAAACGCACATAAAAGTGAAAGAGACGTGTTATTTGTAGAACGAAACAATCAGAGCAGAGTTTGTAAACTTTATTAAGTGTATGTGGTTACCGTAAACGGTAAACGGAAACGGAATTATGGAGAAGTAGATTGTTTTCTTTTAAAGATTTTTTAGGTCGAAAATAAGGTGCAGGAACAATAAAGCAAGTTGTAGAATATTGACGGGGACATTCTTAAAAAAAAAACATCAAATTCATTTATTGTTTGTCATAGGTGAAATATTTGTTCTCATTATTATTATAAAAGATCGCTGTAACATGCCGCCGGTCTCTAAGGTGTACAATATTTTTAGATTTGGTTACATATTATTTAACATCTTAGTCACTATCGTCTTATGTCAACATCCATAGTCAGTTGTTAATTCACAAATCAGTTTAAAAAAATCAGTAAATAGGAACACTGTTTTAAGCTTTCACGGTTCATAACTATACGTAAAATGTCACTTACGGGATATCTTCCGTGATTATGGATTATTTTGAGCTCCCGATATCACACGAAAAACACGGAAGATATCCCGTAAGTGACATTTTAAGTACCTATAGTAAATAGGAACTTTGATATTTCCATACTAATTAAATTCAATTGATTACATTCAATAAAATTAAATAACTCATTGATTTCATAAAAATAAATTATTCATAGATTTCATTAAAATCAAATTACCTACTTAGTGGTTTCATACAAATTAAATTATTCAGTGGTTTCGTTACAATTTATTAAATTAGTCAAAAACAAAAATCACAGATCTTAAATACCTAAATACCTATACATAAAGTCTGACATCTTTCTTTGAAGAACTGTCAATATCAGATCAAAAAGGAGGTACAAGGAAGAGGATAGATCGATTTGATCTCCTCATTAACACCCACCCGCAATAATTTCAGTCTTTTTTTTTTAATTTATTTTTTCAAATTTAAATTCATCCATGATCATGGATATCGGAAATCAAAACAAATAGTAAACATGGTAAAATCCCCTTTGTAGCATCAATGATAGTGTCAGTTTAAATACTTATAATTTAAGGAAGATTAGTCAAGCGCAGAAGACCCTAAAAATTCAGACGAATTGACTACCTCCTCCTTTTGGCAGTCGGTTAAAAGGAGCTTTTGCTTGTTAAAACATTCCTTGTACTGTAACGTCTGCAACACATGCGACCATAATTAGATGCATACATACGTATGTATATTATCTACACTAATATTAGAAAGAGGAAAGATTTGTATTTTTGAGTGTGTATGTTTGTAATGAATAAACTCAAAAACTTCTGCACCGATTTCAAAAATTCTTTCACCATTAGAAAGCTACATTCATCCTGAGTAACATAGGCCATATTTTATCCCCGTACTCCCACGGGAACGGGAACTGAGCGAGTGAAACCGCGTGACGTCCGCTAGTAAAACATAATATGAATGTCCGTATGTTTGCGTCACCTACACCCGGAGCTAAATGTTTTGTTACGAGTTAATTTCAACTGGCTGCAGGGCTATTAACTGTTTCATTGTTGCAGTTTTAATTACCGCGAGAAACATTGGTTACGTTGTAATGTTAGTTTTTGACTTTTTGTGGGTTACTTTTTATTCTAGAGTTGACTATTACCATGTTTTAATGGTATGACGACCGTTTTTGGAGCTCACTGCGAACTTACACGAGGGCTGGAAAATATCTGGCAATATTACAAAATTCTATTGTACCTGCTAAATTTCAAACTATTTAGCAAATGACTGCGTCCAAACAAGGTCTGCAAATGTCATGGTTTGGAGTTTTGCGTGCTCAGAAATTTTGGCTACATGTCTGGTCTGGTCAGATCATATTCAGCACCCATAAGATATATCAACAATTTTCGTGCATTCATCTTTAATTTCCTCCTCTAAACTATATTCTACCTCCTGTACTGTCCTCTGTGCCCAAAATATTGCAGCCAAAGTGACCTTCACTGCTACCGATGACGCCGTGAAAATGGCGAAGTTTAGAGCCAGCAAAATTTGAAGTATGTATGTGTGAGAATAATTTTCCTTTAAGGAAAAGAGCTTAAGATAACACAACAAACACCCACTTACGACCTACGTATGTACTACATACATAATAAAACATTGAATGTCAAACAAAGGCCTTCCATCATCACGTACTTAACACGATCATTCAAATTACCGTAAATTAGTTGTTGGATACTAACGTGACCTCTAAACATAACATTTAGTTAAGTCTCTTGAGAGCCATTAGTTGTAGTTGTAATTAGTTGTAGTTAGTCACAAACCACTAAAGACCAATAGGAGTTGCCAGATTTATATGCTGGCGGTTTCAGCAAGCTGCTACTAGCTGAAATCAGGACGAGTGTAGGGTGCGACTTTGATGCAACCTTCAATTGTATAGAATGGTGTCGCAGACAATCGAAGATCATCAGTTTCTGTTCAGATTTTTTTCTTTTCAAGCCTTGTCAGTACCTAAGCACTAAAACATAACCTGTCCATACGGTCCATAACGCTCAATTTAGCCGTCCATCGTCTGCCTAGCCTTTTCAGGAGTATGTTGGGGTCGGCTTACAGTATCACCGGGTATAGCTGAATGTCAGTATTTTACCTGAAGTGACTGCTAATCTGACCAGCTACTAGGCCTCACGATAACCATTGACAAGGCTAGTAAGGAAACCGTTGTTCGATATTCCACCTCCAGCCACACCATTTACAGGCTTCTGGCGTGACGCCTATGTATGCCATGTTACCGGTTTGACACCTGACGTGTCAACTTCTGTCCGTAACAGTTACCAAGTGTGGTGTTACGTTACTGAAACAATATGTGAAAATGTGTTGCAATATGTGTTATTACTGTGTTAGTGGATACGGTGTTGCAAATAACTGGTTATGGTATGCGACTGGTGCCAAAATAGGATGATTGAAGTTTTGTTGATTGAATGAGGAAATGGCAGCAGGTGGCAATTGATATACTACTACTACAACAGCCCATAACGTCCACTGCTGGACATAAGCCTGATGGGAGGAATTTGCCGTCATCTCCACGCTTGGCAGGCGGATTGGAGATCGCAGTGATGAAAGACTAACAGAAAAGGCTGCTGCCCATTCTCTGGTCTACGGAGGCGCAAGGTGTTCTGCCTCAGACATTAGTCGCCTTATACGACACCCGTGAGTGTAATGGGTTGGTTCTATTCTACTTTGCCGGATACCACACGGCTACCTGCCGGAGACCACACGGCTATTGCAATTGATATGCCGTCAGCTGGAAGAAGACTTGTTTCGGCAGCAACAAAGGAGGAAGAATGATTATGAACGGCAGTGAGTGATGGATTTTTATGGAATATTATAGAGAAAAGGAACCATTTCCAGCCGACGTAATTACTGAAAAGTTTTTTTATCTCTCAATCGATAGACTATAAAAGCCCCGTAGTAAATCGTGCTTCCGGAATGATTGATGAGATTAATAGAATATTGTTTCATGTGGAAATAGAGTCAAATGTGGGTTAACGATTTCCGTAAATAGAAGAAACTGTATTTTATCAGAATTCGCCCAACTCCATTTCGAAGTTGCCCAGTGTTTGTGCCATGCAAGTTCTTTAGATTACACTGTGTAAAATTATTTGATCACCACTGCTCTCAAAGTGAAGTAGGAAAACATCGTGAGGAAATGTTTTTAGAAACAAACATTCAAAGACATACTGGGCCTTACACAAACCCACACTGGGCCCGCGTGGTAAGTGGTAATGGCTCCGTATATTTCAAAGAGTGGAGGGTCGTCGTGTCCCAGCAGTGGGAACAGTACAGGTGTACGTTGCGACTACGCCCAGTTCCTTTACTAACTGAAATAGCTGAAAGTTTAAAACACACACCGCTGCTGACGCAACCTCTGGTATCGTATCAAATCATGTATGTTTTTTTTTCTGTGTTAGGTTAGCAAACTGTTTACATTTCCGTTTTGCATAACATTAGCTGTATTCGATACTGTTGGTAATAACTGTCAAATAGTTATTTCGGTGTAACGTTTAATGACAATGGCGTTCGATTAATCTAGTTTGGTAACTGATGTTATGGGGAAAGTTGTTTTTGTTATGTTATTCTTGTTCAAGGTTATTTATACGATAATAGACCATATTTATGTTCATATTTGGGCTATTGTAGTTTACAGTGTGAAGCAATGATTTTCCGAAAGCCCTGTAAAACCTATTATACAGTTTGGCCTCGTTTGTATTAAAAAAAAAAAAACGTGTTCAAAGGGGGGATTTCCCGAGGACGTTCGTATTTTAATCTGCGTAATACTTCTAATTTGCCTACGTCTTTAACTTGTTCTCGACATTGCTCGTCTGAGATGAGATTGAGAGTAGATATTGGATGGTTTTTAATTACGGTAGGTAATTGACCTTCAGGTCTCAACAGCCTAGGCACTTGAACATCTAATCCCGCTGAAGGTACTTACACTTCAATAAATTACACTCCCACTTTCAGTAAAACTCCTGAGAGCAATTTTATTAAGTACCAAATTCTGACTTTCGCGCCAAGCTTCAACATAACAGCTTTCTGAGCCAAAGATTTTATTCCTTAGATTCGCGTTACCGCGTCAAAAGCTGATTGCGTTCCTGTTTTTTTAACATTTTAATATTATTGTCTCACTGGGTTATATCGTACCCAGTAACTGAGTTGAGGACGTCAGATAGGCAGGTTGCTTATGTAAAATACTGGTATTTACGTGCAATTGGTTAGACTGGAAGGCGATAGGCAGAAGATATACATCATCATCAGCCTACAACAGTCCACTGCTGGACATAGGCATCTTCAATCGCACGCCATTAATGAACTCGATTCTCGGGAACTCTCATCCAGTTGTTACCAGCCACCCTGCGATGATCGTCGCTTCAGCGAGCCTGTAGGACTCCCGGAATTTTACGCTTGCCGATTCGCGGTCTCTCAAGAACACGTCTGCCCCAACAGTCATCGGTTCTACGGCTAATATGTACGGCCCAGTGCCACTTCAGCACTGGGCCGTACAGCAGAGACCGCTTACTTATTCTGTGAGCTATGTCCACAACTCTGATCGAAAGACGATCCGATCGACCGAACGGAAAATAACTCACTTATACTGAATATCGTATCTATCGCTCCATGTGGGCAGTGCGAGTTCACTTCACACTTTTCGCGCAAACCAAGTACGCAGAGTTACATCCAACGATTCAAATCTTTGTTCTGGTACCAAATTAAATAGCCCGTGCCTTCAATTTGGGTTAATTACTACAACGAGCCGAGTAAAAGTAAATCACATGTAGATATACCTTATCACTTTCATCAAACACGCATGCGTACCATACATTTCTCCTTCTAATGCATTATTAATTGATGTCGCCTAAATAAACGATGAAATGGAAAGCGTCGGTGTGAATTGGGTCGTCTTTGTATTATTGTGTCGTGTTTATGTTATGGGCGGGCGAGGGTGACGTAAGCCTATTGTGATTATGTACGGGATGGGTGGAGACTGGAGTTGTGAACAAAAGAGGTGAATGTCATGTATTGGGTAGGTTGGATATATAGGAGCGGTTCTGTAAAAATACGTTTAGTTTTTTTGCTTGCGTATATAGAAAAAGCCTTGTTTCAGCAGGGTTATTTGAATTTGTTTAATTATCGGAAATAATTGTCTCACTTTGCATCTTTCTAGCGTTATCCCAGCTAGGGGAAGGATTCATGATGGGTCTGGGGAACTGACTGATGTGACCATCTGCACCAAACTTCAGTCACTGGATAACATGACACCCTTCGGGTGACTACCCGTAACGAAGATCTTTAAACGACAATCTGGACTATGTAAGCGTGCTTTCCGAGGCAGGACGACAGGGTCTCGTCTCGGTATCGGATGGTCACTCATCCAAAGACCAAACATTGCCTAGCTAGAAGATCGACCCGTGTAGCTGTCATTATTGTAATTTATTGTTATATTTTTTGTTCTTGTAATAGTCACAAGCCACTCTAGTAATTGTCTTACCATACACACAATAGGTTATTATTGTATCCATTGCTTAAACAATGCTATGACAAACTTTTAAGACAAAAGCCAATTTGTATTAATTATGCTTCCGGATTAAAATCCATGACTTTATCTACACTAATATTATAAAGAGGAAAGATTTGTATGTTTGTAATGAATAAACTCAAAAACTACTGCGCCATTTCAAAAATTCTTTCACCATTAAAAAGCTACATTCACCCAGAGTAACATAGGCAATTTTTATCCCCGTACTCCCACGGGAACGGGAACTACGCGGGTGAAACCGCGTGACGTCTGCTAGTGGAAAAAAAAGAAAAACACAAAAAAGTGAAAAATAACTTTAACTTCAGAAGCCGGTGACAAAAACACCAAATCAAACAAAGGTCAAGCTTCAGAAGTCGGTGACCTTTGTTTGATTGATTTAGTGTTATCTTTTTTAGGGTTTCGTACCCAAAGGGTAAAAACGGAACCCTATTACTAAGACTTCGCTGTCTGTCCGTCTGTCTGTCACCAGGCTGTATCTCATGAACCGTGACAGCTAGACAGTTGAAATTTTCACAGATGATGTATTACTGTTGCCGCTATAACAACAAAACTAAATATTATAGTCAATGGTACGGAACCCTTCGTGTGCGAGTCCGACTCGCACTTGGCCGGTTTTTTAGACTAGCGGACGTCAAAAAATACCTCCTCCTTTTTTGAAGTCGGTTAAAAATACGATAATACGTGATTCTGTTCGAAGGGAAAAAAGAGGGTTCCTATGACAAAGGGGCTTTGTCATTCCTTCAGACACGAGAAGACACAGGGTGACCTTTTCTCTTTCATGTTAATGCTTCACAGTCACTCATATTCCCCTTTACCGGCTCAAACAAAAGGATCTTAGACTACTGATCCAGTTACTACTACAATAGAACAAAAGTACTTACCGTCTATTATGCTAGGTGATTGTTCCACCTGTAACAAGAAAAACAACTTTAGTAATACATAGAGATAGAGGTGGAATAATAATTGAGTAAAAGATATATACAATGGTATGTGTGGTGTGACAAGAATGGATAAAATAAGGAATGAGTACATTTAAGAGGAAGTTTGAAAGTTGCGCCAGTTACAGAAAAGTTGAAAGGGAATCGACTGTCTTGGTATGGGCATGTGATGAGGAGGGAAGAATCGCATGTGACTAAAAGAGTGATGAATATAAATGTTGATGTATGGAGAGGTAGAGGAAGACCAAAGAAACGATGGATGGATTGTGTAAGGAATGATATGAATGAAAAAGGTGTAAATGATTGTGTGACGGTTGACAGGGGAGAATGGAAGAAAAAAACGTGTTGCGCCGACCCCGAGTAACATGGGATAAGGGCAGGGAGATGATGATGGTAAGAGAATATGGATTCTTCTAGATGTGCAGGGCTGTCGTTTAGTTTTGCGATATTATAATGTAGATTTATAGACTCGTGCAAAAAGGACATGCGTATAAATCAGCAGTCAGTGGAACAAGGCCAATTTGATGCATCATCTTCAACGATTTTGTTATATTGCTTTTTTTTCGGATGGGAAATCATCAAATGACCTCTCCCGTACTGGGCGGAGTGGAAGGGAGTGTCAGACATTTACTGACTAAAACCCATCCATGTTCCTTCTTAGCCCTTTGTGTTCCAGGGCCACGGTATCTCTTTCGAACAGCCCCGCCGGCAGGCATCGGTCGTTGCGGACCCCTTCCTTTTGCTAATATCTCTTTGAGGAGCGCGTGGAACACGAGAACGAGCCTTCGACACGGCCTGTCGTCATAAGACGGACGGACGGCGAGCTAGCCCATTGTTCACCGTCCACAGGCCCGTTCCTTTTAAACCTACGTTCCAAACTCTGCTCTATCGATAGTTAGCAATTTTAATATTTCAAGGCATATTGTTTTCAGTAAGGTCATACGACTATACGATTTTGCACTTCTTCCTCCTTGATTAATAATTGTCTGTGAACAATTCTTCTCTTCGTTAACTACAGTTTGACCACATTAAGTTTGCGGTTCAAGCTGGCGCTACTTGTCAAGAAAAAATGCCTCGACATGTCTACATTAGTACATTTATTTTAGTTCTGTGTTTTCCCGCCTGCACAGATAAGTTGGTTGTAGTGTACTAACCTACTTTTACAAGTGTGTTGATTGATATTGATTACATTCACAATACTGTGATATGTAACATCTATTGCATAATATGTATTAGGAGATAGGTACTGACAAAAGCAGTCACAAATTGTTCAATGGATATATTAGAATTTAAGTGCCTAACATTCACTTACAACACTGCTTAGATTTTTTTTTGTGTAAATTAGCGTATCATATGCTATTATTTATTTATTTATTAAAATCTCCCTTACAACTATCATTACAGGTATGTCCCTAATGCGATAGCTTGCTCTCAAAACTAACCTAGGTATAAAACTAAAATAACTAAAATATAAAACTCAAATTATTAAAATATAAAACTATGAACAACATAAAAAAATAAACTAGTACTACTTAACATAGCTTTTGTAAGTACTAAGTTTCAACAATAAAACACCAAATGCATTTTTTATGTAATATAGCTGTAATATTTGCGAACTTGAATAACCGGTTTCAAGAAAGTTCGAACATTCACCTTTACGTAGGTATTTTTGTAGTATTGTAGAGATTTTTAATTACTACTATTAATTAGCAGCTTAGGTATTAATGGAACAGTTTAAAGGTCAACGCACAGTTATAAGCAGTGCATTTATTTTGACTAGCTGAACTCGAGCTGAGGGGACACTCATTCGGGCCTGTGGACGGTGGGCTATCGGCTAGCTCGCCGTCCGTCCGTCTCATGACGACAGGCCGTGTCGACGGCGCGTTCGTGTTCCACGCGCACCTCAAAGAGAGTCAGCAAAAAGGAAGGGAACCGTAAGGACCGATGCCTGCCGGGGTTGCGGGACTGTTCGAAAGAGATACCGTGGCCCCGGAACACAAAGGGCGATGAAGAAACATGGATGGGTTTTAGTCAGTAAAAGTCTGACACTCCCTCCTGCTCCGCCCAGAGCGGGAGGAGTCATTTGATGATTTCCCATCCGAAAAACAATAAAATAAAAGGGGAAGCTCATTGCTCTTGGAGTTGGTTTGAGATTGGAGTTGACTGAAGTTAAGAGGGCTATTACAAATTTTCTTGTTTTTGATCATCATCTTTCTCGGGCATATTTTTTTATTTAATTTTGTGGCCATATTTAAACCATAATCACACTTCTAAACTGAGATTTTTGATGTGTGATTATGGTTTAGATATGGCCACAAAATTAAAAAAGATATATGCCCGAGAAAGTTTGATTAATTCTCTAGGGAGCGCTCAAAATAAAAATCAAAATTTTTCTTATATTTGAGTGCTAGACTCTTAAAACACTCAAAAACAAGAAAATTTGTAATAGCCCTCTTAAAGCGACGGCGCGGCGGTGTCCCCGTGCAGTGCTTGTAACAATGTGTTGCCTTTATAGGTAGGTAATTGCCATTTCTAGTTGCTTGTGGTGAATTAACAAAATAGTTCCCGACATCTTTAAAATATTTTAGAAATACTGAACTTTAGAAGTACATTCCTTGACATAGCGAAGCGAAGAATTATATTAAATACTAGCTGACGTCCCGCGGTTTCACCCGCGTAGTTCCCGTTCCCGTGGGAGTACGAGGATAAAATGTAGCCTATGTTACTCAGGGTGAATGTAGCTTTCAAATGGTAAAAGAATTTTTGAAATCTGCGCAGTAGTTTTTGAGTTTATTCATTACAAACATACAAATCTTTCCTCTTTATAATGTTAGTGTAGATTAATTGTGTTGAAAGCATAAAATGTCTGTGGGTAAATCCAATGATAGAAAATCCAGATAATTTTGTATTATTAAGCAATTACAATAAATATTCATAATTATTATAATTACATTAAATTGATTGTTTAAATATAGATAAAACTTTATTACAGAAAGTCGAAAGATTAATATTATCAGTAGATCAGTTAAATATTATACGGTCCCGTAAGTACAGTAATGACCGGAGATGTAGAAACTAGATCTACGCTACGAAGCGGAGTATCCTTTGTTACGAAATGGTACAAGAAATGTTAAGCCAGGGAGGAAACATAATAAATTATATCTGGTTTGTCGTCGTTTCAGAACAAAACGATTAATAGGATTGACTAAACTTAATGACTATTGGAAATTTGCAGGACCATCATCGACGACACAGAAGGTTCGGCCAAACTGTGTGCGGACAAATAGCGGACGCGGCCCGAACACTGGCTGGACATTGACAAATACAATACAACAATACAATTCCAGCTACCTTAACAAGTGCGGTCTTCCTCCGCATCCTTGCTTCAATTTTTGATGGGGAACGGCGCGTACGCAGTCCCCCACTAACAAAAATATCACGTCCGAGTTATCCACATTAGGGATAATCGCAGGGGTCAACCAAACCGCAGTGCAATGGTAAGGCCTCACCCTGGGGGAACCGCCTTCTTGATCACGGTAGTCCCTACGTCAGGTAAGTATGAATTCTCTACAGTACCGCGCGAGGGTCGTTCCTCGGCGGAGAATCTTAACACCGCGATTCAGAAACCGGGCCCTACGGTACAACGCCATCTAGTTAGCTTTTCGGAACTAAACATATCTGGCCAGAGAAGAACCTATGAAGAAAACTGTTGATACTTATAAAGCAAACTAATACCTATGTTGAGCACGGAGTAAATAAGTAAACTTAATTTAAATACAACTTAAATGTCACTTACGGGATAAGTTAAGATAAGAAAAAAAAAACTAATCACGGAAGATATAAGAAGAATAGAGAGATTATAAGAAGTAAGTGACATTTTAAGTTTAGTTATAAATCGTGAATGCTTAAAACAGTGTTAAATTTAAATATTCGTTTAACACAATACATACAAAGAGGTTTTCTAATATTAGCATTTATATTTTTGGGCACGTTGTGTCTGTGTATTAATAAATATGTGAGATTAATTTCTAACCATGTTAAGTTAAGGGATTCAGTTAAACTGGATCCTTTTCAAATTAAATTTGCGGGCATCGGTCCGCAAAGCTAATCTCACGAGGGACTTAGAAATTAATTTATAATCTAGAGTGGGGTTCGACCTTTCTTTAAAATATCTTCATTAACTTAGCCGCTAGAGCATTCAGCACACCAACATCTCTAGATTTGTTTTGTAGGAAAAAGCTAAGATTGAAATCAAACGGTCAGATTGGAAGCCGAAGGCAATAGTTCCACCGAAATTAGCTTTTGTTCAACAGTATACAATCTTGGGGCAGGTAGCATCGAAAAAGTATTGCGAAATTTTCCCAGAAATGAATATGAACAAAACCAATGAGCAACACAAAAGCGTGAATCGACAATATTACGAAACAATATTTTATTAAATAAAGCTGAATAGCAGAGATTATGTTAGAAGAGGATCATCATCACGCTTTCGCGAAGCATGCAGCCAAATCACGATTTCATGATGTTCGAATCACGCCCGTATTGCAGAGTGGATCATGATCGACAGTTTTATGAAGCTCTAGTAACTTGGGATTTCAGCGGAGTAATTTCATATCGTACTCAATACCAATCCCGTTTATTTTGACGGTTCAACAATACTCCATTGGGTATTGCGTTATTTATTATGTTGTCGAGCAGGAAGAGATTGCAAACATATATGAAGCAATGAATATTGATGATGATATTGTTTTGAGTAAGAAATTGGGGTTCCATTTATGTTGAAGTTGTAGCATCGATTGCTACACTATGCGACGATACAGACCGACAGAGAAACTACCTGTTGAGGAGAGGTAAGTTATGTTGGAAATAATACAATATACGTATATTGATAGGATTAGTGACACAAAAACAAATGATACGGTCATTGATGAACTGACCGTCGTCGCCTCAGTGACTGGTGATCTTGTGATCGTAGAAAAGCTATTGATGAAGGTACCGTCTTCATCTTCATTAGTAAAACATCATGAGAAAACGAAGAAATAAATTTTGTTTATGAAATTCTTGTAAACTTAGGCACTTAGGTCTCACTTAGCAATTTGTTGAAGTCTTAAATAAAAACTTATACTGTAGCGTCTGTAGCAGCTCAAGTATTTATTCCAAACGATGTAAGATTGGAAAAGTTGGCATAATGTTTGAAGTGTTCTGAATGGTTTCGACTTTCTTCGGAATAAGTTCCAATATTGTTGCGTTCTTTTTGATCTATTTTAGAAAATGGATGGAGACTGGAATTACAACCGTACCTAGAGTCTCCTAATGATGTTAACAAGTTCAATAAATCGGGTCCGATAGTCTTCGTTGTTATCAGTAAAATAATAAAATGATGAGGATTTTTATTTCACAAGGGTTGAAGCTTGGGATTATGTAAGGGTCGTCAAGTAGCGTTTTTACCTAGCCCCAAGAGAAAAACGCGAGTTTTTGTATGAAGCCTAATTTGATATAATAATATGAAACTGGTTGTTAGCCTAATAAAGACACTGACTCGCATTGACTACACCAAAAACACTCTACACGTGCAAACTCCAATAATATCGAATGAACCAATCGCAAAACCCTTTGTCGATACACGACACCATACACACAGATAAAGAGAAGACAACAAAGTGGAGGATCAAACGGATATTACACTTTTAGTCATTCAACACGACGGCGACGTCGAAGCCGATCCACAAGACCTCTATGAACAACACGATGTTAATAAAAGGGTGGCTCCAGTTAAACTGGTGGAGTAAGCCAATGTCAAGGCAACGGACGCAAAGCTTCGAATATCGCATTTCTGCTTTTAGAGAGACGGGTAAGCAGATTAACTTCAATCCAATTATCCCGAGTATTTACTTGGTATGTAAATTGAATGTAGGATGAACTGTGAGATAGGTAATAATATAGGTGGTTTAACATTTTAATTAACACTAGAGTACACGCGCACCTTTTTTTTACTTGAGTACACGCGTGGCCTACTATGGTAGGCCATTTTAAAATATCAATAACTTATATATTCCTAATTAACTGAATAAAACAACAAATGAAATTAAAAGGTGTTTATTTTGCTTAGTTTTAGAACTTTACTTTTTAGATAAATTATTAAGAAAGTATTATTAATTAACAATTTAGTAAATATATAAGAAAAATTAACAAAAATGGCACTTCTGAGATCAACGTAACTTTTTCTTCATTTAAAACTATACTGTATTTCTATTTTCTTTGTTTTCGTAGCATGCAGGACACACTACTGCTTGGTGATCGGGAAAAACCCATTTATTGCAAGTCTTGCACCACTTTTTTGTCGACCGATTCCGGGCTCTCGAGCAGAGTGCACATCGACCATGTCGTCCTATCTTTGAAGACAAGTAGTGTTGAGACTCTTGGGGTTCTTGAACTGTGTTGCCCAAAAGAGCGTCTATCCTAAATTTAAGTTGTCGTGGTAGTGTTTCAATAGATGCCCGGTGAATCAAAAGCGGTTTTATCAAATTGAAAGCCAATTCGTGCAAAAAGTTACGCCTGAAAAATTTGCCGCGGGGGCTAGGGCCTGCAAGTCTGGTTCTGAATGAACTTCATCATCTTCACTCTCAATCACTTCTTCAGTCCTCCTCTTCTTTCCTTCTCTTCTTTCCTGCTCTTCTTTCCCCCTCTTCTTCTTCTCTCCTTCTTCTTCCTTCTTCTTCTTCTTCGTAATGTCCTTGCGACGAATGAATATTTGTTTCTTTCTTTCTTTCTTCTTCATCTTCAGTATTTAGCTCTTGCAGCCACCCATCCACTTGTGAATTATCCATTATGTAATCGGATAATTATAAATAAAGCTAAAAAAACTAAAATAAGCAAAAAAAAATTCTTTTTAAACTCAAACTCAATTTGTAACCTTTATATAAATAATAACAATTGAATATACATACATATAAATAGATTATTAATAAGTACAGCATATTATAATAGCGTTTTAAATCGATAATACATCAAAAGTTGCATACCTGAATTTGGTACACCAATACACGCGCGGACTACTTTAGTAGGCCCACGATTTTGGCGCCAAATTGCTTGTGCATGCGTCATATATGGGGTCACGCGGGGTACTGAGGTTGTGACAAATATACCAGACGAGGCTTACCAGGAATCACTAGTTTCTAGCGCACTATACTAAAAAGTTATTGCAAAAAGAGTTACCCTGGTCTACTATAGTAGGCCGCGCGTGCACTGTAGTGTTAAAAAAATAAAAACATTAATAATCATATTGGTATCCCAGAATCCTCAAGACGGGAGCCGTGGCAGACCTCAAAATAGATGGCGGAATGACTTGGATGTCTAACTTAAGAATTCTAGGGAAAACTAGAGGGGGCTATAGGACAGTTCAGGCTATCTAATCTAAAATATTAAAGTACTAATACATTGTAAGATCATATTGTTATGATTTCTCTTACTAAAACACGGATGCAACAATGAAACATTGATCTAACAAGAATGCAACCACAAGGCGTTAATCAAAATGTTTTATCATGAAACGATAAACAAGGCTTCATTGAATCCCAACTAATCAATCTAATTGTATTACCGCAGAGGCATTAGACTAACAAACCGAATGAAATGATTTCACGATAAACGATGTGAAACTCGATTCTTCCGTAATCAGTCACGCGATTATCAATTCGCAAATAGGACCTCGTTCACGAAATTGTAAGGCAACTGTGCTATTCAAAATTGTTCCCATTGTGTATGTAATTCCGCACCGTGTTATTTTGCCGAGTGCAATAATTAACAATTATGGTGTCACAATTGGGCCTAGTTATTTCAAATGTGTGTAATCTATGTTTTGTTTTTTATTTCTCTACCATTGTTGTCTGTCTGTCATACTCATAACTGAAACAATAAATTTCGATAATTGTGATGTCAGTCGATTTTAATTGCGTTATCGAAAACGAATTTGCGTTCATTGGAGCGATGATAATTAACCCGGTACAGACAAACGGAACTCACTTCGGGTTTTTCTGTTTTGTTTTAATGCCATCTATGAACCAACTTGAGAATTAATTAAAGCTAATTAAGCTAGTAAACAAAAGTGTTTACTTAACGAATTTGGTCATATATCACTATTTCGTTTTGGACTTTTTCTGACTGAATTATTTCACATTGCCAATGGCGTGCTAACCGTTGCAACGCAAATGTTTTCGGTGCTACAATCAGCAGGCATTAGTCTAGCACTGGTGTCGATTCATTTGTGCACAAACTAAACCTAATTCAGGCTATCGCTATCTTTTTCTCTCTAATAAAACGAGAAAGAGACGGACGTAATTTAGAGCTGGGAAATTTAGTTGGGACTAATATTTCCATACAAATGAAGGGTGCACGTAAAAACATGTCGACTAAAAACACGGTGAAGCGCAAGGCATATACTAGTTTGACATCTCTAACTTAGTTCATAGCTATATCCGTCCTTTTCTCGCACTGCCTTTTAGTAAAATATAGCAATAGCATAGATAGATAAATTAAGTTTACGTTTGTGCACAACAGAATCGACACCAATGTCTGGCATTAGTTAGTAGCAGTACAATGCTCAAACCGAACTACAATTATATATTATGGAAAAACAAGTACACAGCCCTTACTACAGAAATCAGATACTAAATTGAGAAATTAATATGAATATTCATGAAACTGAACTAAAACAGAACCCATAAATTTGAATCGCTATTACATGCCAAAGACATAAGACTGCCGACTGGTGCTTAACCAAGGAAACAAAGAAGGTAAGTACCTACTTCGTTCAGATACATGCGAAGCCTCTGGCACCATCAAACAAACCGGAAACGCTTTTGAAGAATGGAACAATTTAAAAACAAGACACTGATGTTTCCAAAGCGTAAATGAGGTTGAATACCTCTCGAGGTAACAACATTGAAAAACAATTTATTTTCGGCCACAGGATAAAGCCTTGCAGCACAATTAATTTGGAAGAGGTAAACACGCACGATTTACAACTTGTGTTTCCGAAATTGAATCTGTGGAAGATTTTGAACTCAGATTTTGAGCTAGAATAAGATTGCGAGTAACTTAGGGCTAATTTCACCAGCGAAACTAAACTCCTGAACGCGGTTAAGATTAGCTGATCTTGGTAATTTGCATTGGTATAGGTAATCCGTCCTTAGATCCTTACATAAACTTATAAACTAATGCAGTATATTGAAAGAAATATCTTAGTGGAGAAGTGATAGCATCTCCTGAAATGCATTTAAGTATCTGTATCTATTAATTATGATTCACTTCGTGGAGTCAGGGGATCATTAATTTTGATCTTCCATTCTTCTTAGTAGATTGTACTAAGTGAAATTTATTGGACCGTGGCGTCTCCGTGGAACTAACTGATTCTTTTTATTAACACCCGTTTGTTTTACGAAGGTTTTTATTTTAATTAGACGGAAGAGTAGCTTCCTTTCTATTTGTTACTCTTTTGACCTTTTTGTAAGCAAGCACGACTGAAGATCTTGTGTTTGGATAAGGTTGAAACGTTATTCCATCAAATACGCAAGGCCTTGATTGGATCCAAGTTTAATGGCCGCAAGGCCTTGTGTTATACAATCTGACTTTGACAGGATTCACATCTTAAGCTTACTAAATAATTTTCTCGTGGGGAAGCAACATTTCCATTTCGGCAATGAGCGTGTTTTTTTTTCAAGGTTATTATATTCCCAGACAAATATCCTACGTATAAGCTCCACATTTTAAATCACACGACATTAATCATTTCGTTCAAAAGCCTTTACGTAAAGGAAGCGTTTTTCCGATATTCTGTCTGGGTCACATTTACATGTTGAATGACGGCTTTGTTCCGTCTGTTTATGACGTAATACATGGCTGAGGAGTCTGTTTACAAACCGATGTCAGTCACTGAGCAGGGACTGGAGCTGGGATGGCTGTAAATGCTATACAAAATATTTAGCATGAATCCCGCCAAAATAATTAAGAATTGGTGTTTAATACGCGCCGTTTTTCGCGGAATTAGGTAACACTAAATATTTTGCATAACATTTAATGACACGGATTGCCATGTACCTATTATGGAAATCCATGGCATTAGCATTACCAAAGTAACGCCTGATTCCATAACTAATATGAAATGGTATAGGTGAAGGATCCTGCTTTGCTTTGAACATCGACTAACAATCTTTTGATAGACCAAAGAAGTGTAGGTAAGTAACAAAAAATGTTATTTTAGCACTGTATTACGAAAAGAGTGGTATTTAATTTGTGTATCGCCATTCGCCTGGCACGTAGGTACTGTCGACAGATACAATTACCTCAATTTCACTACCAATGATGTAAATCAGCAAATGCATCATCATTATTTTGAGCACCATCTTTTTTGTTCAATTCCCATCGAAGTTGTACTAGGAAAAAACCTCTAAAATGTGGTGAATCCATGACTAATGGTGGTTAATTAGTAATCAAGAGGCGAGATTCTTCCGATCACGCCTCATCGATTAGCCAGTCAAGGGCGTGCGTTGAAAGCTGTGGGTAACTTGGAATCTCTATAACCAAGACTTTATTTTTAGATATAGGGGGAAATAGTTTCAGTGTTCAGTGTCAAGTTTGTATGATCTTTGAAGACATATATATAGATACATTCAATAAACGGTTTCAAAGTTAGGCATGCAAAAGGCTTAATACAACACATCACCAAATTCGGAATATATTGGTGCCGATTCCCTTGTTCACATACTAAACTAAATTTAAGTTGAATGCATCTTTTTCTTTCTATTTCATTATGAAAAGGACAGAAGATAAATATTAGTTTAATCCTGTCAAATTAGTCAGCACCAGCGGCGTGTCTGAACTGAAAATGTTGCAAAGCCGGAAAGCCCAAGTAAACAACTGACGATATTTGGTGAAAAAGAAAGTTTCGCTTTCCGTTCTGAGTTTGGTTTTTAATAACATCATTTTTATTTTCCTATTAAATATGCCTAAATTAGTGGTGCTTAACTTTTCGTATTTTAAATCCCGTCACAAAATTACATTTAATTCAATATCAAGTTGTCAGTTTCAAGTAAATTATATAAGAGCCCTATAACTGAATCCTTCGAGTCACTTCGTAATTATTTCCTTCGCTTTACTACACAAATAATAAATTGGTTTTTCAATACACATTGTTGAAAATGTTACTCACAATGTAAACAGCCTTATCTCTCTATTCTTCGCTTCTTTACCACGGACAGATGACATACAAATACAACGAACGAAGCACACAGAAGGCATAAGTTTAGGTGGTGAAGTAACGAGATTACTCGTACCTATATTTTAAACTAAAAGTATTTAACTTGCCCAGTACCGATTTCACACACTTTAATCCTTCACAAGGAACAACACTCACACCACACACACATAAAAACAACGTTAATAACAGCAAAAACTACTCGCAAAACTTTAAATCACAAGAAATCGAAAAAATACAATCACAAAAAATAAATGCACCAGTAATCGCTCAAAACAAATCATGTAGACTAATTTGAAATATTTCGTTTCTATCAAAATTCGCGCAATACGCAGCTGTTGGGCGCATTCTCGTCGCGAACACACATTTTCTCTATAACTTACACGGACTTACACGCACACATTCAAAAAAAAGCCCAGCTTTAAATTCAATACAAATTTCCACTAAGTACCTAATAATGTTATCAAAAACCGAGACCATTTTGTTAGCAAAACTGAGAGTTCAGAGAAGCCAAATGTGCAAGCCAGCGAGGGTGAGCGAGAAAGTGTGAGTGCATTATACTTGAACTCTTCATTTGTGCAGTGTTAGAGTGAGCCAGAGTGTCGCGGCCGGCATCGAAGTTATCAGAAACATTTTGGCAACGTCGCGTTTCGTGAGAAATGCGCGTGAATCTAAAATAATTTTTGATTATGAATGATACAGTTCAGTGAGTGTGTAGTACACGGAGTACACCTGGCAATCTCGCATCGAATTACGTTGCGTTTGGCGCGTGGCACGGTGGCACGCGAAATTGGATGTTATTATTATTTACGTTGAGTTAAATATTGTTTGACATATATATTTTTTTGTAATGAGTATTTATTTTTCTTATTAGTAGGGTTTAGTTTGATTGTAAGGCAAGCCTGGCTTTTCAGCTTCTATGAAAAAACCGCCGCTGGTCAGCACCTGACTTAATTTGATGTCATTTTAGTAGTCAACTTTTTAATCGCGTGTAAAACTTGTATGGCGCTGATTAATTTGACAGAACATAACTAAAATTTATCTTCTGTCCTTTTCTTAATGAAATAGAAAGAAAAAGATGCACTGAACTTAAATTTGGTTTAGTTTGTAAACAAGGGAATCGGCACCATTATGTGAACGAACCACGAACATAGTGATGTTTTTGAGTGTTCCAAATGTGGGCATGTAATGTGTTTAGCAAATAGATACTTTTGCCAATGTTTATCTTAAAACAGTTAGATTTCAAAAACAGTTTCCTAACATCAATCCCAGCAACGCTACAACGTGCATTCCGTCCTCAACGCAGCAAAAGTACAACACTTAACAATTTAATTCAATTAAATGTAAAATTAGTAAGAAGGTAACAAGCCAGTTTGTTTATGTAATATTAAACACAGCATGTTGTATTTAATTGATTCCGTTAGCATAAAATACTGCTCATAACCGTTGCAATGTGTTCCTGATCCAATTCGGCATGAAATGCAACGTATAATTTAAATGCTATTGAATTTGTAGCATTTGTGGTGTGTACTAAAGTTGAACTGTTATCAGGATTATTTATATATTTTCATCACACTTGAATGTAAACAGTATCATAACATGCAGGTTTACTTGGCCGCAATGCCCCGTATAAAACCCTCGACCCTTTTTCTTACCATGAAGCCCAAGGTCGGTAAGTATTTTTTTTTTTAATTTGTAGCACTGCACACAGGTCATGCAGGTCCAAGTTCAAGCAAGGAGTTTACATAAGATCGAAATTAAAAAATTGACTTAAAATGTTATCTTAACTGTAATTTTATTAAAATCTCGCTACTATTACTTTTACACCGACCGACATGGCTGTATACGTATTTGCCCCTAATGTTTCTGAACGAAACATTTGTATTATCTGTGGTGTGGGTTAAAAGCCCGCCATCCGCTCAGAAAAAAAAATCACGAATTTCGTAATATTAGTTGTTCTGACTTGTGTTATAGTAAAGCTGTATTTCATAATAATTATTATTTTTATTTGAAGTAAATTATCGCAATTTTTAATAAAAGAAGCAAAATATTACTAATCATTTTTCTCAAACAATAAAACTCCCCGAAAAAAACGTTTGCCTTAATTTTACTAATTGTACAGTGATTATAAATTTTATTAGATAAGTTTTTCTGCCCTATAATTTTATTTATTTACTCGCAAATGTGATGAAAAACATTGTATGTATTAGAGATGCAACGAATAGTGATATGGCCGAATACCGAATATTCGGCCGCCGAATATTCGGCGGGTGATCCAGTACAATTGACGACGACGCTAACAAGTAACGACACGTTTTGATGCGGTGCGTGCGGCGGTGACGTACAACTGGTGGTCAACCAACTCAAAACAGTACCCAAAGCTTATATATTTTGTTAAAAAATACCTGTCGTCACCGTGCAGTAGTGTTTACAGTGAGAGACTATCAGAAGCAGGTATTGTATATGAAGAAAAGCGCAATCGTCTCTTGTCTCACAAATGCCGAATAACTTGTCTTTATTCACCACAATTTGCCTTTACTTAATTTTAATTATTAAAAATACTGATGTTGTGTTCTTGTTTTCGCAATTAATGATTGTTGGGTAATTAAATGTTTCGATTAAATTGCTTTTTTATTTCCTTTTATAAGATATTTGCTACTTTTTTATGTATTCGGTATTTGGCCGAATACTACTTACTATTCGGCCGAATACCGAATACTGAAAAAACTGGCCGAATAGGCCGAATACCGAATAGTTGCCGAATATTCGTTGCATCTCTAGTATGTATCACGGGCGGTACGGGAATTACGAACCTCGACTCAAAAAGCCCTCAGTCTTCGACTTCGGGCTTCTTTCTACTAGAGCCTCGATCGTAATTCCTTACTTACCGCCCTTAATACACAATGTACTATTATGTACACACAAAATACTTAACAGGACATTACATTAAGATAAAAGAGCACAAAGGATTATGGATTTGCAGGCAGCTAAGAATTTATGATTGTAGAATTTACAGCTCTGGTTGTCATCAGGATACTCACAAAATGGAATGGAAGTTTATACTATACGTATACTTACTACAAGCCCGCCCTTGCAACGCACGGGTACCATCTTCATAAGTGGCGACATTTAAAACATTGATAATGGTGCCGATTCCCTTGTTTACAAACTAAACCAAATTTAAGTTCAGTGCATCTTTTTCTTTCTATTTCATTAAGAAAAGGACAGAAGATAAATTTTAGTTATGTTCTGTCAAATTAATCAGCGCCATACAAGTTTTAGACGCGATTAAAAAGTTGACTACTAAAATTACATCAAATTACGTCAGGTGCTGACTAATTTGACAGGATTAAACTAATATTTATCTTCTGTCCTTTTCATAATGAAATAGAAAGAAAAAGATGCATTCAACTTAAATTTTGTTTAGTTTGTGAACAAGGGAATCGGCACCAGTGTCTGTGGTACACTGAAGTTTAATACTAACGTAGGTATGTAGGTACAAATATACCGGCTCATCTAATTAGTTGTGAAAACCGCATCAAAATTCACAACGTGATTTAGAAGAACTAAACACATTGGTATTATACGGTACATACAAGACGTCACACGAAACAGTAATTTGATTTATCTGATGCATGAAGAAATGTTGACTAATAAGATGACAAGTAATAGAGAAGTATGGAAGAAGCTGCACCGACCACAAATGAATTGGGACAAGCCAGAACAGTGATGACGAAGAAATGTACCGTAAATATTCAAGGTGGGGCAAGAAAAAGTTTTTCGTTAAACATTCAAGAATTCCAGACAATGAAGATACAGTGAACAAATACCTAGGTAATAAAGATACTTATTGTTTAGGTTTGAAGAACAAGTCACTTAGAGTAGTACGAAGTAGATAGGTCTCCCTACAAGTTTAATTAAGTAACTTTGCCTAGACAAATGATGTCGAAACACTTGGGCGACCAACTTTCACAATAAGACCTTATTCTTTGGTAGAGTTAAAAAAGGTCCCATTGGAAAAGTTTTGGGTATGCCCAAAAAACAAGGTTAGGTTACCTTATATTTACTTAGGGAATATTTATGTTCACAAAGAGGAAAGGGTCATACTTTATTTATTTAGGTGTACTTTCCAATGTAACTGAAATTCTATAGCTACTGACGTAACAATCCATACTTGAAATATCCCTCGGAGGTATTTGAGTACAATTAGGGGGATTGAAGCTTAATTAACCAGGCGTGTTGTAACCAAGTTATTTATATCGGCTAAAACCGAAAATACTTTCATTATTGTTCCAAAGTTATTTATAATGGCTAAACCTTAAAATAGCCGTAGCTAATTAAGGCAATTTGCGTATGTTAATACAGAAACGCTATTTTAAGACTTCTAAAATTGGACTCATGCTTTTAAAGGACTAATAATAACTGGTCGCAAATACCGGTTACCAGAATATTCTCAATATAATTAAATGCACATTTTGGATATTTGATAACATCCGTTAGGATGTTAGTGGTAATGGGTGTTAGTGTAGTGTGCTGTCCTAGTGTGAATCGGCCCTAATTAACATTTATGAAGATCAAGTGAGGGTAGTTCCCCGTGCCCAACCTGGGGGGGCCGAACGCCTCCTGCCGGAGGCTCTACGCGGGAGTCGTGCGGTCCATGGCCCTTTACGGGGCCCCGGTGTGGGCGCGTTCTTTGAGGCGGCGTGCCGCCCACTACCTGAACGCGCCCCAAAAGGTAGTAGCCGTAAGGCTGGCCCGGGGCTACCGCACGATTGCCCGCGAGGCGGCGAGCCTCCTTGCCGGATTGCCGCCATGGGATCTGGAGGCGATAGTCCTCGCGCGCCTGCATGAATGGCGCGCGGAGGCGCTACGCCGGGGGGAAACTCCGCTGCAGCGACAAATTGTCGCTCAGCGGACAGACTTCCGGCGGGATCTCATGGCGACATGGAGAGAGCGACTGTCGCAACCTCGTGCAGGGCACGCCACAATAGTGGCGATAAGTCCCCTCTTTGAGGAGTGGCTTGAGAGACGCCACGGCGTCCTCACCTTCCGCCTGACGCAGGTCCTCACCGGACACGGAGTGTTCGGGAGGTTCCTGCACCGAATCAGGCGGGAGGAAACGCCCGGGTGCTTCCATTGTGAGGATCGACCGGAGGACACGGTGGAACACACGGTGGTGGTGTGCCCCGCGTGGGCGGAGCACCGCCGTGTCCTCGAAGCGGCGATCGGCGGCGGCGACCTCTCGCGTCCGGCCCTGGTGCAAGCCATGGTCCGGAGCGAGACGGAATGGGACGCCGTCACCTCCTTCTGCGAAGCAGTAATGCTAGAGAAGGAGGTGGCGGAACGTGAGAGGGAGAGAACCTCTCAACATCCCGGCCGCCGTGGGAGACGCCCCGGGCGTCGGGGGCCACCACCACGTAGCCCCCGGCCACCGTAGGCGCGGGCCTGTGGACGGTGAGCTATGGGCTAGCTCGCCGTCCGTCCGTCTCATGACGACAGGCCGTGTCGACGGCGCGTTCGTGTTCCACGCGCGCCTCAAAGAGAGTCAGCAAAAAGGAAGGGGTCCGTAAGGACCGATGCCTGCCGGGGTTGCGGGACTATTCGAAAGAGATACCGTGGCCCCGGAACACAAAGGGCGATGAAGGAACATGGATGGATTTTAGTCAGTAAAAGTCTGACACTCCCTCCTGCTCCGCCCAGAGCGGGAGGGGTTATTCGATGATTTCCCATCCAAAAAAAAAAAAAAAAAAAAAAAAAAAAGGGTAGTTCCCCGGAACACAAAGGGCGATGAAGGAACATGGATGGGTTTTAGTCAGTAAAAGTCTGACACTCTCTCCTGCTCCGCCCAGAGCGGAAGGAGTGATTTGATGAAGTCCCATCTGAAAAAAAGGGTAGTTGAATAAACACCTTCGCTTTGCTTTGGCGGTACCTCCAATACTTCAGTCTTCCCGCGGCCACGGCTGGTGCAATCCGGACGATACGTCGGGCTAATATTAAATGTAAAATTCACGATAAATACCCGATTACATGTGTGTTATTATAATCTTTGAGGATGTCAAACAAGCAATATCAAAGCAGCTTCGCTAAGCGATTTCTTATGATCCTACAGACCTTCTTATTTAAATGAAAACCTTTGAAAACGTGAACAAAGTTTTATATAAAAGTTTAAGAAGAATGGGAATTTGATAGAAGCTCTTGTGCAACTCATTAAAGTAAACAATATTTTTTATCGTGTGACTCGCGGGCCACCGCGAACGTCACGGCATTGTGTCGAAATCACTGATTAAGCGTTCCACCAATCTCAGATTAGTTCCAGATTCTCGTGTAAAAAAATATGGCCGTTTCAGCTACCGGCCAGATTTCTCTACGATTATTTCTTTTGGAGGGATTTATTCATAATTACGTAAGTTCTTGCTAGTCCTTGATGCTTATTTTTATACCTGCAATTTTTCCAATACGTTTCAATTTTTAAGGTCCGTAATAAAATTCTAGCAAGCATCATAATGTTTCCTACCGGGAGCTATAACTCTGTTCACTTTTGATCCGGAAATATTTGATCTGAAGATTTATGTTTCAAGTGCTTCTGGAATACGGGATAAGGAAGCAATATACTGTAGGTAGTTGGAAAGTTACACAAAGATGAAATTTTCTATAAAGATGTTTATGAATTTGAATCTGCAGTTTCAATATTATAGGTAAAAACATCATTTAACTTCGATGTGACTGAGAGTCCTATGCAGCCGTGGATCTGTTATGACGGAGCTGATGATATATGTAGAGAAGACTATTTTCTAACGAAATATAGGTCAGGTGAAGTGTTATTGGGTTTTTTCATCAGGTATTTCTCAGTAGTAACCACGGATGATGGGAATAGGCTCGCCCCCTATCACATAGGACCCAAACATAACTGGCAAAAAGTAGGTGTAACTAACACCCATCGATGATTACAGGCGTCTTGTTATGAACATGATATTACACGGAATCAACAAAAGCCATAAAGGATAGCCTAGTAACAGTCACAGCAACGACAGCGATTGCGTCCCTAGTTCCACAACCGTTTTCAATAACATCAACAATGGTTAGTATTCTGTGAAACTATATAGGCAGTTGTAGCAGTTACTACAGATTTATAGATAGTGACGCAACAGATCGTTTATTGTTGGAAATGAGACAGAAAATAGAGGAGTCGCTCGACCATGGTATTGAAATAGGCTAGTCAATAAAACGCACAGATTTGTAATCGACGATGACTATATGGAACGAAACGGAACAATAGCAGAGTTCTGTGAAGAAAAAAAAAGAAAAATTGAAAACAGTTTATTTCTAGTAGTAAATGATTTCAAGACAGATAATTATGATGTTGGTCATAACAAAGATGTTACAATTCTTATGTGCGTTGGATAATACAATATTTTGTAGAAATGGAATTCTAAGGTATTGGCTAACTTAAAATGAAGCGTATAATAACTTATAAAGTGGACAGAATCAGATCGTCTCAGACATTTGCGATAGGTAGTGGAAATCGCAAGATTCTCAGAACTTTAAACTGTTAAATCATTGTTCTAATAGCTAGAAAAGAGAAAGAACTTATTTCCACACCCAATGAAAGACTTGCTATAGAAAAACGGTATGTTTTTCCTTAATTTAGAGAAAATAAAGTTAACAACAGATTTACACTTAGAAAATGGCACGTTATAATATAATACTAATGATCACTAAGCAATCACTGTTTATGCGCTAAGGAAATCCTGCCATAAACCGTTCAAGTTATAACCTTTTATGGCTCAGACTACGTCCTTATAGCTCACTAGCGGACGATACGCGGTTTCACCGGCGTAGTTCCCGTTCCCGTGGGAGTACGGGGATAAAATGTAGCCTATGTTACTCAGGATGAATGTAGCTTTCTAATGGTGAAATAATTTTTGAAATCAGCGCAGTATGTTTTTGAGTTTATTCATTACAAACATACACACAAAAATACAAATCTTTCCTCTTATAATATTAGTGTAGAAAATAGTAGTTACTTTAAGTTTAAACGGAAACTTTTATTTGTGAGTAGGTTTCCTGACAAAAACTTTGATTTACTTGCAATGTTGCATGTTTTCAATGCTAAGCGCCGAGTATGCAATAATGCAGGCATTCATTTAGGTGTCTTCTGCTAATAAAAACGTTTGTGGGTAAAATCAGTCTTAAACACACTATTTAAAGCTACTTCTTTAGACATCTAAAGAAGAAAGGTTTATGTTAAAGAATTTCATCAGTTTACACAAAAATTAACGTAGGTACCAACGGAAAATTAATTAAAATAGAAGTCAAAACCGTACAAATGTGGAACACATTGATTTTAAAACATTAATTTGATATTCGATTGGGATAAGAGCTAATTGAAATCCCTCAAGCGAAACGTAGAAGTTAATTAAAAGTTATTGATGAAAACACAACAAATTCTGACGTAGTATCGTCGATGTCGGTCCCTACTCAGCGTGTTGTTCTGATTATTTGACCTCATATCTGGATTTGAAAGCTGTTGGTTGTCATCAATAATTTATTTTTAGTTCTTTTGTTGCTTTCAAAATTTGGACAAGGGTAAAACTCATACAATACACTTTTAATTAATATGTCACCACCACTTACTTAACGCCATGCAGTATATATCCATATGCCATTATCAATTCAGCTTAGTTTGATTAATTAATAGGAACGCGATGAGATATCTCAATAGAGATGTCAAAATGTGACACATCTGTTTAATTAGGTAAAATTTCTCACACAGAAACCTTATTGACAAGTATGCGGTATACATACATTATGAACTCACGTCCTTTCCCCATGGCCCATGGAGGTGCAGAAACTACAGAACGCCACCTTTTTTTATCGGATGGGAAATCATCAAATGACTCCTCCCGCTCTGGGCGGAGCAGGAGGGAGTGTCAGACTTTTACTGACTAAAACCCATCCATGTTCCTTCATCGCCCTTTGTGTTCAGGAGCCACGGTATCTCTATCGAACAGTCCCGCAACCCCGGCAGGCATCGGTCCTTGCGGACCCCTTCTTTTTGCTGACTCTCTTTGAGGCGCGCGTGGAACACGAACGCGCCGTCGACACGGCCTATCGTCATGAGACGGACGGACGGCGAGCTAGCCCATAGCCCACCGTCACAGAATAGATAATAGTACTAGCGTACAGAAGTTGCACTCCTTTGATCTTGAAGAAAGCCGACATTATAAATACCTAAACTGAGCCCGCTCAATCAAAATTGTGCCTTGACGCCACGCGTAAGCGTATTTTATTCGGCGTCTCACTGCTTAATGGTCAGTCGGTAGGGTTGCCTCAAGTACTCAAAATAAAATACTACCAACATTTTTGTACTTTAATGTATTAGGTATTATTTAAATGTTAATTAAAACTTTTATAATTACAATTGTTTTACTCTATTATAATGTCTCTTAATATCTTGCCTTCTCTAAAATTACGATTACTTATTAAATTGAATAGCAGCATAAATGCGAAATCTAACAAAGGTAATTTAAAAATAAACTCTGATGGGAAGCATGGACATGGAGCAGTGAATTTTTTATAAGAAAGACAATTTTTTTCTACATTTATTAATAGCAACAGTTTATCCGGCTTGTCATTTTCACTAGTAATGATTAATGATCAATAAATCAGTCAGTCAACAAACACGAAGTACGAGTAGGTAGGTACGCGACGCAAGGGCAAAAGAGCGCAAAAACTTAACGCGGCATACGTACGCAGTTACGCACGGCTGGAGCGCGACACCGACAGCCCTAGAGAGCTTGCATATTCAATATGCGCGAAGCGGTAGGTAATTATCTCATGCCTACACACGGAGTGCAATAGCTCTGCCACCGTCCACAGGCCCGCGACAGAACGCCACCTGCTACGATCCTTACGTACTCGTTTTGCCTCGTCCACGTTGGTTTCATTATCCATTTATTTGTCTATATTCAAGTAAGCGACAATACATATTTTAATAGACTCATCAAGTACCAGGAGCTCATAACTCAGGAGAGCTTTCTCCTTATGGAGAGCTGTTTCTTCAAACATTTGACAGACAGTCAGTGTTCTTAAATATCGAAATTAAGTCACAATTACCTTTAAAGGTAAACCGTTTCTAAACGAAACCAAAATTTTACACCGGAGCGAAAATGCGCGCCTTTTTCGCAATCAAATTTGAGTAGGTACCTATGTACAGTAGTACTCTGAGCCATTTTTTGAGTAGTTTAATTATTTTTTTTTAAATAACATGTTGGCATTATTAACTCAATTCAGGAACAATTTCGTTTGGTAACCCTTACAAAGGTGCGAAATCAGCTAAATCGCTTTGTAGAAAATATTAGGCGCAATTAACTAAGGAGGAGGCTATTCAAACTAGGGCGTGCAAAACCGGAAGGTCTTCAAAACCGGTTTTGAATTCCGGGTTTGAGGGCCCAAAACCGGAAACCGGCGTTAGCCCCGGTTTTGGCAACATTTTTTTTTATACATAAGTAGTTAAATTTTAACAAAAAACAATATTTTCAGATACACAAATAAAACAAATTGTATCAAACCTCTTTGTAATCAACTATTTATGCCAATACCAAGAAGACCACATTAATAGTTTGGAATATGGATAACATGAACAACCTTTATGGTCCCAGCCGTGCCCAAATGGGCACGGTGCATTGTTAATTTAATTGTGTCTGATAGCGGGTATTGAAGTGCTACAATAATATAAAGTTTAACCAACTGAGATCAAATCAACAACAAGTAAGTTTGTGGTATCTCTAATCGCATTGTCAGTTTTGGCAGAAACTACAAATCCAAGTGTTACGAGAAATGCGTATTTTGGAAATGTGTACCCACTGTAACCTTACGGTGTTATATTGGGGGAACTCGACAAACGTACAATCCACATTAATTCTCCAAAAGAAATGTTTTAAGACAATATATAACATGCATAGTACCGAATCATTAAGAAATCGAAAAGATTCAAAAAAACGTCTCGATTTTTTTAATCTTGAGCTCATTAATTACAAACTACTAACAACATTAAAGGATTCATATTTAACTATAAAACGAGATCAAATCAACTGTGTACCGTACACTAATTTAAATAAACAATAATACTTTTTTCCATGAGACCGCTGTTCTTGATAATTTGTTCATAAGTATAGAAGTGCATCTAACATTTTATCAGATCATAGCGTACTTCTTATTTTGTTGCAAAAGTACCCAGCACTCGAAAAGTCTTTTCCACTCTCAACACTTGTTGGTAGTACACACATCAAATAGTTACGTCATGCTTTCATACATGGCTTGTTCTACCTTGACAAACCACGCAAGGTCGAAATAAGACCGATTCTTGGGGGTTTTCCTGCATTTATCCAATTCCTTATCAAGCTGCTCTGGAAGAGTTAGCTCATCAGCTACAACTTCAGCGTCAGATGATAACGATAACGATGGCACGGACTACTCGGAGACAACTACGGTGATGGTATGAGTCCTTGACTTTATATTTTAGCTGCTGCAATAAGTTTGTAATAGTTGCAGATATGTCAGCACCATTGGGTTTGGGAAAAGTTTAAGGTAAGGTTTGAGTTTGGGCAGGTGGGATCGGGTCGCAGGAGTCGCTTTGTGGGTGCGGGGGTCGCGGAGGGATAAGTGTAAGAGGGTGTAGGTTGCGTTCGGATTTATTTGATGACTCTCAATTGAAGATTGTTGATTTAAATCAAAATGTAATTCAATAACGGGAAAACCGGTGTTAACTCCGGTTTTGACTCTCAAACCCGGTTTTCAAAAAGCCGTAAATTTAGTCCGGTTTCCGGTTTTTACCAAAACCGGAAAACCGGTTTTGCACGCCCTAATTCAAACATTGATAGGCCAGTGTTCCCAGGGCAAATTTGTCAACGGTAATTGATTCTGGAGGGTTCTACAAATGTGTTCCCTTTGGGGTTGATAGTATTAAGGGGTGCAACGAATTACAACCTTGAATGTTCGAAAACGTACTAAAGGTAAAATATTATACCTTGGGGAAAAACCAAAGTACAAGAAATTGAGATTTATTGTTAAAAAGGATATGGGAATGTAAATATCAAGTATTTTTGGTTGCCCGTATCATCGGTGAAATTATGCAAACAACAACAAAACACAATACATAGTCCAACTTTACCCACCTGATAAAGGTACAGAACAATTAGTGAACCTCAAAGCAACAGTAGAAGAAAGGATATTGGAACAAGAATGTGCCAATAGCATTCGATTTCTCTAGAATTCGATATACTGCGTTGCTCTTGAAATCGTCCAAGTCGTTCCAAGTTAAGAGGATTCCTTAGCGTCCTATACTATATTAAAAAGGCACTTTGCACTTGAAATCTTGGAACTGGGATCCTATAAGATTGTCTGGTACGATTCTGGATGTTTGTGCATAAGTACAAATTCCTCGCCTTATTACATAGGAGTTAAACAAAATCTTTCGGGAAAATTCAGGCGTCAAATTTTGTTTTACGTACAAATGTAATCTGTGTTCTGTCTAGTCTAGATTTTCTCTGTATAAACATGTTCTTATCCATAGCGTGACATTGACTTTTAACCTTAAAACTACACGAAGGGCGAGCTACAGAACGGAAGCTGGCATCCGGACCGGTATGACCCGGTTTGCCCGCCCGGTAATGGGCTACTTCGTTTTCCGCTTCTTTCTATGGACTGAGGACTCCCTCGAAGAGTTTTATCTACTTTATCTATTTCACCAATATAATTTTCTTCTACTGGTTGAAAGGTTGGATCATGATTTACACCCCCTAAATCATCATCCAACCTTTTATAGCCTTTTCCTGAAAATTTTGGGGCGAAAATTATCCACCAATATCATGTGCTGTAGTGGTAGGCGGCAGCATTTAGTACCACAAGACAATCTTTATCAGTCAACCTAAGTTTCACGTGTCTAAGAATATTTTCTGAGTTTGGTCAATACCAATTTTACTGAAGCCTGCTTTCATAAAACCTTATTATTTTCAGGGCTTATTATCACAGTCTGATTATTTCCTAGCTTCGTAATATTTCTTGCAATAAACCCCAGCAGGGAGGACTCCAGTCAGCTGTCTCGTTGTTTATTACGTCACAAGATGGCTGCCTGCGATGGAACTGAAACGATGCGTGTAATCGAAACTCTATGGGCAATGGGAATGCTACTGACATTTTGATAGCTCCCGGAAGTCAATTGTACTGTGACATTTTTCAAGTTCAATGAAATGGAACACAGAATTGGAATGCTTAAACGAATTAAACGGCAGTTATATTTAATTGTGTAGGGTGTGGAGTTCCGAAATGTTTGCTATTTCGTTTAACTGTGTAGGTAAGATATAGATTACTAAGCATGGTCAGCGTTTGTTGATACGGCTTCATCGATTGTGGGCCTTTGCAACAACAGGTTTTATAAACGGTATAAATGGTAAGTAATGTTAATAGAAATTATATTAGACGTTTCAAACAGCAATAGTTATTAGCGTGTCTCACGCACACTCATAAATTGCCTGACGCAGAATTAGCAACATAAAACAACATTACACATCTTAGGCTTTTTCCTCCCATCAGAGTAAACTTACCTCATCCAACAAAAAAACTGTACCATACAAATTAAGCAGTAGGTAGACACCATAAAAAGTGTGCAACAGTCGGCTTTAGTTAATTATTACGCAGTTACAAGGTGATTATGAATAAATTAACCATAATTGGCCTGTTAGCGGCACGAGAGGAAACCAAATATAGTGCCGACCAACACACGGAATACGAGAGAAGAGTGCGAAAACATAATTAAGAAAATTTTGTTACGGTCACTTTAGCAAATTAAACATTCAGTAACGGATCTGGGTTTATATCGGTCTATGTTAGGGCCAGCGCACAGCTAAAGGCGATGCAATTTGCGACGCGACTTGCGTTATGCGAAACGTGAGCCCTTCGCTAGAGTCATCATCTACTTAGCCTTTTCCCAAACAATGTTGGGGTCGGCTACCAGTCTAACCGGATGCAGCTATGTACCAGTATTTTACATTAAGCGACTGCCTATATGTCCTGCACAACCCAGTAACTGGGTAATACGATCCCCCTGAGTAAGAATGGATGTCAGACTTTCGGCTTCTGATTATTTGTAACGATTGTCAATGATCTCCAAATGACTACTGGGACCAACGGCTTAACGCTTTCAGAGGCACGGAGAAAACTCGGTATTTTTTAGCTACAAGCTCCTCTTCCCTTCAAGTACGATCTCTCTAATTAGTATTCTCCGCAGTCGCTGTTGCAAGACGTGTGTCGCTTTTGCGTATAGTTTGTGGCTAAGGTAAAGCGTCAACTACACAAGAACGTAGTAGACTATTGTTCAAGCAATTACTAAAGCAATCCCATCGGAGTAGGTACTTACTCTACCTATAAGACAAGTGGATGAACAAGAAAATATGGATTGATACTGTTACGTCGTACCCATACCTACAATACAAGTAGCTTCTAATAGTAGGTACCTACAACTAAGTGGGTAGGTAGTAGTAGGTATGTATCGAATGATGTAGGTACAAATTCGCAAACTACCTATAAAATACATTAGGAAGTTGTCATTGTAATTTCGACCGTACGCCCAGGGCATAAAGTACCTATTTCTTTCCTTTGTACAAAAGTTGTGGAAGTTTCTCGTAGGACAATGACCTAGTATGAATTGACTAGAAGATTCTGGATCTTTCTCAAACGTTCGGTCGTCATATAAATAGTCGACGTGTTTGCGGGAGCGAGCAGTATTTTTTTGGCTGCAGTACGGAGCGAATCGAGGTGATCTAGTAAGTGCGATATCTAAGTGAATAGTGATCAGTGCTGTATAAGTGATTGTGTTTTAAGTGTTTTGTAATTAATTAAAGTTATCCAAGTGTTTAATCGGTAGTAATTAATTTATCCCGTACCCAGCTCGTAACAATTTGGTGTCAGAAGTGGGATAAATTATGCCAGTTCTACCAAAGGACAACACGGACGGTATCCGTACCAGGAGTCAGCGACAGCAGGACATGGACCAAAGGCGGTTTGGAGACTCTCCGACACAGACACCGGGTGGAGTCCAGCCTACGTCAGTGCCAGTCGCTGGTCCATCCGGAGTTTCTCCAGCATCAGTAGCGCCAGACTTGTCAGCTTTAATGGCGCTGCTGCAGGAGCAGGCTCGCCGTCAAGAGGAGCAGGCTCGCCGTCAAGAGGAGCAGGCTCGCCGTCAAGAGGAGCAGTCTCGCCAGTTACAGGAGCAGTTGCAACGAGATAAGGAGGAGCAGGCTCGCCGCCAAGAGGAGCAGGCTCGCCAGTTACAGGAGCAGTTGCAACGAGATAAGGAGGAGCAGGCTCGCCGTCAAGAGGAGCAGGCTCGCCGTCAAGAGGACCAGGCTCGCCAGTTACAAGAGCAGTTGCAACGAGATAAAGAGGAGCAGGCTCGCCGTCAAGAAGAACAGATGATCCTCATAAAGGATCTTCATGCAACTTTCGGCAAAGAGCTCAAGATTATGAAGGACCAGGTACACCAGCACGAGAATCGCATCTCAGAGGCCGAAGTTCAGATCGCTGGAGTGAAGAAGGCTTTGGGAGAACTGAAGTCTGGAGACGTGACTGTGGCTTCAGTAGTTGCTGCACCTTCAGCGCGGGGCTTTAAGGTGCCTCCATTCGACGGAACATCTTCGTGGTCGGCTTATAAAATTCAATTTGAGGCCGTTATGAAGGCGAATGGATGGACAAAATCGCAAGCCATGACCGCGCTCACCTTGGGCCTCCGAGACCAGGCCCTAAACATTCTTGAGGCGCTCGGTAAGGATGTAACCTACGAGCAGCTGCTGGAGGCGTTAGAGTCCAGATACGGCGACGCGCACCTGGAGCACGTATTTCGTGCTAAGTTGAAGGATCGTGTTCAACGTAGTGCCGAGAACCTGCAGCAGTGGGCCCTGGAAGTTGAAAAGCTGGTTCGGAAAGCATACCAGTCTGCCCCTGCACTTATCGATGGGAATCTGGTACAAGCGTTCGTTGATGGAATACGTGACTTAGCAGTTAGAGCCGCCGTGCGACTTGGGCATCATGAGACCCTGAAAGAGGCGTTGGCCCATGCCTTGGAAGTAGAGGCAGCGAGGCAAGACCATCGAACACACCATGTCAGGGAGGTTGTGGCATCACCTGTACGCGACCGTGCGAGAGGGTACAGCCCTAGCTGCTACACTGGTAGAGAAAGGGATCATGATCGGTCAAGCTGCCCAAAGCAAGTTGTGGCATCACCTGTACGCCAGCGTTCGCAAAGGTACAGCCCTAAGTGTTACACTTGTGGAGAAAGAGGTCATCTTCGGTCAAGCTGTCCTAAGCGCAACATACCGAGAGAAGATCAACCCCTGCAGAGAAAAGCGGCTGGAATGACTGCCCAGCAACAGTGGAGAAATCAAAGCAAAACAGATGAACTGTCAAGAAGTCCTTTGCCTGAATATTGGAAGCACAGTTCCAGCCAGGAGTCTAAGGAAGTGGTGCCTGTGAGGATTTTAAGAACGGATCTCAGCGATGAATGGAAAGAAACCCTACAGCAGGCTCAGCAAAATGACTCGGACATCAAACCGATCTTCGAGTGGATCAAAGTTGGTGCTCCTAAACCCAAGTGGAGTGATGTGGCTGCGATGAGTTCCATCACGAAGAGTTATTGGGCGCAATGGAACAGCTTGGTGATCCAGGATGGAGTCTTGTGCCGTAAATGGGAAAACGCTCGAGGGGACAGGTGTCATCTACAAATGGTTGTCCCTAAAGCTAAGGTACCGGATGTTTTACGGCTGTACCATGATGGATGTTCGGGAGGACATATGGGGGTAAAAAGGACTTTACTAAAAATTCGAGAACGCTTTTACTGGATCCACTGTCGAGATGATGTGGAGGACTGGTGTCGCAAATGTACCAGTTGTGCGGCCGTGAAAGAACCCCAAACACGCAGCAGAGGAGCATTAAAAGTGTACAACGTTGGAGCCCCTTGGGAACGGATAGCACTAGACGTTGCGGGACCATTTCCAGAAAGTGAGAGCGGGAACAAGTACTTCTTGGTGGTCATGGATTACTTCACAAAGTGGCCAGAAGTCTTCGCCATTCCTAATCAAGAAGCTACAACTGTCGCAGATAAATTGGTTCAGGAAGTCTTCTGTCGTTTTGGAGTACCCTTAGAAATACACAGCGATCAAGGAAGGAATTTCGAATCGCAAGTATTTCAGGAGACTTGTCGATTAATGGGTACCCACAAAACCAGAACCACCTCTTACCACCGGTGGAACGATTCAACCAAACGTTGGAAAGATATCTGGCAAAAGTCGTGGAAAGCAGACAAAGGGATTGGGACAAGCACATACAGCCGTTTCTTCTGTCCTACCGCAGCGCAGTCCACGAAAGTACGACTGTGACGCCCGCCTTCGCGAACTTTGGAAGGGAATTACGGTTGCCTGCAGATTTAATCACTGGAACTCCCCCTGATGCTCCACGCAGTGTAACAGATTACGCAAATGACTTGCGTAACAAGTTGAATGATGTTTATGAGCATATTAGACAATCCGGCCAACAGATGTCTGAGAAGATGAAGACCCGTTATGACCGGAAGGCAAATAGTAGGGGTTTCGACGAGAGTTCACTGGTGTGGTTGCATAACCCAGTACGGAGCAAAGGGAAGTCTCCGAAATTACAAGCAAACTGGGATGGACCATACCGAGTCGTGACTAGGATCAACGATGTCACCTACCGAATACAGAAGGGTCCACGAGGTGCGCCTAAGATTGTCCATGTAGACCGATTGGCGCGATACTACGGGCCTAATGATGCTCGGGACGAGCATGTCTAAGGAGGGGGCAGTGTTACGTCGTACCCATACCTACAATACAAGTAGCTTCTAATAGTAGGTACCTACAACTAAGTGGGTAGGTAGTAGTAGGTATGTATCGAATGATGTAGGTACAAATTCGCAAACTACCTATAAAATACATCAGGAAGTTGTCATTGTAATTTCGACCGTACGCCCAGGGCATAAAGTACCTATTTCTTTCCTTTGTACAAAAGTTGTGGAAGTTTCTCGTAGGACAATGACCTAGTATGAATTGACTAGAAGATTCTGGATCTTTCTCAAACGTTCGGTCGTCATATAAATAGTCGACGTGTTTGCGGGAGCGAGCAGTATTTTTTTGGCTGCAGTACGGAGCGAATCGAGGTGATCTAGTAAGTGCGATATCTAAGTGAATAGTGATCAGTGCTGTATAAGTGATTGTGTTTTAAGTGTTTTGTAATTAATTAAAGTTATCCAAGTGTTTAATCGGTAGTAATTAATTTATCCCGTACCCAGCTCGTAACAATACTGTCAAACGTAATATGATTAGGAAGGACATGAACTCTGAGATGACGGCTGATAGAGATGTAGGGATGAAAAGATGCGCGGAACAGACCGCAAAAAATCGGTTTTGATTTTTTTTCGAATTTAGATTTATGTCAGGACAATAATGGGAAATCTCAAATCATTATCAGGACAATGATGGGAAATCTCAAATTATACCGAAGGCCTATGACGTAGAATACTATAACTGTTAGAAGAACACAAGCAAAGTGGACATGGTTTTTGTCCAGCACTAAGAATGAACAAAGAAAATTAGATTAGCGTTATTGGTGACAAGAAACACCCGAGTTTTAGGCTTAAAATAAACCAGTCTTCATCCGTGGGTGGACTTATTACATCACAAGAGTAGGCAGCATCAATTAGCAGAATAATATCAACACAGAGAAGGTCTAATAAAATTATACTGCGAAAAACTCGTTACGGAAAGGACCTGTGGTTACGTGCGTCGCAGAAAAGATCCCAATTTAAAAGCAACTGTGGAGGGTGGCCACAAATAGAATTTCCTTTTTTATAGAATTACATGTATAACAATCATATCGTTATGTAAAAATGTAATCAAAATCATGGGTGGGCGGTAGGTTTCCGAGAAGGATATCCTTTTAGGAAAAAATGTTTTATGTAGGTACCTACTACCTACATGATTGTGATGTTATTTTTAGAGGTAACTCGATAAATCGATGTGGCCGCCCGACTTACGAACAGTAAGTCGTGGGTTCGAACCCAGACAGACGCATTAATTTGAGTAATTTATTTAATCACCACTGCTCTCAAAACGGTGAAGGAAAACATCGTGAGGAAACCGGCATGTCCTAGAACCAAAAATTCGAAGACATGTGACATCTACCAATCCGCACTGGGCCCGCGTGGTGGATTACACAGTCCATTCCCTCTCATTGAGAGGAGGCCGTGTCCCAGCAGTGGGAACATTTTAGGCTGATGATGATGAGTGAGTTTGCTGTTCAAATACGAGATGGAATACGAGTGGATAAATGAGGAAGAATGACGATGTTTAATAATTATGATAGGTTCTGACTTTCTCCTTAATTTTAAAGACACTTCCAGACATATTCTTCCAACCTAATACTGCGTTTTCACTAGAGTTAAGCGAGCATCCGTAGCAAGCGAGGCATGTGTGTGAAACTAACCAAGAACATTGCATCTTTTTCACAACTTAAGGTATTCTGTCGTGATGGCCCAGAGGTTAAGGCCTCGCCTCCCTTGCATGAGGTTGTGGGTTCATAGGTTCCGGGCAAGTACCAATGTGACTTTTTTAATTCATACGTATTTTCTAAGTTTATCTTGGACATCACAGACATCGTTGAAGGAAAACATCGTCAGGAAACCTGGACTTATAGTTAATATAAGTTTGAAATCGCCAACCCGTCTTGAGCAAGCGTGGTAGTCAATGCTCATGCCTTCTCTGTACGAGAAGAGGCCTTTGCCCAGCAGTGGGACAGTCATCGTCATCATCAGCCTATTAATGTTCCCACTGCTGGGACCCAGTCCTTCTCTCTATGAGAGGGAATGGGCTATAATCCACCACGCATGCCCAGTGCTGATTGGTAGATGTCACATGTCTTCGAATTTTTGGTTCTAGGACATGCCGGTTTCCTCACGATGTTTTCCTTCACCGTTTTGAGAGCAGTGGAGATGAAATAAATTACACAAAGTAATGCGCCTGTCTGGGTTCGAACCCACGACTTACTGTTCGTAAGTCAGGGCCGCCACCACTGGGCCACCGCTGGTCTCCAGTTGGACAGTAATAGGCTGGTATTATTATTATTATTATAAGGTATTCTAGCTATGTGATTCGTTAGTTCCACACACATCCTCGCACGCAAACGGTTCTTGGTTGGTGGAAACGCATCTTTATAGATAAACCTTTGGAAGACGATTTTAACTTCCAACTCGATCCTTAGGTCACTTTCAGGCTACTTTTCACAGCTCACAAACGCGCAATGATGAAACCTGTATAAGCTATTAAAGACAAATAAAGCTACATTGACGACAAAATAACGATGTGCGAGTAACATCTGCAATATTAACAATACGAGTCGTTTTTACAAAGTAATTGCTATCGTGTCTAAATAAAATAGTCTATAATGTTTCTTTGATTGGCAGGCTGTTTCTAATGCGCATTAAAAACACAACATAGACCAAGTGGCAATCGTATGTTATTATCTTATGCATTAAGTATTAGTTGCTTTACCACCACCATTGTTAACACGTGCTGTCTTAAGTCAACCATTATGACGGGGATCGGAACTGTTTCTCCTAAACACAGGTTACTTGGTAACCTATCTAGGAGAACAGTACGGCACCCACTAACTAGATTAAGAAACTATTTGCTTGTGCTTTATCTTTAATACTTTGCCATGTTATCTAGTCCTAGTTCAACAATAAATCTTTATTATTATTATTATATTATTATTATAATGGACCTCTAACACAGCAAGACTAAAGGAATGCTTGTCTGATTTTTAAAATGTTCCCGAAAAATTAAGTCATCGGCAAGAAGGTGAAACATGACTAGATGTACTGCTGCCTTGACTACTGATGAATCCAAGGCTATGTTACTTTGTGTAAACTATTTCATCACCGCTGCTCTGAAAACTGTGAACGAAATTATCTGAGCTAACCAGCATCTTCTAGAACCGAAAAATCTAAGACATGTGATATCTACCAACCCGCACTGGGTTCGTGTGGTAGATTACGAGTCTCTTGGTAATTACGATCCATTACCTCTCATAGAAAGCTGATCTGTGTCCCAGCAGTGGAAACATTATGAGCTGAGTATGTCTATACTGCGGATTTTACAAAATCTTCAAAAGAACGACTGAAATCTTAAGACATTAATAAGCCAATTTGCAAAAACCGTCCCCGTCACCAACTACGTCACCAAAAGAGTCCCTTCTAAGAAAAACATTAAAACGCCGCCGCGTCGACCATGACTAGCATTTATGATGCATAGCAATGAGCGTGATATAGTGCGTGACGACCCGACTTCCTTCCTCCTGTTGACATACCAAATTGTGTGGGACGTAGCTCCGAGGAACTGACAATCGCGGTAATGAAGCTAGAGAGGATGCTATAAGATCTGTAGTAAGTATCAGTATCACGTAGGCTTTGCCAGAGTTCACTGAAGGAACATATAACTTGTGAAATGAAACGGAGACACGTGGAAAGGATTTGCGGGTTTCGTCATGCATACAGCCTGTACGCTTGCTGACGTCAGTTCAATAACTCCAGTATAATCTGGCTTCTTATTCTTGGCTTCCTTTGCGCGAATTCTAATTAAATTCCGTAATATATCTTATGGTCAAAGAGTTAAACCAGCGATTTGTGGTCGATTGTATTTCGACGGTGAAATTAAATACACATCCTTAACATACCATTTATTTGATCTGACATATTCTTGGAATTTCATATCTGAAAGGTGACCTTTGAACTATCAGAAGAAACCTTCGATAAAGAATTCTCGAGATTTAGGATTAGCGCAAAAATACCAAAACGGCAGGACATTCACATTTCGCTTATGCGGTTATGTTTATAAGTCGAATGCTATAGACACCGAGTCTTTTGCCATCTACCGTTTGAACATTATTTCATGAAAAAATCATTCAGAGTGTGTTTCCCGTACCTACTCCCAAGGAACCAACTTATCCCGCCTGCAATGCGTACAAGAGAATAAAAGTGAATGATACATGCATATTTAAAGCCACCCACAATGTGCGAGGACGTCGAACCACAAATATGGAAGAAAAGAGCGAACTAAGTCTAATCTAGAATTCTGAAGATCTGGTGTGTTCTTTTTGTATTGTGTAAAAAAAATATTGTAGTAGAACGTATGACAAGTTGGATCCCAACATATTTTTGATGAAAGAGACCAGATCCATACAGAGAAGTCCCCTTCATTTCTCATAAATATAAATCTTAGACATTTGGAGACTCCATTTTGTAGATTACATTACTACTTACTTATTTGTATCAGGAGCAATGGTTTGCCCAGTGGTAATATCCCCGAATAACAAGTTGTAGGTCTTGGGTTCAAACCCAAGCAGGCGTATTACTTTGTTATTTATTTCATCAGCACTGCTCACAAAATGGTGAAGGAAAACATCGTCCTAGAACCAATTATTCGAAGACATGTGACATCTAAGTACCAACCCACACTGGGCCGGCGTGGTGGATTATATTATATAGACCATTCCCTCCAACAGAGAGAAGACCTGTGTCCCAGCAGTGGAAACATTATAATATGCTGATTATGCTATCATTTGTATATTACAAAGTATTAAGTAAGAACGAATTAAAAAAAAACCAAGACATTCAGAGTGAAGTTACAGCAATACCTACCCTATTTGAAACGGATCCAATAAGACAACCACGCGAATTGATTATCTGACCTATTTCTCGTCGAAGTATGGATATTACATTCAAATGAAACGAAAGCTCTGGCTACATTTGACTTTCCTTGGCAACTAATTAACTTGATTGCAAAGAAAGTTATTCAATACGTTTATGGAAGAACCAGCTTTGTTGAAACTAATCATTCACCTTTATAATCAGAATAAATTATAATAAAAGACGCCTACGTCTTTTAGAACTAATAATTGCATGGAGATGAATGCAATAGATTTCCAAACCTTGGCTAAATTGCATTTCCCATGTCTGCAAAGCCGGCTTTTCAACACTAAGATGAGAAGATGCAGAGCAGCTACTGTTTTAGTCATATCAATAAGACGTCATGTATTAAACTCGCTTGCCAAGCCGTTCAATATATCAGGGTTGATAAAACTCACGTCTTTTTTAATAAAAAAAAAAAAAAATCGGATTTATTTGATTTAAATCGGATTAATTTGATTTAAATCTGATATTTTTTTATATTCTGATCTTTTTAATTTTAAAGTCAGTTATTAATTAAATAAAAACACAACTTATATGCCTATATTATATCTTTTTTCACTAAAATCAAATAAACCTAATTTACATATAGGTAATTAGTTATAATATAACTTTTTTAAAAGATAATATTATTATCTTTTAAAAAACACTAATTTTAATGAACAAGGAAAATAATTACTTTAATTTTTCAAAAGGAAGACTAACTCTCGGTACCTAATCTATTTCTTAATTTGCTGTGCACCAAATTGAATGCCGAAATTATTCTTTCGACCCCAGCGGAAGAAGGAACTGTACATAGCAGTTCTGCCGTGTCACGCACAACTCTTCTATCTTGAAAAACTGCGTTTTGAGTAAATCGTCTTTTTAATGTTAACTAAACTAATGCATGTACCTATTCCTTGTGTTAATTGCCTGAAATACTTAATTACTGTTGAATAAGTTTTTAAAAGAGGTAAAGAATATGGGGCCTATTTTTTTTTTTTTGTAAATTGTGAATATTGAACGTTTTATTCGAATTAAAAGAGTTGGGCATAGCCACTGTTTCATACAAACGTGGTCAAGCGTCGTGTATTATCTTAAGTTAGAAGAGTTTCTAACTAATACCTAACAGAAATCGCGCTACGATGCGACATCTACCGCGAGTAATGCACAACTATGCTAACTTGAGTCACAAGTTGAAAGAGTTAGGTATGATTTAATCATTACAAAAAAAATACCAACCGAATTGAGAACCTCCTCCTTTTGGAAGTCGGTTAAAAATGAAGATGAACGAGTTTGCCATTTCAAATATCTCAGAAACTAACTACAAATTTTTAAATTCTGTTTTAGTATGATGATAGATAAGGTTTTTAAAATCATATTGCAGTGGTTAGGCGAAACTCTATTATTTTAAGATAGCAGAGCTGTGCGTGTCACGGCAGAGTTGCTTGATTATATCCAATTCTTCTTCGGTTATAGGTTCATATTTTGTATTGCGCGCCGTAGTTTATGTCGGAGGAAGTATCTTTACACATTTTGGCTGATTTGGTCGCAGTAAAAAAGTATTGATTTAAATCATAACAACCTTGCAATATATCAAATATTCAGACAGGGATTGTTACTCACCAGAGCTACAATATTCCGTCTGCCAAGCGTGTCTTGTATCATCCTTCATAGCAATCAGTTTTGAACTAAAATGTTGTTTGAATATAACCAATATCATGCTTATGTTCGGTTCTGATGTTATATCATTTGCAAATGCAACTGGAAAATATATCTTTGTCACGTACGTCTTTTACGTAACTGCTGAATAGATTTGTATGAAAGGCATACGGGTGACCTCGGTAGGTAAGGATATTACTTTGGATTTTTTATAATGGTTGTACTTTCCCGTGGGATAATGTTCGACATCGACGCGTGTGAAGCCTCGGGCGAAAGCTCATCAGTTAATATCATAGCTATCTCGTACTAATTTCTCATAAAGCAATAAAGTTATAATAGAGCACTACAAGTAGGTACTTGTAAAGTACCTCGACCTTAGCATCCGGCCATCGGTACTGGACCAGTTTCTAATCCATAACACGTTACGGTAATTTTACGGTAGTTCGCTCCCAATAAATCAATGATGTTATCGTTACCGCATTGAACAAAGACTGCTTTAAAATTACCGTTTTACATGATCCGGAGAGGGATAAGACTGTTGTGGATTTATTGTAAGGTGTATCTATCGTTTTGGGATCGCTGTAAGAGTAGGAGAAGACCAAAAACTGACGTTTTGAACTACAAATAGGGAGCTAATTTCCTAATTGCATATGAGAAAAATATATGCAGTGCCAGGCCCAAATAAATTAAAATCACAAGAAGATGATGACATAACAGATCACCAAAGAGTCCTACGATTTGAAACAAGTCTATTGTTAATCTATGGTCATAATTCGACCACTTCTTTCATGGACACCTGCATAAATAAAAGAAATGCTTGAAGTTTTCAGGCTTTGAAATTACTGCAGAACGAGTCATCTCCAATTACTGATGCTATTGCTGGTTCCATATTTGTATGTACTTACAACAGCAAAATCATCCATCAGAGGAACTTCAAAGTTACCTATGTACGTATACATCTAACATGTAGCTTTGGCACTTTTGCTGGTTTTATCATATTTACCAGTAGATTCAATAGCTCAGATAATACCTCAAGGTTCGCAGCCACGCTTACAGTTATGGCTATCTAACTAATTAGTCTTTAGTCTTTACCCCTAGCTTCCTAGTCAATATAACTTTTAATGCTCTTAGTAATGATTTCGCACGGATATTGCCGTGGGAGTCATTATCTATTCACTATTGGATGAATCTTCTGATGACCTAAGATTACTTCAATGTCGAGATCATTGTTTTCGTTGATGACAACTACAACTCTTTATTGTGTCTGATGCTTGAAAAGATGAGCGGTTGTTATGTAGTATTTTATTTTTCTTTGTAAATAGATGTGGTGGTATGAATAATTTAGAGGTTCTTCAACTTTGATCTATTTGGCAGATTGTCATTTCCTTGGCAATGTATACGCTTTCTTTTAAAGATGAAACTGTTAAGTCTGGGATATATGGGAAACTTTGTCTTTTATGACATCGTTGTCACAAATCCTACTGCAAAACATTCAACCCCAAAATTGAAATTTGTCGACGCTGCGAAGTGGATTACCGGCTCAATTACACAGTGTATTTCAGAACGCCTTCTGAATTGAAATGATAATCCCTTTTATGCACACAAAAGCGAATCCATACGAGTGTTCACAATAGCTTCATTCAGTCCAGAAAGCATTTGCCTTTCAATTACAAGCTTTAACAAAAATTACAAATTCCGGAGTGTAACGGCATCTGTCAGATGAGTATTCCCGTTCTAAGACTTGCTCTCGTTGAGGAAAATCTTAACAATGGAATTGAAGATACTTTTCGTGGCTATGAATCTATACTTCTATACTAATATTATAAAGAGGTAGCATTTGTTTGTAAGTTTGTATGTAGGGGGTAATCTCCGGAACTATTGAACCAATTTTAAAAATTGTTTCGCTGGTAGAAAGCTACATTATTCGTGAGTGCTATAGACTATATTTTATTCCCGTACTCCCACGGGAACGGGAACTACGCGGGTAAAACCGCGGGACGTCAGCGAGTATATTATAATAAGACTAATCGGTGTGAACAGACGTTAACTTTCAATAGGACACGGAAAATATCCGAGATCCTTTATCCGAGGCCTCGCTTTGAGATATTTTGGAGGAAAGGACGTTTTATTTTTGGATAAGGACATCGGCTTTGCTGGTAAAGGTTTTGTCCGAGGATTATTTTAAACAGGAACACAGTGAATGGCGAGTGATATTGATGTAGATCGATAACGATAAGGGTCACGTTCAAAAATAAAATTCTCGCGCGAATTTGTAATTTAATTTTAGCTATTACATTAAGATCCTATGCAAAGTCAAGAACTCCACACCACGAGTTTAAATAAAACTGTTCTACTAAAGCATAGAACCACACAACATATTAGCAATAACGTATTCGGGTAATACCAGAAACCTCAAACCATTCATAATCCTTGTAACCTTTAAATTAGGGTATGTTCTGATTACAAGAGGAGCGAAAAATATTAGCCCTTGAAAAAGACGTACTTACAAGTCGCGGCACGTAACTCTAGCGCTGAACGAAACGCAACTCACGCCGTTGCGCCGATTGGCTCTCCAGTCGTACAACATGCGCAGCTATCCCCTCCACGTTTCGTTCAGCGCTAGAGTTACGTGCCGCGACCTGTACTATATTTTGAACCTGGAACTAAGGTTACCACAAATTAAGGGAGGTTGACGTTGTATACATTATGCAAATGGGTTGCTTGCTTGCCAATTTTTTTGGTCCTAGTTGCTTGTTATTGCTTCAACCAATGTGGATATAGGCCATCATCATCATCTGCCTAGACTTTTCCCAACTATGTTGGGGTCGGCTTCCAGTTTCACCGGATGCAGCTGAATACCAGTATTTTACATGGAGCGACTGTAATGTGGATATAAGCCATCTGATTGAATGTTAATGTTTTTCAATTAGGTATGGTCAGCTTCGTGGAAACACTTTGAAGAAAAATTTAACAACATCAACTAAAGCCACTACAAGCGTCCAAGAGCAAGAATAATATACTGATTTTAGTAATTTCCGGGTATTGCTTGCATTTGAGGTTACATCTGGCCGAGACAGGTACAAAACCGAGAAAAAAGGGGAGGCCAGCAGTCGAAGATTCCGGGCTAAAATGATGATAACGAGATTTCTCAAAAGGGGTTTTTAAAAGTTTCGCTTATCGCTTCCGCTCCTACTCAGTGCATACCTTTACAATTCTCACAGAACAGTAGGCATATTCTGACTGACGACAATTTGTTTGCGGCTAGACTACAATACATTTATGTCAGATTCGGTGTCAAGTATCAGTATTTGTTCGACTTTCAGACTTAGTAAATGGCACTGAAAAAAAAAGGTACAAAAGATAAATACCTATTTCTGTTTAGATTTTATCTAAAAGCTGTTTGTGAAATGGGATGTTTTAAGTGCGCATGTCCCCGAGGATAACTTACAGTAGATAGATTTAAAAAAGAGACACAATAGAAGTAATAAAAAATGTTCCTTTTATCCGAAAACTAGTACGGGCCTCGGTTTCGAATACCTATCTTCAAACTTAATTGAATTCGTTTTCGAGGAGACTTGAACAATTTTTAGAGGATTCTTGATGGCTATCGATTGGATCCTTACGCTATCTTATTCTGGTGGAATGCTGATGGCAATCTACTCGACCTTTAAGCTTTATTTAATCTAATTCTGAAGTACCACAGAAGATTTAATTACTGTCTGACGATAAACGTGCCGCTCCTGGAGTGGAGACCGGCTATTGGTAAGCGAAGTGTGGGTAACCAGCCAAGCTAGCTACATGAACCGATGATTCTTAAAAGGGTTGCTGGGTCAGACAGGATACAAAAGGCGATGGAAGTCGGTATTACGGCGCAGCTAAGGAGAGATCTAAGTCTACCAGTGGATTGTGATAGGCAGAGTTGATTAAACGTGCATGAAAAATAGATAATTTGCAATGATTTTACGAGATTTTGAAGTCCACGATTTTAAAAGGGTAAATCCATATCGTAATCCTTCCGCAAATACGCTTACGCAGTGCAAACCAACAAAAAAACCTCACGTAAGTTGTTATTAAAATAAAAACTAGGAAACAACGCGAGCACGTTTCACTGGCTCTTTACACTAATCAATTTGGTAACATCAATCATAATCATGACACGCGAGCCGCTTTCATGTAACCAGTTACCACCAACGTTGGTCGGCAAACATTGAGAATTATATCATTTGCTGGTTTTGTAGCAAGGCTTTTGAATTTTTAGGCAACAAAAGCCGCATTGGATGAGTCAATCATGTTGGTTTGGTTGTTGGCTTGTGCTAGTGGATTGGTGTAAAGGATGCGTGTAACTGGTTTGCCACAACTGTTATTCGGTACTGTTTTAGCATTAGGTAGAGATGGATGTAGTTTAAAAATATTACCTACTATTACGCTTGGTTGGTCTATAATTCATTTTAGGCTGTAAAAAGATTTTCTGTTCCATATCAAAATACCGCTGTGTAAATTGGGTTCCAAAAACATTATAGGTAGGCTCTTTTCTCCTATCGTTTTGTAATCGAGATTGATTGATTTGAGATACAATTTGTGGATTTCGGTTTACACAACATAAACCCGCAGGACATTATTACTTCTTAATCATGAGCTAATTAATCGACATATACCAGAATCTTCCTCCAAAATACTTTAATAGTTTCCAAAATCCATCAAAAGTATCGATCTTACCCGAATGGAACGGCAGTCACAAACTTCTGTTTCCGAATCGTAATATGGAGTGACAATGATTTATAGCACACAAAGCGACCTAACGTCTCTTGAACCCACTAATGCCCCTATTTCAATCACAACCAGTCCATAGCACACCGATTTTCTACAAAATGTACCAGTTATGAAACTAAATTGCGGAGTAATTTATGTGGTGTTGCTTTGAGATTTTAGAGATACGTACACAAAACAAAACTTTTTGTATTGCGTTGTTTCATAACTAAGGAAGTCGTCTGTCTTGGTATGGACTTGGACATGTAATGAGAAGGGAATGGTATGGAACACATGTGACTAAAAGGGTGATATATAAATGTTGATGGGTGGAGAGGGAGAAGGAGAGGAAGACCAAAGAAGAGATGGATGGATTATGAGGAATGATATGAAGCAAAAAAGAGTAAATAATAGCGTGACGATTGATAGGGGAGAATGAAAAAAAAAACATGTTTGCGCCGAACCCAAATAACATGGATAAGGGCAGCAGGAAGATGGTGTTGTTTCATAAATATGACAAAGGCTACAAAACTTATTCGTAATTATTCGTGTTAGCTTATGTATCAATCAGTCGTCTACATAAATGAACCATTCTCAACATCTTGAACATTTGCAGAAAACCAGAAAATACATATTTCTATAGGCTGTCAGTGTCAGTGTCACTAAAGCCGAGGTTTATAAAAATTACTTAGGTCTTACTGGGACATTTTTCCGAGTCTATCTTACACTTAAGGTTGACGGTTACGCGACAGCAACTAGAATCGTCCAAAGTAAAGTAACTGTTATAGAAATAATTAACATTTAAATTTTTTGACTTTATTACATTATGTTTCAGGTTTTTAGGAAGATTCTCTGAGGGGGGAATAGTGGAATAACTCAAAATGAAAAGGGGACTTTCTGAATTATTTTTACATTAAAGTCCACTTTTCCCATTCCAGTCCATTTGTGGAATAAGCCAATTCAGATATAGAATGTTGTTACCAAGTAGAATTTCTTTTCAGCTTCAATTATACTCCTAAAACATTGACGACAGCTACGGAGCCCACTATTGGAGTTCGTCTGTTTTTACATCAAATTACACCTTATTTTCGTAATGCCTCGTAATGACCCATTGTCTAGGGAGCACGGACGTTACCCGCAATCCGTCGGCATCGTGTTGGCTTGAGAACTTCTTTGTTTTACAACATACTTCAGCAAACAATTTGTCGTGAATCACGTTGGTTTATTGCAAAGGTAGATTTAAATGTGATTGATATGATAAGGATTTTATTAGCTTTGAAGATCTCTATCTATTACAAAGTATTGGCAATGGACTCGTGGTTACGTGGGAATTTCGGCTTGGGAATTATCATCATTTGCATAGCCTATTGCCATGTTAGCATGAAGCTAAATACTAGTTTCTGGATACCCTTTGGAAAGACTGGTTGTTAGACTTTCGGGGTTATGACTAACTGTAACGACTGTACAATATTTACTAAGACAGTTGGGACAGGTCATGTGCTTCTCGAGGTAGGGAACCGTGCCTTGAGAATATCTTCTGCAAACTGCGTTTTAGATTAAACAGTAATGCTTTTACATGTTTTTCAGAAATAACGGCAGTCTAGCCTCAGCAAATGGCCACCGAAGAGGCCAATAACTTTTACATCCTCAACAGAATGAAATAAATACAGCTAAGTACGTATTCACCGCCAAAGAATTTAGTCACGTTATTATTACTCGTGTCTAGAAATTTGTTACGGTTTGATAAGAAAGAAAACTAGTTACATTTAGAATACCTAGGTCCCAGTCTACTACATAAAAACTTTGTAAGAAAAATGAGGTTGCGACAAATAAGTTTTTGCTATTATCACAAGGACAACCGTTTAAAGCAAATTGTGCGCCAAGAAAATTCTGCGATAAAAACCTATGAAGTAAAACAATTTTTTCCTCGGGTTCAACGATTTGCTTAAGTATTAAAAAATACGATGAACTCTTTACATTGAAATATCATCAACATCAAAACATTTTCCTTTTAAAAATAACTTTCTCGCATAAAACAAGCTAACTCCTCGCAATAAAAGATTTATGCTCAACGCTACCTGAACGCGCGAGGTTAATGCATTTAACAGCTACCTACCATATCTGATCTAACTCCCAGCCACCAGGATCGAGAGAGACAGAAATACACATTAAAAGAAGGTTAAAATGAAACGGAACCCGAAAATTAGTCCCTTAACACCGGACGCGATAATTGTAAGACTTGTTTCTCGGACGATACTCATCGTGATTCTGTTGACAAAAAGTCCACTGATGTCGTTCTGATTGCTTAGGATGAAGCTGATGTCAGATTACTTTTTTAATCACTTCCTCTTGCTAACCATTCCGAAGCAAAAACTGAGTAAATCCTATAATCAACCTCAGGAAACTAGGAAGCTAAAGAGATAATTTGCCTTCAATTCTGAAGTTGAAACGCGAATATAAATGAAATTTTCCTTTTATAAGGAAAAGTTGGCGCAAGCTAACAGCCCTGAACTAATTGAATGATACAAGAAAAGTTTCTCGTGAACGATCCCGCCTGTTGAATGAACTAGCTGAGCATCGCAGCGAATGAGCTAAGTCAGCAAAATATAAAATCCTACGCAAACCATTTTCAGTTACCATAACTTTTATGTGTTTTCGCAAGTATTCAGCGAAACGAACATTTGAAAACACATAAGAATTATGCATTAGCAGGAATCCTTGACCGCGACAAAGCAGTGCAGGTTAGCAAACAAACAAAAAACTGGGTCAAACTCAGTTTGCTAATGTACGTAGTTATACGTATGTGAGAATTCACAGCAGCCGAAACCCGAACGGGGTTTGAGCCAAACGCGGCTGTAATCAGCGAGTCCCGAACTAAGTTAACTTCACTAACGAATTTCAGTTTTAAATTGAAGTCTGCAATACATATTTTGTTTGTTCAGGGCTTAGGCAAGTTGAAGTTCCCTTGTTTTAATATTAAATTGTAAGAGGGAATACAATGTTCGGTAATATTTTAGGTCCCTCTTCAGACAACTGCCCGAAGTATTTCTAGGAATTAGAAATAACAAAGAATCGCGTTTGTCATTGTTAACAATACATTAAGAGTTTGTACAGAGCTGGAAAAATTAACAAACAACAATATTCTCGTAAAAGACAAAAGCGAAGGAATTGTTATGAGATTCCTTGTTTGTGCAAATATTGCCGGCATTTGTTGATTGTTTCATTGCTCAGCTCGCAATATGCGCGATTGTGGGTTTAGCTTCTGTGTTTAATTTGTAGTTTCTGCAAAGTTTAATGGTTTATTTGTGTTATTTGATTTCAATAATAGGCTGGAGAGAGAATTGTGCCTCTCGCCAAAACTAATGTCATTGTGGATGCCTACAAACGCCGTCATCCATTCAGAACCGTGTACTTATACTTATATGCAACCTTTGACTTAACTTCACTACAAGGTAACTTCTGATAATGTGGTACAGATTATCAAGTAATTTAATCGTCAGAAAAAAACATTTCTCTTCAGCTGTTCTCGAGTATGGTAATATCAAGATCTTAAACCAACGAAGTGTTACGAATGGTAACCTAGCACAGTAAGCTCCAGGTCATAAAGTCTAGAATAATTTAACCGTAAAAGAAAATGTTCGCCACAGAAAGAGAAAAAATATGAAATCGAGAGGGAGACGTCTCAATGATACTGAAGTTGGGCAAAAAATATATTTGGCACAAAACTGCGGTATCTTTGCCGCCAAGTAAGTAGACATTTTAATAAATTATTGCTCAGAAATACGTAGGTTATTATATTTTAGATGTATCGCGTTTCTCAAAATCTTAAAAAACTCTGAGGAGATTTTTCCGCCAGATGATGATACTTTAAATTTACGATGTTCCTTCGTAGTTAAATGCTTTAATATTAAGTATATTGACCAGCAAAATACCCTGAAGATTGAAACGTCTTCTAGCGAATAACTGAATTACGTTTTAAATTACCTATTGGACTTTACCGCGTAATTTGTTCAATTTGGTATTGCCCTTAGCATTTCAGCGTAGGCCAAGCAAGTACCTACCTATTAATTTTGTGAAATTTTCGGGGAAATAATACCCTAAGTTATTTCTTAAGTTCCTGGAATCTAAACTAGACCACTATATTTTTATATTACACACAATATTATAACACAGTTCTTGGAACGAAGGATAAAACTAGCTTCCTGAATTTAATTATTCTGCTCGCGGCTTCGCCCACCTGTAAAAAATGTAAACTGTGTATTAGGATAAAAATATCCTATAAATAATCCTATCTGAGGTTGATATCTTATTGCTCGAATCAATCAAAGCTTTACAAATTCCGATAAAGTGGTTAGATTATACAATTTCCAATTACAGGATTGGACCGTTTGCATACGTCAGGGGTCACGCAGAAATGTCAACTTGTAACCGTTTGTGACCACAGGCTCGTGGGCGGAATTCGGAATGGGCCACAAAATGTTGTGCATAAATGTCAAATACCGGCTGAATTAAAGTGCATTGGATCGAATGTGGTCCTTGTTAATTTGTTAGTAAGCTGGTGTTATGTTCATGTAGTAAGTGGTTGGGTAAATGAGTCTTGGTACGCAATGCTGTTTTTGGAAAATGCTACTAACATTTTGAAGTGGTAAGGTGTAAGTTTGCTCGATAATGTACTGGTAAAATTGTGACCTCGAAATGTTAAGAACCGCAAAGAAGTTTAATTACTGCAGTACTTTCTGTCGCATAAAGAATTGGCAAGAAACATTATTTTCGCGTCTGCCCGTTCCAGTTACTAAACCAAATTGCTTTAACATTATAATATGGTATTCTAATACCCAAAACTTTCCTCAGTTACCTATATAATAACTCCAAACAGTTGCAAACGAGAAACCTGCAAATCCTTCAAAGTTTCTGCTCGAACAAATCGATATAGCTGCGAACATTCTCTAGACCTATTCCGGTAATAATTTGCCACAAGTACGGTGTTGTATGGAGGTTCAAGGACCGTTAGTGGCCCCATACCAGTTTATCCAGTGCAGCACTTAGGACAGCCCGTGTAGCCCAGCTGCCGGGTATCGGAAAGGTTCCCCAGATGCTACATAACTATTAGGACAGTCCCAATTACTGTTGAACTAGGAGTCTTTTTAAGAAACAATGTCTTTTTGTACGTTTTGGTTGATATGGATGACATTTTGAAGAACATCTTGGAGACATTTTACAGCTTAATTGTGGCAGTAACCTTTACAAATGCCACAAAGGGTTTTAAGGGTCTGCTCACCAAAATAATGGCAGTAAAAACTTGACGACCGACGGACAAATACTTTGTAGACTCGAATAAAAATCGATCGGCTGTGCTTTTAGTTTTGAAATGTAGAAATGAGAACTGTCCAAAATGTTCCTATAAGGGGCAGGTTGTTTTAAACATTTCTATATTTTTTTTATTGATTTTATCTAGAAACATATTAACATTACTCGTTCCAGAAAATCACAGAGGTTTGTTAGTAACGTTGATTCAGCTGGTAGGTAATAAAAATACAAGACAATATTTTTAATGTGATTGATCGGTATGCACAGAGTATTGATAGGAACTTACAAAGGAATCGTTTCAACAGAACACCAAAGCCATTCTATGCCTTTGATTCGAAATATTAACATTTCCAAAGGACTCCTTCGAAATAAGTAAATATTTCATGATCGGAAAGGGTCGGGACCTTCACAGTTGTTTTGTCATTACGACTTTGTATGCATACTGCATGGCATGGAAGGAAGTTGTGCATTTTATGTTCAACTAGCTTTGACCGTGGTTTCCTACGCATGGATGTCGGAAATTATTTCACGGCAAAGGAGATAAAAATTATCCTATGTCCTTCTCCGGGTTCCAGGCTAGCTATCTGTAAAGTTCATAATCATCAGTAGGTGTGTAAAAGCAATAAATAGACGGTGTCTTTCGCATTAAAAAATTTATAGCGACCTGTCCCGGTTTGCACGAGTGCTATTTTTTTTTATTGGATCCAGTGAATTTTCCAAAAAAAATTCGAAGACATGTGACATCTACCAATCCGCACTGGGCCCGCGTGGTGGATTATAGCCCATTCCCTCTCATTGAGAGGAGGCCTGTATCCCAGCAGTGGGAACGTTAATAGGCTGATGATGATGAAGTTTTGATTAATAGAGAAATGGAGAGAGAAGTAAGTGAATAATACATGAACTATTTTCCGTGAATAAGTAATAATAACGAAGCAAAATAGGTTAACCAATATGCTGTTCATCGACCTATATTCGGCTGTGGATGAGATACACAATACTGTTAACATACTTTCTTACAGACATTTACGATTTTGTGCGTTCAAATAAATAGCGCGACTACAAAGCGTGGAGTTCTGTGTGTGATTCTCTCAATTCAGGCAGTGTGAATGGATTTAACTAACTAGTGTTTCCAACTTTCAGTCCTTTGTCCTCATCTACACTAATATTATAACAAACAACAACAACAGCCCGTAACGTCCACTGCTGGACATAAGCCTCTCCCATGATGGGAGGAATTTGCCGTAATCTCCACGCTTGGCAGGCGGATTGGAGATCGCAGTGATGAAAGACTAACAGGAAACGCTGCTGCCCATTCTCAGGTCTACGTAGGCGCAAGGTGTTCTGCCTCAGACATTAGTCGCCTAATAACTACACGACTCAACGACTAATAATATAAAGAGGAAAGATTTGTATTTGTGTGTGTGTGTATGTTTGTAATGAATAAACTCAAAAGCTGCAGCGCCGATTTCAAAAATTCTTTCACCATTAGAAAGCTACATTCACCCTGAGTAACATAGGCTATATTTTATCCCCGTACTCCCACGGGAACGGGAACTACGCGGGTGAAACCGCGCGACGTCCGCTAGTATTTCGATAAAACAAAGGGCACGTTTTGAAATAGGTTTAGTTGGACAATAACAGACGTCGTCGTGACGTCGTCGTCGTCTGGTTGGTCTGTAACAGCCCGGATTGGAGAATAATGCGAGTAAAGGCTTGACTCATAACAGCACACCTGAAATCCAGACCCACATTTCGCCTAAGTCCTATGCAATAGGGGCGAACCTATTGCCATCAACCGGGAACAAATTCAGACAGACTTGTACTGAGAAATTCCTGATGGAAAAACCCAATAACAATTTGCTCGACCCGAGAATCGAACCAAGACCCTCATGCTCAGCAAACCACTAGACCAACGAGGCAGTCCCGTTGTACAAAAAATTTACTCATAACGTTGATCGGTATACTTAAGGCCCTTCTAACCCTAAAATTAGCAACTCCATTTGTGGTGGTTCAAACTTCGTTTGGAATACTATGATAGGAATAAAGTTCTAATCAGCTTGCACTACAAAGCGGTTGTTACGTCAGTCACTGCAGCCGAATAGTGCGAAATGAGTGGTTTTTTGCGATTTACAAAAAATCTATTGATTGGACTAAAAAAATAAAACACATAAGACCTGCTTTATAGTTAGTTCAGTTAGTATGCAAAGTTTCATGATCTAATTTGAAGTACTTTTTGAATACAAGCGGTTTATTGTTCGATTTGGAGGTAACTTTAGACTATCGAGAAAAGTTTATGGAATCGTGTTTTCGTCACACATAGGACTTAATCCTCAACTTTACCATATATTTATTTCAAAATTAATGCTGCAGTATTTTAGGCGTAACGGGGGATCATGCAAAGCCATTTGACATTCAGTAAATGAATAAAAGCTTTAAGAAAATGCATGGTCACCCTGCCGTCTAATGACGTCTCGAGAAGGTAATAACTGAAAGCTAAGTAAATTGTGGCGCAATAAAGTCAACATCGAGCTATTTAAATTGCCTGTAAGTTTATCGTGAGCTAATGTAACTTATGTATTACATTTAGTTGGTACTCACTTTAATTAAATGTCTTAACATTACTGCAAATTGCCTCGGCATTCGTTCTCTAATCTACGCGAATGTATCTACTTAAAATGTAGTTTCAGTTAAGTCACTTTATGTTCGTTTTTACTCACACTGAGAACCTAATACAAGGTGAATGCTCCAACCAGCCCGCGATATTCAAATTTTCTTAAAACGTTTTTTGCAATTTGCAGGCCAGTGCCAGGTGGACTAGTTGACTAGTAGACATGTAACTTGATTGAATGACTTTTCATGAAATAGTCATTCAATCAAGTTACATGACCTTGGAGGATTGTATTGATGATTTTGATGATTATAATTCTGTTACTACATACGTGTTACAGCCGTGAATTATAGTCTAGTCAAAATACAATACAACCTAGCACTGGCCTGCAAATTGCAAAAAACATAAGGAAATTTGAATTTCGCGGGCTACCCTGGAGCATCACAGGCTTAACCAATATGCTAAAACTAATGTTAATCAATTGTACCTATTGGTTTGTTAGAATTTCAACTTTCGATGTTGAGCCTAGCGTTGAAAATCCTACAGTTTGCTGTTATTCATTTTTGTAAGGAATACAAGTGCCCTTTCAGAAACATTGGGTGACGAAAGTAATAAGGAATAGAAGTGCCCTTTCAGAAACATTGGGTGACGAAAGTAATAAGGAATAGAAGTGCGCTTTCAGAAACATTGGGTGACGAAAGTAATAAGGAATACAAGTGCCCTTTCAGAAACATTGGGTGATGAAAGTAATAAGGAATAGAAGTGCGCTTTCAGAACCATTGGGTGACGAAAGTAATAAGGAATAGAAGTGCCCTTTCAGAAACATTATGATTGGGTGACGAAAGTAATAAGGAATAGAAGTGCCCTTTCAGAAACATTAGGTGACGAAAGTAATAAGGAATAGAAGCGCCCTTTTAGAAACATTGGGTGACGAAAGTAATAAGGAATACAAGTGCCCTTTCAGAACCATTGGGTGACGAAAGTAATAAGGAATAGAAGTGCGCTTTCAGAAACTTTGGATTACGAAAGTAATAAGGAATAGAAGTGCCCTTTCAGAAACATTGGGTGACGAAAGTAATAAGGAATACAAGTGCCCTGAAAGTAATAAGGAATAGAAGTGATGCCCTTTCAGAACATTTGGTGACGAAAGTTTCTTTTAACAAGTGTTCTACTTCATACACATACAGCATCCCCATAACAACATCACGCCTGTTATCCCCGAAGGGTTAGGCAGAGGTGTACCTCTAATAGCACACCCACATTTCGCCAGTTATGTTTAAAGTCCCATGTAATTAGGGGCGAGCCTTTTGCCGTCAACCGGGCACAAATCCAGGCTCCGTGGCTGCTACTCAGAAATTCCTGATGGAAAATCCAATAACAATTTGCCCGACCCGGAAATCGATCCCAGGACCACATGATTAGCAGCCGAGATTGCGTCAACTAGACCAACGAGGCAGACAGCATCTACCTAATCTTACGAAAAAAGGGTTTCGTGTTTGACGTTTAAACTTAAGGGCTATATCCCTCAAATGGCTTAGCATAATCCTCCGTTACGCCTAAAATACTGCAGCATTAATCTTCTCTTCTTCTTCTTCTCTATACAATAAATCTGTAGAAAAATCGTTTTTGTACATCGGAAAAATTTCGAAAAAAAATTGCCAGGGTGGTACAGGATAACAAACAGAACTCATTTCCAGCATTTTTGGAATGTTTGTCTGTTTGTCTGTTTCGATGATCAAGCATCACGTAAAATATACGAAACCAATATAGATAACTTTTATACATAAAAATTGAACGTATCTTGAGGTATTATTTAGTTTTTGTTTCATCGTAATCGGTTAATTCTATCAGAAGATATAATTAAAAGTGTTCAAGAAGAACTAATCATTAAATGTATGATGCAGTGACATCTATTGTACTAGAATGGTAATAATGACTAAAATGTGCACACCAGCATAGCTATTCACAACCCTTCGATTCAATTTTCGATTCGGAAAGTCGTATATCTATCTCGCTCGATTTCGTAATGTCAAAAAAATATAGAGATACGACTTTCCGAATCGAAAATCGAATCGAAGCGTGGTGAATAAGGGGCCAGATAACTTTGAAATCGACTGACCAGCTTTATACAAGTTATTATAGCTTAAATAAGGTACTCTAGATTAGTCTACATGACGCTGCTTTGAAAATTTACATCATGATTTCCGTGCATTATATTTTAGCAGTTTTGGTTCTTGGTCGATAGATGGCGTTGATCATTTCACTCCATTTTCTGAATCGAATGACCCTCGCCCGTGTCAGTTGCCTGAAGATTGTTTTTTTAACCGACGTTACAAAAAGAAGGAAGTTCTCAATTCGACGCGTATATTTTATGTATCACCACGCATAACTTTTTACAGAGAAGTCCGATTAACATGGTCCTTTTTTTGTGAAAAGCTTAGGTATATCTCAATGTTAGTCCCATTTATAATTGAAAAATCGTGTTTGGGCTAATTTTCTGCACCTTCGATGAGAACTTTCGACCTAGCTGGAGTATGACTGTCATCGAGTGTAAGGATGAAAACGTAAGGCTGTAGAGGCAAGCCCTTATTTGGAAAAACATAAGTAGATTATATCGGAGAAATTAAATTGTTACCAACTTGAATCTATACTTATATTATAAAGCTCAAGAGTTTGTTTGTTTGGTTGGTTAAACGCGCTAATTTCAGGAAGGAACTACTGATTCGAATTAAAAAAAACTTTTAGTGTTGAATAGTCCTTTTATCGAGGAAGGCTATAGATTATCTAACATCACGCTACTACTTATAGGAGCGAAGCATCAATGATAAATGCTGCAAAAACGGGGATTTTTTTTTGAGAGCTTCCGTTGCGAGCGCTGCATAAACGGTTAAACTATCTTTTAAGGTTGACTCACACTCTCTTTAACCCTCTTTTTCTCTCTCATGTGACGCAGACGAAGTTGCGCGGGTCAGCTAGTATTGAAATAAATATATGGTAAAGTTGAGGATTAATGCCAAGTCCTATGTGTGACGAAAACACGATTCCATAAACTATTCTCGATAGAAAAAAAATCCAAAGTTACCTCCAAATCGGACAATAAACCGCTGGTATTCAAAAAGTACATTATAAAACACATATAAACGGGTATTTTCGCGAATTTTTACCTTTAATATTTGCCCGACGTTTCGACCGGATTGCACCAGCCGTGGTCGCGGGAAGACTGAAGTATTGGAGGTACCGCCACAGCAAAGCGAAGGTGTTTATTCAACTACCCTCACTTGATCTTCATAAATGTTAAATTAGGGCCGGTTCACACTAGGACAGCACACTACACTAACAGTGTCCGCATACTGAGATGATTTCACTTGACGAGTACACTTAGTGATCACTGGATTCCAAGCGGGAGAGAGTCTGAAACCGTCTTCGCGATTGAAATTAGGATACTTCTTGATCTCAATCGCTTCCCGAACCATTCTCTTATAGTAGTGCTTCTCATTTGCAAGGATTTTTGGGTTGTGTAACTCCATCCAGTGGTTGGGTCCTGAGTCTATCACATGCTCCGCTATAGCGGACTTGTTTGTTTGTCGATTTTTGACCGCTGCTATGTGTTCCTTGACCCTTTCAGCGACTGTTCGCTTCGTTTGGCCTATGTGGGAACGGCCGCAGCTGCAATCGATTTTGTAAACACCAGGAACCTGGAAAGGTACTACATCCTTCGGTGTACGCAGACGCTTAGCCACTTTGTTGAATGGAGTATAAATCGACTTAATTGAAAACTTCTTGAAAAGGTTCCCAATTTTGTCCGTAACCCCTTTCACATAAGGCATGAATGCTGGCTGTCTTGTTACATCAATGTGTTTTTGCTTTTGCTTGCGTCTGCTATCTGGATGCCACCCATTAGTCTTGTACCCGTTTCGTTTAAGAACCTCCTGAACATGTTCCAGCTCTCCGGGCAGATGTTCAGGGTCACAGAGGTCATAGGGTCAAGGAACACATAGCAGCGGTCAAAAATCGACAAACAAACAAGTCCGCTATAGCGGAGCATGTGATAGACTCAGGACCCAACCACTGGATGGAGTTACACAACCCAAAAATCCTTGCAAATGAGAAGCACTACTATAAGAGAATGGTTCGGGAAGCGATTGAGATCAAGAAGTATCCTAATTTCAATCGCGAAGACGGCTTCAGACTCTCTCCCGCTTGGAATCCAGTGATCACTAAGTGTACTCGTCAAGTGAAATCATCTCAGTATGCGGACACTGTTAGTGTAGTGTGCTGTCCTAGTGTGAACCGGCCCTAATTAACATTTATGAAGATCAAGTGAGGGTAGTTGAATAAACACCTTCGCTTTGCTGTGGCGGTACCTCCAATACTTCAGTCTTCCCGCGACCACGGCTGGTGCAATCCGGTCGAAACGTCGGGCAAATATTAAAGGTAAAAATTCGCGAAAATACCCGTTTATATGTGTTTTATAATGTGTTTTGATCGTGAAAGTTTAAAAAAGACATTCAAAAAGTACTTCAAATTAGATCATGAAACTTTGCATACTAACTGAACTACTATAAAGCAGGTCTTATGTGTTTTATTTTTTAGTCCAATCAATAGATTTTTTGTACATCGCAAAAAACCTCTAATTTCGCACTATACGGCCGCAGTGACTGACGTAACAACCGCTTTGTTCTGCAAGCTGATTAGAACTTTATTCTAACAGTATTTCAAACGAAGTTCAGTATAATTGAACCACCACAAATAGAGTTGCTAATTTTAGGGTTAGAAGGGCCTTAAACCAGTTTGCGTTTACGAAAGTAGCAGTGGTAGTTCACTGACTGGACAGGTCCACTCAAATCTGAGTGGTTCTTTCTTCAAAAGACCATCTGAGACACTAATCTGCATAGTCCTCATGTGAGTTGAGCAAGATTATGTCTGGACTTCAAAAGAGACTATGACCTCTGAGTTTGTTTCGGCTGTTTCTTCTCGGAGTAGTCAGGTACGAAACACCGGCCCCATCTAGTTTTAAAAAATGACGTGTAAAAGTGTTTGTAAAACACTACTTGCAAAATAAACATCCGCATTTATCATTTAGTAATAAGTACTTACATAGGTATCTACCTAGTTCAAATGATTCCCACGACATGCCGGACCTGATAAGGTCTGATAACAGTGTACCTTCCTGATCTCTTTTGATTCACATGCTATGATATCAGTCAAGACACGTGGTAAACATGTGTGTCATGCTTTAGAATGTAAATAATATAACAATAATAGATTTTCAAGCTTGATTATGCATGAATAGGAACTAAGTTATTTACGTTCTTTGCACCATAAACACATGGAATTTCAACAATAGATAACAATTGCATGTTTATTTCTTTTCAAGATAAAAATCTTTATGTAAGTAATAATATACTACTTAAGTATTTCTAAATACTTACTTGTTTAGATAATAAAAAGTAAATAATTAATATGAAAGGATAAGGGACCTCAATGGACAATGGAGTATAAACCTATGTATAATTATACTCAAGTATATGTTATTTTCCTGTGTTGTACTGTGTGTACATGTTACAGTCAAAACTGTTAATCGGTCAAAACCACTTTGGACTGGTTTCCAGTCAAAACCCTTATGAAGACAAAATGAGTTTTCTGAATATAAAAAAAAAAATATATAAAAGTAGTTTTGATTGATTAAAAGTTTTTACTGTGACATACCTACATCAATAGTAAAATACCTATATAAATAAACCTTGCAATAGAATTTTGACAGACATAACTAAGAAATTCTATAATTACGGACACTATTGTTTTTCAACCACAATACTCACACATAGCACGGTAATATTATAATACAGTACTCCGACTTCATACAAACGGACGAAACGCGAGCTATACCTACGCGCCTCGATCGCGGGGTGCGCCCGGGGCGCAGACAGTCACGGCTGTACCGCAGGGGGCAGTGTCGAACGGACGGTGTGTTGTTTTTTAACAATAACCGCGCGATTTTTTCTCTAAAATTCAGTTAATATGACGAGTAGGAAGTATTGTGCTGTTTTTGGTTGTATGAATTCGTCAATAACGCATCCAGACATAAGTTTTATTAAATTACCTGGAAACTCTGAAAGGTAAGACTATAAAATAATTTTACTTACTATTAGGTAGGTACATGTGTCTTTTTAATGGATAAGTATTTCCTTTTATCTCACAAAAAAAATGTGTTTGGATTAATACATAAATCGAATAGAGTAAAGGAAAGTTATTGAGACGAGTGAAAAAGGTAGTTATATGCGGTTCTGAATGAATCATGATACGGTAGGTACTTACCTACTTACGCTTGTGTTAAAACTTCGGTGCATGTGTGTTTTGTTAGTTTGCATAATTCTAAATTCTAAATAAATTTGTTAGTTTGCAAATCTACCAATCAAAAAACAACACGCATTTTTATTGAACACTTCCTATTCAATACACAAAGTATTTCATTTATTTATATAAAAAGGATATTTACAATCACAAAACTAAATAGAAACAGAAAGTAGGCAAATGTAATTAAAATGCTGGAGATGGGCAGCCCTTACGCATGTTTACGTACCGCGCGGCTGTAGGCATTTATTTCTATCATGCGGCCGAGATACACTACTGTATATACTGTGCACATAGGTATTTTATTTCTTGTTGAATAATATTTTCTTCATCGTTACTTATTAAAATTAAAAGAGAGTTTTCATAACACCACAATAACAACATACCATTGCATAATGCATGTAATACTTGTACAGCACCAGTAGCAAAATAATTGAGCTAAACTACAACATTCTGCAATCAACAAATTACATCAATCTTATGCTATACATACTTACAGTGTAAACTGCCCATATTACACACACTGCACATCAATCAATATTGATATCATACCATCCCTTTATTTCTCTGTAGGGTTCAGCAGGGGTGAACAGACGCCAGTACATCAAGTTACACGAAACTCAAAATTTTCCAACGAACCTTTAACATACTTAATGCTTTATTGATAAAGTTGAAAATCTATTCAAGGAGAATGGCGAGATTGCATGTAATCCAGGACCCAGTGATATGTGTAGCGTACATTGTGGAAACTTATGAATAGTTAAAGAACAACTTTGTACTAAAAAAAAAGCAAATGGAAATAGGGATGTAGAAGTTGGGAGAGAAAAGATATGAAAGATTTCTGATTATAACCTAACTTAAGGCATGGACTTATAGACTTGAGAGTGGCGGTACGCAGGCTCAGTGCCAAAAATACCGCCCCGGGACCCGACGGCTTGCCTGGCAAAGCCTGGGTCCTGGCCTCGGAGGCTCTCGGGCCCCGACTGGAGGGGCTCCTAAGCGCATGCTTGGAAAGAGGCCTGTTCCCGCTTCGTTGGAAGACGAGGAAGCTGGTCCTCATCCGGAAGCCGGGGCGCCCTGCGGACTCTCCGTCCGCATACCGGCCCGTGGTGCTGCTCGACGAGGTGGGCAAGCTCTTTGAAAGAGTCTTTGCAAACCGCCTCGCCGAGCACCTTGCGGGGACGGGGCCGGATCTTGCGGAACACCAGTTTGGTTTCCGCAAGGGGCGCTCTACGGTGGATGCCATCATGCGCGTGAGAGCCCTTACGACGGGGGATGCAGTGTCCAGGGGTGGGGTTGTCTTGGCAGTGTCTCTCGACATCGCCAACGCCTTCAACTCCATGCCCTGGAGCTGCATAAGGGAGGCACTCCGGTATCACCGGGTGCCGACCTACCTCCGTCGAGTGGTCGGGGACTACCTGACGGATAGGGCCGTCATCTACCCTGGTCGCAACGGTGAGTGGAACCGACGAGAGATGTCGTGCGGTGTTCCGCAGGGATCGGTTCTAGGGCCGTCTTTGTGGAACATCGGGTACGACTGGGTGCTGCGCGCTGACCTCCCTAGCGGTGTTAGTGTAGTTTGCTACGCTGACGACACGCTGGTGCTGGCGCAGGGGAGGTCGCACGAGGCGGCGGCCGAAGCGATGACACGCGGGGTTGCGATAGTCGTTGAGAGGATCCGGCAACTGGGTCTCGAGGTGGCACTGCACAAGTCCGAGGCCATGTGCTTTCATGGGCCTCGGAATGCGCCACCGACGGGATCCCTACTGACGGTAGGAGGGGTATCCATCGGCGTCGAGTCGACGCTGAAGTACCTGGGACTTGTCCATGACAGCCGGTGGAACTTTGTGGAACATTTCCGACGTTTGGCCCCCAAACTGGAGCGGACTGGGGCTGCCTTCAGGCGGCTCCTGCCCAATCTGGGGGGGCCAAACGCCTCCTGCCGGAGGCTCTACGCGGGAGTCGTGCGGTCCATGGCCCTTTATGGGGCCCCGGTGTGGGCGCGTTCATTGAGGCGGCGAGCCGCCCACTACCTGAACGCGCCCCAAAAGGTGGTAGCCGTAAGGCTGGCCCGGGGCTACCGCACGATTGCCCGCGAGGCGGCGAGCCTCCTTGCCGGATTGCCGCCATGGGATCTGGAGGCGATAGTCCTCGCGCGCCTGCATGAATGGCACGCGGAGGCGCTACGCCGGGGGGAAACTCCGCTGCCGCGACAAATTGTCGCTCAGCGGACAGACTTCCGGCGGGATCTCATGGCGACATGGAGAGAGCGACTGTCGCAACCCCGTCCTCTTTGAGGAGTGGCTTGAGAGACGCCACGGCGTCCTCACCTTCCGCCTGACGCAGGTCCTCACCGGACACGGTGTTTTCGGGAGGTTCCTGCACCGAATCGGGCGGGAGGAAACGCCCGGGTGTTTCCATTGCGAGGATCGACCGGAGGACACGGTGGAGCACACGGTGGAGGTGTGCCCCGCGTGGGCGGAGCACCGCCGTGTCCTCGAAGCGGCGATCGGCGGCGGCGACCTCCCGCGTCCCGCCCTGGTGCAAGCCATGGTTCGGAGCGAGACGGAATGGGACGCCGTCACCTCCTTCTGCGAAGCAGTAATGCTAGAGAAGGAGGTGGCGGAACGTGAGAGAGAGAGAACCTCTCAACGTCCCGGCCGCCGCGGGAGACACCCCGGGCGTCGGGGGCCACCGTAGGGGCGGGCCTGTGGACGGTGAGCTATGGGCTAGCTCGCCGTCCGTCCGTCTCATGACGACAGGCCGTGTCGACGGCGCGTTCGTGTTCCACGAGCGCCTCAAAGAGAGTCAGCAAAAACGAAGGGGTCCGTAAGGACCGATGCCTGCCGGGGTTGCGGGACTGTTCGAAAGAGATACCGTGGCCCCGGAACACAAAGGGCGATGAAGGAACACGGATGGGTTTTAGTCAGTAAAAGTCTGACACTCCCTCCTGCTCTGCCCGGAGCGGGAGAAGTCATTTGATGATTTCCCATCCGAAAAAAAAGAAAAAAAAAGGCATGGACTTATTGGTTATTATGATAGCATTATCCGTATTCCACGTAGCCGTTGAACACAAACAAACAATGGAATGATCCACAGCACAGACTATGCCCACAGATGAATTTGACGGACATTCCATTTCTCAGCGGTAAGAAGGTAAATGTCAAACGTTGGGTTTGGAAACTGTACGATGACTTATCTATACTAATATTATAAAGAGGTAACATTTGTTTGTAAGTTTGTATGTAGGGGGTAATCTCCGGAAGTAATGAACCAATTTTAAAAATTGTTTCATTGGTAGAAAGCTACATTATTCGTGAGTGCTATAGGCTATATTTTATTCCCGTACTCCCACGGGAACGGGAACTACGCGGGTGAAACCGCGGGACGTCAGCTAGTTTTTATATAATTAAAATCACTCGTAACTTTTAATTGCCATCACCTAGTAACTCAATATTTTTTACTAGCGGACGTCCCGCGGTTTCACCCGCGTAGTTCCCGTTCCCGTGGGAGTACGGGGATAAAATATAGCCTATACGGATTCGGAAGAATCCCTCTAAGTAATGGTAAAAGAAATTTTGAAATCGGTCCAGTAGTTATTGAGCCTATTCAATACAAACATACAAAAATACAAAGGTTTCCTCTTTATAATATTAGTATAGATATAGAACTCTGATAAACTCTTTACTAAAATTAATATATATATAACTAGACCGTGAACGGCGCTCTATTGATTTTTCTCCTTTGACAGCTTGATTTGCTGGCGATGGCAACTGTGTAAATAGTACACTCACCATTCACGAGCTGTTTTTGTTTAATCCTATGTAATAGGAGGTGTGTGTAGGAAGGCCGACCCCAAGTAAATGGGATAAGGTCTAGGAGGAAGAATAAGAATAGGAGGTGAGTGTATTGGCATCAAACAGAAATACTTATTCTGAACTGCAACTGAGAAATTCGTGACATTCCAATAGACAAACCAAGTATCACTTTACTCGAGCTTGGAATCAAACCTAGGACCCCAGAATCTAGGAGCCTGTGCAACTACTAGGCCAATAATTGAGTACAGTAATGACATCAATCATATTATATAATATATACTAGCTGACCCGCGCAACTTCGTCTGCGTCACATAATATAGCATAAAACATGTCATTTTGTGCATTCAATTACGAACAAAAACCTTTTAAAATCAATACTGCTTACCTCCCATAACAAACGGCGTGATAATATGTAGCCTAATGCCTTCCTTGGTTTACAAAAATCATTTTTGCTGAATTTCAATTCAATCTATCCAGTAGTTTTGGCGTGAAGCCGTACCATACACACAGACAGACAACAATTCTTAAAAGACACTTTTTGTCATCAGTTACGTTTTTCTAACAAAAGCCACTTATTTTTTCTCGAAAATTCTCAATGTACAGTTTTTAGGGTTCCGTACCCAAAGGGTAAAAAACCGGCCAAGTGCGAGTCGGACTCGCGCACGAAGGGTTCCGTACCAATTATTATAAAAAAAAACACGTTTGTTGTATGGGAGCCCCCCTTAAATATTAATTTTATTCTGTTTTTAGTATTTGTTGTTATAGCGGCAACAGAAATACATCATCTGTGAAAATTTCAACTGTCTAGCTGTCACGGTTCATGAGATACAGCCTGGTGACAGACAGACGGACAGACGGACAGACGGACAGACGGACAGACGGACAGACAGCGAAGTCTTAGTAATAGGGTTCCGTTTTTACCCTTTGGGTACGGAACCCTAAAAACGGAACCCTATTACTAAGACTTCGCTGTCTGTCCGTCTGTCTGTCACCAGGCTGTATCTCATGAACCGTGACAGCTAGACTGTTGAAATTTTCACAGATGATGTATTTCTGTTGCCGCTATAACAACAAATACTAAAAACAGAATAAAATTAATATTTAAGGGGGGCTCCCATACAACAAACGTGATTTTTTTGCCGTTTTGTCTAATGTATAGATAATGGTACGGAACCCTTCGTGCGCGAATCCGACTCGCACTTGGCCGGTTTTCATTCGTTACTGTTTTATTATTATGTATAGATGCTACACTATAAAGTGGACACAGTGAGGTTGTTCCAGGTCTGTTTGTTTCCCGCGATCATGATGCTTGCAACAGCGTCGAAATATCGGGAGCTCATGGAAAAAGAAAATCACGGATATTATCCCATAAGTATAAGTAGGTACTTTAGGTGTGTTTGATTGTGAGTTTAAATGTTTGTAGAGCAACCCATGAAACAGGAGAAATTACTAGTGTAAGGCAACTTTTTTTTTCGCTTAAAAGCCAATAATAAGCGAATAAGGAGGAAGAGCTCGTAGCTAAATAATAACAGCCGCTCGGGTCGATCTTTAGGTTAAGCCGTGCTTGCCTAGGTTGGTCTGTGGATGGGTGACCACCCATTACATACCGAGTTTCCTCCGTGCCTCGGAAAGCACGTTAAGCAGGTGGTCCCAGCTGTCATTTGTGATTTTTGAAAGTAGTAACTGGTAGTCAGTGGCCCAAAAAGTCTGACAACCAGTCTTCCCAAGGGGTATCGTATTACCGAGTACTAACTGGGTTGTGGAGGTCAGATAGGCAGTCGCTCCAAGTAAAATACTGGTATTCAGCTGCATCCATTAAACCCTTCAGGTTTTCAACTGAGAACCTTTACCGGATTTCGGATCTTCTGACCGTTAGAAAGCTTTACGTACTTAATATAATTCTAACTAAGCATAAAACTCTATCGTTCAACCCACAGAAGACAAAAGGCAGAAGGAAAAACACGGTTGCTCCTACTGTGTCGGTAAAGTCTACATTCGCAAAAAGGCAATTCCCTAGGCAATCATCCCATTTATACAATTTTCTTAATAAAGAACTTGACATATACCCACTAACCTACCGCGAATGTAAAAACGCTTTGTCTAAATGGCTTAAGTTAAAAACCTATGACGAAGTGGAAAATATGGTGCAATCAATGAGACTGTAATATTTATATTACGCTATGTTATTTATGGCGCTAATGGAAGTTAATGTTTTGCATTGATTCCGATCCCAAGACTAGTCGCAGGGTTAGCTACCAAAAAAAAAAAAAAAAAAAATTACCTGTATTGTAATTAAATTAATCTCCACCTGTATGAAGTGTGGATTATGACCCTCACCCCCCCACACTTACTCTCACCCACTACTCACTCTCATACACATACTACATACACATTCACCTCCACACCATCTCCTACACACAGAACAGCGCGTTATTTGTCTTTGTTTTATTTGTCTTTTACTCTTAGAAAAATACTGTGTAAGTACCCATTTTGTTCCTGCATTTTTAATTATATAAGTTCATTTAATATTATGATCAGGTTTAATTTAATAACTTAAATACAATTACATAACCTGGGGAAGGGCGGAGTATCCTAAAACAAGCATACTATTTGCTTAAATGGATTCTCCCCATTGTAACTAGAATAAGGTATTTAAGTTGAAGCAATAAACTATTTTTATTTTTTATTTTTATTTTTGTATCCGGTTGGACTGGAAGTAGACCCCAAAAAAACTTGGGAAGAGCTAGGCAGATGAATAAGTGTATAAGGATTGTTCTAGGTGGCATACCATACATTCTGCCTCTCCATGGAAAAAGGTATTTATGTATGTAAAGTATAAATTGCCTACAATACGCACACTGCACATCAATCAATATTATTGATGGTTTGCTATCTAAATGTAATAGCTATTGATAAAACCGGTAGTGCTGCAAATAATAACATTAAGATAGCATGCATATCAGTTTCAATTACTCACGTTTCTTGGTGATAAGGTTGGGTGTTAGGGATTAATAAAATTGAGTAGGATGTTGTCTCAGGGGTTATTTTAAGACTTCGTTTTTCGATTGTAATGGTTTTGAGTGGTCTGTCTGCAGTTCTGCTGGTCATCAAGAATTTTTAACCATATCAGACTGTGGTGGATTATAGGCAACTCCCTCTCACAGTAAAGAAGCATGTGTCCTAGCAGCGGGAACACTATAGACCTACTATTAACCATCTGATTTGTTTGCAGTCTGGTTTTAGTCAAAATTCCAATTTATAGTATTTAATATTTTATGCACACAAATGTACCCAGGCAGACCTAATGCCATTGATAGTTTCTACAACTCAACCTTTCGGTTCAAGGTGCTCTGTGACTTGTGAGTCTTTTTTAGGGTTCCGTATCCAAAGGGTAAAAACGGAACCCTATTACTAAGACTTCGCTGTCTGTCCGTCTGTCTGTCACCAGGCTGTATCTCATGAACCGTGACAGCTAGACAGTTGAAATTTTCACAGATGATGTATTTCTGTTGCCGCTATAACAACAAATACTAAAAACAGAATAAAATTAATATTTAAGGAGGGCTCCCATACAACAAACGTGATTTTTTTGCCATTTTGTCTAATGTATAGATAATGGTACGGAACCCTTCGTGCGCGAGTCCGACTCGCACTTGGCCGGTTTTTAATTTTACTGATGCTATCAAAGTAGGTATTTACTTATCCTACAGTACCTGTGTGTTTATTTTTCAAAAACATAATAATTATAATAATCTAAACTGTTCTCATTAGAGAACAGTTTAGATTAATATAATGAAGTGGAATTGACTTTAGATCAATTAATTAAGAATATCAACAAATCTGTGAACTAATAACATTGAAAACCTGTTAGCAGGAAGGTTTGTGGTCATTATTATTGATTGATGTGGTTTAATAAAGTCCATTGTAATGATTTATGTAGTCTGAATAAGTATGATGTTTTGACTTTATAGTGACTAGCAAATTAAGATTAATTAAGTCTGACAACCAGTCTTACCAAGGGGTATTGTATTACCCAGTATTAATGTTTTGACTTTATAGTGACTAGCAAATTAAGATTATTAAGTCTGATAACCAGTCTTACTAAGGGGTATTGTATTACCAAGGGGTATTGTATTACCCAGTATTAACTGGGTTGTGGAGGTCAGATAGGCAGTTGCTCCATGTAAAATACTGGTATTCAGCTGCATCCGGTTAGACTGGAAGCCGACCCCAACATAGTTGGGAAAAGGCTAGGCAGATGATTATGAGTGACTATTATGCAAACTTATAAAAGTATGTCTATTTTAGCAATACTTTTTGATTGACAGGTACAGGTGAAAGATTCGATAGGATTTCAATTGGATATTTATTTTTAAAGGTATGAAATTAAAAACAACTGTTTAGTTATGTGGCTCACATTATACGCAACCAGTGGTGGTTCATGGTGTATTGGTATTCTGCACTTTCAATATTGTTTCCGATGCCATGCCGCGTTGAAACAAATTCAAATTTCAAACGTTTGTGTTCATCGATGCGTGAAACTTTATTTGATATCACGATAACACAATATTTTTATTCTTCGACCGTGTCTTCAATCACGTAATACATTACTTAAAGAAGGACAAACAACATAAAACAGTTAGACCATGAATGCAATACACAAATAAAAAATGAAAACAAAAAATACTTACCGATACACGTTGTTCGCTTTCTTGTAAATATCCAACACTGGCCTCCACAAAACTTTGCGATTATTCTCACTAAACACTTACACTGTTTGTTTGTACAGTTTTGTTGTATATTTCATTCAAAAATGCAAGGATAATCACAACAAAGTAAGATTTTTGAAACGATACACACACTGCGTTTCGTTTGTTGATTTGACATTGGGAATTTGCTTAAGTCAATGGGAATTTGGGAAATTTGACATTGACAGCTGCAAGCTGACAATCACAAATTGACTGCTGACGTTTCATTTGTTACTAGCTTCACACACTATTTGGTCGGTAAAACAGGATTTAAACGTTTTGTTTTAGCAATATCTAAATTAACATTGGCAAAGTAACTTATCATATTGTTACTAATATTTTAATATTTCGAACTAAAATTTAGTTAGTGTGTTTCATTTAATGTTTAAAATAACTGCCTAAATTGATTGTTTTGTTTGAAACATTTAAGTGTATGTGGTTTACATAAAGTTTGTAAAGTTACATGTGTTTGTTTTGTAGTTTCAATCCTAGATGGCATTAAAAGCGATTCAAAATTCGTTTTGCAAACAATCGTAAGATGTCACTAAACGCTGAAATTCATATGGAAATACGAAGTCCAAAACGATTTTTTTCCGCGAGCTTCCGTTTTTATTCGATTCTAAATGAAACCTGAAAAACCAATGATATTCTAACAAACAGATATGTTATACACCTACAAAACCACCGAAAAAAGTGTGCCGCGGGGAGAGCCAGCTCACATACACGCAGTGACGCAGAATAAAGGAAAAACAGGCCAATTGACACGTTTTCGAGTCTTCACGATTGCGCGCTCATAACATATCTGTTTAATTAAATATCATTGTGAAAAACATTCTCATTTTGGATCATTCTAAATTGTAATGAAGTTTGATATTATAGGATTAGGGCCACTATGCTCAAAATTAAATATTCTAGCTAGAGCTACTGTTACATAACATGATCATGAGTTATGAGTTAGCGTACCAACTGGTCAGTTTCCTTACTCGTTTAAATAAAATAATTAAGCTACTAGTCCCTACTTACGCGAACCCCAAGTTACTTGGTGTTCTATTTCCGTTCTTCTACTTCTCCTATTAAATACATTTAAAAGATTATAATACCTTTATGGGCGGTATAGGTACCTATGTTCTTACTAAGACTTATCTACCATAACTTTTTAAACTAGTAGGTAGGTAGAGTAGGTACCTACCTAATTTAACTTTTCCTGTCCGACCAATATTTGAAACAAGGCAAGCAAAATAATTATCCTGTTGCTATCATTTTAATTTAATTTGTCCACATCACGATATGCATGTTGCATGTCACAGTCAAAACTGAAAATGGGAACAAATTGCTCACTTATTTAAATTGAATTACCCAATTTAGTGAATTTTAATATGTAATGTACCTACCTGCTTATAGGGTTTTACTGCATAAAAAGAAGAAATCAAAGCTAAAAGACAACGCAACGTGTAGGGTGTAAATACCTATACTAAGGTAGGTCTGTAGGTAGGTAGGTACTCAATTTGGTTGCATGTAGGTATACGGTACCTTCTACCTGATTACTTCACTATATGGAGGTAGATATTACCGTATAGTTTAGTTCCTTCCTACCCAGGTTGGTACGCATTGTTGGGTGGGAATGGTGGGATACCCTTCCTACTTAGATATAGGTTAAGTAAGGGATTATACTTTTATACATCCATTAACTGCCGGTGTCTTTTGTATTTATTTGTTTTTGTGAATGCTGGTTAACCTGTAATTGGCGACTGTGTGAGTCCAAGACCGTGAAACCTACTTATGTATTACTAGCGGACGTGACGCGGTTTCACCAGCGTAGTTCCCGTTCCCGTGGGAGTACGGGGATAAAATATGTTACTCAGGGTGAATGTAGCTTTTTAATGGTGAAAGAATTTTTGAAATCGGCGCAGTAGTTTTTGAGTTTATTCATTACAAACATACACACACAAAAATACAAATATTTCCTTTATATAGGTACCTATCCTACAATAAGTTCGCAACGCGAAAAAAAATCAGCAAAAAAACAGTGTGACACGCGCAAGGTCTTTTGGCCCAAATTTTGAAATTTCCCGCGCGCCGGAGAGCGTCGCGTCGCCGAGCGCCATAGAGCGAGACGGCACTCGACGAATCAGAAGGTTTCCCGCCAGATATTTAGAATAAGAGACTGATTGTTTGTGGTAGTTTTTGGGATTTTCGATAATTTTGTGATACAACATGGGAGGTGGCCATTTGTTGCTATGTGAACTAACTTGTACTTTGCTTGATTATAGACGTAATAAGAATTAAACGGTGTTTCATTGATGTGAACATAAAACTGGCGCCCAAGCGAGGGACTGTGATTGTGCTCGTACAACAAAACACAGTGAACCCACACGAACAATGACGCCGGCAATCACGTCGACAATCGGATTTTGAAGATGCCATCGACGCCGACGAAACGAACGCTCGGCCTCCGGTGAGGTCCAGTTTTACAACAGACGACATGGCGTCCATGTTGACGACGCTACAAGAGTCTCAAACAGCGGCATTCGAGCGATTACTCGGCCGTGTCCTCGAACATGAAACACGTCGTGACTCACTATCGACGACGCTGGCGGCGGCGACCACGCCGGCCGCGGCGCCCTCGGCCGCTCTCCTCGGGAACTTCGCCAAATGTACGGCGCGGTTCAGTGGAGCGCCAGGTGACTCACTTGACGGCTTCATCGACGCCACGGAGGCCTACAAGGAGTGCGCCCACGTGAGTGATGACAACGCACTCCGTGGGTTATCCATGCTGCTGACAGGCGATGCATCAGTCTGGTGGCAGGGAATCAAATCCACCATCAGCACCTGGAGTGACGCGGTGTCTTCCATACGAAGTGCATTCGGTGACACGCGTCCGCCACATCGAATTTACATAGAACTATTCAGTATGTCACAAGGCCGTGAAAAGACTGAACGATTCGTCGCCAGGGCTCGAGCTCTATTCGCAAGACTTCCAGCCGGTGATGTCAGTGAAAAAGTACAAATTGATATGCTGTACGGCCTCCTACACCAGCGTGTCCGTGAACGAGTGCGGCGTGATGAAATATCGTCGTACGAAGTGCTATTGCAAAAAGCGAGGCACGTGGAGGACGCGACCGACGAAAGCGAGTACCAACGTCGACGCACCAGGACGCCACAGCAGTGGACATCAACCACCTCGGGCGAAACATCCCTCAAAACTACTCCGCCGCCACGCTACGCGCCTACGACGCCACGGGAGCCCCGGGATCATCATGCTTCAAACGCCGGCGCCGCGACTCCGCCGCCACGCTACGTGCCTACTACGCCGTGGGAGCCCCGCGTGCCGCATAATACGTTGAGCAACAACCCTGTCGCGCCGAGTACCGGCGCTGCTGCACGTCCTGCGCGCGATTCCGCGCCACGACCTGCGGGCAATGATGGTGGTCATGGTGGTGTGACTGCTTCGATAAATAAATTTCCTGCATGCTACGGGTGTGGTACTAAAGGTATTATTCGGTCGCAGTGTCCAAAGTGTACAAATCACTATAACGCTGTCGACGTCGCGAGTCTCTCTCCCGCGTCTGACTCCGTAGAGCCTTGTAAGTTAAAAACCACCATTTCTCCTCCAAGCGGTAAATATAAATATTATTATGATTCGGTAGATTTCTCACCGACAGATTTTGTAGCAACTCTCCCTATGAGTTTTTTTGATAGTGACTACCTAGGTAGGTCTCAGTCTCCACAAGTGCTGCTTAATACACCCAGTGGGGTGGATGCACCAGTCGTGCAGCATAGTGTACCTAGTAGGGTAACTGCACCAGTTAATGGTACTTTAAATAATTTTTCTGCAGATAACTTTTGTGATCAAAATATTATTTCCTCATCAAGTGGGGTAAACTTGACGAACGAATGTAGGGTGTCCATGGAAAGTTTAGAACGTTTTTCTACAGTTTACAGTAATGATAAAAATGATTCTCCGAGTGACTCTGTGGAGCACCAGGTTAAATTAAGGCCTACTTTAAGTGTTCAAATTTTAGGTGTTCGCGGGAATGCATTGTTGGATACAGGTGCTAAGAGTAGTGTTGCTGGTGCTATGCTGTACCGGTTGCTGCAAAAGCACGAGCACCCCTGTGAGGAGACAACTCGACGAGTCCGGCTTGCAGATGGCTCTGCACGTACTCGCCCAGTACTACTTACCACTTTGGAAGTAAGGGTAACTCCTGAAAGGTCAGTAACACTTCAATTTACAATTTTTCCGGATGCTCAAGATAATGAAACGCTGCTTGGAATGGACTTCTTGGTTGCAGCGGGCATTGTGCTTGATTTTGCTTCATCTTCTTGGCATTTTTCGGGTGAGCATATTTTATATGACATTGAGTATGAAACTCCAAAGTTGTGCACTAATATATTTGCTGCTGATCTTTTGCGTGATGATGAGGGGCTTATGCTGAATCCAAATGAAAGACAGCAGTTATCTGACTTGCTACAGCAAAATAGTGATATATTTTCGGAACAGGGAGAGCCAACCCTTTATGCGGAACACCACATTGACACAGGTGACCATGCACCAATATCTGTCCCTCCTTATAGGCTCACACCTGCTAAGAAGGAACTAATGAGGGTCGAGCTGGAGAAGATGCTGGCAGATGGTGTCATTGAAGAATGTGAGTCTGCATGGACTTCCCCCGCTGTGCTTGTGCCCAAGAAAGACGGCAAGGTAAGGTTTTGTGTAGACTATCGTAAAATAAATTCTGTAACTAAAACTGACGCTTACCCCATGCCGCATATTGACGACTTGGTTCAGTCGACTAAACGCAACTGCTTCATGTCTACGCTTGATCTACGGACTGGTTTCTGGCAGGTAGCCATGAAGGAAAGCGATAAGGATAAAACTGCTTTCCAAACGCCTTTTGGTACTTACCGCTTCACTCGCATGCCATTCGGCTTGAAAAATGCACCGTCAACGTTTCAGCGCCTAATTGATAAGCTTCGCTCTGCTCTAAACCGCGACTTCTGTCAAATTGAAGGTGATAATGTTACAATATTAGCTTATCAGGACGATCTGCTGCTCATTACAGAATCGTACTCCGGTCATCTTGCTGCTTTGCACGCCGTTTTGGATAAGCTGCGCGCCTTCAAACTAAGGGCGAATCGAGACAAATGTGTATTTTGTAGAAAAGAGGTAAAGTACTTGGGGCATACTATTACTAAGGATGGTGTGTCTCCCGACAACGATAAAGTACAAGCTATAGTAGGTATGAAACCACCTCAAAATCTTAAACAGTTAAGAACTTTCCTGCAGACTTGCTCCTGGTTCAGGAAGTTCGTGCCTAATTTCTCCGCTATTGCTGAGCCCCTAACACGCCTGACCAAAAAGTGTCAGCCCTGGGTCTGGCAGTCCGAGCAGGTAAACGCTTTTGAGGAGCTGAAAATGCGCCTTACGTCTGCACCTATTTTAATACAAGTTGACTACTCCCAGCCATTAATTCTCAGAACAGACGCTAGTAGCTATGCGATAGGTGCGGTCCTTCTGCAGGGTGAGGGCATTGGAGAACAGCCCATTGAGTATGCCAGCAGATTGTTGATCCCCGCGGAAAAGAACTATAGCACCACAGAACGGGAGGCTTTGGCCGTAGTATGGGCTGTAGAGCGCTTCAGAGGCTACATAGATGGACATGAGGTCATAGTTAAGAGTGATCATCAGCCTCTCAAGTGGCTACTTACTGTCAAGTCACCCTCAGGTAGGTTGGTGCGCTGGGCACTTAAGCTCCAGTCATTTAATATTACTTACGAATATACCCCAGGCAAGGCTAACGTAGTCGCGGACACGTTAAGCCGCCCACCCTGTTATGACAAAGAAGATGCAGAAGATCAAGGTTTGTGTCCAGTTCTCATAAATTTACCTACTGCTAGTCCAGCTGACTTGCGAGCGGCTCAACTAGACGACCCCGATTTAATGAAAATAATACAGGATCTGGAAGATCCCGACGAACTCACCTATAGTCGATGGTTAGAGAGAGGGTATGTGTTGTCGTTAGGTGTTCTCTACCGATATGACCCTGATGCTGATGCTGAAGACGCTCAGTTTGTGGTGCCGAGTTCCATGCGAGATGAGATTCTAAAGGAGCTACATGATTCACCTACTGCTGGCCATCAGGGTATAGAGCGGACTCTTCAACGACTTAGAGAAAGATATTATTTTCCTGGCATGCGCAGATATGTGACTGATTATCTAAAAAAGTGCATTGAATGCCTTCGTTACAAACCATCGAATCAAAAGCTCTCAGGTTTGTTGCAAACTCCAGTACTTCAGCAGCGAGGCGAAGTCCTAGCTATCGACCTATTTGGACCACTACCACCTGGAGACCAGGGGGAGCGGTGGATACTGTTGATAGAGGATGTGGCTACCAGGTGGGTAGAACTCTTTCCTCTTGTTGATGCGACAGCAGAGGCCTGTTCTCGTATCCTTCTGGAGGACTACTTCCTTCGATACGGATTGCCACGACGTGTCATTTCAGACAACGGTACGCAATTTGTGTCTGCTGTTATGCAGCAATGTATGTACCTGATGAACGTTAAGCAGGAGCTAATACCATTATACCATCCAGAGGCCAATCCCGCTGAGAGAAAAAACCGGGACCTCAAGGTACAGTTATCCATTTTAGTACAGACTACGCACACCGACTGGCCTAAGCACTTGGCGAGTGTTAGATTTGCTATGAATAGCGCTGTGTGTTCCACAACAGGTAAGACACCCGCATATCTAATGTTTGCTCGGGAGTTGCGAACCCCGTTCGATGTTAACCATGACTTACGCAGTATCTTGGATAAGGAAAACTTCGTTCCTCAAGTCACTCCCTACTTGCGTACCTTTATAACTTCGCTTTCCGACATTAGGGAACGAGTAGAGAAAAGTCAGGACGTACGTAAGGAAGTAGCTGATAATTCCCGTATAAAGGAAACAAAGTTTAATGTAGGAGACTTAGTTCTGCTCAAAACTCATGATTTAAGTAATGCATCGAAGGGCATTACAAAAAAGTTCATGCCCCGACGAGATGGTCCGTATCGCGTTAGGCAGATAGTTAGTCCTACTACTTTTGTTCTTGCGGACCACGCGAATAATGTGATAGGAAAGTACCATAGCTCGGACTTAACCCCCTTGACTACTCCGTTAGGTTCAACAGTTCCACTGCAGCCTAAAAGACGCAGAGGGAGACCGCGCGGTCGTGCATTAAGTCCTAAGTCGGACTCGGGACTAGTTACCGACTTGGAGGGGGAGTGTGTGACACGCGCAAGGTCTTTTGGCCCAAATTTTGAAATTTCCCGCGCGCCGGAGAGCGTCGCGTCGCCGAGCGCCATAGAGCGAGACGGCACTCGACGAATCAGAAGGCTTCCCGCCAGATATTTAGAATAAGAGACTGTTTGTTTGTGGTAGTTTTTGGGATTTTCGATAATTTTGTGATACAACATGGGAGGTGGCCATTTGTTGCTATGTGAACTAACTTGTATTTTGCTTGATTATAGACGTAATAAGAATTAAACGGTGTTTCATTGATGTGAACATTAAAACAGCTGATTTTTTTCGCGATTCAGGGTTTGATCCTATAGTAAAAGTTGTTCATAATGATGAGTACAAAATGACCCGTTATGAGATTTCGTGTATGAATATATTGTCTACTTTGTAGGTATATAGGCAGAGCAGCCTCGACTCTTTTTATTATTTACCTAATACTCTTTACTGTGAATGAAAGTGGGAGAGGGTTGCTACCTACTATTTGAGGCGCAACCCCTAACTACCAACTTAAAAAGTTTTTTGAAACGAGGATAGATAAGAACCTAATTCAAAAATAAGGTAGCCAGTTCGGTTACATAGGGGTGGTGTTAAAGTCTGGAATTAATAAGGTTTTAAAATCTGGGCTTAAATCTTGTTACCTGCCTATATGCTTCAAATACTAGAGGTATATTTTTAAAACATAGATAGTCGTGGACTCGTGGTCTATGAAGCAATAGAAGGACCAAGAAGCAAATTGATTTTCAATACACTTCCTCGAAAACTGGTCCTTAGCGCACTACGATTAGGTACAACATGCAATGTATTTCACACGCGTGCGATTTTTTCCACTTTCCTGCACGTGTGCGGGAATGAAAATTGCCACAGATAACTATACCTATACTTAGTCCAAATTGGTTCAAGGCCTATAGTCTGATGTGAATGTTTTTTTTTTAATTTTTGCAAAGCACTACGCGTCTTTACGGCATAAATATTTTTTGAATATTCAAATTGTGTTTATAAATTAGAATATCATAGATAAACATGATTATTTAAAACTAATAGTTACTTTTATGCACAAATTAACATTTATTTGTGTTCTGAATTCAAAAATATAAAATAAATCTATTTTTTATATTAGGCTGTTTAACGGCTTCATACCATTGCCTCTCTTTCAACCTGGCGAGACCAAAGCGCGAAAAAAAAAGAAAATTTAAATCATAGTTTCATAGTTCGTGACAAAAATATTATTCGTTATTTTATTTTATTTCTTCAAAAGTGTAATGAAAAACGTCGTTTGATACACGTGGACATTTGTTATTGCAATTCTCGGCTCAAAAACACCCTCGCCTACGGCTCGAGTGTTATAATTCCGCCTCGATTGCAATAACAAACTTTCTCCACTTGTATCAAAATGCTAATTCATTAGTCGTAGTAGATCCCTAACAGAACGACCTTCACCGAGCTGGTTAAGGCTGATGCTCCAGGGTAGCCCGCGAAATTCAAAATTTCTTACGTTTTTGGCAAATTGCAGGCCAGTGCTAGGTTGTATGTTGATTAAAATATTGGACGCGATTGTAAGACGTATGTAGTTACAGAATTATAATCATCAAAACCATCAATACAACCCTCCAAGTTCATAAAGGTCGAGAAACGATTTTTTCAAGGTCAAAGTCATTGCTAGACCTTTATGAACTTGGAGGGCTGTATTGATGGTTTTGATGATTATAATTCTGTAACTACATACGTCTTACAATCGCGTCCAATATTTTAATCAACATACAACCTTGCATTGGCTTGCAATTTGCCAAAAACGTAAGAAAATTTGAATTTCGCGGGCTGGTCGAAGCATTCACCTTAATGGATGAAAAGTATTTTATATCAAATTAAATATGTCAATAAATATATTGCAAATGGGTTGACTAAAAAAATTCAGTTCAGAATATGATTAAATAGCAATTTAGAAATTATGTATTTTTTTTTTTACATTTCTCTGGTTTGACTAATAGACAAATTCCATACCAATAGAAAACGTTAGCCTTATGTTAACCTAACGTTTGCATATTCTACAGCCTTCATACTTTCTATTGGTACCTATGGAAACCAGTGAAACGTTAAAGAAAAAAAAAATTGTATTCTGGACTGAAATTTTTTAGTCAACCCATTTGCAACCTACCTATATTTTTTGAATACTTTCATCCATTAACCAGCTCGGTGAAGGTCGTTCTGTAAGGGATCCTATACATCCTATTGTATTATTTATTCAAACCGTGATTTTCCAAAATACATGATCGTCATTCATTTCTGTCCATATTTTCCCCAATTTACAAATCTTGCAGTCATAACTTCATCAATGTCAGAGTACAATCATACCTACCCGTTCGCAAGCTACAAAAATCAATGACACGTTCAAACAGAACACAATACCCGAAAATGTGTAACCAAGCAACGTGCAAACGACACAGTCTATATACCTAAGCGTAACGCACTTGTATCTATTATAAATCACATGTTCTGTATGTATGTGTTGTTGTCAGGGGAATAAAGTCATAAATCACGAAAGGTCAGTACTGTATACCTAGTTAGTTATGTAGTAAATTGCTTTGATAGTGTACTATGTACCTACGTGTTGGCGCTTGGTCGATTTTTTCAACGTGTTCGGGGAAAGGTGCTTTGTAATCTTTGTGAATGAAAACGCGGTTATTGAAATGGGGTATTGTAGGGTTAATTAACGAGGAGAATTTTAGAAAGATTCTATTGAGAAATTAGAATGCTTTGTTAAATTAGTCTTTGCAGAGGTAGAGAAAGGGTTTGGTGAAATTATTGACCAAATAAAAGCGTCTTTCTGGCCCTAGGTACTCATATTATGAGGTGTTTAAAAGATTTATTTTTTTGCGACCTAATCGCTAACTTTCAATTGATAAATTACTAACGAATTTAGTTGCAATAACGATGCTTGCGAGAAACGCATCTTGGATGTATAGAGAGACTTGCGGAGGTATTCCATGAAGCACACCCAAACGAAGCACACCTAGACGAAGCACACCTAAAGTATTCCACTTAGCACACCCATAGGTGGGCTTCAAATAAAAATTTAAAATATTTAATTTCCTATTCCACGAAGCACACCTACGAATATCACTCGCATAGTGTGGCCCCACTAAGAAATAAAAATGTCGATAGGAGAAAATATTTATTATTTAAAAGACTAACTTAAATATCTAACATCTTTCAGTTTCATTATAATAATGTGATACAATACAAGTATTGTATACACTATGAAAATTACAAGTAATTTTCATAGTGTTCATATATAAATCGTATAGATAAGACGTATACATGATGCGCCAATAGTCAACGCGTGCGCCCTCCACTGAATTCCCGAGCCAACCCGAATTTAGCCGAGCGTTTCCACCGGTCTTGTTATTGTTATTTTTTTCTGTTTTTCGTTTAATTTATTCAAACAAAATAATGGAGCCGATGGCAGGTCCAAGTAGTAGAAATTTTAACCCATCTATTAATTACGTACTTGGCCGGAAGGAGACACAAGTGTTAGTGTATAATAACAAACAATATAGTAAACACAAGATTTATAAAAACGGTAATGCCTTGTGGTGGTGTATTAAAAAAGGGTGTAATGGCTTACTTACATTGAGTGGTTACCCGTGGTCCCGGTGGGTTGACCCATTACCAGGTCCATGGGTAATTTTAATTACCCGTGGTTCCATAGCATTAGGGATTGTTTCCTGGACTTCTGAACGTATCGATAGAAAATACAAATCCATAATAATAGCATATCATATCCCACCGGTAACGAGTGATTGGTTTATTGGTTTTTTATTTACCTACTAACTACCAGGAGGCCAGAACCATAAAGGAGGTATTCTATATTTTTAATAGGGATCTCATAATCAATCCATATACATTTCGATTATCATGCAGTATGCAATGTAGAAAATACTTCTTCATGATTCTGGGATCCTGGTAGTTTGACTTCTTCTTCTTCTTATGGTGTAACTGAACGGGAACAAACGTAAACAAGGATAGAGTCTCACAAACCAGTTAGTCTTTTAAATAATAAATATTTTCTCCTATCGACATTTTTATTTCTTAGTCCCCGCACTATGCGAGTGATATTCGTAGGTGTGCTTCGTGGAATAGCAAATTAATTATTTTAAATTTTTATTTGAAGCCCACCTACGGGTGTGCTAAGTGGAATACTTTAGGTGTGCTTCGTCTGGGTGTGCTTCGTTTGGGTGTGCTTCGTGGAATACCTCGACTTGCGTTACTCGCAAGCATTATTATTGCAACTAAATTCGTTAGTAGGTACTTAAGTAATTAGCAATCGACAGAATTCGGTCGCAGTAATGATGCTTGCACGAATCGCATCTTGGATGTAGAGACTTGCATTTTCCGTAAGCATCGTCATTGCAACCGAATTCTTTCATGAGTAATTAGCAATCAAAAGTTGCGATTTGCATTTTGTCGTTATCTCTGTCGAGACTGCGCGCCCTGTTAAGGGTTCCATTCCGCATGTAGCTACTTAGTTGTGTACCTACCTACTATCTAACTTTTATAAAAGTTAAGCATGGTCATACATAATAGTATATTATGATACAATTATACACGAGGCTGTGGGTTGCAGCCCGAGCCGTAGGCGAGGGCGTAAATCAGCCGAGTGTCTAGTGAGCAAGTTGCTCACGAGTTTCATACGCACTTTTTCAACACACTTGTGAGGAAAAAACAAACATGCAGCAACAAAATAATGCGATGCAAACAAATTAACAAAATATGAAAATTATGGGAAATGGCGTGCAACTTTTTTTTTTGAACGCGCCTAATGTAAGGTGATTGATTACTTATAGCCTTACAGCCTACTTCAAAATTATAATTTTAGTAATAAAATAAAAATAAATTTTATCTACTTACATATAACAAATTATTGTGAATTAAATAATTTGATACTTAATAATAAATGTTTTTTCGTCTTAATTATGGACACATTAATTATTTATTCCAAAAATGTAAATGGATTTTCAGCGGCATAAAATATAACCATTTTGTTGTTATAAAAAAAAAAACTGTATAACCCGGCTAAATTGAAAATGCTCTGTTTACTCGCATATTATTAGCAGTTAGGTACTAACTTAACTTTGTAGGGATAATTCTATTATGCATTAGTGTGTAATATCATTATGCACGTGTGAGTTTTCGGTTTATGGCCCTAAGAACGATGTAATAAGGCTCACTTTACGAGCAAGTGTGTTGAAAAAAAATAAACGTGGCGAGTTTAGAGCCTTCTCCTTTTTTTCGTCGGTTAATAAACGATTTAGATATTTTAACTAACTACCTACTTATTCTTTGCCTTGACAGTTTGAGACATAAGCAGCCTCCTAATCCTTTTGTGCAAATATGAAATAAAAATCATGTTTTTCATTCTGTACTATTTGCCTTCAGATAGCGAAGTATCTGCTTCAATTCCGTTATTGTCCGCGCTATTGCCGGAGACTGTCTTCCTTCAGTATAAAAACCTTCAGTTTTATACCCCAATGTTTCATACCTGTAGGTACCCATAAACCTATCATAGATCCCCCCATAAAATACCCAAAACGCTTAAAAACTATACAAAAATGAATTTATTTGGCTACGTATGCGAACGTCGCGTGCCGTTCCCAGCCATACGAATTTCTATGTAAATGTCGACATGCATGGCTCATACGTGCATTGATAGCATCAGTAACTGATAAAACGGTTATTTAAATAAAATAACCGTTTTTATCGTTATTTTACCTGTACCGTTACACAAAACGATATTTTACGTAACCATCAATAGATAATAGGTATGCAGATGCCTAAATACTTATTGATGTTTACGTATATTATCGTTTTATTTGAACATTAACAACCCCTTTAGTCTGCAAGTACTTGGTTTTGGGGAACCCTTCTCAAAATGTTGATAGTAAATCAGAAGTTCCGTGTTTTATGAAAATTAGGCAAGTCAGTATAGTCACGGTTGGTTTGGTGAATTGATCTACAACCACTGCTTTAGCTTGATAACTCATTGAATATCCTGGTAATACCATTGATCAAGTTTTAAACCCTTTTGCTTATCGATGCTCTACCAACAGATTTATGTTAGTAGGTAGGTACTTCAGTCGGCAACGTTTTGGTATAATGTTTACATTTTCTACTGTTTAAGTAGGTACCCATATCCTTTGACTCTTGGAACTTTTGTTTACCTAAGTGCCTACTAATTTGCTTCCACTTTCACTTTCCTAACACAACAAATTTGATTCCTACAATTCTTACAACATTATTGGTTTTAGTAGTGGTATCTCTAGTGGTGTGACCGTCGGCGTCGAACTGCCAAGTCATAGGTCTCGAGTTTGAACCCAAGACACGCACCTCACCTCTAATATTTCGGATTCATGTGCTAATGTACCTACCTACCTATCTATCACTTGCTTCGGTGAAGGAAAACATCGTGAGGCAACCAGCTTGCCTGAGAGATATTTCTCGACGGCGTGTAAAGGCAAATCAGAGGCCCATATGGGCGGCATAAAACTCCACACCACCAGGGTAGCCAATAACCACACGAAACATGAAAATCATCTCATAAGAATGACAGCAACTGTAAGATATCGACCCTCCCGCTGCACACACACTGCACTATTACATGAAGGAGCCCTGACAGAAAAGCTGCCTACGAATGACCCCATTCTTTCATTTCCTGAATATAAGTATAAATAAAATCCGTATTTGAACACTCCTCCCTTCAGAGAGGTTCACGCCATGCATGACATGGCAAGTTTATGTCCCATCTGCCGCTATTGCGTGATTTCTTATTCTTTGACTGACACGTCTGCACAGCCGTATTTCAACGGCCTATCGAAGTGGAAAATCTAAAGAAATGAAGCTTAAAAACACGTAAAATATAATCGAGTGCAATATTTTGACAGACATCGAACAGTTTATGGGAAAAAAAGAATGTAATTAATGGGAACAAGGGGCGGTTTATGAGGAAAAAAGGTTTCAATAATGGGAGTAGCAGGGAAATGAGTTTGAGGGGTAGGTACGAGTACATCAAAATCTCTTTGATTTATTAGGAAGTCCTAATGGAATTTAGGAGTGAAAAACTTTTTTGCAAAAAAAATAAAACCGACTTCAAAAAACAAAAAAGTGAAAAATAACTTTAGCTTCAGAAGTCGGTTGATTGTTTGATTAATTTAGTTTTTTTTGTCACCGACTTCTGAAGCTATAGTTATAACAATAAATGGAACTTAACATACCTAAACTGTCGAAATTTGGGTGTATTGTACACATTTGCGTACCCCTCAGAGCATACAGGCGTGATGTTACGTCATGATGTTGTATAAACAATAAACATCCAAGCGATTGCAGCAATCACAACCAATTTACCATCTAGTTTTGAAGAGTTCCATTGTATATCTCCGAAGATCAGCATCAGATCTTCACCAAATTTAAATGCGACCATTTTAGAAGTATACTCTTTCAAATAAAAAAAGAATTTTGAGAATCGCTCCACAAATGGAGAAGAAATCGGTGAACATACATGAAATTATACCACACGACTGAAGTAAAAATGTTCATAAAATGAAAACTACTGGGCCAAACTCATTGAGCTATTACTACTACGTATAGAGAAGACAGCGCGAACAAAATTTGTGCAACAAGCGCGGCAGTGCGGGGCGCGCGGGGGGCGGCTAATGAGTCATAGATGCGAAGTCACCGTTAAGAGGCGACACTTTGTTTATATTCTGCCTATTTCATTGGGTATCCCTTACGTGCACATTGTTTGACTTACAATTTTTGTTATAATATTTATTTTAGGTATAAACTGACTTTACTCTGCGGAACAAATAATATATTCTGGCATATATACCTACCTATACTAACTGGTTCAGTCAGGGTTATGGGAAGTCTCATTCTTAAACAAATTGTATTGTATTCCTAAATAAATAATAATTTTATTTCAGGCCTTTACTTGTACAAACAATTAATCAATTCAAACCAAATAATCTAAAAAAACAATTAGGTACGTAGCTAATTGATTTTCTTCTTTCATGAATTTACCTTTCTTCAATTAATAACCACAGTCTATTCTTTTTTAAATGTGTAAGATTTTTATTTTCCACTATAAAAATATACGTCAGGTAATACTATCTACACGACTTGTTACACAGCCAATGTCACTTCTTAAATTTTTAGTCTATGACAAATGACTCAAAATGGCGTCCGCTAAATATTTTGCTCGAATTACATTTTAAAAATGATTATCTAGTTACTTACCGATGGAAAGTTATTCCTTTGCACTTTGCCGTGTTGCTTAAATTATTAGTGCAATATCGTAACACACACGTAACCATATTTGTTGAATTTTCACGTTTTATTGCTTAAATAACAAACAAGACTTATAGCGCTCAAGACCGAGCAAGCGACTGAGTGGGTTGTAGCCAGCTGGCTGAGTTTGAACGGAGCACAGATTTTGTTCGCGCTGTCTTCTCTATACGTAGTAGTAATAGCTCAATGGCCAAACTATGTTAAATTTTTATGGGACCAAATGGCAACTATTCCGCATCAAACTAAAAAAGAATCACGTAAATCTGATTATAAATGTCAGCGTAATCCACCGATTACGCTGACATTTAAAAAAACCTATCGAATTGAGAACTTCCTCCTTTTGGAAGTCGGTTAAAAAACCGCTGTTCTTTTGTGATTAATTTCGTTCCAGGATCCAAAACACTGGATCGCCTCAGGGATTCTCTGAGCTTCATTGCATTACCTCGGTTTTCTGGTGCTTACTACTGTTGATTGCGGTTTTCAAGAGTTGCAATGGTTAAAAAGGAAAATAAATAAAGATTTATGAGGATGGGACTGTTGTCAAAAGATTTATTCCACAGAAAGATATTCCTCGGACGGACCTGCAGGCAATGTGCCTACCACTATTTTTCCATACGACGAATGTCTTTTTGTCATGTCATGTATAAGTTATATTTGGGACACATAAATCAGCAGCAAGAAATCCCATTTCCCACATACAAAACCGAAATTACCTACACACATGAAATAACTTTCTCTAATCTGAAAGAAAACATAATACTATTTTACCTGAACTTTTAGTCATGTCATGCGTCTGAGCCTGTTCTATTTTCAAAATGAAATCATAAGCGACAAATAGCGTGTTGCCAGACTACCGACATCGATAAAATGGATGTCAGAGTGACTTTAATGCTGGCTGAATATTTACTCCTTGCTTTTGAAAGATTGGACTCATGATGGATGCCGTTTGTCATTTGTTTTATCCGGTTATTCGCATTTCAAATCTTTGGAATTTATCAAGTTTTCATGCGAAAGGTCGTTCATTTATTTTGAAACAAAACTTAATCGCAGTCGCTTTGTGCACAAAATTGATAAATGTTTCAATCAAGCTGGAAACTTAGGTATGTTGTTAGGACCCTTTTCTTAATAATTATAAAAGTCAATAACGGTGTAGACCTAGGTACTTGAGATACTTGTCAGAGATCTCCAAAATCCTGACTTCAAGCAGAATCCGCATAGTCTTTCGAGATTTCAACGGTAAGAAACCCTTCGACACGCTACCAAGTAAAAAAGCATATCTAACAACACAATTTACTTCTTAGAAGGTTCCTACTGAGGAACAGTATGCATTTTCGAGAACTAGAAACACCGATACCGTTTTCTTTAACAGCACCAACCACCACATACAAATTCCCAAGGTTCTTCCACGTAACAAGTCGATCCAACTTTATCTACTAATAGTAGCAGCAACAAACTTGGTAATTAAGCATTGTATCAGCTCGGTAATCGGCAGTCGACGGTGCCTCGTACCAACTATTTGAACTGGGTTAGCTAGCACGTTACTCTACTCTACAGCTATGCATTATCAAGACGAATAGCCTGATTACACCTACCGAGTAGAGTGGCGAGACAGTAAAATCCTTCTCGGCCGAGACAGTGATGCAACCGAGTAGCTGTTCACACGTATTTTTTAAATTGTGGTGAGACAGTCAGTCAGTTCAGTTTGGTTCAGTTTACCAGACAGTACAAACGCGATGTATCGAAAAAAATTATAAGAAAATCAATCAGGTTGCTTAAACCTTTGCTGGCAGAAGAACTGACAGAACTGTTGGCACAAGAGAAATCTCGCATTTGGACGAGGTCATGGATTTTAGAAAGAACAATTTTAGAAAGACCCACATTTTCTTACACTTGTTTATTTATAGGTATCTTTTGCGTACCCCATCTCATGTAACCACTTAATAATTGAAATCTAAACATTATCGAGACCTGCTCCAGATTTTTTGGAATCTTGTACTTGCAAAATTCGCGGGAAAAATGACGTGTACTGACCGAGTGGCGAGTAGTTACCGAGTGACCGAAATGCCAGTGTTCAGATTCACCGAGTGAGCGAGCGAGACAGCGCGGAGAAGCGGGAGGGTGGGTACTCGGCCTAGTAAATAGAATGGGGTCCGAGTGGCTGTCTCGGCCTGTCGCTGGGCCAAGCGCTCGGCCGAGCATTCGGCTATGTGTTTACAAATACCGAGCGCTCGGCCGAGGGCACTGTCTCGCCACTCTACTCGGTAGGTGTAATCAGGCTATAACCGCTTGGCCACAACCACGAGGCCAAAGCGACATGCGTGTAGCGTCAGCGACTGTACTTGTTTTCCAATGGCGGTAGGTAAAAACTACAAAACGCGTGCTACGATGCTTATACTCTTTTTGCTTTGTCCACGTGCCAACATCAGGCAAATTTACTCCCATTGTGGGAATAGCTTGAGTGGAGTTACCTGCACGCAAGACCTATTGGCCACGACACGCGTGTTGTCAGTTGTCACAAAAGTTTACCACCCACGAGTGAAGGCAACGCGATTTGCTGAGTGTCGTCGGTGCTCACGCAAAATAAACTAGCGACACGCGCTTATGTTGCTTGTCGCTAGTCGCATCGCTCGTGATTGTGGACGGGCGTTAATGGGGGACGAAAGAATCCGTGGTATGCTACATGGTACGCTAAAAGCTAAGTTGAACGCTTTCATGTGTTGAAGAAATGTTATTTTCTTTTTGGGTTCCATAAAGAAAAACTGTGTCTGATTAAACTATAAAGCTGAAGGTCTCCGTATGTTCTACTTATGTGAGGCTTATTTCCAGGAATGGATGCACTTATATGTTTTAGACAAGATGAAGCTATTAAACGCATGAAAATTTAAGAACTTTCATATGCCAAATATTTATATACAGTAAAATTCTTCTATCACTAGCTTATTCCTAGGGAAAATTAAAGCGTAAGAAAATCGAGCCTTTTACATATAATTTAAACAATAGACACATTATGATGATGATGTAAGTACAAAAGCTACCCATTTGCCCAAACTTTCGGGAATTTTCGGCGTAAATACACAAAACTTATACTAATTCACAATTTGCTAACCTAACCAAGATAGTTTAGATATTTTTGTGAAAGAACTGAGCAAATTGTTAATTTCCCGGTAAATGATTTATTCCCCACAGATAATGACAAGCAAGCAAGCCGCAGATAATGGTAAGCAGATAAGCATGGCAGCCAGTGCCATAGCACTTCGAGGAGTCCGCATCTTCCTGACAGCCGGTAGGCACGCTGCGGAGGGCAAGCAGGCCCAGGGTGCCACGCCTGCCCCCAGGCCGAAGCCCAAGGGGAAGAAGCCGGTGGTGGGAAGCAAGTTGGCGCAGAAAGTCCTCGAAGTGCTGTTTAAGACTACAAGGTTCACCAAGTAAGTTCGGGGGAGTTTAACACCTCACTCTCGCAACAGGATGAGACATGCGTAGGTCAAGCGCTACCCCTCGACTCAAGTGTGCGAGTGCATGTTTTTAGTCAAAACGAGTCTGAGAGACCCTTCCGCTCTCTCTAGGACATCCAATGAGGATTTCCACCAAAAAAAGTATCCGACTCGTTGACCTCCAAAAATATTCTTCTTCTGCATTGCCACTTCTACGGCATCGTCGGAAAAAAAAACTTTTTACTTAGCATGAAGAAGATTGGTAATAACGACCACCTAACACTATGGTAACTATGTTATTCGTCTTTTATTTTTGGTTATCCGCAGAAGAAATTTTATTATTATTATTTATTAGAAATAGCAATATTTGCAAACATATTTAGGTATATCTCTCAAATTCATCACAGAAAACCAAATTGAAGTGTAATCCCCCGTTTGTTATTCGTTTCGAATGAAGTGAAGTCGACAGGTTCTGAGTTGTTAAGCTGTATGTTGTCGTACTCGTCAACATACAACTCAACAACTCGAGTAAGGTGTGTGTGACCAGGCGCGGATACAGGGGAGGGGCAATGGGTGCAATTGCCCCCCCCTGAACCGGACCAAATACGTCATTAGCCAAGCTTGAACTAGTTTGACGGAATTGAAACTAAATATTCTAGTTGCATATCTTGTTATGTGCATGGGCGTCGCGTCGCCGGGAGGAGGCAGCTGCCCCTAGAGGCTCAGGATTTTTAAAAGCTTTTCCTGCCTGATGCCATAGAATGGTATTATACGTAATTAATTGTAGCATAACATGGAATCACTGAAATTTATATATTGTTTAACCCTGCGAAAAAACATTTATCAAAAAGGCTCCTATTTGCTACCTCTGGATTGGCACTCCTATTAGATTTTTGCATGATCGATCTATACAATTATAGGCAAAGCCTGAAATAAATTAGGAGCCCTTGCCCGAGGCCTAATATACATATATGCAAATGCAATTATAGCATAATTATCTGAAGCAATCTTGTAAAAAATTTCGAGCTCGCTACGCTCGCTCTTGAAGCTTAGTTTTACATGAGTCTTAACTTTGTCTATAAGAGGCCCAGGTAACTCCAGTGGGTCGGTAGGAAAAGTGTTAGAATTTTAGAGCTCGCTTCGCTCGCTCTTTCTCTTGAATTTACCTAAAATTCGACCAAGTAACTCCTATATTTATGAACGTTCGAAACCATTCTAACCTGTCCAAGGCAAAGTGTTGTAAGAATTTCTCGCTACGTTCCCTACGTTCCCCTGGCCCAAAAGCTGGCGGCCCCCTTGTATCTTGCATATCATGGATTTCTGTAAAGTGCCTAACGCCCATTTATTATTAAAAGTTTATTATTATTTTTTCATGAATTTTCCAAAAATTGCCCCCCCTTAAAGGAAATCATGTATCCGCGCCTGTGTGTGACGCGTGATTGACGTACCAAAAGGCGGGAATTCAGTTTCAGGTAGCAGGTATTCAGCTGATAGAGTGCTGATTAGATGCGAAAGACGAAGGCGTGGGTGATATTTTGGCACGGTTATGTGCACGATTGAATAAACATGAAAAACTTACTGACAAACAAACGCACAGTCTTAAGGTGGAAGCGCTAGGGAAGTATTATATTATCTGTGGCTAGGGTTAGTGCTAGCGCTATGGTAGCCCGCGAAATTCAAATTTTCTTAGGTTTTTTTGTATCTTGTCGGTCAATGTCAGGCTGTAAGTTCAAAGAAATTCCTTTAATAACAATTACAGTGATTTAGTGCTAACATTGTTATTAAACAAGTTCTTAATTTTTGCCGGTGCCTTGTCTCGTGAACCTAAATGGTCATTTTAATTCAGTCTAGTAGGATTATTAAACCTTTATCTGTTAGCGACTTAATTTCGACTCCTAAATTATTCATAATTGTGTTTTTACGGGGCCAAGTCATAAAAGGATTCCCGCAACCCATAATCAACCATTCGATGAGCAATAAAAAAAATACAGCACCGTAAAACCGAAAAGGACGTTTTACATAACATAATCAAGAACCACGTATGTCTATTGTCACGTGTTTAACCCTAAATGAACCCATTGAATTGGTAATCTGTAAACGATCGAAAGTTACTATTCAACCCTCAGTTACTCCGGTTACTCGTAGCTCAGTAGGGCGGATGTAGGCGGCCCGGGCAGGTCGCTCCGGTCATAAAATATTACGGACACGGTAGTATGAAACTCGTGCAATGACGACGCCTCATAAGAAACTAAAGGAGAAACACCTTGATGCGTTGTATAGACTCACTCATTTTAACAAGTGAGTGTGCAGTTTAGTGTTAAAACTTTAAAGTTGGTTTTTGTGTTTAGAAATGTTGTGAAAAGTTTGGAGTTTTTTTTTTGTTTTTATTGCGTGTTTGAAAATAAGATTGTCACTGAAGTTTGTAGTTTAGTTTTTTTTATGTAATTTGTGCCAAGCGTGGCGATTATGGCAAACCCTCCTTTGGGGGAGGCCTATGTCCAGCAGTGGACGTCTTTTGGCTGAAATGATGATGATGTAATTTGTTAAGTTCATTTAGCCAAGAAAACTTTTAAGTTTACAAATGTGACTTTCAGTCTCAGTCTCAAACGATTTAATTTAATTTTCTAACTGTAGCATCATCAGTATAATCTCAACATAATTGTATAATCTCAACATAAATGATGTAACAATATTTTGATTTAAAAGAGTGTCTATGGAGTTTCTTGCCCGTTCTTCTCCATAGATATCTACGCTAGGGAATGGGCAACTACAGAAATTTCTCAAGTTATTATGTCTTGTGACTGGTACTGTTGTAATTTTGACATTCAAAAGTGCCGTAATGATCTAATTGAAATAAATGCTTTGAGTTTGATTTTGAGTTTGAGTAATAGTGACTACCATGAAAACTTTTTAGTTTACGAATATTTTTGTCCCCGTCTGAAACTGTTTTTCATTTATTATTTGCGGCATCATTAGTTGTCTATTGTAGCTCGCTGTTGTATTTTGTTTAGTCACCGTTTTTCGACGAACCTTTTTTCCTATCGCGTGTACGTATAAGTTTCATAGAGAATAAACACTAGGTCACCAGTCCCAGGGCCTAGGTTACACAATAAAGTGCGTGATAGCTATCTAGGAGTTTACGAGGGAGCTCCTTCTATTATGTAGGTACAGTTGTAAAACGGACAAATTATTGTGTCTCACTCTGGGATAGGCACAGGCATGTTTTTACGACAATTTGTATTGGGGCGTTGTTTTTCTTGCTTACTATAGAAGTGGTATTAAACTGAAAACCAACATGTATTTTAGACTACCGAACGAAGTTTTAGGACTTTGAAAAATGTGATACATTTACTGTCAAAAGAGTTAAACGCATACGTTTTGTCTGAGTCTGACTGTCTAAACATTTAATTGGGCTAATAGCACCAAACTGTTAGTAAATCACTTAAATATCATATGATGTACATTTTATTATGATTGGAAAATAGTGGCCTGGCGAAAACGGCCGCGACTTACTGTTCATTATTGTCCTACTTATTAAACATTTAAAAAATAACGTTTACTTGCATATTAGGAATATATCGTAAGGAAACCGGCATGTCCTGCAATCAAAAAATGGTGAATCACGGTCCACTTCCTCTTAGAGAGTACGCCTGTGCCCCACCAATGGGCAAATTTTATGCTGAATAGTACACTATACTTATGCTAAGTCTGTTTATGAAAGGTCTTCCTTCTTTCAGGGCTGAGATCGAAGCCTTGTACAACATGTACCGTCGGCTGGTGATCACCGCGCAAGCTGCGGCACCGGCCACCGCTATCGGACATCCACCCAAAATTGATGTGAGTATTGTACAATAGCTTACTACTTTTTCTTCTAAATATATGAAAATAGATCAAGCCGTGGTAAAAAATGACAGTTAAAAAGTAGTAGAGTGGCTGACTGAGTTTAAAGAATATTTCTTTTTTTCTATGTCAATACGAATGTTCGTATTAGTTTATTCTGTGTAAAGTTCTGATCTTTTTGGGCAGTTCTACGTAGGAGATGTTCTACAGCGTTATGTGTTATGAAAACCTGTGCATTTTCCAGCATTCAGAGTACCTATCTTGTAAAGTTTCACTCAGCCTCACACACAGCCTTGCAAATGCTTGCTAAGACAATCTTCTGTTGAGAGTTTTCTTGCTATAAGACAACGCAAATTAGTTTCTATAGCAACATTTTTTTCTGCACGTCCCTAATGACATAAATCTCGTAATTCAACTCAAACCACTAACCATAAAAAGAGTGTCAAAATAAAGGAACAATCAAACAACTCAACTTGAACCAATATTCATAAAACTTCACAATCTCACTTTTCAAATCCAACTAAGTACTTTTCAACATCCACTATCAATAACAATAAATATTTCAAATACAGTTTGAATAAAAATTGGAGGGGTTGGGTTCACGAGCACCATTATCCTTTATTGGCAATAACATCACGGTTTAACCGTTGGGTACACGGCAGGGAGGTAGTCTTTCGTAGGGTGTATCCTGCATCGCGTGCGTTCATATGGTTAGAGCAGGAATTAGGCCGCGACTGGTTGTTCTATTATGAAGTTGTAATGGGGTAATCTATGTGAATAGTTGTTGTTGTTGTAGCAGGTACTTATGTGATTTTTCATGTAAGAAACTGAACGTAGTATGTCATATGAGCTAATTATCTATTCTATGCTTAAAAAGGCTATGTAATAGGTATCTCTGTAGTATGTACCTACATAAAGATTTGTTTAAAAAATGATTTGACATTACCCAATAGGCAAGTTTCCACCATCAATAAATAGCAAATCTATTTAGTCCGTGTCGGTTAGAGTATTGGAAAATAATGGACATGTATTTTTTGTTTTTGTAAATCAATGAATATTGACAAAGATAAAACGATCAAAATTCGAGAGTGGGGGCTCGTGACGTCACAACGCACTAAAATTATAGCACGGCGTGACGTATTGAGAATTTTTAAAGCGTCGTATCTTCGTCAATTTTGGTTTACGTAACAAAAGAAAAAATACGTGTCAAATATTTTTTGATAATCTAACTGACGGACTGATTAGATTTTTTCCGGACACAAGCCTATTCATCATCTTTTCCCAACTATGTTGGGGTCGGCTTCCAGTCTAACCGGATGCAGCTGAATACCGGTATTTTACATGGAGCGACTGCCTATCTGACCTCCACAACTCAGTTAGTACTAGCAAGAAATATTCTCTCTCTCTCTCTCTCTGTTACGTAGGTAATACTTTTCCACAGGACGGAGTTTTGTTGTCTTAGCATTCATTTTGATAATTCCACGGAAAACTCGTTCATAATAACATAGTGCATGATATTTCATAAAATAAATGCCTATCATTAATTTAATTTCCCTCTGCAATATTCACGGAAATGAAAATGACATTTTAGACAAATTGGCTTCACATTTAACTTAGTTAAGGTTCAATTTACTATGACATTGACGATTATTTGCTGTGGCATGAAAACCGGGAAATGTGGAAGTAGAATTTTGATAGAATTTTGAACAAAACAAGTTTTAAATTACGTAATTACGTAATAGGAAAATTAGTAAACAAATGCAAGTTTAAATCGAAAATAGTGGAGGGAAACCTTGATACACGGTGTTGGTATATTTTCAAATGGTTACCATGAATCATGAGGAGCTCGTGGCTAAATAATAACAGCTGCTCGTGTCGATCTTTAGGTTAAGCGGCGCTTACCTAGGTTGGTCCGTGGATGGGTGACCTCTCATTACATACCGAGTTTCTTCCGTGCCTTGGAAAGCACGTTAAGCCGTCCTGTCTTACCAAGCCTACCGTATTATAACCCAGTAGTAACTGGGTTGTGGATGTCAGATAGGCAGTCGCTCCATGTAAAATACTGGTATTCAGCTGCATCCGGTTAGACTGGAAGCCGACCCCAATAAAATTGGAAAAAGGCTAGGCAGATGATGACCATGAATCATTATAATTCGAGACACCCCACCGTCGAAAATTTTCGCAGATTTTCGTTCCACTCTCTGGATCCCTTATTTCTAAATCTCTATAGGTAGACTCTAGGCTCTACCAAGGAAAACACTCACGTCCAGTGCGCCCTGAGAAGCCAGCCCCGAATATTTATACTGCGATAAGAGCTACATAATATTCTCAAACAGTTCGTTCCAAATACGGTAGAAGAAAACCACACATAGCGTTAACCTCAGCGATGTGTCTCAACTCCGACTTTGCATGACTTGGCAGTCTATTGTAGATCTATGACAGTCGTTAGGTACATACTTAGTCAGTGGCCCAAAAAGTCTGACAACCAGTCTTACCAAGGGGTATCGTTACTAGAGATGCAACGAATAGTGATTTGGCCGAATACCGAATACCGAATATTCGGCGGCGCTCTCAGCCGAATACCGAATATTCGGCCGCCGAATATTCGGCGGGTGATCCAGTACAATTGACGTCGACGCTAACAAGTAACGACACGTTTTGATGCGGTGCGTGCGGCGGTGACAGGGCGGGAAGTATTTGGCTCAGTAGCCGGCAAATCGTGTTACAACGTGCAGTGTTTTAAATGTACTTTGTCTAAAATGGCTTTAGTTGTGAATAAAAAGTCTCCTATTTGGAAATATTTTGAAGTTTTCAGTGAAGATTCCAAGTTTCGCAATTAATGATTGTTGGATAATTAAATGTTTCGATTAAATTGCTTTTTTTATTTCCTTTTATAAGATATTTGCTACTTTTTTATGTATTCGGTATTCGACCGAATACTACTTACTATTCGGCCGAATACCGAATACTGAAAAAACTGGTCGAATAGGCCGAATACCGAATAGCTGCCGAATATTCGTTGCATCTCTAATCGTTACCCTGTACTAACTGGGTTGTGGATGTCAGATAGGCAGTCGCTCCATGTAAAATACTAGTATTCAGCTGTATCCGGTAAGACTGGAGGCCGACCCCAAAATAGTTGGGAAAAAGGGTAGGCAGATGATGAATTATTTTATTATTTATGTACCTATATTTTTATTGCCCTCTAGAGTGTACTCAGAGGCCCCACTAGTAGGTCTTGGAGACACATCAGTATTCGGAGACCCACCGGTGGGTCTGCTTGGTGGTTCTTTGAAGACGAACTGGATTTATTTATGTTGTTTATTGAGTTATGGTACCGTGAACATCTAAACATATTTGTATTTAAGTAAAAGTCATATTATGCGTGAGTTGGCTGTTCAGAAAACATTCACAAAGTTTTGCTTGTTTTCCTCGGAAAATTATTAATTATGCTGAAACTTTACCACCTTGGAATACTGTGCTTGTGTAGTCGTCACTGATTTATTATCTGCACAGTAGGAAGTTTTTAGGTACCTACCTATAATGTGTTTCTTTGGCAAAAACCGTATTCTATTCTGATTTTGCGTTTCAATCTTTTTGGCAAGTAAGGTAAAGTTTATTCAGCGCATTGTCTTTGACTGTGGTCGCAAGCGTGACTGCTGAGTATGTCCTTGGTTCGATTCCCAGGTCGGGCAAAATGTTGTTGGGTTTTTCCATCAGAAATTTCTCAGTAGCAGCCACGTAGTGTCCGTTTGATGGTAATAGGCTCGCCCCCTGTTATATGTGACTTAAAACATATCTGGCGAAATGTGGATTTACTATAAGGCTACACCTCTGCTTAACCATTCAGGGATTATAGGCGTGATGTTATGTTATCTATACTAATATTATAAAGAGGTAACATTTGTTTGTAAGGTTGTATGTTTGTAAGTTTGTATGTAAGGGGTAATCTCCGGAAGTAACGAACCAATTTTAAAAATTGTTTCTCTGGTAGACAGCTACATTATTCGTGAGTGCTATAGGCTATATTTTATTCCCGTACTCCCACGGGAACGGAAACTACGTGGGTGAAACCGCGGGACGTCAGCTAGTCTTGGATAATTAAGTGTTAGTAAAACATTTCTTGGAAAGTAGGGGTCAAAAAACAAACCCGACATCAAACCTTGCAAAGTAAAATTCCTTATGTCCTTTCTAAATTCCCAGGGTATAGACCAAAGCACCTTCCGAGACGTGATGCACAACACCTTCGACCTGGTAACCGAGGAGGCTATCCTCGAGCGCATGTGGATGACCTGGGAGCGGGGAGCGGCAGGCGGGGAGGGGTCCTTGCGGTTCGAGTCCTGGGTGAAAGGCCTCAGTGTGCTGCTCAGAGGCAACATGGAGGAACGGATCGGATATTGTTTTAAGGTGTATGACCTGAATAATGATGGGTTTATTACGAGGGAAGAGATGTTTTTGTTGTTAAGGTAAGATGTTTTGTGTTCTCCTGTGTATGTCTCATTATTCATCATCATCATTTCAGCCGAAAGACGTCCACTGTTGGACAGAGGCCTCCCCCAGGTGTCTTCACATTGACCGATCCCTTGCGTCTCACATCCAGCGGATTCCCGCAACCTTCATAAGGTCATCGGTTCACCTAGTGGGAGGCCTTCTAACGAAACGTCTACCGGTTCGCGATCGCCACGCCAGAATTTTTCGGTCCCATCGGCCGTCCGTTCTGCGAGCAATTTGTCTCATTATTGTTTGCTGCTAAAGACGTAGATATTGGGACTTTTTCCGGGTCTTTGGGATCGTATTCAAACAGTTTAAACTCAAGAAAATCTTACTACAATGGTTGCTACTGTAGCTCATAAAGAGCTGACATAATGCAAAGTCTTTTTGCTAATCCAGCATACATTTTTCATATAGTTACACAAATCCATGAAGTTTTCTAAGCGTCTTTCCAGATAACAGGAATGAATAAAACCTTTTCGGTGTATTTTTAGGAACTCCTTACTAAAACAGCCTGGTGACGAGGACCCCGATGAAGGAGTACGTGAGTTGGTGGAACTGGTGCTCAGGAAGTTGGACGTCGACAAGGATGGAACTGTGTCCTTGGACGATTACAGGTGATCAGGTTTTGTCAGCTTTTGCACGAGGATCCGTAGCTATTAGCTTGCAAAGCTTTCAAAGTTTCAACTTAAAATCATCGGTTATTTAAAAAATCTGCAGTCTTCGTACAACGCTAGGCCAGTAACAAAGTGTTGCCAACCAGCGACGGATGACGTGTAGTCGTCGAGAAGAAAATACACGCATACTCAAAAGTTGACGAAACGAGACTCAAAGTATGAAGATGACGAAACGGCACTTTTGTCATGGTATTTTGTTTACTTGGCAAATCGGGAAAGTTATCAGACGGGATGTAGCCGTCTGAATGAGAGGAATAAATACCTGGCATACGTGGCTTCCCGGTCAATGGTAGAAAGTAGTGTAGTAACTTATTTGCTCTCTTGTATTGAAGATAATAAGATCAGTTTCCTTCCAGACAAGCTGTTGAGCAAGAGCCCCTACTTTTGGAAGCGTTTGGACAGTGCCTGCCTACGAAGAGGCACACCACCACCTTCCTCAAGACCCTTACTAATAAGACATAGACATACTACTAGTTGAAAATAAGGAAACTATTATTTAAGAGTTGAATATTATAGTTTTAAGACAAAAATTATGTGAATAAGCCTTACCTTGTAGGTACCTAAATCGGTAACCTCTCAGTTTTTAGTCTGTAATGTGTTATTTAATTGGTTCATCATAATCTTAATTCTTGCCCCTTACCCCATGTTATTTGGGAACGGTGCAACAATTTTTTTCTTACATTCTCCCCTGTCAATCGTCACGCTATCAACAACAACAACAACAACAACAGCCCATACCGTCCAGTGCTGGATATAAGCCTCTCCCATGATGGGAGAAGTTTGCCGTAATCTCCACGCTTGGCAGGCGGATTGGAGATCGCAGTGATGAAAGACTAACAGAAAACGCTGCTGCCCAGCCTGTGGTCTACACGCTATCATTTACTCCTTATGCCTTCATATTATTACTCACACAATCCATTCACCTTTTTTGTGGTCGGGCTCCCTCTCGATCCATCAACATAAAAGTGTTATTAGTTGGTTAGAGCACTTCAATATTTATAACTTTTATCTGATGTGTATAAAGAAAAGTAGCGTAGCACCTGAGGGTTTTGATAAAATGACATACTGGTGTCGATTCTGTTGTGCACAAACTAAACACAATTTAGGCTATTGCTATCTGTTTCTCTCTAATAAAACAAGAAAGAGACGGACGTAATTTAGAGCTGTCAAATTTAGTTGGAACTAATATTTCTATACAAATGAAGGGTGCACGTAAAAACATGCCGACTAAAAACACGGTGAAGCGCAAGGCATAAACTAGTTTGACATCTCTAACTTAGTTCATAGCTATAGCCGTCCTTTTCTCGCACTGCCTTTTTAGTAAAAGATAGCAATAGCCTAAATTAAGTGTAGTTTGTGCACAACAGAATCGACACCACTATCAGCGATAATTGTAACCTAACTTTAATGCAACAGCTTACCTAAATATTGGTTTGACAAAATATGTGATCCGCCATTTTCTGGCGGCGGCCATCTTGGACCGATTTTCATCAAACATAGCTAAGAACACTCCCGACTAATTCATCTTTCAAATAATAAATAAATATACCTACCTTTGTAAGTCGTTGTAGGATAGACTTTGAAAGCGATTGCGTCCTGTCTTAGCCATCTGAACTTTAGGCTGGATACCTTTTTAATTACTTAAATTTCATAGGATACGTATCAAATAATACCAATGTATACCAACAAAGTTTTTATTTATTTACAAATGCTTTATGTCATGTTTTGTTGTACTTATTTACAATAATGCCCTCGTCTAAATAACAGTAGGTCAGTCGTGGGGATCCAGTCCGGTTCCAATGAAGTCTGTCAATATCTTGGCAGCAGTTGGAGGGAACAGATTGAAGAGCTGGAAGAAAATACGAAGTTGGTTAGAGTGGCGGAATGTCTACATGGAAAAATGTTTATACTCACTTACTAATAGTAAGAAAGTTAACAGTACGTACGTCATGAAAAATAATAATAATAATCTATACTAATATTATAAAGAGGTAACATTTGTTTGTATGTAGAGGGTAATCTCCGGAAGTAATTAACCGATTTCACCATTAGAAAGCTACATTCACCTTGAGTGACATAAGCTAAATTTTATCCCCGTATTCCCATGGGAACGGGAACTACGCGGGTGAAACCGCGTGACGTCGCTAGTGAAAAATATAACCTTAGTAGGGTAATATCAAGTGGATAATTATGTAGCAGTTTCCTTAATAATTATGTCTACATAAAAAACCATTCTGCGTCCACAAATCTATTTGTCTATCAGCAATTTTTTGAAGTGAAAACTTTTTTAGGCGCGTTGAGCACTTTTGGAGTGAACAATAATCATGGAACTCGCGTCATCATCACCGAACGCTTTCATAGAACGGTTAGTCAAATTCAACCTTATACAATAGGGTATTTTACTATAAAAGAGAAAAAAACTACATTTTTAAATTCAATTCAAATGTTTCAGCTTTTTTTATTTGTTTCATAACACCATTATAGTAGTCGTCCACTTGAAGTATTGTAGTATGAAGCATTTGTTTACACAGCCAATTGACGTCATGACCACAGACCAATATGGCGTCCACTGCGTCCCGCGTTTTCGTCAAAACACGCGCGAAATTTGAAAATGCAAAATTTAAATGCATTTTTAGGGCACTTACTTAACGATTGAATAAATTTGTGATTTTTTCTTAGCTTTTTGGTTCATTAGCACTATAGAATCTAATTGAGACACTTTTCAAAAATGGGTGATATACCCTATTAAGATAAAGTTTATTTTGTATTGATTCTATTCAAACTTAGTTTTCACTTCTATCGGCAGTCCCCAAAATACTGTTTTTGAAGTGAAAACTTCTTTAGGCGCGTTGAGCACTTCTTGGGTGAAGGAAAAACATTGACCTCATCGTCACGTAACGTAACGTGCGGTCACGCTTCGTAGCCGTTCGTAGCACTCGTAGCATCCGCTACGGCGTAGCACCTCATAGGCATGCACGGGGCATAACCAGTGCTACGACTGGGGAGGGGCCTGTGTACTTTTTGTTTTCACTTCTATCGACAGTCCCCAAAATACTGTTTTATTCTTAAAAAAAACTATGTTTGTTTGACTTTTTTGCCACCGACTTCCGAAAGTAAAGTTATTTTAGACTATTTTAGTGTTCTTTTTAGTTGTATCCCTCACAAATTCTTGTCATGAATTAACTTTACATTGTAAAGATATTATTAAGGGACCATCACGTCATCAAGATAAGTCTGAACAAGTCGAGTAAGTTTTACAAGTATGATGGTTATAAAGCTTCTAAATTCCATCATAATCGAACATTGACCATCAAGAGTGATAGGGATGATTCCTTACTAAAAAATATGATTCTGTTTAGTCCATCAGTTAGATTATCCAAAAATAATGGGTACTTGTTTTTGTGTTATCAAATTAATAAAATTGACGAAGATAAAACCCGTCAAAGATCATGAGTGGGGCTTGTAACGTCATTTCTCGGTGAAAAAATGTACTCAAATGTGACGTCACACGAGTTTTCGACGCACTGTGTGTGTGTCTTCATTTTTTGTTTGTAACGTGAAAAAAGTTTAAAATTAAATGAAAATAAAATGTTTATTTCAATCACATAAGGATTAAAGAAACAGGATTTGGAGATCACCTTTTAAGCAAGGAATGCTTGTGTTAGGTGACTCCGCTCTTCTGCATTAACTATAACATTATAATGCAAATTGAACACAACATAAAAATAAAAGAAGATATAAAAAAATCAAAACCTATCTGACAGACTTAATTCGTTTTTTTTTGTCATCTACCCTAATAAGATAATGTCTTCATCATCAGCCTAATAATGTTCCCACTGCTGGGACACACAGGCCCCCTCTCTATGAGAGGTAATGGGCTATAATCCACCACGCGGGCCCAGTGCGGATTGGTAGATGTCACATGTCTTCGAAATTTTTGGTTCTAGGACATGCCGGTTTCCTCACGATGTTTTCCTTCACTGTTTTGAGAGCAGAGGTGATGAAATAAATTAAACAAAGTAATGCGCCTGTCTGGGTTCAAACCCTGTTCGTAAGTCGGGGCCGCCACCACTGGGCCACCGCTGCTCTCCAATCTCTCAAATTCTATAACGTCTTACCTTGTTCGAATAATACAAGTCACTAGGGATGGTGATCTCGTGGTACTCTCTGCGGATAGCGTCCACGATCTTGTCAGCAGCATCGCCGGGGTCCACGGTCTTCATGAGGGCTTCGAACCGGATACGAGGGTTGTGGCACAGCCCGGTGTTCACGATGTACGGGAAGATTGTGGTCAGCTTGATCTGAAGTGAAGTAACCAAAGTGTTATTGGCGGTCAGATAGGCAGTAGCCCCATCTACACTAATATTATAAATAAAAAGGAAAGATTTGTATTTTTGTGTGTATGTTTGTAATGAATACACACGTTAAGCTGTTGGTCCCGGCTGTCATTTGTCCATCTTTGACAGTCGTTACAGGTAGTCAGTGACCCAAAAAGTCTGACAACCAGTCTTACCAAAGTGGTATCGTATTACCCAGTATGAACTGGGTTGTGGAGGTCAGATAGGCAGTCGCTCCATGTAAAATACTGATACTCAGCTGCATCCGGTTAGACTGGAAGCCGACCCCAACATAGTTGGGAAAAGGCTAGGCAGATGATGATGATGTTTGTAATGAATACACTTAAAAACTACTGCGCCGATTTCAAAAATTCTTTCACTATTAGAAAGCTACATTTACCCTGAGTAACATAGGCTTTATTTTATCCCCGTAATCTCACGGGAACGGGAACTACGCGGGTGAAACCGCGTAACGTCCGCTAATGTAAAATATATTGGTTGTTTCAGGTGTATCTAATTAGATTAGAAGCCAAGCCGATCCCATTGTAGTGGGTTTTTTTTTGTTCTGTGCTTATTTGCAATCAGTAGTATACTTTATGCAGATACTTTGTGAGATTAAATAAGGCTGATAATGTTAACTTTAGGTTTTTATAAGCATCTGACATAACGGTAAGCACAGGATTTATAGATGTACTCTTAGATATTGCATAGGAAGCTAGGACCACTAGATCATCAAACATTTGGTCATGAAACTTGTGTAGTCTGAATTTTGCAGTTTTAAACGTCATATTGCCAACATCTGCCTGGAAGATTTAGGCCCTCGCATCCATCATAGGGGTGACTACCCGTCATACATCGACATTATCAAATTCCTATCATTGTAAAAGTTGTTTTAGTATGATTATTATGGACAGAATCATCCCCTTGACGCTCGTAAATTCCCGTGTACTGACTTCGACACCGCGGGAAAATCCTAATCTGCTATAAAACAAAGGTAATTGAGTAAGACATACCCCATTAGTATCCCTAGGGTCTTCATGCAGCTCAACAGCAAGCGACTCCATGATGCCCTTCACAGCATACTTGGACCCGCAGTAAGGCACCAGGTTACGCAGCCCCATCTTACCGGCCATGGAGGACATGGCCACGATGTGCCCGTTGTTGCGCTCCAACATCACTGGGAGGAACGCTTGGATCATCTGGAAGAAAAGAATTGAACATATAAACTTTTGTTATTAAGTTTTTCGAGTAGGAATTTCTCAGTAGCCACCCAGTTTTGTGCCTGGTTGGAGGCTATAGCAATGAACTAAGTTAGAGATGTCAAACTAGTTTATGCCTTGTGTTTCACCGTGTTTTTAGTTGACTTGTTTTTACGTACACCCTTCATTTGTATGGAAAGATTAGTTTCAACTAAATTTGACAGCTCTAAATTACTTCCGTCTTCTTCTTCTCATTTTATTAAAGAGTAAAAGATTGCAATAGCCTAAATTAGGTTTAGTTTGTGCACAACAGAATCGACACCTATGGCTCGTCCCTTGCCTTGTTATAAGTGACTTAAAAACATACCTGACGAAATGTGGGTGTACTATAATTATGTAGGTAGGTACAGTCGTGGTCTTTTCCGCCGGATCAGTTAAAAATTTTGTCGCTTTAATCATGCGGAGGCGCCGAGCTACGCCAACTTAAAGTTTAGGCCTATTAGGAACGCGTCAACTTTGGCGCGCAAAATAACAATAACTCTCGTTTGGCGTGCGACGTCCGTCGTCAGTGCGTTCGGCCGATCGGTATCTTTTCATTCATTATTTCTATACAAAGTCAACGGGGCGGGGCTAGAGAGCGTTTCTATATACTTACAAAAGTACAAGCAAAAATTAGCTTAGTGATGATCAGGCGGGAGTGTCCTCGATATTACATGTATCCCTAATCGTACGCGGGTTAGAGACTTGATGTAAACTGCGTCTAGAAAGATGGTCATGGATTGTTATCCACTTTTACATAAATCCTGAAGCCCTGACTCGAGCGCGTCTTGTAAACGTAATGTGAATACGTCGATTTTTGAGTGAAAATACAAATTTATCTTTTAACACATTAGTTAAATTGTTTGCGACAAACTCAATCAGTATCATCCATAAATATGAAAAAAAAACTTAAAATTATGAAATTATTGTATGTGAAATGAGTATTTTTTGTTACGTTTCCACCGCGAGCTCGTGCTAGCCTTTGGTTAACTTGACAGATGGATAATATCATTGTTAATAATGTATCTGGTTTTCAAGGGTTAAATGTGCCAAAATCAGGTGATGACTATCCGGATATTTTACAAAAGGTCCATAAGATCGAGACTATCCATGACATTGACTACAGTATGCACATTATCATTAACCAATGAGTTGTCATTTACAGTGCAATGTGGTAAAGGTTGCTGTCAAAGTAGATTAAGGTTTTTATCGTCCGGAGAACCTTTACTGGTTAACACACAGGGTTAACTTCATGAACATTTTTAAATGCATTTGTTTGGCATTTCATGCTTATACTGCAATTTTGACAGCATGATTGCCGCTGTAGTTAACGAAATATAATTTTATTGTGATTCAGATTTTGTTTTTGTGAACGACTGAAATATGTAAAGGTTTTTATTATATTTACTTGTTTTCTCTATACAAGTATAGAAAACTACCAATTTTACCGTAGAGTCTACCCGTAAACCTATGTATGTAATGATACCTATGTAATTAATTCAGGAGTATAAAATCTCTTTATTACCGCCGTTTTCGTAGCTAAGCGGGAAAAAAAAATATAATGTTGGACCTAGTAAGATTTTGGGAGCGGAGCCTCGGCGAAAATAAAACGTTAGAGCCCATAAACTGTGAGTTTATTAGAACGACCCGAGCTTACAGAGTTTGATGCAAGACTGGTTTTTTTTTCCTATTTCTCCACTATACTTTTCTATTTCGTTGGATCCAAGACAGTTAAATTCATTCTCTGGGACTTCGTCGAGCTTCATTGTCTCGACGCTTTTCTGGTGGTCGCCACTGTTGATTCTGGCTTTCAGGAGTTACAGTGGTTTGGCAATAGTGTGGCGGGCTTGTCCCAAAAAAAAAAGACTGGTTATTCTATCCAGTCTAATAGATACTTAGAACTTACAGCTAAGCTGGTGGTCGCTGGCCTCTGCACATCACGCCATGTCTGGCTGATAAGGTCAAATGTGCAGCGTACGAGCTTATGGCTCTACCACAGCGATAGATAAGCTGAATCCGGAGAATGCAACTACCTATAAACCTACAAAAATGATTTATTTGTAAGAAACCCATGAACTTTTCAATTAATTTCAAGTTCACGTTATTATTTCTCAAAAATCTGCCTTAAACTCTTTATCGTTTTCCTCAAAATTTACTCGAATGGGCGCGAGATTACAAAGGTTGTACGTATAACAATCAGAATGTATCTTGCTACAGTCACATGGCCAATACCTACCATCAACTTGTTTAACTTGAAAAAGTTGAATTATATGCTACTTATCAAGTCTCATTTACTTACATAATAACAGCTGAATGTTAATAAACAAGTGACAAACTCTGACTTTTGGTCATTCACTGTTCGAATGTGCTTTTCGAAAATCATAGCCTACCATGAATTTATTGTGTAATAGAACACTAGAACTAATGGGACTTTGTGTTCCCACTAGTTCTACGATTTTGTACCACTAATCGTAGGACTAGTGGAAAAAAACCGTTAGTTATACCGTAGACCTGTGTAGAAGAACTAGTGGGAATGAACCTGAGTAACTCCTTCGGGTTTGTTTCGGCTAATGTCCGGAACGGCTAGACTGATTTTGACAGGACTTTTACTGGCAGATAGGTCATGTTATAAAGATTAACTTAGGTTTTTAACGTTTGGTTTAGAAAACGACTTAGGTACTCTAAGTACTCTAAGTCTCTACGTGGAAAAAACAAAATGTTGACAAAATCTGATTTAAACAGAGAAGTAATATTTTTAAAATAATTTCACGCAAACGAAGGGCACAACAACAAAAAATAACAACAGCCCATAACGTCCACTGCTGGACATAAGCCTCTTCCATGATGGGAGGAATTTGCCGTAATCTCTACGCTTGGCAGGCGGATTGGAGATCCCAGTGATGAAAGACTAACAGAAAACGCTGCTGCCCATTCTCTGGCCTATTCTACTCTGTTGGTTCTATTCTACTCTGCCGGATACCACACGGCTAACATACACGAAGGGCATACCTAGATATAATTATAACACTCACCCAGAGATTGCCATTGACATTGATATCCATAAGCGTCGTGATCTCCTTCTCGCTATGCTTCAACACCGACTTGCAGGGCATGATGCCAGCATTGTTGATGAGTATGGTCACCACTCCTACTTCCTTCTCCACCTTCTCTGCCAGTGCGAAGACTGCTGCTCTGTTTGTGACGTCACACCTGGACAAGGTGGAGAGATGGAGTTAGTAACAATATTTTGATTTAAAAGTGCTCAACGCGCCTAAAGAAGTTTTCACTTAAACAAATCAAAGCTACAGTCCCAGTCACAAGGCATAATAACTTAAGAAAGTACTGTAGTTGCCCATTCCCTAGCGTAGATCTCTATGAAGAAGAATAATAAGAAACATAATAAGAAGAACGGGCAAGAAACTCCATGAGTGTCCATGGAGTTTCTTGCCCGTTCTTCTTATTATGCCTTGTGACTGGGACTGTAGCTTTGATTTTTTTAAGTGAAAACTTCTTTAGGCGCGTTGAGCACTTTTTGGGTGAAGGAAAAACATTGAACTCATCGTCACGTAACGTAACGTGCGGTCACGCTTCGTAGCCGTTCGTAGCACTCGTAGCACCCGCTACGGCGTAGCACCACATAGGCATGCGCGGGGCATAACCAGTGCTACGACTGGGGCGGGGCCTGTGTACTTTTTTGTTTTCACTTCTATCGGCGCAGTCCCCAAAGACTGCTCCGATTTTTTGTATTTTGACATTCAAAAGTGCCGTAATGGTCTAATTGAAATAAATGCTTTAAGTTTGAGTTTGAGTTATTAACATCATCTGCTGAACCGGGAGTTGGTAAATACTATGTTGGGGTCGGGTTGCAGTCTGACCGGTTGCAGCTGAATGGCAGTATTTGACACGGAGCGACTGCCTATCTGACCTCCACAACCCAGTTAGTTGTCGAAATGGGAAAGTTACGAGATGGGCCGGAGCCGTAACTTGTATGTTGTTGTAATTAGGTAAAGGTGTAAGGTGGTGTAAACCAGCGTCGGGCACTAGTTGCTCGGCAGTTTGCTAAATTGGGCCTATTTGGCGCAGCTGTGAGACACACAATATTATCTCGTTTTTTCTGTCTCGATTTATGTTTTTATTGTGTAGATTTAAGTTTAGGTGCTCTTTTGTTTTTGTAAGTAAGCCTTCCTGGCCAAGTATGAGTTATATACGAGGCCAGGATGGCTTTCTTACTGGTTGAGGTTTGTGATACTGATTTTCTCAAAAATGAAAGAAAGTTTAACAACAAATTCCTTTAAACACATTTGTCGCAATTGAATGTGAAATCCCGCCAGTCGTTGTTTTTTTTTTTTAATACAAAGTTTGCGTTTAGTTTTGAACATTGTTCTATTTTTACATTACATGAATGTTTTAGTAAATAAATGTATTTTATTGTTTTTGTAACTCCATGTTAATTTTAGAATCGAAAGTTTTAATCCAACATGATTTATAAACTGAAATTACTAAATACAAACATAAAATCCCACAGTAAGTATACTTCTGCAACATTACTAAGTACAAAACTCAACGTGTATACTTTTTCTGCGTCGCGTTAAATGTCACAGACTATAAAATGGCTGTTTAAGGCTCCAAAAATATATGTATCTCATAAAATGTCATACCAAAAAGAGAGATAGATATATATTTGGAGCCTCCCTCCTCTATCCATGTTATAATGGCTAAACTCTAATCTGTGTCTGGTAGTTTTTTTTTTCTAAGCAGATCTAAAGAGGATTACCTACTGTCCAGTAAGTAAATTACATACTTACTTACTGGACAGTAGGAGATTCCAAATTTAAAATCTCACTTCTTAATGAACAGTTGTGAGTCTCCGGTAAAGTTCACTTTCTGGATACTTTTTAGAGATGTTATGGCAACATTACATAACATTTTTGAGAAAAACATGTTTTCTTTCTATGTTTCTTTTTCTTTCTTAAGGAGGTTGTGATACAAACTGTTACTATGATCTTCATGATTAAGTTTACCTATGTCTGTAAAAGTGCAAAATCTACACGGTCACGTGCAATTTATGAAACAGCTGACTTCTATGTCAAGAGTTTGTTTCGGATAATACGAAATAGAACTTTGACTAGATTCTTACTTTACTGGTTTGGTACTTTATTATTATCGAGAAAAAAATTAAGATTTATTGCTGTATGTTAATTTAACCATATTATTATAATCGCATTTAATATTAGAAGTCGAGTAAGTTTTATTATCGCAATAAAGTGGTCTAACAACTCACTTCAAAAAAATCACTACTTCCACTAGACAAGATTATAGTTTTTTATAGGAAATTCTTAAGAGAACCTAGGCTCAACTTCCGTGAGCCCACTATTTCTTTAATAGTAATATGTATATGTTATTCTCTAAATCTAAATTTCCGTTAAGTAAAGTTTGTGAGTTTGTTAGTTTGGTTTTGTTTCACTAATGGGAAGTTACTTTATACCCTAGTGTCATAAATTAACCAAGACGATTCCGTGTGATAATTTTCGACAGTAACACGAGCGAAGCCGAAGACAAGAGCTAGTTGTGACAACATATACCTATCCTAACACACATTTCACTACTTGCTTATAAAAAAATCGGAGCAGTCTTTGAGGACTGCCGATAGAAGTGAAAACAAAAAGTACACAAGCCCCGCCCCAGTCGCAGCACTAGTTATGCCCCGCGCATGCCTATGTGGTGCTACGCCGTAGCGGATGCTACGAGTGCTACGAACGTCTACGAAGCGTGACCGCACGTTACGTTACGTGACGATGAGTTCAATGTTTTTCCTTTACCCTAAAAGTGCTCAACGTGCCTAAAGAAGTTTTCACTTCAATAAACATATCACTATCACTACATATTATAACACAAAGTCGCCCACCGTGTCTGTCCCTACGCATGCTTAGATCTTTAAAACTTCGCAACGGATTTTGATGCGGGTTTTTTAAATAGATAGAGTGATTCAAGAGGAAGGTTCTAGTATACAATTTGCGGGTGGCCGAAGCTGCGGGCATCAGCTAGTTGTATCATATTGTTGGTATTCTGCTCCCGGCTTCTTGAAAGTCAGACAAAAGCAAGTACTTACAGATAAGGGTAAGCCTTCCCCTTTTCCTGTTTGATCAAGGTGATGGTTTCCTCATTGCCCTTGAGGTTGATGTCAACGCAAATCACCTTGGCTCCCAGCCTGGCGAGCCTCTGTGCCACCTCCCTGCCCATGCCATGACCGGCACCGGTTATCTGAAGAAGAAAAATTACATTAAGAGGACTACAGGAGCTAAACGCGAGTTTTATAATGCAAAAAAGCATATGTTTCACTGCAATAAACCAAACCAGAAAAACATATGATGTTCTTCAGGATATATGCTAGTATGATAGTGTTTTGAAAACATAATACAACTAATTTTATTCGATAAAAAAAAATCACGAACTTATCTCTACAAAAATCTTGTAGCTTACATAACCGCAATTAGAGACACAATTAAAATAACAATGCAATGATCGGGCACGGCTGGGGACATAAGGGTTACGAGTAAAAACCATACTAAATACATGCGATCATTCTGCAGCAAGCGACTGAGTGAACTGCAGCCGGCCGACTGCAGTTGAACGGAGCACAGGTTTTGTTCGCGCTGTCTTCTCTATACGTAGTAGTAATAGCTCATATTTCTGGTCCCTCAGATTTTGACAAATATGATGGATGATATTTTGGAATTTGTACAGTTCACAATTTGGATCCTTTGCTTAATTAATTACAAGGCTTACATTCCTGTGTTATCAATCTAAGTACTTTAATTTCATGATGATTAGGTAGGAAAAATCAGTGATTCTTTTGTACTCTATCACCGTACTGATTTCATTACGGTTGTCCAAATGAGCTAGCTCAAAGTTCATGTGGCCTAATTAAGCTGGAGATAAGATATTGCGGCAATAATTAGTATCTGTATACAATACATATTACATAAAATTGAAATCAGAATACACTTAGAATTACATCTGGGGAATCACAGAATTTTGAAATTATTTCAATAGTTACAGGCAATTGGTAGCTTTGACTAAGGAGGAGAGGATTTATTTATTTATTTTCAAGGGGGGTTCATCAATGTCGGTGGAGAACAAGGTAGTAAAACACCAAGGGACCGTACCAGCAACAGTAACTGTTAATACTGTTATAGCAGTATAACTTTATTTTCACTTCAACCTGGAAAGAGATGGAGCTATAAAAGACGTCTAGCTCTCTCTTTCCCACACTCAAGTAAGATTAAAGCAATATAATGCTATAAGAGGTCGTTTTAGGCCACAAGTTTTTACTTATTTTCGTTTAGGATGCCTCTGTGAGAAGAAATAGAAACTGGTTTGAAACAAAATGAAACGTGGTAATTCGAATTTAAAAAGAGAACACAGCTGCAGTTTCCAAATTGTCACCTTTCCAAATTGATGCAAAAGACCATTTAAAAAAAATATGTTCGATTTATGAATGACGTTAGATCTGACGTAGGTGAATATACTTAGTTTATTATAATGTAAACCAGTGGCCGATTAATTACAGCAAGGACGCCGACGATATCTTTAATCATTTTTTATAATTTATTACCCTTTATAAAACCGTTCAAAAGTCAATGAAATCAGGTTCAAATTGTCGTTGGCGAAAAAACAAGGATTTCTAGTCTGACATTGTCCTTCAAAGTATTAAATCATAATAAAAAAACCGGTATTTTTTAAATTATTACCTAGATGTTGTTTGTGTTTCATAACAATATGACTTTATAATGATGTGAAGAGGACTTTAATTGCTGTAATTTCATTACAGTCGTACTAGAGTTTTACTTTGTTCTTTGCTTATTTTTTGGCTTAGGTTTTTTTCAATTAGGGTGTGCAGAAGTCCTAGGCAACGTGTCATTCTATCAGCGAAAACGATTAACGGTTTTTAGCGGTACGGCGCTACGCGCGGCGGTACGGTGATTAGCGGCTTTTTCGGTTATTTTTTTTTTCCAAAATTATGGAAAAACAAAATGCATTAGGCGTGGGGAATTCTAGACTTTTCTTTTTAGATATCACTTTTCCCCCTTGGGGGGACTTTTAGGGGGATTTCAGGAATAAGCCTGTATTGACATTTTTTACAAAAGCATCCAAATTGGTTGCCCTCGGCCAAAATTTGCATAAAATAGTAAGTAGGTACATAAATCTAAAAGTGGCTTAGCGATACAAAGCTTTTTCTGGTATCTGCATTGACTGCTGATCAAATAATACTGAATATGAATGACTAGCGGGCGTCACGCGGTTTCACCCGCGTAGTTCCCGTTCCCGTAGAAGTACGGTAATAAAGTATAGCCTATGTTACTCGGTAAAGACGAGGCTTTCTAATGGTGGAAGAATTTTTAAAATCGGTCAAGTAGTTTTAGAGTTAAATCGTAACAAACACACAAACAAACAAATCATTCCTCTTTATAATATTAGTATAGTATAGATGGATTAATCATTATTTAGTCTTGGATTGCGATTGTTAGCCGGCACAATATTAATGATTTAGTTCAAACGTGAGACAGATAACAACATAACATTACACGCCTGTAATCCCTAAAGGGTTAGGCAGATGTGTACTGAAGGCCCTTCTAACCCTAAAATTAGCAACTCTGTGGTGGTTCAAATTTCGTTTGAAATACTGTTAGAATAAAGTTCTAATGAGCTTGCACTACAAAGCGGTTGTTACGTCAGTCACTGCGGCCGAATAGTGAGAAATGAGTGGTTTTTTGCGATTTACAAAAAATCTATTGATTGGACTAAAAAAATAAAACACATTAGACCTGCTTTATAGTTAGTTCAGTTAGTATGCAAAGTTTCATGATCTAATTTGAAGTACTTTTTGAATACCAGCGGTTTATTGTTCGATTTGGAAGTAAATTTGGATTTTTTTTCTATCGAGAAAAGTTTATGGAATCGTGTTTTCGTCACACATAGGACTTACCATATATTTATTTAAAAATTAATGCTGCAGTATTTTAGGCGTAACGGAGGATCATGCTAAGCCATTTGAGGGATATATAGCCCTTAGTAGTATACACACATTTCGCCAGTTATAATGAAGTCTCGTGTAATAGGGGGTGACCCTTTCCCGACCTGGGAATCGAAATCACGACCTCATGCTCAGTAGTCGCGCTTGCAACCACTAGACCAACGAGGCAGGCTGAGATAAGTTTTATTTTGTTGTTAAAGATCAGTCAATGATTAAAGACAAATAAATAAATATCGCTGGAAACTACACACAGTGCCATCTAGTGCCACACTAGGCAACGAGGCTTGTGTCGTGGACACCAGATAGTTGATATACCGGGGTTGCGGGACTGTTCGAAAGAGATACCGTGGCCCCGGAACACAAAGGGCGATGAAGGAACATGGATGGGTTTTAGTCAGTAAAAGTCTGACACTCCCTCCTGCTCCGCCCAGAGCGGGAGGAGTCATTTGATGATTTCCCATCCGAAAAAAAAAAAAAAAAAAATAGTTGATATACAGCACAAGATACTTTTTTTTGTTTATAAATACATACTTATTATACATATAACCATCCATGACTCGGAAACAAATGTCCATGCTCATCACACAAACATTTGCTCCTACCGGGATTCGAGTCCGGGACCCTAAGAACGTAAGGCAGCCTCTCTACTGCTTCGCCATTCGGGTCGTCAGAAATCATTAGGTAGTAGCTATAGGTAATAAGCAAAGGAAACGACTTTATCACAGATTAATATGACTATCAGCTACTCACCTACCTACGTAATATCTTTATCAAATTATCTTCTATTTAAATAAAATATATTTAAAGCAAGACAGGTGTATTCAATATATTTGGGTTTATTTACAATTACCAACCAATTATTTTTAACAGTTTTCAAAACATTTGTAAATATCTATGACTACCGCTCGAAGTCTTGGCCATTATAACTTGTGCAGCATATTAAAATTAGACGTATGATTAAAAATAGAACAAACGAGTTTCTCGCTAGATTATGGCACTTAAAGAATATACCAGAATTAAAAAGAGGCAATTCTCAATTTTTAGGGTTCCGTACCCAAAGGGTAAAAACGGAACCCTATTACTAAGACTTCGCTGTCTGTCCGTCTGTCTGTCACCAGGCTGTATCTCATGAACCGTGACAGCTAGACAGTTGAAATTTTCACAGATGATGTATTTCTGTTGCCGCTATAATAACAAATACTAAAAACAGAATACAATTAATATTTAAGGGGGGCTCCCATACAACAAACGTGATTTTTTTGCCGTTTTGTCTAATGTATAGAAAATGGTACGGAACCCTTCGTGCGCGAGTCCGACTCGCACTTGGCCGGTTTTTTAAGAATTTGCGAAGATTTTTAAATTACAAGAATTGCTAAATTGGCAATTTTAAACATTTTAATGGAAGTCTCAATCTGTCAAAGTTTTAATGGAAGTCTCAAGTAACTTTGACAGTTATCAAAGATACTTTTACAGGTACGTAATTTTTATAAAGAATAAGAGATATATAAAAAGAGATTTGTTTTTTTAAGTTGAAAAACGCGCCTGTGTGGGGGAGAGGCTTAAATGCCGCTGACACAAGTTAGCAATTGTCATTTAATTTTTAGGGTTCCGTACCCAAAGGGTAAAAACGGAACCCTATTACTAAGACTTCGCTGTCTGTCCGTCTGTCCGTCTAAATTAATATTTAAGGGGGGCTCCCATACAACAAACGTGATTTTTTTGCCCTTTTTTTGATAATAATGGTACGGAACCCTTCGTGCGCGAGTCCGACTCGCACTTGGCCGGTTTTTTAAATATAATTACGAGCCACGCAAAAAAAAACGTAATCTAAGTAGATTACGTTTTTTTTTGCGTGGCTCGTAATTATACACGTGCAAAAGCAGACTTTTACACATGTAACGTGTCAAACTAAAAATTTATAACATTTTCCTTTTGGTTTGGTAAGTGGTTTAAAATAAATTAAGTACTAGGTACTAATAGGTATTTGAAATTATTGTAAATAATATTAAGATGTACAGTGGGATCGCAGTTTTTCTAACATTTCTAGTGGTATCTAAAATCTGTCTAAGAGATTTTCATCGACTATAATAACGACAATAAATGGTCGCCAGGCATTCAACAAGCAGAATCATAAAAAAAAAAACAACTTACCAATACAATATCTTCTGTGACATCTTTGGGATCTGTTGGCAGTGCGAATCTGAAGAGTGACTTGACAATCTCGAAGTCAAGACGAAGGATCATCCATACTACTTCGAAGAATATTCTAATCGCGTAAATAATCTGTGGTTCCTCTGCCCTGGAAGTTTTCATCTTATTTAAGTACAGTGTCGTTCAAAATTAAATACTAGTTCACTAAAATTAAAATTAGTTCTTAAAAGTTTTTTTGGTTACAAATAAATTTAAAATTGGCACACGGCCAGCGTTAACGAGATCGCAAAAAGAATACAGAATTACAGATTTTGTATAATAAGATTTTTGCATATGATTTAGGGTGCGTTCAGACTGTTAATAATCTGAATGTATCATATCATGAAACTTCAAATATAGCTAGAAGAGATGATGTGTAGAGAAAGACAATAAAATAATAATAAATAATAAATGTTTTATTCAACTCAATACAAGTGTATACATTACATAAAAACTATCTTATAGGAGCTCATATAAACAGAAATTCGACAAGACATCGGTGTCTGAACTAGATAAATAAATATCTGTATCTCAGACAACAGCGCTCTTCCTTAAAAATATACATTTATTTATAAGCTTGAGGTTCAAATTGGCTTTAATTATATATTATATTACATAAGGTTTTAATCATCTAGGAGCAAATAAAATAAAAAATAAAATAAAAAATAAAAGTAAAAATAAAAAACATATAAAAATATCGGATAATAACAACATAATATGGGCTGTGAATGATGACATGGTGACAAGCTGATTGAAAAGAGAAGTATGGAAGAAGTCGACATGCTGCGCTGTCTCATATATAAACTGGAATAAGGGAAGGATAATTATTATGATGATGAAGTTAATAACGAAGTTTTTTATCATAGGTTCATACTCGAATGTTCTATTCAAACAAAATATTTACAGAATAGATTTCCATGCGACCATGATTGTGTTAGGCTTATGTCCTGAAAAAATCTAATTAGCCCGTCAGTTAGATTATCAAAAAATATTTGACACGTATTTTTTCTTTTGTTACGTAAACCAAAATTGACGAAGATACGACGCTTTTAAAATTCTCAATACGTCACGCCGTGCTATAATTTTTAGTGCGTTGTGACGTCACGAACCCCAACTCCCGAGTTTTGATGCGTTTTATCGTTGTCAATATTCATTGATTTACAAAAACAAAAATTACGTGTCCATTCTTTTCCAATATGCTAACTGACGGACTAAATAGATTTGCAATTTAGTGATGGTGGGAACTAGCCTATTTAAATAAATTACAATTTGGACCACGCTTTGCATGAGTCTTATTGGGCAGCCACAAAAATATATAAGTGTTAGCTATCAATATCGTAATAATTATGACCAAACATTACAGTCCTAACCGAAAATAAAATTTGTGGAATTCTAGGTTTAAATATCAAATAAGTGATTAAACTAATTTGTCATTGATTTGTTTTATCTTACCCAGTAATTAGAATCAAATTATGTTATAATCCTTATAAGAATAGCCTGTAAAAACTATTATCTTTTAATATCTGTGCTATAATCATCCCATGCGTACTGAACATGATTTAATGACTCAGTTTATCTGCACTTATTACACACACACACACATAACACATGTCTTTTGTATGTACACTCCCACATTATAATAGGCTTGTCAACTGAAAAAATCTAATTAGTCCATCAGTTAGATTATCAAGAAATATTTGACGCGTATTTTTTCTTTTTTTACGTAAACCAAAATAGACGACGAGACGACGCTTTTAAAATTCTCAATACGTCACGCCGTGGTATAATTTTTAGTGCGTTTTGACGTCACGAGCCCCCCCCCACTCCCGAGTTTTGATGCGTTATCTTTGTCAATATTCATTGATTTACAAAAACAAAAAATATGTGTCTATTATTTTCCAATACTCTAACTGACGGACTAAATAGATTTGCAATTTATTGATGGTAGAAACTAGCCTATTGTTTTTCTAGTTGTAGAAGAGCGTGGCCTCATAGCACAGGTATTTTTCATAGTAGAAATAAGGCAGGAGGCCTCTTTGTAAGTTTCTATATTGTAGAAATTTGTAAAGTTAACTGAAATATAATTATTTATACACCAATAAAATCACACCTTTCCCTTGGGGGGTAGGCAGAATCTACAGAACGCCACCTCAATTTATTTTAAGTAATGTTTTAATAATATACAGCATTGCTGTTTTTGTATGAACAAGACTTTATTCTAGTACTTGCCCGTTTGACTGGCTTATGACGTCACGAAACCTTGATACAATAATTTTAATCAATATCTGGTTTAACAGGTTCGGGTTCCTTGAGTAGATAAATTATTTCTAAATTCAACATAATAATTAAAAAAAAAAAAACAACTAAAACTATGTCCATGACCGATTAGATTTTTTTATCCATAATAGTCCCGAATAATATTTTTATAGGTAAGTATAAGTTGCCCGGTAAGAAGTGCTTCTTCCCAAGAAAACAAACAAACTTCAATCTAGTGCTCAGAATAGGTAATAATCTCGTTCACTGTCTTGACTAGATCCTAATCTAGTGGTCATGAGGTCCATTTTCTAAAATATATAGGCAGCTCAAGTCTAAAAGCTCCTTCATTTGAAGTAGTGTACCAGCTCTATGACTGGGTATCTAAGGACGTAGACATGTCTGCAGTACGGCACCGGCCACCTGCCTGCTTAGCATGAACGCCGTAGACACGAAAGAGAAACGACAAATCTTTTGTTCATCTGTCATTGAATCGACAAAATGACAGATGAACAAAAGATTTGTCGATTCTCTTTCGTGTCTACGGCGTTCATGCTAAGCGGGCTGGAAAGGCACGACGCCGCCGCCGCTACCGGGAGACGGCAAAACAATTGATACAGGTTTACAAAAGAATCAGAATGTTTATTTGTTACTAGCTGACGTCCCGCGGTTTCACACGCGTAGTTCCCGTTCCCGTGGGAGTACGGGAATAAAATATTGTACACTGGCACTCACGAATAATGTAGCTTTCTACCAGTGAAACAATTTTTAAAATTGGTTCATTACTTCCGGAGATTATCCCCTACATACAAACTTACAAACAAATGTTACCTCTTTATAATATTAAGTATAGATTATGTGATATTACATTTTAATATGTTTTTACGTAATATCATATACCTATTCTAGTGAATTGAATACTTAGTTGTTTTTTTATGGTGATTGTGGATGTAGGTACTTATCTAATTTAATTTAATTCTAACGTTATTTTGTAATGTTTTAATTTTAAATAATTATGAATTAACTTTGGGATTTGATGCCTTTGTGAATAAATAAATATACAGTACTTTAATTATAAATATAAATATGTTTTAGATCATCTAAAATCTGGGTGAGGTCAGGTCCAGGGTCAAGCTTAAAAATTATGTCGTTTATGCTACGAAAACCTTTTAAAAAATGCGTGATAAAGTTTAATGAATGTAGGTAAGTAAGTATATTATTAATTTTTTTATAATAATGTAATTCCGTTTATAATTATGTATACATAATTATAAACCTGGTATTTAGGCACAAGTGGTGGTTTTATACCCTTTAACCATTTGTGATATTGTTTAAATTGTTTTCGACAACTCTTGTGTTCGACAACTCTTGTCAAAAACATAAATCATAACACGTATGGGTGTAAAACACCTCTTAACGAAGCCGAAAGGCACTTATTCACCTCGTCATTGCGATATTTTTGACGTGACAACGTCTTATAAATTGGTTTGCCGGGTGACACTTCAAGAAACTGCGTTACGCTCCGCTCACGTTATGCGCTCACAATGAGAGCGAGTGAGAGGCACGCGTCCCTTCCACTCGGGCATGGTTAGCCCGCCTAAGAGCGAGAGAGACAGAGATAAAAAGTTTATTTTACCACTCAAAGTCGTTGTCACGTAAAACTTTCGCTCGTATACCGACTTTACAGGCAACCAATTTTTTTTTTGTTCTACACCATACCTGGGAACCTTCTAGTTACGGAGATATTGGGGGTCAAAGTTCCAACTTTTTGTCAAGTTTTTTTTTTTAAATACAATTTTTTAATGTAAGGCTTTAAACACCTCCACGACCCCCGTACTATTCAATCCATCCATCAGCACAATGTTTTGAGTGCGTTACATTGAGGTCTACCACAAAACATGATTTTTCACCCCAAAAAAAAAAGCTGTTTCCCAGCAATAATTTTTGCATAAAGTTACTTAGTTTGATGTACAGAATGCTTGGTTGACGGCTTCGTGATGAGGTCTTTTACACCCTGTATATGTAGATGAAGAAGACATGCTACGCCGACCTCACATGTGATAAGGACAGGATAATGATGACCCGAATGGCGCAGCGGTAGTGAGGCTGCTTTACGTTCTTAGGGTCCGGGTTGGAATCCCGGTCGGAGCAAATGTTTGTGTGATGAGCATGGCCATTTGTTTCCGAGTCATGTATGTTTATATGTATAATAAGTATGTATTTACAAACAAAAAGTATCTATGTAGTATATCAATTATCTGGTGTCCACGACACAAGCCTCGTTGCTTAGTGTGGCACTAGGTGGCGCTGTGTGTAATGTCCAGCAATATTTATATATTTTTTTTATTTAATGATGTTGATGATATTGTTTCAGACATGTTTTGTTAACAATTCTTTTCACCTTTTTGTAAAATTTTGTTTTTAAGTAGGACAACACGTTTTATGTGGAAACTATAAACAAATCTAGTAGACTCATAAAGACTTTCAGAGGCGTCTCTAGCCCATGTAGCGCCCGTGTGCAAACATTACCCAAGCGCGCAGTCAAAATGTACAAGTAACAATACATCAAGTTATCACAAACTGTCAAATTTCCCCAATGGATAATAAACTCTATTGTTTGGAGACGAAGAAGAAATTCGTCGACGTTAAGGCTTATTTCGCAAAATTACTTGTAGCGAGCGGTAGAACACAAAGTGCGGCACGCGCCACGCGTACTCACGCTTTTGAGAAAGGCCGCGCGCTTGACGTTCGCCCATGGCAATTTGAACTTTATTTTCTATCCCAAACAGTTGAATTCGCATTATGATTGTCGGCGTGTTTTCAATCAAACGCGCGCACAAATTGGGGCTCCGTAGCGAGTGGCGCTCGGCACTCCCTAGGACCGCTGCGCCCGTGTGCAACGCACACCATGCACACTAGGTAAAGACGGCCCTGAAGACTTTGATATAAACAGGTTTGGTTAGATCTATTTTTTCCCCAGCGCCTAACTAAACATAATTATTATTTCATGCATTGCGTTGGTTACAGTCGTCGATCGATATACCTATACCTACAAAGATAAGGATATGAATGCAAAACAAGCAAATTATTCGAATTGTGCTAGCTTAAAGTGAGGTGTTAAATGAACGGGGATTTAAATGCATATCTGATCCATTTGTTGGTAGGTAGGTGCAGTAGACTGCACGAATGTACTTGTAGTAACAGAATAAGTATTAACTTGCTTTTTGTTGTAATAAAAATCCGATCAAAAACATAAATGTGAAATGAGAGCCAAGTTCAATATTATGATATATGCCTTGGTTGTTGACTTCAACGACAAAAGAAGTGGGAATGGGTGCCAAGTTCAATGGCCAGTCCTGAAATTTGTTTATAACAACATAAAATATCATTTTTTCTTATAACTTAGGAGAATATAATATTGTAGCCTAAGGTCTGACTTGGCTAGTTCTCATATACGAATTATTATGTTCGATGGTTAGTTTCTATCAGCAAGCCAAATTTTCGGAATAATAAAATAAGAACCGACAAGTAACAGGTTGAACTTGCGAAGGCTAAAATATAATTTGTTTATGAAAACTAGCCAAGTAATAAGTAAAGTAGCCAATAAAATTTGGAACACATGTATCTCGCCAGCCTCAATATATGAGCCAAATTTGACAAGTTTAGGTGAAATAGTTTTTTAGTTATGAGGGGCTCAAAAGTGGCTCCAAATGGTTCGTGTAATATTACACACGGTGAGCTGCGCGCCATAACTTGACTTTGTCTAGATTCAGTCAAACGCTAGTCCAGTTCAAGGTCACAGTAAATAAAGAATAGTTGACCTCACGCCGATTATGCAATAAGTATAAGTTTATCCAGTTCACAAAGTCATTCTTTAGTAACATAATAATTGTCTTAGACTCAGCAATATAGACAAAAGAGTACAGTTTCGAGAGTAAATGTAATCACATAGCAAAGTTCAAAGATTATATTTTTGAGAACGATTGAAACTTTGAGATAAGACCTAAGTTCCTAACCTAACCCGCTACTGGTTTAGGACTTCTGGTCAGGTTCGGAATAAACCCTATTTCATGGTAGCAAGTAACCCCTTATAATTTTATTACAATCACTACTTTGAGAGAAAACAATAAATAACTATGCTATTATAGAAATAGGTACTGTATGCTCGAGACTGTACATTGACTTTTATGATAAAAGTACCTAGTTCAAAAATATCTTATCACTACAAGAATAAGAGTTTAAAAACTTACATGTTGTTGCTTCGTGGTCTCTGCTGCTACTAAGTTAAATGTTATTAAACTCTTTAACAGTTGTGTTGATAACGGCTGATAAGGTTCGGTATACGATAGATTAGCGGGTCGACTGACTACACACGTGCGACTAAACGGTGCGGGTAACTCGCGAGTTTTGTTTTGGTTTTTTTTTTTTAAATACTTATTTCAAAGAAAGACTGACAATATCGTGTGTTGTACTTTCAGGGATACCCTTATGGTGGAAGCGCCAGTCCCAGGGCTGCGGGACTGTTCGAAAGAGATACCGTGGCCCCGGAACACAAAGGGCGATGAAGGAACATGGATGGGTTTTAGTCAGTAAAAGCCTGACACTCCCTCCTGCTCCGCCCAGAGCGGAAGGAGTCATTTGATGATTTCCCATACGAAAAAAAAAAACGTAGAAGCGCCAGGGTAGCCATTAAAATCACCATTACAACCCTCTCAGTTCATTTAATCCCATTGAATGATTATTTCATGTAATAGACAGATTATAATTCTGTAAATACGTACGTGTGACCTGAAAATTGCAAAACATTGTAAGAAAATTTGAATTTCACGGGCTCCCCCGGCGCTTCCCCCTTAATAACTTCCAGGAATTAATTTGGTATCAGAGCAATTTTTATAGGAAATTGAGAACATGGTCATAGCCATGACTTGTGTATTTCTTTGAAGGTTTCTGGGCTCTATAATTAGGCTAATACTGGATATACCTATAATTAGTTTCTAATTAAAAATATTTTATTGACTTACAATCTCTTAAATCTGTTATGTTGTGCTTAATGTTAAAACAATAATTAAATTTGATTTATGTACCTACGTGATGGACATTAATAAAAAGTGCTGTAAGTTGTAAGGTATTGAATTTATCCCATTGAATTTATAAGTTAAGATTTTATGATTTTCTTTTCATTTAATTTATTATGTTTGTTAGAGGGATTTGATCTTTATGATTGACTCTATCGATTGGTGCCATATAAGTACAGGATTGTTATTTTTTTGGAATTTAGCTGGTCCGATTCCCGAGTGTGGCATGCGAATTTTCAAAATCTTTGAATTCAGATTGATTTCTTTAAAAAAATAAAGGAATGTTTCTTTTGAGTAAAATTTGCTATCTCCGGTATTAAGAGTACTTTCCCTACAGGTGGCATGCAAAAAATTCCACCCTGTATATAGCAAATAAAGTGAGAACTCAAAACAATAATCTATTACTTATTTTCATTAATAAACCACATTGAATAAATATCTGTTTGCTTTAACAAGTAGGTATGTCAAGAGGATAGTCGGTATAACTGACTCAAGTGCGTATAACTTTGGTTAGCCTTCTTATTACATAACTGTTCCTCTTGTGATTGCGAGCCTCTTAACTAACGGTCAGTCTTCTAATATTATTTCAACACTATATATAATACTAGCTGACGTCCCGCGGTATCACCCGCGTGGTTCGCGTTCCCGTGGGAGTACGGGAATAAAATATAGCCTATAGCACTCACGAATAATGTAGCTTTCTACCAGTGAAACAATTTTTAAAATTGGTTCATTACTTCCGGAGATTACCCCCTACATACAAACTTACAAACAAATGTTACCTCTTTATAGTATTATTATTATTATTATATTATTACTAGCTGACGACCCGCGGTTTCACCCGCGTAGTTCCCGTTCCCGTGGGAGTACGGGAATAAAATATAGCCTATAGCACTCACGAATAATGTAGCTTTCTACCAGTGAAACAATTTTTAAAATTGGTTCATTACTTCCGGAGATTACCCCCTACATACAAACTTACAAACATACAAACTTACAAACAAATGTTACCTCTTTATAGTATTATAGTATATATAGTATAGATTTGTTACGAAAGTTAAACTAATACAAATGTGTTAAATTTTTAGAAAAAAAAGGTTACAGTAACGAGTTTGAATTTAGTGTAGGTATTTACACCAAAGATAAAGTTTAGTTTTTTTTATCAAGTTTAAATGTAAATATCAAAGACCTAAACGGAAATGCCTTCTCATAGAGAGGAGCTGGCCTGTGTCCCAGCAATGGGAACATTAATAGCCTGATGATGATGATGATGATGAAACGCGGAAATGCACTAAAGACAGAGGCCTTAGTACGTCCTCGCGAGTAAACGTTACGTTGAGTCGTTGAGTCTGATTTAATTTAATTTTATTGAGTCTGATTTTATTTAATTTTATTGCAATGATGTTTTTATCTTTTATTAATTTGTATTTGGCAATGGGTGTTATTTACCTGAAATAAATGATTTTATTATTATTCCATTTATTCATCTTTATACATATTTTTAACATTTTTAAATATTTCTTAATAAAACAACATAAAAAAACATTTAAAAATATAAAAAACAGTAGCCCACCAGCGCTGGGAACAGGATCCGAGCTGCCGGCGGTCAGGGCTCTTGAGAGAGGAACCTCCTAACGATACGTGCCGTGTCCAGAAGTACTGCTTTCTGAATCAAGCCCTTGATCCAGCTGCCAAGCGAGAGCCTCCTAAGATGTTGGTCGAGGCTCTTGGCTATTAAGCCATTGGCCGACACGACTATCGGCACAATGACTGTTGTACCCACGTCCCACATGTCGACAACCTCGCGAGCCAGATCTAGATATTTGAATTGTTTATCTTTCTCTGCTTTCACGAGGTTCTCGTCATGCGGGATCGTTATATCAACAATCATTGTGCGACGCTCCAATCGATCTATCACCACAATGTCAGGCCTATTGGCAACAACAGTCCTGTCAGTGGTGATAGGTCGATCCCAATACAACGTGATATGACCATTGTCGAGAACTGGGTCGGGCGCATACTTATAGTATGGCACTTCTGATTCCACAAGGTTGTATTTCAAAGCAAGTTGCTGGTGGATAATCCTGGCAACAAGGTTGTGTCTATACAAATACTCTCCGTTAGCCAGACTAGAACACCCAGAAATAATGTGTCGGATCGATTCTCCCGGACGGTGGCATGCCCGACATATGTCAACCGTGCCATCTTTCACAATGTATTTCCGGTAGTTATTCGTCATCATAACTTCGTCCATTATTGCACAGATAAAACCTTCTGTTTCCCCGAACAGGTCACCAAAGCGCAGCCAGGATACGGACGCTAAGAAGTCTACATCGGGGCCATGTAGGGCCCGGTAAAAGCGTCCGTGAAGCTCCTTGCCCTGCCATTCCACCTTGCGGTCATTAGTGTCTAATACTTTAGGTTTGCGCCAGTTCTCATTAGCCAGGGAGAGCGGGGTGAGGCCCTTGTCCACTGAGACCACATCTCGGTGCATCTCCCCTTCGGCTTCTAGGAAGTATTCCCTGAGACTGTACACCTCACGGTTGTATAGGGTCTTAGCACTTAAGAAGCCACGACCCCCGCACTTCCGTGGGATATACAGTCTCATCACCGACGACCGTGGGTGATGCATTCGATTTGCGGTCAGCAGTGTGCGGACCCTCCTATCCAGGGCATCAAGTTCCGTCTGAGTCCATTTGAGTATGCCGAAGGAATACATCAAAACCGGCATGACCCAACCGTTGAAGGCGCGCACCTTATTTCCGCCTGACAAAAGACTGCCTAGTACCTTATTCAGGCGACCAAAGAAGCGCTCCCTCAACGATTGTTTCATGTCGGCAGTATTGATACCTAATGCCTCCGACATACCCAAATACTTGTAAGTTTCTGTTGAGGAGAGGGATCTAAGGTGTATGGAATCCGAGAGTTGAGTTCCCTCGGATTCCATAATCTCCCCTCGCTTCACATGCATGACTGCACATTTGTCCACACCAAATTCCATCCTGATGGCGCTACTGAAAGTTTCTGTTACCTTCAGTAGCTACATCAGTTGCAAATTGTTGGGGGCAAAGAGTTTCAGTTCATCCATGTAAAGAAGGTGAGATATGACCTGACCATCTCTCCTCAACAGATAGCCTAGACCTGAACGCTCCAGCAGTGTGCTGAGAGGGTTCAAGGCTAGACAAAACCACAATGGACTCAGACTATCACCCTGGAAAATACCACGCTCGATCCTTATTGGTTCGCTGTTCCCCTGGATCTGTCGACATCCTGGATAGCGAAGAACCGTTCTCCAGTGTCCCATAAATGACATCAGGAAGGTACGTAGAGTTGCATCTATTTTATACAACTCCAGCACCCTCATGAGCCATGTATATAGGCACTGAGTCATAGGCCTTCTTATAATCTATCCAACATGTAGACAGATTCTTTCGGGAACGGCGAACCTGTTGGCTAATGGCCATATCAATGAGGAGCAGCTCCTTAGTGCCGCGGGACCCGTTCCTACATCCATTCTGAGAGGCAGACATAATAGAATTACTATCAATATGTTGGTTGATTTTAGCTCTCAAAATGGATGTAAGAACTTTATAGACCGTTGGTAAACAAGTGATTGGTCTATAATTTTTGGGCTCCGCAGCACTACCTGATTTATGGAGCAGGTGGGTAATTCCTGTCGTCAGGAACTGGGGCAGCGACCCTGATTCTAAGGCTGATTGAAACTGGGACGCCAAACGAGCGTGTGATCTTTGGAACCACTTGATCCAAAAGTTGTGCAGTCCGTCCGGCCCTAGAGAGTTCCAGTTAGGCAACGGACGGACTGCACGAGCTACGTCTTGGGGGCTGATGATGATTGCCCCCATTTCTGGTATAGGATCACACGCTTGTTCAACCTCCCGGGTCCAATCGCCCTCAGTGTGACTGACAGGCACCGACCAGATGTTGCGCCAGAATGAATACATGGCGCTATCATCCGGCAGACGCGTGTCAGTCACACCTTGGTCCGGTCGCTCCCAAGCCCTATATACCCACCTTTCATCGCTTTGGAATGTGCGATTCTGAGTGTACCGTTCCACTCGCCGCTTGTACCGACGAATACGGCTTGCCCATGCACAGATCTTCTGCTTCAGGGAGTCGATACGCTCTGTGACGCGGGCCAAGTAATCTCGGAAACTTATATCAGTTCCCGAGAACGCCCGCCTCACAAAGCGCATCACTCTAGGGCGAGTATTGCCCTCCCTGAAGCAGATTAACTTGCCGATGAGTGCCCTAGCCTCACCGATACGCCGCTCAATCCTGCACTGCCAAGCTGGAACAGCTAATTTGGGTCGTGTAGCTCCGTCGTTGTTGGGGAATTTGACGTGAGCTACACGACATGCCGCTACAGCTCCACAGTGCAATATTGAGTGGGTATCGGTGAGGTCTTTACTGCTGTCAAAGCAATTTGACAGATGCGAATCTAGAGCACACATCAGCGCCTTGTTTTTATTGTGCATAGGCAAACGAGGCAAACGTGGCCTAAGTTCTGGCGGTGTGGAACGATACTCCCGAAACGCACCTTCCAAAGCGCTCCTCAATTGGGCGTTGCACTGGGTACTCACGGAAATAACTTCGTCACGATCCTCTTCACCATCGTAGTCGGATCGCGGCGGTGCACTGGGAATATTTTGCTGCTGCACTGCGATCATTGGCGAAGCAGGTGTAACAAGGTTACTCCGTGATTCGGAGCGTAGTCGATCAAGTACGGTGTCATCCAACATATGGTTACGTTGGATGACCCGCACCTGATCCGACAGTCGTTGTGCCTCTACGCTGACAGCCGGCTCAAGTACCCGAAACAGAGAGAGCATCCGACTACGGTACGCAGTCAAGTTGCTTCCCCCCTCAGTAGCCCCATAATATGCGCGCATGACGTTTTCATTCATGGACTGAGTCCATCGCATGCGCGACACATTTCTACCGGCAGCGGGGACCCTGCTCGGGGCCTGTTGGCCTCGAGGTCCCAAGCCCGCTGGTGGCCGTCCTCTTCCTCGTCGTCGTCCTCTTGGTGGTGGTGGTGGTGTCGACGGCGGGGAGAAAAACTCGTCGCTCGAGCTCGACGCAACTGCAGCGACCGGTGACACGGAGCTCACGGGTGTGGCGCGTCCCGGCGGCTGCGAGGCGGAGCTGAGCGACGAGCCCGGAGATGGTGGGTGTGCCTCTTTTTGCAGTTTTGCCCGGTGCCTTGTCAGCATAGGTGACATTTTGACTATTTTGATTTGGTTTTAACGAATTCCATGTCCATTTTGATGAAAATCACGTTGTCCAGTATATTTGAGCTTTTTTTTTTTTTTCTTTACCATTCTATAATATTACTCATCTGGTTTAAATTGTTATATAATAAATTAAAATTCAGAACAGGAAAAATTTGTCTTGTCAGTTTTATTATTATTATTATTGTGTTACCTAAATTCGATCGATTTTTATCTTGTAGAATTTTCATTAGCATACTTAAGTATTAAATTTGCGACCAGCGCAATCTCATGCCGTAAATATCCATCCATATTGGTGACGATTCTGTTCTGCACAATCTAAACTTAATTAATGATGATTATCATATTTAGTAAAAGGCAGTGCGAGAAAAGGACAGATAAGGCTATGAACTAAGTTAGAGATGTCAAGTTTATGCCTTGCGCTTTACCGTGTTTTTAGTCGACATGTTTTTACGTGCACCCTTCATTTGTATGGATCAGTTCCAATTAAATTTGACAGCTCTAAATTACGTCCGTCTCTTTCTCGTTTTATTAGAGAGAAAAAGATAGTAAGTAATAGCCTAAATTAAGTTTAGTTTGTGCACAACAGAATCGACACCATTATGAATATTGAATGATTAATTTTATCAAAACTAAGTAAATATTATGTGTCAAACGAGTAATTTCAATTTTGTAGACTTTACGCCGCCGTTAAGCCCACAGGTCAAAGGGCTTAACATTGTAACCTTTGTCTAGCAACGGAACAATGGGCATTGAGATAAAATGATGTCTTCATGTAATTAGAAGACTAAGTAATGTACAGATCGTGTATAAGAATAATTCCATCCCTCTTTATAATAAAACTAGCTGATGCCCGCGGCTTCGCCCGCTTGACAAATTAAAACCTTCCTCTTGAATAATTCTATATATTAAAAAATCCCGCATCAAAATCCGTTGCGGAGTTTTAAAGATCTAAGCATACATATGGACAGACAGATGCGGCGGGGGACTTTGTTTTAATAATATGTAGTGATATTACGTAACATTTCGCCTGTAATGCTCGTAGGGTTAAACAGGAATGTCTTTACTTGTTAACTTTACATTAAACCAATATTTCGACAGTTGTTGTTGGTGTTGTTCATCCTAAGTGATAGACAAGCCTATTGCCATAATTGGGCACAAATCTAGATTCAGGGCTGCTGTTCTCCTGAGAATAGGGAATATGCAAGAAATACAAAACTCTTTTTAATGATTAAAAATGCCTTGTATTGGGGCATAAAAACATTGTGATACGCTTGTTTAAGTTTCTAAAACATCACTTATTTTACAATTTATTGTTCTATGTAGCATGTTTTTGGTGAAACGGAACGCACTGTCAAAACGCGACGTCCTCGAGAACGGCGGTTGTGACGTCAAAGTCTATGTGTCAAAAAAAAACACTTTTATTTGAAAAGTAGTTACCAGTTTTATTTTTTATTTTTATTTTTCACTAAGATTTTATTTTAATATCTATAATAGATAGTAATTTTTATAAGGCCAGAAAATTAGATGTAATAATAAGGCAGATTGAGGTAAATGACGTCACGTCATGGCCGCGACAGTCACGGACGTTTGAACTGTCATAAAAAATTGCAGGAGTTTATTATTATTTTTGAGCGACAAGCAATAGTTGAACTTAAAGGAGACAGTTTTTTTTAGGCCCTCTTTGTTATTGTTATTGTTTATTGTTAGATTCACGTTTTCATTTTCGAATTTCTCATCATTCCGGTTAGACATGGCTTAGATAATATTACCTCTGTAATCTAGAAATTATAAGGAAGAAATCTATATACGTTTCATTATGTCTGTTACAATTTTATGTGGGTAGCCTGTTCTCCAAACAAAAAGAATTGTCTCCTTTAATACTTTTCTTGGGTTGACAGTTGTAGTTACTTATTTTACGTACTTACGTATTTTATTGATTTAAGTCATTGATTTAAGTGAAGAAAAAATTACATGCATATTCCCTTGGTTTAATCAAGTAAGACTGCCCGAACCGGGCATATGAATAAAGGATACCTAGTGTGGTAATCGGACTTATAAAAAGACGTGTCCAAATAATAAATAGTTTGTTTCGATTCGTTGTCGCACAGCCGTTTAGTCGCAAGTGTGTAGCCGCCTTAAGGATATCTAACAGACTTCAAAAGCGTTATTAGAATGGCTAAAGTCATAGTACAAAGACCGAATGATAATAAATTAGGTGTAAATTCCATTAAAACGAATCTGTTGCTGTCTGGTAATCATTGAGTGTTAGATAAAGAATTAATTGCAAATAATTATGATGACGGCGACGGTATTGGAAACAAGGATGTTTTGGGTTGGTAATTATTAGCAGAATATGAAAGATACAGCAGATCTTTCCGCAATCCCCTGTACCTGTATTGTCAATCAATCAAAAGTAATTTATTCAAAAAGGCTGAGAAAACATTTAAATCAAAAATAATCCTTTTTAGGGTTCCGTACCCAAAGGGTAAAAACGGAACCCTATTACTAAGACTTCGCTGTCTGTCCGTCTGTCCGTCTGTCTGTCACCAGGCTGTATCTCATGAACCGTGACAGCTAGACAGTTGAAATTTTCACAGATGATGTATTTCTTTTGCCGCTATAACAACAAATACTAAAAACAGAATAAAATTAATATTTAAGGGGGGCTCCCATACAACAAACGTGATTTTTTTGCCCTTTTTTTGTAATGGTACGGAACCCTTCGTGCGCGAGTCCGACTCGCACTTGGCCGGTTTTTTTCAGTTCAGTTCAGTTTGTAAATCTATCTAGATTTTGCCAAATATTGTTAAAGGTTATATTGTTATATTGATAAACTTCTAGATAAAGCCCTACTCATAAGTAATATGCCACTCTCTTACCTATTTCGAAAACTACGGAGCAACATTGATGTGAATCCAATAAAATACACCTAAACATTAAAATACATCACTTCACAAAACGCCGCTCAAAATCACGACAATATCAAAAATAAAAAAGAACAATTTCAAAATTCAAATTATAGCAAACTTTTTAATAAACATTGTCGCGCGTTAATTTGAAAGTGGAACTACACGCACTGAGATTCTCGTCTCGTCATCACAGGCCGTACACTGACTTGGTGAGTCAAACCAGCCAGTATTATTTTGGGGCTCTGTATTAGGTAATTAAATAAACTATTTGAATGTACCTGCATATTTGAAACTTTAATTTTTGTAGCATGACTTGAGAAGTATTTTGGCCAATTAAAAATTCGAATGTTTGTTCAACTGGCACGTTCCAACTGTTGCAATAGTAAATAGTTGGATCTTTAACGCCACAAAGCGCATGGTTGGCACGGTCGTGCTGATAGGTGCTTCCATTAATCTTTAAAAAAAAACTCTTCTACCTTTATGGTCACCACTTCTCTTCATCTTCTACTGTATATTGTTGAAAAACATTTTTTTTTCAGTTAAGTTACCTAAAGGTACTGTTCTGAATTCGAGCGCCGCAAATTTTCGGTAAAAATGCCTATGAAGTCTGTTATAAATCCTTATTTTAATAAAAAAATATCTTTATACACACCACCTAGTCTCTCTGGGGTCACAAACAACTGTATACAAATAGGTACATTGTCTTGTACTTAATTACACGGAGGTTGGAGATAACGCGAAGATTATCGTGTTTGTTATTTAACGACAGAATACACAGACTGACATGGACAGTTTTCTAGATAATACAAAAAATATAAAATGCTATTTCAGGTGTTTAACTGTTTTTGAGGTGAATCGTGCATGTATGGTACTGTAAGGTTCTACATACGAAATTATACTCCTTTTTGGATATAATTTATATAATATATTCAAGCTTTCAATAAATAATTACATGGTTTTGTCTTGAGAGATCTTTAAATTCTGAATCCATCATTTTCATTTTTTATTTTTATTTCAAATCTTTATTTTTCTAAGCTGCCAGTATCCACTAGCGGCCAGAATGATGTATCCTTATTTCTATCTTTATTTAAGTAATCGATTATTTTTTTTATTGTAACCTAAGATTCCTTTGAGATAGGCTCGATATTGAACAATGCAAACACATGATTTTGAACCAATAATCTTTTGTTGTCAAACCACAAACCACTAGCAGCCAGAATGATGTATCCTCATAGGAATGAGCAGCCAGAATCATGTATCCTCATAGAAATGAGCAGCCAGAATCATGTATCCTCATAGAAATGAGCAGCCAGAATCATGTATCCTCATAGAAATGAGCAGCCAGAATCATGTATCCTCATAGAAATGAGCAGCCAGAATCATGTATCCTCATAGAAATGAGCAGCCAGAATCATGTATCCTCATAGAAATGAGCAGCCAGAATCATGTGTCCACATAGAAATGAGCAGCCAGAATCATGTATCCTCATAGAAATGAGCAGCCAGAATCATGTATCCTCATAGGAATGAGGATACATCATTCTGGCCGCTAGTAGATAGAGAAGTCCTCCTCTACAGTACGCATGGTTTGGTACCAGGATGAAAGTACCTCCTCATGGTACCATAGACCTTCTAACTCAAAGATAAGTCTCTAATTTTAAGATACTGCGACGCCGATACGTCTCGTCTTCGGAGCAAAGAGATGACCGCAATCTAGCGAGAGGACGAGGAGCCTAACATAACATGGTTTTACTTCGGAAGGAGTTCCAAATATCCCGGCGTTCTTCCCAGACGGAGAATATCCATATGGTTAAGATTTTTCAACATAACCACCGCGATGGAGCGCAGCGTGTTAGGAATCAAGCTCAGCGACAGAATACGTAATACCACAATACGCTCCAAAACTGGAATCGCTGATGTGGGGAACAAGACTGCTGGGTTGAAGTGGGATTGGGCGGGCCATGTCTGTAGAATGCATCAGGACCGATGGGTCAGAGTCGTAACGCAGTGGGTGCCAGAAGACGGGCGTCGTCACCGAGGGAGGCCTAGAAACGCTGGCGTGACGACCTAGAGGCGTTTATGCGAGATTGGTCGGAGAGAGCCGCACGTAGGGAGGAGTGGAAGGCTATGGGGGAGGCCTTTGCCCAGCAGTGGGTCAATATAGGCTAAGCAAAAAAAAAAAAACCACCGCTGTAAAAATCAGATATTCCTTTTCCCATGCAAAAATAAGGAAAATGCACTAGGTGTGTAAAAAAGATGTGAATAAATCGCAGCACGTGTATTCTTGCGTTTTTCTGTTGAACACTTAATACTAGCTGCAGATTCCACATTAAATCATTATGTAATTTCGCAACTAGACCCCTGACATGGCGTCTCTGCCTATGAGGCTGGCTTCTGGTTAACCGGATTGTTAATTGTTACGGAGTCTTTGGTTTATTCAGCCGTTTAATCGTGAAAAGGTAGCAAACAGACAAACAAACAGAGTTACTTTCGCATTTATAATATAAGTATGGATTTTTTCAAATTTAAAATTGTTTTTGGTGATTTTTCTTGGTGGACTTCACTGTCAAACAGTGAGATTTTCTTCCTATTCATTAAAATAATAAAATACATTAATTTACAAGGTTAACTTTTTCATTTTCGGATAACAGCCCACAAGCTCATCTTTTTCACGGACTATCTTGTGGGTGCCTTGAGTGTTAGGCCTCCAGCCAGGGGCATAAAACTTGTAAACCAAGCAATAGCGCGCTGGTACCCCCTGTGGGATACGAGGCTTGGCATATAATGCGTCGCTGGGGAGGGCAGCAAACGGACTGGCTGGATAGAGTTCATCGACACGTAAAGAAGAATAAAAGTAAAGTTTTACATATGCCTGGACATTAACACACAGCGCCATCCAGTGCCTCACTAAGCAACGAGGCTTGTGTCGTGGACACCAGATAGTTGATATACTACATAGATACTTTTTGTTTGTAAATACGTACTTATTATACATAATTATAAACATCCATGACTCTGAAACAAAATTTAATGTCCACGCTCATCACACAAACATTTGCCCCTACCGGGATTCGAACCCAGGACCCTCAGAACGTAAGGCAGCCTCACCACCGCTGCGCCATTGGGGTCGTCATCGCATCAGTTACTTACGAGCTTTGATTATAATTTGTTAAGAATCATATTACAAGACGCACCGCTTGGTTAATCAAAATGAATCAAAGTGTTTTTGTATGAAATTGTCTATTTGTGTGTCCCAGACAATCAGTGACCGCGGGGTCACCAAGATAACATTTTATTTTCTACTTTCAGTGGTTTAAAAGCGGCAAAGTTCAAGACGAGATGATGTTTAATTATTAAACATCATCTCGTCTTGAACTTTGCCGCTATCAGTCATATTATCAGGCACATTAAACTTTAATGTGCCTGATAATATGACTGATAAAAAATAATAATTTCAAAACTCTATTGGTGCACCAATAGAGTTGGGTGGTGGTGTGTATTGGTGTTTGGTGCTCTATTGGTGGTGTTCTATTGGTGTGTAGTTTAGAAATTATATTTTTTCATGTCGTTTGATTTTTTTTTTCTAGGCAACTGTTTTGACCATAGTTTATTCTTTGAAAGAGGTTTTTTTCGCAGTGTGGTCTTGTTTATTATTTAGTGAAGATTTAAAACGAAAACTGACCTTCGGTGATATACATTGGTAACAATGATATTCTAATAAACAGATATGTTATACACCAACAAAACCACCGAAAAAAGTGTGCCAGAGCCAGCTCACATACATATGCAGTGACGCAGAATAATGGAAAAATAGGCCAATTGGCTCGTTTTCGAGTCTTCAAGATTGCGCGCTTACAACATAATAATATCTGTATAATAGAATATCATTGATTGGTAGCGTATTGTTTACACAATTCCATAAACCACACAACATCACACCTAATGCTCCGAAGGTGAACGCAGATGTGAACAGTACACCCAAGGAATAATCAAACAAACAAAAGTCACCACTGCTGAAGTAATTTTACAATTTTCGGTTCTACAAAAAAGTATTTCGTTTTTAATATTTGATAGTAAAATGCATAGTATTAGAAAGTATTTCAAACACTGATGAGGCTGACAAGTGAAACAATATTACGTGATTTTCATTTTTTATTCAAGTAGAAAAAAAAACTATTCGAATGGGTAAAGCTGGAAAAAGTGTAACAAGCGCCTTTCTCCAAGTTCACAGCACAGCATTCTGTTGATAGCTTGCGACTCCACTACCGAGTCGCTAACAATTTTGTATCAGTGTGAAACTAAGCTAATTAAAGTTATCAGGCGGTTTTTAAATCTATATTTTGAAAATCATGCCATTTTACCTAAGTGATAACGATGGTGGTAAAGGCATAAAGATATGGGATTGACACATTTTATGGTGCTGTCAAACATGGTAGAATGTCACCGGTCTTAAATATTTCATTGTTCGTTAGTTTGTCACTTGTCAGTTCGCAGGAGCTCGTAGTTAAATAATAACAGCCGCTTGGATACATTTTCAGGTTGAGCTGCGCTTGCCCAGGTTGGTCTGTGGATGGGGGACCACCACCACCCGTTGGTCCCGGCTGTAATTTGTAGATCTTCGACATTCGTTACAGGTAGTCAGTTGCTCGAAAGTCTCTCAACCCAGTTAGTATTACCCAGCACTAACTGGGTTGTGGTGGTCAGATAGGCAGTCGCTCCATGTAAAATACTGGTATTCAGCTGCAACCGGTTAGACTGGAAACTGACCCCAACATGTTTAGGAAAAAGCTAGGCAGATATGATGATGAGTTGTCACAGTTCGGTATCCGCAGTAATGAAATGAAAATGAAAAACGAAAAAGCGTTTATTCGAGGTGACTTTGTATTACAAAAAATGTTACTTCTGCCAAACTGTAAAACAGTTTGTTGGCAGATGTAGCTCCCATATAAAACATTCTGCTTATAAGTTACTACTTTGGGTACTTTTAAAAACTAAACTAAACTAAAACTAAACACTAATATTTTACAATAGCACAAAAGGCTGACCAGCAGTGAATTGAAACGCCATAGTACAAAATTCAAAATGCTAAAAAATGCTAAATAAATAAAATAAGTTAAACTTTATTTTAGACTAAAGTCCATAGCTTTGTTAGTAGTTTAGTAACAATGATGCTTAGGTATTAGGTTAGTATTGTTAGTATCTTGTAGTACTATGTAGTATGTACCGCTCTTCAGTCCGCTCGGTCTGACTGCACCTGTAGGTATCGAAATGCTCTGTTGAAAAATGTGCAATGTGAAAATACGCATAATTATTCCGCTTAAGGGCCTATACTACCTGGCTTAGCATGATCCTCCGTTACGCCTAAAATACTGCAGCATTAATTTTGAAATAAATATATGGTAAAGTTGAGGATTAATGCTAAGTACTATGTGTGACGAAAACACGATTCCATAAACTTTTCTAGATAGAAAAAAAATCCAAAGTTACCTCCAAATCGAACAATAAACCGCTGGTATTCTAGAAGATTTTCAAGAAACCTTTTGAAAATCTTCAGTCGTCATCAATATAGTTCTGGAAACTTCTAATTGATTCTGGTGAATTAAGTCAAATGGCACAATTTCCTTACGCAGTTTTAGTATAGTTACCGTCATAATACATAGCAAAAGGTAATTATAACGACGCCTAGCTTATATACTCCCATCCTGCGCCGACACATAATTGTAGTTAATATCCGACATAAAATGTTGTAAGTAATTTTGTATTTGTTCATGATTTCATTGATTTAATACTTTATCTTCAAGTGTTCTGTGAATTGTATTTATGACAAGGGATCAATGTCCGTGTTCTAGAATAATTAAATACTCAATCAACCTTAATTACATCTTTAATGAACCTGCGCCAGCTATAAGTAGGAATTAAAGGTTATTAACCCGCATACATTTATTCAAATGCATAATTCTGAAAACAGATATAATGACATAAACTTGTCCCGAAACGACCTTTATCGTGATTCTTAACTTTTTCTAGTAATAAAAAACGAATCTTAATGAATTGTCGGGGAACCTACGCAGAGTATAGGAAGGGGAAAGAGCAATGACCTTTAATTCCTACTTATCTATCGCAGACTATAGGGAACGTGCACAACGACGGTGCTGCCAACTGGCGTCGCCAATCCGAATCTTGTGCTCTATTAATGCTTGACATAGACTTTTCTAACAAGTAAACAGAATTAATTTTATAGTGAAAATTAATTAAGTAATCATAATGCATTGTTGCATTTCTGGATGTAGGTACCAATACATCCACAAAAATGAAAATAAATCAATTAGCGTAAAATTCTATTACTTTCCAAAGAATACTACTATCATACCATGTTTTGGTGAAAAACGCAAAAAATGGATAAACGCAGTAAAGAAAAATATTTGAAAACAACTTGTTTTTGTTACACTCTGCATTGAAAAGGCCCTCAAAATCAACCGTCCATGCAAACATACCAGAACCATATTTTATACTTCAGCATACACGTGTTCTACTAGACCGCACTAAAGTTCACACCGAATATCCCTCAACAGTTAATCAAAGACTCCACCTCAGAATATAAACATGGTTATACCCACAATAATGTTTTTAGTTGGCTGCACTCCGGTTTTTTAAGTTTTGTATCTAAATGCTACGGAATGCATTTTATTGATTGCTTCATCAAATTATTGTGAACTAATTGATTTATTAGAGCCTGGAGATACTGTTCTCGCTGATAAAGGATTCCCTTCCATTATAACATGTGTTGAAAATAAGAAAGCTATCTTAGTTATGCCAGCCACCATGTCTTCATACACCACAATTTTCATCAGAAAGTAAACGAAATATATAAAATTCATATTATTAAACATTTATATTACGCTGACGATCGTTATTGATAAACCGGTACTCATATTTTATACCTTTAGCATATTCAAAAATAATATAATTGAAGAGACAATTTTGTCTAAATAAATTGAAAGCATGATGAGAAGTGATAAGTTTCCTTTTCTGTCCGCATAGTGTCTCTTTTGTCGATTAGTGCTGCCACCTATAGTTCCTGCACGTTCCCTATAAGTACATATTTATTCGGCGAACGGTTTCTTGAAAATCAGAGGAAAATAAACAAGTGCCAGTGTTTTATATTTGTAGAACGAATTTGAACAGGACTGGCTGGACAGGCTCATTTTTTTTTATTGGGGCGGGTCCGCCACACATTGACACACATCTCCCAAACAGTGTCAGATGTCAATCCCCTTTAGGCACATAATGTCTACTTTACCAAAAATACCACTTTACCAAAATGATTGTCGTTTCCATTATCGGTATTGCTGATAGAATAGTAGTTTATCTGGCCCTTCAGGTTTCTAATGACAACTACTTTTGTTTGTATGTACTTTTGACCATGTATTTTTTTTCTTTAATAAAATAAAATATTATAAAAATCGTCTGTGTGGAACTAAAATATACATGCTAAAACTACCAAAAACGACATTTCTCGTAAAGGTCCTTGATACAGATTTAAATTGCAGTACTAAAAACAGTTAGCATGCAACATTTGTAGGTACCTACATGTAATATACATGGTGTTCACTTGTACAGTGGTTCACCTTGCACTCGTTAACCGGCTCTAAATGCGCGTTATGTAAGCGAAGCTGATTATGTATACTTATGGACTTTTGACTGTATCTATGTGGAGAATAATATGGTGACTTAGTTTTATTTTTGTCTTTAAATTTTCGGTTGTTACTTAATATCCTGGAGTTCACTTAATTCACCTAGGTGCATTATCTATACTATTCGTAAATATTATTCACCCAGTGCATGGCTTGAGTGTCTTGCTTGAAAGATTTTGAATTGTGATTCCCAATTTGAACTCTGTTTTTTATGTCGTCTTTGATTGCAGCTTTGCCCTCCCTTCATAGTCGAAAATTATCCTAAAGGAACGGTACTACTGGGGCGAATAGTATCCTATGCCTTAACCTAGGTCATGGTCTCCCCCTTAGCAGTGTCAATTTACCAAAATCCATTCAGATTTTTCAGTGTGAAAAGGTAACAGACAAATACACAGAGCTTTTATAATTTTAGTATGGATTCGTCTTTAGTTTAAAAATCGAATGTTCCAGGCACAATACGTTTTTTTTTTCATTAAATCAGTTGCCCGCTACCTATGTACTAGTAACTAGCTAGCTAGGTGTAACTGATCACAAAATCTCTTTCCAAAATGTTGTTCAAGAAATAGAAGACTTCAATAACTTGAAGACTTTTTCATGTTGACACATATACATATAGGTACGTATATCGCATCCTACTATAATATTTCTATTCGCATAATATTTCTACCATGATACAACATTCCTACCATTCTTCGTAAGCTCAACAGTTGTTTTGCCATAACGTTACGCACACATTGGGTATGCAATAAATAAACTATTGATTAAATCGCTTCGAACGATGCGCTTTCATAACAAATCACGAGACAATGTAAACTTACCTTGTAATTTATGCAAAAGTTTGTCTCTCTGTTTGTTTTGGTAAGTGTTTTTTATGACTTAATAAATGAACCGATTTGGATTAAAGGTAGTAGGATTTTAACTTGGCTGAAGTGTGGACAAGTGAAGTCCGACAAACACATGGTCCTAAGTTCTATTTATTAACACAAGTTTTGTATTTACTATATTATGTTAGTCTAGAAAGTTGGTAATCACGAAGCCGTTACCGAGCATTCTGGACATCAAACTAAGTAACCTTACGCAACAATAGTTTAACCATAAAACCCAATATGCTATTATCTTATAAACATATTTAAAAACAAACTTTTGATAAAGTTGTAACTTTGACCTTCAATACCACCGTAAAGCGCTTAAATTACACTTTACTGAATTTAGTCGTCTTAATTCAGTCGTTACTGAATTTAATCGCGTATAATCAAGTAAATATAGCTTGCTGAGTGCGATTATACTTGACTAAATTCAGTAACGACTGAATTCGTCATCATCATCATCATCATTTCAGCCGAAAGACGTCCACTGCTGGACACTATGCCTCCCCCAAGTGTCACCACATTGACCGGTCCCGTACGACTCAGATCCAGCGGATTCCCGCGGATTCTACGATTGAATTAAGACGACTAAATTCAATGAAGTGTAATAAGGGCTCAACTCCCAGGTATGTTCTATTTACACAGTTTATTTTTCGGCCATTGTTGTTATGGACTTTGAAAACAGTCGCAGGAGTCTACTGAATTCGGAAGGCACAGGTACGGTCGTTGTGGGATTCCTCCTTGAGACGGCACTTTGTCCAGCAGTGCCTACACCAAAAAAATCAGCTAGTACCTGGTGTTGTGTTGTGACATAGCTAAGCTTTTTCTTCGTATGTCTGGACACTAGAAAAAAAAATCAGAGCAGTCTTTGGGGACTGCCGATAGAAGTGAAAACAAAAAGTACACAGGCCCCGCCCCAGTCGTACCACTGGTTATGCCCCGCGCATGCCTATGTGGTGCTACGCCGTAGCGGATGCTACGAGTGCTACGAACGAGTACAAAGCGTCACTGCACGTAACGTTACGTGACGATGAGTTCAATGTTTTTTCTTTCACCCAAAAAGTGCTCAACGCGCCTAAAGAAGTTTTCACTTCAAAAAGCTGTATCAATGATTATGAGGTGGCATGGTAGGTACTTTTTGACTACCAATATTGAAACCATTTGTTTGATAAAGCAACCGCAGGACCACTCCTAATTCTTTTGAATGAATCGGGGTCAAATCATTATGATTTATGAAGTAAGGAGTTATTCAATGCAATGGCGCCAACTTGAGAGAAATGGCGCAAACGCATCTCACGTGTGAGTTTAGTAACGCAGATCAACGACTATTTCTACGTCACGTGTTGGCTTGAGTAAGGCAAGAGTTTGGTAAGGTAGGTCTAGGTCGTGTTCTACGGAAAGCCTGACAATGTGATATTCTATTTTGTTATTTGCAATTAAGGCCCTTCTAACCCTAAAATTAGCAACTCTAATTGTGGTGGTTCAAACTTCGTTTGAAATACTGTTAGAATAAAGTTATAATCATCTTGCACTACAAAGCGGTTGTTACGTCAGTCACTGCGGCCGAATAGTGCGAAATGATTTAGGTACAAAAAATCTAATGATTGGACTAAAAAAATACAAATGATAAGACCTGCTTTATAGTTAGTTCAGTTAGTATGCAAAGTTTCATGATCTAATTTGAAGTAATTTTTGAATACCAGCGGTTTATTGTTCGATATGGAGGTAATTTTGGATTTTTTTTCTATCGAGAAAAGTTTATGGAATCGTGGTTTCGTCGCACAGGACTTAGCCATTAATCCTCAACTTTACCATATATTTATTTCAAAATTAATGTTGCAGTATTTTAGGCGTACCTAACGGAGGATCATGCTAAGCCATTTGAGGGAGTATAGGCCCACGATCTTGAATAACTCTAAATTCGAAATAATTGAATGGAATATTTCAAAATTACTACACACACAATCAAAAATAGGTATTACATTTAAAAAAAAAGACAGACCAAATGTAGCACATACATAGGTCACTTTATTACATCACAATATAAATTAGTTGACTTACAAGTTATTCAGAAGAAAACTGTAAAATAAATCGTGGGTTAGGTAAGATTTTTTCTGGCTCTTGAAAATCTGACCACTATACATTATACTTAGTCCGTTCCACTTTTTATCTAATTGCATTCGGCTAATGTATAAGCTGCAGGTCATCGTCTGTATCTCTATAGTCACGTGTTGTTGTAAATTTGGTAAGGTTAGTGTATCGTCTGCGTCTGCGCCATGCTGTGATATCTTCAAAGAGCAAAGCCAATGTATGGTAAGTAGCGACATCTATCCGTGACTGTTAAAACAAGTTCGTCTCGAAACACTAGTGTTGCTACTTAAATATACTTGCAGATATTTTATTTTGTTATTTATTTAAAATAGACCAAAAAGTCTGACAACCAGTCTGACCAAGGGGTATCGTATTACCCGGTACTAACTGGGTTGTGGAGGTCAGATAGGCAGTCGCTCCATGTAAAATACTGGTATTCAGCTGCATCCGGTTAGACTGGAAGCCGACCCCAACAAAGTTGGGAAAAGGCTAGGCAGATGATGATTTAAAATAGACTGACAGATTTATTTATCATTTATTTATTTTTACATTTTACATCCTTTTTAATAAAAACATTGCATTTTCCATATCTTAAATACCATGGGTTACTTTTTAAAATATAATGGCAGCACTCCATTGTAATGTCAATTTAGGGTCGTTTCAAATGTTATAATTCAAAATACAAAAATAAATAAATGTAATATAATATAATAAATGTGTAACATTTTGCATTCATAATTGGTGTAAGGAAATAAATCAAATTGTATGTGGAAAATCGTTACTTTTTGACACTGAAAATGAAATGAAACGGAAAGCTCATGACCATTATACAAAATATAAATGAAGAAAAAGAAAAACACAGACCGACATGTTAGTCAACATGTGATTATTATTTTTTTTGTATTTCTTGAGATTTGTATTGTAGGTACTAACTTAATTTATAAGATTTCTGTTACTATCAACCTCGTAAAAGAATTTTGTTGTCTGTTAATAAACGATTGATTTTTTTATTGTTTATTTTATTTTAAATCCTTTTTAATCCATAAAATATAAACAGCATATTCTATCTATATGTAGGTATGTAGGTACGTACAAAAAAAAAACATCTTTACCTGTGACGGATAGATGTCGCTGGTTTCATAGAATTAAACATTGGTGCTAACTTACCCGTCTATCTCCATATATACATTGTAGTCTTTGGTCTGCGCAGCCCACTACTCTCTCACTCAGTAACTCGTGAAATTATCGATAGTTCGTCCATATTGAGCAATTGGAGAGTGTTGGCATAAATAAAACTCTTTGATTTTGACACGTCGAGTTTAAGAGCACCTTTGAATTACGGAAAAGGATGGCAGATATTATAAATGAAAGTACCCACAATTACACATATATTTCAATATTATTAAAGCGATCATCACTAACCCTGCATGTTAAAGCCCCATGGCTTTACACTATCCATGATTAATTAACACGGATGCTTTTTGAAGCCAAGCGCCACTTCACAGCAGTGCCACTATAGTTGTGTTAGTGTACAAATTAATATGTGGCGACCTTGGACTAGAAAGGCGTCTGTGTTTCGCCGCTATGTGTAAAGGTGAATGCTCACTGTTTCTCGGATATTGAAGTAAAGGAAATTGGAATAGTGTGTGAGAAAAACCAGCTACTTAGTACATAATAATTATGTTCAAGGTTGTAATGCATTACAACCTCAGGCAAACTTGATTCGCGATCGTAACAAATACCGTTTTACCGAGTTAAAATCATTCAAACCCTCAATACAACCTTCTACGTTCATTTAATCCCGTTGAATGACTTTTTCACGAAAGAATTATATTTTAATCAACACACAAACTGACACTGACCTGCCATCAATTGCAAAAACGTAAAAAAAAAAAACAATTTTGCAAAAAAACAAGTTTTCTGGCTACCCTGGCGCTTCACCCTTTAAAAAGCGAAACAAAAACTAATAAAATAAAACCTTAATAGTAAGTCAATATTTACTTAATTACTTAATTAAAAACTAAGTATTAAATAAACTACAATCGAATTGAGAACCTCCTCCTTTTGGAAGTTGGTTAAAAATAAATAAACTAACAACAAACTATAAAAGGGCATCGAAAAACTCCTCAACGCTGTCAGCTGGTAATGTGCCCAAGAGACTGGCGGTGTTGCCACGTTGTATGGCAACACTTAGCCTCTGACCAAGGTAAACGCCAGCTCTTGGGTCACGGGAAGCGTCAACTAGGCGTAATAGTATTACTATGTTTTATAAATAGGTAAGAGGAATAAAATGGATATGCGTTACTATTGGATTGGAAATTCTTCTTCTTTTTAGCGTGTCGATGACAATCTTCTACATTGTGTCGGCCCAGAACTGAACCACGAGTTTGGCGCCTTTAATAGCGTCCATCACGTCCTGTAATGAACAAACAACAGGACACGCTGTACTATCGAGGACACTCCCGCCTGACCACCACTAAGCTTATTTTTGCTTGCACTCGCAACATAGAAACGCTCTCTAGCCCCGCCCCGTTGACTTTGTATAGAAATAATGAATGAAAAGATACCGAATCGGCCGAGCGCACTGACGACGCATGCCATACGAGAGTTATTGTTATTTTGCGCGTCAAAGTTGAGGCTTTCCTAATAGGCCCAAACTTTAAGGGGGCGTGGCTCGGCGCCTCAAAAATTAAAATGGTCAGGCGGAAAAGACCCCGACTGTACCTGATATCAAGTGCCCCATTGTTTGTAGAACAGCACCACATTTGCACACCAGGGTAAGGTTATCAGTCATCAATGAATCTTCACCTGAGCAGGTTTTCCTTGCTGCGACCACCTTGAGTCCGGAGTCTATTTAAAGACTTCCAGGTCAGCCATTACGACAACTCACGTCCAGGTATTTGAGGGATCACAGTTGCATTACTATCCAAGACGTGTTACATATAATAATATTACTCCTGGGGGTCGGAATTCTCAAGGCAGAGGTGTGCTTCTAATGTGTTAGTACCTAATTAATAATAATAATATTACAAAAATTATTCAGTTCGCATAACAAGGTACAATGTTAAAAAGCTAGTAACAAAAAAACAAAACAAAATCTAAACTAACAACAACAACAACAAAACACAACACACAATTCAAAATCCCACACATAATCACAATCACACGGAACAACACACAGACAACACAGACAATTCTAAAACGTAATTAGAACAGAAGTTTTGAAAGTGGCCCCGGTGACATGGTATGGGCATGTGATGCGGACGAATAAGGAAAATGTTGTAAGGAAATTTTGAGTATGAATGTGGATGGGTATAAGAGTAGAGGAAGACCAAAGAAACTATGGATGGACTGTGTAAATGATGTAGGAAAGGAGGTCTGATGAGATGACGAATAATAGAGAAGTATGGGAGAAGAAGACATGCTGGGGTCGACCACAAATGAATTGGAATAAGGGCAAGAGAATGATGATGAATTAAACAATAGTTCCACCGAATGGTGTCGATTCTGTTGTGCACCAACTAAACTTAATTTAGTCTGTTGCTATCTTTCACTACAAGGCAGTGCGAGAAAAGGACGTCTCTAACAATGAACTAAGTTAGAGATGTCAAACTAGTTAATGGTATCGATTCTGTTGTGCACAAACTTAACTTAATTTATTCATATTATTAATATATTTTGCATTCCATATTGTATAAAAGGTGTTACAAAGGGCTTAAAGCTAGGTACATAAATATGGACCCTGTAAAGGCACAGCAAAGTAGGACAGAGAAAGAGAGCTTAATTTTTCTAATAAGTTGGTAATACAAAGTAACAATACTAATTAAAAAATATTTATGTGTATTATGTAATTTAAAATTTGTCATTTAGATATTCAGGCTAGGTATTGCTATCTTTTACTACAAGGCAGTGCGAGAAAAGGACGCCTATAGCTATGAACTAATTTAGAGATGTCAAACTAGTTAATGGTGTCGATTCTGTTGTGTACAAACTTAATTTAGGATATTGCTATCTTTTACTACAAGGCAGTGCGAGAAAAGGACGCTTATAGCTATGAACTAAGTTAGAGATGTCAAACTAGTTTATACCTAGCGCTTCACCGTGTTTTTAGTCGACATTATTTTACGTGCACCCTTCATTTCTATGGAAATATTAGTTCCAATTTAATTTGACAGCTCTATATTATGTTCGTTTCTTTCTCGTTTTATTAGAGAGAAAAAGATAGCAATAGCCTAAATTAAGTTTAATTTGTGCACAACAGAATCGACACCATTGTATACTACCCATAATTTCACACATACTTTTAGCCAATTTCGTGCACATTCTCCGTGAAGGTCGCTGCAAGCGTCTTAATGAGCTATGCAAGTTGTTCTTGCAGCCATTTGCCGCTATATTTAACAGTTTTGAGCGAATTTAACTTTCAGCGCAACACTTGCACAAGCACTTTGGACCAAATGCTTGCAATGTTTACGGGTTTATTATTTGTAATGTGAGAATGGCACGGGGTCATTTCTTTGAGAGTTTTGAGTGAAAATCTAAATTAGACCTTAAATTCAAAGAGTGAAAATAAACTCTGGTGTGAGTTTGACCCATCGGGTAAGGTAGGCACAAACTAGGTACTACTACAGAAAAATATGAATCAGAACTATAATCATTTATTTGTCAAACATAGGTATAAAATAAACATAAACCAAAAAAACAACAAAAACACAGAAACAAAAACTTAAAACTAAACACTTAAAACTAACTAACTAACACTTAACTAACAACTTAACTAGTTAACTTAAACTTAATTAGTTAACTTAGTTCATAGCTATAGACGTCCTTTTCTCGCACTGCCTTATAGTAAAACATGGACAAGACTAAGGTCATGTTGAATGCCCATGTCACACCCACTCCTATCAAGATCGGAGACTCTACTCTCGAAGTTGTAGACGATTATGTGTACCTGGGACAAACGGTCCAGTTAGGTAGGTCTAACTTCGAGAAAGAGGTCAATCGTCGAATCCGACTCGGTGGGGCAGCGTTCGGGAAATTGCGCGGTATCTTCTCGTCCAACCTACCGCAGTGTTTCAAGACGAAAGTCTATGACCAGTGTGTGTTGCCAGTGATTACATACGGGACCGAAACGTGGTCGCTCACAAACTCACAATGGGCCTCATCAGAAAGCTTAAAGTCACCCAAAGGGCAATGGAGAGGGCTATGCTCGGAGTTTCCTTGCGCGATCGAATCAGAAATGAAGACATCCGCAAGAGAACAAAGGTTACCGACGTAGCCCGAAGAATTGCCAAACTTAAGTGGCAGTGGGCAGGGCACATTGCTCGCAGAACGGATGGCCGATGGGGCCGAAAAGTTCTAGAGTGGCGACCGCGAACCGGAAGACGTTGCGTTGGAAGGCCTCCCACTAGGTGGACCGATGACCTGGTGAAGGTTGCAGGAAACCGCTGGATGCGAGTCGCACGGGACCGGTCAATGTGGCGACACTTGGGGGAGGCCTATGTCCAGCAGTGGACGTCTTTCGGCTGAAATGATGATGAATGATGATGAATTAGTTAACTTTAAACTTTTCCTAAAGCAGAAAGAAAACAGCCTACGCCACTACGCCACTGAAGATAGAAATACGGGATGATATTTCGGGCAAAGATCGCCAAAACTAAACTTTTGGATTGATTAATTTTTAGGGTTCCGCTAGATATGAGCGCCGCGCCGGCGCGCCGCCGTCGCCGTGAATTCATGTCGACGCGTCGTCGCCGAGTAAAGCGTGCGGCGCGCCGTCGCAACGAGTCGCAACTTGCTTTCTCGCTCGCACGCGCGGCCCTACCGCATAAGTGCTCATTTACGGAGACGCGGCGCGTCGTGCGGCGCGTTGTGCGGTGCGTTATGCGGCGTGTTGCGCGTTTTCCCGTTTACGGAGAGGCGGTGTCATCTGCGATATATTTGTATTTGCGCGTGTGAAGCCACGAGCACCGCCGCGGCCAACGCAACGCTGCATTTCAGTAAACGCGCGTAAAAAAATTGCTTCTCCGTAAACAATCCCATACATAGTCAATCGTCTTAATATTATGTTTGAATTGAAAGCGAGTCGCACCGCACAACGCACCGCGCGACGCGCCGCGTCCCCGTATTTAGTAAGCCTAGTCGCTTTGCTACACTCGTCGCTAACGCAGTCGAGTCGAATATTTTACCGAGTAAACGTGTAGGTATTGTAGTGTGGTGTTAACAACAAACAAAAGATATGATACCTACTACTTAAAATATTTATATTTTCGTTTTTTTTTTTTATAGTTTTTATTAAATAGATAGATAGTGCTCTAATTAAAAAAAACTTTGTTTTACTTCAACTCAAAATGCTGAAATGATTATTTTTCAGTAAACTTGATCTCCAATTATTATTTAGAAGACTGTAAACTTTTTTTTGTAACAACAATATGGTTTTATTTGTTATTTTTAAGAAATATCTCCCTGATAAAAAAAAAACTAAGGCCCACGGCCGGCCATGCCGCGCCGCGTCGCACAGTGGATCGTCCCCATACAAGAGGTCGGACATAGAATGAAAAATTAAAAAAGTATTTAATTTAAAAAATATATATATACAGTTGCATTCCTCTATTGAAGAACAACAAAAAATGTTAGTACGCTTTTTTTATTTGACCAGCACTTTAGGAGCTATTCGATGAAAACTGTTATTTTTGTATGGAAACGAACACAAAAATGTCTGTATCTCATGATTCCCTCCTTGTTTCGATTTGCGGTTTTCACTATTGTCTTTTACCTATTTTATGCCACGTTTTCTTCAAGGACACATGGTGCCCGCAGAGCGCCCCTTTCGAGATATTTTGCCTATAGTAACTATCTTTGTTATTGTATTACTGATGGAATGGAGGTACATTAAGTATACTTATTACTGAGAATTAGTCATCACTAAGTAGTTCCTTAAATAACAGGTGCATTTTTGAGTACTTTAATGACTTATTAACGCTTTTGTTGCAATATAACAAAAGCGTTAATGAGTCATTAAGTAACAACTACCAGTACTTGCTTAATCTAATTAGTTATTGTAATTACCATGTTAACAGCCCTTAAGCTCTGCATTGTGATTGGCTCATATGTCATCATTAGCTTATCAAATTCATTACTAGTTGCAACTTGCTGCCCTATATATTTTAGTGTGTTTTGCAAATATTATTCAGTTGTAATTTAACCTCTACCAAGTGTTGTCATTATGGCTTTCCGTGGGTTTTCTATCTTGATCTTTATGTTGCTCTTCGTAATCATAAAGATCTTCGTGACTATGAAAATTTATGTAATACATTGAAGTCGAATAGTAACGTCCAGTTAAGTGAAAATGATGTTTCGGATCTAAAGAACTGGTGTCGACGATTTTGCTATCGGGTTTACTCCAAATGGGTGCAATCAAGAAGGACAGTCGACAAGTTCATGGACAAGAACAGAGAGTGGTTAAGTTCCGATATCATTTGGCCAAATTGCTTTAAGGAAAATATTGTTCACACTGAAGAAGCTAAAGATGAGACAGAAGAGGTAATCAGTCCATCAAAATCAGATGCATCAACTTCAACATTTAAATCTCCTCGAAAACGCTTTGAAGATTTATCCAGTAGACAGAAAAGAAGACGTGTTGATGAAAATATGGCTAGTTGCAGTCGTCCAGATGAGCTTTTACATACTGTTGAAAGTGCACTTAAGTCTGCCAGAAAAAATGATGTGGCCAGAATCATGAAGCATTTGCTGGGAAATCCTGAACATGTCTCAACCGTTCTGAATGTCCTGGAAACTAAACAGAATACTTTGCTTCGTGAAGTTCCTACTCACAAAGCACTTGCTCTTTACGTTCACATGCAGTTATCCAAGTGGCGTTACATCACACTTAGGGACTTTAATTTTAAAGAAGGTCATGCGAAATACCCAAGCTATTACATGTTAGTGAAAGAAAAACTTAAGTGTTACCCGGCAAAAGAAGACGTAACTGTGACTGATACTTCCGCAAAGATACGACTCCAAGCCCTCCTTGATCTCACAGTTAGGAGGCTGATCGATTCACTTGAACCGAATTTTGATGCAAATGTAGTAAATGGGGTTTTGATGGAGCTTCAAGTCAAAGCATTTATCATCAAAGAACAACAACAAGTGAACAAGATTAATTCAGTGTATTTATGGCAAGTCTTGTACCTCTTAAGTTAGTGACTTCTAGTGGAAACACAATGTGGCAGAATGATCGGCCATCGTCAACCACATATTGTCGTCCGATTTCATTTACGTTTATGAAAGAAACGGAGGCAAATGTAAAGGCTGAAATGGATATATTTGAGACCGAGATTCGTGAACTGAACCCAACTGCTTGCGGCAATGCTACTGTTACGCACAATCTGTGGTTAACCATGATTGATGGTAAGGTACATTCAATCATATCGGGAACATCGGCAGCAGTATGTGATTTGTGCAAAGCTCGCCAAAGTGAGATGAATAATTTGGAAGAAGTGAGAGCTAAACCTGTGAACGAAGATTTATACAAGCACGGATTTAGTTCGTTGCATGCTTGGATTCGGTCTATGGAGTGTTTATTACACATTGCCTACAGAATGGACATAAAATCATGGCAAGCAAAAGGTGACGATAATAAAAGAATTGTTAAAGATAAGAAAGAAGCTATTCAAGCTGCTTTCCGAAGAAACACAGGCTTACTTCTGGATGTTGTAAAGCAGGGTAGTGGCAATACAAACACTGGAAATACTGCTAGAAGGTTTTTTGCAAACCCTGAAACGACTGCGGAAATTACAAAATTAGACGTCAATTTAATTAGAAGACTCGCTGTAATTTTGCAATGCATTTCCTCAGGCGAAAAAATTGAAATCCAAAAATTAAAGTTATATTGTGATGAAACAGCAAATTTCTTCGTACAGTTATTTCCATGGTATAACATGCCATCAAGTTTGCATAAATTGCTGATTCATGGATCGCAGATAGTGGAACACCTATCAGTAGTGCCTATAGGTTTTTTGTCTGAGGAAGCATCTGAAGCAAGAAACAAGGATTTTCGTAAATTTAGAGAAACTCATACGCGAAAGCACAGTGGCATCGCCACTAATAAAGACATTCTTCATAATCTTCTTTTATCTTCCGATCCTCTTCTAACGAGCCTACGACCGAGGATGCCCAATAGAGTTAAAAAATCTTCATTTAGAGAACTGGACGATTTGCTCATACATGACCAGAGTGAATTGGAGCTTATTGACATTTCAACAGATACAATAGTTGGAGCAGTTTCGGAATGTAGTGACATTGAAGAAGATGACGACAATAATAATCATGATGTCGTTATTGATGAAAACGAAGAAAATATAGTTTAAGTCTTATAGTAATATAATTGTTAGTAACTTTAAGGTAGTATTAGTTTATTTATTTTTTATTATAATCAATATTTACAATTTAGTTATTAGTAATTGTTTTATTTTTTATTTATAAATTATTATAGGTTTAAGTGTAATTTATTTAAAGATTTAAATATATTTTACAGTGTTAAAATAAAAATAAATATAAATACGTATTTTCTTATTCATCAACATCATAAAACATTTCTTTTCTTTTTGATTTGTTATTGTTAATGTGATGTCACAACTCATTACCGATATTTTTTTTTTTTCAATTTACATATAGAACTCACTAATGCACCTTTTATTCATTTAACTTCTTATGTGTAATTCTTAGTAATTATAATAAATAATTAGATTAAGCAAGTACTGGTAGTCGTTACTTAATGACTCATTAACGCTTTTGTTATATTGCAACAAAAGCGTTAATAAGTCATTAAAGTACTCACAAATGCACCTGTTATTTAAGGAACTACTTAGTGATGACTAATTCTCAGTAATAAGTATACTTAATGTACCTCCATTCCATCAGTAATACAATAACAAAGATAGTTACTATAGGCAAAATATCTCGAAAGGGGCGCTCTGCGGGCACCATGTGTCCTTGAAGAAAACGTGGCATAAAATAGGTAAAAGACAATAGTGAAAACCGCAAATCGAAACAAGGAGGGAATCATGAGATACAGACATTTTTGTGTTCGTTTCCATACAAAAATAACAGTTTTCATCGAATAGCTCCTAAAGTGCTGGTCAAATAAAAAAAGCGTAGTAACATTTTTTGTTGTTCATCAATAGAGGAATGCAACTGTATATATATATTTTTTTTAATTAAATACTTTTTTAATTTTTCATTCTATGTCCGACCTCTTGTATGGGGACGATCCACTGTGCGTCGCCGCGACGCCGCCGCCGCCATGCAAATTTCCTGGCTACGCCGCCGCCGCGGAATTGGCCATCGGCGCTCATATAATCCGTACCCAAAGGGTTAAACGGGACCTATACCACGGACAGTGGAGTCTTAGTAGATTCCACTGTCCGTCTGTCTGTCACCAGGCTGTATCTCAGGTGCCGTGATAGCTAGACAGTTGAAATTTTCACAGAATGTGTATTTCTGTTGCCGCTATAAATAATAATAAAAAATATACCAAAAATATAAAAATATATATAACCCTTCATGGGCGAGTTTGACTCGCACTCGAATTTATACCAAAGTCGCGGGAACACAGCTGTGCGTTACGAGTACGAGGTGATGAGGTCAATCAACTCGTCAAACAGATAATATTAATTACGTACTGACCACAAATACCGCAGTTCCATACATGAATAAAGTGTTGCCTGTCACAAAATATGATAATAAGGTTTATAATCTGCACTCCTTCCTTACTACTCATTGATGGTCATGGTGATTCATCGTCATTCCTCAATATTCATTGCCAATAAAAAGTGGTTGGTGGGTAAGTCAAGCATCCCTGGCGAAGTATGAGTGTACTATGGTACAAATCTATTATTAACTCTTCGGGCAAATTCAGGCGTGGTGTTCTGGTTAGTCAAGATAAAATAGATTTGAAGAATTAGTGCAGTAGTATCATGGGAATTCACCGTGTTAACAGCACAAAAGTTACAAAACCAATTTTGGCACCACGCCAAGAAGCCACGCACTTGTTTAGCTCCGTTAATCTTGAATAGCTTCATTTTATGTTGACGGAAAATATTGTGAGAAAATTTGAACTGAGTTGCCTGAAATCTTGAACACGTACCTAATGAGAGGAACCTAGGTATTGCACGTTGAAGAATGTTTGGTCCTCACCAGGATGAGAATAAGACAATAAAGATACAAGAAGACAAGAGGCTATTTCTATAAAATATATGTCAATACTTTTTGTTTCGGATGGGAAACCATCAAATGAACCCTCTCTCGCTCTGTAAGGAGCGGACCCGCTCTGTACGGAGCGGAAGGGAGTGTCAGACAACTAAAACCCACCCATGTTCCTTCTAAGCCAAAGGGCTTAGAGATACCACGGCCCTGGAACAGAAAGCTGTTCCAGGGCCGTGGTATGTCTTTCGAACAGTCCCGCAGATTACTGTGTTACTGACCATCTTTCTTGTGTATTGTTAAACAATTATCTTTGTTTATTGTTGTGCTTACATTAATTTATCTTCATACTCACAAACAGCAAAATAATAGTGAACAAATAACAGTAGTGTAGCAACTCTTGCAGCGACACATCTTATCAAAAAGCCGGTACTTACTGCATAGTGCACGTGCGAGATCGTTGACATTTGTTCTAGGGTTGGCAACACAATAATCATGAGAGTTTGTACCGTAAAACGGGATGAATGGAAACGCAGAGGTGACCGGGTGAATAGAGGCAAAACTCGAAAAATCGAAAGGGATTTTTACTTTGAATTATATTTAATGGGAATCCGGGACCGCGGTCCTGGTCCCGAAAGCCCCCCGACCCTTTGTTGCCAACAAAGATCCAGATCAAGCAATGATAAAATGATTGTGTTAGTAATGTAGGTTTTAGTTACTGTACGGGTTTTTTTTATTTTTTTATTGACGTGGAATGAGGAGACAACAACAATCCCTTGTAGACCAGGTGATTGGTGTATTGTATAGCGGAAATCAGACTGCAACGTCTTTTTCTGCATTTTTTCTGGTAAGACAAGAAGTCAACTGCAATATAGTAAATAAAAACCGGCCAAGTGCGAGTCGGACTCGCACACGAAGGGTTCCGTACCATTGACTACATTTAGTATTTGTTGTTATAGCGGCAACAGAAATACATCATTTGTGAAAATTTCAACTGTCTAGCTGTCACGGTTCATGAGATACAGCCTGGTGAAAGACAGACGGACAGACGGACAGACAGACGGACAGACAGCGAAGTCTTAGTAATAGGGTTCCGTTTTTACCCTTTGGGTACGGAACCCTAAAAATGAGCTATAAGTGAATACCCACTTTATAAAATACTCCTTACGAGTGTATGTGTAGTAATTATTGATCGCTCTATAGTCTGCGCCACATAAGTAGAAATTAAAGGTCATTGCTCTTTCCTTAATTTCTCTGCGTAGGTACCCCGACAATACATTATGAATCGTTTTTTATTACTAGAAAAAGTCAAAAATCACGATAAAGGTCGTTTCGGGACAAGTTTATGTCATTATTTTTGTTTTCAGAATTATGTATTTGAACAAATGCATGCGGGTTGGTAGGCTGATGATGATGATGATGATGATGCGGGTTAATGACCTTTATTTCCTACGTATCTGGCGCAGACTATACCTTATTTAAGACGCATTCACTTCGATATTCGAAATTCCTGTTGCCTTCTTTAAGTTGTTTAGGAAAATTATTAAAACCTGCCTTCGGATTAAAATGAAATTCTGGCAATGTAAACGTGTCTTTTAGATTATTTTATATCAAGTGTCAGGATCCAATAATCATTATTTGTCCACAGATAGACCATGATGGTCACCGGGGTAAAAATAATATGGAAGTGTGCCTCGTTAGCCAACAATATGCATAAATTTTCTTTTTTTTTATTTCGGTACGGAATGTTAAAGTACTATAAAATATTCTGTCAAAAAGCGAAAACAAGACATTAATCGGCCAAACAACACAAAAGTTATAACCATTTAAACTTTTGTTTCTATCTCTTTTTTGATAAACGGAATTTAATATGGATTTTGTACGTCGATGCAGAGAATGACGTCATTCGCTGTATGGGATCTCTCTGTCTAATCAGCAGTTTCAAATGCTTCTAAATTGTTAGAGTATTTTTTATAGATATAAAAAAAAATCACTTTGCTATTTCTGATGTTAATACGCTTTGTTTAGTTTAGAGTGATAAAAAAAAAACATGCATATACCCCTATTAGTGTTATTAGGTTTTGTACCAGGAATTTCTCAGTAATAGACTCTAGGGTATAGAGTCTAGCTATTCGTGAAAAATTCCTAGTACTCGGAGTCATGCCCGGCTCATGGCAATAGGCTCGCTCCCTTAAATAACAGGTGAAAGGTGGGTGCAGTTGGGGCACCCTTGCCGAAACCTTCAGAAATTACAGGTTTGATGTTATGTTGTGTTTTGCGTAGATGTCTTGATCAGTTAATGCCTTGAATGTGGCAACCCTAAGAATAGAGCAGCGTTCTCAATTAACGATAAGCCGGCGACCTAATTTAGAACGCATCGCAAACTACGAGTGGGTTCACATGTAGCTTGTAATAATGTTTTATTTAGAACTTTGGCCTCTTCACATAACACCACATAGAACGGTCTCGAGTTCTCCATTCTTCGAGAATTCGAAGATAATGCTTTTTATTACTTTTCTTTCCATCTTCTTTTTTCTTCATCTACGCTTTGCATGCAAACTATTTGGTTTCGTAATTGTTGTGTTTTATTTTATCAGCCCTTAAACTTAGCAGTCCCATGCTGAGTAATGGAAACTGCAGTGGTGCAGGAAGATACTCCACAGAATCCTTTGGTCATCTGTATCATTCAAATTGCTCTTACAGGTGTGCTGCATATCAAAGGATCGTAATACTACTTATTATGTCCGGGAGATGATGAGTGCAGTCACACCATCTTTGTCAGCAGCCAAAAATAATATAGAAAACTGATCTGTGTGGCTTTTATCTCCATTAATTACAAAAAGAGGGTAGACCCGTTTAGTTTTTGTCAATGGAATCAAATCAAAAGTTAAAGTCAAAACAATAATGTATTTAAAATTAATTGAATAACTACGTGCAAAAAATTGGTGTCTACAATTTTACATTTCAGTGTCGGGTTAACTTTTAATTAAATAACTGTAGTAATTGAATTGACTTGCTAATTATTTAGCAAGTTATTTATCTAACTATTTATAAATTCTAGATGAAAATGAAAGTTATAACAATTAATAAAAATAAAATAAAAATAGCCTTTATTCCCTATAATTTACAATATTATAAAAATAATACTATGTTTAAAATAGCTTAACCTATTAAGGGGTCATCCATCTCTGTATGAAGGCCTCCTCCATCTGCACCAAACATGATTTGAAATTAGCACAAAATAAGAAAATGAAAGTTGCATCTACATAAATACCATTATCAAAATGAAAACATAGAAAAGAAAAACAATTGACTAAAACTAAATGTCAAACAAATCATTAATTCATTCTATGTTGCTCGTCGTTTATGAACTTGTCTGTTTGGCCCAGACTGGCTGAACGTCATTTACTCTAGTCTCTCGCGACATCCGACCAAGAGCGGACGCGGCCGCCATTGCGAATTATTTCCCGCCTAATTTTGACAGTTGTCTGTGAACGAACTTTTTTTTCTTTTTAGAAAATTGTGATAATGTAAGTAGTTTTGTTTTGATTATTGTTTTAATTGTTATTTAGCAGGGACGGTTATGAGATAGGATTACTATTTTATGAAACTATAATTATCTTTTGACGGTAGGAAAAAAAGGAATCAAGGTCCAATGTTGAACGCGTTGGACGCGCTGTTGAAGAATAAACCTACCTATAACTTAATGTATTTTCCAACAACAATACAGATAATAATAATGTGAAAATATGTTACGTGCTAATACAATGTTAAAATCAATTGAAAATCACCAATTATTATATCTGCACTTTATATAGATCAACACATTTTACATAACAATTGAATTGAACCAGTGTGCAATGTTAAGTTATGTTAAATTGTGGAAAGAAATTAAATACAATGTTGCTGTTATTTAAATTACAAGAATAATAATCAAAACACCTAAACAATGAAAGAAAAATAACTTGCATAATCGTATATTGTCACTTACGGGATATCTTCCGTGATTACTATTTGTTCCCGTATCCCGTAAGTGACAATATAAGTTTAGTTTTAAACCGTGAAATCTAATAACTTGCATAGTTGTACAGTGTAGGTAGGCTGATATTTTTTTTTACAAAAAACACCAATTTTGTAGTTGAAGGTATTTTACGATTATTATAACATACATCAAGCATTTTTCAAGACCATTCGGAATTAAATAACTAAAACGGTTTAGACATTTAATTTTTATCTCAAACATGTTATTTGGCGCTCAAATATATTTCGAAATGGTGATTCACATATGTACATTAGCTCAGCTGTAAGCTGTTAATAAAAATACGATAAGGCGGTTATAAATAACATGGAAACAAATGAAAAAAAAAAACTGAAACAAAACACGAAGCATGCACTAAAAGTAGAATGCCATATAACACTGTTTTACATAGCTGCAAATACTAAAAAAATATGTGCTTGTATTCCAGAGAGTGAAAAAGCTTATTTGTTTACCAATATTGAAGGGTTTATTACAGATACAGACGCTGTTATAACTTTACTACTCTTTGATAATTATGGTGAAAATTAGCCACGCTGATTGATCTTTTGTTTTTACTTAAGTACATGTAATAATCTGTACTTAAAATGTCACTAACGGGATATCCTCCATGGTCCCTGTCTTCCGTTCTTTCGTGTCACTAAAGTATATATAACGTAAAGAAAGACATTTAAAATTACTAGTTGTTTTAGTGTTGAGTCATTAAACACAATGTTAGTTACCGTGTTTTAAGTGACTTAAAACGCTTTTGGATGCGCGTGGAAGCGGAAAATCGCGTTCTGATACACATGAAGTTTATTAATTACTTAAAGTGTTATGTTGTTTATAATATACAACTAACTATTCTGAGGATATTTCAAGCGACTATCTGTGGCCGTTATTAGTATCGATCCAAAAACGTAGTTTCGTTTGGTTTAAAAAAAATCACGTTTGTTGTATGGGAGCCCCACTTAAATATTTATTTTGTTCTGTTTTTAGTATTTGTTGATAAAACTGCAATAGAAATACACAATCTGTGGTTTCAACAGTCTAGCTATCACGGTTCATGAGATATAACCTGGTGACAGAAAGACAGACGGACAGATATACGGATAGTGGAGTTTCAGTATTAGAGTCCCGTTTTTACCCTTTGCGTACGGAACCCTGAAAAGGCTAAGTATTGTGATGTCAATCAATCAGAAAATAGTTCTAAGAAAAATTGTGCCATAAATACCATAATACATCGGAGTCTATTAGAAATATCTTCTAGATTAACACAGAAAAAGATGGTGCAAAGGTACAGACAGTTGATGACGGCCTTGACTCCTTTGAGCGTTGGGTCATTACAATCTCGATGTTATGCCTCGAGCTTCGTCTTGAATTAATTTATTGCAAACATAACTGTTAGGCTGGCACCTATCAAAATACCTATCAGAGATTTCGAATACCTATTAAAGGCTCTACAACACAGATGCGTTATTATCGCTCGATAATATCGCATGCGTTATTGCGATATCTATTTTTAGACATCACGTATTAGGAAGGCTACTTACATAGGAGCTTGTGGCTAAATAATAACAGCCGCTCGGGTCGATCTGTAGGTTAAGCCGTGCTTGCCTAGGTTGGTCTGTAGATGGGTGACCACCATCCTTACATACCGAGTTTCGTCCGTGCCTCGGAAAGCACGTAAGCTGTTGGTCCCGGCTGCCATTTGTAGATCTTTGACAGTCGTTGCAGGTAGTCAGTGGCCCAATAAGTCTGACAACCAGTCTTACCAAGGGGTATCGTATTACCCAGTATACTAACTGGTTGGTCAGATAGCCAGTCCCTTCATGTAAAATACTGGTATTCAGCAGCATCCGGATATACTGGAAGCCGACCCCAACATAGTTGGGAAAAGGCTAGGCTGATGATGTATTAGGACGGCTACGAAGTTACACACTGCTGCGATAATAACGCCGCAATAGAAGTAGGACGCTTGGATTCTGCGTCCTGCGATATTGCGATATGAGTTCTTAGAACATTTTTTGGTATTTGGTATTGGGACACATGCGATCCCACACACTGCTGCGATAATAACGCCGCAATAGAAGTAGGACGCTTGGATTCTGCGTCCTGCGATATTGCGATATGAGTTCTGAGAACATTTTTTGGTATTTGGTATAGGGACGCATGCGATCCCACACACTGCTGCGATAATAACGCCGCAATAGAAGTAGGACGCTTGGATTCTGCGTCCTGCGATATTGCGATATGAGTTCTGAGAACATTTTTTGGTATTGGGACGCATGCGATCCCACACACTGCTGCGATAATAACGACGCAATAGAAGTAGGACGCTTGCGTTTCTGCGTCCTGCGATATTTCGATAAGAGTAGAATATCGGAGGATAAAACCGCACTTGTGTGAAAGGAATAGGGACGCATTATCGCAATAACGCAAGCGATATTATCGAGCGATAATAACGCGCTTGTGTGGTGGAGCCTTAAAGATGGCAGGTATTAGTTTAGTCATACTTACAAAAACATAACATCAGTTTTCCTTATAAAATTAGTAAGCCACAGCACAGGGCTATATAATATTACCTATACCTACACTCATTAACATACCTATATATTATGGCATAGACTCATATTCTAGAACATAATATAGTAATGAATCTCGATTTAAAATTAGATTCGAGTCGAAATAAGCAAGCAGTAGGTGGTGGTGGGTAAGTAGACATATTAAATCGGTCAGCTTCATTCACTCACCAAAATAAAGCATAATTTTAAATCTTTAAAGAATTTCAAAAGTAGTCTGACAACCACAACACAACTGGGTTGAGGAGGTCAGATAGGCAGTCGTTCCATGTAAAATACTGGTATTCTCTGGTTTCGGTTAGACTTTAAGCCGAACCCAGGCAGATGGTGATAGAATTTGGGCGTGAGGTGTACAGTTATTTGAAATCATGTACCTTGAAGTAGATGGCCCATGCATTTCTCTTCTCTTCTTCAACCCTTGACCACCCAATGTTAAGTGGTCTCTTCCAAATCTCTCTATTTTTGGCGGTTTTGTGTCATGGCTAGATGCATTTTCTTCAGGCCACTTTAGTGAGATCGTCTGTCCATCTAGTCGGTTGTCTTCCCATATTCCTCCGTCCATGCATTTATTGTACTACTAATAGCAAACAACAATCTAGGTTAGGTTTCAATTTTATGTTAGCCTGCATGTCTAACAGCAAAGAAAACACATTTACGTCTCTTAGCATTGCTGTCAACAATCATAATATCTAGAAAATAATATGCAGATAAATAATAATAAAGATTCTCCTACAACAACAATAAGAACCGACAGGTGCTTGAAAATCGATCAAGTAAATAAAAATCGATGTACCTACCTAATGAATAGAATTCATAATTATGTAAGTATACCTATAATACGGTACTTATTTAAAAAAAAAAGGTTTTGTTTCGGAATAAACACAACAGAAATACTTTTTTTTTAAGCTAATCTCCGAAATGGCGGGACCGATTTTGACGAAACTTTTATTCTGGGTTAAGCTCGCCGTTGTACATTAGCTGTACTTATATTTTAATTTGTGTGTACCTATATTTTTTAATTTTGTGTGCAATAGAGAATAAGAATAAAAAGCTTATGTTATAGGGAGTAATTTTTATTAACTATTTTAGTTTTATTTTATTTTAACTACTTTAGAAAAAGTATTAGAGTTCTGAGAAGCAATATTTTTATAATAATTTCACGCGAACAAAGGTTGTAGGTAACACTTAGTTCATAAATGTACAAATTGAATAAAGTGGGCACTTTATGCCATCATAATCTAGGTAATACCTATGGCTATTATTCGTGTTGTACGTAAACCGTGACATAATACCTCCTCTTATCATAAATTATATCTTCCATTACCTACTCGAATGCGATACCTAATCATATACCTACCTACTTAGCTACTTGTATTTCTAGATAAATGGTAGACATAAACAATAACTGGTAGTTACGTATTGTAAGTTGTAACGCAACTGCTTTTTTAGGATTCCGTAGTCCTGACAAGGAACCCTTATAGTTTCGTCATTTCTGTCTGTCCGTCTGTCCGAGGTTTTGCTGAGAGACCGTTAGTACTAGAAAGCTGTAAATGATAAATGATGTTTATTTTGCAAGTAGGTTTTTACAAACACTTTTACACGTCATTTTTTTTTAAACTAGATGGCGCCGGTGTTTCGTACCTGACTACTCTGAGAAGAAACAGCCGAAACAAACTCAGAGGTCATAGTCTCTTTTGAAGTCCAGACATAATCTTGCTCAATTCGCATGAGGACTATGCAGATTAGTGTCTGAGATGGTCTTTTGAAGAAAGAACCACACAGATTTGAGTGGACCTGTCCAGTCATTGCAAGCATTTGTCAGTTATCGTGTAGCTCGACTTTTACTGTAATGTTGTAGGGGTGTGTACCTATATCAATTACATAGACCAGTGTTTTTCAACCTGCCGGTCCTATACAGGGAGGTCGCAAGACGTCGCGAAAATACCTCATTTAACAAAACAATGAAGCCTAGAAAGATAGATTTACTTAATAAGAACATTTTAAATAAAGGATATAATGAGGGATTTTCTTTTTAGCTCTTACCTAGTCGCTGGATAGATGGCGCTAGGAGTTAGTATGATAATGCAAGGAATGGAACCTAAAAATCTGATTTTAACAAAGCGCGAGAAAACAAGGTTTTATTCGGAAGGTTAAGCAAATGAAAGTGTCAGTCAACGAGAGTATGTGACGTGACACAATGTTTTTTTTTCCAAGCGTTTTGGCTTTGGCACCAACTATCATAGCAAGTTCAACGCCATCTATAGAGTTCTTGGAAACTAATTTTTTTTTTAGTACCTCAAAAAGAAAACCTCTCATTATAAACGTTTGTATGTCCATTAAAATGAACTTAATAAAAACCTATTATCTAGTACTCATCCATCTTATTGAGGCTTCGCTCCTTTGTCATTAACTAATTTCTCCTATTGTATGGATTTAATATTTGTAACATAATAAAAAAAAATAAAAAAAGCGAAGCGTCGGGGGTCGCCAAATACGTTTTCATACTATGGGGGGTCGTGTCATAAAAAAGGTTGAAAAACACTGACGTAGACTAATAAGTGGTAAAATATTTTTTTTATTTTTTATACCTACTCGTAATATCTGGAGTTCCCCGTAGCTACTTTTTCAAATTCAGAAGTGTGTTTACTGAAATTATGAATTATCAAAAATAAACACTGTTTTAAGCTTTCACGGTTCATAACTATACTTAAAATGTCACTTACGGGATATCTTCCGTGATTATTGATTATTTTTGAGCTCCCGATATTCAAAGAAAGAGGGTAGACAGATTTGTCTACTCCTAACATTTTTTTCCATCCACCCGCATTCTCCAGTTAACCCGCATCATGGCGCTTGCAACAGCGTCGAAATATCGGGAGCTCAAAAATAATCAATAATCACGGAAGATATCCCGTAAGTGACATTTTAAGTATCAAAAAAGTTTTATATACTTACCTATTTATCTGCGTAATATGTTCAAAGCCAGACAATACTCTGGCAATCTGCACCTAGGCGCCGCGTTATACAATTGTATCCTCCAAATATATGTTTTTAAGCAGTGTTTGGCTTCTTTGTGAATGCAGGAAGACAAACCAACACCAAACCAAAATGTGAGTGTAGGAACTACAGACACACCTCTGACTAACCTCTCGGGGAATATCGGCGTCATATTACGTAATAATAGAAGTCATAGAATCAACTTTATTTATTTTTAGTAGGAAGGGTCGTTTCGCCGGTATCGCGACCACCTTCAGTAGGCGACCATTTGACGGACTAAGTTTCTTTAAATCAAGATAATAGTATTTGTAGAGGTAACCTAGATAAAAAATAAATCTAACGTGCTTTATAAATAATTATGAAATAAGAATTTACACAGCTGAAGAAATGCTTATTTATCAAAAACGTTAGATAGCGACCACATGGTCGCAAACCGACGAGAACCGCATTATTTTGTTTTGATTAATATGATCGTAATGCTTCATACAGGACTGTTACAACTTTGAACGTAGCATTGTAAAAGTTTTTCTTTGTAGTACTTTGGTAAGCGACCACCAGTTTCTTCGAAAAAACTTTGTTTAATTTACGTACAAAATTGGGTGGTCGTAAACCAAAATGATCGAAATAAAGACATTGGTTTCCGGCCACCATAATTTAGTATGAGAAAAACAACGGCCGCTAACAGAAATAAGTATGAAAGTTCATTGAGTATGCGACCACGTCTGATTTTTGTAATTTGGTTGGTTAATGAAATGTCCGTTTAATAATTATTTTAGCAAGCGGTTGTACCTAATCTGTCGAAAACTAAATATTATTATTTTTCAGTTTAAAACAAAATTAGTCATAAAAACAACAATGTATATTATTATATATTTTTTTAGATGGAGCTCCCAAATAATTCAGTCAACGAAAAAAAAGAAAGAGACTGTCCAGTACCTACACTTAAGAAGCCCTGAAAAAAGCTTTCGATGATATAAAATAATATTATACCAGATGACTAGAAAATATTGATGTTGATTATTTTTAAATGTTACTACATATAATTTAGGATATTGTTTGACTAATGATTGTTTATTCTATTACAACTATGATTAAGTTCCTACGAAATGTAAGATTGTTATTATTAATTTAAAAAAAAAACATTACACCAAAATAACGATTCCCCTAATTGTTTTTATTAGGAGGCAAAAATTAAAATATTTTTAAAGCGATTATAAATTGTTTTAATAGCATATTTTTCATATTAAAATAGCGGTCGCAAACCAGCTCACTGGTGGTCATAAACTGATAAAAATGGTCGTAAACCGACGTTTTCGCTATATTTTCACTTTTTCAGCATTTTATAAATATTTTTGTATAAATGTATTTTATTTTATGTATTGTATCCAAACTAGATTATATTTGGGACACATTCGCATTAACAAATACTATTTTGCGTGTAGACAACATTTTTTTTCCTCATCTGAAGTGAGGAACCCAGCTAACTGGTCGCTAACCGGCGCAATGACCCTACTTATTATAATAATAGCTACATAATTATGTTAACCTCTGACTGATACCTACCTACCACAACAATGAGAACAATACCAAACTGATTCTTATAAATATTTAAATTTATTTTCTCATTAGCAGAGGTCTTACAAGTTCAGTGAATATTTAAGATAAATCTTGACGTGCACATCTTGGGTTAAATGCGTCAGGTCAGGCATTATTAACCACAAAACAGAAGATTGTCTACCATGGCACAAGTGATAAGTCTTGAGGAAGTAATTTTTCAGAAATGTCAGGAAATAATTATTTAAACTGATCTTTGCCACCTCGTTTACTTAAGGCGACTACAGGAGCTAAACACGAGTTTTATAATGCAAAAAAGCATATGATTCACTACAATAATCAAAACCAGAAAAATATATGATATTCTTCAGGATATATGCTAGTACGATAGTGTTTTGAAAACATAATACATACAACAAATTATATTCGATAAAAAAAATCACGAACTTATCTCAACAAAAATGAACGAGTAAAAACCATACATACATGCGATCATTCCGATTTTTTGGCAAATAATTCTGCAAGCAACATATTAGCATCAGTGTTTTACTTTTTTAGTCTAATCAATAGATTTTTGTAAATCGCAAAAAAACACTTATTTTCACAACCACTTTGTAGTGCAAGCTGATTAGAACTTTATTCTAACAGTATTTAAAACAAAGTTTCAGCCACCACAAATGGAGTTGCTATTTTAGCTCCTGTAGTCGCTTTAAGTTACTTGTTATGGGTTGTTCCCAGAGGTCCACAACTCTATTGTTCTTCTTTTTCCACCGGGCGCGGGGGTCCAATAAAAATAATATAATAATGTTTTAAGTTACATTATTCATAGGTAAACTAAACTAAGTAAAATCGTTAAACCTTTTGCGGGTGTATTGGGAGGATTTACTCGTAAATTTCGGTAATCTTTCCTGGCTGATAATTTCGAGAAGATTCTGTTCCATCTTTGTATTTATCTGGTGGCTTGAGTGGGTCATCCGAAAACAGTGTACGTACAAGCTCTTCTTCCCAAACTTAAGTTTACCAACAACATACTAGATTCTCCCTGGGTCGATGTTTTTTTTTAAAATCGGACGACTACTTCCATAGATTACCTCATCTCTTACATACAAACGATTTAATTTACGTTACTGACAGAAAACTTCAAATGAAATCAGATTACATTTGCGCATGATCAAAAAAGAGATGAATGATCAGGATTCGTCAGGAATGAATGTAATTAGGTATATACACCACTAATTTTAATTAGATACTTAAAGGGCTTAATAATGTCTTTATATTATATTTATGTAAAGTGTCAATACTTAATATTGATAAACACCATAGTTATTAGCATTTGTTTATACCTATCCCAAAATGTCACTCAAATTATGGCAATATTGTTCAGGCCATTTATAAAAGTATTCATTAATCGTTTTCTCTCGCTCTCACGTTCGCGTGGTCATTTTCTAGGAGCAATTGTTATAAATGATTGATTTAATTATGATTTTCGTAGATAATTTTGGGATTGAGTTTATTTTTTATTTTTGACTAAGTACCTACCTGTACTAGCCAACTGTACCACGGGCAAGGAGTCCTTATTAAGAGGGCTATTACAAATTTTCTTGTTTTTGAGTGTTTTAAGAGTCTAGCACTCAAATATAAGAAAAATTTTGATTTTTATTTTGAGCACTCCATAGAGAATTAATCAAACTTTCTCGGGCATATATCTTTTTTAATTTTGTGGCCATATCTAAACCATAATCACACTTCTAAAATCTCAGTTTAGAAGTGTGATTATGGTTTAGATATGGCCACAAAATTAAAAAAGATATATGCCCGAGAAAGTTTGATTAATTCTCTATGGAGTGCTCAAAATAAAAATCAAAATTTTTCTTATATTTGAGTGCTAGACTCTTAAAACACTCAAAAACAAGAAAATTTGTAATAGCCCTCTTAAGGGTATAAATCACCTCTTAACGAAGTCGAAAGGCACTTGTTCTCCCCGTCATTGCGATCATTTTTTTGTTCTACACCATACCTGAGAACCTTCTAGTTACGGAGATATTGGGGGTCAAAGTTCCAACGTTTAAACAAGTTTTTTTTTTAAATTAAAGTCTTAAATGTAATATTTTTACTTTAAACATCTCCACGACCCCGTACTATTCAATCCATCCATCAGCACAATGTTTTGAGTGCGTTACATTGAGTTCTACCACAAAAATGATTTTTCACCTAAAAAAAAAGTCGTTTCCCAGCAATAATTTTTGCGTAAAGCTACTTAGTTTGATGTACAGAAATTACAAAAGCTTGGTTTACGGCTTCGTGATGAGGTATTTTACACCCTGTATAATTATGATCAGTAAAGGGTACGGATAGAGCCCCATTTTTTTTGTACTATCTAATTAAAAATTATAGTGGTGTATGTTAGAAAAGAAAAGGGAGCTAGTGAGTAATCATAATAATAATAGTCTGACGGATGTCTAAGGGTGCGTACAGACTATATAACATAACATTGCTATATAACATGTTTCAGCTAACGTGGACACTGAATGTTATAAATGTCAATGTCAATATCATAATGTGGACGTGTTATAAAACACAAGTTATATAATATGTTATATAGTCTGTACGCACCCTTAGGAACTGAGAATGGAGGAAGGAAATATGTTGGTCAGACCCCAAGTAACATAATATGACATAGGGCACGTAGATGATGATGACGTTTATGAGGAAAAAATACGAGTAGAATGTACTCATTGTTTATCATGTGTGTAAGTACTGCCGTCTTACGCACACTATGTCTGTGCAATCAAAAACGTATAACAATGTGTTAAGTTATACAGCATACATTTAGTTGAATTTTGATAGAGTGCAAATAGCAAAGGTACTTGACATTGAGCTATGGCTACTAGCCTACTACTAATCATCGTTTGTATAATTGTTTAGTCGTGACTACCATAAGGTGTGAAATAGTTAAGGTCCTAAACAATATTTATATTTGCTTTCTATTTCTAGGATCTGTTAACTTTGGACTGTTATATTTTTTCGCTTCTGAATAGATATCCACTCCTAGTGGGATAACAATATTATAATTGACTATTTTGTGACTATTTCCGAACTCAGATGCTAACAGTAGTACGTCAAAATACCCAGGTCCATGGTGACAAAAAAAATGGTCCAAAAATTTGCCGATTTTCGGTGTAAGTACATTGTACTTTTAAGCTTCCTATGCCAATGTATGTACGAGTACCTACATGAGTAGCATAATGTCCCACTCTTTCTCATGTAGAGGAGACCCGTGTTCCAGCATTGGAAACTTCATTAGCGGACTATGTTTGCTGCAGGAGAATGTGGTCGAGAATACTCAAGAACGCATTCTTCTCGTAAATTGTGGGTATACATATTGAGTCACACAAGTCAGTAATTAAGACGTTATTGCAGTCAATACACAACACAAACATGTTTCACCGGTCCCAATTGATACATTAAAAATATTCCATAGCTATTTGCGAACGAAGGAAATATACCAGATGTTATGTCACATTACATTCCATCGAAGAAACTTTAATAACTAGAAGAGTATCATACGACATACCGTTAAGAGCGTATCTACGGCTTACGACTTAACTTACTAAACTAAAGGATGTCTTGTTATTGTTTACAGCTTTACAATGTCTGAGTTTCGTCGTACAAGAAAAATGATCCTGAAGTCCTCTTCAAAAAGGGTCTTAGGCAACGCATCTGTGGTTAGTTTCATGGTCTGCGTCACCACACGGAGGTCTTGCGTTCATTCTGATACTCCCAGCTGTCTGCCCTAAGGCAAATCTGTCCTAAAGTGAACAAGGGGTATTATAAACTACTCGTAACTAACAAGATAAGTCAAGGGAGCTAAACGCGAGTTTTGTAATGCATAAAAAGCATACGATTCACTGCAATAAACAAAATCAGAAACTATATGATGTTCTTCAGGATATATTAGCATATTAGCAATTTTTTTGTATTATGTTTTCAAGAAGACATAATACAAAAAAAAATCTTTAAAATAAATCACGAACTTTTCTCTAAAAATTTCTTTTAACGAGTAAAAACCATACTAAAATACATGCGATCATTCTGATTTTTTGGAAAATAATTCTACAAGCAACATATTAGCATGACAGTTTTTTATTTTTTTAGTCCAATCAATAGTTTTTTGTAAATCGCAAAAAAACACTCATTTTGCACTATTCGGCCCGCAGTGACTGACGTAGCAACACTTTGTAGTGCAAACTGATTAGAACGTTATTCTAACAGGATTTCAAACGAAGTTTGAACCAACACAAATAAAGTTGCTAATTTAGCTCCTGCATTGTAAAAACTACAGTGCCTCTTACGATCGTTCTTGTTTAGCGTGTCAATGGCAATAAAAATATGTTGTGTATTAAACTGCACTTTGTGTCACACGCTCATTGGCTGATCTGCTTTAACGTTCATCCAAAGTCCATTTCCTTGTACCAGCACTTAACACTACAAATTAGGTCCTAAAAATAGAGGCGTAATTGAAATAAACCTTACAAAGGTCGTTTTATGCATTTGTTGTTTAAAACAAGTACCTACTATAATTAAAAAAAACCGGACTACAAATATATACTTACTGAATTAAATTCAAACATAAAGGTTAAGGCACTTGTTCTCTTCGTCATTGCGATATTTTTTTTTTGTTCTACACCTTATCTGGGAACCTTCTAGTTACGGAGATATTGGGGGTCAAAGTTCCAACTTTTTGACAAGTTTTTTTTTTTATACAAGTTTTTAATGTAAAATTTTTACTTTAATGACCTCCATGACCCCCGTATTATTCAATCCATCCATCAGCACAATGTTTTGAATGCGTTACCTATATTGAGTTTTACCACAAAACATGATTTTTCACTCCAAAACAAAAACCCGTTTCCCAGTAATAAATTTTGCGTAATGTTACTTACTTTGATGAACAGAATGCTTGGTTGACAGCTTCGTGATGAGGTTGCTTACACCCTGTATAATTTATATCTCCTTTTAATTTCCTATAATTTGATACCATAATCCATAGGTTTGTTTTTTTTTTTTTAATTAACGTATTACTATTTCGCGCCAAAAATCCGCAATTTAGTTTTTTTATTTCAACACCTAGGTACCTTGGTTGCTGTCGCTTGGGTTTTTGGGAAATATATATATAAGTTAGGTTAGGTTAGAACAGTGACCACATAACAAAACATATTGTGATTTAATTTGTATATTCTGTGCAACTGACATAAAGATTAAATTGGCTGAAGAGAAATGGTAAATTAAAACTGACGATACTAAATATTTGGGATAAGCATTATATTTTGCGTAAAATATGTTCTACCAACTGAAATATTTGACTACATTAAAATTGGTAAAAGTTTTAACAATAACTTGCTTACCAGCAGTGTTGGTAACCAAGTTATTGTTCCAACATTCGCTTGCCAAACATTAGCTTTGCGTTACAACACTAGGCAAAACTCAAAATTTACCGGGAAAAATTCATAGCGTATTTTATAGATAATCAGGCATCTAATATCAGAAAAATTATAATTTGTTTCAATCACGTATAGAATAGGAGATTTCTAAATCTCTTTTTAAATCACTTTTTTTGATCAATTTAGGAGGGTAGTTCTAAATTTTTCTTACATACGATCAAAATAATATTTTGTAGTGTCAGTATACATTTAGTTCTTTCACCATGCCTCGCTTTTGTGTTAATTCTCCGGATTTATTTTGTTTTATTTGCGGTTTATATTCTCCAAAGAATAAAAAAAACATATAACGCCTTTGATTACGAAGTGTTATCGTACCTATTTTGGTTTAGACATTCACAACCAAGACAAATATTGGTTACCACATATGTGTTGTTACTCATGCCACATGAATTTGATGAACTGGTTCAATGGGAAACCAACAAAGGTGCCTTTTGGTCAACCAACATATGATTTGGCGAGAACTTAAGGATCATGATTGTGAGTGACTTTTATTTTTGTCTAACGGATGTCAAAGGTTTTTCTAAGAAATCTAAGCACAAAGTAAATTACGCAGAGGTGTCTTCCGTAACAAAACCAATACCACATTCGGAAGATCTTCCAGTACCTAAGCCACCAAGTCACGTCGAACACTCAAGTACTACTTCATATTCTGATGATGAAGGTGAGGACTTCCAAGTGGCAAGTACATCTAAATCACCACATTTGATAAGTCAATCTGAGCTCACATCTAGATTTTTTTAAAGAAAATCTAGGTGCAGTGAGCGATGAGCACGGTGAGCGCTTCCACCAAGATATTGCTTCAATAGAAAAGCGTTATCAGGGGAAATGGACCACTGCAATGCTTGCAGACTACTGTTGGTTTTTGATTGGAGAGTCACCAACCTCTTCTTACAACAGACAGGCCAAAAGGACAAAAACTAGTTTATTTTTATGTCTCATTAACACATTTACTTTAAAATAATTACCAAAAGTTGTTTAAATTAAAAATAAATTTCTCTTTAAAGCTATACGTGACTGAGATATTTTATTTGCTGTTCTAAGTTTTCTATAGCATGGCGGTTCAGAATCACACAATCAGATCTCTGGGAAAAAATAAAAGTTTTTTTTTGTTGCCTAGTGCAATTATTTGTAAAGAATTTTTTTGCCAAGTAAAAATTTGGATTTAAATTATGCGTAAAATTGTTTGGGAAGTGATAATTTGTAATATTTTTTTTGATGATCAATGGTAACCCATTATTATTACATAAATCGATAGTGCACTACAGACTGCTTGCAGTTTTGTGTCTCCTTGTAGTCTACGCAAAGGAATCTTTTTGAGATTGCTTTTGGAGAAGACCGCCCATTGTATAACTTGTGTGGGGTACGCAATAAAAATGATTTATTCTATTTCCATTTAAGCTAGGATTCATTATCATCTGCCTAGCCTTTTCACAACAATTTTAGGATTGGTTTCCAGTCTAACCGGATGCAGCTGGTTTTATTGGGATTACCAAAGAAAACTATTTCTATTCAATGAACTTCGCGCTGTCAATGACTCAAAACACTGAATTTCCGAGTGTCTTGCCCCTTGGTCCCTAATGAATTGTTAACTAATTGTATTATTTGTTAAATATAAATATATTCACGTCACAACACTGAACCGAGTAGGTATTGTAAACTACGAAATACTAATTAAGTACCTACCTAATTTAATTTTCTTGCTTTCTTTTCTTTCAGTAGTGAACATGGCACAAACTGCGGCTTCGGTGGAAACTAATAATAAGAATGGAACTGCACAGAATCTGATGGAAAAAGCGCCATGGTAAGTTCTTTTCTCTGAATTAAAATAAAGCTGCTGTAATAGAACGATGACCAATAACTTTTTGTGTCACTTAAGGTGGATGCTCCAGGGTAGCCCGCAAAATTCAAATTGTCTTACGTTTTTTGAAATTTGCAGGCCAGTGCTAGGTTGTATGTTGATCAAAATATAGTTCGCGGGCTCGCGGCTGTAAGACGTAGGTATGTAGTTACAGAATTATAGGCTAGACGACAAAAAAAAAAACTATTTAGTCCGTCAGTTAGATTATCAAAAAATATCTGACCCGTGTTTTTTCTTTTGTTACGTAAACCAAAATTGACGAAGATATGACGCTTTTAAAATTCTCAATACGTCACGCCTAGGTATCATTTTTAAGTAGTTTTGACGTCACGAGTCGACTCCCGAGTTTTGATGCGTTTTATCTTTGTAAATTTTCATTGATTCACAAAAACAAAAAATACGTGTAAGTACATTAATTTCCAATACTCTGACTGACTAAATAGATATGCAATTTTTGATACTGTCGTCATGCCTATTATAATCATCGAAATCATCAATACAAGTTCCGAGATAATATAACTCGATTGAATGACTATTTCATGGAGTCTGGATTTGTGCCCGGTTGGTAGCAAAAGGCTCTCCCACTATTAAATGGGACTTTAACGTAACTGGGGAAATGTGTGGGGGTACCTGTCTAACCCTTTGGGGAGTACAGGCGTGATGTTATGTTATAATAATAATAATAATAATAATAATATCTTTATTCTCAGACCATAGATCCATACTTAATAAAATAAAAAAAACACAAAAAACAAACTTGGCACTTACTAACTAAAACAAAAAACTAAAACTAAAACAAATAATACATATCTGGATGACGGTCTGTGTGCCGACACCCAGCGACACATTATCAGGCCATCCATCCTGCCGGCTACAGTAGCCACGAGGCTGTTGGGGCTGTCGCGCACCCGACGCACCAGTGATGCGATTCGCTGACGCAGTAGCGAGCCACAAGCGCACGCGTTATGCAAGTTGCAAAAAACGTAAGAAAATATGAATTTCGCGGGCTACCCTGGAGCATCAGTCCTAAGAGCGGGCCGAGCTTCTGGCGCTAATAGATTTTAGGTATTCTATGTGCTCCATGTATGTGTGCGTAAGGCACACCTGCGCGCCGCAAGTTATAATAAAGAAGGAGATATGCCCCAACCACAGGGCAACTACTACACATGCAGATCAGTAAAAGTAATAGATACGAAGCCTCGCACACACCCGCATTTTTTAAAACTGAACGTATTACACAATCAATTATAAACCTTATGCCATCAAATGCAGCGTGTATTTACTATGCACCAGTCAACTCACTCACACAAAAACATTCTTACACGAACTCCAATTTTTGGTGCTAAGCCCATCGTTGAAAATCTAACAACTTGTTTTTATGTAGGCATTCATTTAGGTGACACCTTGTGTACGTGAAAACGAGCTATAGAAAGCTTGTATAATAAACTAGTGACCCGCCCCGGCTTCGCACGGGTGCAATGTAGCATACATAAAAATCTTCCTGTAGAATTTCCTATCTATTGCTGAAAATTGCATCAAAATCCGTTGCGTAGTTTAAAAGATCTAAGCGTACAAACAGCGGGGGCGACTTTGTTTTATATTTATGCTATGTAAAGAATAGGGAATATGCATGTATTTTTTTCTTCACTTAAATGAATAAAGTACGGTACTATCAACCCAACAAAATAATTAAAAGTTAAGTTCAACGACACTGTCTCTCAAAAAAAATGTTCAACTTCTACAAATTTCTACGATAGTTCAAACGTCCGGGACGTTTGAACTATTTATCTAAGAAATTTGTAGAAGAATAATAACATTTTGGTGAAACTTTAAGTAGTTTTCAAATAAAAGTGTTTCTTTGACACTTAACATTGACGTTACTAGCGGCGACGATGCGTTATGAATTTGCGTTCCGTTCCACCAAAAAACCGGCCAAGAGCGTGTCGGGCCACGCTCAGTGTAGGGTTCCGTAGTTTCCCGTCCGTCACAATAAGTGTTCCCACTTATGAGTTTAAAGGTGGGTATCCATTATGTAAAAATGCTTGCATATACGAATATACTGCAAACTTAGTCCAGAAATTATTTTGTACAACTTTTTGTCTTTTTTTACGAAAACTGTTGTTTCCATCAAGTTCAAAATGATTTTCCTAGAAAGTCCTTATAAAGTTCTACTTTTCAGATTTTTTTCATTTCTTCTTCTTCTTTCTTCTTCTTCTTCTATTCATTTTTAAATACCTTTCCAACAATATATCACACGTTAGGGTTGAAATTAAAAAAAAAAATCACTTCCCACTTTACATAAAGAGGGGCTACCCTAATAAAACATTTTTTTCCAATTTTTATTTTACCACTTTGTCGGCGTGATTGATATACATATTGGTACCAAATTTCAGCTTTCTAGTGCTAACGGTCACAGAGATTAAGCGAGGACGGATAGACGGACGGACGGACAGACATGTCGAAACTATAAGGTTTCCTACGGTTCCTAAGTTGACTACGGAACCCTAAAAAACGTTACATAAAATATTAAATTATAATATAAGTGTTGTATTAGAAAGATGATAAATGGGTTATTCACCAACTGGACACGAAAGACTGGACACGCGTGTGTCCAGTTGGTGAAACTCACAATTAGTATCACTTAATATTTCGTCATCTGAACACGCCAAAATTTTTACGCGTGTCCACATAGTGAAACTTAAATTAAATCACTTTTATGTTTTCGCCAACTGGACACACGTTCGCATTTTATCTGAATTCATGAGAAAGTACAGTCACGCAGATTGATATTCTGTATCACAATCATGTTCGGCAACGTTCCACTGTTGGGAACGGGTGATTTTGACAATTTCTGAATTAAAAAAAATTATATCAGAAATGGTGAATATTTTACATTGACATACAAAATCACCTGTTCCCAACAGTGGAATCTGGCCGAACATGATTGTTGTTCGCGACGAACGTCACCTAATCAGCATATATAGTGTTTTTGTTATAGTAACACAGTGTAGAGTCAGTGTATGGGCAATATAATAACAAATAATAAGTGCCTTCAGTGATAGGAATAGTAAAAAACAGTAATTTAAATAAGCGCTAGACTCATATAAACTCGCAAGTGGAGTTTATAGTTTAATTTAGTATTTTAGTAAGATCCAGATAGCCTATACAGGTTGCGACTTAGGCCTGGATATAGTCCTTTTAATAACTTAGCCCTTCAGGAAAACCACTTTGATGAGAGTATGACAATCTAGCGCAGCTATATTCGTCAGTAATAGGAAAATTTGGTCTAACAGAATAACAGTTAAAGGATCGTTACGGGCTGAAAAATACAGACACGAAAAAATAAGTAACAGTTTTCGATAGGCCATGTACTCGTCTAGTATATGGCAATTATATACTTACGTACAGTCACAGCAACAGTTTTCGTGTAATTCAGCCTGGAAGATCCTTCAACCAGCCACTGTTGGAAAAGTTGTCTGGTTTTTTGGAAATAATTTCCTAATTACAATAAAGATTATTGTGATTTTAATGTTTGTAAATAAATAACTTTATGTAGAAGCCATATCATGTATATAATGTACTTAGATATAAGCACAAAATAGTAATTTTCCGAAAAGATGCATGTATCGATAATCAAAATTTTAAGTAAAATTTTCCAAAATCAGGAAGCGAATCAGGGCTCTCGTTACAGTGAAGTTCCGGAGTACCTTAGTAAACACAACATTTCTAAGAATTGTAGTCATCAGTACGGCAAATATATTATGAAGAAAAATAGTGAAAAAGTTGTGCGCGAAAAGTCCTGAAGCTCCAAATTGCTTCCTGAATAGTTATGAAAATTTATCAGTGTATTATTTCCCAGTAAACCCCCTTCCCTCGTTAGGTTCTACGCCTGAGATTGCGTAGATTGGCTACAGTTAATTAGGTGTAGGACTTCAGCGCCGTCTGAGAGCGAAGTATAGTGTATGCGTGCGCCTGGTGTAGAAAGGGTATAGGCAGACCGCTAGGTACACGTTATACATCCACGCCTTCAGCGGATCACGCCCGTTCGGCACAATTGTGATACAGAAAATCAATCTGCGTGACTGTACTTTCTCATGAATTCAGATAAAATGCGGACGTGTGTCCAGTTGGCGAAAACATAAAAGTGATTTAATTTAAGTTTCACTATGTGGACACGCGTAAAAATTTTGGCGTGTCCAGATGACGAAATAATAAGTGATACTAATTGTGAATTTCACCAACTGGACACACGTGTGTTCAGTCTCTCGTGTCCAGTTGGTGAATAACCCAGATAAATAAGTGTACCATAATGTTTATATGTGCCAATACGAGTACAAGGCATTTTTATGGAATAAAACAAGTTTTGAATTTCATGCATATTCCATAATGACGGATTTTCCTACCAAGGTACAACAGTCTAAGTGTGAAGTGTTTATGATGAACCTTAATGAGTAACTAACAAAATAATGAATAATTCCACACAACTATGCCAAAGTTCGCGCAAATATGCGAAAGATACCTTTTGTCTACAAAAGTAAACTTTACATGTTTAAAGGGTAACTTGGGTTTTACTGGAAATGATAAGCCTTTATTTAGCAAATTGTTGTTTGCTATCAAAATGTGATGTAGTTGTTATACAGGATGGCAAAGATATCGTCGCAAAAATAGCTAACACGTAAGAATTCACAAGTTCATCATTCCCAACCCCCAGGAGCTCGTGACTAAATAATAACAGTCGCTCGGGTTGATCTTAAGGTCAAGCCGTGCTTGCCTAGGTTTTTCTGTGGATGGGTAACCACTCATAACATACCGAGTTTCCTCCGTGCCTCAGAAAGCACATTAAGCAGTTGGTCCCGGCTGTCTTTGTAGATCTTCGACAGTCGTTACAGGTAGTCAGTAGCCCAAAAGTCTAACAACCAGTCTTACCAAGGGTTATCGTGTTACCCGGTACTAACTGGGTTGTGGAGGTCAGATAGGCAGACGCTCCATGTAAAGTACTGGTATTCAGCTGCATCCGGTTAGACTGAAAGCCGACCCCAACATAGTTGGGAAAAGGCTAGGCAGATCATGATTCTCAACTCGCCTTATACGTACATATTTAACATCGGTTATTAAAAACAGTTGTTTCCTGTAGCCTACACGCTCAAAGTGGGAACAGAGCAGCTGATATTTTTTTTAATAACTAATCAAAAATTTAATATTTAGCGTATTAATCGATAATTTCGAATTCTTAACAATGGCTCGGTAAACAAAGCCGTAATTAAAAATCGAAACAGACACATGAAGTTAGTATCTTAAATTTTAAGTATTTTTGATTGTTTTATTTCCATCATCATAATTAATGTTTTTTTTACTATTGGCCTTTCCATGTTTATTAATAATAGCACTAACGAATTAAGCTCTTATACAGGGTGTTTGGCTTATGGACCGACACAATTTTTCCAAGGATTTGGGAGGTCATTAGCTAGGTTCTACCCATACACCCTACGTCCTAAATGTCATGGTTGGTTACATATGTTTTTTTTTTTCTCAAATGAAAAAAATACCCAAAATGTTTCCTTTAATTCCAAATAACTTTTTTGTTTGTGAGTGTAATGGCACAAAATAAATTTTGTTGTATTCTCCAAAGTCTTCTAAATCTAAATAAATCTTTGTTTGATAGAACTGGTTTAAAGAAAATTTCTTACGAGCTACCAAAGTTATTTTCTTTTTTAAATGTATGAAATTGTACAACTTCAAAATTGATTATAAAAAAAAACTAAAAGCCATTTTGAACTTAGCTTTATTTTAAAAAGTTTTTTAGATGATACCCTTTCTAACGGTATGCTACATGTCACAAAGAACAATTCATTAAGTAGTCAAAATGTTAGTTAAGAGAGTCAGAATTAAGAAAAAACTTATAAATTTTATTATGTTTTTATAAACTAAAGTTATAAATCTTGTTCAAATTTGATTTAAATTAACCCAATGTTACCCATACATCCTATTTCCCAAAAGTCACGGTTGGTTACATAATATGTTTTTTTTTATTGAAAAAAATACCTGAAATGTATCCTTTGATTCGAAATAACTTTTTCGTTTGTGGGTGTAATGGCACAAAATAAATATTGGGTTAATTTGAATCAAATTTGAACAAGATTTATAACTTTAATTTATAAAAACTTAGTAACATTTATAAGTCTTTTCTTAATCCTGACTCTCCTAACTAACATTTTGACTACTTAATGAATTGTTCTTTGGGACATGTAGCATACCGTTAGAAAGGGTATCATCTAAAGAACTTTTTAAAATAAAGCTAAGTTCAAAATGGCTTTTAGTTTTTTTTATAATCAATTTTGAAGTTGTACAATTTCATACATTTAAAAAAGAAAATAACTTTGGTAGCTCGTAAGAAATTTTCTTGAAATCAGTTCTATCAAACAAAGATTTATTTAGATTTAAAAGACTTTGGAGAATTCAACAAAAAATATTTTGTGCCTTTACACTCACAAGCGAAAAAGTTATTTGGAATTAAAGGAAACATTTTGGGTATTTTTTTCATTTGAGAAAAAAAAAACATATGTAACCAGCCATGACATTTAGGACATAGGGTGTGTAGGTAGAACCTAGCTAGTGACCTCCCAAATCCCTGGAAAAATTGTGTCGGTCCATAAGCCAAACACCCTGTATAAATAGTAATAAAATCAAATTGCTAGGCAAACCTGTATTTTGTTTATCATCAAATCTGGTAAATCTTAATTGCCAAACCGCAGACTACGGTACTTAATTTATTCATAATTTTTTTTTTTTCCAACAAGAAGAAGAATTTAGAATGCCTTCATCTAGACCAGAATCATGAGATTCAACTCCCTATTAGGTATACTGTCCTTTGCAGATGACGTGATAATAGCAACAAATAATCTCAGTGAACTGGACGAAATAGTCATCAAAATCAAACCGTTACTGGAATCAGTCGTAAAACACACAACAAAACTATGTAGTAATCTAATCAGCGACCCGCACAGCACCGAAACCCGAAGTCTTATTATTTGGAGGAACCAGTATTTAACCGGTAGACGAAATTAAGTAGCTAGGCACGTATATGTCATCAACACATAATAGAAACAACACAGTTAACGCCAGATGTAAACAAGCGTTGTGTAACTCCGTAAGGCCTTAATATCCTTCAAAAAATATTTGAAAATGGAGTGGAAAATCGGGCGTCTTATCTATAAAATGGTCATAGAACCTGCAATGACTTACGGCCTTCACTACGTCACTACAAAGGCAAACCGATTGAAATTCAGAGGATACGAAAGACCCAAAGATATGATAAAGAGTACGCGAACCCCCCGAAAAAAAAACACTCGAAATTCTTACGAAAAAACATTTAACAATAATTAAATGCCTACGGTTATGCCACTACGGGCACATCCTCCGACGACCAGAGCCTCACTTACTACACGCAGCTATTAGATACAAAGCGAAATGGTTAAAAGTTAGAAGTATACATACGTATACTTCTAACTTTTAACCAATTTTGACTCGTTCCATGTATACACATGGAACGAGTAACTCCAACAAGACATGGAATATTCCAATAAAAGCAAGGAAGAATGGATTTAGTTAGCAGCAGATAAAAAAATCAGCTATCCAGGAATTAAATCACCTTAGCGAAACTGACAGTGAAAAAAAAATACTACTGACGATGAAACATATACGCGAACAATATTATTTCTAAATATAAACCGTGTCAAAATCGAAATCTCGAAAATCAAAATCGAAATCGAATGGAATTGTAATCACCAGAAACGAACATGAATCTCCAATAATAGAAGAGACCAATTAAACGAAGGTCAAAACACCAATGCTCATTTCTATGGATTGTACCTGTCTTTACCACTATTCCTATATTGGCTCTAGGCTGCATAGTCGGCTGATTGTGCCCGACTGGCTGCGGTTGGTCGGGCTTCCTAGGCTCCCATCCCACAGCACGTCTTTCCATACAAAATAGTGCCCCCTGGTGTATCCGGTTTTTCCGGGTCAGGCTTGCTTCTGGCTCGGTGTGGTGCTCAATCATCATCAATTATCATCATCAATAGTTTTTTTTCCAACAAACACCAAAGTTAACCACCATTTTCCAGCCATTTTCGATTATGACACTCTAAAAACGCTCATTACTATATTAAAACAAAAATATCATAGCAACAGCGTTGAAAGATGCATGCTGAAATTGTCAAATATTAACTGTACGTCAAATATAACAGTAATATAAATAACTGACGATCTCGTTAGAATCTTTATAAAATATTCACGGTGTACTACTACATGTACACCGAGAATAACTACAAATAACTACACATTGAAATCGAAAATGAATTTATCTAATCTTTTGCATAATATCAGAATTTCCATCAACTTAACTGTAGTTGAGGCACTTAAATACGGCAAAATTTAGGGCTTTTCGGGCTTTTGAAGTATAAACTTAGATACTGGAAACTGTAGAACTAAAAGTGCCTCCGCGTAGTGGACTGTGGACCTCTCCCTCTCAGAAAGGAGGCTCATGTCCCAGTAGTGGTAAAGATAACGTCAAGTTTGGGATTTACGGTTTCCAGTTCGAATTCAAGTAATAACTCAATTTGAGATACCTCAAACTGTACTCTCCACCAAAACTGAGATGAGCGGAGCGGAGAGGTGACGTGCGGAAACCGACCAGACACATGGGTTTGTTATTGCATTCGAGGCGGAATTATAACACCCGAGCCGTAGGCGAGGGTGTTTTTGAGCCGAGAATTGCAATAACAAATGTCCACGTGTATCAAACGACGTTTTTCAATACACTTTTGAAGAAATAAAATAAAATAACGAAAAATATTTTTGTCACGAACTATGAAACTATGATTTTAATTTTCTTTTTTTTCGCGCTTTGGTTTCGCCAGGTTGAAGGAGAGGCAAAGGTATGAAGCCGTTAAACAGCCTAATATAAAAAATAGATTTATTTTATATTTTTTGAATTCAGAACACAAATAAATGTTAATTTGTGTATAAAAGTAACTATTAGTTTTTAATAATCATGTTTATCTATGATATTCTATTTATAAACACAATTTGAATATTCATATTTATGCCTTAGAGACGCGTGTAGTGCTTTGCCGAAATTTAAAAAAAAACATTCACCTCTGACTATAGGCATTGAACCAATTTGGACTAAGTTTAAGTTATCTGTTGCAAGTTTCATTCCCACACACGTGCGGGAAAGTGGAAAAAATCGCACACGTGTGAAATACATTGCATGTTGTACCTAATCGTAGTGCGTTATGGACCAGTTTTCGAGGAAGTGTATTGAAAATTTTATATTGCAGCGTCTTTCGTCTCTCCGGTGATTGGTTGCATCTTGCACATCTCCTCTCCGCTCCGAACCTCTCCGCTTCGGTGGAGTTCGGCCTAAGCCTAATACTTAGATTAAGTTCCAGATTTTTTTCTAGAAACTTCGCTTAAAGTGCGATCTCTGTTTCTACCAAGTTACCTCAGCCACTTACGCAACCACCACATCTACAGCAAAGGAAGAAAACCTTCTGAGTTCTGACCCACCAACCGACTAGGTCCGAGCTAGCTAGTTAGGGCAATTTGTTTGTTCGCGCATGCGCTGTTACACAAGCTGCGCGGGCGTCGGATCACGCCGTCACGCGCCGACCATTGACCTTATACGTGACGATGTGCGTGACATTGACTTTTGAGCTTATGGGGGATTTTCAAGGTCAAGCTGTCAACTTTGATGTAGGATAACGGATATTTCGGTTTGTATTAGGTCATTTTTATTTAGTTTTTATAGCTAGTACATAGGTACACGTGCATACAAATAATCATAAATATTTATTTAGGTATCTCGACATCAAGAATAACAGGCACTGCAAATCAGTTACTTTGGAAATCAGTATGGGTACTATATAGCCACTATAGGTATATGTATTAAGTATGTAAATAGTACTGTATTAGGTAGGTATAGCATAAACAGTGTCATTGTTTTTTTTTGTGGTGGACCTAAAGCTGCATACAATGACAATCTAAAAGTGGTGTCACATTTTATTGTTTGGAAAATTTTAGACACTTATTTCCATATGAATTTGGCAATCAAAATAAAAACATATAGCCAAACTGTTAAGTCTATAACCAGCAAATCAAAACGACTCATAAAAACACATTAAATTAATTGGTGGACAATATAAAAACTTGCCAACATGTAAACGAGGAAGTTGATTTTGAAACCAGTTCCTTAAACAGGGGCCCCGCGCATTGATAGCTAAGTGTATATTAATAAGCTGAGCTTGTGACTAAATAATAACAGCCGTACGGGTCGATCATCAAGGTTAAGCTTGCCTAGGTCGGTCCGCGGATAGATGACCATTTATTACTTACCGAGTTTCCTGCGTACCTCGGAACCCGGCTGTCATTTGTAGATCTTTGACAGTCGTTACAGGTAGTCAGTGGTTCGAAAGTCTGAAGACCAATTTAAGAATTTTAAATTTTTAACAGAAGAGGAGCTCGTGGCAAATTATAACAGCCGCTCAGGTCGATCGTTAGGTTAAGCCGTGCTTGTCTAGGTTGGTCTGTGGATGGGTGACCACCCATTACATACCGAGTTTCCTCCGTGCCTCGGAAAGCACGTTAAGCCGTTGGTCCCGGCTGCCATTTGTAGATCTTTGACAGTTGTTAGGTAGTCAGAGGCCCAAAAAGTCTGACAACCAGTCTTACCAAGGGGTATAGTATTACCCGGTACTAATTGGGTTGTGGAGGTCAGATAGGCAGTCGTTCCATGTAAAATACTGGTACCAGCTGGTATTCAGCTGCATCTGGTAAAACTGGAAGCCGACCTTGGGGTCGGCTATATAGGCTATATAGGTCGGCGGCATAGTTGGGAAAAGGGTAGGCAGATGAAATGTTTAACGTGATTCATAATAGGATTCTGATAAAGCAGCCATTTTAGGCCTGCAGGTCTAACGGTATCGTAATATTCAGTACTAACTAAAATGTGAAGGTCAGATAAGCAGTCGCTCCATGTAAATAATATGCGGGGGATTCAGCCTCATCCGGTTAGACTGGAAGCCGGCTTCAACATAGTTGGGAAAAGGCTTGCGCATGATGATGTATTTACATTGTTTGGATTTTGCCTTAAATAGGGATCATGACTGACTAAAAAATATGATTCTGTTTAGTCCGTCAGTTAGATTATCGAAAAATATTGAATTCGTGTTTTTTTTTTATCAAATTAATAAAAATTGACGAAGATAAAACGTGTTAAAGATGATGGGCTTGTGACGTCACATTTGAGTAGAAAATGTACTCAAATGTGACGTCACACGAGTTGTCGACGCACTAAAGAGAAAGTAATGTCCAAAGTTTTTTGGAAATCTATCTGACGGACTAATTAGATGTTTTTTTTCATCTACCCTATTGAAAACATGTTGCACAGACCCCAAGTAGAATGAAAAAAAAAAATTGTTTTTGCCAAGTATTTCTTGGTGATTGGAGTTTCCTCTTAGGTGTCCTAAAGTCTGTCTTAGGAAACTCCACTCTTCTATAACTTAAATGAACATTAGCTAACTTGTTTTGATTTAGAATAGGACAAGGGATGTTGACTTTTCCGTCATCGTATTTGCATAGAATGTTACTTTGCCTTACCTCGGGGGGGACCTCTGAGTCAAGATCTCAGCTACTTTCCAAAAATCAAACTCAAAGCATTTATTTCAATTAGACCATTGCTGGCACTTCTGAATGTGAAAAAAGCGAGGCTACAGTCCCAGTCACAAGGCATTATAACTTTGTACTTTTGAACTGTAGTTGCCCATTTCAAAGAGTAAATCTCTATGAGAAGAAGGACACTCCTAAATCAATGATTACAAAATCTTGGTTTAAACATCAGTCAGATCCTAGTTAGAATTATGTGGGAACGATGTAGAAAGATTTGCAAGTAAAAAACGTCCAGAGTAAAAAGAATAATCAAAAATTCAAAACTAAATTATACCACGGCAGCCAAGAGATTTCCTCTGCAAAAAAAACGAGGAACTCCTAAAGGTTTCTCTTGAAAAATCTAGTCTGAACCACTCCATGATTGCTTCGAAGGTTTCCTTTATCATTGCAGAGGCCACACAGCCACGTATACTCGGATCGGATGCTCGTCGTCATAATATCATGGTCGAAGGTACGATGAAGCACTCATTATCAAGCGTATTTCCTTACTAACCGGGGCTAGAACCGGTAGAATGAGCACTGTGAAGTAACTTTACCGAGCACGTTTGCCAAAGAATTGTATCTTTTATTATTTTACCTACCAATCTATTGGAAAATCTACAAACTAGTCTTATAATAACGAATGGATTAAAAGGGGATTACCTGACCTTGGTCATGTCTTTTATCTCGTGCGAAAAAACCAGAAATTAATTTCTCTTCTAAAACGATAAGCAACACAGTGCCTTTCGCCTTGCAGATTTCAATAGGTGACGGTGACAACTTACCACAGGTATACCGCCAGCTTATTTGGTAATTAAAATACAGATTATTTTTATATTGCTTTACTTCAATCTGCACTATTTATAATTATTTCGAGATCGGTCACGCTAAATAAAGTTCAAACTAAATAGCAACCATTAACTAATACCTACCAATCTGCAAAATATCATAACTATTTTTAGTCTTCAAAACAAAATAGCTGAATAATAACGACGATCTTTTGAAACATGCTACGAAATAACTCTCGATCGGTAAAAATAAACCTGCTATAGTGTCCAAACTATGCACAAAAACCGGGCAGGCGATCATAAACTGCAAGGTTAAGACAGAATTTTGTAAATCGCCATAAATATCGAATGTACAACAGCACTCGTAAATTCTAGACGCTAATAAATTTTATTGTATCGTCGTGAAGCAATTGTGCCATGAATTGTTTATTCATTGAGAAACTAGCTCAATTTACGCGACACCAGAGTATCAGATAAAAAACATAGGTACCTAGATATTATTTTGTCATTTTGATATTATCATCACCTCTGACTTAACCCATTTAATTAGTTTATGTTAAACATGAAAAAAAAAACTGAAAGTCCTTTCTTCTCGCACTTACCTATTTTGCAAAGCCTAAGACCATGTCTAATCAAGGGGTAGGTATCGTATTTGCCGCAATGGGATCTGGACGCGATGGCGACACGGAGAGAGCAACTGTCGCAACCCCGTGCAGGGTACGCCACAATAGTGGCGATAAGTCTCCTGTTTGAGGAGTGGCTTGAGAGACGCCACGGCGTCCTTACCTTCCGCCTGACGCAAGTCCTCACCGGACACCGTTGTTTCGGGAGGTTCCTGCCCCGAATCGGGCGGGAGGAATCGTCTGGGTGTCACCACTGCGAGGATCGATCGGAGGATATGATGGAGCTCACAGTGGAGGTTTACCCCGCTTGGGCGGAGCACCGCCGTGTCCTCGTAGCGGCGATCAGCGGCGGCGACCTCTCGCATCCAGCTCTGGTTCAATCTATGGTCCGGAGCGAGACGGAATGGAAAGCCGTCACCTCCTTCAGCGAAGTAGTCATGCTAGCGAAGGAGGTGGGGGAACGTGAGAGGGAGAGATCCTTGCGTCCCAGCCGCCGCGGGATACGCAATGGGCATCGGGGGCCACCGTATGCGCGGGCCTGTGGACGGTGAGCTATGGGCTAGCTCGCCGTCCGTCCGTCTTATGACGACAGGCCGTGTCGAAGGCGCGTTCGTGTTCCACGCGCGCCTCAAAGAGATGTCAGCAAAAGGAAGGGGTCCCTCTAAGGGCCGATGCCTGCCGGGGCTGCACGTCTGTTCGAAAGACCCGTGGCCCCGGAACATAAAGGGCGATGAAGGAACATAGATGGGTTTTAGTCAGTAAAAGTCTGCTCCGTCCAGACCTGGAGGAGTCATTGGATGATTTCCAATACGTCAAAAAAAACAAAAAAATGGGGTATCGTATTTACCCATTACTAACTGGGTTGTGGACGTCAGATAGGCAGTCGCTCCATGTCAAATACTGGTATTCAGCTGTATGCGGTTAGACTGAAAACCGACCCCAAAATACTTGGGAAAATACTAGAGTTGATGATACCTTAAGAACCCACACTTAATTGAAGTAATTTTTGAGATCCCTAAACAACCATTTTCTGTGTACTGAAGCTGTGGCTGGAAATAAATGTTATCATACTAGTTAATCGTGTAGTGCCCATATAATTATGACCTATACACATTCGTTCACATGCGTATTTTCAATAAAATTAAATAAAGTCGGTAGAACAAACCAACATTTTCTACATGTAAATAAATACACAAAGCTGCAACTAAAACCAACATTACATAACATGGCTTATTGATCTACGGCCGGCCGGCTTAAACCGGTATTACACTAGATGCGGATACCATAGACTTTGGTTTTATAAAAACAAAATCCGAAGGCAACCACAGCCAATAACAACGACCATTAAAACTTTTTGCTACAGACTTAATTCATAATATTTATCGTACCAAGGTCGGAGCAATCAAGGAAGTTTCTTCGATATTCTGGAACAACCTAATCACTCGGCCTCCATACACAGACTGCACGAACGATATACTTTATACCAGTACTTACTGCGTGAATAAACGCAGGATGCATCGCAGGATGCACCTCTATTGTGTATTATGCTGATTTTCGAAACGTTTCCTCTAATTATTATGCAATGGACTTCACTGCAACTGCAGCTCGCATATTAGTGAAAGTCGTGTTGAGTGCACACCGTATTACAACTAAACAGTTAAATTTTATTCAATAAATTCTGTGTTCATAAAATAAATGGTACACGTCCCTCAATTTCACTTATGCTTTAAGTGATTTTTATGATCGGACTGTCCGGTTTTGATAATTTCTGTGTACTATGTGGTTCGACGTATCGTTCGTTGGAAAGAACGGCGGCAAGCAGAACCTTCTTTTTTTCGAGTGAGTATTATACAGGATGTCCTTGGTTTATAGGTCGTGGGGTGTTGAAGTATTCCACAGTGAATTTGAGCGGTAATAAGCTCTACAATTAATTATGCATGGAGTGTCTACGGACTGGTGACCTTGAGTTATAGTATTATAGTAGATTAAAGGACGATCATCATCATCATCAGCCTATTAATGTTCCCACTGCGAGACACAGGCCTCCTCTATGAGAGGGAATGGGCTATAATCCACCACGCGGGCCCAGTGCGGATGCGATAGATGTCATGTCTACGATTTTTTTGGTTGTAGGACATGCCGGTTTCCTCACGACGTTTTCCTTCACAGTTTTGAGAACAGTGGTGAAAAGGACGATAACATCGTAAAATATCACCGTGGAGGTCAGAATTAATGATCTCAGAGGTGGAAACGTAGTATCAGGACAAAAATTATCTAGGTACTTTTTCCTAACACAGGTTATCCCGTGGGCCAAGATTCATTAAAAAAGCCTGAAAAGGTCATATGTAAATATTTCTTTATATATTTTTTTAATAATATTAGGTAGTAGTAATGGATGAATAACTCAAAATTGGTGACCTTAAAACTAATCTGATCTGACAAGGGCACGAAGATAATCATGATGATATAATTTACATGAATAACCTTACTTAAATATATTTTGTAACTTAAATCTTGATGTTGGTATATTTACATCCATCGACTTCAGGTGAGTCTTGGTTATGAGGAGAATTTCTTATAACAAAACAACATTGCACAGGTGGGAAATAACAATAGAAGAATATTATGTAGATATAATATTACTACATACTTAAAGTAAGTTTAGTAAATAATCACATAACTGACTCCTGATTCACGTATATTTTTCTACAATACTTGGTTTTTAGAGTTCCGTACCCAAAGGGTAAAAACGGGACCCTATTATTAAGACTCTACTGTCCGTCTGTCTGTCGTTTCGACAATTCAAAAGTGCCTATACTTTGATTTTGTCTGTCACAAGACTGTATCTCATGAACCGTAATAGCTAGATAGTTGCAATTTTCACAGATGATGTATATTTCTGTTGGCGCTATAACAAATTATAAATATATGCTATAAAGTTAAAAATTAAAGGGGGCTCCCCTACTATGATGCTACGGAACCCTTCATGTGCGAGTCCGACTCGCACTTGGCCGGTTTTTTTTCTGTTACTAACCACGTCTGCACGTGAATCATAACTCATGAGTAAACTGTTACTTATAAGGTGTCTCAATTAAAGAAAACATTGAATTAATTAATTTTTTTTTTTTTTTTCACGACAAGCAACTTTTATTTTATTTTTATTTTTTGTTCCGTTCTGTCTTACAATTTTATTATAATGTGGTTCTGTTGTATTCTTAATGTTTGTGTTTGTATAAATGCGTTGTATGTCTATTGTTTGCTTTACATACCTAATTTTGTATGTACGTCATGTCCTTAGACGAATAAATATTTTTTCTTTCTTTCTTTTTAATTAGATACGAAGGTGTTTTATTAAACAACTTGTATTGTTATGACAAGTATACCTGATGGGGTTACCCATTGTCAAAAATTAACTAACTACCCTTCTTCTTTCATTTCTGTTTTATTATTTCAAGGAATGAATTTTCAGGAATCTTTCCGTCCTGAACTATTTCGCTTTTCTTGCTTCTAGATTAAGGCTAGATTTTTATCTATCAGAGGATGAAATCAAAGTTTACCCACACGTATTAATAACTAGGAAGGTGCTTACAAAGTATTTTTTAACTTATGTTCCATGTGTTTATTACACAGAATAATTTAATAAAGTATATTGTACCTTAGACTTACGATCATAAAAAGTTCATGGCAGTAATAATTTAAAATAATAAGCAAGCGTAGTTGGTTGGTATTCTGAATAAATAAATAAGTTAACACAAAAACCTGTTCCTATTATTTTATTTTGTACTAGCCGACGTCCCGCGGTTTCCCCCGCGTAGTTCCCGTTCCCGTGGGAGTACGGGAATAAAATATAGCCTATGTTACTCGTGGATAATGTAGCTTTCGAATGGTGAAAGAATTTTTTAAATCGGTCCAGTAGTTTTTGAGCCTATTCATTACAAACAAACAAACAAACAAAGTTTTCCTCTTTATAATATTAGTATAGACAAAATTGACTTGCTATTGCAATGGATAATTAAATTAAAAATAATAATGCACGTTGAATTAAGGAAATATAATAGAATTTCATTGAACATTGTTTTTAAACACGCATCTTTGACACGTTTATAACAAACTAGCTGACGTCCCGCGGTTTAACCCGCGTAGTTCCCGTTCCCGTGGGTGTACGGGAATAAAATAAAGCCTATAGCACTCACGAATAATGTAGCTTTCTACCAGTGAAACAATTTTTTAAATTGGTTCATTACTTTTGGAGATTACCTCCTACATACAAACTTACAAACAAATGTTACCTCTTTATAATATTAGTATAGATAAATTAAAATGGTTAAGACATTTGTTACCTAGTATAATTTGCTGTAAGTATACGAAAAAATCTGCTGTTTTCAAAATGTATGGAATAGCAGATTTAAAAAAAAACCGACGAAAAATGTCCATGTTGGGGGGCTCATGATAAATGTAGTGAATCCGTGGTAACCGTTTGTGTATCGGCATTCCTACCACCCTGTACATCCTGCCCTATATTCTAAAAACCTTGACAAACAAACCAGCTTTCCTCTTTATAAAACCAATTACATAATGAATGATCATTGAAGGCGATAATTGGCTTCAAACCGAAGGCCTTGTGTGGTTTCTTATCAATTATCGCAATTAGTGATATCCTTTGTGGTGTTTATTGACCCGTCTGGTCGACAAGGAGACGTGTTCCATCCTTGGCCTGGTAAAATACCGGTTCAATTGAATGAACTGATTGATTGACCAGTTGAAAACTTCTAATTTAGTTCTAATCAAAATATCTGGCGCAAATAGGTAATATGCACGTAATTTTTCTTCACTTAAATCAACAAAATACAGTAATATCAACCCATGAAAAGTATTAAAAGTTAAGTTCAACTACTGCTTGTCGCTTAAAAATAATATTAAACTCCTGCAATTTTCTATGACAGTTCAAACGTCCGTAGCTGTCGCTGCCATGATGTGACGTCATTTATCACAATATGCCTTATTCACATCTATTTTTTTTCCCTTATTGTAATAATTTTATTGTATGTGCTCTACGTAGTCAAGTAAAAATTGCAATAACATTAATATTTAAAAATCTTAGTGAAACTTTAAGCACTTTTCAAATAAAAGTTTTTTTGACACATGAACTTTGACGTCACTACCGGCGTTATCGAGGACGACACGTTTTGAGAGTGCGTTCCGTTTCACCAAAAACATGCTACATAAAAAAGTAAATTGTAAAATAAGTGATGTATTAGCAACTTAAACAAGTGTACCACGATGTTTTTATAGGTCAATACAAGGCATTTTTAATAAATAAAGAGAGTTTTGTATTTCATGCATATTCCCTATTCTTCATCACATTCATTTCTCACATTGGCAGTGAATTCTTTAACAAAGATTTAACAGTTTGATTCTCCCTACGTCACCAATGATCACGTTTCAGTTTTGTTGACAATGACATCTTCTTAGCGTGTCGATGGCAATTTAAATTGTCCCAGAATGGGGAGACATAGGCAAAGATAATCTAAGATGGCGCCACCATAGCTGGTCTCAATCTGACCAATGAGGAGCTATTTTGAAATATAAAATGACATTACCACATTTTCAACCAATGACGATGTTGGGAACCAGCTATGCCAGCGCCATTAGTTCCACAGTGTCTCCCCATTGAGGCACCAGTTTGACGCCTTTAGTAGCGTCCATCAGATCCTGTAATAAACAAACAACAGGAGACGCAGGACACAATATTATGTGCCTCATCGTTTGTGGAACAGCACCACATTTACGCACCAGGGCAGAGTTATTAAGGGCTTATACTACCTCAAATGGCTTAGCATGATCTTCCGATACGCCTAAAATACCGCAGGATTAATTTTGAAATAAATATATATATGGTAAAGTAGAGGATTAATGTTAGGTCCTGTGTTTGGCGAAAACACGATTCCATAAAATTGTCTCGATAGAAAAAAAAACCAAAGTTACATCCAAATCGAACAATAAACCGCTGGTATTCAAAAAGTGCTTCAAATTAGATTATGAAACTTTGCCTACTAACTGAAAAAACTATAAAGCAGGTCTTACTTATGTTGTCTATTTTTTCCAAAAGACGAAAATTTGATTTCATAAAGAGTAAAAACCACTCATTTCGCACTATTCGGCCTGCAGTGACTGCAGACGTAACAACCACTTTGTAGTGCAAGCTGATTAGAACGTTATTCTATTTCGTAAATGGAGTTGCTAATTTGAGGTAGTGTAGGCTCTTAATTAATTTCCGAAAATTCCACTACATAAGTCGTCTTCTGAGCATTAGAAAATTATGATCAAACCGAGTGAGCAATAATCTTATATACTTATATAATTTCTTTAATTATCCTTGGCGATTATCACCTTCCGCAAGGTTATCAAGTCTTACGATCAAAACAACAGGTTCCTTTATCCTTGAAACGACTTCTAGTCCTCGTATGTAGAGAAATCCAGTTCTTACAGTGATGTACCCACTGTATCGCATAAATCCAACAAATAGGAATAAATAAAGTTAGTTACAGACATTCTTTACCCATTTTTGTTTACTGTGAACTTAAAAAATCTTCCTTTTTTCTCCGACTGTTACGTCTTCATCATCCTATTAATGTTCCCACTGCTGGGACACAGGCCTCTCTATGAGAGGGAATGGGCTATAATCCACCGCGGGCCCAGTGCGGATTGGTATATGTCACATGTCTTCGAATTTTTTGGTTCTAGGACATGCCGGTTTCCTCACTATGTTTTCCTTCAACGTTTTGAGAGCAGTGGTGATGAAATAAATTACTCAAAGTAATGCGCCTGTTTGGGTTCGAACCCACGACTTACTGTTCGTAAGTCGGGGCCGCCACCACTGGGCCACCACTGCTCTCTGTTACATCTTACATGCTTGTTATTTCAATTTTTTGTTGACTGGCCCGTTAGAGTAGAGGCCGCAAGCGCTGCTGTTTGAGTTTGGGGGGTTTGATACCCAGGTCGGAAAAAGTGATATTGAGTTTCTAAATATATCAAAAGTAGCTCGGAGTCTGAATTTTTACCTGGTTAATGGCAATAGGCTCGACCCTATTACATTGGCGTTACGTTGGTAACGACGTTTTCATCAAAGATTTTGAAAAGAATTAACTGAACAACATTCGATCGTAATATCTATTCAGCTTTACAGATTTCATGTTTTCATTTTGTATTCCAAAGTCAACTTAACCTTTTCATAAGAGAACGCTAACCAAATCTGTCAGAGCAAACATATCCAAATCACAGTTGTTCATCTCGCAACTCATGCGCATGTCAAGAGTCGTGGGCGCAATGTTGGTGACGCAAGCCAACGTTGGCCAAACGTGTTGCAAACAACGGTTTACGGTTATATTATTACTTACCAGTTACTTGGCGATTGTTTAATTAGTGTTATGGGTTTAGTAGCAGCTGTTAGGGGCCTTCTAACCCTAAAATTAGCAACTCTATTTGTGGTTCAAACTTCGTTTGAAATACTGTTAGAATAAAGTCCTAATCAGCTTGCACTACAAAGCGGTTGTTACGTCAGTCACTGCGGCCGAATAGTGCGAAAACAGTGGTTTTTATTCTTTATAAAATCAAATTTTCGTCTTTTCATCATTTCGACTCGGAATGCTGGAGTTAGACGTACTGTAGCTAAATCTTTTTCCTACACCGAAATGTATTCGCCAAATCCTACCAACGTGGCCCTAGCATTACAGTTTACATATCTTCACGGGTCAGCCGATTTTGATTGAAAATGGCATAAGTATAGGCAGACCATGACCTAGATTAGGATATAGGATGCTTTTCACCACGTCTCCCGTAGGATTATTTTCGACCTAACCTAGAACAATAGCCAATCAATAACCTACGTGACTCTGAACCTCTGCAGATTCCACGGTTCCTAACTAAATGGCAACCATTACAAACAAGTAGGAAAACCATTCATTTACCGTGCCGACTCGAACGGCTATTAAATTATACTGTGGTATCACTAGCACACATTAACCAGCTCGTGTCATGAGCGCCTTGCGTCAGTTAGCCTCGAACTTGAACAACCAGTGTACCGTGTCGCCGGTTTGGTTGCACAACCACTGCCGGTTACTGCAAACTTGCTGTCGTGTGCGAGCACGAATATGTTGTGAAAAATATTTGGGAAATATTCCTTACCATAATACAATGTTGTAGAAAAGATAGACACAAACTTGTTTAAAGTCTGGAAAAAATTCAAGAAAATATTTGAGGACTGGAAAATAATTCCGAAAAAGACTGGCCCAAGCCAAGTTCAAGCCATTTAAAGGCTGTTGCCGTTTTTGTCATGATTCGGTTTTTGTTGTCAAATTTTTTCATAATAATATTATCATCTATACTTAATATTCAACCAAAAATCATTCGGTTTTCTGTAGTTCACGTGAGCCAATAAGAATTGTTGACTTTTGTTGCGGACTTTATTTAGGTTGCATGTTGGCAATGAAATCGCTTATCGGTTCTTATCGCCGGTCTGACCAATGAATGAATTGAAACCAGTGTTTATTTATGTTCTCGTTATGTATGACGTACGAGATCTACCTTAGAATATCGATTAATCTTTAATCTAAAGAGTTCTTTAGTATGATATGTCATCAAGTCATCATGATTATTTTTATTTAATTAAACTTCATGTATACAAGAGTGACAGTGTTTTTCACCTTTGGATCAAATAGGACATAAGATAGAGTAACTTACATTAAAAAAAACTTCTTCACGCTTAGCGTAACGGGACGTCACCCCATTTAGCACCTCGAATGTCATTAGTTCTTGAGTGATAAGACGCAATTAACATAAGGTTAATAACCTGCAACTATGGTAATTATTTTGTTATTCAACACCAACAATAAAATGGATTGTAAATTCAGAAAAAAAAACTTTCCCTTTTTTATGTAGCAAAGAACAGTCTACTTAAAGATGACAGATTTTTCTTTTATCAACTTTCTTTTTTCGGGACACTGCCATCTGTGCCGCCTTGCTGTTGAAGTATTTGATTATGCTTTCGAACAAGTCATTCAGAAAGAAGGAAAACCTAGCACCCCATTTCTGAAAGAAAATATAAGAAAACATTGTTAACCAAATCCTTAGTATGCGAAATTCTTTATCATAACGAAGAGGCAATGTTTATTTATTAACATTATTTGCATAATCAGTTAGTTGGGGCAATGATCTGATCTTTCCCAACTGCGCTGCGAAATAGGTGTAATTGCTTCACAAATCTCAATGTCACAAGGTTGCGTTTGTGTTGTTTTCGCGATTTATTATCTTTTCTTTTTTAGAAATTTGTAATATTTACCTAGTTACCGCTAAAAGGTTGACCACGTGGGTGTTGAATGATTTGTCCAGAAGAAATGTAAAATGTAAAATATTTTTATCAAGTTATTTAATAGATTTTAAATATATCTAGGATTTTCTACGGACAAAAGTCATCTGCCTAGCCTTTTCCTAACTATATTGGGGTCGGCTTCCAGTCTAACCGAATACTGCTGAATACCAGTATTTTACACCTCCACAACCCAGTTAGTGTTGGGTAATAGAGACTCCTTGGGGTGGCTGGTTTGGACTGGTCACTTTATTTTATCCAAACAAAATTTTTACCACTTCTAGTGCATTCAATTGATGATTTTACCTATACATGAATTGTAAAAAGTCCCGTTAAGTTGGTGATTAAATGTAATTTGCATATCATCATGAATCATGAGGTAGGTAGGCATTTCAAATTAAGTACGTAATGACAAACTTCCTTTTGTATTCAACCTAGCAATCAAAACTAAACATTTATGAGTGTACATACAATTACACAAAATGCCTAGATACGCATACAATACAATGCAACTATTTTGTCTTTGTTTTCCTCAAACAGAATAAAATTGTATCTATTTTTCATAATAACTGAGGCGGAAAAATACATAAGTACCTTAAGTGGATACCCAGTACTAACGGTTGTGAAGGTCAGATAGGCAGTCGCTCCATGTAAAATGCTGGTATTTAGTTGCATCCGGTTAGACCAGAAGCCGGCCACAACATAGTTGGGAAAAGGCTAGGCAGACGATGATGACCTCTGATCAGTAAAATTCAAATTTCTGCGAAACTGACCGAGGAGCTTATCCCCGAGGCTTTGCAGGGAAAAAACATGTCCTATAATAGCTCTTACTCCCTATACCCAAAGACTAACAAAATCTCTTCTTCTCAGGACCGACGAGCAAGGCATAGCGATGAAGGTGTACAACGGCATTGCGCTGGCGCTGGAAATCCTGGTGCTGTACATCAAGATGACGGCCACCTTCCTGCACTGCATCTACCAGTTCTTCGTGCCGCCGGAGCCTAAGAGTGTCAATGGGGAGATTGTGCTGGTGTGTAAATTGAACTGTTGTGGACTTTCGCCCTCCTTAAATACGAGCTGTTTGTGTTGGGATGATATTTAATATACAAACTGTTTTTTTTTTTTATATCCCATAACTCCAGGGTTATATTCAGTAGGTAAAAATAATACTAAAACTCCCAGAAATGCATAGTTTCAGAGATATCATCAATCATAATTAAATTAGATCAAACATTGTGACCAGTATGACGAATCTTTACTTTTGCGAGGTTGCCAAACTTCGCAGTAAAATAAATAGTAAAATAAAATATTATGTATCTAAGTTTCATTGATAAATACGAGTAATTCATTTTAATTCAAACCAATCATTCTTAATTAAAGCTAAGAAAATGCGACGTTGTCATATTTCACGTAAGGGTGTTTTACGTTAATAATCGTGACTTTGCCGAATTATTTTGTATGAAAAATTAAAAAAAAAGAATGTGTGAAACATAATTCATATGCCAGTTGATTCTTTGATATGGTCTCAATCAGATCAGAATCAGAGTTAAGGGATATAAAAAAAAACAGGTTGTATACTAGTTCTTGTAATAAAATATCTCGCTTGTTAGAACTCAATAGGGTACCCCTCTCTCTGACTTTGGAGGAAATGTTTAAAGCCATACACACTACATGCTTATTATACATATAAACATCCATGACTCGGAAACAAATGTCCATGCTCATCACACAAACATTTGCTCCGACCGGGATTCGAACCCGAGACCCTAAGAACGTAAGGCAGCTTCACCACCGCTGCGCCTTTCGGGTCGTCAATCATCATGTCATACTATCTATCTAACTCCAAAATCACTAGAGCCCCACAAAGCCTTAAATTCCTTCTAAAACATGTTCTATTCTTTTCTAGATAACAGGCGCAGGTCACGGCATGGGTCGGGAGACGGCGCTCCGGTTCGGCAAGCTGGGCGGCGTCATCGTCTGCGTGGACATCAACCCCACCGGCAACCAGGAGACTGTCGACCTCATCAAGGAGCACAAGGGGAAGGCTCATCGATATGAGTAAGTATGCCGAACACTCGTCAAGGAGACACCTCCATGGACGTAGTGGCATTGGCTTTACACAAAGCTTTATACTACGTCCATATAGGTTTATGTGAAATTAAATTACATTACGCATTCTATATGTTTCCATCTCTATTGTAAGTACGTGGCACGTGGAACGAGTTCATTGCCAAATTCAATTGTTTTTTTTATTGCTAGGTACTGATTGTTTTTTTTCTGGAATCAGACCATAAAACAGCTCCCAAATTTTTTTGTGAGTGTCAAAATTATGCTGTATTTAATAAGTTACCTCTACATTAATGCCTATTAAATATTATTGCCTAGTTTGAATGGCAACTCTCTACGCTGAGCAAAGGGCTCATCTATAATAACCGCTTTAATACGTGGCATAAAACATTAAAACTAATTAGAAACTTGTTAATTAGCGACTCAGCGATAGTTTCTGACAAAGACTTTGATGCGTCGCTGGCATATTACATTGTTTGAGTTCGTAATTTATTGATTGGACTTTCAAGTAAATTAGTACCATTATTTATTACAGAATGAAATACCATTCAATTTCAAGAAGTTGTTTCGATTACTTGAATTTACTCCTGAGCCATTTAAATCGCAAATTATCAAGCGAGTTGTGGCCAAACGCGCTTCTCATTTAGTGTTCACATAAACGAGTAGGTACTTTTGATGGTTAGGTACTTCAGATCTGATCACCCTTGAAGTTCTTAAAGACAATACATTGGCAGTTGATGCGCATACGATTATCGTTCAAATAAGTAATGTTTTCAAACACGGATAGTTACCTTTTGAGCTCTTTGTTATTTATATCCTCATAATCTACACGTAATATGAAAACAAGTGAACCTAGATTAGAACAACATTACATGACAACATTAACAATTATTCTTGAATATAACATGTCCCCTCATCATGAGAGGAGACTGTGTCCCAACAGTGGGAACATTATAGGTTGATGATGATAACATGTCTTCTTCCATACCATTCTATTAATCGTTATGTCATCAGACACCTTCCTTCTTGCCATATCGTCCTTAACGCAGTCCATCCATAGTTTCTTTGGTCTTCCTCTACTCTTATACCCATCCACATTCATACTCAGAACTTTCCTCACAACATTTTCCTCATTCCTCCGCATCACATGTCCATACCACAAAGTTAAAAATAGAAGGTTTTGAAGTGAAAACTTGTTTAAGCGCGTTGAGCATATTTTGGGTGAAGGAAAAACATTGAACTCATCGTCACTTGACGTAACGTGCGATCACGCTTCGTAGCACTCGTAGCATCCGCTACGGCGTAGCACCACATAGGCATGCGCGGGGCATAACCAGTGCTACGACTGGGGAGGGGCCTGTGTACTTTTTGTTTTCACTTCTATCGGCAGTCCCCAAAGACTGCCTCGATTGTTTTTTGCAAACATTTCTAATCTCAAACTACACCCCTCAGATGCGACGTAACAGACCGAGAAGCTATAAACGCCCTAGCAGAGAAGATTCGCCGGGAGGTCGGCGAGGTGACTATGTTGGTGAATAACGCTGGCATCATGCCGTGCAAGCCGCTGCTGCAGACCTCTGAGAAGGAGATCCGAAGCGCCTTCGAAATTAACATCATCGCACATTTATGGGTAAGTGTGAATAAAGACAGTAACAAAATTAAAGTTAGATTGAATTGTTTCGGAAGTGAAAATTTTGCCCAAAGACTGTTTGAAGCTTTCACGGTTTAAAACTAAACTTATATTGCCACTTACGGGATATCTTCCGTGATTGTTATTTGTTTTGAGCTCCCGATATTTCGACGCTGTTGCAAGCGCTATGAAAGCAGGGTGACTGGAGAATGTGGGTGGATGAGAAATAAATTATTAGGAGCAGACAAATCTGTCTTCTTTGATCAAAGAAAGAGGATCATGGCGCTTGCAACAGTGTCGAAACAAATAATAATCACGGAAAAAATCCCGTAATATAAGTTTTGTCCAAAGGTTTGCCTACGGGCAACTCCAGGGATCCTCTTCTTAGCGTGTCGATGGCAATCCTAATTGAATGGTCCTGTAATTAAGCAAAGACTTTGGCACTTTCAGTAGCGTCTACCACTTTCGATAAGCAGGTCACGATATTAATTACTAGCTGACGTCCCGCGGTTTCACCCGCGTAGTTCCCGTTCCCCGTGGGAGTATGGGAATAAAATATAGCCTATAGCACTCACGAATAATGTAGCTTTCTACCAGTGAAACAATTTTTAAAATTGGTTCATTACTTCCGGATATTACCCCCTACATACAAACTTACAAACTTACAAACAAATGTTACCTCTTTATAATATTAGTATAGATGTGTTCCATTTACACTCAGGCAGGATATGGCTTAAGAAACAGCAAAATAGTTTTAGTAGTCAAGTGCGCTTGCCGCGGTCAGACCGTGGATGGTAGACCATCCGTTTGAAACTGAGACTCCTCTGACTCCAAGTCTTGGAATGCACGTTCCTACTTAATTTATTTCTGTCATTCGTAATTCATTGCCAGTTGTTACGAGGAGTCGGTAGCCCGACGAAGGTTTGACCACCAAGAGTTATCGGGTTACATATCGGCTTGTGGAGGGAGGTTCAATTGAGAAGGCACTTAAGGCCCTTCTAACCCTAAAATTAGCAACTCTATTTGTGGTGGTTCAAACTTCGTTTGAAATACTGTTAGAATAAAGTTCTAATCAGCTTGCACTACAAAGCGGTAGTTACGTCAGTCACTGCAGCAGAATAGTGCGAAATTAGTGGTTTTTTGCGATTTACAAAAAATCTATTGATTGGACTAAAAAAAATAAAACACATAAGACCTGCTTTATAGTTAGTTCAGTTAGTATGCAAAGTTTCATGATCTAATTTGAAGTACTTTTTGAATACCAGCGGTTTATTGTTCGATTTGGAGGTAACTTTGGATTTTTTTTCTATCGAGAAAAGTATATGGAATCGTGTTTTCGTCACACACAGGACTTAGCATTAATCCTCAACTTTACCATATATGTATTTCAAAATTAATGCTGCGGTATTTAAGGCGTAACGGAGGATCATGCTAAGCCATTTGAGGCATATGTGGCCCTTAACTACCTATTAGTATTCAGTTACGTCCGGTAAGACTGGAAGTCCCAACAAACGGTTAGGCATCCCTGTCTATGAGTATGAATATACAATTACTTACATCATCATAACCAACTTGTTCTTCTTCCAGCTACTCCAAGCATTCCTACCCTCAATGATGGAACGCAACCACGGCCATATCGTCGCCATGTCCTCAATGGCAGGAGTCGTGGGACTCCGTAACCTGGTTCCCTACTGCGCTACCAAGTTTGCAGTCCGAGGACTGATGGAGGCGCTGCATGAAGAACTGAGGGAAGATAAGGAGAAGGACTACAGTGGTGTAAGTACAAGATTGCGAGATCAAGTTTACGTCTAGTTTTATTAGTACGCACTCACATAGAAATCTTGTGCACGGCTTGTAAATAATGCTGTAATTAAAGCATGTTTCACATCCGTCTGATTAGTTTTATCACAATTATCACCATACATGTAGGTGATGTAGGTTTTATTTACTTCTTCTTTACATGTCGATGAAACTCAAATACACTGGCCTGCAAAAAAAAGTATCACACTTTTAAAATTTCAATAACTTTTTAAGTACACAAAATATAATTTCGAAACAAAAAGGACTCGAAAAAGAGTTTAATTTTGTACATAAAAACTAATAAAGCTGATAAACATTGTTATAAAACGTTTTTTATTTTAAAAAACTCTCTCACTCTCTCTCACTCTCTTTTATAGATTTTTTAATTGAAATTTTAAAAGTGTGATACTTATTTTTGCAGGCTAGTGTAGTATTAGACCAGTATGTAGCCACCGGCATAGCTCTAACATTTGCTTCGATTAATAAAAAGCAGAATAGGAGGTGGACCATATCCTGGGCTACACACTGGCATTCTAAGTATTTAGAATGGATCAAGGATACCCCAGTTGGCAAGATTATATCTATTAGCACATAAAACGGGCTGTTGACTGGGTTATTATTATTTGTTTTAAGATTCCGATATTTAGGCACTGTTGCAGGCTAATATTTTACCATGATCATGTTTCAAAACTTGTATTCATGTAACATGTGAGTTTTATATTAGCGGAGTGTTCTTAGGTGTTACTTAGATCACGTTTTAATCTTTGAACCTTCCTAAAATAACGTCATGTCCAAAGTTTAAAATTACATATAACATTGTTTGTACACATCATGTTTCATGCATGAAATTGGAATAACCCAAGGAAAAATATTGTTTTTAATGTAATCATCGTACTTTGGTAGACATTGAAAATGGTCGGGTGGATTTAGAAGTACACATAAGTACTTATATATATAATATTCAGGGGGCCTGTTTCACCACCTACGAGTAGGTACCTAAGTTCCGGTTAACTTACTTGGCAGAAAATTTCTTATACATTATTTCCTGAATTTATTCAATAAGTAGTGGCTTTTTGGACAATAGACCCAAGGTGTAGGTAACAGAATAAATGCAATACCTCTTCGGTTGCTGATTCAAACCATCGAACTGGACAACTTTTTGTAAGGAAGAAATATCGAAAAATAATAATAGGCGACTAATTACAAAATAATTGACGACTGACTAAATAAAATATGATTCTGTTTAGCCCGTCAGTTAGATTATCGAAAAATATTGGATAGGTGTCTTTTTTAACAAAATAAAAAAATACGAAGATAAATCGTGTCAAAGATCATGAGTGGGGGCTTGTGACGTCACATTTGAGTAAAAAATGTACTCAAATGTGACGTCACACGAGTTTACGACGCACTGTAACTAACTGTCGTCCTAATTTTTTGTGTACGTGAAAAAAGAAAAAAATTGTGTCCGATATTTTTTGTAAATACATCTGACGGACTAGTTAGATTTATTTTGTCATCTACCCTATTGTATTCTTCATTCTAATTGGGTCAGCCGATGCGATATCCAAACTCAGAAATTTTAATTAATAAAATTTCTCCTACTTTCTTTTTTCAGATAAAATTCACAGTAATCTGCCCGTACATCGTGGACACGGGGCTGTGCAAGAACCCCAAGATCAAGTTCCCGTCGCTGATGAAGATCCTGACGCCGCAGGAGGCGGCCGACAGCATCGTCGACGCCGTCAGGAGGAACTACCAGGAGATCACCATACCCAGCTCGCTCTACTACATCAACATGGTAACATTCACCTTTTACTTATTTAAGGTTACTTTAGTACTGAAAAAAAGGAACTTAAAACCTACCTTACTAATTTATAATAACAATAAACAACACACTACAACACAACAACAACCAACAACAACAGTAACAACTTTATAATATTAACATGATTAGGGATATCTTGATAAGGACACACTAAACAACACAACAACAAACAGCACAACAACAACAAACAGCACAACAACAACAACAGTAACAACTTCATGATATGGGATGTCTTGACAAGGACATGTGATAAGGAGGGATTCAACACATGTGACTAAAAGAGTGATGAATATAAAAATAAATAATAAATATTGATGGATAGAGAGGGAGAGGAAAACTAAATAAAAGATGGATGGATTATGTGAGGAATAATATGAAGAAAAAACCGGCCAAGAGCGTGTCGGGCCACGCTCAGTGTAGGGTTCCGTAGTTTCCCGTCCGTCACAATAAGTGTTCCCACTTATGAGTTTAAAGGTGGGTATCCATTATGTAAAAATGCTTGCATTATACGAATATACTACAAATTTAGTCCAGAAATTATTTTGTACAACTTTTTGTCTTTTTTGTACAAAAACTGTTGTTTCCATCAAGTTCAAAATGATTTTCCTAGAAAGTCCTTATAAAGTTCTACTTTTCAGTTTTTTTTCATATTTTCTAAACTTATGGTTCAAAAGTTAGAGGGGGGGGACACATTGTTTTTTACTTTTGGAGCGATTATTTCCGAAATTATTGACATTATCAAAAAATGATTTTAGAAAACCCCTATTCATTTTTAAATACCTTTCCAACAATATATCACACGTTAGGGTTGAAATTAAAAAAAAAAAACACTTCCCACTTTACATATAGGGGGCTACCCTAATAAAACATTTTTTTCCAATTTTTATTTTACCAGTTTGTCGGCGTGATCTATATACATACTGGTACCAAATTTCAGCTTTCTAGTGCTAACGGTCACAGAGATTAAGCCAGGACGGACAGACGGACGGACAGACATGGCGAAACTATAAGGGTTCCTAGTTGACTACGGAACCCTAAAAAGGAGATTATGATACCCAAACTAGTTAATCATCACTAGTTTTCTATTTTGATTAATTACTAACTGTAATAAAAAATATAATTCAGTTCTACTTTGTTTTTGTAATGATTTTCAAGAATATTTGGCGCGTTTTTGGACGGTCATTAAAAAAACTATCTCATAAAAAACAAAACAATGGTGCCGATTCCCTTGTTCACAAACTAAACTAAATTTAAGTTCAGTGCATCTTTTTCTTTCTATTTCATTAAGAAAAGGAGAGAAGATAAATTTTAGTTATGTTCTGTCAAATTAATCAGCGCCATACAAGTTTTAGACGCGATTAAAAAGTTGACTACTAAAATTACATCAAATTACGTCAGGTGCTGACTAATTTGACAGGATTAAACTAATATTTATCTTCTGTCCTTTTCTTAATGAAATAGAAAGAAAAAGATGCACTGAACTTAAATTTAGTTTAGTTTGTGAACAAGGGAATCGGCACCAATGATATTCTTAAAGCATGCTCTTTTTCACATGATTTTTTAATGTTTTAATATTATTTTTTAGTTTTGGGAAACTAGGTATTTTTTATGAAATAAAATAATTTTTTATTTTCATTAATTTTAAATAATTGTTTTTAATTTACAGATCTGCAGAACTTTCCCAAGGCCAGTGCCACTATATCTAAAGGACTTCTTGGATTCAGGATTAGAAGCCCATTCTTAATTATACGGAGATGTATTTCTAATATTCTGTCCTTAGATACTTAATTTTCACCTTGAAAAAGTTAGGCAAAGATTTGGCTCAAGTCGCAAGGACCAAATATAATTTTAGGCAATATTTATGCAAGTTATTGCTACAAGCATTTTTAAAAACTTGGGTCGTTCAAAAATACTGATATTTCAATACTGAATTAGCTATAAAATACGTACATATAACTTAATACAAATATATATGTATATATACAAATACAAAAGGGGTCCAAAAATATTGAAAAAAAAATAAAATAGACTGGAAGTTTTCTGGTTATAAATAAGCCAAATATTGAGACAGAACTGTCTTTAAATAATTACTGCATAATAAAGCAGCTTTTTTTACAAGTAAAAAAAAATTCTTTTAAATAATATTTTGGAGGGTTTTGTACATTTTTCTTAAACCTGTACATTTTAATTACACACACACACAGTGTGTGTTTGCCAATAGATGTATGAATGTAAATAAATATAAGATGAAATCAGGAATATAATTTTCTTACAATAAAATTATTCTATTTGATTTTCGACGAGTCTTAATAGCTTTTCTCTTTGTTACCTAAGCCCAAATTATCTATGTAATATATGATTGCATGTTTTTATACATTATATTGTTATATTAGGCAATTTTAATACTAAAAATTCTCAAACAATTAATCTCATAATAAGTACAATAAAAATTTTGCAATACTTTTTATTCTAAATTTTGTACTGTTTTCTATTCTAGATTTGTTTGATATTGCAATTTATCATAAATATCACTGTTAAATTAATATTTTTAAACTAAGTAAATCCCATTTTCGTGTTATTGTAACAAAAATTGCCCAATAAACCTTATGTACTGAAATATGTTTATTTTTATAATAAATGTCTAGTTTATCATTTTTAGATTAGATTAGGATACATTATTTAAGTGTAAAAGTCAGACAATATGCAAATAAGTGATATGAAGTGCCTAAATGATACTAGTATGAGTGAATATATTATTTTAGTAATCTTGCCGTTTAAAAAATATATTCAACAACAATATTTTATACTACATATACTATTCTTTGAATTAGTATATATGTAATATATTATATTATGTTATACTGTATATAAATGTATAGTTTTATTTTATATACCTATGTATAATAACTAATATCGTGTTATCAAATGTTTCTGATTATTAAAGTTAAACAGTAATTTTGTGGAAATATAATGTAGGTATTAATAACAGACCATAGGATTACATAAATATTGCAAAAGCTGTAGTTTTTTCAGGATAAATGCTTTCTAACGTTTAGTATTCGTTGCAATAGTATCAAGTAGTTAGCGATTATAATTACATGTGTTACTGAATTTTAAGTGCCATCATAAATAAACTACTACACTGGATTTAAAACATGATATTATGTATTCTTCGTATATTTTTTATTGAGGTCATGGTTTGTCAACTTTGTATTATATTATGTAGGTAGGTATCTATAAAATAGATTAAGTTCTGTACAGCTATAGGTACGTGTTTAGCTAACAGTTTAGAGAAAAGTTTAGAAACACATTAAAAACATAATTCTGTCTCTGTTTTCTTCAAAGGATTGACAGAAACAAAACACTGTTCTAATTTCTTTTGGCACTAAAGGCAGTCAGGGATTTGCGGTGTCAGTGTCCTTAACCAAAGCCTTTGATAACGGCTGTTTTTTTTTATAGTTTTATATTATTTATATCATTTATTTATGGAAAATCTTTCACTGAAGCTGTACTTACTTGAAAGTTTTACTTTGACCTATTTATGATGATATAAATATTTTGTATTTTTAACACTGTTTTAAGCTTTCACGGTTCATAACTATACTTAAAATGTCACTTACGGGATATTTTCCGTGATTATTGGTTATTTTTGAGCTCCCGATATACCCGCGAGTAACCCGCGATCATGGCGCTTGCAACAGCGTCGAAATATCGGGAGCTCAAAAATAACCAATAATCACGGAAGATATCCCGTAAGTGGCATTTTTTTGTATTTTTATTGTATATCGAAGAAGTTGGCAACTGTGGCCTACCTACGGTTATCTATATTTATTAAGTTTCTGAAGTGTCTGTTGTGTGTTGATCATGTTTGTCAATTTAGAATAAGGTTGTGATGCAAATTTTTTGTGATGTTTTAGTTGAATGGTGGTACTGAATACATGCAAAATAATTTTTTATTGTTGTTTTTTTTCAAAAGGTCTTGGTTAAAAATATATGAACAACGGTCGGCTCGCTGAAGGAAATAGGATAACACTGCCTGATCTAGGAGGCTGGGATCGATCCTAGTTGGTACCTCATTCACAGCAATAGTGCTTGTGACCTCTATACAAACGACACAAATCTACACTAATATTATAAAGAGGAAAGATTTGTATTTTTGTGTGTGTATGTTTGTAATGAATAAACTCAAAAACTACTGCGCCGATTTCAAAAATTCTTTCACCATTAGAAAGCTACATTCACCCTCAGTAACATAAGTTATATTTTATCCCCGTACTCCCACGGGAACGGGAACTATGTGGGTGAAACCGGGTGACGTCCGCTAGTTAATAATAAAATGCCGAAATAAATTCTCAATCTATTTATTTCAAGTTTACATTTTGATTATTCACATTTAAAATGTACAGGTTCAGCTACATACACATAAGTACTACTGACATTTTTGGCGTATAATCACCTTATTTGGAACGATGCTAACTTTACCTTCCCTATACGTTATTAAAGCAAAGTAGAACAGCTTTAAAAAAAATAAAAATTATAAAAAATAAAAATAAACTGTTGGAAGTCGGAAACCTGTGCTCTGTAGGAACTATTTTTAAAAGCATGACTTGTTAGAATTATTAAACTTTTATTTAATTAATCAGATGGAAAGTAGATTTTATTTTGTTATAAGTATTTAATAAAATTAAGATACAATCTTTTTCAAATAAATATTTAAATTATAGTTTTACGTCTACATACTGTACAACACACATACTTATACTTTTATTGCTTTTTTTCCTTAGTCAAGCAAAGCAAAATAAGAATGTGCGCATTTACTATTATTTTTCTAAGTATGACTTTTTTTCTAGGTGATAATAATTCTTTACTTGTTGAAAACAGTTTTCTTGGAAATGGAATCTTAGATTACATAATTTTTATTTTCTATTAAACCATAAAAAATCTCGCATTTTTATCTCATCTAGCTTCTTTATTTTCTATCATCGTTAAATATTTTTATACGTAAATATAATTAAGAAACACGAATTTTACTAAAATAACTGACACCTTATCTAATTAAATACTTACTCTTTCGAATAACAATGAATTTACAGATAATTTTATAAAGCATACTAGCAAACAAATTCCTAAACTTATTTATATAATATCAACGTATTTTACAGCATTAAATGCTCAACTATAGCGATAACAATTAATTTTAATACAATAAGTACTTACTTACATGAATGTTTACAAATATTAATTTATTAATGATACAACGTGTTACCTATAACACAGAACTAATCTTCATCATTGTGATAGAAATCTTTAATACCTACTGACTTCATAATTTATATGTTTAAGACTTTATAATATTATATATATTTAGCTTATGGCTTTCGTATACTAATTAAAAAAGCTTGATTATATAAAAAGGTAAGAACTCAATACTTTTTTCATAATAATATTTTTTATTTCTTGAAAGTACGTGTAGGTACATGGTCATAAACTAAGTATACGTATATCTACTAGGTGTTTATTAAATAAAATTAACTTTTTAAATAAATTAATAATTATTTATTTTTATTAAATGTTGAAATAACATTCTGTCAGGTTGTGTTGCAAGTCTATACGTTGGATTGTGTTAAAAAATGCAACACATTTCTTACACATACTTGCAAGCTTTAACAACTACAGTAATATTACAAGGTCTACTAATAGACACAATTGTTGTGCCAGAAGGGACAACAATTCATGACTATTTTATTTTAATTATAAAAAGACATATTCGTTATTGTTGTTCAGGATATGCACAAGTGACAATAGTATTTTTTTATTCAATTCGTATTTCTATTAAGACTTTCATAATTAATATGCATTTTAATTTCCTTTTTATTAAATTTAAATTTTTAAATAAAAATATATATAAAACATTTAAAAATAAAAAAAATTGTATCCCGTATCGGGAACAGGGTCCAAGCTACGGCGGTCAAGGCTCCAGAGAGATGAACATCATTATTTTATAAGTATTTTTTTTTTTTTATCTTGCCTTTTTAGTTAGGTCTTGGTCAAATCTTGCAACTGAATTTCAAACCAGTTCCCTCCAACCGATTGAGTTTAAATTTTGCACACACCTTTGATTCTGGTGACAATACATTTTTGTGACAGACATGACTTGGTCCTGCAGCCAGGATCGTCTCCTCACGAGGGAACTCCTCAACGGTTAACAGCACGGACACGAAACTTTGTACTTATACGCGTCCAATGTTGATAAATAAACATACTTTTCTTCCTTTAATTTTAATAAGAGCTTGTTTAAAAAAAAATTGTTCTTTCAACTAATTTTCTGTAACAGTCTGATTGAAACATGGCTCCAATCACCAATCAAATACCGTTTAAGGTTTAATATACTAATGTTATAAGGTCCCTTATGGCACAAACATACTAAGTAGATAAGCATATACATAACCACAGTTATCTACATAGCAATTTTAACTAATAATTGACTTCACTCTATTTATTCATTAGAAGCAAAGTTTAAAAAATCGCACAAATTCATACTCATAACAATAAAAATAACACCATTTTCCTAAAAACCATTTCAATGCTAAATGCTCGTAAACTTACTTAATAATAACTTAAGTACATACACATAATGAAAGCCACATTTAATTTTTTTCTTAATCTTTGGTAAATACATGCATTTATACAGTTTTATTTTATTTTATTCATATTAGTTAATATTAATTTATAATTCATGAATATGATGTCCGATTATCGCTACTGATCGAGGCAAAGACAACATGCTTAACAGGCCCAAGAATAGGATCAAAAGCTTTTTGTGCTTCCCGAGGCAAGGAAGGCTCTCGTCATGTTAGAGATTTTTAATTTTAAAGGACCAAAAACCTGTCAAAATATTTGCTTAACCCCGACAATCTTCCTTTTCTAAACTAACTATCATTCTTAACGTAACGACACGATCGAAAATATTAATCTTTCCTAATAACTCCATTCCGTTCTGGTCCACTACTTTATATTCTTACTTTTAATTAATTTCTTTTATTTCATTTATATTATAATTCCAAATCCACTGTATGCTTTGATATCATTCTTATTTACATTTTTTACTTGAGGCCAACATCGCCTAAGATTTTAACGACCCTACATTTTAGAACAATTAAAAAATATATGAGATCGATACAGTTAAATAGTTAATTAAATGCAATTTTAATTAAAATTATACAAACTATAAATCATATGTTTATCAATTTATTATACTGAATAGAAAAATCAATATTTATTTGAAAAGCGGGTGAGGCCATTTTTAAAGACTTGGCCTCAATGTTATCGAAAGTCTGGTGTAATATAGATTCTATTACAGACTATAGCATATTTATAATAAAAGATCCTAATTAGGAAAATCCTGTAAATCATACTTTGGCACAAAAATATACATACACTGTTTTAAGCTTTCACGGTTTAAAACTAAACTTATATTGTAACTTACGGGATATCAATAAACAATCACGGAAGATATCCCGTAAGTGATAATATAAGTTTAAAAATATACATACTTGTTTTGCAATGATAGTTAAAACATAGTAATTCAATTAGGACCTCTTTATCTTTCCTTAAATAAGATCTAGCTAACATTTGACAGAATGTTAGAATTTGAAAAGCGAATGATCAAAATTGCCGCCATTTTATTTTTTCTGTAAGCATTAGTGTAACTCTTGTCAATACATTTTGGTCATTGGCTTTTATTCAGAGACAGTGAAACAAACCCTAAACTAAAGCAAAAAAGAAAAATAAATAGCTGTATTTTTATAGACTTTTTCTATTAATTTCCAGTCACCAAGTTTGTACGTATAGAGTATGGGCAGAGTCAGACCTACCTAGAGCCTGAAGGTAGGCAGATTAAAATATGTCGATGTCCTTCAAGTGTTGGTAGTTGCGGTCCCAGTAGCCGCCGTTGTAGAGCCAGTCCTCCTGCTTGGTGTAGGGGTTTGTGCCTTGGCTGAACCACCTGGAAAGGAAATAAAGGTAGTCTGAACTCTCTAGTTTTCATTAGTTGGAACGGCAAATAAAATAAAATTGGGGAATATTGGTATCGATTCTGTTGTGCACAAACTAAACTTCATTTAGGCAATTGCTATCTTTTTCTCTCCAATAAAACGAGAAAGAGACGGACGTAATTTAGAGCTGTAAAATTTAGTTGGAACTAATAATTCCATACAAATGAAGAGTGCACGTAAAAACATGTCGGCTAAAAACACGGTGAAGCGCAAGGCAAAACTATTTTGACATCTCTAACTTAGTTCATAGCTAAGCTTTTGCTAAGCTTTTCTCGCACTGCCTTTTAGTAAAAGATAGCAATAGCCTAAATTAAGTTTAGTTTGTGTACAACAGAATCGACACCATTTCTTAGAATATTTAACAGAATGGGAGGGTTTTTCAAGAATTGACAAAATAGTCGGTTTCTGAACCAGAGCTAAATTTAAACCATATTTAAAAAACTTATGATTTAGAAAGCCCAAAGTCTGCTGGCGTAAGGAAGAGACCGCACCAATTGCTAAAAACTTTCTTTGCACGAGAATCTTCAACTGTCGTTGTTCTAGTGGACGCAAGCGTGACTGCTGAGCATTAGGTCCTGGGCTCGATTCCTAGGTCGGGGAAAGTGGCATTGGGTTTTTTCGTCTGAAATTGCTCAGTAGCAGCCACGGAGTCTAGATTTGTGCCCGGTTGATGGCAATAGGCTCGCCCCCTATTACATGGGACTTGAACATTTCTGGCGAAATGTGGGTGTACTATTAGGTACACCCTCTGCCTAACCCTTCGCGGATTACAGGCGTGATGTTTTGTAAGAATCTTCAAGTCTTAGAATTTTGTCCGGAATACAAAATATTGACAAAAGGGAATATGCATAAAAAATCTTTTTTTTTCTTTTATTTCGATACGGAATGTTAAAGTACTATAAAAATAATGACAAAAAGCGAAAACAAAATCTAAATCGGCCAAACATCACAAAAGTTATAACCATTTAAACTTTTGTTTTTATCTCTGTCTAGATAAACGGAATTTAGTAGGATTTTGTACGTCGATGCAGCGAATGATGTCATTCGCTGTATCGGATCTCTCTGTCTAATCAGCAGTTTCAAATGCTTTTATCTTAGTATTTTTTACAGATATTAAAAAAATAATTTCACTTTGCTATTTCTGATGTTAATACGCTTTGTTTAGAATGTTAAAAAAAAATCATAAATATACCCTATTGTCAAATATGCGACCCATAGTTACTCTACTTAGTTAACTCATGACTACTGTCAAAAGAAGTCAGTTAAAAATAATTTTAACACTCTTACCTCGGCTGCCAAGCCTCAGGCGACTTCTTCAGCAGCTTCCTAGCAGTCCTCTGCTTCTCCTCAAGCCTGGTCTTCTCAGTGGCTGCAGCATCGATGTCCCCTTGCTCCAGCAGCCTGATGTCAGGCCTGAGCCGGCTGTCCGTGGGACAGAGCTGCCCCTTCATGTCCCTTTCCATCTCGTTCAGGGACAACGCGAATTCAGTAAACTGGTAGTACTGGAAATTGGAGACAGGTGTTGTGTAAGGTTTTATCAGATAAAATGCTCAGCATTTTTCATTATTTGAATGGGGATGGCAACTGTGGAACTAATGGCGCTAGCATAGCTCGTATCAAGCATCGACAATGGTTGAAAATCTGTCAATGTCATTTTAAATTTCAAAATAGCTTGTCCTCATTGGACAGATTGGGACTAGGCTACGGACATGCCATCTACAATCAGCTTTGACGAGCCTTCCCTATTTAGAACACAAATAAATGTTAATTAAAAGTAAATATTAGTTTTAAATAATCATGTTTATCTATGATAATCTATTTATAAACATAATTTGAATATTCAAAAAATATTTACGCCGTAAAGACGCATTATTGTTTTGCCGAAATTAAAAAAAAAGAACATTCACCTCCGACTATAGGCATTGAACCAATTTGGACTAAGTATCCTAAGTACCTATAGTTATCGGCGGCAATTTTCATTCCCGCACACGTGATGGAAAATTAAAAAAATCGCACGCGTGTGATATACATTGCATGTTGAACCTAACCGTAGTGCGTTACGAACCAGTGTTCGAGGAAGTGTATTGAAAAATAAATTGACTGATAAAAGAAATACAATTATAGTTGGTGCCAGTTAAATATAAGAATAGCGGTCATTGCCCTTTCCCAAATACCTCGTCGTACGAACTAAAATAAATAAACCATGTATCGTTTTTCATTGCTAGTCTCATCTTAACTGGCACCAACTATAGCCTAGCCTAGGATAACCACGTGGAGCCCTGATACAGCCAGAAGGCGACGCGGTAGACCTCGCAGGAGATGGCGGAACGAGCTGGACAAAACCAACGATCAGTGGCCCACATTGGCCCTGGATAGAAGAATATAGAAGTCATGGGGAGAGGCCTTTGCCCAGCAGTGGGATGACACAGGCTAACAGTATCAGTAAATGCCAGTACTATCGAGGACACTCCTGCCTGATCACCACTAAGCTAATGTTCGCTTGCACTTACAACATAGAAACGCTCTCTAGCCCCGCCCCGTTGACTTTGTATAGAAATAATGAATGAAAAGATACCAATCAGCCGAGCGCACTTCGGATCAGGCGGAAAAGACCACGACCGTACGCTGAAAAAGTATCGACCAATGATCACTATCACTGATATTGCATTTCATCGCCATCTTGCATACATCATTTAAGCTGAAGTCACGTGAGCCAGAAGGTCCTGTAACTGTGACTATTAGATGCTAGCAGTTCACGCACCCACAAGATCAATATAGCCCCTCTGCAGGATATGCCTCACCTCCTTTCTTGCCCATCCTGCTCAGCCACCTGCACCATCCAGGATTTAAACGAGGCCAACAACAAAGCTGTGCAGGTGGTAACATACTGGTTGGGTATTATTTGAGTCTGTCGACACGCAAAGAAGAAGGATATGGAATGTGGACTCAGAGTAAAACCAGTTGACTAAGGAACAAACTGAGTTTATTTTAAAGTAAAAGTCTAGCACACATCTTCGTCGTTTTATAGTCTTACGCCATCTTTTTTAACATAATATAACTACCACTTCAGATATATTCATCCCTTTCGCTCACTCTTACATTCCGTTTCCCACATAGCGATTGTGGAAATTACTTCCTTTAAAACAGCATTTTATCTGGCAATAAGCTAAAAAGAAAGACTTGTACGGGTAGTATTATACCTGTGCGCTAGTAGTGGGCCGCGGCCTCGCCTCCCACAGCGTGGTGGAGCCGGCGATCTCTATGTTATTGGTGTCATCAGACTTGGGAACATCTTCCGAGTTCTCTGCATCGTCCGACTGGAAATGGAGAATTAAATAAGATGATTATTAGCTCCAGAGCAGAATATGAAATGACTAATGTTGCTTCGAACGCTGGTGTTTTGTGGTATTTTGATAATTTGTTAGCTTAACTTGACAAGAACCTCAAACTAAACATATTTGAAACTAATTTATCTGATTCAAAGTCCAGTCCTGTTACGTAGGACAAGCACGAACTAGTGTGCGATGATGGTGGCCTAAAAAATGACTTTACTACTATGAAAATATAAATTTACCAAAGCAAATAATGACCTCCCCCGCTCGAGTTTCTGTCACGGACTAGTCATGTACTCAGCAAGTGACAGGTGCATCATCTGTTCTTTTATTGTCGTAATCCGATAACACGACTTCACTCCTAAGGCAGTATCAATTTAAGTGCTTTCCGAATTCCGACAGATAGATGATCGAATCTCCAACTTCTTGGCTCCGGGTCAACAAAACCCAATAAAGGTTTGCCGGACTTAGAAACCGTGATCACCCTGCTCACGGTATCCACGCTTTGAACACTAGACCAAGGAGGCAGTTCAGACCAAACAGTAAAGACGAGACTTACGTCCTGTATGGACATGGAGCGCAGTGCGCCGACCTTGAAGCTGTTGAGCTTGGCGAGCATCTTCTTGGGCGTGTGCGCGGGAGTCTGCGCGGACGCCTCCTCGCCGCGCTCCCGCGCCCACTGCTCGTACGCCGCCGCGCTGCAGCACTTGATGAACTCCGTCCATTTGCCGTACAGGAACTTAACGCGCTTCTTGCTGGAATGTCAGAATGGAATGGTTTTTAGAAACGTATGGCTAACTTTTAATCTTATACTTTTTACTTACTTAACTTATACTGCCTTGTGATTTTGATCTCCTGTGTGAACACACAGACCACAGGACAGACAGATCATTAGGGATATTAAAATGTTTAAATGATTTCTTCTTTAACGTTTGGCCATTGTGTTATCGTGTGAGAGCACGATGTACCCATAAGAGAACTTTATCACATTCCACAATAAGCCAAGTTAAAAAGTTTATAGCAAGCAGGAAACATAAAATCGTTTCTTAATAAGAGCTAGCAGATATTCACCATCAATACAATTCGAAGCTCAAATGTTGACAGCAGACAGAAAATTCCTGCAAACGATCTGCAGGTACCTTAACATGCCTCTCCAAGTGTCAAAAACAACAGACAAATGACGGCGACCCGGTAATCCGTACCTTGAAGACCATAGCCTACTCTTTTGGCGTCTGTAATATGTCAAACATCTTAATTAATACTTACTTAGCATCAACAATGAACCCGTCAACTCGATGCAGATCCCTGTTATTGAAGCCAGCGGGCTTGAACACCAGGTTGGCCTTCAACCCAGCGCCGCCATGACAGGTCACCTCCATGGCTCCGAACTGCTCGATCCACAGCTTGCCCACGATCACGTTGTGGACGCAGCAGTTCACGTTGCTCCAGGTGTAGGCTTCACCCCATCTGGGGATGGAGAAAGAGAGGCTTAACTTGGTGTTCATAACTCCTTGCCTGATTGAATATTGAACAAAGGAAAGATAAAGTAACAACAGTCCTTTAAATTGAGATACCAGTATGCCTCGAAAAACACGTTAACGACTAGGTCTCAGCTGTCATTCGAGTTGTACGGGGAACGTTTGGGATCAGGTGGATTCAGGTGATCCTGCTCAGACTTTTTCCAAACGTTCTACGATCGCGATCGTTACCAACGATCGTGGCACACGATAAGGTAACCTATCCTTTAATAATATGATGATAATTAATGAGTTCAAGGACAATACAAGCATATGATTGGAGGCAAATTATCTCTATCTATTTAAGACTTTTACGGTTTTTTACTACACTTAAAGTACTACCTACGGGATAATATTCGTGATTTTCATCAAGCAAGCATCATGATCGTGGGAATACGGTAGTAGTATTCAGTATTCCCGCGATCATGATGCTTGCAACAGCGTCGAAATATCGGGAGCTCATAAATAAAGAAATTCACGGATATTCCCGTAAGTACTTTAAGTGTATATCTCTATCTACCAAACCAAGAAAGAACAACATTTTTGAATTTAGTAAATTCCGATTTCGTTTTTGAGCTGAATCGCGTTTTATTTTAGAGTTCCATTCGCTTCTGTCAAAAATAAAACTTGTCGAAGATAAGAAAGCTATTGCTAGCGTTGGGTAAAAGATTCTAAAAAGGGTAGCCAAACGTCCGGTTAGTTCTGTAGTGCGAAAACGATTGCCAAACATCCGATCCCCGGCGGATGTGTAATCTGTCTGGGAGCAGTCTCGAAATAGATAAATTTCCGGTCAACCAACCGGTATCCAACATGTTACATGATACCTTTTTCAGTTGAAATTATTTTATTATTTAGCCTCTGAAATAGAGTTTGATATTTTAGTAGTATCGCGTCACATCTTACTAAATTATGAAAAGAAAGAAAAATGGTCAAATTTAAAATACTCATTAGGTACTCAGTCCTGAAAGGCCTGAAAATAGCCAATAAAATTTTGTGTTTCGTAATTTTTTTTCCGCGAGATACTAAAGCGTCAAATGTGAAAATCAATCTTAATAATTATAGTTAACGACTGTTAGTACCTATTACTCTTTTTGTTTATTTTACTTCTTTCTATTATTGCACACCCTTGAGGTTTGGAAACTTTTTTAAATTACCATCTTAATTTGTTACCCACCTACAACAACAATAAAATAATAATTATTTTATTCTTTTTAATACCGATAATTCTTGTCTCACCGACTAAGCAAATAAATAGGATATCAATCATTGTCAGATATTAATCAACCTGGGTTGAAACTTTTCGTAAACCTCTAATTCGGTGAAGCGCGTAAATCAAATGGCAATTGGAGACGAAAATACTTATTGGATTTTAGTCCTTCAGGTATGATGGTGGGTGATCAATCTTGAAATGTGCGGGCTTATAAATCAAAGTACCTACCTAATCTACGTTGAAGAGAAAAAATAATGTTTTACCTCTCTGGACGATGTCTTCACGGAAAGTAGGTAAGTATAATGTTATCTACATAATTAGTCCAAGTGTCGAAATGTGAAAAGTTTAATATTATCTATATTAAATGAAGTAAGCTATATATTAGCTTGAACTAAAAATTATCTAACTACAATAATATCAAAATGATATGAAGTTTGTTAGTTTGGATGTAGGAGATAACCTCCGTAACTACTCATCCGATTTAAAAAATATTGTACCGATGGTTAGCTACACTTTTACCAGTACCATAGGATATATTTCTTCGACGCGGACGAAATCAAGGTGTGGCTGACTCTGGCAGAGCCATCATCAGGGATTTTAATTTTGATAACACAAAAATTTAGTCGCTAATTAGTCGAAATTAGTCGCCAAGTTACAGATTTAATCGGGTGAGTTCAATTATTAAGGTATAGTCCAAGAGCTAGATCGAAGAGTTCACGATAAATTGCCAAGAAAAAATATTTCTATTAATATGTGTAAAGTCCTTAGAAATGACCGAGAGAGATAAATTCTCTATTAAATACATGTTTAATGTTTTTAATTATTAAGTTAGAGTGGCTTAAACTTCTTTGAAACCATTAAACCTTGCTCTTGGTCTATTTAGTGTCAAGATGTACAGTCGCATGCAACTGTTTTACTAATTTACAATGTTGAGCTCTAATTTACGTTAGAATAATAAATACGTTAAAATTGGTGCCGATTCCCTTGTTTACAAACTAAACCAAATTTAAGTTCAGTGCATCTTTTTCTTTCTATTTCATTAAGAAAAGGACAGAAGATAAATTTTAGTTATGTGCTGTCAAATTAATCAGCGCCATACGAGTTTTAGACGCGATTAAAAAGTTGACTACTAAAATTACATCAAATTACGTCAGGTGCTGACTAATTTGACAGGATTAAACTAATATTTATCTTTTGTCCTTTTCATAATGAAATAGAAAGAAAAAGATGCATTCAACTTAAATTTAGTTTAGTTTGTGAACAAGGGAATCGGCACCATTATCGTACCTATCTTTAGTAAAATCTAATACTTAAACGTTGAAAACGTATTGTAAGTATGTAGGTAAGTATCAACCCATTGCTTGAAATAGTCATTACAAAAAAAGACATACTTAAATCAAAGATGTAAATACTTACTATACCTAATATGAGCATTAACGGCTCTAATTAAGGTTTAATAGGTAAGTTTATTTATTGTTCCTTAGAAATACAACAAATTGAACTGTATCTAAATGCCGGAAATAATATATAAATCTAAATCAAATTATTTTATAAAAATGAATTTCCAAAAAGTTGGTTTGATGTGTGTATTTTGAGGTGATTGTCAGTGTTGCGTTGTGGGTGTGTGTGTATTGTGTCGTGGTAGGTAGAGTTTGTATGGACGGGTCGAGTTTTTATTTTATCTTAATTTAGGTTAGAATAATAAAACTTCATTGTCGAAATATAAAATTATTTATTAGTTACCTTAAAATTATTGTACTAACAAAAAATGTTACAAATACCTACTTAACCAATAGTCTGAAGAGATAAAGTTTGTGAATTTGGATGTTAGGGGTAAGTACCTACTCTCCGGTACTACTGATACGATTTAAAAAATTCTTTATTCCTTTTGTGAGCTTTTAAGTGACGCAAACGAAGTTGCGTGATAACGAAGGTACGTCACGGGCAACTCGTTCTAAGTAGCTCGTCTGTACACGCGAATCTATCTCTTTCTTACTTACCGTGTAAATGTAACGGAGCGCAGCGATCTATCTGCCAGCGACTAAATGCACACATTTTGTTCGATACCTAAATAATAACATATATTTATTGTAGATCTTGTTTTTAGGTAATGAATACTGCTTTCCTTTGGTGGGTTGAAGTTATAGAATTCCTCCAGACGTCGTATAGATACACCTGTCTAAAAACTACTTTAAGTATTTTGTACTTGGTTGTACCACTGTATGGGGAAATTGAATTCTTTAATATCTTTTAAATGACACACCGACTGAATCTGTAACTTGGCGACTAATTTCGACTAATTAGCGAGTAAATATGGGAGAAAACACACCTTCGCTAGGTGCCCTAGTTTTTGAGATATAAATGTGGCCCTGCTGGGGTAAGCTCTCTCCAGCAGGGCCACCTATAAACCCTTATATCTTTTGAACCAGTGACCGACCAGTTCTGATATTTGGCGACTAATTTTGACTAATTAGCGACTAAATTTTTGTGTTATCAAAATTAAAATCCCTGATGGTGGCTCTGCCAGAGTCAGCCACACGAAATCAAGGGTAGAAAGCAGACAAAAAATTATTTGAAATACAATTTCGAAATTTATTTATTTATTAGTAGGGTTAAGGTTCACCAACAGCTTCTGTGTATAACATTTAGGTATACATTGGTTATACAGTCTAGGACTAACACAGTTGCCAATTATAGGTTAACCAGCATTCACAAAAATAAGTGTTAGCATGAGAGATTAAAATTAAAATAAGTGGCTAAAGAAATGAAATACAATATTGGAACATACAATAATAGACTATCTAACTTACGAAGCAACACAAATAAAAGAAAAACGTATGATGTAATTTTACTAACTAATTAAAATTAAAAAAAAGACATAAGATATGATTAGTAGTGTTAAAATAGATAAAAATGAGATCAGAACTATGAATAAAAATAAAATTATTAAGTATAACATTGTTAAAAATAAAGAAAGAAGTAGTATTACAAGGTAAAAAAAAAACCAAAGGAATCATAATTAATACTAACATAACAAAACATTGTATTGCGATTTTCGAGAATCCAGTAATTGGGATTTAAAGATTTTTATGGAATTGTGGTAAATGTCGACATCAGGGGAGGATTTAATAAAAGAATTCATCTCTCTACAGAGTCTATTGAGTGGCGAGTTTACACCAATATTTGAATTAGATCCTTGAGTATTGAATAGGTAGGTCATAGGATATCTGGGAAAATTGTGAGGTACTTTTAGGCCGATACGCTCAACTAGCTTACTGCAGTCTAATTTATTATTTATTAATTTGTACAAAAACATAAGATCCTGCATTAGTCGACGGTCGCGCAAACTATTCATTTCAAACGATTGAAGGCGTTGTTCATATGGACACGGGGGGGATATTATACTGAAAGTATAAGCTAGGTGTTTTGTAAAGGCCCTCTGGATGCTTTCGACTCTCTGTGAGTGTACAGCATAGTGGGGGTTCCATACCACGCTGGCAAATTCCAGGTGGCTCCGAACTAAGGCGTTATAAAGGACAATTTTAGTTCTTATTAGCTTAAACCCTTTAGTACTTCTCTTAAGAAATCCCAGCAACCGTGATGATTTAGTAACGATGTTATCGATATGACTTCTGAAGTTAAGTTTACTGTCCATGATGACACCAAGATCGCGGACCTCATTAACGGTTTCTAATAATTCTCCTTTTATTTTAAATGAGACTGAATTGCAGTGCTTTTTCCTTGAAAATCGTATGTGACTACATTTTTGTATGTTAAGCTTCATGTGATTCAGGTTGCACCAATGGTCAATTCTATCCAAATCCTCCTGAATTAGGGAAGCATCTTTATCTGAAGTGATAATTTTATAAATTTTAAGATCATCGGCAAACATCAGGTATTTACATTGAAGGATTTGATCAGTTATATCATTAACGAAGAGTGAAAATAGAACTGGTGCAAAGTGAGAGCCCTGAGGAACTCCTGAGACAGCATAGTAAGGGTAAGATTCATAACCATTAACAACAAGAATTTGCGATCTACGGGATAAATAAGATGAAAACCAGTTTAAAAAAGAGCCATGTATGCCATTGTATTCTAACTTTGACAGTAGCAGAGAATGGTCAACTTTATCAAACGCACTGCTAAAATCCGTGTAAACAGCATCTACTTCCAATCTTTTGTCAAGAGCCAGGGTTACATCAGAAACAAACTCGACAAGGTTTGTTTCTACGCTGCGACCCGCTTTAAAACCATGCTGACTCTGTGAAATAATTTTGTCAATGTGGTTAGTAATAATTGGACAAATAAGAGACTCAAAGATCTTTGAAAAACATGATAATATTGAAATTGGACGGTAATTTTTAACATTGGCAGGATCTCCTTTCTTGAAAATCGGAACGATTCTTGCACTTTTCCATACTTCAGGAAACAATCCTTCGGCAAGAGAAGAATTAAAAATTAACAGCAACGGTAGGGTAAGCTCGTGACAACAGCGTTTTATTAACAAAGGTGGTATGGAATCAGGTCCAGCCCCTTTGGAGGCATCTTTGTGTTTGAGCTTGTTAAAAATTTGCATTTCTGTAAACTCAATAGTACTTATGACAGAGTCAATACCTGAAAATCCATTTGAAGTATTGTTATTGGTAACTGGGTTTAGACTAAAAACAGACACAAATTGATCTGCGAAAATGTTGGCAATTTCAGGGCCACTACTGGCGACCCTATCATTCATAAACATGTCAGCAGGAATGCAAGATTCCCCACGACGTTTATCCTTTATGTACCGCCAGAAAGCTTTAGGGTTTTTGGGAATATCGTTTTCAATTTTACTTTTATATGTATTATAACAGTTATTTATTAATGTATGGCAGCCACTGCGAAGTAATTCAAAGGTTAGTCTGTCTCGGGGATTATTATATTTGCGGAATTTTTGTCTAAATTTCTCTTTTTCAGAAAGAGCCCTAATAAGTGAGGCAGTATACCAAGGCGGATATTTAGATTTTTTCTTAGTGTATTTGGGTACAAAATTATCAATAGCGCTCTGAAGCACACTGTAAAATGCGTCAACCATTTCATTCACATCAACACAGTTATGGAAGGTATCATGCCAATTTATATTTGCAAGATACATTTTGATTTGTTCATAGTCAGCTTTAAAAAAGTTGTAACCGGAGCGATATGTTGGTTTTAATTGTTCTAAGTTTGACAGTGGAAAAGAGATAAGCAAGCTTGGATGATGGGAATCCAGTTTACTAAGCAGGTCATTGGGCTTAGTAACTGTTACGTCTGATATATTACTTAATACTAGATCTAAATATCTGTTATCTGCATTAGGAATGGTATTAAATTGGTGAAGTTCATTAACCGACAAAAAGTCAACAAATGAGTAACCCAGTTGGTTTTCATAGTTAGATGGTGAAAGATGTAGGTTATCATCACTTCTGTTCCACTCGATAAAACCCAAGTTAAAATCCCCAAGAATCACAACATCATCAACATTATTAAGCACATTAATGACATTATTTAGGAAGCACTGTAGAGAGTTCAATTTGACAGGCGGGGGCATATAGAAAATACATAGTGCAATTTTTTTAGTATTATTATTAACAGTTAACTCAACAGACAACCACAAATCTTCCAAATCACTTTCCCAGCTTTTCATTCGTACAGATTTAATTTTATTAGTAACAGCAACCATAACCCCTCCTCCATCTTTTTTGGATACTTTAGAACTTAATCTATCTCTACGATAAACTATGTACCGCGGGTCAATGAATTCTCCATTAGTTACATTAGGGTTTAGCCAAGATTCAGTAAATGCTATTACATCATAGCTAGTAAGCAAAATATTTTTATAGATATCTTCAGTTTTAGTTCTCATTCCACGAACATTTTGATAATAAATATTAAGCATTACGAATACAAATAACGCGAAGAACACTAATATAAAGACGGAAGTAAACTTAATTCTTAAATAGCTACGTCTGTCGTTTTCATTAAATTTAAGCTATCCTGATTGCGAATGTAGATAGGCTTCGAATAAATATCTTTCCGTACAAATATCCGCCCATTACGTATCCAGACAAAGTTAAATGACATCTCCTTAGCCAATTTCCGTGCTGCTGCATGAAGTTGTTTGCCAGTAGGGCATAAATGCTCGCTTACAAAGATAGGAACTCGGTTACCAGCTATGCCTAGGTGATGTGTGCTTAATTTGTCCGAGGGTTGTTTTTTGTTGAAGTCTCCTACAGCAGCTAGAAGATTGTCACGCTGGCGAGGGCTGCGGAGCTTAGCAATCACAGTGCGTGGACGGTTGCTCTCCTTATTTAGTTTGGCTACTCTTGTGATTTGCATAACGTCACAGTCGCCAATTTCACAGCAGGTCACCTTCGCGATCTTTTGCAGCGTTTGTACCAGGTTTTCAGACTTATCCTCAGGTAGTCCATTAATTTCCACATTGTTTTCACGCATGTTTTGTTCTACGATACATAAACGTGTAGTAAGTTCACTGACACTCTGCTGGAGGGTTGCATTATCGTTGCGCAGTTGGTTTATTATGGTGTCCTTTTCATCTAAGCGTTTCTTGAATTCTTCGAAGTGCTCGTTGAAAAACCCAAGCGAAACTTTAAATTCAGATATTTCTCCTTGTATATTTTTCAATTGCTCCGTAAGTAACTCTTTAAAGGATGACTTGAAAGCTGCGGCCAATTCTTCCTTAATTATATCTCTAAGATTATTTTCGTTAAAACATTGTTCCTGAATATTTGAGTTAGACATGGACTGACTACTTTTCTTCCTTAAGGTCACATTCATCGTATCAGGTGGAGTATTTTGAGAGCCAAAAGATTTTGATATATTTATGGGGCTTGATGTTTGTTTCCGACCCGGTGAGTGACGAAGGTTTCCAGTATTATTAGACTGGCACGCAGGTGTTTCAGTGTTGTCGGTCTTTAGCTGTTTGTAGCTAAAGATATTTATTAATATGTGGCATAAAGCTTGGAGTTGTTGAAGAGCCAAGCGCCAAGCGAGCATGCATGCAGCAAGCGCCGTGCGTGTAGTACGATCCCAGCGATTCGCGGGTTGCCCTAGGCAACGAACAATAACACCGACGTTATAAAATTTTGAAAGTAATTTGCTTATTACTCACGAACACACAAGAGTCCTGATATGATGTAAAAACTACAGGATAGTCCGTAAACACGGCTTCACGGGGATATAATAACACTACTTATTATGGAAAGTATTGACTACTTTTCTGTTTATTTTAACGGATCAAAATTTCAAACAGCGTTGTCACTTTGGCGTCGCATGTCATTTTTTTTTTGTCGGGTGCAAATAAACGAGACATAAAATGTCTAGGACTTTATTATTGGTCGTTAAGCCGCTGTATTCCAAAGAAAAGAAAAAACGCAATTCCGAACTCAAATAATGTCCCAATCGTACAGAAACGACTGTCGTTTGTTATCCGGACGAGTGGCAATTTACTCTGCAAATATTTGCGTAATTTTTCAATTTGAAATCTAGATACAACATACGGGGTTCATTTTTATATTTAAATCTGGAATACGAAACGAGGGATTTGATTGGTGTATTAGAAAATCCATTTTTTTTGTCTCATAGTTCTGATGACGACTGCAGCCCAACTTATCAGAGAAAGCTAATTTTAGTCAGCAATGTTCCCACTGGCACAGGTTTTCTAAGGGAGGGTGTGGGCCAGAATCCAACGCGAGACCTGTGACCGGTTGGTGCATGGCACAATGTCTTCTAATTATTGGTTTAAGGACATGCCGGTTTCCTCACGTTATTACCGTTTTAAATGCATGATGATGAAATAAATTACACAAGGTAAAGTGCCTGACTGGTTGAGACCAGTATCATAATTTTATTTATAATTTTCTTCTTTTCCTTGTGTTTTTTTTATTGGTCTCAACCGACAAACTGAAACAAACTTTCACGTCATCTGGAAATCTAATGAAGTTGGAGAGGTCTTCAAAAACTCTTATACTCTCTAAGTCTACATAGATACTCAGCATAACTACATAACATGTAGGCTACCCTTCCCGTATGTCCACTTACCTCGGCAGCTCAACGGTGACGTGTCCCTTAGGCTGTATCTCGACGCTTTTGCCGCAGAACTTGAGCTTGGGGTGCACGGATCCGTGGAAGACGAAGTGGGGGCTATCCGCGTGGAACGCAGACACTGGAGGGTGGTGCGACACCTATAAATACAAGATTTTATTTTAGCCAATTCAGAAGCCCATTGGCGGTATAAAAACTCTGACATCAGCACCCCTACCCAAGTTGACAATCTACAATCGTTAACGCTAGTAGAAAACTATTCAAATGAATGGGAATGACATGATCTCAACGTTAAATCACGTGATCACAAACGAATAGAAAATTCGTAGACAAGTTTACTTCGTTCAAAATGATAGAATAGAATGTTATCGTTTCAACAATGTTGATCGCTAAAGTCTTTGGTAGGAACGCTCACAATAGACTAAAGTGTAGGTTTTTTCTACAGACATTAGAGAACGAGCGATCGACTCAGTCGTGTCGACTTGGCTACCAATTTAGAGCTTACTACAATCGCTTACGCCGAGGCGTTTACGATTGTAGAAAGAGAATCGATACGAAACGTTTGCAACTTGGCTAGGGGTGCTGGCTAGGCACTAACCACACGATAAAGAAGAAGTAGTAGCAAATGGCGTTCTGTCGTCTATGCTTACTCATGGGAAAAAGGTGTGGGTTTATGTATGTTTTATATTTTAGTGCTAATTTAGGAAACACCACACTTGATGTGGGTAATTAAGGTCTTGGTTCCATTTGGGTAATCGTAGGTAGTTTTTTTTATGGCCGAAGAGAAATTGAAACCTTCCCTGTCACATGAACCATTTGGTTCATGGTACTGTGCCTAAAATAAATATTCTGTCACTCTTAAACGTCTTTGAGTCTTGCAATTTGATAAGACCCGTTCAAAATATTGAACCAGTAGCGAATAAGTATATCTCGAACCAAAATTCTCGTTTACTTCCGCGCTTCTAACGTCACCTCATGACGTAGGTACATCCCGTATATCAGTCACGCACGATACATGCTACTATACTTCAGTTACATCAACGAAGAGTCTTTTATTAAAAAGCTCTCATTGTTCGTGTTCAGCGAGGGATGCTGAGCGAATAGCGATACTGTAAAATGAATGTGGAGCATGTCTGATATCTAGATCAAGTTTATATGAGATGTGCTTTTGTACAAACAACAAAGTAGCAACAACTACTCGCGAACACGTGGAGCCTGTGAGTCTGCCTTAACTAACAATATACATAAGCTTTAACATACGGGCGTAGAATAATATGATTTCGCCAGCTGATTTTCTTTCAGGTTAATTTTAATCAAATGAGCGAATCCACTTAACATCCCCATTAAACCTAATTTTTGTGATTAAACAGGTACAGACCATTTTTTTTTTCGTTTCGTTGGTCTATCCATGCTAAAATATCGAAATTATCAAGAAAATAATATTCTTGTTCTGGTTTTAAACCCATTTTTTCCGTGTGGTCTAAACACACTCTTGGTTAACATTTATACAGGGTTCATCATCATCATCATCATCAGCCTATTAATTTTCCCACTGCTGGGGCACAGGCCTCATCTCTATGAGAGGGAAAGGGCTATAATCCACCACGCGGGCCCAGTGCGGGTTGGTAGATGTCACATGTCTTCGAATATTTTGGTTCTAGGACATGGCGGTTTCCTCACGATGTTTTCCTTCACCGTTTTGAGAGTAGCGGTGATGAAATAAATTACACAAAGTAATGCGCCTGCCTGGGTTCGAGCCCACGACTTACTGTTCATAAGTCGCGGCCGCCACCACTGGGCCACCGCTGCTCTTATATCGTATACAGGGTTCGTTTTCAATATCCGGCCAAATTTTCAGAGATTATTTAGAATCGATAGTATTTTCGATATAATGAAGAAAAAAAAACATAAAAAGAAATAAGATTTCATTCCCGTCCACCACTAAAAAGCGAACGTGTGCATATTGCAACATCACAATTCAGTTCAACAACCTAGATAGGTAGTCGTTAGCACACACATAAATTTGGCGGTGCATGCACGCACACAAGTACATTGATTCCCACTAGTTTTATAATTTTGGAAATTTTTAGGACATTTTCAAATGAATGCAATTATTTGATTTTATCATATTCGACAATAATATTTAAAATACACTTTTGGCTTCATAACTGGATCTTAATTTTAAATTTTGGCTGGTTACTGAAAACTAACCCTGTATACGATTTCAGAACTCCAAAGTATAAATTACTCTAAAGCTGACTACCACTTAACTTTATTGGGATAATTCTATCCCTTTAGAATAGAAACCATCTTACCTGTTCACAAACGGCCCTGAACTCAGGTCGCTCAAGTTCGTACGTCTCTCCAAGCAGAGGGTTGAACGGCTTGCCCAGTCGTTCCCAGTTTGATGCTAACGCACTCACGGCGAATGCTAGGTACAAAATAAAAGGATAAGTTTTAATTTGATTTCGAGATGGTTGGACTTTCATGCTTTGGTCCTTTAGTAGGGCTCTTCGATACAGAAATCTAGAAGTCTGAAAGCGCAACTGTAAAGCATTAAGTCCTGTGTTGAATTTCCGGGCTAAGTGTTCCGGGTTTGATTATCAGAAATTACAAATGATAAAATTAAAAATGTCAAAGATCACAAATGACAGCCGGGACCAACTAGCTTTTCGAGGCACGGAGGAAACTCGGTATGTAATTGGTAGTCACTCATCCACAGACCAACCTAGGCAAGCACGGCTTAACTTAAAGATCGACCCGAGCGGCTGTTACTATGGGCACGACTCACCAAGAGCTCCTTTAATTATATTATTTTATGTGGAATTACTATTTACTTTAGTACGTAAGGTAGGTACCATGAATGATTTACTTATTTAACAATTCAAACTTAACATTCAGGGTTCCAGAAGTTACGCAGCTGTCTGCCTTCATTAACATCTGAAGTCAACATGTTATCGGCAAATATAACTTAGCGTTCGTATTTCTCTCTTCTCTGAGTTGAAATGTTTATCTCTACCAGGTTAAATGTCTTTATTTGAATATTTTGTCAGTTCGAACACGAAATACCATCCATCTAAAACAAGACGGACAAAGAAGGCAGCCTAATCTCATTACCTCAGATCAAATCAAAAACTGACATACAACATACTAACAGAAATGATTCCCCACTAATATGATGAACAGGAAAACCGAAATAATTCAATTCTATAGATAGGACTATCCTACGAAGACCTTACTCAAAGTAATCTTGTTTATCTCAAATAATGGAAGAGTAAAGTACAGTCAACTGCTCGTACATTGTAAAGTGTGCGGTTAATTTGACATTGGCAGTAGCGAGCTGCCTCCACTGAAGTCTATCTGTCAGTGTCCGTTCCGCCATTCATCCATGATAGTTTGACACATTCTACAGTGGGTCTGGGTAATCATAGTTTCATAGTTAAAGTATAACTTCTGCGTGCGGTTGACTGTACATTCAGGTCGGGATTGAGATACTAAAATATAACAAGACGTTTCGGTTTCATTGGCACAAACATTGGCTTATTGTTACAAAATATTTGTACAGACGAAAATTGGTCTTGACAAAGGGTGTTGAAATTGTATTCATTAGTATAAGGTTGGCAGAAATTGGGAAGAAATTGCTCGGAAGGAAAATTGGAAAGGCTGGTTATCGAATTTATGTCAAAATTATGAGAACGTTATTTGGATTTTGTTGTTATTATCAATTTGGGTTAGAGCTGGATCAAGACTTATCCTAAATTACTCTAAACTGATACTTGACATAACATCACGTTTGTTATCCTCGTTAGGATAAACAGTGCTGGTTGCAGTATTTTACTAATTATATTGGAGTACCACGTTACTAGGAGTGAGCCTAATGGCATCCTAAGGGGACAAATATGTAGGTTATTGAGAAATTTCTGACGGAAGATCCGAATGCCTAATGTCCGACGATGTCTGAGTCCTAATTAGGTACGCATTTAGTGTCACATTCAACATAGCTATGCGCTGAGCGATAACCCACTTTTAATTGCTCTTCAATTTAAAATGGCGTTAAACAAAAACCTAACTTAAGAGGTCAAGTCAAAGTCCAACATCAAAACCCCTGACATCAAGCAACATAATTAACAAAAGAAAACAACTCAGTTATTAAAACAAGCTTAGTTAATTAAGAAAGAAAAAATTTCAGAGCCAAATTCCGGCTATACATTTTTAAAATGAAACTCTTTGTTTTCTTTCAGAAGCACTTTGTAATTTAAAGCTCTATTCCCACTCGTATATAGCTCAAGTTTTTTCAGGTTTTTTTATTCATGGCTCCTACATTTAAGTGCTCTCCATATTCCAGCGCGGTAGAGGAACATAAGTGCCAACTTGTTGACTTGATTTAATTTCCATATGCTGGGAAATTGAGTGGGAAGATTTTAATGCTGCCATCTTGTGATAAGTTTTGCTCGGCTGGAATGTTGGTTGTACTTGAGTAAGTTGTTGGAATTACTTCAGAGGAAGTTTGTACAATAGAAGAGTTTTATAGAAACACTTCATACGAGTGAAGTGGTGAGTTTATTTATGGGATTTTGAGGATTTCGGGGTCGCGGCAGACCACGAAGGAGAACGCGGGGCGAACTGGATGTCATCCTTGAGAATCACAAATGAAAAGCATAGAATCATGACCGTTGGAAGGAATGGAGGGATGCCTTTGACCAACAGTGGAACAATATGGGCTAGGTATAAAAATTATTCGTCCAACCTACCGCAGTGTCTCAAGACGAAAGTCTATGACCAGTGTGTGTTGCCAGTGATTACATACGGGACCGAAACGTGGTCGCTCACAATGGGCCTCATCAGAAGGCTTAAAGTCACCCAAAGGGCCATGGAGCTATGCTCGGAGTTTCCTTGCGCGATCGAATCAGAAATGAAGACATTCGCAAGAGAACCAAGTTTACCGACGTAGCCCGAAGAATTGCCAAACTTAAGTGGAAGTGGGCAGGGCACATTGCTCGCACAATGGATGGCCGATGGGGCCGAAAAGTTCTGGAGTGGCGACCGCGAACCGGAAGACGTTGCGTTGGAAGGCCTCCCACTAGGTGGACCGATGACCTGGAGAAGGTTGCGGGTATCCGCTGGATGCGAGTCGCACGGGACCTGTCAATGGTCATGGTCAATGTGGCGATACTTGGGGGAGGCCTATGTTCAGCAGTGGACGCCTAACGATAAAAATAATAATTTTGAGGATTTATAAAATAAATAGAATCGTAGTCACGACAAACAGTCTAAAAGCTGCCTCTAAATCAGCTGGCACTCTTAACGCCCAAATCAATGGCTCTCGTTTGGTTGCGCTTCGAGGAATAATTTAGTTATACTTAGATGGTAGCGCTTAGATATATGTAGTTGCGCTCTGAGGAATACCTCGTTTTTTCTGTTTTATGACCCGATCAGCAGGATTGAAATAAGGTGTGAAGCAAAAGATTGATGTTACCTATTGTCAAACCAGGTTGATATAATCTTCCATCTGTTTTTTACGACAACATTGAACTATCTATATTAGCTTTCTTTAGCTTTAGCTGAACACAATTATACAAGTGCCATCAATATCTTCAACAAACAACCGAAAAGAAGATGCAAAAATTCCTCACCAGCAATATACTCCATCCGCGCCACGGGATCGGTCTGCTCCGAGGCCATCCGCAGCAGATGCGCATACTCCAGATACTCCAGCATCCGCTGCAGGAAGGACAGCGGCTCGTTGAACACCACCGGCATGGTGATCTTGGACAGCTCCTTGCCGACGCAGTTCTTCAGCACAGACCACAGGGAGAAGTCGCCGCGGCTGAATTGAGCCACTGGGAGGGAGGTTCTGTGAACAAGGATAGGAGTTCTGTCATCATCATCATCCTAGTAGTGTTCCCACTGCTGGGACACAGGCCTCTTCTCTATGAGAGGGAATGGGCTATGATCCACAACGCGGGCCCAGTGCGGATTGGTAGATGTCACATGTCTTCGAATTTTTTGGTTCTAGGACATGCCGGTTTCCTCACGATGTTTTCCTTCACCGTTTTGAGAGCAGTGGTGATGAAATAAATTACACAAAGTAATGCGCCTGTCTGGGTTCGAACCCACGACTTACTGTTCGTTAGTCGAGGCCGCCACCACTGGACCACCACTGCTCCCTTAGGAGTTCTGTGAGTAATAAATTTACCACACGTCATCATCAAAATCTCCTTAACCACCTTTCAACCGCCTTCTCCCAACTGATGTTGGGGTCGGCTTCCAGTCTGACCGGAGCGACAGCCTATCTGACCTCCATAACCCAGTTACTGGGTTAAATGATATCTCTTGGTAAGACTTTCAATTCAAGACACGTTTAATATTATTAGATAAGTCGTTGGGTAGCTGAAACATTAGATGTAGATGTTATGCGCCTTTGATGACACGCTAAGGTCACGAATATGTTACAGTCAAAACTCTTAATTAGTCAAAACCACTTTTGACTGGTGTCAGTCAAAACCCTTATGAAGTTAAAATGCCTTTTCTGCATTAAAATATGTTGTTTTAGAACGCCTCAGTTGTAATTACCTATATAGTCCTAGAATTACATGATGTTTTTCAAAGAAATTGACATTAATTTTGTAAATTATTTTAATTTTATTTAATTATTGTGAATGTGAGGACCATGTGGGTCACATATTTTATTTTTTTCCCCACGATGTCTGGCAGTTTGAGCACTAAGCGACCTACCCAATTGTCCTTTCTTTGGTATTGTTCGTCGTTTCGTTAGCTTCTTGAGTTATAAGTCGAGCTATACGATAACTGACAAATGCTTGCACTGACTGGACAGGTCCACTCAAATCTGTGTGGTTCTTTCTTCAAAAGACCATCTCAGACACTAATCTGCTTAATCCTCATGTAAATTGAGCAAGATCGAGAGTCTGGACTTCAAAAAAGACTATAATTTCTGAGTTTGTTTCGGCTGTTTCTTCTCAGAGTAGTCAGGTACAAAACACCGGCCCCATTTTTTTTTTTTAATTAGATGGGGCCGGTGTGTTTACAAACATACAACAAAAAATAAACATCATTTCATCACATCATCATTTTATTTCATAAAAGGGTCACAAAAAAAAAACCTAACAATTGTAACGTTGCATTTTTTTTTCTCGTTATTTTGTATTACAAATTGGTTAAAACACAAAAAAAAAACAAAATTCTTAGATTCTATGAGTACAGTTCCAAAATGTCCCAATAGATGGCGCTAGCAGTCTCACAAATTGTATTAATTCGATATTAATCGACTCCCTTTATGACGTTTAAAAAAGTAAAAGGTCGATTGATTGACAGCTGTCAGTATGACAGGAAGCTTGTTAACGTCATTTGAAGATGGAGATTTTTTGCAACTGATTGGAATACATGAAGGCTCTGGACTAAGGGCAAAGCCCCAGAAATTTCGGAAAAACATCGGGCTACATCTTCTTTCCCTTTTTACAATCCGTAAGGGATGCTTTTAAAATAAACGATTTGGGTCGGGAGTGGTTGTGTGATGCCATAAGTTTATCAATTTCCAAAAATAAAAGGAAGGAAGGGCATCTGCAATGGGAATTTTATGGTTTTGATTATTTCAAGCTATATTGCATATTTGCTACCTTCATTTTCTGATTGAGTGAAGATAATTTACTTCGGGTTTAAATGTTTCGGTGGTCGTTGGAATAGTTCTCACTTGGAAAGGTTAGCCGTGCTGGCGGATAACCAAAGTGACCTGCCTGCTAGGGTTTATATGGCAACGACCAGGTAACCTCATCAACACCGAAGGATTTGGTTCAGGTCAGTTACCACATTCGATCGGTGGACGCTCAGCCCGTCGTAACCCATGGTACCTCACGCTGAGCCGCCACCGTTCTGGATTTCGGATTCTGGCAGAACGTTCTCCACAAAAAATAGTTTAATGTTGGTATAACTTTTTCTACAATTTGGGATTGTTTGATCACAATCGCGAATCAACATAAAGCGACCTTGAGAGTTTTAGAGTTCTTTTGCATAAAGGTTCATCTGAATACGTGGTTCTCCAGTGAAGTTATTCATTTAGAAATGTAAGGTCAAGTGACATTCCTGTGTCCGCATAGCTTCAGCATGATAGAATAAGGCTAGGAGAGAGTAATCTTAGTGTTTTAAGTTCTTGTGAATTATTGAAATAAAAGGTTGGCTTTGAGACAAAATACCTCTTTAATTTATCACCCGTATTCATTTGAGACAATCTACACCCCTGCTAAAAAGCAAGTTTTACAATGGCGCCCCTTATTGTGATCAAATTAGTCCCAATTTGGTATAATTAGTAAAAAATTTGTCGCTAAATAGTTCCATGGAACATATTATAGAAATATAAGTCTGCTTATTGAAGCTTACAACTCTTGGTTAGAGAACACAAGAACTTTGTTTTGTATATCGAGTTATAATATCAAACATGATTTTATGATTTGTTTTATGTGACATTATAATAGGGATTGTCATAATAACACAAACAATGCTTATGTTTTGGTAACTTTCGAGGCAACAAGTTGTTGTTAAGGAATTGTAGGTTGTTGTTAAGAAATTTTAGGAATATTGGAATAAAGAAAAACAAATAAATTATTATTAGTAAAACCTTGACAGGTTAATGTCATATTGGTGTTTGTAGAACCATCGGCTAACATTGTTTATACATGAAATAGAAAAATAGAAATATTATTATAAATAAGTAGGTACCTAAAAAAAAAAAAAAAAAACCATACAATTAAGCAAAAAATAAATATTTTGTTGTTTGGATAACTATTCATAGTTACTTTGTGAATTAGTCACCAACACTTGTAAAAACATTTTAGGGGTCATGAGTTAGGGTGACCATGACTTTGTGAAAATATATTGAGGACAATTTTTTTTTTATTGTGCAACTTCATTGGAGAATTAAGAATAACAAAAAAAGATAGTATTTAAAACAAAGAAACAACCATACCAAATAGTTAAATAAAGTAAAAAAAAACATTGCCTTTTGCGGTAAAATCAAGATGGATTTGAACACAGTATATCTTTATTCATTGCATCGTGACGAGTTGGTTTATGAGATTACTATTCGTGGCGAAATACCTGAGGACACAGTTCATAAATTAAGAAAGCAGCTGAAAGATTTACTCAATGATTTTAAGCCAGAAGATATATTAGGCGACGACGATGCGCTTCCGGCAAAGGAGTTGCCGATTATTGGCGAGAAACTGAAAGACATACGGAAACGCATCGACGAATACGAGTCCACAGGCGAACGCAGTTTGTTGGTGCGGTGTAAAGCTTTGATCTGCCACTTATGGTTCAGGTTGGATAGGGTGAATGCGGAGTCAGAGATGGATGAAACGGCGAAGACCGGGTTGAAAGAGATCTTGGAAAGGTTGCGTCAACGTTTGGTTTCGCATGAGTCTAGTTCATCGTCTTCATCCACGTCACCACCAAAAACTGACAGCGCGATGCAACCTCACGCACCGGTGTCACCGCCAACCGCTTGTACGGCGGACTCTAACGTCGCCAAGTGGAAAATACAATTTGACGGCACGGGAAATCCCCGAAGTTTTCTAGACTCGGTTACTGAACAAGCAAATGCTTATGAAGTGTCTAAAGAGAAATTGTTTAGGTCGGCTTTTTCTCTATTTTCTAATCAGGGTCTGATTTGGTACCGAGGCGTCAAAGACCAAATCTCCTCTTGGGAAGAACTCAGTGCTTTGCTTTTGGAGGAATTTGATATTGTCGATTACGATTATCGACTCATGGGGGAGATTCGGTCTAGGACGCAAGGCCAAGATGAACCAATACACATTTACTTCTCAGTCATGAGTTGTTTGTTTTCACGACTGAAGAAATCGCTGTCTGAGGAAGAAAAGGTAGAAATTTTACTGCACAATGTTAGGCCAACTTTCACAGAACAACTAGCGTTACAACAATTAGAAACGGTAACGGATTTAAAAACCGTATGCCGTAAGTTGGAAGCAGCACGGCAAAGAACAAGTTTGTTTACAGAGCCACCCAAGGCCTCAAGTTTGAATCCCGAGCTAGTTTATATGGCTAAAGGTAAGACACCGGTTAGTGTAGTATCAATCCCACAGAAAACGACAGACAGCCGAACAAAAACAACTTTGTTAGGAGACCAGAAAATAAAACTACCAAGGAAACAAACATAAAGGCTGGGTATTGTAACCGATGCAAGACCAACACTCATACCAGAGCACAGTGTCCGGCTGAAGACAAAAGGGTTAAGTGTTTTAATTGTGGTGAGCTCGGTTACACAGTAAGGTCCTGTCCCAAGTGTAATGCTAAGCCAAAAAACTGAATCGTCAAAACCGAGGTGAGACCACTTCAGGGAAGGCCGACCCTGAAGACTGGAAATATTGGCAAGGGTTAGTGGTAAAATATTTTAAAACACATAACCTCGCCCCGGTTTTGTTTGAACCACATACTAGTGATGTACGGCCATATATCAACGTAAATTTATTGGATTTGACAGTCAGTGGTCTGCTGGATTCGGGCGCAGCTGTTTCCATAATTGGTAACGGAGCTCATACACGATTGGTGAATGCGGGATATCAGGTGGATTCTTCCACGGACGCGAGAGTAATCGTCGCTGATGGAACAGAGTGTAGCACTATTGGTTTTATGACATTGCCCATTACTTTTAATAATGTGACAAACATAATAAGGTTTCACGTTATACCATCTATCGTCTCAAATATCATTTTGGGCGTAGATTTTTGGAAAGCTTTCAACTTAATGCCAGAAATATTTAAGAATATCGCGTACGTCAACTCACCTCCGGAATTTTTGATGAACTCATCGAATATAAATGGTCCGGTAACATCAGTCCAATCTTTAAGGGATTTGAACTTACACCAAAAAGAATTGGCGGAATCCATGATAGAGGGTTTTAGAGACATCTCTTTCGAACGTAAGGGGTTGGGTCGGACTAGTTTGACACAGCACACGATTGACACTGGTGATTCTCCACCCATAAAGTGTCGACCATATCCAATGTCCCCGGAAAAGTTGAGTCAACTCCACAAAGAGTTAGACCGGATGCTGGAATTGGACGTGGTCACCAGAAGTGAGAGCCCGTGGAATAATCCTGTGCTGATGGTTCCGAAATCCGACGGTTCCTGGCGTTTCTGTTTGGACTGCCGTAAGCTGAACGCTATCACCAAAGGTGACGCTTACGCCATCCCATACATTCCGCAAATTCTTGACAGCTTAAAAAATGCCAAATTTATAAGCAGCGTCGATTTCAAAGCAAGTTTCTGGCAAATTCCATTGGAGGAGGCTGCTCAAGAGAAAACTAGTTTCACTGTTCCCGGACGTGGACTCTTTAAGTTCAAGGTTATGCCTTTTGGACTTTGTGGCGCACCCGCTAGACAGCAGAGACTGATGGATATGCTCTTCGGTCATCCATTTTGCAGCGACGTCACAAAGGGCATGGTTTTCTGTTATGTGGATGACATTATAGTGGTCAGTGAGGATTTCGAGACGCACCTTCGATTACTCAACAGGCTACAAGAACGTATAAAAAGCACATCGTTAACAATTAACTTCGAGAAGAGCAGGTTTTTCAGAAGCACTCTGAAATATTTAGGATATGTCGTGGATGAGTATGGCTTGAGGACGGACCCGGAGAAAGTGAGCGCGATACTGAATTTTCCAGTACCATCGAACCCTAAGGAGGTAAAAATGTTCTTAGGAACGTGTTCGTGGTACCGTAGATTTATAAGGAATTTCTCAACTATCGCGGCTCCTTTAAATGCACTGACGAGCACCAAGGTGAAATTTAACTGGAGCCCGGAGGCAGATTCCGCCTTCATCGAACTAAAAAATGCTCTAGTTTCAGCGCCAGTTTTAGCCTGTCCTGATTTTGACCAACCATTTACTGTACACTGTGACGCCTCAAGCTATGGTATTGGCGGTATGTTGACACAGGTACAAAATGGAGAAGAACACCCAATAGCTTACATCAGCAGGTCTCTCAATACACACGAGCGAAACTACGGTGCGACGGAACGCGAAGCGTTAGCAGTAATATACGCAGTGGAGAAATTTGAACCCAATACTCAATACTCAATACTCAATTCTTTTATTGCATTCCACAATGTAGGCTTAGGTGGTAAACATTTTAACCCTATTTGGGAACGCGCGAATTCACTGTCGTTACAGATCATGCGTCGTTGCAGTGGTTCCTTCGGCTCGAAAACCCTACTGGTCGTTTGGCACGATGGGGATGCCGGTTATCACAGTACAACTTTAAGGTCGTGCATAGGAAGGGTAAGGACAACGTCGTACCAGACGCTTTATCACGTCTCCTACCAGTCGAAGCGGTTGTTAGCGTTGACAGTAGAGACGACTGGTACGACCGAATCTTTAAAGGTTGTCAAGATAACCCGCAAAACTTTCCTAACTATCAGGTAGAAAATGGAACGCTGTATCGTTTCAGCAAGCTCAAGTACGGTTTAACCCAGGAGTTTGACTGGAAGGTGGTAGTACCCAAAGGCCAGCGAGCAAAAGTAGTTGCAGATCATCATGAGCCAGCCACGTTCGGACATCTCGGCGTGTTTAAAACACACAGGAAACTTACCCTGCAGTATTACTGGCCAGGAATGTACCGTGACGTGGTGGAATTCGTGAGGAACTGCGATACTTGCGCCGCGTATAAGCACTCCACTCAACTAACTCCAGGACTCATGGGTCAACCGAAACAGTGCTATAGGCCGTTTCAAGTTCTCTCGGTAGATTTAGTGGGTCCCTTGCCTAAGTCACGCTCGGGTTTTGTACATCTATTAGTGGTAACCTGTTGTTTCTCCAAGTATACGATGCTTTTTCCTTTGCGTCGTGCGACTAGTCTTTTGGTGGCTAAGGCGTTTGAACATTTTGTCCTTTTAACACATGGGGTTCCTGAAACCGTAATTACCGATAATGGGGTTCAATTTACGGGATCGGAATTTCGTGGGCTATTGGAACGATATAACATTCCTAGGGTACATTTTAGCCCAAGATACACGCCACAAGTTAACCTAGTCGAGCGCTACAATAAAACGATTATGACAGCAGTTTCGTCTTATGTGAAGGACGATCATAGGACTTGGGACGTGAATCTATACAAGATTCAGTTCGCGTTAAATAGCGCTGTAAACGAGTGCACAGGGTTTTCACCATTCTTTTTAGTGCATGGTAGGGAGCCGATTATAAATGGTTCATTTTATAAAAAGTCGCAAGATGGTGACTATGAAGTAACGATGCCTAGAGAAGAATATGCGGGCGAGTTCGGTATTTTAAAAGAAGTCTTTGAAAAGGTTAGGGAAAGGATCCTAAAAGCGCATCAGACAAATGCGAAGTATTACAACGCTCGCAGGCGACCGATGACCTTAAAAGTAGGTCAGGAGGTGTGGAGGCAAACATTTGTCCAGAGTGATGCTGCTAAATACAAAGCCACAAAACTCGCACCGAAATTTGAAAAGTGCATAGTGGCCAAAGTTCATTCTCCTCTAGTGTATGAGTTGATATCATTAGATGGAAAACCACTAGGTGCTTGGCATATCTCTAAGATAAGGGTACGTTACTAACCTGCCATGCCGTAGGCCACTACAGTGTGTCGGTCTCTCGTACGGGATCCGGCGATGCCAAGGTGAACCCTTTAGGATAGTTTAGTTTGTGAATTGTGCTTAGTTGTATTTCGATAAATAAAACTTTAAGTAAGTTTATTTGCGAGTATGTATCAACAACCCAAGGGTAATCCTGTTGACAGTTACTTTTGTTACCAACCCGAGCTGACAGTGCGTTGACGGTTGTGTAATTGTTTTTCTCAACTCGAGCGGGTTTCATTCCGCAAAGACGGTTGGAAATCCAATAAAACCATATTTAGGATATTTTTTTGTATGTCCAACATTTTCAGAAAGTAGGGAGTTACGAGTATCTCCTATAAAAAACTAAGAGGTTAGTGCATGGGGTGGCAAAAGTAAACAAACTTGTTGCTACGTCAGGTCAGATGACGGAAAGAATATTATACTATAGTCCTGAAGTTGGCAGGGGGGGGGGTTGTGAATGTAGTGATCATCAGAGATTGCATTAACGTATAAGTTCCGGAAATAGTTTACATACTCAGTTGATTGGTAGTCAAGGTAGTTGCTTTGGTTTAGTGGTTTTTTTTGTTTTTTTGGCGATGGTGATTTTGATAGTAATTTGAAACCAACCATTGCCGTAGGCCACTATAGTGTGTCGGTGTCTCGTACGGGATCCGGCGATGCCAAGGCAAACCCCTAGGTTAAGTTTTTTGTCTCATTGCCATCACAATTCTCTTGCAGCTGATGTCGTTATGATCTGTGGGTATTCGACAGTTAGGATCGCCATTTATTGAAGTTGTTTAATACTGTACACCTCCGGCAGGATATTCTTTAGTGACGCTGAGGGCAGCGTAGTTTCTCACTACGTTGGAAACTCTCGTTGGAGGGGGTGTATTGTAACGTTGCATTTTTTTTTCTCGTTATTTTGTATTACAAATTGGTTAAAACACAAAAAAAAAACAAAATTCTTAGATTCTATGAGTACAGTTCCAAAATGTCCCAATAGATGGCGCTAGCAGTCTCACAAATTGTATTAATTCGATATTAATCGACTCCCTTTATCTGTGGCTATGACGTTTAAAAAAGTAAAAGGTCGATTGATTGACAGCTGTCAGTATGACAGGAAGCTTGTTAACGTCATTTGAAGATGGAGATTTTTTGCAACTGATTGGAATACATGAAGGCTCTGGACTAAGGGCAAAGCCCCAGAAATTTCGGAAAAACATCGGGCTACATCTTCTTTCCCTTTTTACAATCCGTAAGGGATGCTTTTAAAATAAACGATTTGGGTCGGGAGTGGTTGTGTGATGCCATAAGTTTATCAATTTCCAAAAATAAAAGGAAGGAAGGGCATCTGCAATGGGAATTTTATGGTTTTGATTATTTCAAGCTATATTGCATATTTGCTACCTTCATTTTCTGATTGAGTGAAGATAATTTACTTCGGGTTTAAATGTTTCGGTGGTCGTTGGAATAGTTCTCACTTGGAAAGGTTAGCCGTGCTGGCGGATAACCAAAGTGACCTGCCTGCTAGGGTTTATATGGCAACGACCAGGTAACCTCATCAACACCGAAGGATTTGGTTCAGGTCAGTTACCACATTCGATCGGTGGACGCTCAGCCCGTCGTAACCCATGGTACCTCACGCTGAGCCGCCACCGTTCTGGATTTCGGATTCTGGCAGAACGTTCTCCACAAAAAATAGTTTAATGTTGGTATAACTTTTTCTACAATTTGGGATTGTTTGATCACAATCGCGAATCAACATAAAGCGACCTTGAGAGTTTTAGAGTTCATTTGCATAAAGGTTCATCTGAATACGTGGTTCTCCAGTGAAGTTATTCATTTAGAAATGTAAGGTCAAGTGACATTCCTGTGTCCGCATAGCTTCAGCATGATAGAATAAGGCTAGGAGAGAGTAATCTTAGTGTTTTAAGTTCTTGTGAATTATTGAAATAAAAGGTTGGCTTTGAGACAAAATACCTCTTTAATTTATCACCCGTATTCATTTGAGACAATCTACACCCCTGCTAAAAAGCAAGTTTTACACAATCTAATAAGTTTGTAAGTAAATGTTAGTTATTGTTAAAATAGTTTGGCCGGTCAAAAGTAGTTTTGACTGATTAACAGTTTTGACTGTGACATTATACATTAAGTTATACAAACTTCATGAAGGTATTCGTGACCTTAGCGTGAAAAGATTAGCTATACTAATGATCCATAGTTTGGTCGCAGTAATTAGTCGAGGGAAAAATGTCATTAACGATAGAAATGACAATTTAAAGATACTCTAGATTGTGGATTAAAGCGGGCAAGTATTGAAAAGCTTTTATGTTAAAACGTTTTCAACAAAGCTTTTCAATACTTCGTTGTGACAAAAGCCATTTTACTTAACCACAATACCCTAAAACCGGCCCAAAAGTGCGAGTCGGACTCGCGCATGAAGGGTTCCGTACCATCGTATTAGGGGAGCCCACTTTAATTTTAATTTATTTTTATTATTTGTTGTTAAAGCAAACACAAATCATCATCATTTCAACCGAAAGACGTCCACTGCTGGACATGGGCCTCCCCCAAAGGAGGGTTTTTGCCATAATCGCCACGCTTGGCAGGCGGGTTGGCGATCGCAGTACGGTTGTTACAAAAGCACAGAGAGCGCTGCTGCCCATTCTCTGGTTTACGGAGGCGCAAGTTGTTCTGCCTCAGACATTAGTCGCCTTATACGACACCCGTAAGTGTAATGGGTTGGTTCTATTCTACTCTGCCGGATATCGGAGGCAATAACACAAATACAGGTCGCGGCACGAAACTCTAGCGGTGACCGTTATTGCGCAGAAGTAAAAAATAAAAATGTCTTGGGGCGTGCGTTGCGCCGATTGGCTCTCCAGTCGTATAACATGCGCAGCTATCCCCTCCACGTTTCGATCAGCGCTAGAGTTACGTGCCGCGACCTGTACTCGTACACATTCTGTGAAAATTGTCAAAAACTGTCTACCGATCATGAGATACAGCCCGCAGACAGACAGACAGACGGACGGACGGACGGACAGACAGTGGAGGCTTAGTAATAGGATCCCGTTGGTTACCCTTCGGGTAGGAAACCTTAATAAACTGTATCTTTAATAGGTACTTCAAAGATTTAGTCGTCGTCTCCTTCGTTAACTTTCCAATTATTCCGTCCAGTTTCCACTTAACTTGAAAGCAAACAATAAAGTTGATCGCTAGTTCGATAACAGCGCCGTTCCCAACTATCGACAAGGCTGTTATGAACAGCTTTTTATTATGCTACCCGCCACCCACAGAGCATGGAATCACTGTGCCAGCTATAGACTGGACTAATAAATAAAATTCGTGGCGCCAAATGCTTTTAACACAAAAATTGCTCTGTTATAAAAATTGTGTTTTTGTTTTGCAAAAATACCATAATTATCTTAGGCAAATCGCGAACGACGACATGAGATGAGAATTAACAGTTCCACTCGAGCTAGGGTTTGACCAAACCAGATGAAAGATGTTAATAATAATAATAATGTGAATACAGCAGTCATTGTGCCGATAGTCGTGTCGGCTAATGGCTTAATAGCCAAGAGCTTCGACCAACATCTAAGGAGGCTCTCGCTTGGCAGCTGGATCAAGAGCTTGATTCAGAAAAGTACTTCTGGACACGGCACATATTGTTAGGAGGTTCCTCTCTTAAGAGCCCTGACCTCCGGCAGCTCGGACCTTGTTCCCAGCGCTGGTGGGCTACAATTTTATATTTTTAAATGTTTTTATTTATATTATTTTAATTTTAAGAATATTTAAAAATGTAAATTATATGTAAGGATATGAATAAAGGAATAATAATAAAACCTTTATTATGTTATGCATTGACACTTGGACAACGAAACCAACCGTCCCAAAAATGTACTGATTTTTCATGCAAAAATTATAAGATTTTATGCACCGGGCTGGTGTCCGCAACTCCACATCGAAAGCTTGAGGAAGTGATCTTGACGATGATGATGATGATGACGTCACGTTACTCGAAGGCTGCGCCTGATGTCCATTTCGGTGTCACCAGTTTGGGAATATCCAATAACGTCGGGGTCATCAGTTTGGGGATATGAAGAACAGAGTATAAAGCTCATCATACTCTGTAGAAAAGGGATGATCCTCCGAAAAGACAGGTGTTATGTCTGGTGGGCCACTGCCCAACAGTTGTTGTCGGGTTCTTCTATATAGTCTTAAGTCGCGGATAACTTTACTTGCGCGATGTAGGAATTCTCAGTTTAGTTCATCATCTGTGTCATAGATGGCGCTAAGGTACTTTTTGTTCAATGTAGCTGTAGTACTTTTTGTAGTGCTGCTACAGTACAATCCTAATTCCTCAAGAAAGGCCAGCAACACCATAATTTCTGGTTTTCGGTCCACTGCCATAGGTCCTGCAACATTTATATCATTTGCCAAGACGAGGCCGAGCTTGTACCACCCCAGCTGTAGATTATGTATATCGTCGACATTATTAAGTCAGCTTGGCGGTTCCCACAGCGCTGCAAAATGCCCTATTAATCCTATTAGTATTCTCGGCTCGTCTGTTACGGCGGTAATAATTACGCTTCTTCTTGTAAAAAAGTCTTTTTTGAATGGCGTTATGGTCTTTATTACGTTCTCGCTCATAAAACTTTGTTGGATGAAAGTTGTTGGGATTTGAGACGCGGTCGTGGCTTTCTTTAATGGGCTCTTTTTTAGGTCAAATGGTCGAGACTAAAGAAAGAATAATGGCGAACTATTCCAGTATTGTTTTGCAAGCTTTTGTTTTTAAGTCAATTGCGTAAATCAAAATAAATAAAAAACATCTAGGATTAGAATATTTAAATCTGAAAATACTTATAGTACCAACTCTGAAACCACGGGAAATAAATCTACTGTATCATATATTTTTTTCAATGCGGGTGAACACTAATTTACTGAACAGCTCATAATAATTATTATTAGTTTTATCGCTATTTCATTTTTAATTTTTGGTATTTGATAGAATATCTATTAGTTTATTTTATGTATTTAAGTGTATTAGTATCAATATAAGTATTTACATTCTCGTTAACAAGAAGTTAGTTTCTTAGACATTATTTTGTACCCTATCACTATGTTTTCCTATTTAACCCAAAGGTTGACTGGTAGAGAATGCCTTGTGGTATTAAGTCCGCCTATGTACCACTCTTGTACATGAAGTTTAATAGTTATTTATGCAACTGTTGTATAATGAGGGGTATTAAAACACGAATGTGGGTTTATCACACGAGGCGAAGCCGAGTGTGATAATAGTATCACATGAGTGTTCTAATACCTAATTATGTACAGTTGCATACAAGACTTTATCTACATCCATGATATGAATCCTCCCCATATAAAAGGTTCTGAAACCATATGGTGTTGTAGTGTTGTAAGAAGTCTATATAAATTCATGGAAAGTTTAATTGCTGAGTATTAATACAAACAAACCATGTATAGGTAATAATATAATTATTTACATTTTGATTGTACAATTATTAAAATGCACAAAGCTTGTATCACTCATTTTTGTAAACAACAAAGTACATAATGCAATACTAATATCGAACAAAAATGGCGGGATACGACGTGAATTCGAATTAACCTATAAGTTTTTTTTTTATTACAGCGCTGTGGTAGTGAATCGCACGTGCTAGACAATGTTCTTTTTTTAAAACGAGTTGCATAATTAAATTCAGTACAACATTATAACACCCGTTTGGTTGCTATAATGGTTATTATGACACTGGCTGTTTTAATGTTGGCCATAAGCTAACTGTTTCAGATACTTTTATAAAGGATTTATAGCATGGGTGTAGATAAATAAATAAACAGCTGATTGTTTGATTGATTTCAGAGACGGTCGCATAGTAAAACAACGATGAGTACAATAGGCTAGTTTCCACCTTCAATTAATTGCAAATCTATTAGTCCGTCAGTTATAGTATTGGAAAATAATGGACACGTATTTTTTGTTTTTGTTAATCAATGAATATTGACATACCTACACAAAACGCTTCAAAACTCGAGAGTGGGGGGGGGGCTCGTGACGTCACAAAGTACTAAAAATTATAGCACGACCGCGACGTGACGTATTGAGAATTTTAAAAGCGTCGTATCTCCGTTAATTTTGGTTTACGTAACAAAAGAAAAAATACGTGTCAAATATTTTTTGATAATGTAACTGACAAAGAATCTGATTTACAAGATCCCATCGACGCTAGACCTTATTTATTTTCTGACTAACAAAATGTATGGGATTATGTAGTGTTACTATATGTATGTACTGTGAACGTATGCATAACTCAGATGTCGATGCTAAAATTACGCAAACATCAGCACTCTGTTTTCTTAAAGCCCGAGTGCTGATTTTTATTTATGTTGCAGAAAATATGGTTAAAAATGTATAATCAACACTGCCAGATACTTGCCTTACTTAATACTACCTGCTTATTGTGTTTTCAGGTATAGTCTTCGCCAGATAAGTAGGAATTAAAGGTCATTGCTCTTTCCTTAATTTATCTGCGTAGGTACCCCGACAATACATTATGAATCGTTTTTATTACTAGAAAAAGTCAAGAAATAAAGGTCGTTTCGGGACAAGTTTATGTCATTATTTCTGTTTTCGGAATTATGTATTTGAATAAATGTATGCGGGTTAATTACCTTTATTTCCTACTAGTGGACGTCCCGCGGTTTCACCCGCCTAGTTCCGTTCCCGTGGGAGTACGGGGATAAAATATAGCCTATGTTACTCAGGGTGAATTTAGCTTTCTAATAGTGAAAGAATTTTTGAAATCGGTTCATTACTTCCGGAGATTACCCCCTACATACAAACTTACAAACATACAAACTTACAAACAAATGTTACCTCTTTATAATATTAGTATAGATGTTACCTCTTTATTATATTAGTATAGATTATTTGGCGCAGACTACAGCTGAAATTCTGATAACGTATTCTTGTTCATAAGACAAAATAGTTAAGTAGTGAATGTAAATGGACTTGCTTTCTTAGCCCTACCAATTATTTCATCTAACCTGGCTTCCCGTAGCGGTGGCGGTCGTGCCAAAACGAGGCCAGCTGTCTGTTTCTACTTTAATATTAAAAGCAAGTGCACGTACAGTATAGTTAACGCTCTATGTTTTACAAATAATCATCTACTTTTATTTCCAGGCTTTTCCCAACTACATTAATGGTCGAGACTTCTTTTATACGGTAGGTACTAGCGGACGTCACGCGGTTTCACCCGCGTAGTTCCCGTTCCCGTCGGAGTACGGGGATAACATATAGCCTATGTTACTCAGGGTGAATGTAGCTTTCTAATGGTGAAAGAATTTTTGAAATCGGCGTAGTAGTTTTTGAGTTTATTCACAAACATACACACAACAATCCAAATCTTTCCTCTTTATAATATTAGTGTAGAAGTGTAGATAAATGTAGCTGAAGACCAGATATTTACATGAAGCGACTGCCTATCTGCCCTCTTCAACCTAGTTATTATATATTTAACGATAACCCTTGGTAAGACTGGTAGTGGAACGATTATAAAATAATATTCTATACCTAAATATTGCTGGGAGAGAAGTAGAACGACCCAAGGTAGATATAGATGGAAACAGATGGAGGAGGCCTTCATCCAGAGATGGAGTACACTCTAACTTTTTAGTTAAGTTATAAATATATAGAATTACTAGCTGACGTCCCGCGGTTTCACCCGCGTAGTTCCCGTTCCCGTGGGAGTACGGGAATAAAATATAGCCTATAGCACTCACAAATAATGTAGCTTTCTGCCAGTGAAACAATTTTTAAAATTGGTTCATTACTTCCGGAGATTACCCCCTACATACAAACTTACAAACATACAAACTTACAAACAAATGTTACCTCTTTATAATATTAGTATAGATAAATGATAGGGAAATAATGCTTATTTTTATATTAAAGATTGCTGAACTGAAACATCCCGTTTCTTTCAGTTTATTAATTAAGTAAAAAGAATACTCCCAATAACTTTTAATTACTCCCATAATAAATTAGGTCACTTTACTTATCTTTGACAAGTACGAAGTTTTGTCTTAACAAAAGTTTCTCGGCCAAAAACTCTGGTTCATTATTTTAGTCCTGAAACATTACTTTGACGTGACCAAAGTTCGAGAGGGCTTTCCCTAATTTCTTTTTTTTGTTTTTCAAAGTTGGCTTTGAATACCAAATGTTGTTGAACTTATTAGTTGAGGGAATGAGCGATGGAGTTTGTGGGTTCAGTTTGAATGAGCTTTCTATTGGAATAATAGAGTACTAAATTAATAATAATAATATAATAAAGGTCAATGTGACGACACTTGGGGGAGGCCTATGTCCAGCAGTGGACGTCTTTCGGCTTAAATGATGATATAATAAATGTTTTATTCGCAACCCTTCTCACAATTGGTCTTATTCTAAGGTGTACATCGTAGTGACTTAAAATAGGAGATTGGACATTGGATTACAATTTCATTGGGTACTGTAGCTAGGGCTTACATTAGGCAAATAAAGTATAAGTATCCCTGACTCCGAAACTAGGCATAACCAGTATCTAAAAGAGCCAGCAATTAATAAGGAGTGACATACACTTATGGACGCGAAATTGGCTTGAGCTGAAGAAGTAGAAGTTTATGTGCATGTGAGATCCACCAATTAACACAATACTCACAATGAGGCGGCCTCTCTCTTCATTCTATCACGTCCTAGTATTAGGTTTATTACAAGCTGATTATACCAAAGACGAATAATCTTAGTCTATACTAATCACTTTACAAGATGCGAGACTAAGCGGACGTGTTTTTCTGTACTTGCTTAAATAAAATATCTATAAACAATTACGACAAATATATGAATATTTTTTGCGGCGTCAGTTAAAAACAAAGTAAAGTGTGTCAGAAGTGACTAGTGCTATAGCAATATTTATGTGCAAAATGAACTAAATTATATTTATTTTCTATTGACAATTAAATAAAGTGTTGCGGTTAGGATGTCTAACCCAGGATCCAGCCCATTTGGGGCCCGTAGCCAACTACTACGACGAAGTCCTCCGCCAACGCCTACCGGAGAATTGCCCCCGAGCGAACCAAATCCTCCACCACCTGTACCAGCACCTGAGGAGAATTTTTTGCCAAGTGAAATAGTCAGCACCCCAGAGATACAGAAATGGATGTTATCTATTGACGGCATCCTGACCGAAGTCTGCAGTATTGTTGGTGAAGGCAAAATGAACTCGGACCAGAAACAACGTGTGGTAAATCTTTGCCGTAAGGTCCAAAGTGGGACTTCTCAGATGGCTGTCCTTTACCAATCGATAAAGCAGAAAATGATCCAGTCCCACAGCACCGTCCAGCACCTACAGCTTCAGAAGAACATGGCGAACTCTCTAGACCAGTTTAAAGAGGTTATTGAGTCGAAGCTGATTACGTCCAGCAATTCATATGCTAGCATGGTGAAAAAAGGCTCCGACAATTTCATCCGTCCTGCTAACTTGAGTGCAATCGCCATCTATCCTAGCGATAAAACCAAAACAAGTGACGACACCAAGTCACTTGTTCAAAAGTTAATATCTCCCGAGCAACTCAAGCTCCAAGTACGTGGCCTGAAAAAAGTTAAGAATGGGGGAGTACTGATCAGTACTGAAAATAAAGGCGATATTGACAAATTGAAAAATTCGGAGAAGATAGTTACCTCTGGCCTTACAATAGAAGAACCTTCTAAAAGACGCCCTAGGGTTACTGTCATTGGTGTTCCCGTAGCCCTTACTGAGAAGGAGGTATTCGACTGTATTTACGAGCAAAACCTATCCGATAAATTGCCGAATACAAATCGTGAATCCTTCCTTGAGACCATTAAACTGAGCCATAAATCGGGGAAGAAAGGCCTTGCTACCTGCAACTACATTCTGGAAGTACCCGCTGGCATAAGAAAAATGCTGGTCAACCAAAGCAGAATTTTTATTAATTGGACTTCATGCCCGGTGAGAGATTTTACGATAGTCACTAGGTGCTACAATTGCCAGCAGTTTGGCCACGCAGCTAAGTTTTGCCGTGAAACGAGTCCTACTTGCAACCACTGTGCAGAAACGGGACACTCCGTGAAGGAATGCAGTAGCAAATCTTCACCCTTCCAGTGTGCGACGTGCAAAAGATTCAAGAGGAAATGTGACCATCCAACCGGTGATGTAAGTTGCCCGGCACGTAAATATGCAGAGACCAACTACATCAACTCAATAGACTATGAGGGCGCCTAAGAGCGCCACAGTATATTATATTTAGTAGGCACACAAACAGGTAGCTCATCCCTTATTTATATTTCTTCTTGGTTTTTAATTATCATGAGCAATCAGCTAATCAGTGATCTAGATAGTTTTACTGTGTCTGAATCCCAAATTTGTAATGTTGAGGACTGTAAATACCTTCTTCGTTCTGGCGACAAATCGCTTACCTTGCTTACACAAAATATTCGCAGCATAAACCGAAATATGGACGGTTTTGAAGTGTTACTACAAAGTCTTGACATAAGCTGTGATATTATCGTACTAACAGAATGTTGGCTGTCAAAACAGACAGTCAACTTACCGTCTCTGAACGGTTTTTATTCATATAAAACAGAGAAAAACACCAACCAAAACGACGGAGTTGTAGTTTATGTTAAAAATAATCTACGAACGATCAAAGAAGAACCACTATCCCAAGATAGTAATTGCTTATTCATTAAAATTATTCCCGATACAATAGTCATGGCTATTTATAGGCCTCCCTCTCTTAATATCGACAGTTTTCTCGACTCACTTGACACTAACTTAAAAAACATAAGTACTTTCAAAAATGTAATACTTGTGGGAGATATCAACATAAACATTTCCTCCGGGAAACCCGATACCCATACACATAATTATCTAAATATTTGTGCATTTCATGGACTTTTACCAGCTCACTATTACCCCACACATCAAAGCGGTTCTTGCTTAGACCATATCATTCTAAAATCAAAAAATCCATCCAAAACATTGGTTACTAACTCTGCGCTAACCGATCATCAAGCTGTTTTACTAACAATGCAAATAAGTTCACCTAGAAAGAACTGCGAGCGTAGGTATACTAAAGTCAATATGACAAACCTTGAATGTGACATACGCGGCATTAATTTTGACCCTATTTACGTTTCTGCTGATGCAAATATCTCTTTACAATATTTCATCAATTCTTTACAATACGTAATAAGAAAAAACACTTTCACTAAGATAATCCCTAGAAAATATAGTTGTATAAAACCGTGGATCACACCCGGTCTCGTTCGTTGTATAAGACACAGAGACAAACTCCACCTAAAATCCAAACTTGCACCTGATGACGTAATACTTTCTGTTACATATAAAAGATATCGGAATTTCTGTAATAACCTTTTGAAAAAGCTAAAAAACCAGCACGATAAAAATGAACTCGAGAAGGCGGGAAAAAATAGTAAACTTGTGTGGAAATTTATAAAAACCAATACATTGAGGTGTAAAAATTCCGAACCTCCGATTGATTTACTATCAACAGAAATAAACCCATCCGAAGCAATAAATAAGATAAACCACTATTTTGTCAATGTTGGTAAAAATTTGGCTGAAAAATCCATAAATATTAGCCGTCCCCACACTCAAAACCCAACTAGGACATCTTCCACGTTAAATTCTTTTGTTTTATTAGATACGGACCTAAACGAAGTAATTAGAATTATAAACGGCTTAAAGGATGTCTGCGCAACTGGGTGGGATGATATACCCAATAATGTACTTAAAAGATTTAAACACATACTGGCCCCTCCGCTCACTCACATTTTTCAGCTATGTTTATCTAAAGGGATATTTCCAAAAGTTCTAAAAAAGTCTGTGATCACACCTATTTTCAAGTCTGGAGACAAAATGAGTGTGATTAACTACAGACCCATTTCAGTACTAACGGGACTATCAAAAATTTTAGAAAAAATCATAAATAGTAGACTGATAAAATATCTGGAAGATAACAAACTACTCTCAGATAATCAATTTGGGTTTAGGCCTAAAAAATCAACTAGCCAAGCAGTAAACAAATTGGTTAATTACATTTCTACGAATCTGGATAGTGGAATGCATACAGTTGGTATCTTTCTAGACCTTGCCAAGGCCTTTGATACTATTTCTTGCGCTACTCTTTTGCTGAAGCTTGAAACACTTGGGATAAGAGGAGCGCAGCTTCAACTATTATCTGATTATCTTAGCGATCGACAGCAATGTGTTAAAATTGGTCCGAATACAAGTTCTGATCTTTCTAATACTCGTTTTGGAATACCACAAGGCAGCATATTAGGTCCTACATTATTTTTGATCTATATTAATGACCTTTGCAGCCTGCCACTCGAAAATGGTGTTGTAATGTCCTATGCGGATGATACTGCCCTGTTGTTTTCAGCTAAATCAAGAGTTGAGGCCTATGAACATGCTCAGAATGGTTTCAACATTGTATCTAATTGGCTCCAGAATAATCTTCTAACACTGAATGCTGACAAAACAAAATACATTTCATTTACAATGAGAAATACTAACACACCGCTTACTAACCTAATCATTTACGCGCATACCTGTAGCACGTACGCTGACACTGCATGTTCTTGCCCTACTTTAGAAAGAGCTGACCATTTGAAATATCTTGGTGTCACTATTGACTCGAATCTAAATTTCCGTAAACATATCGAGTTGCTATGTGCTAGAGTGCGCAAACTAATATTTGTTTTTAAGTATTTACGTAATGTCGCCGACTATAAATTAATAAAACAGGTTTACTTAGCGTTGTGTCAGTCTATTCTAACCTATTGCATAACGTCATGGGGGGGGGCGGGAAATTCGATTCTTCTCCCTCTAGAACGTTCTCAAAGAGCAATTCTAAAGGTTGCTACCTTTCGTCCGTTTAGATTTCCTACACACCTGCTCTATATAGCATGTAATGTGCTCACAGTGCGGCAATTATTTATTCTTCACATCATACTACAGCAGCACTCTACACTTCCCTATGACCCAGTCCCTGACGATAGGAGAAGGAAGGACCTGGTTTGCACAAAGCCTCAAACTAGACATGCTTTTGCTAGTCGATTTTATGCGTTTTTAGGACCTTTTCTGTATAATAGACTCAACAAGAATCTAAACTTCTACAGTCTTAGTTATAGGAAATGTAGTTTTGTAATATCGGATTATTTAGCGATACTTAATTACACGGACACAGAAAAACTGCTAGAAGTCCTGGTTTGATTATGTTATTCCCTGGTATCTAATTGTACATATGTATTTTACTTAATTTAGTTTTAATGTTTATTGATTTTTGTACCACTTACATTATTCTTATAGTTGTTAATAGATTTCTTTTATTTTATAACATTTACTGTCCTACTTAATTTTGTGCTATGTAAAGTGATGGCCTGAAACACAGGTTTAAATAAACCTAGATCGGGCAGGTCGCTAGCAAACATTTGTGAATTCCACATTATTGTTTTTTGCAACTGTTAAATATATTTTTAGTTATAGTTTACTATTATGCACTATTTATACCATTGTTTTAGAAATAACACTACTGCACATAAATGTACTTTTTTGTAATACTTTTATAAATAAATTATTCTTATTCTATTCTATTCTATTCTAATATTATAAAGAGGAAAGATTTGAGTTTTTGTTTGTTTGTGTGTTTGTTACGATTTAACTATAAAACTACTTGACCGATTTAAAAAAATCTTTCACTATTAGAAAGCCACGTATTTATTGACTAACAAAGACAATATTTTATCCCCGTACTCCCACAGTAACGGGAACTACGCGGATGAAACCGCGTGACGTCCACTAGTTTATTATAAATTCGAAAGTTTGCGAATGTTTGTCACTCAATCACGCCAAAACGACAAAACGGATCGGATGAAATTGACCACAGAGAAAGATAATTGTCTGGCACGTAGATCACACAGATACACCTCAGAATTCGAACGAAGTCACGGATAACAGCTATAGGTAACTAAAATGTTATCTTTTTACTGCACCACGACCATTATGAAAGATGATACAATATCTCGTCTACTGATATGACAGTTATTAATGTAAGGAACACAATGACGACATGCTTGCCATAAACAACAACAACATAACAAATAACAACAGCAACAACGAACAAAAACAACGTTTGTTAGTAACATTGTTACTAACAAATTTATAGACCAAGTCTGAAAAGTCTGAAATAAATTATATTATTATTATAAATAAGTACTGCTAGGAATAGCTGGACTTGATGATGATGTTGTCACGTGATGTAAGGTCAACTTAAAAGGATTGACCGCACAGGGTGTGCTGGACTTATAATATAAAAGTACCAGGCAAACAGCACTCGTGGAGAGTTTTAGTTCACAGACTGATGAACTGAAACAGCAGCTGGGTTTAAGTGCTTCATTCAGAAAACGTCTGCTGTATACGAGCTTCCAAACTGCCACTTTTATGAAGGTCAACTTTAAAACTGCTACTATTATAGAAAGGGAGGATTCAAATTATACTCGTTGTCAGTGACATTGTGACACAATATTTTACCATCGATTCAGTATACTTAAGGTTACAAATCCTTCAGCGTAGATTTCTTTTGATGACAAAAGTGTAATACTTATTCGTCTGGTGGCCTAACCGGCAAAAATTTCATTCCATATAATAAGGCGATTACAGGAGCTAAATTAACAACTCTATTTGTGGTGGTTCTTCGTTTGAAATACTGTTAGAATAAGGTTCTAATCAGCTTGCACCACAAAATGGTTGTTACGTCAGTCACTGCGGGCCGAATAGTGCGAAATGAGTTGTTTTTTGTGATTTACAAAAAAACCTAGTGATTGGACTAAAAAAACCGGCCAAGTGCGAGTCGGACTCGCGCACGAAGGGTTCCGTACCAATTATTATAAAAAAAAACACGTTTGTTGTATGGGAGCCCCCCTTAAATATTAATTTTATTCTGTTTTTAGTATTTGTTGTTATAGCGGCAACAATAATACATCATCTGTGAAATTTTCAACTGTCTAGCTGTCACGGTTCATGAGATACAGCCTGGTGACAGACAGACGGACAGACGGACAGACGGATAGACGGACAGACGGACAGACGGACAGACAGCGAAGTCTTAGTAATAGGGTTCCGTTTTTACCCTTTGGGTACGGAACCCTAAAAAAGTAACACTATGATGCTAATATGTTGCTTATAGAATTATTTGCCAAAAAATGATCGCATGTATTTTAGTATGGTTTTTACTCGATAAAATATTTTTTTAGAGATAAGTTCGTGATTTTTTTCTATCGAATAAAGTTAGTTGTATTATGTTTTCAAAACACTATCGTACTAGCATATATCCTGAAGAATATCATATATTTTTTTGGTTTTGTTTATTGCAGTGAATCATATGCTTTTTTGCATTATAATACTCGCGTTTAGCTCATGTAATCGCCTTAAAATCATGAACTGAATCCTTGGTAACAATTTGAATTTGTGCCTATGTCCGTCGTAGGCAGCTCGTCGTCTTTACACTGTTGAGTAACCATTTAGTGCAGAACAAAGGTTACCTAAGTAATGCCTAAGCACATAAATCATAAAGAAAGCCCCGTATTCAGCTTAAATTACGCCCCCGTGTAAATTTAAACGCCATAAATTGACACAAACACGCACGCCAAATTTAGCCGAGTCATTCATAAGGGTTAACGTGATGTTTGCTTCCCTTTTAAACACACATACGTCGTAATCGCACCATCTCCCTCTTTCTAAAATGGCGCTATATTAACATTAATTTAGGTAAGTTTACGAAACTAAATCTACATCCGAAAATATACTTACAGCCGTATCTATATTCAAGTTTAAGTAATAACTTAAGTTTAAGTAATTATTCTGCAAACATTTTCGTGCAATAGACAAGAATTTAAACGAAGTCAGAACCGTCAAAGAAAGCAAAGCTAAGAATTACAACTTTTGACAGTTCCAACTTCAAGCAATTACTAAACGTAAAACGTACGTAACGTAAACATAATAAAACTCGTAGGTATCATAAATAATCACTTTAACTCAAGTTTAACTCAAGTGTAAGCTTATTATAGATACGGTTGTTAGACTTACCCTTCACGTCTGTGGAAACAAACTGAGTCGACTGCTTAGCTAACCCCCAAACGCGGCACGATAAATTCGTTGGTACTATCGACCCACGGAACTGGGCCAAGGGCGGCTTAGCTCGGAGTCGCTAAACCCAGCATTTGTTGCGTGCTGCTCTTAAGAGTTGGTGTGAAACAAAAAGTCGGTGGAAATTAGAAGTAACTGTCGGCGCGTGGCACGCAGAGGGTTAGCCTGAAGCTAAAGCGTTTCCGGAAAACGGTATAAGCTAATAATGGTGGGATGTAGCAGTAAATCTTGTTTAAAAGCGTAGATTTTGTTCTTTAACTTAAAATATTAAAGGAAAATCCGGAAATGAAGTATTAAGCTACTGCTGAGCGAATCGGACCCAATATTTGAGAAGAAGTAGTTTTGTGCTTGATTCCGAAATCGGTGAAAGTTTTATTGGGTTTGCCCGTCAGTAATATCTCAGTATGTAGCAGCCCGGAATCTGGGTAGGTATGTGTATAGTTGGTGGCAATAAGCTGACCCCCAATTGTATGGAACTACATTACTGGCCAGACTAAGTGTACAGACGACCTCATTAAAGTGGCCGGAAGAAACTGAATAGCCATGACACAAAACCACCAAAGGTGGAGAGATTTCGAAGAGACCACTTAGAATTGGGTGGCCAAAAGAGAGAGAAAGGGAGAGAGACATAACTGGCGAAATGTAGGTGTACTGCCTATAGGATACTTCTGCCGGAACCTTCAGGGAGTACAAGTGTGATGTTAGGTGTGAGGTCAGCGAAAGCGAAATACAGAAGAAAACAATAGCTAAGATTAAACAAAAGATGTAGCCTAACATCGAATTAAACCCAATAACCCACGGATCACGTAATAAGGAATAATGAATGAATTCTAAAGCAATTATAACTTCCGAAGATGAAACTTGAGCGGAATACCGCAAATCTAATTTACTCGCATTTAATAAAGCTGTTTCTCATTTTATTTTTGCCCTCAAGGCTAACGCGATTATAGCAGGATTACGGCGAAATATTGAAGTTTTGATCCCGGGCCTAGCGCCAACGTGCAAATTAAACGTTACGTTCAAAAGATTTTAAAATGAAAAATACTCGTTGCGCAAATACTATTTGTCGGATATCCGATTATTTTTTTATTAAAAGTTGTTAATTTGAGTTTGAATTGTAACGGTAGTTGGTGAAGCACGTGGTTAGATCACGTGGGTAGAGTCATAGTGGGCGGGATGCCATTTTGGACGAACTGTCTTGGACGAACCGTCGAAGTGAGAGCACCACTCTAAAACTGTCTCTTCACCTACTCCCGCCTTAACGTATTTTGTACACGTCTGATTTAGTTAACGCAATACAATTAGTGAATAAGTGTGTGTGGTTTCTTGCTCGAGCACCTACGCCATGTCAGAGCATGAAGCAGGCAACCCCCCTGATGCCGGTTCTGTCGAGGAACCTAGGCACGTTCCGACATATTTATTTATTTTGTTGAGTTTATTCTTATCCAGCAGCAGTGATAGCCTAGTTGTATGACCATCAGACTACCAAGTCATGAACTAGAGACCTATGACTTGTCATAGGTCTCTAGTTCATAACCTGGACAATGATTTTTCGGATTTATGTGCGTATTGTATAATTTTATTATCACTTGCTTCGGTAACGGAAATAATCTTGAGAAAACCAACATGCCTGAGAAATATTTCTCGACGTCGACGGCATGTAAAGTCAAATCAGAGGCCCATAGGCGGCATAAAAACTGACACCAGGTTAGACTCTAACTACACGAAAGATGAAATAACTATAAGTGATACTATTTTGGTTATCACAAAAGAAGAAATCAGAACGTTATAGGGTATATTTTGTATTCAAAAATCGTTTGAATAGGTATACGAAAACAAAATAAGTACCTACACTTCGCGCGTTTGTGCTGGGGACCATGAATGATGAACGGAGAGTGCAAAATAGGGGTGCGCTTCTCAAGGTCGTCGGGACCCGATCAATATGGCGGCGGGCCCGCCGAACCCCAGCTGTTTGCATTCAACAAACGGTTCAAAATTTATATTTTATAATAGCCTTGAAATCTCTTGATTGCTATTTGATTGTTATACTTTTCTCATTAGTGTAGGAGTGGGGATGCTGATAAGTTTTAAGTTTAGAACTTGCAACATATTGCTTTTAAACTATGTACCTATATTTTGAAGAAAAGTAACTTACTACCACTTAAATCCCGTTAAATAAGTAGATTTTTCAGAAAAGAAAAGTAACAACCCCATATTTGAATTGAGAATTTGAAGTTCTTGTGAAAATTTACTTAAGAATTATAATTTGACTATCGAAGGAATCACTTACACTGGTAAAGTAGAGTCTGACATGGTCGTATCTATGGTCAAGTTATAAATATAAATCGTATCTTAAGTAATTACTTTTACTCAAGTTATATTTTTGTCTTAATTATAGATATAATAATAATATTCTTTATTTTTCGGACAACAGTGATCCATCGTGTTAGTAAGCAAAACAAAATAACTTATTTCTAGTGTTAGTAGCTGAGATACAATAGAGAAGACAGAGTAAATAGTATTGTGAAAAGGACATCCCCAGATTAATGTTCAGTGATTGTCCTTCTCACAAAACTTGCATAGGTAGGTGGGTATGCGAACCTGCATAGGTTTAATATTTTTAAAAACCTGTAGTACACCTGTTTTGCCAGTATTTTATTTTGACGCTACCCTTATCTACGAAGGTGTGACTGCTGACAACGGATGGCTTAAGTAACATACGCCAGAACCCTTTCCTTTCCAGGTGTTAGATTTAGACAGGTGTGAAGTAACATTCCCAAAGGGTTTCCAAGGTAAGGAACATACCTTGTGTCGTTGAGAAACTGTCGTTAGTAACTTGAAAAATGTGACAAAGGTTTTATTAGTTCTTCTAGAGTAGTGAGACTTTCAATCATAATTAATTACTTTTTTAATGTGAAAAGAAACAAAGTTTTATGCCCATTTTCACTACAATACGCGACATATTAAGAAAGGCCTAAATAACAGGGCACTGTTCAATTTTAAGCACTCCACTCAGCACAAATTCTAACTTTGAAGAGTCTCTTACACTTACTCAAGTTAAAGTAATTACTTGAGTTTAAGGCGCTGTTAACCCCAAAATCGCGCAAACTGTCTATTTGTATGGGAGAAAACGAGACGTCACTATTACTGGGCGGCCAGGTTTTAGAAGAAAATAATGAATAAATATTGATATGAAAAAAGTATGGATTATTTGTGAAATATGACTCGTTAGCGGTTTAGGTATGAATATGTTGACTTCATGTTTTTAATTGCAGACCCATACGTCAAAAAAATAAAGACATAGGACCGTTAATGATGATTTTAAGACCAATCTTTGCAATTATTTTCTATCGAGCCGATTTCGTCGAAATATGTATTGAGTCCATCCAAGGTCTTTGAAATATGATCAATATTAACATATATTTTTTTTGCCGTGCTAGAACAAATAGTTTTTCTTAAAAAACTGCTTAAATAACATCAATTTCAACAAATTTGGTGTTGTCAGCCCCTTAAATACTTAAGCAACCTTTTTTATGCAATCGAAAGAATTTGAGCAAAGTAAGAACCATCAAAGAAAGTAAAGCTAAGAATTCTATCTTTTAACAGTTCTAACTTCAAGCAATTACTAAACTACAGATTAATTACTTTTACTCAAGTAATCACTTTGACTTGTTTATAGATACGGGTATTAGTATTCGTGAAAATCTATAGTTGGTGCCAGTTAAGATGAGAATAGTGGTCATTGCCCTTTCCCTAATATCTCTTCGTAGGAACCAAAACAAAAACCATGTATCGTTTTTCATTAGAAAAATTGTTGAAGATCACGATAGATGACGATTCAAGACTTGAACAGGCTTATTTTTGGTTTTCAAAGTTATGAAGTTTAATAAATATAGGTGGGTCAATGACCGCTATTCTTATCTTAACTGGCACCAACTATACCTACTACACCGTACCATACCGTGACCGTGATATGAACGTCTCAGGCATGAAAAGAAAACAAGATACGGTCTACTATGCGCACTAGAACGTATCAACAGCGTATTATACCTGTTTAAGGTGGATGCTCAAGGGTAGCCCGCGAAATTCAAATTTTCTTACGTTTTTTGCAATTTGCAGGCCAGTGCTAGGTTGTATGTTGATTAAAATTTTGTTTGCGACTGTAAGACGTATGTAGTTACAGAATTATATTCATCAAAATCATCAATACAACCCTCAAAGTTCATAAAGGTGGAAAAATTTCTTTTCCAAATAATTCTTGCACCTTTATGAACTTGGAGGGTTGTATTGATGATTTTGATGATTATAATTGTGTTACTACATACGTCTTACAGTCGCAAACAATATTTTAATCAACATACAACCTAGCACTGGCCTGCAAATTGCAAAAAACGTAAGAAAATTTGAATTTCGCGGGCTACCCTTGAGCATTCACCTTAAAACGAGTTTAGAACGGTTACCAAACGCAATTCTTTATATTGAAATGTATGAGACTATGCTCACTGGACCGACGGAGCGTCAGCAATTTTTAGCAAGAATTTTTTGCCGTAATATTTTTTTTAGTGGGCAGACTTTTAATGTCTCAAACCGCAGATTCAAATAAATATTTTGTAAAAAGAAAACTTAAGCAAAAAGAGCCCTTGCAATTTACAAAGCCTCTTTGCTGTTAAAGATAATTTAAATCTTACAAAACGTCAGAACAAAGAACCAGAATTAAACGACTCTGTCGGTTGTTGAATATTCATAATTCGTCGAGAATTAAAGGAAACGGAAGAGTAATTCTCGTGTTTCAAAAAACGTTATATTTCTAGTCACAATCTTATTTCAGAGTCAATCAGTATCAAAAACCTGGACACGAGTTGCCATGTCTGACCTGGAAGTCTTTGAATGAACTGTGGATACAGGTTGGCCGAAGCAAAAAAACCTCTGTACAGATGGAGATTCATAGATGACTCTGCCCTGCACCCCTAGCCAAGTTGACAATCTACAAATCAAATCAAATCAAATCAAATCGTTTATTTGTGATACATGGGTTACATGCAGGTGTTCATTACATAATTGTATACAAATAACAACACAAACGAACAATCGAAATTGTGTACAATCGAAATTGTGTACAATCGTTAACGCTAGTAGAAAACTATTCAAATGAATGGGAATGACATCATCTCAACGTTAAATCACGTGATCAACACAAACGAATAGAAAATTCGTAAACAAGTTTACATTGTTCAAAATGATAATAGATGTTATCGTTTCTACAATGTTGATCGCTAAACTCTTTGGTAGGAACGCTCACCATAGACTAATGTGTAGGTTTTTTCTACAGACATTAGAGAACGAGCGATCGACTCAGTCGCGTCAACTTGGCTACCATTTAGCGCTTTCTACAATCGCTTACGCCGAAGAGTTTACGATTGTAGAAAGAGAATCGATACGAAACGTTTGTAACTTGGCTAGGGGTGCTGGAGTGTAAATGTGGTAGGTATTGCCCCACAAACGCTGGGACACTTGGTATCGTGTCCTGCCTCTCCTGTTGTTTGCACATCACAGGAGCTGATGAACGCTACTGAAAGTGCTAAACTCGTCGCCAAATTTTGGGCTAACTCAATTTAAATTGTCATGGGCACGCTAAAAAGAAGAATTATCAACAACTTGTAAACAACTTGTTAAGCCGTGTGGTATCCGGCAGAGAAGAATAGAACCAACCCATTACACTCACGGGTGTCGTATAAGGCGATTAATGTCTGTGGCAGAACACCTTGCGCCTCCGTAGACCAGAGAATGGGCAGCAGCGTTTTCTGTTAGACTTTCATCACTGCGATCTCCAATCCGCCTGCCAAGCGTGGAGATTATGGCAAATTCCTCCCATCATGGGAGAGGCTTATGTCCAACAGTGTACGTTATGGGCTGTTGTTGTTGTTGTTGTTGTAAACAAGAATTTGTGTGGTATATACTACTTACCACTAAAAACCTGACTACGTAAAAACGCTCTAATTAAGTTCGGGGTTTTGACGGTAAAATCGACTTCACCTATTGTTGAAGTCGGTTTAAAGGTAGCCTATGTTACCCGAGCCAAAATAACGAATCGATTGACACCTTATTCATCCAAATCGGATGAATAGTTTAAGCGCTACGGAGGAACATACGTAAATACGAACAGACATACATACTTATATACATCAACTGATAATTTATCATAACCCGTCGTTTTGGCTTCGTCATAGTCGGGTAAAAACACAGAATTGCGCTTCCGATTTCAGTTACCTATCTGGTATTTATTTATTTCAATAAATTCAATTAAAAAAAACTAGAGGCACGTGCCGGTGCAAAGTCCTTCGTTTTTAATTAAGTTTAATCCAATCTGGACTACAATAGACGCTTGAGGGGTCGACTTGCTTGATAATTAATCGAGAACGAACTAGAAAAATAATTAATAGGTACTTTTATCAAAGGAGATTTTTTAAATTAGGTACTAGCTGGCTAGCTGGTAATTAGGTGTACCGTGTAGGTACTAGCTGTACGGGACAGATTAGTTACTATGATAGTTTGTGTGTTAAGTAGTGAGTGTGTCCAACATTTAAAACACTTCACACAGTAACCCAAAAGTTTATTTAGTACTAGTGTTGTAAGGTTAATGATTCTTACATGTACTATCGAGGACACTCCCGCCTGACCACCACTAAGCTCATTTTTGCTTGCACTCGCAACATAAAAACGCTCTCTAGCCCCGCCCCGTTGACTTTGTATAGAAAAAAATAATGAAAAGATACCGAATCGGCCGAGCGCATTGACGAGGCACGCCAAACCAGAGTTATTGTTATTTTGCGCGCCAAAGTTGACGCTTTCCTAATAGGCCCAAACTTTAAGGGGGTGTGGCTCGGCGCCTCCGCATGATTTAAGCGAAAAAAAATTAAAATGGTCAGGCGGAAAAGACCCCGATAGTACGTCAGTTTCGCGTGTTAGTAAGTTGCACACTAAGTAAGTAGTTGTATTTGTTGTGACAAGTGAACCTATTGATTCACCTTGTCAGCGAGAAGTAAGGTTTATGTACGTAGACCGTACACTAGCTGTTACCATCACCCGGAATCGGATTTTGTTAACAATTTTAAGGGTTTTTTTTCGCTGAAACCTAATCCTTTTTCTAAAATAAAAGTAACTTAAGTTACTTCCTATAATATGAGCTATCTGCCGACTGCCACTAAAAGTCTCATCAAAATCGGTCCAGCCGTTTCGGTTTAGTTACGTTATTCAAGTGCAGCTCCAAAAGAAACAAGGTAAAGAATGAGACGATGAAGACTACTCAATAACCAATATTTCTACTTACGACATTATCTATCAATTTTGACCCAAGTCTAGTGTAAAATCCGACAAAGTAAACGATAAAGGAATTTCAAACTAAATGTAAAAGAAACAAAGTTTCTTTTTTTGTTATCTAGTTTCCTATTTGTTCAGAACACATCTATACTTGTGTTATCGTCTGAACGTCGAGCGGAGAGAGTGCAACAGTATGGAATGAATTTATGATGCGCTACTGAACATAGTACGTGAATGGGATCTAATGGAATGTTCGATTGAAGGTGATCGGCTTTTGTTCAGCGATTGATAATATTGGCATGAAAATGGAGATAAAAAAGAAATTGCACGTGTGTGAGACTTTGAGAGATATTCTTCTTACAAAAGGTCACATCACGCCTGTAATCACCAAAAGTCGAGGCAGAGATGTATCTAATAGCACACATTTTGTTAGTTATGTTTAAGGGCAGGTAGACACAATTTTCCTAATTTTACATAACTTTGATTCAATAGTAAACAAAGAAATAGTGATTTTTTAAAGCCAAAAAAAATAGATATTATAGTTGACTATATTTACTAAGATAATTTGTGGTTCAAAACATGATATCAAAAACTTCACTCGATGAAAAAAAAATCCGAACAGGAGCCTAATTCGAATATTTTTTTTATGTTTTTCTTATTTTACTTTAAGAATATGAAAGTTTTACATCCAAAAAAAAATAACTAAGCAAAGTTAATAACATATAGAACAATTATTTGTGGTTAAATTTTGCAAAACTATTTAATCCTTTTAATAATAAATTATTATATAAGAATTATTATATAAGAAAACGGCTTGCGCACGTGGATTCAGTCGCCCGCCAGGCCTTGACGAGGTAGGACCTATGTCCCTTTTGCTGGCGCACGGCTGTCCCGCCGATTTATCGAACGATTTATTAAAAAAACGTAGTGTAATTATAACAGTACAGTCTTTTTTAACCGACTTAAAAAAAGGAGGAGGTTTCACAATTTGACCGTAGGATAACTTCGTCGTTTATGAACCGATTTAGATGATTATTTTTTTGTTGGAAAGAAGATATTCCAAGAGTAGTACCATGACCATGAAACTAGGATCTGATGATGGCATCTCAGAGAAATCGAGGGGAACCTTTGAACATCGTAGTGCGACTAGTGCGTTTGTTTTTTTGTTCATTGAGTATTTTAGAGCACTACTATTTAAAGAAAGTCTGGACTCGATCTGATGATGGAACCCGAAGACAGTCGAGGGCACTCCTCAACGATTCACAATAATTACCTGGTGTTAGGGCTTGATTAATTTGTATTGATGAGAACTTTACACCTAAATGGGTTGTGGTCATCTTTAGGGCTCTGATGATGACGAAGGACAGTCAAAGGAACTCCTCAACGTTTTACAGTAGCTACCTTGTGTTTGGATTTAATTCATTTCTATTGATGAGAACTTTGCACCCATATGGGTTATAAGTGCCATTAGTTACATTAAGATGATGGTGGAGACCATAGACAGTCGAGGGAATTCCTCAACGATTTACAGTAGTTACGTTTTGTTGGGGTTCCTTCAAATGGTTCAGTATGCCAAAATGTTCTGTTCGTACAAAAATAATACCTAATTAAGATTGAAGTTTGCATAGCAAATATTTGTATAGGATATTACAACTAAAAATGTGACAAATGGTGGCAAAAAAACGGAATCAAACAAAGTAGTCACCGACTTCTGAAGCTTAAAATATTTTTCCCTTTTTTGTTTTTTGAAGTTGGTTTTATTTTTTGCAAAAAAGGTTTTTTGTTATTAGTAGGGTTTTGTTATTGGTAAGGGGAATAAAAATAAAAACAAGAAAGTAGTTGGGTATTAAGTGTTATTTTATCGTCGTTGCTTTTGTCATTTGTTTTTATGTGGTAGAAATACATTTTTAACCGACTTAATAAAAAGGAGGTTTCTCAATTCAACAGTTTATATATTTTTTTATGTGTCGCGCATAACTTCGTCGTTTATGAACCGATTTTGGTGATTATTTTTTGTTGGAAAGGGTATTATACCCTAAAGTTGGTCCCATTTAAATTTCATATGGACCTGATGATGAGTTTTAGGCTCAGATTTGGTTCCGTTATAGTTTTTGAATTTCCAAACACGAGTCCACCCGTCTGGTACACAAATAATTGAATAAATTACGACTTGCAGCAATTTCCATTTACAATATCTATTCAAATTAATTTATTACATTTAAATGTTAGGTTTTCGCAATTACTACCTATTATAATAAATCAAGCTGACAATTTAATAAAATAAGTTGACCTACTGCCTACACGACACGCTTACCTATACTGTGACACTTCGCTCAGCTTTGGGTTCAAGTCGGCGACGCGTGTGCACGACTCGTTTCGCGTAAAGGGTGGTAGCGTTAAATACCTACTTTGCTTGGCGTAGACGGCATTAAGTAAGTGTACTAGGAGGTAAGTCTATTTGCCATCACCCGGGCTCAATTTAAGACTCCTTGGCTGCTACTGAGAAATTCCTGATGGAAAAACCCAATAATAATTATACAAACACTGTTTTAAGCTTTCACGGTTTCACGGAAGATATCCCGGAAGTGACAATATAAGTTTAGACCATGCTCAGCAGTCGCAATTGCGAGCACTCGGCAATTTAGTAAATACATATTTATCCAATCACTTGGGTCAAATCCAATCACTTGATTATTTCCATTAAAGCCTTTTCCAACTTAGAGAAGCTTAGGCAACCCTTCCAATGACTTAAGAAGAAACTATACAATTATCTAGATTAAGCCGTTCTAAGGAAACTTCCACTTGGAAATAAGAGAAGAAAACTCGGTAAACAATGAAAAACTTGAACTGCAATTCAATTTGAAAGGCTTTGGAATGAAATATGAAACGGCAACACAAGCACAGTTGGTGTGAGGTATCTTGAGTTCTAGCACGAACCAACGACGTATACAAATCAATAAACACTATCCTGAGGTATTTTTGTCAACCTTCTACGACAAACGTAATGAGTATGTCGGATCCGGTCATGAGTACGGACGGGCAAATGTATCGAAAGCGCGCCAGTGGTGACATCACGCGACCTACTTACCAGTCTACCCCACCATGGCGGCTTCTACAGAGACAGCATGTCCACCTCGCCGCGTGTTGTTAAAATCAGGAGATCTTAACAACACGCGGCGAGGTGGACATGCTGTGTCTGATCGCAGCGGAGTTAAGACGTCTTGAAACTGTACCCGATTCATTGTGCCCAGTGTTAATGTGTCAAAGTGTAATGTCAAGTAATTTGTTAGACTCAGTGTATCTGTTTGAAAAGAGTAACCATGGAGTTTCTTGCCGGTTCTTCTCCATGGAAACTACCAACCCGAACCGTGCAATGTGAAATAAAATAGTGTATCGCATCCAGTGTGTTTTCATAGCACGAAACCAGTCTTCTGCCCACATAATGCTCGAGCCTAGTGAAACAAATTCCTGACAACCCGACAAGTATAATACCCATAATAAAACGTGTTAACCGAGTATTTTCAATAAAGTCGCTCAATTTTATGATATGTTTAAAATTCAAAGACATGCGGCTTCCAGTAACCCCACACTGGGCCACGCCCATTCCCTCTTCTTTCTTTATCTTCTGGTTAGTGTTTAACCTGGTGTTAGAGTTTATATGCCGCCCATGTGCCTCTGACTTAGCTTTACATGCCGTCAAGAAATATCTCAGAGGTATGCTTGTTTCCTCACGATGATGATTCCCTTTCCTCGAAGTCTCGCTCGAGGACCTTGTTGCTAAATAAATAACAAAGCCACACGTAGCTACCGACTTTCCGCCGTGCCTCAGAAAACACGGTAACCCGTTGCTTCCGGCTGTTATTTGTAGATCTTTGACATTCGTTACAGGAAATCAGTGGCCCGAAAGTCTGACAACCTGTCTTATCAAGGGGTACCGTAATATCCAATACTAACTGGGTTATGGAGGTCAAATAGGCAGTCGCTTCAAGTAAAATACTGGTATACAGCCGCATCCGGTTAGACTGGAAGCCGACCCCATGAAAGTTGGGAAAAGGCTAGGCAAATGATGCTATAATAACGCCGCACGTTAAAACTAGGCCCAATCGTATTTAGTACCAAAAAACTGGCACAATTGTTGTTAATTACTCTTGCAGCAGTCTCTGCTTAATTCTAATTACTCACACAAAAGGCGCAAATTATACACAATGTGTACAGTTAACCGCACGTGTATGTCAAAAATCTGGCATTGACAGCACCTTTATGTAGTGGGAGTTGGGTGGTGTTCACGGTTCGTAAGTAATAATGCCGTGTGGTTGACCATACGCTCTAACTATATTTACACAACAATGTTATATACCATCTGGCGTTAATTCGGCACCTACTGTGTATGATTTGGTCTACGGCCTTGGGCATGTCTCGGCTGATGCGACTTGTTACTTTTGCGTAAATATCGTCGAGTCGCAAGTCGCGTGGCGAAGACTTATGGCATGCTCTTTTAGTAAGGGACTGTCTAGAAAGCATAGGAAAGTTCCTCTTCCCCGTTGAAAAGGATCCTCCGCTCAGACGGGTGTTGTGTCTAGTAGGCTAATGCCCGGCAGCTATTGTCCGGTTATTCTATACAGGGTATAAAAGATCTCATCACGAAGCCGTCCACCAAGCATTCTTTTTTTGGGGTGAAAAATCATGTTTTGTGGTAGAACTCAATGTAACGCACTCAAAACATTGTGCTGATGGATGGATTGAATATTACGGGGGTCGTGGAGGTATTTAAAGTAAAAATCTTACATCAAAAACTTGTAGTTAAAAAAAACTTGTCAAAAAGTTGGAACTTTGACCCCCAATATCTCCGTAACTAGAAGGTTCCCAGGTATGGTGTAGAACAAAAAAAAATATCGCAATGACGGGGAGAACAAGTGCCTTTCGGCTTCTTTACACACTTTATGTTCTTCACTTTCGGAAAACTCCAATTTCGTGATTCAGGATTTTCATTTTTAGGTCTTCATTTGCGTCATAGTTATCGCTAGTATTCGATTTGTCGATTTGAATATGTCCGTTGCACTCTAAAAAACGCCTTTCATTTGCTTTCCCTACAGTCGTTGTCGCAAAACGCGTGTCGCGTGATCGTGAAAGTCGTGGCCAAGGGGTTTAAATATACATAGTGTATTCATAAATTAGAGTAGACGGGGAGTGACAAGGGTTTATTCCGGTAAATCGGACCGGATACCGTTCGGAAAGGGACTGTCCGGACTTATCAGGCGAAATCACGGAGTTCTTACGCAGGGATTTTTATTTTGATCCCAGTTACGAAATAAAGTAACTGTCTATATACTCGAGGATTTCGAAAGTTGATGATTGTTTTTGTTCTGAACACTATTATACCCTGTGACACTTTTGTACTGAAAACCGACTTATTACAAACAGGATTGTTCTAAATCTTTCGGTCTACTCATGTCAATCTAATCCAGTTATGACTTTTCCATCCCTGATAGAAGGTCACTGGATGATGTAGTGACAGAAATCGAAAAGAGTATGCTGAGATGCCTTTCACTCATCCTCTCCACATGACCAAAAGTCAGAGGAGGAGTGAGTGAGTGATAAGGCGTCTAACAAAACGTATTTACGAGGTAGATGTGAGTGGCAATGCTGGGAGGGGACGCCCCAGAAATATATATGTTAAGGGCAACATGATTAACTGGGCATTATTAATAAGGACCAGCCATTATTAATAGTGCCCTAAAGCGATGGGCAAAGCGATGAATTTATCACTTTGACCGGCCATTATTAATAATGCCCGACGGCCCGTGGTCCATGTTACTAAGTCAGTGTTTGAGATAGCATCATCGGTCTAAATTTAAAAGTTTAAAAGTTGTTTTCTTTAATACTTGCCCTGCATAGGTCGACCACCATGATTTGTCCGAATTAGTATTACAACTTTATGTCCCAGAAGTCCGAATTTGGGACATGAGGAGCGTAGGCCGAAGCTCCGACGACATGGCTGACGGGAGATACGGCCGGGGCGGCAGCTTTGTTTTTTAGACCGCCCGATCCAACCATCTGTTTAGTAAAATTTCTATTTTTACATGATGACATAGTGTTTGATAAGTAATATTTTTATCAAAATAAAAGTAGGTAACTACTGATGTTATTACATTTTTAACTGTTTATTTTTTAACTACTATGTTCTAGTTTATTTTTTGTTAACTTTTGATGAAAATGTTGTAACTTTAATTTCATTTAATAAACAAAAACACTACAGTTCACCTATTTTATTACTTTGTCCCCGATAGGGTGGGCATTATTCATAATGGCCGGGAAAAGTGATTAATCATGCTGTTTTAATCACATTGCCCAATTGAGTCGGGCATTATGAATACAGACCGGCCATTATTAATAGTGCCCGGACTTATCAAATTGCCCGTAACGTAGGTATACACTGACCTTATTGGTGAGGTTCTACAGAAATGTCGGGTGCGTAGTATTCGCAACCGCCGTGCGTGTATGTCCAGTTGTATAAACTTGGACAAGGCAAAATAAGTATGTAAGGATCTTAGAGATCTCGTTCTGTGTTTTATGTATAATGTCATTTTGTGCAGGCCTCTTGTGTGCATATAAAGAGACCTATTTTTTTTTATTTTTTTTTTTTCGGAGCAGGAGGGATTGTCAGACTTTTACTGACTAAAACCCATCCATGTTCCTTCATCGCCCTTTGTGTTCCGGGGCCACGGTATCTCTTTCGAACAGTCCCGCAACCCCGGCAGGATATAAAGAGACCTTTAAAAGATCGCTTTTAGCTATAAGACCGCCCATTGTGTCACCCCTTGTATGTTTTACTTTTTTTGTATCTGTAATTTTAATAGTATACATGATAAAGAGTATTATATTCTATTCTTCATTGCAAACCAAAACAACCCTTCCTAAGCAAACGTTCCTAGTCGGTTAAAAGGGGTATGGGTAATTCCGGATACTGCTCTGAAGTACCTGCTAGTGTGCGATGTCCACAGTCAGTCTGCCATTTGTCCGTATCGATTTAACGAAACCTTACTCTTCTATCACAATAAAGCCATAAATCCCGCTCGAAATATTACCCTGGAACACGACGTAATCCGGTAAAACCCGCCAGTGATGTGTAAACACCCGATCAAATGATTCATAGCCGCTCCACGACCTCGAGCCACGGGGCTCGAATGGCTCGATAGCTCGAAGCCTCGACGTACGACGTTGACAAAATGCAGTTTTCAAGCCCGCTGAGCCAATTTACCCGTTTATAATTCAATTTCGTCAAGGAGTCGGAAATTAATATTAATTTTGAAGCCCAGAGGCGAAGTGAAGGTTGTTGCAATTTTATAATCTTCGGGAATTTGACAGCTCCGAGAATTGGTTTAGAGTTCGTGACAACATTTATTTATGTATTTATTTGAGAACACATGTAAAACATAACAGACGTATGTAAATCCAAGCTTTTGCATAGTAGTGATTCTAGGTCAACGGGAAGTACCCTATAAATTTTGATTCCATTGAGAGTGTAGAAATATACGTTTTTGCGGCATACACGGCGGCCGTATCTTTTTCTTACGTGAACTTAGAAGTTTGATATTTTCACAACTTCAAAAGACTAGACCTGAGTATGTCGTTTTAATTTCAACTCAGTATCTACCTCCACGCGTTCCCTGACCTAGATAAAGGGTCTTGACAAACAGACGTACAGGGGGTCTAAAATGGCCGCTTTAGTAGAATCGTTTTGTGAATCACGTTAAAAATTTTAAATTCTTAAAATGGACTTTATGATTATTGACATAAAGTCCATTTTAAGAATTTAATTTTTTTACGTGATTCATGCTAAGATTCTGCGTAGATTCTGCTAAAGCGGCCATTTTAGACCCGCTGACTGATAACAAAGTGATCCTATAAGGGTTCCGTATTTTCATGTTGAGGTACGGAACCCTAATGGGTTCCGTACCTTATTAAACAAGAAAAAGTCATCTTACATTCATCCCCTCACAAAATCTCAAACATCTTAATAATAACAGCTAATCGGGTCGATCTCTAGGTTGAGCCACACTTGCCTAGGCTGGTCCGTGATGGGTGACCGCCCATTATATACCGAGTTTCCTCCGTACTGTCTCGGAATACACGTTAAAGCCCCGACTGTCATTTGTAGATCTTTGACAGTCGTTACAGGTAGTCAGTGGTCCGAAAGTCTGACAACCAGTCTTACCAAGGAGTATCGTATTACCCAGTTTGCGAAGGTCAAATAGGCCGTCGCTCCATGTAAAATACTGGTATTGCTGCATTTGCTTAGACTGGAAGCCGACCCCAACATAGTTGGAAAAAGGCTTGGCAGATGAAATTTAGGACAATGATAAAATATGCCTCATTAATCTGCTCGAATGTCAGAGACTGGTACATGTAGAGGGCTAATGGCAAATCAATACGTTTGCTAGACTGTAACAGAACCGAACTGTGCTTCGTAGTGTTCACGGAGAGTGTTTGCATGAATAATTTAGATATTACATGACGTTCATTTCCAGTTGGAAATTTTCATTGAACACAGTACGGTCGAACAAGCTATTTGGTTTACATTTTACAAAGTAATTTGTGGGTTAAACTGTCAAATAGCTTGTTCGACCGTACTGTAATGTGTTAAAATATCTGCTGGCACATTAACTTTGTTTAAAAAAATAATTGCAGAGATTTCAGCTATATATTTTATTTCATGGACTTTACTTTCTCATTTTCCAAGACAGAAATGACATTACCTTGAAAAACAACTATTTTATCAGTCTTATTAATTATTTAAGAATTAAATTACTTACTTACTTACTTATTTAATTCAAAATATTTTTAAATTTTTAAACGGTCCCTAAGTGGCCAGGATTATTAATCAGCCAGCTTGCATTATTTAAGGTTGGTTGGAAAGTTACAACCTTACAATACTTATTTGTTAAGGTAAATAAGAACACACGTCGAGGAATTCTGTTCTATTTTATTTAACTCTAAATTCACTTATTAGCGCTACTGATGAATACGGTGGAATTCCACTAATCAATGGCATTAACCGCGATCAGCACATCAAAACCAGATTCAAGCTGTCACTGGCATATTGACACCGACCGCTCTTGATAAGCTCTTGAGTTACATTGGGAAAATACTTCCTAGGTACTTAGGTAGGTAATTAAAAGCTTAAATGATCCCAGAACACAACACATTTTGACCGAACGGAGATGAATCTTTAATTCAGAGCAATGCAATGTTTTAAGAATGAATTATTCATGTATGCATGCTGGCAATATCCCATCATATTCTATTCTGCATTCAGAACTACATGGTAATTCAAGTTTTATTGCATTGTTAACCAGTATCCTAGAATACGCTCTTAATCTTCTTCTACTTCTTCTATCTATACTATAAAGAGGTAACATTTGTTTGTAAGTTGGTAAGTTTGTATGTTTGTAAGTTTGTATGTAGGGGGTAATCTCCGGAAGTAATGAACCAATTTTAAAAATTGTTTCACTGGTACAAAGCTACATTATTCTTGAGTGCTATAGGCTATATTTTATTCCCGTACTCCCACGGGAACGAAAACTACGCGTGTGAAACCGCGGGACGTCAGCTAGTATTTTAATAAGGGCGAAAGTAACACATTCTCTGCGCGTCTATTACCTTTTCTCACTTTAACAGCTGAACGTATTTTGATGTTTGGCACACAGATAGACCATGACCTGTGTTAGCCCCTGAGATACTTTTATCCCGGTCCCGGTCTTTGTATCCATATCCCATATGTATGGGATAATTTCCAACCTCTTCACGGGAGAAACCACGAGAAAAGCTACCACAAACTACATAATATGTGCACAATTTCTTAAAATATACTGTAGTGTTACCTCAAGATTCACTTTGTATCGTTCTAGAAAACGGGCTTTTGAAAAATTGTAATTCAAATTTAAAAAAAGGTAGTATCATGAATAATGAGAAAGGAACAAATGGTTCTATTGGGAACTCATTAATATTGTATTTGATGGTAATATAAAGCTACCTACTGTTTTTTTTTTTTAATCTCCTTTGTTTCGGCCTCATATTAACTCTAATTGACAGCATATTGCTATCTACAATAATAAACTTGGTTGTATAATTCGTGACACAAACTTTACGAAAATATAATTTACGTACATCAGGCCGCACGTCAATGGTAACAAAACGAGTATAAGATGGCCTTATTCTTGTTTCGTACTGACATCGACATCCAGTTGACTGTACGCGATTTTTTCTACACTAATATTATAAAGAGGAAAGATTTGTATTTTGTGTGTGTGTGTGTGTGTGTGTGTACGTTTGTAATGAATAAACTCAAAAACTACTGCGCCGATTTCAAAAATTCTTTCACCATTAAAAAGCCACGTCTTTACTGAGTAACATAGACTATATTTTATCCCTGTACTCCCACGGGAACGGGAACTACGCGGATGAAACCGCGTGACGTCCGCTAGTCTTAAATATTATAACATAACAAAACATCATGCCTATAATCCACAGTTCGCCAGTTATGTTTAAGTCCCATGTAATAGGGGAGGAGCCTATTGCCATCAACCGGGCACAAATCCAGACTCCGTAGCTGCTACTGAGAAATTCCTGATGGAAAAAATTCAATAACAATTTGTCCAACCCCGGGAATCGAACCTAGGGCCTTAAAAATATACCACATTAATAAAATCACACAGAAAATCAATAAATAACAATGACAAAAAACCTCGTAAAATGTGTAAAAGCTTTGTGTGACAGTCTGTATAAGACCCGTATCAGTACATAACTCATAACTGTCTAGCGACAATAGAGGTTATTTTTTCACATTTTTTTTTCTTTACAAATGCCCGTCGTAATATATTAACAGGCATCAAGGTTTCAAATCGTTAGGCTCACCTTGTCAAAACCGAATCTGTCGTTCCATACGGGATATATGACCTCACTCTTCATCATCCGCCTATTAATGTTCCCACTGCTGGGACACAGGCCTCCTCTCTATGAGAGGGAATGGGCTATATAATCACATATAATACCACGCGGGCCCAGTGCGGATTGGTAGATGTCACATGTCTTCGATTTTTTGGTTCTAGGACATGCCGGTTTCCTCACGATGTTTTCCTTCACCGTTTTGAGAGCAGTGGTGATGAAATAAATTACACTAAGTAATGCGCCTGTCGGGGTTCGAACCCACGACTTACTGTTCGTAATTCGGGGCCGCCACCACTGGGCCACCGCTGCTCTCCTCCTCACTTCACTCCACCTCACTCTTAGTTATTATTTATTTAAACATCATGTACACAAGTGTTACATAGGCGGACTAATGAACAATGCATTCTCAAACACTGTTTTAAGCTTTCACGGTTTAAAACTAAATTTATATTGTCACGGAAGATATCCCGTAAGTGACAATATAAGTTTAATGCATTCTCTACCAGTAAACCATACAAAAAATAATACATAATATAAAAAATATAAACTTTTTTTTCCAAAGTTAATATACTTAGATAGATACTAATACACATATCCGATTATCTGTGAGCAAAACATAAAATACAAATTTTACAGACACCGTACATCATTTAAATCTTTGCTGTCGATATTCAAATATCGTATTCAGTCTCATATAAATCATATTCAGTATCTTATATCAGTATAGGCTCCAATATTTATAATTTTTCACAATATTTTCTCTATAAAAAGACTAACAGACGTGGCTACCTCCGACTCCTTATGACATGCCTAGTTTAAAACTAGTTAAACTGCAGACAGGTTGGTTAGACGGCAGACGATAGATCTAATTTGTGGTCTAATCAAATGCCCTGGAGCCTGCCTCGAGGTTAAAACGCAGATTAGATATAGGCAAATGTAATACTGAAGTGGAAATTCCCATCAAAGGAAAGTGTGGTTTTATAATCTGCATAATAATCTGCATTTGGATCTTCTTCAGATTATATATTTTTCTTACCAAAAAGCTTAGCTAAGGTCTTTAGTAATTCCAACAGAGAACATTTGGCACTTAAATAATTTTAGGATAACGGGAGGTCAGTGTAAAAAAATGTTCTACTCGAATCGTTCCGACCTCAGCTTATCAACTTAATAATTAGAGGTGTAATAACTTTGAAAGGAGCTCACTGTTTTGTTTAAACAAATATAATGCTAAATACGAGTTTCAGTTAAACTACATAAAATATTCGTGTTCATATTGACTCAAAGCCCAACACACCCAAAAACTCAATCAATCACCCTCTACCGTTAAAAACCCTCTATGCCCGAAGACCTCGGAATAATGTAACATGTTTTAATTACTATTAACTCAGCAGACCGTCCCTTATAAGGTACCGACAGTATCGGGATCAATACGGTTGAAGTGACCTTGAAAACGGGACCTTTTACCAACGAAAAATAAGCTACCAACCTCCTTTATATATTAAAAACGTAAAAGCTTGGCCACGAACTACAACACGTTTAAATCCGGCCATAGACGATTGCTTATGCATAGCAGTTTTGAATATGCATGCAAATCCGAGTTCCATAGAGGACACACACTTAACTGCGAGCCTGTTGGTTGGCTCATTTGCAAGTGTACCATCACCGACAACACACGACGATATGGTTGCTTTAGTGGGTTTATTAATTGTTAAAAAAAAATTGAAAAGAACTGAGTATTGAGAGTTGTGCTTGCGACCTGTAACACACGATCGGTTCAGACATAACCGCAAGTGTACGGCGCAGGCATAACCAAGCCCCGGGGTTGCGGGACAGTTCGAAAGAGATACCGCGGCCCCGGAACACAAAGGGCGATGAAGGGACATGGATAGGTTTTAGTCAGTAAAAGTCTGACACTCCGTCCTGCTCCGCCCAGAGCGGGAGGAGTTATTTGATGATTTCCCATCCGAAAAAAAAAAGGCATAACCAAGCCATATTCTCTAGGTTGCATGTACAGGTCAGGATAACTGAACAGTTTTCTTCTAAACAAATTCATGCATGCCTGCAGTTTGGTTGTACAGGCAATACAGCACATGCATGTAGCGCCAGCCACTACAGAGAAAACAAATCAATGTTGCTGGTAGTTTTCATCGAGTCGACGCGATTTGACAGAACTCGCGCGTAGGTAGAAAGTCACTGCTTCGTCATTTTTTTACTTGTTTTCCTCGCGTGAGTGTCGCTTGATGCAAGTCTTGTCGCAAGTCGCATCCCCTAAGGCCTTGTAAGGGTGTAAAGCAGATTTCAGTTCAACAAAAGATTGTATGGATGATAGATCGTGTAGAGACCCGAGAATTTCAGGCGGAATGTTTCAGAATATTTGTTCAGTGCGTGGGTGTTGTAATAGCCCTGTTTTTGAGGTCGACAAAATATGTACTTATCTATACGTCACATCAATTTTTGTGTGTCTAAAAAGGGGGAACAATGTTTTAAATTGTTGGAATACAACACATTCGATGATCAGTCGGCACGGCAGGCAGGCATTAGCGTCGCTTCTGTTGTTAAACTTAATTTAGGCTATTGCTATCTTTTACTACAAGGCAGTGCGAGAAAAGGACGGCTATAGCTATGAACTAAGTTAGAAATGTCAAACTAGTTCATGCCTTGCACTTCACGGTGTTTTTATTCGACATGTTTTTACGTGTACCCTTCATTTGTATGGAAATATTAGTTCCAATTAAATTTGACAGCTTTAAATTACGTCCGGCTCTTTCTCGTTTTATTAGAGAGAAAAAGATAGCAATAGCCTAAATTAAGTTTAGTTTGTGCACAACAGAATCGACACCATTACCTAATATGTCACCGACATGCAAATTATGTTTGCCGAAGCATACTGCCCTCATTTTACTGTGTTTAAGAATATCATGATGTAGGAAACAAAGGATCAGACTATTGGTAAGAGTGAGAAGACAATACACTTGATGAAACAATTAACCTATTTTCCAGACTCATTGTATTATCTTCCTAGACAAAAGGGCAGTTTTTATTCCACACTATATTGCAATCAAGCTACACTTTGATAGGTAATTAAGGTTCCTCTAGATCGCGCGTTGAAGGTAATGGTCTATTAGAGGGAACCATTAAATATAACGGCCAATGGAAAGTTACGCGCTGTCCGGATAAGCCAACAGGTAGGGAGATATATGAAAGGCTTTATAGAGAATGTTATGTAAGGAACAGTTTCGATCTCTTTTATGTCATGATTGATGGGTTATTTAACGCGAAGATAATATGTTGCTTCATGGTTTTTTAATATTTTGAAGCCATGGAGACCACGTTATTTGTACCATAGTGTAAGCTTCGCCGTAGTGAAAAACATGGCGGCGCAGCTTGAATATAAGAAAAGAAGCACAATGATTTTTCCATTTTGTATCTTATGAAGTAGTGCACCAGGCGATGGGGGCCACGTAGCGGCCCCCGGCCTTCGTAGGCGTGGGCAAGTGGACGGTGAGCTATGGGCCAGCTCGCCGCCCATCCGTTTTATGACGACAGGCCGTGTTGACGGCGTGTTCGTGTTCCACGCGCGCCTCAAAGAGAGTCAGCAATAGGAAGGGGTCCGCAAGGGCCGATGCCTGCCGGGGTTGCGGGACTGTTTGAAAGAGATACCGTGGCCCCGGAACACAAAGGGCGATGAAGGAACATGGATGAGTTTTAGTCAGTAAAAGTCTGACATCCTGCTCCGCCCAGAGCGGGAGGAGTCATTTGATGATTATGAATCCGAAAAAAAAAATGTTAAAATAATTAAACTTATAATTAGCGGAATTAAAAAGACGTCTTAAGAACTCCCTGAACTTACAATCCTCCAAATAGTGCTTAATTACCAGGATAATTATGATCAGGGACTTAAGATATTATGTTCCTTACAAATGGCGTTTCCTAACGCTGGTCGCCAAAAAATAAGAAGAAAATGATAACAAGACGACGACGTACTCACTACATCTGAGATCTTCTTACATATTTATAACATAATTTCGTTCGCGTTTGTTGTCAAATTACAGAAAAACACACATCATAGGGGTATCTGCCTCTGCCCACACAACTTGTGTACCTAATTGAAAGAGTACACATTTTAAGGGTTCCGTACTTAAAAAGGAAAAAACGGAACCCCTATAAGATCACTTTGTTGTCCGTCTGTCTGTGTGTCTGTCAAAACTCTTTATCTCGGGAACGCGTGGAGGTTTCAAGTTGAAATTAAAACCAAATACTCAGGTCTACAGTCCCTTGCAACTGTGAGCTGTGAAAAAAACAAACTTCTAGGTTAACGTTAAAAAAAAAGATACGGCCGTTTATGCCGCAAAAAACGTATATTTTGACACTCTCAAGGGAATCAAAATTTATAGGGCACTTCCCGTTGACCTAGAATCATAAAATTTGGCAAGGGCAATGTCAGCACATGTAAAGAAAAAAAATCTGAAAACCGTAAATATGTAGTTTAATCTATACATACGTATACGTATAATAAAACAGTAACGAAAGAAAAACTGTACATTGAGAATTTTCAAGAAAAAATAAGTGGCTTTTGTTAGAAAAACGTAACTGATGACAAAAAGTAAGTTTTTGGTTTTTTTGTCTGTTGTGTGTATTATATTTATTTATTATGTGTATATATATATATATTTCAGCTTCACGCCAAATGAAACTCAGCAAAAATTATCTTTGTAAACCAACCAAGTGAGGTAAGCAATATTGATTTTAAAAGGTTTTTGTTCGTAATTGAATGCACAAAATGACATGTTATAAGCTATATTATGTGACGCAGACGAAGTTGCACGGGTCAGCTAGTAAGAAAATATCACAAGTTTAAACGGAACCCACGATGCGCGAGTCCAACTCGCACTTGACCGGTTTTTTTCGTGTAGGCGTTATTTGGTATTCTTTTGAAACCTTATGTACTTGAGTCTTGTTTACAAGGGTACTGTAAGATGAGGGTAGTTCAAATAAAATAATACTGAAATGTCTTCTACCATAATATTTGATCTATTCAAAAACGAGAGACGAAACGAAATGAGAGATTTTTGTGACCTTGTTACATCTTGTTTCAACATCAACTGAACTTTCGCTGGGTAGGAGTAGAATGTTTTCTTTTTATACTATTCAGAACATAATAATATCATATATAATCTGTTTGCCCACGGGTCAGTCCTATTATTATATTAATTAAAGATATCCTACTAATATTACAAATGCGAAAGTTTGTAAAGATGTCTGAAAGTTTGTTACTTTTTCAAGCAAAAACTACTGAACAGATTAAAATTAAATTTAGCATACAGATAGCTTATAACCTGAATTAACACATATGCTATTTTTTATCCTGGTAGCATGATCCCGTGAGACAATTATCGAACTCCACGTGGGCGAAGCCGCGGGCATAACCTAGTCACTATCACTACATATTATAAAACAAAGTCGCCCGCCGCGTCTGTCTGTCCCTATTAATGCTTAGATCTTTATAACTACCCAACGGATTTTGATGCGGGTGTTTTAATAGATAGAGTGATTAAAGTAGGTTTTAGTATATAATTTGTCAAGCGGGCGTAGCCACGGGTATCAGCTAGTAGCATCATCATCAGCCTATTAAGGTTCCCACTGCTGGGACACAGCCCTCCTCTCTAGGAGAGGGAAAGGGCTATAATCCACCACGCGGGCCCAGTGCGGGTTGGTAGATGTCACATGTCTTCGATTTTATTTTGGTTCTAGGACATAGGTTCCCTCACGATGTTTTCCTTCACCGTTTTGAGAGCAGTGGTGATGAAATGAATGACACAAAGTAATGCGCCTGCGTGGGTTCGAATCCACGACTTACAGTTCGTAAGTCGGGGCCGCCACCACTGGGCCACCGCTGCTCTCAACTATATATATCAGCTAGTATAATATAATTTTATTAAGGTAGCTATGGATTTACAAACTATAATGCATTAATCATTACATGTTGAAGCAAATGTTAAATTACCTACTTGTTGTTGTTGCATAAAGGCATTCAACAAAGATTAACCTAGTGTTTTGTTTCTGTGATAAAACAAAAGCCTATCTATTGTTCTCCTAAATAAGGAAGTAGTTAAGCGAAATTGGATAGGGGGAGAAGTTTCTATCTCCACTTAGTTGCCCCCCTTTTTCAAATTCAGGTCACTGTTTAAACAATTTCTAGTCTTTTAATTACCAAGCGTATCATGATACGCTTGGAAAGACTAGTTGTCAGACTTCAACTCGATTAAACATATTTTATGAAAGTTTTCTTATTTTCTAAGTTAATCACTAGTTCTCGCTTACATTATTCTTCGTAGATTAATAAGTTAAGTTAAGTATAAATCATTAATAAGTTAACCAACTTGTACGCTGAAACTAGGATAAATTTTAGCTAAGCTACTTAAATTTATATATTTTCTTGAAGACAGAGCAACATACAATGGATATGAGACGCAAGATCTACTTAGTGTGCTTTTTGAAAAGAAGTTACAGTTTTTGTGGTAAACCACAAGTTTATCAAGGAATGTGTTGGTAACTTGGTTAAAATTATGTAAGGAGAATGCCATAGTGACTTAAAAATGTATCATTGATGAATGCTGTCCTCTTAAAAAATTCAGTAATCGACATTGAGTGTGTGTGATCAAAACTGCATCTCCGTTATATGGTTGAAATTCCATAGAATCCGAACAAAGCACTATGCCTCAATATTATACCAGTCTTTACAAATAAACTGTCATCAGAAGAGACTTTACTAAGTAAGCATTAGTTTTTTTTTGTCAATCATTATTGAATCCTAATCCTAAAATAACTTGATTGTGGTCTGCTCACACAAACTAAAATCTACATTTTCGGGAATCAAAACGTTTTAACAAGCAATCAAAACGGTTGAAATTCGTATTTCACGTTTCCTAATTCCTGTGAAACGTTTTGAACTCCATTTCATCAGGAATAGCAATTAGAGTTAGGTACTAATTAACTGTTTCATTTGAGCATTGGCGTTGCGAGAATTCAGGTTTCATATAATTATGTGGATTAGAATTTAATACTAGTTTCAAACGAGGCTGTGCATAATACGTTTGGTAATATGATATTCGTTGGCCAAATAGAGCTTATTTCGACACAAATATGCAATCTAGTTTAGCGTTATGTGGGTTAAGTCAGGCTTACCAAGAGGTATAGTGTTTCCCAGTAATTGAGTTTTGGAGAACACATAATTTTAGTCCTCCTTTACGTTTTCAGTCATGGCGGCTAATCTCGAAGTAGAGAAGCAATCGACACAGCAAGTATTGTACAGTCGCCAATACATCAATTGGCCACAAACGGTAAAATTTTTCTAAATGATTTTATACATAAAATATTGATGGTTAAGTTCAAAATCGAATGAGTGTGGCTAGTCGATGCACTATTGACTGTACACAAGTGTTTGCGCAAATACAGGTGCATTTTCTTTTCTCTCACTCACCACGTTAAGCCGTTGGTCCCGGCTGTCATTTGTAGATTTTTGAGTGTGGCCCGAAAGTCTAACAAGAAATCATACCAAGAGGTATCGTATTAACTAGTACTAACTAGGTTGTGGAGGTCAGATAGGCAGTCGCTGCATGTAAAATACTGGTATTCAGCTGCTTTCGGTTAGACTGGAAGCCGACCCCAACATAGTTGGGAAAAGGCTAGGCAGATGATGAATCTACTCTCATATTCCGATGGAACAGTAAACGTGCTATCCAAACACGGGGGGTCGTACCGTTAGCTTCCCAATCAAGAAATTCCTAATGTGAAATACCAATATTGCGCGACCTAAGAACCGAACCAAGGACCTTAAGTTCCGCGGGCCTGTGGACGGTGGGCTATTGGCTAGCTCGCCGTCCGTCCGCCTCATGACGACAGGCCGTGTCCACGGCGCGTTCGTGTTCCACGCGCGCCTCAAAGAGAGTCAGCAAAAGGAAGGGGTCCGCAAGGACCGATGCCTGCCGGGGTTGCGGGATTATTCGAAAGAGATACCGTGGCCCCGAAACACAAAGGGCGATGAAGGAACATGGATGAGTTTTAGTCAGTAAAAGTCTGACACTCCCTCCTGCTTCGCCCAGAGCGGGAGGTGTCATTTGATGATTTCCCACCCGAAAAAAAAAGGACCTTAAGTTCAGCATGAACGTAACTTGTTCGTAACATAAAGCGTTGTCATTATGACAATATCCTGGAAATGGAGCAACCATTGCCTCTCATAATATGTTCTTAACCATATAAACAAACACGTTCTTCGTTTACATATGTAATTGTGTTATTTCGTTTGTACGGATACCAAGTGAGCTCCCTGAATAAATATTGAATTTGATTACATAGGTACTGATGTAAATAATTAGTTACCGTAATATTATTACTGTTATGACTTAATTTGATATCTGTAGTATTATCATCATCTGCCTAGCCTTTTCCCAACTTTGTTGAAGTCTGCTTCCAGTCTAACCGGATGCAGCTGAATACCAGTATTTTACATTGAGCGACATCCTATCTGACCTCCACAACCCAGTTAGTACCGGGTAATACGATACCCCTTGGTAAGACTGTTTGTCAGACTTTTTTGGGCCTCTGACTACCTAACAACTGTCAAAGATCTACAAATGACAGTATATCTTCTTCTGCAAATCTCGCAACAGAAATAAGGTTTGCTGTAAGAAAACCCAATTCTGCTGGGTTAAGCTCGCCGTTGTACATAAGCTATATATTTTATTTGTGTATATTTTTTTTTAAATTTTGTGTGCAATAAAGAATAAGAATATGAATGACAGCCGGGACCAACTGCTTAACGTGCTTTCCAAGGTACGGAGGAAACTCGGTATGTAATGGGTATACCCATCCACAGAGCAACCTAGGCAAGCACGGCTTAACCTAACGATCGATCCGAGCGGCTATTATTATTTAGCCACGAGCTCGAATTTGATATCTGTAGCGTTAGATAATAATACCTTGTGCCCACCCGAACCCCCGAAGTGGTTAGGTTAGTCATTACTATAACGTTACCATGAAAACACTCATAGAACTGTCTATCCACACTAATCTTACTACTTTAAGGTGAATGCTCCAGGGTAGCCCGCGAAATTCAAATTTTCTTAATTCAAATCTTTCTTGATTTTGATGATTATAATTCTGTAACTACATACGTTTTACAGCCGCGAATAATATTTTTATCAACATACAACCTAGCACTGGCCTGCAAATTGCAAAAAACGTAAGAAAATTTGAATTTCGCGGGCTACCCTGGAGCATCAGCCTTAAACACAAAATTTTGTGAGGAATGGATGTTTGTTACTTTTTTACATAAAAACTAATGAACGGAATGTATAACTTGAATTAACACAGAATACTTTGTATCCTGGCAGTACGATCGAATAGTGGGACAGTGGTGCCGATTCCCTTGTTCACAAACTAAACTAAATTTAAGTTGAATGCATCTTTTTCTTTCTATTTTATTATGAAAAGGACAGAAGATAAATATTAGTTTAATCCTGTCAAATTAGTCAGCACCTGACGTAATTTGATGTAATTTTAGTAGTCAACTTTTTAATCGCGTCTAAAACTTGTATGGCGCTGATTAATTTGACAGAACATAACTAAAATTTATCTTCTGTCCTTTTCTTAACGAAATAGAAAGAAGAAGATGCACTGAACTTAAATTTGCTTTAGTTTGTAAACAACGGAATCGGCACCAATAGATGACTGACTAAAAAAACTAGGATTCTGTTTAGTCCGTCAGTTAGAGTATTGGAAAATAATGGACACGTATTTTTTGTTTTTGTAAATCAATGAATATTGACAAAGATAAAACGCATCAAAACTCGGGAGTGGGGGCTCGTGACGTGAGAACTAGCTAAAAATTATAACAAGGCGTGACGTATTGAGAATTTTAAAAGTGTCATATCGCACCCCCCACCGAATAATATGGTAATGTGCTATTACGATAGTTTACGTTTTATTGCATATTCGATATTTATAGCATTGATTACACCTTGTAATTTTTTTTCGTAATTTTTGTATGCATATTTGCAAAAGTACAATAATTTCAATGGTCCCATAATGGACTTAACAATATTATTCCTGAAAAATCTTAACACAATTTTTGCACGAATAGTATCGTAACACGTTGTTACAGATTATGCAATCTTTAACTTTTTCGGTAAGCGACGTTTACCGTTTTATTCGAGTAAAAACGCATATCTAGTTCCACGTAAAGTGTAATACAATTATATTCGTGTTTTGTTTTAATTCACAGGATTTGGTAATGTTGTTTTACACAACATGACAGAGACCTATTAAAATCGTAATGTCGTTCACTGTATCATAATAGTTAATATTCTTAAAGCAAGCGGTTTGTACAATAAAATATTACGATGGTGTCAGTACGTAATGAATGAATACAGTATTTTTCATTTGTTATCCATTGTGATTGATGAGTAAATTTGTGTTTTTTTGTAAATGGTATCTCGCAGTTCAACCTAGGAGGTTGTCGTCTGCTTAACCCGACTATCCTGTGGGTGCCTTGAGTGTCAGGCCTCCAGCCAGGGCAAAAGACTTACAAACTAAGCGACTACACTTAGAGCGTCGCTGGGGGAGAAAAGCAATCGAACAGGCTTTAGGGGTTGATTTTGAACTACAAGCTCAGGCACGTGGGCTGGCTCGAGCAAGGGTCGGAGAGGGCATGGATCGGGACGTTGCGACGGTCCTTGATGGCGAGGACAAAATGACGGCTGTTTGCGTCTGTGCTTCTCGAGCGTGCTAGTTTTCCTACTGATCTCCTGGAGGTGGGTGGTAGCGTCATCGGGGGTGGCTCGTATCGGGTGGCCGATGCGATTAGAGGATTACGTTACCTTATAGCAGAATCGAAGAAGAGCTTAGAAAAGCGTTTCATAAACTGAAGGATAGTGGGCATTCTAAGCCTATGTGAAATAAGAAAGAAAATAAAGAAAAAATATTTATTTGCCGCAGGCAACTAACGTGCAAAACATAAGTATTAGGTACAAAACTTATAAGACGTTTAAAATATAACATACGTATGGAACAGAAAAAAGAAAAAAAACAAAAAAGTTGACATCTAGCACGTCGTGAGTGCGACAAACAGGTTAAACCAGTCAGCATGATGCTGTGCTATGGGGAGCCCACAGCACAGCACTGGTTTTCAGTGGTCACCCTTGAAAAAAACGTACGGAAGCCAATACAGTGGATGTGTAGACCATTAGGTCATTGCGGATATAGTAAGGGGCTCCCGTGACTTAGCGTGAGAACCGGTTCTGGAGTCCCTGGATCCTATAGATATATCTAGCCTTGGTATACCGTACAAACACGACACCAGCGTATGTCATGATGGGACGGATCACCGCGGCATAGAGGCACAACATGCACCTGAGAGACAACTTACTAACAGGAAATGGAGCCTACCTATAGCAAAGGCGACTCGGTCACGAGCTGCACTGATATGCGGCCCGAAGGACAGATAGTCGTCGAGTATGACTCCTAGATATCTGGCTTGCTTCTCCCAAGGGATAGGCTTACCGTACAGAGTGATTGGGCTGGGGGAGGTGGAATTGATACGCGGTTTCAAAAAAAGAACCGCCCGAGTCTTATCGGTATTAGTCTTAATCCTCCACTTCCGGATCCAAGTATCTAAGACGTCGACTGAGGTTTGTATGGTTTTGGCAATAGCATTTTTATAACGACCAGTGTAATAGATGGCCGCGTCGTCCGCGAACAGGGCTAACTGAGCCTTTTTGCTTCAACAGCACGTAACAGCGTAAAAGCGTGAATATAAGCGGGGAGATGGTGGCTCGAATGGAGTGACTCCTCTCCCCATTCGAGGTGAGGAGAGAGCTTCCCCGCTATCACAATAGTGGAAGGTGCGATCCGACTGAGAGTCTCGTAGGATGAGCACGAGACGGTCTGGCACTCTTAGTTGGTAAAGCTTGTACAAGCCGTTGTGCCAGACTTTGTCGAAGGTTTTTGCTATGTCGAAGAAAAACCCGCCCGTCATCGCTCCAGCGCTCAAATACTCGACGATGCTGTGGACCTGTTGGATACACGAGTGTTTGGTCCTGAAACCGAATTACTCGTTGGAAATGAGACTCTTAGCCTCGGCATAGTCTTCATGTCGCTTATAAATAAAGGCGAAAACCCACAGCTGCGCACGGAGAGGTAACGGAGCTTCGCTTTGCAAGAAAATGTATGTGAATGTGACCACCGTAAACCACGGACACGCTGTGCATGACTTGACGTCATTAGTACATGCGTAGCTTGTTCGAATAAGGCGCTCACATAGCTCATCGCTATCAATGGTGCTGTGCATGCGGTACACAGTATACACGAATACCCACGACCATACCGCAGTGGGCCACGCACGCTACAATTGTACTTAGTCGTGGGCGTATAGTATATACTGCAGTTGATACGTAGACCCACGTTATCAAACAAATGAATCCACGCAGCTAAAATGCACCGCGTGCCCATGCACAGCGTACACCGCGGCGGGTTTGCGCCTGTCTTTTTAATGCCGAACGCATACAGAAGACTGATAGACCAGTAGCTACATGGTTCCGCCTTGGGCTTACCGGGTTTGCGGATAGGTAGGTACTGATAACAGTGGCCTCTTTCCATACCTGGGAGAAGATTTTTTTTCTCAAGGCGTCATTAAAGATGGCTTCCATTGACACTATTACCTGGGCGGGGAAGAGTTTGAGCACCTTATTGGTGATTCCATCAGAACCGGGTGCTTTCCGCGGCTAAAGCCTTTTTATGATGTCATGTACTTCGTCGGGTATGACTGGAGGCACAGGATCATTGGGGTCTTTTACGGGAGTGAGAGCGGATCTACGTTCGACATCGGCATTTACTATGGCGAGGTGACATTTGTCTACTGGTTGAGAGCTGGGAGAGCACTGAGACTCCAGGCTGTTTTAATGGTGTACATAATAAAGAGTATTCTATTCTATTCTGTCGAATGCAACGCTCGGGGCGGATAAGAAGAAGCATCGAAGCCTCGACGGTGGCACGCATCTTTCTTTGCATTTGCCAGAAAGCTTGGTGGGTGGGCTCGAATTGGTTGAGCACCTTGTCCTATCGAGTGTAACGATGCTGCTTATGCGCTTCCTTACAACACGCTCTGTAAGTTGTGCATGTGAGCTTTGTAAGCATCCCAGGGTAAGTTGTAGGCACGGATAGCTGCGTTCTTCTCGTTTATCAGTTCACGTACGTCAGCGGGTAGTCTCCATAACTTCATAACTTTTCACAAATTCGCAATTATGTATACTCGTATGTATCGTCAATCAAACTTTTACTGTGTTATTTAATAAAACATGATATTTGCAACATTACATTACTATTAATCTTTTGACACTACATATCGACGAATATTATTGTCATGTTATATTACTGTATACACTAACGCTTGGATAATATCGTAATATCATATTGCCGGCAGTCTTTTCGGTACCGAATTTCAACGAATAAACCCGTAATGCATTAATACTTACAACGATATCGTTGAGGTTACACGCGAATAATATCGTAATGATGTGTTGCATACAATTGTTTTGTCCTACAATATCAGTAACATTATTTTCGTCAATAACTTTGTTTTGTTATACTATTGCAAAAAAAATGCATACAGTAAAACAGACTGCAAAAAATTAGCTTTGTTTTGATGTATAAGTGGCTATCGTAGGATTCACCCATGCTGAGATATATGCATAAAACAGTTTTTTATTTTTCCTGTAAAATTTAGAATTGTCGATTACCGGTTTATTCGGTGGGGGGTGCGATATATTCGTCAATTTAGGTTTACGTAACAAAAGAAAAAATATGTGTCCAATATTTTTTGGAAATCTATCTGACGGACTAATTAGATTTTTTTTGTCGTCTTGCCTATTCTTTTTTGTCATCCACCCTATTACCGTACTCCACGCGGGCGAAGCCGTGGGTATAAGCTAGAATTATAAATGCAAAAGTAACGCCTGTCTGTCAGTTACCTTTTCGCACCACAGATTTGAATGTGGCTTACGTTCTATACTTACGCCACAGATAGGAAGTCTTTAATTTTATCCCGATATTATCCACATTCCCGAGGAATACTTTCAACCTCCACGCGAACAAACCCGCAGGCGGAAGCTAGTAAGTAGTAACCACATAAAGGTAGAAGGCCAATTCAAAGTTCGGACCACGGTCGTTATTACTGGCCTGCAATGCGGGTAATGTAGCTAGTTAATTAAGTTATCAACTAGTCTGCCAGCTCATTTTATACAGAATATTATTATCGTTGGAATGAAGCTAATGACCGTGCAATAAAACATCTAGAAGTCGTTTTCATGAATAAGTATTTAAATAGAATGACATCATCTCTACGCATAAGAACATTATGTTTGTACTGGCAACAAAAAAAAAAGTTTCATTGAAATAAGGTATTTTAATCAATTACTTAAATCTAAATATATAAAAGAAGAAACTGACTGACTGACTGACTGACTGACTGACTGACTGACTGACTCATCTATCAACGCACAGCCCAAACCGCTGGGTCTACAGATTCCAAATTTGGCAAGTAGGTTCCTTATGTGGTCTAGGGGTGCACTAAGAAAGGATTTTTCAAAATTCATCCCCAAAAGGGGTTAAACGGGGCTCCAAAGTTTGTAAGGGGAAACAAGATTAGTTAGACTATTTTATTCGAAACTTCACAGGAGTGCTCCTATTGATAAATGAGTAGAAACGGGTTTCAGGTTTTTTCAGAATTCAACCCCTAAGAGGGGAAAATGGGGTGGCAAAGTATAAAAATCAATGCAAAGCCCAAACCACTGAGTCTAGAAATTCCAAATTTGGCAAGTAAGTTCCTTATGTGGTCTAGGGGTGCACTAAGAAAGGATTTTTCAAAATTCAACCCCTAAGGGGGTTAAACGGGAATCCAAAGTTTGAATGGGTAAAACAAGATTAGTTAGACTATTTTATTCGAAACTTCACAGGAGTGCTCCTATTGATAAATGAGTAGAAACGGGTTTCAGGTTTTTTCAGAATTCAACCCCTAAGAGGGGGAAATGGGGTGGCAAAGTATAAAAATCAATGCACAGCCCAAACCGCTGAGTCTAGAGATTCCAAATTTGGCACAAAGGTTCTTTATGAGGTTTAGGGGTGCATTAAGAAAGGATTTTTCAAAATTCACCCCCTTAGGGGTTGGAACGGGAGTCCAAAGATTACGTGGGGAAATAAGATTAGTTAGACAACTTTATTCAAAACTTAACAGGAGTACTCCTATCGATAAATGAGTTAACGTTTGTGTTTCAGCTTTTTTTCAGAATTCAACCCCTAAAGGGGGAAATGGGGTAACAAAGCCTGAAATTCCATATAGGTATTGTTTTTATGGTGAATTGGGTGGGGTGTATTACAAAAACAACGATTTTAAGATTTAATGTGGCAGACCTGAAATACTACCATTCCCTGTTGGGGTGCGATGGGGTTGAAATGTCTAAAAATCAATATGGGTGTCGATACCGAGATTATCAGGGGTGCTGATTACGAAAATGGCATTTATTTTGAGATCCAGATGATAATGATTGTGATTACGATGATGATGATTGTGATAATGACGACGATGATTGTGATGACGATGATTTTGATTACGATGATAATGATTGTGATTACGATGATGATGATTGTGATTACGATGATGATGATTGTGATAATGATGATTGTGATAACGATGATAATGATTGTGATTACAATGATAATAAGTGTGATAACGATGATGGTGATTGTGATAGTGATTGTGATTGTAATGGTGATTGTGACAGTGACGGTGATTGTGATAGTGTCGGTGATTTTGATGGTGATAGCGATGGTTTTGATAGCGATGGTTGTGATAACGAGGACGGAGATTGTGATGATGATGATTGTGTGTGATTAAGATGATAATGATTGTGATTACGATGATAATGATTGTGATAACGATGATGGTGATTGTGATAGTAATTTTGATGGTGATTGTGATTGTGATGCTGATTGTGATGGTGATTGTGAAAGTGGCAGTGATTGTGATGGTGATAGCGATGGTGATTGTGATTGTGATTGTGACGGTGATGGTGATTGTAATAATTATGTAGATTATTGTGATTACTATGATAAAGATTGTGATAACGAGGGTAGTGATTGTGATGGTGATTATGATGGTGATGGTGATTGTGATGGTGATGGTGATTTTGATTTTGATTGTGATAGTGTTGGTGATTGTGATAATGATGGTGATTGTGATAATGATTGTGGTTGAGATAGTGATGGCAATTGTGATCATGATGATTGTGATTACGATTATAATGATTGTGATGACGAGGATGGATATTGTGATGATGATGATTGTGAATATGATGATAATGGGTGTGATTACGATGATAGTGATTGTGATAATGATGATAGCGATTGTGATTACGATGATAATGATTGTGATAACGATGATGGTGATTGTGATACTGATTTTGATGGTGATTGTGATGGTGATGGTGATTGTGATGGTGATGGTTATTGTGATGGTGATTGTGATGGTGATAGCGATGGTGATAGCGATGGTGATAGCGATGGTGATTGTGATGGTGATTGTGATGGTGATTGTGATGGTGATTGTGATTGTGATACTGATTTTGATGGTGATTGTGATGGTGATCATGATTGGGATAGTTATTCTGAGAGTGGTGATGATTGTGATGGTGATAGCGATAGTGATTGTGATGGCGATTGTAATGATGATTGTGATGGTGATTGTGATGGTGATTGTGATGGTGATTGTGATGGTGATTGTGATGGTGATTGTGATGGTGATGGTGATTGTGATGGTGATTGTGATGGTGATTGTGATGGTGATTGTGGTGGTGATTGAGATAGTGATGGTGAGTGTGATAATAACTGTTATTACGATGATAATTATTGTGATAACGATGATGGTGATTGTGATAGTTATTTTGATGGTGATTGTGATGGTGATGGTGATTGTGATAGTGATAGTGATGGGGATTGTGATGGTGATTATGATTGTGATAGTGATGGTGATTGTGATTGTTATGGTGATTGTGATAGTGATGGTGATTGTGATTGTTATGGTGATTGTGATGATGATTGAGATAGTGATGGTGATGGTGAGTGTGATAATGACTGTGATTACGATGATAATTATTGTGATAACGATGATGGTGATTGTGATCGTTATTTAGATGGTGATTGTGATGGTGATGGTGATTGTGATAGCGATAGTGATGGGGATTGTGATGGTGATTGTGATGGTGATTGTGATAGTTATTTTGATGGTGATTGAGATGGTGATGGTGATTGTGATAGTGATTGTGATAGCGATAGTGATGGGGATTGTGATTGTGACAGTGATGGTGATTGTGATTGTGATTGTTATGGTGATTGTGATGGTGATTATGATAATGATTGTGGTAATTATGGTGGTTGTGTTAATGATGATAATTGGTAATAATGATGGTGACTGTGATAGTGATGGTGATGGGGATTGTGATGGTGATTGTGATAGTGATAGTGATGGTGATTGTGATAATGATGGCGGTTGTGATAGTGATGGTGATTGTGATAATAATAATTGTGATGATTAAGAAATGTGGCACATAGATAGTTTATAACCTGGATTAACATGGAGGACACTATTATCCCTTTAGTATGATCCAGTGGGACAGTTACCGAACTTCACGCGGGCGAAGCCGCGGGCAACAGTATTATAAAGAGGTAACATTTATTTGTAAGTTTGTATGTAGGGGGTAATCTCCGAAAGTAATGAACCAATTTTAAAAATTGTTTCACTGGTAGAAAGCTACATTATTCGTGAGTGCTATAGGCTATATTTTATTCCTTATTCGTACTCCCACGGGAACGGGAACTACGCGGGTGAAACCGCGGGACGTCAGCTAGTCTAAATATATAAAAGAAGAAACTGACTGACTCATCTATCAACGCACAGCCCAAACCGCTGGGTCTACAGATTCCAAATTTGGCAAGTAGGTTCCTTATGTGGTCTAGGGGTGCACTAAGAAAGGATTTTTCAAAATTCACCCCCTAAGGGGGTTAAACGGGACTCCAAAGTTTGTATGGGGAAACAAGATTAGTTTAACTATTTTATTCGATACTTTACAGCAGTGCTCCTATTGATAAATGAGTAGAAACGGGTTTCAGGATTTTTCAGAATTCAACCCCTAAGAGGGGGAAAAGGGGTGACAAAGTCTAAAAATCAATGCACAGCCCAAACCGCTGAGTCTAGAGATTCCAAATTTGGCACATTGGTTCCTTATGTGGTCTAGAGGTGCACTAAGAAAGGATTTTGCAAAATTCAACCCCTAAGGGGGTTAAACGGGGCTCCAAAGTTTGTATGGGGAAACAAGATTAGTTTAACAATTTTATTCTAAACTTCATAGGAGTGCTCCTATTGATAAATGAGTAGAAACGGGTTGCAGGTTTTTTCAGAATTCAACCCCTAAGAGGGGAAAATGGGGTGGCAAAGTATAAAAATCAATGCACAGCACAAACCACTGAGTCTGGAGATTCCAAATTTGGCACATAGGTTCTTTATGGGGTTTAGGGGTGCATTAAGAATAAATTTTTCAAAATTAACCCCCTAAGCGGTTGAAAAGGGGGTCCAAAGATTACATGGGGAAATAAGATTAGTTAGACTACTTTATTCGAAACTTAACAGGAGTACTCCTATCGATAAATGAGTTAACATTTGTGTTTCAGGTTTTTTCAGAATTCAACCCCTAAAGGGGGAAATGGGGTAACAAAGCCTGAAATTCAACATAGGTATTGTTTGTACGGTGAATTGGGTCGCGTGTATTACAAAAACAACGTAATGTGGCGGACCTGAATTACCATCATTCCCTGTTGGGGTGCGATGGGGTTGAAATGTCTAAAAATCAATATGGGTGTCGAAACCGAGATTATCAGGGGTGCTGATGTCGAAAATGGCATTAGGAAAATGGCAATGCCATTTATTTTGAGATCCAGAAGATGGCGGATTCAACTTCTATACAGGGTTATTGTTGATTTATTGTGATGATTGTGATAACGATGATAATTATTGTTATAATGATAATGTTGATTGTGATGATGACGATTATGATTAAGATGATAATGATTGTGATTACGATGATAATGATTGTGATAACGACGATGGTGATTGTGATAGTGATTTGATTGTGATTGTGATGGTGATTGTGATTGTGATAGTGACGGTGATTGTGATGGTGATAGCCATGGTGATCGTGATTGTGACAGTGATAGTAATGGTGATTGTAATAGTGATGGCGATTGTAATAGTGATAGTAATGGTGTTTGTGATAATGATTGTGGTTGTGATAATGATGGCGATTGTGATCATGATGATTATGATTGTGATGACGAGGATGGAGACTGTGATGATGATGATTGTGATTACGATGATAGTGGTTGTGATTACAATGATAATGATTGTTAAAATGATGATAGTGATTGTGATGATGCTTGTGATGGTGATTGTGATGGTGATTGTGATAGTGATTGTGATGGTGATTGTGATTGTGATGGAGATTGTGATTGTAATAACGATGATAATGATTGTGATTACGATGATAATGATTGTGATGGTGATTGTAATGGTGATGTGACCGTGATTGTGATGGTGATTGTGATAGTGATAGCGATTGTGATAGTGACAGTCATGGTGATTGTGATAATGATTGTGGTTGTGATAGTGATGGCGATTGTGATCATGATGATTGTGATTTAGATGAATATGATTGAGATTACGATGATAACGATTGTGATGACGAGGATGGGGATTGTGATGATGATGATTGTGATTACGATGATAATGATTGTTAAAATGATGATAGTGATTGTGATAGTGATTGTGATCGAGATTGTGATGGGGATTTTGATGGTGATTGTGATGGTGATTGTGATGGTGATTGTGATGGTGATGGTGATGGTGATGGTGATTGTGATAGTGATTGTGATTACGATGATAATGATTGCGATAAAGATGATGGTGATTGTGATAGTGATTTTTATGGTTATTGTGATAGTGATTGTGATAGTGACGGTGATTGTGATGGTGATAGCGATGGTGATGGGGATTGTGATGGTGATTGTGATTGTGATGATTATTGTGATGGTGATTGCGATGATGATTGTGATAATGATTGTGATAATGATGGTGGTTGTGATAGTGATGGTGATTATGATGGTGATTGTGATAATGATGGTGACTGTGATAGTGATGGTGATTGGGATAATGATGGTGGTTGTGATAGTGATGGTGTTTGTGATGGTGATTGTGATGGTGATTGTGATAGTGATTGTGATTACGATGATAATGATTGTGATAAAGATGATGGTGATTGTGATAGTGATTTTTATGGTTATTGTGATGGTGATTGTGATAGTGACGGTGATTGTGATGGTGATAGCGATGGTGATGGGGATTGTGATGGTGATTGTGATTGTGATGATTATTGTGATGGTGATTGCGATGATGATTGTGATAATGATTGTGATAATGATGGTGGTTGTGATAGTGATGGTGATTATGATGGTGATTGTGATAATGATGGTGACTGTGATAGTGATGGTGATCGTGATAATGATTGGGATAATGATGGTGGTTGTGATAGTGATGGTGATTGTGATGGTGATTGTGATAGTGATTGTGATTACGATGATAATGATTGTGATAAAGATGATGGTGATTGTGATAGTGATTTTTATGGTTATTGTGATGGTGTTTGTGATAGTGACGGTGATTGTGATGGTGATAGCGATGGTGATGGGGATTGTGATGGTGATTGTGATTGTGATGATTATTGTGATGGTGATTGCGATGATGATTGTGATAATGATTGTGATAATGATGGTGGTTGTGATAGTGATGGTGATTGTGATAATGATTGGGATAATGATGGTGGTTGTGATAGTGATGGTGATTGTGATGATAATAATAAATTGTGATGATTATGTAATTTGGCACATATATAGTTTATAACCTAAATTAACATGTAGAACACTATTTATCCCTTTAGCATAATTCAGTGGGGCAGTTACCGAACTGCATGCGGGCGAAGCCGCGGGCAACAGCTAGTATAATATAATGTTGTAAGCATTGAAGGTCGAACTAGTGTTTCCCAAAATTATTATAGTTTTGCTATTCAAAAATATTTAATAAAATAGATAATATATAAAAGCATGAAATGGAATTTAAAATAAGCTTTTAAAACAGTGGAAATCACTACACTGCATGACACAATTGACAGTGAATTGAAAAACAGTCACATCACTGTTATTATTTTGTATTTATTCAGTCTAGTTGGATTAGATACATGATAATGCAATATTTGAAGTATTCATTCCATTTATTTGAGAAGCCTCGATAGCCATGGTTTATGTAGGTACTATCGATATTGTTTTATTATTGACAGTAGAACAGGCACTTATCCAAAACGAGGACAAATACAAAAGTCACGATGGTCTATGGTCCATACTGATATCTACCAGATCATCTCAAACAGCTTATGTTTCATATTTATGATCATCAAACTCACATATTTGCAAATATATTCACAACAATTTATTATACAAAATACAAACAATACAACAAATACAATTTATTATTTATTTATTTTACAATTCCTAGAACGAAAATAGCATTGTTGTAATATGATATTAATTTTGCTAAGGAAATTGTGATTACAAATATTTGCATGCTATGTTTAATCTTGGCAAAACACGTCTGTCCTATTTTATACTGTAAGACCTTTTTATACCATGTTTTACGCAAATAAATATATTATTATTATTATTATAAATTTCCCTATTTATAGCCTTACATTTATTCCTACATTTGCGTCAGTCTTTTGTTTTTTTGTCAATCCGTCTAAGGACACATCAGGCACACAGGCTCTGCAGACACGTGTTGAAGTTTGTGAAAACAAACTTCAACACGTGTCTGCAGAGCCTGTCAATTAATTAGGTCACAGGTGTAGGTACAGAATAACAGTTTCGAATTCTCCGTATTATAGACAGGCCATTAAAATGCAACTCGATGAATTCCGTAGTTACCGTTGGCGACTGTCTGTCCGTTTGTGTTTGAATGGATACAGGAAATCAAGATACAAAATTAAAAAACATCTATAGTTTTGAAAAACCATTGCACCACACTAATACCCAACCAGCCATTGATATAAAAAGGAATCGGTACTACAACGTGTACTCAATTAACTGATAAGATATGATTGTTTTAAATCAAAATACAAGGTAATCAAATTTTGTATTTTCCTTCATAAATAAAATCTTCAGTTTCACGGTGTGCTTATGAGAATATTCAGTATACTAAACTGGGATTTCATATAACCTAATATTTCCTTTCTAGTGTAGTCCATAAATCACCCCATACAATAATCTAGAGTCTAGAAATCTAGATGTAATCATACAACATGTGAAAACTACAGCGTAAATAAATTCACTTTAAATGCAAATACAAGTGCAGCAGCGATATACGTTGCTGATAAATAAATATATAAAACGTGTCATATCCAAACGGATGAAGAATGCACATATTGCACGTTCTTCTACATACCTAACTGTAGTAATACGCATGTAAGGACATATTCCTTCTACTACACACTAAGACCCACTAAGGATCTTATTGTGTAGTAGAAGCAATATTTACGTATATAATTTATTTTCAAAGGAGCGTGGCCTTCCATGGTCCACCCACTTTATTTGAATTTCGCGGGCTACCTGTCGCTTCCACCTTGAGTCGCGTGTTAACGTAAGCTTAAAAATCGGCCCACTATTTTATCCACAACAACTCAATAGGATCGACATAAGCTTTTCGATACCTAATGTCAACCATCATCATCTGCCTAGCGTTTTCCCAACTATGTTGGGGTCGGCTTCCAGTTTTACCGGATGCAGCTGAATACCAGTATTTTACATGGAGCGACTGCCTATGTGACCTCCACAACCCAGTCAGTACCGGGTAATACGCTACTCCTTAGTAAGACTGGTTGTCAGACTTTTTTTGGGCCTCTTGGCTTAACGTACTTTCCGAGGCACGGAGAAAACTCGGTATGTAATGGACACGGCTTAACCTAACGATCGACCCGAACGGCTGTTATTATTTAGCCACGAGCTCCTCCACCTAACCTAACGTCAACCCAATACATATATATTATTTTACCACTTTATCGAGGTCATAATACTGTGTCACACCATCAAATACTTTTACTCATCAAGTATACTTTTCTTCGCCATTTTTTTCGGTAAGCGCGTCGACTAGCTGTAAAATAAAATTCCACTTACCTATATTTACACTGCCTGTCAGCATTATCTTCCATCTTACACCTCCACTCCACTCCGTTGGCTTCGGGTTCGTCCGAACTCTCCCGAAGTTGCACGAGCGCGAACGAAGACACAAAGGACGGTTGGAGTTCAAACACTGGGCACTATTTACTATTGGAACTGTTTTTAAATACTATTTGATATCCATTATTGGTTTAAATGTCACTGGTTTGGTATAGTTTTTTTTTGTGATAGTGTCTTGGTTAGTTACTAGGCAAAAAACAACAATTACACATTAGTTAGTGTTTTAATTTGAGATGTACTGGCGACGATACCGCAACGATTGGAAGCCATTTTGCCGACTTTTACTCATTATTTTTTCGACTAGTTTCAATCTTGAAACGTCAATAATAAAATTCGTAAATACATAAGTTCAAAAAAATACATAACTTAGATTTTAAACGTCTACATCTAATAACACTAAATAAGTAAAGAGCATTTTATTTTGTTTCTAGCAATAACATCATACGTTTGTTAATTTTAAAGTTCCTTTGCCGTAGTAACAAAATTGTTTTCTTAGTTAATTTGGTAGTCAAAGTATAATCTTGTGGATTCAGGCCCTAATGACTTATGTACATAAACATAGTCACGAACTCCTCCCCAGAATCGAAATGGTGAATTACTAAATGATTACATTACTTAGTGGACTTCTGCTTCCACGAACTTGTGAAGGCCAACAAAGTAATTAGTAAATGTTACTCGTTCATTTAGGAAAAGTCAACGCAGAAGAAGACAAGTATCTGTCATAAGTTTTCTTTCCGGTATTAATTACTCAGGAGCTCATTATGTTTGGACGGCAAAACGATGATAATATTTTATCTAAGGCTTATTATCGCTGTCGCATCTCAGCTGAATATTAATCTTAGCACTACTAAGCAAATATACACAATATAATATCAACCCTAACCTAAAGATGTTACGATAAGAAGTTACTTTCCAAACGCTAAGCACGTAGCAACTGTATCTTCACTGCTACGCCGCTACGCCGTAGCGATGTGCTACGGCGTAGCGGCTGGGGAAATGAAGTTGTTCAATATTGCTCGCGACATTGAATGACACTTTATCGTCGATGATAAAAAGTATTTTATTTCCCTATGGTCCACGTCTTGGATTATTTATCTTGGAACAAAACATTGAAAGTCGGTGTGTAAACAACTTGGAAAGTTTGTAACGCTGGGATGACACAGTTGTCTTTGGTTTCACAGTTTTAATGTTTTGAAATGAAATTCTACTCTTGAGTCTGTTCAGGTATGGTCAGAGTCTGTTGTCCATACCGGTTTAAACGAATCTTAAAAAAAAAAAAACGATGCAATTGTATTATTCATATGTAGATATTAATTAGACTTATGACAATATGCACGTATGCTTTGAATAGGCGACTGAAGGTTGTGTTTTTAAATTATACAAGTTAAATCTTTTACAAAGCAGGTACTTAAGTAAGATTTAAACTACCCTCAAAAATAATGTGTAGCTCAAAAATGCTCATTTTTGCAACAGTAACTAATAACGTTAAATAATTTACAAAATTACACAACGAAGACAATTTTATCTAAAACCTCACACAGCACTCAATATTCTCCATTACCCTTTTTGAAACACAGAGGGAACTTTTTACTCCAACGGGTTGAAAATTAAAATGGCTCATATTACCTCCTCACTCTTTGATGTAGGAGTGTGAACAGGTTCTAAAAGGTGTGAACAATTAGCCGAGCGCAGGGAAAAGTCTGTGAGCAGTGAATATTTCTTTGGCAAAAAGGCAGCATTTTTGAACTAGTTTCAATGTTGAAAATGGACTGTGTTTAAAAGTATGATTTGCTAAAAGGTTAAAACTTATTTGGAGTGACTCCATGAGACGGTTCATCATCATCTGCCTAGCCTTTTCCCAACTATGTTGGGGTCGGCTTCCAGTTTTACCGGATGCAGCTGAATACCAGAACTTTACATGGAGCGACTGCCTATCTGACCTCCACAACCCAGTTAGTACCGGGTAATACGATACCCCTTGGTAAGACTGGTTGTCAGACTTTTTGGGCTTCTGACTACCTAACGACTGTCAAAGATCTACAAATGACAGCCGGGACCTGCTTTCCGAGGCACGGAGAATGGGTGGTTACCCATCCACAGACCAACCTAGGCAAGCACGGCTTAACCTAACAATTGACCCGAGCGGCTGATTGTGATGCAGAAAAAATATATCAGAACGGGCTAAACCAGTACAGAGGGTCTAAATAAGTAGCAATCACTTTCAAAGGGTTTCGGATTTCTATAAAGATTTTAAAATGGAGAGAGGGAGTGAGACTGCCTCATTAGTCTAGTGGCCGCAAGCGCGACTACTGAGCATGAGGTCCTGAGTTCGATTCCCAGGTCGGGCAAAGTGTTATTGGGTTTGTTTCATCAGGAACTTCTCAGTAGCAGCCACGGAGTCTTTATCTGTGACCAGTTGATGGCAATAAGTTCGCACCCTATTACACTACACTACAACAGCCCATAACGTCCACTGCTGGACATAAGCCTCTCCCATGATGGGAGGAATTTGCCGTAATCTCCACGCTTGGCAGGCGGATTGGAGATCGCAGTGACGAAATACTAACAGAAAATGCTGCTGCCCATTCTCTGGTCTACGGAGGCGCAAGGTGTTCTGCCTCAGACATTAGTCGCCTTATACGACACCCGTGAGTGTAATGGGTTGGTTCTATTCTACTCTGTCGGATACCACACGGCTACGCCCCCTTTTACATGGGACTTAAACGTAACTGGCTGAATGTGGGGGTACTAATGGGTACATCTCTCCCTAACCCTTTGGGGATTTGAGGCTTGATGTTATAAAAAAATGGATTGATTGAAATCAGTTTTTTTAGTAGCCCAAGTCAATCTAATACGTTTTTTCGATTTTCCCTCATCAACGAACGTCACTGGTAAAATGTTAATAATTTGTCAAAACCCTCAGATCTCTACACGCTGATTGTGCCTTGATCATTATTTACCCATTTGCAAACTGGGCGATAATCACTGAATATGAATAATTCTTATTACTAATTCACTGAACTGATTGTATTCAGTTCAGTGAATTCGTGTACCATTCATTTTTAAATCAATAACTGAGTAACAATACCAGTCTATTAATGAAGACCTACTCTACTAGGCTATTTATGGCTGCACGCATCAAATGACTAGCAAATTAAAATCCCCCCTTATTTATTTCGAGCCGCCTGCACCACTTTGCTAAACTAAGTACATCATTGTTCTGTATCAGTGAATGTCATAATGTATAATTTTACAGTCAAAGCTGTTATCGGTCAAAACTCAAAACCACTTTTGACTGGTGTAAAATGCGTTTTCTGCATTAAAAATATGTTATTTTATAACGCCTCAGTTGTAATTACCTAGTCCTAGAATAACATGATGTTTTTGGTCACAAAAAAAAAACCTAACAAATTAATAAGTTTCTAAGTAAATGTTAATTATACCTAGGTACTTAAAATGTTACTTACGGGATATCTTCCGTGATTATTGATTATTTTAAGTATAGTTATGAACCGTGAAAGCTTAAAACAGTGTTTAAATGTTAATTATTGGTAAAATTCTTTTGACCGGTCAAAAGTAGTTTTGACTGATAAACAGTTTTGTATAGTACTGATTTATAGTGTGACCAAGCGTTACACCGCACGATTCTCACGGAGGGCTAAGATGGCGTATCCCTTGAACTTTGAATTTTCAGGTTATTGTCATTTATATATTAATTTATATACGTAACAGCGTATACAAAGCAAGAACTTCCTTTAGATACCAGAACTTATTCCTAACATGATATAACTTAGTTCAAAGGAACCGACTTTTAACTGATTACAACTCTGAACACGCAAATTGGGCCAAACCACGTAGCCGTGCTATACCTAGAATTATTTGTGGGTTCATACGGAGGCAGCCATTTGCAAAACAGCGTAGTAGGTAAAGTAATAAATAAGTAAGCAAACAAATGTTTTGTTAGTTTACCTTTCGTACTCTAATAAATTAATCTACATCATAATAATATTAGTGGGATCCCTTCTTTTTGCATAATGTTCTTTTTCCTAATATCCATATCATACCACAATCAAGTTTTAGTTATTTTTACGTTTTTAATTTGAATTAAAAAATCATTATTAGTGACAGATACAAAAGTTAGTGACAGAAACGAATCGCTACAAAACCGACTCTACGTAGTCTTGTCTGCCCTACCCCTAGAGTGTAATCTAAGCCCGCGTAGGCGCGGAGGGGCGAGGCGGCCCGCAAGCTGAGGAGCAAGCGGTTAACGCTCGACGCCGTAGCTGAGGCTGGCCAGCAAGCCAAAGCTGCGGCGGTGAGCGTAAAACACATCTGCGACGATAAGCTCGCATGGGACCGCCGGAGTCCCACAGTGCCGGAGCCATGACAGAAGCCATGCCTGCTGCATGTTGCATACTGCATGCTTCTTACAGGGAATAACCTCACATAAATGTTCACTATCAACTATATGTTCAAAACAAATATATTATCTATTACCTGCTTCAGGAGATATGGTTTAATTTCCAATCGTCAAAATAAATCGGTATATCCAATTAGGGTTTGTCTAACATTTTAGGAGTTAATTATTATGCTTCTTTGTTATGCCTATAAAAAATATGTTTTAATATCATTATGCGTAAATAAATTTATGCCTAAGAATGTTATGCTTAATCATTATTATGGTTAGAGAAATTATGCTTAGAAAAATTATGCGTAAGCTGTTATGCGTAAATAATGTTATGCGAAAATATAATTAGAAGTAACAAAAGTATGCCAAGTTATATTAGGTCTTAAAATTTTACGCAAATGGATAGGGAACCAATATTAGTTTATCTTATGATCATCATAAGGGTTCTGAACCCGTACTTTAGATTGAATATATAAATACTTTAGATTGAAGAATTGGAAGCCTCATTTACCCTATTTATGAGCCTAAAGTTTCTGTTTTACTGTTTAGTATGTTTAGGCTTGATTTAAGATTAAGTTTTCTCCGCAGTTTCCCCAACGTGGACGTCAGAATTTATCCGACGCGAATTTACCCATTATCTTCCTTGCCTTGTCCCAACTGTGTTGGTCAGTAATACATGGAGTGACTGCGTATCTGACCTTCACAACCCAGTTATTACCCATAATACGATACCCCTTGGTAAGACTAGCTGTCAGACTTTCGGGCCACTGACTACCTGTAACGATTGTCAAGGATCTACGATGCCAAATTACTTAGGCCACTATACCAAATAACCACTCTAAAATGAATAACATAACTCCAAAACGAGCAGAACACGACATTATTATCATATACTAAGCACGTAAGCAATTCTAGCGGCATATAACCGCTAGAATTGCTTACGTGCTTAGTATATGCACCCAACCAGCACTATCGTGAACCAGTTTGTTTGCGAGATACGGTCATATAAACCGTATCTCGCAAACAAACTGGTTCGCATCAAAACACGGATTACCATCCCAACGTCCATTAATATCAAAACAGAGCAAAATTTACAATTTATGAAACTCAATTTTTATAACTCGTATTTTTCAATTTTTTGAGGTGTTATTAATCTTGTAACACAACACCTTTTTTAGGCAAAAATTTGGTTAACAGATTGTTTAAAGCCAAGTTAGGCGCTTTCCACACGGGTGGTTTTCGTATAACCTTTGCCGTCATAATTTTGTTTCAGGGCATGTGTTACTGATTGTAGCTACTTTAAAATGAGCTGGTGTGGGTAAAACCACAGTTTATTTTTACAAACATTCAAAATCGTAAGCAAACCAAAAAGTCACAAGTGACCGATCGCTGTCAAGTAATATTAGAATTTTGAATACAATCTAAAATGTTCCGAAAAGGTGATGCACAAAAGTTCGGTTCGTAACAGCATGATTAATTCAAGCTGTCATATCATACCGTAACCATGTCGCAATGTAGTCGTGCACCACTGCAAACGTGCGAGTTTCCGCCATACGGGCGCATACTTAGTGGTCCAATCAATAAAACAACAACAACAACACAATCAATTGGAAATGAATTGCTTCTCAAATTGAAACAGTATGCCATTTTGTAGGCATTTCATCGAGCTGGCACAGAATGACAGTTGTGATTTGAAAAAATAAATCTCCCTGTATTAACAATGTTTTCGAACGGCCAACCGCAAGTCCGTATCAGTGAACGTCATGGCAGTAAAGGCTTCCGTAGTTAAGGGCCGTGCGGTTCGAGGGCCTATGGACGATGAGCTATGGGCTAGCTCGCTGTCCGTCCGTCTTATGACGACAGGCCGTGGCGCGTTCGTGTTCCACGCGCGCCTTAAAGAGATATTAGCATAAGGAAGGGGTCCGCAAGGGCCGATGCCTGCCGGGGCTGCGGGACTGTTCGAAAGAGATACCGCGGCCCTGGTACACAAAGGGCTAAGAAGCAACATGGATGGGTTTTAGTCAGTAAAAGTCTCACACTCCCTTTCGCTTCGCCCAGAGCAAGAGGAGTCATTTGATGATTTCCCATCCGAAAAAAAAGGGCCGTGCGGTTAACTATATTTACCGTCTCACTCACGGAAAACCATGCATGTGAAAAGGACCTTAGGATAGGGTCGAGCTTGCTTTCCTTTGCGAAGGTGACAAGGGCTCAAATACCCTAAATGTTTTCGGGTCGCAGAGGCATTTTTTGTTTGTTTTAGTTATTATGAATTACTGTTATTTCAAATTGATTATTAATATTGTACACTAGAATTTATAAGTGGTTTCGTTATTAATATTTCTACTTCGGTTACAGTAATTGTTTATTGAAAACAGAATGTAGTAAAGTCATTTATTAATTTTACTCAATTGAATTCTGTAGAAACTCAAATTCTGCGAAAAGATGAAAACCTGCGTTATTATAAATAGTCTAGATAGAATCGCAGCCAGTTACCAACTGTTATTCAGTATTTTCAGAATTCGCAATGTTGTAAAGTTTGTTTCGTGGAAATGGAGTTATCAGAATAAATTGAAATCAGATCTATGTGCCGAAGCCGATGTATTGATCGGCGCATACGTGCTGGGAATGTCTAGGTATCGTTTACGATTCGTCAGGCCACAGTATCTGTATTATGGATATTTATTTGGAATGAATAATTTGATTACCTGCATGTAAAATGGAACTGTTTGTTTTTTTTACTTCTATTGCATGCCCGTTTCGATATTGTACGAGTAGATTAGGTAGGTTTGGTTTTTATGGGATTTGTGCCTTTTTTAGGGTTCCGTACCCAAAGGGTAAAAACGGAACCCTATTACTAAGACTTCGCTGTCTGTCCGTCTGTCTGTCACCAGGCTGTATCTCATGAACCGTGACAGCTAGACAGTTAAAATTTTCACAGATGATGTATTTCTGTTGCCGCTATAACAACAAATACTAAATATAGTCAATGGTACGGAAGCCTTCGTGTGCGAGTCCGACTCGCACTTGGCCAGGTTTTTTTTTCTAACATTACAATGTACCTAAAAAAATACCTTAATAAAAGCCCACTGTACCTAGTTATAGCACATTATCTTTCTTTACTTAGGCACTTACTTATCTTTACTAGTGTAGTATCTATAACTGCCATGCATTCTATTTTTTTTTAAGATCGATTCTTTGATATCATGTAGAAGAAAAATTATAATAATAACCAAATTATCTAAGCCAACGGACTGAACCTAACCAGTCAACGCAAACTTTTTTCAAGAAAATCTAAATTTCTGAATATGTTTTACTTTCAAAGAAAAAGACTACCTAACTGTCTCCAAGAAAATATAACTCCAATACTTTCCCGTTCCGAGACTTAACAATTTTACATATTTAACCATTTCTTAAATAAAACAAAAAGCCTCATCTTTTTATTCTATGAAAAAAATCTAGAATATTATTCTGTTACCAGGAAAACATGAATAAGTGAGATGTACACGTAGGAAACACAGCGGAGGATTCGCAATTTTTCTGAAAATTACATCGCAAGACAAACGTATCTTTGTAATGAATTTGAGGAACAGTAGTAGAAATAATTTATTTTTCCTACATTTTGTAGAGTATTTTGTTTGCAGAATAAATTGTTTGTTTGTTCTTGTCATATTCACGACAACAACAACAACAACAGCCCATAACGCCACTGCTGGACCTGGCCTCTCCCATGATGGGAGAAATTTGCCGTAATCTCCACGCTTGGCAGGCGGATTGGAGATCGCAGTGATGAAAGATTAAGAGAAAACACTGCTGCCCGTTCTCAGGTCTACGGAGGCGCAAGGTGTTCTGCCTCAGACATTAGTCGCCTTATACGACACCCGTGAGTTTTATGGGTTGGTTCTATTCTACTCTGCCGGATACCACACGGCTAACATATTCACGAAGGTAGTATATATATTTCCTTGTGTCTACAGAAAGAATCTCGCCACAAGGATCGCAAGTTTAATGGCAGACAAGGAGCAGCCTGAACAAGTGAGTCTAGAAGCATCACATTTTGTAAAAGAGTTTCTTATATAACAGAGGATAAGAGAAAGCATTAATTCTTTAAAGAGGATAAAACATTATTGAAGACATACCATCACGCCTACAATCTCCAAAGGTTTAAGCAGAGGTGTACCTAATAGTACACCCACATTCGCCAGTTATATTTAAGTCCCATGTAATAGGGAGCGAGCCTATTGCCATCAACTGGGCACAAATCCAGACTACGTGGCTGCTACTGAGAAATTCGTGATAGAAAAATCCAATAACACTGCCGGATCCGGATATTGAACCCAGGACCACATGCTCAGTCGCGCTTGCGACCAAGGAATCGAAACTGTTGAAGTACAAAAATGATCTAGAACAAAAAAAAACACGAAATTATGGGTAGAACAAGTGCCTTTCGGCTTTGTTAGAGTCTATTTAGAAATTATGAATATATGAATTAAAAAAAACGACAAAAAAAGAATTATAAATTTATTATAAAATTAATAAAAATGTATTTTTTTATTTTTTATTTGGGTATTATTTTTGTATTTGGGAATGCCTAGCCTATTCCCAACTGTGTTTGGGTCAGTTTCCAGTCTTACCGGATGTAGCTGAATATCAGTAGTTTACATAGAGCGACTGCCTATCTGACCTCCATAACCTAGTTAGTACTGGGTAATACGATACCCCTTGGTAAAACTGGTTGTCAGACTATCAGGCCACTGACATCTGAACTACTTAATTGAATACCAACATGAAACTCTGCACACAAGCACATTATGGCACTGTTTGTGTCGTAGTCAGCGCGGATTGCCCTACATTCAACCTCTATTTTCAAGTTTAAGTTTTGGAACAACTTTATTCTTTTAAAAATAAAATTTAATCAAGCTTGGCACCTTTTCTCGCCTGCGGTCGTTTTTTGTCGGAATAATTTAATTAATAAACAGTTGGTTCCAGTGATATAAATCCTGAAATGTGCCCTTGACACATTTAGGTTACGCAAAAAATACTTTCACTGCGAAGAGTGAATACATATTCCACTATGGTACGATAGATGCGATTTTCAGTATGAATAAGCATCAGTTTTATTCAAATGTAAACGAAACAGACGTTATCATTAATTTGTTGATTTATCGAACGAACATTTTTTTTTTTGTTTGAAAAAACATGTACGGCTTTTTTTCATGTTTGGTTTACATTTTACAATGTACGTGTTGCGCCGACCCCAAGTAACATGGGATAAAGGCAGGAAGATGATGATGATGATGATGATGGTTTACATTTTACAATGTAATTTGCATGTTAAAATGTAAACCAAATAGCTTGGTCAACCGTACAACATAACAAACAAAACAAAGCTAATGCACAGATAAAAGAGTGTAAATTTGGTGCTGTTCCAAAAACGATTGGGCTCTAAATATCGTGTCCTGCATGTCCTGCCTTTTGTTCAGGAACTGCCGTACGCAATTGAAAGAGCAACACTCATGGCTCAGTTCTGAGCCGACACTGTTTACATTTCCATCGACACGCTAAGAAGAAGAAGTTAAAAGAAACATATTTACAATTATAAAAAATATTAAATAAAACTTTTTTGCAAAAAAATAAAACCGACTTCAAAAAACACACAAAAGTGAAAAATAACTTTAGCTTCAGAAGTCGGTGACCTTTGTTTGATTCATTAAGTTTTTTTTGTTGTCACCGACTATAGGAGCTCGTGGCTAAAATAATAACAGCCGCTCGGGTCGATCGTTAGGTTAAGCCGTGCTTGCCTAGGTTGGTCTGTGGATGGGTGACCGCCCATTACATACCGAGTTTCCTCCGTGCCTCGGAAAGCACGTTAAGCCGTTGGTCCCGGCTGTCATTTGTAGATCTTTGACAGTCGTTAGGTAGTCAGAGGCCCAAAAAGTCTGACAACCAGTCTGACCAAGGGGTATCGTATTACCCGGTACTAACTGGGTTGTGGAGGTCAGATAGGCAGTCGCTCCATGTAAAATACTGGTATTCAGCTGCATCCGGTTAGACTGGAAGCCGACCCCAACAAAGTTGGGAAAAGGCTAGGCAGATGATGTGTGTTTTTTGAAGTCGGTTTTATTTTTTTGCAAAAAAGTTTTTTTTATTTTTCCATTTTTAGTTGTAATATCCTATACAAATATTTGCTATGCATTTACTTTACATTGTTAAAAATGCATGTCATGGTAATAGGCTTATCCCCAATAAATGGAACTTAACATACCTAAACTGTCGAAATTTGGGTGTATTGTACACATCTGCATACCCCTCAGAGCATACAGGCGTGATGTTACGTCATGATGTTGTATAAACAATAAACATCCAAGCGATTGCAGCAATCACGACCGATTTACCATCTAGTTTTGAAGAGTTCCATTGTATATCTCCGAAGATCAGCATCAGATCTTCACCAAAGGCGAATGGCAGGCTTGTATGGGAATCTCGTACCGCTAATAAAATGTCGTGTTTTGAGATATTTTTTGTTTTTATTGGTAGTTAATATGATAGAAAAGCCCTTTTTAAATTTTTAGATTTTTAGAACTTGGGTCGTAAAACTTATAGCCAGTCTTATTTTTTAAGGTAATGCACCAGTGTACTTTGGTGCGTAGACCTGCCTAAACATTGTTTTGGTGATAAAGTAAATGTTCTAGTATAGTTTTCGCTTTTTTTGTAGCAGGAGCTTAACTCAACGTAAATAGGGCCAGACATTCCGCTGAATTGCTCAGATGCAGTCACAAACTACAATCCAAAACAACAGCAAAGATCTGAAGTGAAGTGAAAGACGGATTTTCTTTACCTGTCAATAAATAATTGCCATAAGAACAAAAAAAAATATTGGTGACGAAAATCATTCCTATCATTAAATCGTTATCTATTAAGATTGTATGCAACAATTATGCTTTCTTATGTATAATAGTAAGTGTATAATTATATTTAACGTTATTTCTATGTTTAAATAATTATTTAACATTTAGATTTTTGTGTTATTTTACTTATGGCAACATTGAAAAACAGAGCCGCGTTTATTTTACGATTTCATTACGTTTAATTGTAAGCATCTTTTTATTGATATTATTAATCAATCCGAAGTTCTAAAAATAGTACACTTACATGAAAATAAAAGGCTTATTTGCCTTAATAAGTGGTACAAATTCTATAACAAAACAACAAACGAAGTTTGCGGTACGAAACCTGCCGTTCGCTTTTCAATGCGACCATCTCAAGAGTATATGCTTTCAAATAAAAAAAGAATTTCGAGAATCGCTCCAGAAATCGGTGAACATACATGAAATTATACCACATAACTGAAGTAAAATTGTTCTTAAAATGAAAACTACTGGGCCAAACCATGTTAATTTTTATTAATTAATTAATTAATAAACTTAATTTTTATGGGACCAAATGGCAACTATTTCACATCAAACTAAAAAAGAATCACGTAAATCGGATCATAAATCGTAGCGTAATCGGTGTACATACATAAAAAAAAAAAAACGATTGAATTGAGAACCTCCTCCTTTTTGGAAGTCGGTTAAAAATACATTAAAAATAGCAAGAAAAAGTCATCTTTCGTGCATCCTCTCATATAGCGAGCGAATATTACATGTACATTATTGGAATATTGAAGCGAAGTCACATGACAAATGTGTGAGAACCACCTAGTAACATAACTCCATTCATATATCAACCTGTCGCCTTAAGCCCCTCATGGCAAGAACACACAGTGATGACATAAGAGCCACTCCCCAAGGTAGGACAAACAAACAAACTCCACGGCTTCACTAGTGCTAACGCGTTATAAATTCATGACGGTTCTTGTTCGCGCAGTGTGAGCTGAAGTGCCTGAACTTGGCGACCACTTAAGTGCATCAATAGCAACGTCGCAGGATAGTAGGAATTTATGACATTTGCAAAGTAACTGATTAATTATTGGAAGTTAGGAATGATTTTCTTAATACTAACTGATATCGGAATTTTTTGCAAAGCCAAATCAAGGTAAATAGAGATCAACGATGATTAGTATAAACGTACTTAGTAAGCAGTGATAGCCTAGCGGTGTTCGAACCCAAGACACGTATACCTCTGACTTTTCGGATTCACGTGCGTTGTATTATTATCACTTGCTTCGGTGAAGGAAAACATCATAAGCAAACCAGTATGCCTGATTTCTCGACAGAATGTAAAGCTAAATCAAGCCCATGGGCGGCATAAAAATATCTGACACCAGGCTAACCTGGTGTCAGATATTTTTTTTCTTTTTATTTGTATGCGGTTAGTGCTTAGGCACTACACAAATGAAAAACCGTACATTGCCTGATATAAACGTTACTCACTGACAAATGCGCTGCTTGGTTAACCTATATTCGAGCCAGGGCCGGCAGTCTCGACAGAGATAGCGACAAATTCGCTAACTTTCAATCGCTGATTACTAACAAATAAATTCGTTTCCAGTGAAGATGCTTGCGAGTACCACTAGTCTTTATATCCAAGATGCGATTCTCACAAGCATCATTGTTGCAATCGATTTCATTCGTTAGTAATCAGCGATTGAAAGTTAGCGATTTTGTCGTTAACTCTGTCGAGACTGCCGGCCCAGGGCAGGCAGTCTCGACATAGATAGCGACAAATTCGCTAACTTTTGATTGCTAATTACTGACAAATAAATTCGGTTGCAATAATGATGCTTGCCAGTAACGCAAGTCTTTACATCCAAGATGCGATTTTCACAAGCATCATTATTGCAACCGATTTTATTCGTTAGTAATCAGCAATTGAAAGTTAGCGATTTTGTCGTTATCTCTGTCGAGACTGCCGGCCCAGCACTGCAAGTACTTAGCAATCGATAACGATCGAATCGATACGATTCGATAAATCTGACTTTTCAATTGGTTAAAAACTCATTTTATCGAGAATAACTGTCAGATTTATCGAATCGTATCGAATCGAGTGCTATGTACTTGCACTGCTGAACAGAGATGTTATCAATTGACTGTTACGCCCCGTTCACGACCTCAACCAATACAACTTGCGGCAAGCGGCACGCGCGATCTTTACTTGTTCGCATCAGTGCCATCACGCCGTAAATAGCGTAGCGGTGACTGGAGCAAGCTTTACAATTTGAGTTAGTCAGATTTTATTGTATTTTTTTTATTCGAATTTTATTGTATTTAATTTTATCTGATCTTATTGGTTATGTTTTGTATTTATCTAACAACTAGCTGACGTCCCGCGGTTTCACCCGCGTAGTTCCCGTTCCCGTGGGAGTACGGGAATAAAATATAGCCTATAGCACTTACGAATAATGTAGCTTTCTACCAGTGAAACAATTTTTAAAATTGGTTAATTACTTCCGGAGATTACCCCCTACATACAAACTTACAAACAAATGTTACCTCTTTATAATATTAGTATAGATTTATGTGTGGCAATGGGTGTTAATTACCACAAATAAATGAATTTATATTGTTATACATTAATACAACTTTCATTTGTTTTGCCTGCAGTCACTATCGCTCGAGCGTGTATGTCGTGGCACTAAGGTAAAGTGCATCAATATCAATAAAGGTTGCGTCATACGAAGCTTCAAATAAAGCCAGTTTGAAACTTAGTTCTCGTCAATCACGGGAGAGAAGTCGTTAGGGTTCTTGCAGATAGGAATAGAGTACTATAAGTTGGAAGAGGAGTGATTGATGATGATTTCCTTTGTGTTTTAGACCACTAGGTATATCGTCTGATATTCGTCGAGTGTTTAAGTGAGACTGATCTTTCAGTAACTATCACTGAGAACCGTATCTGTGGTGATTATTCACTCAAAATTAAAAAAAAAACTCCCAGGTTACAGCAAAACCTTTTAGGTCCATCAAAATGAAGTATTAATGACCAAATTAAAAAAAACTTTTTTACAAAAAAATAAAACCGACTCCAAAAAAAACAAAAAAGTGAAAAATAACTTTAGATTCAGAAGTCGGTGACCTTTGTTTGATTCATTTAGTTTTTTTTGTCACCGACTTCTGAAGCTAAAGTTATTTTTCACTTTTTTGTTTTTTTTGAAGTCGGTTTTATTTTTTTGTAAAAAAGTTTTTTTTATTTTTCCATTTTTAGTTGTAATATCCTATACAAATATTTGCTATGCATTTATTTTACATTGTTAAAAATACATGTCTTATCCCCAATAAATGGAACTTAACATACCTAAACTGTCGAAATTTGGGTGTATTGTACACATCTGCGTACCCCTCAGAGCATACAGGCGTAATGTTACGTCATGATGTTGTGTAAACAATAAACATCCAAGCGATTGCAGCTATCACGACCGATTTACCATCTAGTTTTGAAGAGTTCCATTGTATATCTCCAAAGATCAGCATCAGATCTTCACCAAATTTAAATGCGACCATTTCAGGAGTATATTCTTTCAAACAAAAAAAGAATTTTGAGAATCGCTCCACAAATCGAGGAGAAATCGGTGAACATACATGAAATTATACCACACAACTGAAGTAAAAATGTTCATAAAATGAAAACTACTAAGCCAAACCATGTTAAATTTTTATGGGACCAAATGGCAACTATTCCGCATCAAACTAAAAAAGAACCACGTATCGGATCATAAACGGCAGAGTAATCGGTGTACATACATAAAAATAAAAAAAAAATAAAAAAAATACCAACCGAATTGAGAACCTCCTCCTTTTGGAAGTCGGTTAAAAATAGAATAGCTCTTTATTCATACATTCGTACTAGATTTTATAGTTCAAAAGTAATATTTATCGGATTCCATTAAAAGGTCCAGTTTGCCAACAAAATTAACGCCCTTTGAAATAACAATTCCAAACTCCGACCCCAGAAACCGGACACTTTAACCAACCTAATCCAATCTACGTTTATTTAACCCCTTTTAGATTCCTACTTAATTTACAAAATGGAACGTTCGTTAATTAAATTATACTTGAAACCTAAGTAATCGAATAAAGCTTTCCATATGTAAAATATAATATTTTACTTTAGGAAGTTTTCAATAAGATGACCTTCAAGTTTATGATCACGAAAATAATTCATGTTTGGACTGTAAAATTCGCAGTTTTTAGGTACTTGGCCATTGTCGGATTCGAACACCGCCATTTTATTTTTTCAATATCACATATGACATCTGAAAAACGGGTACACTACATAAGTCCGAAAAACTTTATTCCGAAAGTCACAGTTCTGAATTTAAAAAAATACCGATTTTGATAATTTCGAATGGTTCAAAATTCCGAATATAACAACTCCGATATATCATTAATCCTATTTTCATAATTCTTAAATTTCAATATTCCGAACGTTCGTTATTCTATTCTCAAAATACTAAATTTCAATAGTCCGACTATTGATAATGTAAAACATTAAAAATACGAATCCATATTTTTTTTTCATTTTTTAGGGTTCCGTACCCAAAGGGTAAAAACGGAACCCTATTACTAAGACTTCGCTGTCTGTCCGTCTGTCCGTCTGTCCGTCTGTCCGTCTGTCCGTCTGTCTGTCACCAGGCTGTATCTCATGAACCGTGACAGCTAGACAGTTGAAATTTTCACAGATGATGTATTTCTGTTGCCGCTATAACAACAAATACTTAAAACAGAATTAAATCAATATTTAAGGGGGGCTCCCATACAACAAACGTTATTTTTTTACGTTTTGTCTAATTTTGTATAGATAAGGTACGGAACCCTTCGTGCGCGAGTCCAACTCGCACTTGGCCGGTTTTTTTACCTCTTAAGGAGAATTACGTGGCAGGGGCTTTCAATTTTTTTAAACAAAATACTATTCCTGTCATTCCGCCTCGTAAGCCGAGCCCCTTAAGGTGGAAGGAACAAACATCGTCCAAAGTAAACGTCATAGTCGAGTCCTTGACGCGAGTGTGTGTAATAGCTGCGAGCAATTAGCCTTATTTTCTTTAATAGTGCCATTTACTAGCACATTTCTTTTTATTTTCTGAGAATTCTTCTTTCATCGTACTCAATCTTCGAAGTTATTAGATGTTTCCAAGAACTTGTGAATAGAAAAAAAAGAAAAAAAGACTTACTAGCAGACTTAATTAATAATTTTGATTTTGTAGAAATTAATTTATAACCTGTAATATTCCCTGGTTTCGTCATAATATAAATATCAATGGCCTAATTTTGTTTTCCCCAAAATTCAGTGGATCGACGTCAAGGTCTGATGTAATTATGTTCAGTCATTCACTGGCACTTCGATCGGAAATACAATTTTGGGAAACGCTCGATCTTCTCTAAGTTAATTTATTATGGAGCTCGATAGGAATTATGATCCGTTACAATGTGCTTAACCTAAGTTACATTACTGCTTAATGCAGTAACAACATTAAGTGAATCACACTACACGTTTAACTCAATTATAATTAAGTAGCACATTACCACTAACATTTTATTATCTATTCAGTTTGCTTAATGTACCATAAATTATAATAATTATGTACTAAAACGTTGAAATAAGGCTTTCCAAGTGAGCTAAACCGTTACCAAAATTCTTAATTCGAATTGATACAAGTCAGGTTGTTACTAATAACTGATGATCACACACAAATAACTATTACCATAATTATCTATGAACATCACTACATCATCAAATAACAGCACGCATAGAATCCTTAAGGGCTATATATCCCTCAAATGGCTTAGCATGATCCTCCGTTACGCCTAAAATACTGCAGCATTAATTTTGAAATAAATATATGGTAAAGTTGAGGATTAATGCTAAGTCCTATGTGTGACGAAAACACGATTCCATAAACTTTTCTCGATAGAAAAAAAATCCAAATCGAACAATAAACCGCTGGTATTCAAAAAGTAGGTACTTCAAATTAGATCATGAAACTTTGCATACTAGAACTAACTATAAAGCAGGTCTTATGTGTTTTATTTTTTTAGTCCAATCAATAGATTTTTTGTAAATCGCAAAAAAACACTCATTTCGCACTATTCGGCCGCAGTGACTGACGTAACAACCGCTTTGTAGTGCAAGCTGATTAGAACTTTATTCCAACAGTATTTCAAACGACATTTGAACCACCACAAATAGAGTTGCTAATTTTAGGGTTAGAAGGGCCTTAAAGGGTAAGGCAAGGGAGTACCAGGTTCCTACACTACAGCATAATAACTCTAATTAGAATAACCTAAAACCCCGTATAAGTAAAATCAAAGTACAAAATACAAAACAGTTACAAATCTACCAGTCAGTGAATCAGCTGACCGTTTGGCAGGTTACCAGCGCCGCGGGTCGATACAGCCGCGACGACTCGTCTAGTCTAGCCTACGTACCGACGACTGGTGTTTCCACCCTGCTGGCGACCCCATTCGGTGTTTGTACCCCAGTTGGAGTTTATTGGTAGTTTAAGATTTTATTGCTTTGGTAGGTGTTATCCATATGTATTAGATACTTTGTACATAAAGAAAATTGTTCTTATTGCATAACTAGCTGACCCGCACAACTTCGTCTGCGTCACATAATATAGCTTATACGAGTAACATGTCATTTTGTGCATTCAATTACGAACAAAAACCGTTTAAAACCAATATTGCTTACCTCCCATAACATACGGCGTGATAATATGTAGCCTAAAGCCTTCCCTGGTTTATAAAGAACATTTTTACTGAATTTCAATTCAATCTATCCAGTAGTTTTGGCGTGAAGCCGTACCATACACACAGACAAACAGACAAAAATTCTAAAAAGTCACTTTTTTGTCACCAGTTACGTTTTTCTAACAAAAGCCACTTATTTTTTTTTCGAAAATTCTCCTAATGGAAAACTTAGTCGTTACATCATCCAACTAATCTATTCATTACTTAATCCTAATCCTAGGGAAATCCGATTAGCGTAGGAGGCTAAGTATTTGGCTTTCTGAGGGTAACGGATATAGCTTAATGGAAAATTATATCTTAAAAAACCGTTCCTAACCAAGAAATTAAAAAGAAAAAAAATTACTTTACTGTTATTGTACTGTACTGTTGAATTAATTACCCTGTTTTCATTTTCTTTATAACATTTATATCCCATTTTCTTTTCAAATCGACTGTACACCTAGACTACAGTTAGCAACTAAGCGGTAATCTGGCGTCTTTGTTGTCAATGTTGTGTTTACCTGTAATTGGCATATATATTAGAATATTACCGTATGATTTAGTGTATGTAAGTGTATGTATGTGCTGTAGGTGAACCTTAGTAAATAAATAAATGATAAATGATATCATCATCTGCCTAGCCTTTTCCCAACTATGTTGGGGTCGGCTTCCAGTCTAACCGGATGCAGCTGAATACCAGTATTTTACATGGAGCGACTGCCTATCTGACCTCCACAACCCAGTTAGTACCGGGTAATACGATACCCCTTGGTAAGACTGGTTGTCAGACTTTTTGGGCCTCTGTCGAAGGGCCTAACGACTGTCAAAGATCTACATATGACAGCCGGGACCAACGGCTTAACGTGCTTTCCGAGGCACGGAGGAAACTCGGTATGTATGGGTGGTCACCCATCCACAGACCAACCTAGGCAAGCACAGCTTAACCTAACGATCGACCCGAGCGGCTGTTATTATTTAGCCACGAGCTCCTGATAAAAAAATGATAAATGATAAATGATGTTTATTTTGCAAGTAGGTTTTTACAAACACTTTTACACGTCATTTTTTTAAACTAGATGGGGCCGGTAAATAAATATGACCAGTCTGCCTGGTTGGTGTAGTAGTCGCAAGAGTGACTGCTGAGCGTGAGGTCCTGGGTTCGATTCCCGGGTCGGGAAAAGTGTTATTGGGTTTTTCCATCAGGAATGTCTCAGTAGCAGCAACGAAGTCTGATTTGTGCCTGGCTGATGGAAATAGCGTCGCTCCCTATTACATGGCACTTAAACATGACAGGCGAAATTCGGATGTACTATAGGTACAGTAACAGTCAGAAGTCGACTGCCAATCTCGCAACACAATGGCAAAGCAATATTGGTGGTACTTATGACCTTCTTCTTAAATATGCGTATGTGTGTATAGGCGCCGCCGCCCGTATAGCGCAAACGATAATGTGCATTGCGGTGGAAGTGGAATTTTGACCTTTGACTGTACACCTCTGCCTTACCTTTCGGGGATTAGAGGCGTGGTGTTATGTTATATAGTAACTTTTAAGTGAGATTAGTTTTAACCCAATGTTGGGTTCGGCGCAGCGCTTCTCGTTCTTGGATACTTTCTTCTCTGTTAGTCGTCATCTCTGTAACTATGCCATCTTTCATTTATATCCAAAACCAGGCCTGTCTCACTTCCATACAAGCGGCGCAAATACCCCGAGATATTTACCTACTATTCTGGAAAACAAGCTAATTTCAACCTTTTGCATTGAGCATAGCGTTCATAGTACAATAACTGTCTGCCGTCTCGCTTCAATCTGCTAGGCCTGTCAGAGGTACTTTACGGTATTAACAGTTTATTTTTGTTTCGCGGGTGCGTGCGCTGCGTGTGCGACAAGTCGAGCGAGTGCAAGCCTATTGAGACTAGTGCGGTGGCCGCACGCTTGCGTTTATCATACCTAAACTCGGGAGTGAAACTTCTGTACCGTAAGCTACTAATATATTATTCTGTGCCAAAACTAAAATGTAGAAGTAAAAACTAGATTTTGGATATGCAAACATAGGCAATAAATTCTATTGTGCTAGTTTTCCAAACGTGTTACAATTTCGCAATGCTGCACGAATCGGAAAGTTGATCGAGACATTAGTTACCAGAGGCCCTACTCTCTAACGTCCATCCGTCTATCCGTCCCTCTCGCGCACGTCTGCAAATGAGTGCGAGTGAGGGAGACGGATAGAGACGGTCCGACGGAGTGACGTTAGAGAGTAGGGCCCCTGCAGCGAGGTATAAATTGGCATTCAGACAGCATTTCGGCGAAGCTGTGACCTTTGACATTTTGAATGAAAACGTAATACGAGTTTTTCAATTTTAACTTTTTCGGGTCATATTCAGACTGCAGAAAAGAATTACTTAAGGGCAGGTAAACCCAATTTTCCCAATTTTACATAACTTTGATTCAATAGTAAACAAAGAAATAGTGATTTTTTAAAGCCAAAAAAAATAGATATTATAGTTGACTATATTTACTAAGATAATTTGTGGTTCAAAACATGATATCAAAAACTTCACTCGATGAAAAAAAAATCCAAACAGGAGCCTAATTCGAATATTTTTTTATGTTTTTCTTATTTTACTTGAAGAATATGAAAGTTTTACTTCCGAAAAAAATATCTAAGCAAAGTTACTAACATATAAAACAATTATTTGTGGTTAAATTTTGCAAAACAATTTAATCCTTTTAATAATAAATTATTATATAAGAAAACGGCTTGCGCACGAGGATTCAGTCGCCCGCCAGGCCTTGACGAGGTAGGACCTGTGTCCCTTTTGCTGGCGCACGGTTGTCCCGCCGATTTATCGAATGATTTATTTAAAGAACGTAGTGTAATTATAACAGTACAGTCTTTTTTAACCGACTTAAAAAAAAAGAGGAGGTTTCACAATTTGACCGTAGGATAACTTCGTCGTTTATAAACCGATTTAGATGATTATTTTTTTGTTGGAAAGAAGACATTCCAAGAGTAGTACCATGACCATGAAACTAGGATCTGATGATGGCATCTTAGAGAAATCGAGGGGAACCTTTGAACATCGTAGTGCGACTAGTGCGTTTGTTTTTTTGTTCATTGAGTATTTTAGAGCACTACTATTTAAAAAAGTCTGGACTCGATCTGATGATGGAACCCGAAGACAGTCGAGGGCACTCCTCAACGATTCACAATAAGTACCTGGTGTTTGGGCTTGATTAATTTGTATTGATGAGAACTTTACACCTAAATAGGTTATGGTCATCTTTAGGGGTCTGATGATAAAGACGAAGGACTGTCAAAGGAACTCCTCAACGTTTTACAGTAGCTACCTTGTGTTTGGATTTAATTCATTTCTATTGATGAGAACTTTGCACCCATAAGGGTTATAAGTGCCATTAGTTACATTAAGTGCCATTGGTCTGATGATGGAGACCATAGACAGTCGAGGGAATTCCTCAACGAACGAGTTTACAATCTCACGAGATTATAATCTAACGGCATTTACAATTTTACGGTGACACATACAACAAAATAAAGCATGCGTCGCTTTGTGAGATAAAAACAATGTAAGAAACCTAGTCATATTGTTCGCGACAAGTGTCTAAAACAGTGTTTTTATAATTATAGTCTATAGAAAGAACGTTCGAGAAAGTACGCTATTGCCGTGTTTGTGATTCTTTGTCGAGTACTTTCTGTTATTATTAGTTTTAAAAGTAAGTAGGTACAAATAATTCCCTCGAGAATAGTCTCTTCACAGGTGCGCGTACGCAAACTACTTATAAAAAACATCGAGAAATGTTCATTTAATTTCGACCGTACGCCGAGGGCGTAAAGTACCTACTTCCTTCTTCCGTTCGAGTTGTTTATCATCCTTTTGCTTATAGTTTCCTTTGTATTTTTTTGTTAATGTTTTTTGTTCATGCTTTTTGTATGAATTAAAAGATTGTCTAGCGAACAATACTTACAAGTACCCGGCACGTAAGTTGGCAAGGTTTTGGCGGAGTGGGGGCAAGTTCGCGCATCGTGCACTTAGTGGAACAAATAACCAGTCACTTAAATTTTATTGATTGTTATTTTTGGTTATTGCCATCATTTATTTTTAATCATGTAGTTACAACAAAGCAGAGGAATTCGTGACTTTTATTAGGTGTTATAAATAAAACATAATACTGATGCATTTTTTATGTATGTTTTTTTTTTATATTTGTTCTATTCCTCTTTTTTCCCGGTGTCCTAATGACAGTGAGGAATTCGGAATTTCTAGCTTCTTTAACTATACGTCTTACTGTTCTTTCTGACGTTTTAGTTGCTTCTGCAGTCCGTTTTACCGTCTCTTTTTCAATTTGAGCTTCTTTCTCCATGAAACAGTACACATCGTATCTGGCATGTCTGCGTAAAACGGTATTTGGTCCTGGCATTGTAAAAAACGTAACAAAAACTAAATTTAAAACGATAACAACAACTGGTAACAAAAACTAAATTTAAAACAACTTCAATAACAATAACTCGTAACAAAAACTTAATTTAAAACTAAAACTGAACTCGTAACAAAAACAAAGGGTAGAGTAGTACTCGTGCACTAGCACCGCAAGTGTAATCGGGAGCGAACGGAATGTAGACGCGGTGCGGGAGGCAGGGGTCGACTGACGCGCCAATCGCGCGCTCGGATCGGCGCTACTTCATACCCCGCGTCCCGCTTGACCGCCAAAGAGACCTAAAAAACGACTTCTGCGCATCTAACGACTCTTGCCAAGTTACGTGCCGGGTACTGTACTACACATCGCTAGAGGATTCGCGATTATTTTTTGTGTGTCTGCTAATAGTATGAAAGCACAGCGCAGGCGCAGGCGCCGCGTGGTTAGTTTTGTTTTCGACATTGGAACAGTCAGTTTTGTTTTCGATATTCAAGCAGTCAGTTTCGTTTCGATATCCGAATAGTTAACAGTTCTTTCCAATTATAGTTTCAGCTCAGTTTTTCCAGTATTGTCTGCTTGTAGTGTCTTACCATAGTCAAATAGACCATAGTCATTTCTTCTCCATCTACAATAATAGTGCAGTATTTTCCAAACCCACCTCTCCGTTCCACGAAGCTAACGTTTACACCCGGAACTTTCGGTACAGGGCGGTTAGTGGCTCAGATTTGGTTCCGTTATAGTTTTTGAATTTCCTAACACGAGTCCACCCGTCTGGTACACAAATAATTGAATAAATTACGACTTGCAGCAATTTGCATTTACAATATCTATTCAAATTAATTTATTACATTTAAATGTTAGGTTTTCGCAATTAATACCTATTATAATAAATCAAGCTGACAATTTAATAAAAATAAGTTGACCTACTGCCTACACGACACGCTTACCTATGCTGTGACACTTCGCTCAGCTTTGGGTTCAAATCGGCGACGCGTGTGCACGACTCGATTCGCGTAAAGGGTGGTAGCGTTAAATACCTACTTTGCTTGGCGTAGACGGCCTTAATTCTTAAGAGCCTATACTACCTCAGATTAGCAACTCTTTTTGTGGTGGTTCAAACTTCGTTTGTAATACTGTTAGAATAACGTTCTAATCAGCTTGCACTACAAAGCGGTTGTTACGTCAGTCACTGCGGCCGAATAGTGCGAAATGAGTGGTTTTTATTCTTTATAAAATCAAATTATCGTCTTTTAGAAAAAATAAAAAACATGAAACCTGCTTTATAGTTAGTTCAGATAGTATGCAAAGTTTCATGATCTAATTTGAAGTACTTTTTGAATACCAGCGGTTTATTGTTCGATTTGGAGGTAACTTTAGGATTTTATTCTATCGAGAAAATTTTATGAAATCGTGTTTTCGCCAAACATAAGACCTAACATTAATTCTCAACTTTACCATATATTTATTTCAAAATGAATGCTGCAGTATTTTAGGCATAACGGAGGATCATGCTAAGCCATTTGAGGTAGTATAGGCTTAAGTAGCTATGTATATTGATCTAGTACCTGACGGGGTTCTCTCACGTCTAAACGGTGTTCAAGGGACGTCAGTATTAGCTATGGAATATAGACATTATAGCAGCATTATAAAAGTATCGAAGCAATGAAGTGCAAAAAGTCCAACAGCGCCATCTATGACACAAATGAAGAAATAACATCTAAATTCTGAGTCGCGCTATTAAAGTTATCCACGACTTAAGACCACACAGAAAAACCCGACAATCTGTCGGGCAGTAGCGTAGTAGACACAACACCCATCAGCATAGCTATTCAAAGCTTCGATTCGATTTCGATTCGACAAGTCGTATGTCTGTCTTTTTTTGGCGTTACGAAAGCGAGCGAGATAAACATATGACTTTCCAAATCGAAATCGAATCGAAGCGTTGTGAATAGCTATGCTGGTCGGAGGATCCTCTCTTTTCTATGGAATATGAAGGTTTACACCTTGTTCTTAATATCCCTATAATTATCACTGACAGCTATTGGACGCCGTCTCTCTTCTCTTTCTCTGTCTCAGCTCGCTTACCAAGACCACCGTAGAAACGAAAGAGAATCGACAAATCTTTTGTTTATCTGTCATTGTATCGACAGATAAACAAAAGATTTGTCGATTCTCTTTCGTTTCTACGGTGGTTATGGTTTGATAAGTTAATGGTCTGTCAGATGTGAAGCTACCTTGAAGAGATAACCAATTTCTTATCAATGAAGATAGACACAGCTGGGATCAGTTGCTATTATCTACACCCTCTTAGAAACAACGACACAAAATGGCCAGTTTTTACCTACCAGCCAGGCTCTTAAGGTTATTAGAAATACAACACCTATACCCACACGTTATGCCATACCATGCCATACTAAAAGCTTACGACCATTTGCAATTATCGTAACCAATTCGATGCCCTCTAGTTATCAAAAACGTTTGCTTCAGAAACTCATTTCTAAAGAAACCGAAGAAATAACCACTTAAAAGCAAAAAATCTTGGAAAATGGAGGTCTTCTGTTAATAAAGAATAAAAAACTTTCAATTTATTTGCCTCAAGTTAATTTGTCTCAGCAGTCGTCTAATGTATTTTGTACGCTGTATTTTCAATTATGAAATAAATAATATTTTTAGGCGTTTTACGACGTAGTAAGGTATTTTTTTCAGCAAAATTATTTTAATAAAGCTTTGATTTTGTAATATTTTAATTTATACCTAAATTCTGTAATAAACGAGCATAAGCTAAGCTTGCGATAATAAAGAGCGCCTAAATATTAAGTAAGCAGGTACTGAATAACGGCCATTTTTAATAACATACTGACAGGTATCGGTAGGTTGCTATGTCTGTCTGTTTGACATATAGCTTACGGATGGTTAGAAACACAACGTCACAGAAAGCATTCTTTGATTTTTCTATGAATCAAGTGACAAGTAGGTGACGCGGATAGGATATTTCAAGCAAAATTTGTAAATAGAAACACCGATAGCTACGGAAGTAGGCATATTATACTACAAATGTCACTTACGGGATATCTTCCGTGATCATGCCGCTTGCAACAGCGTCGAAATATCGGGTGCTCAAAAATAAACAATAATCACGGAAGATATCCCGTAAGTGACATTTGTAGTATAGTTATGAACCGTGAAAGCTTAAAACAGTAGGCATATTAACCAACAGTTACATGTAAGTAAGTTATAGACAACGGCCGTAACCGAGTTACTTTATTCTTTGTTTCGATCAAACCACTAACCCACACTCTCAACGAAGTGTTTAGAGTATGAACCACTATAACAGTAGAGAAAACCAAACAAACTTAACAAACCATTTGTATGGACTGTGTGAAGGTCATGACATGACTATTAATAGAGTAGGTACAGTGAAAGAAGACATGCTGCGCCCAGCCTAAATAAATTCGTTGGCATAATAATGACATCTATTTACAAGATAAATGGAATGTAGAATATCCATGCACGTACTACATAATGTACCCATTTTTCATCGTGAAGTTACACAATGAAAAAGGGGGAGCTCGTGGACAAATAATAACAGCCGCTCGGGTCGGATCTTTAGGTTAAGCCGCGCTTACCTAGGTTGGTATGTGGATGGGTAACCACCCATTACATACCGAGTTTCCTCCGTGCTTCGGAAAGCACGTTAAGCAGTTGGTCCCGGCTGTCATTTGTGATCTTTGACAGTCGTTACAGGTGGCCTAAATAGTCTGATAACCGGTCTTACCAAGGGGTATTACCCGGTACTAACTGGGTTGTAGAGGTCAGATAGACAGTCGCTCCATGTAAAATACTGGTATTCAGCTGCATCCGGTTAGACTGGAAGCCGACCCCAATAAACTTGGGAAAAGGCTAGGCAGATGATGAAGTTACAATCAACCTTCACAATGAAAAATGGGTACACATAAATCTTGGTAGATCTATGGAAACAATTTCAAAACCAATGCTACAAATATTCCAACAAAACGTTTAGAAACATTTACCAAACTATTTGTAACCTTACGTCAGTTATTCAAACAATCTTAGAGCCATAACGACATCACAGCATATTTAAATGAATATCGTCCACCATTTTGGTTTAAACGCGGCTCGTTTACGGTCGAGAATTACCTCTTAAACTAGCCGAAGAGCCCAAACAGGCTGTGAACATAGTTTTAGTTAAGAGACTAACTTGGAGTGGTGAAATTATTAGTAGTTTCAAGTTAGTCCTTTATAATGTTATCCGTCTGGTGGGAATTTAGCTTGAGTAGGGTTGAAATTTAAAAGACTAAGGGAAGGTATTCGTTATACAGTTTTCTTGATATTTCTATTGTCTCCGTTAGAAAATTGGACCAGTAATCACATAAATCGGACCAGTAATCACTGAGTTATGAGGTTACAAATATTAAAATCGAATTAAGTACCTTTTCCTTTTTAGAAGACGGTTACAAATAATAAAAAAATAATTAAAGAAATTAAAAAACCCGACTGCGTAAAAAAAACTAATAACTTTAAATAAAATAAAAAAACTGAAAAGAATAAAACAAGTTCAGGAGACACGATATTGTCTGCAACAGTCGGGACCCATTAAATAATCTAGACTAAAATCATTACACCAAATATGGGTCCCGACTGTTGCAGTCAATATCGTGTCTCCTGAACTTGTTTTATTTTATTCTTTTCAGTTTATTTTATTTTATTTAAAGTTATTCCTTTTTTTTACGCAGTCGGGTTTTTTAATTTTTTTAATTATTTTTTTATTTTACACTTTTTAGTTACATAAATATTATAACCTTTTAAAATCCTCATGATGAGCCCTTTATTGGGGTGTGTAATATAATAACAAATTTTACATTATCACTTGAAATAACGTTCCTAAGATATAATTTTCATATGCTATAAAAACAAATAACCTAATTTCATGACATCTAATATTTCATATAAACTTCTTTTGCTCTAATTAAATTTATTATAACATTCATTTCATATAATATTCATTATACTAAATAAAAATTATATTAAATGAAATTAGGTCATGTGATCGTTAGAACTTTTGTTATTATATCAAATGGTACGCACTGCCTTTATTGAGCCGTTCAGGCTGCAGAGCGTGCCGAACATTTGAATTTATTATACTGATGTACCCAGAGTCACTCTCACAGTAAATACGAATCTAAGGACACCTCTCAAGCTAAAATCCATCTAGCCGTTCAGGCTGCAGAACGTGCCAAAAAATAGATTTTTATTTACTTTTGTACTATTTGTCATTTCGAATTACATTCAAACATATAAGTTGCATATATTTTTGTAATCACCCTTAAAAACCCTTCATTTTGATACCCCACTCGATGGTAATAGAAGAAAAAAAAATTCGACCTCCTTAATTTGGCTCCCCAAATCCGCGTTTTTTTTGTTTATTTATTTTAATGTAGCCAGTGACACTCGCGCTATCAAGGCGAATCTAACGACATATAAATTATCCAAATCCCTCCATCCGTTGAGGAGTTACGAGGGAACAAAGAAACGGACATACATACATACATACATACAAACATACATACAGGGCAAACACATAACCCTCCTTTTAGGCTTCGCCGCAGTCGGGTAAAAAAGCTGTGTTTCACCTGTTGCTAGAAGGTCTTTTCTTTGTTTTGCAATCTTTACGGATATTGTCCACACAGTGCAAATATGTACAAATAAGAAAGAAGAAAGAAATAAAATACATGTATTTAGCATAATTATACCACAAGTGCCCAAAATACACAAAAGTAATAAAAACTAAATAACGGCTGCACCAAATAGGCCCAGTTCAGCAAAATGTCAGGCAACTAGAGCCCGATGTTTTTAACTAGACGTTGTATAATGATTTCTGGGCCCTCTTAAATATCTACAAAAAACATTTTGTATGAATGTAAGATCAGCAAAGGTCAATCAAAGGATCGTTAAGGGACAGAAAATACCTCTTAAGAGTCCTATTACATTTTTTACGCAAATTCATGATTTTTAACGCAGTAATTTTCAGCATCAGTTAGATATTTTAATTATTTGCTTATGAATAACAATAGTGCCATTCTCTTTCTTGTAAGTTGGAGTTACACATTTTCATTTTTCATTTCGTGTAATTTACTATACTATACTATACTCCCAGCCGTGCCCAAATGGGCACGCTGCATTGTTATTTTAATTGTGTCTGTAATTGCGGGTATTGAAGTGCTACTCTTTACTACAGACCTAACACGGACATCAGAAGCATAAGGTCCTACGTAAAAAAATAGACATCCGACCTTATGCTCCTGATATCAAGAACTATCTAACAGTTTTTACATTTCAACGTCTACAGGAACCGTGCCAGCGTGATATAATACCCATACAAAGTAAATAAAACAGGGCTACTGCAAAAATAGAAAGACTCCATTAACATAATCATGGCCAACCTTCATTTCACTTAACCATTTCGTACACCTGACGCTGTCATGGCGGCCGATCCTACCGTCCTTTCCTTTGCATCAGAGTGACCTTTATTTTAGTAGCCATAAGGTTAATTTTAGAAGAATAAAAATATGTAAAAGAACTGTACGGTCAGTGTATTAGGGTCAGGCGACACGTGTGCCAGTGAAGACATAAAACTATACATCCTTTAGCAACTAGTGAGGGCTGAGCTGAGGTGTAGTGATGCGTGAAAATGTGGCACGTCTTTTATAGCTTGTGATAATTCTGTTGGAAATTTCTGTTATAGGTAGTTCGTGCTGTAAAGACTTAATGATGATGTAGCCTGATGTAGGTACCCAAAGATAATTATTTTATACTAGTGAAACTTGTAGCTATTTTTAGAAACGGTTTCAAAATTACTGATTTTATTTAATGCTAATGACGTTCTTTTCAATGTTCCATCTTGTAATTATATGGCAAATGCTTACTGTTCTCTATCAGTTTACGTAAACATTTTATTTAATAGGAATTCAAAACAGTGTCAGTATTTTTTTATTACAAAAAAAAATGAAAAAACCTAACTGAATCATTAAAATTACAGAAGACAGTCTTAAAAAACCCGTCCTTTGCATAAAATAAAATCAATACTTAATTTTAATTTTCAAACCGATTCGAAGAATAAAATGATTTTCTAAAATTACTTGGATACCTACACCCTTCGAATATTTCAAGCGTAATTCAAGTGAAAGGGTTTCCTCATGATACCAGCTTCACGCACGAGCAATTTTGAAAGGTAAAATATTCGTTTCGGGTACAGTTTGTAATATTGACTGACAGTGTTTTGTTCTCAGATAGACGCAGTTATTGTTACAATTCCGAAAGTGACGGCAGATGGCAAGCCTTGGCATCGTTCACACCAAACGTATTGTCCGCCGCTGACTGTGAGCACGCGTTACGCAGTTTATCGCTTTTCAATATATATTTAACTTTTTGTTCACACCGAACCGACTATACGCTATTACGTAGTGCGTTGTCGCTGACTCTCGGTGGCTGATTATTGTACTACGCGTCTATGCACGGCGGACGCGGATTGGCTACATTGCCGAACGTAATAGCGTATTAGAATTGTACGCTGTAGCGTATTGTCGGCTTGGTGAGAACGCGTACTGCAGACTGAGTCCACGTTCACACTGGGGTAGACAGTGAGCATACTCACAGTCGGCGGCGGACAATACGTTTGGTGTGAACGATGCCTAAGGACACTGTAGCTTTGGCTGACTGAGTGAAAACTCTTCTTCAATTTATGACGACATTGCCGCTTGCGCTGTTGCGGTCGAGTTCCACCCGCAGACGGCGTGCTATTAGTGCAGCACTAACTGTCACTAACGCACTAACAGGTGGCTTGGTTAGCGCCTACGCTACTTCGATACACGGTAGGCGACTAGCGAAGGCGCCAAGTGCGCAGTGCGGCCGATTGCGAAGATTCTAGAACGTTCATTTCACTCCGTTTCTCTCAAGACGACTCGCTAGGCTCAAGGCACTAAGCAAGCCAAGTGTCAGTGCGGTGTAGCATAACAGAACAGCAAATGTCTACCGTAAAACTGTAGCAGAAAAATACTGCTATCGTCAAAGTTGTATCCCATTGTCGCTTGCGGTTATTGTCAACTGCAATAGATCGCCTTCCATTTATGGAATTGTTCCTTAAACCACTTTGAACTTTGTCTTTTCAGAGTGAAAGACAGACTTTTGAAAAGACGTCAACCGTTGTCAATTACCTCTCAATTGTGTTCACAACTAGTCATTTGAACTTGAGCCTCTTTTGTAAGTTTCTTTGCTAAAAGTTGGGATTTGAAGTCGTAAGTTATAGCTTAATTGATAATTGAATCCTTCTGGTTGATTATAGGAATTTAACTTTATTACAAGAGGCTGATGACGACCTTTTGCCAAAGGTTTTGATTGTTAGATAACACACTTAAAGATTAGACTTGAAAAGGTGGTTTGTGTTGTAGGAAATCACGAAATTCGAACATCCCAACAGGCACATTGTATATGACGAAAATATGTGGTATTCATTATCGCATCATATAATATTGAATTTGATATGAATATGAGATAGTATTGAATTTGATTTTTTTTTGTCCATTGTGTTTAATAATAATAATTCTTGACATTATAATTAGAAACCCCTGACATTGTATTTAATCATTCTTAACATTTTAATTGATAACCCCTGACATTGTATTTAATCATTCTTAACATTTTAATTGATAACCCTTGACATTGTATGTGATAATAGTTAACGTTTTTCTTATTCTCGACTTGTATTGTTTATTATTAATTTTAATTCTTTTAAATATTTGTACGCTGGAAACAGCAGAATATTATGGACTTTAAATTATGTGTAACATCTATGTAACAATATTCTTACAAATAAATTTATTATTATTATTATTATTATTATTACCATTAACCTTTTCCAACGTCGTCAAATGGAGAACAAAATATATACTAAATGTTTGTATGTCGTGATGTTACTGCAGAGACTACTTTGCTAAAAGGTTTATATTTCCACCTGAGTTTTAACTTGGCAAAGTATTTTCCTGCACTCGTATCTGGAAAATATCATACAGAGCTTAGCCTGTCAAAACTAAAAGGAAAAATAACTTAAACTTAAAAATTCAACAACTTTAACTTAACAATGTCATGACAAAAATAAAACATGGTCCCAAGTAAATATTTTTCTCACTAACATTTTAAGAAAGAAAATCTTTTCGTGGTGCTGGTGAAAATGTTACATTTTTAACACAGACAAAACCAAGGAGGCTTTATTTTTTCATAATTAAAATTCGCTCAACGTTCGATTAAATTAGACCCTCTTCCCTCTACATTGTGCGTAACTATGTGGAAACCATTCACGTTCAAACGTAGGCGATAGAAATTCATGCTACGTACAAAGTGCTACGACACTTCGCCGTAGCAGCTACGAGCTACGCTGCTACGCCCTTTACTTGTAAAGAAAAATAGGTCAAGGGTGACTGGTGAATGGAATGTGGGTTCTGTATTTGTTGAGGAAATTAAATTAAACTTGGTTGTTAGATTAGATTGGTTCTGACATTGTTTGGAAACAGGTTGGAACTGATGTGACAAGGGCAGATCTCCCAAGGCAATTTATAGATTAGTAATTGAATATCATTTTGCAACTTTGTTAAAAGCAAGCAAAGTCTATGATTTATCTATACTTCTATACTAATATTATAAAGAGGTAACATTTGTTTGTATGTAGGGGGTAATCTCCGGAAGTAATAAAAAAAATTAAAAATTATTTCACTGGTAGGAAGCTACATTATTCGTGAGTGCTATAGGCTATATTTTATACCCGTACTCCAACGGGAACGGGAACTACGCGGGTGAAACCGCGGGACGTCAGCTGGTAGTAACATAAACTTTTTGGCTTCTGTTACATTATATCTGCTGTTGTTCTAAACTCCCTTCAAAACAATAACTCACAACAATAATAATTTAACAAATTATTTAAAACATAACGTAAATTGAGTTTTAAAATAGGTTATGAAGCATAAAAATGCTAATATTGCGCCTCGAGATATAATTCGGAATGGCATTTTTATAGTGGCGTCGTTTCAGTTATTGCTCAGAGCTATATTGTTCAGGTTGTAGACATGAATAAATAAATAAATTTTGACTGAAAACCTGTGGAATATTCTTTTATTTGATTAAGTTCAGTTCGGTCTAACTTTTTTTGATGAATGCAACTTGAAACAAGAAGTTTTAACCTTTTGACCGTCAGAGCATAGACGCACGCTTGTGCCCTCCACGCCAAGCCACAATTTCACCTACCATTTTGTCACATATTTGTGTCGTTTGGCGCACAGGTCACCGTATATGTGACAGTGACGGTCGAAAGGTTAAGGACGAATTTCACCAATGAAATCTCCATCTGCACATCTGACCCGCGTTCAAGAACTGTCAGTGGCATAATTGAAAAGGAAGATTGACGCTGACAGTTAACAAACACCAAAAATAACTCCAAAGTACAGAATCTAGTAATGCGGGTTCTTAACTTTGAACAAAACAATTTGAAGAAATACTTATTCCTTAGGCCCAGTGCACACCGCTGGAGGCGCAGCGGATCGCATTTGAAGACAACAATTTAATATAAACCTTACCTACCTTGATATACGGTCGCGCGCATGCTCTTGTAGTAGCTTGAGGGCGCTCCGAGTCATCATCTGCCTAGCCTTTTCCCAACTGTGTTGGGGTCGGCTTCCAGTTTTACCGGATGCAGCTGAATTGGTATTCAGCTGCATCCGGTAAAACTGGAAGCCTGGTTTCTTTTTACTAGGCAAGGGTGAGGGTAGGAATTTAATTTAGCAGGGAAGTGTAGTCGTTATTTTGAATGGAGTCGTTTATATGGCTGTCTCATTGATATACTGTGAAAGTGTATGTATAAATTCTTGTTTAAAAAGCAGCATATTTTATTTAGAGAGTCGTATGGGACCGGTCAATGTGGCGACACTTAGGGGAGGTCTATGTCCAGCAATGGACGTCTTTCGGCTGAAATGATGATGATATATATAGAGCATAAAGCTGGGTGGGGCTGGGTGAGCTGGGTTGTGGAGGTCAGATAGGCAGTCGCTCCATGTAAAATACTGGTGTATTTTACATGGAGCGACTGCCTATCTGACCTCCACAACCCAGTTAGTACCGGGTAATACGATACCCCTTGGTAAGACTGGTTGTCAGACTTTTCGGGCCTCTGACTACCTAACGACTGTCAAAGATCTACAAATGACAGCCGGGACCAACGGCATAACGTGCTTTCCGAAGCACGGAGGAAACTCGGTATGTAATGGGCGGTCACCCATCCACAGACCAACCTAGGCAAGCACGGCTTAACCTAACGATCGACCCGAGCGGCTGTTATTATTTAGCCACGAGCTCCTCCGGTGTGGATGTTGTAGCTGTAGATGAAGTCAATGACTTCTCTGGTTGATTAAGTGGCTGAAATCAAATGAAATTTTCAGGAAAATATGCCGTTCAAAATAATTGAAACAAAAGGCCAAAAACGACTGTGCATTATACCTAGTTTTTGGGAGTCTAATGGTATTTTAAGATGGCCAAAAAAGCAATTAGATATCAATAAATTGGTCAAGGACGAATATTCGCAGCCTATAGATAATTGGTCTTCTTCACATTGCTGTGTCAAAAGACAATTATTATCATCATACGACGAAGCAACACGAGAACTAGATCTCATGCTACAAAATAGCGACACCGAATTTGATAATCAGACAGAAGTAATCACAACAAATAGTAATATTAACTTCAGTAATTACAATACTCCAGCTGGACAATTGGTAAGTATTAGACGTGACTTTATGAGTGTTTAATATTGTTTAGTATACCTACATACTTAGAGGTCCTTAGTTGACTTAGCGGGGTCAGAACGTATGGAGAAGTCTAATGAAAACGCAGAACGGTTCAGTTAGGCAACATTTTGGGCCAACTCCATATCCAGACTACGGTCTCTCTAAAAGTCAAAATGTTTGCATAGCGATTGACAAAAACATCATTAATCCATTTTATGTGTGATTTCAGCCACTTAATCAACCAGAGAAGTCATTAACTTCATCTACAGCTACAACATCCACACCGGTTCTTCCAACAACTGCAGCTGAATACGTTATTCATTATATAAATGACTCTGATGTGGCAACTCAAAATACTAATTTCGAAACACAATTTGAGGGCGCTCCGAGTACCGCGTGCTAATTTATTCTTATATTGACCGTATATCAAGGTAGTTAAGGTTTATATTAAATTGTTGTCTTCAAATGCGCTCCGCTGAGCCTCCAGCGGTGTGGGCTGGGCCTTAAGGTTCTTTAGAAGTCACTTTCTGACTCAAACGTACTTAATAAATTGTCGAAGTGGCGCCGTTAACAGAAGTGGTCGTAAGCTTTTTGTTTGGTTTTAGACACAGTAGGCACTCTCACCAATCACATCCACAAATGTACGTGCAAACAAACTCTGTCAAACTACATTTTTAAACTTCTTCCTCTTCTTTATCGTGTTATTTATTGCCTAACCTGTGTCAGAGTTTTTATGTCGCCTCTGACTTAGCTTTACATGCCGTCTAGAAATATTTCTCAGGCATGCTGGTATCCTCACGAATTTTTCCTGCACTGAAGCAAGTGATAATTATATAATACGCACATGAATCCGAAAAATCTGAGCTGCGTGGTGGTTCGAACTCGAGACCTATGACTTGGCAGTTCGACGGTCTCACTACTAGGCTATCACTGCTCTATACAATAGTGAAGATGACACCATAAAACAATAATTCCAAGACGAGAGAAGATATTTTGGGCCTGAAAACCCGATTTATTTTCAACTAATTCGATTTTTAGTTGCTTTTTAATCAATAAATAGTTCAGTCATTGAATTGAAAAAACAGTGACGTCACAGTTTGCTATTGCCATACAAAATCTATGAGAGAACCACGTTTTGACAGCTCTTAAAAAGTATCTCAGTTGATTGGTGTGTCATCTACCCCATTAGATAATTGCTCTATGCTCTATATATCATCATCATCTGCCTAGCCTTTTCCCAACTACGTTGGGGTCGGCTTCCTGTCTAACCGGATGCAGCTGAATACCAGTATTTTAAATGAAGCGACTGCCTATCTGACCTCCACAACCCAGCTCACCCAGCCCCACCCAGCTTTATGCTCTATATATATCATCATCATTTCAACCGAAAGACGTCCACTGCTGGACATAGACCTCCCCCAAGTGTCGCCACATTGACCGGTCCCATGCGACTCTCGAAATATGCTGCTAACAAGAATTTATAACTACACTTTCCCAGTATATCAATGAGACAGCCATACAAACGACTCCATTCAAAATAACGACTACACTTCCCTGCTAAATTAAATTCCTACCCTCACCCTTTGGCATAATCAAGTAAAAAGGAAGGGTGGACCAGTAATACTTATGCAAACTCAAGCCTTAGCAAAAGAATGAAAGTTTTTCTACAGCAGAAGAGGCAATCAATCACCTGAAAGAAACTACCTTCTATAATATTACTTTTGGTAAAGTTTGGGGGAATTCTACAAAGGAATGGAGCAAATTTTGTGATTATTCCTGATTTATAAGTGTTTTACAACTTGTTACTAGTCAGTCAGGTAATATCTTTAAATTAAAGTATGTAACATTAAAACTAATGAGCGGTTTCTACTGTTACAGAACCAGGACCCGCTGCCAGATATTTAGGGCTGGGAGTCAGTGCCGGTGGACACAGAAGACACGGAACAAATATTCATCTCTTACATCTTTTACGAGAATCAAACTCTTCTAGTAAAACCGAAACACATTGCGTTGAAGAGGGCTGCGATCCTCCATACAAATGAATTCACCTCTAGAGCGATCATTTTTTTTTTCATAAAATCAAGATCTGTCGTATGTGTGTCCCTTAGTGTAAAAAATATTATAAAATTGTTGCTGTTGTTGTTGTTTGTTGCTGTTGTTGTTGTTTGTTGTTGTAATGTTGTTGTTTGTTGTTGTTTTTTGTAATTAAGTGACTTGACCTTAAAAAACAATTACGTTATGGTTAAGTCACGTCACCAAATTAGTAACCTTAGGAAAATATAATTATGGTCATGGATTGAACAAAGTTGTTTTTGAGAAAATTGCTTACACGTGGACCGAATTTCTAAAATTAATCTATCACGATTCTAATTAATCCAACTTAGTTCGAATAACTAACAACAGCCCAAGTATTTTCTACTCAACTTTAATGGATGAAATCTATAGATAAACTGAGATGAAATGATTTACGGAGAAGAATGGAGAAGAGCAAATAACACGAACGTTTGAACACGAGTGTTTACTCGTCTGTGTGCAATGCAAATTGATTTTTAAACTCAATACTGCTTTGTGTTACTCCGGAAAGTACCTACCTGCGACTGAAGCTTGAGAATGCTTGAATAGTGATATTGTTACCAGCATTTTGTGATACTTATAAGTACTTTTTATGAATATGGGAATCAGGATGGTTTGGTGGAGGCCTAAATACAGCAAAAGACGTATTTTGGTTGAAATAATGATGATGTTAAGTAAGCTGAAGTGGCACTGGGCCGGTCATATTAGCCGTAGAACCGATGACCGTTAACCCTACACGTGTTCTTGGGTGGTGATCGCGAATCGGCAAGAGTAAGGTGGGATGTCCTCAGGCTCGGTGGAGCGAGGATCTTCGCAGGGTGGCTGGTAGCAACTGGATGAGAGTTGCTGAGAATCTAGCTCAGTGGCGTGCGAGAGGAGAAGAGAAAAGAAGAGCTAAAGAGCTATATCTAGCAGTGGACTGTTGTGATGATGATGATAGGAAGACAAACGTCTCAAATTGTCACAATATTAGAAGAGGAAATTATTAATCTGATCGGAATGGTCGACTTGTGTATGTTTATATAAAATTGTAGTCTATACCGGACTATAATGTATGACACTCAGACAATTGTTATTAAGTAAATGAAATGAAATGTTAGATATAAATTTAATTAATTTAATATTTAATTCCTAATGTAAGTGATATTGGATAAATCTAGATACCTCTTCTGCAATATTAGCTTTAAGTTATCTTGCTGCGCCCTAACAGGGTCATGTACTCACTAGTTTAAGCTTAGCGTGTAAAATTGGTTGTGTACATTGTGCGTTAAATTAAATAAATAAATAATTACTTCGGCTCACTACAATACCTGCTTAAGCATAATTATCAAAGAATTGATTCTAACAGCTTTCGCCTATGAATACTACCGTGTATTTAAATCAGTAGCCTAAATTATTTATAACTCAGTCCCTTCTAAAGTGACAGAACGCTCACTTAAACGAGCCTTAAATATTGAACAAGTTTAAAGTTGGATAAAAATCCGTTTCGAAAGCAAAAATGTTGGGAAAAGTTTCCAATATCTTGAGAATAAATTAAATACCTGTCATCTTTGACGCAAAATAGTAAAAATCAGCACAAAATGCGGTTTAACCATTATTTGGATAATGTATTCAGAAAGGGTCAATTGTTTAATACATTAACATTAAACTTACAAATAAAAAAGAAATCTCAATGTTTTCGCAAAATGGTAAAAATCTGCACAAATGTCTGTGTGACCGTTTCTTCTAAACCAAGCTATGGATTTTCATGCTGTTTAACCAATATTAAGATAATGTATTCAGAAAGGGTCAATTGTTTAATACAGCAGTATTAAACTTACAAATAATAAAGAAATCTCAATGTATTGACTTGTCCTAAAATCCATGCAAGGCCGAGATGGGTGACTAGTACTTACATTTACAAATCTTTCTAGTCTACACATTTTACCGAAATAAGCACCACCCCTACTTAAAAGCAACTCCCCTTAATAACTTCTGGAAACAGGCCAAAACCCACACCAGACCAGACACGGCCTGAAACGCAAAAATAATGTACCTATAAAACCTAACTTGGGGCGTACGTCCATACATTAAGAAATGGTAATGTCTTAGCACGACACGCCCGGATTTTCCACGGAATATTTTCAGAAGTGACTCATGCAAGCCTCATCAATTTTATGACCAACATAAGCAAAACTTATGACATTCGGTTAAGTGGACATTAAATTGGGAAATAGAGGAGGATTCCTGAAAATTTTCCAGTTAATTTCACTAGTTTTGCTTTAAACATGGGAGTTTGTAGTCCCGGGGGCCTTTGTTGTTATGTTTGGGCTACATAATATATTATTTTGGCGCAAATGTGGAAGTCAGGAAGCTGTTTGACGATTGAACTATTTTAGCACTACGTTGAGTTTTTTATTATGTGCCAATTAAATAATTTATCCATTTATTTATTGAAAGTCCAACACAAAGTTTATCAGATTTAATGGTGGGCGTATCTATAATAGAAGCAAGATAAGGTTATATAAACTTATTATATTATACCCTATAATACCTACATCCAAAAAGCAAGGGTCAACATAATAAACTGAATTTTATTTCAGTAAAAACATGTCCGAACATGTCACGTTGCTAAAGTAAAACGTGCAGAGAACATATACAATAAACCCTTTACGTAACGTTGCCCTATTAAAAAAAGTATAACAAAAAAATACCAAAACGAATGTTTCGCCTCCAGTCACGAACAGAAATCAGGATTTAAAAAAATGGCGGTCCAGATCACAATGGAAGGCAGCTATTGTCTCTCTCGGGATGATATTTGTCACAGGCGAGCCGAGATAAATGCAGCGAGACGGAATAAATGATGCTGTTTCCTTTTGGCATCGTTACTGCGGGTGTATTATCTGGCTGTTTGAATTTGTGAAGAAACAAACGGAAGATTTAAACGATTGAGGTTGACGCTGCGAATGTTGGCAATGTCGCAATTATACTCGTATCTGTCATATACAGGGTGTAAAAGACCTCATCACGAAGCCGTCAATCAAGCATTCTGTACATCAAACGAAATAACTTTACGCAAAAATTATTGCTGGGAAACGATTTTTTTTGGGGTCAGAAATCATGTTTGTGGTAGAACTCAATGTAACGCACTCAAAACATTGTGCTGATGGATGGATCGAATAGTACGGGGGTCGTGGAGGTGTTTAATGTAAAAATCTTACTTTAAAAACTTGTATTTAAAAAAAAACTTGTCAAAAAGTTGGGACTTTGAACTCCAATATATTCGTAACTAGAAGGTTCCCAGGTATGGTGTACAACAAAAAAATGATCGCAATGACGGGGAGAACAAGTGCCTTTCGGCTTCGTTAAGAGGTGTTTTACGCCCTTTATTTCGATGTTCTGATATAAATTCATCAAAATAAGACGTGACTACATGACATAACATAACGCCTGTAATTCACTAAGTAAAAAATGATCGCAATGACGGGGAGAACAAGTGCCTTTCGGCTTCGTTAAGAGGTGTTTTACGCCCTTTATTTCGATGTTCTGATATAAATTCATCAAAATAAGACGTGACTACATGACATAACATAACGCCTGTAATTCACTAAGTGTTAGGCAGAGATGTAGGTACCCTTATAGTACACCCATATTTGTCCAGTTATGTTTACTTCTTTGTATTAAGGGGCCTATTGTTACCTTAAAATATTTTTTTTTTAAATTAATGATTTAAGAATTATACCAGCGCAAGCGGAGCAGCGGTGGCCCAGTGGTGGTGGCCCCGACTTACGAACAGTAAGTAGTGGGTTCGAACCCAGACAGGCGCATTACTTTGTGTAATTTATTTCATCACCACTGCTCTCAAAACGGTGAAGGAAAACATCGTGAGGAAACCCGCATGTCCTAGAACCAAAAATTATATCCCATTTATTATAGCCCATTCCCTCTCTTAAAGAGGAGGCCTGTGTCCCAGCATGATGATGAATATTTGACATCGTTTCGCGACAATAACATAATATTAGGGTATGTAGGTTCCGGTTTCCTACCCATCTAGGTAGACTCATATTTAATGGCTAAACCAAATCATACAATCCGGTTATCCTAATTAAATCTCAGAGTAATCTGTTGCCGAATATCATCAGTTGTGATTGGTAAGGCGAAATAATTAAATGATATCCAGGAAATTCGAATTTCCTGAGATTTGGAATTAAATGGGTTATACGAACCGGGTATTAAAATGTACGAGATAGGGTTTTCATATCGTTAGGATAGCATCGAAAACAATTTGACTGTATCCAATGACGATTTGTTTTCGATGCTGCCTTATGCTATTTTTCTTAAATTGGAGGTAAATTGAACCACCCCTTTTTAGGGTTCCGTACCCAAAAGGTAAGCAACGGGACCCTATTATAAGCCTCCGCTATCCGTGTCAGTCAGCGGGCTGTATCTCATAATCCGTAATAGGTTGACAGATAAAATTTCCACAGAATGTGTGTGTGTTAAATTAAAGGGGGCTCCCATACTACGATGGCACGGAATCCATCATGCGCGACACCGACTCGCACTTGGCCGGTTTACCCGATTACGGCGAAGCTCAAAAGGAGGCTAATGTTTTTAACTGTATGACGTAACAGAAATACTTTTCTCCATATTGTTTGGAATCAACTAATGCGAAAGAACGATAAAAGAGGTTATGGCCCTAACCTACTTAGCTTGCGATGGTAACGACGCACTCAATACAAACGGCGATAGACGATTTTATTGGAGAGATTAATAGATACTACATCTACCAATTTTACCCTACCCTATCAGAATACCAGAGCTGACTTTTTTTTTAAATAAATGTCACAGCACCTTGCTGAGATAGGAGCCTTTTGGCCTTGCACAGGACCATTTTGATTGTTTTTTTTTTATTTTTCTCTTGGTTACTTTTTTATATAATTTTGTCATGTCTATTCTATCTTTTTGTTTCTGTTATGACCTGTGTAAGTTCAATAAATACTTTCTTTCAAGTTCTCCTAAGGATAGGTAAGTTTACTTTGAGCACCGTATCTACTAATTTCACGTGTCATTAGTTTACATAGTAATTACTCGTTTCACTATTTGTTTTAGAAACTACTCGATATTTATACCAAATCAATAACACAGTGAAAGTGAAACAAATAAAAGATTCAAGTTTTGTATCTGTTCAACGAGTGAACAAAAAAATATCACAAAAAAGGTAGGCAAGTTTCTACTGAGATGGATTCTATTGCCTAACCTGAAAACTCCAGAAAATCGACATATCGTATTTTCAATTCGAATTAAAAATGCATCCATTTTATTACTACCCATTACCCATTTGCTCTGCTCCAGCGAATATTTACTTTAGTACGCAAAATATTTCCATGAATATAGTAGCAACATTATTCGACATAGTCTGTCATCCTCACAGATTGGAATATTGCAGTTTGCAGTGCAAAGCCGCCGAGACTGTACTCTCTCACACTTCAAATATATTGAAATATCAAGGGGAGCTTATATAAATATTGCGTCAACTTCTACAGTGAGAAACAATATTGGTGTTAAAAAGGGTAGGTAATACCTATGAACCTAGGTATTCGAACAACGAATGAAATACGGAGGTAACTAGTGCAACTACTGACGGAAACACTGACGGAAACAGTGCTGACACTACCTTAAAAACCAACCGAGATGGTTACTGCTGCGAACATGCTGAAAATGAAACATTAAAAAACAAACCGGCCAAGAGCAAGTCGGACTCGCGCACCGAGGGTTCCGTACAAACTTTTTAAAGGACAAACTTAACTTTGCTGTTCGATCTCCAGAAACGGCTATTGCACCAACCGCAAATAATTAGTTTGTAACACTAAAATCGCTTTTTTTTGTTATTAAACTACATATTTACGGTTTTCAGATTTATCCCTTTACATGTGCTGTGAGACCTCGCTTTTCCCCAAATTTCGTGATTCTAGGTCAACGGGAACTATAATAGGTTTTCGACCCAAAACCTATAGGGTACTTCCGGTTGACCTACAATTGTCAATTTTGGTTAAAAGCCAGGTCTTACAGCACAAGTAAAGGGAAAAGTCCGAAAAATAAAAAAAGGTGAAAATTAAGGTAAATTTTGGTACTACTCAGTATCTGGTATAAATTTCAACATGCCAGGTCTAGCCGTTCCTGAGAAAATCGGTGGTGACAGACGGACAGACAGACGGAAAGACGGACAAGAAAGTGATCTTATAAAGGTTCCGCTTTTTCCTTTTGAGGTACGGAACCCTAAAAACAAAACATTCAGAATCAGCCTATCACAAAAATTAGGCTAGCCTCTCACGTTGCAAATAGCTACTAAGTACATACCGGCTCCTCTGTTTGAGATTTGTGAATTAGATTGCTTTTATGTTGGTACTTACTTTCCGAGCTTTTTCCGCAAAAATTAAAGCACTTACCTTTATTCGATGAAGAATGGATTAAGTTGCACTAATAATCGCATCCGACTCCGCACACTATACTCGTAGCTACTATAAAAGCTTTTAACTGCATATTGACGAAGCGTAATCTAATCTATTCCTCAGTATCAGTAAATGGATAACATTATACAGGCAATATGAAGTGTTTATTGGCGATTATTCTGGTGGTATCCCAGAATGTGGAACAATAACCTGGTGAAGGATAGAAAACAGATAGAAAGGCAGCCGTGTGGTATCCGGCAGAGTAGAATAGAACCAACCCATTACACTCACGGGTGTCGTATAAGGCGACTAATGTCTGAGGCAGAACACCTTGCGCCTCCGTAGACCAGAGAATGGGCAGCAGCGTTTTCTGTTAGTCTTTCATCACTGCGATCTCCAATCCGCCTGCCCAGCGTGGAGATTACGGCAAATTCCTCCCATCATGGGAGAGGCTTATGTCCAGCAGTGGAGGTTATGGGCTGATGTAGTGTAATAGTGTAGAAAGGCACAGATCGGTCGATGTGGCGAGTCTTTGGGGACGTCTATGTCCAACTCGTAAATAAGAGCTACTTTTATTCAAAATTGGGATAAAGAATTACCTATATTATGACCGCTTCTCCTCTGTGACCTTAAGGGTGACGCCAAACGAACGTAATAATGAGTTATGAGTCGCGTAATTTACGCCACAATTTCATACGAAAGTCTGGTTTCTTTCACGTGACGACATAAAATGCGCCCAACTATTTACGAAACCGAATTAATGCGACTCACACAATTACACTCGTTTAGTCTCACCCTTAATGACCTTTTTGCAAAATACAGTTGCAAGTTACATCGACGAGAGGCTTTGGCCAATGGCGAGATCGGCTGTCATAGCCATGTGTTTGCTCGATTAATTTTTTCCAACCCTTAAATTTCAAGCCAACCTGCCGGATAATTGTCACATACAAACAACAGCAATGCCTTTCGTTTTTACAGTGAGCAAACGATTTTTTAAAACCACTAATTATCTACAAAACATCAATGGATTTTTCTTCAAAATCCTTCCAATAGGCTTGTGTCCTGAAAAAATCTAATTAGTCCGTCAGTTAGATTAACAAAAATAGTTGACCCGTATTTTTTCTTTTGTTACGTAAACCAAAATTGACGAAGATACGACTCTTTTAACCCCTTACCGCATACGAAGCCATTCATGGCTTCTAAAGTTTGTTATTTTTTTACAGTTTAACTTATCATTAAATTATTGTAAAATAAAATGTATCCTATGAAGTGTTTCTTTGTAAACTGAAAAGTATTTTTTATGTATGTGGTAAGTCATCTGTGTCAAAACTATTTGAGGTGTTTTCATAACGCGGCCAGCGAGTGCAGTGCAACATTTTAGTGAAAACTTTATCAGTGAAAAATAAAAGTAAAAAAGTGACTGAGGTCTTCAATAAAAAAAAAATATTTACTCTTAGAATCATCGACTACGATAATAGTAAGTTATTTTTTTATTTAATTTAATTTTCGTTTGATTTTTGATCTGTTTTAAGCAAACTCCAAATATGGCTTGGTATGCGTTCCCGTCAAAACGCTGCCCGTCAAATATGGCTTCCTATGCACTCAAGCTTCTGTACTATGCTTTTTTCGAAATGGATTCTGCACGCTTTTATGGTTCTTCTAAGCATGTAAATCCTATACTAGGTGATGGATTTTTGAGTGAATATGAGCTTACTTCCGATTCTCTTGGAATACGAACCTTCTTTTTCCCGCTCACCTAAAAAGAAGTACGTTACATATGCGTAAAGCAGAGAAACTGCTCTCACAGGCAAAAAAACTGAGTCCAGCCAGCCTTCTGGGAACACCGACGACGTCAATAGCTGGAACTCCATTGGGCCGAGCTGTCACTTCATCGCGCTGAGCTGGCACTCCATCAAGTATGCCTGATTCTCCAAAATCCTCAAAAAAATCCCGAAAAGCACCAGTCAGACATCAAGATATGCCACTGACGTCTGTACGGACTGACAGCATTGACCACTTTCTTGTTTGGGTATAAAATAATTGTCAATTGTGTCAAAACTGCTCAAAGTTACGCAGTTACACAGAATGTGAAAATGCGAGGTCTTCTTATGCTATAATGACAAGCGGAACTTTTTCAAAGTTTTCACAAAATGTAACAGCTATGCATACAAAGCCAGAAATGGCGTACTTTATTTTCACTGGAATGCATACGAGGCCAGATGTGGCTCTTTCATGTAATTTCATAAATAATAACTGTATTTTTTTTCTTTTGTCTGATTTATGTTAATTATAGATAAATAAACACGTTTTTGGGAAAAAACATTTTTTACTAACCTCCATCATAATTCATGCAGTAGGGTTAAAATCCTCCATACGTCACGCCGTGCCATAATTTTTAGTGCGTTGTCACGTCATGAGCCCCCACTGTCGAGTTTTGATGCGTTTTATCTTTGTCAATATTCATTGATTTACAAAAACAAAAAATACGTGTGTCCATTATTTTTCAATACTCTAACTGACGGACTAAATAGATTTGCAATTTATTGATGGTGGAAACTAGCCTATTGTGATTGAACATGTGTTACGCAATTGGTGCAGATTCTGAAAAAACTTTGACGTATAAACTCAACGACAGTCCCAGGCCTCCGAAAACTAGAGGTATACATAATATCAGATCCAGAAGCTAGAGGTAGTAGGTACACATGACACAACCACCAGAAAAGCTTAAAGTTCAAAAAGACATCAGCTTATGTATACTTCCGTAGCTCAAAAAGATTCTGTAAAACAATTTCTCGGTGATACAGTGCTTGGTTATTAAGCTAGCGGCGTACTATCCGACAGTGGACCAGTGAGCCAAGCTAAGCTGCCTGCACAAAGCCGAGATGGCCGTAAAGCCTTCAGCAAAAGGCGCTTTGGTTCGCGATACTAAAGGAACAAAAAGAGTACGTATTTTTTGCAATTTACTGCGACTTTAATCTTGACTATGATATTAATAATCCGGTTAATATCAAGGTAGCTAAGATTCGCATGATGATAACAAACAGATGAAGTTTGGACTGGCAAGGATTTGACAATTTTCACCGCTTCATATACTTATGAAATTGGGAGAAATAACTGTAGTAGTGTAGTGTATGCTTAAAAATAACCTAGATGTCATCAAGGGATACATTCTTCTGCATGGATCTCCATTCAGGAAATTACTGACACAATTGAGAAGTTAGCTCTGCGTTTTGCAAAAAATAAGTAAAGCTCAAGTAAAGTCGACATGAAAAACCGATTGCGGGAAATGAAACAAAAGAGTAGTACTATGTATAATTCTATGTCACCAGCTGACCCTAATTACATTTTATTCCAAAGATAGTGTGTCCATAAATCCAGGTGTTATCAAAGCTGCCGACTTCCCTTTGTCCTTCGAGACCTTTAAACGTGTAATATTTCGAATACCTTCTATTTCAGCTGATTAATTTGGTCCCGCCCTCGAGTTTCAAAGGTCTAATGTTTCCCAAAGGACATCGAAGCTTTGATTTATTAGTGAAATGTCGTTATGGACCTGAGCTACCTCGTTTGGTATCTAGCTGATATTATTTTTTGGAGAAAGATTTAATTTGTGGGTCTTAATTAAGCAACCTAGAATAAATTCTAACAGACGACTTATATAAAGAAATGTTTTTCATCACAACTGGTTACGAAACGTGAAGGAAAATATCGAGATGTACCAAAAAATCCAGGACAAATGTCATGGAACATGCACTGGGCCCGCGTGATGGAATATGGGCCCTTTTCTCTCACAGGGAACCCCGTGCCCCAACGCTGTAGGCTCGCTGGATATACTTTATATATAATTTAGTCCGACTTTTCCAAGATATGCCGCAACTCTAGTTTTCTAGAAAGCCTCCAGCAATTGCTATAACTGAGTAGTTCGTAGAACTTGTACTAGAAGCGTATCTACAGCGTAGGTAGGTACCAGAAGTGCAGAACAATACTTCGAAGAAAACTTCATTACTATTACTGAAGCACTTTCCATTAGCGTCTACTGAGAATTTTTAAAATTTTCCTTAACCAGGAAATAATAGACATAAGATAAAATAGAAAAAGAATCAGCATACCACCAGCCTACCCATTTTCTTTTCCTTGTATCCTTTCTTTTTTTTCTCTATTGGAATCATGTTGTTTTAAGCACAAAATGGCGCGATGAACTCCTATCTTTATAGTATTTAAGGAAACCACGTACAACATAAAACGTACACTATAAAATTCACAGACCCTAAGGTACCTAGTTACCTACGGCTCTCATCGAGCCCTACGAATCGTTATAAGCAGTATAAAATGACAATTTAATCTCGGCAAGCCATCCCTTTTACGACGAAAATCGGTAATCGAATTGGTGGGGAAAACGATTTTGTTCCGAATATAATATCGAATCGAATAAGGTTTTGGTGTTAAGGGCCTATACTACCTCAAATGGCTTAGCATGATCCTCCGTTACGCCTAAAATACTACAGCATTATTTTTAAAATAAATATATGGTAAAGTTGAGGATTAATGTTAGGTCTTATGTTTGGCGAAAACACGATTTCATAAAATTTTCTCGATAGAAAAAAATCCCAAAGTTACCTCCAAATCGAACAATAAACCGCTGGTATTCAAAAAGTACTTCAAATTAGATCATGAAACTTTGCATACTAACTGAACTAACTATTAGGCAGGTCTTATGTGTTTTATTTTTTTAGTCCAATCAATAGATTTTTTGTAAATCGCAAAAAACCACTCATTTCGCACTATTCGGCCGCAGTGACTGACGTAACAACCGCTTTGTAGTGCAAGCTGATTAGAACTTTATTCTAACAGTATTACAAACGAAGTTTGAACCACCACAAATAGAGTTGCTAATCTGAGGTAGGTATAGGCTCTTAAATCGATTGATGTATCGATATGAGTTTCAGAGATAACGGAAAGGTAAGATTAGTGAAGTGGAAGGGGAATGCCGAACGGAATTTTTAAATGAACATTTTTAGTCGTTGTCGGATTGGATAGAAAAGTCTAAATGGATCTGTCACGTTCAGTCGTAGTTCAGAATGAATGGAAACAGTTATTATTAACCCGACCTTTTGTTAAATAAAAACATTTTCAATGCTTGGCCTGTAATTCCAGGGCTTATAATATTCCTAACGGATAGCTTTGACGACTATCTACGTTCCAGTAATTGTAAGCACGACCTGTAATAATGTTCAATAGGTAGTTTAAAAAGTGATGTGATGAGGGTTGGGCAGCGAACATCAATCAATAAATGACGTATCGTCCTATGTAAACCCATTAGCAGCAGGCTGTGTCATAGAAATGATTGAATGTTTACTAATGAACACCTAACAACTAGCTGAATACATGTTAGAATAAAGAGAACAAACTTAATAACAAATTAAAAATATTAAAAATTAAACCACCAATTTCTATATTAAAGCTCTCTTCCACTGAAAATAACGATAGATAAGTACAATAAGCGCGAACACATTTAAACCATCATACTGTCTTTGCCAACTTCAAACCAATGACAGAAATCGAACAATGATTTCAAATCTTTCAGCTGTAAAGTATTTAGTAATATGTGGTGCAAGCGAATTAAACTATGATTATTTTTGGTCAGAATATTCAAGATCATTCCGGACGACTGTAGCATCCGTGCTTTGTAGCTATTAGTGATCCCAGATCTGAACTTTCCCAATATTCGTGCTTTTCGAACATTCGCAAACATCCCAGGAGTATAATCTTGTTTTCGGGGTGACTCAATAGCCCCCACGGCTCAGAGGTATAGGGGTAGGTAAGCTTGGGGCGAAACCGCACATTAAAAGGTCATTAAATGTTTATTCAACACCTAATTCTGGTAGTTGTTCTACTAATATCAACGACTAAAGGTTCCTATTTATCAACAAGACAAGACGAAATAAGTGACGCCGAATAATCTAACCTAGTGTTTGAATGCGGCTACTAATACCAAACCTACCAACTAAACTTTAGAAATTGTATTACCTACTAAAGTTCAATGTATTAGAATGTCTGCAGTGGCTTGAAAAGGCACGCGGTAGCGGCAAAGTAGGTGTAATTCGAAAAATAGTTAACGCAAATATGGTTAAAACTTTAAATACGGTGTTTTTGGTACAAGCCCGTTAATAGGTATTCAATCCGTAGAAATAAATAGAAACGAAATAAAGTAACAATTACATTTAAATTGTTGAGATAGGTTTACAGATTTACGGTCTGACATTGAATGCAATCCGGCGTGACAGCCAATCGATGCAGGTTAGTAGCGCGCAGTACATCTCAATAGCTATTAACATAGCAAAATATCTGACAGATATAAGTAAGTATGCATAGAACATCAATAATAAGTAACAATTATGTAACCGCAGACCACTCACGATCAAACCGGTGTCTAGGTCATGTGTGGGCGAAGTGTGCACGGATCGCGGGCGCTATGCAGACGTGAGCGCGCGGCAAACGCTGCGGCGCAACTGGCAATTATGAGCCGGGCGAGACTGGGTGGCGCCCCCCTCCCGCCGCCCCGCACGCGTCCCGCGCCGCCGCAAAGGTATGTTGGCGCACAAGTGGGACCTCGGACACTGTTGCGGCTAACCAAATGTTTGCATGTTTCCTTTCCTCTAAGTAACTTTAAATGAAAACATCGCAATAGAGGCAAATGTTGACGTTTGAAGCGACATTATTAGAGAGCTTTTTTTATTAATTTACTTTTTAATACAGTTGCTCAAAAAGTGGTGTATTGCAGGGACGTATAGCGTTCGGGAAGTGGGCTATTACATACTAGTGCTTGTTTTTTACCTTTCCCGAACTAGTGCGTTCTCTTTCCCAACTGTCAAAATAATGTCTATTAAAAAGAAAAACCAACCATGAAGTTTTTACTAAAGAGTTTTTGTGATTCATACAAATACGTATATTTCTAAAAAGAAGCTACTAATTTATTTCAATATCAGATTTAATGATTTAATTGAATGAGTTAGGTTAGGTTTCATTTTATTTCATCTCATTAAATTTCATTTCATATCAATATAAAAAAATCTACTGAAGACTAAGCTGTATGGATAGTTCCCTTTGCCTACCAAAATGGGTGAAGAAAAAAAACTCTGCTTATATTCTACGGTTGGCGCCATTTTCCAGAAATTTTCTTTGCGAGTTTATTGTGTTTTTATTATTTTATTAAATTGCTTCATTTTTTCGCAACTGTTTAAAAATAGTCGTTCAGTACACTTGCGGAACCGTCATTGCAACTTGTTCCGACTGTCAACCCTCGCCTTCGGCTGCACCTCGGCTCGGGTAGACATTGGTCGGAACTCTTTGCAATGACAGCCTTTCCGCACTTGTAATGAAATATACTATTTTGTTTATTTTGTTTAGTGAAATAAAAATGTTTACAAAGTATTCGTGGGTAATATTTTAATAGCGCACATCAAAAGGGTTGAAAATTGAAATAGTAGATTGTATCATAAGGGAGCAAAATAATATTTTTACGGCGAGGGCGCTTTTTTGAATCCAGAGCGAAGTGAGGGATTCTAGAGTAGAATCCCGAGTGTAGCGAGGGATTCTTTAATAGAATCCTGAACGTAGCGAGGGATTCAAAGTACGTCGCCCGAGCCAAAAATATATTTTGCGCCCGAGTGATACACTCTACTTTTCATCACCCACTATGAGAAAATAAAAGGCGCCTAATAATTTAAACCGACTTCAAAAAAGAGGAGGCAATTCGTCTGTTTTTTTATGTATTTACACCGATTACGCTGATATTTATGAGCCGATTGACGTGATTATTCTTTAGTTTGATGCGGAATAGTTGCCATTTGGTCCTATAAAAATGTAACATAGTTTGGCCCAGTAGTTTTCATTTTATGAACATTTTTACTTCAGTCGTGTGGTCTAATTTCAACATCTAAAATAAATGCTTAACTAATATTTGGATAGGATATTACAACTAAAAATGGAAAAATAAAAAAACTTTTTTGCAAAAAATAAAACCGACTTCACAAAACACAAAAACGTTAAAAATAACTTTAGCTTCAGAAGTTGGTGACAAAAAAAAACTAAATGAATCAAACAAAGGTCACCGACTTCTGAAGATCTAAAGTTATTTTTCACTTTATTGTGTTTTTTATTCACTGTCACTTGAAGAACTCATTTTTCAAAACAAAACCATGAATTTCTAACAATTCATGAAAATTGACGAAAACGCGGTCTGTAGTTCGCGCGTTTTTAATTTGATTTCTTTTTTTTATTCAGTCAGCGCGGCGGCCGGCGGCGCGACTGGGCCGTCGTACCAGCCAGTCTTTATTCAAACAATATTTGCGTTCGATTTCTTTCGGCGCTGAACACTAATATGTTCCAAATTCAAAAAGTGCGCCGCAATTATCTTTGCGGCGCACTTTTTGAATTTAGAACATCTATAAAGAGGATTAAAAACTCATTACTGCCCGCTAAAAGTTTCTTATAGAAAACACCACCTTTGGGTGCACTTAAAGGCGAACCAAGTCGTCCTTTTCGAATAGATGGGATGAAAATGTTTTTGTATCCAACTTTTGTAAACATCTGTAGGTGCATAAAAGAACGGTCATTTTATAGCACTACGGGAAAAAAACATGTCTGTTTTTCGGGTAGCCGTGAATTGAAAGCCAACATTTCGTAACAAACTACCTTCCCTTCGGAAGTTATTGAATATCAATCGGAAATGTTCAGCAATGTTTCATTTTGCATTTAAAAGGAAAAAACGAAGCACAAAATGATAAATTACCCTCGTTTTTTTCATACGTGGCCGTGGGAGCAGAAATACAAATAAGAGACAATCTCGTCTTGTAAATAATGCTTGGTTCGTAAGTATTATGACGTATATTTGAAAAGTAACGTATGGGCAAATAAGCCTCAGCTAGGAAATAAGATCGTCCCGTCTCTTGAATGTCGTAGAGATGGAAAAAAGAGTACTGATTAAATAGATATAGCCACATTCACAGAAGTGAATTGAATTTAACGGTGAAAAAGTTGAATTGACGACTGCAACTAAATTTCTCGGCGTTCACATAGATGACAATTTGAAATGGCAAAGCCATATAGAGTTTGTTTGTAAAAAAGTGACACAGTCATCTTATAGTTTATACATGCTAGCGATAAAGGTTAATCTTAACACATTGCTCGTAGCTTATCATAGTAATGTTGCTTCTAGACTCAGATATGCAATCATATTCTGGGGAAATACTACCAACTGGGATAAAGTTTTTAAATGACAAAAAAGGTGCGTGCGAGCAATGTGTGGTCTCAACAGAACTGACAGCTGCAAGGAATACTTAAAAAAAAAAAAAAACCGTGCCATCTTTATATATTTTTGAAATGGCCCTGTTTATTAGACAGCATCCATCGCTATTCACATTAGAGCTCAGATCGCGAAATAGAAGTCATTTGTATAATAACCTTACCAAGCAATATAGAACTACCCTCTTTGGGAAAAGTGTCTTTGCTATGGCCACGAAGATCTACAATAAAATTCCAACTGACATAAAATAATGTAGCAATATTAATATCTTTAAAAATAAATTGTTCCAATTTCTTATGGAAAAGTGTTATTACTCTGTAGATGATTTTTTATCGACTAGAAGTTTTTAAATATTTTATGTCCACTTGACGATTATTAATTATTGTTGTTGATTGTCTTGTGTCTGTTCATGCATGCCTAATTGTAATATTATAATCTATATTTAATCTGAAATGGAATTAGGATTTTGGACTCATATTTTTCATTATGTTATTTTAATCATTTGTATGCCCAAGTGGCATCATGGAATGGACATTATTTATATGTAATTATGTAATGAACACCTGCATGTAACCCATGTATCACAAATAAACGATTTGATTTGATTTGAAGTGAAACGCCTTAAACCCTGAAATTAAAATATGTAAGTACCTAAAACCCGTTAGTACCTATCTCTGGCTGTTTCTTTTTCACGACTCAACGGTTGAACAGATTTGTGTAGGACGTCTTGGGATAATTTCCGAACTTTTTTTTTTTTTTTCGGATGGGAAATCATCAAATGACTTCTCCCGCTCTGGGCGGAGCAGGAGGGTGTGTCAGACTTTTACTGACTAAAACCCATCCATGTTCCTTCATCGCCATTTGTGTTCTGGGGCCACGGTATCTCTTTCGAACAGGCCCGCAACCCCGGATAATTTCCGACCTCAGCTCACAAACGCAGTAAGCATACCGATCCACTTTGGAGTCAAGACTTTTTAATGTAGGCGGAGAAAACATAACATAACATCACGCCTGTAATCCCCGAAGGGTAAGGCAGAGGTGTAACTAATAAGTAGGTCTGTTCTGTACACCGAAATTTCGCCAGTTATGTTTAAGACCCATGTAATAGGGGGCGAGCCTATTGCTATCAACCGGGCACAAATCCAGACTCCGTGGCTGCTACTGAGAAATCGCTGATGGAAAAACCCAATAACACTTTGCCCGACCCGGGAATCGAACTTAAGACCTCATGTTCAACAGTCGCGCTTGCGACCACTCGAGCAATGAAGGACTCTTGAGCGATTATATAATTAAGTGACCGCTAAGAATAATTTTGCGAACTCGCACCTACTTACTAGATTACAAAGTTATGTTTTATGTACTCATACTGATATCACTAGTGACTATAAAATTTTACGACCTAAGATATCTCCACCATGTAAAAAACTAACATCGTAAGTAACATCAGTACATTCCCCTTTGCCATCTGTCAGGGCGTGAACAACCTCGGCCTTTGATAGAATTATCTAGGCAGGAGGTCCTAACTACACTCAGGAGGCAACGTAATATACTACCAACACTATGTAGGTTTGGTACGAAGTAATCACTCACTCGTCTTTGAGAGGAGCCTTTGATGCAAGATATGCTGTGATTACCGGGTGATCATGTATGAGGAAGTGTGGAGTAGATTGAGCAGATATCCACGTTACGTAATTAAATTCCTGGGACAATGTCAAACAATCACAATGAGGCGTTTCTAATGTAAACAGTAATAATAGGTACCTAAAAAAATGTGTCAAATAGGTTCTCAAGCATCAGTCGAGCAAAAGCACCCGTGCAAATCATTGCAAGGACGCTTTTTGAGCGCGCTTTATAAAATGGCTCGTATATAACAAATGGGATGCGGTACCGGTACCTACCAATTTTGCCAACGACCTGAATTAACGCCGAGACATCAATATCTTTAATATCTTTCTGATTAGTATTAAAGATATTGATGTCTGTAAGAGAGTCCAAAAATCGGTAGATCTACGGAAAAATCCGTAGGTGTGCCCACGCTGCACGGTCTTCGAGAAAGCGCCTTACAAAACTTGAACCAGACCTCACTCTCGTGTTGTAAATATAAAGCACTTAATAAAGGGTGTAAATCACCTCTTAACGAAGCCGAAAGGCACTTGTTCTCCCCGTCATTGCGATCATTTTTTTGTTCTACACCATACCTGGGAACCTTCGCGGAGATCCAACTTTATGACAAGTTTTTTTTTTTTTAATACAAGTTTTTAATGTAAGATTTATACTTTAAACATCTTCACGACCCCCGTACTATTGAATCCCTCCATCAGCACAATGTTTTGAGTGCGTTATATTGAGTTCTACCACGAAACATGATTTTTGACCGCAAAAAAAAAAGTCGTTGCCCAGCAATATTTTTGCGTAAAGTTACTTAGTTTGATGTACAGAATGCTTGGTTGACGGCTTCGTGATGAGGTCTTTTACACCTTGTATTATAAATGCGAAAGTTTGTGAGTACGGATGGATGTTAGTTACCCACAAAAACTAATGAACGGATTTGGATGATACACGGATTGCTTATAGCCTGGATTAACACATAGGATACTTTTTATCCCGGTAGTACGATTCTGTAGAACAATAACCGAGCCCCACGCGGGCTATACAGTACGACTTTATTATCACCTTCCAAAAAAAAGGGTTTTGTTTTTATTTTTTTATTTTTTTGTGTTATCTTTTTTTACAAAAAAAAAAGTAAGTATACCATTTGCTTCTACTCCGTTCACCTAATATAACCAATTTTTTTAAAAAGTGATAAAAAAGTCATCCGGTATAAGCTAGTTCACCATAAGTATTTTGTATAATTATCTATCCTCTCTGCCAATGTCTTAATTCAAACCCATCTACATACATCCAGGAGAAGCCAGCTCATCAGCACGATACATCAGCTTCCTTTCTAGGTCATGCTAAGACGAGCATCCCGGGAACCAACCAGGTCAAGAACTCAAGATAGTAGCAAGCCTGGATATACACGACTTAATGAATAATTCACGCTAAATCTTCGGGGAATGGCGGTCAGTGTGAAACCTTGACGGGTTATGTGTGAAATGGTTAAATTCATGACGTCATCGGCGGCGTGACGGCGGCTGTTATTACTTAGTTAGACGAATTTATTTTAGACCAATGTTCAGTAAGAATAGTTGGTGCAGTTGCTGAGTTATTGGCTGCTGCGGTGCGTGTCGCGAGTTCGATCCCCGCACGGAACAAATATTTGTATGGCCCACAGGATGTTGTTTCGAGGCTGGCTGTTTCTGTATGTGAGTTTAAATGATTATAAACGCACCCACGCTATAGAATAAATTAAATGTCAGGCAATGATTAAAAAATATATAGCATAGAAATTTGTAGATTTGCCATGTTGGCGAAATTTTCTGTACTTCTTTTAGTAAATTCAAAAAAATAATCCTACCGTTTAGTAACTTATCCAGATTAAAGAGACTATGTGCCGAAAGTTCTTAAACCTCTCTTTACGTAATAAAATGACATGGTAAAGAAAATAAAAAATCAAACGAACACATAATATAAAATAATACATTTATTGTTAAAAATTAAATAAAAGTCAAATATTGAGCTTAAAATAATATAAAACTAAAATATTCTATCACAATTTGTTTGCACTATACACCAATCGTGTCAGGTACCATTTAAATACAACAAAAAAAAACATGGTAATAAATACATTTTGTCTAACTATAACAGGTTAAAAAAATATTTATTAAAATTTAATATGGCTTTATTTTTGGTAATAAGATATGCGTATTTGGAGTAGTACTAGAGGTTGATAGATTTTAAAAGCGATGTTTGGTGATCTATTTTCGTTTACGGAATTATTACAAAAACATTATCACATACAATAAGTACTACAACTGTTTATAAGTTATCGTCGCGGTGTACCAAACTCTATACCGGATGACTTTTTTATCAATTTTTCAAAAAAAATGGGAATATTATGTGAACGGTGTAGAAGCGTTACTAAAACGTTACATATTTCAAGTAAACTTTTCATAATAAAACAAAGAAAGAGAAACTTGAAAAAAAAAACAAAAAAAAAAGGATTTCAAATTTCGATTTTAATTTCGCTTTTTTTTTGGTTTTATTAAAAAATAAACTAAGTAGGTATGCCATTTGCTTCTACTTCGTTCACCTATCATACCATTTTATTTGGGAAGTGATAAAAAAGTCACCTGTATAGGTCATGGAATGTTTACTATACATAATAATGCACGATATACGTGATTCTAGACTAAGCAGCTAGTTTTTTCGTCGGTATTTGAAAAAAATATATATGCTGGCGGGTTCATAGTAACACTGAACACACAAATCATGTGCGGAATTCATAGTAACACTTTACGCTTCGGTGTTCTTTACAGAGTGTACATTACATTTATTTCCTAATAATTCCTGCACATTGAAGTCTATGTCTATTTAAGTGCGTTATTTGCGTTGCATTTTGTGCAATTTGTCCATATTGTGCAAAACTATGTGTTTAACGTTCACTCTTTAGCTAGAGCTAAGTTTGTCGTGGCAATAACGGAGCTTCCATACTGACCAGTAATAATACTTTAAAGGGACCACTGAGAACTGAAACAAAAAAAAACAAATAAAATAAAAATTAAAGAAACATTTTTTTGCTACATAAAAAGGTACCTACTAGTTTTCAAAAAGGTTTAAGGTGAGTAAGAACATAATCTGAAATCGATCATATTTTGTACCAAAATGTGGCGGTAAATCCCTTAAACGGCAAGCTACACAACAAAAACTTTACCACACCTCCATAATATGTCGGATCCGGCTCGAAGGACCAATATTGATTATAGGATTCTATCGAGGAGAAGTAAAATAAGCTTTTATCCAAAACTGCCTTTTTCTTCTTTATCCTGATTACAGTACTTAACCGACACAAGAAAAAAAAATTAACAATAAACACGTACGAATGATAAGCTTTAAAAAACCACATGTAATTCTGGGTAAAGCTCACTTTTGTACATAAACTTTTATTTTTTTATTTTTTTCTACAAAAAGTTACTTAGGAGTATTTACTTAACTTGTTATATTGAAATATCATAACATCAAAATAATTAGAATAAATAAATGTATAATGATTAATAATAAATGACTTCAGCGTCAGAACGTTCATGCTATGGCGTAAACATTTCAGACTGCAAAATAAACCACGCGCGCGATGCCAAAACGAAGTCAAAGTCCGTTCCATGCCTGTTTGCATGCGCTTCGAAATGTCAATACTTCACTTCGAACGTCCGGTGTCTGACACCTTTTTCAGGCAGTCGGAATGAAACTCGTGCTATAATTTAAATTGACTTGCCACGACAATTTCCTGTTTCTTTAAACGGAGCGGTAAATCAAATGGGGTAATGGAAACGTGCCCAAAGGTAATAATAATAATAACGGTAAGGCAAATTATCATTACTAGGAGAGTTAATTTATTTTATCTCTTTGAAGTGGTTCGTTAAGCAATTAATGGCTGAAAAAGGAACGTTTTTTTTTTAATAGAAGTGTTTCCGCAGTTCACAGGTCCTATATATTTTCGATAGGTTGGTGGAACTCTAATATTTTTTAAACTAGTTAAAGTCCCTGGTCAGTTACGTTGCTGTTATATCTAATGGCATCTCTCAAATCCCATTAAATCTTTCAACTTTAAAAATTATTTTTGATTTGACAGCAGCTGTCATGACATTCGACAGTAGCTGTCATGAAATTTGAAAGTCTATGAAATTACCAATCATAAAAGTTAAAAGATTAAATCGAGTAACCTTTCAAAATTGAGTGGTTAATCCAGTCTCAACCAACGACCTTTTGACATTGCCTAAGGGACTAATCCAATTGGGATAAGCAAACTTCAACTTACCGACTTATTTCTTCGTAATATTTTTGTCAAACACGCCGAAACTCTTGGGACGCGGTGGTAAACCCTTATTTAAAAGTATTCGTGTAACAAAAATATTGAGTTGGTTTTTATATTGGCCTTATAAATTTATATTATTTTAATAAAGTAGATTAGTACATTTTTACCAGTGTTTTGGATCCTGAAGTAATGGATTCTTGCCTGCTAATTCATTTAAAGTTAAATATTGGACATTAATAGAACTCGTAGCTCCCTACGGTCCCAACTGTCGATGTTAGGGCTTGTAGTACCTAATACCTTGTTTAAGTACGAATACACAGGGTGGAAACTTTTGTGTTTTCTGACTTTTTTAATATTTTTTTTATTTTGTTTCCTTTATTTTTTTTTATTTTTTTTTTATTTTTTTAAATATTTTTTACTTGAGTTTGTCCCACAGAAGTGTTTGATCAGTATTAAAAACTAGATTTCCCGATCAATCCTTGATTGGTATCAATAATTTGTTTTGTTAAAATGGTAATTTTCTTGCTTACTGTACATTTTTTCTGAAAATCGGTAAATGGGGACCACAATTTCACGAAAAATGTATAGATAGTCTCCTTAGACTATTTTCGTATAGCTGCAACGTCTAAGGTACCAGGTATAAGGTAAGGTACATATACGGTAGCGTATATATACCTTACCTTATACCTTATACGTAGGTTCCCCTTACTGCCCCGCTGAAAGTTTCCACTTAGTATAATTTATGTGTTTATGGTACAAATTGATCACATACTTGTGTCTCTACCTTGAGGAACGAATGTCTCTTGATTTGGTCGTACAGATTACTATGGTAACAAGCCAAACAACTGGACGGTCACCAAGAAACGAGACATCATATCTGGTCCTAAAGAATCGTTTGTATTCGGCAGCACCTAAAACTTCTGGAGCACTTACCTACAATGATTTCGCATATAACGGATGGGCAGATTTGCGATAAGGCCACGCAACTCTTAACGCAACAGACATAAGGTTGGCATTGCAGTGCTACATACCTCGGATGAGTAGACTTGCGATATGGGCGCGCGTTCCGGTACACATGTCCGCCCTGAGACACCAGCGTGCCGCGCGAACTGGCCGCGCTCACGGCCGTGTGGAGCGATACTGGTGACCCGGATGATCCGGATAGACGCCGGATATAACGTTCTTGTTCCTCGTTTGTGGGGGTTCTGTCACCTGGAGATTTCATGGTATGATTTTATGTCTAAAGAGTTCTAAGTAACTTAGAGCCGGGTCAACTGTCCTGCAGATGCAGGCAATTACAACACACACATCATCATCATCATCACCAGAATATTAACGTTCCCACTGTTGGGACACAGGCCTCCTCTCTATGAGAGGGAATGGGCTATAATCCACCACGCGGGCCCAGTGCGGATTGGTAGATGTCACATGTCTTCGAATTTTTTGGTTCTAGGACATGCCAGTTTTCTCACTATGTTTTCCTTCACCGTTTTGAGAGCAGTGGTGATGAAATAAATTACACAAAGTAATGCACCTGTCTGGGTTCGAACCCACGACTTACTGTTCGTAAGTTGGGGCCGCCACCACTGGGCCACCGCTGCTCTCAACACACACATGAACAAATATTTGTCTGGCCTACATGTTGTTGATCTGGATCTAGCTGTTTGTGTGTGAGTTGAAATGTTTGTAAATGCACGTGGGTGCGTTTTAATTCATCCATGACTCCTGTACTATTCAATGCATCCATCAGCGCAATATTTTGAAAAACCAGATTTTTCACACAAAAAAAAGAAAATTCCCAGCAAAATTTTTCGCGCAGTTTTACTTAGATTGTGCACAGAATGTATGGTTGACGTCTTCGTGAAGAGGTCCGTTTCAACCTTGTGTAGTTGTTTACGGTTTTTGGCTAAAGAAGGGATCAGAAAAAGCCCTTTCAGAGGAAAAGTTAAAACATGTTAAGAGTCCTATTACATTTTACACGCAAATTCATGGTTTTTGACGCAGTAATTTTCAGCAGCAGTAAGATATTTTAATTATTTGCTTATGGATAACGATAGTGCCATTCTCTTTCTTGTAATTTGGAGTTACAGATTTTCATTTTTCTTTTCGTGTAATTTACTATAAATATTTTACGAACTCAGTTTGCAAGAAAAACCGTCGCGTCGGTGATGGAACTTTGACGCTCAAATTCACACTGTTACATTCAATTCTTATAAAAGCTAAAATGACTAAAAGATAACTTGAATGTTTTACTTGTTTGGTGGAGTTCTAAAATTTCTTAAAATTCCTTGAGTTTTCACGGAAAAAATCGAAAAGAAAGCGTAATTTAAGCCATAAATGTCTTGATTCAGTGTCCATTATATTCCAAATAAACTCAATTTTATCAAATAAATTAATATGATTTAAAACTTCGATCTACAATGAAAACGTTTCATTAGTTTTCGTTTTTAATATAATAAGACAAAATTACAATAAATCAAATTAAAGTACTATAATTCTGCATCAATTCAGCTCGCACCTCAGTCTCATGTCAGTCTGGTCTCTAATTTTCGTCGATAACAATCGACAATCGTCCGAAGATCGCTGTTATTATCGACTCGTGTACGCCGATCGAAATAATTTGATCCAGGAAGTAAAAATCAAAAAAAATTGCGAAAAATATGTAATAGGACTCTTAAAGCATAGACTATTACCATCAAGGCTGCCTATAGGAGTTCGTCTCGTCAGGTCGGGACTGCTGCCCCACGGACTCAGAGCGCCCAGCGGACTTGACAGACCTGCCGTCACCAATGTGTCATCTTCATCTTCTGACTCTAGGGGGAAAAATATTGATGACAATATTGTATCAATAAACACTATTAAATAAAGAAGGAGCACGTGGCTAAATAATAACAGCCGCTCAGATCAATCTTCAGTTTAAGCCGCGCTTGTCTAGGTTAGTCTGTGGATGGGTGACCACCCACTACATACCGAGTTTCCTCCGTGCCTCGGAAAGCACGTTAAGCAGTTGGCCGCGGTTGTCATTTGTAGATCTTTGACAGTCGTTACAGGTAGTCAGTGGCCCGAAAGTCTGACGACTAGTCTTACTAAGGGGTATCGTATTACCCAGTACTAACTGGGTTGTAGAGGTCAGATAGGCAGTCGCTCCATGTAAAATACTGGTATTCAGCTGCATCCGGTTAGACTGGAAGCCGACCCCAACATAGTTGGGAAAAGGCTAGGCAGGTGATGAAACACTATTAAATAAAACAATTTAAAAATCTTTTATTGAATCCTACCTTCAAAAACGTCAAAGAAGTTTTCCTTTGAATCATTCAATGTTGATGACGACTTCGACTTTTTCTTTCTTTTGCTCTGAAACAAAACGAGTAATATTGTACTTCTGTAATACCTATTGGGTGTACAATTTCCTTTTCACTTCTCATGCTCTAAAGTTCGCCTTTATGTCGTGCGTAGGCGACATAATAGTACATTGTTACCCTAGGGGTGAAAGTAACTTATTTAGTCCCGAGACGGGGTTTGGTGCCCGAGCGAAGCGAGGGCGCTAATAGTTCGAGGGACTAAATAAGTCTTTAACCCGAGGTAAACACTGTGCTTTTCATTACGAATACAAGGAAAGTAAAAAAAAACATACAACTCGAAAAAACTAATGAAGATCGGAATTCGAATGGGGTAGATGACACACCAATCAATTGAGATACTTTTTAAGGGCTGTCAAAACGCGGTTCTCTAATAGCCTCTGTATGGCAATAGCCTACTGTGACGTCACTGTTTATTCAACTCAATGACACGACTATTTATTGATTTCAAAGCAACTAAAAATCGAATTTGGCAATTAATTAAAAATAAATCGGGTTTACTGGCCCAAAATAAAGTGTTTTTCTAGAGAAAGGTGTCTTTGGAATTATTGTTTTATGGTGTCATCTACCCTATTGCCGCTTTCCCACCTATTTTGCTTTTTTTTGTCTGTGGCCAGCCAGCTATTCAGCCAATACCTATTTTTCATTTTCATCATCGAAAAATGGTAAATATTTTTCCCAAATCTATGTTATTTTAAAGAAATAGTTGAAATTTAATTATAATAAAGATATTTAAAATATATATATTCTTTAATTAATACTTAACTTTATGTTATTTCAATTTTACATCGTGGCTGTATAGAAAGTTGGAACATGGTTCAATAGAAAAATTAACCATTTTTTATTTTTTATTTGACAGCTGTCAGTTGAAAACGATTCTCCCTAGGGCTGAAAAGTATTACTTTCAACCCGCTTCTCAGGCAACTTCAGACATACTTTCAGAGTATGAGTAATGAAAAGTAGCTTTTTATGCTCTAGAGCATAAAGTAAAATCTTCGTCGAAGACCAAGGCAATCGGTCCAACAGCCACACGAACAACTTCAACTTCATAGAATAACCTCTTTATTTTAATTCGTTTCGTTAGTATTGTCTGTCCGTCTGTCTGTCCGTCTGACTAAATTGACTATTTTTCTCGCACTCAAAGTGAAAAGTACAGTGTAACTTAGGGCGCTAAAATCCCATTATAACTCAGTTCCTATTTACTACCTCGCTACCTCGTATATAATGGGCAGGGGTGGAAACTGATTCCATGGTCAAAAATACTGATTTTACTGACTAAAACCCTCTAAAATACTGACCATTTACTGACCATTTTCTAGAAAACTGACCCTTGGTCTGTCAACATGACATCGAAATACGAATGTTAGTTGCTGTTAGTTAATTAGGTTAATAATATATGGAGAATGTTTGTAAATAAGTAAGAAAAATGTTTTTGTGTTTGGCCTCCACCATCCCCATAGCCAACCTGCACCTCCCTTTATTATTAAAAATAAACTTAAATTATTACTACATATTGAATGTATTGATTTTTAAACAAACAAACAATCTATTCGTTTAAAAAAAAAGAAGTTATTAATTTATTTTTCTTTTTTTCGACATATTGTTGGATCTTCAGCTGTCATAGCTATCATAACACTGTGAGCGGACTGTATGTTGATTTCAAAATTCATAATTGCTGTTAAAGAAAAAAACATGCTTTTTTATTTAGTAAAATAAAAAGCCCCTCAAAAATGAGATATCAAATTGTTCTCAATAATTCATCACTGGACCCTGATCCTCAAAATACTGACTTTACTGACCATTTTTCGAAAAAACTGACTTTTACTGACCTTAGCAAAAAAAAACTGACTTTTACTGACTTTACTGACCATTTTCCACCCCTGAATGGGTCATTTTAGCCCCCTGTACTACAATCTACTATTACGAACCTGAAAGGCAGGTTCTCCTCGTCATTGCGACCAATTAAATACATAGGAACATTCTAGTTACAGAGATATTGGGGTCAGGGTCCCAAAACAGTTATAATACTTCCATGACCATGAACTATTCAATACATTCATCAGCACAATGTTTTGAGTGTCTTACATTGAGTCTTGCCATTAAACGTGATTTTTCACTCAAAACAAAAAGTCGTTTACCAGCAATAATTTTACGTAGAGTCTTTAGTCTTACACAGAATGTTTGGTTGACGACTTTGTGAAAGGTACGTTTACACCTTGTATGTATTTCTAGATAATTTTTTTTTTTTAAACCTATGATTTTTTATTGTACTTAATTCAAATATCGGCTTAATAATCATAAACATTATGTTCAAAATGAAAACGCATACCTTAGTAAGTTCTTCTGCAACAGACATTTCAAGCGCGTGATGTGTCCTCGCCAATGCTGCCAATGCCTCTTCTAGCACACGGTTACGTTCTATCTGTTAAAGATGACGAATGTTTATCAAATAAGTATTTTGTTTACTTGTCTTCTCCAGCTGTGATGATTGTAATCGTTAGATTCGCGGCACCGCATTAAAAATGTTAACATTTGTATCTGAGGGCACGGTAGTGGCCCCGCCAAGACGAGTCAAGCGAAGCGCAAGGGCACTACCTTTTCTCAAAGCGCTTCGCTTTTTTTTAACCCTTATAACTTGGGTTTGGATTGTCTAACTTCACAAACTCTACACCTTACAGGCAAAATATGTGGATTGGCCGTTTCGTTACTAAGAACTTGTATAACAGAAAAGTGAATATATTTTTCACCTTACGCCCATGTGAATGTACCGAAATGGCCAAGCCACAAATTTTTTACTAAGGTGTAGTTTGTGAAGTTAGACCTTGTAGAGTTAGGGCGTGTAGAGTTAGAAGCTTGGCTCTTCATGAGATCTGATAACTTTTTGACAGTTCGAGTCATATGGTCTCGTCTTGGCAACATTTTACATGAAAATGTTTTTGGTGGGATATTTTCTTTCTTAGCGTGTCGATGACAATTTAAATTGAATCAACCCAAAATTTAGCGACGAGCTTGGCACTTTCAGTAGAGTCCACCAGGTCCTGTGATGTGCAAACAGCAGGACAGTTAGGACATGATATCGTTTGTGGGGTAACACTACATTAAAATTTATACTCCAGGGCAGAGTCATCTATGAATCTTCATCTGAACAGGTTTTCCTTGCTTCGTCCAATCTGTGTCCGGAGTCTATTCAAAGACTTCCAGGTCGGCTACGGGATGTTTGAGGTTATTCTTCTGTGTTAACACATTTTCGCGAATCCTAAGTACAGTAAGGGACTGCCTCCACGAGCGAGAGAATCGTGGCGATATTATCGTCTTTGCCACGTTTTTTTAACCGACTTCCAAAAAGAGAAGGTTATCAATTCATCTGATGTTTTTTTTGTGTGTATGTTCAGCCTTTTTTTCGCCAATTGTGAACCGATTTCGGTGATTCTTTTTGTTTTCTATAACTCTCTTTTAGGCCGTCTCCACGAGCGAGAGCATCGCGTCGATATTTTCGTATAGAAATACGTCAAATCGCCGCGATTCTCTCCCTCGTGGAGGCGGCCCCTTACTGTACTTTGGATTCGCGAAAATGTGTTAACACAGAAGAATGACCTCAGACATCCTGTGGTCGACCTGACAGTCTTTGAATAGACTCAAAAAAAAAAACAATATACATATTATATTGATTTAAGCCTGTGGTCAGTCGAGTGTATGTCGTGTCAGTTACCTCTCTGTTGAGCTTGGCGGTGTCAGCATCCCTCGCCTGCGCTACGAGCGCGGCGCAGTGCCGCAGCGCCGACAGCGCCTCGGAGCCCGAGCCGCACGCGTGCTGGAAGCGCTGCACGGTAGACAACACTATTATAACATGACATCACGCCTGTAAGCCCTGAACGGTTAAGCAGAGGTGTACCCTAATAGTACACCCATATTTCGCCAGTTCCAAGTCCCATAGGGGCCAAGCCTATTGCAATCAACCGGGCACAAATCCAGACTCTGGGTTGCTACTGGAAAATTCCTCATGGAAAAACCCAATAACACTAACCCGACCCAAGAATCGAACCTAAGACCTCATGCTTCCACTGCGAGGATCAACCGGAGGCGGCAACCTCTCGCGTCCGGCCCTGGTGCAAGCCATAGTCCGGAGCGAGACGCAATGGGACGCCGTCACCTCCTTCTGCGAAGCAGTAATGCTAGAGAAGGAGGTGGCGGAACGTGAGAGGGAGAGAACTTCTCAACGTCCTGGCCACCGCGGGAGACGCCCCGGGCGTCGGGGGCCACCGTAGGCGCGGGCCTGTGGACGGTGGGCTATGGGCTAGCTCGCCGTCCGTCCGTCTCATGACGACAGGCCGTGTCGACAAGCAGGAGTGTTCCACGCGCGCCTCAAAGAGAGTCAGCAAAAAGGAAGAGGTCCGCAAGGACCGATGCCTGCCGGGGTTGCGGGACTGTTCGAAAGAGATACCGTGGCCCCGGAACACAAAGGGCGATGAAGGAACATGGATGGGTTTTAGTCAGTAAAAGTCTGACACTCCCTCCCTCCTGCTCCGCCCAGAGCGGGAGGAGTCATTTGATGATTTCCCATCCAGAAAAAAAAAAGACCTCATGCTCAGCAGCCACTAGACCACCGAGGCAAAACATTACAATTTTTCATTATTATCAAGTTTATTTTAAATAAAATATATACGGTCGAATTGAGAAACCTCCTTTTTTTGAAGTCGGTTAATTAAAAACCTCCTTTTTTTGAAGTCGGTTAAAAAGGCCCACCAATAGGGAATATGCATGAAATACAAAACTATTTTTATTTATTAAAAATGCCTTATATTAAGTCCATAATAACATTGTGGTACACTTGTTTAAGTTGCTAATACACCACTTATTTTACAATTTACTGTTTTATGTAGCAGGTTTTTGGTGAAAAGGAACGCACTCTCAAAACGCGTCGTCCTCGATAACGCCGGTAGTGACGTCAAAGTCTATGTGTTAAAAAAAACACTTTTATTTGAAAAGTGCCTTAAGTTTCACTAAGATTTTATTATAAATGATGTTTATTTTGCAAGTAGGTTTTATACAAACACTTTTACACGTCATTTTTTAAAACTAGATGGGGCCGGTGTTTCGTACCTGACTACTCTGGGAAGAAACAGCCGAAACCAACTCAGAGGTCATAGTCTCTTTTGATAAATGATAAATGATGTTTATTTTACAAGTAGGTTTTTACAAACACTTTTACACGTCATTTTTAGGGTTCCATACCCAAAGGGTAAAAACGGAACCCTATTACTAAGACTTCGCTGTCTGTCCGTCTGTCTGTCCGTCTGTCCGTCTGTCTGTCACCAGGCTGTATCTCATGAACCGTGACAGCTAGACAGTGGAAATTTTCACAGATGATGTATTTCTGTTGCCGCTATAACAACAAATAATAAAAACAGAATAAAACTAATATTTAAGGGGGGCTTCCATACAACAAACGTGATTTTTTTGCCCTTTTTTGATAATAATGGTACGGAACCCTTCGTGCGCGAGTCCGACTCGCACTTGGCCGGTTTTTTTTTAAACTAGATGGGGCCGGTGTTTCGTACCTGACTACTCTGAGAAGAAACAGCCGAAACAAACTCAGAGGTCATAGTCTCTTTTAAAGTCCAGACAATCTTGCTCAATTCACATGAGGACTATGCAGATTAGTGTCTGATATGGTCTTTTGAAGAAAGAACCATACAGTTTTGAGTGGACCTGTCCAGTCAGTGCAAGCATTTGTCAGTTAACGTGTAGCTCGACGTATAACTCAAGGAGCTCAACGAAACGACGAACAATACCAAAGAAAGGACATTTGGGTACCTACCCAAATGTCCAACTCTGTACTCTAAGCGACCTCGCTTAGAGTACACAAACTGTCAGACAGTTGTGGGAAAAAATAAACAAAAAATATAGATGTGACCCACATGGTCCCCACATTCACAATAATCATATAAAATTCATAACAAGTTCTATTAAAAAATAATGTAAATAAAAATCACAAAAATCATTAAAAGGCACAATGCTGATAAAAAAAAGTAAAATACTTAACAAAATAAGTATTCATGTCAAATCAGTAAATGTCAAATAAAATAATAAAATACATGTCAAAACATTAAATGTCAGAGTGTATAAAAAATAATAAAATACATGTCAAAACTTAAATGTCAGAGTGTATAAAAAAAGGAAAAGAAAAAATAAAAAAGGAAAAGGAATAAATAATAAACAAGCGAAGTCCGAAGCTTCGACATTCACAGAGCAAATTTCATTGGAGCAGCTTAATCCCAAGCCTTTTTATCTTCGAGATAGTGATTAACATGATAGTAGGCTTTCAGGCACAGCTTCCGTTTTATAAACGATTTGAATTTATTTAGGCTTAGTGCTTGAATTTGGCTCGGAAGTTTATTGTAAAAACGTATACATTGGCATCTGAACGTACCCCCTATTTTTTTGAGCCTCGTTGCAGGAACAACAAATTTGTGTTTGTTCCTCGTATTTATGTTGTGGATATCACTGTATTTTTTAAACAAATTAATATTTTTGTGTGCGTACAAAAGGTTTTCATAAATAAACTGAGAAGGGACAGCAAGAACATTAATCTCTTTAAATTTTTCTCTGAGGGAGTATCTGGGACTTAATTTATAAATTTAACGAATTGCCCTTTTTTGCAAAACAAATATTGTCTGAATATCGGCGGCATTGCCCCACAAGAGAATACCGTACGACATCACGCTATGGAAATAACTAAAGTAAACTAAACGGGCTGTCTCTAAATCAGTTAACTCACGAATCCTTCTAACGGCGTATGCTGCAGAGCTAAGTTTTTTTGACAATTTGTCTATATGCGGGCCCCACTGAAGCGTGGCATCCAAAGTTATGCCTAGGAACACTGTGCTATCTTCCGTTTTCAACTCTTCATCCTTAATTAGTACAGTAGTTTCCACTTGTCTTACATGGGGTATCGTAAACTTAATACATTTAGTTTTTTCTCATTTAGGAGTAGGTTATTAACAGTGATAGGAATAGGTAGTGCTTATTAGCCTAAACTTCGAAGAAGAACAGAGAAAAGAATCGGAGACTTCCTTAGACTATATTTTATTATGCGACCACGGCGAGTTTTTTTTTTGTAAATTCTAAGAGTGCGTACCTAAGAGAGCGTAACATAGTTTTATGATGAAGAAGTCGTTTCCAAAATGTTCTTAAAAAGAAAACTTTCAGAAATTTTGATGGTTGTAACGACTGTGTTATGTTATGTCTAGTCGCAAACTTTAGGTAAACATAGACCAATTACTTATTCCAAATAACATTAATTTTTGATGTACTTACGTGATGTCCCGGAAAAAAATATAGTCTAAGGAAGTCTCCGATTCTTGTCTCTGTTATTCGAAGTTTAGGCTAATAAGCACTACCTATTCCTATCACTGGTTATTAACATTAAACCAATTAACGACTTTTGCCAGGGCGCTATTAACATCATCCGTAACTAACTGCTGACGTTTGAGTTTAAATAAAAGAGAAGTGTCGTCTGCAAACAATACTATGTCATGATTATCCTTTATGAGGTGAGGCAAGTCATTTATGTAAATAAGAAACAAAAATGGACCAAGAATTGAGCCCTGTGGTACCCCCATTCTTACTACGGATCCGGGAGATCTCTTCTCGTTAACATCAACTCTCTGAATCCTATTACTCAAATATGAAATAAGAAGATCCAGAGAGGCGTTACGGATTCCGTAGTGGTGTAGTTTCCTGATTAATGTTTCATGAAGAACGCAATCGAAAGCTTTAGATAAATCGCAAAAAATGCCCAAAGCATCGCATTTGTCCTCCCAGGCATTATAAATGTGTCCTAAAAGTTCAACACGGAACAACAATCAGTAGTTGAACGACCCCTTGTGAAACCGAACTGTTTTTTATGCAATAACTTATGTTTATTGAAAAAACTTTACATTTGTGCCAAAATTAATTTTTCAAAAATTTTACTAAAGGTGGGTAGTACTGAAATGGGTCTATAATTAGTGTGGTCTGATGTACTACCCGATTTAAACAATGGTATTATTTTACTATATTTCATTAGATCAGGAAACTCACCACGGTCAATACAATCGTTAAATATTACAGCTAATGAAGGAGCTACAATGTTTATAATGGATTTAGCAACGTCTACAGAATGACCCCATAGATCGGCGGTCTTTTTAACATTTATGGTGTGAAAAGTTTTAATTATTATATCTTTACAGGTGACATATTGAAAATTAAATTCGGATTCACAGACTGAAAGTCAGTTTGAAGTCCAGACATAATCTTGCTCACAATCAATTCACATAATGCTCTCTGCAGTTGCGCTCTCAGACTTCTAGATTTCTGTGTCGAAGAACAAGGACCAAAGCATGAAAACTAACTCCATCTCAAGCCAAACCATTTCTAAATCAAACTAAAACTTACCCTTTGAGCAAGATTATGTCTGGACTTCAAAAGAGACTATCTCTTTTGAAGTCCAGACATAATCTTGCTCAATTTACATGAGGACTATGCAGATTAGCAACAGATGCAGAACATAACATAACGCCTGTAAGCCGTGAAGGGTTAGGCAGATGTACCCTATAAAGGGTGTAAATAGATACATAACGAAGCTGAAAGATACTTTTCTACCCGTCATTGCGATCATTTTTGTTCTATACCATACCTGGGAACCTTTTTGTTACGGAGATATTGGAGGTCAAAATTCCAACTTTTTCTATTTTTTTTCTTTAATACTAGCTTTTAAGGTCATAACTTTACTTTAAATATCTCGATAACCTTAACCTTTAATATTCAATGCATCCATCAACACAATGTTTTGAGTGCGTTACATTGAGTTTTACCGTAAGACGTGATTATTCACCCCGACTTCGTGAAGGCTCCGTTTAAAATCTTTCGTACCTATTTTACATTAATAGCTATTTATTCACCAAGGGGAGTAAGGCACAGATTACTAATCGAGTGTGCATTTGAGGCCCGACGCGAAGCGGAGGGCCGTGACCCCACGCGAGTTTAGTAATCTGTACTTACCCTCGAGTGATATATACTGCTTTATACTACACTTAAACACAAAGAAGTAAAAGACGAAATAGCAAAAAATCGAGCCGAAGTCGAGAGCTTACCATAGTCACGAGTTTGTAAATACCAATTTCTGCACGTGTGTCATAATATGTTTTTCAACACATTTGCGAGAAAACAGTACAATATATAAATTAACAAACAGCGACCCCAAAAACCACAAAAACGAGACCCATGAAGAACAAACCGAAAATTTTCGTCGGCGCCATCTTGGATTTTCATTTTGACCTCATTTTGGTTATCAGCGACCCCAAAAACCACGAAAACGACACCCATGAAGAAAAAAACCGTAAAGAATACGCACGGTTCTATACAACGGGGTATGCGGTAAAATAGGTACTTAGGTGACAGTACTTATTTTACCGCACGTTCCGTTGTACGGTGTGTAATTTTTAACTTTCGAACAATGTATACAGGCTCCGTAGCCCAGTACCTTTTATGGTAAAATTAAATCGTTTGATTGCCAACGTCATCAAAACTTAAAAAAAAAAAAAAAAACAAGACGCGTTGGATTACTACCCTGATTTTCAGGGCAGTAATGAAATTCCATACAATGTATCTGCCTAGATTTTTGAGAAGGTTTAATGAACAGCTTACAAGCCTTTTATTGGGGTAGTATTGGTACACTTACTAAGCAAGTTTAGTATAAAATAAATTTTAAATATTTCACAATAGGGTGGAAATTCGTTTAACTGAAATAATAAAACAAATAAGAAGACACGAAAAGCCGCGTGGTTTTATAGTCACACCAATTTAAACCTTATAAAAAAGGCACTAAAGCCGATTTCCGTGTAACTTGAATTAGTTACTACAGCATATTATGAGAAAAGTTCTAGAGTGGCGACCGCGAACCATAAGACGTTGCGTTGGAAGGCCTCCCACTAGGTGGACCGATGACCTGGTGAAGGTTACGGGAACCTGCTGGATGCGAGTCGCGCGGGACCAGTCAATGTGGCGACACTTGGGGAGGCCTGTGTCCAGCAGTGGACGTTTGTTGGCTGAAATGATGATGGTCATCATCATCATAAGCCTATTAATGTTCCCACTGTTGGGACACAGGCCTTCGCTCTATGAGAGGGGATGGGCTATAATCCACCACGCGGGCCCAGTGCGGATTGGTAGATGTCACATGTCTTCGAATTTTTTGGTTCTAGGACATGCTGGTTTCCTCACGATGTTTTCCTTCACCGTTTTGAGAGCAGTGGTGATGAAATAAATTACACAACGTAATGCGCCTGTCTGGGTTACGACTGCCGACTTACTGTTCGTAAGTTGGGGCCGCCACCACTGGGCTACCGCTGCTAATGATGACGGTGTTTATGACATATTGTTCATACCATATACGCAGAATGGTGCAGCGAGTTCCCAACATTGACACTTTTGTCCAGAGCTGCTACAATGGCGGCGCACTCTCGTAGTTGTGTGTCTAGTAGAGCGAGACTGTTCGTCGCTGCTGTTAACGCGTCTTGCATTGAACCTACAACAAATGGAAATATTGTTTTGTATATTTCTTTACCTAAAAAGATGTATTTAAGTCAGTAAAAAAATAATAATAAAAAAAAAACAAAAAAACTGAATGAATCTGCTTTTAGCTTTTTTAGGGTTCCGTACCCAAAGGGTAAAAACGGAACCCTATTACTAAGACTTCGCTGTCTGTCCGTCTGCCTGTCACCAGGCTGTATCTCATGAACCGTGACAGCTAGACAGTTGAAATTTTCACAGATGATGTATTTCTGTTGCCGCTATAACAACAAATACTAAAAACAGAATTAAATCAATATTTAAGGGGGGCTCCCATACAACAAACGTGATTTTTTTGCAGTTTTGTCTAATTTTTTAGGGTTCCGTACCCAAAGGGTAAAAACGGAACCCTATTACTAAGACTTCGCTGTCTGTCCGTCTGTCTGTCACCAGGCTGTATCTCATGAACCGTGACAGCTAGACAGTTGAAATTTTCACAGATGATGTATTTCTGTTGCCGCTATAACAACAAATACTAAATATAGTCAATGGTACGGAACCCTTCGTGTGCGAGTCCGACTCGCACTTGGCCGGTTTTTTAAATAATGGTACGGAACCCTTCGTGCGCGAGTCCGACTCGCACTTGGCCGGTTTTTGAACAGTTCATTTGATTTAAAATAAAACACATAAGGTGGAAGCGCTAGGGAAGCTCGCGAACTTCAAATTTTCTTACGTTTTTTGGGTTCCGTACCCAAAGGGTTAAAACGGAACCCTATTACTAAGACTTCGCTGTCTGTCCGTCTGTCTGTCCGTCTGTCTGTCACCAGGCTGTATCTCATGAACAGTGATAGCTAGACAGTTGAAATTTTCACAGATGATGTATTTCTGTTGCCGCTGTAACAACAAATACTAAATATAGTAGTCAATGGTACGGAACCCTTCGTGTGCGAGTCCAACTCGCACTTGGCCGGTTTTTTGGCAATTTGCAGGCCAGTGCTAGGTTGAATGTTGATTAAAATATGATTCGCGATTGTAAGACGTATGCAGTTACAGAATTATAATCATCAAAATCATCAATACAACCCTCCAAGTTCATAATCAGTTAAACAACTATCTTTATTTCTTACCTAACGGTTTGCATTCATCTTCCAAATCCTCGGTGGCCTCCCTCGCAGAGTCTGGTGAGGCGCCCGCCCACAGGTAGTGACCTGAGTACGCGATGTGCTCGTTCATTGCTGTGACCCATTGCTGCAACAACATAGTACACATAAATCTCCCATTGGTTGTCCATTAATAGCACATAACTATTAACTGCTCAGATGATATGATTCTAGAAGTGTTTTTGCCCAGATTTGTACAAAACATACTTTGAAGCTGTTACGGTGTCATTAGCGATCAATGTTACAAAGAAAAGCTCCCAGGAAGTCACCAATTGTCATGGCCCACCTGGAAGACTCTGAACCGACTTCGAAGCCAGACGGGCCGCGTCAGGTACAACTTGGTCCGGTAGGGGTATTCCGATAAAGCTGAGTGTGAACGGGAGCCTCATCCCAAACCATGGCCCACCTTCTGACCGGCTCTTTGTGCAACTCCACCTGCACTTTAAGGGACCTGTCTGAAACCACCATCAACACCGTCGACGTTGCTGAGTTCTGGTCGAAACAAATTTAAATAAATAGCCCTGGGAATCATCGTCACGAAGAAGAAGAATGTTTCAAAACCCTTGATCCACAATATTTTAACATTTTTTATCCGTCCTTTTTTTTCGCATGGGAATTCATCAAATGACTCCTCCCGCTCTGAGCGGGAGGAGTCAGACTTTTACTGACTAAAACTCATCCATGTTCCTTCTTCGCCTTCTATGTTCCAGGGCCGCAGTATCTCTTTCAAACATTCTGTTGTGTACAGACATTCTATGTGTGTACAGACCCCCAAACTATCAAAACTTTTCTTTATTTGAATCAATAATGGAAGATGTCCTGGCAAAACTTACAGCCAGTAATAAATCTACAATTATTTGTGGTGATTTCAATATCAATATTTTAGAAGAAAGTTCAAATAGCAGTCGGTTATTAAATCTTTTTAAGTCATTTGACTTGACCAACACTTTTATAGAACCTACTAGAGTCACTCCATCTTCTGTTACTTGTATAGATAATGTTTTCTGTGATTGTGATTACTTAGATAAAGCCATATTAAAATGTCTGCCGTCTGACCATAGCGGACAAACTGTAACTTTTAGGTGTAACACACCATTGCAAAAAGTCCAGATTAAATTTAGACCTATAACTTCTAGCAAATTAAATAGATATAATATTTCCCTACAGAACAAGTTAGATGTTATGAGCCATGACGATATTAATGTAAATCAATTGTATGATCGTTTCTTTTCAATAGTTCACACGGAATTCAACAAAACTTTTGAACAGAAGACAAAAAGTATTTGCCCCAAATTTATATTTAGTGATTGGGCAACTGAGGTATCAGAAAAAGTAGGGAAAGACTATTTGAGCTTTATGGCCTTAAGCCTTTTATAAACACTGAAACTTTTAACAAGTATGTTGCTAAGTATTCAAAAATCTTTAGAAATACATGCAAGGTTGCTAAAGCCCTGCACATTAGCAACAAGATCAAAACAGCAGAAAACAAAATAAAGACAGTTTGGAAAGTCATAAATAATGAAACTAACAGGAAGAAAATACGTAACACTAGATACACGTTAGATTCAGCATGTGGTCCTAAAAGCTCTAATCTGGAAGTAGCTCAAGAATTTGTAAATTTCTTTACCGATATACCATTAAAAACTACGGAGGCTCTTAATTCCTCACCTGAAGTCTCAATTGGATTATTAAAGGCGAATGTATCTGGCTGCACGGCTGAATTTAAATTTAAACACATAAACCCAATGATAGTTATTAAAGCTTTCCGGCAAATAAAAATCAAACTAACCGAAGATCTATGGGGAATGTCTATCAAAGTGTGTACATCCATACTTGAGACTATAGCCCCATACTTAGCTTTAATTTTTAATTTGTGTGTAGACCAAGGAGTTTTCCCTGATCTAATGAAATACAGTAAAGTGATACCTCTTTTCAAATCCGGGGACAGTAAAGATACTAATAATTATAGACCTGTATCCGTGTTGCCAGTTTTTAGCAAGGTGTTTGAAAAAGTAATGCTTATTCAAATGCTCAATCATTTTAACACCAACAAAATTTTACACGATCAACAGTATGGTTTCACCAAGGGACGTTGTACGACTGACGCCGGTGTTACCTTATTAAAGCACATATTTACTGCGTGGGAAGAGTCTCAAGACGCCATAGGAATATTTTGTGACCTTTCCAAAGCATTTGATTGCGTAAATCACGACACATTACTTTTGAAACTTGAGCATTTCGGACTAGGTCAACTTGCACTTAGTTTGGTGAAATCATATTTGAGTGATAGACAACAACTTGTTCAAATAAATGGTGTTAATTCAAAGGGTTTAAAAGTAAAAATGGGGGTTCCGCAAGGCTCAATATTGGGTCCTTTCCTCTTTCTCGTGTATATAAATGACCTACCCTATTTATTGAAAAACCAACCTCAAAATATGGTGTTGTTTGCTGATGACACTTCCCTAATTTTTAAGATAAATAGACGGGCCCAAAATCTAGATGACCTGAATAATGCCCTACTTCAGGTCCATAATTGGTTCACAGCAAACAATTTGGTATTAAATGAAAAAAAAACTAAATGCATAAGATTTGCTTTACCCAATGTTAAGAGTAGTGATTGTGAAATAATATTGAATAAAGAGAAACTTGAATTCGTAGATAAAACGGTTTTCCTGGGGATTACGCTTGATTCAAGGCTACAATGGGGTTCACATTTAACATCCCTTGCGGGGCGGCTAAGTTCAGCAGCATACGCTATTAGATAAATCCGTCAATTTACTGATGTAGATACTAGACTGGTGTATTTTAGTTACTTTCATAGTATAATGTCTTATGGCATTTTGCTATGGGGACGGGCTGCAGATATTGAGTCTATATTTATTCTGCAAAAAAGAGCCATCAGAGCCATATATATAATCTTCGTAGGCGCGATTCTCTAAGGGAACTGTTTAAAGATATTGGCATCATGACGGTACATTGTCAGTATATCTACGAAAACATAATGTACGTTAGAAAAAATCTGCATCTTTTTGGTAAAAGAGGTGACAGACATAATTACAGTACTAGAAATAGGGACCAACTAGTTCAGCCAGGCTTCAGACTCGCTAAAGTAGACTCATCTTTCATGGGGTACTGTTTGAGATGCTATAATAAAATTCCACAAAGTATTCTTGAACTGAATGAGACGAAATTTAAAACATGCATCAAACGCACACTATGTAAGCAAGCTTATTACAAGTTGGGCGATTATATCGCTGATAAAAATGCGTGGCTCAATGCTGGTCCTGCTCCACATGGACAGGGGCGCATAAATTAGATAGCATTACATATAATTGTTGGAGCTGCTGAAGATTGTACAACTATCTTTGCATTGTATAGATTCAATCTCTAGTATTATATAATCGCATAGCCCATATTGTGTGAGTACTATGTAAAGCTATCATTCACTGGAATCCTACGTCTTTTCTTGACTTGAATGTGCCCAGGCAGTTGAGAGTATGTCATGCTCACTCTAATGTCTCGCTGATGGTGGCGCGTGTGTCCGATCGTTTGGTTCCCTACAAAATGGTTGAATTAAATGGTGCTGATCCATGCGTCATGTTCGTGAACGGGCGCTGTCAGTTGTGACTGGTCATCTCTTAGTTGCCGTGGCTTATTTTAATGTTATTTTTTAATTGTATTTTTTGTTTTTACTATGGACACTTTTAACGTGCACATCTTGCTACATTGTTCTCACATAATATACCATCTCAACACGAATGATGTAACCAAGATTTTGTAACAATTTTATGATTTAAAAGAGTGTCCATGGAGTTTCTTCCCCGTTCTTCTCCATAGAGATCTACGCTAGGGAACGGGCAACTACAGTACTTTCACAGTTTTTATGTCTTGTGACTGGGACTGTAGCTACATTTAATTTTCATCTTTGTTTCGACAATTCAAAAGTGCCTGCAACTGGCCTACTTGAAATAAATGATTTGATTTTGATTGATTTTTGATTTTGATTCCCGCAATCCCGGCAGGCATCGGCCCTTGCGGACCCTTTCCTATTGCTGACTCTCTTTGAGGCGCGCGTGGAACACTCCTGCGCCGTCGACACGGCCTGTCGTCATGAGACGGACGGACGGCGAGCTAGCCCATAGCCCACCGTCCACAGGCCCGCGCCTACGGTGCACGCCCGGGCCCGTCTCCCGCGGCGGCCGGCACGTGAGATTCTCTCCTTCTTACGTTCCGCCACCTCCTTCTCCAGCATGACAGCTTCGCAGAAGGAGGTGACGGCTTCCCATTCCGTCTCGCTCCGGACCATGGATTGAACTAGGGCCAGGCGCGAGAAGGTAAGGTATTTGTTAGGCCCAGTCTCCACTAAAGCGGTGCCGAGTGGAGCAGAAAGAAAACGTGCGAGAATCAACCAATCATATTAGTTGAAATCCACAATGTACTATCGAGGACACTCCCGCCTGACCACCACTAAGCTCATTTTTCACTCGCAACATAACAACGCTCTCTAGCTCCGCCCCGTTGACTTTGTGTAGAAAAAATGAATGAAAATATACCGAATCGGCCGAGCGCACTGACGACGCACGCCAAACGAGAGTTATTGTTATTTTGCGCGCCTAAGTTGACGCTTTCTTAATAGGCCCAAACTTTAAGGGGGCGTGGCTCGGCGCCTCCGCATGATTTAAGCGAAAAGATTTTAAAATGGTCAGGCGGAAAAGACCCCGATAGTACATTGCCTTGTTCCGAAGGGAAGCTGGTAGGAATCGACTTCTTGGGTGCTTTCGGCCATGGCCTACATCGCATCTCTCTTGTGATTAGTTGATTCTCGCACGTCTTCTTACCACTCCGCTTGTCTCTGCTTGGTGGAAATCGGACCTAAATATTTTCAGTCTGCCTAGTAGTACACAAACCTGTCTACACGCAGCTACATCCTTCTCCCCCTGCACGGCCAGTCGGTGCGTGTCTCCGTCACTGAAGCGCAGCACGATGAGCGCGGGCTCGCTCGGGGCGGCGCTGAGCGTGGCGGCGTCCAGGTACTTGCGGCCCCGCCAGTGTGTGCCACCCCGTGCGGCTTCGGCGCGGGACCCGTAGTACAGCAGTACGCCACGCTGGAGGACGGCCTGCAAATAAAATAACATGTATAGGTATAGACTGAGAGGTGACAGCATTTTTCGTAACGATCAGGGATACGCTTAGATTTACTTCAATGGGTTATAGTAGTCCCCTAATGTGAATGATGTTGGTCTGCCTGCTCTCAGTGGTTGCAACTTTGAGATAAAGCACATACAAGAGGCTTCATTGTTGCGAAAAAAAAACGATCAGAGAAATGGTCAGTTTTAGTACATATTCAAAGTAGTAGTAGTATTATTTTCGGTTTTTTCTTCATGGGTGTCGTTTTCGTGGTTTTTGGGGTCGCTGATAATGAAAATGAGGTAAAATGAACATCCAAGATGGAGCCATCGAAAATTTTTCGGTTTTTTATCCGCGACCTCAAAAGCCAAGAAAACGACAACCATGAAGATGGTTGTCGTTTTCTTGGCTTTTGAGGTCGCGGATAATGAAAATGAGGTGAAAATCCAAGATGGCGCCAACAAAAATTTTTAAGTTTTTTCTTAGTGGGTGTCGTTTTCGTGGTTTTTGGGGTCTCTGATAATGAAAATAAGGTCACAATGAAAATCCAAGATGGCACCAACAACAACTGCAACTCGTTTCATCTGCGGAGACGCCATACTTTGAATATGTACTAAAACTGACCATTTCTCTGATCATTTTTTTTTGCAACAATGAAGCCCAAGAGGCTTAGTATTTTCGGTTTTTTCTTCATGAGTGTCGTTTTCGTGGTTTTTGGGGTCGCTGATAATGAAAATGAGGTAAAATGAAAATCCAAGATGGAGCCGACGAAAATTTTCGGTTTTTTCTTCATGGTTGTCGTTTTCTTGGCTTTCGGAGTCGCTGGTAATGAAAATGAGGTCAAAATGAAAATCCAAGATGGCACCGACGAAAATTTTCGGTTTTTTCAACATGGGTGTCGTTTTCGTGGTTTCTGGGGGTTTCTGATAATGAAAATGAGGTCAAAATGAAATCCAAGATGGCGCCGACGATAATTTTTGGTTCTTTCTTCATGGTTGTCGTTTTCTTGGCTTTTGAGGTCGCTGATAATGAAAATGAGGTGAAAATCCAAGATAGCGCCAAAAAAATTTTTCGGTTTTTTCTTAATGGGTTTCGTTTTCGTGGTTTTTGGGGTCGCTGATAATGAAAATGAGGTAAAATGCAAATCCAAGATGGAGCCGACGAAAATTTTCGGTTTTTTCTTCATGGTTGTCGTTTTCTTGGCTTTCGGAGTCGCTGGTAATGAAAATGAGGTCAAAATGAAAATCCAAGATGGCGCCGACGAAAATTTTCGGTTTTTTCTTTATGGGTGTCGTTTTCGTGGTTTCTGGGGTTGCTGATAATGAAAATGAGGTCAAAATGAAATCCAAGATGGCGCCGACGAAAATTTTCGGTTCTTTCTTCATGGTTATCGTTTTCTTGGCTTTTGAGGTCGCTGATAATGAAAAGGAGGTGAAAATCCAAGATAGCGCCAAAAAAAATTTTCTGTTTTTTCTTAATGGGTTTCGTTTTCGTGGTTTTTGGGGACCCTGATAATGAAAATGAGGTCACAATGAAAATCAAAGATGACGCCGACGAAAATGTTCGGTTTTTTCTTTATGGTTGCCGTTTTCTTGGCTTTTGGGGTCGCTGATAATGAAAATGAGGTTAAAATGAAAATCCAAGATGGCGCCAACAACAACAACTGCAACTTGTTTCATCTGTGGAGACGCCATACTTTGAATATGTACTAAAACTGACCATTTCTCTGATCGTTTTTTTTTTCGCAACAATGAAGCCTCTTGTAAGCGCTATAACTCGAAGTTGCAACCACTGGGAGCAGGCAGACGACATCATTCACGTTAGAGGACTACTCTACAACCCATGGAAGTAAATCTAAGCGTATCCCTGATCGTTACGAAAATTCCTGTCACCTCTTAGACTAGTATAGGTAAATACTAAAAACTAGTAGGAACTTGTGAATTCGTTCTTGAATTATAAGTAAAAAAAAAGACAAAGATCTTAAGATCTGGAAGGGTGTCTTATGGCAATCATCACAAAACTTTTGAGAAACGTCGATGCTGATTTGAAATCAATTGATATTCAACTTAATTGACATTTACATAAGACTGAGATTCACACACTCAAGAGACTATCAGTTACGGTATAAAAACTGGTAATATTTATAGTAATGTCTGCTTACCCAAACTGGTCTCCAGCCCAAGAATCGGGACCTCTTCAGCAGTGGACCTTCAAACCTCGCCGCTGTTCTCTGTAACCGTTGCACCGGTCTTACACTCAAAACCTCGCGCATATCGTTATCCTTAGCCATGTCGATTGCTAACTGACCTGCAAGTTTTTAAATAAATTTGAATTAAAAATACGTAATGCAAAACGTGCAACACACTATATGTTCGACAAAATTTGATGGTAACTTAGATCGAATGAGGGCTATTGTTTTTGAGCTCACCAGATGGCGCCACTGTCGAGTAAGGTCTTATCAATAATTCTATTTTATACTTTAAAGTACCAATAACGTCATAAACAGTTTATTTTAATAACGTATAACAACATAGTGTAAACTTCAGATACATATTTACAATATTCTCCCTAAAATTAGCATGTATGAAACATTTAAAAATCATTCTACCTCCAAGTACTAACCAATAAAATCCTAAGTTGCTACTTAAAATCTTCAAGTCATAATTAATAAGGAATGGCTCAGTCTAGAACACAATCGTGAGTATTAGTATAATACGTGATATAAAAGCTCGCAACACGCGAACACTGTACGACATCTGACATTTCCGAAGACCTTACTCTACACGAAACGTCTAGCGGCGAATTCATCCGCGATAGCCTCCATTTTTGCCGATCGGCACGAGACAAATAAAAACCGAATATATTTATTGTGTGAGTCATTATTACTTCAAGCACAATAAAATGACAGCGGTATAGCATTTGAAGAATGGCCATTTGTAGTATTTAGTACCCCATTCCTATGAATACTATACTGAAATCAAAGGAGTTTTGATTCGATACGACTAAAAACCATCAAAATTGTGATATAGTCAAAAGCATTTTTTCTGTCAGTCTCAGACTCAATTCTGTCAGTTCCGTATTAATTAATCTGTAAATATATAATTAGTTCATTAAAAGTTATGAGAAGTGTAAAGAAGTGAAAACAATATACTCATATGTCTGTGGAAGTGTTATCTTATCTTGAACGAGCTTGTGAACTAAATACACAGTGATAAAAGTTACGACATGATATATCCAGGGATACCGGAATCTGTATGTACTTTCTATTCATTAATGGTGGTGACTTCAAGAACATTACCTTTCTCACTAACTGCAAGTATTGTGTGAGCTATTCCTATGGCAAAATAAACAAAAACATCGTTGCAATATAAGTGAAAATTTAAAACGCCTCTAGTGCTCAATAGCGAAAACCTTTATTTGAAATTTCCTCCGTTGATATGACAGTTTGATCAAAGTCAACAGTAGATGCATCACTTTCTTCAGTGACTCACGATAATCCGCAAAACGACATCTATTGCCGAGTAGCAGAACTTCTTACAATGTTCACTACTAGTCAATAATAGCACATGGATGTTGAAGATCACGCATAGAGGACACTTTCTTCAGCTGGTGAAAACGACATCTATTGCTGGATAGCAGAACTACTTACATTGTTCACTGCTCGTTACACCATCACACGGATATTTCACATCATCGCTAATAGAGGGCACCACATTCTTTAACGATTACCTGTAACTCAAAACACAACATCTGCTGACAACTAAGAAGACCTCTCATTGAGTACCCACTGCATTGCACCAAATTAGTTCCACAACTTTGCTATAGGGGGCGCCTAACGATGGAAGACCTGGATAATGTAACTCATAGAAGACTTAAAAAGTGTAAGTCACTAGATAAGTTGGATATGAGCACCTCCTTTAGCACATCGTATTCGGATGAGTTTTTGAGTAGAAGACTAGACGTTTCCTCGCATACTACAGCTTTATGCCGAGATGAAATGAACTCTGAAATAAGTAAATTAAAGGCGGACTTGCAATCTACGCAGAACGAATTAGAAAATGTCATTCTCGAAAACGTAGAACAGAAAAAACAAATTGCCCAATTATCTCAGGAAGTTGAAATTCTAAAACAGATCTGCCAAAGTCCACGAACAACCATGCAGAAAAATAAAGTCAAGCGTCGTCTTACTGAGTCATTTAGAAACTCTCCGCTTAGGTTGCAAAGCTCACCTAGTGATGAAAAACTCCATGGCCAAACTCATTCACTGGTCCAACAAGAAAATACGCAAAGCATATCTACAACAGAACTTGGATGTTCTGAGCAAAGTGTTACAGCATTAGTTTCTAATCCACAATGCAGACAATCACTCGAACGCAGTATAGAGATTCCATGTGCTCAAACTTCGTTTTCTTCGATAACACTACCAAATAAAAGTGATCACCGACGTTCGCATAATTCAACAACAACTGGTGTTCCAAAAATTATTATTTTAGGTGACCAACAAGTACGAGGTTTTGCCAGTCAAATAAAGTTGCAGAGGGATGCCAATAAGTGGAATAACGTATATTCTGTATCTGGAGTATCAAAGCCAAACGCAACTAGTACAGAAATATTGTATAAACTAGATGATTATATAAAAACTTTGCACAATGATGATATAATAATATTAGGTATAGGAAGCAATGACAAAAACCCGTACAAATTTCTATCAGAGTTGATTCCGATCCTTCGTAAACTAAGAAACAACCAAGTATTTATAGTAAATATTATTAATAATCCCTATTTAAATTTTAATTTGTTAAACCAAAATATAAAACTATTTTTGCCAAATTTTCCTAATTGTAAGTTCATTGATACAACTGAGAATATATTTAGTCATAATAATTATAACTACACATTCAAGGAAATACTGTGTTTTAAAATAAATATAGAAATTGATAATATTAATCTTAAGAAAAGTATGGACACAGCTTGTACATTAAAACACACGCGCGCGTCATCGCGCTCAAACATAAATAGTAGTCACACAAAAGGAACAATTCCATATTATTTTAAGGTACAAATAAAGAACCCCCACCAGCCATCAAAAGCAAATGAAGCTGCTACACCTACACCGAACCATAATGAAGCTAGTGAATCCGTTTTTTTTCGAGGTTAAACGTAAATGTACCCTATTTCATCAAAATATTGCCGGTGTCTTAAATAAAACAGATTTATTAGAAATAACTTTACAAGAACTGCATACAAACGGTACAATCATCGATATTCTATGTTTTTCTGAAACTTTCATAAAAAGAGGATCAGAAAGTAACTTAATACTAAAAAATTACAAGCTAGTCTCATCTTTCTCAAGACCTCACCAACGGCGAGGTGGAACCTGCATAATGGTTAAAAAAGACCTTGATTGTAAACCTATCCCTAACTTGGTAACGCCTTTAGTACATGATTTCGAATATTGTGCAATAGAAATTATCACGCTAAAAGTCATTGTTATCTGTATTTACCGTACTCCAAATTAAAATTTAAGTCTGTTTTTTAAAAACCTAGAGGATATTTTAAGGAAAATAACAAAATAAAATAATACTATGTGGAGATTGGAACATTGACGCATTAAAACGTAACAATAATTATAAAGAATTAGAATGTATATTACAAAACTATAATATCTCTAACCATATTACTAAACCCACAAGAAAATCATCATGTTTAGATCTCATCGCAAGCGACATATCTGATGCCCAGCCTCAAATACATACCCTTGCATTATCTGATCATGAGACCGGTCAGTCCATTTGTTTCCATTCGTCTGTAGATACTGCAAGATGCAGAAAACAATTTTGGTTTCAAAAGAGAAGAGATTTGAGTCAACACAACATAGAAAAGTTTATATCATGCATAGCGTCTCTTTCCTTTTCAGAAATATACGAGTCAGATGATACTGACATAGCATTCAATCATTTTCATGATACACTGTCCCTTTTTTACAATCTCTGTTTTCCCATACTCAAAGTAAAAATTACAAACAAACCGCCAAAAAGTAAATGGATAACAAAAGGAATAAAAAGATGTTGTGTCAAAAAAAGAAGTATGTACCTAAAATATAGACTAATAAATTCTAATAAATATCAAAACCTAAAGAACTACCAAAATTATACTAGAATACTCCGACGATGTATATTACATGCTCATAAAATTGACAATACTCGTTATATTCTTCAATCGAACAATAAATGTAAAGCCGCCTGGGATATTATAAAAAAGAATAGTGCTGATATCGATAATGACGCTGAAATTACCTCTATCATGGATGGTAAGAGCACATACACTAATGCCGATATAATTGCCAATAAATTTAATGACTTCTTTATAAACATGACAAACAAATCTAATATCCCTAATTCTGAAACACACATTGACTACAAACATAGAATCACTGACATATCGGATACCATTTTCTTGACTCCAACTAATGAAGACACTGTGTATAAAATTATTAATTCTTTAAACTCAACTAACTCAACCGGGTATGACGATATCAATACAAAAATTCTTAAACGTTGCTCTAAATATATATCTCATCCACTCGCCCACATTGTTAATCTATCATTATTTCAAGGTGTATTCCCCGCTAAACTAAAATTTTCGATAGTCAAACCTTTATACAAAAAAGGAGATAAAAATGACATGAATAACTATCGACCCATTACTCTAATACCAGTAATTTCCAAGATTTTTGAGAGAATTATGTACGATAAACTGCACTCCTTTATAGTGAAACACTTAATTCTAAAAGAAGAACAGTTCGGTTTCAGAAAAAATAAATCAACCACTCTGGCATGTTTCTCTCTTGTGAAAATGATTACCTCTAGCCTGAATGAGAAAAGGCCAATAGCATCGGTATTTCTAGATATGTCAAAAGCATTTGACTTTGTGGATCACAAACTACTTCTCTTCAAACTAAATCGTTATGGTATTAGGGGAAACGCATTACAGTGGATAGAATCTTATCTAAATAATCGCCAACAATGCGTGGAAGTGTCGAGGAGTGCTTTGTCAGAGAATGAAATACGAATACATAGATCCGTTTATCGTCGAAACGCGTATGGTGTCCCCCAGGGCAGTATTTTGGGACCCTTTTTGTTTTTGATATATATCAATGATTTGCCCAACGTGACCCCCTATTCTTGCATTTTGTACGCCGACGATACAACTCTTAGTATTGAACTCACCGATAACAATATCACCAAATACGAAAAAGAGATTAATGACACGTTAAATAAAATAATAGAATGGCTAAAAGACAACAATCTACATGTCAATATTAGTAAAACCAAACTTATGCAGTTCCAAACTTACAATAGCAAACGTCACCAATTGGAAATTAGATATGCAAATAACGCTGTAGAAGAGGTTGAAAGTGCTACTTTTTTGGGGATAACATTGGATAAATACTGCAACTGGAAAGTGCACATTGATAAGTTATGCACTAAGCTGCAAAGATTTGTATTTGTTTTAAACCGAATAACTCGCGTCGCTGGTATCAATGCAGCACTTCATGCTTATCACGGTTACGTAGCTTCAATTCTCCGCTACGGTATCATTATATGGGGAAATTCTGTTGATACTATTAAAGCATTTCGAGCCCAAAAGAAATGTATTCGATCAATGACTAAAGCCCAACCATTACAAAGCTGTGTCCCAATCTTTAAAAAATTAAAAATATTACCACTCCCATCTTTATATACACACATCAAAAGTGTCTAGGGATCAAGCATTTTTATGCGGATTTCTTGAGATTGAGATGTGGCTTTGTAATAAATTTATGATTTTATAAATTTATATGGATCCTTTTTGGTGCATTTCATAATTTGAATCAGGAACTCTCAATCAAATTCGAGTAAAAGATGAAAATAAGCTGTCAATATTTTCCCTATAAAAACATACAACGCATTGAAGACATTATTAGTGCTACTGTTTCCCTACTACTGATTAAAACCAACGTTATTATGGAGCGGCGACGTCATTTAAGCAGGGAAGAAATGCTCAGAGCCGTGGGAATGATAGAAGCTGGTTCCCGGCAACGTACTGTAGCTTTAGCTCTGAATACAAGTCAGAGTGTTATCAGTCGACTTTGGACACGTTACCGAAGCACTGGTACCGTGGCTGAGCGCCATGGAGGACGGTATCGCTGCACCACACGGAGACAAGACCGATACATTCAAATCTTAACTCGAAGAGCTCCAACAATAACCGCCATGATGTTAGCCGTGAGGCTTCATCACTCTTCAGGGAACTTAATTAGCGACCAAACAGTCAGAAACCGCTTGCATGAAGTGAACCTTCATTCCCGAAGACCGCTACGGGTACCACCTATAGCAATGCACAATCGTAGGATTCGATATCAATGGGCTCTTGAACACAGAAATTGGGCAGAAGAACAATGGCGTTTCGTGTGCTTTTCTGATGAGTCTCGTTTTGGTATGAGACCGGATACAAGACGTATACGACACTGGAGAACCCCTGGACGCCAACAGCGATTAAAATCCTGCCAGGAAGTCCATCCTTATAGTGGTGGAACCATCATGGTATGGGCGGGTATTTGGATCGGCGGAAGAACTGTGTTGATTTGGATCAGAGGCAACCTCAACGCTCAAATTTATGCTGAGACGATTGTATCAGACGTCATCGTTCCTCTACAAGTGCAAATCGGTCCCTTATTTCAGTTAATGCATGATAATGCACGACCGCACACCGCAAGAGTTGTAAGACAGACTCTCGCCGCAGCTAACATCAATGTCCTGCCCTGGCCTGCTCAGTCGCCAGACTTGAACCCGATTGAGCATGCATGGGATATGCTACAGAGAAGAGCTCTGCCGAATATGGAGGGTATCCAGTCGCAAGAAGACCTTTTTTTGTTGTTGCAACGAACATGGGCGGCCATTCCACAGCGTGATTTGGATGAACTCATTTTGAGTATGCCAAACCGATGTTCTTGTGTTGTTAGTGTTCGCGGTAGAAACACGGATTATTAATTGTTTAAGTTACCCAATAAAATTTTAAAGAAAACTGTGTTTTCAGTCATTTTTTCGAACTTTAATGTTAGTGGTTCAAATGTCAAAAATCCCTTTATTAGGAAAATGGCAAATTTCTTTATTAATGCAAAGGTGACTTGGTTTATCGTTACTGTGACAAACGAAAACACTTTATTTGATGAATCCTTAAAGAAAATTTTAATTAATATCAATCAGGAGAAAAGTTATTGCAAAAATATATGTTGATCCCTAGATACTTTTGATGTGTGTATATTCGAACTCTGTATCTTTGTACGTAAAAATTTAGCTTTATTTCAAGTACACAATGATGTTGTTTTAAGGAAAAGTCGAAATATCCACAAATTATGTGCACCCCAACAAAGAATTAAATTATTTTCGAATAATGTTTACTGTATGGCAATTCAAATTTATAATAAATTACCTAATGTTTTTAAAAGTCTTAACCTCATGACATTTAAAAACAAACTATTTAACTTTCTATTGCAAGAGTGTTACTACTCAACGAATGAATTTTTAAATGAAAAATTTGATTCAAAATTTAAATTAGACTATGAATTACCTCGTAATAATTGAATGAAATTTCATTTCGTTGACATAGTATTGATTTTTTTTCTCCATTGTATTTAATAATAATAATTCTTGACATTATAATTAGAAACCCCTGACATTGTATTTAATCATTCTTAACATTTTAATTGATAACCCCTGACATTGTATTTAATAATTCTTAACATTTTAATTGATAACCCTTGACCTTGTATGTGATAGTAGTTAACGCTTTCTTATTCTCGACTTTATATTTTAACATTTTAATTCTTTGAAATATTTGTACGCTGGAAACAGCAGAATATTATGGACTTGAAATTATGTGTAACATCTATGTAACAATATTCTCACAAATAAATTTATTATTATTATTATTATTATTAAAAATAGACATTACACCTAAATCCGCTTTGACCCTCGCGCGCTCTACTGCACTTTGCCAGATGAGAGCCTCCGAAACGCATTTAAATTCCAGCTACCTATACAGCGAATATTTGCACTACTTTAAGAGACACCGCGAAATATTTTGCAATGCGTTAGTAATGAGACGAGTTGTGATAGTCGCACTTCTGTGAGGAAAATTAACTACTTAACTCGTGAAACTCCATAGACTTGATTGATATTTAAAAACTTAACCTTCAAAACTTATTTCGGGCCAAGTGTTATTGAGTTTTTCCACAAAGAATTTTCACAGTAGCAACCACGGAGTTTGGACTTACGCCCGATTGCTAGGCTCGCCATGGACACACACACATCGACATGGGATTAAAACAACTGGCGAAATGTGAGTGTATTATTAGATACACCTCTGCCTAACCCTTCAGGGATTTAAAGCGTGATGTTATAATTTTATGTATGTTTACATACCACTATTATTCCTGAGTGTAGTATCGACTCCATTTTGTAGTAGCAACACGGCGAGTCGTGTGTGTCCTCTGTAAGCGGCGCAGTGGAGGCACGTGTTGCCTTGCGCGTCCACGCAGTTGATGTTGGGAGAGTTTTGGCTGCTTAGCTGAAATAAGAGAGAACATTTATTAACGTTTTGAATGCCTCTGTCACATATACGTGACAAGCAAGCGCGTGCCCTCTACGCCAACGACAAAAAATGTGCGAGCTGAAACAGGACAGAATATATAATTTATTAACATTTTGAATGCCATTGTCACATATACATGACAAGCAAGTGCCCTCTACGCCAACGACAAAAAATGTGCGGTGCACTATAAACCTGCACCCATGACCGAGGACTTTTGGCCGCAAGGTGTAATGTTCCGTCGCTTCCGCGGACAAGTGCCACACGATCGCACAAAGACAGTGCTCGAGTGAAGTGTGTTTTACTAACATAGTTTTAAGTTTATACACTAACACACTTTGTACTATTATGATATATAATATGTTAGTCTGTAAGGTATTTATCTATAGGCCAAAGTAGCCTGAAAATAAAGGATTTATTATTATTATAAACACGAAATAAATAATGAAATACTTTTGGAATCCCTATTATTTTTGTAGATATTTGCGGTGAAATTGTGGCTTGGCGTGGAATGCGTTTATGCTCTGGCGTTCAAAACAATAAGCCAGATGGTGATTAGAGATACCGTGGCTCCGGAACACAAAGGGCGATGAAGGAACATGGATAGGTTTTAGTCAGTAAAAGTCTGACACTCCCTCCTGCTCCGCCCAGAGCGGGAGGAGTCATTTGATGATTTGCCATCCGAAAAAAAAAAAAAAGATGGTGATTAGAGCAACTGAAACGACGTGATGACCTTAAAGCTAGACCATCTACAGTTTCCCTACAATGTCGTCAATGTTGTTCTGATATGTCCGCTTTGTGCTCAGAGTTTTTCGGCCAAAGTTGGATATGCTAGCCAGTTGAGAGCGCATAATATAAGAGCAGCACACCAAAGCTCTCGACAACCAAACTAGAAAGCTATCGAATGCAGTCGCTGTGGCCGAAATCGGCTAGATGACATCATCATCGGAGCAAGTGACAGATTTTGGTGACAGGAAACTTGCTAAGAAAATAATTCCCAAATTTCCTTTTATTACAAAACGTGATTTATTCATAGCGTCACGTTGAAGACACAGTTATAATTTAAACTAAACCCGCCTGTTAATTTCCGTAGCAGCTGACCATATTTTGTTTGCTCTCATTTTTATTATACAACTAAATTTTCTCGTTGATATATTCTGCTATTCTTGAGAAATCGGTTCAATAACAAAATTGAAATCGATCACAAGTTTAGTTACGCAATTAGGTTGCTCGTCCTACCATAAAGTTTACTTATAACATCCGTGATTAGACCGTATCATCGATAGTCTCGGGCCATGGCGTTGCGTTGTGATACAATTACATAACGTTACACTGCATACCATATTTGCTAATATGTACTATCGTGGTCTTTTCTGCCTAACCAGTTAATTTTTTTTTTCGCTTAAATCATGCGGAGGCGCCGAGCCACGCCCCCTTAAAGTTTGGGCCAATTAGGAAAGCGTCAACTTTGGCGCGCAAAATAACAATAACTCTCGTTTGGCGTGCGTCGTCAGTGCGCTCGGCCGATTCGGTAACTTTTAATTTATTATTTCTATACAATGTCAACGGGGCGAGGCTGGAGAGCGTTTCTATGTTGCGAGTACAAGCCAAAATTAGTTTAGTGGTGGTCAGGCGGGAGTGTCCTCGATAGTACTTTAATCTAAAACGATAACATACGAAGGGCTCGTGTTTAAATAACAGCCGCAAAAGTCTGTCGAAGATTAGGCTACGCCAAGGTTAGTCCGCGGATGGGTGACCACCCTTTACAAAGGTCTGTACCGAAACCAGTCTGTCCTCGGAAAGCACTTGGTCCCGGCTGTCGTTACGCGTAGTCAGACGGCCCGAAAGTCTGACAACCAGTCTTACCAAGGGGTAACATTTTCCTCAGTAAATGGATTGTAGTATTATACTGCATTCGGTTAGACTGAGAGCCAACTCCAATATGTTGGGAAAATATAATCGATAGATGATAAACGTATATTTATTTAAAAGAAGTTAAGGTGAATGATCCAACCAGCCCGCGAAATTAAAAACTCGATTGAATGTCTATTTCATGAAAAAGTAATTCAATCAAGTTACATGAACTTGGAGGGTTGTGTTGATGATTTTGATGATTACAATTCTGTAACTATATATACGTCTTACAGCCGCGAATAATATTTTAATCAACATACAACTTAGCACTGGCCTGCAAATTGCAAAAAGCGTAAGAAAATTTGAATTTCGCGGGCTACCCTGGAGCAACAGCCTTAAACTTTAGTAAAAGTATGTCATTGACTTACCAACTCCTGTATATCGTCAATCCTGCCATCCTTAGCGGCGGTAAGCAGTCGAAGCTCCCGTTCATGTCTCTCTGCCCTCCCAGCCGCCTCTAATAGTCTTTGAACATCTCTTGTCTTTGACATGTCACACGGTGTTCGACCTTCGCCGTTCATTATGTTGACGTCGGCTTTGTGTTTGAGAAGGAGGATAACTAGTTCCTATGGGCGAAAAAGAGATGGGTAGATTTACATATTTTTGTGGGCTGTGTGTGCGAGTGGATATTTGATGTAACTATGTACCTAAACAGCGTTATAATTCCAAATAGGTAATTTGCTAATAACAGTAAATACCATAATAGTACATTTTGATACAAGTGCAGAAAGTGTGTTATTGCATTCGAGGCGGAATTATAACACCCGAGCCGTAGGCGAGGGTGTTTTTGAGCCGAGAACTGCAATAACAAATGTCCACGTGTATCAAACGACGTTTTTCAATACACTTTTGAAGAAATAAAATAAAATATAACGAAAAATATTTTTGTCACGAAGTAATAAACTATGATCTTAATTTTCTTTTTTTTTCTCGCTCTGCTTTCGCCTTCGGTTGAAGGAGAGGCAAAGGTATGAAGCCGTTAAACAGCCTAATATAAAAAACAGATTTATTTTATGTTTTTTAATTCAGGACACAAATTAATGTTAATTTGTGTATAAAAATAACTATTAGTTTTAATAATCATGTTTATATATGATATTCTATTTATTTATAAACACAATTTTAATATTCAAAAAATATTTATGCCGAAAAGACGCGTAGTGCTTTGCCGAAATAAAAAAAAAACATTCACCTCTATAGGCATGGAACCAATTTGGACTAAGTATCTAAGGTATAGTTATCTGTGGCAATTTTCATTTCCGCACCCGTGCGGGAAAATGAAAAGAAACGCACACGTGTGAAATACATTGCATATTGTACCTAATCATAGTGCGTTACGGACCAGTTTTCGAGGAAGTGTATTGAAAAATATTATACACAATCATGCTTAGATACACATAGAATGTGGCTTGGGTTGGACACTGTAGGCAGGGGCGGTAGGCACACCTATATCGATAGATAGGTACACTCTCCTTAATTCAACAGTCGAAAATCGCCAGTCAGTAAAGGCCCTACCTATTGCTATTAACAAAATTTAAACCAACTTGTAACCACTAGAGTAGAGTGCTTAAAAGCTGTTTGACCTAAGCAATAAAGTAATCATAAAAATCTATTTAAACCTGCTACATAAACTCTATCAGCGTTACAAATAAACGTGGCATAAAGTTATACTCGAGTATAAACAAAGAATAAGCAAAATGTCTACAAATAAACAAAGCATAGCTTATAACAGGTATAACTTTGACATTTGTATTCATACAACCGCTATTACGAAGTTATTCACGCCTCCACCCTTGTATAAAGCTAGTTTAACCTTAAAAATACCACGGTTTGTGTTTGATTACGCGAATTTAATTATTTTACGTTCGTTTTGATTATGCAATTAGATGCAATAGAAGACGTAGAACCAGTAAATATCATTCTAAATCTATCTAATGCAGGTTCAAAGAAAACTTAAAATATTTAAAAAAGAGAAAATCCTTTTGATTTATCTAACGATGAGCAGTTACGGTTAAAATACAAGTTTTCTAAAGGGTGTAACGTTTTTAGACCAATTAATTGGTAGATCTCTCAATATGGACACGTGCGCAGGTAGATTATCTTCTGTTTTGAGGTATTGGGGACGTAAATAAAGATTATTATATTCTAAACGTTCTCCCAGGTGATTGATCGGTCTCTCTTAGCCATTTTAATATTCAGTTTTTAAATTATATTTCTCTATCCACAAAAATAAACAAATTTAATTACAACTGTATTGACTCAGTTCGCGCGCAAAGAATAGAACAAAAAAAAAAGGTTGTGAATCGTCAAGTTGACAAAGGGTCCATACAGTTTTTATAGACAAACTGCTTTTTTTCTGCTAGTTTCTCTTCGGTCGCGGTGTTGCCACATCGTGCATTTTGACATAACGGAAGCGTTGTTATAACAAAGATATATCTGGTTTATTTGTAAAAAAATATTCTCGACTTATTCTTAAGTTATATCTGTTATAGCTATATTTAGTATAAGAATGGTATAAATGCGGTATAACACATTTTTATTTGTTAGGCTGTATGTTTTTTCTTCTTCCTGACAACCTTACCTACCTCATTCCCAATAAAGGAGGCCTTATGCAGTGCCGAGTCGCCAGTGTCATTGACTTCGTCAACACTGGCTCCGGCTTCCAATAAGGCTTCCACGACATCGGTGTGCCCAAAGTATGTAGCCAGGTGCAGCGGTGTCCAGCCTAGGTTGGTTTTGCTTTTGCCTGAAAAAAAAAAAAAAATGTTAGGAGAAATGTTATTGTAATAATATGACCCCGTTGATTGTTCAATCAGCATCAGTAGCTGCCATGGAGTCTGGATTTGAGCCCAGTTGATAGCAATATGCACGCCCCCTATTACAGGGGACTAAAACTTAACTGGCGAAAAGTGGATGGGTGTGGGTGTGGGTGGTGGTGTGTGGCGGGTGAGTGGGGTGTGGGTGGTCGTGGTGTGGGTGGTGGTGGTGTGGGTGGTGGTGGTGTGGGTGGTGGTGGTGTGGGTGGTGGTGGTGTGGGTGGTGGTGGTGTGGGTGGTGGTGGTGGTGGTGGTGTGTGGGTGGGGTGTGAGTGTGGGTGGTGGTGGTGTGTGGTGGGTGGGTGGGGTGTGGGTGTACAATTCTGCCTAACCCTTAACAATTACTTTCCCTGGTTTCACACATCAATTAAAACTTCCTTTGCCAGTCATATTGATAGTTACCTAGATTTAAAATGTTTATTTTTTATTTTACTGAGAACATTTAAAGTTTCTCTGCCCTTATAAAAACACCCGATACATGGCAACATTGCATTATAACCAAATAACAGTAGACAGGGGTTTTAAGCTTGCTTAAAATAACTGCTATTGGACTATTGGTATGGACACGGGTTGAGAAAATCATAATATTGTGACTGCACACAATATTATGACTTTATGACAAGTAACAGGAAAAACTAATACTTATGGTAATTCAATGCACATACTTGAATATATTATGCACTGATTACATAATGTCTGACTGCTTTTCGTTTTAAAAAAAATATATAAATTTAAAATAATTGGATTAAATCAATTCTTTAAAATTAAATACCTTTTAACCTCAGTTTTGAAAAATGTGATATATTGACTCATGAAGTCATGACCATGGGCAGCATTATAATCTATGGTACTAAAAAAACTTGCTTGAAATAGCGTAACAATCATTCAGTTCAATATTTCACCAGTTATTTTCAGTAATTAGAATAACAATTTAATGACTCTGACTCAGCTGATGACTATGCAGCAATTTAAAACCTATTATAATAAACACTTAACCACTGTTCAAAGTTCAAAATTATTTTTTCCAGGTAGCCATCAACACAAGAAATGTTATAGTGCTCAAGTAAGTGTATTCCCCAACCCGGCTGGTCACCGTGGGGAATAATGACCAACACCATCATCTGCATAGCCTTTTCCCAAGTATGTTGGGGTCGGCTTCCAGTTTTACCGGATGCAGCTGAATACCAGTATTTTACATGGAGCGACTGCCTATCTGACCTCCACAACCCAGTTAGTACCGGGTAATACGATACCCCTTGGTAAGACTGGTTGTCAGACTTTTTGGGCCACTGACTACCTAACGACTGTCAAAGATCTACAAATGGCAGCCAGGACCAACGGCTTAACGTGCTTTCCGAGGCACGGAGGAAACTCGGTATGTAATGGGTGGTCACCCATCCACAGACCAACCTAGGCAAGCACGACTTAACCTAACGATCGATCCGAGCGGCTGTTATTATTTTGCCACGAGCTCTTCCGAATAATGACCAACACCCTCAAAAAAAAAAACCGGCCAAGTGGGAGTCGGACTCGCACACAAAGGGTTCCGTACCATTGACTATATTTAGTATTTGTTGTTATAGCGGCAACAGAAATACATCATCTGTGAAAATTTCAACTGTCTAGCTGTCACGGTTCATGAGATACAGCCTGGTGACAGACAGACGGACAGACAGCGAAGTCTTAGTAATAGGGTTCCGTTTTTACCCTTTGGGTACGGAACCCTAAAAGTATATCTACAATAAAAAAAAATCAATCAATCTATAAAAAATCATTAGAAATTTGTACCTTTATAGGTACAAATGTTCTTATCTTATGATAAGAACATTTGTCATCAACGGAATGCTACCTAGAACTCTCCCACACCTTAGACAAAATAGGCTGCCATATCTTAGGGCTAGCCGAAGGAAGAAGAAACGGAAGTAAAATGGAAGAACATGAAAAACATATTTTTTGCTATCGGTGGGCAGATGATATAATAGAAGAAGTCTTGGTGCAGAAAGAGAGGACTGGAAGAGGATGGCGGAGGCTTGCACCCAAAAGGGATCCATTGCAAGGGCAGAAATACTTCACAAACATAAGTATGTATTCAAATACTACTTTGTAATGGCATTAATAAGCTTTATTATTATTATGTATGCGAATACAGCTGAACTGTCTCTTCTTCCTACACTCCCCTAGTCTGATTGGATGCTGGGACCAACAGCGGTAACATACATATTCTAATCTAATTTCAAAACATTAGGCCAAAGAGATACAACCAGATGTTACCTTAACTAGCCATTTTGTTGTTTCAATATTGCCCTTAAATTATAGGTTTCGAAACTCTAACAAACAGTCTTGACAGAGGATGTTGTGGTACCCAGTTGCTGTTACTGGGTTAAGCTGATCAGATAGGCAGTTTCTCTATACATATAATAGACTAGCGGATGTCACGTGGTCTCATCTGCATAGTTCCCTTTCCCGTGGGAGTACGGGGATAAATTATAGCCTATGTTACTCGCTGATAATGTAGCTATCCATTGCTGAAATGTATACTAATATTATAAAGAAGTAACATTTGTTTGTAAGTTTGTATGTAGGGGGTAGTCTCCGGAAGTAATGAACCGATTTCAAAAATTCTTTCACCATTAGAAAGCTACATTCACCCTGAGTGACATAGGCTATATTTTATCCCCGTACTCCCACGGGAACGGGAACTACGCGGGTGAAACCGCAGGACGTCAGCTAGTAATTTATAAAATCAATCAAGTAGTTTTAGAGTTAAATCGTAACTAACACACAAACAAACAAAAAATCAAATTAGCTTATATTAGAATAGATATTATTATGGTATTTAGCTACATCTGGTTGGACTGGAAGCCAACCCTAACATGATTGAAGAAAGGCTAGAGAGATGATGAAGTCATTATCTCCAGAACACTTATGAGTGGCCAGAATGTTGATCATATCTAGTTAAATATGTGTACTTGTGTATTGTAATAGATTTTTAGACATGACATGGAGTGTTTACTTCATGACAAAGTTGGTTTTACAGCAATTAGGGCTTACTCCATGTTTCTTAGAACACTTTCCTCAATTCTATAGCTTTACACCTTTACAGGAGCAAAGATGTGTGGAACATCTGCTATAACTTCTTACAACAAACAGAAATACATTGAAGCATTTTTTATGGAATATATTTCATCCAAAAATTTAGGCTAATAGTCTCCGCCAGACAAGTAAGAATTAAAGGTCATTAACCTGCATACATTTATTCAAATACATAATTCTTAAAACAGAAATAATAACATAAACTTGTCCCGAAATTACCTTTATCATGATCCTTGACTTTTTCTAGTAATAAAAACGATTAATAATGTATTGTCGGGGTACCTACGCAGAGAAATTGAGGAAAGAGCAATGACCTTTAATTCTTACTTATCTGGCGGAGACTATAATAACTTTACTGAAAGACCATAGCCTATCCATGCCAATCTTACCTTTGCAATTGATATCCAAAGTAAGTTTCCCTTCATTCTTCGCTTCCAGCATAGCCTTGACCACCGATAGCTCTCCATGTCTGGCAGAATATAACAGGGATTCTTGTGCCTCACTCCCGAAATTATTGTCCTTAGACATTCTGGTTTCTGATACCGTAAAGTGAAACAAAGCACTAGTATCAAGAAAAACAAGGTATCATTAAATCACGTTCAGCGCACAGCGTCACTTGTCGCTTTTAATTACGTCAAAACACATCGTTTCATGATTTTATTTTAGAATAATCACACTTTTAAGTCCGGTTTGGATAATTTAAATATCGTCCCGTTTAACGCTCGCAACTGTACACACGATAAAAATAGTCGCACATCTAATAGCGAGCCCGATTTGTGAGTAATTAATTCGCAAATCTCGATTGTTGGAGTTGGAGGACCTACCCACCTCAAGCCTTCCAAGGAATTGTCAAATGTCATTGTCAGATGTCAGTAGGCGGCTGGACAATCGAAGTGTAGATTTCGAATTTTGGTTCCGTACAAAAATAATAATTAGTAAAAAAAAGGTAGGAATTTGAAGATCAAATAGATTGCACATTGGAGATTTTCAAAATTCGACTATTGTAGTACTATGAACTAATAACCTAAAACGATTAAGTGGCAACCGCACAACGGATGATGTCATTAATCCTGGCGTGACATCTGACCTGCACTGTTATTGCACGAAAGGCCGAAGTCGAGGCCGAGGCCTTCGACTGTTTCTCAACATTCAAAGTGATGTGAGGCCCTGCAAGGAGCACCCAATTGCAGGTAAGTAGCGAGCCGAAACGTGGCGTCACATGTGCGTGTGCTTATGTTGGGTGATGACAGTGCCTGAAACCAGAGGCCCAACTCCCATTCACCAACAGTCACCAGCCGGGTCCGCTCAGCAATGTTGGTTGACGTAATTGTCGGATTGTATGTTTTAGCATGTTAGTTATTGGAACGCAACTTATGTCACTGTCATTTTTTTAACGAAATATAAAGCCAAATACCAACTGCAGCTGAGTGTTTTTCATATTTTCAACTGAACTCGGACACCGCTTGGGTAATCCCATGATTATAGTAATAATTTAATTGTCCCGTACCAACCTGCAGCACCTGTGGCTCGTCCCACTATCTCTCAGACGGGTTCACGGGCCAATCCGTACCCGGGCAAGCCACTTTCCAGGCATTCACTGCGTCAGTAAAGCACGGGAAATGAAAGAGAAAGAGAGGGCAAAAACTTTCCTGGTAAACTTTTCAGCGCTGTGGATAGTATGGTGTGTATGGTGATTTATTTTATATTGATTTATTAGTAATACCTTGGTTCGGTTGCAAATTCCTCCTCGACGTTTCGCCTTTGATATGAATGGTGAAATATCGTCTTCCAATTGTTTAATTAGCTCTTCAGTCAACCTGAATACCTTAATATATTATAGTCTTTTATCAGTAGTAAGAAGATCCATATTCCGTATCACACGTGCCTGACGTCGTTTTTTTCTAAATTATCTCGACGCTTAACTTCTTCTAACAAAAAAATCATACAAGAAAGACGAACTGCCATCTAAAACATTAAAAATAGGCATAAACGTTTCGGGAATTAACGTACAGGAAACAAAACAATAGTAAATCATTATAATTTAAAAATAAATAACTTGTTTTACTCACACTATAATATTGTTATTCAATTGTACTCTGTGTCTACAACCAAGAAAACATCTACAATTTACAAACTTTACGGTTTGACAGTTAAAATCGAAGGCGAAAGCGCCGTTGTCGTTGTAGGCGAGGATGATTTGTGTTTCTAAATATAAATACCATTTTTCATACATTCGGAACCATGTTTTAGTTTTATGTTGCGCCGTTGACATCGTTGTGGCGCTGTGATCGCGCAGTTTTAACTAAAGAATACCGATATGTTTTCATCAGATGTTTCAACGATGATTTCTTGGTTGTAAAGATGTTTTGCCTTACTGAATCGCACTCCAGAGGACAGGAACGCTGGTAAGTTAATGTTGGTAATTTTACGGATGCCGAGGTCACCAAAACGGATGGGTAATGTTACTTGCATTGCAGCCAAGCTCGGTCGTATAAAGCCACATTTTAAAATGGATGTTAGTGCTACAAATAATACTTGTATGTACAATTTCTATAATACAGTTTGTTTTGGCGTGATAATTTATCTTTTATAAAATCAGCGTATTCGTGGATTTGATTTTTAATTTTTTCACGGATTCCTAATTTCAACGACCTTGACCCCGTAGCCTGATACTTGTATGTACAATTTCTATAATACGGTTTGTTTTGGCGTGATAATTTATCTTTTCTAGAATCAGCGTATTCGTGGATTTGATTTTTAATTTTTTCACGGATTCCTAATTTCAACGACCTTGACCCCGTAGCCTGATAGCTTCCTCTTCGTTCATAAACAGTGATGAATGAAATAGTTTTCACAATCGGGTATAGTTACAAATCTTTCTGCCTATATCACTAACAAAAAGATAATGTTTTACCAAGAAAGTTGTTAACTTCTGATTTAATTAATATTTAAAATAATAATATAAAATAGCACAAACATGATTTTGAACGTTAGACTAAATGTCACAATTAATTATTTGTTGATAATCTGTTATCGACTAGTGTTGCCACCTTGGTGGTTTTCCCACCAGAACTGGCGCTTTTTCGAGGCTTCTAGTGGTATTTTTTATTCGTTTAGCGCTTTTATTTTATTTGTGGTTTTTAGCGGTTTTTTAATAAGGAATCTGGCATCACATTTTTGAGAGGAAATCTCCTACCGTTTCTTTAGTTCACGTTTGTTTAACTTGTTTCTCTTGATTCAAATGAACTATATTTTAATCAGACTCTTCACAAAGCCGTCAACCAAGCCTTCTGAATCTGTAATACTTACTTACTTTAGTGTAAAAAATATTCCTACAAAACGACTTTTTTTTGGGGTATAAATCACGATTTACGGTTAAAGTCAATGTACCGCATTCAAAACATTGTGCTGATGGATAGATTGAATAATACGGGGGTTGTGGAGGTGTAAAGGTGTAAAGGTGAGTAAAAATCTGACATTGAAAACATGCAGTGAAAAAAAACTCGTGGAAAAGTTGGAACTTTGATCCCCAATATCTCCGAAACTAGAAGGTTCCCGAGTATCATAATCTAGAACAACAAAAGTATATATATAGCAAAGACGGGGAGAACAAGTGCCTTTCGGCTTTGCTAAGAGTCTTTTTACACCCTGTAGAAAACTAGGTACTTTTGTCAAGGTTTACTGAATGTAATAAATAAATAAATAAATATTGCTGGACATTACACACAGCGCCATCTGATGCCACACTAAGCAACGAGGCTTGTGTCGTGGACACCAGATAGTTGATATACTACATAGATACTTTTTGTTTGTAAATACATACATTATACTTACATAAAACATCCATGACTCGGAAACAAATGTCCATGCTCATCACACAAACATTTGCTCCGACCGGGATTCGAACCCGGGACCCTAAGAACGTAAAGCAGCCTCACTACCGCTGCGCCAATCAGGTCGCCAAAATGTTCATGTTTTGGTTATGGTAAGTAAATAAAAAATATAAATGTAAAAATGTAAATAAAAACTCTGCACTCTAGCTAGATACACAAAATTTAAAAAATACTTGAAATTGTATGATTAATAAGAACGACCACCTTTTTTTTAGCATATCATACATATTCTTTCGTTTTTAATGTAATTAATGTTTTTTTGTCCGAGATTTAAATGCAGTTAATTTAGCGGAATTTGGTGGTTTTTTTGTAGTCCAAATTTCTGAAATCTGGCGACATTTTGCCCTTGATCTAGTGCCTTTAAAAAATCCAAGGTGGCAACCCTGCCGGACTATCGTCTGTTGTAATGTCCAGTGATGCCAGATCTACTGATTTAGCAGTAGATCTACCTGATTTAAAAAAAATCTACTGATCTACTGCCTTGATTGGAAATCTACCTGCTTTTTTCAAATCAGATCGTATCATCTTCTTATTGACGACGTGTCGAGTCATCTGGCTTATAGGCCTAAATAACATGACATTTGTTCAGCAACCGTAGTAAGTATAAAAATATTGGATACGTGTTCTTTGTTTTATCAAATTAATAAAAATTGACGAAGATAAAACGTGTCAAAGATCATGTATTTGGCTTGTGACGTCATATTTGAGTAAAAAATGTACTCAAATGTCTTCATTTATGTTTACGTGAAAAAAGAAAAAATATGTATATCCAATATTTTTTTGAAAATCTATTTGACGGACTAATTAGATTTTTTTTGTCATGTACCCTGTTCAAGCTCAAGTCCTTTTTACCTCATGTGGGTATGACTTTTTTAAATCTACTGATTTTTACTTCGATCTACTGCTAAAACTTTAATTTTTCTACTGATTTCTTCAGATTCCATCTGGTAACACTGGTAATGTCTGTCATCGAGCCTGTCAAAAATTCAAGAATATCGGCGTTTCCACTATTTTTATAGTTAAATCCCGATTGTAAATAAGAAACATGTGCGATGACGTCCAAAACTGTTGCCGCATCTGTTTGGACGTCGAGTCGGACCATGTCTCCATACTCGGAGACCCTACCATCAGCCTACACATGAAAGCTTGCTTAGCAGTAACTATATCCTCAAATGACCATCTTCCAAAGACAGTTTGTTTGTCCTGTGTATCATTATTAAACCAATTCTATAATTTTCTACTAAACGCCCGTTGTTCACAAGACTGGCTTGAGTCTTCAGTGCAGGAGAAAACAAAGAAATCAACTGAAAACAAAATGGTGATACAACCTTTACCTGACTCAGAATACAACTCGGATTCGCTTCTAGAGTTTCTAAACAACACTGCAAATATAGAAGAGTATTTGAACAACCTTGGTAAGGAAGATATACCTTGTATTGTAAACATGTTGGACAAAAATGAACATTCTTTTGAAATAAGCAAGATCAACAATAAAACTATTAAAGTTCCAAGTCCTAAAAAGAAAGACATAGCAAAGAAGTTTAAAACAGAAAGAGATATTGTGATGGACACAGACTTCCAGTTAAAAAACCTTTTATCAAAAGAAGCAGATCCAAAAATCAAAGTAAATCAAGTAAAGACTGAAAAAAATGCTTTCATATGTTTTGGCTGCAAAATTAAATATGACACAGTACAAAAATTATTGCAGCACCTAAGCATATGTGATTTAGCACTGCGAACTTGTGTACACTGTGACATGCTATTCAATTCTAAACAACAAATGCAACAACATTCAATTACACACAATACTCCGGGTATCTTCACTTGCAACTGCGGAGAAGAGTTCCCATCTAAGGAGAGACTAATACAACACCACAAAACTTGCCACACCGACTATGCAGCGACAGTAGGCTGTGTGTACCGATGTAAGGGATGCGGAGATACGTTCAGAGAGAGGTTTCAGTTATTCAAACATGCCAAGGAACACATTTTTAAGGTTGATGAGAGAGTGTGTGATATTTGCGGTCACAAGTTTCAAGGCAGTGATGCGTTGAATAAACATAGGAAGGAGGAACATGAGAAACCTGAAAATGTTATGTACAGGTAAGAATTTTGATAAAAGTAAGATTGTGTTATGCAATATGGAATATTTAGAAAAATGTCATCAGGAAAGCTTTTAAGTATGAATGTAGATGGATATAAGAGTAAATTAAATCATGAACTGTGTGACAGATGTAAGCAAGAAAGGAAGTGACCACTGAGCTTATGAATTATAGAGAATTATGGGAGACTAGCTGGTACCCATGACTTTGATCGCATGGAAATTTTGATAATTATTGTATGTGTGGAGCCAATATTATGCTATTCCAGACTATAAACAATCTCTGTGCCTTTTGGCAACAGATTCCATTGCGCTATGTCCAGTGCTTGTGTTAATAGTAGTTCTTCCTTCCATCTACTTACCAGGCATCCCTGTTTTCTGGTGACATCTCTTTGATACCAGAGGGTGACCTGCTAGTTCTAGATTACAGCCAGTTTATTCCGGAAACAGTCAAAGGCATTGAAATGCTCATGTTCATAAATCTTTGTTTCAGATGCAAAATATGCAACATAACATCAACCAACCGCCAAGAAATGTACCTCCACATAAAAAAGCATACCGCAAAACCAGAGCCAACCCGTCACTTATGTGAATCCTGTGGTCGTAGCTTCTCAACAAGAACTTCTTTATTCCGACACTCCTTGTTACATGGAAGTAATAAAACTATTTGTCATATTTGTAATAAACAGGTAACGGATACCAAGTTACTTGAACAGCATATCAAGGAACATATTGAGATGGCTATTTGTGAGAAATGCGGACAAAGCGTTAACAAATATAAACTTGGAATGCACAGTTGTGTTTAGGATGTTATGTAAGGACTTTGTTTTTTGTACTATTGCCTTATTGTAATGTTGATTGATTGCATTTGGTTTCAAACATGTAATGCATGTATGTGAATATTAGGAAAACAGTGTAATACTGTGTCATACTAATTTGTTTGGAGATAGTCAAAATTACAGCCAAAAGACACTGGTGTCGATTCTGTTGTGCACAAACTAAACTTAATTTAAGCTATTGCTATCTTTGTCTCTCTAATAAAACGAGAAAGAGACGTACGTAATTTAAAGCAGTCAAATTTAACCTAAGAAAATTATATAATAATCAAACATTTTTAATTATAATAATATTAATAATTTATTACTGTAATTGCAGTAAAAAATACTAATTGTTTTTAGGGGCCTATTCAATCATCTTTAAATAATGAATAAATTATAATAATGATAAATAAATATTTAAATATTCGAAAAACACCCTATTTTAAAAATTATTAATGGTTAGAGCAGTCAAATTTAGTTTGAACTGATATTTCCATACAAATGAAGGGTGCACGTAAAAACATGTCGACATAAAACACGGTGGAGCGCAAAGCACAAACTAGTTTGACATGTCTTAGTTCATAGCTATAGCCATCTTTTTCTCGCACTGCCTTTTAGTCATCATCATCATCATCATCATTTCAGCCGAAAGACGTCCACTGCTGGACATAGGCCTTTTAGTAAAAGATAGCAATAGCCTAAATTAAGTTCAGTTTGTGCACAACAGAATCGACACCACTATAGTTCAATTCTACCAATTCGTTCGCGGAAAACAGGGGTGAAGCTATGTAGTGTTAAGATATTTTGGCCATTTCGCTAACAATAAGCGACACCTAAATAAATGCCTGAATATTTATATATTTAGTTCAGCACAATAATATAAATTATTGTGCTGTTGGAATCTCAACTCTATGTTCAAAACTTTATAGTGCCCTATTATTTAGACACCTAGTCAAAAGGGGTATAGCAGGTATTTGTTCAATACTAATCTTATTGAATGTACCTAGAATGAGGTTTCCATAATTAGAATTTAAGAATTATTAATGTTTACTGAATATTGGATCTGTCTGTCTATCCACCATCAGTCGATTATGTCTTTAGGGTGTCCTTCAATTAAATTAACATTATGTGATCAATCAGAACTGAATAAAATATTTTCAGAACTTGGCAAATTTTTCTAAATAAAAACCATAAATATAAAAGTTCATGATTTATTCAAATAATAACTTAGGGGAGAAGTACACCAATAAAACTAAAGATCAACTCGTCTACACCGCGTATAAGAGTACCCAGTCTCAAAATTGCACAAAAACGATGACACTGATAGCTTTTGAACGCAGTTCAAACGTGCTGATCGCGTTCACATTCATTGCTGAAATTCACTCGTCCAGTCAAATCATAATAGATATTGTAAAAAGTATACAAGATGGATACTATCTAGAATACATTACAGATAAAAAACACAATATAAAATAATTAATAGGTAGCACTACAATTTTCTTATAGTGTCAATGAGTTTGAAGCTTTGCAAGAAAAATCTCTGAGGATAATATCGTAACATGAGATTAAAGCCAATATTAGACGGTTCACTAGTGAACGTTACACTGGACTGAAGTTTATTTTTTTTATTCCATAATCACACGACTCCGATAAAATTAACTGTCAACTCCACTTAAATAACGGGTAAAAGTTCCGAAATCGAACTTAGTTGACAAACTTATACTTGGGTACCTACTAAGTATTTATTGTAAAAATGCTGGTTCTATTGAATAATTTAATCCGACCGAAAATCGATACATTTTAAGCGCGACCGTTCTCTGCCTCGACGCATCAAAATTTCGAACAACTGTAAGTTCGAATTATCCGTAGCGCGAAAGCTCATTAATTATATTGAAACGTAATTTTCTGGAATGACCACCAAATCGAATTTACAGAAGAGTTAATTCCTCTATTTAGTCGGAGGGTAGTTCAACACGATAATGAGAACAACATAAATGAACAGTATTTATTTGAATCGAGTAGCGAATATGATATTTTCTTATATTCTTGATGTATAAATAAAGTTTTTATATTTCTATTCGTCTTCGTAAACTTATCATTTAATTACTTAGATTGTTCTCAAATAAAAATTACTTTGAACCAACTAATCCAGTAATTAGATTTGGTGGTTGTTTGTGAAATCAGATGGGCTTTTGAGCTGTTGGTGATTCCAGATTACTGTAGGTACATATTTGATATTATGATGCATCGAGGCAATAAACTCATCATCCTACATGTTATTTGGGGTCGGCGCAATAAGTCTTTTCTTCCATTCTCCCCTGTCAATAGGGAATATGCATGAAATACAAAACTCTTTTTACTTATGAAAAGTGCCTTTTAATGGCGCATAAAAAATTGTGGTAAGTAAGTACATTTGTTTAAGTTTCTTATATTCACTTATTTTACAATTTACTGTTTTACGTAGCATGTTTTAGTTGAAACGGAACGCACTCTCAGAACGCGTCGTCCTCGATAACGCCGGTATTGACGTCAAAAAAACACTTTTATTTAAAAAATGCTTAAAGTTTCACTAAAATGTTATTATAATATTGTTATTGCAAGTTTTACTTGACTGGAGCACATACAATTAGTAAATTATTTTATCAAGGCTAAAAGAATTATATGTAAACAAGGCAGATTGTGGATAATGACGTCACATCATGGTCGCGACAGCTACGGACGTTTGAACTGTCGTAGAAAATTGCAGGAGTTTAATATTATTTTTAAGCGACAAGCAGTAGTTGAACTTAACTTTTAATACTTTTCTTGGGTTGACAGTACTGTTTTATTGATTTAAGTGAAGTAAGCCGTGTGGTGTCCGGCAGAGTAGAATAGAACCAACCCATTACACTCACGGGTGTCGTATAAGGCGACTAATGTCTGAGGCAGAACACCTTGCGCCTCCGTAGACCAGAGAATGGGCAGCAGCGTTTTCTGTTAGTCTTTCATCACCGCGATCTCCAATCCGCCTGCCAAGCGTGGAGATTACGACAAATTCCTCCCATCATGGGAGAGGCTTGTGTCCAGCAGTGGACGTTATGGGCTGTTGTTGTTGTTGTTGAAGTGAAGAAAAAATTTGTGTACTTATATTCCCTATTGTCACGCTATCATTTACTCATTTTTCCTTCATATCATTCCTCACACAATCCATCATATTTTCCTTGGTTCTTCTCCCTCTATCCATCAACATTTATATTCATCGCTGTTTTAGTCACATGCGAGGCAACAAACTGTCGCACTCGTATTTTATCAATTGCATTTTTTTTCGAAATTAACGTTTTCGAGCCAATCATAGTAGAAATCACGTTATTCGATTTCAAGTAGGGTAACCAAATCGTTGTGTCAATGGTAACGCTAAAACCTCGAGCTGACCTAGCGTAATGCGAACTTTCAAAGTGTTGGGGTAAAATTTAAGCTTTAAAGTATTTTTTTAAAGCTAATAAAACACGAGTATAAAAAGTAAACATAACTTTCGAAATACCGGTTTAATACGGTATACCCTCTGCCAGCTCTTCGGGGATTAAAGGTGATTCTATGTAAGTAATTACAAGCATTTTGCACCTATTATTAGTGACCAACCTAAGCCAAACTTGAAAGAAATATCTCTCCCTTAGAGCGACCGACTTTGGAAGAATTAAGAGAAACATAATTCTAACTTATCAGTGAGAATTTGCGTCTCTACAATTATTTAATCAGCATCTTCAGTATTCGCTTGAAGTCAAATGAAATTTACTATTATTCATTTACGTATTCATTCAACATCAATTATTATGTGAATAAGCAATGTACAACAACATAAAAGTGCTATGTCAATACTGATATCAAGTAATTTTTGGCGCATTTTCTCACCAGGTGTTCATGTTACCAGAAACTCTTACTTATTTTTAAGTTCTAAGCATTCCATCTTATTAATCGGGAGAGCATTAAAGCTCTTGCTTATATCCGTATTAATTGGCTTAAAAATTAGCTGAGAATCACCAAAGATTCTCTCAGCAGAAGCAAAACCATCCTCTATGACGGATGTTGAAGAAATCAGTAAAAATAACTCTTATTGTGTAGGGCATAAGGTTGTTAAGTTCAATCAGGAACTTCATGAATGAAGGTATGCTGATATCCCGCTGGTTCTTGCGTACCCCTGAAAAAGAAGTAGAAAGCTGTATCGAATCATAAGAATGTCTGAAAATGAAGCCAAGTAACTTACTGGATGAACCGAAATGAAAAGAATGTCAATGGTTTTTAGTTAAGATATAAATCCTGTACGGTAAAGAAACATCGATGATTCGGGCAAAACGTAATCGTGATTCGGGCAAACGAGCGCTGATCGAGCAGTATGAAAACCACCTGGAAAAGCCCGAAGTAAGTACTGTATTCGTCCTTCAAACTTTCGGATTCCGAGGGCAAGATAATGTATACGTTTACCTCGAGGGGAAATACACACAAGTTGTCAGCGCAAGCAGTCTTCTGACTTATTGTGAAACCGGTAAGAACCGAGAACGATCGGCACCGAATGCCTGCTTTCTACTTAAATGCATCCTCACAAAGAGCTGTGAGTCCGTGCCGCAGCCGTATTCAAAAGAACGATAGTGGGAAACCCCGTCAATAGGCAAAGTAACTGTCATACCTTCAATAATAGTTTTGGCAGCTTCTTTAGCGGTGATCTCGGAGTACCACGACGTGAACCGATGTGAAGGCATGGGATACATGCCGGTGGCAACAGTTCCTAGGTATACGGAGGTCGTATGAATGTTTTTCGTCCAAGTATCCAAGCGAAGCTCCTCCGATATTGAATCCATCAGCCCTGATCAAAAAAATTAAGTCTTGATTTTTTGAAGATGATTATGACGTTGCAACGCCTGGAAATATTTGACAGAATAATAGAACCTATTCTTCGTACAACTACATCTACCGTGGTCTGGTCTAGCGTTAAATGATGTCAGATCTCTGCAGGTTTCCTGCTAATCACCAAAGTGAACTTTGGCTGCGTATAGAATGTTCTGAATAGGCGTGCTGATTACTTGGGTCATCACTACACCAACATAGTGGTTGATATAGTGCTACAGGTATCAAGTAGTAAACTAAAGCTTAATTTGTAGGGTATCCTTACCTTTTAGCCCAAACTTTGCTGCGCAATATGGAATCATGTCTGCACACGGCATTAGTCCTGCGCTCGAGTTGATAGCCACTATATGTCCATGCCGCCTTTCTATCATACTTGGTAAGAAGGCTTGAATTACCTGGTTAGAAAACAGCAATTAAGACCAGCACGGCAGGGCATTTTATTTTTACCCAACATTAATTCATACGTAGTAAGTGGTATCAAGAAACAAATTTCAATGTTTAGAGATCGACCCCGAGGCATCAAAGTGGATTTCCCTTCGCGGCAATGAACATGGAATCTTGTTACGACTATCTACGTACGAATTTACGTTGGGTTTAGATACAATTCCTAGCCGTGCCAACCTTGGTTTGCGTTGACTATTTTGACAACTTTAAAGAAACAATGGACATATTATAAACAGTCCATCTGCAATTCTGCACTGCACCCTGCACCTATCGAAATTCGGCTAGAAATACATATTTTCGTATTCTATTAAAACAAGTTGTACAATTTGGCTTGGATAGCTGATGACTAGATATCAGCACCGAAATTTTAGGAACTCGAATTATATAAATTCATTTTGAAAGCCAAAAGATCAAGGATTGTGGGGAAGTAATATAAGTCAGTACAAGGTTCAATACTTACCCAAAAGTGTGCAAGCAGGTTAGTGTCGAGGTGCCTCAATATGGCTTCATGTCGCAGATTGCTGATGGGTGCACAGGATAGGACTCCTGCGTTGCTCACTACCATGGACACGTCAGTCAGTTGCCGACGAATGCGCATCGATGTTGCTACCACTTGCTCGCGAGATGACACATCTATCGTGTAGCCGTAGCACTAGGAAATAAAATAGAAATTAAGCATTGGTTTTGCTTCGGCTTAGTGTAATGAATTGTAAAGGAGTTATCGTTCAGTTCATGCTTCGTTAGTGCTTGACTACTGAAATTCTTCTTCTTGTGTCTATAATTTATAATGTTTGACCATCTCAATGCGACATAAAGCTGCAATGCATTATTGAGTTATGGTATTAAAAAAGTGGCTTTGTTAAGGCCCTCTGGACGGTTCTGTCCTTTGCCTCATGCATTTTTGTCTTTTGATGGAAAGGCAATTTGCCTAGGCCCTCTAGACAGTTGCCCTTTACCTCATTTAAGTCCTGGAGTCCTTTCATTTACGGCATAGGTGGACACAATTAAAGCGGCAACTGAATTTTTGTTTTAAGTGGTAAGACATAACATAAGTACATAAGTTTATGCTGTTTACTTATTCCAAAGCACTACTAAGCAAGATTTTTGTTCTTCATTGTAATTAGGGAGAATTTATATACCTACCTCTCCATCTTTACGGCGTATTTCATCGACGACGGCGTTATTTCGCCTAGTGTCTTTGTCCCAGCAAATCACAGTAGCTCCGAGCTCCGCAAACTGAATGGCCAGCTCCCGGCCGATGCCTTGTCCTGCGCCGGTCACCTGTTCCAGAGTTATATGAGTTAAAGTCAGTATTAATACAGGACAGAGATAGTAGCTCACGTGTTTACGCTCAGAATGCTTCACCGATGCACGATGTCCGAATGGTTCTACTTCTTTGAATAGTTTCGAAAAACTGTGGTTTTGCGCATTATTCATATTGGGATTATTCTGATGATTTATACTTGGCATGTCATTCTCAACCACTGAGCAAAGGCTTTTTAAGTCATCACTTACCAACACAGTCTCTCCATGTAGACTCTTCAATGTCGCTGGGATGAAAATCTTCGCAAAAGCCACAGTACAGGTGGAACACAGCTTGACAATCAGCACCAGAGTATCTAGGGTCCACAGGGGCAAAGCGGCTAGCCCCCCACTGCCCCACCACGGCAATATCCATACTTCTTGCAAAACCCTAAACTTCCGAGCCACAGTAGCTACACCACTCACAAATACGTTTTTCCTATGCATAAAGATAAAATAAACCTAAAAATATACTGACAGTTGAGATTCAAATGACAGGTCCGTTGTTGTTTTTGTGAAAATGGCCAGTTCATTGAGCATGAAGGATGGAAGTATAGAGTGCAAAAATGTTGCTGAAAATACTTAGTATTAGGTTATGCGATGGCTGATACACACAAGCTGATTTGAGCTGGTACTTTATACTTTAGATTAGAGTAAAGAGAATAATTTTGACCGTATCATAATTTATTTATCGACCATATTTCATAAACGCGCACGTTGTAAGTTTTATGGTAGAGAAAAAACCTTTTTATCGCTTCTCTACTTTTCTCGTCGAATTTACAACTTCAGTGTGACGTCAGTCTTGACATTTAAATCGAAGTGGAGTACACGAAAACACGAAACATTTAACTATAAATCCTATTGATTTAAAATATAAAAAATGGCGAAACCTTTGCAAAAAGAGCGAGAGAACCGGTCTGCCGAGAAGAAAGATTTGACGTTCCATGCGTATACGATAACTCCAGAAAAAGCACACACATCGATCGTATTGCTAGAGTCAGAAGAACCGGAGATACTATGCCAGGTAACGAGTATTTATCCAGTAAAAGTCATGATTCTCCTGTCTTCATCCCTGTTATTCTGCCTATCTACATACTCTTCAAACTGGCACATAGCATCGCTACATGGTGCCAGAAATGGGTTGTAGTACTTGTAGTGATGGTTGTCTTCTCCGAACGCACATCTGGAGAAGTGGAAGGTACCATGTCTACTGTTTGTTTTGAGTCCCCAATATCTCAGCGCTGCTGCAAGCACCTTGATCATGGATAAACTGAAATTATTGCGGGTGGGTGTTTATGACCAGACAAATCGGTCTACCCTTTCTCTCCCTGTCACTCCCTGTCACTCATAACTCGATTCTGTTCCCGACACTCAAAACTCACTGTGTCCTCTCGCGAATTTTTTCGGCACTTTTTCGGTTTCTACACAGTTTTTTCCGATTTGTCGGTTCATAAACACTCACCCGCAATAACTTCAGCTGATCCATGATCATGGTGCTTGCAACAACGCCGAAATATCGAGAACGCGAAACAAATTTTAAATAATTATGGTACCTACTTAAATATCCCGCTAACAGTGTTAATGATAAGTCCAATTTATTTTCTTTTTCCCAGACCCTCAGAGCAATAACGAAGTTCTCGGCACAAGATATGCAGAATCGCATAGTACTATTCGATCTCGACGCGATCAAGTACATTCTGCTCCATGTGGAACATTTAGAGATCAACATTCGAAGGTTTGCGCTAAAGGCCTTGGCACAACTCTGCCAGTTGCCGAGAGGACCAGAGCAGGTTCTGGAAAACCCACAGAATTTGAGAAAGATTGCTAACATGCTTTCCAAGGTGGGTAGATTCGAATTAAAGTGTACTAAAGTACTAAGGGACGGTGTGATATCTTCCTTAAGTCATCAATCAACACCTGCAGTCTTGATAAATGAGGTTTATTTTGCAAGTTGGTTTTTACAAACACTTTGACTCGTCATTTTTTTAAACTAGATGGGGCCGGTGTTTTGTACCTACTACCTTGTGACTACTCTGAGAAGAAACAGCCGAAACAAACTCAGAGATCATAGTCTCTTTTGAAGTCCAGACATAATCTTGCTCAATTCATATGACGACCATGTAGATTAGTGTCTGAGATGGTCTTTTGAAGAAAGAACCACACAGATTTGAGTGAACCTGTCCAGTCATTGCAAGCATTTGTCAGTTATCGTGTAGCTCGACTTGTAACTCAAGGAGCTCAACAAAACGACGAACAATACCAAAGAAAGGACATTAGGGTAGGTCGCATAGAGTACTCAAACTGTCAGATAATTGTGGGGAAAAAACAAACAAAAAATAAAAATGTGACCCACATGGTCCCCACATTCACAATAATTAAACAAGTTGGACAAAAAAGATTATACGTAGGTACCTACTTTACACTAAGTATGAGCGAAACTGCCGGTTTAAACGCGTTGGAAACGGCCAAGAGTTTACATGTTTAACCAACACGCGTGGTACGTGTGATGTCAATGTGAATGAAAGGAGCTTAGAAGCTAGTAGTCACCGCGACGCGACGGTACTCAGGCGAAGGAAACAAGTGAGACACACTTGTCGTTTGTCACATGTCATATCACCCGAGTTCGTGGCCGCGATTGGGGAGTAGGTACGGCTTCGGACCCTGTGATACAATGCGCTAAATTTAGCTGGATTCCAAGCGAATAATTCGCTATACGAGGTAGCTTTCGTAAAATATACAATTCCATAAAACTAATTCTCTCGAAATCTTCTCCTCTGCAGTTGGAAGACGTCTTCGTTCTAGAATTTGCATCATTAGTGCTGGCAGAATTAACAAGAGAACCTCTAGGATGCGAGCAGCTGGTATCGGCTAATATATTGAGCACATTATTTTCCAGAATGAAGAATAGCTTGGATCCCGATGTTCAGAAGAATTGTCTTCAGGTAAACCTGGTCGCATGTTATTTTCTTCTTCAGACCGTTTCTATTGCGTTCTGACGTGATATTAGCGACCAATGACCTATCTAACCGGCTGGCCGCGAGCTCCGCTCAAGCGACACTTGTGACACTGTAGCGATTGCGGAAACAATAAAATATTAGTAAAGAGCATGCCGCGAGTCCGCGTGACACGACTTGCAACGACAATACTCACACGAAGGAAACGAGTGACACGCGCGGGGCGTTATAAGCAAGTCGCGACGTCGCGAGGTCGTTAACAGAGGCCAAGAACCCAAATTTAGTAACACATTATTTATTTCATAAACAGAGGCAAAGTCCGAAACATTTCTAATCACTTGCTTACGATAGTTTATTGTTCGTGCTCCTTCAAAGAAATTGTAAGTAGGGAAAGGGCACTGACCGCTATTACCAAACTAAAACGCAACAATAGGTAAGCATTGATAAATCGTGTACCTACTAACTTATGATTAAATTATATTATTACATTCTTCCATCACAAGATTCTAAGCAATCTCCTGGACGATCCAGTATGCGCGTCAGAAGTGACAAAGAACAACCAGTTCAGCTGGCCATCTCTCCTGGCATTGATGCAGAGCAAGTTCCTAGCTATCCAGCATGCAGCTTTGAGGACCGTAGATCAACTGATCTGTAGGTATAAGGATATCGTTGTGCAGAAGACTTTTAGAGCTTCGACTGGGGTTCTGGATCTTTGTGATATACTTGAGGTAAGTTTGAAAATGCGTTCTGCAAAGTTTGAAATATTTTTAAACACGTCAAAACACTCAAACCCGTTTCTCAAACACATCGGTTTCAAATTGAATATTAAAATAAATATTCTGCACCATGTTCTCTTTTCATATAAATATAGAGGTGGTAGGTGTAGTAGGTCTTTCCGTAGGTGTAGTAGGACCCGTAAGTAATGCAATGAAATAAAACTAGCTCAGAACCGCGAATATTTTTCTACGAAATAAAACTAGCTCAGAACCGCGAATAATTTTCTCCGAAATAAAACTAGCTCATAACCGCGAATATTTTTCTACGAATTACCGCAAATATTTTTCTATGGCCTATGCTAAGAGAGGCATAAGTCCAGCGGTGTACGAATCTGACTGTGGATACTGAAAGACTCGAAGTCGTCGCAAATGTCGCAAATAACAGAATTATTGGTAGGTACAGAATCTATCTGTGACCACCAATTATAAAACAGACAAAGTAAAGTCATCAGTCTCTTTATATTTAGCTATAAAAAAAATACAAACCTAAAAATATTTCTAACTCCCCCAGTCCTACGAATTTCGAGACGTCCACACCCTAGTTCTGGGCGTCCTTTGCAACTACGTGGAAACAGAAGAGAACGCTCTCCATCTGTACCAGTCGGGGTGTATCCTGCGGCTTATAGCTTACCTTGAGATGGCCCTGCCGGCTATGAAGCCCCACTGCCTGGCTGTGCTGACGAAGATGTCTTTCACGTCTAATGGGAGGGATGTGAGTCAGAATTTACGTAGTTTCCCATTAGATCAGATAACTTTCCATTTGCACGTTACTAATTTTATTTATTTGGTCGTTAGCCTACCTTCAGTCACGTCTAGATGGACACCACAAATATAATGCCTACTTGTCCGAAGATTCGGACTATTCGAAGACATCGTTCATTTATGATTGGCAGCTAGCCACAATGGGTAGATGACAATTAACACGCCACTTTATTTTAGGCCCAATCACCTGATAAACCAATTTAAAAAAAAAATTAGTTGCTTTATACCTAAATAGTTGAGGCATTGAGTTGGCATTACCAAACAAAATCTATGGGGGAATCGAGTTTTGACAACAATATAGACTACTGTGTGTCAACTATCCTACAATACAGTGTCGTGGCCAACAATACGGCAAGCCCCTAAGGCAAGTTAGACTGTTCAGAAACCCTAACACCATGGAAAGTTTAGGTGCTTGTATTTGAATCTCTCTTGTTAGTGGTGGTTCCACTAACAATACCAATTTAACTGTTTTTGTTGTCGAGTGGTCTAGTGAATGGAACCTGATAAAGATCGCTGGAATCTGCTAAATGCGGGCAACGAGAATCATCCTACTAATATTATAAATTGAGTATGGATGTATAGATGTTTTTTACTCTTTCACGCAAAAACTACTGAACGGATTTGGATGAAAAATTGCACACAGATAGTTTATACCCTGGATTAACACGTGAGATACTTTTTATCCCAGTAGTAAGATCCCATGGGACAATTATCAAACTTCACGCGGGCAAAACCGCTGGCAGAAGCTAGTTTATAATATTTTAGGGAAGCATAAGCCCCAGCGCACACCGCTGGAGGCGCAGCGGAGCGCATTTGAAGACAACAATTTAGTAAAAACCTTAACTACCTTGATACACGGCCAATACAAGAATAAATTCGCACGCGGTACTCGGAGCGCCCTCAAGCTACTACAAGAGCATGCGCGCGACCGTATATCAAGGTAGTTAAAATTTATATTAAATGATTGTCTTCAAATGCGCTCCGTTGCGCCTCCAGCGGTGTGTGCTGGGCCTAACACTTACGTTTCAGTGGAGGTGTCTCAGTTGCAATGATGACGACTCCTCTTCAAAGAGATGTTTATTCGAAGATATCCATAACCAACATACTCCGTTTCCAGGCACTATTCGCGACGGATACCGACCTGGTCTTCTGCCACCAACTACTCAGTTCGAACGTGGAACTCCTAGCCGATGCAGCCATGGGTGTTGCCAACATGACGAAACTACTGCCTTCAGCCGTGCGCATGTCTGATACCAACATTATAGAAGCTCTGTGTGGTCAGTTTCACATGGAAATAAATGAGTTAGATTTAGATTTAGAATTCGATTTTAGTAGAACTTATCGTCTTTACCATCACCTTAGCCTTTTGTCTTTTAGTTTATAACTGGAGGCTGGACCTACCAGTATTTTACATGGAGAGATTGTCTATCTGATCTCTACTACCACCCAGTACTAAGGGGCTGCCTCCACAAGCGAGAGAATCGCGGCGATGTTATCGTCCTTGCCACGTTTTTCTATACACTCTCTTTTGATCCGTCTCCATAAGCGAGAGAATTGCGGTGATATTTTCGTACAGAAATACGTTGAATCGCCGCGATTCTCTCACTCGTGGAGGCGGCCCCTAATACAATACCCATGGTAAAACTGGTTGGCAGACTTCCGGGCTTCTGACTCCTCATAACGACTGTCAAAGATCTATAAAATATGACAGTCGGACCAATGGCTTCAGATGCTTTTTACAGCACGGAGGCTACTCGGTATGTAATAGATAGTAACCCATCCATGGACCCGACGTTGGCAAGCAGAGCGTAGCCTTGAAGATAGACCCGTGCCACTTATTATTTAGAAACGTATCCATTATATAGGTAATTATTTTCATTACACTTCCTTGAAAACGGGTTCTTATCGCACTACGATTAGGTTCAACATGTAATGCATTTCACACGCGTGCGTTTTTTTTTAATTATAAAAATAATGAAAAAAAAAGCACGCTTGTGAATTATTGCAGTTCTCGGCTCAAAAATACCCTCGCCTACGGCTCGGGAGTTATTTCCGCCTCGGATGCAATAACAAACTGTCTCTACTTGTATCAAAATGTACTATTGTAGCTATCCTGGGCGACGACGCGGCCGTCTGGTTCTACATCAGGATGAACTCGCTCCGGGCACTCGCCGAGCTCTGCCGCATCATTCCGAAGGCTGCCTTCAGTCTCGTCGATCCGAAGACGTTCATGTCGCTCAGGAATATTAACAAGAAATGTTAGTACAATCAAGTAATTTATTTCTTCGTCAGTTTTCAAATTCTATCCTCTCCTTGTCAATTTTTAAAGTCAGGCAACGTAATACGGACAATATGGTAGTTCTTTATGGACAACGTTTTGTCTTTTTTCATGAAAACGGAGTATTTAATGTATTAGTTAAACTAATACATTTGTAGGCTACTTTACAATTCACTTAAATTATTTATATATATTTATCTATATCTTAAACTTAAAACTAATAAACACAAACAAACACAATCACTAACATACACATTCCTTACCAGTTGGTCGATAAATTTACCATCGATAGTCGATGGTCATTAAACTATCGACCGAACCGTCATCACTAATTACCAATATCCGTACAACTATCAATAGCCATATACGGCCGGCTACGGTGGCGCGGGCGCATGCCTTTCACCGCACAAGGTCAAACCAGTCAGGATCACACCTCGACGCGGAGCGCACGCTTGTCGCCTCAATTTTATAAATACGCGATACCGCTATTCAGCTTTGTTTTTTCATGTTAATTTCAACTGTACTTCATCTATCTATCATTCTTCTTATTTCATCCTTCCGCCACTACATACTGTGCTTGTGCTTGTGCTTGTGAAGACTCCCTATTGTGCCTTCTGAACCTTGGTTATTGTGTAAAGACTTGTGGACAATATATCCTTTGAAACGTGAGTTTGCCTACTTATTTATACTGCACACCACACCTAACCATACTGGTGACCCCGTGAAGAACAATGGAAGGGGATATGTTTAAAGACGCACGAGGCGCGGAAACGTCACCGCCACCTAGCACTAGTGATGGGGGGATGTCGATAGACCCCGGCAATGTTTTCAAAGTCGGCGTACGAGTGCCCCCGTTTTGGGCTGAAGAGCCGGAGATTTGGTTTGCCCAGGTCGAAGGACAATTTAGTATAGCAAGAATAACTAGTGATGTCACAAAATTTAATTATGTCATCGGACACCTGGACAATCAATATTCCAGAGAGATAAAGGATATAATTATTAGCCCGCCTGCCACTAACAGGTATGAAAAACTGAAGACTGAGCTAATAAAGCGACTCACCGCGTCTAGAGAGAAGAAAATCAAACAGTTATTGATGCATGAGGAGCTTGGCGATCGCAAGCCATCACAATTTCTTCGCCACTTGAAAAGCCTGGCAGGCTCAAACGTTCCTGACGATTTTCTGAGGACGTTATGGATTAATCGCCTTCCGTATGGCATCCAGACGGTGCTCGCGGGCCAACCAGGTGCAGCTTCTCTCGAGGATCTAGCGGACTTAGCCGATAGAGTGAACGACCTGGCTACGACAACTCCAAAGGTCGCCGTTGTGAGCGACGCTGTCCCTAGCTCGGATCTGACCGAACTAACTAGGGAGATAGCTGAGCTTCGTCGACAGTTCCAGCAGATGTCAACTCGAAACAGCCGTTCACGCTCCCGTACCACCAGAAACACTCGCAACAGTTCGAGGCAGCGCTCTCAATCGACCTACAAAAAGTTCCCCAATTGTTGGTACCACAACAAGTTCGGAGAAAAGGCCAACAAGTGTATCCGGCCCTGCGACTTCAAGGCGGAAAACTCCAAGGGCGGTCGGTAATGGCGACCGACGATTGCCCTTTGCCTGCTTCTGGTCGCCTGTTTGTTACTGACCGATCTTCGAAGACGCAGTTCCTGGTCGACACAGGGAGCGACCTCTGCGTGTTCCCACGGTCAGCGCTTCATGATCGTCGTGCTCGTACGGACTATAGTTTGTGTGCTGCTAATGGTTCTAGCATAGCTACATATGGCTGTATCAATTTAGATTTAGATTTTGGTTTACGCAGATCCTTTCAATGGCGTTTCATTGTAGCCGATGTTACGAAGCCCATAATAGGTGTAGATTTTTTAAACTTTCATAATCTTATAGTTGATTGTCGTAACAAACGCCTAATTGATAATTTAACTTCTATTTCTGCTATTGCTGCTGTAGTTAAATGTAAAAACATTTCTTCTGTTAAAGTCGTGACTGGTGAGACTCGGTATCATAAAATCCTCAGCGAGTTTCCGGAAATTACTCGACCATCTGGTAAGCCACACTCCACACCGCACAAAACAGAACACCACATACGCACGACACCAGGCCCTCCAGTTTGCTCTTCACCACGTCGTTTAGCACCGGACAAGCTTAAGATTGCCCAAAAAGAGTTCCAGTCTATGCTGGCCCTTGGTACAGCTAGACCTTCTGAGAGCCCATGGGCGTCTCCTCTACATCTAGCGCCAAAGAAAAACAACGGCTGGCGTCCTTGCGGCGATTACCGTAAGTTGAATAGCCGTACCGTGCCTGACAGGTATCCGATTAAGCATATCCATGACTTTACCCATAGTATAGCTGGATGTAAAGTCTTCAGCACGCTCGATTTAGAGAAAGCATATAATCAGATACCTGTCAGCCCGGAGGACATTCCTAAGACCGCCATCACAACACCATTTGGGTTATTTGAATTTCCTTATATGACATTCGGTCTTAGGAACGCAGGCCAAACTTTTCAGCGGTTCGTGGATGAAATGACAAGAGGACTAGACTTCGTATATTGTTACCTAGACGATTTTCTCGTGTTTTCAAGAAGTCCAGAGGAGCACGAGGATCACTTACGTCAGATCTTTAACAGGCTGAAGGAATATGGCATGTTGGTGAACACTTCGAAATGCGTTTTCGGTGTGGAGGAGGTAACGTTTTTAGGCTACCGGATTACCGAGAGCGGTACTAAACCACTTGATGCCAAAGTACAGGCGGTCAAGGATTTTCCCCCACCAACCAATGTTCGCCAGCTAAGAGGGTTCCTAGGCATGGTGAATTTTTATAGGAGATTTCTTCCTCACGCAGCTGAAATCCAAGCCCCACTTCACGCCTTACTAACAGGCTCCGTCAAAGGTTCGCATCCAATTACCTTGACAAGCGACACACTAGCTGCTTTTGAGGCTTGCAAAGAAAGCCTGGCCAACGCTGCTCTACTAGCTCATCCGGACTGCACTGCTAAGCTTGCAGTAGTTACAGACGCCTCCGATAAGGCTATGGGAGCGGTCCTGCAGCAATTTAAAGATGATGCGTGGCAGCCCTTAGCTTTCTTTTCAAGGAAATTGAGCCCATCACAGGTGAAATACTCGCCATATGATAGGGAGCTTCTAGCAATTTATGAGGCCATTAAATATTTTAGGCACATGCTAGAAGCTCGCCATTTTATAGTCTATACTGACCATAAACCTATAAGTTTTGCCTTCAACGAAAGGAAGAACAACTGTTCGCCTAGGCAGTTTAGGCACTTAGATTTTATTTCCCAATTCACGACAGATATCCGCCACATTTCTGGTAAGGATAATGTGGTTGCTGATACCTTGTCGCGAATTGAAGAGCTAGCAGACCCCGTGGACCTCGAGAAACTAGCTCAAGCTCAGGCTTCTGACTCAGAACTCTGCAAGCTTTTGAGCGAAGGTTCTTCTTTGCAGCTTAAAAAATTCAATGTCCCTGGAAGTCGAATTCCCCTGTACTGTGACATCAGTACTCCAGCTTCCAGGCCATACGTACCTGAACCACTTCGCAAGCAAATCTTTAATAGCTTGCATTCTTTAAGCCACCCTGGTGCCAATGCGTCGGCCAAGCTGATAGCCGAGCGGTTTGTATGGCCGGGCGTGAGAAAAGACAGTAGGGACTGGGCGCGTGCTTGTATACCGTGTCAGAGGACGAAAGTGAACCGCCACGTGACTTCCCCTTTTGGCACTTATAACTTACCGCGCGCTCGGTTTAAGCAGATCCATATTGACCTGGTGGGTCCTCTTCCACTTTCCCAAGGTTATCGGTACTGCTTAACGGCCGTGGATAGATTTACACGGTGGCCAGAGGCAGTACCGATACAAGATATTACAGCGGAGACCGTGGCCAAGGCTTTGCTGTCCATTTGGATATCACGGTTCGGTTGCCCGACAGATATTGTAACCGACCGTGGTCGCCAGTTCGAATCGGCCTTGTTTCAATGTTTGTCGAAGATAGCCGGATTCGAACATAAGCGGACGACAGCCTACCATCCAGCATGCAACGGTTTAGTTGAACGTTTTCACCGACAGCTGAAGGCCGCGATCGTCTGCCATGCGAACGATAGGTGGACGGAATCTTTGCCATGGGTCTTATTAGGCGTAAGATCTGCCTTTAAGGAAGACCTCCAAGCCTCTTCTGCGGAATTACTGTACGGGGAGCCGCTAAGGTTACCCGGGGAATTTTTTGAGCCTACTGTCAACGGTACAATAGACACAGCTGAATTTACTGCTAGGCTCAGAAACTTCGCCGAGAAATTGCGACCGGTACCAGCTTCCCGCCACTGCAACCCCAAAGTGTTCGTTTATAAAGAGCTAGAAACTTGCGGTCACGTTTTCCTCCGTGAAGACGCATTGCGAGGTGCTCTCCAGCCTGCATATTCTGGGCCATATAAAGTTATCTCACGAGGGGACAAGATATTTAAAATACTTGTTAAAAACAAGGAAGTGACAGTGTCCATTGACCGACTGAAACCTGCCTTCATTCTATCTGACCAGGTGGAGGAACCCCCACTGGTAGTACCGCCAAGTTACACAACACGTTCTGGGAGGCGAGTTAAATTTACTGACTTCTATCGCCCTTGACGGTCTCTGGAGGGGGGTGGTGTAGGCTACTTTACAATTCACTTAAATTATTTATATATATTTATCTATATCTTAAACTTAAAACTAATAAACACAAACAAACACAATCACTAACATACACATTCCTTACCAGTTGGTCGATAAATTTACCATCGATAGTCGATGGTCATTAAACTATCGACCGAACCGTCATCACTAATTACCAATATCCGTACAACTATCAATAGCCATATACGGCCGGCTACGGTGGCGCGGGCGCATGCCTTTCACCGCACAAGGTCAAACCAGTCAGGATCATAGACTATATACTATAAGGTCAGGATCACACCTCGACGCGGAGCGCACGCTTGTCGCCTCAATTTTATAAATACGCGATACCGCTATTCAGCTTTGTTTTTTCATGTTAATTTCAACTGTACTTCATCTATCTATCATTCTTCTTATTTCATCCTTCCGCCACTACATACTGTGCTTGTGCTTGTGCTTGTGAAGACTCCCTATTGTGCCTTCTGAACCTTGGTTATTGTGTAAAGACTTGTGGACAATATATCCTTTGAAACGTGAGTTTGCCTACTTATTTATACTGCACACCACACCTAACCATACATTACATACAATTAATTTAGTTTACACTCTCTGTAATAATAATTATAGACTTCATAACTCTATTTTTTTTTTACTTCCAAAGCATCAGCGTCAAAATCACAATGATCTTTATTGGATTTGCAATAAGGGTGCTGTTGGGTTGTTACCACTGATAAGTTTATCAAATAGCATAATATAGCCTAAGCAGCCTATAATGTTCCTACTGCTGGGACGCAGGCCTCCTCTCAATGAGAGGGAATGCTATAATCCACCACGCGGGCCCAGTGCGGGTTGGTAGATGTCACATGTCTTCGAATTCTTTGGTTCTAGGACATGCGGGTTTCCTCACGATGTTTTCCTTCGCCGTATTTAAGAGCAGTGGTGATGAATTAAAATTACACAAAGTAATGCGCCTGCCTGTGTTCGAACCCACGACTTAGTGTTTTTAAGTCGGGGCCGCCACTACTGGGCCACCGCTGCTTCCAAATTCCCGTTAAGTATAATAAAGTTGCCGGTGTCAGAGCTTTAATAAGGCTCGGCGCAAACGGGCCACCAACCACAGCCACTGGTGGCTGTCGCGCGCTACCGCGAGTCGCCGACACTGCTGTAGCGAGTGGCATGAAAAAGCGTGTGAACTGCTTGTCGCTAGCTAACAGTGGCTGTGGTTAGTAGCCCGTTTGCGCCGAGCCTAACTGCCTGGGCTTGTTTATGATCAAATGTTTGTCAACAGTCAAAGACACGCCGATCGAAGCCCAACGCCTCGCGGTGCAATGTTACATCAACCTACTGAACTACCACGTCAGCACGAAGGCTATGCTCAACGGCGAGTTTATGGCTGAGCTGCTCAGTATAATGCAGGTGAAACAGAAGAATACATTGATAGCAAATAAAAATCATAACCCTGGCTTTTTTATTTACTTTGCCGTAGTTGGGTAAACATAATCTGGTGATCGTATCTACAAATAGCTAAGTACCTTTTCTATGGGATTCGGCGATGATGACTCGATTTTTTTTTTCTGGCCTTTTGAAATGCTCTCTCTGAACTTAATCCTTTAAATATCACAATAAATAAGGTAAAGATAACGTTCTGCCTAGCCCCATAAAAAAAGGCGTGAGGTAAGGTACAAAAAAAACAACGTGAAATATCAAGGAACTCGAACTTATACCCAAAGCAAGTATTTTAATTGGCCCAGATGCAATGCATGCTGGGCCTGTAGACGGTGAGTTAATGGGCTAGTTCGCAGTCCGTCCGTCTTATGACGACAGGCTGTCTCGGCGGCGCGTTCGTGTTCCACGCGCGCCGCAATGAAATGTCAGCAAAAGGAAAGGGTCCGCAAGGGCCGATGCCTGCCGGGGCTGCGGAACTGTTCGAAAGAGATACCGTGGCCCCGGAACACAAAGGGCTAAGAAGGAACATGGATGGGTTTCAGGAGCTGTTCCAAGATCGTCTCGTCTGTATTCTGCATCGAGCCTGTGTAACGACTAATATTATACTTCCATAATGTCATTTTACAGCGCATTGACATCAACTTGAAGATAATGACTTGCACTGTGCTGACTGGACTCATGACAGAGGACGTCGGGGCGGACTTGTTCACAGCCAAGAAAGGCGAAGTGGTTAGTATCGAAGCGACTTATCATCATGGTTTTGTGAGGACAAGGTTTCAGGATTCAGGTCCTTATTTTGAACCATATTCCTATTAATTTTTTAATCATTTTTTCAGTTACTATTCCTTTATTTCAAAGTAAAATTATTTGTACGCAGCACTCATGTAGGTAAATAATAGGGCTAAAATAAAAAATCTAACAGTGGATGTTGAAATACTTAACGAACGACGCGTGAAATCAGTGTTCACTTCCTGCCAGCTACAGAGTTCACCAAACTCGTCGCGCTTGTCGTTCGCTCCGTGCGTTTAGCCACGGTAACGGTACATTACGTATGAGGAAATAAAACAAATCAAAATTAGATTTCCATAACGTTCCTGAAATAATTTCTTGTACCGGTTATCTTAGTATGATAAGCGGAATTCACCCGAGGAGTCTGCGGAGGGCTTTCCCTTACACCCTGTATAGACTTCAATGTTTCCACTACTGGGTCACAGGCCTCTCCTTAGACGTCATATGTCATTGAATGGTCGTGTTGGAACTTTGATTGGTTCGGTGAGTAAAAGACGATTATAGGGAATAATAATCCTTTATTTATTTTAATTCTTGCCTTACATGATGAGATAGGGGTTGCAATTCACTGCAAAGCTACGTAGTTAGAATTTATTATCGACCAATAGGAAGACACTACAATTACCTTGCTTAATAAACACTAATTTATAATATTAATATACGAACGAGCACCCATCTCACTCTGGCACGTATGCGGCGTATAGCGCGGTCTGCTCGCACAATATAAAAACGGTGGGCGCCGGCGCAGATCTTCAGTACAAATTTGCTCTCGGAGCCGGTATGTTGTCTGTGACCGCGGCGACTGTTTACATGAGGCGCTTGCGCCCGTAGTATGCTGGTCCCATAGTCGCTTCCAAAGCTGTACTAGCTTTTCAATATATTTCGTGTAGGTAAGTTTGTCTGCCTTGAGAGCAGCGGTGGCCCAGTGGTGGCGGCCCCGACATACGAACAGTAAGTCGTGGGTTCGAACCCAGACAGGCGCATTACTTTGTGTTATTTATTTAATCACCACTGCTCTCAAAACGGTGAAGGAAACCGGCATGTCCTAGAACCAAAAAATTCGAAGACATGTAACATCTACCAACCCGCACTGGGCCCGCGTGGTGGATTATAAGCCACAGAAATGTAAAAAAGCAGGAGAAGTGGTAAGGGGGCGTGTCGGTGTCCGCGCGACATGTCCAGTCGGCCATGTCAAAGGCAAATGGCCGTCTCCGCGAACTAGTGTACTTTCGACCGCGATCGTGACAAATTATAGTAATTCCGTGTTGTTCAGTGGTTTTTTGTAAAAACCGAAGCATAAACCTAAACTTTGTTGATCACGGAATTACTTATTATATGTAAGTACAAGTATTTTACTATATTTGTCTTTAAAATCATGAAAAACAACAAATCGTAAAATATTTCTTGCTTTTACTATGTTATGTTTGTTTTCAAATATCACAACGACTGTACTATTTTTGCAATAAATACATTACTACTTAACCACTACCTAAGTTTGTCGCTAAGTGACTGAACAAGCAATGTAAAAATCACAAAACGATATTTCACTAAGCGGATGAATTACGTAGTACGGCCGCTGGTTGGCGAGGCATCGTTCTAAAGCCGGGCGCGCGCGCTTCGGGACTGAGCGGGGGACTGGGCGTCTGAGCGGGGCGAGGATTGCTAGCTTATAACTTAAAGGACGTAAACGACAAAATGGTTTTTGTTATTTAATTCAGTTGGGAACGATAATTTCAGAAATTCCTTCTACAATTTTAAAGAGTATGCATAGACTCATCTACGGAGAAGGTTAAGAGGCTTAAATTGGTCCCGTTTGCCCATAACATGTGAATCTCTTTTTAAAAAGAGGTATGTTTGATATTTTTTTCTCTGTTACAAAAGTTACTTAATCATGTATTGAAAACTAACAAAATAAGGTTTTTATCATGAATTATCAGGTCACCAACTTATATTTTCATTTATTTTGTAATTACTGACAAAAATTGAGACCATTGACTCCATGATTTCCAATGCGTCCTCTTTTGTGCAGATCCACTAATGTAGGCTATCGACAATGTCGATTGACGAATTAAATGTTGCTATTTTAGTTTTATTTTTCAATTTGTCAACCGTTTTAACCCGGTTGTAAGATCGATGTCAAATAATGGTTTTTATGTATTTTGACTATTTTACAGCATAGTAGAGAAATGCGTAACCAACTTTCGTAAAGTAAGTTAATTAAATTTCAGGTTAAATCGGTGGAGTGTTTTTGGCTATGAGTTATCGTATAATATGCCTTAGCTTCGTTCTACTAACTACTGTTTCAATAGACCATGCCAGCCTAAACCAACGAAAGCGGATATTAATTTTATTGTTTTAATTTACTTAATATTATATTTTTAGCTACTCGTTTATTTTTATTGTAATAATTATATTCTGGATATTATTTTTATTTGATTATTTTCAGGACTCCAAAAAAAATTTACAATAATAAATGAAAGATTCGATAACTTTTCGATTTAGTCAATCACTAGCGTACTTATCGCGGTGGCTCGATCACTGTCTAGTGACTGACTCTGCTAAGGACTGTATAACAGATGTCGCCGTAAAATACGACGTTTATTGGTCTGACCATTTACCATTAGTTATATCTTGTGATCTCGATGTTATAAGGCAGAAAACAATTGCACAAAAAACCACCTATAATAAAATAAATTGGGGAGAAAGGAATGCAGACCAATGTTACGCTTATGAAAATATGTGTAATTCTCAATTTAGGCATATCGATTTATTAGCAGACTTACAAAAGTGCTGTGGTAAATACTGTAGTGACCATTATCATAAAGAGATAATAAATAACTTATATATAGTCAAAGTTTTATGTTCGTGTGCTATAGCGACCTATGAAAGCAGTCGAGGTAAGCGGAAACCCCTGGCTGGCTGGAACAAACATGTGAGCGAGGCTCACAGGAATGCCAGGTTGGAGTTCAATGTATGGTGTGGGTACGGTCAACCGTCTACTGGCCCCATTTTTGACGCTATGATGAGGGCACGGAAAATCTTTAAAGGAAAGCTTAAGTGGTGCCAAAAACACCAAGAACAAATCAAAATGGATCTACTAGCCAAACACCACGCTAGGTCGGATTTTAAAGGTTTTTGGAAAGCCACTAGTAGGTTGAACCCTAAGCCTGGTGTTCCTGTGAGCGTCGACGGGTATTCCTGCCCAAAGGATATAGCTGAATTATTTAAAAATCAATTCGCCATTAAGTCTACACTGGGGCCGCCGTGCGGGGTGTTCGATGCTGGACCCGAGCATGCAGAGGTGACAACTGTCATTCTTGCAAAGGAAATCAGGCACATTATACAGAAGATGACAAGAGGCAAATCGTCAGGTCATGACGGGCTCAGTATCGAGCACCTGCAACATGCTGGTCCCCACCTACCTCGAGTGCTGGCACTTCTATTTAATCTGTGTCTGAATCATTCACATCTTCCGCCTGATCTAGTGCGAACTCTGGTGGTGCCCGTGATCAAAAGTAAGACTGGAGACGTATCGGATAAGTCTAACTACAGGCCTATTTCACTTGCCACCGTCATAGCCAAGGTACTTGACAGCGTGCTCAACTCACATTTAAATAAACATGTGCAGCTCTGTGACGCTCAGTTTGGATTCCGGCCTGGGTTGTCAACGGAAACAGCTATTGTTAGCTTGAAGCATGCTGTCAGGTATTATACGGCTAGAAATACACCTGTATATGCGGTTTTCCTTGACCTGTCCAGGGCCTTTGATCTTGTTCCATACGATCTTCTTTGGAAAAAACTAGACGAGACGACGCTGCCCCCAGAGTTTACATTACTCCTCAAGCACTGGTATCTGAACCAGGAGACTCAGGTGCGATGGGCGGGTGAGCTGTCGGAGCCATGCCGGCCGGAGTGCGGGGTGAGGCAGGGGGGCCTATCCTCCCCTTTGCTCTTCGGTCTGTATGTCAACGCACTGATTGAGCGACTCAGCAGCACGCATGTCGGATGCTACGTTGATGGAGTTTGTTTTAATAACATTAGCTATGCGGATGACATGGTGCTGCTGGCTCCCTCAATCGGTGCTCTCCGGAAGCTACTCAATGTGTGCGAGTCGTATGCTGTAGCACATGGACTGATCTACAATAGCAGTAAGACAGAATTCATGGTCTTCAGGTCTGGTACCAGGTGTCCCACTACAGTCCCTTCTCTTCTAATGAAAGGTCACCCGATAAACAGGGTATACAAATTTAAATATCTGGGCCACCTGGTGACGGATGACCTAAAAGATGATCTGGATTTAGAGAGGGAACGCAGAGCATTATCAGTTAGGGCAAATATGCTGGCACGCCGGTTCTCTCGATGTACAGCTGCAATTAAAATAGTCCTTTTTAAGGCATACTGCACATCGCTGTACTCGGGAGCCCTGTGGTTCACATATACCCAAAAAGCTTATAATGCTCTGCGTATCCAGTACAATAATGCGTTCAGGGTATTGTTGCGACTGCCACGCTTCTGTAGTGCCTCTGCAATGTTTGCCGAGGCACGCACTGAAAGTTTTGATGCGTTGTGGCGTAAAAAATCTGCCTCGCTACTCCACAGGCTGCGTGGCAGTCCCAACACTATCCTGCAATCGATAGCCGCCCGGGCAGACAGCCCGCTAGTGTGGGCGCTAACTAATCGCACCCGATCTGTTTTAGTTATTAAGTACTAACATAGGCTAAGTTATATTGTTACTAACACAGTGGACCTCTTTGTAGTCTGGTAAATAAATAATAATAATAATAATAATTATGCTTTTGTACAACACAACGGTAGCGAGTGATGTTTTTGTGTGGGTAAGTTGTACGGTGCATGGTAAATACACGATGTGTTTGATGTCATAAGGTTTATAATGGATTGTGTAGTACGTTCAGTTTTAAGAAATGCGGGTGTGTGCGCAACTGCGTATCTATTACTTTTACTGAACTGCATGTGTAGTAGTTGCCGTGTGGTAGGGGCAAAGTGAAGACACAGGGTTCCGATACATTTTCGTCTTGCGTAGCATATCTCCTTCTTTATTAAATCAGTGATTATAGCCCATTCCCTCTCATAGAGAGGAGGCCTGTGTCCCAGCAGTGGGAACATTAATGGGCTGATGATGATGAGGTAAGTTTGTCTGCCTCGTTGGTGTAGTGGTCGTAAACGCGACTGCTAAATATGAGGTCCCGGGTTCGATTCCCAGGTCAGGTAAAGTGTTATTGGGTTTTTCCATCAGGAATTTCTCAGTAGCAGCCACGGAGTCTGGATTTGTGCCCGGTTGATGCCAATAGATGATTAAACGTAACTGGCGAAACGTAGGTGTACTATTAGGTTCATCTCTGTTCGCTGCGGGCCTGTGGACGGTGGGCTATGGGTTAGCTCGCCGTCCGTCCGTCTCATGACGACAGGCCGTGTCGAAGGCGCGTTCGTGTTCCACGCGCGCCTCAAAGAGAGTCAGCAAAAAGGAAGGGGTCCGTAAGGACCGATGCCTGCCGGGGTTGCGGGACTGTTCGAAAGATACCGTTGCCCCGGAACACAGAGGGCGATGAAACAACATGGATGGGTTTTAGTCAGTAAAAGTCTGAGACTCCCACCTGCTCCGCCCAGAGCGGGAGGAGTCATTTGATGATTTCCCCTCCGAAAAAAAAGGTACATCTCTGCTTAACCCTTCGGGGATTACAGGCGTGATGTTATGTTAAGTATCAAATTAATCCAATCTCCAGGTGGTGTCCAGTAACTTGGTGATCGAGCACATCGGCCTGCGCACCGCGCTGTGCACGGTGATCGCGGCTAGTGTCAGCAATGAGGGAGCTGACGTGTATCTGAACCTTGGGACTATACACTAGTGAGTATTAGCTTTTTTCTGTTCTTTCGGCTATTGCCACACTGTGTAGCAGTATGTGCCGAGCCGATGCAGGCGCGGATACAGAAATTCATCAAAAAATATACAGGGTGGAATTTTGTAATGCCACCTGGAGGGAAAGTACTCTTAATACTGCAGATAGAAAATTTTACTCAAAGGAAACATTCCTTTATTTTTAAAAAGAAATTAATCTGCATTCAAAGATTTTGAAAATTCGCGTGCCACACTCGGGAATCGAACCGGCTAAATTCCAAAAAAATACATCCTGTACTTTTATGCCACCAATCGATAGGGTCAATCATAAGGATTAAATCTCTCTAACAAACATTATAAATTAAATGAAAGGAAAACCATGAAATCTAAAGTTATAAATTCAATGGGATAAATTTATTACGATAAAGCAATTTTATTCGAAGGCTGAATGCAGATTAATTTCTTTTTAAAAATAAAGGAATGTTTCCTTTGAGCAAAATTTTCTATCTGCAGTATTAAGAGTACTTTCCCTCCAGGTGGCATTACAAAATTCCACCCTGTATATATACTTTTGATAATAAATGGGTGTTACTTTACAGAAATCCATGATATGTAAGATACTAGGGGGCCGCCAGCTTTTGGGCCGGGGGGGGGGGGGACCGTAGCGAGAAATTCTTACGACACCTTGCCTTGGACAGGTTAGAATGGTTTCGAGGTTTCGAACGTTCATATATGAGTTTCTTGGTCGAGTTTTAGGTAAATTCAAGATAAAGTAGTTTGTAGAGCGAGCTCGAAAATTTTAACAGTTTTCCTACTGACCTACTGGAGTTACCTGGGCCTCATATAGACAAAGTTAAGACTCATGAAAAACTCACGAAATTTTTTACAACGTTGCCTCAGATAATTATGCTATAATTGCATATTATAAGGCCTCGGGGCAAGGGGCTCCTAATTTAAGAATAGACTATTTAGTTTCAATTCCGTCAAATTAGTTCAAGCTTGACTAATGACGTATTTGGTCCGGTCCAGGGGGGGCAATGGTTGCCCCCCCCCCCCCCTGTATCCGCGCCTGAGCCGATGTTATGGCTACATCAAGCTCAAAGATCTCATTTATTTCAATTTACCACTACAGACACTTTGGAATGTCAGAAAAAGAAAGAAAGCGAAGCTACAGTCCGAGTCACAAGGCATAATAACTTGTGAAAGTACTGTCGCGTTGCACATATACGGCTCACGCCGAACGACGAACTTCATTGGACATCTTTCATTTCTGAATTATGTTCCGGCCGGCTCGGCAGAATTAGATCTAAGCCGAGCGGATTTTTCCTGATATGTAACTGTATTATTCGATTTTGCGGGCCGGATAAACTGAAACATCGAACATAGTGTATGAATGCAGAAGTACGACCCTTAAAACCACCTAACCCTGTCTTGCAAGGACATGAAAACATGGAAACACCTGTATTTTGTAAAAGCCCGAGCCCATTGGTTACTGATACTGACAGTACTTAAACTCTTGATTGCTTCATACTCACAGTATGGTAGAGAACAAGCAAGCAAGGTACGTGGTCGGCGCATGGGAGCCGGCGTTGGAAGCCATCTTCCGTCACCATCCATCTGCCAAACTGGCGTACACTGGCAGGCTCGACATCAATGACTTCACTCAGGTAACAAAGAACCTAATGCATTGCTGTCAGAAGACCATGATCCAAAGACTTGGCTGACCTGCCAAAGTTGTCGTTGCCATTTTTATAATGTTGTATTTGAGTGTCATCATGTGTTTGACATCTACTATTCGAATATCTTCGGCTTTGGGTCCCTGTAATGCGGTCATGGTATGGCCGATTTTATTATACATTTTAGCAACCATCCACGAAAACACCGCGACTTCAGCGAATTCAAATCGAATCGAAGCGTTTGTGAATAGCTATTATTCACAAATGCTTCGATTCGATTTCGATTCGACAAGTCGTATGTCTCTCTTTTTTGCCATCCACGAAAACACTGCGACTTCAGCGATTCGGTAAATCGTATGTCTATCTCGCTCGCTTTCGTAATACCAATAAAAGACAGACATACCTACAACTTGTCGAATCGAAGCGTTTGTGAATAGCTATGCAGAAAGTGTATTTCCCAAAAACTTGGCTAAGAGAAAACGTGTCAAAAGTACGTAACTTCGTCGTGTTTTCCGCAAATAGCAGAAATGTATCCAGTCTGTTCTTCTGCCCTTATCCCAATATATTTGGGCTTGGCGTAGCATGTTATCTTCTTCCATACTTCCCTTTTAGTCATTATTTCTTGCTATATATTTTTTTCAGTGGACCTTAATTCCAGTATATTTTCCAGGAGGGTTTCTACTGTATAAAGTGCCTGGGCGAGCGATTCCCTAGCATGCAGACGATAATGACGAACTTGAACCGGCCCTACTCGCCTGTGTTCCTGTGCATGTTCGCACAGCCGTTGGGAGGATCCAGCTCCAAGATCGAGATCAGGACTCGTGAGTATGACATAACTTAAGTTGGAAAGAGAGATATTAATCTGTCTAAAAATGTTTCCTACAACCTTTCATGGTATTTTTACTTTTAATTTGGTATCGCTGTCGAAATCATTATCGCAGGTAAAAAAAAAACAAAAAAAACAATAAACAAAAAAAAAAACAAACACAAATACACAAAACACACATACATAAATTAAACTAAAAAAAGCTTTAATTACATTTTATGAAGAAAATTAGGTTAATCTAGCAATATTGAACGCGTATACAAAGTTTAGTGTCCGTGCTTTTAAGTGTTGAGGAGTTCCCTCGTGAGGAGTCGATCATGGCTGCAGGATTAAATTATGTCTGCCATAAAAATGTGCCATAAAAAAGGCCGCTACACCGAGACGCGACGGGATCCCGTAATTTAAGAAAGTTTTCTATCTCAATTTGTCATTAAACAATACCTCTAATTTACCCACATTTTAGATAAGTTGTTATCATTCATTGTCATTGAAAACAGACTGTGATGATAAAATATCGTAATTACAAGGGTATTAATTAGCTTTTTAGTATAAGTAGCAAACAACGCTTAAAAGAATTAATTGAATGTTTGATTCAAGGTCTCATTGTAGGTAAACAACGCTCAAAAGAATGAGTTGAATTTTTGATTCAAGGTCTCATTGTAGGTAAACAACGCTCAAAAGAATGAATTGAATGTTTGAGTCAAGGTCTCATTGTAGGTAAACAACGCTCAAAAGAATGAATTAAATGTTTGATTCAAGGTCTCATTGTAGGTAAACAACGCTCAAAAGAATGAATTGAATGTTTGATTCAAGGTCTCATTGTAGGTAAACAACGCTCAAAAGAATGAATTAAATGTTTGAGTCAAGGTCTCATTGTAGGTAAACAACGCTCAAAAGAATGAATTAAATGTTTGATTCAAAGTCTCATTGTAGGTAAACAACGCTCAAAATAATAAATTAAATGTTTGAGTCAAGGTCTCATTGTAGGTAAACAACGCTCAAAAGAATGAATTAAATGTTTGATTCAAGGTCTCATTGTAGGTAAACAACGCTCAAAAGAATGAATTAAATGTTTTAGTCAAGGTCTCATTGTAGGTAAACAACGCTCAAAAGAATGAATTAAATGTTTGAGTCAAGGTCTCATTGTAGGTAAACAACGCTCAAAAGAATGAATTGAATGTTTGATTCAAGGTCTCATTGTAGGTAAACAACGCTCAAAAGAATGAATTGAATTTTTGATTCAAGGTCTCATTGTAGGTAAACAACGCTCAAAAGAATGAATTAAATGTTTGAGTCAAGGTCTCATTGTAGGTAAACAACGCTCAAAAGAATGAATTAAATGTTTGAGTCAAGGTCTCATTGTAGGTAAAAAACGCTCAAAAGAATGAATTAAATGTTTGATTCAAGGTCTCATTGTAGGTAAACAACGCTCAAAAGAATGAATTGAATGTTTGATTCAAGGTCTCATTGTAGGTAAACAACGCTCAAAAGAATGAATTAAATGTTTGAGTCAAGGTCTCATTGTAGGTAAACAACGCTCAAAAGAATGAATTAAATGTTTGAGTCAAGGTCTCATTGTAGGTAAACAACGCTCAAAAGAATGAATTAAATGTTTGAGTCAAGGTCTCATTGTAGGTAAACAACGCTCAAAAGAATGAATTAAATGTTTGAGTCAAGGTCTCATTGTAGGTAAACAACGCTCAAAAGAATGAATTAAATGTTTGATTCAAGGTCTCATTGTAGGTATAAATGCATTTTGAGTAAATCGTGTCATTACATTATACAATATTTTTTCTCCGTGTGGTTAGTGCCTAATCTGCTGTCAAAGTTTTTATGCCGCCCATGGATGGGCCTCTGATTTGACTTTACATGCCGTCGGGAACTATCTCTCAGGCATCAGGCATCTGGTTTCTTCACGATGTTTGCCCTCTTTTATAGTTATACGAAAAAAATCGAAAGAGTTACGAAGTCAACAACTACCATATCGACGTTCCAGAAAGCAACACAGAAGAGCATGGTGCTAGGCTGCCAGCGAGCCTGTCAGGCCGGATGCCGCTCCCGCCCGTGCCGGATGACCACGACTTGCGGGACTATCTGCTGAGGATCAAACTGTGGTTCGGAGACCCGTTAGTCATTTTTCTATTCTCTGAAGAACATTGAACCATATAGCATAACCATTTAAGGTTCAGTAAGGCTTAAAATATGGTTCAGTCCAGACGACAGACTTTTTGTGCGGATGAGTCTGTGGCACACAAAATTTCTGCATGGCATACAAAAAGTCGAAGACTCAACGCACACGACGCACATCTTCGATCATTCTATTCGAGTGCAGATTGCATACTAAAAGTGTGCGCCGTCTGCGTTAGCGCGTGTTGAAGCAAACGTTCTTTTTTTTTGCGCACTTTAGTGCGGCGCGGCGCGGCGTTGTTTGCCAGAATGACACGGACTTTTTGACCGCCGGACTTTTTGCGCGTCGTATGCATTACTGCACATAATTGTTTAGGTTCTATTTTCACAGACTAAAAAGTGCGTCACGGATAGTCTGTCGTCTGCGCAGGCCCAAACCGTCACAGAAATATCTCATGATCCGAATAATAGAAACGGTAGTAATAAATCATGAAGTGGACATGTGCGAACTGCCAGTTGGTCCCGGCTGTCATTGGTAGATCTTTGACAGACGTTACAGGTAGTCAGTGGCCCGAAAAGTCAGATAACCTGTCTTACCAAAGGGTATCGTATTACCTAGTACTAACTGGGTTGTGGAGGTCAGATAGGCAGTCGCTCCATGTAAAATACTGGTATTCAGCTGCATCCGGTTAGACTGGAAGCCGACCCCAACATAGTTGGGAAAAGGCTAGGCAGATGATGATGATGATGTGCGAACCGCCAGTCTGTGGCATTCAGTGCCAGCTTCTCTGTTCCCCGGTCATTATAATTTGGATCTCTTCAAAGTTCCAGTGAATCGGTTTCTTCTAGACAAGTTTGCTTCGCCCCAGGCAGCGTCATAGCTTCACGTAAGGCCAGCTTTGCTGTTCTTCAAATACAACCGAATGGGACCTCTAACTTATCTACTTAATGTTCTGTTTTCAGATCGAAGTCTCTGCATTATGTTGAGATAGAAGACGCTCACTATGAAATAAGGTATGACGTAGTTTCTATAATTATTATAAATCCTCAAAAAATTTGAGCGTTGAGCACTATTTGGTTAACAAAAATCATAGAACTCGCGTGACCGTCATGTTCGCTTTTCGTAGCAGTTGTAGCCGATCCGCTACGGCGTAGCACCACTTAGTCGTGCGCGGGGCACAACCCATAGCAGTGCTACGACTGGGGGGGGCTGAGGGGGGAGAGGGAGGGGCTGTAGGGCGGAGCGGGAGGGGGAGAGAAAAAATGGAAAATGAACAAACAAATAAAAAAATGCACACAGCTCGACGATACAATTCACAAGTTACTTAGTTCTTTCGGCAGTCCCCAAAGACTGACTGACTTGACTTTTTTTGGTGCAATCAGTTAGAAGCCATTCAATTGAGCAAAACCGGAACGATTGATCGATGACCTGTAGAAGACTTCATGAACCTGCTATGCGATACAGTACAGACCGGTCGTAGTGATGGCGATCCTCCAACCGTAGAAACGAAAGAGAATTGATAAATCTTTTGTTCATCTCTCATTTTGTCGACTTTTTTAGGTTAAGCCGTGCTTGCCTAGGTTGGGATGTGGATGGGTGACCACCCTTACATACCGAGTTTCCTCCGTGCCTCGGAAAGCACGTTAAGCTGTTGGTCCCGGCTGTCATTTGTCCATCTTTGACAGTCGTTACAGGTAGTCAGTGGCCCAAAAAGTCTGACAACTTGTCTTACCAATGTGGTATCGTATTAACCAGTATGAACTGGGTTGTGGAAGTCAGATAGGCAGTCGCTCCATGTAAAATACTGGTACTCAGCTGCATCCGGTTAGACTGGAAGCCGACCCCAAAATAGTTGGGAAAAGGCTAGGCAGATGATGATCATTTTGTCGATTCAATGACAGATGAAGAAATGATTTGTCGATTCTCTTTCGTTTCTTCTATAATACGGTGGTCATGCTAAACAGGCTGGAGTGGACGACTTTCAACTCAAACATTGATGATGATAGTAGCTTCAAGCTTATACCACACACACACGTAGAATATCTCGTTGTTCGAGTGGTCTTAAGCGCGACTAGCGTGCATGTGGTCCTGGGTTCCATTCCCGGGTCGGGCAGTGTTATTAGGGTTTTAGAAAGAAAGAAAGTAAGAAAGAAAGAATGAAAAGTATTTATTGAACTCACACAGGATAAACAGAAACAAAATGATAGAATAGAAATGACAAAATTATATAAAAAAGTAAACAAGACAAAATAATAATAAAAAAACCGGCCAAGTGCGAGTCGGACTCGCGCACGAAGGGTTCCGTACCATTATTTAAAAACATTAGACAAAACTACAAAAAAATCACGTTTGTTGTATGGGAGCCCCCCTTAAATATTGATTTAATTCTGTTTTTAGTATTTGTTGTTATACCGGCAACAGAAATACATCATCTGTGAAAATTTCAACTGTCACGGTTCATGAGATACAGCCTGGTGACAGACAGACGGACAGACGGACAGACAGCGAAGTCTTAGTAATAGGGTTCCGTTTTTACCTTTTGGGTACGGAACCCTAACAATCAAAATGGTCCTGTGCAAGGCCAAAAGGCTCCTATCTCAGCAAGGTGCTGTGTGTTTTCCATCTGTTACTCACTAACAGCCGCGGAGTCTGGATTTGTGCCCGATTGAGGGCAATAGGCTCACTCCCTATTACATGGGACTTAAAACAACTGATGAATGTGCGTGTACCACCATTAGGTAGTCTGCCTCACCCTCTGTCTAACCTTACAGGCGAAATTACAGGCGTAATGTTATGTTACTTAAATACTCCACCAGCACCAACTCACCTCATTTTTTTAGGTGAGCCAGATTTGAGGCGATCCTGTGCTTATCTATAATCAAACAAATCTATAATAAAAAAATATAAAATTTTCATAGCAATAATTCCGAACTAAACTTATATTGGTGTCGATTCTGTTGAGCACAAACTAAACTTAATTTAGGCTATTGCTATCTTTTTCTCTCTAATAAAACGAGAAAGAGACGGACGTAATTTAGAGCTGTCAAATTTAGTTAACTAATATTTAACTAATATTTCCATACAAATGAAGGGTGCACGTAAAACATGTTGACTAAAAAAACGGTGAAGCGCAAGGCATAAACTAGTTTGACATCTCTAACTTAGTTCATAGCTATGGCCGTCCTTTTCTCGCACTGCCTTTTAGTAAAAGATAGCAATAGCCTAAATTAAGTTTAATTTGTGTACAACAGAATCGACACCATTGTCACTTACGGGATATCTTCCGTGATTATTATTTGTGTTTGTGTTAAACCGTGAAAGCTTAAAACAGTGTTCCCGAACGCCTCAAGTTGAGGAAATGTTGATCCTGTACAGTGCTTATACCTGTGCGGTCGAACAAGCTATTTGGTTTACAGTTTTACCCACAAATTACATTGTAAAATGTAAACCAAATAGCTTGTTCGACCGTACATTAATCTTCAATCGTTATCTAGATACCGCAACAAATGTGACGAAGTATCATCATCACTGAAGGAACGGGCGCAACTGCTGGCAGAGTACGTCGCTGAACAAATGAGCGGGCTATCCCAAGAGAGAGACTGCTCCATGCCTAGCGTTGACTTGCATCTGGCTGACCTGATGGTAAGTTGACGCAAGAAGTAACATTATCACTGAAGTAGGGAGCGGAGATGGGAGGATCAACGCAAGATAAATTCAAGAATGTTCAATACCTAGCGTTGATTTGCATCTTGCTGACCTGATGGTAAGTTGACGCAAGAAGCAACATTATCACTGAAGTAGGGAGCGCAGATGGGAAGATCAACATAAGAGAAATTCAAGACTGTTCGATACCTAGCGTCGACTTACATCTGGCTGACCTGATGGTAAGTTGACGCAAGAAGTAGCATCATCATTGAAGCAGCGAGCGCAGATGGGAGGATCAACGCAAGAGAAATTCAAGACTGGTTCCAAGCCTAGCGTCGACTTGGTGCATCTGGCCGACCTGATGGTAAGTTGACGCAAGAAGTAACATCATCATTGAAGCAGCGATCGCAGATGGGAGGATCAAGGCAAGAGAAATTCAAGACTGGTTCCATGCCTAGCGTCGACTTGGTGCATCTGGCCGACCTGATGGTAAGTTGATCGCAGATGAAAGGATCAACGTAAGAGAAATTCAAGACTGTGTAGTTTTGTAATTGAGGTGGTAGGTGTTGATGAGGTTCTGGTACGTTGATGCCGAGGAAGATTAGTTATTTATGACACTAGTGTGATAAGTTGGTTTTTACAAACGAGTAGACGAATGTAAGCCCGAGAAGAAGTCGAGGGCTTACCATAGTCACGAGTTTGTAAATACCAATTGCACGTGTGTCATACAATGTTTTTCAACACTGCGAAAAAACAGTACAATGTGTAATGAAACAAACAGCGACCCCAAAAACTACGAAAACGATACTCATGAGAAAAAACCGAAAATATTCATCGGCGCCATCTTACATTTTCATTTTGACCTCATTTTCATTATCAGCGACCCCAAAAACCACGAAAACGACACCCATGAAGAAAAAACTGAAAATTTTCGTCGGCGCCATCTTGGATTTTTATTTTGACTTCATTTTCATTATCAGCGACTGCAAAAACCACGAAAACGACACGCATGAAGAAAAATCCGAAAATTTTGCTCGGCGCCATCATGGATTTTCATTTTGACCTCAGTTTCATTATCAGCGACCCTAAAAACCACGAAAACGACACCCATGAAGAAAAAACCGAAAATTTTTGTCGGCGCCATCTTGGATTAATAGCGCCCATGGGATTGTCCCCCCATGAATAGCGCAACAAAGAAATGGCCCCTAGTGCCCGGCAGCCCGTCTACCCTCGACTACGGCAGCGGTCGAGGCTACGGCGTGGCAAGGGGTGCGAAGAATTTCCGGAAGGGATCCGGCTGCCAATACCAACGACTGGACCTGGCAACATATAACACGCGCACACTCCGGACCGACGAGAAGATAGCGGAACTAGAAGAGGAATTGAGCAGGCTGCGATGGAGTATTGTGGGATTATCTGAAGTCCGAAGAGAGGGGGAGGACACGATAATCCTGAAATCCGGTAACCTGCTCTATTTCCAAGAGGGTGACCGGTAGTCCCAGGGTGGTGTTGGGTTTATCGTCCACAAGTCCCTTGTGAACAACGTGGTGTAGATCGAGAGTGTGTCGACCAGGGTGGCGTACCTTATACTCAGAATATCCTCAAGATATTCGCTGAAGGTCATACAGGTCTACGCCCCGACCTCGGCACACCCCGACGACGAAGTGGAGACCATGTATGAGGATATATCTAAAGCCATGCATGGTTCCAAAACTCACTTCACAGTTGTCATGGGGGACTTCAACGCGAAACTGGGCAAACGAGACGGGGATGAGCTGCAGGTGGGGCAATTTGGAGTTGGACATCGGAATCGCCTGGGTCACCAACTGGCTAGTTTTATGGAGAAGGAGGGCCTCTATGATGAACTCCTTCTTCAGAAAGCGTGAGCACAGGAAGTGGACCTGGCAGAGCCCCGATGGTGCAACTAGAAATGAGATCGACTTCATCATGTCAACCAAGAAGCAAATGTTCAATGATGTCTCTGTGATCAATTCGGTGAAAACCGGGAGCGATCACCGCATGGTAAGAGGCACATTGAACATCAATATCAAGCTTGAAAGGTATCGACTGATGAAGTCTACGCTCCGTCCAGCACAGATCCAAATCCAAAACCCCGAGAGCTTTCAGCTTGAACTCCAGAACCGTTTCGAGTGCCTAGGAAGCTCAGTGGACGAATACAACGATGGGTTCGTGGAAACTGTCCATACGACCGGGTCTAAGTTCTTCAAGGCGCGTCGTACAGATCAGAACAAGAGGCTCTCCGATCACACTCTCAAGCTCATGAAGGAGCGGCGTGAGATGATCCTGCAGTCTTCAGACGAGGCGTGTAAATACCGGCAGCTCAATAGATGGATCTCTAAATCCTTGAAGAGCGACCTCCGCCGCTTTAATACCGAGCGTATTAAAGACGCGATTGAGCGGAATAAAGGCTCCAAGGTATTTGCAAGGGATCTGGCTATTGGGCAGAGCCAGCTCACGAAACTGAAGACCGACGATGGTAGGATCTTATCCGCCAAACCGGAGCTTCTGAGGGAGATCGAGAGCTTCTATGGACAGTTGTACACGTCAACCAGTAAACCCGTCGTAGATCTAGCCAACGACCCAAGAGCTAGACTGATCCGACACTATACCGAAGACATCCCGGACGTCAGCCTGTACGAGATTAGGATGGCTCTGAAGCAGCTCAAAAACAACAAGGCACCGGGTGATGACGGAATTACGGCCGAACTCCTGAAGGCGGGTGGAAAACCGGTACTTAAGGCCCTTCAGAAGCTGTTTAATTCCGTCATACTTGAGGGAAAAACGCCACAGGCATGGTGCAGGGGTGTGGTGGTGCTCTTCTTCAAAAAGGGTGACAATGCCCGGCTGAAGAATTATAGGCCCATCTCACTTCTAAGCCATGTCTACAAGTTGTTTTCTAGAGTCATCACGAATCGTCTCGCGCGCAGGTTTGACGATTTCCAGCCACTCGAACAAGCCGGTTTCCGAAAAGGCTTTAGCACCGTGGACCACATACATACGCTGCGGCAAGTTATACAGAAGACAGAAGAGTATAACCTGCCTCTCTGTTTAGCGTTTGTGGACTACGAGAAAGCCTTCGATTCGATCGAGACCTGGGCTGTACTGCAGTCTCTCCAACGGTGCCAAATCGATTATCGGTACATCGAGGTGTTGAAGTGTTTGTACAAAAACGCCACCATGTCAGTCCGACTTCAGGACCAAGCCTCGAAACCTATCCTTCTGCAGCGAGGTGTGAGACAGGGAGACGTCATATCTCCGAAACTGTTCACCGCTGCACTGGAGGATGTCTTCAAGGTTCTGGACTGGAGAGGACTAGGCATCAACGTCAATGGCGAGTACATCACTCACCTTCGGTTTGCCGATGATATAGTGGTAATGGCTGAGACCATGGAGGACCTCAGTACAATGCTCGATGACCTCAGTAGAGCTTCCGGAAGAGTGGGTCTAAAAATGAACATGGACAAGACTAAGGTCATGTTGAATGCCCATGTCACACCCACTCCTATCAAGATCGGAGACTCTACTCTCGAAGTTGTAGACGATTATGTGTACCTGGGACAAACGGTCCAGTTAGGTAGGTCTAACTTCGAGAAAGAGGTCAATCGTCGAATCCGACTCGGTGGGGCAGCGTTCGGGAAATTGCGCGGTATCTTCTCGTCCAACTTACCGCAGTGTCTCAAGACGAAAGTCTATGACCAGTGTGTGTTGCCAGTGATTACATACGGGACCGAAACGTGGTCGCTCACAATGGGCCTCATCAGAAAGCTTAAGGTCACCCAAAGGGCAATGGAGAGGGCTATGCTCGGAGTTTCCTTGCGCGATCGAATCAGTAATGAAGACGACATCCGCAAGAGAACAAAGGTTACCGACGTAGCCCGAAGAATTGCCAAACTTAAGTGGCAGTGGGCAGGGCACATTGCTCGCAGAACGGATGGCCGATGGGGCCGAAAAGTTCTGGAGTGGCGACCGCGAACCGGAAGACGTTGCGTTGGAAGGCCTCCCACTAGGTGGACCGATGACCTGGTGAAGGTTGCAGGAATCCGCTGGATGCGAGTCGCACGGGACCGGTCAATGTGGCGACACTTGGGGGAGGCCTATGTCCAGCAGTGGACGTCTTTCGGCTGAAATGATGATGATGATGATGATGATCTTGGATTTTCATTTTGACCTAATTCAAAAAACCTAAAGAATACGCACGGTGCTATACTACGGGGTATACGGTATAACGGTAAAATAGGTACTTACTTAGGTGAGAGTACCTACCTATTTTACCGCACGTTCCGTTGTATGGTGCGTAATTTTTTACTTTCGAACAATGTACACAGGCTCTGTAAATGCATTTTTTGAGCAAATGACAGGTGCTGAAAAAAATAAAACAGCGGACAAGTAAAATTCACGTCTGTATTTTACCAGTGTCACAGATGGAAGGGAAATGTGTTGCAACAGTTTACATTTTAATGTTGGTGTTGCAATATTATTAAATAAATCTCCAACACTGTTCCATGCACTGCGCGACTTGGGCATCTGGCTGACCTGATGGTAAGATGCCGCTTGAGTGGCATTTAAAATAAAAACCGCTGGGAAAGTTCTTTGTTATCCTTTCGTGTTGGAATTCGTTTTGTGAGAAAAGCCCAAAAAACTTCTTAATAAGATTATAATGAAACTGGGTTTGGTTTTGGGCGAGCAGAGTTCGCTAGTTTTGTTTAATTCCTATGCACTCGTAATAGTGGGCGAGCCTGTTGCAATCACGCTTGGATAATTTTCTGATGGAAAAGCTAACACTTTCGCCGCTGGGGTCGCAACTAAGCTAGGGCACGACCAAATGGGAAATGGGTTTGAATAGGTTGGGTTCTCTGAGGGTGAACTCTAAGTAAGTTTATTTGTCGCAGTTACTTGTCAATTCCATATTTTAGGACGCAAAAATAGGACTTCTATAAGATTCGATTGAATACGTCCCCAAATGAAGAGTTTCATCGTCATCTAAGTCGTTATCTTCATTATTGAAGGTCGTGTCTAGTCTGTGTCTGAGGTATTCATCACTCGGTGCATTATGCTCTTCCACGTTTGTCTGTCCTCGGCGGTCTTAAAAGCTTCGGCTATTGAAGAGTTTAGAGAGCTCAATTTTGTCATTGTCCAGTCGGAGCTGGCGTCCCCAGTGATAGGACTGGGTTTCGTGAAGTGCGGCGGCGCCTTGGAGCGCGCGCTGCTGTACAAGGTGCTGGCCGACCGGAGCGGCCTGCCGTGCGCGCTCTACCGCACCTCCAGCGCATATGCCTGGTGCGAGGTCGCTGTGCCGGAGATGGATCCGGTTAGTAATCTTCTTCTTTGGGTCAGCGCACACCAAGAGCAGAGCATTTTCTGAGACTACTGAAAAAATAATCTTATGACAACTCTATACGTTGCAAAACACGTAAGTACCTACTCGAACATGCATCTTGCAAGCTCGAGCTTGGTCGGACATTTTGCAACGTATGGAGTTCGTCATAAGATTCATTTTTCAGTAGTCTCAAAAAATGGTCTGCTCTGCTCTTGGTTTGCGCTGACGCTTTAACGTGTGGTTAGTGCCAAACCAGCACCCCTAGCCAAGTTGACAATCTACAATCGTTAACGCTAGTAGAAAACTATTCAAATGAATGGGAATGACATCATCTCAACGTTAAATCACGTGATCAACACAAACGAATAGAAAATTCGTAGACAAGTTTACATCGTTCAAAATGATAGAATAGAAACAATGTTATCGTTTCTACAATGTTGATCGCTAAAGTCTTTGGTAGGAACGCTCACCATAGACTAAAGTGTAGGTTTTTTCTACAGACATTAGAGAAAACGAGCGATCAACTCAGTCGTGTCAACTTGGCTACCAATTTAGCGCCTTCTACAATCGCTTACGCCGGAGGCGTTTACGATTGTAGAAAGAGAATCGATACGAAACGTTTGTTACTTGGCTAGGGGTGCTGGTATCACAATTTTGATGCGCCCATATGCCTCTGACTTAGCTTTACAAGTCGTCGAGAAAAATCTCTCAGGCATGCTGGTTTCCTCACGTTTTCCTTCACCCACGCTCAGAAATCAGAAAAATCAGAGGTACGTGCCTTGGGTTCGAACTCGAGACCTATGACTTAATGGCTATAACTTTCACTGGTTAGTAATAAAACGTATGCTATAAGTTGGCACGCGTCTACATTTCGTCTGGAATAGATTTTGATTGAAATGATTGTTTTTACAAGTTGGTTATGTTATAATCTCCAGCAAATATAAGTCAGACTTCGAAGATTTTTTATTGTTAAAAGTACGATAAGAAAGCATTTTTTTAAGGTTTTTTTTATATTTTACCTACAGCGTCAAGTGGTCTGTTAAATTGTGTTATTGACTCATTTTTTAAGCAGTTTAAACATCAGCAAATGTACAAAAGTCTTGAAAGCATTCTAACCCCACAGGAAGAAGAAGACGATAAGTCTCAGAACTTCCCAGCAGGCCTCCTCCGTACCAACTACGTGGTAGACCTGATACAGCGGCCAGGACGTCTGATACCGCGCGGAGGGCGAGAGGCGAGGATCATCTGTGGTCCTGTGTGCTCTCCGCCTTATACGGCCAGGGAGTTGCCTGACGTTTGTCGCTGTGAGAGACGGGCTTAATAATGAAGATTTTTTTTTTATATTAAACGGTATGTACAATCGTGGTCTTTTCTGCCTGACCAGTTAACTTTTTTTTCGCTTAAATCATGCGGAGGCGCCGAGCCACGCCCCCTTAAAGTTTAGGCCTATTAGAAAAGCGTCAACTTTGGCGCGCAAAATAACAATATCTCTCATTTGGCGTGCGTCGTCAGTGCGCTCGGCCGATTCGGTATCTTTTCATTCATTATTCCTATACAAAGACAACGGGGCGGGGCTAGAGAACGTTTCTATGTTGCGAGTACAAGCAAAAAATAGCTTAGTGGTGATCAGGCGGGAGTGTCCTCGATAGTACGGGTAAGGTACATTTAATTAAATGATAGACTGATTGAATTTGTGTATTGAAAGCACACCCAGAACTGATAACTGATCGACTCGCGGCGAATGACTCCTTTTGTTGTTAGCCCAAACGGTGCTATGCGACTACTGATCGTTGACTTAAAATTGTATAATTATTTTATTCATTGGCTGCGCGTCTATGCCAGCATAAAATTGATACTTATGCAATTGTACGGGTTTGCTCGAACGTGGTCGTTGACCTCAATCCTGTCCTGTAGATATATTCATTTATTTGCCTGAAATATGGTATTTTACAGATTTTATAACATATACACAATAGTTCTTCCTTTATATTCCGCCTACTAAATTCGGCATGCAAATGTTACAATAACAATGATTTTAATTTAACAAAATAATTAAACGAGGTCCGAGATGAGGTCTCAATGGAACAAGCTAACCCAAAAGTATGTATGTATGCTGTTATTTGATTAACTGCTTTAAATTTGAAATAATGAGTAATGGATAAGCAGATAAGTTGGCTTTTGGTTTCTTTTTTTTTTAATATAAAAACTAAAGGGTGTAAAATCATCAGGATCTGCAATTTTTTTAAAGCTCACCTATAGAATGTGGATGATTTGGCCACAGAAGCATTTTATATTCACATCCATACCGGTGCACTTTTTCATAAGATGGAGCCGTTTTGGTTTTCGAATAAACGTATAAATCTTACCCTGAGGACAGTTATGAGGTCGACAATGGAACGAGCTAACCTATTAACTGCCTATAAGCTCGTGGAAATAATTACAGCCGCTCGGAGCGATCTTTAGGTTAAGCCGTGCTCGCCTAGGTTGGTCTGTGGATGGGTGACCAACCATTACATACCGAGTTTCCTCCGTGCCTCGGAAAGCACGTTAAAGCAGTAGTCCCGGCTGTCATTTGTGATCTTTGACAGTCGTTACAGGTGGCTTAAAAAGTCTGACAACCAGTCTTACCAAGCGGTATCGTATTACCTAGGACTAAGGGGTTGTGGAGGTCAGATAGGCAGTCGCTCCATGTAAAATACTGGTAGCTGCATCCGGTAAGACTGGAAGCCGACCCCAATAAAACTTGGGAAAAGGCTAGGCAGATGATGATTTGATTAACTGCCTGCATTTTGAAAGGGTGCAATGGGAAAAGGCTAGGCAGATGAGTTTGCTTTTTTGTTTCTTTTACATCTGAAAACTATCATCATCTGCCTAGCCTTTTCCCAACTATATTGGGGTCGGCTTCCAGTTACATCTGAAAACTAAAGGATGTCAAATCATATGATCTGCAATTTTTTTAAAGGTCACCTATGATGTGGCCACAGAAGCATCATTATATAGGTACACATCCAACTACGGTGAAGTTTTTATGAGTTGAACCGTTTTGGTTTTCAAATAAACGAACAGACGCCAGGACATCAAGATACCCGAAACTGTCAAATATTCCCAAACAATCTTGAACCTAATGCTTTAACGATAAAGTTGAAAATCTAATAAAGAAATTTGACAGATTGTAGTATCTTGATGTGCTAACGTCTGTTCAAAACACCTTTTTGGATGATCTACCGAAATAAATCGGTGCTATTTCTATGATGTAATCATGTTGTAATTTCATTTTATTTTACTTAATTAAATAAATAAAACAATTTTTCAAATTAAGTTTTAATTTTATTTCAAACTTTACACAGCATTATTCTTTCGATGCCATGAGTATACATTTCTATAATAAATATAATAATATTTAGTATCAAAACTCTTAAGACAAGGCACTATAGTACTTAAGACACATTGCACAAAGTTCAAGATGGACGGACAATTACGATCACAAACATTTATTCTTATAAACTAATTATATTTTTAAAGGTGATACTGCTACTTTTACGATTCTAAGACGCGCAATATGGTAGATGACACAATAAAACAATAATTCCAAGACACCTATCTCTAAAAAAAACCACTTTATTTTGGGCCTGAAAACCCGATTTATTTTCAATTAATTGCCAAATTCGATTTTTAGTTGCTTTGAAATCAATAAATAGTTGAGTCATTGAGTTGAATAAACAGTGACGTCATAGTTGGCTATAGCCATACAAAGTCTATGAGAGAACCGCGTTTTGACAGCTCTTAAACAGTGACGTCACAGTTTGCTATTGCCATACAAAATCTATGAGAGAACCGCGTTTTGACAGCTCTTAAAAAGTATCTCAATTGATTGGTGTGTCATCTACCCCATTGAACTTCAGAAATCTGAAGTTGGATATTAATACTGCTGTTCTTATTCGACGGAATGGCAATCGGAATGTATGGTGGGATATTTTGAAGATTAAAAGTGATTAATGATTACACTTTTCCGCTTGAGTAAGAGATACAATTCTATCCTTTTATGTGAGTTTACTGTGGATGGTGCCATTCAAGCTGGAGCCAGAACAAGTTCTCTCTTTTCAAACCAGTGAAGTGTTGATGGCGCCATTAAAGCTTGGCCCAGAATGATTGACTGAGTAACGTTAGCTTAAAACATGAAAATGAAGTATAGTCCAGTCGGCCTCGTAATTGGTGGCACTTTTGAAAATTCCCAGTAAATTTAAACTTCACTATGGTTGAAATCACAGAACAGATAAAAGAGGTTAGAAGGGCCTTGTGGGCGGGACAGGTGCGCCGCTCATATAAGTGAACGCTCATATGTCAGTCGAGCAACAGTCGAGCTCTTATTGTGACAACCTACGAAGCGTGTGTGAGTGCACGTTAAGCACAGTTGTTGCGTTGGTGTGACAATCTAAGTGTGAGTAGTTTATTTGTGTGCGTAATACACGTACGTATGGGTCTCTTGCTTGTAGTGGAGTTAAAGAGTGGGAGACAAGCGGCGACACGCGTTCTAATACAAATCAGGAACTATTTCCTTTCCAACCTCTTTTACCTATTCTGTGGTTGAAATGATCTAAGGGTCACATGGTAATAAATAGACCTTGTATAATGCCGTGCTAGTGATATTCAACCTTATGGTGGCTAAGCAATTACGCGGACTATACTTATGCATCCAAGTAATGTGAGAGTACCTAATGTGAAACAGTGGAGATCTATAGTAAAAAATATTTTTAGAAAGGAATCTTTTTTTTATACGATACACTGTATAGAAGGCATTTAATCAATGTGATGATTCAACGTTTTCGATGGTACAGAATAAAATGAGTCGTATTCATATTAACTTACAGTGTAGTATCAACCTTACATCATTACAACATAAAATTTACTTAATACATAAACATAAAATAAATAATTTATACCTTTTAGGTAACAAAACATTGCGCTGGTGATAAAACTTACCAGTTAATAATAAACCAATCGAATTTGTTCAAATATTAACGAAAATATTCGTTGGAATTGATTTTAACCTAAGTTTACTTGATTTTTGTTGATAATAATGTAAAAATACACAACCTGTATAGGTAAGATAGAATGTATAAATGACTTAAAATAATTCAGTCTACATAAAATGTGGAAATGGCATCTTAGATAGAAAATATGCATGCATTTAGTTGCAATAGATAGCTGTTGAAAATCCAAGCGACTAAATAAACCTTAGGCCCAGCGCACACCGCTGGAGGAGCAGCGGAGCTCATTTGAAGACATTAATTTAATATAAACCTTAACAACCTTGATATACGGTCAATATAAGAATAAATTCGACGCGGTACTCGGAGCGCCCTCAAGCTACTACAAGAGCATGCGCACGACCGTATATCAAGGTAGTTAAGGTTTATATTAATTGTTGTCTTTGAATGCGCTCCGTTGCGCCTCCAGCGGTGTGCGCTGGGCCTTAGAGTGCGTCCCAATCATAGCGATCGTCGTGCAAATATGCGGCCATCGCATTAATTATGATCGGCGAACACATCGTGATTTTCACCGGGCAACGGACCCAAGATGATTTCTTTTATCAATTCTGATTTCGAGTCCTTTTAAGCTTACTGCCATTATGATGGATTGCTCAAAAGCAAAGGTTGCTTTATTAACAGATGGCCAGCCACTACGCTTGTTCGGACTATTAGTAGCTGCATACGTATATTTATATTAGTATATGTCGTGCCATATTTGGGCAAAGTGATCAATAATTTAATTTATGTGTACAAGCAAGGTGCTCAAAGCAGTGAAGAACGTTATGTTTGATATTTTCTCACAGTTATTTAAAAAGTATTAAGAATACGCAAAGCGGTTGTGCTTAAACTAGTAATTAATATTATAAAAGCTGCACTTATATTTTTATAAAATGTTAAAGCTGCCTTCTAACTTCGTTACTTAATCTAAAACGTCATTATAATAGTATCTTGAACATTACGGTGGTTAGAAATGTCAGAATTATATCTAAATTTATAAAGTTTGTACGTCATTAACAAAGTATACGAATCGTACTCTACAACATTAGTAGATAAAACGACTTTATTCAAGGCTTTATATCCAGCCTTCCGTCTTTATCTCTGTAATCTACGAACCACAAAATAAATTAATTCTCTTTTAACAGTGGTTTTATAGCAACGCCCATATTCCATTAAAAAAACACTGTATTTCAGCATACGTTTATAATATACTCGTATCTCCAAAACAGCGGTCTTCATTTTCTCGAGTTACAACACGGCGTCTCGGGAGTATTAGACGCCTTTCTTGTTTTACAATTCCTGGGTAATAACTACTACATTACGAGTCTCTGGGGCTGCCTCCACGAGCGAGAGAATCGCGGCGATATTTTCGTATAGAAATACGTTGAATGGCCGCGATTCGCTCGCTCGTGGAGGCAGCCCCATAGTGTTTCCTTGAGCTACAATAAGGCAGCTCGGGACGTTGACTAACATTTTTTTAAACCATTGTTGCAACGCTTTTATAACACTTCTATGACCAACTTTATAAAGTTAGTTCGATGCTTGTATGTAACATCATTCTGTAAAAGTGTAACGGCTATCACAGAACACAACTGCAAACTGCTCAAGCATTTTTCAAGTTTTAACTTAAATGCTATTTAAGACTTTATTATTTTCAGTTCATTCAGTTCATTTGATAAATGAAAACTGTTCCAGCAAATTGTAGTTGTAGCCGAGTTCACCCTAAGAGATCGATTTCAAGTAACGTTTTGATAGCTCAATAACTATTACTAATGTTAAAACATAATGATATAGTTCATGCTCTTAAAAAATTGTCAGTTACCATATTAAAATTTACATCAATTTTACTGGCCTTAAGTAATCTGTTTAGACAGTAGTCTGTGGCACTCCATGTACTATTTGCGTCCTAGACCTAGCTCGCGGCAGAGGTTCTGGCACGCGGGACACGGAACTTTCTTTGAGGGATAGCGCTGATCCCGTGGACGCTTCCGAAGGTGGCCGGGACGACTGCAGAGCTGCTGGTTGACTTATCTGTAGATGAAAGGGGAATATTCATGGATAGTGTAAGGTGAAAATAATCCAGTTGATCCTTTACAATTTGTGAGGGTCAATGCGCGACTGATTCATTTTTTTTATTAAGTGTTGAAAAATGCCTAACTCATACAGCACCGTCCAGGGAGACTGGGTTTGTGGGGCTTGCACCCACTAAAAACCCGCTCCTTCATTGAAGGTAATGTAAAAAAAATCGGAGCAGTCTTTGAGGACTGCCGATAGAAGTGAAAACAAAAAGTACACAGGCCCCGCCCCAATCGTAGCACTGGTAATGCCCCGCGCATGCCTATGTGGTGCTACGCCGTAGCGGATGCTACGAGTGCTACGAACGGCTACGAAGCGTGACCGCACGTTACGTTACGTGACGATGAGTTCAATGTTTTTCCTTCACCCAAAAAGTGCTCAACGCGCCTAAAGAAGTTTCACTTAAAAAAAACTGTGGGTTCAGACTGATTCCAACCACTACCTGAAAGGACTCTTAACTGACTAAACAGAGGACGGACAATATCACCGAGGATTCCCACACGAATGAAGGGAAAGAGAGAGTCCTATTACATTTTTTACGCAAATTCATGATTTTTGACGCAGTAATTTTCAGCATCAGTTAGATATTTTAATTATTTGCTTATGAATAACAATAGTGCCATTCTCTTTCTTGTAAGTTGGAGTTACACATTTTCATTTTTCTTTTCGTGTAATTTACTATAAATATTTTACGAACTCAGTTTGCAAGAAAAACCGTTGGCGATGTAACTTTGACGCTCAAATTCACTTTGTTACATGCAATTCTTATAAAAGCTAAAATTACTGAAAAATAAGCTGAATGTTTTACTTGTTTATTGGAGTTTTAGAATTTCTTTAAATTCCTTGAATTTTCACGGAAAAAATCGTAAAGAAAGCGTAATTTAAGCCATAAATGTCTTGATTCAGCGCCAAATAAACTAAATTTTATCAAATAAATTAAAATGATATAAAACTTCGATTTACAATAAATAATTATCATTAGTTTTCGTTTGTCAATATAATAAGACAAAATTACAATACATAAAATTAAAGTACTATAATTCTGCGTCAATTCAGGTCGCTCCTCAGTCTCATGTCAGTCTCGTTTCTAATAAAATTTTCGTCAGTATCAATCGACAATCATCCGGAGATCGCTATTATTATCGACTCGTGTACGCCGACCGAAATAATTTGATCCAGGAAGTAAAAATCAAAAATTTGCGTAAAATGTAATAGGACTCTTAACAAGAACAATTCGTATTATTTTGAAACTGACATGGTCACTAACATTATCATTAATCACTGAATCGAGTTGTGAGTGACAGTGGGAGAGGTACCGTGCGCAAAAAAATTAGAAAGAGGGTAGACCGAATTGTCGGCTCCATAGAAATCTAAAAAAACAGGAGAAGTGGTAAGGGGGCGTGTCGGTGTCCGCGCGACATGTCCAGTCGGCCATGTCATAGGCAAATAGCCGTCTCCGCTAACTAGTGTACTTTCGACCGCGATCGCAACAAATTATAGCAATTCCGTGTTGTTCAGGGGTTTTTTGTAAAAACCGAAGCATAAACCTAAACTTTGTTGATCACGGAATTACTTATCATATATAAGTACAAGTATTTTACTATATTTGTCTTTAAAATCAAGAAAAACAAAAAATCGTAAAATATTTGTTGCTTTTACTATGTTATGTTTATTTTCAAATATCACAGCGAGTGTACTATTTTTGCAATAAATACATCTTGCGGCGAGTTAATGATGTGATTGTGCAGATCCACTAATGTATGTATAGGCTATCGACAATGTCGATTGACGAATTAAATATTACTATTTTAGTTTTATTTTTCAATTTGTCAGCCGTTTTAACCCGGTTGGAAGATCGATGTCAAATAATGTTTTTTATGTATTTTGATTATTTTACAGCATAGTAGAGAAATGCGTAACCAACTTTCGCAAAGTAAGTTAATTAAATTTCAGGTTTAATCGGTGGAGTGTTTTTGGCTTTGAATTATCGTATATTATGCCTTATCCTCGTGCTACTAACTACTGTTTCAATAGGCCATGACAGCCTAAACCAACGTAACCAGATATTTTAGTGTTTTAATTTACTTCATAATATATTTTTTAGCAACATATTGTTTATTTTTATTATAATATTATATTCTGGACATTATTATTAAGTATTTAATTATATACAGGACCCCAAAAAAATGTACACAATAATAAATGAAAGATTCGATAACTTTCCGATTTAGTCAATCACTAGCGTACTTATGCTTTTGCACAACACAACGATAGCGAGTGATGTTTTTGTGTGGGTAAGTTGTACAGTGCATGGTAAATACACGTTGTGTTTGATGTCATAAGGTTTATAATTGATTGTGTAGTACGTTCAGTTTTAAGAAATGCGGGTGTGTGCGCGACTGCGTATCTATTACTTTTACTGAACTGCGTGTGTAGTAGTTGCCGTGTGGTAGGGGCAAAGTGAAGACACAGGGTTCCGATACATTTTCGTCTTGCGGGCGTATCTCCTTCTTTATATCTATGGTCGGCTCATAAACAACACCCACCGGCAATAACTTAAATTTATCCGTGATCATTGTGCTTGCAACAGCGCCGAAATATCAGGAACTTATTATAGGTATAGTTTTCAGTGTTAATGACAATTAGTATTACTTTAGCATTTTCAAAGCGTGAAAGTATTGTTAATACCATATCAGCTGGCTGATGACAAGTGCACAATATAACCTAAGATCAAACGAAACACAATTTAATAAATAAGTGCAAAATACAAGACTTACAGTTCGACTTAAAGGTTGTGGCGTATGTGGTTTCTTGATCGGCACATCTCTATATTCATAGATATTGTCTCTGGATCGCGTGTTATTGTCTATGCCGCTCTCCTCAACTTCCGGGACCATGAATATGTCTCCGTCGTAGTAACGGTCTGTCTCTCTGTAACGTGTTATATTCTGGTTATTTATGTTATTTTTCCAGCAGATTAAAAGTTGTTAAAAAAAAATATTAAAAAACCCAACCTTTTGATTATTATGACAAATATTAAAACAAAACTAAGATACGTGTACAAACAGACAACACATTTTCTACAAGCATTTATGTGAGACAGTTCACAATAGGTATTTAAAACTTGCAAAAGTACAATTGACTATTTAAAGGGCGGTAAAGAATGTGCCGACCTGAAAATTTACGCGTTTTCGTTTCGGCTTTTATTCGAATAAAGCAAATTTTTTTGGGCATCTACTCCCGCTGAATCATGGGTCGGCTCAGCACAATTTTAGATACGCAAGGCATACATTCCATTTTGCCTACCCGAACCTGTATGTAACACTCCGTAGAGCGGTTTCAGACCAGCGTTTGACGGGCGTATAAGCGCGTACACGCGTTTCAAAAAATTAAACGCGTGTACACACATTTTTTCCAGTCGGTACTATTATAGCTTGATTAAAATGGCAGCTGTCAACAAAAGTGACGACTCATCACACGACTCGCGCTTGCACGAGTTCCGCGTGTGGCAAATGGGACGCGTGTACGCGCCTGCACGCGCATCCATAAACGAGCTTATGCAATCCGAAAATACCCTCATTACGAAGCCGATAATTCTAACCGTAATTTTGATACGAAAAATGAAGATGGATGTTTTCCAAATAAGTTACACGCATAATGTGAACTGACTCACAAGCGTCTACAAGCTTAGATTAAATGTTAGTTTCACCTACTTCACCGGCACCATTTTCCATTTTGGTGGTAAAGCCCTGTTAGAAAGGAATTTTACATATTGTTAGTATACGAAAATATGATACTGTTGTTAGTGACAAACTTATTGTAATTAATGGTGGGTAAGCGAAAATTGACTTACTTAGAGCTAGGTATTTCTACAAAAAAAAAATGTTTTATGCCTTAATCAAGTTTTAATTCGACAATAATATCGATATTGAAGCCTATTTATTGGTTTTGTGAAAGTAAACAAGAAACTATCAACCTTTTTTTTTGTTAGTAACTAATGATGATACCTAAATTCAATACAATCCTTCCACATTTATTTTACTGTCAAAACCATAGTCAGCTTTATTTCCATAACAAAAGGTCCATAATATCTTTGAATGGACTGTACTCTATTACCATCTGTTATATTATTTAGTATGAAACAGTTGAAAATAAACCTTATAAACAAAGACATAAGAGTACATACCTCTTAGCGTTCCTCCACAACATACAGCACACGACTAACAACACAATCAGTATGAGGCAGGCGCTAGACACCGACCAGAACGCTATCTGTAGGGGCTGCTTCGGTTCCCACCAAAACTAGAAAGTAAAATATAGTACGTTGACAATGTTGGAGAATAGGGATGATGACTGACTAAGAAAAATATGATTCTGTTTAGTCCGTCAGTTAGATTATATTATTATATCGAAAAATATATATATATATATTGGATACGTGTTTTTTGTTTTATCAAATTAATAAAAAATTACGAATACAAAACGCGTCAAAGATCATGAGTGGGGGCTTGTGACGTCACATTTGAGTAAAAAATGTACTCAAAAGTGACGTCACACGAGTTTTCGACGCACTATATCGTCTTTATTTTTTGTTTACGTGAGAAAAGAAAAAATATGAGTCCAATATTTTATAGAAATCTATCTGACGGACTAATTAGATTGTTTTTGTCATCTACCGTTTTACCAAATATAAGAACTTTAACTTGGACGATGGATTTCAACTGTCAAGAGCCTGGAATCCAGTAATTCAACTGTGTAAAAAAGGAAAAAGTAGCGAAAAAAGTTCACGAGCTGACGCAGTGAGTTTCGTGTGTCGGGAACAGAATCAAGTTGTATGTGAGTGATAGTGGTAGCGGTACTGAACGCGAAAATCGAACAAAAAAAAAAAAAAAATAATAATACAGTCGAATTGAGAACCTCCTCTTTTTGGAAGTCGGTTGAAAAGAGGGTAGACCGATTTGTTTGCTCATAAACACCCGCAATAACTTCAGTTTATCCGCGATCATGGTGATTGCAAAAGCGCTGAAAAATCAGGAACTCAAAACAAATAGTAAACATGTGTAGGGTATACACCTATATTTAGTTTACATACTTGTATTGTATATTACACAACACAACACATTTACATACAAACATATTTATTTACGTGTATTTATAATATTCTTTTATTACACATCACCGGCATTATATTGACAACATCAATATAATGTCGGATGATCAGCCACTGTATACTGGAACAGCACCGCGGCCGAGCTACGTCATCGTGACGTGTACCGAGCGAATGAGGTGGGAGCAGCGCGCGATCGTTGCCCTCTCTCTGACCTTTAGTCAGCACTAACTCCGCAATGACGCGTGCGCATAAGAAACATTCTGTGACACCTCGATCGATTTGTTTCCGTGTTTCGCCTTTGTTATTTATAAACTGTTGTTCTGTGTTAACTGTGACTATTGTGCCTGTGATCTGTGTACCTATCATCTCTGCTCTCCTTCTTCTGTATTGTGTTGTGCGTGTGAACTATCTATCTTCAATAGAACCGAGAGTACTGTGAGGCAGTGACTTTTATTTATACTCCTGCCTACCCCAACACACTCAACAACACCGCTATACATGGTAAATATTCTGTGTTAAACTTGCAGATACTACATTTAACCGTGTGCGTTTTGATGGCGCGGCCACGGCGTTTTTTTTTAAATTATGCTAAGATTTTGTAAAAAATTGTAAAAGTTGATTCCCAAAACCATAGATTTGTCAAAGTTATGGTTAAAAAGTTATAAGGGTTTGAACGTGGCCGCGCCATAGAAACACGGAGAACCGCGCAGCCATGGAGATCTTTAAAACTAAGCGTTGCAGAGACTTGAAATTTAGGTAAATAACAGATTAAATTTGTAAAAATGTAGAAAAAAATCTAGGTTTATATTTTAGGAGCTCTAAGACTTAACAACACATGACCGCGCCATTGAAACGGTGAAAAACACGTTATCGCCGATATCTCGCTGAAAAATCATCGCATAGATCTGAAGTGTTTTGTAAAACAGAGATTTGTAATTATCAAAATTTGTAAAAATACAACAAAACGTCCTAGGTTTAACCATAACTTTGACAAATTTAAGGTTTTGAGAATCAACGTTTACAAAATATTTTAAAAAAGGCCGAGGCCGCGCCTTCGAAACGCACACCATTTAACCTACTGGGCTATGAAGTTAATTCCCACAATGTCTGACTGGGCCCGCGGCTCCCTCTCTCAGAAAGGAGGCCTGCATCCCAGCAGTGGGAACGTCATAAGCTGATATAGACATCTTACCTCAGTAATCGGCGGGTACGTAGGCACAAGTCGTCCTATAACAGTCGGCAGATACATCGTCCAGAAAGCGAGCTCAGTCTGCCTGTAGTTCAGTTGTATGGTGGAGTTGAACGTAGTGTTCAGGTTCAGGTAGCGTAGTTGTCCCGCTTGGGCCATTTCCAAGTGTATGCCTAGGACTCGGGAGCGAGTTGGATTGCTAGAAAAATAAAACTTGATTAAAATGTGTTATTTCTTTAGATTTTGTGTTATTCCATTATCTAAAAAGCGAATGTTTCAAATGAAAATGATGTACGATCGAACAAGTTATTTGGTTTACATTTTACAATGTAATTTGTGGGTTAAACTCACTAGTTTATAACAAGTATACTACCAGGTCGATGACAGCAGGTAAATTTATGATGTACCCAGAGTTAGCAATTACTATGGCGACAGAACTTTAAAAAAACGCGTTCCCTACTTATTGAACATTTTGCCTGCTGACATCAGACAAGAAGATAATAAAGTAAAATTCACAAGTAAATTTAAAAATTATTTGTTAGATTCTGTATAAGTGTACATGTAAGTATATATAAGTTATAGATGTACCTGATTTACTGTAGAGAGACTCAACGATCTGACGGTTAAACTGCGTAAGCAGTTTTGTGGGGCAATGTAACTAGCGTTAAGAAATTTTTAAGAGAATAAAATAAATAAATCAATCAAAAATCAATCAAACTGTATACCAAATAGCTTGATCAACCGTACTATCGAGGACACTCCCGCCTGACCACCGCTAAGCTATTTTTTGCTTGCACTTACAATATAGAAACGCTCTCTAACCCCGCCCCGTTGACTTTGCATAGAAATAATGAATGAAAAGATACCGATCGGCCGAGCGCACTGACGACGCACACCAAACGAGAGTTGTTGTTATTTTGCGCGCCAAAAATGACGCTTTTCTTATAGGCCTAAACTTTAAGTGGGCGTGGCTCGGCGCCTCCGCATGATTTAAGCGAAAACATTTTTAAACGATCAGGCGGAAAAGAACAAACTGTACATAAAAAAACAAAAAAAAAAAACATTTATTTCAGGTCATTGACCCATATTAGAAACAACATATAAACAATATTTTTGTCAATTTTAGCCTGCTGATTAAATAATAAGCAATAAAAATATATATATATAAAAAAAAGAATTATAATAATAAAGTGAATTCAATGACAAAAATAATTAAAACATTAGGAACAAATAAATGTCAGATCAAATCAATTAATGGACATGGTATGGTGGTATTTACATGGATAAGGTTTATTTTGGTGTGAAACAAATGTTGTAAGGCTTGAGTAAGGTTTAACAAAATTTCCGTTTTAACAAAAGTTCGATCTAAAGAATTCAACTTTAGAGGTTATTTTGCTTTAAAATTAATATACCTACTTGGGAGGAAAAAAACAACAAAAATTGCAATTCTTGATTTGATCGATATTCAGTAAGTCGATAATTATAAAACAAACAGATTTAACATTTAGCATGATTAGTTTTTTATGTTGACGAATAGCAAAAGGCTGGTTCAGAATGAATTTATTGGATTTAAATAAAACAAATACCTAATATAGTAATAAGGAATATGCACGTAATTTTTTCTTCGCTTAAATCAATCAAATACAGGACTATCAATTACTCAAGAAAAGTATTATAAGTTAAGTTCAACTACTGCTTATCGCTTAAAAATAATATTAAACTCCTGCAATTTTCTACGACAGTTCAAACGTCCGTAGCTGTCGCGGCCATGATGTGACGTCATTTACCACAATCTGCCTTGTTTACATCAAATTTTTTGCTCTTAATAGAATAATTTTACTAATTGTATGTGCTCTAGTCAAGTAAAAATTGCAATAACAATATTTTAATAAAATCTTAGTGAAACTTTAGGCACTTTTCAAATAAAAGTGTTTTTTTAACACATAGACTTTGACGTCACTACCGGCGTTACCGATGACGACGCGTTTTGACAGTGCGTTCCGTTTCACCAAAAAGTCATGCTACATAAAACAGTAAATTGTAAAATAAGTGATGTATTAGCAACTTAAACAAGTGTACCACAATGTTTTTATGCACCAATACAAGGCATTTTTCATAAATAAAAAGAGTTTTGTATTTCAAATTCAAGAATATAAAAAGGCACTTACCCAAACCTAGCAAAATCAGCATAGGTCTTCATAAAGAAATGGCTCATATTCCGATCATTGTTCGTCCACACTTGATTGTCAATCCTCTGTTTAGTCGGAAAGAACTCTTGGTCCATGAAGGGAGCCCCAGTCAGAAAGTAATGTTCCGTATCGTGGGCATATCGTCTCCATTCTGGCCACCTGAATGCTTCCACAGTGGTGTTCAGGACATACATGTAGACCGGTACGTTTTGTTCTAGGAGAAGTTTTACCATTTTATCTGTTGGTGCGCGGTAGAGGAAGTCTGAAAGGAGCTGTGAAAGAGAAGTCAAGATCAGAGTAAGAAAGGACAGTTGTTGTAACATAGAGCAGTTGTAACATGAGTCGGTTGTAGCATGGGACACTTGTAACAATTGTCAGTTGTAACATAGAATGCTAGTAATACGGATAGCTTAGAGTCATTTGTGACAAGGGACAGTTGTCATGAGAAGGTTGTCACATACGACGATTGTTACATTGGTCAGTTGTAACTTAAAGCAGCTGTAACACGTGGCAGATATAGAATGTTTCGGTTGTAGCAAGGGATAGTTGTAACAATACTCAGATGCTTGTAAAACGGATAGCTTAGATTAGCAACAAGGGTCAGTTATTTGATGTGATGAGTACTTAATGGGACGGTTGTAACATGGGTCAGATGTGACAAGAGACAGTTGTCATAAGAAGGTTGTCACATACGACGATTGTTACATTGGTCAGTTGTAACATAGAGCAGCTGTAACACGGGGCAGATGTAAAATGGGTCGGTTGTAGTATGGGACTGTTGTAACAATAGTCAACTATTGCATGCGATGCTTGTAACACGGATAGCTTAGATTAGCAACATGGGTCAGATGTGCCAAGGGATCGTTGTCATGAGAAAACCTTCTCGTCACATACAATGATTGTAACACCGGTCAGTTAAAAGTTATGATTCTCATTGCAAAAATGGGTTAGTTGTAACAAGGGATGGTTGGCATAAGTGATGGTTGTAACAGGGGACAGTTGTAACATTACTCACGTGTATGTACTGGTCTCTGATAGCGCTAACGTTGTGTGGCTCGGGGTGGTAGGTGTACATGTAGCGGATAGCTTCGTACACTCCGCGTGGGTTTAACGTGTAGTTGTACCTTTGGACCAACTCTGATACTTTCTGGTTGAACCAATTTTCGGAGATCTCGTAGTTAGGGGCTAGGGATTCGTTGGTATCTGCAAATTAATAATATTCGGTATTATTTTTTGAAGAATCTGTTGAATTATTTAAAAAAAATGTACAATATTTGTTTAGCAATTTCAATGGTTAGTGGCTTGGCGTCAAGCAGATGTATTCAACATCACAAATATGTACGTAGGTATGTGTTTTTTTTTGACATGGCAAGCGATGTGAAATTACTTCTGAATCTATTCTTGTTCTTTATTGCATACAACATTTTAAATAAAAATATACACACAAAATTGTAATAATAAAGCTTAATATGTACAACAGCGAGCTTAACGCAGAACTGTTTTTTTTTAATCTAAAATCTAGATAAAGTATACTTTTTTTTTAAATTTTGAAACATACACAGTTGGCTCAATTACAAAGAAAACTATAATAAGAAAACACTTGTTCACCATTAAATTAAGTACGTGCTCTAGGACCAAAAATGGTCTTACTGCCTTTGATTTACAACTCAAAATGAAATAGCAAATACTTACACAAATAATAAGCAGCTTCTTGCGTGGTAACTCCCGTCATGTACCTCAGCGAGGGATTGAACTGCCTCCTCTTGATCAGTTCCTCAGGCATTACGTCCAGGAAGTGCCAGTCCCTCTCCCTCCAGCCGTCGTACCATTCATCTCCAGGGAATGTGAAGTTGTTCTCTAGAACTGGACCCCAGGGTATGAAGCCTACATGTGGCTGTGGGAAACAATATCATACAATGAGTGAAAAAGTGACCTTAGGCACTTTGTGTTTAAGTTTAAATTAGATTAAAGTATTAAAAGTTGTTTTTGTAAAATCAATCTTAAGCTCATTTGATTATTTAGCTATGTTTTGCTAAGTAGATTCATGTGTGATTTGCTGCGTTAAGATTTCTGACATTGGCTAAAGGCCTTTAAGTATTAGTAAGTTCTATTTATCTATACATGTTTAAATAAAATAAATAAATATCGCTGGACATTACACACAGCGCCATCTAGTGCCACACTAAGCAACGAGGCTTGTATCGTGGACACCAGATAGTTGATACTACAGAGATACTTTTTTTTTGTTTTGTAAAAATATACTTATTTATAAATATAAACATCCATGACTCGGAAACAAATGTCCATGTTCATCACTCATTCGAACCCGGGACCCTAAGAACGTAGGCAGCCTACCGCTGCACCATTTTGGTCGTCATGTGTATGTAATGTGTACGTTAAATTAATTTAAAAAGGACACTTTTTATATTCATTTCTTTGACCTTTAGATATTGCCGTTATTTTTTACTATTGTTTTTATAAACTTTGATTTAAGACAGCTGATACAACTACAGAGCTATTTTCTTGTACTTAATTAGCCACGTACCTGAAACTCAGCATTCCCCAGTTCATAGAAGCTCCTACCCTGCCTGAGACAGTTGACGAGCTTCCACGACGAGTCGATAGGACAGCCGAGCAGGCGCCCGAACACTAAAGACGTGTTCTGTACCCTGAACTTGTCTTCGATTACCGCCCAGTCGGCTAGGGCAGATCCACTCTGTGGAATAAGAGATGGAATGTCGAGATATGGAATTTGAGCTGTTCCTGACAAAAAAAAAATCGGAGCAGTCTTTGGGGACTGCCGATAGAAGTGAAAACAAAAAGTACACAGACCTCAGTCGTAGCACTGGTAATGCCCCGCGCATGCCTATGTGGTGCTACGCCGTAGCGGATGCTACGAGTGCTACGAACGGCTACGAAGCGTGACCGCACGTTACGTTACGTGACGATGAGTTCAATTTTTTTCCTTCACACAAAAAGTGCTCAACGCGCCTAAAGAAGTTTTCACTTCAAAAATATCCTTATTGGCTTAGAAATTGTAAAAGAGGTACTGGTGTCGATTCTGTTGTGCAGAAACTAAACTTAAACGGTGTAAACGGTTTTCTGTGCAGTGTAAATTACACAGATTCATCATGATTATTGGAGAGATGTCCAGACACTGGCCCATTGTTAAAGATTTTTGTGCAAACATCATAATATGACTCTTGCCCTTATCGTAATTTATTTGGGGTCGGCGCAGCAGGAGTCTATGCAGTTTTATGGAGACGTATCCTCCGAATAACTAAAATAAGCAAAAAGCCGCTAAAGCCGCGTTGACACGATCAGAGTATGCTCGGACCGAGTGGACTCGGATATCTACTCGGACGCAACTCGTATTGTGGCAACCCATAATCCGATCGCAGTCGGATGGGTTGGTATGGGTTGCCACAATACGAGTTGCGTCCGAGTAGGTATCCGAGTCCACTCGGTTCGAGTATACTCTGATTGTGTCAACGCGGCTTAAGCTGAAGTGGGACTGGACTGGCCACGTCTGCCGCATGCCCAATGAGCTGTGGGCCAAAATAGCCACTTTCTGGAGCCCTGACACAGCCAGAAGGTGTCGCGGCAGACCTCGTAGAAGATGGCGGGACGAGCTGGATAAAACTAACGACCAGTGGTCTACATTAGCCCTGGATAGAGAAAACTAGAAGTCATGGGAAGAGGCCTTTGCCCAGCAGTGGGATGACGCAGGCTAACAGTATCAGTAATTAAAATAAACGAAGCTGTGTGGACTCTGGTGACAATATACCTGGTCTACGGCGCTATGGCTAGTAGACACAGCTCCGGCACCTGCACCCCTAGCCAAGTTGACAATCTACAATCGTTAAGAAAGAAGAAAGAAAGAAATCATCTCAACGTTAAATCACGTGATCAACACAAACGAATAGAAAATTCGTAGACAAGTTTACATCGTTCAAAATGATAGGATAGAATGTTATCGTTTCTACAATGTTGATCGCTAAACTTTTTGGTAGGAACGCTCACCATAGACTAAAGTGTAGGTTTTTTCTACAGACATTAGAGAACGAGCGATCGACTCAGTCGTGTCAACTTGGCTACCAATTTAACGCTTTCTACAATCGCTTACGCCAAGGCGTTTACGATTGTAGAAAGAGAATTGATATGAATCGTTTGTAACTTGGCTAGGGGTGCTGGTCTGAACAGCGTAATAGAAGACTAGTCTCTGTTGAAAGGACCTATACTGCCCAACTCTTACCTGAGCTATAACCCTGGTGACCATATCCCTGGTCTGCGGCGCTATGGCCAGTAGACCAGCAGACGCAGCTCCAGCTCCTGGTCCGAACAGTGTGATGGAAGACCGGTCGCCGTTGAAAGGGATGATGTTGTCGTACACCCAGCGGAGAGCCATCGCTTGGTCGAGGATACCGTAGTTGCCGGGGGAGTTCTCGTCGCCGGTTGATAGGAAACCTGTTCAATGATTTAAAAATGTGAATAATTATGAATGTGTATTGTACAGACTACAGAGGCCAGTACATCAAGCCTCTACAATCTGTCAAATTTCTTTAATAGACTTTCAACTTTATTGCTGAACCATTAAGTTCAAATTTGTCAGTTTCGGGTAGCTTGATATATTGGCGTCCTTACAAAATCATCGGGCCCAGATAAAAATGATTGGCTAGTTAGGTATTCTTATTATGACTCCCAAACAAAGAAATTCCCAAATACCCATAGATTTCAAAAGAGCTGTGTAATAATTTTGGTCTATCCATCTTTGTAAATCGTCAAAAAGTTACGACAATTGCTTCCGACTTCAATTTTACTAGTGCTTTTATCGTCAAACTGGAACCACATGTAGATAAGAAAGAAAATTTGAAGCCTGAAGCGAATGCAAAACTGCACGACGGTTTTTTTGGATTAAAATTGTCTTAAACCGTAAACTAGGTAAAATGAGGATAACGAACGAGTCTTATAGTATCCACTTCTGCTGTTTCGTGTCGCTGGCACAATTTATATATTTTGTTAGCTCACAACTTCGCCACTTCCACCACATCGTCGGTGGTAATGCAATGGTCATTTAGGCTGCATTTTTTGGGCTAAGAGGACAGTATTCACTTCAGTTCCACTTACCAAGAGCACCAAGCCTATAATTGATAGACACCACAATAACGTTGTAGAAGGCAGCCAGCATATGCCCAGGGAACAGGTTCGATGCCCCAGAGTTGTACTGCCCGCCGTGGATGTAGATCATTACTGGGTAACGTTGTGCTGTGGAGCCGGCGTCCGTCTGGAGGTGGAAAATGAAGAGTTGTATAGGTTTCACATCACGCGGTTTCACCCGCGTAGTTCCCGTTCCCGTGGGAGTTCGGGGATAAAAAATAGCCTATGTTACTCAGGGTGAATGTAGCTTTCTAATGGTGAAAGAATAATTGAAATCGGTGCAGTAGTTTTTGAGTTTATTAATTACAAACATACACACACACAAAAATACAAATCGCCTCTTTATAATATTAGTGTAGAAGTGTAGATGTAGATAACAAAACCTGTAAACCCCGAAGAATTAGGCAAATGTGTACCTAATTCAGACACTGTGGCTCTTACTGAGAAATTCCTGATGGAAAAACCCAATAACATTCCCCAACAAAAAGGGAGTATAGTAGAGGTATCTGGTATCAGGTAATCAAAGTCATGAAGAGCTGCGGATCCTGGCATTAACATAAAAATGTTTTTAAGGGACTCTTATTTTGAATTGTCTTTAGAGTTTTGGCTTAAAAATACGTCGTTTAAGTTCTCGTCGTTGGTTGAGTTGTTAACTATCGTTTAGTTTAATTATGCACGTAACTTTAAAGAACTCTGTAACTACACTCAAAGTATTTACGGGATAATATCCGTGGTTTTCTTTATTGATGAGCTCCCGATATTTTGACGCTGTTGCAAGCATCATGATCGCGGGAATACTCCCGCGATTATTCCTGAGTATTCCCGCGATCATGATGCTTGCAACAGCGTCGAAATATCGGGAGCTCATCGATAAAGAAAACCACGGATATAATTCCGTAAGTACTTTGAGTGTAGTGAAAAACCGTGAAAGTCTTAAACTCTGTCCGCATAATAGTTGAAGTGTAACTCGATCTATCTATCTGTTACATTGCCACGCCATAACGGCTAAATAGATTCCGATGACTAACACATAGGTTGAGGTTGGGTTTTACGCGAAGACGCTTATACAAAATTTAAAAATTCGCGGCGTTAGTCTTTTAGAAACTCAATACAACATTTAGTCTTGACGTATAAAAATTAAAGCTTAAGCTAGTTCAATTATCGTCCGTAGCCATTGTGCTCGGCATAAAGGTGGCTAATGAAGCAATAAGCTAGCTAATTAATTCAGGACAGCCGGCGCCGACATCAATAGTCAGTTCATTTGCTAATTGAAAGGGCCACTGCTGTACCAAGTTAGGGGACTTTGGAATGCAGTGCGTGACCGTGTTTTGGAATTTGGGTATAATCGGATATCCATACCTAATCCTTATATCATTTACAATCTCGGAGCTCGTGGCTGAATAATTCAATTCTTCCAGCTGGTGTAATCTTGATACTGGCGTCCCTCAAGGCGGTATTTTATCTCCTCTTTTGTTCTCCATTTTTATAGATCTTATTACTACCCAGCTTCAGTGTGCGTATCATCTTTACGCTGATGACTTACAGCTTTACAGTCAGGCGGGTGTTGACAACATATCCGATGCGATTGAGGAGCTAAACCGGAATCTAACAGTTGTGAAAAATTGGTCAGATCGTTTCGGGGTAGCGGTTAACCCAACCAAGTGTCAAGCTATTATTATAGGGAGCACCCATAGCTTGCGAAGGCTGAATGGTCTAACGGTGCCGCCGGTTACTTTTGATGGCACAGTCATTACGTTTAGCTCCGATATCAAGGATTTGAGCTTGTATGTTGACACTTGCCTGGATTGGCGTAAGCAGGTAGCGATTGTGAGCAAAAAAGTCACCGGGTCGTTGCGGTCTCTTTATAGACTGAGAAATATGCTCCCATCACACATAAAGGCAATGCGGTTCAATCCCTTATCTTCCCCATACTTGACTATGGTGATGTGTGTTACTACGACCTGAATGCAGATCTCCTCAATAAACTTGACCGACTTCTTAATAACTGCATTCGATTCGTTTTTAATCTCCGCAAATATGATCACGTTTCCGCACATCGGTCGCGCTTAAAATGGTTACCCATCAGAGAGCGCAGATCGTTAAGGGCTTTGACAACCTTGTTTTCTCTTCTCGACAATCCCACTTCCCCTTCTTATTTGACTTCTCACTTCCAGTATTTATGTTCTGCACACAGCAAGAATCTTCGTTCGTCCAATAATCGTCTTCTACGATGACCTTCTCACCGCTCTGGTTTTCTTAAATCCTCTTTTCCTATCCAGGCAGTTTTCCTTTGGAATGCGCTCCCTTTGAATACAAGGACGGCCACCAGTCGGTTCACATTTAAGGTCAAAGCTCGTGAACACCTACTCAAGAAGTTGGCAGATTCGTCCCACAATTGATTTGTTGTTTTTCTCTATCTGTTGTTTTGTATTTTTTATCTTTCTTCACTTTGTATATTTTGTTGTATGTATGTATTTAAGTATTTATTATTATATTTTATTCTGAAATGTTCGGTTAGTACTATTGCACCTACTGTTTTGTCTCTGCATCACCCTAAGGTAGACTGGTAGAAAATGCCCAAGGCATTAAGTCCGCCTTTGTACTTTATGTGCATAAAGTTTTAATAAATAAATAAATAAAATAATAAATAACAGCCACTCGAGTCGATCTTTAGGTTAAGCCGTGCTTGCCTGGGTTGGTCTGTGGATGGGTGGCCATCCTTACATACCGAGTTTTCTCCGTGCCTCGGAAAGCACGTTAAGCAGTTGGTCCCGGCTATCATTTGTCCATCTTTGACAACAGGTAGTCAGTGGCCAAGTCTGACAACCAGTCTTACCAAAGTGGTATCGTATTACCCAGTGTGAACTGGGTTGTGGAGGTCAGATAGGCAGTCGCTGTACGTAAAATACTGGTACTCAGCTGCATCCGATTAGACTGGAAGCCGACCCCAAAATAGTTGGGAAAAGGCGAGGCAGATAATGATTTACGATCTCCAACAACGAACAAACACTAATAAAATGGGTGTAAAAAATGGGTGTAAAAAATGGGTGTATTAGTATGTAGGTACCCATTTATGTGTTTTTAATTGATGCTTACAAAATGGTATTTTTCTTATTTATTTTTATTGTACTCTATCACAGTACTATCCTATTTGACCCAAAGGTTGACTGGTAGAGAATGCCTTGTGGCATTAAGTCCGCCTATGTACCACCCTTGTACATGAAGTTTAAATAAATAAATAAAAATATAATGAAGCAGTAAGATACTTGTTCTCCCCGTCACTGTGATATTTTTTGTTTGTTCTGGACAATACCTGGGAACAGTACTTGATCTAATTACAGAGATATTGGAGGTCAAAGTTCCAACTTTTCAGTTTTTTTAACTACAACTGTTTAATGTTATAACTTGACTTTAAATACCTCCATGATCCCTATATTATTGAATGCATCCATCAGTATGTTTTGAGTGCGTTATATTAAGTAAATAAATAAATATGACTGCTGGAAAATAATTTCCTAGCAATCATATTTACGTAAATGCGTTACTTTATTGGCCGGAAGAAACTGGATTGATGAAACAAAACCGCCAAAAGTGGAGAGATTTGGAAGAGACAAAAGGTACAGTTACACATGCTTATTAATAGCACGAAAGCATGCCACCGATGCCACTATTGAGCAATTGCTACTTAGTAGCATGTGTGTCGAAACATTGCTAATAATGAGCATGTTCATTTAAAGTTTGCTCAAAAACCGACGGTCGTGCGATTTTTAAGCATGCTCTCTACCTGCAGCGCCGTGGAAGGGGGCGTGCTTTTAGCGCGACTGAACAGGTTTGCTTATTGAGCATGCTAATATCGATCACTTGTTCGCAGCAGGCAGAGTACTTGCTGGAATGTTGAATACCATAGCTTCCAGTCCACGCTTAAAAAGCATGTGTGTTCAATTGTTTGCTTTGAGCACGCTTATTTAGAAGTATGCTTAAAAAATGTATGCTAAACAAAATCAAATGTGTCAGTTTAAAGAGCATGCTTGTTTTAAGCATGTTAATACGCATGACATTTAAGAGAGTAGTGTTACAGATTCATTCGGAATGCTTGGTTGACGGCATCATGAAGATTCCGTTTACAAGTCTTATTTAGGAAGTAAGAAGTATTAGCAATTAATTAACATACTCCCGATAGAATTTCAGTCATCGCGGCTAATCTCAACGCAGGAGATATTATAGTGCCTATCATAATGCAACACAGGTGCACTCTCCGTTTCTTTACTCTCACAATCCGATGGGACGGCAATCCGATATGACTGGGAAGAAACCCGGTGAAGATGAACAGCTTTTTAATACACCATTAATTACGGACTCGCGTTTGCAAAGGTGCACTCTGTTCCTTTACTCTCACAGTCCGATGGGACGGCAATCCAATACGACCGGGAAGAAATCAGGTGCAGGATGAACGGCTCCTTAATACACCATTAATTACGGACTCGCGTTTGCACAGGTGCTCTCTATTCCTTTACTCTCACAGTCCGATGGGACGGCAATCCGATATGACCGGGAAGAAATCAGGTGCAGGATAAACGGCTCTTTAATACACCATTAATTACGGACTCGCGTTTGCACAGGTGCACTCTCACTTCCTTTACTCTCACAGTCCGATGGGACGGCAATCCGAAACGACCGGGAAGAAATCCGGTGCAGGATGAACGGCTCTTTAATACACCATTAATTACGGACTCGCGTTTGCGCAGGTGCGCTCTGTTCCTTTACTCTCACAGTCCAATGGAACGACAATCCGATACGACCGGGAAGAAATCCGGTGCAGCATGAACGGCTCTTTAATACACCATTAATTACGGGCCCGCGTTTGTAAATTACAGTAACTCCGCGGTTGATTTAATTCTGCCAAACAAGGTTGAAATGCCGGTCTTGTTTCATACTGGACTTTAATTCAAGAGACATAAGGTTCATCTAGTTCTATAGGCGCCGACCCAAATCGTACTAATTAGAAACGATTAGTCGGTAGTTAGTGAATCATTGTCAGATGACCTCTGTGATATAACTGGTTCTATTGCAAACCGTAATGGCGTTCAGTGAACTTACAGTCTGTGTGTCATGAAGAACGAGTCGGTCTTTTATGCTGAGGTTAGGCCGTGGGTGGGTGAATAGGTGACACCGCCTAGCCCTTCCAATGATGAAAAAATTATCCAAAGAATAAATGAATGAAAATAATGAATAATGATAATGAATGTGTTTTACGATACCGCTAGTATTTTGCTTGCATAGCTAAAAAATCGAAAACAGAAAAATCGCGAGTGAAAGATCTTGTCCGACTCTTGCAGTCTGATTTGCTAAGTTATTCTTGTACTTATTATCACGTATGTCATCACTACATATTATAATACAAAGTCCTCCGCCGCGTCTGCCTGTCTGTTCGCGATAAACTCTAAAACTACTGCACCGATTTTCATGCTGTTTTCACCAATGGATAGACTGGTTAGGAAAAAGAAGAAGGTTTTAGTTTATAATTTGTCAAGTTTTTGTATACATTGGCTAAAATTTAATGATATTTGTTGGAGGTGTCGGAAAAAAAATAAGCCGTCTGGGAGCTTTACTTTTGGTCGCGATAACCGACATCCACGCGGGCGAAGCCGCGGGCATCAGCTAGTTGAAATAATATAAAGTAACTAAGCGATCCCAAAGAACTATTTCTTTGCAAAGTGATTTCTTATCTACTTAACCCAGAAATAAACCATGGATCCGCTCTTGCACACACACATACTACATCATTAAGTTAACATACAGTTAAGGGCCCATAATATGCATAGTGTTTGATTTTAACAGTACCCAAAATAGGGACACCTCACAATAGACTCTAAACAAATAGCATTACACATTGATAACAATTATAATTCGATGTCAAATAACCCATTCAAAATCGAGTGGCCAACAAAGACAATGGGCCCCGAATATGTAATGCAGTCATCGAAATAATTTAGAAGCTTAAACAATATCGATAATTATCATTAGGACAATGTGATGTGCGTTTGCGGATATCTATTGTCGGATCAGCGGTCGAGGGTTGATCCGAAATGGGTTGTTTCTTGAATAAATCCTATCAGTCCCGTTTCCTTAGGTATTTAGTTGGTTTACAACGTAGTGAAGTCACAATCTACCAAGTATTAAGTGAATTGCATCAAGCTTTAGTGCATAGCATTTCAATACAAAAAAAAAACAATTTGCAATAATTTTGCAACGCGGCGCTGTCCGCCAAAATCTGCGTCGGCATTCTTTCATTGTTTCGCGATAGCATTACCCATCATCTGCCTAGCCTTATCTGTGTTGGGATCGGCTTTCAGTCTAACCGGATACAGCTGAACACTAGTATTGAACAACAAAACAAATGCAAACTGCGATTAAATTACTCAAAAAACAATTGAATAGAAAAGAAGGAAGTATCTAAGGGTCCGTGGCTTCCGGGGTTACGGGACTGTTCGAAAGAGATACCGTGGCCCCGGAACACAAAGGGCGATGAAGGAACATGGATGGGTTTTAGTCAGTAAAAGCCTGACACTCCCTCCTGCTCCGCCCAGAGCGGGAGGAGTCATTGGATGATTTCCCATCCGAAAAGAAAAAAAAAAAGTGTCGGTGGCTTAGGCCCCCAGTGGTCGAGGCACCTGTGGCTGACGCCTCCGAAGGCTGACGGCTCACACAGGACAAAACAAAAAAAAAATGGTTGAATTAAAAATAACACAAAATTGTATTAAAAATTTAAAAAAAAAATCATAACAAAAAGCTAAAACAAATTAAATTGGTCCTGTACGAGGCCAAAAAGGCCCCTAGCAATTTGGAGTTACGTAGGGAGGAGGCTTGCGCTCCTGTGCGGCTCAAACTTCGAACGTTTCTCCTTTCGATTCGAAATTCAAATTCAAGAACACAAATGTCTGTGTGACAACTATGAACCACTGAGAGAGAGCGATAGTTTCTTAATTTGTAAATGTTTTGAGTGAGACATTTTTACCCAGTCACCCATAGGCCAAGCGCACACCGCTGGAGGCGCAGCGGAGCGCATTTGAAGACAACAATCTAATATAAACCTTAACTACCTTGATATACGGTCGCGCGCATGCTCTTGTGGTAGCTTGAGGGCGCTCCGAGTACCGCGTGCGAATTTATTCTTATATTGACCGTATATCAAGGTAGTTAAGGTTTATATTAAATTGTTTTCTTCAAATGCGCTGGGCCATAATGCTGAAGACCAGTGGCTCTCTAACGTTTCGTCCGTATATTCGGATCTATCAGTCTCTCACTCGCACTCATAACGGTTTCTAGTTTGCAGGTCAAACGATTCGCTCGTGAGTTTCAAGCACCTGCATTTTCTAACCATAGATTTATCTATACAAGAATTTCTGATTACACATAGTTACATAACAGAACTGTAACACCCATTGTTCCATAAATAAATTACGTACCTAATCAGATGGGCTAGCTATTCGCAACTATTCGCTAGGGACAAAGGCTATGTTTTGTAATGCCATCATCATTATGGATCCGTCACATGCCAACCTCGTTTGTGAAGGCTTTTTGGTGTAAATGTAACTTGCGTGCAATTTGATGAAAATGTATGCTATGTTTTGATAATTTGGAATGGGATTGGGAATGGTATATCGGTCTATATGTTACTTGATACATGATGATATCGTGGCTAAAGGCTTGTATTACAGAATGTCACTCCTTACTCAAGAATAAAAAAAAAACAATCGGGGCAGTCTGGGGACTGCCGATAGAAGTGAAAACAAAGAGTACACAGGCCCCTCCCCAGTCGTAGCACTGGTTATGCCCCGCGCATGCCTATGTGGTGCTACACCGTAGCGGATCACCTATGAGTGCTACGAAGCGTGACCGCACGTTACGTCAAGTGACGATGAGTTCAATGATTATCATTCACTCAAAAAGTGCTCAACGCGCCTAAAGAAGTTTTCACTTCAAAAATTGACGGCACGATTGGCGCAGTCGCTGAGCGATTCGCTGCTGCGCTGTGTGTCGCGCGTTCTATCCCCGCAAGGAACAAATATTTGTATCGCCTCAAGTAGTTGTTCCGGGTCTGGCTGTTTGTATTATGTGAGTTAAAATGTTGTCAACGCACCCACGATACAGGAGAAATTCCTAGTCCACACTAGAACTTACACCACTTACTTGTACAAGAATTTGTGTGGTATACTACCACTAAAAACCCCGACTACTGAAAAATGACTCTAATTAAATTCGGGTTTACAAGGTAAAATCGACTCCTATTGTTGAAGTTGGTACCCGGGCCATAATAACGAATCGATTAACACCTCATCAAAATCGGATGAATAGTTTAGGCGCTACTGAGGAACATACGTAAATACAAACATATATACATACAGGATTGACATAGACTGTTTTAAAATCATAACCCTTCCTTTAACTTCGCCGTAGTCGGGTGAAAAAAGATATTAAATTCATCCAATTAAATGGCAAAAATCTATGCTTGAGTTTTGAGTGGCGTCCTGTAATACGGACCTAAATGCCGGATTGATTCTAACACAACGTCGCGCCTAGGGTTGCCAACCATACTGTTAAAAACAGTAATAAACTTTTTTTAACTACCTACATTATAGTTTTACTGTTCAACAAAAATAAAGTATACAAAATACTGTTTTTAGCATCAACATTTTCGGCAGGTAATGAACGCAAAGTAGCGGCACAGAATAAATAGTACAAGTGTGGCGGGAAGACAGAAATAGAGCTTCAATAAATTTAATAAAAAATGAGCTCCACATTTATTTAAATTTTAGTTTTGATTGTGGAAAGAAAGGCCTATGAGGCTTAAAACACTTTAAAACATAAAAAAATACTGTTCATTTTTCTAAAATACTGTTTATTTTCCTTCTCAGACCCAAATATACTTTATTTCTTGTAAAAGTTGGCAACCCTCGCGCCTGTATCTCCCTCACGCTGGTAGAGTTTCACTACCTAGATTAACGTGTTTAATTTTTTTGTAAGAATAGTGCATATAGACGTACCAAATTGTCAACTCATATTTTATAGTGGCGCGGGCGTCTCCAAAAACGGGGGAACGAAATGGCTATGTGCGTAATCCTATAAGTCATGCAATTAATCGCATCGCAAGTTGCTAATCTCATACTCAGCGGAGTTTTAAGTTGGCATTGCGAAAAGTGCGGTTATTAAACCCAGCATGGCGCTTTGAGGCCCTCTTTTATATGAATTACTGCACGCATTTAATGCTTTATTTAATACATCATTCAGCCTCTGTTATCTTCAAACGATTGACACAAATATGGCGCAACTACACTTGATTCATAGGCTAGTTTCCACCATCAATAAATTACAAATCTATTTGGTCAGTCAGTTAGAGTATTGGGAAATAATGGACACGTATTTTTTGTTTTTGTAAATCAATTAATATTGACAACGATAAAACGCATCAAAACTCGTGACGTCACAACGTACTAAAAATTATAGCTCGGTGTGACGTATTGAGAATTTAAAAAGCGTCGTATCTTCGTCAATTTTGGTTTACGTAAAAAAAGAAAAAATACGTGTCAATTTTTTTTTGATAATCTAACTGACGGACTAATTAGATTTTTACAGGACACAAGCCTATTCGGGCAAACGACCAAGTCTATTATGGTGCTCATTTCGGTTTTAATTTCTTTAGTAGGTATACATATTGTAATATTTTTTTTGAATGTAAGCCAGCTATTAAATTAATGAGCATATTAACATACTCGTAATTACATGCGAGTATTTACTTGTAAGTAATTTTGTTTAATGAACGGGGTCCATTACGGTCGTCTTCGGACAATCACGTCTGGTTTCAATCGAACTACCTACTTATAGTGTAATAAATACATCAGGTACCCAAATTCGTGTAGTCTTGTCCAGATGACTGGATGCCGACCCCAACATAGTTGGGAAAATGCTAGGCAGGTGATGAGTCTTCAAATCCTAGAAGATGGTAAAATCGACTCACATTAGGAGAGAATATGTTCAAGTAGAGGCAGTCCTCATCCATGTCCCTGATGCCTTTAGTAGCGCCTGTGTACTTGACCGGTTGGGGGCATGCTGGACCCCAGTCTACTGCTTGCATCAACTGCCAGCCGGGGTGTTGTCGTGGAGGCTGTAAATTAATACTTGCTTAGATTTTGTTTATTGGTCACTATGAGGCCTAGGTTACAAATGAAGAAAAAAATATGTATTTTGGTTGTTGTACTATAACGAGAGCAGCGGTGGCCCTGTCGTGGCGCATTATTTTGTGTAATTTATTTCATCACCGCTGCTCTCAAAACGGTGAAGGAAAACATCGTGAGGAAACCGGCATGTCCTAGAACCAAAAAATCGAAGACATGTAACATCTACCAATCCGCACTGGGCCTGCGTGGTGGATTATAGCCCATTCCCTCTCATAGGGAGGAGGCCTGTGTCCCCGCAGTGGGAACATTAATAGGCTGAGGATGATGACTATCACGTCTAGGTTTTCTCAGATTTGCGTGTAGTAAAATCCTATCATATCATAAGAAAGTGCGCATTAGTGCGGCCCAGTGGCAATACCCTCGATTTACGGGTTGTAAGTTCAAGCATAAAAGTGCAAATAAGTAGGCAGTTTACTAGATTTAGATTTTTTCACCATTGCTTTCCATATGCTGTAAAACAAAAAAATTTGAAGATACGTGATATCCACCAAACCGCACTGGGTCCGAGAGGTGGATGATGGCCCACCCCTTCCCAAAAAAAAGGTCACACTCAGTAATGGAAATGGCTTAAGCGGCTTTCAGACTACGCTATAATATAATAGCATATAGTATATAGTTCATAGCACAACAATATCGCGCACCATACATTGTTATGGACACGTTCACACTGTACTGTACTAGGTATATATTATTGGCTTACTATACGCTATAAAATTGTGCGATGTGCTGAATTCATGCTGTGCTATATCACGCGCCGCGCTCTTCCTCATCCCTCACCCCCAGCCGCCCCGCAAGTGAAACGAGCGACACAACACGTCTGGACACGATCCTGTGCTTGCTATATACTATAAATGCTTGTGAACGCCAAGCTATATAGTATAGCATTAGATCCTTCTTTGCTATACTATATAGCACAATAGTATAGCGTAGTCTGAAAGCCGCTTTAGGTTGATTATGCTATGAAATTGCCGTTCTGCCGTACTGGCTATTTCAAGTCAATTTTTTTCTTATTTCGCAATGAATTCTAAGTTCAAATTATATTTATTTTTAAAATATGGAATTCTTTTTTGAAAATTGGTAATTTGTATAATGGTTAGCGTTCTGTTTTCAATTAATTGCATTTGTACGTTTGTAGTCATCACGGATACGTTAAACATTCGAGTGATTATGGAGTATGAGTAGCGTTGTGGCAGCAAAGCGGCAGAAGCGGCACGCAACATCAACGACCTAATATTTATGAATAAAAATGTAAAAGTTAAACTTTGGAATTGAGCGATGGGCTTGCCTCTATGGTCCTATTTTAGTATGGTAGAATTAATGAAGTAACTGGATTACTAATTTAAAATATTTTAATAGCTTACCTTGAATCTGCCTTCTAAGACTGGTGGTCTAGCATAAGGTATGCCCAAGAAAGCGGAAACTTCTCCCTGTATCCTTTCAACTGGTGACAACCATGGTCTGTACCCAGAATCTGGGTCTGGATTATCATACAAATACACCTGTTGGACAGAAATATTGAGAGATGTTATATGACATGAAATCTCATGTATGGCAATACCACAAATAACTGATCACTGTCTCTCAATAGTGAGCTGTTACGTGTGGTATCGTTGTTACCTATATGGTACATTTACTGCTGTTATTGCCTTAATGGCTGTAAGACATGAGATATATGAAAGTATTGGCAATTACTCTCAAAAGCGATAAGTATTGTAGAAAGCTTTATCGTACAATTTCTTATGGACTATCTTATAAGCAGTAATGCTTTCATGTTTTTTTTGCCTCAGAAACCTTTTCAAAAACTCAATGAAATAAAATAGTGATAATGATGAATGGCAATATTAAAAATATAAGTAATTGAGTTTCTCAGTGTTTGGATCAGAAATTTTGAAAAGTATTTTTGGAAATTGTATTATCAACTTTGAAATACTAACAGCCTACTTTTATTTAAGCATTCAAATAACCAAGTGCTCATGAAAATAGCAACACTACAACATCTTCGTAATTGTCTTTACACTATCTTCTTGTTATTTAAAATAAAAGAATATTAATCTAATTTAATATTAAATGTGGTGGTAAAAATGTGGTGCTGTTCCACAAACGATGGGGCACTTATTATCGTGTCCTGCTTGTCCTGTTGTTAGCTCACTACACGAACTGATGGACGCAACCGAAAGCGCCAAACTAGTGGCTCAGTTCTGGGCCGACTCAATTTAGATTGCCATCAACACGCTGAGAAGAAGAAGAATATTAAATTTCCTCACCTTAAACCCTTGCACTTGTCCATAGTTAGTAGTAACAAAGACATCCCTCTTCAGTTGTCGAGAGTCCCTTCTCTCCTTCCCTTGCAGGTCCTCCCTCCATCCTCCGAGCACACCGGGGAATAACGCATCTGGGTTGTTTGGGTCCCGGTTCTAAAATAAGAGAGAATGTTTATACCTGTGGCATGCACTTTGTCATGGTATGGAAATGTGAAGGTAAATGAGTCAGGAACCCGACCCCTCATTAATCATATAAAGAAACCCTTGAAAACTTATTCCTACTGGTAGCGATAAATGGAAAAAAAAATTCAACTATCCCCACCAATGCGGGTCAGTAGGGATATATGGAGTAGACAATTCCAAATATCCCAACCCGTAGAGATAGTGGGAAAAAAAAAACCAAGTATCCCTACCAGCAGGGATACGTCAGTAGGAATATATGGAACGGGGGGTGATAACCCTAATCTGTACTGGGCCTGCATGGTGGATTAAGGTGCACTCCCTTTTACAGAGAGAATACCTGGAGGCCTAACATGGCCGCTTTAGCAGAATCATAATACAATAATAATATGAATTGTGTTACAATTTGTAAAATAGTCAACAACAACAACAACAGCCCATTAAATCCACTGCTGGACACAAGCCTCTTCCATGATGGGAGGAATTTGCCAAACATGTAAAATGGTCATAAATTGACAATTCATAGTATTAGCTGTATTCTTAAAATGATCACAATCATTTTAAGAATTTTAATGTGATACATAATACATTATTATCCTATATGTATAGTGATTCTGATAAAGCAACCTTTTTAGGCCCCTGTTTGACCTGTGACCCAGCAGTGGGAACATAACAAGTGGATAATGTATTCTTGTCATGCCTGTTGAAACCTGGCGACTCACAACTAATAGGTTTAGCAATGGGCCTCATTAGCCAAGGTTTGATAAGTTGAATTTAGATAAAGACTTGGCTCACAGTAACAGTTCCGATTGAATTCTTATTAAATATTTTTTTAGATGTCATATGATAACAATTTAGAAACATTTTTATCTTAAATGTCCTCAAAGTTCAGGCTAAAGAGCTGGTCTATAGCATAATTGCAAAAATAGCTGTAAATGTATTTATTAAATAAACTATTCTTTGAATGGGATGACTAGTGTTGTTTACAAAACAAACAATTTAATCCTTTGAAATCAAAACTGAGTCATAGGAAGTTGTGAAATATGTAGTAGCTAGAAAGATAAACATAAGTGTATTTAGTAGTATACATATTTAAACAACAGTGAATACTCACAAGATTATAATTGAACTGGTTATCCAAAGGGTTTGTGTTGATGGGGTTGTATGGAAACCCTCCAGGCTGATTTATATTAGGGTTGTATGGATTATACCTTGCTGGATCTGTCCCATACCTCCTGTTATTGTACACATACGTCCTGTAGTCACTGTCTCCCGGGCTAGGCAGTCTTGAGGGTCGAGAAGTTTGCTCGCGAGAATTGTAAATATCACTGTTAGCTTGGCCATTATACAGGTCCTTATTCGACTGGCACTTAACGCTAGCATATAGAAACCACGTTAATAAATAATGTTTGTACATTTTCACATCACAAAACACACTTAAAAGTTTTTAAGTATAAGTTTCCGGATGAGTCACCATAGTACACTTTGTGAACAAAACTTTGCAGTTTAACTGCAATAAGAACTAACTGTATGAATGAAAACTAGTGTAATTATAAGTTAATTCACCGCGAATCCCATTAATTAATTGTTACACACTGTGACGAAGAAGATACGTGAGAAAAATAAGTGAGAACAAAGTTTCGTAAAAACACAGTAGTTGTAGAAAGAGTGTATCACATTTTTATCTCTGAGGCCCTAATTTCGATTTAGTACAATGTCGCGAAAGTACACGAGGGCTTATCTGTTTGTAATCAGCGAGTTATCGGTATCAAAACGTACGGCAACGCCCATTTGATCACAGTTTGTTTATTTCAACTTTTGTCGAGTGTGATCAGGGTTGGATTTAGGTACGTTGAAAAAGATGGCACAAAAAAATTAAAAGGATAGTATTTAAAAAAAAATATAGTACACTTTAATTTTTTTGTTAATTTAACGCAATAGTCGTTAAAATCAACACCAGTTAAGGCAAAATTTACTCCTCTCCTAAGTTTGTCAGTTCTAAAACATTTCTATCTTCATCCTTGGCATTTAATCTCATCAACATATCCTCAGTAGGAATAAAATCAGTACAATTCCCACTTTTGCTACCGCTTTTGATAAGTTTTGATGGCAACACAAGACAATAAAATGGTGTCTAAATATTCAGATAACGTAAAACTAAGCATTCGGGAGCAAATTTTAAATTATAGTATTTTAGCGTACTATCCTTATATGTGGATAGTATATAGTACGAAAGGCGAAATTAGAGTATAAATACTATAATTATAGTACAAAATCCAACCCTGAGTGTGATTGAGTTCAACTGATTTCGACATTATTGTTACTTGTTAGCACTGATATTCTCGGCTAGTCACCGAACCTATGAATGTCTGTTTTATTCTTTTTTTTTGTTGTTTTTGTTAGTACTATGTTTCTTTAAAATAGTAAATAACCATAAATTACGTTATTCTTCGCTGTTTTTGTAATCCTAATATAAAAAGCACGAGTTTAGAACGATTGTGATAACTGATTCACTATCTGTGGTGGGCCGAGAATACCAGCCCAACCGTAACGTCCTAAGGTCATTGACTTTACTTCGTTCAGAAATTGTTTTTTTTTTATGAATGAATCTTCGGAACTGGTTTTTACAATCTGTTGTTTCTATTTTTAAATATTTTAAATTATGACCGTTGATAAGGTTTCCTTATTAGCTCTTTGTTGTAACTTGATGATTTGAATATTTGATAAAAAGGATAATAAAAGTACGTAAGGTGAATGCTCCAGGGTAGCCCGCGAAATTCAAATTTTCTTACGTTTTTTGCAATTTGCAGGCCAGTGTTAGGTTTAGGCCACAAGAGTCCTATTACATTTTTTAGGCAAATTTTTGAATTTTACTTCCTGGATCAAATTATTTCAGTCGGCGTCCACGAGTCGATAATAATAGCGATATTTGGACGATTGTCGATTGATATTGACGAATATTAGAGACGAGACTGACATGAGACTGAGGAGCGAGCTGAATTGAGAATTATAGTAGGTACTTTAATTTTATTTATTGTATTTTTGTCTTATTATAATGACAAACGAAAACTAATGAAACTTATTCATTGTAAATTGAAGTTTTATATCATATTAATTTGTTTGAAAAAATTGAGGTTATTTGGTTTTTTTGGCTTAAATTACTATTTCTTTACGATTTTTTCCGTGAAAACTCAAGGAATTTAAAGAAATTCTAAAACTCCAATAAACAAGTAAAACATTCAACTTATCTTTTAGTAATTTTAGCTTTTATAAGAATTGAATGTAACTATGTGAATTTGAGTAAATTGTTGTGATTTGTTAAAGTTCCATCGTCGACGGGTTTTCTTGCAAACTGAGTTCGTAAAATATTTATAGTAAATTACACGAAAAGAAAAATGAAAATGTGGACTCCAACTTACAAGAAAGAGAATGGCACTATCGTTATTCATAAGCAAATAATTAAAATATCTTACTGCTGCTGAGAAATACTGCGTCAAAAATCATGAATTTACCAAAAAAATGTAATAGGACTCTTAAGAATAAACGGTATTTTAAGAATTAAATGAAAACTGGAAAAATAGCATTTGGGATGATGGGAGCCTAATGGGGAGACACAGGCAAAGATAATCTAATACCCGATCCAGACTCTCCACGAGGCTACACGAGGGAACGCGAGTACGAGAGTGTGGACGGTGCGCTCGTGTCCTCTCGTCTTCCCTCGCCTCGCCTCGCTGTCGCTCCGTTTTGTGTCGGTTTTTCGAACGCGAGTCAAAGGACGCGAGGGGTGAGGCGAGGGAATCATCCACACTCTCGCGCTCGCTCACTTTGTTGTAACTGATGCAGAGTAAGGCCAAATGACTCAACTTTCTCTAAACAGTTGAAATCTTTGTTTAAACTGACAAATTGTGGATCGATCGATCCTGTAATATTTGTAATGTAAATAATTTTAATATAATATTTGTAATGTAAACAATTTTAATGCAATATAATTGACTTGTTCAAAAAAAAAAAAACATCATTTTTTAAATATAATTTAAATCTTTATCATAAATGATAGTAATGATAGAAGCGAAAAACTCTCAATTCTTTTTTATTTATTTATTATAGACAATTATAAAAAAAAATTGATAAAATTTTGAAATTAGTCACGTGACTAGAAACGCGCCAAAATCGGTCGCCATTCGCCATGTTGGCTACGTCACAATGTTAACGGAGTTGCTCAACAATACAGTGTGAATTTTCGTGAACTTTCAGCATTAAATTTAATAATGAAAAATATGTCACGGCAGCAGGTTTCATACAATAAGTTTGTAGTTAATATCTACAATAACGTGTTGAGGTCGGTAAAACGACAGCGACATCAGTTTATTGCCAAATATGTGTAAAATACTTAGTAACTGCACCCTTCCTAAAATAGGTAACCTACATGCACTGAAAATATTGTCGTTTGCTAATAAAACTCGAAATGTCAAAATGGAAACAGTAACATTCTACCTGCGTTCTTATTTTCGTCATTATTCATACATAATTTTCATACACAAGCCCAACACAATCAAAGTCTTGACAATATTACTAAAAAAAACCATGTTGCAACATAACACTTCTTTTAGTAGTGCTGACCGCAAACCCAAGTTTCGCAATCACGATTAAAAAGTTTCATTCAGCCTAATCGATTCGATACTCGCCATGAAATGAAGTCTGGAAAAAAAGAGATGACACTGAATACTGAAAGCTCCTTGGTAGAACTTATATTAATTATTATAAACTATCATTTTTAATAATGTAATTTAGTAATTATTCGATGCTTTTGATTGATTTCACGAGAAGGAGATTATATTAATGAGAAACAAGGCTACGGCTAAATTCGCGTCGATTTTTTAATTTCTAAATTTAAACTTGGAATGCGCTCGCAATTCACATTTATGAGTATTTTTATTTACTACATCATTTATTTATTGTGAATTTTGTTTTGTAATAACTGAATGTTGGATATAGTGCGCCAATGATCTTGGTAGGCATAGTTTTGATTGATCCACCAAAGATAGATAAATATTATCAACTCTAAAACCTCAACAGATTTTTACAATACCTACCAAGATCCGTGGCGCACTTTTTCCAACTAACGGGACGATAGACTGAAGTGATAACTTAAATTAAACTAATTTATGTTGAACTACCTATTTGATATTGAAATTATTTAAAAATAAACAAATTAGTGGCGTTAGTTCAGATTTTGTCCACGCGCCAAAAAATCCTTGTACAGTCAGGTTTTTTAATACAATCGGATTGGGTTTTTAGACATGTGTCAAAATAAAAAGTAATTTAATCAAAAGCACTAATATGGGGTAGAATTTCGGAAAATGCTTTCTTATCGGATGCCTACGTCATACAAAGAACACACCCTCTAAGTTTCAGGTCTCTACGATTAGCGGTTTGGCTGTGCATTGATCCATCAGTCAGTCATTCAGGAAATCAGGAACTACTTCGTTCCCGAACTCTTTCGTTACCGTTCCGAATCGAGTCACCCTCCCAGAAGAAGTTGTCACTTCAAAAAATAGTAAATTTAAATACAATGTAATTTTGAACAGCGAGTGCATTTCTAATCTAAAATTTTGATTTCGAAAAAATCGGCGCGAATTTAGCCATGGATCAATCTGTACTGTTTATTGTTGGGTTGGTTTGAATACCTACGTATATACAATATACTATTAAGATTACCTATAAAAAAGCACAATAATATAATAATTATTTATTGTTTTACGCTTAAAACAAGATTATTTTAATTTCCATTCGTCGATTATTACAATCCTTAATTTAATTACTCGAGTTAATCCAAATTAACAAAAAAATAATCGATTGGAATAATCGCTTTCACACACATCACAAAGATTTAAAAAAAAATGTATCGGCATGTCATGTCGTCAACGTCAATAACAAATACATATTGAGTAGTGGTAATAAATATTACGTGTTATTGGTCCTGTGTTAGTAAATTACGCTTAGATCTGGGTATTTTCATGTTGTATAAAATATTTGGAATGGTATTTGTCATATTTGTTTTCGAATCTTTGCGTCTGTGTGATACAATGTGAAAAATAAAAATGTAAACACGCAAGATTGCCGCGAAACTTCGACTTTAGATTTCAAAATCATCATTACCATTAATTATTTAAATGGAACTATGGATGAATTCGTCACATAATTAAATGACGAGTCAATTATTCTCAACATAGTGGAGCTTGGATGTCCGAAAACTATTTTTTTTTATGATTTTTAGCCTCGGCTCACAATATGGCGATGACCGTATTTACGCACTTGGATTATAATAGGGTAAATATAGAATCTTGCGTGCTAAATATATAACTTTTAATGGTGTTGACATATGATCCTTTTATCCAACTCTCTTAATTAACGCACACTCATAGTATTTGAGGAACAGAATTTTAATAACAACAAGAAATCATCGATGCTAGATCAAAACACTGTATCAGCGCTGTAGCTCGGGTTTATTCGGGAACTGTCGGCGTGTTTTCGGTACGGGGTTCGAGAATATATTTTTAATCTAATATAACTTTCTAATTAGAGCGAAAAAAAAAATTGTTTGTTATAAAACATATATATGATCTTTCCATTTATGACAAAAAAAAAATCTAGTATAATACTCAATTGCAATAGTTTGAATCAATATTATATAATGTAATCTAGCAATTTGATATATAAAACATTTGCAGTGCCCTTACAGGGTGTGCATGTCTTAATACTGTGTCATGCAATTTTAATGCATGCCTAATAACCAGTGTTTTACATGTTAGCAAAAAAATAAATGATATATACAAAAAAAATATATATATATTGGTAGGCACATAAAGTAGCTAACGCAGTCACTTCAATCACATCCGTCTTGTAGTAGACGTAGCGGGCAAGTGAATAAATCGAGAGTGTGGATTGCTAGCACTCGTGCAGCCTCCACTCGCCAAGACTCGCGCCGAGGGCCTCTAGGAGGCGCCTCGCGAGAGTCTGGATCGGGCATAAGATGGCACCACCATAGCAGTCAATCTGACCAATGAGGTTTAAGCTATTTTGAAATATAAAATGACATTACCACATTTTCAACCAATGACGATGTTGGGCACCAGTTATGCTAGCGCCATTAGTTCCACAGAGTGTTCCCATTTGTTCTCATCACCCCACTTTATAATACCTACTAGTTTGTTGAGGTGCCCCGAAAACAGGTTAGAATTACGGAGAAGAAGAAAAAACATCTCATGAAAGAAAATAAAGCACTAGGTCCTACTAAAGGGAAAGGTTAAAACATTAGAAAAGAAAAAAAAATGACGAAAAAAAAAACACGCAGCAACTTTATCATAATTGTCTAAGGTTGATTTTGTTTGACTAACCGTTCTATGTAAGCTTTCGGTGTCGATAACGCGGGTCCATGATTTTTGTTCACCCAAAAAGTGCTCAACGCGCCTAAAATGAAGAAGATAAAAAAAATCAAACTATCATCAGATGAGTCGGTCAATTCATAATATCTGCGATGATGATAGTACCTAGTGACTAGGTCCATGAAGATTTCAACATGTTTTTGATTTGTTGTGACTCATCTGTAAAATCAGACGAGTCAGACAAAAAAAAAAAACAGATTTTCATGAAGTGATTCCACCATAGATTATGATTGTGATTTTTGTATTAGGCAATAATTGTTTTTAATTTTATACATAACACTAACTTTGATCAATGTTTCTAAACATAAAAATAAGTTTAACGCTTAGCCGTTCCCGAAAGGGAACAGAACATTGTTATTTTAATTGTGTCTGCAATTGCGGGTATATAAAGGACACAAAAAAAAAGTTACAAGAGAATATAATATTTTGGGCTACCATTAGTGAATCTCATTACCCCTTATTCTGGTTCTTAATAACTCGTAGGTACTCTGGGCAATGGGAGCCAATGTTATTTTTTTATAAATTATTGTAACTATCTTTGTATGGCATTTTTTTAAATTTCTATGTTAGGAGAAACCTTAATATTTTAAGTACTTTCACTACAGTAAAAACCAAAACTAATTCAAAACGAGATTTTTGTAAAAAGATATTGTAGTTTTAGCTTAAGTGGCGCCAATTCCCCCTTGTTCCCCCTACTATGTAGGTTTTCCCTTTCCTAGTTAGTACAGAGTTTACTGAATAGGTACGTGGTAACCGTTATCGCGTTGGTGTCCCTTCTACCAACCCGAATGGCCACTAACGCGAGGCCCGGGGATTCAGGGTAATCTACTTGTGGACGGGATTGGCTTGACCTTTAGTTTTTTAAACCATGCCTCTATTTGGAATTTGGGATCCTGGCTCTAGACCTAACATCATGATGTTGGATGACTAATTTATTTTCAACTAGCTTCCTAGCTTTCTAGCTAGCCGCCTGGCAGAAGCCCGTGGCTACGCCCGCGTGAAGTTCATCAATTTCATCCAAATCCGTTCAGTAGTTTTTGCGTGAAAGAGTAACAAACATCCATACCTACTGACAAACTTTCGTATTTATAATATTATTAGTAGGATAGGTTAAAATAAACTTGACGACCCACTCATTACAGTTTTTTTGTCTTTCATAATAATATAACGTATTTAAATACTTGCATCTACCGTTACATTGTCCACCTACTTTGTTTTCTCTATTGTTTCCTCACTTTACAAAGTAAGGTGTTACTAAAGTTGTTTCTAAAACTAGTTTTCAAGTAATGTTTTGTCTAGCTATGCGGTTATTTGCTTGACCCAATTAAACTTATTTGCATTTCCATTACAAAGGGTTCAGCGGCCAGGGAACGGTGACAGTAACCGGTATAAAGCGTAACCCACACCGCCAGCTATTAGCGAGCGAGCGAGCGAAGCAGACGAGGCATCACCTCTTTTTTCAAAGGTACTTTGATTCAAACCGCACGAGAACTATCGAAAAAGCCGAACGAATTATGAAGGCTCCACCACACAGGCGCGTTATTACCGCACGATAATGCAGCATGCGTTATTGCGATATTGCGTCCCTATTCCTTGCACACAAGTGCGCTTTTAGCGTCTGATATTCTACTCATATCGGAATATGGCAGGACGTAGAAACGCAAGCGTCCTACTTCTATTGAATCGTTATTATCGCAGCCACAGATCATAGAAACAACAGTATGATCTGTGATCGCAATAGTTTGTGGGATCACATGCGTCCCAATAACAAATGTTCTAAGAACTCATATCGCAATATCGCAGGACGCAGAAACGCAAGCGTCCAACTTCTATTGCGTGTGTATTATCGCGCAGTGTCTAACTTCGTAGCCTTCCTAATACATGATGTACTAAAAACAGATATCGCAATAACGCATGCGATATTATCGAGCGATAATAACGCGCCTGTGTGGTAGAGCCTTGAAAAGGATCTCGTCTGCCTCGCTCGCTCGCTAGCTGGCGTTGTGGCATGTGCTTTATTAAACACCGGTAATAATAAAATATTCAACGAAAGTTTTTACTGTTACTAAAATATTTTACGAGTAATACCTACCTACCCATTTCTTTCATGAATACAGGATGCGATTTAGTCACCTGTAGGTACCTATCCTTCAAGGAGGTGATCCTACCCGGGTTGGAGTGTAGTGTAGTGGTAGTGAGTTGAAGGAAATTTACCAATTTTATTGCAATATCGGGTTGACCTTGTCTATAGAAACCATTTAGCATCCGAGAAACGACGTATCGTTTCCGAGAAATAGGCCTAGGTTTCAGGGTTCTAGGTCTAATAAAATTAGATTTGTTTGCTGCTTTTGTTGCTTTTTAATAAAATTAGACTTGTTTTTTAAACAAAATTGCAGTTTATGCGGTAAGCGAATTTTAACAAAATTCGCTTACTGCATAAACTGTTACTTCCGTCAAAGATCATTAATTAAGTTAGACACGAATTTCCCTAAATGATACAAAGATTCATGGACAAAGTCCCAATCAGCGAGTTACTCACGAAAAAGTCGTCCACAACATTCCACCGGGAGTTTTCAAGCCTTACTCGTAATTCCAGTCACGTATGCCTTTGGTTACACTAAAAGCAGGCACCTGTGAATTTTCACCAAAATCGGTTGCAAATGGAGGCCTTTCTAGGGATGGATGGAGAATTGAGTTAGATGCTTTGCATTATTTTCTAGAGAAGATTCTATTGCAGAACATCACGCCTGTAATACCAGAAGGTTTAGGCAGAGGGGTTCCCTAATAGGTACTAAGTGAGTAGGTACACTAATATTTCACCAGTTATGATTTATTTGAGTCCCGTGCAATAGGGGGCGAGCCTATTGCCGTCAACCAAGGCATAAATCCAAACTCCAAAAGTATAATTTAGTTAATAGAACACTTTGCCATAACAAAGTATATCGTGCCCCCCACAAACACCTCCACCAGTTCTTTCCATCAGTTCGTGAACGGCTGGCCAGGACATGGCTGGAGGTTGATCACTGTGTTGCCCAATATCTCACCGGTCATGGTAACTTTAAGAGTAAATTATTTTCCTTCAAGCTTGTTGACTCGCCTTTTTGTCAATGTTCCACATCTGACTGCGAATATGAACAATCAGCACATCTAAATATATAAAAGAAGAAACTGACTGACTGACTGACTGACTGACTGACTCATCTATCAACGCACAGCCCAAACCGCTGGGTCTACAGATTCCAAATTTGGCAAGTAGGTTCCTTATGTGGTCTAGGGGTGCATTAAGAAAGGATTTTTCAAAATTCACCCCCTAAGGGGGTTAAACGGGGCTCCAAAGTTTGTATGGGGAAACAAGATTAGTTAGACTATTTTATTCGAAACTTCACAGGAGTGCTCCTGTTCGCGACGAACGTCACCAATCCAACACATAGTGTTGATTATAGTTAAAAAATAGTGTAGAGTCAGTGTATGGGCAATATAGTGAAATAACAAAGTGCCATTAGTGAATCTAGAATAGTTAGATAGTAATTTTCAGGCGCGCTAGACACATATGGGCTCGCAAGTGGAGTTTTTAGTATAATTTAACGCTTTGGCGAGGTCCAGGGAGCCTAGGTTGCGACCTAGGCCTGGATATAGTAATTTTTTATAACTTAGCTTATAGTTGAACCACTTAGACGAGAGTATGACGGTCTAGCGCGGCCATATTGGGAAAAAACGGGAAAAAATTGTCTTACAGATTTTCAGTTGAAGGATCGTTACAGGCTGAAAGATACAGACACGAAAAAATAAGTAACAGTTTCAGATGGACCATATACTCGTCTAGTATATGGCGATTATATACTTACAGTCACAGCAACAGTTTTCGTGTAATTCAGCCTGTAAGACCTTTCATCCAGACACTTTTGGAAAAGCTGTCCGGTTTTATGGAAATAATTTCCACATTTTAATAAAGATTTTCGTTGTTTTTATGTCTGTACATAAATAACGTTATGTGGAATTGTGGCGATGTATATAATGTGTTTAAACATAAGCTCAAAATTGTAATTTGCAGAAAGATTGTACATTTCCATAATCAAATTTTCATTAAAGTTTTCCGAAATCAGAAAGCGAAATCAGGGTCCTCGTTACAGTAAAGTTCTGGAGTACCTTAGTAAACTCGACTTTTCTTAGAATCGTAGTCATCAGTACGGCAATTAAATATGTATAAGTAAACAGTGAAAAAGTAGTGCGCGAATTAATCCTGAAATCGCTTCCTGTACAGTCATGAAAGTTAAATAAGTGTCTTATTTTCCCAGTAACCCCTATCCTCCCTCGTTAGGTCAACGCCCTGAGATAGCGAAGAATGATCAGCTACAGCTACAGTTAATTAGGTGTAGGACGTCAGCGCCGTCTGGCGGCGAAGTATAGTACAAGCGTGCGCCCGGTAGTAATAGGGTATAGGCAGAGCACCAGGTACACGTATCCACGCCATCAGCGGATAACGCCCGTCCGGCACATTTATTGGTCCTTCAGAACCGGATTATTCTCGCGAATCTCAGTGCGTCGAAGTGTCGATACCTATGTGAAAGTGAATCGAAGTTATATACATACCAGAAATTAAGTAATAGCAGTGCGACGAAGTTATAAACTTACGAGAACAGTGTATCAAAGTTAAATACTCAAAGCTTGTGTCAACAGTGCGTCAACGTTATATACCAAGCTTATGTGAGCAGTGCCTCAACGTTATACACAAAAAGGCTTATGTACACAGTCAAGTACATAGGTTACAGTTAATAGTCACGTGTATAACGATATAACCACATAAGTTTTAGTAAACAGTGAAGTATATAACGACAGTACACAAGTGATAGTAAATAGTGAAGTGTTTAACAACAGTACATATGTGACAGTATACAGTGAACAGTACGTATGTAATAGTAAACTGTGCATATGTGACAGTCAACAGTAAAGTTTATAACAGCATATAAGAACAGTGAACAGTTTATGTGACAGTGAATAGTGGAAGTATATAACGACGATAATACGAGGGACAGAAAATAGTGAGGTAAGCAGATATATTTGACAGCCAGTGTATAACAGCAAGTACATATATAACAGCAAGTATATAACAGCAAGTATATGTATAACAGCAAGTACATAACAGCAAGTATATAACAAATAGATAAGTCAAGTATATAAGCCAAGTATATAACCAAGTATATAAGGCGAGTATATAACCAAGTATATAAGCCACGTATATAAGCCAAGTATATAAGGCGAGTATAGAACCAAGTATATAAGGCGAGTATATAACCAAGTATATAAGCCAAGTATATAAGCAGGTACATAACTTAAGTACATAAGAAAGTATATAACACAAGTACATAAGTTAAGTTTATAAGAAGCTAACAGAGTTAAGATTGTTTATTTACACAGAAGGATTATACAGATAAATTTACAGAGAAGCTTATATTACGTTGATAGTTATACAGTGAAGATATAGAGTTAAGATTGTTTATTTACACAGGAAGGTTATACAATAGAGTTTACAGAGAGTTTACAGAGAGGCTTATATACATATTATACTTATATACTGAAGCGAATAGTTAACATTAAGAGTTAATTCCGAAACCAAGATGCCGGTAACAAGATCGCAAGGCAAATCGTATGCTGAGCCACGCCAAGAGACACCGTCGGCATCAGCTATTCATCATCAGTTGCCGCCACGATCACGGTCATCTATAGAACAGCTGGCAATACGCCCTACTGTTACACAGGGGGCTCAAAGCGTACCTGGTTCATCAGCTGCTACCAGGAGAACCAGGTCCAAGGAAAATTCGGAAATAACAGTCAAGCCTTCAGATAGCGCACGAAAAATACAGGATGAGGAATCATCAAGAGCCGTACCGATGACTACCCGGGGTGACGCCCGTAACGAACAGATTCGGTCGCCGTCAAACAGGACGACGCGACCAAACAGAAAAATTTCACGAGCCCGCGAGGCTTTATTAAAGATTAAGTTGGAGCTTGCACAAATAGCACTTCAGAGGGCCGAAGAAGAGGACTCCGAAGCTGAATATATGGATGACAGAAACTCTAACGATGAGTACGTGCGTTCCTGGTTGGAAGAAGCGCCCGACGCAGCGCGGATTCCGCAAGATGACGTCGCCGAGGGGAACCCTACAGATAGACTGAACCCCCCCCCCCTGCGGTCATCAACAGTACAGATATAGATAACCAGAGACAGGCACCATCGTTACATCCTACAGTTCCTACAGATAGAAACGTGCAAAGCAATATAGAACCAACTCAGAAGATCAAAGACAACAGGGGGGGAGATTTACTACGTCCATTTATTACGGAACTAACGTCCGCCATAGCGTCGCTAGCCGACAAAAAAACAGATACAGGGACATCGAATCAACCCTCGGCGTCGAAGATCATCATGACCCTACCAAATTTCAGTGGGTCACATACAGAATGGCTTTCATTCCGCGCCATATATGATACGACTCGGGCGTATTTCAACGATGTCGAGAATACAGCAAGACTCAGGAGGTGCTTACATGGAAGAGCATTGGATACAGTGAGTTCAGAGCTCATAGGACACGCAAGGCCAGATGACATCATGAGGGAACTCGAGCTGCAGTTCGGCCGTCCAGATTCAATAGCACAGGCCGAAACAGAAAGGCTGAAAGGATTGCCACGCTGCAGCGAAGCACCTAAAGACATCTGCACATTTGCCAGCCGGGTGAGAAGCGGCATAGTGACTCTGCGAGCACTAAAAAAGGATTACTACCTCGTCAACGCTGAGCTAATGAGAATCCTAACAGAAAAGCTGCCGAACTCCCTGCGTGTACGTTGGTACAGAACATTCACAGATAAGTACCAGTCAGTGCCAGATCTGTCACTTTTCAGCGAGTTCATTACAGAACAAGCTCGCTACTGCAGTGCCTTCGCTCCACCTGAGAACATACACTCGACAGAAAATCCGGGAAAGCGGGTTGTGCAAAGAGCACATACGACCACAGACAAACCGACTTCAAAATGTCGAATCTGTGAAAAAGAAGGTCATCAAGAGTCTGATTGCAAGAAGTTCAGAGAGGCATCCAACAACAGCAAATGGGAATTAGCGAAGAAGCACGGCCTCTGCTTCCGCTGTCTGCAACGTCGTCGCAGCGACCACAAGTGCAAGCCGAAGAAATGCGATATACAGGGGTGCAAAGCCACGCATCATAGACTGCTGCACTTCGTCAGGAAGACAACGGAAGAGGAGCCGAGACAGGAAGCTTCAAACAAAATAGTCGCCAGTTCACGAGCAACAGCCAGTCAAGCGTACCTCAAGATGGTACCAGTACGAGTCGTCGGACCGGCGGGAGAAGCATCCACGTTCGCTTTCCTCGACGATGGATCTACAGTTTCGCTCATCGATGAGGAAATCGCGGAGCAAGTTGGAGCGAGGGGCCGCATCGAACCCCTGAAGATAGGCGCCATCGGAGACACCGTGATCGACACACCCATGTCGAGAAGGGTAACAGTTACACTCTCCAGCCAGGTGAAGGACAAGATGCCCTTCAGAGCGCGCACCATACCGAAGCTCAATCTCGCGACGCAGACGGTCAGTGAGGAAGACATCGCTCACTGCAAACATCTGGATGACCTCAGGCAACAGTTGACGTACAACAGCGGCGCGCCAAAGATACTGATAGGCCAAGATAATTGGCACCTTTTGCTGGCCACCGAGGTCCGCAGAGGGCCCAAGAACCAGCCGGTCGCCTCACTTACGGCACTGGGCTGGACTCTACACGGCGCGCAAACCAGAACACTTGGTCACCAAGTGAATTTCGTCAACAGACTCACAGCAAAAGAAGAAGATCTCGACGAACAGTTGCGTGAATTTTTCGCGCTTGAATCGCTGGTCATTAACCCCCGCAGACCAGACTCCGACCCGGAACAGAAAGCGGAAGCCATATTGGACCGTCATACCAGAGAGACAGAAGACGGCCATATAGAAACAGCGCTGCTCTGGAAAAACGAAAATATCGAAATGCCAGACAGCTACGGGACAGCACTCAACAGGCTCGTCTCGACAGAAAAGAAGCTCGATAGCAAGCCTGCTCTTCGAGATAGATATACAGAACAAATGAACGCGTACATCAGCAAGGGTTACGCCGAAAGGGCACCCGAAACAAGTACAGTTGGTAGGACTTGGTACCTACCCCATTTCGACGTGTTCAATCCGATGAAACCGGAGAAACTCCGCATAGTTCACGACGCCGCAGCCAAATCTAGAGGGATGTCATTGAACGACTTTCTACTCACGGGTCCAGACCTACTACAGTCGCTGCCCGGCGTCATGATGCGATTCCGCCGACATCCGATAGCAGTCGCCGGCGACATAGCAGAGATGTTCATGCAGGTGAAGGTGCGTAAACAGGACAGAGACGCCCTTCGTTATCTTTGGAGAGGCGATAGACGAGAAGGCGCCCCTGAAGAATACCGCATGACGTCAATAATTTTCGGCGCTGCAAGCTCACCGTGCACAGCTATATATGCGAAAAATTGGAACGCGAAAAAGCACAGTGAGACTCATCCAGAAGCGGTGGAAGCCATCATACAGAGTCACTATATGGATGACTACCTAGACAGTTACAGAACCGTCGAAGAGGCGACGAAAACAGCAACAGCGGTGAAGAACATTCACCTACAGGCAAAGTTTGAACTCAAAAAATGGGTATCAAACAGCGCAAAATTAATAGAAAATATAGACCCGACACAGAACAGGACTGAAGAAGTCAACATCGGGAAAACAGATACAGAAAAAATACTCGGACTAATATGGAAACCGAGTGAAGACAGGCTAGGCTTCAACCTAACGCTCGCACGATTACCGAGCGGAATCCTGGATAAAGAAGCGCCAACGAAGAGAGAAGCACTCAAGATCGTCATGTCGTTGTACGATCCACTAGGCCTCGTCTTCCCAGTAACCATTCGAGCCAAACAGATACTTCAGGAGGCTTGGAGGCGAGGAACCAACTGGGACCAGGTGCTCGAACCCGACCTGTCCGCCCAGTGGAGAAACTGGGTGCAACATTTACGACAGCTGAAAAACGTCAGCCTACCGAGGTGCTATCCAGGATACAGCGATGCCCTAGAAATAGAAGTCCACGTATTCACCGACGCGAGCAAAATGGCATATGCGACAGCGGTCTATTGGAGATCAACAACAGCAGATGGCAAGCAGCAAGTCACCCTCGTCATGGCAAAGGCGAAGGTGGCACCAATTAAGCTACAATCAATACCGCGCCTCGAATTACAGGCCGCGGTGTTAGGAACCCGCGTAGCAGCAGCCGTCATAAAAGAGCACAGCATCAAACCCGCATCAGTGACATACTGGACAGACAGCAAGACCACCCTCACGTGGATACGAAGAGGATCGCGGGTATACAAACCGTTCGTAGCCCATCGCATAGCATCCATTGAGGAAAACAGTAAAGTCGAAGACTGGCGATGGGTGCCCACGAAAATGAACATAGCAGACAGCGCTACTCGCGACGTACCGCACCACTTTGACTCGAGTCATGAGTGGTTTTGTGGACCAGGTTTCCTGTATAACGAACCATCCACATGGCCAACAGAAAAGCCTCCAATCAATACAGAAACAGGGGAGGAAAGAACACACACAGTCACCGAAAGCAAGGGCAACAATACCCTATCGCTAACAGAAGTGATTCCGGATCCGATACGATTCTCGAAGTGGGAGAGACTACTTCGTGCTACAGCTTGCGTTCTACGCTTTATAAATCTCTGCCAAAAAAGGAAAGAGAAAACGTTCTACAAACGAACACAGAAGAACGCCGAAAAGGATCCGGATTGGAGGAAACAGAAGAAGGCGACCACCCTTCCCAAAAAGACGGCGAGAACAACCGGCACTCAAGTCGAGGGATATCCCCTAGAAGCGGAACTTCTCCGAAGAGCAGAGACATTACTCATACAGGTCTCACAACAACAGTCGTTCGCCAAGGAAATAGCGAATCTACAGCAAGGGAAGTCCGTGGAAAAAGACAGTCGACTGAAGCCACTCCGCATAGAACTTACAGATAAAGTTATACGACTGAAAAGTCGTATCGCCGCCGTCACAGAAATAGCCGATGATGCGAAGCGACCACCCATATTAGACGGTGATCACCGCATCACCCAGTTGTATATAGACTGGACTCACAGGAGCCTACAGCACAGCGGCACAGAGCTCACCATCAACGAGGTGCGACAACATTTTTGGGTCATCAGAATGCGACCCACAACAAAGAAAATACTGACACAATGTCTACAGTGTCGTATTCGCAAGGCACAACCATCCGTGCCTGCGGCCGGCGACCATCCGAGAACGCGCCTAGCACATCATCAGAGGCCGTTCACCTACACAGGGCTTGATTATTTCGGGCCATTGTCAGTCACAGTTGGTCGACAACACCAAAAAAGGTACGTAGCCCTATTTACATGTCTGACCACCAGAGCCGTCCACCTCGAGATAGCCGCCAGCCTCAGCGCAGACTCCGCAGTACTGGCATTGCGCCGGTTCGCTGCGCGTCGAGGCTGCCCAGCCGAGATCCACTCCGACAACGGCACCAACATGCACGGTGCCGACAGGGAGCTCCGAGACGCCTTCCGATGGGAGGCCAGTCGCCGTGGCATCGTGTGGCGCTTTATAACGCCCTCAGCGCCCTTCATGGGGGGCGCCTGGGAGCGCCTCGTCCGCTGCGTGAAGACCGCATTGTATGCCGTCCTCCACGAGAGACACCCGCACGAAGAGGTGTTGTCTACCCTATTGTGTGAAGCGGAATATACAGTAAACAGCCGACCGCTCACACACGTATCAGTTTACAGCAACGACGACGAAGCCATCACGCCCAACCATTTTCTTCTCGGCGGGTCAGCAAGGTTGCCAACCCCTGGCACCTTCACCGAACAAGACATCGACAGCAAAAAGATGTGGCGGCGCTCACAGATTCTCGCCGACATGTTCTGGCGTCGCTGGGTACGAGTACCTGCCAGAGCTACAGTACCGGCGGGAGCCGCACAGCCGCGGGCCGGGTCTACAGGTCAATGACCCCGTCCTCATAGCCGACGGCCAGCTGCCACGAAACACGTGGCCGCGAGGCCGCATAGTAGCTGTCTTCCCCGGGGGCGACGGCGAAGTCCGGACTGCTGAGGTACGCACATCCGGCGGTACCTTGAAGCGTCCGGTGAAGAAACTCGTCCCACTACCGAAGTGATCCAGACATCGGGGCACCAGGCGGTGAGCATCGTGACGGCGGGAGTCACGACTACGGTCGTCGCTCGCCGGCATGATGTAGCGCCGCGCCGACAAGACAGCGAGTCGTCACTGCACTACACGGCGGGAGAAATGTTCGCGACGAACGTCACCAATCCAACACATAGTGTTGATTATAGTTAAAAAATAGTGTAGAGTCAGTGTATGGGCAATATAGTGAAATAACAAAGTGCCATTAGTGAATCTAGAATAGTTAGATAGTAATTTTCAGGCGCGCTAGACACATATGGGCTCGCAAGTGGAGTTTTTAGTATAATTTAACGCTTTGGCGAGGTCCAGGGAGCCTAGGTTGCGACCTAGGCCTGGATATAGTAATTTTTTATAACTTAGCTTATAGTTGAACCACTTAGACGAGAGTATGACGGTCTAGCGCGGCCATATTGGGAAAAAACGGAAAAAATTGTCTTACAGATTTTCAGTTGAAGGATCGTTACAGGCTGAAAGATACAGACACGAAAAAATAAGTAACAGTTTCAGATGGACCATATACTCGTCTAGTATATGGCGATTATATACTTACAGTCACAGCAACAGTTTTCGTGTAATTCAGCCTGTAAGACCTTTCATCCAGACACTTTTGGAAAAGCTGTCCGGTTTTATGGAAATAATTTCCACATTTTAATAAAGATTTTCGTTGTTTTTATGTCTGTACATAAATAACGTTATGTGGAATTGTGGCGATGTATATAATGTGTTTAAACATAAGCTCAAAATTGTAATTTGCAGAAAGATTGTACATTTCCATAATCAAATTTTCATTAAAGTTTTCCGAAATCAGAAAGCGAAATCAGGGTCCTCGTTACAGTAAAGTTCTGGAGTACCTTAGTAAACTCGACTTTTCTTAGAATCGTAGTCATCAGTACGGCAATTAAATATGTATAAGTAAACAGTGAAAAAGTAGTGCGCGAATTAATCCTGAAATCGCTTCCTGTACAGTCATGAAAGTTAAATAAGTGTCTTATTTTCCCAGTAACCCCTATCCTCCCTCGTTAGGTCAACGCCCTGAGATAGCGAAGAATGATCAGCTACAGCTACAGTTAATTAGGTGTAGGACGTCAGCGCCGTCTGGCGGCGAAGTATAGTACAAGCGTGCGCCCGGTAGTAATAGGGTATAGGCAGAGCACCAGGTACACGTATCCACGCCATCAGCGGATAACGCCCGTCCGGCACAGCTCCTATGGATAAATGAGTAGAAACGGGTTTCACATTTTTTCAGAATTCAACCCATAAGAGGGGGAAATGGGGTGACAAAGTCCAAAAATCAATGCACAGCCCAAACCGCTGAGTGTAGAGATTCCAAATTTGGCACATTGGTTCCTCATGTGCTCCTAGGGTGTACTAAGAAAGGATTTTCCAAAATTCACCCCTTAAGGGGGGTTAAACGGGGATCCAAAGTTTGTATGGGGAAACAAGATTAGTTAGACTATTTTATTCGAAACTTCACAGGAGTGCTCCTATGGATAAATGAGTAGAAACGGGTTTCACGTTTTTTCAGAATTCAACCCCTAAGAGGGGGAAATGGGGTGGAAAAGTATAAAAATCAATGCACAGCCCAAACCGCTGAGTCTAGAGATTCCAAATTTGGCTTATAGATTCTTTATGAGGTTTAGAGGTGCATTAAGAATAGATGTTTCAAAATTCACCCCCTAAGGGGTTGAAACAGGGGCCCAAAGATTACATGGGGAAATAGGATTAATTAGACTACTTTATTCGAAACTTAACGGGAGTACTCCCATCGATAAATGAGTTAATATTTGTGTTTCAGGTTTTTTCAGAATTCAACCCCTAAAGGGGGAAACAGGGTAACAAAGCCTGACATTCAACATAGGTATTGTTTTTATAGTGAATTGGGTCGGGTGTATTACAAAAACAACGATTTAAAGATTTAATGTGGCAGACCTGATAGTATTTCAGGTCTGCCACATTAAATCGTCCATTCCCTGTTGGGGTGCGATGAGGTTGAAATGTCAAAAAATCAATATGGGTGTCGATACCGAGATTATCAGGGGTGCTGATTACGAAAATGGCCTTTATTTTGAGATCCAGATGATAATGATTGTGATTACGATCATGATGATTGTGATAATGATGACGATGATTGTGATGATGATGATTTTGATTACGATAATAACGATTGTGATTTCGATGATGATGATTGTGATAATGATGATTGTGATAACGATGATAATGATTGTGATTACGATGATAATAAGTGTGATAACGATGATGGTGATTGTGATAGTGATTGTGGTTGTGATGGTGATTGTGACAGTGATGGTGATTGTGATTACGATGATAATGATTGTGATTACGATTATAATGATTGTGATGACGAGGATGGAGACTGTGACGATGATGATTGTGATTACGATGATAATGGTTGTGATTGCGATGATAATGATTGTGATAATGATGATAGCGATTGTGATTACGATGATAATGATTGTGATAACGATGATGGTGATTGTGATAGTGATTGTGATGGTGATGGTGATTGTGATAGTTAATGTGAGAGTGGCGGTGTTTGTGATGGTGATAGCGATAGTGATGGGGATTGTGATGGTGATTGTGATAGTGACGGTGATTGTGATGGTGATTGTGATAGTGTATGTGATGGCGATTGTGATAATGACTGTGATTACGATGATAATGATTGTGATTACGATTATAATGATTGTGATGACGAGGATGGAGATTGTGATGATGATGATTGTGATTACGATGATAATGGTTGTGATTGCGATGATAATGATTGTGATGACGAGGATGGAGACTGTGACGATGATGATTGTGATTACGATGATAATGGTTGTGATTGCGATGATAATGATTGTGATAATGATGATAGCGATTGTGATTACGATGATAATGATTGTGATAACGATGATGGTGATTGTGATAGTGATTGTGATGGTGATGGTGATTGTGATAGTTAATGTGAGAGTGGCGGTGTTTGTGATGGTGATAGCGATAGTGATGGGGATTGTGATGGTGATTGTGATAGTGACGGTGATTGTGATGGTGATTGTGATGGTGTATGTGATGGCGATTGTGATAATGACTGTGATTACGATGATAATGATTGTGATTACGATTATAATGATTGTGATGACGAGGATGGAGATTGTGATGATGATGATTGTGATTACGATGATAATGGTTGTGATTGCGATGATAATGATTGTGATAATGATGATAGCGATTGTGATTACGATGATAATGATTCCAGCCAGTCCCGCGCGCGCGACCTCTAGGAGCGCAAGCAGCTAATGGCAGCTCCGTGTTAATTAATTCTATAATTTCAAAAAGTGAACTATTGTGATTTTACTTTATATTAAACAATACGCTACAACACAAGTGTTGAAACCTTAACATCAAAATTATCAACAATTAAGCAGTGCAGTAAACAAATAACAAAAAACCTGGTGTATAAAACCGAACAAAGAACTGTGTGTAGTGCACGAAAATAAGTGACTCATCCTCATGTGCGCGCGGACCGCCCCGGCGGATTACCAGAAATGGTCATAAGAAGCAATACACGCATTACTCAGTAACAGCTAACAATGAACTACAGCAATATTTCACCGACCAGCGTAGATGACCGAGTGGCGTAAAGGCTAAGACGCAGACCCGCCGTACAACAGAGCCTACGTTCGAATCCAAGACATAGATTATTTTTGCTTTTTCTGTTGTTCTTTTTTTTCCTGCCTGTTAAAAGTGTTGCTGGTCATTCTTCGTTTGCTTTGCTTTTGCTACAGTCATTTAATATTTTTATTGGCCTTTTCACTGCTTCTCATTGGTAGAGCAACGAATACACCCGATTATAATAATATGGAGTCGGAAAATGTTACTTTTAGAAAACCTCATAAGTCGAGCTCACTTGACAATCTCTACTATAATAATTCAGCATTACTCGATACCACAATGATGAGTGTACCAAATACGTCCTTAAATGACAGTGATACCATTATGAACCTAAATGATACCATCAAAAAGCTAACAGGAGAATTACATAGTGCACACTTGGAGATTGAGAACTTAAACAGCGAAAATTTTAGATTGAAGATGGACCTAGGGAACTGCCAAACAACCATAGATGCATATAAAAAGGTTACTATAACAGACAGAAAGATCACTACACCAAGACGTTTTCGGAATAGCATAGAAAACAACAGTTTCTCTACACCAACAAGATCAAAAGATTCTCCTCTCAGAACACCATTCAATAATTCCCACTTAACACTGATGGTAGACGAAAAATCCGATACTTCGATAACAGCAGAGGAATCTAAAATAGTTGATAAAGGGACCGCTACGGACGTAACAATATTACCCAACGCCTGTACTGCTACACTGAGCAAAAATACTCATAGCGATGATTTGTTCGTACCAACTACAAGCCCCAATCCCTGTACTACTGCACTGAGCAATCATTGTCTTAGCGATGACTTGTTCGTATCAACTGCGAGCCCCAAATCTGGTGAAGGAACTGGAAGTATTGCCATTGAGAACGACGGAGCCTGTAATGAGCATTTTATACATAGAACCCAGCACCTAGTGTCTCCAAATAATGATTTAATGAGGTTGCAAGAAGACATTACGAATATCAGCGAAAGGAAGCACAGAGTTATGATCTTTGCAGATCAAACTGGATATGGTGTTAGACAAATACTTCAATATTACTTAGGGGATTCCTTTTTCGTTACTTCAAATATAAAACCGCATGCTACAATGGATGAAGTACTGAAGTCTTGTGTAACTATGTGCACTGATTACACCAAATCTGATTTTGTACTAATACTGGCAGGCTCTAATGATAGAAATCCGATGCTAGTTCAGACATATTTACACTACACGCTATGCCAATTAAAGTCTACAAATGTATTGGTGGGTAAAATTTATAATAATATATTCTTAAACTCAAATGTATTAAATAATTCAGTTAAACTTGTGTGCAATAACTATGAAAATTCAATGTTTATTTCTTTAGATTTAAATTATTACGACAGAAAACCGAAATATGTAAATAAGTTGCAAGCATGTAGACTAATTCATAGAGAAATTTTGCATAAAAATTATAAAATAAATTACCAAAATTATATTACAAAAATGGCATATGAAGAAAATCAAAGTAGAGTAAAATAGTAGATTTTAAGAATGCTTCTACTCAAACTGATGACAGTATCCTCACACAAAGTAGTCTTGTAAATTCGGCGTCGCAGACTGATGACGTCTCACACCAGACTGAACAGTCTGATTTTTTTCGTGAGTGATAATGATACTGCTATTGCATCAAATACAAGTGTGTTTTCAGTCTCACCTAATCTTAAATTTAATATGTGTATATTTCATCAGAATGTGTGTGGAATTAACAATAAGAAATATGAATTATCAATGTATTTAGAAACGCTTGATTGTAAGATAGACTATGTTTGCTTAAGTGAACATTTCTTAAACGAACATACTGTAAACTTATTAAATCTAGAAAATTATTATCTTGCATCTTACAATACTAGAAATAAAAAGATGAGGGGGGGGACCTTAATCTTAGCACACACAGACAGAAAATTTGAAGTTATAGATGTAATAAATAAACTGTATAAGGTTGAGAGCTTTGAAATTTGTTGTATAAAGGATATTAATACAGGTCTTTATCTGTGTTGTTGTTATCGTAATCCTAATGGTAAAAATTTTGATAATTTTATGAAGAGCTTGGAAAAACTATTGGAGCATTTATTTAATAAGAAGTGTGTAATTTGTGGAGATTTTAATATTGATATGCTCACAGAGAGCAAAAAACGAACTGAGTTCATTAGCCTGTTGTCATGCTATAACTTTAGATATCTCATAACAACTCATACGTTTATGCGCAATAACTCATACTCCTGCCTGGATAACATCTTGACTAATTTGTCTGATGGCTGTGTAGAGGGATGTGTAGTGGACCACAATGGCTTGGCAGATGGTCACGGGGCTCTACTCGGCACATTCACTTTGGAAAATTGTAATGATGACTTTGGTAATAACAATCATATTACTGTAAATAAGAGAGCTTTTAATTTTAAAAATGGTGTAAATTTTGGACAACGAATGCTTGAACATAACTGGACTGCTATGGGTATTAACACATTTTTAAAGACTTTTGGTAAGGTATTTCAGTTAAGTTTTAGAAAACGTCAACAAAAAATTAAAATAAGACGTGGCTTTCAATTACACTGGGTCACAAGAGGTGTGAAAACATCGAGTAAAATGAAACGATTCTTGTGCTCTAGTGGAAATAAACTTGATGCTAGTGTCCTTAACTACAAAAAAAACTATGTTAGAATTTATAAAAGGGTAATTTCGAATGCCAAAAAAATTACAGTAAGTGAAAAAATTAATCAATCAAAAAATTCGAGTAGGGAAATCTGGAAAGTCATAAATAAGAGTACAAATAGGGTTAAAGCGGTGAGGGTGGAAATTCGACTTAAAATAAATAACCAAATAATAGATAACCCAGAGGATGTAGCCAACCTTCTAGTAAAGCAGTTTGATCACAAGTACATCACGCCTGGAAATAATAGTGAAGATGCTGTTGTTTTCCTTCAACAAAGTACGGCGAGAGTGGAAAGCGATATGGATATCTCACTTACTACTCCAAGTGAAATTTCTAGGATAGTGAATGGTATGCAAAATAAGAAATCCTGTGGCTATGATGAAATTCCAATATCAGTAATTAAGGACCATTTACCAGCTTTGCCATAGGAATTTTTTGTGACCTCTCCAAAGCGTTTGATTGCGTAAATCACGACACATTACTTTTGAAACTTGAGCATTACGGACTGGGTAAACTTGCACTTAGTTTGGTAAAATCTTATTTGAATGATAGACAACAACATGTTCAAATAAATGGTGTTAATTCACAGGGGTTAAAAGTAAAAATGGGGGTTCCACAAGGCTCAATATTGGGTCCTTTCCTCTTTCTAGTATATATAAATGATCTACCCTATTTACTGAAAAACCAACCTCAAAATATGGTGTTATTTGCTGATGACACTTCCCTAATTTTTAAGATAAATAGGCGGGCCCAAAATCTAGATGACGTGAATAATGCCCTACTTCAGGTCCAAAATTGGTTCACAGCAAACAATTTGGTATTAAATGAAAAAAAAACCAAATGCATAAGATTTGCTTTACCGAATGTTAAAAGTAGTGATTGTGATATAATATTAAATAAAGAGAAACTTGAATTCGTAGATAAAACGGTTTTCCTGGGGATTACGCTTGATTCAAGGCTACAATGGGGTTCTCATTTGACATCTCTTGCGGGGCGGCTAAGTTCAGCAGCCTATGCCGTTAGAAAAATCCGTCAGTATACTGATGTAGATACCGCTAGACTGGTTTATTTTAGTTACTTTCATAGTATAATGTCTTATGGCATTTTGCTGTGGGGACGGGCTGCAGATATTGAGTCTATATTTATTCTGCAGAAAAGAGCCATCAGAGCCGTATATAATCTTCGTAGGCGCGATTCTCTAAGGGAACTGTTTAAGGATATTGGCATCATGACGGTACATTGTCAATACATCTACGAAAATATAATGTACGTCAGAAAAAATCTGCACCTTTTTGGTAAAAGGGGTGACAGACATAATTACAGTACTAGAAATAGGGACCAACTAGTTCAGCCAGGTTTCAGACTCGCTAAAGTAGACTCATCTTTCATGGGGTACTGTTTGAGATGCTATAATAAAATTCCACAAAGTATTCTTGAACTGAATGAGACAAAATTTAAAACATGCATTAAACGCACACTATGTAAGCAAGCATATTACAAGTTGAGCGATTATATCGCTGATAAAAATGCTTGGCTCAATGCTGGTCCTGCTCCGCATGGACAGGGGCGCATAAATTGATAGTACTAAATTGTATTGTTGGAGCTGCTGAAGATTGTACAACTATCTTTGCATTGTATAGAATCAATCCCTTTAGTATTATATAAATGCATAGCCCATATTGTGTGAGTACTATGTACTAGAAAGCTATCATTCACTGGAAACCTACGTCTTTTCTTGACTTGAATGTGCCCTGGCGGTTTGGAGTATGTCATGCTCACTCAATTGTCTCGCTGATGGTGGCGCATGTGTCGGATCATTTTGTTCCCTTCAAAATGGTTGAGTTGAATGGTGCTGATCCATGCGTCATGTCCGTGAACGGGCGCTGTCAGTTGTGACTGGTCATCTCTTGGTTGCCATGGCTTATTTGAATAAATTATTTTGAATTGTATTTTTTTTTTTGTTTGTGTGTTTTTGCTGTGGACACTTTTACCGTGCACATCTTGCTACATTGTTCTCACATAATATACCATCTCAACGTGAATGATGTAACCAAGATTTTGTAACCATATTCTGATTTAAAAGAGTGTCCATGGAGTTTCTTGCCCGTTCTTCTCCATAGAGATCTACGCTAGGGAATGGGCAACTACAGTACTTTCACAGTTTTTATGTCTTGTGACTGGGACTGTAGCTACATTTAATTTTCATCTTTGTTTCGACAATTCAAAAGTGCCTGTAACTGGCTTACTTGAAATAAATGCTTTGATTTTGATTTTGATTTTGTCTGTACCGCTTTCGACATTTTATAATAAGTGCATTGTAGAAGGCATTTTCCCGGAACAGCTAAAAATTGCTAAGATCACCCCAATTCATAAAAGGGGCGCAAAAACTGATCCAACCAATTATAGGCCTGTTTCTTTGTTGCCCATGTTGGCAAAAAATTTCGAAAAAGTTTTAAAAGACCGTTTAAGTAGACATCTGAGTTTGAATAAAGTAATTAATCAAAGACAGTTTGGATACCAGAAAAATGTGGGTACTGGAGATGCTATTTATGCGTTGCTAAATGAAGTAGTTAATAAATTAAACTGTAAATTGAGGGTAGCGGGTATTTTCTTAGACTTAAGCGCGGCTTTTGACACCATCGACAATAAACTTCTCATCACAAAAATGGAGCACTATGGCGTAAGAGGTAAAGCCTTACAGCTCTTCTCATCATATCTCAATAATAGAAAAATGTTTGTTGAACTTGATTCTACTAAACCAAACGGGTGTAAAAACAACTATAGGTCATCTATGACAAACATTATAGCCGGAGTGCCTCAAGGATCAATTTTAGGCCCCTTATTATACATATTATTCACTAATGATCTAATTAATTTCATACATAAAATTTTGCCGGACATACAACTTGTAGTGTTTGCGGATGACACAAATGCTATAGTTGCAGCGAATGATATCCATGACCTTTCCGTTAAAGTGAATGCAGCTTTGGAGGCTTTTCATTCTTGGTTTAATGCAAATATGCTAATAATAAATACGTCTAAAACCAATATTATGTTATTTAAAACCACTGCGCGTAGCAAAGATATAATGACCATTGAGCTGGATAAAGTAAAAATTGAGCTTGTCAAGGAAGTTAAGTTTTTGGGAATTTATATTGATGATTTGTTAAATTGGAAGAAAGAATTAGCGGCATTGGACTCATCAATATCATCTGCTTGTTATGCCTTAAGAACTCTTAGGGATGAAGTGAGCATAAATCATTTAAAAATGGTATACTATGCTCTGATTGAGTCCAAACTGAGGTATAGCATACAGTTTTGGGGAAATAGCTACCACTACAACTGGCATAGAGCTTTCGTTCTCCAAAAAAGAGCGATCCGAACCATTGTCCGTATCGCTCAACAAGACTCCTGTCGACCATATTTTAAAGAACTTGGCATACTCACAGTACCTAGCCTTTATGTGGTGGTCCTGTTGAAAACCTTTAAAAAATATATTTATGACTATGAAACAGACGAGGGCAGGCGGGTAAGGGAAAAAACGCGTAGGCAAGACCTTGCAAACAAAATCACCCCTGCTCTTGGCATAGTCAAAAATAGTCCACAGTATCAAGCAGTTAAAGTATTTAATAAATTACCGCTAGACCTAAAGAGCATACTCTACACAGGCTCATTCAAGGGAAGGCTCAAGGCATTTCTACTGGAAAAATGCCTTTATTCAATAGATGAATTGTAAACGATTTTTGACTATGAATTAAATTTAATTAAATACTGTTGTTTCGATTTTGCTTTTGTTTTACGTGATTTTTTATTGATAATTTGTTTTTTTATTTATTTATTATTTGACTTTTTTATTGACTATTTGATTTTTTATTGATTATTTAATTTCGTATTATTAGTTTTTTATTGATTATTTAATTTCGTATTATTTGATTTATTATTGATTATTTGATTTTTATTGATAATTTGATTTTTTGTTAATTATTTGATTTTATTGATTATTGTTTATTTTATTTTGTTCAATTTTTTCTGTTTGTAATTATTTCTTATGTACCACATTCAGACACAATGTAATTTGTTATTGAATAAATGAAATGAAAAAATGAAATGAAAATTGTGATAACGATGATGGTGATTGTGATAGTGATTTTGATAGTGATTGTGATGGTGATGGTGATTGTGATGGTTATTGTGAGAGTGGCGGTGATTGTGATGGTGATAGTGATAGTGACGGTGATTGTGATGGTGATTGTGATGGTGATTGTGATGGTGATTGTGATGGTGATGGTGATTGTGATGGTGATTGTGATGGTGATTGTGATGGTGATTGTGATGGTGATTGTGATGGTGATTGTGATGGTGATTGTGATGGTGATTGTGATGGTGATTGTGATGGTAATTGTGATGGTGATTGTGATAGTGATGGTGATTGTGATAATGACTGTGATTACGATGATAGCGATAGTAATGGGGATTGTGATTGTGATAGTTATTTTGATATTAATTGTGATGGTGATGGTGATTGTGATTATGATTGTGATAGTGACGGTGATTGTGATGGTGATATTGATAGTGATGGGGATTGTGATGGTGATTGTGATAATGATTGTTGTAATTATAGTGGTTGTGATAGTGATGGTGATTGGTGATAATGATGGTGACTGTGATAGTGATGGTGATTGTGATAATGATTATGGTTGTGATAGTGATGGTGATTGTGATGATAATAATTGTGATGATTATGAAATTTGGCACATAGATAGTTTATAACCTGAATTAACATGAAGGACACTATTATCCCTTTAGTATGATCCCGTGGGACAGTACCGAACTTCACGCGGGCGAAGCCGCGGGCAACAGCTAGTCATATTATAAGGGAGTTCAGTCTTTGGCAGAATGAACGCAATATAATGTTGGATAGTGTACAGGTTACATCCGGAGTTATTTACTACACAGACCTTGTAGAAACTAGAACAAATTTCCGTGCGTTCAAGCGTTTTTGCCATACCTATTATTGGAATCAAATGTAACAGCTCACAACTTAGGACCCATTAATGTTAATATTTTTATCCGTGGTGCTAGGCAACTGGGCCTATCCCAGTTGTAAACGTCCCTTTGTGCCTATTGGCCTTGTTTCGTTCTGCCTCCAGCTGATATTGAGGGAAGTGGAAATTACGGTTTTTTCCTACTCCTCCGCTATACTTTTCTGATTCATTTCGTTGCGGGATCCAAGACAGTTAAGTTCATTCTCTGGGACGTTGAGCTTCATTGTCTCGGCGTTTTTCTGGTGGTCGCCACTGTTTATTCTGGCTTTCAGGAGTTACAGTGGTTTGGGAATAGTGTGGCGGGCTTGTCCAAAAAAAAAAAAAAAATCGTGCCCCATCATGTAAAATACCGGTATTCAGCTGCATCCTGCATCCGATCAGACAGAATAAAGTCATAATATGTGTAGGGAAGCCTATGTCCAGGTGTGGACGTCTTTCGGCTGAAATGATGATGATGATGATGTGTAGGTAGTTATGACATAACAAAAAAGAAGCAGGTAGTAATAGGTTACCCAATAAATAGACTTGTATTTCTTGTGGCTGCGATTGTAGCAAAAGCGTAGAAAATGAGTGATTATTGTTTTATTATTCCTTTCAATAACATTATCAAATATTTTTCAGAGCCGAAGATAATAATAGCCTACCCAAACACACCTACTGAAACTTCGCGCCAATTTACGTAAGTGCACATGTGCCAAAGTCAAAGTATTAACATGAAAGCGGGCACAGGCAACGAGTATGTTCTGCCTCTGCCCACAGAGTGTTCAATCTCTTAATTACTCCCCTGTGTTTGGATTATGGATAGTCTCGATGGCCAGTCTAGATCGTTTATGATCTAATAGTCGTAAGACGCTCGGGGATGTAGTATATTTGAAGAAGAAAACGGCTATAAATGGAGTGGAGATATAGCATAAGTTTGAATTGAGTGATTATAAGGCCAGTTTGGCTGTAATGTTCATGAAAGAAATTATTTTGGTGTTGCCATTTATTTTTCAAAACTGCGAATTTTGGTTTTAGTTGTTACTTAACAAGATAGATTTTCCTGTGAAAGACAAGAGAGACAATCACCCTGATGGACATGGTTTGGTCATTGTCAAACCGATACGGACAGATACATTTTGTGGACGCTGGTCAAGACATGGACACCTCCGTACTAATGGGTCAGAGCCCATTCGTCCCCTAAGATTCGCACCCTGTGCCCACTCGTCCCCTGGAACTTTTGAGGGGCCCATTCGTCCCCTGAAGAATATTTATTTTTATTCATTCTTCTAATATAAGTACATGTATATGTACTGCAGCTTGGTAGTCCTGGTACAGTCGCGCAGAAAAGGGTAAAATAAAAAATATAGTAATTCGGTAGATATCATGTTTATTTCAAATCAGATTAAGTTTAATAAAATGCCTCTAGGCTCTAGGCATTAAGTCAGTCTTCAAAATAATTAATCAACTTTTGGTTTCTTGTACATTCTAAATATTTAGCAAAAATATATGATAAATATAATATCTTTATGCAGTAAAATAAAACTGTGTAACTATTTAAATAAAATCCCAGTTATGACTGAATTTTAGATTAATTTACATCCAGTGTACAAACAAATAACCAAATATCAATACCAATATAACAAAAAAAACAATTAATTGTTAGTACTTTGTACAGTCAAAGAGATCTACAAAATAATGCAATATCACAATAACTTAGTATAAAAGTAATATAAAAAGTAAAATCAGTCTTTATCAACTATGTAAAACCAAAATTTTTACTAACTACAAATACACATGCAAAATCACAATGTCCTAGAAACTAACAAAATACAACTCTTTTACAAAAATCAGCCTTGATTGACCATCATATAAATCAACATTAAATATAAAATATGCAAAAAAATAGTCACAACACATATATAGTCAGTCAGAACCCATATCAACAGTAAATAATCACTTCTTATTTTTTGTATATTTACCAACTACATACATGCAAAATCATAATAACTTAAATCTAAAAAATTATAACAGTACAAAAAAAAAAACTAAAATCACAGTAATTATTGAAGACTAGATAAATCAACATATTTTTTCTTGTATATTAACCAACTACATGCAAAATCGTAATAACTTACATCTAATAAATTATAACTAGAAGTACCTACATAAAAATTGGCTATAATCACCGTATGTTTTGTATATTTACCAACTACATGCATAATCATAATAAGTTAAATCTAACAAACTATAACTACAATAACAAAAAATGACTGAAATCACAATAATTATTGAAGATTAAACAAATCAACATTATTTCAGTAAAAAACTTATCTTATTACGAAAACAGAATTAATGTTAGAACGTTCATTATTTTTGTACATTAAAAGGGTGACAACGACTCCACATTGAGCTAAAACGAAACACTTAGAATACAAGAACATAATAACATCCACTAATATGATAAAATTATAATTACGGAAAAAAAATTGCTATACAAACACTATTTAGTCTACTATACTACACTTTTTAGTCAAAATATGACTGTAGTATTCCACCATAAAGTAAATTACCATCAATAATAATACTAATCATATTCCAGGATTCAAATGAGATAATTCGATTCAATTATGTTAAAATATTATTATAATATTAACAGTATTGTTTATTTCGTTAGGCGAACTTCATTTAATAAAAGACCAAAGACACATTGAACAGTCTCGTATTCGCAGTCACTTTCAAGAACCAATATGCCACCGAGGCAGCCATAACATACAAACAAAACACCTTATCTATTTTGTAACCCGTTTTTTTAACAAGCCATTCGTGAGACGAGAGACAATATTACATAGTAAGCTTATCGTCAGGATATATTATTATCATGACGGATTATCATTGATCATAGCTCTTTTTTCAATGATCTGTTATGATTTATTAAATTAATTCCGTTAAAAACTGTTCACAAGTGTACTATGTTAACCGTTTCTTATGTAAAATATAGCTAATTATATCTCAGGGGACCAATAGGCACCTGAATAGGTGCCGAATCTTTAACTTATATTGTATATATATTAGAGGGGACGAATGGGTACCTTAAAAATAATATTTTTTGTTAAAATATTAATTGGTCGCCTACCAGGAGACCAATGGGCACCTATATAGGGGCCGAATCCCCAACTTTTATGCTGGGGGACGAATTTTAGGGGACGAATGGGCTCTGACCCGTACTAATGCTTACTGAAGTTGTAGTTGTTGCCTACACAACTGATTGGTAGGTACCTACGTAAGTACTTACCTACCAATCAGTTTGACCGAACTTTTTACTCACTCAAATCGAACGATAAAATAAAACCATTGCCTTTTGAACTTTGTTTCTAAAATCTCCAACGCAGCAACGCATTGGTTCATCCCTGATGCGTCGCAGGGTATCCAGTTTCATTGCACATGAGTTTCCCGCTGGTCAGCCAACCTTGAATGTAAAAAAAACAACTCGATTGACAAAACGTGCATTTGATAGCTTATCCTATTCTAACCTATCCCCTGCCGTATTTTTACGAGCAAAAGGGGACTGGACATTATTATAAGAGGGTAATATTTATCAGCGAAAAATAAGCAAGTAAATAACAAGATAAACTAACAAAGAGCTTACTTAAGTAATATAAAACTTCTAAGGGTTTGCTATAATAACATACAGGGTCTAATAAAAATATAGAGAATTTTCAGAAGGGTCACACTTTTTGATATTTGCGATACGTTCTTCGCAAAGAACTTAAGACTGTTCTGTTCTGTTCTTTATCAAATAGCTTCTTAGAGCGTATTTAGTCACTTTTCTGATTGGTGTTAGGTACCTACCTATATGTTTCTTTTTTAGTCATATTAGGTATATTTTTCTTTTATGTCATATCTATACTAATCTATACTAATATTATAAAGAGGTAACATTTGTTTGTAAGTTTGTATGTAGGGGGTAATCTCCGGAAGTAATGAACCAATTTTAAAAATTGTTTCAATGGTAGAAAGCTACATTATTCGTGAGTGCTATAGGCTATATTTTATTCCCGTATTCCCACGGGAACGGGAACCACACGGGTGAAACCGCAGGACGTCAGCTAGTTATTTATATACCATGCGGAAACTTGTAATTGGTTATATTTTGTTTAAACTATTTCTCACTGTCTGTTTAGCTGTAATTTTTCTTAAAAATTAAATAAATAAATAAATTAGTAATTTTGCGGAAAGTTAATACACAAAAAATCACGTGTGATATGTGATTACGTAGTACACGCTAATCTTCAAAATCAATCTATCGATTGTAATAAAATTTTGTGAATGTGTGTGTGGTTTGTTCCAGCTTGAAACATAGGCGGGTTGGACCCGATATACGGCGCCGTGCGATGAAAACTACTAAAATATGAAATGCCGCTATATAATTGCGTTTTAATCCGATGTCTAGTCATAACCATGGCTTTCGTAAGAAAATAGGATATACTTAGGTTTTGGACCCGATAGACGGCGCCGTGCGATGAAATGTACTAAAATATGCCATGCCGCTATAAAATTGCGTTTTATAATCCGATGTCTATTCATAACCTTTCGTAAGGAAATTGCGTTCGTCACGTTCATTTTTCAATCATTTGTTCGGAAAAACGGAAGGCGCTTTCATGTATGGGTTGGTAACTCATCTTTTTGTACCTAATAGGGTATAATGCATGTTTTTTTTTATTACTCTAAACAAAGCGTAATAACATCAGAAATACCAAAGTAAAATTATTTTTTTAATATCTTTAAAAAACACTAAGTTATAAGCATTTGAAACTGCTGATTAGACAGAGAGATTCGATATAGCGAATGACGTCATTCGCTACATCGACGTACAAAATCCATTAGTACTAAATTCTGTTTATCTAGAAAGTGATAGAAACAAAAGTTTAAATGGTTATAACTTTTGTGTTGTTTGGCCGATGTATGTCTTGTTTTCGCTTTTAGTTATTATTTTTATAGATTTTTAACATTCCGTATCGAAATTAAAAAAAAGAAAATGTATGAATATTCCCTATTGTTGTTTTCTGTCGGGCACCGAAGAATGCGAACTACTCAACTTCAAGACCGAGAAGTCGTCCCCAATCTTAAGAATCTCAATTAAGTTCATTACACCAAAGAAACAAGAAGTCCTGTAGGGGATGCTATAACTTCTCTCTTGACCCCTAGATGTTTTTGGAATAACTCTTCGCCTAGAAGTATTTGTCGTCTGTCGGACGTAAAGAATAGCACCACCGTGCGTGTCTTCCCGTGGGTGTCGTAAGAGGCGACTAACGGACTTACCAGAGAATGGGCAGCAGCGTTCTTTGTGCTTTTATAACAACCGTACTGCGATCGCCAACCCGCCTGCCAAGCGTGGCGATTATGGCAAAACCCCCCTTTTGGGGGAGGCCTATGTCCAGCAGTGGACGTGTTTCGGCTGAAATGATGATGATTATGAGAAGTATTTGGAATTTGTAAGAACAAACCTTCTGCAGTAAAATGTTTCTCGACGTAATAATTAATCCAAACGAGTTCTTTGTTTGACATTTATGTCGATTGAACGTCTATTTTAACTTGATCCTTCTTGTAAAATAAAACGTTGTTAAAGAAGGCTTACATATTCTGGTTCTTGGCCTGTAAAGAAGGTTTTGTCTTATAAATTAAGGAATACTGGAACGTAACAGAGATATCAAAATAATAGTCTTAATTTATATGAATGTGCAATCTGATCTGTTCATCGATCATTAATTGTGAATATTTTGTAATAAATAGCCCAAGTTACTCTTTTGTTTCCTGTCCATACTTCATTGTATTTTCTGTAGCAATAGGTACATAATTTCCTTATCTTTTATTATGCAACAATGGTGCTTATACACAAGTCCATTTATTTGGAAGCTATGGCCAGTTCGAAAGTATTAGGTGGTTCGATATTTAAACAGAACTTGATAAAACCTCTGCAAATCTCAAAAACTGTTTTTAGCTTAGTGTGTTTCAAACATCAATCATTGACATTTAAAAAAAATACAGAAACAGAACGGTTCTGTAAGACTGTGTAAGACCGACTGTACCTAAAATACAATGGTTCCGAAATAGAAACTGAATATCTGCCTATTTTTACAAAAAGAGAAAGCTGTCGCTTTACCATCCTTTTGACAGTTAATTTTTTTATCAAAATGAATCATTCTTTACTGTTAATATCCACACACACTATATAATAAACAACCTCAAATAAACACACTCGTATAGTCGGGTGTGACTCAAGATACTAAAGAATCTTATAAACAGAATAAGCCTCAGTTCCAGTCACAAAGAAAGGTACTACCTAAATAAATTCAAAAGGAAACCTCGCAAGCTCGCAACACGGAAAAATACTAATTTACCAAATGCATACACAGCGATATCCTCAACTCAGTGAAAATTCATATTCAAAAAGGCAGAAAATGTTTTCATCAGATATTATCCATCTCTGAGTTTGTACTATAAGGAAATGGCAGAAGATTTACTCGTTTTTCGTACCGAAGGGTGCTAACGGGACTCTATTACTAAGGCTCCACTGTTTGTTCGTCCGTCACGAGCCTTTTGATCCGCAATAGGTATCTTGTCAGTTTAAAGTTTTAACAACAAGACAGTAATAATGTTTAAAGTTATAACTTAAAATTTGAGCATTATTTTGACAACCTTCTTCGAGATAAATCGAAATTGCTGTACTGGCCAGATATCATACGACCAGCGCCCGGCAAAAGTTCTATGAAAATCCACCTCTGTCGTGTTTAGCGGCTAAATAAATTACATAGTAAACTCATATCTGTCGTGTTATTTAAAAATGGAACGATCTTTTACTCTGAAACATGGCAACCAAGGAGGTAACTTATCAAAGGTTTTATTTGGCTTGCAAATAGAAAGCGGTTTATTGAAAAAAAAAAACAAGTGAACTCTTCAACGCGAGAAAAAATATTGTTGCATCATTGATTTTGAAAAGTAATTGTATTAATTTCCTCGCATTATTTGAGAAAAGTACTATACAAGCCTTGGCCACAACTAGGCGTTGATGGACTTGTGCCTCGGCTTCGCCTCGGCCCACATTTACACGTTCGTCCGTCAATGCCTCTGTTGCTGGCCGCTGCAGTAATGTACTATATTTTCAGCAGTTTTTTGTTTCTGTTATGTCCTGTGTAAGTTTAATAACGACGACCCGAATGGCGCAGCGGTAGTGAGGCTGCCTTACGTTCTAAGGGTCCCGGGTTCGAATCCCGGTTGGAGCAAATGTTTGTGTGATGAGCATGGATATTTGTTTCAGAGTCATGGATGTTTATATGTATAACTAGTATTTGCGTGCTTGCGCGAGCTGCGCGCAGCTCGCGTGTCGTCGTGTTCTTGATTATTTCTACCCTTATAAAAATTTGAGAATCTGTAAGAATCCTTAAACGAATTGAAAATTCCATTAGAGTCCTTAAAAGATTTTGTAAATTTTATAAAATCTTTTAAATATTTTGAAAACCCTTAAGAACCCCTAAAACATTCTAAAAACCAATTAAAAAAAGTATTACCTATAAAAAGCAAATAAAATTAAAGTAAAAAACCGTATTTAAAAACTCAGACCCATTAAAAAAAACACTACCCTAAAGTTTGCTTGTCGTCGCCCTGAGTTACGCTTCACCCACTCAACCTTCGTTACGCTGCGGAGGTCGCCGGCTCGCTTCGCTCGCCACCTCCCCCCTTCGCTCCACTCAGGACCTACCACCACCGAACATGTTTGTTCAAACACCCAATGGCTATCTGTAACCGTTACGAAGTTACAACCCTTTCAATTTTAGGGGAGGTTGGGGAGGGGCGGAAAGGGTGTACAAATTTCAACGCCCCTCAATAATAATTTATAGCAAAAATCAAAAAGCCACTACGTGTCCTAGTTTCCGAGATACGATGGGGGGAGGGGTGAAGGGGGGGAGAGTGGGGAGTTTTGAAAAATGATTTTGACTAACTCTAGGCCCCTTCTTACGAAACTGAAAAAAAAAAATGTTCCAAGTCTCTCAACTTCCGAGATCCGCCTAAAGGGGGGAGAAGGGGGAAAAAGGGGTCAATTTTGAAAACTGGTTTTTACTTTTCCGAGTCTCTTCTATACGAATCCGCAAAAAACAAAAAATACGGGTCTCTTAGTTTCCGAGATACGATAGGGACGGGGAGGAAGGGGGGTGAAAAGGGGAGGTTTGGCACTTTTCACATACTCGTGGGAGTGACTTGTTTACGAATCTGTTAAAATATACCCACCTCCCCATCCACCATCTGGGAGAACAATTATGTCAGTGAGTCAGTCAGTCAGTCAGTGGTAATCGAGCTTTATGCTGCTGCTGACGTGTGGTTTAATAGATAGCGGTATTGTTGTTGGTATTTCTCAAAATGCAGGCAAATATTGATATTGAGGCGAGGGCGATTAATATTATCGTGCTGCATAAAAGTGGTCTTAATAGAACACAAATATCTGAAGAAACCGCACTAACGCGAGTATTATATTTATGAATTATTGTAACAAAGTTTTATTAAAAATGAAAGCCTACTTTGTTATTGTTTATTTATTTGGTGACTTAGGGATTAATAAATTGATTTTAAATCCATCATGAGGCATAAAAGATAAATAATTAGTGTTAATTATTGGATTTATAAATGCAGAGTGAATGATAACTTCAATATTTTATTATAGCTGCCTAACATCATTTTTTTGTTTTTTGTTTTAGAGGAATACTGTGAGTCAGATCAAAAGGCCTTGCTAGTCGACAATGAAGTGGAAAGCCGTCGCTTATTATCGATGCGCAGCGACGAGATAATATATGCTTGGCGAATAAGAAACAAATGGTTTCACACCTACGAGACACTTTGCGGAATTATTTGACACCTCATCGCAAACTGTTCGCCGTGCCCTCCACGCTGAGGGCTTGTATCACGAAGACCAGCTAAGAAGCCCTTCTTGACAGAAAGAGTTATAGAAGAACGATTACGTTTCGCACGGGATTATTTAGATTTTAACTGGAATACTACCATGAGAAGACTCAAAAAACTGACTTTTTAAATAAAGTCAAAAGGGTAGGCTTCATTTATGGCGCAAGAATAACACTCTGCTGGTCTGACAAAAACATAATCCCTAATACAGACTCATGTCGAATTATGGTTAATATGTGGGGATCATGTGGGGATGGATAAGTGCAGCAGGGCCAGGAGAACTGGATTTTATTCCTCCACGCGCCAACAGTTCTACTTAATTATGTAGAAGTATTAGATGTCATGCTACAAAATTAATCCCTAGATGCTTTAGTTTTAATTAGATGTGGATCAAAATATTTAGTGAATATTAACTTATCCGTAATTATATTTTTAACACCTTTGCTCGTAAAGCTGATGTAATTCCACCGGTTTTAAATATGTAAAGCGGGTCATAAAAAACGCGTGTGTTACCAAAGCAAATAGTTAAGTTATAGTCCATACAAATTCCATAACAGTATTATTTGCCATTTCAAATATGGAACTGATCGCCGCCGCACGACTCCAGCTAGTGAGCAGCGCGGTGTTGCTATTCAAATTTCGAACTAATCGCCGCGCGGCGCCACTCAGTAGGCAGCGCTAACGCGCTGTTAAAATGGCGGGAAAGCAACAGTGTGCATTCACAGATTGAGTTTATTAAAAAAAGAAAAAAAAAAAAAACTGTTTATTCGGTAATTTAAAAACTTGGCTGCATGCTCTAGCGTCTTTGCCAACATTTTCACACAGCCACGGCAGAAAATAATCCTCGCGCCATTTTTCTCAAATTTTCTTTTCTTTGTACTTGTATTGTGAAATGTTTTTTTTTCTGTTTCCTCGCAAATGTGTTAAAAAACGTCGTACGATATACGTGCGTATTGGTTATAACATGCTCGGCTCAATTACGCCCTCGCCTTCGGCTCGGGCTGAAATTCCGCCTCGCATGTTATAACCATCTTAACGCACTAATATCGTAATGTACTATAATGATCTTAAATTGAGGTTTAGTTTCAATCTTCTTTTCTTCGGGAAAATGAACACTTAAACTATAACCTCAATACTAGTTACATTTATTGTGACGTCACAAAAAAATATATTCATAAAGTCTAAATGATTTATATTAGTTTTCAATAAATTCTGCTGATTACCGATACCTATAATAAGTGGGTATCAACTATATATTATATTTGTGTGATTAGAATATCCTTTCCTTGTTACTTAAGTATTTTATTATGAATTATTGAAAGTAAATGGGTATACCGTAGGTATACAATAATTTATGATCGGTTACAAGAGAACTTTTTTACATCTAGGTAGGAATGTGACGTTACAATTATCATGAAAGTTTGTTAATTTTATAAATAAATAAAACGAATAAACATTTCTGTTATCATTCACCACGACTTTTTTATTTCCACCTTCCAACACCGAACAGCTAAAATAATAAATAAATAGTTGAATAATAATACTATGTTTTTTTTTTACTAATTATAAAAAATAAATAATGAACCAATAACTAATGTTACCAAGAAACAAAAACCCCACGTTGTTAACAGGATTCGAACTCGGATCTCTTTGATCGTGAATCCTACTGATTACCCCAACAGCTATCAACACATGGTAAATAAATGTGAATTTTAGCTATCCAATGGTAAGAACAGGTCGCTACACAAATAAGGTTTGCTGCTTGTATAATAAAAGAAACGGAAATATATTCTTATGTTTCGTGGAGTGTGACGCGCGACATGCGATTGGGCGAACTCTGTGGCTGTGGTGTGCGTACTGTATTGAGACCACTTACACATACAGACGCACGGACGCTCGACCGTGCGTTCACAGCAATACAATCCTTAGCGTGCCACTGCACTTATCAACGCTTACTGTACAAAACTGTTCTATCATGCAAATTATAGATTCCAAAAACAATAAAATTGATGACATTTTCGATTCAAATACCATTCATTACCATAATTATTTAATGTGTCTAGTGAAGTCCATAGGGCTAACAATAGGTATTATTAAAATGAATACCTCTAATTCATTATTTATGAAACCAAAACATGCATCGTTTATTTTATTGCTTCATTGATATTCAAAACCAAATAAATTATGAATTTGACGGTATTGGCATTTGGTGAATTTCCATGACGAGTGCCATGAAGCTGCGAATGTGAAAAAAATAAGCCAAAATGAATGAAATGGTTGTGGCATATGTGGCGCGAAGATTTTAAAACGCGTTCGATTCATTCTATATCATCGTTACATTTAAAAAAAAAAAAACCTTTTACAAACCTCGAGCAGAGGCAGAGAGTGTTACAGTAACGCGCTCATTCGACTATTACGGTTATTATTTTATTTTAACTTCCTTATGCATTAAGTACCTATATATGTAATATACATTACGGCACCGTATACCTTGAAATATTGGTCTAAAGATACATTTCTATCTCTAGACCAATTCAATTCAAAGTGTCCAATAGAAATGTAACTTACCTACCTAAAGGTCCCGGGATACTGCAGTTTCCCCGAATCCAGCGCCGAAACCGTAAACAATGCCAAAATCTTCTACAATACAAGCTGATCATTGAAAATTCATTCTCAAAGCCGGCTGTGGGCCGTCATTCCTTGTCACACTACCCACATATCGGGTAACCCGGTAAATTATCAATGGGCGGGGTGCACCAAAGTCATTGGTTGGTGCATTCGGAATGTAAGCCATCTGGCGCATACCACTTGTATTGAAGCATGCCGGGACAGATTGCGATCCGACTGATCCAACATTGTTTTGGGACGGAGGTAGGAAGTTTTGGAGGAGGTTTGGCGAATGATTGTATTGTTAATATTGTACTTAAAACGGTGTCTATTGGGTAGATTATTGATTGGCCGTTTCTCGTTCAATGGATAGGTTACTGTTACTGCAAGATCTGGAAGAATGGGTTGCCTTTCTAGCAAAAGACGGACACTGTTACAATACGATTTTTATACTTTAGATTTACTGAGTAGGTAAGTAGGTACGAAAAGTTAGTGGTTCTGCAAGAATAAATGAGTGAATTTCTCAGGCGAAAAATTTACGCGTCTATGCTGAAATCGCAGTGCTGCTTTACAGATAATGCAACGATTTTTTTTCTCAGAATTAAAGTGACATGAATCTAAATGAAGCCACTTAAATTATTTTTATAAGACTATTACTTTTTATGAAAAAAATCGGTAAATGATGAATTATCAATTTCTGTGTCTTGTCCACAATCACTTTCATACACAGCATTTACCTCTCAGGAAGATAATATCCAACATTTAAAGGAAAAAGTATTTTGATTGCGTTAAGTAATGATTGACCTACAAGACGTTAATTAGTTTTGAATGTTTAGACTCATAGTTAATGAGTACATGTCAACGGTACGTTTGTCCAAGCGAAATTACTAATTTCTATGGTCATTTTGTTTCTTCGTCCTGAGCTTCCACCAATGAGTTTAAACGAACAATAAATCCCTGCTCGGCAAGAGACAGTCGTGCTCTTACGTGCAGTAAGAATGGTAGTGCACCATATTGCCAGGTCTTTCCGCCAAAAATATAAGTACGTGATTTCAGTTTACTCGGAACGAAATTTTGCAATTTCGGTGATTAGGTTTTAAAAGGATTGTTGCAAGAAATAAAGGTATCACTTTTATGCTTGCTAAGTAGACTTTGGTACACATTTAATATTATAGAAAATAATAGTCATAGCCTTGATAGTTTCTTGTAAAAAAAATAAAATAGCCAAGTTTCCAATTTCTATGGGGCTATTTCTGTGGTTTCCGTGGCATCTCGTGGCCCACGGAAATTACACGACTCCACAGAAATTGTACCAATCAATTATTGTAATGTTAATGAAGATTTTTGAAAAGAATCAATACTTGTTATGCCGAAATTACTTTGACAGAACTAGGTCCTTAGCCCCGGACATTAAAATAAAATTGTGATAAATGAGAAATGATGTTTATTTTGTATTACTATTTCTTGAAAAAGTCATTCAATTGGATTAACTGAACTTTGAGGGTTGCATCCTCCAGAAGCTCCTCCTGGAAGCCTCGATCGTGCAGGCCTGGGTGACATCACCGGCCAGACCTGCCGACGTTGACAATGAGGCAGGGTGGTTCCAGGAGGCCATGTCCGACATTTGCGACGTGCGCAGATGTCGAGTCCCCAGCATCTCCTCGTGGGCCAGAGATCTGGGTCGCGAGGAGATGCTAGGGACTTTCGACAGAGATCCGTGGGGGCGCCCTTACAAGATGGTGCGGGATAAACTCCGCACCTGGGCCCCCCTACTGACGCAGAGTCTCCGGCCTGAGCTCGTGGAGGACATGGTGAGTACTCTGTTCCCTTCGCGAGGGGAACATCCCCCCCGTCTATAGCTCCGCCGCCTGCGATGCTGGAAGCGGACCAACAGAACGACGACAAAAACGCTCCGGAAGTGACTGGGGAAGACCTGAGAGTGGCGGTACGTAGGCTCAGTGTCAAAAATACCGCCCCGGGACTCGACGGCTTGCCTGGCAAAACCTGGGTCCTGGCCTCGGAGGCTCTCGGGCACCGACTAGAGGGGCTCCTAAGCGCATGCTTGGAGAGAGGCCAGTTCCCGCTTCGTTGGAAGACGGGAAAGCTGGTCCTCATTCGGAAGCCGGGGCGCCCTGCGGAATCTCCGTCCGCATACCGGCCCGTGGTGCTGCTCGGCGAGGTGGGAAAGCTCTTTGAAAGAGTAATTGCAAACCGCCTTGCCGAGCACCTTGCGGGGTCGGGGCCGGATCTTGCGGAACACCAGTTTGGTTTCCGCAAGGGGCGCTCTACGGTGGACGCCATCATGCGCGTGAGAGCCCTCACGACGGGGGATGCGGTGTCCAGGGGTGGGGTTGTCTTGGTGGTGTCTCTCGACATCTCCAATGCCTTTGAGGCATTGACGATGTCGAGAGACAGTGGCAGGGGGCATGGTGTTGACACCATGCCCTGGAGCTGCATTAGGGAGGCACTCCGGTATCACCGGGTGCCGAACTACCTTCGTCGTGTGGTCGAGTCGACTTGAAGTACCTAGGACTCATCTTCGACAGCCAGTGGAACTTCGTGGAGCACTTCCGACGTTTGGCCCCCAAACTGGAACGGACCGGCGCTGCCTTCAGGCGGCTCCTGCCCAACCTGGGAGGGGCAAACGCCCCATGCCGGAGGCTCTACCGTGGCCCCGGAACACAAAGGGCGATGAAGGAACATGAATAGGTTTTAGTCAGTAAAAGTCTGAAAGTTCCTCCTGCTTCGCCCAGAGCGGGAGAAGTCATTTGATGATTTCCCATCCTCTTCATAGAAGTAAAAAACAATCAGTTCCTTGATTGCTAATTTTATAAGACTGATTTATGCAATTAATAGTACACCACGTTGTATTTGTAGAAATTCTTATTAAAATGATCAAATCGTTTATTTGTTATACATGGGTTACATGCAGGTGTTCATTACATAATTACAACGATAATATATACATATATTAACGACGATATTCGTATTATATCAGTTTTTTCATTAAACCTTATCTTTCTTTACATATTATTAAAAAACAATGTATTTATATAATGATTCACAATTTCGGTGCAAACGCAGAATTTCTGTGTCACCAATACAATTTCGGTGGCACTAATAAAATTTCTGTGGCTCGCCAATTTTGGTGGCCCAAATAACTCTCTAAATAATTTAATTATAATATCCCCTTTCAGAAAATGTATATATAATGTGGATATGTTGCGCTTTGTTATTAAAGTTTTCCAAAAAACCTGAAAATGAAAATGTCCATGGAAATTAGGTAAAAAATCGAGTTGTTGAAATTGACTCAAATAAAGAAAATAGTACATTTTGATACAAGTGGAGAAAGTTTGTTATTGCATTCGAGGCGGAATTATAACACCCGAGCTGTAGGCGAGGGTGTTTTTGAGCCGAGAACTGCAATAACAAATGTCCACGTGTATCAAATGACGTTTTTCAATACATTTTTGAAGAAATAAAATAAAATATAACGAAAAATATTTTTGTCACGAACTAAGAAACTATGATTTTAATTTTCTTTTTTTTTCGCGCTCTGCTTTCGCCAGGTTGAAGGAGAGGCAAAGGTATGAATCCGTTAAACAGCCTAATATAAAAAAATTGATTTATTTCATATTTTTGAATTCAGAACACAAATAAATGTTAATTTGTGTATAAAAGTAACTATTAGTTTTTGATAATCATGTTTATCTATGATATTCTATTTATAAACACAATTTGAATATACAAAAAATATTTATGGCGTAAAGACGCGTAGTGCTTTGCCGAAATAAAAAAAAAACATTCACCTCAGACTCTATAGTCTGAGGTGAATGTTTTTTTTAATTTGTTTAATGCCTATGCATTAAACCAATTTGGACTAAGTATAGGTATAGTTATCTGTGGCAATTTTCACCTCACCTCAGACTATAGTTATATGTGGCCATTTTCATTCCCGCACACGTGCGGGAAAATGGAAAAAAACGCACACGTGTGAAATACATTGCATGTTGTACCTAATCGTAGTGCGTTATGACCAGTTTTCGAGGAAGTGTATTGAAAAAAAAAAAATTTAATAAATACGACACTATTCTTCAATGATATTCTAACAAACAGATATGTTATACACCTACAAAACCACCGAAAAAAGTGTTCCGCGGGGGAGAGCCAGCTCACATACACGCAGTGACGCAGAATAAAGGCAAAACAGGCCAATTGGCTCGTTTTCGAGTCTTCACGATTGCGCGCTCATAACATATCTGTTTAATAGAATATCATTGGTATTCTTACATATATTACAACGAACACTGTTTTAAGCTTTCACGGTTCATAACTATACTTAAAATGTCACCTACATGATATCTTCCGTGATTATTGATTATTTTTGAGCTTCCAATATTTCGACGCTGTTGCAAGCGCCATGATCGCGTGTTAATCGGAGAATGCGGGTGGATGGAAAAAAATTAAGGAGCCGACAAATCTGTCTACCCTCTTTCTTTGCCTTTTGCTACGCGCACTACTGGAACTCAATCAATAATCACGGAAGATATCCCGTGAGTGACATTTTAAGTATAAATTGCAACGATTCAATCTAAGTCGATTTTTCATTTTCACTGTTTGGAAACCTATAATTTCCGGAAGATTTTGTGAAATTCGTCTTTTTTAATATCACAAAACCTTTAATTTTAATATGAATCGTAATAAAGCTCCACTACAACAAAAGCCTATTGGATTGACATCAAAGCCTATTAATTGAATTTTCATTTTATGATAAAACTGAAAATATTTGAACATGGAAAAGACCCATAAATTGTAATAAAATTACCGGGGCTTCGAACGCGGAAAATGGATTTTCACCATCGTAATCAACTTATAAAATAGTATTTTTTATCGAAATACAGAAACCCACAGTACTCGGAGAAAGATCTTTTGTTCTTTCTATTATATTATTGTTACGTTAGTATTTAAATTCTGTGTTTAAAAAGTTATGGCTGGTAATAAATGTTAATAAAAAAATATAAGCGCGTCGAAATAAGAACCAACTCTTTCTTTTTTTAAATATTCAAATCATTCATAAAGTGCGAACCAGAGTTCACAAACATTTATAAAGAGGACACCATATTTTCGAGCGCAGGGGTAGCAAACCCTCGATCTTTTATGGGTAAACAAGTTTTGCGTTATCTATGACAGATATCCTTCCCATAACATTGAAACTTGAAAGGTTCGACCTCTTTCCAACTCCTGAGTGAACGAACTTTTGATTTAGTAAAGTGTTTCGAACAGTCCTGCGTTTTTCGCATTCCAAATTCCGAACGACGATATATTGGAAGTCGGGTAAAATATATTGAGACTGATCAGAATTGTGATAGTAGGAAATACTTACTTTGTTTTTTTTTACAGCTGTTAAATGGGAACCTTTCAGTTTCCTTTAAGTCAATAGTAAACCTGGGGGCCTCGGGGGCCCAGACAAATGATGGAAACGTCACAAATGTCTTGAATTGACATAAGCTACCGAAATATGTCAATGGGGATGGCAACTGTGAAACTAATGGCACTAGCATAGCTGGTTCCAAGGATCGTCATTGGTAGAATCTCTGGTAATGTCATTTTATATTTCAAAATAGCTTGACCTCATTAGTCAGAATGGGACCTAACTATGGTGGCGCCATCTACAATGACCCTTTTGACGGCCTTCTCTATTCTGTGGAAACCGTTGTAGAAATACGAAACACTTTGAACATGATGATGCTTGCAACAGCGTCGAAATATCGGGAGCTCATCAACATAGAACACCACGGATATTATCCCGTAAGTACTTTGAGTGTACGAAACACTATGCATTATCACAACTTTTTTAGACCCCCTGGATGTGGGATATTACTATTTCACCACGGGCGATTATAACAGTAGGTTTACGTCATCTCCCGTTGATAATGATAAAGGTATAAGCAGACAGGTGCTCTTTTCATTCTTTTGAATTTTATTTATTTACTGGTGGCCTACCATGACGTCTGTTTTAATTTTATTAAAGTGTGGGAAAGAGATGGCGCTAGACGTCCTCTATAGCTCCGTCTCTTACCCACACTGGAACAAGATTAAAACGATCCTACTTTAAGACGTCATGGTAGGCCACCTGGTATTAACAAAATGGCAATGTTTTCGAATTATCTAAATCAACATTGTCAAATCATTAGAAAACATCCTCGTTTTCGTACTCTTGGTTGTATTACCTAATGAATGCATAATGGTCCCGCATGACGCCGCATCGCCTATTGATATGACTCCTTCAGATATTTGTTTGTTCTAAGTTGCGTTACGATCTTCAGCTAAATACCTAGTAATTTGGCTCCGGATTTGAACTGACAAAATATCTGATAGAAAATATTAATCCGTTTTACTACTTACATGATCACGCTAAACTAACACATGTTCTTCAATAAATAAAAATAGATATATGAAATGAAATTATTGAATCTTGATGATTTCAATTAAATTTGTACAACGAGATTTTGAACTTAGTTCTAGAACATGTGCTTAGCATTTCATGACATTCCTCACAAACTGTGGACGTTGAGTAGGTATCGATGAGGTCTGCTTTCGACTTTGACCATAGAACACTATAGTATAGTACTGTCTATAGGAGATCTGGGTACACGTTGTTTGCGATCGAGTTGAATCGAGTTCAATAAGAGTAGCCGGACCGTTCCTCGAAGCATATTCCATATTCTATCTCTACCAACATGAGTGAAGACTGAATTAGGAATATCTAGTCGATACTCTGACTGGGAAGTGAAATTCTCCAATTTTGGCAGATATTGGTAATTTTTAGACAGTGGGTTTAGATATTAGAATTGAGAAAGGTTAGGTATACGACGACGTGATAAAAAACAGAAAGCGGCAGTTTTGGGCTTGATCAATAGCAAAAGAGTTATTACATAATAATATAATATTTTTCATTATGTCTTATTTCCTGGACGAAAGAAAGACGAAATCACAAATGAACAGGTAAACGGTTTTCTTTACCTACATTAACATCCCTAATAATGTTCTAAAAACAAGTTTTTTGACTTTTCAGCAGTATTCATCATCTGCCTAGCCTTTTCCCAAGTCTTATTGGGGTCGGCTTCCAGTCTAACCGGATGCAGCTAAATACTAGTATTTTACATGGAGCGACTGCCTATCTGACCTCCACAACCCAGTTAGTACTGGGTAATACGATACCCCTTGGTTAGACTGGTTGTCAGACTTTTTGGGCCAAAGATCACAAATGACAGCCGGGACCAACTGCTTAACGTGCTTTCCGAGGCATGGAGGAAACTCGGTATGTAATGGGTGGTCACCCATCCACAGAGCAACCTAGTCAAGCACAGCTTATTCTAAAAATCGACCCGAGTCACTGTTATTATTTAGCCATGAGCTCCTCAACAGTATTACGAATAATAATGCTGCCTTATAAACAGCACAATAACAGACAGTTTACGCCTAAGATAACAAAACTTAATCAAGGTTTAAGACAAACTTACACAACTAGTAAATAATCTAGTGTTTGTATTTTAGACGCAAAATGTAGTTAATGTTTCAAAAGCGATGATTTATTACTACCAGCTTAAGATCGTACTTAACCTATCAGATGCGATGTCACTCAGACTCCATATAGTGACGCCTACGTGCTCAAATATATATTAATTTTCAGTTCATAATAATATTTAGGTATGTATTTATATTATGTACATAAATCATGTCTTTCTGTTGATGGGTTAAGTGTGGGGTCCGTGAACTATCGAAGTATAAGTATGGTGCAAAGAGGTTTGTTTATGACCTTTGTTTTCGTTTTCGATTTGTTCAAAATACCGGATGACTTTTTATCTCTTTCCAAAAAAAATGGTATATTAGGTGAAGGGAGCAGAAGCTTATGGCATAACTATTTTTTTTTCTTTTTTCCACAGCTTAGAAAAAAATTGATCTATCATCAAAAAATGCTATAAATTCCAAGTAAACTTTTCATATTTGAAAAAAGATCGAGAAAATTTGTAAAAAAGAAACAAAATATTTAATTTCAAATCTCAAATCAAATCAATGGCATGTAAGTACTCACTACTCAGTGTTTCTTTTACCGAAAAAAAAATCAATGCGTATGATTTGAATTTCGAATTTTTTAGATTTTTTTTTTCGGTAAAAAAACTGAGTAGGTACCTGCCATTTGCTTCTACTCCGTTAACCTATTATACCCACTTTTTTTAAAGTGATAAAAAAGTCATCCTGTTTATAAAAATTGTAAAGAAAATGGTTGAAAATTATAGTAGGTATGTAACGATGTTAGTATGTTAGTCTAGAGGTTGCAAGCTACCGCGGAGCATGAGGTTCTGGGTTCGATTCTCAGGTCGGTCAAATTATTATCGGATTTTCCAACAGGAGTTTCTCAGTAGTAACCAAGAAGTCTGGATTTGCGCCTGGTTGATGGCAATAGGCTCGCTCCCTATTACATGAGACTTAAATATAACTGGCGAAATGTAGGTGTACTATTAGGTACCTACACCTCTACCTACCCTTTTTTTTTCGAATGGGAAGTCATCAAATGACTCTTTCCGCTCTGGGCGGAGCAGGAGGGAGAGTGTCAGACTTTTACTGACTAAAACCCATCCATGTTCCTTCATCGCCCTTTGTGTTCCGGGGCCACGGTATCTCTTTCGAACAGTCCCGCAGCCCCGGCAGGACTTCTAACTACCTTTCGGGGATTATAGGCTTGTGTTGTGTGTAAAAATATAGAACTTACTGAAAGTAAAGTAAATGTTTCAGAATGTACTAGTAGTGAAGAGTAAAACAATTATCATGACAGACAAAGGATCTAATTGGAAATAACGGGAAGATTTATACATTGTGTGTAAGTAAGCTGACAAGGGTTAAAATTGACTTTTTATTGTGATAATGGAGGGCCTAGCACCAACACACGGAGTTTACATTATTTCGGTAAACGCGGATGAAATTAACATCAAAAATACAACTGATTTGCACAAACCATAGAAGTGTTTCTTTGGTTTGTGTAACAAACAATAAGTAGTGGGTACCACACCATATATAAGAATAACTCGAGCTAAACAAAATATAATGTGAAAGACAAGTATTTTCAATTTGTACTAATTTATATTACACTAGCGGACGTCACGCGGTTTCACCCGCGTAGTTCCCGTTCCCGTGGGAGTACGGGGATAAAATATAGCTCATTTTACTCGCTAATAATGTAGCTATCCATTGCTGAAAGATTTTTTCAAATCGGTCCAGTAGTTTTTAAGTTTATTTGTTATATACAAAAATCCAAAAATACAAATCTTTCCTCCTTATAATATGATTAGTATAGATTTAATCCGCTCGTTAGTATAATAGGCTCCACAAGAAGTAAAACAGCCTATCTAAGATACCTGATCGCTAATATGCAGCAAAACATCTTCCTCCTGTATAGACATTCTGCACAAACACCTGCATTTTCCAGAATTTAAATGAAGTCAACGATAGAGATGTGCAGGTGGCTACATACTAGTCGGATATAATTCGAGTCCATCGACACGCAATAAGAAGAAGTTAAGCAGCGAGAAAGGGCGTTGATCAATATCTTTATTTACTCATTCTCTGCACGATCTTACGCAATGGCCTTTGCAGCGAACCAATATTGCAAACTAATTTTATAGACATTCCAACTGGCCAGTTCTCCCCAGTTCAAACTAATATTTCCCAGAACAAACGAGCGAAGACGCCGGCAGAACTTAGTTTCGAATACAAACACGTCTCTTGCAAGTCGGTCCTGCGAAGACATGAAGACAAAAGGGATCATGATAGATGTTCCAAGTTTTGGGGTGAGGGATGAGGGGTGGAACGGATACTTATCATAGGGATTTAATTACTGTCTATTGATGTTTTGGGTGACAGGAAAGGTCATTTTCGTTTAGCATGGGATTTGTTAAACTTTTAGTGCAAAGGCAAGCAAGGGATTCAAATTGTCCACACTCTGCAGTGACCCGACTGCTCACCTTATTGGTGAGGTTCTTCAGAGAGGTCTGGTGCGTAGTAATCGCAATAGGGGAAGATTCAACAATGCTTCGATTCGATTTCGATTCGACAAGTCGTTGTCTGTCTTTTTTTGGCATTATTTGGGGTGAGGGGTGAGGGGTGGAACGGATACTTATCATAGGGATATAATTACTGTATATTGATGTTTTGGGTGACAGGAAAGGTCATTTTCGTTTAACATGGGATTTGTCAAACTTTTAGTGCAAAGGCAACCAAGGGATTCAAATTGTCCACACTCTGCAGTGACCCGACTGCTCACCTTATTGGTGAGGTTCTTCAGAGAGGTCTGGTGCGTAGTAATCGCAATAGGGGAAGATTCAACAATGCTTCGATTCGATTTCGATTCGACAAGTCGTTGTCTGTCTTTTTTTGGCATTATTTGGGGTGAGGGGTGAGGGGTGGAACGGATACTTATCATAGGGATATAATTACTGTATATTGATGTTTTGGGTGACAGGAAAGGTCATTTTCGTTTAACATGGGATTTGTCAAACTTTTAGTGCAAAGGCAACCAAGGGATTCAAATTGTCCACACTGCAGTGACCCGACTGCTGACCTAATTAGTGAAGTACTGGTGTACATTCGCCACGAAGTTAATTCGCACGAAAAAAAGTATGTGTAAACTCGCCAGAACTCTATTTTCATGAAGGGAAATCCGCCATATCAGAAAGGTCAGGTGCGTAGTAATCGCAATCGGCGTGCGTGTATGACCAGCATAGCTGTTCACAAACGTTTCGATTCGATTTCGATTCGACAAGTCGTTGTCTGTCTTATTTGGCATTACGAAAGCGAGCGAGATAGACATACGACTTTGCGAATCGAAATCGAATCGAAGCGTTTGTGTATGCTGATGTATGTACGTGGACGACGCAAAAGGAGTATGTAAGGACCGTAGGAGGTAGCGTTCTGTGGTTTCTGCCTACCCTCCATTGGGAAAAAGGCGTGAGTTTATGTAAATATGTTTTCTCAATCGTTGCTTCATAATATTTCAACTTTTGTTTAGGTAGCGACCCGAATAGTTCTCCATAATCAACATGTAATTGTATTATTTTAAACTGTACTGTGGTTAGAATACATTATTTTAGTCATATTGGTGTCGATTCTGTTGTGCACAAACTAAACTTAATTAAGGCTATTGCTATCTTTTTCTATCTAATACAACGAGAAAGAGATGGACGTAATTTAGAGCTGTCAAATTTAGTTGGAACTAATATTTCCATACAAATAAAGGGTGCACGTAAAAACATGTCGACTAAAAACACGGTGAAACGCAAGGCATAAACTAGTTTGACATCTCTAACTTAGTTCATAGCTATTGTCATTCTTTTCTGTACTGCCTTTTATTAAAAGAAAGCAATAGCATAAATCGGGGGGCACGGCAGTGCCCCAGCCAAGTCGAGCGCGAAGCAAACACTACCGTACCATCGTTTACTGGAACCATTTCGCCGCCCCTATTTGAGAACCTTTGGATAAGACCAGAACGAAGAAATTTTCGTCATCCAGTAAGCTATAATCACATACTTAAAATCCAAAATTACAAGTCTGTAGGCCATTTAGTTCCGAAGTTAAGCGAAAGCAAAGTTTCGCATTTATGACACTCACTCTCACTCATGATCATCAAAATAGAACTAGTACTTCCCATAAACTCAGAGAGCTGAAATTTGGTATAGAGTTAGGGTTTAATGGCCACATAAAGAGAAAACTACAAAACTAGGATAATCGAAGATCTGGAGTACCTGGGGACCCTGATTAGAAAACACAAGAGCCCAACTAAACTATTAGAGATCGACATACCGCCTTTACAAAAAATATTCAACTTGGTGGGCCGCTTCATTTGATGTCAAAAATCGAAGGTCTGAAGTATCTTATGAAGAACCCTCAGCTGGTCTCAGCTGAATTAGAGATATGGTAATGCCCCCTTCTACTATTGGTACATAAAAAAATCGACTGTCATTGCAAAAACCGGACACATCTTCTAATCTAATTTAATCTAGCCTATAGCGTCCCACTGCTGGGCGAATGCCTCCCTTTCTGCTTTTAATACGCATATAAATAAAATTAAAGGAAAACTCTGGATAAGACTAGACTGGCTTTTATACTTATATTTACAAGTTTACAAGAAGAAATAGTCGAACGATTAACTTTATTCTACTCGAACATTACACAAATTAAATAAACAAATTAGACTAAAATATTAATTCTCAAAATTTGGTCAAAATATAATGCATTGGACTAAGAGTGGCGGTGATACCATTCTCACGTTTCTACAAAAAGAAGTGAAATCCCACCAAAACCATTCTGTAAAAAACTAGCCACGTCTCGATGGAGCTGCTTGTTTATCTCTAAAAAGTAACGAAATCTAGACAAAGTCGTGCCAAGTCTAAGGTTCCTTACTGCGATTTCTTTATTATTATAGTTAATGTTGTGTGACTTGGCCGTTGAAGGGTACAAAAGGGTGCAAAATCAGGTGCTCCATGACACCATTGCACCAATCTGTCGCCAGAACCGCTACCCATTAACGATGGAAAATTGCCACTTGGAAAACGTTGATTCAATAACCAGTCAATTGTAGGCTCGATAAATCTGCGTATTTCAATAATACTTATGTATAAGCGAGCCTGAAACAAACAGTATAAAAAAAAACCAGTACAGACGGACTTCTAATCATTGATAGAAGTCCGTCTGTACGTCTATTTTATGTTAGATCGGTGGTCGATTTGACGCTCCAAAAAGAAGAGAGCAGAAGTCAGCATTGTCAATGCTGAATGCATGTGTTGCACAATCAACAACAGCCTAAAATGCCACACTAGCACTAGCGTCCAATTACCAATACCAGTATGGGCTATTATCTCGCTTAACAAACATAGGTAGTTACAACAGATATAACATTAGGTGTAAACAAAATTGACTTGTACCCACTAACGTATAAAGAATGTTCAACGGCCAAGTCACACAACATTAACTATAATAATAAAGAAATCGCAGTAAGGAACCTTAGACTTGGCACGACTTTGTCTAGATTTCGTTACTTTTTAGAGATAAGCAAGCAGCTCCATGGACACGTGGCTAGTTTTTTACAGAATGTTTTTGGTGGGATTAAGTTTAGTTTGTGCACAACAGAATCGACACCAATATCATTTATTTTAGTCATAACAAATTTATGTTAGGTACGAAGTCTAAACTCTATGCATACCCTTTCTAGATAAATAATAATCAACCTTAGCCTACAATGATTAATGATTGATCCAATTGCAAAGTTTTCTATCAATCTTGTCAGTTAATTTCGAAGGCTTCGTTACTAGATTTACATGAATTTCCTAACTTGATTAACTTCAAATAATTAACTAAACATACCGAAAAAACATGGCTAAATATACAGAGCACGGAATCACTGCGAGTTATAAACAGTGATAGGAATAGGTAGTGCTTATTAGCCTAAACTTCGAAGAACAGAGACAAGAATCGGAGACTCCCTCCTATATTTTTTTCCGGGACATCACGTAAGTACATCAAAAATTAATGTTATTTGGAATAAGTAATTGGTTTATGTTTACCTAAAGTTTGCGACTAAACATAACATAACACAGTCGTTACAACCATCAAAATTTCTGAAAGTTTTCTTTTTAAGAACATTTTGGAAACGACTTCTTCATCATAAAACTATGATACGCTCTCTTAGGTACGCACTCTTAGAATTTACAAAAAAAAACTCGCCGTGGTCGCATAATAAAATATAGTCTAAGGAAGTCTCCGATTCTTTTCTCTGTTCTTCTTCGAAGTTTAGGCTAATAAGCACTACCTATTCCTATCACTGGTTATAAAACACGTGTGGTTTGTATGGGGAATGTTGACGGTGCGCCTCTGACGAAATATCTGAGTGATTTGTATCGGCTGCGAGAAAAATAAAAGAAGTTGATGCTACATGTCACCGACGCGATTTGTAGAGCAACTGTGGAGCTACTTCAATTTCACCATTTTAATTTGCATTCCGGGGCAGTGCTAATTGTTGATCGAAGGGGGCAGTGGTACATTTGCTCTGTACAACTAGTTGGACCATGGGTATTTACTAGGGGCAGTTGTCTAACTTTCAAAATAGGTGGTCCACAGCAGCTTTTGAGAGTTCCGTGTGTTTTGTCCTGTGCGGGCTAATAAATGCTCTTTCTTCTTCTTCTTCTGCGTCGTTCCCGGTACTGAGGTTCGCGACAACATATTATTATGACACGTCTCCAAGCTATGCGATCTCCTGCCGTGACGACTGATCGGTACAGGCTGCCTCCAACAGCCTTCATGATTGCGTCTGACCATCTTGCCGGGGCTCTACCTTTGCCGCGTTTACCTTTTACCCGGCCCAGTATCATTTGTCTATTCAGACAATACATAGGCAAACGCATTATCATCTGCCTAGCCTTTTACAACTTTTTTTTTTGGATCGGCTTCCAGTTTTACCGGATGCAGCTAAATACCAGTATTTTATATGGAGCGATTGCCTATCTGACCTCCACAACCCAGTTATTACCAGGTAATACGATATCCCTTGGTAGGACTAGTTGTCAGACTTTTAGGGACATAGGTAAACGCATATTTGCCTGAAAGAGCTGAGGGCACGCTCCAGGCATATTGTGAAAAGCTACAATAGGTACTAATGCGTCTTTGGCGTCTTCGTACTCTGTGGTAAAATAACTTAACGTAAGAGAATGCAACAAAACTTGTGCAGTGTACCAACTAACAGTAAAGGAATTTGTAATAGCTAGAACAGAGTGAGCTAATTAAAGTTGCTAGTCAATAAGCTGTGACTTTAGTAACTTGGAGTAAGCTTGCTTGAGTTGTACCGTTTAAGTTACAGCGCTTTAATATTGTGTTGCAGTCACTATTTTGACGTAGCTGAGTAACTTAAATGAGTGATATTATTAACACGTATTAAAGTTTTTCTTTAACTGGCAAGCGTGGCCATAAATTGCATAAAACAGAGATATTTGGAGGGAGAAAGGCCTTTAACAAACACTAGGACACAATAGGCTATGAAAAAAAAAACTATAATTGTCTTACTGCTTAGCAAAGGCCACCCCCCATTCATATTCGAAAGAGGTATCGTGGCCCCGGAACACAAACGGCGATGAAGGGTTTTAGTCAGTAAAAGTCTGACACTCCCTCCTGCTCCGCCCAGAGCGGGAGGAGTTATTTGATGATTTCCCATCCGAAAAAAAAAAGGCCACCCCCCATAGCTTGTTAAGTTAAATGATCCAAAATAACTTTACAGTGTATAACGTTGAATGTTGTCATTGATTCACTAAAATACCATAATCATCATCATCATCATTTCAGCCGAAAGACGTCCACTGCTGGACATAGGCCTCCGCTAAGTGTAGCCACATTGACCGGTCCCGTGCGACTCGCATCCAGAGGATTTCCGCAACCTTCACCAGGTCATCGGTCCACCTAGTGGGAGGCCTTCCGACGCAATGTCTTCCGGTTCGCGGTCGCCACTCCAAAACTTTTCGGCCCCATCGGCCATCCGTTCTGCGAGCAATGCCATGATCTATTGAAATTGACTTTTTTAAACCAAAGGTCTAATTAAATTAGGTTTTAAAAACCACACCCCTAACCAGTTGAAGGTCCACAGACAATATTAGTTATTATGTTTAAAAAAAGTTAGACGTTAAAATCACAAATCACCATTGGACGAATAAGGTTTAATTATACATACAAGTTCTAAAAAAATGCTGAAACACAAAAATGCAATGTCGTCACGATCAAAATGTTTGGAATAACTGATATTTTTAACGACCAACGCTAAGTTTAAGATCGTAGGCATAGGTCAGGTATCTTTGGGTAAATGATAGAGTCACGAAGTCTTTTGATAGAGATTGTGTAAACAATACAAAAAACAAAGAAATCATTATCACAATGTAACCTTCTTTTACACAAAACTCCAAACAAGGCCCCAGTCTTCAGTCAAAACGTGAAGGGTGCTTGTTTATTATTAAATTAACTCTTCAGTGCCGAGGGTAATCTTAGAAGTTGGTCGAAGGGTCCTCAGTTAATCTGTCAGGTTATTGTTTGAACGCTGCCCTTCTGAGGGTTGAGTCAAGCGAGCCTTGTTTGTTCTCGTATAGTTATGGTAGCAAGGAATTTGATGAGCGGGTGACAAAGTTTATAGAACTTTCTTTTAGGTGTTTGGGGTTGAACCCTTTTATGAGGGACGGATTTTTAAAGAAGCGTTTAATTAGTTGCCGTGAAGAGATTTCTGCTTGAGAATGAAGGGAAATTAATTATTTCATTAGTGACTTTTGTATGTGTACCACAATAGTACATTTTGATACAAGTGAAGAAAGTTTGTTATTGTATTCGAGGTGGAATTAACACCCGAGCCGTAGGCGATGGTATTATTGAGCCGAAAACCGCAATAACAAAATGTCCACGTATATCAAACGACGTTTTTCAATACACTTTTAAAGAAATAAAATAAAAGACGAAAAATATTTTTGGCGAAATTTTTTTTGTGTATTTTTGTTTTTTGTTTATGAATTATTAGAAACTATGATTTAAATTTTATTTTTCCGCGCTTTGCTTTCACCAGGTTGATGGAGAAGCAAATGTATAAAGCCGGTAAACTGCTTAATATGAAAAATAGAAAATTAAAATATTTTTGAGGTATAGATCTGTGGCAATTTCTTTTTCTGCACATGGTGTTGGAAAATGAAAAAAAAACGCACATTGCATGTTGAACCTAATCGTAGTGCGAAATGAACCAGTTTTCGAGGAAGTGTAGAGAACATAGATATAAAAGGGTAGATTTTAGAGCGAACATTGGGAGTATTGTCATACAAATTTTTGATCCCAAACATTTTTGATTTTGACAAAAGAACTACCTGACAAGCGGGTGTATGACACTACCCAGACCGACTTTCGTACTGATACGACCGTTACTTGGTAACAAGTTTTAGATTACTTTTTTTCGTCTAGTCTTGTAAATAATTTTGCATGCTTACGTATTTTTATAAATATAAGGCACCCGCCAAGTGTTGTTGGTTATACCAAATCACAACCTAGAAGTATTTTTAACCATCGAAAAAAGAAGGAGGTCTTTAGTCGACGGATATACAATTTTATTGGCCTATTTAGAACTCAACTGTGGAACCTACATCTGTTAAGGTCATTTAATTTCATTGCGGTGCGAGGTAATTGCTTATTAAGTTGCATCTACCTCTTTTCAAAAACTATCTAGTAAATTGTAGAGATAGCTGTTGTACCTTTCAGATCAAACTCCTTCACAAGGCACGTACTAACTTTTACTTAAGTACAATCTAGAAATGTTCTACCGGCCGGTGCACTGAAGTCACTTCCATACCACTGCACTTGCCAATACCATACAATATTTACTCAAACTGAATCTATTTACGAACATCGGTGTAAAGTACAAACTTTGTTACCCTCAAGTTTGGTAGAGAAGTCGAATATTGTCGTTCTATCGGCTTAGCCACGACCTGCAGTTATTTCACCGTTGATTTTGAATCACTATCAAAATCAAAATGATTTTTATCGTTGTTGTAATAAGATAGCTTTTAGTTGCTACCACTGAAATCGCCTGACCGACGCATGCACGCCGGTTGCGTGCGTCAGGCGTTTCGTAACGTGCGATTTTAACCGACGCCGAACGCTATCATACAACTCTAATGTGTATCGAAATGACCAACCGGCGCACGTGTTAGATAAATTCAATTATTATGTGTCGTATTAAATACATAAATACTTGAAATACCTATAAATGCAAATATTATGTTGTATAATCAATTGTTAAAATGAATTAATTAAATAACAAACTTATTTGTGTACAAGTCAAACACTGATTTGACTCAACGGTCTCTTGTGGATCATACTTATTTGTTAACGGGTATAAAAGAGCGGAGCCTCATTGGAGCGGCGCAGTTGATCTACGAATTTTAAGGCGTTAACATCTAAGGTATGACATTATTTTGATTATGGTTGATAATACTATTCTGATTATATTGTTGATTTGTCGTGATAACGATGATAGTGATTGTGACAACGATGATGGTGATTGTGATAACGATGATGGTGATTGTGATAGCGACGATGGTGATTGTGATAGTGCGACGATGCTGATTGTGATAGTGCGACGATGGTGATTGTGATAGTGCGACGATGGTGATTGTGATAGTGCGACGATGGTGATTGTGATAGCGACGATGGTGATTGTGTTAGTGATTATGAATAACGACAATGGTGATTGTGTTAGGTTAGGTTAGGTTAGATTAATATTGTGATAAAATGATGATGATTGTGATAAAATGATAATGATTGTGATAAAAGATAATAATTGTGATAAAATGATAATTATTGAGATAAAATGATAATTATTGTGATAAAATGATAATTATTGTGATGAAATGATAATGATTGTGATGAAATGATAATGATTGTGATAAAATGATAACGACTGTGATAAAATGATGATGATGTGATAAAATGATGATGATGTGATAAAATGATGATGATGTGATAAAATGATGATGATGTGATAAAATGATGATGATGTGATAAAATGATGATGATGTGATAAAATGATGATGATGTGATAAAATGATAATGATTGTGATAAAATGATAATGATTGTGATGAAATGATAATGATTGTGATGAAATGATAACGATTGTGATAAAATGATGATGATGTGATAAAATGATGATGATGTGATAAAATGATGATGATGTGATGAAATGATAATGATTGTGATGAAATGATAACGATTGTGATAAAATGATGATGATGAGATAAAATGATGATGATGTGATAAAACGACGATTGTGATAAAACGACGATTGTGATAAAATGATGATGATGTGATAAAATGATGATTGTGATAAAACGACGATTGTGATAAAACGACGATTGTGATAAAATGATGATGATGTGATAAAATGATGATTGTGATAAAACGACGATTGTGATAAAACGACGATTGTGATAAAATGATGATTGTGATAATAAAGGTCAATCACAATCATCTTCATTATTACAAGATGATGAAGATGATTGTGGTTATTATGATGTGATTATTATGTTATTATTATGTGTGTTGTTTATTAGTGTTTATTAGTTATGGTTGATATATTGCTACATAACGTTGTGTAATATACACTACTAGGGTTAATTGTTATAATATACTACAAGGTAAATATAATGTTATTATGAAGTGAATCTCATTGTTTATATTTTATACCTAATAAGTTACGAACATTAAATGTTTAAATACGTCCAGTTACATATCTACATAGTTATATACTTAAAATGCTAACACACGCAACCGGCGCCGATCTCGCTCTGAAATAGGTCTAACAGTAATCTTTATGCTCGTTGCAATAAGGATGGTATTGAGTAGTAAAATGTGCATGAATTTTAATCGCTCAAGCAACAGAAACTTCTGAACAAACAATAGAGCATGGCACGACCACAAAGTCACCACGCGACGTTCGTTACCCACGCGTCATTATGCGAATGGGACATTATTCGAATGGGATTTTTTGCGAATGGAACATTGTGCGAACGGGACATTGTACGAATGGGACATTGTGCGAATGGGACAATCTGCGCCAACGGGACTTTTTGCGAATGGGACATTCTGTGACAGATACTAATAAATAAGTGCCAAATGCGCGTGACGAAAGTCGCATTGCCCGAGGGTATGAACGGGGCGTGTAAGATATTTCATATTCCAATACTTGAGATAAAGTGAACAGACACATGCAGCAAGTTTTCTTAGGTAAATGGGTCAATGTCGTGTCATCCTGATATTGGCTGACTGCGGTCTGAAGTTTGTAGCACTTAGCTACCTACCTTGTTATGAATGTATGTAGGTGCATATTGCAATATTTACCTGAGTAAAAGGAATAGGTATTTTTGCTATATGTGTAACTGAAAATTGAATTTTTTTGGCAAATTATAAACAACTTTTTTGCTTGAACAGAGTACGTCTGGAGAGACTGTGGAATATACTTACTTATACTTAACTAATTCGAGTTGAAGATCTTGCGGCTAAATAATAACAGCCGCTCGGGTCGATCTTTAGGTTAAGCCACGTTTGCTTAGGTTGGTCCGTGGATGGACCACAACACACCCTTTACATACCGAGTTTCCTTCGTGCTTAGAAAAGCACGTTAAGCCGTTGGTCCTGGCTGTCTGTGACTGTAGATCTTTGACAGTCGTTACAGTTAGTCAGTGGCATGCAAGTCTGACAACCAGCCTTACCAATGGGTATCGTATTACCCAGTACTTACTAGGTTATGGAGGTGAGATAAACAATCGCACCATGTAAAATGTTGAGCTGCATCCGGTTACACTGGGAGCCAACCTCAACGTGGTTGGGAAAAGGCTAGGCAAATGATCATGAGTTTTCAGACTTAGTTTTTTTTAACACTGTTTTAATCTTTCACGGCTTAAAAATCAAAATCAAAAATCAATCAAAATCAAAGCATTTATTTCAAGTAAGCCAGTTACAGGCACTTTTGAATTGTCGAAACAAAGATGAAAATTAAATGTAGCTACAGTCCCAGTCACAAGACATAAAAACTGTAAAAGTACTGTAGTTGCCCATTCCCTAGCGTAGATCTCTATGGAGAAGAACGGGCAAGAAACTCCATAGACACTATTTTAAATCAGAATATTGTGACAAAATCTTGGTTACATCATTCACGTTGAGATGGTATATTATGTGAGAACAATGTAGCAAGATGTGCACGGTAAAAGTGTCCACAGCAAAAACAAAAAAAAATACAATTCAAAATAATTCAGTCAAATAAGCCATGGCAACCAAGAGATGACCAGTCACAACTGACAGCGCCCGTTCACGGACATGACGCATGGATCAGCACCATTCAACTCAACCATTTTGAAGGGAACTAAATGATCCGATACATGCGCCACCATCAGCGAGACAATTGAGTGAGCATGACATACTCTAAAACGCCAGGGCACATTGAAGTCAAGAAAAGACGTAGGTTTCCAGTGAATGATAGCTTTCTAGTACATAGTACTCACACAATATGGGCTATGCATTTATATAATACTAAAGAGATTGAATCTATACAATCGATGGCAGCAAAGTAGAAACGGACATCTACATTTTTTTCGAAAATCCTTTTTTTACAAAAATGAGCTTATATTAATCCTATCTACAAGTATGTATTATTATTTTTTTTAAATTCAAAATAATAAAGAAAATTTGACACGTAAATGAAGACATCTACACTGGATTTTTAAAAAACATCGCAGTAGAAACGGACATTTGAATTTGTCCGCCTTTACTTCGGAGCTTTGACAGATGAATGAAACGTCAACAAAGACATCAGCCAGTTATAGAAGTTCTAGAAAGGGGTCAAATGAAGTATCCAGTTGTCTTTACAACTACATAGAGAGAAAAAGCCAAGAGGGAGTGAAGGATATACGCTTATGGTCGGATAATTGCGGAGGCCAAAACCGTAACCGTATCGTTTTTGCGATGTATTTACTTGTGGCCAAAAAATTTGGTGTTCGCATTTGTCATAGATTCTTAGAAAAGGGCCATACGCAGCAAGAGGGTGATAGCGTACATGCGTTAATCGAACGATCCTCTAAAAATCAAATTATTTTCTCGCCGCAGGAGTGGTATACATGTGTACGCTGGTGTAAAACAAACGATCAACCCTATGAAGTTGTGGAGATAAACCAAAATGATATCTTGGATTTTAAGTCTACTCTTAGTCTTCACAAATGGGTAAAAAATGAGAAGGGGGAAAAAGTAAAATGGAATCAAGTGCGTGAAATAGTGGTGGAACACGATCAACCTGACAAAATATTTTATAAATACGATTTGAATGAGAGTTTGCCTATGTGTATTGACAGTTCCAAGAGGACAAGCAGAAGAGTTTTGCAAGTCAATAATAATACACAACAACTTGGAAAAGTTTATGGTGAAATTTTACCCATTACTACAGCAAAATACAAGGACTTAATGTCTTTGTGTCAACAAAATTTAATCCCACCAAGATACCATGATTTTTATAAAAACATTAAGCATAGAAGAATCAGAAGCTGTTGATGGCGCTGAATTCGATGAATAAGTTAGTTTTTCGTACCTAATCGTTAACATTTTGATCTCGTTTTTCCTACTATAAGTAAAAATAAATAGTGTTAATATTGCTAAGTTTAAAATATTGTTCTTTTTTATTTTATTTCAGTTTGATATTTACCTATTTGCCAATGATACCTTTGATAATAAATAAATCATAGTATTATATTGCTTTTTTACTTATAAAAATATATTTTACGTGATTTTGTAACTAAATAAATGAGTTCAACCGATAGTAATAGATGAAGTTTAGTTGTAGTTAACTCATTTATTGATAATGTATAAAATGTTAAATGCAAAGTAAATACAGACATCTACAAAATTTGGTCAAAGAAAGTATAATACTGTTTGTATGTTGCTTAGAAGATGTTCTTTAAATATCCTTAAATGTATTACAGGAGATTATTATCTAACTTTATTATATATTTTAAATGAAATGGGCACTTTTTTATTACAACGTATAAACGGTTATCTGGCAGATGTCTTCTTCTACGTCAAAGTTTTTTCAGAGTAAAAAAAGACATCTACATTATTTCAGTAAAACAACGATATAGCGATAAAACCTATTACACAATTCATAAAGAAGGTTATTTTAAAGGATCATAGAAAATTTCAGGTTAATCGGTCCATAACTTTCAAAATAACCACTCTTTTAAACTAAATCTGCTCTCCTGTAAAGTTCCGATTTTGTAGATGTCCGTTTCTACTTTGCTGCCATCGCAATGCAAATATAGTTGTACAATCTTCAGCAGCTCCAACAATACAATTTAATGCTATCAATTTATGCGCCCATGTCCTTGTGGAGCAGGACCAGCATTTTATCAGCGATATAATCGCTCAACTTGTAATATGCTTGCTTACATAGTGTGCGTTTAATGCATGTTTTAAATTTTGTCTCATTCAGTTCAAGAATACTTTGTGGAATTTTATTATAGCATCTCAAACAGTACCCCATGAAAGATGAGTTTTTGTTGATGAGACAAGTTTACCCAGTCCGTAATGCTCAAGTTTCAAAAGTAATGTATCGTGATTTACGCAATCAAACGCTTTTGGAGAGGTCACAAAAAATCCTATGGCGTCTTGAGACTCTTCCCACGCAGTAAATATGTGCTTTAATAAGTTTACACAAACGTCAGTTGTACAACGTCCCTTGGTGAAGCCATACTGTTGATCATGTAAGATTCTGTTGGTGTTAAAATGATAGAGCATTTGATTAAGCATTAATTTTTCAAAAACCTTGCTAAAAACTGGTAACACGGATACAGGTCTATAATTATTAGTATCTTTACTGTCCCCGGATTTGAAAATAGGGATGACTTTACTGTATTTCATTAAATCAGGGAAAACTCCTTGGTCTACACATAAATTAAAAATTAAAGCTAAGTAAGGGGCTATAGTCTCAAGTATGGATGTACAAACTTTGACAGACATTACCCATAGATCTTCGGTTAGTTTGATTTTTATTTGCCGGAAAGTTTTAATAACAATCATAGCGTTAATGTGTTTAAATTTAAATTCAACCAGGCAGCCAGACACATTCGCCTTTAATAAACCAATTGAGAGTTCAGGTGAGGAAATAAGAGCCTCCGTTGTTTTTAGTGGTATATCGGTAAAGAAATTTACAAACTCTTGAGCTACTTCCTGATTAGAGCATTTAGGACCACATGCTATATCTAATGTCTAATGCGTATTTTATAACTTTCCAAACTGTCTTTATTTTATTTTCTGCTGTTTTGATCTTGTTGCTAATGTGCAGTGCTTTAGCAACCTTGCATTAAATTAAAACTAAACTTATATTGTCACTTACGGGATATGTTCCGTGATTGTACAGATTTGTTTGCTCTTAACAATTTATATATCTATCCACCCGCATTCTCCAATCAACCCGCAATAATGGCGCTAGCAACAGCGTCGAAATATCGGGAGCTCAAAACAATGAACAATCACGGAAGATATCCCGTAAGTGACAATATAATATTTTTTTTTTGTCTTATCAAGAGCTTTTGTTGATTTTAAGCTCAAAAAGGACAGGTCTAAAGTTATTAGCCACGTTTTTAAGTTGTGATTTCATTGATAGAACACGGAACAGTAATGTTTCTGGCACTATGCAAGTCAGAAATTACCTTAAGGTACCTTACATTTCTCAATAAGGAACAGGTATGCATGAAATACACAACTATTTTTATTTATGGAAAATGCCTTGTATTGGCGCTTAAAAACATTGCGGTACACTTTGTGTCTTACTAACATAGCTTTAAGTCATCTTGATGTACTAATAACACTCTATCCATTTCTACGCGTGCGGCTAAGATTTTAGCTAAAATATGTAGGGGGTTTATGGACCTAAAAATCTGAAATAATTTTTTTGAATTTGATTTTGAATTTATTCAAGTAAATATTGTAGTAAAATTTTTGTGAAACTTTAAGCACTTTTAAAAGTGTTTTTGGCACAATGAACTTTGACGTCTATACCGGCGTTATCGAGAGAGTGCGTTCCGTTTCACCAAAAACATGCTACATAAAACAGTACCGTCAAACCTTTCAAGATTGCCCAAACACTATAACTTTGCCCAGCACGGTACTTTTCACAAATGTTTAAAAAGCCGGCAACATTTTTTAGTTGCGCTTATTATTTAATCTTAGGAAGATTTTTGATTATTCAAATTCAAAATAATTTATTTCAATCCATTTAGGATCATAATTGCACACACACACACTTGAAATACAAATTAACAATTATAAAATAACAATTACAGCATTTACTCAAAAATAATATAAATTAAAACTAAAATTCCTAAATTAAAATGTCAAAGACAGAAAGATTATATCTCGGGCAACATTACGTAACGCACTCTGCCTAATGTCACTTATGTCGGCTGTAAAACCGTGTCGAAATTGGTGGTTTAATTTGCGGGCCAAAACACGTGTGAAAAACTTTCAATAAAACTCGATTTCTAATTACAGCAGAAAAATAAATTTTAAACCACTGATAGTTTGTAATAAATACACAAGGAAGATTAAATATACAAAGCGAAATTTCTCTCAACATCGAAAATATGATGGTGGGCAATGATAAATCAGTTTTTCAGAAGTAGTTGTTACATCTTTGCCCACCAAAATATTACCGTTAGGGTTGTCACCTCAACGTCAAATTGCATCACAGATAAGCAGGTACTTCGGGGGGGGTCTGTATTTATGCTTTCGCGGTTGCACAACGACATGCTTTGCTTTGGCTTTGCTTGGTAGTATAGATGCAGGCCTACCCTACTGCCTCCCTCAGAGGCGGTAGGGTGGCGGGGTCTTGAGGGGGAGCGCTACGGTCGTGTAGATCCTCAAGGCAAGTCTGGGGGATTCACCTTCACGAGGTTGCCACCCTGTTCTTGGTCTGATTCCATAAGAAACAGACGCAACAAAAACCCCCAGGCGCTTTATCTCGCACTTTCCCGAAAGCCAAAATCCCAGGCCTAGGGTAATCCCACACCCCACTCCTATGATCCTACGCCCAGTCCTTCCCTCCTTTTCCTTTTTCTCCCTTCGGTCCTTGAGGACGGGTAACCTCAACTCCAAAAAAGCCCACAAACCCCAAAAAATGCAGAGTGGAAAAAGTAAAATTCCCCAGGTGGGTCCCGGCAACGGGGAATCCCACACCGACTCGTCGGTCTGCCCCCACCGTAATCTGGGGGGGGGCACCAATCTGCCTTCTAGCGCCGCGCCTTCTGCGCGGCTGGCTGCTTTAGCGCCGACATCTCTGGCTGCGGCTCACGCGCCACAAGACTCAACAAGGGCTGCGCCTTCTGCGCCTAACGACTCTAACACGACTGCGACTTCCGCGACAAATACTCTGACGACTGTTACACCTTCCACGAGGGCCTGGCAACAGAGCATCGTTCGGAACAGTGTAACGAACAATCCTGACAACGACAGTGACAAAGCTCGACTCTCCAGCCTTAGCAGCGAACTCCGCGCGCTGGCACTTCAGCGCGAGAAGATCGAGGCAAGGTTGAAAGACATAAACTCTCTCGGGACGGGAAAGGAAGCGGAATCTGCTGGTTCTGGTTTCATCTCTGTGGACGAAGTACGTATGCTGAAAACAAAGCGCGGAAAGATCCGGAACAGAGAGAGAGAACTCAACAACCGTTTGCGCAAGATCCGCGAAGGCAATAGCCTGCGCGAAGCACAAGCGGTTAGTTGTAAGGGAGTACGCGACCGGCTACAGACACGCGAAGGGGAAACCCTGCGCGAACAGCAGTCGGACGCGGAAACGAGCGGGCAAGGAACAGCACGCGAAGGGGAAACCCAGAGCGCAAAGCTCCTGCCCGCACCAGGACCATCCGGAGGAAACGACCGGAACCGCAACGAGATGACTGTAGACCGACCCCGAACTAGACAGAAGCGAGGCAAGCGGGCTGGGTTCCTGCGCCGGCTGTCCCTGGCACAAAACGCTGTGCCAAGCCCCTCAGAACCGCAACCCGGTCCAAGTGGCCAGGGAGCGGCGAAGAGGGAGCGCCCGGACGACACGGCTTCGCCGAGTACGCTCCAGGGGGACGCCAAGCGTGTTAGAACCCAGCCTGCTCAAGGGGAGCAGAGAACCTACGCGCGGGCCACAAAGGATATCCCTGCGCGACTCGCCGTAGCGATCTGCCTCTCGCCTTCAACTCGAGACATGACGACTGACGAGGGAGAGCACATCAAGCTCAGCCTTGAAGACCTGATAGTGGACACGTGTCGAACTGACCCCACCAAAGTCCCAGCCTTCCGCGGTTACCCAAGGGTAGCGGATGGCACGGTGCACATGTGGTGCGAAGACGACAACGCCCTGACTTGGCTGACCCAGAACGTGCCTAAGATAAGACTGCCGAACACCGACTTGACACTGACAGTCATGAGACAATCCGACGTACCAACCCGGGTTCGAGCAGCGCTCTTCGTACCCAGGTACAATGGGGAAATAGAGCTGCTGCAGACGATTTTGACCTGCCAGAACCCCTGGTACGCCATCGGTAGATGGTCCCTGTACAGGGCGACATCGGTCGGTGGGGATAACTACGGGACTTATCTGACCCTGGGTATCCCACCGGACGAGGCCGAAAAGGTCTTGGGGAGGGAGCGACGGATATCGTACCTACTTGGGTCGATATACGTGCGCTTTTTCCCCAAAACCCATCCCTCCGACACCCAGACTGACAACGACACCGAACAGACGAAACCGGCACCGACTGAACATGATCTGACGATGACGCAACTGGAGGAGGAGATGGCCAGAACAGCGATGGCTGATGCTGACGCTGTGAGGATGCCATCCTCACCACCAGGGTGGACGGAGCAGCTGCTCTCATCGTCACCGGCACCCATTGAAGACCAGCACGGGCTGGAGGACAGGGGGGAATCATCCGATGGATCCATCTCCCCCTAATTCCACCCACCTGCCTCCCACATCCCGTCCCCTAAACATCATCCAGACCAACCTCCAGCATAGCCAGACGGCTACTGCTTGTCTGCGCAGGGCACTGGAGATGGAACCCCGAACCATTGCACTCATCCAAGAGCCTTGGATCCGTAATAACAGAATATGCGGCCTTGGTAACATTGGAGGTAAGCTGATCCTCGACACACAGGGCACAGATAAACCACGAACCTGTGCCTATATACCCAAAGATTTTCCCACCACCACACTCACGCAATTATGTTCCAGAGATCTAACAGCCGTCAGGCTCAAAACCGACGGCGATGCACCTGATATCGTCCTGGCCTCGGTATACATGCCAGGCGAGGATGAAGACTGCCCACCAAAAGAAATGGCCGACCTGGTAAAGTATTGTGAAGACGCCAACCTGGACCTGGTCATCTGCACGGACTCGAACGCCCATCACCCGCTTTGGGGTTGCACTAAAGCCAACAATAGAGGTGAGGTACTATGCACATATTTGTTCTCCACTAACCTTAACATCGCAAACCGCGGCTCGGAACCCACTTGGGTCACATCCCGCGGACAAACGATCATTGATCTAACGCTGGCTTCGGAATGCGCGGCAAAACTTATCTCTGACTGGCACGTATCCAACGAGCCTTCCTGCTCTGACCATAGAAGGATTCGCTTCTCATTAGTAGCTAATTTTAAAAAACCAGATCCTAGACGCAATCCACGCCGTACTAACGTACCCGGCTACAAACGACTGTTGGCCTCCCTATTAGCGCAGCACCAAACGCCCAGTATTCTAACAGACCCCAAACAACTTGAAGAAACAGTGACAAAACTCTCAGAATTTATAATTGAGGCCTACCACGCCTGCTGCAAATTAAAAGATCCAAGCACCAAGAGCAAGGGTAACTCCTGGTGGAATGCGGAACTTAGTAAGCTCAGGCACACCATGCGCAAACAATTCAACAGAGCCAAAAATTCCAGACTACCAGAAGACTGGGACTCATACAAGAAAACACAATACACCTTCAAAAAACAAGTCAGGAATGCCAGCAGGGCTGCCTGGCGGAAATTCTGCGAAGAAATTGAATCGAACAGCGAAGCCGCGCGTGTGAGAAAGATCCTATCCACTGATCAGGACCGCACCCTCGGGTCGCTGAAAACCCCAGATAACTCTTACACCAAGTCGGACCACGAAACAAGTAAAGTCCTTTTGGAAACCCACTTCCCAGACTGCAATCTCTCTGAGGACAGAACCTGGGCAAGTGAGCAAACGCACACACCAAATGATCAAGACTGGGCCAGAGCCCGCACCATAGTAACCGCAGAGAGAATAAAATGGGCAATAAAGACTTTTAAACCATATAAATCCGCAGGCTTAGACGAAATTTTCCCCGCCCTGCTACAATGGGGAGTAGACGTCCTAACGCCGTGGCTGACCGCCATCTACCGAGCCTGCATAGCACAAAAATACATACCCCTTGCATGGCGAGAGGTAAAAGTTATTTTCATCCCTAAACCAGGCAAACCAGATTACACACAACCTAAGGCGTACAGACCAATAAGCCTAACATCTTTCCTACTGAAAACCCTCGAGAGACTCTGTGATCGACACATTCGGGACGGACCTCTTCGGGAGCGACCACTCCACAGACAACAACACGCGTATTCCTCAGGAAAATCAACAGAATCTGCGCTGCACAGTGTGATCTCCAAGATCGAATGTGCAGTGGACCACAAAGGCTCCTCACTAGCCGTCTTCATTGACATAGAAGGCGCTTTTGACAAAACCGTCTTCCATAGCATCAACGCAGCCCTCGAGGAACACGGTGTGGACTCGACCCTGCGAGGATGGATCACAAATATGCTCCGACTAAGAGCCGTACAAGTTACGGTAAACGACACCACCAGAGCAATAGTGGCGAAGGGCTGCCCCCAAGGCGGGGTCCTTTCGCCACTACTATGGAACCTCGTAGTAGACAGCCTCATCAAACGTCTCAACAGCAGAGGCTACTACACGGTGGGCTATGCCGATGATCTGACCATAATAATAAACGGCACACACGAAAACACACTATGCAACCTTATGCGCCAAGCCCTAAGGATAGTAGAAGACTGGTGCAAGGAATACAGACTAGCAGTGAACCCTACCAAAACCGAACTCGTCCTCTTCACAAAGAAAAGGAAGCTAGCAACGTTACAATTACCAAGCTTCTTTGGGACAACCCTAAGCCTATCGACTGAAACCAAATACCTGGGTATCTTTTTGGACAAGCAGCTGAACTGGGCAAAACACACCGAATACACCATCACAAAAGCCAGTATAGCCTTATGGCAATGTAAGAGACTCCTCGGGAGAAATTGGGGCATAAGCCCCAAAATCACCTACTGGCTATACACCACAGTTATCCGACCAATCATCACATACGGCTCTTTAGTTTGGTGGCCCAGGACCAACCTAAGCACGAACCAAAAGGATCTCGAGAAACTACAAAGGTTTGCCTGCGTAGCAATCACCGGCAGCATGAGAACTTCCCCCACTGCTGCCTTACAGGCGATGCTGGGGCTACCACCTCTACATCTCGTCGTAAGAGAGGAGGCGGCCATAGCGATTTTCAGACTCGAAGTATCTGGCACCCTAAGTAACGATTCCAGAATCAAACACACACGCATCAGAGCAGATGCTATCAAACAACAGCCCATGATGGCATCACCCAGCGACAGAATCCTGAAGACCCACTGCTTCCAAAAACACTACAACATAGAGCTCACAGCGGAGTTGTATGACTACTCAGGTACGAACGAGCTAAGAATCTACACTGATGGATCAAAAACCGACGACGGGACAGGTTTCGGGGTGTTCTCCGACGACCTAAACATTAAAATAGCCAAACCCCTTGGAATACTCAACTCTGTTTACCAGGCAGAGTGTGTGGGTATCATCCAAGCGGCACACGCTATAGAGGCCAGGGAGGTTACAGATACCAATATTCGAATAATATCCGACAGTGCCTCAGTCCTTCAATCCTTAAAGAGTACTCAGATAACGTCGAGACTGATACTAGAATGCCACAATGCCCTAGAACGAATCACGGTACTAAACCATAACACGGTAACACTACAATGGATCAAAGGTCACAGTGGATCACTTGGGAACGATGCGGCTGATGAGCTTGCCAGAAGAGGATCCAGCACAAAACCCTGCGGACCCGAGCCCATTGTGCCTATTCCCTTCAAGCAACTAAGAAGCTGGTTAAGGGAACACACTCGAATACAAGCGGAGAAATGGTGGACCTCGGCACCAGGGTGTAGGCAATCCAAGGAAGCCATGCCATCCCTTGACACAAAGCTGACCAGGCGCCTTCTGCGCCTGGACAGAGATAGCCTACGACTGGTGGCGGGGACCATCACTGGACACTGTTCACTAAATAAACACTTCCACACCCTAGGAATCACTGACAGTCCTCTATGCAGAGCGTGCATGGAGGCGGAGGAAACGGTGGCCCATGTGCTCCTTGAGTGCACTGGCGTTACCAAGATTCGCGAGGAGACCTTGGGTACACCAAGATCCCTTGCGGACGCCCTGAGAAAACCGGGAAGTTTGATCTGCTTCTGGAGGGAGGTGGGCTGGTTGGAGTAAACGGCCACCACGGCTCACGCACAATGGTCCACTTTAAGGACTAAGTGCGGAAACCAAAACCCCATGATAGAAGCAGGTACTTTTATTTATGTAAATTTAGCAACGGAGTTTCAAGAAAAAACATTTGGATCGAAAGTATACAGAAATGTCATAATATACCACTAATGAATATTAAGACTTGATAATAATCATAATATAACATTGTTTTTTTTCTAAAATACTGCCAATGTCGTGATTGTTTTAGACTAATCTTTAAGAGCGAACTATTTGATCGTCACGCTGAGTCACGCACCTGCGTACACCGTGCTGATGTACAATAAAAAAAGATACTAGTGGAAAACATAACCTTCTCCTTTTTTAGAAGTCGGTCAAAAGTGACAACCCTGGTTTTTCCGTGTATTTGAATGAAAAATTATGAAAAAATCGTAATTACTTTGCCCACTCAAATATGACAGGCAATATGAACGTTTAAACGTTTAGTATTAAGGTACTATGATATATTGATTATTCTTCTATACTGATCCCTAAACCGTATGTTCTTAAGGTAGAAAATACGGGTTATTCACCAACTGGACACGAGAGACTGAACACACGTGTGTCCAGTTGGTGAAACTCACAATTAGTATCACTTATTATTTCGTCATCTGGACACGCCAAAATTTTTACGCGTGTCCACATAGTGAAACTTAAGACTTTTATGTTTTCGTCAACTGGACACACGTGTGTTCAGTCTCTCGCGTTTTGTCTGAATTCATGAGAAAGTACAGTCACGCAGATTGATTTTCTGTATCACAATTGTGCCGAACGGGCGTGATCCACTGAAGGCGTGGATGTATAACGTGTACCTAGCGGTCTGCCTATACCCTTTCTACACCGGGCGCACGCATACACTACACTTCGCTCTCAGACGGCGCTGACGTCCTATACATATGTAACTGTAGCCAAGATACGCAATCTCAGGCGTAGAACCTAACGAGGGAAGGGGGGTTTACTGGGAAATAATGCACTGATAAACTTTCATAACTATTCAGGAAGCGATTCGGACCTTCAGGACTTTTCGCGCACAACTTTTTCACTGTTTTTCTTCATAATATATTTGCCGTACTGATGACTAAAATTCTTAGAAATGTTGTGTTTACTAAGGTACTCGGCACTTTACTGTAACGAGAACCCTGATTCGCTTCCTGATTTTGGAAAATTTTAATGAAATTTTGATTATAAAAACTAATTATGATTATCGATACATGCATCTTTTCGGAAAATTACAATTTTGTGCTTATATCTAAGTACATTATATACATGATATGGCTTCTACATAAAGTTATTTATGTACAAACATTAAAATCACAATAATCTTTATTGTAATTAGGAAATTATTTCCAAAAAACCAGACAACTTTTCCAACAGTGGCTGGTTGAAGGATCTTCCAGGCTGAATTACACGAAAACTGTTGCTGTGACTGTACGTAAGTATATAATTGCCATATACTAGACAAGTACATGGCCTATCGAAAACTGTTACTTATTTTGTCGTGTCTGTATTTTTCAGCCTTTTTTTTTTTTTTTTTTTTTTTTTTTTTTTTTTTTTTTTTCGGATGGGAAATCATCAAATAACCCCTCCCGCTCTGGGCGGAGCAGGAGGGAGTGTCAGACTTTTACTGACTAAAACCCATCCATGTTCCTTCATCGCCCTTTGTGTTCCGGGGCCACGGTATCTCTTTCGAATAGTCCCGCAACCCCGGCAGGCATCGGTCCTTACGGACCCCTTCCTTTTTGCTGACTCTCTTTGAGGCGCGCGTGGAACACGAACGCGCCGTCGACACGGCCTGTCGTCATGAGACGGTCGGACGGCGAGCTAGCCCATAGCTCACCGTCCACAGGCCCGCGCCTACGGTGGCCGGGGGCTACGTGGTGGTGGCCCCCGACGCCCGGGGCGTCTCCCGCGGCGGCCGGGACGTTGAGAGGTTCTCTCCCTCTCACGTTCCGCCACCTCCTTCTCTAGCATTACTGCTTCGCAGAAGGAGGTGACGGCGTCCCATTCCGTCTCGCTCCGGACCATGGCTTGCACCAGGGCCGGACGCGAGAGGTCGCCGCCGCCGATCGCCGCTTCGAGGACACGGCGGTGCTCCGCCCACGCGGGGCACACCTCCACCGTGTGTTCCACCGTGTCCTCCGGTCGATCCTCACAATGGAAGCACCCGGGCGTTTCCTCCCGCCCGATTCGGTGCAGGAACCTCCCGAACACTCCGTGTCCGGTGAGGACCTGCGTCAGGCGGAAGGTGAGGACGCCGTGACGTCTCTCAAGCCACTCCTCAAAGAGGGGACTTATCGCCACTATCGTGGCGTGCCCTGCACGGGGTTGCGACAGTCGCTCTCTCCATGTCGCCATGAGATCCCGCCGGAAGTCTGTCCGCTGAGCGACAATTTGTCGCTGCAGCGGAGTTTCCCCCCGGCGTAGCGCCTCCGCGCGCCATTCATGCAGGCGCGCGAGGACTATCGCCTCCAGATCCCATGGCGGCAATCCGGCAAGGAGGCTCGCCGCCTCGCGGGCAATCGTGCGGTAGCCCCGGGCCAGCCTTACGGCTACTACCTTTTGGGGCGCGTTCAGGTAGTGGGCGGCACGCCGCCTCAAAGAACGCGCCCACACCGGGGCCCCGTAAAGGGCCATGGACCGCACGACTCCCGCGTAGAGCCTCCGGCAGGAGGCGTTCGGCCCCCCCAGGTTGGGCAGGAGCCGCCTGAAGGCAGCCCCAGTCCGTTCCAGTTTGGGGGCCAAACGTCGGAAGTGCTCCACGAAGTTCCACCGGCTGTCGAGGACGAGTCCTAGGTACTTCAAAGTCGACTCGACACCGATGGATACCCCTCCTACCGTGAGTAAGGATCCCGGAGGTGGCGCATTCCGAGGCCCATGAAAGCACATGGCCTCGGACTTGTGCAATGCCACCTCGAGACCCAGTTGCCGGGTATTTTTCAGCCTGTAACGATCCTTTAACTGTTATTCTGTTAGACCAAATTTTCCTATTACTGACGAATACAGCTGCGCTAGATTGTCATACTCTCATCAAAGTGGTTTTCCTGAAGGGCTAAGTTATTAAAAAAGACTATTTATCTAGGCCTAGGTCGCAACCTATATAGGGTACCTGGATCTTACTAAAATACTAAATTAAACTATAAACTCGACTTGCGAGTTTATATAAGTCTAGCGCTTATGTAAATTACTGTTTTATACTATTCCAATCACTGAAGGCACTTATTATTTGTCACTATATTACCCATACACTGACTCTACACTGTTTTACTATAACAAAAACACTATATGCTGATTAGGTGACGTTCGTCGCAAACAACAATCATGTTCGGCCAGATTCTACTGTTGGGAACAGCTGATTTTGTATGTCAATGTAAAATATTCACCATTTCTGATATTATTATTTTTTATTCAGAAATTGTTAAAATCACCCGTTCCCAACAGTGGAACGTGGCCGAACATGATTGTGATACAGAATATCAATCTGCGTGACTGTACTTTCTCATGAAATCAGATAAAATGCAAACGTGTGTCCAGTTGGCGAAAACATAAAAGTGACTTAATTTAAGTTTCACTATGTGGACACGCGTAAAAATTTTGGCGTGTCCAGATGACGAAATAATAAGTGATCCTAATTGTGAGTTTAACCAACTGGATACACGCGTGTCCAGTCTTTCGTGTCCAGTTGGTGAATAACCCGAAAATACCGAAGTTACAAAAGTTTCTGCAAAACGGGCAAACTTGTAAAAAGTACAAAAAATTTGGCCCGCTGTACAAATTAAGCTTTTAGCACAGAAACACTTATTTTCTTGATATTATTATATATCCTATGCAAAGAACAGTACATTTAAATGTCGTGTAGCAAAAAGTGAAGAAAAAATTACGTGCATATTATTCCTTATTGTACAGACGCTAGCACATCAAGCTTCGAAACTGTAAAATTTTCCTAATCAACCTTGAACCTAATGCTTTAGCGATAAAGTTGGAAATCTATTAAATAAATTTGACAGATTGTAGTAGCTAGATGTACTGGTATACCTGGTGTCGGAGTGGAACTATAAAATGTTTGATGTCCGACACTTGGCCCTTTTGTCAGCTCTCCAGATTTATGACCGTCAATCTCATTTCATAACAGAACCTTTATAATTCGCTCCCGTTTCTCCGTTCTACTGCCTGTGACGATATTTATTTTATTGAGACACTAGTAGATGTTGATATAGGGGTAAGTTTTGAAGCGTGTCCGCTGCGTTTTTAGACACCTTTTTTATTCTAAACGGGTTTGCGTTTGGTCGCTTGATGTGATGCGATGATGCGGCCTAAGGTGGTGTACGCTTGCCTACTAGCTTCTGCCCGCGGCGTTAACCTCGTGGAGGTCAAAAATATATAATATCAGGTTGGCTGCTTAGTACTAAGCCGCACTGCCCGTTTAGCATGAACGCCGTAGACACGAAAGAGAAACGACAAATCTTTTGTTCATCTGTCATTGAATCGACAAAATGACAGATGAACAAAAGATTTGTCGATTCTCTTTCGTGTCTACGGCGTTCATGCTAAGCGGGCTGGGCGATCCTCGAAAGTATAGCCCAATCTCATTCACAGAAAAGACCACTGTTTCAGCCCCAGGATCATAATGTTCCCAGATAAGCCAAATATGCACGTGGACCAAAACGAATTATTTAATTATTAAATGTGCGGTCCAGCACATAAACTAAATCCGTATATTCCAACCGGAAGATAATACAATGAGGTGACCCTTTGGAGGATTACAAAGGTATCCCATAGAAAGTAGGCGACTTTAAGAAGTTATGGTAACTTTTAGCTCTGCTCCGACTTCATTATCATTTTATTTTTTGTTGGAATCGAGTTACAAGTTTTCTGGGTGCTACTTTTCATTTTTCTGTTTGTTTTTGGGTTCGGAACTCGGGTCGATCTTTAGGTTAAGCCGCGCTTACCTAGGTTAGTCCGTGGGTGGGTAACTACCAGTAGGCTAGTTCCCACCATAAATAAATTGCAAATCTATTTAGTCCGTCAGTTAGAGTATTGGAAACTAATGGACACGTATTTTTTGTTTTTGTAAATCAATGACTATTGACAAAGATAAAACGCATCAAAACTCGGGAGTGGGGGGCTCGTGACGTAACAACGCACTAAAAAATATAGCACGGTGTGACGTATTGAGAATTTTAAAAGCGTCGTATCTTCCTCAGTTTTACGTTACAAAAGAAAAATACATGTCAAATATTATTTGATAATCTAACTGACGGACTAATTAGATTTTTTCAGGACACAAGCCTATTACATACCGAGTTTCCTGCATGAAAAGCACGTTAAGCTGTTGGTCCCGGCTGTCGTTTGTAGATATTTGACAGTCGTTAAAGGAAGTCTGCAGTGGCCCGAAAGTCTAGCAATCAGTCTTACCAAAAGATAGTGTATTACCTAAGACTAACTGGGTTGTGGAGGTTAGATAGGCGGTCGCTCTATGTAAAAAACTGGAAGCCAACCCCAACATAGTATGGAAAGACTAGGCAGATAGATAGTGATGATGGTCAGTTTAGGTGAGATATTGTATCGTGTCAATGCAGACAAATGAAACGCTGGGAAGATGATCTCAAAAGAGTCGCCGGTCCAGAATGGACCAGATTGAAAGAGACAGAGATAGGTGGAAGTCTTTGGAGAGTAGGCCTTTGTCAAAGTACAAGCTCTTGTTTGAAAACCGATCGTCAGTAACAAATCTTAATGTAATTATTATAAAAAGGCATTATGGCTTATTTTATTTATTTTTTATTTTTATACATCATGATCGTAGTAGTCGTCCTACTACATCATTAGACTAGCCTCAAAATCAAAATCAAAGCATTTATTTCAAGTAGGCCAGTTACAGGCACTTTTGAATTGTCGAAACAAAGATGAAAATTAAATGTAGCTACAGTCCCAGTCACAAGACATAAAAACTGTGAAAGTACTGTAGTTGCCCATTCCCTAGCGTAGATCTCTATGGAGAAGAACGGGCAAGAAACTCCATGGACACTCTTTTAAATCAGAATATTGTTACAAAATCTTGGTTACATCATTCATGTTGAGATAATATATTATGTGAGAGCAATGTAGCAAGATGTGCACGTTAAAAGTGTCCGCAGTAAAAACACAAAAAAAATACAATTCAAAATAATTCAATCAAATAAGCCATGGCCACTAAGAGATGACCAGTCACAGCTGACAGCGCCCGTTCACGGACATGACGCATGGATCAGCACCATTCAACTCAACCATTTTGAAGGGAACTAAATGATCCGACACATGCGCCACCATCAGCGAGACATTTGAGTGAGCCGTAACACAGCCGTAACATTTCAGTGAGTAATAACTATTTTAGGGACACGTAATAACTTTAGTCTACTTTGGTTATTATTATTCCTCTCGAATATACCTCAATCATCGAATCTCAAAAGCCGTTACTCGGATGATAAGTAGACGGCAACCTAAGACACTTTATTTTAAAGCATTTCAACGTCTTCCAGATTTGCGCGCAGAGAATTATACGGATTTAAATACGATTGACGTTGAGTTCCGGAGACCTGGCATGTTAAGTTCATTCATGTCATAGAGCATTAAATGAAGTAGAAATGTAGAATTAGATTGTCTGTTTATTATTTCATAGAGACTTTTGTGATGGGTTATTGGGTGAAAATATACAACGGCAAAAAGAAACATTGAAGTTTTTTTTTGTTTAAACTCATGAAAAATAGTTAAGCTAGCCATTCAACACTTTTGTTTTTGCATTAAAAGACTAATTTGAACTCAACTAAAGTGTTGTTGATAACTATTTACGATTTTCATGAAGAGTAAGTAGCTGTAAAATTAAAAATAAAATGCTGATTTTGTATACCACTTGTCTATCAATAAATTATTTTAGGCACATAACACTCACTAAATAAGGAGGTGAATGTCTGTCTTTTCTCCCATATTGAATAATCTATGGTCCAGACAACGTGCGAGGGATGTGGGATGGGAGAATGTTGAACTAAATGCATAATCAATGCATGGTGTCCCTGTTTTAAAATCGATGCTCTGCTTCTTCTATAAGCTGTTTGAAATTCAGGTTGAGAAGCGATTAAGCGTGATGTTGAGGGAAAATACTTCGTAAAGTGAAAAGTGATATTGTTTTTGTGTGTTTTGCTTAACTGTCTCGTTACATGGTAAATTATGTGAATATATTAATGTATCACTCTCGTGTTTTAGACTACCTCGTTCGTTGGTCTAGTGGTTGCAATCGCGACTACTGAGTTTGAGGTCCTGGGTTTGATTCCCGGGTCGAGTAAAGTGTTTTTGAGTTTTTCATCAGAAATTTCTCAGTAGCACCCACGGAGTCTGGATTGGAGCCCGGTTGATGGCAATAGGCTCGCCCCTATTACATGGGAATTAAAACAAAACTGACGTAATGTGGGTGTATAATTAGGTACACCTCTGTGTGTTGTGTCCTGTGCGGGCCAATCAATTCTTTCTTTCTGTGTGATGTTAAGTTTAAGGATGTTTTTAAGAATTTTCTACGATACCTGTCTATCTGGGCCCTGTTTTATGCAGCTGAAAATCCGACTTATATGTCTAAAAATGTTGTAATTGTAGAATTGTCGCGCTTAGGCTGTTTTATGAATGTGACATATAGGTCAAAAAGCGACAGGTGAAATCTTGACATACTTGTCATCTAAGAACGCGTTTTATGAAACTCGACATGTTATGTCAAAAACCACAGTCGAATAATTATTTCGCGACATAGGGCAACGCTCCTGTCAGACTTGTTGGACAATTCTACATATATGTCATGACGTCATGACAATTGTGTGTTTTATAAAGCAGATTTGACAAGTTTTTCACGACAAATTATCACCTGTCACCTGTCGCTAATAAAGTTTCATAAAACAGAGGTATGTCGGATTTTCGCGACAATTCGACATATTTGTGAATTTTCCACCATGACAATTATGTCACCTGTCAGCTTCATAAAACAGAAAAAAATAACATTTGTCACTTTTTGACATAATCGACTTGTCGGATTGTCAAGTTCATAAAACAGGGCCCTGGTGAAGTGGTGATTCTGGACTGGTAGTTCTAGAAGTTAGTATGGAATCAAAACGTATTATACAGGTTGATGAGATGAGATTGTGGATTCAGACTCCCAAATTAAAGTAGAGATACTTCTCTAACATACAATACCTCTAAAACTAATTTAGGCTTCTGTGTTTACTCTCATTTCTACTCTAATTCAAAGGTCAGTATTTAGTACTTATCTTTTGAGGACACAATGTATAGGATAAATGCACGCAAAGTTTCATCTACTAACTTTAATGTCGCTAAACTGAATACTAAGGCACAAAGGAAAAGGGCACGCCACAATTGTGGCGATAAGTCCCCTCTTTGAGGAGTGGCTTGAGAGACGCCACGGCGTCCTCACCTTCCGCCTGACGCAGGTCCTCACCGGACACGGAGTGTTCGGGAGGTTCCTGCACCGAATCGGGCGGGAGGAAACGCCCGGGTGCTTCCATTGTGAAGATCGACCGGAGGACACGGTGGAACACACGGTGGAGGTGTGCCCCGCGTGGGCGGAGCACCGCCGTGTCCTCGAAGCGGCGATCGGCGGCGGCGACCTCTCGCGTCCGGCCCTGGTGCAAGCCATGGTCCGGAGCGAGACGGAATGGGACGCCGTCACCTCCTTCTGCGAAGCAGTAATGCTAGAGAAGGAGGTGGCGGAACGTGAGAGGGAGAGAACCTCTCAACGTCCCGGCCGCCGCGGGAGACGCCCCGGGCGTCGGGGGCCACAACCACTTGGCCCCCGGCCACCGTAGGCGCGGGCCTGTGGACGGTGAGCTATGGGCTAGCTCGCCGTCCGTCCGTCTCATGACGACAGGCCGTGTCGACGGCGCGTTCGTGTTCCACGCGCGCCTCAAAGAGAGTCAGCAAAAAGGAAGGGGTCCGTAAGGACCGATGCCTGCCGGGGTTGCGGGACTATTCGAAAGAGATACCGTGGCCCCGGAACACAAAGGGCGATGAAGGAACATGGATGGGTTTTAGTCAGTAAAAGTCTGACACTCCCTCCTGCTCCGCCCAGAGCGGGAGGGGTTATTTGATGATTTCCCATCCGAAAAAAAAAAAAAAAAAAAAAAAAAGGCACAAAGGAAAAAAAATGAATTAAGGCTCTTATTGCCTAGGGTGTTACATATAATGACGAAAAAATACTTTTTGTTTGTTGTCATAATAGGCTAGTTTCCACCATCAATAAATTGCAAATCCATTTAGTCCGTCAGTTAAAGTATTGGAAAATAATGGACACGTATTTTTTGTTTTTATAAATCAATGAATATTGACAAAGATAAAACGAATCACAACTCGGGAGTGGGGGCTCGTGACAACGCACTACAAATTATAGCACGGCGTGACGTATTAAGAATTTTTAAAAGCGTCGTATCTTCGTCAATTTTGGTTTACGTAACAAAACAAAAAAAATACGTGTCAATTTTTTTTTGATAATCTAACTGACGGACCAATTAGATTTTTCTAGGACACAAGCCTATTATCTACTGTCCAGTATTATGTCATGTTACTTGTAAAACGTCTGTATATTAGTTGTTATTGGACCTGTCCAAGGCATTTGATGGATGGTTTCTTATAACGTGTAACAGATAAACTCCACGGGATCCAGAACTCCCGTTCATGCGGTTTTAGCTTTTGCTCGTAATGACAGTATCGCTCCCATTATGTACGGAAAATACACCCACGTAATATATTATCCACGGTAACGTTTTAAATGTATCCTATGATACCCAGGGATAATGAAGCTATGGGTTTAAGAAAGAATTTTCGAAGTCGGATCAGGAGTTCCTAAGATTACCCCTTACATACACTGTTGCAATTACATTTTTGCAGGTTACTTTTACAACACAATCTGTGTAACTAATTGTCGGTGAACAAATAAATAAATAAAAATAAATACATACAAACAAATCTAAGTATTTGATTATTGAAATAACATTTGCTATGGTAACCAGCAAGAACTATTGAATGGTAAAAAATCAGCAGTTTCGACACCCGAAAAGATATTAATCGGAAAAGAAAACCAGAGATGTAAAGGAACAGCGTATTGACCTGTTCAGAAGGCTTTAATAGAGTTTGTGTATCGAACTGTTTCTCAAGTGCATTTCACGCTCCACTACACCATCTGATACGGTTCCCACGTGGCCGTCATGAACACGCGTTCTCCTCGATGTAGCTACCTACTAATATAACCTTTTTATAAGTTTTGCTATGTGGTACTAGAATATACTAGTAGGTATCAGAGAAAAAGCTATAATGTTGTAAATTTCTCTCTGATATTGGTGGATTCGTTGGAATAAAAAATACCCATTATCATAATATTATTTGCCTTAATAAACTAACAACGTCACCATGGATTGAGTTATGGAGAAGTATCACTCGTTATGAAGTAAACGAAGATCGAGTAGCATTCGTAGCAAGTGGCTACGGCGTAGGCACTTGCTACGAATCTGCTACGCCTGATACGATACGAGCCATATTCCTCTTTTTAGGGTTCTGTAGTCAACTAGGAACCCTTATAGTTTCGCCATGTCTGTCCGTCCGTCCGTCTGTCCGTCCTCACTTAATCTCTGTGACCGTTAGCACTAGAAAGCTGAAATTTGGTACCAATATGTATATCAATCACGCCAACAAAGTGGAAAAATAAAAATTGGAAAAAAATGTTTTATTAGGGTAGCCCCCCTATATGTAAAGTGGGAAGTGATTTTTTTTAAATTTCAACCCTAACGTGTGATATATTGTTGGAAAGGTATTTAAAAATGAATAGGGGTTTTCTAAAATCATTTTTTGATAATGTCAATAATTTCGGATATAATCGTTACAAAAGTAAAAAACAATGTGTCCCCCAACTTTTGAACCATAAGTTTAGAAAAAATGAAAAAAATCTGAAAAGTAGAACTTTATACGGACTTTCTAGGAAAATCATTTTGAACTTGATAGAAACAACAGTTTTTGTACAAAAAAGACAAAAAGTTGTACAAAATAATTTCTGGACTAAGTTTGTAGTACATTCGTATATGCAAGCATTTTTACATAATGGATACCCACCTTTAAACTCATAAGTGGGAACACTTATTGTGACGGACGGGAAACTACGGAACCCTACACTGAGCGTGGCCCGACACGCTCTTGGCCGGTTTTTTTGCTCTATAATTGTGTTGATGATAACGTTTTACTCTGAAAAATATTAACATGCTGGAGTGTAACGTGTCCAAAACATAAACTCCACCTGTTTTGAAGTCCCTTATAAAATCATCATCATCATTTCAGCCGAAAGATGTCCACTGCTGGACATAGGCCTACCCCAAGTGTCACCACATTGACCGGTCCCGTGCGACTCGCATCCAGCGGATTCCCGCAACCTTCACCAGGTCATCGGTCCACCTAGTGGGAGGCCTTCCAACGCAACGTCTTCCGGTTCGCGGTCGCCACTCCAGAACTTTTCGGCCCCATCGGCCATCTGTTCTGCGAGCAATGTGCCCTGCCCACTGCCACTTAAGTTTGGCAATTCTTCGGGCTACGTCGGTAACCTTGGTTCTCTTGCGGATGTCTTCATTTCTGATTCGATCGCGCAAGGAAACTCCGAGCATAGCCTTCTCCCTCTTTGGGTGACTTTAAGTTTATAAAATATTTGCTATTTATGTTATACTAGATTATGGCCGCGGCTTCGCCCGCGTGAAGGTCGGTAACTATCCAAAGATCATACAACCGGGATAAAAAGTATGCTATATGTTAATCCAGGATATAAGCTATCTATGTAGTTCACAGGAGTAGCACTGAAGTGCATCGAGAATGTTTAGATGTGTGTCAATTGTTTTTTCTTATTGTTTTTCTTTTTGTATGTGTATCTTAGTAGTAACATCGCATTGGCGTCATAGCTGTTAAGGTGTTATTTACGTAATTTTAAATAAATAAATAAATAAATGAGCCAAATTTCATCCAAATCTGTTTAGTAGTTTTGGCGTGAAAGAGTATCAAACATCCATCCATCCTTACAAACTTTCGCATTTATAATAATAAGTAGGACTTATTGTGCACCAACCCTTACAAGTAACATTAAGTCCCACGGGTTCCACCGTATATTTAGTATTCAGCTCAAAAGAGCGGCCGGACAAAAAAACTTTACAAGGGAAAAACTTCCAAAAGAATAATACGAAAGGAAAGGATTAAAATAAAAATACGATGAAAAATGTTTGAAGACACGATTGTTTTAAGGAACAATTGGTCGGAATGAAGTTGTCGAAAATTGGGCCATTGTTGTTCTGAGAGCTTTAATATTTAGATATTGCGTAATTCAAGTATTGTTTTAAGGATTTAGAATATTTAGGGCTATTATATTCTGGTTTTTGGAAAGGGGTACCAAGTTGGAGTGATCTGTTGATGTATAATAGTAGATGAAAGAAAGTTTGTCTGCGAAAGATGAATTTATTGCGAGCCTTAAGCACTTATCGATGTATTAACATAACAAATATACATCTGTTTTACCTCCGTCACTTACCTAATCCAGGTCCAGTTGAAAACCAGCGTCGGGCACCATTTTTGCTGAACTGAGTTGGCGCAGTCGTGAGGCCCACAGTGTTACATTTTTGTTTAGATTTAAGTTTATGTTTTCTTTTATATTGTGTGCACTTGTTTTCCGATGACCTGGTGAAGGTTGCGAGAATCCGTTGGATGCGAGTTGCACGGGACTTGTCAATGTGGCGACACTTGGGGGAGGCCTATGTCCAGCAGTGGACGTCTTTCGGCTGAAATGATGATGATGATGATGTGTGCACTTGTGGCATGAGCCGAATAAATGCATTTGCTTTTTTTCTTTCTATATCTTACGCGATCTTCAATACTATTGTCAACTGTATCTACTCTGAAAAATGCGTGTCACGCCATGATTACGAGACCGTCACTCAAAAGAAGATTTCGTAGTTTGTCAAGATGACATAAAAAAACACCAGTAAAGGCGGACGTAATGACTACTCGGATAGTCCATCCAAAGGTTGTCTGCAAGATATCGCTATCAGCGATAAGACCGCCATTGTTACCATAGAATAAGCGATATTGTAAAACAGTCATGATTTAATTTTGATGTATATTCTATTTGTACCCACCCTTTTTTTTTTTTTTTTCGGATGGGAAATCATCAAATAACTCCTCCCGCTCTGGGCGGAGCAGGAGGGAGTGTCAGACTTTTACTGACTAAAACCCATCCATGTTCCTTCATCGCCCTTTGTGTTCCGGGGCCACGGTATCTCTTTCGAACAGTCCCGCAACCCCGGCAGGCATCGGTCCTTACGGACCCCTTCCTTTTTGCTGACTCTCTTTCAGGCGCACCCAGACCCACCCTTAAATACCGAGTTTCCTCCGTGTCTCGAGAAGCACGTTAAGCAGTTGGTCCCGGCTGTCATTTGTAGATCTTTGACAGTCGTTACAGGTAGTCAGTGGCCCAAAAAGTCTGACAACCAGTCTTACCAAGGGGTATCGTATTACCCAGCACTAACTGGGTTGTGGAGGTCAGATAGGCAGTCGCTCCATGTAAAATACTGGTATTCAGCTGCATCCGGTTAGACTGGAAGCCGACCCCAACATAGTTGGGAAAAGGCTAGGCAGATGATGATTCTATTTTCACTCTGTTTTATGAATTGAGAATTATTAAACCATGCTTTCAAGCTATTTCCTAATGAAATCATTCCCATCACGTCAGATTATGTTAGACATAGACACATACCCAGTTAAGTACATTCTCGTTACGATAATAGTCCGAGAGCTAGCAAACACACGTAGGTGCTAGGTGATGATGATGGAATCGGCCGAAGTGTCGAATAATTGAACCGGAAGCGACGACAGCCATTGCAACTCCATTAGGGAGGACCGTAGATGTCTTGTTAATGGATGTGACTTGCTTGCTAGGTAAATAGACTACTCGTCTAGTGAATACTGCTATATTATAATTAGGATGGACGAGGACGTAGTTCTACAATGTCTTTCATAATACTAGCATTACTTAAGGTAGTAAACCTAATTTTTTGATGTTGTGCTATAAGTTAGAAGTGTGTGTCTGTGTGTCTGTTTGTGGCATCTTGAACGGATGAACTGATTTTAGTAAGTTTAATTGAGAGTGTTCTTAGCTATGTTTTTTTTTTACTATGGAATACACTTTTTACCCGATTGCGGCGAAGCCCAAAAGGAGGGTAAAGTGTTTAACCTGTTTTAGAATTGTGTGTCTAGTAGCTATGTACTTAGTCCATGCTAAATACAATGTAATTTTATCTTCTTTTTTAAATTTCAAACTCATAAATACAATGTAATTTTATCTTCTTTTTTAAATTTCAAACTCATAAATACAATGTAATTTTATCTTCTTTTTTAAATTTCAAACTCAAACAAAAAACGCCTAACTTGCCGACTAGCTGATCTTTATCACATTCTTTTACACATTATTAATAAATAGTGTGTAAAAGAAGTACTGGAAACATCAAGGTTTAAAAAAATCCACAGCTAGATTGAATTTATTTTTATTTTGGGACAAGCCCGCCACACTATTCCCAATCATACATGCTAGATACATGTGGCCACTGCCACACTGATATTCAGTATTTCGTACTTTTACAACAACTATCTTTTACATGTTTTACTTGTCTTCATCAAGGTTTCCAAATGCCATTCTCCACAATGCAGGAAGTTAAGATAAACTGATATTAGTGGGGGTTTTGGGTCAAACAATACCGTACCATACCACACCGTTTTATTAGTACATTATGATATAAGTGCGGTAAGTTGAAAATTACAGCCGAGGCGATATTGCTAGCCCGAGCCGTAGGCGAGAGCTATAATAAAGCAGAGGCTGTAATTATCAAAGCGCACGTATGTCATACGACGTTTTATAACATATTTGCGAGGAAATAAATAAAACTCGGACTTTCTTAAACGAATAAATCTTTTACTTGTTCATAAATTAGCAATGCGCGCGCATCAGCGCCTTTTCAACCGACTTCCAAAAAGACCTCCTCTTTTTGGAAGTCGGTTGAAAAGGCGCTACAAAAAACAGCCAGTATTAATAATAAAGTAAGTAAATTAATATTTTTGTATTTTTGTTACAGATAAATGGTTGTAATTTATTGTCAAAATTAATTAAATTGAAGAATTAAATGTTTATTTATTATATTTCATCTCCCACAGTTAATTTTATTCATAAAATGTTGACCACTATTCTGACATAAAAACTCTTTGTTAAGATTTAAAAAAGTACCGTTCCTTTTTGACGGAGCATCTTGATAAACCGTGCGTTGTACATTACATTACTGCACAAGTACGTAATGAGATACATTACGATATGGAAATGGGTGAAATAAAAGACCCTTTACACATTAAAGCAAATGTGTTATAAAAGCTACTACCGTCTAAGGTCACTCTAAAAATTACTCTTCCATATTCCCTAGCTCTCTGCCCATCACTTCCGTCCCGTCCACGCCAATTACGTAGGAGGGCGACTCGATAAAATAACCAAATTATATCGCCGATCGAACCGTTACAATTTGCTACATTCACTTATATTATTTGGTCGTGCTTCTGGGGTACGGAATGGTGGAGGAGATTCTTTCTCTTTGATAGGAAAAGAAGATGGATGTTAATTGTTTTTGAACTCACGGTTAAATTAATAGGAATATCGGATCGAAATAAACTATTTAGTTAACTGTTTGGACAAACTAACTAAAAATGGTTCTTAAAGGCTTCTTCTTTACTAATAGACAAGTGATAATCGCCTTAAAAGTATAAGAACTTTCAACAGAATGAAGGATTTTCTTTTTAGCTCTTCCCTAGTCGCTGGATAGATGGCGCTAAACTTGGTAAGTTACTGCAAGGAACAGAACGTAAAAAAACTGATTTAAATAAAGCGCGGGAAAACTAGGTTATATTCAAAAGTGTCAGTTAACAAGCGTATGTGACGTGACGCAATGTTTTATTTTCCAAGCGTTTTGGCTTTGGCACCGCCGTCTACAGAGTTCTTGGAAATTATGTTTTTTTTATACCTCAAAAAGAAAACATCTCATTACGTCTGTGAATTCAGTACATTCTTGACTTTTCCACCATCATTTTCGCAAATTTCCACCACCATCTTCAAATTATCGTTGGATAAATTATCCCTTTATTTAGGGCCTACTGGTCAAATCTAGCTAGACAACTAGGTGGTAATGGGCCTGAGATTGAGAGTGTTGCTCATGGCCATGAGTTCAGACTGGAAGGACCCACATAGCTGAGAAAAAGCTAAGCAGATTATAATTGCAAACGAAAACAATTAGATCGTGTCTGTGATCCTAGCTTCAACTTTTTAACAACAATACATTACGCCTATAACCTTTGTCGGTTTAGTCAGATTTGTACTAATCGTCTTTTTTTCTTCTTCTTTATAGTATTTTTAGTTTCTAACCTGCACCCCTAGCCAAGTTGACAATCTACAATCGTTAACGCTAGTAGAAAACTATTCAAATGAATGGGAATGACATCATCTCAACGTTAAATCACGTGATCAACACAAACATAGAAAATTCGTAGACAAGTTTACATCGTTCCAAATGATAGAATAGAATGTTATCGTTTCTACAATGTTGATCGCTAAACTCTTTGGTAGGAACGCTCACTATAGACTAAAGTGTAGGCTTTTTCTACAGACATTAGAGAACGAGCGATCGACTCAGTCGTGTCAACTTGGCTACCAATTTAGCGCTTTCTACAATCGCTTACGCCGAGGCGTTTACGATTGTAGAAAGAGAATCGGTACGAAACGTTTGTAACTTGGCTAGGGGTGCTGGTGTCAGAGTTTTTATGCTGCCCATTAGCTTTTGACTTGGCTTAACATGTCGTCAAGAAATATCTCTCAGGCAGGCTAGTTTCCTCACGATGTTTTTCCTTAACCGAGGCAAGTGATAATTATACAATACGCACAGGAATCCGAAAAATTAGAGGTGTGTGTCTTGGGTGCGAACTCGAGACCTATGAATGGTACGTGATTACAGGTGCATATCAATGATATAAAGGGTGTAAAACACCTCTTAACGAAGCCAAAAGGCACTTGTTCTCCTCGTCATTCCGATATTTTTTTTTGTTCTACACCATACCTGGGATCCTTCTAGTTACGGAAATATTGGGGGTCAAAGTTCCAACTTTTTGACAAGTTTTTTTTTTAAATACAAGTTTTGAATGTAAGATTTTTACTTTAAATACCTCCACGACCCCCGTACTATTCAATCCATCCATCAGCACAATGTTTTGAGTGCGTTACATTGAGTTCTACCACAAAACATGATTTTCCACCCCAAAAAAAAAAAGCAATTTGCCAGCAATAATTTTTGCGTAAAGTTACTTAGTTTGATGTACAGAATGCTTGGTTGACGGCTTCGTGATGAGGTCTTTTACACGCTATAGACTGACGATGTCGAATCTATTTCGTAGAATCCAGTAACATTGTGCAAATATATTGACTTATCAAACAGTTCACTACAACCTGTTCTAACCAATTTCCTCCCACCTGATACACTACACTTCCTATCAGCGTTTATTCTCCCCATGCCAATATCTAAACAGCTCTTTTCTATTCAAAACCATGTTTTCGTTTACAAACTAGTGCGATAATAGCGCCGGCTTCGCTCGCGGGCTCGATAGCATCGCTGTAAGTGTTTAGTAAGGTTTATTTATAGGTGAGGCATCGGTCCCACCGACAGCGAGAAGCTAGTAACTAGAAATGAGTTAGCAAGCAGACAGTGTGTAGTCTGCCACGTGACGGTAGCGGGCAATTACACGCTGGTATGCATATTATACCAACCGAGATTCTCTCAGCGAGTGTTTTGCCCGCAAAATGAGTTTCGCATCGAGTAGGTACTCTCTTTGATAGCTCTTCGGCAACGAGATATCGCCGGAGGTGTGAACAGTCAGCGATCAACAGACAACAAGTAACATCATAACATAACAATACGTCTATAATCTCTGAAGGGCTAGACAGGTTTACCTAATAGTCATCCACATTAGTTGTATCCACAGTAGAAATTCCTGATGGATAAACCCAATGACACTTTGCCAGACCCGGGAATAGAACCCGGGACCTCATGCTCAGTAGTCGTGCTTGCGACCACAAGATCAACGAACAATCTGTATGCTTTTGTGCGTTTCTTATGCGTTTCTCATGGTGGCACGGTATTATGCTGAGTGATGGTAGTTTTTCGTGAATATCCCACATATTTTCCTCCAACTAATCTTTTTTTATTTTTGTTTACATGCTTGTTTATTGTATCCGCCATGTTTGATACAAGTAAATGTTTTTTTTTTTTCTCTCTTCAGCTTGTGCGCGGTGGGACAGATACCTAATAGCGCTGGCTTCACTCGCGGTGTCGATAGCATCGCTGTAAGTGTTTAGTCAGGTTTATTTATAGCTAGTGGTGGTTCACCAATTTATAGTGAGAGATAAGTTTTAGTTCCTGTATTCCGTGGAACACTGTTGTTCACCGTTTAAAGGTTTACTGTGGGGAAAACGTGTGGTATCCGGCAGAGTAGAATAGAACCAACCCATTACACTCACGGGTGTCGTATAAGGCGACTAATGTCTGAGGCAGAACACCTTACACCTCCGTAGACCAGAGAATGGGCAGCAGCGTTTTCTGTTAGTCTTTCATCACTGCGATCTCCAATCCGGTTGCCAAGCGTGGAGATTACGGCAAATTCCTCCCATCATGGGAGAGGCTTATGTCCAGCAGTGGACGTTATGGGCTGTTGTTGTTGTTGTGGGTAAGTTATTTTTCTGTTGTAGGAAGCTATTCAACCTTTCCAAACTTATGTTTCACGTTCAACCGTTATTTGAGATTCTTTGCCTTGCTTGATGGAAGTTGCAACTGCCTGTTATATGTCTTAGATAACTCAGGAAAAAACGGTGTAAGGTACAGATGCTAGTCCATCAAGCTACTCGAAATTGTCAAAATATTCCAAGCTACTTTGAACCTAATACTTTAGCGATAAAGTGGAAAGTCTATTTAAGAAATTTTACAGATTTTAGAAGCTTGATATGCTGGCGTCTGTACATCGAGATCTAAATTTTTACGAAGGATTTAGTACATTGTGATTCGGACAGAACTCTAAAAAAAATGCAGTTCCATATTTTTTTAACCCTGTAGGTACGCATTGTACCTTTGTATGTACTAGACCTTTTTTTACTTAATATGTAACGACATAAAATTATTGATGGATTGATAAATATTTTAATACTTGTGAGTCTAGAACCATGTCATGAATCGTAATTACCCTTTTGAAGATTTGAGGATACTCAAAACAGATTTCTACAATTTATTTTATTCAATGTGATAATGGTGGGTAACAACTAACAGTGAACAAAACATTCTCCTGTAATTCAGTGAAAAAGGAACATTTCTTTGCCTAGGTTTACTCTGTGAAAAAGAATTCGCAACGTCGTATAGTAAATACCAACTCATCTGTTTCTGTCGCTGTTAGTAACTAAACAGAAACAAGCTAGAAGTGTTGGTTAAGTAAGCTTCAAGAGTTCTTAGTTTGAGGCTAAGCTACCGATAGACGTGGTTCAAGTGCTATTCAATTTTAAGTTACTGTTAAGTTAATGTTGACTTTGGCGCTTAAAGGTGTGTTGAAGCGACATAATTACTTTTTACTACCCGACTACGATGAAGCAAAAAGAGGGTTATGATTTTGACCGGTATGTATAACCCCTCATAACTTCTGAACTACTTATCATAATTTGATAAATGAGGTATCGTTGGAAGCGTCTTCATCGTCTGCAGGTTATAAAGCTATGTGACGTCACTTTAATAAGCCGTGGTCGTATGCCACTTTGCCTTAAAGTTTATGATTCCTTACTACTGTTAGAATGTATTTGTGATTTTTGTAGTAGGTTTTTACTTTTTGAACTTATTTTGAAGACTGCAGTGAAGTGAGTATCTAAGGTCATAAGTTACGTATGGAATACAACAGAAACCAGCGATCAGTGAGGAAATTGCTAAAATCACCACGCTAGACCAACAAATTGGTGATGACAGCTAGTCAGAATCAATTAATCAACACCCTGATTTGATTCCCTTCCTCGCAGTCAAACACAGAACAGGAACTATCATCAGCAACACTTCGAAATCCAATTACCGCAAACATCATTGCCGTAGCAATCAAAGTGACGTTACATTAATTGAAACTCGAAATTCGAAATTCAAATCATAAACCGTCCGATCGCAGGGCCGGCACGAAAGGGCTGGGAAAAATAAACAGGGCTGTACAAACACAGGTTTCAATCGACAGTTGTTTAATCTGTGCGGGGCACTTATTGATTTCACTGGCCCGTCCCTACCGCGCGCTTTATCTGTGGCCTCTGATCGGATAGTTCCCGGATTGGGGGTCCGTGGAGATTTTGGTGTTTCGTTGTTAAATGGATACGTAGATTCTGTTTGATTGATAGGAGGTTATTATACGGGGAACCAGAGGTTGAACACGGGACATGAAGTATTTTTCAAATTCACGTTTGCCTTGTATTTCTATACTTCGGTGGGCGTTTCGAAGTATCTCTAGAAAAAGAAATAAAGAAAAAGCATTTATTAGTCCCGCACAGGAAAAAAAACAAAAAAAATCTCCTCCGCACGTACTTTCTTCGCATAGATAATATTTGTGGTGAATTGTGGCAAGTTTTCAACAACTTCTTTATATCTTCACGAAAGCTGCCATTCGAGCGAGCAGCTCATAGACAAGAAGTCACAATTCAGTGAACGGAGCAAACAAGAGCACACTCATCATCTGCCTACTACTACTACTACAACAGCTCATAACTTCCACTGCTGGACATAAGCCTCTCCCATGATGGGAGGAATTTGCCGTAATCTCCACGCTTGGCAGGCGGATTGGAGATCGCAGTGATGAAAGACTAACAGAAAACGCTGCTGCCCATTCTCTGGTCTACGGAGGCGCAAGGTGTTCTGCCTCAGACATTAGTCGCCTTATACGACACCCGTGGGTTGGTTCTATTCTACTCTGCCACACGGCATCATCTGCCTAGCCTTTTCCCAACTATTTTGGGGTCGGCTCCCAGTCTAACCAGATGCAGCTGAGTACCAGTATTTACATGGAGCGACTGCCTATTTTGAGTTTGAGTTTGAGACTTTTTGCGTCACTGACTACCTGTAACGACTGTCAAAGATGGACAAATTACAGCCGGGACCAACAGCTTAATGTGCTTTCCGAGGCACGGAGGAAACTCGGTATGTAAGGGTGGTCACCCATCCACAGACCAACCTAGGCAATCACTGCTTAACCTAAAGATCGACCCGAGGGGCAGTTATTATTTAGACAAAGACACAAAGAGCACAAAGACTAACCATAATAATGTATTGGTCAAGTAAACCTACGGAACTCGTTCGTCCACCCACGAACTTCCTTGCCGACTGTCGTCCAGCCGACCTCATTCCACGACAGGTAATAAATGTTTGCCGCTGTCGGACTGTTTGTAAGTCATCAGTTCTTGTTTGTGCCGCCTCAAATAGTTGAAACATTGCAATTTTCTGCCTTTATCGATGTTCGCTTTTTGCTGTATTCTGCCTTTTTGCTGTTGTTGAACAAAATATTGAAATGTAAATTGGTGCTGGTGTAGTTTTTGAGTGATTGGTCGTGTTGTGTTTTTTTTTTGGTGGTAGCTATGATTTTGTACAGCTTTTTGGTTGGCGGGTTGTGATAACTTTTGATGTTGAGTTTTATTTCAATTTGGATAATATTGGACACCTATCGTAACCAATGATGGTAATCCAATTCATTAACGCATTTATTCAGTAGCTCTTGCATGTGCAGATACTGTTTATTTTCGATACAGGCATAACCATTTCAATTCGTTTTGAGGTATATGCTGGATCCAATTTAATTAGCAAACAAAACTACGCAGCCTTAAATCTATACTAATATTATAAAGAGGTAACATTTGTTTGTAAGTTTGTATGTAGGGGGTAATCTCCGGAAGAAATGAACCGGTTTCAAAAATTCTTTCACCATTAGAAAGCTACATTCACCCTGAGTGACCTAAGCCATATTTTATCCCCGTACTCCCAATGGAACGGGAACTACGCGAGTGAAACCGCGTGACGTCCGCTAGTAAATTATAAATTACTACAAAAATATTTCCTTTAAACCCTAGACGTTCTAAAACTGGACACTCCCATTTCCCATAAACCTATCAGCTCTATATTAAACCGATTCTTCTCAGATATTAAACTCTATAACTCAATGGTCAGGGGCCGCAAGCAAGTCATCTATCTCTATAATTGCTTTATGTAACCGATATCACAATGGACTATGTACAGTCCTTACATATATATTTTACCTCTGATAGCTGCTAAGTAGGCCAGTTACAGGCACTTTTAAATGGTACAATGCAAAAAAAAGCTACAGTCCCAGTCACAGGGCATTATAACTGTGAAAGTACTGTACTGTTCTCCATTCCAAAGCGTATGATCTTGTGACAATGTTTTTTGCTAAACGAGCTGGAGCCCACAGAGACACAGGATTGCAGTTTTTCTATTACATTCCTAAATTCACATTAACTGAAAGTTACCAAAAAAAAAACGCCCCACCGCCTAAACACGCAATTAATATACACACATCATCTGCCAAGTATTTTCCCAACTAAGTTGGGGTCGGCTTCAGATCTAACCGGATGCAGCTGAATACTAGTATTTTACATGGAGCAACTGCCTATCTGACCTCCACAACCCAGTTAATACTGGGTAATACGATACCCCTTGGTAAGACTGCATGGTTGTCAGACTTTTTGGGCCACTGACTACCTGTCAAAGATCCACAAATGACAGCCGGGACCAACAGCTTAACGTGCTTTCCGAGGCACGGAGGAAACTCGGTAAGTAAGCGTGGTCACCCATCCACAGACCAACCTATGCAAGCACGGCTAAAAACCTAAAGATCGACCCGAGCGGCTATTATTATTTAGCCACGAGCTTCTTGGCAATTAATACGACATGGCACACAAAATAATAAAGCTAAAAAAAATATAAAGGATCTTATAAAACACGTAACTCAACGCTTCTCTGCAATAATAAGGATAGATGAAGGTTTTTGGACCCTGCCCGAAGCTCAACCCTATATTGAGTTATAGAGCATAATATAGGAAAATAGCGAGGGTAAAGAATCATCATTATTGAAAAGGATCCATACCTTGGATTCTGCTGTGTTGGCTTTGTAAGTCAGGGAGTGTGAATGAAGCTTATTGGTTGTGGATTATATGAATGAATTGGTTTTATGCTTGTACATAAACATAACTTAGCAGCGTCTCAAGACGAAAGTCTATGACCAGTGTGTGTTGCTAGTGATTACATACAGGACCGAAACGTGGTCGCTCCCAATGGGCCTCATCAAAAGGCTTAAAGTCACCCAAAGGGCAATGGAGAGGGCTATGCTTGGAGTTTCCTTGCGAGATCGAATCAGAAATGAAGACATCCGCAATATAACCAAGGCTACCGTCGTAGCCCGAAGAATTGCCAAACTTAAGTGGCAGTGGGCACTTGGGCAGGGCACATTGCTCGCAGAACGGATGACCGAAGGGGCCGAAAAGTTCTGAATTGGCGACCGCGAACCGGAAGACGTTGCGTTGGAAGACCTCCCACTAGGTAGACCGATGACCTTATGAAGGTTGCGGGAATCCGCCGGATGCGAGTCGCACGGGACCGGTCAATGTGGCGACACTTGGGGGAGGCCTATGTCCAGCAGTGGACGTCTTTCGGCTGAAATGATGATGATGAAACGTAACATCACGCGTTTAATCCCCGAAGGGTTAGGCAGAGGTGTACTTACTCGTAATAGTACACCCACATTTCACCAGTTATGTTAAAGTCCCATGTAAAAAAGTGTGAACTTTTTGCGCCTATTGCCATCAATCGGGCACACATCCAGGATCCATGGCTACTACTGGCAAATTCCTGATGGAAAAACACACACAACATTTTGCCCGACCTGGTAATCGAACCCTGGACCTCATGCTCAGCAGTCACGCTTGCGACCAATACACCAACGAGGCAGTTATAGGCTTGTAATAATTTTGAGTAAAGCTTTGTTTAGGATTAATACTCAGAAACATATAAAGAGAGGCTAATATTAGGTACAATAGCTGTGAATGCTGTGAATAACGGTTCCGAATTAATAATACTCGTAATCAAATATACGACGAAAGAGAGCGCTTTTGAAGCAGAACATTGCACCTGTTTTTTCTAAAGGGTTAGGTATAGCTTCACGTAAAGTATTGTATTCTCAGACGTACCACCCGTCTCACTCTATGGTACACCTTTAAACAGAGTCACTCATTTCAAGTATCTGGGCCACTGGGTCACTGAAGACCTCAAAGATAACATGGATGTGGAGAGAGAGCGTAGGGCGTTGTGCATCCGCTGTAATATGTTAGATCGCAGATTCGCTCGTAGCACAGAACAAGTGAAGGTCACACTATTTAGGGCATTCTGTCAGACCTTCTACACGTGCAGTTTGTGGGCTAAATACACGCAGGAGACGTACAACGCCCTGCTTGTACAGTATATTAACGCATTCAGGGTGTTGATGGGGCTGCCGCGCTACTGTAGCGCGAGTGGCATGTTCGCAGAAGCGCACGTGGATGGCTTCCATGCCATCATGCGTAAGCGTTGCGCATCGATGCTGGCGCGTGTGCGCGGTAGCCCCAGCGCCATTCTGGCCGTGTGTCGGGCAGCTGGGACTCGGTACTGATGGCACATTGGATGAGCCTTCACGCGAGACCAAGCGCCTGACTTTTTTGTACCTTTACTAACACTAGGCTAAGAACAATGTTACTAACTACTTTAGATTTGTATTGTTACTAACACTAGGTTAAGAACATTGTTACTAACAAATTTATGGACCAAGTCTGAAATAAATTTTATTATTATTATTTTAAATACCCTTACAATAATACCTACCATTTCGCCCGAATGTTTAAATCCGATGTAAAATGGAGTAAAACGCATAGTTTCCATCAAGCGGCCAAAAAATCCAGCCTCTAGGCTACTACTGAGAAATTCCTGACAGTAAAAATTATGTTTTGTTAACTACTCAATTGGTCTACCCTATAGATAGTAAAGAATAAATACACAGTTTTGATTTTTCTGTAGTTTCCGTGATGACTGTTATGTGACTGACTGAGAAGCGACATACACACATCAAAAAAAGTTTGTGATCACTTTGAAAGTTCGAAATCTTTTTTGTTACGTTGTTATAAAAAAAAAAACTAGCGGACGTCACGCGGTTGAACCCGCGTAATTCCCGTTTCCGTGATAGTACAGAGATAAAATATAGACTCTGTTACTCAGAGTGAATGTAGCTTTCTAATGGTGAAAGAATTTTTGAAATCGACGCAGTAGTTTTTGAGTTTATTTATTACAAACATACACACAAAAATACAAATCTTTCCTCCATATTAGTGTAGAAGTGTAGATAAAAAATAGTTTTATTTTTTAATTTCAAACAGGGTATTTCTATTTAAAATAAACACACAACAAAGTTTTTCAACCGACTTCCAAAAACCGGTTCTCAATTCGACTGTATTTTTTTTTTTTTTTTTTTGTGTTTGTTACCTCAGAACTTTCGACTGGGTGAACCGATTTTGATGATTCTTTTTTATTTGAAAGCTGGTGCTTCCCGTGTGGTCCCATTTAAATGTTGTGAACATCTGATGCTGGTCTTCGGAGATATACAATGGAACTCTTCAAAAATAGACGGCAAATCTGCCGTGATTGCTGAAATCGCTTGGATGTTTCTTGTTTATACAATATCATGACATAACATCACGCCTGTATACTCTGAAGGGGTACACATATGTGTACAATACACCCAGATTTCGACAGTTAAGTATGTTAAGTTTTCGCGATCGTGTTCCGCGCGCGCCTCAAATGACGTAACATCACGCCTGTATCCTCTGAGAGGGTACGCAGATGTGTACAATACACCCAGATTTCGGTTATACAGTTAGGTATGTTAAGTTTCCGCGCGCGCTTCAAAGCGATGTCAGCAAAAGGGACTGTTCTAAAGAGATACTGCGGCCCCTGGAACGCAAAGGGCTAAGAAGGAACATGGATGGGTTTTAGTCAGTAAAATTCTGACACTACCTTCCGCTCCGCTGAGAGCGGGAGGGGTAAATTGATGATTGCCCATCCGAAAAAAAGGTAGGGGATACGCCTATTACCATGACATGTGTTGTTAACAATTTGACAATAAATTCATGGCAAATATTTGTTTGGGGACAACTAAAAATGGAAAAATAAAAAACTTTTTAACAAAAATTAAAACCGACTTCAAAAACACAAAAAAGTGAAAAATAACTTTAGCTTCAGAAGTCGGTAACAAAAAAAGTAAATCAATCAAACAAAGGTTACCGACTTCTGAAGCTAAAGTTATTTTTCACTTTTTTGTGTTTTTGAAGTCGGTTTTAATTTTTGTTAATTTCTTGATAAAGTTAAATAAAAAAATACCGGCCAAGTGCGAGTCGGACTCGCACACGAAGAGTTCCGTACCATTGACTATATTTAGTATTTGTTAATGTTATAGCGGCAACAGAAATACATCATCTGTGAAAATTTCAACTGTCTAGCTGTCACGGTTCATGAGATACAGCCTGGTGACAGACAGACGGACAGACAGCGAAGTCTTAGTAATACGGTTCCGTTTTTAACTTTGGGTACGGAACCCTAAAAATATATGAGCTTATGCTAGCAGTGGCGTAACTATACCGTTCGAGGCCCGTGGCAAATTCATCGGATGGGCCCCCCAATATAAAGAAGCTGAACCAACAATAATAGTTTATTTTTATTTTTATTATAACTACTTACCACCCACCCCTACTTACCCACTTTTACTTGTAAGAGTTTAATAATAAATCACTACGTGAAGTAGGTACATACAATTTGTATACACCTTATTATAAAGTTTGTATGATACAAACTTTATAATTATGATTTAGTACTTGATATTCTAATAATTCACTTTAAATTAAAGGTACCTAAGTTAAAGTATTGAACTGAAATCACAATTATTGTAGTTTATGTACACAATTTTAATGATTAAAATTACTTTCTTCGGACTTTTTGTTCAACAAAACTGTTAATGACATCATCAAAGTTCAATTTTCGGGCCATAGAATTTTCGATGGTTAGCCAATAGAATTTAATAAATAACTTTTTATCAATTTCAGTTTTGAAAATTATCGCTCGGCACTAGCCGTAGTCACAGGAATGGTGAGAAATAACAGAAATGCAGTGCACACTTCAGGAAAGCTTGTTTATTATAATAAGTCAGCAAATTCTCATAAAAAAGATGACGTTTCTATTTCGTGTCTAAAAGAAAATCGAAATCTGAGAATTTCCTTGGAAAACGATTGATATATCTTTTTTATATAGATGGACAATTAATGCTAAAGCCTTTTCCAATAAATCAGTATCATTCAAATTTTGCAAAGTGGTAGGTTGCAAGACACTGAAATTGGAAACATTTTCATTCATCACAAGGAAATGCGATTTCAGCTGATTAATGATGACTAATACATGATAGAATACGTTCACTTTAAACAAGCTTTCAGGATCTTGAAGATGTTCATCCTCACAAATTTCATCAAAATAACGTTACACTTTTTTCTGACGAGTTTTAGAAATTCAGGGTTTATAGACCATACTTTACTGCAATACTATTTGCTTCCGTTTTTAAATCTTTAAATTCATGTCGATACTTTTCAAGTTCTTCTTGACAGACTTGCAAACGCCTTGAAGCATTTGAAAGATCGATGGCTTTAGGTTGAAGTGCTTTATAAGCCGCGTCTATGCATGGTTTGTAAGACTTTGCAATGGAAAACCAGCAACATAATACAATTGTAGTTTTCAACCTTCTTCTTAAGAAAGATAGCTTCATTTTTCTCATCTGCTTTGGAATTTAATAAAATGGTTTTTGTAAGCGCTTTTTGAACATCAACAAACCAAACTTTTAAAGCAAACATGGCATCAAAGCGTCCTGCCCATCAAGTTGGATTCATTGTTTTTAATGTTACTGAATTTGATGGTACCCCGTCTCTCCTTCTTTGTTGTCAGATATAAAACTAGATAACATATTCCATCATCTAATACTATGGCCAGAAAATAAATAAATTAGTTGCACAGTTTAGAATAGTGTTTTTTACTTCTATGACCTCTTTTACTGCATCATTTACCACCAAATTTAAATTATAATCAGCACAATCGACATACACCGCATTTGGCTTATCTCTTTTGAGTTTTTGAACTCCGCCATAAGTGCCTTTCATGGTATTAGCTCCATTGTCAACCTCTTCTATTTTCACAATTAACTAATTAAATATTATTATATCCTCACTTGCAACAAACAACCAATTCTTACAACAATAAACTGCCATAAACTGCCTGATGAGTGCTTTCTCTTTCTTGGTCCTTTTTTTTTGTTTTATTCCTATTAGTCAAAAATGGGTGGTCAAACATCTGTGATCAATAACAGAGCCAGTGATTTTTTATAAAACAAAGGTTGTATAACGAAAAAATGGCGCACACTTTTTTTTAAAGTCAGCACTCAGACTGATGTGGACATCGTGTGCACGGGATTTTGTTTTTAAAATGAGTAGATTTGCCTTGAGCTCATGTAAACTTTTGTAACATGTTAACTATTTTTACTAAATGTGTAATATAATAATAAATGTTGGGAGTTGGGATTCTCCTCTGACCGGGGGCCCCTTCCGGCTGGGGGCCCGTGGCATTTTGCCGACTTGCCACCCTGTAGTTACGCCACTGTATGCTAGTGATCACAAACTTTTTTTTTATGTGTGTAGTAGCCGCTCGGGTCGATCTTTAGGTTAAGCCGTGCTTGTCTAGGTTGGTCTGTGGATGGGTGACCACCTATTACATACAGAGTTTCCTCCGTGACTCGGAAACCACGTTAAGCAGTTGGTCCAGGCTGTTATTTATGATCTTTGGCAGTCGTTACAGGTAGTCAGTGGCCCAAAAATTCTGACAACCAGTCTTACCAAGGGGTATCGTATTACCCAGTATGAACTGGGTTGTGGAGGTCAGATAGGCAGTCGCTCCATGTAAAATACTGGTATTCAGATAAAACTTGGGAAAAGGCTAGGCAGATGATGATTCTATTTGTACCTACTCTGTTTTATGAATTGAGTATTATTAAACCATGCTTTCAAGCTATTTCCTAATGAAATCATTCCTATCACGTCAGATTATGTTAGACATAGACACATACCCAGATAAGTACATTCTCTATCAAAGGGGTGATCCCACACCTACAGGTAATACTAAACTTATCAGTTATCATCACTCCTTTATGGATGCAGGTGACTTAATCCCTGTGTAGAACAAAAACAGAAGTCTTTAAATAAATAAGTATAAACGCAACATAACATCACGTCTGTAATCCTCGTAGGGTTAGGCAGAGGTGTTCCTAATAGTACACTCACATGTCGCCAGTTATGTTTAAGTCCCATGTAATAGGCCGCGAGCCTATTACCATCAACCGAGCGCAAATCTAGACTCCGTGGCTGCTACTGAAAAAATCCTAATGGAATAACCCAATAACACTTTGCCCGACCTGGGAATAGAACCCAGTACCTAATGCTCAGTAGTCGCGCTAGCAACCGCTAGACCAACGAGGCAATAATACTTCTATCATATTTTATTTTGTGTCCTATAACACAGGCCTCGGCTTAGTTTAGGCGCCAGTCTCCCACAAATAAAATACTTTTTCCTGTATATATATTTATGTTACAACATAAGTACTGTATGTTTTTTATTTGTGGAAGAGAAATAAACAAATTTTTATTTTTTTTATTTTATATTTATATTGAGTCTCCTCCGTGCCTCGGAAAGCACGTTAAGCCGTTGGTCCCGGCTGTCATTTGTAGATCTTTGACAGTCGTTAGGTAGTCAGAGGCCCGAAAAGTCTGACAACCAGTCTTACCAAGGGGTATTACCCGGTACTAACTGGGTTGTGGAGGTCAGATAGGCAGTCGCTCCATGTAAAATACTGGTATTCAGCTGCATCCGGTAAAACTGGAAGCCGACCCCAACACAGTTGGGAAAAGGCTAGGCAGATGATGATGATGATGATATTGACTTTCTCAGATTTCTTAGTAGAAGTTATTTGTGTAAAGAGAAACTGCATAAAGAAAATCAAGCAATTCGAAATTCAAAAACAAAGAATGTTACTCAACTGCAAAAAACAAGAACAGCCAGTAACAAAATTAAAAACAAAATCTCAGTCCATGACGTAAGAAGTGTTCTAAATATAACCCTGTCCCGCTCGTTGGGTGACCTTAAAAACGTAATAATTACGCCTTCAAAAGGGTCCCAAAGACCCCTTGATATCTCAAGTTACAGAGATGTAAATGCTTTTATGTTTCACTTCCCCTTCCCTCCATTTTCAGTGAAATAAGGGGGGTTAAACAAAGTCAATCTTCGTTTATAAAAGTAATGAAGAGTTTCGTTGGTAATGAACAAAATAAAAACGTCATCCAAACGTTATGAATTCGCAACGCGCTCCTTGAAATGCGTGATGCTTATTTCTTTTCAATGTTAACATAGGGGATTGTATTGCGAACGTTTTTGCTACTGTGATGTTTTATTTTGGCTGTGAATTTACTGTCGAAAACTGCAATTATCAATTTAGTAGTTTTTAGGTATTCTTAATAACAGAAAACATAAATTAGATGACAAATAAGATTGAACAAAATTTGGCGAGAAGCAAAGTCTTACTTACAGCACATGTAAAGGGAAAAATCTGAAAACAGTTAATATGTTGTTTAATAACAAAAAAAAGCGATTTTACTTTTACGAACTTATTATTTGCGGTTGGTGCAATAACCATTTAATGGGATCGAACAGCAAAGTTAAGTTTGTCCTTTAAAAAGTTAGTACGGAACCCTCGGTGCGCGAGTCCGACTCGCTCTTGGCCGGTTTTTTTTCTATATTTTGGCTGTGGTATCGCCGGTTAGGCCTGCAAGTATCCCATGGGAACGAATAACTGGGAAAATAGTATCCTATATCCTAAACTCCTAGGATAGGATTAATCCTATAGCCTATCCTAAAATGTCATGGTTTACCTTGTACTCGAGATCAGTTAAGGCGGCTCCCCGAGCAAATGACCTTGAGCGAGCAGTTTTTTGGAGCCTACTCCTCTTTATCCAAAAGAAATACCAGCTAATAAAAAATACATTAAATTACTACATATTCTTGACTCCAAAACTGTCGTTTTTTTTTTTTTTTTTAAGTTGCTTATTGTTTAATAAATACCCTCACAACGAAACCACAGAAATGAGAAATAATGATTTATAAAATGCTACTCCTCGTAAAGTAACCATTATTTTGATTTGCTACTTATACTAATGGGTAGGCAATTTAATAATGAACATAATTGTCGTTTTATTTTTTCCAAAAGACGTAAATTTGATTTTATAAAGAATAAAAACCACTCATTTCGCACAATTCGGCCTGCAGAGACTGACGTAACAACCATTTCGTAGTGCAAGCTGATTAAAACTTTATTCTAACAGTATTTGAAACAAAGTTTGAACCACCACAAATAGAGTTGCTAATCTTGCTCGGAGAACCGCCTTAACGCGTGAGAAGGTAACAGAAAGCTCGTAGCTATTTTTGCAGTTTTAATCTAATATTAAAACTGCAAAAATAGCTACGAGCTTTCTGTGTAGCTATTATTGTATTATTCTTATTAAACACTTCTTAAACCCTCACTAAATAGCCACCCTATATGGTTTATAGAGGCCTGAAAATAACGTAACTATGTGCTGTGACCGCACTTACACGAAGCCTAATGCAATGGTTAGAGCCTATTAACGCGTTGATAATGGTTCAAAGAACAAGCTAATGGAACGGTTTAAGGTGAATGCTCCAACCAGTCCGCGAAATTCAAATTTTCTTACGTTTTTTGCAATTTTCAGGCCAGTGCTAAGTTGTATGTTGATTAAAATATTGTTCGCGGTTGTTAGACGTATGTAGTTACAGAATTATAATCATCAAAATCATCAAAACAACCCTCTAAGTTCATATAAGTCGAGGAACGATTTTTTCAAGGTCAAAGTCATTGCTAGACCTTTATGAACTTGGAGGGTTGTATTGATGATTTTGATGATTATAATTCTTTAACTACATACGTCTTACAATCGCCAACAATATTTTAATCAACATACAACCTAGCACTGGTCGGCAAATTGCAATAAACGTAAGAAAATTTGAATTTCGCGGGCTACCCTGACGCTTTCACCTTAAGTGTGGCCATGCATTTGATTACTAATGTACCTATTACACGTATTTGCTGACACCCTTTGATGTGTTGTAATGTTAGATCGTCTTACGCTATATTTGTAAGGTGCAGGTAATACAGACGTGGTGTTCACCATCTAGATTTCGGGCAAACAGGTTTTTTCCCTGTTTTTGATATTATTCATCCACAGATGTAATGGTATTTACCATCACAATCAATGTTCAAATTAACAAAACTGTTTTTAAATAGTAGCTTTCAGTGGGCTGCTAATCATTTGTTTAGGCCCGTAAAAGACGCATAAGAAAATGTTTCATCACCCTGTATCTGAAAACTTGGAAATGGTCATTGTTGTATGGTAGTTCTTAAGTTAATGTCTAATTATAATCTATTAAGTGTAAAGCCCTATATTGATTATCTGTGGTGACTTAAATATATAGAGCATGATGATTATCTGTGGTACTTTGGGTGTGGTCTTCGAAATAAATTACAAAACTATTTTGTACATGGACTTTTATTTAATTAATAATAATCTGGTTCAAGATACAACAGTCATGTTATATCATGCTGGATGTCTGAATTTTCAACGTTTAGTTCAGCGCAGAGTTGTAATTCCAATAATTGTGCAATAGTGTTTAGGCTTTCATTTAGGTGTCACTTTGTGTTAGTGCATGTTAGTGAAAACGGAGCAAAACTGACATAAACTACTTCCTTAATTAAGACAAAAGTCTAACACAAATAACTCAAAAGCCGGGCGTAACCGCACACAATACCTTCCCGTATACACTCCACCTATTTTATATCGCGCACCGAGCAACGTTTTACATCTGTCAAAAGTTGGGACGTGTTCACCATCTGTTCGTAAGTAGGCGCAGAATTTACGCGTACCCTGTTCTGATTCATACGCAAAGGTATATTATGTAGGTAGGTGTATACAGCCACGAGCTCGTGGCCAAATAATACCAGCCGTTTGGATCGATCTTTAGGTTAAGCCGTGCTTGCCTAGGTTGGTCTGTGGATGGGTGACCACCCTGTTGTTAATTGTTGATCGAAGCCACCCTTATGTACCGAGTTTCCTCCGTGCCTCGGAAAGTACGTTAAGCTGTTGGTCCCGGCTGTCATTTGTCCATCTTTGACTGTCCTTACAGGTAGTCAGTGGCCGAAAAAGTCTGACAACCAGTCTTACTAAAGTGGAATCGTATTACCCAGTACGAACTGGTTTGTGGAGGTCAGATAGGCAGTCGCTCCATGTAAAATACTAGTACTCAGCTGCATCCGGTTAGACTGGAAGCCGACCCCAAAATAGTTGGGAAAAGGCTAGGCTGATGATGGTGTATACAGCCTCAAGCAAAAATAATTATGTATAGGTACTCAGACTTAACAAAATTCAAAAGCGATTTTCTTGTTGTGTAACGATTATGATGTGATAAAAACTACTTCTTCAATCAATTAATCAGTTTATTTGTGAAACATAGGTGTTTACATAAATAGGGAGTGCGCTATGTTTTGTCATAATTAAGACATACAAATTTAAAAGTGACGCTTTAATTACATTATGTCATTAAAAAAAAAAATATAAATATATATAATATATGTCGGGTTGTCAGGAATTTATTTCACTAGGCTCGAGCTTATGTGGGCTGTAGACGGGTTTCGTGCTATGAAAACACACTGGATGCGATACACTATTTTATTTCGCATTGCACGGTTCGGGTTGGTAGTGTCCATGGAGAAGAACCGGCAAGAAACTCCATGGTTACTCTTTTCAAACAGATACACTGAGTCTAACAAATAACTTGACATTACACTTTCAAACATTAACACTAGGCACAATGAATCGTGTACAGTTTCAAGACGTCTTAACTCCGCTGCGATCAGAACCAGAATGTCCGCCTCGCCGCGAGGTGTTAACATCAGGACTCTGTAAAAGCCGCCATGGTGGGGAGTAGGTCACGTGATGTCACCACTGGCGCGCTTTCGATTCATTCGCCCGTCCGTACTCATGACCGGATCCGACATATATTTTTTTAAATTAATTAATACATGAAAAGAAAAGGATAAAAAAGAAACATCAAATTTTATAAAATTAATAAATAGTCAAAGTATTTATTTATTTAAACTTCAACAACAAAGGGTGGTACCTACATAGGCGGACTTAATGCCACAAGCCGGCTGCATTCTATACCAGTCAACCACCACCTAAAAGCACCACCTCCATAATAGTACTTCTTCTTGGTATGGGTATAATAGTGGGGTTAAAATATGTTTGTTAAAACATCAAATTGTAATGACTGCCTCATTGGTTGAGTGGCTGCAAGCACAACTGCTGACCATGAGGTCCGGGGTTCGATTCCCGGGTCGGGCAAAGTGTTATTGGGTTTTCTCAGTAGCAGCCACGGAGTCTGTGTTTCTGCCCATGATCATCATCATCATCATCAGCCTATTAATGTTCCCACTGCTGTGACACAGGTCTCCCCTCTATGAGAGAGAATGGGCTATAATCCACCACGCGGGCCCAGTGCGGGTTGGTAGATGTCACATGTCTTCGAATTTTTGGTTCTAGGATATGCCGATTTCTTCATAATGTTTTTCTTCACCGTTTCGAGAGCAGTGGTGATGAAATAAATTACACAAAGTAATGTGCCTGTCTAGGTTCGAACCCACGACTTACTGTTCGTAAGTCGGAACCGCTACCACTGGGCCACCGCTGCTCTCTTATCTTCTGCCCGGTTGATGGCAATAAGCTCGCCCCAATCACATGGGACTTAAACATAACTGGCGAAATGTGGGTGTACTTGTTAGGTACACCTCTGCCTAACTCTTGGGAGATTATAGTCGTGATGTTATGTGTAAATTATAATCAGTAGGATGAAATGTAATGGTGTCGATTCTGTTGTGCACAAACTAAACTTAATTTAGGCCCTGTTTAAGACTTTCACGGTTTTTCACTACACTCAAAGTACTTACGGGATAATATGCGTGGTTTTCTTTATTGATGAGCTCCCGATGTCCGGACGCATGTTTTTTTTTATTAGGTTTATCATTGGATTCCACGTACTTGATAGTTTAAAACCGTCCTCACGATTGAAATAAAAAAAAAAATCGTGAGGACGGTTTTAAACTATCAAGTACGTGGAATCCAGTGATAAACTTAATAAAAAATAACATGCGTCACCACTATCAAGAAAAACCTAGTGATACCGTGAGTGCGTTCTTCGCGATTTACAATCGAGTTCCAGTAGTGCGCGTAATAAAAGACTAAGAAAGAGGGTAGACAGATTTGTCTGCTCATAATAAATAATTTTCGCCTCACCCGCATACCTCTTCAGTATTCCCGCGATCATGATGCTTGCAACAGCGTCGAAATATCGGGAGCTCATCAATAAAGAAAACCACGGATATTATCCCGTAAGTACTTTGAATGTTAATTTAGGCTATTGCTATCTTTTACTAAAAGGCAGTGCGAGAAAAGGACGGCTATAGATATGAACTAAGATAGAGATGTCAAACTGGTTTATGCCTTCCGCTTCACCGTGTTTTTAGTCGACATGTTTTTACATGCACCCTTCATTTGTATGTAAATATTAGTTCCAACTAAATTTGATAGCTCTAAATTACGTCTGTCTCTTTCTCGTTATAATACAGAGGAAAAGATAGCAATAACCTAAATTAAGTTAAGTTTGTGCACAACAGAATCGACACCATTGCCTACATTCCTCACCTCGTAAGTGATCCGCAGTTTTACTGATATTATTTACTGTCGTTCAAAATCAAAATCAAAGCATTTATTTCAAGTAAGCCAGTTACAGGCACTTTTGAATTGTCGAAACAAAGATGAAAATTAAATGTAGCTACAGTCCCAGTCACAAGACATAAAAACTGTGAAAGTACTGTAGTTGCCCATTCCCTAGCGTAGATCTCTATGGAGAAGAACGGGCAAGAAACTCCATGGACACTCTTTTAAATTAGAATATTGTTACAAAATCTTGGTTATATCATTCACGTTGAGATGGTATATTATGTGAGAACAATGTAGCAAGATATGCACGGTAAAAGTGTCCACAGCAAAAACACACAAACAAAAAAAAAATACAATTCAAAATAATTCATTCAAATAAGCCATGGCAACCAAGAGATGACCAGTCACAACTGACAGCGCCCGTTCACGGACATGACGCATGGATCAGCACCATTCAACTCAACCATTTTGAAGGGAACTAAATGATCCGACACATGCGCCACCATCAGCGAGACAATTGAGTGAGCATGACATACTCCAAACCGCCAGGGCACATTCAAGTCAAGAAAAGACGTAGGTTTCCAGTGAATGATAGCTTTCTAGTACATAGTACTCACACAATATGGGCTATGCATTTATATAATACTAAAGAGATTGATTCTATACAATGCAAAGATAGTTGTACAATCTTCAGCAGCTCCAACAATACAATTTAATGCTATCAATTTATGCGCCCCTGTCCATGTGGAGCAGGACCAGCATTGAGCCAAGCATTTTTATCAGCGATATAATCGCTCAACTTGTAATATGCTTGCTTACATAGTGTGCGTTTAATGCATGTTTTAAATTTCGTCTCATTCAGTTCAAGAATACTTTGTGGAATTTTATTATAGCATCTCAAACAGTACCCCATGAAAGATGAGTCTACTTTAGTGAGTCTGAAACCTGGCTGAACTAGTTGGTCCCTATTTCTAGTACTGTAATTATGTCTGCCACCCCTTTTACCAAAAAGGTGCAGATTTTTTCTGACGTACATTATGTTTTCGTAGATGTATTGACAATGTACCGTCATGATGCCAATATCCTTAAACAGTTCCCTTAGAGAATCGCGCCTACGAAGATTATATACGGCTCTGATGGCTCTTTTCTACAGAATAAATATAGACTCAATATCTGCAGCCAGTCCTCACAGCAAAATGCCATAAGACATTATACTATGAAAGTAACTAAAATAAACCCGTCTAGCGGTATCTACATCAGTATACTGACGGATTTTTCTAATGGCATAGGCTGCTGAACTTAGCCGCCCCGCAAGAGATGTCAAATGAGAACCCCATTGTAGCCTTGAATCAAGCGTAATCCCCAGGAAAACCGTTTTATCTACGAATTCAAGTTTCTCTTTATTCAATATTATATCACAATCACTACTTTTAACATTCGGTAAAGCAAATCTTATGCATTTGGTTTTTTTTTCATTTAATACCAAATTGTTTGCTGTGAACCAATTTTGGACCTGAAGTAGGGCATTATTCACGTCATCTAGATTTTGGGCCCGCCTATTTATCTTAAAAATTAGGGAAGTGTCATCAGCAAATAACACCATATTTTGAGGTTGGTTTTTCAGTAAATAGGGTAGACCATTTATATATACTAGAAAAAGGAAAGGACCCAATATTGAGCCTTGTGGAACCCCCATTTTTACTTTTAACCCCTGTGAATTAACACCATTTATTTGAACATGTTGTTGTCTATCATTCAAATAAGATTTTACCAAACTAAGTGCAAGTTTACCCAGTCCGTAATGCTCAAGTTTCAAAAGTAATGTGTCGTGATTTACGCAATCAAACGCTTTGGAGAGGTCACAAAAAATTCCTATGGCGTCTTGTGACTCTTCCCACGCAGTAAATATGTGCTTTAATAAGGTTACACCGGCGTCAGTTGTACAACGTCCCTTGGTGAAGCCATACTGTTCATGATCTGATCATGTAAGATTCTGTTGGTGTTAAAATGATAGAGCATTTGATTAAGCATTACTTTTTCAAAAACCTTGCTAAAAACTGGTAACACGGATACAGGTCTATAATTATTAGTATCTTTACTGTCCCCGGATTTGAAAAGAGGTATGACTTTACTGTATTTCATTAAATCAGGGAAAACTCCTTGGTCTACACATAAATTAAAAATTAAAGCTAAGTAAGGGGCTATAGTCTCAAGTATGGATGTACAAACTTTGACAGACATTCCCCATAGATCTTCGGTTAGTTTGATTTTTATTTGCCGGAAAGTTTTAATAACAATCATAGGGTTAATGTGTTTAAATTTAAATTCAACCAGGCAGCCAGACACATTCGCCTTTAATAACCCAATTGAGAGTTCAGGTGAGGAAATAAGAGCCTCCGTTGTTTTTTGTGGTATATCGGTAAAGAACTTTACAAATTCTTGAGCTACTTCCTGATTAGAGCTTTTAGTACCACATGCTGTATCTAATGTGTAGCTAGTGTTACGTATTTTCTTCCTGTTAGTCTCATTATTTATAACTTTCCAAACTGTCTTTATTTTATTTTCTGCTGTTTTGATCTTGTTGCTAATGTGCAGTGCTTTAGCAACCTTGCATGTATTTCTAAAAATGTTTGAATACTTAGCAACATACTTGTTAAAAGTTTCAGTGTTTATAAAAGGCTTAAGGCCATAAAGCTCAAATAGTCTTTCCCTACTTTTTCTGATACCTCTAGTTGCCCAATCACTAAATATGAATTTAGGGCAAATACTTTTTGTCTTCTTTTCAAAAGTTTTATTGAATTCCGTGTGAACTATTGAAAAGAAACGATCATACAATTGATCTATATTAATATCATCAAGGCCCATAACACTTAACTTGTTCTGTAGCAAAATATTATACCTATTTAATCTGCTAGAAGTTATAGGTCTAAATTTGTTCGTTTGGATTACAACCTATTTATTATGTACTATCTTTGGTTCATAGTACATTTGTTGGGTTAAAAATGGCGGAGTGTGATACATAATATTATAAAAAGGTAACATTTGTTTGTAAGTTTGTATGTAGGGGGTAGTCTGCGGAAGTAATGAACCAATTTTAAAAATTGTTTCACTGGTAGAAAGCTACATTATTCGTGAGTGCTATAGGCTATATTTTATTCCCGTACTCCCACGGGAATGGGAACTACGCGGGTGAAACCGCGGGACGTCAGCTAGTACATAATATTACTGCTCGTGACTGTAGTAGGTTAAATATGAGAGTGGATTTTAAAACGAATTTATCTTGTTTTACGTGGAAAAACAAATGATGATAATGCTGAAGACTTTTTGCCATTTCGTGTTATATACATATGTGTGGTTCTGATTCATACGCAGCAGTTTACTATGTAGGTACAGTCGCCTGCGGATCAAGTTACGACAGACTGTCTTTTCTCAATCGATTTTGAACTTAACCCTCAACATTTTACGGTTTAAAATTATTTGGAGAAATTTGACAACTTGATGTGCTGGTGACTGTACATGTAAATGACAGAGACGAGTTTATTTTTATTTGGTGAAATCAATCTAAAAGCGCGACATATCTATTGCGTTTTGTGGAGAGGTGAAACAAATGACGGCGGTGTCTTTAAGATTTTTTTCTATTGACGATTGATGCTGGCTGTCTTGTCTTTTGTTTTCTGTGTCATGTAGAGATTAATCACGAATATTATTTATTTTCTTTTTGTCTAGACTTTTTGTAACAAATCATTGGTGGCAACGCCGCTAATCTATTGGGGATATTACCAGTTGACAGTGTTGAGGAGGAGTTTGTTAGACGCCATTTTTAGGGTTCCGTACCCAAAGGGTAAAAACGGAACCCTATTACTAAGACTTCGCTGTCTGTCCGTCTGTCTGTCACCAGGCTGTATCTCATGAACGGAGACAGCTAGACAGTTGAATTTTTTACAGATGATGTATTTCTGTTGCCGCTATAACAACAAATACTAAATATAGTCAATGGTACGGAACCCTTTGTGTGCGAGTCCGACTCACACTTGGCCGGTTTTTTTGTTTATTGTTTCGTTAGTTACTTTGGGTTCTTTTAATTAATTAATGAATTATTATAATATTTTCATGAAAGGAATTGTATGAATCATTAGTGACAAAAAAAACTGCAGGTTTTATCTTCTTACGTTATAACACTAAGCCTTTTTTTGGTTTAGGTTCAGGTAGGAAAATACTTAATACTCGACAGCAAGTTTTACAAAAAATGTAAAGGAATTGACATGTTAAAAAAAATGTTTCATTTCTAAGACTTAGCAGACATAACAATCAAATGACAGGGATTACCTTTTAAGAAAAAAAAAACTTGTTATGTAAAGATTTTAGTGCGCTCAAAGTTAAAACGAAACACAAAAATCTAAATTATACATAAAAGCAGTTTTAAATAGAACGAGGTTACAATAAATACAAGTTTTGCAACGACCATAGTTTTAATGAATCCCGAATTTCCCGGAGTAATTTGAGCTGTGTCAGTATTTCAGTATTGACTACCGTTCAGTATTGGTATTTTGTGAAATATTTATTCTGTTAACAACTTGTTCAGCATTTTTGTTAACAAATGGTATCGCTGAACAATATTTGATTTTCATTGTCCGATTTTTGAATAAATTGTGTAGGCATTTGGTTTTAAAGTGGTGAAATATGAGTTTTCGTTATATAAGCTTTTCTAGGTGTATCGTCGATAACTTTAGAATACACAAAATTATTATAAACTTTGTGCCTTTGTTATAATTGGTGGTAAATAAATAAATAAATAATACATTATTCTGCTCTTAGTAATTGTTTACGAGTACGTGGCGCCACCCATCGGACACCACGAGCAACAGCGTCGCGGGCCACAGCGACGCGGAGCCACTCGCGGCGGGGGGCACCGGGCCCGCCCCCCTCACCTTTTTTTTTGACTATATAAACCGCGTACCCCGTGCGGCCGGCCTGCTGCTACTACTAAAAACTACAAAACCATTGTAATTATTATAAATAATAAATCTCAGTTCATCGTCATCAAGTCTTTCCATCGAAGCTAACATCCTCATCACAACGACTGACCACCTTCCTGCACAGTAATTGCTAACTTGGCATTGTCCTACTAAAGGTTTACACGTGTATCGAATTATCTATCCTCGTGTTTTCACTCAGTAAACAAATAAAGTAGAACATTCAGTGTGACTATATGGTATAATCCCGTAAATTGTGTTTTTATTAGTGTTTGTTGTATGAAAAGTCCGACCTATCTTTACCGGACAGTATCCGGACACGATCCATCAATAAATGCCTCCATCACATGACACAGTTGTTGGAAACCTAATCATTTTACAGAATTAATGAAAATCTAAACAGGTTTACCCGATCGAATATACGCAGGCAATAATAATGCTAAATAAATAAATAATAAATAAATAAATACCGCTGGACATTAACACACAGCGCCATCTAGTGCCACACTAAGCAACGAGGCTTGTGTCGTGGACACCAGATAGTTGATATACTACATAGATACTTTTTGTTTGTAAATACATACTTATCTATACATATAATAAATCTGTAGAAAAGTCATTTTTGTACATTGAAGAAATTGAAACAAAAAATAGCCAGCGTGTGAAAAGATAAGTAACAGAACCCATTTCCATCATTTTTGAAATTTTTGTCTGTTTGTCTGTTTGTCTGTTTGTTTGTGCGCACATCACGTAAAATCTACGAATTCAATGCTGACAATGTTTATATACAAAAATTATACGCAACTTGAGGTTTAACTTAGTTTTTGTTTCATCGAAATCGGTTTACTCTATCAAAAGATATGATTAATTTAGTGAGTTCAAGAAGTAAAATATTACGTTACTAGCTGACCCGCGCAACTTCGTCTGCGTCACATGAGAGAGAGAGAGGGAGACGGTTGGAGAGAGTGTTAGTCAACCTTAAAAGATAGACATTACTATGCTATCGCGGATTTTATGTTGAACTTTTTAAGAGGAACAATTCCCTAATACATGATTGTTGCGTAACTTTAACCGTTTATGCAGCGCTCGCAACGGAAGTTCTCAAAATAAATAAACTTTCCCCGTTTTTGCAACATTTAATATCGATGCTTCGCTCCTATCTATACATATAATAAATCTGTAGAAAAATAGTTTTTGTACATCCAAAAAATTTAAAAAAAAAAATGCCAGGTTGTGAAAGGATCATCATCTGCCTAGCCTTTTCCCAACTTTGTTGGGGTCGGCTTCCAGTCTAACCGGATGCAGCTGAATACCAGTATTTTACATGGAGCGACTGCCTATCTGACCTCCACAACCCAGTTAGTACCGGGTAATACGATACCCCTTGGTCAGACTGGTTGTCAGACTTTTTTTGGGCCTCTGACTACCTAACGACTGTCAAAGATCTACAAATGACAGCCGGGACCAACGGCTTAATGTGCTTTCCGAGGCACGGAGGAAACTCGGTATGTAATGGAAACGGTTGTGAAAGGATAACCAACAGAATTCATTTCCAGCATTTTTGGATTTTTTGTCTGTTTGATTGTTTATCTGTTTGTCTGTTTCGATGATCAAGCATCACGTAAAATATACGAAACCAATACAGATAACTTTTATACATTAAAATTTTGCGTATCTTGAGGTATTATTTAGTTTTTGTTTCATCGTAATCGGTTAATTCTATCAGAAGATATACGAATTTCAAGAGTTCAAGAAGAAATAATCATCAAATGTACGATGCAGCGACATCTATTGTGCTAGAATGGTTAATGACTAAAAATGTGCTCACCAGATAACTTTTAAATAGACTGACCAGCTTTATAGTCATCATCATCATCATCAGCCTATTAATGTTCCCACTGCTGGGACACAGGCCTACTCTCTGTAAGAGAAAACTGGGCCCAGTGCGGATTGATGTTTTCCTTCACCGTTTTGAGAGCAGCGGTGATGAAATAAATTACACAAAGTTTTTTTTTTTTTTTTTCTTTTTCGGATGTGAAATCATCAAATAACTCCTCCCGCTCTGGGCGGAGCAGGAGGGAGTGTCAGACTTTTACTGACTAAAACCCATCCATGTTCCTTCATCGCCCTTTGTGTTCCGGGGCCACGGTATCTCTTTCGAACAGTCCCGCAACCCCCGCAGGCATCGGCCCTTGCGACGCCCGGGTTGTCTCCCGTGGCGGCCGGGACGCTGAAAGGTTCTCTCCCTCTCCCGTTCCGCCACCTCCTTTTCTAGCATTACTGCTTCGCAGAAGGAGGTGACGGCGTCCCATTCCGTCTCGCTCCGGACCATGGCTTGAACCAGGGCCGGACGCGAGAGGTTGCCGCCGCCAATCGCCGCTTCAAGGACACGGCGGTGCTCCGCCCACGCGGGGCACACCACCGTGTGCTCCACCGTGTCCTCCGGTCGATCCTCGCAGTGGAAACACCCGGGCGTTTCCTCCCACCCGATTCTGTGCAGGAACCTCCCGAAACAGCCGTGTCCGGTGAGGACCTTCGTCAAGCGGAAGGTGAGGACGCCGTGGCGTCTTTCAAGCCACTCCTCAAAGAGGGGACTTATCGCCACTACTGTGGCGTGCCCTGCACGGGGTTGCGACAGTCGCTCTCTCCATGTCTCCATGCAGCCTGCCTGGGTTCGAACCCACGACTTACTGTTCGTAAGCCGGGGCCTAAAATGACCCATTATATACGAGGTAGTTTTACTACCAAGCTTTAGCGACAACTCACGCAGTAGCGTGATGATGTAAATTTAGTAACTAATAGGAGCGAAGCATCAATGATAAATGTTGCAAAAACGGGGAAAATTTATTTCTCTTGCAGATAACTTCCGTTGCAAGCGCTGCATAAACGGTTAAAGTTACGCAACAATCATGTATTAAAGAATTGTTCTTCTTAAAAAGTTCAACATAAAATCCGCGATAGCATAATAATGTCTATCTTTTAAGGTCTCACACTCTCTCTGACCCTCTCTCTCATGTGACGCAGACGAAGTTGCGCGGGTCAGCTAGTTATACATATAAACATTCATGACTCGGAAACAAATGTCCATGCTCATCACACACACACACTGCACTGCACACTGCACTGCCATGCCGCCTGCTGCCTGTCTGCTTGCACTGTCATGCTTTTTTATATTTTTTTATATTATTTTTGTATTTCCTGTGCTTGTCCCAAATAAATATTTGTCTTTCTGTCTTTCTTTAAGGCAGCCTCACTACCGCTGCGCCATTCGGGTCGTCAAAATGCTACTCTTAAATTATAAAAAGAAGTCCAAGTATCAATTTTTACATTTATAACATCAAAAATAACAAACTTTCATTCCTTAATAACCTTTTTGGAGAATGAATTTTCAAAAATCTTTCCTTAGTGCTCTGCTTCTTAATTAAAAAAAAAAACCTTTGTACAAACATTACCTAAACACACCGGCTACCACCGGCCTTATTCATAAAAAATCCTTAATTGAGGTTTGCTGGGTCTGCTAGCAGTCAGCTAGCAGACTGTTGATGGATCTGTTAGCTAGCAGACTGACGCGTTATGTTGGCCATCTTGACAAATTAAAAGACAAAAAAGTTCCGTAGCAGCAAGTAACATAATATAAAAGTTCTTGTAGTTCGTTGTAACTTTGATCGATGTTTTAATAATAGTGTTTTTTTTTAATTAAGCTAAAACCAGTTTTCGGTGGAAGTTACATGGTAATGTACATCATATATTTTTTTTAGTTTTATCATTCTATTATTTTAGAAGTTACATGGGGGGGGGGGGCGGGACATTTTACCACTTTGGAGGTGTCTCTCGCGCAAACTATTCAGTTTAGAAAAAAATGATATCAGAACCCTCAATATCATTTTTGAAGACCTATCCATAGAAACCTAGATACACACGTATGGGTTTGATGAAAAAAATTGTTTAGTTTCAGAACCCCCAAAATTTATTGCTTTTTAGGGTTCCGTTCCCAAAGGGTAAAAACGGAACCTATTACTAAGACTTCGCTGTCTGTCCGTCTGTCTGTCCGTCTGTCCGTCTGTCCATCTGTCCGTCTGTCTGTCACCAGGCTGTATCTCATGAACCGTGACAGCTAGACAGTTGAAATTTTCACAGATGATGTATTTCTGTTGCCGCTATAACAACAAATACTAAAATAGTAGATTGTATCAATATATAAGGGAGCAAAATAATATTTTTACGGCGAGGGCGCTTTTTTGAATCCAGAGCGAAGTGAGGGATTCTAGAGTAGAATCCCGAGCATAGCGAGGGATTCTTTAATAGAATCCTGAACGTAGCGAGGGATTCAAAGTACGTCGCCCGAGCCAAAAATATATTTTGCGCCCGAGTGATACACTCTACTTTTCATCACCCACTATGAGAAAATAAAAGGCGCCTCATAATTTTAACCGACTTCAAAAAGGAGGAGGTAATTCGACTGTTTTTTTATGTATTTACACCGATTACGCTGATATTTATGAGCCGATTGACGTGATTATTCTTTAGTTTGATGCGGAATAGTTGCCATTTGGTCCTATAAAAATGTAACATAGTTTGGCCCAGTAGTTTTCATTTTATGAACATTTTTACTTCAGTCGTGTGGTCTAATTTCAACATGTAAAATAAATGCATATCTAATATTTGGATAGGATATTACAACTAAAAATGAAAAAATAAAAAAAACTTTTTTGCAAAAAAAAAACCGACTTCACAAAACACAAAAACGTTAAAAATAACTTTAGCTTCAGAAGTCGGTGACAAAAAAAAACTAAATGAATCAAACAAAGGTCATCGACTTCTGAAGATCTAAAGTTATTTTTCACTTTATTGTGTTTTTTATTCACTGTCACTTGAAGAACTCATTTTTCAAAACAAAACCATGAATTTCTAACAATTCATGAAAATTGACGAAAACGCGGTCTGTAGTTCGCGCGTTTTTAATTTGATTTCTTTTTTTTATTCAGTCAGCGCGGCGGCCGGTGGCGCGACTGGGCCGTCGTACCAGCCAGTCTTTATTCAAACAATATTTGCATTCGATTTCTTTCGGCGCTGAACACTAAGATGTTCCAAATTCAAAAAGTGCGCCGCAATAATCTTTGCGGCGCACTTTATGAATTTGGAACATCTATAAAGAGGATTAAAAACTCATTACTGCCCGCTAAAAGTTTCTTATAGAAAACACCACCTTTGGGTGCACTTAAAGGCGAACCAAGTCGTCCTTTTCGAATAGATGGGATGAAAACAGAATAAAATTGATATTTAAGGGGGCTCCCATACAACAAACGGATTTTTTGCCCTTTTTTTGATAATAATGGTACGGAAAGGGTTCCGTAATTTTTTTGTAATAAGCGGATTTCCTTTTGAGGTTTTAAAAAAAAAAACCGGCCAAGTGCGAGTCGGACTCGCGCACGAAGGGTCGTGCGCGAGTCCGACAAAAAAATGTCGTGTTAGCCCAGAGGTTTTAGGGCCTCGCCTCCCATGCATGAGGTTGTGGGTTCAAATCCGGGCAAGCGTCAATGTGACTTTTTCAATTCATATGCACTTTACTAAGTTTATCTTGGACATCACAGACATCGGTGAAGGAAAACATCGTGAGGAAACCTGGACTTATAATTAATATAAGTCTGAAATCGCAAACCCGTCTTGAGCAAACGTGGTGATCAATGCTCGTGCCTTCACTGTTGAGAAGTGGCCTTTTCCCAGCAGTGGGACAATAATAGGCTGGTATTATTATTACTATAATAAAAAAAAAATACCGATGAAGAATTTTTATATGGGGTGATCAGAATGATGTTCAGGGGGTCTAAAATGGCCGCTTTAGCAGAATCGTTTCGTGAATGACTTTAAAAAATTAAAATTCTTAAAATGGACTTTATAATTATCGATTTTTTAACGTGATTCATGCTAAGATTCTGCGTAGATTCTGCTATAGCGGCCATTTTAGACCCGCAGAATACATTCTGCATGTTTAACTTAATTTAAATGTAGATAAGATAATATTTCTCAACGCCATCTCAACCACTCTGTACGCACCTACCTACTTTAATAAATAAACATTTTGATTCTGGGTTAGTGAACTACTGTACTTTCACAGTTTTTATGTCTTGTGACTTGGACTGTAGCTACATTTAATATTCCTATTTGTTTCGACAATTCAAAAGTACATGTAACTGGCTTACTTGAAATAAATGCTTTGATTTTGATTTTGACTTTAGCTTTGTTTTTGTATAAAATATTTGTACGCCAAATTATGGCAGGATATGCTGGAACCAATATTGTAACATCTAAATATTTGTACCATATTTTAACTACTACTACTACAACAGCCCATAACGTCCACTGCTGGACATAAGCCTCTCCCATGATGGGAGGAATTTGCCGTAATCTCCACGCTTGGCAGGCGGATTGGAGATCGCAGTGATGAAAGACTAACAGAAAACGCTGCTGCCCATTCTCAGGTCTACGGAGGCGCAAGGTGTTCTGCCTCAGACATTAGTCGCCTTATACGACACCCGTGAGTGTAATGGATTGCTTCTATTCTGCTCTGCCGGATACCACACGGCTAACCATTTTTGATTTGATTTGATTTACATGGTAACCGTTTGTGTGACGGTGTCCCCTCCATCATGTATAACAGATTATTCTGAACATACGTACACATATGATTATTCCGTAACACATCGTTACAGTAATGAGAAAGTTTCAGTTTCATCCACGTGCTCATAGAAGTTCTACCATTGCGTGGTACCAGTTGTTACATTTCATGTAAAAGCAAAGTTTTTTGTTCGGCAACTGAGACCGGTATACATACCGTCTACATGTGATGTTAGGGTAGGAAATAACTTACTTATTGGCGTGACCAGAATGCTTGAGTATTGGGACTTGTACTTTGAGGAAAAACCATTTTATAGCTTCTTTTTCCGGGTTGTAGAGGTAGTGTATTATGTTGAAGGTACAAGTTGTTTGTTTCTAACAAAAATCATCAAATTGGAATTAGTGGTTTGTTTGTTAGTATTAAAGATTTCATAATATTATTACACAGTTATCAATATCTTAATGCGTAGATGTGGATATTTTAAAGGTTAAACACTGTAACTATTATGGAGAAAATAAATAAAATTATTAGGTTAATGCTCAGCAAACATTTATATTAAAACAAAACTTTTAACAAAATAAATAATAATAATCTGTTCCCAAATAATTGAGCTAAAGATGACTGTTTGTTTGTCACATGGTCCACAAGCAAAGAGGCCAGGCGCACCGAGCGAACCACCCGCCCGCCCGTCGCCTGCCCACCACGTGCAGTCGTGGTGGTGCGATGCCGACATCTCGGCTAGCTAGGCGGCGCCCGCAGTTCCGTCCGCCAAAAACAGATGGCGCTCACTCCACGAAGTTGCTAACATGTGGTGGTGGAAATTACGGTTTTTTCCTACTCCTCCACTATACTTTTCTGATTAATTTCGTTGCAGGATCCAAGACAGTTAAATTGTTTCTCTGGGAATTCGTCGCGCTTAATTGTCTCGGCACTTTTCTGGTGGTCGCCACTGTTGATTCTGGCGCACAGGAGTTACAGTGGTTTGGGAATAGTGTGACGGGCTTGTGATGTGGTGGTGCATGTAGTTGGTGTAGTGGTCGCAAGCGTGACTGCTGAGCATGATGTCCTGGGTTCGATTCCCGGGTCGGGCAATGTGCTGTTGGGTTTTTAAATCAGGTATTTCTCAGTAACGGCCATGGAGTCTGGATTTGTGCCCGATGATGGCAATAGGCGCGCCCGTTATTACATAGGACTTGAACATAACTGGCGAAATGTGGGTGTATTATTAAAATTTGGTATTCCTCAGCCATCACAATATTATTTCAGCTTACTGTACTCTAACTTTTTTTTTCTTGTGGTCCCAAAATACCACTCAAAAATATTTAGGGGGAATCCGGGACCGCGGTCCTGGTCTCAGAAGCCTGCCGACCCAACTCTTCGGGGATTAAAGGCGTGATATTTATGTATGAGTCATGCCCGACTCGTCACTGTTCCTACTCGTCATCAAAAAACAAAAGATCACGATTCACAACTGTTTAAAAAAATAAGTAGTTTGTAACTCGAGCATTTTTCTTTCTGAGTTCCGTATACAAACTCTGAAACAGGCAGGGACCCCCGTTTATAAAGGGTGTAAAACACCTCTTAACGAAGCCAAAAGGCACTTGCTCTCCTTGTAATTGCGATCATTTTTTGTTGTACACCGTACCTGGGAACCTTCTAGTTACGGAGATATTGGGGGTCAAAGTTAGAACTTTTGTGATAAGTTTTTTTTAAATACAACTTTTTAATGTAAGATTTTTACTTTAAACACCTCCACGACCCCCGTACTATTCAATCCATCCATCAGCACAATGTTTTGAGTGCGTTACATTGAGTTCTACCACAAAACGTGATTTTTCACCCCAAAAAAAAAGTCGTTTCCCAGAAATAATTTCTGCGTAAAGTTACGTAGTTTGATGTACAGAATGCTTGGTTCACGGCTTCGTGATGAGGTCTTTTACACCCTGTATATTACGAGTAGGTACTAGTGGACGTCACATGGCTTCACCCGTGTAATTCCCGTTCCCGTAGGAGTAAGTAGGTACGGGGATAAAATATACGTACAGCCTATGTTTTTTTGCTGATAATGTAGCTATATGTATTGCTGAAAGAATTTTTAAAATCGGTTGAGTAGTTTTAGAGTTAAATCGTAACAAACACACAAACAAACAAAAAATCAAATCTTTCCTCTTTATAATCATCATCATTCATCATTTCAGCCGAAAGACGTCCACTACTGGACTTAGGCTTCCCCCAAGTGTCGCCACATTGACCGGTCCCGTGCGACTCGCATCCAGCGGATTCCCGCAACCTTCACCAGGTCATCAGTCCACCTAGTGGGAGGTCTTCCAACGCAACGTCTTCCGGTTCGCGGTCTCGCGGTCTCGCGGTCTCGCGGCTCTTTATAATATTAGTAGGTAGAGGTATATATATTATTATGAATATTTGATTATCGTATAAGTATGTCAGTCTATCAAGGCACCAAACATACAACATTTATATAAAAGCATTTTATGTTCACGGATTGCCGAAGATGAACAAAACGAAAACGGTTTTAATCATTCAGAATCAACAAAGATAATACCCAGTTTACGTAACTCTAAACGGCTTGTGTTTCCGCGGCAATGGTTCCGTAGTGGGTGCTTACGACGTACGTTTATGATGCTCATTTTTTAGCTGTCGCCCACATTCATATCAAGCTATTGGCCGGTTTAACTTCGCATGAAAATCGGCTCGCTAGTTTTAGAGATAAGAGTTAACGGTTAAGCAGATTTACTATATAATGATTTGTGAGTCATTTAAAGTTTCGGTAAGTTTCAGTTTTACATTTTAGATCCGGTATTAGTTTTTTTACCCCTGTTCTGTTCATTGTTAATATTGTATGGCAACACTGAGGGTAGGTACTTTCGACTTTTCGAGTGAAATAAAAAAAAACTTTTTATTATGAGTTCAAAATCTGCTATAGTACCTTAGTCATTTCCAAAGTTCTTAACTTTTTTTAATCATAAATATCTGTTACACTTTTATTTTTGTACACTTTTGGCACGTTTTGTCCATGTTCTTTTATTGGGTTTACCTACACTTTATTATTGTAATATTTTTAGACAAAAACCTGTGTGCGAGGAAAAATCCTGTTGTGTTGACGAGTAGCTAGGGACTTTCTTATGTAGCTCTTGTTGTAAAAAGAGATTATGAGGAAGAATATCTGATCAAAAACCAATTATTTTTGGTAATTATTTATTTATGAACTATGGAAGACTTACAGCTAAGACAAACAGATTAAAAAATAGTATGTGAGACTGATAGCCAATTAAAAGTCCTCACTACAGCTACAAAAAAAAAATACAGAATAATACCATTCAAGCTTAAACTAAACTAAATTCACATCTAATATTATGTCACATTTAATACATTATTATTTAATTTTAGATTATTATTTAATAATTATATAATTTATCTTTTTCGGTTTTCCGGTACTCGACCTTGCGTCGGTTTAATAAATATCCCGTCCTGCGTCCCGCAGGAAAAAGGATATTCATTGCCCCCTTTCTCCTTCTTCTACATCTTCGTGTGCTAATTATGCTTTGTGTGGTTGACGGATGACTTTGTGTATTAGGTGTGTGTGAGGTAGATGAACGCTGTGTGACGGATAAATGCTGTGAGTCTACTGTTTGTGATGTTTGTTGTGTGTCTGGTGTGGTCTCTAGTGTGCTCGGTGGACGGTTAACAAACACAGTGTCTCCCAGTACCTTACTGAGTATGGTGGTTGTGTGTTTGGCTGCTTGTTTTTGTAGGATTGTTGCATCTATTTTTACGTTCAGTTGGTCTATGTATTTAGGTAAACTTTTACTTATTATGCCCGTAGCTCCTACTACTATTGGAATCACTGTAGTTTGCGTATTCCATAGGCGCCAAATTTCTGTCTTTAAAAGGTGGTATTTGCTTAATTTAATTAAAATTAAGCAAAATTATAAATAATAACTATAATAATTATTATAATAATATTATTGTAATTAATAATATTATTATATTACAATTATTCAGAAAATATCCATTATGTCAGTTACGGATAAAAATCACAAAGATAGAAAACAAAGTGATTTATTCTGATTTTCGTACAAAGTTTGTTTTATACAAAATCTTATAGTTTATTTTCCAATCCAATTACATACTACTTTTCATAATTTTTAGGGTTCCGTACCAGAATGGTAACCAACAGGAACTTGTTACTAAGTCTCAGCTGTCCGTCCGTCCGTCCGTCTGTCCATCCGTCCGTCTATCCGTCTGTGTGTCAGTGGGCTGTATCTCATGATCCGTAATAGGTTATTATTATTATTATATTATTATGAGTACACAGTTGAAACTTTCACAGAATGTGTATTTCTGTTGGCGCTATAACAAGAAATAATAAAAATAAATTAAAAATGAAAGGGGTCTCCCCTATTACAATAGTACGGAACCCTTCATGCGCGAGTCCAACTCGCACTTGGCCGGTATTTCCTATATTCTAGATTCACAATAACCTCGTTCAAACTTTAAGCTTCGAACACACCCTGTACATAATTTACCTCTTTTCCTGAATGTGTACCCGTATGGATTTACGTGAAAAACATTACCATCATTTTAGCTTCGCCGAAGTCAGGCAAAAACTCAGTCGACTTAGAAGATTTATGACTTAGAACCAAGATAAATATGCGAGTAGTAATGTATGAAGGTGTAGATACTGTGTTTATTTGGTTCTTTCCAGAAATGTAAACAAAGGGGAGGTTTCTGTAGAGCGTGTTTTGAAGTTTATTGTTGTGTTCAGAGGCATGAGCGCGCGGTATATACGTAACGTAGAGAAGTCGATTTTTGAAGTTTTTTTTTTTTTTTTTTTTTTTTTTTTTTTTTTTTTTTTTTAGATGGGACCACTCGCAGACACAACACTTTAAGGTTGTCAAACTGCTTAACCGGACTATCCTGTGGTGGCCAAAAATTACTTTAAGGCCCCCAGCCAGGGCTTACAAACTAGGATTTTTAATTAAATGAACGACACTAAGGGCACTCCCTGTGGAGTTCGGGCCTCGGCTTAGTGAGTCATTGAGGGAGGGCAGCAAGGGTGGCTGGGTCGGATTATTATTTTGGGAATTTGAAGCTACATGCTCAGCGGCGCGGGCTGGCTCGTCGAGCAAGGGTCGGACGGTGATGTTACGGGGGGGACGCGCTCGCGGTACGCCACGGTGGCGGGGTCGGGTTCGGATTCGCGGTTTGTATTTGTGTTTTTTAGTTTTGTTTTTACGTAATGTGCTAGTTTCCCTACAACTCTCCTGAATGAGGGTGGTGGGGTCGTCGGGTATAAGAAGAGTATGCCTGGGACGGCGAGTCTTGGAAATTTTTGATGGGACATAGTGGGCGGCTGAAGAGATTAAGGGGTTTTGATGCTTCTCGGCCTTGTCGAAGAAACTCTTTGAAAGACGTTTCATGAATTGTTGTATGGTTGGGATTTTGAGATCTACGTGAAGTTGTAAGTTCCTGAGGTACCACGGTGAGCCCGTGGCCCTTCGGAGAAAACGGTTTTGTAGGGTCTGCATCCTATGAATTAGGTAGGGTTTTGCATGCGCGAACACAGGGCACGCGTATGTCATGATAGGCCGAATGCACGCGGTGTAAATACGCAATTTGCACTTAAGTGACAATTTGCTGCGTGCATTCAGCACATAGTGGAGCCTACTGAGAGCGAAGGCGGCACGCGAGCGTACCGTCCTTATGTGCTCTCGAAAGTTTAGGCGTTGGTCTAAGATGACCCCCAAGTATTTGGCTTGCGTCTCCCAAGGGATCGGCTTGTCAAACATGGTGATCGGACTAGGGTTCGGGGGAACAGTGCGGTGGGGCCTGGTGAAAAGTACCGCCTGGCTCTTGTCGGGTTTGACTTCTATTCTCCATCTCCGGAACCAATCGCCTAAGGCGTTTGCGGAGGTTTGGAGAGTACTGGCGATTTTTGAGGGAATCCTTCCAGAGCAATAAATGGCCGTGTCGTCAGCAAAAAGGGCTAACTGGGCTGTATTGCTCTTTGGGATGTCGCTAGTGAACAGCGTGAATATTAACGGGGATAGCACCGAGCCCTGAGGGACACCGGCGCGAATCGGATGAGGGGCGGAAAGCGCACCCTCGATGCGGTACTGGAAGGTGCGATTCGACAAAAAGTCTCGGAGGATGAGAACTAGACGATCTGGCACACCGAGCCGATACAGCTTGTATATCAGCCCGTTGTGCCAAACCTTGTCGAATGCCTTAGCAATATCGAAGAACAAGGCACCGGTCATCATGCCTCGCTGGAATCGATTTTTGAAGTGGAAAATACAACCAACCTATAGCATTTCAGTTTGTTTGCAACAAGCAAAATCAGTATCATCCATTTTCTATTGATATGAATAATTATTTAAAATTCTGAAAATATTATACGTGAAACGAGTATTTTTACCCGACTGCGCCAGAAGGAGGGTTATGTTTTTACCCGACTGTGCCAGAAGGAGGGTTATGTTTTTCGAGAATATGTATGTATACGTATTTAAGTATGTATGTATGTATGTATAATTGTTTGGCTCGCTCTGTGGCCTGAACGGCTCGATGGATTTTAGCTTGAGAGGTGTCGTTGAATTCGTATTTACTGTGAGAGTGACACTGGGTATATCAAAATAAAAAAAATACAAAATGGCGGATTTTTGGCGCCAAATTCAAATATTTGGCACGCTCTGCAGTCTTTTTTGATTATACGTACAAGATCGACAACAATTACAACTTATGTATGATACATTTTTACCATTTCCATCATAATTATGGTTGATAGAGAGTATTAGAGGGCCTTGTCTGCCTAGGCCCTCCTCTCTGGCTTATACTGCCTTAAGTGGATGGGTGACCATCATTACAAACCAAATTTCTTCTCAACGTGCTTTCCATACCTCGGAAAGCACGTTGTCGATGACAGTGTGAGAAGCCGAAAGTCTGACATCCAGTCTTACCAAGGGGCACTATCGTATTGCCCAGTTACTGGATTGTGGAGGTCAGATAGGCAATCGCTCCATGTAAAATACTGGTATTCAGCTGCATCCGGTTAGACTGGGAAGTCGCCACTAACTTAGTTTGGGAAAAGGCTGCAGTTGATGAGTTAATTTTTAATATTAAATATTTAAATGGGCCTACTCTTGACGTCGCCGCGTCGGTCCACCTAGACTAGACCGTTGACCGACACTTTGGGGAGACCTATGTCCAGCAGTGGACGCCTTTCGGCTGAAATAATGATGCTGATGATGACTCTAGGCCTCAATCTACATCTGATGACAGAGATGAGATCGACGATGGAACTCCTATTAACTCGCGACTTAAATAGAGTGAATGAGTGTTTTATTTTAACAATTTCCCAAGTAAAACTGCACGCAATTTAAACTATTAAAAATCCATTTAGTCCGATAGTTGTTCAAACAAGAGTCTAGTTCAAATAAGATACGGCACGGAATTATTGATCAGTTCTGAGTACGTTTCAATTAGTAACACGTCGGAGTTAAGGAGAATACGATAGTTATAGTGATTTGAAATTAATTTGCGAAGAGTTTCTTGTTACTCGTGTTTGTACAGAATGTACTACTTTGCTGTTTTTTAGTGTTGTCATGTCCGTATGTCCGTCCGTCTGTCTGTTCAAGGTTTTGCTAAAAGACCGTTCGTTAGTACTAGAAAGCTGTAATTTTGTAGAAGTGTGTATATTTACGCCGACAAAATGGTAAAATAAAATTTTGGAAAATACTTTTTTTAGGGTAGGTAAAATTTTAAAAAAACAATAATCCCCACTTCACATGTAGGGGACATGTGAAGTGGGGATTATTGTTTTTTTCGTCGTCGATCCCATCATGTGAGGTATTGTTGAATAGGTATTTTAAAATGACTTAAAAATTGATAAAATTAGTTTTGATTTAATGCTCCATTTACGAAATATTAAATTTCAAAGTGCAAATATTTGTTCCAGTAGGGCGTCCCCCCCTCTAAAACCTAAACTGCTGGCTTGAAAAATCTGGATCAATTCAAGATGATAGTACATTTTATGAGCCTTAAAGTAAAATTATCGCGTTTAAGATTACTTTATTAGTTTAGCGATAATAATAGTTGTTGAACTTGGGTGTTGGATAATTTTGTACCAAATACAAAATCCTTAGAATAAATCCTATAAAGTGACTAAGATGAAGTATAAGCTGTAGTTGCTAAACTGACAGATTTTTTATTAACGGGCTACTGCGGAATCCTACACTGCGCGTGGCCCAACACGCACTTGGCCGGTTTTTTTTACAATCATATGGTGACACTAAATAACTGAGCTAGGTTAAGACCTAGCTCAATCATCTGACACCTTTGTAGATAGTTCATCATCTTCCAACTCTTGTACCACGTTACTGGAGATCGGCGCAACACGTTTGTTTTCTTCCATTCTCCTCTGTCATTCTATCATTTACTCCTTTTTCCTTCATATCATTCCTCACACAATCCATCCATCATTGTTTTGGTCTTCCTCTCCCTCTCCATCCATCAACATTTATATTCATCACTCTTTTAGTCACATGCAATTCTTCCCTCCTCATCACATGCCCATACCATGACAGTCGATACCCTTTCAAATTTTCTGTAACTGGCGCAACTTTAAAAATTCCTCTAATTTACTTTATCCATTCTTGTCTTCAGCTAGTTATGAATCTACTATTTCAGCCGAAAGACGTCCACTGCTGGACATGGGCCTTCCCCGAAGGGGGGTTTTGCCATAATAGCCACGCTTGGCAGGCAGGTTGGCGATCGCAGTGCGGTTGTTACAAAAGCACAGAGAACGTTGCTGCCCATTCTCTGGTAAGTCCCTTAGTCGCCTCTTGTGAACCTAATAAAAGTTTAACCCTAATATTGCATTGAATTGAACACAAGCCTTAACAACATGGCGGGCCATTGGTTCTAAATTCAAATATTAGATCGTTCACCGTCGGCCTCCGATGAAGTTTCTCTACTATTTGAACCTGGCTTGCATTAAAAATGCTCGTTTCTAAAAGTCATATTCAGAGTCATATTGAGTTAAAATGTTATATGGGTTAATAAATAACATCTTGACTTGATTATTGAAGGAAAAATTAGTAAAATCTTTAAATATAAATATTCAAACTGTTCAATTAACTAATCAACAATTTCTTGCCTTTATCCCAATTTATTTGAGGTCGACGCAGCATGTCTTCTTCTTTTATAAAAAAAAAACTAAAAAACACGCTTTATTTAGAAAAATAAGCTAAAAAATAGAAAATAAATTTTAATAAATTTGAATTAAGATTAGTGTAAAAATTCTAACAAATATAAATGAATAATAGTGTTAATAAGAAAAAAATGTGTTATATTTAAAAAAAGCGTGGGGTGCATGGTGTCTATAGTTATAAATATTTCATTGACAGATATGAGAAGAAGGATTATCATTTCGATAATATCTTAAAAAGCACCCCACGCTTTTTTTTAAATAAAACATTTTTTCTTATTAACACTATTATTCATTTATATTTGTTAGAATTTTTACACTAATCTTAATTCAAATTTATTAAAATTTATTTTCTATTTTTTAGCTTATTATTCATTCATATTTGTTTGAATTTTTTACACTAATCTTAATTCAATTTTTTTTGCTATTTTTTAGTTGTTTACTTTAGAAAGCGTGTTTTTTAGTTTTTTTTAACTATTATTATTTTTTACGTTTTAGTTTTTAGGGTTCCGTACCCAAACGGTAAAAACGGAACCCTATTACTAAGACTTCGCTGTCTGTCCGTCTGTCTGTCCGTCTGTCCGTCTGTCCGTCTGTCTGTCACCAGGCTGTATCTCATGAACCGTGACAGCTAGACAGTTGAAATTTTCACAGATGATGTATTTTTGTTGCCGCTACAATAACAAATACTAAAAACAGAATAAAATTAATAATTAAGGGGGGCTCCCATACAACAAACGTGATTTTTTTGTCCTTTTTTTGATAATAATGGTACGGAACCCTTCGTGCGCGAGTCCGACTCGCACTTGGCCGGTTTTATTGCATTGTCATCGGTCTTTGACAGGTGTGCAAAATTTGAATGAAATCTGGCCGTTTAAAGTGGGTCAAAATCGCGCCCAAAGAAGTCTGTTACAAACATACAAACATACAAATGAAGCTAATAAAAGCGTGTAAAAATAAATAAACAAAATAAAATAGCTTTATTAATTCCTTACACTGTATGTACATCAATCAATTATTTACATTCATTGTTATTCTTCTTTTATACTTCTTTATTCAAAATCAAAATCAAAATCAAAGCATTTATTTCAAGTAAGCCAGTTACAGGCACTTTTGAATTGTCGAAACAAAGATGAAAATTAAATGTAGCTACAGTCCCAGTCACAAGACATAAAAACTGTGAAAGTACTGTAGTTGCCCATTCCCTAACGTAGATCTCTATGGAGAAGAATGGGCAAGAAACTCCATGGACACTCTTTTAAATCAGAATATTGTTACAAAATCTTGGTTACATCATTCACGTTGAGATGGTATATTATGTGAGAACAATGTAGCAAGATGTGCACGGTAAAAGTGTCCACAGCAAAAACACACAAACAAAAAAAAAACACACAAACAAAAAAAAAACACACAAACAAAAAAAAAATACAATTCAAAATAAAATCATTATCATCTCATCAGACACCTCCTTACTTGTCATATTGTCCTTCACACACAGCATACACCGTTTCTTTGGGTTTCCTCTACTCTTGAAGCCATCCACATTCATACTCAAAACTTTCCTCATGACATTTTTCTCATTCCTCCGCATTACTATAGCCGATTACCACTTTTCAGTCACCGGCGTCACTTTCATACTTCCTGTTACGTAGACATTACTTATTTTATCTATTGGCACACGGCTTGGAGGGTAGCCCGCAAAATTAAAATTTTCTTACGTATTTTGTAGAAATAACTATGTCTGTTTTTTTTTGGTTCTTACACCTTTATAAGCTTGGGGGGTTGTATTGATGATTTTGATGATTATAATTCTGTAAAACCATATGTCTTACAGCCGCGAATAATATTTTAATCAACATACAACCTAGCACTGGCCTGCAAATTGCAAAAAACGTAAGAAAATTTGATTTTCGTGGGATGGTTCATTCACCTTAATATAAATAGGTAGTGGTTTCAGCCCTATTCCCAAGTCGAAGTTTAAAAAAAGAATCTATTGTATCGATTTTAAAAAGATTTTCCTGTGTTGCTTTAAAAAAAGAATGTTACTCTCTACTCCGACTTCTAATACCGACATAAAATATTAAAAAGTAAAAAAAAATATAAAGGCGAGTGTACATTATTGCTCCTGGGAAATCACCGTTCACCACGCAATAACTACGAGGGGTAGTTAACGTTGTCATGGCAACCAAGTCTGCACGTCGCCCTAGAACGGTGTTATCTAAGCTAGGGTATGATATGAAGTTGAAGTAGTATATATCGAGTATGGGGCCGATACCGACGACGTTGATCGATTTTATGCATATTACATGCGATTTAAATGTATCTGGCGAAGTGTGGGTGTACTGTTAGGTACATCACCTTTGCCTAACCTTCGGAGAGAGGCGTTGTGTAACGTTATATCATGCATTTATATTGCTAATGATAGGAGTCACAAATAAACCATCATTTGAAAGAAAAAAAAACCGGCCAAGTGCGAGTCGGACTCGCACACGAAGGGTTCCGTACCATTGACTATATTTAGTATATGTTGTTATAGCGGCAACAGAAATACATCATCTGTGAAAATTTCAATTGTCTAGCTGTCACGGTTCATAAGATACAGCCTGGTGACAGACAGACGGACAGACAGCGAAGTCTTAGTAATAGGGTTCCGTTTTTAACCTTTGGGTACGGAACCCTAAAAATGAACAGAAAACGTACAACGCATAACAGTCATTTAAAATAATATTATCAGAACGAAACAGAAAAAAAAACGTTGACAGCTAGCACGTCGTGAGTGCGACAAACAGGTTAAACCACTCAGCATGATGCTGTGCTATGGGGAGCCCACAGCACAGCGCTGGTTTTCAGTGGTCACCCGTGAAAAAAAACGTACGGAAGCGATACAGTGATATTTGAATCTATGAATAACTAAAATAAAACAGATAATACTTAGATTAAAACAAAACACAGCTTAGGAAACAAACTTTACAAAAAAAAAAAGAATTTGAAACCCGGCAACATGAGAATGCATAAAAAAAATACTAGTCCGCCGTCTTTGGAATTCCGCCATATTGTATTTAGAATGGCGTCTCTTAGCTAACCATGCAATGGTGCCGATTCCCTTGTTCACAAACTAAACTAAATTTAAGTTGAATGCATCTTTTTCTTTCTATTTCATTATGCAAAGGACAGAAGATAAATATTAGTTTAATCCTGTCAAATTAGTCAGCTCCTGACGTAATTTGATGTAATTTTAGTAGTCAACTTTTTAATCGCGTCTAAAACTTGTATGGCGCTGATTAATTTGACAGAACATAACTAAAATTTGTCTTCTGTCCTTTTCTTAATGAAATAGAAAGAAAAAGATGCACTGAACTTAAATTTGGTTTAGTTTGTAAACAAGGGAATCGGCACCACTGTCATTCAAACTAAACATGTATTCAAAATTGCAGCTCATCGGGAACCACGAAGTGGGTCAAATTAACAAAACTTCACACAGAACTCTACGAACACAGATTTCCTTACATACACACCTCCGAAATACCAACCATTCAATTCCACCTTTTCACCGGCAAAAACCGGAAAAACGTCCATTTTCAATCGGCACCGCGAACCAATCAATACACGTGTATCAATCAGTACACCGTGTAACAATCAAAACGGGTGTATCAAACCGGACAGATGGCGAGATAACGCATTGATTAATGTATCTGACCTGAGTATTCGTAGGGAAAATAATAGGTTAGACTGTACAGGGTGTAATGACTGGGGCCCAGGGGAAATTGTAGCTGATGTTATACAGTTAGATTTTTTTAAATGTTTCATTGAAAAATCTGATAAATATATAATAAGTTTTTTAATAATGAGGGGGTAAAATTTTTGGGGAATTGGTTTTAAATTAAAAATGGGGAATTGGTTTTACTGGCACTTCGCCCCTTATAGCTCGGCTAATTTGAATGATATCAATATAATTTATAGCCTATGTTACTCGGTATAGACGTAGCTTTCTAACGGTGAAAGAATTTCATTTCAAAATCGGTCGAGTAGTTTTAGAGTTCAATCGTAACAAACACACAAACAAACAAAAAATCTAATCTTTCCTCTCTATAATATTAGTCCAAATTAGTTTACATTTAGATTAAAGTTTTGTCTCTAGGCAAGTTTAAATTATTAAGAAAAAGAAAAAAATATACATTTGTCGCTGGACAATTCAAAAACTAAAAGCTGTAAAATACGATTAGTTTGAAATAGCTTCTTCATTTTGCAGTCAAGTCTGAGGCTCATGGGCGGCATTAAACCTCTGACACAAGTTTAGGTACAAACCGCACGTAAAAGAAAAAAAATTGCAACCTTTTGTTGATCATCATCTGCATAGCCTACGTGTAGGGATTGGTTTCCAGTATTACAGGTTGCAGCTGATTACTGAGCACCAGTGATTTATCCCAAAGGTAACCTTCTACTGTTACATACCAATTTAAGTATTACTTCAGTAATCGTTTTGAAATAAACACAAATAATCAACACAACCCATGCATCAACAAAAGCAACAAACTGCAAAGGTAAAAGGAAAGGTGACGACCGAAGAAAAGCTGCAACCTTTTTTCGGAGTTTTTATTTTAAACATTCTGTGAGTACCAAGGTGGGTAAAATACAACTGCAAAACACCCCATAAAATACCACATAACTGTCAAGTAAGGGAACAGTATTACAGGGTTATTTACATTTTTTATTCAGTCCCCAGTGCGACATAAGAATTGCGTTTTACGTAAGTTCCGACAAGCAAATTGTATATCTCGCAGTTCGATATAAAGTTTAGTCTGTGTAGAGTTTGTCACGGATCAAAGAAGAAAACGAGATATGATAGGTATGCTGTTATTTTAATAATGGGTTTGTAATAGCACAATGTTGAAAAGTCGTGTTTTTAAAAAGAACGACAATTTATCACCTGTCGTGGTCCTGAATCACCAAACCATGCTCACTGATGCTTGGTGATCCTGTTTCTTTTCTAGGCTGTTTACCACATAGCTTATGAAAAAAAAAAGCAGTCGGGGCAGTCTTTGAAGACTGCCGATAGAAGTGAAAACAAAAAGTACACAGGCCCCTCCCCAGTCGTAGCACTGGTTGTGCCCCGCGCATGCCTTTGTGGTGCTACGCCGTAGCGGATCGCCTACGAGTGCTACGAAGCGTGACCGCACGTTACATCAAGTGACGATTAGTTCAATGTTTTTCCTTTACCCAAAAAGTGCTCAACGCGTCTAAAGAAGTTTTCCCTTAAAAAATTATATTAGCGTGTCCTTGAATCTGCTTTGACTCTCAACTCTTCGACTCTCAAGTTTTTACACTAAACAAGCGATGATGAATGTAAAATGTTATCGATTAACAAAATAAGTAAATACATTAGGTACGGCTACGTAACAAGGTTAATTTATTAGTTTGTTTTTTCAAGACAGTGCAAGTATACTTCAGAATATACCTATACAAAGCTTAAAAATCTATACCTATTTTATAAGCCGTATCACCAGCGCACCTGATTAGTCATTAGTCATTTATTCATGAACAACAAATTGTATCTAAAATTACATGGTATAAAAGAAAATTAAATTACATAAACAAAAACAAAACACACACGCCAAAATATTACAACAATGCATAAATTAAACAACAATGAAATAAAACATAATTACATAATATAGAAATTTCGTTACAGATCTTCAACAGCATAAAGACACTTATTCAGTAGGAAACTTTTAAGTTGTTTTTTAAAGGAGCTTGAGTAGATAGCGCTTTTTATATATAGAGGCAACTTATTAAATAATATAACCGATTGATATCTGGGACTGTGCCTAACAATATTTAAATTAGGCTGTACCTTGTACCGTATAATATCTTGTCTCCGTGTGCCTTCTCTAATCTGTCGTTCTTCTGCTGTCTCATACTCATGCATATATTTGGCCATGTTACTTAGTAGTACAAAAACATAAATGCTCGGCACTGTAAGTATATTCAGATTAATGAAATGTTCACGGCAACTTTCTCTTTGTGGGATACGGACTATTGTTCGAATTGCGCGTTTTTGTAACACAGAAGCTCTTTTGATATTATAGTCATAACTGTTTCCCCAAAACATTCCCCCCCCCCCCCCCATTGCCCCCCTGATGATCGACTTACTACAGGATTGAGCGGGGTTCGCGTGACTGAGCTAAACCCATTTAAACTTTTTGTCATCGATACACTAACAAGAAGATAAGTCATACCAATGATCATTTTGCTCATACTAAACCGACTAACCCAAACTTTAACCCTCTCCATTCTACTCCACAACCTCGCATCCGATATAAAGTTTAGTCGGCGCCGATAAAGGGTCAACGCTAGGCTTGACCCTTTCCACGTTGATTGTACCGTGAGGCCCCGAATTGAGCCTGTAACAATTGTAAGGATAAATACTTAAATTTTGTTAGCTACGCAACGTGTATTGTGTGGACCGGATTGGGTCGTACGTTTTATAGTGAAGGTTGTACGGGTTAAGTGATAACGTTTGGGTGATATAGGTATCGGTCTTTGTTGCCGCTGTGTTATTTTTCAAGCGATATACAACAGTTCTTTGATACATACAATAGTAGGCGAAGCTTATCCATTTTAGACTATAGGACTTTAGACTATATTATATATAAAATATTATATTGTTACAGGTATATTATAATACGCATGTAAACGGGTATTTTCGAGAATTATTACCTTCAATATAAGCCCGACGTTTCGACCGGATTGCACCAGCCGTGGTCGCGGGAAGACTGAAGTATTGGAGGTACCGCCACAGCAAAGCGAGGGTGTTTATTCAACTACCCTCACTTTATCTTCATAAATGTTAATTAGGGCCGGTTCACACTAGGACAGCACACTACACTAACAGTGTCCGCATACTGAGATGATTTCACTTGACGAGTACACTTAGTGATCACTGGATTCCAAGCGGGAGAGAGTCTGAAGCCGTCTTCGCGATTGAAATTAGGATACTTCTTGATCTCAATCGCTTCCCGAACCATTCTCTTATAGTAGTGCTTCTCATTTGCAAGGATTTTTGGGTTGTGTAACTCCATCCAGTGGTTGGGTCCTGAGTCTATCACATGCTCCGCTATAGCGGACTTGTTTATTCGTCGATTTTTGACCGCTGCTATGTGTTCCTTGACCCTTTCAGCTACTGTTCGCTTCGAGCTTATATTAAAGGTAAAAATTCGCGAAAATACCCGTTTACATGCGTATTATAATGTGTTTTGATCTTGAAAGTTTAAAAAAGACAATTGTTACAAGTAGTCAGAGTAGCCTGAAAGTCTGACAACCATTCATACCAAGGGGAATCGTTTTACCCAGTACTAACTGGGTTTTGGGTGTCAAATAGGCAGTCGATCCATGAAAAATACTAGTATTCAGCTGAATCCGATAAGACTGAAAGCTGAACCCAATATAGTTGGGAAAAGACTAGGCAGATGATGATGAATTTCAGTTTTATTAACTACATAGATACTATACTTGAAGTTAATACTCCTTTAGTTTTCATTGTTATATCTGTAACCTTATTTACTAGGCCCAGTCTTAATAATTCCAGTCACTTACCCTTAACATAACCTTAATAAAATTAGACTAGTACTTACTCAGCAATGTGTTGATTAGTGCTAACAGCTAAACGGACCACCAGCTAACAAACCCTAATGTAATGAAATCAACGACCCAATAATTTGAGGCTTTCGGTACGAAGCCTCGTAATTACTGGCCTTGTAATACTGTTATGGTTTGAAGGTTTACTAATCAGCTCCCATTAATACTTATGTTGCGGGCTTAACACCTGGAATCAACATGTGTATAACTTAAATCATGTTAGATTGTGTGCTTTCATAGATCTATAAAGTATGAGCGAACCAAGACCCCGCCACCCCCTTCGTGTTAGGTTACTTTAACCTAACCAAACCTGTTAGAGTCGGGGTGCCACAAGTCGTAATAATGCGCAATAATTTTACTATGCCTATTTAAAAGTATGGAAATACTGTGGATGTCTGTGGTTCTTGGAAGTTATGGGATACCTGTGAAGCGTTTAATCACCAGTGCAGGGTAAAGTTGGACTTCTCATGATGACAGGCCTTGTGTTCGACGCGCGCCTCAAAGAGAGTCAGCAATAGGAAGGGGTCCACAAGGACCGATGCCTGCCGGGGTTGCGGGCCTGTTCGGAAGAAATACCGTAGCCCTGGAACACAAAGGGCGACGAAGGAACATGGATGGGTTTTAGTCAGTAAAAGTCTGACACTCCCTCCTGCTCCGCTCAGAGCGGGAGGAGTCATTTGATGATTTCCTATCCTAAAAAAAGGGTAAAGTTGGACTTTCGTTTTGCACTATTGTGCAAAATGACGTGTATTTATTGGTATGTCATATTGTGTAGAGTGACCTTTGTGCTACCACTGAAGACGCCGTGAAAATGGCGAGTTTTTCGGCAAACAAAAGTATAAGCATGTCGTACCAGCGTCATGAAGAAGAAAATCACAGGAGAGACAGACATCAATCACAAACCTCTCCCTTGCTTAAAAAAACCTGTTTCATAGCCACCACTTCACAATTCACACTCATTATACTGCTCATACTAATTCGTCAACAGATTTACATAGTAATGGCTTTTTTAAAGCCTTTCCAACAGTTTAATGTAGGAGTGTGGTGTTCCGTAATTTATATTGACACGCACGCGATCGCGGGGCTGGACTAGCTAGTGGGTAATCAAAACTTCAGCTGTAGGAGTGTAGGCACAGCATATGCGCTGCGGCGAGTTAATAGGCAATAGGGAATATGTAATTGGATGAACTTGTGTTTAGGTAGCTGTAATGGTGGTTAGTTACATTCAAGCTCTTTGTGAATTTCTCCACAACTAGTATGATCTGACCAAGATTATGTTTAGACTTTTTTCTTCTTTATTCTGTGGTTAACCTGATGTCAGGGTTTTTAAGGGGGGAAAATATAATGACCACCAAAAATAACTTTGTGACCACTAACATCTATCACCTAAAATATCAATTGATCACCAAATTTTGTAAATTGAACACCAAATTTTAATGAGGCGGTTGATGACAAACTAGTTTTGCCTAGGCCGACTTAGGGCAACCCGATAAAGATAGAATAGGTTAGAAGGGTATGGCGGCCTGCCATACCCTTCGTGGTAATTTTTTTACTAACCATTCAGGAGTAGGAGCCCCGCAAAGTGGGGCTCCGTCGACTCGGATGCAAGAACATAACAGTTCAATTTCTGGTGGTCATAAATAAATTTTTGGTTCTAATTTTACGATAAAATGGGGATTAATTTTGGTGATCATTTACTAATTTTGGCAATCAAAAGTGTTTTTTTTGCCGTTAAATTTTACTATATCTGGTGGTTCGTTAATTGTATGCCGTTTTTAAGTCTCCCATGGGCCACTGACTTGTTTTAACATGCCGCAAGAAACATCACTCAGGCAAGCTGGTTTCCTCACGATGTTTTCCTTCGCCGAAGCAAGTGATAATTATACAATACGCACACGATTCCGAAAAATCAGAGGATCACACTACTAGACTATCACTGCTACGTCTGGTCTATAAAACGAACTGCTACCTTTGAGTTTGTTTCGGTGTTTCTGCTCAGAGTATCCCGGATACATACACGGAGGTCGAGATCAGTGTTTCCTATATACTATACTAGCTGTTGCCCGCGGCTTCGCCCGCGTGCAGTTTGGTAACTGCCCCACTGAATTATACTAAAGGGATAAATAGTGTCCTACATGTTAATTTAGGTTATAAACTATCTATGTGCCAAATTTCATAATCATCACAATTTATTATTATCATCACAATCACCATCACTATCACAACCACCATCATTATCACAATCATTATCACAATCACCATCCCTATCACAACCACCATCATTATCACAATCACCATCACTATCACAGGTACCATCATTATCACAATCACCATCATAATCACCATCACTATCACAACCACTATCATTATCACAATCATTATCACAATCATCATCGCAATCACCATCACAATCATCATCACAATCACAATCACCATCACAATCCCCATCACCATCGCTATCACCATCAAAATCACCGTCACTATCACAATCACCATCATCGTTATCACAATCATTATCATCGTAATCACAATCACCATCACTATCACAATCACCATCACATCACCATCACAATCACAATCACAATCACCATCACAATCACCATCAAAATCACCATCACAATCTCGATCACAATCACTATCACAATCACTATCACAATCACTATAATCATTTTAACAATCATTATCATCGTAATCACAATCATCATCATCACAATCCCCATCCTCGTCATCACAATCATTATCATCGTAATCTCAATCATTTTCGTCTAAATCACAATCATCATGATCACAATCACCATCACTATCACAACCACAATCATTGTCACAATCACCATCACTATCACTATCACAATCACCATCAAAATCACCATCACAATCTCGATCACAATCACTATCACAATCACTATCACAATCACAATCACTATCATCATTTTAACAATCATTATCATCGTAATCACAATCATCATCATCACAATCCCCATCCTCGTCATCAAAATCATTATCATCGTAATCTCAATCATTTTCATCTACATCACAATCATCATGGTCACAATCGCCATCACCATCACAATCACCGTACCATCACCATTACAATCACCATCACCATCAAAATCACTATCACAATCACCATCATCGTTATCACAATCATCATCATCGTAATCACAATCATCATCACCGTAATCACAATCATTATCATCGTAATCTTGTGATTACGATGATGATGATTGTTCATTATCATCGTTATTACAATCACATATTATAATTCATATAATATATTCTTATAATCATATTCAATTCATTCTATTCTTATACTATTCTTATAATCATATTTATTTATTTTATTTATTTATAATCACCATCACAATCACCATCACAATCATTATCACAATCACAATCACTATCATCATTTTAACAATCATTATCATCGTAATCACAACCACTATCATCGTAATCACAATCATCATCATCACTATCTCCATCCTCGTCATCACAATCATTATCATCGTAATCACAATCATTATCATCGTAATCTCAATCATTATCATCTTAATCATAATCATCATGATCACAATCGTCATCACTATCACAACCACAATCATTATCACTATCACCATTACTATCACTATCACAATCGCCATCACTATCACAATCACCATTACTATCACTGTCACAATCACGATCACCATGGCTATCACCGTCACAATCACCGTCACTATCACAATCACCATCACCATCACCATCACAATCACCATCACCATCACCATCACCATCACAATCATTATCATCGTAATCACAATCATTATCATCTTAATCATAATCATCATCATCACAATCAACATCATCATTATAACAATCATTATCATCGTTATCACAATCATCACAATAAATTAACAATAACCCTGTATTGAAGTTGAATCCGCTATCTTCTGGATCTCAAAATAAATGCCATTTTCGACATCAGCACCCCTGATAATCTCGGTTTCGACACCCATATTGATTTTTAGACATTTCAACCCCATCGCACCCCAACAGGGAATGATGGTAATTCAGGTCCGCCACATTACGTTGTTTTTTGTAATACACGCGACCCAATTCACCATACAAACAATACCTATGTTGAATTTCAGGCTTTTTTACCCCATTTCCCCCTTTAGGGGTTGAATTCTGAAAAACCCTGAAACACAAATGTTAACTCATTTATCGATAGGAGTACTCCTGTTAAGTTTCGAATAAAGTAGTCTAACTAATCTTATTTCCCCATGTAATATTTGGACCCCCTTTTCCAACCCCTTAGGGGGTTAATTTTGAAAAATCATTTCTTAATGCGCCCCTAAACCCCATAAAGAACCTATGTGCCTAATTTGGAATCTCCAGACTCAGTGGTTTGGGCTGTGCATTGATTTTTAGACTTTGTCACCCTTTTTCCCCCTCTTAGGGGTTGAATTCTAAAAAATCCTGAAACCCGTTTCAACTCATTTATCAATAGGAGCACTCCTGTAAAGTTTCGAATAAAATAGTTAAACTAATCTTGTTTCCCCATACAAACTTTGGAGCCCCGTTTAACCCCCTTAGGGGGTGAATTTTGAAAAATCCTTTCTTAGTGCACCCCTAGACCACATAAGGAACCAATGTGCCAAATTTGGAATCTCCAGACTCAGTGGTTTGGGCTGTGCATTGATTTTTAGACTTTGTCACCCCTTTTCCCCCTCTTAGGGGTTGAATTCTAAAAAATCCTGAAACCCGTTTCAACTCATTTATCAATAGGAGCACTCCTGTAAAGTTTCGAATAAAATAGACTAACTAATCTTGTTTCCCCATACAAACTTTGCAGCCCCGTTTAACCCCCTTAGGGGGTGAATTTTGAAAAATCCTTTCTTAGTGCACCCCTAGACCACATAAGGAACCTACTTGCCAAATTTGGAATCTGTAGACCCAGTGGTTTGGGCTGTGCGTTGATAGATGAGTCAGTCAGTCAGTCAGTCAGTCAGTCAGTCAGTCAGTCAGTTTCTTCTTTTATATATTTAGATTGTTAAAACGAAAGGGAAACGCCCATTCTTGGCCACGTTTTGCCCACCAATGCGTTAAGTACAAAAATTATACCCATTTTTTAACTAAAACATTGCTATAACTTATTTGCAATGAAACCTCCGGAATTAAAAGCCGAATTAATGAAGAAAATCAATCGTTTATTACCCCATCTAACACTTCAGGTCGTTGTTAATCCTGTCGAAGTAGGGATGACTTGAATTCTTATTTATGATTTATAAAAGTACAACCGAGTTTTATGTACAAAATAGTGTTTGTTTCTTCATCTGTGATATCAACCCTAATATCTATAGTTGGTTTCTTTCATGGGCGTCACTTGGCCAAAACCTCTACATCAAATGGGCATTTCCCTTTTACAAACATAAGACGCATTAGATTATTATCTTCCTTCCCAGTCCTTCAAATTTTAATGAAAAAGTGTGTTAAGCAATTTGGGTACAGGTTAGCATCAGACCAGAGGTTTCAGAAGTATTAAAAGTCATCATCTTCCTGCTCTTGTTACATTCTAATCGAGGTCAACGCAACACGTTTTCTTCTCCCACTCTCCCCTGTCAGACGTCACAGCATCATTTACTCCTTTCTCTTTCATATCATTCCTCACACAATCCACCCATCTTTTCTTTGGCCTTCCTTCCCCTCTCCATTCATCAACATTCATGTCCATTTTTTAGTCACATGCGTTTCAGAAGTATCTAAAGTATACCTGTCACTAACATCGTAAAACATCAACGGGCTTGTTTACCTATTAAAATTATACAAAATTAAATATTAACTTTTGTATTTAACAACTACAGCCCATAACGTCTACTGCTGGACATAGTCCTCTCCCATGATGGGAGGAAATTGCCGTAATCTCCACGCTTGGCAGGCGGATTGGAGATCGCAGTGATGAAAGACTGACAGAAAACGCTGCTGCCCATTCTCAGGTCTACGGAGGCGCAAGGTGTTCTGCCTCAGACATTAGTCGCCTTATACGACACCGGTGAATGTAATGGGTTGGTTCTATTCTACTCTGCGGGATACCATACGGCTATTTTTTTATTCATTTTACACAAATATAACTACATAAATTTTCTTACCAACTCTACCCTTTCTCCAGTGCTGTAAACAGTCATGGCCGCCGGTTCGTTGACCTCATTTCCCCGGCGATCCATTTCTAATCCTTTCATTGCCTCTCATTATGCTCTTACCAGTGTTATTGCATCCAATAATGTTTTAAGAAGCGTTTTATTTCCTCAATTGCTGCCTTGAGGACGTTTTGGAGTAAGCCCATGATTTGAAACGGTAGGGGATTATTTGTTCGAAATGTGGCGGTAGAAACTTTACCGTTATAAGGTCATTAAATTTGTTTCTGTGTTTCATTCATTGTATTATCTGTTAAGAGCATGCTATGTCACTCTCTTATCGTAGAAATCGTAGGTTTGATTCCCGCACGCAACAAATTGCCATAACGTTACCTAAATACATCATTTATTCTTGATCTACATAGGCATGTGTATCTACACATCACTAACTAACGATGTTATAGACATCGGGTAAGTAGGTTCATAATGAAAAGTTTCATTAAAAGATCAACCATGGAGTTTCCTGTCGGTTCTTCTCCATAGGAAACGAACACTGTGCACCTGTTCTGGACTTTTATGTGCTCATGTAGGCCTTTCTGAAACAAACTATTTTGATTTTGATTTTTTCGCATAATCAGCCTATTTCGTTTCCACTGCTGGGACACAGGCCTCCTCTTTATGAGAAGAAATGGGCCATAATCTACCACGTAGGCCCAGTGTGGGTTGGTAGATGTCACATGTCTCCGAATTTTTGGTTCTAGGACATGCCGGTATCCTCACGATGTTTTCCTTCACCGTTTTAAGAGCAGTGGTGATAAAATAAATAACACAACGTAATGCGCCTGCCTGGGTTCGAACTCACGACTTACTGCTCGTAAGTCGGGGTCGAGACACCCTTGGGCCACCTCTGCTCTACTCTTTGAATGAATACAATATTTTGATAACAGCTTTGTCATCACACGGTCAAATAATAAGTGTGGGTCAACGACCTGTCACCGCTGGTTTATATGCATAGAATAATGACATTATCATAATAATTAATGCAATATTAAATCCAATCAAGTTGTCAGCTATATTTTGGTCCCATTACTCCACACGTCACTGATGTCGTTATGATTTTATTTTTGTGCATAGTAAAAAGGGAAAATGCGTCAGTTTAATGTACGTTGGTAATTTCAAGTCTAAAAATTAAAGTATTAACAGCAACAACAACAATCATTTATTCCCAGGCAACTTTGGCCCAACATAGATACCTTACAGACATGTGATAAAATACAAATTATTGAGAGGACCTTATAACTACGTTAGTATCACTTCACTTGTGCACTATGTCACCGTGCGTTCATGTGGCACTTGCCCGTGGAAGCGACGGAACACCACTCCCTGCGGCCAAAAGTCCTCCTCCAAGACGAGGTGCAGATAACACGTTCTACGAACGCCTTAAAGTTCACGTTGCGGCGCGACTCCAACAGCTGCACTCTCGCCACGTACTTGGTCTTCTGACGCATGTACTCCACGATGTCCTCCGCTGTCACAAAGTCACAAATTCCTGACTGACAATATCCACCTTCCACACACGTACACACACTCTCACACCACACACACACTCACACACCACACACTCCTACAAACACTACACATACCTGAACTTGCTACAATAATTTTGTGACATTCTTGAACCTAAAAATAGCCTTTTTTAATGATGTCTCAACATACCTATGGGAAGTTGCGAGGTAACCCCGACACAAGTATCCTTATAACTTAAAGGGGCTTGCTCAATTTTGTGCTGTAGAACAATTGTATGAGAAACAATAAAAACTTTTTATTTTTTAATACAGGGTTATGTCGTATGTTCCCAGTCGGCCCCGCGGGGATTGCCACCGGAGGCAAATGGGAATTTAAATTCCCAGTCGCCACCGGCGGTGACTGGGAAGTTATGCCCCCACTTCAGTTTCGCTATACATTGCTTCTTATTATTTGTTGCTTGCCCTGTTATATCAGTACTTTGCGAACCCCTTATTTTTAGATGTTATCTTAAGTATATATGTATTGTTCCAAATCCCACCTACCGCATAAAACACCTCTATACTATCAAGATTGAAGCTCCCTTTAATAAAATGGGTTAAGCAGCCCTGGGACTTAACCTAATTATAAGCTGACTGGTACATAAGAGCCTGAGCAGACGGGCTACTTTTCAGTATCAGTTGTTGCTTTATTTGGCATACTTTGAGCAATAAATAGCAGCGGTGATGGCGGCCCCGACTTACGAACAGTAAGTCGTAGGTTCGAACCAAGGCAGGCGCATTACTTTGTGTAATTTATTTCGTCACGACTGCTCTCAAAACGGTGAAGGAAAACATCGTGAGGAAACCGGCATGTCCTAGAACCAAAAATTCGAAGAAATGTTACATCTACCAATCCGCACTGGGCCCGCGTGGTGGATTATAGCCCATTCCCTCTCATAGAGAGGAAGCCTGTGTCCCAACAGTGGGAACAATAGGGCTGATGATGATGATGATGAAGCAATAAAAATACACGATTTTGTGACTTTTTTGAAGCTCTATAAAACCATTGCCATAAAAAAATATGATGCCAGACTATCAGAGTCCCAATGCAGCGATAATGCCTTTTCCCATACAGTAAAGTCATGAGGATTAATCAGCTCGCTTAGCAAGACTCATTGGCAATTCCAGACTTAAGTTTAAAAGTCAAGATTTTACTGCATGAAATGAATTTGGATACCGCGGAATACCGCCCTAATCTTTGCTGGTTGCCAAAACGCGAAACTCATAATGAAGTCGCAAAGTGGCAGCTCCTTTTTTTTTCGGATGGGAAATCATCAAATGACTCCTCCCGCCCTGGGCGGAGCAGGAGGGAGTGTCAGACTTTTACTGACTAAAACCCATCCATGTTCCTTCATCGCCCTTTGTGTTGCGGGGCCACGGTATCTCTTTCGAACAGTCCCGCAACCCCGGCAGGCATCGGTCCTTACGGACCCCTTCCTAAGTGGCAGCTCCCAAAAGTAGCATGTCTGCTAACACCATTATATTCACTTGGGGGATGGCTAAATTGTATCGTAGGTATGTCCATGCAAACACATGGACACTCGTATCCTAATGTTATGGCATACCTTTTGGCTTTATAAGGGGTATTTTGTTAATACTTATAGATTAGGACAACCCTTGGGATTAGTTGAGTCTGTTGGTATTGTTATTGAGGTCGCTAAGACAATGTATGACAGTGGACAAAGATAATATCTAGTGAAAATGTTTTGCGTTGTTCATTTTTAATCAAGTAGATATGATGATAATTTGACCAAACAGTATTTAAATCTAGTCAAAGGTTTGGTCAAATCTTTACGAACAGCTGAAACTTCAGTGTCTCTGTTAGAGTTTAGTGCTTGAAGGGGCGGACAAACCTGATGTATACCATAATGCGGGTATGTTAATAAAGTTCAGTCTTAGTCCAACTGTCGTATCATTTACATCATGGTGACAGCGGTGCAGTAAAATAACGTGTAAAACGGGATTTTTTGCTAATTGTTGGTGTTGTGATAGCATCGTAGTATTTGTTATCGTTAAATAATTAATAACTGACTATGGAACACGCGCGACCACCGGCCGAGTTACGTTTGGAGGGCGGCCCGGCCGCACGTGCGCAAGCGTGGCGTAAATGGTACCAGCAGTTCTCGGTGTTTCTCAAAGCTTCGGCAGTTTACAAGGAACCAAAGGATGTGCAAGCGTGCTTATTGGTGAATCTCATCGGGCCTGATGGTTATGACATACAATCGACATTCAAGTTTGAAAAAGATGAAAACCGTGAAGATTTTGACACGTTGGTGAAAAAATTTAACGAGCACTTTGGCACAAAACAAAATACGACTATGTGCCGTTTTAAGTTTTTTACACGACAGCAAGAAACGGGGGAGTCGATTGATGAGTATGTGACTGCATTAAAAATACTAAGTCAACAATGTGAGTTCGAGCACCTGGAGGAGGGTCTCATACGCGACAGAATAGTATGTGGCGTTACTGATGGGAAAGTACGTGACAGATTATTACGAGCCGATAATCTTACTTTGTCATCGGCTGTGAAAATATGTCAGGCCAGTGAGATGTCGAGTGAGGAGAAACAACAGATCGAGGAGACCAGGACGAACAATATTAAGGGGGAGGGCTCATCCAGCACGGTGGATGCGGTGTACGCACGCGGGGCAACGCGTCCTAGCGGGCGCAGGCGGTCGGCGCCGGCGCCGGGTGGACGGCGCGGCGGTGGCGGCGGTGGTGCTGGCGCAGCGAGTACGCAGGCACCAGCGGGCGCGCCCCGAGCGCCGCCGCCGGGACGGGATCGCTTATGTAATGCGTGCGGTTTAGCGTGTGATCGTGGTGATAAGTGTCCAGCTAAACGAGCCCGGTGCTATCAGTGCGGAGTGTATGGTCATTTAAAAAGAATGTGTGCACGTAATGCAAAAAATACAGTTTATCAAATAGAGGAAGATGAGTGCGACGGTTGCGAAAGTGAGAAGGATTTGTACTTCGTCTCATCGATAGATTCGATCTCTGGCAGTAAGGACTCTAAGAAATGGTATGAAACTTTAAAATTATGCTTTAACGGCAATTATGAGAATTTTAAATTGGATACTGGTTCAGATTTAAATGTCATGTCAATTTACACGTTTGAAAATTTAGGATTAAAAAGGTCAATATTAGCATTAGATAATACAAAGGCTCAATCTTTCTGTGGAAACTATATTCCTATTCTAGGTTCATGTTTATTAAAATGGGTTTATAAAAAACAAATGTATTGTTTACGTTTTATAATTACAAAAAATAAATGTCAAAGTGTGTTAGGAAAAGATACATGTGAGGAACTAGGGTTAATTAAACGTGTGTTTGCTATTAAAATAGATCAATATGAAGATTTGTTTCATGGTTTAGGTAAACTGCCAGGTAGATACGACATTGTCATAGAGGAAGGAGCTCAGCCGTCTGTCTGTCCGGTAAGAAAAATACCAATTGGTATTCGTGATAGGTTGTCGAAAGAATTAAATAGAATGGAGACGTTAGGTGTCATCCGTAAGGTGCATCACCCCACTCCGTGGGTAAATGCAATTGTAGTGGCTGCGAAGAAGGATGGTAGCATGCGTGTCTGTCTGGATCCTCGACCATTGAATCGCGTTGTTCGTCGTGCACATTATCCGTTGCCCACAGTTACAGAAATTGCAACAAAACTAAAAGACTAACTAAAGAATGGGGTTTTGACCATGTAACGACTTCTCCCAACTATCCTCAGTCCAACGGCCGAAGTGAAAGAAGTGTACAAACAATTAAGAATATTTTGATGAAGTCAGTTGAGTCAGGAACAGATTTTTACTTAGGTCTATTAAATTATCGTGCGACACCGCGAGATGGGATTAGTTCGCCGGCTGAACTCTTAATGGGACGTAGGGTTGCTACTAGATTGCCTGCACATGATACAAAGTTGCGACCTCATCATGACGCTAGTGCTGATTACGCAAGAATGTGCCGCAATCAAATAGAGAACAAAAAACGTTACGATTGTCATGCGCGATCCCTACCTGAACTCAGACCAGGTGATCGAGCTATTATGTTAGATGACACAAAACGTAGGTATGTTGAGGTGCAGGCTCAGTCGACGCAGCCTCGTTCATATTTCGTGACTGATTCTACAGGTAGACGCTATAGGCGTAATAGAAGACATTTAGTGAAAGTAGATTCTATTACGCCAGATCGGACTGAGTTATCCGACACTGTTAATGATGCAGAGGTCTCTTCGCCTGTCTCACATGGGGATCCACAGATAGGTAAAATATCGCTTGTCTCGGAGGAGGACAGTGAGTGGTGTGATGCGACTGGTGAGGAAAATTTGGTGATGGATGGAAATCTGAGTAATGATAATTTTGCTACCATATATACTGAGGACTCGATATATTCAGAAGATAGAGTAATGACAACTCGTTCAGTTGAGTCTAGATCAGCAGCTTTACAGGCTCGTGATAAAATAAAAAAGATCTTTGAATGAGCTGGATATAAATATTTCCTATTTTTATTAGGGTACCTATACCTAGGTTAAAAATACATATAATTGTAATTAATATACTATTTTGCTAGTAAACACAATAATTAGTCTTTGTTTAGATACTTAAATGTGTGCCTTACTGAATTTATGTGCATGTTTGCTTATATAATTTCATTGATTAAGATACAGGGCTAAGATTATGTGAATAAGATGATAGATAATGAATATTATGCTTACCGTTGTTGTGCAAAGGATGGTAAATGAATTTATAATATTATGTACCTAATATAACAATTCACTAACTTATTATTTTTTCAATTACAAATTCACTTACTGTTAATTATGCTGCTAATAATACTGTTAATTATGCTGGTCATAATTAATTAGTTACATTTCAATCTTGTTAATACCTACCTATTGCAAATTTCAATATTCAATGATTGTGCTAGACATAATTATTTTAATATGGTGCGAGTTACATAATGTAATTAATTAAGTAACGGTGTTCTTAAATAGGTAATTTAAAAAAAAAAAAATCTGATATGGAGTTTTGTTAAAGGGGGAGGGTAAGTATAGGAAGTCTTAAAATATTATTTGTCATTACCTATATATTTTAGGTTAAATAATTACTTACTTAAATTTATAATAATAGTTAAAACTTCATGTCTTTAAAGGGTAACATGATGTATACCATAATGCGGGTATGTTAATAAAGTTCAGTCTTAGTCCAACTGTCGTATCATTTACATCAAAACCAACCAGACCTGACTCTGGACACCAAATCAGAGGTGCGTGTCTTGGGTTTTATCTCGTGACCTTTTACTTGGCAGTCCGTTGGTCAACTTCTATGCTATCACTGCCATTAGTTACACCTATTATACATATACGATCTCATTGAAGGTCTTTCAGAATCAGAATCAGAAGTCATTTATTTGCCATGAATGTGGGTACAGAATAAGATGTAAACATTGTAAAAGCAGTTCCAACACACTCTTCCTTACATACAGCATGCAAAGGTAAAAATAATATTTATATCTAAATTGATACAAACAGTTAAAAAAAAAAACAGTTATGTGGATCTAGTCTTCCTGCATAAACTAAACATCAAAAATTTAATTATTTTGCTTACAATAACAATTAAATTACTAACACAATTGAATTATTAACATTTACTGTCCTACTTAATTTTGTGCTACGTAAAGTGATGGCCTGAAACACAGGTTTAAATAAACCTAGATCGGGCAGGTCGCTAGCAAACATTTGTGAATTCCACATTATCGTTTCTTGCACCTGTTAAATATATTTTTAGTTATAGTTTACTGTTATGCACTAATTATACCATTGTTTTAGAAATAACACTACTGCACATAAATGTACATTTTTGTAATACTTTTATAAATAAATTATTCTTATTCTATTCTAATTTGAAATTAATAGTTAATAGATTAATATAACATTGTAAACTCTTATCATAAAAAAAAAATCTTATATAGAATTTAGTAACATTTGTATACTAGTAAGATACAACACTTAATTTTGATTCATTTGGCTCTTGTATGAAAATCCAATTGGGTTTACAAAGTGCTGAGATGCATTATTATAATGTCCTTACTTTTATGGCAGATAGTGAAGTTTAATGTATTTCCTTAAGTGCCTAGAACATGGTATGAGGGATAACATTGTAAACAAACAGGAAATTGAATCAGAATGTCACTGTTAAGTGAGGAGCTAGGCACTTGACGTCATACGCTATCTATGTTGAGAAGGAAATATGTATTTAGAGAGTTTTGAGAGAGATTACTCCTTTTAACATTTTAAGATATCGTGTATCCGTATTGTCAACTAAATGATAACAGAAAACGTAGTTTAATTCACGCATACTTAAGTTTTATAAATTCGAAAGGGTCTCTGCTGACTTTTGCAACTGAATTTCCGACTTCCTGAGTGACCGATCGATCAGAGTGGTTATAGACGGGTGCTCATCGGATCTTAAGGCCATTGATTATATAGTATTAGTATTCCTCAGGGGTCTGTTCTTTCTGCGACATTATTTCTGCTTCACATCAACGACCTGCTACAAATTTCTGCCTGTTACCTTCCTAGGCCTAAAACACTGAATTAATCGTTATGTGATAAATAAGTAGCTCTGCAGGAGTGAAGAAGATCATTATGCTACTTTTTATTCTCAATATTTGTTATGAAATATAAAATACACCGACTAAAGGACTGGTCTAGTGGTTTCAAGCGCGACTGCTGAGCATGGGGTCTCGAGTTCGATTCCTAGGCCGGGTAAAGTGTTATTGGGTTATTCCATCAGGAATTTGTCAGTAGCAGCCACGGAGTCTAGATTTGTGCCCGGTTGATAACAATAGGTTCACACCCTATAATATAGGACTTAGACATAGCTGGCGAAATGTAGGTGTGCTATTAGGTACAGCTCTGCCTAACCCATCGGAGATTACGGCTTATTCGTCAAATAGCTAGTGAGAAACTCGCTTCTGCGCGCAAGTTGGCACCTTCCAATTTTTTTATTTTTTTGTCGTCAACTCGCTCGACCTTGAAAATCTGACGTCAGATGTACGGTCAACTACAAAAACTTCTTATAAATATGTACCCAGTTTAAATGTATAAGATATTTTATACGACCAGGTGGCCTACCATGACGTCTTAAAGTAGGATCGTTTTATTCTTGTTCGACTGAGGGTAAGAGACGGAGCTATAGAGGACGTGTAGCGCCATCTCTTTCCCTCACTGGAATAAAATTAAAACGATCCTGCTTTAAGACGTCATGGTAGGCTACCTGACTGTAAAACAAAAATCATAAAATTCATTTGACTGTACTTTAAAACGTACGAGCGAGTTGACGACTAAAAAAAAAAATCGGAAGCTGCCAACTTGCGCGCACTCGCAAGTTTCACAGTCGCCAGTTGACGAATAAGCCGGGAGAGGCGTGATGTTATGTCATTGTGTATTCTGAAGTTTAAATGTGTATTTTTCAAACTTCGTTGTTTTCGCAGCAATACCTTATCTGCGAAGTGTTACGAAGCAGTAGAATGTAGCATAATCAGCAATAATGTTCCCACTGCTGGCACACAAGCCTCCTCTCTTGAAGATGAAGATGACCGTTATCCACCACGTCAGTTCAATGCAGGTCAATAGATGATAAGTACCATTTCCTCTAAATTTTAGGTTCGAGGACATGCCATGCCAAACTTACACTGTCACTTCCGTGATATCTTCCGTGATTATAAATTAAATCCCGATATTTCGACGCTGTTGCAAGCGCCATGATCACGGGATGCGCTTGCAACAACGTCGAAATATCGAGAGCTCAGAATAATTGATAATCACGAAAGATATCCCGTAAGTTTAGTTACAACCCGTGAAAGGTTAAAACAGTGTTCTAGGACATGCCGGTTTCCTTACGATGTTTCAGTAGAATTTGGTAAATATATGTAATTATGTTTATGAAATGGCACTATAATTATTGTGAGATCAACATTCAAATTGATCCTGCCAGCAAAAATGTTACCTAGAAAAATACCTACCTATGGACACAGCTCGTTAGCTGACCATCAAGTTAACGATCCATGTCAACTTGTAGTAGGTACCACAGACGCGTGGACAAATCTTTTTGGTCTTTATGCTGGCGATGACTTGGCGGATAAATGACGAGTGATGTATTTTTAGGGATTATCAATAATCGTGGTCAGTAGTTATAAGGAGCGAGTCTATTGCCATACATCGGTCACAAATTTAGTCGCCCTTGTGACAACGAAACCAATGAGGCAGTCTACACAATAACTTGTGACCTCACATTTTACTCCTACCAGGAAAATGTAATGTTACAAACTTCAAAGAAAATACCTCATCCAACCTCGACCTACATAAAGCAAAAAGAAAAACGTCCTGAAAGTACAACACACCCCACTATTTCATGGTGTTAAGTCAGCTCTAGGAAAATTATGACCGACATTCTATTTAACCCTCCAGCTGCGAACGGCCTACAAGCAAAACGGAAATTCCGAAGTGAGCTTTGATTTGCATGAAAGCTATATGGGGCACTTTTGACCGGCGTAGCGTAGTTTTTCGTTCCTTTGACACGTCAGCTCGCGTAGGGTTATTTGTGAGAGCTGTAGACTATACAGGCGGCAAGAGGACGTAGGGTAAAAAAAGGAAAAAAAAGTTGAAAATGGGATTTCTTTAATGGTTATTGGAAAGTAGGAGCATGTTTGTGTTGCTCTGTCAATCTGTGTATGGTAGTAGAATTCTGGTATGTAATAAAACATCATACCTATTGCCCCGAAGAGCTAAGCAGAGACGGTAACTATTATAGAAAACTCACACTTCGTGAGTTATGTTTAAGTTCCATTCAAAAGATGGCGAGGCAAAAATTCGGCTGGGCAGCGTTCAGGAAGTTGCGCGGTATCTTCTCGTCCAACTTACCACAGTGTCTCAAGACGAAAGTCTATGACCAGTGAGTGTTGCCAATAATTAAATACGGAACCGAAACGTGGTCGCTCACAATGGGCCTCATCAAAAGGCTTAAAGTCTCCCAAAGGGCAAAGGAGGGCGCTATGCTCGGAGTATCCTTGCGCGATCGAATCAGAAATGAAGACATCCGCAAGAGAACCAAGGTTACCGACGTCGTCCGAAGAATTGCCAAACTTAAGTGGCAGAACGGATGGCCGATTGGGCCGTAAAGTTCTGGAGTGGCGACCGCGAACCGGAAAACGTTGGAAGGCCTCTCACTAGGTGGAGCGGTGACCTGGTGAAGGTTGTAATCCGCTGGATGCGAGTCGCACGGGACCGGTCAATGTGGCGACACTTGGGGGAGGCCTATGTGCAGCAGTGGACGTCTTTCGGCTGAAATGATGATGATTGATGTTGCATGAATACCGACTCCAGCTTGCTGCTGAGATTTTCCACATGGATAAACCTGTTATCACCTATTATGTCTGGAAATCCATCGCAAAACCTTATTTCCAGCAGTTGAGATTATGACCAACAAAGTAAGATTAAAAGTTAAGTTATGGCTAGACCAAAGAGAAAGATCTACTCTTACAGACCCGGTGTGTGTGTACCTAGTAGAATAGGCTAGTTTCCACCATCAATAAATTGCAAATCTATTTAGTCCGTCAGTTAGAGTATTGGAAAATAATGGACACGTGTTTTTTTTATTTTTTGTAAATCAATGAATATTGACAAAGATAAAACGCATCAAAACTCGGGAGTAGTGGCTCGTGACGTCACAACGCACTAAAAATTATAGCACGGCGTGACGTATTGAGAATTTTAAAAGCGTCGCATCTCCGTCAATTTTGGTTTATGTAACAAAATAAAAAATACGTGTCAAATATTTTTTGACAATCTAACTGACGGAATAATTAGATTTTTTCAGGACACAAGCCTATTCAGTCTTTTTATAGTGGAACTGTTTTCCAATGACTGCACCATTGGTCTTGTAGTCGCAGTCGTGACTGCTGAGCATCAGGTCCTAGGTTCGATTCTCGGGTCGGGCAAATTGTAATTAGGTTTTTCCAACAGAAATTTCTCAGTAGCAGCCGTAGCGTCTGGATTTGTGCCTGGTTGATGGCAATAGGCTCGCCCCCTATTCCATGGGACTTAAACATAACTGGTGAATTGCGGGTACTATCAGGTACTATCGTGGTCTTTTCCGCCTGACCATTTTAATTTTTTTTCGCTTAAATCATGCAGAGGCGCCGAGCCACACCCCCTTAAAGTTTGGGCCTATTAGGAAAGCGTCAACTTTGGCGCGCAAAGTAACAATAACTCTCGTTTGGAGTGCGTCGTCATTATGCGTTCGGCCGATTCGGTATCTTTTCATTCATTTTTTCTACACAAAGTCAACGGAGCGGGGCTAGATATCGTTTTTATGTCGCGAGTGCAAGCAAAAATGAGCTTAGTGGTGGTCAGGCGGGAGTGTCCTCGATAGTACACCTCTGCCTAACCCTTAGGGTATTACAGGCGTGATGTTATGTTATGTTTTCCAATGTTCATAATAATTCCATGACTGTTATCAGCTAACAATCGGTAATTCTGCCTGTCAAGAAAAATGCCACTATAATTCTAATGATTTATATATATTTTACACTACTCGACTTCCACACCCCTTTAATCATAGCACCACGCTATCGTTATAATTCACAATTTCCTGTAGAAAAAAATTGCTCAACGTCTAGATAGCCCCTGGCTGCCTATATAAAACTTGTTAGTAAGCCTCATAAAGTCCTTTATGTTTGCATGTTGTAAGAACCGGGCTATTTATTGGAGCACACCACTGATTTCCCATTGGGGTACACTATTCATTGCCCGTTCCAGGTAGCCATTTTAGTTTTATTGTTGACGTGTGCGCTATCCAATTGCTTTTTTTATTAAACTGCGGTAGGGAACATAAAAATAGTCGGTAGTTGAAAGGTGGGTATGGAAGCGTTTTTTCAGGTTTTTTGTTAAAAGTTTTGTGGGTATGGCTTCTGGGTGAATATGTGTCAGTAAGTATAGGTTGTTTGTTCTTAAAAAGTTACAGTTTTAAGTATTTTATGTCACAGTTGAATGGAAACAGTAGCCGCGGCAGTTCATTGCAAAAATGGCGAGATGACATCGTCGCACGTGCTAGTGCATGGAACATGGAAACAGATAAAGACACAAGAAGACAAGAAGAGACAAGAAGTTGGCAGATTTGTCTCAAAACTAAGTTGTTATAGTTTTTCTTGTTTATCTCTCTTAACTTTATATATTTTGTTATATGTATGTATATATGTATTTATTCTTATAAGTTTTAGCTATATATATTTTTTAGTCTTTCTTTCTGTTATTGCACCTACTTTGTATTATCTCTGCATCACCCTAAGGTAGACTGGTAGAAAATGCCCAAGGCATTAAGTCCGCCTTTGTAAAGTTTTTTTTGCTTGTGCATAAAGTTTTTATAAATAAATAAATAAATAAAGGAGACCATCATCTAGATTACTACAACTACAACATAACGTCCACTGCTGGACATAAGCCTCTCCCATGATGGGAGGATTTGCCGTAATCTCCACGCTTGGCAGGCGGATTGGAGATCGCAGTGATGAAAGACTAACAGAAAATGCTGCTGCCCATTCTCTGGTCTACGGAGTTGCAAGGTGTTCTGCCTCAGACATAATATTAGTCGCCTTATACGACACCCGTAGTGTAAAGGGTTGGTTCTATTCTACTCTACCGGATACCACACGGCTACATCAAGATTAATGACCCCATAATAGATTAAGTTTGAAAAATTATACGATTGTAAATTATAGGGAAATAATGAGTATTTTTATTTTATTTGTATATCATTGTTGCATCAAGAATATTGCGATTGGCTCATGCGTTGCAACGCAAGGGTTTGCGTCAGAGCTAATTTTATAAAATACTGTGCATTAAAATGTGTTTTATTTTGTTTTGTTCAGCTTCTAATTTTCCTCTTTGATAGTAAGCAACTACAGAATGACTTACAACCAAACTAAATCAATATGGTCAGAATGCTTGTCAGAATTCTGGTGTTTTCATTGAAATTGTGACTGCGGGCATACAATTTTTCACCCGCGGCTACTCCCTTGTGATGGTAAGATTTCATCGAAATAAATAAATAGCAGCCAATAAAAGCTAACACCATCTTACTGTCCTTATTTCATGTTAATTGGGGTCGGCGCAACACGTTTTCTTTCTTCCATTCTGCCCGTCAACCGTCATCACACAATCCATCCATCGTTTCCTTGGTATTCTTCTCCGTCTTCATCCATCAACATTTCTATTTATCACTCTTTTAGTCACCTGAAATCCATCCCTCCTCATCACATGGCCATAGCATGACAGTCGGGGGATTCAATTGAATTTCACATTTTTGTAATAACTTAGTAGTATGGAATTTGATCGGAAACAGTCACACCATGGTTTCCTAGATAGTCTGATCCACATCTTCATACTTTTTTAACGTGCACATCTTGCTACATTGTTCTCACATATGCTATCTCAACATGAATGATGTAACCAAGATCATAGGTATAGTCATCTGTCAATTAGTAAACACTTACATTTTGCCGTTCCGTAAACAAATAAATATTAATATTAGAATAACTTTACTTACGATATAAACATTGTGTGGAAGCTAAAGCCAAGTGAATGTGGCATACGTGACATCGTTTGCAGAGTGATCAGTGACTGTATTTTGGCAAAAACATAAACTAAACATTGAAAAAAAAGTGACTTCGCAAGTTCAAGTTCACACAAAAGTGGGTGTTTCGATAATAACTTTATCAACTCCACTTCACTACGATCATTACTGTTACGCGGCAATACGCTTATTTCGACTAGTATTTCAATGCGTCAGTGGCAGTGTTCAGAGTGTGACGATTGAGACGCCAAAGCTTGTGAGCTCGAATCCCAGGATAAGATTTACTTTTTGCATTTTCTTTTTGCTTTTTTTTTGCCAATATGATTTGCGCTGGTTGTAATGGTACAATTCTCGTTACACAAAAGAGAATTAAATGCTGTTCAAGCAAATGTATCCTTCAGTACCATTTGGAATGCGTCAAGTACGATGAAGCGTCAACACCTAGGTCTAAATGGACGTGTCCAATCTGCATATCTGGCCGTCCTAAATTAGACAACACTAATACACCAGTCCATCCTAAAGGTCACACTGTACAAACTGACCAAGCAAGTCCGGTAGCTGAAATAACTACAATGCATTCCTCTACATCGGGACCGTCTAATAACCAAAACAAACCTAGCCCAAAACTTGGTCAGAGACTTACGCCAGCTGAGAAATCACCACCAGTTACGCCTCGAGTGGCATGCGTTGGCACTGAAGTCAATTTGCAAGACACAATACTTATGGAAATTCGTAAATTGCGGCAGGATATGAATGACAAGTTTGATAGTCAACAAGCCTCTTTGGCGAAATTTGAATCCACTTTATGTACGGTCAAAAGGGAAGTTAATGACTTATCTTTGAAATTTTCCTCGATGTGCGAAGACTTTGACGAGTTTAAGAAGACTGTATCGTTTCTTTCTGACGCTTATGACGAGCAAGTCGAATTGAATGCTAGAAATAATAACAGTATTGCCGAACTCCTCAAGAATAACGTCGCGATGAGTGCTCAAGTGAGGGAATTAGAGACTAAATTGCAGCTTATTGATCAATTAGCACGTGAAAGCAATATTGAGCTACAGTGCGTTCCTGAACACAAAACCGAAAACCTGTTAATGGTCGTAAAACAGGTGGGTAGAGTTGTGGGAAATGAACTCCAGGATAATGAAATCCAGTCATTTCATAGAGTTGCTAAATTAAACGAAGAGACAAACCGTCCACGTAGCATAGTCGTCAAGTTAGCCAGTCCTCGTATTCGCGATGATCTACTTGCTGCCGTTAGAAACTTTAATAAGAAGAATGAGTCGGAAAAGTTGAACAGCAGCCATATTGGCATTGGTGGAGCAAAGCAGCCGATCTTTGTGACAGAAAATCTGACTCTGGCTAACAAAAAACTACATGCAGCGACAAGAATTACTGCTAAGGTAAAGAAATATAACTTTGTATGGGTTCGGAATGGTCGCATATTTGTCCGGAAGGATGTGACATCTAAATCTCTTCTAGTTAAAAATTTGGCATGTTTAGAATCTTTGTAACTTATTATTTTATTAGTCACATAATTTGCACGCTTGGTAGTGTTATAATCATTTAAATTCAAGTTTAAAATCTATTATCAAAATGTAAGAGGCTTACGAACCAAGACAGAAGATTTTTATACTGCAGCTTTAAATTTTGATTACGACATCATTATCGGCACTGAAAGTTGGCTCAATGATACGGTGTTAGACCATGAATTTTTAGATAACCGTTACAGAGTTTTCAGGCGCGATAGGTCATCTACGGTATCCTCGATTACAAAAAGAGATGGTGGAGGTGTGTTTGTTGCAACTTTGGAAAAATACGAGGTCTCGCGGAGATTAAATTGGGAGTCCCATTGTGAGGAGTTATGGATCACAATCAAGTGTGAGACTGGCTTAAGAATTAATATTTGTGCCGTTTATATTCCTCCTCCAATTAAACAAGACTACATCGATGCACTGTTTCGAAACTTTACAGAAGTAATTAATAAAAAAAGCAAAATTAATTCTATAAATTTACTAATCGGTGATTTTAATATGGGTAGTATCTATTGGGAATATATTGCGGAATCTGGACTATTGGTTCCCAAAGGATCTAGCAGCAATATAGAACACACTTTTTTAGACATGTTAGCCTTTAATGATCTTCATCAATGCAACACGATACTCAACGCTTCAAACCGGATTTTAGATCTAGTTCTTGGTAGTAGTAACAACAAAGTGCTGGTGTCTCAGGCCTCAATTCCGTTTATACCAATTGATCCTCATCATCCAGCGCTAGAGATCACGTTTACATACAATAATAGCAATCCTCTTGTGCAAAATAAAATCCCATACTTGAACTTTTATCTCTGTAATTATGAAGCGGTCAACGCTGAACTTGCGACAATTGCATGGTCAGATGAATGGAATTCTGTAAAAAATATTAACGACATGTTGCAAAAATTCTATAATATTCTTATGCCAATTATCGAACGGCACACTCCTATTACAAAACCACGAGATGAACGCTATCCTGTGTGGTACAGTAGAGCTTTACTAAAAGTCATTAAAGAAAAAGCTAAATATCACAATATATATAAAAATACGGGAATCCCAGAGATAAAATTACGTTTGAATGCCTAAGAAGGCGATGCAGTGAGTTGATAAAGGACTGTTATGCTAATTTTAAAAATAATATAGCTGAACATCTTCGTACCAATCCTAAGTATGTCTGGAGGTACTTAAAAAATAAACGGACAGGTAGCAATTATATTCCCAACAAAATGGTATTGAATAACACTGCTTTTGCCAGGGGCGGTCAGGAAATCTGTGATTTGTTTTCCGATCATTTTCAGTCCATATATAGACTAGATAGTAACACACTCACTTCAACGCCAGATGAACTCACTCCCTGTAAAAATGACACTTTTAGTCGGTGTAAACTTGAAGTGAGTGAAGTTTTTGATTACTTGTCTTCCCTAGATTGTGATAAAGGACCCGGGCCTGACTCAATCCCTCCTCTCTTCCTTAGAAAATGTGCAGCGAACCTGGCTGATCCCCTGACTACTATGTTCAACTACTCTTTGGCACAAGGCGTATTCCCTGATCAGTGGAAAATAGCGCACATCACGCCAATCTTTAAATCTGGTCGTGTTGATGATGTTGCAAATTACAGACCAGTGTCCATTTTATCCGCTTGTGGTAAAATTATTGAATCACTTGTTCAGAAAAAAATGTTTTCTCACTTTAAAAGTGTACTGGATGATAATCAGCATGGCTTTCGTCCCAAAAAATCGACGCTGTCTAACCTAGTCGAGTATGTTTCATATATATCATCTGCACTAGATGACGGTAGAGAAGTCCATGCAATATACACCGACTTTAAAAAGGCCTTCGATTTGGTAGACCACGACCTACTAATTGCTAAATTAGAAAGTATGGGCATTCATGGGTCGTTGCTGCGTTGGTGCGAATCGTACTTAAAAAATCGCTCTCAGCTGGTGTATCTCAAGGGTTTTAAATCCAAACGATATTACTTACCATCCGGGGCGCCGCAGGGTTCACACTTGGGGCCTCTATTTTTCTTAGTTTTCATAAACGATTTGGGTTGCAAAATTAATTCGGAATACAAACTTTTTGCTGATGACTTAAAAATATATCGAACTGTATACAACGAATCCGATATTATGCAGCTTCAGCTAGATTTAAATAACGTACACAATTGGTGCATACAAAATAAAATGTCATTAAATCAAAACAAATGTTACTTTATCAAATTTAGCAGAAAAAGGAAAACGTGTGAATATTATTACTCGATTAATAACAGCCCGCTCCAAGAAGTTGATACTATCAGGGACCTCGGTGTTTTATTGGATAGTAGTTTAAGTTTTAGGAGTCATTATGACCAAATTATTAGTCAGGCATCGAAATTATCGGGTTTCATCGTCAGGGAAATGAAAATTTTTAAAGAACCTTTTCTGACTATTTCCATCTACAACAGCGTTATTCGAAGTATTCTGGAGTATTGTAGTACGGTGTGGAACCCGTTTTATCAAGTGCACTCTGATCGGATTGAACGTATTCAAAAAAGGTTTCTGTACCACTTAAGTTTCTCGGATAACAAATGTCGTAGTCTGAACTCGTATAACTCTAGGCTGAGTCACTATAAAATGAAACCTTTGAGCGCACGAAGGAAATCTCTGGATTTCATGTTTCTGTTTAAACTAATAAATGGCATAATTGATTCTCCTGAGCTTTTAGAAAGAGTGTCATTTAGTATCCCACGTAGTAGTAGCCGCTTAATTAACCGAAGGACTTTCGTCCTGCCCCATAGTCGAACTAATATAGGTAATTTTTCGCCCATTTACCGTATGCTCTCTCTAGCGAACTCCATTCGTAGTGAAATAGATGTCTTTGCTGGTTCTGTAGCCTCGGTTAGGACTAATCTTAGAGTCTTAATTGTATAATGTCACTGTTGTTTTTTTTTTTCATATTTCTTTGTTTAATTTTTCTCTCAAAAACTTTTTCGTAATTGTTGGAAAGGTTCACAATTTGTGAGTTTTACCTAATTGTCTTACATATAATATGCATGCTAGATTCACATCCAGTAGATGTCAATCAGAAATATGGTGTTGTAACTTTTTTATTGCTTTTGTGATTGTACATCAGTTTTGTGAATTAAAAAAAAAAAAAAAAAAAAAAAGAAAAAAAAAGAAAAAAAAAAAAAAAGATTTTGTATCAATATTTTGATTTAAAGAGTGTCCATGGAGTTTCTTGCCCATTCTTCTACATAGAGATCTACGCTAGGAAATGGGCAACTACAGTACTCCCTTACCCGATCGAATATACGCAGGCAATAATAATGCTAAATAAATAAATAATAAATAAATAAATATCACTGGACATTAACACACAGCGCCATCTAGTGCCACACTAAGCAACGAGGCTTGTGTCGTGGACACCGGATAGTTGATATACTACATAGATACTTATTGTTTGTAAATACATACTTATTATAATAAACATCCATGACTCGGAAACTAATGTCCATGTTCATCACACAATCATTTGCTCCGACCGGGATTCGAACCCGGGACCCTAAGAACGCAAGGCAGCCTCACTACCGCTGCGCCATTCAGGTCGTATAAGAAATAAATAAATGCTTTGATTTTGATTTCTTGTCGGTCAACCATCAAAACTTAATCAAGATTCTTCCCCAACTTCTCGCGCCAAGTATAAACTCTATAAGATTTCATTCATCTAGAGGGTAGTATAATTAATTTCCCGCCCCGCCCCCATAATTACGAGGCATTCGTCTTCATTAGAGGTCGTGGTGTCGTTTCATTAGTTTCTGAGTAAACAGTTGGTAGTTAGGTAGGTACCGCTTTATAAACTGTTTGATGACTGTGTTTGTGTGAATGTGTGTGTGTGTGCAGATGAGAATTATTTAATTATGTATTGATTAGCGGTTCTGTGTTAATTTGGTTTGAATTGGCATACTTTGGTACTTGATAGGGAAATGGATATTTTCAAGTTATCATCACCATAGCCTTTTCCCAACTACGTGGGAGTCGGCTTCCAGGCTAACCGGATATAACAGCTGAAAACCAGTATTTAACATGGAGCGACTGCCTATCTGACCTCCACAACCCAGACTCGGTAATACGATACCCCATGGTAAGACTGGTTGTCAAATTTTTAAGTGCTATAAACTAATTATTTATTTGAAGGTGATTCTTTCAAGGTTGACTTGATCCAGTTTTTCAGGTTATTAAAATAAGTAAAGAGGTTTTAAAATTGTGGCTATTAGTCAAAAAGACAAACACAGTGAAATTATCATATTTAGCTTACTGGATTTTAATTAAAATTGTCGGGATTTGCGCCTGGTGGGCACAGCTTACCTATACCCTAATAATTATGGGGATTAATAAAACACCTGGCTAAATGCTAGATTGCTCACACATTAATACACATTTACACCTCACTCGTACTTTTCAGTAAATAATGGCATGATCATAGCATGCCTTTTGGCCTTGCACAGGACCATTTTAATTGTTTTTTTTTCTCTTGTTTAGTTTTTATATAATTTTGTCGTTTCTATTCTATCTTTTTGTTTCTGTTTATCCTGTGTGAGTTCAATAAATACTTTTCTTTCTTTCTTTATCATATTATGTTAGAACCTAGGACATCGGGTCAGTCAAAATCAAATCATCATCACCTGCCAAGCCTTTTCCCAACTATGTTTGGCTCGGTTGTCTTACCGGATGCAGCTGAATATAAATTCCAATTTTAGATGGAGCGACTGTCTATCTGACATCCACAGCCTAGTACTGAATAACACTACTAATTGACAAGACTGGCTGTCAGACTTTCGAGGTTATAACTACCCGTGAGAACTGTCAAAGATCTTCGAAGGACAGTCCAGACTAATTGCTTGGTAAAATTCATTAACATAACATAACATAACATCATGCCGGTAATCCGTGAAGGGTTTGGCAGAGGTGTACATAATAGTACACCTACATTTCGGAAATTATGTTTACTACAACAGCCCATAACGTCTACTACTGGACATAAGCCTCTCCCGTGATGGGAGGAATTTGCCGTAATCTCTACGCTTGGCAGGCGGATTGGAGATCGCAGTGATGAGAGACTAACAGAAAACGCTGCTGCCCATTCTCAGGAGGCGCAAGGTGTTCTGCCTCAGACATTAGTCGCCTAATACGACACCCGTGAGTGTAATGGGTTGGTTCTATTCTACTCTGCCGGATACCACACGGCATATATAATTATGTTTAAGTCCCATGTAATAGGGTCGAGCCTATTGCCATCAACCGGGCGTAACTCCAGACTCCATGGCTGCTATTGACAAATTCCTGGAAAAACCCAATAACACTTTGCTCGACCTGGGAATCGAACCCACTATACCAACGAGATAGTGTGTTAAATTAATAATGTTTGCTAAATCATGGAACAGGCTAATTTCCTGGACACAAAATTTGTTGAAAATGAAACAAACTACTACCAAAGATGAAGAATATATAGAACTTTATTTTCCAACATTGTATCATAAGAGTTGCTTTGTAAGACACCGGCAGTAAAGTATATTTCCGATATAACTGGCCGCGAGGGAAATTATCTAAGAAGCGATGCCACGCTTTATGGTATCCGATGTCTGAGCCAATCATGTACCTGGCTGGATCTAGATTTTAAATTATATTTTTTCAAAATCTAGTGGAATGTTGTGGTTTAACCTGTGGTTAGCCTAAAGCGCTTTTTGTGCTCTTGAGGACTTAAACCCCATGACATTCAAAAGGGTGTTTGGTAATTGGGTTCATTCCTTGAAATGGGTGATACTTTGCCTACTTTGACCCCTGTAACTTGCGGTAGTTTGTGAGAAATCTACGAAGTTAAGGGTGTTAAACTGTTACTTTTCTGATAACTCATGGATGAATGAATAATCAAAAACCAATTTCTCAAAATAGTCTTTGGAAGCCTTTAGAAATAAAGTGCCTTATAGGTCATGTTCTAAAATTTTCTTGAAACTTTCCTTGTTTTCCAAGGCAGTTTTGTTCAAAATAAATGTATGACACGTATCGTACAATTTTAGAGAAACGGCTTCCTTATTTCATTAGTTTTCTATAATGGTGCCACAGTACCTACCTTCATACCTTGTTTCAAATTACGTCTAGTATCACCCATTTCAAGGAATGCCCCCAATTACCAATCATGCTGTAGAAGCGATAGCGCTGATGGATAAGTCAAAAATCTGTTCGCTAAAAGAGATGATTAAGCTACACAAGACTTTATGTCAATTTTGTTGAAAGAAACTAATTATTTTTTTTCCTCTGGTGGTTTTTGTTACATTTATTATTCAACACTTGATTATGCTGAAGAAATACATGATAAACCTCTTCATCATATCAGCCGTTGAAGACTTACTGTCATGCTTATGCATACGGCAAGAATTGCCACAGCTACAGATTCTGCGCTTACTGCATTTGGCCTTCCGCGATCTTCACAATGTCTAAAATTACCTGCACTCAATGATGATCAATGTTGTAGTCCTTTTCTGTGTAATCAAAGGCTTTTCACTACACTGAAATAGTACTTCACTACACTCTACCAAAAATATCCACACATTGAATACTCCGCCGACCTCAAAAGGCCAAATCGAACTGCAACTCTTGTTTTATTATTTCATTTTCACCAACAAATTTTCAGCGCATCTCTTTTTGCGAAATTATAAAATCCGTCCGTTATCTATAACAGAGTCACATGAATGATATTTTTGAAGCGCAAAGGCAACAAAGGGCTGCGAAACGAGCCGTATCTTATTTGAATAAGTCGCGGCATGAAAGCTTGCCCGCGCTCACTATGAAACTGGCGAGCCATAGTGTATGGGCAAACAGTATTACACTGTTTTAAAGTTTTGAACGCCAGAGCAATAATTTCACCCACCATTTTGCCACTTTTATGTGAGTTGGCGTACAGGGCACGCGCTTGCCACGTATATGTGACAATGGCGGTTTTAAGGTTAAGTTTCTCGGCATAAAACTAAACTTATACTGTCAGGAGATATCCCTTAGGTGACAGTTTAAGTCTAGTAGTCCGGTAGTCACCCATTACGAAAGGTTTTGATTGAAACTGAAATGGAAAATGCAGCAGCCTTGGTTTTTATCTTCAGGTCGAGCAAACCAAGAACAGAGTGTAGATATAAAGTTCTTCAATAATTAATTTAAAGGATCCTCTACACCAGACGGGTGTTGTGTCTAGTGGGCTACTGTTGCTGACGAGTTTATAGGTCTTAAGTCGCGGATAACTTTAATAGCCCGATTCAGAATTTTAGTGTTAGTTCTTCCGGGGTTGCGGGACTGTATCGAAAGAGATACCGTGGCCCCGGAACACAAAGGGCGATGAACGAACATGGATGGGTTTTAGTCAGTAGAAGTCTGACACTCCCTCCTGCTCCGCCCAGAGCGGGATATTATCAAATGCCTCCTGCATTTGATAATATCCCATCCGAAAAAAAAGGGTCGTCACAACCAATGATATTATATAGTAAAAAGAGGTAGATATCGCACTAGCACGCACAAATTGTTGAGGACAAAGTGATACAATTGTTGCACTTTGATAGCTAGCTATCTCTTTCTATCTTATACGTTCTGTATTATCTATCGCTGTCGTAGTTTTAAATTACTCGCAACGATATCTGAACGCCATTCAGTATGAACATGGCGTATTATTATACTATATAAAGCTCGATTACCACTCACTGACTGACTGACTGACTCACTGACATAATTGTTCTCCCAGATGGTGGATGGGGAGGTGGGTATATTTTGACAGATTCGTAAACAAGTAACTCCCGCGAGTATGGGAAAAGTGCCAAACCTCCCCTTTTCGCCCCCCTTCCTCCCCCTCCCTATCGTATCTCGGAAACAAAGAGACTTAGAACATTTTTTTTTTCAGATTCGTATAGAAGAGGCTTGGAAAAGTAAAAACCAGTTTTCAAAATTGACCCTTTTTTCCCCCTTCTCCCCCCTTTAGGCGGATCTCGGAAGTTGAGAGACTTGGAACATTTTTTTTTTCAGATTCATATAAAGGGGCAACGCGTTAGTCAAAATCATTTTTCAAAACTCCCCACTCTCCCCCCCTTCACCCCTACCCCCATCTAATCTCGGAAACTAGGACACGTAGCGGCTTTTTGATTTTTACCATAAATTATTATTGAGGGGCGTTGAAATTTGTACACCCTTTCCTCCCCTCCCCAACCTCCCCTAAAAATAAAAGGGCTATAACTTCGTAACGGTCAGAGATAGCCATTATGTGTTTGAACAAATATTATAGTAGGCGTCGAAAACTGTCTGGTGGTAGGTAGGTTCTGAGTGGAGCGAACCTGCGAGACCGAGTGGAGAGAAGGGGGGAGGTGGCGAGCGAAGCGAGCCGGCGACCTCCGTAGCGTAACGAAGGTCGAGTGGGTGAAGCGTAACTCAGGGGCGACGACAAGCAACTTTAGGGTTAAGTTTTTAAGTAACGTTTTTACTTTTATTTTATTAGGTTTTTTTTTTAAATTAATTTTATAATGTTTTAGGGGTTCTTAAGGGTTTTCATAGTGATTTAGGGGTAGTTATAACAGATTTTCCAATTATTTTAAGGATTCTTACGGATTCTCAAAATTTTATAAGGGTAAGAAATACTCAAGAACACGACGACACGCGAGCTGCGCGCAGCTCGCGCACCCACGCAAATACTAGTCTTCTTTATAATATCATTGGTCACAACACATTTTTTTCTTCCATTCTCCCCTGTCAAACGCCACGGCATCGTTTACTCCTTTCTCTTCCATAACATTCCTCACAAGCCAGAAAGCAAAAAAATGTAAGGATCCCAGCCCACTCACAGATGAAGCCGGTATCCCAGCAGTGGAAACCTTATTGGATATTTATGTTTACCGTAAAATATAATTATAATATTACTTGAGATTTATAAGAAAATGTTTTAACTGGGAGTAAACTTCAAGTGGGGTGGTTGTGACATGACAAGAGATTATGTCAAACTATCTGTTGGAAACCTCTTGCAAACTTTGTGAGAGAGAGAGTGTTTCTTTATTTGTCTTATAGATGATGCTTGTTAATTGATGGTGATGGTGCATCAGCACCATATAGTACTACAGCACCTATGCACCAGCACTATCAAGTGCTGGTGCATAGGTGCTCACACATAGTACTGTTTATACGATGTTGGATAGTTACCTACTTTTTCTTATGCCGCTACAGTTACATTGGGTTTTCTCAATAGGACCATATTCACGGCCTCGGCTGACGCGACTATTGAGTTATGCGACAAATAATGTGCGCACGCGTCAACTATATAATATAATAAAATAATAAAAAATAAAATTGTTTATTGTCACAAAGAAACATACATTAGTATACACTGATTAAAAAGATGCTAACTATGCAGCAGAAGTCTGTAAACATATATTGTGAGCCCTGCCTCTCAAACTAGGATAACCCGTATCTTAAGGGACAGTGTTCAGCTGTGAGGTTACTTAAAAATATGGAGTAAACAACTGCGTACTGTGCCAACTTATTGTTCGTACTAACAATTAGATTAATTTAAACATTATATTTAAAAAATAGGAAAGGAAAAGGAAAAAGTATAAAATAACAAGTTACCTATGTGTGTGAATGGGTGAATGTGTGTGGGTGGGGATGTGTTTATGATGTATGTATGTATGTGTGTGTGAGTTTTTGTGTGAGAATAATGAATGTGAGGTGTTATATGTAGGCGCTATAAGCAAAAAAGGCAATATTGGACCATGTATTTTAGAAAGTAAACTATATATTTATTAGTCGCAAGGACATGACGCCATCCGCTCATCCATCGTTCCGCAAGTCACGTCACGATGACTTGTGACTTGCTCTAAGTCATTTCTTTCACTTGTTTTCTCCGCAGTCACTGTCACCAGTCGCATGTCGTTTGAACGAACAGCTCTTGAGAATTTCTGAGATGCAGTCTGGATTTTTGTCAAGAGGATTAACAACAAGCTTGCTACCTAGCGCGAAATAACTTAACCGATGATAAGTTTCAACACAATTTTTTCTTTTATCGATGTTCAAAGGTATTGTAATAGCCTTTGTAATAACCTTTGAACATCGATAAAATAAAAAATTGTGTTAAAAATAAAGTGACTGGTCCAGTTTATCATTAGCGTTGTCATTCGGTAAGTCAGGTTGATAGAAAGAAGTTTTCTTCTAATAAATATGGCCAGTCCCATTCTTATTAACACTGCGGGGGGGTTGTTTGGCACGCAGATATCGAACCGAAATCCAAACCGGTGTAACTGAAATATAAAACGAAAAATTTACTGACAGAGTAAAAAATTTTACTTTCGTTTGTAAAGTAATGTTTTTCGCGCCTATATTAGACTCAACTCCATGCAAGTTCCAGTCGTATCTCGGGCGACATCTTTGTTTGACGTCTCTCGGTTCCTTTCACTGAGGAACCGCTCCATCACTGTCAAACTTTTCCCATAGATACGGCTTCCTTCCTGGTAAATCAGTAATTTTTAAACCATGAAACAAGAAAATAGGATCTATAATCTTCGAGCAGAGATTAATAAACTTACGTTTGTTGGCTAAAAGCATATTTTAGTGTGAGTCTATTTAACTACATAATGTCTTATAAAAAAGCTTCGACCAGAACTTTAGCACCTCGACATCGTTGGTGGTGGCTTTAGACCAGACCCTCAAAGTGCAAGTGGAATCAAACATACGTAGGTCACGCGGGACAGGAGATAAGCTATGGTTTGTGTTGAGGCACCGCAGTTACTTCATCGGAGTACACCAAACGGAGCGAGTTGTATCTGCAGCGGCCTACCTGACTTCGCAATTAGCGTAAGGCCCTTCTAAACCTAAAATTAGCAACTCTATTTGTAGTGGTTCAAACTTCGTTTGGAGTACTCTTAGAATAAAGTTCTAATCAGCTTGCACTACAAAGTGGTTGTTACGTCAGTCACTGCGGCCGAATAGTGCGAAATGAGTGGCTTTTTGTGATTTACAAAAAAAATATTAATTAGACTAAACAAATAAAACACATAAGACCTGCTTTATAGAGTTCAGTTAGTATGCAAAGTTTCATGATCTAATTTGAAGTACTTTTTAAATACCAGTGGTTTATTGTTCGATTTGGAGGTAACTTTGGATTTTTTTTCTATCGACAAAGGTTATGAATCGTGTTTTCGTCACACACAGTACTTAGCATTAATCCTCAACTTTATAAATAAATATAAATAAATAAATATTGCTGGACATTACACACAGCGCCATCTAGTGCCACACTAAGCAACGCTTGTGTCGTGGACACCAGATAGTTGATATACTACATAGATACTTTTTGTTTTGTAAATACATACTTAATATACATACAAACATCCATGACTCGGAAACAAATGTCCGTGCTCATCACACAAACATTTGCTCCGACCGGGATTCGAACCCGGGACCCTAAGAACGTAAGGCAGCCTCACAACCGCTGCGCCAATCAGGTCGTCTGACTTACCATATATTTATTTCAAAATTAATGCTGCAGTATTTTAGGCGTAACGGAAGATCATGCTAAGCCATTTGAGGGATATATAGCCCTTAATATACCAGTAATTATATTCACATAACTTTTTGTGCAACAAAATTTTATAAAAAAATAAAACCGACTTCAAAAACACAAAAAAGTGAAAAATAACTTTAGCCTCAGAAGTAGGTGACCTTTGTTTGATTGATTTAGTTTTTTTGTCACCGACTTCTGAAGCTAGTTATTTTTCAATTTTTTGTGTTTTTGAAGTCGGTTTTATTTTTTGCAAAAAAGTTTTTTATTTTTATTTTTAGTTGTTCCAAAACAAATATTTGCCATGAATTTATTTGATACTGTTAACAATACATGTCATGGTAATAGGCGTATCCCCAATATATGGAACTTAACATATGTACCTTTTTTTTCGGATGGGATATCATCAAATTACCTGCTCTGGGCGGAGCGGATGGGAGTGTCAGACTTTTACTGACTAAAACCCATCCATGTTCCTTCTTAGCCCTTTGTGTTCCAGGGCCGCAGTATCTCTTTAGAACAGTCCCTTTTGCTGACATCTCTTTGAGGCGCGCGCGGAACACGAACGCGCTAAATTAACATACCTAACTGTCGAAATCTGGGTGTATTGTATACATCTGCGTACCCCCTCAGAGCATACAGGCGTGATGTTACGTAATTTGAGGCGCGCGTGGAACACGTTCGCGCCAACTTAACATACCTAACTGTCGAAATCTGGGTGTATTGTACACATCTGTGTACCCCCTCAGAGCATACAGGCGTGATGATACGTCATGATTTTGTATAAACAATAAACATCCAAGCGATTGCAACATTCTCGGCAGATTTGCCGTCTATTTTTGAAGAGTTCCATTGTTTATCTCCGAAGATCAGCATCAGATGTTCACAAAATTTAAATGGGACCACACGGAAAGCACCAGGTTTCAAATGAAAAAAAAAAATCATCAAAATCCGTTCACCCAGTCGAAAGTTCTGAGGTAACAAACACAAAAAAAAAATACAGTCGAATTGAGAATCTCCTCTTTTTGGAAGTCGGTTGAAAAGTAAGTTCTTTTAAAACTTGCCTTACTCTTTTCCCTCAACTACGTAGGTTCAACAGTCGTTATTATGAATTTCATTTCACGCTGACCGGCCGTAGCCATGTTTTTACATCACTCTGTGCGAACTGCGCCGCCTAGGAACAAGTTATGAGAAAGCCTTTTGCCTCGTGTTTAATCGAATGTCAAAGGAAAATGAGTTTCTTTGATACAACTCTGGTACTAAAATGGATTGGTTTCCGTTTGAATTAGTTTTTTTTTTTGTTTTCATTTGATGTTACTTTGTTGTTGTTGATGGGTTGTGAGATTGTATTTTGGGGTTATGTATTAAATTTATTAACGGTCAAAAATTTTCCACAAAGGGAGTGTGGGCTAGACTGCACTTACTTCGTCGTTACCCATTTGACAGTAAAGTTCAAAGTCTTGAGTAGTTGAGGATATCTCTACTCCGTGACGCTTGTGACAGCGCAAAACTTGTGGCTGAGTTCTGGCCGTCTCATTAAGACCAGCGCACACCGCTGGAGGCGCGGTGGAGCGCAATTGAAGACAACAATTTAATATAAACCGTAACTACCTTGACATACGGTCAATATAAGAATAAATTCGCACGCGGTGCTTGGAGCGCCCTCAAGCTACTACAAGAGCATGCGCGTGACTGCTCTAGTCGTCGCCGTGCTGCTCTGCACTCCGCCGCGCTCCGCCGCACTACCCCGCGCCCGGCTGGCTGGCGGTCTTCTTCTTCTTCTTCTTTTCTTAGTCATTTTTCTTTTTTTCTGCAAGCGCAGCAATAATAATCATGTCCCAGTCCACATCCATTACGAACGAGAGCGAGTTGTCTGTACAAAGTATCGAACAGCACTAAATGACATAGGCGCGCTCGGAGTAACTACGCGCCGCCGCGCGTATCTCCGCTCGAGGGCTCTCAGCGCCGCTCGAGGCCCGCGGATCCACCCGCGCGTGTTAAGGAAATGCGCTCCGCCGCGCCTCCAGCGGTGTGCGCTGGGCCTAAAGATTGCCACCGACACGCTGAAAAAGAAGAGATCTACCAAGTAAGAATAGCTTTTGGTATCGTAAAAAATAAACCAGGCAGCAAGATGGAAGAAGGACTGTTTTTCAGTGGCATATATTGAAGTTTTACTTATTTACCAATACAAAATAAAGACTTACTGTAGCAAAAACTACTTCATCTCCATAATACAGAAAAGTACTACAGCGCAGTCTATGTCGCAAATGAAGAACTATCATCAAAATTCAGAATCACGCCGGTGAAGACCTATGTGAAGGTGTGTGGAGGACTTGGTTACAACAGTCTGGCCCACACTTAAGGCTTGAAATAGTGTCACGCTGAGCGTCGGTCGCGCACCGTCGCGTCAGTCGCGTACGCCAGCGAAGAAATAAAGTTCAAATTTGACTTAATACGGAAGTTATCCACGACTTAATACCATATAGAAACACCCGACAACAACTTTGCAATAGCCCACCAGACATAACACCCGTCTGGTCGGAGGATCCTTCCTTTTCTATCGCGGCTGAAGAACTTCATTCCCTGTTCTTCATACCCCTATTTATTTCAATTTCATCAACACACAAAGAAGCAGAAGAATTCGGACCATGGTACATTACGCAGTGACGCAGAGTAAAGGGAAAACGAGCCAGTTGACCCGTTTTCGAGTCTTCACGATTGCGCGCTCACAACATATCTGTTTAATAGAAAATCATTGTTCCTAATGTAAAAAAATATGTCGTGTATGGCGGAATGGTGTGCTCTATAACATTTTTATAACGCCCTGTATTACCACATTTTATGCGAATAAATATACTTACTTACAACTGGTGTCATGTTCTATTGAAACTACGCAATATACTAGTTCCCTGTCAAAGTGTTACCACCAAAGTACGGTCAGCTGGTATGACGAGTCTCCCTAAAAACTATACCAATGGGGGAGTTCAAATGGCGAACTATTACCAACTTTTATAATTAACATTCCCATAGCGCAAACCATCCCGTACTTTACTAGCTATAAACGCAAAACTCCATACAATCCATTACTTAATGTTGCCACAAAACAATTATTTACACGGTAACGACTTACAATTTTAAATTAAAACTGACTCGTTCGCAATAAGCGAGCCGGTTTCCATTTTAAGTTTAGTTTACAGGGTTAGGGTGTTGTCATATTTGGAAAGAGGTTATTTTATTTTCAGATTCTTTCAAAATGGAACTAGTGATTAACAAAAATAACCGTAGTTCCATCATGAAACTCTTAATCTTACTAGTGGAACTAGTGATAAAAAAAATCAACATTAGTTCCATTATTTTCAGATTCTTTCAAAATGGAACTAGTGATTATAAAAAACAACACTAGTTCCATCATGGATCTGTTAATCTTACTAGTGGAACTAGTGATAAAAAAATCAACACTAGTTCCATTATTTTCAGATTCTTTCAAAATGGAACTAGTGATTAACAAAAACAACAGTAGTTCCATCATGGAACTGTCAATCTTACTAGTGGAACTAGTGATAAAAAAAATCAACACTAGTTCCATTATTTTCAGATTCTTTCAAAATGGAACTAGTGATTATAAAAAACAACACTAGTTCCATCATGGAACTGTTAATGGTACTAGTGACAGTGAAGGTTATTTTCTATCCTTTTATTTCTTGACTCTACTGCCTCGTTGGTCTAGTGGTGGGAAGTGCGACTGCTGAGCATGAGCTCCTGGGTTCAATTCCCAGGTCGGGTAAAGTGTTATTGGGTTTTTCCTTCATGAATTTCTCAGTAGCAGCCACAGAGCCTGGATTTGTGCCCGATTGATGGCAATAGGCTCGCACCTATTGGGGATTAAAGGAGTGATGTTATGTTATCTTATTTCTTGACTTAAGAATTAATATGACAAGTAAATACAGAGACAGAGGTTGGTTCTGACTTTTCAGTGCTCGCCACACGCTCTTTAGTATAGTCAGTCATGAAAGCGCTTTTGTTGCTTCTAGAGTCTCAAGCTTGAGATTTAAAAGTAAGAAGGAATTTAAAAAGTACCTGCATTATAAAAAGAGGTATATCGTAGCAGCAGGCTATTGACAAAGTTATTTATTAATATTTTGTCGTGGGACGAAAATCGGAATGTTAAACGTTGTGTTTAACAAAAATACAAAATAAATAATTTTAGAATTATAAAAGCTCTTCTTTGGAATCAAACACAGATCACCACGACCAACCAATGATGACTCTACTTGCATTTACTAATTGCAAGTTTACTCTACAGTGTGTCGTCGCCCTTATCAACGTAATTGATCGCCGGCTGTGCGCGTTTACGACAAAGTCTTAAATTAACATAATAATTTGGTTACACTCTGTATTATCGGTGGGGTTGTATACGAAAATGTTAGCTTTGAATCCAGGTGGAAAAGTATAATGATGTAATAAGGCGAAAGAATTTCAGGTCGTCAATGTCATTTATCTTGGACATAACTGAAATTGGTGAAGGAAAACATCGTGGGAAATCCTGGAATATATACGTATAAAAGTCATCATCTGCCTAGCCTTTCCCAACTATGTTGGGGTCGGCTTCCAGTCTAACCGGATGCAGCTGAATACCAGTATTTTACATGGAGCGACTGCCTATCTGACTTCCACAACCCAGTTAGTACCGGGTAATACGATACCCCTTGGTAAGACTGGTTGTCAGACTTTTTGGGCCTCTGACTACCTAACAACTGTCAAAGATCTACAAATGACAGCCGGGACCAACAGCTTAACGTGCTTTCCGAGGCACGGAGGAAACTCGGTATCTAATGGGTGGTCACCCATCCACAGACCAACCTAGGCAAGCACAGCTTAACCTAACGATCGATCCGAGCGGCTCTTATTATTTAGCCATGAGCTCCACGTAATATACGTATAAAAGTGCAATCACCAATCTGCTTTCAACAAGCCTAATTATTCTTGCGCATGTTTTCTCTCTATGAGAATGGGCCCTGTAGTGGCATAGTATAGTACAGGCTGGTATTATTTATGGCTACAACGTCTACAAATCACCAATCATCATCTGTCTAGCCTTTTCCCAACTATTTTGGCGTCGGCTTGCAGTCCACCCGGATGCAACAACAACAAACAACAACAACAGCCCATAACGTCCACTGCTGGACATAAGCCTCTCCCATGATGGGAGGAATTTGCTGTAATCTCCACGCTTGGCAGGCGGATTGGAGATCGCAGTGATGAAAGACTAACAGAAAACGCTGCTGCCCATTCTCAGGTCTACGGTGGTGTAAGGTATAACCGGATGCAACTGAATACCAGTATTTTACATAGAGCGTCTGCCTATCTAAGCTTCACAACTAAGTTAGTACTGGGTTGGGTAATACACCTTGGTAAGATTGGCTGTCAGACTTTCAGGCCACTGACTACCTGTAACGACTGTCAAAGATCTGCCAACGGCTTAACGTGCTTTCCGAGGCACGGAGGTAATGGTGGTCACCCATCCACAGGCCGCAATCGCAGCTATTATTTAGCTACGAGCTCCTGAAAATCGTCAATCTGTCAGAAAAATATGATGATGTTCGGTGTAATTGAAGGAAAAAAAAACAATCCTTGCTTCATGTGTCTACAATGTAAATAAAGCCAATAACCCATTAAAAAAGAGTTAACATATTGCTTATCTTTATTTCTCGCTTTGACCGCATCAAAAATAACTTTTTCGCATCCAGATTCCGCACACGAATAATAGCCAATTTGGATATTTCCAATCCTTATTTATGATTCCACCTTTTGCAGGATTAAAAGGGTACCGAATTAAGTTTCAAACCGACCATGTACTTAGTTATAGAGTTTTAGGTATCACGATACGACTACGTAAGGTATTCTACGTAAACACTGAACTTATAATATTTGTTATGTCATCCAGGTTGGTTGCAGCAAGGAAAACCTGCTCAGGTGGAGATTCATTAATGACTCTGCCCTAGAGTGTAAATGTGGTGCTGTTCCAAAAACAATCGGGGCAGTCTTTGGGGACTGCAGATAGAAGTGAAAACAAAAAGTACACAGGCCCCGCCCCAGTCGTAGCACTGGTTATGCCCCGCGCATGCCTATGTGGCGCTACGCCGTAGCGGATGCTACGAGTGCTACGAAGCGTGACCGCACGTTACGTTACGTGATGATGAGTTCAATGTTTTCCTTCACCCAAAAAGTGCTCATCGCGACTAAAGAAGTTTTACTTCAAAAAATATGGAGCACAGGATATCTATCTGCTGCTAGGTTACCTGTGACATTGTGGAGCCTTTGCACTGGGGCAGGGCTATGTTCAAATAGCTATACTTCTTAAAATATTTGGTGTTGAGTCAATATTTTGGTATAATTTTGTAGGCTGACTCAAATACTTTTCATTTACCATAAAACATATTATACAACATTTCGGGGCTAATTTTGCACTAGAGTAGAAAATGTGAAAAAAATAAGTAATTATTATGTAAAATATCGTCATTTCTTATTTTTTTAGGTTCTTTTGGCTTATTTTTCAGAAAAAAATATTTAATAATTTGATAGCCTCGACGTTTATCCTTGCAATAAAATAAAAATCCTTGCACGTCTAGGTTTCTTAAATTCAAAGAGATTATTCGTATTTCATTGAACATGCCCTAGATCAGCCGATTAGAAAAACAAAATGGCTGTCATTCGCGGGGTGTGGGGTTAGGAGTATTTTTAAACATGTATTTGTCAATAGAAATTAGTACTATATGACTTAATGTCCTATGTCCCCTAGATGGGGCAGAGGGCGTCCACAGATGTCCTCCATCGCGATCGGGCTTGAGCTTCACGCTTCACCTCGCTCCACGTCATTCCGATGCTCGCCGCTTCTGCCAACACGGTGCGACGCCAGGTTTGCCGGGGACGGCCACGCTTTCTTTTTCCTTGGGGATTCCAGTCCAAAGCTTGTTTGGGTATGTGGTCAGGGTCCCTTCGGAGCGTGTGGCCAATCCATCTCCACTTGCGACGCTTGATCTGGCGGTCGATCGGGCTCTCGTGGCATTCCTCTAACAGCTCTACGTTGGAGATGGTCTCGGGCCAGTAAATTCCGAGAATGCGACGAAGACAGCGGTTGACGAAAACTTGGATTTGGCGTGAGATGTCCTTTGTGACCTTCCACGTTTCACACTCGTAAAGCAGCACGGATTTCACATTGGATCCAAATATCTTGAGTCAATATCCTTCGGGTCAGTTTCCGTGACTGCCAAACAGGTCTCAGCCGTGCGAAGGTTGCTCGGGCTTTGGCGATCCGTGAAGCGATGTCCTCTTCACTGCCCCCAGTCTCTGCCACGACGCTCCCGAGGTAAGTGAATTTGTGGACGCGTGCCACTGCCTCTGTGCCAATCAGCAACGGTGGGTGATTCTTCACACCAGTTCTCATCTCCTGGGTCTTCCTGATATTTATTTTAAGCCCGGTTTCTGCCGCCTCCTGCTGTAGATCGTTCAATTTTGCTTGCATATCGGCGCGGGTATGACTCAGCAGGCATAGGTCATCGGCGTAGTCCAAGTCTTCCAAGACGTTGGATAGTCCCCACTCTATGCCGCGGCGCTTGTTTTCAGAGATGCGAAGCATAATTCCGTCAATAACAACTAGGAAGAGAAGCGGTGACAGGAGGCAGCCTTGGCGGACACCCGCGTGTACCGCTACGTCATCCGAGATGAGGCCGTCATGGGTTACCTTACAAGAATACTTCTTGTACTACAGTACTATATAATATGCCCTTATAAAGTACCGGTAACCAGTAGCCAAACACCACCGATGGCACCTATACAATTATAGGTACCATCGGTAGAGAGAGGTAGGTCATTGGTTCAAGTTGAACTAATAACGAACGATGCCCTGAATGACAAAACGTCGTAGATAGTAAAGGTCTTTCACATTACGCATAGTAAACGCACGTGTTACGAATGTTAAGTTACTTTACAACTGCGTCGAAATTTATTGCCATTTACGTTTTACAGTTTATTCAAATTGATTGTTTTTATTTCAGTGAATCTGTTGAATTATGATTGAAAATAATCTGTATAGGTACAAATAGACATACATTTATGATTTATAGAGGTAACGTATAATATTTAACACCCAACATAGACTTTGTTGGGTGTTATAGTACATTGTTACCCTAGGGGTGAAAGTAACTTATTTAGTCCCGAGACGGGGTTTGGTGCCCGAGCGCAAGCGAGGGCGCTAATAGTTCGAGGGACTAAATAAGTCTTTAACCCGAGGTAAACACTGTGCTTTTCATTACGAATACAAGGAAAGTAAAAAAAAAACATACAACTCGAAAAAACTAATGAAGATCGGAATTCGAATGGGGTAGATGACACACCAATCAATTGAGATACTTTTTAAGAGCTGTCAAAACGCTGTTCTCTAATAGACTTTGTATGGCAATAGCCTACTGTGACGTCACTGTTTATTCAACTCAATGACTGGACTATTTATTGATTTCAAAGCAACTAAAAATCGAATTTGGCAATTAATTGAAAATAAATCGGGTTTTGAGGCCCAAAATAAAGTGTTTTTTTTAGAGAAAGGTGTCTTGGAATTATTGTTTTATGGTGTCATCTACCCTATTGCCGCTTTCCCACCTATTTTGTTTTTTTTTTCTGTGGCCGGCCAGCTATTCAGCCAATACCTATTTTTCATTTTCATCATCGAAAAATGACAAATATTTTTCCCAAATCTATGTTATTTTAAAGAAATAGTTGAAACTTAATTATAATAAAGATATTTAAAATATATATATTCTTTAATTAATACTTAACTTTATGTTATTTCAATTTTACATCGTGGCTGTATAGAAAGTTGGAACATGGTTCAATAGAAAAATGAACCATTTTTTTTAAATAATTTGACAGCTGTCAGTTGAAAACGATTCTCCCTAGGGCTGAAAAGTATTACTTTCAACCCGCTCCTCAGGCAACTTCAGACCTACTTTCAGAGTATGAGTAATGAAAAATATTATACATTACCTATTTTACAGTTAGATTAAAAGTAGTGGCTGACAGGCAGAATTAATAGCCACTACTTTTACAGTTACTTAAACAATTATAAAATAACATACCTAATGTCTTCCTGGCCTATGCCCGGCAACTAAAATTGGGTTTTTCCGTTAGGAATTTCTCAGTAAAGCCCCGAGATTGGAAGTACGATAGTAGGCCTACCAGCATCGGAAACACGGTCCGAGATTATTATTATGTTCAGTAGTGGAAGTGTTACGGCTGAATTATACTTCGGCTTCGTCCTCGGTATTAGCAAAAATATAAACACTTGTAGTAACGCACAGAGATCGCCAAATCGCACTATATTGAGGGTATTTTCCTGTTTACACTCAACTTTCCAGTAGATTTTTTTTTTTTTTTTTTTTACGGTATTCCCACTTTACTTGGTTGCTGTGACCGAGCCCAGCCTTCATTCGCGATTCAGTGCTCCGCCAGTTCGCACGGATAACATTATTTATTTCGGTTTCGTTTTTTTAAAAAGTATAAAAAGTGTTTGAAAAATGCCGAAACGAAGAAATGACGATCATCAGTATGATGATTTGTGTAAAAAGCTGAGGAAGATCGAGAAGGAGATTCAACGAGACAAAAAATGTCGTCGCCGCCGAGTTCGTGTTTTGTCAAGTTCGTCTTCATCTTCGCAGGACTCTTGTGCCAGACAGTCGGAACCTAGAGGTTAGTACCAACAAATTTCAATATTATAAAAGTGAAAATAAGTAGATATTGCGTTGGTATCGCGGGCAGCTTAGGGGGCTGTCTCGTACCACAAAAAATGTGTTGCAGGTAGCTTTTAGGGCTACCTCTTCACTGTCAAGGCTCACTTCATGGGCAAGCAATATCATGTCATGGCGTTGCGGATAGCATAAGGGGCTATCTCTTCGTTTATTGAACTTAATATACCTACCCACTTATACTATAAATGCGACTTGTGTTGCGGATAGCTTCCGGGGCTATTTCTTCACTGTTTTAGATAAATACTAAAAAGTTTAAAGACATACAACTCGTGTTGCGGATAGCTTATGGGGCTGTCTCTTCACAATTTTTTAATGTTGAAGGATTAAGAAGATAAATAATTATCTGCCTTTGAAATACGGTCTGTAACGTTATTAAACGTTATTTTTAGACAGCGCCTCACCGAGTCCTACCCAAGTCGAGGACCTGCCGCAAGACATGGTTCCACAATGCGTGTCAGGTCAGAGGGATGGTGATCCACAAGATGTTGCACTCTCCACGCTGGCCAATGAACCGGACTCTAATCCTGCTCCAGAAATTTTAGAGGACGCCACGCCACCTGAACTAGATGCAGAAATACTTCAAATCCTTGGCGTAGATCCGACTAAGCCCAGTGTTTTTGGAAAACAAATACAGAACGATGTGGCGGTTCGATTTGAACACATTGCCACTACAGGCCTAACAAAAGAAGACCGTAAGGAGCTTACAGATAAATATTTGGTACCCGAAAATTGTAAACTCGTTGGAGCTCCAGCCCTTAACCCAGAGATTAAGGCTGCTTTGTCAGAAATGGTGGTAAAACGCGACAAGGTAATCGAAACAAAGCAGTCAATAATGGCTGCTGCCATTTCCAGCCTTGGGCAGGCGATCACTATTCTGCTTTCGTCTAACGAGAAAAATACCGATCTCTTACGGCTGCTTATGGACACAGGGCGCACCCTTAGTGATTGTCAACACAACGATACAGTGACTAGACGAAACTTCGTCTTGTACGCAGTAAAGAAGGATATGAAGGAGTCGCTTCAAAACGCTAAGGTAGATAACTTTCTTTTTGGAGAGCAATTATCGGATACCTTAAAAGCCGCTAAAGCCATAAGCAAGTCAGGTGCAGACTTAAAAGCCCCGCCACCACCTAAACCTACCACATTTGCACGGAACACGCCGGCAAAAAACTGGAAGGGCTACAATCCGGCTCGCAAGAATGCTGCGACGAAGAAGGATACGACAACATCGACTCCAACGACATCATCGATGACGACGAGGAGTTCGCGCCCCAACTCTTACAGACAGTCGCAGAATCAGCGGCCCGCAAACAAGCGCCGCTATTAGGATCTGCAGCAGACGCGCACACCGCTTCAACATCATCGGTAAATTATTCTGGTAGACTAGAACTATTCTACGACCAATGGTGTCTGATCACACATGATCCACTGGTCCTCTCATATATTAAAGGCTATGAGATTCCATTTTCAAGGCCTGTTTTCCAAAGACAAAACCCTCTTTCTAGACCATGTTCTAGTGAAGAGGAATCTTATTATAAGACAGCTATAAATGAACTTTTATTAATTGGTGCCATTGCTAAATGTCATCCTTGTGAAGGGCAGTTCATATCTAAAACTTTTTTAGTGCCAAAACCGAACGGTAAAATGAGGTTTATTCTTAACCTGAAAAGTTTAAATAAGTTCATTGATACCAAACATTTCAAAATTGAAGATTTGCGTACTGCACTTAAGTTGATTTCCAAAGATTATTTCATGGCAAAACTCGACCTGAAAGATGCATATTTTTTTGTTAAAATTCATGCTGATAGTAGAAAATATCTACGTTTTATATGGAATGATCAACTTTTTCAGTTTAATTGTTTACCTTTTGGTCTTAGTACTTCACCATTTGTTTTTACAAAGATTTTAAAACCAGTAGCCAAACTTCTCCGCTCTGCAGGCTACCTGTCGACCGTGTACTTGGACGATTGGTTTCTAACCGCATCTACTTACGAAAAATGCTTAGAAAATGTTTCACAGACTAGGATGTTACTAACATCTCTAGGCTTTATCATAAATGATATTAAAAGTAGCCCAATACCAAGCAAGTGTTGCTTGTTTCTTGGTTATAACATTGACTCAAAAAAATTTCATGTCAATTTACCTGCCGAAAAAGTAGATCATATCAAAAAACAAGTGGCTAAGTTTTTTTCCTTGAAGAGATGCAAAATAAGAGAATTTGCAAGTTTTGTTGGTTTACTGGTTTCTGCATGTCCAGCCATTGAATATGGATGGCTTTATACAAAATTGTTTGAACGAATTAAGTATCTTAACTTGCAACAGGATGATAACTATGATAGATTCATGAACATTCCAAAGTCAATACTACCAGAGCTTAGCTGGTGGAAACAAGCCGTATCGAATTCTGTTAACAAGATAAAACTTGACAGCTTCGACTTAGAAATTTTTTCAGATGCCTCAAAGACGGGTTGGGGGGTAGCCTGTGAAGAACAGAGAGCTAGCGGTCTGTGGAACGACCAGGAACGTGCTATGCACATCAATTATTTAGAAATTTTAGCAGCTTATTTTGGTTTAAAAATATTCTCTAAAGACTTGTCTAACTGTCAAATTCTATTGAGAATCGATAACACGACCGCTATCTCATATGTAAACCGCATGGGAGGTATCCAGTACCCACACCTTACGGAGGTTACAAAAGCATTGTGGCAATGGTGTGAGAAGCGTCACTTGTATGTTTATGCTTCATATATTCGGTCTGTGGATAACACAGAAGCTGACGCAGAATCCAGACGGATTCACCCAGACATTGAATGGGAGCTGTCTAGTGATGCTTTTGCAAAAATTTTAGGAAAATTCGGCTCCCCTAACATTGATCTCTTTGCAAGTAGAATAAACAAGAAGTGTGATATCTACATTTCTTGGCACCGTGACCCAGAGGCTCACGCTGTTAATGCCTTTACCATAAACTGGAATCAGTTCTACTTTTATGCGTTTCCCCCGTTTTCAATCATTCTTAAGGTGTTACGAAAAATAATAACGGATAAAGCGAAGGGTATCGTAGTTGTACCACTGTGGCCTACTCAGCCGTGGTATCCTATATTTAGAAGTTTAATCTCATCGCAGATCCTAACTTTTAGACCTAACGGAAACCTAATTAATACCACTTATTTCAGCAATCGCAAGATGCACACCCAGATTACCCTGGTTGCCGCAGTGTTATCAGGTCAGCGTTCCTGAGAAAGAAAACCTGCATCAGCGATAGATTTAATGGTTGCGTCTCTCTCATCAAATTCTATAAAACAATACAATGTTTATTTAAAAAAATGGTACATCTATTGCTATCAAAATAATGTTGATTTATATGATGCATCAATTTCTGATGTCATAAGTTTTTTGACGTGTTTGTACAACACAGGAGCTCAATACGGAACTCTCAATACTTGTCGCTCTGCTCTTGCTCTGATCATAGGAGATCATGTTGGATCCGATCAAAACATAAAACGTTTTTTCAAAGGCATATTTAGGTCACGTCCTCCTGTGCCTAAGTATGATACAACGTGGGACCCATCCATAGTATTGTCATTTTTGGAAAAATGCTTTCCACATGATAGCTTAACGCTTGAAGTTTTATCAAAAAAACTTGTTACTCTGCTGGCTTTAATAACCGCTCACAGGGTGCAAACATTTTCAAAAATTAATATAGACAACATAACGATTTCAACATCTAGTATTTCTATTAAAATAACAGAATTAATCAAAACCTCACGTGTCGGTTGCCCACAGCCCGTTTTAGTATTACCTTTTTTCGATGAAAAACCGGAAATATGCCCTGGAAAAACGTTGCAATACTATTTAAGTCGAACAGAACCCTTGCGTGGGAACATTAGAAATCTGTTCATAGGACTCAAAAGACCGCATCGTGGCGTATCCAGCCAAACATTGAGTCGCTGGATCCGCAGCACGCTGTGCGATAGTGGCGTGCCAGCGGCGGCGTTCTCAGCGCACAGCACGCGACACGCCGCTACCTCACTAGCACACCGCCTTGGTGTTAATCTTGACGTTATCAGAAAGACTGCTGGCTGGAGTGCCGGTTCTGATACGTTCTTTAAGTTCTATAATAGACCCTTGCATACTGTTGAATCTAGCAACAGATCGTTTGCCTGTACAATAATTAACAATTATAATAAGGAAGTTTAAAAATTTGATTATGTTTACTGTGTGTTTCTAAATAAAAGTCTGATTAAAATAAAAAATAGATTTTTATATTTTTAACCACAGCTTTATTAATTAATATTTCACTATAGGTACCGAACAAATCTCTAAAGGTCTACAAGTGTTTATATTTTTGCTAATACCGAGGACGAAGCCGAAGTATAATTAGTGATTAAACGAACTTACCTGTAAGTGAAGTTCTATCATAATTATACGAAGGCTTCGTCCGAAGGTATTAGCAACCCACCCGCTCATTTGTATGAGTATGCTCAGTTAATCTTAGCCTCCCACCCTCTACGTGAAATATTACATTCAACTCTAAACTAAATGAAGGCTGGGCTCGGTCACAGCAACCAAGTAAAGTGAGAATACCGTAAAAAAAAAAAAAAAGAATTCTACTGGAAAGTTGAGTGTAAACAGGAAAATACCCTCAATATAGTGCGATTTGGCGATCTCTGTGCGTTACTACAAGTGTTTATATTTTTGCTAATACCTTCGGACGAAGCCTTCGTATAATTATGATAGAACTTCACTTACAGGTAAGTTCGTTTAATCACTAATTAATGGTGATGATAAAACTCATTAACTGTCAACTGATCCAAAATTGGAAAAAACGTCCTTCACTATGTACCTATGTATAAATGTAGTTTGGTGGCGATATAAAAATAATTATGGTGCTCCTAGCTTTTTAGGAATATTTCTTATGATCCTGAATTCATGAAATGTATCTGTGACAGTCAAAATTGTTAATCAGTCAAAACTACATTTGACTAGTCAAAACTATTTTAACAATAACTGACATTTAGGTACTTAGAAACTTATTGAAACTTATTGTTAAGTTTTTTTGTGACACTTTGAAAAACTGCATGTTATTCTAGGACTAGGTAATTACAACTGAAGCGTTCTAAAACAACATATTTTGTATGCAGAAAAGGCATTTTAACATCATAAGGAGGGACTGACACCAGTCATAAGTGGTTTTGACTGATTCAGAGTTGACTGTAACTATAATATAATATCCAACACCAATCTTGGACTCCAAAACCCAAACCTACCATTTACAACCACTAATACTGCCGTCTCTTTCCCTCAAGCTTCCATAAATTCCAGTGTAATGTAGTGTCAGGGCTTGATAACGAGATTTACACGTAACGTGTGAGCTGACGGGCGGCATTACCGTGGACGACGCGACCGCAACGGCGCGTTATTTATGTGTAGTGTGAAACATCCTTACCGTTTGGTCACGAGCAATACAATCAAACGATACGCATGTGCAATCTTCAACTTCTTCGTGTCCATAAATATTCTATATTTTACTAGCCGAAACCTTCGCCAATAAATTCGCATTGACATGTTGTGATTACGTCTGAGGAGAATAAAATCTAAAAAAAAAGTCGCGGTGAGTTGTGTCATGATCAGTTGGTGCCAGTTAAGATCGCAAAAGTGGTCATTAACCCACCTACATTTATTTAAGTTCTTAACTTTGAAATAAAAAAAATAAGCCTGTTCAAGTCTTGAATCGTCATCTATCGTGATCTTCAACATTGTTTCTAACGAAAAACGATACGTTCATTTGTTTTGTTTCACAGAGAGAGATATTAGGGAAAGGGCAATAACCGCTATTGCGATCTTAACTGGCACCAACTATAGCATGCTACGAATTACCGCGTCGCGACTGCGATGGTATGGTACTCACTCGAAGGAAAAAAGTGTTACACACGCGTGACGGTTGGCCCAAGTCGCATCGCAGTCGCGTCACCTGAGATCGTGAACGGGCGTTAGGCTGCCGGGCGATTTTATCGCGGAGGAAGGTTATTTACGTGTAGTGTGAAATGTCCTTACATTGGCAGTGTGATTTGTGTACTGTATTTGTTATGCGGCTTGGGTACTTGACTTGGTTCTTGTAGTCTACACGAAAAAAGTGTTTCAAATTTTATTCTTGCGAAGTAGGTACATGTATGTTCACTCATCCACGTATGTTTTTTTTTAAGGTAAAGCGGTGAGGTTAATCATCATTGAAGTTTTAGTCTATACTGGTGTTGATTCTGTTGGGCACAAACTAAACTTAATTTAGGCTATTGCTATCTTTTACTAAGAGTAATTCGTCATCTGGCGACTGTGAATCTCGTGCTGTTCGCGAGATGGCACCTTCCATTTTTTATTTATTTTGCTGTCGTCAACTCGCGCCACCTACGTCAAATGCATCACATGTACAGTCAACAACTACATAAACTTCTAATAAATTGTTTTGTGTAGATCTAATAATTCCTTTAAACGAGCAATGCTTGCATAATATAAGAAAGAAAAAAGAAAAAATAAAAAAAAATATTAATAATATATATATATATAAAAGAAACGAAAACCCAATGAATTATTTTTTTATTATTTATTATATATTTTATTTATTATAAAAAAACCCTTACCCCACCCTTCTCCCGCCACCATAAAAAGGACGGCTATAGCTATAAACTAAGTTAGAGATGTCAAACTAGTTTATGCCTTGCGCTTCACCGTGTTTTTAGTCGTCATGTTTTTACGTACACCCTTCATTTGTATGGAAATTGGAAATATTAGTTCCAACTAAATTTGACAGCTTTAAATTACGTCCGTCTCTTTCACGTTATATTAGAGAGAAAAAGATAGCAATAGTCTAAATTAAGTTTAGTATGTGCGCAACGAATCGACACCATTATTTTGATCTTCAAATAAGGTTTGTTATTGATTATACATATTTTCATCACCCAACAACATTTTATTTTTTGGTCTACCATACCTACTCATTAAAAATGCATGAATATGCGTAATGCCATTATTTGTTAATATTTAAACATCAAGGTGTATCTTAGCTTCGAGAATTTCACATTTCAGACACACTCCTTTGTTCTCTACTGCTTCGACAATGGTCTTCCGCAATTTGTCAAGAATTACAGATGTTATAGATTTTCGGCTGATTCCTATGAAAAGACCGGTCCCCAGCCACATTGTCTTAGCATTCCTTTGATGTCTATCGTTTAATATTCTACCGTGGATCGTCAAATCAAGGGAGATGTGCTAACCACGATCATAATGACGACTTACAAAGAGCTTTTGCTAGTGTCAAAATGTTTGCAGATGAAAATGATTATCGCAGTTTGTTTTTTAGTTTATTGTTTATTTATAAATTGAATTCGAAGTTACTTTTTAAACTATAAAGGGTGATAAAAACCTCTTAACGAAGCCGAAAGGCACTTGTTCTTCCCATCATTGCAATATTTTTTTTTGTTTTTTTTAAATGTTTGTTGTGTGTTTGTTTTAATGTAAGATGTTTACTTTAAACATCTTCACGACCCCAGTACTATTCAATCGATCCATCAGCACAATATTTTGAGTTAGTTACATTGAGTTCTACAACAAAACATGATTTTTCACCCCAAAAAAAAGTCGTTTCCCAATAATAATTTTTGCGTAAATTTACTTAGTTTGATGTACAGAATGCTTGTTTGACGGCTTCGTGATGAGGTTGTTTACACCCTGTATACCTATGGCTAGGATATTATACAGGGTGTCGTGGAGGTGTTTAGAGTAAAAATCTTCCAATAAAAACTTGTCTAAAAGTTGGAACTTTGACTCCCAATATCTCCGTAACTAAAAAGTTCCCACGTATGGTGTACTCGTAGAACAGAAATATGATCGCAACGACGGGGAGAACAAGTGCATTTCGGCTTCGTTAAGAGGTTTTTTACACCCTATAAACTTGCATAAAATACTGAAAGTAATGATTATAAAACTATCCATAATAATTGAGAAGGCAAAACAATACTGGAGCTATAATGTTGGTTATAGTTGTTAGTTAGGAACATTCTATCAGTTAAGGGAGAAACGCCAGGATAGCCCACCAAATTCAAATTTTCTTACGTTTTTTTCAATTTACCGGTCGGTGTCAGATTGGGATAAAAGGCACTTAGGTATTGATGATAATAATAATAATAATAATAATAATCTTTATTTATATAAAAACAGATTGTAGTACATTTATAAGATGTTACAAAGTGGGTAGTATTAAATCACTGGCAATCAAGTGGGTGACGTGCTGTTCTCCTTGCTAGGCTATGAAATAGCCTGTATTAAGAAGTAACAGTGCCGATCCCCCCAAATTGTATTACTACAATTTTATTTTTACAGCAACTAAAATAAGTTTAAATTTGACTTTTTACAATACTACAGATATTGGTGCGCGAGCGCGTTTGTGTATGAGTGTGCATGAGTGCGTGTGTGATGTGTGTGCGTGTGAGAGTGCGTGTGGGTTTGTCTGTTTAAGTGAGTGTAGGTCCGCGAGCTTGTGGCTGTGTAAGCGTGCGTAAGTAAGTGGATTTGGTTAGATTGTGGGTCTATGTTTTGGGTGAGTGGTACAAGATACAAACTTGTCATACTTAATTAAATTAAATATTTTTCTGTTTCGTCGTAGGTTTTATTTTGAAGAAATGTGCGGACAGTCTTTTTACAATTATGATAGGACAATCTATATATTGGACATGTTTTGTTTATCGCATTGTAAAGGGACGGACCTAAATAATAAAAGAATCTTTTAGTAAACGATAAGCGGGTTTTTGGAGGAGTACATATTATATCTTTTCGGCGTTTCGTAATTTCAATGTAGGGGGTTATGCGGTGTTGCAACAGAATTGATTGTAAAATAAAGTGTTGCCGCACGTTGAGGACATTGCAATTTTCATATAACTGATTAGTTGGATAAAGTAGTGGGCGGAAGGTAGCCACTTTCAAAATAGCGCGATGTGCAATTTCCAGCGGTTTAAGGATAGTTTTTGCAGCACCACCCCAACAGGGAATACAATAGGTAATAATAGACAGGCATAAGGCAAAGTAGACATTACGTATAATTATAGGATTAGTAATATTTCTTAAGGTTTTAAAGATATATATAAGTTTGCGAACTCTGCCAGTAAGGACATTAATATGAGATTTAAATTTAAGATTCTTATCTATGATTATACCTAGGTATTTGATTTCATCCGTAGAAGATATGGGTGCATAGTGGCATGACACTTGAGTTTGCAAATTGCATGTGTGAGCTTTAAGTACTAATCGTGGGTTTGGTTGGGTAGCAGAACTGACCGAGTAGGTAATGAACTTGGTTTTAGAGTTATTTAATGTAAGCGTGTTGAGATAGAGCCAGTTCAGCGCTACATTAAAACCATGTTGTGCTTTGTCCTCAAGTTCAGACCATGTGTTGGCGACGAAAGTAATAGCAGTGTCATCCGCAAATGATGTCATCTTGGCATTAGGGATATTTAAATTGCATAGGTCGTTAATAAAGACTAGAAATAAAGTGGGACCCAATATGCTCCCTTGTGGAACGCCATAGTAGATGGGGAGCTCATTGCTGCTGTGCCGATCAATCTTGACTATCTGAGAGCGATTAGTGAGGTAACTCTGAAAGAGATCAAGTTGCAATCCCCTGACACCCATCTTTTCAAGTTTGAGTAAGAGAGAACGGACGGGTACGGTGTCGAACGCCTTCGCAAGATCTAAGAATATTGTTAGGACTTTTTTGTTAGCATTCAGGTTTTGTACAATATTGCTAGTTAATTCCTGAACTGCGTCACAGGTTGACTTGTTTATACGAAATCCATATTGTTGCGGTGATAATAGTTTGCAATGTTCTAGGTAGTATACAAGTCTTTTGTTGATAAGACGTTCTAGTACCTTTGATAAGGCAGTCAGAACTGCTATGGGGCGGTAATTATTCGGCAAGTTTCCGTCGCCTCCCTTGAAGACTGGGTGAATGATTGCCTTTTTAAAAGAAGAGGGAAAGACGCCAGTCTCGAAACAGAGGTTAAAAATATGGCAAAGTATGGGCGCCAGGGAGGTTGAGTATCTCTTTAGGATGTAGGGTGATACGCCATCCCAGCCAGTCGCAGCATCAGAGCGTAATGAATGGATAACTGCTGTAATTTCGTCAAGGTCAGTAGGGTTAAGGACGAACGATGAAGTTGATGAGATGTCAGAATTGGGTTGAGTGACTGTCATTGGCTGCGTAGTACTAGTATGAATATTATTTGCAAGTCTCTCGCCTATGTTAACGAAGTATGAGTTTATAGTGTTGCAAGACACAATAGGTGAAGATGACAAAGTTAGTAATTGGACAGATGTATTATTTGTTTTATTAGTGTTAGTTACCCGTTTAATAGTGTCCCATAGTGTTTTTGGGTTTTTACTAGCTTTTTTTAGTTCTTCTGTATCATAAATTCTCTTAGCCTTCTTTAAAATACGAATACAAAAATGTCTGTATCGAAGGTAGGTAATTTTTATAACTTCATTTCCTGGGAATTTTTTTACTTTCTTGTGTAGAGCATCCCTGTTTCTTATGCACCGTAATAAACCAGATGTGATCCACGGTTTTAGGATTCTCTTTTTTGATGATACTTTTTTAACTGTGGTATTTTCAGAAATGGATGCAGTCATTAGATTTAGTAATTTATCGGTAGCCATATTTGCATCTTTTATATTGAAAATAGGGCTGAAATCCAGTTGTGATATTGATTTGTCAAGACCATCATAATCAATTTTCGTTTTAAGGGAGTTTGCGACCATTCGTAAACATTTATCTTGAATGCAAAGTAAGGATGAGGAGTGATCAGTTATTGTGGAGCTTAAAACAAACGTGTAGGTGGGGGAAATTGTTTTGATAAACGTGTGATCCAAACAATTGCCATCCCTAGTCGGTAGGGTGTGGGCAGGGAGATAACCGTGAAAGGCAAGGCAATTTAGGTATTCGTGAGAGCGCATGTCTGATGTGGTTGGTTTGATGTCCACGTTCAGGTCACCTGTCAGAACTACTGATTTAAATCTATACAACGTCGGAAGAATGTTGTTAAGAGCTGTAAGAAAGCTGTTTATATTGTCTATTGACGGTGATCGATAGATACAGATTATCGCTAAGTACAAGATGATTTTTATAATAAGACCAGATGCAGATCGGTGGAAATCTGGCTCTTCACATGTAACAGACAGGTCCGATTTCGAATAAACCAGTACACCATCACTTTGATTTATATGTTTGGTGGTCATGAACGTGGAGTAATTATTGAGAATCGGAATAATGGTATTGCTAGAGCATGGTAACCAACATTCAGTTAAAACAACCAGATCGCATTCGAAAGAAATTCGGTGCAGAAGCGTTTGCAAGTTCAAAAACTTACGGTTTACAGACCGAATGTTTTGCGTCAGGATTTTAATGAAATTATTAGGACACTTCACGATGGAGAGTGTTTCCTCAGGTGTGCATGTATGAGTAGTTGATACAGATAGTTCGTCGATACTATCAATTAGATTGTTTATGTTAGTGGTCATTTTTCCGGTAAGGTAAATGTAGTTTGAGGGTTACGAGAAAATAGGGTGGTATTTGTTTTAGGAACGTGTAGAAGGCTTATGATTGGTGGCATTAAGTTTGAGAACAAATATTTTATGATATTAAAGTAGCTAGGTAAGGAATAATAGGGAGGAACGCAAGCATATGTAAAGAGTATATATGGTGACATGATGAAGTTGTAATATGTAGGTGTTGAGTGTGTCATGTATGTTGAGAGTATGTTGTATTGATAGTAATAGGTATGTGTGTGAGTTTTGTTTGTATTTGTATTTAGTATTTTAACATGGCAATTCGAAAAAATCATAAAAGTAATCAGATAATACGCAAGATATAGCAGGGTATACTTAAATGTACGTAGTCACGCTTTGATGGTTGTCGCCAGCTGCTGTAGTTGTTCTTCGCTTCTTACCACGATAGTCTGGCTGTCAGAATCCTTTTTAAGCATAACTCTTCCGTTCGACGTCCAGCAATAGTTGTACTGGTGTTGTTTAGCGTGGTTTCGAGTAAGGTAAAATAACCTTTTAGAATTGGCTGTTAGAAGCTCAGTGATGTAGATAGGTGTTACCGGTGCAGATTTTAAGTTAAGATGGGTTGATTTTATCTTGTCTGTGGGATTGAGTTTATTGTAGTCTTTAACAGCAGCAAGAAAATTTGTTTTCGTAAGGGTATTACAGAACTCAACCGATAAACTCGATGTTATGTTTTCCTTTTTTGAGGGTAGTCTTATAATATCGCGGATGCTAGCAGATTCGGTATCAAGGCCTAGATGTCTTGTTAGGTGCGATATAGTTTCGTATAGCATGACTTTGGTCTCATTGATGATGATGATTTTAATGTGTTCAATTTATAACTCAGTAAAGCCATATTCGTTACGGTCGCGAATTATATTTTAATCAACATACCTGTCACTGACCAAGAAATTGCAAAAAACGTAACAAAATTTGAATTTCGCGGGCTAACTTTTCTTTTTCGGGTGGGTAATCATAAAATGACTCCTCCCTCTCTGGGCGGAGCAGGAAGGAGTGTCAGACTTACTGACTAAAACCCATCCATGATCCTTCATCGTCCTTTGTGCTCCGGGGCACGGGATCGCTTTCGAACAGTCCCGCAGCCCCGGCAGGCGTCGGTCCTTGCGGGCCCCTTCCTTTTGCTGACTCTCTTTGAGGCGCGCGTGGAACACGAAAGCATTACCATTTCAAGCAATAGCTTTCAACTTCATCTAAAAACTCATCTGTTTATTTTCATTAGAGCACAAGGAGCCAGCTGTCTTTTCCAATGTACAAATGATGGTCATCTCTTCTTGTTTAATTGTCCACAACAGGCACGAACTATTATTTTTCTATACGATCGTATCTTCCATATTTCTATGATCGAAGTTATTCACGCTGCTGATAGATCCTTTGTTTCGACAAGAATTGTGATTTTTGTGAAGCAAAACAAAAGGCTATCGTTACATTGTCTCAGGGACATCATTAGCGGCGATATTTCTCATGTTTTGTATTGGAGGTACCTTTGTCATTGTATTGGGTAGATAGTATCTTCGTAATAGTACGAGTATATCCATTTTCCATCTGATATTATAAATACGAAAGTTTATTTGTTTGTTACGTTTTCACGCCTAAACCACTGAACCGATGATCCTGAAATTATTATTATTATTTATTTATATCGAACACAAGTGATTCATATTGTTGTTAGTAATACTTACAAACTATGTTAGCAAAATTCTCATTAAAATAATATTAATATTTAACCAATTATCAATTCAAAAACCTATAGCTATAACTAAGTCCGCTTTTCGATGCACCAGACCTGCAGCTGTGTATACGGGTCCAGTGCCCCAGGAACGGACAGTCAGGTTTATCCACTATTACCTTTAAGATGCTGTTGGTGCTCCCCCGAAGCCGCCGCATCAGGGATGCTGTTCTTTTTCGCATAATTGTTTGAAAGCTATCTATAAAAAAAATGCATAAACGTTGTCAGGTGTCTCCCGACGGACATCAAACTCAAACTCAAACTCAAAGCATTTATTTCAATTAGACCATTACGGCACTTTTGAAAGTCAAAAATACAAAAAAGAAAATCAAAGCTACAGTCCCAGTCACAAGGCATAATAACTTGAGAAAGTACTGTAGTATAGCTTTCATCCCAGAAAAAAGTACTGCTCCCGAGGAACACAACAATAACATTCTTATGATGATAATAGATGGCGCCACGTGTCTTTCCAATCATGATTAAATTATATTATTACAAGTGAGGTCCTGGATTCGATTCCCAGGTCAAGTAAAGTGTTATTCGGTTTTTCCATCAGGAATTTTTCAGTAGCTGTCAAGGAGTCTGGATTTGTGTTCGGTAGATGGCATTAGGGCCGCCCCCTATTACATGGGACTTAAACATAACTGGTGAAATGTGGATATACTATTAGGGAAAACACGTGGGTTGTTATGTTATGTTAGTATAACAGTATAACTTATCTTGTCGATATTTTCATTCAATTTTCCTTCACAAAAAATACCACAACCTAATATTGTAACTCAATATTGAATCTAACAGAATTCTATTGATTTAATAAGAAAACGATAACATTCTAACAGAGAGAAGAGGTTTGAAAGCAAAATATTATGTTTGGCAAGTTAGTGTGAGTTTAGTAGCCGCTCGACGGATCGCTCTGCATTATAGACCATCTTTTGTTTTAGGGCTGGCTAGCAAAATTTCGGAAATATGATGTCAGTTGATGTTGCATTGGTCTTGTGGTACAAACAAGGCCGTAGTCAGAAAACAATTTCAGGGGGGTTTGGTTTGGTGGAACAGTAGAAAATACATAAAATTGTTTTAGTAAAAGAAAATGGAAAAAAATAAAAAATGAAAATGGTGTTACTTACAAGTAAGTAAGTACAAACAAGGCCGTAGCCAGAAACCAATTTCAGGGGGGGTTTGGTTTGGAGGAACAGTAGAAAAACATAAAATTGTTTTAGTAAAAGAAAATGGAAAAAAAATAAAAAATGAAAATGGTGTTACTTACTTATCATAAATATAATATTTAATAAATATTATATTTATGACAAGTAAGTAACACCATTTTATTTCTACAAAAACATTACAGAAATATTAACACCGTATTACAAAATTAAATTGAGTCTTCTTTGCAGCAAACATTAATCAATTACGTACCTCCTCAGTGTCGATGTCAATTCTGCAATGGATTGACATTAACGTCATAAATAAAAATAAGGGTAGGTAGAGAGTTGTTTGTGATGATTTACTATTATGTTATGTGCCTATAACAACAGAGTGAGACGGGCGTACTGCAGTCTCATAATACTTACTAAAATATATTTTTTTTTTTTACATTTTGGGGGGGTATCAATCCCCCTTGATCCGGGGCCCTTGGCTACGGTCTTTTTTTATTTTATTTTTTTCGTTTGGGAAATCATCAAATGACTCCTTCCGCTCTGGGCGGAGCAGGAGGGAGTGTCAGACTTTTACTGACTAAAACCCATCCATGTTCCTTAATCGCCCTTGTGTTCCGGGCCCCCGGGCTACGGCCTTGGGTACAAAAGTTGCCGATATGCCCGGCGGCACCATAAGCGCCATAACCCTGGGTTCCTGGGGTCGACTCCTAGGTCGGGTAAAGTCTTTCTAGGTTTTTCCGTTAGGAGTTTAGAGTCAGCAAGTCATAGAATACGATCTCACGTGCTTTCCAAGGTAAGGGAATGTGATACTCAGTACCTCGGAACGTTGGTCCTACGCCCCGGGGAGAGAACCTCCCCAGGCGTGTCGGATTCCTGTGTGAGTTTGGGAAGATATAATGCTTGTTTTGCTGAGATTTGCCACCTTCACTGAAAACGGTATTTTGAGAAAGTCATAACAGAGCGAAGAGGTTGAAAGCAAATATTATGTTTTAGTTTGTGTGAGTTCAGTCGTCGCCCAATAGATTGCTCCTCACTGGTTTATTTTAATTATCAATCGACTACTTTGCTTTATGGCTGGCTTTAGGAAATTTTTGAACGCAGAACTGTCTATTTGTTTGAAATGTTTGGACGTAGCTTTTTGTCTAATAAGGCTCCAGGTGAAACATAAAGTTGTTATTGTTTTATTAAATAGCGTGGGGTATCTTAAATCATTATGGTATTCCTTAGGACTATTAAAAAGTTTGTCAAAAATCCTTAATTAACTTACTGACAATTTTTTTGTAACAACTTATCCTATTTAAATGGCTATTGATATTAAGAAGGACCTATACACACAGTATAATTCCACAAAAACATATAAACCAGCACAATCACAAAATAGTCAACCCTAAAGCATAATATCTCTAAGGCTGACGCCTAACGATATCATAAAATAATTTATTGCTCTCTCCGATCGACGATCGAGTTCGCATTGAATGCGCGATATCAGAATAGGTACGTTCAAAGTGAGATTTAACAATAGATTAAATTTTAGCGATAAATCGAATGGCTGGTAATCATTTTAAATCGAATTCATTGCTGTTGAAATGATACTAAAGTAGCACATTATGTAAATGAGGTAGATAAATTGTATATTTATTATGGAGTGACCGGATTTTATGTTTTATAAGAAAACGATCTTCGGTTATTATTTCGTTGGCACAATCCGCGTAGTTCCAACTTTAAATTTTGTTGGTGCAAAACTGAGTGGTGCAGAGGTTATTCCAGCTGCATCACATAGAAGGAAAACTTCGTTAGGAACCGGTGTATCGTACATCTAATGCCGGCTGTACACTCTCGCCGAGACATTCCGAGGCAGGGCGAGCGCGAGAGTGTAGATGGTAGCGCTCGCCCGCCTCGGCCTGTCTCGGTGTTCCTCGCTAGCTCTCCGTCCCGAGTCGGTTTTTGCGCGCGAGTCAAAGGGTCTCGCCCAAACTGCGAGCGCGTCGCTGTACACTCTCGTTTCTCCCAGTTGCGATACCGATACATCAATTAAGAAGTAAAATTAAAATTAAATTCTCGTACCCATGTTCTGTTACGTTGAATTGTGACCATCCACCATCTCCGTTTACGCCCCTTTTTTGTATATTTTTATAATAGGTATATACTTAAGTAACGGTAATAAGTGATGGCACATTGTGCAACAGCAGCAACAACTTCTGTTTCGTCCATTCCCTTGGCGTCCACAATTGAAAATGATCGCTCGGTGAGAGTTTACATGGTCACTCGTTTCGACCGATTCGAGGCTCTCGGGCGAGGCACAGCGAGTGCTCTCGGGCGAGAGTGTACAGCCGGCATTAAAGTTCAAGACATTTTTGTCATCCCGCTATGGGCCCGCCTCATGTGGGAAGACAATCGATTATATGAATAGACGACCTCATGAAAGTGGCTGGAAGCGACTGGATAGCCATGACATGAAGCCGCCAAAAGTGCATTGGGTGGCCAAAGTTTGAAGAAGAAGAGGAATACTCATTCTTTAAAAAAAAAAGCCTACAAGTATCACTGGGATACTGGGAACTTAATACAGGGTGTAAACAACCTCATCACGAAGCCATCAACCAAGCATTCTGTACATCAAACTAAGTAACTTTACGCAAAAACTATTGCTGGGAAATGACTTTTTTTTTATAGAACTCAATGTAACGCACTCAAGACATTGTGTTGATGGATGGATTGAATAGAACGGGGTTCGTGGAGGTTTTTAAAGTAAAAATCTTACATTAAAGACTTGTACAAAAAGTTGCAACTTTGACCCCCAATATCTCCGTAACTAGAAGGTTCCCTGGTATGGTGTAGAACAAAAAAAATGATCGCAATGACGTGGAAAACAAGCGCCTTTCGGCATCATTAAGAGGTTATTTACACCTTCTACAGGTTGATGATTGTGCTTCGATTATGAAAATCTTAAAACTATGATAACCAATAGAGAAAGCATATGCATGAAGTCTGATAATCTGTTGCCATACCTACTGAATATAGCTAATATATTAATAAGCACAGCGTTATCGGTAACCGTGAATATTACAAGCTATCAGTATTGTTTTGCTGCAGATATGATTAATTTATCTATTATGTATAGGCATCAGATTAGTCTATAATCCTAATTGATTATCTCTATACCGAACGTCATACTTACTCATTCTTGCTAAAAATCGCCTGAGAGCGTTATGATAGGACGTTACCCGTTACCTATATATACAAAATTAATTGAAGAAAAATAAAACACGAAAAATGGACGTTCCCTTAAAACAACAACAAGATTACATCATGCCTGTTGTCCCGTAGGGCATGTGGATGGAGCTATGGGCTACCTCGCGTCCGTCCGTCTATGACGACATGCCGTGTCGACGGCGGGTTCGTGTTCCACGCCCGTCTCAAAGAAATGTCAGCAAAAGGAAGGGGTCCGCAAGGGCCGATGCCTGCCGGGGCTGCGGGACTGTTCGAAAGAGATACCGTGGCCCCGGAACACAAAGGGCGATGAAAGAATATAGATGGGTTTTGTTCCGTAAAAGTCTGACACTCACTCCCTCCTGCTCCGCCCAGAGCGGGAAAAGTCATTTGAAAAAAAAAGCCTTCGCCTTAAAACATCATCACCTTCCTACTTTCCCAACTAAGTATGTTAGGGCCGGCTTCCCCTTCCAGTCTAACCGGATGCAGATGATTATCAGTATTTTACATGGAGCGACTGCCTATCTGACCTCCTCAACCCAGTTAGTGTACTGTTGGTTAGAATTTCGGGCCACTGACTACCTGTAACGACTGTAAAATATGTATGAATGACAACCAGGACTAACGGCTTAACGTGCTTTCCGAGGCACGGAGGGCACTCGATTTTTAATGGGTGGTCACCCATCCACGAACCAACCTAGGCAAGCGCGGCTTAACCTGAAGATCGACCCAAGCGGCTGTTATTATTTTGATTTCATTAGACATCACATGATTGAATGTCTAAATAAAATAAGACTTTCATCATAATAGATGCCGCATAGTGCCAACAGGGCTTAGACTCATCCCACGTAAAGAACTTTACTATTTATCGTTCATTCAATATTCTAAGTCACATCATAAACATAATCCCGACAATTCACCTCCCACAGTTCTGTGTGGGTGTCACTCGAAATACTGAGGTTTATTTAATGACTCTTGAGGTTTGGGCTATTTATACATTATACCTCCTTATTTATATCCATGTAACACGTGAATGCGTTTCTAAGATAAGAACCAGTTTACATTATTCCAGTAGCATTCCATGCCAGCTGTCGAATCTAGCACTGGAATAATGTGAACCAATATCAAAATGTTCTCGAATGAGCATTTCAGTGAGCGCTCTAGTCCAGTGACTGGATTCGCGGTCTACTTTTCAATCCAGCGCCCCCAATCTAGTATAGCTCGAATAATGTAGACGACCAATCCAGTGCTGGATAAAACGTTGAACAGGGAACAAGCATTGTTGTTTTTTGTGAATACGCACTTCGAGTAACACACTCAACTGGATTACTCGCTGGATTACTGGACTCGAATAATGTGGATCGTAATAGGGAAATATGCATACATTTTATTTTTTTATTTCGATACGGAATCTTAAAGTACTATAAAAATAATGTCAAAAAAGCGAAAACAAGACATAAATCGGACAAACAACACAAAAGTTATAACCATTTAAACTTTTGTTTCTATCTCTTTCTAGATCAACGGAATTTAGTATGGAGTTCGTACGTCGTTGCAGAGAATGACGTCATTCGCTTTATCGGATCTCTCTGTCTAATCAGCAGTTTAAAATGCTTATAACTTAGTATTTTTTATAGATATTAAAAAAAATAACTTCACTTTGCTATTTCTGATGGTAATACGCTTTGTTTAGAGTGATAAAAAAATCATGCATATAACCTATTAGTTTATTTTTCATTTTATCTCAATAACTTCCCTCTTTTACTCAAAGAACCTATGATGTTCCTATATTGCGTATATTCCCAGTCGCCCCCGCGGGGATTGCCACCGGAGGCAAATGGGAATAATTCGTAGGATGTTCCACGTTAAGGTGGATGCTCAAGGGTAGCCCGCGAAATTCAAATTTTCTTACGTTTTTTGCAATTTGCAGGCCAGTGTTAGGTTGTATGTTGATTAAAATATTGTTTGCGACTGTAAGACGTATGTAGTAACACAATTATAATCATCAAAATCATCAATACAACCCTCCAAGTTCATAAAGGTGCAAGAATGATTTTGACCTTGGAAAAGTAATTTTTCCACCTATATGAACTTTGAGGGTTGTATTGATGATTTTGATGAATATAATTCTGTAACTACATACGTCTTACAGTCGCAAACAAAATTTTAATCAACATACAACCTAGCACTGGCCTGAAAATTGCAAAAAACGTAAGAAAATTTGAATTTCGCGGGCTACCCTTGAGCATCCACCTTAGCCAAGAGACCTCTTCTTAATTGGCAAGCAAATATTAGTTCTTCCTCTGTTTGTCTTGAGTACAGTTTGTATATTTTCTATAAATACGAAACTCTTAAGTACACAGGTAGGGAACGGTTGTCGTTTCCCAAGAGACAGTAGTCTGAACTTCTATCTGTTGGAAGATTGTGTTTTCATTGGTAAGTTGTATGTAGGTACTATGACTGGGCTTATATTTACTAAGTACTTGCCGATATTTAAAAGTATATTTTGTTTAAGAAAAATTAAAACAAACTAAGGTTTAAACCGATATTTGGAAGTTGTTCATTCAAGTTAAAAAATTTCGCAATTTTCGTTTTGTCAGTTTCTCCGAAAGCCCGTCCAAAGATTTAGAATTACAGAGTTTTCAAAGGTAACTTATGGCTGCGCTAAGCAACTGTACTAAGCTTCGTTTTATGTCAAAATAATTGGTCGCGATCGTCCATTGCAACCTATTGTTACGTTGCGCATGAACGCGAAGAAAATGAACCGCTCAACTAGCATGGCAAACCTCGTCATACGTTTTACGTGGCGTGTACGCCAAATTTTATCCAAACTTCTTCAGCTGTTTTTGTGTGGAAGAGTAGCAAATACCCATCCGTCCATCCATCCATCCTCATACCTGCGCACCTGATGATCTACTTATTCCATCAGTGAGCGAGGGTCGTGTGGCTGAGTTTGAGGCTAAACACATTTGAAATTTTAGCCATCGAAACGCTAAGAACATGTAAAAATTCATGTAATTCTAGAACATATAAGACAATCGTAACAACATTAGCACAACTCACACTACACCTGCACAAAATGTAGGTACTGTGTACATAATAAATAGCTAGCATGCTCGTTAATATTTCAAGTTTAGCTCAATTAGTGGAGCGATTAGACGGCGGTGGACTAAAGACGCTGTAATGGATGCCTGCGAGATAATCCCGGATTAATGGCTTGATTGTACACAAGATTTTTGGTTGGAGTGGAGAATTTAGGTGGTTGGTGGCTAGCAAGTAAAGAAGCTTTCCTAATTAACGTAGCGTGAGCTATAAGGATGCGTGGATTGAGTAGTCCACACTTATCCCGGGTAGCGAGCACACCGCGTACCCTTAGAGTTCATCTACTTACTGATAATTTGGTGGTTTTATTCTAATCCTTAATTAGCGAACACCACATTTAAGGCATAATGCCGAGTGTTGACTCTTCACGTGATCAGAGGACTAGCCTATTTCTTGGCCAAAGAATCAGCATTGCCATCCAACAATGCAATGCTGCCAGCTTCTGGGCACTTTCCCTATTGACAGCGACGTGGACGAATTTTTTGGCGCCCTGTTATTTTTTTCCCTTTTGATACTTGCACATAATATTTTCATTATTTATTTAAATTTGTCTATAGTTTGTAAAATTACTTATGTATAAATGTTACTAGAAAATAAAAACAACCGGTGTAATTAAATAAAACCCACTTTACGTGAAGCAAAGTGAGCAGAATTTTCTGAATTAGGGACATAACGGGCCGATGGGGAGAGGCGACCCCAGACCGGAAGTCATAGCGTTGGATAGTCTTCGACCTTGTGTGAGGCCACAAGGTGAACCGATGACCTGGAGAATGCAGGAATCCACAAAAAAAAACCGTTGGATTTGACAAGTAAGGACCGGGGCGTGTGGCGACGCTTGACGGGAGCCATCAGTCTTTTAGCTGATAATTATGATGACCTAATGGGCCTATTTCACAGTATTTGGCTGTTTGATTATAAGCTCAATCTACTCGATATATACAAAAATAAAACAGTTTGTATGAAGTTACGTAATAATTTGTACCTCAAAAGAGGGCGGGCGATTTCTCAACACATGAAAAAGACCATAAAATCACACGAAAACCAAAGCCCAAAGATTACGTACCGTAACTGAAACTACTCCAATCTTCACAACAGCGAACTACAGAAAAACAAAAGGCAATCTATCGAGCACTCCAACAATTAGTGCTCTTCATTATTTCATTAGCCCCCTCCCCCCCCCCATCAGTCAGAAACTTCTCGAAGCTTGGAGGCATACAAAACAGGCCCCTGTACAAATACAATTCTGTTCGAGTCTACGGAACCCTTTTTATTAGGGGATACTTTAGCTAATTCACGAACATTTCTTTTTTTTTCTCTTTTGTAGCCGGTGCCTTGTTTTGATAGGCTATTGGGAGTTGATTAAATCATTACGTTTTGTGTTAGTGGGGGTTTTACAGAGGATACTGTAGGAATGTTGTTACTTAATAATATTAGGAAGAGTTTCCCTACCCGACTCATTTGTGCAACTTGCTGAAAATCTCACAACTGAACACGAGTTACACTGTCTATTTAATTATTGTCACAGTAAAAAATGGGGTTTACGAATGATTTGTGTTAAAAGCGCAATTTTAGTGTCGTTGATGCTACGATTGCTTTTAAATCTAAATTATCAGCGGAGTAATTGCTTTAAATCGCAATGCTTTATTGTACAATCGATCAATATTCGTTGCCTTATTTACGATTTTTTTTTTGATTTGTATGTTGGGAAAAGGCTAGGCAGATGAGATGATGTAGCAGTGGATTAAAATGGTGACGAATAGATGGATGGAATTGAAAATATTGTACACATTTAGGGCGCAGGTCGTTTCGACAGATACATACGTAAAAATAATGTAATGGAATGAAATTGTTGTACGCAGTTTGTCTTGTGTGAACCAAAACCAAATAAAAATAAAAAAAAGTTTAGTAATCCTCACAAAAACTAGTGAATTGTCGATTAAGAAAGTCAAGACGTTCCTGGCTTTCAAATAAAAGTAATTAAAATAATAATCTGAAGCAAAACGGAAGGAATAAAATGGAGGATAGCGGTTAGTGAATTTTTAATTATTCAACTTTATAATTGAACATTTGATCTTTAATAGCAGATGTTGCAGTCATCTTCTGTAGTTTTAATTACTGGGAAAGGCTTTTGGGATCTGCTCAAAGTACTTTTATCAGTCGGTGTGTGTAATCTATACTAAAATTATAAAGAGGTAACATTTGTTTGTAAGTTTGTAAGTTTGTATGTAGGGGGTAATCTCCGGAAGTAATGAACCAATTTTAAAAACTGTTTCACTGCCAGAAAGCTACATTATTCGTGAGTGCTATAGGCTATATTTTATTTCCGTACTCCCACGGGAACGGGAACTACGCGGGTGAAACCGCTGGACGTCAGCTAGCGACTTATAAATTCCGTGGATTCATGATAATTATGTAGGTAGTGTTTAATAATATGATACGAAATAAGTTTTTAAACTGTCGTGGTCACTAGCATTATCATGATGTGTCACTGTTTTTAAATAAAAGGTACTTTACCGCGTATCTTCAGTTACATCCATATTGAATCGATAAAAAGATACCTATATAGTTTTATCTGCAATTCAATATTTTTTGCCATAAAAACTAGTAGTTGTAACACTGTTTTAAGCTTTCACTGTTCATAACTATACTACAAACTACAAATTAATGTCACTTACGGGACCCATGACCCATGACCGCGTTAAACCGCGATCATGGCGTTTGCAACAGCGTCGAAATATCGGGAGCTCAAAAATAAACAATAATCACGGAATACATCCCGTAAGTGACATTTGTAGTATAGTAGTTGTAATTTGAACTTTTTAGGTTTCATAAATTATGGTGCTTTACCTGTTTTTCATTTTCATAAAGCAACATTATTAGTAGCAAACTTGGAGAAAAACAAGACGAAACCTTATAAAAACATGAAGTTTGACTTGTAGCTCGCATGGAAGTAAAGCAAACTGGGATACAGCGAAGGTAAACATATCGGTGACCGCGTTTCAGCTTGTTTATTTTAGAGATCAACAACCTCGTGCTGGGTGGATGTAGGGGTGACACTAACTGTAGCCATTTTATTGTTTTTAATTTTTACATTTATTGTTAGTCGAGTGGTCGCACGCTACGACTGCTGGAGGTCCTGGGTTCGATTCCCAGGTTGGCCAAAAGTGTTTAAGTTTTTCCTTCAGGATTTTCTCAGTAGCAACCGTGAAGTCCGGATTTGTGCCCGGTTGATGTCAATAGGCTCGCCCCCTGTTATATGGGACTTGTACGTAACTGGCAAAATGTGGGTGTAACGGACACCTCTTCCTAACCCTTCGGTAATTACAGGTGTATGTTGTGTTATGTTATTAAAGGCTGGTAAATAGATTGCTACCTGAAAAAAAGAATAAGATGCAGCTACTTCTATATAATTCACATATCTACTCATACCTATAAATAAAAGATTAAACGTTGATTATTTTCACTTATTTCATTTTTAAACTAGATAGTCACCCCTGTTTTCAACTGATGTTTAATACAACTTCCGTAATAAGTTCTCTTGAAGAGCAGGTTTGGTGCAATGATAACGGTTCTGACTTATGAGTGGTAGGTCCTAGTTTCGAAGGGTCCGTGGCTTAGGCCCCCAGTGGTCGAGGCACCCGTGGCCGACGCCCCGACGGATTAAATTTATCGAATCGGATAAATTTAATCCAAAGCAATTTTTGATCAAATGTACTGTCAGGCAGAAAAATCATCATCATCTGCCTTGCCTTTACCCAAGTATAACCCAGGCAGGCGCATTATAAATAAATAAATAAATTAAATTAAACTTTATTTCAGACTGAAGTCCATAGTTTGTTAGTATTTTAGTTTTAGTAACAAAGATGCTTAGGTACTAAGTTAGTATTGTTACTTTTTATTGCATTACTTTGAGTAATTTATTTTATCACCACTGCTCTCAAAGCGGCGAACAAAATCTTCTTGAGGAAACGGGCTCGTCGTAGAACCGAAAATTCGAACACGTGACATCTACCAACGAATGGTAACCAATGGGTTACCATTAGGGAATGCACTCTCATAGAGAAGAGGCCTGTGTCCGAGAAGTGAGAACATTAGAAGCTGATCATGCTAATAAGTTATCTTATTAATGACTAGCTGACGTCCCGCGGTTTCACCCGCGTAGTTCCCGTTCCCGTGGGAGAACAGGGATAAAATATAGCCTATGTTACTCAGTAAAAACGTGGTTTTCTAATGGTGAAAGATTTTTTGTCAAATCGGCTCAGTAGTTTTTGAGTTTATTCATTACAAACATACACAAACAAAAATTAAAATCATTCCTATTTATAATATTAGTGTAGATGACGAAAACCGCGTTAGGTTGTTTAAAAGACCTAATCGCGCACACAGACTGATTTGTAAACTGACTTTGCTTTTATTGTATTAAGATAAGTGTAAGTACGTTGTAGTAAAACGCCTAAAGCTGACACGTAAGTCTCACAAAGTTTGCAAGAGGTTTCCAACAGATAGTTTGACATAATCTCTTGTCATGTCACAACCACCCCACTTGAAGTTTACTCCCAGTTAAAACATTTTCTTATAAATCTCAAGTAATATTATAATTATATTTTACGGTAAACATAATTATCCAATAAGGTTTCCACTGCTGGGATACCGGCTTCATCTGTGAGTGGGACTGGGATCCTTCCATTTTTTTGCTTTCTGGCTTGTGAGGAATGTTATGGAGGAGAAAGGAGTAAACGATGCCGTGGCGTTTGACAGGGGAGAATGGAACAAAAAAATATGTTGTGAAGACCCTTTTTTTCGGATGGGATATCATCAAATGCCTCCTCCCGCTCTGGGCGGAGCAGGAGGGAGTGTCAGACTTTTACTGACTAAAACCCACCCATGTTCCATCATAGCCCTTTATGTTCCGGGGCCACGGTATCTCTTTCGAACAGTCCCGCAACCATCAGTCCTTGCGGACCCCTTCCTTTTGCTGACTCTCTTTGAGGCGCGCGTGGAAGACGAACGCGCCGTCGACACGGCCTGTCGTCATGAGACGGACGGACGGCGAGCTAGCCCATAGCCCACCGTCACGTCTAAACGATATGAAAAAATTAAGAGAACTTTTGTTCAAAATATTTGAATCAAATACTGATAAACTCGCGTATCGAAAAAAGTCCCATTTAAATCAATAAGTAAATTCAAAATCTAAATCACTATTGCTCCAAGCTAGACATCTAACAGCTCTCCAATATCTCTGAAAATCCTATTACAAAGAAGGATTTAATTAAAAAAACTCTCCTGATCTGTTATCTTTTTTTGAAGCGTCGTCTATCGCTGCAATGTAAATCCAGCTGTTGAGGGTACTCTGAAATTGGATTTAGAAATGGGAATCGAATGGCGAACCTCGTTCAACTCTGGCGATAATAGAGGAAGGCTGTTGAGTTATTCTGTCCCGATTATAGGCCGGGAGCTGGGAATGTAGGAGGACGAGTTTTTGACAAAAAGTTTAGACAAAAAAAAACATAAAGTACAATAAAATTAAAATAAATAAAATATTAATAGGAGAAAAAAAAATTACATTGTAATATCCTAGCCTAACCTTATAACAAATTGTACATAATATGATGTCAAAACACTCTCCACTAAATAGATTTTGAAATAAAAAAAGACAGGATGCAATTTATTGAAGCCTAAAACATTTGTTCCTGTAAACTATTTGAGTGTTGCAAAATAATCTTAACTTACCAAGAATATTTTTTTGTCGGAACACTTAGTTTCTACATCCAACTGAAAGATTTTTCTATACTAATATTAAAAAAAAAAAGTTTGTGAGGTTGTAGGGGGTAATCTCTGGATCTACTGAATCGATTTTGAAAATTATTTTAACAAAAGAAAGCCACGTTGTTTGTGAGTGTCATAGGTATTTAGATAATTTCCGAATAAAACGCGAGCGACGTCGCGGGCAAAAGCTAGTCTATACTAATATTATAAAGAGGTAACATTTGTTTGTAAGTTTGTATGTTTGTAAGTTTGTTTGTAGGGGGTAATCTCTGGAAGTAATGATCCGATTTCAAAAATTCTTTCACCATTAGAAAGCTACATTCACCGCTAGTAACATATGCTATTTTATCCCCGTACTCCCAGGGGAACGGGAACTACGCGGCACAGTGTGTTATAGGACCTGAGTTGCGGTCATGTCTCTTTTATGGGTCCATTCGATAGATCTAGCCATGATACAGCCTTGCTAAAAATACCTACCGTATTTTTTTGCTTAGTTATTTAGATATGATTTTTTTAGTGAAAGGGCAATGACCTTAAGAAAATCTTAATTTCAAGATTACTCAAAAAATATAAAATTTTTAGTTTTCTTTTTAATTGATAATGATGTTGTAGGATTTTATATAACTACATGTTAAATTAGAGGGTTGTAGCTTAAATTATTGAAGAGTAAGGATTTTTTTTCTGAATTTGACATTTATTTATTTTTTTATAAAACTATGGCGATGTAGCATTTTATTTTTTTCACATAATATACTCACCACTGTTAGTAATCATATTCCAAAATTTCACAAACTAAACTAATGGGGCAAAGGAGATAAATCGTTTCTATGTATTTTAGAAATTTCTATGGAAATAGGGTTGTACGTAATAATAATTGTGACATTATATTAAATACCTAGTACATTTATCGTATCGTTTGTTATTGCATTTGAGACGAGATACTCGCCGAGTCGTACAGCGACAAGGGTGATAAGGAGCCGAGAACACTTACAACAAAAAATATAAATTGTATGCTAATTAAATGCTTCTGTTTCAAACAAATTAAATAAATCTAGCCGAGTCAATGCTACGGGTCGATCATCTTTGCATAATTGGTCTCCTAGCATGTTAACAGGTACACCCGGAGAGTGAAGAGTACCTATATCTGCCACTCGCTGACCAACATGAGGGTTGGAGTGACTTAGTGCAAGAGGGACATGAGGGCGCTCATGTCCCTCTTGCACTAAGTCACTCGGTCGAGGCCCGATATGACATCCCCCAACAGGATGGGTCAGCTCCTGTTAAGGCGAAGCAGCGCCATGGGTCTTTGTCGGCTCCATGACGCCTCACCCCCGCTTCTCCGGACATCGTGTATGAGTATTGGGTTTTAGCATAGCTTAACGAGAGCGGACCCCTTCCCAATACCACACGATGCCCATCATAAAATAAATATAAAAAAAAACATAAAATGTTACAATCACTTACTTTGTTGACAACCCTAAGAAAATCTTTGAAAATCGATATCTCTGGTGCCCAGCCTTTGTAGCCTCTGTTTTTTTTTTGAATATACATAAACATGTATACAATATGTTGTGTATGCGCGTACCGCGCCCCTCCCCGCGCCCCTCCCCGCGCCCTCCCCGCGCCGCGCGCGATACATGAGCGTCATCTAGCAATAAAGAGTGCGTTGCCAACCAGCGATCGTTTCACTTGTCCGTGCGTATCATCGACCCATCCTCATACTTAACAGTGGCGACGAGTTTTACCCACAATTATTAATTATCAAGATGTCTAGTGTACAGTTTGGAATTTTACATAGTTTTGACCATAATACACAGACGTGGAAAACATACAAAGGTCGCATTGCCCAATATTTTGTGGCAAATGATATCAACGGAAAATCAGATCCTGCAGGCGAGAAGAGAAAAGCGATTCTTCTCAGCGCGCTCACCGAGGGTACCTACAAGTTGGTAACGGACTTGGTACTCCCAAAAGACGTTGCAGAGGTACCCTATGAAGATATTTTGTCAAGATTGGACAATCATTTCACCCCCAAGATCGTTGGGTTTGGCGAGCGTCATAAATTTTACGCGGCAACTCAACAAGCGGGGGAAACTCACTCGCAGTGGGCGGCGAGACTACGGGGCCTCACAGAAAAATGTAATTTCCTCAATGTGGAAGAGGCGCTCCGTGACAAGTTCATTATGGGGTTGCAGCCAGGACGTGAAAAGGAGAAGTTATACACGAAGGACCTCACCGACCTCACGTTGCCCAAGGTCGTAGAGATGGCAGAAAACTTGAGCTGCGCGCACGCTGCCGCTGTGGCCAGCGCAGCCGCGCCGTCACAGACGTCCACGCCAGACCAGCTTTTCAAGATCAACAGTGAGAAAAGTGTAACAAAAGTGAAATGTGGGGTGTGTGGGTACACAAATCACAAATCGGCCGAGTGTAAATTTGCTAATTACGTCTGCAAAAAGTGTAACGTAAAAGGCCATTTACGTAAAATGTGCAAGAAAGTGAACTACGTACAGGTGGATGGCGGTGACAAGGGTGAGGATGACGATGACGGTGAGCTCTTTTATATCCGTTCATTCAGGGGAGAGCCCATGATAGAAACAATTTATTTAAATAATATTCCATTTAAGTTCGAAGTAGACAGCGGCTCCGCGGTAACCGTAGTATCTGAATATTTTCAAAAAAGATATCTTAAAGATGTGCCATTATCAAACAGCCCTATACAACTGAGGACGTACAATGGGGGCAAAATAGTGTGTATAGGTACAATGCGGTTACCTATACGCTATGCGGATCAAACGCAAGAGATTTTATAGCACAGTTTAATTTACATTTAATACCGGTTAATTACTGCACAGATTCAGATGTATCCGTCAAAGATTTGCAATTGCAATATCCAAAATTATTTTCAGACACATTAGGTACCTTTAACAAATACAAAATCAAATTATTGTTAAAAGAAGGCGCAAAGCCGGTTTTTTGTAAGGCACGCCCAGTAGCGTTTGCGTTACGGGATAAGGTCGAAAAAGAAATCGATAGATTGGTCGAATTAGGTATTCTTGAACCTATAGAATATTCGGAATACGCTTCACCGATAGTCCCAGTTTTAAAACGGAATGGGACAGTGAGGTTGTGTGCAGATTACTCGATAAGTATAAACAGACAATTATTAGTGGAACAATATCCGTTACCCACAAGTAGCGAATTATTTTCAAGAATTCATGGGGGTCAGCAGTTTAGCAAGCTCGACTTATCAATGGCTTATAACCAATTTGTTCTAGATAACGAGTAGAAAAACATAACGTGCATAAACACAAATCGCGGCCTATATAGATTTACGCGTTTAGTGTTTGGGTTAGCCAGCGCGCCGTCCATTTTCCAGCGCGCGATCGAGTGCTTGCTATCCGGTTTAGATGGAGTGTTGTGCCTGCTTGATGATATTTTAGTAACGGGAAAGGATAGGCAGGAACATTTAGAAAAATTGAACTTGGTTTTAAAGCGCTTAGAGGACGCAGGGTTAACATTACAAAAAGAAAAATGTAGTTTTTTCCAGGACGAAATCAGTTATTTAGGTTATATTATTACTAAGGACGGTCTAAAAAAATCTCCGGAAAAAATTAAGGCCATGTTAGAAGCTCCAGTTCCCTCAAATATTAATGAGTTACAGTCGTTCTTGGGACTAATTAACTACTACAGGAATTTCGTACCAAATGCGTCCACTATTCTCAATCCATTATATAACTTATTAAAAAAGGGCTCTAAGTGGGCCTGGACTGAGGAACACGATAAGGCATTTAAAACAATAAAAAACTTAATGACATCGGAACAAGTCCTTGTACATTTTGACCCGAACGCCCGAACAATATTAACTGTAGACGCTTCTCCAAGTGGGTTGGGAGCAGTCCTCTCACAAGTAGGTTTAGACCGTATCGAAAGACCGATTTCATTTATGTCGCGTACCTTAAACTCAGCGGAAAAACGATACGCACAAATTCAAAAAGAAGCAACCGCCATTATTTACGGCGTGCGACGATTTCATCAGTATTTGTATGCCAGATCTGAACCGTTTATTTTACGAACGGATCACAAGCGCCTATTAGCTATTTTTGGGCCTGATATGGGAATACCAGAGATATCAGCAAATAGACTACAACGTTATGCTTTGTTCCTAAGTAGTTACAACTATAAAATAGAATATGTGCGCAGCACGGATAACAGTGCGGACTATTTTTCCCGCGCGAGCCTGCCGCGCGCGATGCATGCGTGTGCGTGCATCGAGCAATGTAAGTGCTGCGATTGCGAAGTAGCACACGACCGGGCGACTTATGTTTGTTTTGTTGTGGATGGAAGTATGCCCGTGACGTTAGATAAATTGCGCGAGGAAACAAAGGGTGACGTAGTTTTAAGGCAAGTGATAGACTTTATCTCGAACGGTTGGCCGCCAAAGGTAAACGACTTAAGGTTAAAACCGTTTCACATGTGTAAAACACAATTATCTCTTGAGAATGGGTGCGTAATGAGAGGTCACAAGGTGGTCATACCCACAAGCTTATACCAAATAATTCTTAAAGAATTACATTCTTCGCATTTAGGGATAGTTAAAACAAAGGCCGAAGCTCGATCAAGATTTTGGTTTCCGGGAATCGATCAAGCAGTAGAAACAATGATAGCTTCTTGCGATGTGTGTATTCAGCTGCGCCCTTCACCACCACGAGCCCCGCTGGCCCATTGGGAGTTTCCACCATGTCCCTTTTACAGAATACACATAGATTTCCTTGGTCCAATTAAAGGTTACGCGCATACTAAGTGGGTAGAAGTATATAATATGAATACGGCTACGACTTCGACTGCAGTTATCGGGAAGCTATATGAATTTATGTCACGATTCGGAGTACCGAAAACAATAGTAAGTGATAATGGCACAGCTTTTTGTTCACGGGAATTTGAACTATTTTGCGAGACTAACGGAATTTCTCACATGACCTCACCGGTATATCACCCGCCGAGCAACGGCCAAGCCGAAAGTTTAGTTAAAGTAGTTAAAAAAGGAATAAAATCATGTCTTATGTCGAGCCATAGCGCGAAAGAATCATCGATAAAATTACTAAAATATCTTAATTATGGATTATCGTAATTCGGTTCACACTGCAACTGGGTTATCCCCAGCTCAATTAGTTTATGGGCACAAGTTAAGGTTGCGTTTAGATATGATTAACCCAAAGTCATCGGCACCCTCGTCACCGTCTGTATCCGATCACGTAAAAAATCAACAGTGTACGCAAATTAAGCAACAAAGGAAAAATAAAACGTTTTTTTTTAAATTAAACGATATTGTATTGTATAAAAAGTACGTGAACAAAGCAAACTATACATGGTGTAAGGGCATCATAATAAAAAGAATAGGTAAAGTTTTGTATCTGATAAAAGATCTCGATGATTCAGAAAGTTACAAAAGACACATAAATCAGCTGATGCTTTATAAAGGAACACGAAAAAATAATGAGCATAATGAACAGAATCCGATAATAAACTTACCTGGGTCGTCTCCGCTGCCATCATCTTCGCCGCCGTCGTCGCCTCCTCCAACACCGCCGCCGCAGTCGTCGCATTCGTCAACTACATCTGGAACAGCTGTACCCCAGCCCGAGCTCGACTTACCAAACCTCCTTCCTGGCAGTTCAATCAGAGGGAGAAGAGAAGAATGGAAAGAAGGAAGTACCTCTTCGTCGCTGAGGGAGGACAAGTCTGAGGACTCCCCCCAGGCTGATGAGCAAGAGCAGCAAACTGTCTCGAATGATGCAGATGTTGGAACAACGGAGAGACATTCGGACTCTGAAGATGAGTTCCAAGAAGCAGAAACCGACACCCAAGAGTCAGAACGAGATAACTCAATAACTGTTGCACCAAAGAGATCATTACGAAATCGCCCCGTGATTTGCTTTAAAAAGTATTTTTAGTATTGTATAGTATACCTAGATATAGCATAGCATTAATTGTAGTTTTAAGATTCTTGATTGTACAGGAGTTTTGTAATAGAGGGAGGAATGTTGTGTATGCGCGTACCGCGCCCCTCCCCGCGCCCTCCCCGCGCCGCGCGCGATGCATGAGCGTCATCTAGCAATAGACAGTGCGTTGCCAACCAGCGATCGTTTCACTTGTCCGTGCGTATCATCGACCCATCCTCATACTTAACACAATATAAATACACTAAAAGAAAATACGACCATGCAAAGTTTCGCCAGAAAAAAAAAGATTATGAAATGATATAAAAAATAAAAAAAAACTGCTTACCCGAGTTTGATTAACCAGTTATTTATACGTTAATTTGTTCATTTCGTCATGTTCTATTATACCGCTTATCAGTTTTTAATAAAATAATAGATAGAATGGAAGTAATCACTTTTTTTGGTTTCTATGGACTTTTCTCGATTTTTTTTAATTCTCAAAAACTACTATAGGTAAAGTCACTGGGATTTTTTTAAACGTTATTTCATAGGAATGTCTTTCTAATAAGCATTGAAAATGGTGATGACCGCAACTCGGCTCCCATAACACACTGCGCGGGTGAAACCGCGTGACGTCCGCTAGTCATTATATAACTCTAGACTTGCCCCTATTCATTTAAACCTAAATTAGAATTGGTAGGTACTTATAACATTACTTAATACTAATGATAATGATGTTGACCCGTTGACCCGTAGGAGATGGCATCGATACAATAAAGGGTGTAAAACACCTCTTAACGAAGCCGAAAGGCACTTGTTCTCCTCGTCGTTGCTATCATGTTTTTGTTCTACACCATACCTGGGAACCGGGATCCCTTTTTTTTTGCATAATCTTCTTTTTCCTAATATACTTTGGCATAACTGTTTTGGCATAATTTGTTTTGCCATAATAATACTTTGCCAATTTTTTTTGTTGCCATACTGTTTATGTTGGCATAATCATCTTGAAGGCTAATTTGTTTTGGCATAAATTGAATTTTGCATAATGTTACTAGGCATAATGACTATTAGCATAATAGTATTTAGGCATACAAATAATATAAATACCAGAATAAAATTTGAGTTATTTTTACGTATTTATTTTGAATTAAAAATTCATTAAGTTGTACTACAAAAGTTAGTGACAGAAACGAATCGCTGCAAAACCGACTCCACGTAGTCTTGCCTGCCCTACCCCTAGAGTGTAATTTAAAATCGCGTAGGCGCGGAGGGGCGAGGCGGCCCGCGAGTTGAGGAGCAGGTGGTTGTAACACTCACTGGTGAGCGTTAAACACATCTGCGACGATAAGCTCGCGTGGGACCGCCGGAGCCCCGCAGCGCCGGAGCCGTGACAGAAACCTTGCCTGCTGCATGTTGCATACTGCATGCTTGCTTGCATGCTGCATGATTGCTGAGTGCATGCTTGCTGCATGATTGCTGCATGCTTGCTGCACGCATGCTTGCTTTATGCTTGCTGCATGCATGGTGTATGCTTGTTTAAATGCAAGCTGCATGTTTGCTGCATGCATGGTGTATGCTTGTTTACATGCTTCTTACAGGGAAAAAACTCACATATGTTCACAATCAACTATGTTCAAAACAAATATGTTATGTATTACCTGCTTTGGAGAGATGGTTTTATTCCAATCGTCAAAATAAATTGGTATATCCAATTAGGGTATGTCTAACATTTTAGGATTATGCTTCTTTGTTATGCCTATAAAAAATATGTTTTAGTATCATTATGCGTAAATCAATTTATGCCTAACAATGTTATGCTTATTATGATTAGATAAATTATGCTTAAAAAAAATATGCGTAAGCTGTTATGCGTAAAAATGTTATGCAAAAATATAATTAGTAGTAACAAAAGTATGCCAAGTTATATTAGGTCTTAAAATTTTATGCAAATGGATAGGGAACCCTGGGAACCTTCTTAGTTACGAAGATATTGGGGCAAAGTTCCAATTTTTTCACAAGTTTTTTTTTTAAATACAAGTTTTTAATGTAAGATTTTTACTTTAAACACCTCCGTGACCCCCGCTCTATTTAATCCATCCATCAGCACAATATTTCGAGTGCGTTACATTAAGTTCTACCACAAAACATGATTTTTCACCCCAAAAAAAAAAGTCGTTTCCCAGCAATAATTTTTGCGTAAAGTTACTTAGTTTGATGTACAGAATGCTTGGTTGACGGCTTCGTGATGAGGTCTTTTACACCCTGTATATTTAATACAATTCTGGTGCAATAATTTAAGTTATCAGGATTCTGATAAAATTAATCAAAACAGATTATACTTAAGGGCAGGTAGTCCCAATTTTCCCAATTTTACATAACTTTGATTCAATAGTAAACAAAGAAATAGTGATTTTTTAAAGCCAAAAAAAATAGATATTATAGTTGACTATATTTACTAAGATAATTTGTGGTTCAAAATATGATATCAAAAACTTCACTCGATGAAAAAAAAATCCGAACAGGAGCCTAATTCGAATATTTTTTTATGTTTTTCTTATTTTACTTGGAGAATATGAAAGTTTTACTTCCAAAAAAAATATCTAAGCAAAGTTAATAACATATAGAACGATTATTTGTGGTTAATTTTTTCAAAACAATTTAATCCTTTTAATAATAAATTATTATATAAGAAAACGGCTTGCGCACGTGGATTCAGTCGCCCTCCAGGCCTTGACGAGGTAGGACCTATGTCCCTTTTGCTGGCGCACGGCTGTCCCGTCGATTTATCGAACGATTTATTTAAAGAACGTAGTGTAATTATAACAGTACAGTCTTTTTTAACCGACTTAAAAAAAGGAGGAGGTTTCACAATTTGACCGTAGGATAACTTCGTCGTTTATGAACCGATTTAGATAATTCTTTTTTTGTTGGAAAGAAGATATTCCAAAAGTAGTACCATGACCATGAAACTGGGATCTGATGATGGCATCTCAGAGAAATCGAGGGGAACCTTTGAACATCGTAGTGCGACTAGTGCGTTTGTTTTTTTGTTCATTGAGTATTTTAGAGCACTACTATTTAAAGAAAGTCTGGACTCGATCTGATGATGGAACCCGAAGACAGTCGAGGGCACTCCTCAACGATTCACAATAATTACCTGGTGTTTGGGCTTGATTAATTTGTATTGATGAGAACTTTACACCTAAATGGGTTGTGGTCATCTTTAGGGGTCTGATGATAAAGACGAAGGACAGTCAAAGGAACTCCTCAACGTTTTACAGTAGCTACCTTGTGTTTGGATTTAATTCATTTCTATTGATGAGAACTTTGCACCCATATGGGTTGTAAGTGCCATTGGTCTGATGATGGAGACCATAGACAGTCGAGAGAATTCCGCAACGAACGAGTTTACAATCTCACGAGATAGATTATAATCTAACGGTATTTACAATTTTACGGTGACACATACAACAAATAAAGCATGTGTCTCTTCGTGATATAAAAACAATGTAAGAAACCTAGTCAAATTGTTCGCGACAAGTGTCTCAAACAGTGTTTTTATATAGTCTATAGAAAGAACGTTCGAGAAAGTACGCTATTGCCGTGTTTGTGATTCTTTGTCGAGTACTTTCTGTTATTATTAGTTTTAAAAGTAAGTAGGTACAAATTCCCTCGAGAATAGTCTCGTCACAGGTGCGCGTACGCAAACTACTTATAAAAAACATCGAGAAATGTTAATTTAATTTCGACCGTACGCCGAGAGCGTAAAGTACCTAGGTACTTCCTTCTTCCGTTCGAGTTATTTATTATCCTTTTGTTTATAGTTTCCTTTGTATTTTTTTGTTAATGTTTTTTGTTCATGCTTTTTGTATGAATTAAAAGATTGTCTAGCGAACAAATACTACACAACACACCGCTAGAGGATTCGCGAATATTTTTTGTGTGTCTGCTAATAGTATGAAAGCACAGCGCAGGCACCGCATAGTAAGTTTTGTTTTCGACATTGGAACAGTCAGTTTTGTTTACGACATTCAAGCAGTCAGTTTCGTTTCGATATCCGAATAGTTAACAGTTCTTTCCGATTATAGTTTCAGCTCAGTTGTTCCAGTATTGTCTGCTTGTAGTGTCTTACCATACTCAAATAGTGTTTCCTTTCTTCTCCATCTACAATAATAGTGCAGTATTTTTCAAACCACACCCGGAACTTTCGGTACAGGGCGGTTAGTGGCTCAGATTTGGTTCCGTTATAGTTTTTGAATTTCCAAACACGAGTCCACCCGTCTGGTACACAAATAATTGAATAAATTACGACTTGCAGCAATTTGCATTTACAATATCTATTCAAATTAATTTATTACATTTAAATGTTAGCTTTTCGCAATTACTACCTATTATAATAAATCAAGCTGACAATTTAATAAAATAAGTTGACCTACTGCCTACACGACACGCTTACCTATACTGTGACACTTCGCTCAGCTTTGGGTTCAAGTCGGCGACGCGTGTGCACGACTCGTTTCGCGTAAAGGGTGGTAGCGTTAAATACCTACTTTGCTTGGCGTAGACGGCCTTAAGTCTGTTTTACGGGGAGATTTTTCGAAATCAATAACGACATGAAAAAATCTTAAATCGAATTTTGGATTAGATTTATGCAGGCAGTTCGTAACAGCCAAATAAACGGTTAGTAGAAGTCACATGTCTTCAATTTTGGTTCTAGGACATGCCGGTTTTCTTACAATATTTTCCTTCTTGTTTTGAGAGTAGAGACGTTGAAATATATTACGCAAAGTACCTTGTGGGCACTTTATATAACAGCTAATACATAATCTACCTCAAATAAAATATAATTTTAGGAAACTTCTACACACACACATATATCACATATTTACAAACACACACACACACACACACACACACACACACACACATATTCACATATTTCACATATTTTCATGTTCCTATTTCCCGGTCTACTCCCCAATGTAGAACCATGAGCAGCTAGGCTCTATAAGAGCCAATAGAAAATTGACCCGCTGCACAACCTTACCCGAACGAGGTGTGAAAGCTTTACCTACCCACATTTGAATAATGGCGTGATGATTTCACCTTAATGCCCGTGGTTTTGGGTTAACGCCAAGAGGTTTTAAATTTTTGTCCCGGTTTAAAAAAAGTAATATTTAAATATTTTTAGGATTTTTATTTGATAGAGTGGCGAACGTGACAAATTCGATGGCAGGGTTGGCGCAGTATCGGGGTTGCGGGACTGTTAGAAAGAGATACCGTGGCCCCGGAACACAAAGGGTGATGAAGGAACATGGATGGGTTTTAGTCAGTAAAAGTCTGACATTCCCTGCTGCTCCGCCCAGAGCGGGAGGAGTCATTTGATGATTTCCCATTCGAAAAAAAAAGGGTTGGCGCAGTGGCTGAGCGACTAGCTGCTGCGCTGCGTGTCGCGGGTTCGATCCCTGCACGGAACATTTATTTGCTGGGACTACATTTACTTTTTCTGGGTCTATCTGTTGTGTGTGTGAGTTTAAATGTTTATAAACGCACTCACGAAACAGGAGAAATTCCAAGTGCGCACGGATAATATTTTATACCCTGGATTAACACATTGGATACTTTTTATCCCTTTAATACGATTCTGCGGGACAATAACCGAACTACATGCGAGTGAAACTGCTAGCATAAGCTCGTATTTTATGAAAATACTGAAAAAATACCTAAAAGTCCATTCTAATAGTCTATTACATAATGATAAAACAGTAACGAAGGGAAACTGTACATTGAGAATATACAAGAAAAAATATGTGGCTTTTGTTAGAAAAACGTAACTGATGACAAAAAGTGACTTTTTAAAATTCTTGTCTGTCTGTCTGTCTGTGTGTATGGTACGGCTTCACGCCAAAACTACTGGATAGATTTAATTTGAAATTCAGCAAAAATGTTCTTTGTAAACCAAGGAAGGCTTTAGGCTACATATTATCACGCCGTATGTTATGGGAGGTAAGCAATATTGATTTTAAAAGGTTTTTGTTCGGAATTGAATGCACACAATAAGTGAATGCACAAAATGACATGTTATAATTATGCTATATTATGTGACTCAGACGAAGTTACGCGGATCAGCTAGTTCACTATACAAATATTCATAGTTTGCATGCTCTAATTTTTTACTGTGTATCCGACTGCTGTTTTAATCGGATTTGCACCAATCGGATTGAAGCGCAGTGACCTTACCAGTCTAGTCACAAGTTAGCTGTTGTTAGATATTTATGTATTTTTCTGTCAATTTGATTATTTTGAGTATGAGATTGCATGGGTCATCAAGAAATCAAGCGGTTGCGTGAGAAATTACCATAGTATCCCACGTTTCCCTGATTTCTCTGATGGATTTAGCTTATTTCGATCTAAACACTAAATCAATTAAACAGAAATCGTCGACGATCTTCACACCTAAAATATTACCTATTAAATTGTGAGTGAGTTAATTTCACAAACGCCAAGCGACACCCTGCCTAACTAGACGTTGTATAATAGTTATTTATGCAACTGTTGTATAATGAGGGGTATTAAAACACGAATGTGGGTTTATCACACGAGGCGAAGCCGAGTGTGATAATAGTATCACATGAGTGTTTTAATACCTAATTATGTACAGTTGCATACAAGACTTTATCTACACCCATGATATGAATCCTCCATAAAAGGTTCTGAAACCATAGGATGTTGCAGTGTTGTAAGAAGTCCATGTAAATTCATGGAAAGTTCAATTGCAGAGTATTTAATACAAACAAACCATGTATATGTAATAATATAATTGTTAACATTTTGGATTGTACAATTATTAAAATGCACAAAGCTTGTTTCACTCATTTTTGTAAACAACAAAGTAGGTACTTAGTGCAATACTAATATCCAATTAACGAACAAAAATAGCGGGATACGACGTGAACCCGAATTAACCTATAAGTTTTTTTTTTATTACGGCGCTGTGGTAGTGAATCGCACGTGCTAGACAATGTTCTTTTTTTAAAAACGAGTTGCATAATGAAATTCAGTACAACATTATAACACCCGTTTGGATGCTATAATGGTTATTATGACACTGGCTGTTTTAATGTTGGCCATAAGCTAACTGTTTCAGATACTTTTATAGAGGATTTATAGCATGGGTGTAGATAAAATAAGTTATAGAACCAGGCATTACTTGGCGGAAATCCATGACATTAAATTTTATGCAAAATATGTAATTTTGATTCTGCTCGTTTGTTTTTTCGCAGATATAAAACTCGGTACATATTTGGGTCGGGGGGCTTTCGGGACCAGGACCGCGGTCCCGGATTCCCCTTAAAAATTTTGAGTGGTATTTGCATAATAAAATAATAGACGTTGCGTAATATTATTAGTGAATATTAGTAAAAACAGGCACTTAATTTTCTAATCGGTATTTTGCCGTAGAATAGAATAGAATAGAATAGAATAGAATAGAATAGAATAGAATAGCATTTATTTGCAAATAGGTATGGGTTATACATAAGTAGGTAGTAGTAGGTTCTCATCAGAGTTCTGCCGTAAAAAGCAATTGGCATGCCTATCTTTACTAGCGACCAGTAACACTTACATCTAACATGGTTCGTGAGAGACGTATTCGCAGTTAAACATACATCAACACAGCTCCAAGCCACGTCCATCTCTATAACCGTATTAAGACACACGTCGACATTCCAACACAAGTTGCGGTGTCATCGCCACATACCTGCCAGCCTGTGGCCTAGCACCTGCACAACTATGTCCAACTATGTTGAACTATGTTGCACATGTTGGATGTTGGACGAGCTTGTGGCGCCGCAAGACGGTCTGGGGTTTGTGATGTGTGGGTTGAGGCGTTATGTAACGTGATATATATGAGGATGATATGAGTAGCTTTTGCTCATGACTTTACCCGCGCTGTGCTTGGAAATAGACACAGAAACGTACGGCCGGGGTAAAATGTAGCAATACATTCTACGACCATAATTTCTGTTACTTATCTAATTTAAAACCGACTCTAAGGCTGGGGGTATCTGCTAAATTAGCAACTTTATTTGTGGTGGTTCAAACTTCGTTTGAAATACTGAGAATACAGTTCTAATCAGCTTGCACTACAAAGCGGTTGTTACGTCAGTCCCTGCGGGCCGAATAGTGCGTAATGAGTGTTTTTATTTAATTGTAGCCAAATAAATCATTAAATAAAATGCAAATTGTACACTTTGTGAAGAAAAAGTGACAAATATTTGTGTTAAAAAAAATACTAAAACTTAATTCCGTTTAGGAGTAGTTACGGAATTTCAAAGAATAAATGCTTAACTTTGATTTTTTTTTTCATATATTAATAATAAAGTTAATTATTTTAACTGTACCAATTAAAGTTTAGAGTATAAGCTACATAAATATTTTTTGCAAATTTATATTCACTCATGAAAGAGAAGTTACATGGAGATAACGATTCCAAATTCGTGTGAACGATTTTTTTTACACTATGGGCTTGCGTCTGGCTGCAACTTGCCTGATGTGAAGCACTGATGCAGCCTAGGGTGGAGCACGCTTGCCTAGATAAAACATGACATGACATGTATACATGTAGGTTCAGTGATGTATTCGCCAATTGTCAATAAATTTCGATGAGTCTTTCTTTCAAACAATAAGATATCCATCAGATATAGATACAACAACAACAGCCCATAACGTCCACTGCTGGACATAAGCCTCTCCCATGATGGGAGGAATTTGCCGTAATCTCCACGCTTGGCAGGCGGATTAGAGATCGCAGTGATGAAAGACTAACAGAAAACGCTGCTGCCCATTCTCTGGTCTACGGAGGCGCAAGGTGTTCTGCCTCAGACATTAGTCGCCTTATACGACACCCGTGAGTGTAATGGGTTGGTTCTATTCTACTCTGCCGGATACCACACGGCTCATATATAGTAATTTAATTTGACCTTTTATTCGAAAGGTCTGTAATTCTCTTCATTCCTAATTTGATAGTCATTAAAAAGTAATAAAACCACACAATAAATACAACATCCCAGACAAAACACTTTAATTAAATAATAATTAAACTCATCTGCCTCCAGTGCCAGCTATCATAATTAAAAAAAACCTGCCAAGTGCGAGTCGGACTCGCGCACGAAGGGTTCCGTACCATTATCTATACATTAGACAAAACGGCAAAAAAATCACGTTTGTTGTATGGAACCCCCCCTTAAATATTAATTTTATTCTGTTTTTAGTATTTGTTGTTATAGCGGCAACAGAAATACATCATCTGTGAAAATTTCAACTGTCTAGCTGTCACAGTTCATGAGATACAGCCTGGTGACAGACAGATGGACAGACGGACGGACGGACAGACGGACAGATGGACAGACGGACAGACAGACAGACAGCGAAGTCTTAGTAATAGGGTTCCGTTTTTACCCTTTGGGTACGGAACCCTAAAAAACCCTCGTCCAAATTACAATCAGCAGGATGCAAAACTTAATAAAACAAACTGAAGGGTTTAATAAACGCTACATCTGTCTCTCTCTAACAGCATCTCCAAGAAAAGGAGTGAAAGAGATAACTGTATCACAATGGGTATCTAAGTGTCTGGCTATTCGTGTAGGGACTTCATGTGTCGGTGCAAAGTATTCGTTATTATCTGTGATTACAGAGGTTCTTGTTTCTCCCCGTTCTAAAATGACGTTTGGTTCATGTTATGGGATCAATAACAATAAAGAAAATACTACTTCTTAGGGACAAATATACAAAATTACATTTCTATCAAAGCTAGCGTAAGGCCAACACTGCTAAAGGTGGCAAAAATATGTAGTGGTGTTTGCTAGCTGGCATGTTACAATAATCTACACTAATATTATAAAGAGGAAAGATTTGTACGCAGATTTGTAAAAGAATTAAATTTTACACAATTTAAGAAAAAAATGAAATTATTCTTGATTGATAAATGTTATTACACTATTGACGAATACTTAAATGACGAATTAATTAAGAATTACAAAATTATATTAAGGTTTGAGATAAATATTAATATTGACAACTTTGACATTTTAATTATTCTGACATAGTTTTTACCATACCATAATGCATGATTTTCAAATATTTAGTAATAATTGTAATCCTCAGCTAGATTTGCACACCATATTTGTACGCCTCCTGGCATAACATAGCGCTCTGTTCATCAAACATAACATCTGTACTTTTTTTTACCTATATTAACAAATAAATTATGATTTGATTTGATTTTGTATTTTTGTGTGTATGTTTGTAATGAATAAACTCAAAAACTACTACGCCGATTTTAAAAATACTTTCACCATTAGAAAGCTACATTCACCTTGAGTAACATAAGCTATATTTTATCCCCGTATACTCCCTCGGAAACGGGAACTACGCGGGTGAAACCGCGTGATGTCCGCTAGTTTAATATAAAGGATTTTTTGTTTATATTAACCAAACAAAGAATCTATTCACACTATCGTATAAAATCTAGTCCTTAGAACCTAACAGACAGATGTGTTGCTGAAGAGTTTGTTCTGCCTATTCTTCCCAGCTAAAACACTAGAAAGTGTCAAAGGTCTCTTGTAAGGCCTCTAGCACACGGCGTATCTTAAACCTGCAGACGACGCGCGTTTCAAGAATGCTCGTTTTCAGCGCCGTAGATGCCGATTTTTGCGTTTTTATAGATTCAAACGCGCGTAAAACGCGATACAAACGTGCGATACGAATGTCGTTTGAAGCCCGGACAAAGAGTCAAAGCCAGCATAAGCAGTGTTGTCTCATTGTACAGCTGGCGGGGAGTGTCTAACCAAAACGCGGAAGCTACAAATTACTACAGAGCGTCTGTATCGCTGTATCTGCGCGTATACGTGCAGTAGACGCGTGTTTCACGATCGCCCCGTGTGCTTAGGTTACAAGGTTGCGTCCATTTCTCGTTTAAAGCGCGTATACTTGCTGCGTCATCTGCGCGTCGTCTGCGCGTTTAAAACACGCTGTGTGCTAGGAGCCTAAGCCTTGACGTTCAAAAAGGGATGATTTTCAGCTTATTTTAATACTGTTGAAGCGTCCTTTAATTTTTGAGGCATTATGGTCATTTGCAGCAAGTTCACAAGCCCGAACAAAATAGATATGTGCAGTACAATTTACAATGGCAAATGATAATTATGAAATTATATTATCTTAAGAACGTGAGTAATAGGTATCTAGTTTAGCTTCAAAACATAGTAATATGTAAACTTGGATTTTAATAAAACATCCATCTTCATCAACATCGCATTAGATTTTATCTGTAGTGACAAAGGAAACGTGTGATAAATAAATAAATAAATCTTCTATCCCTTGGACCATACCCTGGACGATACAGAATCTGCCGAGCGTATGTTTAATCAGCACCCTGTGGATATTGCCTAAGCAATAATACATGCTGTATAAGCCCTTATAGACATTTCTTGTTGTTATCACTCAAAAAAAACTCATAAATAAATAGTGGTTTTATTGCGTAGATAAATAAATTCGTCAGCTGAATAAACTTGACAACACTTAGGTATCATAGAAAGAAAGAAAACGTATTTATTTGGCTTTAGCCGCAAGTGCACACAACAATTGAAATAATAATAAAATAAAGAAAAAGAAACTAGGTACACAATAAAAAAAATACAACATAAAATTATACAAAAAAAAATAAGAGAAATAATATCGATCGTGTGTCTCACGGCTGCGCCAAATAAGCCCAGTTCAGCAAACTGTCGAGCAGCTAGTGCCGGTCGCTGGTTGTCAACTGGACCTGAGATGGTGATGTCACGGACTTATAACAGTTTTGTGGTGTGCGTGTTCCAATTCGATATGCAAACTCAAACTCAAAGCATTTATTTCAATTAGACCATTACGGCGCTTTTGAATGTCAAAAATACAAAAAAGAAAATCAAAGCTACAGTCCCAGTCACAAGGCATAATAACTTGAGAAAGTACTGTAATTGCCCATTCCCTAGCGTAGATCTCTATGGAGAAGAATGGGCAAGAAACTCCATGGATTATGTGTATGTATGAATAGTTACTTAATCATCAGTGGTGAGTAAGTCATTTTCGGAACTGCCCTCAGAAGATTCATTTGAATTCGATTTGAATTATTTCAGACCATCCTAACTTCGTACTCTAAGTTCCTAACTAATATAATAAATGCGAACTTACGTTCCCATTTATTATATTAGTTGTTATATTAGTGTATTGTATTAGTGTGTTTGTTACTTTTACAAGCCTAAACCACTGAATCGATCATCCTAAAATTTTCCATATTATACGTTTTCAGGTTTTCAGAAACGGGCATGTTTCATCCAAGAATTACTGTTCCCGAGGAAAACAACATGAACGTTGTCCCTCGTTTTTATCGAATTACGATTGAGTTACATTGTTACATGCAGAGTACAACGCTAATTGATTGTCAAATTATAAATTAACGCGAGCAAAGTCGCGGGCATAAGCTAGTCATCCAAAATTAGATACAGTTTCGTATTAATTTGTGTTAGTATATTTAAAATTCTTAAAATGGACTTTATGGTTATCTAAAGACCAGTTTAATTATTTAAATTTTTAAAACACATCATCATCATCAGCCTATTAATGTTCCCACTGCTGGGACACAGGCATCCTCTCTATGGGAGGAAATGGGCTATAATCCAACACGCGGGCCCAGTGCGGGTTGGCAGATGTCACATGTCTTCGAATTTTTGGTTCTAGGACATGCCGGTTTCCTCACGATGTTTTCCTTCACCGTTTTGAGAGCAGTGGTGATGAAATAAATTACAAAAAGTAATGCGCCTGCCTGGGTTCGAACCACTACCACTGGGCCACCTCTGCACTTATAACACATGGTAAATATTACAAAAAAAAACATATTACGTAATCAGACTGACACGGGAAGTGCAATCCAGTGTTTAACAAACGCAAAGATATACTGAAAAAGTGCAAGATACGTTTCAGTCCATACTAATCTGTCTTTTTACTGTCTGTAACAGAACTATTATACGCTTTAAGGGCTATATATCCCTCAAAAGGCTTAGCATGATCCTCCGTTACGCCTTAAATACTGCAGCATATTTATTTCAATATTTATGAAATAAATATATGGTAAAGTTGAGGATTAATGCTAAGTCCTATGTGTGATGAAAACACGATTCCGTGAACTTTTCTCGATAGAAAAAAAATCCGAAGATACCTCCAAATCGAACAATAAACCGCTGGTATTCAAAAAGTACTTCAAATTAGATCATGAAACTTTGCATACTAACTGAACTAACTATAAAGCAGGTCTTATGTGTTTTATTTTTTTAGTCCAATCAATAGATTTTTTGTAAATCGCAAAAAAACACTCATATACTCATATACTATTCGGCCGCAGTGACTGACGTAACAACCGCTTTGTAGTGCAAGCTGATTAGAACTTTATTTTAACAGAATTTCAAACGAAGTTTGAACCACCACAAATAGAGTTGCTAATTTGAGGGTTAGAAGGGCCTTAACTGCTGATCAGATTACCATGAAAGTTGGAACACTGCTTTAGCATGACTGAGTTTACAGGGTGTAAATGGACCCTTCACCCGAAGCCATCATCCAAGTATTATGTACTATCGAGGACACTCCCGCCTGACCACCACTAAGCTTATTTTTGCTTGCACTCGCAACATAGAAACGCTCTCTAGCCCCGCCCCGTTGACTTTGTATAGAAATAATGAATGAAAAGATACCGAATCGGCCGAGCGCACTGACGACGCACGCTAGACGAAAGTTATTGTTATTTTGTGCGCCAAAGTTGACGCTTTCCTAATAGGCCAAAACTTTAAGGGGGCGTGGCTTGGCGCGTCCGCATGATTTAAGCGAAAAAAAATTAAAATGGTCAGGCGGAAAAGGCCCCGATAGTACATCAAATCAAACTAAGTATCTTTACGCAAAAATGTTACTGGGAGACGCCTTTTTTGGGGTGAAACATCACGTTTTACAGTAGGAGTCAGTGTAACGCAATCAAAACATTGTGCTGATGGATGGATTGAATAGTACGAGGTCGTGGACATGTTTAAAAATCTTGCATTAAAAACACGTATTAAAAAAGAAACTTAGTGAAAAAGTTCGAACGTTGATCCCCAATATCTTCGTAACTAGAAGGTTCCCAGGTATGGTCGAGAACAAAAAAATGTTCACAATGACGGGGAGAACAAGTGCCTTTCGCCCTTTTAAGGATGTACGGTCTCATCGCCGTACATTTTTCTGCTTACTCGGTAACCTACTTTAGGCCAACGATGCGCGTCATAATTTTGCATAATAAAACTACATGACTAACGATTTAAAACATAGTGAACTTATAACTGGGTAGCTATCAACAACTAAGAGAAATAATCGCCTTCTATTATTACTGTAACATACTTTTACCTAAAATAAACTTAACACTTATCTTAGTGGAACGCGTTTCTCTAAACTAAAAACCTTCACGACAAATCGGTGTACGGAGTTAACTACTGCAGCCCGTACATTTATGGTCCTTCGAGCCTTCGTGTACCTTGGTGTGTTTGTGTCTCTTGTTACGGTAGCGAATCGGTTCAACTGGTCTCCCGGAAGAGGGTCGCCCCAGTTGGATTGAGAAGGCGCAAATACCTAGCCAGAGTACAGGCACATTGAGTACCAGAACAAACTACAACTACTGGAAGAGCCTTCGACTACTAGAAGAGCCTTCAACTACTGGAACTAACTACTGGAAGAGCCTTCGACTACTGGAAGAGCCTTCAACTACTGGAACTAACTACAACTACGGAAAAAGCCTTCGACGATATCTCGAACAGTCTTCAACTACAAGAAGAATCTCCGGGACTTTTTGAAAAGGTATTTTTTCAACTACAAAGAAGCTATCATCTATAATCAAGATGAATAAGCTATCGCTACAATCAACATGTTTTGAAAATATCAAAACATTATGCGCCAACTATAACAAGGATAGCAAAACCAGAAAAACAAATGAATACTTGAACAAGCGGCTGTCCTCGTTAGAAGCTCAATGGATGGATTTCAATGCACGGCATACATTGCTGTTGCAAGAAATTGAAGACAGGAACATAAACTATTTTGTGGAAGATGTCTACGGTAAGACAAAGACCATGTACGAAACAACTAAAACAGACATTTTAAAAATGTTGCAAACTACTGAAGAAAATGTCAAATTCAACTTGACAGACTTATCGAGAGAAGAACCTGATGAGAAGACCAAGACTTTGCTAACTAAACAGGAATGCAACTTCAAAGCCATCGATCGGGCTATGGCAAAAATTGATTTTGATGCCTTAGCTGAAAAATGGGAACTTGACGATTACTTGTCAATCTTGAAGTCAAAGTGGGAAGCTATTGACAATACTCATTGGGAACTGGAAACGTTACTGAAAGGTACAAAACATACGTACTATAACCAGTTCAACAGCATGGAGGATAAATATGACGAAACAAGGAAACGTCTGAAAAGCAAGATGTGGTCCACCGCTCATCACCAACATTCAGCACCAAGAATCGAGATCCCAGAATTTTCCGGACACTACAGCAAATGGATATCTTTCAAAGATCTGTTCCTGGAAACCATACATAAAAACCCGACATTGAATAAAGCTCAAAAAATGCAGCATCTGAAGACCAGGCTGAAAGGTGAAGCAGAAAGACTGGTGCAACACTTGAGCATCAGCGCCGACAACTACACTTCGTGTTGGGAGATACTAACTCAACGCTACGACAATCGTCGACTGCAATTCTCGTCGTACATGAACACTATGCTGCAGTTGCCTGTCATACAGAAGCCAGACGCTTACAACTTAAAGAAGCTGCATGACGTAATAACGGAATGTCTAAATGGTTTAACAAACATTGGTTTTGATATAACCAGTTGGGATCCGATGATTGTCCATCTGATGTCACAGAAACTAGACTGCGGGAGCTACAATGAATACATAAAAACTTTGCCCGATAACAGAGAGGTGCCAACACTACAGGAATTTATGTTATACTTAGAAAACCAGTTTATGGCGTTTGAAACCATGAAGACTTCAAAGAAAGACATACAGAGTTCAGAGAAGTCAGCTGGAACTGAAAAACATGTACATCGAAAAAACTTCGATCATAAGAAGTGGGTTCCAAAAACTTACCACACTTCATACGGGCAGTGCCCTCTTTGCAAAAACAATCATGTTTTAATGCGATGTCAACAGTTTATTGACTTGGATACAAAGCAAAGAAACAGCACAGTTGCAAAATTGCGTCTATGCAAAAACTGTTTGTTTAGTCACGAAAACCAAACTTGCAACTCTACAAAAACGTGTAAGGAATGTAATATGAAGCATCATACGCTCCTACATTACAAAAATTTCAATAAAAATACACCTTCGACGAGCAATGAAAACCAACGCTCCGGTCAACGACCTTCGAGGGAAACTGAAACGCCAAGTTCGAATCATCTATCAGCCAGAGAGATGGAAGTCTTACTGACAACCGTCCAAATCAAGGTCAAATCGGTAGATGGGACTTACGTAACTCTTTGTGCGCTCATAGATCAGGGCTCACAAGTTAACTTAATAACTGAAAATGCAGCACAACTGCTAAAGCTGCCAAGAAACAAACTAACTGCGAAGATATCTGGAGTTGGAACTGTATCAGGCGATTGTAGGGGACGCCTTACAATAACATGCAAATCAATCCATTCCGAATATACTTTCAACACTGAAGCATTGATTATGAAGAAACTGATCAATAAACTACCAAACAACACATTCAAACGACCAGAGTGGTCGCATTTGCAAAACTTAAAACTAGCGGACCCTGATTTTAACATTTCAAGGTCTATTGACATACTACTTGGAGCTGACGTATACGCTGAAATAATTCAAGATGGAATATTAAGAGGCGCACCAAATTCACCCGTTGCGCAACAGACACAGCTGGGATGGATTTTGTGTGGAAAACTAGAAACTTTAAACTGTCACGTCACACTACTCGACTTGGCTGAAATAACTAAATTTTGGGAATGTGAAGACGTCACCAAAACAAACACTGACCGATCTCAAGAGGATCAATGTGAAACTTACTACAAAGAAACTACTCGCCGTGGTTCAGATGGAAGATACATTGTGAAGATGCCTTTACGTCCGGATTATGAAAATAAGATCGGAACATCGAAGACGATCGCAGTATCACAATTGCTGCAACTAGAAAAACGGTTTAAAACAAATGGCCGACTTGAAAAGTTATACAAAGAGTTCCTTAGGGAATACCTGGAGTTAGGCCATATGAAACCAGCACTACCCATGACACCTTCAACTACTGAATGTTTCTTACCACATCACGGAGTACTTCGGGAAGAGTCTACTACCACGAAACTTAGAGTTGTCTTCAATGCATCTCAGAAAACTAAAACGGGATACAGCCTGAACGGCCTACAAGAAAAGGGCCCCAACCTACAAAAAGATATCCAAGAACTAATCATAAAATGGAGAACTTACAAATACGCCTTTACAGCTGACATCGAGAAAATGTACCGATGTATCTGGCTGTCTGAGGATCAACAACATTTGCAGAAAATTATTTGGCGAAATACGCCGTCAGAGAAGCTGCAAGAGTACCAACTTTGCACCGTCACTTATGGGACAAAATGCGCACCCTGGCTAGCCATGAGAACCATCAAGCAACTGGCATACGATGATGGCTATAAATACCCCATGGCTGCCAAAGTACTACTGAACGAAGCATACGTCGATGACGTTATAAGCGGCCACAACTCACTGGAAGCGGCCCAGGAACTCCAGACATCTCTTATCGATATGTTAAAGGGGGCCGGGATGAACTTACGCAAGTGGTCCAGCAATGATCCTGCATTGTTACAAAACTTAAGTGATGATCAGATTTCACGCAAAATTACTTTTGACTTCAAGCAAGAGGAATCCATGAAAACCCTAGGACTAGGTTGGAATCCGCACGCCGACACTTTTGTGTTTAACTGGAAAAATGTCGACCAGAAATGACTAAAAGGCGACTGCTTTCGGAAATTTCACAACTTTATGATCCGCTGGGTTGGCTCTCACCCATAACTATTGCGGCAAAGATTATATTTCAAGAAGTATGGGTCAACAAACTTGAGTGGGATGATCAGTTACCGTCACACATAGCAGATAATTGGCTAAAACTAAGAGCTGACATACCCAATGTAAAACACATGAAAATCAAGCGCTGGATCGGGTCAACGAACCAGAAGATCGAACTATTTGGATTCTGCGACGCCAGCGAAAAGGCTTACTCCTGCGTGGTTTACAGCTGCGTTAGAGATGAACATAACAAGCCAACAATAACATTACTTGCTGCTAAAACAAGAGTAGCACCGTTATCACAAACAATCACATTACCGAAACTTGAACTTTGCGGCGCGCTCTTACTATCGCAACTCATCGAAAAAATCAGAGAAGCTCTGAATGGATTCGATATAACTACGAGTGTTTGGTGTGATTCTCAAGTGGTCCTGGCATGGATACAGGGGGATACATCTAAAAGAGAAAAATACGTCGCCAACCGAGTTGCAAAAATAAGACAAATCATACCAGCCGAGCAATGGCGTTATGTGAAGTCGCAAGATAACCCTGCAGACTGTGCATCGAGAGGATTGCTACCAACCAAGCTAACAACATTCTGTCTGTGGTGGGAAGGTCCTACATTTCTGAATACCTTCCAAGAACAAAGTCGTGAAGAAAACATAACATGCACTTTTACAACTAACATAGGCACTGTTTACCAAGCCAAATCGAACTCTATGAACAAAGAGACAAATAATTGTATTCATAACTTATTAACTAATTGCAGTTCATTGACCAAAGTGACCAGAATTGTAGCATGGATACAACGATTTATCGCAAACGCACGTAACTACATGAAACGTGAAACCGGATGCCTCACTTTGTGCGAATTAAACAATGCAAATGAACAAATAATAAAATATGTGCAACAAACGGAAATTACACAAGAATATAAACAACTTATGAAGAAAGAAACTATTTCTACTAAAAGTAACATTTTCAAACTTAAACCATACTTGGACAACAACGGCTTAATCCGAGTCGGGGGTCGACTGAACCGTTCCAGTTTACCCTTTGAGATGAAGAATCCCATCATTCTACCTAAGGGTGGACGACTTACTGAGTTGGTGATCCATCAAGCTCACCTAACGACTTTACACGGAGGAGCCAGACTAACTTTAGCGCACATTCGGCAACGGTACTGGATCATTGGCGGTAACAGAGCGGTGAAAGCTGAACTACGGCGCTGTGTGCGCTGCCATCGCTACAACCCGTCGGAGTTAAACCAACTCATGGGAGAACTGCCTCCACAACGAGTAACACCTTCACGCCCCTTTACTCACACGGGAGTTGACTTTACAGGACACGTCGAAGTCAGACTCAACAAAGGAAGAGGAGTTCGAACTTCAAAGGGTTACATATGCATATTCGTATGTATGGTGACAAAGGCTGTGCACATCGAACTTGCATCGGACTTAAGTACTGAAACTTTCATAGCAGCCTTCCAGAGAATGTGCTCCAGGCGCGGTACACCAGGTCACGTCTACTCGGACTGTGGTACGAATTTCATAGGCGCAGCAAGGTTGCTTCAAAAAGAGTTTGAAGACTTTAAGCAAATCTTGTCGCCAAACTTCTTCAATAAAATCGCAGACATGGGAGTACAATGGCATTTTAATGCGCCCGCTTGGCCGACTGCTGGTGGACTATGGGAAGCAGCGGTCAAGTCGATGAAGTATCACCTTCGTCGGGTGCTAGGAGACCAAAAACTGACGTACGAGGAATTTGCCACCCTGCTTGCGAAGATAGAAGCGTGCATGAACTCCAGGCCGCTTTGCCAACTTACTGAAGACCCCGAAGAATTTTATAACTACCTGACACCAGGTCACTTTCTAACGGGGGGACCAACAATGTCTTTACCACGAGCCGACTACACTGATGAAAACTACATAGATCTCCGCCGACGATGGCAGTTAACTGAACATATGTTCCAACAATTTTGGAAGAATTGGTCAAGTGACTATCTTACTCAACTACAAACGCGCAGCAAATGGAACAATCCCAAGAAAAACCTCAGCGAGGGGGACGTCGTACTAGTCCGGGACAACAATTTGCCGCCAGGAAAATGGGCTATGGGACGGGTGCTAGAACTTCACCCCGGAGCGGACGGATACGTTCGAGTGACAACCCTAAAAACCCAAAACGGTGTCATTAAACGACCTATAGTAAAACTATCGGCGTTACCCATCGACACAAACTGCAATAAAAATTATGAAGAACTTAAAACTGATTTACAAAAGGCTGAGAAACCTACCACAACAAAACACTCAGGAACAAAATGTCTTACAAACATTTTAATGTTTCTCTTCACTTTGTTGATACTTGTGAATGGATCATATGGTTCGCGACTAAGGTCAGGCACTCAAATTACCAACCTGGAACCCGAGCGACCGATTTATTATGACACCATAAGCAAAATAGAACTCATTCACGATGAATGGACTTTGCTTACGTATTACAACTTAACAAACTATTGTCAGGGCGTTCAACATATTGAAAAATACATATATGGGGTGAATGACCTTTGCCAGAAGATCCATCAAAGTTATTGCCAAGCAACCACGGATCAACTTACCCACGAGATGGAACTACTCAACTTCTACAACACAATGCTGCTGGCTCCCCACAAACATTTATCTACGCGCAAAAAGCGCGGCTTTATCGACGGAGTAGGCATGATAGCAAACAGCTTATTCGGTGTCTTGGACCAGAGGTTTGCTGACAAATACCACAAGGACATTGATGCCATACAACACAACGAAAACTATTTGCTTGTACTCGCAAAAAACCAAACATCAATCATGCAACTACAAAATGACGTTTTGAAGAAAAACGATGAAAATATCAAGCTTCAATGCAAGATGATAAAACACTTCATGGAAGAAACTAAGACGAATCTGGGCAGCATTGAAACAGAAATACAAATAATGATGGCCACAAGTTACTTCAACTCCGCTTCGCTCACAGCATCGCTACTACTACGAAATCTTAAGGAAATTCAAACTATGCTCCTGAACACTCTAACTAATGTCTACAGTGGACATATGGACGTGCACTTGATATCACCAGTGAGTCTAGTAAAGCAACTGGAAGACATATCCGGCAGACTGCCGAGGACTCTATCATTACCAACAGAAAATATCAGAGAAGATATCAAGGAACTTTACAAGTTACTGTACGTGAAAGCAAGAATAACGAAAAACTACTTTATGTTCGAAGTTCACATTCCTTTAATTTCGAATGAGGTCTTCAGCTACTATCGGGCTATCGCTATACCATTCAAGGCGGAGTCAAATTACACATTGATACAGTTATCTTCGGAATACATTGCTGTGAACTTTGAGAAGAATTCTTACATCTCACTAACAGATAAAGACTTTAAGCAATGCATCAAACGACGAAAAGATAACTTCATTTGTAACGCAAACATTCCAGTGTTCAACTTACAAAACAAGAATGCACCTTGCGAAGCAAAACTACTGGGTCATCGTGTAACTACGTCACTGTGTGACGTCCACAGCGTGTCATGCGAGGAAGCATGGATCAAATTGCAAGAATCAAACAGCTGGTTGGTTGTTTGTTGCGGAAGGTGCGAATTACGTACTATTTGTGAAAACGACGTAATATCGCAAACCATCACATCAGCGGCTATAGTAACTTTGAGCCAAGGATGCGTACTGCGGTCAAAAGAACTCACCATCACTTCGCACAATCAATAAAACAGCAACCTCAACGTTAACTATGACATGCATGTACCGAACCTGAATTCACCGATAAACAATGTTGTCAACGTTACACTCCACAACTCGCCACACGAACTCTTCACTCTTAAGAAAAACGACTTCGGGGAAATTGACAAAAAGCTGCGGTTTCAACAAGAGAACGAGCCGAAACTACCATCCACTATCACGGACCATGACGTTCACCAATATGCAATTTGTTACCTTTTACTAACAATTGCTGTCATCACTTTCCTGTGGATCATAACAAGGAAATACTGCACACTGCTCAAGAGGCGATTTCCAAGGAAGAAAAATAAAAGGCAAACGCATGAGGACATCGAACTTCAACCAATGGGATCTCGACAGCAGAAAAAACTTTCTGCTGCCAGAGAAAAAAAACCAGCAGGCGCCCACAGACGACTGCCACGCTCAAACTCAAGGACACCGAGACAACATTGCCTTTACTTTTGATTGATTGTTTACCTATTTACTTTTACTTTAATGTTTGACTTTGTACAGGCGTTTATTTCTCTCTCTTTACTCATCTTAGCTTCTTTAGGGGGTTGCCAATATGTACGGTCTCATCGCCGTACATTTTTCTGCTTACTCGGTAACCTACTTTAGGCCAACGATGCGCGTCATAATTTTGCATAATAAAACTACATGACTAACGATTTAAAACATAGTGAACTTATAACTGGGTAGCTATCAACAACTAAGAGAAATAATCGCCTTCTATTATTACTGTAACATACTTTTACCTAAAATAAACTTAACACTTATCTTAGTGGAACGCGTTTCTCTAAACTAAAAACCTTCACGACAAATCGGTGTACGGAGTTAACTACTGCAGCCCGTACAAAGGATCTTGTTACACTTTTTATAGGATTATTTTTATCCCAGTAAAACGATGGGATTGATTTCCGATTAGAACCCTGCTAAAGACGCGTTTAAAGCTAGCATTCTCGTGCTCTACTTTAGATCTCACACAGGCCACCTAATTTCATCATAGATGAAACCTGCTTACCTGAAACACCACAGACAACATGTATAGAAGATTCCCAAATAAAACGTGATTTATTTGCCGTCTTGTAAGCTTACAGCCCACAAGCGAACGAGGCCGCAATGCGTCAGGCTCAAAGCAACCTGTCAATTATAACTACCAACCTTTATTTATTGAGGCACGACTAACAGTTAGTAATTGGAACACGTTAGCTGAATATTAACGACTCGTAGCTGGTGGCCTGTAGGTGCGGAATGATCTGCGAGGTCAAAGGAAAGGAGTAATGGCCAAGGGGGTGATAGCTGGCTGGTTTATGATAGTTTGAAGATCCTACTTCCTTTCCTTCGTGTAAAGGGACCTTCAGGAATCCGTCAACCAAGCATTCTGTACTATCGGGATCTTTTCCGCCTGACCATTTTAATTTTTTTTCGCTTAAATCATGCGGAGGCGCCGAGCCACACCCCCTTGATGTTTGGGCCTATGAAAGCGTCAACTTTGGCGCGCAAAATAACAATAACTCTCGTTTGGCGTGCGTCGTCAATGCGTTCGGCCGATTCGGTATCTTTTCATTCATTTTTTCTACACAAAGTCAACGGGGCGGGGCTAGAGAGCGTTTTTATGTTGCGAGTGCAAGCAAAAATAAGCTTAGTGGTGGTCAGGTGGGAGTGTCCTCGATAGTACATCAAACTAAGTAACTCTATGCAAAAATTATTGCTGGGCTTTTTACGGCAAAACTCAATGTAACGCACTCAAAACGATTATGCTGATGGATGGTTTGAATAGTACGGGGTTCGTGGAGGTGTTTAAAGTAAACATCTTCCCTTAAAACATGTTTTAAACACCTACATGTTTTTAATGGAGGATTGTTTGTTTGATTGGTTGTTTGTTTTGTTGGATTGTGATTGTTGTTTTGATTGTTTGTGTTTATTTTGTTGGTTGTTTGTTTGTTTTTTTAGAATGGATTCCTTGACCACCAATATCTTCGTAACTACAAGGATCACAGGTATGGTCTCGAAAAAAAAATTGCAATAACGGAGAAAACAAGTGCCTTTCCGCTTCCTCTATTTACATCTTTTATAATATTAGAAATGCGAAAGTTTGTGAGGACGGATGGATGAAATGAAATGAAATTTATTTATTTGCCAGAATATAGGTGCTTATATGATATGGATGGATGAATGGATGTTTGTTTCGGGTGAAGAAAGAAAGAAAAAAAGAAAAAAAATATTTAAGCTGCGGGCATCGGCTAGTTCGACGTAAAACTGTCTGAAAGATTTCGGTTTTGGCTGTCAATCATCATCTGCCTAGCCTCTTGTCAACTATGTTGGGCTCGGTTTATTCTAACCGGATGCAGCTGAATACCAGTATTTTAATATGGAGTAGAGAGAGGAGATTTTTTTTTTTTTTACATGGAGCGACTGCCAATCTGACCTCCACAACCCAGTTAGTACTGGGTAGTACGATAGATGCTTCACTTTCGCGGGTATTTGCTGGATGTGTGAAGCGAAAGGTCGATGTGGTATCGCTTGGGAGTAGCTTGCAAGCAGCAGTCTACATTTTTCGGCTGAAATAATGATGATACCTAACTAAAAGACACACTACTAACCAAAAGGCACACTAATAGTTAAAAGTTTACTATAAGGCACAATTAACTATAATTGTCAAGAGATTTTTTCTAGAAATGTTTAAGATCTTTTTTGTCAATACCAAAAAGTATCACAAGGCGAGTCAATAATCCCTGGTAATCCACAATAAGATGACCACGGTGGGTGATTTAGTTTGGAGGAGCTCGTGGCTAAATAATAACAGCCGCTCGGGTCGATCTTTAGGTTAAGCCGTGCTTGCCTAGGTTGGGCTGTGGATGGGGACCACCCATTACATACCGGGTTTCCTCCGTGTCTCGGAAAGCACGTTAAGCCGTTGGTCCCGGCTGCAAATCTTTGATAGTCGTTACAGGTAGTCAGTGACCCAAAAAGTCTGACAACCAGTCTTACCAAGGGGTATCGTATTACCCAGTACTAACTGAGTTGCGGAGGTCAGATAGGCAGTCGCTCCATGTAAAGTACAGGTATTCAGCTGCATCCAGTTAGGCTGGAAAAAGGCTAGGCAGATAATGGTGGGTGATTTAGTTACTAGAGAGCTGAAATGCACCTCCGCCTTCTACAAGAAATTCTATACAGGCACAAGAACTTCCATGATTTGTGAGCAAAAGAAAAACAAGAAGAAAACGAGCATCAGCTGCTGTTACTTGTAAAACTCGGCCAAGACGAAGGGTTATTGTTCTTAGTACTTAAGTAGATTGGCTATAAATTGGTCACCTTCACAGCCATTTTATTTTGTTCGGTATACATTTTATAGAAGGATAGGAAAATATTGAAAAACGAATTTTAGCGGGAAAAAAAATGACATATGGCCTGTTTTTCCGGTAGGGTTAGTAAGTTAGTTAGGCTAGTAAGTTAACCTATGTATAAGTACAGTCAGCCCCAAAATAATGTAAATACGGACAAGGTACCATTTTTCATTCATCATTCGTGTATACAATCATTGGTTTATACAATTTTAGGCTATAGCTAGGGCGTTTATTTTATTATGTACCACGCCTGTTTAAAAGGTTTCGGTGAAATGAATTGTTTACCTACTATGTTTTATAGCTTTACATTGTGTTCACAATTATAGAATAACGGTTATACACAATAATGACAATGGAATATTGAGAGCCATAATTATATAGGTACGTATAATATGAAGCACGTTATTATTTCTTTATAAGCTATCAATATTCCTGCTAACAATTTTAATTAGTATTTTTATTTATTAATGATTTTAAATGCAATTGTAATTATTAAATTTTAAATATGTTTAACTTATTAATATAAAAATATTGGATAACAATAATGTAAATTTACTACATTCTTATTTAATTTGTTTTTCTGGAATATTTTGTTACTTTTGAAAATTTGTGAAAAATGTATTTTCCGTCTTGCCTGAAATTTTACTTATTTATTTAATAAAATGGTACCTTGTCCGTGTTTACATCTTTTTGGGGCTCTCTCAGCCCCCACGTTCTCAGTCTATTTTACTATTTCATAGTCTCAGCCTCAGACCAAGTAAAAAACCAAGACAGCGCTGCGAACAATAAAGTGAGGCCAACCCAAATTACGTCTCGCTCTGTTCATACAACTAAAATGAAACAACGCCATAATAAATGCACAACATGTTTATGAAACCGGCCTCACTTCTCTGTTCGTAGAGTCTTTACTGTTTTTTTTTGGGTCTGAGTGTACACGCCGAGACGTAATTTGACGGCCTCACTTTGCTGTTCGGAGAATTCCGTCTTTAACTTTTTATTTTGTCTGAGGTCTCAGCCTATTGCCACCAACCACCGACAGACTAAAACATAATCTAGGCTGCTACTGATATCAGGGAATCTTACTCAGGACATGAGGTCCTGAATTACATTCTCAAGTCACCCAGCAGTATCACTTGTGACCACTATACAAACGACGCAGTCAATTCAATCGTATTTTAAACCACTAAATTATTATATTTATATATTCCAACGTCTATATTGTAAGCGAATCCCAAAAACAATAAAATAAAATCACAAATAAACATTAAATAGATGACAATAAATTAATATGACATCAATATTCAAAGACAAAAACATTTCATCAGCTCACGTAAACCTGCACAATATTACTACATGTCTTTATAATCTAATCTGCGTTAATTCCTCCAGTATCGTCGTTTTCAAACAAATCCGGATTTAAACATTAACTGCTTAATACTGCAACAGATTTATAAAAAAAAAAACATCCGGGGATTTTATTGCGTCACTGGATTAATAGATGATAATGTGGTTATTTTTATTTGTAGAAATATACAAAAATAGGTATCGTACTACAAAGGTCAATGTCACCTTACTGGTTAACCTACGCTTGATCATAGTATAATCAGCCTATAATGTTCCCACTGGTGGGACATAGGCCTCCTCTCTATGAGAGGGAATGGGCTCTAATCCTCCACGCGGACCCAGTACGGGTTAGTAGATGTCACATGTCTTCTAGTACATGCCAATTTCCTCACGATGTTTTCCTTCACCGTTTTGAGAGCAGTGGAGATGAAATAAATTACTCGAATTGATGTGTTGGGACCTGGGTTCGAACCCATGACTTACTACTTGTAAGTCAGGGTCGTCATCACTAAGCCACCGCTGGTAACCTACGCGTTTTTAGCAAATTTTAGAAAAATTAAGACACTATAGAATTTAAGTGAAGATTCACCTTCATGAAATGGTATGGGTATAGGCACCTAGGTAACTTGATTTGTAGTAAGAAATAACATAAGACTGCTTCGTTGGTCCAGTGGTTGTAAGCTCGACTGATGAGTATCCTCTTGGCCGCGTTTTGGCACACTTGTTGCACTCCCGTCATCAGCTTAACCACGGATGCAACATGTGTTGCCACGTGGCTTTATGAAGATATTTTAAATAAAAAATCAACTAAAACGTGCACTGTTCATGTTTTCAATAGTTTATTTCACATCTCGTATAACATTTCCAAACGCCGTACCAAAAATCACAGCTCTACTCCATTGACAAGTTCTCAAGTAACATAAACACAGTTACGTCAACGCACCGCGCCAATTTTTGCGTCATCGTGTTAGCGTTAGTGTCACATTTCAAGTGATTACGAGCTACGTATTTGTTATTGTATTATAGTGTAATACCTGAATTCCAGGGTCGGGCAAAGTCTTGGTTTTCTGTCAGGAATTTCTCAGTTACAGCCACGGGGTCTGGATTTGTGTCCGGTTGATGGTAATAGGCTCTCACCTGTTACATGGGACTTAAACATAACCAAAGAAATGTGGGTGTACTATTACATACACCTCTGCCTTACGCCTCGGGGATTACAAGCGTGATGTTATGTTTTTAATAACATGGGAATCACAATGGACATCATGATATCAAATATTCTTTTTGTCCGTTTTCCGGTAATACTTTTAGATTTATTGCAAATCATTAATTATTCTTAAATTAAGACTTTCTCTAAATGTATCATGCGTTTATCTTATTATTATTTTTCTTTTTTAGGCACAAGTACAGTGTCACTTTAATATCAAAGCATTTTTACAATACATATGTACGGTCGAACAAGCTATTTGGTTTACATTTTACAATGTAATTTGTGGGATTAACCTGTAAACCAAATCGCATGTTTGACCGTGCATTATTTACTGATTATAAAGTCTAAAATAATAATAAAACTTCTTCTTTTAATTTTATTTATCAGAGATTGTTGGGAGGATGCTGTGACATCACTTAGTAAACACTTATTCATACCCTGATGTCTGATTCTAGAACAATTTCTTCTCAAGGGTTTATCAAGTTCATTAATCCCTAAAGTCACAAAGCTGAAATTAACACAAAAATAGTAATCTTATCTTTTACTCATCAGTTTGGTCACCCAATAGATACTGTTTTATATAAATATGCTGAATTGCATTTCGAAATCACAGTTCAGCAACTACAACCAATACAACCATTGTTTTGAGAAACAACCCAAAATCATTTTCAGTGGTAAGTCATAAAATTATATTATATATTTATTTTGACTGCAATAAATAATAATCTTAACAAATGAGCCTGATTTGATGAATTTACTAATTATTAATTTATTTTTCCGACTTTTAAAACAAAAATATAATATTTACATATTTTTACACATTGCAAATGTAAAAAATAATTTAATTCTTACAAATCTCTTACAGCAAAATGAAATACATGCTAATTTTTGCATCTGCCATGGCTTTGGCCGTCGCCAGCCCCCACCACCGTAGCCTGGTTGACCCTGGCGCAGCCGGACCAGCCCCAGGTTCAGTCTCAGAGGTTGAGCCCATTGCAATTGGGCCTGCTATCTTGGAATTCGAACCCATTGCTTCGGCTGCACCAGCATCCGTCAGTAATATCGTTGTGAATTCTGCCCCCAAACCAGTAGAAATTGGACCTGCAATTGTTCCGGAGCCTGTGGAAATTGGAGTACCTATGCAGCCAGAAGGCATACTCCCCTCTGTTGTACCAGCACCCGTCAGTAACCCTCATGTCCAGATCATTCTGAATTCTTCCCCCGAACCAGCAGAAATTGGACCTACAATTGTTCCGGAGCCTGTGGAAATTAGAGTACCTATGCAGCCAGAAGGCATACTTCCTTCTGTTGCACCAGCACTCATCGGTAACCCTTTTGTCCAGATCGTTGAGGATTCTGCCGCAAAACCATTAGAAATTGGACCTACAATTGTTCCGGAGCCTGAGGAAATTGGAGTACCTATGCAGCCAGAAGGCATACTTCCTTCTGTTGCACCAGCACTCATCGGTAACCCTTTTGTCCAGATCATTGAGGATTCTGCCGCAAAACCATTAGAAATTGGACCTACAATTGTTCCGGAGCCTGAGGGAATTGAAGTACCTATGCTGCCAGAAGGCATACTTCCCTCTGTTGCACCAGCACCCGTCGGTAACCCTCATGTCCAGATCATTGTGAATTCTGCCCCCAAACCAGTAGAAATTGGACCTGCAATTGTTCCGGAGCCTGTGGAAATTGGAGTACCTATCCAGCCAGAAAGCATACTCCCCTTTGTTGCACCAGCACCCGTCAGTAACCCTCATGTCCAGATCATTCTGAATTCTGCCCCCAAACCAGCAGAAATTGGACCTACAATTGTTCCGGAGCCTGTGGAAATTAGAGTACCTATGCAGCCAGAAGGCATACTTCCTTTTGTTGCACCAGCACTCATCGGTAACCCTATTGTCCAGATCATTGAGGATTCTGCCGCAAAACCAGTAGAAATTGGACCTACAATTGTTCCGGAGCCTGAGGAAATTGGAGTACCTATGCTGCCAGAAGGCATACTTCCCTCTGTTGCAGCAGCACCCGTCAGTAACCCTCATGTCCGGATCATTCTGAATTCTGCCCCCGAACCAGTAGAAATTGGACCTGCAATTGTTCCGGAGCCTGTGGAAATTGAAGTACCTATGCTGCCAGAAGGCATACTTCCCTCTGTTGCACCAGCACCCGTCGGTAACCCTCATGTCCAGATCATTGTGAATTCTGCCCCTGAACCAGTAGAAATTGGACCTGCAATTGTTCCGGAGCCTGTGGAAATTGGAGTACCTATGCAGCCAGAAGGCATACTTCCCTCTATTGCACCAGCACCCGTTGGTAACCCTCATGTCCAGATCATTGAGGATTCTGCTCCCGAACCAGCAGAAATTGTAGACTGTGGTCCTGCCAAATTGAACTAAATCATGGCAAGATTGCATGTGCATTGGTTACAGTACAGTTACAGTAATAAGGTCTGCAATATGCTAAAAATGTGATATGCAAATAAAGGAATCTTTTTTTTAACAAATTGTTTTCTTGCTTAATTCTGTACTCATATTATAAAAAGGTACAGTTTGTAAGTTTTGATTTATCTATTATTTATGGATCTCTGGTCTGAAAATAAAGACATTATTTATTTATTTAAAACTAGCTGACCCGCGCAAGTTCGTTTGCGTCACATGAGAGAGAGAGGGTTAGAGAGAGTGTGAGTCAGCCTTAAAAGATAAACATAATGCTATCGCGGTTTATTTTTAGAACGTTTTAAAACGAACAATTCCCTAATACATGATTGTTGCGTAACTTTAACCGTTTATGCAGCGCCCGCAAAGGAAGCACTCAAAAGAAATAAATTTTCCTTGGTTTTGCAACATTTATCATTGATGCTCCGCTCCTTTTAATTATAGAGTGATGTTAGATAACCTATAGATAACTATTCAACACTAAAAGTTTTTTTTTTTCATTCGAACCAGTAGTTCCTGTAATTATCGCGTTCAACCAACCAAACACACTCTTTAGCTTTATAATATTAGTAGATATAGACCCAAGTGGGTAACAATTTAATTTTTTCGATATATTTGCATTAATCGCTAAAATAAACTACTTATGTTTTTTTTTCCAAAAAAGGGCTTGCCTCGACAGCCTTACGTCTACTCCAGCTAGGTCGAAAGTTTTCATCAAAGGTGCAAGAAATTAGCCCAAATACGATTTTTCAATTATAAATGGGACCAACTTTGAAATGTACCTACGCTTTCCACAAAAAAAAGGACCATGTACGGACTTCTCTGTAAAAGTTATCCGTGGTCATAATATGCTGACGATTCGTTGTAATATGCTGGCACGCAGATTTTTCCGATGTTCCTATGCGGTAAAGAAGACATTGTTTAGGGCATAGTGCCAGTCTTTTTATACGTGTAGTCTGTGGACTAGCTACACGCAGCCAACCGTCAGTGCCCTGTGGGTCCAATATAACAATGCTTTCAGGTTGCTGATGGGATTGCCTCGCTACTGCAGTGCGTCAGCGATGTTTGCTGAAACTCAAGTGGATGGCTTTCACGCCATTATACGTAAAAGAGCAGCATCGCTGATGCGAAGGGTGAGGGGCAGTCCCAACAGCTACCTGAGGGTAATTGCAGACTACGTCCATAGTCCTGTTTGGAGGCATTGGATTGGGCTGCACATATTGTAGGTTGACTGGCGTTCTATTATTTCCTGTATTTGTGTCGTACTAACATAGTTTTAAGTCATCTTGATGTACTACTAACACTCTATGGACCGAAAAGTCTGAAATAAATGTTTTGAATATGAATTTGTATAATATAAAAAATACGCGTTGAATTGAGAACTTCCTTCTTTTTGTTTCGTCGGTTAAAAAACCAATCTTGAGGCAACTGACACGGGCGAGGGTCATTCGATTCATAAAATGGAGTGAAATGAACAACGCCATCTATGGACCAAAATATTAAGCTGCTAAAGTATATTATGGTATATATATTTTTTAAAGCCAGTCAGTTGATTTAAAAGTTACGTGGTGAGCACATTTTTAGTCATTGGTACCATTTTAGTTCAACAGATGTCACTGCATGTACGTATCTTACACTTGATGATTAGTTCTTCTTGAAAACTTTAAGTTCATATATCTTTTGATAGAATTAACCGATTTCAATAAAACAAAAACTTAATAATACCCCAAGTTACACACAATTTTTATCTATAAAAGTTATCTACATTTGTTTAGTAAATTTTACGTGATGCTAGATCATCGAAACAGACAAACAGACAAAAATTCCAAAAATGCTGGAAATGTGTTCTGTGGCTTATCCTCTAACACCCTGGCAATTTTTTTTCAAAATATTTTCGATGTACAAAAACGATTTTTCTACAGATTTATTATATGTAAAGATAAAGATAGCCCTAGATATTTTGTAAGAAGTTTGGACCAGCGGGAAATAGTACACCACGGAGCAGCCACCATAACTTGTTAACCATTATGTTCTTACTTTGTTCTTCTTCTTAGCGTGTCGTTGACAATTCAAATTGAGTCAGCCCAAGATTTGGCGACGGGATTGGCACTTTAGTAACGTCCATCAGCTCCTGAAGATATTTTGATTGCAACTTTGGAAACAACAATTGAGCAACACTGCCAGACAGTTACCAACCATGATACTATCCAGCCTGAGGTAATGGAGGACCCATACCAGGTTGAGAATTTGTCTCAGGACAGCATATCAAACCAACAAACAACTAATATTACATTAGATTACTCACACGTAGTACAGCCTGAGTTGCATGATAGTCTGCCTGAGATTGGTAATTTTGTTTCTCCTATTAGTCGTGACTGTAATCATTCAGTTATGTTCTCTGACAGTATAGGTAGGGGGCTAGGTAAATTAATTAGTAATAACCTGAGTTATTGTACCCAAAACAATTGTATGCCAGGGTCAAACTACAAACAGATTATGGCATCTGTAACTAAGACTGTTTGTGATCCTAGTACCACCATTACTATATGTGTTGGTAATAGTGCAAAGATTAAAAAGGAAGACATCACTGATTGTGTCTCAGAGTTGTTAAAATTAAATTGTAATAAAATAATATTGTGCGCTTTTCCATATTTTGAAAATTTATGTAACAGAAAAAACAATTATATTCACTTCTTAAATAGACATTTACATTTTTTAGCAGGTCACTACAGTGACAAACTTATATTTCTTGATATCAACACTTTTGTTGATAAACTTAGTTCGACCCGGGGTAAAGTGTATCTACCTATTAGTTGTAGACACAAAATAGCTCGGCTATTAGCTTATAATATTCACACAGACATAAGTAGTATGTCTAAGTTTAGTTATATTGTAAATACTGCGACTATTAGTAATAATACTAATGAACAGGTGGTGACCTTAAATAAATATAGCATTAGTGCTATTGATGTTTACAAACATTATACTGAGGAGGATCCATATGTCACCGTGGAAAATTCTCAATTAGGGTATATTAGTGATAGGATCTTGTTGTCTGGCGATGGCACGGGAGTCTCGGGGCTCTCTCCAGATATTAATATTAATTTAAACTAGAAAGTCAGACAACAGAAGGTGCCATTAACAATATTGTTAAACCTACCAACAGCAAGGTATCTTCTTGCACTCAATTAGCTAGTAAAAAAGGGCCTCAGCAGAACACTTTAAAATTATTCCACCAAAATATCCAAGGCATTTCTTCAAAATTATTAGAAATAGAATTGTTTTTAGAAAAAAGTAAGTTTGACATTATTTGTTTTACTGAACATTGGCTTAAGGATTACCAAATGCTTATTAATTATGAGAACTATATGGTGGGTAGCTGCTATAACCGTAAAACTATGCTTCGTGGAGGTTCCTTAATTTTTGTAAAAAATTGTTTAAGATATAAGCAACGTAACGACATAATAGGTCTCTCGGCTGAACATTGCGTCGAACTGTCCTGTGTTGAGCTAGATAAGCATGTTATTGTGTGTGTGTACAGACCCCCAAACTATCAAAACTTTTCCTTATTTGAGTCAATAATGGAAGATGTCCTGGCAAAACTTGCAGCCAGTAATAAATCTATAATTATTTGTGGTGATTTTAACATCAATATTTTAGAAGAAAATTCAAATAGCAGTCGGTTATTAAATCTTTTTAAGTCATTTGACTTGACCAACACTTTTATAGAACCTACTAGAGTCACTCCATCTTCTGCTACTTGTATAGATAATGTTTTCTGTGATTGTGATTACTTAGATAAAGCCATAGTTAATTGTCTGCCGTCTGACCATAGCGGACAAACTGTAACTTTTAGGTGTAATACACCATTGCAAAAAATTCAGATTAAATTTAGACCCATAACTTCTAACAAATTAAATAGGTATAATATTTCTCTACAGAACAAATTAAGTGTTATGAGCCATGACGATATTAATATAAATCAATTTTATGATAATTTCTTTTCAATAGTTCACACTGAATTCAACAAAACTTTTGAAAAGAAGTCAAAAAGTATTTGCCCTAAATTTATATTTAGTGATTGGGCAACTAGAGGTATCAGAAAAAGTAGGGAAACACTATTTGAGCTTTATGGCCTTAAGCCTTATATGAACACTGAAACTTTTAACAAATATGTTGCTAAGTATTCAAAAATTTTTAGAGATACATGCAAGGTTGCCAAAGCCTTGCACATTAGCAACAAGATCAAAACAGCAGAAAATAAAATAAAGACAGTTTGGAAAGTCATAAATAGCGAGACTAACAGGAAGAAAACACGTAATACTAGCTACACATTAGATACAGCATGTGGTCCTAAAAGCTCTAATCAGGAAGTAGCTCAAGAATTTGTAAATTTCTTTACCGATATACCGTTAAAAACTACGGAGGCTCTAAATTCCTCTCCTGAAGTCTCAATTGGTTTACTAAAGGCGAATGTGTCTGGATGCCAGGCTGAATTTAAATTTAAACACATAAACCCGATGATAGTTATTAAAGCTTTTCGGCAAATAAAAATCAAACTGACCGAAGATCTATGGGGAATGTCTATCAAAGTTTGTACATCCATACTTGAGACTATAGCTCCATACTTAGCTTTAATTTTTAATTTGTGCGTAGACCAAGGAGTTTTCCCTGATTTAATGAAATACAGTAAAGTCATACCTCTTTTCAAATCCGGTGATAGTAAAGATACAAATAATTATAGGCCTGTATCCGTGTTGCCAGTTTTTAGTAAGGTGTTCGAAAAGATAATGCTTAATCAAATGGTCAATCATTTTAACACCAATAGAATCTTACACGATCAACAGTATGGTTTCACCAAGGGACGTTGTACAACCGACGCCGGTGTAACCTTAATAAAGCACATATTTACGGCGTGGGAAGAGTCCCAAGACGCTGTAGGAATATTTTGTGATCTCTCCAAAGCATTTGATTGTGTAAATCACGACACATTGCTTTTGAAACTTGAGCATTACGGACTAGGTAAACTTGCACTTAGTTTGTTAAAATCTTATTTGAGTGATAGACAACAATATGTTCAAATAAATGGTGTTAATTCACAGGGTTTAAAAGTAAAAATGGGGGTTCCGCAAGGCTCAATATTGGGTCCTTTCCTCTTTTTAGTATATATAAATGATCTACCCTATTTACTGAAAAACCAACCTCAAAATATGGTGTTATTTGCCGATGACACTTCCCTAATTTTTAAGATCAATAGACGGGCCCAAAATTTAGATGACGTGAATAATGCCCTACTTCAAGTCCATAATTGGTTCACAGCAAATAATTTAGTACTAAATGAAAAAAAAACGAAATGCATAAGATTTGCTTTACCGAATGTTAAAAGTAGCGATTGTGATATAGTACTGAATAAAGAGAAACTTGAATTCGTAGATAAAACGGTTTTCCTGGGGATTACGCTTGATTCAAGGCTACAATGGGGTTCTCATTTAACATCTCTGGCGGGGCGGCTAAGTTCGGCAGCATATGCTATTAGAAAAATCCGTCAATTTACTGATGTAGATACTGCTAGATTGGTCTATTTTAGTTACTTTCATAGTATAATGTCTTATGGCATTTTGTTATGGGGACGGGCTGCTGACATTGAGTCTATATTTATTCTGCAAAAAAGAGCCATCAGAGCCATATACAATCTTCGTAGGCGCGATTCTTTGAGGGAACTGTTTAAGGAAATAAACATCATGACTGTACATTGTCAATACATCTACGAAAACATAATGTACGTAAGAAAAAATCTACATATTTTTGGTAAAAGAGGTGACAGACACAATTACAGTACTAGAAATAGGGACCAATTAGTTCAGCCAGGCTTCAGACTCGCTAAAGTAGACTCATCTTTCATGGGGTACTGTTTGAGATGCTATAATAAAATTCCACAAAGCATTCTTGAGCTGAATGAAACAAAATTTAAAACATGTATTAAACGCACACTTTGTAAGCAAGCATATTACAAATTGGACGACTATATCGCTGATAAAACTGCTTGGCTCAATGCCGGTCCTGCTCCACAAGGACAGGGGCGCATAAATTGATAGCATTAAATTGTATTGTTGGAGCTGCTGAAGATTGTACAACTATCTTTGCATTGTATAGAATCAATCTCTTTATTATTATATAGCCGCATATCGCATATTGTGTGAGTGCTATGTACTAGAATGCTATCAGTCGCTAGAAACCTACGTTTTTCCTTGACTTGAATGTGCCGTGGCGATTAGGAGATATGTCATGCTCACTCAAATGTCTCGCTGATGGTGACGCGTGTGTCGGATCATTTAGTTCCCTTCAAAATGGTTGAGTTGAATGGTGCTGATACATGCGTCATGTTCGTGAACGAGCGCTGTCAGTTGGGACTGGTCAGCTCTTGGTTGCCACGGCTTTTGAATTTAATAATTTTATTTTTTAATTGTTTTTGTTTTTTTTTTTACTATGGACACCTTTAACGTGCACATCTTGCTACATTGTTCTCACATAATGTACCATCTCAACATGAATGATGTAACCAAGATTTTGTAAAAATGTTCTGATTTAAAAGAGTGTCCATGGAGTTTCTTGCCCATTCTTCTCCATAGAGATCTACGCTAGGGAATGGGCAACTACAGTACTTTCACAGTTTTTATGTCTTGTGTCTGGGACTGTAGCTACATTTAATTTTCATATTTGTTTCGACAATTCAAAAGTGCCTGTAACTGGCCTACTTGAAATAAATGCTTTGATGACTGCCATAGGGGGGAACTACATTACTCTGAAGAGTTAGATTACCAGTTTACGAAATAGTTTCTAAACATTTTTTTATTAGAATTGACTGACTTGATTGACTGTCCCTAAATTATCCTAGGCTGATAAAATTTTCGTTTTTTCCTAAATCATAATATTAGTATTAAGGTCGGTTTCCCCTTTAAAAAGAACTGGCGAAATGTAGTGTACTATAATATTTTGTAACTATTTTTAAGGAAGTCGCTTACATTATTTCTTCAGCATATCGTCAACCGAGTGTAAACCTAGACTCCGGGGCTGCTACTGAAGAATTCTTTATACTATACATTACAGTGCACTTAGTGTACGGCCTGAGTGCAATAGCGTTGGGCGGCGCGTTCTGCGGGGCGTCGAGCGGCCGACCGCGCGTTCAATGAGTGGCCATAGTGCACGCTCTGCGTTCGGGGTGGTTCGGGTGAATGCGCCGACCGCGAGAAATATACGACAGCAGTTTTCAGACTACTTTTGGCCAAATATAATTAATTAAAAACATGTTTCCTACGTATACCTATTCTTGCCTTGTTTAAGTACGTTTATTGTTAATAAATCGATATTATTTACTTTCAATTCCGAGTTTTATTGTTAGTTCTCTCCACACTCTTGTTCTAACTATTCTATTTTTGTATAAACAGTGAATAGATAACCATATTTCAGGTTTATTTTGTATTCATATTATAATTTCTTCAAACGACAACGCGCGCACGCTCGTCTCGCCACCCGCCGCCGCTCCGAAACCAACAGGTTTGAACTCGCTCGCGACGCGACGCCGGACGCCCCGCAAGACGCAAACACGCACGCTGCAGCCGCCGCGCGGCGGGCGTCTACTCAGGCCACTTACGTATAAATACATGTGTTTGACATGAACGCTGCACGCGCCGCCCCGCCGCACGCTCTATTCGAGCGGCCACTGTGTTCGTACACTTAGACAATTGTCTGACTCATTTAAACAGTCTAGTCAAATAATTTTGAGCGCTCTTCGAACGTATCTTGCAACAACTCAGTTCAGTAGTAGTTCAGTAGTTCAGTTCTTCAAATTAATAATGTTGTACGGAACATTGATTGACACGGCTGGAAGAAGAATAAATGAACTTTTCCGATCCGATTTTTGGAACCGATCCCATATGGGGTGAAAGGAACACCGACGCGAAAACGGTGACACGTATTCAGTATTATCATTCCTTATAAAAAAAACCTTGTCCTACAATAATACCTACACGGTCAATAACCGATGAATAATTTCTTTGTGGAGAAATCCCTAAAGTCATAAAGCTGAAATTAGCACAAAAATAGCAATCTTATCATACTCATTATTTTGGTCCGCCTTCAGATATTGTTTTTATATAAATACCTACGCTAAATTGCATTTCTAAGTAACAGTTTGACAACGACAAGAAAACAGCAGCTTTCTGTTTTATGTAACCATAACCATAACCCATACCATAATCATTTTCAGTGGTAAGTATTTTTAAAATAATTAAACAGAAGTTCCAATTTCCTTTAATCTTCAACCATACCTACTTAAAGAGAAAATTTATTTTGACTGTATTATATAGGGCATAAGGGCAGATTTGCTTCACGCCAGTTTCTCCTTACGACCAAATCGCGTTAGGACAGAATCGCTTAAAGACAGAAGTACAGTCGGATGAAAAGTAATAATTATTATTCATTAATTCGAAACATCATAGAAAACAAAAAAAAACCTAACAGACATCGTTACTAACAAAAAATTAATTCCTTGTACTAATTTTTAATCCAATTCTTTTTTCTACATAATATTAACCAAATTCGCTAAATGTTTTTATATTCTAAAGTTAAAATTGACCTTCTCTGTCTACAAGTGGAGGAATTCTGACAGCACCCCTGGATTCGAACCGTTGCGTGGCAGTTTCCAGATTATGGTGTAATAATCTGGCGTAAAGCGAATCTGTCCTTATGCGAACAAAGGAATTTTATGTTGCTGTCTGTACATATGCTGTCTTTAAGCGAATCTGTTCCAACGCGAATCCGTCGTAACGCGAATCTGGCGTAAAGCGAATCTGTCCTTATACTAACAAATCAAATTTTTACTGTAAGGCGAGGAGGAGTTTTTTCATACCCTTTTGTTGTCTTGTTAGCTTTGTTATTGTTTGCTGCCCCGTTGTTCTGGGGGTCCTGGGTTCTGTTCCCAGGTCGGGCAAAAAGTGCTATTGGGTTTTGCCATTAGAAATTTCTCAGTAGTGGCCCAGAGTTTGGAAGTTGGCGGTATAATACCCCCGTGCCTCGGTGCGTACGTTAAGCCGTTGGTCCTACGCCTGATCTCTCTCCGGTCGTGTCGGATTGCCGTCCCATCGGACTATGAGAGTGAACAGAGAGTGCAACCTGTGTCTGCGCACTCACTTGTGCACTATAATATCTCCCGCGCCGATGGTTAATCTGCGTTAAGATTGGCCGCCGCGACCGAAAACGGTCAGGGGGACTATTATTATTATCATTTCTTCATTTATATACACATGTTTTTAACATTTTTAAATATTTCTTAGTAAAACTACATAAAAAAAACAGTAGCCCACCAGCGCTGGGAACAGGGTCCGAACTACCGGTGGTCAGGGCTCTTGAGAGAGTTAGTTTAGTAATTTTAGTTTATTTAATATAATAATAGTATGTAGTCTGTTTTAAATAAAAATATGATTAATCAATTCATATTCACATACGATTCGATGTTTCTCATATTTTCAAAAAAAAATCAGTTTTAGTTTAAAGGTTCAAATTAAATTAGCCAACGCAACTCTAGTTCTCCAACTGTTCCCGGATGTATGCTAATAAACATTTTTAATATTTCTATTTACCAAACTTATTTCATTAAATTCTCTTACAGCAAAATGAAATTTTCGCGTCTGCCATAGCTTTGGCCGTCGCCAGCCCCCACCACCATGGCCTAGTAGACCCTGGTGCAGCCAGACAAGCCCCAGTTCCAGCTAGGCACGAGCCCATTGCTATTGGAGCAGATGTCTTGGATTTCGAAGACATTGGTTCTGGAGTAGATGTCTTAGACTTCGAACCCATTGGTTCTGGAGCAGCTGTCTTAGACTTCGAACCCATTGGTTCTGGAGCAAATATCTTGGACTTCGAACCCATTGGTTCTGGAGCAGCTGTCTTAGACTTCAAACCCATTGGTTCTGGAGCAGCTGTCTTGGACTTCGAACCCATTGGTTCTGGAGCAGCTATCTTGGACTTCAAACCCATTGGTTCTGGAGCAGCTGTCTTGGACTTCGAACCCATTGGTTCTGGAGCAGCTATCTTGGACTTCGAACCTATTGGTTCTGGAGCAGCTATCTTGGACTTTGAACCAATTGGTTCTGGAGCAGCTGTCTTGGACTTTGAACCCATTGGTTCTGGAGCAGCTGTCTTGGACTTCGAACCAATTAGTTCTGGAGCAGCTGTCTTGGACTTCGAACCTATTGGTTCTGGAGCAGCTATCTTGGACTTTGAACCAATTGGTTCTGGAGCAGCTGTCTTGGACTTCGAACCCATTGGTTCTGGAGCAGCTGTCTTGGACTTCGAACCAATTGGTTCTGGAGCAGCTGTCTTGGACTTTGAACCAATTGGCTCTGGAGCAGCTGTTTTGGACTTCGAACCCATTGGTTCTGGAGCAGCTGTCTTGGACTTCGAACCCATTGGTTCTGGAGCAACTGTCTTGGAATTCGAACCCATTGCTTCTAGGTCAGCTGTCTTGGACTTCAAACCCATTGATTTGGGACCTGCTGTCTTGGACTACGAGCCTATTACTATTGGGCCTGCACTTGTGGAAGAACAGCCTGTTGTTACTGCAGCACCCGTCAGTAATCCTCTTGTCCAGATCATTGTGAACACCAACGGTCAGCAGGTTTCTGTACCCGGTATTGTAGTTTCTCAACCTCCCGTTGATGTATTCCCAGCTGACCCCGTTCACATTGTAGATTCTGCCCAAAACCAGTAGAAATTGGACCTGCTATTGTTCCGGAGCCTGTTGAAATTGGTGTACCTACCCTACCCAATCCAGCTGTGATCCTGCCAGAAGAATTAAACTAAATCATGGTAAGATTAGGGTGTGGAGTAGTAATAAGGTCTAGAATAAGATAAAGATGTGATATGCAAATATATGAACCTTTTTTTTAAACGTATAGTTTTCTTATTAAATTCTGTCGTCAATTTGTCATCTTGTAAGTAGATGGGAAGCTCGTGGCTAAATAATAACAGCCGCTCGGGTCGATCTTTAGGTTAAGCCATGCTTGCCTAGGTTTGTCTGTGGATAAAGAAACTCGGTATATAAGGGTGGTCACCCACCACCCTTATATACCGAGTTTCCTCCGTGCCTAGGAAAGCACATTAAGCTGTTGGTCCCGGTTGTCATTTGTAGATCTTTGACAGTCGTTACAGGTAGTCAGTGGCCTAAAAAGTCTAATACCAAGAAGTAAAAAACATCAGGACTCTGTAGAAGCCGCCATGGTGGGGTAGACTGGTAACTAGGTCGCGTGATGTCACCACTGGCGCGCTTTCGATACATTCGCCCGTCCGTACTCATGACCTGATCCGACACATTTTTATTTTTTTGCATTATTATCAATTTTACACATTTTAAATTTTATTAATTTTATACTTTATTCAATTTTACCCATGTTATTAATTTTACACATTCCTCAATTTTTACTTTTTGTTACTGATTCTTAGTGTATGTCATCAAATTTACTTTAGTTGTCAATTTTATAAATGTTCAATTTTATCTTTTATGCTTTTTATTATTATTGTTTTTTTTTTTACGCACTATACCATAAAAATGAGATAAATAAACACAGGCAACGCAAGGAAAATTCGCCGAGATGTACAGTTAGTAGTCGAGTCGTATTCGACATTCTGTAAGCAGTTCGATCCGGCAGGAAATAGTGCACAGTGCGCATACATTTAATGACAATACACGGGCGGCGCAGTTGCCATTTCTATTGATATTATGTTCTTACTTGGTTGACTGCAACTTTGGAACCAACGACTAAGCACTTCTGAGCATAGGAAGGAACTACAATACTCAAATGAGTTACTTCACCAGTTCAGGAAATAATTTATAAACATTTAATAATAGACATTTGCAGTCTTTGCCCCTAAACATGGCACCCAAACATATGTGACGAAATGAGGTGTACTATAATATTTTTTATAATATTTCCTATAATACACACCTAAGATTAGATTGTTTAAGTACCTTGTCATAGGGGGTGAGCCTATTGCCATCAACCTGGTACATTTCCGGATTCCAGGACTGACGAATTTCTTATACTGTAGGTACTGTAGATATTTGTATGACTTATTTACACTGTATCGAGCTACAGCTGGCTCTGCGAATTAGTACGTAACTCTTCTGAGTATTGTAGTTCATAGTGCTCAGTCGTTGGTTCCAAAGTTGCAGTCAACCAAGTAATAACATAATTAATATCAACAGTTATGTTGACTGCTCCGTGGTGCACTATTTCCTACTGGGCCAAACTACTTACAAAATGTTCAAGACTATTTTATATTTTAGTATCTCAGTAATTAGTTTTCGCCTGCGGCTTCCCTTGCATTATCGTCGGATATTATCCACGGGAACGTTTTAAGTATAGCCTATAACACCGGCGGATATTCTGCCCATTAGGAAAATAATTAAAGTAATCACATCAGAAGTGCCGAAGATACCCCCTACATTAAAACTTACAAACCTTACCTCTTTATAATATTAGTATAGATGGCTCCAGAATAGGGAGACACAGACAAAGATAATCTAAGATGGCGCCACCATAGCTGGTCTCAATCTGACCAATGAGGTTAAGCTATTTTGAAATATAATGATATTACCACATTTTCAACCAATGACGATGTTTGGAACCAGCTATGCTAGCGCCATTAGTTTAGGGTTGCCATAGCAGCTTAGGCACTGACCGGGACATTAGCAGTAAGTGACTGAAAATGTCCATGTAATGTAAAAGAAAAAAAAACATACCTACTTGTTACCATTTTAACTTTATTAAAGATTAAAATAATTAAAATAAAATTGATTTCTACAATGTAGATTCTACATGGTATTTTTCAGATTTCTTCACCTTATCTAACAGGTCCGGTTTGCCCTGTTACATAAGGTCTCATTTTGTAATTGAATTTGTATTCAATTATGCTTTTGACCGTGTCTACGTGAAGGCCTTTAGTCCACTGTGCAGCTACTAAAGACGGCGGCAGGGCCCGCCGCACCGCACAGCCGCCTCACCGGTCTGCACTGTACCTACGCGTATTGCACGTTCACGTTGCAATTGAAATACCGGGAGATTTTGTAGATCAACCGGGACGACCGGGACAGAAGTTCCAAACCAGTGACATGTCCCGGTGTACCGGGACGGATGGCAACCCTACATTAGTTCCACAGTGTGTCTCCCCATTAAGCAAGAATACAATTTGTTAACAAAAAAGATTCCTTTATTTGCCTAACACAATCTTTAGCTTATTCCAGACATAATTACTACCGCACACCATAATTTTGCCATGATTAGTTCAATTCTTCTGGCAGGACCACAGCTGGATTGGGCAGGATAGGCACTCCAATTTCCACAGGCTCCGGAACAATAGCAGGTCCAATTTCTACAGGTTCCGGGACTATTGCAGGTCCGATTTCTACTGGTTCGGGGGCTGAATCCACAATGTAAACGGGGTCAGCTGGCACATTCGATGGGATCATGATGAACCACTTTACATTACTGTGGATGTTCACAATGATCTGGACAAGAGGATTACTGACGGGTGCTGGTGCAACAGGGGGAAGTATGCCTTCTGGCAGCACAGGGGCTGGAGCAGGAATAACAGGCTGTTCTTCCACAAGTGCAGGCCCAACGGCAATAGGCTCGTATTCCAAGACAGCTGGTCCAATTGCAATAGGCTCAACCTCTGAGACTGGAGCTGGGGCTGGCCCAGCTGCGTCAGGATCTACCAGGCCACGGTGGTGAGGGCTGGCAACGGCCAAAGCCATGGCAGATGCAAAAATGAGCATGTATTTCATTTTGCTGCAAGAGAATTGGATGAAAAAGGATTGGTAAATAGAAAAAAAATATAAATTAGCAAAGAAAACATTGGAGAACTAGTTTCGTTAGCTAAATTAATTTGAACCTGTATATTAAAAGTAAATAAATTTTGAAAATATGTTAACCAAACCTGTATTTTTATGTATTTAGTTTATCATAAATCGTAATAAAGGAATAAATAATCATATTTTTATTTAAAACTGACTACACACTATCAACATTTAAAAATTATTAAATAAACCAAACTATAAAAGGGCATGAAAAAACTCCTCTTCCTCGCCTTACAATAAAAATATTCTTATATTACTGTCAAGATTAATAAATTGTAATACATATTTCTCTTTAGAGGTAAGGTTGAAGAATTTAAGAAATAGAAAATCTAAAATAAACACTCACCACTGAAAATTATTACGGATGGTTTCTCAAAATTGTTTGCTTGTCGTTGTCAAACTGTGATTTAGAAATGCAATTTAGCGTATTTATATAAAAGCAATATCTAATAGCGGATCAAAATAATGAGTAATAGATAAGATTGATTGATTGATTTTTGTGCTAATCTCAGCTTAATGACTTTAGTGAGCTACAATAATATTGTGAAACTTAAAACTTACTTTTTCATTTATTTTTTGTCGTGTGGTTATAGTGCTTAACCTGGTGTAAGAGTTTTTATGCTACTCATAGGTCTCTGACTTGGCTTCACGTGCCGTCAAGAATCAGGCATGCTGGATTCCTCACGATGTTTTCCTTCACCTAAGCAGGTGATAATTAAACTTGCTTAATGAACTTGATAAACCCTTGAGAAGAAATATTCCAGAATCAGAGAGAGAAGGGATTACTAACTGGTGTACGACATACCATCTTATTTACAAACTCTGATAAATAAAATACTACTAATAAGAAAAAAGTTATATTATTAGGTAAGCGCATGATTAATTTAAAGGAAGTCTTAATTTAAGAATATTATGATTTGTGATACATATAAGAGTATTACCGGAAAAAGAAGAAACGCAGTCCATTATGATTCCCATTCCTACCCATACGATTTAATAGAGGTAAATCTTCATTTAAATGGTATAGTTATGTTAGATTTTAAGCCTCATCGAGAGTCCGTGGCTAAACAGCCGCTTGGGTCATCTTTAGGTTAATCCTTGCTTGGCTAGTTCGGTCAATGGATGGGTGACCACCCATTACATGCCGATTTCCCTCGTGCCTCGGAGAGCACGTTAAACCCGTTGATCATGGCTGTCACTTGTACGAGTAGACCTTTGACAGTCGTTACATGTAATAAGTGGCCCGAAAGTCTGACAACCAGTCTTACCAAGGGGTATCGTATTACCCAGTACTATTTGGATTGTGGACGTCAGATAGGCAGCCACACCATGTAAAATAATGGTATTCAGCTGCATTCGGTTAGACTGGAAGCTGACCCCAGCATAGTTGGGATAAGGGTAGTCAGATAACGAGGTTCTTATTTCTGCTAGAATTTGCTGAAACGCGTAGGTTACCAGTAAGGTGACATTGACCTTTGCAGTACCTATTTTTGTATATTTCTAGAAACCAATCAGATTATCTTCTATTAATCCAGTGACGCACTAAAATCGCCTGATGTTTTTTTAATGAATGTGAATGTGAAACACCGACAAAAACGGATACCAAGTAACGTAATATTTCAGTACATCATTCTAAACCCTCGCACAGTGAAATTTTTCATCGGTAATTTTAAAAAAATCTTCTGTTTCCTACAAAAGCAATACCTACACGATCAAAATGTATGGAACTGTTAATTTCTGGGATGCGCCTCGGTGTCTTTTCCACCCTTCGTCTTCTTTGCGTGTCGATAGACTCATCATCATTAGAAAAAGAAGCCCTTAGTAACAAGTCCACGTTCATTATGGCGCCAGTTAGAAGGTAAGAATCTAAATATATGTATAAAAGAAGAAACTGACTGGTTGACATATCAATGCACAGCCCAAACCGCTGGATCTACAGATTCCAAATTTGGTAATTAGGTTTCATATATAATATCAATAGTTATGTTGACTGCTCCGTGATGCACTTTTTCCTGCTGGGCCAAACTGCTTGTAAAATGTTCAAGACTATTTTAGTACATCTCAGTGATTAGTTTTCGCTCGCGGCTTTTCGCATTATCGTAGGATATTAAATTCCCATGGTATAACCTATAATACTGGGGGATAGTGTTACTACCCATTAGGAAAAAAAAAAAAAATCAGATCAGAAGTGCCGAAGATTACCCCCTACATCAAAACTTACAAGCCTTACCTTTTGTAATATTAGTATAGATGACTTTAGAAATATGCAAGAATATAATTCGTTTAAAAAACAGATTCCTTTATTTGCATATCACAATCTTTAGCTTATTCTAGACAAAATTAGTACTGCGAACCATCATTTTGCCATGATTTAGTTCAATTCTTCTGGCAAGACCACAGCTGGATTGGGCAGGATAGGCACACCAATTTCCACAGGCTCTGGAACTATTGCAGGTCCAATTTCTACAGGTTCCGGGACTATTACAGGTCCGATTTCTACTGGTTCGGGGGCTGAATCCACAATGTGAACGGGGTCAGCTGGGACATTCGATGGGATCGTGATGATCCACTTTACATTACTGTGGATGTTCACAATGATCTGGACAAGAGGGTTACTGACGGGTGCTGGTGCAACAGGGGGAAGTATGCCTTCTGGCAGCACAGGGGCTGGAGCAGGAATAATAGGCTGTTCTTCCACAAGTGCAGGCCCAACGGCAATAGGCTCGTATTCCAAGACAGCTGGTCCAATTGCAATGGGCTCAACCTCTGGGACTGGAGCTGGGGCTGGTCCGGCTGCGCCAGGGTCTACCAGGCCACGGTGGTGAGGGCTGCCCAAGTAACACATCAAAGCAGTATATCGGCCGACTTACAGCATTTCTGTATCGTTTTCGCATTTTGAATTAGTTCTATGATAGCATTACAAACGTTTATACGGCTACTGTAATGCTTATTTGGGCACAAATTATACGGCTTTAGATCATAAATAAGTTCACAATTAGTTGTTTAATTGCATTACAGGCGCATTACATTAGCATTAGTGTGACCAAATAAGTTGCGAATCGCATTATAGAAACATTATTACGGTCAATGAAGTTGCCAATCGCATTACAGAAACATTATTACGGACAGTGAAGTTGCCAATCGCATTACAGAAACATTATATTAGCAATATTATTGATAATGAAAATGTTAATTGCATTACAAAAGCATTAGACTAGCATTAGATTGTTCTAAAAGAATAATTGAGGCTATCTAAGTGCTCACATTTAGAACTTAAATAAACCCTACATCATTGCAAAAACATCTCTAATACTACGGTACAAATGTTATAATACAATTAACTATGTCAAGCAATATATTATGGACGAAGACGGTCAAAACTGAGTGAATGACACCATATTTGTTTACATCAAAACAAAAATTATAATCCTGGAAACGTTTTTGACTCTTTTCTTATTTTATGCCTGTAAATATTATTCGCAATGTAGTTTACTGTAAATGTCTATATAAGTTTCATTGAAATTTTTCACGCGCCTTCGTTATTTTATGGTTTTCATATAAAATGTGACATAAAAATATGTGTGAAATGCCCAAAATAATTGTGTATTCCTAGTATAGAACGAATTTTGCATAATTAACATAATAGTATTGGTTGAGCAGTATTAAATAAAGTTATTTTATTATGATATAGGTCTATTGCTTTTAAAAATAGGTCCAAATGATAATATTTTTTGGTTATAAAATATTTACAAAATGGTGTCGATCTATAGCAGCCAGGTGAGCCCTTAAAAAGGCTAATTAATGCCACCGGTAGTATCAATACTCACACGTGAACAATTATTAAGCTAGAGGCCAGAGAAAAGACTTTTGATGTGCCACTGTAATACCATTGTCTATAAAGTAGCTCTATATGGGTTCACCGGTATACCGGTAGACTTGAATTATCCGTAATGGAGAAAAATCAGACACAGATTCGAATGACATAGGCATGATTGGACCCCGGACGACCGTAGTTCAAAATCAAGAAGAAATGAAAATAAAAAAGTCTACCCAAAAAATGGCTGTTGTTTTGTTGATCATATAATATGTGCTTTTCCCCAAAATGGCCGACAAATGGTTTTACGAATACAGTGACATGAATGTATATACAGCTTTACGCATTACAATAACTCACGTGTATTTGATTAAATACCTGATAGCTGTACAACAGAACTCAGTTGAACTCTATAAATGCAAGCATTACATTGATTCACGTTGATGCTGTTCAGCGGTACTAGGCTTTTACTTACCGCTTAATAGTGCTATGCCTTTGTTGTGTAAACAAAGGGCACTAAAAACAGCTCAAAGCTGTATAACGGATTTAAGGTGCATTATAATGGTACAAGTTTATGCTATTAAGCGGCAATAGGCATTATCGTACTACTTAAAAAATGCTATTGTAGATTCAAACGCACTAAAAACAGCTGAAAGCTGTATAGCTTTAGCTGCAGCTGCCTTGTGGTTTGCTGCACTCAAACTAAAGGCTTTTCATATGCCATTATGCAACCGTTATGCATCGTAAAGCATCATAATGGTTTTGAAATACCAATATAAAGCGTCAAGATGCTTGGTGAACTCAAATAAGAGTTTATACGGACCTTAAGTTCTAAATAAGTTTACTATTCCTTTGTTATAATGCTTCTTGTGTTACTTGGGTGGCGACGGCCAAAGCCACGGCAGATGCGAAAATGAGCATGTATTTCATTTTGCTGCAAGAGAATTGTATGAATTAAATTAGGAGTGGAAAACAGAAAAAAAAAAATATTGCAAAGGGAACATTTGGAGTTTCGTTAGCTAAATTAATTTAAACCTGTATAATAAAAGTAAATATTTTTTTGAAAATATGAGGATCAAACCTGTGTATAATATGTATTTAGTTTATCATAAATCGTAATGAAGGAATAAATAAATCATATTTATATTTATTATCAAAAAATATAAATATGATTTATACTACACATATTACTATAAAAATTTAAAAATTATTAAATAACTAAACTATAAAACGGCTTTAAAAAACTCCTGTTTCTCCTCTTCTACGCCTTACAATTATAGGGTGTAAAACACCTCTTAACGAAGCCGAAAGGCACTTGTCTTGTTCTGCCCGTCATTGTGATCATTTTTTTGTTCTACACAATACCTAGGAACCTTCTGGTTACGGAGATATTGGGGGTCAAAGTTCCAAATTTTTGACAAGTTTTTTTTTTTAATACAAGTTTTTAATGTAAGATTTTTACTTTGAACACCTCCACGACCTCCGTACTATTCAATCCATCTATCAGCACAATGTTTTAAGGGCGTTACATTGAGTTCTACCACAAAACATGATTTTTCACTCCGTCGTTTCCCAGCAATAATTTTTGCGTAAAGTTACATAATTATGTACAGATTGCTTGGTTGACGGCTTCGTGATGAGGTCTTTTACACCCTGTATTACAGTCAAGATTAATAAATTGTAATACATATTTCTCTCTTTATGTATGGTTGAAGAATTGAAGAAATAGAAAAATATGTTATTTAATAATTTTATAAAATAAATACTTACCACTGAAAATTATTACGGATGATTTCTCAATAGAGTTACTGTTTGCTTGTCGTTGTCAAACTGTGATTTAGAAATGCAATTTAGCGTATTTATATAAAAACAACATCTGATAGCGAATCAAAATAATGAGTAATAGATAAGATTGATTGATTGATTTTTGTGCTAATCTCAGCTTAATGACTTTAGTTATCTACGATAATGTTGTGGAACTTGAAACTCGCTTTTTCTTTTTTTTCTTTTTTATTTATAGTGCCTCACCTGGTCTCAGAGTTTTTATACCGCTCATGGGTCTCTGACTTGGCTTTACGTGCCGTCAAGAATCAGGCATGCTGGATTCCTCACGATGTTTTCCTTCACCTAAGCAAGTGATAATTACACTTGCTTTATGAACTTGATAAACCCTTGAGAAGAAATATTACAGAATCAGAGAGAGTAGGGATTACTAACTGGTGTACGACATACCATCTTATTTACAAACTCTGATAAATTAAAATACTACTAATAATAAAGAAGTTATATTATTAGGTAAGCGCATGATTAATTTAAGAATATCATGATTTGTAATACATGTAGAGTATTACCGGAAAAAGAAGAAACGCAGTCCATTATGATTCCCATTCCTACCCATACGATTTAATATAGGTAAATCTTCATTTAAATGGTATAGTTATGATAGATTAGACTGGATGCTGACCCAAGTATAGTTGGAAAAGGCTAGGCAGATGAAATGGGTATCGAGCGGCATAAAAAGCTGTAGTAAAAAACATAGAAAATTACTGTGGACATATTATAATCTTGTATTAAAAAATAAAGCTAACTTTATTAAATACTCTTTACAATATAGGAAAATTATAAGATGAGTCTTATAATTTTCACAAAAAGCTCAAAATGATTACTTTATAAAAACCTCGAAGAATAAGTCAAAAGCTACATGGCCAATTGTCAATAGACCTAAAAATATTTCTGCTTAAGAACAAATAATGACCATTTATAAAATGTAACCAGACCTTTTCAAAACCTACTGACATTGCAAATGCATTTAATCATTATTTTATAGATGAAACTGAGAATAATATTAAAACTGACATGGAATTCGACAATAAATTAGTTAATCTGACAAGCCAATCAATGTTTATGCAGCCGGTTCTAACAAACGACATAATTTCGGTTATAAGATCACTTAAAAATACAAGTACTGTAGGATTTGACGGTATGTCAACAAAGGTGATAAAATTTGTAAATGAACTTATAGCATCCGTATTAGCGCATATTAGCGCATATTAGCTTGCACCAAGGGTCGGCTCTAAGCCCGTACCTCTTCCTGCTGATAATAGACGCACTTACGTCGGACATCCAGGAAGAGGCTCCCTGGTGTATGCTGTTTGCCGACGACATTGTGTTGGTTGCCGAGAGTGGTCAAGAGGTCCAGAGCAGATTGGAGGTATGGTGGCAAAGACTGGAGAATGTTGGCCTGAAATTAAGTAGGTCCAAAACAGAATACTTTATTCTGTGATTTTGGCGGTCTCTCCAGTCCTACGCCCATAACTCTTGCCGGAACGACCTGTTCCGATTTCCGGTACCTCGGGTCGCTTGTCCAAGGGGATGGTAAAAACGTGTTGCGCCGACCCCAAGTAACATGGGATAAGGGCAGGAAGATGATGATTAACGCATATTATGAACCTTGGCATTGCTGACGGGGTTTATCCTGACATGCATGAAGCATATATGAAACCTGAAGAAAGTTATTAATAAACCACTTCCACTTAAAGATAATAAAACTGCCATGAAGAACACTAGCTAAAATTTCTGTCTTTTCAAAGATTTTCGAAAAAAATATTTATGAGTCTCTGTATACCTATCTCAACAAATTTCACTTATTATGCATGGAACAATATGGCTTTAGAAAGAATACCACGATCAACATGTCTATTTTGAATTTTTTACGTAACACTATGTTGGCAGTAGACCAAAAATCTCCTATTTGTGTCATCTACACAGATATGACCGAAGCCTTCGATTACGTAAAGCAAGACATCTTGTTGGACAAACTGCGTAGCTATGGTATCAGAGGTTACATTTTAAAACTACTCGAATCCTATCTCTCCAACAGAATGCAATGTACAGAGATTTCAAGAATATGTGAAAAAACAAAATTTGAAAAGAGTTTTTTATCTCATTCTAGATTAATAAAGTTTGGTGTCCCACAGGGCAGCATCCTTGAGCCACCTCTTTTCTTGATTACCATCATTATATATTTTTGAAATAAGTGTTTTCGTCAAAACAAACATGAGGTTGTTTGAAAAAGTGTCGACTTTACGAGATGTTGCGATTCGTAGCCAATACGCAAACTCTTTAAGCAATCGGCGTTGTAAGACGGCCTTAGTGAGAAAGAGCGTTTCAGGCATGGCACCGCGCATTTACAATAAATTGCCAGATATAATAAAAAATTTGAATGTTACACAAGTAAAAAAAAAAAAAAAACTTATTAATTGAAAAATGTTATCACACGATTAATGAATTAACGCATGATTTTTTTTTTTTTTTCGCATGCATCCGTATAGGGTGTAAAACACCTCTTAACGAAGCCGAAAGACACTTTTTTTCTACGTCATTGTGATAATTTGTTTGTTCTACACCATACCTGGGAACCTTCTAGGTACGGAGATATTGGAGGTCAAAGTTCCAACTTTTAAAAAAAAAATACAAGTTTTGTAAGATTTTTACTTTAAACACCTCCACGATTCCCGTACTATTCAATCCATCCATCAGCACAATGTTTTGAGGGCGTTACATTGAGTTCTACCACAAAACATGATTTTTCACCCAAAAAAAAAGTCGTTTCCCAGCAATAATTTTTGCGTAAAGTTACTTAGTTTGATGTACAGAATACTTGGTTGACGGTTTCGTGATGAGGTCTGTTACACCCTGTATATTTGTACGCCTTTTGGCATAACATAACGACCTATCTTTAACTTAAGAACTGTATTCACTACCTATGTTACACAAATAAAATTGATTTTGGTTTTGGTGTCGAGATTCTTATTACCCGACTGCGCCAGAAGGAGGGTTATGTTTTTAGAGAGTATGTATGTATGTATGTATGTATGTTACCAGTAAGGTGACATTGACCTTTGCAGTACCTATTTTTGTGTATTTCTAGAAACTAATCACATTATCTTCTATTAATCCAATGACGCACTAAAATTGCCGCATGTTTTTTTAATGAATGTGAATAAAGTAACGTAATATTACAGTACATGATTCTAAACCCTTTCACGATGAAATTTTTCAGAGGTATTTTTTTTCAATCTGCTGTTTCCTACAAAAGCAATACCTACACGGTCAAAATATATAGGTAGAAACGTTGATTTCTGGGATGCGCCTCGGTGTTTCTTCCACCCTTCTTCTTCTTTGCGTGTCGAAAGACTCATATTACCCGACCTGGAAATTGCGCCTTGCACAGCTCTGCAGTTGCTGGCTTCGTTTAAATCCTGGAAGGTGCAGGTGGCTGTGGATGGTCAAGAAAGGAGGTGGGGCATATCCTGCAGAGGGGCTCCACACTGACAGTGTACAAAATAAGAGCACAAGTAAATAGATCGAAACAGACGCGGTGATGACGGCAAGTCTTCTTTGAAAATTTTCGAGATGCTTTTTTTAAACCCTAAAATCGACGATAGATTCTTTGAAAAAAATCTCAACTTTAAGAGTATCCGATTTGTCTATTACTGACCCATATAAACCAATCACTGCGTAGGTCTACATTTGACTGATAAAATATTAGCTCCATGTAAAAGGTCAGGCGATGGATAATGTGAACTAACTTTGGCAATGTTGCTCAATGAAAAACGATGCTAATATTCGATTGCCCTGCTTGGACCTTAGATAAGTGGTCATTGTTTTCAGTCTTTAATTTTTTACGACGTCTTTCAATCTTATTTTTAACTCTTCCACTATCATTATCGCTCATGTCATAATGAAATAGGTTGATGGTTGAGGTTACCTCCAGGCTAAAAGTAAGTTGAGTACCTATTTTGGCCAACATCAGACTAGCTCTTCGTGTCACCCAGCATCAAGATTAAAAGAACCTCATAAACTAAAACTCAGAACCTTTATTTGCCAAAGTAGGTCTTTTAAATCACAACAGCCACTTATAACCAACATTTCTTGTCCTAAACGTAAATAAATGCTTTATGATGTTTCGAGAGACAGTTGAAGGAGGATAGTAATAAATGATATTAATATTAACTAATAATATCATAATAATTATCCCTTAGAAAAATAATCCCTTAGTAAGAAGTCCACGTTTAATATGGCGAGACGTTTAAAAAGGCAAGAATAATTAAATAAATAAAAATAAAATTTCAGGAACTGACATAGTATAATTAACACATAATATTTACATAGCAAGTGGCCGTGTAGATGTTTAACTCAAGTGCGCAGTTCCAGAATCCTTTAGAATAGCTTAGTTGAGTTCGGGCAGTGTAACAACGGGGCTGGGGAGCTGAGGTGCGCCGATAGCAACAGACTCAGGGATCACAACTACGGGGAGAGCAGGGACTCCGATGGGAGCGGGGGCAACTTCGACAACCTGAACGGGTTCAGGGGCAACTTCAATAACCTGGACGGGTTCAGGGGCGGCTTCCACGATTTGGACGGGCTCAGGGGCAGCCTCAACGACCTGCACGGGCTCAACAGCGATGGCGTCAACGGGAGCGACGCTGATGGGAGCATCGAAGACGTGAGTGACACCGTTGATGTTCAGGATGATCTGGACGAGTGGAGTTCCAGTAGGAACGTTCACGGCGTCCTCGACGACTTGAACGGGGCTGACGGCAACAGGCTCTACGACGTCAGAGGGCCCAACGGGGATAGGCTCGTAGTCGATGAAAGCGGGTCCAATGGAGATGGGTTCTCCCTCAATGATTGCAGGTCCAACAGAGATAGGGTGGGCGTCGATCATGGCGGGTCCAACGGAGATGGGTTCACCTTCGATCACAGCGGGGCCGACGGCGACAGGCTCGAAGTCCATTATAGCCGGGCTTGCTACGATGTTACGGTGGGCGGGGCTGGCGACGGCCAGGGCGACGAAAGAGGCGATGATCAACAGAGATCTCATTTTTGCTGAAAGAGAAACAGAGGTTGTTTACTACTGACAGTATTAATATTAACGAGGACACTTACTGAGCCTAAGTGATTAAAAAAATCAAGATCCATCAACACTTAAAAGAGATGAAACTGTCCGGAGGACGTGTTTCTGGAAGTTCTGCTACTTTCTGTTCTGCGTTATTTTTCCACAGACTGAGTAAAAAGGTTAGCAAGCCATTACAAAGAGTGATTGGATTTTGACAAGTTAACAATAGTATAAAAATGTCTTTCAATTTCTAAATGTTCTTTAAAACAAATAGTTCTAGTCGTAAAGATAGGAGATGTGAGTATTGATAGACCAAATCATATTTGGATCTCCCCAAAATGTCACAATTCTTACAATTAGAAAACCATTTCGCTTACCTGCTTTGTGTTTGCTAGGTGTTATACAAACTATGCTTTCCAAGAATTTTTCAAACGTTTTATACAAAATTGTATCATTGTCGCGATAGTATCAATACACACCAGATAACATTTTATTGTTGTTAATCTCGCTATTAAGATACAATGAAGATTATCATTAGATATACAAGTTTGTTTGGATTACTTCGTCTTCGATTATGAGATTACTTCGATTGATTGTATCACGTGTTTCATGTACAATGCTTTAAGATAGCACTAAACCATTTAAGTAATCGGTACTTAGCTATTCTATAGGATGTTCCACGTTCGTTAACAAAGAGGATTTAATTGCGTTTTAAACATTATAAATAATCGTGTTATTTTAAGCTTAATAAGGACACGTGCCCCAAGATACAGACTAACTGTTTAGCTGAAGGTAATATTTGAAGTCACTTGTGACATATCAATTTATATAGGGGTTCAAAAATACCCTTTAACGAAGCCAAGATGCGCTTATTCTTCCCGCCATTGCTATATAATTTTTGTCATGGACCATAGCCAGAAAACTTCTATTTACGGACATTTTTAATGTCAAAGTTTTCAAATTCAAAAACTTTAATTCGAGCGGAGGCTAGAGTTAGTAACATATTCCTTAAAAACTAAGTGTTACAAAACAACACGATACGGTGGCACATGTAACTGACAGCAGCGAACCACATAAGGACAGTCCACTCTGCCAGCAATCATTCTCAGAACCCTGTTAGGGCTGACCATGACGCGAGCCACCAGTGATGCTGCGCGCTTCCGCATTATTGCGTAAAAACAATCTATACGCGCCGCCGCAAACATCCCTGACGCACTGCAACGCCATGGCAACCCCACCAGTTTCCCGTACGCATTATTTAATTGAACACGAAGGGCTCCATACGACGCTAACGAATAATAAAAAAAAATTAAAGAAAAAAAAAAGTTAAAATTTTACTTTGAATACCTCCATGACCCCTCTACTGTTCAAGGCATCCGCCAGCACCAAGTTTTGAGAGCATAACATTGAGAACGATAGAGCTCAAAGTAACCGTGATTTTTCACAAAAATGTAGTTTTTTGCGCAATGTTACTTAGTTTGATGTACTAACATGCTTGGTTGACGGCTTCGTGTATTTTTCGTTTACACCATGGTTACTGCTTTTCTATTGTAATGCGATCACTAATTCAAATAAAAGATGACGGAAAACAGGAAACATTATACTGGGAACGTAATAGACTGATGTGATCGTTATCACTGATGGATAGTCACTTTATCTAAACCCCATCCGGCATTCTAATCGTGTTCCGAACAAAAAGTAGATAGATACAAAGATAGATAGTAGATAGAAACTGCTTTGCATCAAAACACTTCTGCACTTCTGCAGAAAGCCCGCTAAAATGTCGAAGTATTCGCCAAATCGAGCGCTAACGCTGTGCGGTCAATTCACACAGTCACACAGTGAGATTGTGCATCTAATGTAACGATTTATGTAATGCCGTGGCGATTTATGTACTGTGGGTAGACTTGCTCCGAACATATCGTCCGAAATTGAATTCGTTCTATTCGAGCTAAATCGGTTTTCTTGGCTGTTACAATCTTGAACGATGAGCGGATCAGGGCTCAGTTGCAATGCACTAATTGGACTGCAAAACTGAAGAGAAACCTATTTTGGCACAAGGTGCAACGTTGAATTAATGTAAGCAGAAAATATTTTACAGTAGGGCCAATATACTTAAATATATATATATATTTTTTTTTAGGATTACGGCAAATTCCTCCCATCATGGGAGAGGCTTATGTCCAGCAGTGGACGTTATGCACTGTTGTAGTAGGGCCAATTTAATAGATCACATTTGACATCTGTTAGTTTAGTCTAGTACTGTCAGTAAAGTTACCTTCTTTTGTCAGTATTACTATAACTCTAACTTCGAAAAACTTAATAAATATTTTATGCCAGCCGTTACAAGAATAAGATGTTTGTATTTTGATAAAATGTCAAATGTGATCTATTAAATTCGCCCTACTGTAAAATAAATAACATTGTTTCTGTCTTTGTCAGTCATTGATGATGATCCTACAGGGGTATGAAGAACAGGGTGTAAAGTTTTCAGTCCACCGTAGAAAGGGGAGGGATCCTCCTACCAGACTGGTGTTATGTCACGAGCCTCACCCAACAGTTGTAAGTTGCTGTCGGGTTTTTCTTTATGGTCTTAAGTCGCGGATTACTTCGAATTTTGATGCGGCATAAAATGCAGAACCTCTTTAATGAAAAAGAGTTTTTTTGGAATGGCTTCATAAATTTACAATAAAATACCCGATAGTATACGAACATTGCCCTTACCAAAATTTAAGAAAGCTCTCTCCGTCTATTAATAGAAAAATGTTATTATACTGTTTCTGATTTTTTAAATGATAATTTTAATATTCTTTTTTTTAGTTTATGCTTTGTTTTATGTTAATTGTTTCTTTTTATTTAGTTTTTTTAAGTATTTTAGTTTTTTAAATGCCTTCGCGGCAAAACATAGCGCTCAAATATGTTAACCTAACACCTTTATGTAAATACCTATGTTTAACAAATAAAGATTTCTGATTTCTGATGTTAGTTCTACATTTGTGTCATAGATTGCTGTAGTACTTTTTTGTAGTGCCTTTACAATTCGGAAAAAGGGTCGAGGACAAAGCTCTACAACAAAATCAGCATCAAAACTCCGTAACGCAATTTCAATCACGAATAGAAGAATTTCGACGGTAATTCCTAGTTCATTGCTTTTTTACTTTCACGTTTTACACTAGGCATTTCTTCTGTATCGTGAGTGCGTTTACAAACATTTAAACTAACATACACGAACAGCCAGACCGAACGACAACCGGTAGGCCATACAAGTATTTTTTCCGAAGGAATCGAACCCGCGACACGCAGCGCAGCAGCCAGTCGCTCAATCAGTGCGCCAACCGTGACCGAGTTTGAAATATATTATTATGTTTGAAAAGCATTGTCGTTGTGTTACTCAAATTTCTCCGCATATTAGCATCAACCTGTACATTGTACTCTTCTGCGCTAGTGTCAAAATGTATCTACTTATGTTTTATAGTACGTTAATATTTATTGTAGGTAATGATAATACTTATTTATAGCTGCTTTTGAACAATCTGTTAGCCTGAGTTGTAAATATGTATTTACTATCTTTATGATACACTTTTTACTGCAGTTTTAAAGTTTTAACTGGGGGTCGTCACGTGGATTCCTGGTTACTTAACTGTTTACCAAAAAATTACATGTGTGAGATCGGATTATTAGAATAAAATACCAGAGAGTCCGCTTGTGTTTGCGCTTACATATTAAGTACACTTTAAGGGCTCATTTACGGAGACGCGGCGCGTTGCACAGCGCGTCGTGCGGCGCGGCCCGCTTAAAATTCAAACGTATGACAATGTATGAAAGCGTTTACGGAGAGGCGTTTTTACGCGCGTTTGCTTGAGATGCAGCGTTGCCCGCCGCGTGCACCGCCGCGGTCAACGCGGTGGTGCACGCGCATATACAAACATATGACAGATGACACCGCCGCTGCACACACCGCCTCTCCGTAAACGGAAAAACGCGCATCGCGCCGCGTGACGCGACGCACAACGCGCTGCCCGACGCACCGCCTGACGCGCCGCTCAACGCGCCGCCCGACGCACCGCCTGACGCGCCGCTCAACGCACCGCGTGTCCAGAAATGAGCACTAAGAGTTGCATTACGTCTATCAGTACAGAATTGCTCCTTGTCATTTTCTGTTGTTACGAACCGTCATTTGCTGGAGCGAGAAATAGAGCATTCTGCAGAGCGCACCGTCGATGCTGTGCTGATAGATGAGGTTCAATCCTAATATCTCCTGCCTACTTGAGCGCTCTCTACTCTGTTTGTTGTTTAAAAAGCTATACTTGGCGTCACGTAAAAAGAGCGGCGACCAAAATAGGTACTAACATTTGCTGTACTGTATTATGTGTTCGGTGGAGACAAGTAGCGCCACCCTTTTTTTTTTCGGATGGGAAATATCAAATCACTTCTCCCGCTCTGGGCGGAGCAGGAGGGAGTGTCAGACTTTTACTGACTAAAACCCATCCATGTTCCTTCATCGCCCTTTGTGTTCCGGGGCCGCGGTATCTCTTTCGAACTGTCCCGCAACCCCGGCAGAGTAGCGCCACCCATTTTTTTTTTTTTTTTCGTATGGGAAATCATCAAATAACTCCTCCCGCTCTGGGCGGAGCAGGAGGGAGTGTCAGACTTTTACTGACTAAAACCCATCCATGTTCCTTCATCGCCCTTTGTGATCCGGGGCCACGGTATCTCTTCAACGCTCTTTTGATTTGACGCGAGTTATACTAGGTATTTCTTTATGTCTGTGCAAAAGTGCATTCGATCCTCAATTTTCGGTTGTAAATTGTCTATTATTTCTTATGTGTGTGATAAACATATAAATCCGTTATCCAAATCCATAGGGACTTTTAGTAATCACCAAACTAAATAACATCAGGTACAGAGAGGTTTAGTAATCTTTAATTTATGACAAAAGATTAATAAATAAAACTTGTATTTATTTTATGATATAACAGCTACTGTGTTAAAATATATAGATATCAGCTTCTTCCTAAGATGATAACAATGTTATCCTTTATTTTGATAATATATAGTATAATAAAAAACAGCAAACTTTAATTTATTTTGCGAAATTAAATATAGTTCATCATTCATTCTGATGAGATGACGAAAAACAGAGAAGTATGGAAGAAGAAGACATGCTGCGCCGATCCCAAATGAATTGGGATAAGGGCAAGAGAATTAGAAATATGTCTTAATCAATTTCAAGAAAACGGTACCTTCATTGATATTATTTGTCTCACTGCAACTTTTATAAAATCAGGTGACCAGGACAACATATTTATAAAAGATTATAATGTAGCTAGCAATTTTTCAAGAAAAAATGAAAAACGCGGTGGAGTTTGCATACTAATTAAAAAATCAATAGCTTTTAAACAACTTAATATTTGCGATAATATGTCAACTGAAAAACAATTCGAATGTTGTGGAATAGAAATTCCAACCATGAAATGCATTATTGTATGTCTTTATAGGATCCCAAATTCTAGCCCAAAAACATTTCTAAATAAATTAGAAATATTACTACACAAATTAACTTCACACAATGACAAAAAGATTATCATAGCGGGGGACATTAATATCGATACAATTAAGTCAAGTGTTTCTTCAGAAGACTTAAAAGGCATACTATTAAACAACAACTTGCAAATACACATTAATAAACCAACGCGCAAAGATTCATGTATTGATCACATATTTAGTAATATCAAAAATGCAAAAGGTGATGTTCATCCATTATTCCTGTCAGATCACAACACGGGTCAAACTCTTTCTTTTTCGACAGAAAAAGAACAAAGACTACCCTTCTGGTTTAAAATGAAAAGGGACTTTAGCTCTGAAAATACCCTTATGTTTAAAGACATTATGTCCAAATTATCCTGGTCTGAAGTATTAGAACAAGAAAACTTTAATCAGGCGTTTAATATATTTCATGAAACCATGCAACTTTATTATAATCTCAGCTTCCCAATAAATAAAGTAAAAGTACATTCTAACGTTAAAGCTCCGAAATGGATCACTAAGGGTCTGAAAGTCTCAGCTTATCACAAAAGAACAATTAGATACCGCTACTACAAAGATTCCACAAATGAAAACAAAAAAGCCTACAAAAAGTATGATAAATTATTTAAAAAATGTATATCTAATTCTAAAAAACAAAATAACGACAAATATATAACAAATGCAAAAAGTAAGTGTAAAGCTACCTGGGACATAATAAAAAATAAAACGGATGACACAAAAACATATGAAACAATAAAATCAATAGACTGTAATAATAAAAACATTGAATGCCCAAAGAAAATTGCAACAGCCTTCAACGATTACTTTATCTCCATAACTAATAAAGACAACCATACTCGCCCTAATTACAAATTAATAGATTCTCTCGACTCCACTATTTATTTACGGCCAACCTCATGTGAAGAAGTTCAGAGAACCATTAATTCTTTAAATAACACACGAGCTGTTGGATATGACTGCATTTCAACATCTATACTTAAAACATGTAGTAAAGAACTAGCAGAAGTTTTAAGTCATCTAATAAATTTGTCTTTTAATCAAGGAATCTTTCCAGAAAATTTAAAAATTTCAATAGTAAAACCATTTCTTAAGAAAAACTCCAAACTAGATATGAATAACTATAGGCCCATTACTTTGATCCCGATTCTATCAAAAATCTTTGAAAAAATCATGCACTCTCGGATTATAAATTTCTTGAACAAATTTAACGTTATATTAAATAATCAAAACGGCTTTCAAAAAAATAAGTCCACAACACTAGCTGCATTCTCACTAATCCACAAAATTACAGAAAACATCGATAAACGTAATAAAGTAGCTGCCATATTCTTTGATATGAGCAAAGCCTTTGATTTTGTAGATCACAAAATCTTACTTAACAAATGCGAGCTAAATGGAATTCGTGGCAAAGCACTGGAATGGATTAAAAGCTACCTAAGCAATAGAAAGCAATGCGTTGAAATCAACCACTTAAATGATAAACTTGTGTCTACCCCATTCAGATCAACTTTTGAAATAAATAAATTTGGAGTACCCCAGGGTAGCGTCCTAGGGCCACTTCTTTTCTTAATTTACATCAATGATGTTCCTCAAGTAACAACACATGAATGTATCCTCTTTGCAGATGACATATCGGTTATAGTACCAGACCAACCTGATATTAAATACGAAAATTCATTAAATAACACCATAGATTCAATAATGAGTTGGCTAAAGGACAACAACCTAACAGCCAATGTTTCCAAAACCAAAATTTTACAATTCTCGAATTATAATAACACTCAAATACAAACTTTAGGCTTACATTATAATAACGTTAAAATCGAAGATGTCTCCGACACAAAATTCTTAGGCATAACCTTGGATAGATACTGTAATTGGAAAGCACATACAAACCGCATCTGCTCTAGTCTAAACAAATTTGTTTTTGCACTAAGAAGGCTTAGGAAATTGTCAAGTTTAAAAACTGCCATGGCTGCGTACCATGGCTACGTTGGCTCAATACTCAGGTACGGTCTGCTTGTATGGGGTAACTCTACCTTCGTAAAAAAAGTATTTATAACCCAAAAGAAGTGTATCAGAGCCATTTACGGCGTTGGGCCTCTCGATTCATGTAGACCTCTTTTCAAAAAGTTGGGCTTACTAACACTTACTAGCTTATACATTTTAGAAGTAGGGATGTTTGTTAAAAAGCACCCAAAACTATTCACTAAAGTAACAGAAAATAAAAAGTTTCTCTCTAGAGATCCAACCAAACTGGCCATAACAAGATGTAGAAGCACTCTCTTCCAAAACAATTGCTATAGCATGTCGGTCAAAATCTTCAATAAAATACCGAAACAAATAAGAGAACTACCAACAAATTATTTTAAAAGGAAACTGAAGAAGTGGCTCTGTAATAACGTGTTTTATACAGTAAACGAGTTTTTGACTTATAAACCCATTTGTAATGGGTAAGTTGTTTAGATTATTATTTTATTGATGTTACCTTTAAGTCTTTTGCCTTTGTTATTTTTCTTTTCGAATTTTATCACTGTAGTCTACACACGAATATTTTAAATTCTAAAATAATGTTATTATTGTCAAAGATAATATTTAATGTTTTGTTAAATTTTTGTACCTAAACTACGAGTAGGTCCAATGTGTTTAGTATTTTTAGTTTTTAAGTTTGCATGCTGAAAGAAGTCAGCGAAATATGTGAAACCTTTTATTCTTAAGACCATCATGTACCATACCATATTTCATGCAAATAAAGAATCTTGAATCTTGAGAATGATGATTGGCGGGCAGCAAAGACATTCAAATATTTACGAGCGATAGACGGGACAAGACGAAGAAAATTGTAATCCAAAAACTTGTTAATACTTAGTAACAAATCGTTCTGTCTAGTGTCATACGCCCGCTTGTCAGGTAGCATTCTTGTGTCAAAATTGAAAATGTTTGGGATCAAAATATTTGTATGGCATTATTCCCAATGTCCGCTCTATACCTCATCTTCCTGCCCTTATCCCATGTTACTTGGGGTCCGCTCTATACCTATGTCTTTTAAATCTCTTTGGCGGGCAGCAAATAACACGTTTGCTGGTTTATAATATTTCATTTGCAGTGATATAAATAGAACTAACTTAGACCTTTTCACGACTTCTGTAGCTACATAAAAACTAAGTAACATCGAGGAGTTGCCCGTGGTACAGTTGGCTAGTACAGTTGACCGGACAGCGGGTAATTTTTTTTTTCCTTGGTACTGTTGACTGGACTGCCATCATCATCTGCCTAGCCTTTTCCCAACTATGTTGGGGTCGGCTTCCAGTCTTAGCAGATGCAGCTGAATACCAGTATTTTACATGGAGTGACTGCCTCTCTGACCTCCATAACCCAGTTAGCACCGAGTAATACGATACCCCTTGGTAAGACTGGTTGTCAGACTTTTCGGGCCTCTGACTACCTTACGACTGTCAAAGATCTACAAATGACAGCCGGGACCAACAGCTTAACGTGCTTTCCGAGGCACGGAGGAAACTTGGTATGTACCTATCCACAGACCAACCTAGGCAAGCACGGCCAAGGAAAGAAGGAAACCACGATGTTTTCCTTCACCGAATCAACTTTAAACTTGGTAACATTTTACATAAATAATGCAACGCATCCCAAAAATTGTAATGCAACGGTACAGGGATCAATGAGGTATTGAAAGTTTTAACATATATGTCGGATCCGGTCATGAGTACGGACGGGCGAATGGATCGAAAGCGCCCCAGTGGTGACATCACGCTGTAGCGTGGTAATCGACTTACTATAATCGATTCACGCACATACCTAATTACAGTTCAACGGAGCAGCAGCACTACGCGTCATCCATAGACACTCGGTCTAGGATACTATAAAAGCTGTCTCCAGGCCGCAAACCTTCCTTTTCATTTCGAACTCCGGCTTCAAATTTAAAACCTCAGTGACCTGGGTGAGTGTTTTGAGTAATCTGCTACCTAATTCTCTTCAGATACACGGCACTCTTTTTGTTTATCAGATATCTTTGCTCGCGGTGATTGTCTGCAAAGTAATTGTGTCCGTTGTCAATAATGGCTTCCGTGTTGTACAAGTGCTATGTCATCTAACTTTTCACTCGTCATATTGCCTTTGTAAAGCCTAGCATGCCTCGTTCACACTCAGCCGCATGGCCTCACCGCAATTTGCTTAACCTGCTCTGCAACGCGGTGATAAACTTCTAAATAATGATCGCGGCATGTGCTGGCTTGTTTAACCTTTGTGAGCCGCCACGATGGGTGAGTTTCCTAGCTTTCCCCTAAAACCTTTGCTTGGGCTTACGGCTGGGAGACGCACGCGTCGTTGGCGCTCACAGATCCTGGCACCACGCTTACGGGCCCACCATGCCAAGTGCATGATTCCAGGGTTCTACTTGAGGAGTTGGAAACTACAGAGGCACCGCTGACGGGCGTCATAGCTGCCTCCACGCCCTACCCGCTGAGTGACCGTCACGGCCTCATCTGTCGTGCCCTCCGCACGTTACTGCCACCTTGGCCGCCATCCACGTCTGCCACGTGGAGGGTCCCTGCTGCCGGGTACCTGCCGTGCCTACTGCACGCCGCCGGCCACCATCCCCGTCTGCCACGTGGAGGGTCCCTGCTGCTGGGTATCTGCCGTGCCTACTGCACGCCGCCGGCCCCCATCCACGTCAGCCACGTGGAGGGTCCCTGTTGCTGGGTGTCTGCTGTGCCTACGGCACGCCGCCGGCCACCTTACCGGCCATTTCATCTGCCACGTGCCTGACACGTTGGGCTCTTGCCGTGCCCCAAGAACGCCTACCAGCTGCCGCGACCAAGACGCGGTCGCTGCCACCACTGCTGGACTCCTGCAGTCACCCTCCTGCTTCGGAGGCCCCTCGCCGGTCCTCGTGCGTCGTGGCCTAAGCCAGGGCAGTACCTTTCTACCTTACCAGTGATCAGTGAACGAAATCCTTAGAGACCCTAGAACCCATAACCTGAGACTAAACTGTGTGCTCTTTGTGCGACTTAAATATATGTATTAAACTATTGTGGTTTTCTCTTACTTCCCCACCTGCCAAGGCACAACGCCACAACGCGACCTACTTACCAGTCTATCCCACCATGGCGGCTTTTACAGAGTCCTGATGTTAACAACTCGCAGCGAGGCGGACAGGCTGAGTCTGATCGCAGCGGAGTTAAGACGTCTTGAAACTGTACCCGATTCATTGTGCCTAGTGTTAATGTGTGAAAGTGTTATGTCAAGTAATTTGTTACACCTAGTGTATCTGCTTGAAAAGAGTAACCATGGAGTTTCTTGCCGGTTCTTCTCGATGGAAACGACCTCACGAACCGTGCAATGTGAAATAAAATCGTGTATCGAATCCAGTGTGTTTTCATAGCACGAAACCCGTCTTCTGCCCACATAAGCTCGAGCCTAGCGAAATAAATCCTGACCAACCCGATAAGTGACTGTGGTCACCTCACACCTGTCTACCAATACTAATTTTTCTTTGAACTTGGTAACTTTCAGGTATTTATAAGGCTAGGCTTCTTTCTTCATTGTGTCGTAAGTGCCTAACCTGATGTCAGAGTTCTTGACAGCATGCTGGTTTCCTCACGACGTTTTCCTTCACCGAAGTAAGTGATAAGTGTACAACAATACGCACATGAATTCTAAAAATCAGGGGTGCATGTTTTGGATTTGAACTTGAGATCTATAACATGGCAGTCCGAGTCACACCACGCGGCTATCGCTGCTTATTACACTAAAAACTACTTACTATAATAATGGCTAGGCTAATAACATGAAATACAGACGAGGACTTCTATTTCTCAATAGCGAAAAATAAAGGTTTCATGGTTTTAATGTAATATCTCTATTAAGCAATTATTTTCTTATCTCACTTTTCCACCTTGCACAGCTGCTAACTCCCCGCATTAGGTTACGAAGCGGATCCAAAGCCGAGGCAACAATAATTATAGCTTTTCCTAAGAGTCCTATTAAAATTTTGAAAAGATAACTTGAATGTTTTACTTGTTTATTGGAGTTCTAGTTTTTTTTTTAATTCCTTGGGTTTTCACGGAAAAAATCGTAAAGAAAGCGTAATTTATGCCATAAATGTCTTGATTCAGCGTCCATTTTATATTCCAAATAAACTCATTATTATCAAATAAATCAATATGATATAAAACTTCGATCTACAATAAATATGTTTCATTAGTTTTCGTTTGTCAATATAATACGACAAAATTACAATAAATAAAATTAAAGTACTATAATTCTGCGTCAATTCAGCTCGCACCTTAGTCTCATGTCAGTTTTGTCTCTAATTTTCGTCAGTAACAATCGACAATCATCCGGAGATTGGTATTATTATCAACTCGTGTACGCCGATCGAAATAATTTTATCCAAGAAGTAAATATTTTCTAAAAAAAATGTAATAGGACTCTTATTAGTTTAAAAGATGCTTAAAGCCGTTACCCAGGATTGAAAAAAAATATGAATACACACAAATGGCTTTAAGAGTAAGGGAAACACCAAAGAAACGATGGATGGACTGTTTGAAGGATGATATGGCAAGAAAGGAGATGACTGCTTAGATGACGAGTAAGGCCCAGCCCACACCTCTGGAGGCGCAGCGGAGCGCATTTGAAGACAACAATTTAATATTAACCTTAACTACCTTGATATACGGTCAATCATCTGCCTAGCCTTTTCCCAACTTTGTTGGGGTCGGCTTCCAGTTTTACCGGATGCAGCTGAATACCAGTATTTTACATGGAGTGACTGCCTATCTGACCTCCACAACCCAGTTAGTACCGGGTTATACGATACCCCTTGGTAAGACTGGTTGTCAGACTTTTTGTGCCACTGACTACCTAACGACTGTCAAAGATCTACAAATGACAGCCGAGACCAACGGCTTAAAGGGCACGGAGGAAACTCGGTATGTAATGGGTGGTCACCCATCCACAGACCAACCTAGGCAAGCACGGCTTAACCTAACGATCGACCCGAGCGGCTGTTATTATTTAGCCACGAGCTCCTCAATACGTAATTTCTCCTTGATATACGGTCAATATAAGAATAAATTCATACGCGGTACTCAGAGCGCCCTCAAGCTTCTACAAGAGCATGCGCGCGACCGTATATCAAGGTGTTAAGGTTTATATTAAATTGTTGTCTTCAAATGCGCACCGCTGCGCCTCCAGCGGTGTGCGCTGGGACTAATAGAGAAGTATAAAAAGGCTTGCTGCGTTGACCCCCTATTGTATTGTATTGTATAACGGGCTGGTGTCCGCAACTCCACGTCGAAGCGCGTATTTTGCGTGCGGGTGGGAAACCCCCTATTTGGGATACGGACAAGGAGAACGATGATTTTTCTAGTATTTATAGGGAAGTATAGAGGATGTTTACCTTCTTACTCATAAATGCGGAATGCTTCGCGTTTCTTATGGAATATCTACCTACGGTAAGCAATTAGGTTGTTATCTTGCCTTTCCATCTGCCAAAATCCCGCGTTACCCTGCAAATGGATCCAAAGCCTCAACAATAATCAAGCTATTCCTGTTTTGTTTAAAAGATGCCTAAACCCGTTACCCAGGGTGGTAAAAAGTATGAATACTAAATAGGCACAATGGTGGAGTAATATAGCCGGGTTGCAAGCTGGCGCAAGCCTCTGTACGCTTCGCTCGTATGAACATAGATCAAGAAATGTATTAATTAAAGCAGACTTGAAAATAGGCATTACGTGAAATTGAAAGACTTTGGTGTCTGGTAGTCAAGTTGAACGGGAAGCAAAACGGATATTTTTGCTTTTATGATTTGTGCTAACTACTTTGTCGACTTTTTTTTAATGAAAATAATTCCGAGATATCCCGAACTAGGATAGTAGATGGACATGGATTGCCAACAATCGTGCACAAATCCAGACTCCGTGGTTGCTACTGAGAAATTCATGGTGGAAAACCGACATCCAAAAAACGAATAGTTTACATTTTTTTTTTTAATTTTTATGAGCGGAGATAAATGACAAGCAACCAATCTTCTTCTTCTTGTACTATCTTTTATTCATCCTTATTGTTATAAATTTTCCAAAATTTAACTTAAAAATTATTTTGTATTGTATTGTAATTTTATTTTTGGAAATATCTGGCATTAGTCCGTTCGCATGTGTTATACATATATCCCAGTTATACAGGGAAACATATAAACTGCAACAATCATACTTTGTAAATTTTTTATGTATCACTTTTGGTTACTTAAGGTTGATCTGCACAACATATTTTCCATACAAATTTCGGGGGACTATTACTCCACTGTTTGACATGGTACATCTAAAGTTAAACATGATATCGTTTTGTCTCATTATTAATTGTGTCTGTGCGGAAACAGAATAGTAAAATAAAAAGGCATTCAAAAGTTACGAGCTACCAAAGATTCATTTTTATTGCCAATTTTAACGTAACTTTGGGCGTAAATTAGTAATAAAAGAAGTGTCAAATTTCCAAAACAAAGTCGGTACCGACACAGCAAAATTATCGAAGAATTCAATAAATTTTATTTGATAATGATTTATGCAGTGGTTTTTTCATAAAATTCGATTTCCCAAAAGCCTTTTCATATTTTTTTACGCGCGCCTTTTACTATGAATTTTCGTGCATCTCACTGAATAATGTTTCCCCCGGTGCGGTGCGGGAGGGGGACACGCCATATTGACATGTCCTTCGTTTGATAGAAGAACAAGACCTATATTCCTGTCCTTTTCATTTCATGCATGACGTCAGTGACGTGTCATTTGTTTTTCGCTGAAGTTGAAGGGCCTGTGCATTTTTATTGCACTCCTATAATGTGTGCGTTTCGATGGCGCGACCACGGCATTCTTTTTTTTTAAACTATGGCAAGATTTTGTAAAAAATAAATACATAATTTAAAATTAAATTCATTAATTAATTAAATATTTCACATTCGTAACATTTTGAAGGTGATAAGCGATACCATACGTATGCTCCTGAAATATAAACCTAGGATTTTTTATATTTTTTTTACAAATTCAATCTTTTATTTACCTAAATTTCAGGTCTCTGCAACGCTTAGTTTTTAAGATTTCCATGGCCGCGCGGTTCTCCGCGTTTCGATGGCGTGGCCACGTTCAAACCCTTATAACTTTTTAACCATAACTTTGACAAATTTAAGGTTTTGGGAAATTTGAACCACGTACATACATAATTTTTACAAAATCATGGCATAGTTATTTAAAAAAAAAAAACGCCGTGGTCGCGCCATCGAAACGCACACCCAATGATATTATAAGTAAAAAGGTGTAGATGCGTTATAAGCGCTCAGCAAGCGGTACGTTAAAATGTGGCTAATTAGCAAACCTTGACCTCAGTGTGACGTTGCCGGCGTCGACAGACGCACTTCACGTAAACACAGTGCATTAAAAGTGAAAGTGGCCCAAAACTACCGAAAATGCCGTCGTGTGTCATGAGATATTGTACAAATTATACTAGCAAAACTTCTAAAAGTCAAGGAATCACATATCATTCGTAAGTATACTATTTATCTTAATATTTTCACAAAACAAACATTACGTTTTTAAAATAATGGCGTCCGAAAAGAAAGAGTGCAACAACAATTTCTCTATCAACAAGTGCGATAGAGATAGACGTCATTACCGATCATAGAGTAAAATTATATGTACGAAACAGACAAGTCTGTTGACTTGCAATGCATTTTTATTACATTACTTTTACTACATGAACTCTTGAGTGAATCGCATTTTTAGGCATAAATCACGGTGTAAGGTAATATCATATCTGATTTATTAATTCTACATCGTTTCTAGTACACTTGACGACGCACTGTCGCGAATTATATTTGTCTCTTTTTCACTCGCGATACTTGAATCATGCCATCCTATTTTGACGACTAATTGTAATGTAGTGTGTTATTGCAATATTTTTAGTTATTCATGTGTGCGGTGTGCCGTTTTTGAAGATAGAATGTCGTTTAGGTAACGTATCTACACCTTTTTACTTATAATATCATTGCGCACACCTTATAATATGGTGTAGCGACCTACTTATTTAGAAACTTTATATACATAAAACCTTCACGATATAATTTTTACTTTTCTTCTGATCTGTCACTTCTCTGTCTTGTGTTGACTAAATTGATATAGAATTATGAACATTTTTAATTTAATTTAGTTAGTGTACAACAACCACTAAATTGGTGACTCCGACGTGATACGCCCTGAAAAGGAAATCCTAAACTTTATCAGGCCAAGGAAATCCACAGTACCACGATGACAATATAAAGCAGTCGTCTGCCGACCAACGTCCAGACTCTGCTGGCTTCACAGCTATTTATTTCTCTCGAGGGATTAGCAGACCTGGCGGAAAGCGTCCAGGACATCGTGACCCCAGGCCAACAATAACAAACAATATAGTTATACAATATTATTGTTGCCACTAATCTCGCGAATTGTGTAGTGACGATGACGTTATAAGTTGATAGTAAAAGTTTTAAAGAAAAAGTTTATTTTATTCTTTTTAGCGCATTAAAATAAAAGTTCAGACGAAAGTATTATAACTTCGTTTTTGTTCGGAACGGTTCGGAACGCTGAGTGTGTGCGTACGAACTAGACGCACGTGAAGACTAGCGTCTAACTGCTCATCACTGATACTATCTCTGTCGGGCACGATGCCAGGTGAGACAGCGTGCTTTTTAGCCACGCCCACCAATGAGTTCGAGCTCGTGTGCTGTGTCACCTTAAATAAGTAAATTTAAAAAAACCAATTACGTACATTTTCAACTAAATAAGTAAAGGGTGTAAAACACCTCTTAACGAAGCCGAAAGGCACTTGTTTTCTTCGTCATTGCGATATTTTTTTGTTCTACACCAAACCTTCTAGTTACGGAGATATTGGGGGTCAAAATTCCAACTTTTTGACAAGTTTTTTTTTTTTAATGACAAGTTTTTAATGTAAGATTTTTACTTTAAAGACCTCCGCGATCCCCGTACTCTTCAATCCATCCATCAGCACAATGTTTTGAGTGCGTTACATTGAGTCATGAAACACACACAACATGAGTTTTCACCCCAAAAAGAAGTCGTTTCCCAGCAATATTATGTAACTACTGCAAGTAACTTGTAAGCCACTGATCACCGCTTCTCTAATAGAGCCCATCGACCTTGTCGTAGGTCCCCTGAAATATATTGCCATAACACCCTTCCCACGACTATCCCTTCCAATATAAGTGACAAAATAATCGTTATTATCTCACGTGGCCAACATGGCGTAGCTAATAAGCGAACGCGATTGGTCGTAGACTCGTGGGCTGCAGGCCTCATATAAGGACGTTACGTTTACGCTCCGTTAGTTTTTATTAGTCATTCGGACAAATTATGGTATGGTATGGAGGTATTAAATATTATGTTTTGATAGTTGGTAGGTTCTTGTGATTAATCAAGTTTAATTAAGTATATTCTTGTGGTCTTGATAATGTGATTTTTCTGTGAAGAATTGTTTCAGTTTATAACTTTGGACATAATAAAATAAAATAAATAAAAAGCCTGTTTATTCCTTGCTTGATTTTTACAATATTAACTTATTTCTAGTGGGATGTGTTAGTGGGTTAGTTTCTTGTTTTGAATGTAGTTGTTAATTTAGTTAGTTTTCTTCATTTGCAAGGACCCCAGTATGGGTAAAGGCCTCCTCCAAAGCTGCCCATGTGTCTCTGTCTTTAGCTATTTGGCTCCAATTTGAGCCGGTTGTTCTTATAATCTCGTCCTCCCACCGTGTTAGTGGTCTTCCTCTGCTTCTTTTCCCTTGCGGGCCCTTACATGTGGTCGCTCTTAGGGTCCATCGTTGGTCTGAAAGCCTCGCAAGGTGGCCTGCCCAATTCCATTTTAGCTTTTGTGCATAGGTCAAGGCATTTTTAGATTTCGTTATAGCTCTTATTTTAACTTTGGACATACTTTACATAAGCGCCGAATGCTGCAAGCAAAAAGAGTCGTATTGGTGTTTAGATTTCGTCCGACCTCATACCCTACTACTGAGTATGAAATGATAAATGTTAAATGTGATGAAATGTTAAATGCTTTGTGATTTTTAGGGTTCCGTACCCAAAGGTTAAAAACGGAACCCTATTACTAAGACTTCGCTGTCTGTCCGTCTGTCCGTCTGTCTGTCACCAGGCTGTATCTCATGAACCGTGACAGCTAGACAGTTGTAATTTTCACAGATGATGTATTTCTGTTGCTGCTATAACAACAAATACTAAATATAGTCAATGGTACGGAACCCTTCGTGTGCGAGTCCGACTCGCACTTGGCCGGTTTTTTTATATAATATGTTAAAATGCATGCTACATGTTTAAATATTTAATGAAATGTAAGGTATTGTTAAACGTTACGTTTTATGAAATGATAATGAATTGTATTGTAAGAAACGTAAAATATTGTAAAGGAAAATAGAGGCTTTGTTATTAATTTAACATACTTTACAGTCTTAATTGCAAATCTATGCAACTTTAGGTTCTCTATTCACAGACCGGCCCCAGCAAGCATTATCTAGCCTGAAGATCGTTAGCCCCTTCAAAATAACTGTCTCACCTGCACCTAAATAATCTGTGTTAGGTTGCGGCAAGTCGTAGCGTAGATTAAATCGCACGCAAGCGAATGCACCGATGAGCTAATTGCTCACACAGACGTATTGACAAACGTTTTCATTATTTTACAAACTTTTGCTGCCAAATTGTTTGCTAGCGTTGAGTTTTGTTGAAGTTTTGACCGTCTCCCATGCATGAGAGCCAGACTGCTTTGTTTTCACAGATTATACAACTATGTACAAATAAACTAATTATTATCTCCGCCAGATATGTAAGAATTAATGTTGATCATTGCTCTATCCTTAATTTCCATGCGTAGGTACCCTGAAAATACATTATGAATCGTTTTTTATTAGATACTAGAAAAACTCAAGGATCACGATAAAGTCCGTTTCGTGACAAGTTAATGTCATTATTTCTGTTTTCGGAATTATGTATTTGAATAAATGTATGCGGGTTAATGACCTTTAATTCTTACTTATCTATCGGAGACTATAGTCGAACTTAGGGACATCGAGACCCATCACTTCTGTGACATCTAGCTAATTTTATTTCACTGTATATAGTGTGAACCGGTGCTCAAAGTCAAATTAAATTAACTCTGTTTATCAATTAGGTTATAGTAACATTAGCATACATTGGTCTCATGGTCATCTTAAAGCTAATGCCTGAAGTACAGGGTTTCTGATTGATAGCTGTTATGAAGCCATAGGTGTTATGAAGTCTCCAATAGTCTCCAGGCAATGGAGACTATTGGAGACTTCATAACACCTATGGGTATAAACAAACTGACATTTTATCACCGATAATGATGATGAAAAAGTAAAAAAGGCATCACCATCATCATCATCCTCCTTATTCCAATTCATTAGGGGTGCATTACGTTTTCTTCTTCCATACTTCTCTATCACTCGTCATATCATCAGACACCTCCATATTTTATTAGCATAGGTAACCGAAATGTTAACGTCAATGTTGAAAGTTGTTATAGGTATGAGGTACATTTTGAAAACGATAAAGAGTTATCTATAATTTAGATGAAGAAAGTTTACTTAAAAATATAGACTGAACTTTTATTTATAAATATAGGGTGTAAACAACCTCATTCCGAAGCCGTTAACCAAGCATTCTGTACACCAAACTAAGTAACTTTACGCAAAATTATTGCTGGGAAACGACTCTTTTTTGGGGTGAAAAATTATGTTTTGTGGTAGAACGTAGAACTCAATGTAACGCACTCAAAACATTGAGCTGATGGATGGAATCATTAGTACGAAGGTCGTGGAGTTGTTTAAAGTAAAAATCTTACATTAAAAAATTGTATATCTGACGACTACTCAGCATGAGGTCCTGGGTTCGATACTCGGGTCGGGCAAAGTTTTATTACTATAACCTAATTGTTATAGTAACATTAGCATACATTGGTCTCATGGTCATCTTAAAGCTAATGCCTGAAGTACAGGGTTTCTGATTGATAGCTGTTATGAAGCCATAGGTGTTATGAAGTCTCCAATAGTCTCCAGGCAATGGAGACTATTGGAGACTTCATAACACCTATGGGTATAAACAAACTGACATTTTATCACCGATAATGATGATGAAAAAGTAAAAAAGGCATCACCATCATCATCATCCTCCTTATTCCAATTCATTAGGGGTGCATTACGTTTTCTTCTTCCATACTTCTCTATCACTCGTCATATCATCAGACACCTCCATATTTTATTAGCATAGGTAACCGAAATGTTAACGTCAATGTTGAAAGTTGTTATAGGTATGAGGTACATTTTGAAAACGATAAAGAGTTATCTATAATTTAGATGAAGAAAGTTTACTTAAAAATATAGACTGAACTTTTATTTATAAATATAGGGTGTAAACAACCTCATTCCGAAGCCGTTAACCAAGCATTCTGTACACCAAACTAAGTAACTTTACGCAAAATTATTGCTGGGAAACGACTCTTTTTTGGGGTGAAAAATTATGTTTTGTGGTAGAACGTAGAACTCAATGTAACGCACTCAAAACATTGAGCTGATGGATGGAATCATTAGTACGAAGGTCGTGGAGTTGTTTAAAGTAAAAATCTTACATTAAAAAATTGTATATCTGACGACTACTCAGCATGAGGTCCTGGGTTCGATACTCGGGTCGGGCAAAGTTTTATTGGGTTTTTCCATCAGGAATTTCTCAGTAGCAACCACGGAGTCTGGATTTGTGCCCGGCTGATAGCGGAGGAGCTCTTGGCTAAGTAATAACAGCTGCTCGGGCCGATCTTTAGGTCAAGGTCAAGGCCGATCCTTGGTTGGTCTGTGGATGGGTGACCACCCAGTACATACCGAATTTACTCCGTGCCCTTAGGAAAGCACGTGAAGCCGTTGGTCCCGGCTGTCATTTGTAGATTTTTGACAGTCGTTACAGGTAGTCAGTGGCCCAAAAAGTCTGACAACCAGTCCTACCAAGGGGTATCATATTACCCGATACTAACTGGGTTGTGGAGGTCAGTTAAGCAGTCGCTCCATGTAAAATACTGCTTTTCAGCTAAGGGAGCCGACCCCAATGTAGTTGAGAAAAGGGTAGGCAGATGATGTTGGCAATAGGCTCGCTCCGTTTTACATGGGACTTAAACATAACTGGCGAAATGTGGCTGTACTATTAGGTACACGTCTGACTAAGCTTTCGGAGACTACAGGCGTAAAGTTTTGTTGAATAATCTTCTGTCCCCACTTTCCTTGCATTTGAACACTCTACTTGATCATGATTACGTATTAGCATCAAGCATGTAAGCGCCTCTTATCTCCTTCAGTTAAGAGCAGTTACGGCAATGCCCTATAATTATCCAGATTAGGTCCACTTCTCCTATTAACCACTGCACAAAGTGGATCTGTAATTACGACGTCTGTATACATTGACGTAATATAATATTAAATAACGATAGGGCAACACTGGTTGAGTGACATGTCAAAATTTAGCTCCGTAATTTTAAATTAGTTTTAATTAATATTTTAGTGTAAAAAACTTGTATTATTATAATTAAATGTCTATTAAGTGTATTAATACCCAAGATTATTGTTTTCACGGAAAAATACACTGTAACACGTAGTGTTTGGTTTCCTAACTCAACCGGTAACCTATAACACGAACAGCTGATGTACCTGCGGATCTATCTGGGGAGTATAATTGTTTCCTTTTAATGTCTAATAAGTAGCTCATATTAACCAATTAAAAGCTCTGTAGCACTAAGTTCATTATTCTGGCACTCTTTTGTAGTTGAAGTTAGGTTCTGTGTCAGTTAGCACTTGTTAGTTATGTAGTTGTGTAGTTTGTAATAAGTAAATGTACTTGCTATCTATATATTTAATTAACTAAATACACAACAAAAAAGTACGTTGGTTATTCTTTAATAATTTCTGGCATTATTATTCAAATAAGTCCAATAATTTTAAACCAAGAGTCCTACCCACTTCATAAAAAAGTTAAAGACATGAAATCAATTTAAAGTTTAACTTAATTTAATAATCTTATTAAAGTATTTTGTGTAAGACTCATAAGCCTACCACAGTTACCAATTTATTAATCACATATTCCAGTCTATTCTCATTTTCTTCTTTCATTTCTAGCTTTCCTAATTTTGTCCATCCAATTAGTTCTCACCATTCTTTGTACTTCTACTTTCAGTTCTATTCCGTGAAACCATGCCTGTGATGACCCGTAAGGCAACTACCCAGGAGTTACAGGCTAAGTTGAGAACGGCCCTTGATGAACTTAAGGAAGCAAACAGCAAATGTCAACAGCTGTTATTGGATAGAGAGGAACATGGGGTTGAAATCGAGAAGGTCGTTCACAAAAACACAAGCCTGAAACGGGAGCTAGTGGACCTGCACCAACAATACATGGATGTTGTTGAGGAACGGGACAATCTGCGGGTGGTCACAGATGGTTTCAACGACTGCAGTAACCATTATGAAATGGCTTTATGTAAGGTTAGGGACTTAGAAGTTGAACTGCTTCATGCCAACAAACAAATTATTGAGTTTCGGAAAGAAAGAGAATGTACTCAGGTTAGGGAAACAGATCACCTATATAATCAATTATTAAATTCAAATTGCAACCCACATTTCTTAACAACAATAGATCTTACTGAAGATTCTATTCTGAAATATAATTGTAGTAGTTATAAAGTAAGCCAAAATAAAATAAAGAAATATGCAAAACTAAATAGAATTATAAAAAAATGCAAGAAATTTAAAAAACAACAAAAACGCAGTTCCAAAAATATTCAACTAATAAAAGAACGTGTTTTCCTCATAAAAAAGTTGAATAATTATCAAATTAAATTAGAGGATAGTAAGAAGTTTTATGAAATAGACACTCAAAACTTACAGTCTGAAATTCAAGTTTTAGAGTGTCAACTAAAGTCATGTTATTCTATGTATGTAAATTCTCAAAAACAAATTAAGGAACATATCCTTGCTGCAAACGAATTAGTTGATAGTGGTAATAGTAATGCAGACTGTGTAGACACGATGACCTTCAACAACACTCAATGTACATCACAAAGTGAATCCAGCCCGGACACTCTCCTACCCGAGGTAACGGAGAACCCGACCCGGCTGAGCAGTGTTCCGGACTGTATCTCCATTCAAAATTCACCAGATATTGTACAAGGTTCATCACAGGTAGGTCAAATAGATAGTAGTTCTCCCCCTTCTTGTAATACACACAGTTGCTGCTCCATTTTGTTCTCAGATAGTATAGGAAAAGGGTTAGGCAAGTTAATTAGTAACAATCTGAGTCATTCTTCTCTAAATTATTGTACTCCTCAGGCTTCTTACAACCAGATAATAACATCAATAACTCGGAAGGAATTTGATCCTAATACCATTATAACTGTATTAAATCTAAGTCTCGTAATGATATAGTCAATCTATCGGTTGAACATAGCATTGAATTGTCTTGTGTTGAGCTAGATAAGCATGTAATAGTGTGCGTTTACAGACCCCCTAATTACCTGAACTATTCTATCTTTGAGTCAGTAATGGAAGATGCTTTGGCAAAACTTGTAACTGGTAATAAACCAATAATTATCTGTGGTGACTTTAATGTCAATATCATAGAGAATAATGTGAATAGCAGTAGATTCTTAAGTCTCTTTAAATCATTTAACTTGTCAAATGTGTTTTCAGAACCAACTCGAATTACGACAAATACTGCTACATGTATCGATAATGTTTTTTGTTGCTGCGATTACATAAATAAATCCATCGTAAATTACCTGCCTTCAGATCATAGTGGTCAGACGGTTACTTTCGCGTACAATAGACAATTACAAAGAATTCAGATACAAACTAGACAAATAACACCCAGCAATCTAGACAAATTTAATAATAATTTAATTAGCAAGTTAAGTATACTGGGTCATATTAGAAACAATGCAAATGTATTTTATGAAGAATTCTTTTCGGTAGTGCACACCGAATTTAATAATACTTTAAAAAAGAAATCTAAAACTATTGGCCCAAAGTTTATTTTCAGTGACTGGGCAACGCAGGGTATTCGGAAAAGTAGGGAACGATTGTTTGAGCTGTACGGCCTTAAGCCTTACATCAACACTGAAGCTTTTAATAGATATGTTGCTACTTACTCGAAAATTTTTAAAAACACTTGCAAGGTAGCCAAATCCTTATTCATTAGCAACAAGATTAAATCAGCTGACAACAAAATAAAAACGGTTTGGAAAATCATCAACAGTGAAACTAATAGAAATAAAAAACAAGGTAATGACTTCACACTAGAGACATCGCGTGGCCTTGTGAGATCCAACAATGAAGTTGCTCAAGAATTTGTAAATTTCTTTACCAGTATCCCACTTAAAACTACAGAAACCTTAAATTCCTCTCCCTTGCTCTCTATTGATTTATTGAAAGCGAACGTTTCAGCCTGTCCAAATGAATTTAAATTTCAGCATATAAACCCCATAACAGTCATAAAAGGTTTTAAGCAAATCAAGATCAAATTAACGGAAGATCTATGGGGTATGTCTATCAAAGCTTGTACCTCAATTATTGAGACTGTAGCGCCGTATTTAGCCTCAATATTCAATTTGTGCGTGGATCAAGGGGTCTTCCCGGATCTAATGAAATTCAGTAAGGTAATACCGCTTTTTAAATCCGGGGACAGTAAAGACACCAATAACTATAGGCCCGTATCCGTGTTGCCGGTTTTCAGCAAGGTGTTTGAAAAGATAATGCTCAATCAAATGCTTAACCATTTTAACACTAATAAAATATTACACGAGCAACAGTATGGTTTCACCAAAGGACGTTGTACAACTGACGCCGGTGTCACTTTATTAAAACACATATTTACTGCGTGGGAAGAGGCACAAGATGCCATAGGAATCTTCTGTGACCTTTCGAAGGCATTTGGTTGCGTAAATCACGAAACCCTGATCTTGAAACTTCAGCATTACGGTTTAGGTAAACTTGCGCTCAGTTTAATAAAATCGTATTTGAATGATAGACAGCAGCAGGTACAAATAAATGGAGTCAACTCAATGGGTTTAAAAGTAAAAATGGGTGTACCACAAGGTTCGATATTGGGTCCCTTCCTCTTTTTAGTATATATTAATGACCTACCCCATCTATTTAACAACCATCCGCATATGGTGTTATTTGCTGACGATACTTCTTTAATATTTAAAATAAACAGACGTGCCACTAATCTTGATGACGTAAATAACGCCCTACTGCAGGTCCACGATTGGTTTACCGCTAATAATTTAGTACTAAATGGGAAAAAAACTAAATGCATTAGATTTGCTCTACCAAATGTCAAAAGTAGTGATTGTGACATAATATTGAATCAAGAGAAACTAGAATTTGTCGATAAAACGGTTTTCTTGGGAATCACGCTCGACTCAAGGTTACAATGGGGTCCTCATCTAACATCTCTTGCAGGACGGCTAAGCTCAGCAGCGTAGCTGTTAGAAAAATCCGTCAATTTACTGATGTTGATACCGCGAGGCTGGTCTATTTTAGTTATTTTCATAGTATTATGTCATACGGTATTTTACTATGGGGACGGGCTGCAGACATCGAGTCTATATTTATTCTGCAGAAAAGAGCCATCAGAGCCATTTATGAATTACGTAGACGCGATTCTCTAAGAGAACTGTTTAAGGAAATTAATATCATGACAGTACCTTGTCAATACATCTATGAAAACATCATGTACGTTAGAAAAAATCGGCATTTATTCAGTAAGAGAGGGGACAGACACCACTATAACACTAGAAATAGGGACCAACTAGTTCAGCCAGGTTTCAGGCTTGCTAAAGTGGATTCATCTTTCATGGGGTACTGTTTGAAATGTTACAATAAAATACCTCCCCACATTCTTCAACTGAATGAGACGAAATTTAAATCTTGTATAAAACGCACACTATGTAGGCAAGCATATTATAAGTTGGGGGATTACATTGATGATAAAAATGCTTGGCTAAATGCTGGTCCTGCTCCGCAACCATAGGTGGGGGGGCAAACTAATTGTTTGTACTGGTCGGGCATTATTTGAGTCCATCGACACGTAAAGAAGAAGATGAAGAATTGATTCCCATGTTAATGTATTGTGGAAGCTGCAGAAGATTGTAAAAATATACTTGCATTGTATAGATTCCAGTTCTTAGTATTATATAATTGCATAGCACATGTGTGAGTACTTTGTACTGTTCAGCCACCATTTACATTTATTTATCTTTCATTGACTTGAATATGCCTTGGTGACTGAGAGAATGTCATGCTCACTTAAATGTCTCGCTGATGGTGGCGGGTGTGTCGGGTCATTTAATTCCCTTCAATATGGTTGAGTTGAATGGCGCCGGTACATGCGTCATGTCTGTGAACGGGCGCTGTCAGTTGGGACTGGTCATCTCTTAGCTGCCAAGGTTCATTTTAATTACTTTATTCATACATTTTTAATCTAATCTTTCACTCTGGATGCTCTTAGTGTGCACGTCTTTCTACATCGTTCTCACATATATGTATAATCTCAAAATTAATGATGTAACCAAGATTTTGTAACAATATTTTGATTTTAAAAGAGTGTCCATGGAGTTTCTTGCCCATTCTTCTCCATAGAGATCTACGCTAGGGAATGGGCAACTACAGTACTTTCTCAAGTTATTATGCCTTGTGACTGGGACTGTAGCTTTGATTTTCTTTTTTGTATTTTTGACTTTCAAAAGTGCCGTAATGGTCTAATTGAAATAAATGCTTTGAGTTTGAGTTTGAGTTTGAGTTTATCTACATACCTATAGTACTGCGTAGTTCTTTTGGCTCTATTTTCAGAATTATCTGTGGAAGTAGAACAGAAATAAACAAGATGTCGGCGTTCGTTCCGCATAAATACACGTGCCAAAATATCCGTACACCACTACACTGGGTGGAAACTTTCAGTGTGGCAGTAAGGGGAACTACCTTAACCGTTACAGCTATACGAAAATGGTCTTAGAAGACTATCCATATTTTTTCGTGAAATGTTTATCCCCATTCATAGGTTTTCAATTTTCAAAAAAATGTCGGTACAGTTAGCAAGAAAATGCCCATTTTACATAAAACATTTTTATTGTTGGCAGTCGATCCTGTTTCCGATATTGATCAAAAACTTCTATGGACCAACCCAGATTGGAGTACCTACTTAAAAAGTCAAAAATCTCAAAAATCTTTTCCCATAAGAAACATCAAGATTTTGTAAGTACAGTAGGACATCGGTAATCCGGATTCCCGCTTGTTCTGTGATCACTGTAATCCGGCCGGGCAATGGGCTTCGCGAGTGAAGGTGAGGGCTGCCATGAGCCAATGCGTTGCCAGTCTTTTGTTTATCGCCTTTCGTGTACTACGTACAGTGTCAATTCGCACTCGCTAACATCATGGCGCCGCCACGTAAACATTCAACAAAGACAAATTCCGGATTATAGAAATGTAAGGTAAAGGTGACAGCTACCCTGTCAATGCCTGTCTATAATTATGCTTTTATTAAAGAAACATTGTGTTTTATTACCATTAAATATGGCATACTATAATCCGGACGTCTCGATAATCCGGAAATGCTCTTGTTTTTCGGTCTCCGAATTACCGAGGTCCTACTGTAATAGGGTCCCGTTGGTTACCCTTCGAGTACGGAACCCGAAAAACTACCCAATAGAAATTCCAATCAAATCTAATAAAACCTAGCTATGTATGTATGTAACAACAGAACTACTCGTATCGTATATAACACAAAAGCAGCCAATAAATCGTATACATTTCGAAACCACATTGCAATTCAGAACCCTAGCTTTCGAAACCGAAATCTTTCCTAGTTCTATCAACAAATAAATTGCCACAATTTCAAATAATAAATCTAGAAGCTGGGAAAGTACTGGAAACTAAGCGGAAATGCTTAAAGCATCCTTTCCTGATTGATGTTGGTGAAACTCGGAGACTCGGAACAACCATAACCGCTTCGCAGGACAGTTACAAACTGGACAAGTTTCATCATTTGAACAACTTTGGTCGCGGCCGTCATTTGTTTTTGTTGTTGCAGTCTTCCGTTGGTATTTCTACTTGTGATAAAGTGTGCCCTTTATATTGCGACAGTTATAGCAGTAGTTTCGTAATATTGGGCAAGTTGTTTTTGTGACTGCCTAGTTAGGCTTGTTGTTGCAATCGCAACTACTGAGCGTGAGGTCCGGGGTTCGAATCCCGGGTCGGACAAATTGTTATTGGATTTTTCCATCAGAAAATTTTCAGTAGCAGCCACGGAGTCTGGATTCTTGCCCGGTTGATGGCAATAGGCTCTCCCCTTATTACATGTGACTTAAACATACCTGGCCTTTGGGAATTACAGGCGTGATGTTATATTATTGAATTAAAAACTTCTTTAGGCACCTTGAGCACTTTTTGGGTGAACAAAAATAATTGAACTCGCGTGAGCATCATGTACGCTTTTCGTAGCTCTCGTAACCGATCCGCTACGGCGTAGCATCACTCAGGCGTGGGCGGGGCACAACCCGTAACAGTGCTACGATTGGGGTGGGGCCTGAGGGGGGATTGGGAGGAAGAGGAGGAGGGGGAAATAGAAAATAAACATACAAAACTAAAAAACAAATACACAAATTAAAAAAAATGCACACAGCTCGACGATACACTTCGCAAGTTCCTGAGTTTTCACTTCTATCGGTAGTCCCTAAAGACTGCCCCGCATGTTTTTTTTGTGAATTAATCACTGAGAATAGTTCGGTGTGTTGACATTAATTTGCCAACAATTTAAAAAGGCTGTTAATACATTTTTAATCTAGACAGGTACTTCTGATCATTACCATTGTAACAGTCAGAGGATATTCACCACTGGCACACATCACTTCTATTTACGTTTAGGACCATCCTGATCTAGACCATTACACTTCTAAAGGCTTTACCTGTTCTAGCTCGCCGTATCGACGGCGCGTTCGTGTTCCACGCGCGCCTCAAAGAGAGTCAGCAAAAGGAAGGGGACCGATGCCTGCCGGGGTTGCGGGACTGTTCGAAAGAGATCCGTACATTATGGATTAGCAATAAACGATTTTGACTTTGACTTTGACTTTATCTTCTTTCACACTGTCCATGCATAGTTTCTTTGGTTTTCCTCTACTCTTATTCTACATTCATATTCATTGAGAGAAAAAAAACGATATTTTGTTAAATAAATAATAATAATGATTAATCAATAATACAATTTTCCTCTTGAAATTTTCCACACATCACATCACAGAAAATGATCAACAAAGTACTTCAACGACAAAAACATAAAGTTAAAAGTAAAGTGCAGGCAGGCGGTATCGTTGGCCGCAGCTGCGTCTAAGTTAAAGTCGCAGCGTCGAGAAGTAGTCACGACTCACACCTAGAGCTTCAGTGGAACGACACGCGAAATTATTTAGCTTTGTTCTGGAGTTGACGGTAATGTTTTTTAAACAAATTGATTGGGCAAGAATTGAGTTTGTACCAATTAAATATTATAATACAATCAGCTAATCAAATTTTATGCATGAAAACGTGATAACAGCTAAAGTGGGTGTGGGCTGGCCATGTTGCACGGATACACCCGAAGAGGTGGGCAAATATCGTCACTCTCTGGACGCCAGAGGATGGACATCGCCGACGAGGTCGACCGCGGCGAAGGTGGTGTGGCTATCTGATCACATTCGCGGGGCAAACGTGGCAAGAAATTGCACAGAACAGAGAGGTTTGGAGGGAGAAAGGGGAGGCCTTTGCCCAGCGGTGGGACAAAATGTAGGAACGTGTTCTTGATCTATGCACTAGCTCACCATCTGCTATTTTTTTTCCCAAGTATGTTAGGGTCAGATTCCAGTCTAACCGGATGCAGCTGAATACCAGTATTATTCATAAAGCGACTGTCTAAGTTACCTCCACTACCCAGTTAGTACCGGGTAATACGATACCCTTTGGTAAAACTGGTTGTCAGACTTTTGGGCCATTGAATACCTGTAACGAAAGTCAAAGATCTAAAAATGACAGCCAGGATCAACGGCTTAACGTGCATGTTATATTAAGAGTTTGAACAGGTGCTAATCCTCATTGATTACCTGTAAATGGTTGTAATTATGAGCTTCATTTATTAAGCAATTAAATAGATAATTATTTTATTTTTACCTTCAGAATTATTCATTTTATCGCTAATGATACTGCATCAGTCCTTCACAAGGCGTATAAATAAAAAGTACACACATACAATCTCTCATACAAGAATAGATTGCGAATTTGAACGTCCATAGAAAGATATATTATTCATAGAGAATTTCAAATATTTATAGAATCCACAATAACATTTTCAGCAGGATTCGTAACAAGAGCGAGTTCAAGTGTACGAATGGCGTCTAATTTTGTAAAGCGCTGAAGCGGCTTTATTGGGCCACTTCACGCGTTTTCACTGAAATTCCAACTAGTTTCCACAATTAATATATTTGTTGGTACAGAAATGTTTTGTTGAAATTCTCTTATGTCTATTTGGTTTGAGTTTTTAAGCAAAGTAAAATATCGACTGAGTGTTGAAAATTGAAAAGTGTCCGGTCTGCATAATTGTTAACGGTCGCTCAAACATAAAGGTTATATGAGATTAATACTAAGATATTTGGATTCACTAAACAAAATAATAATCTTGTAATAAATGAACCAGACGCGACGTTTTGAACAACGTGACACAAACTTTTACCATGGATTCAGAATAGGTAAAAGATTCATGAACCACCCGGATTAAAAGTTTTCATAGGTTTGTGCCACGCACACTGTTTTTGACTATAAAACTTCGTTTCTGCCTATAAAGACACCGTTTTTGACTATAAAAAATCACGATAATTTCTATGGACTTTGTACTGCGCTAAGTTGCAGTTTTTACGGAATTCTTGAAGTTTGAGCTTAAAATGAGAATTTAGGTTTTCCTCGAGATGTTTACCCTCGAACTGCATTTGAGAGACAGGCGATTGATGCTTAGTTCGTAGCTCGGAATTCCCTGGAGTATTAGAAGAGATGCCTCAGGCTTCGACAGTCGATGAATCTACGTCGCGCTAGAAATGTAATAAGTGCAGCTGTTTCTAAGATTTTAACCTTTCTTATCACGGTTTTGTATGTTTAGCCAGGAAAAACTTGTCTAGTAATTGGCTATGTACTCTATTTAATTGTCCTTTTTAGAGGTCCACACTTCTTAATTGTACAGTTTGCAAAACGTTAAAAAAATACAAATTTTGGTAGATGCAAAAGATTTTGACTATTATGTTTTACCTTATGAGGTAATATATATGTGGATACTTAAATAGGATGACTTACTTATTACTTTACCTGATATAGAGATCGAATAAAGGATTAAAATAATCTTCACGCTTTTGGGTTCGATCCGATTGCATAAGCAACACATGTGAACAAAAAACAACACGGTATACAGGCTTTTCTAAAATCCTGGCTAACGAAGCCAAATCCAAAGCGTAACGGTAGCAGCTCTTAATCAAGTCGATAGTTTTGCTGCGCTTACTGCCAACCGCGTGTGTACTATGTGGTACTGCCCCGCGCCCGTAAATACTAACAATTGCACTGCAGTTAGCTTACCATCCTTTCTGTGTTTATTGGTCAATATCTACTTGGTCGCAGGTATGTGTGTAAAAATGTTCTTTGTGGGTGAGCGGGGACTCGTGCGCTCAACGAGTGACCTTGAGATGGCGGCGGTACATATTTACGTGCTGCCGTGCACATTTACACAGCGAGGCTCAGGGGAGACTTTTGTATCGTCGCCCCAGGGATGTGCTTTAACAGGCGTTGCACAGAAGGGGCTCCAGACAGGTATTTTAAGAAGAATGTGGGGATTGTGACCACCACGGCACCGGGTGGTTTTAGTGAGGTAAAAATCCCACACTCCCCAAAACTATTTTTTGAAGGTTCCCCCCGAAAAAAAAGGTATGTGTGTGAATTTTACCACTTTTGTTTATGACATGCTGATGTCTTAAACTCGTATTAATCTTTCCATCATCTGCCTACCCTAATTTCGACTGTATTTTGGGATCGGCTTTCATTGTAACTAGATGCAGCTGACCATTAATATTTTGCATGACTGCCTATCTAACCTCCACAATCCAGTTACTGGGTAACACGGTATCCCTTGGGAAGACTGGTGGCTCATATTCATCTTTGATTCAGCTACTTACAGCATCGTTTGCTATTTGGGAACGATTTTTGACGGCTCGGATTATCGTTGAAGAAAATAACAAATTCAAACATCCATTTTAAGATGATTAAACCAAAACAATTAAGTAATGTAAAACCATAATAACAGGATAAACCACTACCTCCATTAGATACGCACCAGAAATTGAAAATCCCTCCTGTTTCATTTCAAATCCTATTTTTTTTCCTCCTGTTGTGTTTTCAGTAAATCTTTTTAACGGGCAGCACTTTTTGCTTATCCCTTATTAGATAGAGGTTATCTTGCCTTACGTTTTACGTTTTGTGTTTTCCGTAATAAATGTCCGTTCCGAAATCCTTGGAGGCCTTTCCGTTTTTATGAAATCCGCGATATCAAAGTTCTATTTAGCTTTTGAATGTTTTGCGGATAAACATGGGTCTGAATTTAATCTAGGAACGTCAGGAATAATTATTTATTTATTAAAACTTTATGCACAAATAAAAGCTGTACAAAGGCGGACTTGCCTTGGGCATTTTCTACCAGTCTACCTTAGGGTGATGCAGAGACAATATACAGTAGGTGCAATCACAGAAATCAAATTAGAAAATATTGATAACTAAAATGTAAAAATAAATAGAACAAAATATAAAAAAACCGGCCAAGTGCGAGTCGGACTCGCGCACGAAGGGTTCCGTACCAATTATTATAAAAAAAATCACGTTTGTTGTATGGGAGCCCCCCTTAAATATTAATTTTATTCTGTTTTTAGTATTTGTTGTTATAGCGGCAACAGAAATACATCATCTGTGAAAATTTCAACTGTCTAGCTGTCACGGTTCATGAGATACAGCCTGGTGACAGACAGACGGACAGACGGACAGACGGACAGACGGACAGACGGACAGACGGACAGACGGACAGACGGACAGACGGACAGACAGACAGACGGACAGACGGACAGACAGCAAAGTCTTAGTAATAGGGTTCCGTTTTTACCCTTTGGGTACGGAACCCTAAAAAGAAGAAAAATACGTTATGAGTGATTTATACAAGAAAAACTACAACAACTTACATTATAAAACACAAAGTAAAAAAAAAATCGGCCAAGTGCGAGTCGGACTCGCGCACGAAGGGTTCCGTACCATTATCTATACATTAGACAAAACGGCAAAAAAATCACATTTGTTGTATGGGAGCCCCCCTTAAATATTAATTTTATTCTGTTTTTAGTATTTGTTGTTATAGCGGCAACAGAAATACATCATCTGTGAAAATTTCAACTGTCTAGCTGTCACGGTTCATGAGATACAGCCTGGTGACAGACAGACGGACAGACGGACAGACGGACAGACAGCGAAGTCTTAGTAATAGGGTTCCGTTTTTACCCTTTGGGTACGGAACCCTAAAAAGTAAAGTGAAGTATCCTAATTTCAATCGCGAAGACGGCTTCAGACTCTCTCTCGCTTGGAATCCAGTGATCACTAAGTGTACTCGTCAAGTGAAATCATCTCAGTATGCGGACACTGTTAGTGTAGTGTGCTGTCCTAGTGTGAACCGGCCCTAATTAACATTTATGAAGATCAAGTGAGGGTAGTTGAATAAACACCTTCGCTTTGCTGTGGCGGTACCTCCAATACTTCAGTCTTCCCGCGACCACGGCTGGTGCAATCCGGTCGAAACGTCGGGCAAATATTAAAGGTAAAAATTCGCGAAAATACCCGTTTATATGTGTTTTATAATACAACAACTTACTTCTGAGTCGAATCTGCCAACTTCTTGTGTATGTGTTCTCGAGCTTTCACTTAAAGGGACTACTCACACTTTTTAGCTCAACAACAATATTGTATGAGACGCGTACACGGCGCGCGCGCTGAACGGATGCGTACGCGTCTCATACAAAATCGTTGTTTTCTATGGGCGTAAGCTGAATAGAGCTAACTAAGTGTAAGTAGTCCCTAAATGTGAACCAATTGGTAGTGTATTGGTAGTGTGAATATTGGTATAAAGTATTATTGTTTTACGGATAGTTTTATTATGGAGGAGCTCGTGGCTAAATAATAACAGCCGCTGGGTTCGAATTTCAGGTTATGCCCCAGCTGGGTGATCACCTAATACATACCAAGTGTTCTCCGTACCTCGGAAAGCACGGTAAGCCGTAGGTCCCGCTTGTATTGAAAAGGGACGAGATCTACAATTGTATAGATCTTTGACAGTCGTTACGTAGTCAGTGGCCCGAAAGTCTAACAACCAGTCTTAGTAGTAAGTAAGTCCGGTGCCTACTGGGTTGTGGAGGTCAAATAAGCAATCGCTTCATGTAGAATACTGGTATTCAGCTGCATCCAGTTATACTGGAAGCCGACCCCAACCTAGCTGGGAAAAGGCTAGAAAAATGGTAAAAAGTACTAAGGCAGTATAGAACAACTAGTATGATGCGATCTAATCATCATCTGCCTAGCCTTTTCCCAACTATGCTGTATCCAGTTAGACTGGAAGCCGACCCCAACATAGTTGGGAAACGGCTAGATGACGGATAGTTTTATTAAGAAAGCTGTATAATGAAAAATAACGAAGTAAATGAACAAAAGGAAAAAAGCGGAAAAATAAATTACATAGAAACTGAATTTTAATTCAAGATTAAGTTTTTTGTTAGGTATAATTTTATCTGTCTCATTCCCTTGCCTTCTCTGAATTATTACGAACCAACTGGAGAAAAACTTCTTAGCTCGTTTTTTTAAGTTGAAGAAGGAAGAATTATTTAACTGTGACGACTAAGTTAAATTGGTAACGTTTACAGCCTATCAAAGTTTTGAAGATTTTCGTGTTACCGGGAGCTTAAGATGGAATGGAATTTAGGTACGTCTCGCTGTACCTGCAGATAGCCAAGTAGGAATGGGAAGGCTTTTTACAAGCAAAAAGACCACAATGTCATAGAATATATAAGGTCCCATTAAAATAGATGCAAAAATTTTAACATAGCGTTCAGTACGTCTAACAAAATATATCCCATGAAAAAAAAAACACTGATTATAGTGATTTTATTTTGACCTAAAATATAAATTGCCGGTGCTCTAGAATCAACACAGTCATCATAGGTTCTGTTAATATCATTCTGTATTTTTTAACCATAGTAACTTTCAGTTAACTGCACATCACCTTTTTAGGATTGTTAGGATAAGTAGAAATAGTAGGTTATTACGCGCAATAAAATAAATAATAAAATAAAGCAATAGGTACTGATACTTCAAGACCATATAGAAATTTAAAAAAAAAAATGTGTACCTATAGAAAAGAGAAAAGCATTAAAGGGCCTGAAAAAATTCATCCACATCGAGTAACTTTGAGAATGTGTCACGTACTTGTGTTTGATAAAATACACTTCCCAAAATGATCAAAATTAAAAAAGAAAAATAACCCAAATTCACACAATACCCAAATTAAATAACAACAAAAATAAAGTCTCGGTCATTCCATGAATAATAGTGTTCTTTATATTCCCAAGTTGCCACAAATTTTTGCCACAATAAATCTGCGAATCTTAAGTTTTTTTCGTGAAAAAACTGTCTAAAAGCAAAATGAGCGGCTTAAGTGCCTAAACAAAGTCATTTAGTATCAAACAAAGTCGCCTGTATACGAAATCCTGGACGATACAAATTTTCGCTATGAATTTCTTCTTTTAGCCGGATAAAGTGAAAACTTTTTGCAACTTTTTTGCGGCCAGTGTGAAAAACAACGAAACTTTGTCTGTTAATTTCCTTTGTTTATGAGGTCACATTTAAATAAATGGTGTATATAAGGTTTGGCCAATACTAAAGTTAATCTAGGGAAGAAATAAGCGAATATTTTTCTTCATAAATTACAGCCGTTTGTGAAGTGAGATGAGATACTTAATTGAACATCATTTAGTTAATAATGTTCAAGCCATCTGGGGATCATTTAGAGGAGTATTTCAGGGGAAGTTAATTTTACTAGCAGATATTATTTCCGCTATTATATACGTTCCAAAGTTTTTATGGAAGGTGTTTTGTTAGCTTTTCTTTTTATAAGCAATTAGCTCGTTTGTAGTTTTTGAACTAACTATTCTTTTTTTAATCTAGTTGCTAGTTTCCGCTATCTTGCAAATGTATTTAGTCCGTCAGTTAGAGTATTGTAAAATAATGGACACGTATTTTTTGTAGGTATTTGTAAATCAATGAATATTGTCAAAGATAAAACGCATCAAAACTCGGGAGTGGGGGCTCGTGACGTCAGAACGCACTAAAATTTAAAGTTTAAAATTAAAAGCGTCGTATTTTCGTCAATTTTGGTTTACGTAACAAAAGAAAAAATACGGGTCAAATATTTTTTGATAATCTAACAGGCGGACTATTTCGATTTTTTCAGTTGACAAGCCTATTTGCGATTGTGTAGTGCTGGTACCTTATCCTGGGTTCCCTATACATTTGCATAAAATTTTAAGACCTAATATAACTTGCCATACTTTTGTTACTACTAATTATATTTTCGCATAACATTATTTACGCATAACAGCTTACGCATAATTTTTTTAAGCATAATTTATCTAATCATAATAATGATTAAGCATAACATTGTTAGGCATAAATTGATTTGCGCCTAATGATATTAAAACATTTTTTTTATAGGCATAACAAAGAAGCATAATCCTAAAATGTTAGACATATTCTAATTGGATATACCAATTTCTTTTGACGAATGGAAAAAAACCATCTCTCCGAAGCAGGCAATACATAATATATTTGTTTTGAACATAGTTGATTGTGAACAGATGTGAGTTTTTGCCCTGTAAAAAGAATGCAAACAAGCATACACCATGCATGCAGCAAGCATGCAGTTTGCAAACATTTAAACAAGCATATACCATGCATGCATCAATCATGCAGCAAGCATGCGGTCAGCAAGCATGCAGCATGCAGCATGCAAGCAAGCATGCAGCATGCAAGCAAGCATGCAGCAAGCATGCATGCAGTATGCAACATGCAGCAGGCATGGTTTCTGTCACGGCTCCGGCGCTACGGGGCTCCGACGGTCCCACGCGAGCTTATCGTCGCAGATGTGTTTAACGCTCACCACCGCAGCTTCGGCTTGCTGGCCGGCTTCCTCAGCAGCGGCGGCGAGTGTTACAACCACCTGCTCCTCAACTCGCGGGCCGCCTCGCCCCTCCGCACCTACGCGATTTTAAATTACACTCTAGGGGTAGGGCAGACAAGACTACGTGGAGTCGGTTTTGCAGCGATTCGTTTCTGTCACTAACTTTTGTAGCACAACTGAATGAATTTTTAGTTCAAAATAAATACGTAAAAATAACTCAAATTTGATTCCGGTATCTATATTATTTGTATGCCTAAATACTATTATGCTAATAGTCATTATGCCTAGTAACATTATGCAAAATTCAATTTATTCCAAAACAAATTAGCCTTCAAGATGATTATGCCAACATAAACAGTATGCCAAAAAAAAATTTGCCAAAGTATTAATATGGCAAAACAAATTATGCCAAAACAGTTATGCCAAAGTATATTAGGAAAAAGAAGATTATGCAAAAAGAAGGGATCCCTTATCCTGAGTGTCATTAGCCACCGGGAAGCTTAAATGTTAATGAATGTCGTAGAAATGCGAAAGTCTTTGAAAATTATTTTCATTTTAGACTCAGAACCGAAAGAAGTAAGAAATACTCGTAATTATCTTACAAAACCCAATCATTTTATAAGTGCATCGTTTCAGGCCGATGCAATTACGCATTGTTTTGATCTATTCATTACTATTATCAAACGTGTCTTGAGGGTTTATTCTTCGTTTGTCCTGAAGTTTTGTCCCACATTCCGAAAAATTCTTAGTTCCTCCCACATCAATTTTGAATTACTGCTTCGTCCCAAATTACAAGTACTTTAAAAGTACAGTCAACAAAATAAGACGTAATGTAATTATTTTAAATATTTGAAACAATAATTCAATTATAAAACAATAAATTACGCGGAGGAGGTTAACTACCAATGTACAATTAATCCATTTTCAAATAAAATCTTCAACTAAGATTCTACAAATTGTCTATTCAATGTTCAGTTCCAATCCAAAGAATAGTACAATCAAGATAGCTCCAAATATCTCCCAAACAACATTTATTAAGTTTCAAACGGGAAACGACTCTGTCTCTCAGAAACCGTAGCTTTTCTACAAACTATCAGTGTCGTGACTTCAAGACATCATTAGTCTTGGATCGCAGTTTTTGTATCTACATTGAAAACCCCGGAACAAGACTCGGAGATAAATGATGCATTCGATTTTTGCTTTAGACAATCTTTGAGCGAGAATTTGAGAGAGATTTTGATTTCGTGTTGTTCGGAGGTGTAAGTGAGTGTGTCATTGATGATATTTTGAACGCGAAAAGAGGTTGAATCATCTTTCGCCTGCAGTGCCCATGTCTTATTTTACTGGGGGTTGTCGCAATATGTTTTTATTCCTCCACTTCTTCTATTTCATTTCATTCCTCATACAACCCATGCAGAAATAGTCTAATATTCCTAGCCTATTCTACTAGTTCTGGATGGTTGAAGAGCTTCAAATAAGGAATATTAAACTTTACTAGCTTATGCCCTCGTCTTCGTCCGCGTGGAGTTTGAATTGTCCCACGGGATAGTACTACGGGGATAAAAATGATTCTGTGTATTCATCCAGGTTCTAACCTATCTGTGTGCTAAATTTCATCCAAATCCGTTCAGAAGTTTTTGCGTAATGCTTGGGCTCCACCTGCGTGTTAACGTGTAAATTAGCACGTTAATTTAGGCGTTACGTAAATGTGGCCAACAGAATTAACTCATAACGTTGTAACTTAAATGACTAGTCAACGCGCATTTTTCATGCCTTAATTAACGAGTAGTTGGCAATGCTAACCCAGATGTGGGAGTAGCATAAAATAGTAATAATCATCCATCCATCCATCCTCACAAACTTTAGCATTTACAATATCTATTAATAGGATTCCTCACATAACCCATCCACGACTAGTTAAATAGACTCTTCAAATAATAAGGAATAATACCTTTATTTTTAAATACAAACAGTCACGTTTTTGGATCTAAAGTTAAAGTAGCAAAAATAAATCCCTCACCTTAAAACCTGAAGGTCAGTCGAACGAAATCCATCTAAATATTCAGTTAATCTGACCTTTGGGGCTGACCACAATAGTTCTAGGCAACCACAAGTTCCGAACTTTTGCGAAGTAACCCGAGGGGACCCGAGTCAAAATGTGACAAATTCAATCATATCGCAACGAAGGGTTGGCGTGATGAAAAGAAGTTTGAGAAACTTTTTTATTTTCGACTGACATAAGCTGCCGAAAAGCTAAATGTCAAACCAGAAGTGATGTTCGTGATACGAGTGTAACATCAAAACTGCATTTCAGGTATTTTCTCTCATTCATTATAAGTATCTGTCTAGAGCCTTGTCCTAACTATGTTGGGATCGGCTTCCAGTCTAACCAGCTTCTTCTGAATTTACATGGATCTACTGCTTAATTGACTTCTTCAGCGCAGCAGTTACTGGATAACAGGATACCCGGAGGACATTATGTTTTCCTAATCCTCCGCAATTCATTTCTGTTTAATTTCATTGCGGGATCAAATATAGTTAAATTGTTTCTCTCGGACTTCATCGAGCTTCATTGTCTCGGCGCTTTTCTGGTGGTCGCCACTATTGACTTTGGACTTCAGTAGCTGCAGTAGTTTGGGAATAAAGTTGTACTGGCTTGTACCAAAAAATACCCGTTGGCAGGACTGGTATTTGTCTTTTAATCGCAGTCATAAACATTAAAGTTAAAGTACTAAACTAAAAAACATTTAAAATAACTCCATATTGCATCGCAAACCGCGGCTCGGAACCCACTTGGGTCACATCCCGCGGACAAACGATCATTGATCTAACGCTGGCTTCGGAATGCGCTGCAAAACTTATCTCTGACTGGCACGTATCCAACGAGCCTTCCTGCTCTGACCATAGAAGGATTCGCTTCTCATTAGTAGCTAATTTTAAAAAACCAGATCCTAGACGCAATCCACGCCGTACCAACGTACCCGGCTACAAACGGCTGTTGGCCTCCCTATTAGCGCAGCACCAAACGCCCAGTATTCTAACAGACCCCAAACAACTTGAAGAAACAGTGACAAAACTCTCAGAATTTATAATTGAGGCCTACCACGCCTGCTGCAAATTAAAAGATCCAAGCACCAAGAGCAAGGGTAACTCCTGGTGGAATGCGGAACTTAGTAAGCTCAGGCACACCATGCGCAAACAATTCAACAGAGCCAAAAATTCCAGACTACCAGAAGACTGGGACTCATACAAGAAAACACAATACACCTTCAAAAAACAAGTCAGGAATGCCAGCAGGGCTGCCTGGCGGAAATTCTGCGAAGAAATTGAATCGAACAGCGAAGCCGCGCGTGTGAGAAAGATCCTATCCACTGATCAGGACCGCACCCTCGGGTCGCTGAAAACCCCAGATAACTCTTACACCAAGTCGGACCACGAAACAAGTAAAGTCCTTTTGGAAACCCACTTCCCAGACTGCAACCTCTCTGAGGACAGAACCTGGGCAAGTGAGCCAACGCACACACCAAATGATCAAGACTGGGCCAGAGCCCGCACCATAGTAACCGCAGAGAGAATAAAATGGGCAATAAAGACTTTTAAACCATATAAATCCGCAGGCTTAGACGAAATTTTCCCCGCCCTGCTACAATGGGGAGTAGACGTCCTAACGCCGTGGCTGACCGCCATCTACCAAGACTGCATAGCACAGAAATACATACCCCTTGCATGGCGAGAGGTAAAAGTTATTTTCCAGGCAAAGCAGATTACACACAACCTAAGGCGTACAGACCAATAAGCCTAACATCTTTCCTACTGAAAACCCTCGAGAGACTCTGTGATCGACACATTCGGGACGGACCTCTTCGGGAGCGACCACTCCACAGACAACAACACGCGTATTCCTCAGGAAAATCAACAGAATCTGCGCTGCACAGTGTGATCTCCAAGATCGAATGTGCAGTGGACCACAAAGGCTCCTCACTAGCCGTCTTCATTGACATAGAAGGCGCTTTTGACAAAACCGTCTTCCATAGCATCAACGCAGCCCTCGAGGAATACGGTGTGGACTCGACCCTGCGAGGATGGATCACAAATATGCTCCGACTAAGAGCCGTACAAGTTACGGTAAACGACACCACCAGAGCAATAGTGGCGAAAGGCTGCCCCCAAGGCGGGGTCCTTTCGCCACTACTATGGAACCTCGTAGTAGACAGCCTCATCAAACGTCTCAACAGCAGAGGCTACTACACGGTGGGCTATGCCGATGATCTGACCATAATAATAAACGGCACACACGAAAACACACTATGCAACCTTATGCGCCAAGCCCTAAGGATAGTAGAAGACTGGTGCAAGGAATACAGACTAGCAGTGAACCCTACCAAAACCGAACTCGTCCTCTTCACAAAGAAAAGGAAGCTAGCAACGTTACAATTACCAAGCTTCTTTGGGGCAACCCTAAGCCTATCGACTGAAACCAAATACCTGGGTATCTTTTTGGACAAGCAGCTGAACTGGGCAAAACACACCGAATACACCATCACAAAAGCCAGTATAGCCTTATGGCAATGTAAGAGACTCCTCGGGAGAAATTGGGGCATAAGCCCCAAAATCACCTACTGCCTATACACCACAGTTATCCGACCAATCATCACATACGGCTCTTTAGTTTGGTGGCCCAGGACCAACTTAAGCACGAACCAAAAGGATCTCGAGAAACTACAAAGGTTTGCCTGCGTAGCAATCACCGGCAGCATGAGAACTTCCCCCACTGCTGCCTTACAGGCGATGCTGGGGCTACCACCTCTACATCTCGTCGTAAGAGAGGAGGCGGCCATAGCGATTTTCAGACTCGAAGTATCTGGCACCCTAAGTAACGATTCCAGAATTAAACACACACGCATCAGAGCAGATGCTATCAAACAACAGCCCATGATGGCATCACCCAGCGACAGAATCCTGAAGACCCACTGCTTCCAAAAACACTACAACATAGAGCTCACAGCGGAGTTGTATGACTACTCAGGTACGAACGAGCTAAGAATCTACACTGATGGATCAAAAACAGACGACGGGACAGGTTTCGGGGTGTTCTCCGACGACCTAAACATTAAAATAGCCAAACCCCTTGGAATACTCAACTCTGTTTACCAGGCAGAGTGTGTGGGTATCATCCAAGCGGCACACGCTATAGAGGCCAGGGAGGTTACGGATACCAATATTCGAATAATATCCGACAGTGCCTCAGTCCTTCAATCCTTAAAGAGTAATCAGATAACGTCGAGACTGATACTAGAATGCCACAATGCCCTAGAACGAATCACGGTACTAAACCATAACACAGTAACACTACAATGGATCAAAGGTCACAGTGGATCACTTGGGAACGATGCGGCTGATGAGCTTGCCAGAAGAGGATCCAGCACAAAACCCTGCGGACCCGAGCCCATTGTGCCTATTCCCTTCAAGCAACTAAGAAGCTGGTTAAGGGAACACACTCGAATACAAGCGGAGAAATGGTGGACCTCGGCACCAGGGTGTAGGCAATCCAAGGAAGCCATGCCATCCCTTGACACAAAGCTGACCAGGCGCCTTCTGCGCCTGGACAGAGATAGCCTACGACTGGTGGCGGGGACCATCACTGGACACTGTTCACTAAATAAACACTTCCACACCCTAGGAATCACTGACAGTCCCCTATGCAGAGCGTGCATGGAGGCGGAGGAAACGGTGGCGCATGTGCTCCTTGAGTGCACTGGCGTTACCAAGATTCGCGAGGAGACCTTGGGTACACCAAGATACCTTGCGGACGCCCTGAGAAGACCGGGAAGTTTGATCTACTTCTGGAGGGAGGTGGGCTGGTTGGAGTAAACGGCCACCACGGCTCACGCACAATGGTCCACTTTAAGGACTAAGTGCGGAAACCAAAACCCCATGATAGATAGATAGATGATGATAGAACTCCATATTGCACTTATTCGCGCGTTGTGAAGATGAAACATGTAACTTTTTCACGTTTAATATCAAAAGTAAGTGAGCGTGGACTTTGGCGAGGGATCACTTCATAATTGTACAAGTTGCTGGTTGAAAACGTACTGGCGCGTAAGTGTACACACCCGCCTTCTTCGTCGATTCTTATCTATACAAATAAATAAAATTGAAGAGAACAAAAGTGGAGATAAAATACCGCCTTGACGAACGTTAGTATCGAGAACACACAAGCTGGAATAAGAGTCTCCTGCTAGAACCAACTGCTGACGCCCCCAAAGCTAGGAAGAAACCCAACCCAAAACCTGGGGAGAGATCATTAGATAGGACGGGATGTCCTTTTATACTTCGTGACTAACGGTCACTGACTGGCGGTGAATATTCTGTGTATGTACATTTTCTTTGCCGATTGAGATGATTTGATTCAATACTCAACACGACAGATACATGGCCGTGTCTAATGCTTAACGAACTATATTTGAGGGACCAGCACCCCTAGCCAAGTTACAAACGTTTCGTATCGATTCTCTTTCTACAATTGTAAACGCCTCGGCGTAAGCGATTGCAGAAAGCGCTAAATTGGTAGCCAAGTTGACACGACTGAGTCGATCGCTCGTTCTCCAATGTCTGTAGAAAAAACCTACACGTTAGGCTATGGTGAGCGTTACTACCAAAGAATTTAGCGATCAACATTGTAGAAACGATAACATTCTATTCTATCATTTTGAACGATGTAAACTTGTCTACGAATTTTCTATACGTTTGTATTGATCACGTGATTTAACGTTGAGATGATGTCATTCCATTCATTTGAATAGTTTTCTACTAGCGTTAACGATTGTAGATTGTCAACTTGGCTAGGGGTGCAGGGATCAAGGAGCTTAAATCGCGTAATTCGAGATTCAGTTGTTATAAATAAATGCACCGTGCCTGCACGTTTTGTCCTCCCGTATATTCCACAGAAGTAGTGCCGCCCTTGTTTCGCAGGTCGCTTACAAGGAAAATGCTTCAGTAAGCCCCAAATATTGAGTATTATATAGATTTATTGTACAGCAAAGCTCATTTATTTTGTTTCGTGTTACTTATAAGAAATATATCGTTAGGCTTCGTAATGTTATTAATTGACTATTAACGTCATGTTCGATTATGAGGTTTTAAAAGTTCATTAAGTATAGAGGTTTTTGTTCGAATAAAGTTATGGTATTTTGTATTAAATTAGTTAGGTTAAGTAGTCCGGTGAGTAGCCCGCCCCGGCTTCGCACGGGCGAGATTTACTAATAAGAAAATCAAATTTTCTTTTATACAAACCTTGTCCTGTTATATACGAACACAAAAAAACAGCCAAATCGGTTGAGCCATCCTCAAGTGATGCTCCGTCATACAAGTGGCAATTGATTTGCAGCGTTGACACGCTGCCAAGTTCAAGCGAAGAAGGAATATAGGATATGTACGACGGACGTTTCTGTGGGATAAAACCCGACCAACAATACAACAACAACCAAAGCAATAGATAAATAATGTGTTAACCCTATCCCTGACAGGTTACAATAATATTGGTTAGCTCCCATTTCAAAGGTAACTAATGTAATGTTACCCAATTTACAGTACTAAAGACGCTCAAATATTCTTAGAAATCTATGTTAAAATGATTACTATCATAGTAAGTTAAAATAGATGAACAGTTTGTTCCAGAATATATTACTATTCAAATCTATGTAGATAAATGTTTCCTTTGAAATCCTGTCGGCAGCTCTAAGTTATGCTACTCGTACGATTCTAGCTTAGTTTCAACTTAGATTCGAAGTAATGGAATTTCGTTACCGTGGAAACATGTATTAATTACACTATTATTATTGCGCTCCTTCACCGAGAGAATGCGTCTGTAATGTAGCAGTTCAGATTCATTTGTTTCTGTTCAAAATCGAATCTTGGATTGTTATATTAGAGGCAAATGCTCCTGGTGGTGAGCACCTATACTGTGTTCCATGAGAAATTATTGCTGGTGAAATCTGAGTGTATTACTTTGACCTGCACTAATAATACACTTGGAAAAATACGGGGATGCTGTATGCATATTCGTCATATATTACTGTCATGTTAGATTCTATTCTTTTTTTATGTGAAACATCTACAGGCGCGGATAAAACCAAACAATGGCGTGACGACGTGTCGCCAACTGTCAAGTTGTCAACCCGGCCCAAACAATCCCGAACATAACCAACCTGTTGAAGCAGCATAAGATCTATATATTCGCCACGGTTTACAACAAGCCAGCTGGTCTCGGGGCACAGCGCTGGGTTACAATCTCGTGACTTCCGAGTTCGATCCCAGTATAAGGATTTTTTTTTTGTGCAAACAAAATGACTCGATCATTTTGTTTTTATTTTATTCTAAGTGTTTGTTTTTTTATATTGATTTTTTTAGGCATATTACTTGTACAAAATAATTTCGAAGTTTCACATCTGCCAGACGTCCCGTGACGGCTCACTTTTTTAGATAAGTCAATTTATTGTTTTTTACATTGCATTGACGTAAAATAGTAGATTGTATGACAAGGGAGCAAAATGGTATTTTTACGGCGAGGACGCTATTTTGAATCCTGAGCGTAGCGAGGGATTCAAAGTACATCGCCTGAGGGAAAAATATGTTTGCTCTCAAGTCATATACTCTACTTTTCATCTCGTTCTATGAGAAAATAAATAAGAGACACTTTTAAGTAATTAATGAACAAGTATTTATACAGGATGACATTTTTATCACTTTCCAAATAAAAAATGGGTATAATAGGTGAACGGAGTAGAAGCAAATGGCATACTTAGTTTTTTAAATTCGATATTTTACATTTTTTGTTTTTTTAATATCTCTTTTTTTGTTCTTAAATGAAAAGTTTACTTGAAATTTGTAGCGTTTTTTGATGATGGATCAATTCTTTTCTAAGCTGTGGAAAAAAAGTAAAACAAAACTAGGTATGCCATAAGTTTCTACTCTGTTCACCTAATATAGCCATTTTTTTTGGAAAGTGATAAGAAAGTCATCCAGTATTTTGAGTGTTTGTAATCTCAGTATCTGGCTGGTGCTCAGGAAAAGGCACTGATTCCTTTGATGTAGAAGGGCGTGGCGACGTATGGTATGGGCGAACTATCTGCAGCTCTTAATTTAATATTTTATCTACACCCATGCTATAAATCCTCTATAAAAGTATCTGAAACAGTTAGCTTATGGCCAACATTAAAACAGCCAGTGTCATAATAACCATTATAACATCCAAACGGGTGTTATAATGTTGTACTGAATTTCATTATGCAACTCGTTTTAAAAAAAGAACATTGTCTAGCACGTGCGATTCACTACCACAGCGACGTAATAAAAAAAAAACTTATAGGTTAATTCGAATTCACGTCGTATCCCGCCATCTTTGTTCGATATTTGGATATTATTATTGCACTAAGTACTTTGTTGTTTACAAAAATGAGTGATACAAGCTTTGTGCATTTTAATAATTGTACAATCCAAAATGTTAATAATTATATTATTACCTATACATGGTTTGTTTGTATTAAATACTCAGCAATTAAACTTTCCATGAATTTACATAGACTTCTTACAACACTGCGACACCCTATGGTTTCAGAACCTTTTATGGAGGATTCATATCATGGATGTAGATAAAGTCTTGTATGCAACTGTACATAATTAGGTATTAAAACACTCATGTGATACTATTATCACACTCGGCTTCGCCTCGTGTGATAAACCCACATTCGTGTTTTAATACCCCTCATTATACAACAGTTGCATAATAGTTATTTATGCAACTGTTGTATAATAGTTATTTACCTAATTATGTACAGTTGCATACAAGACTTTATCTACATCCATGATATGAATCCTCCATAAAAGGTTCTGAAACCATAGGGTGTTGCAGTGTTGTAAGAAGTCTATGTAAATTCATGGAAAGTTTAATTGCTGAGTATTTAATACAAACAAACCATGTATAGGTAATAATATAATTATTAACATTTTGGATTGTACAATTATTAAAATGCACAAAGCTTGTATCACTCATTTTTGTAAACAACAAAGTACTTAGTGCAATACTAATATCCAAATATCGAACAAAGATGGCGGGATACGACGTGTATTCGAATTAACTATAAGCTTTTTTTTTAATTACGTCGCTGTGGTAGTGAATCGCACGTGCTAGACAATGTTCTTTTTTTTAAAACGAGTTGCATAATGAAATTCAGTACAACATTATAACACCCGTTTAGATGTTATAATGGTTATTATTATGACACTGGCTGTTTTAATGTTGGCCATAAGCTAACTGTTTCAGATACATTTATAGAGGATTTATAGCATGGGTGTAGATAAATAACTATTGTACAATGCGGGTGCTGACCCCCGCACCGTACAGCCAACACTTACTGCAGCCAGTCATACAATTTGCTTTCGATTTCAATGAACGATTCATGTTCCAAATTCAAATCTCATTACTGCCCGCAAAAAAGTCTAGTGGAGAAAAGACCTACTTGCTCCCGCTCAAAGGGGAACAAAACGTCACTTTTCGAATAGAAGGGATAAAATAGCTATTTATTCACCAAGGGGAGTAAGGCACAGTCGCGAATCTGTCATTTTGCGTTTCTGACGTTCTGCGCCTAAACCATTACTAATCGAGTGTGCATCTGAGGCCCGACGCGAAGCGGAGGGCCGTGAACCACACGAGTTTAGTCATTTGTACTTACCCTCGAGTGATATATACTGCTTTATACTACATTTGCACTTTTAAGCACAAAAAAATAAAAACAAAATAGCAAAAAAAGCATTTTATTAAAAAGTTATATTGACAAACTTTACCAAGAAAATTGTCTCTACAAAATACGTCAACAAACAATAAGTTTTTTATTAATTTTAGCGCGTCAAACAGTTTTCGCGCCAGAAGACGTTAAAGAAGGTAAAAACGCCCCGTATGGTAAAATTAAATCGTTTGATTGCAATGATATTCAATTAAACAGATATGTTGTGAGCGCGCAATCGTGAAGACTCGAAAACGCGCCAAATGGCCTGTTTTGCCTTTATTCTGCGTCACTGTGTGTATGTGAGCTGGCTCTCCCCCGCGGAACACACAAAACGCGTTAGTAATGCATTACTACCCTAATTTTCAGGGCAGTAATGGATTACTACCCTGATTTTCAGGGCAGTAATGAAATTCCATACAATATAACTGCCTAGATTTTTGAGAAGGTTTAATGAACAGCTTTCAAGCCTTTTAGTGGGGTAGTATTGGTACACTTACTAAGCAAGTGTAGTATAAATAAAATGACATATCCAAGTATCACGGCTAATTATAATTTACGTTTCACAACAAAGTAGATTACTGCCAATTTTCTTTTTATTCTTTTTTCAGAACAACTTTCTTGCAACCGCAAATACCAGGAATACATAAACAAAACGAGGTTCGCGCTCCGTTCCTTCCTCACATTATTCAGTCGAATTATTTATCTTCGAATTAGTAACTTTCAACCAAGACAAACTAGTTTTAAACACTGACATCAAACTGCAAATACCAGGGCAACATGATCAAAAAGAGGTCTCACTCTACCCCGCTCATTTCTCGTTTATTATTCAGTAGATGTACACCATTAACATGCAAATCAGCTCGTTAACGTCGCATGGTGAGACAAAAGATCCCGTCGACGGCACTATGATGTTTGAGTAACGTCTTTTATAATAGGAATATTGTATCTGGGTTATGGGACGTCTTTGCTGTTGGGAGTTGAGATTTTGTAAGTGGAGGACGTATTAATAGGCAGATCTATAAGAAGCTAATGAATAAGCTGATGAGGGAAACATACACTTGGTCTAAGTCAGGTCATAAAAATGTATGTTGAATTGTAGAGATTATTTTATTAAATAGACATCCTGGACCCGTCACTTAAAAATTTGTAGGGCAGTTTAAGACAGGACAAGTAACTTAAAAAACACGCTTTATATACGTATAGAAAACCAAACTAAAAAATAGAAAATATTTTTTTATAAATTTGAATTAAGAATAGTGTCAAACATTCTAACAAATATTAACGAATAATAGTGTTAAGAAAAAAATATGTATTAAAAAAAAAGCGTGGGGTGCATGGTGTCAATAGTTATAAATATTTCATTGACAGATATGAGAAGGAGGATTATCATTTCGATAATACCGCTGAAGCTAATATAAAGCGTGTAAAAAGCCTTTGCGTACAAACCATGCAAGTAGAATCAGAGTGAAATCGAATTAATTGAATCCGTGTAAGCATCTTCTTAAAATGATAAATGATGTTTATTTTGCAAGTAGGTTTTTACAAACACTTTTACACGTAATTTTTTTTTAAACTAGATGGGGCCGGTGTTTCATACCTGACTACTCTGAGAAGAAACAGCCGAAACAAACTCAGAGGTCATAGTCTCTTTTGAAGTCCAGACATAATCTTGCTCAATTCACATGAGGACTATGCAGATTAGTGTCTGTGATAGTCTTTTGAAGAAAGAACCACACAGATTTGAGTGCACCTGTCCAGTCATTGCAAGCATTTGTCAGTTATCGTGTAGCTCGACTTATAACTCAAGGAGCTCAACAAAACGACGAACAATACCAAAGAAAGGACATTTGGGTAGGTCGCTTATAGTACTCAAACTGCCAGACAGTTGTGGGAAAAAAAAAAAAAAGAAAAAAATGTGACCCACATGGTCCCCACACTTGAAAAACTTTTCCATCGCAAAAGTAAGAGGCAAATATTAAAATAATACAAATAGACTCCAACTGTACTGTTAAATGCGTTACTGTAAGTAACTGAAAAACTCTTTGTTCAGTAGAACAAAAGACCATCACAATAAAAGCTGTTCTTATCACTTTGGGGTTTCCTTTAAAAGTTTACATTAAGTACTGTGCGGGACAATATACCATGGCGGTTAAAGCCTTCCTACATTCAAATATTATTTAAATGGTAAATCACTTGGTAATTCTGCAGTCTCACTGCAGCAAAACCAGCTCCTTCTCACACTGTATTTAAGAGCAGAGGCGCTGGACAAGGTGATATTCTATCAGCTATAAGATCATTATCATCAGCTGATATTCTTTGGTAAGACTGGTCGTCAGACTTTGGGGCCACTGACTAGCAGTAACGACTGTCAAAGATCTACAAAATGACTGTCGAGACCGACGGCTTAACGTGTTTTCCGAGTCATGGAAACTCGGTATGTAATGGGTCCCTTCCAAGGATTAACCTAGGCAAGCGCGGCTTAACCTGAAGATTGACCTGGGGGCCTAGTATGCTATTACAATAGTGTCACAATGATCTATCATTGATTTCATAATTGTTGAACGATGCCATTGACATTTTGTTAAAAGTTCGTAATCTGCTAACTTCATATTGGTCGGCCAATGGTCTCGTAATAGAATTGTGTTATAATGACATTGTTGTATTGCCGTTATTATAAAACCTGTTAATAGAAATGATTTTCGAAAAACTGGAATTAAATTTGAACATTCAATCATGCCAGAACTCGATAGAAGTCATTTAACAAGACTCTATAAACTTATACAGCCCTGCAAATGATTACGTTACGAGCCCTATACATAAATTAATCAAGCTTAGGTACTCGGTGGCTGTAACACCGAGTAAGCTGCACGCTATTATACGTTCACGCCACCATCGAGCTTGATATTAAATTGCGGATTGATTGATAGTTCCCTTACAGCTACCCTGGGCGTCGCTGTAGGAATGTGTTATGAAGGGAAGATAACATGAGTGGGTTTGATATTTTGTGTACTTCAGTTTTTAGGCTAAGTGCTTTTTTCCCTGATTAATGGCAAAAGCGTTTTCTGTGTACCTTGGTTTTATTATTGTCTTAGATTTTTTTAACACTGACACGGCATTTTATAGACAACAAGGTTTTTTTGCGGCTTTGATCGCGTGGAGTTTGAAGAGAATCCCAAAGGGACGTTTTGGCCGCGATACAAGATAATTATGTCATGGTCCACCAGTTTATATATTTTATCGAAATCTGATCAGCATTATAATGTAATATAGTGAAAAAGTCAGAAACAGATACACAAACAAAGTTTATTGAGAAAACAGTGATTAGAAGTTATAATGAGGTGGCAAGACCTTTCAGATATTTCAAATATAAATACAATACAAAAAAATAGTTTATTGACTCAGTTAGATATTAAATTACATCTTAATGTGTTTGGAGCCCCCTTTTAGGCAAACAATGCCTGTATTAGAAGGCTCCAGCTAAATACGGCTTACATTCATCTCTCAATTTACCAAAACATTGTAACTTTATCAACACAAAACGACTTTCTACCTAAAATAATATTAGAATGTCACATAAGACCCATAACAGCGCAGACATTCCCGGAAACATGTGAATTTGGTAGAGCGTCAGTTTTCATTGTTGGTCGCAGTTGGGCACAGTTTTTGCCATTCGTTCACAAACGGTTCGTCTCGCTGATATAAATTTCAGTGCAGTATGAAATGTTAAGGGAATTTTTGTGACGTCCTCCGAAGTTTGCCTGTAACTAGTTCGTCCAGTTGTAATATTTTGAAACTGCATTTGTGAGATAGAGTGGTTAAACAATATGTGATGAATCAGACAAAAGACTGTCGTGCTTTGTCTATATAATAGTTGGTGCCAGTTAAGATGAGAATAGCGGTCATTGCCCTTTTCCTAATGTCTCTCCGTACGAACCAAAACAATTAAACTGTGTATCGTTTTTCATTACAAAAAATTTTGAAGATCACGATAGATGATGATTCCAGACTTGAAGAGGCTTATTTTTAGTTTTCAAAGTTAAAAAGTTTAATAAATGTAGGTGGGTCAATGACCGCTATTCTTATCTTAACTGGCACCAACTATAGAACACATTGTTTGAATAAGTTTGTGAAGTTTTTTTTTTCCGAAAAAGCTTGTTTTTACCTGTGTTATTGCATTTTCAGACAATATTTTAGTACTTAAAACATACTTGTAATCTTCTTTGTTTGATTCAAAGTAAACCTTCGAAAGATACCGCAACCTTTGAGGTTGCGGTATCCGCAGCAGCAAAGCCACTCCAATCGCTATGATAGACCGCAGCGACACGACTTGTTCCATGCAGTAACTCTATGAAACGTATTCCATAGATTACGACAATGCCGCTTGTGCCTACCGCAGACCGCAAAACAGTAGTGCCTAATGACTTTTGTTAAACTGGGGTAGAGAAATGACCCTCACGTCAAAGTTGTCGTCACGCCGCGTTCGAAATAAAAACCGGAACTGCTTAGTCGTTTGGAGTTATTGTCAACATAGTTCTAATTTTAATTAAGTTATATTAATTCATCATTTGATGTGAAGTTTTGTTCGTGAAGTAATAATATATTGAACACCACCCCAATATTCCATTACTCTACCTTCGCTACACATATTCACACTACAGGGGCGATCAATCACGAACGTCGGCAACTTTAGAGCGCTTTCTATACAAATAAAATAAATATTCGTATGGTGAGAGTATTTTTTTAGTATTTAGTTTGAGCTTATTATAGTATTGTATTATTATTTTCTTTTTGTTGAAGGCAATCTTCATCGATTGAAAGACATGCTTTTCAGTTTGAGAAAATCGTTGGTTGAATAAGCAAGAGACAACAATATGTACACATCAAGCTATACGTTTAAAGTATAACATGCTCTCGCTTTGTGTAGATTGCCAATATTATGAGAGATCCGCATAAATTGGCAGCATAACACCTCGACAATGATAAAAACTATTACTGTAGCTTGTTCATTATACAGTATTATTAAGTTTTAAATATGTGTCCCCTTTATAAAAATGTAATGTACAATTCAGTGTTATAATAATGAATTTTTTGTGATAAATTATGTACCAACACCTAATTTCAAAGGCACTATCTAATTTATTCTACCATTTCGAATATCGAGAACGATTAAATTTACAACGTGTACATTCGTGCACACAAATACTATGAAAGTAAGCCGTTACAGTGGCGAGCCTCGCCAGATCATCAATCATCAGTCATCACCTCAAAATGTTCCAACAATATCTAAGCTATTTGTACACACGATGAAACAGTTAGGTGTACACAACTACACATCACATACATACATGTATGCATACATACGCACATAGAGCTACAAGGACTTTTGGCTTTTGAATGACATTGAAAAAGAGCGCGACTGCTGAGCATGAGATCATCCTGGCTAAGTGTAATTGGGTTTTTTCATCAGGAAGAGTCAGAATCTGTGCCCGGTTGATGGCAATAGGCGCACGCCCTATTAAATAGGACTTAACATAACTGGTGAAATGTGGGTGCTCTATTTTTGCACTTCTATCTAACACTTATCACATTTATTTCAGTCGTGATTTTATAGCATGTGACTAACGAAACTTATTTTTGTGGGCTCACAATGTTATTTCCTATAAAGGTACTTGAATGACTGAAATATTTTACAGATAATGAAAGAAAAATATTTCATTGATTTTAAAGATTATAAAGAATTGAAATTGATTATAAAGAAAGAAAAATATTTCATGGTGCGTGTTTTGTGTGAGCGTATCACACAAAACACGCACCAGATACATACCTCATACCTATCTCGTTCATCAACAGTACACATCAGACCATTGGTACAGTCGTGCGCAGTACTAAGCTGGTACAATCGCGTGCATCGGTCCATCGGCTCACGGCACGAGTTCTTCTGATTTATCACTGGTTTACGTGGTACAATGTAATTTTCGTGCATTCACAGTTTTATACGTGTGCGCCGTGCGGTTTTAAGCCGCGATTGTGTTCAGTTTTATGGTGAGATAACGCAATTTTGGGCAGAGATTTACATGTTTTATATAAATGAATGCTACCAAGGCCCCGGTCCCACTATGTCGTGACGATAAATTTATCGTTGGCCTTTAGTTGGCAAAACTCGTGGATGACAGTAAACGTGTCGTCCTAATGTGAAGACCTCCATTTAAATACACAAACCTCGGACACTTAAAACTACACGATTATCTGTTGTAACGAAATAGTGGGAACGGAGCCTTAGAGATACATGAAACGATGAAATAGCATGTCTTAATGTAACAGACTCGTTTTATGGGAAAGTTTTAACAATTATTGGTGGATTAGTCAAACTCGTGCGAAACAAAATATATGCCTTAAAAACGTAACTTGTAAAAAAAAACAAGTCTCGCAACTCTGTTCTTCTACCGTAAAAAGTTGTGAGATCTAAGTAATAAATAGATTGAAATTCCACAACGAAGATAATAATATAAGGGGTCGAAAATGGCCTGATCTGCTTCGAGAAAAGGATGGTACGGCCGTGTCGCCTTTTTTTGCTTGACTTGGCGGGTGCACTGCTGTGCCCCCCCAGACACGTTTTTGCAAAAAAAAAACAAGTACCAAAAATACCACTAGTGGTTTTTTTTTAATGAATTCTGGTGCAGTCCATAACCGGTTGAAAATAATGCAAACCTGCTGCGGACTATGAGAGATCCTTCAGATAGTATTTATATATATAGAGGCGTCCGTGTCCAAGACCGCGTCTGCATTTGTCCGTGCCAATTCGATCGAACCGTAGCTGAAACATACATAATAATAAGTTGTTTAGCATAGTTTCAATATTCATTACTACACTACTATTACAACAGCCCATAACGTCCCCTGCTGGACATAAGCCTATCCCATGATGGGAGGAATTTGCCGTAATCTCCACGCTTGGCAGGCGGATTGGAGATCGCAGTGATGAAAGACTAACAGAAAACGCTGCTGCCCATTCTCAGGTCTACGGAGGCGCAAGGTGTTCTGCCTCAGACATTAGTCGCCTTATACGACACCTGTGAGTGTAATGGGTTGGTTCTATTCTACTCTGCCGGATACCACACGGCTAATATTCATAATTGTTCTAGTTACTAAATAGAGAGAAAATTTCAGCTCTACTTAGAAGAAAATTACATTTACATTTCCCAGTACCTACACAGGATCTAGTTAAAAATCTTCCACACATATCTGACTAAACAGTAACCATGTAAACAGAGCATGCGATTTAAAAATGTCAGTGGTTACTTGCAAACTTGTGTTTAAATGAAATTCTGCGGAGAGTGTTCGAGAAAGAGCTTGAAAAAATAATTAACATTTTTGCTGACGACGTTTTTTAGGGTTCCGTATAAAAAATTAAGAAAACGGATCTCTTATAGGTTCACTCATGCGTCTATCAGTCTGTCCGACCGTCTGCCACGAATATACTGGACCAAATCAGGTGAATTTTTTTATCATGGTGTAATCCTATGACCCAAACATAGATGTGCAAAGTAAATAAGTATAATTTTTAAATAAGGGTCATTTTCGGGGCAAAATTAGGAAATTAAAAAAAAAAGTGTTTCAAACCTTACGGTGTCTTAAATCAAATGAAAGGACTCGTTATGAGAATCTTAAATATAATTTTGTTAATATTGTAAAATAAATAATTTTGATGTTATTTATGAAAAAATACGAAAATTGACCACCCCCCCTGATCTCCGAAACTACTGAGCAAAATTTAGTTAATTGCTTATAGATTACAGGAAAACCTATTAGAAGCCGTGTGGTATCCGGCAGAGTAGAATAGAACCAACCCATTACACTCATGGGTGTCGTATAAGACGACTAATGTCTCAGGCAGAACACCTTGCGCCTCCGTAGACCAGAGAAGGGGCAGCAGCGTTTTCTGTTAGTCTTTCATCACTGCGATCTCCAATCCGCCTGCCAAGCGTGGAGATTACGGAAAATTCGCCGTACTACGTATTTGCCGTCCAACAGTGGACGTTATGGGCTGTTGTTGTTGTTGTATTAGAATTCTATCAATTGAAAATAAAGTGGTAAACTCAATATATACTTTGGCATTGTACGGAACCCTCTCCACGCGAGTTCAACTCGCACTTGGCCGGTTTTTAACAGTTGAGGTTTTGAAGAAAAATGTTAGTTGAGAAAAAGAATGTTGTTTGGAAGTGTTGAGTGAGAAATTGGCATGCTATAGTCACGCTTGGTGAGTCGTACAGTCGCCAATACATCAAGAGTTACCAGAAACGGTCAAATTCCTCCAAATGATTTTAAACTATAAAATGTTGTTGGTTAAATTCAAAATCGTAAGAGAAAATTTGTCAGTTTTTGGTAACTCGATGCGCTGGTGACTCTACATCGGTCAGTAGCACGATCTACGTAGTAGCGTTACTATGTTGTATGTATGCGTTACTATACTGTCAGTTGTGACTGGTCATCTCTTAGTTGCCATGGTTTATTTGAATTAATTATTTTGAATTGTATTTTTTTGTTTGTGTGTTTTTGCTGTGGACACTTTTAACGTGCACATCTTGCTACATTGTTCTCACATTATATACCATCTCAACATGAATAATGTAACCAAGATATTGTAACAATATTCTGATTTAAAAGAGTGTCCATGGAGTTTCTTGCCCGTTCTTCTCTATAGAGATCTACGCTAGGGAATGGGCAACTACAGTACTTTCACAGTTTTTATGTTTTGTGACTGGGACTGTAGCTACATTTAATCTTCATCTTTGTTTCGACAATTCAAAAGTGCCTGTAAGAGAAAATTTTTCAGTTTTTGGTAACTCGATGCGCTGGTGACTCTACATCGGTCAGTAGCACATAGGCTTACTTGAAATAAATGCTTTGATTTTGATTATGTTTTGCAATCCTTAAAGGGTTAGGCAGAGTTATATAAGATATTTTTAAGTCTCATATAAAAAGGTTCGACCCTATCGTCAACAAATTCAGCAAAGAGAGCAATTCTTAATGGAATAAGCCAATTTCACTTTGCCCGACCCATGAAGACCCCATGCTCTTACCACCACCAAGATCAAAGGTAGGTAGTTAACTAAATGCATACTCTTATTTGTTAAACTTATTTATGTAGTACAGAAGGTTAAAGTGTAGGATTGAAAAACCGGCCAAGTGCGAGTCAGACTCGCGCACGAAAGGTTCCGTACCATTATTATCAAAAAAACCGGCCAAGTGCGAGTCGGACTTACGCACGAAGGGTTCCGTACCATTATTTAAAAACATTAGACAAAAAAATCACGTTTGTTGTATGGGAGCCCCCCTTAAATATTGATTTAATTCTGTTTTTAGTATTTGTTGTTATAGCGGCAACAGAAATACATCATCTGTGAAAATTTCAACTGTCTAGCTGTCACGGTTCATGAGATACAGCCTGGTGACAGACAGACGGACAGACGGACAGACGGACAGACGGACAGATGGACAGACAGCGAAGTCTTAGTAATAGGGTTCCGTTTTTACCCTCTGGGTACGGAACCCTAAAAACGAAAGGTCATGAATTCGACACCCACTAGAAATATTGAAGTAATTACTAAAATAGTATAGACAATGGTATCGATTCTGTTGTGCACAAACTAAACTTAAATTAGGCTATTGCTATCTTTTACTAAAAGGCTGTTCGAGAAAAGGACGGCTATAGCTATGAACTAAGTTAGAGATGTTAAACAAGTATACGTATATGCCTATGCGCTTCACCGTGTTTTTAGTCGACATGTTATTACGCACCCTTCATTTGTATGGAAATATTTGTTCCAAATGTGTAAATTTGACAGCTCTAAATTACGTCCGTCTCTTTCTAGAGAAAAAGATAGCAATAGCCTAAACTAAGTTTAGTTTGCGCACAACAGAACCAGTTACCGGTTTAATTTTTTCTCATCATTCTAAACCAAGAAGGTTTATTTTTTCAGTTACTATGACAACCAGTTAAAATACTACTGTGACCAAATCACTGAGGGTTAATTTAACTAAAAAAAAAACCGTCTCAAACTTTTATAATCAAGATGATCTTACCCATCTTAATTTGGTCTTTGTGATTAAAAGGCATATTTGAAGGGACGGAATAAATGATAAGCCGTCAATCTCGTGACGTCACAAGATGGCCGCCACAATTATGTCATGTCAAAGGTTTTTAATGCGCTTTGGAAACTTTGAGGCGGAGGGGGAATTTATAAGTACAGAGGGGATTCTGTGTGGGAACAACTGTTGGGTTTCATGAAGTATTATATAATAGTCTAAGGTCTCTAAAAGAACGACCTTCACCGAGCTGGTTAATGGATGAAAAGTATTTTATATCAAATTAAATATGTCAAAAAATATATTGCAAATGGGTTGACTAAAAAAATTCAGTCCAGAATATGATTAATTAACCATTTTTTTTAAACGTAAAAATAGGTTGTCTAAAAAAAGCCAGTCCAGAATACAATTTTTATTTTTCAACTTTTCAATGGTTTGGTTAATAGACAAATTCCATACTAATTGAAAGTATGCAGCGTATATAATATATGCAAACGTCAGGTTAACTGGTTAACCTAACGTTTGCATATTCTATAGACTTTAAAATAATCAAAAGTTATGAAGCTTCATATTCTACAGGTTTCACACTTTCGATTGGTATGGAATTTGTCTATTAGCCAAACCACTGAAAAGTTGAAAAATAAAAATTGTATTCTGGACTGATTTTTTTTAGACAACCCATTTGCAATATATTTTTTGACATATTTAATTTGATATAAAATACTTTTCATCCATTAACCAGCTCGGTGAAGGTCGTTCTTTAAGGGATAGTATATATTATATACTCCTTGTTGTTCTCCTCTTTTGCAAAAATAAATGCAGTCTGTGGTATTTGTCTTGTTTTAGAAAGATCTGGAAGAAAGTCGGTTCTAGCCACACGTGACTGTATCGGATCGCCATCATCACACTTCATTTTTAAGGTTCCGTATCCAGAGGGTAAAAACGGGACCCTATTACTAAGACTCTACTGTCCGTCTGTCTGTCACCAGGCTGTATCTCATGAACCGTGATAGCTAGACAGTTGAAATTTTCACAGATGATGTATTTCTGTTGCCGCTATAAAACAAATAATAAAATTAAAAAGTAAAGGGAGCCCTTTTAATTTTATGATTTGTTTACCCTACTACGATAATACGGAACCCTTCATGCGCGAGACTGGCTCACACTTGGCCGGTTTTACTAGCAGATCCCGATCACAGGCGATGTCGGTACAATACTTAAAATTATGTTGAGTTATTTAAAAAGAACGGTGAACGACTCAATTTGAAGAGACGCTGATCCGATGAGAAGGTAACATGTGTTGACCGATGGCCCAGTCTGATAGTAAAAATATTTTTTACCGAGGGCTCGCCACTTCATTAGACTAAATAAATAACACAGCGAATTAAAAAAAAATGTTTTTAACGAAAACCTATTATAACGGTTATGAGACGTATGCTAATGTGACGCTTGGTTGTGAGAACGAGATAGCTATAATCTAATACCTGTGGGAAAAAAAGGGATGGGGTACTAGCTGCCATCAAAACTTCTACTTCCATTTAAAAACCACAAAGACTTTCGTCTTTACGGACACCAGTTTCCATAATTCAGTTTCCGTCCTTCGGGAAAATTCGTTTTTCCGAATTATCCCGAACTCTACTCGTATTACGTTGGTTTTTTATTCTTTTAAACTAGATTTTAATTCAGCGGTCGAAGCGTGAATAACAAATTGAAATCCGACAATTCAAACACTGTTTTAAATTCGCGTCCATTGTGGGTTGAATTAAAATAATAGGTTGTCTCAAGAGAATGGAACGTTTTTAATAAATATTTGTTTTAAAAATGTTGTAATAATGCTTCATAACATGCTTAACACAATATCACGCCTCTAATCCCCGGAGGGTAAGGCAGATGTGTTCCTAATAGTAGGCCTACCTACAACTTCATTTCAACCGGTTATGTTTAAGTCCCATGTAAAAGGGGTGAGCCTATTTCCATCAACGGGTCACAAATCCAGACTCCGTGGCTGCTACTGAGAAATTACAAGAGGAAAAACCCAAAAAAAATTGCTCGACCTGGGAATCAAACCCAAGACCTCGTGTTAATAAAATGACAGTAATCTTAAAACAAAACAACTGCATAATATTAGAAGCCTCGTGTTTCATAACAAAGCTAGACCGAACGGGACAAATTCTGACAGATAAAAAAACCGGAGCACTCTTTGGGGACTGCCGATAGAAGTGAAAACAAAAAGTACACAGGCCCCGCCCCAGTCGTAGCACTGGTTATGCCCCGCGTATGCCTATGTGGTGCTACACCGTAGCGGATGCTACGAGTGCTACGAACGGCTACGAAGCGTGACCACACGTTACGTTACGTGACGATGAGTTCAATGATTTTCCTTCACCCAAAAAGTGGTCAACGCGCCTAAAGAAGTTTTCACTTAAAAAAATTACAGTTCTGGCTGGAAAAAAACACCAAGCATTCCAAATATGAATTCAATTTAACAAAGAAGTACGAGGAATGTTCCATGTTCAAAACATGAAGGCATAGACTAAACTTTAAGTAGCTAGTGGAGTGCTCAGCGCATAAAACTTAACAACATCGACTGTTCCGCTGTATTTTCCTTTTCATAAAAGGGTAATTCCATTTTTCCGACATAATCGAGTTTTCCTTCTAGGAAATGGCGGTTAAAATAAAAATAAGAAGCCATTTCTCCTTTCACATCATATTATGGGCTAGTGCTTCCTAAGGATTTATTTTGTAGTAAATTATAATTTTATTTTTTATGCAATACTCTTTATAGGAAACAATTTCCTGTTTCCTGGTTCGTTATAGTTGTTTATTTCCTTTTGTGATTTTTAAATCGTTTTCGAGGTTGAAGGAATTTATGTTTAGCTATAAAAAGTGATTTATAAAAATCAACTGACATGCTTCATATAAATTGGCGATGGACTGAGTTGTTTCGACATTGTTATAATAATTATAACAATTTTATTTGATGAATGTGTGAAAATCCCTTTGTGTTCAATATTTAGAGTAAAGAAAATTGTCACTCACTCACTAAAAGGGAAATAGAAACACTTTATAAATAACATAACGTAACATCACGCCTGTAATCCTCGATGAGGTAGGCAGATGTGTTTCTAATATTACACCCACATTTCACCGGCTTAAGTCCCATGTAATGGGGCTCGCCTATTGCCATCAATCAGACACAAATCCAGACTCCTTGGCTGCTACTGAAATATTCCTGACGGAAAAACCCAATAACACTGCCCGACCCGGGAATCGAACCCGGGACTTCATGTTGTGTTTGCGAGCACTAGACCAACGTAAACAGTGACACTTAAAGCTGTATTTTTATAAATAAAAAAAATATAAAAATAAAAGATTTTATTTCTAATACTAACGACTACGAAACTGTATTTCTAACCTGTCCAATGTAGGGTGCTAAAATTTCCGAGCTCGCTTCGCTCGCTCTTGGAGCCTGACTTCTTTTTGTTTTAAAAATTGTCTCCCTATTTTATATCCTACACTTTTTAAAATAACTTCAAAATTTTAAAAATCTACTTATTTTTAATCACGTATTTTAGATTCTTAGAAGAACTTCAGCTGCATCTGTAACTAGTAAACTTAACCCATACAAATTCGTTTTTCCACGTTTCTGCGACACCTTTTTCGACAGCGTCGCTATTCTTTAGTTTCGAGTCTCTTCTTTATCAAAGTCGCAGCTCAATATTTCAACCTATTATTCTATTTTAGATGGTTTCTTCGGTCGATTCAAAATTTTGTAGTTTTCCTTTCTCTTGATAGTCGAGGGCCGACCGTCTCTAAAATGCCCGGGCCGATTTCGGGTCCCAGTCCGGGCCTGCACTTACGGGATATCTTCCGTGATTATTATTCGACGACCTGATTGGCGCAGCGGTAGTGAGGCTGCCTTACGTTCTTAGGGTCCCGGGTTCGAATCCCGGTCGGAGCAAATGTTTGTGTGATGAGCATGGACATTTGTTTCCGAGTCATGGATGTTTATATGTATATTATGTATGTATTTACAAACAAAAAGTATCTATGTAGTATATCAACTATCTGGTGTCCACGACACAAGCCGCGTTGCTTAGTGTGGGACTAGATGGCGCTGTGTGTAATGTTCAGCAATATTTATTTATTTATTTATTTATTATTGTTTATTTTTATACTTTTACAAATACTTTTATACTTTTCACAAATACTTTTATAACAGACCACGCAGGTTCAAGGGCCAGTCAGTAAACAACTTAACCTCAGTTGTCCACCATTCAAAGTTCAATACCCTTAACATCGTAAAAACTTGTGTCTGGCGTACCCCAGTTAAATTTTACGGGTCTTTTTAATGTTTCAAGTTCAGATATAAAATTGTAAATGTTATATGGTGATCTCAGTTAGGAGATACCCCATTCTGGGCCTAGCCGTTACAAGAATCAGATATGTACCAAAATAATCTACTATTTTGCATAATTAAAATGTGAGCCTCAATTACAATGGCCAAGTTTTGAAAATAAGCAGTTTTAAACTTCGGACCGGGGGACTCAGATGATCGATTGTCAACAGTAACACTTCTGCAAATTCCTAAAACTACTTTAGGTACTCTACTGGTTAAAGCTAGAAGTCTGTCAATAATCGAAGCCAATAAAAATTACAGTGAAGTAAAAATTCCTAATGATGTTTAAAAATCTAATCTGGATGAAACTTTTCACAATTTTTACTATATTTCCTAAACTAATTGTTATCTTTGTGAATCCTTATGGTTTTAAATGAAATTGGTGGTCCAACGGTAGCGTTGGACCACCAATGACGACCCGAATGGCGCAGCGGTAGTGAGGCTGCCTAACGTTCTTAGGGTCCCGGGTTCGAATCCCGGTCGGAGCAAATGTTTGTGTGATGAGCATGGACGTTTGTTTCCGAGTCATGGATGTTATATGTATAATAAGTATGTATTTACAAACAAAAAGTATCTATGTAGTATATCAACTATCTGGTGTCCACGACACAAGCTTCGTTGCTTAGTGTGGCACTAGATGGCGCTGTGTGTAATGTCCAGCAATATTTATTTATTTAATTTCGTTAATATATCTCTATTAATAAAAAAAAAACCGGCCAAGTGCGAGTCGGACTCGCACACGAAGGGTTCCGTACCATTGACTAGGTATATATTTAGTATTTGTTGTTATAGCGGCAACAGAAATACATCATCTGTGAAAATTTCAACTTTCTAGCTGTCACGGTTCATGAGATACAGCCTGGTGACAGACAGACGGACAGACAGACGGACAGACAGCGAAGTCTTAGTAATAGGGTTCCGTTTTTACCCTTTGGGTACGGAACCCTAAAAAAAAAACAATTTTCAGACTACGTATTTGAATGAGATCGATTTTCCATTTTTTTCCTTTTAAATTAACATAAATCATTCTTGTAATGACTCTAATAAGAAAACCAACTATAAATAACTCTTTTAAAAGCTAATTGGAAACTTTATTACAATATAACTGAAATAGTAATAGTTATTTAAATAACACATTTGCTCGCATTTCAATATCGTAATGTATCTCATTACGTACTTGTGCAGTAATGTAATGTATATATATTGCATGGTTTAGCAAGATGCTCCGTCAAAAGGGAACGGTACTTTTTTAAATCTTATGCAAAGAGTTTTTATGTCAGAAAAGTGGTCAACATTTTATGACTAAAATTAAATGTGGGAGATGAAATTTAATAAATAAACATTTAATTCTTTAATTTAATTAATTTTGACAATAAATTACAAGCATTTTTCTGTAACAAAAACACGAAAATATTAATTTACTTTATTAGTAATACTGGTTGTTTTTTGTGTATTTGCCTTAAAAAAAAGCGCTGATGCGCGCGCATCGCTAATTTGTGAACAAGTAAAAGATTTATTCGTTTAAGAAAGTCCGAGTTTTATTTATTTCCTCGCAAATATGTTATAAAACGTCGTATGACATACGTGCGCTTTGATAATTACAGCCTCTGCTTTATTATAGCCCTCGCCTACGGCTCGAGCTAGCAATATCGCCTCGACTGTAATTTTCAACTTACCGCACTTATATCATAATGTACTATTATGCAACTGTTGTATAATGAGGGGTATTAAAACACGAATGTGGGTTTATCACACGAGGCGAAGCCGACTGTGATAATAGTATCACATGAGTGTTTGAATACCTAATTATGTACAGTTGCATACAAGACTTTATCTACATCCATGATATGAATCCTCCATAAAAGGTTCTGAAACCATAGGGTGTTGCAGTGTTACAAGAAGTCTATGTAAATTCATGGAAAGTTTAATTGCTGAGAGTATTTAATACAAACAAGCCATGTATAGGTAATAATATAATTATTTACATTTTGGATTGTACAATAATTATTAAAATGCACAAAGCCTGTATCACTCATTTTTGTAAACAACAAAGTACATTAATGCAATACTAATATCCAAATATCGAACAAAAATGGCGGGATAGGTACGACGTGAATTCGAATTAACCTATAAGTTTTTTTTTATTACGTCGCTGTGGTAGTGAATCGCACGTGCTAGACAATGTTCTTTTTTTAAAACGAGTTGCATAATGAAATTCAGTACAACATTATAACACCCGTTTGGATGTTATAATGGTATGACACTGGTTGTTTTAATGTCGGCAATAAGCTAACTGTTTCAGATACTTTTATAGAGGATTTATAGCATGGGTGTAGATAAAATAACTTAACTTACATTGTCTGATTTTACCAATTTGGCCATTGCTGGAGACGTGAAAATTGGGCTCGTGAAACCTTCCGAAATGTTCTAATTTATGGCAAAATTCTAGCCCTGTAACGCCAGGCCCAAGTTTCTATGGAGTTTGAGCTGGTGGGTTAGCCTATAAATGTGCACATGATATTAAGGCAAAAGATTACCTAGATTGAGTGTAGGGAGTTATAGATAACACAAGGTGGAAGCAAGAGATATTAGGACAATTTATACGTGGGGAGTGATGTGTGCGTCGGTGATTCTTCGACCATGTATAGATAGCTCTTTGGGTATTAATATTGCGACTTAGTTTCCCTAGCTGGTTCCTATGAAATGCTCTGTTAACACGGCCAATTTTCTGTGCGTACTAGTAAATCGCTCGAGTTTGGGTTTGTTAAGTCAAGATGAGAAATGTGCTGAATTTAAGACTTTATAACTTTTGTGCGTGATAAAAGCAGTTTTTATTTAAACAAAATATTTTATATCTATAGCTTAGAATGGCAATAATCCAACGAGTTTATTGAAAAAAAAAAGTAATACTTTTCACTTATGAGCATTAAGTTTCTTTTGTTTTCCTTTATAAAAGGAAAGCCCTTCTAATTGAATTTGTAATTCTGTTGTCTTTTCATTTCAAAACAAGTTAAGAAGCTAGTATAAATATAGTATTTTAGCAAACAGCCTTTAATAAAACGTATCAGTAATGTTGCTAATGACACTCTCCAAGTCACTGACAACCTAGTGAGCTACTTCATTAATTATTCTTATTATTTAACGTAATTAATTCTCGACAAATGGATGTGTTTTTAAAGTTTCATACATTAAAGCTTCATCGCTTTGTTTAATCCCATAAGTCTTACTTGATAATATATTTTAGTTTAAGATCCCCTAGAGAACGACCTTCGCCGAGCTGGATAATGGATGAAAAGTATTTTATATCAAATTAAATATGTCAAAAAATATATTGCAAATGGGTTGAACATTCAGTCACACGCAGTTCAGTCCAGAATATGATTAATTAGCAATTTTAAAATTATAATTCGTTCTGTAAGGGATCTTAGACTATATTATTATATAGCTCTCCAGATATACATAAAAAACAATTTTCTCCGTCAAAAGTTTGATTGTTCGAGCTATTTAATCAAAATCATTGACTACCTATACGTATAACGCCTGTCAAAGATTTACAAATGACAGCTGACAGGACCAACGGCTAAAGCTTGACTCACGCTAGATCGTGTCGGGTCCGAGCCGAGTGTCGACCGTGCAATTTTGTATGGACACTGTTTAAAATCAAGCCTTTATTAATAGTAATAGCGCCCGTGTCGCGCGAGATCGGCTGCTTTCGCTCTCGGTCGGTTGCGCAAGCGAGATATCACTACGTGCGCGAGCAGGACAGTAGCGGCCGCGGGCCGTATTGAATAGGGAAGATGCATAAATTTTCTTTTGTTTATTTCGATACGGAATGTTAAAGTACTATAAAAATAATGACAAAAAGCGGAAACAAGACATAAATCGGCCAAATAACACAAAAGTTATAACCATTTAAACTTTTGTTTCTATCTCTTTCTAGATAAACGGAATTTAGTATGGATTTTGTACGTCGATGCAGAGAATGACGTCATTCGCTGTATCGGATCTCTCTGTCTAATCAGCAGTTTCAAATGCTTATAACTTAGTATTTTTAATAGATATTTAAAAAATAATTTCACTTGTCTATTTCTGATGTTAATACGCTTTGTTTAGAGTGAAAAAAAATCATGCATCTTCCCTATTGTATATATCGTGATCTTCAACATTTTTTGTGATGAAAAACGATACATGGTTTATTGGTTTTGATTTGTACGAAGAGATATTCGGGAAAGGGCAATGACCGCTATTCTCATCTTAATTGGCACCAACTATAGCGTGCGTCATCCTTCATCGTGCTTTCCGAGGCACAGAGCTCAGCCATCCATCGACAGACTGACCTTGGCAAGCGCTTAACCCTGAAGATCGACCTGTGCTGCTGTGATGGTTTAGCCTCCGAGTTAATATAAAACTCACTCAGATATTATGGACATCGTAAGTTAGATACAATCTTACAATAGGGAAGATGCATACATTTTCTTTTGTTTATTTCGATACGGAATGTTAAAGTACTATAAAAATAATGACAAAAAGCGGAAACAAGACATAAATTGGCCAAATAACACAAAAGTTATAACCATTTAAACTTTTGTTTCTAGATAAACGGAATTTAGTATGGATTTTGTACGTCGATGCAGAGAATGACGTCATTCGTTGTATCGGATCTCTCTGTCTAATCAGCAGTTTCAAATGCTTATAACTTAGTATTTTTAATAGATATTTAGAAAATAATTTCACTTGGCTATTTCTGATGTTTGTTTGACGCTTTGTTTAGAGTGATAAAAAAAAATCATGCACCTTACCTATTAGAATACATTGAGTATTACGCCTTTACACACGACGAAATACCAGCCCAACTACCAGGAGAACAGAACCACGAAGAGTTCCTTGCTTTTACTTAAGTTTTAAAGCAGAAAGTGCAATTCAGCCGCTGCCGCGCTGAAGTTAGCGCGGAGTTTTCGCAAGCTGACGTTCAAACGTCCTGGCGTTGAGTTTTATATTAAAGCGCTCATTTTGCTTGTGAAGCGTTGCGTGTGCTCGTTTTGTGTGTGTTCATTGTAAATGGTTAATTTGTCATATTGAAAGGAGATTTGAAAATAGAAAGCATACTCAAACAAGACGCAGACTTGAATAGCACTCACTGTTTCCGTGACAATTTTCAATAAGAATTAAGAGATGCGTGAAAACAATAATTGGGCGTGATGATTTTGACAAAATCCATATTTGCTTTTGATTGGAGAGCCTCATGATGATGCTCCCGTTTGCTGACTGGTTAATCACTGCTACTACTACTACTATCATAAAATAGATTTAGTATAGACTGGATCCTCAGACAAAATTATTCTTTATAATTCATTCTACATACAGTGAAAAACCGCCAGTTATTAAATGAAGTTGGCAGTATGTAGACCATCGTCTTCATCTAATGTGCGATTAATAGTTCTAACACAACTGTGGAACTTGTAGTTCAATCAAGATACGATTACATTTATCTAAGCTCGCGCGTTAATAGCACGTATAGTATGTTGGGTCGGCTTCCAGTCTTACCAGATGCAGCCGAATACCTGTCAGGTATTTTACATGGAGCAACTGCCTATCTGACCTTCACAACCCAATTAGTACGAGTAATACGATACCCCTTGGTAAGACTGGTTGTCAGAGTTTTTGGTGGTAGGCCTCCTCTCTATGGGAGGGAATGGGACACACACGGGCCCAGTGCGGGTTGGTAGATGTCACATAAATCTTCGATTTTTTTGTTCTGGGACAAGCCGGTTTCCTCATGATGTTAACCTTCACCGTTTTGAGAGCAGCGGTGCTGAAATAAATTACACAAAGTACCTAATGCGCCTGCCTTGGTTTGAACACACGACTTACTACTCGAGTCGGGGTCGCCACCAGTGGGCTACCGCTGCTCTCCGTTTATAAATCTCGATTTAAATTTGTATGTCCAATTATTATTGACAACTGTCTGTATCCGATAACAATGTTTGTATCCGATTTCCTATTACCAAGTTCCGTGCGAGAAATTCCCTCTGCACACATAAAAGTGCAAAGATGTTCTGAAAACTGAAGTCCTAAGCCCACAAAGTTAGGTGCTCATTACAGGCAGAGTTCTCAATAATGAGCTCTGCTAATAAGAGCGTCGTCCAAATATTAATTAGTAGCTTTTGTCGAGATCTGCCATCGGGTGAGTTCGGAAAAAGGAACGTTTTGAGAAAATGCGTTGTAATAAAACCTGTTCGGGTAGAGTGCAGCTGCTGACTTATTATACAATGCAGATTGTAGTTTTAACTATTCCATCTCTTCGACGCTGTTTTAAAGTTTTTTTTTTTGCTATAAAGGGTGTAAACCACCTCTTAACGAAGCCGGAAGGCACTTGTTTTCCTCGTCATTGCGATAATTTTTTTGTTCTACCTGGGCACCTTCTAGTTACGGAGATTTTGGAGGTCAAAGTTCTAACTTTTTGACAAGTTTTTTTTTAATACAAGTTATTAATGTAAGGTTTTTTTAAACACCTCTACGACCCCTGTACTACTCAATCCATCCATCAGCACAATGTTTTGAGTGCGTTACATTGAGTTCTACCACAAAACATGATTTTTCACCCCAAAAAAAAAAGTCGTTTCCCAGCAATAATTTTTGCGTAAAGTTACTTAGTTTGATGTATAGAATGCTTGGTTGACGGCTTCGTGATGAGGTCTTTTACACCCTGTATTGTGTCTTAACCGATAAAAACTCGGTCATCAATTCAGTGTTTACTGGATAATAGTAATAGGGCCACAATATTTACTGATTTGTCGTTACAGATTATCGTATTACTTGGTACTAACTGGGCTGTGGAGATCCGATAGGCATTCGCTCTATTTAAAATACGGGTATTCAGCTGTGTTCGGATAGACAATAATCTAACCTAACCTAACACGGTTAGGAAAAGGCAAGTATTTATATAACAAACGGCAAATGCCCAGAACTAATAAGCCTGTTGTGTTATTGAAGCAGACGTCTTGAGAGGAATACACAATATCTGCACATCATCGTTAAAATTCAAGACGACTATCTCAGACTAATAAGATGATGGTAAGGGCTAGCTGTCATACTAGGTTAGAGAGTGCGTTTTGATGCGATATTCTAGTAGATACTAGAATATGTGAATAATAGAAGAGGTGTCTGATGATATGACGAGTTATAGAGAAGTATGGAAGTGGAAGATATGCTGCGCCGACCCCAAATGAATTGGGTTATGGGGCAAGAGATTGATGATTTTAGTAGATACTATTATTATAGAGATAAGATACTAACTAACTAGCTCGTGGCTAAATAGCAACAGCTGCTCGAGCCGATCGTTAGATTAAGCCGTGGTTGCTTAAGTTGTTCCGTGGATGGGTGAATACCGAGTTACCTCCGTGCCTCGAAAAGCACGATAAGCTGTTTGGTACCAGCTACGAATAACTTTCTCTGCCTATCCCTAAAAAGAAAAGAAAGAAAGAAAACATATTTATTTGACGTCAGTTATTAAGGGCCTATACTCCCTCAAATGGCTTAGCATGATCCTCCGTTACGCCTAAAATACTGCAGCATTAATTTTGAAATAAATATATGGCAAAGTTAAGGATTAATGCTAAGTACTGTGTGACGAAAATACGATTCTATAAACTTTTCTTAATAGAAAAAAAAACCAAAGTTACCTCCAAATCGAACAATAAACCGCTTGTATTCAAAAAGTAATTCAAATTAGATCATGAAACTTTGCATAGGTACTAACTGAACTAACTATAAAGCGGGTCGTATGTGTTTTATTTTTTTAGTCCAATCAATAGCTTTTTTGTAAATCGCAAAAAACCACTCATTTCGCACTATTCGGCCGCAGTGACTGACGTAACAATCGCTTTGTAGTGCAAGCTGATTAGAACTTTATTCTAACAGTATTTCAAACGAAGTTTGAACCACCACAAATAGAGTTGCTAATTTTAGGGTTAGAAGGGCCCTAAAGCACACACACGTATAAAAAAAAAGATACAAAATATGGAGGAAAACATAGTATGTGCTGTGTGCCTCACGGCTGCGACAAAAAGGTCCATTTCAGCATTCATGCCAGACAGGGGATGCTGTCTGACGCTGGTCTTCCAATGAACCTTGAGGAGGTAGGTAAGTGACGGAAAACAGTTTCAAACAAAATGTATAAATAAATGGTTACAAATAAATAGATAACGAGTAAATTAAATGTCCCCCCCCCCCCCTCAGATTAAAGCTTCCAAGAGTGATGTATCAATCTGTGTAGCTATTAACCACGGCTTTATTTCCATGGAATTGCTACATGTCCGATGCAATAACTCGGAACGTCCATCAATCAATCCAGCCAGATGGATGGGTAGACATCTATCACTACAAATAAAGCCATTTTCGCCAGGTACAAGGATTTTTTGATATTGGAAAGAGCTTCACTTCCTGTGTCAATTCAGGAGTTATGCACACATTTATAGATACCGTTTACTTTTACATTACAAACATACGATGATAAAATTATACCACTAATTAATTAATGCAAGTACTGATTCAAACGGTACTGTAAATAAAGGGTGTAAAAAGACTTTTAACGAAGCCGAAAGGCACTTATTCTACCCGTCATTACAATCATTTTTTTATTCTAGATCTAGACCAAACCTTCTAGTTACAGAGATATTGGGGGTCAAAGTACCAACATTTTCACAGGTTTTTTTAAAATACATGTTTTTGAAATAAGATTTTTACTTTAAACACCTTCACAGCACCGTACTATTCAATCCATCCATCACAATGTTTTAAGTGCGTTACATTGTGTCCTACCTAAAAACGTGATGTTTCACCCCAAAAAAAAGTAATTCCCCAGCAATAAAAACTAATAAGTAAACCTTACTTAGTTAGGTTTACTTAGTTTGATGTATAGAATGCTTGACGGCTTCGTGATTACACCCTGTATGTTTTGGTTATTGATTTCCTCAAATAACAAAAACATTACGCCTGTAATAATAATTTCTTCCGACCTTGATGTTTATGTTAACTCAGGTTTACATAAACATCAAGGTTGGTTGGTCGGTACTTACTTAGGTTTACTTAGTTTGATGTATAGAATGCTTGACGGCTTCGTGATTACACCCTGTATGTTTTGGTCATTGATTTCCTCACATAACAAAAACATGACGCCTGTATTAATAATTTCTTCCGACCTTGATGTTTATGTAAACTCGAGTGTACAAAAGTGGCATAAAAATAAACCAAGCGTCCCATAATATTCGCACCTTGCCACGGTTCGTAGGACGCTGATCGATTCTCATTTGCCTTTCCACTTCGCTCATTTTTGTTTTGACCAGACCGCAGCGTAGATTATTCTCTTCTTTCGTGTTTTCTAAATTCATTTTGCTAATATTTGTTGATTCTGATTTAACTTTAGAAATGGTAAAAATACGAATGATCAGAATATAACTTTGTTTTTGTATGCCCTACCCATTAACTGTGTTCATATTGATCTGTTATTAGAGGATGTCCAAAATAGTTAAAGATCCATCAGTGTATATTGTAACAAAATTACTTGATCTTATTAAAATAAAGGGATATAAGCAGACTTGTTCAATTAAAATTTAATAAGGGAATTCACAGGCGAGATAAAAAAATACAGCTAATTATAAAAAATACCTACCTAGCACGCACTCTAGGAAAATATCGACACCTGCAAGGAAGAACATTGTAACTCATTTTTAGTAATTTTTCGGGAGAGTGTGTCAAAGATTTAAAAAAATCTCTCAGGTTTCAGTTATGTCTTAAAGCCTTGAAAATTTTAAGCAACGATTCCCTCGTTGCTTAAAATTTTATTATATTTTTTAGCTACACTTTTATGTGATTACATATATAAATGTATATTGATGGACTTTTTATGAGTTAGAATGACATATCACAATATCTGTATAAAATTACATTGCAAACACAGACTTACAATCGCAAAAAGTGTGGTAGGTGGTAGTAGGTATGTATTTCATAAAATGAAAAAAAATTGTATGTCTGAGATACAACGGATAAAAATGTATTTAACCATGATGATGATGGTGTGTAACTCAATATACCATTTTATGAACTGCAGTTCACTCGTGACTTACAATGTTTTTACACTTCTTAAAATCTGAACGCAAAAGAATTTAGACAGTAGTGAATGCAAAAAAAAACTGCATTTTTTGTACAATAAGAATATGATTGTAACTCAAAACTGCCAAAAAGTGAGTTACGATGTTATTCCTTGCAGGTGTCGATATGAAGGTGGTAGTTTTATAGTTCACGCACTTAATTGGTGACAAATCAGTTCAGCACTGTAGGAGGGACAGGAACAGGCTTAAGGTAGCACTGCAGGTCAGTTATAAAGACAACTTCAAGGATCAAGCTTCAGGGAAACTCTGCTGGAAGGGCGTCGTGCAGTTCTCAGAGTCACGCACCAGGTCAGCTCTGTAGGAGGGCACCAGTGTAGTTCTTAGGGCCAGACGTCAGGGTAGGGTCTCTGCGAGACAAGTGGTAGGACAGGCTCGAAGACAGCTTCCGAAGACCGGGAGTAGAAGTCCTAAGTCACGAAGATAGTTTCCGAAGATCGGGAGTAGAAGTCCCAGGTGAATCTTTAGCTGGATCCGCTGGGTAGTATAGGTATGTGACAATGAAATCCAAGCTGTTTTCTGATGCTTCTCATAATTATGAGATCCCATAGTAGACTGCCTCCGCGATTCGTAAGCTCGTTTTCAAAGAAGTCTTCTTTTTTAACCGACTTTTTAAAAAAAAGGCTGTTTTTTATGGTTTAATTAATTCTATGTTCTTTTCACCCCATAGACCACACCCTTACCTTTACAACCACACCAACTCCACACTCAATACTCTTAACTCAAACTTGCAAGTTTAGAACTACAATCGAGAACTGTTCTAAGAGCGCGCCACCTGTGCTCCTAGTACTTGTACTCGTGTACTCGTTGTTACTTCTGAATCTTGTTAAACAAAAAGGAATACTCGTGTGTGAACTTTAGAATTTGTTTTAAATTGAGTGCTGTTCACTTTGGGAGATGTTCTAGGCAAGTTTTAAAATGCTAGTTTTTCTTAAGATTACCTACTTTTTACTTTCTTATATAATCTTCGATGTGCTTTATTTTGCTTGTAACACAAGCGATGATTTTGGTATTCGAGAATTTTGTATGAGTACATCATAAGTAAATTAGACAATATTGAGTTATTGTGTGTTACAATAGCTCTAATGCATCAGAATTTGACTATATAGTATAGGATCCCTTAAAGAACGACCTTCACCGAGCTGGTTAATGGATGAAAAGTATTTTATATCAAATTAAATATGTCAAAAAATATATTGAAAATGGGTTGTCTAAAAAATTTCAGTCCAGAATTCAGTTTTTTTTTTTTTTCGACGTTTCACTGGTTTGGCTAATAGACAAATTCCACACTAATCGAAAGTATGAAACCTGTACAACATGCAAACGTTAGGTTAACCTAACGTTTGCATAATAAGGCTTCATGCTTTCATTTGGTTTTTTTTTTATTGCTAATTAATCATATTCTGGAATGAATTTTTTTAGACATATTTAATTTTATATAAAATACTTTTTATCCATTAACCAGCTTGGTGAAGGTCGTTCTTTATGGGATCTTAGACTAATAGCTGACAATGAAAAGCCAGTTTTTATTGACGATAAATCTTCAACCACATTCTCAAAAAATTATCAAAAAAATATTTTACAACTGAATTGAAAAATAAAACCTATCATCAATAAATTTATAGACAAAATCTTATCGCATCGCTTTCACTATGCCCAAACCAGCCCAGCACAGATCCAACAACAGATTTATATTTCTGGCTGGCATCGGTCCAGCGTAGCAACAAGTTAGTGTATTTTAATGCCTACATGAACGCTAAACGGCTCTTAAACACTGCCACAATTACTTTACACGCTCGTTATGTTCGCCTAGTACTTCAGTTTTGATCGGCTGTTAATAGGATGTTAGTTAGAAGTTTTGTACACATTAAAAGCACAACACGGCGGATCGCTGACCTCTCTTCGGAAGATGAGGAACTTTACACCCTGTTTCTCATACATCAATACTGTTCAGGCTGGTTCAGGCCAACTGCGGATGCGGCTCCAGTTCCGAACGTAAACTATGACAGATACTGTACTGAAGTCTCGGTCAGCGCCTGGTGTCTATGGACAGTTCGCAAACTGTCAGGTCGGTTTGACTACACTTTACTTTATTTGGCTTTACTGGTAGCATATTCTTATTTTCTTAAAGGATTCCGATTCTAATAATAATAATAATAATGACAAGGCACCGGGCAAAACTGCAAAAAGAGGCACACCCACCATCTCCGGGCTCGTCGCTCAGCTCCGCCTCGCAGCCGCCGGGACGCGCCACACCCGTGAGCTCCGTGTCACCGGTCGCTGCAGTTGCGTCGAGCTCGAGCGACGAGTTTTTCTCCCCGCCGTCGACACCACCACCACCACCAAGAGGACGACGACGAGGAAGAGGACGGCCACCAGCGGGCTTGGGACCTCGAGGCCAACAGGCCCCGAGCAGGGTCCCCGCTGCCGGTGGAAATGTGTCGCGCATGCGATGGACTCAGTCCATGAATGAAAACGTCATGCGCGCATATTATGGGGCTACTGAGGGGGGAAGCAACTTGACTGCGTACCGTAGTCGGATGCTCTCTCTGTTTCAGGTACTTGAGCCGGCTGTCAGCGTAGAGGCACAACGACTGTCGGATCAGGTGCGGGTCATCCAACGTAACCATATGTTGGATGACACCGTACTTGATCGACTACGCTCCGAATCACGGAGTAACCTTGTTACACCTGCTTCGCCAATGATCGCAGTGCAGCAGCAAAATATTCCCAGTGCGCCGCCGCGATCCGACTACGATGGTGAAGATGATCGTGACGAAGTTATTTCCGTGAGTACCCAGTGCAACGCCCAATTGAGGAGCGCTTTGGAAGGTGCGTTTCGGGAGTATCGTTCCACACCGCCAGAACTTAGGCCACGTTTGCCTCGTTTGCCTATGCACAATAAAAACAAGGCGCTGATGTGTGCTCTAGATTCGCAGCTGTCAAATTGCTTTGACAGCAGCAAAGACCTCACCGATACCCACTCAATATTGTACTGTGGAGCTGTAGCGGCATGTCGTGTAGCTCACGTCAAATTCCCCAACAACGACGGAGCTACACGACCCAAATTAGCTGTTCCAGCTTGGCAGTGCAGGATTGAGCGGCGTATCGGTGAGGCTAGGGCACTCATCGGCAAGTTAATCTGCTTCAGGGAGGGCAATACTCGCCCTAGAGTGATGCGTTTTGTGAGGCGGGCGTTCTCGGGAACTGATATAAGTTTCCGAGATTACTTGGCCCGCGTCACAGAGCGTATCGACTCCCTGAAGCAGAAGATCTGTGCATGGGCAAGCCGTATTCGTCGGTACAAGCGGCGAGTGGAACGGTACACTCAGAATCGCACATTCCAAAGCGATGAAAGGTGGGTATATAGGGCTTGGGAGCGACCGGACCAAGGTGTGACTGACACGCGTCTGCCGGATGATAGCGCCATGTATTCATTCTGGCGCAACATCTGGTCGGTGCCTGTCAGTCACACTGAGGGCGATTGGACCCGGGAGGTTGAACAAGCGTGTGATCCTATACCAGAAATGGGGGCAATCATCATCAGCCCCGAAGACGTAGCTCGTGCAGTCCGTCCGTTGCCTAACTGGAAATCTCCAGGGCCGGACGGACTGCACAACTTTTGGATCAAGTGGTTCCAAAGATCACACGCTCGTTTGGCGTCCCAGTTTCAATCAGCCTTAGAATCAGGGTCGCTGCCCCAGTTCCTGACGATAGGAATTACCCACCTGCTCCATAAATCAGGTAGTGCTGCGGAGCCCAAAAATTATAGACCAATCACTTGTTTACCAACGGTCTATAAAGTTCTTACATCCATTTTGAGAGCTAAAATCAACCAACATATTGATAGTAATTCTATTATGTCTGCCTCTCAGAATGGATGTAGGAACGGGTCCCGCGGCACTAAGGAGCTGCTCCTCATTGATATGGCCATTAGCCAACAGGTTCGCCGTTCCCGAAAGAATCTGTCTACATGTTGGATAGATTATAAGAAGGCCTATGACTCGGTGCCTCATACATGGCTCATGAGGGTGCTGGAGTTGTATAAAATAGATGCAACTCTACGTACCTTCCTGATGTCATGTATGGGACACTGGAGAACGGTTCTTCGCTATCCAGGATGTCGACAGATCCAGGGGAACAGCGAACCAATAAGGATCGAGCGTGGTATTTTCCAGGGTGATAGTCTGAGTCCATTGTGGTTTTGTCTAGCCTTGAACCCTCTCAGCACACTGCTGGAGCGTTCAGGTCTAGGCTATCTGTTGAGGAGAGATGGTCAGGTCATATCTCACCTTCTTTACATGGATGATCTGAAACTCTTTGCCCCCAACAATTTGCAACTGATGAAGCTACTGAAGGTAACAGAAACTTTCAGTAGCGCCATCAGGATGGAATTTGGTGTGGACAAATGTGCAGTCATGCATGTGAAGCGAGGGGAGATTATGGAATCCGAGGGAACTCAACTCTCGGATTCCATACACCTTAGATCCCTCTCCTCAACAGAAACTTACAAGTATTTGGGTATGTCGGAGGCATTAGGTATCAATACTGCCGACATGAAACAATCGTTGAGGGAGCGCTTCTTTGGTCGCCTGAATAAGGTACTAGGCAGTCTTTTGTCAGGCGGAAATAAGGTGCGCGCCTTCAACGGTTGGGTCATGCCGGTTTTGATGTATTCCTTCGGCATACTCAAATGGACTCAGACGGAACTTGATGCCCTGGATAGGAGGGTCCGCACACTGCTGACCGCAAATCGAATGCATCACCCACGGTCGTCGGTGATGAGACTGTATATCCCACGGAAGTGCGGGGGTCGTGGCTTCTTAAGTGCTAAGACCCTACACAACCGTGAGGTGTACAGTCTCAGGGAATACTTCCTAGAAGCCGAAGGGGAGATGCACCGAGATGTGGTCTCAGTGGACAAGGGCCTCACCCCGCTCTCCCTGGCTAACGAGAACTGGCGCAAACCTAAAGTATTAGACACTAATGACCGCAAGGTGGAATGGCAGGGCAAGGAGCTTCACGGACGCTTTTACCGGGTCCTACATGGCCCCGATGTAGACTTCTTAGCGTCCGTATCCTGGCTGCGCTTTGGTGACCTGTTCGGGGAAACAGAAGGTTTTATCTGTGCAATAATGGACGAAGTTATGATGACGAATAACTACCGGAAATACATTGTGAAAGATGGCACGGTTGACATATGTCGGGCATGCCACCGTCCAGGAGAATCGATCCGACACATTATTTCTGGGTGTTCTAGTCTGGCTAACGGAGAGTATTTGCATAGACACAACCTTGTTGCCAGGATTATCCACCAGCAACTTGCTTTGAAATACAACCTTGTGGAATCAGAAGTGCCATACTATAAGTATGCGCCCGACCCAGTTCTCGACAATGGTCATATCACGTTGTATTGGGATCGACCTATCACCACTGATAGGACTGTTGTTGCCAATAGGCCTGACATTGTGGTGATAGATCGATTGGAGCGTCGCACAATGATTGTTGATATAACGATCCCGCATGACGAGAACCTCGTGAAAGCAGAGAAAGATAAACAATTCAAATATCTAGATCTGGCTCGCGAGGTTGTCGACATGTGGGACGTGGGTACAGCAGTCATTGTGCCGATAGTCGTGTCGGCCAATGGCTTAATAGCCAAGAGCCTCGACCAACATCTTAGGAGGCTCTCGCTTGGCAGCTGGATCAAGGGCTTGATTCAGAAAGCAGTACTTCTGGACACGGCACGTATCGTTAGGAGGTTCCTCTCTCAAGAGCCCTGACCGCCGGCAGCTCGGATCCTGTTCCCAGCGCTGGTGGGCTACTGTTTTTTTATATTTTTAAATGTTTTTTTATGTTGTTTTATTAAGAAATATTTAAAAATGTTAAAAATATGTATAAAGATGAATAAATGGAATAATAATAATAATATAAAGCTGGCAACACAAGAGTCAACAAGTCGTTGAAATTACATTAAAAAAATCTTTTACAATTTAATACTACAGATATAATTTTAAACAACCAGATACCAGTTCCCTTTTTATAAATATATAATAGTCTTCAATAAACATTAAAATTATAACGTGAGATCTGCTTTTTAATTCAAGAAACACAAAGAAAATCTGTGACCTATGACATATGTCATATTATGTAAAATGAAAACGTCAAACCAACAAACCATCCAGCAAAATCAATAACAAAATGAAACAACGGCAATGTTAACAAGATCAGCTGCTGCTCGTCGCGCACGCCTACCACCTCCGGACTCGTCGCTCAGCTCCACCTCGCCGCCGCCGGAACCCAGCCCCATCGTGAGCGCTGTGACACCGGCCGTGGCAGTTGCGTCGAGCTCGAGCGACGAGTATTTCTCTCCGCCCACGACTCCACCACCTGCTCGTCGACGGGGAGGACGCCGGCCGCCGGACGGCTTAGGACCTCGAGGCCCACCGGCCTCTGATAGGGTCCCAGCTCCCGGCGGAAGTGTGCAGCGCATGCGATGGACGCAATCCATCAATGAGAATGTCATGCGCGCATACTATGGGGCTACAGAGGGGGGAAACAACCTGACTGCGTACCGTGTTAGGATGCTCTCTCTGTTTCAGGTGCTTGAGCCAGCTGTCAACGTGTCGGCACAACGACTGTCGGATCAGGTGCGGGTCATCCAGCGTAATCGTATGTTGGATGATACCGTACTTGATCGCTTGCGGACTGAAATACAGAGTAGCCATGTCATTGCCACGCCGTCGCAGGCTGTGGTTCCACCACAGTCAAGCATCATACCAAATTGCGATAACGACGTGGGTAATGACATGGTTACTAATGTAAGTACCCAGTGCAATGTAGAAATGAGGAGTGCTTTGGAGGGTGCGATTCGGGAATATCGGTTCATGCAACCAGATCTGAGACCACGCATACCTCGTTTGCCCATGCATAACAAAAATAGGGCGCTGGTGGCTGTTCTGGATTCGCAGTTATCAAACTATTTTGATAACTGCGAAGACCTCACCGATGTTCACTCAATCCTGTATTGTGCGGCTGTAGCGGCATGTCGTGTAGCTCATGTCAAATTTCCTTCTGACAGAGCTACACGACCAAAACCAGCCGTTCCAGCATGGCAGTACAGGATTGAGCGACGTATTGGTGGGGCCAGAGCACTCATCGGCAAACTGGTCTGCTTCAGGGAGGGCAATACTCGCCCTAGAGTGATGCGTTTTGTGAGGCAGGCGTTCTCGGGGACTGATATCAGTCCTCGAGACTACATGTCCCGTGTCACAGAACGCATCGACTTCCTGAAGCAGAAAGTGTATGCATGGGCAAACCGTATTCGTAGGTATAAGCGGCGGGTGGACCGATACACTCAGAATCGCACATTCCAAAAAGATGAAAGGTGGGTTTATAGGGCTTGGGAGCGACCGGACCAAGGTGTGGCTGACACGCACCTGCCGGATGATGATGCAATGTGTTCGTTCTGGCGCAGCATCTGGTCGGTGCCTGTCAGCCATGCCGAAGGTGAATGGACTCGGGTGATTGAGCGAGCGTGCGATCCAGTATCAGAAATGGGGGGAATTACTATCAGCCCCCAAGACGTAGCTCGTGCAGTCCGTCCGTTGCCTAACTGGAAATCTCCAGGGCCGGATGGGCTGCACAACTTCTGGATAAAATGGTTCACAAGGTCGCACGCTCGCCTGGCGACCCTGTTCCAGTCAGCCTTAGAGTCTGGGTCGCTGCCAGAGTTCCTGACAACAGGCATAACCCACCTGCTCCATAAATCGGGTAGTACTGCGGAACCCAAAAATTATAGACCGATCACCTGTCTCCCGACAGTCTATAAAGTTCTTACATCCATTTTGAGAACTAAAATTAGCAAACACATAGATGACAATTCTGTCATGTCCGCTTCTCAGAATGGATGTAGGAACGGGTCCCGTGGTACTAAGGAGCTACTCCTCATTGATATGGCCATTAGTCACCAGGTTCGCCGTTCCCGAAAGGATCTGTCGACATGCTGGATAGACTATAAGAAGGCCTATGACTCGGTGCCACATACATGGCTCATGAGGGTGCTAGAGTTGTATAAAGTTGATGCAACTCTGCGCACCTTCCTGATGTCGTGTATGGGGCAATGGAGGACAGTCCTTCGCTATCCAGGATGTCGGCAGATTCAGAGGAATAGCGAGCCGATAAGGATAGAGCGAGGTATATTTCAGGGCGATAGTTTGAGTCCACTTTGGTTCTGCTTAGCCTTGAATCCTCTTAGCACACTGCTGGAGGATTCAGGTTTAGGCTATCGGTTGCGGAAAGATGGTCAGGTTATATCTCACCTCCTTTACATGGATGACCTAAAACTGTTTGCCCCCAACGTTTTGCAACTGATGGAGTTACTGAAGGTAACTGACACTTTCAGTAGCGCCATCAGGATGGAATTTGGTGTGGACAAATGTGCGGTCATGCATGTAAAACGAGGGGAGATTGTGGAATCTGTGGGAACCCAGCTCTCAGATTCCATAACTCTTCGATCCCTCTCAGCAACCGAAACCTATAAGTATTTGGGTATGTCGGAAGCGCTGGGCGTCAATGTTGCTGACATGAAGCAATCGTTGAAGGAGCGCTTCTTTGGCCGCCTGAAAAAAGTATTTAATAGTCTTTTATCAGGTGGCAATAAGGTGCGTGCCTTCAACGGTTGGGTCATGCCGGTTTTGATGTACTCTTTCGGCATACTTAAATGGACTCAAACAGAACTAGACGCCTTGGATACGAAGGTCCGTAAATTGTTGACGGCGTATCGGATGCATCACCCACGTTCTTCGGTTATGAGACTGTATATCCCGCGGAAGTGTGGGGGTCGAGGCTTTTTAAATGCTAAGACTCTCCACAATCGCGAGATATGCAGCCTCAGGGAATATTTCCTAGGAACCGATGTGGGAATGCATCGAGATGTCGTCACGGTGGACAAGGGCCTCACCCCGCTCTCCTTGGCTAAAGAGAACTGGCGCAAACCTCCAGTGCTTGACACTAACGATCGCAGGGAGGTATGGCAGAGTAAGGAGCTTCACGGACGCTTTTTCCGCGCTCTCCATGGGCCCGATGTAGACCTACCAGCGTCCGTAGCCTGGCTACGTTCCGGGGACCTATTTGGAGAAACCGAAGGTTTTGTCTGTGCAATAATGGATGAAGTTATGATGACGAATAACTACCGTAGATTTATTGTGAAGGATGGCACGGTTGACATATGTCGGGCATGCCACCGTCCAGGCGAAACAATCTGTCACATTATCTCCGGGTGTTCTCGTCTAGCTAACGGAGAGTACCTGCATGGACACAACCTTGTAGCCAGGATTATCCATCAGCAACTTGCTCTTAAATACAACCTTGTGGAATCGGAAGTGCCTTACTATAGGTATGTGCCCGACCCAGTTCTCGATAATGGCTGTATCACATTGTACTGGGATCAATCCATCATCACTGACAGGACTATTGTAGCCAATAAGCCTGATATAGTGGTGGTGGATCGATCAGAGCGGCGCGCAATGATTGTTGACATAACGGTCCCGCATGATGAGAACCTCGTGAAAGCAGAGAAAGATAAACAAATCAAGTATCTTGACTTGGCTCGCGAGGTTGTTGACATGTGGGAAGTGGACTCAGCAATCATTGTGCCGATAGTCGTATCAGCCCATGGCTTAATTGCCAAGAGCCTCGATCAATACCTGAGGAGGCTCTCGTTAGGCAGCTGGATCAAGGGCTTGATTCAGAAAGCGGTACTCCTGGACACGGCTCGTATTGTTAGGAGGTTCCTCTCTCTGGAGCCCTGACCGCCGGTAGCTTGGACCCTATTCCCGATACCGGTGGGCTACAATTTTTTATATTTTTAAATGTTTTTTATATATTTTTTAATTAATATTTAAAAATGTAACAAATTTGTTTAAAAATGAATAAAGGAAATAATACTAAGGAAGAATAGAATAGAATATTCTTAATTATGCACACAATGCAATTATCATTCATAAAAGAAAATATTGCACATAGAGTAACACAATGGGCGGTCTTATCGCTAAAAACAATATTTTCAAGACAACCTGTCGAAATGCAGTTTATTTGGTAAAGGCGTATTAGTTTGGAGTGCGTCTCTCTATAATCACAAAGAAACGAACCAAGCATCTCTTCCTACACTGGCGCCGTCATCTTTAGACTTGTCGCACTTAAAGGAAGCCCAAAATACACAAGCCACTCATAAAACACAAAGTAACAAGAAACAAAACCTTATTTTACTACCACACTACAATTTACACTCAGTATCTATCTCACACCCACCTAACAATATTTCCATCCCGTTTTCCCGTCGTTCCGAAGACATTACAAACATAATCCCACTTTATTCAATATTTAAATGAAGTATGATAAAATACAGAAAGGTTTTAATATCCGAACAGGTGCACCTGGACACAAAATAGATGGTTCCAGAAGGCGAGCTTCGTACAACAAGCAAAACTGCACGCACACAGACACGCTTCACGTACAGCCAGTGTAAGTGCACTTGTGACTGGCATATGTTTCAGATCTCCCTATGAACACATCAATATGATAAATATGGTCTATTTTCGCTTAACTGTCAAACTTGGCCTTCGATATCTTTTTATTCCGCGACCAGGGTATTTTTAAAAGTACCGAAGAAGCAATATTGTGCTCTAAAGGTATCTTTAATATCTCTCTAGTCAGTTGAAGATATCACTCTGGGAAAGAATTTTGAGCTTCAGCGATATTTTTTTTCAATTACGACAAAGACTTTTGGTGGCTTTTGTTTTTTTATGAAAAATGGATTGCTGGGAACGATGGTTTGTTTTTTATCTGGTATCGCGCCCTTGCATGTAAAATGTAACAGTAATATAGAAAGTTCAAGACACAATACGCTAACATACGTATACATACATACACTCACACCTTTTTTTTCCATAGACATAGGTAGAAACCACAGTACGCCACCTGATACGATCCTTACATACGTACAATCTGTTTCATTAAGTAAATAAAATTAGTGTAATTACAAAAATTAAAACACGAATCCTCTTACATAATACGAATAAATTAAAAAGGTCTTCCCACACATAAAAACGGTACGTTTTACATAACGAAGATAAACGTGTGATAACTGAACAAGAATGTATAATTTCAATCCATACTAATATTAAAAATGCGAAAGTAACTCTGTCTATCCTTTTCAGAACTTAACTGCTGAACGAATCTTTATAGAACGCAAATATATAGACCATGACAGGTCATGGTTAGGACTCTTAAGAAATAAGACATAGGATACATTTTATCCCAGCAGTTTTATCCCATAAATATATAGCTGTATTCATTACAACCTCCTTTCTTCCTTTTTCAAATGACTGCAATGATCTGTGGGCTGCTTCCAGAATTCAAATTTCGAATCTGAGTCGAACGTCAAACAAACAGTCATGTGGCCTGAAAAAAAAATCACTTGTACAATCTCATCTCCGAACCGAACGTTACGTTTCTATAAAATCAATGAACTGTTTAATTATTTGTGTGTGTTGCGACAATTTATGACCAAGCTGGACTGGGACTCTGGTAACTTGAAGGTAAGAATTTCCTTTCTCCTAGCGAGCGTTCTGATTGTTGCAGCCTCTGAGAAAAGTATACCTAGGCTGCCCCCAAATGTGTAGAGGCATTGTTCCTCGCACAAGTACCTCCTCTACGCCGAAACCGTCATCGCCAAGAGGGGCCTATAAAATTCTGGTGTGACGACCTAGAAGCGTTTGTCAGAGCCTGGTCAGAGAAAACCGCAAGGAGAGAAGATTGGAAGAGAAGACTAATGTTAAGGCCTTTGCCCAGCAGTGGGACACAATAGGCAAAGTTAAAAAAAAATAAAAAAAAAGTATCTCTCATGGGATAATAATTATCCCATTAGAGATACAATTTTTTCGATTATTAAAAATAATTTCCAACCTCCACGCAGGTAAAGCTACGTCCAAAAGCCAGTTACGTAGATAACTGAGCAAAAATTTATCATTTCAATTAAGTATATGAGCATCCCACATTATCTGTAACGTATCGGAATTCATGGCGGCTTTAATATGGACGAGGATTTTTATTATCTCTTCGAAAATATGCGTAAAGGGTGAAGCATTTTTTTGTAATAATGAAGTGGCTGTTCGGTATTAGACAGTGATTTTTCTGGGTAATAAAATAAAGACTATATAGGTTAGTTTTCAATAACCGGCCAAATTTTCAGAGATGGTTTAGAATCGATATTATTTTCGATTTAATTAAAGAAAAACAACCTTTTTTTTTTTAAATAAAATTTCATTCTTAGCCACTACTAAAAAGCGACGTGTGGATGTTGCAGCAGCACAATTCAGTTCAACAACCTAGATAGGTAGCAGTTAGCACACATCAATTTGGCGGTACATGCACGAACACAAATGCATTGATTCCCACTAGGTTTACGATTTAGGAAATTTGTAGAAATATTTTCAAATGAATGGTATTCTTTTATTTAATTTTTTCGATATTAATATTTAAAATGCACTTTTGGTTTGTTAGCTAGATCTTAATTTTCGATTTAGACTGGTCATTGAAAACTAACCCTGTATAATCTTTCTCGGTTAATATACCCTAGATAAGCAACCTTTAAATAACGAGAATTTAATTACCATTAAAAAAGTGTTTATTAAAACGGTAAGAAAAAACAATCACATTTACTCCTCTATTAAAATTTAACGCGTATACAAATTTTCGTGTCCTTACTATTAACCGTTCAGGAGTTATGTCGTGAGGAACCGATCCTGGCTGCAGGATCAGGCCATGTCTGTCACAAAATGTATTGTCACCAGAACCAAAAGTGATTGAAAAGTATCAGCTCAATCGGTTGAGGAGCACTGGTTTTACAAGATTTCGTCAATACATACTATAGTTGGTGCCAGATAAGATGAGAATAGCGGTCATTGCCCTTTCCCTAATATCTCTTCGTACGAACCAAAACAAATAAACCATGTATTGTTATAATTAGAAAACTTGAAGATCACGATAGATGACGATTCAAGACTTGAACAGGGAAGTTTAATAAATGTAGGTGGGTCAATGACCGCTATTCTCATCTTAACTGGCACCAACTACAACTAGGTCATTGTTATTTTATGTTTGCAGGCTGCAGTAATCAATTTGTTTAGGCCCTTGTTGGCCATTATATTTTGTTCAGTCCATGGCTCAATAAAAACTGTACCACCAGTACTATCTATTTTAAATAAACCCATACAATTTCGCAACGCATCTCAATTCTGACCACAACCACGGCTATATCGGCATAACCCTTGCGGTCCAATAACCCGCGTAGGTATTCTTGTCACGTGGCCATGACGTCACTAATGAACCCTCCTCCCCCAGCGTTTTAATAGCACCCTTCAGCGTGTGAAAAATAAGTTTTTTAGATAATGGAGGAACAAAGTTTTACAGGCAGGAGTTTTAATGCTGGCGAAACGTGAGTTTCAACTTTCAGGCGATTTTCAGGCACATGTTTTCCTGTACGTGGTTTTTGGAATATGATTTTATCGAATTTTCCTGTTACAACAATGTTTTGCGTTAGGGCTACATAATAACAGCCTCTCGGGTCGATCTCTAGGTTGAGCCGTGCTTGCCTAGGTTGGTCTGTGGATGGGTGACCACCCTTTCATACCGAGTTTCCTCCGTGCCTCAGAAAGCACGTTAAGCTGTTGGTCCCGGCTGTCATTTGCAGACCTATGACAGTCGTTACAGGTAGTCAGTGGCCCAAAAACTCTGACAACCAGTCTTACCAAGGGGTATCGTATTACCCAGTAATAATTGGGTTGTGGAGGTCAGATAGGCAGTCGCTTCATGTAAAATATTGGCATTCAGCTGCATCCGGTTAGTTTGGAAGCCGACTCTAACATAGTTGGGAAAAGGCTAGGCAGATGATGATGACTTGGTAACTATACCAAAATTTACTATTTTTGGGACTGTTATTAAATTCGGTGTTGGCAAAACCTTACATTATGACACAATCGTAGATTTAACATGGAATTTGATGTTTTGTCTTTGTTAAAGACAATTTTTGCTTAATATAACATTAACAGTATTAGTAGTATCTCCCATAGAGAGGCGGCCTGTGTCCCAGCAGTGGGAACATTAATAGGCTGATTATGATGATTTTTATAAGTATGTATTTGTATGTATGTTTATTTTAGATATGGTTTTCTTGTTTTGACTTTTCTACACACTGTGTCTACATTTTCTAATCCAACTTTCCTCTCGTAGGTCTGCTGGAAGAAATGTCTTAAGAAATAAACAGTACCTTTGTGCTCTCCTATGTTAATACTTTGCCCTGTTTAAGTATTTTGTGTATACACAAATAAATAAATTACATTATGCGTGTATTTTCTCCAAGAGTTAGGCACAGTAACTGGTAAAATATAATTGAACCTATGATTCACTCACATTTTGCCAGTTAGGGTACGAGCCTATAGCCATAAGCCTAGCACAAATCCAGGCTTTGGGCTGTTGATGCTAGAAAATATTAGGACCTCATTCTCATGCGACCTTGCGACCACTGAACCAATGAGACAGTAACTAGTTTAAGGTGTGTTCAATGAGACTATTACTGGTAATGTTAACCCATCGAGGTTTGTCCTCGTCACTTTGTGCCCAGTCAGTGGAATTAAAATTCATGTTCTTGTTTGAGGAAAAAGTAATTAATAATATTCTATTGTGTTTTTGTTTAGTGTCCTGATGTATGCGCCCTTTTGTGTTTTTTTTTCACACTTTGTTACAACAACACCTTTTGGTAATACATGAGTACCTATCGTTGATTCGGATTAGGGTTTTGAAATCAACGTTGAACTGAGTTTTTTTTTAAACAAAATTTTAATCAATTTTCCAGAGAAAGAACAAAAATGTCCTCCTGTTTACTATCATACAAAAAAAAATATAAATATTGACGTACTTTTGCCAAAGTTCGAACAAAATCATGATCAGCATTCAATTATAAGGGTGGTTGATTACTTTTGGAGGATCTTGAGGCTAAATGATAACAGCCACTCCGTTCGACTATCAGGTTAAGCTGCGCTCGCTTAGGTTGGTCCGTGGATGGGTGACCACCCATTACACACCGAGTTTTTTTCCGTGCTAGACTGGAAGCCGACCACATCATAGTTGGGAAAAGGCTAGGCAGATGACTAGACTGGCTTTCATTTAGCCGCAACTGGCCTGATGTGTAGCGATGATGCGGCCTAGGCAGGAGTACGTGTGCCTTGGGCAATTAGTGTATTACCAATGATATTATATTAAACAGATGTGTTGTGAGCGCGCAATCGTGAAGACTCAAAAACGGGCCAATTGGCCTGTTTTGCCTTTATTCTGCGTCACTGCGTGTATGTGAGCTGGCGCTGCCCCGCGGAACACTTTTTTCGGTGGTTTTTTAGGTGTATAACATATCTGTTTATTAGAATATCATTGTGTATCTAAAACACTTTTGACTTTTCAACTGTTGTTATAGCTGACAGAATGATACTTTTCCTAGGCCCTAATTACACAACATCCGACTTGATCTTACAACTAAGGCCCAAAGATCAGTGTTTATATCTGAAAGTAAAATGTAATGAACAACGTTAACAGATATTGTGTTCTTTTCTTGGAAAAATATAATTATCTTTCTTGTATAACCTTTAATGGTTGTTATTTTTGATGGGTAAGTTAAGTCACTAGGTACTGTGTTTATTTTTGTCGTGATATTGGAGGGATCAGAAGGAAGTTTTGTGTTAACGATTTAGGAAAGAATAAAGAAACGATGAATGTACTGTTGTGAACAATTATCTGGCAAGAAAATGGCTGAGCACAGAGCGATGAGTCATAGAGAAGTATGGAAGAAGGAGCTATGCTGCGCTGACGCCGAAAGATTAAAGATAAGAGAATAATGTTGACGAGATTTCCTTCCAACATTGGAAACACTGGAACCCATTCATAGTAGGTTTTTCTTTAATTGTGTGAATTGTCTGAAAAAGGTAGTTTTTTCCCCCTCCTCCATTCCTTTCACTTATCACGATGGTGAGCTTCTTCTCGGAAATTCGCGAGGAACCCATCCAAGGCATCCCGCCATCTTCTCTTCGGATCTTTTTATCTTTTTTTATACCAAATAAATAATTTAAGAAAATTAATATATTATATACAATTTTTTATTTTATTATTTAACTTAAATGTATTGTAGTTCTACGACACGTTTAAATTTTATTAAATTAAGCAATAAATCTTTAAAAGCGGCGACATCTGGGCAGCTTTTGGCGCTACTTTTTTAGCGCTTGGCCAAAACAAGCTCGTTTATCAGATTCTAACCTTGAACTAGAACCAGCTTTCCCTTTTTATTGGGTGTAGGTAGAAGGGTTAGATATTTAACTTATCATGGTTATCACTTGAAGAAGACAATTCACCTAATAAGATAAATTAACATTAAGATTTATTTACATAGCTAAGAAAGAGTGCGTAATGAAGGCCGCTAAAGAGAATTTCTTCAAAGCTAAAGCTAAAACAGAAGCTATGGAGGAACTTCTCCAATTTAATAGAGATATGAGAGAAGAAGCCTAGTTGCGTTGGCAATATTTAGAAATAAAATTTCTCCTCACAATACTTTAATAGATTTTTAGGTTTCGTGAACAATACATGCGTTTTATTATATTGTGGGAGACTGGGGCTCTACTCTCTAACGCTTCGTCCGTAAATCTGGATCTATTCGTCTCTATTGCGCAAGTCTGCAGATGAGTGCGAGTGAGAGAGACGGATAGATCCTAATATACGGACGAAGCGTTAGAAAGTAGGATCTCTGGTAACCTAAGCTAGACGAACGACCTGTATAATGTATAAAAGGCGATTTTTAAACAATGTTAAATGGTTTTTTCTTTGGTTTGATTTTTTTCCTTAATTTTTGCAACATCACAGACATGCATCATGTAAACAAAGCAAGTTTCATGTAAAACTATCTGAATGTGAAATGTCGGTTGCATGTAATATTACGCGCAGGAGCTTTCACAATAAAAACTGATTGCAATCGATGTCGCAATTCTACGTGATATGCAAGCAAACGAAATGTTTTTTTTTATACCATGAAAAAAAATAGCATTGGCTTCCCTATGGAAACGACTAACGAGTTTAAGGGAGTAAGTTCGAACCCGAACAGGGCCAGAGCCAGCAGTCTTGACAGAGATAACGATAAAATAAAATCGCTAACTTTTGATTGCTACTTATTAACGAATAAATTCGGTTGCAATAATGATGCTTGCGAGTAACGCAAGTCTCTACACCCAAGATGCGTTTCTCTTTTGTCGTTATCTCTGTCGAGACTGCCAGCCCAGCAGTCTCGACATAGATAAGTAACGTCATTATCGTTAACTTTCGATCGCTAAAATAACAATGAAAAAAATTGGTTGCAATAACGACTCTTGCGAGAATCGCATCTTGGATGTAGAGACTTACGTTTCCGGTAAACATCGTTTTTGCAACCAAAATTTTTAATTGTTATTTTAGCGACCGAAAGTTGACGATAATGTCGCTATCTATATCGAGACTACCACCGGCCCAGGCAAGTTACTTCCTCACAACTCCTCTCGAAACGGTAGAGAGGAAACGATCGAATGTCTATCTGGCCTCCAAAAGGTAATACGATTGTTCTATCTTTCCAAAATCCAACATAATTATCCAAAATAATTACATTTAAACCTCAGCCATCACCAACATACCGCTTATCCCAAACTACGCAATAAATCAAACGAAACGAAATAACTTCATTACAGCAACATGGATACGGCATTAACAGAACACGTTATCACGACTGGCATTAAAGCAATATGGCCGCGATTTATTTTAACATTTTCATTTTCTGCCCTATCCCAGAGGGATCTGTTATAATTTTGTTATGGACACAGTATAAATTATTTTATGATTATGTCATTTTGTTGTTATTAGGTCGTGTCGTGGGCGTATTTTAATCGGAGTAGGATAGTAATTCGTACCTGCGTCATGTAAATTTGTTTTATAATTATAATTGGGAGCAGCGGTGGCCCAGTGGTGGCGGCCCAGACTTACGAATAGTAAGTCGTGGGTTCGAACCCAGGCAGGCACATTACTTTGTGTAATTTATTTCATAACCGCTGCTCTCAAAACGGTGAAGGAAAACATCGTGAGGAAACCGGCATGTCCTAGAACCAAAAATTCGATGACATGTGACATCTACCAACCCGCACTGGGCCTGCGTGGTGGATTATAGCCCATTCCCTGTCATAGAGAGGAGGCCTGTGTCCCAGCAGTGGGGACATTAATAGGCTGATGATGATGATGTCATTTTGTTGTTATTAGGTCGTGTCGTGGGCGTATTTTAATCGGAGTAGGATAGTAATACGTACCTGCGTCATTTAAATTTGTTTTATAATTACAGATACCAAATAATTGCAGCCTTATGGCTTATTGTCGATTTGAAATAAACCTGAAACTTTCACAAGGGATAATTCCATTATTTTACATTGTGAATATAGAACCAGATGGATTAGTAGTGCAAAGTACATTTATTAAACTTATTTTTGCCGATCTGATAGTTTATAAATATTTTTAGACGAAAGGTAGTCTATTAATTATCATGTTGAGAAAACCGAAATATAAAGAGAATAATAATTTTCGTTATCCATAACATTCGGTTCTTCGCCAACATCGTAAACGTTAGCATGGTTCTTTTGGGACTGTTGGTGGTGGTGTGTCAGTGTGTGTTTGACTGTATTAAAAAAAAAACTATTTAGCGAATTTTGCTTAGACTATAGCCACGTGCAAAAAAAAACATGCTTAGACTAGTACAGATACGCTGAACAGTAGCCTAATCAAACGGATAGTCATTCGTCAATCGAAATCCCAATATAGTTAATGAGTCGTTCGATGGAATTGCCTGCCAAGACCTAGCCAGCCTTTGTACCAGTTAGCGAACTAGACAGAATATGGCCACAACATGTGCCGATAATATGCTTTGTTATGGAAAACAAATAATAGTAGTACACACTGAAGAAATAAGGATGTTTCTCGTTAAAACTTTGAGGGTTGTGGAGGGTAGGGTAGGACCTAGCTGTCGCGCCTTGTAAAAGACTTTATTCAGTTGCGTTAGGTTAGACCAGAAGCTGACTCCAACATGGCTGAGAAAAGGGAAGACAGATGATTTTCTTGTTTATTCTTTATTGTCTAACCTTGTGTTAGAGTTTTTATGCCACCCATAGAATGACTTGGCTTTACATGCCGTCGAGAAATATCTCTCAGGCATGCTGGTTTGGTTTCCTCGCGATGTTTTTCTTCACGAAGCTAGTGATAATAGAGTAAATGACAAAAAAAAACTAATTAGTTCGTCAGATATATTTCCAAAAAATATTGGACACGTACTTTTTTTTTATTCACGTTAACAAAAAATGAAAACGATACAGTGCGTTGAAAACTCGTGTGACGTCACATTTGAGAACATTTTTTACCTAAAACTAACGTCACAAGCACGTCGTCACTCATGATCTTTGACACAAATTTTTCGTCGTAAATTTTTATTAATTTGATAAAACAAAAAACACGTATACAATATTTTTCGATAATCTAAACAGAATCATATTTTGTTTAGTCACTCGTCATCCCTATCATACGTAGATATACAATATGCACATCATCATCAGCCTAACCTTTTCCCAACTATGTTGGGGTCGGCTTTCAGTTTTACCGGACGCAGCTGAATACCAGTATTTTACATGGGGGCAACTGCCTATTTGACCTTCACAACCCAGTTAGTACCAGGTAATACGATACCCCTTGGTAAGACTGGTTGTCAGACTTTTTGGGCCACTGACTACCTAACAACTGTCAAAGATCTATAAATGACAGCCGGGACCAACGGCTTAACGTGCTTTCTGAGGCACGGAGGAAACTCGGTATGTAATGGGTGGTCACCCATCCACAGACCAACCTAGGCAAACACGGCTTAACCTAACGATCGACCCGAGCGGCTGTTATTATTTAGCCACGAGCTCCTCTCACTTGAATCCGAAAAGTCAGAGATGCGTTCCTTGGGTTCGAGCTCGAGGCTATTACAAGGCAGATGATGAAATACCTACCTGTACAAAAAGTGCCCCATTTTCCTTAAAAAAAACTTTTCACATCATCACCAAACACATTAATCAAGAATCTTTAGCATAACAAGGAAAACAAAGGTAGGAGCGATCCGTCGTTACCTGTCATCGTATAATGACAAAGTGCAGTAATTCCTCTCTTCCTAACTGTAACTAGGGCAAACTCATTTAGGAATCACCTCACAAATAAACCTTTGCAAAGAAACAGGGAGTGTATTTAATGGCGTATTTGTTTCCAGTTACTCGAGAAAAGTTTGGCTATTGAGAGTATAAGGAAACATTATATCAAATCAATTATATGTAAGTTATTGGTAGAGTTGAACGGTAATATGGGTATAGGCAGTGGGTTTGATCCTAAAGTAGGAAAAGAAAATGATGAGTTAAATGAAAATAGAAACCTGAAACCATAATTAAACTAAAACAAGGTGATAACGGGGGTCCGTTATCACCTTAATATGTTGACGGCTTCGTGATGGCTATCACGAAACCGCCAACCAAGCACTCTGTACATCAAACTAAACAACTCTAAGTAAAAAATATTTTAGGATGAAAAATCACGTTTTACGGTAAGACTCATTGTAACTACTTCAAACATTGTGCTGATGAAGGCATTGAATAAAACGGGGGTCGTGAAGGTATTTTCAGTAAAGTTAAAACGTTAAAAACTCGTAAAAAGTTAGAACTTTGACCCCCAATATCTCCCCAGTACCATATAGGTCTGCGGGACTGTTCGAAAGACATACCGTGGCCCTGGAACACAAAGGGCGATGAAGGAACATGGATGGGTTTTAATCAGTAAAAGTCTGACACTCCCTCCTGCTCCACCCAGAGCGGGAGGAGTCATTTGATGATTTCCCATTCGACAAAAAAAGAAAAAAGTACTTTATACGTACCCAGGTATGAACAAAGTAAATGAAGCAATGATTGCCGTTAAACTGTCAAAAAGAAGGTCATTTTTAGCATTGTCAATTTTATACCTATGTTACGATGTTACGGAATAACATCACTAGTTTATTTTGACGCCGTCATTACTCATCAAAATTGACAAGTGACACACTGTTCGAATGTGTCAAACCGAAATATCAACATAATTTCTACGAATTAACGTCAAGCTGATATTTCACCTCTAATTGCAAGCTCCACATATCCAGCCACAGATCGTTAGCTAAATATACCCTGTATACATGTACTACATGTTACCGGAAATGTATGAAGTCTAGGAATTGTACACAATTCCTAGGAAATATATATACAATTCCGAGCCTACTTAGGAAATGTGTAAAATAATGTTTCAAATAAATAATAATAATAATAAAATCTTTATTTATCCAAAAATCATACAGAGTTTGAAATACAGCTTAATATTTGGTTTAGAAATACGTATACGTTTATGTTGCAAATGCTGTACAAGAATAATACTCTACCTCCTAAGCTAGGGTATACCTGTATTAAAAGAGGTAGTTTACGGTCACTAATCAACAAATACCTATATCTCAAGTGGACTGTGTCATTCTACTGTATGGTAAAAAAGAGTAGAATTGTATGTTGTGTGTTTGTGTGTGTGAGTGGTGTGTGTCTGTGTGTGTAAGTGTGAGTGTATGTGTGTGTTTAGGTGTGGGTGTAGGTGTGTGTGGTGTGTTCAAAGATTCCTTAATACACACATTTCCTGAAAAATGTATGCATTTCCTAGGAATTGTACGTAATTCCGAAATGATACTAAGAAACGGATAAAAATGAATGCTCTCTGCGAATAAAATAAATAAAACACGTTTTAGAACTGAAATCAGAATTTAAATTACGATAATTTGCACTATAACTGTTTCGAAATTTGAATTCGGGTTGGTTTTTTGTTTGTTTGAGGTTGATTGATAGGTTTTATGAATGGTTTAAAAAAAACGGTGCCCCAAGTCGGTATAACTTTTTTTTGAAGTTAAACATTTTAAAGTGTGAATCAAGATTGTAACACATTTCCAATCGCTCTTTAGGAAATGTATAGACATCCTAAGAAAAATGCATACTATAAAATATATCATACATTTCCTATCTTTTTTAGAAATTGTAAACATTTCCTAGGAATTGTATACAATCACGGATTTCATACATTTCCGGTGACATACATACATACATACATATAATGTACAACAAAGTTATATGTATAGAATAGAACATACATGAAATTGTTTGTAGGTACACAATTTCCGCATTAAGTCCCGAGCACCACGTATTTCCGTGCGAATTATTAATGATCCTGGCTAGTATTTTCCTTCAGTTCACTGAATATACTGGCCTATTTTCAGTGAGTGACGGGAGGATTATAAGTATAACAACCTCCTTATAATAACTACGTTGAATAATTATTTGCCAACAAATAGCTTCTGGTTCTGTTGTTTGGATTCTAATCCGGCCGTGTACCTATCAATGTGACTTTTCCATTTATCTTGTATTTTCTAAGGTTATCTTAGACAAACTGCACCCCTAGCCAAGTTGACAATCTACAATCGTTAACGCTAGTAGAAAACGATTCAAATGAATGGGAATGACATCATCTCAGCGTTAAATCACGTGATCAACACAAAAGAATAGAAAATTCGTAGACAAGTTTACATCGTTGAAAATGATAGAATAGTATGTTATCGTTTCTACAATGTTGATCGCTAAACTCTTTGGTACGAACGCTCACTATAGACTAAAGTGTAGGTTTTTTCTACAGACATTAGAGAACGAGCGATCGACTCAGTCGTGTCAACTTGGCTACCAATTTAGCGCTTTCTACAATCGCTTACGCCGAGGCGTTTACGATTGTAGAAAGAGAATCGATACGAAACGTTTGTAACTTGGCTAGGCCTGCTGTACTTATCTAAACAAATAAATAAAATTGAAGTATCTGTTTGTAAATTCAAAATAACAGCCTTTAACTAAATGTAGTAAGTAAGTACCACATCTTAGCTTCATAACCCCATGCCAAAAACATGTTTACCATAAGGAAAACACCATAAACATGTCCAAATGACGCCTTGAACCCCCTTCTCCAAATGATGATGGCGCCTAAGTGTTCCTATGGCCATAGACTTCCATGAGGGTAAGTGACGTCGTAACATGACGTAAATTATGGTAACTACCGGTTGTGTAGCAACTGTGCAATCGTTGGTATGATGTCGGGTTGTATGTTGAAGTATTACGATTTAATTCCGTAGGAAAATATTGCGGTATTTGACGGATATTTAACGGATTTAAAACGGGTTTGAAGTGGTTATTTGATTTCCATCAAAGCATTGAAGGAGTTATTTATATGATTATAAGTGATTTCAGCTGAAAATATTAAACGGTATATATAGCAAGTGGCATCGTCTAGTTTCCTTACCAAATAGGGAATATGCACGTAACGTTTTTTTTCACTGAAATCTATAAAATACAGTACTATCAAACCAAGAAAAGTATTAAAAGTTAAGTTCAAATACTGCTTGTCGCTTAAAAATAATATTAAACTCCTGCAATTTTCTCTGACAGTTCAAACGTCCGTAGCTGTCGCGGCCATGATGTGACGTCATTTACCACAATCTGCCTTGTTTACATCAAATTGTTTGCCCCTAATAGAATAATTTTACTAATTGTATGTGCTGTATTCAAGTAATTATTGCAATGACAATGTTATAATAAAATCTTATGAAAGTTTAAGCACTTTTCAAACAAAAGTGTTTTTTTTTACCCATAGACCTTGACGTCATTACCGGCGTTATCGAGGACGACGTGTTTTGAGAGTGCGTTCAGTTTCACCAAAATCATGCTACATAAAACAGTAAATTGTAAAATAAGTGATGTATTAGCAACTTAAACAAGTGTACCGCAATGTTTTTATGGGCCAATACAAGGCATTTTAAATAAATAAAAAGAGTTTTGTATTTCATGCATATTCCTTAATACTTGAATCACTTAAAATGACGTATTTAAGGATAATACTGGGTGATGACTTGGTGGTTGTCTTCTGGGACGGATCATGTAAAAGAGAGCTGCTGTCACAACACGTCCACGACAAACTGCTTCATTCTGGCACAATCCTGATAATACAAGCTTTAGCTAAATTCAAGCTTCAGATCCAGTTATAAGTATCTGTGCCGATATATTTACTTACCTACAGCAGCTTATGTTCAAATGCAATATCAATGGATTTATCGACACTTTAGTTAAACCTGATAATAGGTTTAACCAGCGTATATGATTATCTATAGATGTAGCAAGCAAGATGTAGGTCCTTTCCTTTTCCGACCTTCTTGTTAGTCTGCAGAGTATGGACGGACCCGGTATTTCCCAGTACTTGCATCTGTATCCGGAACCATGAAGCCGGTTAAGCTTGTCCGAAGACGAGTGTACTGGACTTCAATTAACTATACTTGGTCGTTTACCCGAATTCCAAAGCCAAACGAATTGCACTAATACTGAAGCGATTAGTCACGTGATTTGGAACATCAGAAAGCCGCTTCAGATAACATTTTTTTTTGTCCTTCTTCTCCCTTAGCCTAGTCCTACATCTGTCATTTTGTCTTGTCTACTATACTAGGTGGCCGGAGAGACCACATGATGTGCGTTTTGGTTTTGCATGATAAACTAAATACCTATTTTTTAAACATTTTAAAGATTTCTTTTATGTTTAATTTACTACTTATATAATACGCTATAAATATCTTGATAAAGTTTTCAGATAGCATTACCACGTGTTCCTTGGTGATAGAAATGGTAGTATTTTTCCAGACGACCGACTTACAAAGAATTTCTAGGTACCTAATACTTACCTATTCTTGCAATAGTATTTTCAATATCCATATATCGGACACTAGCCCCGAGCATCTCAGAATAACTGGACTGCCAATATCTATAAACCAAAGGATATTGGGTACAAAAATATGCAAGGATTTTTCACTTTATTCTTTGTTTTTGCAGTCTTAAAAGAAAATTGTTATTTTTAATAATTTGATGCAAATGCTGAGGGAGCTTGTGGCTAAACAATAACAGTTGGTAAAGCCGCGCTTGCTTAGGTTGGTCCGTGGATGGGTGACCATGCATTACATACCGAGGTTCCCCTATACCTCGCAAAGCATGTTTAGCAGTTGCTGTTATTTATAAATCTTTGACAGTCGTTACAGATAGGCAGTAGCTGCTTGTTAAATTCTGGTATTCAGCTGCATCCAGTCAGACTGGAAGCGGACCCTAACATGGTTCAGAAACGGCTAGGCAGATGGTGATCAGCTGAATGACACTGCTGACTGTTGGACCAATGCCAATTATAGCCTTAACAACTGTCCTTGCCTGTCCTGCGGTTATAAATCCACGCCTATCACTATTATTCTATTGAATCAGTCTTGCATGTCCCTCCGCTGGGCAAAGACCTCCCTCATCCAGCTCATTCCAGCTCGCTTAGCATGAACGCCGTAGACACGAAAGAGAATCGACAAATCTTTTGTTCATCTATCATTTTGTCGATTCAATGACAGATGAACAAAAGGTTTGTCGTTTCTCTTTCGTGTACTGCGTTCATGCTAAGCGGGCAGGTACTCTTTTCCTACGCCACCTATAGCTAGCTTCCGTGATGAGCGTCTAGGTCGTCTTGCCACCCGCCGTCTCGTCCGTCCTTAAGTTCTAAATTGACAATTTAAAATAAAGTGAAATCCCATTTTTAGAACCTAAACGTGACAAATCGCAGACCCACAAAATTCAAACAACCGTTAATGATTTTGCAAAACATAAAACCGGCATCATGCAAACACGGTTCTTTGCAAAAAACCGTAAAATTTCAAACACAACTCGCTTTTTGTTGAAACCTTTAATAGCTGGGAATTCAATCAATCATCCCTTCACTGAGGCTGACGGGTTACGTTTTTATCCTGTTTAGAATTCAACAAATTTGTGCAGGTTCTCTTTACATTCACTTTAAAATCGTACATTTTTAAACAGTTTTTAAAGCTGGCAATGATTGCTGTTAATGATTGTGTGTGTATGTGTATAGTTTATTTTTAGCACATATGAAAGTATTTATCATTATAGTATCTCCTTTTGCAAGTAAGCTGGAAGTGTGGGGACGGGGTCCGTACAAATTGCCCACGGTCCTTACCCGTACAAAATTGCCCATGGTAAGGACCGTAGGCAATTTTGTACGGACCCCGTACCCACACTCCAACAGTCATAAGAGACATATCAATATGCTCTAAAGAATCAAGAAGAAAACGTGCTGTTTTTCTCAGCTTAATGTGCCTTCTGAGGCACGCAAAAGAATCGGTATCTAATGGATTTTCACCCAGCCACTGACCAACCTTGACAAGTGCTGCTTAACCCTAAAGATTGACCTATACGGCTGTTATTTTTTTAGCTACAAGATCGATAAATGCAAAAAACGAAAAAAAAAACATTCAACTCGGCTCTATTTAGTTCAAATCGTTTAGTTTTTATCTGTTATCTGTGTCATTGATATTGGCTATATACATAATACTAGCTGACGTCCCGCGGTTTCACCCGCGTAGTTCCCGTTCCCGTGGGAGTACGGAATAAAATACAGCCTATAACACTCACGAATAATGTAGCTTTCTACCAGTGAAACAATTTTTAAAATTGGTTCATTACTTCCGGAGATTACCCCCTACATACAAACATACAAACAAATGTTACCTCTTTATAATATTAGTATAGATAACATTGTAAATGAACTGGATCGAAACAGTTGTTGGAATTTACTTAATTAACTTATTTAATTTTTTGGTTTTACTTTATGTACCGATTCAAGTAAAATTGTACAAAGGTGGACTTAATGCCTTGGGCGTTCTAATATGTGTACTTAAATTGTGATAATTTTCACTCATCATAGTTAAAGAGTAACAAAAACATTTTTGTAAAAGGATCCGTGATCACTCGTAGTTTGTAAATAGTTGCTTCTACGAAACAGTCGTTACGACATAATCGTTTTTAGGGTTCCGTACCCAAAGGGTAAAAACGGAACCCTATTACTAAGACTTCGCTGTCTGTCCGTCTGTCTGTCCATCTGTCCGTCTGTCTGTCACCAGGCTGTATCTCATGAACCGTGACAGCTAGACAGTTGAAATTTTCACAGATGATGTATTTCTGTTGCCGCTATAACAACAAATACTAAAAACAGAATTAAATCAATATTTAAGGGGGGCTCCCATACAAAAAACGTGATTTTTTTTGCAGTTTTGTCTAACGTTTTTAAATAATGGTACGGAACCCTTCGTGCGCGAGTCCGACTTGCACTTGGCCGGTTTTTTAGACATAATCTCTAGAATTGATTGTGACCCAAGAGGGTCGCGCTTACACTTCAACCAACTTATATGTGCAAGCGGGAAAACATATTGAGGCATTTTAGCTTGAACTGTATACTTATTGTGACGTAGCGACATCTTGAATTCTGTCCCAAAAAGTTATGCAGCTAATAAGTCTCAACAAACCTCACTAGATGGCAGGTATCCGATTACTTTCCAAAGAATCGCTAAATTAATCTAAAAATTAAAAAAATAATGGTCCAGTCTTTCGATAATTATTGAAGCATAAATACGTTATATTTATCCAACGCTTCAATTACTTATTTTTGTTTAATAGAACTTTTAATATAATATATATATATATATATATATATAAATGGATAAAAATAAATAAATCAACAAAATATTTATACAATTTGTTCTATGACATTTTGTAAAATAAATGTGACCAAAGAAAGGTAAAAGATTTATAAAAAACTGGCCAAGTGCGAGTGGGACTCGCACACGAAGGGTTCCGTACCATTGACTATATTTAGTATTTGTTGTTATAGCGGCAACAGAAATCCATCATCTGTGAAAATTTCAACTGTCTAGCTGTCACGGTTCATGAGATACAGCCTGGTGACAGACAGACGGACAGACAGCGAAGAAGACTTCGCTGTCTGTCCGTCTGTCCGTGTGTCCTATTACTAAGAAGTAATAGGGTTCCGTTTTTACCCTTTGGGTACGGAACCCTAAAAACTATAGGTGGTACTATATTACTTACTTACTTTAACTTGTTTTACCTGAATACCAGGTGAAAGTCAGCAAGCGAATAAAAAGCAAACTACATTTTATGCTATTTTATTTTAACTGTAATCTAATAGGCATTGGACATACTTTCATGAGAAATCTTGTTATAACAGTCCCTTTAGTTGTTTTTACCTGAATAGCTCTTACCTTGCCGTCTTTCCCTGGCATGACCTCAACAATTCTGCCCATTGGCCAGTTTAATGGTGCAACATTGTTATCTCTAAGAAGAACTAAAGTCCCTTTTTTTAAATTATTTTTTTCACTTTTCCATTTAGGTCTATTTTGCAGCATCACCAAATATTGTTTGTGCCATTGATCCTGGAAGTGCTGTTGCATTTTAACACATTGTTTCCAAAAACTTAATTTACCAATATTTTCGCCACCAACATTTGGTTCAGGATAAGAGGTCAAAGGTGAGCCTGTGAGGAAATGTCCCGGCGTGAGATAAAACATATCGTCAGGACACAAAGAAAAAAGTTATACATTTCCATTTTAAACCTTGACTCCTGTGCTAGGTGAGACCTGTGTTACGGGAATCAGTGTCTTCACCCGTCCGAATGAAGAAATATCATTCTTTTTTCGAAACAAGCTTCGAGACAAGAAATATAATTTATTATTTTTCCTATTCAGAAAACAGTTTCGAACCTTGGTTTCGAATGCGGCGTTAAGGAGTTTTGGTACAATAATGCATGCGTGCTCTTGTATGATGTGTGTGTGTGTATATACGTTGGTGTGAATATGTGAGTGTGTTGTATGTATGCGAAAATATTGTGCAAGTCGGCCCTCTTTTCCGTTTGGTATAAGTATTTTACTATTTGGTGTGACCGTTGAATTTTAAATGGAACCATTTTGTTGCGAAATATTCACTGCAGTAATTTTATTTTTAAACAAATGAATGCCATGTACATACATAGTCAGTTTATCCCAGGCATCTTCATTGTGCACAATATGTACCTATGTGAATATTTTACATTCTGTAATATAACCTCATATTCCTACATAGGTATGGGTGCGTCATTCATTTTGTAAGCATTTCGCGCCAAACTTCCATGGATCGCAAAGCTGAATACTGGTTGAGTTATTCCTGACATTATCTGTATTGAAATCAAACAGTTGAATGCTGCCATCATATGTGTGGTTAGGGTTGACACGACGTCTTTGGGTTTTAATTAAGTTAAATGTGTCCTAAGTAAACTGCGGTAAGAAAAAGTTTATTTACCGTCTTCTTCTAGTTTATTTATGCTACTACTTTATGGTCTTAGTTCATCATTTGTTACTTAGGTCCCGCTTAGGTCTGATAAATTGGCGTATGCTAGCCGACATGTGGCAAAGATTTTTTTTTTTTTTAATTACTCTTTCTTTAACTTTTGCATGGGTAGGTACTATTATAATGTATAGAACGAAGTACTTCTGACCACTGACTTAAGACACATGTTTCTGGGGTTCAGCCACTTCTCCACATTATAAACACCAATAAATCGTGCAAGACTGGCGTTTTGTTAACTTTAACTTCAAAATTACGTCGTAAGATAGTCCTTACGTAATTTTGAAGTTAAAGTCCGTAATTATATTCTCAACCGAATTTGAATTGGGGACTGTTGATTTGGTTTTAAAATTAAATAAAAAAAATCTCTACACTACATCCACTAACTCCACAACCAGCAACCCTACACCACATCAATTAAAATGTCTATCGCTCTCTCGTCATAGTTTTGAATGCATGAATGTTAGATGGCGGCCACGGCGATAATTGTCGGTCAAATGCGGATGCGGCGGTGTTACGTCACACATTCACACCTGCATATCGTATGCATATGCAATTCGTATGCATATTGCATATGACGTGAAGCGTGTGCTGTGTAAAGCATTGTATCGTGATTTTCTGGTAATGTGCATTGCATTAATTAATATTGTATTGGAGTTTGGTCAGGAATTGGAATAGCTTTTGTAAGGTTTGGTGTTTAATTAATTTTAAGTTAAGAATGGCTGGATATTGAAATTATGGATTGTTTATCAGATTTTATTTAAATCTTGATTATTCTGTCCTTATTGCTAATTACACCACCAATTAAGAAATGCACGAGAAATTAATCTGATTTTCATCATAACTAGGATTGAAATGTCTTAAATGTAGGTATTAAATTGAAATAAGTTCTATAAATGTTTATTTTTTATTTTATTTGTTGTATCTGACCGTGGCATCACTTGGGCCCTATCAGAATACCAGCACTGTGACATTTTTAGATCTTACAGTACCATGCTGAAAAATGGGCGTTTTGACATCGCACAGGACTAATTTAGTTAAATGTATGTCTTTTAAGTATAGAGGGTGTCGCATTGCATCCTGGTCTAATTTAAGGTTGTGCCACAGACCATCAAACCGAACAGCTTTCTCCATGGGACCACCATCGTTATCGCGAAAAAATAATCAAACGGCCCCATACAAAATCCCAATACCAGACAACATCATCAGACGATGTTGGGATGGATGGGAGATGTTGGGGTCGGCGTCCAGTTTTACTGGATGCAGCTGACTACCAGTATTTTACATGGAGCAACTGCCTATCTGACCTCCACAACCCAGTTAGTACCGGGTAATACGATACCCCTTGGTAAGACTGGTTGTCAGACTTTTTGGGCCTCTGACTACCTAACGACTGTCAAAGATCTAAAAATGACAGCCAGGACCAACGGCTTAACGTGCTTTCCGAGGCGCGGAGGAAACTCGGTATGTAATGGGTGGTCACCCATCCACAGACCAACCTAGGTAAGAACGGCTTAACCTAACGATCGACCCGAGCGGCTGTTATTATTTAGCCACGAGCTCCTCAGACAAATCACACCATAAAAATACACCTACCACTACTTTTGTCTTTGCATCACCTAAAGGTTGACTAGTAGAAAATACCTATGGCATAAAGTCCACCTCTGTACTTTGTGCTTGAAGTATTAAAAGTCGACGAAATCTATTTGACAGCCGTCAAATCCATAGTAAATTGACATTGCTATCGGAAATTGCACTTTATTACTATAACGCTAACATTAATGTCAAAATCGGCCTTTTATTTTTTGAATACATTTAATTAATAAATAAACGATTACGATGGTGGTCCCCTAAAGAAAGTGGTTCAGTTTGATGATATCAGACACCTTTTATGTTCTTTTTTGTGCTCTTTTTTTGTCCTGTGGGAGTCTAATAAATACTTTTTATTTTCTTCTTTCTTACGGTGGGATTAAACCGGTCCGAGGAAATTATTTATGAGACTGGTCATCAGACCCTGACAGATATTGTTGTATTTATCTATGTCCGGTGTCTGTAGCTGATCCAATTGTCCATTTGTCCGAACCTTCAATACTATAATTGTAATGTCATAACATTACCTTACCTTACATTCTTAAGAAGCAGAGCAGCGGTGGCCCAGTGGTGACGAACAGTAAGTCGTGGGTTCAAACCCAGGCAGGCGCATTACTTTATGTAATTTATTTCGTCACCACTGCTCTCAAAACGGTGAAGGAAAACATCGTGAGGAAACCGGCATGTCCTAGAACCAAAAATTCGAAGACATGTGACATCTACCAATCCGCAGTAGGCCCGCGTGGTGGATTAAAGCCCACTCCCTCTCATAGAGAGGAGGCCTGTGTCCCAGCAGTGGGAACATTAATAGGATGATGATGACATTCTTAAAGGAACACTTTCATAAAACTCACCTTAAAAACCGCACAGTCGTTTTCTCAAATAAATAAATAAACCGTCACCTAAAGTGAGGAAACGTGATAACTCTGCCGGGTCCCTTTCAATGCAAAAGGACAGTGGTATTGAAAGCTAATGGTCTACCTAATGTCTCCGGTCGGAAACGCGCCGTCTGATAGATCGTTCAGATTTTTAAACCACGATTAATGTACTGGTCATGGGTGAACATTTATCTTTTGTGCGATTTAGGGTGGGAAAAAGCGAAAAATGTTTTTGGAAAGTGTTAAAACATATTCACGTGTGTAATCCCTATAAAAGTAATTAGAGGTGTTTAGGAATGGGACGCCGTCACCTCCTTCTGCGAAGCAGTAATGCTAGAGAAGGAGGTGGCGGAACGTGAGAGGGAGAGAACCTCTCAACGTCCCGGCCGCCGCGGGAGGCGCCCCGTGCGTCGGGGGCCACCACCACGTGGCCCCCGGCCACCGTAGGCGCCGGCCTGTGGACGGTGGGCTATGGGCTAGCTTGCCGTCCGTCCGTCTCATGACGACAGGCCGTGTCGACGGCGCGTTCGTGTTCCACGCGCGCCTCAAAGAGAGTCAGCAAAAAGGAAGGGGTCCGTAAGGACCGATGCCTGCCGGGGTTCCGGGACTGTTCGAAAGAGATACCGTGGCCCCGGAACACACACACACGTGGTGTTTCATTCATGTCTCCTGTTATACTTAGTCCCATAGAGTCAGAGACGAGCCTATATACATATCAAGGTTCCACCACCGAGCTGCTACTGAGTAATTTCTAGTAGAAAACACAATAACACTTTGTTAAATGTCCTGGAAATCTAACCCACTCGTCTAAAGATGTCGTAGTTAAGTTAGTAAATGGCATGTTAAACTAGCACAGCATGGCGTGAGGAATAGTGTAACTTAGACTAATATCTTCTTTCTGATGCTTCTGTTGTTGTGTCTTATTAAAAACACAAAACAATCAAAAAACAATCCTAGCCTAATTAAACTTTTTAACAAACTACATTATGATGTCAAAACACCTTCCGTACACACTAAATAAATTTTGAGATAAAAAAAAACAGGATGTAATTTATTGAAGCCTAAAATTTTTTTTAAGTAAACTATTTGTGTTGCAAAATAAACTTAATTTACCAAGATTTTTTTTTTATCGGAACACTTTTGGTTTCTACATCCAACTGAAAGATTTATGCAAACTTCTATACTAATATTATTAAGAGGTAAAGTTTGTGAGGTTGTAGGGGGTAATCTCTGGATCTACTGAAACAATTTTGAAAATTCTTTGTCATAGGCTATATTTAGATGATTTCCAAACAAAACGCGAGCGAAGCCGCGGGCAAAACCTAGTCATTTTTAACTCTAGACTTGCTCCTATTCATTTATACATAAATTAGAATTAGTAGGTACTGATAAGATGTAAGATATTATGATAATAATTACTTAGGTAATAAGTTCAGATTTTGGCATCGATAGAATAGATTAAATACAATTCAGGTGCTATGATTTTAGTTATCCTGATTTGATAGCATTAATCAAAACAAATGATGTCTGTTTTATGGAGAGATCATTATTTCGAAATCGATAACGACATTAAAAAACCGGCCAAGTGCGAGTCGGACTCGCACACGAAGGGTTCCGTACCATTGACTATATTTAGTATTTGTTGTTATAGCGACAACAGAAATACATCATCTGTGAAAATTTCAACTGTCTAGCTGTCACGGTTCATGAGATACAGCCTGGTGACAGACAGACGGACAGACGGACGGACAGACGGACAGACAGCGAAGTCTTAGTAATAGGGTTCCGTTTTTACCCTTTGGGTACGGAACCCTAAAAAATAAAATCCATTTATTTCAGGTTCTCCCGAATATGACAATTATACGAAACACGAGATAAATACAAATCACAAGATAAGAATTAATTAACATAAGAATTTAAAAATAATAATAAAATAAAATAATAATAAATACAACGTCAACAAATCAGAAATACAATGTCAAAGAAATCAAATCAAAGTCAATATCACACAAAAAAGAATAAGTCGGAAATTAAATTAATAATAAAAAATTAAAAAAATTTGAGTGTAGGGCAAATTTTGGATAAAAAATAATAACTTAAATGAATAAAAGCTTAGCAATAATATCAAATTCGTCGCTAACATGCCCATGCCCTGGCTAGCAAAATTTAGGTGAACCCTAGCAGATAAGTCAAAAAGGTGTAAATCAAAATTCCAAGTTACCAGTAAAATCACTGCACAAAATTTCAACCAAAAGTAATTTGGCAAAACCGCTTACACGTGAAAAAGCTTGATGGCATTAACGGCATTACATAATAAATGCAACAGAATACGGTACACCGCTCACTCTCGTCAACCACAATGCAATTCAATGCACCTCGGCATATCGTTCATTTTTTTAAAACGATTTCGTGTAGTTGAAACCTGAAACACTTTTTGATAATCTGTAGGGAAGATTATTATTTTTCTCAAACATGCTTGGAGATTTGAGCATTATTTTGACAACCTTCTTCGAGATAAAGCGAAATTGCTGTACTGGCCAGATACATGCGACCAGTGGCCGGCAAAAGTTGTATGAAACTCCGTGTCTGTCGTGTTTAGCGGCTGCCTTTATGATCAGAGTGTCTAACTTTCAATTCGTCTACATAATATTTAACTCTTAGTTGTCGTGTTATTTAAAAATGGAGCGATCTTTTACTCTGAAACATGGCAGCTCTTTAGTAAATTGATCCCGCTTATTTGGATCCCGGGCAACCAAGGAGGTAACTTATCAAAGGTTTTATTTAAATTTCGAATTGGCTTGCAAATAGAAAGCCATTTATCGAAAAAAAAATCAAATGAACTCTTCAACGCGAGAGTTTTAATTTCCTCGCATTATTTGAGAAAAGTAATATACAAGCCTTGGTCACAACTAGGCATTGATGGACTTACGTATGTGTGTCTCGGCTCACATTTACACGTTCGTCCATCAATACCTCTCTCATGCTTAGTGCGTGTGTGTGTATGTGTGTGTAGGTGAGTGTGTGTAGAAAAAAATGGGTAAGTTAAACTATGTGTTTTAAGAGCGCCTCAGTATCATCATAAGTAAAGTATGGTTTTATCCAATTTGTTACCATTTTTTTACATTAATGTAGTTGTTTACATTTTGTAGTGTCCTTCCGGTCTTTTCCAACACGACTAAAATGGCTTCCTATTTCCAAGTATGATTACTACTACTGAAGGTATCCAGGCTCCCATAGAAACATAATATTTCCCAATCAGGGTATTCAACAAAGGTATTTCCATAAGATTACAAAATCCCGTAATCACAAGCACAACTCAGGAGAATATAATAATTATTTTTAATCACCGATTCCTGGATTACAAAGGTTCATTGTGAAAGTGTCACCCTTAGGATTAGCGTTATTTATATTATGATACGAGGGTTCCTTTGTTTATGAATAGTGCGATAGGGTAAGCGGTATTTATGTAGGTCAGTAATTGGATGGGTTTTGCGATTATGTTTAGATAAATGGGGAGATAAGATTTAAGATGATGTTGTTAATGAGTTTGGCTCATAAACGGTTAGTTGTGATTGCTTTATCTATGCCAAGTAAGGTTATTATTGTGTTGAGTTATGTGTTTGTGTGTTTTTGTCTAACCCTATGGGAAATACAGGCGTAATATTACGATATTTTGTGTGAGGTATCTTTAACCAAAACTGGTCATGTTCTGTAACATTTTTGTCCAAACAACATAATCACTGGTCTTTAGAGACTGGTGATTATGTCAACTTGAAATACAGCACTGGGCTACTCATCATTCTCTTGCCCTTATCGCAATTCATTTGGGGTCGGCGCAGCATGTCTTCTTCTTCCATACTTCTCTATTTTTCGTCATCTCATCAGACACTTCTTCCCTTGCCATATCATTCTTTACACAGTCCATCCATCGTTTCTTTGGTCTTCCTCTACTCATATACCCATCCACATTCATACTCAAAACAAATACAGCACTGGGCTACTACTGTTTTTAATCTTGAGGATCTAGAGAAACGCTCGTTTTATCAGCGATAACGATGACAGGAGTTGTTGTAGATATTCGGAACATTTTGGATGTCATTGCCTTTTTTTTTTTTTTTCGTATGGGAAATCATCAAATAACTCCTCCCGCTCTGGGCGGAGCAGGAGGGAGTGTCAGACTTTTACTGACTAAAACCCATCCATGTTCCTTCATCGCCCTTTGTGTTCCGGGGCCACGGTATCTCTTTCGAACAGTCCCGCAACCCCGGGGATGTCATTGCCTCAAGTGTTGACCCTTTAATCATAAATGATATTTATTTCTGTAAATTGGTTTAAAAAAATAGTTTTACACGTCACATGCACATCGTGTTATATTTTAAAACGAGATGTGTTTTGTACCTGACTACTCAGAGAAGAAACAGCGAAAATAATTAAACCAATCACATTCTAGAGGTCTCCAAAACTCCAACTTAGAAGTTAATTTCACGACCCCAACATGTAAAAAACAAAGCTACTTTAATACATCAGCACAAAATAAAAATCTCAACAATTACTCTCTTACCTATCCTCTTACGTTTCACAAATTCCCAATCAAAATAAAACAATAAAATATAAATAAGAAAGCCCAGCTGTTGTTCGCTCACGTTTATTTTCGTTCCGACGTTGACAAATACATTTAATTTGCCACTCAAAGGCGCTTAAGATTTAATACTCTCATCATCAATCATATTTTTTTAAAAGGACCAAATTAATTATTGTTTGTTTGGGTATTTTGTTTTCGTCTTTATACCCAATTTATTGTAGATTGAATGGAAATAATGGATTCGGTTTTATTTTTAGACTTTTTCATTTGTCTTTAAGTGTTCGTAGGACCAAAATATTAGATCTAAAAATAGTGGAAAAATATAGGAGATTTTGTACATTGAATAGAAATATTGGAATCGGTTTTATTTTAGACTTTGTCATTGGTATTTTAGTGTTGAAGGGACAAAATCTGATCAGATTTAAAAATAGTGGAGATATTTTTATTAGATAAGAGTATGGACTCACTCGCAAATCGTTGTGGCTAAATTACAACGGTCGCGTGGGTTGGTCTCTTAAGTTAAACTACGGTTGGGTTGGTACGTGGATGCATCACCATGCCCAACATGCCGAGATCCCTAAGTGCCGGCTAGACTGTTGACCTCAGCTATCATTTGTAGATCTTTGACAGTTGCCATCATGAGTAGTCAGTCATTCAAGTCTGTCTGACAACAAGGTAAGTTTTTCCAAGGGGTATTTCGTTACCTGTACTGAGTTACTGGTTTTAACACGAGCCCCTGTTAACAATACTAAATCTTTCCTTGAAAATTTAAAGCCTGCTTCCACACAGCCTCCGACAAATACAAATGCTACGTTCTAAATTTCTAGCCAAAAGGAAAGCTTTAAACTAAACAAATGCAAAGTTTCCAGCACTTAAGTACTTACAGGTACGTACGAGTACTTAGTAAATAACAAACGGAACGGTTCTTGAGAAATGAACATGCTTAAGGCCCCGTCCACGGCTTCTGGTAATACGACTTGTGTCAAGTGACACGCTCGCGCTTTTAAAAGACTACTTTTATTTGTTTTGTCCGCAGTCGATGTCGCAAGATGCATCTCCCTTGAACGTATAGCTCTTGATCACAGAATAATATGTTTTGTATACACATAAAATATCAACTAGAAGTTAAGCGTATCAAAAAAGGTTTGTGATCACTAGCATAAGCTGGTATAATTTTTTAAATTGAACTTTATCAAGAAAAAATCTATGTTGTGTGTTTTCTTTAGATAGAAATGCCCTGTTTGAAATGAAAAAATAAAACTATTTTTTCATATTATAATCTACCGTAACAAAAAAGATTTAGATTTTTCAAAGTGATCGCAAACTTTTTTTGATATGTGTACTTCAGGTGACAGCTAGGTTGCCTACCAGGGCACCTTTTTAAGCTATGGTCATCGGGTCTACGCATAACATGTAACATAATATACTATGCTGGTAGTGTGCTCTTAAAATTTTCTTTCATTTAATTTCCCCGCCGCGTCGCAGTCACAAATCGGGTTTCGCTTGAGCGCCTAGGTTGTGGCCAAGAGGTAAGGTAGGTACACATTATTGTGAAGAAGTACCGTTGAATATATTGTTGAGCTGTTAAGGTAGTGATACATTATAGTGAGGAAGTGTGAGGTGGCGGCGGTCACAGGTGCAGCTCAAAGAGCCTCAAATGAAGCTGGTTTTAGAGGTGTGAATGTTTGGATGTGGTAATAATATGGACACTTAATTAAATGGTATAGGTTGAGAAACAGATCGCAATGCTGCTCAGTGGAATTTGGTGCCTCTGACAGATATGACCCGTATTGCATGTAGGATATGAGAAGGTAATAATTTATTTGTCCAAAACATACACTCACACATGGCATAGCAACAACAACAACAACAACAGTCCATAACGTCCACTGCTTGACATAAGCCTCTCCCATGATGGGAGGAATTTGCCGTAATCTCCACGCTTGGCAGGCGGATTGGAGATCGCAGTGATGAAAGAGTAACAGAAGACGCTGCTGCCCATTCTCTGGTCTACGGAGGCGCAAGGTGCTCTGCCTCAGACATTAGTCGCCTTATACGACACCCGTGAGTGTAATGGGTTGATTCTTTTCTACTCTGCCGGATACCACACGGCTATATGGCATGGCATAGCAAGATGCGGTGATATTGTGTTGTGATTTGATGTAAATTGAAGTGATGAACTTTGTGAAATGTTGCTAGGCGAAAAAAAAAATGTTTATTTGCAAGATACCCAGAACGCGTAGACAAGTAGCAAACGCTTTCAAAACATTTCATATTTCTACAGCGACTTTCAAAATGAGAAACCTAAGCTTTCTGGTTACTTATTTATTTATCCAAAAATACATTCTAAGCTCACAGTTAATTTAACCAAAATGCTTAAATAATAAAACATAATTACTCTTATTAAAATTACATGTCAAACAATAACCATAATCATTATGTTAATAAAAATTAATTTTGGCTTATACATCATCGTTATCGGTGATCAAATATCATATAAATGTACTTAAATTAAAAGCCTGCAGAATATTCTTAAATAAATTCTAATACTTTTATCTGAATATCAAAGAATTTATCGCCCGTTGGACTCAGTAACATTTTTTCACACATAAGATTGATTATCCCTGTAGGACTTGCGTTTTATTTTATTTATTCATTCCGAATCTGCATAAAAAGCCCTTTTTACCCAAAACCAATACAGAAAACTCATCAATCTATCCGCAAATCTGAGGGTTCTCTGCAAAAAAGTCAAAGCCGCAATTTTTTTCAAAGAGAAGTCCAGTCCATTCGCAGTTATTGACCTTTCTTGACATAACTGTCAAAATCACAATGATCGTTATTGCCTTAAGGTTGCTCTTGAGTTGCTTCTACTGACACAAGTCCATCAAGATGATAGTGGTCTTTATTCTTTATGTGATAAGATTTGTTTTGGGTTGCAGCTGTCAGACCTAAAACGTTTCTATAAAAGGACTGTAATTGCCAACATTACCATGATCATTTTTACTTGTCGGTTGCCTGACCGACTATTTCCTTCGCCGTTCTTTATCACGATATTCGTTTCCGTGACTGACCTAAGAATCGTTCGGGGAACAAGAAATATTTCCGTTTGTGTTTATGAATAAATTCGACGTTTTTATGTATTGATATTGTTTCTTAAATGTGTCAGTTCTTTGCGTCAAGTGTTGAATAATGGATCATTTCTTGAATCGTGTTATTTTCATTTTACTTATAATTTTTTGATTGGAAGACGAGAATTTTGATAATACACTTGGAAATCGTTCGTCTGGAAAAGTAAGAGATACTCAGTACCTACACAAAGAGCTATGTTGGGCATTGTCAGACATCACTGGGATTCTACCGAATCAAATCATACGGTGCGTGGATGAGATTGCCAGTATTGCTACGCCGTAGCTAAAAAGTGCTACGCCGTAGCATAGGACAGCTAAGCCGTAGGCTCTGCGTCTCTCGAATTAAATATGGGATATTTTTAAAATGCACATCTGTATAATTTTTCAGCACATTAAGTAACTCCACTAATTAACTGAATGCATGCCAGAAAAATGAATGCTGTGCAAAAAAACCAATTGATTAACAAAACATGTCCTACAAAAAACTAAAAAATCACACAAAACGAATAGAAAAAACACACCAAAAAATGTGGTTCGTACATCGGTTAAACGATTTATAAAACAAAAATACGAATTGTTTATCAAAAATCCTAACTAGCACTCTAAATTGTACAATCTTACTACGGAATTTATTTTATGGAGGGCATGGACACCGGGCCGTAGGCCGACGAAGGAGGCCGGCGGTGGCCTGGCACTTCAGGGACGTGAAAGAGTGTTATTTAATGCGATCGAAGCGAGCGCGCGTCATGGTGTCGTAGCAGGTTCTAAAATAACAAAAAAAAAACAGTTCTGCAAATACCATACAGTATATTTAATTTGATTTATTTAGTGTGCATAATTTGTGTGCAATTCAGTGTTTTTGGTTTAACTTTGAAATATTTTGTTCGAAAAAAGGGAATATATCGTCCCCGTAGTTGGAAAATTAAATAAGTCCGATTTTGGCGATTTTCACTTTTCCCTATTTTCAAAACACCTAAAACATGCCGCATATTTGAGCCTTACAGGCATTTTCGTATCTTATTCCGTTCCAAAAATATAGCCATTTTTGTCGGACAGATGGAATAATAAATATCTTCAGACAAACACTATTTTTTTAAAGGAAAAATAAATAACTCAGTAAATAAATCAATAACTGTGGTCAATGATAAGTTGAATGTCAAATAAATTAAATAACATGAGTTGTTGAATTTTTCCTCAACCTAAAAATTGTTTCACAAAACTAACTAAGTTCTAGGAAAACTAATTAACTCTATTTATTTAATTCTGCTATTAATAATTCTGATTATAACGTACCTAATTTATAGATACTTGATGTTATCTATTTCTTCTACAACTAGATAGTGATTAATGTATAAGATGCTAGGCAAATAAAATTAAATAAATTAAGTTGTTTATAATTGCCATAAAACAAAATACACCTGAGGAAAGAAACAGCCCTGCTCTGGAAAAGCGAAAACATCGAATTGCCAGACGGTTACGGGACAGCACTCAAGAGGCTCGTCTCAACAGAGAAAAAACTCGATAGCAACCCTGCTCTTTGAGACAGATATACAAAACAGATGAACTCGTACATAAGCAAGGGATAAGCCGAAAAAGCGCCCAAGACAAGCACAGTTGGTAGGACATGGTACCTCATCACACCATTCATCATTTTGACGTGTTCAATCCCATGAAACCGGAAAAACTCCGTATAGTCCATGACGTCGCAGCCAAATCAGGAGGGATGTCACTGAACGACTTCCTACTCACGGGTCCAAACCTACTACAGTCGCTGCCCTGCGTCATGATGAGATTCCGCCGACACCCAATAGCAGTTGCCGGCGACCTAAGCGCTCGAACCAGACCTGTCCGCCTAGTGGGGAAGTTGCGACAGCTCAAGAACGTCGACTTACCAAGATGCTATCCGAGATACAGTGAAGCTACAGAAACAGAAGTCCACGTCTTCACCGACGCAAGCGAGATGGCGTACGCAGCAACTGTCACTGGCGATCGACAACAGCAGACGGTAAACAGCACGTCACTCTCGTCATGGCAAAGGCGAAAGTGGCACCAATCAAACTACAGTCAATACCGCGCCTCGAGCTACAGGCCGCGGTATTGGGAACCCGCATAGCAGCAGCCATCATAGAAGAACACGGCATCAAACTCGCATCAATGACGTACTGGACAGACAGCAAAACCGTCCTCACGTGGATTCGAAGAGGATCGCGAGTATACAAACCGTTTGTCGCCCATTGCACAGCATCTATAGAAGAAAACAGCAAGGTCGAAGACTGACGATGGGCACCTACGAAAATAAACATAGCTGACAGCGTCACTCGCGACGTACCACACCACTTTGACTCACATCATGAGTCGTTCCGTGGATCTAGTTTTCTGTACGACAAACCGTTGACGTGGCACAGAAAAACCTCCAATCAACAAAGAACACTCACAGTCACTGATAGAAAAGGCAACAACAGACCTTCTCTGACAGAAGTTATTCCAGATCGTGAAGAAATGGGAGTGACTATTTCGTGCTGCAGCGAGCGTCCTACGCTTCATATATCCCTGTTAAAAGAAAACGGAGAAAACGTTCTACAAATGTACACAGAAAAATACAGAAAAGGATTCTGACTGGAGAAAACAGAAGAAGGCGACCAAACCCCTTCCCAAGATGACGGCCATGACATGAGGCACTCGGGTCGAGAAATAGACTATTGAAGCAGAACTTCTCCGAAAAACAGAGACACTACTCATACAGATCTCACAGCAACAGTCGTTCTCTCAAGAAATATCAAATCTACAGCAACAGAATTCCATAGAGAAGGACAGTCGACTGAGGCCGCTTCGTATAGAATTAATAGACAATGTCATACGGCTGAAAAGTCGTATCGCCGCCATCCACGAAATAGCCGACGATGCGAAGCAACCACCTACACGGTGACCATCGCATCACCCAGTTATATATAGACTGGACACAGAAGCCTACAGCACAGCGGTACAGAGCTCACCATCAACGAGGTGCGACAACATTATTGGGTTATCGGGATGTGGCCGACTACGAAGAAGATACTGGCACAATGCCTACAGTCTCGTATCCGCAAGGCACAACCCTCCGTGTCTGCGACCGGCGACCACCCCAGAACGCGCCTAGCATATCATCAGAGGCATCACCTACAACGGGCTTGACTACTTCGGCCCGCTGTCAGTCACCGTTGGTCGTCAGCTTCAAAAAAAGGTACGTAGCACTATTCACGTGTCTGACCACCAGAGCCGTCTACCTCGAGATTGCCGCCAGCCACAGCGCAGAATCCGCTATACTGGCGTTGCGCCGGTTCGCCATGCGTCGAGGCTGCCCTACCGAGATTCACTCCGACAACGGCACCAACATGCACGGTGCCGACAAGGAGCTCCGAGACGCCTTCCAATGAGAGGCCAGTCGCCGAGGCATCGTGTGGCACTTCATAACGCCATCAGCACCCTTCAGGGGGGCGCCTGGGAGCGCCTTGTCCGCTGTGTGTAGTCCGCCCTGTACGCCGTCCTCCACGAGAGACATCCACACGAGGAGGTGTTGTCCACCTTATTGTGTGAGGCAGAGTACACTGTAAACAGCCGGCCGCTCACGCACGTATCAGTAGACAGCGATGACGACGAGGCCATCACGCCAAATCACTTCCTTCTCGGCGGGTCAGCGAGGTTGCCAACACCTGGCAAAGTATCGACAGCAAAAAGATGTGGCGGCGCTCACAGATTCACTTGTTATAATTGGTGTAATTTTGTTTATTTTTTTAAGTTTGTGGTAAGATAAGTATTCTGATTACAATACACTTTTTGTAAATTTTATTGTACTTTTCTATTTCTTCCTTAATATAACTTTATTAATATCATAATACAGCTTTTATTTTATATGAGACCAATAATAGTTAAAAAAATATCAAAGTAATAATAACGTACAAAGCCACTAAATTTTAATATTTCGAGTTCGATAAATTCAATAACTGCATTTATTTCACCCAATTTTACTCTACCAAATGTATTTAGGTTGTAGGAAAACTAAATAAGTAGCCGAAATAAGTAGCTAATTGTAGTTACGTTATAAATAACAGTTGTGGCAAAATTAAACAACTTGATTTTTTATGTGTTATTTAGTTAAAGTTAAAGATAGAGTTCAGTTTGTTAAAGCATAATGCAAAAAGTAATCAGGTCCACAAAATATAAAATTACCGACAGTGAAATTGTCTCACATTTTTTGACAAATGTACATTAACTAAAAAAAAAACACTAAATCACGTTTATCTCAGAACTACAAAATCAGAGTTATTTAATTTTCCAACTACGGGGACGATATACAGATATCGATTTAATTATTTGCCATTATAAATTACCTAAAGTGCGTTTTAATTGTATCTATGGTCACTATTTGACTATAACATTAGTACTGACATTATCAGAACCTTGATGCACTCTAGTTTCTGCAATGGTAAGTATCTGTGTCAAAACCAACTGTCAACCGATCCACTGGCTGATGATAATTCTTTTAACCAATCACAGAAATTGAAACAAGCTTGGCAATTTGTTCATCTGGGATCGGCGCAGCATTTTCTTCTTCTATACTTCGTTAGTAAGTTAGTCTTATTACACGACTGCTGTATGTTTTTCAAGCGTATCTTGAATGTTTGTTTTTTGTAAATTTCTTTTTTACCAAGATAAAATTATCTACCCACAAGAACCAGTGACGTCAAACATTTTCATCCAGACACACGTACCTCCCTCGCCTACTCTATTCCCTTCATTACGGCCCCCTGTGTATTGTTTGACCGGAATTCTAAGCGATAATGAGCCTCCTCGAAATCACTAGCAAACGTGTTTGGTTTATAAATCTGTAATAATCTGGTCCTTTTGGGCTTTTTGTGGGCTGTATTTTTAGATAGTATGTTAGTTTAAGACTGAATCGAAATAGTAGGTTGACTAAAATGGGCCAGACAAGCCAAGAGGCAGAACAGGTCTAGATATAGCGGTTTTCAGCGATAACGATGATAAAAAGTGAAAAATTAATTGGATTCATATAAGCAAAAACATTTTTCATATAGAGAGTGTTTTCAATGATCGGCCAAATTTTCAGAGATGGTTTAGAATCGATAATATTTTCGATATAATGAAAAAAAAACTTTTTTAAATAAAGAATTTAAAAAAAAGGTTAAAGGGGTAAGGTAAGGATTTTTATTTTATTATTATTTTGTGAGTACATAAATAAATACAATTTAATTCCTGTCCACCAGCACAATATAGTTCAACAACCTAGATAGGTAGCAGTTGGCACACACATAAATTTGGCGGTGCATGCACGCACACAAGTGCATTGATTCCCACTAGGTTTGTGATTTAGGTAATTTTTAGGACATTTTGAAATGAATGCACATAATACAACAAAACAATACAACAAAACAATACAACACATACAAATACACACACACAGACATATGAATACATTTTGAATTTTATTCTATATATTTTGATAATAATATTGAAAATGCACTTTTGGTTTGATATTTAGATCTTAATTTTAAATTTTACCTGTTCATTGAAAACTAACCCTGTATAATAATACCAGCATCACTGTCCCACTGCTGGACAAAGGCCTCTTCTTATACAGAGATGGCATGAACATTGATTACATGCTTGCTCAGGACGGGTTGGCGATTTCAGACCTACGTTTATAAATAGCTGTTGTGTTTATATTGTTTCGTTGTTATTTGCATGCATGTCATGTCCTTGCGGCAACTAAATAATTATATTTTCTTTCAAGTCACTAATTCCTTTTCAAATAACCTATCAACGATATTGGTCCTTAACACTTCAATACCCGCAATTACAGACACAATTAAAATAACAATGCACCGTGCCTCTGGAGGCACGGCCGGGAGCATACGGGTTAACACAACTCTGGCAAACTAGCGGCCAAAGGAATGACAAGTAACATTTGAATAACCTACCCAAAACATCAAAAAACTCGTCGTCTAACAAGAAAGCTGCCAAAACATGCCTCCTCCATTAGGACAGCGCACATCAGCGCACAAAGACTAATGATTGAAGTTCTCCCGCCGTGTGTAACAAGGATTTGTCAAGGACTGTCTCCACTTAATCTCGGCTTCAAATACCGTACCCTGGGAATGAGCAAGCGTAAATAGTGCTTGGGATTAACATGTGAAGGTGAATTGGTTGGTATTCAAATTTTAAGTTGTTAATGAAGCGGGTTTTCTTGTAAGTTTATCAAGGATTGCACGGTTAAAAGTTAATTATTTCCGTGTTCGTATTCTGAAGATCAATAGGCAGTTGAAATATGAAAGTACAAAAAAGAAGAAATACAATTTTGCATTGGTGAACGGACAAACTGCTATAGCTGTCATGCAAGTCTTTATTTATTTGCAAAACCGTTGCACTCAGTAAACTGCAGGTGATTTTTTTGATAGAATCAGAATCTATCTAACAATCTAAATAGTTTTACTGCGTCTCAGTCATGTTTTGTTATAACCTATAACTCACAAATATAAAACACCATGCTTTGAGATCAAAATTAAATGACAAACGGCACATGACGCCATAAAAACAGCCAACAAAATCCAGTTCCCAAAAAAGAATCAAAAAGCAAACGAAAATTTTCAGTTACTAAGTTTCCACAAAGGCCACATTCCTGTACTTTATTCCACATTCGTCTACGGTAGTCCATTTTACACGAAAATCGCCGAAGCTATGCACTTCGGTACTTTCGGTAGCCGGTCGATAAGAACTTTTATGGCACAATGCACTTTCTGAAATTCGTTTTAAGCCTCGTAGCGGTTAAGCGTTGAGGCATGTGACGTGTCTGTAACATGTCAGTGTCACGCCCGAGAATTGGGATGTTCACGCTATTTTTGAAGTGACTTTTTAATAATGGGAGTAAAAATACGCTAACGAAGCCGAATAGCATTTATTTTCTCCGTCATTGTAGAGTTACTTAGTTTGATGTACTTGTGTCTTAGTCTGAATACTTGGTGGATGACTTCGTGAAGGGTGCAACAACAACAACAACAGCAACAGCCCATAACGTCCACTGCTGGACATAAGCCTCACCCATGATGGGAGGAATTTGCCGTAATCTCCACGCTTGGCAGGCGGATTGGAGATCGCAGTGATGAAAGACTAACAGAAAACGCTGCTGCCCATTCTCTGGTCTACGGAGGCGCAAGGTGTTCTGCCTCAGACATTAGTCGCCTTATACGACACCCGTGAGTGTAATGGGTTGGTTCTATTCTACTCTGCCGGATTCCACACGGCGTAAAAAGGGTGCATTTACACCTTATATGCAGTTGGTTATTAAAGCCTTGATCAAAAGGATTGGAAGTCCCTTTACTCAGTAGCGGGATGACGCAGGCCAACAGTAACTACAGACTTTGTTTGTTTAGTGGACACAATCGTAACTGCTGAGTATAACTGGACCGGGGTTCGATTCCCGGGACGGACTAATTGTTATTGGGTTTTTCCATCAGGAATTTCACAGTCGTAACTAGTAGTCTGGGTTTTTGTCCTGTTGATAGCAATAAGCTTGCCTCCAATTACATGGGACTTAATGTAACTGGCGATATGTATAAGTACACATCTGCCTATTCTTTCAAGGATTGCAGGGGTGGTAATATGTGGAGTTCTTAAAGTTTAAATTTAAACTGACATTATATAGAAATTAATTAATACATTGATGAATTGTCGTAACCATGAAATATAATTTTACTCCTAATAATAGCTAATTTACTAACTTTACTAACTACTTATTTTAATAATTGTTTTTTATAATGTAATTAATGTTCCTAACTAAAACTAATATTAATCGAAGCAAGACTGTAAATTCTATTATTATGACAATGATGTGTATATTGTGTATGACTATTGACATAAAATTATATTATTAGGCATGTACTAGAAATATTTGCACGACTGATAAGTCGAATATAGTGAAACTAAAATTATTTTACCATATCATGTAAGCACCTATATTCTAGCAAATAAATAAATTTCATTTCATTTCATTTCTAATATCTTTCAAAACATAACATTTCCTTACATGTTGTCAAGCACCTAATTCTCTTGCAGACAACACACTTGCCCTCACATTATTCTCACAGTTTGCGAATGAGCCGTCATATGTCACCTCCTCAGGTTAGCATCATGTTGTGGGTTACAGCCTCAATTACAACCAGAAGTTATTTTTGAAGTGATAACTTCTTTAGGCGCGTTGAGCACTTTTTGGGTGAAGGAAAAACATTGAACTCATCGTCATGTAACGTGCGGTGACGCTTCGTAGCCATTCGTAACACTCGTAGCATCCGCTACGGCCTAGCACCACATAGGCATGCGCGAGGCATAACCAGTGCTACGACTGGGGCGGGGCATGTGTACTTTTTGTTTTCAATTCTATCAGCAGTCCCCAAAGACTGCTCCGATTTTTTTAAATTAATTAACAATAAAAAATGTCCACTCTTTTATTTTGTAAACTGTAGGTAACTTTTCAAATCAGCAATAATGTACAGGTTGTAAACAGACCCTTCACGAAGCCGTCAACCAAGCATTCTGTACATCAAACTTAGTATCTCTGCGCAAAAATTATTGCTGGGAAACTACTTTTTATTTTGGGGTGACAAATCACATTTTACGGTAAAACTCAATGTAACGCATTCAACACATTGTGCTGATGGATGCATCGAGTAGTAAACGGGTCATATTTAAAGTAAAGTTATAACATTAAAAACTTGTATTAAAAAAAAAAGTGAAAAAGTTGGAACTTTGACCCCCAGTGTCTCCGTAAGTAAAAGGTTCCCAGGTACAAAATATACGGTATAGAACAAAAAATAATCGCAGTGACGAGGAAAATAAGTGCTTTTCGGCTTTCTTAAGGCTCTACATAGTTACACCCTTTAGTCATACAACGATATGCCGGGATTTTTTGAAGTGAAAACTTCTTTAGGCGCGTTGAGCACTTTTTGGGTGAAGGCAAAAACATTGAACTCATCGTCACGTAACGTAACGTGCGGTGACGCTTCGTAGCCGTTCGTAGCACTCGTAGCATCCGCAACGGCGTAGCACCACATAGGCATGCGCGGGGCATAACCAGTGCTACGACTGGGGCGGGGCCTGTGTACTTTTTGTTTTCACTTCTATCGGCAGTCCCCAAAGACTGCTCTGATTTTTTTCAACACCCTGTCTCTACACAGTTTCACAAAATGTCAAATTATTATGTTAGTTTGTCAAGCACCTAATTCCCTTGCGGACAGCACAGTGGGCCAAACATTAGTCTCACAGTTTACGAGTGAGCCGTCATTTGTCACCTCCCCAGGTTAGTATCATGTTGAGGGTCACAAGTGTTATACGGCCGCGAGACTTTATGGTCCAGTCGGGTGACGGTTTGTGTTTATGGCTGCATTTGTGAGTGTTTCAAGTTATACTGTTTCCTACTTACTTTAAGGTGTAGTTTAAGATGAATATGTGCTCAACAGACCTTGAAAAGTCCTGCTGAGTCTAGGTCAAGCTAAGTCTTATTCGGTTTTCACTTATTTAATTTCTCTGGAGTCTGAATTTGTACCTGGTTGTTGGCAATAGCCTCGCGCCTTTAATATGGGACTGTTTGTTAGACTCGAGGCAAACAACAACAACAACAGCCTATAACGTCCACTGCTGGACATAAGCCTCTCTCATGATGAGAGGAATTTGCCGTAATCTCCACGCTTGGCAGGCGGATTGGAGATCGCAGTGATGAAAGACTAACAGACAATGCTGCTGCCCATTCTCAGGTCTACGGAGGCGCAAGGTGTTCTGCCTCAGACATTAGTCGCCTTATACGACACCCGTGAGTGTAATGGGTTGGTTCTATTTTACTCTGCCGGATACCACACGGCTCGAGGCAAAATATTTTTGTTATTGTTTGGGGGACGAAGTAAAAGGAGTATGTAATGATCGTAGCTGTTAGCGTTCTGGAGTTTCTGCTTATTCTAATAAAAGTCTTTTTGCATTTATAATACTTTATTATATTAAAGTTGCAAGAAAATAAACTGAAAAATCTTTTGTCTTATGAATTGAAGTCGCAAACGTAGGTATTCTCTCAGCCAATAAGCCGATTACTCATTCTTCCCTACCTATTCTCCAAAACTGAGTTCGTCTCCTTACGAAAACAATAAATCTTCAGTGACTGAATAAAAATCAAAGCTATTGTTACTATCATTTTCTGTCTCAAACAAGTACAATAGGTACCTTTTGATATTGAAATAAATAATAAAACGGTACTCGAACAATGGCCGGACAATTTATCATCGAATTATTTTGAACGAAAGCGATTCGCCATCTTGGGCGACATCCAAAACTTTGTTTGTCCCGACCAGATTTATTGGCGGGGTTATCGTCACTGCAAAGATGAGTAGCAGAAAGTCAATTTCCTAAGTCTTTCAAAAATAAATTAAGTTTATGGGAAGTTTATGGTATTGCCGTGTGGTATCCGGCAGATTACCGTATGGTATCCGGCAGATTGCCGTGTGGTATCCGGCAGGTTGCCGTGTGGTATCCGGCAGAGTAGAATAGAACCAACCCATTACACTCACGGGTGTCGTATAAGGCGACTAATGTCTGTGGCAGAACACCTTGCGCCTCCGTAGACCAGATAATGGGCAGCAGCGTTTTCTGTTAGTCTTTCATCACTGCGATCTCCAATCCGCCTGCCAAGCGTGGAGATTACGGCAAATTCCTCCCATCATGGAAGAGGCTTATGTCCAGCAGTGGACGTTATGGGCTGTTGTTGTTGTTGTTGATGGGAGTGTCGGTGCCTCGGAAAGCCCGTTAAGCCGTTGGTCCCGGCTGTCATCAGTCGTTCCTCTTCATCTGCCTACCCTTGTCCCAACTTTGTCGGGGTCGACTTCCAGTCTCACCAGATTTTGACGGAGCTACTGCCTATCTGACCTTCACAATGACAACCCAGGTAGTACGATGCCCCTTGGTAAGACTGGTTGTCAGACTTTCGGGCCACTGACTACCTGTAACGACTGTCACAGATCTACATGACAGCCGGGACCAACGGATTAATGTATTTTCTGAGGCGGGGAGGAAACTCGGTATGTAAAGGGTGGTCACCTATGCACGAGCCGACCTAGGCAAGCGCGGCTTAACCTAGAAATCAACCCAAGCGGCTTTTATAAACTAACCACGAGCTTTTCGAATCTTGAACCTACCTACTTTAGTTACAAAACACAAATTTTAATTAATTTTGATCCTTCTGCAGCTTTGTTGTGATTTATGCGTCCCCTGATGACGGATCGTTGCAAACTATGGGCTATTTGTGGTGACCATAGATATCGGTGCGGTTCCCAATAGACGTTATTACTTCCCTATCGAGTTTCGAACGGTGATTAAGAAATGGTAACAGAAGGCTGGACTATATTGGGGTGTTTTGATGGTCAAGCCTTGGCTTAGAATTGGTTGTAGTAGGTTTCACTTGGAAACTCCTTGTGTTTTGAAAACGTGGCTATGGAAATCAGGTCTTCTTTTTTAAGTAGAAAAGAAAGAGGCGGTAAAAATATTTATTAGTCGCATAGACATGAGATGTTTACAAAATGACAAAAAAATAAATAAACAATAAACATACAACGCGTGTTACATACACGCGCAGCACCTAAAACGCTGACCGCTCGTTAGCCTGATTACCGCGGATTGCACCTTGCACCAGCGGAGACACGAGGCGCCGACGCAGCTCAACGTGATGCACCCCGGCACCGGACAACGCGGCCTTCGCGAAATCGTCACTTTTGGCACAGCATCGGTCAACTGTCGACTATCTAGCTCATAATTAATATTGTAATTTTCGTAATTAAATTAAGTTTTTGTACATTTTGTATTTCTTTCAATCCTCCGGCTACAGCCTTCGTAATTCGCGTAACAAATATTTATGCATAGATTCAATAGGACGGATCAAAAAACTTATTTGCAAAAAATAAAACCTACTTTAAAACACAAAAAAGTGAAAAATAACTTTATCTTCAGAAGTAAGGTGACTTTTGTTTGTTTGGTTTTTTTCTATTATTAATCCATTTATTTCAGATTATAATCTATAAAATAAATTAAACTAAAATCAATTTGCACACATAACACAAACACAATTACATAAAACTATATTGAAATCAATTAGTACAATGTCATATAATACAAAAAAGCTAGTTAGCTAGTTTTTTTTGTCATAGCGCTGGTTTTCAGTGATCACCTCAGAAAACGTTCGGAAAACAAGACGGCTTAAATACTTTGAATACTTAGATAAGAAAATAAAATAAGGTACAAGCTTCGTCTTATTTTCGTGTCAATGACCTAGATAAACATGTCTGACAGAACCAACACCCCACACCCCTTATAATAAGAAGCTCAAATATTTAAAACAACACTGCGTGGATTTGCGCCCGATTGATGGTAATAGGCTACATGGGGCTCAAACATAACTGGCTAAATGTGGGTGTACTAGCAGGTACCTTTGTCTAACCCCTCAGAGATTACAGGCGTGATGTTATGTCATATTATCCGTTCTAACACTAACCGTTACTTAGTTTGCTGTTCAATGTTTCTTTGTTAAAAATAGCACAGAAGGGAAAAATTACAAAAAGCAAATTCAGCTTTGTCTAGAAGCTGAATAACTTACATCAAATATGACTCAATCTGCCGAAAATGACAGCTTAATAAGATTACTCCATAAATCTTTAATTCTACATGCCAAGCACTTTTACAGAAGGCTTGAAACTCCCGAAAAAGTAAGATTCGATCAATATAAAGCGCTAAGTAATGTGAAAATTGCGTCTTATTTCAAAGGAAGGTGATTTTTCTCACCAACTTAGCAGTTTTTCCTTTTAAATTCCTCTGGAATTTATATTTTATACGGATTTTGGTATAAAAAGGGTTATAAAGAGCTTACGTTGATCACGTTTGCTGTTTTACTTTATGCTGGGTTTTTAGCTGTTTTTAAAGTAAATGTACTCTACTTAACAAATAATTTTAAACCTTTAGGGTTGAGTTTTTTACGTAAAAAATATAGAATATAATAAAATTAGATCTTCAAAAACATCATACTGCATTTATCTCGATTTATTTTGAGTCAGCTCATATAATTTTCTTTTTTTGTACTACTTTATTGCCATATCAACTTTCACATAGGTCCATCCAATGTTTCTTATGTCTTTCTCTACGCTCGTTGGCGTTGGGCTAAGCGCCAGAATTGAAATCCATATTCATAAATACATTACATTTCGTTGAGCTCCTTGAGTTATAAGTCGAGCTACACGTTAACTGACAAATGCTTGCACTGACTGGACAGGTCCACTCAAATCTGTATGGTTCATTCTTCAAAAGACCATCTCAGGCACTAATCTGCATAGTCCTCATGTGAATTGAGCAAGATTATGTCTGGACTTTAAAAGAGACTACGACCTCTGAGTTTGTTTCGGCTGTTTCATCTCAGAGTAGTCAGGTACAAAACACCGGCCCCATCCAGTTTTATAAAATGACGTGTAAAAGTGTTTGTAAAAACCTTCTTGCAAAATAAACATCATTTATCATTAAAAAAGTAAAAACATGCTACTGAAAGTGCCTAACTCAATTGAAATTTTCATCGACATGCTAAGAAGAAGAATACATTCAATTAAGTGTATGTGAAAACGGGCTATTTAGCGAGCATATAGTTTTTGTTAACACAAACCTGAAATAACTACCTACCACTTTTTCGTACAAAACAGTGACAAATTAAAAACTGTAACCAATATCCCGATTTACAGTCACAGAATACAATATCGAACACATCGGCGTCCCAGCCAGAGATATGTCGCGTTGTTACAATTCAATTTTTATTTGATAGCCAAAACGAGGTTCGTAAAATTTAACTGTTTCACTCGCGTATCTGGGTAGCAGGCGTGCGATGTATGCAAATCAGGGGGTTACCGTGGAGCTGGGTCGTGGTGGTGTTGGCAGAAGTATGATAAGAGATACCAATTCTGGTTGTTTCATATAGGCATAATATAGGATGACTTTTTTATCACTTTAAAAAAAAGGGTATAATATGGTAACGGAGTAGAAGCAAATGGCATAATTATTTTGTATTTTTTTTTTCGGAAAAAAAATTTACTAAATTCAAATCATACGCAATACGCGTATGGTTTGAATTTGAATTTTTTTTGGTGTTGGCAGAAGTAATTTATAGAGATAACAATTCTAGTTGTTTCATATTGGCATATAGGATGACTTTTTTATAACTTTAAAAAAAAGGGTACAGTAGGAGTAGAAACAAATGGCATAATTTATAGTTTTTTTTTTATTTTTCGAAAAAAAAAAACTAAATTCAAATCATACGCGTATTGCGTATGATTTGAAATTCGATATTTTTAATTTTCTTTTCTTTGTTCTAATATGAAAAGTTTACTTGAAGTTTGTAGCGTTTTTTAATGATAGATCAATATTTTTCTAAGCTGTGGAAAAAAGACAAAAAAATAGGTATGCCTTATGCTTCTACTTCGTTCACCTAGTATAAGTACCCATTTTTTTGGAAAGTGATAAAAAAGTCATCCGGTATAGGCGAGATGCAGTAGATTGTGTGGAATTATGAAATAAACTATCCGAAAAATATTCCGAGTTACCTTCGTAGCTTTCAGAGTAAATAAGTTACTCGTAAGTAGCAATGGGCTGCCATGTTTGACAAGTTCTTGAGTTGACGCTCGCCTATACGTGGTCTCCCCACGTATAGAGCGTAACGTAGTCCGTCTCAACTACATGGACCAACGACCTTAAAAATGTGGCTGGGATCGACTGGATGTGGTGAAAAAAGATAGGGTATGTCCAGCACAACACCACGATAGACAGAATTTATCGATTGGTTGTATACACTCTCCAAGATCCCTTGGCCCTTTTAAGATTGACCATGTCCTAGGCAAATACAGCGCATGTAAAACGCATGTTACCAAAAAAGTGATGGATATTAAGGTTGATAAATAGAGAGGGAGAGGAAGGCCAAAAAAAAAGATGGATCGTGTGAGGAATTATATGAAAGAGATAGGAGTAAATGATACCGTGACGTGGAATAGGTGAGAATGGAAGAAAAAACGTATAGCTCCGACCCCAAGTAGAACGAGACAAGGGAAGAAAGATGATCAACATCCTAGGCAAATTTTTTTTAATGGGACAAGCCCGCCACACTGTTCCCAAACCACTGTAACTCCTGAAAACCAGAATCAACAGTGGCGACCACCAGAAAAGCGCCGAGACAATGAAGCTCGACGAAGTCCCAGAGAATGAATTTAACTGTCTTGGATCCCGCAACGAAATTAATCAGAAAAGTATAGCGGAGGAGTAGGAAAATCCGTAATTTCCACTTCCCTCCATATCAGCAGGAGACACAAAGAAACAAGGCCAATAGGCGCAAAGGGACGTTTACAACTGGGATAGGCCCAGTTGCCTAGCACCACGGATAAAATATTAACATTAATGGGTCCTAAGTTGTGAGCAGTTATATTTGATTCCAATAATAGGTATGGCAAAAACGCTTGAACGCATGGAAATTTGATCCTAGGCAAATACGTGATTATCCCAAATACTTTGTAACAGACGGTTTTTCGATTCTAGGTGATACTCAACATCATCATCATCTGCCTAGCCTTTTCCCACATACGGTGGGGTCGGCTTCCAGTCTTACCGGATGCAGCTGATTACCAGTATTTTACATGGAGCGACTGCCTATCTGACCTCCCCAATCCAGTAAATACCGGGTCAGTTAAGACTGGTTGTCAGACTTTTTGAGCCACTGACTACCTGTTACGACTGTCAAAGATCTACAAATGACTGCCGGGACCAACGGCTTAACGTGCTTTCCGGGGCACGGAGGAAACTACTACACTACTACTCCTACTCCTTCCTACTACTACTCTATTGTAGGTGATACTCACCATTATAAATAAATAAAAAAATTGTATCAAGGCACTCTAAAAACAAAAAAAGCTCTTTAAAACCACCAATTCTTGATCCTACACGACACTTCATACAGAGCTTCTTTTAGCTAAAAATCCAACATGTTTCCTAAACCCATACAAAATTCAGTAAATATTTTCCTCACTAATTAAGCTATTCTCCTAGCTAAAGCCAATTTAATCCTTCCCGGGTATTAAGTTTAAGCGGTACGGTAAAGCGGCTTCGATAGCATTACTATCGGTCCAAGATTAGTATAGAGCTGAGACTTCTTATCGGTTTTGTGTTATCTCATTTACGAGTGTATAGCGGGTTATAAGAATAAGAATAATTTATTTAAAAAGTAGATATTACAAAAGTGTACATTTTGTTGCAGTAGTGTTATTTCTTAAACAATTGTATAATTAGTGCTTATTAGTAAACTATAACTACAATAATGTAAAATATATATGTATATGAATTTAAATTTAAAAAAAATACAGGAAATACAGGTTAAGTTAGTAAAATGTACAGACGTTTGTGTTTGTTGTAGTAGTAAAGCTATAGTAAAAAAATATTCTTTAGAGTAAAATTTTTGTTTGTAAATTTTAGCAAGCACGGAGCATGCACTGTTATCCCAACTCAATATTGTCATAATATTAATGACAGATTGTATATTTTTAATGACTTATAAATTTTATTTATATGTGTAATTATATTTATAAATTGCGGCACCGACGATTGAACTGAATCAAACCAATGTATTTTTTATTTTATGAACTGATCATATTTTAGTTCGATTGAAATTGTTTTGAATTAGTTGTTTTGATTGATAAAAAGCTATCACACTATTCTTATTTAAACTACTTATAGAATACAGTTCAAACACAACCTACACTAAAAAATTTGCTTACAGCACCCACGACGTATAATACAAGGACTGCACCTTCCCACGTTACCCAAAGATATAAAATAAAAACGTAACATCTCTATTCGCAACGGTACATCTTAACTACACTCTTAATCACACTAAAAATTTTATTAATGACCATTACAACTTGCATAGTAAACAATTTAAGTTTTTCTTTGCAAACTTTGTAGGAACTTGGAGGCTATAAAACAGGTATTTTAAGACGAATTCGCAAGCTATAACAGTCATTGGCCCGCACCTGGCTCACTGATTTTATACCGACTTGTTCCAACTTAAATAAAGTACCGAAACGACACAAAAGCCGCTCCCAAGCGACTTGGAAGTCGGCTGTGACAGCTACTTAAGTTGTCAAAATGTTGTGCATTAAAATGCTTATTGTTTACAATGTTTTGGGTGGAAAATTAAAGGATTTTTGGATAATGTTCTAAATGGGTACGATTATTATTATTTTATCCCAGGAAAACCCGTTATTAAGAATAACAAGTAAACAACGCGTAATGTGAAGATGCTTATTTCAAATCTGGAACATGTGCTTGCATTTTTTGAGGAATCATATGTCCCGTACCCGAATCGGTACGGTGCATTGTTATTTTAATTGTGTCTGTAATTGCGGGTATCGAAGAGTTAAAATCAAATATTTTGAAATAGTAGCTCGTTTGACATACTAACATATTACTTTTGGACACATATATGTAGATGGTATAACAAAAACGACAAAATGCTGATACAAAGACAAAATGAAATTACTAAAATAATCAAGTTACAAAACATGCTCCACTTACCTGCAAACTTCCTCAGTAGCAGAAATTCACCCTCTCAACCCTCGCATAATCTTTTAGGTACATCTCCAAGTAGCAGAACCACAATTTCCTCCCACATGAAATCAGACAGAAAATCCAACTCCATCTGAAAATAACAATGTTTCAGGTTATAATACTGACATGAATTAAGCAGGGTACAGAAGGCCAAGTCCTTTTCAGCGAGCGAAAACAGGCGCTCGCACATATGTCAGTTGCGAGTGTGATGCCATAATCAGAAAGTTCCCCGCAGCTGGGGGACACACTCCTCTTTAAGTGATGATGTCGGCCATAAGGCCCGTTTTCTACCAAAACGAAGACAAGCTGAGCGGAGAGGAGAAGTGTAAGCTTCGACCAATCACAGGATATACGAGAGACCTGCATATACATGTGATTGGTGGTTTTCCACACATCTCCTCTCCTCTCCTCTGCGTTACGTTTTTATTTCCTATCTTTGAGTAACGTGGCAAGGTACAGTCCTTGTATTAGTAGTTTCCGCTTTGGTGGAAACCGGGCCTAACACGACGCGGGCACAGTGCGGGTTGGTAGACATGGTGTCTTCGAAGTTTTGGTTCTGGGACATGCCGGATTCCTCACAATGTTTTGTATAGATGTTTAAGTGTAAAATGTTCAATGGGTTCAAATCCACAAATTATGACAGGTAAAGGCAGTTTTCACGCGATACCGCTTCTCCGCGCGATTGGGCGGTGAAGCGAATCTCACGTCGCATTGATTTGTATGAAATCGGAATGCGGTTAATGCCACATGTACACCGCCCGAAAGCTGGAGCCAGCTGCACATACCACCACAAAATTTTCTTCGCTGCCGCTGCACGACGTGACGGACGGCGCAGACGAAGGTCTCGTGTGAGAATCACATAAGTAGGAGTTATTACCACTGTTGTACGTAGACGTCATGTCTACGTGTGCGATCGTTTTTGCTTGTTGTGTAGACCTGATCTTCTGTTTTTATTTTGGTGTTACTTTCTTCTCAGACCAAGACTAATTTAATAAAGAAATTAATTAACAAAGGTCTCTGTTTAAAACCGTATTAAAACATGTTTAATTTATCAAGTGGTTGAGCGGTACAATTATTGTGAGGTAAAAGGGTAAGATTCTGTTGTGTTATGTTGATTATAATAATTTTGCTAGTGTTTGACATTTGATCTCGATGAACCGTCACTCGTCGTAATTTGTTGTGCTTATTGGAAATGAGAATAACAGAGAATATGAAGATGCATAATTATTGATTTGCCCAAAGACTTATAAAAACGGTTCTAATCGAATCTCCTTTTACAAATTGTGTGTAATCAAAACTTTGTTACAATATCTTTACGGATTTCAAACCAGGAAGTCAGAAAAAATCATCATGAAAATTGATAGAAACTTCTTCATATAATTACCAAGCAAAAACACTGTCATAATTAACTAAAAAACCACTCCATTAACTCAATTCTCCATTCTCACCAAAAACAAGCCATTTCTATAGTTTATAGCCAATAGGTACAAAAGATCCATTCATAATTGCCGCTACAAAATTACAAAACATGGAATATTTATGGGTTAATAACTCTCAATGAATTCCGCTTCTGAATTGTAGGGGAGCGAATAATTTGTTGTACTAAGGAAACTATTCAAATGAATCTCACGGCCATTAATCAGGGTGTAACTGTGTCCTGTGGAGTGTTATTGGGTTGGTGTTTATTCAGAAATTGATGTTCTAGATAATCCCTCGTTGGTCTAGTGGTGGCAAGCACGACCGCTGAGCTGAGGTCCTGGATTCCATTCCCGGGTCGGGCAAAAAGTTAATTGATCGGTATACAAGTAAAACCAGGAGAGATGGACCACTTTTTTCCAACTTTAATATCTTTTTTATTGCTTAATAACTAATATAAAATTAAGTGATATCCTAACCTACTATTAATAGTTAACATTTTTTAATGTTAATATGGCACGATAATAGCTTCTTTATTGAAATAATTAAAATATTTAAAAAAGTACCCTCCATCCATCTCTCCCATACTATACGGGTGAGTCGGACCACCCAGTAAGGAGAGATGGTCCTAACAAAAATAATCATTAACACTTCTTAAACAAAAAAATAAACATTCAAAACGAAATTAACAAGTAAGATAAACAATTAAATGAAACGAAAATCTTCAATTTGTCACCGTATTTCTACATAGGTCGCAGAAATGGGATAATTGGTACATCCTTCATGGGACCGGCGTTCACAAATAATGCACAGCAGCCATTCATCTTTATTCAGGGTATCCTCATAGTTTTCACCACAGCCTGCACATTCGTTGCCATCCCATTGAAGCAGCTTGAAAAGCATCAGTTAATTTCTGTCTTGTCCCCTCTACATACTCCACTTATCCTCTTATATGTTGACTATGTTGAAGGCATATTACCTACAAAAGAAGAGACTAACTCATTAAAAATGTATCGACTCAAAAATAAGAGCAATTAATAATATATATATATGTGGGTATATCCCGTTTAACCACATCCCGTTTTACGTTTACGGTTTTTTTTTAACGGAGTTTTATTTTACCTCCTAGCTGAATGCCTAAAGGCCGTTTTCACCAAAACTAAGTGACACCTATCTGAATGCCTAATTTCCGTTTTCACCAACACTAAGGGATACCTAACTGAATGCCTAATTTCCGTTTCACCAACACTAAAGGACCTCATAACTTAATGCCTATAGCCCGTCTTCACCAACACTAAGGGATACCTAACTTAATGCCTAATTCATGTAGGTTACTAAATACGTGTATGTATCATCGATCAATGTGGATACACAAGCAATTTCCAGGACTTCCGCTACAAATATGCATTCATGCTAATTGGCTAAAACCTGGAGTGGGAATGTAACAGATGGATTATATGCCATTCCTAGTGTTTGTCAAAGCTAATCAAACTAATCGAATACATCAGGTGATAATACGATTGAATCGTTAGAGCGATGCCACACGGGTGTTGACAATGCGTTAATTGTGTCGTCTGAACGCAGTGATTTCGACGAAGTGACGAGTGCCGCATAAGCGCTGTGATGTCTTAACGCAACGCAGCTTAAACTAATGGCTGTGTTAGTGAACGACAAACAATGGAGCTAAATAAACGTGTTCTGTTGCTGCTTTTATGACGCCACCGTCAAAATAAACGTAAGAGTACCAGAAGATTCTGGATATTCTAAAAAATACTGCGTTGCGTTGTTGCACCGTGTCGTCGCTCGCCTCGCTTGGTCTACCTGGCGCCTTGTTCGATGCGCACATCGTACCATGTGATATGACGCTCAGATTTATACGTAAACTATGGAACGTGCGGCATCGCTCTATTTAAGACTAGTGGTCACATCGCCACTGCTAAGCATGGGGTCTTTTTTCGGTGTTCTGGTCAGGCAAATTGTTATTGAGTTATTTCCTTGAGAAATTTTGGATTTGTGTCTCGTCAATGGCAATAGGGTCGTCTCCTATTACGTGGGTGTACAATAAAGATACATCTCTGCCACCTCTGCCTAAAAATAAGTAGAGAGTTCAAAAGACATGACGAATATAATACCATTCACCTTTCACACTACGAAAAACACACACTAAAAAAACTCAGGCACAAACGCAAATTATTAATTATCGCGAGTGAAACACGAAATCGCTCATGAAGGGCTTAATTTCATTGAAATTTAATTTCCGTGCGCTGAAAATTTTTCATGCTTCAGACGATATCGAAAATCGTTCCGTTTTTACGGTTCAAAATAAAAATAATGACTAGTTTCATAGCTGGTGAAAACGGGTAATGGCCAGTGATCGGAGTTATGGTACGAGTTGAATGCTGGTTTGAATCAAAATGGTTTTTATGATAATCGTTTTGGAACTAGTGTTTTGGGTAATTTTTACAGTTTTACTATTCACGGGAATGAAACCAACAACTTAATTGCAATATTACTGAATTTATAGTAAAACTGTGTTGTTAAGCTTAAAAAGCTTTAATATTTATGACTGAATGAGTAATTTCCTTCTACAGTTGCAGCTTACTTCCATGGGATTAAGACGTGAGTTTATGTTAAAGCATCTAATTATGGCAAAAGAAATTATGTCAAAATAGTTATGCCAAGGTATTTAGGGAACAAGAAAATTATGCGAAAAGAAGGGATCCCGTTTGACAGAGGTTACAGCTTCCTCAAAACAAAATAAAGTAGGTATTATAGGGCGTTCCACACATTTTATTACTCTGTTCTACATACAATATAATATATCGTCGCTTTTCTTAAAATCTCAAAACGCAAAGCCTTTTTTTTCAATTAGTCCATGACATGCACTTTTGAATGTCAAAAAACAAAAAGAGCGAAGCTACAGTCCCAGTCACAAGGCATAATAACTTGTGAAAGTACTGTAGCTGCCCATTCCAAAGCGTAGATCTCTATGGAGAAGAACGGGCAAGAAAGGTAATAAAGGCAGTCGCGCTTTACAAGAAAAACTAGCAGGATATCGCAGCATCTTTACAGCTGACTACTGCAGGAATCACGTACTTGTATGGTATCGGATCACATCGCCGCCCGCACATACCGAGCGCGGCTGTTATTACTCTATGGCATGGCCGTATTCCGATAAAAATTCTAATAAATTTTCCTTCTGAGAATGTAGTAGGTGTAAATTAATGGGTTTTAATAAACAGAACATTTTCTGTTACTTTCAGTCATGTAAAATGATTGAGGGGAAAAAATTCCTTCTAATAGTTTTCTATATGCGTTGATCCTTCGATTGATTTTATTACCACAAACCATAAAGGTAGTTTTTTTTTCATCTATATTACGACAAAACCTGCCTGGTTAATTCTTGTGAACTCCAATCAAGGCTAATACCAACCTGGACAGTCGTGCTAGAAAACGGGCATTGTCGCCGAAAAGGACCTATGAAATACAGACACGACGTCTTGTCTTAAGAAAATCCAATAGATTGGCCAAAGAAAACCACACATAAGGACGAATGGATATCTAGGGGGGAGAATTTTGCTCAGAAGAGGGACAACACAGATTGAAAAAAAAAAACTCTAGCCTTCCCCATATCTTGTGTCAACATCCCCCCTAAGCAACATTAGTAATAACAACAAGAAGAACTGAACCAAAAGTTACGTAAAACACCGGTACTCTCCCAAAACCTATCACTACATTTTCCAGTACCCCTAAAAGCGCAACACCACGAAGTTAGCTACTAAATGGATTAGCTCAGAATACAGCCGCAAGACGTGATCAGAGTACACAACTTTAAACTTCGAATGCATTTGACGTTTCGTTATTTGCTTTCAATAAACAGATCCGCATTGAACACGTTGATCGGATGGGGTTAGCTTTGGGTCGTAGTGTAAGCGAGTATTGATGAATTTGTTAGGTATAGTATGTTTGGTATAGAGTGACTTTGAATGAAAAGTGTAAATGATGTTAGAGATAGAGTACAGTGAAGAAGGTGGTTATAGAACGTTGAGCTGGCGACCAGATGGGGTTGAATATCGGGACGGAAAAGATGGTACCTAAAGGCAGATACCGATAGCCAAACTAATGTTACAATATGATAAGGGTCATTAATATGTTAGGGCGTCGCACACGTCACTTCACGCCCCGCGTCACCAACACCAGCATCGTATATATTGTCATATATTTGTGTTTGCGCGTGCATACGATAACAAGACCAGTTGCACCCACCGCTTCTCCGTACATGGAAAAAACGCATTACTCGCCGCGAGACGCCGGATGCGACGCGCAACGCACCGCGTCTCCGTAAATGAGTCCTTACTTTCCCAAGAAGGCTCCCCAGTTATCTAAACCAGGTGTCATTAGCATGAGCATTATCAGACTATAACTTCCCCACAGCTGTAACACAGGCCATTTTTTTGCGAAAAGGCCCAGAGTCAATAGCTTGTGACTAATGCAAGTTGGTTTCTTGCATCTAAATAGTTCTCAATTCATACCAAAATACTTCGCTCTTTTTTTCAAGGACTATTCCTAATTTCATATCAATAATCGTATTCAATCCTTAAACACCAGACACGCGTAAGAGATCCGATAATCCAAAAATACCCAAAGACAAAAGAGCTTCAAGAAAACTGTGTACAAAATCTTTTTACAGCATTTTGTCTTATCCTTTCCAATATGAAACGGATACACTTGTACCGTTCGCAACAGAGTCGGTTAATACACGCTTCTGAAGGGTCCATGTAAACGGATAAACGGTTGGATCCAGTCCCTGTTGGGACTTGGGACGTATCAATAAAATGCTAACTGTTTTGTAGGCTGTACTTACCAATTTTGTATGTGAATGGTTTACGGAGTTGAAGCTTTTTTATTGTAATATTGGAGAATGTATAAATGTAGTGTCATTTACGGTCAGGTTTTTAACGTAAGGTTTGAATGGCATCTGTTAAGGTATGTTTTTGATTATGTATGCTTTACGTCATGGTCAGAACATTGGCAATGTATTTACATTGCCAGGAAGTTCTCTAAATCTAGTCACATTGATGAGAGCAGCGGTGGCCCAGTGGTGGCGGCCCCGACTTACGAACAGTAAGTCGTGGGTTCGAACCCAGGCAGGCGCATTACTTTGTGCAATTTATTTCATCACCACTGCTCTCAAAACGGTGAAGGAAAACATCGTGAGGAAACCGGCATGTCCTAGAACCAAAAATTCGAAGACATGTGACATCTACCAATCCGCACTGGGTCCGCGTGGTGGATTGTGGTGGCCCCTTCGCTCTCATAGAGAGGAGGCCTGTGTCCCAGCAGTGGGAACATTAATAGACTGATGATGATGAGTCAGATTTAGAGAACTTCTGTTCTCTAAATCTGACTCATCATCATCATCAGCCTATTAATGTTCCCACTCCCCTACACTGGGAAATCGCGATGAAGCCAAGAATGGCTTCACGTTGCGATTCCCCAGTGTAGTTAAAAATCTGTTGCAGTACTTGGACTGCAGGAGCTTAGGCATTAGGCACACAAGCAATCTAGAAAAAATCTGTGTTTTGATTACAGTTAAAAGTTCAAGGTCGCTTTAGACAATATCTCTTCTAACACCAACCAAAAATAAATCCCCTGTAAATAGTCTTGGAACTAACACTTTTCAGCACAAAAAAGTTGGGTAAACAAAATGACACCTCGGCCCTTGCTGAACTTTCGAGAAAGATCGCATCAATCTAGAACATTAAACTTCATAGTTCATATCGATTTCACATGACCCATCTCATGTGTCAGACGTAATCGATGCCGAGTTACTTGTGAACATTGAGTAGTGCATTAAATGGAGTGTTATAGTTCATGTTTGCTAAACAGGGTGTAAAAGACCTCATCTCGAAGCCGTCAACCAAGCATTCTGGACATTAAACTAAGTAAAAGAAACAACTTTTTTTTTGGGGTGAAAAATCATGTTTCGTGGTATAAGTCAATGTAACACACTCAAAACATCGTGCTGATGGATAAATTTGAATAGTACGGGAGTCGTGGAGGTGTTAAAAGTAAAAGTCTTACATTAAAAACTTGTAATTAAAATAAAACTTGTCAAAAACTTGGAACTTTGACCGTCAATATTTCCGTAACTAGAAGGTTCCAAGGTATGGTGTAGAAAAAAAAATGATCGCAATGACGGGGAAAACAAATGCCTTTCGGTTTCGTTAAGAGGTGTTTTACACCCTTTATGTATGGCGCCGATAACAAATTAATTGGGATAAGGGCATGCAGGAGAATAATGTATCTATGAGCGTATTACAAACTAAGTAACGTATATTATTTGGAATACTTTTAATTTATGAAGTCTTATAGAACTTACCATGAGTTTTTTGGAACGTAGTTCTTTAACGCGGCTTAATATTAGTGCGATTTAGTAGAAATAATCACGCGTCACGTAAGAAAATGCCGTATGCTGTGTGTGTGTAGTAAAAGTCTGTTTTTTAATCTCGTAGACTAAATTGACACATGCAACTGTCAAATTTACAAATAATGTTGCCAGCTCTTTTGTGCAGTGTTGTACCTACGATACCGGTTTGTTGAATCGTAACTTTTTATCTATAATAGACGAATTTAATTTTCATTCAAAGTTTTATATTTAAAATTCACGTACTATCGGGGTCTTTTCCGCCTGACCATTTTAATTTTTTTTCGGTTAAATCATGCGGAGCCGCCGAGCCACGCCCCCTTAAAGTTTGGGCCTATTAGGAAAGCGTCAACTTTGGCGCGCAAAATAACAATAACTGTCGTTTGGCGTGCGTCGTCAATGCGCTCGGCCGATTCGGTATCTTTTCATTCATTTTTTCTACACAAAGTCAACGGGGCGGGGCTAGAGAGCGTTTTTATGTTGCGAGTGCAAGCAAAAATGAGCTTAGTGGTGGTCAGGCGGGAGTGTCCTCGATAGTACGTACACACGGCTGCACGACGTGCTACAAACTGCCAGGGAAATCTGACCACGCAACGCCATGCGTAATCCGACCATGGCCTGCAGTCTCGACATAAGATAGCGATTCGATCGCAAACTGACAGTCGCTAAATATTAATGAACAAAATTGCTTACCAAAACGATAAAAACGACAAATGCAAGGCTTCATCTTATATTTTGTTATATTTTATAATTTTTATATTGTTCTTCAATGTTTATACGATCCCAATTTAATGATTTTTGGTAGTCTCTACTGTCAAAGTTATCAAGTGTCATCGCAAACTTAACGATTATTTTCGCTAAGATGACATTTCCTTGCGACCGTTTTTGACAGCCCGCTAGGTCATCGCTACGATCGTTAGCATTGGGTTTATAGATTGTTTGAAATAAAAAAATACAATAAATAAATTGGAATATTATTGCTGTAGCGAATTTAGCGTAGAATACGGACGTGATATGATATTGTGGCCAATTGCATGAAAATTGTGCGAAAGTGATAACTCTTTGAATTTAGTCCATGTTTATGTCTATGCTTGAAATTGACAGTTTACCATGTTCAATGTCTGTGCTGCAAGGAAGCAAACTATATGATCTTTGTAACGTGTTTTCTTAAAAACGGTATATTCTACTTACATGGTTCTACACAAAAAGTGTCAATATGATAAGGTTCACCTATATTCTATATAATTTTAAAAGAAATAAAATGAACTGACCAAATTTTGTTCACCATTTCTCCCTGTAATACAAAGATTTTTTTTAGCAACCAACATTTTGTTACGATTTTCGTTACCCACCGACAATCGCTATCTTTGTCGAGACTGCAGCCCCATGTTTCGATGCCTTTAAATTAAACAAAAAAAAATATATAGACGCCATCAGAATTGTTCGCGTACGCGTTAAAACGGCAATCTTAACCCTTTTCTCTAACGAAACGGCAGAACTTAAAAAATACGGCAATTATGGAACTTGACACCATACGAACAACTGCAAAATAATTATGATAATAATTATGGTAGTTTTAAAAATGTAAGATTTTGAATACGGCAACCCTAAATTTCACAGGAACAACACTGGACGCCATTTTGTTTACCTTATTCGTCCTTCAACCTCTGAAGTGTTTGAATGCGTCCGTTGTGTCTTGATACAATTTCAAGTGCTATTTGTTATATTTTCGTTGAGTTTGTTTCTGTTTGTTTGTTTTTTGTTAAGTTTTGTGGTTTTGTTACGTTACCAAACGTTTGTTACGTTACGTTTGTTTTCGCTGAATCATTTATGATGGACGCTTAGCCTTCAACTTCGTCGCGTAGGCGTAATGAAGAAACTCTATCGCCAAGAAAAAAACGAAAGCTCAAATCATTTAGCCAAACCGAAAAAGAAATGATCAAGAACGCTTACAAATATGTATATTCTGAAAAGAAAACCGAATCTCCAACCGAGCCGCCGAAAAAAAACGAAAGTGTTTTAAAAACTGCCGAAATATTAAACATATCCAGAGCTTCAACCTACAACGTGCTGAAGGAGCACAAAGAAAATGAAAATTTTAACTTTCCGAAAATACCTGGCCCTAAAATAGATTTCAAAAAACAAATTGGACGATTTCACTCTTTCGGCTATACGTTGAAAAGTCCACCAATTCTTTTATAGAAACGAATCACCATCCTTGAACAAGGTAATGCTAATTCTGTTTATTTAATATTTTTTATTTTGGCAGATATTGTAATGATGCTTGCAAACTGTAGTTTTTAAGTTCGTACTTACCTACACAATTATTTAATTTTTAGGTTCTTCAAGTCGTAAATGATAACCCAGAACTTCAGTCATTTTCAAGAAGTACGTTACATAAAATTTTAAAACACCTTCGATTTAAGTTCATGACCAGAAAACGCCGCAGTGTATTAATTGACCGAGATGACTTTATGGCGGCATCGTTATTTGCAAAAAATAAAACAGTATCGTAGGGAAAGTCGTTCTATATATTATCAAGATGAAACGTGGATTAATGAAGGTTGGTACTAACATTATCATTATTATTTTCAACATACTGAGAATAAGCACTGGGTGGACACCAGTGTGAAATCATCACGTCAGGCTTTCTTAGAAGGGTTAACCACTGGGTTAAAAGGGCCTTCAGGCAAGGGGAGACGACTTGTAGTGTCCCATGTTGGAAGCGAAGAGGGTTTCGTGGATGATGGTCTATTAATATTCGAAGCAAAAAAGGGGGTAGATGATTACCACAAGGAGAATATTTTTCCGAAATTAAAAGAAAACGCAGTACTTGTAATAGATAATGCTCCATATCACACCAGGAAACTGGAATCGTTACCTACTTCTAGTTGCCGAAAAGGGAAAATCCAAGATTGGCTAAAATAAAAAAATATTTCATATGACGAGACAATGTTAAAGCCCGAATTAAATGAAATTGCCCGAAAGCACAAAAAAGCCCATGAAAGGTATGTCGTCGACGAGATGGCTGCTGAACGGCGTGTCACTATTTTGCGACTGCCCCCTTACCACTGCGAGCTAAACCCGATTGAGTTGGTCTGGGCTCAAGTAAAGGGGCATGTCGCTAAAAATAATAAAACATTCAAAATGAATGAAGTACGAAGCCTTTTTGAAGAAGGGCTTCGTCAAGTGACCCCGCAGCGGTGGAAAGACTGTGTAGTCCATGTAATCAAAATTGAAGATGAAATGTGTCATCTGGGCCATATAACCGACGACATTACTGATAGGTTTATCATAGAAGTAGGTGGCGATTCTGATGATTCAGATTATTCCTCAGACATGGAGTCATTATCTGAATCAGATTAACGCGAATATCTGTAATTAAGTTATGTAATTAAAAATATATGTTTTACATTATTAATTTTGTATTATTACGTTTTAAATAAGTACCTACACATTATTTCAGGATAACTTATTGTAAAAAACTATACTTGATTTTATTAACGCTAATTTTCTGTTATGCCACATCACTATTTAAGAATTGCAATAAACTGACAACACTCGTAATATCAGTTTAGTCTACGAGATTAAAACAGACTATAGGAAGTACTACACAGGAAGGGTCGTTGTTGTTATTATATTTTTCTTCATGGGTTACGTTTTCGTGGTTTCTGGGGTCGTTGATAATGAAAATAAAGTCAAAATGAAAATCCAAGATAACGCCAATATTCATAATATAATAATAATATTATTATTAATAATAATAATAAACCCCCGACCGCACATTTTTTTTTTATTAATCAGTATAAAACCTGTTTTAATTATATTATTTTAGCATATTATTATTATGATCCGGAAAATCTACGTCATTCTGTCAATCATGCGCAAACTAAATAAAAAAAAATAAAAAAACCTCTTGATCATTTTTGGTCATGGTGGCTAATCTCAGCGGGGACCAGCTACCGACGGATGAGACATTATAGTGCACAAATATGTTTATAAACACAGGTACATGAAAGAATGAAACTAATAAAATTGGATAACCCGCATGCTACAACGTCGCTAAACCTAGTTTTCGTATTATCACTCCGTTTGCTCACATCTCAATGGCAACTAGGTGCTTCTTAGCTAGTCATTCCATTGAGAAACTTATTCGTACGTAATCACATTGTTTGTTCGTGAGGTAGGTAATAGCTAATTCATTATTATGATACTGTTTACCTGCCAGACATATATTTGGTTTTATTGTTTTTCTATCTAGAACTTTAACACTAAGGTTAAGTGTTGACCTTCATAGCTTTTAGTTATAACATTTATAAAGGAATGACATTTTTAAAGCAAACTAGTAAAAAAACAACTTTACCCAACGTTATTTTTTACGCAGCCGGGTTTTTAATTTTTTAAATTAGGTAGGTACCGTTTTTTTTATTTTATTTTTATTTCGATATACCCACTAAACATTTGAATTTGGCGCCAAAAATACGAAATTTTGATTTTTTATTTTGATATACCCAGTGTCACTCTCACAGTAAATACAAATCTAACGACACCTCTCAAGCTAAAATCCATTGAGCCGTTCAGGCCAAAGGCTTTGCAAACAATTAAACATATGTATATACTTACATACATACTCTCGAAAAACATAACCCTCTTTTTGGCGCAGTAGGGTAAAAACAAGATTTACGGGCAATCTTCACGATATTTTCTCCCCACATAGAACAAATCTCTCAAAGCGTACAAAGAATCTGTTGACTGGTTTCCTTCAGAATAAACCTTGGATACCGATACCGATACTTCGCGGATTTGCATCGGGGGCGCTATGTAAACAATAATGCAGGCTTGCAAACTTGCGGAATAGAAATTGTGCTTTCAATGTGAAAAAAGGGTACTTTGTATATTGATCACGTGTTGCTGGTCTTTTTTTGGGGGTTCTAGGGTAGTGATGGAAATTGATGCGCACCAGAAACCTCAGGGTCCTTCATCTGCCTGACCTTTTTTCAACTATGTTGGGTTCGGCTTCCAGTCTAACCGGATCCAGCTGAATACCAGTATGTTACATGGAGCGACTACCTATCTGACCTCCACAACCCATTGGGTAATACGATAATCCTTGGTAAGACGGTTTTCAGACGTTCGCCCCTTCCGGACCTCCAGGGCCCAATCATTGGTTATTTATACCGTGCTGGTATTATAAAACTCATGGCAACTAGTGTCCTTTTCACTGTGTATATGCATAGCGTAGTAATTGATTTTATGTTTCAGGAACAAATTGGCCTTGAAACAAAATAATAATATGATAATAATAATAATACCAGCCTATTACTGTCCCACTGCTGGGCAAAGGCCTCTTCTCTTACAGAGAAGGCACGAGCATTGATCACCACGCTTGCTCAAGACGGGCTGGTGATTTCAGACTTACATTAATTATAAGTCCAGGTCCTCACGATGTTTTCCTTTACCGATGTCTGTGATGTCCAAGACTAATACTTAGAAAGTACATATGAATTAAAAAAAATCACATTAGTACTTGCCCGGATTTGAACCCACAACCTCATGCATGAGAGGCGAGGTCTTAAGAGTCCTATTACATTTTTTACGCAAATTCATGATTTTTGACGCAGTACTTTTCAGCAGCAGTAAGATATTTTAATTATTTGCTAATGAATAATGATAGTGCCATTCTCTTTTTTGTAAGTTGGAGTTACACATTTTCATTTTTCTTTTCGTGTAATTTACTATAAATATTTTACGAAATCAGTTTGCAAGAAAAACATGTAGGTGATGAAACTTTGACGCTCAAATTTTCATTAATAGATTCAATTCTTATAAAAGCTAAAATTACTGAAAGATAAGTTGAATGTTTTACTTGTTTATTGGAGTTCTAGAATTTCTTTAAATTCCTTGAGTTTTCACGGAAAAAATTGTCAATAAAGCGTAATTTAAGCCATAAATGTCTTGATTCAGCGTCCTTTATATTCCAAATAAACTCAATTTTATCAAATAAAATAATATGATATAAAACTTCGATCTACAATGAATACGCTTCATTCGTTTTCATTTGTCAATGTAATAAGACAAAATTACAATAAATAAAATTGAAGTACTATAATTCTGTGTCAATTCAGCTTGCTCCTCAGTCTCATGTCAGTCTCGTCTCTAATTTTCACCAATAACAGTTGACAATCGTCCGGAGATCGCTATTATTATCGACTCGTGAACGCCGATCGAAATAATTTGATCCAGGAAGTAAAAACCTAAAATTTGCAAAAAACATGTAATAGGACTCTTAACCTCTGGGACATCAAAAATAGCAGATCATTTTCTTACTACCCCTTGTCGACGAGTCAGCGCCCGAAAATACAATTCAAAAGCAAGTAAGTAATCGAAAACCCAACAACAGTTTAATTTGCCTACAGCAGAACTATTGACTGGCAGTACCAATCACAGAACATCGTCCCAGCCAATCACATTCCCAAGAACTGACAGGCAAATTGCATCGAACGCTATTCACTAAATCAAATGCAGACATGCATGATGCAAAGGAGGAACGTCGAAATAATTGATTTACATTGTAGACAAAGAATGGTATGGACATGTCACTAAGGACAAACTTATTGGATCGACTGCTTCGTTGGTTTAGTGATTATAAATGGTTGCTGCTAAGCATCAGGTTCTGGAATTGCTTTCCATCTATCTATCATGGCGTTTTGGTTTCCGCACTTAGTCCCTAAAGTGGACCATTGTGCGTGAGCCGTGGTGGCCGTTCATTCCTTGCTTTCCATATCGGGAAAAGTGATATAGATTTGTTTGTGCTACCAACATTTTTCCTGACCATAGCATCATTCCAGCAGCAGTCTGGATTTGTACCCAATCCAATCGCTTTCTCACAAAGTTACGAGTATAAGCTTTATTGTAGTATGTATGGTTAATAACGTACAAATACATCGTGCAAATGAAGTACCTACATAGTTTTCAGTTTCATAGACTAACACAAATGCTATGTTATAGTGTGTGTTATCTGTCTTTCTTTTCTTTGTTACCTGAAAATAAATGGATTATTATACACTTGATTACCATTGCCAGGCGAAAGCTGTTGGTTAAACGTTTGTGAAATGATCTATGGAAATAGTATTAAAAAAAAAATACGACAAAAGTTCGCATTCTCTATCTACGATTTACATGCAGAGTCCCATTTGCAATATAAAATAGCAGGACGTGTAATGTTTTCGACATAAACGTAACTAAATATCTAAGGATTCGATCTACGAAACGAAAGACTATTTGTAGGGTGGATAGGCTGTTTGTGTTGAGTTGGGACTTTTTGTTGCATTTCAAGTGATGTGTAAAGGAGTACACGATTCTTGCAATAACGCTTTGGCATAGAATAATAATGTAACGTAATTATAATAATTTTCTTGATACTGCCTAATTGATAATATTTGGTTTAAGATCATCGATGTAATCGCATTGTTGCAATTTCGTTTTAAATGCTAAATAGACATCACCATCTACGTTGATCATAAGTAAATTATCACCCAAACCTCTACCAAAATGTCAACCCAAGTATCATTCACGCTCGTTGTCATAATACTTCACAATTGTCAGGCTTTTGTAAATGACACTGTCAAAAAAATACCTCACATAAAAGTGAAAAATAAAAAATACTATAAACACAAAAAAAATACTTGTAGCTGCTAACTACGACGACGACAAACCACCCGCGATTAAAGTCACACACAGGTAGCTGTAACCGTGACGTTGGCTCGAAATTTTCCGCACGCATGGACACCCTACATTCGCATCGTGTAGCGAAACACTGAGATGTGTCCCGTTTCTCATAAATCACGAGGCCATCCTACATAACGACTCTGCGAGTTGGGGTAGCTAAAATGTTCGTGTGGAATTGCGATGATTAGCTCTTGATTTTATGCAACAAGCTTTGGTTACTGTTCAGCCTGTACTGTATCATCCTACAGTTTGGCAAAGTCCTTTCCATGATTCATAATCTTAGTTTAAATACAAACAAAGAATATCGCAAGATTAATTCTATCAAGAAAATGTGTCATTTCAATTGCTATTGAAATTCAGTAGTTGGTGCGACTGCCTTTTTTTAATTTTACTTTGTATTCTATTAGATATCTGCGTTTTGCGTCATAGTTCACTTTATTTCATATGTAGAAAAAAAATGGGGTTAATTATTATTCTGAGAATAAAAAAGATGTATCGTTCTTAATTGAAATCACGACCGTAGCTTCCTTACAGACTAGAACTTTCTGTCTTATAAATGCCTCAGGTATAATTTCATTTATAACCCCCACAATCGTAAATCTGAGTAAATAAACTAACAGAGATATTATGAACTAAAGTAATGTTTCATTAAGCCGAGCTTAACCGTGCTCGTTATGGCTAAACTAATCTTAGATAAATAAATTGAGGTTACGCTTCAATAAAGGTTTTAATTATAATGCATATTATGCTAGTGAAAACTTCGGTAAGAGACGGCCTTGAAATGACATACACAGACTTTGATAATGATGTCCTTTCGAAAAAATCAAGTGCATGGTAATCGCAACTGGTACTTGTGAAAGGAGCTCGTAGCTGATTTATGCTTACCCTTATAGCACAAAACGGGTGAGTTTACGTAGGTAGACATGTATAAATTGCGCTATTCATGAATGATCGATATAATGCAATGCATTTTTCTGTTTTTATTACGTCGAAAAAGTTAATTTAAAGAAGCAAAAATATAAGTTGATGTCTGGATGACAAATATTTAGTTTTGATTATCAAACATTTAATATGTTTGATAATCAAAACTAAATATTCAAATATTGGAAATCTTGTAAAAATAAAACTATGTCAACTAACCACATCATGATCTCGTTCGTCACCAAGCGTCATTTTAGACCACCCGAATTCCTGTGACTTTATTTGACTTTCGTCTGTACATAAATTTCCCAAGACATTTTGTGAATTAAAAAGCTTAATTTAAGTGGTCCGTCAGTTTCTGAATTAACGCCCTTTGAGATGCTACAACGAGACCCCGCTAATTTCTTGAGCACTTGCCATATATTTCAGTTAAACCATAGTAAATAATTGTTTAATTTTGCTGTGTATAAAAAGGGAGATATACATTCTTCTTTTATTAAAGGTATTGGTATATACGTAGCCCAAAAAGTCTGACAACCAGTCTTACCAAGGAATATCGTATAACCCAGTACTAACTGGGTTGTGGAGGTCAGATAAGCAGTCGCTCCACGTAAAATACTGATATTTCAGCTGCATGCGGTTAGACTGGAAGCCGACCCCAATATAGTTGGGAAAAGGCTAGGCAGATGATGATGATGTATATATATATATATATAAATATATACGTGGTGGCCCCCGACGCCCGGGGCGTCTCCCGCGGCGGCCGGGACGTGCGGTTCTCTCTCTCCCACGTTCCGCCACCTCCTTCTCTAGCATTACTGCTTCGCAGAAGGAGGTGACGGCGTCCCATTCCGTCTCGCTTCGGACCATGGCTTGCACCAGGGCCGGACGCGAGAGGTCGCCGCCGCCGATCGCCGCTACGAGGACACGGCGGTGCTCCGCACACGCGGGGCATAGCTCCACCGGGTGCTTCATCGTGTCCTCCGGTCGATTCTCGCAGTGGAAACACCCGGGCGTGGCCTCCCGCCCGGTTCGGTGCAGGAATCTCCCGAAACAACCGTGTCCGGTGAGGACCTGCGTCAGGTGGAAGGTGAGGATACCGTGGCGTCTTTCAAGCCACTCCTCAAAGAGAGGACTTATCGCCACTATTGTGGCGTGCCCTGCACGGGGGGTTGCGACAGTCGCTCTCTCACACTTTGACTGACCTGGGAATCGAAACCACGACCTCATGTTCAGCGGTCGCGCTTGCGACCACGAGACCAACGAGGCAGTCCGAGTCGAGGCTTGTCTATATCTTCATCGTTTATAAGGAAAGGTTATGTACATCAGAACGTTCGGCCAGTCACTATAGAAAAATTATGCAAACTGACCTCTCCCAATTTATTGACACAATAGGTCAACCCCTAAAACCCAATCATAAATTAGATCTCCCCATCACAACTCACGCCAAACAAAAGCACCACTTCCCTATCTCAGGACCAAAACAGTCGATAATATTTATATGGCACTTAAATTCTCATTTCTTCACTTTCTTAGGCCATAAATGTGCCGATTTGGGCCCGGCGCTCGAATGCGTTCGAGTGAATATTTTATGTGTTATAGTCGCAATGTCGCGCTCGTGTCGCTGTCGTGTCGTTATGGCGTCGTCGCGTCGTGATTTAGATAAGTACTTATTGTTTATAGTAGTAGGAAGTGTGGTGTGAATGAGATGTTCAGGGGTTTCTTCCTGGAGTTGTGTTGGTGTGTTGTCATTGTTACTTTTAAGGGTTTGCGTTGGTTTTTTATCGGTTACATTTCGAGGAGTGTACTTTGGAATTACACAATCTGATTCTCCAATCGCCATTCTGTCATCAGAGATACGTCGAAGCGTCAACGTTATATGTTTGAAGTTCCACGGACCCGAACAAAGCGCCATGCTTCCATATTTATTGGGCGAACCGTCAGTCTGTGGAATTCACTGCCTATTCTCTGTTCCCTGGTCATCATAATCTAGATCAGTGGTTCCCAACCTTTCTTGGACCAGGGACCACTTTGCAGTCTTTATTGTTAGCAGGGATCATATAGTCCTAGATAAACATGGAAACCGACAAGATTATATCTAGGGTGGTGAATCTTTCACTCACACAATGCAAAAATTTCAAAATGTGATGAGAACCTTTAGAAAGTGAAAGATACAAAGATACAAGAGCGATCCAAGTGAACTCGGAAAAATCGGCCACCACAAATCATACTGAAATAGGAATAAGTAAGTGGATTTTTGTAGAAATGCGTATAAGAGCGGGCGCAGCAAGATCAAACATTTTTAGCACCTGGCCTCTGATAGGTTTTCAATTAGGTTGGGTTGAGCTTGAATCTTCTGTGCAAGTTAAAAAGTAAGAATAACATTTTAACCTTTCGCGGACTATTTTCAAAGCTCTTGCGGACCACATATTTATTTATTTACTGATCTATATCTATTCAAAGTTCGAGTGAATCGGTTTCTTCTAGGAAAGCGTGTTCCACCCTAGACCGCATCATCGCATCTCATCAAGCGAGTTGCGACCACATGCAAACCTATTTAGTATATAAAAGATAAGTAATAACATTAATTTTAAATAACATAGCTTGGTCAAGCTCAAAGCATTTACATGACTATTACAGGCACTTTTTAATGTCAAAAACAAAAGTATGAAGCTACAGTCCCAATCACAACGCATAATAACTTGTGAAAGTGATGTCTAGTTGCCCATTATGTGCCCATCTTAAAATACACAATTTTACTTAGTTGTTTGAATACAAAGAAAGTTGATGTTGATGAACAATATTCATTACGTTACATAAGGTCACATATGTTGATCAAACGAATTTTGAAACAGATAAAGCAATGGATGTTTGCTTCAAAGTCCTAATATCCTACATATGATGTATATTTGTTCCTTTGTAGCACTCTAGAAGCCAAACGCGTAGGCCGATTTTGTTAAATTCAAAGGATTTTGAAGAACACAACCTCCTCCAGTCAGGTAAAGAGAACTGCGTTTGAATTGTGGAAGATCCTTTAGTTTATTAATTATTTTTAAAAACAGGGTAAAGTCGCCCCGAAGTATTTTCCCCCACTAAACAGCATCTTACATGTCTCAACATCATATTTCTGCATTTATCCCATTCTACTTGGGGTCAGCACAACACATAATGATAAATGATGTTTATTTTGCAAGTAGGTTTTTACAAACACTTTTACACGTCATTTTTTTAAAACTAGATGGGGCCGGTGTTTTGTACCTGACTACTCTGAGAAGAAACAGCCGAAACAAACTCAGAGGGCATAGTCTCTTTTGAAGTCCAGACATAACAACATACAATTATTTATATCTCACGAGTGCAATATCACACTTAAACATAACAGTGTTATTAAAAAGCATAAACAATCCCAAGTGTGTGCCATTCTATAACAAAGCAGACAGCTAAAACAGATGGCCCTAAAAACGTATATATCTCAACATAATCCGGCAGAGGAATTTAATTTGCTCGGTCTATTACGGGTCGATAACGAAAGGGGTAGACTACCCGTCTGTAGAGCGCCAATTTTAAGATTCCATCTCTTTAAATGACTGCCACATGTTGTGTCCTGTGGGACTTGCTGTTATTAAATTGGTGAAGTGTGTGTCGGATTCATCTGCTTAGCCTTTTCCCAACTATGTTGGGGGCGGCTTCCAGTCTAACCGGATGCAGCTAAATACCAGTATTTTAAATGGAGTGACTGCCTCTCTGGTCTCCCGACCCAGTTAGTATTGGGAAATACGATACCCTTTGGTAAGACTGGTTTTCAGACTTTCGGGCCACTGACTTCCTGTTACGACTGTCAAAGATCTACAAATGGCAGCCGGGACCAACAGCTTAACGTGCTTTCCGAGGCACGGAGGATACTCAATAATAAAATATGTAATAAGTGGTCATCCACAGGTAAATCTAGGCAAACGCGGCCTAACCTGCAAATTGATTCGAGTCGCTATTATTATTTAGCCACCAGCTCTTCGAAGTGTGAGTCTGACTGGCATATCCGTATTATGTACGGTCGAACAAGCTATTTGGTTTTCAGTTTAACCAACAAATTACATTGTAAAATGTAAACCAAATAGTACGTATTTTTTTTTAAATCTTTTATCCACATTAGGAATTTCTCCTGTATCGTGGCTGCGTTTACAAACATTTAAACTCACACAAACAACCAGACCCGGAACAACTACTTGTCCTATACAAATATGTTTTCTATGCGGGGATCGAACCCACGACACGCAGCGCAGCAGCCAGTCGCTCAGCCATTTTAATTTGCTACTCGCAATTTGTTTTTCATGAAAAATTACCCGCAGTATCCTGAAATAATACCTCCCACAGTTTTTGGCACGAGCAGTGTACATAAAAACTGACAAAACACTCTTGTACAAAAACAAGGTAACAACCAAAGTTCTTTACATTGGCCGAATGCTTATTTATTTCTTAATTGATTAAACCCTGGACCTTGGCCCCCTTTATTTTTCCCTGTGCTTGGCAATTGGATTGTCCGGAACTTTCCTGAATTTTATTTCAGGCCACTAAAACCGCGAGAAAGGTGTATAAGGTACCTATGTTTAACAAACCAAACTCAAACTCAAAACATTTATTTCAATTAGACCATAACAGGCACTTTTGAATTTCAGAAAAACAAAGAATGCCAAGCTACAGTCACAGACAAGGCAAGGCAGACAAGGCAGGGCAGACAAGGCAAGGCTGAAGGGGCAAGGCAGACAAGGCAAAGAATACAAGGCAAGGCGCACAAGGCAAGGCAGACAAAGCAAGGCAGACAAGGCAGGGCATACAAGGCAAGGCAGACAAGGCAAGGCAGACAAGGCCAGGCAGACAAGGCAAGGCAGACAAGGCTAGGCATAATAACTTGTGAAAGTCCACCTTAGTGTTGGACATCACTATCATTTCTGATTAGGGAAGTGACAATCACAAGTGACAATGACAAGTTATTTGTATTTCTACAACGACTTTTAACCAGGATTCGAAGTGATAATGATAACAATAAAAAGCATTATTATCAATGTTTCTTCACGTGTATCCCAACGCGATTTGCCGCTTCAGCGAGTTAAGTATAGACTTAAAAAAATGGGCACAAACATTGTGTTTAATCAACAAACAGAATTTTGAGTACATTAATTTGTAAAACCCACATTTGTGTTTGGACTGAATTCGAGTTAAAACCAAAAAAGCGGTTTGAGACAAATTGATATAAGAGATCTCTAATCAGTATGGATGATTATCGAAGAGAATAATTATTATATTGTTAAATTCGAACCCTGCTTTTAACAGAATTAGCACACTCGTAAACTTTTCTGTTTATTATGACAAACCGATACTATCATGTTTGGCATATCAGTCGTCGTTAACACGGATATAAAATCATTTTGTCGAGGTCTTCTAGTAGGTACCAACCCGCATTTACTGAAATATTCGTTATTCCTGTGAAAATTTATCTGAACTAAATCATTTCATTCCTACATTCGCTTCTCATTCGATAGTATTAAATCAGAAGGCGCCAAAACTTACAAGTTGCCACCTCAGTGCCTACAACAACTGCAATAGCGGACTTTATTCAAAAGACTTCACGATATATTTCACGAATTGGCAGCCAGCCAGAATATCTTTGTCACCAAAGCTTGTCACTAGATACGTAAGTGAAACCCAGTTTGTGAGCCAAATTGAGACAACGTTTTGTAGTCGGTTGGTATTGAAAGTTGTTTACAATGTGTTTTGGTGGTTTTGTTCGTTTTCAATAAACAAATAGGCTTTGATGTTTTGTCAACTAGCCGTATTAAATGATAATTTATAACCAGTAGCCCGAGGATATTACAAATACCTATAACGAAGCCGAAAAGCACTTGTTTTCCCCGTAATTGCGATATTTTTTTTATTCTCCCAGGTACGGTTCTTTTGTTCCAACTTTTCACATTTTTTTTTTAAATCCAAGTTTTTAATGTTGTAACTAATAACGTAAATACCTCCATAACCCCTTTACAGTTGCATTGCATCCATCAGCATAATGTTTTGACCGCGTTAAACCAAAAAAAAAATAGTTTCCCAGCAATAATTTTTGCGTACTGTTACTAACTTCTCCACTACGTTACCTCCTTCCGCTGTCTAAAAACATTCCAATATACCACAGTCCGTTTTCACCTGGTAGTTCTGTTGACCGTTTTCAAACATGATGGTCTATAGAGGAGAAACACCATAAACTCAAAAAATATTACTCACAAATGTGTGTGCAAACACAAGTGCACTCCCTCTTCGCTCACTCGTATTCTCCCGTACTTCTCTATTATTTGTCACCTCAGTAATCACTCCTTTTCCAACCATATAATTTTTCACGCAGTCCATCCATCGTTCCTTCGGTTTCCCTACAGTTCATTATGATTCTTCTGCCCTTATCCCAATTATTTTGGATCGACGCAGCACAATATCTTCTTCTTCTATTATAGGTACTTCTCTATAGTTGATGCCAGTTAAGATGAGAATAGTGGTCATTGACCCACCTACATTTATTAATCTTCTTAAGTTTGAAAACCAAAAATAAGTCTGTTCAAGTCTTGAATCGTCATCTATCGTGATCTTCAACATTTTTTTCTAATAAAAAACGAAACATGGTTTAGGTATTTGTTTTGGTTCGTACGAAGAGATATTAGGAAAAGGGCAATGACCGCTATTCTCATCTTAACTGGCACCAACTATATTACTCGTCACCTCATCAGACACCTCCTTTCTCACCATATCATCCTTCACATAGTCCATCCATCGTTTCTTTGGCCTTCCTCTACTCTTATACCGATCCACATTTACACTCAAAACTGGTTTCCCCAGTTATCCCCTCATAATCAAAACTTTTCTCACGACATTTTCCTCGCTCTTCTTATGGCCGAAAAATGTTCTCACTATGACCTCACTCCAATTAGGGTGGGTCCGATTTGTGAAATTGACTGAATACTTGAGCGCACAGTCATTACGCTTAAATCAGTTTCACGCTGATTCCGCTCGTTTGCAAGTAAAAAAACTTCGCTTAAATAAGCGAAAATGATGGAATGAGAAAACGTCCGTCTACCTGGCGTTTGATGAAACTTTGTCTAGATTTCAAGATTGCTGTCCTTTGAGAAATGAACAAGAATCTAGATTGAATTTTTAAAGAAACAGGATTTTCTTTTCAGTTCTTTGCCATCGTTTACAAGTAGATACTTACGTAGTAAAAGTTTACCGTGGAGCTTTTAGGTGTGTCAGCTCAACCGTCTTAAACATAAACTTTATGAGGATTTTACCTGTGATATAATAATTTTATTATGGTGACGTCATAAGTGCTGAGCAAACATATTCAAACAATGTTGTGGTTTCAAGGAAGTAGTTATTGGAAGGAACTCTTAACGACTTGATGGCCAAATAGCCGTTTTTACTAACATTTTGAGCCATATAAATAAATGCCTAAATATTGACCCAGGCGTTGAAAATTTTATAGAGCCTGTTTATTTAGGCATTTGTTATTGTTACTGAAATTGTGCATAATTAGTGATAAGGCCAATTAGTTTTATTTTTAATTATTGTTCAATCCTCATGTACCAAACCATAAAGGAGACAATCTGTGCCTATCAACCAACAAAAACAGGACTAAAATATAGCCATGCTAATGTAAAATACTATGCCAAACTACCTATTCTTTTCCAAGCTACATTTACTTAGGTCTAGTATTACCCATTTTGAGGAAGTACCCAATTATCAATCACTTTATATACTTAGGCTGAGTATCACCCATTACAAGGAATGCACCCAATCATCCTGTATTCTGAATGCAGCTGATTAGCAGTATTTTACATAGAGTAAAGCACTCATTTTTATTTTATCTTGAAATTGTATTACCTACGTCACATCTATATGGGACGTGCCCTACGTGATATTGCACTGCACTCGTTCCCTAGAAACAAAATTGAAAACGTGCGTGTAATTTTACCGGTACACGTGCCAACCCTTCAAACCGCAATACAGCGCGATGCGCGGCGACAGGATAAGGTAGATTCCATTTTTCCAGTTGAACAACTTTTAAAAAGAGCCTTTAGAGAGAGCATTAAGAGCCTATACTACCTCAGATTAGCAACTCTATTTGTGGTGGTTCAAACTTCATTCGTACAACTGTTAGAATAACGTTCTAATGAGCTTGCACTACAAAGCGGTTGTTACGTCACTGCTATCACTGCGGCCGAATAGTGCGAAATGAGTGGTTTTTATTCTTTATAAAATCAAATTTTCGTCTTTTGGAAAAAATAAAAAACATAAGACCTGCTTTATAGTTAGTTCAGTTAGTATGCAAAGTTCTACTGATCTAATTTGAAGTACTTTTTGAATACCAGCGGTTTATTCTTCGATTTGGAGTTAACTTTGGGATTTTTTTCTATCGAGAAAATTTTATTATATCGTATTTTCGCCAAACATAAGACCTAACATTAATCCTCAACTTTACCATATATTTATTTCAAAATGAATGCTGCAGTATTTTGGGCATAACGGAGGATCATGCTAAGCCATTTGAGGTAGTATAGGCCCTTAAGGAGAGCTCGCGTTATTTGCCTCTAAATACCTCGACTGCATTGCTCTAGTAGTAGAAAAGACATGAGGTTTTGGAGGTGTGACTAAGATCAAACTGTAATAGATTAAGTTTTTTAGATATTTAAATTAATAAAGTTTATTAGAAAAAAATAAAATTCGATTCCCATGTCAGAAATAGTGTTATTGAGTTTTTAAAAAAATGGTTCTCAGTAGAAGCTCGGAGTCTGGATTTGACTTACCCCGTAATACATGGGACTGTAACAGAACTGGCAAAACGTACGTTCACGTCTGCCTACTCCTTTGGGGATAACGGGTGTAATGTTTTAAGGTGATATCATTCTATTCAGAACTATTTATCATGTCTTTGTTTTAATCGTGCAGTTTCAAGCTATAAGAGAATAGCTCAATGCCTAGGCTAGTGGATTATCCAGTCAGCATCGCCGATAGTAGTCCGACGGGCCCGGGATTTTTTTATTCCTTTACGGTGTAATGCTTGGTGCATTTGCTAGTTACATATTAAGCTAGCTAGATGCTACTTACCTGGGATAGGCTTAGTTAACATTCCCACTGTATAAGCTAAACAAAAAACTCGCCCAAATTAGACTTAATTTACGGAGGCTCTTCTAAAGCGTGTTTACCTAAGCTTGATCTAGATGCTGAACTACAATGAGCTTTGACTTAAAATACTTATCAACTTATGTTAATAATAGACTTGTTTCTACCATCAATAAATTGCAAATCTATTTAGTCCGTCAGTTAGAGTATTGGAAAATAAGGGACACGTATTTTTTGTTTTTGTAAATCTATAAATATTGACAAGCATAAAACGCATCAAAACTCGGGAGTGGGGGCTCGTGACGTCACAACTCACTAAAAATTATACCACGGCGTGACGTATTGAAAATTTTAAAAGCGTCGTATCTTCGTCAATTTTGGTTTACGTAACAAAAGAAAAAATACGTGTCCAATATTTTTTGGAAATCTATCTGACGGACTAATTAGATTTTTTTAGTCATCTACCATAATGTCAGATCAACCTAGTCTTCCTAAACGGCGCTGGAATCAGCAAATCGCGCAACTCGCTAACGATCACACACAACGTTAGCGCCTTGCCTTAATGTAGCACGTTACCGAGATGTGTCCGCTCACGGCGATATATTTGACCGTGATTGTGTTGATAATGTGATCTGGTGTGAATTAGTGTGTTAGTAGGCTGGGACTGTTTGGAATGGTAAATGAGTAGTGTGGTGATAGGTAGCTGGTTACTTTATGTGCACTTTGCTTATAGTACAGTAGAGTCTCATTAGCTACTAATCTGACACTAATAGAAACCAAGGCGAGCGGAGTGACTGCCACGATGGTCTGTTAGTCGCAATGGCGACTGCTGAGCTTGAGGTCCCGGGTTCGATTCCCGGGTCGGGCAAAGTGGTATTGGGTTTTTCCATCAGGAATTTCTCAGTAGCAGCCACGGAATTTGGATTTGTGCCCGGTTGATGGCAATAGGCTCGTCACATGGGACTTAAACATAACTAGTAAAATGTGGGTATACTTACTATTAGGTAATTCGGTATCTATTTGTACGGATGTGTCTGTCGTGAGTCTCGTCCACAACTGCACACAATATGCTCTCAGTTCAGTTTTTGCACATTTATTATGATCTGCTGCTGTTGTAAATATGTGTGAAAATCATAACAAGTATTACACAGGTCAAATTCAGCAGAAATTCGCAAAACAAGAAGCAATACTTACACCCGGTCCAATTACAAAACAGCCCAAGTAACACCAATCTCCAAAAACTCTACGACCCTCTCAGCAAAAAAGGCGCAATATTTTGCCATATTATGACGTTTTATATACGACGAGAGGCGTTCGCAAGTCATAATACCGCCTAATCCCCATCACTTGCACGCCGGGGGTAAGCCAGGGGTAAATCAGGTCGAGGGTGTCGCCACGGAGTAGCTAAGTACAAAAGTCCGACTCTGAAATGGAGCGAAGATAGTGACTAAACAGTAAATGTTAACCGATTTAGGTATGGGATAAATTAAAACAACGCCGGTAAAATCCTAAACATTTGTATTAAACACAAAACAGTTTTTTTGATAAAACAATCACAAATTCATCATTGCCTACCGATCCTAGTAGAACATTCCCGAACAAACAGGCCAATAGTGAGTTATTCTAAGGGAATTCTCAAGCCTTCTACACAGTTTCAGAATGGAACATTCATGACTTGAAGGTAGAGTAATCTAGGACGTTCTCATAATACAGCCGACGTAACATTATGAAATTCAGCGTCTACTTTCAATTCCGACAACTCGAACTAAATCTGTTCTTGGGTGCAGGTGCGATAATTATCCTTCATTAACGATTTCCGCAAATCAATATTTTGTATGACTGTGCGTATACTACGACTCCAATAACGCCAGTCACAAGTGCATTTATCAAAAAAATATATTATTAAAGAGTTGATTTCGGTTCCCTATCCATTAGCATAAAATTTTAAGACCTAATATAACTTGGCATACTTTTGTTACTACTAATTATATTTTCGCATAACATTATTTACGCATAACAGCTTACGCATAATTTTTTTAAGCATAATTTATATAATCATAATAATTATTAAGCATACCATTGTTAGGCATAAATTGATTTACGCATAATGATACTAAAACATATTTTTATAGGCATAACAAAGAAGCATAATCCTAAAATGGTAGACATACCCTAATTGGATATATCAATTTATTTTGACGATTGAAAAAAAACCATCTCTCCGAAGCAGGTGCAACATATTTGTTTTGAACATAGTTGATTGTGGACATATGTGAGTTTTTTCCCTGTAAGAAGCATGCAAACAAGCATACACCATGCATGCAGCAAACATGCAGCGTACAAACATTTAAACAAGCATACAACAAGCATACACCATGCATGCAGCAAGCATGCAGCAAGCATAAAGCAAGCATGCGTGCAGCAAGCATGCGTTCAGCAAGCATACAGCATGCAAGCAAGCATGCAGCATGCAAGCAAGCATGCAGCAAGCAAGCATGCAGCAAGCAAACATGCAGTATGCAACATGCAGCAGGCGAGGTTTCTGTCACGGCTCCGGCGCTGCGGGGCACCGGCGGTCCCACGCGAGCTTATCGTCGCAGATGTGTTTTACGCTCACCACCGCAGCTGAGGCTGGCCGGCTCCGCCGGCCTCAACTCGCAGGTCGCCTCGCTCCTCCACGCCTACGCGGGCTTAGATTACACTCTAGGGGTAGGGCAGACAAGACTACGTGGAGTCGGTTTTGCAGCAATTCGTTTCGGTCACTAACTTTTGTAGCACGACTTAATGAATTTTTAATTTAAAAAAAATACGTAAAAATAACTTAAATTTGATTCCGGTATGTATATTATTTGTATGCCTAAATACTATTATGCTAATAGTCACTATGCCTAGTAACATTACGCAAAATTCAATTTATGCCAAAACAAATTAGCCTTCAAGATGATTATGCCAACATAAACAGAATGTCAAAAAAAAAATTGGCAAAGTATTATTAAGGCAAAACAAATTATGCCAAAACAGTTATGCCAAAGTATATTAGGAAAAAGAAGATTATGCAAAAAAAAGGGATCCCATATTAATATTCATGCGTTTGCGTTCATTGTGGAGAGAAATCCTTCTGTACTTACCTCTTTTGTGGTGTCGCGACGGAAAAATGTGTTACCTTGTGACTCAGATTATGTGTGGGTCAAGATAAGGCATTGCTGAGTTTAGTAGGGTACGACTTTTTAATGATTAAGGGAACGGAGCGATGGACCCGATTTTTTATTAATTTACGGGATGTTACAGTAGGTATTTCTTGCTTCATCCGTAGTCATCATCTGCCTAGCCTGTTGGGATCGGCTTCAAGTTTTAACGGATTCAGCTGAATACCAGTATTTTACATGGCCGACTGATCTGACCTCCACAACCCAGTTAGTACTGGGTAATACGATACCCCTTGGTAAGACTAGTTGTCAGACTTTTTATATTATACTTTTTATAATTTTTCAGCACATATTATGTTTTCTTCCTTATTTTGTATCTTTTTATATTACTGTGTGTGTGCTTTATTAGCTGACGTCAAATAAATATTCTTTCTTTCTTTCTTTAAGTGTAACGACCGTCAAAGATCTATGAATGACAGCTGGGACTAACGGCTTAACAAGCTTTCCGATGCATGGAGGAAAGTCGGTACGTAATGGATGGTAACCCATCCACGAACGGGTGGCAGTCATTACTTACCCATGAGCTCCTCTTCATCCGAGCTTCATCCGTAGTATTCTTTAGTAAAACATTTCAAGTTAGCAGCGACCTCTAAACTCTAAAACGCCGTTCGCAAATCAATACCGAAACTCTCAGGCTGGAATTTTAAAACTCTCTCAACAGAAAATATTCGAAGCAAAGTTTTAACTGTAATTAACCTATTTCCGTAACTTGTTGCTGCAGGTTTGGCTGTTGACATATTTACAACTAGTTGGTAGGTGAAATATATTTTTTGTAGGAAAATAGTTGAATATGTGATGTGGTGGCTAGGATTTTTTTTTGTCATTGAAAGAAAGAAAGAAACAGTAAGGAACAGCTCGTGGCTAAATAATAACAGTCACTCGGGTCGATCGTTAGGTAAGCCGTGCTTGCCTAGGTTGGTCTGTAGATGGGTGACCGCAAATTACATACCGAGTTACCTCCGTGCCTCAGAAAGCCCGCTAAGCCGTTAGTCCCGGCTGTCATTTGTAGATCTTTGAAACTCGTTAGGTAGTCAGAGGCCCAAAAAGTCTGACAACCAGTCTTACCAAGGGGTATCGTATTACCCGGTACTAACTGTGTTGTGGTGGTCAGATAGGCAGTCGCTCCATGTAAAATACTGGTATTCAGCTGCGTCCGGTAAAACTGGCAGCCGACCCCAATGTAGGTAGTTGGGAAAAGGCTAAGCAGATGATGAAAGAAATAAAAATGCATTTATTAGGCTGCCCAGGTCAAAACATAAAAATCAAATGGTTAAATTATTAAGTTATCATGCGAGTTTTTTTTTTGAGCCGTTGGTCATGAGTTTGAATCTATACAGGCTTTACTTCATTTCCTCCAACACATTAAAGGAAAATATCGTCGGGAAACCGGTCTTCGAACCAAAAAATTTATGGCAGGTGACATCATGAGCCCGCACTGGTTACGGGCCACTCGTTCCACTTTTTGAGTGTCCCAGCAGTGGGAAAGTCTGATTATGACGTGCAGAGTTTTGAGAACACCTGTATACTTCGTAATAACGATGTTGGACCCTGGTTGTAAATGCCTAACTCACCTATTGCAGCTTTCAGCTTGACCATGCTTCTGTCGTGCCAGCAAGGTGGCTTAATAGCTACTCTTGTATAAATTACTGATGCTATCACAAATAATCTTGACATCTTCAACATGAAAGCAGGGCACGCATTGTCATATAAACTGCTTGGACATTTAATAGCCCATACGTACTTCGGTACCCTCTTGGGTCACTCCCTTATCGTACTCTTGATCATATTTTACGATCGTCGAAAGTATGTTTTCAGTTTTCTGTTTAGGACCACACGATATAGTGTTATAAACGGCCTATTTAATAAAATAACAGTTACCCAATACTGTAAGCGAAAGAGAGCCTACCCGCGGCTAATCTCAAACGGTGCAAAAAAATATTGATTTTGTGTCACCAACAGATATACTGTCTCTCATAAAAGTTTTTAGTGTATGTTTAATGCATATGTGAACCGTTCTGGTTCAATACTCAGAAGCAGGGACTTTGAATATAAAAACACTCTGTTATAACTTTAAAGTACAGCTTTATTATAGTTACAGCAATACAGTTTAATTTAGTTATACAAGGCAAGTGATTAGCACCGAGGTCGAAACACGAATACCAGATCATAGCAGGCCTATCGCTCAAAATGCCCGTTGACTATTAATTTCATTCCCGCCATTTTATTTGCTTGTGATTAGTCGTCGACAACTGTCAAAGTCTCGACCAATCACATGAAGTCAACACAACTACTTTTGATCATACAAGTTCCTAGAAATAATTGTAAATAGTTGCCAACATAAATAATAAATTTAGCTATACTTAATGTAAATATTTATAACACACATTTATAGGGTTCTTTAAGGCTCGCTCAAACAGGTACGTACAGATTAACGATCGGCTATGGACACGTGTCTGGCGTGTCCGCAATTTGAGTATATCGGTTTCACCGCAATATTTGCGTGGTTTAAGTCAACGAAATCCAAAAAAAACTGGCCAAGTGCGAGTCGGACTCGCACATGAAGGGTCTGTCCCTTTTATTATTTATTTTTGTAAGTTGTTGCGTAGCGGCAACAGAAATACACATTCTGTGAACAACTGTCTACTTATTACCGTTCACGAGACACATGAGAGGACTGTGGAGGCTTAGTAATAGGGCCTTTTAGGTACTCTTCCGGTACGAAACCCTAGAAACGGGTCAGCTAGTACTTAATATATCACCTAACTATATCCTCCTTCTTCTTCCTTGCTCCATCCCACATTAAGTGAGGTCGGCTGTTCTAATTTTCCTGTGCCATGACGTTCTGTCTAGGGTTGTCGGGTCAGGCAGTTTTTCTTTATTTATGAGGCTGGTCACACTAGTGTACCTACCATGTGTACGGAAGGAGCCCTCTCTCTTTTTCTCCGGAAGATTGCCTAGATTGGCTTAGATTGGCTGTGCGCCCTGGATGGGGTAATCAGGGGGGAAGGCGGAAGGTCAACGGCGGCTTCAAGTCCAAAGAACCAACTTCTCCTAATTATGAATCAACTAACTATATATCAAGCTATAAAATATAGACTAATTAGCCATTCCAACCTGATAATCTGGCGTCAGTATAATAGTGAGTAAACAAAATAGATAATTTAAAGTTGAAAAGTAGCCTCGTTTGATACTTGGGAGGCGTCGCAAAGGTTTCCTATCCAATTACTTTAATACTTAAGCTGTTTAAGCTGAGAGTAAAAGATCTTTTATATTTAATAAGATGTTTAAGGTATACTTGAGCTGGCGCGTTCTTTGAGGCGGCGAGCCGCCCACTATCTGAACGCGCCCCAAAAGGTGGTAGCCGTAAGGCTGGCCCGGGGCTACCGCACGATCTCCCGCGAGGCAGCGAGCCTCCTTGCCGGATTGCCGCCGTGGGATCTGAAGGCGATAGTCCTCGCGCGCCTGCATGAATGGCGCGCGGAGGCGCTACGCTGGGGGTAAACTCCGCTGCAGCGACAAATTGTCGCTCAGCGGACAAACTTCCGGCGGGATCTCATGGCGACATGGAGAGAGCAACTGTCGCAACCCCGCGCAGGGCACGCCACGATAGTGGCGATAAGTCCCCTCTTTGAGGAGTGGCTTGAGAGACGCCACGGCGTCCTCACCTTCCGCCTGACGCAGGTCCTCACCGGACACGGAGTGTTCGGGAGGTTCCTGCACCGAATCGGCGGGACGAAACGCCCGGGTGTTTCCATTGCGAGGATCGGCCGGAAGACACGGTGGAGCACACGGTGGAGGTGTGCCCCGCGTGGGCGGAGCACCGCCGTGTCCTCGTAGCGGCGATTGGCGGCGGCGACCTCTCGCGTCCGGCCCTGGTGCAAGCCATGGTCCGGAGCGACACGGAATGGGACGCCGTCACCTCCTTCTGCGAAGCAGTAATGCTAGAGAAGGAGGTGACGGAACGTGAGAAGGAGCGAACCTCTCACCGTCCCGGCCGCCGCGGGAGACGCCCCGGGCGTCGGGGGCCACCACCACGTGGCCCCCGGCCGCCGTAGGCGCGGGCCTGTGGACGGTGGGCTATGGGCTAGCTCGCCGTCCGTCCGTCTCATGACGACAGGCCGTGTCGACGGCGCGTTCGTGTTCCACGCGCGACTCAAAGAGAGTCAGCAAAAAGGAAGGGGTCCGTAAGGACCGATGCCTGCCGGGGTTGCGGGACAGTTCGAAAGAGATACCGCAGCCCCGGAACACAAAGGGCGATGAAGGAACATGGATGGGTTTTAGTCAGTAAAAGTCTGACACTCCCTCCTGCTCCGCCCAGAGCGGGAGGAGTTATTTGATGATTTCCCACACGAAAAAAAAAAAAAAAAAAGGGTATACTTGAGCTTTTGGCTTAATCAGGGAAATACTGATGATTCTAATTGTGTTAAGATCGTGAATTCAGCATATGGCTGAGTTGATCACCGCCTTATTGCTTCATTGTCAACATAATTACTGCTGATCTACTTTTTAGACTGGGAAATTCATCCACCACTTAAAGTGGGTCTCATTATAATATTCTCAAACAGTTGGTTTGAAATCTATTTATTTATTTTTCTATTTTGTTTGTCTTTGATAAGTTCCTAGTAATAAGACTTTTTCTCGTTTTTTTTTGTACCCATATTCGCAAATGAATAAATGATTATGATTATGAGACTTTTTTAGGTAGGCTTAATATCACGAACTCAATGTTAATTTGTTTTGAGCTGAAAATAAAATAGTACCTAAACATTGCTCCGTGCCTCAGGTCCCGGCTGTCATTTGTGGATCTGTGACAGTCGTTACAGGTAGTCAGTGGACTGAAAGTCTTACAACCAGTCTTACCAAGGTGTATCATGTTATTCACTAGGTTCTGAAGGCCAGATCGAAAGATACTCCACGTGAAATACTGGTGCTTTGCTGCATTCGGTAAGACTGGAAGTTAATCCCAAATTATGACGTAGGTAAATTAAAGACTATAAAGATAAAATATTATATAACAACACGCCTGTAATCCCAAAAGTTTTAGGAAGAGGTGAACCATAGTACACCCACATTTCACCCACTTAAGTGTAATTCCCATGTAATAGGGAGGAATCCTATTTCCATCAACCGGGCACAAATCCAGACTCCGTGGCTGTCAACTGAAAAAGTCCTCATGGAAAAACCCAATAACACTTTGCTCGACCCGGGAATCGAACCCAGCACCTCATGCTCAGCAGTCGCGCTTTGCAACCACTCGACCTACAAGGCAGTCAAAAAATAAGGAGGCAGAAAAAAATATGTTACTACAGTTGGTGCCAGTTAAGATGAGAATAGCGGTCATTGACCCACCTTGTACGGTGCACGTACATGGGTTTTAAAACATATTTATTACAATAATTAAGCCAGTAGGCTCGCGTATTTGCACTTTGGACGCGACCTACATTTGGCAGTGCATTGACACTGACACATTGCATTGTTCTATGCATTTTATGTATATTAAATTATTTAGTGTTCAATTAGACGTGGTTTGAGTCGGACAACTTGCATTTTTATTTAGATTCATCCCGTTGAGCATTCACTGACATTTTCTGCATTTAAGTTTAAGTTTGACATTTTACATTTGCATTGACATTACTTATGTTAGGGAAGCACCCTACATAGTTTTTACTACCTACCTACCTACCTTTACCTACATTTATTAAACTTCTTAACTTTGAAAACCAAAAATAAGCCTGTTCAAGTCTTGAATCTATCGTGATCTTCAATATTTTTTGTAATGAAAAACGATGCATAGTTTAAATATTTGTTTTAGTTCCTACGAAGAGATATTAGGGAAAGGGCAATGACCGCTATTCTCATCTTAACTGGCACCAACTATATAAATCCAAGCAAAAGAGCCACCGTTATATAAAATTTTCCCTGATATCAAAATCAAACCAAAACCCGGAGAAAAAACTGCAAAGCTTTACAACGAATTCTTTTTCCACGAAACGCGAATAAAAAGTATTTTGCACACTGCCATTGCTCAAATAGTGAATGCAGTTTGCCTGCAGCAAACGCACCGCCTTGCCGCCCGACTGTTACTCTAGAACCCTTGACGCGTGAAAACGATGCCTAAAGCGCTTTCCAGCGTTGCGCATGCTGGAATGTACAAGTTAAGGGTATTTATTTTTTTGTCGCGAGAAGTACGAGGTGTCTTGATTTTTCTATCAGTTCTTTCTAAAAGGAATGTTTAATAAAATAATATAACACCACGTCTGAAGTTCCCATAGGGTTAAGTAGAGGTATGTGTATATATTACACCCACATTTTGATAGTAAATCTTAATTAAAATAAAAATAAAATAATTAATGTAGCTGGACATTACCACACACACACACACACACACACACACACAGCACACACACACACACACACAGCTGGATATTTCTGCTGGACATGTAGCTGTTTATTTTTTTATTATATTTGTGCTGGTTGTTGCTGGACTGACGGCTTCCACGCCGTCATTCATAAGAAAACCGCGTCGCTGTTGTCAAGGTTGCGGGCGAGTGGCAACAGCATCCTAAAAACTATAGCGGAGAGTATTGACTCTCCGATTATTAAAAGTTTTGTGAGAAGGACAATCACTGAACATTAATCTAGGGTTGTCCTTTTCACAATACTATTTACTCTGTCTTCTCCATTGTATCTCAGCTACTAACACTAGAAATAAGTTATTTTGTTTTGCTTACTAACACGATGGATCACTGTTGTCCGAAAAATAAAGAATATTATTATTATTACACAAAAAAAATAAATATAATAAAAAAATATAATATATAAAAATAAAAACTAAATTGTAATATTATAGCTTCCCTACTCACTCACACTCACTACCGACTGCTGAGCACAAAGTCCTCTGCCGTCCTGGGTTCGATTTCCTAGTCGGGCAAATCATCAGTGGGTTTTTCTTGGCTCGCCATGTAGGCACTACAAAAAAGCACTACAGCAAAATAGTACAAAAAGTACTACAGCGCCATATATGCCACAAGAAAGTATAAAGAACTAACATCAGATTTCTAAATTGCAATAATAAAGTTCTCTCTGACTTATGACGATATAGAAAAATTCGACAACAACAGTCGGACAACACCCATCTGGTCAAAGGCTCCTCTCTTTTTCTCTTTTCTAAGGGGGACGAAGAACTTTACACCCTATTTTTCATACTTTAAGCCTATTTTCGTGCCGCGTTGACGGCGCGTTTGTGTTCCACGCGCGCCTCAAAGGGAGTCAGCAAAAGGAAGGGGTCCGCAAGGACCGATGCCTGCCGAGGTCTGCGGGACTGTTCGAAAGAGATACCGTGGCCCCGGAACACAAAGGGCGATGAAGGAACATCACTGGATGGGTTTTAGTCAGTAAAAGTCTGACACTCCCTCCTGCTCCGACCAGAGCGGGGTTTCCCATCCGAAAAAAAAGGCCTGTTTCTGTAATATTTTATTTTATTTTATGCTGTTCGCGAAACTTACTGCTAATATAAACAATGTTCCCAAACAATACGTATTTAAAGGCCATTTACAAGTTTCCATTTATATGTATGTAATAATAAATTCTATAAATTACTCGTAAACTCACCATCATACATTACAGCTTACCAACGTTGCCGACATGTTAATCCCTTTATCACAACAAAATACCAATCGCCATATTGCCAACTCAAGCGACATTTCGTCCCCAATCAAACGTTTTGTCTCTAATCTCGACCTCGCATTTCACTGCCGACATTTTCTTTCCCATTAATTCTCTATAAAAGAAAACCAATTAACTAACGATGCTTCTTGGAGTTCGGGGAAAACATTCTAATTAATATAAAACGTCTGCCGATCGATACGTGGCGTCTCCGAGCTTTGTGTATGTACAGACACATCAAGCTACTCAAAACTGTCAAATTTACCCAATCAGCCATGAACCTAATGCTTAAGCGGTAAAGTTGAAAATCTATTAAAGTTCGACTGCAGATTTTAGTAGTTTGATGTCATGGATCTGTACATAAAACAGGCCTATTGTACTATCGGTACAAATTGGCAGCGAGCGTCACGAAGCCGCCGCAGACGACGTGTCGTCGCTTCATGTCGCCGCGACACGTCGCCGCCTCATGTCGCTGCATTCATGATTTCAAACCCGGCATTTCGGCACCAGTGACACTACTGATCTGCGGTCGGGCGAAACTTGCGTCTGCCGCTCGACGACGCGTCACTAGCTTCGTGTCGCTTGCTTCGGAGGGAATTTCATAGAAATACATTGAAACCAGTAGTATCGCTGCGACTCGTCGTCTGCGGCAGCTTCGTGTCGCTCGCTGCCAAACCTACATTTTGTTAGCTATGTTTAAGTCTCATGGAATAGGGGGCAGCCTATTGCCACCAACCGAGAAAAATCTAGACTCCAGGATGCTACTGAGAAATTCCTCATGAAAAACTCAATAACACTACCCGTTACTTACATAAGCACACGTCATCGTCATTCTCCTGTACTTATCACTATTTATATGGGGTTGACGTAACAAGTCTTTTTCTTCCATACTTCTTTATTACTCGCCATCTCCGCAGTCACCTCCTTTCTACCCATATCATCCTTGAAACAGTCCATCCACTGATCTTTTGGTTACTTGTGGCTTGTGGTTTGTTTGGTTTTGGTTTGGTTGGTTTGGTTGGTTTGGTTGGTTTGGTTGGTTTGGTTGGTTTGGTTGGTTTGGTTGGTTTGGTTGGTTTGGTTGGTTTGGTTGGTTTGGTTGGTTTGGTTGGTTTGGTTGGTTTGGTTGGTTTGGTTGGTTTGGTTGGTTTGGTTGGTTTGGTTGGTTTGGTTGGTTTGGTTGGTTTGGTTGGTTTGGTTGGTTTGGTTGGTTTGGTTGGTTTGGTTGGTTTGGTTGGTTTGGTTGGTTTTGGTTTGGTTGGTTTTGGTTTGGTTGGTTTTGGTTTGGTTGGTTTTGGTTTGGTTTGATTTGGTGGTTTGGTTTTGGTTTGGTTTTTGTTGGTTGGTTTCTACTCTTAATATCCGCAAAACTTTCCTCATGACATTTTCTTCATTCCTCCGCATCAGATGATAACCGATTATACCACTCAACTAGTACTTAGTTGAGTGGTGACAAAGTTTTGATCTAAATCTGTCTAACCTTTTAATTCTTCGACTGTACACATCTAAAAAATTAGGTAGGAACCTAATAATAATATCTCTGATGCAAAGACTTTCTCTCTCAGAATGTAGGGACAATGCGATATAGATGGTTTTGTAAGGATAAAGGATTTTTGTGTCTACTCCGCTTATTGTTCCGAATAATATAAAATGCGTGCTTTTATATTCTGTTGTTTCGGCAAAGAATGGAACACCCTTTTATGAGTCGGTAAGAGGAAAAAGATGTACGTAGGTACATGGCTGTTACGAAGGAAGATCTATTTTGAGAAAATAATACATGACTTGTGACAAGATTCTATTCTAAAATATAATTGTAGCAGTTACAAGGTAAGCCAAAAAAAAAAAAAAAAATATGCAAAACTTAATAGAATTATAAAGAAATGCAATAAATGTAAGAAACAACAAAAACACTGTTCCCACAATATTAAACTAAGAAAAGAACGTGTTTTTCTCGTAAAAAAGTTAAACAACTATCAAATTAAATTAGAGAACAGTAAGAATTTTTATGAAATAGACACTCAAAACTTAAAGTCTGAGATTCAAGTACTAGAGCGTCAACTACAATCATGTTATTCCATGTATGTGAAATCTCAAAAACAAATTACGCAAGGAACATATCCTTGCTGCAAACGAGTTAGTCAATAGTGATAATAGTAATGCAGACTGCGTAGACATGATGACCAACATCACTCAATGCACATCACAGTAGAGTTTAATGCCTGTTTACCATAATTCATGCTTAAAAAAAATTGCATTTTTGGAATATTAACTTTCGCTGAACGTGTGGGACGTTAATCATCCAACAGTGTGCCTTTATTTAGACACTAGCTTATGTCGACGACTTCGCTCGTATAGAGTTCGGTAATTGTCCCACAGAGTCTTACCACCGGGATATTATAATCCAGGTTATAAACTATCTGTGTGCCATATTCTAGATTGCCAAATTTCGTCCAAATCCGTTCAGCCGTTTTGGCGTGATTGAGTAACAAACTTTCGCATCCTCAACAACAACAGCACACAACGTCCACTCCGTTTCACCTGCGAATTTTTCCTTTCCCGTGGGAGTGAGGGGATAAAATATAGCCTATATTACTCAAGGTGGATGTAGCGTTCTAATGGTGAAAGAATTTTTGAAATCGGCGCAGGAGCTTTTTAAGTTTATCCATTACAAACATACACACAAAAATACAAATCTTTCCTCTTTATAATATTAATGTAGAATATCAGTGTAGAATAACAACCAAACTGCAAAATCCATTTTTTTTAATTTAGTGACTAGGCAATTTATCCCTTAGATCGTTTAAGTACTTACTTGCCTATGATCAAGGGCAAGCCCATATTATCATTAGATCTTGTGGGGTTCATAATCATAATATTAGGAACTAGCTGACCCACGCAACTTCGTCTGCGTCACATACAAGAGAAACAGCTCACAAAAGGCACATTTTTCCCCGTTTTTGCAATATTTTTCATTCATGCTCCGCTCCTTTTGGTTGCAGCTGATGTTATATAGCTTATAGCCTTCCTCGATAAATGGACTACCCAACACTGAAAGAATCATTCAAATCAGACCAGTAGTTCCAGAGATTAGCGCGTTCAAACAAACAAACAAACAAACTCTTCAGCTTTATAATATTATATTAAGTGTATAATAATAATAAAGCCTTTTTATTCGGACAACAGATATACAATTATGTTTCTTAAACTACTGCACTATTATAATTAATGTATTTTACACAATTAAAATTATTCGCGTATTTGGTGCTTCTTTACTTTTTGTAAGTCCGTTTGCCAGTTGGCAAAGGCCTCCTCCAACCTACTCCATTCTGAACTCTCTCTGGCTACTCTACTCCATGTTATGCCTGCAACCTGCCTGATATCATCGTCCCATCTTTTTTGTTGTCTGCCTCTTTTCCTTTTACCTTCCCTTGGGTACCAATGTGTAATTATTTTGCTCCATTTGTCCTTTCCTCTGGCCATGTGTCCCGACCACTTCCATTTTAGCCTTTTTATTTTTAGGGTTACGTCCTGTATCTTGGTCTTTTTCCTAATGTTGACGTTTCTTATTCTATCCACCCTCTTTACTCCTATCATACTCCTCTCCATTGCTCGTTGGCAAATGGCCATTCTATTGGTTGTGCTTTTTGTTATGGCCCATGTTTGGCTTCCATACATTAAGATTGGTAGAATGCAAACATTAAATAGTTTGCTCTTTGTTGCTATATGTAGTTTTTTGTCTTTCATTACTTCCTTTAGGCCCCAATATCTTTTCCAACTGTTCGCTATTCTTCTGTCGATTTCTTTGTTTATGTTATCTTTGGGTGATATCAGCTGTCCAAGGTATATATATTCTTCAACATAGCTAATTTGTGACTCGCCTACATTTATGCTACTTTTATTTCCATTGGTCATAACTTTTGTTTTTCCGTGATTTAATTTTAGTCCTACTTTTTCGCTTTCAGATGCTAGTTCGTTTAACATTCTATTTAGGTCTCCTGGCGTTTTTGCGAATAAGACAATATCATCTGCAAATCTTAAGTGTGTTAGCGTGCGGCCGTCTATATTTAAACCCAGATTTTCCCAGTCGAAGCTTCTGAAGATCATTTCCAAAACAGCGGAGAAAAGCTTTGGAGAGAGAGGATCTCCTTGTCTAACTCCTTTCTGTATCTTAAACGAATCTCCTTTCTTTTCTAGCTGGATGCTCGCCGAGCTGTTTTTGTATACATTTCTAATCAATCTTATATATTTTTGTTCTATCCTTTGTTCTCTTAACGCCTCCCATATGTTTGTATGTATTAATGAGTCGAATGCCCTGCTGTAATCGACAAATGCTAAATAGTATATGAGTTGATATTCCGCATATTTTTCAATGATTTGCCTAACAGCATGGATATGATCAAGTACTGAGTAGTCTCTTCTAAAACCTGCCTGTTCTATAGGCTGTTGTTCGTCGAGTTTTCCCTCCATTCGTTTGAGTACGATCTTTGCAAATATTTTGTATAGGTTGGACATCAAACTTATGGGCCGGTAGTTTTCAATATCGTACTGATCACCTTTTTTGTACAGAAGGATTATATTGGATTTAGTCCATTGCTGGGGAATCGTTTCTGTGTTGATGATATCATTGAAGATTTCTTTGAGGATAGGTGTTATTGTCTGTTTCGCTTGTTTTAGGACTTCGTTGCTTATTCCGTCGGGTCCTGGAGCTTTATTGTCTCTTTGGGTTTCTATAGCGAATTCTATTTCTTCTTGTATGATGCTGGGTACGGATGAGATTTCCAACAGCTCTATTTCTTTTTCCACTATGGTACTTTCATATAGTTTCTTGTAGTAAGATGTAGCAATTCCCAATATTCCCTGCCTTCGGTTTTCCTTCAGGCTATTAGTATCTTTCATCTGTACGATCCAGTCCTTATTGTTAGTTAACTCCTTATATGCCTTTTTTAATCCTCCTGTCTGTAAAATGTGTCTCTCTATTGTTTCCATTCTTTTCTGAGTTCTATCTTTCCTAATACTTTCCTTTATTTCTTTGCTGAGCTTTGCTATTTGTTTTCGATTATCATTATTATTTTTTCCATTGATTAGGTCAGCTCTTTGATTAAGAAGGTTAATGGTTTTGGTAGTCATCCACTTTTCAGATAGGTCTTTGTTATTAGTCCCTTGTTGAATAGCTGCCTTGATTGTTCCTTCTAACCAGTTGTATTTTTCTTGCACCCCCATGTTTGTTGTCTCTTTATTGTAATCTATAAGTTTTGTCGTTATAGAATTGGCTATTTGGGCTGTTTGGTATTTGGTAGGTTTTGTGCTCATCATATCGGTTCTTGGTCTTGGGTTTTTTGGCGGGGTTTTCATCAGTTCTGCTCGAATAATTCGATGGTTGGTATTAAAGTTGAAATTGTTTATAACTTTCATGTTTGAGAAGTATCTGCTTTTACTAGTCATTATGAAATCTATTTCGTTTTTCCGATTTACCGTCTGGTGATATCCAGGTCCACATCTTACTTTCTTTCTTCTTGAACATTGTGTTTAAGATTCTCAAGCCATTCTCTTGTGCAAAGTTTACAAGCCTTTCTCCGTTTCTGCTTCTGGCTTTTTTCCCATATACAAAAGGTCCCAGGACTGCGTCTTCTTCTGGTTGTCGTTCTCCAATTTGACCATTGAAATCTCCCATTACAACAAGGTTTTTGTGAGCATGGTCTTGGATTGTTTTGTTTAGCTCTAGGTAGAATGAGTCCATTGATCCTATATCGGATTGTTCTGTGGGTGAGTATACTTGTATGATGGACCAAGGATCTTTGTACCCCGGTAGCTTAAGATTCATCACTGCTATGCGCTCTGATACTCCTATAAAGCTCTCCACATAATTTGTGAGGTGTTTTTTAATAATAAAACCAACTCCATACTGACCTGGGGTTGTTCCTATATGGTATAGAAGGAAATCTGGATAGAAAATAATTCTTTCTCCTATTCGCCTTACCTCACTCAGGCCGACGATGTCCCATTTGATCTGTTTTAGCGCATATGTTAATTCTGTAAGGTTTTCATCGTTTCTCAGTGTAAGTACATTGAGGGCTGCAACATAGATTTTTGATCTTGTTTGACTGTTTTCGTAATTGTTTTCCTGTGTTGTTGGAGGGTTGTGGTCTCTGTCCCCCACGAGGACCAGTCGGCTTGGGGGAGATTGTGTTATTTCTTTTGTTTGGTTTTCGTTATTTGGTTGGATTATCCATTTGCCAGTTGTTGATTGCTATTGGTCTTTATGTGTGAGGGTATCAGTGAGCGAGTTTGATCGGATTCTCATCAAATCGAAGGCGTTTGTCCTGTTAGTTTTAATAGAACTTATCATTTGTTGCTTTTTAGGTTTAGTGGTTGACGTCGATTCTGGTGAAGTAGATAGTTCTCTTTTCCTTTTGTCGGAGCTGGGTCCTTTAACTACTAGTTTATCATATTTCAGAAAAGCAATGTTTCCTTTTTCCTTCTCCTTTAGTAGCTGTGGTAGCAACGCTTTTCTCTTTTCTATGACTTCCTTAGAATAGTCTTCCGATATATAGATTCCCATTAAACTTTTTTTATTTTTAATAATCTGGTCTTTTTTCCACCCGTTTGTAAAAGATAGTAGCACAGGTCTATGTTTGTTCTCGACTTTATTTTTTCCTATACGGTATAGTCTGTTCACTTCATTTTCTTCCACAGATAAATTTAAGTCTCTTTTAAAGATCTCCTTGGCGGTTTGAAATAGCTCTAATATCGTTTTTTCTCTCTCTTCTAAACCATAAATAACTATATTGTTACTTTTCTTCTCTTTTTTTAAATATTCAATCTCCTTCTCCAGGTTACAAATTTTTTGTTTTAATTTTGCATTCTCTTCCATCATAGGAGTTAGTTTTTCATCCATCCGATCCATTATATTCTTTGTAAGAGATTCTTTTAGATCATTTGTCTGTTTCTCCATTTCCATTCTCATTTTATCGAATAATAATTGAAATTGCTCATCCATGTTGTCGAATGAAGTGTGTGAAACGGAACGTAAGTGCGAATTGGTAGAAAGTATTTGTTTGTAATGGCAACACTCAGGTTAGTTGTCAGCAAATTTATCTAACATTCAACGTCAATTTGACTTGACAGACGGGAAAATAAACAACAAAACAATACCCTGAACTGTCAGTTGGCTAGGCTGACAATTAAGTGTAGATAGTATAAATAATATTAGTAATGACTAAAATGCAATACTATTAAGGGGAGTGGCGAATCTCATCGCTCGTGTAAACTGCGCCCATATTTGCTACAGAAGTACATTATAATCTAGCAGAGTATAACGATGTTTGCACGTCGATTAACATGTAATGGCTTTTTAAATAAACGATCATATTGAACACGGTGTAAAGATCCTCGTGTCACAAGCTTTTACCATAGATTTTAAGGGCTATATATCCCTCAAATGGCTTAGCATGATCTTCCGTTACGCCTAAAATACTGCAGCATTAATTTTGAAATAAATGTATGGTAAAGTTGAGGATTAATGCTAAGTCTTACGTGTGACGAAAACACGATTCCATAAACTTTTCCTGATAGAAAAATATTCCAAAGTTACCTCCAAATCGAACAATAAACCGCTGGTATTCAAAAAGTACTTCAAATTAGATCATGAAACTTTGCATACTATCTGAACTAACTATAAAGCAGGTCTTATGTGTTTTATTTTTTTAGTCCAATCAATAGATTTTTTGTAAATCGCAAAAAAACACTCATTTCGCACTATTCGGCCGCAGTGACTGACGTAACAACCGCTTTGTAGTGCAAGCTAATTAAAACTTTATTCTCACAGCATTTCAAAAGAAGTTTGAACCACCACAACTATAGTTGCTAATTTTAGGGTTACAAGGGCCCTAACAAATGAAATGGTTTTAAAAATATTTTAGACACACCATCATAAAAATGATAAATAAAATTTAATTTTGTAGTTTTAGGACCCTGTTACACTTTCTATATAACTAGTAATTGTTGTATCATCATATCTAGTATTGTGTATGTTCTAAATAAAAAAAAAACGAAATTAAACTTTAATAGTCACACGAGTCTCGTTTATTATACCAACTTAACAATCAATTTCGAAGTTCTCGAAAAGAAAGATTATAATTGAAAATTATCTAAACAATATTCATCAACCTTGTAAGTATGTGCGGGCGGCAAATATGATTGCCGCCCGTTTTGACTGTCCTTTCCAGAATCAGTGGGTAAGGACAGCCATAGGCATAAGTTAGATATAGGTACTAAAAATACTAACATATTTGTAGGTACATTTTTGTGTTACTAACACACTAACATTCTATGTTTATATGTTTTTATTATGTTTTATGTTTTATAATAATGCAACTTATATGGAGATTTCTCTGAAATAAATAAATAATAATAATTAAGGATTATACACCAGCAACTTGCCTTGAAATATAAACTTGTGGAATCTGAGGTACGTACTACAAGTATGTGCCCGACCCAGTTCTCGAAAGTGACCATGTCACGCTGTACTGGGATCGGTCTATCATTACTGACAGGACTATTGTCGCCAATAAACCTGACATAGTGATGATAGACCGATCAGCGCGCCGCGTAATGATAATCGATGTTACTATTCTGCATGACGAGAACCTCGTGAAAGCTGAGAAAGAGAAACAAATAAAATATCTCAACTTGGCACACGAGGTTCGCGACATGTGGAATATGAACTCGGTTATCATTGTGCCGATTGTCGTGACGGCCAATGGCCTTATAGCCAAGAGCTTCGATGATGACCATCTATCGAAGCTCTCTTTAGGCGGTTGGATCAAGGGCCTGATTCAGAAGGCAGTACTCCTCGATACGGCTCGCATTGTGAGGAGGATCCTGTCTCTGCAGCCCTAACCACCGGTGGCTTGGACCCTGCTCCCGACACCGGCGGACCACTATTTTTTATATTTTTGAATGTATTTTTTAATATAATATTTTTTAAGATACATTTAAAAATATGTAAAGTAAGTAGATGAAATGAATAAAGGAAATAATAATAATTATGTGTCAAACTTTTACCCGAAACTAGAACTGTCTGAAAACTCTAAAAATAACTTATCTTACTTTAAGAGCTACCATTATTCAATATTTTAGCTTCATAAATCAATTAATGAAATAATTACGCAAGACTAAAATGTTTGACTTCGGGAGGATTTCTTTTTAAATTAAATAGGTAACTAACACAAAACCGATTAAAGCGTTCACTCATTACCGTTTTAACAGGCCGAAAATCAACGTCATATTATAGGCCTGACAAAAAGATCATGAATTTAATTCAAATTTTTTAACTTAAACTAATTAGATTGTACGGAAACAGGTAGTTTGTTTTGTGTGAGTTTGGTAAGTTTCTGTAAAATTGTGAATTAATTAATGAACGATTATCAGAACATAAGAATAAGAATAAGAATAAGAATAAGAATAAGAATAAGAATAAGAATAAGAATAAGAATAAGAATAAGAATAAGAATAAGAATAAGAATAAGAATAAGAATAAGAATAAGAATAAGAATAAGAATAAGAATAAGAATAAGAATAAGAATAAGAATAAGAATAAGAATAAGAATAAGAATAAGAATAAGAATAAGAATAAGAATAAGAATAAGAATAAGAATAAGAATAAGAATAAATTTATTGAATCATTGTTACAATCATTTTCTTAACCTAACTAAGCACTATGACAAAATCGTAACGAGTAAAATTTTAACATTAATATTTAGAAAACAGAGGTCCCCAAACTAGGCTGAGCCTGTATCTTGGGGGCCGGAGTTGCGTTTACTTAAAATTAAAACACAATCATATAATTTCTTGATGTGAGACATGCGAGGTAAGTAGGTAGTTAAATGAGAAATACCTTTTTACAAAAATAAAATGATATTACATTAATAAAAAATAATAAAAAGAATTGTGTCTAATGTCGTATGAGAGTGAATTTGTGTGTGTGTGTGTGTGTGAGTGTACATGCGTGTATCTGTGAGTGTATGTGTGTGTTTGCAGATGTGTGGATTATTTTATTGTTTATAGTTTATTTAACTTAAAATCTCTTCTGTTTCTTCAGTTGTTCAGTTGTCACATGAACATACAATGTTATTTATTTACAACTAGCTGACCCGCACAACTTCGTCTGCGTCACATAATATAGCTTATAACATGTCATTTTGTTCATATAAATACGAACAAAAACCTTTTAAAATCAATATTGCTTACCTCCCATAACATACGGCGTGATAATATGTAGCCTAAAGCCTTCCTTGGTTTACAAAGAACATTTTTGCTGAATTTAAATTAGTAGTTTTGGGGTGAAGCCGTACCATAGACACAGACAAACATACAAAATGACAAAAATTCTAAAAAGTCACTTTTTGTCATCAGTTACGTTTTTCTAACAAAAACCCCTTATTTTTTCTCGGAAATTCTCAATGTACAGTTTTTCTTTCGTTACTGTTTTATAATATGTATAGATGCACTGTGTAAAAACGATGTGAACAAATTGCAAACGCGGTTCTGGACATCAGGCACTGACTGATGCTTCAGTATACCTTCAGTCTTCATTAATCGGTCATTCTTTGCTTGTCAAAATCGGGAAAAGTGTTATTGAGTTTTTCCGTTACGAATTTTTCAGTAGCAACCACGGAGTCTGGATTTGTGTCTGGTTGCTGACAATAGGCTCGCACCCAATTAGCTGGGACTTCAAAATAACTAGCGAAATTCGGATGTAATATTAGGTTCACATTTGCCTACCCCTTCAGGGATTATTTACAAGCGTAATGTTATGTTATGTTTATTTTACTCATCATCATCGTCATCATCAGCCTATTAATGTTCCCACTGCTGGGACATAGGCCTCCTCGCTATGAGAGGGAATGGACTATAATCCACCACGCGGGCCCAGTGCCGATTGGTAGATGTCACAATATGTCTTCAATTTCAATTTTTTGGTTCTTGGACATGCCGGTTTCCTCACGATGTTTTCCTTCACCGTTTTGAGAGCAGCGGTGATGAAATAAATTACACAAAGTAATGCGCCAGCCTGGATTCGAACCCACGACTTACTGTTCGTAAGTCGGGTTGGCCACCGTTGCTCACCAGTGTTTCTCAGTGTTTCCCACCACTGTTTCTTTTACTCATTAGGTATTATACAGTAAGCTTTCTGGACAATTATTATCTAACATTAAGATCGTTACAAAATCTTTGGGGACTTCCAAGAGCTTTCCGTTTCCCCGTTACTTTTTTAATTTAAATAGCTTTTCTAATTTGCATCTGTCACTTTGACCGTCTTTTAACGAACTTGGAAAAAGGGATGGTTACGGAATTATCTTTGATCATCTGTTTCTTAATTCGGTTTAATGGTTCTGTGAAAAAACTTGCGTAATACGAGGTTTTGGGTTCGATTCTTGGACTTGAATACTAAAATACATAACAAAACAGGCTTAGTCTCCCCTAACGCTTAGGGAGAGGTGTTGCTATCGCTCGCTTATGTTTACGTTCCATGTACTAGGAGCAGAGCTTATTGCAGTCAACCGAGACTAAATCCGTGTGCCGTGTTCCGTGTGGTATCAGTGGTATCCGGCAGAGTAGAATAGAACCAACCCATTACACTCACGGGTGTCGTATAAGGCGACTAATGTCTGAGGCAGAACACCTTGCGCCTCCGTAGACCTGAGAATGGGCAGCAGCGTTTTCTGTTAGGGCTCATTTACGGAGACGTGGCGCGTTGCGCGGCGCGTCGTGCGGCGCGGCCCGCTTAAAATTCAAACATATGGCAATGTATGGGAGCGTTTACGGAGAGGCGTATTTACGCGCGTTTGCTGAAATGCAGCGTTGCCCGCCGCGTGCACCGCCGCGTACACCGCCGCGGTCAACGCGGCAGTGCGCGCGCAAATACAAACATATGACAGATGACACCACCGCTGCACACACCGCCTCTCCGTAAACGGACAAACGCGCAACGCGCCTAGAAATGAGCACTTAGTCTTTCATCACTGCAATCTCCAATCCGCCTGCCAAGCGTGGAGATTACGGCAAATTCCTCCCATCATGGGAGAGGCTTATGTCCAGCAGTGGACGTTATGGGCTGTTGTAGTAGTAGTAGAGCCTAAATCGAGACTCTGGGCTGCTACTTCTTCTTCTTCTTTATCGTGTGGTTGGTGTGCCTACTCTGGTGTCAGAGTTTTTTTGCCGCCCACGGGCCTCTGACTTGGCTTTACATGCCGTCAAGAAATGTTTTATTTATTTATTTATAAAAACTTTGTGCACAAGCAAAAAAAAACTGTACAAAGGCGGACTTAATGCCTTGGGCATTTTCTACCAGTCTACCTTAGGGTGATGCAGAGATAATACAAAGTAGGTGCAATAACAGAAAAAAAAAAACTAGAAAATATATATAGCTAAAACTTATAAGAATAAATACATATATACATACATATAACAAAATATATAAAGTTAAGAGAGATAAACAAGAAAAACTATAACAACTTAGTTTTGAGACAAATCTGCCAACTTCTTGTGAATATGCTCTCGAGCCTTCACTCTAAAAGTGAAACGACTAGTCAACGTCCTAATACTCTGGGGGAGCGCATTCCACAGGAAGACCGCCTGGACAAAGAAGGAAGATTTAATAAAGCCAGATCGGTGAGAAGGACAGCGTAGAAGACAGTTATTGGAGGAACGAAGGTTTTTGCTGTGCGCAGAGCATAAATATTGAAAATGAGTAGTGAGATCAGAAGGAGAAGTGGGTTTGTGAAGAAGAGAAAACAGAGTTGTCGAAGCCCTCAATGTTCTGCGCTGCCGGATGGGTAACCACCTTAACAGCAAACGATGTGCAGAAACATGATCATACTTGCGGAGATTGAAGACGAATCGAATGCAGTTATTAAGAAGTCGGTCAAGTTTATTGAGGAGTTCTGCATTCAGGTCATAGTAGCACACATCACCATAGTCAATCATGGGGAAGATTAGGGACTGTACAAGCATTGCCTTAATGTGTTATGGGAGAATATTTTTCAGCCGGTAGAGCGACCGCAACGTTCCAGTGACTTTCTTGCTCACAATCGCAACCTGCTTACGCCAGTCAAGGCAAGTGTCTACGTGCAAACCCAGATCCTTGACGTCAGAACAAAACGGAATTACTGTACCGTCAAAGATAACCGGTAGCACCGTTAAACCACTCAGCCTTCTTATGCTATGGGGGCTCCCTACTATAATAGCCTGGCACTTGGTTGGGTTAACCAAGGAGGGAAATATCCCTCAGGCATGCTGGTTTCCTCGCAATGTTTTCCTTCACTGAAGCAAGTGATACTGCGGACTACCCTACTAGTACTACTGTCTGCTATTGAGAAATTCCTAATGGAAAAACTCAATGTTTCTTTATTTGACCTGGAATTGCAATTTATACTTATTTTGTGTGAAAAACATTTCAAATGTTTTTTTTTCTTTCTATCTCGCGCTTGTCACTAGACCATCGAGGCAACCAATGCTAGAATATTAAACGTCTAATATTGGTTTCACAAACTTTTGCAGCACTTCGATCTCTATCTTCCTTCATTCAAAACAAAAGCGAGATAGCCTACAGTAAGTTAGTAGTTAGTAAATTAAGCATGACCCCTACATAACCAGGATCGTGTCACATTATAACTTGTTGCTGCCTCGGCGAGTTTGCCAAGTTTCGCTAACTGAGGTCGCGGGTTCAGATCTTGACTCGTGTAATATTTTATGATATGAGCTCGCTATTTCGATGATTTCGACCGTTTTGAGATTTTGCTTTTTGAGTTTTATCTAGGTAAAATAGGTCCCGGCAGTAAGGACATACGAATAGTAAGTCGTGGGTTCGAACCCAGGCAGGCGCATTACTTTGTGTAATTTATTTCATCACCGCTGCTCTCAAAACGGTGAAGGAAAACATCGTGAGGAAACCGGCATGTCCTAGAACCAAAAATTCGTAGACATGTGACATCCACCAACCCGCACTGGGCCCGCGTGGTGGATTATAGCCCATTCCCTCTCATAGAGAGGAGGCCTGAGTCCCAGCAGTGGGAACATTAATAGGCTGATGCTGATGATGAGTAAGGACATCATGGCCTAGGTACTCTTTCTGGTTCTATTAAAAATTACATTAAATTCAAGCGTTCACAGTATTTTCCAGTACTGTGTTGTTTACTTTTTCTCACTTTTGTTTTCCATCGGCTGATCGCTCTCAGAGTTGAAAGTATTTTTTTAACGAATTTAGCTGTCGTCTGGACCTAGGATAGGTCATGGATAGCAACTACATATTATTATATATTTCTTCTTAGCGTGCCGATGGCAATTTAATTGAGACCCCCAGAACTTGACCATGAGTTCTTATAATAAAACCAAACCCAACATGTAGTAAAAAGGTTTAGTTTATATTAACAATCAGTCTATGTTATTCGTCTTTATTTAGTTCTTTATTTGAATTTGAATTATTCTGAAGAGTATGTTAAGAATATACTACGACTACTAGTTGGCATGTGACGTGTGAGGAGCTCGTGGCTAAATAATAACAGCCGCTCGGGTCGATCGTTAGGTTAAGCCATGCTTGCCTAGGTTGCTCTGTGGATGGGTAACCGCCCATTGCACACCGAGTTTCCGCCGTGCCTCGGAAAGCACGTTAAGCCGTTGGACCCGGCTGTCATTTGTAGATCTTTGACAGTCGTTAGGTAGTCAGAGGCCCAAAAAGTCTGACAACCAGTGTTACCGAGGGGTATCGTATTACCCGGTACAAACTGGGGGTTGTGGAGGTCAGATAGGCAGTCGCTCCATGTAAAATACTGGTATTCAGCTGCATCCGGTAATACTGGAAGCCGACCCCAATATAGTTGGGAAAAGGCAAGGCAGGTGATGACTAGTTCCCATGTGACTTTCCCAAAAGAATAAGCGAAGCCGCGGGCACAGCTAGCCTTGAAACAAAAGACGGTTTCATTTCATGTCAAATTAACCCAAATCAATTGATGCTCATGAAACGTCGCCGCAAGCCTTCGGTCTACTACGACTTACACTTATATATACTACACATGTACATATATTAATAAACAGTAGGTACAGCCTGTCTGTACACATGTCTTACGTTATCAGCCGCACTGATCTTGATATGGGCAAGACAGGCTCCCTTTTCATGTACATACATATATAGGCGAACAATAATATGTTTGCGACTGTTGGCTTTGAGATTTTTCACTTCAACATTGAAGGATTACGTCAAAGCGTCTATTATTTTCCGCAATGCTGAACATTAACCATTAGCATTTGAGGAAGGTATTTGAAGCAGCGGTGGCCCAGTGGTGGCGGCCCCGACTTACGAACAGTAAGTTCGAATCCAGGCAGGCGCATTACTTTGGGTAATGTATGTAAATCATCACCGCTGCTCTCAAAACGGTGAAGGAAAACATTGTGAGGAAACCGGCATGTCCTAGAACTAAAAATTCGAAGACATGTGACATCTACCAACCCGCACTGGGCCCGCGTGGTGGATTATAGCCCATTCCGTCTCACAGAGAGGAGGCCTGTGTCCCAGCAGTGGGAACATTAATAGGCTGATGATGATTTGAGGAGCTCGTGTCTAAATAATAACAGCCACTCGGGTCGATCTTTAGGTTAAGCCGTGCTTGCCTAGGTTGGTCTGTGGATGGATGACCACCCATTACATACCGAGTTTCCTCCGTGCCTCGGAAAGCACGTTAAGCAGTTGGTCCCGGCTGTCATTTGTGGTCTTGGGCAGTCGTTACAGGTAGTCAGTGGCCCAAAAGGTCTGACAACCAGTCTTACCAAGGGGTTGGTATTACCCAGTACTAACTGGGTTGTGGAGGTCAGATAGGCAGTCGCTCCATGTAAAATACTGGTCACACTAGTAAAATGCTGGTACAATGTAAAATTCCTGCATCCGGTTAGACTGGAAGCCGACCCCAATAAAACTTGGGAAAAAGGCTGATGATGATGCTGAACATTAACCTTTCAAGGATTATACTAGAATTACAGTAATCATCACAGGTGATTTAAATTTAAAGTTTTTATAACATAACATATCGCCGGCCTGTAATCCCTAAGCAGAGGTGGATCTAATAGTACACCCACACTTTGCCAGTTATGATTAAGTCCCATGTAATATAGGGGGCAAGCCTTTTGCCATCAACGGGGCATAAATCCAGACTTTGAGAAGTTATTATAATAAAAAAAGTAAAAAACAAAAAAAATAAGGAGAAGAGTGGAAGTAGTGTAAAGTCAATGCTATCAAAATGACTTTGGAAAAGGCTTGAGTCCATAAGTACTGCAGTACTGCATGAAAAGAGGTAAAAAAAAATGGCAAAATGGTTTTTTTTTTTTTTGGTACTCTATCACATTGCTATCCTATTTAACCCAAAGGTTGACTTGGGTAGAGAATGCCTTGTGGCATTAAGTCCGCCTATGTACCAGTCTTGTACTTGAACTTGAATAGTAGATTATGCACCGAGGGGCTAAAGTCCCCCTTTTAGGGGCTAAAGGCTCCCTCGCTTCGCTCGTGAGTTAATACAAGAATCCTGATTGCAGCGAGGGATTCAAGCTAGCCCAAGGCAAAGACACCTTTAGCCCAGAGGAGGATACTCTACTTTTTACACCTACTGTGAGATAATAATAGCCATAGTACGAAAAACAAAGTATTAATTAAATAAACAAACAGTAAGAATAATTAACTAATGTTACAGCCACTATTAGGGTATTACGGCGCGGTACGGTATTAATTTGTTATTATTAATGCCAGTTTTAATGTTATTCCATTCCTTTTAAAAAATGGTTCGTAGTTATCATTGTAGTCATTTAATTATTCTTAAAATATTATGTCTTCGAAAACATGGCAACGATATGAAGAAGCAGTCGTTATGATTTTGTAGGAAATCGAGAAAATCGATGCTGGTCCTGCTCCACAACCATAGGTGGGGGGGGCAAACTAATTGTTTGTACTGGTCGGGCATTATTTGAGTCCATCGACACGTAAAGAAGAAGATGAAGAATTGATTCCCATGTTAATGTATTGTGGAAGCTGCAGAAGATTGTAAAAATATACTTGCATTGTATAGATTCCAGTTCTTAGTATTATATAATTGCATAGCACATGTGTGAGTACTTTGTACTGTTCAGCCACCATTTACATTTATTTATCTTTCATTGACTTGAATATGCCTTGGTGACTGAGAGAATGTCATGCTCACTTAAATGTCTCGCTGATGGTGGCGGGTGTGTCGGGTCATTTAGTTCCCTTCAATATGGTTGAGTTGAATGGCGCCGGTACATGCGTCATGTCTGTGAACGGGCGCTGTCAATTGGGACTGGTCATCTCTTAGCTGCCAAGGTTCATTTTAATTACTTTATTCATACATTTTTAATCTAATCTTTCACTCTGGATGCTCTTAGTGTGCACGTCTTTCTACATCGTTCTCACATATATGTATAATCTCAAAATTAACACTTCAATACCCGCAATTACAGACACAATTAAAATAACAATGCACCGTGCCTCTGGAGGCACGGCCGGGAGCATACGGGTTAATGATGTAACCAAGATTTTGTAACAATATTTTGATTTTAAAAGAGTGTCCATGGAGTTTCTTGCCCATTCTTCTCCATAGAGATCTACGCTAGGGAATGGGCAACTACAGTACTTTCTCAAGTTATTATGCCTTGTGACTGGGACTGTAGCTTTGATTTTCTTTTTTGTAATTTTGACTTTCAAAAGTGCCGTAATGGTCTAATTGAAATAAATGCTTTGAGTTTTGAGTTTTTGAGTTTGAGTCATATTATTGACCAGCGGGTCATAATGAAATCCAGTACAACATTATTGTCCGGCTGTGCCCTCGGCCACTAATGACTCACTTTAGGTTAAGGTTGCTTGACATTTTCGAGCAGGTGGTGTGAAAATAAATAAATAAGTCACGCCTTTTACATAGAAGCAGGCCACAAAACTAAAAACTACAGAATACTACATGCTTCAATCCTTACAAACCTACTCGTTTAATTATTCAGTTCATGTTACTAACAAGAACAACTACACATAGTACCTTCAATGTAAAGCAAATAAAATGTAAATTGGGGAGAAAATTAAGCTAATATTGCCGAAAGGCACAGTTCTATTAATTATGTAATGTAACAGCTACAAGATGTTACGTACAGTAAACGCTAGGTATGTTTTAATAACAAACATAACATTAGATAACGGGTACATATCAATTAGATTACGAAACTTTATCTTACTATCATCATCATCATCAATTCATCATCCACTGCCCCACTTCCCACTGTTGGATACGCCTCTCCTTGTTTGTGCCAATCTCCACGCTCCTGAGCCTATATTGGCTTTTGGCAATGCTGTATGTTTCTATCATTGAAAGACTTTTAAAGCAATCGAACTTGATCCATGGTAGCTTATGCTGAGCGGAGTTTGCCGGCTGAATAGGATAGTTACCACCATCAATAAATTGCAAATCCATTTAATCCGTCAGTTAGACTATTGGGAAATAATGGACACGTATTTTTTGTTTTTTGAAATCAATGAATATTGACAAAGATAAAACGCATCAAAACTCGAGAGTGGGGGCTCGTGACGTCACAACGCACTAAAAAATATATCACGGCGTGACGTATTGAGAATTTTAAAAGCGTCGTATCTTCATCAATTTTCGTTTACGTGACAAAACAAAAAATACGTGTCAAATATTTTTTGATAATCTAACTGACGGACTGATTAGTTTTTTTCAGCACACAAGCCTATTGTATAAAAGAAAATGCAGAACTGAATGAAAGCCGAATTTGTGGAGTAATTGCTTCAGATATGCTTTGTTGTCCAAGAAATACATAATCGAATGTGCAGACCTGAACAAGAATGTAGCATATCCTACAATGGGGGCTATCGCGTGTGAATTTGCCGCTAGAGGCGCTTGTGTAGACTAAGGTCCTCCAAAATGTCAGATGTCATACAGTGTTGGCGCGTTGCGTGATTTTTTATCACGTATTTATACTAATACTCATGATTGTGTTCTAGATTGAGCCATTCCTGATTAATTATGACTTGAAGATTTTAAGTAGCAACTTAGGACCGTAATATTGTTAGTACTTGGAGGTAGAATGATTTTTAAATGTTTCATGCTTAATAATTTTAGGAAGAATATTGTAAATATATATCTAAAGCTTACACTGTGTCGTTATACGTAATAAAATAAAATTTTCCATGAAGTTATTAGTGCTTTAAAATATAAAATAGAATTATTGACAGGACCTTACTCGACAGTGCACCATCTGGTGAGCTCAAAAACGATAGCCCCCATTGACTTCAGTCCAGTAAAATATATCATCACTATCTTGACCTTGTCCCTATTAATTTCTCCATAACTCGTCATCTCATGACCCGCGAAATTAGGGTTATTTACGATCTTCACTTCAAGATCTATGTATTTACATGTTATTTGAGTGAATTCGCAAAAATACTGTTGTATATTTTATGTTGTTATGTAGATTAGATTATGCTAAATGTTGTTGTTTTATAATTTAAATATTGTGTTTTTAAAGTTAGGGAACGTAGTACAGAAGCTATGATTATATAATATATTATACTAGCTGACCCGCGCAACTTCATCTGCGTCACATGAGAGATAGAGAGAGGGTTAGAGAGAGTGTGAACCTTAAGAGATAGACATTATGCTATCGCGGATTTTTTTTTTAACTTTTTAAGAGAAACAATATTCCCTCAAACATGATTGTTGCGTAACTTTAACCCTTAATTTGATTATGTTCCGTTTATGCAGTGCTCGCAACGGAAGCTCTCAAAATAAATAATTTTTCCCTGTTTTTGCAACATTTATCATTGATACTCTGCTCCTACATTAGTGTACTATATCGGACTTCTCTCTCTCGTAGACAAACAAAAAAAAAATACGCGTCGAATTGTGACCTTAGTCCTGTTGTTTCGTTGGTTAAAAAACTAAACTTGAGGCAACTGACACGTCGGGATCTCATGGCGACATGGAGAGAACGACTGTCGCAACCTCGTGCAGGGCACGCCACGATAGTGGCGATAAGTCCCCTCTTTGAGGAGTGGCTTGAGCGACGCCACGGCGTCCTCACCTTCCGCCTGACGCAGGTCCTCACCGGACACGGGGTGTTCGGGAGGTTCCTGCACCGATTCGGGCGGGAGGAAACGTCCGGGTGCTTCCACTGTGAGGATCGACCGGAGGACACGGTGCAGCACACGGTGGAGGTGTGCCCCGCGTGGGCGGAGCACCGCCGTGTCCTCGAAGCGGCGATCGGCGGCGGCGACCTCTCGCGTCCGGCCCTGGTGCAAGCCATGGTCCGGAGCGAGACGGAATGGGACGCCGTCACCTCCTTCTGCGAAGCAGTAATGCTAGAAGGAGGTGGCGGAACGTGAGAGGGAGAGAACCTCTCAACGTCCCGGCCGCCGCGGGAGACGCCCCGGCCGTCGGGGGCCACCACCACGTGGCCCCCGGCCACCGTAGGCGCGGGCCTGTGGACGGTGAGCTATGGGCTAGCTCGCCGTCCGTCCGTCTCATGACGACAGGCCGTGTCGACGGCGCGTTCGTGTTCCACGCGCGCCTCAAAGAGAGTCAGCAAAAAGGAAGGGGTCCGTAAGGACCGATGCCTGCCGGGGTTGCGGGACTATTCGAAAGAGATACCGTGGCGCCGGAACACATAGGGCGATGAAGGAACATGGATGGGTTTTAGTCAGTAAAAGTCTGACACTCCCTCCTGCTCCGCCCAGAGCGGGAGGGGTTATTTGATGATTTCCCATCCGAAAAAAAAAAAAAAAAAAGGCAACTGACACGTGCAAGTGGTCGGAAAATCTTATCACTGCGATTCAGAAAATGGAGTAAAATGAACAACGCCATCTATCGACCAAGATGTTAAACTGCTAAAATATAATGCATGGAAATCATGCTATGTAAATTTTAAACACATGTTAAGTCATTAGTACCATTTTAGTTCAATAGATGTCGCTGCATCTTACATTTGATGATTATAGTTCTTCCTGAACACTTTAAATTCATATATATTTTGATAGAACTAACCGATTACGATGAAACAAAAACTAAATAATACCTCAAGATACGCACAATTTATGGTAAGTGGTTTAATTATGTATAAAGTTAATCTAGTTATGTAATCTATATTGGTTGCGTACATTTTACGTGATGATTGATCATCGAAACAGACAAACAGATAAACAGACACACAGATAAACAGGTAAAAATTCCAAAAACGCTGGAAATGAGTTCTGTTAGTTATCCTTTAACACCCTGGCAATTTTTTTTAGAAATATTTTCGATGTACAAAAGCAATTTTTCTACAGATTTATTATATGTATAGATAAGATGGTGATATTTGTACCTAGTACTAGTTTTTTTAGGTTTGTCATAGTTTTTATATTGTAAATAAGTAAACGTAATTTTGAGACCGAGCTATCACATTAGGAACATTCCTTTAATGATATTTGTAAGGGATTCTCCTCTTATACCTATCCACGTCACACTTAAAAACTTTCCCCACGACAAAAAATCCCCTCGTACAATATTATAATATACGTAATTATTATAATTACAGACACAATTAAAAAGCCATTGTGTCTCGCTTTGATCTACGTTCCGATACGAAGGATAAAGATACATTAAGGCTGATGCTCCAGGGTAGCCCGCGAAATTCAAATTTTCTTACATTTTTGGCAAATTGCAGGCCAGTGCTAGGTTGTATGTTGATTAAAATATTGGACGCGATTGTAAGACATATGTAGTTACAGAATTATAATCATCAAAACCATCAATACAACCCTCCAAGTTCATAAAGGTCGAGAAACGATTTTTTCAAGGTCAAAGTCATTGCTAGACCTTTATGAACTTGGAGGGTTGTATTGATGGTTTCGATGATTATAATTCTGTAACTACATACGTCTTACAATCGCGTCCAATATTATTTTAATCAACATACAACCTTGCGCTGGCTTGCAATTTGCCAAAAACGTAAGAAAATTTGAATTTCGCGAGCTGGTCGAAGCATTCACCTTAAGAGCAATAATTACAAGAATAAAACAAGCCACAAATACATCTGAAGCGTTTATTCCCAAAAAATCACATCTTATCACTTTTAGCGAATATTTTCGAAGGTTGTAGACAAGAGGGTGACACGCTCTCCCTGGGCGTTGCCATGGCAACCGTCGGAGCTCGTTGCCCGGTCGACGGCCCACGCGTGACCTCGGGACCTAACCAAGGTTGGGTAATCTAATTGAAATGTTTTTCAATTGTTTATATCTGTGTTAAATTGAAGAGATGTACTTGAAAATGCTTAAATTTTGGATGAAAATGCTGTTGTTTGAGATAGGCTGGCAGTTTTGTGTCTGAGGATAATGCACTTATTTATTACGGTCGCAAATCTTAATTTGATCAACATATAACCTGATACAGGCCCTAGGCCTAGGCCAAGGCCCGCAAATTAAAAAAAAAATGTAAATGTTGGTGGACTAACTTCTAACACATTATAAAACACATGTAAACGGGTATTTATTGCGAATTTTACCTTTTATAAGCCCGAGGTTTCGACAGGATTGCGCCAGCCGTGGTCGCGGGAAGACTGAAGTATTGGAGGTACCGCCACAGCAAAGCGATAGTGTTTATTCGGCGAACATCAAGTGAGTGTAGTTACTCACTTGATGTTCATAAATGTTAATTAGGGCCGGTTCTAGTTCTAGGACAGCACACTACTCTAACAGTGTCCGCATACTGAGATGATTTTACTTGACGAGTACATTTAGTGATCACTGGATTCCAAGCGCGAGAGAGTCTGAAGCCGTCTTCGCGATTGAAATTAGGATACTTCTTGATCTCAATCGCTTCCCGAACCATTCTCTTATAATAGTGCTTCTCATTGGCAAGGATTTTTGGGTTGTGTAATTCCATCCAGTGGTTGGTTGGGTCCTGAGTCTACTACATGCTCCGCTTACCTCTAACACTTAATTACGCATACAGTAACACAAAAACATATCAAATAGAAAAGGGATTCAAAGAAAAATCAATGAAAATAAAATAAAACTCAATTATCTGTGCCATACATTACTTAACCCTTGTCCAGGTCAAGTTATGTCAGTAAAAAAATAATTTTATGTGTGCACTAGTGCCACATTCCACAATTAAATAAATTAAAAAAATATCGTTGACCGCAAGCGTTATTCAGTCGCCCTCATTTATCTATGCATGAGTCGACGCTTAGTTTCTTAACAAAAGAAAATCTTCTAAGCTTAATACATTTTTGTAAAACTTTTAAGAAAGATAAACATAACGGCAGTTTCAAACTGCGATAAGGCTTAATAAATCTTGCGACCCTGTGTATTTTATAAATAAAATTACATTGTTAGTGCTTTGCGTAGGTTATTTATTATACAGCAAGTTTTTAATACCTAGTACATTTTTATTTTCTAGGCATGGAATTATTAACGTTTTTTTTTTTTTGTGAATGAATCTCGCAGGTCAACCTAGGAGGTTGTCGTCTGCTTAACCGGACTATCCAGTGAGTGCCTTGAGTTCAAGGCAAAAAACTTACCAATTATGGCCCATTTTCTACGCGGGCCTGTGGACGGAAAGCTATGGGCTAGCTCGCCGTCCGTCCGTCTCATGACGACAGGCCGCGTCGACGATGCGTTCGTGTTCCACGCGCGCCTCAAAGAGAGTCAGCAAAAGGAAGGGGTCCGCAAGGGCCGATGCCTGCCGGGGCTGCGGGACTGTTCGAAAGAGATACCATGGCCCCAGAACACAAAGGGCGATAAAGGAACAAGGATGAGTTTTAGTCAGTAAAAGTCTGACACTCCCTCCTACTTTTCTGATTAATTTCGTTGCGGGATCCAAGACAGTTAAATTCATTCTCTGGGACTTCGTCAAGCTTCATTGTCTCGGCGCTTTTCTGGTGGTCGCCACTGTTGATTCTGGCTTTCAGGAGTTACAGTGGTTTGAGAACAGTGTGGCGGGCTTGTCCCTCCTGCTCCGCCCAGAGCGGGAGGAGATATTTGATGATTTCCCATCCGAAAAAAGGCCCGTTTTCTATAACTTACTTACGTACAACTATCAGCCATCTCGCAACTATCGGTGGTTCTATAAACAAAGTTAGCTTGAAATATCCTATCCGCGTTACCTACCGGTGTTTCTATAAACAAAGTTAGCTTGAAATATCCTATCCGCGTTACCTACTGGTGTTTCTATAAACAAAGTTAGCTTGAAATATCCTATCCGCGTTACCTACCGGTGTTTCTATAAACAAAGTTAGCTTGAAATATCCTATCCGCGTCACCTACCTGTCACTTGATTCATAGAAAAATCAAAGAAAGATATTTTCTGTGACGTTTTGTTTCTAACCGTCTGTAAGCAAAATGTCAAACAGACAGAGATAGCAATCTACCGAAACCAAACAGTATAAGTTATTGAAAATAGCTGTAAGTGACCACACACTAAGGGCATTCCCTGTGGCAACAGAGCCTCGGTTTAGGGTGTCATATATTGGTGATGAGGAGGGAAGAATCGCATGTGACTAAAAGAGTGATGAATATAAATGTTGATGGATGGAGGGGGAGAGGAAGACCAAAGAAACGATGGATGGATTGTGTGAGGAATGATATGAATGAAAAAAGTGTAAATGATTGTGTGACGGTTGACAGGGGAGAATGGAAGAAAAAAACGTGTTGCGCCGACCACAAGTAACATGGGGTAAGGGTAGGAAGATGATGATGATGATGACAGCAGCTGAAGCAGAGTCTTAACGGACAACCTAACAGTTGGAAACGAAGATGGCAGAAGGAGTGTTGGCAGACCGACAATCTGATAGGTGGACGACCTACAGAAGATTACAAGGCCTGAACAAGACTTGCACAGATAAGGGGACCATATATTAACACATAGAGGAGGAATACTCAACAGTGCAGTGAAACAATTATATGGCGTTGGTGGTATGTACGCCACAAGCAACGTAACATTATCGAACTCGGATGAGGAATAATCTATGTCATCAATGGATATTTTTTTAGGGTCCCGTATCCGGACGGGAAGGGACCCTATTACTAAGCCTCCGCTGTCTGTCAGTCCGTCTGTCTGTTTGTCAGCGGGCTGTATCTCATGATCCGTAATAGGTAAACAGTTGAAATTTTCACAGAATGTGTATTTCTGTTGCCACTATAACAACAAAATATAATAAAAATAATTTAAAAATTAAAGGGGAGCCCCTTTAATTTATTATTGCGATGGTACGGAACCCTTCGAATCCGTAGTCCGAGTCGCACTTGGCCGGTTTTTTTTGTTATTCATCTACAGTTCACCAAAACTGTATAGATAAAAAAACACGAGAAATTATAAATTAATCGGAACATTATTCACCGCCTTCAATAGATTCACCTCATACACAAACGAATGAGTGAACGAAAATGAATGGAAGTTTATTCACACAATCGTTCAGTTCTGTATAATTAAAATGTAATCCTTTTTATCCGAATATCAGGCATCATGAATCATTTTCGACTCTTAACACGATATGTCGGTTTAAATAATTATTTATTCTGTTCGTATTTTTATTTTAATGATGACCGATCCTAACGAGAAAGTATCACTGGTTTTGTGGGGTCGAAAATAGGATAATAGTAAAATAATAATAATGGATAATTTTGACGACCCGAATGGCGCACCGGTGGTGAGGCTGCCTTACGTTCTTAGGGTTTCGGGTTCGAATCCCGGTTGCAGCAAATGTTTGTGGGATGAGCATGGACATTTGTTTCAGATGATGAGATGTTTATACGTATAATTATGTTTAATGAGTATGTATTTACAAACAAAAAGTATCTATGTAGTCTATCAACTGTCTGATGTCCACGACACAAGCCTCGTTGCTTAGTGTGGCTCTTAATGGCGCTGTGTGTTAATGTCCAGCGATATTTATTTATATATTGTTTATTTAATATAATATAAAACACCGCAATGCTAAAATCTTCCAACGTCACTTTCGTTCATTTTGTATCTGGAGTTGGGCCCGTTTGATGGCAAAAGAGGCTATAATGCTGAAGCATGTTTTTCCAAGTAATTGGTGTTACATAATTACAAGCGTTTGCAGATATAAATCACCGCAATGCTTAAATCTTCCAACGTCACTTTCGTATATTTTGTATCTGGATTTGGGCCCGTTTGATGGCAAAAGAGGCAATAATGCTGAAGCATTTACTTCCAAGTAATTGGTGTTACATAATTACAACCGTTTGATGAGGTTTACCTCTACTTAACGCTACATGGATTACAGATGTTATGTGTATGAAGGATAACACTCTACTCTTTATAGCAACGGTCGGCAACAGGCGGACCGCGGTCCATATCCGGACCGCGTAACGACGACCCTGGGACCGCCGAATATTTGTTAAAAATTCTTGAATATAAAAAGAAGATCTCTGAAGAGTCATCATTTAAAAAAAATAATGTTTTGAAGAACAAACATCGTTCGAGATTAATGGACGCTCTTGAAGACTCACTTCGCATTTGATGTTCCGCTCGTGAACCAAATTTTGTCCAAAAACCGTTGGTGTAATTTTTCGGACTAATTTTACTGATAATTAATAAATATCATAAAACGTATACTGGAATACAATTTAAAACTTAATTTGTAAAATAATCAAGTTTTTTTTTGGACCTCATTAAAAATTCCATCGTGTATGGACCCCACTTAACATTACTTGCCTTGCCGACCCTTGCTTTGTAGCGTTCCACAGCATGAAATGTGGGTGTATTATACCAGGTACTATTAAGAGCACCAACATGTATGCACTTTCCTAAATTTAAAAGCAATTTTCACGAGAAAAAACGATTGTAACTTGTAGATCTTTTTCATAAAAAATTTAGTTCCAGAATAGTATGTTCGTAACAACATGAAATTTTAAAAGTTGTTAATTGTTAACATATTGATGCGCGTTCTCCTCAAACTATAGTCGTGATGTTATGTCACCTCAAAACAAAGTATTGGCAGTCATTTGGCAACATAGTTGAAACATTCCTCTATACTGTCTTAGGTAATTACCTGGGGAATTAATGAAGTCATGAAAAACATCATAAAAGGGGTTTTTCGTCGCTTATAAAGTAGCATTTATGACGAAGTCGACCATAACATTGTGTGGTTTAATTAACGTTGACTGTAGTGAACAGTGGTTTCAATCAGTACACAGCAAACAGTACTTTATTTTGTATAATTTTAACTTTAAATTTAAAGTAAGTAAAGCACTAGTATCCTCGTCAACGTTTATGCATAGTTTTTGTACACCTGTATATTAAGTATGTTCTTACCATCTCGATTGAATAATAAAACCATCTTTTGGTAGACTCATAAAAACCGTTTGGAAAGGGATGAGTTTGTGGCACGTGCCAATAAGTGTATTTTCTTTTTTTCTTTCTTTGTAATTAAATATCTTACCGACTTTTAAATATTCAGAGGTATTGATAATTTAAGATATCACATTGGATTAACAATGAGATATGTAGGTACGTACAATAATTTTATATGTAATTTTTTGTTTGGTGCTAACATGCTATCTACTACTTTCAAGGTCAAATTAAAGCTAAAACAAAAAAGACAATTATTTGATGATATTATATTTTGAGGCAAACGACAGCAGCTATTACAGTTAGATATCGATACCCATCACGTCTGTGGAGTTTGGCTAAGTAATTTAATTTGAACCTGCAGAACAAAGTCATCACTATTCATTCATTAACACACTGGTCAATTCACCCCCTATCTACCTAACTCACAAACATACACAGGTACGTACTGTAAAAGACGCTCGGGAAGGCCACTTCAAATAATAACGTCAGTTATCGTTTTCACTATTTAGTTTTATTTTTTTCACAATCACACACGTTAAAGTATTTCAACACTTGATCGAGCACTGAACAGTTTTATAAAGTTAGAGACAACCTTTCAGCTGGACTGCTGTCGAACGAATGTGCCCCTCGCTATTCGATAACTCCCCACTATAACTCCCACTCTTGCCCCCCTTATTTTGCCACTAAGGTGGTAATTTAACGTGCGAGTCAATACAACTACTTTTAAAGTGTAACAGCTCGGCCATCCGTTCCACAACGAGTCCCATCGTTGAATGTTTTTAATTTTGAGAATACAACCAATAAACATTGTATATAAGTTATGAGGTAACAATCATAAATAAATCATTTTTAATAAATTATTTGCTTAACAATCATAAAAACTATTCAGTTAAAATAACAATCATACAATTCTTCGCTTGAACAATAATCACAAAATATCTCCAACAATTATAACTTAAGACTAGAATTATAACAATATTATCGCTTATAATAACTTAATCATACTAATTTTACATAACACTGTTGACTCGAGTCTTTACATACCACCAGTCCATGACCTTGACTGGGGCCTTACGAATATATGCCATGATTCTCAAATATTATATACCTATTGGTCGGTTACCTTGACCAATACCAGTCCATGACCTTGACCGGGGTCTTTAAGAATCATAACATATATATTGGTCGGTTACCTTGACCAATACCAGTCCATGACCTTGACTGGGGCCTTATGAATCATAACATAATATGCTATGATTCTTAAATATTATATATTGGTCGGTTACCTTGACCAATACCAGTCCATGACCTTGACTGGGGTCTTTAAGAATCATAACATACATATCGGTCGGTTACCTTGACCAATACCAGTCCATGACCTTGACTGGGATCTTTAAGCGTCATAACGTATATATTGGCCTGTTACCTTGACCAATATATACGGATCTTTTGGAGACACAATGAACCATGACTCAGTCATTGTGAATCCCAATAAATGAATTACTTTAAAAACATCGCCTTTTAAAGTCCTTTTACTAACTTTTATACTTTATTCATGTTTCTCACTATCTTCGTCCTTCTCACTACCTTCGTCATTTTCACTACTTTCATCTTTCTCGCTACATTTATCTTTCTCGCTAATTTCACCTGTCACGCTACATTCATCCTTCTCATTACTTTCATCATCACTTGTTAGTTCATTAGAATCAGAAGCCGGATCACTAAAACTAAGCCACGGGGATATCTTGTCTAGGGATACTATGGCTTCATAACGTCTACCTCTTTTCGTAAGTGGGGTATCCTCGATAACGAACCTATCATTAGGAAGGACTTTTTTGATTCTATAGGGTCCTCTACATTTTGCCTCCAATTTCTTTGATTGACCCTCTATACCCGTAATCGCTCTAATCACCTTTACAAGATCTCCGACACTAAAAGAAACACCCTTTTTTCTCTTTTTGTCAAATCTTTCTTTGTCTTTAATTTGTTGCTCCTTTATCAATTGTTCAACCTCCGACCTAATTTTTGATAAATTATTTTCCGAAGTTGGGGGCAGAATATCAGAGACGATTTCATTCAATTTACCTTGAGATGGGTTTAAAACATTTATACCAAACAACAGTTCTGAGGGTGTTTTTTTTGTAGTGGAATGTGGAGTTGTATTAATTCCTAACTGTATGTTTGCCAAGTGCTCATCCCAACAGCCGTTAGGTTTATCGTGGTTCATGGCTCCTAACGCTGCTAGTATAGTTCGGTTGTAACGCTCTACCTGTCCGTTTGCACGCGGTGTAGCGACGGCGTTATAAATATGTTTAATACCACTAGCCTTTATAAAATCTTTGAAAGTTTTACTTGTAAAACTACTTCCTTGGTCCGTAATAAGTCTACTAGGTGTACCAAAGTAGCTAACATGTTCACGAAATACTCTTATGCTGGTGGCAGATTTTGTATTACGAACCGCCGTTAAATTAATGTACTTCGTGAATGCATCGATAATTATTAATATATATGTATTCCCACGCTTTGTTCTAATAAACGGCCCTAAGTGATCAGCATGTATTGTGTGAAATGGTTTGCCGACCTTAGGGATTGGATGTAACTCGCCAGCCTTTGCACCACTGGGTAGTTTATGAAGAGCACATTCCATACATGCCGAAACATATTTTTTTACATAGCGCCGCATCTTGGGGAACCAATATAACGACGATATACGCTCTAGAGTTTTTTCGAAGGCAAAATGCCCGACGTCGTCGTGGTTATTCCTTAAAATCTGCCACCGAGCACCTTTGGGTACAACCCAACGTAAATTGTCTTTGTCAATTATCCGATAAATTCGTCCGTTTTTATTTTTATAATTATTATGTATGTCTGCCATCTCCTTAGTTTTGGGATCATTTAAAATTACAGAAATACGTTTAATCTCATCATCGGCTTGTTGGACAGTAGTTATCCAGTCTTCTGAATTAATAGCAAGGACATCTAAGATATTATTATCATCATAACCGCGATCGCTCTCGATGGGGGCCCTACTTAGAGCATCGACATGCGCCATTTTATCACCTGACCTAAACTCGATTTCGCAGTCAAACTCCTGGAACTGCACCCACCATCGAGCAATACGTGGTATCAAATCGCGCTTGGTCAATGTTGTGCGCAGGGCATTGCAATCAGTGACGATTTTGAATTTTATGCCTAATAGGTATACCCGGAACTTGCTCAGTGAAGAAATAACAGCGAGGGTTTCAAGCTCAAAAGAGTGTAATTTTTGTTCGTCAACGGTCGTTTGTCTACTATAATAAGCCACCGGCTGCAGAGAACCAGTCTCACCCATTTGCATCAGAATACCAGCGACACCTGATTTACTAGCATCAGTATGAAGCTGTGTCTCTGCATCCGGTCTATACAATGCCAAAACAGGGCGTTCTATTAAACATTTCTTTAATTGCCCAAACGCATCTGAATAGACTCGGTGGGACTTTGTAATAAAAGTAGTGGACTGTATATATATAGGTGTAATACCAAAATTAACATTAATTCAACTTGTGAAGATCGTACAAAGAAATGCCCGGAGTGGTCGACGTCTGTGAGCTCAGTGAGTGGAAGGGCGCGCAGCGGCGCTCGCGTAGCCGGGTTCGGTACGCCGCGCCCCGCGCCCTCCCCGCGGTTGTCCACGCATATGTGAGCGCCGACATATTCCCCGGGTTGAAGAGAAGTCTTCAATCTTCGACTGGTAGGGGGCAGATGCAGTTGAAAGCACGGCGAATGGTGCCCCGCTTCGTCTTCATCTCAGCCACTCTCGTGACTCCGTCTACGCCGGGATAGGTCTTCGTGACCCGACCCAGGGACCAGAGCAGAGGTGGCGTCGTCTTGTCCTTGATCAGGACTAATGACCCCGGCTTCACTTCACCTCTGGAATCAAACCACTTCGATTTCGCCTGCAGCAGAGAGGTATATTCATTATGAAATCGTCCCCAGAAATGTTGCCTGATGAGCTGAATCCGCTTCCAACGATCCAGCCGTGTGATGTTGGCTTCAGTCAACTGAGGATATGGTACTGATAAGAATGGCCGTCCAATTAGGAAGTGAAAGGGAGTAAGAGCCGAAAAATCGTTAGGGTCAGAAGAAAGAGGAGTAAGAGGGCGTGAATTCAGCACCGCCTCTATGTGAGTAAGACAGGTAGCCATCTCCTCGAAAGTGAAGTGGGTAAGATGCAGTAATCGTTTTAAATGATGCTTGCATGATTTTACAGCAGCTTCAGCCAATGAATTAAAATGAGGGCTATAAGCAGGCGTGAAAATGAATTCAATGCCTTCCTGCGCCATTTCAGATGCAACATTTGATGATTGCAAGAACCTACACATCTCATTTGATGCGCCTACGAAGTTAGTCCCGTTATCGGACGTGATGCTTCGAGGCTTGCCACGACGCGCCACGAAACGATTTAAAGCGGCCATGTAGGCCTCAGTAGTGAGGTCGGTGACGAGCTCCAAATGTATGGCTTTTACTGCCGAGCAAACAAAGATGCACATATAGGATTTTGTAAGTTTGCATCCTCGGCCTTTACGATTGGCCACCAATACTGGCCCAGCATAGTCAACATAACAATTCAAAAAAGGAAACTCAAGATTTGTTCTTGAACTCGGTAGTTGACCCATTATAGGCTGTACGTTCTGAGCCTTGTGTCTGAAACATTTAAGACATTTATTCACGACAAACCTAGACAAGTTTCTGCCACCTAGAGGCCAATAAGTTTGTCGTATGTGAGACAATAACAACTGTGGACCAGCGTGCACAAGCTTTAAATGTTGCATTTGAAATATAAGTTTTGTAAGTACGTGCTTACTGCATAAAACAATAGGATGTTTTACCTTAAAATCGTAGGGGGAGTTATCGAGCCTCCCGCCCACGCGGATGATGTTATGATTGTCAATGAACGGTGTCAGAGGAAGCAATCTACTTTTGCGTGGTAATTTTTGTCCAGACTTTAACAAATTATACTCTTCAGGAAACATTTCAAGCTGTGAATGGTGTATAATTAAATTTAATGAATTTTCAAGCTCTGTTATTGAAAAATTACCTTGCAATTTATTTCTATTTTTTACATTGTAAATAAAACGTTGTACATATGTAAATATATTTTGTATTTTTGTTAGGCTAGAATACTTTACTAATAAATCATGAATGATTGATGAATGAAAGGTAAGATCAGAATGATTACTACTGAATGAATGATTGTTGCTATCACCACTAATTAAATGAGTCACTACTTCCGGCAGACTATCTTTCCCGGTGTTTGGCATGCTGGGCCACTCATTTTCATTTGAAGGAGTAGAGAGCCAACCCAGGACTATGGTTGAATCACACCAGAATCTACATTTATGAATGGGCATTGTAAGTGATTCCTGAACCTTAGTACACAGCCTTGCACCCAACAAAGCTCCACAAAGTTCAAGCCTCGGTATCGTTGTTGGTTTGATGGGCGCTACACGATTTCTAGAGACTAGAAGTTGTACGCCTATGGATCCGCTGCCATTACAAGACCGAATGTACACACAAGCGCCATACGCCCTCTCGGACGCGTCGGTAAAGACGTGTACTTCATGCGTAATAGAGTCTTCACGCAAAACCCAACGAGGTATTTTTAATTTGTTTAATGCTGTTATTGTGCCTTCAAATGTAGACCAAAGGTTTTTGATTTCAAGCGATACTTCGTCATCCCAGTCATATTTATCTAGCCAAAGACGCTGCATGATTATCTTTGCTTCGACGACGCACGGACCTACGAGGCCTAGTGGGTCAAAGATCATACTGATGACAGAAAGGACATGACGTTTGGTGACTTTAGTAGTGGAGGTGATATTTATATTATAAGTAAGTGTATCTGAATCACAAACCCAGTTGAGACCTAAAGTTTTAGATTGAGATGAGTTTGGACCTTGCTCAGAAAAATGTAAAGTATTATGTAACTCGATGCTATGTGTGATTTGTTTGAGAATTTGAGAATTATTTGATCGCCATTTACGTAAATTGAATTTTGCAGATGCTAGAACCGAATGTACCTTTTTACAAATGTCAACAGTATCAGCTATGGTATCCCCTCCACTAAGAAAGTCATCAACGTAGAAGTCACGTCGTATGGCACATTGGACACGACTATCCTCAATGTTATCAGCCAGACTGACAAGACACTTAGTGGCTAAATAGGGTGCAGAAGCGGTACCATAGGTAACCGTGTTCAAAGTGTATGTCCTAAGAGGTTCTGAAGGTTCATACCTGAAAATTATTTTTTGAAGAGGTCTTTGGACTGGATTTAACTCAATGGCCCTGTACATTTTCTCTACGTCACCTGAGACCACGTACTTATGCTGACGAAAACGTGTTAAAATGGAAAACAGATCGTCCTGAACTACGGGACCGACCATCTGAATGTCGTTAAGCGACACGCCTGAACTGGTCGAAGCTGATGCGTCGAATACTACGCGTAGTTGTGTAGTGGTGCTAGAACTGCGAATAACTCCATGATGTGGAATGTAATATTTATTCATGGAGTTTTCTGGTGGAGAAGGACAGTCTGAGTCTAACGTCATATGACCTAGGCGCTCATACTCTCTCATGAACTCGTTATATTTATTATGAAATAATGGATCACGTTTAAATCGCCGTTCAAGGGAAAGAAAACGATTTCTAGCATTAGTATAAGAATTACCTAATGTACTAGGATCCCCTTTTAAAGGCATAGTGACGACGAATCCCCCACTGTCATTACGAACAGTGGTTTGAGCAAAAGATTGCTCACACATTCTCTCTTCAAGTGAGAGTGAATGTTTTGAAGCGACGTTGTCAAGCTCCCAAAAATAAGTGAGGTCGGGAGTGACATTGGAATGATGGCAAAAATGATTAGCGGAAAAACATGATTGGCGCGAAATACTACCTGAAACTAACCATCCTAACTTAGTCTCGCATAATTTAGGTAGGTTTTTCCCTAAGTCTATCGTTTTGCTACCTAAGACATTCCAGAAAACTTCAGCCCCTACCAGGATGTCTACGACCGACGGAACATTGAAGTTCGGGTCTGCTAGCTGAAGACCTGGAGGAATAGGGATGTGTTTAATAGGTACGAATGATGACGGTAGAACCTTTGTGATTTCAGGCAAAATATGACACTCGATATCGACAGTAAAGGCACAGCATAAAGACTCTATTGAGAGGTGACAAGACTGTGTACTGGTGGATATGTGATTGTTAATACCCTTTACCTTGGTGCTCGTACCGCGTCGTAACAAACCCAGCTTCTCTGACAAGCTCTGCGTAACAAAGTTCGCCGTACTGCCGTTGTCCAGTAGTAGACGCGCAGTGTACTTCTTACCCGTCACGCCAGTCACGTTCACCATCGCTGTGGACAGTAATACATGCGCAGAAGTAGCAAGCTGCATGGAATTGGCTGAAAGCGACACATTTGAAGAAGGTGAAGCAGAAGGCATGGCAGAAGGCAATGGATTGGAAGCAAGTTTGGGCTCGTTTGATTCTAAATGTAAAAGCGTGTTGTGTTTTTTTGTGCAATATTTGCAATGTGAAAATCTACATTTGTTTACATTATGTCCAAAGCGTAAGCAATTTATACACACTTTAAATTGTGTTGCTTTTTGTAAACGATTTTCTATGGACAAGTTTCTAAAAGATTCACATTTAAATAATGTATGTGCTTGGGAGCAAAGTGGACATTTACTGTTTTTATTTTTAATTTTAGAATTATCATGTGTTTTATTTGTTTGGTTTGGCTTTGAATCTGCTTTGTTGGAATTAAGGCTATTGTTCAAAGCGAGAACAGTATTCCTGTCAGTAGTACCATGATTGGACTCCACTGACTCCAACCAGTCCGCTTTCCTGCTTAAAAATGAACAAAATTGTGTCAAAGTCGGATCTTCTTTAAAAGTGTTTCTATGCTCTTCCCATCCACGTACTGTTGTTGTATCTAATTTCTTGACCATGAAATAAATAATAATGTCATCCCAATATTGAGTGGGCCTTTTTAATGTTGTAAGTGCCCTAATATTTTTATGGATAATGTTGACAAGGTTTCTGATGGAAACGCTTGTCTCGTTTGTTATTGGTTCGGCATCAAACAATGCTTGGTAGTGGTTGTTCACTAATAGACGGTCGTTATTGTACCGTTCGCACAACAGGTCCCACGCTAATGTATAATTGTCGGCTTTAAAATCTATATTTTTAATAATCAAAGCCGCGTTTCCTTGGAGTGATGCCCGCAAGTAGTGGAACTTGTTGATGTCACTTATGCTAGTGTTGTCGTGAATTAATGACCCAAAGGTATCCCTAAACTCAAGCCAGCATTGGTAGTTCCCATCGAAATGAGGCAAATCTATCTTTGGCAAACGAACAAAAGAATTCCTAAATGAAATATGTGCACCTGAGTCAGCATCTTTGAAGCCCGCCTCCGACGCAACACCGTTGGCCGAGACACCGAGCAGGCTGCGCGTGAGTGCCACCAGGTTGAAGAACTGACGGTCAAAGTCCTCACGCTCAGCCAACGCAGACTCGTCGTCATCGGAAAGCACTTCGATCTGTGTCTGAAAGGCGTCAAATTCGCTGTGTAAGTTTTCGAATTTATTAAAACGCTCCTCTAAATCTAAACGTTGCAACTCAGAAACTGCGGAACTACTTTTTATTAAATTTAAATAGTTGCTGTAAATAGTAAGCTTCGATTTAATTGAACTACGTTTCTTGATCAATGTTTTTACGTTATCTGACATTGTTGAGTAAAAAATAACAGCTGTACGCACTAACGCTAATGAACTTAATAGATAAAAAACGACAAAACAGCTGTACGTATAATAAGTGAAAGGATTCGAGAATCACTGTCAAGGTCAAGCGGTCAACACGTGTTAACGTCGTGCAAATCAGCTAATTAGCACGCGTTTTGCTACAAAATATGCGTGTTTTACAAGCAGTGATATGGATAATAATGGGAAAGCACTAATTTTGAAACACTGTATGAATATAAAAGATGAGAAGATAGAAAGACGATTTTTTCGGCATGAAAAGAAAGCAGAAAAATAACTAATTGGAACGGACTCACTCAAATACAGTATTATACTCCCGTAAGTATGACATGAGCTCCCACGATGACGATGCAGTCTGCTTCGGGAACGACTCCTTCGCTTCAATCTTCGTGGTCGTACCGCGTGGCGTTCGTGCGCGGTCAAAGTCCGCACAGGTGAACACGACGACCGATGATGTTGACGGCGTTAATTACGGCAATACCGGTAATTATTTACGGCAATCGTAGGACCAATGAATAGACTCGGTGGGACTTTGTAATAAAAGTAGTGGACTGTATATATATAGGTGTAATACCAAAATTAATATTAATTCAACTTGTGAAGATCGTACAAAGAAATGCCCGGAGTGGTCGACGTCTGTGAGCTCAGTGAGTGGAAGGGCGCGCAGCGGCGCTCGCGTAGCCGGGTTCGGTACGCCGCGCCCCGCGCCCTCCCCGCGGTTGTCCACGCATATGTGAGCGCCGACACATCCGACTCTTCCTTGCTCCATTTCCACGTCTGATTTTTTTTTAAGAGGCCCGTCAAGGGACGTGCTATGGTAGCAAACCCTCGGACAAACCTCCTAAAGAAGCTTGCCAACCCAAGAAATCTCCTAACCTCGTGTATATTTTTGGGTACGGGAAATTTTGACACGGCTTCTATCTTAGATGAGCCTGGTCTAATGCCAAACTCACTAACTTCAAACCCCAAATAATCTATTTTATTGTAGAAAAAGTTACACTTGCTCATTTTTAATGTTAAACCACCTGCTCTTAGTAATTTTAATACTTCCTCTAGCCTCGTAATACCTTCTTCAAATGAACTAGCTGGGATTAATACATCGTCCATAAATATAAGTGCGTACTTCGCTTGTGATTTTTGTAATATTTTGTTCACAGTGCGTTGGAAAACGGAAGGTGCATTTACTAAGCCGAAAGGCATCCTATTATACTCATATTGCCCATCAGGCGTTACAAAAGCTGTTTTGTCGCGGGAATTTTCGGCAATAGGGATCTGATAGTACCCTGAATACATATCTAATGTGATAAATAGATTACTGCCAGCTAACATATCTAGTTGGTCCTCTATCCTAGGTAGAGGATAGTGCTCCCGAATGGTTTTTCTATTAAGAGCGCGATAGTCCACGCACAACCGCTTCTCACCGGACTTTTTATTAACCAATACGATAGGGCTTGCGTATGGGGAATTGGACTCTCTAATAATATTTGCGTCTAACATCTCTTGAACCATTGTACGTACGTGTACGCGTTCTGTTTGCGACAGTCGATATGGGCGATAGACAACTGGTTCGGAATCTTTGAGATTGATCACCATTTCAGTTGTTGTAGTAAACCCCAAGTCCTTTAAATTGGAAGAAAAGCAGTCTTTATATTTGTTTAGTAATTGTTTAAGAATTTCTATTTGTTCAGACGTAATATTATCCCCACACTTAAATGGTGATTCATCCAAGTTTCCTTCATGGAACTCCTGAACGGTTTTAATTTGCAGGCATTTGTCTACATTATGACCACGTGTTACTAACTCGTCCTTTCGAATAACTATATTTTTATTAGTAATATTTTGTATAAGAATATTCCCAAGACCCAGCTTCAATTCATATTCGCCAGGCAATAAATAATGTTCTGAACCGGGACACCCTCTAACCGAACCATGAATATAAACTTGACCGGTATACTCATACGGGTACTTTACGGGGATGACTCTAAGATCACCCGGCGCGATATTTGTATCCGAGAGACTAACCAGAGGAAACTTGACGCTTTCACTGACTGGAGTTTCAACTTTTTGAAATATAACATCAGTGGCAGTCTTAATAATTCTTATAGATGGTCTTTCCGTGTATGTGTGACCCAGTAATACAGGGATATTTATAAGTTCATCAGCGACTACTAGTATTTCCACATCGTTTTGCACAACTCCCTGAATCTCAATAGTTACATAAGCTAAACCTAATGGTTGATATGGCACATTACCTAGACCCTTAAGCAATGGTGTTTTTACAGTTTGCCATTTTATTCCTAATTTACAAGCGTCACTATGTCGGATTAGGGTGCCATCACTTCCGAGGTCAACATGACATTCTGTAATACAGTCATTTAACTTTATCGGCATCTTATATTTATAATTTGATTTTTGAGTATCATTATCAATTTGCATCACAGTTTTAGTCAAAACTTCGGAAGCGTCACTCTTATCCTTTTTATTTGGACAATTTTTATCTAAGTGCCCTAGCCAATTACATTTGGTACATTGTAGTTTAGGTTTAGTGCATTTAAAAAATGGGTGCCCTGTTTCCTTGCAGTTGTAGCATACAACGCGATTATACCTAGAACTCGACTGGGTATTATTAGGGTTAGGTAATACCCTTTGTGTACTTTGAGTAACTGTACGTTTGTCCTTATCCTTATTTTTTGAATTTTCCGGAAGAGCTTTATCTTGGCCACTTTTCACGGTCTTAAAAAATTTTAAAACTTGTTCAGGTTCCGCAAACTCAACCGCTTGAGCGCCTAACCTTACTCCACGATCGTCAATACCAGCAATTAAACAATCAACGGCACGTCTTTCCGTAATATTACACCGGTTCAACAGGTTCATTTTGGAGTAATAATACAATTCCAACGATTCCCCGTATCTAACTCTCAAACTTAACATTTCATTTAATAAATCCGCATAATTTTCTCGGGTTGGAAAAGATTCCTTAAGTTTATGTTTCCATTCCGCCCAGGAGAACAGTACTGTAGGTAATCCCTGATACCAAGATTTGGCTACACCACTCAACTTTGGTAAGGCATAGTGGATCAACTGCCTATCGTTCCATTCATAAATGTGAGCGCATTCCTCAACTTTGTTGATCCATGCATCAATCGTCTGTTCTTTCGTCATTGGGTCGTATTCGGGTATGACATTATGGAGAACGGGAAACTTATCCCGTTCACCACCATTCTTCATATCTTTCATAATATCGACAAATTGTCTCAACAACATATTTTGGCTATCGTACCTGCGAGAACGTTTTGGCCTACGTTCACTTCCAGTAGAAGAACTACTGCTAGGTTCCCGCCTCTTTTCCTGTCGCCGGCGGTTTTTGCGGCGGCGACGGGATGCTCGTTCGTCATTGCTGCTACTAGAGCGGCTCGGTGGGCGTCGACTTTCTTCACGACGACCCCTTTTTGAAGCTCTCGGTAACTCCGGTGTGCCACTTCGAGTTGCTTCACTTCTTGGCATTTTTATCTAGGGCTCACAAAAGAAAAAAAACACTATTTAGAATTACCTCTGAAATGCAAAGACTTATTTAAGACATTAAGGATATTTACCTTTCAAAGTATTTATTATTCATTATTACGTAGCTAAAGAAGCCTTCATAAATGTTAAAAATTCAAATATTCATATCAAATTGTTCATAAAAACCGTTATGTTATGGATGGATTAAAAGTTTTAAGAGATAAGAAATGCTTATTCTACATGTAAATAAAATGCATTGTTACGTAGGGTATTTGCCCGGTTTCAAACATGATATCATCAACTTTATCAGTCGTAGATAAATTATGATCCCCTGTCATTAGTCTGTAAGTTACACCTTTACACTTTGCACAATAAAAAAAATATTAAATTCTTGTAGTAATAAAAACCAAATAAAAAAATAGAAAAAAAATACGGTCTATTAGGTTACCTTTTGGCGCAGGGAGAGCAATTTACAGATGTATTTGCCCAATTAATCCCACTTCTGAGATGTAAAAGACGCTCGGGAAGGCCACTTCAAATAATAACGTCAGTTATCGTATTCACTATTTAGTTTTATTTTTTTCACAATCACACACGTTAAAGTATTTCAACACTTGATCGAGCACTGAACAGTTTTATAAAGTTAGAGACAACCTTTCAGCTGGACTGCTGTCGAACGAATGTGCCCCTCGCTATTCGATAACTCCCCACTATAACTCCCACTCTTGCCCCCCTTATTTTGCCACTAAGGTGGTAATTTAACGTGCGAGTCAATACAACTACTTTTAAAGTGTAACAGTACGTAGGTACGGTCCATATGATTGCAACGCGGCATAATCCCCGCGTCCCACGTCCTCGGCAAATATACGGCCGATGACCTGTCAACCTGTCAGTATGATATAAAACTATTTCATAGTCATAGCGACTGAATGTGTAAGTCCATGACTGCAGTGAATTATAACACTCGCTGACAGGATTTGTCAAACAAAAAGTGGTTGGAGTAGGGTTAGTATGAGGAGGGCAACTTTTAGGACAAAATGTGTTGGGACATAAGGACGGTATGCAAGAATACTTACCTTCGTTTCAGTATATAGCTCCTAAATTATTATAAAAATAATAATAATAATAATAATAAAGTTATTTATTTCTCCTCACAATAACAAACTTAGTGTAGGTTTCACATTATTATTTCTTTTTTGGCAATGTGAGGAGCTGGTGTCTGAGTTAGGCGTAAAATGCCTGTATTACAAATCACCAGGTCCCCACCCCACGGAAGAACAGAAAGTTTTACTTAACAAAATATGATAATAGAATACAATGCTAAGGAGATTTAGAACAAAAAATTATTATAATTTTGGGGGGTAGAAGTTAAAAAGAAAATAGTAACAAAAAGTTAATCAAGGCGCCTGTGTCTGTGTGTATGTGTGTCTATGAGAGTGTATAATCATCGATCACTAATAAAAAACTAGATACACAATCCCATGCAAAAGTTCTCTAAAAACTGTCGCCAAATGTTTTGACGTACTTCTAATTGAAATAAATATAAATTAATGTAAATTCAACCTTAGACACATTGCCTAAAGTTGTATTCACAAAGCTACGGACAAAAAGTAATAACCTTTTACGACTGATACTCGCTGGTCAACCTATATCAAAATAAATTCAACCTTACACGCATGTTTTAAAGTCAGAATTACAAAGTGCTAATAAAAAGCAATAAAATTTTACGACCGAGCCTCGTCATTTGGACAAGGAATGAATGGAGTCGAACTGCACAATATTTTAATTTAATTGATATTGATAAACTTGTTTTAAAAAAATGGTGTAATGAGGCAAATTCTATTCTATTCTATGGTGTATAAGCACAGAATAGATAATAGTACTAGCGTACAGAATTTGCACTCCTTTCATCTTGAAGAAAGCCAACGTTTTAAATACCTAAACTGGGCGCGCTCGATCTAAATTGTGCCTTGACGCCACGCGTTAGCATATGTTATTCGGCGTCTCGCTGCTTAAATGGTCAATCGTTAGGGTTGCCAAAAGTACTAAAAAAAAAAAAACTACCAACATTTTTGTGTTTTAATGAATTATTATCTAACTTAATTAAAACTTATATAAATACATTAGTTTTACTTTAATATAATGTCTCATATATTTCTTGCCTTCTCTAAAATAACGATTATTAAATTGAACAGCAGCATCCATACACGCAACAGTTTATCCGGCTTGTCATGTTCACTAATAATGATTAATGATCAATAAATCATTCAGTTAACAAACACGAAGTAGGTAAGAGTAAGTACTCGACGCAAGCAACCAGTCCAAAGAGCGCGAAAAATTAACACATCATCATCATTGTACGCAGTTACGCACGGCTGGAGCGCGACAGCCTTATAGAGCTTACATATTCAATATGACCGAAGCGGTAGGTAATTATCTCATGCCTACACACGAAGTGACAGAGCTCTGGTATAAGTGTAAAGGTTATAATTTACTTGAATGTAAATATGTTTTAGGATAGGGCACCACATTCATTTAGTAATGAAAGTAATTGAAACAGTAATAATTATTTATTTATTCTTTAAAGATTCTTCAAAAATTTAAATATATTGCTTGACAAACAACTTTAATCCATTCTCCACACCTGACTGGTTCTAGAGGAAAGCTAAAAAAAACCTCATGTCTTTAATTTTATTACATGCACATATTCAAAATTAAATGTGTAAAATGTTACTATAATATTTCAAGAAACAGTAAAGAAGTCTCATTATACAAAAAAAAAACAATCGTACTTTAAAAATAAAAAATAATAAAAGAACAATAGCGTCTCCAACAAATGGAACAGAATCAACGTACATAATTCGCAGAATTTAAGTGGGCATGCGATAGTATGATTAAATGCGTTTAGAAGGGTCTTTACAATTGAGATGCCTTATAACTCCTGCTATTTATTACGAATTAATCTAAAAAATGTTTTTACGATGATTTCTTGACAAAATATCAGTATTTACAATACAGTGATAACAATTAAATAATGATAATATTAATACTTACCGAAAATATGAAATTCCATCTATTTTTAGCGTCTAGGACATGTAATTTTTACACTTTTTAAACGAGCACTGAGGCATGTTTACCGTCGGAGCGTTCAAATGCTACTAGATTAAAAGAGCACCCAAATGTTCGAATGGGCGCTCATTCGGTGAGGACATTTTTTGCCGCTGATTGTGTATCTAGTTTTTTATTAGTGATCGATGTGTATAATGCTAATGTGTAGTGATGAGTGTCAGTAGTGTGTCGATGTGTGCGTGAGATGGTTTTGGTGCAAGTTATAAACGTTTGTCGTACTAATTTAATTTGAGTGAAGTAGACTTTCTGTAAAATTATAGTCCAATTTGTTTAACCAGTCCGAAACCAAAGACTTACATTTGGTTTTTAGCAAGGGATATAGCGCTAAGGCTCGATTTACTTTATTGTATAGACTTGAACCCTGGTAGCAGAAAAACCGATGTGCAAATTTAGTTTTAAATGACGATGAAGAACAGACTACGTGTTTGCGACGTTTGTTTCTGATCCTTTCTGGTTCAAAAGCTGTTAGGGCATGTTGTTTCATAACCGTTCTCAGGATGAATAGCTGCCTCACAGTAAGTACCTCCCATTTAGAGTAGAGATCAGTGGTTGGGTGATAAAAAGGTAGAAACAAACTAACCTTTAGAAGAGCTCTTTGTGCTCTCTCAACTTTTAAAAGATGGGTTTTACATGTGCCACCCCATGTGGTGATACAGTATTCAAGCTGAGACTGACAGAGAGCATAGTAGACCGATTTTATAACGGATTTTGGTGCAGTGTTTCTTAAGGCTTTGAATATTACAATAAGTCTACGCACTCTCGCTGATAAAAGATTAACATGATCATGAAATTTAAGATTTCTGTCAATAATTACTCCTAAGTACTTTGTAGATTCAGTGTTTTTAAGGTTGGGACACTGACAAATTGTGTCATTTGCATTTGGGCACGAATGGGAGACAATTTTCAAAGAGGGATCCGGTTTGTCATTAGTTTGGATGGAAAACGTGATGAGGTTTGTTTTTTCTACATTCAACGTAAGTAAATTATTATTTAACCAACTGATCACAGTGTTCATTCCTATCTGAGCTTTGTCAAAAACTTCATGCCAGGAGGTCCCACTGAAAAGTAAAGCCGTATCATCAGCAAACGCAACAGTTTTAGAATCTGGACACATTAACTGACATATGTCATTTATATAGACTAGGAACAGCGTCGGTCCAAGAATACTGCCCTGTGGAACTCCAAATGTCACTGGGATCTCTTCACTAGTTACGTTACCGATTTTAACACACTGTGTTCTGTCTGTTAGGTAATCTTCAAAAAGTTTTAATTGAAGATCCCGGATACCCAGGCTTTCGAGTTTTGTTAGCAGAATAGGGACAGAGACTGTGTTAAAGGCCTTTGCTAAATCTAAGAATATTCCAATCGTTTTCCTCTTTGAATCTATGTTGTTAACTATGTAATTTGTTAGTTCTGACACAGCGTCGGCGGTGGATCTTTTGGCTCTGAAACCAAATTGTGATTGTGAGAGAAGATTTTTACTTTCCAAGTAGTTAACAAGTCGTTTGTTAATGATGCGCTCCAAAATTTTTGATAGGGTAGGGAGAATTGAAATTGGTCTATAATTATTGACACAGTCTCTGTCACCACTCTTATGTATCGGGTGAACTCTTGATTTCTTATAGATCTTCAGAAATATACCGGTTGTGAGCGACAAATTACAGATGTATGTTATAGGTATTGTTAGGATATCTATATTAGATTTCAAGATGTCACTAGATATCAAATCAAGGCCCACCGAACAATCACTCTTTAAGCCTGTTATTAAAGACCTAACCTCATCTTCATCAGTAGGAAGCAGACAAAAAGAATGGCTACACGAGTTAAGGGTGATGGGTCCCGTTTGTAGATTATTCTTAATGATTTTTTCTGCTAGCGTTTTACCAACGTTTGCAAAGTATTGATTGACATTGTTTGCCGAATTTTGGGGGTCATTGGTGCTTATAAGTTCAGTCGGGCTGTCTTTGGGTTTAGTTGAGTATGTAATCTCTTTAACTATTTTCCAAATTTTTTTACTATTCTTCCCTGCGTCTTGGAATTGTAGCTTCTCATATTCTCTTTTAAGTTTTTTTAATAAAGACGAACAAAAATTTCGGTATCGCTTGTATGTAGTTTTATGTATCTCATTGTCTGGGTGTTTCTTTACTTTTTTATATAGATTATCGCGGTTTCTAATGCACTTTAGAATGCCTGGGGTTATCCACGGTTTTAGAATTTTTTTCTTGTTTGATATTTTGACTTCTTTAGTGTTGTTTTTGATAGCCCTATATAGGATACTGTGGAAAAGATCAGCAGCCTCATTGGCGTTTTTAACTGTGTATAGTGGACTAAAGTTAACACTTTTAAGTTGCGCATTTAGAGAGTTGTGATCTAAGTAATTTATAATTTTGGCAGGTTTTTTTTTAGGAAGACTAGCTATGTACAAAGCAACACTATTGTGATCTGTAATTGTTGTTTGGAGTATAAGACAACGAGCCGTTAGTTTTGTCTTTAAAAAGGTGTGATCCAAACATGTTTTGTTGTGCGTAGGAGATGTGTATGCAGGCAACATACCGTGGAATGCCATCATATCTAGATATGCAGAAAGATTGCTGTCAGCACTGTGCTCGGCAATGTTGATATTAATGTCCCCCAATAATATGACATTTTGCATAAGCGAATATTTTAATAGTACCTGATTGGGAGAGAAAATCACTGTTGAATATATACCGGATGACTTTTTTATCACTTTCCAAAAAAAAAATGGGTATATTTGGTGAATGGAGTAGAAGCTTATGGCATACCTAGTTTTTATTTTTCTTTTTGTTCACAGTAATCAATGAAAAATGCTACAAATTTCAAGTAAACTTTTCATATTAGAACAAAGAAAGAGAAATTTTGAAGAAAAAAAAAATGTCGCATTTCAAATCGTATATACGCAATACGTATATGATTTGAATTTCGAATTACTATGATTTTTTTTTCCAAAAAGAAAAAAAAAACTAAGTATGCCATTTGCTTCTACTCCGTTCACCTATTATACCCAAATTTTTTGGAAAGTGATAAAAAAGTTATCCTATATATTATTTTAGAAACAAATCTAGCTTGAGGCTTACATCGGAAAACCACAGTTATTGAGAAGGCAAACAAGTAGGTTAGTAGTTACTCAAACAAAAGCAGTTCTTTCAGCTTAAAGCTAACTACATTATAATAATTATGATCCCATTGACTATTATGATTCATTATTAGTTTTAACATTCCATTGTTCTATAAAGTTCGTTATTAATCAATCCATAATCGTATTCAAAACATTGTGCTGGTCGATGGATTGAATAGTACCAGAGTCGTGGAGGTGTTTAAAGTAAAAATCTTACATTAAAAACTTGTATTTAAAAAAAAACTTGTCGAGTTGGAGCTTTGACCCCCAATCCCAGGCATACCTGGGAACCTTCATGTTACGGCGATGTTGAGGATGATGTTGACAAAAAAAATGAAAGCAATGACGAGGAAAACTATTGCTTTTCGGCTTTGTTATGAGGTCTTTTACACCTTTTGTAGAATATATTTTCACATGACTCTGAGCTCTGTTTTCTAAACTTTTTTTATTCTAATAACAAAGTTAGTGTTTTTTTCCATTCCCATCTATTCATAAATAACCATAGAGGTTTACGTCTCCACAGTATACACAAATACCATTTCTTCAAGCCCCGTCTGTTTGCATACACACATGATATGTCACACGTCATCTTAAACAGTGTCAACGGTTGGTAACCGTTGACACTGTTTAAGATGACGTGTAAATTGAAGATTTGTTGACAGCGCTTAACTAGTGCGCATAAATTAATCAACCTGTAACGTTGCTTAAGATATATGTACCAGCAAACACTGGATGTGTTCGCGTCCTCACCTGCTAGAGAAATAGGTTTGTTTGAAGTAATTTTTACACATTCTGCGACTATATAAAATTCTAAATCACTTCTTCAATCGGTCCCTCATTACTGAGGATTGTGGTCACTGGAACCCTTTAAACAGACAATCTGCCTCCATCTCATCATCATCTTCAGCCTATTAATGTTCCCACTGCTGGGACACAGGCCTCCTCTCAATGAGAGGGAACCTCTCTGCCTCCATCTACTCCAGTCCAAAGTTGCCATCACCACCTGCTGAAATTTGCTTGAGGACGTAGCCTCTTTTACTTGGTCGGACCATCGTGTTGGCGACCGGCCTCGCGCTCTAAATCACTATTGAAACACAAATTATAACAACTTCACATGTCAATTACAACCGTAATTAAATACATAGTAGCAGACAGTTTAAATCAATTCGGCCTTATAGTAACTATCAGCCCGGAATCACCCACTGCCGGGTCCAAGTGTGTCTGAAAAAAAAGAGAAGATAGGCCTCCCCTTTTTTCACACACACACACACAATTCCCGGTTCTATACGTCCCTTTATCCAGGTGTTTCCCGCAACTATGACGATATCGTCGACCCAACGTGGCCTTAGTTTCTTTGGCCTAACCTTGACCACTACTCGGTCAAAGCTTTGCTCCATCAGCCATCTCTGCGTCTAGCCAGATGTCCTATGGTTTACTAAAAACGTAAGAACAGTTTTTAATTTTTGTGCAATTCATTTATAAATGCATTATATAATTCAACTTTGCAATGACACCCCCTTCTTACATTCTCGTAGATATTGTTAAATCTCACGATACCATAACATAGTCACGTACGACAGCGAAACTATATCTCGTATATCGCTACTGCATCATTCATGCACTGCTTAAGCCATTGATCACATATATTGTGTAACCGCATCTTGACTGAGTGGGAAGCTGATACCAATTTACTAGGACGGTTAAATTAATATTTCCTTCACTCCATCCTTTATTGGCAAACTGCCTATAGTTAGATCGAATATTCTTTATTTTACATCACCATTTTTACAAAGCTCATTAACAAGACCATTATATTGAGGATACAACGGCGTTCTTGTCGCTTATAGTGATATCAATCTGACAACTGCATCCATCTATACTAGGTAATATTATAAAGAGGAAACATTTTTTTGTTTGTACCGAATAAGCTACAAAACGACTCGACCAATTTTAACCACTTTATCGCCAATAGAAAACTAAATTATTAGGAAGTAACATAAGTTATAAATTATATTTATATCATGTAAATTAACCGAGCTATCTCAATTTTTGCGGACGAAGTCGTAAGCGAAGTGCTAGCTTTGGATATACGGGGAGACATTAGCCTAACTAGATGGCAGTTAAGAGTTTTAACACGTCAAAAAAGAAAAACATAATAACTGTCTTACACTAACTACGAGTCACTATAGCTAAGAAGAAAATGGGAGAGAAAGAATAACAATAAATAATTTGGGAATAGAAACTAGAAATTTGCAGAAAATTTTCTTCAACCAATGATGTAGAATGTACTCCTCCATTCATTAATTTATCTATTCTTCATTAGTATATTCATTTCAAATAAGTTGTTTACAGAACATGTTGTGTAATTTCAAACTGAACCTAAAATTAAAACTGAATATTTGGAATTATCCTAAAAAACATCTGCCGTATTTCTTTGAATAGGTACTTCTAAACCAATTTGAAAATTATTCAATAAGAATGCTAAAATATGAGTTGGGGATCGTTTCATTTTTCTTGACGAGTATTAATAACGGCACAGCTGCTAGCTGCGAACATCTGAGCAACAATATCACGCGAAATGTTAGTCTTCGCAGGAAATAAACAAAGACATTAATTAATGCAAATGTTTGGACTTGTTTGTGTAACAAAAAAAATGGAAATAATTAATATTTCTGGGTTCGTGCTCAAAGAACAATCAAATAATGCCTATCTATTTAAAAAGTCAAATAAAGAGTTTGAAAATAGTTGTTGAAACAAATGGACTCTTTTTCAAAAAGTAAACATATTTTATTGCTCATACTTTTCATGTAATTTTTTTTCTACTTGTGGTCGGCGCAACACGTTTTTTCTTCTATTCTCCCCTGTCAGACGGCACGACAACATTTATTCCTTTCTCTTTCATAATATCATAATCGATAGATTATAAAGATGATAAAACAAAAAATAAAACCGACTTCAAAACTACAAAAATGGTGAAAAATAACTTTAGCTTCAGAAGTCGGTGACTTTTGTTTGTTTGATTCAGTTTTTTTTTTTGCCACCAACTTCTTTCTCAAACTACTATTTTTCACATTTTTGTGTTTTTGAAGTCGGTTTTATTTTTCGCAAAAAAGTTTTTTATTTTTTCCCTTTGTCGGGAACTCTTTAATATAATAGATAGCAAATCTGTTGTGATTCCTGCAATCGCTTGGATGTTATTTTTTACACATCATCCAAGGCGCCAAGGCGTGATGTTAAGTCATGATGTCATGATGTTGTATAAACAATAAACATCCAAGCTATTGTAGAAATCACGACCAATTTGCCGTCTATTATTGAAGAGTTCCCTTGTATATCTCCGAAAATCAGCATCGGATCTTCACCAAACTTAAACGGAATCACCGCAAAATAATATTCTTCCAAATAAAAAAGAACCATCGAAATCGGTTCACAGTTGGTGAAGATATCGCTGAACACACATACAAAAAAAAACAGACGAATTGATAACCTCCTCCTTTTGGAACTCGGTTACAAAATATGTTTAATTTCATATTGACACCAATTTTTGAAGTGAAAACTTCTTTAGGCGCGTTGAGCACTTTTTGGGTGAAGGAAAAACATTGAACTCATCGTCACGTAACGTAACGTGCGGTCACGCTTCGTAGCCGTTCGTAGCACTCGTAGCATCCGCTACGGCGTAGCACCACATATCCATGCGCGGGGCATAACCAGTGCTACGACTGGGGCGGGGCCCGTGTACTTTTTGTTTTCACTTCTATCGGCAGTCCCCAAAGACTGGTCTTTTTTTCAGGTATGTTTTTAGAACATCTTTATTTTGTGAAACCTACAATTAGCATTACTCCTGTATGAAAAGCAACGCAGATGGAAGTCAGACCCTAAGCTTCCGCCTACTTGATTGCCTAAAGTTTAAATTGCTTACCTGAATCATGACAATAAATTCAAAATTCCTGTCTACCTATAATACACAGGAACACTATCAGGGTCCTCCAAAATCAAAACAATTTAAACTTATAATTCGGTGTGGTAACCCTACTCACACAGCCAACCACAACATTTACAACACAACCGATTTTTTTGAAAATGGACTTTGTGTCTCTCTGTTAAGGTTTATGAAGACTGCATAAATAAGTCGGTTGTCCCATACATGACACGAAAACTCATGAATAGATATTGCAATGACAAAACCGCGGAAAATTGGACTTTGGTATGACGTAGAATTATTGTTTTATTCGCGTTTAGAGGTGCGTTTAGAACAAACGGCTATCTCGGGACGGGAATGTGCAAATACGATTATGTTACGGGAGAGTAGGTACAGTCGTAAAAGTGAAGATAAAAAAGAAAGGTATACGTGGATATGGGTGAATATTTTCATGGTGAAGGTTGTAATAATGGTAAAATCCTTACAAAGAATCCTGTTTTTTCTCTAAATGGAACAATTAACTACTATTGATGTTTTTTCCTGAACCAACGTAGATCTGTTCGTTTCAAACCTGTAACCAATAAGATGGTTTTGAGATAAAAAGTCGGTATACGGGCGAAAGTTTTACGTGACAACGACTTTGAGTGGTAAAATAAACTTTTTATGTCTGTCTCTCTCGCTCTTAGGCGGGACGCGTGCCTCTCACTCGCTCTCATTGTGAGCGCATAACGTGAGCGGAGCGTTACCCAGTTTCTTGAAGTGTCACCCGGCAAACCAATTTATAAGACGTTGTCACGTCAAAATCCGTTTAGAGCTACCTAATTGCTACGGCGTCGTAGCATTCGTAGCCCACGTCCGCTACGCCGTAGCACCAGCGTAGAGCAGCCATGCTACGGTGTAGTGTCATTGCGAATCATCTTATTTTTTAACAATTTTGTACGTATTATTTATCATGACTCTTCTTCTTTTGGCTATTTTGTGACAAAAAAGTTATCTTTCTCACTAGGATAACAAAGCATTGCTCTTCGTCACCTTAGCAATAGCTTACTTCGCGTATCCAAACTAAAATACATACTAGTATTGTAAATATGAAATTGGTGGTTTGTCACACCTTAACTGCTGAAGGACTTTTATTGACATTTGACACAGAAATCATGACCAGAGGTCAAGTTACATAAAACACTTACTATCTTGGTAGTTCTGTAGGAAAATTTTCAACCGTGATCCAAAACTAGAACCCAATAATTCCAAGAGGTACTAAAACCTCTCATCCATAGTGTATCTCGAAACACATTTTAATAAACGACGGCTCAGGGATCTATGACGACGTGTAATTACATTGTCTATTCACTTCAATCGATCCCGCGGGAAAGGTGTTCCTTAATCGTAAACTATGATGTAAACTGAAACTAAATGTTAGTTTGAATGTAATATAGAAGTGGCTAATGATGTCGACTAATAGAAAGAAAGAAAAAGTATTATGTGTCTCGCGCAGGACAAAACCAAATTAATAAATTAACAATAGAACAAAGTTATATAAAAGCAAACGTAGGAAAATATGTATTTAAACTACAAAAATAAGACATTCATTAACGCTTATGTCCCCAGCCGTTCCCGAAAGGGAACAGAACATTGTTATTTTAATTGTGTCTGTAATTGCAGGTATCTAAAGTACTAAAATTGAGTTAATTAATATAGAAGTAAGGATGATGAAGACATGACGACGAGAAATTATTGATGGAGCAAGGAAATGATACAAGCAGAGTGTTCTTGTAAAATTCTGGATTTGAACTGAAGTTGGTATATTAACTTCAGTTCAAATCCAGAATTTTATTAATTAACTGATTGGCAGTAGGTGGTCTGCTGTGCTTCTTATCAGACATTTTGACTTTATCTTTAAATATAGATATGCATTGGAATTTAAGTAAAAAAAAAAACATTTCTATGCGGGGAGAAAATTAGAAACAGTCACTCTTAGACTCATATTTTGACATAATTCCCACTTAATCTAAACAAAAAAATATGTAAATTAGCCATAAGACGGGCCTGGCAATCCCAGGTAAATTGACTGTCTATTAGACATTGCAAGTGACCTTCTAGGTAACAGACACTTTAATTAGTCACTTGGCAGATATAAATTGGTAGCTCAAGTTCTTGACTACCTTGAGTTCCCAATATTTTGATGCGGTTGAAAGCACCAGAATTATGGGAGCCTAAAAATAACTTACGCCCCGTTCACGATCTTCGGCAATGCCATTTGCGACGTTAAGCTTTAAGTGACACACGCGGTTTAATTCGCAAGAGTACCATCGGTCCACTTGTCACTCGCGGTAACACGTGGCTTGCTCTACACAACTTTTTTAATTTGTTTCCTCCACGGTCGCTGTCCAAGGGCGCGTACTGTTTGAGCGTGTATCTCTTGGCCATCATATCAGGGCCACTCAATAAAACATTTTAGTCACTACCACAAATCATAATATGATCAAGTCCACATCATCCACGTACTACTACGTGTGACGCGGTCGAACAGTCTGTCACCGCGCTTGCTATAGGTACGTGTCGCGAATGTGCTACAAAAATAATATAAGCGATAGGTTATCTATGAGTAAGTTATTTAAGGCCGTTTTCTAAAACTTACTGACGTATATCTGTCAGTTATTGTGCCAACGTCCGTAGCGATCGGTGATTTATAAACAAAGTTGGCTTGAAATATCCTATCCGCGTCACCTACCTGTCAATTGATTCATAGAAAAATCAAAGAAGACTTTTCTGTAACGTTTTGTTTCTATCGGTCCGTAGGCTATATGTCAAACAGACAGAGATATCAACCTACTAGATAGATATCTGTCAGTAAGTTATTAAAAATGGCCATTAGAGTCGTTTCGTTACGATATTCAGCATCTACCTAGTCATACTACAAATGTCACTTACGGGATATCTTCCGTGATTATTGTTTAGTTTTTATTTTTGACCTCCCAATTTTTTTTTTTTTTGTTGCATTTGTAGTATAGTTATGAACCGTGAAAGCTTAAAACAGTGTTCTACCTAGCCATTTCCCAACTATGTTATGATAAATGATGTTTATTTTGCAAGTAGGTTTTTACAAACACTTTTACACGTCATTTTTTTTTAAACTAGATGGGGCCGGTGTTTCGTACCTGACTACTCTGAGAAGAAACAGCCGAAACAAACTCAGAGGTCATAGTCTCTTTTGAAGTCCAGACATAATCTTGCTCAATAATTGTGAATTATTCACATGAGGACTATGCAGAATAGTGTCTGAGATGGTCTTTTGAAGAAAGAACCACACAGATGTAAAGTTAGAGTTAGCTTGCAATACAAGTGGATGCCCATCTCATCTCCAACACTACTGACTACTCATTACACGACTCGACGCCAGGGTTGATGGTTTCCATGCCATTATGCGGAAAAGGTGCGCGTCTATTCTCGGTAGAGTACGTGCTAGCTCCCACAGCATTCTGAATGTATTTTGTGATAGGTGGGACAGCCCCATGCTGGCTCACTGGATACGGCTGCACACGGAGGTGTAAGTCGTATCTATTTTGTAAATAGAGTGTGTTTCTTATTTCTTAATTTTTACTTTTTACTCACATTAGGTTAAGACTTACTAACAACATATGGATTGTATTTGATCTGAAATAAATTCAATATTATTATTACGAATGCCAAAGATCTACAAAATGACAACCGGGACCAACAGTTTGGCGTGCTTCCCACAGCACGGGTGTATCTTAGATGATCACTCATCTATACCTGGATGAACCACGGGTTTTGTTTTTTTTTTTGAAGATCGACTCCTGCGGCTTATATTTTGGCCACGAGCCTTCTATAACTTCTAAGTTATAAATATGATCAACTCTACATCATCCATGCAGTACGTAGGACGTGCTGGTACAGTCTGTCACCGCTCTCGCAATAACTACGTGTCGCGAATTTGCGCTACAAATCTAACGATATTAGTTATTTAGATTCGTAACCTCGTACTGAAGGCGACGAAATTTACGTTTACAACAGAAATGTTACTTATTTATGATGTATGGCGAGTATGACTGGTACAGTTTTTGTTGTTTAGTACATGGTAGAAACTTGTACATAATCATAGTCATCAGCTTACAGCAATACACTGCTGTTTGGTTGTCTGCTTCGTGAAGAGTCCTTTTACACCTTGTAATTTCACACGCGTAGGTACTTGCACAAATAAACTGGAACAACGCTTGGAAGAACATACTCATAAGCTAGATCCGTACTTATTACTTTAGATTTAAAAACACTGCAGCCTCTTCCCTTTTACCTACAAAAACTAACCATCCAGCTACAACAGCGCTTTCAGCACCAATCAACGTGAATAAAGCGCTCAAGATTTATTAAACTCAACCAGTTTAAATTGTATGCACGTTTTAGCTCAAGCAACAGAAATTGCCTGTGAAGGCTGACGACATAATTCATAAATTCTCAAAACGCGACCACGGTTCATCAAGTCGACCTGAATTAGTTATGACAGTTACCTACCTACCTACCTCGAGCGAAGGTCCAATGTCGCTTGAATATATTAACACGAGCAATGCGGCATGAGGATTTAAGGACCAGAAATGCAATTTTTAATGAGTGAACTGGGTTCTTGCGAAGAACGCCTTCTTGCATTAAGTCCGCATGTGTACTGCGGACATGAAAAATAAAATATTAAGGGTAGGTAACTGCCGCACGGTTCGATCTGTCAGGTTAAGCAACTCTTGTCGAGGTTGCCCATGGATGGATGGAGATACATACCGTGACTCCTCCGTGTCTCCGTAAGCACGTTAAGGCTGTCATGTCAAAGTCAAAGATCTACTAATAAAAAGACAAGAAAGTCTGATAATTTTCTTGTACAAAGAAGTATCGTATTAGCTAGTCGTAGTTAGCCAGTGGCTCCATGTAGAATGCTGGTATTCAAATGCATCCGGTTATGCTGGAAGCTTAACTGAACAGACACCAACTTGGTAGGGAATGGACTATTATGCAGATAGGATGGGCAACAGGGGTGAAAAGACCAGGTAATTGTTAATCGGTAAGTGAGCTTCTGTTTTCTAGAAGTACTAAACCACATGACTCTCTCATGCGATAATATAGTTTTAGATTATTTTTAATGTCTTCAATTTTTCAAACTACCGCATTGCACGTAAAATTTTAAATCACTCGCTGAGAAGTTTTATTGCGCTTTTCTATCATAATTTTCTCAGTAGCCGGAATAAGAAGTAAACGCCATAAATCGTGAAAAGGTATTTTGACGATTAGGTGGAATACATTCAACGCTTATGTGCGATTAGTATTTAATATTTTCATCACCTAATGCTTTTCTCGTATTTTTTTGTTATTGTCAAAGAGTCATCCCTGAAGTGGTAGACATAAGTAGTAGCACACACATCACTGCTAACTACTTCTATATCTAACCTACATTTTGCTAGTTATGTTAAAATCCCATTTAAAAAGGGACGACCCTATTATCATCAATCTGGCACCCAAGCTGCGGGCTACTACTCAGGAAACTCTGATGGATAACTCGAAATCACTTTACCCGACCTGATACTCCAAACCTGGACGCAAGCGCCGTCGCATAGCATCAGACCAGTACTAAACCAATGAGGCAGGCTTGTGTTTTATAGCAAAAAATTACCACTCAACTTTGGTCCTTAAATCAAAGTTATAATCTTTACCTCAGTTGGTGGTCTTTTAAGCCCAAAAGATTGAACAAAAATCTCTGCGACGTTGGACGTGTTAAGGGTACCCAAGCCTCTATAAAGTGGGGAATTAATGTTCTCAAAGCAAAGTTTTGTAAAAGATTTTTCAGCCTGTAAACAAAGTATGGGTTAAAAAGAGATTACGTAAGGTTGTTTGGGTTTTTTCGGGTCACATTTTTCAGGGGTAAATTTGGGGGAAAGGGCCGGGAAGAAAGTTTTGTGGGACAAGATACTTACTATAGTATTCTTTGTTATGTATTAAGCTTTGCCGGTCATTGAATACAGAATTTATGCGGTTGTTTCTGAAATGAAATGATGTTTCTTTTGCAAGTAGGTTTTTACAAACACTTTTCACGTCATTTTTTTAAAAACTAGATGGGGCCGGTGTTTCGTACCTGACTACTCTGAGAAGAAACAGCTGAAACAAACTCAGAGGTCGTAGTCTCTTTTAAAGTCCAGACATAATCTTGCTCAATTCACATGAGGACAATGCAGATTAGTGTCTGAGATGTTCTTTTGAAGAAAGAACCACACAGATTTGAATGGACCTGTCCAGTCAGTGCAAGCATTTGTCAGACATCGTGTAGCTTGACTTATAACTCAAGGAGCTCAACGAAACGACGAACAATACCAAAGAAAAGACATTTGGTTAGGTCGCTTATAATAGTACTCAAACTGCCAGATAGTCTTGGAAAAAAAAAAAAATACTATTTTTGACTTATGCAGTCGTTTTGGTGTAAAAAGCTGTAATAAGTATATCATGGAGATTTATATCGCAGGGTAGCATTTATTTATGCTAATTAAACAAATATGAACAGACATATCATAGTCAGAACCTTTATTTAACGTTCCTAACTTTTTTTCAGATATTTTTATTTAGGTGTAGGACAGTTATGGTCTGCCTTAAAAAAGGCACTATGTAGCAAATAACAAAATAAACTTACATCACCAGTACTTCTTACTAACACATTCCCAACCAACATGGAACAGCCAAAAAATCCGTCCGTCGAAATAATTCTCTTCAGCATTTGAAAGAGATAAGCAACACTTCAATCTGATTACACAATACAAAGGGTTCGACCAGGGACCCTCGTTCTTAAGGAACCCTATTCCCCTGTTATCAACAAGTACGGAGAAATCTTTTATTCACTACTACATAGTTCTATTTCGTCTGGCACGTATTGAATTCTTGTAGCTTTGTTACTGGTGTTTTACTGGCATTTTTGTTCTTTTTGTTGGTTTGAAATTGGTCCTTAAGTACGTTGAAATAAACTGTTCGGATATTTTTATTGAAAACAGGTTAAACATTGAAACTTTTCTAATATTTTTAAAACAGAAAAATACAACTCATTCGTAAAGCTTTGTAACTTGTATACGCATTAAATAGTTGATCTAATCTTTTACTCTAGACGCTCTTAGTGTGCACGTCTTTCTACATCGTTCTCACATATATGTATAATCTCAAAATTAATGACATAACCAAGATTGTGTAACAATATTTTGATTTAAAAGAGTGTCCATGGAGTTTCTTGCCCGTTCTTCTCCATAGAGATCTAGGGCATGGGTAACTAACTAACTTTCTCAAGTTATTATGCCTTGTGACTGGGACTGTAGACTGGGACTGTATTTTAGTTTTTTTTTTTGTATTTTTGACATTCAAAAGTGCCGTAATGATCTAATTGAAATAAATGCTTTGAGTTTGAATTTGAGTTGACCCCACTTTCTGAAATTGTACAACTCAACCACTAGGTTTATTGTAATCAATTTATTTCCATGATCACTAAGATCATGAAAGTTCACAGTTATTACTCAAAACTTGTGTTCAGTTCACAAGACTGCCTCGTTCTAGTGGTCGTAAGCACGACTACCGAGCATGAGGTCCTGGGTTCGATTCCCAGGTCGGGCAAAGTGTTATTGGGTTTTTCCATAAGGAATTTCTCAGTAGCAGCCACGGAGTCTGGATTTGTGCCCGGTTGACGGCAATAGGCTTGCCCCCTATTACTTACTACTTACTATTTTTTTTTCTGCATTGCCGGAGGTGAAGTGTGTATGTTCCTTAATATTAATTAGTAAGTATGCTCCTTTAGATTAACGTGACATGTTATTGTTTACGTAGCGCTATGTATTAATTGTAATACTGCACTGTAAGTTTGATTCATTATACTTTTCCTATGGGATCCAAGCAGTAGCCTTCTAATTTTATATCTGATCCTTGTTACATATATGTACATCTCATTGGACTTAAACATAACTGGCAAAATTTTGGTGTATTTTTGGGGGTATGAAAAACAGGGTGTAAAGCTCTTCATCCCCCATAGAAAAGGGAGGATCCTCCGACCAGACGGGTGTTATGTCTGGTGGGCCACTGCCCGACAGTTGTTGTCGGGTTCTTGTATATAGTCTTACGCGGATAACTCTGCTTGCGCGATGTAGGAATTCTTACGTGTTTTGCCGTTAGTTCATCGTTCGTGTCATAGATGTCGCTGTAGTACTTTGTGTTCTATGTTGCTTTGTATTGCCGCTACATATTAATGCGTACACCTCTGCCTACCCCTTCACGGATTACAGGCGTGATGTTATGTGTTGTTAGAATTCCTATTACAGGCTATGGCAAAAAGAAAGGTGAAGCCTAATTCCCATGCTTGCATCAGCTGTTCGAAGTTTAACATTGCTGTAGCACGTTAGATGCATATTTCACAATTACGAGTAATGAGAAGTGACAGGCTGTTAGCGCCGCGCCTAATAGCATAACACCGTCCTATCACATTCCGTCAGGTAGCTAGAGGTAGGTGAAAGCATTTCACATTTCTTCAGGTAGTGGGCATGTACATTAGGACCTTTTCTTTCCTTTAAACGACTAGTCAATATTCATTGATGAGTCTAACTTTTTAGGTGGTCTATTCAAAACTACTACATTGTAAACTTATATTGTCACCTACGGGATATCTTCCATGATTAGTTATTGTTTTGAGCTCCCGATATTGCGACGCTGTTGCAAGCGCCATGATCGCGGGTTACCAGTAAAACCGACGTAAAAACATTAAAAAACTTACGATACCAGCACTTAGCACAATAGTACACAACTAGGAACAACTCACGAGCCGGGAATCGATCACGGAACACGAAAATCGTAATTAAAATCGACAGCGAAATAGATCGCATCCAAACCGATCGAGTGCGCGGAGGGAAGTGAATGATCGCGGGTTGACTGGAGAATGCGGGTGGATGGAAAATTAATTGTTAGGAGCAGACAAATCTGTCTACCCTCTTTCTTTGTCTTTTGCTACGCGCACTATTGGAACTCGACACTAAGTCACGACAAAACACACTCACAGTATCACCAGGTTTTGTGGAGTCCTTTCTATATAACTAATCACGGAAGATATCCCGTAAGTGACAATATAAGTTTAGTTGTAAACCGTGAAAGCTTAAAACAATACTACATTGTGTTGAATATGAAAAAAGTCGAGCAAAAATAAAGCTGGAGTATAAAAATGTTAACAAAAGGACTAAATATACATAAAATATCCTTATATCTACCATCTATAACTATCTACCAGAGGAAAATGGTTTTTATGTACATACTTTAGAGCTAGGTACTGTGGGAGCACTACTTACTTAACATTTCACTTTAATATTATTATTTTGATGATCTCAAATCCAAACGAAAATAATTTTTAAATGAAAATTATGTTTAAATTTGTTTTTCTTTAATTTCATGGTTATTTCTTATTTTATTCTCATTTCACCACTACACTTCGTACATACCTGTCAGTATTCAGCCTTCAATACACCAAAACATGTCTAAAGATACTGAAGAGTACAAGCAAATAACACGCAAGACCAGTGAGCGATAACACATTAATATTCCACTCTGCGTCTTCGATATTTCACCAAGTTTATTGGAACCAGGAGAAATTACGTACCAGGAAATTCTCGTTTAATATTAGTCCTGTGAATTGTATGAAATTCTTTGATAACTGTGCTTACGTGCTGTTACGAATTATGGAAATATGTATGAGGGAGTGTGCCAAATGCATTGAGGAGGCAGTTAACGCAGCTGTCTGTACAAGATAATCGAAATCTCAACCAAAAAAACAAAAACGAAAACATTGATTTCAGTCAGTTTATACTCACACTAGCGGACGTCACGCGGTTTCACCTCCGGAGTTCCCCTTCCCGTGGGAATACGGGGATACAATATAGCCTATGTTACTCAGGGTGAATGTTACTAAAATTGCAGAACGTAATACTGAAAATTGACTAAAATTGCAGAAAAGCCACTCACAACACTCAAAATATGGAAAAAAATGTTCATACAACAATGAAATCCAACCGCAAACATTTATGGCTACATCTGAAAATAGTTTCTATCATAACAACCAGAAACCTGAAAAATATCCCCCAACACACGAAAACTAAATTAAACAAAAATATGTTTTCATTTTTATTACACAAACATTCAGTAAAAGTTCAGCACTCGGAATACTTTTAAACTTGATGACATTCGAAATTCGAGAAATTTTGGAATTTCGCTGGACATTTTCATGGCAGTCCAACAAAAAGGCGGACATATGGTCGCACTGAATATTTGCTGGTATATTATTTGTGGTCGTGCCATTAATATGGTCGCGTTGTCAGTTCAATGAATTGAAATTAAATAATTAAAAACCTTTTGTTTCATTCAGTTTTGAACGCAATAATAACGACGTTGAACTCCAATTTGGATTGTGTCAGAACCAATTTTTGCACTTTTAACAGGTAAAACTATTCACATGGATGAAACTGTTTCGCATCTGTTAGACTAGATTTCGTTCATAGATATCGTACACATTAAATGAATGCGTGTTCAAAAACGTGCAACGAAAGTCTACAAAAAAAAACTGTTTTACTTTATAAAACTCTGCATTGAGCGACAATAAAACGTACCCATTCAACTTTAAGAACCATATTTGTTCACATTTACGCAGAATTATTCGTCTCGAGTATAATTTGACATTACTAAGAGATAGTACCTATTAACGTCTGCAATAGTGCCCCTTCAGGCAGGGTAGGTGCCTAAATTAATTCAAGTTATGCCGGACGGACGCCCGCTGTTCAAGAGCTTGTCATCTGCAGATAGCCCAACGGTTGGACGTGACAATCCTAAGTTTAGAGTCCGGACACTTACTGCCACTTCTTGTCCGGATTTCCTCATTACTGATTATGTCCGGAGTTTGAAGCCCTTTCTTGTAAGCTTTAAATTTAATACGCGAGATTTGAAGTTGTGAAGTCGTTATGGGGATTTATGAAAGTGGGGTGGAAGGAGCGACTTTTGGGCGAAATTCTCAGGATTGTGTGATGACTTTTATGATTGTAGAAAAATAATGGCGACCTCAAATCATTTAACGTAGGTACTGAAAGGTATTAATTGTAGATTTCATCCTCATTTTTCTTTTATTTTACTTCAATAATATTATCGTACAAATGCTGAGCAAGTTATAACCATGGCCGGCAGTCACGACGGAGATAACAACAAAATCGCTAACTTTTGATTGCTGATTACTAACGAATAAATTCGGTTGAAAAATGATGCTTGCCAGTAACGCAAGTCTCTACATCAAAGATGCGTTTCTCGCTAGCATCATTAATGCAACCGAATTTATTTGTTAGTAATTAGCAATCGAAAGTTAACGATTTTGTCGTTTTCTCTGTCGAGTCTGCCGGGCCCATGGCCCATTTCCAATATTATTAGACAGGTGAAATTGGTAAAATATTTTTGCATGAATGAGGCAAAAACTGAAATGTACAATTCTCAAAATTATTAGAGTATATAATTATTACATCACCCATGTAATTCCTCAGGGCTTAAGCAGAGGTTTTCCTAACATTACACTAACATTTTACCAGTTATATTTAATTTACATGAAGGCAAGCATATTGCTATCAACCGAGATGTTGAGACATTCCCGATAGAACAACCCAAAAACACTTCCCGACCCGAGAATGGAACCCACTACGTCATGATTAGCAGTCGTTATTGCAACCACTAGACCAATGAGGCCATCAGAGTATCTTATCGACTGAAATACCTTACATCAAGTGCAATCTATCTATATCTCAATGCACTTGAGAAAACACTTCTAATCAATGGCTGTAGAGGCGTGAATAGTTTGTTTTAAAAGTTTTATTACATTCTGCCGACTCTCGGGAAAAGATCGAACTTACTTACTTAAGCTTTACACTCTTTTGCTCTGAAACGGTATTAGCTTAGCTTGAAATTCAATCCAATCTACAATCACAGCATCCAATACGTTGTAGCGATTTTAGATAATCGGCGACTATTTGTTTTCGACGATTGAATGGGTTTCGGGTGCAAGGACCATAAGTTCTAGCAGTAGATTTTAATAAAGGAATACGTAATAGCGACTGCTGAGCATGATAAAATGATAAATTATGTTTATTTTGCAAATTGGTTTTTACAAACACTTTTACACGTCATTTTTAGGGTTCCGTAGTCAACTAGGAACCCTTATAGTTTCGCCATGTCTGTCCGTCCGTCTGTCCGTCCTCGCTAAATCTCTGTGACCGTTAGCACTAGAAAGCTGAAATTTGGTACCAATATGTATATCAATCACGCCGACAAAGTGGTAAAAAAAATGATTTATTAGGGTAGCCCCCCTATATGTAAAGTGGGAACTGTTTTTTTTTTTTAATTTCAACCCTAACGTGTGATATATTGTTGGAAAGGTATTTAAAAATGAATAGGGGTTTCCTAAAATAATTTTTTGATAATGTCAATAATTTCGGAAATAATCGCTCCAAAAGTAAAAAACAATGTGTCCCTCTAACTTTTGAACCATCAGTTTAGAAAATATGAAAAAAATCTGAAAAGTAGAACTTTATAAGGACTTTCTAGGAAAATAATTTTGAACTTGACGGAAACAACAGTTTTTGTACAAAAAAGACAAAAAGTTGTACAAAATAATTTCTGGACTAAGTTTGTAGTATATTCGTATATGCAAGCATTTTTACATAATGGATACCCACCTTTAAACTCATAAGTGGGAACACTTATTGTGACGGACGGGAAACTATGGAACCCTACACTGAGCGTGGCCCGACACGCTCTTGGCCGGTTTATTTAAAACTAGATGGGGCCAGTGTTTCGTACCTGACTACTCTGAGAAGAAACAGCTGAAACAAACTCAGAGGTCGTAGTCTCTTTTAAAGTCCAGACATAATCTTGCTCAATTCACATGAGGACTATGCAGATTAGTGCCTGAGATGGTCTTTTGAAGAAAGAACCATACAGATTTGAGTGGTAGCCGTGTGGTATCCGGCAGAGTAGAATAGAACCAACACATTACACTCACGGGTGTTGTATAAGGTGACTAATGTCTGAGGCAGAACACCTTGCGCCTCCGTATAGCAGAGAATGGGCAGCAGCGTTTTCTGTTAGTCTTTCATCACTGCGATCCGCCGATCTGAATCCGCCTGCCAAGCGTGGAGATTACGGCAAATTCCTCCCATCATGGGAGAGGCTTATGTCCAGCAGTGGACGTTATGGGCTGTTGTAGTAATGTAGTAGATTTGAGTGGACCTGTCCAGTCAGTGCAAGCATTTGTCAGTTAACGTGTAGCTCAACATGAGTTCCCAGGTTCAATTCCCGGGTCGATCAATGTGCTATTGGGTTTTCCTATCAGGAATTTCATAGTAGCAGCCACGGAGTCTGACGTCGTACCCGGTTGATGGCAATAGGCTCACCCCCTATTACATGGGACTTAAACGTAACTAGCGAAATGTAAGTGAACTATTAGGTACACCTCTACCTACCCGAATGGGGATTACAGGCGTGATGTTAGGTTGAAAATAAGGATTGCACATGAATCGGACAATGGACTTATACAGGGTGTAAAAGACCTCATCACAAAGCCGTCAACCAAGCATTCTGTACATCAAACTACGTAACTTTACGCAAAAAATATTGCTGGGAAACGGTTTTTTTTTGGGATGAAAAATCATGTTTAGTGGTAGAAGTCAATTTAACGCACTCAAAACATTGTGCTGATGGATGGATTGAATAGTACGGGGGTCGTGGACCTGTTTAAAAATCTTACATTAAAAACTTGTATCTAAAAAAAAACTTGTCAAAAAGTTGGAACTTTGACCCCCAATATCTCCGTAACTAGAAGGTAGGGGTATGGTGTAGAACAATAAAATTATCGCAATGACGGGGAGAACAAGTGCCTTTCGGCTTCGTTATGAGGTACTTTACACCCTATAAAGGTATGTATACGATCTGGTATTTTACTCATCACGTACTCTGGCTAAACTTTGTTTCTGTAACTGTCGCACAACTACCAAACTACAAGTGTTACACAATAATGACGACGGGAACAAATCCAAGCACGTGCTACCAAGAATGAATTTTAATTTTAATTGTGGTTATGATTTTCTATTTAAAATTAATTGTTATTTAACAGCAGCAGTAGCATTGGCAGCAGCGTTTTCTGTTAGTCTTTCATCCCTGCGATCTCCAATCCGCCTGCCAAGCGTGGAGATTACGGCAAATTCCTCCCATCATAGGAGAGGCTTATGTCCAGCAGTGGACGTTATGGGCTGTTGTTGTTGTTGTTATTGAACATAGTGGTTATTTTTTTTTTTTATGACATGTTTTCTTGGATTTTATGTATTAATTATGATTTTAATTTTTGATATTTCATTAAGTTTTTGGTGACATTTTTGAATATTTTCATGGTTTTTACTTTTTTTAATGTTGAAATTGTTTATAATATTGTGATTTTTATTTGGTTGGGTGATGGTATATTTTTCTATTTATTATTAGTTGAATTGTGTTTTTTCTGTATATTTAACTAATTTAAACCTACTTAAGTAACACATTCAGACACAATTGTTTTATTCTTAGATCATCAACTAATCAGTCATGGTATTTTCAGGAGTAAGCAACCATCTCCGTCTGAATATATTACACTACAAAAATAAATGCCCAACACACAGATACTTACAAAGATCTTGGCCCAAAAAATAACACTAAACACAAATGTCCACATAAACACGTGACCTCTTCACTCGGTCACTTCATATTCAGCTGTCCACACATAAAATTGTCACGTCACTGCCGAAGGAAACTCGTAAAAAAGAAAAAATAAACTCGTTGACGACAAGTCAACTTGTTGCTGTCATGTCAGACGTGGCGTCACGTCGTGTCATGACTGTCAACGTCAGCTGGGCGGTTTTCAATTTTTCATTCGTGTTTTGTTTTTCACTTATAGGCTCTTGTTCTCCACATCATTGCGATCATTTTTTTGTTGTACAACATACCTGGGAACCGTCTAGTTACGGAGACATTAGGGGTCAAAGTTACAACTTTTTGACAATATTTTTATAAATACAAGTTTTTTTTTATTTTAAGATTTTTAGTTTAAACACCTCCACGACCCCCTTACTATTAAATCCATTCATCAGCACAATGTTTTAAGTGCGTGACATTGAGTTCTACCACAAAACATGATTTTTCATCCCAAAAACAAAGTTGTTTCCCAGCAATATTTTTTGCGTAAAGTTACTTAGTTTGATGTACGGAATGCTTGGTTGACGGCTTCGTGATGAGGTTGTTTACACTCCGTATGTAGGTATGTTCGCTTTTAGGTTGGTAAGGACTTGATGATTGCAATGATTTGTGATAGTATGATCTTTTTTAAGACGGGTATAAACAGCCACTTTGCATCACTTATCTTTCGCCCTTATTGCCCTCAACCCGGCACAAACACAAGCCCCGGGTTGCTTCCGAAAAATTCCTGATGGCAAAACCCAAAAACTCTTGGTCCGGACCTGGGAATCCAACCCAGGACCTTTATGGTCAGCAGAATGCTTGTAACCACTAGAACATCCAAGAAGTCCTGCATCCAATTTTAATTTTCTTTATTCCAATAAAGTCCTTTAATAACTTTCACAGTACTTACACAATTGGACTCAAACACGGTACTACGTAGATTTTATTTAAAAAAAAACCAGCATTATGGAATTTAGTTTCAAAGAAAACAAACGCATTCAAAAACAGTACGCAGAAAGGGTGTTTAGTCTGAACGGACCAAATCGAATGGACCGCGGTCCGTTCAGACGTAGACAAAAAATATACAGGTTTATATTTAAAGGGGACACAAAATATTGAACACCGAATTGCGTTTCTGTTTCCAAGAATTATTTCCCCGAACCCTTTCTTTGCATTTGAGAAAGGAAATGCAAATATAATAATCCTCTTGTTACGTACCTAGATATTATTTGCAATGGAAATAGGTATTGAGTACAGTCTCTGACAAAAATGCTGATCTTTTTAAAATTGTTATAGTTTTTAATAGTACCGCAATAATTTAATTATTATTGCTTAAATAGTAGAGTTAAATACAAAAACTGTTTTTTTTTTAAGTGTATACCTGCAATTCGAGAGTTGTTTCACTACTAATGCGCCACTCAGTAGCGGCGTTAGGGGGGGGGCGAGGGTGGGCGACTGCCCAGGGCGCCAGATATGAAGGGGCGAGGAGAGATGGTAATGCTGAAGGAGATTGAAGGGGTTTCTCCAAAGATATCCGGCACCTCCACCACATAAGAAGACTCCAAGTGATCATGAAGCTACAAGAATCAAACGCCTCTCGTTAGTTATATTATTATTTAGTATTGAGCATACTTAAATTGAAAATAAATCAACGATGACAACCCTCAAGGCAGACAATTTTCTTTATTTTCATTTAAGTTGATCAGTGAGGGTATCCAAGGAAAACTTTTACAGTATAGACTTCAGTTTCGAGGAGTAAAGAAATACTATTTCATCCAACTATCATTTACGTCAGTGACTGTACCGCTGTAAAAGTTGCATAATACAACATTGCAATCATAAGCGGCTTATTTATTGTGAACGAGACGGGTCTTTTGTAAAGGACTTATTGGAATGTATATTACATACGTTTTTGCGTTCACATTATATCATTACCAAGGTTACCGACGTAGCCCGAAGAATTGCCAAACTTAAGTGGCAGTGGGCAGGGCACATTGCTCGCAGAACGGATGGCCGTTGGGGCCGAAAATTTCTGCAGTGGCGACCGCGAACCGGAAGACGTTGCGTTGGAAGGCCTCCCACTAGGTGGACCGATGACCTGGTGAAGGTTGCGGGAATCCGCTGGATGCGAGTCGCACGGGACTGGTCAATGTGGCGACACTTGGGGGAGGCCTATGTCCAGCAATGGACGTGTTTTGGCTGAGATGATGATGATGATTATATCATTAACCATGCAGTTTTATTATTTAATCCTTAAATTCTGCAAATACTTAAAAACAAAATTCTACATAAAAAAAAAGTTGGAAAAATAATTCAAACAAGATGTATCATGGACAAGGAGCTCTTAATAAATGACATGAAAATATCAAAAAGCCAACGTCACGCGGTATTCCCAGGCGGTCACCCATCCAAGTACTAACCGCGCCCGATGTTGCTTAACTTCGGTGATCGGAACGAGAACCGGTGTTCTCAACATGGTATGGACGTTGGCGACAGTGCAACTGAAATTACTCTACAGCTTCAGTGCATTTGGCAGCTTTCCAACTAGAAGTGATTTCTATAATTAAATTCATTGAACTATCAATACAGGTACACCTATATTGATACTAATTGTGTCCACAACTTCATCTAGGATCGTCAGTCGTTATCTCGATTGTCGGAGTGGCGAAGAAAGCACGTTTGATTCCCGCCTGTTGCACCTATGTATATTGAGTTGAATCCCATCATAGGAAGCTTGCACATTCCACTAGAGTAGTGCGGAACCGGTTTCGGTCCCCTAGTAAAACCGGTTTTTCTCGGGTTTTACTATGGTGCCGAAACTAGATTTCACATGCCCCAACTGATAGAAATAGACCCCTCACAAATTGCACCACATAACCGTCCTGATTCTCTACCTTCTACATCCAGTCAGTAAGCTGGCTTTAGGAGACGTTGCTAGTTCCGTTTTTAGTATTGTATTGAATCCAGCAGATTTCTTCCACCTAGCACGCCCGTCTACATGGGGTATCACATATTAATGGTGTTATTGCAAAGAATATTTTTCTATAATTCCTGGATTTATGTCGTATCTGCTTTCATATTTGGCAAAAAAGTAGCCACCAACAAAATGTTTCCAAATTGTTTCTTTGTAGTTCAAGAAATCTTTGGAAATAAAACACAACATATTTGATCAAAAAGCCAACGTCACGCGGTATTCCCAGGCGGTCACCCATCCAAGTACTAACCGCGCCCGATGTTGCTTAACTTCGGTGATCGGAACGAGAACCGGTGTTCTCAACATGGTATGGACGTTGGCGACAGTACAATCGAAATTGCGCTTTACTATAATTGCATTTTGGCAGCTTTCCAATAGGTACGATTTATTTCTGTGACAATATTAATAGTTCATTGATCTGCCACAGTCAGCAGATACATACATTCGAAACTGCATAGTTGGGCCCATGACCATGAATGTCATCTATCTGAATTGCAATGTAAGTTCGTTCACTTGTCCGTTGCAGCGGTGAAGTAAAACTAGCTCATAAGAGCAGGCATGATATAATAAATTCGTGATCTTTAGCCAAGTTATACGCAATAACAGGTACATAATGAAGTGCATTCCAAGTTAAAAGCTACAGCACACATTTCAAACAATCAGTCAAGATAAGTTGCTAAGATTTTAACAAAAAGCTTAACATTGAAATGTTAGTACTTCGGTCTTCAATATTTATTTAACAGAAAAATCCCAGATATGGTAGTCGGCGCAGTCGCCAGCCGATCAAGTCACTGCAAATTCTCATTCGCTTTTGACCTTCAATATTTTATGGTTGGAAAAATTTCACACTTGATGTACCTACTGGCGACTCACGCAAGCAGCTCGTGGCTAAATAATAACAGCCGTTTGGGTCGATCTTTAGGTTAAGCCGTGCTTGCCTAGGTTGGTCTGTAGATTGGTGACCACCCTTACCGCAAGTTTCCTCCGTGCCTCGGAAAACACGTTAAGCTGATGGTTCTGGCTATCATTTGTAGATCTTTGACAGTCGTTACAGGTAGTCAGTGGCCCAAAAAGTCTGACAACCAGTCTTACCACGGGGGATACCCCGTGGTAAGACTGGTTGTCCACCTGACCTATTTTACATGGAGCGACTGCTTATCTGACGTCCACAACCCAGTTAGTAATGGGTAATACGATAGTATTACCCATTACTAGTGTGTACGTCCACAACCCAGTTAGTAATGGGTAATACGATAGTATTACCCATTACTAACTGGGTTGTGGACGTCAGATAAGCAGTCGCTCCATGTAAAATAGGTAGGTAGACTGGAAGCCGATCTCAACATAATTGGGAAAAGGCTTGGCAGACGATGTCCTGGCGACTGTAGCAGAAAAAAATGGCTGTCATTTGTGACTCTTGGCTTCTCCTTTATCTGGTTACAGTTTATATTGGTCAACCAGTTCAGAGATAAACCGAGAAGGTATTCTTTGATAGAATACCTTCGGAAGAATATTCATTGAAGCATTAATTTTTCCTTTCAATCACATTCAGTCAGATAGCTACTGGCTATTATAAATGAGAAACGGGGTATAAATAATTTGTTGTACAGGATCGTTGGGGCAGAAGTTATGGACGTATTTCATGATGAAAGACTTTCTTGGATTTCTGAATAATTGAAAAATAATTGTCTCAGATTGTATGTAAAACATTGCATTAATTGATGAGTAATTTTGTAATAATTACGCCATAAAAACGGATAAGTTAGAATACTTGTAGCTATGCCGTAAATAAATACCAATGGTTGATGGAACCTATCTTAGAGCAGCAAAAATGCGTGGTTTTTTTTTAACAGGGATTTATTTAATGAGATTTGTCAGTCACTTAATATTATTTTTCCTGCAACTTTTACCGTGTAAGTAATAATAATAGAATATGAACTAGCGTAGACTATGATATCCAGTATTTCAGAAGCAAAAGCTAAATACACAAAATTAGCAGCGTATCTCGTAGGCAGAATTCTGAACAGAGTTGTATTTACATACCACATGTATCCTAGACGTGTGACTAACTCGATACCAGCCTATTTAGAAACACTATCTAACCTGTAACCAGCATTCCTGTTTGATCACGTTATATGCAGCTCCGACAACACGCGTCTTTCGACTGAGAAGAAAACAAATTAATGACAGAACAACCCACTTGTCACGAAAGAGCCAAAAACAAGTGAAGCACGCGAGTTCTACATACACAGGGAACTCGTACGAGCGTTGACGCGAGTATAAGCACGAGCTTAGTGACGACCTACCTCACCACTCGTGCTTATATAAACAAGCGCAAGTCTCGAGTTAAGTCGTCACTTTTTCTGACAGTTGTTATTGTAATCAAGCGAACACGTGATAATAAGCACGTGTACGTACGTTGTTTTGAAGCGCATAATGTGGCGCGCGTGAACGGTCGTACGTCGGTGCGAGCTTATACGCGCTACAAAATAGGCTAGTCTGAAACCGCTCTTATGTCGCATCGCTCGAAGCCGTGAACGAGGCCTGAAGGTAATGCAATATGCATAGAAGATGCGCATGGGAATGCAATTTGACCTAGGCATCAGGCAAAGTCTCACCAACGTGCTCGAATTTCAGGCCTGCGCCTTAATGATTGACAATTGGTTGTGTTATCTTAGAACACAACTACACGAGAGATGTTAACTAAAGATCAAAGGTTTAGAGCAATTAATGAGTAGTTTTATGATTAATCTGGCTTCCACCTGCAGCTCGGTCTGCGTAAATTCAGTTTTTACACGATTTCTTCATAAATAAAGGCCCATGTGTTATTCTGTTGTACAAGACTATCAGTTGCATTTCTGTAAAGTTTTATCAAAATCTGAATAGTGATTAATCACTACTAAAAAGTAGTTAAAGTGTAACAGACATCCATCCTCACAAACTTTCACGTTTACAATATTTCTAAGAATTCAGATAAGAAGTCTGATAAGAAAGTCATCTATTAAAAAAAACAACTTAAATTAATGCACTGATAGACAATGCACAGCGTAAAACAACAGTTGTTTGATAAATGAGCATCTGGGCTAGATTTTTTGAAATTGTATCCCCAAAATGGCTAAACCGGGTACACGGCTTGTAGGAATAGAAACATTAAATCCTTAAAATAAACGGTCTCGATTCATCAGCAGTTCCAGGTCGCGAATTTAAACCTTGCATGGAATAATTCGACTTTTGCATGATAATCTTCAATTTGTTTTAATAGGTGATTTTTTAGAAAATCTGTTTCAAATCTGTATGTAGAAAGAAAATCACAAGACAACGATTGTTTTCTTTGTTGAAAAGTAACTTCCAAAACACCTCTACTAAATAATTATTGTTATTGCAGGTAGTGTCGTAGAATAGTACATTTTGATGCGGAATTATAACACTCGTGTTTTTGAGCCAAGAATTGCAATAACAAATGTCCACGTGTATCAAACGACGTTTTTCAATACACTTTTGAAGAAATAAAATAAAATAACGAATAATATTTTTGTCACGAACTATGAAACTATGATTTAAATTTTCTTTTTTTTTCGCGCTTTGGTCTCGCCAGGTTGAAAGAGAGGCAATGGTATGAAGCCGTTAAACAGCCTAATAAAAAATAGATTTATTTTATATTTTTTTGTTTCAGAACACAAATAAATGTTAATTTGTGTATAGAAGTAACTATTAGTTTTAAATAATCATGTTTATCTATGATATTCTATATATAAACACAATTAGAATATTCAAAAAATATTTATGCCGTAAAGACGCGTAGTGCTTTACCGAAATAAAAAAAAAAAAAAAACATTCACCTCAGACCATAGGCATTGAATCAATTTGGACTAAGTATAGGTATAGTTATCTGTGGCAATTTTCATTCCCGCATACGTGCGGGAAAGTAGAAAAAATCGCACGCGTTTGAAATACATTGCATGTTGTACCTAATCGTAGTATATTATGGACCAGTTTTCGAGGAAGTGTATTGAAAAAAACTTTATCGATATTTAACAATATCATTCCAAATCCAAAATCTATCATCCATTAATCGACGAAGGATTAGGCAAAAGTATACCTAATAGGTACACCCACATTTCACCAGTTATGTTTTAAAGTCCCATGTAATAGGGGCCGAGCCTATTGTCATCATCATCATCATCATCTGCCTAGCCTTTTCCCAACTATGTTGGGGTCGGCTTCCAGTCTAACCGGATGCAGCTGAATACCAGTATTTTACATGGAGCGACTGCCTATCTGACCTCCACAACCCAGTTAGTACCGGGTAATACGATACCCCTTGGTAAGACTGGTTGTCAGCCTATTGTCATCAACCGGGCACAAATCCAGACTCCGTGGCTACTGCTAAGAAATTCCAGATGAAAAAACCCAATATAATTTGTTCAGCAATCTCGCTTGTTTACGACGATAATTAACTAAATAATTTACACATCTGTCTTAATACACCTATATTATTGTGTAATTAATATCATGTTATTACCAGTTTAGCTATCTTTTATAAGCTTTCAAAGGCGAATTGCTAGCCTAATATTGTGTTTTTATTTTAGTGTGTTAATGTAGCTTAGGGTAAGTGCATTTTGTTAGTGTTTTGATGATTAATAAAGATATTTGAAAATGAAAATGAAATGCTTGTTTGCGACCAACGAAGCAGTCAAAACCCATATCCGACTGAAAGGACCATAGAAGTCAACTACCAGTTTAGTTCGTCGCTAAAGACCAAAAGCACTCAACCTAATTTGTTAATAAAAAAACCTTTCACCGTGTGATTTACAAACAAAATTGTGGGTATTTGATAAAACGGTGCTAACGAGCTGCGTCAGGGGAAATGGTGACATTATAATAATTTGAGAATTTGACTCCAGTTTGTTGTTACTTGATTTTTATTATGTCATGATGATATGTCATTTGGGAGGTTCTCGGGATATTATTGATTGGTTTTCTCTTGATTTGTGAGTTGTTGTTAATATAAAATGTATCGCTACGATGTTGGGAAGAAAAAGGATGTAATGATATCCTCTCCGACGCTAAACGCGCGGAATTGCACACCCGAAAAGCTAACATGCAAAAATTTTTGCAAGTTTTCAAAACATTTTCTGCCCGATCCGATAAAAACACCTGTAGCTCAAAAACTACAAGTCCTAGAGCAATTTAAAAAATACTGTTGTCAAGCTGATTAGATAAGGAATCTACTTATCTAGAAATCAAAATGAAATACTTTAATTATATACTCCAAGTCAGTCAGTATAGCAAAAAATAGTTACAAAAAACTGATATTTCGCTAGAAATATCAGTTTTCTCTTAGTTTTTTATCCATTTTAACATTAAAGAAATAAACTAGACTATATTTCCTTTCCAACAAGGCCACAATCTCATTTATAGCTCAATAGCATCATATCTAAATATACTTATGAAACTAGATACTCACTGTTTGTTTACATCTGGGAACTAATTTTTGACAGCCGGTGTTGGATGAATAAACACACAAACCCACATGTTTTTTGGTGTTGATAGTTGAACAATCTAATCACCTCACTAATTAAGCACTGTTATTCCCATTTCACACACGTTTTAGTCACTAAATCACGTATTTCTTCACACAACACAATCACTATAGGTACATATAATAACTACCTTTTCACGGGCGAAATATTGCATCTTCGAGATTCCAAAACGAATTTACGTTGACAAAATAATAAAGCACGGTTCACAAGGATAATTTTGATATATAATAGTATCAGCTACCATTAAAAATACCAGAGTTATCACGACATTTGCTGCGAAGGGAAATTCGAGTGTTCACCGTCTGTCAAATGAAAGCTTTTTTTTTTTTTCGGCAAATTGTCTATGGAGTAGTGTTGCGATGTTCGATTTTATTATTGAGGAATTTAGTAACGAATTGAACACAGAGGTATAAGCTCTAGAGGAGACAGTTTTAGACGGTTTTTAATGCAGTTTTTTGGGAGGCGGGTGCGCGTAGTACAAGTGTGACAGATAGCGCTTATGTATGTAAACAAGCGATAAAAAATGTGTGACAGATAGCGCGGAAGTGGTTATGTAGATTACTGTCTTAAAATTGTTTATTTTGTAATTTACATCTCTAATAATATTACAAAGAGATAATATTTCTTTGTAAGTTTGTATGTTGAGCAGCGGTGGCCCAGTGGTTGCGGCCACGACTTACGAACAGTAAGTCGTGGGTTTGAACCCAGACAGGCAATGATATTATATAGTAAAAAGAGGTAGATATCGCACTAGCACGCACAAATTGTTGAGGACAAAGTGATACAATTGTTGCACTTTGATTGCTAGCTAGCTATCTCTTTCTATCTTATACGTTCCGTATTATCAATCGCTGTCGTAGTTTTAAATTACTCGCAACGATATCTGAACGCCATTCAGTATGAACATGGCGTATCTTCTTTATAATATCATTGCAGACAGGCGTATTACTTTATGTAATTTACTACAAATGTCACTTACGGGATATCTTCCGTGATTATTTATTAAAAAAAAAAAAAAAAAAAAAAATGTTTTTTTTTTTTTTTTTTTTAATAAATAATCACGGAAGATATCCCGTAAGTGACATTTGTAGTATAGTTATGAACCGTGAAAGCTTAAAACAGTGTTTATGTAATTTATTTCATCACCACTGCTCTCAAAACGGTGAAGGAAAACATCGTGAGGGAACCGGCATGTCCTAGATCCAAAAAATCGAAGACATGTGACATCTACCAATACCCACTGGGCCCGCGTGGTAGATTATAGCCCATTCCCTCTCATAGAGTCATAGAGCCCCAACAGTGGGAACATTGGGGCTGGTGATGATGATGTAGGGGTTAATCTCCGGAACAATGATCTAATTCTAAAAATTCTTTAGCTAGCAAAAAGCTACATTATTTGTGGGCTATAAATGATATGTCTATCATGCATATTAGCTGAGCTATAACAATTTTTGCAGACGAAGTCGCGAGCGAAGAGCCAGTAGTCAATATTTTGTAAAGTATGCTAATTAAAACTGGAAAAAAAACGGAAAAAATTAAAAAAAAAGGCTTCTGAGGGCCTAATAATCTATAACAATGCAAAGCAAATACATTTTTTTCTGATCATCAGAATCCATCATATTTTTCTAATTCCACTACATTATTTTTTTTTACAAGTCTATCCGATTTGCAGTTTTTGTTGTGTTTATAACTCTGTTATTTAAGTAAAGACTTAGTCATCCGTCAGTCGTTAAGTATGCAGTAAGAATGTGCTGAATCATGAAGGCTCGTCCATTAGGGCCACTTCTGTAGAACCCGTTGTTTTGATCCAAATCTGGATTAGATCTAAGCCAAAAAGGGATTAACTCATCTTGAAACTTTAACTAAAGACGAAATATATCTTTTGATTGCTGACAAGTTATGTACTTAGATTTTGTTTGAGAGCGATAACAATGATGCAAAAACAAAACGTAATAGATTGACATAAGCCACCGAAAACCTTATCAATCTCGATGAAAGTTTTTAGAATTAAGACTCTTTAAAGCTATTACGACTGTCTAAGTTCTATGAACAATGCTGGTTTTGCATTAGTTATTTTTTTGGGTATTTGAGTGTTTTTGGATTCGTTCCTAACTGATTGGCTAGAAAAGGCAAATCACCGAGAGTTGGATAGGAATGAGGGAGGCTTTTGCCCATCAGTGGGACAGAATCAGTTAAAAAAGGGTTACGTTACCTCGTAGAAGATGACGGGACAAACTGGAAGGTCCACATTGTCCTTCGAGATATTAGTACAACAGCCCATAATACGTCCACTGCTGGACATAACCCTCTCCCATGAGATGATTCCCATGATTTCATGGGAGGAATTTGCCGTAATCTCCACGCTTGGCAGGCGGATTGGAGATCGCAGTGATGAAAGACTAACAGAAAACGCTGCTGCCCATTCTCTGGTCTACGGAGGCGCAAGGTGTTCTGCCTCAGACATAGATATTATCCTCATCTTATAACGAAAACAACCCAATATTTTTTTGGTCCTTCTTCCGACTTCCTGTACAAAAGGACCAGCGAACGCTTCTCAACAAACACCGAAGAAAAACCTCAGATATATTGCTAACATTTGCGTTACACCGACCAGATACAAAACCTTATCTGCTGTTATAAATCTTCGCGCATAACTCATTCGCAGGTGCACTGGACTCGACTATAAAGGTTATGTCTCTAGGGTGGGCAGAGTAATATTTTACGTGACTACGCCATTTGTTGGTAGCGACTTCATTTAGTTAGTCGATGTTATTATCATATTTTTTGTTAGGTGAGTGTTTGTGGCGGCATTTTTATTATGGAAACGTGCGGTTTTTTTTTGGTAAACGCGATTTTTTTGCGTTTCTGTATGAATATTTGCTCGTATATTTTCTCTTGCTTTGAGAAGTTCGTCACTGAATATAAATCTAACAGTCACAAAGGTTGATCTAAGGTTAAGCTACGTTTCTGTATGAATATTTGCTCGTATATTTTTTCTTGCTTTGAGAAGTTTGTCACTGAATATAAATCTAACAGTCACAAAGGTTGATCTAAGGTTAAGCTACGTTTCTGTATGAATATTTGCTCGTATATTTTTTCTTGCTTTGAGAAGTTCGTCACTGAATCTAAATCTAACAGTCACAAAGGTTGATCTAAGGTTAACCTACCGCTAGGTTTGCCGATATCAGTCCGTAAGTGGGTGACTATCCATTACTTATTGATTAAATTAATTCAAATTTAGGGTTAATTTCGCCGTTGTATACAAGCTATACATGGTTAATTTTAGGTCGTTCTGGAACCAAAAGTCTCGATCTTCGGAAAAAAAAAATTGTCATTGACAATTTTTTTTTCCAAAAAAATAACAATTAAAAAAAAATATATTACAAATTAAATTTTTCGTGTTTTTATTGTTATTTTTGAAAAAAAAAACACGAAAAAATAAATGATTAATAAATATACCTATGGCTTTCGGTTCCAGAACGACCTGAAAATAATGGTGTAGGTATATTGCAAATTGTGTGTATATCTTTTAATATTGTGTGCATAGAATAAGAATTAAGTGATGTTTACTTTGTTTGTTGAATTTTTATGATGTGCAACCGGGTCCCATGACCGGTCGAACCCAAACGGCTCAAAACTATAGCTTACAATAAGGTTCCATAGTTTGCACCGCTTGAGTTTCTCAGCAGCTGCCGCAGCAGGGCCAGTACAGTCCGCCGTACTTGCAATATGAGATGGCGCATGGGTATCAACTATCGACACAGGTTGCGTCCCACACCAGAGACCTACTCATCTTCCAAGGGAACAGCGTCACGTACTGTCCTTCCTCTCTTAACTGACACAAACTAAGCCAAGCAGTTAGGTTCTAAATTAGTTTTTACAGACTCTTTCTAAACGTCCATTTTTTTTAAACTGAGTGAGGTTAGTAGATACCACACACATTTAAGGAGGAAGCATATTAGGGCCCACTATGTTCCTGGTTTACATGAATGACCTCTGCAGAATGATTGTCCCTAACTGCAAGATCTACGCGTATGCAGATGACACTGCAATCGTCATTTATGGACCAACTTGGGATATGGTTAAAACAATGGCAGAAAACGCACTAAGTCAGATCATGAACTGGTTTCATGATAGCCTACTAACCCTTAACTTAGATAAAACCTGTTACATCCCTTTCGCAATCCGACGTAATACTGTGCCCTCTAAAGACTTCACAATAATTGCCCACTCATGCCAGAGCTCATCTGATACTTGTACTTGCCCTACACTGGACAGATGCGATAGTGTCAAATATCTAGGCTTGCAAATTGATGAATGCCTTAGATGTGACAAACAGCTCGATATGATAACTTCCAGAATATTGCGGCTCATCTACGTTTTCAAATCGCTAAGAGATCCCGCTGATATGGGCACACTGAGAATGGTTTATTTTGCACTGTGCCAGTCTATAATTGGATATTGCATTACTGTTTGGGGTGGTGCATCAAAAACCAACTTGCTGAGAGCTGAGAGAGCTCAAAGAGGTGTACTAAAGGTTATGTGTAAAAAACCATACCGATATCCAACTAAACAACTCTACGAGGACTGCGAGGTCTTAACTGTTAGACAACTGTTCATTCTGCAGTCAGCCCTCAGGACTCATAGATCCATGCCCAAATCAAACCCTAAAAAGCGCATAAATGTCCCTTCAGGCGTTAAACATAAAACCTCTTTTGCCCAACACCAATTTTACGTTTTAAGTAAGTATTTATACAAAAATCTGCACAAAAAGCTAAACATACTGGATTTAAATAGATATATGTTAAGGAAAGAATTAAGTAAATGGCTATTACAACAGGACTATGTGGCAACAGAGAATCTGCTAACTTACATCTCATAATATAATATAATATATGTACTCATAGATCACACTTTACATCGAATTATTATATATTAATTACATTCACGGAATCACTTCCCCCCCACACTCATCCCCACACACCCACACCCACACAGTCACATACCACACAAACCCATACATACCACACACACCCACACACCCCCACATATACATACATACACATGCTCACTGCATGTCTGCTCATTCACAATCCTTGTGTTACTTATGATTAGTTTTTGTTATTATTTTATTTTTATTTCTGTACAGCTGTTAGTATAAATCATTGACACTGTCTTCACTTGTTTCTGGTTGTGAATATTAACAGAATCCACTTGGCTGAACCCTATCTTTTAAGATACAGGCTAGTCCTAGTTTAAAAGATAGAGTCTAATATTGCATCATTATGTAAATATTATTTTCAAACAATGTATACAGTGCAAAGTGCTATGTTTTTTGGGAAATAAATACTTTTTATTATTATTATTATTTAAATTAACGAAATTATGCAGTTAATAAATAAATGTAACTGTATTTTAGTTTGAATATTACACTTCATTGAACACAACTATTTGGATTCCCATATCGTTTATTGTTACGTTCAATAAAATAATTTACATTCTACGGTTATTAGCGTTTTGTACTACCGAATTTGATTAAACAGTTAATTAATTTAATATTATTTTATTGCTTTAGCGAATTATTGTGTTCAAGCATAATTTACAAATTGTTGTAGTGGTTTCACATTGTTTTGTATCAATGATATGATTACGTTCTCGTTAAACTTAAACGGATTGATATTCTGCCAGTTTTTTTAATATAAAGGTTGTAAAACATCTCTTCACGAAGCCGAAAGGCATTTGTTCTCCTCGTCATTGCGATATTTTTTTTGTTCTACACCATACCTGGGAACCTTCTAGTTACGGAGATATTGGGGGTCAAAGTTCTAACTTTTTGACATTTTTTTTTTTTTTTAAATACCAGTTTTTAATTTAAAAACCTCCACGACCCCTGTACTATTCAATCCATCCATCAGCACAATGTTTTGAGTGCGTTACATTGAGTTATACCACAAAACATGATTTCTCACCCCAAAAAAAAAGTCGTTTCCCAGCAATAATTTTAACGTAAAGTTACTTAGTTTGATGTACAGAATACTTGGTTGACGGCTTCGTGATGAGGTCTTTTACACCCTGTATTTATTTTTATAGAACTGTAGGTGAGCCTAAGTGATTTGATGTTTCGGGCTATCTAAAGAAATATACATAACATCATCAAACCTGTAATCCCCGAAGAGTTCCCATGTAATAGGGAGCGAGCCTATTGCCAGCAATTGGGCACAAATCCGACTCCTTATCCGGACTCCGTGACTGCTACTGAGAAATTCATGATGGAAAAACCTAATAACACTTTGCCCGACCCGAGAATCGAACCCAGAACCTCATGCTCTGCAGTCGCGCTTGCTATCACTAGAACAAAGATATAAATAAGAAATGTAAAACTAGGAAGAATCATAAGATTACTTCAACTTGGAATTTTGCATTACCACATCAGAATATTTTTTTAAATTTATAAAGTTGTTTAATTATAAACTTTGCATGTGTAAGTAAGTTTTAAGTAATTTTTAAAATCATTTCTTATTATTAATTTATTTTTATTTTTTTCTCTCAATGTTATGGAAATATTTGTACGCCGATACTTACGGCTAAACTCTCTGGACTAAAACAATGAAATATGCATGCTCTTGTATGTATACAATGTTTAAACAAATAAATAAATCTTATCTTAACTTATCTAACATTTTTAAAAGCAGTTTAGTATTCCACGTCACATAATATCCACATGGAAGTACTTCCTAAGTACAGAACGTCATGAATTTCACTTGTTAAGAGCTGATCGCAAAGTTTCAGAGGGGGACCTTGCAAATGACTTCAAGTTCGCAGCCAGAACCAAGCGCGTAGTAAAAATGTCAACGTAGTTAATTTGTTCCTAATATAAAGCTTGCATATAAGCCAAGTACGAACGAAAACCTTATATGATACTGTAATAACCTATGATATTGTAATATTGTATTGTATAACGGGCTGGTGTCCGCAACTCCACGTCTAAGCGCATATTTTGCGTATGGGTAATACATCACTATTTTTTAATTAGTAAAACACATGTGGTTCTACCCGTACCCTTTACTGATCATATTTATGTAGTCAAAAGGCAAAAAGTGAAATCCCAAAATTGTCTACGAAAATTTGCCATAATTGGTAAACTCATAACTGAATCAATCATTCATAAAAATTGCTACTACAAAAAATGACCACGCGAACGCCGCCAGCGTGAGAGAAAACAATTAATGAATACTTTTATGAATGGCTTGTAAAATATTTCCATACACTGAGTGACATTTTGGGATATAAACAAACGCTGATAACTTTGCTGTTTATCAATATTATTTATTGAGCGTTAACATACTATAATAAAAAGACCTTCTTTAATAAGCCCTTTATGTATTTATAATTAAAAATTTGTGGTGTATATTGCAAAAACAGTCTGTAAATTAGTGGTGTTTATTGTAAAAACAGTCTGTAAATTAATGGTGTATATTGTAAAAACAGTCTGTAAATTAGTGGAGTATATTGTAAAAACAGTAATCTTAGTAAATAATCATCTTAAATTTAAAGACCGCAAGGATATTGTCAGCCTATCTGTTGAGCGAACAGTTGAAATAGCCTATATAGAATTGGAGCAGTTTATTATATTAAGTGTGTATAGACCTCCTTCAGGGTTGTATGATTGTTTTGAAAAGGTAATGCATGAAGTGTTGCATAAAATCTGTAGTTCTAAGAAGTCAATAATCATTTGTGGTGATTTCAATATTAATTTGTTAGAAAATTCTGGGTTAAGTACTAAAATTATATGCCTCTTTCAGTCATACAATGAAATCTTGAAAACAAATTTCTCGAGCCCACCAGGATAACCCCAACTAGTGCTACTAGCCTAGATAATATTTACACTGATATTATACCCACCCAAAAAGCAATTATTAACTTAATAGATTCAGATCATTGTGGGCAATTGATCACAATTCCAAATGTAAGCAAGAAAGTAACTAAAAAGGATATCATCGTTAATCCAAAAAGTAAAAATCGCCTGGAAACTTTTAAAACTAAACTTTTATCCAAACTACCACTTTTGTCAGATAATGATGATCTAAATCAACAATATAATGATTTTTTCAGTATGTATTGCACACAATTTGAAAACACATTTGTCCCTAAGACAATATCTGTAAATAGTAACGCTTCTTTCAACGACTGGGCCACCATTGGTATTCATAACAGTCGAAAACGACTTTATGAGCTGTATGAAGAGCGGACTTATGTAAAAACTGTAGAATTTAAATTATATGTTAAGAATTATTCAAAATTATTTAAAAAAAATTGTTTTATAGCAAAGTCACGTTACTTGAGTTCAAAAATTAAAAATAGTAGTAATGTGGTTAAAATGACATGGAACATTATTAATAGCGAAACGGGAAGGTCTTGCAACCGAAGTAGTGACTACAGCCTTGCTATTAAAAAAAATAAAAAAAAAATATTGGCGATAATATTTTAAATTCAGATACTCAAGTTGCCACAGACTTTGAAAATTTATTTGCGGATATTCCCGTATCGACTACTAAATCGCTAAACTCGTCACCTACTGCTGCCGAGTCTTTACTAAGGGAAAACGTTTCAGTCTGTGAATCCGAATTTAATTTTCAATATGTCACCTGTAAAGATATAATTAAAACTTTTCACACCATAAATGTTAAAAAGACCGTCGATCTATGGAGTCATTCTGTAGACGTTGCTAAATCCATTATAAACATTGTAGCTCCTTCATTAGCTGTAATATTTAACGATTGTATTGACCGTGGTGAGTTTCCTGATCTAATGAAATATAGTAAAATAATACCATTGTTTAAATCGGGTAGTACATCAGACCCCACTAATTATAGACCCATTTCAGTACTACCCACCTTTAGTAAAATTTTTGAAAAATTAATTTTGGCACAAATGCAAAGTTTTTTCAATAAACATAAGTTATTGCATAAAAAACAGTTAGGTTTCACAAGGGGTCGTTCAACTACTGTTGAACTTTTAGGACACATTTATAATGCCTGGGAGGACAAATGCGATGCTTTGGGCATTTTTTGCGATTTATCTAAAGCTTTCGATTGCGTTCTTCATGAAACATTAATCAGGAAACTACACCACTACGGAATCCGTAACGCCTCTCTGGATTTTCTTATTTCATATTTGAGTAATAGGATTCAGAGAGTTGATGTTAACGGGAAGAGATCTCCCGGATCCGTAGTAAGAATGGGGGTACCACAGGGCTCAATTCTTGGTCTATTTTTGTTTTTTATTTACATAAATGACTTGCCTCACCTCATTAAGGATAATCATGACATAGTATTGTTTGCAGACGACACTTCTCTTTTATTTAAACTCAAACGTCAGCAGTTAGTTACGTTGTCGTTAATTGGTTTAATGTTAATAACCTACTCCTAAATGAGAAAAAAACTAAATGTATTAAGTTTACGATACCCCATGTAAGACAAGTGGAAACTACTGTACTAATTAAGGATGAAGAGTTGAAACCGCAAGACAGCACAGTGTTCCTAGGCATAACTTTGGATGCCAAGCTTCAGTGGGGCCCGCATATAGACAAATTGTCAAAAAAACTTAGCTCTGCAGCATACGCCGTAAGAAGGATTCGTGAGTTAACTGATTTAGAGACAGCCCGTTTAGTTTACTTTAGTTATTTCTATAGCGTGATGTCGTACGGTATTCTCTTGTGGGGCAATGCCGCCGATATTCAGACAATATTTGTTTTGCAAAAAAGGGCAATTCGTTCAATTTATAAATTAAATCCCAGATACTCCCTCAGAGAAAAATTTAAAGAGATTAATGTTCTTACTGTCCCTTCTCAGTTTATTTATGAAAACCTTTTGTACGCACACAAAAATATTAATTTGTCTAAAAAATACAGTGATATCCACAACATAAATACGACGAACAAACACAAATTTGTTGTTCCTGCAACGAGGCTCAAAAAAATAGGGGGTACGTTCAGATGCCAATGTATTCGTTTTTACAATAAACTTCTGAGCCAAATTCAAGCACTAAGCCTAAATAAATTCAAATCGTCTATAAAACGGACGCTGTGCCTAAAAGCCTACTATCATGTTAATCACTATCTCGAAGATAAAAAGGCTTGGGATTAAGCTGCTCCAATGAAATTTGCTCTGTGAATGTCGAAGCTTCGGACTTCGCTTGTTTATTATTTATTCCTTTCTTTTCCTTTTTTTATTTTTTCTTTTCCTTTTTTTATACACTCTGACATTTAATGTTTTGACATGTATTTTATTATTTTTTATACACTCTGACATTTAATGTTTTGACATGTATTTTATTATTTTTTACTTTATTATTTTTTTATTATTTTATTTGACATTTACTGATTTGACATGAATACTTATTTTGTTAAGTATTTTACTTTTTTTTATCATCATTGTGCCTTTTAATGATTTTTGTGATTTTTATTTACATTCTTTTTGAATAGAACTTGTTATGAATTTTATATGATTATTGTGAATGTGGGGACCATGTGGGTCACATTTATATTTTTTGTTTATTTTTTCCCACAACTGTCTGACAGTTTGAGTACTCTAAGCGACCTACCTAAATGTCCTTTCTTTGTTATTGTTCGTCGTTTCGTTGAGCTCCTTGAGTTATAAGTCGAGCTACACGTTAACTGACAAATGCTTGCACTGACTGGACAGGTCCACTCAAAACTGTATAGTTCTTTCTTCAAAAGACCATATCAGACACTAATCTGCATAGTCCTCATGTGAATTGAGCAAGATTGTCTGGACTTTAAAAGAGACTACGACCTCTGAGTTTGTTTCGGCTGTTTCTTCTCAGAGTAGTCAGGTACGAAACACCGGCCCCATCTAGTTTTAAAAAATGACGTGTAAAAGTGTTTGTAAAAACCTACTTGCAAAATAAACATCATTTATCATTTTATCATTTATCAGTCTATAAAATTAGTGGTGTATATAGTAAAAACAGTGTGTAAGTTAGTGGGGTATATTGTAAAAACAGTCTGTCAGTCTCTCTGCAAGTCTCTAATCATCGTCATCATCAGACTATTAATGTTCCCACTGCTGGGCCTCCTCTCTATGAGAGGGAATGGGCTATAATCCACCACGCGGGCCCAGTGCGGATTGCTAGATGTCACATGTCTTCGATTTTTTTGATTCCAGGACATGCCGGTTTCCTCACGATGTTTTCCTTCACCGTTTTGAGAGCAGTGGTGTTGAAATAAATTACACAGAGAAATGCGCCTGCCTGTGTTCAAAATCACGACTTACTGTTCGCAGTGATGGCGGCCCCGACTTACGAAGTCTCTAATAAGACAAAATAATAAGGCCCCTTTTTTGTTCGAGCCCCCTATTCTCTTACCCACATTAACCTAGTTATAAGCCTTATATGTTCTTAGTTTTATGGATATTGTAATGTGGTTGGCATAGAGGTAACGTCCCCTGACTTACATCACAATCGCTCTCAAAACACTGGGAAAAAAAAAATATCGTGAGGAAACTGGCACACCCAAGAATCAGAAATTCTAAGGAATGGCTTTTCTTGCATTTCCGCGATGAAAATGCTACGATTTTGGCTTGCAAAATAGGCACAATTTGAAAGATCTCCGAACCTCACTTACCAAAAAAATAAAAACGACATAATATACCATTCCAGTTTCCCAACAAAACCGAACAGACCCACAACTGATATAATAACGAAATAACAATTTCCATCCACAAACAGGAAGGCATTTGCTAAAGAAAATTGCCAAGAATGAGATCAAAATATTCGTCAACAAGGTCCTTCAGAATGTGACGTCACAACATGGCCGGAAATTGAAAATGTTCGTACATGTCAGTCGATGGCCGATGCGGGACTTTCTCCCCTCAATTCAATGGATCACATGACATTTGTTACGCACTTTGGATTAAGCATCAATCAATTTGTAACTTTAGATCTGTGTGTGTTTGTAAAATGGGATATTGATGGATATGTATTTGAGATTTATTGGGAATTGTTTTTTGGTTTACACTCGAATTGGATGTGTATGAATTTGCTATCGAATAGGCTTGTGTCCTGAAAAAATCTAATTAGTTCACCAGTTAGATTATCAAAAAATATTTGACACATATTTTTTCTTTTGTTACGTTAACCAAAATTGGCGAAGATACGACGCTTTTAAAATTCTCAATACGTCACGCCGTGCTATAATTTTTAGTGTGTTGTGACGTCACAAGCCCCCACTCCCGAGTTTTGATGCGTTTTATTTTTGTCAATATTCATTGATTTACAAAAACAAAAAATACGTGTACATTGTGTTCCAACACTATAACTGACTTTAAATAGATTAAATAGATTAGCTATTTATTGATGGTGTAAACTAGCCTATTGTTGGGAATGCCCGCAGACCGTAAATAAGAAACAAACACTTAAAACTACGTTGTAGATTTATCATCATCATCCACCGACTTCACCCACTGCTGGGCCTCTCTTTGCTTGTGACAAGCTCCACGTTCGTAGATCAGCCTTATCCAGGATAAATCCGCGTTGGCAACAATGTCGTCTGGCCATCTCACCCCCGGACGACCAACACTTCCCTTTCCTGTCCTCGGACGCCACTCGGTCACAGCTTTACTCCATCTGCCATAACCGCGCCTATTGCTAGGTGTCTTGCCCAACTAAGTTAAAAAAGTGACTACATATAAGCAGTCACAATGACGAAAAGTCTAAAATTAATCGAAGTTACGTAAGTTATCGAAAACTACGCGAATAAATCTTTTCAATAGGCAACATCGAACTGATGTTTTGTTATGTTAGTAGTTCCTTTTTTTTCGGATGGGAAATCATCAAATGACTCCTCCCGCTCTGGGCGGAGCAGGAGGGAGTGTCAGACTTTTACTGACTAAAACCCATCCATGTTCCTTCATCGCCCTTTGTGTTCCGGGGCCACGGTATCCCTTTCGAACAGTCCCGCAAAATGTTAGGTCTACCTTAACTTACCAATGGACAAACACTTGATATAAAACTCGAGCAATTTTCAAGAACATGAGCAAAACGTGGTTTAAAAAACCCCTTTTCATAAGGAACCCTAGAAGTCTCAAAGAAAGTTGAGTGTTGGGTAATCCAGGTAAATCCCATACAATTGTCTTTACAAAGAAATCCGATTCCCTGCTACTTTATCCTGGGCGCTTCTTCCATGAAACGATCTTACAAAGTTTTATGTTGTAAAGTAAATTTTATACAGCTTTCGATTTATGAAAGTTTTTATCAATGTGGTGCTTTTTCACAAGCAATGGGTCACCGGAAGCCTGAAATAGCGGCTTTAGCAGAATCGTTATAGGATATAAATACGTTACAATTCGTAAAATGATCTCAAACACAATGACAATTCATAATATTAACTGCATCTGTGACCATTTTAAATATTTTTGCAGGTCACTTTAGACCCCCAGATATCGTGTCCTGCATGCCTGCACAATACAGAAATTGATGAACGAAAATGTTAACTCTTGGTTTAGTTCTGAGCCGACTCATATGTATACTCAGACAAAAAGTATAATTAGATCTGTTTTCTTTTTTTACCCAACAGCTAAGAAGGGTTTCAAATGAAACATGTACCTATTTTTCTTCAGAGTGGCTTCAATTACTGGACTGTCTTTCCTAAACCATGTTTATTTATTCTAAAGTTAGTTACATGAGTCTTGTAACGCATTGCCCGACATTATACTTACAGCTGCATTAGATACATTTTACCAAAGATGAAGTTTGTATGTTTTTGAAACCCTACCTATATTTCTCTAATTGGACCTACAATAATTATTTTTCTTCACCAATTTACTTGGAACTTAAATGGACTATCAAAAATTAGCCTCGTCACTTAAAAAAGAATCTTCCAGAAAAAACTCTTGGCCAAGCGCATTAATCTTGATAACTGTGATGTGAAAAAACTTTCAAAAAGAGGCAACTTATGCTCAAGCAAAGCGGAAAACTTTTCAATCGGTTATGGGCGAATCCATTAAGATGAATCGTTGAATTTTCAGTTTTCTATCAGACCGCAACTTTGTCTGCCAAGTTATCGAAAGAATATATAAATGTTGTCAGCATCGGGTGGCTTAAGTATGGAAGGTATGGTGGCATAAATGCATGCGATGTTTTAGGATAAAGAAATCAAAGGTTAACAACGTGCATTATCGTAAGCAGAATTAGCTTAAATATGATATTATGAATTCTGGTACACAGGTCTCTTCTCCATGACCACGCAAGCCCAGTGTGGGTTGGTGAAGGTCACATTTTTAGCTCTAAGATATTGTATCGTCGTTGAACTCAACGACGATACGAATCTACATCTACACTAATATTATAAAGAGGAAAGATTTTGATTTGAATTTTTGTGTGTATGTTTGTAATGAATAAACTCGAAAACTACTGCGCCGATATCAAAAATTCTTTCACCACTAAAAAGCTACATTCACCTTGAGTAACATAGGCTATATTTTATCCCCGTACTCTTACGGGAACGGGAACGCGGGCGAAACCACGTGACGTCCGCTAGTATTATCTAAAGTTGTTATTTTTGACTCACGTGGAATGCCACGTGAGTACGTGAGCCCTTTACAGGAGATTGAAAAAACTGCATAATTATTCCATGTACGTTACAATACCATTTTATCTTTTGTGTTCAAATTAGATAGAGACGTTGCTTGTTTCTGTGATTGGCAGAAATAACACGTCTTCCGATTCTCTAGAGAACGGCATCAAAAATCAAATTGTAAAAACCGCCTAAAATAACTTACGTGGTGTTAGGACCTGAACGACAATTTGCTGTTTTCCACATGATGATTTCTTCAATATTTTGAAAGCAGCTTCATACAATTTGCCTGCCTGAATTCAAACCCGCAACCACACCGTAACCACAGAAGCACCACTGCCCTATGATGTTAATGTGGGTAAGTGAATATGGGGAAGGAGGTTAATATTCTTCTTTTGTTACTTAACAAGCCTAAGGCTTTTTAACGTAAGTCTTGTTTGTGGCTTTATGTTTGGTTTATCTTGTCCAGCTCGACCTGCTTTTTAGTTATGTGTTTTGCCATGACATTAACATTAAGTGACCCAGACTAGAGACAAACACTATCAAAGCATTTCGTTTTTCTAAGAGTACAACTACATTCAACAATATAAGATTCAGTAGCATAATCAAACCAAAAGACTTTTGACTTTTCTGTCATTAGTGTTTCATTAAAATGCTAATAAGTGTAAGCTAATCAATTTTGCAAATTCTTGAATGAATAACAAACCAGAGACAATTCGGAAAGATTTTCAAACAATCAAACATAAATAATAGCTTAGGTACATGTTTATTTATATTAGAAAGAATTCAGTCCCTTCAAGATATCAAGCAATAACCCGCCTCCATCAATAACTTCCCCCAACAACAATATTGTTTAGTAACAACATTAATTACCCACTTTAATTAAAAACTAAACCAGCACTTGGGCGTACACGCAACGCATACAGATGAGGAGCAAACAAAATTGTACACAATTAGGGAACCAAATGAACTCCGGCTGAAATGCTAATGTGTCCCGAAACTCATACTGTTTCACTACAAAGCAAATATGCCGTCTAGTTCCCGGAATCTTTGTACAGAAGTATCAGTTTGGTTTGAATGGAATCATTTGGGTGAAGTGGTGATTAAGGGCAGTTGTTTTGGTGGTTTCTGCAAAATATTGATTAAGTGCATTTTGGTCAATGATAGTACATAGGAGCTTGTGGCTAGGTAACAACAGCCGCTCGGATCGATCTACTGGTTAAGCCTCGCTTACCTAGGTTAGGCCGTGGTTGGGTGACCGGCCTTTACATACCGAGTTTCCTCTTTGCCTCGGAAAGCACGTTAAGCCTTTGATCCCGGCTGTCATTTGTAGATCTTTGACAGTCGTTACAGGTAGTCAGTGGCCCGAAAGTCTGACAACTAGTCTTAAAGCTTTCCTCTTTTTACTTTTTCTCCATTTTTATGATTTTCCAAACTCTAGAAAATGTATTGCTAATTTTCTCATAAAATAAAAAATAAAATAAAAAATCCTAGGGAGGTATACAAACTGTACCTATATTATACCCCTGTGCCCGTTTAATCATGTATTTATTTATTAGGTAGCTATCGAAAACAGTTTAATTCCCTTTAAGGATAAAAACATCAAAAATCCAGAAACGGATCAAAAGCGTTTCAAAATAGTTTATCGCCTCGGAAATTCGACTCAACGCCTTCGAAAAGCTTCTCAGACAAATCGATGTGGTAAATAAAAGAGTTTCCCGAGGACACTTCAGATCAAAGGTGAAAGGTGGGTGGCCACTCTTCGTGAGGGAATCGTCGAATCATCCGTACAAAAGCCGATTGTTGCCGAATAATCCCGATTGTTGGTTTTCGAATTTCGAGTTTGTGTGATCTTCTTTTGTTGTCTTGACACAAATGACTTACATTAATTTCTTATTACTGTCTTTGAAGACTCATTAGCTAACATGGCAATTTTTTTAATCACTGTCGTATTAATGAACGCGGAATAAAGTTAAGCCCACACGAAAAAGAACGTACGAACGAACGTTTGAAAATTTAACACTGGAATATACTTGTCGGGTTGTCAGGATTTATTCCGTTAGGCTCGATCATCATTTATTTTTATTTATTTATTTAACAATTTATGTACACATTAAATATAAAGAAAAGTAGAAAAGAACAGAAAATAGTACAAAGGTGATGCTTATTTCTAAAGAAATCTCTGCCAGCATACCTGCGAAAGGAGATACTAAAAATGATATTATGTAGGCAGAAGATGGTTTTTTTTGCTATGAAAACACACGGGATGCGATACACTAACATCAAATTACTTGCAATTACACTTTAACACAACAACACGGGGCACAATGAATCGGGTACAGTTTCAAGACGTCTCAACTCCGCTGGGATCAGACCTAGCATGTCCGCCTCGCCGCCGCGAACTGTTAACATCAGGACTCTGTAGAAGCACGCCATGGTGTGGGGTAGACTGGTAAATAGGTTGCGTGATGTCACCACTGGCGTGCTTGCGATCCATTTCCCGTCCGTACTCATGACCGGATCCGACATAATTATAATCTTACTCCGTCTATTCAAAACGGCAAATCACCAAAAAATTTAGTCCATACATTATTCCTGAAATAATTTTATTTTCTTTTTAAGTTAACCCCTTCTTCCGTTACTTTAAAACTCCCGTTTACTAAAGAGCTAGTTAAACTCTCTTGTGTACACCTATTACCCTGTTTAAAGCAACTTACATTTTCAGCTTACAGCCTGTAGTGGTGAAAACTTTCCTTGAAACTGGCTACCTATTATTAGACTAGTTTTCTCAAATAAAACTTTCCTTAAAGACATGTAATTCCAAGACTACGTTGTAAAACTTTTATCTTTGGAGCAGGCTTGAAACTGTTTCTTACTTTGTAAGGCATATTACTAATTTCACTGTCACCCCTTACCAACTAACAGAAAGTTAAGGAAACTCCAAACCTTAGTGCTGGAAACTTGTAAACTCTGACTTAAACCGTCTGTACTTACAGTTCAAGGATGTAAGCTTCAACAGGACGGAATGTTACTTACTGTCTGGTTATCCGACTGTGTGAAAGAGGTTTTAGAACCTTCTACAATTTTAGTTGCATGGTGCTATAGAATAGAAGAGGAGAAATATGGAGGTGCTCGTGGCTAAATAATAACAGCCACTCGGGTGTAATTTGCGCCGGTTTGATGGCAATAGGCTCATCCTCAATGACATGGGACTTAAACGTAACTGGCGAAATGTGGGTGTATTATTGGGCACACTTCTGCCTAAGCTTTCGGAGATTACAGGCGTGATGACGTTGAAATACCAACCCCAACATCGTTAGAAAAAGAAGGTAAGGGAAGGAGAAGGTAAGCAGATAATGGTCTGTCACTACCTACTAAGGACGTAGATGACACCATAAAACAATAAAATCCAAGACACTAATCTCTAAAAAAAAACGTTATTTTGGGACTGAAAACCCGATTTATTTTCAAATTATTGCCAAATTAGATTTTTAGTTGCTTTGAAATCAATAAATAGTTGAGTCATTGAGTTGACAAAATAGTGACGTCTCCGCGTACTTATGCCTTACAAAATCTATGAGAGAACCGCGTTTTGACAGCTCTTATAAAGTATATCAATTAATTGGTGTGTCATCTACCCTATTACCAAACGTCTAATTTCCTTTCAGCAAACGGCATCCAAGAAAAGCTAAATTGAGAGAGAAAATTAACTTCCAAATGAAAACGCGTTGAAGGTAACATGTCTAGAAAATTACTCAGAACTTTATAAGGACTATTCACGAGGTGCACTTCGCTTCACGATTGTGCGGATTGTGAGCGAATTCGCTTTGATTCGAACTCGTTGTAAGTTTTGTGAATTAACGAGTTCTGTTTGCGACTGTACTTCAGAATAAGATGCTTTGTTACGTAGTAAATGTTATGTTAAATTAAGTAGTTAAGGTCTTTTGGTTGTTGAATTTATTTTTAAGTTTTTAGACATCTATCCATATAATAAATCTATAGAAAAATAATTTTTGTACATTGAAAATACAACAGAACCTATTTCTAGCATTTTTGGATTTTTTGTCTGTTTATCTGTTTGTCTGTTTCGATGATCAAGCATCACGTAAAATTTACCAAATTAATGTAGATAACTTTTATACCTAAGGATTCTGCGTATCTTGAGGTATTATTTTGTTTTTGTTTCATCGTAATCGGTTAATTCTATCAAAAGATATATGAATTTAAAGTGTTCAAGAAGAACTAATCATCAAGTGTAAGATGCAGCGACATCTATTTAACAAAATGGTACTAATGACTTACGAACGCGCCGTCGACACGGCCTGTCGTCATGAGACGGACGGACGGCGAGCTAGCCCATAGCCCACCGTCCACAGGCTCGCGCCTCCCCTCCGCGCACTCGATCGGTTTGGATGCGATCTATTTCGCTGTCGATTTTAATTACGATTTTCGTGTTCCGTGATCGATTCCCGGCTCGTGAGTTGTTCCTAGTTGTGTACTATTGTGCTAAGTGCTGGTATCGTAAGTTTTTTAGTGTTTTTACGTCGGTTTTACTGGTATTTTAGTTAATTTCGTTTACTTTCGGTGAGTACATTTACTTTTTTTTGGTGTGTGGGTACCTCGAAATAATTTTATCGTCCGTTAATTCTGTTACCTTTCTTACGTTCTAATAGTTTGTTTGAATTTCATAATTTATAATATGTTATCCATTAATGATGACCCGCCTGACCGTGGCAGAAATGCATTCCATACACCCGGGTCGCCGACGACCTCCGCTAGTTCAACAAAACGTTTGTTTCGCGAAATGTCACCTTCGTACATATCGCCCGAGGAAAGGTCAAAACGGCTTCACACATCCGACTCAATTGAGAAACCTTCGCCAATATTAAACGTCAGTACTGCGAGCAATGACAATTACTGCAATTTAGTCTCACAGGCGTCTGCATTTCTTTCTAAAATTAACGACCTTGTTAATGATCAAGGGTCCCGCATTAATGTCGCAAATAAATCCGCTATCATGGACATGACTCAGCGCGTAACGGCCATCGTTTCTTTGTTAGCCATAAAATCATCCTCCAATGAAACTAAATTAGCCAATACGAAACGCGAATTGGATATAATGAAATTAAATCGTAATACTAATAATGTCAATACTAGTGATTGTAACAAATCTTCGTATGCGGATTCTTTGAAACTTCGTCTACCTAAAGTTGCGCCAGCCGTGGAGTCCCGCGTTCCCCTTCCGTGCGTCGTCGCGTACCCTACAGCTGACCGGTTAGCCGATTACTCGTCATCGTCCGCGACTAAACAAGCGCTTATGAAAGCGATTAAGCCTAGTGACGACGGATTTCAAATTGTAGGCGTTAAGAAAACCGCGAAATCTGGCGTTGTATTACGTGTCGCTAATGACAACCAAATAAAAAAATTGCAATCGGTCGATGCTATTAGGTCCGCCGGCTTAAGACTTGAAAAACCGAAAGGCCGAAGGCCTCGTATATTAGTTAAGGACCTCCCATCCTCAATGGAAGACAATGCTTTTCTGCACGCGTTATACCGTCAAAACATTAAAGACGAGCTGCCAATAAATGAGGATGATTTTATTAAGTCAACTAAAATTATTCGTAGGCGTTCCTTAGATAACGGTCGCAAGTGGATAGGCGTTGAAATCGAGTCCACAGTTCGAAAACATTTAGTGTCCACCAAAGATAAATTATTTATTGATTGGGCGACTTGCCGTTTCATCGATGATGTCGAAGTAGTTCGTTGTATACATTGCCAGCAGTTCGGTCACGTTAAGAAACACTGCGTTAATAAATCACCTACCTGTGCTAACTGCTCGGAAGCACATGAAACAAATAACTGCCCGCACAAGGATAATTTAAATTACATACCGACTTGCGTGGCGTGTAAACTTTTTAAAAAACCGTTTGACCATCGTTGCGGGTCCCCAGAGTGTACCACTTACAAACTTAAGCTCGAACAGTTAATCCTCAATACCAACTACTAAAATAATGGATAGTTTAACTATAGGACAATTAAATCTCCACAACGATAGGGTGGCGACCTCTGAATTAGACAAATTAATTATCGATTATAACTTAGACATAGTACTTGTTCAAGAACAATACCAGAACGCTCACTTACGTCACAAAGTAGTTCAGCTGGACAGCAAAGCACGAGCCGGAATTTACGTGGCGCGTTCTTCTAACTTTACAGTAACGTCTTTGCGTAACCTCATGACGCCCCACTGTGCCGTTGCGGAAGTCTCATCAGCTTCTTTTAAAGTTTACGTTGTGAGCTGTTACTTTCAATACTCAGACCCTGTTGCACCTCATATACATAACCTCCGTCACGTCTTACAGTCACTCGCGGGCAGTAAAGTTATCGTTGGCGCTGATGTTAACGCGTCATCGTCTCTGTGGTATGGCAAGGTTAGGTCAACGGATTTCGACCGACGTTGTGCTGTTGAAGATTTTATAGCAGAAATGAACCTATCAATTCATAATACCCCTGATGCACCACCTACTTTTTGCAGCCCAATGGGCGAATCTTGTATTGACGTCACACTTTCTAGTGCAGACGTACGATTGGATAGGTGGCGTGTCCTACCAGATGCGTCTTGTAGTGATCATCGCCTGATCGTGTACGAATTTGTTCCGAGGTCTACTCAAGGTCCATCTCATATCACTGGTAATTTTAGATATAAAAGTAAAGGCGCGAATTGGGAATTCTTTGGCTTGCTTTTTGCGTGTCACGCCAAAGACTTCACTCGTGATGGGCTGTCAGCTGAAGAAAGTGCTGAAATTATGTCAGACACCTTCACTTACTGTGCTGACATCGCCATTGGTCGCGCATCTATGACCAACATCCATAGATGTGATTGGTGGTGTGACTACTTAATTGAGCAGCGTAAAAGCTATCGCCGAGCGCGCAGACATTTAAACAAGCTTAGAAAACAAAAGGTCACCGGAGACCCACTTAACTTTGCTTTAAATGCATTTAGAGTTGCCAAGTCCCGCTACAGAGCATCAGTGGAAAAGTCTAAGGGTAATTTACTGCGAAAAATAGTAGAAAAACTAGATAAAGAAGGTCCGTGGTCTCCTTTGTATCACGAGTTCAAAGCTAATCGATCAGTCGACCTGGCGTTTGTCCAGAACATTAAAGTGAATAATAGACACACGACCGGTATTGAGGAAACAACCGAAGTTCTATTAAATAGTCTGATACCTGATGATTCGCCAGTAAATGACAATGACTACCATCAGCAGATCAGAGCGTGGGCATCTGTGCCACCTGAATCACCAACGTCAGACCTTCCATCCATTGACGAATTCATTAATCTTGTCAGGAAACTGCCTCTTAACAAATCATCAGGTGAAGATAAAATATCTAATCGGATGATAATAGAAGCTTGTAAAACAGCGGGTGACGCCATTTTATCTGTTTTCAACCGATGTATTGCGGACGGCGTTTTTCCTCGTGTATGGCGACGTGGCTTTATACGAATAATTCCAAAAAGTGGTGATAAGCCACCAGACGACCCTAAGTCGTACAGGCCCTTAACCCTACTGCCATCTTTGGGAAAACTCCTGGAGCGCCTTATCGTTCCACGTTTGCTGCCAGACGGGCCAAAGTTTCATAACAACCAATTCGGTTTCACCGTGGGAAAATCTACCGTAGACGCGGCACTTTCTGTTAGAAAAATTGTTAATAACTCGGAACACAAGTACGTGGTTGGAATCTTTTTAGATATTTCCGGGGCTTTTGATAACGCATGGTGGCCGATGCTACTACTTAAAATGAAGAATCGCGGCTGCTATAAAAACATATATAATCTTGTTTATTCATATTTTTTAAATGGTTCCGCGAAACTCAAACTCGGACATCATTCTATGTCAAAGTCCCTTACCATGGGATGTCCTCAAGGCTCGGTAATCGCTCCGTATCTGTGGAATTTAGGTTTCGATGATTTTCTCGCGATTCCTCTCCCACCCGGCTGTTCATTAACCGGTTACGCGGACGACGGCCTGCTGCTCATTCAGTCGAGTACTCGGGCTGGACTCGAGAATTTAGCTGACACTTGCCTACGATTAATATCTCAGTGGGGCGATCGAAACCGTCTGACCTTTGCACCGCAAAAAACTTATCAACTAATTTTAAAAGGTAATCTTAAATCGTGGCCTAGTATTAAATTTAATAACGTTCCCGTGAAAAGAAAGCAGTCCATGTGCTACCTTGGTTTGGTCTTAGAGAAGAATTTTTCATTCATAGATCATATAAAAACTGTCGGTGAAAAAGCTAAAAAGAACTTTTATGCCTTAACTAGAATATCCAAATCTACGTGGGGTCTGTCATTTCTAACTTTAAAGACCATTTATGGGGCTACCTATTTGGGGTGTATGTGCTACGGGGCACCTGTTTGGGCCGATAGGGCCACCATAGGAGCGGTACGACGTAAATTGCTTCAAAGCCAGCGTTTGGCTTTGATATTCTTATGCAAAGCGTATAGGACGGTTAGTACTGAAGCCTTACCGGTACTTGCAGGTGTACTTCCAGTCGATCTTGAAGTGCAGCGACGGGCTGCAATGTACTATAACGCGCGTGAGACCACGGACGCAGACTTTTTAACCCTACGTGACCGTGATAAGATTTCTAGATTATTCAAACCACAGACCGACGTCTGGGAGGAACTTTTGTCTGAATGGCAATGTAGGTGGGATAATTCCATCAAGGGCCGACACCTCCACCAGTTCTTTCCATCCGTTCGTGAACGGCTGGCCAGGACATGGCTGGAGGTTGATCACTGTGTTGCTCAATTTTTCACCGGTCATGGTAACTTTAAGAGTAAATTATTTTCCTTCAAGCTTGTTGACTCGCCTCTTTGTCAATGTTCCACATCTGACTGCGAATATGAACAATCAGCACATCATATTTTATGGGAGTGCAGTCTTTGGCAGAATGAACGCAATATTATGTTGGATAGTGTACAGGTTACATCCGGAGTTATTTACTACACAGACCTTGTAGAAACTAGAACAAATTTCCGTGCGTTCAAGCGTTTTTGTCATACCTATTATTGGAATCAAATATAACTGCTCACAACTTAGGACCCATTAATGTTAATATTTTATCCGTGGTGCTAGGCAACTGGGCCTATCCCAGTTGTGAACGTCCCTTTGTGCCTATTGGCCTTGTTTCTTTGTGTCTCCTGCTGATATGGAGGGAAGTGGAAATTACAGATTTTCCTACTCCTCCGCTATACTTTTCTGATTAATTTCGTTGCGGGATCCAAGACAGTTAAATTCATTCTCTGGGACTTCGTCGAGCTTCATTGTCTCGGCGCTTTTCTGGTGGTCGCCACTGTTGATTCTGGCTTTCAGGAGTTACAGTGGTTGGGAACAGTGTGGCGGGCTTGTCACTTTAAAACAAAGGCTCGCGCCTACGGTGGCAGTCTCCCGCGGCGGGCGGGACGCTTAGAGGTTCTCTCCCTCTCCCGTTCCACCACCTCCTTCTCTAGCATTACTGCTTCGCAGAAGGAGGTGACGGCGTCCCATACCGTCTCGCTCCGGACCATGGCTTGCATCAGGGCCGGATGCGAGAGGCCGCTTCGAGGACACGGCGGTGCTCCGCCCACGCCGGGCACACCTCCACCGTGTGCTCCACCGTGTCCTCCGGTCGATTCTCGCAGTGGAAACACCCTGGCGTTTCCTCCCGCCCGATTCGGTCTAGCAACCTCCCGAAACAACCATGTCCGGTGAAGACCTGCGTCAGGCGGAAGGTGAGGACGCCGTGGCGTCTCTCAAGCCACTCCTCAAAGAGGGGACTTATCGCCACTGTCGTGGCGTGCCCTGAACGGGGTTGTGACAGTCGCTCTCTCCATGTCGCCATGAGATCCCGCCGGAAGTCTGTCCACTGAGCGACAATTTGCCGCGAAAGCGGAGTTTCCCCCCGGCGTAGCGCCTCCGCGCGCCATTCATGAAGGCGCGCGAGGACTATCGCCTCCAGATCCCATGGCGGCAATCGTGTCACGTTACGTGTCAATTTCCTCAAGTTTAGTTTTTTAACCGACGAAACAACAGGACGAAGGTTACAATTCGACGCGTATTTTTTTTTTGTTTGTCCACGAGATAGAGAAGTCCGATATAGTACACTAATGTAGGAGCAGGGTATCAATGACAAATGTTGCAAAAACAGGGAAAATTTATTTCTTTTGAGAGCTTCCGTTGCGAGCGCTTCATAAACGGAACATAATCAAATTAAGGGTTAAATTTACGCAACAATCATGTTTGAGGGAATGTTGTTTCTCTTAAAAAGTTAAAAAAAAAACTCCGCGATAGCATATTATGTCTATCTTTTAAGGTTCACACTCTCTCTAACCCTCTCTCTCTCTCTCATGTGACGCAGACGAAGTTGCGCGGGTCAGCTAGTTTTAAATATTACACAAACATACTAAGCAAAAATAATACTAGTTTATGCTCGCGGCTTCCTCCGTGTTTAGTTTAGTAACTGTCCTACAGGATAGTACATAACATCACGCCTGTAATCCCCGATGGGTTAGGCAGGGGTATACCTAATAGTACACCCACCGACCTACCCCTGTTCCGTACCTAATAGTACGGGATCGTACTACCGGAATAAAAATGAATAATCTTATTTGTATTCTTCTTAGCGTGTCGATGGCATATATTTATTAAATATGTTTGGCCCAAAATTCAGCTATGCGAACTCCACTCGCTGATGCAGTCATAAGGTCGTCAAGTGTGCAGGTGTCAGGGCATGCGGCGCAATATGGAAGATGGGCTATTGTCTGTGGAGACACGCCGCATACACATTTGAGGTCTGAGCCGTCCATAAACCCCCATCTGAGGAGATTGTCTTTGCTACGGCCGACCTGGGTTCGAAGTCTATTCAGAGATTTCTAAGTCGGCCACGGCAAAGCATCCCTAGGTGGAAGGCTTTCAGACGGCTCGATGAAGCCGTCAGGGGGCTTAAGCAGCTCCCGCCAGAGATCACATCTCGCTGTGGAGGCATTACTATTAGCTGGACTAAGCTGGGCCAACGCACCCAAAAAAGCTTTTACAGCTTTTTAGCCTCTGGGGCACTGGAACGTAACTGTGCATTGGGTGGCGTGAATCAACTTGTAGCTTCGTCTTCTCGTTACGGCTGGCTATGGTCCTACGAACTTTTGGAGGCGCAATACCAGTTACTGGATACAGCATTCGTACCGGGGTCGGTTTAAGGCAACCGCTAATAATCCGGCACGTCTCATTTAGAGCTGTATCCACTAGGTTGGCGTGAGCAGAACGGTCCCATACTGGGCATGCATATTCGCCAGCGGAGAAGCAAAGTGCCATTCCAGTTGTTCGCAGAACTTGAGGAGACGGAATCATCATCTATCGTGATCTTCAATATGTCTATACTAATATTATAAAGAGGTAACATTTGTTTGTAAGTTTGTATGTAGGGGGTAATCTCCGGAAGTAATGAACCAATTTTAAAAATTGTTTCACTGGTAGAAAGCTACATTATTCGTGAGTGCTATAGGCTATATTTTATTCCCGTGCTCCCACGGGAACGGGAACTACGCGGGTGAAACCGCGGGATGTCAGCTAGTTTTGTAATAAAAACCATACAAATGGTTTATTTGTTTTGGTTCGTACGAAGAGATGTTAGGGAAAGGGCAATGACCGCTATTCTCATCTTAACTGGCACCAACTATATCTTATTAGCTGTACAACATATACACATAATCTTACGCTATTTTCTTATGAGGTTTGGCAGAATCTGCAGAATGCGACTTGCGATACTGTTAAACTCGGTTCGGTCATACACGTATGCTAATGTCGAGTACTACATACCGGAACTTTCTGATTAATAAGAACAATGTAAGTCCTGTCCCCTTTTTTTTCGGATGGAAAATCATCAAATGACTCCTCGCGCTCTGGACGGAGCTGGAGGACTCCCTCCTGCTCCGGCTCAGACTTTTACTGACTAAAACTGGCAACGCTCGCGGGAAGGCTTGATTGCTCCATCATCTCCCACTGTTGCATGCGACATGTGGCAGGCTGATGCGACTAACAGACCTGATTTTATTATTTAAATTTGTTAATTATAATTATTTTTATTGGTGTTTTTATTTTTAATTAATTTTATTGAATTTAGTAAATGAAATTGTTACAAATTGAACATATTGTGTATAATGTAATGTGACTATGATTTTATATGATTTCTATTATGAGTCTATGATACTCGAATTAAATGATTTTATTATTTTTATTTTATTATTAAAACCCATCCATGTTCCTTCATTGCCTTTTTTGTTCAGGGGCCATGGTATCTCTTTCGAACAGTCCCGCAACCCCGGGTCTAGAGTGTCCCCCCACGGCGTTTTCACTCACATCCATCTCATAAATACCTTTTTTAATGCCTTTCCTTCATCCTCTGTACACAAACTTCATATGATCTAGTAAAACGACTGGTTGATCACAAAATCAATCAAATTGAGCTCCAGGCCATATTGGAACAGTTTCTCTATTTTTATGCCCAACGGCTGAATGTCATTTACGGGAGGAAACAAGCGTCGCGTCGTCGAATTCTCATCATAACTGTGGAATCAAAATCTGAATATAAATCCAGGTATGCAGGCATGTAAGAAGTTGCAAGTTCAATAACCTTTACGTTAGATAACATAACATAACGATTGTAATCCACGCAGTGATGTAATAGTACACCCACGTTTTGCCAGTTATATTTAAGTCCCATGTGATAGGGTGCGAGCCTATTGCCATCAATCGGACACAAATACAGACTCCGTAGCTGCTACTAAGAAAATCCTAGTGGAAAAACCCGATAATAATTTGCCTGGCCCGGGAATCGAATCCAGGACCCCATGCTCAGTAGTAGTGCTTGCGACCACCCGACCAATGAGGCTGTCTTAGATTAGTATTTTACATAGACTGATTGCATGTCTGACTCCAGAACCAATTCATCCTAATTTATCTCGAAATTATTTATTTTATGATATTGATGTTCTTTTCGATCCTTTGAAATATTTATCACATCATCATCATCATCTGCTTAGCCTTTTCCCAACTAAGTTGAGGTTGGCTTCCAGTCTAACCAAATACCAGTATTTTACATGAAGCGGCTGCCTGTCTGACCTCCCCAACCCAGTTAGTACTGGGTAATACAATACCCCTTGGTGTTTTACCAAGGAGTATTGTATTAGAGAGTACAGTGCTTGTCAGACTTTCTGGGGCACTGACTACCTGTAACGACTGTTAAAGATCTACAATAACGTGCTTTCCGAGACACGGAGGAAACTCGGTATGTCATCATCATCATCATCATTTCAGCCGAAAGACGTCCACTGCTGAACATGGGCCTCCCCCAAAGGTTTTAGCCATAATCGCTACGCTTGGCAGGCGGGTTGGTGATCGCAGTGCGAATGTTACAAAAGATACAGAGAACGCTGCTGCCCATTCTCTGGTAAGTCCCTTAGTCGCCTCTTACGACACCCACGGGAAGATATGGGATGGTGCTATTCTTTACGTCCGACACCATACAGAAGTTTTGTAACCCAATATTTACCAACAGGAGAAAAAAGTATTCCAAACCGAGTTTCCAGTCAGCCATATCTAATACGAAACACACAAGAGCTCTCAGCTTTCCAGTCACTACACAACACTACACTAGTTACATAACGAGTAACAGGAAAATCTATAAACTCGACTACCCGTTTATTTACTAACTAGTTTGCAGAAAGTAAATTTCCATCAGAATGTAGCACAAAACATGATCAAATTTCATAAACTGTCAACAACTTTCAACTACAATTTGAAGTAGAGTGTGCATAAGTACAGGGCTGTGCATGACGGTATCAAGTTGTATGTATTTTATTCGGATTATAGAAATGTAGACCGTATTTTATTTATTAAAAAAAAAAAACTATAGCACCTATTTGTCTTATAAACCGATAGGTGTATTACTTAGCGCCTAGACGCACGCTTCTTCAATACACGCAAGGCGCGAAGCGCCCAGTGAGGGCAAGATTTTAGAATGTTCTTTTCACTTCGCTACTCGCTATATAGGCGATTTTATTTACTCTCTAAGATAACAACTGCTTCTTAATTCATATCCCAAACCTAAAGGCTGCATTTGTCGTGTCGACCATACGTTCAGGATTATCGAACAAATATAACTCGGTAGACGCATGTTCACGCGATAGTCACTATGGTTATACGTATATCTTTAGGTAGAACATTAGTCCGAAAACTGAGGCACACTCGACAAGGATGCCTTTCGATTTTCCCAACAAAGTTTTAGCAAAATACAATTATAGTGGATATCTTTGTTTTAGATGTTTTAAAGTAGCCTTAATTACACATATTTATACTGGTGATTATTATTTTATAATACTAACTACTCTCTGTAAATAACAGTCGAGTTAACAGTGCTGTTAAGTGGTTTTAGCTAGGGAATAGTTTATTTAGGGTATACTCGGGCTCACGAAAAACGAATAAACCAAATAATACCTACGATGCCTTCAAACAGTATACCTAACAAAATGGCTTCGGAAGCATTACACTGGCTGGAGCCAAATCCCGGGATGTCACATTTATGAATTAGAAATTTAAATTTCATCTAGAAGTCGGGAATACCCATGTGCCCAGTTATAACTAGGGTTGTCATTTATCAAGAGGAGCTACCTCTTTCAGATAACCTTGTATATCCAAGTGTTTTTACTAATTTAATTGGCTGCTCGTGCAAAACAAACACTAGGTAGCCAAGATCGAAGACAGGTCATAATCATTTTATGCAAATGCTTCCTATTTTGAAAGACTTCATTCATTTAATAGTTTTTTTTTTATAGTATTCGTCGTTACCAAATCAATAACATAGCATTTCACTTGGTCAAGGTCAAAGTATACCTGTAGTACAATCCACTCATAATTCGCCAATTATGTTTAAGTCTTATACATGCTATAGCGGGCGAGCCTATATATTGCCATCAAACAGGGTAAAATCCTGACAGCTTCTGAAACAATCCTGGTGGAAAAACTCATAACGTCATACACAGCAGCACCAAAGCAATGTCACAGAAAACTCCGTTTTATTCCCTTTAAACACAGTTTTTCTGTATTTCCACCCAAAAACTCACAGTTTGCCAACCCTACTCTCATGTAGACTTCAATTACATAACGCGGAAGGATTGTTAATTGAGTTGCGACACACGACGCGTGTCCGCGCTGTGACGTCATCGTTCGTTGCAATTACGTCACTTTGTTTTTTCTTTTTCCTTGACGGACTGGAAAGTTTGGCTAGGGATTAGCTGGAGACGAATTTTTAAATGTGTCATGTATGCTAAAATTTTGATGGATTCAAGTTAAAGCTCTGAATCTTGAGATTCGGAGCTTGGACAGAAGCTTCTTCTTGGCTGGGAACTGGGCTTGAACGTCTTAAGCTTTTTTGTGACAGGCTTGTCACACTATTTCCAATCACAGCGAATCGACGGACAAATTATGGAAATACACTGTATTTTGACAGATACTATACTGAAATCAGTGTTCTGTTGGTTTCCTGCGACGCAGTCACTCTGCGGTACAATCAAGCTTGACAAGCTCCAGTGGTTTTCTTCTAGGAAAATCTTTTAATTGAATGCGTAATGCATTTGCTCGGGATAAAGCCAAGCCTTGCCACGAAGGACTTCCTTAAAAATCAATTCCCTCTTGAATATAACCAAAAATCAAAGGACAACTTTAAACAAAAAAACTCGCCACAAAAGCCCGACACCTCCTCACCAAAAATCTAAGCCTAATAGAATAAAATCCCTTTTAAAACACCATAAATCCGAGGCACCCATTGATAGGGACGCTCCTCAATTGCTTATAAATCCAGTGGAATGGTTATTGGGTGAAAAATTTAATATAATTTAAAAATTTGGGTTACGGGATGATATCTCCCGGGATTATATCAGGGATCGTATTTGAAAGGGTGGAATGAAAAACGTCACGTGTTTTTGGATTTTCAATTGTTATTTGTAGATACTTTTCATGGTGGAAATGGGATTCTGCTGTTGTTTACAATGGTCAAAATATTTTTTTTTCATTTGTTATATTTCAGACTATAGATCTATAAAGTATTGGTATAATCGTAGCCTATTTTCAGTAAGTGTGTGACGGAAAGGGTGTCCGTGGGGATAGTTGAAAGGAAACCACGGACCCAGGTCAACATAAAAAATAAATTAATAAAATAAACGGGTGCGGGTAGGTTTATGGTCACAAGTTTCTCCAAGCCCGCCCGGGGGTTTGCACGGTACTCTCCTGGCTCAGCCCGGCGTGACGATTACCGTAGCGGTGTGCCACGTTGCAGACGCCAGGTAGGGTGACGGACGGCAGAAGATCGCACCGACCCGTAGAATCCCGTCGCGGCCACGCAGGTAAAAAGGTACCCGCTGTGGAGCCCGCGGTTAACCTGATTCCGGTAATATGGTTGCCAGCCGATGCTTCTGATGGCAGCCGGTATCTTGGATAACAGCCGGTAACTTGGATGTCAGCCGGTAACTTGGATGTCAGCCGGTAACTTGGAGGTCAGCCTGTTACTTGGATGTCAGCCGGTAACTTGGACCCTGTAAAATAACGTCCAGCGTGTCACGGAATGGCTAGCAGTCATCCCCGCTGATTGTGCCACCAAGGCATAAGCAAAGCGAGAAATACCCGTGCGCCAATGAAGGTGACGTGTGGTAGTCACAATCAGTACGGAGTTTACATGATGGTGGTGGTAAGCACGACATGATTTGCACATTTTGAGTGTCATGAAGGTTATTGCAACAATGTCAAATACACTCGGCTGAACGCTACAAGATTTAAGCATTTTAATGTGCATAGCAAAAAGGGTGATATAGAGTGGCTCACATCTTGAGACCACGTAGCGCCACGTACACAAAATATGAAAACGTGAATTGCTGTGAATTGCTGTTCAACACTTACCCAGTATGGGGTTACGCCGACACAGAATACGAAAAGAGTTAGGTTACTATTAAAAATTAAAGCTGCCTGCTTCAACCCCGAATATTCTAGAACACGAATACTTTCTCGAGATTTAATTTCTGATGAAGAAACGCGTCTAATCTTTGGGACCAGAATATTTCCAAAAAGGCTCGTCATCGCGAGTCAGTGACATTTATACTGGCGTGTTTACGCATAGACAAGTCTTCACTCATTCGATCGGATACACGTAACGCGCGCACAGCACTGGTAAAACAGCTAATTTTAGTCGCTTAGTAACTGAACGGCCTAATAAGTATGTATACTCTGTGGCGTTTGTTTTGACATTTAACTTAATTAAAGTGTTGAAAAGGTTATGTTTACAAAGTAACGGTAGAAACTATTCTGAGTTTCTACAACGTTACAAGTGACCAAAATACAATAAATAAATAAAATATGCATTCAATTTGCGACATGGTTATCTGTGCGCAAACATTATTTTTGCAATTTTGACCGCCAGTGTAGCAAAAATATTGTTTGGGATGCCCCTAAATCGCCACAGCATAGATACACATCGCTTACGCATGACGGAATAAAAGTCGTCCAGTCTTGCTTTAGCAAAACGAGTTTCGCTATGGAAACTGATAGACGTGGTAATCAAAACATGATAAATAAAAAAAAAATGGATTACGTTTTTTTTGTGGGGTTAATCAACGGTCAACGGTTATAGTAACGTAGGTCAACGATATTTCAAGTAACTACGTTTTAAGGCGACGTAAAAAAGTTACTTGAAATATCTATACCCCGATAATTTAACATCGTTTACGAGTCATGACGGGTCAGAGCCCATTCGTCCCCTAAAATTCGTCTCCCAGCATAAAAGTTGTGGATTGGGCCCATTGGTAGGTGCCCATTGGTCTCCTGGTAGGGGACCAATTCATATTTTAACAAAAAATATTATTTTTAAGGTACCCATTCGTCCCCTCTAATATATATACAATATAAGTTAAAGATTCGGCACCTATTCAGGTGCCTATTGGTCCCCTGAGATAAAATTAGCTATATTTTATATAAGAAACGGTTAACATAGTACACTTGTGAACAGTTTATTAACGGAATTAATTTAATAAATCTTAACAGATCATTGAAAAAAGAGCTATGATCAATGATAATCCGTCATGATAATAATATAACCTGACGATAGGCTTACGATGTAATATTGTCTCTCGTCACACGAATGGCTTTTTAAAAAAACGGGTTACAAAATAGATAAGGTGTTTTGTTTGTATGTTATGGCAGCCCCGGTGACATATTGGTTCTTGAAAGTGACTGCGAATACGAGACTGTTCAATGTGTCTTTGGTCTTTTATTAAATGAAGTTCGCCTAACGAAATCAACAATACTGTTAATATTATAATAATATTATTTTTAACATAATTGAATCGAATTATCTCATTTGAATCCTGGAATATGATTAGTATTATTATTGATGGTAATTCACAGATATAGAATTTATACTTCACTATTTATTATATAATTTTTTAAATTTAACATGAAAAAAACAAATATAATATTAGTTTTATACTAAAATAATGTTGATTTGTTTAATCTTCGCATCGCAGAACGGATGGCCGATGGGGCCGAAAAGTTCTGGAGTGGCGACCGCGAACCGGAAGACGTTGCGTTGGAAGGCCTCCCACTAGGTGGACCGATGACCTGGTGAAGGCTGCGGGAATCCGCTGGATACGAGTCGCACGGGACCGTTCAATGTGGCGACACTTGGGGGAGGCCTATGTCCAGCAGTGGACGTCTTTCGGCTGAAATGATGATGATGATGATGATGTTTAATCTTCAATAATTATTGTGATTTTAGTCATTTTTTGTTATTGTAGTTATAGTTTGTTAGATTTAAGTTATTATGATTTTGCATGTAGTTGGTAAATATACGAAAAATACAGTGATTATAGCCAATTTTTATGTAGGTACTTCTAGTTATAATTTATTAGATGTAAGTTATTACGATTTTGCATGTAGTTGGTTAATATAAAAAAAAAATATGTTGATTTATCTAGTCTTCAATAATTACTGTGATTTTAGTATTTTTTTGTATAATGCAACACAAAAGAGTAGAAATTAAATGAGGGCGCTGCGATCGCTCAGGTGGCAACCCAGTTAGTACGATCTAGCTGATCTTGATACTTGATTATTATTATTGGTCTAATAGCTATAAATAATGAGAAAATAATTATTTTAAATAAGTATGTTTATTAATTCATTGCTTTCAATAAGTTCCTCATAGATAATTAATAGATTTGGTACGTAATAGTAATAAAACTACAAGTTCACTCAAATATATATTATGAGGGGCGACCTTTTCTGTGTATAGCTGGAGTCGAGAATTTCCCGCCGTTTTGCACAATTCTGCGCACTGTGCTTACAGAAACACCTAAAACAAACAAAGCATGTTATTAACATAAGCTTATAGATACAACTTTAAATTAGTGCTCTATCTTCATAAATAATATAACTGCTGTCAGTCCGACGAAAAAAGTCCCGTGCAAATATGTTCATAACGTGAAAATATTTTAAAATTGTTTCTTTCCATTAGTCGGTTGCTTCAACAAATATGGTATAGCAAAAAACGTATTTGGTAATACGCAATTAATTACATTAAATGTTGTTGCCTTACTATCAATGTTGTTAAGTCGCGCTATAACTACAAGGGTATTTGTTTATCTTAGCATAACCTCAAAAATGGTAGACAACTAATTTGTAAATACTATTTAGATCGAAAATTTTGCTCCCTGAATGTAATAATCGTTTGTAATTAACGTTTACTGCAACTTTCAATAGTTACTTACCAGTAAAATCTGCTGTACGATGGCAAACATCTTCGAAGTAGGATAGCAGCTTCCCAGCTTGTAATTCGGTCAAACACCGCATGAAAACTTAAACATTATATCACGGGCACCTCCACGAATTACCTTATTCATGATATGTCGCTGTTTTCCTGTCCACACTCAGAAATAACACACAAAAACCAAAATTCTAATGAAAAAAGAAACCGATCGAGAAGAATTGACAGCTCAAGTACTAATTTTAGATGTTGCCAGAAAATGAAAAATTTTAGTTCCCAAATATTTAATTTCTACTCTTTTATGTTGAGCTATACTGTTATAATTTTTTCGATTTAAGTTATTATGATTTTGCATGTATGTAGTTGGTAAATATACAAAAAAATAAGAAGTGATTATTTACTGTTGATATGTGTTCTGACTGACATTATATATGTGTTGTGACTATTTTTTTTGCATATTTTATATTTAATGTTGATTTATATGATGGTCAATCGAGGCTGATTTTTGTAAAAGAGTTGTATTTTGTTAGTTTCTAGGACATTGTGATTTTGCATGTGTATTTGTAGTTAGTAAAAATGTTGGTTTTACAAGTTGATAAAGACTGATTTTACTTTTTATATTACTTTTATACAAAGTTATTGTGATATTGCATTATTTTGTAGATCTCTTTGACTGTACAAAGTACTAACAATTAATTGTTATTTTTGTTATATTGGTATTGATATTTGGTTATTTGTTTGTACACTGGATGTAAATTAATCTAAAATTCAGTTATTACTGGGATTTTATTTAAATAGTTACACAGTTTTATTTTACTGCATAAGGATATTATAGTTATCATATATTTTGCTAAATATTTACAAATGTACAAGAAATCAAAAGTTGATAAATTATTTTGAAGACTGACTTAATGCCTAGAGCCTAGAGGCATTTTATTAAACTTAATCTTATTTGAAATAAACATGATATCTACCGAATTACTATATTTTTTATTTTACCCTTTTCTGCGCGACTGTACCAGGACTACCAAGCTGCAGTATACACATATACATGTACTTATATTAGAAGAATGAATAAAAATAAATATTCTTCAGGGGACAAATGGGCCCCTCAAAAGTTCCAGGGGACGAGTGGGCACAGGGTGCGAATCTTAGGAGACGAATGGGCTCTGACCCGTCATGACGGCCAGAATCTGAAGAAATTGTAGAAAGCTGTAACAATAGAGAAGAAAACTCAAAAATCAATGTCTGATGAGATGCCTGATGTAATGGGTAACCACCCATTACATAGCAAGTTTCCTCCGTGCCTCAGAACGCAAGTTAAGCCGTTGGTCTTGGCTGTCAATTGTAAATCTTTGATAGTCGTTAAGTAGGCATTAACCAATACTGATTGGATTATGGAGGTCAGGTCGGCCGGTCAACAACAACAACAACAACAACCCATAACGTCCACTGCTGGACATAAGCCTCTCCCATGATGGGAGGAATTTGCCGTAATCTCCACGCTTGGCAGGCGGATTCAAAATCAAAATCAAAATCAAAGCATTTATTTCAAGTAGGCCAGTTCCAGGCACTTTTGAATTGTCGAAACAAAATGAAAATTAAATGTAGCTACAGTCACAGTCACAAGACATAAAAACTGTGAAAGTACTGTAGTTGCCCGTTCCCTAGCGTAGATCTCTATGGAGAAGAACGGGCAAGAAACTCCATGGACACTCTTTTAAATCAAAATGTTGTTACAAAATCTTGGTTACATCATTCATGTTAAGATGGTATATTATGTGAGAACAATGTAGCAAGATGTGCACGTTAAAAGTGTCCATAGTAAAAACAAAAAAATACAATTAAAAAATAAACATTCAAATAAGCCATGGCAACTATGAGATGACCAGTCGCAACTGACAGCGCCCGTTCACGAACATGACGCATGGATCAGCACCATTCAGCTCAACCATTTCGAAGGGAACTAAATGATCCAACACACGCGCCACCATCAGCGAGACATTAGAGTGAGCATGACATACTCTCAACCGCCAGGGCACATTCAAGTCAAGAAATAAAAATAAAAACGTAGGATTTCAGTGAATGATAGCTTTCTAGTACATAGTACTCACACAATATGGGCTATGCGATTATATAATACTAGAGATTGATTCTATACAATGCAAAGATAGTTGTACAATCTTCAGCAGCTCAAACAATTCTATTTAATGCTATCAATTTATGCGCCCCTGTCCATGTGGAGCAGGACCAGCATTGAGCCACGCATTTTTATCAGCGATATAATCGCCCAGCTTGTAATAAGCTTGCTTACATAGTGTGCGTTTGATACATGTTTTAAATTTCGTCTCATTCAGTTCAAGAATACTTTGTGGAATTTTATTATAGCATCTCAAACAGTACCCCATGAAAGATGAGTCTACTTTAGCGAGTCTGAAGCCTGGCTGAACGAGTTGGTCCCTATTTCTAGTACTGTAATTATGTCTATCACCTCTTTTACCAAAAAGGTGCAGATTTTTTCTGACGTACATTATGTTTTCGTAGATGTACTGACAATGTACCGTCATGATGCCAATATCCTTAAACAGTTCCCTTAGAGAATCGCGCCTACGAAGATTATATATGGCTCTGATGGCTCTTTTTTGCAGAATAAATATAGACTCAATATCTGCAGCCCGTCCCCATAGCAAAATGCCATAAGACATTATACTATGAAAGTAACTAAAATAGACCAGTCTAGCGGTATCTACATCAGTAAATTGACGAATTTTTCTAATAGCATATGCCGCTGAACTTAGCCGCGCCGCAAAGGATGTTAAATGAGAACCCCATTGTAGCCTTGAATCAAGCGTAATCCCCAGGAAAACCGTTTTATCTACGAATTCAAGTTTCTCTTTATTCAATATTATTTCACAATCACTACTTCTAACATTGGGTAAAGCAAATCTTATGCATTTAATTTTTTTTTTCATTTAATACTAAATTGTTTGCTGTGAACCAATTATGGACCTGAAGTAGGGCATTATTCACGTCATCTAGATTTTGGGCCCGTCTATTTATCTTAAAAATTAGGGAAGTGTCATCAGCAAACAACACCATATTTTGAGGTTGGTTTTTCAATAAATAGGGTAGATCATTTATATACACGAGAAAGAGGAAAGGACCCAATATTGAGCCTTGCGGAACCCCCATTACTACTTTTAAACCCTGTGAGTTAACACCATTTATTTGAACATGTTGTTGTCTATCACTCAAATATGATTTTACCAAACTAAGTGCAAGTTGACCTAATCCATAATGCTCAAGTTTCAAAAGTAATGTGTCGTGATTTACGCAATCAAATGCTTTGGAAAGGTCACAAAATATTCCTATGGCATCTTGAGACTCTTCCCACGCAGTAAATATGTGCTTTAATAAGGTTACACCGGCGTCAGCCGTACAACGTCCCTTGGTGAAACCATACTGTTGATCGGTTAAAATTTTGTTGGTGTTAAAATGATTGAGCATTTGATTCAGCATTACTTTTTCAAACACCTTGCTAAAAACCGGCAACACGGATACAGGTCTATAATTATTAGTATCTTTACTGTCCCCGGATTTGAAAAGAGGTATGACTTTACTGTATTTCATTAGATCAGGGAAAACTCCTTGGTCTACACACAAATTAAAAAATTAAAGCTAAGTATGGGGCTATAGTCTCAAGTATGGATGTACAAACTTTGATAGACATTCCCCATAGATCTTCGGTCAGTTTTATTTTTATTTGCCGGAAAGCTTTAATAACTATCATAGGGTTTATGTGTTTAAATTTAAATTCAATCGTGCAGCCAGATACATTCGCCTTTAATAAACCAATCGAGACTTCAGGTGAGGAATTAAGAGCCTCTGTAGTTTTTAATGGTATATCGGTAAAGAAATTTACAAATTCTTGAGCTACTTCCAGATTAGAGCTTTTAGGACCACATGCTGAATCTAATGTGTAGCTAGTGTTACGTATTTTATTCTTGTTAGTCTCATTATTTATCACCTTCCAAACTGTCTTTATTTTGTTTTCTGCTGTTTTGATCTTGTTGCTAATGTGCAGGGCTTTAGCAACCTTGCACGTATTTCTAAAAATTTTTGAATACTTAGCAACATACTTGTTAAAAGTTTCAGTGTTTATAAAAGGCTTAAGGCCATAAAGCTCAAATAGTCTTTCCCTACTTTTTCTGATACCTCTAGTTGCCCAATCACTAAATATGAATTTAGGGCTAATACTTTTTGTCTTCTTTTCAAAAGTTTTGTTGAATTCCGTGTGAACTATTGAAAAGAAACGATCATACAATTGATTTATATTAATATCGTCATGGCTCATAACACCTAACTTGTTCTGTAGGGAAATATTATACCTATTTAATTTGCTAGAAGTTATAGATCTAAATTTTATCTGAACTTTTTGCAATGGTGTATTACATCTAAAAGTTACAGTTTGTCCGCTATGGTCAGACGGTAGACAATTTACTATGGCTTTATCTAAGTAATCACAAAAACTCAAACTCAAACTCAAAGCATTTATTTCAATTAGACCATTACGGCACTTTTGAAAGTCAAAATTACAAAAAAGAAAATCAAAGCTACAGTCCCAGTCACAAGGCATAATAACTTGAGAAAATACTGTAGTTGCCCATTCCCTAGCGTAGATCTCTATGGAGAAGAATGGGCAAGAAACTCCATGGACACTCTTTTAAAATCAAAATATTTTTACAAAATCTTGGTTACATCATTAATTTTGAGATTATACATATATGTGAGAACGATGTAGAAAGACGTGCACACTAAGAGCATCCAGAGTGAAAGATTAGATTAAAAATGTATGAATAAAGTAATTAAAATGAACCTTGGCAGCTAAGAGATGACCAGTCCCAACTGACAGCGCCCGTTCACAGACATGACGCATGTACCGGCGCCATTCAACTCAACCATATTGAAGGGAACTAAATGACCCGACACACCCGCCACCATCAGCGAGACATTTAAGTGAGCATGACATTCTCTCAGTCACCAAGGCATATTCAAGTCAATGAAAGATAAATAAATGTAAATGGTGGCTGAACAGTACAAAGTACTCACACATGTGCTATGCAATTATATAATACTAAGAACTGGAATCTATACAATGCAAGTATATTTTTACAATCTTCTGCAGCTTCCACAATACATTAACATGGGAATCAATTCTTCATCTTCTTCTTTACGTGTCGATGGACTCAAATAATGCCCGACCAGTACAAACAATTAGTTCGCCCCCCCCCCCCCCACCTATGGTTGTGGAGCAGGACCAGCATTTAGCCAAGCATTTTTATCATCAATGTAATCCCCCAACTTATAATATGCTTGCCTACATAGTGTGCGTTTTATACAAGATTTAAATTTCGTCTCATTCAGTTGAAGAATGTGGGGAGGTATTTTATTGTAACATTTCAAACAGTACCCCATGAAAGATGAATCCACTTTAGCAAGCCTGAAACCTGGCTGAACTAGTTGGTCCCTATTTCTAGTGTTATAGTGGTGTCTGTCCCCTCTCTTACTGAATAAATGCCGATTTTTTCTAACGTACATGATGTTTTCATAGATGTATTGACAAGGTACTGTCATGATATTAATTTCCTTAAACAGTTCTCTTAGAGAATCGCGTCTACGTAATTCATAAATGGCTCTGATGGCTCTTTTCTGCAGAATAAATATAGACTCGATGTCTGCAGCCCGTCCCCATAGTAAAATACCGTATGACATAATACTATGAAAATAACTAAAATAGACCAGCCTCGCGGTATCAACATCAGTAAATTGACGGATTTTTCTAACAGCATAATATGCACATGACAACATGTACAGTCATAACTCAAAATTAGATGTTTTGAGTAAAAGCGATTTGAAAGTTCAAAAAATCATAGAACCGAAACTATTGAAGTTACGTAAATGATTGAAAAGGAGAAAATATAATTTAGGGAATGCTTTTATCATTTAAATAATAAAAACGAAAAATATCTGTCATAAAGTATAATTTTTCTCTTGTTAAAAAAAAAGTTCGTAGTTATGACTCTATTTCCTGCGTTTAAATGAAAATTTTCGTTTTAAATCTCTCTTTCCTGTTCAAATCCACAAATTACAGTAAATTATCGTTGTATTAAATAAAATGTGACCACAGCGTTTCTCCTTTTTAAAAGTTTACTAATTGCTATTGTATTATCTCAGTCAAATTGTAATTTAAAGCAGCAAAAAAAAAGAATAATTTTCAAAAATATTAAGGTTTTATTTAGAAATAATAAAAATTGCGGCTATAATTTAACCTTAAAGGTTCACTAAAGTTTCACCAAAACTCCATTGACAAATTTTCATTTTACAACCAACTTACAAGTATTATTTATTTCGCAAACAACTTATTCCGCAAATGTTTTATTTTAAAAACACTCGTTTTACAAACGTTTATTTGGCAAACACTTCTTTTATCAAATGTACAATAACAATTGTATCTGATGATAATGACATGAATACAAAATATAATTTACAGGCTAGTATTTTTATAAGTAACTTTTTTAAGAAAAAGTTTAGGAAATTAATAGTTTTTCACAACATGCAAACTCCATGCACGCAGCAAGCAAGCAGCAAGTATGCAGCAAGCATGCAGCAAGCATGCAGCAAGCAAGGAGCAAACAAGCAAGCCAGTAGCAAGCAAGCAGCAAACATGCAGCAAGCACGCAACAAGCAACCAGCAAGTATGCAGCAGGCATGGTTTCTGTCACAGCTCTGGCGCTGCGGGGCTCCGGCGGTCCCAAGTAGGCTTCTCATCGCAGAGGGTTTTAACGCTCACCACCGCAGCTTCGGCTTGCTAGCCGGCTGCGGCTGGCCAGCCTCAGCCACGTTGGCGGGCGATAAAGCCGCCTGCTCCTCAGCTTGCGGGCCGCGTCGCCCCTCCGCGCATACGAGGGCTTAAATTACACTCTAGGAGTAGGGCATAAAATACTACATGGAGTCGGTTCTGCAGCGATTCATTTCTGTCACTAAATTTGTGCTTATAGAAAACAAAATTCATTTATTTTCTCCTTTTTTAGAAATGTCACAATTATTATGTGCAATTTCTTTATTCCAAACGTTGTTTTAGGAGATAAAATGTAAAAATAATTAACTGTTTGTCAAATAATACGATAATAAATAAAAGTTTGTCGGATAATTATTTTGCTAAGAGAATTATTTGGTAAACGTGTTGATGTATAATTAATAATGATGAAATGACAAAGTCTGGGTGCAGGTTTTGCATCAGCAGAACTGGAATGCCAACTTGAAGCTCTAGCTGATGGGACACCACTATCGTCATTAGCCATCACAGTGTCTATGGATGGTGTATACTTTTGAGTCGCCGAGGATCTTGTAATTTGTTTTTTGCTTATTTTTCTGACTCACTCGTTCTTTGACGACAGCACTGCATCACACAACCACTTTTTTCTATTTATATTAACCTCCAAATTAAGAAAAACGTGCATGATAAGTTCATCCCCTGTAGTCACTGGATGGGAAAATTCTTCGGAAAATACAATTTTCCCATCTGCGTCTGATTCCAGGTGACCCTCTCCAATTTCCAGCAACTAATTTGCAAAGACATCTGCTTCGTGATCGTTGTACAGTTGAACGCACGTGTTGCACGTAATATAGAGCTTTTCACTCCAGGTTTTCACAGTGGTGACGCCATAAGACGTTTATTTCATCCGCCCGTGTGCCCTCTCAAGAACTGGCAGTGTCTGTCTAAAGTCGCTTGCGAGCAAAACGACGACACCACCCATCAGAGCCTCGGATGTTCTGCAAGCTGCGGTTCAACGCCTCTAATCCATGCTTGTGCGACTTTAACTGCCACTGCTGTTTAAGGATTCCCCCGTTTTTGGTGATATTGCATGTTTGGGGTATCTTCGCTAGCAAGATTCAGGGGAAATGAAAACACTGTCAGGCCACCCTTAAGTAAAGTTGCAGCAATGCCCGAGGAACCTATAAAACCGAGGAAGAAGACGGTACGGTTGGCGCAGTGGCTGAGCGAATGTCTGCTGGGCTGCGGGTTTCCTTAGACAAACGAAGGAGATAACTTTGTACTACAGATATTAATATTTTAACACCATTTTACGTAGTGATTAAATATTGTTCCGCAATAAAAAGTAGTTCCACGTCAAGAAAAAATAGTACAGCCTTATATTAGTGAAAAAGAAACAAAATCAGATCAGTAGTTCTCTTTTAACATAATTTGATTACCAAACACTTTACCTCTTAGTACAATATTGATTTAGCTAAAACTTCAACAACATAAAATCTTAAACTGTCCTAACTAAAATGGTACACGTGAAAACATATTGTTCGAAAAGTGAATACAGTCATAACCCGAAAGTTTTGACTGACAAAGAGTCATAAAACAAATAATACAAAACGTACCTACAAAATATGCAGAAATTAAAAAGTCTAAACAGTTTTAACTCAAAATGATAAACAGCTATATGATAATTTAAAATCAGTCAATATAGTCATATCTCAAAAGTGTCTTTTTAGACTTTCTTACCTCGGCAAAATTCCCACTTTAGCGGCGTATTATTTGACTTACGCCCCCAGCGGCGCGTGCGTCTCGAACGGCGACGGAGTTCTAACTAAGAAAGTACGCTGTTGCCTGGCGCTAGGGGCGAGGACGGGGCAAGTCCCGGCGTACTAAGAAACTACACTGTTGCCTTGCGCAACTATTGAGTGCGGCGGTAGTCAATAAAGTGTTTTATGTTCATAACTCTTACAAAAATTGACTTTTTTGTATGAGTGTCTTGTCAGCATGTAGATTAAAAATTACTTGATGCGAAGGTAATCTTAAGTCAATTCGGCCATTTTTTGAGTTATGACGGTACATGTTGTCATGTGCGTTATGCTGCTGAGCTTAGCCGTCCTGCAAGAGATGTTAGATGAGGACCCCATTGTAACCTTGAGTCGAGCGTGATTCCCAAGAAAACCGTTTTATCGACAAATTCTAGTTTCTCTTGATTCAATATTATGTCACAATCACTACTTTTGACATTTGGTAGAGCAAATCTAATGCATTTAGTTTTTTTCCCATTTAGTACTAAATTATTAGCGGTAAACCAATCGTGGACCTGCAGTAGGGCGTTATTTACGTCATCAAGATTAGTGGCACGTCTGTTTATTTTAAATATTAAAGAAGTATCGTCAGCAAACAACACCATATGCGGATGGTTGTTAAATAGATGGGGTAGGTCATTAATATATACTAAAAAGAGGAAGGGACCCAATATCGAACCTTGTGGTACACCCATTTTTACTTTTAAACCCATTGAGTTGACTCCATTTATTTGTACCTGCTGCTGTCTATCATTCAAATACGATTTTATTAAACTGAGCGCAAGTTTACCTAAACCGTAATGCTGAAGTTTCAAGATCAGGGTTTCGTGATTTACGCAATCAAATGCCTTCGAAAGGTCACAAAAGATTCCTATGGCATCTTGTGCCTCTTCCCACGCAGTAAATATGTGTTTTAATAAAGTGACATCGGCGTCAGTTGTACAACGTCCTTTGGTGAAACCATACTGTTGCTCGTGTAATATTTTATTAGTGTTAAAATGGTTAAGCATTTGATTGAGCATTATCTTTTCAAACACCTTGCTGAAAACCGGCAACACGGATACGGGCCTATAGTTATTGGTGTCTTTACTGTCCCCGGATTTAAAAAGCGGTATTACCTTACTGAATTTCATTAGATCCGGGAAGACCCCTTGATCCACGCACAAATTAAATATTGAGGCTAAATACGGCGCTACAGTCTCAATAATTGAGGTACAAGCTTTGATAGACATACCCCATAGATCTTCCGTTAATTTGATCTTAATTTACTTAAAACCTTTTATGACTGTTATGGGGTTTATATGCTGAAATTTAAATTCATTTGGACAGGCTGAAACGTTCGCTTTCAATAAATCAATAGAGAGCAAGGGAGAGGAATTTAAGGTTTCTGTAGTTTTAAGTGGGATACTGGTAAAGAAATTTACAAATTCTTGAGCAACTTCATTGTTGGAGCTCACAAGGCCACGCGATGTCTCTAGTGTGAAGTCATTACCTTGTTTTTTATTTGTATTTGTTTCACTGTTGATGATTTTCCAAACCGTTTTTATTTTGTTGTCGGCTGATTTAATCTTGTTGCTAATGAATAAGGATTTGGCTACCTTGCAAGTGTTTTTAAAAATTTTCGAGTAAGTAGCAACATATTTATTAAAAGCTTCAGTGTTGATGTAAGGCTTAAGGCCGTACAGCTCAAACAATCGTTCCCTACTTTTCCGAATACCCTGTGTTGCCCAGTCACTGAAAATAAACTTTGGGCCAATAGTTTTAGATTTCTTTTTTAGAGTATTATTAAATTCAGTGTGCACTACCGAAAATAATTCTTCATAAAATACATTTGCATTGTTTCTAATATGACCCGGTATACTTAACTTGCTAATTAAATTATTATTAAATTTGTCTAGATTGCTGGGTGTTATTTGTCTAGTTTGTATCTGAATTCTTTGTAATTGTCTATTGTATGCGAAAGTAACCGTCTGACCACTATGATCTGAAGGCAGGTAATTTACGATGGATTTATTTATGTAATCGCAGCAACAAAAAACATTATCGATACATGTAGCAGTATTTGTCGTAATTCCAGTTGGTTCTGAAAACACATTTGACAAGTTAAATGATTTAAAGAGACTTAAGAATCTACTGCTATTCACATTATTCTCTATGATATTGACATTAAAGTCACCACAGATAATTATTGGTTTATTACCAGTTACAAGTTTTGCCAAAGCATCTTCCATTACTGACTCAAAGATAGAATAGTTCAGGTAATTAGGGGGTCTGTAAACGCACACTATTACATGCTTATCTAGCTCAACACAAGACAATTCAATGCTATGTTCAACCGATAGATCGACTATATCATTACGAGACTTAGATTTAATACAATTTTTTACTAGGATTAATGAACCCCCACGCATCTTAGATTTTCGGTTAAAGCAACTGCTCACCTTGTAATTCTCATAATTTATTTGCATTACTTCATAATCTTTCATCCAATGTTCAGTAAAACAGATAATATCAAACTTAGTTTTTTCTAAAAATAGTTCTATTTCTAGTTCTTTGGAAGAAAGTCCCTGAATATTCTGGTGAAACAATTTTAAGGAATTCTGCTCAGCCCCTTTTTTACAGTTATTTGATTGAGAGCTAGAAGATACCTCGAAGTTGACGAGATTAACTAAATTGTCACTAGTACCTTCTATTGTCTTATTGACTAGTTTAAATCTAAGCTAATACTATTTGTATAATTACAATTAGTATAATTACTAATTTCCGTAGACCTATTTACAAAAAACTGCGACATACCACATATGTCTGAGTTTATATTAAAAGCTAATAGCCGAGCTATTTGACGTCTAAAACTAATAGGCAAGTACGCATGGTTTCTGATTGACTTCAATTTCTGAACGAAACTGTTAGTGTCGAAAAAGTCAACCTGTCACTATAATGACTAACTAGAAAATGCAAATGATTATTTATGCCATGGATATAATGGTTTTGCTTGCTAGACAATTTCTTAAAGTACGGGAAGGAGCACAGAATTACTCTCTTAAAACACAATCGCAGAAAACATTATCTATACAAGTAGCTGAAGATGGAGTGACTCTAGTAGGCTCTATAAAAGTGTTGGTCAAGTCGAATGACTTAAAAAGATTTAATAACCGACTGCTATTTGAATTTTCTTCTAAAATATTGATATTGAAATCACCACAAATATTACACACACACAATTACATGCTTATCTAGCTCAACACAGGACAGTTCGACGCAATGTTCAACCGAGAGACCTACTATATCATTACGTTGCTTATATTCAAAACAATTTTTTATTAATATTAGGGAACCTCTACGAAGCATAGTTTTACGATTAAAGCAGCTACCCACCATATAGTTCTCATAATTGATAAGCATTTGGTAATCCTTTAGCCAATGTTCAGTAAAACAAATAATGTCAAACTTACTATTTTCTAAAAACAATTCAATTTCTAATAATTTGGAAGAAATGCCTTGGATATTTTGGTGGAATAATTTTAAAGTGTTCTGCTGAGGCCCTTTTTTACTAACTAATTGAGTGCAAGAAGATACGTTGGTAGGATTAACAATATTTTTAATGGTACCTTCTGTTGTCTCATATTCTAGTTTAAATTAATATTTGGAGTGAGGCCGGAGACTCCCGTGCCATCCTCAGACAACAAGACCCTATCACTAATAGACCCTAATTGAGAATTCTCCACGGTGACACATGGATCCTCCTCAGTACATTGTTTGTAAACATTTATAGCACTAATGCTATATTCATTTAAAGTCACCTGTACATTAGTATTATTACTAATAGTCGCAGTATTAATAATAGAACTAAACTTAGACATACTATTTATGTCTGTGTGAATATTATAAGCTAATAGCCGAGCTATTTTGTGTCTACAACTAATAGGTAGATACACTTTACCCCGAGTCGATCTAAGTTTATCAACAAAAGTGTTTATATCAAGATATATGAGTTTGTCACAATAATGACCTGCTAAAAAATGTAAATGTTTATTTAACATGTGGATATAATTGTTTTTTCTGTTACATAAATTTTCAAAGTATGGGAAAGCACATAATATTATTTTATTACACTTTAACTTCAACAACTCTGAAACATAGTCAGTGATGTCTTCCTTTTTAATCTTTGAACTATTACCAACACATATAGTAATGGTGGTACTAGGATCACAAACAGTCTTTGTTACTGATGCCATAATCTGTTTATATGTTGACCCTGGCATGCAATTGTTTTGGGTACAGTAACTCAAGTTATTACTAATTAATTTACCTAGCCCCCTACCTATACTGTCAGAGAACATAACTGAACGATTACAATCATGACTATTAGGAGAAACAAAATTATTAATCCCAGGCAGACTATCATACAACTCAGACTGTACCACGTGTGAATAATCTAGTGTAGTATTAGTTGTTTGTTGGTTCAATATGCTGTCCTGAGACAAATTTTCAACCTGGTATGGGTCCTCCATTATCTCAGGCTGGATAGTATCATGGTTGGTAACTGTCTGGCAACTACATTGACCCATTACCAACTCATTTGCTGCATAAATATGTTCCCTAATTTGGTTTTGAGAAATCTTATACCTACTAGAAAGGGAACTTAGTGAGTCCTGAAGTACCTGTATTTCAGACTGTAAATGCTGAGTATCAATTTCATAAATTTTTATACTGTCCTCTAATTTTATTTGATAATTATTTAACTTATTAACTAAATCAACACGCTCTTTCCTCAGTGGAATAAATTTGGAAAAGCGTTTCTGTTGTTTCCTAAATTGATTACATTTTTTAATTATTCTGTTTAATTTTGCATATTTTTTAATCTTCCTATTGCTAACTATAAAATTCTGTTTTAATAAGGAATCTTCAGTTAGATCAATAGTCACTAAGGAGGGGGGGTTACTATTTCTTTTGAATAATTCATTATATAAGAGATTTGTTTCTTTAACCTGAGTACATTCTTTTTGTTTCTGTAACTTAACTATACAATTATTGGCATGAATCAACTCATCTTCTAGGTCCCTAATTTTAAACAAAGCCTCCTCATACAAGTTACTACAATTATGGAAACCATCCGTGACCACCTTCAGTTGATCCCGTTCATCAACAACGTCCAAGTATTGCTGATGTAGGTCTACTAGCTCCCGTTTTAAGCTGGAGTTTTTGCAATTAACCTTATCGATTTCCACCTCACTCTCATCTCTCTCCTGTAACAGTTGATGGACTTGGAGGTTGGATTCTTTGAGTTCTTGGAGGGCCGTTCTTAGTTTTAGCTCCAAATCCTGAGCAGTAGCCCTACGGGTCATCACAGGCATAGTTTCAGGATTGGTTTCTGAAAATTAGAAGTAAAGAAACGGTGTGAACTAATAGAATAGACAAATAAAGGGAAGTTAGCGATGAAAGGGAAAGAAAAAAATTAAGTTATGAAATGAAACGAGGTAGGCTGCTATATTAGCTTTAAAAGATTATCTAATTCAATGTAACTAATTGAATAAATATTCAGTTTCAATGGTTCTATTGTCTTAGGGATTTACTTTTTCTTAAGTGGGTATGTTGCATAAAAAAGTAAAAAATAATAAGATAAGTATTAATGCAAGACAATAATGCACAATAAATTATCTTAAACGATATATCGGTTCTCTATTGTATTACCTAACTTTTTTATTCATAATTTAAAGTGCCATAACTTGTTTTGTCCTAATCATCATTTGTCCGAATGATAACTTACCCGAACTTAATATCACATAATATCACATTCCTTAAAATTGAAATCCCTAAATACAATATGCTCTAAACCCGTTTGTCATAAATATTACAATCAATAATATACAAAACACTTAAAATCGTTTTCAATAATAGTTATAAATCCTAAATTTAAAAAAAAATGTTTAGATCTTAATAATATTTTTAAAACAAACCGGTATGTTCCCAGACGTTCCTAAAAGGGAACAGAACATTGTTATTTTAATTGTGTCTGTAATTACGGGTACCTACAGTAAAGTATTACTTAGCTTTTGCTATGCTATGAACTTCTCTCAACACAACACATTTTTATACAATATTGCTCTTATGAAATTTGTAAGAATTAAAAAGTAGAACCATCATATCGCAGAAAGTTCATAGTTAGAATCTTCTTTTGTTTTGGCATACATTTCATATATGTATATATAATCAAACCGTCAATCATTATAAAACAGTTGAGTGTGAACATAATTATTTTATTTTTCCCTGTAATAAGTATGCAAACATGCAAACAAACATGCAGCAAGCAAGCAGCAAGCATGCAGCAAGCATGCAGCAAGCATTCAGCAAGCATGCAGCAAGCATGCAACAAGCTTGCAGCAACCATGCAAGCACGCATACAGTATGCAAGCAACCATGCAGCATGCAAGAGAGCAAGCAACATGCAGCAGGCATGGTTTCTGTCACGGCTCCGGCGCTGCGGAGCTCCGGCGGTCCCACGCGAGCTTATCGTCGCAGATGTGTTTAACGCTCACCACCGCAGCTTCGGCTTGCTGCGGCTGCTGAGGCTGGCCGGCGAAGCCGGCCAGCCTCAGCAGCGGCGGCGAGTGTTACAACCACCTGCTCCTCAACTCGCGGGCCGCCTCGCCCCTCCGCGCCTACGCGATTTTAAATTACACTCTAGGGGTAGGGCAGACAAGACTGCGTGGGGTCGGATTTACAGCGATTCGTTTCTGTCACTAAAACCTAATTTTTAGCAAATGTTTTAGGACCAAAAATTTTATTACACTTATATGGACATTAGGAATAATACACATTATATAATATAATACTTAGGATAATTGACTTTATGGCATATACAATTAGAAGATTCAATTATTATAGTATTCGATATTATGACAGAACAGTTTTAGAAATAAAGATATTTATGTAAAACAAAATTTCGGGATTTTGAACATTATGGTAACTGAAGTTTATAGCAAACGTTTTATGGATAATGATTTTCGGACAAAAATTTTTAGGAGATATAAGAGAGTACCCGATATATCTAATCATTTGCATTGAAAGATTGATTTGAATAAAAAAATCAGAGTTGTGGAATTACTGTTTTGTTGTTTGACCAGTTGTCAAGAGATTTACAACCAGTACAGAGTAATAAATCAGTTAGAAATTATACCAGAAATGGGCATTAATTGTATTATAGACTTATAGAGACGTTTGTGTGCTGTTATTAAATGAAAAGTAAACAATACTTCCCCTGAATTATCCGTTTTTGTCCGTAGTTAGAACGTCAGCTGTTTTTTTTTTTTAGGTTACCGGTACCATTGTAGTGCCGAAAACTTCATTAATTATCAGGATAACAATTTTCCTGAGTATTTACGCATACGTATGAACAAACAATTACACCTTAATTTATCATAATTACTGATTAAATTTAATTTAAAACACGGAACTAAAATTTTACATGTCAGTCGGGCATAGGGTTGCCAGGCCATCTGTCAGTCGGGCATAGGGTTGCCAGGCCATCTTGGAGATCGCAGTAGTGATGAAAGACTAACAGAAAACGCTTCTGCCCATTCTCAGGTCTACGGAGGCGCATGGTGTTCTTCCTCAGACATTAGTCGCCTTATACGACACCCGCAAGTGTAAGGGGTTGGTTCTATTCTACTCTGCCGGATACCACACGGATCGGCAGTCGCTCCGTGTAAACTACTGGTAAACAGCTGCATCCGGTTGGACTGGAAGCCGACCCCAACATAATTGGGAAAAGGCAGGCTGATAACGAGACTGTTCACACAAATGCTTACACAAAACGAACATAGGCTTGTGTCCTGAAAAAATCTAATAAGTCCGTCAGGTAGATACTCTGCCGGATACCACACGGATCGGCAGTCGCTCCGTGTAAACTACTGGTAAACAGCTGCATCCGGTTGGACTGGAAGCCGACCCCAACATAATTGGGAAAAGGCAGGCTGATAACGAGACTGTTCACACAAATGCTTACACAAAACGAACATAGGCTTGTGTCCTGAAAAAATCTAATAAGTCCGTCAGGTAGATTAACAAAAAATATTTGACACGTATTTTTATCTTTTGTTACGTAAACCAAAATTGATGAAGATACGACGCTTTTAAAATTGTCAAGACGTCACGCCGTGCTATAATTTTTAGTGCGTTGTGATGTCACGAGCCCCCACTGTCGAGTTTTGATGCGTTTTATCTTTGTCAATATTCATTGATTTACAAAAACAAAAATACGTGTCCATTATTTTCCAATAGTCTAACTGACGGAATAATAGATTTGCAATTTATTGATGATGGAAACTAGCCTATTATTCACAGTCATCGCATTCAAACTTAGATACCTTTAGATAGTCAACTAATTGAATGCACGTAATAAACACAAGGGTTATTCAGAGACACTCCCAATTAGTGCAGATGTACTCACGCATTCATGCGTTATATTTTAATAACCGTGTTGCGTTTAATTATGACAAGAGAATGGGCGAAAATATCCTACGGTACTGTCTGGATGTGATAACAATGTGTTGATAGTAGACCGTCTGTCAAGCTTGGATGTTGTAATAATAATCAGTTTGGATGGTCATTGCGTTGGTCATTGGGAGGATTGTTATTTGCCAGTGAATGTATCCAGGGTGGTAAGATAAATCTTTACTTGTGTTTGTGAATACTCTGTTTCCTGCTAAGGGCTTGGAATTTACTACCATTCACTTAACATTAAGAAACTCATTTCTATCTCTTATAGCACGTTAAGCCGTTGGTCCCGGCTGTCATTTGTAGATCTATGACAGTCGTTGCGGGTTGTCATATGCCCGAAAATCTGGCAACAAGCTAACTGGGTTGTGGAAATCACTTAGGAAATCACTCCGTGGAAAATACTGATACTAGCTGAATTAATCTGGAATTATAGCTGCATTAGTCTGGAAGCTGACCTCAAGGTAATTGTAAAAAGGCTGACAAGCTGTAGAAGTATAATTTGTGAAACTAAGAAATGTGATCTCTTAGTATCAGAAGTATTTACAATAGTAAAAATAGCGTCAAAACATGTAACACCTACAACACAATGCAGTGAAAGGCCTCAACTATAGTACTAAATCTACTACAATGAAGTAACTTTATTCGCGGCACACAATGTAGTCTAATTCCAACTGATTGTAAAGGTGGACGCACCTTCATCTTGATCGAGAGCTGGTATTGTATTGAAAACGTACGGTATTTGGACGAATGAGGTATGAGACCTGTAGTGATCCAGGTTTTTTTGTGATTTAATTTTCCGGGTAGAATTTTAAAACTTTGACTGTATCCCTAAATATTATAGCTTCGCATTATTGGTTCATCCTTCAATTTTATTTCATCGTAAAAATGCATTAAGTATTTACTGAGACGGCCCCAACAAGAATTACAGCTTCGGAACACAGTAACAGTAATTTTAGTGTACTACTAATTATCACACGTCATTTGTTGTTTCGCCTGATTTGGACCACACAGGTTAAACACAGCCCAGAAATATTTTATTATTGTTATTATTTTTTCATTTCTCGACGAACATACGATACGACTATCTTTACAGGGTTACCTAATACGATAGTGTACACAATAATAATATTTCGCAGCATTAAGTCCGCCTCTGTACTTTGTGCTTGAAGTGTTAAATAATGGTTATTATGACACTGGCTGTTTTAATGTTGGCCATAAGCTAACTGTTTCAGATACTTTTATAGAGGATTTATAGCATGGGTGTAGATAATAGTAGATTATTAACCAAGGGCTGTATGACATCAATTGCATACGAGGTTTTTGGCGCCTGAGCGAAGCGAAGGCGCTAATTAACCCGAGTATGCAATTGATGCTTACGCCCGAGATAAATACTCTGCTTTACATATCGATTGTGAGGTAAGTAAACAACAAGACAGCAGGTTTCAATGAACATTTATTAAGAAGAAAAAAATGTGTGTTTAATTAAAATTAATAGTAAAATTATTACAATTTGTAAGAGATATGGTCACGTTCTTTTTAGGTATATTTATAGTTTGAATATGAGTTTGTGATGATAAGACTTGAGTTTGAGTGACTTGAGGTTCTTGCATCGTAAATGGCGGCAGTTGACTGGTACTATTTTCTTCATTAAAAAATGGCTCAGATGATGTGCTTTGACGTGGTGATTTTAAGTTTATATTTTCTGTTATTTTAGAAGTAATTTTGCTTTTGTTTGCCATCGAATCTTCGATATAACCTTCGGCCACTTTGCTGGACTTCCAGCCGCCGTGCCTTTTTAACAGAGTGAGGTTGGCTCCCGAATCAGCCAATAGAGTCGCTGATGTTCTGCGAAAGCAATGCCCGGTGTATAACTCTACGTTACTCAGTTTTAAATATGTGGCTATTTGCTTTGGCATGCCTGTAAATTTGTTTTTTCCTATTACTTGTCTGTGGCATTTTCCTTTACTGTAATTAAGAAAAAAACGATTTGTATCCACGTTTTCAGGCCGAAGAGCTTGATATTTTTCAACATAATTTGCAAATTCTTCATGCACAACAAATGACCGGTCAATTTTAGTTTTCGTGTTAGGCAGTTTTATGAGTAGTAATTTGTTATGTTTTTCTACATTTTCTATTGTCAAGTTTGTCAATTCCACGGTTCTGCAGGCTCCCGATATCCCAAAAATTAGAACAACCTGTAAAAAAGACATAAGTTGTATTAAAGGCACCAAATTCGCATAGTATTTTTGTGAAATATTTTGGTAACTTATTAAAAAGGGCAAGTAAATACGTAGGTACCTTTATTGCTAAATAAATTTTATCCGGAGCTTCATTTAAGAATTTCTGTACTTCTTCTGCAGTAAATACCTTCGATTTCTTGCTTTTAAAGCCGTCAGACTGCCTTTTCAAGAAAGCAGTAAGTTTAGAAAAATCTTTCAAATTCACGTCATGTTTTGTCATCATTGTAGATTTTAGCATGGAATAAAAGCACCATAAACTGGAAGGTTGTAGCCTCTTAGATAATTCATCAAAATATGATATAAAAACACTTTCAGAAAGAGATTTCACTTTTTTTTCTGACCGCCATTTCATAAATTCGTCGTATGCCTTTACATATCTTTCTTTCGAGTTCGGCGGTAATATATTTTCGACAACTGTTTTTGCCCTTTCTTTAATAAAATCGGGCGTTAGATCTATGTCTTCGTCACTAGACATGTTTAAAACTTTTGAAAAAGAACTCAAACAAGAAAATTAATTATTTTCGCGATGCTTTCGCGCCTACTAGTAGACTGCCTTTTTTTTTTCACGCACGCAAGCGCGTCAAATCTTGCTGGCCAGTTTGATTTTTAAATCGATTCCATCTAACATACGATGTGGAAACAAATAGTTCCATATTTAAAATAAAATCTTTATAAAATAAATTGTCTAGATTCCGATTCGAGTAATTAATCGATACCGAGAAAAAAAAAAAAAACTTTTTAAAAATATTCTTCGTGCAGTATGAGTATGACAGTTCTTTTTTCAAATTCCAAAACCTATGCTGTAATGATAGTCATACACCCCGGCATTCAGGGGTGTAAGGGTGTACTTACAGAGCAAGAGATATGTAAATAAATAAATACCCCTCATCCCAGTAACAGATACTACTGAGTGCACTGACAGTCTTCCACTGTTCATCCTTATGCTAGGTGATAAGGTTGGCCACCTTGACCTCATGCCAGCCTGGTACTTTTTGGGGAACATATGTTTTAGACTTACCCGGTTTTCCCGCGATCATGATGCTTGCAACAACGTCGAAATATCGGCAGTTCATAGAAACAAAAGAAAATCACGGATATTATCCCGTAAGTACTTTTTGAGGGTTTGTCTCCATCGATCACAGTATCAGATCACGTTAGCCACGGATCACGGCGAGTTGTATCCACTGATACCATGTTCCGATTTTCTCGTTGTCGTGTTACCCACTGATCACGATATCCGTGGCTAGATGAAAAAAAAACGAAACGGATCACTGTGTACAGAGACAAGAAATAAAATAAAATATTTTTCGAAGTTCACGCTGACGTTGTCATTTTTTTTATTTGATCCAAAAGTTGCGAACCCAATGTAAGTGTAACATATTATGTGTCATATTGTATGCCTCGCTGGCAACAAATGGGAACTTTTTCCCGTTTGTCGCCAGGGACTAGACAGTGCTCAAAGCTGTCGTGCTGTATAGATCGGAATCTCTTAATTCCCACTGACTTCGTTAAGGTTTATTTCAATCCTTCATTTTTCTTAAGAATCTTGATCACAAGGTAGTGGGGCCAACGAAACGACGGTTTTGGTTTTTCCCGTAGACCCCACCAGTGGGGTAAAGCAGTGGGATCAGCGGGAATACACCAACTGGTCGACCCTCAGTGAACTCGGTATTACCTCAAAACTCCTGTAGATAACAGAACCCTCTGTACTTTTATCTCTCCCCCTACCATTCCAAATTCAAATTCAGCCATCAACTCACAGATGCTGGCACAACAAATTATTTCACCTGTCTAACAGACGCCAGTACATGTGCCCGAAGTCGTGGCGAAACGTGACTCCTCTACCAATGGGTTAGCGGCCGTGACGACGCGTCGAGAATTGAGTAGTGGGACTGTAGTAGGGGCTTGGTGTCACTGGGGCACTTGGTGCAGGTTAGACGTGATGTTTTAATACCTACTACTGTTTTTATGTTGAAAGAGGAAGAGATGTGGAGTGACGTTTTGACGGTCGTACTGGTGGCATCGTTGTCTGATTTTGTCCGGAAATAAATAAAAATACGTCGATACGGTCTCTTAAAAGTTTTTAATAAAGTGTACAGTTACATAATACATAATATATAGTGTGGGGAGTTCTTGTGATTGCTTCTCAAGTGCATAATTCCTATGTGAATTAATACAAAATATTCCAAGTCATTATTAATTACCCACAATTTTTTTTTTTTGGAAATTATTCTGACACGACCACTGTCAACGTCTGGTGAATAGTATCCTGTCAGCCTCTGCTCTGACAACGTCAATCTGACAGCGTACTAAGACTTTGTTTGTCAACAGAAGAAACTGACCTAGAAGTATGACGGTGAACTGTGGTGCATGCGGGAAGTTTGTGTCAGCAAAAGACACAGCAAGGTGCACTAAGTGTAGCGTCGCTTACCACCGAGTGCGCGTCGTCCTTCCAACAAGGGGTCCCTTACCCGCCAGTTGGCAGTGCCCTGAATGCCGGAAAAATGTCCGTAGGGACAATAAGGCCGAAACACCTGTACGTGGCCTTGTGGGAGACACACAGAAAGAAGAGCTCGGGACCATGTCAGTGGCAACACCACCAGCGGGGATGCAGGGAACCGTGACCCAGACGACGCCTTCATCAGGTGCCGCATCGCTGTCGCCTGTTGCGATGGGCGTGGAGAGCGAAAATTTGGGGCCGCTTCCGGAGTTCTCGCAGGATATAGGTGCCGCATCGCCGTCGCCTGTTGCGATGGGCGTGGAGAGTGAAACTTTGATGCCGCTTCCTCAGTTCTCGCAGGATATAGGTGCCGCTCTAAATTTGGTAGTGGAGGAACATCGCACCTTGCGGCAGGAAGTCCTGGAGCTCAGAAGGGACGTAGCGGAGATGAAGGCCTCCAACGACTCGAGTCACACTCGTATGGCAGACATAGAGTCCAGGTTGGAGGTGCTGGAAAAACAGCAAACTGTTGGATGTGCTCCGTCAGCTCCTTCAAGTGCGCTGGAGAGCGTGGTGCAACAGCTCAGGTGGGAGCTGAATGACAGGGATCAGGAACTGATGGCAAATGACATTATGATAGCAAACGTGCCTGAAACCCAAGGGGAAAATCCAACTCATCTGCTGCAGCTAATTGCCACAAAGCTGGGGGTCACATTGGATGAGCGTGACATCGTGAGTGCAGAGCGGGTTGGCGGTCGACATATTAAGGCGTCAAGCCCTACAGCCTCGGCAGAGCCGCGACCTCGCGCTATCATGGTGAGCCTCGCACGGCGTGACCAGCGTGACGCCGTGCTGAACGGTGCCCGTGTGCGGCGAGGTGCCACAACAGAGAATCTAGGGTTCGCTGGGAAACCTGTTCGCTTCTTTGTCAATGAAAGGCTGACCAAGGTGAACCAGCATTTATTTCGCCAAACAAGGGTTGCTGCGGGGATTCACGGATGGCGCTTCGTATGGACGAAGCGGGGTCGCGTCTTGGTCCGGAACAAGCCTGGAGACGCCACTCACAGGATCACATCTGAGGAAGATATACTTAAGATTATTGGACCATACGCAGACTCTAATTAATAAACGATTGTTTGGTATTACTCTGTTTATTGCACCTGTTAAGGGGTATTGTATTGGTTATTGGATTGCATACATGGAACCTGCGCGTCGTATCTGTCGGGGGAGGCGGGAATATGAGAGTGAGTACTGCAAGGACACAAGAAACATGGTCATAGTTATATACATATTTATTTACTTTATCAACATACAAAAGACAACCTTATTTATAAGTACTACTTTAAGAGCCAATTTAAAGATATCTAAAATTATTAACTTACCACAACAACTAAGACTACACATACCATCACATGTATACAAAGCATTTAAGTACCGCATTTATTTAAAAATTATATACATAAGTTTTATCACAATAGAATTAATACTACACATAATAAATATACAGCTTTTACAATCTACACGCACACGCTAAGTCAAAATTAATTAAGTTTGGTTTATTCAATGCAGGCTCGCTAGCAACTAACCAGGATGAGTTTATAGTAGCTATGTTACGGCATTCGGTAGACATAATGGCAATCAACGAAACATGGCTCAGACCTGGGGAGGATGGACGGGCTCCTAAGGTTCCCGGATACAGGCTAAAACACGTGCCGCGTCTTGCGAATATACGTGGGGGGCGGGGCGGAGGTGTGGCGTTTTACATTAAAACTGGAGTTAGGGTGCGCGTACGACCGCACTCAGAACATTCTGATGTAGAGCAGGTGTGGCTAAACCTAAATATCAATGGTAAAAAGTTATTGATAGGCACTGCATATAGGCCACCATGGTTTGATTTGGCAAAATTTTTAGATGGTATAACTGACAGTATTAGTGCATTGGCACCTTTTGATCATTTAGTGGTATTGGGGGATTTTAATGTCAATTTACTGGATATCAATAGTACAAAAACGAAAGATCTGATGGATTTTCTAAATTATGCTGATCTGGTTCAGGTTGTACAGTCACCAACCCACTTTGTAGGAGATAGTAGTACTCTTATTGATGTGATCTGTACTGACATAGGGGTTCGTAATGTGCTGGTCAGTCATATTAGTGAACTTGGCCATCACTCATTTATTGTGTGTGATACTGTAATTAAGAAAGTGAAGAGCAAACCTAGGTTAGTTGTATATCGGCCTCTAAGGGATATATTGGAGGATTACTTTGCGGTGGATCTGGTATCAATGCCATGGGCGGAAGTCTGCTCACTGCCGGACGTGCATTGCATGGTAGAATACTTCAATGTTCTTATCACCCAATTATTTGACTTGCATGCACCTGTAAAAAGTAAAATATTTAGAGACCGTCCCACACCATGGCTAACAGACAATATTAAATTAATGATAAAGCTTAGAGATGAGGCAAAGGAAAACTATCGCAAGAACAAGCAAGATACTGCAAAACAATATTACTTGGATCTAAAAAAACAAGCTTTTGCGGCACTGATGCAGGAAAGGAAGGTCTACTTTGAAAGGCATATTAATGGTCAGATAAAAAACCCCAAGAAACTTTGGCAAAATCTCAAGTCGGATGTGTTTGCAGACCATCATGAAGGTACTCTCCCCGGTCATTTTAACGACCCAGATGAGATAAACAAGGCTTTTCTCAATGTACCTGGACAGAGCACAGTGTCCCCATCCCAGCTATCATATTTCAGTTGCAACAAATATGGAGATACTCAATTTAAGCTGAAGAATGTTACCGAGGAGGAAATAGCGAAAATTATGAAAGGCTTGGGGTCCAACGCTAAAGGGATTGATGATTTGAGTCTGGATATGATCATGCTCACGTTGCCAACCACCCTCCAGGTCATCACTGCAATAGTAAATAAATCAATAGATTCAAGCACTTTTCCTAACTCATGGAAGTGTGCTATTGTGTGTCCGCTACCTAAAATTAGTAACCCAATAAGTTTCAAAGATCTACGCCCGGTTAGCATTCTGCCTTGTTTGTCCAAGGTCTTAGAGAGGGTGGTTTACAATCAAATGCTGGCATATCTGGAAACAAACAGTATGCTCCCTGACCTTCAGTCTGGCTTTAGGAAAGGCCGTGGAACGGCTACAGCTCTCTCTGATGTAGTAGGAAATATATTGGAGGCAAGGGATGGGGGGGAGGGGACAATCCTTGCTCTTCTGGATTTCTCACGGGCCTTTGATGCAATAAATACAACTTTATTGCTTTCTAAGTTGGCCTACTATGGATTCACAGGGGAAACAATAGAGTGGTTTGCTAGCTACCTGCAAAATAGAACTCAGCTCGTTGAGGTCCAGAGGGAGGATGGATCAAAAATATCATCCCCACCTCGTCAGGTGCCGCGTGGTGTGCCTCAAGGTTCAATTTTGGGCCCCCCGCTCTATATCCTTTACAGTGCCGATATAATAAACTCATTCCATCATTGCAGATATCACATGTATGCAGATGATATTCAATTATATATATCATTCAAGCCAACAGATACAACAGAGGCAGTACAAAAAATAAATAGGGATCTGGAGAGAGTGGTAGAATGGTCAGAAAGCAACTCACTGGTTTTAAACCCGTTAAAGTCGAAATTTATGATTTTGGGGAGTACGAAAATGATCAGCGCAATACTGTCGGCTAAACCACAAGTCATTATCAGGGGCGATAAAATCGACAGAGTAGAAACTGCTTGCAATCTTGGTCTTACTATGGATCCTCAACTACGTTTTGAGAAGCATATTAGTAACTCAATGAGGAATTGTTTTTATAGATTAAAGCTACTGTATTCCATTAGAGACTATCTGAGTGTTGAACTACGCAAGCAACTAGTAGACAGTCTTATTTTGTCTAGACTTAATTACTGTGACACTGTGTACGGACCATGCCTGTTAGAAAGAACCAGTAAACTAATTCAACGAATACAAAATGCATGTACACGGTTTTGTGTTAATATCCCTCGTAGAAGTCATGTCACTCCTTTTAATAACGAAAATAATATTTTGAAAATGGCCGCTAGGAGAAGGTTGCATCTGGCTAGTCTACTTTTTGGAGTGGTCACTACACAGAAACCACACTACCTTTTTGATAAGCTAAAATGGAGACAGAGTAAATACGAGCCGCGTTATTCCACCCAACCGCTTTGTAATCCGCAACATAGAACCGCAGCATTCAGGGGTTGCTTCAAATTCGCCGCCACACACTGTTGGAATGACCTTCCACCGCCAGTAAGAGTCCTGAAATCAAAAAGGTGTTTTTTAAATATTTTAAAGAAAAGGTTCATGAAAATGCAGCAATCTGATGATGGGTAGGTCTTATAGCACCAGTGCATTTGGAGGTTACCTCAGGGTCACGGCCTAAGGGCAATTGGGGAAGGCCTCCAATAAAGTAGGGCGTGCTCACGGTTGATGCATTGCGCCTTTCAATAGATTGATCCAAGGCAACTGCGTTTACTTCGTTTCAACAAGCGACGCCATACCATAAGCTGAAATGCATATGGCCGCCACGCCACTGTTCATTCCTGGAATTGTGTATTGTCCATTGTTGAAAATTTCTTTCCATGATGTGATCGGTGCCTGGAGATTCAATAGATATTTAATTTTAGATTTTAATAACTAGTTAATGTTAGTTTTTGAGCATCTATCAATCTAAGTTTTGTGTTGGTTTTTGTTTGTTGGCATTACAAGCATGTATTTTTATTTTGTTTACACAAAATATTCTGTACACTTGCAAATATTATGATATTCGTGTTACAACTCACAATAATTATGTTTATATATTTATTTTCCAACTACACATACATTTAGTATTAGTACTTACCATCAATAATAATAGTTTATTTAATGACTGAGACACCATAGCACACACCATGGCGGCGTCAATATGTCACTCCTTTGGTCTTTGCTGAAAATCAGCGCTGAGGACTTACGGTCCGTCCGAAGCCACAGCATTTAGCTGAGCATCGACCATTTTTGCACGGATGGGACGCGCAGTTTCATTTATGTTTCACATAGATAACTTGCCTACATATTGTAATGATATAAATTTCGTTTTAAGTATACTCATGTGAATGTTTTTGTTTTGGGATCTCCTTATGTCATCGTTGTGTCAAAATGTCACGTAGAAAATGCTCGTCTATGGTGTCATCAAACCACAGAGTCAGTAAGCAACGAACCAAGGACGTGCACGACGGGCACTTTCTAGGGTTCTCTATGGTGTGACCACGGGGGATCTCAAGGGGAAATATTAGATTTTAAGTTTTATATTATTTTATGTTTTTTAGCTTATAAGTTTCTTTTGTATTTTGTAGGGTTGTGTTTTATTTTTTTTATTATTGCGCGTTTGTACTCTGTGCAAAATAAACGATTTTTCTTTCTTTCTTTCTTTCTTCTATGTGTGAATGTGATTCATGTTTAGTGGTGTCATCATAACTTGAAAGTGTTGTAGGAGACGACAATGGGCACTAATTATGTGCATTTTTTATCTTCTAGTTACTTTATTGTGTACCTACTAAATACTTTTGAAATGTATTCTAGAAATAAAGTGATCTGCTGTCTTTTAGGAGATTTGTGTAGAGTTGGTGCCAGTAATAAATATAGGTGAGTCAATGACCGCTTTTGCGATCTTAACTGACACCAACTATAGTAACATTTCACAGTAAAAAAAACTGCAAGTCACGGGGAGAGGATTTTGCCTAATAGCAGGATGAAACAGGAAAACAGACACGCAGTGGCTGAATCTGCTGTGGCTGTGTCGATCTGTGTATTTGCACCACGTATGTTGTGTAGGAGGTGTAATTGAAGATAGTTATTAAATCGAAAAAAGAAAGAAAAGGAAAAGAAAGACAGAAAAAATATTTATTTGACGTCAGTTAATAAAGCACACGCACAATAATATAAAAAAGATACAAAATAACAAGAAAAACATAATAAATGTGCTGTGTGCCTCACGGCTGCGCCAAAAAGGTCCATTTCAGCATTCATGCCAGACAGATGATGCTATCGACGCTGGTCTTCCAATGAACCTTGAGGGGGAAGTGACTTAAAAACAGTTTCAAACATAATATATAAATAAATGGTTACAAATAAATAGATAACGAGTAAATTAATGAAAAGAATTAGTAGGTATATGGCACATAGTACATACACTAGTTGGCTCTATGTGAATTTAGAATGTACAGTCACCAGCAAATGTGAAACTCCTTCACAACTTTTGAACGTGAAAAGGATTTTCGAACCCCTACTATTATGAAATTGGTCATAAATCAAGATATCAATCGGATTTCGACGACAAAGTTGCTTTCAAATTTTGCTAAGTGTTTAATACATATTTGTCTTCGAAACTGTACACGTAAATACTTACTACTATATCTCCTTACCGTACCTTCGCCGTGTGAACCTTTTCATGCCTCCACAAATCTCTGAGTACCATTGTAAGGAAGAAGTACCCTTGACAGGATCTTGATATAAACTAATTAGGGACGCACGCCAAGAGGTACAGGAATCCTTCTCCATTCATGATATACGGAAAGTTTCAGGATGATATCGCAAAGACTGACGTTCGGTTTTCGTACACCTTTGAGACTCGAGGATGTTTCTGTCCATTTATTTACCGTAAAAAAACTTATGCAAAACTTACTTTACTTACTTTTGACTTGTTAATTTAATCTAGTTTAATTCAATAATGTTTCTAATGTAATTCTGACATTTCAATTATTTTTGTGTTTGTATTTGTGTCTATCTATTTTTGTTTTTAAATAATGATTTAACTGTAATTTTAATGTAATTCTGCAATTTTAATAATATGTGTTTATATTTTTGTTTATTAAGATTGTCTCGGACCTGAAATAAATGTTTTTTTTTTTTTTTTATAAAACTTTAAATAGAGCCTCTATTCTTGTCGCCTGTGTACGTGAAACGGGCAAACGTATAATAAATATTTTGGCATGTGAAACTTATAATGAACGTTGATTTACTTCCTAGAAATCGTAGGTGTAAGGCTACGTTCACACCAACGCGTATAGTCTGCCGCCGACTCTAAGGGGCCGCCTCCACGAGCTAGAGAATCGCGGCGATATTATCGTCCTTGCCAAGTTTTTCTATACACTCTCTTTTGGGCCGTCTCCACGAGCAAGAGAATCGCGGCGATATTATCGTCCTTGCCACGTTTTTCTATACACTCTCTTTTGGGCCGTCTGCACGAGCGAGAGAATCGCAGCGATATTATCGTCCTTGCCACGTTTTTCGTGGCGTCGCGGCGATATTTTCGTATAGAAATACGTTGAATCGCCGCAATTCGCTCGCTCGTGAAGGCGGCCACTAATCATCCAGTACAAAATGTACGGTTTACATTCTTCAGCCGCCGACTGATTCGCTTTTGTTTTTCAAACATCTGCGAAGTCGGCGACCGACTAGCGACTATACGTTTGGTTTGAACACGGCCATAGACATAGGACATTCTATCTGCGTTGATGATGAAGGAAAACTCATGAATTGACAAAAGCTACTATTCCTTCTTATTTCCAAGAGGGTGACCGGCAGTCCCAGGGTGGTGTTGGGTTTATCGTCCACAAGTCCCTTGTGAACAACGTGGTGAAGGTCGAGAGTGTGTCGACCAGGGTGGCGTACCTTATACTCAGAATGTCCTCAAGATATTCGCTGAAGGTCATACAGGTCTACGCCCCGACCTCGGCACACCTCGACGACGAAGTGGAGACCATGTATGAGGATATATCTAAAGCCATGCATGGTTCCAAAACTCACTTCACAGTTGTCATGGGGGACTTCAACGCGAAACTGGGCAAACGAGACGGGGATGAGCTGCAGGTGGGGCAATTTGGAGTTGGACATCGGAATCGCCGGGGTCACCAACTGGCTAGTTTTATGGAGAAAGAGGGCCTCTATATGATGAACTCCTTCTTCAGAAAGCGTGAGCATAGGAAGTGGACCTGGCAGAGCCCCGATGGTGCAACTAGAAATGAGATCGACTTCATCATGTCAACCAAGAAGCAAATGTTCAATGATGTCTCTGTGATCAATTCGGTGAAAACCGGGAGCGATCACCACATGGTAAGAGGCACATTGAACATAAATATCAAGCTTGAAAGGTATCGACTGATGAAGTCTACGCTCCGTCCAGCACAGATCCAAATCCAAAACCCTGAGAGCTTTCAGCTTGAACTCCAGAACCGTTTCGAGTGCCTAGGAAGCTCAGTGGACGAATACAACGATGGGTTCGTGGAAACTGTCCATACGACCGGGTCTAAGTTCTTCAAGGCGCGTCGTACATATCAGAACAAGAGGCTCTCCGATCACACTCTCAAGCTCATGAAGGAGCGGCGTGAGATGATCCTGCAGTCTTCAGACAAGGCGTGTAAATACCGGCAGCTCAATAGACGGATCTCTAAATCCTTGAAGAGCGACCTCCGCCGCTTTAATACCGAGCGTATTAAAGACGCGATTGAGCGGAATAAAGGCTCCAAAGTATTTGCAAGGGATCTGGCTATTGGGCAGAGCCAGCTCACGAAACTGAAGACCGACGATGGTAGGATCTTATCCGCCAAACCGGAGCTTCTGAGGGAGATAGAGAGCTTCTATGGACAGTTGTACACGTCAACCAGTAAACCCGTCGTAGATCTAGCAAACGACCCAAGAGCTAGACTGACCCGACACTATACCGAAGACATCCCGGACGTCAGCCTGTACGAGATTAGGATGGCTCTGAAGCAGCTCAAAAACAACAAGGCACCGGGTGATGACGGAATTACGGCCGAACTCCTGAAGGCGGGTGGAAAACCGGTACTTAAGGCCCTTCAGAAGCTGTTTAATTCCGTCATACTTGAGGGAAAAACGCCACAGGCATGGTGCAGGGGTGTGGTGGTGCTCTTCTTCAAAAAGGGTGACAATGCCCGGCTTAAGAATTATAGGCCCATCTCCCTTCCAAGCCATGTCTACAAGTTGTTTTCTAGAGTCATCACGAATCGTCTCGCGCGCAGGTTTGATGATTTCCAGCCACTCGAACAAGCCGGTTTCCGAAAAGGCTTTAGCACCGTGGACCACATACATACGCTGCGGCAAGTTATACAGAAGACCGAAGAGTATAACCTGCCTCTCTGTTTAGCATTTGTGGACTACGAGAAAGCCTTCGATTCGATCGAGACCTGGGCTGTACTGCAGTCTCTTCAACGGTGCCAAATCGACTATCGGTACATCGAGGTGTTGAAGTGTTTGTACAACAACGCCACCATGTCAGTCCGACTTCAGGACCAAGGCTCGAAACCTATCCTCCTGCAGCGAGGTGTGAGACAGGGAGACGTCATATCTCCGAAACTGTTCACCGCTGCACTGGAGGATGTCTTCAAGGTTCTGGACTGGAGAGGGCTAGGCATCAACGTCAATGGCGAGTACATCACTTACCTTCGGTTTGCCGATGATATAGTGGTAATGGCTGAGACCATGGAGGACCTCAGTACAATGCTCGATGACCTCAGTAGAGCTTCCGGAAGAGTGGGTCTAAAAATGAACATGGATAAGACTAAGGTCATGTTAAATGCCCATGTCACACCCACTCCTATCAAGATCGGAGACTCTACTCTCGAAGTTGTAGACGATTATGTGTACCTGGCTGATTATGTGTACCTGGAACAAACAGTCCAGTTAGGTAGGTCTAACTTCGAGAAAGAGGTCAATCGTCGAATCCGACTCGGTTGGGCAGCGTTCGGGAAATTGCGCGGTATCTTCTCGTCCAACCTACCGCAGTGTCTCAAGACGAAAGTCTATGACCAGTGTGTGTTGCCAGTGATTACATACGGGACCGAAACGTGGTCGCTCACAATGGGCCTCATCAGAAAGCTTAAAGTCACCCAAAGGTCAATGGAGAGGGCTATGCTCGGAGTTTCCTTGCGCGATCGAATCAGAAATGAAGACATCCGCAAGAGAACAAAGGTTACCGACGTAGCCCGAAGAATTGCCAAACTTAAGTGGCAGTGGGCAGGGCACATTGCACGCAGAACGGATGGCCGATGGGGCCGAAAAGTTCTAGAGTGGCGACCGCGAACCGGAAGACGTTGCGTTGGAACATCATCGTCATCGGTCCACCTAGTGGGAGGCCTCCCACTAGGTGGACCGATGACCTGGTGAAGGTTGCAGGAATCCGCTGGATGCGAGTCGCACGGGACCGGTCAATGTGGCGACACTTGGGGGAGGCCTATGTCCAGCAGTGGACGTCTTTCGGCTGAAATGATGATTCCTTACGGAAGACAGAATACAGAAAAAACGGATACGGAAGAGTCAAAATGGATAGGCCATTTTGACTAGGTATTAATTAACTTTTAGTTAGTTATTTATTTATTTATTTAAGGACTACCAACAAAACATACACCAAAAATACATGTTTAAGAACTCATGTTGAATTTAACATGTTATAGTGTAGCCTTAATTATATATAAATGCTGCCACGGCATGCATTAAACATTGAAGAAAGAAAATGCAGTTACAAAACAGTTCATTATATCGACATAACATCATAATATCGACAATCTTGCTTTTTCTTCAAGGCTTGTTCTCCAAAAAGCCAAACTTAATGACAGAAGTTTTGTAGCAATAAAGAGCGTAGCAAAAGTATCCACAAAGTAATCACGCGCAACAAAATGCAGTAAAAAGTAAAAGAGTCCCTTCACCGGCTATAAACATGTGTCGCGGGTTTATTCAGCTTACAATTGGAAGGTAGAGCCTGTTGCTGAGGAAATATCAATTAATTGTTAATTATATGACGAATAATCAAGAACGCTACACAAATAATCTAAAACGCTACACAAAAAAAAACTTACTTCATAGCATTACGCTGTAATACCCAAAGGGCAGAGGTATACCTAATAGTAAACCCTCATTTGCCAGTTATGTAAGTCCTATATATAAAGGGGGCGAGCTAATTGCCATGATACCATGAGACAGTGTCAAACTGCTGCCAGAAGCACATACGCTCCTCAAATATTTTCGCGATTTCCTATAAATACTGTGAAGTTGTGCCTAAAAACAATATAAAAGTGTAGCCCAAGTGTTTTCGGATTCCGTGTTAATGTTATCTAGTGTGCTAAACAACTAAAAACAGCAAAAAATCTAATCGAACGTTCCAAAATTCTCCCAGTGAAAACCATCTACCCACTTATTTTCACAAATAGTAAACTTTTTCTGTCTCTTTGAAAATGTCACTGTCAAAGTGCCAATGTCAACTTCAAAGCAGTGTTGCCACTTAAAAAGTTAAATCACCCCAGAATCATGGATTGCCAAACAGAAAATTCAAAAAATAATAGTGCAAATGCGACTAAAATATTAAGTCAGCAAATATTTCACAAAAGCTTATTTATTAGTCGACCCAGATCAAACTCATGTAGTGGTACAATACCTGCTAGTGTCGCCAGTACGACGATAGATCTAGTAGACTCTGAAAATGCTCCTGAAGAAAACTGGGTCGAGGTACCCGGACGCAAAAGACCTCACAGCCCTGAGGAACTGCCAACTAGCCAAAAGCAAACTAAATTAAACAGCTACTGGTTGAGTGCTCCCATTACTACCTCCAACCGATTCTCTGGCCTTGATGTCACAAATAATTCTTCCGAAACCGCCCAAAAGCCCATCAAACCACCTCCATTATTCGTAGACAAAGTGAGTAATATTCAGCCACTCTATGACATGCTGAATGCCACAGTCACTGGCCAGTACGAAATCAAGATCCTCCGAGGGGAACAAGTGAAAATTCAGCCAAAAACCACGGAAGCTTATACAAAAATCTACAAGGAACTTCAAAAACGAGAAACTGAATTCTACACATACAAACCCAAAGAAGAAAGGAGCTTTCGAGTAGTCCTTAAAAACATCCATCCGACTACTGAAACCAACGATATAAAAGTGGCACTTGAAGAATTAGACCACAAAGTGACAAACATCTGGAATATAAAGGATAGAAAAACTAAAACACCTCTACCACTGCACTACATAGACCTCAAGCCAAACCAAAACAATAAAAACATTTATAATGTCAAGCGCCTTCTCCATTGCTGCGTTGTATTTGAACCACCTAGACCAAAAAGAGAGATCCCGCAATGCTCTAACTGCCAGAGATATGGACACACGCGTAGATTCTGTCACCGTCAGCCCCGATGCGTCAAGTGCGCTGGAGCACACAGTACTCTTGACTGCGCGAGGAAAGAGCGTTCCAATAATGTGCGGTGCATACTTTGTGAAGGTAACCACCCCGCAAATTACAAGGGGTGCTCAGTTTACAAGGAATTGCAAAAAGTTAAGTATCCCCCTCTGAGACCAAAAACCCAACGCAGCAAAGACACACAGGAAGTAAATAAAGGTACAGCCAAAAATAGCCGATATGAAAGTGCATGTAATAAATCGTACGCAGAAATAACAACAGGTCTATCAACTAAAGAAACCCAACCAACAACACACTTACCTCAATCAAAGCCAAACCCGTCACCTGACATTAAGGAATTTATGCAGACACTCATGAACCAGATGATGTTAATAACTAAGATGCTGGGAGATCTCATGTCCATGCTTCCAAATTTAATGCATTAACATTATGCATCTGGAACGCAAATGGCCTGTCACAACACTCTGAAGAGTTAAAACTTTTTTTTATTCCAATATAATATTGATATCATGTTAATATCTGAAACGCATTTCACTTCTAGAAGCCATATGGAATTTCCTGGATATAAGCTATATCATACCACACATCCTGACGGGAAAGCACATGGTGGATCAGCTATAATAATCAGAAGCAAATTAAAACACTACGAATCAGCACCGTACTGCAAAGCATCAATTCAAGCCACAACTGTAATCGTTGAAGATTGGGTAAGCCCCATCACGGTGTCAGCTCTCTACTGCCCACCGAAACACATTATCAAACAGGAGGAGTTCAGCGATTTCTTTCATTCTCTCGGCGATCGCTTCATAGCTGGCGGAGACTTTAATGCGAAGCATAACTATTGGGGCTCAAGATTGACCCTTCCCAGGGGCCGGGAGCTACTCAAAACTGTCGAAAAATTAAAATTGGAAATTATATCATCAGGCGAGCCCACATATTGGCCTACAGACAGAAAGAAAGTACCTGACCTAATAGACTTCTGTGCTGTTAAAGGTGTCTCGAAAGATTACTTCCAGTGCCAGAGCAGCTATCAGCTATCTTCCGACCATTCACCAGTCTTAGTCACATTATTTAGTAGTTTTAAAGAAAATACAGAAACCTGCGTCCTTCACACCAAAAAGACAGACTGGGAAATCTTTAGGTCAATAGTCAATCATGCCCTGTCGCCTACAGTCAGTTTAAAATCAGAAGACGATATAGTAGCGGCAATAGAATTCTTCAATAATTCAGTTCAAACTGCTGCCTGGCAATCTACTCCTGCCAACAACTTAAACAATAACAAAAAATCAATATCCCATACTATACTGGATAAAATAACTGAAAAAAGGAGGCTTAGAAAACAATGGCAACAATTTAGATGCCCTAATGATAAACGTAAATTAAACCACGTTGTTAGGAATCTCAAAAAGCTTTTAGACGAGGACAAAAATAATAGTGTCCAGGCGCTCCTGAGCAACCTTGATGCTACTGCTGCTACTGACTACTCACTGTGGAAAGCTACCAAAAAACTAAAGCGGCCTAAAACGGTGTCGCCCCCACTTCGGCAAGCCAACGGGTGCTGGGCTCGAAATGACGAAGAAAAATGCACAACATTTGCGGAACACCTAAAAGACGTATTTCAGCCTCACTCCTACGAGGGGCCCCCAGAGCACAAAGAAGAAGTCCAGCGAGAAGTTGAGCTGGATTGTGATTCATCCACTAGCCCCATCGTAATGTTTTCAAAGAAGGAACTAATTAGAGCGATAAAAAATGTAAAACCTAAAAAAGCGCCTGGTTACGATTTGATAACTGGCATGATTTTGCAACAACTTCCAGATTCTGGCCTGACCTTCCTGTTGTCAATCTACAATGCCATGTCAAGACTTTGCTTCTTTCCCCCTCAATGGAAAACAGCCAAGATACTAATGGTTCCTAAACCAGGGAAACCACTTGAAGACCCGAAGTCATACCGACCAATAAGTCTGCTCCCAATAGCGTCTAAAGTTTATGAATCGCTCCTTTTATCGCGATTAATGCCTATAATTAAAGAAAAGCATTTAATACCCGACCACCAATTTGGGTTCCGACAAAGACATGGCACAATAGACCAAGTTCACAGGCTTGTCAGTAAAATTCACAACACTTTCGAAGATAAGGAATATTGTGCTGCCGCATTCCTTGACATTTCTCAAGCTTTTGATAGAGTTTGGCATGAAGGTCTCCTCTATAAAATCAGAAACAGCTTCCCAAGCAACATCTTCCTCATTTTGATGTCGTACTTGAGAGATAGATACTTCTTCGTGCAGAGGGGAGACGCATTATCAAAGCTATACCCTATCGCTGCTGGGGTACCTCAGGGCAGTGTGCTTGGACCGATTTTGTACTTGATTCATACTGCGGACCTCCCAATATCAAATTTGGCGACAATAGGAACTTTTGCGGACGATACAGCTGTGTTGGCATCCCATACTGACCATAAAGTAGCATCAGCTATGCTGCAGACCTGTTTGGATGACATATCCCTCTGGCTCAAAAAGTGGAGGATAAAAGCAAACGAGACCAAGTCAGTAAATGTCACATTTTCTAAGAGAAAGGAAACATGCCCACCAGTACAGTTAAATAGTATACAAGTGCCTCAAGCTGAACATGTTAAATACCTTGGTTTATACCTTGACAAACGCCTCACTTGGAAAAAACACATCTTCACGAAACGGAAGCAACTTGGGCTGACACTAAGAAAGTATTACTGGTTGATTGGCCGGAATTCACAATTAAACCTGGAAAATAAAATCCTTTTATACAAAGCCATAATCAAGCCTATTTGGACCTATGGCATCCAGCTATGGGGGATAGCATCACACTCTAACATAGAGATCATACAGCGCTTTCAAAACAAGCTTCTAAGAACAATCACAAACGCTCCATGGTTTGTTCCAAATGAAGCCCTACACCATGATCTGAAGATACTCCCAGTCAAAGAAGAAATAAAAAGCTACATCAAGTCATACAAAGAAAGAATAACTCATCACCCAAACATCTTGGCAAACCATCTCATGGATAAAAAAGGAACCCGCAGACTAAAACACAAAATTCCACAAGATTTTATCGGACAATATTAGCATTATGCTTTTGAGTAAGAGGTTGTGTCATAGGACGCATACCAAGCAAGCCATCTAACACGCCATAGAAATTACTTATTGTCCTAATGAATAGTGACAGATTGTAAAAGAAAAGAGACAAAAAAAAAAAAAAAAAAATTGCCATCAACCGGGCACAAATCCAGACTACGTGGCTGCTACTAAGAAATTCCTAATGGAAAAACTCAATAACACTTTGACCGACCCGGGAATTGAACCCAGGACCTCATTCTCAGCAGTCGCACTTGCGACCACTTGTACAACGAGGCAGTCTAAAATCAAATTCAGTTAAATTAAAATTAAATTCTTATTATTTATCCTGAAAATCATCGCATAGTAAGGAAACTAGCATGTCAGCAAACCGAAATTCCTAATAAGGTAGATGATACCATAAAACAATAATTCCAAGACACCTATCTCTAAAAAAAACACTTTATTTTGGGCCTGAAAACCAGATTTATTTTCAATTAATTGACAAATTCGATTTTTAGTTGCTTTGTAATCAATAAATAGTTGAGTCATTGAGTTGAATAAACAGTGACGTCACAGTTGGCTATTGCCATACAAAATCTATGAAAGAACCGCGTTTTGACAGTTCTTAAAAAGTATCTCAATTGATTGGTGTGTCATCTACCCCATTCTTACCACCAACCCGAAAAGGGCCCGCGGTGGTGGCTCAGAACCCACTCCCTAAGAATACTTTAGGCTGATTGCTTTAATAAAATATGCAGAAAGGCAACTGCTTCGAACGCCAGTAGATCTAGACACGCGGGAGCGTGTCAAGCCAAGTTCTGGCGCGCAGCTCACAGTGTGTAATATTACACGAACCATTTGGAGACACTTTTGAGCCCCTCATAACTCAAAAACAATTTGACCTCAACTTGTCAAATTTGGCTCATATATTGAGACTGGCGAGATACATATGTGTTCCAAATTTTATAAACATATCTCAAACGGTTATTTAGATATTAACGTCCAAAAACCTTCATTTTTATGACTGACCTATAGATCAAAACTATAACCCAGTTCCAGATGACCTAGAAAGTTCAAATTTGGCATGCAGGTAGGTAATTAAATATTATAGCCTTCGCAAATTCAACCTGTTACTTGTCGATTCTTATTTTATTATTCCGAAAATTTGGCTTGCTGATAGAAACTAACCATCGAATATAATGATTCGTATATGAGAACTAGCCAAGTCAGACCTTAGGGTACAATATATTTTTCTAAGTTATAAGAAAAAATGATATTTTATGTGGTTATAAATAAATTTCAGTACTGACCATTGCACTTGGCACCCATTTAGATTTCACCTCTTTTGTCGTTGAAGTCAACAACCAAGGCATATATCATAATATTGAACTTGGCTCTCATTTCACATTTATGTTTTGATGGGATAAGAAACATTGCAAATCGAATTGCAGTCACGCAAAAACTTTCGCTAGTTTTTATTGACATTCCTTTATCCCCAAACTTCAAGCATCGAGCCTCCCATACTGTTAAAAAAGTCCATAGTACAAAAGATTAAGCCGTTAGCACGTAGATGGCATACGAATTTACGATCGACGTTCGGGGACCGTCGCCGCGTCGATCCGAACTTTGACTTTCTGATGAATACAGCCCCAGAATTTATGGGAAAGACATGCCCATTAGGAGGGGCTTACCCGCACATACGAAAACATCCCGCTTTTTTCAAACTTTCCGTGGCTTTTTTTATTTATTACCAGCCTACTTGCTTTCTGCGCTGCTGTCATGCGGTTCTGCGTAGAATAGAAAATTATTTACTGTTTATATTAAATAATTTTAAATACCATTGATTTGACATTTAAATTTCTTTCTTGTAATTCCACATTTTGTATATTATGATAATTTATTTTGACATTTATTTATTCTGAATTTATTGTGTATTTTTACTTTTTACTTTTGACTTGATAATTTAATCTAGTTTGGTTCGATAATGGTTCTAATGATATTCTGACATTCCAATTATTTATGTGTTTGTATTTGTGTCTATCCATTTTTGTTTTTAAATAATGTTTTCAAATTTAATTGTAATGTAATTCTGCAATTTCAATTAATTATATGTGTTGTATTTTTGTTTAATATGGGTCTCGGACCTGAAATAAATGATTTTATTTTATTTATTTATTTATATATAGTCGGATTAGTTCCGTATAAGTGAACACGATTGCTAAAGAAATTGCCAAGTCTTTGTGCTAAGTACCCAATGACCACAATGGAAATTATTTTGACCTACAATCAAGACACGACCACTATCGTTCATGAGGAGTTTCAATAAATTAATTTAATGAGTCTATGCCTAAAGCATGGGTACATCAGGTTATAGGAACATATCCAATGAGCGGTTTACATGAGAATGTTTTGACAGGTAACTTATTAACATCCACGTCATAGAAATTTGTTTAATTTTAACGTTAAAAAACTGCTTAATTTTAAAGAAGAATAAATTATTATAATTAAAAACGATTAAATTAATGAACTAAAATAACGTATTTCTTTAACGTGTGCTTAGTGCATAACCTGGTTTCACAGTTTTAATGAGTTTTTGGTACTAAATTAACTAATCTAACAACCGTAAAAGCAACACCACTAGAACTATAAAAGGGCATCAAAAAACTCCTCCTCAACGCTGTCAACTGGTAATGTGCCCAAGAGACTGGCGGCGTGGCCACGTTGTATGGCAACACTTAACCTCTGGCCAAGGTAAAAACCTAGCCCTTGGTTCACGGGAAACGATTTAAAGTATATCTATAACTAGTTGTTACCGGCGACCATCGTTCGCGTAAAATTATTATAAAGAAATATTATTTCCCTTTTTCAAACTTGAACAGGATTTTGTTACCAATTTCAATGTCTTACATTTTTTTGCACGGAACCCTAATTCTTAGAATAGAATACAATTGTTAGATCTTATAACAGCAGCTATCTGCCAGTAAAAGTCCCGTCAAAATCTATTCAGCCGTTTCGGAGATTAGCCGGAACAAACAAACAGACAAAAATTAAAAAAAAAATGTGTTTTGGTTATAAGTGCCGAATATATTTCCATGTGCATCCAGTGAAAAGCTATTATTTTGATATTACAAACAGACTCTTCAATTTTATTTATTTGTATAGATGTGTAGAAAAATGTGGTCCAACAGCTTGGATTTAAATAGAGCAAACATTTCAAGACACGACGTCGGGTTGGCGTCGCGACTTGTTTCGACTAGTTCGACTTTTACGCGAAAATCACCCCAAACAAGTTTCTTGTTTCACAAAATAACAAGATTCGAGGAATTAACTTAAATATTTAATGTTTAACGGAAGACATGTTTTAAGTAATATGAAGTTAACAGCTTAAATGAAACACTTTGCAGGCGCTCTTTAGCCATTATGAGCTGTGCCTGGAAGCAGAATTTCATAGCTGAGAAAATGAAAATCTGCGACATATTTATTTATTTTTGTTGAATAGTTTAATTTGGGGTAATAATATTATGGAACGAGTTTACCTGGGAATTAATGTAAAGTGTGCGCATTGGCTAGTTTTTTTTGGTAACCTTTGACGCTCAAAAAGAGCTGATTATAACTTTGTTTCAATGAAAAGATAACTTTGAGTGAAGGAGAAAAATGTATTTTTTTTAATTACTGAACTGCAACTAAGACATTGTGTTTTATTTACCTAAAATGATCTAGGCCACCAGACCACCATGTGACCACAGATGGATCACCACTTACCAGAGAATGGGCAGCAGCATTCTCTGTGATTTTGTAACAACCGCTCTGCGATCGCCAACCCGCCTGCCAAGCGTGGCGATTATGGCAAAACCCCCCTTTAGGGGAGGCCCATGTCCAGCAGTGGACGTCTTGCGGCTGAAATGATGATGATGATGATCTAGGCCACCTTGACTTTCCAACACTACTGGAAATTCGCACATCATAAAGTTATTCTTCAGCTGCTAGAAGCGAATCCAAGTACATATTAACTTTCTACTGCCAGTACACCGTCTTCTTTGTGAGATCTGGGCCATAATCCCACACGGCCATAATCCAGCCCTACTGCTGAATCTAACTTTAGCAAAGAATTAACTGCCTAGCCTTTTCTCGACTTTATTGGAGTCGGGTTCCAGTCTTACCGGGTGCAGCTGAATAATAGTATTTTACATGGAGCTACAGCTTATCTGTCCTCCACAACCCAGTTAGTACAGGGTAATACGCAACCCCTTGGTAAGACTGGTTGTCAGACTTTCAGGCCACAACTGTCAAAAATCTACAAATGACAGCCAGGACCAACGACTACAGTATTATGCTATACTTAGGTACACTTCATATTCATCATTCATATCATCCTTTTTATTTGTTTATATATCTACACTCAGCAAATCGATCTTAATACGATTAATTTACTTAAAAATAGCTGAAATAAAATATTAACTTATAAATTGTGACACTTACGTCTAACGCCAAATTGTCAAACTGTCAGATACTTTTTATTTCTTTCTGGTTTAGTTAGTCTATGTTATTTTCTTTTTGGTTTGTATAATTTAATTTATTTTTATCAATATGCTTAGCTAATGTATTTGATAAATAATAATAAATAATAATAATAAACAAAATATATGTGGGGGCGCGTGTCGGGAAACTCTTCAATGACTAAGTCCTTTTAGGTTACGAAATATATTTCGAAGATACACAAATTACAGATAAAAATTATAAAATTGATTTCTTATGAATTAGGTTTAACATAATGTGTCCGTTCCCACCGAAGTTAGGTAAAGGAAAGGCGATGACAATAGTCGGTGACGTGTGAAGCGCGGTGTCGTAATACGAACGGTCGCTTTGTCGGTACGATGTGCTGAGCTTGCAGGTTGGCATCGTAACAAATATAATAATAATAATATTTAATTACGATTGTTTACTAAATAGCTTAATTTTAAATTATATTTATAAAATCTTTACGCACTCATGGATATGTCCTGGCCGACTACACTAAACTTGTCAGATGAGATGATGGCCACACCAAGAAAACTAATATTTGAAAAAGGAAAACTACTTTGGAGAAACGAGCTGACGGATGGCTGAAAAAGTCTACTCTTGGATCCGATATCTGAAGCATCATAAAACAGTTTGGCTTTTGCTACTAGATTTCTATATTACCCAGGGGATCCCACTAAAGATTCCACCTGGTGACTTCTACTACCGATCTTCCGAAGCTAACTACGTGCCTGACTTACTACTTGTCTCGCAAAGCTATCCTGACCGTAAGATATACACTGCCTTCACCTCCTTCTGCGAAGCAGTAATGCTAGAGAAGGAGGTGGCGGAACGTGAGAGGGAGAGAACCTCTCAACGTCCCGGCCGCCGCGGGAGACGCCCCGGGCGTAGCCACCACGTGCCAACACAAATGGCGATGAAGGAACATGGATGGGTTTTAGTCAGTAAAAGTCTGACACGACTCCCTTCCAGTAGACTTCCTGAAGCTGATCCTTGAAGTTGCCTTGGTATTGACCTGCTACCCTGAAGCCTTTTCCTGTCTCCTACAGTGTCGAACTGATCCCTAGCCAACAGTGCGTGAACTATAAGCTACGTAACTATCCCAGAGTGCGTGCTAGGTAGGTTTTTTTATAATTATCTGTTTTTTATTTTCCCTGTAAATATCTTTCCCCTATTAAATTTTAATCGAACAAGTCTGCTTATCCTTTTATTTAACAGGATTAAGTAGATTTGTTACACGACTTAACGTGATTTCCAAGGCACGGAGGAAACTCGGTATGTAATGATGGTCACCCATCCACAGACCGACCTTGGCAAGCGCGGCTTAACCTGATGATTGCTCCGAGCGGCTGTTATTATTTAGCCACGAGCTCCACAGAATGAAGTTGTTCAATCTCAGCTGCTATAAGTGTAGTGATAATATCCAGCATATTGTCTGTAGCTCACAACTAACATCTAACGTGAGCTAACTTAGTTTGTACTACGGTCCCGGAGCAACTGAAATCGGTTTACTAGATGCGTGCAGATCGAGCTATAGAAGAGAGCGGGTCGATATAATAGGCTAGTTTCTACCACCAATAAATTGCAAACCTATTTAGTCCGTCAGTTAGAGCATTGGAAAATAATGGACACGTATTTTTTGTTTTTGTAAATCAATGATTATTGACAAAGATAAATCGCATCAAAACTCGGGAGTGGGGGCTCGTGATGTCAGAATGCACTAAAAATTGGTATAATTGGGGTAGTGAGATTTTTTAAAAAAGCGTCGTATCTTCGTCAATTTTGGTTTACGTAACAAAAGAAAAAATACGGGTCAAACATTTTTTGATAATCTAACTGATGGACGGACTAATTAGATTTTTTCAGGACACAAGCCTATTATGTACCAAGTACCAAGTACCTGTGTAGATTAGTGTCAAAGTTTGAAACTTACAAGTTAGTTTCCTTTATTAAAGCCATGCGAGAAACAGACTTGTAACATTTTTTACTATTGTACGTATAAACATCTCCATAATTACTATCTTCAAAAGGCTGTCAGCTTGCCAGGGTCTTGGGCACTACTCTCTAACGCTTCGTCCGTATATACGGATCTATCCATCTCTCTCGCGCACGTCTGCAGATGAGTGCGAGTGAGAGAGACGGATAGATCAGAAAATATGGACGAAACGTTAGGGAGTAGTGCCCAAGACCCTGGCAAGCTGACAGCCTTTTGAAGATAGTAATGAATATAAGTCAGCACGCAAATAAAAATTATTATATTCTATTCTACAACAAAACGCTTCCCGCCTATAACTTCCCCACAATACAGCATGTGTCAAGCGTACGGACTTTGCACTCAACTTTGCTTATTAGATTGTTTTGTTTCGTGCCTTGTTAATTAAGGCAGTCACATACCTAGTTTCGGTAATGCCGCCTTAATTTCACAAGTTTATTAACAAACTGTGCATTGTTTGAACCGATCGTGTTTCAACAAGTTTTTCTTTACGATGGTGTTAGTGAGTTGGGCTTTAGTCAGCGCGCGCTCTGCTGAAGTTGTGAACTTTGGTGCTGTTTAGTGACGGGTACCTCTATTTTAGGGTTTATTTTAAAGCCAATTACGTTAGCTGCAATAAGGGGATTGAAATGAAACCAAAGATGACTACTTAAATTATATTAAAGTAAAATAATTACATTAACTATAGCCTAAGCTAGCCTAGCTCCTATTCGAAGTATGAATATGGAATGAAGATCTTCCTGGATTCTTGTTATTAGCTAATCTTAGGTACGTGCAATGAAGTGCTTGTCTTGGCTCTTTGCTTCCGTACGGTTCCACCTTGAAAGTATCGGGTGCTGAGTCAATGATTTCCGCATTGCGAGGTCGATCACTCGGTGTCCGCGCGTCACGAAGTGCAGCGTCGGCATTTAGCTTTTCCCTTACGCAGCGGCGTGTAAGTCGCTGATCGGGGTCTAGATCGTAGGTAGCGCTATGCGTAACAAGCCTGTCCAACTTTGGGACGTATTTCAAGATACACATAAGATACGGGTGTTGTTAAAATATGTTTAGTTAAGAATGACAAAAACCAAAGCCCGGAAGTTTGACAACCAGTCTTTCCAAGGGGTATGTAATTCAGGGGCGTAGCTACCGCCGTATATGCCGTATCAATTATACGGGGCCCCGGGCCACGGAGGCCCCCAACGCGAGTAAGCAAAAGTTAAAAACTACCCAATTTCTTTTTTTTTTCAGAAATAAATCTGTTTGCCGAAAAAGGCAAGGAGAGTGTATATTTAATTTTAATTGTTTGTAAAAAATTTGGAAAAAGTGACAGATAGATAATTATGATTAATAAATATTTCTTTCAATGGGGATGGCAACTATGGAACTAATGGCGCTAGCATAGCTTGTACCAACTGTCGTGATTGGTTAAAAATCTGTCAATGTCATTTTATATTTCAAAATAGCTTGTTTGTTATCATTTGACAGATTGGGACTAAGCTATGGACACGCCATCTACAATCAGCCTTGACCAGCCTTCCCCATTTTATGCAAACAGTTTTTTTTTTGTGAGAAATCACAATGAGGGATTTTCTTTTTAGCTCTTCCCTCGTCGCTGGATAGATGGCGCTAGGAGTTAGTACGATAATGCAAGGAACGGAACCTAAAAAAAGTGATTTTAACAAAGCGCGAGAAAACTATGTTATATTCGGAAGGCTAAGCAAATGAAAGTGTTAGTCAACGAGAGTATGTGACGTGACACAATGTTTTTTTTTCCAAGCGTTTTGGTTTTGGCACCAACTATCATAGTAAGTTCAACGCCATCTATAGAGTTCTTGGAGACTAAGTTTTTTTTAATACCTCAAAAAGAAAACCTCTCATTATTTCCCTAGGGGCCCCTAAACAAATTTTTATACGGGGCCCCGCCAAGGCACGCTACGCCACTGATGTAATTACCCACTCGGTTATCAAAAAAAAAGCATTTTATTTCAAGTAAGCCAGTTACAGGCACTATTGAATCGTCGAAACAATGACAACAATAAAATGAAGCGACAGTCTCAGTCACAAGGTACAATAATTGTGAAAGTGTTGTAGTTGAAATACCGGTACTCAGGTGGTTGAGGAGGGCAACCAGAGGTGGTTAGATAGGAATTCAACTCCAAAATAGTTGGTAAAAGGCTAGACAGAAAATGATGACCATTTGATATCAAAACACCAACAAAACCCAAAACGTTTAACCACCAATTAATTTATAAAACCGCCTCAGACATCCCAATTCCCGCCACTCACGTAAGTGCTTACAGCTAAGCTGTTACTACAGCTAAGCTGTTGCGACTAATCGCAAGCTGTTGCAGTGTCGACACAATTAAATGTACAGGCTGCGAGCTAAATGTGTTGCGGTGAAGTACTCTTTAGTGTAGTGTGACAAATGTGGTAAGATGGAGGATGTTTTGAGTACAGGAGTGAGTTATGAGTTCGAGTAATTTAAATCAGTTTTGAATGACTGACGATGTTGTTAGCGTTGGGTGAGAAACTGGTTTATACGTTACAATAACAGTGTCTTTCTTCGATGCTTCCTTTCTGTCTGTATTTATTTATTTATTTAAATAGAACGGCCGAAGCCAATATGTGTTAAATAAATTAAATGTTAAATAGTGTACTATTTAACACAGTCGTGCATTCTTCTCACAAAAATTCAAACATTCTGACAGTATCACCTTCCATTTATTCGCAAACATATATAGATCAATCTATAGTCGGTCTTGTGACAAAACTGTGAGATCGTATTAGGTAAACCACAGGCGTGTAACTGTATCTGATAGAGATGGATTAATGTTCTCCACTAATACTAATAAGCATTACCCCAGTAGTAAAAACAAAAAACCTAATTATTACCCGACTGCGGCAAAGCCCAAAAGGAGGGTTATGTGTTTGCCCTGTATGTATGTTTGTATGTATGTCCGTTTCTTTGTTCCCTCGTAACTCCTCAACGGATGGAGGGATTTGGATAGAATAAATGTCGTTAGATTCGTCTTGATAGCGCGAGTGTCACTGGCTACATTATAACCAAAAAACAATTAAATATCTTGGATTTGGGGTGCCATATTGAGTTCGATTTTCAATTTTCTTCTTCTAATACCATCGAGTGGGGTATCAAAATGAAGGGTTTTAAAAGGTGATTATAAAAATATATGCAACTTATATGTTTGAATGTAATTTGAAATGACAAATCCATATATTTATAAAATGGTAAACTCACTGACTGACTGGGTGATATATCAACGCATAGCTCAAATCACTAGGTCTACTGATTCGTAGGTTCCTTATGTGGTCTAGGAGTGCACTAACAAAGGATTTTTCAAAATTCAACCCTTAAGGGGGTTAAACGGGGCTCCAAAGTTTGTATGGCGAAACAAGAATAGTTAGACTATTTTATTCGAAACTTCACAGGAGTGCTCCTATTGGTAAATGAGTAGAAACAGGTTTCAGGTTTTCTCAGAATTCAATTCCTAAGAGGGGGAAATGGGGTGACAAAGTCTAAAAATCAATGCACAGCCCAAACGCGTGAGTCTAGAGATTCCAAATTAGGCCCATAGGTTCCAGAGGTTTAGGGGTACACTAAAAAAGGTTTTTTCACAATTCACCCCTAGGGTGTTACCCCCTAAGGGGGTGAAACGGGAGTCGAAAGTTTGTGTGGGATAACAAAATTAGTTGACTGTTTTGTTCGAAACTTCACAGGAGTACTCCTATTGATAAATGAGTTGTTAACATTATTTTGTATTTTAGGTTTTTTCAGAATTCAACCCCTAAAGGGGGAAATGGGGCGACAGTCTGAAAATCAACATTGTTATTTGTTGTATGGTGTATTGGGTCGGGTGTATTATAAAAACAACGATTTTAAGATTTAATAATAATAATGTGGCGGACCTGAAATACCATCATCCCCTGTAACGTTGGGGTGCAATGGGGTTGAAATATCTAAAAATCAATATGTGTGTCGATTTCAAGATTATCAGGGGTGCTGATTACGAATATGGCGTTAATTTTGAGATCCAGAAGATGGCGGACTCGGTTTCAATACAGGGTTATTGTTGATTTATTGTGATGATTGTGATAATGATGATGATTGTGATAACGATGATGATGATTGTGATAACGACGATGATGATTGTGATAATGATGATGATGATTGTGATGACGATTATAATGATTGTGATAACGATGGTGGTGATTGTGATAACGATGATGGTGATTGTGGTAGTGATTGTGATTGTGATAGTAATGGTGATGGTGATTGTGATGGTGATTGTGATAGTGATGGTGATTGTGATTGACATAGTGATGGTGATTGTGATGGTGATTGTGATTGTCATAGTGATGGTGACTGTGATGGTGAATGTGACAGTGATGGTGATTGTGATGAATATAATTATTGTGATAATTATGTAATTTGGCACATAATTTTATAACCATAATTATAACCTGAATTAACATGTAGGAATTTATCCCTTTAGTATGATCCCATGGGTCAGTTACCAAACTTCACGCGGGCGAAGCTGCGGGCAACAGCAAGTATTGTAATAAAAGTAAATAAATTTCAAATATTTGGCACGCTCTGCAGCCTGTACGACTAGATGGATTTTAGCTTGAGAGGTGTTAGATTCGTATTTACTGTGAAAGTGAGTTTTTAGCGCAAAATTAAAATGTTTGGCGCGCTCTGCAGCCTGGACGGCTCGATAAAGGGCTCATCATGAGGATTTTAAAATGGTTTGATATGATCTAAGTAACTAAAAAGTGTAAAATAAAAAAATTATTTAAAAAAATTAAAAAACCCGACTGCGTAAAAAATAACTAATAACTTTAAATAAAAAACTGAAAAGAATAAAACAAGTTCAGGAGACCGGACATATTGACTGCAACAGTCGGGACCCATTAAATAATCTAGACATTATATCCAATATGGGTCCCGACTGTTGCAGTCAATATGTCCGGTCTCCTGAACTTTTTTTATTCTTTTCAGTTTTTTATTTAAAGTTATTAGTTATTTTTTACGCAGTCGGGTTTTTTTATTTTTTTTAATTATTTTTTTAGAATCTGTTTCTCAATCGGAGGAGCTCGTGGCTAAATAATAACAGCCGCTCGGGTCTATCGTTAGGTTAAGCCGTGCTTGCCTAGGTTGGTCTATGGATGGATGACCACCCATTACATACCAAGTTTCCTCCGTGCCTCGGGAAGCACGTTAAGCAGTTGGTCCCGGCTGTCATTTGTAGATCTTTGACAGTCGTTAGGTAGTCAGAGGCCCAAAAAGTCTGACAACCAGTCTTACCAAAGGGTATCGTATTACCCGGTACTAACTGGGTTGTGGAGGTCAGATAGGCAGTCGCTTCATGTAAAATACTGGTATTCAGCTGCATCCGGTAAAAACTGGAAGCCGACCCCAATATAGTTGGGAAAAGGCTAGGCAGATGATGATTTTAAAATCTGTTTCTTGCAAGTAAATAATGGTATTTTGACCCATACCGTACCATCTGATTAATGCTTTCATCCTATATTTAGTAGCAATAGGTTGTTTTTTTTTTATTTGACTCGCCAACATTCTTTGCAGTCAGCCTAGTACATTAATCAGTCTGCCCTGCAGTGTGAAAGGGGTTTTGCCCCACAAACGATGAGACACTTGATATCGTGTCCTATAGTCTCCGGCAGATAAATGTATGCGGGTTAATGAGCTTTACGCAAGAGAACCAAGGTTACCGACGTAGCCCGAAGAATTGCCAAACTTAAGTGGCAGTGGGCAGGGCACATTGCTCGCAGAACGGATGGCCGATGGGGCCGAAAAGTTCTGGAGTGGCGACCGCGAACCGGAAGACGTTGCGTTGGAAGGCCTTCCACTAGGTGGACCGATGACCTGGTGAAGGTTGCGGGAATCCGCTGGATGCGAGTCGCACGGGACCGGTCAATGTGGCAACACTTGGGGGAGGCCTATGTACAGCAGTGGATGTCTTTCGGCTGAAATGATGATGATGAATGATTAATGAACTTTAATTCTTACTAGTCTGGCGGAGACCATAACTGTCCTATTGTTTGTACATCACAGGAGCTGATGGACGCTACTGAAAGTGCCAAACTCTGACTTAATTTGAATGGTCACCGACATGCTAACAACAAGATTAATCAGTCGACAACATTAAAAAAAAACCTAAATTCGTTTACAATGAGAAAAAATCAACAAATCACCACAAATATCACCTAAACTATAACTGTTAACACTCATATTACAAACCACTTAATAGACCGCAGACAGACTCAAACAACTGCAAGAACAACAGATTTCATTAGCTGAATAATGTAAATAACGACGGACACAAATACACTACGCTCGGTTACATTAGATATTTAAGCTGATAGGCGCTGCCTGTCACCTGTTGGACGTTACAGAGTGATTGTGTATTTGTGATGCCTAATATCGTAGTGTGCCAACATCTGTTAGGTCGTTGAGTTTATGAAGAAATTCATTTCTTGTTTGTATGGAGCAGAGCTTATGGTATCGGGACTTTTTTTTCTGGTAGGAAATCATCAAATGACTCCTCCCGCTCTGGGCGGAGCAGGAGGGAGTGTCAGGCTTTTACTGACTAAAACCAATCCATGTTCCTTCATCGCCCTTTGTGTTCCGGGGCCACGGTATCTCTTTCGAACAGTCCCGCAACCATGGTATCGGGCCTGACTTACCGAGTTACACTTACAGCTCGTAAAACAAGGTCCTAGTGGCTATCGGACTGCTAAATCATAGGTCTCGGATTCGAACCCAAGAAAACCAGTACCAAAAATAGACGGGACAACGCAAAAAACCGTAATCTCTACTTGCATGAGTCAACTGGGTAAGACAATTGTGTTATTCTTCTTTTTATAGTTATACCGACACGTGAGATGACATTTTTCATGATTGAGAGCTTTTTAAAATTAAAATTAATCCATATCGCTGTCATCGGGAGGAGCTCGTGACTAAGTAATAACAGCCGCTCGGGTCGATCTTTAGGTTAAGCCGTGCTTGCCGAGGTTGGTCTGTGGATGGGTACCACTACATACCGAGTTTCCTCCGCGCTTCGGAAAGCACGTTAAGCCGTTGTTCCCGGCTGTCATTTGTAGATCTTTGACAGTCGTTAGGTAGTCAGTGGCCCGAAAAGTCTGACAACTAGTCTAACCAAGGGGTATCGTTTTACCCGGTACTAACTGTGTTGTGCAGGTCAGATAGGCAGTCGCTCTATGTAAAATATTGGTATTCAGCTGCATCCGGTAAGACTGGAAGCCGACCCCAACATAGTAGGGAAAAAGCTAGGCTGATGATGATTGCTGTCAACAGAAATAGTGCACAGAAGGCCATTCAATTGCGTAACATAGTCACTGTCGCTTTTATATTGAATATTAAGGTTTGAAAGTGGCGCCGGGGACTAAAATGTTGTGTGCTAATCGGTTGTTGTGATAAAGACATGTGATACGGAGAACTTAGGAAAATGTCGAGAAGAAAGTTTTAGTATGAATGTGGATGGGAACAAGTGAGTAGGGGAAGAAACGATGGATGCACATTGTGACGGATGATATATAGCAAGAAAGGGTGTCTGATAAGATGACGGGTAATACAGAAGGAAGGTGAGCTGGCGACAACTTCAAATGAATTGGGATAAGGGCAAGACTGCTAGAGAATGATGACGATTTAGCTTTTAATCAAGATTTAATAATATTTAATAATAATTTTATTCAGTTCGCACAACAAGGTACAATATTAAAAGCTAGAAACAAAAAAAACAACATGCATTGTTGTGACGATTATCATCGAGTTATCTTTGGTGACCACGAATCCCGGTACGAGCAAATGTTTGTGTGATGAACTGATGAGCATGGGCATTTGTTTCCGAGTCATGGATGTTTATATGTATAATAAGGTATGTATTTACAAACAAAAAGTTTATATTTGTTGATATACTACATATCAACTATCTGGTGTCCACGACACAAGCCTTGTTCTTAGTGTGTAATGTCCAGCGATATTTATTTTATGTTATTTATTTTATCTTTATCACGACTTTAGAACCTTATGAGACCATGACAAGTGACCGTCCCTTTCAAATCGTTTTGTTTTTCCTTAACAACTACATTCATACATTAAATAAGACCTCTTTAAGTGTGCAGTTCAAGGCTTATCGAGAAAAAATGCATCAATATGTCAAGATATGTACATTTATTTTAGTTCTGTGTTTACCCGCCTGCATAGATATGCTATTAGAATTGTACTTTGTCCAAGCTCTAAGGGCCAGTTAATAACATTAATTGATCAAAATGAAATCCATTTCCATTAAGAAAAGTGTAAGGCCTGAATTCTTGTCGCGCTGACGGTCGGTCGCGCACGGTCGGTCGCGTACGAGTATACATTGTGTTCTTTAGAGCACCATACTGCGACGCTAACGTCAGCGGCGCGTATTTGCTACTGTTTTTCTCGCTGACGTACGCGACCGACCGTGCGCGACTGACCGTGCGCGACCGACCGTCAGCGTTAAAGGAATTCAAGCCTAATAAATCAATGACACAGTGGGCTTGAGTCCCAAAAATTATCATTTTCCCGTCCTTGAAACATCACATCTCTTACAAAAACCCGATGCTTTAAATTTCAACCAAGCGTGTGAACCTTAACGCCGTTCTTCACAAACGCAAGGGTTAGCGTAAAGGTAACCTTTTCAATCCCGACTAACAGATGTTACGTGTGTTATCAAATGTAGCTGTCCCCAATTATTTAGGTACAGACGCATAATAGATAACTACAGAAGAACGCTTCTTTACAAAGAGTGAAATGCATGCACACATACATACGCTTCTGCCCGCTTAGCATGAACACACGAAAGAGAAACGACTAATCTTTTGTTCATCTGTCATTGAATCGACAAAATGACAGATGAACAAAAGATTTGTCGATTCTCTTTCGTGTCTACGGCGTTCATGCTAAGCGGGCTAGTACAACGAGTTTGCACTCGTACAATTAAAAAAAATGTCATACATTTGCATGAGTTTGCACTCGTTGTACCACTGCTCACTCGCCACTGGAAAGTAGCAACCATGTGCCAGCATGACAGGAAGACTCAGTTTGGGTTAGCCTTTCACAAGCATCTTTGATGACTTGGTGTCATTGGTCGAAGTCACAAGTAGTGGCTGGATGCGAGAAGCATCAATTCTGCGACATTTGGGTCTATGATGATGATGATGAACAGATTCGATAGATCATCAAATTAAATCACTGTACATTGGTGTCGATTCTGTTGTGCACAAACTAAACTTAATTTCATCTTTTTCTCTAATAAAACGAGAAAGAGACGGACGTAATTTAAAGCTGTCAAACTAATATTTCCATACAAATGAAGGTTGCACGTAAACCATCGGCGTCGAGTCGACGTTAAAGTACCTGGGACTTGTCCTTGACAGCCGGTGGAACTTCGTGGAACATTTCCGACGTTTGGCCCCCAAACTGGAGCGGACTGGGGCTGCCTTCAGGCGGCTCCTGCCCAATCTGGGGGGGCCAAACGCCTCCTGCCGGAGGCTCTACGCGGGAGTCGTGCGGTCAATGGCCCTTTACGGGGCCCCGGTGTGGGCGCGTTCATTAAGGCGGCGAGCCGCCCACTACCTGAACGCGCCCCAAAAGGTGGTAGCCGTAAGGCTGGCCCGGGGCTACCGCACGATCTCCCGCGAGGCGGCGAGCCTCCTTGCCGGATTGCCGCCATGGGATCTGGAGGCAATAGTCCTCGCGCGCCTACATGAATGGCGCGCGGAGGCGCTACGCCGCCGCCGGGGGGAAACTCCGCTGCCGCGGCAAATTGTCACTCAGCGGACAGACTTCCGGCGGGATCTCATGGCGACATGGAGAGAGCGACTGTCGCAACCTCGTGCAGGGCACGCCACGATAGTGGCGATAAGTCCCCTCTTTGAGGAGTGGCTTGAGCGACGCCACGGCGTCCTCACTTTCCGCCTGACGCAGGTCCTCACCGGACACGGGGTGTTCGGGAGGTTCCTGCACCGAATCGGGCGGGAGGAAACGTCCGGGTGCTTCCACTGTGAGGATCGACCGGAGGACACGGTGCAGCACACGGTGGAGGTGTGCCCCGCGTGGGCGGAGCACCGCCGTGTCCTCGAAGCGGCGATCGGCGGCGGCGACCTCTCGCGTCCGGCCCTGGTGCAAGCCATGGTCCGGAGCGAGACGGAATGGGACGCCGTCACCTCCTTCTGCGAAGCAGTAATGCTAGAGAAGGAGGTGGCGGAACGTGAGAGGGAGAGAACCTCTCAACGTCCCGGCCGCCGCGGGAGACGCCCCGGGCGTCGGGGGCCACCACCACGTGGCCCCCGGCCACCGTAGGCGCGGGCCTGTGGACGGTGAGCTATGGGCTAGCTCGCCGTCCGTCCGTCTCATGACGACAGGCCGTGTCGACGGCGCGTTCGTGTTCCACGCGCGCCTCAAAGAGAGTCAGCAAAAAGGAAGGGGTCCGTAAGGACCGATGCCTGCCGGGGTTGCGGGACTATTCGAAAGAGATACCGTGGCCCCGGAACACAAAGGGCGATGAAGGAACATGGATGGGTTTTAGTCAGTAAAAGTCTGACACTCCCTCCTGCTCCGCCCAGAGCGGGAGGGGTTATTTGATGATTTCCCATCCGAAAAAAAAAAAAAAAAAAAAAAAAAGGTTGCACGTAAAAACATATCGACTAAAAACACGGTGAAGCGCAAATGCATAAACTAGTTTGACATCTCTAACTTAGTTCATAGCTATAGCCGTCCTTTTCTCGCACTGACTTAAGTAAAGGATAGCAATAGCCTAAATTAAGTTTACTTTGTGCACAACAGAATCGACACCATTGACGTATATACAAAGCCAGCCTTCTATACTTAACTACTCTGTATTAGAGAGTTCGTCCGCCTGAAGCGATCTGCTTCATTGGGGCAACGTGACTGCGATGGGGTCTGACCGTTTTGTCCCAACTATAAAACGTAGGTTAGCTGGACAAAAGACGTGTTTTTCTTATTATTGAATGGTATTGTTACTGGGTTAAGATTTAGATGGTGTCATTTATGGCAGCTGTAGTTTGAACAAAAAACGGAGCAGTCTTTGGGGACTGCCGATAGAAGTGAAAACAAAAAGAATACAGGCCCCGCCCCAGTCGTAGCACTGGTTATGCCCCGCGCATGCCTATGTGGTGCTACGCCGTAGCAGATGCTACGAGTGCTACGAACGGCTACGAAGCGTGACCGCACGTTCGTGACGTGACGATGAGTTCAATGTTTTTCCTTCACACAAAAAGTGCTCAACGCGCCTAAAGAAGTTTTCACATAAAAAAATGCGGTAATGGTAAGATTAGCAGAATCTCATGGGGCAAATAATTGTTTACCTTGAATTTTTAATTTCTCTCAAAACAGTATGAACGGTAAGCCAGTGACTATTCCACGTACTACTCAAAGCGGTTTGGTTCAGAACCTAAATTGTTAGAACCAAGTCAATTTTGTTTGTTTTTTTTTACTCGAGACGACTTCGATAAAGTCTCATAGACATAAAGAGAGAGAGATTAAGGCTACACTATAAAATGTTAAATTCAACATGAGTTCTTAAACATGTATTTTTGGTGTGTGTTTTGTTGGTAGTCCTTAAATAAATACGTATAAACTATGGTTTAATCAATACTTAGAAAATAGTAGATCTATTGGTAGACTTTCCCACTGTTCCATTCAGTAGGTACCTACATATATAGTAAGTTTTGTACAATGTCTAGTAATAGTTCGTAGATTTACGCTTGTCGAAGTCTGTCAGAAGCACAAAGTCGTAAACTTATCGAGCAGTCTACTCACGTTGCTCTCCGATATTATAGAATGAAAATAGAAACCACTAGTTTATACGTGCGGCTTCGCCTACATATGGTTCGGTAACTGTCTGACGGGAACGTACTACTGGGATGAAAAGTATACGATGTGTTAATTTATTTATTATTTATTAATTCCCTTATGTCACCAGCGGTGCCCAATCGGGCACTGTGCATTGTTATTTTAATTGTGTCTGTAATTGCGGGTATCTAAGTGCTACCACATACAAAATACAAAATGGTTTTATTCACTAAAGTTACAACAATGGGTGGTTGTGTTTGGGGACTCCTTTTAAGCAATTTTTGCCTGTGTTAGGAGACCCCGCTCTTCCATAGCAAAATAATTACAGCAGCAACAAATATGTGGGTTATAACTTATACTTAACTACTTATTTCATTTTTTTTTTTTTTTTTTTTAAATGAGTAAAAATAAAAGCGTATTAATAGCAAAAATAGTGTAAAAGTGTGAGTGTGTGATGAGTGTGAGTGTGTGTGTGTGTAAGAGTGTGAGTGTGTGTATATGTTTTAAATACATACATTTGTTATAACAGGTAAAACTCAAGCTTTCAAAAGTAGTTTTAAATTGCTAATTATCCAGTCCCAAGTAAGGGGTCTGGGTAGAAACACAAATTACATAGTGGACAGCAAACTAAGTGTCACCCTCTGGAATTCCGCCAAAGACAAGAAAAAAAAAATGCTGTGAGCCAAATTTCGTTCAATTCCGTTTAGCAGTTTTTGCTTGAAAGAGTAACAAACTTCCATTCTTACAAACTTCCGTATATATAAAAGTAGGTATGACTATTAGAGAGATCTTACAAAACATAGTAAAGGTTCTAGTCTATCACGTAGTACAAAACAAGAAAAAAATCAAACGATGGAAATAGTCATATCGAATTTGACAATAGGGTAGATGACAAAAAATCTAATTAGTCCGTCAGACAGATTTCCAAAAAATATTGGACACATATTTTTTCTTTTTTCACGTAAACAAAAAATGAAGACGATACAGTGCGTCGAAAACTCGTGTGACGTCATATTTGAGTACATTTTTTACTCAAATGTGACGCCCACTCATGATCTTTGACATGTTTTATCTTCGTCAATATTTATTAATTTGATAAAACAAAAAACACGTGTCCAATATTTATTGATAATCTGAGTCGTTCATCAAACTGACGGACCAAACAGAATCATATTTTTTTAGGCAGGCATCATCCCTATTACTGAGCAGACTAGCATTATACGTACAAATCATTAAGTTAATGATGATAACAAAGGGCCCCTAGACCGCTGGTAGATTGGACCCTGTCGCTGACATCGGTGGTAGGCCCCACTGATATCAGGAACAGGTTCCAACCAGTCCAACCGGGTGTAACTGATTACCAGTATTTTACATCTACGTAGGGCGAAGACCTATCTGACCTCCATGTTGGTTATTCCGTGAACTACTCAATAAAATAACATATTAGACTCCAAAATATATTGTTCATCAGAAGTAAAAGACAAGTTTATAACAGTGACATCTGTCTAGACAACTTATTCTATACTACCAGGGTTTATACTGGGACATAATACGAACTATTAGGCACATGCCAAATTGCCAACATCATTGTTGTAATTAAGTTATTTCCAACACTCCACTACCCAGTTTCTGAGGAATACGATACCTCTTGGACAGATTGGTTCTCAGACTTGCGAGCTTCTAATTTCCCAGCTTCTCAGACCATACGATTAAATGGAATAATTGAATTAAATGTATCAAACGACAATCACAAAGAATCCTGTTTAAATGATCACATAATAAATATTCATAAAAAGCAATTAGCGTCTATTCGAAGCTTATATTCATTAAGTTAATCTAGCACAAAGTAGCTTCTCAGTTGATTTTTAATGGGAAAACTTTTCCCGTTTGCATGGACGGCACGTCGGGCAATACGCTCCTTCCTAATAAAAAGAAAAATATGTTTACATTTTGTCGCTAACTTTTATAGTTTCTTGAGATATTGAAATATGAGAGTTATGCAAGCAAATATGCATGTTTGCTGAGGAGGGCGTAATTACGTTTTTAATACATGATTTTTCTTTAGTTTTTTGCACACGCTGCGACTTATAATCTTAATAAAGCCCGTATGGTTAGATTATTCCTTGGAATTAAATATGGCCAAAGATCAAAGGTTTAGGTCAAATTGAAAATTAATTAAATTAAGTGTTAGGTTTCTCGGTTCGCAATGTTTTATAGAGTTCCGTAGCCAAAGGGCAACCAACGGGACCTATTCATATTGCTAAGTCTGTCAGCGTGCTGTATCTCATGATCTGTAATAGGTAGACAGTTGAAATTTTCACAGAATGCGATGAAACAACAACAACAACAGCCCATAACGTCCACTGCTGGACATAAGCCTCTCCCATGATGGGAGGAATTTACCGTAATCTCCACGCTTGGCAGGCGGATTGGAGATCGCAGTGATGAAAGACTAACAGAAAACGCTGCTGATCTCTGGTCTACGGAGGTGCAAGGTGTTCTGCCTCAGACATTAGTCGCCTTATACGACACCCGTGAGTGTAATGGGTTGGTTCTATTCTACGTATACTCTGCCGGATACCACACGGCCGCTATAACAACAAATAATAAATTAAAAATGAAAGGGGGCTCTCTTAAAACAATGGTACGGAACCCTTCACGCACGAGTCCGACTCACACTTGGCCGGTTTTTTTATTTATACAAGAGGATACGTAATGCTGCACCTACTTAAATTCGAATGTCTCATTAACGTCACCGTGACTGGACCAAGGCTCTATTCACTGCCTAATTAAAGTCATTCATTAAACTTTATCACACTCAAACCTAAACACAAAAGCTTGCATAAAAATCCTGAAAAACGTCCTCAGTAACATTTTGAAGAAATCTAAATTAGCTACTTCAGAGCTGAAAACTTTGTGAAAGAAATACAATCGACTTTCTTTCCTTAATTATGAGTTCTTTTCATTCGCTGTTACGGAATATTTTCAGGTATTTTCCGTAATGCCTTGGTGCGTGCTCTTAAGAATATAAACAAAAGAAATGATATTCAATAGCGATCTTTGTTTTTGTTTTGTTTTTGTTAACTAAATGGTTGTGAATGGGGCGAAAATAAACGGGTCTTAAATCAGGAATTAGGGCAACGTTTCAATACATAACATGACTTCTGTAATTCACGAAGTGCTAGGCAGAAGTGTGTCTAATATGCTAGTTTCCACCATCAAATTGCAAATCTATTTAGCCTGTCAGTTAGAGTATTGGAAAATAATGGACACGTATTTTTTGGTTTTGTAAATCAATGAATATTGACAAAGATAAAACGCATCAAAACTCGAGAGTGAGGGCTCGTGACGTCACAACGCACTAAAAATTATAGCACGGCGTGACGTATTGAGAATTTTAAAAACGTCGTATCTTTGTCAATTTTGGTTTACGTAACAAAAAAAAAAAACGTCAAATATTTTTTAAATCTAACTGACGGATTAAATAGATTTTTTCAGGACACAAGCCTATACATAACCAGCGAAATGTGAGTGTTATGTTTAAGTCTATTGCTATCAACCGGGTGCAAATCCTGACTCCCTGGTGGTACTGAGAAGCCGAAGACAATTAAAAACCACCACATTAATTAAAATTCTTTAATTTACTGACATACAAGGCACAGCTCGAGCCATTGGTTAGAAATATGTGAAAAGATTCCTGAAATTCGTGCCTTAAGGCACTGTCAACACCAAAATCGCGCACACTGTCTATTTGTATGGGAGAAAACGAGACGTCACTATTACTGGGCGGCCAGGTTTTAGAAGAAAATAATGAATAAATATTGATATAAAAAAAAGTATGGATTATTTGTGAAATATGACTCGTTAGCGGTTTAGGTATGAATATGTTGACTTCATGTTTTTAATTGCAGACCCATACGTCAAAAAAATAAAGACATAGGACCGTTAATGATGATTTTAAGACCAATTATTTTCTATCGAGCCGATTTCGTCGAAATATGTATCGAGTCCGTCCAAGGTCTTTGAAATATGATCAATAATAACTTTTTTTTTTTGCCGTGCTAGAACAAATAGTTTTTCTTAAAAAATTGCTTAAATAACCTCAATTTCAACAAATTAGGTGGTGTCAGCCCCTTAATGCAGTCAAAATTGTCTCCTTTTAATTCTGATATCGTTAATTTTTTTTTGTTTAATCGTTGCCCCACACTTGGATTTCTCTTGTCCAGTGGGTGCGTTTACAAAAACTTAAACTAACACACACAAACAGCCAATTCAATGGTGTATTCCACATTATGAAATACATCGAAAATTAACCCTTCCTTACATACATACTCACATAACTTACCACAAGGTATGGAATAGCTCCCTTGCCTTGGTCAAAACCTACTAGGGCAGAAATTATTGCGAAACAAATTCAAAGTAAAACAGCGTTATTTAAACTTCAATGCGTCAGGAAATCCGTCAGAGGGTGGCCCAATTAAAGAATATATAGCGGTCGCGTAATTTAGGACCTTTGTGCCATAGATTGATTCAGCGAGGTTGAACTCGTGAATAATTTAGAAAACCCTGGCTGAATCGAATTGGTTCCTTCGCCAAGCGGACGAATAATAAATACATGCGCATTGTCTCTGGTGTACGTCATGTTGGTTTGCGCGGGAAAACATATGTCAAAGATGTGTTTGAACAGATTTCATATTATGTTTGATTTGTTTAGAGATCTGTTTGTTTTTTGTTACATTTTTTACTGAAGGACAGTGGTTTTGTTTGCACAAGCATACTCGCGGTAAGAGGGTACACTTACTGAGTTCAGTGCAAACGTACGTATGAAATTATTGGCGCCTTTCAACTTTAGAAAGTATTGGTATTAACACAGGCATGGGTCATCATCATCATCAGCCTATTAATGTTCCCACTGCTGGGACACAGGCCTCCTCTCTATGAGATGGAATGGGCTATAATCCACCACGCGGGCCCAGTGCGGATTGGTAGATGTCACATGTCTTCGTTTTTTTTTATTCTAGGACATGCTGGTTTTCTCACGATGATTTCCTTCACCGTTTTGAGAGCAGTGGTGATGAAATAAATGGCATGGGTACATTGAGCTATTACTACTACGTATAGAGAAGACAGTGTGAACAAAATCTGTGTTCCGTTCAACTGCTGTCGGCTGGCTGCAGTTCACTCAGCCGCTGGTCGGCCTCGCGCACCACGCTCTGCACACAGATTTTGTTCGCGCTGTCTTCTAGATACGTAGTACTTAGTAATAGCTCAATGCATGGGTATGAGTTATGTAGGTGGAGGTATTACAGTCAAAATAATTCTGCTGTAATACTTGCAAACTGCCAATGCCAACAGAGATAATAAGTTGCTAGTAAAAAAATATTGCTGTTCAAGTTTGTAATTATTCTTCTTCAATTCAATTGAAGCATCCAAGCATCCTTTCAATTTAATCAAAACAATTCATTCTGTTTCAGATTCTCGCTTTTCGAACACAATTGAATGGATTATTTATTATCGGCAACGTATTTACCAATTCTAGACAAAATAATAGCTGAGAGATCTAGTTTTTCTATATCACTATTTAATTTTGTATCATTATGTTTCGTACGATCTGATATGGTGGCCATTACTGTAAATACATTATTGTTATCTGCTAAGTTTATTCAATGGACTTTAGAATTTTGGTCAAGAGAACATTATTGTTTTTGTGTTGTTTGTGTTTGGTTTTTAGGGTTCCGTAGTCAACTAGGAACCCTTATAGTTTCGCCATGTCTGTCCGTCCGTCCTCGCTTAATCTCTGTGACCGTTAACACAAGAAAGCTTTATTTATTTTATTTTACCACTTTGTCGGCGTGATTAAAAATTGGAAAAAAATGTTTTATTAGGGTAGCCCCCCTATATGTAAAGTGGGAAGTGTTTTTTTTTTAATTTTAACCCTACCGTGTGATATATTGTTGGAAAGGTATTTAAAAATGAATAGGCGTTTTCTAAAATCATTTTTTTATAATGTCAATAATTTCGGAAATAATCGCTCCAAAAGTAAAAAACAATGTGTCCCCCCCCCCTCTAACTTTTGAACCATAAGTTTAGAAAATATGAAAAAAATCAGAAAAGTAGAACTTTATAAGAACTTTCTAGGAAAATTATTTTGAACTTGATGGAAACAACAGTTTTTGTACAAAAAAGACAAAAAGTTGTACAAAATAATTTCTGGACTAAGTTTGTAGTATATTCGTATATGCAAGCATTTTTACATAATGGATACCCACCTTTAAACTCATAAGTCGGACGGGAAACTACGGAACCCTACACTGAGCGTGGCCCGACACGCTCTTGGCCGGTTTTTATACATGGGTAACGTAAAATTTCCTGTCATTTACACACTGACTATTAAAAAGTAAAGATATGAATATTTTCTACTTACTATTTATTACTTTTAATATGAACCTACATCTCTTATATGTATAATTCTTTTAACAACAGCAATATCGTTCAGAGTATTTCACTAATTATCACTTACTTACTCACTTACCTTTATTTAAGCCGCAGTTACCAAAAATCATCGTTATTTATTAGATACCCTATTTAATACGCCTCTAATCCAAATTAACGATACCCATATAATAAACAAAGTCTGAAAATAAATTTATTTTACTTTTAATAATGAAAGTATAAAATAGATCATCCTTCTAATGAAACTCACCGATTGCAAGAATCGAATTAATGACAAAACGAAAACTTATCATGATAAATTCGAGTAATTTGTTTGCAAAGAACATTTGAAATGCGCAAGTAATATGTTTACTGAGATATTATTGTAATCATGATGAGTAATTAGTTATAACAGCCGCTCGGGTCGATCGTTAGGTTAAGCCGTGCTTGCCTAGGTTGATCTGTGGATGAGTGACCACCCATTATATACCGAGTTTCCTCCGTGCCTCGGAAAGCACGTTAAGCCGTTTGTCCCGGCTGTCATTTGTAGACCTCTGACAGTCGTTAGGTAGTCAGAGGCCCAAAATTCTGACAACCAGTCTTACCAAGGAGTATCGTATTACCCGGTACTGACTGGGTTGTGGAGGTCAGATAGGCAGTCGCTCCATGTAAAATACTGGTATTCAGCTGCATCTGGTTAGACTGGAAGCCGACCCCAACAAAGTTGGGAAAAAGCTAAGCAGATGATGATTATGATGATGTGTAATTAGTTACTTGTGTTACTCTTTGATAATGTAAAGGGCACTTAAGGATGGCATAATTACGGTACACGGGTACACGTCCGTGTGGTGTCGGACGTAAAGAATAACACCATCCCATATCTTCCCGTGGGTGTCGTAAGAGGCGACTAAGGGACTTACCAGAGAATGGGCAGCAGCGCTCTCTGTGTCTTATGTAAGAACTGCACTCACTGCGATCGCCAACCCGCTTGCCAAGCGTGGCGATTATGGCAAAACCCCCCATGAATAGCGCAACAAAGAAATGGCCCCTAGTGCCCGGCAGCCCGTCTACCCTTGACTACGGCAGCGGTCGAGGCTACGGCGTGGCAAGGGGTGCGAAGAATCTCCGGAAGGGATCCGGCTGCCAATACCAACGACTGGACCTGGCAACATATAACACGCGCACACTCCGGACCGACGAGAAGATAGCGGAACTAGAAGAGGAATTGAGCAGGCTGCGATGAAGTATTGTGGGATTATCTGAAGTCCGAAGAGAGGGGGAGGACACGATAATCCTGAAATCCGGCAACCTGCTCTATTTCCAAGAGGGTGACCGGCAGTCCCAGGGTAGTGTTGGGTTTATCGTCCACAAGTCCCTTGTGAACAACGTGGTGAAGATCGACAGTGTGTCGACCAGGGTGGCGTACCTTATACTCAGAATATCCTCAAGATATTCGCTGAAGGTCATACAGGTCTACGCCCCGACCTCGGCACACCCCGACGATGAACTGGAGACCATGTATGAGGATATATCTAAAGCCATGCATGGTTCCAAAACTCACTTCACAGTTGTCATGGGGGACTTCAACGCGAAACTGGGCAAACGAGACGGGGATGAGCTGCAGGTGGGGCAATTTGGAGTTGGACATCGGAATCACCGGGGTCGCCAACTTGCTAGTTTTATGGAGAAGGAGGGCCTCTATATGATGAACTCCTTCTTCAGAAAGCGTGAGCACAGGAAGTGGACCTGGCAGAGCCCCGATGGTGCAACTAGAAATGAGATCGACTTCATCATGTCAACCAAGAAGCAAATGTTCAATGATGTCTCTGTGATCAATTCGGTGAAAACCGGGAGCGATCACCGCATGGTAAGAGGCACATTGAACATCAATATCAAGCTTGAAAGGTATCGACTGATGAAGTCTACGCTCCGTCCAGCACAGATCCAAATCCAAAACCCCGAGAGCTTTCAGCTTGAACTCCAGAACCGTTTCGAGTGCCTAGGAAGCTCAGTGGACGAATACAACGATGGGTTCGTGGAAACTGTCCATACGACCGGGTCTAAGTTATTCAAGGCGCGTCGTACAGATCAGAACAAGAGGCTCTCCGATCACACTCTCAAGCTCATGAAGGAGCGGCGTGAGATGATCCTGCAGTCTTCAGACGAGGCGTGTAAATACCGGCAGCTCAATAGACGGATCTCTAAATCCTTGAAGAGCGACCTCCGCCCGCTTTAATACCGAGCGTATTAAAGACGCGATTGAGCGGAATAAAGGCTCCAAGGTATTTGCAAGGGATTTGGCTATTGGGCAGAGCCAGCTCACGAAACTGAAGACCGACGATGGTAGGATCTTATCCGCCAAACCGGAGCTTCTGAGGGAGATCGAGAGCTTCTATGGATAGTTGTACACGTCAACCAGTAAACCCGTCGTAGATCTAGCCAACGACCCAAGAGCTAGACTGACCCGACACTATACCGAAGACATCCCGGACGTCAGCCTGTACGAGATTAGGATGGCTCTGAAGCAGCTCAAAAACAACAAGGCACCGGGTGATGACGGAATTACGGCCGAACTCCTGAAGGCGGGTGGAAAACCGGTACTTAAGGCCCTTCAGAAGCTGTTTAATTCCGTCATACTTGAGGGAAAAACGCCACAGGCATGGTGCAGGGGTGTGGTGGTGCTCATCTTCAAAATGGGTGACAATGCCCGGCTGAAGAATTATAGGCCCATCTCACTTCTAAGCCATGTCTACAAGTTGTTTTCTAGAGTCATCACGAATCGTCTCGCGCGCAGGTTTGACGATTTCCAGCCACTCGAACAAGCCGGTTTCCGAAAAGGCTTTAGCACCGTGGACCACATACATACGCTGCGGCAAGTTATACAGAAGACCGAAGAGTATAACCTGCCTCTCTGTTTAGCGTTTGTGGACTACGAGAAAGCCTTCGATTCGATCGAGACCTGGGCTGTACTGCAGTCTCTCCAACGGTGCCAAATCGACTATCGGTACATCGAGGTGTTGAAGTGTTTGTACAAAAACGCCACCATGTCAGTCCGACTTCAGGACCAAGCCTCGAAACCTATCCTCCTGCAGCGAGGTGTGAGACAGGGAGACGTCATATCTCCGAAACTGTTCACCGCTGCACTGGAGGATGTCTTCAAGGTTCTGGACTGGAGAGGGCTAGGCATCAACGTCAATGGCGAGTACATCACTCACCTTCGGTTTGCCGATGATATAGTGGTAATGACTGAGACCATGGAGGACCTCAGTACAATGCTCGATGACCTCAGTAGAGCTTCCGGAAGAGTGGGTCTAAAAATGAACATGGACAAGACTAAGGTCATGTTGAATGCCCATGTCACACCCACTCCTATCAAGATCGGAGACTCTACTCTCGAAGTTGTAGACAGTTGTGTCCAGTTAGGTAGGTCTAACTTCGAGAAAGAGGTCAATCGTCGAATCCGACTCGGTTGGGCAGCGGTCGGGAAATTGCGCGATATCTTCTCGTCCAACCTACCGCAGTGTCTCAAGACGAAAGTCTATGACCAGTGTGTGTTGCCAGTGATTACATACGGGACCGAAACGTGGTCGCTCACAATGGGCCTTATCAGAAAGCTTAAAGTCACCCAAAGGGCAATGGAGAGGGCTATGCTCGGAGTTTCCTTGCGCGATCGAATCAGAAATGAAGACATCCGCAAGAGAACAAAGGTTACCGACGTAGCCCGAAGAATTGCCAAACTTAAGTGGCAGTGGGCAGGGCACATTGCTCGCAGAACGGATGGCCGATGGGGCCGAAAAGTTCTGGAGTGGCGACCGCGAACCGGAAGACGTTGCGTTGGAAGGCCTCCCACTAGGTGGGCCGATGACCTGGTGAAGGTTGCAGGAATCCGCTGGATGCGAGTCGCACGGGACCGGTAAATGTGGCGACACTTGGGGGAGGCCTATGTCCAGCAGTGGACGTCTTTCGGCTGAAATGATGATGATGATGATGATGAATTACGGTTACTGCATTGCAATGCATTGCATTCAGAACACCAGAACTACTAACAAAAAAATACGCCATGAATAACGAGTACCTTAAAACTTGTGTTTATTGCATTAGAATATATTATATAAACATAGATATTTCTGAATGATATGTCATCATTCAAAATAATTCAAAGCATTGAATGGTGTCAACTGGATGTTTTTACTTTTGTTTTGTAAATTATTGTAATTTAACTTTCTACCTAAAGACACATTCCAACTCTCGTTACTTTGGTGGTATATTTATCGTTATATTTTACTTAAAATAAAACTAAAATTATTTTACTTTAAATGTTTTCTTGACATTTTCTGTTATGCTGCACCAACTATGTTTTCTCCCGCATTACCCTAAGGCGCGTCGCTCACTCGAACTAAAGTCGAGACGGCGTCAAAGCGCGAGCGCACAAGCGTCACGCCGCATCTACATTTTCTTTAGGAATAAATGGCAGTGCGCTCATATACTATAGCAATAGCGGTCATTGACCTTCCTACATTTATTAAAATTCTTAACTCTGAAATTCAAAAATAAGCCTATTCAAGTCTTGAATCGTCATCTATCGTGATCTTCAACATTTTTTCTAATGAAAATCGATACATGGTTCATTTGTTTTGGTTCGTACGAAGAGATATTAGGGAAAGGGCAATGACCGCTATTGCGGTCTTAACTGGCAGCAATTATAGGGTCGCTACGTCGCCTCGACTTACCAGTGAGCGACGCGCCTTGAGTAGACTAGTAGAAAATGCCCCTGGCTTTAAGTAAGTTCGCCTTTGTACAGTGTTTTATATATCTGTGCATAAAGCTTTAATAGGTACATAAATATTAAAGCTTTATACATAAACACACATCAAAAAAAGTTTGAGATCACTTTGAAAAATCGAAATATTTTTTGTTACGGTAGATTATATTATGATTTCTTCTTCTTTTTATATTCTTTATTTAAAAATATAGATTTAGAATATAAAACAATAAAACAAGCCAATTGTTTTTCCATATAATAGGGCTTTCATGGCAGTCCTAGCTTACGCTCATTCAGAAATCTGATTTAGTCAATTTCAACGGATTTAAAATACTTTTTCGCGGAAAGTTGTGATTGAAAAAATGTCAAGAGGACTATCAGAAGTTTTACGAGCAAGAATAGTAACTTTGAGGGAAGAAGGATACACCACGAGAGAAATAGCACGCAGAGTTGCTATATCCCAATCCTGTGTCGTGACCACGTTGCAGAGGTACCACGGGATGGGTAATTTAGCTGACCGACCCCGCAGTGGTCGCTCAACTGTTTTGACTGCTGCCCAAAAGCGCTATATTAGATTGCTGGCAGCCTGTGACCCAACAATCAACGCTATTAAAATAAAAACATAAGTTCGGGCCGCCTCTGGGCTTGAAGTTAGCACTCAGACCATTCTCGACAATTCAAAAGTGCCTGTAACTGGCCTACTTGAAATAAATGCTTTGATTTTGATTGATTCGGAATTGCTTGCACCAGGCTGGATTGCGAGCACGGAGGTCTTGGCGAGCTCCTCTGAATTCCCGGCAACGTCAACGACTGAGATTGCAGTGGGCTAGGCTTCGGCAAGATGAAGAAGAAAACATTTGGCATAACTGTCTCTTCGTTGACGAATCGCGAATCAGTACTCATCCAGATAACCGACGTGTCCGTGTCTGGAGAAGACCAAGATACCGCGAAAGGCAAAGAACTGCCACTGGAACAGTTCAGCAAGGTAGGAAATCGGTGTCCTTTTGGGCTGGTATTATGATTGGAGCTAGAACGCCTTTGATCCCGTTTTGAGGCTTCATGACAGCAGACATGTATAGAGCAGTTGCTATTGATGGAATTGTCAGACCATTCCGAGTAAACCATGGGCACCAATTTGTACTGGTCGATGATAATGCACCTGCCCATCGAGCTCAACGAGTCAATGCTGCTCTCCGAGAATACTACATCACAAGGTTAGACTGGCCTGTCGGCTCGCCTGACTTAGACCCAAGAGAGCACGCGTGGGATGTGGCGTCCCCAGACAGTGCCTGAGCTCAGGGAAGCTGCTATTCAAGAATGGGACAGGTTACCCCAAGAAATGCTAGATAACTTGATTCTCAGCATGCCCAGGAGGATCTTCGCATGTGTTCGAGCCAGGGGAGGAGTTATATTATATTGAATAATATTTTATTAATAAATTGTTATTTAATTTTGGTTAAACAGTCTTTTTCTTTCTATCAAATTTCTGTTACAATTACATGATGGTTAATTAATAAATTTTTATTTATAAAAAATAATTGTTATTTTTTAATTTCAAGCAGGGTATTTCAAGAAAACACACAACAAAGATTTTTTCTTGATAAAGTTCAATTTAAAAAATTATATCAGCTTATGCTAGTGATCGCAAACTTTTTTTGATATGTGTATGTCAATTAAAACACACATATTCTAATGCAATAATTTAAAACCTATCACTTAATCGATTCCAAATCCAATCAAACTAATTAACTTATTCAGTTCAACGCAGACACGTTACAAAGGCGAAATTCACAGAATAACATTATCATCGCAAATTAATATCTGAGGGCAGGAATGCAAGCCTATAGATATGAGGTCGCTCGTGGTTATAGATAGACCCTGGGGAAACATGCAGCGTTGAAATTGGTGGAATTCCTTTTGAGATTTTGGTATACCACAAAGAATTAGCCAGTAAGGATGGCAGGATCGTTCAGATTTCATCATCTATGCCCTTGTCTTATTACTTGAGATCGGCGCAGCATCTTCAAGAATCGCTTGGATTTTATTTATTTATTAATTTTGATTTTTTTACTGAATGATAATGTCATCATACCAACAGAAATAGTTATTTAAGCAACTTTTGTATAATAAGGGGTATTAAAACACGGATGTGGGTTAATAGTATGTGAGTGTTATAGTATCACATGAGCGTTTTAATACCTAATTATGTACAAGCCTTTATCTACATCCATGTGAATCCTCCACAAAAGGTTCTAAAACCATAAGGTGTTGTAGTGTCTTAAGAAGTCTATCTAAATTCATGGAAATTTTAATTGCTGAGTATTTAATACAAATAAACTATATAGGTTATATTAAAATTATTTACATTTTGGATTGTACAATTATTAAAATGCACAAAGCTTGTATCACTCATTTTTGTAAACAACAAAGTACATAATGCAATACTAATATCGAACAAAAATGGCGGGATACGACGTGAATTCGAATTAACCTATGAGTTTTTTTTTATTACGGCGCTGTGGTAGTGAATCGCACGAGTTGCATTATGAAATTTAGTACAAGATAACACCCGTTTGGATGATATTATGGTTATTATGACACTGGCTGTTTTAATGTTGGCAATAAGCTAACTGTTTCTGATACTTTTATAGAGGACTAGCGGACGTCCCGCGGTTTCACCCGCGTAGTTCCCGTTTCCGTGAGAGTACGGGGATAAAATATAGCTTATGTTACTCAGGGTGAATGTAGCTTTATAATGGTGAAAGAATTTTTGAAATCGGTTCATTACTTCCGGAGATTACCCCCTACATACAAACTTACAAACAAATGTTACTTCTTTATAATATTAGTATAGATATAGATTTATAGCATGGGTGTAGATAAAATAAATGTCTTATTCAATTTTAAAAGAGTTTTCCAAACGCCTAGTTGACGCTTCTCGTGACCCAAGGGCTGGTTATAATCTTGGCTAGAGGCTAAGCGTTGCCAGCTGACAAATTTTTTGATACCCAATTGTAGTTTTTTGTTATTTTAATTAATTTAAACTTTTTAATTGTAATATGTACGTTATAATATTGTATTAGATGAGTTAGCCGCCTTTAGTAGCCTCCATCAGTTTCTGTAATGAACAAACAACAGGACACGCAGGACACGGTATTAAATGCCCCATCGTTTGTGAAACTGGGCCACATTTACACTCCAGGGCAGAGTCATCGCGGGCCTGTGGACGGTGGGCTATGGGCTAACTCGCCGTTCGTCTGTCTCATGACGACAGGCCGTGTCGACGGCGCAGGAGTGTTCCACGCGCGCCTCAAAGAGAGTCAGCAAAAGGAAGGGGTCCGCAAGGACCGATGCCTGCCGGGGTTGCGGGACTGTTCGAGAGAGATACCGTGGCCCCGGAACACAAAGGGCGATGAAGGAACATGGATGGGATTTAGTCAGTAAAGTCAGTAAAATGATGTTGTAGATACTTCTTGCACATCTGTACAGTAGTTCAAGCGCCAAGTCCACCAAAAATAATCAACACAGCAACTAACTATGTTACTTTCAACCTATATATTTTTTGTTACCAGTCACGTATACGTACAGTTAAATACGAGTGTCTAACTCGTATTTAACTGTACTTATACAACTACTGTAATTATTTTTTAGTTATTCATGCATGCTGTGTCTATCGCATCATATTGTACACTTGGTGTGTATCTTAGATTGTTTTATTAGATTAAAAAGTGTAACAATTGTAGATAGACCAATAAATAAATAAAAGTCTGACACTCCCTCCCTCCTGCTCCGCCCAAAGCGGGAGGAGTCATTTGATGATTTCCCATCCGAAAAAAGGGCACAGTCATCAATGAATACCCACCTCAACAAGTTATCCTTGCTGCGGCCGACATTGATCCGGAGTCTATTTAAAAACAGTGGTCAGCCATGGCAACTCATCACAAATAACATATTACAGCATGGAAATGATAAGATAAGACCATAACATAATAGGTAATCGTTGATAGTTCGAACATAGATAGCTGTATCGAATGTAATGCAATCGTTCAGATCGATACACGCGCTCGCCTCCTGTCTAGCTCATCACTGTTGCCAGGGATGGAATCACGGACTGCGTGTATTTATTTAAAAGCTTTATTGTACGTAGGTAGTTAATTATAATTCGGGCACGTGTATGGTATTCATAATAATGAAGCTGTACTTTCTTTAAGAGGAAAAACCAGCCGAGAAATTATGTACTGAAAACTGTATCCAAATATCTCACTACAGAAATATAATATGTCTAAATGAAAAATGCTAGCTAAAAGAACAAGAAGCACTAGAAATATACTAAGAAGTTAGTTTTTTAGACATTATTTTGTACCCTATCACTATGTTTTCCTATTTAACCCAAAGGTTGACTGGTAGAGAATGCCTTGTGGCATTAAGTCCGCCTATGTTCCACTCTTGTACATGAAGTTTAAATAAATAAATTTACAGGGTGTAAACATCTCTCATCACGAAGCCGGCAACTTAGCATTCTGTACATCATACTAAGTCACTTTACGCAAAAATTATTGCTGGAAACGATTTTTTTTTTGGGGTGAAAAATCACGTTTTGCGGTAAAACTCAATGTACCGCACTCAAAAAATTGTGCTGATGGATGGATTGAATAATAAATGGTTGTGGAGGTGTTAAAAGTAAAAATCTTATTAAAAACATTCATTTAAAAAAAAACTTGTGAAAAAGTTAGAACTTTTAACCCCAATATCTCCGTAAAGATATACTCTAGTACACCAAAATAGATCAAAAACTGGACTGTAATCAGATTTCCTAAAATTTTGCCATTCTACTTATTCTAGTGTTTCTCTTTTCAAAGCTTTTTTGAAAACATAGCTTTTTTGGATTTCATTCGCTGTTTATTTTTACTATGAGCGGTAAAATCCATTAAACACGAAAACTAAAATTTAATTTAGTATTTTTAAAATCCCTCAAGAACATTGTGGCACAGAAGAGGAAACTACATGCCACGCGAATATTCTTAGAGGTTAAAAAACAAGGCCTCTGACCACGACTAGCAGTTTTTGCTTTACAAACACACTAACATACATACACACATACATTCACCCCTTTTACCCATGGGTGTAGACTGTATAAAAAAATACAGAACACTAAATAATTTTCGTAATACCTACAACATTATACGTCAAGAAACATCTTCCCAACCAAGTCTAATTCAAAACATAACTTTATCAAAATTGCCAACTCAAAAGGGAAACAAAAACAGGATCGCTCACTCAACCGGCAACAGAGGTAAACACATCTCGAGATATCGCAGATATCTACAGATATGCCCCGAGGGCCGCTGTCACCGTGAGAAGGGAACAGAATAAGGCCCAAGGTGCACTTGACGGAATGATTAAGAATGTCGGTCAAGCTTGTCTCTTGGGCTACGTTCACACCAACGCGCATAGTCTGCTGTCTAACTGTTAGTATCCAGTACAAAATGTATGAAAGATTTAAGGCTGATTTACATTGATCCAGTAGCTGGATTCACTGGATTCCAGCGCAGGATTGGCATTGATACTGGATCAGGCAATTTACATTCAGTCCAGTAGACAGTCTTACTTTGTTGAGGTACATTACGCGGCGACGACTGACTATTGCGTTTACACGGATCCAGTGCCACGTGATGCGCGGCGTGCAGGGGGAGGACACTGGATTGAAAAATAGGAACGTAGCCTATTCCGATCCAGCGCTGGATACTGGACGCTGTACTGGATTGTTACATATTTACATTAACTCAGTGCGGATCCAGCTACTGGATCAATGTAAATCAGCCTTTACTTCTGATTCGTTTTTGCTTTTCAAACATTTGCGAAGTCGGCGGCCGACTATATTTTGGTTTGAACACGGCCATACGACTAACGTGTTTGTAGCAACAAGGAGTGACGATTTTGTGAGATGAATTGGTGTATGATAAATGAATGAAGACTTTTTTTAACATGATATAATAGTACGCCTGCTTTCCCCGACGGGATAGGCAGAAGAACTACTGCGCACTAGGCCAATCGGTAGTACCATGCTTACAGTAGATACACCCACAATTTGCCATTTATGTTTAAGGTATTTTTCAACCTTTGTAGTATTTTGAAGATACCAGACCCAAATCATGTGCGTAAGCACAAATGAGCAGTGCCATAAATAGGGCGGTGCCACCGGTGCCCAGGCACAGGTACTCTGGGGGCGCAAGAATGGCCAGACCAAGCAGGACTATTATTTTTTCGGTTTGCTCCTTATAAGTTCTCGCTGCGCTCTTAGTCCTCGATTCCAACACAAACGTACCTACATGCCAGTATCATCAAAAACGTCTGTTAAATTAGACAAAACATCAAACAAAAGTAAATCTTTAAACAAAGAGTTAACTTATCGGTCGAAAGTAACATTAAACTTGTATGAGTGACATGAACAGGGCTCTACTACGCCGAACTTATTCTAAAACTAGATGAACGATACTTGAACCGAAAGATATAATTATTTTCCCCACAAATTAACACGTGATCATCTTTCAACAAACAACACACAAAGATAAACTCACGAAAAGCCGAGTTACGTTGTAAACCAACACAAAACAATGTTTTACAAACAAAGTACCAAACCCTTTATTACGAACTCCCAAAGTATCAAGATTCGTCTCTGCGGTACACGAGTCGAGTACCTACCAATTCATTGATTTACACAAATTTAGAACGGATCCACCCTTATACACCCATGCCATGGCAGGATCAATAGACACCTATACGTAGCCGCTATATGGCTACTTATACATTGTTATACATTTGTTTAGCTCTGACAATGCCTTGAGGATATAATGGTAATGTTACAATACATTGGCCTCGTTTTGTTGAGATGAATAAGTTGAAAATATTGGTGTTTTTTTATGAGATTGATATTAGAAAAAACATCAAAGAAAATTAGAAGCGTCATGAATATAGCTCGAATAATGGATTAATAAAAAATGCTTTATTACATTATTATTACACACCAAGCTTTGTTATAGCTCATTGTAATCCTACTTCCTACTAATATTATAAATGCGAGGTTTGTGAGGACGGATGGGTGATAGAGATAGATGTTTGTTACTCTTTCATGCAAAAACTGCTGACCGGATTTGAATAAAATTTGGCACACAGATAGTTTATAACCTAGAACGTAGAATACCTTGTATCCCGGATAGTTTATAGCCTAGAACGTAGAATACCTTGTATCCCGGATAGTTTAAAACCTAGAACGTAGAATACCTTGTATCCCAGATAGATTATAATATAGAACGTAGAATACCTTGTATCCCGGATAGTTTATAACCTAGAACGTAGAATACCTTGTATCCCGGATAGTTTATAACCTAGAACGTAGAATACCTTGTATCCCGGAAAGTTTATAACCTAGAACGTAGAATACCTTGTATTCCGGTAGTACGATATTGTGGGATAATTACTGATCTCCACGCGGGTGAAGCCACGGGTTTAAACTAGTCATTTATAAAACCACACTGAGATAGACTGGAAAGCTCTTGCATACTCGCAACCGACGACTTGTAGATGCAACCACCCAGTGTTCCGTTAATGGACACGTAGTTGGGTGTAAAACCGAGTCAGTCAAAACCATTAACGGTAAAACGCCGAACCACCCTGTTAGCACATAACGCCGATACTAGTTAACCGACCTGTGCGCGAAAGTTGAGGATACAACGTCTTATCAATGTCTTATCGCTGATATTATCAATGCCTTCTAGAAAACCGACAGTCTTCAACTGACAGTCATCTTGTAATTTCAATAGTAGTAAAGTACCTACTACGAGTACTCTATATTTTTTGGAGTACCAATTCAAAAAGTCTATTGGTGCGAGAGAAAAAAAATCTCTGTAGGATTGCAGTTTTTTTTCTGTTGTTAAAAAATAACTAGGTCCCAATGTTTTTCGATTAGTTTTTTTCGATATTCAACTAAATTATTCTAACGGAACATAATATTTATTGAATATTTAGTAGTTTACTTTATTCGAATAATTTCTGAAACAAATTGTTGTGATCTATTCACGAGATAACTATTACGTTGTAGGGGGTTATTGTACATTTGTCACAAAGTTAATTCGCCACGAGAAAAAGTATGTGCAAACTCGCCATAACTCTATTTTCATGAAGGAAAATCCGCCATATTGTTTATTTCCGTATAGATAGCAGAAAAATCAAACAAAAAGTAGATTATAACGTTATTTATTTATTTTTAATAATCACAGAAATTCACATATAAATCACAGTTCTACTTACAGCTAAAATATACGCTATTATTGTCTATTGAGCTTTCCCTTGAAAAGCTAATTGATTGGAATTCTAGTAAATGGCAACAAGCTTTATGCGTTTGATAGATTAATCCGCTTGTTATTGTCGGTAAAGCTCTAAAGTCTAATATGATAATGAATGTAGCTAATTGTGGTTTAAAGTGGAACCGCCAGGGCGCGTTAATGACTTTATAAAAAATAGTCATTCAATGGGATTAAATGAACTTAAAGGGATCGTATTGATGATTTTAATTATTACAATTTTGTAAACACTTATGCGTTAAGGTAGAAAATCATAATTTGTTCAACATACAGCCAGTTTTAAGAAATATATTAACAATCCATATAATGTTTGTTATACCGGAAAAACAATACGTACTTATATTATACACATCTACGTTGACAAATACAACACCTATAGTATATGTAGTACCTAGACTTTTAAAATATCCATACAAAATGAATTTCTAAAGCAATGTTTTCTGATTAAATCATCATCTGCCTAGCCTTTTCCCAACATAGTTGGGGTTGGCTTCCAGTCTAACCGGATGCAGCTGAGTACCAGTATTTTACATGGAGCGACTGCCTATCTGACCTCCCCAACCCAGTTAGTACCGGGCAATAGGAAACCCCTTGGTAGTTGTTTTCTGATTAAATATCTACTGAAAAATACAATTCAGATCGACGGCAGCTTTGCCGTTTGCTACGTACCAGTCCGACAAAATATACGTCACGGATACGACAAAAAGAAGAAGGAGCTCGTGGCTAAATAATAACAGCCACTCGGGTCGATTGTTAGATTAAGCCGTGCTTGCCTAGGTTGGTCTGTGGATGGGTGACCGCCCATTACATAAAGCACGTTAAGCCGTTGGTCGCGGCTGTCATTATTAGATCTTTGACAGTCGTTAGGTAGTCAGAGGTCCAAAAAGTGTGACAACCAGTCTTACCAAGGGGTATCGTATTACCCGGTACTAACTGGGTTGTGGAGGTCAGATAGGCAGTCGCTCCATGTAAAATACTGATATTCAGCTGCGTCCGGTAAAACTAGAAGCCGAACCCAACATAGTTGGGAAAAGGCTAGGCAGATGATGATGATACGACACAAAGAAGAGAAACACAATTTAGTAAAAGCGCAGTTGTTTTAATGTATTCTATGCCAAGAACGGATGTACGGTGCGGTAATGCCATAAACCTGTCTAGGTACGTGCGAGTGTTGCCAATGAACTACTGCCACTAAACTGGGTTAGTGGGTGTGAACTTGGGTTTACAGGGCCCTGAGTAGTTTTGATTTTATATTGGAATGTAAGGTGAACAGTGTAAGGTGAACAGTGTTTCTTTGAGAGGATGTACGAAAGATTACTTTTTCTTGTTATTTTTTTTATTCCATTCCTTATTGTGATTTATTTTTCTGCAGTGCAACAGCTTGTTTGTTATCTTGAACATCTTTTCTCAAATAAATTAATTATTTATTTGCATTTATTGCAGAAAATAGTAAAACCACAGAACGTTTTATGCTATTTTATGACGGTTTATTAATAATATCTGGATGACCGAGCTCGGTTTTTTTTTTGGTGAACGATTTTTTCTAAAAATAAAGTCGCAAGAAAAAAAAAACTGAAATAGCTAGTACGAATTATCGCCCCCGAAACCTACTGCATACGAATTTTCACGAAAATCGTTGGAGCCGTTTCCGAGATTCAGATTATATGTACGTTAACGGAAATGTATGAAATCTAGGAATTATACACAATTCATAGGAAATGCATACAATTCCGAGCCTACTTAGGAAATGTGTAAAATAATGTTTCTTTACTACACACATTTCCTAGGAATTGTATGTAATCCTAAAATGATACTAGGAAAAGTATAAAAACGAATGCTCTCTGTGAATAAAATAAATAAAACATGTTTGAGAACTGAAATCATTTTTTTTTTACAAAAATTGCTCGTTTATAGGTATTAATTAGATTATGAACTTTATGTTAAGCATAATTTCAAACGTTAAAACGCCATTTTCTCTGCATCTTTAAAAAGTTCTATATTACACAAGTAAAATTGAGTAATAACAATAAAATAAATTAACCTTTATTTTCAGACTACAGTCCATAACTTTGTTAGTATTTTAGTGTTAGTAACAATGGTGCTTATGTAATTAGGTTAGTATTGTTAGTGTTTACAACTTAAATATTTATTTAGTTAGACCTAAGACAGTCCTCACCCAGTGTCTCTGGAAGGGGCAGTCCGGTCTAGCAGCAATCATCTTCAAAATGCTGTTGTCACTACCATGCAGGCGCTGCAGTAAGGAAGCCGCTTTTTTTCGCATGATAGCGTGAAAGCCATCTGTGCGAGCCTCTGCGAACATTCCCGATGCACTACAACGCCACGGCAGTCCCAACAGCATCCTGAAGGCGTTATTAAATTGGACTGGTAATGATTGTGCCCTTAAAATCTGTAAATCAAATTCATCATCATCATTCCCCTGCACTTATCCCAACTTATTTGGGGTCGTCGAAGCATGTCTTCTTCCATACTTCCCCATTACTCGTAATATCAACAGTCACCTCCTTTATATCCTTTGTAAATCACACTATCTAACACAATATTCAACTACACTATTATTGTAATTTATATTAATCTCTATAAAAGATTTCCACTATCTTAGTAATAAAAAACCTTTCTACCTATAAAATATTTAAATCTAGTTAGTCAAAGCTTACTTTACAAAGAGGTATCGCTGCGACATTATTAAGGCACCCATAAAACACAAAGGGGCTCCTAGCACTAAGATGGAATGGATTGCTAATCCTGGTTCTCCGTTGGAACATTGCAGGCTTTTATGCTCCTGCAGTAGCGCGGTACTTAATTGAACTTACAGTTGTATTAGCATTACTTATTGTTGCAAAGAAAATGGCAGCTTTTTTGCAGTTGTTTTGTTATGATTTTATTTCATTAATGTTAAGAGTTTTGGATAATTCAATCGGCCGAAACCACAACCCTATTATAATACTAATAATAATATATACAAAATCAGCTTGTTCAACGTTATCGTAAAATACCTGTATAGAGTCAGTGTCTCAGCAGTGGGACACTGTTAGAGGGAGATAGCCGCAATATATCACGTGGACCCATTTTAACATGGTGGATAGCACAAAATAGGATATTGATCCAATATATTCATATTACCAATATAAAAAAAAACCAATAGACCAATGTACTGAAATATTCAGGTAGAAAACAAAGCCTTTCATCATTATTTTGAAAAGTAATCTACCTAGAATTAACTGTCAAAACATCGTATTCCCTCTTCTTACTGCATAACTAAATGCAAGCACCAACTGCAATCCCGCCTAGTTTAGATAAAGGAATCATTCCAATTAGCCAGAGCAAATACCTAGAATTGAATACAGATTTACGCGGCGTGCTTGTGCCAGTAAGCAGGGAGAACAGAAGGCCACAGTATAATCGACGAAAATTATTGATTTTAAACAAACATTAAGTAATTAAAACATCTACGAAAACATAATGTACGTCAGAAAAAATCTGCACCTTTTTGGTAAAAGGGTTGACAGACATAATTACAGTACTAGAAATAGGGACCAACTAGTTCAGCCAGGTTTCAGACTCGCTAAAGTAGACTCATCTTTCATGGGGTACTGTTTGAGATGCTATAATAAAATTCCACAAAGTATTCTTGAACTGAATGAGACGAAATTTAAAACATGCATTAAACGCACACTATGTAAGCAAGCATATTACAAGTTGAGCGATTATATCGCTGATAAAAATGCTTGGCTCAATGCTGGTCCTGCTCCACATGGACAGGGGCGCATAAATTGATAGCATTATAGTGTATTGTTGGAGCTGCTGAAGATTGTACAACTATCTTTGCATTGTATAGAATCAATCTCTTTAGTATTATATAAATGCATAGCCCATATTGTGTGAGTACTATGTACTAGAAAGCTATCATTCACTGGAAACCTACGTCTTTTCTTGACTTGAATGTGCCCTGGCGGTTTGGAGTATGTCATGCTCACTCTATTGTCTCGCTGATGGTGGCGCATGTTTCGGATCATTTAGTTCCCTTCAAAATGGTTGAGTTGAATGGTGCTGATCCATGCGTCATGTCCGTGAACGGGCGCTGTCAGTTGTGACTGGTCATCTCTTGGTTGCCATGGCTTATTTGAATGAATTATTTTGAATTGTATTTTTTTTTTTGTTTGTGTGTTTTTGCTGTGGACACTTTTACCGTGCACATCTTGCTACATTGTTCTCACATAATATACCATCTCAACGTGAATGATGTAACCAAGATTGTGTAACAATATTCTGATTTAAAAGAGTGTCCATGGAGTTTCTTGCCCATTCTTCTCCATAGAGATCTACGCTAGGGAATGGGCAACTACAGTACTTTCACAGTTTTTATGTCTTGTGACTGGGACTGTAGCTACATTTAATTTTCATCTTTGTTTCGACAATTCAAAAGTGCCTGTAACTGGCTTACTTGAAATAAATGCTTTGATTTTGATTTTTGATTTTGATAAAATCATGCCTGTAATCCCCGAAAAGTTAGGCAGAGGTCAAATTCAAATTCATTTAGTAAGTATAAGTAAAAAATAGGTGGTAAAAATACATAACATTCAGAAACTAACTATGTTCCGCCCATGTTCCGCTGGTAGGCATACAAAATGTTTCTCAAATTACATAAACTTAAATTAAATCAAAATCAATAAATAACAGTACAGTTTGATTCACTAAATAATTAAAATCACCAAATATCAATTATTGGTGTACCTAATGGTGCACCCACATTTTGCAGCGATGTTAAAATCTCTTGTAATAGGGGGTGAGCCTATTGCCATCAATCGAGCACAGGCCTAGTGACTATGGTTGCTACCGAGAATTTCCTGATGGAAAACCCAATAACACTTTGCCCGACCCGGGAATTGAACCCAGAACCTCTTGCTCAGTAGTCACGCTTGCTACCACTAGACCAACGAAGCAGTCAATATACAGTAAACGTATATCTAAAATGCAAAAATATAAATATTTGTAATTTTGAGTTGGCTCAGCAACCTCTTGGCCACGAGCTACATACTCAATAGTACACCATGTTGGACAGCGACTGCGGAGAAAGGAAATGAAAGGAATTACTTAGAGCATGAGTAACCGCAATATGATGATCCTCACATGCGCGTCCATCAAAAGTCGCGTCCGAAGTTGCATCGACTGGGGTCGTGACACGGTGTTACGGTGACCAACACTCTTTTCTGATTAATTTCTGTCTATAACATTATTCACATCATCGAGGCTTGTGTTTGGTTGCATTTCCTAAACTGGTCTTACTGTACTGTTCTATAATACGTCTGCACTGAATCTCCGACGTCTAACGTCGCACTGACCTCCGATTATAATTGTTTGATATAACTATCCATTGTTACGACGAGCTGAGGTGAATTGTAAACGGATAGATTGTGGCTCCGGAGGTCAGATGCCGAGTTATTGGAGCTTAAAGCAGTAGTTGTCAAGTACGTACTTCGTAACTGACCAAATTCTAGATAGATTTGTCAGTGGATAGGGGTCGACGAGTTTGCTACGCCGTAGTTTGAGTTGCTACGCACCGGCTACGCTATCGTAGTAAATCTGTGCAATATATTCACCGACTGTGAAGGAAGTTATTTATTTTAATATACTCGTATTCATTATTATTTACTGATAGAATGCATAAAATATAATTTATATAAATATAATATAAAATATATATAAATAAAATAAAAATGCTTTATATCGAACATTTGATTTTGGAGTCAGCCTCGAGGTCTAGTGGTTGCTACCAGTGCCCTGTTGATGGCAACAGGTGACGTGAGACTTTAACTGAACGTGGGAACACGATAAGTACATCTCTACCTAACCTGTCAGGAAAAACAAGTGTTTGTTACGTTATTCTGTATTGAGCAAAAAAATGGAAAACCGGATTGGAACTAAATTCAAAGTTTGAAATATGAACGCTGAATAATTGCATCCAACATCGATATTTTTTACCCGAAACCAATAACTGGAATTACCAATATTGTAAACCGAACTATGATTCCCGATACACAGTAAAGATTAAAACTGCTGTATTGAAATTCTCGGTAAAATAATATGGAATAACCGAGTTTTGTTACAAATATAAAATAGTATCTAGAATTTCACTAGCAATATGCTGAACCAGTAATTGTTGAACATATCTATAGAAATAAATAAATTGGAGTATCTGTTTGTAATTTCAAAATAACAGCATTATTCTAAATGCCTAGAAACGAATTTAGGGTACTTTAGTACTTATAACAAAAAAAAAACTTATCTGTTAAGTATCAAGTCTGCCTGTTTGTTCCAGCTAATCTCCGAAGCGGCAGGACCGATTTAGACGATTTTTTTACTAGCAGATAGTTGATGTTCTAAGCAGCAACTAAGACTACTACTTTTATTAAAAAAGAATTAGGGTTCCGTGCAAAAAATATAACCCTTGAAATTGTTAACCAAAATCCGATTCAAGTATGGAATTGACTTTTTTTTAAATTTCGCACGGACGCGGACGACGAAGGTCGCGGGCAACAACTATTCTGTAATTCATTTGTTCACGAATTTCCCAGGAATTAATAAGAGGATTCGAGCAAAGTTTCTATGAATTAATTTTCCAGATACATTGGCACGTCTATCAGAAATTCTTAAAACCATTAATTGCAAATTCGGTTAAAACTGTTTTACTGCGTCCGAAAACCGTAATTTCAGATTCCTGGTGAGTACCAAGTGAAAACTCAATTTTAGGGAGGAGAAACTAGGTCGGACAAATACTTTTGTTTTAGATTTCATACATACTTGTAGTTCCATTAGATAGTAGAACACAAAAATTTACATTTCCATTGAAAAAAAAAATATATTTATTTATTTAAACTTCATGTACAAGAGTGGTACATAGGCGGGCTTAATGCCACAAGGCATTCTCTACCAGTCAACCTTTCATATCACTCCGTTTGACGAACAACTTTTTAGTTACACTTATTTGTCGATAAGACAATAATTATTTTAATCCAAAAACATAAAGTGATTATTTTTTAAATAAATAATTATGAAAACGAAGAAAAAGACCTCAATTTATATGATTATGATCCTCGCAACTATAATAGACGTGCACGGTACGTATGCCATAGGTGCTAGATAAACATTCAAAAAAACATACAAAATTATTAAGTGATAAACTTGTAATTAAAACGTATTAGTACCAGGAATCCATAAACCATTTGGTTTCAGCTCTCAAAATCTGAATGTTTCAAAGTCAAACACAATTCCTTGGACAAACACCTACTTCGTTACATCACGACCGCAATGTACCAGGGTCCCAGTAAGGCGAGGAGATCTATTATTCCGAATTTCAATAGAGACAAAGTTCGGCACGTGACCGATGTCCGTTGGGAGACTCGCGTGGTACTTTAGTTAGGGAGGACATACACTAGTGGAGATGGCGATTGAATTGAAACTGGTGATTTATTTTGTAGAGTTAAGGTCTATATTGTTACCTAATGCTATTTTATTCATCATCATCATTTCAGCCGAAAGACGTCCACTGCTGGACATATTGACCGGTCCTTAGCGATTCGCATCCAGCGGATTCTTGCAACCTTCACCAGGTCATCGGTCCACCTATTAGGAGGCCTTCCAACGCAATGTCTTACGGTTGGTGGTCGCCACTCCAGAACTTTTCGGCCCCATCGCTCATCCGTTTTGCGAACAATGTGCCTTGCCCACTGCCACTTAAGTTTGGCAATTCTTCGGGCTACTATTTTATTAGCATGCACTTATGACGGGAATTTCTATGGCCTAGAAGACAAACATAACACCGAGATAAACAGACACCGATACACACAGATTTTTGGGGAAGAAGGCGAAAGGGAATATGGGTACTTACAAATATTGTAAACAGAAAATCAAACAAGTTAATTATCAGTCACAAATGACGTGATTAATAATAATATACCTAGTTCAGTTATAAAACTGTAAGTTACGAGTATATATAATAAATTTATTGTTTGAAATATGTGCGTAAAGAATTGAGCTTCGTCGCCAATTGTTTCTTTGACGTGCATATATCAAAGAGTATATAAATCACTAGCATATATTTTTTTCTATTTGTTTTCTTATGTAGGTAGTAGGCTGCCACTTTTTCTTTATTTTTATTATAGGTTATTATGTTTCAAAGTTCATTATTTATTACTATAAATATTTTTTTATAACCCTAGTTTGTAAGCTCGCAATTTTACTAACAAGTAGGGATGTAATCTTAGGATGAATCTGAAATTGTGTGAGACTGCACCAGCAGACTCACGATGTCCGCGATTACGCGGAGCCCTAATCAAAATATTACTTGTCCAATCGACAAGGGGAAAACAATTATTAGGTACACTTACCCCTCACGTTGGACTGATGTGTGGCGTAGTCCCTGGTCACGTCGTATCTGGGTGGGGTGTAAGTGTAAATGTGTTTTGTGTTGTGCATGTGAAATTAAGTCAGATTCGACGGTATTCCAAGGACGCCCACAGCGCGTACCGTCGACTGCCTGGTCAAACCTTCCAAGATCACACACGTGGCACTTTCCAGTCAATGTCCAACTGAATCTTATCCCGGTTAGCCAACCAAGTGGGGATTTTCAATAGTTCAGCACTAAGTTTAGGAAGTCACCGGCGTCCAAACGACACAAAAGCCGGCTACTTAACCAACAAATTATTCGCGGTCACGACCCAAGATGGCGAAATGTCTCAATTTTCACTCAATTATCAACAAAATATCAAACACCGATCAAGATTGTATCGGATTAACATTAACTCAAAGTTTTAATCAATAATTACACGACAGCAGCGTGCACCAAAAAAACAAGAACGCAAGCGACCATTTTCCAACCAAGATCGCACAGACAACCAAACGTCATCGCACTGACAACTGAAACGTCATCTGTCAAACGTCAAAAAACTGCGTTCGGAAACTTATGGGATGAAACATCTAACCCCCCGGACGGGCCGTCCCGTCCGCTAATCAATTGGCAGTCTTGACAAGGTTGCGACCGCTCTCTTCATAACCGATCCATCCACCAAAACCTCAGCAAAACGAGGTACCCCGTCGGTGCCAGCCACCAAATTGAGAATGCGCCCCCTGCGCCAATACAGAGGCTTGAGGTTGGCATCCTTAATAAGGACGAGGTCTCCTATCTTGGGCGGATGAGTTTTATCAGTCCACTTGACGCGCTGCTGGAGGATGTGCAGATACTCTAAGCTCCAACGCTTCCAAAAGCTCTGAGTGAGCTGTTGCACCAACTGAAACCGCGATAGCCGATTTTGGCTCACATCAACAAAAGGGTACTCAGGCAGAGCGACAAGTGGCTGTCCAATCAAGAAATGGCCCGGGGTTAGAGCCTCCAAATCGTTCGGGTCCGAAGAGAGCGGGCACAATGGACGCGAATTTAGTACCGCTTCAATGCGACAAAATACCGTAGCTAATTCCTCAAAGGTGAGAACGGTGTCTCCCAACAATCTCCGCCAGAGTCCCTTTGCCGCTTTCACCGCGGCCTCAAAAATACCCCCCCAATGGGGGCAGGCTGGCGGGTCAAACAACCAAGTGACCCCTCGACGGGCCAATTTGTTACCAATGTCAACCTGGCTCTCATTAAGAAAGTCATACACTTCTTTCAAATAGTTACTTGTACCCTTGTAGTTGGTACCGCAATCAGACCTGATCAGAGAAGGTAACCCACGGCGAGACGTAAATCTATCCAAAGTTGCCACAAAGGCCTCCGTCGAGAGGGAGGATACCAGCACCAAGTGCACTGCCTTAGTTGACAGGCAGATAAATACGCACAAATAAGCCTTGACAATTTTACTATTGCGAAGGGTAGACGTCTTTATCGAAAAGGGACCAGCAAAGTCCGTTCCTACGTCTGCAAAGGGCCTCGCCTCATTGACACGATCAGCAGGCAAGTCTCCCATCTGGGGCTACATCGTTGGGGCCTTAGTCCGATAGCACGGTATGCAACGGAAGACGATGCTACGAATGGTACGACGAGCCGACAAAATCCAAAACTCTCGCTGCAGAATGGCCAACAGCGCATTGCAACCGGCGTGCGAGTTCTTAATGTGACGATCAGTCACCAACAATTTAATCAAATGGCCCGCCTTGGGCAACAAAATGGGGTGACGGACCCCATAAGGAAGGCTAGAGTGCCTCAACCGTCCTCCAACACGCAAAAGACCCGTTTCATCCAAAAAGGGGTTCAACTTACTAACGGCTCCCGACAACTTAACTCTACCGGACTTCAAGGTCTCGATCTCCTTCTCAAAGTGTACGGCCTGCACAGAGCGAACCCACAGGAGGAGTGACTCCTGTCGCTCTTGAGGAGAGAGAACCGGTGACAGGCGCTTGTCCCCTGGATTCCTAGCATTGTGACCAAAACGCCTGATCCACGAGGTAACGTTCAACAATTTGTCGAGGGAGCTGTATCGATTCAACAAAATATCAGGATCAAACGGTGGGTCCTTCGTCCCAACAGCGAGCACCTTAAGCCCGGGCAAAGGATCCGACATCAAAACTGGCGTTCGAGGCCAATCATCCTCGGGGCGAGTCAGCCAATCCGGTCCCCACCAAAGAGGGTGCACAATCAGGCGGGGGGCCATGCACCCACGTGAGGCTACGTCGCCGGGGTTCAAGTCTCCAGGCACGTGCCTCCAAATCAAAGGCGTTTCGGAATTTTGTATCTGTGACACTCGGTTCGCAACAAAGACCTCCAAGGAGTGGACGGACGTCTTCAACCAGCACAAAACAATTTGACTGTCCGTCCAGGCGTAAGAATTCCGAATGTTCACAGATCCACCTAAAGTTCGAGCAACGTGATTCAAGAGACGCACAAGAAGCGCCGCCCCTGACAACTCTAACTTAGGGATGGTCAATGCCGTCCGGAGGGGGGCCACCTTGCTCTTGGCCATGATCAGTGACAACTTCACCTGGCCTGTCGCGCTGACGGTGCGCAGATAAACAACAGCTGCATAACCGTGCGAAGATGCGTCACAAAACCCATGAAGGGTAGCAGTATAGTTCCCAGGGGGGAGGATAGCGCGTGGTAACGCGACCTCGTTGACCGCAGGAAGTGCGGATACAAATTGGAGCCAATCTTCCAAAAGGGTTTCCCGAAGTGGCTCATCCCAACCAAGTTCCGCGGTCCAAAGGCGCTGGAGAAAACATTTCGCCCAAAACAATACCGGGCATATCCAACCATTCGGGTCAAAGGTTCTCGTGACAGTAGACAATACCAGTCGTTTAGTCCAAGTGTGTGGTGACTCAAAATCGACATCATACGTAAAGGTGTCTTGGACTGGTCGGTACTGAACGCCGAGAACGGCCAACATAGCAGGGTTGTCAGCATTTTCAAACAAATGAGGATCCTGCTTATGATCCTCTTCCACATCTTCCAACAGTGCTGGCGAGTTGGACACCCACTTACGCAACTCATAGCCAGCGGAATCCAAAATTTGAACCAACTCGTCACGCAACAGGATAGCTTCCTCAACCGTGGAAGCCCCAGTGCAGACGTCATCAACATACAAGTCCGTTTTCAAGATGGCGGACGCCCGAGGGAACTTCAAGCGTTCTCGGTCCGCGAGCTCCCAAAGCGAACGAATAGCAACAAAAGGGCTCGATCGAAGGCCGTACGTATTCGTGTTGAGCTCATAAACAACCATGGGGTCCCGGGGATTCTCTCGCCACAGGATCAACTGATAACGTCTGTCATCCCGGTGAATAACCGTTTGCCGGAACATCATTTTGATGTCAGCCACAAAGACTACTTGATGACGACGAAAAGACGTGATGACATCACAAAGGTCCCTCAACAATTTGGGGCCGGAGTGCAAGCAATCATTCAAAGAGACACCAGAGGAAGTCCGCGCAGACCCATCAAACACTGTGCGCAGCTTACCGGTGGATGCCTTGAGGACCGCGTGATGCGGCAGAAAGTAATGCTCAACTGAGCGCCAATCCAAATTTGACACCGACATGTGTCCCAAGTCTACGTACTCACGCATGAAATCTAAATATTTCTGCCGCAGCACCGGATCCCTGGCCATACGGCGCTCCATCGCCAACAATCTCTTCTCGGCCATAGGTCTGGACTCGCCGAGAGGTGGTCGAACTGCAACAAAAGGCAACCGTGTTACGAGCCGACCGGAACGGAGTCGACCTGTGTTGTTCTGATAGAACAACTCGCACTCCTCATGTTCCGGGTTCAAGCGGGCCACTTGCGGTGGCTCCTCAACCTCCCAAAACCTCTGAACAGCGTCAGAGAGAGCGGAGCCACACGCCAACGCAAAATCAGGCTCAGGTGGAGGGGCAGCCTTCAACACTGGGCCCATCACCGCAAAGCCAAAGATGGTCGAGACAGCCACCAAACCGTTCGGCTGCAAGACTTTCATATTACCCAACAATATTCTCCCTAGTACATCGGAACCCAATATCAAATGAGCTGTATTAGGGGAATCAAACCGGCGGTCAGCCAAATCCAGGCCTGACGTCAACCGGACAATATCAGGCGACAGCTGACGTTGGGGATGACAGCCCAAAATACTCGTCAGAACAATAGCCGAAGGAAAAAACTTAGGGTCCAAACAACCCACAGGAGTGAGCCCAAATAAGGTTTGTCCCTCAACAGTCGGGATAGGTGTTTCGCCTATTCCATTAATCGTGCCTGAAAAGGCACGGACAACCAGGCTCACCCGACCCGCTAACCAAGACGACAAAAGGCAACCCTGGGCTCCCGTGTCCAAAATGGCACGGACCACAACAGAGTCCCCCGTGGGTCCCCAGACCCTGACCGATGCCGTTGGCAACAAAACCGTGTCGATCTGGGGAGGTACGTTAGCGGGACAGGCGCCAATTTCCTAGCAATGCCTGGGCGGCGACCGATCGCCGCATCCAGGCTGGGGTCTATCCCGATGAGGATAGTAATCAAACTCCTCGTCCGCGCGATGTCCCGAGCCGCGCGCCATCGCTGGAGGGGCATATCCCACTTGACGCCTGAGTGGCGGGGGGCGCGTCGCCAAACGGGGACGTTCCGCCAACGGAGGGGAGGGAAGGCGGTGCTGGTCTGGCCAATGTTGCCTACCAGCAGCTGCATAATCGCCTTCACGAGGGGAGGTCAATCGGCGGTCGCGCGGCTCCCGATCAACTGGCGCGGGGGGTGGAGTACGGCGGTCAAAGTTGTAGGCCCCTCCTCGATCTTGAACCGGCGAGCGAGGAGCCCGGTGCTCATCTCCATTATACCCCCCCCCTGCGCGAACCCCCATCAGAGGCTGGTCTGTCAGAGCGGTTCGCGTTGGCGCACAAAACTTCAAGATGTGAACCCCTACAAATTGAACAAGGGCGGGGGTTGGGGCAATCCCGATGAAAATGATTCCCCAAACAAGAAAAGCACAGACGGCGTGCATTGGCAACTCGGCGGCGGGCACTCACGTGCAACTCCAAGAAGGCCGCGCAAGTGACTACGCCATGTCCCGTGGCCTTACAATAGCCGCAAGCAGGATTACTCTGGGTGCCACCAAAAGGGGGGGGGGGGGCAGGGCGGCTATCACCAGGCCCGACAGTCCTAGTCCGTCCCTGGGCCCTCGGCCGAGAGGGCGGTTGGCTTGACCCCATGGCACCACGAGCGTTGTCGAGGAAACGACACTCATCCTCCAAAAATTTGACGAGGTCTTCAAAAGGGGGGAGATGGGTGGCACTATCCCCACCAAACTTCTGCTCAAAACGGGACCTCAAGTCTGACGGAAGCCGCTGCAACACTATGTGCACCAAAAGATAGGACCAATAGTCCACCGGCAACTCCAATCGTTTTAAGGCGTTGGTTGCTGCCAGCAATGGATTCAACAGGTCAGCACGCAACGCTGACATTCTGGTGATGGCCGGCAACCCCAAGATCTGGTCAATATGGACATCAGCCAGGCAACGTTTGTTCTGGTATCGTCGGGATAGAAGTTCCAGAGCGGTGGGATAGGCCGAGTCGGTCACCGGCAAGTGCTGCACCAAAACTCGAGCCTAACCTCCTAGGGCTGACAACAAATAAGCCAACTTCTGGGCCGGTCGGAGGTCAGAGCGCGAATCAACCAAACTGTCAAACAGGTTCCTGAAGCTTAACCAATGGTCCAAGTGACCGTCAAAATGTGGCAGCTCCAGGGTAGGCAGTCTACCCAAAAGTCCAGGGCCTGCAACAACAGAGGTCTCTGTTTTGACCTGGGCAGGGTCCCGACTCTTCAAAATTTCCCTGGCGCGCATACTTATTATGTCACCCAGGTTCAACATCTGATCATAATCCGCAACAACCTTATGACGGGCTGCTTGACCCAATGTTTCCAGGTCCAAGTCCAAAATCAATTCATTGAAGCGAGCAAACAAAGTGTCAACCGCACTCAATCTCGCATTCAACTGCTCATACCGGGCAAGCGTGGCCTCTTCCAGGTCTAGACGCTCAGCGGTTGCAGCAGCAGAGGCAAACCATCTTAGCTGTGAGGTCAATCCACCAATGGCTTGGTTTACAGCTTTCAATGAAGCCATTGGGACAAATTTCAATAAAACAAATTAAATTCAATTAAATAATCAACAGGAATAATTTTCCCGGACCCAACTGCAATTTAAACCAAATAATAAAACTTAGTTTGAATTATTACAAATTCAAATCCGACCCTGTACAAGCAATACCTTGTTTATACAACAACAAATTAAAGTACAAGCCACAAGGGACACTACATATCATAACATATTATGTCAAACAATCAAGTTAACTATGTTTAATTTGAGTCAGGCTGACAGGCAACAAATCAGACTTCTCAATACTTTAACTCGACAATAAGTGGTGAATTTAACAATTAAACCACGCTCTGCTACCAGTTGTGTGAGACTGCACCAGCAGACTCACGATGTCCGCGATTACGCGGAGCCCTAATCTAAATATTACTTGTCCAATCGACAAGGGGAAAACAATTATTAGGTACACTTACCCCTCACGTTGGACTGATGTGTGGCGTAGTCCCTGGTCACGTCGTATCTGGGTGGGGTGTAAGTGTAAATGTGTTTTGTGTTGTTCATGTGAAATTAAGTCAGATTCGACGGTATTCCAAGGACGCCCACAGCGCGTACCGTCGACTGCCTGGTCAAACCTTCCAAGATCACACACGTGGCACTTTCCAGTCAATGTCCAACTGAATCTTATCCCGGTTAGCCAACCAAGTGGGGATTTTCAATAGTTCAGCACTAAGTTTAGGAAGTCACCGGCGTCCAAACGACACAAAAGCCGGCTACTTAACCAACAAATTATTCGCGGTCACGACCCAAGATGGCGAAATGTCTCAATTTTCACTCAATTATCAACAAAATATCAAACACCGATCAAGATTGTATCGGATTAACATTAACTCAGTTTTAATCAATAATTACACGACAGCAGCGTGCACCAAAAAAACAAGAACGCAAGCGACCATTTTCCAACCAAGATCGCACAGACAACCAAACGTCATCGCACTGACAACTGAAACGTCATCTGTCAAACGTCAAAAAACTGCGTTCGGAAACTTATGGGATGAAACAGAAATAAATGATTTTTATTTATTTATTAAGTATTTTATTTATTTAGACATTGTCGATTAGTTGCAAAATAAAATTTCAAAACTAGTTATCCTGGTTTCATTCATATACCATGGTCACCCTTAGCAGCGATTTCTTAGGGCATTTCGAAAAGTAATTTGTTTTACAGATACAGAATACCTATATACAATGTTGTTCTGTACATATGTGTTTAATAGACATTTACTACTAAATATTAGTGTATCTGGTTTTAGATTCCGTTGTGATCTCAGGTAGCTACAGAGTAACGTTGTGATCTCGCATGTATAGTAACGTCAGGATTGAGGAGCCAGTTAAAATGTGCTATATCTCTCAATTCACTCATTTTTAATTAACGAATCTTGTCTTACAAATCTGATATAGTTACTACTAAATGACGAAGAAATTGCGCATTAATTGAACAACTGCTTCTTTGAAAAATTACGAGTCGTATTATGGTCTGAGGAGCCACATACATAATGTATGGTAACTTTTTAAATTTTAAAACAACCGTTTTCAGATTTTGTCTACTAACTAGGTACTCTCAAATGCTACAAAATCATACTAAATTATGGTAAATATTAATCCATGATGTCTGGTCTGTCTGGTCAAGTTCTGACGTGGCTCCTCAATCCAAACATTTAGATTGAGGTGCCACCTTTATGATTATACTAGCTGTTGCCCGCGGCTTCGCCCGCGTGAAGTTCGGTAACTGTCCCACTGGATCATACTAAAGGGATAATAGTGTCCTACATGTTAATCCAGGTTATAAAGTATCTATGTGCCACATTTCATAATCATCGCAATTATTATTATCACAATCACCATCACTATCACAACCGCTATCATTATCACAATCACCATCACTAACACTATCACAATCACAATCACCATCACAATCCCCATCACCATCACTATCACAGTCACCATCATTATCACCAATTATCATCATTAACACAACCACCATAACTACCACAATCATTATCACAATCACCATCACAATCACCATAACAATCACAATCACCATCACTATCACAATCACAATCACAATCCCCATCACTATCGCTATCACTATCACAATCACCATCACAATCATCATCATCGTTATCACAATAATTATCATCGTAATCACAGTCATTATCACACTCACCATCACCATCACTATCTCAATCACCATCACAATCACCATAAGAATCACTATCACCATCACAATCACAATCACCACCACAATCCCCATCACTATCGCTATCACAATCACTATCATAATCACCATCACCATCACGATCACCATCAAAATAACTATCACAATCACCATCATCGTTATCACAATAATTATCATCGTAATCACAGTCATTATCACACTCACCATCACTATCTCAATCACCATCACAATCACCATCACAATCACCATCACAATCACCATCATAATCACAATCACCATCACCATCACCATCACCATCACAATCACAGTCACCATCACAATCACCATCATCATCACAATCACCATCATCATCACAATCACCATCACAATCACCATCACAATCACCATCACAATCACCATCACAATCACCATCACAATCACCATCACAATCACCATCACAATCACCATCACAATCAACATTACAATCACCATTACAATCACCATCACAATCACAATCACCATCAACATCACAATCACCATCACAATCACCATCACAATCACCATCATAATCACCATCACAATCACCATCATAATCACCATCACAATCACCATCACAATCAACGTCACAATCACCATCACAATCACCATCACAATGACCATCACAATCACCATCACAATCACCATCAAAATTACCATCACAATCACCATCACAATCACCATCACAATCACCATCGCTATCACCATCACAATCACCACCACTCTCAGAATAACTGTCACAATCATCATCACAATCACAATCACCATCAAAATCAGTATCACAATGACCATCATCGTTATCACAATCATTATCATCGTAATCACAATCGCTATCATCATTATCACAATCACTATCATCGTAATCTCAACCATTATCATCGTATTCACAATCATCATCATCACAATCTCCATCCTCGTCATCACAATCATTATAATCGTAATCACAATCATTATCATCGTAATCACAATCATCATGATCACAATCGCCATCACTATCTCAACCACAATCATTATCACAATCACCATCACAATTACCATCACAATCACTACCCTCGTTATCACAATCATTATCACAGTAATCACAATAATCTACATCATTATTACAACCACCATCACTGTCACAATCACAATCACAATCTGGTGATTGTGATTGTGATTGTGACAAGTGTTACGATGATAGTGAACCATCACCATCGCTATCACCATCACAATCACCGTCACTGTCACAATCACCATTACAATCACAATCACTATCACAATCACCATCATCGTTATCACACTTATTATCATTGTAATCACAATCATTATCATCGTTATCACAATCATCATTATCACAATCATCATCATCGTAATCACAATCATTATCATCTGGATCTCAAAATAAATGACATTTTCGTAATCAGCACCCCTGATAATCTCGGTATCGACACCCATATTGATTTTTAGACATTTCAACCCCATCGCACCCCAACAGGGAATGGTAGTATTTCAGGTCTGCCACATTAAATCTTAAAATAGTTGTTTTTGTAATACACCCGACCCAATTCACCATAAAAACAATACCTATGTTGAAGTTCAGGCTCTGTTACCCCATTTCCCCCTTTAGGGGTTGAATTCTGAAAAAAAACTGAAACACAAAATGTTAACTCATTTATCGATAGGAGTACTCCTGTTAAGTTTCGAATAAAGTAGTCTAACTAATCTTATTTCCCCACGTAATCTTTGGACTCCCGTTCCAACCCCTAAGGGGGTGAATTTTGAAAAATCCTTTCTTAATGCACCCTTAAACCTCATAAAGAACCTTTGTGCCAAATTTGGAATCGCTAGACTCAGCGGTTTGGGCTGTGCATTGATTTTTATACTTTGCCACCCCATTTCCCCCTCTTAGGGGTTGAATTCTGAAAAAACCTGAAACCCGTTTCTACACATTTATCAATAGGAGCACTCCTGTGAAGTTTCGAATAAAATAGTATAACTAATCTTGTTTTACCCATACAAACTTTGGATTCCCTTTTAACCCCCTTAGGGGTTGAATTTTGAAAAATACTTTCTTAGTGCACCCCTAGACCACATAAGGAACCTACTTGCCAAATTTGGAATCTCTAGACTCAGCCGTTTGGGCTGTGCATTGATTTTTATACTTTGCCACCCCATTTCCCTCTCTTAGGGGTTGAATTCTGAAAAAACCTGAAACCCGTTTCTACACATTTATCAATAGGAGCACTCTTGTGAAGTTTCGAAAAAAAAAATATAACTAATCTTGTTTTACCCATACCAACTTTGGATTCCCTTTTAACCCCCTTAGGGGTTGAATTTTGAAAAATACTTTCTTAGTGCACCCCTAGACTACATAAGGAACCTACTTGCCAAATTAGGAATCTCTAGACTCAGCCGTTTGGGCTGTGCATTGATTTTTATACTTTGCCACCCCATTTCCCCCTCTTAGGGGTTGAATTCTGAAAAAACCTGAAACCCGTTTCTACTCATTTGTCAATAGGAGCACTCCTGTGAAGTTTCTAATAAAATAGTCTAACTAATCTTGTTTCCCCATACAAACTTTGGAGCCCCGTTTAACCCCTTTAGGGGATGAATTTTGAAAAATCCTTTCTTAGTGCACCCCTAGACCACATAAGGAACCTACTTGCCAAATTTGGAATCTGTAGACCCAGCGGTTCGGGCTGTGCGTTGATAGATGAGTCAGTCAGTCAGTCAGTCAGTCAGTCAGTCAGTCAGTCAATCAGTCAGTCAGTCAGTCAGTCAGTTTCTTCTTTTATATATTTAGATAACTTTTGAAGTTTTATACTACAAAATCGAGGATCGATCCTACATTTTTTTTAAACTTACTACTAAATAAGTATATTAATTTCATTAAGCTACAAAAAATGGCTCCTCAATCCTTACGGACATAGTGAATTTACTACCTAATATTAGCTATTATACACATAAATTCATCCAAAATTCCAAATGCTTCCAAAGTAAATACGTTTAGCAGTATTATTTCGATATATTTCAGAATTTCATAGGCTTGTTTGTTAGGCAATGTTTATGCAAATAGTTTACCTAATTACCGATACAGGTATGCTTTGAGAGCATATAAGAACGTTCAAATAGAACTAGTTACATAGAATTACATAGAATTTTCTGAAACGAGCGATTTCTATTTATAATTAGAATATGCGCACATATTCTACCTCCCAGGTAGACATGAACTTTGTAACGTTACATTTTCCTGGATAAGATCCACAAAACTGTAAGGTCACTCTGAGCACTCACCTACCTAACTTTCAGTCTGGAGGGGAGCCCTATTAAAAGAAATAGTCAAGGGGACGAGTTATAAGAATTTATTAACAAAGATCCTAACCTAAGGCTGGAGCTTCTTGACCACTAATGCCAGTGAAGCCGGCGGAAAGAACTGAAGATGAGTGCAGGATGGAATAAATAACTGAAGAACGTCCGTCTTCAGACGGTGGAGGAGGGCCGAGGAACGTCAATCCTCAGGGCGTAGGAGGAGGGCCGAGGGCATCTGTCTTCCGACCGTGGAGGAGTGCCGAGGAGCATCAATCCTCAAGCCGCAGAGGAGGGCCGAGGAACATCAATCTTCATAATCAGGCTTGTGCAGCTCAAGCATCAGGTTTCCAGGTGTTCAAGGTGAGGGTGCGGCACGGAGAGAGGCCGACTTAAAACAAAACTTAAGGGTAACTGCCCTCTAAGTATACTTTTATGAAGCTTTTCAGATGTGTAGCTACTCCGAGCTCCCAACGTAGACTGCCATTCCACCACCAGGCTCCTATCAACTCCAGATGATTGACATTTTATAATTTATAAGAATTTAGAATATATTAAAAAGAAAAAATAATGAGGTCGATGTGATTTACCTATACAACCTGTAGGTTGTATAGGTAAATCACATCATTATTATTCATCATCATCATTTATTGCTGGAGCTAGTTGTAACTAGCTCCAGCAATAAATTAAAAATAAAACTAGGTTGTCACTAACTGACATCACAAAAGTAAACAAAGATTTAATAGAGATAAAAATCTACAGAAAACTTAAATAACATGAATTACAAGGTAAAAGGCCAAAGCCGTTGCTAAGCCTCCAAGAAATGACCATGAAGCTACCTAGGGAGGACGAATGCTTAAATTTTCAGGTTAATAATATCCAAAAATGTAAGTAAAAAACCATGTAAAAAACATACACATTACAACTTTTATCTGCTGCCGTAAACTTAAAGAAATTCTCGTGTCACAAGTTTTCCTTATAGGAAATAGGTGTCTGGGGAACACCATCACTGAACGATAAGTATCTTCTGAAGTACACTATCAATAGTAGGTTACTAAGCAGGTATTTTTATGCTGAAAGTAAAAGGTAAAGGTAAGTAAATTTGAATTTGAATTCCCGTGCAGGAATGTCTCAGTAGCAGCCACAGAGTCTGGATTTGGTTTTTCCGCTCGGTTGATTAAAATAGGCTCGCCCCCTTTAACATGGGACTTAAACATAATTGGCGAAATGTGGGAAAATATTATACATACATACGTATACAGGGTTATTTGTAAAACACCGACAACCTCTCAGGACTATGTTACTAACATCATAATCAACAACTTTTGTTCTATGACTTTTAAAAAATCATCAAATTTTCATACACAAATAAAAATATTTAAATTGAACGTTCTTACGGCCCCCCGCCGCGCTAACCCCACTCCCCTTGCTATTGAACCATCGCTTTCTTTTGCTTCGCATAGACTTCGTAACATTTAGATATTTTGCGTTCAATTTAAATATTTTTATTTTTGTATGAAAATCTGATAAACTAAAATATGAGAATTTTGAAAATTCATAGAACAAAATAATGTTGTTGATTATGATGTGTTTATTTGTGTCTGGTTTATTTATTTATTTAACACTTCAAGCCCAAAGTACAGAAGCGGACTTTATGCCATAGGCATTTTCTACCAGTCAACCTTTGGGTGATGCAGAGACAAGCAGTGGTAGGTGTATATCTTAAATAGTAGATTATGCACCGAGGGGCTAAAGTTGTGTCTTATGTCACGGGCGTCATATTGAATCTCGAGCGCATTGAAGGATTCGGAATTTAACTGACGAGCAAAGCGAGGGAGTTAAGAGTTTAACTCACGAGCGAAGCGAGGGAGTTAATACAAGAATCCTGAATGCAGCGAGGGATTCAAGCTAGCCCAAGGCAAAGACACCTTTAGCCCAGAGGAGGATACTCTACTTTTTACACCTACTGTGAGAAAATAATAGCCATAGTACGAAAAACAAAGTATTTATTAAATAAACAAACAGTAAGAATAAATAACTAATGTTACAGCCAATTACTATTACGGTATTACGGCGCGGTACGGTATTTGTTATTATTAATGCCAGTTTTAATGTTATTCCATTCCTTTTAAAAAATGGTTCGTAGTTATCTAATTATTCTTACAATATTATGTCTTCGAAAACATGGCAACGATATGAAGAAGCAGTCATTATGATTTTGTAGGAAATCGAGAATATCATCCACGCGTAGTAAGGGTATCGAGAATAGCTTTCCTCTTTCTGGCACCAAAGGGTGTTTGTTAGTACTATACTGCCAATTTAGCTGAGCATGTGAGATTCCAAATTCAAATCACATTATTGACCAGCGGGTCATAATGAAATCCAGTACAACATTATTGACCGGCTGTGCCCCCGGCCACTAATGACTCACTTTAGGTTAAGGTTGCTTGACATATAATTTGACATTTTCGAGCAGGTGGTGTGAAAAATAATTTAGACTGGCTTAGCTGAGTTAGCCTGGGTTAACCCGTTGGTACGTCCCCGTGGGATACTTATACTTTTCGAACATCACGGGCCAATGGCTACGCATAATTAAAATATCAAGTAGTAGTGTGGCAAAACCGCTAAAACTTGTAGTACTGTAGCTACAGCCTTAAAACATCTACCAGCAAAACGCGCTGCGGATTAGAGGCTTAAGCACAAGCTTACCGCAAAGGCAGGCGATCAGGCGATTAGAACAGTTCCAACTATCATTTACTTAACGGTTTGGAGACTCATCAATAGTTATCAATGCATGTGGCTATTCAAAGTTTTTGGGTCTTTCTGTGGGCCCGTTTAAATAAATGGGTCTCATCTATAAGGTTATGAAGAACAGGTTGGAAATTTCTTCATCCCCGGGTGTTATGTCTGGTGGCTACTGCCCGACAATGGGGTAGATGATACACCAATCAATTGAGATACTTTTTAAGAGCTGTCAAAACGCGGTTCTCTCATAGATTTTGTATGGCAATAGCCAACTATGACATCACTGTTTATTCAACTCAATGACTGAACTATTTATTGATTTTAAAGCAACTAAAAATCGAATATGGCAATTAATTGAAAATAAATCGGGTTTTCAGACCCAAAATAAAGTTTTTTTTTAGTGATTGGTGTCTTGGAATTATTGTTTTATGGTGTTGTCTACCCTACTGTTGTCGAGGGTTCCTATAAAGAGTGTAACAAGACTCTTAACGAAGTCGAAAAGAACTTGTTCTTCCCGTTATTACGATCATTTTTTTTTCTAGACCATACCTGGGAACCTTCTAGTTATGGAGATATCTAGGGTCAAAGGTGAAACGTTTTTTTTAAGTTTTTATTGTAACATTTTTACTTTTAACACCTCCACGACCCCCGCACTATTCAACCCATCCACCAGCCCAATGTTTTGAGTGCGTTACATTGAGTCCTACCGTAAAACGTGATTTTCTATAGGAAGTGACTATCTAAATATCCGAGTGATCGTTCGAGGTCGAATGATTTTCAAGTCTACATTGTGTTGTAGTAGGTCCCCCGTTTCTATACGATTTCGAGTAAACTTCGATAAAGTCAAACATCAACTTTCCCATTCTTTATCACCGCAGCCAAACTCTCAGGTAAATTATAATAACATGCCAAAAATTCTAATTCACAAACTTAATTCTATTCTAAATACGACGTGAAATAAAGGCACACATTTCTATCTCCCTTCGTCGTAATTCCCACCACTCGGGGCCGCATTTCATAGCAAAAATGTAAGCATTTTCACGGTACCAAAATTAGTTTTTGGTCTTTCATGAAACACATCAAAGGATTACTCAAAAGTTTAATTGTAAGAAATTGCGCCGACTTCGCAAGCCTTACTTTCGGTCGGAGTGAATTTCGTTAGTAATGAACAATTATTATTAACACTCTACCTAAGAAATTAGTAAGAGAAGTTCAAACTCTCTCTCTGTCTCGTCTTTTTGAATGTTGAGTTATTTAAAGCTAACTTTGTGAAGATGTTTTAGATTCGGTTAGACCTTTGGAAAGTTTTGAAGTGCAAGATATTTATTTTATAATTAACATGCATGCATTAGCCGTGTGATATCCGGCAGAGAACCAACCCATAACACTCACGGGTGTCGTATAAGGCGACTAATGTCTGAGGCAGAACACCTTGCGCCTCCGACCGTAGACCAGAGAATGGGCAGCAGCGTTTTCTGTTAGTCTGTCATCACTGCGATCTCCAATCCGCAGGCGCCAAGCGTGGAGATTACGGCAAATTCCTCCTGTCATGGGAGAGGCTTATGTCCAGCAGTGGACGTTATGGGCTGTTGTTGTTGTTGTTGTAACATGCATAAATCATGCCTGTAATTCCCTGAAGGGTTAGGCAGTGGTACCTAATAGTACACCCACATTTTGCCAGTTATGTTTAAGTCCTATGTAATAGCAGGCGAACCTATTGCCATCAACCAGGAAAGAATCCATACTCCGTGGCTGCTACTGAGAAATTCCTGATGGGAAAAAGCCAATAACAATTTGCCCACCTGGGAATCGAATCTAGGACCTCAGCAGTTACATTGCGACCACTAGACCTACACTTCTACATCAGCCCATAACGTCCACTGCTGGACATAAGCCTCTCCCATGATGGGAGGAATTTGCCGTAATCTCCACGCTTGGTGGGCGGATTGGAGATCGCAGTGATGAAAGACTAACAGAAAACGCTGCTGCCAATGATGCTGCTGCCCATTCTCTGGTCTACGGAGGCGCAAGGTGTTCTGCCTCAGACATTAGTCGCCTTATACGACACCCGTGAGTGTAGTGGGTTGGTTCTATTCTACTCTGCCGGATACCACACGGCTAGACCACCACTAGACCGATGACAGGTAATTTTAGCTATGAAGCCATGCCTCGTTTGCTATTGTTGTTGTTGTTGTTGTTCTCGTATCCTATTTTCGATTCTTAGGTTTTGCAACGTGTTATTGGGTTTTTCTCAGTGGCAGTCCGTAGCCCACTTGTTCGGTGGTCTCCTATTTAATGAGACTTTAAAGTAGGAATTGGTCCATCTGTCTAACTCTTCGACGACAACCGGCGTTTTATGCATTGCGTACTCATTACCTACTCAAATATAACGACTGTTTCTTAATAACCTTATTTTAACTTGAACATATTCCCCCTGTACCTACCATGAATAAAATCTGTGACAAAAATCTTTACGATGTAACTCAAAATATTTAATAAAGGAACTCCTGCTACACCTTTTATGGGACTTAAAATTATGACTGTCGTACAAACATAAGTTAATTATATTATTAATGTCATAACTTTTACTGCGTACAGTCGTAAAGTAAATATTACGATAGATCCATAATCCAACTGGCGGGAAATGATAAGTAGGAGCTCCGCCATTTTGTTTTATTGCCTGATCTGCTTCAGTTTTAGTCGTAAACGGGTGATACACGGGATTGAATGAATTGCTTCGGCATGTTTAGAACGTGAAATCTTCAAATAATATTTCGAATATTTCTCAAATCGGTACTCATGGATACAAGGCATTTTTCATAAATGCAGTTTAATAATGCCCCGTGACTTCGTCCGCAAAAATTGTGATAGCTCGGCTAATATATTTGCATATTCCCAATTGTGAATAGTAATTATGGCTGTTTTTGGAACTACATGTGTTTTTAAAAGACAGTGTTTGTTTAAAATTAGTTCATTGTCCGTGTTGGGTAACTGTAAGTAAAGTAAGCAGCTGTTGGAATATAAATAAATAAGTTTTGTGAACAAAATCCTATACGTAAACGGGCTGTTTCACCAGAAAACAGCCCCCCAAAGAGTTTCCTCTGTATCGCTAAACAACCGGAAAGATCAAAAACAGTTGTTCCGGGGACCGGTTTCTTTCTAACTTTTGTTGCGTCCGAGCATCAAATCCGTAACCCAGCGGAGTAGAAATCCTATTGATCCGTGAGCATTCCGTCCTACATACGACTAGATATTTTGTAACCTTAAAATTGTTAAATAAAAATTCCATAGCAAGTATCACTACATCACTTTCACTACATATTATAAAACAAAGTCGCCCGCCGCGTCTGTCCCTATGTATGCTTAGATCTTTAAAACTGCGCAACGGATTTTGATGCGGGTTTTTTTAACAGATAGACTGATTCGAGAGAAAGGTTTTAGTCAATAATTTGCGGGCGGGCGAAGCCGCGGGCATCAGTTAGTAATAATAATAAATGTAACGCATATTACCCTTGACATCAATTTTATTACCTTTTTTTTCTGATGCGGATAATCATCAAATGACTCTTCCCGCTCTGGGCGGAGCAGAATGGAGTGTCAAACTTTTACTGACTAAAACCCATCTATGTTCCTTCACTTCATTTTTGATCTAATCTTTTACTCTGGATGCTCTTAGTGTGCACGTCTTTCTACATCGTTCTCACATATATGTATAATCTCAAAATTAATGATGTAACCAAGATTTTGTAACAATATTTTGATTTTAAAAGAGTGTCCATGGAGTTTCTTGCCCGTTCTTCTCCATAGAGATCTACGCTAGGGAATGGGCAACTACAGTACTTTCTCAAGTTAATATGCCTTGTGACTGGGACTGTAGCTTTGATTTTCTTTTTTGTATTTTTGACTTTCAAAAGTGCCGTAATGGTCTAATTGAAATAAATGCTTTGAGTTTGAGTTTGAGTTTGAGTTCACACCCTTTGTGTTCCGGGGCCACGGTATCTCTTTCAAACAGTCCCGCAACCCCGGCAGGCATTGGTCTTTACAGACCCCTTCCTTTTTGCTGACTCTCTTTGAGGCGCGCGTGGAACATGACCTGTTCGTATCAAGTCGTACCAATACTTTTCAGCACACCCACATTTGACAGGCCCAAATTTAAACTCTAAGCGGCTACCGAAAAATGCCTGGTGGAAAAACCCAATCATACTTGGCCCTACTCGAGAATCGAACCTAGGAACTCATACTCAGCAATAGTGCTTGACCAACGAGGTAACAAATGAACAGAGAAGCCAATCCAAAAAAACAACAGTACAATAATCCTCGCGGTAAAATACCTCTGCAATAATCATTTACCGCAGTAAATTGAACAAAAAAAGACATAATCAATTGCATGCCATAAACAAACGTCTGGACGCTAAAATCTCAACAATAAAACAGCATTAAGGCGAGTTTAAACTTGCCACTGGCAGGCAGGCAAGATAAATCCGGGCACCGCGTAAGACCGGGCAAAATTCCATCTAACCACTTAAAAAGTTTTTTGCAAATCTGAGGTAAACGTGGGAGTAAATATGACGCATTGAACTTTGGAGAGAGAGGTATGGGTGACAGAGACGCTCTACAAAGACGTACTTTTACGCCCACCTCATATACTCACACTCGCACTTGTTAAAAATATTGTGATACGGATTAACGTTGGTCGGGACGTTTGCGTCCGCATTTGCCGATACGAGTCGTACATCGGTGGCATCGTCGATACAAACCAACCAAACAAGATGGACGAGTACCAGTGTCCGACCGAAGCTTCGGCTTCGGTTTAGGCCACCAACTGTCATGAAAATCACCTTCGCCTTGGCCGAAGCCAACGCTTGTGCATAAGCGTCGGCTAAACAACGAATGTGTGCACATTCGTTGTTTTGTCTTCAACTTTTAATGAAGTTTTAAATGAAACTATCAGTCTGTGTCTAATCTATCTAAGAATGAGGGGTCAGTAAAATCTATGCCGGGCAGACAACTGCGCCACTGCCACTCGAAAAACGTGCCTCAGATAACTAGGGCCACTCATACGACGCGCATGTCGATTGTCACGTACCGTGCCTAAATCAACACGTAGGAACCAATTCCGCATTTGTTCGGTAGAGTTTAAATGAATTCACTCGGCTCGAGACGACCAAATAAGAGAGTGGTGGGGCAAGCATTACTGAAACTGAAGTGCTAAGGTTTATTGTCAGATACTTTTAATAAGTCCTCAAATTGCTAGTTATGAATTTCTCAGGAACAAAGCCGTCATAAAAAGAACTTAAAGGTGTGAAACCTCTAAAACTTCACTTAAAAAATCACGTAAAAGTGAAAAGATTCGTGGATCTCCCTAAAGTTGTATCTGTTAAGATTTTTGAGTCGACAACCTCTGGAAATATTTTTTCCACTAGTTTTGACATTCGGTTTATAGAGACAGCATATTTTTAGACAAATTGTGAGTTGAGGTAAAAGCTGTAGTATGACTTTGGGCCTGTATTGAGGTGGAAGCGCCAAGGTATCCCACAAAATTAAAAATTTCTTAGGTTTTTTATTTTTTTGCAATTTGCAGGTGAGGACACTATTTCATGAAAAAGTCATTCAATGAGATAATAGGAATTTAGAGAGTTGTCGCTCGGATCTTTAGGTTAAGCCGTGCTTGCCTGTGGATGGGTGACCACCCAGTACATACCGAGTTTCCTGTGTGCCTCGGAAAGCACGTTAAGCCGTTGGTCCCGGCTCTTATTCGTAGATCTTTGACAGTCGTTACTGGTAGTCAGTGGCCCAAAAAGTCTGACAACCAGTCTTACCAAGAAGTATCGTATTTCCCAGTACTAACTGGGTTGTGGAGGTCAGATAGGCAGTCGCTTCATGTAAAATACTGGTATTCAGCTGCATCCGGTTAGACTGGAAGCCGACCCTAACATAGTTGGGAAAAGTCTAGGCAGATGATGTTTGGACATTCGGTTTTGACGAAGTACAGTGTACGTATATGTATGTGTATGTTTAGTTTAGAAGGAGGAACGAGTAAATTTTTAATCTATTCCAGTATTTTTTAATTTAATTAATATTAAAATAACTACGAACTTTGCAACTTTCATACTAATATTGATTATTGCGATAGTAACTCTGTGTCTGTCATATCTTAACTGCTGAATAATTTCAGGTGAAATTCGGCACATGGATAAAGATTTGGGTTAAGACACGTGTTTTTGTTTCTACGTTCTAAATTCCTATGAAATAATTTTCAACTTCCAGATAATAAAACCCTGGGATAAGGCGAGTCAAAAATAAAATATAGCAACTTTTAGGACATTTTCAAACAAATGTTATTATTTTATTTTTCGACAATAATATTTAAAAAGCACTTTTGGGTTTGATATTTATTTAGTTATCTTCATTTTAAATTTTGGCTGGTCATTGTAAACCAACCCTGTTTATACGTAAAGTACTTACGGGATAATAAACCACGGATATTATTCCGTAAGTACTTTAAGTGTAGTGAAAAACCGTGAAAGTCTTAAACAGTGCATCAACCCTGTTTATGTCGTAAGACCTCGCAGTGCTTCCGCACGTTCCCAATTACTTGTGAACGCATAATATTTCATTAATCCGTGCACTTTGTCGCTCAATACACTGCTAGCAGCCGAGCGTGATGGACTCATAATAAAAAAAAAACAAAAGTAAAACGTATTGTGTAATTTTTTTAATCAAGGGTCAGTTGGGATTCAAACTTTTATCATGTCAATACAATGACGTATTATATATAGACACGTCATTAACCAACATCGCGGCGCTTAAAAACGGCGAAAATACTAGAACTACTTATAAGCGTGAAGAAAGAGAAAGAAAATATGACACCGAACGGCGGGATGCCTGTTGCGAGAGGGAGATAAATATACATGTTCAGTCACGTCACAGGATTTATTAAATTATAAACAAACGTAGCGTCGCGCGACAGGTTGGTGCGTAACTAAGCGCGATGTGGCCAATTGGCTTCATTTCATGTTGTCATTTTAGAGTGCGGACAACGTATCTATAGTTTATATATCATTGTGTCAATAGACAACAATGTGCTAATGTAACCTACAAGCTCACCTGCCATAGACACGACAACATTTTAAATTCCATTAGGCCGATAATGAAAGATTTTATTTGACATTCAATTTTCCAATCACCCTGTCAAAAATGAATAACAAAATTTACGGTGCCCTCAAAAGAATTTACACTATTTGGTAAGAGTAATGTAGTTATTGAATGCATATTGCAGTGGTTTAATATTAAATTGTACAGTTTTCGATATTTTATTTCGATACGATTTTCTATGACATTTTTGGGAATATTCGTGGCTTAAAATTTGATGGTCACCTGTTGCTACGATTTTATTTTAGAGGTATTGTATCATCCAGTGCTAACTAGGTTGTGGTGTTCAGATAGGCAGTCGCTCCATGTAAAGTACTAGTATTCAGCTGCATCCGGTTAAACTGGAAGCCCCAATATAGTTAGGAAAAGATCGTCATATTATGATGATGATGACTTGTTACGATTTTCAGGGAGCAACGTTTGTGTGTTGTCTGTCATAGCTTAGAAACTTTTGTTGTTTATACTATAAATTGTATAATCGACACAGCCTGTTTTTGTGAGACCCAGCCACCACGCAGCTCGCAGGCCCAGTGCGGGTGTAAGCTGTATGTAGGCGTCACATCTCTCTGTCAAGGAATTGGTCCTGATTTTCGAAGGTCATTTCATCGAAAGCCATTTCTACTACGACATTTCATCGAAAGCCATTCCTATTACGCCATTTCATCGAAGAGCATTTTACCGAATGGTCATTTGATTGATGGACCATTTCATCGCACAGCCACGTCTACGAACTCCCATTACAACGAATAGTAGGTACATTTCATCGAACGCCACATGTTCAAATGTCAAAATTAACTTCTTTTTCTTCCAGTTTCAGAACCAACCGAGACTGCAAGAGTCTCAAAAAATGTCAAGATCCAGTGGCCCCGACCACAAGCTACCCAAACCAGGACACGATAAAACTGGCGACAGTTCGCATTACTCCCAGCTTGAAGCTACTCTCCTTCCGAGTCTCCAAGAACTACCTTTACTTAAGCTTCGCGAGACCTGGGACTGACCTGTTAGAGTACAATGAACTGTGCAACGAGGAAGCGTAGGGGTCAAGGATTGAATGGTGATGTTATAGTGACAAGGATTTTTGAAAGATTTTATTGCAAAGACTTTTGGTACTTCAGATATTTTGGGAGAATTTGTAACGGATTCTTTATTTGCATAGAAAGTGAATTCACAGATTCTTTTTTGTGAAACCATGGATATTTTTATTATTTCACCAATCATTTTATTAATAAAATTCATATATTTTTACATAACCACATATTGTTATCACGTATAAAACTGCAAATAGTTAACGAAAAGCAACTTCTTTATCACTTTAACATGACTATTGACTAATCTTTCGTTTAACAATGGTACTGATAAGTTTAACTATGTATGTCTATGTATTTTATATTAATGAAAAAAAATTGGGATCCCCAATTTAAAATAATGTATTTTGTCTTCGTGTATCGTTTTGTCCAAGTCCTGTCTGTGTGTAGTTGTCCGTTGTGTATTGTTAATGTAAGTTTATTGTAACGTCGTGTGAAATTAAATACTTGGAAAAATTTTGAACATGTTTTATTTCACTCTTGAGATTTAAATAACAACATTGTATAAGAAAGGCCATTTCAGTCCATTAAATGTCTAATTAAATTATTATAGCTGTCTCTTGAACACAGTATAAGGGCCAGAGTCCACCGAAGCGGTGATGAGACGAGAAGAGATGTGTTTTAAGGCGACTACAGGAGCTAAATTATGTGGCGGTTCAAACTTCGTTTGAAATACTGTTAGAATAAAGTTCTAATCAGCTTGCACTACAAAGTACGTCAGTCACTGTGGGCTGAATAGTGCGAAATGAGTGTTTTTTTACGATTTAGAAAAAATATATTGATTGGACTAAAAAAATAAAACACTATCATGCTAATATGTTGCTTGTAGAATTATTTGCCAAAAAAACAATGATCGCATGTACTTTAGTATGGGTTTTACTCGTTAAAAGAATTTTTTAGAGATAAGTTCATCATTTTTTTATCAAGTAAAATTAGTTGTATTATGTTTTCAAAACACTATCATACTAGCATATATCCTGAATATCATATATTTTTCTGGTTTTGTTTATCGCAGTGAATGATGTGCCTTTTTGCATAATAAAACTCGCGTTTAACTCCTGTAGTCCCCTCAAACCACCAAGAGAATTTCGTTATATAAATCTCTCGCCTCCGCTTAGCTTTAACCGAAACGGTTGAGCAGATAGAAGAGAAGATGTCTTGTAATTACTTAGGCCAGCGGAGAATAGAAGAGGCATGTGCTATGAGCGGTGTGCTGTGAGCAGCGTGCCCCTTTAGGCCTCTGCCTCGAATTTTGCGGGCAGCGGGGCGGCGGCGGCGGCGGCGCACAGTGGGCCCATACTGAAAATTAGTGGACTTAGGCAACAAAGTTCCAATATCGATGCGATTTTTTTTCATATGACGTGGTATGATATTCCTGACAACTTTTACTCTTATAAAATTTCTTCTAAAGTTGATAGTTTGTCTGAAAAAAAAATCTATTAGATTTTTTTGTATGGAGCGAATCACGTTTTATTTTTTTCTTCAATTGTACTAATATGTTGGGTGTGTGGCGTGAGTATATGATAGCTAAGGTCATTTTCTATCCACGAAAATTAAATCAGCGCCGGCCATCCGCGGCAGCGCGAGTAATCATCCGGCGAAAAATATATATTTTTTATGACATTTTTTACCATTTAAAATAAATTCAAAGTATATTTTTTGTCTCATTTGGCTGTTTTGACCTTCTTTTTAGTTAAATATATAGTTCTAATAGCACATAGGTACTTACAACTAGTCATTCTGGTAGAGATTTAGTTATTATTGCATGTTATCGGTAGCACCTGCATTGTGATTGATGACTCATTTGTTTGTGCGCTCGGCTAAGCGCATAATCAAGCTTATGTATATTATAGTCTAAGTTATCGTTTGTATGATCATTATGAAACTGTGAAGTAATTGTAGCCCTGAAAAGGGCTGTTTGTCATTTTCCTAGCCCAGTAGAGCTATTACGTATCTCTGTTGACGGCTCGAAATGATAGTAACTGGGCTCAGTGTTCATCAAATAACTGTCAATAAGTTAGTTTCGTATTATATATGACCAGTCGCGATCAAATATGACTTCATTGGTTGTCATCGTGGCTGATAGTCACCGTAACTCATTTTGACAGACGCTTTCGTATCGATACTTATATTATTTCGATTATGTAAGCATAGTGGACATCAAATTGATGACAACACAGTTTGAAGTGACTGTCTTGAAAGTCATTTACACCGTACCCGAGCTGTTAGTCACCGTAAAGTGATATCCACTCAGTGCGATACGTAATATCAGTATTATGACATTCTCGGTTGTCATCAAAGTTCGGTTTACAACCGAAGCTTGATAGTCACTGGATATCAGAAAGATACGTAATAAGCCTACTGATGGGCTTTTGTGGGAATAATCTAGAGATGAATCACATTATTTCTTGTTCCAGAAGTGGGTCCAACAAATTTTCGAACACTGCTATGAGGCATTCTTCTTCCTCCATAATCTCACTGTCACAGGGAGGCTCAGTAGTCGGTAACAACTAAAATGCTTCAGGCAACAACTCATTATGAACCTGTTTCGTTATTTTAGGCCTTATGTAGGATATGTGGGGATCAGAGCTTATTAGAAGTCCATGGAGGATGTCTTCGTTTGTTGCTATTCTGGCCGTTTTCCGAATGTGCCTGACGTTTCTGAAGTCTTTATTACGGGCTTCCGAAGCTTCTTCAGATGAGGTTCACAAATAAGCAACAAGAGCGAAACTAGATGGACTTAATTAATGTCTTTGTATTTATAGTCAGTGTTAATTACTCAAGTAGTGGACATAACAGTGACTGAAAATTATTCAGCCAATCAGAGACGGGCATTTTTCGATGACCCATTAGTTATGCGCTTAGCCGAGCGCACAAACAAATGAGTCATCAATCACAATGCAGGTGCTACCTATAACATGCAATAATAACTAAATTTCTACCAGAATTACTAGTTGTGAGTACCTATGCGCTATTAAAACTATATATTTAACTAAAAACAAGATCAAAACAGCCAAATGAGACAAAAAATATACTTTGAATTTATTTTAAATGGCAAAAAATTTCATACATTTTTTTTTTTTTATCGAATGATTACTCGCGCTGCCGCAGATGGCCGGCGCTGATTTTTTTTTCGTGGATAGAAAATGACCCTAGCTATCATATACTCAAGCCATACACCCAACATATTTGTACAATTGAAGAAAAAAAAAAACGTGATACGCTCCATACAAAAAAATCTAATTGTTTTTTTTCAGACAAACTATCAACTTTAGAAGAAATTTTATAAGAGTAAAAGTTGTCAGGAATATTATAACACGTCATATAAAAAAAAATCGAAACGATATTGGAACTTTGTTGCCTATGTCCACTAATTTTCAGTATGGGCCCACTGTGCGGCGCGGGAGCGGCAGGATCTTATGCGTAAAATCAAATGGACCGGTTCTCGAAAACAGCGGCGTGGCAGCGGCGCGGGGGCGGGCAACGAGCGGTGCACTCCAGTCAAGCGGTGACCGCCCGCGTTGCGTGTCTGCATTGTAGTATAGTGTTGTACAATCATATAATCGAGCGTTAGGAATAAATTTGAATCAAAAAGATGTTGTCGTCGTTTTTCAGACATTTCGTTCGCGAATAAAAACAAATATCTCGACAACACAACCACGAACACAACACTACACCGCTATAGTGCCGCGCGATCTGCCCGCTGGTTTGGAGAACAGGTATGCGTTGCCCGCCCCGCTGCCGCGGCGCCGCCGCCCCGCCCCGCTGCCCGCAAAATTCGAGGCAGAGGCCTTACACATCACTCCTCTCCTCACCGCTTGTATCCAAACAGAAAACACAGTGGTCTTAATTTTGTCTAAGCCTTTTGGTGGCTACCGCTGTAACGCTTGTTAACATCTTTATTCTTTGATCTTAAATCTCACTAAAATCAGGTTGTTTTGTCGTTTAGTTGCTGTTGTTAGAGGCAAGAAGGGTCTGGCTGTTTGTGAATGTGAGTATAAAGGTTTGTAGACGCACCCACGATGGAAAAGAAATTCCCAGTGAGCGAAAAAAAGCAAGCTGAAGCTAGGAAAAAATAAACCTATGAGATCATCATCAAAAAGAAGAATACTATCAGAGTTTCTTATTACCCATGAACCAATATCACAACCTAACACCCCACACCAGAACACAAATAGTTCATTAGGTGCATTGTACTCAAATCCAACCAAGTAATGCACTCTCATTGCGCACTCATTAATAACGGAACACCGAACAAGACATTCACATTCTGCCAGGCTTTGCACATAACAATACAATTGCATACACCCATTGTACGTACATATCGAAGTTAACTTCTAACTTGGTAGTAGTTGACGGGGTAAATAATAGTGCCTTTACTGCACATACAAATCTTAGGGCTGTGGCAGGCAAGTAGCTACTTTCATCATTGAATATCATGCGAGAATGAAAGAATGAGGAGAATGGAAGAAGAAAACGTGTTGCGCCGACCCCAAGTAACATGGGATAAGGGCAGGAAGATGATGATGATGATGATGATGATGATGATGATGATGATGATGATGATGATGATGATGATGATGATGATGATGATGATCATGCCTGTAATCCCCAAAGGATTAGGCTGAGGTGTACCTAATAGCACACCCATGTTTCACCAGTTTTATTCAAGTATCATGTAATAGAAGGCGAGCCTATTGCCATCAACCGGGCACAAATCCACACTCCGTGGCTGCTACTGAGAAATTCCTAATGGAAAAACCCAGTAACACTTTGCCCGACCTGGAAATCGAACCCAGGTCCCCATGCTCGGCAGTCGCGGTTGCGACCAGTAGACCAGCGAGGAAGTCAACGAAGCAACTTTTATCATCACCGATAATATAGAAGCTTAATTCACCAACTAAACGCTAGAAACGTGCCGCCTCCATGAGTGAGCGAATCACGGCGATTCACCGTATTTCTGTTCGAAAAAATATCGCCGCGATTCTCTAGCTCGTGGAGGCGGCCCCAAAATGTGCATATCTGGGAATAGTGTAAATGCGGTGGGAATCGTCATGTGTGTGGGAATTGTGTCCGCCTCGACTTATAAGTTGCAGGTAATTAATATATCAATAGTAGCAGGCCGTGGATAAAAACCAAGGCAGACGCGTTGCTTTTAGTTACATGTTTGATAACCACTACTCTCATAACGGTGACGGAAAACATCGCTATAAAACAGGCATGTCTTAGAACCAAAATAAAGACAGTGCCATTTACATTCTACCCATCTGCACCAGGACTACGTAGTGGATTGAGAGTGGACTGCAGGAAAGTCCACTCTCTCTTAGGGGCCGCCTCCACGAGCGAGAGAATCGTGGCGATATTACCGTATCGGTCACGTTTTTCTATACACTATAGGAATACGTTGAATCGCCGCGATTCTCTCGCTCATAGAGGCGGTTTCTTACACAGAAATCCAATGTGGTTAGTTGTAATATAACCCAAGGATTATGGTATCCTAGTCAAAATCACTAAAACACCGTACAACAACACCAACGCAGATCTCTGATGCTTAAAAAAGTCTGCTAGTATCCTTAGGCTCTTTGTCGGTACTAAGAGGCACTCGCAGCTTAAGCCCTACGAAATACAAAACTATATACATGGGGCTTATGGGGAACAATGCTAGTTTTATTTTAGAGTATTACAGCTCTGTGCCTTGTTGCTTAACGATTCCACTTCTCTTGCAGGCGTTTCTTCGTGCCGAGTTTTATTTATTTTTACTTTTTATGCTTGGATTTTGACTTCAATATGGGGAGAGCAGAGGTGGCCCAGTAGTGGCGGCCCCGACTTACGAACAGTAAGTCGTGGGTTCGAACCCAGGCAGGCGCATTACTTTGTGTAAATTATTTCATCACCACTGCTCTCAAAACGGTGAAGGAAAACATCGTGAGGAAACCGGCATGTCCTAGAACCAAAAAATCGAAGACATGTGAAATCTACCAATCCGCACTGGGCCCGCGTGCTGGATTATTGCCGATTTCCTCTTATAGAGAGGAGGCCTGTGTCCCAGCAGTGGGAACATTAATAGGCTGATTATGAGTGATGATGAAACTTACGTCTTTTTCCCTTGAGGGTTGGTAGAAACTACAGAACGCCTCCTGCTACGATCCTTATATATGTACTCCTTTCCGACTCTTTAACGTTCGAACATTTCATTTGGTCGTACTCGCGCTCCAGTTCCAAGTACCACCACCGTTTCATTATTATTTTTGGTTTTAATTTCCAGCCGCTTCCTCAAATGAGCGCTTCGGCTGCGCATAGATACAACCGCCATCACTGGTCACGGTTCTTTCAATATACACCTCTTTGTCATGGGAGTTACAGACAGCCCCCTCTGCCGTGCCTGCATAGAGGAAGACGAGACAGCAACCCACATGCTTCTGCACTGCCCAGAGGTTGCACCAAACAGGAAAAAGTCCTTCGGTAACCCAAATATTCTCCGTGAGATACTTAGGTACCGCGAGTACACAAAATACGTGCTTTGGACGTGGTGTTCCAACTTTTAATATTATTCCAACCTATTTGGGAAAAATACAACATATCTTTTTCAAGCAACTCCGACGACCGAATACGAATTGTTCCGTGCCATTATTCTGTCAGAAAAAAAACCAAAGCCAACACTTATGACAGCTGTCAACTTTGAAAGAAAGCGACAGAATTTCTAGAAGTCAATATCCGTCAAAATTATTGGTCCTGATTTCATCTTAAAAGATTTGATATGTAGTAGAATAATTAGAATATTGGTTGTCTAATAATATGCCACCTATAACTAATCGTGAATCAAAACTCACTGTGTGATAAACGAGCTTGTAAAACATCCAAACAATGTTCAACCGATTACAGAAGAATTTTTTAATGCGTGTCTTGAACAAATACAATATTTGTGACAGTTGCAAAAGATATAGATACAGACTTCGTCGCGCGACGCGGCTTATACAAAGTAAAAAATCCTCACGACTTATCCTTCCTGGATATACCGAGGCGATGAACGAAATGTATTACTGTTTTACAAAAGCAGAAGACAACCTATCAAAAGTTACAAGTACAGAAGAAATTGAAGAAGAAAAACCAGTATGCTCAAAGTCAATTAAAAAATGAAAAGAAAAAAAGTGTAAGAAAGTTAAAAAAGGCAGGGGAAGATCTGCTGTGGATTCTGTAGATAATTATGGCGGTATACTATAGTTACATTAAATTATGTGATGAATTTAAATGTGTTGTAAACAAGCAAGTCTTAGTTTTGTTGGTTTTTATGTATTACTAGCTCGTGCCCGCGGATTCGCTCGCGTTAATATAGAATTTAACAATCAATTCGGATTGTACTCAACTTGTACTAATATAATTCAATCATGATTCGAAAGGCACTTGGCGCCATCTATTATATATCATTTGAACGGTATTGTTTGTCCTCGTATTTGTATTGTATTGTACTCGTACTTGTATTTTCCTCGGGAACAGTACTGTTTTTCGGAATAAAAGGTACCCTATGTCCATAGCTGTACACCTGGCAACGTATGTGCAAAACAGTATGATCGGTTCACTAGTTTAGGCGTGAAAAGGTAAGAAACAAACTTACATTCGCACTTATAATATTAGTCAAGTAAAGGAAAAGGATTTATGACATATGAGCAGCACCTGGTAACTCAGTGGTAGCGGTCATGTGGGTACGAACCAAGGCAGGCATTTTTTTCATTGTCACTAGTACCATTAACAGTTCCATGATGGTTTGCTTTGAATTATTTATAAAACGGTGAAGAACGTGATTAATTAAGAAACCAGCATGTCCTAGAACTAGTATTTCGAACACCGATGACATCCACCAACTTGCACTGACCCCACGTGGTGGATTACGGCCCACTCCCTCTCCCAGCGAGGAGTTCTGAGGCCCAGCTGATTATGGTTATGCTATGAAATCAGTTGAGTAGGTACCTAACATAAACATTAGAATATACATCATCTGCCTAGCCTTTTCCCAACTTTGTTGGGGTCGGCTTCCAGTTTTACCGGATGCAGCTGAATACCAGTATTTTACATGGAGCGACTGCCTATCTGACCTCCACAACCCAGTTAGTACCGGGTTATACGATACCCCTTGGTAAGACTGGTTGTCCGACATTTTGGGCCTCTGACTACATAACGACTGTCAAAGATCTACAAATGACAGTCGGGACCAACGGCTTAACGTGCTTTCCGAGGTACGGAGGAAACTCGGTATGTAATGGGCGGGCACCCATCCACAGACCAACCTAGGCAAGCACGGCTTAACCTAACGATCGACCCGAACGGCTGTTATTATTTAGCCACGAGCTCCTCAAACATTAGAAAACATTAGAATATACCACAGCTCAAATATTTAGTTTTTGATTACATAACATTGCGCCTGTTTTCCGAGCGGATTAGCAGAAGTATGCCAGTGCACACCGCAGATGTTTTAGTTACCTGTAACAGGGGTCGATCTTTTACCCTCAACACAAATCCAAGGTCCGGATTGCTACCGACAAATTCCGAATGGATTGACCTAATTACACTAAACCCTGCAAACTCACCCATATTGTCAACGACGCTACTCAATGTTAACGCAAACTCAAATCACTAATGAGTAGCCAGAAAATCACAGCACCAGTACATTTTTGGTCTAGGAGCGACTGTAGAGCAGGACCACCTGCCTGGGTTCGATTCCTGGATCGAGGAAAGTGTTATCGAGTTTTTAACCGACTTCAAAAGAGGTTATATGTTCGTGTGTATGTTTTTTTTGTTTTATGTATGTTACCTCAAACTCAATCAATCAAACAAAAGTCAACGACTTCGAAGCTTGACCTTTGTTTGATTGATTTGGTGTTATTTTCACTGGCTTCTGAAACTAGTGTTTTTTTGTTTTTTTTTTTTAAGTCGGTTTTATTTTTTGCAAAAAAGTTTTTTCATCAGGAATTACTCAGTAGCAGGATGAAATTAGTGTGGATAATGATGTCAATGGATCCGCCTCTATTTATATAGATTTTTAAATGCACGTGTTTCTGTGACGATAAAATATTAAAAACGTCACCAGATGAAAGGCACAAAAGCCCTTAATACGATCCGAACTTTCAGCATTTTAACGAAGAGATTTAAAAGGCTCATTTTCTACGAAACTAGTTACTCATTTTTTAGTTTTCGACATTAATTGCTTATGAATTATGCAAAAACGTAAGTGCGCCGACAAAGTTCGCCTTCGTTAAGGAAAGTTTCCAGTTTTCCACTGATATGTAACTTTATAGTCGTGCTATGATGTTGGCTGCAACTATGTGGGTAGACTGCATAATTTCCTCAACAAATTTGCCTAATCTCTTTTTTAATATTAGAGCTGTACGGCTTAATGGCCAGTGTCGCTTTAGGTGAGGTGTTTGTACTGAACGATCACTTTAATCGTGGTATTTAGAGTTCCCTACTATGTTTGAGGAGTGAGGAATGGAGGTGACTGCCAACCGTTGAAGATTATAAGAAAACACAGAAAATTAAGTTTATACTAATGACTGGCGTTTCAATATTATACTTCTGGCTTAACCCAAGGAAGGCGAAGGTCGTGGAAATCCACGAGAAAAATAGATACAGCTTGTATGGTGACGCTTAGGGGAAACCCAGCATCTCTTGCTTCTAGAATTCAGCGGATTCTTGTGAGATTTGGCTGCCGGTGTATGTAAATGGTCCATCCGCCATAGAGCTCTCACCACCACTGCTAGAAATGGCAGTCTTAGGGCCCGCCTCCACGAGCGAGAGAATCGCAGCGATATTTTCGTATAGAAATACGTTGAATCGCCGCGATTCACTCGGTTGTGGAGGCGGCCCCCTACGGCTGAAATGGTGAAATCGAAGAAGCGGCCCTTAATCTTATTTATTACAGTTAACTAGTTCATCTATCTATACTTCCATTAGTAGTTTTAGTCAAATCAAAATAAATAATCACAAATGCATATTACACGCTATGGAAATATGGTTATTAATTAGGGCCAATTAAATTAAACTATAAAAAACATAAACTAAACTTAATAAAATTATCGACTTATTAAGTGTTTCGTTCTCACTACTTCTACGTACATCCTGAGAGCTGTTATTTTAATCAAGTTAAATTAGAACTATGTCATTGTTTTTGTTACATATAAAGGGTGTAAAACACCTCTTAACGAAGCCAAAAGCACTTGTTTTCCTCGTCATTGCGATCATTTTTTTGTTCTACACCATACCTGGGAATCTTCTAGTTACGGAGATATTGGGGGTCAAAGTTCCAACTTTTTGACAAGTTTTTTTTTTAATACAAGTTTTTATTGTAAGATTTTTTCTTTAAACACCTCCACGACCCCCGTACTATTCAATCCATGCATCACCACCATGTTTTGAGTGCGTTACATTGAGTTCTACCACAAAACATAATTTTTCACCCCAAAAAAAAAGTCGTTTCAGCAATAAATTTTGCTTAAAGTTACTTTGATGTACAGAATGCTTGGTTGACGGCTTCGTGATGAGGTCTTTTACACCCTGCAGACGGCATCACAAGAAAAGATAACGTGAAATGTAACTGCTTACTAAAACCATATTTATAATTAAATACTTTCCACACACATCCACGAAATGCATGTCGAGCATAGTACCCTTAACTCAAGTCGCAAACTGCAAGCTTCGCTCGTTCGAGACAATTTCATAATTAAACTTGTGTTAGCAAATACTATGTATGTACACGCTAGGGAAATTATTTGCTTTCGAGCATTTTGTTTTATTTCGGCATGTGTGTTTGCAGATTGAGCTGGGTGTGTTCTGAGCTATATGGTAACTGGAGATTCAACTAATTACAGTCTGAGAAAGAGGAGAAAGATTGCAACTTCTTGAGTAAGTGACTTTTACTCTCGTTCAGTACTATTTATTATCTCACATAAAGACTAGCCGTCACTGACATAAAGACTAACGTCGTAATCTCGCAACCGTCGCTATTACACCTAGAATAGCCAGAATAGTGTTTACCTGGATTGTAGTAGGTAACATAATATACAGGATGACCTTTTTATCACTTTAAAAAAAAAAGTGGGTATATTAGGTGAACGGAGTGGAAGCTTATGGCGTACCTAGTTTTATTTTTCTTTTTTTCCACAGCATAGAAAAAAATTGATCATCATCAAAAAACGCTACAAATTTCAAGTAAACTTTTCATATTAAGAACAAAGAAAGAGAAACTTTGAAAAAAAAATATCGAAATACAAAGCATACGCAATACGCATATGATTTGAATTCCGAATTCTTTTGTTTTCTTTTCGCAAGAAAAAAAAACTAAGTTGCCATTTGCTTCTACTCCGTTCACTTAATATACCCATTTTTTTTTGGAAAGTGATAAAAAATTCATTCGGTATATAGCATGTTACTGAAAGCAGATAAGAGACTCCTAACTTGGTACTTCCACGGTGAGACTCGACCTAAAATACGTAGGTATCTAATGTCAAGTAAGAAGTAGTTCTTATCTCGTCATACTAATAAGATAAATTTGAATGTAACCGTCTGTCTGTTATCTTTTCACGTCCTTACGGCTGAACGAGTTTCGATACCATGACCTTGGTTGCATACATAAAGACATAGATTTTTTTATCCTAGTATTATTTTTTTTGCCACAGGCCACAGGCCAAAGCATTATAGAAATTCATTATAGAAATTGATATCCCTCCTCAGTCGTGCATTCTTGACAGAATGGTCGTGGTTGAAGATGATGATTTTCTTTGGATGACGTAGCCCTTGCGATGCGCCTCCACTTGTTGCGGTCTTCAGCGTCTCGGGAGCTTTGGACTATGGACGTTTGTGTTGCAGCTTTTATAAGGTCTGTCCAACGGGATCCTGCCGTTTTGCCGAAAAGATTTTGACAAAATTTCATTACTCAAACAAATTTTAGTAACTTTTTTTATACCATTGCAATATTTCGAATGATTTTAGTACGCATATTTTTATTTGGTCTAATTTTTACTTGGCAAAATATTACCAAGTATAATGTCATTATGGCATTTGGTCTTTAATCAAATGATTTATTACAGCAAACAATCTTGAGACAATAAACGTTTGGTGAAATGATTTGTTAAGACAAAAAATATTAAGGCAAAAATAAGATCTTTTTGGAATTATATAATTAAAAAATGGAATTTTATTTTAATATAATCATTTGTTTAATGCAAAATATTTTTACATTACAATTTTTTTTTTTTTTTGCAATGGACATTAGCAATTTTATTTCGGAGTATCCAGACGGGCGAGTGCCAGACACGACTTGCATTAATAGAAAAAAAGATATTGTTTTTAGTAGGTTACCCGGAACTCAACTATTTAGATTATGTTAATTTCTTCTTTAAACAAAATGGGTAGGTTAGGTTAGGTTAAAACTGTGACCTCCTACGCACGAGCCGAGCGAGCGAAGCGAGCGGTGCCGCGGCAGCAGCCGGCGAGTGCCAGAAACGACTTGCATTAATAGAAAAAAGAGATTGTTTTTAGTAGGTTACCCGGAACTGAACTTTTTAGATTAGGATAATTACTCATTTCAAAAAAATGGTTAGGTTAGGTTAAAACTGTGACCTCAAGATATTTGGTGCCACTTTAAAGACTGAATAGGAAAGGAAGAATTGAAAACTGACGTTCTAAATATTTGGCTTATTTGATTTTGCGTAAAAACTGTTATTCCAACTGAAATATTTGACTAAATAAAAAATGTTAAAAGTACTATTTGGTAAACAAGTTATAGTTTAAACGTTCATTTCCCAAACATTATGTTTGCGTTACAATTTTTTGTGAATAGATTTTTTGCTTAGTAATCATTTGGCAAATGAAATTATGCGAAACATTTTTTGGGAAGTGAAAATTTGTCAAATTCCTTTCGGTCAAACAAGGGAGACCCCTGTCCAACGCGTAGGTGATCGACCGTGAGACCTCTTGCCTTCTACTTGTCCCTGGACCACAAGTCGTTCCATGGAGCGTTCATTTCGAACAATGTGGCCGAAGTATTTGAGGATTCGCATCCATACAGTCGATGATAACCTCTCCTTGATCCTAAGTTCTTCCAAGATCGAGACATTGGTCCGAAACGCCGTCAAAGGGATCCGCAGCAGTCGCCGCCAGCACCACATCTCGAGTGCGTCGATTTTGCGTCGGTCTTTGATCCTGTTTCTGTCCTGTTGATATTCCTATTAAAATTAATATTTCAGGCCGCCAAATCCTATATTGCCTAAAGGCCTTCCCATTGTCGCCACAATATCCCACCCTCTATCTTCCAACACCCGGTCATAACTCAACCATGACTCACACACAACTATACCCGGATTTCGGAATCAATTTATCAAGCAGACATAGTCGACTGCCGAAACCGGTTGACTACCCGGTTGAATAATAAACCGCGGTTAACCGCGCCCCGGGTGCGTTCCGTTTATTACAAGTCACCACTTTACAAGTTATGGCTGCTTTCAACATTTTTACTTTATGACACCTTGACTTGGAGCCTGGAAATGAAGAAATGTGTTGTGCCTTCTATAAGAACGGCACTATTCTGGTTTACAAAGACTTCTTCGTTATGTACTTTTGATTGGCACATGATGATATTTTTTACAAATACTGTGCAAAATGGCGAATAGCACGCAGAGCACAGTCCATCCTTAACGCGAACATGATTTGATTCCCCGCTCGAATGGTAGGGTCGCCATATAAGGACGGGATTTAAAGACAATGAAACATCTCGAATGCTGGTTAGACACTGGCTATATTTGATCCATTCAATGACAATATAAACTACTTACATACTACACCACACTTCAATGTAAGGAAATTAATAAAAATAGGATTGATTTCACCTCAGAATCAATGTTCAATGAGGCAAACTACAGAGCTGTTCCCCGCTATGAAACGACAGTTTATATTTTTCCCGTTGACCCTACAAGCGGGGCGAACCAGTGGGGTTACGCCCTAAATAAAATAAAATAAAAATGTTCATTTTAATACAATATGCATTTTGATAGATTTTATTGGAGATTACCTTTTAAGCAAGGATTTGCTTGTAAGTATTAGGAGACTTCGCAGTCCGCACTTTCACTTGTCATTTTTATGCAATGTAATTCGTTAGGTGAATTACATTGGATTGAAGGTGAATTACATATCACCTCAGACACTCTGATAAATCCTCAATTCCTTATTTACCTTGACCAAGATTACGTATGTTGTTTAAGCACTAACCTTTGACCTTTGAGTGTGTGTTCTTTTCATTGTCGTGTAATAAATATTTACCCTATCTTATTTTATTATTTTATTTTTTATTTTATTTATATTTTGACACAGTTTCACTTTTTGTTACAGCTTTTTTTTGCCAGATCTGTCCCTTCCAACATTCTAGCTTTTTATAACAGCCGAGTCGATATCCTTAAAACATTTAATGTTCAGTCATAACAGTGTATTATGCTACCTTTGTAACGCCAGGCAATTACAAATATCTTTATTAAGATCTAGAAATTATTTTTCCTATAAAAGTAAAGTTGGTATAAAACTTTGATGGTATGATGGTACCTTTTTCTGTAGTCCTTTATTACGTAAAATATAAATTGTAAGTTTAACAGCTTCTTGAAACAGATTTTGACTAGGGACGTACTATATTATATACTAGCTGACCCGCGCAACTTCGTCTGCGTCACATGAGAGAGAGAGGGTTAGAGAGAGTGGAGTCAACCTTGAAAGATAGACATAATGCTATCGCGGTTTTTTTTAGAACGCTTTAAAACGAACAATTCCCTAATACATGATTGTTGCGCAACTTTAACCGTTTATGCAGCGCCCGCAAAGGAAGCTCTCGAAAGAAATAAATTTTCCTTGTTTTTGCAACATTTATCATTGATGCTCCGCTCCTTTTAATTATAGCGTGATGTTAGATAACCTATAGCCATCCTCGATAACTATTCAACACTAAAAGTTTTCCTGTAATTAGCGCGTTCAACCAACCAAAATCTCTTTAGCTTTATAATATTAGTAGATATATACCTACGTAGATCCAAGTGGGTAACAATTTAATTTCTTCGATATATTTGCATTAATCGCTAAAATAATCTACTTATGTTTTTCCAAAAAAGGGCTTACCTCGACAGCCTTTTTTTTTTCGGATGGGAAATCATCAAATGACTCCTCCCGCTCTGGGCGGACCAGGAGGCAGTGTCATACTTTTACTGACTAAACCCATCCATGTTCCTTCATCGCCCTTTGTGTTCCGGGGCCACGGTATCTCTTTAGAACAGTCCCGCAACCCCGGCAGGCATCGGCCCTTGCGGACCCCTTCCTATTGCTGACTCTCTTTGAGGCGCGCGTCGAACACGAACGTGCCGTCGACACGGCCTGTCGTCATGAGACAGACGGACGGCGAGCTAGCCCATAGCCCACCGTCCACAGGCCCGCGCGTACGGTGGCCGGGGGCCACGTGGTGGCGTCTCCCGCGGCGGCCGGGACGTTTAGAGGTTCTCTCCCTCTCACGTTCTGCCACCTCCTTCATCTTTAGACACTCGATGACAGTCATACTCCAGCTAGGTCGAAAGTTCTCATCAAAGGTGCAATAATATTTTTTTTTTTTTTATCGTGTTTGGGCTAATGCCCAAACACGATTTTTCAATTATAAATGGGAGCAACTTTGAGATGTACCTACGCTTTTTACAAACAAAAGGACCATGTACGGACTTCTCTGTAAAAGTTATCCGTGGTCATATATAAAAAAAATACGCGTCGAATTGAGAACTGCCTTCTTTTTGTTTCGTCGGTTAAAAAACCAATCTTGTTACACGTTTGCGGCGGCGACCTCTCGCATCCGGCCCTGGTGCAAGCCATGGTCCGGAGCGAGACGGAATGGGACGCCGTCACCTCCTTCTGCGAAGCAGTAATGCTAGAGAAGGAGGTGGCGGAACGTGAGAGGGAGAGAACCTCTCAACGTCCCGGCCGCCGCGGCAGACGCCCCGGGCTTCCGGGGCAACCACGTGGCCCCCGGCCACTGTAGGCGCGGGCCTGTGGACGGTGGGCTATGGGCTAGCTCGCCATCCGTCCGTCTCATGACGACAGGCCGTGTCGACGGCGCGTTCGTGTTCCACGCGCGCCTAAAAGAGAGTCAGCAAAAAGGAAGGGCCGATCCGCAAGGACCGATGTCTGCCGGGGTTGCGGGACTGTTCGAAAGAGATACCGTGGCCCCGGAACAAAAGGGCGATGAAGGAACATGGCTGGGTTTTAGTCAGTAAAAGTCTGACACTCCCTCCTGCTCCGCCCAGAGCAGGAGGAGTCATTTGATGATTTCCCATCCGAAAAAAAAAAAAACAAAGAATAGGCAACTGACACGGGCGAGGGTCATTCAATTCAGAAAATGGAGTGAAATAAACAACGCCGTCTATCGACCAAAATGTTAAACTGCTAAAGTATATTACCTATGCTATAATTTTTTTTTAAAGCTGGTCAGTCGATTTAAAAGTTATGACTGTGGTGAGCACATTTTTAGTCATTGGTATCATTTTAGTTCAACAGATGTCGCTGCATGTATCTTACATTTGATGATTAGTTCTTCTTGAAAACTTTGTTCATATATCTTTTGATAGAATTAACCGATTTCAATGAAACAAACACTAAATCATACCCCAAGTTACACACAATTTTTATGTATAAACATTGTCAGCATTGAATTCGTAGATTTTACGTGATGTGCGCACAAACAAACAGACAAACAGACAAAAATTTCAAAAATGATGGAAATGGGTTCTGTTACTTATCTTTTCACACGCTGGCTATGTTTTGTTTCAATTTCTTCAATGTACAAAAATGACTTTTCTACAGATTTATTATATGTATAGACGGGTACTATATTTATTTCTTCTTACACAATGCTTTTGAGGCTTTTGAGGCCTTTGCCGTCTAAATGCAGAGACACAAATGGCTAATAGAAAAAAAAAACTTGCTTTTGTAACATATGTTTTTACACAAGGGTTAGGTTCAAAGCCAGTGTCTATTAAAAAACACTTAATTTGTGATCTAAATCGTCGTTACAATAGTTAGCAACCTGAAAGTCTGACAACCAATCTTGCCAAGGAGTATTAAATTACCCAATAACTAGGCTGTGGAGGTCAGATAGGCAGTTGTTCCAAGTTGCAAAATACTGATCATTAGCTGCATCTGGCTAAACTGCAAGCCGATCCGAACATAATAGTTGGGAAAAAGGCTAATCAAGTGATGATTTAATGATCTTATTATTAACTAGCTGACCCGCGCACTTCGTCTGCGTCATATAATATAGCTTATACCATGTCATTTTGTGTATTCAATTATTTTGTGCATTCAATGACGAACAAAAACCCTTTAAAATCAATATTGCTTACCTCCCTTAACATACGGCGTAATAATAATATGTAGCCTAAAGACTTCCTCGGTTTACAAAGAACATTTTTGCTAAATTTTAATTCAATCTGTCCAGTAGTTTTGGCGTGAAGCCGTACCATACACACAGACAAATAGAAAAACAGACAAAAATTCTAAAAACTTACTTTTTGTCATCAGTTACGTTTTTTTAACAAAACCCACTTATTTTTTCTTGAAAATTCGCAATGTACAGTTTTTCTTTTGTTACTGTTTTATTATATGTATAGATTTATAATCAAATCAGAATAAAATACATGCATTTTACACCCGTTCAATAAAACCAAGATCCTTTGAATTATCCATACCAAATTCAGTGTACTCACATACTTCTATCATTTGTAAATACAGTTGAAATCTATCAGAGCAAGCATTCCTTACAGTTCATGAAACCTGAACTAAGCCGTGGTTTGGAAAGTTGCCAATACACCGAGTATCAATACCACTTGGCCTGAGCACCCTCTAATGATGTGGTCGTAAAGATACGGCTTAAAGACTACACAGTATACAAGTTCTTAGGTATTGTATGGTGGAGTTTATTGGTCTGGATTCTATTTAGTGGTTTGGTAGAACAGTGGGGGTTCTTGTCCAAGGTGAATGGGGCGTAAGTATTTTATAGTTGTGCCAAATTCATCGTGATAAAAGATTAAGTAAGTACAAACGTCTGTAGCAAAAGATTCTACAACTAGAGTAGATAAAGAGAGGTATCTTATAGATATGTTTTTCGCATGTTTCATCTATACTAATCTAAATATATAAAAGAAGAAACTGACTGACTGACTGACTGATTGACTGACTGACTGACTGACTCATCTATCAACGCACAGCCCAAACCGCTGGGTCTACAGATTCCAAATTTGGCAAGTAGGTTCCTTATGTGGTCTAGGGGTGCACTAAGAAAGGATTTTTCAAAATTCACCCCCTAAGGGGGTTAAACGGGGCTCCAAAGTTTGTATGGGGAAACAAAATTAGTTAGACTATTTTATTCGAAAATTCACAGGAGTGCTCCTATTGATAAATGAGTAGAAATGGGTTTCAGGTTTTTTCAGAATTCAACCCCTAAGAGGGGGAAATGGGGTGGCAAAGTATAAAAATCAATGCACAGCCCAAACCGCTGAGTCTAGAGATTCCAAATTTGGCAAGTAGGTTCCTTATGTGGTCTAGGGGTGCATTAAGAAAGGATTTTTCAAAATTCAACCCCTAAGGGGGTTAAACGGGGCTCCAAAGTTTGTATGGGTAAAACAAGATTAGTTAGACTATTTTATTCGAAACTTCACAGGAGTGCTCCTATTGATAAATGAGTAGAAACGGGTTTCAGGTTTTTTTCAGAATTCAACCCCTAAGAGGGGGAAATGGGGTGGCAAAGTATAAAAATCAATGCACAGCCCAAACTGCTGAGTCTAGAGATTCCAAATTTGGCACATAGGTTCTTAATGAGGTTTAAGGGTGCATTAAGAAAGGATTTTTCAAAATTTACCCCTAAGGGGTTGAAACGGGGGTCCAAAGATTACATGGGGAAATAAGATTAGTTACACTACTTTATTCGAAACTTAACAGGAGTACTCCAATCGATAAATGAGTTAACATTTGTGTTTCAGGTTTTATCAGAATTCAACCCCTAAAGGGGGAAATGGGGTAATAAAGCCTAAAATTCAACATAGGTATTGTTTGTATGGTGAATTGGGTCTGGTGTATTACAAAAACAACGATTTCAAGATTTAATGTGGCGGACCTGAAATACCATCATTCCCTGTTGGGGTGCGATGGGGTTGAAATGTCTAAAAATCAATATGGGTGTCGATACCGAGATTATCAGGGGTGCTGATTACGAAAATGGCATTTATTTTGAGATCCAGAAGATGGTGGATTCGACTTCAATACAGGGTTATTGTTGATTTATTGTGATAATTGTGATAAAGATGATAATGGTTGTGATTACCATGATAATGATTGTGATAACGATGATGGTGATTGTGATGTTGATTGTGATAGTGACGGTGATTGTGATGGTGATAGCAATGGTAATGGTGATAGTGATTGTGACAGTGAAGGTGATTGTGATAATGATAAAGATGATTGTTGATTACGATGATAACGATTTTAGTGATTGTGACTGTAATGGTGATTGTGATAGTGATAGTGATGGTGATTGTGATAATGATTGTGGTTGTGATAGTGATGGCGATTGTGATCATGATGATTGTGTTTACGATGATAATGATTGTAATTACGAGGATGTAGATTGTGATGATGATTGTGATTACGATGATAATGGTTGTGATAATGATGAAAGTGACAGTGATTATGATAATATTGAAAGTGATACGTGATAGTGATTGTGATCGTGATTATGATGGTGATTGTGATAGTGATTGTGATGGTGATTGTAATGGTGATTGTGATGGTGATTGTGATGGTGATTGTGATGGTGTATTGATGGTGATTGTGATGGTGATTGTGACGGTGATTGTGATGGTGATTGTGATGGCGATTGTGATGGTGATTAGGATCATGATGATTGTGATTAAGATGATAACGATTGTGATTACGAGTACGGAGATAGTGTGATGATGATGATTGTGATAACGGTGATGATGTTTGTGATTACGATGATAATGATTGTGATAATGATGAAAGTGATTGTGATCGTGATTGTGATGGTGATTTTAATGGTGATTGTGATGGTGATGGTGATTGTGATAAAGATGGTGCTTGAAATAGTGATGGTGATGGTGATTATGATGGTGATGGTGATACTAATGGTGGTTGTAATAGTGATGGTGATGGTGATTATAATGGTGATGGTGATTGTGATAATAATGGTGGTTGTAATAGTGATGGTGATGGTGATTGTGATGGTAATTGTGATGGTGATTGTGATAGTGATGGTGGTTGTGATAGTGATGGTGATTGTGATAATGATGGTGACTGTGATAGTGATGGTGATTGTGATAATGATGGTGGTTGTGATAGTGGTGGTGATTGTGATGATATTAATAAATTGTGATGATTATGAAATTCGGCACATAGTTTATAACCTGTATTAACATGTAGGACACTATTTATCCCTTTAGTATGATTCAGTGGGACAGTTACCGAACTTCACGCGGGCGAAGCCGCGGGCAACAGCTAGTATATTTTATAAATAAAGAGGTAACATTTGTTTGTAAGTTTGTATGTAGGGGGTAATCTCCGGAAGTAATGATCCGATTTCAAAAATTCTTTCGCCATTAGAAAGCTGCATTCACCTTGAGTAACATAGGCTATATTTTATCTCCGTACTCCCACGGGAACGGCAACTACGCGGGTGAAACCGCGTGACGTCCGCTAGTAAGAGATACTTTGACAATTACTTGTGAATTTCTACTATCTGATAACAAAACATCACGCCTGTAATCCCCGAAGGGTTAAGCAGAGGTGTATCTAATAGTACACCCACATTTCGGCAGTTATGTTTTAAGTCCCATGTAATAGTGGGTGAGCCTACTGCTATCAACCAGGCACATAATAGGCTTGTGTCCTGAAAAAAATCTAATTAGTCCGTCAATCAGATCATCAAAAAATATTTGACACGTATTTTTTCTTTTGTTATGTAAACCAAAAATGACGAAGATACGACGCTCTTAAAATTCTCAATACGTCAAGCCGTGCTATAATTTTTAGTGGGTTGTGACGTCAAGAGCCCCCACTCTCGAGTTTTGATGCGTTTTATCTTTGTCAATGTTGATTTACAAAAGAAAAAATACGTGTCCATTATTTTCCAATACTCTAACTGACGGACTAGATAGATTTGCAATTTATTGATGGTGGAAACTAGCCTAATAACCACAGTCACTAACACTTTGCCCAACCCGTGAATCGAAATCAGGCCCTCAGCAGTCGCCCTTGCGACCACTCGACCAACGAGGCAGTGTCTGATGTAGTCAGGTAATGCTTTTCTAACAAATCTTACCCTTACAGCCGTGTTGATTTTCCTTAGTAAATAGGGAGGAACCCAGCCTGTCTGAGAGATATTTTTCGATGGCATGTTAAGCCAAGTCAGAACCCCATGGGCGGCTTAAAAACTCTGACACCAGCAGGGCTATTACGTATCTCTGTTGATAACTCGAAATGATAGTAACTGGGATCAGTGTCCATCAAATAACTGTCAAAAGGTTAGTTTCGTATTATGTATGACCAGTCGCGATCAAATATGACGTTATCGGTGCCTGTCGTGGCTGATAGTCACCGTAACTCATTTTGACAAACGCATTCGTATCGATTCTTCTAATATTGCGATTATGTAAGCTTAGTGGACATCAAATTGATGACAACTGAGTTTGAAGTAGCTTTCGTGAAAGACGTTATACCGTACCCGGGCTGTTGGTCACCGTAAAGTGATATCCACTCAGTGTGATACGTAATACCAATATTATGACATTCTCGGTAGTCATCAAAGTTCGGTGTACAACCGAAGCTTGATAGTCACTGGATATCAGAAAGATACGTAATAGTCCTGCAGGTTAGGCACTAACCACACGATAAAGTAAATAGGGCCAAACAAAAAGTTCATAAACGAAAAAGGAGACAGAGATATTACATTTATATCTCGTTTACTCTTACTGCTGGATGTAATTAGCTGTCCTTGTCTCATTTTTAGTTTTTAGTGACTTGCCTATTGCCCTATTTACGGTTGCTTTCTATTGTGGAAAAGCAGTGAAGTGCTGAACAATCAAAACGTTAACCAATAGCTTTGTACGAAGTTTACGTCATGGACAGACAGCCTTTGTCGCATCGAGCACCTTTGACCCAAAGCGTCATAACTAAGTGCGATCAACTTTACTAACTAGGTAGTGGTTCTATAACGGTCAGACATTCTCGTACATCTCTATGAGGGAAAATCAGGATTCTGATTTGAGCTTTTTAAAATATGTCATTACTTATTTCACAGAGATATTTCTCTGGGATTTTGTCGAGCCTCATTGTCTCGGCGCTTTTCTGGTGGTCGCCACCGTTGATTCTGGCTTTCAGGAGTTACAGTGGTTTTGGGAATAGTGCTTGTCCCTAAAAATAAAAATTACTCTCATACAACTTATGATTATTCTAAGATGGTTTGGTCGTGAAAGGCGACTAACAAAAGGTATACAAGGCAGATGTGAGGGGAAACAGGTAAGTCGGTAGGAGACGCTCAAGAAGGACATACACTGTCCTTATTACAGAAGAGAGAGAGAAAGAGAGGGATTGGTGATTTACAGAAAATTAAGAGCGTAGTACTCGCAGACGGCATGCGATTATGACCAAATGTATGAAAGTGGAAAATTGATCTTCTTCATAGTTCGTTATAAGCCGTGGTATCCGGCAGAGTAGAATAGAACCAACCCATCACACTCACGGGTGTCGTATAAGGCGACTAATGTCTGAGGCAGAACACCTTGTGCCTCCGTAGACCAGAGAATGGGCAGCGTTTTCTGTTAGTCTTTCATCACTGTGGATCTCCAATCGCCAAGCGTGGAGATTACGGCAAATTCCTCCCATCATGGGAGAGGCTTATGTCCAGCAGTGGACGTTATGGGCTGATGTAGTGTAGTAGTGTAGTATAGTCGTTCACTCTTGGCAGAGTGGTAGTGGTCATAGGGGGTCGCCTACAAGCGGTCGCTGCCTTCGCAATCCCATTCCCCCGGTCTCTATTGACCGCATGGCGAGAACACTCGACTTTATTTACGTCTCATAAAATGCATATACACCTCCTTTTACTGCAGTCAGTTGAACATATTAATTCTTAGAACTGGAATAACGTCTAAAGAGATACACGTAAACTAACGCAGTACCCATTTAGGTTTAAATCAAACCAAACGGCTGACTAAGCTAGCGTGATTACTAGCATTCTGTTCAGACCATAGACTTAGTTACTGCTTCAACTAAATTTGTTTACTGCAACATAGTCTAAATAACCGACAAAATTGTCCAATGATGGTTTGAATACACGATTTTGGTTAATGTAGATACTGTTAATTTAAATGTTTCATTTATGTTCAGTCATTTAGTTTAGTTTCCGTTTGTATAAATGATTTTCTATTGGTTTGAATCGCAATGACAACAAACATATTGTAGATAACTTTACTACAGACGGTAGGTTTCATAAATGGATGGACTGTATAAAGAATGATATGGCAAGAAGGAAATTGTCTGATGAGGTGACGAAAAATAGAGAAGTATGGAAGAAGAAGACATGCTGCGCCGAGCCCAAATGAATTGGGATACGGGCAAGAGAATGGTATGTGGTAATGGTGGATAATGGTAGGTTTCATAAATTAACAACTTCCTCTGACTTTCTGTTTTTGATTGCTTCGTTGGTCTAGTGGTGGCACTTGCGACTGCTGAGCATAAAGGTCCTGGGTTCGATTCCCAGGTCGGGCAAAGTGTTATTGGGTTTTTCCAGCAGGAATTTCTCAGTACAGCGACGGAGTCTGTATTTGGGCCCAGTTGATAGCAATAGGCTCGCCCCCTATTACATGAGACTTAAACATAACTGTCGAAATGTGGGTGTACTATTATGTACACTTCTACCTAACCCTTCTGGGATCAGGCGTGATGTTGTGTTATGTTTTTCCTCCCGAGTGAAAGTTAATAGTAAATCAACTGTGCTAAGAACAATAGCAAAAACAATTTGAAAAATAAAAGTAAACAGTACTTACCTTTCGAGCACACGCTTAAGCAAAGCGCGTATTGCTATAGCAAACAGAAAATGTAAAGAGCATTTCACGAGTCACCAAGATACGGCAAACACGAGAAGTGACGCTCGTCTTACTGCTTACTTGTTTGCTTCACTTACAATCAATTTTAAGGCCTTTCTAACCCTAAAATTAGCAACTCTATTTGTAGTGGTTCAAACTTCGTTTGAAATCCTGTTAGATTAGAGTTCTAATCAGCTTGCACTACAAAGCGGTTGTTAAGTCAGTCACTGCGGCCGAATAGTGCGAAATGAGTGGTTTTTTGCGATTTACCAAAAATCTATTGATTGGACTACAAAAATAAAACACATAAGACCAGCTTTATATTTAGCTCAGTTAGTATGCAAAGTTTCATGATCTAATTTGAAGTACTTTTTGAATACCAGCGGTTTATTGTTCGATTTGGAGGTAACTTTGGAATTTTAATCTATCGAGAAAAGTTTATGGAATCTTATTTGCGTCACACATAGTACCTAGCATTAATCCTCAACTTTACCATATATTTATTTCAAAATTAATGCTGCAATATTTTAGGCGTAACGGAGTATCATTTGAGGCATGTTAGGCCGTTGATAGTAACACTACAGTAAGCTTTCACTACAGCAAGAGTTAGAAGTTGTTTTACCCAATAACTTGCAGCTCGCTTTACCTAAAACGACTAGAGACAAGTGCTTCGTGCATTATATCAACCGGTCTAGCAGCTGCCTCTGCACTAGAATGTAGTAAAAGTTAAACTTTTGAATAAAACAACCAAAACCACATTGTATATAATGATATTCTGCAGCTAAATGCCGCAAGTGTGGCGGCCATTGCTACGAATTACAGACGATGTTGCAAGTTTTAATGTTTCTCTAGAGATAAAAGTGATGTTGATGTTTAGATCTTTTTGGCAATTGAAATGTTTGGAGAAAAGTATGTTTCTTTTTTATTGTTAGTATTAAATAAAACTTTTAATATCTTGCATAGAATCTTCAAAATTAGAAAGCAAATAAATATATATATTTTTAACTGACGCTAGCAAATATAAACCGGTTCTGTTGTGATAAACTATCGCGAATACTGGAGACAGTCTCAAAACCTAAAAAGTGATTGAAACTTAAGTATTTTAATATATTTTTATGTCACTTACATATTAGTAGGAGAACTCCCATGCTAAAACTTAAGTATTTTAATATTTTTTTATGGCACTTACATATTAGTAGGAGAACTCCCATGCTAAAACTTAAGTATTTTAATATATTTTTATGTCACTTACATATTAGTAGGAGAACTCCCATGCTAAAACTTAAGTATTTTAATATATTTTTATGGCACTTACATATTAGTAGGAGAACTCCCATGCTAAAACTTAAGTTTTTTAATATTTTTTTATGGCACTTACATATTAGTAGGAGAACTCCCATGATAAAACTTAAGTATTTTAATATTTTTTTTATGTCACTTACATATTAGTAGGAGAACTCCCATGCTAAAACTCACAAAAGATTTCAATGACACAAAATTGAATGGTCAATCTTAATCTCGTAAATAATGTTTTGAGTATAAAATGTGGAAGTTTAAGAGCATGGGAGGAACACCTAAGAAACGATGCATGGACTGTCTGAAAAATAATATGGCTAGAATGGGCCTACAACAACAAGTGCCTACTGAGATACCGACTGATAAGGAAATATGAAAGGAGAAAAATGTTGACCGACATTCAACAAACTGCCAAAAGAAGCAAGATAATACTAACGATGAGGGCAGTGGTGGCCCAGTGGTGGCGGCCCCGACTTACGAAAACTAAGTCGTGGGTTCGAACCCAGACAGGTGCATTACTTTGTATAATTTATTTCATCACCACTGCTCTCAAAACAGTGAAGGAAAACATGAGGAAACCGGCACGTTCTAGAAGCAAAAAATTCGAAAACATGTGACATCTACCAATCCGCAGCTGGCCCGCGTGGTGGATTATAGCCGATTCCCTCTCATAGAGAGGGGGCCTGTGTCCCAGCAGTGGGAACATTAATAGGCTGATGATGATGATGAATAACGATGATTCTAATTGTTTATTTCTGTTGTTATTATAGTTCATCTTTTATGTAATTCATCTTGTTTCTTTTGTATTTTTTTTTTTGTGAGATGTATTTTGATTTGTTTAAATATATATATAGCCTTATCAAATTTATTGTATGTACCTACCTATAAGTGAATGATGTGGTCTCCTATAAATGGAAGCGCACACTTGTATTTGTCTCTGATTTATGTATACTTGCATGTAATTGTGTAGTTTCTGTTGGAAATCCAATAAATAAATAAATAAATAATCAATTCAGACTCTAACAGCGGAGAGCTCTCAATCATTATCATCTTCCTGACCGCAACACGTTTATATCTTCCATTCTCCTTTGTTAATCGTCATGCTATCATTTACTCCTTTTCCCTTTGTGACTGTTCCTAAATTACCCTAGGCTGATAAAATTTTCGTTTTTTTCTAATTCATGCTAATTTAGTATTTTGGTCAGTTTCCCCCGGAGGGGAAAAGGTCGTGCCCCGCCATCCGCACGACCCTGTGAGGCTCGTCCCAGACTGGTCACCTCCCCACTGACAATGATAAATGAATCCCTTAACATACAGCAGTCCAATGCCTCGTATCATTATTAGATCAAGGAAAGGATTGAAAGATATAGTAATTCAGACTATGGGATTCATAGTTATTGAAATATATTGAAAGTGGTTTCAAAAGTGTAAAACATAACTGGGAGATGCTAAGTATATTCATATGGCAACCAATAGTGTTTGTTAATAACCCTTACGCTAGCGTAATAGGTAATTGGTCATTCGTGACTCACACGATATTCCACATCAACACCTGGTGCACTCAGAGCAACACTTCCATAAGTGACGTAGGCGGCTTTTCAGCGGCAAAACGTCAACATCATGCTCCTATTGAACATTGTCCCTAGCAGTTCTTTCGAACTGGTGAACGTGACAAGGCGGCTTTTCAGCGGCAGAACGTCAATCACCATGCTATCCAGTAGTCATGGGCCCTAACAGTCCTAAGACTGGTTATAAAATAGATGTGGTATCAAACCATTCCAATCCCACCCCATGGATCATGCGCTCGTTTCGTACAACTAGTGCTTCTGCAAGACACGTGCTTGTGTCAGCCTGACCGAATCATTTGTCGGAGATAAGAACATAATTATTATTCTAGAATCACTATATGGTTGTCCATAATAGAATTGAGAATCAAATCTCAAAAGGCAAGTTGGTTGAAGTGATGGTTAGAACTAATGAATACATAATTCAAGAATTACCAGATGATAGAGTTGATAAATCAAAACTCAATAACCATCTTGCAATAGAGTTGGGAATCAACTCTATTGAAACCCTATAGACAGCCCCAAAAACGCCCAACCCTTCACCACTTCCTAGTGTTGGAGCTGAGGAGAAGAAATGGTGAAACAAACTCCCCAGCAACACGTTTCTGTCTATTTAGTTTGAAGAACTTTAATTACACCATCAGCCTAGGATAATTATTGTAATATAAAGGACTCACCCAGTCACCGACAAACAACACTCACACATACTAGATTAGTCTGGACTCTCCACCCAACTATATTAACTTATTCAATCAATATCACACTCTTGCGCCAACACACTTAAACCTAGACTCGTGGATCAAGTCCACCTCCTAACTTAACTAGACTCGATATTGTCCGGTCCCTATAGCGGTGTTACACCGACTGCCTTGAGCAAACCACCCTTCTCCGCGATTTCTCCTCACCATCGTTATCTCAGCCTCTTTTTGCCTGAACCTTTCTCAGAAATCCCGCGCTTCGCTGGTTAAAGCTTTTTGTGAATCTTTCAATTGTTTTAAGGGTCTGTCTAGTAAAAACCAGAGTATATTGCGAACACGTGTTGCTCTGCCATTCAGAGCCGCTCGTAAAAATAGGATATTTTAACGTTTCTAAAGAATTCTTTGAAATATTTCTTTTGGCCGGTTCTTATCGTGTGTTTACAAGAGGACGGAACGCCTCGTTATAATTATGGTCCCGTCGTCAAACCATAAAATAGAAATTTAATGGATTTGTAAGTGGCAGATGCGTGTTGTTTTTAAAATAAGAATCAACCCTAAGATATTTGCTTGATAAGTCACACCTTCATAGCACACACAATCCATTACTCTTTTCTTTTGTCTTCCTCTCCCTCTCCGTTCATCAACATGACGAGCTCTCTTAAAAAACTGCAGCCTTTGTCTAATTCATACCCTCGAAGCCAGCGCCACAGCCTAATAAAATACATTGTAAGAACAATATACGATGCTAATACGACGTCATAACGTTTCAATTTGCTGGCACATTTCCTAAATATTCCCCGCCGGTGAATTTATATGAGACTCTGTGAGGCAGCTGTGCGCGTATGCGCGTGTATTAGACGCGATATTTGCTTTTTGACAATGTGGTTCGTTATTTTGTGATTGTGTTGTTGGAAGGTAACTTATTGCTTGTCTTTTAATTTCAGAAATCGTAGGTTTTTGGTGGCATTGTTTTTTGTCAACCGATTGTAGTCTTTCTTTTTTGTTCTGTATGGTGTCGGACGTAAAGAATAACACCATCCCATATCTTCTCGTGGGTGTCGTAAGAGGCGACTAAGGGACTTACCAGAGAATGGGCAGCAGCATTCTCTGTGCTTTTGTAACAACCGCACTGCGATCGCCAACCCGCCTGCCAAGCGTGGCGATTATGGCAAACCCCCCTTTGGGGGAGGCCCATGTCCAGCAGTGGACGTCTTTCGGCTAAAATAGTAGTAGTAGTAGTCTTTCGGAATTTTTATTAGCATTAAAATCTGATTTTCTAAGCTAGCCAGCCGTCCGTGTCGCACGATTTTTACTACTGGACTAACATATCTAAATACTAAAGTGTCCTGGAACCTTTTGGAATTAGTTATCGCTTAGACTGCCTCATTGGTCCATTGGTCGCGGGCGCGACTGCCGAGCATGACGTCCGGGGTTTGATCCCCGGGTCGGGCAAAGTGTTATTGAATTTTTACATTAGGAGTTTCTCGGTAACAGCCACGCAGTTTTGTATTTTTGAACGGATGATGGCAACAGGCTCGTCCCCAATTACATAAATGACTAAAACATATCTGATGAAATGTGTGTGTACACATAATTGGGTATACCTCTGCCTAACCCTTCGGGAATTACAGGCGTGATGTTTTGTTATGTATCTCTTATGAACGCCATCCACGGAAGCGTCTTCATACAGTTACATAGAAATCAGTCGTTGCAATTGGACGCCGTTAGCACTTTTATTTGTAGTGGCCGTCGCACTGGGAATAGTAACTTCACTTGAACGTATTCTCAAAAATTTCAACCTCACTTCCCGGGCGTCGGTGGCCACGTGGTGGCTCCCGGCCATCGTAGGCGCCATCCTGTGGACGGTGGGCTATGGGCTAGCTCGCCGTCTGTCCGTCTTATTATGACGACAGGCCGAGTCAACGGCGCGTTCGTGTTCCACGCGCGCCTCAAAGAGAGGCAGCAAAAAGGAAGGGGCCTGCAAGAACCGATGCCTGCCGGGGTTGGGGGACTGTTCGAAAGAGATACCGTGGCCTCGGAACACAAAGGGCGATGAAGGAACATGGATGGGTTTTAGTCAGTAAAAGTCTGACACTCCCTCCTGCTCCGCCCAGAGCGGGAGGAGTCATCTGATGATTTCCCATCAGAAAAACAAAAAAAAAAGACCCCATGGAAGCCATCTCTTACAGTACTATACAATACACTATCCCCAAACAAACCCCACACAATTCCCGACAAGCACTACCACTTTATCTACAGATAGCATAAAGGCGCAAATCCACACACAATGGTATCAGTGACGGCCTTTTATATACTTTAAACTCTCCATTGTAAGCATGGGACATCTCTTTGTGCTTCTATGTTCATGTTACACTTTGTTACAGGCAGTAGTAAGCTGTTAAAGGATTATTGTGGTCTATTTTGGATCGGGTGATAAATTTTATTGTGCAGTATCATAGTAGAGCAAAATAATAACGTAGCATCGCCCAAGGGTTCGGAAAATGTCCGGGGTTGCGGGTCTGTTCGAAAGAGACACCGTGGCCCCGGAACACAAAGGGCGATGAAGAAACATGGATGGGTTTAAGTCAGAAAAAGTCTGACACTCCCTCCTGCTCCGCCCAGAGCGGGAGAAGTCATTTGATGATTTCCCATCCGGAAAAAAAAGGCTTCGGAAAATGTGTATTTGTGGTCGACCTGTCCGCTTTGTGCTCGGTGTATTTCTGCCAAAGTTGCATATGCTAGCCACTGGAGAACACATGAAAGAGCAGTACAACAAAGCTCTTGATAACCACCCCAGAAAGCCATGCAATGTAGTCGCTGTCGCCGAAATCGGCTAGATGGCATCATCATCAATTATGGTCCACTCAAATCTCGGCAATTTTGTTTAAGTCCCAATAATTGGGGATGAGTGTATTGCCATCAATCGGTCATTCTGTTTGAAGAACCCAGTCTCTAAATATTAGGTCCGACCTGATGGTCCTTGGTAAACCCAGGACTTTATGCCCAGCATGCAGACGTGAGGTGTTAGCCGTAAGGTACCTCAAAACAAAAGCGTCGTACTGTGTGTGTGTAAAGACACAATCATTTCACCTTTACTCTGGAAAATCTTAACATTCTAAGAAAGTCTTAAACAGACTGGGACGTCTGATACTGGTGTCGATCCTGTTGTGCACAAACTGAACTTAATTTAGGTTATTGCTATATTTTACTAACAGGCAGTGCGAGAAAATGACGGCTATAGCTATGAACTAAGATAGAGATGTCAAACTAGTTTATGCCTTGCGCTTCACCGTGTTTTTAGTCGACATGTTTTTACGTGCACCCTTCATTAGTATGGAAATATTAATTCCAATTGAATTTGACACCTCTAAATTACGTCCGTCTCTTTCTAATTTTATTAGAGAGAAAAAGATAGCAATAGCCTAAATTAAGTTTAGTTTGTGCACAACAGAATGGACACCAATATCTACCTATGAATTTATACATATTATAGAAGACAAGTTTTAAGTGTAATGGTACTATGGTGGTCTTTTCCGCCTGACCATTTAATTTTTTTTTTCGCTTAAATCATGCGGAGGCGCCGAGCCACGCCCCCTTAAAGTTTGGGCCTATTAGGAAAGCGTCAACTTTGGCGCGCAAAATAACAATAACTCTCGTTTGGCGTGCGTCGTCAGTGCGCTCGGCCGATTCGGTATCTTTTCATTCATTATTTCTATACTAAGTCAACGGGGCGGGGCTAGAGAGCGTTTTTATGTTGCGAGTGCAAGCAAAAATGAGCTTAGTGGTGGTCAGGCGGGAGTGTCCTCGATAGTACCTGGGCCGAAATCCAGGTCGGGAAAAGTGTTATCGGGTTTTTCCATCAAGAATTTAGTAGCAGCCACGAAGTGTGGATTTGTGCCTGGAATAGGCTCACCCCCTATTCCATGGGTCTTAAACATAACTGGCTAAAAGTGGATGTAATATTAGGTACACCTCTGCCTATCCTTCGAGGGTTACAGGCGTGACATTATGTTGTTTTAGGCTATAAAACAATTACTACAACATTTCTTACCTATTCCCCCAACTATACGATTAAGACTAAGCGGTCCAACTTATCTAAAGTTGATGAACGCAAGCCTCGCACGCGATGCTTTGTCCCTCGCTGCGATCTATCAGCGGTTCGTGAGCGTTTGTTCAGCGTCGTGTTGTTTTGTTGCAAGATTATTGTTGTCGTTTTATTTGTTACTAGCTGACGTCCCGCGGTTTCACCCGCGTAGTTTCCGTTCCCGTGGGAGTACGGGAATAAAATATAGCCTATAGCACTCACGAATGATGTAGCTTTCTACCAGTGAAACAATTTTTAAAATTGGTTCATTACTTCCGGAGATTACCCCCTACATACAAACTTACAAACATACAAACAAATTTTACCTCTTTATAATATTATATTTGTTACGAAGCACTTTATATTCCTTTTCGCTAACACTTTCGGCAATTTTCAATAACTTACTGTTTGGTTTCGGTAGATTGCTATCTCTGTCTGTTTGACATTTTGCTAACAGACGGTTAGAAACAAATGATAATCTTTCTTTGATTTTTCTGTGAATCAAGTGACAGGTAGGTGACGCGGATACTATATTTCAAGCTAACTTTGTTCATTTACACCGATAAAGTAAGTTATAGAAAACAGTCTGATTATCTAAAAACAGCTGTTTAAAAAACACATTTTCATGTACAAAAATGTGTTCTTTACAGCTCTTTTTAGATAATCAGACTTATCTTTTCGGTGAACTTGGCCCTTAGTAAACTATGACTAAAGATAAAAGCTCAATATTTTTTTTACCCGACTGCGCGACGCAAAGGAGGGTATTGTGTTTATCAGTCTATGTATGTATGTATGTATGTTTGTTTCTATGTGGCGTTCTAGAGACCAAATGCGTAGGCTGATTTTGATAATTCTTACGTCAATCGATTCGTCTTAACCTTGCGAGTGTCACTAAAGACATAACAGTAATCAAAATTCACCACAGCGACAACCAGACGCCATATTGTCAAAATGAAAAAAAAAAAAAGTTGATGAACTATGTCAAATGGGGTGTCGTTGAATAGGTATTTTAAAATCATCTTTAGGTTACTTTTGTCATTTTTCATTTTAAATAATAGTTTAGGATATCATCATCATCATCATCATTTCAGCCGAAAGACGTCCACTGCTGGACATAGGCCTCCCCCAAGTGTCGCTACATTGAACGGTCCCGTGCGACTCGCATCCAGCGGATTCCCGCAGCCTTCACCAGGTCATCGGTCCACCTAGTGGGAGGCCTTCCAACAGACGTCTTCCGGTTCGCGGTCGCCACTCCAGAACTTTTCGGCCCCATCGGCCATCCGTTCTGCGAGCAATGTGCCCTGCCCACTGCCACTTAAGTTTGGCAATTCTTCGGGCTACGTCGATAACCTTGGTTCTCTTGCGGATGTCTTCATTTCTGATTCGATCGCGCAAGGAAACTCCGAGCATAGCCCTCTCCATTGCCCTTTGGGTGACTTTAAGCTTTCTGATGAGGCCCATTGTAAGCGACCACGTTTCGGTCCCGTATGTAATCACTGGCAACACACACTGGTCATAGACTTTCGTCTTGAGACACTGCGGTAGGTTGGACGAGAAGATACCGCGCAACTTCCTGAACGCTGCCCAGCCGAGTCGGATTCGACGATTGACCTCTTTCTCGAAGTTAGACCTACCTAACTGGACCGTTTGTCCCAGGTACACATAATCGTCTACAACTTCGAGTGTAGAGTCTCCGATCTTGATAGGAGTGGGTGTGACATGGGCATTCAACATGACCTTGGTTTTGTCCATGTTCATTTTAAGACCCACTCTTCCGGAAGCTCTACTGAGGTCATCGAGCATTGTACTGAGGTCCTCCATGGTCTCAGCCATGACCACTATGTCGTCGGCAAACCGAAGGTGAGTGATGTACTCGCCATTGGCGTTGATGCCTAGCCCTCTCTAGTCCAGAACCTTGAAGACATCCTCCAGTGCAGCAGTAAACAGTTTCGGAGATATGACGTCTCCTTGTCTCACACCTCGCTGCAGGAGGATAGGTTCTGAGACTTGGTCTTGAAGTCGGACTGACATGGTGGCGTTTTTGTACAAACACTTCAACACCTCGATGTACCGATAGTCGATTTGGCACCGTTGGAGAGACTGCAGTACAGCCCAGGTCTCGATCGAATCGAAGGCTTTCTCGTAGTCCACAAACGCTAAACAGAGAGGCAGGTTATACTCTTCGGTCTTCTGTATAACTTGCCGCAGCGTATGTATGTGGTCTACGGTGCTATAGCCTTTTCGGAAACCGGCTTGTTCGGGTGGCTGGAAATCGTCAAACCTGCGCGCGAGACGATTCGTGATGACTCTAGAAAACAACTTGTAGACATGGCTTAGAAGTGAGATGGGCCTATAATTCTTCAACCGGGCATTGTCACCCTTTTTGAAGAAGAGCACCACCACACCCCTGCACCATGCCTGTGGCGTTTTTCCCTCAAGTATGACGGAATTAAACAGCTTCTGAAGGGCCTTAAGTACCGGTTTTCCACCCGCCTTCAGGAGTTCGGCCGTAATTCCGTCATCACCCGGTGCCTTGTTGTTTTTGAGCTGCTTCAGAGCCATCCTAATCTCGTGCAGGCTGACGTCCGGAATGTCTTCAGTATAGTGTCGGGTCAGTCTAGCTCTTGGGTCGTTTGCTAGATCTACGACAGGTTTGCTAGTTGACGTGTACAACTGTCCATAGAAGCTCTCGATCTCCCTCAGAAGCTCCGGTTTGGCGGATAAGACCCTACCATCGTCGGTCTTCAGTTTCGTGAGCTGGCTCTGCCCAATAGCCAGATCTCTTGCAAATACCTTGGAGCCTTTATTCCGCTTAATCGCGTCTTTAATACGCTCGGTATTAAAGCGGCGGAGGTCGCTCTTCAAGGATTTAGAGATCCGTCTATTGAGCTGCCGATATTCACACGCCTCGTCTGAAGACTGCAGGATCATCTCACGCCGCTCCTTCATGAGCTTGAGAGTGTGATCGGAGAGCCTCTTGTTCTGATCTATACGACGCGCCTTGAAGAACTTAGACCCGGTCGTATGGACAGTTTCCACGAACCCATCGTTGTACTCGTCCACTGAGCTTCCTAGGCACTCGAAACGGTTGTGGAGTTCAAGCTGAAAGCTCTCGGGGTTTTGGATTTGGATCTGTGCTGGACGGAGCGTAGACTTCATCAGTCGATACCTTTCAAGCTTGATATTGATGTTCAATGTGCCTCTTACCATGCGGTGATCGCTCCCGGTTTTCACCGAATTGATCACAGAGACATCATTGAACATTTGCTTCTTGGTTGACATGATGAAGTCGATCTCATTTCTAGTTGCACCATCGGGGCTCTGCCAGGTCCACTTCCTGTGCTCACGCTTTCTGAAGAAGGAGTTTATCATACAGAGGCCCTCCTTCTCCATAAAACTAGCCAGTTGGTGACCCCGGCGATTCCGACATCCAACTCCAAATTGCCCCACTTGCAGCTCATCGCCGTCTCGTTTGCCCAGTTTCGCGTTGAAGTCCCCCATGACAACTGTGAAGTGAGTTTTGGAACCATGCATGGCTTTAGAGATATCCTCATACATGGTCTCCACTTCGTCGTCGGGGTGTGCCGAGGTTGGGGCGTAGACCTGTATGACCTTCAGCGAAAATCTTGAGGATATTCTGAGTATAAGGTACGCCACCCTGGTCGACACACTCTCGATCTTCACCACGTTGTTCACAAGGGACTTGTGCACGATAAACCCAACACCACCCTGGGATTGCCGGTCACCCTCGCAGAAATAGAGCAGGTTGCCGGATTTCAGGATTATCGTGTCCTCCCCCTCTCTTCGGACTTCAGATAATCCCACAATACTCCATCGCAGCCTGCTCAATTCCTCTTCGAGTTCCGCTATCTTCTCGTCGGTCCGGAGTGTGCGCGTGTTATATGTTGCCAGGTCTAGTCGTCGGTATTGGCAGCCGGATCCCTTCCGGAGATTCTTCGCACCCCTTGTCACGCCGTAGCCTCGACCGCTGCCGTAGTCGAGGGTAGACGGGCTGCCGGGCACTAGGGGCCATTTTTGTGATGCGCTATTCATTTGGGGAGGTTTTGCCATAATCGCCACGCTTGGCAGGCGGGTTGGCGATTGCAGTGAGTGCGGTTCTTACACAAGACACAGAGAGCGCTGCTGCCCATTCTCTGGTAAATCCCTTAGTCGCCTCTTACGACACCCACGGGAAGATATGGGATGGTGTTATTCTTTACGTCCGACACCATACGGACATGTTTAGGATATATAACGATTTAAAGTTGTTTAACAAAGCATTAATTCTCGCTAATTCTTACTTATTGATTTAAGTTTTTATTTCAAGTATTAACGATATACAAACAAAAAAACAGTGAAAAAGCATGAAAAACAAATATTTTTGGTAAAAAAATAACTTTTATTCATCGCCAAGACGCCGAGAAAAATTAGATAGTCGACGGGTAGGATGATCTCAATGAAATCATTCGAGTTTTCCCAACTACTAAACAGGTCGATGAACATAATCAAAAGATGACAACTATATTGGCAAAAACTACTAGGTTGTATAAATTACATGCAGTTGATATATCAGTAGAATCGAAAACATATGGTCAAAAACCGAAAGATGTATATGTTTCTGATGATCCTAACAAAACTGGAGGAATCGTTAAATATTTAACAATCGGTTTAGGATCACGAGTTATGTTACGAAGAAACTTGAATGTTACCCATGGTCTTGTTAACGGAGCAATGGGTGTTATAAGGACAATTGAGTGGCCAGCTCTTCGGAGGGACCAATTGGAACCCGGAGAATTGCCACAGGCTGTTTATATAAAATTTGACGACAAAGCAATTAAAAACAATGTTCCTGGAGTAGGAGTCAGAATCGAACCATCGACGACAGAATTCGATGCACTTCATACCCAGCTATAATGCCACTAGACCAACTTGTATGCAGCAAAATAATTTAAGTATCTTTTTAAAGTTTTTAACTCCCATTAAAGCCCACATATTCCCTGAGGAGCAACTTTCGCGAACATTTCTAGGTAGTTAGTTAGTCTAGAAAACTCAAACTTATTATATCCCTAACTACTTACAAGAACTATTTATTAACTAGTGAGGTTATATTGAAATTCTTAATGCATTTTCCAAGATTATTTTATAAGTTACTCATAATTATGAAGTTCTAGTCAGCAAGTTAATAATGTTACGTCGTACTCGTACCTACAATTACAAGTAGGTAGGTAGGTAGTAGTAGGTAGGTACGTAGGACGACTCTCGAATGATGTAGGTAATAAAAGTTGGGCTCATGCGAAGACTTGTATGGATGTTATAAAAGTTGGACTCCTGAGAAAGTTGGACTCTTGCGAACAGAGGGTAATTTCGACCGTACGCCGAGGGCATAAGGTACCTACTTCTTTCTTTTGTACAAGTTATGGAAGGACAATGACCGACTATGTAATTGTCTAGAACAATTCGAGTAAGTCGTGGATCTTTCTAGAAGGGGTGGTCACCATATAAATAGCGGACATGTTTGCGGGAGCGGCAGTCTGCCTACGACCCTGCCGCAGGCTGTAACTCCGGATGTAGCCCCATCGCAGCCCACGAAGAAGAAGACCATGGGGCCGACAGCTGGCGCCGGTGTTGCGCGGCCCTCGGCCCACCTACAAGAAGAATCCCGTGTCGTGAGTGGCACCACTAGCACCGGCCCAGCTGCCGACGCCGAAGCCTGGAAGAAGGGAGTTACAGCCCGCGCCATCCAGCTGCTGATGGACCTGATAAAGGCCATCAGGCAGGGTCAGGACGCGGAACTGGTCGTCCTTGACGGCCTAGCTGCGTTACTCACCTTGTACCATGGATAGACCGTCAAGGACGATTCATCGGACGCCCGCGACCTGCTAGGCAAGGTCGCCTCCCCTCCGCCGCCTTCACCACCGGATTGACTCAGGTAAGCTGTTCCTCGTTACACGCAGCTTACCTGCACAATATGACTCCACACACATCACTCACACCCAGCTGCGCGACTTGTTCTAAGTTAATATAGGCAGGGCGCGCAGCTATAACCACACATGCATTCTCTACACTCACGTAGACACACGCGTGGACGCGGCTCTCGAGCCTGCGGTAAACGCATATACATGGGCGGTGTTACACATACAATACCGTCCACACACACACGTCGTTTCCTTAGCCCGTACCACTGCCGGCTAGCTCTGGTTAGTGGGGTGGGCGGGAATCACACAGCCACTGTAGGTGCGCTGTAAGTCGGTGCCTCTGTCGCTGGTTGTCTCCCGCTGGGCTTCCCTCGGGTAACCGGGGGTCTCACCCGGCGGAGACGGACCGCCGGGGCACCGTGAAGAAAACAGCGCTGTGCAACAGCGCTGTGGCGCGCCTACAGTCCACAGCACAACAGCCACACACAGGGCGCATGTTGCCATCATGCGCCCACTTGACCGTTGGACAGTGTCCACCCCAAAGACGGGTCCGTCTTAACGGACCGAGGCATGGCCGCCGCGGTCAGAGGGCATAGCCCTGAAACCGCCTGCCGCGCCCCCTGGCGGGGGCGCAGCGAATTCCAACCGTGTGGAGCGGCAGTCTGATCTTGGCTACGCAACAAAGCGAATCGAAGTGAATAGTGATCAGTAGTGTGTGTATTTGTGATTGAGTTTGAAGTGTTTCGTGATCGGTAGTAATTAATTTATCCCGTACCCAACTCGTAAGAATATGGTTTACAGAGCGTAGTTATTGATTAATAAGCAGGATTTCATAGAGAAAACAGAAATAACATTTATTATTTTTAATTTGACGAAACTGTTTTAGGTTTTTATTTTTGTAAACAAGTAACGACATTTTTGATATCATACTAGTACTAATAAAAGATTGAATAAAAAAGTTTTTCAAAGAATACTATTTTTACTTGATAAACAATGATTTAATTCTTTACGTTTACATCTAATAATTAATCAGTCTTACCAAGGGGTTTTGTATTGTCCAGTACTAACTGGGTTGTGGAGGTCAGATAGGCAGTCGCTCCATGTAAAATACTGGTATCCAGCTGCTTCCAGTAAAACTGTAAGCTGACCCCAATATAGTCGGAAAAAGGCTAGGCAGATGATGATGACATTTTTAACTAATTACATTTAGACGACCCGACTGACGCAGCGGTAGTGAGGCTGCCTTACGTTCTTAGGGTCCCAGGTTCGAATCCCGGTCAGAGCAAATGTTTGTGTGATGAGCATGGACATTTGTTTCCGAGTCGTGTATGTTTATATGTATAATAAGTATGTATTTACAAACAAAAAGTATCTATGTAGTCATCATCATCTGCCTAGCCTTTTCCCAACTATATTGGGGTCGGCTTCCAGTTTTACCGGATGCAGCTGAATACCAGTATTTTACATGGAGCGACTGCCTATCTGACCTCCACAACCCAGTTATTACCGGGTAATACGATACCCCTTGGTAAGACTGGTTGTCAGACTTTTTGGGCCTCTGACTACCTAACGACTGTCAAAGATCTACAAATGACAGCCGGGACCAACGGCTTAACGTGCTTTCCGAGGCACGGAGGAAACTCGGTATGTAATGGGTGGTCACCCATCCACAGACCAACCTAGGCAAGCACGGCTTAACCTAACGATCGACCCGAGCGGCTGTTGGTCCCGGCTGTCATTTGTAGATCTTTGTTAAAAAGTATCTATGTAGTATTATCAACTATCTGGTGTCCACGACACAAGCCTCGTTGCTTAGTGTGGCACTAGATGGCGCTGTGTGTAATGTCCAGCAATATTTACTTATTTATTTATTTGCTCCACTAAATGTTTTGCTGGTTAGTCATGATAGATTATGATTCAAATGAATTAAACATCTCGCTTTCACCCAAACTAACACACACAGACAATTCACCTCAACACAAACTCAGCAAAACCCTACACGGTTCTTGATGTTTTCATGTTCAATATGAAAGGCTATTAATAGGCTATTACAACTGTACCTCGCTCTAACGTGAAGGTTCTCAGATAAAAAATTAATTGAGCTTACTGCCGACAGACACATCCTTCAGAGAACTGACACACAGCTGTTTTGTTGAGAAATATATTATATTTTGAAGTTGAGGTTTTCATTTACTTTGTAGGAAAAATAATTGTCCTGTAAATATCTTAGGATGGTGCCTTTTGTTGTGTTATTTCCAGTTCTATTGCGCTCTTATCATCATCTGCCTAGCCTTTTCCCAACTATGTTGGGGTCGGCTTCCAGTCTAACCGAATACAGCTGTATATTTATATGGAGCGTACCATTATTTTACATGGAGCGACTGCCTATCTGACCTCCACAACCCAGTTAGTACTGGGTTATACGATACCACTCGGTAAGACTGGTTGTCAGACATTTTGACTGACTACCTGTAATGACTGCCAAAGATCTACAAATGACAGCCGGCGTCAACAGCTACGTGCTGGGGTTTGCGCTCAGTAAAACAAAAAAAATATGTTTTCGTTTTACTTACAACTTCAATTTTTAAAATGGATCGAGAAGTGCGTTGTCCACTTTTACGATTAATTGTGCACTTAATTGATAGCAAACTAATAATGAAGATGTCAGTTTGACAAAATACCGCCAGTCTGTGGAATTCACTGCTGGCTTCTCTGTCCCTGATCATTATAATCTGGATCTATTCAAAGTTCCAGTGAATCGGTTTCTTCTAGACAAGCGTGCTCCACCCTAGGCCGCGTCATTGCTTCACATCGGCGAGTTGCGGCCTAGCGCAAGCCTATTTAAAAAAAAAACTGGACCGGTATTCAGGTATTTTAAGTGTCTCACTTAAAATACCTGAATACAATTTTTTTTTAAATAAATGCTTGGTCAATTCGGACAGACACAATCTGTCCTTAACCTTGAATCCGAAAAATGTTCACTGAAAAAAGGGGATTATGAAGCAGGTGAAGGTCTCAATCCTCTAGAACAAGCACCTAAGAGATTATAATAAGGAGATGGGCAGCCGTGTGTGTTTCTGTGTTTTTGTCTTCAATTCCGGTCAAGGTTTGGTAGCTTTTTAGGAGATTGCAATCAAGCACGAGACACGCGGCTTGTTTTCTTAACGCTACGACAGATACTTACGTATAATGAACATAAAGCGTGTAATAAGAAAATTGTTTTAAGTATCTGTTTTTATTATCTTAAGGAAGTATCAACATCAAGAAACACAGGAACTACAGTATCACAGAAACAATGGCCGAAGAAATTATCTTGTAAAATAAATATCACTTTTAAATACATAGTATTAAATGTTATAGCAAGATCTACAGAAAATAACGAGACTTCTTTAAAATAACGATTGTCGTATTTATTTTCAGGCTTAAAAAAAGATAGACAACCAATAATTCTGTTTGCTCAGTTTTTATTATTTATAAAAAGCAAGCTTAACGTTAATATTCATTTGTAATGTGTCGTATCCATCATCGTAGAATAAATGAAGGTCTTGAATTTAATTATTTTATTTACTTTTAATATCTTTCTATAAATATTGTAAATTGAAGTCACTTTTCATGTCTGTCTCTGTAACCGCATTTTTCATTTAGACTCTAACCCGAGGGCCACGAAACGAACGCTTCTAGCTTTTTTCGCTCTGCATTTCAAAAGTCAGCTTAAAGCGTTGAAAACAAATTGAACCTACTTTACACAAGAATAACGTTGATATTGTATAAATGAATACACATGTATTTTTGACGATATCCCTTCTTTTTGCATAATGTTCTTTTTCCTAATATGCTTTAGCATACTTAACTGTTTTGGTATAATTTGTTTTGCCATAATAATATTTTGCCAAATGTTTTTTTACCATACTTATTTTGCATAATGACTATTAGCATGATAGTATTTAGGCATACAAATTAATATAAATACCGGAATCAAATTTGTGTTATTTTTACGTATTTATTTTGAATTAAAAATGCATTAAGTTGTGCTACAAAAGTTAGTGACAGAAACGAATCGCTGCAAAACCGACTCCACGTAGTCTTGTCTGCCCTACTCTCAGAGTGTAATCTAAGCCCGCGTAGGCGCGGAGGGGCGAGGCGGCCCCCAAGCTGAGGAGCAGGTGGTTTTAACGAAAGCCGAAGCTGTGGTGGTGAGCGTAAAACACATCTGTGACGATAAGCTCGCGTGGGCCCACCGGAGCCCTGCAGCGCCGGAGCCGTGACAAAAACCATGCCTGCTGCATGTTGCATACTGCATGCTTGCTTGCATGCTGCATGCTTGCTGCATGCATAGTGTATGCTTGTTTACGTGTTTGCATGCTGCATGCTAGCTGCATGCATAGCGTATGCATGTTGTATGCTTGTTTGCATGCTTCTTACAGGGAAAAAACTCACATATGTTCACAATCAACTATGTTCAAAATAAATATGTTATGTATTACCTTCTTTAGGAGATATGTTTTTTTTACAATCATCAAAATAAATTGGATATCCAATTAGGGTATGTCTAACATTTTAGGAGTTAATTATTATGCTTCTTTGTTATGCCTATAAAAAAATATGTTTCAATATCATTATGCGTAAATAAATGTATGACTAAGAATGATATGCTTACCTAATATAACTTGGCATACTTTTGTTACGTCTAATTATATTTTCGCATATTATAAGCATAATTTCTCTAATCATAATAATGATATTATGATTAGAGAAATTATGCTTATAAAAATTATACGAAAGCTGTTATGCGTAAATAATGTTATGCGAAAATATAATTAGACGTAACAAAAGTATGCCAAGTTATATTAGGTCTTTAAATTTTATTTAAATGGATAGGGAACCATAATGGGATCCTTTTTTTTGCATAATCTTCTTTTTTCTAATATACTTTGGCATAACTGTTTTGGCATAATTTGTTTTGCCATAATAATGCTTTGCCAAATTTTTTTTGGGCATAATGTTTATGTTGGCATAATCATCTTGAAGGCTAATTTGTTTTGCATAAATTGAATTTTGCATAATGTTACTAGGCATAATGACTATTAGCATATTTAGGCATACAAATAATATAAATACCGAAATCAAATTTTAGTTATTTTTACGTATTTATTTTGAATGTAAAATTCAATAAGTTGTGCTACAAAAGTTAGTGATAGAAACGAATCGCTGCAAAACCGACTCCACGTAGTCTTGTCTGCCCTACCCCTAGAGTGTAATCTAAGCCCGCGTAGGTGCGGAGGGGCGAGGCGGCCTGCGAGTCGAGGAGCAGGTGGTTTTAACGCTCGCCGCTGTAGCTGAGGATGGCCGGTGAAGCCGGCCAGCAAGCTCGCGTGGGACCGCCGGACCCCGCAGCGGAGTCGGAGCCGTGACTGAAACCTTGCCTGCTGCATGTTGCATACTGCATACTTGCTTGCTGCATGCTTGCTTGCTGCATGCTTGCTTGCTGCATGCTTGCTTGCTGCATGCTTGCTTGCTGCATGCTTGCTTGCTGCATGCTTGCTTGCTGCATGCCTGCCTGCATGCTGCATGCTTGCTAAACGCATGCTTGCTGCATGCTTGCTGCATGCTTGCTGCACGCATGCTTGCTTTATGCTTGCTGCATGCATGGTGTTTGCTTGTTTAAATGTTTGCAAGCTGCATGTTTGCTGCGGGTTCCTATCCATTTGCATAAAATTTTAAGACCTAATATAACTTGGCATACTTTTCTTACTACTAATTATATTTTCGCATAACATTATTTACGCATAACAGCTTACGCATAATTTTTCTAATCATAATAATGATTAAGCATTTCGCAAGCGATTCCGCAAAATTCAATTTATGCCAAAAAAAATTAGCCTTCAAGATGATTATGCCAACATAAACAATATGGCAAAAAAAAATTGGCAAAGTATTATTATAGCAAAACAAATTATGCCAAAACAGCTATGCCAAAGTATATTAGGAAAAAGAAGATTATGCAAAAAAAGGGATCCCGTTTGCTGCATGCATGGTGTATGCTTGTTTGCATGCTTTTTACAGGGAAAAAACCACATATGTTCACAATCAACTATGTTCAAAACAAATATGTTATGTGTCGTCAAAATAAATTGGTATATCCAATTAGGGTATGTTTAACATTTTAGGATTATGCTTCTTTGTTATGCCTATAAAAATTATGTTTTAGTATCACTAAGCGTAAATCAATTTATGCCTAACAATGTAATGCTTAATCATTAATATGATTAGATAAATTATGCTTAAAAAATTATGCGTAAGCTGTTATGCGTAAATAAAGTTATGCGAAAATATAATTAGTAGTAACAAAAGTATGCCAAGTTATATTAGGTCTTAAAATTTTATGCAAATGGATAGGGAACCGGTAATAATATGTGCCCCGTTCGTCCTAAGTGCGACCACTGTTCGTGGGGTCAGGGGTTAGATTCCCGGTCGGGCAAAAACTGTGAATGTGTTTTTCCATTACGAATTTTTCTGTAGCAGCTCGAAGTTTGGAAGCTGACGGTATGATACCCCAAAGCCTCGGAAAGCAAGCTCAAAAAACCGTTAGTCCTGCATCAGATCTCTCCCCGGTCGTGACGGATTGCCGTCCCATCGGACTATAAGACTAAGGGAATAGATAGCGCACCTGTGCCAACGCACACATTTGTGCACTGTAATATTATTATCTCCCGCGCCAATGGCTTATCTCCGCTGAGATTAGCCGCCGTGACCAAAAACGTCCAGGAGAGCTATTGTTAATGTTTATATTAATATATAACTTAGGTATATATGTAAAAAATCTCAATGTTTTCTTGAAGCAGGTTGCTAGTATAACAATTACCATTTTCGTTTCCTTAACCAACCATTACTCTCAAATGAAGCCAATTCAATTGCAACAAACTCCAACCCTTCCACAGCTCAAATTCATGCTTGCAACCTACCAACGACATGTAACACACAACTACCTACCTAACTACTACCACCAACCGTTTGCTTTCAATTCAGCAAGATAATGGACAGTCCTACCATGTCAGTTGAAAGCCTTCACTGAACAAGCGAGATTTGCATAACTGCTAGTAGAATTTGTTACTGAAGACTGATGGCCGTTTCCTGGTGTTTTGCGTTTGATAAATGTTACTACTGGACATCTTTAATTGCTAGCTTTGGATGGTGAAAGTTGGGCTCGAATGGAATTAATGGAGAATTGGTTTTGGAGAAGTTTTAAGATTGGCTACGATCAAATATTCCTGCTAGTAGCTACGATTGTTTTAAGATTAACGTTTAATAAGTAGAGTAAACTAACTATATTTATACATTATTAATTAAAAAAAACTATTACATAACCTAAAATAAATAAACTAACAACAAACTAAAAAAGGGCATCAAAAAGTCAACCACAACGCTGTCAGCTGTACGCTGGAACTGCATCGTAATACGGCCATCAAGACTAACGTAGGTAACCTATGTGTTCATTACAAGGATTTTTGGGTTTAAGGTCGTGGAACATCTTGCAGAATACTATCTTTAAGCTATATTAAATCAAAGCTTTTTAGCAAGCCTTGTTAACCGAATCGGCACTGATGTTGTCCTGCATGCATCCATTGTTTCAATGTCGACCTATTACATAACCAGCACAATATCGTAACGCTATCCAAGACTAATAATCCACATACAAAGAACACAAACATACTATACAAAGAGAGGGAGTTATTTATTTATAAAGGATATCCTATATACATACAAGCTACTCCTTATCAAGATCAACCTAAAACGTTTTCCGACTGTATACAATTTTATTAAGGTCTCTCTACGATATAAGATAATGAAAAACAATACTTTTTCCGACAATAAAACAGGCAAGCAGGCAAAACGCGGCATTTATCGTCCAAAGTAGAACAAGGCACATCACGGCATAAACAGGACGTAAAAGCTGGGAATATCGAAATGAAGTTCGATGTATCTTGTGTTTTCTTTGACATCAACAGAAAATGGCTTTGATAAAAAGTAGGATGAACTGTGCTGTTCTTATCGGCACGATCTATTGAATAGCTTTTGCCCATGGCTTCGCCTGTGTGGGGGACGGGTGCATACCACAAATACGTACTACCGGTTTAAAATAGTAGATTTTACAAAAAGTGAAGAAAGGGAATTTAATTCTAGGGACTAAGTAGAATCCTGAGGGCAGTGAAGGATTTTAGAGTAGAATCCTGAGCGTAGCAAGCGATTCCAGATTAGAATCCTGAGTGGAGCGAGGGATGCAAGGACCGAATGGTAAAAAGTATTTTATAGAATAGAATAGAATTTATTTATGCATTTTAGATACAGTAGGTACACCAGTAGTAAACTTTAAAAATTAGATATAACTAAGGTACTTACATAGTTTCTAAGTTCTTAATGTACACTCACTAAGTTTATAAGGTACACTTTCACAAAATAAGTACCTACTTAAACAGTATCTAATATCAAAAATCGTTGTCTAAATAACGATTATTAAGTAAAGCAAAATGCCATTGTAACCATGTAAATTAACGTACATTACTTATAGCATAAAACGATTGATAAATGTCCATTGACGGTATATATATAATTAAAGTTCTTTACCTTCCGCGCTAGTTAAAACTGTGTTACGGCAAGGTAAGATTCTCGTTCGATGATTATATTTTATGTCCCAACCGTGGTCAAGGTAAGCTTAAAACATAAATGAACCGGTTATTGCGTTCAGTGCCATTTGGGACAGTACAGTGATATTATGTGTACATTTATAATTTTCACATATACACCAACATCCCGATATATAATTTTACTAATAGAAGATCAGAAACTCACCATCTAACCATCTCTACTATAACAAACGCGTCTAGTATCGAAACCTGTTAAAGTTAAATTACCGCTAAAAGTTCGCGATGAGTTACCGCCCGAGTGAAGAAAAACAAAAATAGAGAAGGAAAATATTCGCAAACTCTCTGGATAGAGTTGTCGGAAACTGTTGCTACTATTATAACACTAGTTTTTTATATGTGGATCTGCCTGCTTTAAACAATCATTTTTTCTGGCTGTACCTATTGTTGTGATTTTGCATTGTAACATAATTTTATTTAGAAATATGGCAACACTAGCTGTCACTTTTGTAGCCAATCACGAACCTGAGTTTCATTATGGTAGGGGAATGAGTGGGGCAATGAAACCGTCCGGGGACAGACGAGTCGGTAGTTAGTTGGTGCTTGGCTATCGTAGCATTAAGACGTGTCGAGTGTATACTGTGCAGCGAAACTGTGAATTGTGTGATAATTTGGAATAAATAAGTCTAGTCTAAGAACAGAGTTTTTATTTCATAAAACTATAGACTCAGTCTCGTGAATTTAATCAAATATAAAATTGTGTCTATAAATAAAAATATCACGTAAATCGGATAAGTTATAAACACACCATCAGACAAATACTGATAAGTGTTGCGATTTTCAATGCAAGGCGATTTGCGTTCTGTGAAAATTACATATTGCACTAAATTATAATCTGGGATCTATCTTCTATTTGATAAAGGAAGCCTAGATAAAGTGACATTCTATCAGCGCCAAAAAAGGGTTAGGCAGAGGTGTACCTAAGTCCCATGTAATAAAGGGCTAGCCTATTGCCATCAACCGGACACAAATTCAGACTCCGTGGCTGCTACTGCGAAACTTCTGGAAAAACCCAATAACACTTTGCCCGACCTGGGTGTCGAACCCAAATCTCATGTTCAGCAATCACGCTTGCGACCACTAAACCACTGAGGCAGTCAGTCATTTTTATCCGACCAGTATGTAGTCACCTGCTTGGTTCTATTGAATAGCTTATGAAAACTCTTTTTGAAAGTCGTTATAGAAATACATAGTGTTTTCCGCCAATGAGAGGTTTTCCTTTTGAGGTTTTAAAAAAAAACTTTGTTTCCAAGAACTCTATAGATGGCGTTGAACTTACTATGCCAAAGCCAAAACGCTTGAAAAAAAAACATTGTGTCACGTCACATACTCTCGTTGACTGACACTTTCATTTGCTTAACCTTCCGAATATAACTAACATTTCTCGCGCTTTGTTAAAATCAGTTTTTTTAGGTTCCGTTCCTTGCATTATCATACTTACTCCTAGCGCCATCTGTTCAGCGACTAGGGAAGAGCTAAAAAGAAAATCCCTCATTATCTAAATATTTATTCGTAAATTTGTAAATAATTTCCCCCAATTATATTAATATCTCCTAACCCAATGTTAAAATAAGCCTTTTAACTAATAAAACCGTGGCGTAACGATCCGGCACGACCACATAATACGTCTGTAATGGTCTACAACGAAAACCACACACCATGAACTTTTGAACCTGACACTGTGTTAGAGGGAGAAGGCGCATTCCATTTGGCACCCGTCCTGCTCTAGCGGCGTAATGGCTGTGGTTTTATAACTTTACAGGCTGATATTATCATGCGTGTTATAATATTCGCAGTTCAAAGCTTCCGTTAATATGAGGAAAAAATATGAATGGATTTACCTACCGAAGTACCATACGGTAATCATTATGTACTTTTTATCCGCTTGCAAAGATTTTTTTGCCAGTTGCCTAGACCCTTAGGTATCTTAAGATTTATCTTCTTCATTAAGGCATGATCTTGTTACTTAAACTCTAATCTTTGGCATAATCTTTCATCTTTAAATGATCATCAAAAAACTTTAAACTGGATCACCCTAACAAGTTTTACACTACTTTTTGACATTAAAATCAAAACCAATGGTACCACAGGTGCAAAGTAAATATACAAGAATGATTTTTAATTAAATGCCAATCGAGGTCAACGCCCTCACGTAGAGTCAGGTGGAATCATTGGATTGACTGACAGGGCAGTCTTTAGCGTTAAATTTAATTTATTTATTATTACTAATTGGTATTTATTTTATTCAACTGTTATTATTATTATATATAAATTGATTTACCGAAAAAGTTGTGATTTGTTGTTGTGAATTTATTTTCGTATTTGGATTGGTTATTTTCGATATATCTATTACTGTTACTGTTACCCTGTGTCATCCCACTGCTGGGCAAAGGCCTCTCCCCATGACTTCCAAATTCTTCGATCCAGGACCAATGTGGACCACTGGTCATTGGTTTAGAGGTCGTTGGTAGAGAGAGATATCTATACAATACAAATAAATAAAAGTGAATTTGGTGTAATTAGAAAATAACAGCTAACTTAATGCGTGTGAAAGTACTTATAACAAAAAAGGGTTTCTTTTTCTGTCCGTCTGTTTGTTCCGACTAGTTTCCAAAATGACAGGACCGATTTTGACGGGACTTTTACTAGCGGATAATTGATGTTATAAGGAGTATATTTAGGTAAGTAACTTTTATTTTATATAAAGGAACTTTATTTTTAATTAACAATTTCATTATTTTTTGTACATTAGGGATGTACAAAAAATAATGAAATTGTTAACAAAATCCGTTTCATATAGAGAAGTAATATTTTTACTAATGTTCATAATAATAGGTCGCGGGCTAACAGCTAGTTTTAAATAAAAAAGAAGGTGGCCATCAATAAAAATAGAGCTATGTGAACTTTATGTAACAAAAAGACCACCGACCGCAACCCATCTTTAAAATGTACAACTACTAGATTCCCGATGGCGAATTTACATTCGATGCATTTTTTATCCTCGCCGCGGAATAGGAAGACATCGAGTTCGACTAGAACTACAGTAGGTATCGATTCAAATCGATTATTTATTCGAGTCGCGAGCTGGATATTAGGAATTATTTACGGGTAGCCTCTAGTAAGGTTAGAGATTTAAATAATGTAATGGTGACGCCTCTGTTCGAGTAATATAATATGAAGTATCGAAGTCCATATTTATGAAGAAGTTTGATGGCATTGTTGTACGGATTTTTCTTTGGTTTTATTTTGTGGCGTCTAAATAAGAAATGTGGTGTTGTTTTGTCATCTTTACTCCAGCTTACGAGTATGATACGTACGTGATTGTGATCTTGAGTGGAGATCGCGCAACGGCAAGAGTAAGGTGGAACGCCCTCGGGCTCGGTGGAGTGACGATCTTCGCGGAGCGACTGGTAGCAACTGGATGTGAGTTGCTGGGAATCTTGTTAAGTGGCGTGCGATTGAGGAGGCCTATGCCCACCAGTGGACTGCTTAAGGCTGATGATGAAGAGGTTCGTGATATCGAATTAGTTTTATAAACCTGATCCTGGACCAATTAATCCATGATTGGAATTTATATACGAGTGTTTAGAGAAGCCTATTTAAAGTCATCAGCAAGCAATAATAACCTCTATTATTGAATGAATATAGCGTCTGTGCTTATAAAACCAATAAATAATCACTGAATTTAGATATCCGATATAAAAGATCAAACGCCAAATATATTTTGATCCGCAGCCATACCATCAAAATCAATAAAACGACTAACAATTCAGAAACACGACGTCACTTTTCATTTAGAACATGAAAAGACTTGGTGTCGCCTTTACGTCACAATCAAAACAACATATTGGTTGTTATTTCCATAACAAAGTTACACAAAAAACTCAATCATAACTCGAGTACTCTTGCGGGGCACAATAAAACGGTATATATGTACTCACTTAGAAAATTCTTCGTGCCACCGTCGTTGGAAATCCTACTTAATCTATATGGTAATAAGATTAAAATTTCGGAGGCAAGCAGGCGACTCTTGAGAGATCTCAGAGCGTTATTAACAAAATACAGCAGGTCGGTATGCTTAATACAAAAATATATTCCTTTGTCTACAGTTTTCGGTGTACTTGTGAGATTATGTGGCTTCGCTCGTCTCGAGAATATTGTTTTGTTCTGAATCATGCAGAACCTTGTATACCTCACCCAATAAAATTGAGCTATATGTATGTCGGATCCGGTCATGAGTACGGACGGGTGAATGAATCGAAAGCGCGCCAGTGGTGACATCACGCGAGCTACTCCCCACCATTGCGGCTTTTACAGAGTCCTGATGTTGACACCTCGCGGCGAGGCAGACAGTCTGGGTCTGACCGCAGCGGAGTGAAGACGTCTTGAAACTGTACACGATTCATTGTGCCTAGTGTTAATGTGTGAAAGTGTAGTGTCAAGTTATTTGTTAGACTCAGTGTATCTGTTTGAAAAGAGTAACCATGGAGTTTCTTGCCGGTTCTTCTCCATGGAAACTACCATACCGAACCGTGCAATGCGAAATAAAATAGTGTATCGCATCCAGTGTGTTTTCATAGCACGAAACCCGTGTTCTGCCCACATAAGCTCGAACTTAGCGAAATAAATTCCTGACAAACCCCCGACATCAGAATTGGGATTAAATCGTGCTAATGAAATCATAAACGGGGACAGTGTCGATAACAATCAGTGTCAACTGTGTAAAAACCGAAAAAGTGCCGAAAAAGTTCGCGAAAAAAAAAAACGGACAAGAAAGAAGGTAGACCGATTAGTGTGCTAATAAACACCCACCCGCAATAACTTTAGTTTATCCGTAATCATGGTGCTTGCAACAGCGCCGAAATAAAACAGACTGTAAACAAGTGATATTTACCATGTGAAAAACAATGACAATCAGTGACGGTTACTTTTTGAAACGCAAAACAAAGACTTTGTATCGTTTAGACTTTGTATCGTTTAGACTTTGTATCGTTTACAAATTCTTAAAACCTAACCAGTGAATAGCAAGATAGTGTTGTGGTATGTCGTGAAACCAGTGTAAAGAATTGTTCAGTGCCAAATTCGTGTACGTTGTACGTCATTTACGTGAGTAGTAACAAACAAAAGAAAAATATGCGCACTGACGCCGGTTACACGTTAGAAATTTTCATCGTAACTACCAATCAAGTGTCGCGCATGCGGCAAACAAGGACAAACAAGCGGATTTTCGGACGAAGACGACCGCCGTCAAGAAGCCGTTGCCTGTGCCGACTGCTACAGGCGTTGGGCGGCGACCGTAGGCCAGCAGCAGCTCACTGATGTGCTTCAAGTGTGGCACGCCGGGCCACATCGCCAGTCGCTGCGCAGCAGGCCAGCGCTAGTCCAGTGCTGCTGTACTGGTCGAGAAGTGAGTCGACCTTTGCATCATCGAGCCGGAACATGAAAGTACTTTGGTGAGTCGTTTTCATTTTGTTATGACTCTGGAGCAGAGTGCCAATTCTGTTTAATCAAGTGACATGTAGAGTGACATGTAGAGTGACATGTAGAGTAACATGTAGAGTGACGTGTAGAGTCTAATTTTCCGACGAGTTTATTATTCTGACATCAGATACACTTTGCAATTATTAAATTGTAATTGCCAGTGTGAATATGCTCACGACCGTGTACGTGCTATGCCAGATTGCTATGTTCCGTTGGAATTGAATGCTAATTTGGAAGTACCTGGAAGTGCCGATGACGGCAAAAGTAAGTAGATATAGCAGTGTTAACCTATCATGTGACAAATTGTCTGTGTGACAATCAGTCTGTGTGACAATCAGTCTGTGTGACAATCAGTCTGTGTGACAATCAGTCTGTGTGACAATCAGTCTGTGTGACAATCAGTCTGTGTGACAATCAGTCTGTGTGACAATCAGTCTGTGTGACAATCAGTCTGTGTGACAATCAGTTTGTCTGTGTGACAATCAGTCTGTGTGACAATCAGTCTGTGTGACAATCAGTCTGTGTGACAATCAGTCTGTGTGACAATCAGTCTGTGTGACAATCAGTCTGTGTGACAATCAGTTTGTCTGTGTGACAATCAGTCTGTGTGACGAACCGTATGTGTGACGAACCGTATGTGTGACAAAATGTTTGTGTTAACCCATTGATATTACTATCCCTCTATGAGATAATTAGATATGTCTGAATGACAACCATTTTGGGTGATGTTGATTAAAGAAAGAATAGGGCCAGAATGGCCGAGCTTTAGTGTACTACTTACCGTAATTTTGCTCTTTACAGATAGTGCCGATGACGGCCATGGTAAGTAACTACATTTCCGTTCAATTGTACTCTTTGATCTATGTGACAAAGACTAGCCTGTGTGGCAATGACGAGCCTGTGTGGCAATGACGAGCCTGTGTGGCAATGACGAGCCTGTGTGGCAATGACTAGCCTGCGTGGCAATAACTAGCCTGTGTGGCAATGACTAGCCTGTGTGGCAATGACTAGCCTGTGTGGCAACGACTAGCCTGTGTGGCAGCAAATAGCCTGTGTGGCATTGACTGACGTATGTGATATATTATGTGTGTAGGACCCTATGTTATGTGTGTCTTTTAAGAGTCATTTGATGAGTCAGGGAGACCGAACGGAGTATACTATAAGGCGCTATGTCTTTGGTTTACAGATGAGACTCACACACACGAGGACGCGTGATAATGCAGGACGGCCGTGACGGCGCGTTCATATTATTTTACGTATTTTTTGTGTTTTATTTAATTTGTGTAGTCACTGGGTGATGCACATGGCAGATCCATTTAATGGATGTGAAAGCAATGCGATTGCTGGTCGGCTGGAGAGCCGTAGCGTTAGAGGTTTTACTCGAGGGTTTCTGTAAGCTTGGTAGTTTTTAATGCTGTAGAGTTCTAAAAGTTGATTCGAACGACTGTTACATGGCCCAAGGGTTGACCCATTTTCGATTATTCCAAATTAACTGTGTTTGATTTAATCAACTGCCTCGTTGGTATAGTGATGGCAAGCGTGACTGCTGAGCACGAGGTCCTGGGTTCGATTCCCAGGTCGGGCAAAGTGTTATTGAGTTTTTCCATCCGAAATTTCTCAGTAACGGCCACGGTGTCTGGATTTGCGCCGGTTGATGTCAATAGGCTCGCCCCTATTACATGGGACTTGGAGATAACTAGCGAACTGTAAGTGTACTATTAAGTACACCTCTGTTAAACCCTTTGGGGATTACAGATGTGATGTTATGAGTTTGGTCAGGAGTGACCGAGTGGAACAAATTTCTGTCGTGGACTTTTTGCTTGCAGGGTAAACATCACACGAGGACGTGTGCAAGCAGGATGGCCGTGTCGGATCCGGTCATGAGTACGGACGGGTGAATGAATCGAAAGCGCGCCAGTGGTGACATCACGCGAGCTACTCCCCACCATGGCGGCTTTTACAGAGTCCTGATGTTGACACCTCGCGGCGAGGCAGACAGTCTGGGTCTGACCGCAGCGGAGTGAAGACGTCTTGAAACTGTACACGATTCATTGTGCCTAGTGTTAATGTGTGAAAGTGTAGTGTCAAGTTATTTGTTAGACTCAGTGTATCTGTTTGAAAAGAGTAACCATGGAGTTTCTTGCCGGTTCTTCTCCATGGAAACTACCATACCGAACCGTGCAATGCGAAATAAAATAGTGTATCGCATCCAGTGTGTTTTCATAGCACGAAACCCGTGTTCTGCCCTGACAAACCCCCGACATGTATATTTTGCTTTATGATAGTTGCACCTGTGTCCTTTTCCATCCACTTTTCGATTTTTATTTCAAAATGACGTGCTATTAAAAAAATCAGCATAATCATCATCATCAGCCTATTAATGTTCCCACTGCTGGGACACAGGCCTCGATGAGAGGGAATGAGCTATAATCCACCACGCGGGCCCAGTGCGGTTTGGTAGATGTCACATGTCTTCGATTTTTTTGGTTCTAGGATATGCCGGTTTCCTCACGATGTTTTCCTTCACCGTAATATTTTAAAATGCAGCATAAAAAAAGGTTAATAAGTTGACTTTTAATAAAAAAAGTTACTGAGTATGGTTTTTTTTACTAATATCACATATTTTTTGGAAATTAATTTGCAAACGGGTAGTGATGGAGTTTGAAAGATTAAAGGCTGTACCAACAGAAATTGAACAATAATAGAGTTGGAGGTCAGATAGGCAGTCGCTCGATGTAAAATACCGGTATTCAGCTGCATCCGGTTAGACTGAAAGCCGAACCCAACATAGTTTGGAGAAAGGCTAGATCATGATGAAGAGTACTTAGACGCACACATCTTTATCCTCTTTCCTCCAAAACATTTTCTCCAGTTTCCACCACAATTTGCAACAAACAAACAAACTTAATCGCACAATTCCTTTGTCTCGCGCTTCATATTATGTATTCCCAGAATAAATGTAAATGTTCCTCTACATATTTGCAAGAGTTCTTGTGAACTGTGGGTCTACCGCAACCTCTTATAGCAGAAATATTTTAATCTTACTTCGGATGAAGTGGAGCTAGAATTTCTCCAAAGCTTCATTCTTACCTAAGGGAGAACAGAGAGACAGTCGCTCTATGTAAAATTCTCTTTCTCTGCATTTTTGTGATTTTATTTTTCAATTAAAAAAAAAAACAATGTCGAAGTATACCTCCCAGTTCCATGGAAAAAGAGTCGTTAAAATCGTTCAACTCTGAAAAATGTTATGCGTAGTAATACTTTTATAGCCATGTATGTCTCACTGGACAAAGACCTCCTCATATGTATCTTTACTATTTATAAACTCTTTTTGTAGTCATACATTAGAAACAAAAATAATTTAAAAAATTAAAAAACCTGATTGCGTTAAAAATAACTAATAACTTTAAATAAAAACTGAAAAGAAAAAAAACAAGTTTAGGAAACAGGACATATTGACTGCAACAGTCGGGACCCATATTGGATGTAATGATTTTAGTCTAGATTATATTGGGTCCCGACTGTTGCAGTCAATTTGTCCTGTTTCCTAAACTTGTTTTTTTTCTTTTCAGTTTTTATTTAAAGTTATTAGTTATTTTTAACGCAATCAGGTTTTTTAATTTTTTAAATTATTTTTGTTTCTAATGTATGACTACAAAAAGAGTTTATAAATAGTAAAGATACATATGAAACAGGACATATTGACTGCAACAGTCGGGACCCATATTGGATGTAATGATTTTAGTCTAGATTATATTGGGTCCCGACTGTTGCAGTCAATTTGTCCTGTTTCCTGAACTTGTTTTTTTTTCTTTTCAGTTTTTATTTAAAGTTAGTAGTTATTTTTAACGCAGTCGGGTTTTTTAATTTTTTAAATTATTTTTTTATTTTACACTTTTTAGTTACTTAGATATACCATTTTAAAATCCTCATGATGAGCCCTTTTTTCGTGCTGTTCAGGCTGCAGAGCGTGCCAAACCGTCCTTCTGGCGCAGTCGGGTAAAAATACATACGCATCGACTTGAGAACCTCTATTTCGCCGGTTCAAAAGGCTAGGCATTATGAAGAGGTGGTGGTTGATTCCCTGTGATCTTTAATTCCACCGCCTTTGCTACGCGGTATATACAAATTTTCATATGTTAAAATAGTGCGTGGGAGTGGTGCTTTCTAAGGAAATCGGAAGCTTTGATGCTTGAGTTAAAGGTGTATTTAGGCAAGAAAAGTGTTATAGAACCTAATTTAGATAGTTTGTTTTATGGAACCATTATGGCACAGTGGTGGTCATTTTTTACATTTCAAGGATTTTCAGAGTAGATTTCAAAAGATGCGACATTAACTTCTTAGTGTAGGAAAAGCAGGCACAAAATAGGTCCGAGTGAGGACGTCGTGTGCATCGACAGGTCAACGCCTTTGAAGAGAGAAGAAGGTCGCAGTTAGATTTAAAACATGATGGCCTTAAAGGTACACCACAAACAGCTATACCCTACAATGTCAACCAAAACTTGAGAGCACATGTAAGAGCAGCAAATCAAAGCTCTCGACTACCACCCCAGAAAGCCATCGAATGCATTCGCTGTAGCTGAAATTGGATAGAATGCATGATCATCATAGCACAGTCAATTCTGAAACTTGACAACCTGAAAAATGACTGTCATTATAATACATATACTACATTTCGCTGTTTTGATTATTTTTTGCACTTTTGCTGTGATGATATTATTATAACTGCGACAAAACCAGGCTCTACCCAAGGTTGACAAGACACCTTCAAAGCCTAAAAACATAAACACAATACTTGGGCATACTCAAATTAAGCCAGCTAAGGGCGGAAGTAACTTCGCAACAGAGTACTTACTAAGTACCTACATTCTCTCGGGAGCGACATTGAACTACACGTGATTGTGCGAACAAAGACGAAACCAGCTTTCGACACTTACTTATATAACATTACGCTTATTAGAGGTAAAGGGGTGAGCAAAGTTGTAAGTGACAAAGCTTAACTACGATGTTTGTTCGTAAAAAGCTACGCCGTAGGCGTGCTACGGCGTAGGTGTACTACGGCGTAGATTGTCTACGACATGATATATTTTGCTGTTTTGGATTTTATCCAATATTCCGTATATAGTATCGAATAGATTGAATTTCAGATGCAAGTTTAACCCATTAAGTAGCATATTAACTCAACGCTTTGTCTAAAATCCAAGCAAAAGATCTATACTAAAAAAGTGTTTAAGAAAAATAAATATTGGTGAAAACTGATCAGTTTCATAGAAAGCCACATCAATAAAACATAACACACATCCGTAATCCCTGAACGGTTAAGCGGAGGAGTTCTTTTACAACACCCACATGTTGTCAGTCAGACACAGGGAGTGGCAGCTTCTACCGAGAAATTAACTTTTTTTCCAATTTTAAAACTGATCAGTGCTATAGGAAACCAAATAAATACCGTGTTCCTGAAGATCAACGAACTCCCATTTGTATACACAGCTATCTACATATCTTCTAATATCGAAACTATCTGTTCACAACACGGTAATAGAGTTTCAACGTGTTAACAACTTTGATAAGTACATGTTAACTATGTGCTACTGTGAAAGGGCACAATAACTCAAGTTCTACAACTTGAATTATTGTGCAATGATAGCTATATCACGACTGTTATCCCCAAATAGATGAGTAAAGGTGCTCACCTCTACCCATTCAGGTAAGAAGGCAAGAATGTGTAAGGGTAGTAAGCTATTAGCTAGGTTAATAATACTTATTAATACTATTAATTTGTTTTTTTATTGGATATTGTTGGCAGTTAGTTACTCAGTCACGTCAGAATGGTTGATTGAATCCGGATGAATTTTGGCCCAGAGACAGATTATAGTCTAGAATATACGATACTTTTTTTTCCTCACAGTTACACATCAAAGTTTCCAATCGAACGAGGTCTCGGGCAACAGCTACTAGTAAATATATGCATATAAGTAGTAAGAATTACAAAGTACTATGTAACAGTGCATTGCTCGAGGAATGGATGCCCGATGGGGCCGAAAAGTTCTAGAGCGGCGACCGCGAACCGGAAGACGTTGCGTTGGAAGACCTCCCACTAGGTGGACCGATGACCTGGTGAGGGTTGCGGGAATCCGCTGGATGCGAGTCGCACGGGACTGGTCAATGTGGCGACACTTAGGGGAAACCTATGTCCAGCAGTGGACGTATTTCGGCTGAAATGATGATGATGATATAACAATGGATGACATATCTGTTATCTCAAGTTAGAATTGTTTGCTTTTGAATGTTGCTAAATGTGTCCATATTTGTGCTCGTGACTGTACTTATACATATAGTGCACCCGCACCTAAGTTACCTTCCTCAGTTAATGATATAGAGAAGGGTAGAAATTAAAACAAAATTGAATTTCACGAAACATTTGTTCGTAGATTTTGTCAATTTTTTACATTGATCTTGCTACGGCGTAGATGAAACTTACTACGACGTAGGCGTATTACGCAGCAAAACATAATATATTATTGTTTGTGTTTTTTCCTCAATGGCGGCGTATCAAACAACTCTTATACTCTTTGCTAGAAATAACAAGTCATATTCACTGTCTCCAAATTCACAATTTCTTAGAGGAACTTAATAAATCATTTTATGACCTGCTATCACTGATACCTACTTAATATTCTTTATGACTTGTAACTCGTCGTAAAACGTGATTTAAGTAAAAACCCTGAAGCAGGCTTCATTATTCGCTTCTCATTTTAAAGGCTGTATATTAAAACATTAAGGAAGTTGTTTTAAATGATTTTTTAAATAAAATATGATGACTTTTTGTCTTGTAATTTAATAAAGGTCACCAGGCTGCTGTGCTGATCTCATGAACCGTGACAGCTAGACAGTTGAAATTTTCACAGATGATGTATTTCTGTTGCCGCTATAACAACAAATACTAAAAACAGAATAAAATTAATATTTAAGGGGGGCTCCCATACAACAAACGTGATTTTTTGCCGTTTTGTCTAATGTATAGATAATGGTACGGAACCTTTCGTGCGCGAGTCCGACTCGCACTTGGCCGGTTTTTTTGCTATATCCATTGCTTCGTATGAAAACATAAACGTTTTTTTTTTTCTTGTTTGTTTTTAACCAATCTTTGCAGAAAGAAAACCTACATGCTACTGTTATTTTTTATACATCTTTAGACTTCTGTCTGCCCCTTTTGAGGGGTAATGTTACGAGTATGTGTGTGTTCACCATTACACCACTATTAATTTATGACCCTACTAATAAAAAACAAAAAACTCCAATAAAACATGACACAAAAAAGTGTACACGCCGATATTAAAAACTTTTTACTCATTTTGTCGTTCACTGACGAGTCCCAAGTGCGTGATACGTGAAGTTCAGCTCTTTATTATTTATTATTTTTTATATTATATAAAACTACAAAGCCACTGACTCACTCACTCATTGACATGTCGTTTCTCGGAATGGGTGAGAGATGGGTTAGGGGAATGTTTGGGAAAAATGTAGAGTACCATAGAGTGAGTAGAGGAAAATTATAGAGGAGATTCAAATTCAAGATGGCGGCCGAGTCCATTTCCGGTTTCGGTGAGGAAAAGACTTGGACAAGTTTCGACTTATAGGTCCTATCCAAAATCTAGAACGATTTAAAAAAAGAGTAAAAAAAAAAAAAAAAACAAGATGGCGGCTGCGCTGGGACGTTTTGAAATCTTCGACTTTTTGCACTAAACTTTGACGAATTGTTTTGTTCTACCGATTTCAAAAGTTGGCAACACCAATTGCACCGATCGGTGGCTTATATCCTTGAGATTTCAGGAAAATTGTGACTGTTCAGAAAAACAAAATGGCGAACAGTATGGCGGCCATCTTGTAAAATGTTGGATTTTTCGACTTTTTTCAAATCCATTTTTCGGGTAGTTGGCAACATCCAACGGGTTCAAGTTGTACTGAGCGGTTGTGTGTTTTGATGAGGAGTGTTGCCTGGTGTGAAAATTTTTCCCATATTTAGGGTATTTTGCCAGATTTTCCCCAAAAACATGAAAAGTAGAAATAACGACATTTTGAATAGAGACTTTAACTATCTGGCACCATTGGGGTCCCCCAAATGACATTTGACCATTTTGGTTCGTTTAAGTTGGCAACCCCAAAAAATATTGAATATTTTAATTTTTGGGACTTTTTGACTTTGGCGAGTTCTTTTGTTCTACCAAACTCAAAAGTTGGCAACACCACGTACACCGATCGGTAGCCTACATCCTTGAGATTTCAGGAAAATTATGACTTTTCAGAAAAACAAGATGGCGGACGCTGTGGCGGCCATTTTGTAAAATTGACGAAAAATCCCAATTTTCGACACGATTAATGGGAGAGCTGGCATCCCCCGACTGGATTGTAGTGTATGAACCGGTTATGTGTTTTGTCAAGGAGTGTTGCCTGGTGCAAAAACTTTTCCCATTTTTAGGGTACTTACCCAGATTTACCCCGAAAACATGAAAAGTAGAAATAACGATATTTTGAATGGAGACTTTGACTAGCCTGCATCACTGGAGTGCCCCAAATGACATTTGACCATTTTCATCACTTTGAGCTGGCAACCCCGAGAGCCATTGGGGTTTGAATTTTCGGGTCAGACCCGACTTTGGCGAGTTCTTTTGTTCTATCAAACTCAAAAGTTGGCAACACCACGTACACCGGTCGGTAGCCTATATTCTTGAGATTTCAGGAAAATTATGACTTTTCAGAAAAACAAGATGGCGGACAATGTGGCGGCCATTTTGTGAAAAAATGGAATTTTCGACTTTTTCAAATCATTTTTTCGTGTAGTTAGCAACATCTAACAGGTTTGAAATGAACCAAACGGTTGTGACTTTTGTCAAGGAGTGTTACCTGGTGCAATAAATTTCCCGATTTTTAGGGTAATTTTCCCGATTTTCCCCAAAAACATGAAAAGTAGAAATAACGATATTTTGAATGAAAACTTTGACTATCCAGGAACATTGGGATCCTCCAAATGACATTTGACCATTTTCATCAATCTCAGCTGGCAACCCCGAGAGACATTGGGGCTTGAATATTCGGGTCAGACCCGAGTTTGGCGACTTCTTTTGTTCTACCAAACTCAAAAGTTGGCAACATCAAGTACACCGGTCAGTAGCCCATATCCTTGAGATTTCAGAAAAATTATGACTTTTCAGAAAAACAAGATGGCGAACAGTGGGGCGACCATCTTGTAAAAAAGACGAAAAATCCAAATTTTTCGATACGATAAATGGAACAGCTGGCATCTCCCGACTGGATCGTGTTGTATCAAACGGTTGTGTACTTGGTCAAGAAGTGTTGCCTGGTGCAAAATATCTCCCCACTTTTGGGGTAATTTTCCCCAAAAACATGAAAAGTAGAAATTACGACATTTTAAATGGAAATTTTACATAACCACCAAGGATGGGTTGCCCGAAATGACTTTTGACCATTTTCATCACTCTCAGCTGGCAACCCCGAGAGCCATTGGGGCTTGAATTTTCGGGTCATACCGGACTTTGGTGAATTCTTTTGTTCTACTAAAGTCAACGTACAGCCATCGTGTTTTACTGACAGGTATCTTGGTTACTTTAGAAAAATTGTGACATTTCAGAAATTCAAGATGGCGGCAGTGCCAATTCCGGTTTCCGAAACCTTGCTCGATTACCACTCACTGACATGATTGTTCTCCCATATGGTGGAGCATATATTTTGACAGATTCGTAAACAAGTAATTCTTACAAGTTGGGGAAATGTGCCAAACCTCCCCTTTTAGCCCCCCTTACCACCCTCAATATCGTATCTCGGAAAGTAAGAGACCAGTATTTTGTTTTTTTTTTACGGATTCGTATAGAGGACGGTTGGTAAAGTTAAAACCAGTTTTACAAAATGGCCCCCTCCTCCCCCTTCTCCCCCCTTTAGACAGATCTCGAAAGTAAAGAGACCTGGACCATTTTTTTTTCAGATTTATATAAAAGGGCAATGCGTGAGTCAAAATCATTTTTTCAAACATCCCATTCTCCCTACCCTTCACCTCTTCCCCCATCGTATCTCGGAAACAAGGACACGTAACAGCTTTTTGTATAATCACCTCCCGAACCTCCCCAACCTCCCCTGAAATTGAAAGTGCTGTAACTTCATAACGGTTAGGGATAGCTATTAGGTGTTTGAACAAATATTATGGTAGGCGTCAAAACCTGGACGGTGGTAGGGTTATCCACGACAGGGGCGAAGACAAGCAAACTTTAGGGTAATCTTTTTTTTGTAATGGGAAAAGGTCAGAGTTTTTAAATTGTTCAGAGTTTTAAGATTTTGGCGAATTCTATTGTTCTACCAAAGTCAACGGACAACCACCGTGTTTTTAGACAGGTATCCTGGTTACTTTAGAAAAATTGTGACATTTTAGAAATTCAAGATGGCGGTCGTGCCATTTCCGGTTTTCGAAACCTTGTTCGAATACCACTCACTGACATCATCGACATCATATTTTGACAGATTCATAATCAAGTAACTCTCACGAGTAGGGAAAATGTGCAAAACCTTTTTTTGCCCCCCTTCCCACCCCACCCTATCGTATTTCGGAATTTAAGAGACCCGTGACTGATTTGTATAGAGGAGGCTCGGGGAAGTATAGAACATTTTTCAACGTGGGTAACGTTGAAAAATGTTCTATACTTCCCCGAGCCTCCTCTATACAAATCAGTCACGGGTCTCTAAAACATTTTTCAGTGTTACCCCTCTTGCCCCCGTTCTACCCCCCTTTAGGCAGATCTCGGAATTTCAGAGAATTGGAACTTTTTTTTTCAGATACATTTAAAGGAGCAATGCGTTAGAAAGAATCATTTTTCACAACACCCCCCTCTCCCCCCCTTCATCCCTCCCACCCATCGTATCTCAGAAACTAAGACATGTAGCGGTTTTGTTTTTATTCTTACCTAAAACAATTGAAGGGCGTTGAAATTATTAGACTCCCGCTCCCGTCCCCAACCTCCCCTAAAATTTGAAGGGCTGTAACTTCATAACGGTTAAAAATAAATAATAAAATCATTTATTTCAGGTCCGAGACCCATATTAAACAAAAATACAAACAAATATAATTAAAATTGCAGAATTACATTAAGAAATAAATAAATAAATGTCAAAATAAATTATCAAATACAAAATTTGGAATTACAAGAAATTTAAATGTCAAAATTAATGATCAAATACAATATGTGGAATTATAAGAAATATGTCAAAACAATCGTATATAATTATATGTAAACAGAGATAGCCATTAGGTGCTTGACCAAATATTATAGTAGGCGTCGAAACCTGTCCGGTGGTGGTACCGGTAAAGCGAAGGGAGGAGCGAGCGAGTGTAGCGATCCGGCGACTCCCGTAGCGTAGGGATAAGGTCACGATAGCTTTCCGGTGGTAGGTAGGTCCTGAGTGGAGCGATGGGGGGAGGTGGCGAGCGAAGCGAGCCGGTGACCTCCGTAGTCGTTATGCTACGGAGGTCGCCGGCTCGCTTCACTCGCCACCTGTATTTTTCACGCGGCCTTTGGTTAAGTAAGAGCAGCGTAACTCAGAGATGACTATGTACTATCGGGGTCTTTTCCGCCTGAACATTTTAAAATGTTGTCGCTTAAATCATGCGGGGGCGCCGAGCTACGCCCCCTTAAAGTTTGGGCCTATTAGGAAAGCGTCAACTTTGGCGCGCAAAATAACAATAACTCTCGTTTGGCGTGCGTCGTCAATGCGCTCGGCCGATTTGGTATCTTTTCATTCATTTTTTCTACACAAAGTCAACGGGGCGTGGCTAAAGAGCGTTTTTATGTTGCGAGTGAAAGCAAAAATGAGCTTAGTAGTGGTCAGGTGGGAGTGTCCTCGATAGTACATACGGAAAAAATATTATGAATTCTAATTTTAAATTTTGCGCCAAGCCAAAACGCTCCGCAAGTAACTATATAAGTACTTCGCACGCATACGCATTTGTATTGATTCCGACCTAAAACTATTGATGGGCATTGAAATTTTTAATACCCTACCCTCCCCTCCCCAACCTCCCCTAAAATTGAAAGGGCTGTTACTTTATTATGGCTAGACATAGACATTAGGTGTTGGAACAAATATAATAGCAGGCGTCGAAACCTGTCTGGTGGTGGCAGAGATAAGTTTACGATAGCTTTCCGGTGGTAGGTACAAAAAGCAAACTTTAGGGTAATGTTTTTTTTAAATGGTAAAATGTCTAAGTTTTTAAATAAGGTTTTAGATTGTTTAAGGGGATCTTAAGAGTTCTTAGACTGCTTCATAATAATTTAGGGGTTCCTAATAATGCCCGACGGCCCGAGGTCTATGTTATAAGTCAGCGTTTGAGATAGCATCATTGTTTTCTTTAATACTTGCCCTGCATAGGTCGACCACCAAGATTGGTTCGACTTAGTATTACAACTTTTTGTCCCAGAAGTCCGAATTTGGGACATGAGGAGCGTATTGGAGCTCCGACGACATGGCTGACGGGAGATAGGGCTGCAGCTTTTTTTTAGACCGCCCGATCCGACCATCTGTTTAGTGTAATTTCTATTTTTACATGATGACAGTGTTTGATAAGTAATATTTTTATCAAAATAAAAGTAGGTAACTACTGATGTTATTACATTTTTGATTGTTTATTAAAACTATTGAGGGGCGTTGAAATTTGTATATAGGTGTTTGAACAAATATTATATTAGTCTTCGTTGACCCCCGTAGCATAGGGATAACGATACGGGGGTCACGATAGCTTTCCGGTTGGAATTAGGTCCTGAGTGAAGCAAACCTGCGAGACCGAGTGGAGTAAAGCGAAACAGCGTCCGTAGTCCGTGGCGTAACGAAGGTTGTGGTTGAAGTGTTACTCGGGGCGACGACAAGCAAACTTTAGGCTAATGTTTTTTTTTAATGGGAAAAGGTCTGAGTTTTTAAATAAGGTTTTAAATTGTATTAGATTGTATTTTTTTTTACTTAAATTTCTTTATTTTATTGAATAAGTTTTTAGTAAAGCGAAGGGCGAACCCCGTAGCGTAGGGATAAGGTAACGATAGCTTTCCAGTGGTAGGTAGGTCCGCTTGTAGCGTAACGATGGTTGAGTGGGTGAAGCGCACCTCAAGGGGGCGACGACAAAAAGAGAGTCAGCAATAGGAAGGGGTCCGCAAGGGCCGATGCCTGCCGGGGTTGCGGGACTGTTCGAAAGAGATACCGTGGCCCCGAAACACACAGGGCAATGAAGGAGCATGGATGGGTTTTAGTCAGTAAAAATCTGACACTCTCTCCTGGTCCGCCCAGAGCCGGAGGAGTCATTTGATGATTTCCCATCAAAAAAAAAGGGGGCGACGACACGCAAACTTTTGGGTAGTTTTTTTAATGGGAAAAAGTCATGAGTTTTTAAATAAGGTTTTAGACTGTATTAATGTTTTTCAAAATCTTTAACATAAATTCTCATTTTTTTTACTTTAATTTCTTTTTTTTATTGAATTAGTTTTTAGAATGAGGGGTTCTTATAGGTTTTCATTTTGATTTAGAGGTTCCTTAGGGTTTTCGTACTGCTGTAAGGGTGCTCATAAAGGTTTAAAAAATATTCAAAAGTATTTTACAATATTTTCTAAGGGCTCTAATGGATTTTCCAATTCATTGAAAAGGATTAAGGATTCTCAAAATTTTATAAGGGTAAGGAATACTTCTCAATAACACGAAACCGAACCGAATAGAATGATGTTTATTTATGTTACGGGCAACGTGATTAACTGGCCATTATTAATAAGAACAAGCCATTATTAATAATGCCCGACGGCCCGCGGTCTATGTAATAAGTCAGTGTTTGAGATAGCACATAGGTCTAAATTTTAAAGTTTAAAAGTTGTTTGCTTTAATACTTGTCCTTCATAGGTTGACTACCATGATTGGTCCGAATTAGTATTACAACTTTATGTCCCAGAAGTCCGAATTTGGGACATGAGGAGCGTAGGCCGAAGGCCGGCGGAGCTCCGACGACATGGCTGACGGGAGATAGGGCGGCAGCTTTTTTTTTTAGACCGCCTGATCCGACCATCTGTTTAGTGTAATTTCTATTTTTACATGATGACATAGTGTTTGATAAGTAATATTTTTATCAAAATAAAAGGAGGTAACTACTGATGTTATTACATTTTTAACTGTTTAATTTTAACTACTATGTTCAATAGTTTATTTTTTGTTAACTTTTCATGAAAATTTTGTAAGTTTAATTTCATTGAATAAACAAAAACACTACAGTTCACCTATTTTATTACTTTGCCCATGATAGGGTGGGTATTATTCATAACGGCCGGGAAAAGTGATGTGAGTGCTGTTTTAATCACATTGCCCAATTAAGTCGGGCATTATGAATACAGACTGGCCATTATTAATAGTGCCCGGACTTATCAAATTGCCCGTAATATATAATTATACAGCTTAACCAAGTGGAAACCTTTCGGGTCCTGTTGGGCTTTAGTTGGCTTTCAACAGAGTTTGAAAAGTTTTTAGAGTAGACATTTATGCTACATTTAGGGGTTTTAAAAGTGAAACATATTAAAGGACAAGCACGCGAGGTGCTTGCACCTCGCGCAACACGCAAATACTAGTTATACTATATAAAGCTCGATTACCACTCACTCACTGACTCACTGACAGAATTGTTCTCCCAGATGGTGGATGGGGAGGTGGGTATATTTTGACAGATTCGTAAACAACTAACTCTAAATAGTATGGGAAAAGTGCCAAACCTCCCCTTTTCGCCCCCCTTCCTCCCCCTCCCTATCGTATCTCGGAAACCAAGAGACTTGGAACATTTTTATTTTCAGATTCGTATAGAGGAGACTCGGAAAAGTAAAAACCAGTTTTCAAAATTGACCCCTTTTCCCCCCTTCTCCCCCCTTGAGGCGGATCTCGGAAGTTGAGAGACTTGGAACATTTTTTTTTCAGATTCATATAAAGGTGCAACGCGTTAGTCAAAATCATTTTTCAAAACTCCCCACTCTCCCCCCCTTCACCCCTCCCCCCATCGTATCTCGGAAACTAGGACACGTAGCGGCTTTTTGATTTTTACTAAAAATTATTATTGAGGAGCGTTTAAATTTGTATACGGAGGGTATCCTCCCCTCCCCAACCTCCCCTAAAAATAAAAGGGCTATAACTTCGTAACGGTCAGAGATAGCGATTATGTGTTTGAACAAATATTATAGTAGGCGTCGAATCGAAACCTGTCTGGTGGTAGGTAGGTTCTGAGTGGAGCGAACCTGCGAGACCGAGTGGAGCGAAGGGGGGAGGTGGCGAGCGAAGCGAGCCGGCGACCTCCGCAGCGTAACGAAGGTTGAGTGGGTGAAGCGTAACTCAGGGCGACGACAAGCAAACTTTAGGGTAGTGTATTTTTAATCGGTCTAAGTTTTTTAATAAGGTTTATAGGTAATATTTTTTTTAAATTAGTTTTTAGAATGTTTTAGGGGTTCTTAAGGGTTTTCATACTGATTTAGGGGTATTTGTAACGGTTTTTCCAATTGGTTTAAGGATTCTTATGGATTCTCAAAATTTATAAGGGTATGAAATACGTCTCAAGAACACGACGACACGCGAGCTGCGCGCAGCTCGCGCACCCAAGCAAATACTAGTTATACTATATAAAGCTCGATTACCACTCACTGACTGACATAATTGTTCTCCCAGATGGTGGATGGGGAGGTGGGTATATTTTGACAGATTCGTAAACAAGTAACTCCCGCGAGTATGGGAAAAGTGCCAAACCTCCCCTTTTCGCCCCCCTTCCTCCCCCTCCCTATCGTATCTCGGAAACAAAGAGACTTGGAACATTTTTTTTTTCAGATTCGTATAGAGGAGGCTTGGAAAAGTAAAAACCAGTTTTCAAAATTGACCCTTTTTCCCCCCTTCTCCCCCCTTTATACGGATCTCGGAAGTTGAGAGACTTGGAACATTTTTTTTTTCAGATTCATATAAAGGGGCAACGCGTTAGTCAAAATCAGTTTTCAAAACTCCCCACTCTCCCCCCCTTCACCCCTCCCCCCATCGTATCTCGGAAACTAGGACAAGTAGTGGCGTTATGATTTTTACTACAAATTATTATTAAGGAGCGTTTAAATTTGTATACGGAGGGTATCCTCCTCTCCCCAACCTCCCCTATAAATAAAAGGGCTATAACTTCGTAACGGTCAGAGATAGCCATTATGTGTTTGAACAAATATTATAGTAGGCGTCGAAACCTGTCTGGTGGTGGTAAGTCACGTAACGAAGGTCGAGTGGGTGAAGCGTAACTCAGGGGCGACGACAAGCAAACTTTAGGGTAGTGTTTTTTTTAATGGGTCTGAGTTTTTAAATACGGTTTTTTACTTTAATATTATTTGCTTTACACTTTTTTACTTATAGTAATATTTTTTTAAATTGGTTTTTAGAATGTTTTAGGGGTTCTTAAAGGTTTTCAAAATATTTAAAAGATTTTATAAAATTTACAAAATCTTTTAAGGACTCTAATGGAATTTTCAATTCGTTTAAGGATTCTTACAGATTCTCAAAATTTTATAAGGGTAAGAAATAATCAAGAACAAGACGACACGCGAGCTGCGCGCAGCTCGCGCACCCACGCAAATACTAGTTATACTATATAAAGCTCGATTACCACTCACTGACTGACTGACTGACTCACTGACATAATTGTTCTCCCAGATGGTGGATGGGGAGGTGGGTATATTTAGACAGATTCGTAAACAAGTGACTCTCGCGAGTATGAGAAAAGTGCCAAACTTCCCCTTTTCGCCCCCCTTCTCACCCCCCCCTATCGTATCTCGGAAACCAAGGGATTTGGAACGTTTTTTTTTTCAGATTCGTATAGAGGAGGCTCGGGAAAGTAAAAATCAGTTTTCAAAATTGCCCCCCTTGCCGCCCTTTTCACCCCCTTTAGGCGGATCTCGGAAATTGAAAGACTTGGAACATTTTTTTTTTCAGATTCATATAAAGGGGCAACGCGTTAGTCAAGATCAGTTTTCAAAACTCCCCACTCTCCCCCCCTTCACCCCTCCCCCCATCGTATCTCGGAAACCAGGACAAGTAGCGGCTTTTTGATTTTTACTATAAATTATTATTGAGGAGCGTTTAAATTTGTATACGGAGGGTATCCTCACCTCCCCAACCTCCCCTAAAATTGAAAGGGCTGTAACTTCGTAACGGTTAGAGATAGCCATTGGGTGTTTGAACAAATATTATAGTAGGCGACGAAACCTGTCCGGTGGTGGTAGGTTCTGAGTAGAGCGAACCTGCGAGACCGAGTGGAGCGAAGGGGGGAGGTGGCGAGCGAAGCGAGCCGGCGACCTCCGCAGCGTAACGAAGGTTGAGTGGGTGAAGCGCAACTCAGGGGCGACGACAAGCAACTTTAGGGTTATGTTTTTTATAATGGGTCTCAGTTTTTAAGTAAGGTTTTTTACTTGTTTTTATTAGGTTTTTTTTATATTAATTGTATAATGTTTTAGGGGTTCTTAAGGGTTTTCATAGTGATTTAGGGGTAGTTGTAACGGATTTTCCAATTATTTTAAAGATTTCTATGGATTATTAAAATTTTATGAGGGTAAGGAATACTTCTCAAGAACACGACAACACCACCCACGCAAATACTAGTTATATATATAACATTACATGGATTTATTTTCTGTAATGAGGAAAAGAAACATTGGAACATAATTACATTGAGCACAAAAAAATTACATGAAAATATATTTCGGGTGTACTAATTGATAATGAACACACAAACTGATAGTTAATCATAAAATCCATTGATAATACATATAATCCTGACCCGAGCTGAATGGCACAGCGGAGCAGCAATGAGGCTCCCTTACGTTCCTTGGGTCCCGAGTTCGAATCCCGGTAAGAGCAAATGTTTGTTTCATGGACATTTTTTCCGAGTCATGGATGTTTATATCTATACTTCTATACTATAATAATATAAAGAGGTAACATTTGTTTGTAAGTTTGTATGTTTGTAAGTTTGTATGTAGGAGGTAATCTCCGGTAGTAATGAACCAATTTTAAAAATTGATTCACTGGTAGAAAGCTACATTATTCGTGAGTGCTATAGGCTATATTTTATTCCCGTACTCCCACGGGAACGGGAACTACGCGGGTGAAACCGCGGGACATCAGCTAGTGTATAATAAGTATGTAGTTACAAAGAAAAAGTATGTATGTAGTATATCAACTATCTGGTGTCCACGACACAAACCTCGTTGGTTAGTGTGGCACTAAATGGCGCTGTGTGTAATGTCCAGCGGTATTTATTTTATTTTTTTAATATCATCACGTATGTAACCTCCTGAAGGGGTAGGCAGAGGTGTACTTATAGTACACTCACATATCGCCAGTATATTTAAGTTTCATGAAGGGGAGCTCTTTGCCTTCAACCTAGAAATCAAACTCACGATCTCATTATAAGTAGGTTTGATTAATTAACGAATTAACGTCAAGGTAAAATCTGCTAGAAGTATTCACAGAAGAAATTCTTGGCAAGATAACACACACTTGCAATGAAACGAAGCAAAGCAACAACAAAACGTGCCTTATCGTAATCAATTGCCATCGATCGTCGCAAGAGGTTGAATTTTGTAAAGATTGTCGATGGATCTTGTGTAATAAGGAAACCTTCAAACGATACTTTAGTTTCTGATGAATAGGCTGAGCACTATATAATACATAATACTACTACAACAGCCCATAACGTCCACTGCTGGACATAAACCTCTCCCATGATGGGAGGATTTACCGTAATCTCCACGCTTGGCAGGCGGATTGGAGGTCGCAGTGATGAAAGACTAACAGAAAACGCTGCTGCCCATTCTCTGGTCTACGGAGGCGCAAGGTGTTCTGCCTTAGACATTAGTCGCCTTATACGACACCCGTAGTGTAATGGGTTGGTTCTTTTCTACTCTGCCGGATACCACACGGTTGATAATACATTCAGATTGCATTATTTTCAAAATGGCTACCGCGGCTTTACCCCTTGTCCGTGAACTGCACGCTCTAACACCAAAAAACTGTGGAAAAAGCATAATGATAGAAGTTGTTTAGAGCATACCGCGAATCACCATGACACAAATCACCTTGACACAGTGAGGAATCACAGTGACGCGATTTACATGTTGCTTGACCTAAGTTGCGTCGCAAGTCGCATCATTGACGTCTATACAATCACACCATCCAATAACAATGGCACTGTTATTTTACTTTAGAATTCCAAACAATGGCAAGTAACCTAAATAAATACCCTCCCTCTTTTTACCTAAAAACATAATAAAACTGCAACGAATCGTTTTTCCATTAACAACACGTTTCTTAATACAAAATCAATATCCTTCGATGTTGAAGCAATGAGAACAAACAGAAGCCACTTAACTCGGTATTACTTGATAATATCAATGTTTCCAAACAGCCAATTAGCCACTTTAATATTTTAGAGTACATGGGTTTAATTTGAAAGGTTTATAATTGTAATGTATGGATTGTTTGTCCGCGGTTTCATGTCATTATGGAGGATTAATGTAAATGCATTGGATTCTGTTGGTTGTGTGTAAATTTGATTGTCTTGTTTTTAATTTTTATTGATTCTTATGGCATGCTTATTTATTTATATGCCTTTTTTTTCTTTCGGATGGGATCAAATGACTCCTCCCGCTCTGGGCAGAGCAGGAGAGAGTGTCAGACTTTTACTGACTAAAACCCATCCATGTTCCTTCATCGCCCTTTGTGTTCCGGGCCACGGTATCTCTTTCGACCAGTCCCGCAGCCCCGGAGTCCCGGAGCCCCGGGCATGCTTATTTATATGCCTTGATACTGGTTTGTTTAAGTGATCGCTTGTTGTAAGAGTTATCAATTTATGTTTTAGAATAGTGTTTTACGATGTTTTTACTGCCATCCTGTACTTGTTGATCAAAATGTAGAAAGAGCAGTAAGACCGGTTTTTATGCTTGCAATCCAGATCTAAGTATAGTTACCAGCGTATCAAGTTACTGCAAACTGCTAATTTTTCTTATTCGATTTTGAACGTAACCTTCAACATTTTATGGTTTAAAATCATATGGAGTTTGTGGTAAATTGCTGTGCTGGCGACTGTACATGGCAGATCCACACAGTTTTGACACAAAATAATATTAATACCCATAAATATAAAAATAAATTTATAAAGAGACAGGAAAGTGAAAAGAGAAAGACCAGTTCTTGTCTTTCTAGAAAAACAACTAAGATACAAAAAGAGGTACAAAAATAAAAATAAAATAAATTTGACAATTGCTTTCGCTTTACAAGAAAAAAGTAAAACTCGTCGACTGCCTACTCAGTGGCATTTAGTCATCCAAAAGGACGCCACCTACGTCCTGTAGTTGGCACTTAAAAACAACATTAAATATTAGGCCACAAAAGAATAATAAAAGTTGTATTTATAATCTAGTATTCGTCACGCCCGTAGTATTTTACTTGGAATACGAAATTCAACCTTATTGGTACGAGATAAGGGTCAGTTGCATATGTATGCGAATAGCAAAAGTAGTACATATCAACAAACTGAAACTTACTGACTTTCTACTTTCTTTCTCTCTTTTTCTTTCTTTTTTTTTCTTTCTCTTTTTTTTTCTTTCTCTTTCTCTCTTTTTCTTTTTCTTGGCATACATTCTTTCTTTCTTTCTTACTTGACTTTAGTAATTTCAATTAAGTACATAGTTGCCAGTGGCTCCCAACCTCATTCGATCAGGACTGTTTTGTTCTCTAATTCCATAATTGTTCGCAAGGAACACCACAAAAATAAACTTCACTATTCAAATTATGTATATTGTACATACAGGGTACAAACAGACTATATTATGTATATTGTACATACAGGGTACAAACAGACTCTATTATGTATATTGTACATACAGGGTACAAACAGACTCTATTATGTATATTGTACATACAGGGTACAAACAGACTCCGTCAACCAAGCATTCTGTACATCAAATTAAGTAACTCTAAATGTTTGCTAGGAAATTTTTGGGTGAAAAATCACGTTTTTCGGTAGGACTCAATGTAACACACTTAAAACATTGTACTGATGTATGGAATGAATAACATTGGCGTCGTTTAAAATATTTTTTTTTACATTAAAACATTACAAAAAAACTTCTAAAACAGTTGAAACTTTGACCCCCAATATCTCCGTAACTAAAAGGTTCCCAGGTATGGTTAAGAACAAAAAAAAATGATCGCAATGACGTGGAGAACAAGTGCCTTTCGGCTTGGCTAAGAGTCTTTTTACACCCTTTATGTGCATACTTTCACACATATATTGTAGATCTTTGACAGTCATTACAGGTAATCAGTGGCCCGAAATTCGGACAACCAGTTTTACCAAGGAGTATCGTATTAATACCCAGTACTAAATGGTTTGTGGAGGTCAGATTGGCAGTCGCTTCACGTACACAAACAGCATTCTAATAGACAATTGCTACTTTTTCTCATAAAGTATACATAGAAGTAGGAAATTTTAAAGATATCGGAACCGTTTTCAGCTCTTACGGACCACTGGTTTTGAACCTTTGAACCGATGAGCTAGATATTTTCATCAATCTCAATACGGAATCCAACTAATGTTACATACGGGACATTACCTTCGAAGACATGCCAGTATAGCGTGAATCTATTCAACAAAATTCAATTAATATGTGCCCCTAATTGTTAACAGACTCTCTTTGAGAGCGTACACCCGTTTTAGACACTTGATCACAAAGTATTGGCATTTTTAATTATAAAGCCGGTTTGTAGACGGATTTTCTTTAAAAGACCCTCTTTTAGAATTAGAAATTACGGCTTGAGAAAGGGTGTTTTTTGTGGAATGTTAGAGGATACTTATTTAAGGGTTTTTTAAGAAATATTAGCTGAATAAAAATAATTACAGAGATTCTTAAAACAAGTTGCTAAATGCAAAAAAGGTCCCAAAGATAACAACAACATTTAATGTTAAAATGTTGACTGCTTCGTTTGTCTAGTGGTCGCAATCGTGACTGGTGAGCATATCTTGAGTTCGATTCCCAGGTCGGGCAAATTGTTATTGGGTTTTTCCATCAAGAATTTCTCAGTAGCAGCCACGGAGTCTTGACTTGTGCAAGGTTGATGGCCCGCTCTCTATATCTGGCGAAATGTGGGTCCACTATTAAGTACACCGCTGCTCAACCCTTCGGGAATTACAGGCGGAATGTTATGTTATAAAATAAAATACTTTTTTCATACGTGGGACGCGTTGCAGAACGAAAATATTACTTATTTTGATTTTCATCAACTCACCACCAGTGGACCAGTTGATGAACCACACAATACCTACGAAATACGTTTGGTTGACTGTACTTTCCCAAGACATAACTTTGTTTTGTTTTCTTGTGGTCCCAAAATACCACTAAAAAATATTTAGGGGGAATCCGGGACCGTGGTCCTGGTCCCGAAAGCCCCCCGACCCAACATATTTACTTGAATGGTTTAAATTTCCAGAAATAGACTACAAAATGTATTTTGAATGTAAATTGTCCTTGCATCCACAGTTAACGCCAACAGACCAATGGCCGGCTAAATATTGTGCAATATTTCATTTGAATCGGCCATTGTGTCCATGTTGTCGACTAAACCAAAGCTCGCTACAAAATATTTTGAGTGTTGGCTGTAGGTCCAGCCCAAGCGCGGTGTGAACGTAACGTAAAAGTATGTCGAAAATACAATTTTTGTTAAATTATTTACAACATGAACATGCAGTATCATGCATCGAATTGAATAAATTCTTAAAATTATGAAAAGATCTAAAAATATGTGAAACGAGTATTTTTTGTTTAAAAATCGACGTATTAACGTAATGTTTATTTACTCTGCTCGGTCGTGCTAGGGCCTCTGGTTATCTAGGGTTCACCTAAACTCAAATAAGATCGAATTCCTCGCTTTTCCTCCATTACATTGACACACATGAACTACCAAAAAATTTATTTAAACCTATTGAAAGTTGAAGCAGAAACACGAAACATTTTAAAAGCGATTGCCCGCCTCGGCCATCTAGACAATCAGTCATATAATTATTTTGTTTACAACCTGGCTTGAGCAAAGCAGTATAGTTGGTGCCAGTTAAGATGAGAATAGCGGTCATTGCCCTTTCCCTAATATCTCTTCGTGCGAACCAAAACAAATAAATCATGTATCGTTTTTCATTACAAAAAATGTTGAAGATCACGATAGATGACGATTCCAGACTTGAACAGACTTATTTTTGGTTTTCAAAGTTAAGAAGTTCAATAAATGTAGGTGGGTCAATGACCGCTATTCTCATCTTAACTGGCACCAACTATAGGTACTTAACCATTCCTAACCATTAAAGTGACTCCAATTTCAGTCTGGTGCATTTGACTAGGTGATCAAAATTGTTATTCACCTAGTCAATTCTAGCCGTGTTTCTAGCCGTATAATAGCCGTGTGGTATCCGGCAGAGTAGAATAGAACCAACCCATTACACTAACGGGTGTCGTATAAGGCGACTAATGTCTGAGGTAGAACACCTTGCGCCTCCGTAGACCAGAGAATGGGCAGCAGCGTTTTCTGTTAGTCTTTCATCACTGCGATCTCCAATCCGCCTGCCAAGCGTGGAGATTACGGCAAATTCCTCCCTTCATGGAAGAGGCTTACGTCCAGCAGTGGACGTTATGGGCTGATGTAGTAGTCAATTCTACCAGACACTCACTTATCTCGCAAAAAGGTTACAAAAATCATTCAACAATACTTGAACTCGTTCAAGCTATTAATTCAAGCGCTGCCATCAAAGGTGTTTGACTATGCAGCGCTGTTTGGCTCAGCCTAGCTTTAAATTAAACTGGAGTCGAGCAAAAAAACATGAAATGATGAACCACCTCAAACGGACCAGAAATTGTATGGTGCGGCACAAAGATAGAGGATTTACGGTCGTAAAATGTTTTACTACTGTAAGCTAGGAAGCGATTAAGCTTAATTCTAATACTTAGTGTGTAACAGAAGCAATTCAGTTTTTGTTAACTTGGTTCAGACATATTTATTTAGCCGCTGGTCCCGGCTATCATGAATAGCTTTGACAGTCGGCACAGGTAGTCAGTAGCCTGAAAGCTTTGACAACCAGTCTAAGGAAACCAGTATATCGTATTAAATACTCATTGATAACTGAGTTTTGGAGATCAGACAGGCAGTTGCTCCATGTAAAATACTGGTATTCAGCTGCATCCGGTTGAACTGGAAGCTGGCCCCAACATAGTTGGACAAAGCCTAGGTAGATGATGGCTCAGAGCTTCCCTCAATAAAATTCACTTTTTTTCTTTCTTGAATTAGGAAGTAGTTAAAAACCCAACTATGGAGCTATGAGCTGTAGAAAACAAAGTCACTCTCGCTGTCTTTACGCTTAGATTTTTTTACACTAATACGCAACGGATTTCAATACAGTTTTCACCTATAGATAAAGTGATTCAAGAGGAAAGTTTATATGTATATGTTGCACCCATGCGAAGCCGGGGCGGGTCGCTAGTTTTTATAAAAAAAAAACATTCAGCCATTTAGCAAAACCGAAATATCCATTGGACACATGGACATTTTCGTTTTGGGCAAATTATAATAATCGAACAGTTTACATGATAAAACAGACTGTGCTTACCACCAGGAAATTTTTGAACTTACAAAGATACTAACTCCTACCTGTCTGCTCATAACATTGTAATATTAAATCGCAAAGGACTTAGCGATACACGCGCAATAACTAGCCACTAATGGCTGCAATCGACAGGTTAATATCGTTTAACAGACGTCCTACACTAATGCCAGGATTAAATGATGCCTGTGTGTTACACAGTGTTGCTGTCTCGCTCACTAATGCGGAAAGTGATGAGTGTGAAAGTGAGAGGTAAAGAATGGAAATTATGCAAAGTAATGGTTGGTGTTTTATTTACTGAGGACATGTATGATATATCATACTTCTTTGTTAAAATGCAGGTGTACAATAAAGTAAATTCAGTCCTTCTATGTGTAGCAGAGCTAATAATAATTATAATTATTATTAGCTCGGACCACCGGCAGCTCGGACCCTGTTCCCAGCGCTGGTGGACTACTATTTTTTATATTTTTAAATGTTTTTTTATGTAGTTTTATTAAGAAATATTTAAAAATGTTAAAAATATGTATATGTAAGTGTACCTACTGCGTACTTGTTTATTAGGTGTTGTGAGTCATGTAAATAAAACAACTGGTTTCGGCGAGCGCTAGTACATAACTAAAAATGAATAATGATTTATTTCGCTATTGGATTTGTTGACCTACATACAAGTCGTTGATGACGATGCACCACATTATTTCCCCCTTTAAAAAAAAAAACTTTGTAAATACACTTACATAAAAAAAAAAAAAACAGTTGTTAAATATTCCCTAAAATCATACTATACACATAAAATCTCAAATTCAGATTAACGTCAGCGTTTTGTCGCCATATGTTTTAATTCGCGTTCCGTTTGCGGCGTATATTTTATATGTATCGTCAGATTTTAAATTTACTCTTCTAGGTATTGCTGAAATATTAGCGCCAGTATCTACCAAAAAACGAAACCCACTTTTTCGGTCGGTAACGCATAGGCGGTTTGAAGGTATGATAGCACTGACGACCGCCTCTGTCAACGCTGAACTTAGTTTTCGACGGTGTCTTCCAATTGCATGGTTTTTCGCAGGTCCGGGCTCGATTCCTGTACCGAAGATGAAACTTGCATAACCAATTGGGGCTATCGGGTGAAATCCTCGTTCTCGAGTGGGATCTTGCACGCGACATGCTTCGATTACGTCTGTAATTTCGATGTCCTCTGTCTGAATTTGTTTTCAAGGCGGCTATTTCCATGGTTAGCTTACTCATTTGGTTGACTAATTTAACTATTAGCTGTGTTTGACCGCTTGATATTTCCGACACTTCACCTGATCTTCCTTCCAAAATCTTGTCCGCTATGGCGGCGAGGTTGTCGAGTTTTTGGTCTTGACTGACCATTAACACTGCTCGAACGTGATCAGGGAGTCTTGACATCCACAGACTATGAAGGGTTTTTTCGGCCACCTGAATCTTACGTGCCAATTCCCTCATTCGTCTCAACAGTTGTGACGGTTTCTGGTCACCTAATTCCACTTCACTGACCAGTTTCTGGAATTGTCGCTCCTCTGACTCTTCGTTCACGGATAGGAGCCTTTCTTTAATGGCACCATATTTATTGGTGTCAGGCGGTGAAATTATTATGTCGGCTACCTGACTTACTGCATCTTTGCCGAGCTTGGAAACTACTACGCCGTATTTTGCTTCGTGGCCCTGCTTTTGGGGGGCCATCATTGTCTCGAACTGAGCGAACCACACTCTGGGCATCTCGATCGAAAAATCCGGTATCTTCGAGGAAATTCCTAGTGCTGCAATTTCGGCTTTACTGATGTCTGTCGCTCCGCATACTGGCGTTCCACTTCCACAATTTCCGCTTGAGTTCATGTCTTCGGTAACTATGTGCCTCTTGAAAACCAAACCAGGGAGATCCGCTTGTGGAAGGCTGATACGGCTGTGCAGTGCAGTTACCACGACATGGGAAAATCACAAGAAATGAATTTTAAATCGCGGCGCGTGTCACTACAGTTAGATATCGGGGTCACCAGATGTAAGTGTACCTACTGCGTACTTGTTTATTAGGTGTTGTGAGTCATGTAAATAAAACAACTGGTTTCGGCGAGCGCTAGTACATAACTAAAAATGAATAATGATTTATTTCGCTATTGGATTTGTTGACCTACATACAAGTCGTTGATGACGATGCACCACATAATTATAAATGAGTAAATGAAATAATAATTAATCATCATAACTGACAGGACTATTTTAGCCAATAAGCCTGATATAGTGGTGGTGGATCGATCAGAGCGGCGCGCAATGATTGTTGACATAAAAGTCCCGCATAATGAGAACCTCGTGAAAGCCGAGAAAGATAAACAAATCAAGTATCTTGATTTGGCTCGCGAGGTTGTCAACATGTGGTATGTGGACTCAGAGATCATTGTGTCGATAGTCGTATCAGCCCATGGCTTAATTGCCAAGAGCCTTGACCAACACCTGAGGAGGCTCTCGTTAGGCAGCTGGATCAAGGGCTTGATTCAGAAAGCGGTACTCCTGGACACGGCTCGTATTGTTAGGAGGTTCCTCTCTCTGGAGCCCTGACCGCCGGTAGCTTGGATACTGTTTTCGATACCGGTGGGCTACAATTTTTTATATTTTTAAATGTTTTTAATACATATTTTTAATTAATATTTAAAAATATAACGAATTGTTTAAAAATGAATAAAGGATAATAATAATTACTAATTGACTAACTATTGCTAATTTACTAGTCATATCACCAGGCTCACCAGGCCACCACAAATTCCTAGTCTAGTTCCAACGTCCCGTCGTAGCTGACATTAGTGACAGCTACGTGGTTGTGACACAGTGTTTTATATATTTTTTTTCGGTTGGGAAATCATGCATTGACGCCTTCCCCGTTAGGCTGAGCGGAAGGGAGTGTCAGACTTTTACTGACTAAAACCTATCCATGTACCTTCTTAGCCCTTTAAGTTCCAGGGCCGAGATTTCTTTTTCGAACAGTCCCGCAGCCCTCACAGTGTTTACATTTCTATTACATAGATACACTACACTATGAGATCTGATTTAAGATTCGCCAGGAAAAAAGTAAGACCAAAAGAACCGATATAACCATTATTCCAGACCAAACCACTCGTCTTACCAGGAAGGGACATTATTGCGCCAAATTTATCTTCTAATTCCAATAAATTACTAGTTTAAGTTCCAATACGACCATTTTTTGTTCGCGCCTACATACTTATTTCAAATATAAAAACATCACGCCTTGCAATCCCCGAAGGTTTAGGTAGACGTGTACCTAACAAGTACACGCATATTTCGCTAGTTATGTTTAGGTCCTATGTAATAGGGAGCGAGCCTATTGCCATCAATCGGACACAAATTAATTCCGTCCGTGTCATGATTTTTTCAGTAGCAAATGAGAAATTCAAGTTGAAAAAACACGATAATATATCGATCGATCTGGGAATCGAACCCAGGACCTCATGTTCAGTAATTCAGTCGCAATTGCAAACAATTACAACCAAAAGTACGCTTATTTGTCACCACCAAGACACGACTCTGCTGGTGACACTTCAAGCAAGCGTCAAATTCCAACACCAAAAAACAAATCATAAAATCCAGGTAAGCAACACCTCGAAAAAAAAAATCCCACGATTCGCCATCCACTTTACATAGCTGAAACCCGGCAACCAGGTCGAGTGGCAAAACTAGCGGCACTCCGTAAAATATTAAATTTAATGACCAGCTTTTGTCACCGGCTGGAGTTATAGCAAGCCCTTACAGGCCTGTTTTACTTTTAATTATTAAAACACTAATTTTGTCGTTGGATGACCTCTAAATCTTGACTCTTTGGTGAAGAAGATTTTGTTTTCAAGTTTGGATAAAGTTTCGGGATAGACTTTGCCTTGTGATTGATGCTCGAATTAAGGGATATAAACTGTGTGTTAAGTAAGTTGGTTGTTGTGGTTCTTGGTTTATAAAGTAGCTGATTTTGAGTGTGCTTATTTCCTCTTTTGTTTAGTTATGAAGTACCTACTTCAATGTTTCTTGTTTCTTTGTAAAAGCTGAGATAGAATTCAGTATTTTAGGTTTTATAAATAATAATAATAATCTTTATATTTTATATAAAAAAAACAGATTGTAGTACATTTATAAGGTGTTACAAAGTGGGTAGTATTAAATCACTGGCAATCAAGTGGGTGACGTGCTGTTCTCCTTGCTAGGCCTTAATAGCCTGTATTAAGAAGTAACAGTGCCGATCCCCCCAAATTGTATTACAACAATTTTATTTTTACAGCAAAAAATAAGTTTAAATTTGACTTTTTACAATACTACAGATATTGGTGCGCGAGCGCGTTTGTTTGTTTGTTTGCGTTTGTGTATGAGTGTGCATGTGTGCGTGTGTGTGTGTGCTGTGTGTGCGTGTGTGTGTGTGTGTGTGGGTCTGACTGAGTGTGTGAGTGAGTGTAGGTCCGCGAGCTTGTGGCTGTGTAAGCGTGCGTAAGTGGAACTGTATTGAAATGTGAACTGTATTGCTTGATTAACTTTGTATGTGACTCATGTGTTTGTTGAGCTGTTTTTTTTTCAGTGTACTCGATTAGAATATATACATGCACGACATCTAGTGTTAAACGTATTTCATTTTTGACCTGTATTTTTAGGGTTCCGTACCCAAAGGGTAAAAACGGAACCCTATTACTAAGACTTCGCTGTCTGTCCGTCTGTCTGTCCGTGTGTCCGTCTGTCCGTCTGTCTGTCACCAGGCTGTATCTCATGAACCGTGACAGCTAGACAGTTGAAATTTTCACAGATGATGTATTTCTGTTGCCGTTAAAACAACAAATACTAAAAACAGAATAAAATTTATATTTAAGGGGGGCTCCCATACAACAAACGTGATTTTTTTTATAATAATTGGCACGGAACCCTTCGTGCGCGAGTCCGACTCGCACTTGGCCGGTTTTTTTGCTATACTGCTTTTGCTAAACTGTTTTACAGAAAAGAGAAATGTAAAAATTCTTAGTGTCGCATATTTTATATTGACAGCGGAAAATTTCAGCGAATCCTAACTAACTAAGAAATAATAAAAGCTGATCCTACCATGCGCAGAGGCCCTAGCACGAGTGCGCCGAAAAAACCCGTTTCACTATAATATTTGAAAAATGTATTCATATCTTCACGGATTGTGAAAGGTTGACTGGTAGAGAATGCTTTGTGGCATTAAGTCTGTCTATATACCACTATTGAATTAAATGAATTAACTTCAACAAGTTTACATAAATAAATTGTGATTGTTCCAAACAATTTAGGTAAAATGTTACAGGTTAGTTGTATTTTCTATTCAATAATCGACGTATTTACACCTCGCGGATATGCTAGGGGCCTCAGGTCTACACAAGACACCGGAAGCTAAACACAACCACGCCCATATTGATGAACTCACGTATATTGTAACTCAAACCCAATTCACAAGACGTACCCCGACGTATGTATGTACCCGCCACCCAGAGCCGGCGCTCTATAAATAATTCATTCGCCAACTTCGAGAGATGTTGTAGTTTAAAGGACAACTGACTTGCAATTCATAGTATGGTTCAGATTCTAGCGGTGTACTTACTGGTCGGGACTTAAGTTTAGTTTACAGAATATATTTAGGCTTGTTTTGCCAAGTGCCCACGGCGTGTCACGTACATTGATTTATTATAAAACTTAGCTAGACAATTTGAGGAGGTCAGTCATTGTAGGGATCAGATAATCGGTTGCATATTTATCTAAAATAGATCTTTCCCGACCAATGGTACACAAAAGTGTGGAAGTGGCTTCTGATAATATATTGTATCCTGATTTCGCGGGATTAAGCAAAAAAATATAGTGTAAAATAAGGAACCTTTAAGAGGCGAATCCAGTACAAATCATTAGAATCAAATCTAGTGGTCAGAGGGAATCTGTCAAAAAAGGTGCATTATGTAAGCGGAGTTTCGATATTCGAGTGACAGGATTTGCGTGTGGTTAAAACGAGAGTGTTCTGGAAATGTATACCTACGCTTTACAAATTGGACGTTTAAACCGGCCGAACGTTCAAGGATCGAGAATTCTAGGAACTGGTCGTTTTGGAAACAGGGCATGGATTAATGGACATGTGTGGTAACCGTCTCTCCTGAATTTCAGGTGAAAATCCCTAAAGTAGCTGTTTCCCGTATCCCTAAATTAGTAGTAGTTGCTGTATTTGAATTGTCCGACCATGTTTTTTACCATTTTTTTGTATTCATGACAAAACATTGAAGAATAATGTGACTCATATAAGACCTAAAATAACCTAAAACTAATTTAGTACAGTCCTCTACACATAAAAAAATAAATACACCTAAATGGTTTGGAGATTATTCGTGTTTACACAAAAACCCACAGGTCTCACTCTTAATAAACATAACGCTTTTATCTAACTACAGGACTAAATCCAGCTTTTTACCCGACCAGCTCATCTGAGACCACCACAAAAAGCACTCAATTGATGCTCCAACTAAACCGTAATAGAAACGGAATGCTACTAAGAACACTATTTATTACTGAATCCAATCTTGGCATGGCTCGATTGCAAGAATTACGATCGAATCGAGTTCCAATCGAGTTTTCCTCGACTTATGAGGTTAGACATAGCCATTCCTACCCCTTCCGTGCTATTTTCACCTAGTTCTACTTTTATGGCCTTATTTTCGCGGCTTCAATTGGGTTCGCGATAGGAGCAAAAAATTAGCCGCCAGTTTACTCCCGCAAACTAGCTGAAATGGAGGGTTTTTGGTGTTTTGTTTTGTCCGAAACCGACGCTAAAAAGTAAGTGGCTTCACGCTTGGTGGATGCTTGCTCTAAATGTTTTCACGGCGGTCGTCGGCTTCATTATGGGCTTCATGAATTAAGTAACTAGCTTGTTTGGGGTTTTTTTTTGGTTAGGGTGTTGAATTTATTTGAAGAAATGTCTCACAATAGTCGTAGATATTTGACAAGGCATTTATGTAAACACCTGGAGAGCGTCCCTCTAGAAGAATATGCACTGTTTATTAACGACTAGCGGACGGCACGCGGTTTCACCCGCGTAGTTCCCGTTCCCGTGGGAATACGGGGATAAAATATAGCCTATATTACTCAGGGTGAATGTAGCTTACTAATGGTGAAAGAATTTTTAAAATCGGCACTGTAGTTTTTGAGTTTATTCATTACAAACATACACATACACAAAAATACAAATCTTTCCTCTTTATAATATTAGTGTACATATTCTTCAGAAATATCAGGTGCGTAGTATTTGCAACCGGAGGACGTTTAACATGGACGATGCAAAAGGCGTAGTACTTACCAGATGTATGAACGTGGACGATGCAAAAAGAGTGAAAGGTTCATAACAGGTGACATTCTGTCGATTCTGTCTACCTCATTGTTGGCATCCCCAACATTTTATTAATTATATTTGTTGTCTTGCAACACTTAATAATCTGTCATGTTGTGTCAATGTCATTTTATGTCACATCAACTGTCAGTCAGTTCAAGAAATATAGCACCTCGATTGTCTCCATGAACAAGTCACGTTTTTTATTCCAAAAACCTCCTCTCAATTCTACCAGCCTTAAACCCTGGAAATACAATCCTCAACACTCATAGGGTAAAGCAGAATTTTATTTATGAATGTATAACTGCTTACGGTAGTTGCCGTTAAACTTGCGTAAAAAGGCAAACTTGCAAAAGTTTGCCTTTTTACGACCTTTTGGGTTGAGAGACGAATTTTAAGTAATCTGATCTGTTATTTTTTTATAGTTATCTGTTTCAAAATGTGATGTCGTTCAATAACGTTTATGTTATGAGTTGCAAATACATTCCTGGATCCTGCATAGGACAACTACCACTTACTTTCAGATGTTGTAACGTTAAGAAAGAAGTTAAGATCAATCTAAGAGTGAAAGTCAAGTATTTAATCAGTTTTTACACCATTTAAGTAAAAAAAATACTCGTTAGTAAACCCAAAAACATGTTGTTTTGTGAAAAAAAAAATATAATTTTTCAGAAAACAACATGTTTTTGGATAAAACTGATCTAATTGAACAAATGGGTTAACTCTTTATTCCTAGCTATACAAAACCCAAATATGAAAGATCACACAATCATCAACTCTCCATCCCGAATCTATCTTCTTACCCGAAAATTCATAACCTCATCAGTGGTCAGTACTTGAGCGTTTTTCCCCCTATTTCCCCCAAGTTATTGCCGTCGATATGTTAGAAGAACTAATGTTAGAGGAGCAAGGAGGAGAGAGGGCGTTCTTTTGAAAAATGACTAAGTTTCCATTTCGTTTCACTGAGTTATTGCAGCGGTTGCGCTTGTAAAGTTATCGACTATCCAGGGCTGGACTTGGGAATAGTGCAGTCAGATTATTACGGTGCATTTGGTGCAAGTCCACCTACTTCACTATTTTCATGTGCTAATATTCATCACAGTTACACCTAATAGTTACTACAGACTAATGGTTGAACAGATTGAGTATGGTTTGTAAGTCTGTTTGTTACCTGTTTCTTAACAGAACAACCAATTTTAATTAATTTCAGTAGGCTACTATCAAGTCATCTATTAAAAAACCTACAGTTTTTTTAAGTGAATAAGCATTTTGATTCACCCTCAGCTATTTAAAAAAGTTTTAAAATTTCTTTATATCTTGACCTAGTTGCAAGTCCATACTTTACACTTTAAGATCTTTCTACTACATACCATGTACGTGAACATTAAATAGATTCCCAAGTACATAACCACCATCACTTAATTATCCACTAAACGGATTGTCAATTAAAGTAATTAGTTGCGAGCTCAGCGGCACCTCGTTACATTATACCCGAGGGTAGAATATATACCAGACCGCACTCGACCAACCTTTGAATCGGAGAAACTGTTCCACGAAGTGACGAATATTGTAATAAGCTACAATTGTTCCAGTGATGGTCAAAGGCCTTTCTCTCTGTTCTGATGAAGAAAGAATGAGCAATAAACACTGTGTTTGCTCAGCGTGTGACGAGATTTTCCTTCACATCATCATCATCAGCCTATTAATGTTCCCACTGCTGGGACACAGGCCTCCTCTCTATGAGAGGGAACGGGCTATAATCCACCACGCGGGCCCAGTGCGGATTGGTAGATGTCACATGTGTTCGAATGTTTTGGTTCCAGGACATGCCTGCATCCATGGTTTCCTCACGATGTTTTCCTTTACTGATTTTGAGAGCAGTGGTGACGAAATAAATTACACAAAGTAATGCGCCTGTCTGGGTTCGAACCCACGACTTACTGTTCGTAAGTCGGGGCCGCCACCGCTGGGCCACCACTGCTTTCCGCTGGGCCACCACTGCTCTCTTCTCTTCCTTCACTGTAAAGCCTGAATTCTTGTCGCACTGACGGTCGGTCGCGTACGCTCGGTCGTGACGTCAGCGAAAACAAAATACGGCTGTCGGTCGCCGCTGACGTCAGCGTCGTAGTATGGCTATATATAGAACACTATGTATACTCGTACGCAACCAACCGTCAGTGCGACAAGAATTGAGGCCTAAGCCTACTTAGTCATAATTACCTACGCGAAAAATAATCTGTATGCTTTTGTTTTCTATAACAATTATGCGACGTAATTTCAGCCCGCATCACTGTTTTACACGTCGCGTAATTTCGGTAGACGTGTGTTGCCAGGCTCAGTGGTGTATAAATTCATTTAGAAATTTCAAATAACATAAAAGAACTCATGTTGATACTTCCCAGGATATAGCCTGCTAAAAAACAGTTTCGTAAACCGGGCAACAACAGCTTGAATATCCAGCAGCGAACCAATATTTGTTCATGCACGATTGAAACCGCACCTTGTATTGCAAAAAATCGGAACGTTGCGAAAATCGTGAAGCCAGTATTACTATATCATTCACGTATAGTGGATTCCACTATTATTTTTATATAAACAGGTTTGCACCACTACCAAAAACTCCAAAACTTGTTTACTCCAAGACTTAATTTAATCTTAAGGCGAAATGGTATCGTGGTCATGTAGATTTCAAGGGGGTGAAGCAGACGCGGCCGGGTAACAGGCGCGCGGGGCCTCCCGCTCTGCCGCACCCCGCTGGCCAGTAGTAGCGAAACTCTAGTTTGTAATAATTGTGTAGTATATATCTCTATATCACACCGACTGTACTATTTTTGCAATAAATACATTGCTCCTTAACCACTACCTAAGTTTGTTGCTAAGTGACAGAACAAGTAATGTAAAAATCATAAAACGATATTTCATTGAACGGATGAATCGCGTAGTACGGCCGCTGTTTCTTGCGACGAGTTGGTGATGTCCTTGTGCAGATCCACTACCGTAGGCTATCGACAATGTCGATTGACGAATTAAATATTGCTATTTTAGATATTTTTTTTCCATTGATGGCGTGGATACGTGTACCTGGTGCTCTGCCTATACCCTATTATTACCGGGCGCACGCTTGTACTATACTTTGCCGCCAGACGGGGCTGACGTCCTACACCTAATTAACTGTAGCTGTAGCTGATCATTCTTCGCTATCTCACGGCGTTGACCTAACGAGGGGGGATAGGGGTTACTGGGAAAATAAGACACTTATTTAACTTTCATGACTGTACAGGAAGCGATTTCAGGATTAATTCGCGCACTACTTATTCACTGTTTACTTATACATATTTAATTGCCGTACTGATGACTACGATTTTAAGAAAAGTCGAGTTTACTAAGGTACTCCAGAACTTTACTGTAACGAGGACCCTGATTTCGCTTTCTGATTTCGGAAAACTTTAATGAAAATTTGATTATGGAAATGTACAATCTTTCTGCAAATTACAATTTTGAGCTTATGTTTAAACACATTATATACATCGCCACAATTCTACATAACGTTATTTATGTACAGACATAGAAACAACGAAAATCTTTATTAAAATGGGGAAATTATTTCCATAAAACCGGACAGCTTTTCCAAAAGTGTCTGGATGAAAGGTCTTACAGGCTGAATTACACGAAAACTGTTGCTGTGACTGTAAGTATATAATTGCCATATACTAGACGAGTATATGGTCCATCTAAAACTGTTACTTATTTTTTCGTGTCTGTATTTTTCAGCCTGTAACGATCCTTCAACTGAAAATCTGTAAGACAATTTTTTCCTGTTTTTTCCCAATATGGCCGCGCTAGACCGTCATACTCTCGTCTAAGTGGTTCAACTATAAGCTAAGTTATAAAAAATTACTATATCCAGGCCTAGGTCGCAACCTAGGCTACCTGGACCTCGCAAAAGCGTTAAATTACACTAAAAAACTCCACTTGCGAGCCTAGCGCGTCTGAAAATTACTATCTAACTATTCTAGATTCACTGATGGCACTTTGTTATATCAATATATAGCCCATACACTGACTCTACACTATTTTTTAACTATAATCAACACTCTATGTGCTGGATTGGTGACGTTCGTCGCGAACATTTTTAGCTACATATTGTTTATTTTTATTATTATATTATATTCTGGACATCATTTTTAATTTAATTATTCTCAGGATCTTATACTTTTTTTTGTACAACATTATATGGAAGATTCGATAACTTTCCAATTTAGTCAATCACTAGCGTACCTATGCTTTTACACAGCACAACGATAGCGTCAGATGTTTTAGTGTGGGTAAGCTGTACGGTGCATGGTAAATACACGCTGTGTTTGAAGGCATAAGGTTTATAATTGATTGTGTAGTACGTTCAGTTTTAAGAATGCGGGTTTCAATATTCTCCTAAGTAATCGACGACAGCGGGCGCAAAAAAATTGTACACTACTGCTCTCTAAGACGCGCTGCGGACGACTGACGGGGCACGGGAGCGGTGGTATGACCGGCCCGCACGCTAACTTATTGCACGCTTTTTATAAATATTTTTTTGTAAAATTCTATATGCTCTGTTAAATAAAAAAAAACCATAATCCTCTAATGTATTTAATAGTGAACGTGTAGACGAAATTTTATTAAAAATACTCTAACTATAATCGAATAAAACTGGTTTTTCTCTTCATGGACGGAATAAAAATGCAAATTTTAGGGAAACTTTGCGATTTTTTTGTATCGAGCCAAATTATGTCAATCGTGTTTTGGCTCCCATAATTCACTAAAGAATATCTTTAATTTTTTAAATCATGAAAAAAAATAAAGCAAATTTGTAGTTTTTGAGGCCAAAAATTGATTTTGCGAGCAGCCGAAATGCGTCAAAACGTCTTTTTTGGAACGCATTTCGCCTTAAACAACAAATTAGCAGCACAGCAGGGCACATTGCTCGCAGAACAGATGGCTGATGGGGTTGAAAAGTTCTGGAGTGGCGACCGCAAACCGGAAGACTTTGCGTTGGAAGACCTCCCACTAGGTGGACCGATGACCTGGTGAAAGTTGCGGGAATCCGTTGGACGCGAATCGCACGGGACCAGTCAATGTGGCGACACTTGGGGGAGGCCTATGTCCAGCAGTGGGCGTCTTTCGGCTGAAATGATGATGATGAAAAATTAGATTTTTATTGACTTTGAAACCAATCTATTCTCGAGTCATTGATTTGGTAAATTGCTGACTACGCAGGTTGCTATTGCCATGCAAAATGTAAGAGGAACCTTGTTTTGTCAGCAGTCATAAAAAGTATGTCAATTGATGAATGGTGCAACTACTGTAATAAACATGATGATCGGTGACTTCAGTATATCATACTCAGATGATCGGTATAAGAAATTGTTTCAGAAACGTTATGGGAATCCAATAAAATTGATTTGTTTTAATTCCTCATGCGCAATGTATCGTTACCGTGGCAAAACAGCGACCACAGTTGTGCCCTTTGACCACGACCACTCTGCTAAGAGTGAGCGTCTGAAAAGAAGAAGAAAGGGATTTTCAACGCTCGGCTCAGCGCCCAGAATTGATATTCCAATAATGCAATTTTATTTGACCTTGCCAGTCGCAAAAAGTCAATTTTTAGGGTTCCGTACCCAAAGGGTAAAAACGGAACCCTATTACTAAGACTTCGCTGTCTGTCCGTCTGTCTGTCACCAGGCTTTATCTCATGAACCGTGACAGCTAGACAGTTGAAATTTTCACAGATGATGTATTTCTGTTGCCGCTATAACAACAAATACTGAATAAAGTCAATAGTACGAAACCCTTCGTGTGCGAGTCCGACTCGCACTTGGCCGGTTTTTTTGTAAGAATTATTTGTCAATAGAATACTGACTGTGCCATTTCTCAAAGGGAATCCAGTAGAAATCGAGATGTATGGATCCTTCGCTACTGGCGAGGTCCAAATAAAATTGCAATATTGGAATGTCCGACAACTAGTTAACTTGCAACAACAACACAACAACAACAACAACAACAACAACAACTATTTTACTTTTTTTTATTTAACTATTTTATTTGTGGAAGAAAAATAAACATTTTTTTATTTTTTTTATTAACTGAATGAAGGTCCTTTTTCAGTTGTCGGTGAGGATTACTGAAAGTAGGGTATTATTAATACTATACCTTTAAAGTTTTCTATCAAATTGATTATCCTTTACCAGGTACATCTTAATATTACCCCCTTGGGTAGGATCACAAAAACGCTATGACAAAGTTGTGCAAGTTCTCTGAAAGTGGCGGCTTTACCTTATTAGGCCCTGGTGTACCGTTTATATTTTATGCCACTTGGCGACCTTTTGAGAGGCGCTCAGTGACAAGAATTTGTTTATAAAGGTCGAGGTGCAATGTGCGGTAACTTTTTAAGGAGGTTAAGTTCAGTTGTGATTTGGCCAGAGCGTGGTAGGAAGTTTGTAACAATTTTTATATAGAAAAATAATGTAGTAATGTTGAATTGTTTCAGTAAAAAAATTTCAGCAAGGATAACCTTCGAAAATTGCCGAAGATATCAGTTACCTGATTTTGTATTTGTCTGATCAAATCAACAGTCTTTCAGTCTCGAGTTTTGATGTAGCTGTTGTAGACTCAGACCAAATAAAATGATAAAGACGAAACTCTGCGAACAGCAGGCCCGTCAAATTACGTCTCGCCATGTACACTCAGACCAAAAAAAAAATTAAGACGGAACTCTGCGAACAGAAAAGTGAGGCCGGTTTGAAAGAAAGAAAGAAGAAAGAAAAAATATTTATTTGCCGCAGGCACATGACGTGCAAAACATAGGTACAAAGCATAAAAGACGTTTACAATATAACAGAACGGAACAGAAACAAGAAAAGAACAAAGAAGTTGACATCTAGCACGTCGTGAGTGCGACAAACAGGTTAAACCACTCAGCATGATGCTGTGCTATGGGGAGCCCACAGCACAGCGCTAGTTTCGTAAACATGTTGTGCATTTATTGAGACATAGTTTAATTATAGTTTGATGTAAATGTGTGCGTGTGAGCGTGTATGAAGAGAGAGAATTTGAATCTGTTCGCAGAGTTCCGTCTTTATTTTTTTATTTGGTCTGAGGTTGTAGAGGCCTTGTTCAGTTCTTAGTGGTGTGAAGCGTTGGTCAAACCAGCAGGGACATGGCTGAGACATTGACAGATACTTTCTATACAATATCTTTCTAAGTCCGGTGTCCTGAGCCGCGTTCAAGTTTGACCAAACCTTCACACAATTTAAACTTGACAAGGCCTCCACCACAAAACTCTCAACTCAAACATATAACAACCTACGCCTGCGGCTCAAAACCCAAAAGATAAAACACAAAACAAACAAAAGACGAACGCAGCGAAACAAAAAAACATACATTATCCAAATTGGTTTAAGTTTAACAAGTAAATCCGTCGACCCATCCGAAACACACTAGACATAGAATCAACATGCAGTATTTCAACCAGGTACAAGTGTTTAGAATAACACACATATACTAAGCACTTCTGCACCCCTAGCCAAGTTGACAATCTACAATCGTCAACGCTAGTAGAAAACTATTCAAATGAATGGGAATGACATCATCTCAACGTTAAATCACGTGATCAACACAAACGAATAGAAAATTCGTAGACAAGTTTACATCGTTCAAAATGATAGAATGGAATGTTATCGTTTCTACAATGTTGATCGCTAAACTCTGGTAGGAACGCTCACCACAGACTAAAGTGTAGGTTTTTTCTACAGACATTATAGAATGAGCGATCGACTCAGTCGTGTCAATTTGGCTACCAATGTAACGCTTTCTACAATCGCTTACGCCGAGGCGTTCACGATTGTAGAAAGAGAATCGATACGAAACGTTTTTAACTTGGCTAGGGGTGCTGGTAACAGGTTACTCGTGAGTCGCCGGGGCTGTCGCATATAGTCAAAAACTTAAGTACAGCATTTTATGTGTACGTATAGTGCAACACAGCAAAAAGTTTACTTGACATTCCGTAAACCCTGTTAATTAATTCTGTTTAATTTCTCAAAAAGAGCCGGGTTTAAGTTGGTTTACTGGTTATATTTATTCTGTGTGCAGAGTACGGCCCTGTGCGGTCCCAAGGAAGTCATTAAAGACTTCGCAACTAAGTGAAAAAGTTCACGACACTTGTTTTCTGGAAGTGCCCAAACATTTTTCTTGTAATGATATAACAGGACCTTTGGTACCGAACCGAGATTTTTGCCGGTACCTTTTTAAAGGTGATGTCTTCTTTTTTGGGGAGTTTAAACGGTATATGGTAACGTGAAAAGTGGCCTTGAAGTATATCTGTCGTTTGTAGACGTTAAATGATTTTTGTACGAAAACTCAGCAGTTTGAGCAAGCAGCAAGAAAAACAGTACACAGTGCAGCTTGATGAGAGAACAACAAAATTATAGGAGAAAAGTTTTAAGAAGGCTATCACATTTTTTCTTGTATTTGAGTGTTTGAGTCTAACACTCAAATACTAGAAAAAAAATATTTTTATTTTGAGCGCCATATCTAAAGCATAATCACACATCTAAACTGAGATTTTTGTGTATGTGTGATTATGGTTTAGATTTGCCCAGAAAATAAAAAAAATATGCCCGAGAAAGTTTGATTATTTCTCTAGAGAGCGCTCAAAATATTTTTTTTTTCTTGTATTTGAGTGCTAGACTCATAAAACACTCAAAAAAAAGAAAAATTGTATTAGCCCTCTTAAATGCCAGCCCCGTGATCAGTCCTCCAGTCTCGGATCGCTCAAAAGCCCTCTGGGCAACACTGATCAATATTTCTAACTTAAAAATACTTACATACAAAAATAATAACTGCCATTGTTGAATCATTTACATGCATCAAAGAAGTGAGATACCAAATTTAGAAATATTTATAATTAGAACGATTTCTTTATAAAATACTAGCGGACGTCACGCGGTTTCACCCGCGTAGTTTCCGTTCCCGTGGGAGTACGGGGATAAAATATAGCCTTTGTTACTCAAGGTGAATGTAGTTTTCTAATGGTGAAAGAATTTTTGAAATCGGCGCAGTAGTTTTTGAGTTTATTCTTTACAAACATATACATAAAAATACAAATCTTTCCTCTTTATAATATTGGTGTAGATGTAAAAATACTAATCCACGTGAATGTTACCAGCTGAATTTATTAATTTTGACGTTTATATCTACTAAGTACTTGTTTAATTGTAAGTCAGTTCTTATAACAAAAAGAAAAATAATTAAGATTTCTGCAAATTAAAACACACCATCAGATGAAAAAGTGAGTATTTAGTATCGCTTCGGCTAAGAAATGAGCGCTTTACTAATTATTAAATAAATCATAATATTTTCTCACTTGTTGCTAACGGTTTTTGCACGTGTTTCGGTTAAAGGAAACTTCTTAGAAATTATAACTAGGTCAATTTGTATTACAAATCTGTTAAGAACCCGACTGTATAATATATCAAAGGTCGGGAAACTTTACATTAAATGGAAAGGAACAGTAGCTGTATTCTTTGTTAAGTTTCTGACTCATTTGCATCAATTTTGGCACGTGTAGACAGACGTCTAAGGTCCACAATCATTTGTAAGGATCAGCATTGCATCGACTCGGGCTGTTCAGGATTATTTCTATGTAACTCTACAGGGTGTAAGTGGACCCTTCACGATACCATCAACCAAGCATTCTGTCCATCAAACTAAGTAACTCTACGCAAAAATAATTACTGGGAAACGACTTTTTTTTGGTGTGTAAAATCACGTTTCAATGTTCACTCAAATCATTTTGTGCTGTTGGATTCATTGAATATTACGGGGGTCGTGGAGGTATTTAAAATAAAGTCATAACGTTAAAAACTAATTTAAAAAAAATACTAGAATTATGGTCTAGATAAAAAAAAAATGATCGCAATGGCGGGGAGAACAAGTGGGTAGTTCTTCAAAAAGTATTCTCCGCGTAACTTTCGTGGCGAATTTTTTAGACTAATCTTCAAATTAACGGACACACATTTAAGACGCTGTAAAAACAATACATACAATTTTTATTACACGTAAATCGGTGCATAAACTACAGAGATATTCTTTTTTGAAATTTTGGTGCTCACGAAAGTTACGAAATTTTTTAAGCAAGAGGGATACAATTGGCAAAACAGCCCAGTTTGGGGTGGGGCAAACTGTTAAATTGGCTATGAGAAAACATACAGACAGAAACACATTCTACGAGTCATTACAAGAAAAAAACTGAAACACATGCATGTATATAAATAGATACTTATACAAATATATAACACCTTTCTTTTGAGCTTCACGACAATCGAGTAAATGCAACAACGGCTCACAAAAAATCTAAAGTTATTATTTAGTGTAGATTTATAGCTGTTGTGTTTTTGACATTTTTATAAACATTATCAATAATTTTATGTGTTTAATGTTGAAATTATACACATACACACATCAAAAAAAGTTTGTGATCACTAGCATAAGATGATATAATTATTTAAATTGAACTTTATCAAGAAAAAACTTTGTTGTGTGTTTTCTTTAAATAGAAATACCCTTATAGCAACCCAGAGACCTACGAACCGACCAATAAGAGCGTCCCGCGGCCGCGTGCCGCTCCGTTACACCGAATGATATCGCTTGCTCTCTTTCCCGCGTGGCGGTTGCAAGCGTGTGACCGAAGCGCGCGGCGCGCGGCGTCGCCAGTCCGCTGCTTACGCGCAAAGCACATGTACGTGTACATTTTGAAGTTTAATGTTCACATCAATGAAACGACGTTTTATTCTTATTACGTCTATAATAATCAAGTAAGGTACAAGTTAGTTCACAATTCACATAAATTTACCTACTGCTAGTCCAGCTGACTTGCGAGCGGCTCAACTAGACGACCCCGATTTAATGAAAATAATACAGGATCTGGAAGATCCCGACGAACTCACCTATAGTCGATGGTTAGAGAGAGGGTATGTATTGTCGTTAGGTGTTCTTTACCGATATGACCCTGATGCTGATGCTGATGACGCTCAGTTTGTGGTGCCGAGTTCCATGCGAGATGAGATTCTAAAGGAGCTACATGATTCACCTACTGCTGGCCATCAGGGTATAGAGCGGACTCTTCAACGACTTAGAGAAAGATATTATTTTCCTGGCATGCGCAGATATGTGACTGATTATCTGAAAAAGTGCATTGAATGCCTTCGTTACAAACCATCAAATCAAAAGCCCTCAGGTTTGTTGCAAACTCCAGTACTTCAGCAGCGAGGCGAAGTCCTAGCTATCGACCTATTTGGACCACTACCACCTGGAGACCAGGGGGAGCGGTGGATACTGTTGATAGAGGATGTGGCTACCAGGTGGGTAGAACTCTTTCCTCTTGTTGATGCGACAGCAGAGGCCTGTTCTCGTATCCTTCTGGAGGACTACTTCCTTCGATACGGATTGCCACGACGTGTCATTTCAGACAACGGTACGCAATTTGTGTCTGCTGTTATGCAGCAATGTATGTACCTGATGAACGTTAAGCAGGAGCTAATACCATTATACCATCCAGAGGCCAATCCCGCTGAGAGAAAAAACCGGGACCTCAAGGTACAGTTATCCATTTTAGTACAGACTACGCACACCGACTGGCCTAAGCACTTGGCGAGTGTCAGATTTGCTATGAATAGCGCTGTGTGTTCCACAACAGGTAAGACACCCGCATATCTAATGTTTGCTCGGGAGTTGCGAACCCCGTTCGATGTTAACCATGACTTACGCAGTATCTTGGATAAGGAAAACTTCGTTCCTCAAGTCACTCCCTACTTGCGTACCTTTATAACTTCGCTTTCCGACATTAGGGAACGAGTAGAGAAAAGTCAGGACGTACGTAAGGAAGTAGCTGATAATTCCCGTATAAAGGAAACAAAGTTTAATGTAGGAGACTTAGTTCTGCTCAAAACTCATGATTTGAGTAATGCATCGAAGGGCATTACAAAAAAGTTTATGCCCCGACGAGACGGTCCGTATCGCGTTAGGCAGATAGTTAGTCCTACTACTTTTGTTCTTGCGGACCACTCGAATAATGTGATAGGAAAGTACCATAGTTCGGACTTAACCCCCTTGACTACTCCGTTAGGTTCAACAGTTCCACTGCAGCCTAAAAGACGCAGAGGGAGACCGCGCGGTCGTGCATTAAGTCCTAAGTCGGACTCGGGACTAGTTACCGACTTGGAGGGGGAGTGTGTGACACGCGCAAGGTCTTTTGGCCCAAATTTTGAAATTTAACTTTTACAATAAAATAGTTCGGAATCTTAGTATTTCGCGGACAATGTCGGCGCGTGGCGTCACGTAACGACTTGCGCGGGAGGTTTGACAGAAACACGTACATGTGCTTTGCGCGTAAGCAGCGGACTGGCGACGCCGCGCGCCGCGCGCTTCGGTCACACGCTTGCAACCGCCACGCGGGAAAGAGAGCAAGCGATATCATTCGGTGTAACGGAGCGGCACGCGGCCGCGGGACGCTCTTATTGGTCGGTTCGTAGGTCTCTGGGTTGCTATATACTCCCCCTCCAGTTCTGGAGAGCGCCCACGCTCCTGGACTGGCATACAACCAACATCAGCATTAGCTGGACGTCCGCGTTTTCGTTTAGGATAAACGGGTTTTGGTAAGGAGTCGTCGCTACCTCGGTAACGTGTAAGGTCTTCGAATGATATTTCCCTAAATCTACATCGGGTTGTTCTGTACTCGCGATGGTGTAAGTTGTTGGGCTTACCTTTTTTGTGATCTGGTAAGGGCCATCTCGACGAGGGTAGAACTTAGAAGTGAGGTCTTTTGACCCCCTGCTTAACAAATGAGATTTAAGCATGACTAAATCACCTACCTCGAAGGCGTCAGATGGTCGGCGCGAAGCGTCGGCGTACTGCTTCGTCTTGTCCTGCTGGATCTCGACGCGTTCACGAACAACTGACAGTGAATGCAGGAAGTTTTCGAGGTAAGGGGTCACTTGTGGGACAAAGTTTTCTTTGGCTGTGATGGCACGAAGGTCGTGAACGACTTCTGTGGGTGACCGCATCTCTCTACCAAAAGTCAAATAAGCCGGTGACTTGCCCGTTGTGCGACATTTCACGCTATTGAGAGCAAAACGGATCACTGGTAACTTCTTTGGCCAAGAGGTGTGGTCATCTGCCACGAGATGGGCCAGCATTGCCTTAAGGTCGCGGTTTTTTCGCTCGGCAGGGTTAGCTTGTGGATGATACAGCGGAACAAAATTTTGTTTGATGTCTAGGACTGACATGCATTGTCGCATTACTGCGGAAACAAACTGGACTCCGTTGTCCGAAATAATCCTGCGAGGTAAACCGAACCGCATGAAATATTCCTCGATGAGGATATGAGCACAGGCCTCTGCTGTTGCTTCCTTTAGAGCAAACAGCTCCGTCCATCGGGTAGCAGTGTCTTCTATGAGAAAAATCCACCGCTCCCCCTGGTCTCCTTCCGGCAGTGGGCCGAACAAGTCCATGGCCAACACCTCGTTCCGCTGGCTCATGACTGGTGTTTGGAGTAGGCCTGGAGGTTTGGTGTTGTTAGCCTTATACCGCTGGCAGTGGATGCAGGCCAAGACATAATCGGTGATTATTCTCCGCATCCCTGTGAAATAATACAGCTGTGCTGCTTTGTGGTAAGTCCGATCGATGCCTGGATGACCAGCTGTTTGAGAGTCGTGTAACTCTTTCAAAATAGCTGCAACTTGGCCGGCAGGTATGACTAATTGCGGGGATTCGCTATTGGAGTCCGGATTGAAACGGTACAGAACTCCTTGATTCATGAGGTAACCCCTTTCTAACCATCTTTTAGATGCAACGTCATCAGGTCCTTCTAGCTCTTTAACAATCTTAAGCACTTCAGGGTCCGACGTCTGTTCTAGGCGAAGCTGACTAGGTGTCTTGGCGGGTAGATCGCAGATAACAGAACATACACCGCAACTGTCGCTTGTATCGCTAGAACAATTTGGTCTACTTAGCGTGTCTGCAACGACATTTGCCTTCCCTGGGGTATATTGGAATTGGATATCAAACGATTGGAGCTTTAGAGCCCAACGGACTAATCTGCCTGCTGGTGATTTCAGTGATAATAACCAGCGAAGAGGCTGATGATCACTGCCAATCACGACTGGTTGACCGTCTAGGTAAGGCCGATATCGCTCCACCGCCCACACTACAGCGAGTGCTTCCCGCTCTGTCGTTGAATAGTTGCGTTCAGCTGCGTTGAGGAGTCGACTGGCATATTCGATCGGCCTTTCCTGATTGCCGTCGCCCTGTAATAAAACTGCGCCTAAAGCGTAGTTACTTGCGTCAGTTCGCAGAATGAAGGGACGACTGAAATCGGCTTGCACCAGTATTGGAGCTGTGGTCAGTAGACGCTTCAGCTCGTTAAATGCTTGGTTCCACTCTGAGCCCCAAGACCAGACTTGACTTTTCCTTGTCAAGCGAGTCAATGGTTCAGCGACTTTTGAGAAGTTAGGTATGAATTTTCTGAACCATGAACATGTTTGCAAAAAGGTTCTCAGGTGCTTCAGATTACCTGGTACCTTCATCTCAAGTACAGCACTCACCTTCCCTGGGTCGGTGGAAACACCTTTTTGTGTTATAACGTGACCGAGATATTTAACGCTTTCTCGAGCAAAAGCGCACTTCTCCCTATTTACATGGAGGTTAAACTCGGTCAGACGTTTGAAAACTGCCTCGAGGTCTAGTAGATGCTGTTGGTATCCCTGGGATATAATCAACAGATCATCCAGATATGCTAATAAAGTTACATCTTGTAAAGCAGAGCAGGATCGGAGACGATCGATAAGACGCTGAAAGGTGGCTGGCGCGTTGCGGAGACCAAAGGGCATTCTTTTAAATCGGTAAGTACCTAGAGGACAGACAAAAGCTGTTTTGTCCCTATCAGCCTCCCTAACCTTAACCTGCCAATATGAGGATCGAAGGTCTAGCGTACTCATGTAGCAGTCCCGTTTTGTGCTCTGAAGTAACTCGTCGATGCGTGGCATCGGATATGTGTCAGCTTTGGTGACTGCATTCAAACGCCTGTAGTCGACGCAGAAGCGGATACCGCCATTGGACTTCGGCTCCATCAGCGCCGGTGAACACCAAGCCGATTCACATTCTTCTATAATGTTGTCTCGTAACATCTTACCTATTTCAGCTTTCATCAGCTCCTTTTTTGAAGGATTTAGCCGGTAAGGAGGAACAGCAATTGGAGGATGCTCACCTGTATCAATGCGGTGTTCCGCATACGGTGTTGGACCTCCCCCTGCTTTGAAGACGGGTGCGTGCCTGGTGAGAACGGCAGCGAGCGCTTGTCGCTCAGCTGGTTTAAGGTGAGTACCTTCATCGTCCCTAAGTATATCTGTGGAGGCGCAGGACACGTCACGCGAGGTAGGTTCGAAGAACAAGGTATGTTTTACTGAATCAAAGTTACTAAAATACCAGACTTCTTTGGAAAAATCTATAACTACTCCCGCGGCGGTTATAAAATCGATACCTAACAACGTCTCGTTATTTGTTGAGTCGGGAAAAATTAAAAAAAGGATCGTTATAACTGCCGTTTCTAAGCACACGTCTAACGTGGTGGTAAGTACATCCATCGTACGGATTACACCGTCGGCAAGCTTAACTTCGCGTGTCGAAGAGCTGAGGGGATGACCTTGACGTAGAAGGAGAGTATATAGCGTATAGCCCGCAATGCAATGTTTGGCAGCCGTGTCTATCAACGCGGTACCGGTAAACCCTAAAATTGAAATTTTAAAAATTGGTCGTAAATCGCGACCAATAGAGGGTCCCGAACGATCGTTACCCAAACATACATCGGTTAAACATAAATGAGCATTAGATTTTACATTATTACAAAAAAAATATTGAGAACAGTTTTGCCCATTATTCTTTACATTTTTACAAGAAATATTGCGAGAACAGTTTTGCCCATTATTCTTTACATTATTACATGAAATATTGCGAGAACAGTTTTGCCCATCATTCTTTACATTATTGCATAAAATATTGCGAGAGCATTTTTGCCCACTATCCTTTACATTATTACGAGAACATTTTTGAACATTATTATTAGATTTTTGAGCATTATTATTAGACAAAGATTGTGGAACAATTATATTAGCCCTTTGTATGGGACACGAAACACCGTTTGCACTTTCACACACAATTACATTATTATCGTTATCGATAGGGTTAAAAGAGTCGGACGCGAGAGATTTAATCGAATAGAAACTTTGACCACTAGATTGTTTATCACTCTCACCTGGACTCTGCGACGCCTGTAACTTACGGCATTGCTCCTTGGCGTGGCCAAACTTCTTGCAGTAGGCGCACGTAGGCCGTTGCCTCCTTGTGGAGTCCTGCTTTGGAGGACAAGGCGCGGGGGGCGCGGCTGGAACAGGCGCGGACGGGGCGGGCGGGCTCTGCGCCGCGGCGGCGCCGGCGTGCGCGCTGTCGCGCGCTCTGGCGTGGCTGTTATCACGGGCAACCGCGTTATCACGCGAGGCGGATTGTGTAGACGGCGTTGATGTTGACGGCGGTTGTGTTCGCCGCTCACTCGTCGTGTGTGTCATGACGGTTTTATTGTCGAACGAGTCTTCTACATTCCGTGCGAGGCGGAGTAAATCACGGAAGTCATGACATTCTTCTCTGCGTAACCTTTTCTTAATTCTGCTGTGCAGGAGACCGTACGTCATATCTATCTGCGCCGATTCTGTTATATCACCCTTGGGCAAGCGTGCGAAAAGGGCGCGAACGCGCGCCACAAATATGTCGGTGTTTTCTTTGTCTTGCGGCGTAGAAAATATTTCAATGTATATTCGATGAGGCGGTCGGCGGTCACCAAAGGCACTTATCAAGTTATCCTTGGCTTCTAGCCATGACGACACAGAGTATTTTATGCCTTGCCACCACGTAGCTGCTTCGTCCTTGAATAAGTAGGCTAAACCGCGTAGGATGTTTGAGTCCGTAACTTGCGCGCAGTCACTATATGCCTCAATCGCGTCTATGAATGCTTCAACCGACTCTTTTGGTTGGCCGGAGAAGGTTGCTCTGCAGCGGGCTAGGGTGTTGTGCCCTGATAGCGCGAGTGACTCCGGGGTGGATGCATTCGCCCGCGACACCGAGGTGAGCAACTCCCTGAACGCTTCTGTTTGAGAGCGCTGGAGAGAAGCGATAATCGTCGCCACGTTTTCATTAGAGAACGTAGCGTTTGCATCGGCACGCGGTGAAGAAAAGGCGTCGTCGCCATCTTGGCTGGCGGACGCCGCTGGCGGCGTGTTTGGTCGCGAGAGGACGGGTAATGCGTCGTTTGCATCATCTCTCCGAGTCAAACTAGCCGCTCTGCTCCTTGTCACTGGCATTTTTGTTCGTCACTGCAAAACGTTCACTAGGTAGACACTATGCACTCCCTACTATTGTCACACGAAAAACACGTTGGAGCGCCACATATGAGAAGAGGTTTCAGGGGAAACGGAAACAAGTCTCTGATTAGAGTTATGATCAACAGTTTATTCGTTAGTTTACACTTTTACAATAAAATAGTTCGGAATCTTAGTATTTCGCGGACAATGTCGGCGCGTGGCGTCACGTAACGACTTGCGCGGGAGGTTTGACAGAAACACGTACATGTGCTTTGCGCGTAAGCAGCGGACTGGCGAGGCCGCGCGCCGCGCGCTTCGGTCACACGCTTGCAACCGCCACGCGGGAAAGAGAGCAAGCGATATCATTCGGTGTAACGGAGCGGCACGCGGCCGCGGGACGCTCTTATTGGTCGGTTCGTAGGTCTCTGGGTTGCTATACCCTATTTTTTATCTACACTTCCACACTAATATTATAAAGAGGAACGATTTGTATTTTTGTGTGTATGTTTGTAATGAATAAACTCAAAAACTACTGCGCCAATTTAAAAAATTCTTTCACCTTTAGAAAGCTACATTCACTTTGAGTAACATAGGCTATATTTTATCCCCGTACTACCACAGAAACGGGAATTACGCGGGTGAAACCGCGTGACGTCCGCTAGTTTTTTTTATAAAAACGTAACAAAAAGATTTCGAATTTTCAAAGTGATCACAAACTTTTTTTGATGTGTGAAGGTATATAAGTAAAGACTAATCTGTGTTTGGTCCTAAGACGGAATGTTCAATAGATTAGGAATTAAGACCGTGAGACGGCACCTCGAAGAATCACTCAAGTGCCTTTTCGATTCCTTTACAACCTTTATACAGTCCACTTATAAATATTACCAGCATTGCGTCGGCTCCGAAGCAGCTAGTGCTGAACAGTCACCGACCTTATGATGGGGAGATGCCTCCTACATCCAGCCTTCCAGCTTGTGGTCGGCCCCTCACAGGTGATGACGCCTTGGTGACGTCTTGGACAAGCTGAGCCATGCACATACTTCCTTGTTTTGGGTAGACACCTGTTTGATGACGAGCCTAGGAGGTGACGTGGTGCTGACCATTTAGTGCGTGTATGCCATAGACACCCTTAATCATGAGTTGTTTATATAACTAAGGTCTTGAACTATTCATTCCATAACTTTTGGTTCATACAAAATCTAAAATCTTACTTAAAATCCCTTACTTTAATGTAAAATGCTGGTGTATGTAAACTAGCTTATGCACGCGGCTACGCCCGCGTGGAGTTTCGTAATTGTCCCACGGTCTCAAAAGTAGCCTATGTCCAGAATATAAGCTATCTTGATACCAAATTTCATCCAAATCCGTTAAGCCGTTTGAGCGTGAAGGAGTAACAAACATACACACAAACTCACATACAAACTTTCGCCTTTATAAAATTCGTGTGATTATAGTTAATATAAACAGCTTAACTTAGTCAAAACTTCAATAACAGAAAACAAAAGGGGCTTACCAGTAAATAATCCTCTCCTTGAATCAAACTACCTTTCAGTTACATTACCAAATCAACGCAACAAACCTAATACCTGCAAATCCGACTAATGTTTATTTTTCCAGTTAAAGCGAGGTCGTATTCCGAATCTAGGCCAGAATAAGCCATAGTACTTATAATCCGCTTAGCTCGTAATATCGGCAGCGCTTTTTGCTAGCTTTGCATAATTCTAACGTTGGACAAGAACGTTGCTTTCCTGGACGCCAAATTGACAGCTTGATAGCTTAATGCAGCAGTGTTTTTGCTGGATGGTTTTAAATGTTTGGGTTTGTTTTGTTTTGGTGTTATGCAATGGAATGAAGTAGTCAGGGTGTTTGGGAAATGGGGAGTTCAGTTATAGTCGTTCCCATAGTTTCTTTACTATGTGTCAGTCACACTCTTGCAAAAGTTGAATCAGAAATACCTACTTTCAGTTTTACACACAAATACGTTTACACCTTTCAACCATTATTATATTTTATCAACAAAAATTCTTCATCGGGAAAAAAAATCTTTTAATTCCAATAAAAACCATTTACCGTAAACAACATTGAATTCAACCCACCAAAAGCTTTTGAAACTCCCAAACAACATTTCAAATCCCAATATTTAATTCACAAAAACCCGTAACATTTCAATAGACCTTTATACTTTAAACACCTGTGACAATTGAAACCATTGGCAAAGATTTTCTAAAATGCCGTGTCATTGAGGGACCCCCGCCCCCCTTGGGGTTCGCACTCCCTCTCCGACCCCCGTTGAACCCCCGTCGGCTGTCAGATAAGCAATAACCTGGCACCTGTCGCCCGCCACGTCAAAAGTTGAGCAAATACTAAGAGTGTTTGAGTGTATGTGGTGGGAGAGTAAAAGGAAATTGGCTCAGTTCAGAATACACACACACACACGCACACACGTAGAGACGGTTAACTTTCTGGTGACATTTATGTTTAATAGATAGTATTTTCGTTAAGTAAGTTCTGTATGGTGTCGGACGTAAAGAATAGCACCATCCCATATCTTCCCGTGGTTGTCGTAAGAGGCGACTAAGGGACTGACCAGAGAATGGGCAGCAGCGCTCTCTGTGCTTTTGTAACAACCGTACTGCGATCGCCAACCAGCTTGCCAAGCGTGGCGATTATGGCAAAAACCCCCCTTTGGGAGAGGCCTATATCCAGCAGTGGACGTCTTTCGGCTGAAATGATGATGAGATAGTATTTTTACATACCGAGTTTCCTCCATGACTCTAAAAGCTCGTTAAGCCGTTGGTCCCGCGGCAGTCATTTGTAGATCTTTGGTAGTCGTTACAGGTAGTCAGTGGCCCAAAAAGTCTGATAACCAGTCTTACCAAGGGGTATCGTATTATCCAGTACTAACTGGGTTGTGGAGGTAGATAGGCAGTCGCTCCATGTAAAATACTGGTATTCAGCTGCATCCGGTTGGACTGGAAGCCGATCCCAACATAGTTAGGAAAAGGCTAGGCAGATGCTGATGAATTGATGAAATAGTAATTTTTTGTTCTTATTCCTGCAGTTATGGAACCATATGCGTAACTTTTTTGCAAATATATTTGGGATGGCATTCGAATTAACTGGATGCAGGTCAAATCGTGACGAACCTAATTTTCATTGAATTCTGTAGAGATCTTTGTGGTCATTTAGGAATTAACTCTAGAACGTTGTAAAGAAAAAAATAAATAAACAATAAGGTTCAAATGAGAATAAAAAGAGAATGTGTATGTGACTGTCAAAGTGTGAAATATCTATACACATATAAAAATCTCGTGTCACGGTGTTTGTGGCCGCACTCTTCCGAAACGGCTCGACAGATTTTATGTTTTTTTACATGTATAAAGGGTGTAAAACACCTCTTAACGAAGCCGAAAGGCACTTGTTTTCCCCGTCATTGCAATCATTTTTTTGTTCTACACCATACCTGGGAACCTTTTAGTTACGGAGATATTGGGGGTCAAAGTTACAACTTTTTGACAAGTTTTTTTTTTAATTACTTTTTTTAGATTTTTACTTTAAACACCTCCACGACCCCTGTACTATTCAATCCATCCATCAGCACAATGTTTTGAGTGCGCTACAATGAGTTCTACCACAAAACATGATTTTTCACCCCAAAAAAAAAAGTCGTTTCCCAGCCAATAATTTTTGCGTAAAGTTACTTAGTTTGATGTACAGAATGCTTGGTTGACGGCTTCGTGATGATGTCTTTTACACCCTGTATTTGGTAAATATGAGAATAGGTCGTGAAGTATATTTCACACCATAATGTATATAGCAGAACAACGTTTGCGAGGTCAGCTAGTAATTAATATGATTTTCTAAACAATTATAATCCCTTTATGTATTACAAAAATTAGTTATATTTTTAGACATTATAAGAAAATATAAAAACATTTAAAAATATAAAAAAAATGTAGCCCATCGGTATTTTTGGAACAGGGTCCTAGCTACCGTCGGTCAGGGCTCCAGAGAGAGGAACCTCTTAACCGAGCCGTGTCTGTACAATTATTATTTCAATTCATAGTCTAAATGCCTTTTATTTATTATACTAAACACTACTCATCTATACTAATATTATAAAGAGGTAACATTTGTTTGTAAGTTTGTATGTAGGGGGTAATCTCCGGAAGTAACGAACCAATTTTAAAAATTGTTTGACTGGTAGAAAGCTACATTATTCGTGAGTGCTATAGGCTATATTTTATTCCCGTACTCCCACGGGAAAGGGAACTACGTGGGTAAAACCGCGGGACGTCAGCTAGTAACGTTACCACTGGGGATCGGTTGTATATTGATACAACCGATCCCCAGTGGTAACGTTACAACCTGATTTTGTATTTAATTTTATTCATCAAAAATATATAACCTTTAATTATATATCCATTTATATATTTTATAGAATATCAAGCATTAATAATGTTAGTCGCACAAGTTTCTGGAGAAACGAAGATATTTCCATTTGTGTAATGGACGATTAACCATCCACTGACCGATCTAGACTAGCGTAGCTTAATCGTCCAATCCGATTGTTTGAGTTACATCAGACCGCATATTGATGTGATTAATTCAATTTCATCTTCCTTTGTTGCAATACAAACAGCTTCGAAATGAAGAAGCATTTTTATATTTTGAAGCCTTCTTTTATTATGTTTAAGTACCTTTATGGTAACACCACAAAATGAGTTTCTCAGTTCAATGACATCAAAGGAAAATTAAAGTACCCACCTCTCGTACCAACATCAATCTTATCGATTCTCGACAGATTCCCTTATAAAGATTTCTGTTTTATCTTGTGTTGAATATAAATCCATTTAATTTGTAAAGGAGCTCCACAAGATATTCTTAGATTTTAGATACTAGCTTTTAGCTGTATCTTTGCTTGAGTTATGGTTGGATATTACACCACGGGAATATTTTTGTAAGCCTATGATATTCGGGGATAATGTAGCATTTCATAAGTGACATAATTTTCGGAATCATTCACAGAGATAACCTCCTACATCCAAACATACAAACTGTTTCTCTTTATAATAATTAGTATAGACTAGCTTTTGCCCTCGGCTTCGCTAGCGTTTGTTCAGAAATTATCCCATGTGGACTTTTTAAATATAGTTTATGACACTCACAATAACGTTCTATCTATTGGTAAAATAATTTTCAAAATCGGTTTGTTGATCCAGAGATTACAACCTACGACCTCACAAGATTTACCTCTTATAATATTACTAAAGAAGTATAGATTAGTATAGAAGTATAGATACAAGAAAATGAAGTTTACCATAGAATAAAACATTTTACAAAACCAAAGACTGAGCTAATGATTTTATTTCTATTGTTCTTACTGTAACAGCAACAAAACATAGTCTAGTCGTATGGTTTTTTCCCAATCAAATGCACAAACCACCTTTCACCAAGATCTGGTGGTCCTTCGAGCCGGATCCAATACGATAATAGAAAATATGACTTACCTATCCACAGACAGAAGGCCTTTATTGTCTATTCACCTGCAGCGTTCAGTCTTTTGTTGTTTACTAACTTTTCTATAATATTTGAACCATTTCCCATTTTTTGAATCATCATCATTTCAGCCGAAAGACGTCCACTGCTGGACACAGGCCTCCCCCAAGTGTCGCCACATTGACCGGTCCCGTGCGATTCGCATCCGGCGGATTCCCGCAACCTTCACCAGGTCATCGGTCCACCATCGGTTCGCGGTCACCACTCCAGAACTTTCCGGCATGGGGCCGGAAAGCCATCCGTTCTGCGAGCAATGTGCCCTGCCCTCTGCCACTTAAGTTACCGTTGTTGCCGTTATTTTTTGAATGTTTCAGAATAACTTTTTCAGTGTTTCAATAAAATCGTAAATGAATCAATATCCTGCCCACGGTCTACAACCTTAATTGAAAAAAAATACAATTCCGTGTTTGAATTCGACTAAATTCGGGAACGGATAGTTTGATGATGTTCACAGTTATTTGAATTTCGCAACTAAATTGAAATTTTAATTGAAACAGTATTCGGCAAATTGATATTCATATTTGTTTTTATATTGTAAATCTACGGCGGTAGAATGGGCTGATTTTATCACAAAATGATATTGCAAAATTTATATTATTTTCTAGGTATTCAAACGTTGTCAAATAAAGGGTGTTCAAATAAAACGACAAGAATATTATAAATCAGATTGCTTTAATTTATTTTAGTTTTATACAAATCGAATACTACTTACGATAGTCAATTTTAACGAATAAACATTTTACCCGTTGTATTTATTTTTACAAATTTACCTTTGTATTTTATTTTTTATTATTTTTCATCTATTATAAAAACCTCCATAGGGGCTTTTCATTATAAACTTACATTACACTCGGCTGTATTTATTCAACTTACTGCAGTCGTATATTTTTTTATTATAATTTTAATTAATTATTTCAACTATGGTTAAGCCACAGGAACACAATGTGGATTATATGTGAATTAGGAAAATAAATGTCGAACTACGTGTGAGAAGCTCGATAGTTGAAAATTAGTTTGGTTGATGTTTTGTTACGTGTTACTGAACGTGTGGGTTTAGCTTTTCATCCGCCATTTTGTTTTCATAAAATGTGAAGTAAAATTACTTCATCAAAAAAGAAGTCTGAAAATGAACATAGTTTTTTTTTGTTTCAGCCAAACGTAATAATTTGAATTTGTATTATAATACTTTATTCAAATTCTCTTTTAGAGAACACTTTTGTAAGTTATTCACAGAGATGTCTTTTAAGATATTAATATTAAATAAGTCTTTTCAAGGTCTCATATTTCTCGTTCGAATGCAAGATTTTATAAAATTGACTAATTAATTAAATTTCAGGAAATGTTACGTGAAAAGCTGAACCCATCACACAGATGAAAATGTGTGAGAAAAATGTAAAATATAAATAATTCGTACAGTAACGTTGTTACATTACAAAGGTTGGTGTTTGAGTAAGCGAGCAACCACCAGGTGTAATGTTCATAGATGTAGTCTAAATAGCGAGCGAATGAGACACAGATTTACATTTGTTGGCCTAAGAACATAAGAACCACTTTTTGAACTGAAATTTGTGCTTTATCCAATATTTTTATTTAAAATTTAAAGAAAAACTGTTACCATAGAGAAAACTATGGAGCATCCATAAACATATGGAAGCAAAGAAGTCTAGATTAAAGATAGATACTGCCATTTAAAAGTTTATAATTGAAACGCCCCATATTTATTATCATAATTATTACTTAAGTAAAGTATAAACTAACAAATTCGTTTTAAGTATTATAGATACTGGTCACTTTGAAAAGTTGTTGTGATTTAAATATTCTCCGAATTTATTTCAAGTTGATTTCTTCAACCACACATTTACGCTATCTGCAGAATGGAGTAGTACGAGTATACCAAGTTACAGACACGACATGTGTCAATAGCGTATCGGGTTTGAGAATCGCACCAGCACAAGTTGCGGGAATGGGGTGAGAGTAAACAAGCTGTCACTATGCGCCGTCTTTCACAAGTTACGTAAAAAGGTATGCTGTATTTTTCGGTCTTAGAAAAGCGAACAAGTTTCGTAACGTATCGAATCCTAAAATTGACTTTTTCTTTGTGTATCGAAATGAGAATTTGTAACCGAAGTTCAAAAGTTTGTGTACACGAGTTGAACAAGATGGGTCCGTAAATATTTTGGGATATTAAAGAAGACACAGAAAATATTATAAAATTCAGTTATTTTATTTCTCATCATTCCCTCAACTTTCATTTACAACGTAACAATCTTGGGTCGATTAAAGTATACCATAGCTAGGTAGGTTCTTAGGTCCTTGGCAACAAAATTTTGCTAAAAAAGTTTTTTTAAACCGCTGTAAATTTTTCCTTACCGCTATAACTAATAAACGACACAAGAGTAGATGAAACTCGAAATAGTTAAAATCTTAGTTTACAGCGTCAGAAGTAGAATATACATGGAAATCCAAAATACCTGTTTCACGATTAAAGCATTTTGTTTCTGTTGTGCAGTATGCAGAGCAGTCTGTATGACATATGAATAGATATTTATATTTTAATTATTATAATATAAATTATAATAAATATAATTTATAAAATAAAAACACAATATGTAAAAGTATTGCTTTCAAACGAGACAGATTTTACTAAAGATATTAATTAGCAATCAAATATTATAAAATTAAATTAACTTGTATAAATAAGAATAAAAGTAATTTACTTAACAATATACAATATACAAAGGGGATAATTATAATAAATTATAAAAATATAGTAATAAGTTTTGCCATATGCCATACAAACATTAAAATTATTTAGATGTATACATATATAGTAGTGTAGACATAGACGATAGTGTGTAAACTGGTTCCTCAGTGTTAAGTGAAATTCGGAAATAGATTAAGATTTAAAATCTACAAAATAGTTGAGGAAATATACGCAACTGACAAGATAATATTTTTTATGAACAATTTTAGAGATTTTGATATTTAAAACTGTTGCAGACCGATATAATAGATTAAAATATTGAATCGGTTACCTTAAATTGTTACCGTCTAAGTGTTTCCAAATCTTTGTATTATAATTTATTAAAATATAATTTTTGGTGAATAAATTGTTTTGTCAGTTACCGTAGTTTCCTCACACAATTTTGCTTCGTTTCTTGAAGTGTGAACATATTGCCAAAAATATCAGAAGATTAGCTATACTGACATTGTAAAAGTGAGAGAGATTAAAACAATGAATACTGATTGTAAAATGTGTATGCATCGCATATGAAGTGGTTACGTCAGTTCATTTGTAGGTTTATATTCTAACCCGGTCCCATGCAGGCGTTTTATTATTTGGTTTTATTAAATTGTAGATCGTTTCTACTCGTTTTAAAATTTATCAATATTTTTATTATATTTTATCATTGAACCGCTACCACGGGCCTTACATTCGATTTCACAACCTCTCTTTTTTTTTTTAAACAAAATAAGTTTAAAATTGGCTGAACAACCCGTAGCCGCGGCCCAATACAAACATTAACCAGTTAAATTACATGTTAACAAAGACCCTAGTTCGTTTTTTTTATTTTTTCTTTACAATAATCTTCTCAACTTCATCATTTATACCTAAAACCAACTTAACTTCAATATTTATAAACCCTATTTTTGGCACTAACAAATCTAATTAAATATATTAATTAATTTTACAAATTTTCAATTCTTTATCAACGCTTTCGAATCCAAACATACACAATCAAATATAACAATAGGGTTTATGAAATTTAAAATGATATATAACAATTATAAAGACGAAATATTAAAGAAACTGACACTTGATATTTTTCAGCACCACACTTGAAAATAATTTCTGCTAAGCGACAACGTTAATATAATCTCAGGAATGATTAACATAATTAGGTTTTAATAATACAATCTGGCAAATACAATTTATGAACAGGCTGTATTTTTCTGTTGAGATATAAATTCTTTTGACCCTTTTACATTCAGAATTATTAAGTTTCGAGAAAAAGGCAAATCTCGTAAAAAACATTTTTGATGTTTATTCGTTATCGAAATAAAGAGAATGAAATAATATGCGAAAACACTCAGATTGCGTAAATTTTTATATCTAGTTTTTAGTGAGCTTCCTTATTAATAGTTATTCCATTATAAGTTTAGCTTAAATCAAGGGACACGACATTCACTAAGCTATCACGACATTTATAAGAGCGAAATTGAGGAACGGACATAGATAAAGACTTTAAATTGTTTATTTTTTAAATAATACGACTATTATATAGATGCTACAGTATGTGCTAAAAGGTTCTAATCGAGTAGACACTTGACGAATTGGAATCGATAACAACCAATTTCAATCAAAAAACTTTTTCAATTGAATATCCGTCAAAGCGACATGTTGACGTCTTATTGGGCGCGAAAAATTTCGGATCGCCTCCAATCGATCTATGTTTGAAATTAATCAGATAATACTTTCACTTATCGAGATGATATCAATATAAAGACAGTATCTAGTACTTACGAGTAATAGTGTACTATTCCTGCCCAATAAGACTGGTTGTTATAATACTAGAGTGAAAAATGCGATATTTTAGTCTTTTTTCCGATTTTTTTCTAAAGTTTATATACAAATACATACACACTGCATTATTCTGTATGTACATTTTTATCAATATGGTTACGTGGTGGTTAGTGATATTAACAGCATTGTAATATTTCCGCTAAGCATAACATTAACACAAACCGATTCCTAAATATTTCTATCTATTTCTGATGCTAGGGACTTACTCTCATATCGATATACTAACAGTATGTTTTATAATTTTACACTATCCATAGTTAAGTGAGCATTTACCGATACGAGAGATGAACGGTTAGGTTCTCAGTTTTATCGATTATGGTTTTAAAAAGTAAAAAATCATCATTTTCCTTTTAAATCGGTCCTAATTATTTTTTTATTCAACGCCTGATGCTAGTCCTATTCTATCTTTGGTTCCATATTAATTGTTGAATCCTTATCAATTCCATAACTGTTTAACAATTCCTGGATTTAATCTTCGTAGTACATTCATTTAATAATTACAAAATTTACTTCCATACCCTTCGCTAATGTTCCGATCTATCTATATTTATACATATCGATTCGAGTCGATATGTATCGACGTAGACGCAGCGATAATCGCTAATCGAATTTTAATTTCGAATGGAATAATCTTAAATCGTTAAGCTATTCTTCACTCTACCGATATTTGATCCATTATGTACATTACTTAATACCCTAAGGTTTTATGTCATCGTCTGTGATCCCTCATTACATGTAAAAAGGATACCGATTCAAATCAATTTTTTCAAAAGGACCTCCTTTGCCTTTAATTTACGAGAATTTTAATTTAAGCTTTCGCGTTGAACCGAACTTTCTGTTTTACAAACTTTTTTGATCGAACCTCACATTTCATCCATAAAGTTTGATTTCCAGTCAAACTTTTTCGTAATTTCCTTTTCCAAATCAATGCAACTCTGTGCCAGTAAAGCATTCTTCCGTTAAATCAACCCTCATTAGTAATTCGTTTATACATAATCGTTTAGTTATAGTAATTAATATTGTTTTTTAACAAATCATACACGTCAACATTAATATGTATAACATCCTAGTCAACATCACATTTTTTTAAATATTTGTTAATGGAAATTTCAGTCTGAGCCCAAAAGATATACATAATTTTAATTTTGACATTTAAACCTATTAATTCGAAGAACTAAACAGTAAGCGAACAAAATACATTTGCTCCGATCCGGAAAATTATTATTTTAATATTATTACAATATACAATCAGAACCAAATAATTACAAAGACGTTTACACCAAAATTCTTGACATCAGCAAAAATTTCCACTAACATTCGACTTAACTACAATATGTAAATTTATTATAATTTAATGTCTTAAGACTTTGTTATGGTGACGTGTGCGTTTCAACCACGTATTTAAGTTAATTACATTATCAATTATAATTACAAATCGGCAATCTAATAATTAGTTCTCTCATACTTGTGCCGCTCTCTGGAGGCACCTACTAGTCGGTTCATTGCACGATGATATGCGGTGCCGATAATAGGACAGCCACTGTCGCGATGATTGTGAAAAGTGTGAACACGAACAGGCAAAACCTGGGGACAAAAGTAACATGTCAGAACCATAGGCATTTAGGACAGAGTTGGCCACAAGACAGCCCTGGCGAACTCCTAGAACCAAATGTTGAAAAATTTTAAAGTTTATTTAACAATACTTAAATTGAGATCTACAAATAACATGTACTGTCATTTGAACCTGCACATCGTATATATAAAGTTCATAATAAGATGTTCACAGTAAAATATTCCACTATGTACCGTTTCAAAGGCTGGGTTTTGAGTCAAATGCTTTGTACTCAAGATGCATTATCTATGCTAACAATAATACAAATCTTTAGGTACTTAATCAGTTCAGATTTTACTTCTAAAAGCGTCCCTTACGTTATTTCCCTACGCAATTTAAAACTGCTTGTTTGAAATTCAAAATGTATACCCATGTGTCGGATTTCCTACATTTTCGTTTGCATTTTAAAATGAAGACTGTATAAAATTGAATTTCAGTTAAAAATCCCAACTGTATACAAAATGTCAGGAGTTTTAAAACAACGTATGAGGCTTTGCAGCCAAGCGGTCTATCCTATCTGCCGGTTGCAGCCAGAGAGCATTAGCTGATTTTATATCACCGTAAGTTGAACCTAGTCATTTTGTCCGCTCGGTGCGTTATCCTAAAGCATACAAAACAGAGACAGGGGCTGTTTATGGATCAATGTCATTGATAGGTGACAGTTCCTAACTGTCAAGTGTCAATTCTTTTTCCCGCGTATCATACGGCATAGAAAGATGGTGACTACTATGTCTGAAGAATAAATGAATAATTGATTGTCGAGCCAACTTGTTTAATTCACTATAACATAATGTCAGGAGACGAAGGACAACAAAACAGGGGCTACACAGGAGGATAACCATGCAACGTTACAGTGACATTTTCCTAGATTTCATTCTTCCTGAATAAATTGTACCACATATGCAGCTTACATATAAAAGTTGTAGTTAGGTACTCAGATCGCGGGAAGGTTGTTAGTCGACCATAAAACTGGCAGGTTACGAGCTTATTCGCTGCTAATTAAATTTTGTGCGGCTTCTACAGCTATTTCATTTACTTTACTATTTTATGAAGTTCAGTATTTATTGCAATACTGTACGCTCAACCAATAACATAAAGTAGTTTTCTGGGTTTTAATTCTAGATCTTAATACAAGCACCTACTGGTTTATTTCATACTCAGTAGCTGTGTGTGTGTGTGTGTTCTTGCTTTTCTTTTCAGATATCTTTAAATTCAACACGACGTGAATGTACTATTTTTGTTACATATACTGCGTTTTCTTCTACTTTACATAAATGCTCTGACTTTGCTGGGGGATATAAACTCAACAATTTTATATCTCGCCCACGACACAACACATGAATAATTTAAATGATGTTTTTGTGCCTTCAAATTATTAATAAAAAATTCAGACGAATTGATAACCTCCTCTTTTTGGAAGTCAATTAAAAATAGAGCTAAAACATTAACATTCTCTTTCATGTTTTTTAACTTTTATTGAAACACGTTTACTAAGGTCGAACCATTCACAAAACTATCGCAATTCCGTTCTTTAAGCAATATTAAGCAGATGCACTGGAATTAATTGCAAAACAAAAAGTATCATATAAAAAGATTTGCTACAAAAACGTATTGTTCCACACGGAAATGAAATATCAACATCATTCATTTAAGTGCAAAACAAAAGCCCGGTTGCTGGTTAATCCCCCTTTATTGTGAAAACAATACATTCATAAATCAATGAATGTAGTTTTACCATATTCATTAATCAATTCGCTGGAGCTTTTCGGATTTGGGTGAATTGCGAATTGAATCGAATAATTTCTTTATCTCCAATATTATAGTCCCTACTTGTTCTGTGGTTTCATATATTATGTATGGTCACGTTCTATTTACTCTTGAAACTTTTCCCCTATGTGTCTCCTTCAAATGCAGGGAATTCAAATCGTTTAACGCCACAAAAGAGTGTTTTATGGTAAAAAGTTGTACTTTTGAACGGTTAACAATTAAATATAGAGCGTTGGAAGCTCAACATTACACTACTAAACGTTTGGTGGTGAGAATAGGGTCTACTACCATGAGCATAAACAGTTTCTGTAGTTACCTGGCAGGACACAAGCCTCTCTAAGAGGACATCAGGCAAAACTCACTATGTGAGAGTTGTTCGGTGCATATGTTCTAGGTTCTATGACCTCAATGTTTTCTTACCTGTCAACAACCATCGCCGCGAACTTCCAATCGCTGATTAGCTCAGCTTCCTCGTCTGCCTTCTTCATCCTCGCAGTGATGAACTGCAACTCCCTCAGGATGAGGTGAAGTTCTCTGTGGTGGCTCCCCAGCCCGCCGCCCACGTCTTCCATAGTGGACGGACGGACAAACGACCGACGGAAATCCGACCGGAATATTGAGCACCTAAATCGATATAGTGAGATTGGAAAAAGTGTATTAGCATAGAAATGTTCCTTCAATGACACAGAATACTTTACAGAGATTTGAAAAACTGATTCAAGAATCTAATTATTTTTTTAAAGGATAAAAATAACAGTATCCCCAGTAGAGTAGTATTAAAGAGTTTCTAAACAGCAAAACGTTGTAAAAGGATTAGTGATAGTACACAAATTCCGGTAACAACACCTGATGTTGCACTACGTCCCATTTACTCTTTTTAAATGATTTCAGTCGCCTGAGTATTAATTATTGTATAATAAGCTACCGTTTTACTCACCCTGGCCCTAAATTCCCAGTCGATGCTGTACTATTTGGAGGTGGAGGGCCATGCCTGAAGTCATCATCTATGTCTAACACATTCGCTAGCAGAGACTTGGATGACCGCTCCTTAAGCTCTAGCTCCCTCATTCTTGTATTCATCATTATTGTTTTTCTTGTTATTTTCTTCCCTGGCCTCGACATTCGAAGTATCCATGGCAACCATTGCAGGAACACTGATTTTATCTGCCAATGAAAATATTACATTTATCCCTAAGAAATTACTATAGTCGATGACAGTTAAGATGGCAATAGCGGTCATTGTCCTTTCCTTGTTTTGGTTCGTACGAAGAGATATTAGTTTATCTTCGTACGAACCAAAACAAACGGAACCATGTTGCGTTTTTCATTAGAAAACATGTGGAAGATCGTGACCTGATAGATGACGATTCAAGACTTGAACAGGCTTATTTATGGTTTTCAAAGTTAAGAACTTTAATAAATGTAGATGGATCAATGACCACTATTGTCATCCTTACTGGCAGCAACTATAGTATGAAAGTTGGTCCGTATGAGCAATACTTATTTATTCTTCTTTGTAAAAAATGAAACTATGGATTAGTCAATGGGTCTTCATCAAATACTCACCCACTGTGGCATCTCATGTATGTCTGCAGTTCGATGATGGTAATTTAGCACGACTACTGTTAGTACCACCGATGATGCAACCATAAACATGATGCAGTTGAAGTATGTTCCTGTTACATAGAACACGTGGTTTTATTCGTTGCGTGATATGAGTTTATGTTGATGATGTTTTAGTTTACGTGTGGAGATAAACTATTACTTGTTTTATCTACACCCATGCTATAAATCCTCTATAAAGGTATCTGAAACAGTTAGCTTATGGCCAACATTAAAACAGCCAGTGTCTTAATAACCATTATAACACCCATACGGGTGTTATAATGTTGTACTGAATTTCATTATGCAACTCGTTTTAAAAAAAGAACATCGAATGTGGTAGTGAATCTAACGTCTAGCACGTGCGATTCACTACCACAGCGCCGTAATTAAAAAAAAAAACTTATAGGTTAATTCGAATTCACGTCGTATCCCGCCATTTTTGTTCGACATTTGGATATTAGTATTGCATTATGTAGGTACTTTGTTGTTTACAAAAATGAGTGATACAAGCTTTGTGAATTTTGATAATTGAACAATCCAAAATGTAAATAATTATATTACTACCTATACACGGTTTGTTTGTATTAAATACAAGCAATTAAACTTTCCATGAATTTACATAGACTTCTTAGAACACTGCAACACCCTATGGTTTCAGAACCTTTTATGGAGGATTCATATCATGGATGTAGATAAAGTCTTGTATGCAACTGTACATAATTAGGTATTAAAACACTCATGTGATACTATTATCACACGAGGCGAAGCCGAGTGTGATAATAGTATCACATAAACCCACACATAAACCCACACATAAACCCACACATAAACCCACACATAAACCCACACATAAACCCACACATAAACCCACACATAAACCCACATTCGTGTTTTAATACCCCTCATTATACAACAGTTGCATAAATAACTATTATCTGAGATTGTTTCTTCAATTACTTTACATTACTGATTTCAAACTTAAGCAAGATTTTCAATTCGCACTATTGCATTTTTTACATTTAATTTATCTAAATACTTGAGCAAAGGGATGTTGAGCAAAATCACATTTTTATTTACATCTTATATCTAAGGTGACAGACAAACACGAAAAATAAAAATTAAAACGGCAAGGAGAAAATTAAGTACTTTATCTTACAGTTTTATAATTACATTTTTAATTGCAATATCATGTGGTTCAAAGCTATATACCATATCTAATTAACAATGACAGAGGAAGCCACATTCATGCATTTTAATTGTACATGCGATGTTCTAATCTACATTTAGATGAGTTTTAGCTTTTATGCGTTACATTGACGGTATCCACTTTAATGAGTCAACGTTTTATGATTTTCTGTCGTGTCTACCAACAAATATAATCCTTTTAAAATTTAGAGTGTGCTAAACACGACAAATTATGGCTCCTATTTTCTTTATTACCTATTTTTATTATTTTATGCCAAAGAAAGTGCTTGTCACTTGATTACTTTCAGCATTATTGTCAATTATCTCTTTTGGACAAGCTCTTTCAGTTTATTATTTAGCATCTTTTGTAACGATGTTGAAGTTAATCTCAAAGACATTAACATATTTAAAATATTACAAACATTACACGAGAAGCAACTTTGACAAAGGAATTCGCTACAAAAAAAAAAAATTGAGAACCTTTTAAAATGAACTAAGAACATGTACATGTAAAAGACAAATTGTAACTCTATTGTGAAACTAATACCAAAATTCAAACCGAACAGACTGGTCAAAGTTTTATCTGAACAAATCTCTTTGTCAAAGGTTTCAATAAGTTTTATCATTTTGTCAATTACGGTATAGTAACAGACCCGGCAAAGTTGAGACCCGAAGTTCACGAGATACTTGGAGGCTGGACCCTCACTACCCGCATCCACTTTGTTGCTTTAAACTGTTGTTTAACTTTAAATCCTGCTTTTAAACTACAAGCAATTAAGTATTTAGAAGCTCGTTTAGGTAAGGAGAGTTGTACGGTAATTTTCGCCGTTTTAATTATCTTTCAACCATTTCAAAATCATGCTCGAAGCTGACGTCTGTAGTCGCGTGTCCGTCGGCTGTCTACAGAAAGGCCAATAGAAAGTAAAACAAAGAAATTAAAATAGATTCGAAAATGAAATTTTAATGAATGGACGAAGAAGTAATGTAAGATTATTTTAATACATTACAAGAAGATCAAGTGCCAGTATACTCAGGAAATTACCTTTAGATAGACTCAGTTTAGCTACGTATTTCAACAGCACGAATTTAAAGTGCAATAACTCTATTTCAAGTGTCGAGAGAGCCGCAAGAGCGCTGTAAAAGCATAGATCAGTCTCCAGAGACGGCGAAACTCTAAAATGCAAGTTGAAAACAGAAAAATATAAGAAACTATGCGCTCTCCTTCAAAAATTCAAGCAAAAATATCTATTTAGATCTTTGTTAAGTTGGTGTTTCATGAATGAGTAGAGGGACATTTTAGGTGGAACTCCCCAAAATATTCCTCAAGCTACATTCTCTTTTAGGAAAGAAAAATCTATTCATCATTATTTTATGTTTCAGTTATTTAGGAAAAAAACAACAAACGCGTAATACTTTTCTCACCTATTAGGGGGATCGCCTCAGAGGTTTTTGTGATGACGTGTCCCACCAATAGAGAGAAAACAGTTTGCGACAGGAGGATTGTAACACCTGCAAAGATCAATATAAACTATAAAACAAAATCAAATCAAAATGTTCTATGTACATTGGTTAAACCTATAGTACCATCCAGTCTATACGTCGTCGTAAGATCTCGTCCTGTTTGTGTGCTGAGTCGGTATCGGGGGCTCAAGTGAAATCATAAACGAAACATAAGGATAGTCATGCAAACACTAGAGGGTTTTATCACTGGCGTTTTATCATTATTATTATTTTTTTCATTTATTTGAAAAGAAGGGTTTACTAAAAGTTTTAGCTAAAGTTACACCACCCTCCAAGTATCCAGAGACCGCGGCTTTAAGCCTATGGATATAAAATATTTCGAAAAAACAGTAACATTCAAAATAAACACCCAATACAAATCGTACACCATGGAATCGATTACGTAGACAGCAAACTCACATACTTGAAGAGAATAAAAATACGAGTGTAAACATTTAGAATAAAAACATCGTTACTTACCTTCAGCGTCCATTATTAATTAAAAGCTCTTGACAAAGTTATAATCACATGCCATGCCACTTAAATCGGAAAGTTAGTATCGTTACAGAAGTGTATCGATCAAATAAACAAAATAAATGAGTGGTCAAGTGTCTAAGCTGAAGCGAAGAATCACGGAATCGATTCCAAGATTTTAACCGAAAGTATTATAAGAAAATACGTAAAAGAAAGACCTTCACAGTTACTCTTGTTGGACTATTGCAATTTACTCTCAATAGAACGAATCCTTGAATTAATAAATTTTAAGCAAAAGCATTTTAACAACGTCTAGTAAAAAATCGACGTCATTTATCGACAGACAAAAAAACGAAAGCTTGAAACCACTTAGCAACCATATGCTCACAACATTTTAAAATTAACTTTAAACGTACATAATTTACTCCTTGTAATGTTTTAAAATAATTATTCATTATTCATTTTTAAAAACAAAAACAAAATGAGAGCTTAAATAAAATTAAAAATAGTATGAAGTATGAAATAAAAGTACAAGGACACCATGAATATGAAGAGAAAATAAATGTGGGAGATAAGCGGGATGGACAAACGGTGTGGGTTAGGTTTGGGTAGTGTACCTAACAGGGGGATAGCGTCGGAGACCTGTGGCAGGGTCTCGGCTACCAGGTTGAGGAACACCGTCAGCGAGAGAAGAATAGTGACTCCTGCAATCAAACACATGGTTAACACCCCTACTGACGTTGATATCGTCTATCAACCCACCGAAGTTTTAAATTAACATTGTCGTTCCCTAATCGATACAGTAGTGAATGATGCCAATACCGAAATGATAAATCTACACCAAGAAACACTTACCGTCTTTAAACGTCTGGATCTTTGCGGCAAACTAACACTGACACAAACAGTTATACCACAATCTAGACAATCTAATATTCATTTCAGTGCACGCTGCTTCCGAACGGCTCTTAAAAGTTTTATTACCCCTTTGGTACGTTCAACAAGCTGTATAGCGTGAATTCTTGGCTTTTACGGTACACGTTTATTATTTCTGATTAATTCTCGCCTCCACAATGTAATATTAAATGGTTCTTGTTGCTTTTATCGTTGGTTTGGGATGAATATTAAATGCGTTTGCAATTCTTGTTATGATTTCTTCTTTATTTTTGGATTGGTTTTCTTGCGGTTCTTTCCTTTGTGAGTTTGATTAATTTTCGGAACTTCAATAGGCAGAACATCTGTTACAAGATTGCTGTTTGTGGTTTTCAAAGAAAATGCTGACAAAGACCATGGATACTTTTCCTGGAACTACTTCTAAAATAACAATTCCATAATTTTACGTCATTCGTATGTCATCATCATTTTTAGAGACTAAGACATTACCCCCAACATGCTAACAGTCCGAGCAATATAAAGTCCTACGTAACTCACGCTGACCAACAAACCACTGGCCCCATTGTACTTCCTTGTGAAACCCCATTAATATTTGCATTCAAAACAACGGTAGCAGCGTGCACTTTTCACCAGCACTATGACCTACAGTGCGGTACCTATTAATGGCACTGCATCAGATGTGGACGGCATCTTTTCTGCGACCAGGTTCAGAAACACGGTCAGTGACAACAAGATTGTCACACCTGTCGACCGGCCAATGTGTGAATGAGTAAGAATTTATATCAGTATCACGCTACAAGTAAGACCAAAAGCATTCAATTATCTCTATCACTAAATGCTTGATAGCATGTAATAAAAGCATTCTACTGTTTTTCTGCTTCGTCATTATCTTGAATAGCTACTACATTTTCATCGACATCATCATTAGTATTGCATTACTTGAAGTAGTTTCATGTGTTGCTATTGTTGAAGTACACGATAGAACAATTTAATTTACCGAATAAAACATTTCTGCCAGAATTGAAGTCACAATTTCTGTAACTCCATACCATCACGCAAACATAATCAAGAACTTGAACAATTTATTAAACATTCCCTAACATTTGGACAGAAGGAACTCAACCGTGAATGATACTTCAAATCTGACTCTCTGAACAAGGCCAATTTTCTAGTCTGTGCAATAATCATTCTAACGCCTCCTTCAAACGCTCCCCCATTAAATTTAAGTACGTTCTTAGTTCCAGTAGAGCTGCTTTTAAATACTCAAGTCTCATCGCTTATAATTAAATTGTAAAACTGTCTTTTAAGGACCATGAACGATCTTTAGTTACAAATTATTGAAGCACGCTGCTTGTTGGATTGTTCCTTGCTTGTAATCTTTCAGTCGAAGAGCCATTGGTTTTGACGTTGGAGACAGTTACATCTAACTCTGGTTTGGTCGATTAATAAATTACCACAGAAAATAAATCTAAAAGAAACATGATTTATTATGACAATTTCTCAAAACTACTATAACACCATTCACTGACTTAACCAAGGTAATATTAATTATAAAACGCTAACCCACTTACAGTACAGTCTCCGTCTACTGTTGACACATATAAAATTTACTGCAAACTCGAACGTACATCAGCACTTGTGCCATATACACGACTGCGATACGAATATATGCACATTGTGGCCTTTTCAAGATAAGAAAATGGAACACGATTTTGCTCCGTTCTTCCGTACCTCTTTTGCTTACTGTACGTCCCGCGTTATTCACTTGTCAACAAAGCAGATTTTCTTCGGAGAATGTTGAATACTTTAGTGCTAGTGAATTATCTAGTTTCATACAGGATAGTAAGGAACTTTGGTTTGGCTGACTGTCTCGGTTTAGCAGAGTCTAGTTAATAGTTGTAAGCGCGATTGCTAAATATGTCCTGTTCTAAGTTGAAGCGCAGGCAGGGGAAAATTTCATTGAGTTTTCCACTAGCCCAGACACTAGATAAATTAATTAATTTAAATGTCCTCGTTCCCTATAAGGGACTTAACCCTGGCGAAATATGGCTTTTAAATATGGCGTTTCACCCGCGTAGTTACCCGTTACCGTGGAAGTACGGGGATAAAGTATAACCTATGTCACACGCTAATAATGTAGCTTTCCATTGCTGAAAGAATTTTTCAAATCGGTCCAGTAGTTTTTAAGTTTATTCATTACATACAAAAATACAAATCTTTCCTCTTTATAATATTAGTATAGAAGTATATATTTGCTGAGTAATACACAGTATACTGACCGAGAGTAAGTTTTTCTCCGGAATCCGGTGGCAGTGTGAACCCGAGGAGTGCCATCGAAGAGATGAGCACGCAGGGGACGATGAGGTTGAAGAAGTAGTACAGGGTTCTTCTCCTGATCATGATGGTGAATGTCACATCGACATAGGGCTCCGGGCAGCACGCGTACGTTATCGTGTTCTTTTTGCCCGGCATTCCTGAGGGTTGGTAACGCAGTAGAATATTGGTACTCGATACATGAAAAGTTGAAATTAAGTCGAAATAAATAAAAAGTGATGTTGATGATAATTTAGTAAAAGATGAACAATCTAATGAAGCTAACAACAGAAAAAGAAATGATAAAAGGTAGAGAAAAAGATGCACAATGATATGAGATCTTACTGTTTTCAACAGTCCCTTGGAAATAGCCATGAAAGATTTGAATTTACCATCATAACTCACCTATTAGATACCACTCCCCGTTTGTTATGAAGTCCGACAGATCACCGCCTGCCTCGTCTTTTAGCACCAGATCCAACTGTCAGGGCGAAACACGGTGTAGTTTGACACATTCAACAAGATGCACTAATACCCTAACTCATACAAGGAAACATGCCAAGTATACCGAGATAGCAGGACCAAATGAACAAAGAATAATCTTCCATTATTTCTCTCACAATACCAACTTGTTCAAGCAATATGATTGCTGTTGAGGAAGCAATTTTGTAATGAAATGGTTCGTCATTTCTCTCTCCATCGTCCTTTTCTTTCCTTCCTCTTGCATATTTTATTGGATAAAAAACTTCAACAGATTTTGTAAGTTATCAACGTCTTGAAGCCTGTTATTTACTATCGGCTTAAAATCGACTTAGTTCATGTCTGGAATCTTTTGATCCTGCCATCTTTAGGTATTCGAAGTTTCTCGTAAAATACTTTATACCTTGGACCGAAAGGGAAATGTGAGAACCTCTAAATGCAAAACAAGGAGGGGGATGCAAGAGCATGCTTTAAAGTTTAACAATTGGAAAATATCGCCGCCATACGGAATTTTGTTAAATAAATTCTAATAGGCTACAAGGAAACAACTAAGATATAAGCAAATAGGAATAAACATAATACTTAATATAGGTAAAAACTACTACTAGGAAAGAAAAAATATTATCAGACAATATCCATTGGATAAAAGACAAGCTAAGCAGCATTTAAAAAATTAAAACCTAAAACGTCGGCTTTAGAAAGGAGCAGAACTCCAAACGCGAAAGTAAGCATCGTTCAAAGCCACACAAAGCCAGTAATGAACGAAGCTAATCCAGTTTCCTCAAACCACGTCAAACTTCAAATTCTAAAACTACTCATTATAATGAAAGTTAAAATAATACGAGGACACAAAGGCAAAGTTAGATTAAGTCTATAACTAACACGTGGCGCGAGACTGTAGTAATGAGGTCTGAGGCGCGGCCCAACTCCGGGACACTACGGAATTATTCAAAAAGTTATCACTCAACGTACACGATATTTATGACAGCTTTTGTTTTATATTTTACTCGAGTTTTCAGACTAAAGAGGACACTTTGTAAAGTAATTTTGAAAGGCAACGACGCAAAACTTTCACATACAAAATAAGAATTTTTAATATGTTGCTTTGAAACTCAAACAAAATAAAACTACGGACGTTACAATAGATTTTAAAAAGCTATCCGCTAATAAAAATGTTACGTTTGACGGTGTTCGACAATTTACAAAAGCAGCAGCGGTCATTTGTAAACAAAGCGGCCGTAGTCCAGTCAATCGGTTTCAAACTGTACCTACAACGATTCAACATTTGTACCCATCAACCGAATTGCTGTCCAAGCAGAAATCAATCGGGTGACAGAAATAAAATACAACATTTATTTTATATAAAACGTCGCATGTTGTGATACAGACGATGTTTTTATTTGTGCAACAGAATCTGCGAAGCAAAATCACAACGAGACAACGTGAGTGAACTCTTGATCGAAAATCAATACTTACATTCTGAGACTACCATAAATTTCGATAAGAGCTACAAATGAATAAATCTACAAATACTTGTGTTATATCTATTGCAAATTCAACATCTAAAGAAACAGATAGAAAAACGTGCATTTAAATTGTATAAAACAAAACTTTTTTAAAAGAAAAAGCTAGGTATTAAAAGAATACGACATTAATTTAAGCTGCAGAATAGAAAACGGATTGAAACGTTTGAATGTATGCTAAATTATTCGAAACATTTCAATTTATTTTAGTCAAACATTGCTGTATAGCTACATATTCGAATATATTCTAGAGGTGACCGTTTAAATAGCGTCGAAAATTATTTTCACCTTTATAAACAGGTTTATGAATAGTATTAGTAAAATATTTCATATGCTGTATCAATTTACATAATCTAATGTAATCAAGTAAGTGAAGTCCACAAATTGGACCGATATTTTCAAATAGTAGATAAGTCTTAGGTCTTTTCAGTCTTCTGGAGGAATATTTTAGATCTATTCAGTTTTTCGGGCTTTTTGGAGTGTCTATAATTTGTAAAACATTTCATATTATTTATATTAATAACCCGAATTCCATTATTTATATTTTATCATCTAAATGCGCAAAATTACAATGCATTTAATATTTTAATATAAAGTTTTTGCTGTGGTCACATTTCCTGCAAATATTTTATGAATCTTTTCATGAATTTCACAATAATTACAATTTCCGATAAACTCGAACACAATAGAAAGTAATTTACAAAATAATTTACTATAGTGTACTATAGGGTATTAATTTAATATTCATTGTCACATATTACATTAAAATTAATTATGTAGTTGAAACAATAGGTTTTGCATGGAACTGGTATTTTTGGTGTAACGAAAATTTCAATTGCCATGATTTATTTAAACAATTTATAGTTTTTTAATAAACATTCCTGGCCCGATTAAATGGACTGATAATACCAAAATATGTATTAACCTAAACTGAAAATTATAAGCGATGACGCTTCGAATAATTTAGCTGAACACCACAATGAAAATTAATTTTATTTAATTCAATGAAATATAGCATAAAACTTTAAATATTACATCGTGTGTGCATTCACATGCTCACACAATGTGTATATTTAACTTATCACATCTAAACACACACACACACATTGATAAACGATATACACACATAAAGAGTGCACCTTACAGTCTATCCTGTAAAGTGTATCACACTTTGGTACATTTTGATTGAAACAAGAAGTGATTTGACATTCAATGCTTTTCATTCGTGTTTTGGTAAAAACGAAGCTTAGGTACATTAGTAATCACAAGTGCCAATCAAAATGTTAATATAAAGGTTGTAATAAAATACATATATACACACAAATATTCTACAGAATTTTCCGTATGGCGGGTTCATAATCGTTTTTTTTTAGTTTTTTGTGACTTTCTTCCATCATTTATGTACAGTGCTAATTTTTTGCATCATGCAAAATAGTACACACAAAACTGGATATGGAAATATCCTAGGTTTCTCACATGGTTCCCTTAGATTTCGCCCTAAACTAACTTAATCCTAAGATATCTACCTATCTATGCTATCTTATTCTTAGCTATCTAACCTGTACTTTATCCTAATAAGATTAATTCGCGCGATCTTTTAATTTAATTATTCCAGCCACGGCTCTTATTTGTAATGTTATTGTGTAATTAAATCTTGTTAATTTAGAAGTAATTAATTGTAATGCGGCTCGAGTTATCTGCTCTGTTAATGAGAAGATGTTTGTTTTACTTTAACACTTTTACTAAGCAGTATTTATCTATTTTAACTTGTTTACATTTACAGACACACCTGCCTTTCATGGACACATTATTAATTTATTCGATTCATAATATTATAATACTGAATTTTATACCTGTGGCCATTTAAGGTCTTTTACTTAAGGGTATCCCGCGAAATTCAAATTTTCTTACGTTTTTTGCAATTTGCAGGCCAGTGCTAGGATGTATGTTGATTAGAATATTACTCGCGGCTGTAAGACGTATGTAGTTACAGAATTATATTCATCAAAATAATCAATACAACCGCCAAAGTTCATAAAGGTAGAAAAATTACTTTTTCAAGGTCAATGTTAAATAATTATACATATGTCTCACAGCCGCGAGTAATATTCTAATCAACATACAACCTAGCACTGGCCTGCAAATTGCAAAAAACAAGAAAATTTGAATTTCGCGGGCTAGTTGGAGCATTCACCATAATCAGTCAAAATGAGAGGAACTAAAGCTTTTCAGTAGACCAAAGAGTTTCTACGTTTCTGTCTTTGTGAAGTATGACTAACTTTGACCATAAAAATTTAGCCAGTAATTTGTAACGTACGCTTTAAGACATTTGTGTGTGGTTAAGTCAGCGCAATATCGCTGTAATAACTTTGCAAACACAAATGTTCCATCTCAAAATATACGACCTAATTTGAAATTCATAGTACAAGTCTCATGTTAATTACCCTTCCTTTAAAATAAAATGGAACTCGAGGCTAAGTCAACATTAGAAACATAAATACGGCCCGAGGGTACATGAGCTGATAAATCTTCAGTTAAAATGTAAATCAGACAGGTGAATCCGTAACGTGTGTTTAACTAAACTTCGTTCAAGATGTTTACCTAGGAGAAACGAGAATCAAAGCTATACTACAGATCAAGTAAAGGTTCGCTCAAACCGGTGAGGATAAATTATGGACTAGCTGCGGATACCGGATACTTACAGATACTTCAGTAAATTATTTGTTAGTGTCCGGTAATTGGAGCCGTGTTCAGATTTTTTCCGTACCATTTTGACCAATCCTCTATAAATGCTTACCTAATTTAAAAAAAAATGACGATTCGTGATTTGAAATTCGCGTATGTACAGAATCGAAATTCAAAAGTGAAGGAACCGTGACTGATTCGAAATTCAAAATTCTTCTATCCTAGTTTTTTTGTTTAAAGAGCCAGAGAAACTAGTGAGTGAAATAATATAAGATCTTTAACGTTCTAAAGTTTCTACCTGATTGCCATCATATGTCCAGCTACCAAACTTCATATCACAGTGTTGGTCGTCGAAGGGAAACCACGTGATGTCTATCTTGCATGTGCTCTTGAATATGCCAGGAGGCACGTACAGGCAACTGCCGTTGTTTCTGACCACCACGTTGGTCTGGTATGTCCCGTCAAAACCCTCGTCAGCACTATGTATCAATACAAATTGTGTCATCAACTAACTGTATGTTTTTAAACATGTTTTTGAATGTGTTACTGTTTAGTAACATTGTTGTATAACAATTCATAATCATCAATCATTAAATTGAATTAGATAAAAACATTTAGCTACCACATCTAATGGTCAGCTAAAATTTTCATATTAAAGTCACTTCTCAAATTTTTTGAAAAATATTTGAATTTTTATAAAAAAATGTTGCCATACTTCAAAATTCCACGCAACGAGTTTTTGCTCTATTGTTTTTCAAAGTTCCATTCATTCACTAATAATGAATGAAGGAACACTGTTATAAATAAATGATGTAGGTACAGAATTTTACAGAAATAAATTAGATGGAGCTTCTGACCCACATCAAACCCTTACAATTGAAAACAAATGCTGGGTACTAAGAGCATTCTTTGATCAGCAGTAATTTCATTAAAAAAATCCTTTGAACACATTGTATGTGTTTTTTCTATTCATTAAAATGAACTTATCATTTAAATTATCTAAGGTTAAAAATATACAATTTGTTTAAATTATCCTAAATAGAAAATGAAGTCGGCAAAGCGTCAGTGAGGTCGCGTGAAAATAAGAATCAATATCAAAGAAAACTGTTTTCTAATGATGAAGAACGTCATGTTAATTTAATTTAAAACAGAAGTTTTAATTAGATACAGGCCATTTTATTTACTTTTTATTAAAGCTATATCTAAAGCAAAAATATGTGCTTTTATAATAAAGCGTTTAGTTTTATAAGTTACTTATTTGTCAGTGCTTGGGATTCATCTGGGACGCTATTTATTAAAAAAATGTGCTGTCATTGACAAAGTTGAAATTAGAATAGATTTTATCATTGACTGCACTAACGTCATCCTCTCGCTCACCAGATTTAGAAAAAAAAGCTCTTTTCAAAAAAGTGTTGCAAAAGGAAGAAGTTGCAAGTTACAAAAAAAAAACATCTGACAAGCGAGACAATGACAGTGGTGTCTCAAATCAGCGACTAGCGTGCCATGTACGTTTATTTTATATTTATTTGTGGCAGCACCGAGTAGGAGCTTTCAACCGCGCGAATGATCGTTACTTTTTAAATAAAATAAAAAATATATTATAGAGGGGGCAAGTACCGATCATCACATTCGGGACTATCTCCTACTGTGCTGTCACAATTCTGAAAATTATGTAGTTAAATATATTAATTTTAAAAATAGGAAATTAAGGTACACGAAAAGAGTATATGTTTATAAAGGTCATCTTAGAGCTAAGCAATAGAAAATAGGCAGAATAAAACAAAATGCTTGGTTGATGCATAATTTCAACTTACGTTAGCAGTAAAAATAAATGTTTGTTTTTCTGCTGTACAAGTTTACAACAAACCTCCCGTAGGCTTACACACGTCTCCACAAAGGCCTTTATGTGCTAAATAAAGAACACGGGCCTTATCGCCCACATTCATTTATCAACGTGGCCCACAATCTGATCATTAGTATTTTTCATTCCACCCCCCTTAACGAACACCATTCTAATCGGATTTATTATCTGGCATCAAAGTAAATGTTAGCTGTGGTGGATTTAAGCTTTCTTTTTTAACATTTGGGTCAGATATAAAGCCTTGTTGTGTTTTTTTTTGGCTGATTTGCAAAAAATATCTAGTTTCGTGACAGAATTTTCCAAAAGGTAGCAAAAGTATGGGACTAAAATGGTGTACTACGCAAGATTATTTTGTTCTGTTTTTATCTTCCGCAGTCATAGACAGATTTTATCAAGTTACTACTAGGTCCCGAGCCTGAAACCCTTACGGTCCATTTTGGCGTGACGCTGGTCCTAACCTGAGTGTGCAGCTTCGTCATGTGAATCAACATAATACCATTTCTGGTATTTTTAAACTAAGATTAGAAAAACTAATAGAATTATAATCTTTAAACCATAAAGCGAAGATTCAAGATCTTGTCTGAGCTACAATTTAACTGTAATTTGTCCACGAGTGTCCGGGGACGCAAGCCGATGAAACCAAGATACTAGTTTATACTGGTTTACACCGGCTTGTACTGGCCGTAACTAGTTTGAACTAACTTTTGGTGTTGCCATTAATAAAGGAGTTCATTTTAATTCGCTTTTGGGATTTATTTTCGGAATTAAGTTAGAGTGTTTTATGTTCCGAAGTAATTTAATGTCTACTGTAGTGTTAAAAGGTTGAAACTGAGTTTAATGTTTAGCGTTCCACATCAATGACTTTGGTACAGAATAGTTAGTAAGTTAATTTCGGATTCTGACACCTTCAAAGTAGCAACAGAATGGTGTCTATTTTGACAAACGTTCCTGACGCTATTTTATTTTTTGTTTATTTTTGGCGAAGGCTATCATCAGGATTATCCAAAGAAATTGGCACCCAGTTAGATTTCAATTCTTTTGTCGGCGAAGTGAACAACGACACATATTCTTAATATTGAACTTGGTTCCCATTTTCACATTGATGTTTTTTATGCGTTTTCTATTCTTGAGACACTCTGTAATATCCAGCCTCTAAATATCATAAAAATCTTTCCGTGATGCATGTGATGCTGAAAAATATCTCGCCAATCAAAACTGTCACCCACAAATCCTAAAAACAAACAAGATAAAATCCTCAGATAGTGAAAAGCCCAAACGTCCGTAGGCGTTCACTACAACAAAAGTACTGTCATTCTTGCATGTAGTATTCATGGAGCAGGGACGTGCGGTGTAACCACTCTTCACTATGTTAGTTGGCGTCCCGCCAGCAAATCCGTATTAACGCCATCCTCGTGTCAAACAGTAGTGTAATTCAGTGGATTGAATAAAACATGCGATTGCTGCGAATGGCTGAATGGACAGTTTTCTTTTGTCATGTTTATATTGAAGGGTTTGGCTGTTTCCTATGTGAATGGAGGTATCTCTGCAGTGTTTTGTCAGGCTAACGGACTTATATCGTTTAGTTTTTTATGGCAGATTAGATTTTTGTTTCGTATACCACAATTTGGGCTCTCAAAGTCTGTTAATGTGAGTCAAAGCCATCTAGGACCCCCTTCTGAAGCCTTCTATTCCTCTATTTAGTTTAGCTCTCAATAGTGGTTTTGATTTTCGTTTCGTATACCACAATCTTGAGCTGGAAAAGTTAGTTAATGTACGAACAAGAGCCCCGTGAGACCGCTATTCATGTAACATCTGTATCAAGATTCGACTACAACATCTGACAGAAGCCTAATTGTCACAAGTTTTGACTTCAACATGTCTCAGACACCTAGCGCATCACCTGAAATATTTCCAAATTACACTTCGGTGTGACACATATCCTATCTTCAACAAGCCAGTCACGAAGATGGTAAACAAGGTAGCACCATCATACGGCTCGTAAGTGATTTAAAAGCTTTCATAATCGAATGCTGGGTTATGGCCCACTGGCCCAGAGCCAGCCGGCGCCAATATTCGCGACGTATAGCCAATATCGTAAATGGGTGAATTTTGTTGTTTTGTTAATATGTTTGAAGTGTTGGCTGAAATATTGGTTTTGAGAAACGTTGATTGGCTAAGTGCAGTGTGAGTGGTTGGCTTTTTAATTAGTACTTGGATGTATGATTATTTTTGGGCTGTGTTTACTCTGTAATTAATGAGAAAAGAGGTAACTACAGTCTTGACTTTGAGTTTTGGAACCTTATTTTTGTATTAACAAAAACAAAGTTGTTGAAACGAAAAAAGCGCAGCTTCTCAGTGAAAACGAGTGTTTTCAATGCCATAGACATTTGACTCAGAATATTAAGCCTTAAACCAGTCTGTTTATGTGTAAATCTGTAATTACAAAAACTGGAAACAGGTGTTTTTTTTTATATCAATGTAAAATTTATATGAGGACGTTCGGAATGATTTATTTGTATTTATTTATAGTATTCATTTGTGCATCAGTGTCCCCTCCATTACGAATAGTCGATCCCTAAATACCAGTCAACTATCGATTAGGCCACCTATAACATCGACCATCTCAGTCTTATGTAGCTCTCTCCCAAGGTGAGGTAAACCGATTAACTAAGTTAGTAATCTAATGTGATTCCACTAACTTAGACTGCTTTGGTTTGCGATGCAGCCACTACCGAAAGTGTAGAGACATGGAGTTTCTAAATTTGTATACAAGACTCTACATGGTGTTGATAAAATCGATTAAAGCTCAAGGAAAATAGAAAAAGAGAAGTCTGCACTCTGTATTGCAAAGACCTTATTTTTTTTTTATCAGTTTTCACGAAATTTTTAGTACCTTAACCAAAGAAAATCCATACCTACCTTGAGTACCTTTGAGCTCTTCTATCTTAATGTAATGTCCTGTTAAGTATTTTGTGTGTACATAAATAAATAAATAAAATCGTCAAATTACCGACATATTCCCGAATTTTTCGCAAATGTTAATTATTTAGATATTGTATTAAGATAACACGAGCATTATTTTGCATAGTATCACTTAATATTTGAAGCTGATAAGTATACAACTTTCTTTCCAGCATAATCTTGATATTGTTCTGTGCCAAATGTCCCTGCTTAACCCCAATATCAGAGTGTATGATAATAGGATATAAAACGACGACTTAGCAAACATTTACTTGCTAGTCAAATTGTTTTGTGAGAGGCGAATTATATGAATGTTTACGCTTTATAGAAAATCATATGATAAGTACTTAGTCTTGTGAATTTAACAAAATAATGCATGAACACTTTTATTACTTTGGCTTGAAAGCGTTCAAGATTGAAAAAATCAGCTATGACTCTTTTTAAATCATCAGTTTTATGTAGGTATTAATCTTGATGATTCCTAACACGATAAACTATACTACTATTGATAACATTAACAACTGGAAGCATAGTTATAGCAAACATATCAACATTTCATGTGCACCTATATTATCCTCACAGTTATTTTCCCAAGGTGTACATTTGCTCGATCTTCTCAAGCCTGTACATTAATTATGTTCCCTCCAACTCCAAGTGAAATTGTGTATCACCTGCACGTTACGAATATCATACGCCTATAGCGCGTGTGACGGGAGAAAATGAGCGCGGTGAATGAGCAAATCTTTTTCGGCGTATTTTGTACACATCGCAAAAAACGTGAATGGAAATGTACACGAATTTTTGCTTTGGAGGAGGGAAAAAATATTAGCTACGTCTGCGATTTGATTTGTTCGAAGGATCTTCTTTTGTTTTCTTAGTTATACACTTGATTCGTGATTTATCTTTCCTTATCTGTTGCGTGTTTCACTGTTTTTATACTCTGTACTAAATTCACCATCCCATAAATAAGCCCATACAAAGCAAAGTATACCATAAAAACACCCATAAATTCCTTACATTTAAAACATTCTATTAGCAGATTGCAACCCGTTTCCCCGTAATCGCATCAACAAATCACGTATAAAACTTTTATTTACAAAAAAGATAGTTGACTGGCAGACTTCCAAGCTTAGTTCCCAACTCAGTTTCACCATTTAAATCTGTTTTACTGTTCAAACTTAAAAGTCTGGAAATGCTGAAAACTGGCCAGTTGCTAACACCGATGGAGCGGTTATGTCCTCATTACACGAGCCGAGTCTGCAACTCTGCAATTTACCCGACCTTTATTTTAATTCTGATGCCTGTTCAAATCTCGCTTTAAAATCTTGGGGACTTTTGTAAGGTTAATGTTCGTGTTAAAGCAACAGATAAATTATAACGTAGCCGTAATGTATTACCGTTAATGTAATTTTGGTTAATGTCGCAGATTTTCCTTGTATCATTAAGTGATATTTATAGACGCTTCTCTGTGTTTAAGGCGACATTAAATCATGAAAGAACATCCAAAAGAAAATCAAATTACAGAAAGTTTGAAACCAAAAAAGGGAGCAGTGAACACCATTGGAAGTGGGAGAGAGAGGTCATATACCTCTCTGGAATATACATTCCAGGGGGCATTAGCACAATAAATTATCAAATAAAGAAAAAAAACTAGCAGAACAGTAAATCTGCTATCTCTCGTTCTCCATAATATCTTATATTCTATGGCATCGTTAAAGTAGTAGTTTTGGCGCCATAACTGCTTATCAATGGATGTTCGTAAAAGTTATCGGCCCAAGATATACGTCTATAAACGTCTGGCTTCCGGCCAGGTAAGTGCCGATAAACATGGAACACACTTAACATTAAATCATGTGACACTAGGTTTATATCATTTGCTTCTTAACTGTATAATGAATAACATGTTTGGCGTGCCGCCAGATGGCGCCACTTTCCGCAGACGTCTGTTTGCCGAGAAAAATTGTTTAACTTTAACGACGTTTGAACGACGCAACTGCATTTGAATTTGGAAATAAATTGTAATATTATATTACTGTGTTCTGACTCCACAAATTGCATGTTGCAGAGTCGATGTCGTGGAATGGGGCACTTATTTCAAAATTTGTCGCAGATGGCTTCATTTTAAGTGAACAAGTTTGGAAATTAGAAATCCTAAGCTTGGAATACTCGCCAGTGTTCAGCTATAATTAAAATCTTCTGGTTTTGAAATGTAAAGTAGTCTGGTGAAATATTTCTTCCCCTCAAACGTTGGGACGGACATTAAGGAAATTTATAATTATTTTGTCCGCATATTTCAGTAAGTTGAACTCTCTAGTGAGGTTTAAGCCCTGTAATTACTTACAGTCACTTTAAAATAATTTTCGCCAACCTATTAAGTAATTAGAACTGAAAAATGGTAGGAACGTTTCTGTATTTTATTTACGGTTCTACGTATAAAATACTTCGTTCACTTCACCACTAACAATTTTTCCGTTTGTGCCCAGAGAAATAAAGTAGAATTAACGAAAAAAAAAGCTATTCACTGAATTAATTTACCTTTAAAAATATCATACCAACACTCACGATCTTTTTGAATGTAGAATATAATCAAGTATCCCATTGTTTCATCCGTTGGGATAATAAAAACAAACTCTTTATTTGTCCCTTCCCTTTAAAATAATTAACACAGCTTTGTTGCCAAAAATTACACAACATTATAAAAATTGCTACCCCCATTAAAACCCCTCAACCTTATCTCGGATGAATTTTAAATTAATTCAAAATACCAGTAGGTACTGTTACTTTGTTATTTATAGTCTGAAATTACTGTAGAAATCCACAGCGTAAAAAGCTATTTACAGTTTCTGAAATTGAAAGCTTTAAAAAATGAAATTATTGGGTTAGGTATCATACCCGTTTTTTATACTCTCACCTATTGTACATAAGCACGTCCGGTTTCCACAGCTTGTTCGGCGTGATCCTGAGGTCCTTGACCCCTCCATATTCACTGTCGTTCCACCTCAGGTTGTAGTCATTCCACTCCTGCACATCAATACACAATCAGAAATATCATCGTCAACACAAATAAAGGTGCGAGCAAAAATATTGGAGCATTTCTGATTTTGAAAAATGAATGCAGTAAAAAATTGGGGCGTGTACTGATTTTAAAAAAGGTAAGTGACATTAGAAGCAATTCCGAATTCAAAAAGTGACATAAGGATTTTTTTTATGTGGTGATTTCTTGTTTCAAAAAGGTAATGCAATAAAAAGGTTGAAGTAATAAAGAAGTTTTTAATAAGGTAAACGTGAAGAATGTAACGAAAAGGTGCTAGACACCTTAAGAGGTTCAAGAACAACTTTTCAATGTCAACAGGGCAGTTACGAAGTGCGGTGCTGTGAATTGTGAATGATAAATTGTGTTAAAATAGCGTTCTTAAATACTGATAGCGAGAAAATTTAGTAGTATCATAAATGTAATTTAATGTAGAGATTTTGTTGATAGTGACATTAGAGCCTGTAATCGTGTATATTAATATTAATGTCATAAGTAATCAGAATAACTCTGAATAATTTCAGTATTACTGTGCCAAATAACATAGTCCCTATTCAAAGTTGTGATAACTCTCGTCCACAGTACCATCGTGGAAAACTACAACAATTTGAAACGTGTAAAATATAACTTTGTCAAGGGGCTTCTACTCAAAGAATGGAATTTTACAATGTCATATAAAAATACATATCAAAAATATTCCAGTTATTCTGCTCGACAGTATACGGAACAATGGTGGGTGTCGTTTTACGGCCGATCTCAACGTAAAGATTTCCTTTTGCTTTATTCTGTATTCTGTTGCTGCACTGTGTACCTAGTTATAATACCGTAGAGAAAGAGTACAAAATAAGTATCTAAAATTAAGCTAATTTTCTCTTTATCTGATTGTAGACTGAGAACAAAACTATAGCACTGTTTATTATAAATCAATAAACAACTTAGGTATTGAATCCGTAAACTAAATACAGACTAATATAGACTACAAAGAATAACATGTATTCATTTATTTTCAAAGGTTTCCAAGTGCAGCTATACTTAATTATATTTCAGAATTAAAAATAGATGCTCTGAATCAAATTAATTCTTAAATATTAATTCAAATACCTAATTAAATTACTTCGCACATGACGATTCATTTCTGATATATTTCTTTTACAAATTCAGACCCAGTCAAGACACATGAGACTTTCATAAATCAATACATAGGAAGACTAAAAGCAAACACCCGTCTGTCGTGCGCGATCTCGTGTTAATAATTGATACTGTATTTCTACGGCATGTCAATATTTGTATAGAATCTATTAAGATGGTACAAGGTGACTAGTATAGCTTACATCAATGTCTGTATACACGCCTTGAGAAAGCAGATCTATACATATCTTATACGGCGTGTAACATAAGGTGTAATCATATTCCAGGGCTGCGGGACTGTTCGAAAAAGATACCGTGGCCCCAGAACACAAAGGGCGATGAAGGAACATGGATGGGTTTTAGTCAGTAAAAGTCTGACACTCCCTCCTGCTCCGCCCAGAGCGAGAGGAGACATTTGACGATTTCCCACCTGAATAAAAAAATTAAATAATGTGAAATCATATTTAAAGATACAGATTAACGAACTGAACAACTGTCTTTATGGGACCAATCAGCTGCCCCACACTGAATGTCTATACCTATTCGACCCAAATGTATAGGTCTGCTGTAGTGGCGACACTTTTAAACAAGCCTAAAAGCTTGACTTGCCTTATAACCGACTACTCTTCATGATTTTAGGGTTTCTGAACAGTTCACTTGCCATATGGGATTGCCGATAGTTGACCCCTAGGCACGCCTCTGGACACCTGATTTAAGTTCATGGAATAAATTGTTCAGTTTGAAGATTTGCAGCAAATCTTTACATATGACTACACCCTGTATGTTACACGCTGTATATATTATATGTTCTGTACCCTTATCGACTCTTTGTACATATACATATAGTCCATATAAGAGGTATCTTTCTCTTACAAGGCTGATTCAACTTGTTGCTACGTTCATATTTTATGTGTCTTCAGAGTACTGTATTGGCTTTTATACCGTACCCGCTATCCTTTCTCTCAACACAGCTTATTGCAGACGTCTGTTGTAGGTTTACTGACAAAGAAGTGCCTGTATTTACAAAATCTTGGCATGTTTAATATTTTTATTTCTTTGAGAACGAGTCCAAGCTAAATAGGGGTTTTGATTGATAGGAACAAATCAGTTTTCGTTGTTAACTTACTGATTTTCTGTCAGCACACACAGTATCTAAAATTATGCCAAAATAAATACAATTTAAAACTCTACTCATTCTCCTTTCATTGAAATCGCCCGGCAACGTCATCATAGATCAGTAATAGGATCAGTGTATTCAGTATGACATGTTATATAAATACTTCATGTGACAATATTGGAAACTGTACCAGTAAGCCAGTAGCTTCTTTCCCAAAATCATAACCTCCAAAATATTCACAGATTCACAATACAAACATAAAACCCGGGCACCCTTTTGTACACGATTCCAATATTGTCATCTGTGCTCACATCCACAGCAGCAACAATATCATCTCGCCAGCAACGATAACAACCCGTTCAGACCCCGGCAAAACAAAGCGGACCCTTCAAACTTCACCCACTCCTCTAATATTGCAAAAGTTAGACCCACAACTTAGCCATATCTACCTCTAGATAACAACGTATTTGTACAGTATCATATTAGATTCCCCGCCAGACGACTACTTACAAATAGGGTCATAACTCCAAAACTACTTTACTGTTTTTCGTGGAATTTATTGTTAAATGTAGCTGGATAAACGGGCTATGTTTAAAATCGAATTTGTGTTAAATAAGATTGGTTTTTGATATAATTGTGAAGATTTAGAAGGACTACTTTAAGTAGCTTACTAGCTTATCCAATTTGGGTAATTTGCCGGTGTGGAAGCGAGACAGATATATGAGTAATGTTCTCTCCTGAAGGGTTTGTGTATCAATTAGATAGTTTAACGGCTTTATTGTTTTCAGGCATACGGTGTAATATGTGGCAACTCGTAACTTATGGGCAACTTAAGTGCTTAAGGGATTGGCAACTAGGCGTATCTTGAAATTCCAATCGTTCAGAAATGACAGGGGATTATCGTGCCTAGGAATTATTATCATCCTATTATTATTATCGTCCAGTAAGTATCTGCTACTAATATGATAATATTGTTAAAATACGATTGACAGAACAAATGATATTTTTGCTCAAAATAACAAATTATAAAATCTGTCATTTTAAATCAATGACTTCGAAAGTACCACTGTCTTTGATACCACTAAAAACATTTTAATAATTTTCTTAACCAACTCTCAAGAGAGAACACTAACTTTGAAATTGGTAAAAGAACATGGTAACTTAGTAAATTGGTCGTTAAATTCAAGAACTTTGAAATTTAAACTTTATTTCAAAGCTCTCAAAGTTTATTTTGATAGAGTAATGTACAAATGAACTATGATAAAATATAGAAAATTTTAGAAGAGATGTTAAATTATAAAATGACAATGGAAAGTTTGCATGTTTTCATAAAAAGCTCTCGAAACTTATGTTTTAAAAGAGAACACAGATTTATGTATAGAAATATATTTTGTATAAAACTTAAAGTTGTTTGTACATTTCGCAATCATGTAATTCTGCAATTATGTATACATATGCACACGACACAACACAATCACAATATACCTACGTATACAATAAATGTATGCAAGAATACGATAGGTAAAAAAAGAAGTATACATCATTTACATCACCTCTAGAAAGCAATAAAACGTGCAATGGGAAACATGCAGAAACGTATAAAAAATACATAATTCCATTTACACAGCACATTTTGTACCTAAGAAGCTCGATTTTTCTAATTTCCTTGCAAGAATACATAGGCCTTCAGAGACCTTTCTGTCATTAACAAGACCAAGGGATTGGGGAACACTACTGTTTCTGTAACTAAGCTGCCGTATTGGTAAATGCTAAAATAATTATAGTTTTAATAGCTTAACTACATACCTTTATTGCTGGAAAAGTAAAAAATAATATACATTTTGTCTATGAAAGTATACACAAATTAATGTAACCATTTCCGCAATATACCAAAACAATGCAACCAACATCAAAAGTATGTAAATTAAACGTCATTGTTTAAATTTTTTATTAAAAAATTAAATAAATCATAAAACCAAAACTTCATCGATAAAATCGGGAACTGAAGCATAATATCTATTTTCCAAATCAAATAAAACTAAACGGGTCTATAACAATTTATTTTAAAAGTGTGTACATTTAATGTCAATTATGTACACAATATTTTAAAATTTCGCATTTTATGACGCATACAGGTACCAAGACAAAAACATTTCAAAGAAGAAGAAAGAGTTTAAAATACTTTTTAGAAAATATATTTTAAATAGTCGAAAACGTCGTCCCAATGAGTTTTAACTCCGCAGGCAAACTAGATTCGAGCATGGTAACCACACTTCAATTTGAACGAGGATATTATATTTCCCATAATAAACATTCCATGGCCATGCATAGTATGAAAAATACTACAATTTCTTGTAGCGAAAACAAAACAAAATTAACAGCGGGTACCCAGGATGTGCATTATCAATTTACAGTGTACATAAAACACATTTCATCTCATTAACAATATTTGTGCATATCAATATACATAAATCTTCACCAATATGTCACTTCCAATTGACCTAACGAGACCCACTTTAACACATCGTTTAAGTTATTTTTCAATTGAGAAACATGTATATTTTTTATGTTAGTATAAATTATCACGTCACACTTAATGTCAACCATTAGTACATATTGTTAAATGCATTGCGGCTTACACGGCAGTTGTCGCTGATATACACAAATGTCTATTCATTTCTGTCACGATATACTCACCATTAAGATGTATACAATTGTACAGTTCCGGCTATACTGACTACGTAAAGTTGAAAGTACTAAGTAGCTAACTTATGACAGTTTGTATGAAGGGATGCATGATAGGGTCTACTGGCTAGTCTACTGCTCGAGCCGGGGTCAGCGATGACGAGGAACGGACATGTCAAGCAACTCCCATACAAATATCATAAACAGGTGAATACAAAAAAGACTGCCGCATATTCCACAATGCTATGCAAGTTTCATAACAGTCATAGATTAGAAGAATAACCCAAACAGATAGACAGAACGAAGGTATAATATACAAAAAAAGAAATAAATAAAAAAAAGAGTAGAAACGAAAATAATGATTAGAAATTTTAGTGTTAATTTTAGGTTTGTTTTTTATTCACACTTACCAACGACAGCCATATATTGGTTATAAGTAGTTGATTCTTCTCGTCCTATTGGGTTAGACGATGTCAACAAAAACAGAAAGGGCGCAGTCAGTATGATGATCTAAACAAACTGTTCCACTCCGCCGGACACAATACTTAGGGGCTGGGGCGGCACGCGAAAATATCACTTATCATGCGTTCGTTAAAAGCTATTTTCGCGCGCCGCCGGACACACAATCTAAATAGATATTATATGCGTAGTTTACAACAATTTAACACTGACTCCATGCGACAGATCTGCCGCGAAGGCGGCGCCCTCTGTCCGCGCCCGCCTCCTGTAACCTTTCCTTCGAAGTGCATTAAATGGTGAATTAAAAAAGTGCGGTAAAATAGTGCTGATTGAATGTGGAAAAGTACGGTAGTTATCGCTCGTTACCCGGTAGTGTTGGGATTGCGGGGGGCGGGGGGCGAAGGCGCCATACCCGGCTCCTACCACTTACCAAATTGAGCCAGACGTTTGTGGTCAGGATTTGATTTTTCTCATCCTTATTTTGTAAAAGGTACGCACGCCGACGCAAAAAAGGAACGAAAAAATATGGTGAACAACAGTACCGTGTAGGGGACTAAGCTTTTTACCTCATTTCAATTTAGCTGACTTCACGCATATTTAGAAATTATACAATATCTCGTACCTTGATGACATGATAATTATTTTAGGGCTCGACTTTTTGAACAAAAGCAACGAATTGAATTACAAAGATTAAGGCAACATAGTAGAGTATTCTTTGAAGTCAGCTAAATATCAATCTAAAAACACAGATGAACCACAAAGTCGTTTTAATCTCTTGCCCTCGATTTAAGAGTGGGATAATCCACTTTAGCTGGGGCCAGTCGTTAAGAAGAAGCAATTAAATATTCCAGTGAATAACAGAGAGCAGTTGGGTGATGAGTAATGCGTTTTACGATTCCACTCGACGGTTGTTTTATACGGCCATTTGTAAAATATGACAGATTTTATTGTGACTAAGTTGAAATATTTGACGGAGACAGATTTCATTTTGGCGTTTTATGTTGTGATTCGTATTTTGTAGCTGCAGTCTAAGTTGAAATTCAAATTTTGCTTGCTTGGGGTCTTTGAGATGGATATTAGGATCGTCTAAGCTGTTACGAGCAGCAATGGCGGAGCTGCGATTTATTATGTTAGTAAATTCGCAGTACCTATTCGCTAAGTTCAGCATAACAGTTTCTAAACATACTTAAACCTAAAATAAACTTACTCCTAAGAACTTACATCTGACATATCTCTTTGTTTACACGATTAAATCGTAGGACAAACCAGTACCCTTAGACACATCTAACTATGGGGGAGCAAGGGTATGCGTATAGGAGATTCAGCCAAACTAGTAATAGTGGGCGAACCTTTTTTGAGCCTCACTCGCACAAAATCTTCCAAAATTAAAAAAGTGTTAATTTTTTTTTGCCATCAATCGTACACAAATGCAGACTCCGGGTAGCTAGTGTAGATGTTGAGATATTCCTGATAGAAGAATACCAATTACCAATCTAGAAATCGGACCCAAGACCTCTTGCTCACTCAGCAGTAGCATTTGTGATCACTAGACAAAGCGAGACAAATCTATAAAGACAAGACCACGACTTACTGGTATCACTACAACTCATTCAAATAAATTTACCAACGACCAAACTCTAAACGGTCCAACATAACTCCCAGGACCCAAATTCTATGACATGTTTATACCTAAGTTTCAGGAAGGATATAAACAGCGCTCTACAGAGTCCAATAAAGTTAAGATAGCATCTGATAAAACTTTATGACGCAAAGATTTATGGACCCGAGGGACCGGCGATTGATTGATTAGGTGGATAGCTCATTTTATGAATATACTGTAATATGTAATAACAATGTTCGGAGATATTGCTAATTCTGTAGTTGAGGAAGTATTTGGTTAAGTAATTGAACGGCTGATGAGGAAACTGCTGTGAATAAAGTTAGAAGAAATATAAAGGCAGAAAAACATAATGTAATTTTCAAGTAAGCTAATGAAACAATTATTTGACACCTGGGTGAAATAAGGACTACCATTGAAGGTTTTTAGCGCAGATAAGTCTTAAGAAATTAATTTTAATAAGTAAATGATACTAATTCGTTGTAAAGATTCGGATACTTACTATATCCTTAAATACAAGTCAAATGTACGTTTTTTGATTAATAAGAGATAGATGACTATTCATCCAAACCATTCAGAACTTCAACATCTTAACAGTTTTGACCATAAAATGGTAGCAGACGCGGGACAGCAATATTTTATGATCCAGTAACTCGACTGTGCCCCGACACTTGCCACTCTCGACAAGGACTCTCGTGCTCTCTCTAAACGGTGCAGATACTAGTGTTGAGTGTATGATAAATTCTGCAGTTAATATGGTAGAGAAATATGCTTACTTTGGTTTAACAAATTGGAATTTAAATAGTTTAATTTTAAATTCTGGTTCTGCATGTTGTTTCCAGAAAGACTTAGATTTTATAATATCACCCGGATATAAATTACCGGTACACCCAAATTTGTAAAACAACCGAATTTGTGAAAATATTTTTGAAAAATCTTTAAGATTAACTTAAAACCAGGAAGTCATGGGGAGTGGCCTTTGACAATCAGTGGTGTCGATTCTGTTGTGCACGAACTAAACTTAATTTAGGCTATTGCTATCTTTCTACTAAAAGGCAGTGGGAGAAAAGGACGGCTATAGCTATGAACTAAGTTAGAGATATCAAACTAGTTTATGCCTTGCGCTTCACCGTGTTTTTAGTCGACATGTTTTTACGTGCACCCTTCATTTGTATGGAAATATTATTTCCAACTAAATTTGAAAGCTCTAAATTACGTCCGTCTTTTTCTCGTTTTATTATAGAGAAAAAGATAGCAATAGCCTAAATTAAGTTTAGTTTCATCACTGTTTTTCTAAATATCCAATTACTATAAATTATATCTATTTTTCAATGGTCCTTTAAATATTCTTTGCCAAGAAAAAACCTTTCAAAAGGTATCAAGCTCCAATCTAATTTCCGTACTCCATTACGTACCCAACAATCAAGAAAAATCCCATTTCCTTTCCAATTAAGACCCATTTAATTCTATTAGCAAGACGTAAAACTGAAACTCTTCAAGAACTCTCACTCATAACACCACAACACTTCAATATGGAACTGCAGAATTATTCAATACAGCACTTAAAGCGACAAGGGCTTGCAAAGAACGCTTCACTACAAACTTGCGTTGCTGTAGGCGCTTTACGCTTTTGTCCTGCCTCGCTGCAGCGCTCGATTTTCGTGTCTTTTTTTTTCAATGTTCGGAGGACGGGGTTTGAAGGATTGTGATGGGTGAAGTTTAACGTGTGAGATTGTTGGGGATTCTTAATAATTATGTGAAAACCTCACTTTAGAAGATATCGTTATTATCATCCTGCCTTTATTCCTATTTATTTAAAGTCGGTGCTTCTCTCTTTTTCTTTCCTACATCTCATTTCTAGGAAATTTCTTCTTTCACACAATACATTCTTTTGTTTGGTTTATGTTTTTCTATCTATACGTACAGTCGTTTAAAATTACTTTATTGTCACATGCTTCTCACTAGTGTGTGTCCACCATATAAAAAAATATTTTTAAAGGTCCTACAAGCCTTCTCATTTTCTAACAAAGAACTTAACAGTTTAAATTTTATCCTCACTTGAAATCCTAATCTTACAGCAACATGTCTGCTGATCTATGCTAAAACTCAACATCGTTCATAAAATCATAACGTACATTCATATAATCATATGCAATCTCTTAGCATCCTTCTGCTTGCTTCGTAAATCGTATCCAGAGAGAAATGGTAGCTCCTCTAGTAGTACAGTCTTCATGTTTATAATCTCCTAGTAACCTCTAGGGACATGGTTGTGTTATATTTGAAATTCTGACGTATTTTGTGTATAAAATATAACATACTAGCAGTAGCGTTCGCGAAATTTTTATAAGCGGGTGAGAAAAAAAGTCTCAGTGTCAAATTTCCTTCAGCAGGCCTATTACGTATTTCTGTTGACAGCTCGAAATGATAGTAACTGGGCTCAGTGTCCATCAAATAGCTGTCAGGTTAGTTTCGTATTATGTATTACCAGTCGCAATCAAATATGACGTCATCGGTGCCCATCGAGGCTGATAGTCACCATCACCAACTCATTTTGACAGACGCTTTCGTATCGATTCTTCTAATATTGCGATTATGTAAGCATAGTGGACATCAAATTGATGACGACTGAGTTTGAAATGGCTTTCTTGAAAGACGTTACACCGTACCCGGGCTGAGTCATTGTAAAGTGATATCCACTCAGTGTGATACGTAATACCAATAATATGACATTCTCGGTTTTCATCAAAGTTCAATCCAAGCTTGATAGTCACTGGATATCAGAAAGATACGTAATAGCCCTACAGGTCCGTTCAGAACACCGTCTGTACATCAATACATCCAAATTTTCGCATATAGAGGAGGCACTTTAAAATAGACAAAGAGTCTGTCAGTTATTAAAAAAGTAGAAGCATGCATTCAAAATTGAACATGTATGTCGGTCTCCAAAGACACAACCTATCATTCTTTCCCTCCCATCACTCCTCTTCCTGCATTTCCAAAAGTTCCTCTCCGAACAGTCAAGGGATACAGATGGACGTTTCAATTTCCGCGGTAACCATTCATTTTACCATTTTTTACTGAATGTTTTCTGCCGACATTTTTTAACGTACAACACGAATTCTGCGTTCAACTTACGTGACGAGATTTTTTATAGAATTCACTTGTTGAAACCCAATTGATATGTTTGGCAAAATAACAAGTGTTTTAAGGGTTATTCTGTTCTTCAAAGTAATGCTGTTTTACAAAATATTTCACTAAAACTAGGAAACAGTTATTAATGCCATAAAAATGGCGATTTTTTTAGCTGTATTATAGTTTCATACAACAATGTCCAAAGAGTATCTGTATTAAACCAAGTTACTACAAATTATACAAGTTATATATTTTTTATTAATTATTTTATTAATTGCTTTAATATTTACTTTGATTCACTAGAGGTATACCTCTGCCTATCCTTTCAGGAATAGCAGGCGTAGTCATATGACGATAACGTCATATGACTAAAAGATATAGATAGATATAGATGGGATAAGTATTTAATCAATTTAATAGAGCTTAAATAATTAAGCTCCATTAAATTGATTAAATACTTATCCCATCTATATTTCGTTTCCTGTACCCGGAATCGCACTTATTAAGTAAGTAGTTAAAATAAGCGATTCTCCCAACATACTAAAACTATCCGTACCTGATTAGTTTGTCGGCCATTCGAAAAGCCAGCCTCCCTGATTATAATAAGTTTAATACGTATGTGAACGCAGGTTCACTATTTAGTTTCCAAATATGCAAACAAATACGTGCATATCGAAAAACAACTCCAATACTTCAATTTATGCTACAATTTGAAACAATTCTGACACTTTCGAATCAACAAAAATAACTCAAATTAATTTACATTAACATCAAGTTCTTATTCGTTAAAATAACATCATTTGGAAAGAAGGACTTGAACAGACTTCACAGTAGGTACGTTGATACACATTTAATTTGCAATAATGGAATTCATAACCATCGGTGTATTAAAATACGTAAATTGAACAAATGTAATTTACAAATTAATCAGATTTTCTGTGAACGTGTTAATATTTTCAACAGGCCACGGAACATATCTGTTACTCGTGACTATGCCTGCTATCTGGGATGAAAAGTAGCCTATAATATGCTTCTTTAGGTCTCAGACTACCTATATAAAGATTCGATTGTTGCAATGGTTTAGGCTTGAAAAAATTCGGATTGATCAATACTTTAATACTATACTATATACTATACTAATATTGTATAGAGGTAAAAGTTTGTATGTAGGGGATAATCTTCGTAACTACTGATCCGATTCCGAAAATACTTCAACTAACGGGAAGCTACATTATCCCCGAGTGTCATAGGCTACATTTAAATCGTTTCCGTGGATTAATTTCCGTACATTATTTATTTATTTATTTAGTACAGCATAAACCATCATCATCATCTGCCTAGCCTTTTCCCAACTATGTTGGGGTCGGCTTCCAGTCTTACCGGATGCAGCTGAATACCAGTATTTTACATAGAGCGACTGCCTATCTGACCTCCACAACCCAGTTAGTACCGGGTAATATTATACCCCTTGGTAAGACTGGTTGTCAGAGTTTTTGGGCCACTGACTACCTAACGACTGTCAAAGATCTACAAATGACAGCCGGGACCAACAGCTTAACGTGCTTTCCGAGGCACGGAGGAAACTCGGTATGTAAGGGTGGTCATCCATCCACAGACCAACCTAGGCAAGCACGGCTTAACCTAAAGATCGACCGAGTGGCTGGTATTACTTAGCCACGAGCTCCTCCTTAGTACAGCATAAACCACTAACACTAAATTAAATAATCATTTTACTCGGTCTTCTCGCAGAACCACAAACATTCTAACATAATCATCTTCCATTCATCAGCAAACAAGTCCATTCCAGAGTTGGTCTCCACGAGCGCTTTGAACATCGTAAGTATACGCGGTTTATGGGAAGTGGATCGAGCTACATTGCGTAAAAAAGAAAGAAAGGATATCGCCCTTCCTAGGGTTATTTTCGCTTAACAACTGTCACTACATTTTCTTGATGAGATTATTAACCCCACAACTTTCTCCACGAACAACCAAAACACGACTCCCTCATACCACAAAATAAAAGGAAATAAAGTAGGTAACAACAAGATTTACAGACACTCAACCTACATTTACAGGGTTCCGTAATAAAACAAAGAAACATTAGTAGATACCTATTTGGTGATAACTTTGTTTGCCATTACGTTGGTGAAGTTAATCAACCGTTCTAGTTCTAAGTACTTTTACGCCCGTTTTCTCTAATACAATCATCTGCCTAGCCTTTTCCTAACTATCTTGGTATCAGTTTTCAGCCTAACCAGATGCCAGTGCCGGGTGCCAATACCAGTGTTTTACATGGAGCGACTACCTATCTGACTTTCAGAACCTAGTTTGTACGGGATAATTCGATACCCTTTGGTAAGACTGGTTGTCAGAGTTTACACTAACGACTGTCAAAGATAAATGGCAGCTGGAACCAACGGTGAGGTACGGAGGAAACTCGGTATGTTATCAAACACTGTTTTAAGCTTTCACGTTCACAACAAAGAATGAGATGGTATTGAGTATGCTCAAAAGTAGCAGCCAGCAACATAATAAGGACTTCACAAAACCTAGTGATACTGTGAGTGTGTTTTGCCGTGACTAAGTGTACGAACACAGTGGCCGCTCGAATCGAGCGTGCGGCGGGGCGGCGCGTGCAGCGTTCATGTCAAACACATGCATTTATACGTGAGTGGCCACAGTAGACGCCCGTCGCGTTGGTCGGCAGCTCGACGCCCCGCAGAACGCGCCGCCCGACGCTATAGCGTCGAGCGGCCACTGTGTTCGTACACTTAGTATCGAGTTCCAGTAGTGCGCGAAGCAAAAGACAAAGAAAGAGGGCAGACAGATTTGTCTGCTCCTAACAATTTTTCCATCCACCCGCATTCTCCAGTTAACCCGCGATCATGGCGCTTGCAACAGCGTCGAAATATCGGGAGCTCAAAAATAATCAATAATCACATAAGATATCCCGTAAGTGGCATTTTAAGTTGGTATGTTATGAGTGATCATCCATGCACGAACCAAACTAAAGATCGACCCGAGCGGCTGTTATTATTTAGCCGCGTTTTTTCTAACACAATGCGACACACAAAAATATACTAAATAAAAAATCTAAATATAAATATATCTATATAATATACCTGTATTAACAAATGATTAAATGACTTATGACTTTAATTAATGCCTAAATGAAAGAGCGCCGTTAGATTTTCAATTTTCGGATCAACGACGAAAGTGTAAATCCAAAGTGCCTTAATATTTAGGCATTCATTTAAGTAGCACTCTGGTGATAGCAGACATTAGACACACTACAACCCTTTACATAAATAGGTGTCTAACGAGAAGTACTAAAAGGACAATGGCAGCCGCCCATACATTAATTTAGCTGAGATTCAATTATTGCGTCTTTAAATAAAAAATATCTTGTTTAACTCGGCGTCAACTTCTGAATTAGTTTATGCAAGAATTTTTGTCCGAGAAGGCCGAGATAAATAGAAATTCAGTCAGTCAGTTTTGTAGGTTATGTCTATGGTAATTCCTCCAATTCGAGGAAGATAAGGTGCAAACCCACCTCGGCGCATGCTGTGCGGGCACGCGGCGCATTTTAGCTACGTGGTTTCATTTGTTTTACTTTCAGCACAATGCGCAAGCGTCTGCGACATTTTTATTACTAATAACCAACCAACAGGGCAAAAAGACTATTATCCCAAATCTAAAAAAAAAAAATCCGTTTGACAACTGTTGTCAAACCAAGTTATATTTTTTCAGATTTAGAATAATAGTCTTTTTGCCCGTCATTAATTGAAAGTAGGTAATTCATTTATTTTTACACTACAATATTTTTAACTCCCCTATGTAACACTTCTACTTAGAAATAAACAGTATTGTTAATTCATTTACTCCGTTTAATTACAATAACAAACTAAAACTGATCCTATTACAATAATGCTGTACCTACTTACTGTCAGTTGGCAGAATAAATATAAAATGGCAACACTAAACGTCAATGAAAAAATCAAATAACTTTTCAATTATATTAACTTTTTTATCCGGCCATAATCTAGTTAATGTGAAACTTTGAAAAAACGTAGAAAAATAATGGAACTGCCTTCGTATTTAAGTCACTTTTAGACGCTCAAATAAAATTCAGCTAAGATCTCGCCATCGTCCTTTAGGTTAAGCCATAATCTTTGTCTTGACAAATATCATAAAAGCTCATAAACTTTGACAGCAGCCATTGAGATCCTATCGTGTACTAAGGAAGGATAAATTCCTTACTTAATACTAAATTCTTATTGTGCCTAGACATTTATTAGATTACTAGCTGACCCGCGCAATTTCGTCTGCGTCACATAAGAGAGAGAGAGGGTTAGAGAGAGTGTGAGTCAACCTTCAGAGATAGACATGCTATCAAGGACTTTATTTTTATTTTTAATAGGAATACGCCAAACATAATTGTTGCGTAACTTTAACCGTTTATGCAGCGCACGCAACGGAAGCTCTCAAAAGTAATACATTTTCCCTGTTCTATTGCAATGCATGCTAAGACAGTTGTCAGTTGTGAAACAGTTGAAAAACATTGACGTAATGCAATATTGCCCACCCTCCCAATTTATTAGCGTGATAATAATTATATAGCCTATGTCCTTTCCCAGGTTGAAATATATCTCCTCGCCAAATTTCATTACGATCCGATCAGCCGTTTAGTCGTATAAAGGTAGCAAACAGACAAACAAACAGAGTTACTTTCGCATTTATAATATTAAAGTATGGATAGCTTATGCCCGCGGCTTCGCCCGAGTGGAGTTTTATAATGTGCCATGGCAACGTACTACTGGGGTAAAAAGTATATTATGTGTTAATCCAGGTTATAAACTATCTGTGAGCCAAATTACATCCAAATCTGGTCAGTTGTTTTTGCGTGAAAGAGTAACAAACATCCATCCATCCATCCATCCATCCTCACAAACTTTCGCGTTTATAGTATGTAGGATCTATAAAGTATTCTATACTATCATGCTCATTTCAAATCATCATCATCATCAGCCAATTAATGTTCCCACTGCTGGGACACAGGTCTCCTCTCTATGACAGGGAATGGGCTATAATTCACCACGCGAGCCCAGTGCGGATTGGTAGATGTCACATGTCTTCGAATTTTTTGATTCTAGGACATGCATCTTCATGATGATGTTTTCCTTTACCGTTTTGAGAGCAGTGGTGATGAAATAACTTACACAAAGTAATGCGCCTGTCCGGGTTCGAACCCACGACTTACCTACTGTTCGTAATTCGGGGCCGCCACCTCTGGGCCACCACTGCTCTGAACAAATATTTCAACTTTATATACAAAACTGTAGATTTACTAACAAAGCTTTGTCAAAGAAAATCACGTTAGGGGAAATATTCAGTGCCAATCCCTTTTTTTTCGTTTCCGACTTAAATATTCAACCCTTCTTTTGCTATTCAAAACTATGAAAACAGAACTCGTGATAAATTCCACGTGTTTTTCTTTACGTACTCTCTTTTGATAAAAAAAAACCTAATGGAATGTAAAAAAAAGTGCAGCGGAATTGGCAGCTTTGATGTTTTGAGCTTGAAAACATAAAAGAGTCGGATCAAAAGTTTTGTGAGGGTAGCTGTGAATACGTAGTGGAATTCCGATAGCTATACTAGTTAACAGATGTAAATTTACTTGAAAATGATCCAACATTTTCCTATCGAAACATTATTCAAATTAGTATAAAAATCCGAAACTATTTTTGAGTGTTAAATTCCTCAACTGCTGCAGGTGTTTTGAAACTACAAGATAAGGTCGGTATTTCAGCAGCTAATTAACATTAAAGTTTATTTGTATCTAAAAACACACACATTGAATCTAAAAACTATTTTGATTCAAAATCAAGAGACATTAGGTCAAATTAGGTTGAAAATCAATACTCTATGAACGTCATTATCTATGTATATAATAAAACAGTAAGAAAAGAAAAACTGTACATTGAGAATTTTCGAGAAAAAATAAGTGACTTTTGTTAGAAAAACGTAACTGATGATAAAAAGTAGACTTTTTAGAATTTTTGTCTGTTTGTCTGTGTGTATGGTACGGCTTCACGCCAAAACTACTGGATAGATTGAATTGAAATTCAGCAAAAATGTTTTTTGCAAACCAAGGAAGGCTTTAGGCTACATATTATCACGCCATATGCTATAGGAGGTAAGCAATATTGATTTTAAAAGGTTTTGTTCGTAATTGAATGAACAAAATGACATGTTATAAGCTATATTATGTGACGCAGACGAAGTTGTGCGGGTCAGCTAGTTACATAATACATTCCTTCAAAATGCCCTTCGCCATTTACAAGAGTTTCAGCTGGCTAGAAGAAGTGGCGGGAGAAACTGACCAGCTACACTGTCCGTCTGTTACGTTAGAAGTTCCAGGTTACAACAATTCTGGTGAAGAATATAGAATATAGAATAGAATGTAATCAGTAAATGGTCAGGTGAATTTACATTTTTTTTTCTTTATTTCGGACTACTTTACGCAACTTTAGCTTGTATTATTCGAAAAATTAGGATAGGTTTCGATAATAGTCACGGTGCTCACGGCTTATTGCGGCTCCATCAATCTCTGTATTTAAAATTGATCCCACACAAGACCTAAACATACTGCCAAATATTACCTAAAACAATCTACCTTAATTACTGCGCACATATAAGCCATTTTAGTAGGACATTTTCTTGAACACAAAGTACCAAGTTCGAAGGACCATTAAAGCTATCGACTAAACGTAAAATGTAATCGTTCTTCCACATTACGATGTTTGCTGTACCAGCGAACCGTTATTGAGAACGAGCTACAGAAATTGTCCGCAAACAAGTATCCAATTACATGGTTACCCCACTAATAAGGGTAATCGGGCATTATTTCTTGTGACGTCATTTATCAAGGTCAATGAACTTAGGTATGATTAGGTTTTCTGTGTCAGATATTTCGCTGCTATAATAAGTGCCTCTTCAAAGGCCACGCTAAAATTAGTCGATAATTAAAAGGGGCAACTCTGAAGAACCTTTAAAATAAAAGAGTTCCATTTTCAATTTAATAACATAACCAAGAAAATAAAAGACTATCAATAATAATATAACATCACGACTATTTTTCCCAGGGACAGGTAAAATTGTATCTAGTTGGTTCACTTACATTTCATCAGTTAAGTTTAACCCTCGTGTAATAGGGGCAAGGAATCTGCCATTCATTGAAGTTGCTATTGATTAAACAATGAATCTTAAAAACTTAGCAAAAGTTTGTGAGAATGATGTTTGTTACTTTTTCACAAAAAGAATACTAAACGGATCAAATTTGCCACATAGATAGTAGGTAGTTTGACCCCGTGGGACAGTTACCAACATTCAAGCGGGCGAAGCCGCGGGCATAAGCTAGTAAATTATAAATGCCATGAAGATAAATAAAACTTAAAAGACGTTCGACAATGGGAACATCCCCATTGAAGCCTTATCAAGTCTGAAATATGCTGTTATTCCTCAACTCATAAATTGACATGAGATTTGACAACAGATTAACTTGAGGGGGCTTTACCCAACGAGGGGTGAATCCGAAACAACCCCTAGCAACGAAACTTTTGCTCTTTACAAATTCAGTACGATATTCCATCCACTTGTAATTCAACGAATTGGAACAATGGGAAATATTATTATTTATCCAAAATTTGCAAATGTATTATAATATTATGCTTCCCAAAACTTTGGATCTACACAAATAACGTGGGTTTACTCAAATTTCGTGAAGCAATATGGCCATTTGCTGCGTTATTCACTGGAATATTTTCACCAATAAACTTGTTGACGGAACATTTTGTTACATATCTTGAGGCGGGGGACTTGTTTTACTACAAATTGCTAGGTAAAAATGATTATTTTACTAGCCATCGGAAACTACAGTCAGCCTTAGAAAACCTTGACTACACTTAGAACCTTGTCATATCTTGCAAATCGCGAAGTCAAACTTGATTTTATATGAATTGACAACTAACGAGTTAAATGAGACAGAGTTCTAATGTGATCGAAGTTTTCAAAAGGTAGTTTTAATAAATAAGTTAGGTACTAAATATAAGGTTTAGGTATTAGGTCACATCAATTACGTAAGCTTCTGTTGTGGTGAGGATTCTAAGGATCAAACTTATAGCCTAAACTTTCTAACTTAATCTATGTAATCGTGTAGGTAGCTTAAACAGTTAAGAAGAACCTAAACAAATATCAAGTTACCCAAGGAAAGACACGTGTTCCTTCAAGTTTAACACTACCCTTTTGCTTTTATATAAGACTAGCGGACGTCACGCGGTTTTACCCCCGTAGTTCCAGTTCCCATAGGAGTACGGGGATAAAATATAGCCTATGTTACTCAGGGTGAATGTAGCTTTTAAATGGTGAAAGAATTTTTGAAATCGGCGCAGTAGTTTTTGGGTTTATTCATTACAAACATACACACACACAAAAATACAAATATTTCCTCTTTATATAATTAGTGTAGAAATACTCACAAATATAATTATCTTTGTGTTTTTTTTTTTGTATTAAACCTAGTGGCAAGAACTGCAATCCAAAGATAGATTACATTGCATTTATTTCATTCAGAAGCGAAGTTCCAACAATAAAATATCACCCGTCCAAACTTGTTTAACTGTATTTGTCAATTACATACCCACTTTTCTAACAAAAACTGCCACCTTTCACTGATCAAAACGGGTTCCTTCTATCTGGCAGAATCTTGATGATCCGAAATTTATTTGGCATAACACACTTGGCATAATCTTCTTTAAACGAATATTTTTAAGGCATAAAAATGATTTAATATAGTTATTGTTTGGCCGAATGTTTGTATTTCCGAATTTACAATGGCATACTTTTAAGATGGCAGAATTTTATTTGGCATAATTACCTTTGGCAATGTTCAAATTTCGCACAATTTCACTTGGCATATTACGAAGATGGCAGAATTTAATTTGGAATAATTTTATTTGGCATTATTGCCATTTCTATAAAATTGCATTTTTAACCAAACATTCAAATATTGTCTTAAAAAGTCAATATGATGGGCTACAAAACTTAGTGACAGAAACGAATCGCTCCAAAACCGACTTTACGTAGTCTTGTCTGCCCTACCCCTAGAGTGTAATTTAAAATCGCGTAGGCGCGGAGGGGCGAGGCGGCCCGCGAGTTGAGGAGCAGGTTGTTGTAACACTCGCCGCCGCTGCTGAGGCTGGCCGGCGAAGCCGGCCAGCAAGCCGAAGCTGCGGTGGTGAGCGTTAAACACATCTGCGACGATACTCGCGTGGGACCGCCGGAGCCCCGCAGCGCCGGAGCCGTGACAGAAACCATGCCTGCTGCATGTTGCATGCTTGCTTGCATGCTGCATGCTTGCTTGCATGCTACATGCTTGCTGCATGAATGGTGTATGCTGGTTTGCATATTGTATGCTGGTTTGCATGTTTGCATATTGTATGCTGTGTGTGAGACTGCACAAACAGACTCACGATGTCCGCGATTACGCGGAGCCCTAATCAAAATAATATTTGTTCAATCGACAAAGTGAAAACACCTATTAGATACATTTACCATCACGTTGGTACCGGTGATGTGACGTAGTCCCTGGTCACGTCGTATCTGAGTGGGGTGTAAGTATAACTGTGGTTTGTGTGGTGTATGTGTAGTTATGTAAGATTCGACGGTTCCATGGACGCCCACAGCGCGCACCGTCGACTCCAGGATCAAACCTTCAGATCCCACACGTGGCACCTTTCACCAATGTCCAACTGAATTTTATCCCGGTTTGCTAACCCAATCGGGGATTCACAATAGTCCAGCACTAAATTTAGGAATTTACCGGCGTTCAAATGACACAAAAAAGGCCGGACATAACCAACAAATCACTCGCGGTCAAGACCCAAAATGGCGAGATTTCTCAATTTTCACTCAATTATCAACAAAATATCAAACACCGATCAGGATTGTATCGGATTACCATTAACTCAAAGTTTCAATCAATAATTACACGACAGCCGCGTGCACCAAATTACAAGACCACGGAAGCGAGTTTTTTCCCAACCAAAATTGCACTGACAAGCAAAACGTCATCGCACAGATTCGCACAGACAACGAAACGTAATCTGTCAAACGTCAAAAAGGTGCGTTCAGAAACTTGGTGGATGAAACATGCTGGTTTGCATGTTTGCATACTGCATGCTTGTTTGCATACTGCATGCTTGTTTGCATACTGCATGCTTGCTGCATGCAAGATGTATGCTTGTTTGCATGTTTGCCTCCTGCTTACAGGAAAATAAAAACCACATGTTCACAATCAACTGTTTTAATGAATTTTCTGTGATGTGGATGTGATAGATGAGTATTTCCATTGTTATGCATAAGAAATGTATGCCAAAAGATTATTCTAACTGTAAACTTTCTGAGATATGATAGTTCTGCTTTTAGTGACTATCGATATAAAATTTATGCCAAGAGATGATTCTGGCTGTGAACTTTCTGCGCTTAGATGGTTCTACTTTTAATTTTTATGCACATGAAATTTATGCCTAAAGATGATTCCGACTTACAAAATTATGAGTTTTAAATGTATGATAAATGAGTGCCTGCCAAACGATTTTCTGCGAAATGAAGTTTATGCTATCCGCTGTTATGCAAAGTAATATTATGACTTAAAAAGTTCTGCTATAAAGGGGGGACCCGATCAAAACACATTAAATTCCTTCCAAAAAAGACCCCAGTATTATCCAAAAATTCAGAATTTCGGTCATTCAGAACCTTCAATTTGTGACACGGTCGGTAACCGAAAACTGTCACCACCCTTCAAACGCGCGCGATGGAAATCCCTTCGACACTTTAATCCCCGTATAAAAGTGCTTTTTCACAGAGAAATAGCGGTTTTATACAAGAATTATTATAGCGAGATCGCTCAAGCGTCCTTATATTAAAATTATGAATGAAACTACACATTTATTTTTGTAGAGATGAGATAAAACTGTCCCGTTCTCATACTTTGAAAATATTGCGAAGCGCTGTTTGTTGTCGTGTTAGTAAACATCATTTTGTTTCTAGAGTGGTAAACAGATCTATAAAAATAAGAAATCTTCGGATATTTCATGATAAATTTAAGATTTTTGAGCTACTGATCTGTTGTATTATAAACAAAGGCATTTAAATATACATAGATTTAGTATTGTGTGTTCGTACTATTAATCAAGCGTTGACTGTTACAAAATAAAATTGGGTTTAGCCTTTATTGTCTTTATCATATCATTAGCACTGGCTTTGTAATTTATGTGTACAATATAAAATAAACAATAAATTTATTATGGATTCGACCTTGTAATTTTTGAGGTACCTAAACTTACCTATACGTGTAAGAGCCAATTTCATTTTCCCGATATGTGCTATCTACCACATTTGAAAAAAACCGGCCAAGTGCGAGTCAGACTCGCGCATGAAGGGTTCCGTACCATCGTAGTACCTGCTTAAATTTTTTATTTATTTTTATTATTTGTTGTCATAGCGGCAACAGAAATACACATTATGTGACAATTTCAATTGTCTACCTACTCCGAATCATGAGATGCAGCCCGCTGACGTACCGGCCGACGGACGGACGGACAGCGGAGACAAATTATCAGAAAATTACGTTACAAACTGCTAGATAACTGTATCTAATCTACAGTAGTGTTATTTGAACATAATTTTGCCACCTTGAAAGACACGCTTATCTACTACCCTTTAAGTTTGTATCCTCATCACAACAGAAGCCATACAACCACAAACAGACTCACCACGTCAATGATCTGCTGAAGCGTGAGGCCGAACCTGACCTCCAGCGGTTCGCTTTCGTTGGCCACCGGCCGCTCCAGCGTGTTGTAGTTCGCCAGTAGTGCGTTCAGGAGACGCTTCTCGTGGGGGCCTTGCTCCGATACTGTGGGTGGAGAAGATAGGTGGTGTGTTAGTCAGGGGGAATATTAGTTGCTGGAAAAAATCAAAGCAAAGAGAAATGGAAGGAGGGTAAGGAGACCAGCAGTTGCCTAGCCGTGAATATGAAACTGACAGTTTTAGGTTAGTTGGCAAATGTTGCTGTGCTGGGATATAGGCGTCCTCTGTACACGAGGGAGTAGGCTGTAATCCAGGCTAGTGTTGGGTTAATTGATGTCACATGTCTTCGAAACTTAAAATAATTATCTACAAATTATGGAGGGTAGAGGTAGACAATGGACAATGGTGAAAGACATTGTGGCAGTTAACATAAGGGAATTGAACAGAATATAGAAGTTATTCTAAGTTGAAGATCTAGTATAAAGATTTCACCAGAAGTTGAAGGTTACTCATAATAATCAAACAGAAAAGGACATTTTGACTTCAAAGTAAATGGAAACTTAAAAGGAGTCAATAAAGAAACATCAAAGGCGTTGTATATTGGAATGAAGGAAAGGAATTAGTTGTTAAGGAAAATAAAATGAACACAAATTACGGTTGACTTGAAGTATTAAGTATTTTCAAGCCAAAATGTTTAAGGAAACACGATCAAATGGAATCAAAAACATAAAATAAAGTCAGATTTCAATTTAATAACGTTTAATATTAAAGAGATCCATTGATGAGAGCTGAGGTGTGTTGATATCGTAATTTTAACCTTAAGTTCTTTGTTTTTGAACCTATTTTTATTTTACTTACACATTTCTGGAAAAGAGTCAACATTGAAACCTAGTCCAATAATACGGCTGGATATTCTTGTAACTGGAATACACACAAATGTCTATGGAGTTATCTTGCGCAAATATATTCAGGGCATGTAAACATACTTTGTCATAAATATGTATCAAGAATTCGTCGACACTTCCTACAATAGCTGTATCACAATCCGGGAAAAACTTCTTATTTCCTATCAATATACGACGGCACCGTTTCCTGTGATACAATTGTATAGAATAGGGAACGAGGAACTTTTATTTCTACGAAGAAATAATCCTATATCTCCATATTGATCTGAACAAAGCAAAGTAATAAAAAGAAACTGCAGAGCAATACCAAAGATAAAGCTCATAACAATAAATCCAACGATTAGGAGAGTTTCACAACAAAAGAGATAATTCTTAAAGCCTTTGACTTTTCAACACATACATCTAGCTCTTCAACTAAGTGCATAGAGGTAGAACAAATCTTTGAAACAAAGGCACTCAATAACTTACGAGACGAAAAGAATTAAGAGGAAAACAGACCATAATTTTTCACAACAAATTGGACAAATCCCTATAGTTCAGCGGCCGAGAACTACGTACATCCGCCACAAGAATAACGACTGGATAAGCCTGTCTACGCACCTGAACTTTTAGAAACCACAAAGTGACCTTAACGTCGAGGGTATAAAGTCCATTTTTGCTTTACAGAAAAGGCTTACAAGAGTCCGGCTCCAAGGATCAGCAATAAACACTCATTTTAGGGGCTTACAATGCTCTTATACGTGATGTATGAAAGCCAGAGTGTGACAAGTATAACGCGCTCGTACGCCCGGATTAGTGCGTTAGAAAAGGATAGATATAAGTGCTCGGTTGTGCGGGAAATCAGGTAATTTATTTTCTTTGGTATCTCCAGGTCTCGGGAGGATTTCAGAATGGTCTAATAGTTTTTTGACCAGTATATATCTTGTTCGTTCTCACATTTGTTTGCTTTACACTGGATTGAGAATGCTAAAAGCAATAGAAATCCTTTTACTACGTACTTTCGTTTAGTTTAAGTTTTGTAATTATTAATAGTTCTAGTTGTAGTATGTAGTTAATGTACATAAATAGATGGCTTTAATAAGTTATAATCAGTTCAATTTTACAACGTATTTAGTTTAGTTTGGGAGATTACAAGCCAAATTTACAACTTCAGTAGTGAATGGTTAGAAAATTGGAAAGCCCTACATTGTTCTGTGTCCATTACATAGAAACTGTATGAAATATCGTATTAAGAATAATTGTAACAACTAAGAGCGGATATTTATTTATTTTATTGGGGAAATTCGCCCTAAATACTCGATGCCCCATTCAAAATATGAAACTTTACATAATTAATACGCCTACTCGTTTTTAGCAACTCAATCACAATAATTAATACATTGCAAAATGTAATTAATCAAATTCAACCGAATATTTTAATTGCAATTACTGCGGTTATATTGTTCGAAAAGTGTTAATTGGTGGCTCAATAAATACTATTACTGTTCATTTGCTAAGTGACTGAAAATATTTTGTGTGTACTTGTCTAGTGCATTATTTAACAAATATCATTTTCGAAAAACCCTATCATATTGTACTTTTTTTTTTTTCGACAACAGTTACTTATATCAGATGAGTATTTCACAAATCCTCGGACAGTTTGTCAGCAGTGTTCTCGTACAGCTCTTAGTTTAGTAACTAAGTAAAGACGAATCCAAATTTTAATAATTACCAACCGATAAAAACAACGAACGAAGGAAAATAAGGTTTAAAAAGATTATTACAATGAATACTGACTGACACTGGGTTAGACTGGCAGCTGACCTCAACATGGTTGAAATAGACCTGTTGGGCTGTGGTTATAAATTGAATAGTTTTACAGGCACAGGCTCGCGACGTTGTCGACATGTGGGATGTGAGTATAGCAGTCTTTGTGCCGATAGTCGTGTCGCCCAATGCCTGAATAGCCTTGACCAACATCTGAGGAGGCTCTCGCTTGGCAGATTGATCAAGGGCTCTTGAGGAAGCTAAGATCTTGTTTCAGAAAGCAGTACTCCTGGACATGTCACGTATTGTTAGGAGGTTCTTCTCTCAAGAGCCCTGACCACCGGTAGCTCGGGCCCTGTTTCCGATGCCGGTGGGCTATTACTATTTTTTACATTTTTAAGTGGTTTTTATATATTTTTTATTAATAAAAATATTTAAAATATAAATAGTATCTGAGGAAAATGCATAAACGGAATAATAATGTTGTTTCAAACCTTTATCAACATAGTTAACTCTAACTTATCTACTACTAAATTCTTTATTTATGTTCTTTAGTACGGCATATTGTACCTACATGTAAGAAAATTATACTTAAACTCATACATCTTCCTATACTCTAAGTAAATCCCGGCTCTAAATTATTCGTCTAATACGTGTTACAAACTGCGATATAACCCGCCTTACTGATTACATCACAAACAGTTTGTTTGATACCAGAGAGTTATACAGTTAGGGTGGTGTAAGTTTGGATTTGGAGTATCATACAAGCATTAAGTTAAAGTAGTTCCAGCAAGGTGGAACTTGAACATAATTATGGAGGTGCATTCTGGCTTGACTGACCTGCTAACACTTTGCTGGTTAGCTAATATTTAAACGAAGTTAGAAAATAAACGGTTTGGTAATGGGATATTGAACTTATGATCTATCCTAAGTTGACACTATCAACGTCTACGTTAAGCATGAATTTTTGCAAAATAACGACGTGGATATAGGTGTGGGTTACATGTTTGTGATATTTAGCTTTTAAGGTCCCCCCCCCCGCTGACTTAGTAGCGTACGGTCGTGTTCTTGTTAGCTCCACAAAAATAATTGTAAAAAGGTGTTTTTAATAAAGTTTACCTCACGATTATTGTTTTAAAGTGAACTAAAACGAAGCTAGATTGGACTTTAGCAAAATCACGCATAAACAATCAGTGCAAGTGAGTAATAATTGCATATCAAAAACCAAAACATATGTGTAAAAGTGACAAATTATTTGTGAGTGACTGTCATCTACCCTCAAATAAAATTTGTCCCCAATCTTGCATTGAAAAATTGCCGTGTACTCTACATACTATACGATCAATTCGACAACTACTTAACTACCAAAGTAGCGCGTGAACGAGCGACGCCGACTGCAACACACCGGGGCGCGAGTTCGATACCGCTCATCGACATTTACTTTTAGGATTTAGAAAAATATATTTCTTATCGCTATGTCGATGGTTCAACGTTCGCCGATTAAATCGACTTTACCAGTAAAGTCTCCAACTTCGATGCATTATGGATCAGACTCTGCCATCAATAAAATTGCGAACGAAGATGCCTTGGAAAACGTTTCAAAGAGATATAAGCGGAATTTCAATGAGTATTGTGTTCAAACTAATCCACCAGATGATGGCATAAAATCGATGTTCTCTGAGCTCAAAGAGCAAATAGATCTCAAATTTGAATCGTTGAATGCTTCTGTGATTACTTTAACACAACAAAATGAAGAAATGCATAAATCAGTTCAGTTTATGTCGAGCAAATATGACGAATTATTGTCTAAAATCAATTGTCTTGTTCAAGAGAACACTGATTACAAAACCCGCATTAAGACCTTGGAAAATAAATTAGAGCACTTCGAGAATAATGTCCGTTCCACTACCGTGGAGATAAGAAATATCCCAAAGCAAAACAATGAACACAAAAAGGATTTGACCAATATTATCAAAGATATCGGCTCGGTTGTTGGATTGGAAACTACTATTCAGGACCTGGAAATCAGAGATATTTACAGATCTAAGTCTGAGGCAATTATTGTTGATTTCACTTCCGTAACTAGGAAAGAAGCAATGGTATTCACTTCGAAAAAGTTCAATAAATTGCAGCGCGAAGCAAAGGAGCCCCAACTAAATACAGCCCTTATAAAAGTACCTGGACCAGCCAAACCAGTATTCATATCCGAGTGTCTTACCACGAAAGCTCAACGTTTGTACTACATGACAAGGGGATATGTTAAAACCAAAAAACTCGCAGCTACGTGGACGTCCTACGGCAAGGTCTACGTGAAGAAAGAGGAGGGTCAGGCCCCTATTCGTATACAAGAAGAAAGTGAAATTCTCAAGATTGTAATGTGACTAACTCTAAGCCATCTTTTGTTGGTAGTATCATTGCTGTTTCTAAGACATGTGCTCATGGTTCCTAATAAGCATATCTTAACGATGTTCTCTATAGTCATTGTTGTCTCAATAATTATTGTACATTGTTTATGTAATACCTCACGCTGTCAATATACACAGCTTTCAATTAAGATAGTTGCAGTCGCACTTGCTTGCATACTGTCTAATTATGTCTTAGTGGTGATAACCAACTTAAACAAAATACTTTTTTGCATGTTTTTTCTAATATTTAATTTAATTACTTCAGGGCATACTCTCATCCAACACGAATACTTACCAATTACTATTACTCTATTTCTTCGTACATATAATAATACCTTTTACAATAACTGGAACCGCATCACACCTATCTATTGTATTTATGTATCTTTTGTACATCTCATTTCCATAAAGTTTTCTATAAAGACAATCTATTGCAAAGTTCGATAACATTGGTATTGAATCTATTCACCAGAGTCTTGATTCCATGGTTTTGGCCAATTCTATGACATGTGAGGCAGAAGATATTAAATCCATTATACCTGTACCAAACAACTCTCTAAAAGTTCTTACTCAAAACATGAGGAGCATAAAATGTAATATGCCTAGTTTTAATACATTATTGACTCGTGCAGACGTTGAGTGGGACATACTAATTTTGACCGAGTGCTGGCTTAAATCTACACAATTCGTCCCTGAGTTGGAGGGTTATACTTGTACCGCTACGACTGCTAATAAAACACAAAATGAAGGTGTTGTTATCTATCATAAAAACAGTTATAAAGCTTCAATAGAGGAACCACATATAATTGATGCTAATTGTCTTATATTAAAATTAAACTCCGATATATGCGTCATCGGCATCTATCGCCCTCCAGGTCAGCGTAACACAAGTGCCTTCTGTAATTCATTGGATGCAGTGCTTAGAAAGTTATCCAACTATAAAAACATAATCATTTGTGGAGACATAAATATTGACATAACTCCCAACACTCAGGATAAGCGCTCCTTTGAATACCTCAACGTCTTGGCTAGTCACTGCATACTTCCCGCTCATTCCACACCTACTCATGGCCTCACTTGTCTGGATCATATTATGGTCAAAACTAAATTGCAAGCCACCTGCTTTGTTATTGAATCTTCAGTCACTGATCACGAAAGTGTTGGCATTGCTATCAATCTACATACAAAACTCAACCATCCTTCTTCTACGCTGCGACGCATAAATTTTAATGAATTAGATAACACTGTTAAAGAAATAAATTTTAAGCCTATACTTGACTGCAGTGATGCCAACGCTGCTACTGAACAACTCATTGTCCTGCTAGACAAAGCCATTCAAGACAACTCGCATGTGGTGAAATTGGCTAACAGGAAAAGAATAAACAAGCCATGGATTACTACTGGTTTATTACGATGCATGCGTAATAGAGACAATCTACATAAAAAGCTGAAAAATAATCCTCATGATGAAGCACTTAATCTAACGTACAAAAGATACCGCAACTTTTGCAACACTCTTCTTAAGAAGCAGAGGAGAATATATGAGAGACAGGAAATTGACAAGTCCAAAAACAATAGTAAGAAGCTGTGGGATGTTATCAAAGGTATCTGTAATTCTACCAAAAAGTCAGACCATTCCTCGGCTCTGATCAACACTGATAATCCAAAAAGCAGTGTTGATGACGCTAATAAATATTTTACAGGTGTCGGACAGAGGCTAGCGGAAGAAATTATTGGTAACGATCATCTATCGAATAGTTACCAAACCTCCACTCCTACATCACCAAACTCTCTTGTCCTACTCCCTACTGATGAAAATGAGGTTGAACATCTCATAATGGACTTGAGAGAGAGTGCGGCAGTTGGAGTAGATCAGATATCGGGCAAAATCTTAAAACGCTACGTCAAACAGCTTACACTTCCACTTACTCACATCTGCAACCTGGCCTTTACTACTGGTACCTTTCCACTAGCTTTGAAGATTGCCCTTGTTAAACCTATCCATAAAGGAGGAGATAAAGGCTGCATATCAAATTACAGGCCTATCTCGATCCTGCCTACGATGTCCAAGGTATTAGAACGTCTAATTAATAAACGCCTCATGAACTTTCTAGAGACAAACTCTCTCCTGTCACCTGAGCAATTTGGGTTTCGATCGGGTAGGTCGACTGATGACGCTGTGCATGAACTCACTAACCTTATTGTTACTAATCTTGACAATAAGAGGAAGTGTGTTACAGTGTTTCTAGATTTAGCCAAGGCCTTTGACACCGTTCCTATTCCATTGCTATTGCAAAAACTTGAGAGAATAGGAGTTAGAGGTCTGCCATTGCAACTGCTCAAGGATTACTTAAGTGGCAGGAAGCAACAAGTTAAAATAGACAACTGGATCAGTGATGAACTTTCAGTTCATTATGGCGTTCCACAGGGCAGTGTCCTGGGTCCTAGCCTTTTCCTTGTCTATATTAATGACTTGCTTCAACTCCATCTTAAACATGGAAAACTAATATCTTTTGCTGATGATACTGCGCTATTTTTTAGTGGTCAAAATTGGGACGAAGTTTTCCAAAGTGCTCAACATGGTTTTAATGAGGTTTGTCAATGGCTTAAACACAATGTCTTGACACTAAATTTATCAAAAACCAAATATGTAGCCTTTGCGCCTAGGAGAAATCTTCTTCCACCATCAACTCTCAGTATCATTGCTCACACTTGTTCCCTGTCCGATTCCTCATGCCTTTGCTCACCCCTTCAGAATACAGACGTCATTAGATATCTTGGAGTGTTTATAGATCAAACGCTAACCTTTAAGCCTCACATCGACATACTCGTTACTAGAATCCGTAAGCTGATCTACATTTTTAAGAGTTTAAGACATGTTGCTGATCTTAAGACCACCAAAATGGTCTACTTAGCGCTCTGTCAATCTATAGTAAATTATTGCATAACCTCCTGGGGAGGAGCAGGCAAAGTACACCTTTTGGAGGTTGAAAGAGCACAAAGAGCAGTTCTCAAGGTAGGGGCTGGACTTCCTTTTCGTTACCCAACTTCTGAACTATATAAACGTTGGGATGTTCTAACTGTCAGGCAGAGCTTCATTCTTTCCATAGTTTCCAAACAACATAAACAAATACAATATGAACCCAATCTTAACAAAGATAAGCGGAGGAAGGGTAATGTCTGTCCTACAAGCTTTTTTCGTACTATTCTCTCCCAAAGATTTTTCTGTTTTCTTGGAGGATATTTGTACAACAAAATCAACACAACACTTACAATTTACACACTGCGGACACCAGTCTGTAAATTAACCGTCTGTAAATGGTTGAAAACTCTAGACTATCAGGCAACTGAGAGTCTATTGATTCCGATCCGGTAAACATCCATCTACTACATAAACACGACACACTATCTACCGCAAATCACACATTCCACATAAATCACACATCTGCCATATGCCCTTTTAGAGTATTGCTAATTTTTCTTATTTTTATTTTAATTTATTCTGTACCTAGTATTTAAGTAAAATCATCACGCATTTTTGTTAGTAATTAATCTAAATTAGTTTTATACCTGTAAGTCTTGGGGGGCCTGGTGACCCGTAACACAGGTATTTTATACCTATTTCGGGCACCAGTCTCTCACAAATGTTTTCCGTTTGTATTAGATTTAATAATTACTGTTCACTGTAACGTTTGTGATGAGAAAATAAATACATTATTATTATTATTATTAAGGTTTTTTTGTATTTTCTGTAACATGTAACGGTTTTATGTCTCCAATACATAAAATAAAACAAAACATTTAACGAAGGAGAGCAAAAAAGATTTTCGAAAAACAATCCCATAATCTGGTAAAAAACGGCTAAAAGTTTCTAAGGAAGTATATCATTTTCGGCGGTGGATAAAGCCAGACACATTCAATCAACAAACCACACAATACACTACTTACAACACCAAATAGTTACCAACAAAGAGTGTTTACAAAAACGGAAATCCCCAGTTCAAGCTTAAAACTAGCACGTAAGCAGCTAAATTCTCTATCCACGTGCCTCCCGACGTGCGGTTAGGGACGAGCCGTAATGGAGACAGGTTAGAAGGTGCACTGCAAGATGTCATAGTAAGTCTTGGGACGCAGTTTTAGTAAAAACAGAGATAATTTGCTTCGAGAATGTTCTATTACTACGAAACTTCAGTTATTCGCTAAATAATTCTATTGTACAGTTGCCAACGCATCAAGTAACCACAAACTGAGAAATATTCTCATTCGATTTTAAACTTGACCATCAACAATTTATGGTTTAAAATCATTTGGAGAAATTTGACAGCTTGTGGTAACTTGATGTGCTAGTGACTGAACGAAATGGTTCAGTGTAAATTCAACCATAAGCACTTAACATATTAAAGTTGAACTTAGTTGCATTTAATAAAACAACAAGGTCTATTTAAGTTTAAATCGATTCCAATGTGGATAGTACATCATTTATTTTTTATTTATTTATTAAAACTATGCACAAAATGTACAAAGGCGGACTTAATGCCTTGGGCATTTTCTACCAGTCTACCTTAGGGTGATGCAGAGACAAAACAGTAGGTGCAACAGAACAGAAAATTTTGAAGAATAAAATATTATTATAATAATAAATACTTATATACATACAACAAATTATACAAAGTGAGGAAAGGTAAAAATAAAAAATAAAAACATACATGAAGAAAACCAACAAATTAATTGTGGGACAAGTCTGCCAACTTCTTATGGAAGTGTTCCCGAGCTTTTATTTTAAATGTAAGCCGACTGGTTGCCATCCTGATATTCAGAGGGAGCGCATTCCAAAGGAAAACCGCCTGGACAGGAAAAGAAGATTTAAGAAAGCCAGAGCGGTGAGTAGGACATCGTAGAAGACGATTATTGGAAGAACGAAGATTCTTGCTGTGCGCAGAGCATAAATATTGGAAGTGAGAAGTAAGATAAGAAGGAGAAGTGGGTTTGTCTAGAAGGGAAAACAAAGTTGTCAAAGCTCTTAACGCTCTGCGCTGCCTGATGGGCAACCATTTTAAGCGTAACCGATGTGCGGACACATGATCATACTTACGGAGATTAAATACGAATCGAATGCAGTTATTTAGAAGTCGGTCAAGTTTATTGAGGAGATCTGCATTCAGGTCGTAGTAACACACATCACCATAGTCAAGAATGGGAAAGATAAGGGACTGAACTAGCATTACCTTTATGTGGGATGGGAGAACGTTTTTCAATCGATAGAGCGACCGCAACGTACCGGTGACTCTCTTGCTCACAATCGCGACCTGCTTACGCCAGTCAAGGCAAGTGTCAACATACAAACCCAGATCCTTGACATCAGAGCTAAACGGAATCACTTTGCCGTCAAAGGTAACCGGCGGTACCGTTAAACCATTCAGCCTTCTCAAGCTATGGGGTCTTCCTACAATGATAGCCTGGCACTTGGTTGGGTTAACGACTACCCCGAAGCGATCAGACCAGTTTTTCACCACAGCTAGATCCCGGTTTAGCTCCTCAATCGCATCAGATAAGTTGTCAACACCTGCCCGACTGTAAAGCTGCAAGTCATCAGCGTAAAGATGATACGTACACTGAAGCTCGGTAGTAATAAGATCTATAAAAATAGAGAACAAAAGTGGAGATAAAATACCGCCTTGAGGGACGCCAGCATCAAGATTACACCAGTTGGAAGAAGAGTCTCCCACAAGAACCGACTGCTGACGCCCCCGAAGATAGGAAGAAAACCAATGCAAAACCTCAGGAGAGACCATAAGATAGGAGAGGATGGATAAAAGGACTTCGTGACTGTCGGTATTGAAAGCATTGGAAAAATCGATCAGCACTAAAACGGAAACTTTCGTGTCTTCCATTCCCCTCCTTATATCGTCAGTCACTTTAAGGAGAGCTGAGACGGTACTGTGGCCGGGCCTGAACCCAGATTGGAATGGACTAATGAGGGAGTTATGGTGAATAAAGTGAGAGAATTGTTTATGGACACAGTCCTCAAGCATTTTAGATAAAAAGGGAAGGATGGAAATCGGACGAAAGTGACTGGGAAGAGTGGGATTAGGAATTTTAGGTAGTGGTCGCACATGGGCTTTCCGCCAGAGCGAAGGGAAGTCACCAGAGAAAAGGGAGAAGTTAACGATGTGGGAGATTGCAGGAAGGAGCTGTTCAAGAACCGTCACTATCATGTGGCGACTGATGTTATCACAGCCCACGGCTTTGGATTTAATGGAGAGGATAATCTTCTTGATCTCTTCCGGGTCGACTGGGGTGAAGGCAAAAGGGGTGATATTGGGTCGCGTCAGACCAGCAAGATAGTCAATAGTTTGACATTTGGTTAGACTATCAAGAGTGGGAACAGTGGCAAAATGGCGATTTAGATCGTCTAAACCAAATGTATTAGGAGGGTCTGAATGTCGCGATCTGCCAATACCTAGAGTTCCAAGGAACTTCCAAATATCAGCAGGAGAAGAAGAAGTAATATTATGAAGAATGTGGCGGCGTTTAGCGTTACGTATCATCTGATTACAACGATTGCGAGCAGTTTTGAAGAGGATCCAATTATCCTCCGACCTATCCTTTCTAAACTTCCGGAACGCGCGGTCCCGTCGTCGCATTGCCATTTGAACTCCCCTATTCATCCATGGCGCAGGCGGGCGCTTCAGCTTGACTTTCCTGATAGGAGCATCATCATCATCATAATGTTGGTGTCAGCTTCTATTCTACCACTGAGTACCAGTATTTTTCATGAACAACTTGCCTATCTGACCCTCAGGACGTAAGATTGACTGTCAAACTTTCACACTTGTAGTCTAATAAGAGTAATTATGCAACCAATAGGTCACAAGAATTCGAACGAAGTAAGAACCGTCAAAAAAAGCAAAGCCAAGAATTCAAACTTTTAACAGTTCTCACTTCAAGCAATTTACTAAACTACGGAATCAAAATTTTAAATAATAACTTACTCAAGTTTAGGTTTCAACAAAATCTCTAGCATATTGACGCGTATTTCACCCATCACGCGCACTATACTTTCTGCACACTATCTTACATAGTGACGGTACCTAATCCATTCAGGGATTAGCGCTTCCAGCCACCCTCGTAAAGTTGCGGCGGTTTACCTCTCCAGTATCGAATGAATAGTTGCTGAATTATAGCTTGGAGTGACGGCCATATTGAGGAATACCTTTTGAGGTTATGAGGGATTTAGATGGCGAAGATTAAAATCAGATGATGGATATTTTAAATATCTTTTTGGGATGTAGGGTTTTAGGTTTGATTCAAGTTGGAAACGATTTGAAATAAATATGTAATCGTGAGAAAATGAAAAAAAAGTGTTTCTATTGCTCTACTAAAGATTCGGCTAAAGCGGTAAGGACTATGAACTGTTACTATCAGTGTTCGTTATTAGCAACTAGTCTGCTGTTTGTCCGAAACGTTATCAACGAAACGCGATGTTATAAAAAATTTGGTCTAATACTTTCATTTTGAAGAACAAAAATGGAAAACAACATTGTGTGCAATCAAATTCGAAGCATTGATTTCAATTAGACCATTACAGACACTTCTAAATGTCAACAAAAAAAAAAACAAAAAAAAGCAAAGCTACACACACAGTCACAAGACACAATAACTTGAGAAAGTACTGCATCGATCTGCACCCAATTTATATACATATTTCGTATACGTAGCGCCAAATTCACGTTTTACGCTCCGTCGTATATTGTATTACGCATTTTATTATTCAATTGCCAAGTTGTGTTGGGGTTGGCAACTGACAGAGTGGTGTTAAGTACACTCGGGCCAATATAAATGTCACGAAGGCGAAATTTTTAAATAATTTCATAAATATGATTGTAAAAAGCGTTAATGTTAATTTGCCTGAGGAAATGGAAACATGAACCTTTTTTATCAACAATGTTTTGTTTTGTAGCTATTTTTTCTGCTTACTTTACTAAAGACCTAATTTGTTAATTTGCTGAACTCATGCGCTCACTGACGGTCGACCACTTTAGTTTTGAAACTGTAAAAAAATAACTTGTTTGTAAGAATGTTTTAATAAAAAAATAAAAAATCCCTTATTACGCCCTAAGTACATCGAACCTTCTCTGTACTAATATTATAAAGAGGTAAAGTTTGTGAGGTTGTAGGGGGTAATCTCTGGATCTACTGAACAGATTTTGAAAATTATTTTACCAATGGAAAGCCACGTTTTTGTGAGTGTCACAGGCTATATTTATTACTGGAAAAATAAGGGGGAGAATAAGAGGAAAAATAAATATCCACCCGTGCGAAACCGGGACGGGCCGCTAGTTAAGAAATAAAACGACTACAATGGAAAAAAATCTGTCACTATTATTAAAATTTTCCATTTGTGTTCAATACTGACCATTACAAACACGTGCCATAGTAATAAAAAAAGAGATTTTAATTTAAAAAAAGAACGTCCAATTATGTACCCATCCTTCAACATTGAAACCCACACACCAAACCTCATTACCCCCACACTTTTTTCTAAAAACAAGATGGCCACCTGTCAAAAAACAATTTCCCGCCAAAACTCATTATTCCCCAAATAATCACGTTACACAGCTAGTTAGCAACGGGGCTGTAACTAGAAACTCAGTTGGCAATCATCGTAATCTAATCCCTTCAGAAACAAAGGCATTGTCTGCGCAATTTATTTGTACCCGAGCACCCGACCCTCGAAATTACTTGAAATTTTGAAGACAGTAATAAGATGTGTGTACTGTCGTGTGAATGGTGGGTGTATGTTGTGTATAGTGGCGATAAAGCTTAGGAATGTAACATGTTCTGTTCTGTAGAGTAATACTCGTATAGTTCATGATTTTCCTTTGTAAGCACATGTATCTTCGTAAGCTGTTGTGGGATAGTTGTTTTAGTTTATTTTTGTGTAAGAAGTCGAATGAGTACGGTGTTATATGTTATATTGTATATATTATATTATATTGTATTATATTGTTATATATTATTATAGTAGCTGTTATTGAGAAAAATAATTATGTGATAATACTCATAATTAACAAAAAAACAAAAGAAATAATAACTACATGCCAAAGGGGAATAGAGCGCAGTAAGATGAATATTAGAAAAATACAAAAAATAAGACACATAAAAATAAGACATAGGACCAAGGCAAGAGATGTATTGACACATGCTCAATCACTAAAATGGAAGTGGGCCGGATATGTGGTGCGCCTAAGAGACCAGAGATGGACCAAAAGGGTGACCGCATGGGCAGGCCCTCAAGGCAAAAAAGAGGTAGACCTGTAGATAGATTGGAAGATGAGCTCAAAAAAACAGCCAGCCCCAACTGGATTCAAGTAGCCCAATCCAGAGACGACTACGACGCGGCTATCTTTGGGGGAGGCCTTCACCTGCAGAGGAGTTCTAGCAGATAACTAAATATTTAAGTAAAATTAAAACTAGCAACTAAATTTGAGAATTTAAGAACTAAACCTAATTTACTAACATAAATTGTCATATTGAAATAAAAATCAAAAATTCAAGTTAAATTATTTTAAACTAACATCTTAAATTAAGAAACTTTACTTAAGTACATACTAACAAAAATACTATAAATAGAATAAGAATCTAAGTTAAGTACTTTCTTTTGTGTTTTGCTAGAAATAAAAGGCTTTTTTTATATTATTTATTACTCATAATGGATGATAAAGCTGGAAAGGAGGTGACTGCTGAGGTGACGAGTATTAGAGTAAGTATGGAAGGAGAAGAGATGCTGCGCCGACCATACAAATTGGGATAAGGGCAGAAACAAGATAATGGTGTCGATTTGGTTGCACAAACTAAACTTAATTTAGGCTATTGCTATCTTTTACAAAAAGGCAGTGCGAGAAAAGGACGGCTATAGTTATGAACTAAGTTAGAGATGTCAAACTAGTTTATGCCTTGCGCTTCACCGTGTTCAGTCGACAAGTTTTTACGTGTACCCTTCATTTGTATGGAAATATTAGTTCCAATTTAATTTGACAGCTCTAAATTATGTCCGTCTCTTTCTCGTTTTATTAGAGAGAAAAATATAGCAATAGCCTAAATTAAGTTTAGTTTGTGCACAACAGGATCGACACCAATGATGACTCAATTTTGCGTTGAACTGGTTTTTCATTGTAAAAGATATGATATTAATTTGGTTCACGTCATGGTAGTTGAATCCGAAAGGCCTGGAATAAATAATTGATCCCTGATCTCAAAATACTGTGCTAAGTTCACAGAGAATTTGCAGCCACTTTTCATTTGAACAAAGGATTACTGTCACAACTTCTCGAACGTCAAAAACCGCTATTCATCCCCTCGAATCAAAGAGTAATATAGCCTCTTAATCCTGATACGGTAAGTACCTGGCACGTTGCCCACGAGTGCCATATAGCCCCGTGGCTTGTGGCTCGTGGCTCGGTCCCTCAGTTGTCTCTTATCCCCCCTCTTAGGACTCTCGCGGGTGCTTGAGCTACTCGCACGGGGTTTGTTGAGCTAAAGTGAGCTCTTTACAATCTCTTCAAGCACTTTTGGATTGAAAAATTGACGTGCAGTAGAATGGATCGAATGGTTTACGATCTAGATAGGTCTTTGAAAAAACTCTGGATTATGGTTGATGGAGCTTTGATATAAAATACGTAACTTAACTTGAGAATCGAGTGGGTTGCAGAAACCCACAAGTTATAAACAACGTATTAAGTTTAATTTGATAAGGGCAGGCCCGTTCTAATTTCACTTTGTGTAATGATTATTCTATTCTATTCTAATTTACGTAATATAATCTCAACTGCTCTCAAAACGGTGAGAGAAAACATTATAAAGAAACCTTAAAATAATAACGAACTTTCGTGGCTTTCATGACTTCATATTTTGGTTCTATAGAACCAAAATTTGAAATTATGCGACATCCACGAACGCGTACCACTGGAACCGTACGGTAGATTATATACGCGGCTCTATTTCTTTCACAGAGAGGAGTCCTGTCTCCTAGAGAGGGAACGTTAAAAACTGATTGGGTACCGTCGTAATTATATAGCAAACAATTTTTCTTGCCGTCCTATAAAAAACCTCAGCGGATAATGTTAGGACACTGAAATTCAAAATCACCCGAAGGCTCTCTAAATGCAAATCAATGATACAAATCCATCACAAAATGCGTAACTAAGATCTATAAACCCAACGTACAGTGACCTCAAAGCCTTAAAGCAAATAACGCACTTAAAAGCCTGGCTTCGGCGCTGTAAGCCAATCTGACGTGGCTCCGATAAGTCACGCCACGTCGACTCGGCTCGAAGCCTGCCCGCGGCTGTCGCTCGCATTGTCTGCCGTAATCGATGTTGTTCCTACCACTGCGAATTGTAGTGATTCTAAGCTGTAGGCCCTTACAATTATATTTAAAACATCATTCTGTGTCTGTCATCTACAAATGATTGCTGGAAACGAAGTATTAAATATGTTTAGCGATATACGCATATATAGTGCGGGTTTCCGTAGTTGACATAATTTGCGAAATTTGGTGTTTTATTTTTGTTTTTTCCACTTGGACAGCGCATAAAACATTTATTTAAATTTTTCTGACGAAAACAGACTTGTAAAAGAATTTACGACGTATTTTTATGGGACTTGTAAACCATAGCCATTTGAAAGCCCATTTATTGTTCATCGCCATGTTTAAACCGCTTATTTTTAGAAAAAGATGAAAACATAAAATATTGTTTACATTTTCATCTCATAAAAAAAAGCTCGCATCTTGAATGGAGATTTCATATCCTTTTAAACGTTAAAACTCAAGGAGCTTAGAACATTTTGATGCAACGTTTTACGAAAAAGCGGGGCTTCTTGAAAGTACAATAACTTGAAGCTTACCCGCTATTGCTTACATTAGGCGCAATAAAGTAGCATCAGAACGCTAATCTACACCCGCTGTGGCGCTGCACCACTTGCAGCGCTGATATTAATGCTAGTATGGATTATTTTAAGCGCTATTTTCGCTTTATCGACGTGGCTTTAGTGTTGCGTGTGAAGTGGTTGGCTACATTTTGGCACAAAAAATATGTAGGATATTCGTTACTGGAATTTCAAGTTTTTCGTTTTCATTTTTATATTATTCTGGCACATAAAGTTATTTATTTATTTTTATTCAATAACACATACATCAAGTTCATCAAGTTCTGAGTTAAATCCTTGCATATCAGTTGATAAAAAGACACAGTGTAATATATATCCATTAGTATTTTTATCTAGTTTTTTACCAAGAGACTGGTCTTATTTGTGCACTAAGAAATTAAATGCATTATCAACGATGTCGCAAGAAAACATGAGTTTCCAGACAATTTGTTATCTGGGCCGAATTTTAACAACATTTCGACTGCAATTGTCCATAAAAACATTCAATGTCACCCAACCGTAAGGGAAACACACATTCTTCGATGTGACTGCGAATGCGAAACACATAAATGTACATAATGTGTAGGAAAACACGTAAAAACATAAAATTTATATGTTTGTTTACTATTACTATGTATGTAGTTCAGAAAGTTAAGACATTTGGGTAAAGCATGTTTGTACACAGTCGCTGTTGGTTTGAGTTGGTATAAGTAATATAGTAATGCGTGTGCGTATAAAATGTTATAGGCGCATGCATGTTCATATACAAAAATGTGTGTATGTATGCTATAAATGTATTTTATGGTTATGCCATATCGTCGTCTACTTTACTAGCCGTGTGGTATCCGGCAGAGTAGAATAGAACCAACCCATTACACTCACGGGTGTCGTATAAGGCGACTAATGTCTGAGGCGGAACACCTTGCGCCTCCGTAGACCAGAGAATGGGCAGCAGCGTTTTCTGTTAGTCTTTCATCACTGCGATCTCCAATCCGCCTGCCAAGCGTGGAGATTACGGCAAATTCCTCCCATTATGGGAGAGGCTTATGTCCAGCAGTGCACGTTATGGGCTGTTGTTGTTGTTGTTGTTGTTGTTGTTGTCGTCTACTTTTATTTATTTATGTAAGCTCAAAACAACATGGTACGCACTTCTTAGAAAAGTATAAACAAATGCAATAAACCTCAAAAAACGTACGCAAAATACGCGCTTTGGACGTAGAGTTGAGGACACCACCCCTTTATACAATAAAATACAAAACGATCTCAAAATACTGCTGTAATACAAATTAATTTATAATTTTGACGTATTTAAATAATTCAAATGAAGTATTCCATTACTTAAGATCAGTTATGCATATACAAAATCGGCTGCACGTCTTCCAGAACAAAACAGAAGCAACGGTAATTTATTCACTCACCGATAATACAATACACAATGATAAAAACGGAAGGCAGCAAAGGGGAAATTTCGGAAAATATTGCACGTTGCAGACATTGCTAATCTTTTGTGGCAGGCGTCGAATTGACGGATTAAACCGGTTTATCATTGAATTATTTTCCTCGTGGACTGTTGCCGTAATGGAAAAATGGTATATTCGGAAAATAAGTTTTGTTTGAGGTCCTAAACGGCTACATTTGTTTTTTTTTTATTAATGAATTAAAAAAAAAAACTAATTACCATTTAATGTAAAAAAAAAGAAAAAAAAGCATTTATTAGCCCACCCAGGACAAAACACACAAAAAAAGGGTTAAATTATAATGCTACAGGATGCTATTGCATTTGAAATTGCATTGAAAACAAGATGGTGGCTCTGGTTTTGATTTTGATGGCTTGGTATGACATTGCAACAGTCGCATCAGTTCTAATCTACCTAGCTCTGTCTAATCTTCACACACAAATGTTCAAACAAATATTTAAACTCTTAAATCATTTTTGAGCACATAACACCCATTCATTAATGACCCATCCATCTCAAAATGATCATTCAAACTCGAAATGCTCAATATGACGTCAATAATAGATTGTTCCAACACAAAATGGATTCCCTAATTCCCCTCTCCCGATCAAACAGCCGACCAATCTTAAAACCTGCTCAAATATTCGCCTAACCCCCAAACGCTTCAATATTGAGCTCCACTAAATCAACAGCACAACACGCAATAGTGGTTGAACAGGGTACATTCGACCCAGCTAACATGGACTGGAAAGGGTTAATTAAAACGTCCGCCACCACTTTCTAAACTGTTAACAGTGTTAACTGAAGCAAGGGCTGTGTACAGGGACGGGTTTTGGTATAAGTGGGCCCCGAATTGTACAAAAAACGTGAGGTGAGAAAGTTCAGGGCATTAAGGTCCAAATGTACAAAAAAAACAGGTGAAAGTTCAAGCCAGTTTAAACACGTCTAAATTAATTTTGGTTCCCTTTTAATTACTACTAATTAGACTGATTTGTCAGTAGGGTTTAGTGAATTAATTTAAAAGCTTACTAAGCCAGAACTCGTAAAATGTTTGATCTGGCTAGAAATAACATTTAACACCTCTGGAATGCCTACTTTAAGACAATACACATAAAAACTGCCATAAAAATAAAGAAAATAGTTGAAAAAGAAGTTTATTTACTAAGAAGGTAGATGGATTATGTAAAGTTACTAAAGTTACATCCCATTTTCTATCTAGCTACATTAACCAACACGAAGTTATTTTTAAGCATTTATATTCGTTTATTGAATCTTTGCGCATGGAGTGCAAAAAATGTTTTTTTTTCTTTTTATTATGGCTTACAAAACTTTTGCACTAAACACGTTTCATTCTATCCAAAACAACAAAATGCAGGTACCATTTGTTCTACGAGTACGGCTCTGTATTTCAGTTGTCAAATAAGTTGGAGACAAGTTAGTAGTGGAGTGCACCTGTACCCCTCGGTAAATAGTTTTTAGATTAGTTGGTATTGTTTCACGTGTAACCCTGGTATTGGATGTTCTAGAGTATTTGTTGGTAGATTGGAAATGGTTGGTTGTGGTGGGTGTATTTTCTTTTATAGAGAAAGTAGTTGTTTTGAGAAACTTTAAGAGGTCGCATTGGAAATCTTGGAGTCAATGATTTCAATTTTTTTCAGTAATTACGAAACAAATTAAAGTATAAGTTGGTGACCTGATAATTCATGATAAAAACCTTATTTTGTTAGTTTTCAATACATGATTAAGTAACTTTTGTAACAGAGAAAAAAATATCAAACATACCTCTTTTTAAAAAGAGATTTACATGTTATGGGTAAACGGGACCAATTTAAGCCTCTTAACTTTCTCCGTAGATGAGGCTATACATACTCTTTAAAATTGTAGAAGGAATTTTTAAAATTATCGTTTCCAACTGAAATGAATAACAAAAACCATTTTGTCCTTTATGTTATAAGCTATCAATCCTCGCCCCGCTCAGGCGCCCAGTCCCCCGCTCAGTCCCGAAGCGCGCGTGCCCGGTTTTAGAACGATGCGTCGCCTGTATTTAGTACATGAGTTGACAAACTGTTATGTTTTATGTTACATCATACTTTGCTTTTCATTACATAAACATATGCCAACATCACGCTTGTATTCCCCGAAGGGTTGGACTGAGGTGTATATAATAGTAAACCCACATTTCGCCAGTTATGCTTAAGTCCCATGTAATAGGGTGCGAGCCTATTGCCATCAACCAGGCACAAATCCAGGCTCCGTGGCTGCTACTGAGAAATTCCTGATAAAAAAACCTTTTCAATACATAAGTTAACATGACACTTTTTTCTCTGAAGTGTTATTCAGCAGTGTTCCAATAGTACATCAAATTGACATTCTTTTGTTGACATACATAATATTACCTATTACATACCAATTATTACGTTAAATTCATGTATTCATAAATATTCTTAATTTTGCATGCTGTTTGTCTGTGTTTTAGCGAATTGTGTGAGCAACTGTAATAAAACTCGACCATCTATGTATATATACTACAATTCTAGCAAACAAATGTCATTCATTCATTTCATTCATTCAAAGCATACCTAGCAAAAGAGTACCTAGGTATTTTTTTAGCATTTGCAATTACAAACTTTGTTATTTTCATCCTTGTATGTAAGATATTTAAATGCATTTTTTTTTTATTACGTTTTTAATAAAGCTTTCTATTTCGTTGTATCCATTAATTAAAATGTTACCTGCCTGATTGCTTGAAATATTTGCCATGGTTGATCTCAAAAACCCCATTTGAATAAAAAAAACTTCAGAACAGTTTAGTACCAAAATCTTCTTTATAACCTGGTGTCAAAGTTTTTATGCAACCCATGGGGCCTCTGACTTGGCTTATGCCGTCGAGAAATATCTCTCAGGCTTGCTGTTTCCTCACGATGTTTTCCTTCGCCGAAGCAAGTGATAGTTATACAATACGCACATGTATCCAAAAATCAGAGATGCGTCTTGGATTCGAACTCGAGACCTATGACTTGGCAGTTCGACGGTCACACTACAAGGCGATCATTGCTGCAGGCTGTAGTACCAAAATAATCAAATCATTATGGATTTACCAAACCCTAACACGCAATCTATCCAGCCGCCGTGACGCGCCAAACGCCGATACTTCTCCTCCATATTGAGCGCCTATCTCGATAATTACACCACACTGTTGGACTTCGTAGGCGTCGGCTTGAAACAGAGAGGCGGAGGGCCACGCGAGGGGGGGGGGGGGGGGTACAAGGGACGTGTCGCCAGACGTTTGAATGTTCGCCGGACATCCCGATTTTCGTTCAACTGAGCTCAGGGGAATATAAACGGACATGAGACAAATGTATAACGGTTTCATGTTACTTTGCTTTTGTTTAGTGAATGGAGGTTCAAGTGGGTTTTGTTTATTTGCAGGAATAAGGATCTAGAGTTAAATATTTTTATGTAAAACGGCATATTTATGTCTATTCAGAAAAAAACCAGCAGCTTACATTCTGCCATAATTTTGAGTATCGATATTATAAAAACTAGTGTTTGCAACGCGGCTTCGCTTGGGTGAAGTTCTTCTAGACTTAAAATACACATATATATATGCCTACATTTAACGTGATCGGTCAAACGGTGTAAAACTTAATCAATTTCTTATTTACCAACATCCACAAATTAAATTTGTTCCAAACGCTATCACAATTTATCAGTACTTCTAACAAAGAGGCATTATAATATAAACTGTCCCCTATAACGCGTTACACCTGGCGATATTATCGCTCTTAGTCAAGGAGAGGAGGGTAGAGCAGGGGGAGATCGGGCCATGAATGGCCTACAACCACGGGCCGGGTCGGTACAAGTCGCACGCACCACCGCGCCAGGCCACCGGCCGCACCGAGCGGTTATTTTTAATGGCTCGTCTGGGGTTTATGTGGGTTTTAGTAAAAATAACTGTTAAAGGTGTGGAGATATTGGTTGAGTTCTTTTATGTTCATTTAATGTTGGTAGGACTAGGCGGTTCTTGCAACGGTAACTATGAATCAAGTCTATAGAAATAATTTTCTCAATACTGATCTCGATAATACAAAAATATTAGATGTTACATTCTTATCACTTTTTTTAAAAGAATTACCCTTATAATTCAAGAATTTTCGCAAGGAGAAGCAAATTCTCAAAATATACGAAATACAATTTTAAAAAACTCTGCTGTAGAGTGAAACTGCAAAGTAACATTGTGACAGGATTCATTTTATTTTCAATACGAATATTGCAGAAATCCTTTGATACAGCTTCTATTTTGTAAGAGCATGACACTCCCTTCTTTACTGGCTATATTGAAAGTTCCATCCAGCTAGATCAGAATCCCAGCGACTTTGAAAATAGATTCTGTTGCATAAATTCTATTCAGCACCACTCAATGTTAAAAAATGCGCATATTTTCGCTTCGCCTCGCAAATCGATGCCCAAGCAAATAGAATTACGGCGATTCCTTTAATATAGCTAGCGGGGTTTTCTTACATTTTTTTTTAATTTCAGCGCAGTCGCAATGTTGTTGAAAAATTATAATGATCAGTTATATTCACTTAATAATTCTGAACAACTGTTATACTATTTGTTGGTGAAATGTGGGTGAACTAATATTAGTCCACGTCTGCCAAGTCCTTCGGGAATTTCAGGCATGGGTTACTTTAAAAAACATCAATATAGCTCTCGAAATTGTATTGGAGGGAAATCGTTTTGTTTTCCTGAAATAGTCTTATTTCCTTTTAAATATAAATAGAAACATGATAGGTAAAACATAAACAGGTTCACAGGTTAAACACAAATTGAGAGGTCGTAAGTGGATTAAAGTGTCACCTATAGCTAGGTTTCTTACGTAGTATTGGTGACCAGAGAAAGAGTAAAGAAAATTCTAGAGCTACATAACTTTTACGGTTATTTCATCATACTTGACGAACCCCTCTAAGTGCAAAATTCAACCTTACGTACTTTGTATATGTTGCCAACATTAACTTGTGGTCTGGTCACTTGTTAACTTAGGACCTTTCCATCGATGGGCAATATAATTAAGTCGTAAATTGGGTAGCAGATAAATATTGGGACGACGCCATAAATTAACAACGTAGTGGAGTTTGTTACCGGCTGTGTTTCGATGTGAATTGTTTAGTTTAATTATTGTTGTTTAGAAGTGATATTACTGGGTGGAGAGCAAAAAGCTGGACACTGTTGATTATTTAGTAGTATTTTAGATCTATAGAGTATTTAGTAAGAACCATTTAGTTAGTGACATAGTTTGTCAATAATATCTAGAATAATGTAGAGTAAATAGGATAACGTTGATGCCAAAAAAAATGTTGGTTATTTCCCGAAGCTCTCTCCCGCGTGAAATGAATATAGGTTATTTAGAAAAAAAATCATAACATTTTTTCACTCGGTGAAAAATTACTAAACCAGCAAGTCTAGATTCGTGGGAAAAAAATTAAAGCTAACGAAAACTTTATTTGTAGTTCTACCATGTACCAAATCAATGGCAAAAGTTTTGACTACGATGTCTCCTTCCACTACGCCTAGAAACTTAACTCACAGTCACAAACACTGTCACGTCATTCACAAGACAAACCCTCCATCCTGCCGTCAAACCAAATCTCCTACATTACTATACCTACTAAACTAAAGGCACAATCTGTCGGCTGAAGCAACAGCCAAGGGGGGCGTTGTCATGACAACCGCTCGGGCGAGCCACCTCAATTTTTGCCCTAGTTACTGCCCTGCGAACGATTTTGATACAAAGGTTGGTAAAGCGAAGGGCATGCCAGTCAGACTGCATCGATTGAATGTCTTTATATGTTGTCTGTCGGATTTTGAAAGAGGTTTGTTTTAGAGATGGGTTTTTTGTTTTTAGGTTAATTTAGTTCAGAATTAGGTACAATCTGTGGACGTTTTTCTGGTCTGACTTAGTGAAGTATATTGCCATGAAATATCTAAGTAAAAATATTTTTTTATAATAATATATATTTTTTTTTTTTACGGTTTGGAGGGATCAATCGCATTGGTCCTTACCAACCCACATTGGGTCCGCGTGGGGCATTATGGGCCATCTTGCGGGCCTCTTTAAGATAGGTCTAAATTGTACCCAAAGTGGGTCAAACAGCAAACATGCATATTTAAAAAAAAAGCAGATGATGAAAATATCCCAACCAACAATTTTTGAGAGACACTTCAGTTATGATATTTAAAAACAAAATCATTATGACCAGCTTATCAAATGAATGACCTACATAGTCCCACCTCGGTTCACTGAGCCGAGACACAGAATATCTTCTTCAAAATTAATGTATAAAAGAAAGTAATTAATCTAATTACCGATGGAGCCAGAGATTCGTCCATTAAGAAGAATGAAAACGACTAAGTGCCAAGGATTTACCAATAACTTGGGAAGGAATTAATTATTGCTAATTACATGCTGGAACTTTTTAACAGAACTTTCTGGACTAAGTTAGCTTTAAGATTGATTATGAATTTTAAAATTATCTAATTTTCGGGGTGTTTTCTAAACATAACGCGTTTTTATTTTAAATTTTGTCCTAGCACAAGTGTTTTCATTTATAAAATGGCGACCAGAAAATTACAGGAATACATTTTCGTATGCACGTTACATAAATAAACCTAATTACTTAGCTTATCGGATTCTCTCCTGTTCTTAAATAAAAGATTATGTTTCTCATTTCCCTCTCAAAACATGACATATTAAGAAAACAACACAAGGAAATGACTCCAAAATTGAATGAAAACAACCCTACAAATACTTATTATCTACTATACAAAACCGTTCAAAATTCACAGTTAATTTCGGAAACTACTGCTCTCACACAGTAAAAAGGATCATGGCGTTATAGCAGCAAAGCTTTGCTTTAGAAAACGACCTGAACTGAGCAGAATATGACTCGAAGTAATCCTACATACGGTAACCTCCACCATTCTACTATTAACATATCTTTCAAACGATTATCCCACTGTAAATGTTCCATTGCTGTACAAGTACTGTTGAAAGTTCAGGTATTGGTAGAAATCCCGCAATGTGCACCTACCTCTTCTACCCAATCGCGTTTGGTAGACACCAAGCTTAGTGGTAGAAATAAAATTTAATTAGTAGAACCTCATTTTCGTGTTCAGTTCAGGTTTTAATGTCGTTAGTAGTGTGTATAAGTTGATACCGTTAGTTCAACAAACTCGTTCGGATTATTCTGGAAAGTTTGGCAGCGCACCAATCAACGTTTAATATGTGTTTTACTCGATGTTAGTATTTGCTTTGCTTTTAGAACTAAATGGATTAATTTTGGATGCTGCTGTTTGACTTATCAAATTGAGCTTTAAATGGTAATTAATACTCACTGTGTGAAAGCTCTCTAATTTCATTCAGTCCATCAAAAATTTATCTGGAAGGGATCACCTTATATAATATAATAAGACCCTCCATTTTACAGTCGTTTAAATATCATGATCCTTTTTCATTTATGTGTACAATAATGTATTTAATCAACAAATGTAAAATATTATTATTTGTAATGCTTAAAACTACGTCTTAAATAAAATAAATGCAAACAAAAACACAAATCACTTATTCACCCCACAAGCTACAGCTTACTACGAGATGCTACGGCGTAGCATTGACAGCTGCACCGTAGCTACTACGAGCTCTCAACAATCATTGAACGTCAAGAATTCATTTAGATTAAACAGAACATCTGTGTTGCTAACGATGAGGAGTGGGAAGTGAGGAACGAGGGGGAGGGGTTTAATTAATTATTTTTACTATGGCGCTGATGCACGGCTGTGCTTAATGAAACTCTGTGTTATTTTATGGGGATTTGTTGAGATAAAAGACAAAGTGGCTTCATTTAATGTTATAAAATTAAGGTAAAGTCACTTCTATTTGTAGATCTTTGTCAAAGGTAGGAAAATGCAAACGTGAATGTTTGAGCTCGAAAATATGTATGATAAAACTTAAAAAATAGAACAAGTGAATGAAAAATTCAACCCTTTGACTAAAACCTCACGTTACTTACAAAACACAAGCCACGAAGCACACGAAAGCAAAACTAACAAACACAATTATAAATCCTCAAAGCGAAAAAACTTCAAACAATCCGAAACAGAACAATAGGAACTAAATCCTATGGAACACTGAAATCGCTTGCTACGAATGCAATCAACAAAATAGTGGGAATACGCAGGGCTGTCAGTTTCCACCAACATTCGCAAATACTAATCAACGTTAAAAGCCAATGTTGACAACCCTGACCGCTCTTGAAAAATGTAGCGATTATACGTAGGCTGTAGCGGAGTGCTACACCGTAGCTACGTAGACGCTACGCCGTAGCAATTTGACTATCAGTATTGGATTTTGTGGATAAAATGCTTTTCATGGAGTAAATAGAGGTGCAATGTAATGTAGAAAGTTTTGTCTTATATGGTAGTCACTGGCACATTGACTTTCCTTTGGAGCTTAATTTGCTTTGCATGTAAGAGATGCTCATCGCGAGGCCAGGAATAGTTTTCAGGCCTGGATAAATAACAAACGCCCCTCTTCGGGACCTATCTATGATAATATGCATGAGAAGCGAAAATGTTTTAAAAGCCGACTGAAATACTGTCAAAACCATGCTGAGCAGAATATTATGGATAGATTGGCCGAACAACGCGCTAGTAAAAAATTCAGCGATTTCTGGAAATCCACTAGTAAGTTGGACGGGAAACCAGGACTCCCTACGAGTGTGGGTGGTATAAATGAACCTAGTGGGATCTCTAATATGTTCAAAGAGCACTTTCGAGTTCAGTCCCCTCTCGGTCCCTCAACCGTGAAAGTAGATACTGAGCCCAACAGTCGTGGAGTTAAACCTCTAATGCGATTCTCAAGTAAGCAAGTGAGTGCAATCATAAATGGTATGAGCCGAGGCAAATCTCCAGGTCATGATGGGCTCAGTATTGAGCACTTGAAGCACGCGGGTGTACATCTGCCGCGAGTCCTGTCTATGTTTTTCACAATGTGTATTAGTCACGCGTACTTACCTGCTGATCTAATGAAGACCATCGTGACTCCCATTGTGAAAAATAGGACTGGAGATATTTCTGATCAGGGTAACTATCGTCCCATTTCTCTTGCGACTATAATAGCAAAGGTGTTGGACGGTGTGCTTGATACTTGCCTTAATGACTATATACATCTTCATGATGCTCAGTTCGGGTTTCGTCCCGGACTTTCAACTGAAAGCGCTATTTTGAGTCTCAAGCACACAGTTCAATACTATGTAGATCGCGGGACGCCGGTGTACGCCTGCTTCCTTGATCTCTCCAGAGCCTTCGATCTTGTCTCGTATGATGTGCTCTGGGGGAAAATGGCAAGCAGGGGTATACCCGCGGAAATATGTGGGCTATTCCAGTATTGGTATGGCAATCAGACCAATCACGTGAGATGGGATGGTACGCTCTCTGAGCCTTATAGGTTGCAGTGTGGGGTGAGACAAGGAGGTCTGACGTCCCCCAGGCTTTTTAACCTCTACGTAGATGACCTCATAGAGGGACTCAGCAGCATGCGTGTCGGATGCAGTGTTGGTGGTGTTAGCATTAACAACATCAGCTATGCGGACGATATGGTGCTGTTGGGTCCGTCTGCGGGGGCGGTAGGGAAATTACTTAAGACTTGTGAAGCCTACGCTGCCGCGCATGGTTTAACTTATAATGTTAAAAATGTGAGTACATGGTCTTTAAGGTCGGCGGCAAATGCCGGGAAGAGGGACCCTAGCTGCTTATAAATGGGTCAGTAATTCGTAAAGTATCTTCTTTTAAATACTTGGGTCATTTTCTGTCCGACGACCTTAAAGACGATGTAGATATAGAAAGGGAGCGCAGGGCACTTGCCGTCCGGTGCAATATGTTGATCCGTAGATTTGCTCGGTGTACGGACCTAGTTAAAATCACCCTTTTCAAGGCTTACTGTCAGAGTCTGTACACGGGTAATCTATGGATCAATTACACCAAAAGGTCGCTAGATGCCCTGCGCGTCCAGTATAATAATGCCTTCAGGATGTTGTTGAGACTACCTCGCTTCTGCAGTGCGTCGGGGATGTTCGCGCAAGCTCGTACCGACGGGTTTCACGCGATGGTCCGTAAAAAAAGTGCCTCGCTACTCAGGAGAGTGAGAGATAGTCGCAACAGCATCCTGAGAACTGTAGCGGAGAGCTACAGCTCTCCAATTGTAATTTTTCTTGTGCAGAGGGTAATTGGTACTAACACTAGATAATAAGTTATTTAATATTATGTTACTAACACTCTATGGATCTTTTTGTGTCCGAAATAAAAAAAAATATTATTATTATTTATTATTAATTAAATTCTGTGAAATAACATAATTATAAGGTGTAAATAGGTATGTGTAGTATGTGGTTTAAAAGGTGTAAATAAAATAGTTAATGATTTTAATCTTAATCCCAGCATAATACCAAGTCACAATGACTCAGAAAAACAAACATTAACAGACAAAGTTAATTATCGCATATTTTTCTTAGCACTACGCTACGAACAAAACTTGGGAACTACGACGTAAGTTAAACTAAAAACGCTACAAAACTACAGACGAACTCCTCCTATTGAAATGTAAATAATCTAAACAGGAAAATAGAAAATTCTTCACGTATAAGTGGTATACCGTAATATACCGTTACCTTTAGTTTAGTCATTTCTAGGAAATTGTATTGACATAACAATAGGCTGTTTTATTAAATTCAAGCTTTCAGCAAGAAGCAGTATTCGTGATAGCCGTAGCAACAGCAAAAAAAGCATCTACTTGTTTGGTTGGTTGCAATTCTTATTTATGAGTTTATGTTACGATGTTCTTTACACCATGTTTTATGTTTACTGTTCATAAATTAATGTTTAATGTCACCTTCACAAATATTGTAGTTTTACTCCCAGAGCTTATCAACATAGACACAATACCAAGTAAAATTATACTTTACAAAGTACTAATGATTTATGCAAAGTTTGTATTAAAATTCAAGTATTTTCTGTATGGAAAATAGAGTGGGTAAACTAAGGTCATATAATATTGTGACCTATAACAAAACTGGTTATCAGACTTTCGGACGTCAAATTACCTTTCGTTTAACTCTAATTTGTGTTGGATCAATCATTTATTTGATGAAGCTAATGCCCTCGGCTTCGCCCGCTTGACAAATTATATGCTAAAACCTTTCTCTTGAATCACTCTATCTGTTAAAAAAACTCGCATCAAAATCCGTTGCGTAGTTTTAAAGATCTAAGCATACATAGGGACAGACGTGGCGGGTGACTTTGTTTTATGATATGTAGTGATAGTGATAGTGATGATACAGCACTTCATAAGTTTTATTGTCCCTCAGGAACAAACCACTACCACCTCAAACATCCCACGGTCCAATTAATCTTTAGAGTCTAAAACCCCGCTATCGACATGTTCCCACAGCGTGACAAGTAACAAACGCGACGTGACGGGACGCGCTCGCGTCAGCGTGCTCGCCAGAACACGTTAGAACATGTTAGAACTTGTCTCTTTTTAACACGGCCCGCTAAACACGCTGTATAATAAAAGATAAAAATAGAGATAGCTGCGTTCTTTGTTGTGGTAGAATGTACGGTGGGTGTTCAGAGTAGAGGTGTACATGCGTAAACTAATGGTTTTGTGTAAGTACATATAACGATCCAAGAATCTGACTATTCTCTTAAAGTATTTTTAGTAAATACTAGCGATTCGAAGACCCTAGCTTTGCGTGGTTTTATAACTTGATATAACATGATTTATTTAAATGTATTATCGCATTACATTTATATACCTTCTGGAATAAACTCTGTAAATTACGGAGAAGGCCGCATCAAAATATGTTGCAATAAAAAACAAGCCCTAGACAGACACGAAAACTGACTACAGTTTATAGGGTATAGAGATAAAGATAACTTACTTACTTCTTAACATTTCTCTATTATACAACAAAAGAACACTAAATCATAGTCTTCAGACATGAGGAATAACATTAAATTACACGAGAAAAACATAGTTTAACGCGTCAATAGCTCTCTTTTGTGGCGGTTCTTTTGTACCCATTCTCATTCATCGCTAACTAAGATTAATGTGGTGCAATCTGTCTCGCCGATAACTATCTATGACACAGATTATAATCGTAAAAGATGTGTGGTTCGCCGCCATTTTTCATAGACTATAGAGGCGAGAAATATTACAGAGCACTGAAGAAAATTATGACTGAAATAATGACCGAGGCTGTGGGTATATTCATCTTTAAGTAGTGTTATTTTTTGTGTGATATAAATTTCTGGTGAAAAGAAAAATCTTTAACTCTTCGCCAATAGGTACTTGATCAAACAACGCACGATTGTCGACTGAGATGGGGGGGAAACAAATTAAAGAAGTTGTTAAAAGCATGCATGATTTCACCACGTCCGACGAAACAGTGCGACGAAAACTAGTGACGTTACAACGTGTTCCTTGAAGCAAGTCGCATAGCCCGAAGCTTTAACTTACAAGCAACGCAATATGGCTGGGAATAATAATTAAATGCAGTGACATTCCAGCAAAGAAAATGACAACTTTAGCTTCAGGCAATTTTCCTTATCTAATAAAACACTGGCAACTACAAAGCTACAAATTAACTCTTAACAACATTCAAGAATAAAGATAAAATAAAAGTTTAAGAGAAAACACAATTCATATTTCTATTATACTTCTCATAATTATTTTCACTGAATAAACCACTTCGGAATCTCATCATAAGAAATTGTCTATTAAATTAATATTATGAAAGGAAATAAACTTCTATTGAAAGTTACCCATTCAGAACATGCTTCAATAATGTGCCAAGAGATTCAATATCTTTGGTTATTGGGATAAGTATCCAACATCGGAATAAGTATCCAACACTGGAATAAGTATCCAACATTTGAATTCAATTTCGCATGTATCTCGCTTACGATTACGTAAACAGTTTTCTTTATTTGCCTTTTTGCATATCCATGTTATGTCACCGAATTTCATGGTTGTTAAATATCCAATTTTATTAATGCTACTTTTTTATTTTGGGAAACCCACATTTTTCTTTACCGTAATTAAGGATCGATTATGATATAAAGGACACGATAGCAGATTACAGCGCTCATTAAGGCTGTGAACATATCACTGAACTTTTTCGTATAACGATAATATTCATGTACGGATGCCAGTTAATCAGAAACAAAAACAACAATGAGAAAAAATTATAATCTACTAGCTGCTCGTCCCGGCTTCGCACGGGTGGATATTTTATTTTTTTCTATTCTATCCTATCTTTCAAGTTGGATCAAACTGCACACGGTGTGCAAATTTGATTAAAATCGGTTAAGTAGTTTAGGAGTCCGTCGCGGACAAACAACGTCACACGTAATTTATATATATTAAGATTAAAACTAACTGCCTCGTCGGTCTAGTCGTCGCAAGCGTGACTGCTGAGCATGAGGTCCTGGGTTCGATTCCCGGGTTAGGCAAAATTTAATTGAGTTTTGCCGTCAAGAATTTCTCAGTAGCAGCCTCGAAGCCTGGAATTATGCCCTGTTGATGGCAATATACTAAGCCTCTATTAAATGGGACTCAATCATAACTGGCGAAATGTGGGTGTTCTATTAGGTACACCTCTGCCCAACCCTTCAGGGATTACAGGCGTGATGTTATGTGTATGTGATACCTATAATTACAAGACATTAAGTTGTCTTAGCTTAGGTATTGGCTGAAACTTAAACATACGACTGTAAATATACCTTTTTTTTTTTTTTTCATTTTTTTTTTTCGGATGGGAAATCATCAAATAACCCCTCCCGCTCTGGGCGGAGCAGGAGGGAGTGTCAGACTTTTACTGACTAAAACCCATCCATGTTCCTTCATCGCCCTTTGTGTTCCGGGGCCACGGTATCTCTTTGGAACAGTCCCGCAACCCCGGCAGGCATCGGTCCCTACGGACCCCTTCCCTTTTGCTGACTCTCTTTGAGGCGCGCGTGGAATACGAACGCGCCGTCGACACGGCCTGTTGTCATGAGACGGACGGACGGCGAGCTAGCCCATAGCCCACCGTCCACAGGCCCGCGCCTACGGTGGCCGGGGGCCACGTGGTGGTGGCCCCCGACGCCCGGGGCGTCTCCCGCGGCGACTGTAAATATACCTTAAGGCCTAATTCTATTGTAAACAACATTTTTACTTGAAGGTGTAATTATACAATTTTTTTTTTTTAAATTTGTGTTATGTTATAACCGGTGAACATTACATAAAATGCATATACAGCACTAATCTCTCCACTACTGCCAACCTAATCAAAACTGAAAAGCACTCCACATTTTTTATATTTAAAACTCGCTACAAAACACATGTATATCAAAACATGACAACCCAAAACACTCAAACATTTGATCCTTTCAAAAATTCATTTTCCAAAGCCATTTGTGTAGCAGCCATACATCACTTGTGACATTAATTATTTCGCAATATCCTTAAGAGCCCAAGCCTTAGAGTCTCACGTCAAATATGGCGCAGGTCCGACAAATTTTACAATTAAGTCTTTAAATAAGTACATGATTAATGACTTTCGGGGCTTATAATGAAAAGGGGTTCGCAAATCCCGGGATAAATAGGTTTCTTTGTACGTATAGAGTATGGTGTTGTGTTTAGTAAGTTGTGCCTTGGATTCGGCAAGATGAGTTTTGGGTATGATTTCAAGTTAATCCGTAGTTAAATGGATACTGTTTCCTGAAAGGTTTGGTACGTTTTGGTGGCTAAACTACAAAATTGCTTTATGAAAGGAGAGAACATATCCTCTTCTGCAAATCTCGCAACAGAAATAAGGTTTGCTGTAAGAAAACCCAATTCTGGGTTAAGCTCGCCGTTGTACATAAGCCTTATATTTTAATTTTGTGTGTATATTTTTTAATTTGTTGTGCAATAAATAATAAGAATAATAGAAGACATTAATTTGGATTGCATGTTTAGAAGTAGGATTGCAAGTCAGGTTTTTATTGTTTTTCGGAAATACTATAACTACTGTCCAACCACCCACCTGTTTATTTAAGCTCCATTTATGAAAAAATATTTTATAAAAATCCCTCTACATAATTCAACCAAAAAACACACAAAATATGTCTTTTAATAAAGTGAGTAATAATATAACAGAGAGAAGTACACACACGTGTGAGGTGGCGCCACCTACCGCAATTCTCGTTTCATTACACGCTTAGAATTTATTATAAGACGTGTCAGTTTCCTTGCTATTTTCTTCAGCATTTCTAGGTAATAAAATGCGAATGGAAAGGTTGAAAAATGCATCGGTACATTGAGAAACGTGGAGAGAGTTGGAAAGATGATTATTGCGTCTAGCCGAGATGAAACTGTGAAAGAAAGAGTTAATAAAAAGGCATGATGTACTTGATATGTTTTTACGTTTCAAAGAGTGTCCATGGAGTTTCTTGCTCGTTCTTCTGCATATAGCTCTACGCTTTTGAATGGGCAACTACATAGTTTCACAATTTTGATGCGTTGTGACTAGGACTGTAGCTACAATTCTTTGTTTTCTTTGTTTACCTACTTGAAATAAATGCTTTGATTTTGATTTTAATTTTGTAATGAAAAAATATTTAGGTGGTAGTTCCAAGGCAGTTTTTTTGTTTTATTGTTGTCTACACTTAATACGCAGTAACAACGACCGACACCAAATAGGATATTAAGGAACTAACTTAATATCTTATTTGGTGTCAAGTCTATTGTGACATTTTACTATATCTGTGACCAATACGTCGTCTGTGTATAAGAATAACATTGAATTGGCTTATTCGTCATAGTATCGATCCGTAAGTGGAACTTGAATACAGACTTTAGAAATAAGCTCAGGATTTATTTGTGGTTATTGCCACACTGCCTTTCCTAGCAACATTTGTTCAGTATTTGGGTAGATTTTTCCCAGGAACCACTTGTAGAAATTCCTGTGGTCTGCAATCAACTGGGGTTCTTTGAAAAACTTGTCATATTTATTATGTTAATCAATAAAAAGAGGAAAGTACTAGTGCATTCCATAATCTATATCTAGTACTGATTGCAACTTATTTGTAAAGTAAAAGAGTTCAGCCAACAACCAATATCACCAATAATCAATAGTTCGTATTTTGAAAACATTCTGCAAATGTCATTCTTTGACGGTTGTCAGTGGGTCAATTTCATAAATAATATTTTTCCCATGTTGTTGGACTTCAATGCAGCTGCAAAAAGTCATCAGTATATGACTGAGAAGATTCCCATGACAATTAAGAACTATCAAACTGAATCTACATTCAAGTCAGTCTCATCCACGGTTTATAATCAGATTATAATCAGCTAGTATAAATAAAATACGAGTGAGATCAATATAGCAATTAGGTTTACCCCGGACAAGCCTCAATGACGACGGAATTTAAGAGTTTTTGAACAATACAGTTAGCAGTTGCTATAATTTGCAGATTGGTATATTTTCCAAAAGGGAAATAAGATTTGTAACTAGTGGTGAGTTTATTTTTATTTAATCATACCTTGGATTTTTTGTGTCGGAATTGTCACAAAATAGATTTCCTTTACAAATATCAACGCACGGAGAAAAATATTATATTCAATAGAATGAGGTAGGCACATACCTAAAAGGCGGAGAAACAAGTATAATATTAATAATGCTACTTGTCAAATTTGACATATCCAAAAAGTTACTATAACCTAAAAATACGAAACATAAGAAATAACCTTTCACCTCGCTTCAATATAACATCACAACCTTTATTCATGTCAAATCCATTCGTAGTAAACCAAAAACAAAACACACATTAACAACAATATCCTACTCACAAAGTAATAAAAAATAACATAGGCCGTAACATGAAAGACCTTTGCCCGTTTACCTCAGACGTACGACCATAGACACGGGACATTTTATGACCAATAACTGCCAAGATGGCGGCCGGCGGGAAAATATTTTTCGAGCGACGAATTTGCGAGTTGAAGTGGCCGAGATTTATCGTGTAGTGTTTGTCTTCATGGAAATCGGCGACGCTTGTCCCCGATGTAAGTTGGGGGAAGTATTTATTTATGTTTCGCGAAGTTTCCTGGCGACGAAAGCAATATTCGTACTTAACCTCACTTTTGTCGCGGCTGGGCGTGTGCCTGTGTCCTTGTGATAATGTTTTCGCCTTTATTGCTTGTTTTTGATGTTTTTACAACCTTGCCACTATTGGGAATAACAAGAGGCTATGAGGCTATGAATACTTATTGACAGGTTATCGTAGGATTTCTACGATCTTTAAATATCGATTTTCAGTCGTGTATTGAAAAATGACAAGATGTTATTCTTAAATTCAATAAAATAAGGCAAAAATAGGACTGATAATAAGTATTCCGAAATCAATTCAAAAGAAATAAGAAACAGTTTTAAAACTTCTGTTACAAAAACAGCCAGTCCAATATGGCGAATAGATCGCTTAAAATAACGAAACTTTCAACAAAAATACGACTTCTTAAAATAAACTTCCGATCGGACGGAGGCAAGAGACGTCAATGCTAAATAATAAAGAATCACTAACTTGGCCGATATTTTAGACAGTGAAAAGGCCAAGTCTTTGCTATTGTGAAAGTATCTAAAGATTTTGAACCTTTCTTAGTAGGACCTCATTTACGTCTATTCAGGCTTTATATGGGCTTAAACTGTATTGAAGCAATGATTCGACTCTTGAATGAATATCTCGAATCCTTTTTAAATTAATTCAATCCATTTCTCGATCCATTTTAAAACAACAGAATTCTCAACTATCGTTCCTTGTGACTTAGAAGTGTAGCACAGCCTAGAATTATTCACACTAACGCAGACGAGGAGACTCAACCCCATAATAAATTGGGAACAAGACACGAAGAACAGAAGATGATGGTGTATATCAAGCAGTTCCCCTCTACGGAGCTCATCATGACATTAACGAACCATGAATGCCTAAACAAACAATAACTTCAAACTATTTACATATTATATCATGCCCCGAAGACTCTACACACTGGCGAAAATTAAGCTATAATTTCATGTAACACATATACTATACAATACATGTATCCAGGACGTATCCCTTTCTAATTCGATCGAGAGTAATTAGACCAACTCAGCTCGTCCTTCCGTTCCTTTCGATTTCGCTTTGCATAGCTGTTTGTTGGTATAATCAAGAGATAGATTACGTGTGTAAACTGGCTTATGGCTGCCTAGCCTTTTGCCAACTACACGTATGATGGTGTCGGCTTCCAATGTAACTGGATAGTATTTTACATAGATCGATGCGTATCTGACCGCAGTCCAGTTTCTGATACTTCTTAGTAACACACAACTAAACAATTGAATGAAACAAAAACATTTGTGACAGGCTGACAAGAACGTAATTGTTTGTAGCCATTTAATTATTGTTCTTTGGTTAATTGTAAGCGCTGACATCAAAAACATACCAGCATCTACTTACCCTTTAACAAAAGCCCCTCAAAATACATACACACAATAAAATTATGCATCGTCATAACGCAATTGCCAGGCAAGCATACAGAATCACTTCCCCCAAACCTACCCTCATATACATACATATTTGTTGAACCAAAGGCCCTTTATAAGAGCGAAGTCGACAAAAGACGGTGTTTCGGATAAGAGGGGAAAATTTTTCCGGGGATATTCCGAAGGTCGTATCTTAAGATACGAGGCTCTGTGGTCCTTGGGTCATATCTGCAGGTGATCTTGTGAAGGCGTTGGGACGAGCGCTGATGTGCATTAAGCTTTTGGTGTACTGGACCGATGATGTTAAAACGGACAGGCGTTTTGAAATGAGGCGGTGAGTTTAAAGTTTTAATAGTGGAAGTGGTGATGTAATAACAGTGAATATTATAATGTAACTGTTTGACCATGATTGACATTTTAAACTGTAAACTTGCCTTGTCCAAATTCTGCGTTATTTATTTTAAAATATACGTTACCTAATTGTTGAGAAAATATCTAAGTTCTGTAGGTAAAATAAAATGTATTATCCTTACACACAATCTTAATTTTAAAAAAAAAACAAATTAAAAACATAAATCGATCGCTCAAAGCCCGTCGGCGAGAACCACAAAAAGATTACACATTTTACCAGAAAAACTCATCCATAACAAAAAACAAGCACTTTTATGAACTTAAAAAATAATTCAATGAAGTCTTTAACAACGAAGTCGTGATTACCCCCGAGGGTGGCTCGTCACGGTTACTTGCGATTTTACACGATTCAGCCCTAATTTATTAAAGTTCCGACGTTCAGGTAAAAGGAATTGGCTTAGACTTGACAGGAAACCCCTTTTTGCCCATTTTCCTGGTTCACGATTTTAATTAAGCGAAGGAACGTTGTTATGTTCCTATGTTTTTGTATGCATTTTAATAAAGTGTGATACGGAACGAAAGCGCAGAGAATATTTATTTTAAATATGAAAATTTCTTAAATTATCTTTACTATGCAGCAGCGACATGGGGCCAATTACTTTTCTCTATTTATTTTGTCTTTTTATGTATATTGCAACGTTCAATTATAATATCTAGGTACTGACAACTCGAATAGGTATCATTCTTTTTTACCATGACAGATGAAAGTCTGTTCAAAACCCAAGAATAAACTAAATTAGGAACAACCAAACCACAATTCACATCCTATCACAACCATTAACACTCCAACCCTCCAATGCACGCAATTATTCACCTCCGCCATCTTATAAACAAGCCGAGACATCGGAGCCAGGCATATATAAACAAAAGCATGTCATGCAAGATGCATGCCTTCCTCAAATGAATTATTTATACAGGTTAGGTTAGCAGTCGCTGCATTTCTGTACCCTAGATTTATTTAACAGTGCATATCTCGGCTGGGTCTATTTATTTGCACTGCAGTGCATCGGATTGCTGTGTCATGTCGCATAAACAAGTCCTTGCAGTTTCCTTTATGCTATCGCGGCCGTTTATTTTACACTTTCGTGCATAATTATGGAGTATGATAAGGTTCAGCTTTGTAATTTCCTTTGCCTGGCTTTTAGTGGCAGTTTAGTTTTATGTTGATGGTATTCGTGTTTATGATTCGAATGACGTTGATTACGCTTTACTTGAGCCAGGTTAATAAGAATTTCGGATAGTTATTTAAAAATGACGGGAATTACGCGTTGTTAATGTTGTGTTTAATTAGCAATCATTATTCATAAACTGTACATTTTTATGTTCAAGGCAATTTCTATTTATTTTCCATTGAAGAAAAACAGTTTTCGCAAACTTTCTAAACATGCAGATAGCATCTTGAGAACACTATTTTTATTTTGCTTTGCATTTTGAAAAACTCTGAGAAAAGAAAACGTACTACTATTTTTGCTTGAAAGCAGCTTGAAAAAGCTTTAGATTTTTATATCAAAGAAAAACTAAACTCCAACCGAAAATAATTTCAGCAATATTTTGTAAAACATTACGAAAATTTTCAAAAAAACAGTCAGAAAATAATTTTACCCTGATAAGGTGATATTACGATATATTTGATTATTTTAATTTTTCTATTTAATACATTTATATCTGAATTAGATATGAGCGCCGCGCCGGCGCGCCGCCGTCGCCGTGAATTCATGTCGGCGCGTCGTCGTCGAGTACAGCGCGCGGCGCGCCGTCGCGACGAGTCGCAACTTGCTTTCTCGCTCGCACGCGCGGCCCTACCGCATAAGTGCTCATTTACGGAGACGCGGCGCGTCGTGCGGCGCGTTGTGCGGCGCGTCATGCGGCGTGTTACGCGTTTTCCCATTTACGGAGAGGCGGTGTCATCTGCGATATATTTGTATTTGCGTGTGTGAAGCCGCGTGCACCGCCGCGGCCAACGCAACGCTGCATTTCAGCAAACGCGCGTAAAATCGCTTCTCCGTAAACACTCTCATACATAGTCAATCGTCATATTATGTTTGAATTGATAGCGAGCCGCGCCGCACAACGCACCGCGTGACGCGCCGCGTCTCTGTTATTAGTAAGACTAGTCGCTTCGCCGCACTCGTCGCTAACGCAGTCAAGTCGAATATGTGAATGCGTGTATTGTTGTGTGGTGTTAACAACAAACAAAATTTATAATACTACTTTAAATAGGTACTTATTTTTTTTTTTTTTTTTTTAAGTATATAGTTTTTATTATATAGATAGAGAGTGCTTTGATTAAAAAAACTCGGCTTCACTTCAACTCAAAATGCTGAAATGATTAAGTAAGTATTTTTCAGTCAACGTGATCTCCAATTATTATTTAGAAGACTGTAAACTTTTTTTTGCAACAACAATATGGTTTTCTTTGTTATTTTTAAGAAATCTCTCCCTGATAAAAAAAAAAGTAAGGCCCACGACCGGCCAGGCCGCGCCGCCGCGACGCCGCCGCCGCCGTGCAAATTTCCAGGCTACGCCGCCGCCGTGGAATTGGCCATCGGCGCTCATATCTAATCTGAATTACTTGATTATTATTTATTCGTTTTCTATTTTTTCTTTTTTGTAATATTTCAAAGGATGATAATAATAATCAAGCATGAAATTTTAATTCATATTGTTAAATTATTTTGTAAATGCATGGAATAAAAGGCTTTTTTATTTTTTTATTTATTTATTTAAGGTGAAATTCTAGATTTAAGAGCGTAGAAGGAACACCTGAGAAAAGTTCAGGTGCTTAAACGTGGCAGTATAATTCCAACCTGTTGTTCGTAAAGTCTACATATGTACGTAGAAAATCGTCTTTCTTTTATTTTTTGAGAGTATAACTTGTCTGTACTTAACTGTACAAGGTATTCTGAATTCTAAATTTTGTACCGAGTTAGAACCAAGCTGATTCATAGTACTGCTTCAGTGATATTTGATGGATGAATTCAGAATGGAAGTGTGAGCACATGAGTAAGTAAAAAGTGTGAGGCCGCGTTGTAACCAAAATGATCGTCGCGTTCGTTTTGTTTTCGCTAACGCGTGGTCCCGCCATTTATATAGGCCATACGATTTACGCTATACGCCATAGGATTTTTAAGGTTTAGCTTTGTGCCTGTATTCTCATCTCGAAAAGTTGGGAATGTTGATATAGCATTTACAAATTCATCAATGTATTACTTCGTCGCAAGACAACAGGTGTACATTATATCTGTTTTTGAAGTGGGTAACTTCAGGAACAGATGTCTGTCTGTATATGTAGGTATCTACAGGGTGTAAAAGACCTCATCACGAAGCCGTCAACCAAGCATTCTATACATCAAACTAAGTAACTTTGCGCAAAAATTATTGCTGGGAAACTACTTTTTTTTTGCCAAAAAAATCATGTCTTGTGGTAGAACTCAATGTAACGCACTCAAAACATTGTGCTGATGGATGGATTGAATAGTACAGGGGTCGTGGAGGTGTTCAAAGTAAAAATATTACATTAAAAACTTGTATTTAAAAAAAAACTTGTCAAAAAGTTGGAACTTTGATTCCCAATATCTCCGTAACTAGAAGGTTCCCAGGTATGGCATAGAACAAAACAATGATCGCAATGATGAGGAGAACAAGTGCCTTTCAACTTCGTTAAGAGGTGTTTTCCACCGTATATATGAATAACTAGCTGACGTCCCGCGGTTTTACCCGCGTAGTTCCCGTTCCCGTAGGAGTACGGGGATAAAATATAGCCTATGTCACTCAAGGTGAATGTAGCTTTTGAATGGTGAAAGAATTTTTGAAATCGGTTTATTACTTCCGGAGATTACCCCCTACATACAAACTTACAAACAAATGTTACCTCTTTATAATATTAGTATAGATATCACAGTTAAATGACTCAATATTAACTACCTGTGTTTAATAAACTTTATTTACATTTAAGAACACCGAACTAAAATAGAATCTTTATTGCCAATAAGTCCTCTTATTCACACTACAAAAACCTTTCAACAATAAACTTTCTAGCACATCATTGTACATTCAAATTCGCTATCATTCTTTCCACTTGTAAAGCAAATTGGCCCACAATATCCCAGCGCTTGCTACGCAGCTCGTAGGTCCAATGGGTTTCATCGCCCCCTTAACATCTCACCACAGTAAGAGCTATTGTGTCGCGATCGATTCTATCACCCCCTTTCTCCCCGAAGGGCGGAGGGTAGCTTACAATGTTTTTAAATTGAAAATAGTTGTTCAGAGATTATTTATGCTTGAGACAATACTGGCTGGTTGAGATACCCTTTATTTAGCCTGGAGTTTATTAATTTGAGTTGCCAATCATTTTGAATAGAGATTTGCGTTTCATAGGTCGATATTGTGAGGGATATAGTGTACTTATAGGATTCGTTTCTAAAATTGAAATTGGAATTCGTTTTGTCTGTTGGTCTGATGGGAAAGGTTTAATAAAATTGACCCCCCGTTATACATGGATGTAGATAAAACAACACTTCAATGCAGCTTTTCTCCTACAATCTTTGAAGGAATCTGTCTAGCCTTTTCCCAACTATGTTGTGGTCGACTTCCAGTCTAACCGGATACAGCTGAATACCAGTAATTAACATGGAGTGACTGAATCGTTGAAGGATCATAAAATTGAATAAGACCAGTACTTAGTCGAAATTTTAAATTAAATACTTTTTATCGTAAGGCATGACGCTCTCAGGCTGTATGGAGGAATGACAGCTGGTAGCAGTGCGATAAGGATTGCCAACACTCGATTTGAATGGTGTGCAATAGGGAATATGCATAAATTTTCTTTTTTTTATTTCGATACGGAATGTTAAAGTACTATAAAAATAATGACAAAAAGCGACATAAATCGGCCAAACAACACAAAAGTTATAACCATTTAAACTTTTGTTTCTATCTCTTTCTAGAAAAACGAAATTTAGTATGGATTTTGTACGTCGATGCAGCGAATGACGTCATTCGCTGTATCGGATCTCTCTGTCTAATCAGTAGTTTCAAATGCTTATAACTTAGTATTTTTTATAGATATTAAAAAAAATAATTTCACTTTGCTATTTCTGATGTTAATACGCTTTATTTAGAGTGATAAAAAAAAACATGCATATACCTTATTGTAGAGGTCTATGGCCAACAATATTCCTTAGGAATAAAGTTTGAAAATCTTAGTCATAAACAAAAATCTACCAGACTCGTTAAACTCAAATCAAATCGAGACACTGCAAACTGAAGTACTATCACGCTACGTTCAACAAAGGATGCTCCCTGTTCGAATCAAATTCATATGTAAACTGCGCAGTGAAAAGTTGAAGTTACCTAAATACATTTCCATATTTGTGTGTTCTAAGCTTTAGTTTTTGTTCATAAAGGGAGGATAAAAACTGGATTTCAAGTAAACCAGAATTCTCATTTGGATAAAACGTGTGGTTTAATTAGTTATTATTATTTTTGGTGAGAAAACGTATTTTTGGTTTTATCTGGGCTGCTTCCAAGAAATTCTTGATTGACAAATCCAAAAATGTTTAGAACCAGGCACACACACCTGGTTTATACCAGTAAGCTCATCCCCTATTTAAAATGGGACTTAAAAATAACTGGCAAATTTTGTGTGTAGGTATTACACCCACATTTTGTCACCACACACACAACAGACCACACACCACACGATTTTGGGTGTGAGTACATCTCTGAATAACCTTTCCATAATGGGGTAGATGACACAACAATCGAGATACTTTTTAAGAGCTGTCAAAACGCGGTTCTCTCATAGATTATGTATGGCACTAGCACAACTAAAAATCGAATTAGGCAATTAATTGAAAATAAATCGGGTTTTCAGTCCCAAAATAAAGTGTTTTTTTTTCTCGTCTTGGAATTATTGTTTTTTGATGTCATCTACCCTATTACAGTTGTGATGTTATGTTATGTTATCTGAGATCAAGAATCAGGCTTCTCACCTTTTTCTCCCATATCTGCAAGAACTATTTAGATTTAGAACGCTCGTGATAAAAATATAACCCAATGGAAAAGTGGTAGCGGGACTGACTGTTTTGGTTGCGCCAGACGTTTATTTTAACCATTGACATTCGTTGAAGACGTTTTAAAGCAACGAAAGAATCGATCTCCATACTATTATACGAGAAGACGGGCAGAATCCAAATCCAGCAAAATCGGGGCAGTCTGGGGACTGCCAATAGAAGTGAAAACAAAAAGTACACAGGCCCCGCCCCAGTCGTAGCACTGGTAATGCCCCGCGCATGCCTATGTGGTGCTACGCCGTAGCGGATGCTACGAGCGCTACGAACGGCTACGAAGCGTGACCGCACGTTACGTTACGTGACGATGAGTTCAATGTTTTTCCTTCACCCAAAAAGTGCTCAACGGGCCTTAAGAAGTTTTCACTTCAAAAAGGTTATGTTTAGAAACACATAACCAACCATACCAACCATAACAATCAATGGGTTGAAACATCAAGTACATCAACATAATTGATAACTGTGTCACGTACTTTTTACGTGTTTCTGCTTCATTGGTCGAGTCATTTCAAGCGTGACTGCTGAGCATGTGGTCCTGGCTTCGATTCCCGGGTCGGGCAAAGTGTTATTGATTTTTCCATCAGGGAGTCCGGATTTGTGCCCTGTTGATGAAAATAGGCTCGCCCACTACATAATACATATAATACATGGGACTTAAAAATAACTGGCGAAACTGGGTGTACTATTAGGTACCCCTGCCTAAACCTTCGGGAATTTACAACCTTGTTGTTATGTACTTTGTACCCACAGATACACCACTACCCCCTCTTTTGGGAATACAAGCGTAATATTGGGCTTACACTGGGTATGTTATATTCAGCATAATGATTTGTTAATCATCTGCATAACGGCCTACATGTTTAGCTGCTATGTTTATTTTGGTACATCTATCGGCATAATAATATGAACACTAATGGCTAATGAGCTGCCGGCGCCAGTTCTATAATGCATTCATACAGCAAATAATTGGTTGATTGGTAGACACCGTAATTGTTGATGAAAAGCTATAAGTATTACTTAATATTTTTTATTTATATTAATAAAGAGCTAAGAAATTGACACGTTGATTGACTAAACCTGTGGACTAACTAAATTGTGAGTGCCACTTAGGACTTTAACAGTAATTTACTAAAGTATCTGTCAGAGTTTGATGTCCGTAGCCGGTTCACAATTTGTCAATATACATCGACCAACATATCTGTACATGCGGTAAAACAGAGAACTAAAATAAAAGCAAGAAGTTTGACATATCTATGAAAAATTTCTTTACAAGCAACGGCCACCTGCAAAATTAATCTGGTCGTACTAAACCTTAACAGACATTAAATGCACAACCACGAAAGGAAAATATGAGGAAAATAATATAGAATTTTAAACAAACCTTAATCGTGATCATCAAGCTAACCATAAAAGATCTTGTTAATTATTAACTAAGCTTTTCCGTTTACGCTCGGAGTTAATAACCCATAAAAATAGTTAACGGAGCCCAGTAAAATTACCTACATTTATTATGCGAGTTAATGGCGTTAAAATTATAAAATATTTCCTTTTTTTTACAAAATATTGATGGTGGTGAATAAGGGCGGCGCGGGGCGGGGTATTAAGGGGGCCATTTTATTAAGTACCTACGTTAAAGTTTACCGTAAACGTAAGTTTGCCGTAACATAAGTTTGTTACAACTATCGTGGTGTCGGCCGCTAGGGCATCCCATTTCCAATATTCCGGGATTTTAAAGTCAGCAGTGTTTCCCATATCTTTCCGTGGATGTCGTACGAGGCGACTAAGGAATTACCAGAGAATGGGCAGCAGCGCTCTCTGTGCTTTTGTAACAACCGTACTGCGATCGCCAACCCGCCTGCCAAGCGTGGCGATTATAGCAAAAACCCCCCGTTGGGGGAGGCCCATGTCCAGCAGTGGACGTCTTTCGGCTGAAATGATGATGATGATGGTGTTTCGAGAGTGGTATAGCATCTTTTTACTAATCAACTATGTTAGATATGGATTGAAAGAAAAGTGCAGAAAAATTGAATTTAGTAACAAACAAATTGAACTTAAATGACAACCGAGCGAAGTCGCGAAGTTGAAATGCTGTACCGGGATAAAAATGCTAACCCAGGTGATGGTATATCCGTATGTCTTTCATCAAAATCTGCTCAGTCATGGCAAAAAACAACCAAACACACTCACTTCGGCATAAAATATTAGTTGGATATCATCGAACTGCCCAGTTTAATAAGATTTTCGGGAAAAGTTTTTATCCAAGGTAACATTTTTTCCATAAACTTTCAGCGCCAATAAATTCAGGTTTTATAAAGAAGTCACACAACTAAGTGATGTATGGTGTAAATAAAAACATGACGGGATTATAAAATACATCAACCGGTGACAGTTTATGAGGGCATCGCTCACGACTACCATAGCCGCGGCCATTTTATTCACCCGCCTTTACACCACATGATGAGGGATAGTTATTTTAATACTGCTATTGATGCAGCTGTTTGTAAAGTGATGATGGCTGATGTAGGTTCAACATAGATGTTTGAAGCAATAGAGAATATGCACGTATTTTTTTCTTCACTTCAAACTAATATGAACAATAAGCAAACTGGGCAAGGCCCTACCATAAACTATTGTTATCCTTACATAAAACCTGCAATAAAACATCTGCAGGCTTGCCGTGAGAACCTAAAGCTTAAATTACTTACATACTAAGTTCACTGAAGTAATAACTATAATATTAATAAATACTTAATGAAGAAACTATAATTAATAAAGACGCTGCAGTGTTAAATCAATTAAATACAGTACTATCAACCCAAGAAAAGTATTAAAATATAAGTTCAACTACTGCTTGTCGCACAAAAATAATATTAAACTCCTGCAATTTTCTACGACAGTCAAACGTCCGTAGCTGTCGCGGCCATGATGTGACGTCATTATCCACAATCTGCCTTCTTAACATCTAATTTTTTTGGCCTTAATAAAATAATTTTAAATTTGTATGTGCTTTATTCAAGCAAAAATTGCAATAACTATATTTTAGTGAAACTTTAAGCACTTTTCAAATAAGTGTTTTTTTGACACAATGAACTTTGACGTCAATACCGGCGTTATCGAGGATGGTGTGTTTTGACAGTGCGTTCCGTTTCCCCAAAAACATGCTACATAAAACAGTAAATTGTAAAATAAGTGATGTATTAGAAACTTAAACAAGTATACCACAATGTTTTTATGCGCCAATACAAGGCATTTTTCATGTCATGTATATTCCCTATTCCTAAAGCTATATCACGACTTTGAATATATCTACTAGGAATTTATAAAAAAAAAACAATGTAACGAAAGAAAGGTAGGATCGTAAAAAAGGCGTTCTTTTTTTTTCTGCCTACCCCCATTAGGAAAAAGGCTTGTCTGCGTAAATGTATGTATGTGGTTTATCCCAACATCATCGGCAAACATCGATGTGTGAAGGGTTCCAAAAAGATAAAATCTTCTAAAATATTTGTTTTAATAAAAAATATGTACCCTTCCATACCAGTTTGGAGCCCATAAAATTCTGGAATAGGATCAGATAGCAGCAAAAAATCCCGCCAATATCGGGAAAATTCCGAGACCGGGATTATAGAATACGGGATTAATTGAAACCTTTTGTTACATAACACCGAGAACAGCCTTTTTTATATCAATGCGTTCTATTCTCTGTTGTTATTACAACGATATTACTCGTTTTCGGAATAAAAGGATGAGACAATAATTTATCGGCAATTTGGCTTCTCGATTTCGGGAATAGTTCGTCGCACGATAAGATTAGCCGTTATTGTTATATTTGTAACTAATAGACATCGTATACTGGTTGAAGGAGTTCACTAGAGAGAAGACAAGGTCTGTAACGTCAAGCGATCCAACAAGGTAATTTCTTTATAGTGTCTAATCACACGATAAAGAAGTTACCTTTTTGAATTGCTTATGCCTAACCTGGTGTCACAGTTTTTATGCCCCCGAAGAGCCTATGACTTGGCTTTACACGCCGTGAAGAAATATCTCTCAGGCATGTGGAGGCGTAGGCGGAGCACCGCCGTGTCCTCGAAGCGGCGATTGGCGGCGGCGACCTCTCGCATCCGGCCCTGGTGGAAGCCATGGTCAGGAGCGAGACGGAATGGGATACCGTCACCTCCTTCTGCGAAGCAGTAATGCTAGAGAAAGAGGTGGCGGAACGTGAGAGGAAGAGAACCTCACAGCGTCCCGGCCGCCGCGGGAGACGCCCCGGGCGTCGCGCGTCGGGGGCCACCAAGTGGGCCTCGGCCACCGTAGGCGCGGGCCTGTGGACGGTTGGCTATGGGCTAGCTCGCCGTCCGTCCGTCTCATGACGACAGGCCGTGACGACGAGAGTCGAGGGTCCGCAAGGACTGATGCCTGCCGGGCAAGTGAACCAAACTCACCGAAGCAAGTGATAATTATACCATACGCATATGAATCTGAAAAATTAGAGGTCTTGGATGCAAAGCCGAAAAGAATGGAGGAATGGTTTAGCTCAGCAATAGGACAGTAATAATAATAACATACTTTTTAGTATAAAAGTGTCATGTAACAGTACCAATTACTGCTCTCGATCTTTTGTATTACAATCTATCGTAAATTCGTTACTGAACAATAAATTACAGTCGTCTTTGATTTTGTTTTACCTAACAACTCTCATATTGCTCACAGAAACTGCTGGTCCAAATAAATTGTTTCTAACTCAAACACTAGAAGGTAATCTAACACACAAAAGCCATAAACCAAGCAATTTTTCTCTGGCAACACCATATAAATTGAATTCCACCCTATCTACTCTTCGGAACGAGCCAGAGACAAACAACCAAGTTTGAACCATAAACAATAAGGAAATCCCGTGAAACGCGGTAAAAATTATTATTTTGTACCAAAATTGTGTCATCTCGTGTCTCTATTGGTGTATGGCAGATAGTAGGGCTGTCAAAAGTTTTTAAATAGTGATGGTTTTTAGACACGTAAACTAACAACAATTAAAAGTTTACAAATTAAAGTTATTATAATATATATATGTCGCCGCGAGGACACCTATAAGCTAAGCTTATTACATAATGTTATTGATTGTAACTAGTTGAATTATAATTTCTTATTCCATAAACGATAATACTGCCATCTGTGAAATACTCTGGCAACTATTATAACACCTATGAGTGCCATTGACTAATTTCGTTGGAGTATCAAGCTCAACAGCGCCATCTGTTGGCTTGTCTTAATCAGTATCACTTGAAAAACAATTATCAAACTAAACTCGATGTTCTAGCTAAAACTATCGTTATAATTAACATAAGAATATTTGTTTAACAACTTTAGGGTTTCATTCATATTAGCAATTAATAGTTAATCACTTGACATTATGATTCGGCGTCACCTGTCAGGGAAAATGGCGCCGAATGTGATTTTACCGTCAATACCTGAATGTTTAAATTTAGTACGAGAACTAAGTAAGTCTCAATAATAGATCCCAACTTTAAAATAATAAGACTATTTTACAGTGATTTACTAGTAAAAAGCTTTTGTTTAACATAACTGTTTATATCACCGGAAATGTTCCATGATAGCACAGATTAAAGGCTAAAAAGTAATGAGACAACTAGTTTATTATTAATGATTGAAAACGTGTTCAAATTGGTGAATTCTGTCATTATTTAATAGTAACACAATTATTGTAAAGTGTTTCATTATTATTTGTGAGGCTGATTGAATTTACTATTGTAATAAGTTGCTGAACCGATATTGTGGTACTTCCGCCCACTCAGAATGGACGCGTGAGCGTCGAGCAGTCACGTTATCCTAAGATTAGCAAAACAATTGAAATGCTAAGTAATTATAAGTGTTTAGTGAAGTGAATGATTAGTTGTGAAAATGAGAGTGTACATAAATGGTTTAATAGAAATAAACGTTTGGAGTTCGAGTCAAGTGCTGTGTGTGATTTCAACTACCCATGTTCCTCTAGGCTTTCACTGCCGTGATATATATTATTATATATAAATTATTTATGCTTATTCTAATCCGTTTGTCCTGGCTGTCATTTGTAAATATTTGACAGTAACGCATAATTCCAAAGTCTGAGAACCAGTCTCACCAAGGGTATCGTATTACCCAGTGACTTGGTTGTAGGAGTCAGATTCAGATAGGTAGTCACTAAATGTAAAATACGATGTAATGTAAAATTCAGAGTTACGTCCGATAAGACTCGAAGCAGACCCCAACATGGTTGGGCAAAGATAATACAGATGATGACATGTTTGTAAATTAAGTACCAAAAAGGCAAAAGAGCTGGAAATTCTAGAAGAATGAAACACTCACAAGACTTTCTTAAACAAGGTGCAGTTTTGCATCAAAATTTAGCAGCTTGTCACATAAGACATAAATAATCAATTTAAATTACGATGCCTGGTCAATAATTAATTGTTTTTTGACAGTATTCCAGAATAACACGAAAGTAATAAACAAAATCACCCATCGCGCGACATGTCGCCATGTGCGTTTATTTGTGTGTGTGAAGGCGCGGTTATAGAGCTAGTAACAGACGGTCTGCGTTTTAATACGGGTGGTTTACACTTACCTATTTCCGTAAATAAGAAAACCCTACACATTTTATTATTGATTCGGGTTGAGAATCAGTAGCATAGATACCTTCCTTGATTTAGATCAGGATGCAAAGCGACACCTGTTATGTTGAAGGCGAGCAAAACGGTACAGGATTGTTGAATTTTTACCTCTTACATACGGGCTGGAAGGAACAACGACGCGAAAACGGTTAACACGAATTCAGTACATCTTTCTGAGCCTACCCCACGTAAAATTTTTCCATAGGTTATTAAAAAAAGGCCTTTGCCCAGCAGTGGGCCAATATAGTAATAAAAACAATCGAGGAATCTTTGAGGACTGCCGATAGAAAGTGAAAACAAAAAGTACACAGACCCCTTTCCAGTCGTAGCACTGGTTATGCCCCGCGCATGCCTATATGGTGCTACGCCGCCGTAGCGGATCGCCTACGAGTGCTACGAAGCGTGACCGCACGTTACGTCAAGAGACGATGAGTTCAATGTTTTTCCTTCACCCAAAAATAGCTCAACGCGCCTAAAGAAGTTTTCACTTCAAAAAAAACAACTGTATCCTACAAAAGTGCAATATCTACGCGGTCAAAATGTATGGAACAGCTGAGTTTTTTAGATAATATAGTGTACAAGTGTGTGCGCAGACTCAGGTGCACTCTCTGTTCTTTTATTCACATTGTCTCCATAGGCCACTAGGCCACTGTGTCAATGAGGATCTTAAAGATAATTGTGACATTGAAAGGGAACGTAGGTCGCTGGCTGTCCGTTGTAACATGCTGGCTCGCAGGTTTGCACGTTGTACGAAGCCAGTAAAAGTAACGCTTTTCAAAGCTTACTGTCAGTCCTTCTACACGTGCAGCCTGTGGGTTAACTTTACTCAGCGGACATACAGCGACCTACGCGTTCAATACAATAATGCACTGAGGGTGCTGCTGCGGCTGCCGTGGCGCAGTAGTGCGTCAGGAATGTTTGCAGATAATAATATTGATGGTTTTGCCGCCATTATTAGAAATAGATGTGCATCCCTGATGACTCGTGTTCGCGGCAGCAGCAACAGTATTCTCAGTGTATTCGCAGATCGGTGGGATTCCCCGATGGTGCGGAGGTGGATGCGGCTCCATGTTGAATTGTGATTGTTCATTTTCATCTGTGTCTGTACCCTACTAACACGAACTAAACTTAAGTAAAATTCCGGAACTTAAGTAAAAGACTCCGGTCTGAAATAAAATATTTCTATTCTATTCTATTCTATGGGATGGTATCTCCTTTCACCTCTTAAAAAAGGGTAACAAAGGGAAAACAGTTCGCCATTTTCACCAATAGGAATTTCCATCGACCACACGGCTTATATCATTATGACATTAAACCATTTTTGTGCTCTGCCAACCTTATTCCATACCTCACCGTCACCACCATAAAATGCACGTGGCACAGTAAACGGTAATATAAACCTTACATTATGACTTCATACGGTACATTATTACATTTCTTTATTTTACTACCCCCATTGTGTTACGAATAAAATGTTTCAATGAATAATTTTACGTAATTTTTTTTTCTGTAAACGTCAAAAAATATTACTGACTGTATAATTTACTTCGTACTTTTTATTTCCGTATCCTTTGATGTATGCCTTTTACGAGATATGCTTGTCCTTTTCAACATTTATAGTAGTAATAATATTCAATGCACTTCTTAAGATCACCAAAGAAACTGAACGCGATTAGCAAGTAAAACGTTCAAAAAATGTCTATTTCACCATTGTTATAGAGTACTAGCGGACGTCACGCGGTTTCACCCGCGTAGTTTCCGTTCCCGTTGGAATACTGGGATGAAATATAGCTCATGTTACTCAAGGTGAATGTAGCTTTCTAATGGTGAAAGAATTTTTGAAATTAGCGCAGTAGTTTTTGAGTTTATTCATTACAAACATACACACAAAAATACAAATCTTTCCTCTTTATATTATTAGTATAGGTTAGTATAGACTAGCTTATACCCGCCGCTACGCCCGTGTGGAGTTCGATAATTGTCCCAAGGGGGATAAAAAATATCCAATGTGTTTATCCAAGTTATAAACTATCTGTGTGCTAAATCCAAATCTGTTCAGTAGTTTTTGCGTGAAAGAGTAATAAACATCCATCCGTCCTCACAGTCCTCCGAGCAGTCCATGCTGGTTGTTATATGACGATTAATTTTTAAATCTATTTTTATACATAGAACTGTCTCTTTGTCTTGTCTAGTCTAATGTAAAATATACGCTCTTTAAAATAAATAAATGTCTTTGATAAAATAATAGTATCCTCTGGATTCTGTGGACACTACCTGCTGAACGCTGTATTACCACATAATATTAGTAAGAATTAGTAAGTTTTAAGCGTGGGCCAGACTGTTGTAAACAAGCTCTCCACACACCTCCACATCGGTCTCCACCGGCGGTTTATAACAGTGCGTCAGCAGTGCGTCAACAGTGCGTCAACAGTGCGTCAACAGAGCGTCAACAGTGCGTCAACAGTGCGTCAACAGTGCGTCAACAGTGCGTCAATAGTGCGTCAACAGTGCGTGCTGTTGTAAACCGCCGGTGGAGACCGATGTGGTGGTGTGTGTAGTGCTTGTTCACAACAGGCTGGCACGGGCATGACTCTGACAGCTCTTGCCCTTACAAACTAAACACATTCTGTGGAAGTTGCTAAATCCATTATAAACATTGTAGCTCCTTCATTAGCTATAATATTTAACGATTGTATTGACCGTGGTGAGTTTCCTGATCTAATGAAATATAGTAAAATAATACCATTGTTTAAATCGGGTAGTACATCAGACCCCACTAATTATAGACCCATTTCAGTACTACCCACCTTTAGTAAAATTTTTGAAAAATTAATTTTGGCACAAATGCAAAGTTTTTTCAATAAATATAAGTTATTACATAAAACACAGTTTGGTTTTACAAGGGGTCGTTCAACTACTGATGCCGGTGTTGAACTTTTAGGACACATTTATAATGCCTGGGAGGACAAATGCGATGCTTTGGGCATTTCTTGCGATTTATCTAAAGCTTTCGATTGTGTTCTTCATGAAACATTAATCAGGAAACTACACCACTACGGAATCCGTAACGCCTCCCTGGCTCTTCTTATTTCATATTTGAGTGACAGGATTCAGAGAGTTGATGTTAAAGGGAAAAGATCTCCCGGATCCGTAGTAAGAATGGGGGTACCCCAGGGCTCAATTCTTGGTCCATTTTTGTTTCTTATTTATATAAATGACTTGCCTTACCTCATAAAGGATAATCATGACATAGTATTGTTTGCAAACGACACTTCTCTTTTATTTAAACTCAAACGTCAGCAGTTAGTTACGGATGATGTTAATAGCGCCCTGGCGAAAGTCGTTAATTGGTTTAATGTTAATAATCTACTCCTAAATGAGAAAGAAACTAAGTGTATTAAGTTTACGATACCCCATGTAAGACAAGTGGAAACTACTGTACTAATTAAGGATGAAGAGTTAAAACCGGAAGATAGCACAGTCTTCTTAGGCATAACTTTGGATGCCAAGCTTCAGTGGGGCCCGCATATAGACAAACTGTCGAAGAAACTTAGCTCTGCAGCATTCGCCGTTAGAAGAATTCGTGATTTAACTGACTTAGAGACAGCCCGTTTAGTTTACTTTAGTTATTTCCATAGCGTGATGTCGTACGGTATTCTCTTGTGGGGCAATGCCGCCGATATTCAGACAATATTTGTTTTGCAAAAAAGGGCAATTCGTTCAATTTATAAATTAAGTCCCAGATACTCCCTCAGAGAAAAATTTAAAGAGACTAATATTCTTACTGTGCCCTCTCAGTTTATTTATGAAAACCTTTTGTACGCCCACAAAAATATTAATTTATTTAAAAAATACAGTGATATCCACAACATAAACACGAGGAACAAACACAAATTTGTTGTTCCTGCAACGAGGCTCAAAAAAATAGGAGGTACGTTCAGATGCCAATGTATACGCTTTTACAATAAACTTCCGAGCCAAATTCAAGCACTAAGCCTAAATAAATTCAAATCGTTTATAAAACGGAAGCTGTGCCTGAAAGCCTACTATCATGTTAATCACTATCTTGAAGATAAAAAAGCTTGGGATTAAGCTGCTCCAATGAAATTTGCTCTGTGAATGTCGAAATTTCGGACTTCGCTTGTTTATTATTGATTCCTTTCTTTTATACACTCTGACATTGAATTTTTTTTTTACATGTATTTTTGTTATTTTACTTTTATTTTTTTATTTTTTATTGTTTTATGTGACATTTACTGATTTGACATGAATACTTATTTTTTTAAGTATTTTACTTTTTTATTTTATTATCATTGCGACATTTAATGATTTTTGTGTTTTTTTTTTTTTTTACTTACATTCATTTGAAAAGAATTTGTTATTAATTTTATTTGATTATTGTGAATGTGGGGACCATGTGGGTCACATTTTTATTTTTTGTTTGTTTTTTTCCCACAACTGTCTGGCAGTTTGAGTACTATAAGCGACCTTCCCAAATGTCCTTTCTTTGGTATTGTTCGTCGTTTCGTTGAGCTCCTTGAGTTATAAGTCGAGCTACACGTTAACTGACAGATGCTTGCACTGACTGGACAGGTCCACTCAAATCTGTATGGTTCTTTCTTCAAAAGACCATCTCAGACACTAATCTGCATAGTCCTCATGTGAATTGAGCAAGATTGTCTGGACTTTAAAAGAGACTATGACCTCTGAGTTTGTTTCGGCTGTTTCTTCTCAAAGTAGTCAGGTACGAAACACCGGCCCCATCTAGTTTTAAAAAATGACGTGTAAAAGTGTTTGTAAAAACCTACTTGCAAAATAAACATCATTTATCATTTATCATTCATCATTTATCATTTATCATAATATGTACGAGTACATAGATGAACGCTGTCACGAACTCAATTGAATTCAACACATTCACATTGCATACGTCTGGCGTCAAAGTTCGAATCATTGCCTTAAACTAAATGCAAATATTAATGCTGTTGATAACTTGTGCACGCAAACTCTTCCGAAGTTTCCATTCTCTTCGATTTAATACATACAATGACACATATTCACTATGTAATACCGATTTGCGCGATTCCGAACTGTTCACACTTCAATGCGTTTTCTCCTAGAGCGAAACAACTGCATTTAAATCAAAATTTATATCTTTACATTTTGTCTAACCTATATTATATTATTAAGTGAAGTCACCACTCGTTAAGATGTGTGGCAACCTTAATTCATTTAGTAAGTCCGTACCCGAAGCAGATATAATATTTAATGACCATAAGGTGAAGTTTAAATCAAGAATCTTGGCCTCCGTAAACACCAATGAAACGTAGTCAAAATTTCTTTTAATCTTAATTAATGAATTACTCTGTTTTCATTTTCATTTTTTTTGTGACATTTACATCCCATTTTCTTTTCATAATCGATTGTACACCTAGACTTAAGTTAGCAAATAAGCGGTAATCTGGCGTCTTTGTTGTCAATGTTGTGTTTACCTGTAATTGTCATATATATTAGAATAGTACCGTATTATAAATCATACGGTAAAGCTAAAGTTTATGTAGGTAAGTCTATGTTTCCCTCTCATAGAGAGGAGGCCTGTGCCCCAGCAGTGGGAACATTAATAGGCTGATGATGAAGTGTATATACATACATACGTGTGCTGTAGGTGAACCTTAAGTAAATAAATAAATAAGTGGGTTTTCGTGCTGGCTATCTGACGGCCTCGTTCTTCTAAAATGCTGATTCTTCATCTTTACGTGTCGATGGACTCAAATAATACCCGACCAGTATATTGCCAACTGCACAGCTCTTTCGTTGGCTACGTTTAAATCCTGGAAGGTGCAGGTAGCCGAGCAGAATGGGCAAGAATAATGATTATGACAATAATTTTGGGAATCTATTTCGGAAACTGGGGCTGCGGGACTGTTCGAAAGAGATACCGTGGCCCCGGAACACAAAGGGCGATGAAAGAACATGGATGGGTTTTAGTCAGCAAAAGTCTGACACTCCCTCGTGCTCTGCCCAAAGCGGGAGGAGTCATTTGATGATTTCCCATCCAAAAAAAATCGGAGCAGTCTTTGGGGACTGCCGATAGAAGTGAAAACAAAAAGTACCTACACAGGCCCCGCCCGTCGTTGCACTGGTTATGCCCCGCGCATGCCTATGTGAGGCTACGCCGTAGCGGATGCTACGAGTGCTACGAACGGCTACGAAGCGTGACCGTACGTTACGTTACGTGACGATGAGTTCAATGGTTTTCCTTCATCCAAAAAGTGCTCAACGCGACTAAAGAAGTTTTCACTTAAAAAAAAAAACGTTAGCGTCGCATGTGGTGCTTTTGAGAGCACAATGTATACTCGTACGCACGACCGACGCACGCGAACGACGTTAGCGCAAGGGGAATTAAGCCTTAGAATCGTGCAAATCGTGAAACATACACTCATAACGATTTCAATCTTATACGATAGAATATAAAGACTACTTTTCTTTGCAGGTTCATACTTCTGCAATCCTTAACCAAAAATATATTCGAGAACTTTCTTTTAATGTCGAAAATACCAACAAACAAATCGGTTTATCGTTCATATATTTCTTTAATGCTACATTAAATAGAATATCCCATTACACATTTCATGTAAAAAAGCTTGGGCCATATATTTTATGTCGAAATACATCATCAACATAAAGAAACCTAGAGAGCTCTATTAAGTTTTATTGTGCAGAGAAAATTGACTATTTTCAATGACAAAGACAAAATGATATTGCGTTGCCAGTCATTGAAAAAGGTTTTAGAAGTAATTCAAGTTTATAATCATTGCCACTCTCTAACTGACAGTATCCCAGATAATGTGCAATGACAACATTTAATTTAAATGAACGAAAATAAGGAAAAACACTTGAAAATATCTGCACACGGATGCAATTTCGTCTACATTTACTGTTTATGCCCCATAAACTCTTCTTCCCATAGTTTAAGCCTTAAAGTTCACTTTATTTACCATATTGCATCTTACCATTACACTCTTCAAAGAACCTAATTACACGCGAGTATAAAAATCCAGCAACAAAGCCGGGACGCGGGACAGCGCCTTCGCTATTATCTACCGACAGCCCCGACTAACGACCGAAAGGATCCCGCCAAAGTGTTCAACAATATCCCGGATCCCGGGGCTAAAGTATCCCGCTATACTACAACACTAGCTACAGAGAGGATGTAGTACTTTCGCCTATCTAGCTCAGCTTATAATAAAAAATAATGTTCCATTCTCGATTCTTCAAGACCAATGGCGATTTACGGCCGACCCTTGTATAGGTACAGGTGGTCAGGTCTCGGAACTTATCATAAAATATATTTTACGACCGCTTGGAGTCCTTTGAGGTAAGTATGGTGAGCGGTTTTGTTTGGTCGAAACACAAATGTTTTGGGACAAAAATGACTGGTAAAGATTGTGTAGTGTGTCGTTGGTGGTTTTCGTTTTGGGTATTGGGGCCCAGTTGATGTGAAATGTTTTGGATCATGTATTAAGTATCTATAGTTAGGGCGCTGTCGACACCAAAATCGCGCACAATGTATATTTGTATGGGAGAAAACGAGACGTCACTATTACTGGGCAGCAGGTTTTAGAAGAAAATAATGAATATATATTGATAAAAAAAAAGTATGGATTATTTGTGAAATATGACTCGTTAGCGGTTTAGGTATGCATATGTTGACTTCATGTTTTTAATTGCAGACCCATACGTCAAAAAAATAAAGACATAGGACCGTTAATGATGATTTTAAGACCAATCTTTGCAATTATTTTCTATCGAGCCAAATTCGTTGAAATATGTATCGAGTCCATCCAAGGTCTTTGAAATATGATCAATATTAACATATATTTTTAATGCCGTGCTAGAACAAATAGTTTTTCTTAAAAAACTGCTTAAATAACATCAATTTCAACAAAGTAGGTGTTGTCAGCCCCTTAAGTCCTTATTCTACTATAACTGTATTCGTGTTTAGAGATATAAGAAGGTGCTTGCGTCATCCTGCATTCTTTAATCTCGCTTTTATACTTACCAGAGACGTGTTGGTACAGTTCAACGAAATTAAAACATGACCTGACATGTGTCAGTGGATATTTTAACTAAACTGAAAACATAACAAAGTAGCCAATCAAAGCCATGTGTTTGAATGGTCACACTAAAACTGAAGATATTCCGACAGACTGCTACTTGAAAGTTGTGACGTCACAACAAAAGTATAATCCACATTCAAATAAAGAATTCTCAACAAACATAACCTCACTTCGTTATGAAACCTACAAACAAAAACAATAAAGAGAACAAAATTCCAACTTCAAATTGTTCGATACTGCTCTTAAACAGTTGGTAGCAAGTCAAATGGCCAACAAAAAGTACGGGAGAATTGTAACAATCGTCGGCGTAAAAAAACGGATCCCAAACGACCAATATTGAAACAAGAAGTCGGATCTTAGGAAGAAATAAGTATGGAAGTCGCAATTGCTGGAGTTGGCAAGGTACGTAAATTTAGGCAATCCTTAGTCTATGACTGTTAGTTTTTCATTGTACTAATATTGTAGAGAGGCAAGTTTTGTGTGTTTGTTTCACAGAGACACGAAGACAGTAAGAAGCCGTTTGATTGTCTCTGATTGATAGAAAAGTTTTTGTATCAGTTGATACATTGTGTCTATCAATAAGACACAATGTATCAAAGGGCCAAAGAAAAGTATTATTTCCGATGATTAGGGAACCCACTTAAGGTTAGGTAAAGCATAGCCAGTAGACGACTGTGATAAATTGAGCTGATTAGTACCCTTACTACTAACTACTGAAACAATTAGTGTAGGCATTGTTGTTTTAACCTTCGTAGCAAGTGCGTATTTCTTATAAGAAAAGAAAACCTTCCTAAGTTAAATAATAATCTACCAACATCCAGTGTCTAATGTTGCTTTCCTTACAAATATACATCCATTATGATCTATTATAGCACATAATACAACACCCAATTATGGTAATTCAACACGCTGAACAAGCAAATACTCAATTTACGAGATTATTTAAACAACAAACAAGTATGTGGCAGTGTTTCAGAATGGATTCTAACTTTAATTGAACCAATAACTAAACATCTAAATAGTACTTAATAATTCCATGCTCTACATACAGAATAGATAATGTTGGGATGTAGAACACGGCTTATGGGATTTGAAAATCTCGTTCGATGTTCGAACTGGCATTTGTTTTCAAATCTATGTTATGTCAATATTGTAAGAGGTTAACTCGTTCCACACATGGCCTCCTTATTTAAAAGTATTTATGTTTAAAACCTTTTCGAAGCGGGTAAATAGATCTTTTTTGAGAAATTTATTTCTCGGTAAAAAATAAACTACTTTTTTGCTTTGAGTAGAGTCTACAGTATTATGTATGACGTTAAAGATTCCTTAAAATATTATAGCCTCGACTTCGTTTGACAAAATTGGTGATTATATAGGCCATTCAATAATGTACCCAGTCTATTAGAAAGGCCATGTTCTGTACTAAACATTTATGAGCTGATGTGCTGAACTCAATCCCAATAATGTAATGAATATGAGCTCCAACGCTACATCCCACGCAAGTTACAAGAGTGAACTTAAGTAAATGGGTCAAAGTAGGTCTTAAGTGTCGACTCAGTAAAGTGCGACAATTTATGTGTGCTATGTTCTTTATAGGAACGGTTTGTGACTGTTGTTACGGGATCCCGTTGTTTCCTAACCGTCAAATTAAAACTTTGTCCATGATGAATATGTGGACGGCGACTAAGAGGCAAATTTCAAAAATAGAACTGATCGCGATCAGCACATTTAAACCGCGTTCAAGCGCCATCAGTGTCATCTTTGATGTGATAGCGCTTATTTTATTATAGCGCTTGTTTTATTGGTGAAATCCCCTCTAATTTTAACAAAAGATTAGCTAATAACTGACCTCTGATAAACTTGAAGCTGAGAGAGAAGCAAAATCTATAAAATTTTAATAACATCTAATGGCTCGACAAAAAGCTTTTTCAATTTCACATTACTAACATCCAAAATCAAATCACTTATTCAGACCGAAAACAAGATGGCGTCCAACACAAATCCATAATATTCTACTTTTAAAAAAATGTTTTCAAATATACCACAATTTCGTAAGCATACTTAATTTAATAGGGACCTCCCTTAGAAAACCCATCTCATCCGACTGTCAGCCCTTGGTAGATAGGGCAGAATTTGCATGAAACACTCAATATAACAAGAATAGGTACGAATACTGTATATTTCATATTCTATTAATGTTGCCGACTTCAAAGCGATCTTCGTGTACATAGGATGGGTGATGAGCATATATTGTAAGTTGTCTTAGATATCCCTGAGGGGAACTGAGCGAATTAGGACGTAAGCGATGCAATATGTTCGCTCTGTGAACTAATATCACAGATTCGATTGGTTTAGTTTATTACCGAGGCAATAATGTCGTCTAGATTCCGGCTGATCGTGTAACTATGTCATGATCAAATGCCAGTTCAAACTTCCCGTATTTGAACTATTCATTATTAAAAGAGCCTTCAAAACAGACGTTTACCTACCTATACCTTATTGACTGGCTAATCATTTCAACATAAAAATGATTATTAGATGGAGCAAAATGTCGTCTTGAATATTAAGCATAAGAAATTCATACACAATAAAATAAATGTACTTTTGTTACAATTCAACGTAACTTCAAGCATGTTATCCCCGAAATCTTATTTATCTTTATCGTTATCCTCAAGTCAAATTAAATGAGCACTAGTAATAGAGGAATCGACCAGGATAGGTTTCAAAAGTTCCTACTATACGGACAAAATGAAACACGCAATTGTAAAATGAGATTTTTAAGTGATATGTAATATTAAAACTAGAGGAATAAATTAATTCAGATTACTGATTATCCTCAAAAGGTATGCAGAAGTGTATGTACGTATATTGCTCCCACATTTCGTCAGGTATATTTAAGTCGAGCATCATGTAATAGAGCGAGAGACTGTCGGGCCCTGGTTCAAGCCATGGTCTGGAGCGAGACGGAATGGGACGCCGTCACCTCCTTCTGGGAAGCAGTAATGCTAGAGAAGGAGGTGGCGGAACGTGAGAGGGAGAGAACCTCTCAGCGTCCCGGCCGCCGCGGGAGAAGCCCCGGGCGTCGGGGGCCACGTCGCCATCACGTGGCCCCCGGCCACCGTAGGCGCGAGCCTGTGGATGGTGGGCTATGGGCTAGCTCGCCGTCCGTCCGTCTCACGACGACAGGCCGTGTCGACGCGACGGCGCGTTCGTTTTCCACACGCGCCTCAAAGAGATTCAGCAATAGGAAGGGGTCCGCAAGGGCCGATGCCTGCCGGGATTGCGGGACTGTTCGAAAGAGATACCGTGGCCCCGAAACACAAAGGGCGATGAAGGAACATGGATGGGTTTTAGTCAGTAAAAGTCTGACACTCCCTCCTGCTCCGCCCAGAGCGGGAGGAGTCATTTAATGATTTCCCAACCGAAAAAAAAGTCGTTACAATACTTAGTAGTACCTACCTAGTAGGTACTTTTCGCGCCCCTAAACGCCAAAGCAAACTTTCTTCGAAACCGTTAGGGCCGTTTTTGAGAACGTGATTACAAATACAAAATATATTGCTCGTTTACTAGTAACAGACGGATAGACTGTAAGACAGATGATATGCCTAAAAAAGTGGTGGTATGAAAGAAGTAGTCTGGGTGCGCTTACACTTAATAAATTGGGATAACGATATAAGAATGATGATAGGAAAAATCATCATCATCATCATTTCAGCCGAAAGACGTCCACTGCTGGACATAGGCCTCCCCCAAGTGTCGCCACATTGAACGGTCCCGTGCAACTCGCATCCAGCGGATTCCCGCAACCTTCACCAGGTCATCGGTCCACCTAGTGGGAGGCCTTCCAACGCAACGTCTTCCGTTTCGCGGTCGCCACTCCAGAACTTTTCGGCCCCATCGGCCATCCGTTCTGCAAGCAATGTGCCCTGCCCACTGCCACTTAAGTTTGGCAATCCTTCGGGCACGTAGCCCGAAGGTAGTAGGTAACCGACGGATAGGAAAAATACACATAAACAATTATTTCTTCCCTTTCCATCCCTAATTCCATGATGAAATTACATTCATACACGTGACGACACAGCGGTTAATCCGTCAGAGGATAAATTCGTGTCCACGGAGAACAGCGGCAATTTATTCCTCGCTAAGTAATTCGGCTCTCTCTGTTTTTCTTAATTAATCTGTCGCGTCTTCAACGTGTGCTCCGACAGGAGTGTTTATGTTATTATTAGGTACTCTGATTTATTAGATAAAGTGGTTTTCAGTTATTTTTTCATTAAAAATTATGACGAGGTGGTAAATTTTACATAATTTTTCCGCCCCAGAACAATGAATTTGTTAACAAAAAATATTTTTAGAAATTTATTATTAATCAAAGGTTTAATGAAACCATGCTTTATTTACAAATGTAATCCAATACTGAGTTTAAATATAGTAGCTATTTTACTTATCCGTGTAACAAAAGAATTCTGTAACATACATATAGTACTTATTTCATGCTTCATGGTGCCTTGATTAAACCTTCATAAACCAATCTCTCTGTGTTACTGATACGCATTTTTCTGCTTAACTAAATAGGGCATAACAACAACAGCTCGTAACGTCCACTGCTGGACATAAGCCTCTCCCATGATGGGAGGAATTTGCCGTAATCTCCACGCTTGGCAGGCGAATTGGAGATCGCAGTGATGAAAGACTAACAGAAAACGCTGCTACCCATTCTCTGGTCTACGGAGGCGCAAGGTATTCTGCCTCAGACATTAGTCGCCTTATACGACACCCGTGAGTGTAATGGGTTGGTACTATTCTACTCTGCCGGGTACCACACGGCTAAGCTAAATAGGGCATAAAAAGAGCAAACCCGTAGCTATGCGTGTACTTATATACCCAATCCTTGTGCCTCCTACACAAAGAACAATCCTACGCCCACCGAAGCCGTATCTAGAAAAAATACATCCGTTTTAAAGATGGAGTGCCGCCTCGTTCGTCTTGTAGAATTATTTCGAACCTCTTTGATTTATTGTAGGCGATGGTTTACTGTCTAAAAAGTAATCATTTCATGAGAAATTCGTATATGAATGAATTTATTTTGCTCAACATTTTGTTGTAATGGTACAACATGAGCGTTTTACTTTGAATGCCCTATAATCGATTCAGTTCGAATGCTGAAAATTCTGCCATGGACTGATTGAAGGTAAATACATTTTCCACTGTGGGCCAAACTATTATTTAACTCAATCAAAAGCCAAACCGACTTCAGCTGGGTGGAAAATCGAAACTATTGTCGGAACTAAACGACCAGCAGCAACAATTTCACGAAACGAAGGTTTGATGAAAACTCACGGAATGTTCCACCAGAACCAGCCACGATTGAAACAAAAGAAAGAAACAAAAACGTAGGACCGCCGACGGAATATTAAACTTAGTGGCTTCACTCATTCGGTCCGAAGGGAACCATTCATTCACTCACTCTTTACTGTGAATGCCGAGCTAAATTCAAAATTAACAATTCACTTTGTCGTTCCTCTTTTGTTTTAATTTGTTATTATAATCTTGATACCAGAAATGGATGTTAGAATAAGTTAACGCTTGTACCAACAAGATGGTCGGTGGATAGCGTTGAGCGAGTCAGAGACTCGGAAATTTACCCAATATTGAACGCCATTTTGAAATCGGCGGAATAAGTACTTGGAACTCATGCTTGGTACAAATATTGAAAAAAAACTGCTACACACTTTACTTTTGCACCTGTACTTAACGCGCCAATGCAAAAGTCTGTTTTGGTCAGAAATAAATATCGTAGGGCAACGTACCTGTGACACCAATATAAAAACGCACAGAAATATGTAGATTTTACTACAAAATGTGCGTCTTTTTTGCACCGTATCCACCAAATATCTAGGTGCACTAAAAAAATGGAAATTAATATTTTTCTTTTGCCAAGCCCAAGCTTTTTAAACCTCATTAAATATACACGTGTTACTACCCTATACATACTAAGTACACAACTACACACCTATATGTACACATTCTCCTCTCACAATGGCCGGTCCGCACCCCTATGACCTAATAACAGACTACGGCACAAAGTCCCCAGCTAACACTAATCAGGGCAGTTTTAAAGTTACTCGTGGACCAGTCAAACGAAACTGCTTAACTTTGAGAGGACCTGCATACTCACTAATGATTACTTAGACGCAAAACCCGGGTGAGATTCTCACAGGAACGTGGAGATAGGCACAAGATACGAGAGGCTTATAGTAGTTGTTGAAATCAGGCTGCGTATGAAGTTGATATTTTTCATTTAAAGTGCTTTTACTATCAGGAATTTCCCAGCAGCAAACAGGGAGTCTTGATTTGTGCCCGGTTGATGGCAATAGGTTCACCCCCTATTACATGCGACAAGATAAGATAAGATAAGATATGATTTATTTGCCCAAACATGTGAACACATACAATAATATATAATCAGTGCATGCAGGATAACATAAAGAAAAAGTGGTTCAGACATGTTTGCCACATACTATGGCGTACAAATGTTAAGAGTAACAAACTAACAATTATATCCTTCAATCCAAGAGAAAGCAATTTAACAAAGAAATAATATTACAAAAATAAAAAAAACAATTTAATCTATGACTGTAAAGTTAGCAACTGTAGGTTAGAAATGTCAAACGTAAAAAAATACTTACGACGACGACGACGACGACGACGTCACACTCTTCAAAGTCACTCCACGGAGTTGTCATGAAAATAGTCATGTTCACCGTTGCAACTAAACAAAGGTTAATAACTTAATAGAGAAACATATATCATAACATTACGCCTGTAATTCCTGAAGGGACTAACTAATGGTACAGTCACAATTCGCCAGTTATATTTGAGTCGCATGTATAGTGGGCGAGCCTATACAGCATGACTTTTTTATCACTTTCTAAAAAAAATGGGTATAATAAGTGAACAGAGTAGAAGCAAATGGCATACTTAGTTTTTTTTTATTTTATTGTGCAAAAAAAAATCGAAATTCAAATCATACGCGTACTGCGTATAATTTGAAATTCGATATTCTTTTTTTTTATTTTTCAAAATTTCTCTTTCTTTGTTCTAATATGAAAAGTTTAAGTAATTGAAATATGTAGCGTTTTTTGATGATGGATCAATTATTTTCTAAGCTGTGGATAAAAGAAAAAAAAAACTATGTATGCCATAAGCTTCTACTCCGCTCACCTAATATACCCATTTTTTTAAAGTGATAAAAAAGCCATCCGGTATAAATAGACAAAATCTATGGAAAATTAATTTTGATGAAAAAAACTTTCGTTGGTAAGAAAATGAAACGATTCTGTCTGTAGCAGACAAAACAGAGAACCATAAAATACATGATTTGAGTATCATGTCTTTATGTTGATTGCATGTTTGTGTTAATAATAATGACTATGATGACTATCAACAACAACAGCCCATAACGTCCACTGCTGGACATAAGCCTCTCCCATGATGGGAGGAATTTGCCGTAATCGCCACGCTTGACAGGCGGATTGGAGATCGCAGTGATGAAAGACTAACAGAAAACGCTGCTGCCCATTCTGGTCTACGGAGGCGCAAGGTGTTTTGCCTCAGACATTAGTCGCCTTATACGACACCCGTGAGTGTAATGGGTTGGTTCTATTCTACTCTGCCGGATAACACACGGCTTAATGATGACTATCATTTAAGTATAACTTTTACAAAAGGGCTTGAAAATAGCAAAATACGAGTAGTGATGGAAGTCTCTCTAGTATTTTCCACTGTTGTACTGTGTAATCTTTTGAAAGTAAAAGAACACATTTCGATATAAAATATGTACAGCAAAGATATCAGCCCCAGAGAATCATAAAATTGCTGGAAAGGGTAAGGGTTTTATATTCGAAGATGGATACACTATCGCGATACGGGCTTCTACTTCAAAATATTCAATATCTTTATAAAAACAATACGTAACATAGAACATATCTTGATTTACCTAACATTTTTATATCGACCTTATTTATATTAGAAAAGGTCAAAATCTACTTGCAATTTTTTATAAATAGGTACCGAAAGTGAATAAGGTAGTTGACTAAAAAATTCTAATTAGTCCGTCAGATAGATCAAATAAATATTGGACACGTATTTTTTCTTTTGTCAAAAAATTAAGATGATACAGTGCGTCGAAAACTCGTGTGACGTCACATTTTGGTACATTTTTTACCGGAAAATGACGTCAGATACCCCCCACATCGATTATTTGATGCGTTTTATCTTCGTCAATTTTTATTGATTTGATAAAACAAAAAAATACGTATCCAATATTTTTCGAAAATCTAAGTGACGGACTAAATAGAATGATATTGGTGTCGATTCTGTTGTGCACAAACTAAACTTAATTTAGGCTATTGCTATCTTTTACTAAAAGGCAGTGCGAGAAAAGGATGGCTATAGCTATGAATTAAGTTAGAGATGTCAAAATAATTTATGCCTTGCGCTTCACCGTGTTTTTAGTCGACATGTTTTTACGTGCACCCTTCATTTGTATAGAAATATTAGTTCCAACTAAATTTGACAGCTCTAAATTACGTCCGACTCTTTCTCGTTTTATTAGAGAGAAAAAGATAGCAATAGCCTAAATTAAGTTTAGATTGTGCACAACATTAACAGCAAAATTAACCGTATTATCCCAACTTTATAATATAATTATGTAACATTCTATAAACTGCCAAGGAATACGGTGCGTGGTGTATCATCAGTCTTCTTTGATTTACTTTTATTAGGTCTTTACCCTTTGATTACAAACAGAATTGTATCGCCCTTTATTGCCCATAAAAGCAATAAATTCTAAAGCATAGTTCCCCTCTTAATATAAAATAGCTATACGACATATTAACCTAATTTCCCTCTCCCTTTGCCCTATTCTCGTACACTTATGAACGAGCCTCTAATTCTCACTTTAATTAATTTAGTAGCTAGCCTTTCACTGAGCCAACACGTTTACCTGTGTCGTGTGCTAATTTATTATGAAATTAAGTCATTGTTATTGTTTATCAGATAAATATTGAGGATATGGGGCTTGAAATAGAATATTTTCTCGTAGAATAATGATTCCAACTTAGAGATTAGACCTATATATCATAATAGGACGGGTTCCAAAATAAGTATATTTTTGTATTGGTAATAAAACAGTAGGAAAAATACTATTAACGTTGTTTTTTGTATGTAGACGACTTAGCGAAACTCAAAACTGTTTTTTTTCATCTCTTGAGCTTTCCACGTTTTATACGGAATTGAAAAGTACACGTGTTGCAAATTGGGCACGTTTTTATAGGAATAAACGTTTGAGGAAAAACGTATTTTGTAGAGGAAAAATATTTGAGGTATTTTTAAGCGATTAACTGATTGGAGTTTTCTTTTTTGCGGTAAACGTAAAAATACTTTGACATTTAAAAAGAAAAATATAAAATCGCCTTACTACCGTTACGATAGGGTAAAAAAATAAAAAACCAATAAACAATTGAATCCGCTTTTTATAACATCAAAATCTCAATCAAGTCACAAAAAACCTACAAACGAGCAGAAAAACAATCTACTACGAGGTCACCCTTCCGTGCTACGACAAAAAAAAACACAAAAAGTGAAGAAATCTCGCTAATCATTGTACCGAGCAACTCACTGAAGTGAAAGAAAAACTTTCTCGAAGGAATCATCGAAACCGAACGTCGACACAATCTCAACAAAACAATGACGTATTTTTTCTTTTCTATATTCATAAAAAAAGGTATGAAAAAGCCTTAAAAACAAACAAAAGAACGGCATGGAAACTGTTGCCATTTTTCGTAAAAGGATATATATACTACCTAACAAGGGCTTGTCAAATCGTAGACAAAAGGTTGGATGAAAATGAAAGCTGAGATTTTCTCCCAAATTCCAACCTATTACTGTCCCACTGGTGGGCAAAGGGCTCTTCTCATGCAGAGGAAGTATGAGGTGATTTTAGTTTTTGACGTGACAACGTCTTATAAATTGGTTTGCCGGGTGACACTTCAAGAAACTGGGTCACGTTATGCGGCTTACAATGAGAGCGAGTGAGAGGCACGCGTCCCGCCTAAGAGCGAGAGAGACAGACATAAAAAGTTTATTTTACCACTCAAAGTCGTTGTCACGTAAAATTATCGTCCGTAAACCGACTTTACAGACAGCCAGTTTTTGTTTTTTCTATCAATCTTCTATATTTCTCAATGTACAGCTCAAACCACTGGATAGATCGGGCAAAAAATTATCATTCGATATCTACGTAACATAACATCACGCCTGTAATCCCAGAAGAGTTAGACAGAGGTTTACCTGATAGTATGGCCCACATTTCGACAGTTATATTTTAGTCCCATTGTAATAGGGAGCGAGCCATCAATCGGGCACATACAGTTGCATACAGATATCAGTAATGACAATAGGGAATATGCATACATTTTCTTTTTTTTATTTCGATACGGAATATTAAAGTACTATAAAAATAATGACAATAAGCGAAAACAAGACAGAAATTGGCCAAACAACACAAAAGTTAGAACCATTTAAACTTTTGTTTCTATCTCTTTCTAGATAAACGGAATTTAGTATGGGTTTTGTACGTCGATGCAGCGAATGACGTCATTCGCTGTATCGGATCTCTCCGTCTAATCAGCAGTTTCAAATGCTTATAACTTAGTATTTTTAATAGATATAAAAATAATAATTTCACTTTGCTATTTCTGATGTTAATACGCTTTGTTTAGAGTGATAAAAAAAGATCATGCATATACCCTATTTCAAAAAATCTTTCACTAATAGAAAGCTATTGCCGAGTGCCATAGAATATGTTTTTCATCCCTTCTATTCGAAAAGTGTCGTTTTGTTCCCCGTTTAGCGGGAGCAAAGTAGCTCTTTTCTCCACTAGACTTTTTAGCGGGCAGTAATGAGATTTGAATTTGGAACATGAATCGTTCATTGAAATCGAACGAAAAATGACTGGCTGCAAGTGTTTTTTGTACGGTGCGGGGGTCAGCACCCGCTTTGTAGAAAATATTAAATGAAGAGTTGCAGATAGTTCGCCCATACCGTTGTCACCGCGCTCTTCTACATCTGAGATTACAAACACTCAAAATACCGGATGACTTTTTTATCACTTTCCAAAAAAATGGGTATATTCGGTGAATGGAGTAGAAGCTGCATGCAGTAGAAGCATAACTAGTTTTGTTTTTCTATTTCCACAGTTTAGAAAAGAATTGATCCATCATCAAAAACGCTACAAATTTCAAGTAAACTTTTCATATTGGAACAAAGAAAGAGTACCTAATTAAAAAACAAAAAATGTATGAATAAATCCACAACTATATCAATCCCAAACAAAATACACACAGTGACAATAAATTTTCAAAATTTTGCCAGTGCCATTTATATTTATATCTATTAGATATAAATATAAATTTGTAATTGACCTTTTTTACATTCATGTCATTTTTTAAATTAAACTTATTCATTAATCACTTAAAAGTGTCTCTTATTTATTTTCTCATAGAACGAGATGAAAAGTAGAGTATATGACTCGAGAGCAAACATATTTTTCCCTCAGGCTATGTACTTTGAATCCCTCGCTACGCTCAGGATTCTATTTTAGAATCCCTCGCTATGCTCGGGATTCTATTCTAGAATCCTTCGCTTCGCTCTGGAATCAAAATAGCGCCCTCGCCGTAAAAATACTATTTTGCTCCCTTGTCATACAATCTACTATTTCATCCCTTCTATTCGAAAAGTGTCGTTTTGTTCCCCTTTTAGCGGGAGCAAAGTATCTCTTTTCTCCACTAGACTTTTTAGCGGGCAGTAATGAGATTTGAATTTGGAACATGAATCGTTCATTGAAATCGAACGAAAATTGTATAAATGGGACGGGCAACTTGTGGAACTAATGGCGCTAGCATCGCATGAACCAAACATCGTCATTGGTTGAAAATCTGTCAATGTCATTTTATATTTCAAAATAGTTTGACCTCATTGGTCAGATTGGGTCTAAGCTATAGACGCGCCATCTACAATCAGCTTTGACCAGCCAACCCCATTACTGGCTGCAAGTGTTTGTTGTACGGTGCGGGGGCCTGGGGGTCAGCACCCGCATTGTAGAAAATATCAAATTAAGAGTTGCAGATAGTTCGCCCATGCATGCCGTTGTCACCGCGCTCTTCTACATCAAAGGAACCTTTTCCTGAGCACCAGCCAGATACTGAGATTACAAACATTCAAAATACTGGATGACTTTTTTATCACTTTCCAAAAAAAATGGGTATATTCGATGAATGGGGTAGGTAGAAGCTTAAGGCATACCTAGTTTTGTTTTTCTTTTTTCCACAGTTTAGAACAGAATTGATCCATCATCAAAAAACGCTACAAATTTCAAGTAAACTTTTCTTATTAGAACAAAGAAAGAAAAATAAAAAACAAAAAATGTAAAATATTTTTTTTTGTTTTTTTTTTAAATTTCGAATTAATAAAAAAAACTAAGTTTGGCATTTGCTTCTACTCCGTTCAACTATTTTACCCATTTTATTTTGAAAGTGATAAAAATGTCATTCTGTATTAATAAATCCACAACTATATCAATCCCAAACAAAACACACACAGTGACAATATATTTTAAAAAATTCGCCAGTGTATTAGATATAAATATAAATTTGTAATTGACCTTTTTTACATTCATGTCATTTTTTTAATTAAACTTATTCATTAATTACTTAAAAGTGTCTCTTATTTATTTTCTCATAGAACGAGATGAAAAGTAGAGTATATGACTCGAGAGCAAACATATTTTCCCCTCAGGCGATGTACTTTGAATCCCTCGCTACGCTCAGGATTCTATTTTAGAATCCCTCGCTATGCTCGGGATTCTATTCTAGAATCCTTCGCTTCGCTCTGGAATCAAAATAGCGCCCTCGCCGTAAAAATACTATTTTGCTCCCTTGTCATACAATCTACTATTTCGGGAGAAGTCGTGGAAGCTGGTTTAATTCTAAAACAAATTATTTGAAGTACAGCCAATCCTATTTCAGTGTACAGGATAAAGATATACATGGTGCAAACAGAAAAACTTGCAAAAAAAACAGGTCTAAGAGATACAGCAATGCTCAAAGGCACAGGGCAGGTCATTATAAGTTATGCATTGCAATCCTGCTTTATGCTCCCCCGGGAGCGCAAAATACTTTGTTAATGAAAAGTAAGTGAAAACACCATGTGTGTTGACTGTACTTAGATATTTATCTCGAGTAATGAAAGCCTTTGAGAAGTTGATGAGATATATTATAAGATTTTCGGTTACTGTTAATATTTTAAAATATTGTAATATCTAATCTATCTAATCGAAATAGATGTAATTACTGTACACTTATCTAACTTGTTTGGTTTACTAACAAATTACTAACACCTTTTTTTTATTTTATTCTGTGTACCTAACAACCCTACTAACGCTTTCTTTGTCAAAATATGGTATGGACGTATGTCTGAAATAAATATATTATTTTTATTATATCTTAAATTTTGGCCAGGTAGTTTAAAGATCTAAAAAAGAGCAACTTATTTAAAAGTTGAAAATTAAAGGGATCGATTTGTCTATGGTGCACAGTCACGAGCAACAATATGTAAACACTTAACAACTTTTAAAAGTGTTTTTCTCCTACTGTTCTGATTAAAATTTCATGTTGTTACAAACATAGTATTCTGGAACTCATATTTTTATGAAAAATGTCCTATCTCCAAGTTACAATTACGTTATTTCTCGCGAAAATTGATTTTAAATTTAGGAAAGTGTTTACCTACATATTGGTGCTCGTGACTGTACGAGTCATCTACACTAATATTATAAAGAGGAAAGATTTGTATTTTTGTGTGTATGTTTGTAATGAATAAACTGAAAAACTATTGCGCCGATTTCAAATTTTTGAATGGAAAGCCACGTCTTTACTGAGTGACATAGGCTATATTTTATCCCCGTACTTCTACGGGAACGGGAACTACGCGGGAGAAACCGCGTGACGTCCGCTAGTCGAAAATAGAGAAGCTCTGAGCGTGTTTTTCTTCCGTCTATTCCTTAAACATAGACAGCATTTAGCCTATTTACCATAGTATAGATTGCCACGAGCCTAATGGCATCTACCAGGCAAAAAACCAAACTCCAAAAACAAGATCTCATGCTCAGCAATAACGCTTGCGACTTCTGACAAAGAAACAGTTTTTATCAACCACGTAAACTCCTCAATTACCTGATTAAGAAACACTCAATCTTCGTCTACGCTCTACCTACTTTCTCTAAAACATATTAAGCTTAACGCATATCATTGAGCCGCGCTGATTGCTCCAATCTCACGACCCGAGGCGTTGTAAACCGCTGGTAGTTCACAGTTTGCAAATGAGGCCACATTAAGCGAACTAATCATAATAATCTGCGAACACAACTGGTTTATACTGTGTACGGAGTTTCTAACTAAAGTTGTAGTGAAAGAGGTCACGTCTATTTGTCTGGAAATCAAGGAGACATATTTAGCACTCGGTAGTTTTAATGAAGTTACTTACAATGTGATATTAATAATAACTAGTCCGCCATCTTTGAGAGTCCGCCATATTGGATTTAGAATGACGTCACTTAGTTAACCATGCGCTGTCATACAAACTAAACATGTTCGCAAAATTTCAGCTCAATCGGAAACCGAAAAGTGGGTCGACTTTAAATTTTAGATTTATTCATATGGCCATTATAAGTGGAGCTAATAAAAGCGTGTTATCATTCTATATCTGAGAATGTTATGATGAAGCTTTCAGTCATACTATCTCCTTTGAAAAAGTAACTTTACCTCCATAAAGTAATTCTGATAAATCCTTCTTCTTAGGGTGGCAATCTAAATTGAATCGTGCTAAAATTTGGTACGCGGGTGGCACTTCAGTTTAACCCTAATCAATGTAAGTGTACGCTTTTAAGATTGTTTACATAGTTTTCAAGTGATCATGCAACGTAACGTATAATTATGGAATTTTATCCTGAACTAAAGAGATTATTTATTTATATTTAAGTTAACAAGGCGGATAAACGGAACATGTAGAATATTGGTTATGGTATGGTATGATTATATTGTCTGTGGTCTCTTAAGAAAAATGAATACAAGCAAGTTTACATAAAAATGGGCTCTTTTAATGAATATTCCCTAACATACGCTTCCACTGCGCAATAGTTCGCAATAGTGTACAATAATGGCACAATAAATAATATGGTGCATCAACGAGGAAGAAAACTACGTGGAACAAGAAGTATTGTGTGAATTTTGTTAAACTCGATAGAACGAGTCACGGCGTGTCTGCATAAAAATGGCGGATGCGAGCATAAAAGAAGTTTTCCCTCATCTCACGCAAGAGCACAACTTCAGTAATTGGAAGTTTAGGGTGCGATTAATACTAGAAGAAAAACAAGTATGGAGCGTCATTGAAAAGGGAGAGAGCGAAATGAAAAATGAAGATTTTGTCAAGATGGACGCCAAAGCTAAAAATATTATAGTACAATGCATAACAGATAAATATTTAGAAATAGTGAAGAAGTGCAACACGGCCAAAGAAATGATGAACCAGTTAGAGTACACTTTCGAAAGGAAAAGTATTTTCAATAAACTTCACCTGAAACGTAAACTCATAACTCTCAGATGCTCTAGTACCGAAAAATTACAAGACTATTTTTTGAAATTTGAAAGTTTACTTGGCGAGCTTGATGCGGCTGGATGTACTGTAGAAGAAATGGACAAAGTATGTTATCTTCTGTCCTCTATGCCAGCACAGTACGATAATGTTATTACGAGTATAGAAACTATGACAACAGAAAAGTCCATCAATATTGAATTTGTGAAGGCAAGGCTATTGGACGCAGAAGTAAAAGGACAAGGCTGTGAACAAGAAAAACAGGCACAAACAACATTCCTGACGTGTTTTAACTGTGGGAAACCAGGACACAAAGCTTATGAGTGCAAAAGTGAACATGACAAGAGAGGACAAAACCGAGGCAGACAAGTCAACCAAAGAGGCAACATGAGAGGAAGAGGACAATCTAGAGGTACCCGATACTATCGAGGAAGAAGTCAAGGCCAAGGACGTGGACAAGAAAAAGGTGCTTTAAGCGAGGTAAATCTATTAACTTTTGTTGCTAGTGAGAATTTGTTATCAGCAAGTGTATACAATAAAAACATTAAGTTTATCATAGATTCAGGAGCGTCTCAAAATTTAGTTATGGAAAATTATGAGCAATATATGACAAATATTCAAAATTTGAAAACTGAAACTAAGATTTATGTGGCAAATGGTCAGTATTTAATGGCAAATCGTAAGGGTAATTTAAATGTAGTATTTGATAATATACCTATAACTGTAGAAGCGCTAATAGTCAAGGACTTATCTCATAATTTACTCTCTGTTAAAAGGTTATTGAATAAAGGAAATTCTGTAACATTTCATCAAACATCTGTGTCAATTGGTAGAGGTAATACTGTAATTTATGGCGAATTGTATGGTAGCCTGTATGCAATAAATCTGAAACTTAATTTTGAAAAATGTTGTTCAGCAATTAATGACAATGATCTGTGGCATAAAAGGTTAGGTCACGCTAATAGAAAACATTTAGGGATACTGAAATTACCTAGCTCGGAAAAACCTTGTGGACTTTGTATGGAAGGAAAATCAACGAGATTACCATTTGTGAGAACGCCTAGACCAAGATCAAGGTATGTAGGAGAACTTTTACATACTGACTTATCAGGACCTGTATCAATACCAACGAGTGAAGGAGAATTGTACTATCAGACAATAATAGATGACTATACCCATTTTACAGAAGTATACTTATTAAGAAGAAAATCTGAAGCTGCTGACAGATTAATAGAATATATTAACAGAAACGAAAGACAAAGTGGAAATAAAGTAAAAAAGATAAGAAGTGATAATGGAGGTGAATTTAAGAATGAAAAAATCAATCAATTTTGTAAATCCAAGGGTATTATACAGCAATACACTACACCATACAGTCCTCAGTCAAACGGAGTAGCAGAAAGAATGAACAGAAATATTTATAACAGAGCTAGAACCTTATTACTTGAAACAGGATTGCCTAAAATATTATGGGGAGAAGCAGTGAGGGTCGCTGTTTATCAAATAAATAGATGTCCATCCTCTGCTATAGATTATTATACACCAGCAGAGAAGATGTTTGGTCATACAGATTTGAAGAGACTCAGGATTTTTGGATCGAAGGCATGGGTACATATCTTACCGAAACAAGATAAACTGCTACAAAGAGCGAAAGAAATGAGATTCATAGGATACAGTTCAAATGGATATCGGCTATGGAACCCTGAGAATAATGAAATAGTAGTATCAAGAGATGTAAGAATAGATGAGACAGATATAAAATACAAAGAGGAGACTGAAAAAGAAGAGAATGATAAAAGAGTTGTGGAAAGATACTATGAAGAAGAAAGAATGGAAAAAGAAGATTCTGAAAAGATAAAAGAAGATGATCAGAAGATAGGAGAATGTAATGGGAACACAATGAACATGAAGCAAGGAAGAATAAGGGATAAAACAAGTAAAGAAGTAACAAAGAAGTATCAAGAAGATGATGAAGAAAATACAGAAATATATGAAGAAGATAAACCAGAAAAGCAAAAGTATACAACAAGATCAGGAAGAGAAATTCGCAAACCAAAAGATCTAGAAGAATATGATTTGAACATAGCCTACTGTTTATGTGCAGGTGAACCTATTAACTATGAAGAAGCCATAAAAGATCAAAATTGGAAACAAGCAATAAAGAAAGAGTTAGATTCACATAATAAATTAGGAACTTGGGAAATTAGTGAATTACCAGAAGGGAGTAAAGCAATAGAAACAAAGTGGATATTTAAACAGAAACAAGATGGGACCAAGAAGGCGCGATTAGTAGCTAAAGGATTTCAACAAGAAGTACAAGAAGGGTATTATGCACCGGTAGCAAGATTACCAACAATCAGAACTATGCTAAGTCATGCTGTACAAGAAGAATTAGTGATCAAACAATTTGATGTACCTACAGCTTTTCTAAATGGTGAATTGAAAGATGATGTATATATTAAATGTCCCAAAGGAGTTAATCATCAAGGCAAAGTACTCAAACTAAAGAAAGCACTTTATGGATTGAAAGAAGCTCCAAAATGTTGGAACCAAAAATTTCACAATTTTATAACTGCAAATGGATTCATACAGTCAAAACATGACTTTTGTCTTTATAAAAATGAGGATACCTGGCTTTTGATATTTGTTGATGATATACTGTTACTTGGAAATGAAAGAATATTAAAGAAACTTAAAGAAGAATTCAAAATAAAAGATTTAGGAGAAGTGAAGAACTACCTAGGATTGGAAATTACAAGGAATAATAATCAAATGGAAATAAAGCAAACAGAAATGATAACTAGAATTTTAGACAAGTTTAACATGCAAGAATGTAAAGGTATTAACACCCCAATGGAGACTAACTTCAGTGCAGAAAAAGAAGAAATTATAGAGGTACCATATAAAGAATTGATAGGATGTTTACTATTTATTTCTATGAACACTAGACCGGATATTACATATCCAGTTGCATATTTGAGTAGATTCTTGGACAAACCAACAGCATCATTATGGAGAGCAAGCAAAAGAATTCTAAGATATTTAAAAGCTACACAGGAGAAAGGATTGATCTACAAGAAAATAGAGAAAGAGAAGAATCTAGTTGCATATGTGGATGCAGACTGGGCAGCAAATAAAACAGACAGGAAGAGTACAAGTGGATGTGCAGTATTTTACTGTGGAAACCTCATACATTGGTTTTCTAAGAAACAGACATCAGTTGCCCTATCTACAGCGGAGGCTGAATATGTAGCGGCATCTCAAGCAGTCAGTGAGTTAATATATTTGAAGGGGATACTATATGATTTCACATCTTTATTAGATATGCCTACAACTTTGTTAGTAGATAATCAGAGTGCAATAAGATTAATTAAAAATTTTGAAAATGGAAAGAGGTCAAAACACATTGATATTAAATTTCATTACATAAAAGACATAGTACAAAAGCAGTTAGTATCAGTTGAATATATTCCTACAGATGAAAATGTTTCAGATTTGTTCACAAAGGCATTACCAAAAATAAAACACAATTATTTTGTTTCTAAACTAAATTTATTGTAATAAATTAAAGTAAGAAAATGTAACTATTTTACATCTATTGTGTCATGTATCTATTCGAATTTATATAAAAGAAGCTAATAAAAACGCTAAAATATTAAATAAAAGTTGTAATAATAAATACTTAGTTATTAATTAATGTTAAAGTGATTATATAAGTGTTAGGTACTATTAAAAGTAATGTACCAATTATTTTGAGTTAAAGCTGTTCTATTATTAGTTATTGTTAACATATAAGTAGTATAAGGAATATTAAAATGTAAAACATGCAAGTAAGTAAATAAGTAAAGTTATTGTACAATTTTGGATTTTGTTAAAATGTCTAAATTGAGGGGGAGTGTAGAATATTGGTTATGGTATGGTATGATTATATTGTCTGTGGTCTCTTAAGAAAAATGAATACAAGCAAGTTTACATAAAAATGGGCTCTTTTAATGAATATTCCCTAACAGAACATACGCCTGCCAAAAAGATTTTACAATACCTTTGATATCCATATGGCGCTATTCAAAAAGTTGTTTTCAATTCTATTTTCTGGTTGACAACGCACTAAAAGTCATGGCGGAAAATGTTTCAAATAAACTTTTATATAATGTCCTAAGTTTATATTATGTTCATTGTCAGACACAGCAAGGGGGACTATAAAAAGTCTATGTTCATAGACAATCTCTGCAAAGTTTAGGTTTTAAAGCTATTATGTTGTTAAAGCTTTCTTTTGTGTTCTTTTGGCATATATCCAGATTCGTTTTTATTTTAAAGACACAAGTTTTCCTAAGTGAAAAGTCTTTGTTCCTAAATAGTTTAAGCATCTACATTATGATTCCTCTGGAAGTAAATTCGCCCCGTATAAAGCGCAGGCCACACCGCCAGCTAGCGGGCGGGCGGGCGAACATCGTTTCACCTCTTTACATACTTCGGTTCACACCGCGAGCTACCGAAAAAGCCGAACGAAGTATGAAAAGGGCCTCGTTCGCTTCGCTCGCCCGCCCGCTAGCTGGCGGTGTGGCCTGCGCTTTACATTTTACATAGTGTCAGTTTGTTCCTCCGCCACCGCTTCAAACACATTTTTAACTTCTCCATTTTAGTAATCGCTAGAATATCAATTTGTCTAGGCCTCTGTATTTGAAGAACAAGGATCAGTTTGGACACAAAAGATGTAGGTAAGGTAGGTAAGACTTTTACTGAATTATTATCATAAAACTTAAATCTAACGGCAGCGCGGTGTGAATACTGGAGCCACGTCGCATACTATGTTCCACCTCGTACCGTACCCTCTGTGCTACAAAACTTGCTGATAGTAACCGCTGCGCTGTCACCGAAGTGTCGAAGTTTTGGGCCAACAAAAGTTGAAATACTGTCGTACCAGTGACATTACGAAGAACTCCATCATTATATTATATTCTATAGACTTTCACAAAAGAAACTCGTCAACAAAACCTCACAAACAAGCCTTGTTTATCTCACATAAAACATTTCTGTTTTCCAATAGAAATAAAAACAGATTTATCACTACAAACACGAGATATATCGAACGAGATGTAAAGAGAATGCTAACACACATACATTTATATGACATATGTTTTTTTGTCCCGATCACCACAGAGTATCGATTGATTGAGCCTGAATATGATTGTTCACAGGTTAAGCCTCAATTTTTCTTTAGGGCCTTTTTTCTTGGTACGAAGGTGATTTGCCTTTGAATTTATACAGCCTGTGCCTCGTCGTTTTTTTTTTTTTCATGAATGTACCTGATTATTATCTGTTGCTATTTATATGCATAAATTAATTGATCTACTAAGTCATGTGCGAAAGATTAGCAACATTTTTCAAAAGAATATTAATTCTGATCAGAAATCTTGTTTTTATTAATACCCATCCTTCTGTCAGGCATCGGATGGCATACACTATTTGGTTTTATATGAATAAATAAAAAATCCTTTTAATTTACTCAGTTATCTCCTGGAATTGCATAATTAACTTATTATGTAATCACAAGAGTTCAATTAATTGTAACTAAAGCTATTTTACGTGAACGTCAAACCCCGCACAAATCACTGGCCAGAATTTAAAAAACGAACATTAGTTTTGAAAATAAATCATCATGAATTCAACTTTCGACACTTCGAATTTCAAAATTATGTTTACAGAATAACACCGCCTTCGGTAACAATGGCAGACAAGAAAATCTTTCTTTCATAAAACTTCTTCTATAGAAATCGACCCGTCTTTATATGCCGGTCATTGAAAGGAGAAGGACTAATTAGAGACAACATTTATCACACACACAATTATCGGGCATTAATGGATTTTTCATTACTCATACTCTGAAAGTAGGTCTGAAGTTGCCTGAGGAGCGGGTTGAAAGTAATACTTTTCAGCCCTAGGGAGAATCGTTTTCAACTGACAGCTGTCAAATTATTTTTAAAAAAATGGTTCATTTTTCTATTGAACCATGTTCCAACTTTCTATACAGCCATGATGTAAAATTGAAATAACATAAAGTTAAGTATTAATTAAAGAATATATATATATATTTTAAATATCTTTATTATAATTAAGTTTCAACTATTTCTTTAAAATAACATAGATTTGGGAAAAATAGTTACCATTTTTCGATGATGAAAATGAAAAATAGGTATTGGCTGAATAGCTGGCCGGCCACAGAAAAAAAAAAAGCAAAATAGGTGGGAAAGCGGCAATAGGGTAGATGATACCATAAAACAATAATTCCAAGACACCTTTCTCTAAAAAAACACTTTATTTTAGGCTTGAATACCCGATTTATTTTCAATTAATTGCCAAATTCGATTTTTAGTTACTTTTAAATCAATAAATAGTCGAGTCATTGAGTTGAATAAACAGTGACGTCACAGTAGGCTATTGCCATACAAAGTCTATTATAGAACCGCGTTTTGACAGCTCTTAAAAAGTATCTCAATTGATTGGTGTGTCATCTACCCCATTCGAATTCCGATCTTCATTAGTTTTTTCGAGTTGTATGTTTTTTTTTTACTTTCCTTGTATTCGTAATGAAAAGCACAGTGTTTACCTCGGGTTAAAGACTTATTTAGTCCCTCGAACTATTGGCGCCCTCGCTTCGCTCGGGCACCAAACCCCGTCTCGGGACTAAATAAGTTACTTTCACCCCTAGGGTAACAATGTACTATTCTTTGATATAATCAGACGAGATCTGTGAGTCTAGCTAATGAACTGTGTGATTTTAATCTGGTTAACTATACCTTTGTTCAATCCATTCATATTCAGGGTATGTGTCCCATAAATTCTTCCTACGTATCATTCAGAGAAAATAGAGAGCATTCGACGGGTTTCAGTGAGACCCGAAAAGTGCCAAACCTCCCCTTTTCGCCCCCCTTCCTCCCCCTCCCTATCGTATCTCGGAAACAAAGAAACTTGGAACTTTTTTTTTTCATATTCGTATAGAGGAGGCTTGGAAAAGTAAAAACCAGTTTTCTAAGTTGACCCCTTTTTCCCCATTCTCCCCCCTTTAGGCGGATCTCGGAAATTAAGAGACTTGGAACATTTTTTTTTCAGATTCATATAAAGGGGCAATGCGTAAGTCAAAATATTTTTTCCAAAAATCCCCACTCTCCCCCACTTCATCTCCCCCCCCCCCTTTTCACCACTTTTTTTACTACTGAAAAACTTTTTGATTCTTACCTAAAACTATTGAGGGACGTTGAAATTTGTATACCCTCCCCTCCCCAACCTCCCCTAAAATTGAAAGGGCTGTAACTTCGTAACGGTTAGAGATAGCCATTGGGTGCTTGAGCAAATATTATAGTAGGCGTCGAAACCTGTCCGGTGGTGGTAGGTTGAGTGGGTGAAGCGTAACTCAGGGGCGACGACAAGCAACTTTAGGGTTATGTTTTTTATAATGGGTTTTTAGAATGTTTAAGGGGTTCTTAAGGGTTTTCATATTGATATAGGGGTAGCTGTAACGGATTATCCAATTATTTTAAGGATTCCTATGGATTCTCAAAATTTTATGATGGTAAGGAATACTTCTCAAGAACACGACAACACGCGAGCTGCGCGCAGCTCGCGCACCCACGCAAATACTAGTTATTCTATTATATAAAGCTCGATTACCACTGACTGACTGACTGACTCACTCACTGACATAATTGTTCTCCCAGATGGTGGATGGGAAGGTGGGTATATTTTGACAGATTCGTAAACAAGTAACTCCCGCGAGTATGGGAAAAGTGTCAAACCTCCCCTTTTCGCCCCCCTTCCTCCCCCTCCCTATTGTATCTCGGAAACAAAGAGACCCGTATCTTTCGTTTTTTACGGATTCGTATAGAGGAGGCTCGGAAAAGTTAAAACCAGTTTTCAAAATTGACCCCTTTTTCCCCCTTCTCCCCCCTTTAGGCGGATCTCGGAAGTTGAGAGACTTGGGACATTTTTTTTTTCAGATTCGTATAAAGGGGCAACGCGTTAGTCAAATTCATTTTTCGAAAAATGCCCCACTCTCCCCCACTTCCCCCCCCCCCCTTTTCACCCTTTTTTTTCTACTGAAAAATGTTTTAATTCTTACCTAAAACTATTGAGGGGCGTTGAAATTAAAAATTTGTATACCATTTCCTCCCCTCCCCAATCTCCCCTAAAACTGAAAGGGCTGTAACTTCGTAACGGTTAGAGATAGCTATTGGGTGTTTTAACAAATATAATAGTAGGCGTCGAAACCTGTCTGGTGGTAGGTAGGTTCTGAGTGGAGCGAACCTGCGAGACCGAGTGGAGCGAAAGGGGGGAGGTGGCGAGCGAAGCGAGCCGGCGACCTCCGCAGCGTAACGAAGGTTGAGTGGGTGAAGCGTAACTCAGGCCGACGACAAGCAAACTTTAGGGACTGTTTTATTTCAAAAGTTGACCCACTTATCCCCCTTCTCCCCCCTTCAGGCGGATCTCGGAACTTGAGAGACTTGGAACATTTTTTTTTTCAGATTCATATAGAAGAGGCTCGGAAAAGTAAAAACCAGTTTTCAAAGTTGCCCCCCTTGCCCCCCTTTTCACCCCCTTAAAGCGGATCTCGGAAGTTGGGAGACTTGGAACATTTTTTTTTCAGATTCGTATAGAGGAGGCTCGGAAAAGAAAAAACCAGTTTCAAAGTTGCCCCTCTTGCCCCCCTTTTCACCCCCTTAAGGCGGATCTCGGAAGTTAAGAGACTTGGAACATGTTTTTTTCAGATTCATATAGAGGAAGCTCGGGAAAGTAAAAACCAGTTTTCTAAAATGCCCCCCTTGCCCCCCTTTTTATCCCCTTAAGGCGGATCTCGGAAGTTAAGAGACTTGGAACATTTTTTTTTTTCAGATTCGTATAGAAGAGGCTCAGAAAAGTAAGAAGCAGTTTTCAAAACTGACCCCTTTTTCCCCCTCCTCCCCCCTTGAGGTGGATCTCGGAAGTTGAGAGACTTGGAACATTTTTTTTTCAGATTCGTAAGAAAGGGCCTAGAGTTAGTCAAAATCATTTTTCAAAACTCCCCACTCTCCCTTCCTTCACCCCTCTCCCCATCGTATCTCGGAAACTAGGACACGTAGCGGCTTTTTGATTTTTACTATAAATTATAATTGAGGAGCGTTTAAATTTGTAAACGGAGGGTATCCTCCCCTCCCCAACCTCCCCTAAAAATAAAAGGGCTATAACTTCGTAACGGTCAGAGATAGCCATTGGATGTTTGAACAAATATTATAGTAGGCGCCGAAACCTGTCTGGTGGTAGGTAGGTCCTGAGTGGAGCGAACCTGCGAGACCGAGTGGAGCGAAGGGGGGAGGTGGCGAGCGAAGCGAGCCGGCGCCCTCCTCAGCGTAACGAAGGTTGAGTGGGTGAAGCGTAACTCAGCTTTTAACGTTTCTAATGAATTCTTTTTTTTTTCCTTTTTGTTTTGATTGAATTAGGCTTTAGAATAATTTAGGGGTTCCTAAGGGTTTTCATACTGATATAGGGGTAGTTGTAACGGATTTTCCAATTATTTTAAGGATTCCTATGGATTCTCAAAATTTTGTGATGGTAAGGAATACTTCTCAAGAACACGACAACACGCGAGCTGCGCGCAGCTCGCGCACCCACGCAAATACTAGTTATACTATATAAAGCTCGATTACCACTCACTGACTGACTCACTGACAGAATTGTTCTCCCTGATGGTGGATGGGGAGGTGGGTATATTTTGACAGATTCGTAAACAAGTAACTCCCGCGAGTATGGGAAAAGTGCCAAACCTCCCCTTTTTGCCCCCCTTCCTCCCCCTCCCTATCGCATCTCGGAAACAAAGAGACCCGTATTTTTTGTTTTTTACGGATTCGTATAGAGGCGGCTTGGAGATGTAAAAACCAGTTTTCAAAATTGACCCCTTTTTCCCCCTTCTCCCCCCTTTAGGCGGATCTCGGAAATTGAGAGACTTGGAACATTTTTTTTTTCAGATACATATAAAGGGGCAACGCGTTAGTCAAAATCATTTTTCAAAACTCCCCACTCTCCCCCTCTTCACTCCTCCCCCCATCGTATCTCGGAAACTAGGACACGTAGCGGCTTTGTGATTTTTACTATAAATTATTATTGAGGAGCGTTTAAATTTGTACACGGAGGGTATCCTCTTCTCCCCAACCTCCCCTAAAAATAAAAGGGCTATAACTTCGTAACGGTCAGAGATAGCCATTATGTGTTTGAACAAATATTATAGTAGGCGGCGAAACCTGTCTGGTGGTAGGTAGGTTTTGAGTGGAGCGAACCTGCGAGACCGAGTGGAGCGAAGGGGGGAGGTGGCGAGCGAAGCGAGCCGGCGACCTTCTTAGCGTAACGAAGGTTCAACAGTGGGTGAAGCGTAACTCAGCTTTTAACGTTTCTAATGAATTCTTTTTATTTACTTTTTTTTTATTGAGTTAGGTTTTAGAATGTTTTAGGGGTTCTTAAGGGTTTTCATACTGATTTAGGGGTAGTTGTAACGGATTTTCCAATTATTTTAAGGATTCCTATGGATTCTCAAAATTTTATGATGGTGAGGAATACTTCTCAAGAACACGACAACACGCGAGCTGCGCGCAGCTCGCGCACCCACGCAAATACTAGTATTAGTATATAATTATAGTATAGATGAAAAATATGAAACCCCTTTTTTTCTGATTATAACCCATCTATGTTCCATCATCGCCCTTTGTGTTTCGGGGCCACGGTATCTCTATCGAACAGTCCCGCAGCCAAATATGAAACCCCTTACATTATTGCAAATAGTAGTTTACAACTCATCATCTGCCTAGCCTTTTCCCAACTATGTTGAGGTCGGCTTCCAGTTTTACCGGATGCAGCTGAATACCAGTATTTTACATGGAGCGACTGCCTATCTGACCTCCACAACCCAGTTAGTACCGGGTAATACGATACCCCTTGGTAAGACTGGTTGTCAGACTTTTTGGGCCTCTGACTACCTAACGACTGTCAAAGATCTACAAATGACAGCCGGGACCAACGGCTTAACGTGCTTTCCGAGGCACGGAGGAAACTCGGTAAGTAATGGGTGGTCACCCATCCACAGACCAACCTAGGCAAGCACGGCTTAACCTAACGATCGACCCGAGCGGCTGTTATTATTTAGCCACGAGCTCCACAAATAGTAGTTTACAACTGTAGCATTAAAATGAAGGTCAAAGCCTTACAAAACGATACTAAGGCGAGTACATATAAATATCAAATACCATTTTATAATACAAAATAAGGGTCATCATAAGGCGATTGTACCAACATCGCAGCGGAGAGAATCCTTTTTTCTATACAAAAGTAAATAAATTGCTAGTGGCCTTAATACGAGCCTTTCAAAAATACAGAGAGCCTCTGAAATATTCATAGGTACAAGCTTTCTGCTTTACCTTGTATTTCTTTACTTAGAAGTGGTATAGGCGAAGTAATATTATTAGAGAGGAGGTGAGTTCAGAAATGAAATGGAGTTGGGTCTATAAGTAGGTACTCAGATGTAGGTATACTGATGATAGGCCTCATATCCTCTTGTTTAGCACTATTCTAGCTTCTTTTGCTACTTTTGTGTCTATGGTACGACTTGATTAAATTTCTTGAGCCCAGTTGTAGCCATGTTAATTGCGTCGTCTGTGATGTATTTTAGGCATTCTAAAGCTCAAGCGTTGGGGCACTGCGGACACTTCTGGACTATTCTAGCTATCAATGTTTTTATTCTGTACTTTCGCCTCTTTTTAACGTGGTTTTGGTTTTGTCGCTACATGAACACAAGAATCTACTTTATGAAAATCTAAAGCTCCCTTATCGTGAACATTCGCTTGTAATGTAATAAGTTTGTTTCTTACAAAATCGAATCATGGATTGTTATATGTTATATGGTTATATGTTACAGGCGAAAGCTTCCGGTGATGGAGCGCCATTAAGTTTACTGAGATACAACGCACACTCTAAACCACCTGTAAAAGAGTTCCAAAAATAAACAATGTGAGCACTTAGGAATTATTTTCAAAATTCATCTCCTGAAGAGATTAACAGGGGCACGACACGACAAAAGAAACAGACACACATAATATACTATACGTTTTCTTAAGGCTGATTAACACATTACCCTCCTCAGTCGAGTAAAAAGCAAGCGGGCTATACCTATACTTATAAAAATGACGTCATATGCAAAAATTACGAGTTTTTAAGCAAAACAACTGTTTCAGTGCTTTCACAGTGAGTTAGCAGGTTTTTCATGTAGTGAAATTCGCGTATTGCCATTTACATAATAATATTAGTTTCCGTTCTGTGTCAGTGCGCCTGTTACTTATTTCGAGTGTCTCTAGCCGTTCTCAGAGAAAACAGCACGATAACTAGTGTCGCCATTTTGTGTCTGTCTGTAGAACTTAGCTGTATTTCTTATTAATTGTTAAAAAAAAAATCCGAGCAGTCTTTGCGGACTGCCGATAGAAGTGAAAACAAAAAGCAGGCCCCGCCCCAGTCGTAGCACTGGTTATGCCATGCGCATGCCTATGTGGTGCTACGCCGTAGCGGATGCTACGAGCGGTACGAACGGCTATGAAGCGTGACCGCACGTTACGTTACGTGACGATGAGTTCAATGTTTTTCCTTCACTCAAAAAGCGCTCAACGCGCCTAAAGAAGTTTTCACTTCAAAAAATACTTAATTTACGAAATTCCCAAGAATATTTTGATAGTATATGACTCTCCTAAAAACTGTTATTAGCAATAATTTCGTAAATTCTGAAAGCTTCTATTTTTTAGCTTAATTTGATAGAGCAGCTTGCAAGGCTTTTTACACTCTTGTATAAAGTACATTATAACTACTTACTTTTATTTAGATACGTGCTGATTCCTCAATCGTAAAAAAACGCATTTATTTAATGCCCAAAACTCGAATAAAACTTGTGTATCTGTTCGTAATAGATTACCCGTGATTTATGTTAAGCAATATTCTATTTAAGTTCTCCGAGACGACGCCATTATCATAAAAATCGAATACATCGGCGATACGCGAACGATACGCGATCCTAATAAGATTTTGCGGGACGGTTTATCACTTCCACTCATAACTTATGATTTAGAACTTTGATATATTTTTTACTCTGCGGATTACTTATCCATATTCTTAAATAGTATTATTCAGTTACTATTATTTAACAGTAGTACTTATATATATATTACACAGTGTGCATCAGAAAGGCTAGTCATATTTTAGTATGTACAGACTTTCAAACTGAACAACTTTTTATATGGGACCAACATTGTGATCGCCAAAATAATCAGTTGCCTGATACATTTAGTTAATATTGAAGTTTGGATAACCTGATAACTTTTTCGTGATTACAATTTAGGCCCCATAGAGAAAGATGTTCAGTGTGTTGTTCTGTACCACATTCAAATATGAGCACACCTCACTGATACACGCTGTAATCAAACTCAAATCATTTATTTCAATTAGACCATTTCGGCACTTTTGAATGCCAAAAATACAAAAAAAAAACAAAGCTACAGTCCCAGTCACAAGACATAATAACTTGAGAAAGTACTGTAGTTGCCCATTCCCTAGCGTATATAGATCTCTATGGAGAATAACGGGCAAGAAACTCCATGGACACTCTTTTAAATCAAAATATTGTTACCATTAATGTGAAAGTAACTATGTGTCTGTTATCTTGTCAAGACTTGTTTAATGCAGGTAGTCGTTTATAGTCGCTGCTAAGAGAATATTTTAGTTTTAATTTACGATTCTCGTTAGAAATGAAATGGGAGTGCATGAATGATAACGTGACGGTCGACATGTGAGACTGGACAAAATATATGCTGCATCGATCCCAATGAAAGACACAATAGCAGATAGGTGAAGATTCCCGTTTAGTTACAAAATTAGTCTTTCAACCACAAAATTACAAGCCCAAATCTTTTGTACCTACAACACTGCCTACCTAACATCGTTCATTGTATATATTTGGCCATTTTTTCGAGCGAACATGACGGGCTAGCGTGGGTCGTCTCATCTGCTTGACCAAGCTTCTATATTTGGAGGCAGATATTATTAACAACAGCTTTATATGGTAATAGAATTTTCCACCATAATGTGGAGCTTCCTAAACACGTATGAGAATTAAACTTAAATTGTCACTTACGGGATATCTTCCGTGATTGTTAATTGTTCACGGAAGATATCCTGTAAGTGACAATATAAGTTTAGTTTTAAATCGTGAAAGCTTAAAACACAATGTAGCATCAAAACATCGAAAGAGCATATATTTACTGGTAGCAGTAAATTTGCCAAAACAGTTGAATATTTACTGCTACCAGTAAATATTCAACTGTTTTGGCAAATTGCTGCAAGAAACAAGAAAGCATCTCCACAACCGCGGCAGTCTATCAAGTAGGAACACAATTACTTGTACTACACGATCCGGAGATAAGCAAGGAATTTGTCTCGAGTCTCGACTGTGGAGGAGGATATCTTCCGTGATGTTAATTGTTCACGGAAGATGTCCTGTAAGTGACAATATAAGTTTAGTTTTAAACCGTGAAAGCTTAAAACACGTATGAGAATTACCTATGATGACACAGTTTTGAATTTTTGTTTACTATAGATAATAATAAATTATTCTAGAAGCTCGTAACTTTATGGTATTATAAGGCAAATAGTTATATCCAGAGGCTAAACCAAAAGAAATGATGGTCGGGCTGTCTAAGAATGGTACGGCTAGAAAAGGAGTGGTTGCTGTACTGAGTTGACAACGAATAGATAACTATGGAACAAGATGTCATGCTGCGCCGCCCCAAATGAATTGGGATAAGGCAAGAGAATGGATAACTTATGTCCTAAAATAGAACATTATAGAATCTCTGAAATAAGAGTAGTTATTAGTCACACGCTAGTAATGTAATTTGTTGGTTAAACTGTAAACCAAATAGTTTGTTCGACCGTACATTCATTATACTCTCAAAAGATAGGTCTCGGTCAAATTAAGATAAAAGGTAATTACAGCATATTTTCATAATATTGGATTTGGCTAGAATAACGCAATTCACAACCATACTTGTCGCGTGGGCAAAAAGAACTAACGCCGCCATCTTTCTTTTTCAATACATTTTACAAATGTTTAGTAATATATAAGCGCTCTCCTCTCGACTTCAATGGAGCACCAAAAGATCGAACGAGCATATATTTACTGGTAGCAGTACATATTCAACTGTTTTGCCAAATTGCTGCAAGAAACAAGAAAGCATCTCCACAACCACTGCCGTCTATCAAGTGGTAGGAACACAATTACTTGTACTACACGATCCGGAGATAAGCAAGGAATTTGTCTCGAGTCCCGACTGTGGAGACTGAGCGTTGAGCAAAACTTGCGCGGAAGCTAAGTAAGTTGTCTCACTGGATAACAAGATGTTATGCAATTGTTTGGTGCTTCCGCAATTTTCGTAAAGACAATCTGCTTAGAGATTGTGCGAATCGTTTCCTTGTGCGATAAGATCGACCATTGTGTTCTAATTTTAAATGTGTTTCTTTCGTTTTTGTTCTATGTGGTGTAAAATTTTGACAGCTTACTCAACTGAATGTTTTGTTTTATATCACGTTCACACGAGACTGGAAAAATAACAAAAGAATGATCGTTCATATGCTCATTTAATTATTTGAACATTTGAAACGCGAGTGAAAGACGACGAATGCTAATTCCAATATCATTGGATCCGCATTGGATAGATTCGCTAATTAATGCAATTTTCGTTTTATGTTCAGACGTTTCACTTCTAATGAAGGATTCCGAATGAAAGACCAAAATCATCCAAAAAATAAGCATATGACATAAGCTTTAAAATATCATAAATGCGCATGACGTTTTCTTTCCACTAAGCACTTACACTAATTGAAAAAGAAACTATAGTCCGCGCCAGATAAGTAGGAAGTAAAGGTTAATGACCTTTACTTCCCTACCTACCCGCATACATTTATTCAAATACATAATTCCGAAAACAGAAATAATGACAAATACTTGTCCCGAAACGACCATTATCGTGATCCTTGACTTTTTCTAGTAATAAAAAACGATTTATAAATTGTCGGGGTACCTACGCAGAGAAATTAAGGAAAGAGAAATGACCTTTAATTCCTACTTATCTGGCGTAGACTATAATACTATGTTTTCTAAGTATTTGAACATTGGTTATTGACAACTTAACCGCTGAGTTTCTATTTGCTTAAATTCAAGGTAGAAAATACCCTCACACCCAATGAGATTATATAGTAAAAAGAGGTAGATATCGCACTAGCACGCACAAATTGTTGAGGACGAAGTGACACAATTGTTGCAATTTGATAGCTAGCTATCTCTTTCTATCTTATACGTTCCGTATTATCTATCGCTGTCGTAGTTTTAAATTACTCGCAACGATACCTGAACGCCATTCAGTATGAACATGGCGTATTTTCTTTATAATATCATTGCTCACACCCTTTTGTCGTAAACCAGCCGCGTGTCAAACGACGATTTGTAGCCATTGAGGCGTGAAAGCAGAACAAATAAAAATACCCTCGCGCGCTTTTATAATATTTACCTACATGATAATAGGAAGGATTGAAATTCACACTACGGAACATCACGTAATTCATATTTGTTTTACTCAAGGTTTCTGAAAGCCAGATTAAGTCTCTGATCTCAGCACTGTGATTCGTTGGCAGAAAAACACAACTGCCAACCTAATCATCTAAAAATACGGATAAAGAAAATGAAGTTAAAAAAAAAAAACAATTTAAAGCGAATTCCAAGTGTGATTTGAAAAAGGAGCATTGCAATTTTTCTCAAACAGGTTTACGAAAAAAAAACAGAATAGAATTCTAAAGATATTTAAACCAATAAACATCCCCACTTGTCCATACTATAGTAAACGAAAGAAAGAAACCCTGTCTTTTTTTGTACAACCAGATGCACATTATAAAATAAACATGAAAATATCCTAGCGCATGACTTTAAGCGGTACGCCGCCATCTTATTTTTTCAAAACAATTTCCACAGACCATTTTAGAAATGTTTACCAAAAGCGCTCTTCTGACAATTTAATTCAAGCTCCAAGAAACCATGCGCCACTATATTTACTTGATACACACCGTTTAAACGTTGCTTAATCAATCGCATGCCAGCTTTACCTACTGGTGTGTAGTACCTACTTATAATAACAATGGCCGCCGCTCTGAGAGGCGCCCTTCATGCCCTGAAGCCTGTCTGCGCCACGGTACAAGGACAGCCCGGCCCTGCGTTGTGTTATGGCACATATTCTGTGGTGCATTGTAGTTTTGTATTTGTAGTGCGGTTTATAACGAGATTTTGAGGTGGAAATGCTATCACTGTCGAGTGATATGCAAGGTAAATGTAGACCACTTATTTGAATCAATTAGCTACGTTCCAACTCGAAGTTGAATGCCATTGTTGAGGCCATTTCCTAATTAAAGGCAAAGAAACACATAAATACACGTCCATAAATAAAGTTCCTTTTTCAAATTCACCAAAGTAGAACACAACCGAAACGTCAATTTATAAAGCGGAAACGTCACGTCCGTAACTAAGCCACTCGAACAAAGGGCCAAATTAGAACGTTCCCCCACAAATTAATTCAAAGCACATTACTTAAACAAGCGTCTTAATTCACCGTAAATATCAATTAAAATTTAAACAACAACCGACATTTGGAACAAGACCATGGTCACTGGAACGTTCCTCGAAACAATCGTCGAACAAAACGGCTGTAATTACAAGAACCCAAAGCCTACAATTTGGTAGTCGGCATTTCCACATGAGAAGAAACTTTTGTGGGTAATGGCTGAAAACTGACGAGCATTATTAGCCCCGAACCTTATGCGGGCGCTTCACTCGTGCTAGAAGAATACAACTCATGAATAATTCGGATCTTGAACATCGTCTTAAAGGAGTATGGAATATTTTTGTGGCTCGAAGCGGTATACGGGTTTGCTTTGGACTTAATTTTTAATAATGTATAAGAGATGGGCACGTTTTCGCAGCTACATTATTAATTCATTGCCTACAAAGGATTATAAGTAGGTAGGTACCTAGATATAAAATAATTTAAACATCCACGCGAGACCCATTTAAGTAAAAACTACGTGTCCATTTCACATCAGCAGGACACACTTGTCGTATTGTAAACCAAGCTTAATTGCGAAATGTGGCAAAGCCCGTATTTTGGCGCGAATCTCGGTGAAAAGTAAATCCGCGCTAATTGAAATTCTCATACCACGAAACCTGGGACGCTGCCAAAGGCCTATGATTCGTTGCCGAAAACTTGTATTGTGGAATGGGATTTTTTTAAACTAAATCGACTAATTGGCGGGCTTATGCTAGTGTGGAAATTAATTTGAAAAAGGAACGAGTTATAAACAAATTGATCTCCTTTTTTTAATACGATTGATTGCTCGTCGATAGCGACTTTATAATATATTCTTATCTCTGGCTTTATTTGAAATTACATGGAATATATTAGTCATAGTGGTAAGGGGATATTATAGTTTTTAATCAATACTGAATAATGCTCGAGCTTGTTTGCGTAAACATCGTAAAAGAGAATGAAGCGGAAAATAATTCCGCAACTTTCCTCTGTTTTATATTCATTAATTGATTCCTACGCTTCGCCGTTTATAAATCATTCGAGTGTTTATATTTGTGATGCTTTCACCGTTTTACATAGACCGGAACATCATACAATTTAAACGTTATTCTATAAACTCCGTTTGTAAAAACGCGACGGATTAAAAGACAAACCTTTTTAGGCTTTTATTGTCCACGTTTGATAAAAGCTAAAATGAAAGCTATTGAATATTTCTTGCGCGATTATTTTTTTACGCATAGTATGAGTATCGATACTATTTAGGTTCGAATGAATGGTGACAATATCGGAGTAATCTTTTTTTTAGAGGTGATTCTCGCTAAATCGATATTTAAATCAGACAAGAAATCGATACACGTTTAGTCATTTATAGATTCACTAGCAACGACTAAAATCTATATGTGTGCCAAATTGCATTCAGATCCGTCCAGCCGTTCTGGCGCGATTGAGTAACAAACATCAATCCAAACTTTCGAATTTATAATATTAAGTATAGATTCAAATGTGTTCCAAATGTGAAGGAAAAAAGTACCTAACGAAAATTCAAGATGGCGGAACCAACACCAGTTCCAACTATAACCACACGACAAAAGACTCATGCAGCATTGTAACAATATTTAATTAAATAAATCCAATAAAAATAATTCCAAAAATCAAAGTGACCTTAGTTCAGTAGCACAAAACTGGTTATATTTGAAAAGGAAAGTGCAAAAAAAATATTATCTTAACTTCGCTTTTCAAACAAGCATTTTCTCGTGAAACGAACTCAAAGGAAATTACTAGCTCCTGTCTACAGAACTAGCGAAGCAACAATCTCGATAAGTGATGCTTGTTATTATGTAGAAGGTGCCTGCAATAAAATTTCTGAGTCGTATTCGCTACGTGGAAACGCAAAAGCTTCTGAAGTATGGTAAAGTAAAAGAAATTCGCGAAACAATTGACGAGCATTTTCCTAGTTTTTCGGTATGTTCGTCGCAGTCTATTCGACATTGATGCCGATGGTCGATGTGATAAGATTGATACTAGATCCTGAACGTTTTTAAACACGAAAATTTGCCTTCTGATGTGATAGGTAAGAATCTTAGAGATGCAAGGCATACAAAGAGGCTATCAGAAGAAATGTTTAAGTGTGTGTGTGTGTGTGTAAAATCTGAGATCTCTTATGTTACTATCTTAAAACTAAATGACATATGCCACGATTGACACTTGCACCGTTTGTGTCGTCTCATAATAGTACATTATGATATAAGTGCGGTAAGTTAAAAATTACAGCCGAGGCGATATTGCTAGAAACAATTTACAAGAAAGCAGAGGCTGTATTATCAAAGCGCACGTATGTCATACGACGTTTTATAACATATTTGCGAGGAAATAAATAAAACTCAGACTTTCATAAACGAATAAATCTTAAACTTGTTCACAAATTAGCGATACGCGCGCACCAGCGCTTTTTTTTTAGGCAAAAACAAAAAACAGCCAGTATTACTGATTAAGTAAATTAATATTTTTGTGTTTTTGTTACAGATAAACAATAATTGTAATTGGTTGTAGTTTATTGTCAAAATTAATTAAATTAAAGAATTAAATGTTTATTTAGTATATTTCATCTCCCAAAGTTAATTTTATTCATAAAATGTTCACCACTTTTCTGACATAAATACTCTTTGCTAAGATTTAAAAAAGTACCGTTCGTTTTAGACGGAGCATCTTGATAAACCGTGCATTTTACATTACATTACCGCACAAGTATGTAATGAGATACAATACGATATTAAAATTGGTGAAATAAGAGACCCTTTACGAGCAAGTGTGTGTGAGTACCCACCTACATTTAAATGTCTTTAGTGTTCTTAAATAACACTCAGACACTGTCCTCACGTTCCATATTCAATGTCACGCCACACAGAAAAGCCGAATCAAACCTTCACTCTCCACTAAAAAAAGCACGCCACAAAATATTTGTTTGTTTTAACCGTCCTGGCGTCGCAGTGACGAACAACCCCTCAGGTGCTTGTTACTTGGCAACGACTGGCAACAAGGCACCACGTTGTACACAATTCAACAAGCCACGATTTTCACTGCGGTCCCCAATGACCACTCTTTGAGTTCATTCAGATTGCTGAAGGTTATTTGTTTGTTTGTATTTAAATTTTCGGGCTTCCATAAGCCGATTTTCGTATTTGCTGATTTAACTTTTTGGAGTTTGCGTCTGGTTGAGTTGGCTATCGATTTTGTTTACCAGGAAGTTGTTTAGGATTTCGTTTTGGGTATAAAGGTGAGTCCTTGATTGATCTTTATTTTCAGGTAAAAAATTGGGGTACCTACTTAGATTTGTGTCTTTGATTACGTCGTCTCTAATGAGTAATATAATTTATACTACATCATAATATGTCTCACGCCTGTCAGGTATGTTTTATGGAGTGACCCACAAAGTTTTTGTTCCCATCTTATAGGAACAAGCCTATCACCATCGACCAATAATAAATATATACTCCGTGGTACTACTTCAAAATTCGTGACGAAAATCCCCAATAATATAATCAGCACCACCTGGAAATCAACCACGTTCTCACCAGTAGTGCCAGGCCAACAAGGCAGTAATACAAACAACAATAAATTTCAGAAAACTATCAAAAACATAAGTAAGGTTTGCTGTAAGAAAACCCAATTCTGGGTTAAGCTCGCCGTTGTACATAAGCTATACATTTTAATTTGTGTGTATACTTTTTTAATTTTGTGTGCAATAAAGAATAAGAATAAGAATAAGTAAGTAATGAATTCTGCTCAAAGCCACAGCCTCCAGCCATATATCTATCTCCTAGCACACTACCAAGACATAAAGTAACAACACCGGTCTCAGAACAGGACATGATAATCCAGAATATTCCAGAACTACAAACTAGCTGAGAAACTCGCTCTCTACATCACTTCAAAAGGAACCGCTGCGGTTACCAACTTACTACTAATAACCATTTAGACTGTAATGTACAAGATAAAGTTTTCCGCCATTTTCATTGGTACGCTTTCATTCGTTTTATGTTGGAAAGGGAAAGAAATGTGGTGTTCTTTTCATGTCACGTAGGAAATAAATTGTTGAGATTAAATTAATAGAAATGACTTAATCTATAGTTGCTGCGCTGCCTGATATTTTTTCAAAATAACATTAATGACTGATGCAGACAAACGAGAAAGCTTTCTTATACAAAAGAAAATAATACATTAGTTTTTTATACATTATAAGTAGGTAATACATTATAAGTAATACATTATAAGTAATACATTATAAGTAATACATTATAAGTAATACATTATAAGTAATACATTATAAGTAATACATTATTTACATAGTCGAGATGGCCGATGACCTGGTGAAGGTTGCGGGAATCCCCTGGATGCGAGTCGCACGGGATCGTTCAATGTGCGTTCAATGTGGCGACACTTGGGGGAGACCTATGTCCAGCAGTGGACGTCTTCCGGCTGAAATGATGATTTACATAGTATCATCGTGAACACAAGCAAACCACAAGGCAATCAAGCTAATATACTAAAAACAAAAATAGACGTATTTTCTTGTTAACGACTGCGGGAACAAATTAACAGGAAGCCACACACGACATATAAGCCAACATGGACCAAAATCTTAAATAGAAATAAAGATTTCCACGTGCTAACCCTAAAGCCATCGACCCACAAGGGTGTCGTTACCGTAGTTCGTAATTCAGCAGGTTTCAATAAACCAATACCTCGGGCACATACATGTATAATAGATTAGAACCCTCACATTAATTTGAGCGGTTCAAAACTTTGCTAGTTACTAAACTAGGATTTGGACCATTGTTCATTAGTAGGCTAAATACGAAAGTGTGGGAGAAAAGCATGAAAGGAAGAAATAATTTACTACTTAGAGATTCTTTCTTTTTTGCATAGAGATTCAATATAAAAGTACTTAGATTCAGCTAAAGCGGCGTATAAAATCGGTCGAGAAGCATTTTCTATATCTTCTGATGACAGTATAGTTAGCTAAACGTGAAAATAACAGCCGTCCATCACAGCGAACTATCAATCCCATGTTCAGCAAAAACCTTCTATAGTAATAAGTGATACAACAACAAAAAACAGTTCCCCTTTCAGCATCCAAATTAATACAAAAAGAAAGAAAAGAGAATAATGATAATTAAAATCATTTACCCAGCTCACAATACACAGCCGTCCTAATGGCGTACACATTAAACGTATACTGACATGGCAATATAAATTCTACAAACCGCTCTACCCACAGAGTTGCCATATTGCAAAAATGTGATTCTCCGGCCGAATTGCTTTAATAGCAAGCCCCTGATCCCAAGTCTGAGCAAATTTAAATAATAAATATGGTAATTATTTGTTAGGATAATTAAGTAACTCCGCTCTTTTTGCGACACATCAAAGGGTTTTTTGAATGCCGGAGTTTTTAAGGTGTCAAAGTGTTTCAAAGTAAAGGGTAAATATTTGCTCTTCAGGTAAAGTTCAAGTCTTGTTTTAGAATGGGCTTTCATTAGTGAATCAACATCTTATTTACTAAAAACTTAGAATTTGAAACCAAGCTTTACTGAAAACACAGCAACGTACCTAACAATAAGAAAGTTACGTTTAAGGGCCTATGCTACCTCAAATGGCTTAGCATGATCCTCCGTTACGCCTAAAATACTGCAGCATTAATTTTGAAATAAATATATGGTAAAGTTGAGGATTAATGTTAGGTCTTATGTTTGGCGAAAACACGATTCTATAAAATTTTCTCGATAGAAAAAAATCCCAAAGTTACCTCCAAATCGAACAATAAACCGCTGTACTTCAAATTAGATCATGAAATTTTGCATACTAACTGAACTAACTATAAAGCAGGTCTTATGTTTTTTATTTTTTCCAAAAGACGAAAACTTGATTTTATAAAGAATAAAAACCACTAATTTCGCACTATTCGGCCGCAGTGACTGACGTAACAACCGCTTTGTAGTGCAAGTTGATTAGAACGTTATTCTAACAGTATTACAAACGAAGTTTAAACCACCACAAATAGAGTTGCTAATCTGAGGTAGTATAGGCTCTTAAATAAATTACATCTGCTCATTAGACATGATGGTAAATAGACATGACAAAGTAAAACATTTGAATAACACACAACTGGATAAAACACAATCGAATTCTTCGTTCTCAAATCAAATAATCCGTTTTGCTTATAAATCACCAAAAAAAAACAGCGCAAAGATACAATCACTCATTCTTTTCACGAACTGTCGAACTCACGCCACACAATCGGGCAATTTCAAACTGGCAACACTCGCGAAAATGCTTAACAAAACAGAAAACATAAATCTGTGTCAATACCAATTAACTGTGGGCCACAGAGAGAACGCAAAAACACTGGGAACTGGGAATAAATCAAGTGACGTACACAAAATGTTATTTTATTGTTAATGCTTAATTCTGTGGTTCTTGTGGTGTAGTCAAAATAATGTAGTTTGACAAGCGATTGTAGTGAGATAGTACTTACTCGTAAGTGCTTGATGGAAGTTTTGCAAAATATTCCTAGTTTTTTTCTCTTATTTCGTGAAGCTTGAACACTGTGTTCATTTAATTCATATTTAATTGTAGAAACAAAAAACAAAACAAAACCGTTTATGAAACGTAATAACGACAAACCTGCCACCCCTACTAGTTTGGAAAGGTTAAAAATACAAAAACCATCAGAATATTACTGACTTAACCAATGTCTATTTCAATCTCAGAATTACTTCAGTAATTTTAAAAATAAGATTTCGCAATAAAAGGCACAAGTGTAACAAGCACATTATCTATGAAAACACTGGGCAATCCAGCCTATGTTACCTTCAAAAACCATATGCTGGTTTTTGAAGGTAACATAGGCTGGAATAATAATTTATGGTATGCTCTTTGTTATATAACAAAGAACATACCATAAATTTTGACACACTTTCCTGCCCAAGTTTTCTAACCGACTAAACCGATACAGCATTATCAGGATAAATGACATAACGTCATCGCAACGTTGCGAAATGCTGGGAGCAGCCACGAGCCACGAGCCACTGAGCTCGCGATCTCAGCCCGCGACGGTAATGGTATGAAAATGATAGATCGACACACTGCACTACACTACACTGTAAATCGTGCCGGGAAACTGGGTAAGCGGAGTTTGAAGCTACAGCTAGTTTGCAGAAAGATTTGATTTAGAGGTTTTTTAAAGCAATGGTTATTTGAAGGTGTTTTATCTGCCTCATCATTAACATCTGCCATCCTTTTCCCAACTATGTTGGGGTCGGCTTCCAGTCTAACCTGATGCACCTAAATACCAGTATTTTACATGGAGCGCCTATCTGACCTCCACAACCCAGTTAGTACTGTTACTGTTTTATCTGCCTCAACTTATCGGTTAATCTGTTGTCTATTCTTATCTTATTTTCACCAGCTAGGTAATTTTAAAATTTGCTACGAGATTTGTCTGTGATTCAGTGATAAGAGACTTCATCAACCCTTTTTTTTTTTGGATGGGAAATCATCAAATAACTCCTCCCGCTCTGGGCGGAGCAGGAGGGAGTGTCAGACTTTTACTGACTAAAACCCATCCATGTTCCTTCATCGCCCTTTGTGTTCCGGGGTCACGGTATCTCTTTCGAACAGTCCCGCAACCCCGGAACTTCATCAACCCTCAAAGTATGCCTAGTTTCCTAATATAGATAAGCGTAATTTAGATGTAGCGGTTCGAGTAATATAGATGTTATAACTTTTGAAAGAGGAAATGGTGTGTTATTACACGGTAATAACATAAAGTGTTACTTCAACAGAGAGCAATGCACATTCCACAACCATACTATAAATCTAATTACCACTTATTTCCTGACGAAACAACTATAACCTATTTCCGACTGAGAACTTTATTTCTCTCATTCCGTTTTTTCCTCTTTCTGAACGCGACCGTAATGGCATGAAAATGATAGATCGTCACACGCTGCACTACAGTACTCGCTGTAAATCTCCTTTCCATTTGTTCTGAGAGTAAAGTAAGCAGTATCGAGACGTTCTAGACATTTCAGGCTTAACGTTTCAATAAGAGTTATTCTTGGTTGGTTTTTTAAAATGGTGTTTGTAGAAAAAGTATTGGAATTTGGAATCGAAAACTCAAGATTCTTTCTCCAGACACGTTTTTGTTAGGTAAAGTAATCATAACAGTATCGACTTGACTATATTTTGGTTAAAATAAGATTGTTTTACGATTATTGCGTTTTCACAAGAGTCCTATTACATTTTTTATGTAAATTCATGATTTTTGACGCAGTAACTCTCAGCAGCAGTAAGATATTTTAATTATTTGCTTAAAAATAACGATAGTGCCATTCTCTTTCTTGTAAGTTGCAGTTACATATTTTCATTTTTCTTTTCGTGTAATTTACTATAAATATTTTACGAACTCAGTTTGCAAGAAAAACCGTCGACGATGGAACTTTAACGCTCAAATTCACATAGTTACATTCAATTCTTATAAAAGCTAAAATTACTAAAAGATAAGTTGAATGTTTTACTTGTTTTTTGGAGTTTTAGAATTTCTTTAAATTCCTTGAGTTTTCACGGAAAAAATCGAAAAGAAATAGTAATTTAAGCCATAAATGTCTTAATTCAGCGTCCATTATATTCCAAATAAACTCAATTTTATCAAACAAATTAATATGATATAAAACTTCGATCTACAATGAATAAGTTTCATTAGTTTTCGTTTGTCAATATAATAAGACAAAAATACAATAAATAAAATTAAAGTACCTACTATAATTCTCAATTCAGCTCGCTCCTCAGTCTCATGTCTGTCTCGTCTCTAATATTCGTCAATATCAATCGACAATCGTCCAAATATCGCTATTATTATCGACTCGTGTACGCCGACCGAAATAATTTGATCCAGGAAGTAAAAATCAAAAATTTGCTTAAAAAATGTAATAGGACTCTTAAGACCACTTTCTATATTACATAGGTACTTTTTAAACTCTTTCTCTAGTCTTTAATAAACATTTCAGAAATACAAACTTTTTCCAGCATCCAATTATATTTAGAAACAAAAATCATCAACACAATTCTAAACCCTCCACTTTGTATTGAAAGGAACAAAGTGGTCCTTTCGTGGCTACCTCTAAACCTTTCGTGAAATATTATCAGAATAAATGACGTCACTTAAATAGAACGTTTGGGAACACAGCTCGTGATTGTAATGGCGTCAACATCCATATATCCACATGTTGCACTCAACGAACAAGCCAAAAATCTGCTTGTGGCTTTTACTAGTTCACTGCCAATTTTAGTTTTTACATCTGAAACCGTTTTTGTTAAAATGTAGATACAGTACGTAATTGATATTCAGTTACACAGGTAGACTGGACCCCAACAGACCCTAATATAGTTGGGAAAAGGCTAGGCTAGATCTTAGTACATGTTACAATACCTGCCTGAAAATCACCTCCACAAAAAAAGATTCGTAAAGAATTTCTGCCCCAACTTAACATTACTTTAATAATAATCTCTTTGAAATTGCGAGAATAGCCATGTCGATCCACAGATAAGACAAAACAAATTAAAACTTGAGACCCTAATTTCTTTCATAGAGCCAGAAACAGATTCCGTCGACGAAGAAAAAGTTTTAAAACTACTTAAATCCGACCATAAGCAATTAGGTAGTCTGTAGCCAGTTTTAAGCGGCAATCGTTTACCGAAATGAGTTTTCTATTTGTTTAATTAAAAGGTCTCCTCACACACAAACTAGGTCTTACTCTATCCGAGCCGAACAAACCAATTCACTTTGTGTCTTTTGTCTAGCAAGCAGAAAACATGTAATTTTAGTCTATGGATTCATTTGTTTTATCTGTGGTAATGAATTTACTCTTACTTAGTCTCTGGCCAATAAAATTAGTGGAGTCCATAGACTTAGTATATACTGCGTGGAGTCAGGAGATTTTTGCTTGTGACTGTAATGTCTGTGACATTATCACGATAATATTAAGTTTAATAACAGAACTAAATTCTCATTGAAATCAGTTGAAAGGGAGAATCACACGTGAAAATCAATAGACCAGCGACAAGGGCATTGGCTGCCAATTCAAGGGTCTTAGAACAATACTTTGACGGCATCAAATCTGAGCCCATTGAGCTATTCAAAGACTGTCTATAGAATTGAGCAAGCACCTAATATTAATAGTATAGTTATTTTACACAGGGACACAAGAATGACCTATGAAGAAACCCTTATAAAGTAACAAGAAGGCCGATTATTATATTAAAACTTTCACATTCAAGACGCAACATCATCTCAGCGTGTCAATGTCCAAAAATTTGGGTATATTAAGATTTGTTTAACAGATTGAGACAGATTTTAGCATGCGAACATTCATAAATATAGGATTTACCCCTCTGATCTGATTTGATAATGTTATTAACCTCTTCGCGCGGGTGCTATGTTCGGTGGCTAGCCAATTACACTCCTCGAAAACGCTGTAACGTTTACCTTTACCCAAATCACATTATCCTGCCCACCTGATGGTCTCAGGAGAGACCAAATCTCCCGAGCAAAACACCCTAATTTCATGCCGTTTAACCTGACTCTAAAGCAAGGCATTATGTTTGTTTCTGATAAGCTTTATTTCCGATGTCCCTTTTTCTTCCTCATCTATAATAAGCATTTCGTCTTCCCCTCCTTTCTTTGCTCACAAAACAATGAATCACTAATTATTGTTTTAGATTTATCTCTGTCTGCGAGCTTTCATCAAATTCTTTTGAATTTAAATCTTTCATCAACTTTTTCGTGCAAAAGAGCGAAACTTGAAATGAAAATGAAAGAAGATTAGACGAAAAAGGTGTGCAGGTAGAAAATGTTGCCAGAGTTAAATATATGGTTATCTTTGAGAGAGATAACGTAATATACCCTTTCGAGCTGTCCGTCGGGCGGGTCTACGTTGTGTGCATATTTTATCGGGAAAAATGAACGAGCGCCATTCTTTCGTTTTCATAGAATTTGATCTTCATTACGGGTATATTGTGTGAATCTAGGTTGTGGGGTAAACAAGAATAACTTATCACGTATTGAGGAACTTTTGTACGTTTTATGAGGTGAACTAGATTGAATTTTTATACCAATTAAAGACACGAGTACCTTTATCGATATCACCTGAAAACTACCTCTACCACGACAGTTTAGTGCGTTATTTTATCGTTAGTGCTCCTTTTTGCTAATGAATAAAGTTAATCGATTGCAGCAATTTTTCTATATTGAGCCAAACCCCTATTAAAATGGTTCATGTTTTAATCAAAAGCCTATGAAGTTAGTAAAATGATTTAAACCCAACCATCGAATCTGTCTATACTTTCAAGGTATTGTGAATACCTTTGAGATGCTACGAGTATATTTTCTTGGTTTTCTTAATTATCAGTCACAATGCTCCAGTGTTGAACCAGTCTACTATGGAGGTCAGGTCTAATAGGACTATGGAGGTCAGATTGACAGTCACTCCATGTGAATTCTGATATTCAGCTGTATCTGCATTGACTGGCAGCTGACCCCAACATAGTTTTCAAAAAACTAGGCAGGTGATGATGGGCAGGTAAACCCAATAGGTATGGTCAGACACCATTCACCCTATTTCCGAGTTCAAAGAGGTTCGGGGGCCAAGGACCCTTCCCAAATCTACAACTGACCCTTTTATTTATTCCACACCCACGTGCTTAACTTTAAACTCGTTACTAGCTAGTTATTCTCTTTGTCTGATGTAGACCTTACTTTGTCTTTAACATTAGCTGTAACATGGACTCATAAACTAGAAAGAAGAAATCAAAAGAAGCTTACAGACATAACGTTTTACGTCCATTTTCTTTCAAGTCAAAAGTGGTCTTTGTCTCTTTAGCTATTAAGTAGAAATTAGCAAAAAATACTACTAATTTCTACTTGAACTCTCAGCATCGTCAGCCTCTAATTTAGGATGCTACGTAACGCTCTTACACGATAATGTACTAAGATGTTAACTGAGTTACAGGGCGAGAGAGAGGCGAGATTGTAACCTGTTGGCAAGTCAACAGGGACTGTAGTCCCGGGAGACTTCCCAAGTGCTCATGAATTTATTCATCGCGATACCTGCCTCTGGGGCGACTTCTGCTTTTTAGGACTTAATTAACTTTAGACGCGGGATGTGATTTTTTAACTTTAGACTTTCATGTGCGTAGTTTTAAGGGGAAATGAGTTTTTCAGGTTGGCTGCGTTTTTCCTGAAACTGCCTTAATCCTCAGAGGAAAGTTCTTGACTTGCAAATATCTCTATGTACAAAGCAAATACGCCTCGCGTTGAGCAGAACAACTTCAGAACATAAAACACGAAAACCTACTCCCATAAAAACCATTCCCCCAAACGAATTCCTGACAAAAAACATAGTCTTAAAAAGGAAAGACCTCAAATTCACAGACGAGAACCATAAAGTTGGCACCTCGGCTACGAGCCGCGGTAACCAAATCATTACCATCACTGTAACTACGTACAGATTCACTCGTAAAACCAGAATTTTTGCGTTTTATTACCTCGTATACCGAGCCGACCTGCGGAATGGAAACTTAGCACAACACGTGCCCCCGCCAACTTATAAACATAAAACAGACCAATCGTCTGCGAATGAGTTCCGAATGTCTTCCAAATTCGGAATTTTCCCGCGGAGACCTATTTTACCTGGCCGAATTTTGAACCTGATATTCCGGACGGCATCCGAGCCGCGATACCTCCGTCAGCCGTGATCCCGGCTCAGCTCATGGTATCTATCACACACAACACCTCAGCTCTCACCATCACGCCAATCGATCCCCACAGGGGTAAACAAACGCGGGGGCGCGGCGGACGCCTGTTGCGTCGTTCGCGAGACGGACACTCACCGGGCAGCAAAGCCAGCAGCGCCAAGGCCACCAACATAGGGGCCATAGCGGCGACGCGCGGGCATACCACACCCGCGCACGCTGCGCTAGCACGCCGGCGCGCTCATGCGGCCTGAGAAAACGTGCGGCCGGCCCGAGCAGCGCCCGGCGCGGGACTGGGCGCGCCCGCCCCCGGAGCCCCGCTCCCCGCCCCCCGCACGCCGCGCCCCGCGCCCGCGCCCCGCTGCGCAGCCGCCAGGACAGGTGCGCGCGGCACCCCGCCGACCTGAGCCCTACCCCATGAAAAGCCTCTATTATCATCTCGAGAGTAAAATAATCACTGTGTAGTAAGCGCCATCTGAAGTTTGTGTAAGCGTACGACATACCCTGAAAATCATAAGGGTGATAAAAATGAAGGGCGCTAAGTAGGGCAAGGGCCCAAGGTCGCTGCAGCCCGGGCGGGTGACGCTCCGGCGACTCGCGCCCAATCTTTATGCGCCCTTGGAGCGCTTAGGGCACATCCCTACGTGCCAATAAAATATTAAAGAGGAGCGCGCCGCAAGATAGACTATTCATTAACAATTCGTTAAATCTCATTCAAGTTTGATGTGTGGTAACGTACGGGGTTAAAGATAACGAGCTGAGATACGAGCTAAGATCATACGCGACAGCTATACGGTACGGGTTCGGTATAGTTTCCGTTATTGTTAGGAAAAAATGCAGAATTTGTCCAAAATCCATAATATTTCCTCTGTCTATTGAGTTATTTCACTTGAATCAATACTACAACATCATTTAACAAAATTAACCGTTGTTGCGAAAATATCAAATGAGGAAAATCAAAAGAACAAACTCAACATAAAATTGCGACTATGGCACTTCTTTGTCACAATTCTGTTTATTTTCCTCGAAGATTAAGATTAGGGGGAAGTATGTCCATGGTTGGCTATCCGTCGAGATGTGAGAGGGGAAATTGTAACTACTGAGCTATTGAGGCAATCCGGCTATCTGTGAAATGGGTGCTGTATTGCCAATAAATAGGCCCCGTTAGTGATTGTTTTGTAATAAAAAGCAGTGCACGCGATTGGTGCACGCTTATTACAAACTGTCTTGATCTTCCAGAGTAGGTAGGTAGTGATCGTATTCTTGTGTAAGACAATTATGAGGTAATTGGAGTTATAAGGAAAATGTCGTGAGGAAATTATTTGAGCTTGAATGTGGCCGTCATAAGACATTTTATAAGAGTAGAGGAAGACTAAAGAAATAATAGATGGACTATGTGAAAGATTGCTAGGAAGAAATTAACTACTGCAATAAGACTAACAGAGAAGAATGGAAGAAGAGGAGATGGCTTATGTCCAGCAGTGGACGTTATGGGCTGTTGTAGGAGTAGTGTAGTAAGAGCTAGAGAATGCTGAATATTCTCCTATAAAGACCTTCGAGAGAGAAGCTTTTAAAAGCATATAGGACATACTGTGAACTAACAACCTTGTGCAAAAAATAACTTTAAAATTAAATATTGAAAACATAGCACTTTCTGAGCATGTACTTAATATCGTCCAAAGTTACCTTCAACTGGTTGGGGTTACTCCGAATGTCTCCTTTATTCGGCAGGTCAACTTGAAACATTGCGTCACCTTTTGTTATTGCATTTTTTCTTAATAGAAACTGTTTTAATAACAAAACTATTTTGCTCTTCAAAATACTCGAGTTTGAAATTGATGTTTTACATTGTTTAGATAATAAAAGCTTTAGCTGTGTGGTATCCGGTATAGCCGTGTGGTATCCGGCAGAGTAGAATAGAACCAACCCATTACACTCACGGGTATAAGGTGACTAATTTCTGAGGCAGAACACCTTGCGCCTCTGTAGACCAGGGAATGAGCAGCAGCGTTTTCTGTTAGTCTTTCATCACTGCGATCTCCAATCTGCCTGCCAAGCGTGGAGATTACGGCAAATTCCTCCCATCATGGGAGAGGCTTATGTCCAGCAGTGGACGTTATGGGCTTTTGTAGTAGTAGTAGATAATAAAAAAACGAAGCTTTAATTTTCGTCTGCAGACTTGAGGAGGTGAGGCCTAATTAACATTTTATTTATATGTGTTGGAAAATCGATAGCCCAGATTAATATTTTAGACGTCAATTGCAAAGTCAATCACTCCACTCAGATACAAAAACCTGTCAGACAGGAGCTAAATGCGAGTTTTATAATGCAAAAAAAGCATATGATTCACTGCAATAAACAAAACCAGAAAAATATATGATATTCTTCAGGATGTATGCTAGTATGATAGTGTTTTGAAAACATAATACAACTAATTTTACTCGATAAAAAAATCACGAACTTCTCTAAAATTTTCTTTTAACGAGTAAAAACCATACTAAAAGATGCTATCATTCTAGTTTTTTGGCAAATAATTCTACAAGCAACATAATTATCATGTCAGTGTTTTATTCTTATTCTTTATTGCACACAAAATTAAAAAAATATACACGCAAATTAAAATATATAGCCTATGTACAACAGCGAACGGCGGCTATATTTTTTTAGTCCAATCAATAGATTTTTCGTAAATCTCGCACTATTCGCACTATTCGGCCCACAGTTACTGACGTAACAACCACTTTGTAGTGCAAGCTGATTAGAACTTTATTCACACAGTATTTCAAACGAAGTTTGAACCACCACGAATAGAGTTGCTAATTTAGCTCCTGTAGTCGCCCTAAAATGCTGGCCGAATTTAATCGTTCTACATTAATCCTCTAAGCTTAAAACTCGTTATATCTTCATCGAATAGTTCACAGTCCAAATGATCCGAGTATTATCTATTTAAACAAAACCTTTTGAAAGTCCCAAAATCTATATTTGTAGAGCACATTACGTTCGACGGAGCCTGCTTAATATTCTTCGCGGAGAATGCTCGTTTTTCAATCCTGCCTCGCCCATAAATATGACTAAGATCGCCGATGAAAATTGATAAAAATCGACACTCTGCCACGCCTTCACTGAGATTAATATTTTGAAAGCGAACTTTTTAGGTTTTTTTGTAAGATATCTGTGCTTACTCTGAACGCTTTGTGTGCCAAAAAAGTTAAGATGAAAATCGAAAAATGTGGGTTAAAGTGGCTTTTAGAGAAATTAGGTTCTCTGCGTGCTTTTTTTGTTTGCTAAACTGATATTTACCAGAGAGTCATTGCTCAATTCATTAAACAATGCATTCATGAACATATTTAACAATTCGTGAAGATCTTTGTCGAAAACTAAGTAAGATATTTTTGTCTCTGACTTACTAGATATAGACGTCCACAAATCTAGTTGTTTGTTCCTCAATCACACCTCGAATCTCGACCGAGTCAATGAACCTCGATAAATGTTTTGCACGAAGAAAATATTAGGTCAAGGAAAAGTAGACTACATTCTATCTTGACTGGCCACATAGAGATAGTGTCTCTGCTCCGGTAGTGAAGATCGAGCATCGCTGTATTTTTACGTAAAGAATATAAATTACGGCAACTCTGGACAAAAGAAAGAAGATACGGTCGGAAAAAAACAATTATTGTTACCATAAGCAAAGTGAATTCAAAAAAAGAACGGGGTAAATGACCGCCTGCCCTCTGTGGTAAAATTTAAGTTTGAGTCGTGGACCTATTGCGAATGAGAGGTTTTCCTTTCGAGGTTTTAAAAAGAAACTTAGTTTCCAAGAACTCTATAGATGGCGCTGAACTTACTATGATAGTTGGTGCCAAAGCCAAAACGCTTGAAAAAAAAAATATTGTGTCACGTCACATACTCTCGTTGACTGACACTTTCATTTGCGAATATAACCTACATATCTTGCGCTTTGTTAAAATCAGTTATTTTAGGTTCCGTTCCTTGCATTATCATACTAACTCCTAGCGCCATCTATCCAGCGACTAGGGAAGAGCTAAAAAGAAAATCCCTCATTGTGCCCATTGCGAGTTTATAGCGATCAGGCTCTCAGTGAATCCACATAAAATATATCTCAATCGAGCCATATCGCGCGTTTAGAGGTAAGTATTGGAAACGTGTGAATGGAAAATATCAAATTGGTGCGTTTAGATATTCTTTATATAGGAATCTAATTAATTTATGATCCGGTCTAAAATTTTTTTTTGCAATAGCTAGGGTTGCCATACGTCCCGTATATACGGGACTGTCACCGTATTTGATCATCCCGTCCCGTATTACTACTTGTCCCGTATTTGTCCCGTATTTCGACAAAATACGAAACAGGTCGGTAGAGACCATTGAATCCATATTGATTTGTCATTACAATTTTAAAATGACATGCGCCCAGTTCTATGATTATATAAAAAAAGAAAAAGAATTTATTGCAAAAGTAAAATCAACTTCAAAATATGCCTGGGCAAAAAAATAAATACCTGAGTAATTTTATGTTAATTAAAAAAATTGTTTACTTAAGACTTTGAATAAAAAGTATGATTCAATAATTTTTGTTTGATTTATTTTACAGTTTTGATAAGTTTGAGATCAGAGGGAATCTGTTAGAAAATACATTTGTTTGTTTCTTCTCGCTATGTAGGAAGGTACACATGCGTGCTATGATAAGTAGGTATGGTGTAGTTGAAAAACCCCGTGTCGGTGTTGAATGTGTTATGTACGATTATGAGTTTTGGGTATCGGAAGAAAAAACGTCCCGTATTGGTTCCCAGAAGTTATGGCAACGCTAGCAATAGCCCATCTTTTAATCTCAATAGCATAATTCTCAGAAATACTGTTCATAAATTAAATATAAATAATTATGTATTTACTTTGTTAGTTTTAGGCATTACAGTTTCTTTTATATATTTGCCTAATCTCATCTCGCTATACGCATAAAAAAACGTAAAATTCAAATTACATGAATAAATAATGCTAAATTTAGTCTCAAACTAAGATAATTTTACGTTTAGGTACTGACATTCATACGACTGTCTAGTTTCATTTGCAGATATTTCAATGAAACAAAAAATAGATATACGACTGTTTTGATTTCGATAATATTCCTCATATTATAAAGGTTGCAAGGGTTATACGAGTTACTATTGTAAAATCAAGGATTAAATATTATTAAATTAAATGATTAAAATATTAAATATTATTCATATTAAATATTACTGGACATTACACAGCGCTATCTAGTGCCACACTAAGCAACGAGGCTTGTGTCGTGGACACCAGATAGTTGATATACTACATAGATACTTTTTGTTTGTAAATACATACTTATTATACATAATATTTATTTATTTATTTATCACACACACGTCTCCTTTGCCATTACAGATAAAATCTAATGCGACAAAATATAAACATCCATGACTCGGAAACAAATGTCCATGCTCATCACACAAACATTTGCTCCGACCGGGATTCGAACCCGGGACCCAAAGAACGTAAGGCAGCCTCACTACCGCAGCGCCAATCGGGTCGTCATGTATCGGGTCGTCATGTCGGGTGTCATGTGTTGTAATGACAACATAACTGAAAAAATCACTTGAAAGCAAAGAGATTAAATATACCTTAATGTCTTTGCTTGAAAGCCTATGCAAGTCAAAGAAAGAAAGAAAACGTATTTATTTGGCTTTAGCCGCAAATGCACACAACAAAATAAGAATAAAATAAAAAAGCAGAAACTTAAAACTACACTCTAGAAAAGAATTAAAACTAAGCAAAAAAATAAGAGAAATAATATTGCGTGTCTCACGGCTGCGCAAAGTAAATATTTAGATTATCACTTGGCAAATGTGATACCATAAGGCAGGAAACGATCGACTTGTATTCCACGAAAAGGAAAACCGATATGGCAATGGCTGGATGTAAATACAAAACGCTTAATTCGTAATTTAAAAACAAGATTCCTTTTTTAAACGCAACCATTACATAACCGCGAGACTAAAGCCTGCACATTATGCCTTCCAGGGCACACCGCTGCACAAATCCTACACATCTCCATACTCGTCGGTGAGGCTCCGCCGCGTCTGTGCCTCATATAAAACGCGGGTAAACTATCCAGATGGATTTTCATGATGCGCTCAAGCAGTTACGTGCGGCATCTTCTAAAGTGAAAAATTGCGTCTTCAACATGTAAAATGCAATAATATTAGATGAAATTTTGTGAACATTCTTCTAGCTTTGTTTTGAGTTAGTGTTGTGGGTTTCTTGCGCAATATTAAAGTATTAGAATTTTACCTTATTTACTATAGCTTAAATTATACTTACTTAATAATTTTTTTAAGTTACTGTTTTTATTGAAAATCTTCCTTTATGTCTAATGGCCGTAACCAATAAACCAGAATCAACACTACTCAAGTTAACTTCAAGGAAATAATACAAGTCATGCTACGTGCTACGATGTAGCCGGTCTTTGCTACGCCGTAGCATACGGCTACGCGAGAATGATTTGCTCGGACTGTTGACATAATAATAGGGTAGTTGACACACCAATCAATAGACATACTTTTTAAGAGCTGTCAAAACACGGTTCTGTCATAGATTTTGTATGGCAATAGCACGCTGTGACGTCACTGTTTGGTTAACTTAATGACTCAACTATTGATTTCAAAGCAACTAAAAGTCGAATTTGGCAATTAATTGAAAATAAATCGGATTTTCAGGCCCAAAATACAGTTTTTTTTTTTTAGATTGGTGTCTTATAATTATTGTTTCATGGTGCCAACTACCCTATTATTTCTGGCTGCGTTACTTATAACAATTACTGCGATATTTTAAACAGCCGGGACCAATGGCTAAACGTGCTTTCCGAGGCACGGAGGAAACTCACTGGGTGACCTGGTCACCCATCCACGGATCAACCTAGGCAAGTGCGGCTTAGCCCAAAGATCGACCCGAGGGACTGTTATTATTAACCACCTTCATACACGAAGTTTTTACAAATAAATATGTTGATTATTAATGTTGTACCGTCAACGACGACGGTTCACGGCCTATGTCACAACTTATATACCTGTATCATCAAACCGATAATCCATACCCATCGAAAACCCATTCCCATCCGCCATTCAGTAAAATAATCATAACAACTTTAAAAAACAATACTCAGTTTACAAATACGAGCACTGCATACGCTAGGTATCGTAAAATACGACTAAGGGATTAACCTTAAGAATGGGAAGCCTGTAATCGCTAACTACCAATTAACCGATATGGTTATTGCCTTATAGCGCACTCGCGTAAGGAGAGTGTGTGTTACGTAGTTCAGCGGGTCTAAAATGGCCGCTTTATCATTTCTTTTACCGTTTTGTAAACAGAGTTGATAAAATAATTCTAACAAAGGAAAATTCGTGCTGGGAAAGACAACATCCATCGTAAAGAAATAAATAAAATATTACACTTAAAAAAAAAAAAAAACTATAAATCACGCTTTAGAGTGACCTCATTTTATGTCTCGTATTCTTTTCAGCAAACCCTTTCATTTGATACCCATATTATGGGAATGCCAAAAAAAAAAGCTAGTCTTTGAGAGTCCGTCATATGGGATTTAAAATGGCTTCACATAGCTAACTATGCATTGTTATTCAAACTAAACATGTATACTTTCAGCTCAATCAGAAATTGGGAAGTGGGTCAAAGACTTCTAAGATTTTTACATAGGTGAAGCTGATAAAAGCGTATTAGAAATCAAATGCATCCGAAAACCACCTGCATGGCTCAGTTCCTGCTTAGAGGAGAAATGTGTATCCCAGCATTAGGAACAATATACACTGATTCTGCTTCAAAATATATGATTATTATGGCAGTCATCTCAAAACACAAGGTCAAAATCTAAACACACTCAATAATACATCGACGTAACGTTAATTTTGATTTTCTTTTTAGATATTCCAAGGGCTAGGGTTCAATGTAGTGTAGCCCCATGTAACCCCATGTCAGACCTGTCCGTCTGTCTGTCACACGATTGTTACGTATTACTCGGGTAATATTTCTCTAACATACCCACATTAAATAAGGGTTATTATTTGGAGAGTCGTGCAGAATCATAACAAGTATATCTCGGTGAAAATTGATTCTATGATGAATGAGGAATCTGCCTGTTGTTTCTGGAATTAGTCTGGACTAGGGATGTTGCGGAGCTTCGACTCCGACTCCGATATGTCGAAACTTCCGATTGATCTTACACCGGTTCCGACTTCAGTTCCGATACTTTTAATCCCATACGACCAACTTTTTAGTGGTGTTGACCTAATATATGCTACCCGAAATAGATTGGATGGAGACAAAGCTGCAAAGCTATTGTTTATTAAATATAATTTAAAGGTTGACTGGTAGAGATTGCCTTGTGGCATTAAGTCCGCTATGTACCACTATTGTACATGAAGTTTAAATTAATAAATAAATAATTTGCTACTTCTCGAGTCAATTAATTTGATTTAATTTACTAACTGTTATAAAAATGTGATTATTTTTATTTGTGATACCTATAGTATTTAAGTTTATTATTTTTTAATTGAAATTAAAGAGGCTGACTAAATAACGTTTATACTATTTTATTTTTTTGCCTCCCCTTATCACATCTTTCTTGTGCCACCATCTCCGACTCCGATTCCGGTTCCGGTTCGGATCCCGACTCCGAAAAACCAAATTTAAAAACTCCGACTCCGATTTCGTTTCCGATAAAACCACCTCCGTAACATCCCTAGTCTGGACTTGGGCACACTTGTATGATTCATGTATGAAAGTTGACCATCGCATCGCATTCACATTGTTAGGGCTTATTTATACCGTACAAACATACAGAAAAATACGCGTTTTCTGTGCAGAAATTATAGAACGCCACTTGCTATGACTCTTAGATGCTCCTTTAGCCTCGTTCACGTTCGCCATTTAAATTCAACCTAAAAAATATTGTCATTAAGGACTGGTTGTATTGGTAATTTCGTGATTTCCTTATTTCCAAAAGCAGCAAGGTGCTTATGGGCGAAAGAATCACTAGTCCCAATCCAAATTGTGTTTACGTAAATTGTCAAAATGATATTTTTCTCGACTTCAGTGTTCGTTTCATAATAAATATGGTTCTAAATGATGAGTAGGTACCGTAACAATGTTTATCAAATCAAATCAAAAAACTTTATTTCGAACAACAGTCCATATTATGGGTAGTAGCGAGTACTTAAGAGCTATGTTAGTACGACATTAATTGAAAAAAAAAAATCAAAACAACACCACACAACAGACCAATTGAACATTCCAAATTAATTAATCAATACAATTTAATCTAATTTAATATAATCCAATTAATTTCATTATATTTAATCTAATTTAGTATAATTCAATTACATTTAATCTAATTTAATTTAATCTAAATTTAAATTACCCTAAACAAACTAATTCAAATATCTTTTCTCAGCACCGGGCCCGCAGCTATGCCTACGGGACCAGTGCATCAGAAAAGGGTGGTCTGGCCTCTCCACAATAACCTCCTTCAGGATGCTGATTGTTGATTGATGGTTGCTGATTGTTTATGATGGGTTAACAAAAACGCAGGTTGTATTTTGGTATCTCAATTCATCACCATTATTCTCCTGCTTCTAACCCAATTTAATTAGGGTCAGTCATCTAATCATCTTCTTCCATACCTTGTTGATACTTGATACCTATGTCAATTCAATATTGTAGTAAAAAGTTTCCCGATATACATCTGAAAATAAAGTGTGCAGGTACCTGTGCGTGTATGAGCGATCGTAGAAAATAGAGCGGAAAATATAATATTTTTCACTTTCATTCGAAGCTTTTATTTGCATCGGGCAGCGCTGGTATGGAGTATACCTACGTACACAGTTGGTGTACATTTGTTTTTATCTATTTCATATTGTAAACTAATACAAGCTTCTGTAGCTGCAGTGCTGTGTGCTCAAAAAAACTGATTATTTATTAATTGCACGATGTACAGTGTCGACCAAAAGTCGATAGGCAATCTCACAAAGCAATAACTTGACGTTTAGTTTGACTTACGACCTTCTACTTTCAAGAAAATAGACATTGTCATCTACAAGTAAATGTAGTCCAAAATTTCAACATGAAAATATAAGTCAAGATGGCCTAATGGTTAGGCGCGTCCACATCTAAGAGTGAATCAGTAAGTCGTGAGTTCAAATCTCACGTTGTTACTTTTAGACTTTTTGTAAGTGTTTACTCGATTGGAAGTAATGGGACAGAAAAATATTCTCGCTTTGTTCACACATTTCATAAAGTTAGAAGAAGGTAGATCATAGAAAAATAAGTCAAGAATTTATATTTCTGTGAGGTAAACCTGAGTTTTATGAATATTTTACTTGATCGAAATGAACGTTGTCGTTTGGTTATGTTAAATTTGGTTAGTGACGTCTGGTTTAATAGATTGCGGTATTGTTGTTGGTATTTCTCAAAATGCAGGCAAATATTGATATTGAGGCGAGGGCGACTAATATTATCGTGCTGCATAAAAGTGGTCTTAATAGAACACAAATATCTGAAGAAACCGGACTAATGTGAGTATTATATTTATGAATTATTGTAACAAAGTTTTATTAAAAATTAAAGCCTACTTTGTTATTGTTTATTTATTTGGTGACTTAGGGATTAATAAATTGATTTTAAATCCATCATGAGGCATAAAAGATAAATAATTAGTGTTAATTATTGGATTTATAAACGCAGAGTGAATGATAACTTCAGTATTTTATTATAGCTGCCTAACATAATATTTTGTTTTTTGTTTTAGAGGAATACTGTGAGTCAGATCAAAAGGCCTTGCTAGTCGACAATGTAGTGGAAAGCCGTCGCTTATTATCGATGCGCAGCGACGACATAATATATGGTTGGCGAATAAGAAACAAATGGTTTCACACCTACGAGACACTTTGTGGAATTATTTGACACCTCATCGCAAACTGTTCGCCGTGCCCTCCACGCTGAAGGCTTGTATCACGAAGACCAGCTAAGAAGCCCTTCTTGACAGAAAGAGTTATAGAAGAACGATTACGTTTCGCACGGGATTATTTAGATTTTTACTGGAATACTACCATGAGAAGACTCAAAAAACTGACTTTTTAAATAAAGTCAAAAGGGTAGGCTTCATTTATGGCGCAAGAATAACACTCTGCTGATCTGACAAAAACATAATCCCTAATACAGACTCATGTCGAATTATGGTTAATATGTGGGGATCATGTGGGGATGGATAAGTGCAGCAGGGCCAGGAGAACTGGCTTTTATTCCTCCACGCGCCAACAGTTCTACTTAATTATGTAGAAGTATTAGAAGGTGTCATGCTACAAAATTAATCCCTAGATGCTTTAGTTTTAATTAGATGTGTAACAAAATATTTAGTGAATATTAACTTATCCGTAATTATATTAATGATCTTAAATTGAGGTTTAGTTTCAATCTTCTTTTCTTCGGGAAAATGAACACTTAAACTATAACCTCAATACGAGTTACATTTATTGTGACGTCACAAAAAAATATGTTCATAAAGTCTAAGTTATTTATATTAGTTTTCAATAAACTCTGCTGATTACCGATACCTATAATAAGTGGGTATCAACTATATGTTATATTTGTGTGATTAGAATATCCTTTCCTTGTTACTTTAAGTATGTTATTATGAATTGAAAGTAAGTGGGTATACCGTATACAATAAAAAATCTTATGATCGGTTACAAGAGAACTTTTTTACATCTAGGTAGGAATGTGACGTTACAATTATCATGAAAGTTTGTTAATTTTATAAATAAATAAAAAGAATAAACATTTTTGTTATCATTCACCACGACTTTTTTAATTCCACCTTCCAACACCGAACAGCTAAAATAATAAATAAATAGTTGAATAATAATACTGTTTTTTTTTTTACTAATATTTAACTTATTCTTATAAAAAATAAATAATGAACCAATAACTAATGTTACCAAGAAACAAAAACCCCACACGTTGTTAACAGGATTAGAACACGGATCTCTTTGATCGTGAATCCTACTGATTACCCCAACAGCTATCAACACATGGTCAGTAGATGTGAATTTTAACTATCCAATGGTAAGAACAGGTCGCTACACAAATAAGGTTTGCTGCGTGTATAATAAAAGAAACGGAAATATATTCTTATGTTTCGTGGAGTGTGACGTGCGACATGCGATTGGGCGAACTCTGTGGCTGTGGTGTGCGTACTGTATTGAGACCACTTACAATAGACGCACGGACGCTCGACCGTGCGTTCACAGCAATACAATCCTTAGCGTGCCTCAGCACTTATAAACGCTTACTGTACACACAGTTACATGGTAACCTTAAAACTAACGAGCAGGGCGCAGCAAATGAACTTAAAACTAGTTATTTTAACATTAATATTGCATGGGATTACGTAGATTAAAAACTTTAAATTAGGTATATCAAATAACTTATATCTCCCTTTTACGAACATTTAATATTATAATTTATACAACATATTTTTCAATACACTTCCTCGAAAACTGGTCCTTAGCGCACTACGATTAGGTAGAACATGCAATATATTTCACACACGTGCGATTTTTTCCACTTTCCCGCACGTGTGCGGGAATGAAAATTGCCACAGATAACTAAACCTATACTTAGTCCAAATTGGTTCAATGCCTATAGTCTGAGGTGAATGTTTTTTTTTTTAATTTTTGCAAAGCACTACGCGTCTTTACGGCATAAATATTTTTTTGAATATTCAAATTGTGTTTATAAACAGAATATCATAGATAAACATGATTATTTAAAACTAATAGTTACTTTTATACACAAATTAAGATTTATTTGTGTTCTGAATTCAAAAATATAAAATAAATCTATTTTTTATAATAGGCTGTTTAACGGCTTCATACCATTGCCTCTCCTTCAACCTGGCGAGACAAAAGCGCGAAAAAAAAAGAAAATTTAAATCATAGTTCGTGACAAAAATATTATTCGTTATTTTATTTTATTTCTCCAAAAGTGTATTGAAAAACGTCGTTTGATACACGTGGACATTTGTTATTGCAATTCTCGGCTCAAAAACACCCTCGCCTACGGCTCGGGTGTTATAATTCCGCCTCGAATGCAATAACAAACTTTCTCCACTTGTATCAAAATGTACTATACATAAGAGCTCTACTTTAACTTCTTATTTTCCAGTAATTTTTGAATACTACGAGTATAATAACATTTTTATAATAGCAGTGACTTTAAACTAACTTTTCTTGTTCAGGTAATCTATACCAAACCAATATATCCAGAATACCAAAGTAGGTATCCAGATACTTTGGTATTCTGGACTAACTGTAATTCTATTGCAACGATGAATACTAACTCGCAATAAGGATATTATGAGCTGGTTTTATGTATTAAAGGGAACTGAAGAGGTAACTAACTTTATGAATAGGTAAATACCTAACTCTATCGTCAAGATTGCTAGGAAACGGATATTGCCTACCTACTTACTAATAGGTATGAAAGTCAAAAGGGATATAATATGAACACACGATCATCGACAGACTAAGTACCTATTACTTACTATATTTCTACTTATGATGGATAGGTGGATCTTGATCTCAAGGAGCGGGGCAGTGGAGCCAACGAAACGACGGTTTTGATTCTTCCCGTTAACCCCAACAGTGGGGCGAAGCAGTAGGGTCAGCGGGAATACACCAGGTAAGCTAAACATTGTCTGTGGCAAGTGTCAGACAAGCCGCGCGCGGAAAATGCGCTAATCGGACACCTCTGTGTCTTTGAAGCTAGAACGACAATGTCAGGAGGCGGCGTTAGTTCCCACTATGGCCACGACCCAAAATAACCATGACGCAGTCTATCAGAAGTGACGGTATAAAACAAAATCCTGTCTGCACTTTATTAACCCTGCAAGAGTACCAACAAGTCAATGTTGAATATAATTCCCGGATCCTGTCGAAAAAGTTGTAATTCAAATCAAAAGCGAATCTAAACTTTTGGGCGACAGCAAACGTTAATAAAACCGGCTGACAATCCTCGTAACTTTTACAATACGTATTTGTCGTTATTGTAAGCAAGTTAGCCTAGAATTTTAAATGCGCTTGATGAAATACAGCTTTCGGGCTTGGGAGAGATTGAAAATACATTTCTCGATAAAGTGTAAATGGGTAAATTAACATGACAAACAAAAGGAAGATAGACAGCCTTAATTCTACAGACAATCTATATAGTGTTATTATACGTAGATGTGATAAAACCGAGCGGACTGAATTCCGGACCGGACTGTGAACACCGGACTATGACAGATAAGTTAAAATACCTGAAATACGTCCTGTCAAAGTTTAGTGCAATGATATTCTAACAAACAGATATGATAAACGCCTACAAAACCACCGAAAAAAGTGTGCCGCGGGCCAGAGCCAGCTCACACAGTGACGCAGAATAAAGGCAAAACAAGCCAATTGGCCCGTTTTCGAGTCTTAACGATTGCGCGCTCACAACATATCTGTATCATTGGTTTAGTGTCCATGAGACACCCTACTTTTAACAATCTCAAATGTTCGAAAGCAAAATATTTAAAAAGAATAAAGACACACTCCAAACATTAATTCGTAATTACAAAAGTAAAGCCCACCACACGTCCAAACCCTAAAAAGAAAAAAAAAACTGTTACCCAACCTTATCAAAACAGTATAATCTTTTTATTAAATATAGCCATTTTGAACACATAAAAAGCTTAACGTTAATTTGGGAAGATGGTTGCTGTGAAAGTGCTCACATTTGCATACAAAACTGAGTTGAGTCGCACAGTAATGGAAGAACGCATCGGTAAGTAGGTGGGGTGTCAGAATGTAGATACACACATTTTTTCACAAAAGATAATTAGGTACCCAGTTTACCAGACAAAATATCCAGTAACAATTTTATAACGAAGATTACTGGTGCCAACTTTGCAAAAACTTAATGTACAGTCGGGGTCTTTTCCGCCTGACCATTTTAATTTTTGACGTGACAACGTCTTATAAATTGGTTTGCCGGGTGACACTTCAAGAAACTGGGTAACGCTCCGCTCACGTTATGCGCTCACAATGAGAGCGAGTGAGAGGCACGCGTCCCGCCTAAGAGCGAGAGAGACAGACATAAAAAGTTTATTTTACCACTCAAAGTCGTTGTCACGTAAAACTTTCGCCCGTATACCGACTTTACAGGCAACCAATTTTTTTTTGCTTAAAACATGCAGAGGCGCCGAGCCACGCCCCTTAAAGTTTCGGCCTATTAGGAAAGCCTCAACTTTGGCGCGCAAAATAACAATAACTCTCGTTTGGCGTGCGTCGTCAGTGCGCTCGGCCGATTCGGTATCTTTTCATTCATTATTTCTATACAAAGTCAACGGGGCGGGGCTAGAGAGCGTTTCTATGTTGCGAGTGCAAGCAAAAATAAGCTTAGTGGTGGCCAGGCGGGAGTGTTCTCGATAGTACATAGGTACTTACGATATTGAAGTCATTTTCCAGACTATTCCAGAATTACGCTGTTTGCCTCAGTGCCATTTGGTATAGGTAAGTACATACCAGCCTAAATAAACGTTCCCTTGCTCTAGCTACATTGGCACTCGCAAGAGCGGCCAACCCGCCACACTTTTCATACAAACGCTCGTACTTGATTAAGCCGTTGTTACACATATATATTTGATTTTTTTGAACTAATAGGTATCTTATGCACTATGTATAGGCTTCTAACGAAGCAAATTGTAGAAACAAATTCAGTACGAGCCTCCAAAAATAGCTGCTTTGCATAAATTTTATCTCAACTTTGACCGTTCCTAATATATCTACTCATTTATTGTAAAAGTAAAGAAAAAATCCTGATAGAAGCCTGTAATGGAGATTTTAAATGACAAATATTTATTTCACAAACTTGTAAGATTTCTTATTCAAAAACACGTATTTCCTAGAACAAGTGTTAAGAAATTTTCAAACACTATTTTTCGTTCAATGTTATCGCGTTAGACGGAATGAGGTGCGCGGTAGACGAGTAGTGCGGGGTTTAGGTTAGGTGAGACAGTACAATACCTGGCGTAGTAGGTATTTTTAACCAACTTCAAAAAGGAGGAGGTTCTCAATTCGTCGGAACCTTTTATTTTTTTTTATGTATGTTTTCCGATTACTCAAAGATAGCTGGACCGATTTGGTTTTTTTTTTTTGTTTGACTGGTTTTGTTTGAAATATTCTTCCCAGGTAGTCCCATTATCCAGTGCGGGACTGTTCCGGGGTTGCGGGACTGTTCGAAAGAGATACCGTGGCCCCGGAACACAAAGGGCGATGAAGCAACATGGATGGGTTTTAGTCAGTAAAAGTCTGACACTCCCTCCTGCTCCGCCCAGAGCGGGAGGAGTCATTTGATGATTTCCAGAAGGTGGTCCCATGATCATCAGGTCAGGATCTGATGATGGGATCCTGAAGAAATAGACAGAACTCTTCAAATTTTGTAGGCACACTTGAAGCGATTTGGGTAGTTTGAAGAGTACCCATTTCGATTTGGTAAAAATCTGATGAAGAACTTCGGAGATAGGCAACGGAACTCCGAAATGAAATCTGTCTAGTGTATCAGTCTATTGTTTTTTTTTTACAACAGTTCATCACATAACATCACGCCGGTACGCTGTGAAGGGGCACATGCCTGCGGGAAGCACATGCCTGCCGGGGCTGCGGGAGTTTGCCGGGGCTGTGGGACTGTTCGAAAGAGATACCGCGGCCCTGGAACACAAAGGGCAATGAAGGAACATGGATTTCCCATCCGAAAAAAAAAGAAGGGGTAAGCACATGTGAACCAATAAAAAGTAAAGAAAAAAATGTTTTTTTGAAAATAAAACCGACTTCAAAAACACAAAAAAGTGAAAAATAATTTTAGGGAGTTGGTGATCTTTGTTTCATTGATTTAGTTTTTTTGTCACGACTTCTGAATAAAACTGACTTAAAAAAACACAAAAAGTGAAAACTTAAGTTAGTTTTCACTTTTTTGTGTTTTTTTAAGTCAGTTTTATTTTTGCAAAAAAAAAAAAATTTCACTATGCAACATGTTTTACGAAGTAATAGCAAAAATTCAAAAAAAAAATGTTTTATTTTTGATATTTTCCAAAGTGTTAAGCATGTTTGAACTTTTAATTATTAACATAGGTCTGCTGCAGTATCAGCTATAATAATAACTTAAATTGTAGTACATTCGCGCTGTACATAGTTTTTAAATTGGTTTTAGATGATTTAATCTGGAATTTTTCATATAAACTAAAAATTTAATTAACTCAAAAACTACTGTATTTCGGTTAAACATTTGGTGGCTTTATTTCTTTCTTGCAAACCTTAGTATAACCAGGCATGTCTCACTTCCATACAAGCGGCGCAAAAACCCCGAGATATTTACCTACTATTTTGGAAAACAAGCTAATTTCAATCTTTTGCATTGCGCATAGCGTTCATAGTACAATAACTGTCTGCCGTCTCGCTTCAATCTGCTAGGGCTGTCAGAGGTACTTTACGGTATTAACAGTTTATTTTAGTTTCGCGGGTGCGTGCGCTGCGTGTGCGACAAGTCGAGCGAGTGCAAGCCTGCCTATTGAGACTAGTGCCACAGTTTTACAATTCATACAGTTGCGCAACGAATGTACTTCCGTGGAGCAACGGCGGGGATCTTGCGGGGGGTTGGGCGACGCGGTACGCGCTCTACGATCTCGCGCAGTTCATAGCCTTGGACGTTTAGGGCCGACGCGTCTGTGTAAATCGTTGTTAATACTATTAATAATCGTTATATAACTTGAATATAATGGTGAACACTTGTTGCGTATACGGGTGTGCCTCGACGAACACCACTACGGATAAAAATATAAAATTTCATAGATTTCCCCGTGACGAGAGGTAAGTTTATCTTCCTATAAATTCGAATTAGCTACCTAACCAAATAACCATCTAGTACCTACTATTACTATTTTCGTTTAAATTAGTAATACCTACCCGTCGTATATCTAGTACTAAAACGCCAAGTAGGTACGTAAAGACAGACCTTATGCCTTAGCCCTCCTATACCTACACCTATAGCTCTGCCGGCCAACTCTACTGCGCTAATTGTGAACGTAGGTATATCACAAGAATTGTTACGCGTTTCATAGGTAGGTACATGTTGGATAATTGCGAGAGCAATTTGAAAATGTGATTTTTTGTTTGTTGAGATATCTTGACGATTTTGGTACCAAATGAAAGGTCTAGGTCTAAAACCATTTTATCCGTGTGAAACATGTAAATCAGTCCACGCGTTTAGGAGATAATAATGAGTACCATACCGTAGGTATAGTAAAAATATAAAAAACCTTAAAGTACAAGTAATATACGTAAGTACCATAAACTTGGGTCCAATCCACGTCTTTTTTTGTTATGTAAATATTTAGTTTTAAATAGTGTTTAAAATAGTAGGTATATAAGTAGGTATGTCTTGTAAATTAATATTGAATTAATAATGTAAATAAATGATTACAAAATCATATTTCTTTTATTATTATTTTTGGACAACCCTTACACGCTTGCGACTAAGAGCCTAAGTACCTACACGCGTGGCGGCATCGTTCAACATCAAAGGCGTTTCCCAACTGTATGATTGTAAAACTGTGCTAGTGCGGTGGCCGCACGCTTGCGTTTATCATACCTAAACTCGGGAGTGAAACTTCTGTACCGTAAGGTACTAATATATATTCTGTGGTATAACGTCCTGCAACGTAGACAGTCCTGCAAGGAATACCTCGAGTTACCAGTAACCACAGAACATATATACAGTAACCCTGTATATTTCGCCGAAGAAATATTGGCAACCCTCGGCAATCCTACTTTAGCTCTGTGGTGGGAATATAATCTATGATCATATTTATTTAAGGCTGCTTTACACCGGGGCAACACTGTGTGTGCGGCATAGCAGCATACTACATAATGTGACGTGCGTCATTTAGTGGTATGCTACGAATAACCAACATATGCGGCAATTGTGGTATGCGGCAGCCTACTTTACGCCGAGGCAACATCGTGCCTAGCTAATTTTCAAAGCATCGTAAAACCTAACCTGTAAACTGTATGACGCACCAAAAATGTGGCATGGAATCCATTGTGTTTGGATAGAAGCTGCAACTCGCTGCAACTGTCTGCCACATGACGCAAGTTGTTGCCATGCCGTACGATTCTTGCCTTGCCAGAATGTGTAACATTATAATTTTTTGTAGCATGCGGCCAGATGGCATGCTGCAATACCGCACAGTGTTGCCCCGGTGGTGTAAAGCAGCATTTACACTAACTATACTCTTTTGACTATGTCTGGGTACGTTTATGTAAGCCGGCGAAATTTTCGCCAGATAAAAATTAAACTGGCGAGGGTTCGCTGAACGGAGTCTTAGGTCTAGTATGGCCTAAATCAATGTTAACTATCAAATTCAATTGACAGCTCAGCTTGTCAAACAAGTAACAACTATCGATTCAACTCAAAAGTCCTTAATCCACAAATAAAATTCACTGAGACGATGAATTTCGAAAATAATTGAATTAGAAAAAAATATTTGTTTTCTAGCAATGATATTATAAGTAAAAAGGTGTAGATACGTTACCTAAACGACATTCTATCTTCAAAAACGGCACACCGCACACATGAATAACTAAAAATATTGCAATAACACACTACATTACAATTAGTCGTCAAAATAGGATGGCATGATTCAAGTATCGCGAGTGAAAAAGAGACAAATATAATTCGCGACAGTGCGTCGTCAAGTGTACTAGAAACGATGTAGAATTAATAAATCAGATATGACATTACCTTACACCGTGATTTATGCCTAAAAATGCGATTCACTCAAGAGTTCATGTAGTAAAAGTAATGTAATAAAAATGCATTGAAAGTCAACTGACTTTTCTGTTTCGTACATATAATTTTACTCTATGATCGGTAATGACGTCTATCTCTATCGCACTTGTTGATAGAGAAATTGTTGTTGCACTCTTTCTTTTCGGACGCCATTATTTTAAAAACGTAATGTTTGTTTTGTGAAAATATTAAGATAAATAGTATACTTACGAATGATATGTGATTCCTTGACTTTTAGAAGTTTTGCTAGTATAATTTGTACAATATCTCATGACACACGACGGCATTTTCGGTAGTTTTGGGTAACTTTCACTTTTAATGCACTGTGTTTACGTGAAGTGCGTCTGTCGACGCCGGCAACGTCACACTGAGGTCAAGGTTTGCTAATTAGCCACATTTTAACGTACCGCTTGCTGAGCGCTTATAACGCATCTACACCTTTTTACTTATAATATCATTGTTTTCTAGGGCTCGAATCGAGCAAATGAAACAACAAACAGCTCAATGTCAATGTCAATCTGACAGCAGACTAAAATTTAGCGAGGTAAAAAGGTCGCTAAAATTTATCCTAGTCAGGCGAAAACTTATACCAGCGGACGACCGTGAACGGGGCAGATTAAATTTTAGTCAGTTTAATTTTTCACCTCGCGGTGTGCTTGAACGGGGTGTTTGACGTTTAGTCAGTTTAAATTTTAAACTGGATAATTGACTTAAACGCAGCCCAGAGGTGTGGTGTGTCCACTGACGGTATCAGTGTCACAGAGAGTTGACAGTTTGACACTGACAGAGGAGTTGTCACCCTCACCAAAATAGACGAGACGAATTTTGGCGTTGTGATTTCGGCCTGTTTATACCTCAATTGAATACTTCGCAAAATGAATAACACCACGATAAATGTGGATCAATTGAACTCTGCGCTGGGCTCACTTCGAGTACTGCGATCCAGCGTCAGTCATGTCTTCGAAACACTTTCCAATGGATTGCGCGCCGACCACGGCGAAGATGGCAAAGATAAGTTCCTTTTAGAGCTTCAAGAACTGCTAAACAACGTGAATATTAACCTGCGAGACTTGGAACAGACTGTAAATGGCCTCCCGCCACCCACAGCACCTTTTAACCTGGGCACAACGACATACCTGAGCCAGGAGACTACACAAGACCGGCAAGCGCTCTATACTCAACTAGTAAATAGCTACAAATGGACTGATAAGATTCACGAGTACAGCTCCTTCGCACACACACTCCTAAGCCAAAACTCGCTCAAGCGCTCGTACATAAACTCTGGAAGTACGAAGCGACGGGGGAAACTGCAGAGTAACCACAACGTCGCGCCTCTACAAGTAGACAATGTTATTAACAACATCGACAGGTCATACAGTGACATGAAGATAACTATATCAAGACCATTTGCAAGCAATGCAGTTGTGCAGATCAACTTGAGCCATGTGCTAAAAGCTGTAGTCGCCTTCAAAGGGCTGCTCATGGAGTGGGTCATGGTCAAAGGATATGGTGAATCGTTGGATCTATGGACGGAGTCCCGACATCACGTCTTCAGAAAAGTAACAGAGAATGCTCACGCTGCTATGTTACACTTCTATTCTCCGACATTACCGGAACTGGCTGTGCGTTCATTCATGACTTGGTTGCATAGCTACGTAAATCTCTTTAGTGAGAAATGCAAAAGATGTAATACCCATCTTCATCACACATCGCTACTGCCTCCTGCATGGCGTGACTTCCGTACCTTGGACCCATTTCACGATGAATGCAAACAATAGTCAATGTGGTATTGATCGGGGGAGCCCACCTATTCTTTTGGGGACTCTTCCTTTCAATAAGAATTAAAATACGATGGACATTGAAAAAGTGTAATACCCTGGTGGGAACATGAGTTGCTGTGTATCATATTTTATACATTTTATTTATAAGCTGATCTAGTATATTTACTGAGTAAAGTTGTGTATTATTTATAGATCAAACAAAATGAGTACATCTGCCATGTCTCACATTCTTGTAATCAAAACATGGTGCTATCATCACCATCACCATCATCAGCCTATTAATGTTCCCACTGCTGGGACACAGGCCTCCTCTCTTTGAGAGGGAATGGGCTATAATCCACCACGCGGGCCCAGTGCGGATTGGTACAGGGTGCTATATAAACGAAATATTCACTCCCAGTAATATCATGCCTCCTTCGTTCGGTGGTTGCAATTCTATTCCCAGATTGAACAGTGTTACCTATTGAGTTTTTCCATCACAAATGTTATAATTTTGGTGAATCGAGCCTGCCCTGCCTAACTTGTCGGCAAATAGGTGTGGTGTTATGTATGTATAGTAATATCATGTAGATTTTATAATATCATCCCATTCATTAAGTACATTATCATAGCCATGTGAAAACTTGTATCATAATTTTATTATAGCATGTCTTAAGCATATTTTGCTTTTAAAAATCTGTGCTTAGACACTTATTCAGATCTATTCAGCTTAAGCCCATAGAAAACAACGATTTTGTTTGAGACGCGTACGCGTGCGCGCTGAACGGCTGTCTGTGTACGGCGTCTCATACAAAATCGTTGTTTGTGTGAAGTGTGAGTAGTCCCTAAATGTGATGAAAAGAGGCATCTTTTAACTTATACATCATGTATGGACTTAGTTCTGCTAAAATAAGCCAACCAACAATCTCTTACTAATTAAAATATGTATACTGAATCTACATAAAATTCGAATTCTAAGTGTATATTATTACTGTTCAGTAAAATTATTCCTAAACAACCAAAATACAATGAATCAGTGGATAGCATATATAAAATATAGAAAATGGGCGAAATTATGGTGTGGGCTGGTTCATTTCGGCAGAACTAAGCTCTCTAATTCAATTCTAGTTAACTTTTGCTAGCAATTCTGTACCTAATCACTTCAAAATAAAACAACATAGAATAACTAAAAATACATTTATTAACTAACAGTCTTTAAATATTAATAAATTACGTGAATGGTTTGCAAACAGCCACAGAATGGTCAACACTACATAAGACCTTTAATACATGTCCACCAATGGAGACTTTTAATGGGAAGTGTTGGTCTTTACCAGAGCCTAGACCGAGGCAGCCTTGTCTATTCCTGCCCCACATATACAAGTGTCCATCATTGGTTATTGCTGCTAAATGTCCTATACCACAGGCTACTTTTTCTACACAAGCCTCTGTGTTGAATTCATTGCGTCCAAACAAGGGAGATGGTATCTGTTTTGGTCTTTTAGAGTGGTCCACATTGGGGCCAAGCCCCAGCAAGCCGTAGCCCCAAACGAACGCGTCACCTGCCTCTGTGAAACAGTTATTCAGTGAAAATCTTATAATTTTGAGTGACTTCAAACATTCAATCTGTAAATTAAAGCCATTGGTGCCGATTCTGTTGTGCACAAACTAAACTTAATTTAGGCTATTGCTATCTTTTACTAAAAGGCAGTTTGAGAAAAGGACTGCTATAGCTATGAACTAAGTTAGAGATGTCAAACTAGTATAAGCCTTGCGCTTTACCGTCTTTTTAGTCGACATGTTTTTACGTGCACCCTTCATTTGTATGGAAATATTAGTTCCATGCAACTAAATTTGATAAAGCTCTAAATTACGTCCGTCTCTTTCTCGTTTTATTAGAGAGAAAAAGATAGCAATAGCCTAAATTTAGTTTGTGCACAACAGAATCGACACCATTGTAGTGGTGGACCACTAAAATGGCTCAGAGACTGAATAGTTATGAACGAAATAATGTTAACGATGTAATGTTACGAATGAAATGATTCTTAAAAGCTTCTCTTTGATCAAAAGTTTTATAGTTCTAATGTACATTCTCGTACGCTTACTTTGCATGTTTAAAATTATACATGTTACTCACCATTCACAATCAAACAGAATGATCCACCGGCCGCTACGTCGGTAATCTTGCCCAAGCCTCGAGTGAATTCTCGCAGAGAGTACGACATGTTGACTTGCTGTGTGCCGCACGCCATCGGGATTTGACCGTACTCAGAGTTGCCCCAGCCAAACAGTTCACCAGCATCTGTAGAAGGTAAAATGGAAACTTTCACTGCATGACTGGGTCGTGTTGTGTGTAATAGGAGCTAGATTAAAATATTTAAGTCTGTAGAGCAGAGCAATGTCGGCCCAGTGGTATTGGCTCAAAGTTAATGAATAGGCTTGTGTTCTGAAAAAAATCTAATTAGACTAACATTTTTTGATAATCTAACTGACGGACAGTTAGATTATCAAAAAATGTTTGACACGTATTTTTTCTTTTGTTACGTAAACAAAAATTGACGAAGATACGTACGACGCTTTTAAAATTCTCAACACGACACGCTGTGCTATAATTTTTAGTGCGTTGTGACGTCACAAGCCCCCACTCTCCGAGTTTTAATTCGTTTTATCTTTGTCAATATTCATTGATTTACAAAAACAAAAAATACGTGTCCATTATTTTCCAATACTCTAACTGACAGACTAAATAGATTTGCAATTTATTGATGGTGGAAACTAGCCTATTGTAGGCCGTGAGTTCAACTTCAAACCTATCAGGTACTTTGTGAATTTATTTCAATCACCACTGTTGTCAAAATGGTGAGGCAAAACATCGTGAGGAAACGGGTATAATCGATCTTAGTACCACAGCATACCAAAAATATTAAATCAAACTTCACAAACAACACAAGCACCTACTTATATCAATGGAAGCCGTCCTGTCAGTCTAGCACACCAGCAGTACCTTCATTTCTTCAAAACCAGTCTCAGATAATCCCAACAAGATCCAAGAAATGTGACATCCATCAACCCGCACTGGGGCACTGGGCCCGCGTGGATTATGGCCCACACCCTCTCTCAGAGAGCAGTGGGAACGCTAGGTATAGCCGGATTATGCTAAGTCGGAATACCAACCATTTAACGCCAGCACACAATCGCCAGTAGATGCGACTTTCACAACTTTCTCCGAAGTGATGTCGCCCTTCACAGGGGCGGGTATTGCCTGGTTGTCGAACGTACCGACTCCGGTCTGCCCGTCCGCGCCCCAACCGCAAGCATACACCTTGCCGCTCTCTGTTACAAACATACTGAAACATGATTTTACACAAAATTTTATTGTCAGGATTACATTGGTGTTAATAAAATAAAAGGGTTGAAAAATCGTAAAATATGATAAAACTACTTTTATATTATTTTTTTCTAGTCTGCTCTATCCCACTCCTGGGCAAAGGTCTCCCTCCACTCTTCCCACTTCTAGCGAACCCGCGCCTCCTCCTTCCATTTCGGACGGAACTTGTCCAGTTGTCCCGCCATCTCCTTCGTGGCCTGCCGCGACTCCACCTCACTGTGTCAGGGCACCAGTTTCCTGTTATTTTGGCCCACAGTTGGTCCGGCATGCGGCAGACATGACCTGCCCAGTCCCATTTCAGTTTAAAAAACGGGACCCTATTACTAAGACTCCACTGTCCGTCTGTGTGTATCTCATGAACCGTGATAGCTAGTCAGTTGAAATGTTCACAGATGATGTATTTCTGTATAAATACATCATCTGTTCGTCATCATTTGTTGTTATCAACAAATAATAAAAAAAAATATTAAAGGGGGCTCCCTTTATGATGGTACGGAACCCTTCACGCGCGAGTCCGACTACACTTGTCGAGCTTTTTTCTAATCATTTATGGGGAAAAAAATTAAAGAAAATAAGCTTGTTGCGGGACAAAACGTATGATATTATGCGCATCATTTGAAACTTACAACATAACATGACAAATGGAAATGGCGAATAACTGCAAACAACGTACTTACGTATGATCCTGCCCGCAGCACACGCTGGCTATCTTCTCCTTGCCCAGCCGCTTGATATTGTGAGACGCCATGCTTCCTTTGTACTCCTCGTTCGGGTTTATCTTACGCCCGCACTGGCCGTATGCGTTGTTTCCTAATGTGAACACTCCTTCGTTGTCTGTCAGTATTGCCGTGTGGGCGCGACCCGCGTCTATGCCGATAATCTGAATATATTGAATTGATTTGCAGAATGTTAATAAAGGTTAGTTTCCACCATCAATAAATTGCAAATCTATTTAGTCCGTCAGTTAGAGCATTATTATAGAAAATAATGAACACATATTTTTGTTTTTGTAAATCATTGAATATTGACAAAGTTATAACGCATCAAAACTCTGGAGTGGGGGCTCGTGACGTCACAACCCACTAAAAATTATAGCACGGCGTGACGTATTGAGAATTTTAAAAACGTCGTATCTTCGTCAATTTTGGTTTACGTAACAAAAGAAAAAATACGTGTCAAATATTTTTTGATAATCTAACTGACGGACTAATTAGATTTATTCACGACACAAGCCTATTGAGGGATCAATCATTGTCAAGAAAAAAACATGTTGAAGGTAAAAGTTCTATTGGCACCTGTTCCAAACGATAAGCAAGTACAGTTAGCAACAAAAAACATGTTCTTTGTTTGATAGAGTTCTGAGTGAACAGTCAGCGATCATCCCTTTACTGACATTGGACCTACAATCTTTTGTTTCTTGAGCAAGTAAAAGTCGATACACTTACTACTCAGCAGATGGGCAGACGCCTTGAGCTTATAATACCAGTAATTAGTGTTCAAATTACCTTAGTTTCTAATGACTTGTATGGCAGGAATATTGGCGATGGACTGAGCAGCAGCTCAAGTGGGTGACCGATGCGTGGAGCATGATAGCCAATCTGTGAGTCTGTGTTGATGCCCATGCCAAACACTTTGTGTTGCTCACTTGTCTTTATAGAAGTCACTGTGAACCCATACCCTGCAGCTATGTGTTCAACCTGCAATCATTGGAAAGTCTAATCATTAATAACAGAATTTAACTGCACTTGTGTTTTTGTTATAGGGATTTCGCAGAAGCACCCTGGAGTCAGGTTTATGTGTGTGCATGTTGTATAAGCTCAACCAAAAAAAAAAATGTATATAAATGTTGTATAATCTGTGTTGTTGTACAGGTTATCCTAGTATGGGAGGCAAGGCTCACAATATACAGACTTCTGCAGCGTATTTAGCATCTTGTTAACCAGTGTCTAAGCATGTTTCTTTGTGACAATAAACTATTATTTATATCCCGTTTTAAATGCTTATTCAAGTGTTAACTTACATCAAATCTCTCTGCGAAGGCAGACCTCATTGGGTACCAACAGAGGGAGAAGTTATTCCTGTACTGCTTCTTGCCCTTAGATCCGCGTGGCATATGAATGCCTAGTGCACCAGTCTCCGCAAGCCCCCATGTATACATGTTCCGGTCTGAGGACTTGCTTGTGGGGTACTGGAAAACTAAAATAGAAAGGTAGAATTAATAATATTGGTCTAAATTTCTTACCTTTTTTGGTAAGTAACCAGCGCATAGTCATACACGGACGGATACCGATACACATTGATATGTGTTCTAAAATTAAATATCAACTATAAGGTTTTGAGATTATCAATGGCCATCGACAGGCCGAATAAATAAAAAGAATTATGTTTTTCGAGGTTCCAAAACATTGGAAGAGAAACACGACAAATAGATTTTAAACACTTTCTTTTAAGCTTTACGTACATTTCATCATTAACTAAATAATACCGATTTAATATACTAATTACTTGGAAGCGATTCCTCTTCATCAGGATCTGGAATTTTCTTCTTTGTAGTTGCATAGTAGCGGTGTGCAAATACAGTTGGACTCCTGTTACGTAACAACACTTTAACGGTATTCATTTTAGTTGTAAATTAGAACATTTTTTTACAAAAACTTTTTTTATAGGTTAGAATAACAATCGACTTTTTTTTTTTTTTTCCTTTTATGGCAATTTGCCGAAGACTACGGCAATTTCTGCCAGTGTCGCGTAGTGGCTATACATGGGTATTATAATTAATTAATTAATATTTACAGAGAGAATATGAACTTAAACTTTTTGTGGCAATCCTTTTAGCCCTGAAACAAACATAAAACATAGGAGTTAGTAATAGTTAGTAGCTTAAAATATATATAGTCGTATCTATACACTATATTTAATAACTTTTAGATGTCTGAATATTATAGTTTAATATTGTTATTGGAAATAAATTTAATAAAAGCACGTATAATTTGGGGATTAGGGAAAAATGAGAGGAGGCGACTTTTATTCTAATTTCTAACCGTTTTGATGTGGTTTTGATTGACGTTTCTTTCTTTTGACATTTACGATTACGTTCTTTTTTACGCAACAGGCGATATTTGTGCACAAGAAAAGGTCTTGAATAAACAATGTAGATAAAATTTAAATGTTTACTTTTGCTTGTAGGGAGTAGAGTGTAGACACTTTTATTTTCACTTTTTACCCGATTGCGCAACCCAAAGAGAGCCACTTATTTTGAATAAGGTTTCTAACCTTGTAGATATATGTCGTGTAGAGTTAGAAGCTAAGCTCTAAATGAGATCTAATAACTTTTTAACCGACTTCAAAAAGGAGGAGGTTCTCAATTAGTCGGAACCTTTTTTTTAAGTGCGAGTCATGGTCTGGTATTGGCAACATTTTATATGAAAATGTTTTTGGTGGGTTAGTATTAATATGGAATTAAACACAGACAAGATACCTGACCACATGTGTGGACCGTTTTTCACCCTATTTGATAGGCGTCAGACTCTTTTCGTTTCCGCTATTAGGTACTACTGCTGCTGCGAGAGGAGTTATAAGTTACAGCACATCTGTTTCTCCTCTCGTCCAGTCGTCTCATCTCCGCTTTAGTGGAGTACGGGCCCTAGGCACCAAATCGTAGGAGCACCAAAATAAAGTCTAATTAAAACTCAACAACAGAAAGAGTGGGAAAATAAAAAAACAGACGAAAAAACTCAAAATCATTTGTTTGCCAAAACATCGAAACAACTGAGTACAGATATTATGTTCTGCTATGCATCTGCAAACATTTATTGGGATAATTTATGTTTTACAATTTAACGTAACCAAATATTTTGTGAGTAACATCGAATCTTACACAAATGTTTAAAATCGTAAATTAAATTAAATGACACATTTGAACGATTAAACACCATATTATGTTAGAGATACTGATGTCAACAGTCAACCCTGAGAATTGTTTTTATTTTTATTTTATTTTATTTTGGATAATAGGTTTGCACGCATTTGCGTATTTTGAAAGAGGGCTTTTATCAGGCTTCGGAGTTCTTCGTTCCTGAAGTGTATGGCTAAGGGGCCAGTGCCGTCTTTCCAATGGTTCTCAATGTCCTTGAGGGAGCCGCCTAGGATGAAGATTAGCTCTTGGAGCTTGATCCAGGATTGGACGTGTTTTTCTATTTCTTCTGGGTCCTGGAATGATAAAATACAATACATTAGATACAGATTTTGTGGGTCAACCTGAGAACTGTCAACATTTGAAATAGTAGTAGGAAGTATTTTGATGTAATTCATTCAGCCGGTAATGCGTGAAACAGGCAAGGTTACTTTTGCATTTATAATATTATTAGTATGGTTATCGCAGTCAATAAAATCGCCTTATTTATGTCGGCGTCATATTGTAAAACCCGTAATTTTGTTTTTTTTTTTCTGTCTAGTCAGATTATAAACTGTCGAAGTAAAACCGTCAAATTGTCAAATGCATGCGATCAAAGCCCCCTCTACCCCATAATCGGGACTTGGGGCACCCCCATGTTAGGTTAGTTAGGTTCCTTTAAACCCTGCAGACAGAAAAAAGCGTAGTCGACTATAAAGTGTTATAGAAATATAGAGAATATAAAGTGTTTTGAGGTTAGGTTACATTAATCGGTTTTCTCAGGAATGGTGCATTATATTTTCATGGGAGTGGTACCAGGGGGCAAGGGGTACCCCTTCCCTCCCCCCCTCAACAGCGCACGAGGTGAGATCCGTCGCATGTATTTGATAATGTGACGGTTTCACTTCGACAGTTTACAATCTGACTAGGCAGATTACAAAATGACGGGTTTTACAATATGCCGCCGACATTTACAAGTCACAAAGGAGTATTACTGAAAAAAAAAAGTACCTGGAAGAGCTGTGGAGCCTTGTGCACAACAATGGAGTACATGTCGGTGAGCTGTGTTGCCATCTCCATGGAGATATCCTCCACGGTGCAAACGCGGTGAATCAACTCATCCAAAAACATATTGACTAGGGTTGCCATAAGTCTGAAAAAAGAAAAGAACCATGTTAAGATGCGGTAAATTTATTAAATTTAGGTTGAAATCTGACAGTTTCTGAAGAGCAACATAGCCTATAAATGCTTACCCTTCTACCATTTTCTAATGTCGAAAAGAAGTAGCGCCCAAGACAACAACAAATCCGATCCCCAGATACTTTTGTGAGTGAACAACAAACTCTCATAACCTAAACCATAAGAAGTTAAGATTTAAAGAAAGCTATTACTATGCTACAACCAAGCATGAGGTACTGGGTTCGATTATAAAGTGTTATTGGGTTATTCTATTAGGAATTTCTCAATAGTAGCCAGGAGTTAGGATTTGTGCCCGGTTGATGGCAATATGAATGAAAAAGAATGGATAATGTAACGAATCGGTGTATTTAGAGGAAGTTTGAAAGTTGCGCCAGTTACAGAAACGTTGAAAGGGAATCGACTGTCTTGGTATGGACATTTGTGATGAGGAGGGAAGAATCGCATGTGACTAAAAGAGTCATCATTCTCTTGCCGTTATTCCAACAGAGCTCCTGTAGCCCATGTAGCGCCCGTGTGCAAACTAATGTTTGCACCGCGCGCTTACTAGGGGGCGCTAGGGTAATCCCTAGCGCCCCCTAGTAAGCGCGCGGTCAAAATGGAATGGGTATAAAGTACAAGTAACAGCACATCAAGTTACCACAAACTGACAAATTTCCCCAATGGATGATAATACTTACTCTATTGTTTGGAGATTAAATTTGAAGAAGAAATTTGTTTGTTTGGATACCATGATGTGCTGTTGTTTGTGTTTAGAATTATACAGGGTGTTCTGGTGTTTACCCTAACACGCCAAAACGTACGCATTTTAACATGCCTTGCTTTGCTGTAATTCTACAAAAATATAAGACGAACTCCAGATGCTATACAAAATGTATGCAATGCGGAGCTCTTTTTACGTTGGTCATTGAAAGTGCCGCGGCCGGCCAACGCGCGCGCCGAGTCCTCCGTAGCTCACGGCGCTCGGCGCCCCCTAGGACCGCTGCACCCGTGTGCAACACACACCCTGCACACTAGGTAAAGACGGCCCTGTATCCCAATTTATTTGGCGTCGGCGCAGCATGTCTAAATGTTACTAAAAGAGTGTTGAATATACATAAATATTGATGAATGGAGAGGGAGAGGAAGACCAAGAAAACGATGGATGGATTGTGTGAGGAATGATATGAAAATGACGTTTGACAGGGGAGAATAGAAGAAAAAAACGTGTTGCGCCGACCCCTATATTGTAACACTAGCGGACGTCACGCGGGTTCACCCGCGTAGTTCCCGTTTCCGTGGGATTACGGGGATAAAATATAGCCTATGTTAGTCAGGGTGAAAGTAGCTTTCTAATGGTGAAAGAATTTTTGAAATCGGCGCTGCAGTTTTTGAGTTTATTCATTACAAACATACACACAAAAATACATATCTTTCCTCTTTAAAATATTAGTGTGGATGGGATAATGGCAGGAAGATGATAGCAATAGCCTCGCCGTTTGTTGGCAATAAGCGTGACGTCATAAGCTTACCTTGTAAAAACATTCTTCGGGAATACTCCTATCCAGACGTTCTTCAATAAATGCAGCTGTCGCAGGCACTGGCGGATGGCCGACTCTGCGTTTTCGCCTAACACGTCTTTCACGACAATGCAGTTGAGATCTGAAACAAGTAACGGGATTGGCTCATTTTCATGCGTATGAAAACCTCTTCCGCTATTATTGAAAATATTAAAAAGTCAGTTTAGCCTTACTGCATCAAAAAAATATCACGTTTCTGTTCTGGGGCCAATGGTGTCGATTCTGTTGTGCACAAACTTAATTTAAGCTAATGCTATATTTTACTAAAAAGGCAGTGCGAGAAAAGGACGGCTATAGCTATGAACTAAGTTAGAGATGTCAAACTAGTTTATGCCTTGCGCTTCATCGTGTTTTTAATCGACATGTTTTTGTCTGCACCCTTCATTTATAGGGAAAGGGAAATATTAGTTCGAATTAAATTGGACAGCTCTAAATTACGTCAGTCTCTTTCTTGTTTTATTAGGAAAAAGATAGCAATAGCCTAAATTAAGTTTAGATTGTGCACAACAAAATCGACACCAATATCTTCATTCTTTGAATAATTTCTTTAATCCTATCGAAACCATATAGAGGGAAGTTAATTCTTGTTTAATCTACATTAGAATTCATAACTTAAAGCAATGCCAGCGATGCGTTACGTCGACGTTAGATAATAGTGAACTCACGCGATTGAAGGCCATGTACCTAGGATTACCAGGGCCTAAAATCGGAAATCCGGTCTTGGAAGATGAAAAATCCTGATTTTCGACAAAAAAGTCGATCCGGCAAACAAAAAACTGAATTTTTTATTCAAAGTTAGAAAAAAATCATGTTCAGTTATCAAAAGTGAAACGTAAAAGTGTTTATTATATTGTATTACTAGAAATAGCTTTTAAAATTTAGTTTTGACCGCCAAAATTTTATTTATTTAAAATAAAATTTTATTGAAATTTTGCTCACAACTTTATTCTTTCCAATTATACTTCGTAAGTACGATGGGTCTAATGGACGCAACTGATAGTCTGTTTCTTTCTGTCGACAGGCGCATGAGTCGAAAAATCCGGTCTGGCACAAAATCCGGGCGAAGTCCGGTATTGGCATTAAAAATCCGGTCAAGACCGGATTTATCCGGTCAGATGGTAACCCTACATGTACCTATTTTACTTATAATAATATTTTACGATTAAAATTTTAACTGTTTTCTTTTATCTACATTTTCCTCGTACATTTCGAGTGCTTTAGCTTTACACGCATCCACGAGAGTTGATACTCAAATTCTTCAGTGGACTTTGGCAAGTAAATCCCGTTAAACACCTCTGCTGACTTTTTACGGCAGAACAAGATATTAAAGAATAACTCATACCGATATGGGCCCGTTTTGTTTCGTTGTAAAAAACAAGTTGAATGTTTAACTGTGACAATTTGCATGGTAGTCCAATGGGGAGACACATGCAAAGATTATCTAAGCGCCACCATAGCTGGTCTCAATCTGACCAATGAGGTTAAGCTATTTTGAAATATAAAATGACATTACCACATTTTCAACCAGTGACGTGTTGTAGTTGTTGTTAGTTGGTCCCGGCTGTCATTCGTGATCTTTGACAGTCGTTACAGGTAGTCAGTGGCCCAAAAAGTCTGACAACAAGCCTTACCAAGGGGTATCGTATTACCTAGTACTAACTGGGTTGCGGAGGTCAGATAGGCAGTCGCTCCATGTAAAATACTGGTATTCAACTGCGTCCGGTTAGACTGGAAACTGACCCCAACATAGTTGGGAAAGGCTAGGCAGATGATGATGATGACGATGTTGGGAACCAGCTATGCTAGCGCCATTAATTTCACAGTTTCCTTCCCCATTAAGCTTAGAACCTGCCATTTATGTAACTACTACACAAATCTCCTACTGACTGCCTCTTTTGTCTAGTGGTCACAAGCGCGACTGCTGCGCAAGGGGTTCTAGGTTCGATTCCCGGGCTGAGCAAAAAGTTATTAGATTTTTCCATCAGGTATTTCTCAGTAGCAGACACGGATACTGGATTTGTGCCCGGTTCATGGCAATAGGCTCGCTTCCGACTATCTAATCAGCTCTGCTTACCAGTAGCGAAGGGTCAATTTCTGACAGAGGTAAGCCGGAGTACATATCATTAATGTGATTATATTATTTGTCTATAGAATACTGACTGCGCCAATTTTCAAAGGGAATCCGTTTCGTAGGAATCGAGTTGTATTGAACCTTCGCCACTGCTGCTTACATAGGATCACGAACTCACAACAAAACATAACTGTCGAAATGACGATGAACTAAAGCTAGGTACACCTCTGCCTAACCCTTCGGCGGTTACAGGCGTTATGTTATGATACTACACAAAAAAAGCTAGTTTAAGATTATGATATTTATAGTCTCCGCCAGATAAGTAAGAATTAAAGGTCATTGCTCTTTCCTTAATTTCTCTGCATAAGTACCCCAACAATATAAAGGGTGTAAATCACCTCTTAACGAAGCCGAAAGGCACTTGTTCTCCTCGTCCTTGCGATCATTTTTTGGTTCTACACTGTACCTGGGAATCTTCTAGTTACGGAGATATTGGGGGTCAAAGTTCCAACTTTTTGACAAGCTTTTTTTTAAATACAAGTTTTTAATTTAAGATTTTTACTTTAAACACCTTCACGACCCCCGTACAGTATTATATTATCTGTGCCCGTACTATTCAATCCATTCACCAGCACTATGTTTTGAGTGCGTTACATTGAGTTCTACCACAAAACATGATTTTTCACGCCAAAAAAAATTGTCGTTTCCCAGCAATATTTTTTGCGTAAAGTTACTTAGTTTGATGTACAGAATGCTTGGTTGACGGCTTCATGAGGAGGTCTTTTACACCCTGTATTATGAATCGATTTTTATTATTTATTACGAGAAAAAGTCAAGGATTACGATAAAGGTCGTTTCGGGACAAGTTTATATCATTATTTGTGTTTTCGGAACTATGTATTTGAATAAATGTATGCGGGTTAATGACCTTTAATTCTTACTTATCTGGCGGAGACTATAGCTTTAGCATTTACTTCATTCTTTCTCATTTGCTGTAGCCAAACAAGGCCTATATTATAGGGGCTAACTTAGGTGTAATCTGAACCAAAACCATTGCAAAGCAAGTTTTGTAAAACCAGAACTTGTGTGGAAACAGGAGAGTAAGGTCATCATCAGCCCAGCAAAGGGATACTACAGCCACAGGCAAGATAAATATAGGCCAGGGGGCTTAAAATGGCCGCTTTAGCGGAATCATAATATAATTCACGTTAAAAACTTTAAATTGTTAATATGGACTTTATAATCATGACCATAAAGTCCATTTTAGGAATTTAACATTTTTAACATGATTCTGCTAAAGCGGCCATTTTAGGCCCGCAAGACAACTACTGAACTCTAAATAATTGGCCATACTCGCAAATACCATAAGTAATTAATGCTAGATATTAAAGATGTTCCGACTACCGTACTAATCGGCAAAACCTACCATCCGGTATCCGGCCATATTTGTTAATCAGCGACTAGTCGGCAAAAAGCGCATCGACTGATTAAAATTAAATTTTGATCTTTAATGTCAATTATTTTTATAGTCTAATCAGCCTTACAGTTTGTTAAATAACCGGAATCGGAACTCTTTCTTTGGTAGTCAATAATTAAAATTAAGAAAAATAATACAATAATAATCCATCAATCTTTGAATTTTTATAACTTCTTTTATATTTATGTTGTGTTCAATTGCATTATAATGTTAATGTTAATGCGGAAGTGCGGAGTCACCTAACACAAGCATCTCTTTGCTTAAAAGGTGATCTCCAAATCCTGTTTCTTGAAGCCATATGTGATTGAAATAAACATTTTTATTTTTATTATTATTTAATATAATCAACAGTAAACAAAACAAAAAAATATGAATTTCTATGCCCATACCGCAGGTGCACAATTTCTTTGTATAATGTACGGTCGCGTCAAATTACATTGTGAAATGTAAACCAAATAGCTTGTTCAACCGTACAGGTCGCGGCACGTAACTGTAGCGCTGAACGAAACGTGGAGGGGATAGCTGCGCATGTTCTACGACTGGAGAGCCAATCGGCGCAACGCATGCCCCAACACATTCTTATTTTTTACTTCTGCGCAATAACGGTCAGCGCTAGAGTTTCGTGCCGCGACCTGTACTCAACGCGAGCGACTCAGGTATACATGCCATGCCATGGACATTACCGATGGCCCCTGAACTCCACCGAAAGCAATGGTCGGCTTGACCTACTAGTCAACCTTTTTGACTTTTCGACCTTAATCTAGTCGGCCAAATCAAAGGCAGCCCATCTCTACTAGATACAGATATTTCACTAACCTGAAGACCTAATATTATCCAGTATCTGCTTCCTTTGTTGCTGCATATGTATAGTGAGGTGCTTGTAGCCTAAATCGCGGATTTTCTGCACCAAATCCACGAAACCGATGGGATAGTCCAATCCTCGGGTGTCCATGACGCTAAGCCACTTGTCCCCAAACATCTGCAGGTTGTGCGCTAGGTACATACAGTTGTTGTGGAACAGGGCTGCAAATAGAGAGAAAATTGTCAAGTGAAGGAGAGGATTAGTAATATTTAGTACTTATATTGAACAAGGGAATGTGTTAGCTGCAGTTATTATTATTCCAGCAAAATGACAAACATTATTAATTTAATCTTAAACTCATATTTTTACTTACAACAAAGTTAATACTGTGGAAATTCAATAAAATGATGTTTTTAGTATTTAATTTATCAATCAGTGCTATTTTTTTTAAGAATGTTCTTAAACTTACCAACATAGTGTGGAATGGTCTGCAAATAGTTTTCATGATGATATGGTACCACAGCATCATACATCTCGAACACCAGCCGAGTAGTATTGTACATTTTCTTGCATACCACATCCCCGCACTGCACTGCTTGCTCCATAATCCCATAGGACAAGTCCAACAGCTCCTGAGCTGTCTTCGAGATCATGCACCTCGGGAAGAAGTACATACTCTTAGGGATAGTTTTATCAAGAATACCTATTGCCTCTGCCGCTTTTTGGTCAGGTTTTAATGGAAGTGCCGTATTGGGCATATGCTCCACCCCAATAGACATTGTAGCACTCAAATCCTTTAGCATAATAGCCCTTGCTGACTCCAAAAAATGCATGCTTGACTTATTAGCAAATAATACATCAAGATCGTTTAGGTAATCCAATATTGAGAAGTTTGGAGGAGCGAACTTGTGATTCAATAGGAACTGCTGGAAACTACTAATTTCTTCTGTTCTTTTTCCATAGGTCTGCAAATCAGTTAAATTATTTGGTATGGTATCAATGAGACAATCTTTTATCAATATATCTTTGAATGTTTCACAGATCTCTTTGCCGACCATTCTCATTATTGTGGTGTCTCGCTTAAAGTCAATATTTAGTTTATTACTCAAAAATTCTATAACTGCTCTCAAGTTACTTATAACATTATTAAACTTTGGCTTAAAACTCTTCTTGTGCATCTTAGTAATAGTCATTAATTGTTCAGTTTCAGCATACACAGACACATCACCTTGTATTATGGGCGTAAGAACATCTTTTAGTACAAATAGAGAAAACTCTGTAACTTTGTTAGCCAACTTGCCGCTCCTATCTAGAGCATTGAGGACATCAACCGCAGCGAGAGGTTCTTCAAAATTTAATTTGATAGTGATTACAGTTTTTCTAGTTCCAGCCTGTATACTCCAATTAATCATTGTGGCCCAATCCTTGTACATATCAAAATGTAATCTATCTGAGATGGCTGTAGCTGTCTGTTTAATATTGTTGTATAAGTCTAAACTCTGGAATCCCTCGGCTGCAGCGTCAGCATGCTGCATCAGATCATACACAGCTTCCACAGACCTTGAATAGCTCAAGGCTTCCCTACCATCATCAAACTCCTTAACATACTCCCCACAGAGCACTACATCATCTACTATGTCGCTAGTAAACTTGACTTTTAGATACTCATGTTGTAGTTGCTCTCGATCGGCTAAAGATTTGAGCACGTCCGCCATAGTCTCCTGCTCTATCTCCAGCTTACACAGTTCCATGTCCGCAGCTAGGTTCTGTGTTTCATTGCATAAATCTACACTCTCCTGCAATATTGCTGACATATCATATTCAGTAGAGATCAAAAAGGACTTGAAGTCATTTTTTAATTGTTCTATTTCTTTGGATATAAGAGGAATCTTCTCAGAAGGTTTCCAGTTTGTTTCATTGACATCAAAGATAGTTTTCAATACATTATCTACACTATATTCCTCCATTTTAATGTTTTCTTTTGGATCTGTCTTTTTTAATGGAAGGTTCTGGATGTTTCTCACGGTTAGGAGATTTGTGCGAATGTCGGCGCTGCCTTGAGTGGTACTTATTAGAGGTTACAGCATTTCGTAGTGTGTTCACTAAAAAACGCTTATTAGTTTTGTTCTGTGGAGCTTTGATCCAACCAGAGGGTCCCACTATTTCAGCTCTTGCAGCTCCTTGAACAGCTTCTCGTAATAACTCTTCAACGGCTAATCTAAAATAAGATAATATTTAAATACATATTTTATAAGATGACACCAGGACAGCTTATAAATTAAGAATACATTCGCACAGCACATTCATTTTGAAACGAATTATATTTTCCATAAATCAATTAAATAATCATTCATAATTTACACAATTTACTGAAAGTAGATTGTATGTAAATATAAATTACTTAAACTGGATTCTGCCTAGGACAATTTTAATCATATATTTTTGGGAATTTATGTTAGTCTTAACACAATTGTATATTTGGAAATAACATTTAAATAGTTTTCGGCATCTAAATGTGAGGGAACCATGGAAAACTCACTTTTCTAGGGCTTCGTCATCTAATGGTTCTTTTTCGGGTTGATTGGTAACATCTTCTTTCTCTGTCATAGTTTAAATGACCACAAGTTTGTATAATACTACTACACTAATGTATAAATATGCAATAATAATAATCTATTTCGAATTTCCGCAGAAATCCATTTTCAATCCAAATCCTCAACCTAGGAGAAAACAAACACGTATTTTTTGACAGTTGTTGCATAGAATGCGTTCATGTTTTCTATTATTTCTCATTTTCTCAACATTATTTAAAAATATTTTATCCACTGAATTTCATGGTTTATTACTACAAGTTTAATTTCGCGTGTAAAATGCCTTTTATGCGTTTATATCACTTTGAATATAACAGTCAAAGACTTTTAATCAATGAACGCAACAATAACTGTATTTTGAATTTTATTCCTGGCAAGAATTTTGACTGCGTGGAGTGAAACGTCAGCCACGTACGAACGACTGTCACCGATCGTCTTTGCAGCGCGAACCAAATTTGCCTTTACTTGTTTAATAATAAGCGTAAAATAAGGTAAGTAAAAGCTATTTCGGTTTAAAAATGAGAAAAATTGTAGTTTTCATCCATTCCTGACCAATGTGAACAAATATCAAGTGATTTTCATTCAAAATTATCGGGTTTGAATACCTTCAATCTGTATGCCAAAATTAAAATCTTTATCTTCAATTTCCAGACAAAATGAGTGCCAAGCTGTTATCCCTGATTCTCATCATCGCCACTGCGGTGACCGCAGAAGATGAGCCAGCGATTGCGAAGTTGCTTGTTTCGAAGCAAGTGCTGAACAAATACTTGGTAGAAAATATGGATATTCTAGTGAAATATACGTTGTTTAACGTCGGTACTGCTCCCGCTGTGGACGTGAAGCTTGTTGACAATGGTTTCCACCCAGAAGTGTTCCAAGTAGTTGGTGGGCAGTTGACGGCACACATCGACAGGATACCCCCGCAGACCAACGTATCTCACGTCGTGACGGTCAGGTCAAGCAGATACGGCTACTTCAACTTCTCATCTGCTGAAGTTTCCTACAAGGCTAGTGAAGACGCCACTGAGGTGAGACACTTTGTTTACTTTCACTTTGCAATATGTTCTATTTTATCAATCTGTTAAAAGCTATCAGCATCTGATTATGAGTAAATTAACAGTACTGTAACTGAGCAAAAGTAGTGTACTTTCTCTTTTTATTAAGTACTGCAATCTGCACACATTTTGGGTTCATTGACATAATATTCAATTGGATGGTATCGTCTTACGTTGAATTAAAACAAAACCAAATTATAAAACAGTTTGTGGCTATAAGATGCACATTTTTATACTACCTGAAATGGTTTAAATAGAATGTTTACAAGGAACTGTAGATTTCCCTCATAAATTATTAACTGCACAGAGTGCTTAGTCTTTTGTTGACTATTTTGGGTACCTATTATGCTATAAGTCATCTCAAAGTTACAGTGGTTATTCCGTGAGAAAATTGTTTTCGGACTTTGCTAAGTGAGTACATATAGCACTTATAACACAATGTATCACAAGGAACAAATATTTTTATCAATTTTTAAAAGTCAACCAATAGTTTTTATCCAAATTAATTCCCTATTTACAGATTTGTTTCCATAATCATGAAGCGGCCTATATAAAACCCTGCATAAAAGACTCAGAGTAACTAACAATCTGAGAGAGATAGATTAGTATTTAGAAGGAACTTTATTGATCTGAAGTTTTAAATATAGATTGATACCAAAAATGTATCACAAAAAATAATTAACATTACGAGAATAGGCTTGTGTACTGAAAAAATCTAATTAATCCGTCAGTTAGATTATCAAAAACATCTGACCCATATTTTTTCTTTTGTTACGTAAATCGTTTTTAGTGCACACCGACGTCACGAGCCCCCACTCCCGAGTTTTGATGCATTTTATCTTTGTTAATATTCATTTATTTACAAAAACAAAACATACGTGTCCATTATTTTCCAATGCTCTAACTGACTAACTAGATTTGCAATTTATTGATGGTGGAAACTAGCCTATTATACTATAAATTATCTTTAATAAATTACAAAGCATGTCTACAATAAGAATCTTCATAACCCCTCCAGTAGAGGGCTGGTTGCACAGAGTCTGGATTTGCGCCCGGTTGTTGGCAATAGGCTCGCCCCTTATTACATGAGACGTAAACATAACTGGCGAAATGTCGGTATACTATTAGGTACAGGTAGCATTCAGGCATTCATTTTGTTATGTTAATTTATGCATAAGGGGGTTGTCACACATCCTTTTTGGGTAATAACTAATGAATTGTACAAAATATGGTTCTGGACCCAGAACAATAGGTTATGATTGTGTTGTTTGTCCGGGAATTAATAAATTTAATTTTCTGATTCTGTGAACTATCGATAAAACACACGTTGGTGCCAGTTAAGATGAGAAAAGCGGTCATTGCCCTTTCCCTAATATCTCTTCGTACGAACCAAAACAAATAAACCATATTGTATCGTTTTTCATTACAAAAAATGTTGAAGATCACGATAGAGGACGATTCCAGACTTGAACAGGCTTATTTATGTTTTTCAAAGTTAAGAAGTTTAATAATTGTAGGTGGGTCAATGACCGCTATATTCTCATCTTAACTGGCACCAACTATAACAACAAAATTATTTCATTTCAGCTACAGCAGTCCATCAGCAGCTCCCCTGGTGAGGGAGCCATCGTCGCCTTCAAAGATTACGACCGCAAGTTCTCCTCGCACATCCTGGACTGGGCTGCCTTCGCAGTCATGACCCTCCCCTCCCTGGCCATCCCATTCGGTCTCTGGTACTCCTCCAAGAGCAAATATGAGAAACTATCCAAGCCGAAGAAGGCCCATTAGTTTGTAGTTAGGTAATTAGGTGACTGCTAATGTTTTGTGGGTAGTTTGAGTAGAATGTGACATGACTGTTTTTTTTTAATGTTGCATCTTTTTTTTGTGGTAGTCAGAAGTATTAGTTGTGAGCTCTTGAAAATACTTTGAAATGAAAGAAAGAATGATCCTAACTATTTAATTTCATTATTATTGTTGCTCGAATTAGATTCGAAAGTAAAAAAGTCAATTGATTTGTTGAAGTTGTTCTCTAGTTGAATGGTTTAGTAAATTTAATTGAGTAATTAAATTATGCATTTAACATTAGCAGTGATCTATCTCTCTCCATTAGTTATGTACACCAACATCTTGTTAATATTAATTTATATGAACAATAAAAAGTTTTTTATAAGTCCAACAAAGTTTAAAATATTGACCCAAACATACTCACCAAGATATTTTTGCTGACATTGTATAAGTAACTTTATGTGAAGCGCTTTAAAGTACAAAGTTGTATGAACATAAACACAGGCATCAAACTGTTTCACACTAAGTTATTGTTGGAGCGGTTTACACTCTATAAGACTCAATATAAAGTTGATTATTCAATGTCATCAAAAAATGTTTTTAATTAATTCTATTTTGCCAAAAGTAGTCTGAAAACTGCTGTCGTATATTTCTCGCAGCCGGCGGATTCACCCGAACCACCCCGAACGCAGAGCGTGCACTATGGCCACTCATTGAACGCGCGGTCGGCCGCTCGTCGCCCCGTAGAACGCGCCGCCCAACGCTATTGCACTCAGGCCGTACACTTAGTATTTTTTATAGATATTAAAAAAATAATTTCACTTTGCTATTTCTGATGTTATTTGGGGTGCTGAACAAAGACAAAAACAGCGCGCGTACTTGCAGCGGTAGGTACTGGAACCTGGTACTGGCAACCTACTTTATAAGCTCTAAAATCTAGATTTCAGAGATTTTACAGACACTTCATAATGTGATAATGACGATACACGGCTCTGTTAGTCCGAAAATCAATCATCTCAGATTAATTCTATTAAAACTGGTCTTCCTTTTTGTATAAGTATTCTACTATTTGAGCTGGACTTAACATCATGAAACCTACATCACACTGAGAGACAAATCGTTAATTTCCTAACTTTAACTCTCACTTTTTTTATTTTCAATCCACTCAGCCTATCACAGTCCACAAATTGACATGGTTCAATAAGCAGCTGTAAGGGGCGCACGACGACCGCTTCGCTAATGTATGCTAATTTAAGGCTGATGCTCCAATTTTCTTATGTTTTTTGCAATTTGCAGGCCAATGCTAGGTTGTATGTTGATTAAAATATTGTGCGCGATTGTAAGACGTATGCAGGTACAGAATTATGAAAATTTGAATTTCGCGGGGTGGTAGATAAAGCTGAAGAGTTTTGTTTGTCTATATCTCTATACCTAGGCTTTTTAACATCACTCTACGGTCTTTACGTCTTGGCCTTTTTCCATTAATACCCCAGCAGCAGTTTTCTTGAGGACAGTGGCGTAGCTAGGGGGGGGGGGGGGGGCGGCAGGGGCTGCCCGCACCGGGTGTCACCCGCTTAGGGGTGACAGCCGACCGTGAACATCACTAGTGCCACCTATAAAAACCGGCCAATTGAGAGTTGAACTCGCGTGGAGAGGGTTCCGTATAATACCAGTCTTATATTGAGTTTACCACTAAATTCTTTTTTTTCAATTGATAGTATTTTCTGTATAAATCGACAAAATGACTCCTTGTTCGAATAGACAAAAGTAATTTTTATTTTAACTGTTTTGATTGATTTTTGGGGTGACACCTACAATATCCGCACCGGGTGTCACCCATGCTAGCTACGCCACTGCTCGAGGACTCAAAAAGTGTGAGTGTATGTGTATGTTCTTAAACACGTAGTATGTACCAGTGTTCTATTTTATCAAAATATTAAAAAAAAACCTACTGCGTTAAAAATAACTAATTAATAACTTTAAATAAAAACTGAAAATAATAAGACAAGTTCAGGAGACAGGACATAAATTGACTGCAACAGTCGGGACCCATGATGGATGTTAGATTATATAATGGGTCCCGACTGTTGCAGTCAATATGTCCTGTCTCCTGAACTTGTTATTTCAGTTTGTAGTTAAAGTTATTAGTTATTTTTTACGCAGTCGGGTTTTTTATTTTTTTATTTTACTTAAGTACACTTTTTAGTTAGGACGTACTTTACCATTTTAAAATCCTCATGATGAGCCCTATCGAGCCGTTCAGGCTGCAGAGCGTGCCACACATTTGAATTTGGGGCCAAAAATCCACCATTTTGTTTATTTTGATACTAGCGGGCGTCACGCGGTTTCACCCGCGTAGTTCCCGTTCCCGTGGGAGTATGGGGATAAAGTATAGCCTATGTTACTCAAGGTGAATGTAACTTTCTAATGGTAAAAGTTTTTTTTTAAATCGGCGCAGTAGTTTTCACTCACAGTAAATACGAATCCAAAGAGTATAATTATATTACGAATCTACGACATCGACGAGCCGTTCAGGCCACAAAGTGGTGGGTGCCATACTCTCGAAAAACATAACCCTTTATCTGGCGCAGTCGGGTAAAAATCGTGGCTTTTCTTTTATCAGCTGTTAACAGTTTAGACAATAAGTGGTACTCCATAATAAAGGCATTCGCAATTATTTATTGTCTTTGATGTCATTATGCTGACGACGACGACGGCGACGCGTTAGCACAACATACTTTAACCAGAACAAGAACGTTGCCTCGAAGAGTTGTGTCTACATACCGCTAGATGGCGCTGGCATGAATACTCTATTAACGTCATGGTAGAGAAGATAAAGCCCAAGGCTGAATAGCAATTATGTATTACAAACATTGGTTTTAATAGTGAAACCTTACGGTACAAGCCGGAAATGTTTATCGTATCAAATTCAAAGTACCTAATTGAAGTCTCTGCGGTTTTAAGTGTTAAATTCTTTGTTTTTCTTGGTGCACTGGCCTCGTCATTCATTTATCTCTTCGCGTCAGAATCGTCAGTGACACACTGCAAGTAACGTCCTTTTAATTCCATTGAAGTGGGGGAAATATGATCAAGCCTTTATGAGATGAGATGACTCATTGAATGTGCAACAACTTTATATAACAAGCTTCATTCTCACGATTTGAAGCCTAGCTTAACCCTTAGCCAGGGAGTGATCACATAGCGACCACATGGATTTTTATTTTTTTGTGACGAGCCGATGTCGTATAGGGACCACAAAATGTCATTATTATATTGTCTATGAACCAGTCAATTTCTGAACGAAAAAAAAGGACTTATAAAGGAACGTTTTTTTTGACGTTTTGATTGTCAAATACTAATCTTGCCAAAAACAGTTGTTTTCGTGGGTTTGTGTTAACTAAAAATGTGATTATGCCGAAAATAAATATGGTAAGTGCTATTTATTATTACTTTATGATAGAATACAAGTTTATTCATCTGTAATATTACTTGATTTATCACAATATTTGATTTTTTGTGAAATATTTACCCCCAAAGTTTGTGGTCCACATATAACCTCTGCCCATAAATAATGAACAAATGTGGTCTATAGATGGCCACTGTCCTGTAAGTTGTCTACATAATTATTAAGGGTTATACTAGGAGATCATGGTAAATTAATCGATGATATGCCAATCCCAATAAATTAGGTATACAAAAATCTCATACACGGTTTGATCATTTCAGAACATGCAGAAACCACATAAAAATCGAATTGTTCGCGAACATGAAATCGAAAGAGCTTTGGAAGAAATGTATGCATCATCAGAGGATGAAATACCTGAGGAGGAAGAGGTTTCAGATACTTTATGTTATCCACCTTATGATTTTTCACCATTAAAAGTAATAAACAGAATTTTTCTTAGTTATAGTGTGGTTTTATTATTTCTAGTATTCATTTACAGTGAGTAGTCTAACCCTTAAAAGCTGCGTAGATAACATGTAGGACAGTGGCCACATACAGACCACATGTCTGCATAGGCAGCAGGCAGTGGTCATATAGAGACCACAGGGGTTTTTTTTTTTCAGGAAAGGAAAAAAAAAAAAACAAGAAATTATATTTGTTATAACCCTGTAATCTACCAAAATCAGTATTCAAAAAAATAAAAATGGCTAGGCCTGGTTAAGGGTTAAGTGTAAGTGATACCTATCTACTCACTAAGTCGATAAAAAGTATCTAACCACTTCAAGCTGCCTTATATTCAAAACTAGGTAACCACTTGGATAAATATATCACGCGAGAAAGTAAAACAAGGCCACTCACTGAATTGTTTCAATTCGCAGGTTTACGAAAAGAATACCTACCAAGTAGGTACCAACAAACATTGGTACATAAGTAAGTAGGTAATTCTCACCTGGAATTGTAGATCTTCTAATAGGTAGGGGTACTGGTTCTACCACTAGCGATTAGCGAGTGGTAGATAGAGCTACAGCTAGCAAATAAAATAAAAAATAGTGTTTTTTTTAATGTTTTCGTTGGCGATGTGAACAAAACAGTGAGGCCAATCTAATCAACTAGGTACTATTTATACTGATGAAACAACACCAACTACTATTTTACTGGTGAAGGCGTCGTGACGAAATTAGCATGTCTGAGAAATTTCTCGACGGCACGCAGCGTCGTGTAAAACGAAGTCAGAGGCCACTTGGTGGCATAAAAGATCTAAACCACACGCTCAAGAAGAAGATTAGGCTGCGGTTCCACTGAAGCGGACCCGAGCGCGATTCACCAATGACATGGCAGGAGTGGAGAAGAGATGTGCACCATGTGATTGGTGAAACGCGCTCCGCTCCGCTTCAGTGGGACCGCAGCCTAACTGATTTGCATCTGGACTACGGGACGTCGCGTCGGGTCGTCATTAAATCCATCAATCAGAAAAAAGGCGTTTACCAGCAATAATTATTGCGTAAAGTTACATAATTTGATGTACTATGGGGGTCTTTTCCGCCTGACCATTTTAAAAATTTTTCGCTTAATTATATCATGCGCAGGTGCCGAGCCACGCCCCTTTAAAGTTTGGGCCTATTAGGAAAGCGTAAACTTTGGCGCGCAAAATAACAATAACTCTCGTTTGGCGTGCGTCGTCAATGCGCTCGGCCGATTCGGTATCTTTTCATTCATTTTTTCTACACAAAGTCAACGGGGCGGGCTTAGAGAGCGTTTTTATGTTGCGAGTGCAAGCAAAAATGAGCTTAGTGGTGGTCAGGCGGGAGTGTCCTCGATAGTAGGTACCTACAGAATGCTTGGTTGACGGCTTCGTGATGAGGTCTTTTACACCCTGTATATCTATATAACACACACATTCCTTATTACATATATGTATGTATAATTCTCTAGGCGACGCATTGCTTATAAACATTGTCACGTGCAAATAGCATCTAGGTATCTCTTCCGACTCGTTGGACACAATTAATGACGATGTTTAAGTGTTTGAATATGTAATCATCACTCCATCTTTCAATCATCTTTAATCGTCTTGTTTCCATTAGGTACACACATCAAAAAAAGATTGCGATCACTTTGAAAAATCGAAATCTTTTTTTTTACAGTAGATTATATTATGATTTCTTCTTCTTTTAGATTCTTTATTTAAAAATATAGATTTAGAATATTAAACAATAAAACAGGAAGAAAAAAAAACAAACAACAAAGATTTTGCTTGATAAAGTTCAATTTAAAAAATTATATCAGCGCTAGTGATCACAAACTTTTTTTGATGTGTGTAAGTACTTAGTTAACTTCGTCTCTACACTTTTTACGTGACTGCCTAAAAAAGCAGTTTTTAGCTAACAAAGGTGATCCATAGAACTTATGAGAAGTTAGGAAAAGGAAATATTATCTATGACGAGCCTTCCTGGAGCACAACCCGCACTGCGCGTTATAACAATTCTGGGAATTGAACTCAGGGCAGGACCTCACGCTAACAAGAGAACGCAGACCACTAGCTAGCTAGACCAGCTTCGCTAAGCCCGTATTCGCGCCAGCCCCAACACCATTCTGAGAACGTTGGCTGATAGGTGGGACTCTCCGATCTTGGGGCGGTGGATACGACTGCACGCAGTCAAGTAGACATTCCCCAGGATCAGCGTGCCTCACCCAGCTTAGAGTAAATATTACTAACATAGTTTATAAGTTTTCATTGTTACTAACTAACTTAGGTATTAATACCTACCTAAGCATCATTGTTACCTACTAATACTAACAAAACTATGGACTTCAGTCTGAAATAAACTTTTAATTTATTTATTAAAGTTTGTTCCAAGCTTCGTCGTTGGTAGAAAATCTGGTAATGTCATTTTATATTTCAAAATGACTTGATCTCATTGGTCAGATTGGGAACAAACTATGCTAGCGCCATCTGCTTTCAGCTTTCACCGGCCAACCCCATTGATGTGATGGATTTAATGATGTGAAACAGTGGAACGCAGCTCTCGTGCAAGTTAAAACTGTACATCTGTGAAATAGAAGTTTGGTACTATAGCCAATGACGTATTATATATAGACACGTCATGAACCAACATCGCGGCGCTTAAAAACGGCGAAAATATTAAAACTACTTATAAGCGTGAAGAAAGAGAAAGAAAATATGACACCGAACGGCGGGATGCCTGTTGCGAGAGGGAGATAAATATACATCTTCAGTCACGTCACAAGATTTATTAAGTTATAAACAAACGTAGCGTCGCGCGACAGGTTGGTGCGTAACTAAGCGCGATGTGGCCAATTGGCTTCATTTCATGTTGTCATTTTAGAGTGCGGACAACGTATCTATAGTTTATATATCATTGACTATAGCGATGGTAATGAATGGCATGCGCCGACCCCAAGTAACAGGCAGAAAGATTGTTGAGAGCTGATGATATTAATTTCTCTTCTACTTCAGATGGATCTCATGATCAAAATAAAAACACAAACATTGTAAAACAATAAAGTAATCTTAATTCTAGAAGCTTAAAATTTATAAAATACAATGCAATATTTTCGAAATAAACTTGTAAGTACCTAGTGAGGTACCTAAATTATTAATTGTGTTAGGTCTCTTGGTCAGTGCAAAGCGCTGGTTTACAAGACAATTTATTCACAAAAATGTTACATAGATTATAATAGGTAGGTATATCAAGATTGCTCTTTTGATTATCATATCCGTGATAAATAAATATCATGAATTAAAGATTATTTAAGATAGCTCTACATTATGTAGGTATTACATAGTAGGTATGACATCACACTCACTGCGACAAAAAAACAATTAGCAATTTGAATTATGTACCTAGGTACCTACCTCTAACTACGTATTTGAAATCACAATGTCTTTTATTTTTATAGTTTACAGGTTTACAGTGAATTATTTACGTTATTGAGCATAATCAAACATTATGAAACAATGGAATCCCTTTTAAAATAAAGAGGATTCTGATGCGTGTGTGTGTTACGCAATCGTGTGTAGGTAAATATTTATAAAGTAGGTACTACCTAGTATGAATGGGAAAACACAAAAACCAACCTACGTTTTCCACAATGCTTTACGAATTTCAATACCTAGCAACTTAGCTGGTTTATCTCCGTGTGGATTATGATAAAAGTAAGTAGGTAATTTAACGAACTTATTTATCAACTACTTACAGAGATTAAAAGAAAATAAAAGACGACACATTACGTTTCACAAAGGGTCAATAATTCACACCGAGACGCGATGCGACGCTGCGCGCTCAGAGCGACTCGAAATATAACTTAACTAGCTGATACCCGCCGCTTTGCCCGCCCGAAATTACATACTCAAACCTTCCTCTTGAATCACTATCTATTAAAAAAACCGTATCAAAATCCGTTGAGTAGTTTTAAAGATCTAAGCATACAGGATAGACAGACGCGGCGGGGGACTTTGTTTTATAATATGTAGTGATTTACTAGAGAATATACTAGAGATGCAACGGATATCCGGTAGGTACCTATTCGGTATCCGGCCTATCCGGCCCAAATTTTACTATCCGGCCGGATACCGGATAGTAACTCATTATCCGGCGGATACCGGATATTCATAAATTTGCTTAAATATTAAGTTCTATTAAAAGCTATATGTATTACTCTAACGTCTCTAACTCATCGCACCGCACTAAACAAGTTTTTTTTAACAAGTTGAAAATTAATATTTATAATCAACAAGTGGCACCATCACTCCCGATGAGATCCGAAACTGCCCGAAATTATCTAATCGCGTTGCCCGCAGCTGTGCGACGCTGAACATGTCACTACTTGCCTCAGAGAACTACTTACTCTCCGCCGGAGCTCCGGCGGCCGGATATCCGGCTATCCGGCCTCGCAGTTCGCCGAATATCCGTTATTCGGTATCCGGCCAAACAACTATCCGTTGCATCTCTAGAATATACTCATTTATTTCATTGCGATGCGTCTCAGCGGCGCGCGGCGCAGCGCGAAATCACTGACCTCTTCCAGCACCGAAACGACGCGTCTCGGTGTGAACTGACGCTAACAAAGTCGGAAAAGAAAACGCTATGGAAATGTCAATGACTCAAGGACATTCATACAAACAGATAAATTATCATACAATTATGAGATCTATGTGTATCAACCGGAGAATGGTGATGATGTTGAAACAAAGGAGAGGAGAGATAAGTGCATTTTTCACGAGCGCTTGGCGTTCTTGAAAAAGTGTAAGCTCTAGTCACCCTGCAGCAAATCCTGCATTGTACCTACCTACTGAAAACGAAAGACGCAATGTGACTCTTCGATTGTTTCTACGTACGCGTTTCAGGGCCAGTTTGAACACCTCCTTCCAAATTAGGCAGTTTCTTGATAGTTGACAAAATATTCGCTCGGGATTCTCTCCAGTTTAGCCAGAGCTTCTAAATTCTCCTTTGCATGTATTATAATTATGTTGGTATTTACAAGAAAAGGACAATCCCTAGTGCCGTGCAGTGGTCTTCCACGGTGGGTAGGGGACGAAATAATAATAGCAAAAAAAATTCTCTCTTCATCTCTTTTTCTTTCGATCTCTTTTTCATTATCACCAACCCCAAAAACCACAAAAACGACACCCATGAAGAAAAATATAATCAGAATAATATTATTAATTATTATAATAATAATACGCGCCAATAACGCCCGGTAATCATTATTTTAATCAACATACCTACAACCTAGCACTGGTCTGCAAATTGCAAAAAACGTAAGGAAATTTGAATTTCGCGGGCTAAAGAACATCCTCCTTGAATCCTGGCCTTGTGATGTAGCAGCCAATTACAGCCCAGCTACACTCGCAGGAGTTACCGCCCAGTAATGGCTGCGTGTGCGTAAATTTATCAATGGGTTTTAGGCTAGTGGAGTGTTTGCCTTAGATGCGTGCCCGTCCGGCAGGTGAGCGTCGAGCTTCGTAGCAACTTCCAGTACAGTGTTAGTTTCGTAACACGGGCGCGAAAAATTGCTATAAGTATTCGAACAGGAGTTTAAACTTTTTTTTTACAAAGTGTTATTTTATTACATAGTTCATTAGTTATAATCGTTGCCCCAGTTGGTAGGGTAGGCTTTGCCTAATTGCCTCTTCGTAGCGCACGCCATGACAATCCCCCAAAAAAATATGTGTCCGTTTCGACCGCGCGGCCACGGCGTTTTTTTTTAAAAAAAACTATGCCAAGTTTTTGTAAAAGTTTGTAAAAGTTGATTCCCAAAACCATAAATTTGTCAAAGTTATGGTTAAAAAGTTATAAGGGTTTGAACGTGGCCGCGCCATCGAAACGCGGAGAACCGCGCGGCCACGGAGATCTTTAAAACTAAGCGTTGCAGACACCTGAAATTTAGGTAAATAACAGATTGAATTTGTAAAAAAATTGTAAAAATATACAAAAAAATCCTAGGTTTATATTTTAGGAGCTGTAATACTAAAACCTCATGGCCGCGCCATCGAAACGGTGAATAACACGTTATCGCCGATATCTCGCTGAAAAAGCATCGTAGAGGTCTGAAGTTTTTTGTAAAACACAGATTTGAATTTGTCAAAACTGGTAAAAATACTTCAAAAAGTCCTAGGGTTATACATTAGGAGCTGTAAGACTACAAACCCATGGCCGCGCCATTGAAACGGTGAAAAATACGTTATCGCCGATATCTCGCTGAAGAAGCATCGCAGAGGTCTGAGGTTTTTTGTAAAACCTAGATTTGAATTTGTCAAAACTCGTAAAAATACACAAAAATATCCTAGGTTTATATTTCGGGAGCTGTAGTACGGTATCGCTAAAACCTTCAAAACGTTCTGAATGTTTGGTTAGGGTGACCATGACTTATTGCTTACAAAAAACTTCCACCTATTTATTACATTAAAAAATATTTTTCAAGGATTATAAATTAAATTAAAATGATAAGATACAAAAACATGTTTATTTCTTAAAAAATCACAGATTGTTAACTTACATATTTCTGACAAAACCACAAATCACAGATTATTTACTTACACTAAGAATAGTTTTTTTATATTATATTTTTTTAATACGACTGTGAAGTATGGTGTGTTTAAAATTACTGTTTTTTTTTTAAATATCTTAATCATCTATGTATACCATGACCATAATTATGTTAGATTATGTATTGTCATAGGTTGTTCGGAACTTGTGTGCATTTCGGTTTTGCCATCGTCATAACAAATCATTCTGGAAATAGGTACTATGCAATGACACTTATTTCTGTAATAAAAAAACAAACTAAAATGTAACGATAAGATCATCATCATCATCAGCCTATTAATGTTCCCACTGCTGGGACACAGCCCTCCTCTGAGAGGGAATGGGCGTATAATCCACCACGCTGGCCCAGTGCGGATTGGTAGATGTTACTCGATGTCAATCAATATTTTACAAAAACATAATTATGTTTAACGACTCTTCATTTTTATTTAATTTAGGATCCTTGAGAAATAATTTCTAATACAATAGGTGGAAAGTTTTCTGTGAACAATAAGTCATGGTCACCCTATCGAAACATTGAAAACGTTATTACAGGGTTTATATTATAAAAAAAAAACTTTTTTGCCTATTATCGTAAGTTCTACTTAATTAGGTTTTGTTTACAAAAAAAATCAAGCTAATACTTACTTTCTTCGATAAATAATCACGACTTGTATTTCTAAGCAATACCGTACTACAGCTCCTGAAATATAAACCTAGGATTTTTTTGTGTATTTTTACAAGTTTTGACAAATTCAAATCTAGGTTTTACAAAAAACTTCAGACCTCTGCGATGCTTTTTCAGCGAGATATCGGCGATAACGTATTTTTCACCGTTTCGATGGCGCGGCCATGGGTTTGTAGTCTTACAGCTCCTAAAATATAACCCAAGGACTTTTTGAAGTATTTTTACCAGTTTTGACAAATTCAAATCTGTGTTTTACAAAAAACTTCAGACCTCTACGATGCTTTTTCAGCGAGATATCGGCGATAACGTGTTATTCACCGTTTCGATGGCGCGGCCATGGGGTTTTAAATCTTACAGCTCCTAAGATATAAACCTAGGAATTTTTTGTATATTTTTACAAATTTTTTACAAATTCAATCTGTTATTTACCTAAATTTCAGGTCTCTACAACGCTTAGTTTTAAAGATCTCCGTGGCCGCGCGGTTCTCCGCGTTTCGATGGCGCGGCCACGTTCAAACCCTTATAACTTTTTAACCATAACTTTGACAAATTTATGGTTTTGGGAATCAACTTTTACAAACTTTTACAAAATCTTGGCATAGTTTTTTTTTTAAAAAAACGCCGTGGCCGCGCGGTCGAAACGGACATAAAAAATATACCTATATTAGTCATACCTCAGAGGAGTTCGTGGCTAAATAATAACAGCCGCTCGGGTCGATCTCCATGTTAAGCTGCGCTTGCCAAGGTTGGTCCGTAGATGGGTGACGGATCAATTACATCCCGAGTTTCCGTGCCTCGGCGGCTGTCATTTGTAAATCTTTGACAGTCGTTACAAGTACCTAGTTAATTAACTATAGTCTGCGCCATATGAGTAGGAATTAAAGGTCATTGCTCTTTCCTTAATTTCTCTGCGTAGGTACCCCGACAATACATTATAAATCGTTTTTTATTACTTACTAGAAAAAGTCAAGGATCACGATAAAGGTAGTTTCGGAACAAGTTTATGTAATTATTTCTGTTTTCGGAATTATGTAGGTATTTGAATAAATACTTATCTGGCGCAGACTATAGTGGCCCGAAAGTCGGACAACCAGTCTTAATAAAAGAGGTACAGTCGTGGTCGTAGTCTTTTCCGCCTGACCAGTAAAATTTTTTTTCGCTTAAATCATGCGGAGGCGCCGAGTCATGCCCCCTTAAAGTTTAGGCCTAATAAGAAAGCGTCAACTTTGGCGCGCAAAATAACAATAACTCTCGTTTTGCGTGCGTCGTCAGTGCGCTCAGCCGATTGGTATCTTTTCATTCATTATTTCCATACAAAGTCAACGGGGCGGGGCTAGAGAGCGTTTCTATTTTGTAAGTGCAAGCAATAATTAGCTTAGTGGTGATCAGGCGGGAGTGTCCTCGATAGTACCTATCTTATTAGCCGCTGCAGTACTACTTAACTGGGTTGTGGAAATCAGATAGGCAGTCGCTGCATGTAAAATACCTACCCCAAGGCAAGTGACCCCAACACAGTTGGGAAAAGGCTAGGCAGATGATGATTCCACTGAAAACGATGACGCGTCTTGTTAGTGATTAAACTGAAAAATGAATCAACTAAATGAATCACCTTACAAAGTCCCATAATAATTATGGTAGACAAACAAGTTTTATTCAAAAAAGGATGAAATGAATAAATATTTTTATCATGCTTTATAAAAATTAATAAATTACCTACTTACCTACCTACTATTTAATGGGATCCCTTTTTTTTGCATAATCTTCTTTTTCCTAATATACTTTGGCATAACTGTTTTGGCATAATTTGTTACTAAGAGCAGTGGTGGCCCAGTGGTGGCGGCCCCGACTTACGAACAGTAAGTCGTGGGATCGAACCCAGACAGGCGCATTACTTTGTGTAATTTATTTCATCACCACTGCTTTCAAAACGGTGAAGGAAAACATCGTGAGGAAACCGGCATGTCCTAGAACCAAACAATTCGAAGACATGTGACATCTACCAATCCGCACTGGGCCCGCGTGGTGGATTATAGCCCATTCGCTCTCATAGAGAGGAGGCCTGTGTCCCAGCAGAGGGAACATTAATAGGCTGATGATGATGATGATGATGTTATGCCTATTAAAAAAAAGGTTTTAGTATCATTATGCGTAAATCAATTTATGCCTAACAATGTTATGCTTAATCATTATTATGATTAGATAAATAAAATTATGCTTAAAAAAATTATGCGTAGGTAAATAATGTTGTGCGAAAATATATTTTACTTACTTAATAGTAACAAAAGTATGCCAAGATAAATTAGGTCTTAAAATTGTATGCAAATGGATAGGGAACCCTATTTAATTAATACAAAGGTAAGTATTAATTTATTGGTAGGAATTAATTGCTAACATTATTTATCATTAAACAAAAACATACACAATATTTACAACAAAGTAGGCTATCAAACTCGGACGCTGTTTATCTATTTAGTAAACAATTTGAATAACTTGTTCCATACAGTATGCCATCTATGTGAACAGTTTTAATTTATGCAACTTGATACATAGGTAAGTTCCATGCGTGTTACGTTATAAATAAGCAGTCGAGGTTAATAGGTACCTGCCGTATACTTCACCATCCATTGATACTTTTGTTCCATGATGATTAGAATAAGCCAATAATAAATTAATTAGATAATATATTATCGTCGTTGAAGTTCTAACACCGCGTAAGTCAAAAATCGCAACTTTACAGGAGAGTGCAAAAAGATTATAGGAAGTAATTATGTTTAAGTAGGTCTGTACAAATCCGATTCACAATTTGTGATCACTTCAAATACTTACCTACTTCAAAAATTTCACTTCAATAGAAGTAGGTAGGTAGGTACCTAATTATATCGATACGACAAGAAGAAGAAGATCACTTCAAATAGAGATAGAGACGGTGCTTGTTTCTGATTGGCTAAAACAACACAACTTCTGATTCTCTAGCAAACGGCATCAAAAATCGAAATGTCAAAACCACCAAACTCACTAACACGTTGTGCTCACGCGGTGTTAGAACTTCAACAACGATGATCTGTACTGGATAACCCGCCATTATTGGCAAGAAGCCAAACCCAGTAAAATAATGACCTCAGCAAAGATGCATGTCATATTATTGTACATACCTACCTACTATGACGCCATTTACAGCTGCGGAGATTACCGGAACCAAATACGCAGCATAAATAAACAATAAAGACAAGTAGGTATAGGTAAAGGCGATATAAAATAAGCATTCTGTAAAATATCTCCGCTTCATTATCATTTAAACACGCAATCATCTTCTCGCACTGGAGTTTCATTCTTCAGTAGCACTTGTGAATTCATTTTAAACGGTCTGAATTGCGCTAGAAACTGAATTCCAATGTTTCACAATCAAATTGTTTTGTTTCTTTGTTTTAAAAGCATAATGTGGTGCAACTTGGTAAAGGAAATGCTACTTTGTTTGTTGGGTCTATGTTGACAAGGACACTGATCTTTAGGGGGCAATGACCTGACTTAGATAATAGTCTAGATAAGAGTTCTAGCTCCTAGCTGTTTGGAATTGGAAGATTTTTTCCACCTTTGAGACATCAAAACTTTTAGACTAGATATCCTATGTACTTACTAAGGCTTGAATTACTGTCGCGCTGACCGTCGGTCGTGTACGCCAGCGAAGAAATAAAGTTCGGTGTACGCAACCAACCGACGGGCAGCGCAACAGTAATTCAAGCCTATAGACAACAAAGTTGAAAGTGAGTAGTAACTGATGCTATGAATAAGAAAAAAAATCAAACAATGTTGTTAAAAAATCTTCAAAACATAAGCATCAAAAGAAACTTTGCCCTCGTTCGGTAGGTACCCAAACGTCTGGTAGGCTTCAGTGTTGCCAATGGACGCAAAGGTGCAGCTATAACGATGGGAAATTCTGTCTGACGCATTTCACGCATTACTTCTTGTTGGATGAATCGACGAATGACTTCACACAGAATAAATACCTACTTCCACACCAATCTTACACCAATGCACCAACGCTTCTGATAACATCAGTTACTGTTAATGGTCCGCGCATTATCGCTAAAACACCAGAATAAGCGATAATGGAAATAACAACTAGCGTGATAATTTTAATTCCTACACAGGACTCGATTTTAGCATTAATGTTTGACGTAAAAACTCATTGTTATCGTCCATTATAGGAGAGCCAATTTTTCCAACTCTTATCTCTGTAAGTACCTATTTCGATAAATATATTTAGCATAACGTGACTAATTTTCGTTCATTCTAATCGTTGGTTTAAGCCATGCGATTACAAAAAAGGTTTCTAAAGAACTGGCTGGTTATGTTTAAAACTTGACCGAATAAACCAAACCAATGGTCAACAAAAAGTAAAGTCAACGTTTCGCTGGTCGTTGATTCATAATGCGAAGGTCGGTGTCTGATTAGGTAAAGCGTAGGCAGTAGCGATCTGAAACGTCACTTAGTACCTGTTTCAGACTATTTTCGAGACAAAAACTCTATAAATAATGACGTGTCGGCACAAATAGCTGTGTTTGCTCAACTGTTGTTATGATAAGTAATTCGTTTGAGGCAGGTGCAAAAACGTGACCTGATAACGAAATTGCGAACATTTCCATGAATTTGATACTATTATAATTAGTCTGATCCAAAAGACAAAGTCTTTTTAAGGCGCTTTTGTAAAATCTGTTTTCTCTTAATTTTAGTGGGCGCAGTGGCTATATAATTTTATTTGGTAGATTGCGTGGACTGTGTGGTAGAGCGGGAACTTTTTATTGAGACATTCACTAATCTCAAGTTCAGCAACTCGCTTTTGACTAGCTCTAGCAGACTTCCATGCCATTACATTGTCCCCAAGCCAATGTTCCTATAGCTCCTCACACTAAAAGAAATGGAAGAATATGATAGATCTAGAATATTGTGGAACAAGTTTCGTTAATTTAAAACCAAACCCATCGAGTAAAAACTTGTCTTTTGAATGTCATTCCAACTGTATGCATTAGGCAATCGAATTGGATAGGAATTTCTGGCATCGTTGAAGTGGAAACCACAGAAGCGTTCGAATTTATATCAGTTTAAAAAACGGCCATTTTCCTGAGTGTCTGAGTACAATCTTGGTACACGACGTACGTACTTACTAATAAGTAACACCAATGTAGGTAATTGATAAGAAATGAAAAACAAACGCCTTAGGAATTGATAACGTATAATAGATATTGGTGCCGATTCCCTTGTTCACAAACTAAACTAAATTTAAGTTGAATGCATCTTTTTCTTTCTATTTCATTATGGAAAGGACAGAAGATAAATATTAGTTGTCAAATTAGTCAGCACCTGACGTAATTTGATGTAATTTTAGTAGTCAACTTTTTAATCGCGTCTAAAACTTGTATGGCGCTGATTAATTTGACAGAACTCTAAAATTTATCTTCTGTCCTTTTCTTAATGAAATAGAAAGAAAAAGATGCACTGAACTTAAATTTGGTTTAGTTTGTAAACAAGGGAATCGGCACCATTGTTTCGCATATTTTAGCATTTATAAGTTTCTTAGGTAGTCTGTGGTCAGATAACCAGTGGACTTGGTATAATCGGAGGCCGGAACGTAATTTGTCAGAATAATATTAGCTCAAGTTATCAATAGGTATAACTAGGTTACTTGTTACCTATGTTTCTATAGATAGGGTCAAGAGTTCACGTCACGACCTCGCAGATCGATACTGCCATGTCGGACTATCCCTAAAGCCATTAGTCACTGATTCTATTTTACGTGGTTTAGTAGTTTACGTGTGGGGTTTTACTTCGAAATTGCTTTAGTCAAAGCTTGAATAATTTTTCACGGTCAACAAACCAAGCGACACAACAATAATGAGAGTTGTGAACTAAATGGTTTTACTACGCACTGTCCTAAATGCTCCGCTAAAATGTCTTATGTAATTTGGATCATTTACAGCGTGACTAATGTCGAAGGATCGTTATCATCGAACCGTTAATGACAGTCGCAAGGCTTCAATACAGCCAATTAGTATGTAATGTGTGTGTGTTCACGTGCACTTGGTATGAGTGGCCCTGTTTTGATTCAAACGTGTCTGTCACGCACAATTACAATCATGGATTACATAGGATACTTTTGTGATAGAAAATCGATTTAACTTTTGTTTTACTTGCCGTTGATGCTAAATTACCGCGTTTAATAAACCAAAGAGGTGGATATTCGTGTTAGGGAAATATAGAGGATCGCGACAGCTGCGACGGAATTAACTATAACAATAATAATACAGGCACGCGGCACGAGGCAGTCATTGGCCATTGTGTCCGAAGTAGTGAACGGTAGCAAAAACAGACAGAGTTGGTTATTCCTGAGCTGTGTGCATTATAGGTATCCCATCCAAGGTTACAACCTAGTAAGGGGAAAACTACAATATTAGGTACTACCTATTGCAGTGTGCGAATCGGAATTAGCGGATGCAAACGTGTACCTAGCTGTCTGCTATACTCTTTCTACACCGGGCGCACGCATACACACTGTACTTCGCTTTTAACGGCGCTGACGTCATACACCTGTTAACTGTAGCCTATCTACGCAATCTCAGGCGTAGAACCTAACAAATGGAGAGGGTTACTGGGTAATAATACACTGATAAACTTTCATAACTATTCAGGAAGCGATTCGGAACCTCAGGACTTTACGTGCGTATGTTCAAAACAGACCAGACAGAATAGTTAATAATTATTCCACCACCAGTTATACAGTTTCCAATTCGCACGTGGGATAACACTGCTGGATACATACTTAACTTATTAGATCATTATTTAAATAAACGCGTAAGAACAGGATCTGATCAAACCTTGACACACCGAATGTGTTCGAGACCACGTTAGATCGCATTACATGCTGGAGCTGTCTTGACTCTTGGTAGACTACGAACCGGTTGTTATTTCAAAATCAGTGTAATAAACTCGTACCTACTTCTTCATTACTGATTCTTAATGAGCGTTTATTTGAACTAGAACGAATAACACACGAAAATAATAATGAACTAGTCAACGTATTTCAGTAATTTTCACGGCGTTAAAATTAATTTTCCAAGTCTGGAATTAATGTTTTCTTGGCACGATTCTTACATGCGGTCGTGAACATTTGGGTGTCAGTGTCCAAGGACTTTTAAACGTTAGTCAACATTTACACGAAACAGTAAAACTATGGGCAAATAAAAGCTGACTAAGTTGTTAATAAGAAGCAAATTACGTCAGCAAGAAGTTCAATTAGATCAGCTCTATTTTTTGCGTCTGTTTTTCAACATTCGCATTTTCCGTTTTCAGTTTCAGAACTTAACGATAGACAAGCAGCTACATTTTATATGGTTACTCAAGATTTATCTAGTTAAGAAACAAAATTACATTTAAAAGTTGTTTTGTTTTGGCAAAGATGTCGTAATATGCAATTACAACAATTTCCAAGCAACTCACAATAACTTAAACTATTGACTAACGCAAATCAATTTTAGATTCTTGGCTTTGTTAGTGATACATAGTGTTACAGGGCCGACTGGTTTAAAGGAAAATCAAAAATAGGAGTTACTTCAGTATTTATTTGACATGAGGATGTTAAGTGTTTACCTAAACATAACACGAAAGATCTCGTTATATTATGTACAAAAAATAAAGCATAATAATTAACGTCTAATAAGTTACTAAGAATTAGGAAATATAAAAATGACAGCCATAAAACAATCACAAAAATAAAGAGAGTTCTGAATCTTATGTTCTGAATTCTGGACTGATGTCTTAGGCATAGTGGAAGAAGATTACGACAAATCTAAGACGTGATCGTTACATTTGCCTCTAAAAGGCATATCCAACTATTTAGAATTTTAGAGGATCAAAATATTATCCTGAAATTACATATTATGTAGTTCAATCATAATTCTAGTCTAATCCTAACAACAAGACAGTGCTTGTAGAAGCGTGATCAACACTCAAATTGTAATACGAAAAATATACTTGTGTAAAAGTGATTCGTGTAAAGTTATACAAGGTAAAATATGTATCATAATCGCTTGTGGTCAATGGACTAACTTTAGTTAATAAAAACGAAATTATGAAAACTAAAATTAAGATCTGAACATAAGATTTCAGGTGACTACCTCTATAACTAGGTACTTCATTATACATAAGTATATAAAAATATTGCATTAGTTATTTACATTGTTATAAAACTCTAATCCTTCGTCCTCAAGAACAATACCCAAGCCCAACCAAGTGTTTCGTTTATCACTGATATGAGCGGTCCGCAATTTAAGGCAATTACTTGATAAGGGGTAATTCGTTAATATCAAGTTATATATTTATTGGGCCGGGGCTGTATGAGTGCGTCGTTACAGGTGACGAAGCCCCGTAATCCGGGGTCGTAGCGGTTGAACTAGGAGGGGAGTCTATGGGCTTTGTGAGGGCGGGAGCTACGTACTCTGGGAATCGAATACTAGACTCCTCCTGCAGCGGAGCCGGAGGCGTGCAGCTCGGGAATGGACTTAACAACAAAAACGTACCAAAGGCCACGATTGATGCCATAATCAGAATAATAGTTCTAGCTTCGAAGCCGGCTCTTAGACCAGCCCAAGCGGCCATGTTAATGAGTAGCAGTAGGACCGAAACACGAATAAGTCTGACGGCGGTCGAGTGGATCCTCCCACCGCCGACACCGCTCATGTCGCTCGGACCGTACGCGAAAAACAGATTATGTTTATCGCCTACGTGTTTGAGCATCATGTACATCAAGCCGAACGGCGCTATCAATGGACAAGCGAGGCTGTAAACCATTGTTATTGAGAAAATTGCTATGCTCCAAGCATAATGAACTCCAAACGGAAACTCGTAAAGAATGGCTCGCTTTACGTAGCTCTTCTCCGCCTTCGATTTCGACTGCAGCAAGTACCACACATAGAGGAACAGTTCGGGAAAGCGGATCAGTTCTAACGCTGTACCGATTAGGCCGGAGGTGATAACGTAATTGACAAAAAATGCGCCCTTGTCAGGCAAAAATACACAATCCCAGCGCATGCTATTGTTGTGGTCGATGGTCCACCTCAAAAATGCTTCAGCACTAACAAGGCCCAAAGAAGGTAAAATTAGAGTCATTAATAATAAAAATGATACAGTTTTAGTCATGATGGAGTAGTTCTGCTGGGACTTGGTCCAATGAGAGAGGAACTTATCAGAGAAGGCTACAATAGCAGGCATGACTGCAGCCATGGTCCAAAGAAGCAGAGTGGGGAGGAATTCAAAGATCACAGTACTAATTTTCCCTAAGGAATCTGGTTTAGCTACCGTTGTATTAAAAAGATTGACAATAATTGCAGGGGTTGTTAAGAAGAATAACACAATAAATAAGAAAAAGTTGACAACAATAGTCTTGAGGTACCATACACCAGGTCGTACACTCAAGTTTTCCCAAATAATGTCAGAGGGATTTGTTGCATGAGACAACACCCAACCATAATGCAGACTAAAGTTACTAATGACATGTTCGGCAAGCTGGTAAGATGGTAATGTCAAGAATGCAATGCCTAGAGGATCATTCAGTACCATAGCTCGGCATCTCTTCGCTTCATCTTTCAACCGCTTCTCTTCAGTGCTGTAGAACTCCAGGGCATCAAGTTCAGGACCACACAGTGTTGGCTTCACGGTAATCCGCTTCCCAGTTTTCTTGAAGTACGAGTCAGTGTAAATGAGAGCTTCCGTCACCATATCCTTGCTCTCTTGAACTTCATTTAGCGTGTTGATGTTGTAGGCAAGGCGGAGATCCACTATTTGAATGTGAGGGAAGTTGTTGGCAAAATAAGCTCTTATTGTAGATTCATTTCTATCAGCTTTTGATATGTTTGTGATCATAATAGTGCCAGTCATGGATGTTGGCACTGGTTTACGTCCCGTGCACCTTCTCATTATCAGCACAGATACTGGGAGGAACGCAATACTTATCAGAGTGTGCACCCAGAGCCAGCTTGACCTTCCAGTAAGGTTTGACAAAGTGGTTCTACTAAATGTACTGGAATCCACATTTAAATTAGAGCCTTGGAAGTTGATAGGCAGAATAATGCCAATAGACACTAGTGTCACAATGAACATCAATGTTATTGCATGTCTTTGGAAGGAGAGGTAGTGGACAGCGTCAGGGCCGCACTTGGCCAGTATTTGCTCTCGGGTCAGACGGAATACAGCTGGCAGCCACGTAAAGAACCCTTCATCTATGTTGAGAGTGTCTTCGGTGCTGCGTCTCCGGTTTACTAAGGCATCGCCATCTCCACCGCGGTAAAACAAATTGGTCCACCGACTCTTCGTGCGCTGCACGAGCGCCATTCGGCCGTAGTTCCATGCCGTCCGCCGCAGCACAGTGAACAAAGCGATGAGGAATGTCCACGACACCAAATTCAGTATTAAAGTTTGTGGAATACCATTGTACGCGCCTGTTATTATCACATTTTGCGTTGTATTCAATATCATACAACCCTCATCATCGGTACCGTTCGAGCTGTTCGAAGGTAAACTAAATGCTATGTTTGTAAAACTACTCATTTTCGATGTCGCAACACGAGCAGTCAAGCGTTAGAAGAGAAAGTATTTACATAATTATAGTTCCACAAATCCACAAATTGCACTGACACTTCACTAAAAACTTGGTACACCGTTGCACTCGAATTTCAACACCATCTGGAAATTCTATTGTTGTCTGATATAAATTGGATCAAAAGATATCAAAATAAATGACGTTCCCTTCTGCGTTACAGTTCCGTGCCGATGCTGAAGTCACCGTAAATGACATTTAACTTTAAGTGACAATGTCCACAGATAAAATAAACGAAATGATTGTCGAGTCAATGCTTTGAAACGTTCCAACTACCGAAATTTGTTTTTTTGCTCTTTTACACACAGCGCGGTACTCGTGAGGCAAAAAGAGATACAAGAATAAAATGATCTGAAACTGTCACAGATTAGAGTAGTGACAGTTCTTAGATAACCGCTTTTTTTTAAATAAATAACGGTATAGCAGTTACTGGATGTAACACGTTATAAAAAAGACAATGCCTTCTATTCATGTCAATGTCTTACAAATAATTTGACTTCCAATTTGGAAATCTATACTTCTATACTAATATTATAAAGAGGTAACATTTGTTTGTAAGTTTGTTTGTAGGGGGTAATCGCCGGAAGTATTGAACCGATTTTAAAATTTGTTTCACTGATAGAAAGCTACATTATTCGTGAGTGCTATAGGCTATATTTTGTTCCCATACTCCCACGGGAACGGGAACTATGCGGGTGAAACCACGGGACGTCAGCTAGTATGAAATAAAAGCTATTCTATACAGAAATGGAAGCAAAGAATTTTTAAGTTATTGATATTACTTACACGTAGAGTAGCTGTTTAAAGGGCAAGCCAATGATATTATATTAAACAGGCTATACACCTACAAAACCACCGAATAAAGTATTCCGCGCAGCAGCGGCACCACACTTTTCATTCGTTCTACATTTCAAATGATACAAAAGGGATAGCTCGATAAAACCAATAAGAAAAAAAGAGACGGGTAGTGTTGTTCTATGTCTGTAGTGCAAGCGTCCTTGTCGTACTTGCGACAAAAATGCGATTCCCATCTCTTTCTTTTTTTTATCCTCCATTAACAGAATATTAGGAAAATAAATGAAAAATATTAATAAATCAAAGTATATTACGTAGTTGCATGTGGTATGAGATCCCTTGTGTTTTATTTACTTTGGTATCATAATTAGTACACTTTCTGTACCCTCTGAATAGTGAAGCAGCCCTTTATATTACTATACTCTATGGAAGCAGCGCTTTTGCAAAAACATGAAACGCGCCGGCCGCGCCATCTCGCGAAATATTTGCACGTAATTTGACACGTTATACAAAAACACTTGACGATCGCAAACTACAAGAGTTATACCTCTATTAACTTTACAGTAAATAGCAGAATAGATAAGGAAACTATTAAACCAAAAATCAACATATTCAATTTTAATTTGATACGTACTTATTTCTTTTTAACTATACCATATCTGAAGATCAACCAGACTGATTAACCTTCTATTTGTATTGTCTCAATGTCTCATTTGTCTCTGATTATTAAAGAGTCTTCTATCTATGATCACGTTCACGTAAATCACATTCTTTAATTAGGACTGTGAAAATTTAGAAATAAGCCAAACCGTTACCGCTCTTCCTCTCGTTGTTTTGGACACGTTATGCGCTTTATCAAACAATCAGAAATCGCAGCTCTAGAGCTAATGTCAGTTTTAAAAATATTCAATTTTACGTTTCGTTTTATGTTGAGTATAATAGTTAATATTTTATTAAAATTAAGCAATTAATTTTAATAAAGTGTTTTAATTTTGTAAAATAAAATTTAATCTTTTCATATTATTTTACTGTATTTCGCATGATTGTTCAATGCTTTGCAGATGTTTTATCTACAATTTGCAATAATTTATTTCTTGTAACAGTTATTTCAATCAAAATTACTTTCTGTAATGAAAAGCCTTATGAAAGAGACAACAATAAACAATGTATCGAATAGATGAGACAGATGCACCATACCATACTTGAAATATTGTGGATAGAAAGAGAATGAATTTCTGAAATTCGTAACAAGTTCGACCGTTCGATTAACTTGTTTTGTGATAATTATTTTAATTTGATGACTTCGTAAGTTAACATAAACAAAAAAATATGGCAGACTTTGACTGGAATAATTATTTGGAAGTGAATAAAACTGTCGCTGTTCCTGAAGAATTATTTTCTCATGTAAGTTTCAATTATTTCTTACATACATGTTGTATAGTATTTTTTTATGATTGTTCTTTTATTTACATAGTTGTTTTAGTACTTTAAAAAAACAATTCTGCCGTTTCTCCATCGTATTTTGTTAAGAAAACTATGATTGAAATTGAGAAACTTAAATTCTTGCAGGAAAATCTATTGTGTTTGTGTACCATCTCAATTAAATTCTTTTTTAGACCATGCATATTTTTGCAATAATTATGTTCATGTTGCAAAACACTCTAATAAAATATGAAACCAGTCATGAAGTTCTTCACCAGTGTTAATAAATTTATATTAGATTAAATATAATATAAATCAATATTTTGATGTAAATTATAGCAAGTAATCAAAAAAGTGTTAAAATGTGGTTACACATTTATTTTTAGATTCAAATGAAATTCAAGGAAAAAGTAATAATTTACAGTTATATATGAGATGCCATAGGCATCTCCCAGTTAATACATATAACTGGTGACTGGTCTCTAATAATTATCTAAAGTAGTTAGATTTGTGTTAATTCAGTGTGATGTTTTTGAAATTCATGTAATTAAAGCTAATAAATTTTAGAATGAGATTAATTGCAGATAATGTACACATAGAAGTAATTTCATACGTGCTGTGAACATAGACAAAATATTTCAGATAAAAAATAAGTAAAATGTAAATTCATGTGACTCTTTCTAAATTACCCTAGGCTGATAAAATTTTCGTTTTTCCTAATTCATGCTAGTATTAGTATTTTGGTCAGTTTCCGCAAGTGTTTTTTTTCATCTTTTTTTCTTAGCTGATTGGCCCCTGAAAACACCATTTGAACTTTCTTGAAAAATAGTAATTTTATTGTTAATAAGTATTAGAGAAAAAAATCTCATGTTATTTTTAGTATTTCCTCAACTTCATTATGAATCATTTGACATGTAAAAATACTTTTGTAATATCTTTGTCTCACACCAATTTATTCTTTGTTTGGCTAGTTTAAAAATTCTTTATTTACTTACACCATCCTGTTCAAGATTTAAAAGGGCTTTTATGAACTTTTATAAATATTTCCAATCAATACTATTTTTGTGGTCTCAGGTGGAAACTAGTCTCTACAACGGTATCAAACAGGGAATGCTGCTGGAAGTCTGTCACAAGAACAACCCAGACATCTACTGGATAGCAGAGATCACCATGGTCTGCGGGCACCTCCTCCGGATCAAGTTCATCGGTGCAGACAACGACTTCTGGTGCGACATATCCACTACAAAAGTCCACCCCCTAGGCTGGTGTGGGAAATACGACGAGCTTATAGAACCTCCAGATGAGATTAACGAAAAATATGGAGATACAATCATAGAAATTATGAAAAAGGCCTTATTAGATGGTCAGTCAGTCTCCATAGAGGCTTTAAATAATAAGGGATTGTCCCCAATAGATAGAATCAAAGTTGGAATGAAAGTGGAGGTGCAGAATGTTATTGATCCATATAGATATTGGATTGCTACGGTAAGCTAATGATTTATCTTCTCCATGTTATTAATGTACCTATTGCGATTGTTCTCGCATATTTTCAATTTCAACAATAGGGTGCTATTATTATGTGGCTGTTCATCTTGACTGTCCTTAGTATAATTAATCATTGTTTAAATGATTTATGAAGACAAGTGTGGTGCGTAACATCAACCCTTTGGACTTTACACATAATAAACCAGGATGGTACATTTTTATTCTCCATAGTTTAGATAAATTGCTACCTTTCTTTTCTTATAAAGAAATTAAACAATAGTCTCGAAAATTGTGTTTTGAGTGTTATGTGAGTTTCTGTTTGTACCAAGAAACTAATGACGCGGTATTTCCCCGCATGCGGCCGGCCGTCCGCAAAATCCCACCATATTCGTTTCCTGTATGTCCCCAGCCGTACCCGAATGGGTATGGTGCATTGTTATTTTAATTGTGTCTGTAATTGCGGGTATCGAAGAGCTACATTTATTTTAAAGCAAAAGAGCGGCGGCCATCCCCAAGCAGTTCAAAAGTCACATTTCTGACGATAGTCTGTATTATGAAAAACATTTTTGAAATCTATCGAGCTAAAAATCCACCGCATAAGTACAAAAATACGGTTGTAGGCAATGATATTATATAGTAAAAAGAGGTAGATATCGCACTAGCATGCACAAATTGTTGAGGACAAAGTGACACAATTGTTGCACTTTGATAGCTAGCTATCTCTTTCTATCTTATACGTTCCGTATTATCTATCGCTGTCGTAGTTTTAAATTACTCGCAACGATATCTGAACGCCATTCAGTATGAACATGGCGTATCTTCTTTATAATATCATTGGTTGTAGGTACGGGATTGAGAAAATCATAGCCACGTGTACAGTTTCCTACGCAATTTGTTCAGCAGCCTCCAGACTGTTGTTTATTTTATATTGTTGTGTTTTATTTCTTCAGACTATAGTAGGTATTACTACAACTTTTCTTTGTTTCTGTCATAAAATAATTTTACCCAGATGTAGGTACCTACTGAAAATTCGTGTTGAATTATTAGGGCTTTATCACACTAGCGAGTTGCGAGCGAGTGGAAAGCGGGGCGAGTACGCAGCGAGCTCGCCACGAGTTGGCAACGTGTGCGTGGCAAACACACCGCAAAGACGCCGCGAGTGCGCAGCGAGCTCGCGGCGAACGGCGCTGTCGACGCCATTTTATACACTGGCACTGAATGTACAAAACGCGGATCGTACACCGCTAACTCGCTGCCGACCCGCGGCGAGCTCGCTGCGCACCCGCTGTGTGTTCGCCGCGCACACGTTGCGAACGCGCAGCGATCTCGCTGCGCACTCGCCCCGCTTTCAACTCGCTCGCAACTCGCTAGTGTGATACAGGCCTTACTTCGGGATTTAGGGCTTTATTACACTAGCGAGTTGCGAGCGGATTCGCAGCGAATTCGCCGCGGATGCGCATCGAATTTGCTGTGCAATCGCATCGCAATGCAAACACAATTTCCAACGCTAGGCTTTGCAGCCTAACGTTGAAAATTGAGAGCACTTTCACGCTGCTATTTGCGGCGAATTCGTTGCGCATCCGCGACGAATTGGCTGCGCGCCCGCTCCGCTTTGAATCCGCTCGCAACTCGCTAGTGTGATAAAGCCCTTAAAGTTGACATAACGTGATGATTGCTTTTCTAGCAAGTTATCAAATCAAATTAGGTACTACCTGCCTATTTTATTTAGTCCAATATACGAACGGAAATCACTCTTTTCTAGAAGCCAAGGCTTTGTTTGTATGTAAAGAGAGATCGACAACGAACCTGAAATTCTACGAATCCTACTTGAATGAAACTTCTCGGGAAAACAGTTTACCAAACAAGTTGCATACCTATTCATTAAATTTTCCGAAAACTTGAATTAGGAATTGCGAAATGATTTTTCTACCTTGCAGCAAAGTTCTGAGAAGGCAGCCTTCGCAACGTCTAAGAATAGATTGCCCTATCACTGACGGTTTGTGGGTGGTGCTGTGCTAAGCTAAAGGCGACCAAGGAATTATCAGACGGGACAATAAATTAATAACAAATGGGGAAAAATATAAGGGGGAAAATATAATGACCACCAAAAATAACTTTGTGACCACTAACATCTATCACCTAAAATATCAATTGATCACCAAATTTAGTCAATTGAGCACCAAATTTTAATGAGGTGGTTGATGACAAACTAGTTTTGCCCAGGCCGACTTGGGGCACCCCGGGTTATTTTTTATAAACCATTCAGAAGTAAAAGCCTCGCGAAGCGGGGCTCCGTCGACCAGTCTCCCTCGACTCGGATGCAAGAGCCTAATATGTAGTTCAATTTATGGTGGTCATTAACTAAAAATATAAATTTTTGGTTCTAATTTCATGATAAAATGGGGATTAATTTTTGTGATCATTTACTAATTTTGGCAATCAAAATTGTTTTTTTGCCGTTACATTTTGCTAAATCTGGTGGTTCGTTAATTGTATGCCAAAATATAATGTTCACCAAAAATAACTTTGTGACCACTAACATCTAAAATATCAATTTGGCTTCGTCGACCTCTCCTTCGACTCGGATGCAATAGCATAACAGTTAAATTTCTGGTGGTCATTAACTAAAAAAATAAACTTTCGGTTCTAATTTCACGATAAAATGGGGATTAATTTTGGTGATCATTTACTAATTTTGGCAATCAAAATTGATTTTTTGCCGTTACATTTTGCTAAATCTGGTGGTTCGTTAATTGTATGTCTCTTATTTGCCAAAGTGTCTATGTAAAATGAATAAACTAACAGCCATTTTCTATAACTTACTTACGTATAACTGTTAGTTAATATACCTTCGCTCGTAGCTATCGGTGTTTCTATAAACAAAGCTAGCTTGAAATATCCTATCCGCGTCATCTACCTGCCACTTGATTCATAGAAAAATCAAAGAAAGATTTCCTGTGACGTTTTGTATCTAACCGTCCGTAAGCAAAATGTCAGACAGATAGCAACCTACCGAAACCTGCTAGTAAGTTTTTGAAAATGGCCGTCTGTCCCTATGTATGCGTAGATCTTTAAAACTACGCAACGGATTTTGATGCGGGATAGAGTGATTCAAGAGGAAGGTTTTAGTATATAATTTGTCAAGCGGGCAAAGCCGCGAGCATCAGCTAGTTACTTATAGAACGAAGTAGGTATAATCCTTTCCGGTAACCTCTTGGGAGCGAAAGAGCAGGTCCTTAGTGATGTTGTAGGTATGTAGGTAGTGGTACAATATACCTACATTCGTTACTACTCAAACATTGGGCCACTCACCTTAAATTTTAAGGTGAGAGCGTTACAAGGGCCTTTTAAGGCTTAAAAGGCCCTTGTAACGCTGCGCGATAACTTCATATTTAGGTGCAAATAGCTATATTATTATGATATTGTTTAATTAGGTACGTGACTTTTCAATAGTTAAGTATCTACTCCATTTATGACGAAAACAAGTCACAAGTAACCACATCATGCGTCTGTTCTATTGTGTAATAATTTGTAACGATCTATAGGCATGTTGTCTACGGGCTTTGGGCTTTATAAGATATGTTTCCGGAAAGTCGGGCTTGTGATAGGTTTATTATGGCCTGCGCAGACGAGGGATTTTTGTCCGCCGCGCGCCGGATAGAAATGACCATTCCTGTTCATTGGTCGTTGTGTTGTTTTTTCATCTAGGCATTGGTTGACGTCCATTGGTTGTTGCAAATTGCTCGCGGACAAATTGTCCATCGTCTGCCCAGCGCTTTACTCGGAAAACTCAAAAGCCGGATATAAAAAATGTCTCTTATACCTCCCTAATAGCGCACAAGACCTATGTGTATGTACCTATGGGTTAGAAGAGGACTCTGGAATGAAGGGTCTCTAGATTCACCACACCCGAAAGCTATTTAAGGTGAATGTTCCAGGGTAGCCCGCGAAATTCAAATTTTCTTACGTTTTTTGCAATTTACAGGTCAGTGCTAGGTTGTATGTTGATTAAAATATTATTCGCGGTTGTTAGACGTATGTAGTTACAGATTAATATTCATCAAAATCATCAATACAACCCTCAAAGTTCATAAAGGTGTAAAAATGACTTTAACAAGGTCAAAATCATTCCTACACCTTTATGAACTTGGAGAGTTGTATTGATGATTTTGATCATTATAATATTCTGTAACTACATACGTCTTACAGTCGCGAACAATATTTTAATCAACATACAACCTAGCACTTGCCTGCAAATTGCAAAAAACATGAGAAAATTTGAATTTCGCGGACTGCCCTTGAGCATCAGCCTTAAATACCAGGTTCTTACAGCAAAATTTTTCCCCAGGTATGTGAGAACGTCGGCGGTCGTCTTCTAGTCCGATACGACGGCGCTGATGAAGACCTCACCCAGTTCTGGATCTTCTTCTCGAACCCTCGACTGAGTAGCTTCGGCTTCGTTACCAATAAGGTAAGTCAATTTCATTGCAACCAGTATTTCTTTCTCCCATGATTTTTAAATACAATGTTGTGTTGTCTGTGGTTTCTCGTAGATTTTTTCCAAAGAAGGAGAAAGAAGAGTCCTGGTCTTAATCCAAATCTGCCTGCACTAACCCGCATTGGGTTTGCGTGTTTTTGGCACACAAATTAGAGATTAGAGAATTATCCCACAGATTAGGGGTTTGCGTGTTTTTTGGCACACAAATTAGAGATTAGAGAATTATCCCACAGATTAGGGGTTTGCGTGTTTTTTGGCACACAAATTAGAGATTAGAGAATTATCCCACAGATTAGGGGTTTGCGTGTTTTTTGGCACACAAATTAGAGATTAGAGAATTATCCCACAGATTAGGGGTTTGCGTGTTTTTTGGCACACAAATTAGAGATTAGAGAATATCCCACAGATTAGGGGTTTGCGTGTTTTTTGGCACACAAATTAGAGATTAGAGAATTATCCCACAGATTAGAGGCCTAGCAGTGAGGACCAGTCCGCATAGGCAGTTTAATTGTTTATAGTCTACCTGTGACACAAATTACATCCAAATCCGTCCAGCTGTTAAAGCGCGATTGAGTAACAAACACTAACTTATACTTTCACATTTAAAACGGTAGGAATGCGTCATACTGCCTTGTGTTCTGCTGATTATATTTTTGGTTTAGAACTCGTTCTTACAAGCTTTAAATAGTGAGAAGTGGAAACTGGAAAAAACTGATGGGCTCTTTCGTCCTTTTAGTTGAGCCATACATATTATATTGTGCTATTTTTATTTAAACTCTTTTTACAAAAACTCAAGGTTACTTGATAAGATTGTGTTATGACGTAGTTCGATTATGAGTCATGGCCTAGAACAGTACTGTCTAATAGGTCATCTCTAAAAGTGTGATAAACAAACTGCATAACTCAGATTGAGCTGCATAAGATGTATTTAGCGATAACGTTCAAATCGACATTGTCCTCATTGAGCCCGCATCCGCGCGGTGTCTCGCTTTTTCGCGCGAATGCGGACAATAACGATAATAGTTTGACAGTTAAAAAATCTCGCGCTGCGCTTCGCCATATGTGCGCCCTAACACTATCTCGGGCAATGATATATAAACTATAGATACGTTGTCCGCACTCTGACAACATGAAATGAAGCCAATTGGCCACATCGCGCTTAGTTACGCACCAACCTGTCGCGCGACGCTACGTTTGTTTATAATTAAATCAATCCTGTGACGTGACTGAAGATGTATATTTATCTCCCTCTCGCAACAGGCATCCCGCCGTTCGGTGTCATATTTTCTTTCTCTTTCTTCACGCTTATAAGTAGTTCTAGTATTTTCGCCGTTTTTAAGCGCCGCGATGTTGGTTCATGACGTGTCTATATATAATACGTCATTGATCTCGGGGGTGTCCCCGAAGCAAGCTCAAAGGCCACAGTCTCTTATGATCAAGTGTGTGTACACTTGATCATGACTTTAAAGAGACTGTGGCCTTTGAGCTTGCTTCGGTGTTTTTTTCTCCAAAGTAGTCGAATAGGAGACACCGACTCTATCCAAGTAGTTTTAAAACATAATTTATTATGGGAGAAAATATGATGACCACCAAAAATAAATTTGAGACCACTAAACACCTACCTATTACCTATAATAATCAATTGATAGGGTATGGCGGGGTCGAATGAGCGAGCGAAGCGAGCGAATACACCCCGCCATACCATTTTCTGCCTAGCCTTTTCCCAACTATGTTGGAGTCGGCTTCCAGTCTATTCGGATGCGGCTGAATACCTACTAGAATTTTACATGGAGCGACTGCCTATCTGACCTCCACAACCCAGTTAGTACTAGGTAATACGATACTCCTTGGTAAGACTGGTTGTCAGAGTTTTTGGGCCACTGACTACCTGTAACAACTGTCAAAGATCTACAAATGATAGCCGGAACCAACAGCGTAACGTGCTTTCCGAGGCATGGAGGAAACTCGGTATGTAAGGGTGATCACCCATCCACAGACCAACCTAGGCAAGCACGGCTTAACCTAAAGATCGACCCGAGCGGCTGTTATCATTTAACCACGAGCTCCTCATACCCTTTTTTTTTTTTTTTTTTTCGGATGTAAATCATCAAATGACTTCTTCCGCTCTGGACGGAGCAGGAGGGAGTGTCAGATTTTTACTGACTAAAACCCATCCATGTTCCTTCATCGCCCTTTGTGTTCCGGGGCCACGGTATCTCTTTCGAACAGTCCCGCAACCCCGGCAGGCATCGGTCCTTGCGGACCCCTTCCTTTTTGCTGACTCTCTTTGAGGCGCCCGTGGAACACGAACGCGCCGTCGACACGGCCTGTCGTCATGAGACGGACAGACGGCGAGCTAGCCCATAGCCCATAGCCCACCGTCCACAGGCTCGCGCCTACGGTGGCCGGGGACCACGTGGTGGCCCCGACGCCCGGGACGTCTCCCGCGGCGGCCGGGATGCTGAGAGGTTCTCTCCCTCTCCCGTTCCGCCACCTCCTTCTCTAGCATTACTGCTTCGCAGAAGGAGGTGACGGCGTCCCATTCCGTCTCGCTCCGGACCATGGCTTGAACCAGGGCCGGACGCGAGAGGTCGCCGCCGCCAATAGCTCCTCATACCCTTCGTGGTAATTTTTTATAAACCATTCAGAAGTAGGAGTCCCGCTAATTTTTGCAATCGAAAGTGATTTTTTTGCCGTTACATTTTGCTAAATCTGGTGGTTCGTTAATTGTATGCCATTTATTATTGATGTGTAAAAGTATTTTTACAAAGATACCGGCACGGTTCTTGAGCGCTCGGCGGAAGAGTGGGGATCGCTTTGCGCATCGTGCACTTATACGCGCCTCACTTCATACCACCAAAGGGACTCAAACTCAATAACTTACTTTTGCGCAGGTGAAGGTCAGCGCTCAAGAATCGTGCCGATGATTTGTACAACCAATTAAAAAAAAATAAGTATCATTTAAGTAAACGTCCGTTTTTCCGTATGTAAAGTTCCTTTATAAAACGAACCTGTTTCACTGTTTTGTTTTACTCTTAGAAAGCGATCTATATAATCCCTTTCCAGTTCGCCCCCGCCTGCCTGCGTCTGGTCTGATTTCCAAGTATTTTGGTCCATTATATGGAAGCTTCAGAAGCTCGTGCATTATTGATTGACTCGTTCAACTATCCAGATTTACTTGTCTTAACATAGGTATTTTGAAAAGTTGTGGATTGTATCAACTGTTCCAATGGTCCAGATTTAATTTAGGTGAATGTGCAATAATAAACTCGTAAGGGGGGACCCGAACATGGTATAATGTTAGAGTCGGTATGATTGCATAGTAGGGTGACAAAATACGTAACGTTTCAAATCAAATCAAATCATAATTTATTTGTTAACATAGGTAAAAAAAAAAGTACAGATGTTATATTATGTTTGATGAACAGAGCGCTATGTCACAGTTTTACAATTCATACAGTTGGAAAACGCCTTTGATGTTGAACGATGCCGCCACGCGTGTAGGTACTTAGGCTCTGAGTCGCAAGCGTGTAAGGGTTGTCAAAAAATAATAATAAAAGAAATGTGTTTTTGTAATCATTTATTTACATTATTAATTCATTAATTCAATATTAATTTACAAGACATACTTATACTTATACTATTTTAAACACTATTATCACTAAATATTTACAAAACAAAAAAAGACGTGGATTACTTTAATATAGTTGTACTTTAAATACTTTCAAGGTTTTTTTATATTTTTACTATACCTACGGTATGGTACTCATTATTATCTCCTAAACGCGTGGACCGATTTACATGATTCAAACGGATAAAATGGTTTTAGACCTAGACCTTTCATTTGGTACCAAAATCGTCAAGATATCTCAACAAACAAAAAATCACATTTTCAAATTGCTCCCGTAATTATCCAACATGTATGAAACGCGTTACAATTCTTTTGATATACCTACGTTCACAATTAGCGCAGTAGAGTTGGCCGGCAGAGCTATAGGTGTAGGTATAGGAGGGCTAAGGCATAAGGTCTGTCTTGACGTACCTACTTGGCGTTTTAGTACTAGATGGTTATTTGGTTAGGTAGCTAATTCGAATTTATAGGAAGATAAACTTACCTCTCGTCACGGGGAAATCTATGAAATTTTATATTTTTATCCTTATTGGTGCTCGTCGAGGCACGCCCGTATACGCAACAAGTGTACACCATTATATTCAAGTTTTATAACGATTTTATTATTAATAGTATTAACAACGATTTACACAGACGCGTCAGCCCTAAACGTCCAAGTCTATGAACTGCGCGGGATCGTAGCCCGCGTACCGCGTCGCCCAGCCCCCCGCAAGATCCCTGCCGTTGCTCCACGGAAGCTGTGACGGAAGTACATTCGTTGCGCAACTGTATGGATTGTAAAACTGTGGCTATGTTATGCCAGGAGGCGTACACAAATATGGTGTGCAAATCTAGCTGAGGATTACAATTATTACTAAATATTTGAAAGTCATGCAATAAGGTATGGTAAAAACTATGTCACAATAATTAAAATGTCAAAGTTGTCAATATTAATATTTTTCTCAAACCTCAATATAATTTTGTAATTCTAAATTAATTCGTCATTTAAGTATTCGTCAATAGTGTAATAACATTTATCAATCAAGAATAATTTCATTTTTTTCTTAAATTGTGTAAAATTTAATTCTATTATGGCGTCTGGAATTTTATTAAAAATGCGTGGAGCCATACCAAGGACTTTTTTTGTTACTAATGCAGTTTTACATTTACAATTACTCAAAGCATTTTTGTACTGACTACGAATTGGAACATTTCGTACCATTGTCATTTTTTCAAAAAGGTTGGTATTGGTTTTAACGAAGATACTAATTTCTAATATGTATAAAGCTGGTAGCGTGAGTATTTTTAATGATTTATAGTACGGTGCACAGCTGTCATCTGTTTTCAGACCACACATGGCTCTAATGCACCTTTTTTGTGCCTTGAATAGTAATCCCTTATCTGGGGAATTACCCCAAAAAATAATTCCGTATCGTAGGAGTGAGGCTACTAGCCCATGATAGGCAACAAGTAACGCGTCTATATTTACTGTCCTAGCCAATTGAAAAAGTGCATAGGCAGATTTTTTTTTTTTTACATAGCTGTTCTATATGAGCTTTCCAATTAAGGTTGTTGTCAATATGGATACCTAAAAACACACTTACTTTTACTTCTTCTATTTCGTTGCCATTGTAACTGACACAAATTTTTGGAGCTTCAATTCTTTGGCGGAAATGCATTAGTTTGGTTTTCTTGAGGTTGATTATTAAATTATTCATATTAAGCCAATTAATTATGTCAGTAAGAGTATTATTAATGTCAAATTGATAAGTATTTAAGTCATTACATTTTACTATGGCAGTGCTATCGTCTGCAAACAAAATCATTTGTTGCTGTGTCACTTTTGGCAAATCATTTATGTAAATGAGAAATAAAGGTGGCCCAAGCACGCTACCCTGAGGCACTCCATATTTTATACTCCTGAAATTTGATACTTTGTTTCAAAATTCCTGATGGAAAAACCCAATAACACTTTGCCCGACCTGGGAATCGAACCAAGGACCTCATGCTGAGTCGCCACCACTAGACCAACGAGGCAGTCATTTATTTCATATTGTTAACAATAAATGTCATGGTAATAGGCTTATCCCCAATAAAATGGAACCTAACTTACCTAACTGTCGAAATGTGGGTGTACTGTACACATCTGCATACCCCCTCAGAGCATACAGGCGTGATGTTATGTTATGATGTTGTGAAAACAACAAACATTCAAGCGATTGCAGCAATCACGATCGATTTGCCTATATATTGCCTAATGTCTATTATTGAAAAGTTCCATTGTATATGTATATCTCCGTAGATCACCATTAGATCTTCACCAAATTTAAACGGGACCACCACCGAAGTAATTTTCTTCCAAACAAAAAAGAATCAGTTCACAATTGGCGAAAATAAGGTTGAACATACACAAAATATCCAGACGAATTGATAACCTCCTCTTTTTGGAAGTCGGTAAAACAAAAAATTGGTTGCCTGTAAAGTCGGTATACGGGCGAAAGTTTTACGTGACAACGACTTTGAGTGGTAAAATAAACTTTTTATGTCTGTCTCTCTCGCTCTTAGGCGGGCTAACCATGCCCGAGTGGAAGGGACGCGTGCCTCTCACTCGCTCTCATTGTGAGCGCATAACGTGAGCGGAGCGTAACGCAGTTTCTTGAAGTGTCACCCGGCAAACCAATTTATAAGACGTTGTCACGTCAAAAGGTCGAACTAACCAGCAATGGTAATTGCCGATCGGCACGATTTATGTTAAGGCGGAAAGGTGCAACTGTTTCGGGTCGGCTTTCTTGTCCAACAAATGCTGCTAAATTAAACATCATCATCAAATTAGCAAACTCCACTGACGCGTAAAATGGTTTGTCGTGCCCTTTTATGAAACTCCACCTACACAACCTTTAACACTTGCCCTATTGATATTCCAGTCATTCAAACCATCCCCCTTTGGGCAGTCCAGTAATGAAGTTAGTGTAGCTCCAATCAAAGGTCATTCAATGTTTAATTAACTGGTTTGTTTCTCTTCGAACGCAGGGAAAACATAAATTACTTACATGGCTATCATGCGTTATGCATTAAGGGCGGGTTAGGAATTTCAAATTAAAATTTCGTCACTCAGTCTCAGTTTTATTAGAGAAATTTGATGCTTTATAAACATAAGATATTTAAGGAAACTTCATCATCAGCAACTTGCTCTAAACTAAAATACAGCCTTGTGGAATCGGAAGTGCCGTACTATAATATGTACGACCGAGAATCCTACGAAAAGAGCAAATCATGTAAATTCTAATCAACGTGCTTCATATAAAATTAAAAGCGCTATCGACTTTCAACGCCATCCGGCCATCCCGTCGTGTCGCTCCGTGTAGCCTAGATTCGAAGTAATTTTAGCTCGAATCAAAGCTCCATTGTTACTTTATTTATCAATATTCCGTATTACAAGTATGTAGGTCGGTAAACATGAGAAACCGTAATTCTCGTCACTTGAACCGATCGGTTTGATTGACCTCGATATTAATAGCAGTCTTCAACCGGTAATGTGTTAATGATTTGACGTAGGGTAAGTAGTACAATCGGAAATAAGAATTTAGGTATGTTGTTAGTTATTTCCTTGTATTTATACATCTTTGCGGTCGTTAAGGGTTTGGGAGAAGCCCAAAAGTCTGACAGTCTTACCTAAGGGTATCGTGTTAATGCGTATTGCGCAGTAACTGGGTTAGGACGGGCATATAGGCAGTCGCCTTCGTGGTATTCAGGCGCATCCGATTAGACTAGAAGCTCCGATTGGACTGTTGCTGAGGAGTTTGCTCCGCCGCTTCTTCCAGTTTCAGCACTAGGAAGTGATTTTTGAATGTCTTTTGTAGTTTGATGTTCAAAATGTGCTGATCGCTGAAGTGCAATTTCTTTGATTTTCCTCTCGCACTCCATGAGAGAAGAAGATCAAATATATTGCATCTGCCACTATCAGCTTGTGTCTGCATTACCCAAACGTTGACTGGTAGATAATGCTTGCCATTAAGGCTGTGTGCTTAAAACATCTAAATATATAAAAGAAGAAACTGACTGACTGACTGACTCATCTATCAACGCACAGCCCAAACCGCTGGGTCTACAGATTCCAAATTTGGCAAGTGGGTTCCTTATGTGGTCTAGGGGTGCACTAAGAAAGGATTTTTCAAAATTCACCCCCTAAGGGGGTTAAACTGGGCTCCAAAGTTTGTATGGGGAAACAAGATTAGTTAGACTATTTTATTCGAAACTTCACTGAAGTGCTCCCATTGATAAATGAGTAGAAACAGGTTTCAGGTTTTTTCAGAATTCAAACCCTAGGAGCCCCGAAATGGGGTGACAAAGTCTAAAAATCTATGCACAGCCCAAACCGCTGAGTCTAGAGATTCTAAATTTGGCACATTGGTTCCTTATGTCCGCTAGTAAATAGATAAAGTTTTTGCGCTGACCCCAAGGAACATAACTATTGATTATGATGGTATAAACGTACGTAATGTTAAGTGATTTCTACACAGGGTTCTCCGTGGCAGTTCAAGTACCCCGGCAAAGTGAATAAGTTCTCGTGCAAGAACAAATTGAGCACACAACTGCGGCAGAGCGCTGAGGAGGCTATCTCGGAGCCCACGCCCGCAGACCTGTTCCAGGTAAGTTTTACTATCAGAAAATAATATATTAACCCGTGTATCCGATGATATTTCCAATGGGGAAGGCTGGTCAAAGCTGATTGTAGATGGCGCGTCCATAGCTTAGACCCAATCTGACCAATGAGGTCAAACTGTTTTGAAATATAAAATGACATTGACAGATTTTCAACCAATAACGATGTTTGGTACAAGCGATGCTAGCGCCATTAGTTCCACAGTTGCCATCCCCATTGGTACAAATTACGTACTTTTATACAAACTATCAAAATTCCATAATTATTGCTCAGTTAATTTAATTAAGAAACTCTTCATGCTTCCTAGAACACACCAGTTTAGGCCGTGTGTTGTCTATCAGTAAGATAAGTACCCAGTACATTTTTCAAGTTTGATTCACAGCTTGTGTGGTTGATTTAATACAGACAAATGCCAGTTGGTCGGCAATAATAAAAATTGTGATTTGACTAAAGAAAAACTAAAAATAAATGAATTATTCCAAACCTGAACGTCAACTAACTATTACATTATATTCTTGGAGGGATAAAACTGCGACTCCATCTGCTCTACCTTGTTTGTATTTTGGGTTAATCCTCGCTGGTGTTGTTTTTGAAAACATCGCGTGTTATTTTCCTGTTTACGATGAGAATCGACAGGGGAAGTGTTCTGTTCCCAATAATTAAAGAAAATATTGCCTGCTGGCAAACTTCGGTTTTTTAATCGGATTTTGTTACCAATTTCAAGGGTTTTATTTTTTGAACGGAACCCAATTCTTATTCTAAAATAAAAGTAGTTGTAGTTACTCCTTACAACACCAGCACATCTACCAGCATATCTACCAGTACAAGTCAAAAGCGGTCTAACCGTTTCGGAGATTAGTCGGAACAAACAGATAGACAGACAATAATTTAAAGAAAATGTATTTTTGTTATAAGTGCCGTAAATATTTTCATATGTATTCAGTAAAAACCTGTTAATTTGATATTTCAAACAGACACTTCAATTTATTTATCAGTATAAATTTATAGCTGTAACTTTTTATGTAGGCTATTAATATAGTTTAGGCTGTGCAAATCTGTTTATAAAGTTATCCCATAAGTATATTTTCTTGTCACTTCGAACAAGAAGAAGACGACTATTAACATTTTTTATTCCTCTCTTCCACAGCCAAACCAAAACTTGGAATCGCACAACTTCGTGAGCGGCATGAAGGTAGAAGCTTTAAGTCCCCAAGACATGCGCACCGTCCGTCCAGCGACCGTCACCAAAGTGTTCAACAATCTACACTTCCTTGTAGTCATCGACGACCACATGGAGGACTATGAGGACTCCAAAATGGCGTGGCTCTGTGACTCCATGCACCCATACATATATCCTATAGGATGGGCACAGAAAAACGGCCTAACCTTCAAAACTCCCAAAATCTGGAAAGAAGGCCCCTTCGATTGGGACGAGTACCTCACATTGACGTCATCGGTACCAGCCCCAGATTACTGCTTCGGCAACAAAATACCACTGAAAGGCGTCGAAGTCAATATGAAATTAGAAGCCGTTAATCCGCAAAATCATGAAGAAATACACGTTGCGAATGTAGATTGTATTGTCGAACACATGTTATTTGTAGAACTTCTGCCTATAGGAGAGAAATACTGGTACGCACAAGACAGTGACTTGTTATTCCCAGTCGGTTGGTGCGACAGCAATGACTACGCTTTACACATTCCCGATACTACGGTCGAGAAGGAGCAACCGAAGCCGGTTGAAGAAAATACTGTCAAAGAAGAACCGAAGTGTTCAGACGAATGGTGCGATAGGATTTTCTTTAACTACAAGTGTTACGCGGGACCATCGATAAGTAAGAACAAATTATCTCAGTTGCCAAAGCACGTGGGTCCGGGACCGCTGTCGCTGGTGCTGAAGGAGGTGCTCAACAAGATCATCTCGGCGTCGTACAAGCCTGCTAAGCTGCTCAAGGATTGGGAGACTGAGGGACCGCCGGAAGAGGGCATGAGGCTCGAGATGTTGAGGGCAAAGTGAGTATTCGATGATATTTTTATCTCGATTTCCTGTAGCCGAATCATTTTTGTATCTTTCAAAATTCATGCCAGTTCTTTTAGGTACTTATAACAATGGCATCGTATGACCTACTGTGAAGGATGGTATAATGTCTAGATATTATTTAGTTAACTAAAAAGACGGTGAAGTGTTTCGCCATTGTCAGTTCTGAATAAAATATAACACTTAAAGTACTTTTTTTTAAGCTGAATAAGAGTTCCATTCAGTTTAAAAAAAAATCTCCCATACAAAAAAAAACGCAAATCTTTTTTTCTCACGTGTGGAGCTGCTAGTACCATCCATACGTTAATATTACGTAAAGGGGTATACCAGAGACATTGCATTTTTTGTTTTAATTCCTCACTTTGAGTTCCTATGAGAGCTCGATTTTTAGACCATTGTGCGGCGCCTCCCTTACTCTCTTCGTACATCTTGACGTAATTTTAGACCATTGTGCGGCGCCTCCCTTACTCTCTTCGTACATCTTGACGTATTTTTAGACCATTGTGCGGCGCCTTCCTTACTCTCTTCGTACATCTTGACGTATTTTTAGATCATTGTGCGGCGCCTCCCTTACTCTCTTCGTACATCTTGACGTATTTTTAGACCATTGTGCGGCACCTTCCTTACTCTCTTCGTACATCTTGACGTATTTTTAGATCATTGTGCGGCGCCTTCCTTACTCTCTTCGTACATCTTGACGTATTTTTAGATCATTGTGCGGCGCCTTCCTTACTCTCTTCGTACATCTTGACGTATTTTTAGACCATTGTGCGGCACCTTCCTTACTCTCTTCGTACATCTTGACGTATTTTTAGATCATTGTGCGGCGCCTTCCTTACTCTCTTCGTACATCTTGACGTATTTTTAGATCATTGTGCGGCGCCTCCCTTACTCTCTTCGTACATCTTGACGTATTTTTAGACCATTGTGCGGCACCTTCCTTACTCTCTTCGTACATCTTGACGTATTTTTAGATCATTGTGCGGCGCCTTCCTTACTCTCTTCGTACATCTTGACGTATTTTTAGATCATTGTGCGGCGCCTTCCTTACTCTCTTCGTACATCTTGACGTATTTTTAGACCATTGTGCGGCACCTTCCTTACTCTCTTCGTACATCTTGACGTATTTTTAGATCATTGTGCGGCGCCTTCCTTACTCTCTTCGTACATCTTGACGTATTTTTAGATCATTGTGCGGCGCCTTCCTTACTCTCTTCGTACATCTTGACGTATTTTTAGACCATTGTGCGGCACCTTCCTTACTCTCTTCGTACATCTTGACGTATTTTTAGATCATTGTGCGGCGCCTTCCTTACTCTCTTCGTACATTGATACAGAACAAAGACAAAACTAAAGGAAATCTTGGTTTTATTCAACAATAAAATTACATAGCGTATTATAAGCAGACAAATCGCTTGACACCACGATTTGACATTACTACGACAACATAGTATCGATATGATCTCCTTATTAGATAAGAAGGTTTCATATCATACATCTTGACGTATTTTTAGATCATTGTGCGGCACCTTCCTTACTCTCTTCGTACATCTTGACGTATTTTTAGATCATTGTGCGGTGCCTTCCTTACTCTCTTCGTACATCTTGACGTATTTTTAGATCATTGTGCGGCACCTTCCTTACTCTCTTCGTACATCTTGACGTATTTTTAGATCATTGTGCGGCACCTTCCTTACTTACTCTCTTCGTACATTTTGACGTATTTTTAGACCATTGTGCGGCACCTTCCTTACTCTCTTCGTACATCTTGACGTATTTTTAGATCATTGTGCGGCGCCTCCCTTACTCTCTTCGTACATCTTGACGAATTTTTAGATTATTGTGCGGCACCTTCCTTACTCTCTTCGTACATCTTGACGTATTTTTAGATCATTGTGCGGCACCTTCCTTACTCTCTTCGTACATCTTGACGTATTTTTAGATCATTGTGCGGCGCCTTCCTTACTCCCTTCGTACATCTTGACGTATTTTTAGATCATTGTGCGGCGCCTTCCTTACTCTCTTCGTACATCTTGACGTATTTTTAGATCATTGTGCGGCGCCTTCCTTACTCTCTTCGTACATCTTGACGTATTTTTAGATCATTGTGCGGCGCCTTCCTTACTCTCTTCGTACATCTTGACGTATTTTCTAGATTTAAGTCATTGTCCCTATCCGTGATTCCTGACCAAGATAAACGGTACAACACGAACAACACAAAAATCATAATCTGCTTTTCGGAGCCAACTGGTCATTGTTCGCCCGTTAAGTTCTAGTGTAACGTGTAAAAATTGGCAACTTTATAATTTTGCTTCAGCTAAAAGGTGTAATTTCATGTTATTAGCGTATCCCACGCTAATAACATGAAATTACACCTTTTCTGACATTTCTTCTGATAGCTTCTGTATACTAGTTAATCTGTGAATTGCAGACTAAAGTCCAGCACGTACCACGCGTACGTGCCGATAGCGCGGTGTGCGCCGCAGGTGGCGTCGTTCTGTCGCGCCGTGTGCGTCAAGCTGCAGGCGTGCCCGTGCCTGTTTGGGCCCGACGAGACCGTCACCTGCCCCAACGACTGCCAGCAGGTCGACAAGTCTACCTTCCGTGAGTAATGTACAAGGATCTTTTGACGCGTGCCCAAAATGGGTACTTACGCAGCCGTCTTGTTTCCTTAATACAGTATTAGTCTGTGATCTTTGTGCTGCCACTGACGACTTGGAAGAGGCAAAGTTTTGGGAAAACACTTTCTTGCTAACGAAACAAAAAAGAATATGTCACGAACCAAGTTTGCAAATGTGTACCAACAACGTCCGCCTGTCATTATCATTCAAGCACCAAAACATCTTTGCACTGTAGGTACATACATGCTGATACACATGACTCCGTGAACAAATTCTTGCAAAAAATTTGAATCCTGACCTAGTTTTGTGTTTATTACTGTTGATATGGATGCACCATGTAAAGTTTTGCTGTTCATTTAAAATGCCACGTAAAAAAGGGCCTTTAATTTCGACAATTATTTCTAAAATCCAACTCTATAGTACAGACTTTCATGTATAGGGATATAATTATTAATCAAAATAACAAATTCCAGATCACAACACCGAGCGCCGTGGAAGACCTAAAGGCAGCCTCAACGGTCGAAGGAAAAAGAAAAAGGCTGCTCCAGAGAAGAAAGAAAAGGAGCTGCAGCCGTCGCAGGAGAGCGAGAGCAACAAGGACGTGGAGTCTGTGGAGAGCTCGCACAGTGCGGGCTCCACGCCGCCCTCCGAGCCCGGCACGCGGCCCGGCTCGCCCGACCGTGCAGCCAAGCGGCCTCCGCACCGCTACCCCAAGCTGGAGATGAAGACCCGCGGCGCCAAGCTACCCAACTTCGCCCTCCAGATGAAGGAAGCCCACTGGAACAAAAAAGACGTCCAGACCATCTACAGCAACACCTGCGTCAAGAAACAAAACTCGCAGGACAGCGACACGGAGAACGAGACCAGTTCCAACTCTAGAGATGCCAAAAATATTTCCGACGTGTCCGACTCCGAGGAACCAGAACTGAAAAAGTTGAAATTCAACACTTATGATCCCCTCCCGTCCGATAACAAAATGTTCGAGAAGGACATGGCGATGTCCTGGATGAAGGGGAAATTGAAGCTGTCTCCAAACCCGCTAGACTGGTCGGTCGATGACGTATACGCGTACTTAAGAAGCACTGACGACTGCAAACTTATTGCAGAGAAGATGAAGCAAGAAGAGATAGACGGGCAAGCCTTCGTGATGCTAGATCTGCCCGTCATTAGGGAATTTTTGCACATGAAGAAGGAATTCGCGCTCCAACTTAGTAAACATATAGCTATGATGAGGTGGTATATAATCAATTTTGAAGAATGTGGTGAATCGTGATTTTGTTCCTTGTTCTATTCTTTGTCTAGTCCACAATAAAGTATTTGTTGAATAATTTTAAACGCATTTATATATTCAAAAATATATATGAATAACATCAACCCTCAAAATGTTGTATAAAGTTCCCTGCACAAAAACCTTACAAAAACAGTATTTCGTTGTCGAGATAATTATTTGAAGGTAAACATAGCCAAATGAGAACAAAAACGATGAATAAAATAAAAACAGTAGTGGCCGCAGATAGAAGGACTGTATTAAAAAAAAAAAAATCTGCAACATATAAATCAAAAGTTGTATCAATACAAACAAGTTTTGTATGAGGCAAAATCTTACAAAGCGTCTCCGAGGTAGAAAAACTATCAAAGTGGTGGTTAAGGCGAATATTGTAACTTTGATGGCTTCTTATATCGCGGAAACGTGACGCTTAAAAAGTTTTCCCTCATTCAATACTTGTTTATATTGATGCCAGCTATTGATAAATACCAGTATTTTTTATTTTGAAAATAAACTAAAATGGCGGAAGTTAGGTAAGCCACGCTTCATACACAAATCTTACAACCCCTTTTTTACATTGTAACGGTAACCGAACCGTTTGTGCGTCGGTGCCTTCCACCTTGTATAAATATGGTAGATATTGGGTAAATCCCACGTATGGTATAGTATATATTTGAGGGAATAGGTAGGTACCGAAAGAAAAGGCCCTCGCCAAAGCGACTTTGCCTACGTCTAGATTAGTCCTCGCTACGTCACTGCGGTCAACCGTCTATTAACAGTAGGGTACTTACTGGATAGATAATATTAAAATACATTTTGTTGTATTTGAACAACAGGAAAATAATGTACCAATTTATAAATGTTTAGTGGATACTTCAAGTCCACTTTATTAATATAATAAATTATAAGAGACTCGATGCTTTCTGCCACGCATTTTGTGTGACTGCGTGCTGTCGTGCTGCTGCGTTGTTAAACATTAAATTGTGATTATTTTATAAGTTTTAAAGTTATCTAATTTCTTGTTGTGTAACCGAGTTCTACTTACGAAGACCTGTAAAGATGGGAACAACAACAATATTTTATTTCATCGTGTTAATATCATGTACGGCGTTATGTGAATGTGAGTATTACATGGTTTTTTTATTAGGGGTCCGTAGCCAAATGGCAAAAATGGAACCCTTATAGATTCGTTCTGTCCGTCTGTCTGTCTGTCTGTCCGTCCGTCCGTATGCCACATCCATTTTACTTCGAGACTGTTTGCACCACACACTTTGTAGAGTAGATGTCATCTATGAACCGATTCACAAAAGTGAAATTATGAGAAAAAATAGTTTGGTCCGTGGATGGGTGACCGCCCATTACATAACGAGTTTACCTCAGCCTCGGAAAGCACGTTTAGCCGTTAGTCCTGGCTGTCATTTGTATTGACAGTCGTTACAGGTAGAGACGTAGGGTTCAAGCTAGGTCCGTAAAGGGAACGGCCGCGGCAACCTCTTGGAATAAAGGGTGTAACGAAGCCGAAAGCCACTTATTCTCCCCATCATTGCGATAATGTTTTTGTTCTCCACCATACCTGGGAACCTTCTAGTTACGGATATTGGGTCAAAGTTCCAACTTTTTGACAAGTTTTTTTTTTAAAACAAGTTTTTAATGTAAGATTTTTACTTTAAACACCTCCACGACCCCCGTACTATTCAATCCATCCATCAGCACAATATTTTGAGTGCGTTACATTGAGTTCTACCCCAGAACATGATTTTTCACCCCAAAAAAAAAGTCGTTTCCCAGCAATAATTTTTGCGTAAAGTTACTTAGTTTGATGTACAGAATGCTTGGTCGACGGCTTCGTGATGAGGTCTTTTACACCCTGTATATCGGCGTAAAACTGACCTAACCAGATCTTTCCACAAACTGGCCGTAGTTTTCTGGTGTCGGCTAAATATACTAAATAGGTAAAGGTTCCACTATCGAGTCACGGAACCCTAAAACAGTCAATTTCTAACAATTTATTAGATCAGTTGGGTACTAAAAAATTGTCCCCAGTGACGTCACCGCCGAAGATCGTGAAGCAGCCGACACAAGAGGAGATCCTGTTCCAAAAGGCGCAGCCCGGCGAAGTGGACAAGCCGTTCATCATCGAGTGCGAGGCTGAAGGCGAACCGGCACCTAAGTACGTCACCTTGTTTTGATCATGGTTTTGATAAATTAAAAGTGCTTGTTATGGCCAGTGCACACCCGGGACGGTAGGGTAACGTAGAGTATTATATCTTTATCCAACGTAAATTCACACATGTAGAGCTGGTGGTAAAAAGATTTGTAGCGATGGTTTTTAACAGCACGCAAACACCTCACAAATATTTATTACAAAATAATATGCTTATCACGTTGAACGCCAACGCGGTCAGTGCTGACCGACAGCGAACTTTTCCTTCAGGCCAAGCAAAAATCACAGTTCTATCCAAATTTAGACCAACTGTTTTTTTAATTAGATACTTGTATCTAATGTCCAAATGTGGGTTTTAATTAACAAAAGTCAACTTAAGTTATTATTTCTGGAGATATTAAACGTCGGGCAGCACTGACCAACGCGGCTCATACGGACGAAAAAGCGGCTTTCCGTTACAGGGGGCCGGCGCGGGTCACGGCGTCAGGTCTCCAGTGTCCCCACTCGCGCCTCCTGAGTTTTGTTTAGTTTAAGTTTTTTTTCTTTTTTGGTTTTCTCCTCATCATCAGCCCGGAGGAATTTACTGCTAGAAGTGCTAGACAAAGGCCTTTCCAATTTCGCGCTAAACTTATTAATGTTTTAACAAATTATTGATTTTTTTTTAAAGTCCTTTACGTTTTTCAAAAACCATTATAGTTTGGCGTAACTAGAGGGCCACGCGGGTCAATGAATGAAGGATTTAGTTTGATACCACTGCCCTACGGCCTGTATGAATGGATCGAAAACACACGTAAAACGCGGTCAGCATTGACCGACGCGGCCCGAACGGAAAGCCTAGTTGTCGACCATCACTGACCGACGCGGCCTGAACGGGAAGTTGTATTTTTTTTGTTGGCGTTCAACGTGTTATGGAATATTTATTTCTCTATTGCAAGAATTTTGAAAATGGACGTGCCTTATTTTTATTTTATTTTATTTATTAAGGGACAATAAACAGCTACAATATGTGTTGTAGCCGAGTGCAATTAGACAAATAATACTCAAAAGGTGGAACGAAGTTTATAGTGGTCGGATTTTCATGAGACTTTTTTATTGAGTTCCTAGAGGAGTGGAGAAGAAAGTTAAAAAAAAAATCGCCTTTTTTTAAATTTTCTTTGCAATTTTTTTTTTCGTTTATGACTAACTTCAAATTCGCCGAATTCATATTATAGCGTAATAGTGTGATCTGCGTGCATCCATTAAATGCTAATTTGGTCTGTTTCTTTGTTCATTGTTGTCGATGTAATGCAATATTTCAAGTTTTTTGAAAATTTTCTTTTTTCTGCAATTATTTCTAAAATTTTGAATTTTAAGATCAAGATTTCTTTTGAAATTAGTAACTGATACTTTTTCACAGATAATTGAATGTAAAAATATACAACAAAACCATGTTTACGAGTGAAGTGACTAAAAATGTATTCACATATAATATCAGGAAATCGTCTATATAAAAGTTAAAGAAGTCCATTTTCCTCAAAATATTTTTATGACGGTCAACGTAAATATTATCCTTATTATATCTGCTATCCACAGATAACAAAAACTAAAAACAAAAATTGGTAGTACTCGATAAATGTTGATTATTGCTGATGAAGGTGGAATGGGGCCGCTGGTAAATTTACAAAAAATATCGTAATTATAACGTAACCATTTCTCACGATTTCTATCTAAGATAAGTTGCAAACTTGGGTCTCTGCGCGCAATTTAATATCAATACTGATACCGATACCACTCCCACTTCTTAGCAATAGAGGCCTTTTGTCATGTTTTACTTTTTCAGCAAAAACAATATTTAACAAGTATCCTTAAATATTTTTCTTTTTATTGTACCTCCATAGATAGCTAATAAAATGAGGAATAGGACGATAATTTATACATTGAGTTTCATAGCAGTATTTGGAAAAAAAATGCTTTCGTTAACATAGACGATTTTCTAACATTTCCAAATTAATTTTAAGTCACTACACTCATGGAAGTGGTTTTCATTAATGCTTTCTGGTCCAGTTATCTGTGAAAAAGCATCAGTTACCAATTTCAAAAGAAATCTTAGTCTTAAAATTCGATATTTTAGAAATAATTGCAGAAAATAGGATACTTTCAAAAATACTTGAAATTTACATTACGTCGACAACAATGAACAAAGAAACAGACCAAATTAGCGTTTAATGGATGCACGCAGGTCACACTATTACGCTACAATATGAATTCCTTGAATTTAAAGTTATTCATAGAAGAAAAAAAATATTTCAAAGAAAATAAAAAAATAAAAAAGTAGCGAGCGTCGAAATTTTTTTTTAACTTTCTTCTCCACTCTTCTAGGAACTCAATAAAAAAAGTCCCTTGAAAATCCGACCACTATAAACGTCGTTCCACCTTTTTATCTAATTGCACTCGACTATTGGCACAGAGTAATTAAAGATAATACAAAACATTAATAAGATTGCAGCCCACTACATTATCCGCATATTAACATGAGAAAATATGATAATGAGTGCCACTAGATAGGTAAGAAAAAAAATAAAAATGATAATAATTACATCACATTATTAAAAAATAATTATAGAAATAACAAATAATTATAGAAATATCCATTAAAGTAATTATTACAAATTAAACTACAAATTAAATAAACAAAATATTAATTACATCATGCAAATTAGAAATTCAATTTGATTTAATTGCTGGCAACAGAGTAGGTAATAATAAAACTAAAAACAAATAAATAATAAAATCTAGACTAGCTTACATTCGTAATAACATTATTGGTTCATAATAATTTTCATGACACTGGATTTAAATTTGGATTTTGAGCATACAAAAATATCAATATTAACAAAATTACAATTATAAGATTCAACCCACATTCAACCATTCGACGAATGGGGCAGCGCATACCAGAATTAGTTCGACAGGTATTAACAGCAAATAATACCTGCACGGGTACTACATATAATATTTTGCGAATGTAATAATATGAGAACCATGAGAACAAAGGATATATTAACGGTGCGTGGGACTACATAACATAGTTTGTCGTGAGATCAATACAGTCGAAATTACCATGAATAATACAATGCAGTACAGAAGCCTCTAGTTACTTACGTCTAGATTCTAGGTTGACCTGCCCATACTTATTCAGTATCTATCTATCATGGGGTTTTGGTTTCCGCACTTAGTCCCTAAAGTGGACCATTGTGCGTGAGCCGTGGTGGCCGTTCACTCCAACCAGCCCACCTCCCTCCAGAAGCAGATCAAACTTCCCGGTCTTCTCAGGGCGTCCGCAAGGGATCTTGGTGTTCCCAGGGTCTCCTCGCGAATCTTGGTAATGCCAGTGCACTCGAGGAGCACATGCGCCACCGTTTCCTCCGCCTCCATGCATGCTCTGCACAGGGGACTGTCAGTGATTCCTAGGGTGTGGAAGTGTTTATTTAGTGAACAGTGTCCAGTGATGGTCCCCGCCACCAGTCGTAGGCTATCTCTGTCCAGGCGCAGAAGGCGCCTGGTCAGCTTTGTGTCCAGGGATGGCATAGCTTCCTTGGATTGCCTACACCCTGGTGCAGAGGTCCACCATTTCTCCGCTTGTATTCGAGTGTGTTCCTTTACCAGCTTCTTAGTTGCTTGAAAGGAATAGGCACAATGGGCTCGGGTCCGTAGGGTTTTGTGCTGGATCCTCTTCTGGCAAGTTCATCAGCCGCATCGTTCCCAAGTGATCCACTGTGACCTTTGATCCATTGTAGTGTTACCGTGTTATGGTTTAGTACCGTGATTCGTTCTAGGGCATTATGGCATTCTAGTATCAATCTCGACGTTATCTGATTACTCTTTAAGGATTGAAGAACTGAGGCACTGTCGGATAGTATTCGAATATTGGTATCCGTAACCTCCCTGGCCTCTATAGCGTGTGTCGCTTGGATGATACCCACACACTCTGCTTGGTAAACAGAGTTGAGTACTCCAAGGGGTTTGGCTATTTTAATGTTTAGGTCGTCGGAGAACACTTCGAAACCTGTCCCGTCGTCGGTTTTTGATCCATCAGTGTAGATTCTTAGCTCTTTCGTACCTGAGTAGTCATACAACTCCGCTATGAGCTCTATGTTGTAGTGTTTTTGAAAGCAGTGGGTCTTCAGGATTCTGTCGCTGGGTGATGCCATCATGGGCTGTTCTTTGATAGCATCTTCTCTGATGCGTGTGTGTTTAATTCTGGAATCGTTACTTAGGGTGCCAGATACTTCGAGTCTGAAAGTCGCTTTGGCCGCCTCCTCTCTTACGACGAGGTGTAGAGGTGGTAGCCCCAGCATCGCCTCTAAGGCAGCAGTGGGGGAAGTTCTCATGCTGCCGGTGATTGCTACGCAGGCAAATCCTGGTAGTTTCTCGAGATCCTTTTGGGTCGTGCTTAGGTTGGTCCTGGGCCACCAAACTAAAGAGCCGTATGTAATGATTGGTCGGATAACTGTGGTGTATAGCCAGTAGGTGATTTTGGGGCTTATGCCCCAATTTCTCCCGAGGAGTCTCTTACATTGCCATAGGGCTATACTGGCTTTTGTGATGATATATTCGGTGTGTTTTGCCCAGTTCAGCTGCTTGTCCAAAAGAATACCCAGGTATTTGGTTTCAGTCGATAGGCTTAGGGTTGTCCCAAAGAAGCTTGGTAATTGTAACGTTGCCAGCTTCCTTTTCTTTGTGAAGAGGACGAGTTCCGTTTTGGTAGGGTTCACTGCTAGTCTGTATTCCTTGCACCAGTCTTCTACTATCCTTAGGGCTTGGCGCATAAGGTTGCATAGTGTGTTTTCGTGTGTGCCGTTTATTATTATGGTCAGATCATCGGCATAGCCTACCGTGTAGTAGCCTCTGCTGTTGAGACGTTTGATGAGGCCTACTATACTACGAGGTTCCATAGTAGTGGCGAAAGGACGCCACCTTGGGGGCAGCCCTTCGCCACTATTGCTCTGGTGGTGTCATTTACCGTAACTTGTACGGCTCTTAGTCGGAGCATGTTTGTGATCCATCCTCGCAGGGTCGAGTCCACACCGTGTTCCTCGAGGGCTGCGTTGATGCTATGGAAGACGGTTTTGTCAAAAGCGCCTTCTATGTCAATGAAGACGGCTAGTGAGGAGCATTTGTGGTCCACTGCACATTCGATCTTGGAGATCACACTGTGCAGCGCGGATTCTGTTGATTTTCCTGAGGAATACGCGTGTTGTTGTTTGTGGAGCGGTCGCTCCCGAAGAGGTCCGTCCCGCATGTGTCGATCACAGAGCCTCTCGAGGGTTTTCAGTAGGAAAGATGTTGGGCTTATTGGTCTGTACGCCTTAGGTTGTGTATAATCTGGTTTGCCTGGCTTAGGGATGAAAATTACTTTCACCTCTCGCCATGCAAGTGGTATGTATTTCTGTGCTATGCAGGCTCGGTAGATGGCGGTAAGCCACGGCGTTAGGACGTCTACTCCCCATTGTAGCAGGGCGGGGAAAATTTCGTCTAAGCCTGCGGATTTATATGGTTTAAAAGTCTTTATTGCCCATTTTATTCTCTCTGCGGTTACTATGGTGCGGGCTCTGGCCCAGTCTTGATCATTTGGTGTGTGCGTTGGCTCACTTGCCCAGGTTCTGTCCTCAGAGAGATTGCAGTCTGGGAAGTGGGTTTCCAAAAGGATTTTACTTGTTTCGTGGTCCGACTTGGTGTAAGTGTTATCTGAGGTTACTTATTCAGTAATTGAGAGTACGACAATACGTTTTATGGCATCTATAATGCATGGGTCGTAGAAACTTGCGCTGGACTTTTTCAATTTCGTCTATGTATTTCTGGTAAAACGGGTTCCAGATAGGGACGGCATATTCTAATTGTGATCGTACAAGGGTTTTATATAGGTAAAGGTATGTGGTGACTCACTTGAACTCAGTGGACGACCTCATAACGAAACCATACATCCCAAATGCTTTATTTACATTTTTTTCTACATGTTGGTTTAGGGACAACCTACTATCAATCAACACACCAAGATATTTCACGGTAGATACATTACTGAGTGCTGTGTCATGCAATGAGTAACCGTTTTATTCTTTGTGAAATTGATGCAATTGCACTTGGAGAGACTTAGGTGTAGTTTATTGTTTAGACAGTAGTCAGTAAGTCTGTCCAGATCTTGTTGGAACAGTCGACAGTCCTCTACAGTTTGTATAGATGTATAAGCTTTTAGGTCATTAGCGTATACAAGAAACTTAGTATTTTTAAAACATTTGTCTATGTCATTGATATATAAAATAAACAATAGTGGACCCAATATTGAACCTTTGGTACACCCGAGGTTATATGCACTGCATCAGACTGATGACCATTCACGACAATCCTTTGTGTTCTATTTTTAATATAGGATGAGAACCAGCGAAGCAAATTTCCTCGTATACCGTTAAAAGCAATCTTATTCATTAGGATTACATGGTCTACCTTATCAAAAGCTTTTTTGAAATCTGTATAAACAGCGTCAACTTGTAATCGCCTGCCCATGTTTTCAAAAAGGTAATTGGAAAAAGTTAATAAATTAGAAACAGTCGAACGTCGCTGAACAAACCCATGTTGCTCTGGGATGATAACGCTGTGTAAGATTGGATAGATTTCATTGTGTACGAGTCTCCAGTTTTGACAAGGTCCACAGAATCGAGATAGGCCGGTATAGCTCTACGTTATGTTTTGAACCGTTCTTGTGTACAGGCGTGATGTTAGTCCGTTTCCATTCACCCGGGAAAACACCCACGTCCACGTCTTACGGGCTAAATGGAGCCAGACACTCATCAAAATTTCTTAACTAAACCAACGGAACCCTCGTCGAGTCTGAAAACATCTAGATCATCCGTATATGCCAACTGAAACATGACAGTACCCACCATGCCTCCGAATGATAATTTTATAATAGGTAATGGAAACTTTTTGCTGAATACGCCGCACCAACATTCCATTTATAAACACCTAATTTTATCCAAACAGGTACAGATGGGTCAGAAACGGTAAACCGTTTCAGTTTACTAGTAACGTCGACAAGCGCGGTACACTCGTGGTCAGTCAGCCGCGCGACGAGGACCTCGGGCAGTACCAGTGCTTCGCCTACAACGAGTGGGGTACTGCCGCATCCAACAGTGTCTTCGTACGGCGCGCTGAACTCAACTCCTTCAAGGAGACGGATAGTCATCAAGTCGTCAGCGCAGAGGAAGGGAAACCTTTCAAACTCAGTTGCGAACCGCCAGACGGTCACCCCAAACCCAAAGTTTTCTGGATGTTGCAAGGCAACCAGGGAGAGCTCAAAGCAATCGACGACTCACGTATGACTTTAGACCCCGAAGGAAACCTTTGGTTCTCGAACGTAACTCGTTACGACGAGAGTGTAGACTTTGCATACATTTGCACAGCTAATTCCATCTTCAGGAATTCAGATTACAAGTTGGGCTATAAGATATTTTTGAAAGTGACGCAGGCGGATATCGCGCCTACCTTGAACAGACATGAACCGGTGCATCAGTACACTTCAAGGACGGTCAAGAAAGCTCTAAAAGGGAAAACGGTGGAACTTTACTGTATTTATGGTGGAACGTGAGTATAAGTAGAAACTTTAAGTTTAAAGGTCCAAACTTCAAAGAAAAAATGGAACTTGACAATGGTGCCGATTCCCTTGTTTACAAACTAAACCAAATTTAAGTTCAGTGCATCTTTTTCTTTCTATTTCATTAAGAAAAGGACAGAAGATAAATTTTAGTTATGTTCTGTCAAATTAATCAGCGCCATACAAGTTTTAGACGCGATTAAAAAGTTGACTACTAAAATTACATCAAAATTACGTCAGATGCTGACTAATTTGACAGGATTAAACTAATATTTATCTTCTGTCCTTTTCTTATTGAAATAGAAAGAAAAAGATGCATTCAACTTAAATTTAGTTTAGTTTGTGAACAAGGGAATCGGCACCAATGATGTCGATTCTGTTGTGCGCAAACTAAACTTAATTTAGGCTATTGCTATCTTTTACTAAAAGGCAGTGCGAGAAAAGGACGGCTATAGCTATGAACTAAGTTAGAGATGCCAAACTAGTTTATGCCTTGCGCTTCCTTCACCGCGTTTTTAATCGACATGTATTTACGTGCACCTTTCATTTGTATGGAAATATTAGTTCCAACTAAATTTGACAGCTCTAAATTACGTCCGTCTCTTTCTCGTTTTATTAGAGAGAAAAGGATAGCCTAAATTAAGTTTAGTTTGTGCACAACAGAATCGACACCAATCTCACTAGATTTTTGTTGATCTGTCACAGAGGTTTTCTTAGTACCTACATTGAGCACGTGTAACTACGTAACGCTAGTTACTAGTTATTATTCTGTGCCACAGCTAACAATACAATTTTCCCCAGACCCCTACCTCAAGTTATTTGGAAAAAGAACGGAAAAAGCATTCTGGAGTACCCACACATACTTCAGAAAAACTATGGGAAGTCTTTGCAGATCAGGGACCCGACGTACGGAGACCAAGGCAATTATACCTGTGAAATCAGCAACGGTGTCGGAACTGATCAATCTCATTCCATACAGCTCATTATTGAAGGTGAGTTTTTAGGGTTCCGTAGCCAAGTGGCAAAAAACGGAACCCTTATGGATTCGTCATGTATGTCTGTCCGTCCGTCCGTATGTCACAGCTACTTTTCTCCGAAACTATGAGAACTATGCTGTTGAAACTTGGTAAGTAGATGTATTCTGTGAACCGCATTAAGATTTTCACACAAAAATAGAAAATGTGGAATATCGATGCAAATCCAAAGACAGTTCATGCGAGACTGATTTATTGTTCTTGTACCCACATCACAATATATTACATTTCCTCCCTCACAAGAAATAGATACTTAATTAAGTTACAACATTTTAATTTCTTTTTTAACTTATCCGAACTAAAAAAATAAGTGTTACAATTAAAGTTTTAATACCTTCAAAATGCTTAAACATAATACCTACCTACCTCTTCCTTTTTATTTTAGTTTGACATGTTGCTACAGAATAACATATATTATGCACTATACTCTATTACGATGATTATGACTTAATCCTAAGGTTAACTAATTTAAAAAAAAAACGGTTGTACTTAAAAGTAATTAATCAAACATCTACCTATACGTATATTATTACCAACACGGCTTTTATACCTACTACAGGTTAATACACCCATGATTAAACTGCTTTAATCAATATTTGTAATGTTTTTGTTTCTATGTCTATTATTGACCCAATCCCCGGAAGTGGACGGTTCAGCCGCGTAATCGCTTTGAGTCTCATGTATGACGGGCGAGTCATGTGAAGTCTGACGTAATGCTGATGACGTCAGCGGTGAATTAGGTGCAGACTCCCATGTTTCGTTTTCAGTGTTTACCGGTTGATTATCAGTATCTGTGATAATTGGATTAGAGTACCGTGTGTGTCTTCGTAATGGCATTATTTGATCAATATGTTTTCGGTGTTCCCCCTGATCCGATCTTACCTTATATGTCACTGCTCCGGTGCGCTCAGAGACCTCTCCTTCCATCCACTTGGGATTGTTTCTCGAGTAATCTCGAAACAGCACTCTGTCTCCAAGCTGGACCTCTCTGTCTGTACCTTGAGCATGTTCAACCTGCTTGGTCTGCGCCGTTTCGACCGCATCTGCAGTGTTTTTGCGCAGCAAGTCCAGGCGCATGCGCAGTCTCCGTCCCAGCAACGCCACAGCTGGCTCGCGCTGTGTGCTTGTGTGTGTACTGTTTCTATACACTATAAGAAAGTTGTTTATTGCTCGCTCGATATTCTCACCTTCAGAAGCTGCTTTTTTAATTACTTTCTTGACTGTTTTGACGGCGTTCTCGGCGGCGCCGTTGCTCGATGGATGGTAAGGGGCTATTAGTATATGTTTAATTCCGTTGCGGGTTAAAAATAACTCAAATTCCTGGGATCGAAATGGCGGACCGCCGTCACTCACCAAGCACTTTGGCAGCCCAAATCGGCTGAAGCATTCTCTTAGTCTGTTTGTTACTAAATTAGCCGATGTGCCGGTCCCCATCAGAAAAACTTCAATCCATTTTGAGTGCGAGTCTAGTATCAAAAAGTAGTATTTACCTTGGTACTGTAGGAAATCTATATGAAGTCTCGTCCAAGGTTCCGAGGGCCATACGTACGGTACGGGAGTGTGTCGCGGAGGTGCGTCCATCTGAGCCCGGCAGGCGGCGCAGGAGGCGCCGCGCGCCTCGATGTCGGCGTCCAGACGCGGCCACCACACGTAGCTGCGCGCGATGCTCTTCATGCGCACGACGCCTACGTGCCCCGCGTGCACTTCCTCCAAGATCTGCGCCCGCAGTTGCTCCGGCACTACTATCCTGTATCCCCAAACTATGCACCCGTGATCTATATGTAGATTTTCACGTCGATGAAAATATGCCTTCTCTTCTTCTGAATCGCCTATGAGAGGCCATCCACTCATTATGTAACCGTACACTTTACACAAAATTTTATCTTTTGTAGTCGCATGTGCTACGTCTTTGTGACATAAAGGGAAACTGTCCTCAACAAAATGTAGATATGTCGCGTCGTCTTGGTCCTCCACCTTGGTTTTCGGTAAAGGTAATCGTGATAACCCATCTGCATTACTGTTCATTTGTGACTTTACAAACACGATGTTAAAATCATAAGCCGCCAGACGCACAGCGTATCTCTGTAGGCGGCTGGCTGCAGTTTGCGGTATACCCTTTTTAGGCCCGAATATATAGCTTAAAGCTTTATGATCGCTCCGTAATGTGAAATGCCTACCAAAGAGAAATTGATGGTGCCTCGTGACTCCGTATACAATGGCCAACGCCTCCTTGTCTACCTGGCTGTAGCGGCGCTCGGCGTCGTTGAGCGTGCGCGAGGCGCAGCACACGAGTCGCTCACCGCCGTCGGGGTGGCGCTGCGCCAGCACGGCGCCCAGACCGTACGCGCTGCTGTCTACGGCCAGCACCAGGGGCAGCGCCGGTGAGTAGTGAGCCAGCACCGGGTCACTCGTCAATCTTACCTTGATCTCCTCAAAAGCGGCATTACAGTTCTCCGACCACGCCCATTTTACTCCCTTTTTTAAAAGTGCGTGTAGTGGATGTAAAATCATACTAAGATTGGGTATAAAACGAGCATAATAATTGATGAAACCCAATAAAGCTCTTAACTGAGACACATTTTCGGGGATGGGCATTTTCGTTATGGCATTAACTTTTGTGGTATCTGTATAAAGACCGTGTTTGTTAATTCTATATCCCAGGTAACAAACCTCATCTTTTAAAAACTCACATTTAGAAAACTTTATTGTTAATCCAGCTTCTCTTAATCTAGTGAGTACCGCCCGTAAATTTTCCAAGTGATGAGATTTATTCCTGCCACTCACACAAATGTCATCAATAAAAGCTACCACATATTGTAGACCATTTAAAGTATCGAAAACTATTTTTTGAAATTTTTCAGGTAGGCACTTAAGTCCGAAAGGGGCCCTGCGGTATACAAATGTCCCTACATGCGTAGTTATCGCTGTAAGCGGTTGCGAACTGTCTGACAATTCAAGTTGCATAAATGCGTTTTTGAAATCTAATTTACTATATTGCTCCCCTCCACTTAACGTTGCAAATAACTCTTCAATTTTCGGTAATGGAAAATGAAAATCTTTCAATAACTTATTCACGGTCACTTTATAATCACCGCATAAACGAATAGACCCGTCCGGCTTAATAATTGGCACAATAGGAGTTCCATAATCGGATCTGTCTACCTTGTAAATTATACCTTCGTCTTGTAAGCGTTTAAGTTCATTTTCCACTGGCACGCGCAGCGCAAGTGGGAGGGGGCGAGACTTACAAAATACCGGCGTGTTATCAGTCAAGTACAGTGATAACTTATGTTTATAAGTACCAATTCTTTCTGTAAATACTTCTGGGAATTCTTGTTTCAATACTAAAACCACAGGATCTACATTTTCTTTTAAATGAAATAAATTTAAAGACTTTAATTTAAGTTCACGCATCCAGGTGCGTCCAATAAGCGGGGGTCCGCCGTGCTCAATAATAAACAAAGGCAATAATATGGCGTCCTCTGCGCCTGCACAACTTACTTGCACCGAGACCCGGCCTAACGGTATTATTGCGTCACCTGTATATGATTGTAATTTAATATTATCTTTTTCAATCGGTAAATTAGAAAGATGTTGGTTATAGAATAATTTAGATACCGCCGATATCTTGCTGCCCGTGTCGATTTCAAATAGTACAGTTTGATTCTCAAGAATGAGTTCACAATAATAGGGACCGTCTTTTACATTTTGAACTGACCGACCTTTAATAGTATACAGTCCTTCGAACTCCTCACCTCCTGACTCCGACGAATCTGCTTCAATGAAGTTTTGATATTTAGAACCAGACTTGCCCGCACTCACATCATTTTTATCACATACGGACCCCAAATGGCCCTTCACTTTGCACTTGTCACACACATACGACTTGTATCGGCACCTGTGCGGCGCGTGACCGTCCCGGCCACAGCGCCAGCACCCTTTGCGTCGCGGAGCCACGCCGTCACGACCGGCGGCGCTGGACTGCTTGTCCACGCTCACCCGGTGCACCCGCTCGCCCGCGTCTGCCTGGAGTCCCGCCGGCCCGGCTGCTGCCCACGGCGCGGCCGGCGAGCGCGCCACGGCCTTAGCCGCGTGCTGCTCGGCCGCCTCCAGCGCCAGCGCCAGCCCCACTGCCTTCTTGTAATCAAGAGTGGTCTCCGCAAACAAGCGAGACCGAATCTCTTCGCTACGAAGACCCGACACGAATTGATCTCGAATGTTCACTTCCAACTGGTTCTCAAAATTGCAATAGGTAGCCAAGTGTTTCAAATTTTGTAAAAACACTTTGATATTTTCGCCTTCACCTTGCCGCCGCTGACGAAACACGTGGCGCTCTGCTATTTCTGATCTTCTGGGTTCCAGATGATTTTTCACAAGCTCGACTAACGTGGTATAGGTTTTATGCTCCGGATTGTCTGGAGCACACAGATCACACATCAATCGGTAGGTCGGCGCTCCAACATGCGTCACCAGCGTGGCCACGCGCAGGTTATCTTTTATGTCGTTTAACAATACGAATTGTTCCACTAAACGCACATATGCTGGCCAGTTTTCACCTCCATCCAAATCAAATACGTGGATTTTTCCGATCGGCATCTTGATATTTTAATGATTTTTAAAATTACTCGTCGCCACTGTGGAATATCGATGCAAATCCAAAGACAGTTCATGCGAGACTGATTTATTGTTCTTGTACCCACATCACAATATATTACAGAAAAAAAAAACAATAAATTTTGGGGGTTTCCATTAGAACTGAAACTCGAAAAAATTTTTTTCATCGAACCCATACATACGTGTGGGGTTATCTTTTCTATGGATACATGGATAGGTCTTTAAAAATGATGTTAAGGTTTCTTATTTTTTTTTTTTTCTAAACTGAATATTTTGCGCGAGAGACACTTCCAAAGTGGTAAAATAAATAAATATTGCTGGAAATTACACACAGCGCCATCTAGTGCCACACTAAGCAACGTCGAGGCTTGTGTCGTAGACACCAGATAGTTGTACATAGATACTTTTTGTTTGTAAATACATACTTATTATTAAGTTATTATACATATAAACATCCATGACTCGGAAACAAATGCACATGCTCATCACACAAACATTTGTTCCGACCGGGATTCGAACCCGGGACCCTAAGAACGTAAGGCAGCCTCACTACCGCTGAAAAAATGAAATGCTGATGAAATGTGTGTAACTTCTAAAATAAGAGAATAATACAACTAAAAAAAATATATGATATACATTACCATGTAAACTTCCACCGTAAATTGGTTTGAACGAGATCTAGTTAGAAGTTTTTTTTTAATACGTCATAAACATCGATCAAAGTTACAACGAACTACAAGAACTTTTAAATTATGTTACTTGCTGCTACGGAACCCTTCATGGGCGAGTCTAACTCGCACTTGGCCGGTTTTTTTGTTTTCCATCGTACTAAAGAGTCTGTCGTCATTCTAAAAAACCGGCCAACAGCGAGTCGGAGTCGCGCACCGAGGGTTCCGTCAAACTTTTACAGGGCAAACTTTGCCGTTCGATCCCCAGAAACGGCTATTGCATCAACCGCAAATAATTCGGTTCTATGGGGTATTGTCATAAATTTAAGACTTTTGTAAACTTTCATTTAATAAATAAATAAAAAATAAGTTTGTAATAGTAACATCGCTTTTTTTTTGTTATTAAACTACATATTTACGGTTTTCAGATTTTTCCCTTTACATGTGCTGTAAGACATTTCATCTCGCCAAATTTCGTGATTCTAGATCAACGGGAACTACCTTAGAGGTATTCGACCCAACACCTATGGGGTACTTCCGGTTGACCTAGAATTGTCAATTTTGGTTAAAACCAAGGTCTTACAGCACAAGTAAAGGGAAAATTCCAAAAATAAAAAAAGTTGAAAATTAAGGTTTTTGGTAAGTACTTACAAGTTTACCCGAAAATATAAATTTGCCCATATCTTTTTATCATGTTGACTCAGAACTATTACACCTAATAGGGACTATATACTTCAGTATCTGGTATAAATTTCAAATTGCTAGGTCCACCCGTTCTTGAGAAAATCGGTGGTGACAGACGGACAGGAGAGTGATCTTTTGTGGGTTCCTTTTTTAACTTTTGAGGTACGGAACCCTAAAAAAGTTAGTTTTGGTGTAAAGGAGAATAAACAAATAAAAGCGTATTTGGGGGGTGGGGTATCGTTGAATAGGTCTTTTAAAACGACCTAGGTGTTCCTAATGCTATTTTGTAGAGCTCCAATTACGAATAATATTGTTACGTCGTAGCCATACCTACAATATAAGTAGCTTCTAATAGTAGGTACCTACAACTAAGTAAGTAGGTAGGTAGTAGTAGGTATGTATCGAATGATGTAGGTACAAATTCGCAAACTACCTATAATATACATCAGAAAGTTGTCATTGTAATTTCGACCGTACGCCCAGGACATAAAGTACCTATTTCTTTCCTTTGTACAAAAGTTGTGGAAGTTTCTCGTAGGACAATGACCTAGTATGAATTGTCTAGAAGATTCTGGATCTTTCTCAAACGTTCGGTCGTCATATAAATAGTCGACGTGTTTGCGGGAGCAGGCAGTATTATTTTGGCTACAGTACGGGGCGAATCGAAGTGAACTAGTGAGTGCGCTATCTAAGCGAATAGTGATCAGTGGTGTACTTGTGATTGAGTTTGAAGTGTTTTGTGATTATTAAAGTTATTCAGTTGTTTCATCGGTAGTAATTAATTTATCTCATACCCAGCTCGTAACAATTTGGTGCCAGAAGTGAGGGATAAATTATGCCAGTTCTACCAAAGGACAACACGGACGGTATCCGTACCAGGAGTCAGCGACAGCAGGACATGGACCAAAGGCGGTTTGGAGACTCTCCGACACAGACACCGGGTGGAGTCCAGCCTACGTCAGTGCCAGTCGCTGGTCCATCCGGAGTTTCTCCAGTATCAGTGGCGCCAGACTTGTCAGCTTTAATGGCGCTGCTGCAGGAGCAGGCTCGCCGTCAAGAGGAGCAGGCTCGCCAGTTACAGGAGCAGTTGCAACGAGATAAGGAGGAGCAGGCTCGCCGTCAAGAGGAGCAGGCTCGCCAGTTACAAGAGCAGTTGCAACGAGATAAGGAGGAGCAGGCTCGCCGTCAAGAGGAGCAGGCTCGCCGTCAAGAGGACCAGGCTCGCCGGTTGGAAGAGCAGTTGCAACGAGACAAGGAGGAGCAGGCTCGTCGTCAAGAAGAACAGATGATCCTCATAAAGGATCTTCATTCAACTTTTGGCAAAGAGCTGAAGGTAATGAAGGATCAGGTTCACCAGCATGAGAATCGCATCTCAGAAGCCGAAGTTCAGATCGCTGGGGTGAAGAAGGCTTTGGGGGAACTGAAGACTGAAGACGTGACTGTGGCTTCAGTGGTTGCTGCACCTTCAGCGCGGGGCTTTAAGGTGCCTCCATTCGATGGAACATCTTCGTGGTCGGCTTATAAAATTCAATTTGAGGCCGTTATGAAGGCGAATGGATGGACAAAATCTCAAGCCATGACCGCGCTCACTTTGGGCCTCCGAGACCAGGCCCTCAACATTCTTGAAGCGCTTGGCAAGGATGTGACCTACGAACAGCTGCTGGAGGCGTTAGAGTCTAGATACGGCGACGCGCACCTGGAGCACGTATTTCGTGCTAAGTTGAGGATCGTGTCCAGCGTAGTACCGAGAACCTACAGCAGTGGGCCCTGGAAGTTGAAAAGCTTGTTCGGAAAGCATACCAGTCTGCCCCTGCACTGATCGATGGGAATCTGGTACAAGCGTTCGTTGATGGAATACGTGACTTAGAAGTTAGAGCCGCCGTGAGACTTGGGCATCATGAAACATTGAAGGACGCCTTAGCCCATGCTTTAGAAGTAGAGGCAGTGAGGCAAGACCCCCGAACGCACCGCGTTAGGGAGGTGGTAGCATCACCTGTACGCGAGCGCCCGCAAGGGTACAGTCCTAGGTGCTACACATGTGGAGAAAGGGGTCACCTTCGGTCAAGCTGTCCAAAGCGCAACACCCCGCGAGAAGATCAGCAAGAAAGGGTGGCTGAAGTGACTGCCCAGCCACAGCAGGGAAACGAGTAAATGCCAGGACTGGAGGGCGGGTGCTGGCTGGTATTGAAAGAGCCCCGAGAATCTTGATCTCGCAAGCACATGACGGGAACAGCCTGACCATCAGAGGCGAAGTCAACGGAACACCATGCAAACTGACGTTGGATACTGGAGCTTCTTACACGGTCGTTAACTCTCACCTAGCAAGTCGGTTTCTTGTGGACTACTTTGATAACCACGACCGTATACGATTACTAACAGCTACCGGTCAGCACATAACCGTCCGAGGCAAGAAGGAGGTGGAGTTAAAATTGGGTGACAGATTTTACAAGCACAATGTCATCGTGGCCGACATAGTGGACGATTGCATCTTGGGCTTGGATTTTATGCGGAAATATCGTTGTGAGATCGACGTTGATCAAGGAGTATTGAAATGTGGTTCAGAGGAAGTCTTCATGGAAGGTGCACCATCAGGGAAAGTGTACTGCTTGAAGGAGATTGTTCTTTCTCGCAGATCAGAAACGATTGTGCCAATTAGTTTACCACGGAATTCTGGACAAAAAGATCGAAGTGTTCTGATAGAAAGGGTGAACAATGACTTTCCATGGAAGATTGCACGGACTCTGGTCAAGGCCAACAACGTCTCAGCAAGTCAGCAGTACGCATACTGAATCCAAGTGACAAGGAGCAAGTGATTAAGAAGGGCACCTTAATCGGCACTTGCGAGGAAGTAGCTTGGATGCGTCAATTGCAAAATCTGCCTACCGGAAATAAAATTTGTAGTACAAAGTTTGACGTGTCAACACTTTTGGGAAACTGCGATTTATCTAAAGAAGAAATGGACAAGGCTAAGAAGATGTTACTTCAGTACGCCGACATTTTCTCTTCAAATGATGCTGACATAGGGAGAACTGGACTAGTTCAGCATAAGATTAATACGGGTAACGAGTTACCAATCCGTCAGCGACCAAGAAGACTGCCAGTTGCACGAGAAAAAGAGGTGGAAACCATGATGGAGGGAATGATGAAGGACGGTGTTATAGAGCCTTCATCGAGTCCATGGTGTTCTCCTGTGGTCCTGGTAAAGAAAAAGGACGGCAGTATGCGCTTCTGTGTGGACTATCGACGACTAAACGATGTCACGAAAAAGGACAGCTATCCGCTGCCTAGGATCGATGACACACTGGATACGCTGACTGGTATGAAGTGGTTTACCACACTTGACCTGAAAAGTGGCTACTGGCAAGTAGAAATAGACCCCAAAGATAAGAAAAAACTGCATTCTCAACAGGGAAAGGGTTGTGGCAGTTTAAAGTTATGCCATTCGGATTGTGCAATGCTCCTGCGACGTTTGAAAGGCTGATGGAGCAAGTACTCGCCGGATTGATTGGAGACGCATGTCTTGTCTATCTAGACGACATAATCATCGTGGGCCGTACATTTGAAGATCACCTTAAAAACCTCAACCAAGTGCTGTCGAAAATCCAAACAGCAAATCTCAAGTTAAGTCCGAAAAAGTGCTCGTTTTTCAGACAACAAGTGAACATTTTAGGGCACATAGTTTCGGGGGAAGGTGTTCGAACAGACCCAGAAAAAGTAGTCGCCGTCAAGGATTGGCCAGTTCCGAAAGACAAAACACAGGTCAGAGCATTTCTGGGTTTGTGCTCCTACTATCGAAGGTTTGTCAAGAATTTTGCCGACATTGCAAAACCTCTGCACAAACTCACTGAGGAAAAGCGGCAATTCTGTTGGGACGAGAACTGCGACGTTGCATTTCAGGAATTAAAGAAACGTCTGTGCAATACGCCTATTTTGGGATATCCTGACACAGAAAATGACTTCATAGTTGACACAGATGCAAGTAATACTGGAATTGGGGGCGTGCTGTCTCAACGGAAAGGAAACCAAGAGGTTGTGATAGCTTACTTCAGCAAGTCTTTATCCAAACCAGAAAGAAATTACTGCGTTACAAGACGGGAGCTACTCGCCGTAGTAAAGACATTGCAGCACTTCAGTAAATATTTGTTGGGACGTAAATTCCAATTAAGAACTGACCATGCTGCATTGAAGTGGCTATTACAGTTCAAGAATCCAGAGGGGCAAGTGGCGAGATGGATTGAGCTATTGCAAGAGTTTGACTTCGTAACTGAACATCGCAGTGGAAGAACTCACGGTAACGCAGACGCCTTGTCGAGAAGACCTTGTCCTGAAGACTGTAAGCACTGTGCCAGGCAAGAGACTAAGGAAGTAGTGCCCGTGAGGATGCTTAGAATGGATCTCAGCGATGAATGGAAAGAAACCCTACAGCAGGCTCAGCAAAATGACTCGGACATCAAACCGATCTTTGAGTGGATCAAAGCTGGTGCTCCTAAACCCAAGTGGTGTGATGTGGCTGCGATGCGTTCCATCACGAAGAGTTATTAGGCGCAATGGAACAGCTTGGTGATCCAGGATGGAGTCTTGTGCCGTAAATGGGAAAACGCTCGAGGGGACAGCTGTCATCTACAAATGGTTGTCCCTAAAGCTAAGGTACCGGATGTTTTACGGCTGTACCATGATGGATGTTCGGGAGGACATATGGGGGTAAAAAGGACTTTACTAAAAATTCGAGAACGCTTTTACTGGATCCACTGTCGAGATGATGTGGAGGACTGGTGTCGCAAATGTACCAGTTGTGCGGCCGTGAAAGGACCCCAAACACGCAGCAGAGGAGCATTAAAAGTGTACAACGTTGGAGCCCCTTGGGAACGGATAGCACTAGACGTTGCGGGGCCATTTCCAGAAAGTGAGAGCGGGAACAAGTACTTCTTGGTGGTCATGGATTACTTCACAAAGTGGCCAGAAGTCTTCGCCATTCCTAATCAAGAAGCTACAACTGTCGCAGATAAATTGGTTCAGGAAGTCTTCTGTCGTTTTGGAGTACCCTTAGAAATACACAGCGATCAAGGAAGGAATTTCGAATCGCAAGTATTTCAGGAGACTTGTCGATTAATGGGTACCCACAAAACCAGAACCACCTCTTACCACCCACAATCTGATGGAATGGTGGAACGATTCAACCAAACGTTGGAAAGATATCTGGCAAAAGTCGTGGAAAGCAGACAAAGGGATTGGGACAAGCACATACAGCCGTTTCTTCTGTCTTACCGCAGCGCAGTCCACGAAAGTACGACTGTGACGCCCGCCTTCGCGAACTTTGGAAGGGAATTACGGTTGCCTGCAGATTTAATCACTGGAACTCCCCCTGATGCTCCACGCAGTGTAACAGATTACGCAAATGACTTGCGTAACAAGTTGAATGATGTTTATGAGCATATTAGACAATCCGGCCAACAGATGTCTGAGAAGATGAAGACCCGTTATGACCGGAAAGCAAATAGTAGGGGTTTCGACGAGAGTTCACTGGTGTGGTTGCATAACCCAGTACGGAGCAAAGGGAAGTCTCCGAAATTACAAGCAAACTGGGATGGACCATACCGAGTCGTGACTAGGATCAACGATGTCAGCATGTCACCTACCGAATACAGAAGGGTCCACGAGGTGCGCCTAAGATTGTCCATGTAGACCGATTGGCGCGATACTACGGGCCTAATGATGCTCGGGACGAGCATGTCTAAGGAGGGGGCAGTGTTACGTCGTAGCCATACCTACAATATAAGTAGCTTCTAATAGTAGGTACCTACAACTAAGTAAGTAGGTAGGTAGTAGTAGGTATGTATCGAATGATGTAGGTACAAATTCGCAAACTACCTATAATATACATCAGAAAGTTGTCATTGTAATTTCGACCGTACGCCCAGGACATAAAGTACTATGACAACGAACGAAATCTTGCCACCGATACGGCTCTTTTTGTTTGCAGCATCCGGCCGCTATTGAAGCGCTTATGTACGCTCATTAACCAATAGCATTCCAGCATCTGATCCCTTGTCTTTGTTAATTAAAAAAAGGGTCGAAAGAAAAAAATACAAAACAATACGGGTGGTAAACAGATGTGGTCATCGTGTCCACGGGATTTTGTTAAAAATATGGAAAGATTTCGTTCGAGCTGATGGTACCTATTTCTTTCCTTTGTACAAAAGTTGTGGAAGTTTCTCGTAGGACAATGACCTAGTATGAATTGTCTAGAAGATTCTGGATCTTTCTCAAACGTTCGGTCGTCATATAAATAGTCGACGTGTTTGCGGGAGCAGGCAGTATTATTTTGGCTACAGTACGGGGCGAATCGAAGTGAACTAGTGAGTGCGATATCTAAGCGAATAGTGATCAGTGGTGTACTTGTGATTGAGTTTGAAGTGTTTTGTGATTATTAAAGTTATTCAGTTGTTTCATCGGTAGTAATTAATTTATCTCATACCCAGCTCGTAACAATATTAAACTGCATATTTTTGTTCCAGTAGCGCGTCCCCCCCTTCTAAAAGCTAACCTGCGGGCTTAAAAAATCTGGACAAAATCACGATGATAGTGCATTTCATAGGAAAATATTAGTTTAGCAGTAATAATCGTTGAACTTGGGTGTTAGATAATTTTGTACCAAATAAGTACAAAATCCTAGGAATAAATCCTTTAAAAAGAGACTTGAAGTAGTTGCTCACAGAATCGTTCTATATTGTGATAACGAGCTACTACGGATAAAAAATGTACTCTGTGTCCTACACTGCGCATGGCCCGACACGCACTTGGCCGGTTTTTTTATTTTTTAAATTATTTATGGTTGCGGTCACTTTCGGGAATGAACCCTCATCATCATCATCATCATTTCATCCGAAAGACATCCACTGCTGGACATAGGCCTCCCCCAAGTGTCCCCACATTGACCGCATCCAACGGATTCCCGCAACCTTCACTCGTGGGAGGTCCTTAAAAGTGGAATGAACCCTAAAGTTATCATATTGTAATATTTATTTCTACAATATCACGGCAAAATCACACTTCAGGGTTATACTTAAAAGGTCTTCTTTTATACAGGGTGTAAAAGACCTCATAACGCACTCAAAACATTGTGTTGATGGATGGATTGAATAGTAGGTACGGGGTAGGGCGTGCAAAACCGGAAGGTCCTCAAAACCGATTTTGAATCCGGGTTTGAGGGCCCAAAACCGGAAACCGGTGTTAGCCCCGGTTTCGTCAATTTTTTTTTTTATATACATAGTTGAATTTTAACAACAAAATAATATTTTCAGATACACAAATAAAACAAATTGTATCAAATTCTTTTTAATCAACCATTGTTCAGGCAAAGTCCAAACACAGATATTTGATCTAGGTTTATATTTCGTAGGTAACAGTTCGTTAGGCACAGGTTCACAAGAAAATTGCTATTAGTCGTTCACACTCGCTGTCGGTGGCCGATTGCCCGATGCTCGCGCGCCGGTCTCTGCGGCGACGGCGATCCCCCCTCGGTGTGGAGGCGCCCCCGCGTTTGGAACTGGTTTGCGGCGCAAACATCCTCCAGGGCGTTGAAGGCATCTTCTACATCTCTCTTTCTCGTCTTCTTAGCTTAATTTATTTGACCGTAGTTGTTATAGGTTGGGTGGTAGACATCGGCAGAAGACAAAGTTTGTTTACAGCTCGTCTGATGGTTCCCTTGGCTACATAGACGTCCGCCACTCTGGATATGCCGTCTCGTCCCGGATATAGTTTGGTAACTCTCCCCATTCTCCATTGCAGAGGCATCAGGTTGTCCTCTTTTACAACGACCAGGTCTCCTACTTGCAGGGGCCGACAGGGTTTCTTCCATTTGCCTCGCTGTTGGAGCTCAGCCATGTACTCCCGGCGCCATCGGTCCCAGAATTGCTGCCTAATTTGTTCAATGCGTTGGTATCTAGTCGGGCTCTTAGTGTTGATAGGCGGTGACGGAAGCGATATCAATGGTCGACCAATCAAAAAGTGCCCTGGAGTGAGAGGATTTAAGTCCATGGGATGGGATGAAAGCGGGGTGAGCGGACGGGAGTTGAGTATAGCTTCTATTTGTGAAAAAAGTGTAGCCAACTCCTCAAAAGTAAGATAGGCATTTCCAGCTGCACGTTTTAAAAGGTTCTTTGAGGAACGGACTCCGCTCTCCCAAATACCTCCGAAGTGGGGTGAGTAGGCCGGACTAAAAATGAATTGAATGCCTTCATTCGCTGCGAAGTCTGACACTGACTGGCTACTGGATCGCAACATTTTGCCCAACTCATTATTTGCGCCGACAAAGTTTTTGCCATTGTCGCAATAGATAATGTTAGGCTTGCCTCGACGTGACGTGAACCTGCGTAGACACATAATGAACGCCGCGGTTGAAAGGTCGCTAACTACCTCAAGGTGCAAGGCTTTGACGGCTAAACAAACAAAAATGCATAAATAGGCTTTTGTGACACGGTTTCCTTTACCCTTTTTGGAAGAGATCATGAAAGGACCCGCAAAATCGATCCCGCAGGCATTGAAGGGAAAATTTTCTTTTACCCTAACATCCGGTAAGTTACCCATTATAGGCTGTATTGTTTTGCTCCTCATACGGGGACAGATAGTACACTGTTTACTGATAGCGCGAGCTAAGTTTCTGCCTCCTAAAGGCCAGAAACTCTCACGAAAAGAAGAAAGGAGGAGCTGGGGACCAGCATGACATAATTTATTATGTTCATGTTGCAACATTAATAGTGGCGACCGTGACAGGACTTCGAGGATGGTCCTTCCTTCTTAAAGAAAGACACTTCGGATTGGCCTACCCAACCTCATCTCAGCCCTCATGACTTACCTGAAGCTGGAGTTAAGGTTCATTTGACGGTTGATGACACTTCTAAGCAGACTATAATCACGTTCGAAGATCACTCCAACTACCTGAAATTAAAAAGAACCTATGCATACGTTCTACGTTTTATTAATAACAGCACACCAAACACAGACAAGCTTAGTGGTCCCTTAACAACAGGCGAACTAGAATCATCACTGACGCTATTACTTAGGTTCAGTCAGTTAGCAACTTTCTCAAATGACATAGCCTATCTCAAACAAGGTAAACCACTTCACAACAAAAGCAGACTACTACCTTTGAATCCGTTTGTTGATGACAACGGTCTAATTAGGGTAGGAGGTAGGTTAGAACAATCTGCTTTTGACTACAATAAGAAACATCCTATCATACTTGATGCGAAGCATCATCTTATTATGTTCATGTTGCAACATTAATTTAGTAAGATGATGCTTCGCATCAAGTATGATAGGATGTTTCTTATTGTAGTCAAAAGCAGATTGTTCTAACCTACCTCCTACCCTAATTAGACCGTTGTCATCAACAAACGGATTCAAAGGTAGTAGTCTGCTTTTGTTGTGAAGTGGTTTACCTTGTTTGAGATAGGCTATGTCATTTGAGAAAGTTGCTAACTGACTGAACCTAAGTAATAGCGTCAGTGATGATTCTAGTTCGCCTGTTGTTAAGGGACCACTAAGCTTGTCTGTGTTTGGTGTGCTGTTATTAATAAAACGTAGAACGTATGCATAGGTTCTTTTTAATTTCAGGTAGTTGGAGTGATCTTCGAACGTGATTATAGTCTGCTTAGAAGTGTCATCAACCGTCAAATGAACCTTAACTCCAGCTTCAGGTAAGTCATGAGGGCTGAGATGAGGTTGGGTAGGCCAATCCGAAGTGTCTTTCTTTAAGAAGGAAGGACCCTCCCACCACAACAAGCACGAACGCAGATGCTGTGGCTCAACTCCCCTTGAACCTAAATCGGCTGGATTTAAATTGGTAGGAGTATGCTTCCATTGAAAGCCCTGAGTAAGTACGTTTATTTTATTTACTCTATTGCGTACGAAAACTGGTAGTGTTTTGCTTTGTGATTTTAGCCAGCAAAGCACTACTGTGGAATCGGACCATAAGAACGTATCTCTGACACTGCATGGTATTGCTTCTAAAACTCTTGCGCATAGCTGACCACCCAGTAACGCTGCACACAACTCTAAACGCGGAATCGTCAGGCTTTTAATGGGTGCTACTCTCGTTTTGGCACACAGCAACGTAACATTAATACTGTTATCTGCATTGTAAGATCGCACGTAACAACAAGCAGCGTAAGCGTTCTGAGAAGCATCGACGAAGATATGCAAGTCTACCGGCTTCGCGGAGCAGTCGCCTAACACATGTCGAGGTAACGATAATTGTGAGATATGATGCAAGTTATTTATAAAATTGAACCATTGCTTTACATACGGTTGTGGAACTGGATCGTTCCAGTCCAATTTTGCATTCCATAAGCCTTGCATGAGAATTTTTGGCAGAATGATACAGCACGACACCAAGCCTAAAGGGTCGAACAGTTTACATGTAGTTGAAATAATTATTCTTTTATTTACATTTTGATTAACCTCAATACTACTAGGGAATTGAAGACTGTCTTCTTTAGGTGCCCATTTCAAACCCAACACGTTAGCTTCAGTACAAAAATCAAGTGGCGACGGGTTGGTTTTAAATTCAAGGGGGCTGTTTGAAGCATCAAATAATTGTGGGCAGTTCGTCTTGAACTTTCTCAACGGAAAGCCTGCCGAGGCTAAGACTTTGGTTACATTTGTGTAAATATGTTTTAATTCTTGCTCAGTGAAACTACCAGTATTTAGATCGTCGATATAAAAATGCGATTTGATAGTGTTGGACACAATTGGATCTTGACATTCAAGTGCAAGCTGGACAAGACATCTCGTACTCAAAAGCGGGGCCGAGGCCATGCCATAAGTGACTGTGTTTAATTGTTTTACTTTTATACGTTCATGCGCATGTTCTCGCCACAGTATAAGTTGTAGATGGCGCTGCGATTCGCTTAAACTGATCTGCCGGTACATTTTTTCTATATCTGCAGTCAGTACAAGCGGGTAAACACGAAAGCGAATAAGAATTGAAAACAAATCACTTTGTATTACTGGGCCTACAGCTTGAATGTCATTTAGAGATTTTGATGAGCTAGTTTTAGCGGACGCGTCGAAAACTACTCTCAATTTTGTAGTTTCATGATTTTCTCGAACTACGCAGTGATGGGGTAAGTAACAGCCAAATGGAGGTCGGTCAATTTCCTGTAAGTGACCTAAGTTTTCATATTCCCTCAAAAATTCCGAATATTGTTGTTTTAAAGTAGGATTTTTATCTAATTTCTTTTCTAGCGATAAAAAACGTTTCATAGCCATTGGAAATGAACTACCTAGAGTCTCCATAGCAGACTCTTTAAGTGGCATCATGACGGAAAATCGACCATCTGGTAAGCGATGGGTGTTGGTTACGAAATGCGATTCACAAAACTGTTCATCTATTGAAGAAATACTATTTTCTGAGGGTAGCTCTTCTACCTCCCAAAACTTTTGTATAGAATTATGGATGTCTTGAAGTGACGATTGGGTTTGCACAAAATTGCATTTTATGGTGTTATTATTGGAACTATGACCTGTTGGACCAGCTACTAGCCATCCAAAGACGCTTTCTAGCAAGATAGGCTTATTTGGGCCAAGTGAAATTTTGTTAGATGAAACAATGTCGAAGAAATGATCAGCGCCTAGCAAAATATCTATCTCCGAGGGTTTGTAAAACGTTGGATCGGCTAAAGTTACATTATCGGGTAGGCCTAATCTCTTAACATCAACTTGAGCATTAGGTAAGTTGTCAGTCACCTTCGGAATAACAAAACAATTGACATTTCTAGCGAATGAGCTAGTGCGTGATTTAATATTCACCTGACACCGCTGTGTAATAGGACAAGCCACTCCATTAATGCCTGCTACGTTTAGTTTTATATTTTCACTTGATAGGCCCAATTTCTGTTTTAGGTTCTTCGTGATGAATGACGACTGGCTGCCAGTATCTAGCAACGCGCGAGCAAGGTAAGTAGCTTTATTTTGTTGATTACTAACTTCTATTTTTGCAGTACACAGGAGGACTTGACCGTAGGAGACCGCAGCTAAGCTAACGGGAAGACTCGATAACTCGCCACACTCGGTAAGTTCTTTATTTGTGTCACCTTTGTGTACTAATGTGTTGTGTTTTTCTTTACAGGAACGACAAGATCCTTTTAACCTACACTGGTCATTGGAATGTCCAGTTCGCAAACAATTTGTACACAACTTGTGTTTTGAAACCTCGCCTAACCTGTCCTCAACACTCAGCTCTTTAAACTTGTTACATTGGTGCACGAGATGAGGCTGATCACAAACGGGACACGTTCTGTGTTGCTGCTTGCCCTTAACATTTGAGACAGTGGCAAAGGATTTAGTGGTCCTGCTTTCTTTGTTATTATTGTTACCTTGGGTAGACTTGTTTTCTAAATTGCGACAGTTAGCAGTCTCTAAAACATTCGCCCTATTTTCGATGAAATTCTTAAAATCATCTATAGTGGGTAGGTTAGACAATCTGCCCTTGTATTCTTCCCATTTACTGCTAGTACTAGAATCTAGCTTGGCTGACACCAAGAATATCACCAGCGGGTCCCAATTTCCAGTGGAGACTTCCAACGTATTTAAAGCGTTTAAATTTTTAGACACCTGATCAATTAAATACCGCAAAGCCTTGAACGATTCCTTTTGTATAGTATTACAGTTAACTAATGCGTTCAAATGATTATTGATCAGAATATTTTTATTGTTGTATCGATTGCACAATGTGTCCCACGCAAGCTCATAATTCCTCGCGACAAATTCCAACGATCTAATTACGACACTGGCACCCGATTGTAAAGATGTTCTCAAATAGTGAAATTTATTGATGGGCGCAATCGAGTCGTTGTCATGGATAAGGGTTTTAAAAGTATCCCTAAATTCAAGCCATTTTGTATAACTACCATCAAAAGTGGGTAGATTAATAATTGGGAGCCGAATTGAATCATTATTATGACCATGACAACAACCCGAGGCTGCTCCGTTAGCGGCGTGACTTTCTTTACCTTTAGTTGAAAACGAATCGATCAACTCTTGAGCAAAAGCTATTTGTGTGAAAAATTCAGTTTCGGTAATGTCTCGCTCTGAAATCTGTTCATCCAAATTATCAGAATATTCTTCAATCTCTGATTGTACGTAATTAAAGTTAGACATTAATTCGTTTAATTGATTTAATCTTAAAGAAATTTCTTTCACCTCCAAGTTTGATAATTCGGTAATGGAAGAAATTTTATATTTTTCCATAAAATTTTTCAAAACTGTTAGCCGACTTCGAAATCCCGCACGTTTTTTAGTTAATGACCTTAAATACTCCTTAACATCGGGTTTACCGGCTGAATCTATTTTTAATAGTGGGAGCGGACTTTTGGGTTTAGCGGGTGTTTCCCTTTCAGCCATTTTAATACTTAAATAAGTGGGGCAAAATAAAAAAGAAACAAAAACAATAATAAAACAATCCAATAGAAAGTAGTCCAAACCATACAGCCACTGCCGAGCCCGTCAACCGGGAGCAGCGCACAAGAAAACCGGCGCGGTGTGTGTTTGCAGGCAGAGGCGCCGAGCGCGCCAACACCGGCTGCGCTAGGGAAGGTACGCGCGAAAGCGCGGTGACGCACCGACACAGCGCGGGTACCGGGCACCCGCCCGAGCACGGACACGTAAGGTCGGCAGTGCCGCAAAATAAAAAATTAGCTATAACAAAGATTTTAGGCATAAATATTTTACGTTAATTATCTACACAATAAATTATTGGTTGATAAAATGTATTTACGACAAAATAGGCAGAGAATAATAGAAAGAAAGATAGACAAAGCTAGTTGCGAAATGGGTGAGGTAGGTTTAGCAAATAGGCACTGAATTTAAGCAAAATAGGCTGCAAAATTAATGGAAAAATAGGGTGTGAACGTGAATCGCCGGGCCTGTATTGATAGTTAATAATTTCTAATCGAAATTATTACGATAGCTGTTTATTGAGCGTGAATTACCGTTTATATAAGTACAATAGGAAGATACGCGTTAAGCTAGATACCTTCTAACACTTTAACCGGTTAGCATTCACTTAGCACAACAAATAGAAGTTTGAAAATAGTAAGTAGGTGTATGGAAATATTTGGAAGGAATGTAAGTGTTTTAAAGGAACGGGCTTACTTCCATCTGGTGATGACCTCTGGATGCTCTGCAAGTCCTCGAAGTCCTGTCACGGTCGCCACTTATGTTCAGGCAAAGTCCAAACACAGATATTTGATCTAGGTTTATATTTCGTAGGTAACAGTTCGTTAGGCACAGGTTCACAAGAAAATTGCTATTAGTCGTTCACACTCGCTGTCGGTGGCCGATTGCCCGATGCTCGCGCGCCGGTCTCTGCGGCGACGGCGATCCCCCCTCGGTGTGGAGGCGCCCCCGCGTTTGGAACTGGTTTGCGGCGCAAACAACCATTTATGCCAATACCAAGAAGACCACATTAATAGTTTGGAATATGGATAACATAAACTTAAAATAATATAAAGATTAACTAACCAGTGGCGCAGGCTCCTAATAACTCGATTCCCACCGGCTTCCCTTCAGAAGTTTGGAACACAACCACTCTCTACCTTAATTGAAAAATGACACAATCAGTACTTTTATTTTGTTTTGTAGGGAGCTAGGTTTTATTAAGCCGAAGATTATCGAGTTACGACAGGGGCAGAAAAAGAAAGTATGTATGGGAGAACGAGGTAGAATTAGTAATGGTCAATAATGTCGAATGTCGATTTGGTACACTAAATTATAGTACTTATTTTGTTGACTTATTTACATCTAGGATAAAATAACTTTTTTTTATATTAGGTGAAAATGATAATCCAAGATGGCGCCGACGAAAATTTTCGGTTTTTTCTTCATGGGTGTCGTTTTCGTGGTTTTGGGGTTGCTGATAATGAAAATGAGGTCAAAATGAACATAGAAAAAAAAAACAAAAAAAAATTAAAAATCTAACATTCTCATTTTTTTCCTCAGCTTCCCCTGACTCAATTTTCACTCTTCGCCACTGTAACTAACTGAGATCAAATCAACAACAAGTAAGTTTGTGGTATCTCTAATCGCATTGTCAGTTTTGGCAGAAACTACAAATCCAAGTGTTACGAGAAATGCGAATTTTGGAAATGTTTACCCACTGTTAACTTACGGTGTTATATTGGGGGAACTCGACAAACGTACAATCCACATTAATTATTCTCCAAAAGAAATGTTGTAGCACTTCAATACCCGCAATTACAGACACAATTAAAATAACAATGCACCGTGCCCATTTGGGCACGGCTGGGGACATAAGGGTGACAATAGGTATATAACATGCATAGTACCGAATCATTATGAAATCGAAAAGATTAAAAAAAACGTCTCGATTTTTTTAATCTTGAGCTCATTAATTACGAACTACTAACAACATTAAAGGATTCATATTTGACTATAAAACGAGATCAAATCAACTGTGTACCGTACACTAATTTAAAAAACAATAATATTTTTTCCATGAGAGAGACCGCTGTTCTTGATAATTTGTTCATAAGAATAGAAGTGCATCTAACATTTTATCAGATCATAGCGTACTTCTTATTTTGTTGCAAAAGTACCCAGCACTCGAAAAGGCTTTCCCACTCTCAACACTTTTTGGTAGTACACACATCAAATAGTTACGTCATGCTTTCATACATGGCTTGTTCTACCTTGACAAACCATGCAAGGTCGAAATAAGACCGATTCTTGGGGGTTTTCCTGCATTTATCCAATTCCTTATCAAGCTGCTCTTGAAGAGTTAGCTCATCAGCTACAACTTCAGCGTCAGATGATAACGATAACGATGGCACGGACTACTCGGAGACAACTACGGCGATGGTATCAGAGTCCTTGAGCTTATATATTTTTAGCTGCTGCAATAAGTTTGTAATAGTCGCAGATACGTCAGCACCATTGGGTTTGGGAAAAGTTTAAGGTAAGGTTTGAGTTTGGGCAGGCGGGATCGGGTCGCAGGAGTCGCTTCGTGGGTGCGGGGGTCGCGGAGGGAGAAGTGTAAGAGGGTGTAGGTTGCGTTCTGATTTATTTGATAACTCTCAATTGAAGATTTCTTAATTAAGTGCGTTCGAAAAAAGTTGATTTAAATCAAAATGTAATTCAATAACGGGAAAACTGGAGTTAACTCCGGTTTTGACTCTCAAACCCGGTTTTCACAAATCCGTAAATTTTGTCCGGTTTCCGGTTTTTACCAAAACCGGAAAACCGGTTTTGCACGCCCTAGTACGGGGGTCGTAGAGGTGTTTTAGTAAAAAAATTACATTAAAAACTTGTATTAAAAAAAAAAAAACTGGTCAAAAAGTTGGAACTTTGACCCCCAATATCTCCGTAACTAGAAGGTTCCCAGGTATGGTGTAGAACAAAAAAATTATCGCAATGACGGGGAGAACAAGTGCCTTTCGGCTTCGTTAAGAGGTGTTTTACACCCTTTATAAAAGGGCTTGCAGAGAAATTAGCTAGCCTAAATTCTGGTCCACATTTCTACTCGACTCAGAGAACTGACATCACCATAAAAAAACAACTATCTATTATTTTTTTTAATTGTCGTAATTCAAACTCTCTTGAGAGCCCCAATGCAGCCCGAGGTAACGAGAAATTGTCTGAACAAAATTCATAATTGATTGTCCCCTAGCCGCACCATTCTTCACGGTGGAGCCAGAGATCCTAAACCTCGCGGAAGGCGAGTCAGCTGAAATCAAATGCAAAGCCGGCGGTACTCCCGTGCCCAAGATCACCTGGATCCACAACGGGAAGCCCATCGAACAGGCCGAGCCCAACCCTAGGAGACAAGTGTCCGCCAACACCATTACCTTCAGCAACCTGGTGAAGAAGGATACTGGGAACTACGGTTGTAACGCAACCAACTCCTACGGATACGTATATAAAGATGTCTTCATCAATATTCCATGTGAGTAGTTTTTGGTTTCTGCTGATGATGTTTGTTACTCTTTTACACAAAATTTACTGAAAAGATTTGGATGAAATTTTGCACACAGATAGTTTATAACCTGTTTTAAGAAATAGGATATTTTTTTTATCCCGGTACTAAGATCCCGTGGGACAGAAGGACCTGTAAGCAAGTTCATTTACTTTGGAAAATTAACAGATCTATTATTTTATTGGTTCAGATAGTTCTGAACCAATAAAATAATAGAACTTGATCTTTCTTTTATTAAATACTAGCTGACGTCCCGCGTTTTCACCCGCGTAGTTTCCGCTCCCGTGGGAGTACGGGAATAAAATATAGCCTATAGCACTCACGAATAATGTAGCTTTCTACCAGTGAAACAATTTTTAAAATTGGTTCATTACTTCCGGAGATTACCCCCTACATACAAACTTACAAACAAATGTTACCTCTTTATAATATTAGTATAGATATACTCTGAGTAAATAGTACAAGTAAATTGTGTTGAAGTGATGCATCGTACTTTATAATAACTGAAACCATGATGTCCCATTTGGATCTTTTAAAACCTCTGTTAGCTGTTGCTTGCATACATTTTTCTTTACCCAAGATGTTTAAACTTTGTTTAAAAATTAATTCATACTAATTTTCCAAAATAAATGAACTTGCTTATGTATGAGTGACCAATAATTTTAAAACAATGTCGGTTTCAAGTTGATCTGATAATGGTACACAATTCATAATTGTATCTGCCTCAAATAGTGAATTGTTGCTATTAATGTAGACTAGGAGAAAAAATTACTGAAGCATAAAATTTAATATGGCCCCCCATTCTTATGCAGGCCTTAGCTCCAGGCCATCTGCGGATGATTTTTTTTTATATGATAGATTTTTTTTCGTATTTTTTCTGAATGGTCATAGGTTCTGCTATGGGCCATTTCCAGGTTATCCATTCGTTGCCGAACACCCTGTATATTATGTTAGTCTGTAAAGTATTTATCTATGGGCCAAAGTAGCCTGAAAATAATGGTTTTATTATTATTATAAGCTAGTAAGAATATAAATGTACTTTTACTACACACTCCGCAGTGCGGTGCGTGGTCGACTTGCACTTACGGTTCTCCGTACCCTAGCTTACGGCTCTCCGTACCCTAGCTTACGTCTCTTCGTTCTACACGTTCGGATTCAAAATGATTGAACTAGTGCCGCCTAGCCGTCAACCAGCGGTCGGCGAGCCGTAAGCGTGGCGTCGCCTAGCTGTAGCCGAGTCGACGTACTGGAGCTTGGAGCTTCTGATCCGCGTACGTTACGTGGACCGTGGACGTGTTTGACGCCAAGGGGAAAGGCGAGGCGGTGACGTTTCCTTTCCGAGCTGATAAGTGTGCTACGACCTTTAAACATGATGTTTGCTTTCGTTGAACTCGCGTATCCTACTAATGGTGTTTCTTTTTTTCCTTTTTATCTAAACGCTATTGGACGCTCGCGCTGGGGCAAATCTGCCCATTCTCCTTCATTCGTGGTTATGATGACACAGTTTAAAAGATAAAAACATTATAATATTATATTGTTCCAGATAAAAAGGAAGGACCTATTGAGTCTACAAACTACATTAATTACATCATTTGGTCAATTTTATTAATAGCTGGAGTGGCGCTGATCCTATTAATTATTTTTAAAATCGAAACGCTAAAACGCTATTGGTTTAAATACTGCACACGTCAATTACCAGCAACTTTGGTAAGTATTTTGTCATCTATCACAAAAATATTATAAAGGCGACAGGTTTTATGTGTGTATGTCTTTGTGTGTCACGTATGTTTGTTACTCCTTCATGCTCAAACGCCTGAACGGATTTGAATAAAATTTGGCACAGAGATAGTTATAACCTAGTGTAACAAGGTAATATCGCGTAAGCGCCACCCCACTCCTAACTTACTTCGTCCATGCATCGCTCGCTCGAGAGGGGTAAGCCCCCCCCCGCTCCCCGGCACCCCGCTGCCGCGCGCCGCTCCGCTCGTGTCGACAGTCGGCCTACCTCGTTGCCAGAGAGTGCGCACGCTTAACTGTGCGCCTAAACCCTTGTACGAGAGCCCTATGTCGTGGCTGTGTATTGCGTGTTGTGTTCCTAATTAATTATAGACGAATAATACCCTCTACCTTCGCCTCATTTATCTGCCCGCAAAGTTCTACCGCCGTTATAAATTGCGCCCAACTCGTGGCACGCGCTCGGACAACGCGAGCGCGGACTGAAACCACGCGACTGAGTCCCGCCTACTGGACTACCTGCCGTTACGTATCGTCTTGGATCGCTGCCGAGCATCATCGACGAGAAGATGCCGCCGAAAACACGCCGACACACATCCAAGGACAACCAGGATGTGTCCAGTAGTGACGAGGAAAACCACGCGGTAGCAAAACCCGCGAGCACGAGCACTACGGTGTCGCCAACACCGACAACGGGTGGCAACACGATCGCCATGTCCGAAGAACAACTCACGCGGCTATTGTCAACAGTGATGCGAAGCGTCATGACGCCGACGCCGACGCCGAGCTCGCCAACCGGGGAAACAACAGGACCGACTCACCCCACCGCTACACACACCGGAGCGCCGACCCTGCATAGCAACTTCACCCGCTGCACGGCCCGCTACGACGGAGCCGCACGTGGCGCGGAAACCTTGGAAGCTTTTGTCGAGAGCGTGCTCATCTATAAAGAGTGCGCAAACGTGTCCGACGAGCATGCGCTTCGAGGTCTGCCTATGTTACTGACGGGAGAAGCCGCCGTGTGGTGGCAAGGCATTAAATCTACCGTGGAGACCTGGGACGACGCGATACGCCGACTTCGGTTCATGTATGGCGCCCCTCGCCCCGCCCACCGGATTCTTCGAGAAATATACGCACAGGAACAAAGTGACAGTGATAGTGTCGATTCATATATTTCGCGAGTGCGTGCCAATATGTCGCGAATACCGTATGAGGTACCAGAAATAATGAAATTAGATATTGTCTACGGCCTCTTAAATCGTAAAATCCGAAAAAGAGTGTCACGCGATAGTGTAAGTAGTGTCGACTGTCTACTCGAACGAGCAAGGTACGTAGAGGAGACGCTGGCCGAAGTAAGTCCACCTAAATCATTAATTCCATCCCGCGATAATAAATCGAATCACGGTCATGCTGATAACATTCAAAGTTCCACGAATTCCCGAAATGTAAACAATAACCCTCTGACTGCGAACGTTGTTCAAAACAACCGTTCGCATGCCACACAGAACTCTAGTTCGAATAATAGTAGCGATAAGAATTCGACCACACGATTCAGACCACGCTGCGCTTTTTGTAAAAAGTTTGGTCATTCTGTAGATGAGTGTAGAAATAAAACGAAATCGAGTGATGCAAATGTTGATAACGCGCCATTGTCTTGTTACGGCTGCGGTCAAAAAGGGGTAATACGCTCTAAGTGTCCGACGTGTAAAGGTACACCTTCCGCCGATAAGGCGAGTTTCCAAAGTGCCGTCACTCATGTATCGGACCAGTCGCATCCAACTGTAAAGATAGGAGTTGCATCTTTATTAGGTGTCGCAGTGTTAGATACAGGTGCCACCGAGAGTCTTGCTAGTCCTGGATTATATAAAATCCTTCTCGACAGCGGTACCACTTTCACGAAAACGCGCCGTAATCTCAGTCTAGCCGACGGAACGCAGCACGTACGAGAATTATTGGTATGTAACACGAACGTCTTAATTCAGAAACGCGTAATTCCTACCGATTTCCTAGTAATACCAGAAGCGAATAATAGGACGCTTCTAGGACAGGACTTCATCGCTAGAGCAGGTATATTGTTAGACCTCCAACATAACTGTTGGTACTTTCGTGAATCGCCTAGGCAAAAGTTTACTTTCGTACAGTCATACAGCCTCGAATCCACCAGTGGCGAAGCACTAATGCAAATCGATTCCACCAGTGGCGAAGAGCTGTTGCAAGTCGATTCCACTAGTGGCGAAGAGCTGTTGCAAGTCGATTCTACCAGCCTATCACTGAGAGAGGATGAAGGAACGAAGCTGTCACCTGCTCAGAGAACGCAGCTCAACCAGCTCATAGTAAGCAGAGCTGAGCGCTTCGCCATCGAGGGACCCCCCACAACTTATGCCACTCATCGCATTCGGGTTGACGAGAAGCAGGAGCCGACCGCTTCACCACCCTATAGAATGTCGCAAGGTAAGAAACAGTTATTAGACGGTGAGCTTGAGAAGCTGCTGCGAGCAGATGTTATAGAAGAGTGCGAGTCGCCTTGGGCTGCCAACGTAGTCTTAGTAGCGAAGAAGGACGGCGGAGTTCGCCTGTGTGTGGACTACCGGAAGTTGAACGCGGTGACAGAACCGGATCGTTACCCGCTCCCGCGCATGGAAGACGTACTTCATGCAGCGAAGACGACCAGCTACATGACCACGCTCGATCTCCACTCCGGTTATTTCCAGGTTTGTGTCGCAGAAGAAGATCGCGACAAAACTGCTTTTGTGACGCCCTCCGGCACTTACAGGTTTAAGAGGATGCCGATGGGCCTACGTAACTCGGGTGCCACATTTCAACGGTTAATAGACCGATTCAAATCAAACTTGAATGTGCCCATTCGAAGCCAGAAGGTAAATGACAGCTCCGATGTATGCGCGAACCCTCAAGGAAGCAGGCCTGTGACCATTTTAGGCTACCTTGATGATTTGATAATCCTCTCACAGACCTACGAGGGTCACATCGAAGATCTTGTTTCGGTTTTTGACCGACTCGAACAGTTTAGCCTGCGTGTCAATCGTAAGAAGAGCTGTTTCGCCCGAGACTCAGTCAAGTTCCTGGGTCACATCATCGTCCCTGGTGGTCTGCAAGTCGATCCAGGTAAGACCTCGGCCATTGCTGACATGCCCTCCCCAAAAACCGTAAGGCAGTTAAAAGGGTTTTTGGCGACATCTAGTTGGTTTCGGCGCTTTGTACCGAACTACGCTGCAATCGCCAAGCCTCTAACTGACCTACTCAAGAAGAACAGTACTTGGAGATGGCATGATGAGCAGCAGGTTGCTTTTGAGCGTATTAAAGAACTCCTGGTCACAGCTCCCATTCTACGCCAAGCCGACGAATGCAAGCCCTTCTCCCTCCGGACAGATAGCAGTGGCTACTGTCTTGGCGCAGTTTTGATGCAGGGGGAGGGCCCTGATGAAAGACCCATAGAGTACGCCAGCCGTCTTTTAAAGCCAGCTGAGCGCAACTACACCACCACCGAACGGGAGGCCCTTGCCGTCGTATGGGCGGTTACAAAATTCAGGGGTTACGTGGAAGGATCAAAAGTGGTGGTTAAGTCCGACCATCAGCCGTTACGTTGGTTGATGAGCCTGAAGTCACCCACCGGTCGTCTGGCCAGATGGGCACTAACCCTCCAGGCTTACGACTTACAGATCGAGTACACTCCCGGAAAGGTGAACGTGATTGCTGACGCACTGAGCCGCCCAGCCTGTTGCGAAGAAAACCCAGGTGGTTGCGAGGTATGCTTAGTAACAGTAGATGTGCCACACAGGAAGCCTGATGACGTGCGCGCTAACCAAATCAAAGATCCCGAGTTGAAGAACATTATAGAGGACTTGGAGGCGACTGACGACCCCTTTAGGGGGAGAGGCTGGTCAGAGAGAGGATACCTGACGTCAGATGGTGTGTTGTACAGGTGCGCGCCTGACTCTGAAGACGCTGATTCCGCCTGTCTCGTGGTACCTACGCATGAGAGGGAGAGTATCCTTGCAGATTTTCATGATGCTCCTACGGCTGGCCACTTCGGTGCGGAACGGACCCTGCAACGCATCAGAGCCCGATACTTCTGGCCAGGTATGAGATCCTTCATCACTGACTACGTCAAACGCTGTACCGCTTGCCAGCGATACAAAATCGACAACCGGAAGCCCGCAGGACTGCTGCAAACCCCGGCACCGACCCGACGGTTCGAAGTTGTGTCTGTCGATTTATTCGGTCCCTTACCTAGAACTCCGAAAGGTAATCGTTGGATTTTGATTCTAGAAGATACATGCTCCCATTGGGTTGAGCTATTTGCGTTAGAGAACGCCACCAGCGTAGATTGTGCTAAGATTTTGATTTCCGAAGTCTTCTTGAGGTTCGGAGTCCCGCGCAGGATGATAAGCGACAACGGAGTCCAATTTGTTGCCGAGGTGATGCAGCAGGCGTGTCATGTGATGGGTATCAAACAGTCTTTGACGCCGCTGTATCATCCCGAAGCGAACCCTGTAGAGCGAAAAAACCGGGACCTGAAGCCTCAACTAGCCATTTTAGTTGGAAAAGACCATACTTCTTGGGATGTTCATCTCGCAGCCATAAGGTTTGCGATGAATTCCGCTGTTACAGCGAGTACTGGATTTTCACCAGCTTTTCTTACCCTTGGGAGAGAGCTGCGCGCACCTTCGGACGTCGTGGCGGACATGAAGACCATCGTGGATAGCGATAATTTCGTGCATAACATCACTCCTTACCTTCGTAAGTTGTCAACGGTGTTGCTCGACGCTAGGGATGTCCACGAACGTGCCCAGTCCGTACAGAAAAAGTATGCGGACGAAGGTAGGCGACCGCCTCCAGACTATAAGGTAGGCGACCTTGTTTTGTTGAGAACGCAAGGGTTGAACGAAGTTGGCCCCGGACAGTCTGCGAAATTTATACCTCGTAGGGATGGCCCGTACCGAATACGCGAAGTTGTAACCCCCACTACTTACCTAGTAGAGGGAACCGTCAAAGGTGAGCACATTGGACGTTACCATGTCTCTGATCTGACACCGTTCATCGGTGATGTTGAGGTTCCGGTTAGGGAAAAGCGCAGACGTGGTCGACCCCGTAGGTATGATTGCTAGCCCGAACGCGAGGGCGCTATGTTCGAACTAGAGGGGGAGTGTGTAACAAGGTAATATCGCGTAAGCGCCACCCCACTCCTAACTTACTTCGTCCATGCATCGCTCGCTCGAGAGGGGTAAGCCCCCCCCCGCTCCCCGGCACCCCGCTGCCGCGCGCCGCTCGTGTCGACAGTCGGCCTACCTCGTTGCCAGAGAGTGCGCACGCTTAACTGTGCGCCTAAACCCTTGTACGAGAGCCCTATGTCGTGGCTGTGTATTGCGTGTTGTGTTCCTAATTAATTATAGACGAATAATACCCTCTACCTTCGCCTCATTTATCTGCCCGCAAAGTTCTACCGCCGTTATACTAGCTAATAACACATACTATTTACACGGACAATTATCGAACTCCACGTGGGCGATGCCGCTGGCAGAAGCTAGTAAATACCTACATAATTCCATACATAGAGATAAATAAAATTAAAGTGTCTGTTGGTAATTTCAAAAGGGAAATGATGATTTCGATTTTGTATGAGACGCGTACGCATCCGTTCAGCGCGCGCGACGCGTGCGCGTCTCATACAACATTGTTGTTTTCTATGGGCATAAGCTGAATAGAAAATTAAAGTGTCTGTTGGTAATTTCAAAAGGGAAATGATGATTTCGATTTTGTATGAGACGCGTACGCATCCGTTCAGCGCGTGCGACGCGTGCGCGTCTCATACAACATTGTTGTCTTCTATGGGCATAAGCTGAATAGAAAATTAAAGTGTCTGTTGGTAATTTCAAAAGGGAAATGATGATTTCGATTTTGTATGAGACGCGTACGCATCCGTTCAGCGCGCGCGACGCGTGCGCGTCTCATACAACATTGTTGTTTTCTATGGGCATAAGCTGAATAGAAAATTAAAGTGTCTGTTGGTAATTTCAAAAGGGAAATGATGATTTCGATTTTGTATGAGACGCGTACGCATCCGTTCAGCGCGTGCGACGCGTGCGCGTCTCATACAACATTGTTGTCTTCTATGGGCATAAGCTGAATAGAAAATTAAAGTGTCTGTTGGTAATTTCAAAAGGGAAATGATGATTTCGATTTTGTATGAGACGCGTACGCATCCGTTCAGCGCGCGCGACGCGTACGCGTCTCATACAAAATTGTTGTTTTCTGTGGGCGTAAGCTAAATAGAGCTGAATAAGTGTGAGTAGTCCCTAAAGTGAAACGCAAGTGTCTAAAATTCACGAGTAAAGAGTTATTAGAGTAGGTAGGTAGGGTACTATAGTGGTGGCCATTACTAAACTTACATTTTATTTTTCAGCCAAGTAGTCCTTTCTACATGTAATTAAATCTTCTCTTCGGACGAGAATGCGATGCCGAAATAGACGAAATTGAGCAACACGAATAAAAGAATAACACCACGGAAACACCAAGAAAATAAGATCGTCCTTGTGAAGAATTAGATAAAAAAAAAACGATGGAGTCCTATTTACGAAGACAAACCCGAAGAAATTGTTACTTCAGTGTCCAGTTAATCAAAACATTTTACCTATTTATTTTATTTATTCTCGTCACTGCTGTCACTGTGTTGTAGTTGTCAACAGCCTCGGACACCCAGGTCTGTTGTGCAGCCAAAGTGCCATGAACTCTAGTCACCGTCAGCGTTCCAGCTGTATTAGAACCACGACTCAATGGCTTGGCATGTGACGATGGCAAAAGACCGGACGTCATGTCTATATTTTCCGTTGAAGATGATCAAGGCCTTTAGTGTGGGACGCAACATGTGTCGATACTGTTGCACCACCTCATCTTCCTATTCCTAGCTCATCGTGCTGTACTGGTGCTGCCGTGGCGGCTGAGGGAAACATAAAGCGGCATAAATATGGAATTTTCGGGCCGAGTGCCCACAGCCTTTCCAAGAAAATATAGAAATGCTCTAATTGACGCTTCCCGTGACCCAAGGGCCAGAGGCTTAAAATTGCCAATTGCAATTGCATTGCCATTGGCAGTGCCGCCTGTCTCTTGGGCACATTGTGACGCATTGACGGCGTTGAGGAGCAATTTTTTACTTTATGTTATTTAGGTACTCATTTATATTAAGGTATTAGATATGTTACTGTAATAGATTCGTTTTTAACCTTTAAAAGTTATAAATAAATAAAAGTAACATTAAAACACTAACTTACTTTTTCTATTCCGTCCCCCTGATAATGTTATTAAATGTTTTTTTTACGTGACTACCTACAAGTGTTGCTACCAAATGTTACTAGGTACCAGTATTTTTTTTAAGCTGTCATAGTTGTTATAAATTATATAAGTACGGGGTAGAAAACGGTAATCACGTATTTATTTAATAAAAAAAAAATAAGTGCCATATTATAAATCTATCCAATAATATCACTGACAAACCCGATTAGTAAATGAAATGTTAAATTAAATATTCATCAAAATTGCGTTCCCCCAAGTCTCATAAAACTTAAAATACTTTCAAAATCGACGTTACTTTTGATTTTTTTTTATCGAGCAAAAAAGAAAAGTCACTAGATGATCAAACATGTATCTGTACTGTACTATATTTTTTCAGAATTTAAATATAGTGAATTCTCTGGAAAAAACTATCTAAAAACGTAGATTTCAAACAAGGGCCTCGTAACCGGCGGTAGATTTGGGCTCTAGGGGTCATAACTACCCCTATGGTGAAATTTTCAGAAAACTCGACTTTAGGTTCAAGACCAATAGGTAGATTTTTTCTGACGAAATCTACCTAAAAATCTGCTGTTTTCCTACAAAAGTGTGACCTACACGGTCAATATGTATGTATGGAACAGCAAATGTTTTTTTTACCCGACTGAGCCAGAAGGAGGGTTATGTTTTTCCAGAGTAGGTATGTATGTATGTATGTAAGATGTATAATTGTTTGGCACGCTCTGTGGCCTGAACGGCTCGATGGATTTTAGCTTGAGAGGTGTAGATTCGTATTTACTTTATTACTGTGTGTGTGACAGTGTATATCAAAATTTAAAAAAAAAACAGTTGATTTTTGTCGCCAAATTCAAATGTTTGGCACGCTCTGCAGCCTGAACGGCTCGATAAAGGGCTCATCATGAGGGTTTTAAAATGGTATACCTAATACAGGATGTAAAAGACCTCACCACAAAGCCGTCAGCCAAGCATTCTGTACATCAAAATAGGTAACTTTACGCAAAAAATTTTGCTGGGAAACGACTTTTTTTTTGGTTAAAAATCATGTTTTGTGGTAGAACTCAATGTAACGCACTGAAAACATTGTGCTGATGGATGGATTGAATAGTACGGGGGTCGTGGAGGTGTTTAAAGTAAAAATCTTACATTAAAAAGTAGTATTTAAAAAAAAACTTGTCAAAAAGTTGGAACTTTGACCCCCCAATATCTCCGTAACTAGAAGGTTCCCAGGTATGGTGTAGAACAAAAAAATGATTGCAAAGACGGGGAGAACAAGTGCCTTTCGGCTTTGTTTAGAGTTGTTTTACACCCTTTTATTTATAAGTATGTAAACTAAAAAGTGTAAAATAGAAAAAATATTAAAAGAATATTAAAGAACCTGACTGCGTAAAAATAACTAATAACTTTAATTATAAACTGAAAAGATAAAAACAGTTTCAGGAGACAGGACATATTGATTGACTGCAACAGTCAGGACCCATGATGGGGTAAAATCCCAAACTTATTTTTATTCTTTTCAGTTTTTATATAAAGTTACAAGTTATTTTTTACGCAGTCGGGTTTTTTTTTTTAATTTGTATTTTTTTTTAATCTACTCACAAAATAATTATTGTACAAGTGTCTAGTTTTTGTAAAACTCTGTTTTAATTTTCATATGTAAGTAAGTGAATTTTGTATTCGTGCTAATAAAGTTACTGAAACCTCAATCGTAATTTTGTAAATTATTTTTTGAATAATAATTATAAACCTTATAAACGCATTTATTTATTTAAAATTGAACATGACATCGACCTCAAACAGTTTTACGGAACTTCCTGCACAAAAAATTACAAAGTTTAGTTATAAATGATTTTTCAGTTACGCGCTCCTGGGAAAAGTCCTCATTGAGATATATATTCTTTTTCGCGTTGGAAACTTTTACAGGTATTTCTCTATCAGGCACGTTAAAATCCTGTTCTTGCTCAACATACCTTTCTAACTCCATCTTCTTGGCAGCCAGCCTCTCTATGTTCTCTGCAGATGCGACGTATTTACCTTGGTCTGGGCTTTTAATCGGCTCCTTAATATTAATTTCAGATAACAGGTTACGTTCATTTATTTTAATTTGCACGCATGGATTCCCACTTAGAAGGAAAATGTTCAAGATTTCGTCTTTACTAACAGTTTTAGCTTTTGGGGGATTATCGTCTAAAGTGGAGTCCGTATGATAATGATCGTTTCTGTAAGCTTCGATTACAGAGTTCAAATTTTCGGCCCCTGAAGTATTTGTAGCATAACTTGACTCGTCGTCAAAGTTGCTAACATTCGTTTGCTTATCTTTGACATGATCTAGCACTCTGCATGACAAAGATGCTAAATCAATGGATTTTTCAATGTCGTTTGAAATGTCTTTGTCTTTGCATGACAAAGATGCCAAATCATTTGTTTTCCTCTCCTCGCTTGAAATTAAAGTTTCAGAAGACATTATATGCTGTATCATGTCTTTTATAAAGTCTTCCATGTCAGCAATAGCATCCTCTTTATTTTTTTCCAGAATCTCATTAAACCTTCTTTTATATAGCTCAAAGTCACGCATACTCGCATAAAAGTTATCAAATATCTCAAGAACAGTCGTTTTGAAAAATTTTATATTTGACTCCAAACTACTTTTCGAATTATCGTCATCAGTTTGAAGTTCTTGTGACATGTTTTTAAATATTTTGGACTCTAATTTATCGAGTTCAGAATTAGTTAAAGATCCTTTGTTCTGTTTACATGAAATATCATCTAGATTTGAATCTTTTACAGGTACTTCATCATGTTCATATTTCTTGTAATACTCACCTAGGCCCTTCAGCTCAGCTGAGCTGTGTACTTCATGGAAATTGCGGTTTCGAGTGTTGTTCGTGTCTACGTGTTCTTTTGGGGGGATCACAAGTACTTCTGATTTGAAAAAAATTTGAGCGTCTCCTGAATGTTTAGATGTTGGCACGTTGAGACTCTGTCTCGGTCTTAGACTGTAGTTGAGTTGTTCACCTGTAAATTTCAAAGGCAATTTATGTCGTTATTAATTGGAGTTTTGAAATTAGTGTCTTGGCTTCAGATCGTGATGTTCTGGGTTTGGATTCGAAGTCGGGCCAAAAATATCTAGGAATTTTCTGTCAAGAAGTTCTAGTAAGGAACAGAAGTCATAGATTGTTACACATCAATGCATCATCAATAGTAGGAAAAATATTTACCCATGATTATTATGTTCCGGAAATGGGGTCAGGAATTCAGTACGTGAAGAGAAAATAATTTGTTCATAGTCCCTGATAGACCTGTAGGAAGAAACTTTAATTATTGCCTGCAGAACAAAAGTAAATAAAATACTATAATTTTTTATAATTTCTTCAAAAAATTGCTCCAGTCTGATGGAACGTAAGATTTTATTGAACAAAACTCGTCAACATCATAGTTTGGCATTGACACTAGCACCTTTGATAATTTAGGTGCGCGAAGAAAAATAAACTGCTCCATATTCAAAATTCGCGGACGAGGTACCTACACAGAGTACAGTATTAATGGGTGTTAACTTATTTTTATTTTCGTTTAGCAACACGGTGTGGTCCACTGCGCTAATAATAGGTCTATAACTATGTATTTGGAGATTCAGAAACCAGCATTTTCAGATTAAATGTGGAACTGTAGAACTAATGGCGCTAGCATAGCTGGTACCCAAACATCGTCATTGGTTGAAAATGTGGTAACGTCATTTTATATTTCAAATTAACCGTATTTGGTCAGATTGAGACCAACTATTATATAGTGGCGCCATCTGAGATTTGCTTTGCCTTCGCCTCTCCATTATCTGTAGGTATATTGGCGCGCAATTCGAAATTCAAATAAATTTAATTCGAATTTGTTTTTAGATAGTGTTTTGTTTTTGTGAAATTGTGGTAGTTTTTGGCGCCATGGATTAACTGGAAATTCGTAAAATTTTCGAAAATGAGTTCCTACGGGGAAATACCGCTGCGACACGAAACATTAACGACGTGTGCAAGCCTAAAACTGTTTGCATAAACACGGTAAGTACCTACATTATTGGTTGAATAATTTTAAATCATCATCGGTTAAATAAATTAGCCGTGTCATGTGGTATCAGGCAGATCAGAATAGAACCAACCCATTACACTCACGGGTGTCGTATAAGGCGACTAATGTCTGAGGCAGAACACCTTGCACCTCCGTAGACCTGAGAATGGGCAGCAGCGTTTTCTGTTAGTCTTTCATCACTGCGATCTCCAATCCGCTTGCCAAGCGTGGAGATTACGGCAAATTCCTCGCATCATGGGAGAGGCTTATGTCCAGCAGTGGACGTTATGGGCTGTTGTAGTAGTAGTAGTAATTTGAAATCAGGAAATTTTGAGTTGAAGAACGAGTCTCGTGGTCGGCCGGTAACCATTGTCGACAACGACGAATTGAAGGCGATAGTGGAAGTGGATCCATCTCAATCTACGGCTGAAGGCTGAACTTACTGCGGTCCTTGGAGTTAGTGTCAAAACCCTCTCTCTTCCCCATTGCTTCTCCACGACAACGCGCGCGAGCTCACACTTCACGACAGACCATAGTAAAGCTACAAGAGTTACACCTGGAAGCCCTCCGTCACCCACCATACTCACTGGACCTTGCCCCAACAGATTTTTACTTTTTACAAAATTTAGACGATTTTTTAAGTGGGAAAAATTCAACACCCGAGTGGCACTGCGAAACGCTTTCGCATAGGTACTTCATCTGCTTCCCGTCCAGCAGACTTCTACAGTAAAAGGCTAAACAAACTGCCATCAAAATGCCAAAATTGTATAGATAATTTGGGCCAGTACCTACTTTGATTAGCTAAAATAACAAAACTATCAAAATTTTTATATTTAAAAAAAAATCATACATATCTCCAATTTCTAATAAATATTTATAATATTATTGGAGAGTTCTTACTGTGCGGTAGCCCTTGGACAGATAAATACAAAATCTCATCATCATTTTTGAAAAAAATATGTAAGTAGGTATATTCATTTATTTAAACTTCATGTACAATAGTGGTACCTACATAATAAAAATAATAAATAAAAAAGGTTTATTAATTCCACACAATCGAACAATAATCAAATTACAATCAAATAATAACAATAAGTATTAATAATAATAATCAGTTATTAGTTAAAAAAATAACTTTAATTATAAAATTAACAAACAAATTACAATTAAAAAATATTAATTATTATTTTGATTAAAAAAAATACTTTACTTGACTTTACTTGACTTTTTTATTGAATTTGATATGATAAAATTATAAATTCAGAAATACGTTTTTTCGATATGTGATCACGATAAGCAATCAAATAATAACAATAAATATTTACAATAATCAAATAAAATTACAATTAAAAACAACCCTAAATTATAAAATCAACAATATAAATTACAATAAATAAAAACATTCATTAAACTGTAGTGGTACCTATGCGTCCTTAAAATGCCACAAGGCATTCTCTACCAGTCAACCTCTGGGTTCAATAGGAAAACATAGTTATAGGGTACAAAATATGTCTAAAAAACTAACTTGTTAACGAGAATTTATATACTTTATATTGATACTAATACACGTATCTAAATAAAATAAAATAATAAATATTTTAACAAATACCAAAAATTAAAAAGAAAATAACGAGAAACCTAATAATATTAAATAAACAAAACAATATCTATAACGATATCCTGTTACGAGCAATAAGTACTCATACAATACAAACGCGCCGGCGGCGGCGCACAGTGGGCTGAAAATCGACTCTCATAGACATAGAATACTTTTTTCCCAAATGTCCACTTTTATGACTTGAAAATGTTTTGGGAGACTAAATACATGCCTAAAAATATCAACATTATGGAATAGCATTGCAAACAACGCAAACAGATTTTTTTAATTAAAAATTACTGTTACGTCGTGCCCGTACCTACAAATTACCCGTCGTAACCCAACCCAATCACCGTAGGTAGGTACCTACTACCTACAAGTAGGTAGTAGTAGGTAGGTAGGACGAGTCTCGAATGATGTAAGTACAAAATATTCGCAAACTACCTATAAAAGACATCAGGAAGTTGTCATTGTAATTTCGACCGTACGCCGAGGGCATAAAGTACCTACTTCTTTATTTTGTACAAGTTGTGGAAGGACAATGACCCACTATGGAATTGTCTAGAACGATTCGAGTAAGTCGTGGATTTTCTCGAAGGATCGGTCGCCATATAAATAGCCGACATGTTTGCGGGAGAGGCAGTCTGATTTTGGCTACACAACGAAGTGAACTAGAAGTGCGATATTTAAGCGAATCGTGATCAGTAGTGTATTTGTGATTAAGTTTTAAGTGTTTTGTGATTAATAAAGTTATTTGTTGTTTAATCGGTAGTAATTAATTTATCCCATACCCAGCTCGCAACATTACTATGGAGTTGGCATGAAAAAGTCTTAAACCTTGAATTATTTAGAATTTTTTGACATACTTTTCGAACCTGCCAGTATCCCCAGATTTTTGCACTACCCCATGATTTTTAATTTTTGAACTCGAGTAACGTGACTTTGCTCTATAACAAACTTTTTTAAATAATTTTGAATAATTCAAATTCTACAGTGAAAGTGTTCGTTAGGTCCAAGAGAGCTTGCAGATAAATTCTGGCTAAGCTATCTGTAACCGTGATAGAATTTTCAGGTTCAAGTGAATAACACTCTTTTTTTTTGCTTTTAGCACTCTGTAGTAGGATGGATAAAAGTCTTTAAAAGTTATATATTGCCATTTTGATAATTTAAGATATAGCATTAAGGCTAGGTAGTTTTGCAAAAGTAGGCATTTAGCGCTGTAGGCTACGCGCGAAATACTTCGCGTGGACACAGCGCGTCAGAGAACTCGCATGACTCCGCGCGGCGACACAGTACAGAAATATGCAGTAGGTTATGCAAAATTTGTTACTCGTAGTAGCGATAAATTAGAGCTTCGATATAAAATGATTGTCTATAAAATATTAGAATATAAAATAGGTAGTCATAATTGGGCAGTTGGAATAACTAATTGAAAATAAACAGCCAGGTTTGAGAACTGTAAAGATAAAATTTTGATTTGTTTATGTTTTCGTATTATTGTTTTTTTTTTTCAAAATAATTGTATTTGAGGAAAGTATTTCAATTTCAACTACGGTTATTTACTTCAAAGATAAATTTGCACAAAAAGAACCTAGGGTGTCAAATAAAATAAATTTATAAAAGAAATCTATATAATAATATAAAAATTAAAATTAATTGCTGTTCGTTAGTCTCGCTAAAACTCAAGAATAGGTCAATGTTTGTATAAAAGATAAAAAATAGGGGGTAGGCAGTAGGTAGGTGGTTGGTAGCTAGTAGGTTAGGTAGTGGGCAGGTAGGTACTGTAGGTAGTAGGTAGATGGTAGGTAGTAGGTAGGGAGATGGTAGGTAGTACGTAGGTAGGTAGGTAGGTAGGCAGTCGGTAGTAGGTAGGTAGGTAGTAGGAAAAGGCGCACTGCAACGCATGCTGGGCACAGCTAGTTTTAAATATTTTCATGTACTATCGTGGTCTTTTCCGCCTGACCATTTTAATTTTTTTTCGCTTAAAACATGCAGAGGCGCCGAGCCACGCCCCCTTATAGTTTGGGCCTATTAGGAAAACGTCAACTTTGCCGCGCAAAATAACAATAACTCTCGTTTGGCGTGCGTCATCCGTGCGCTCGGCCGATTCGGTATCTTTTCATTCATTATTTCTATACAATGTCAACGGGTCGGGGCTAGAGAGCGTTTCTATGTTGCGAGTGCAAGCAAAAATCAGCTTAGTGGTGGTCAGGCGGGAGTGTCCTCGATAGTACTTTTGTCATCTTAAAATTGCCGGTTGCAATTCTTGAAGCTGCCCCACTGATCTATAACAAAAAGTAAATGAAGTACCTATTTCACAGATGAAATTGATAGGTAGATATAGTATTAGTATTTACTTTTCGTTTGCAAACGCCAGGCTGAGATATCGATACTTATAGACAAAATATGATTTAATTTTATCAAAAATCTTAGCGTTCTCTAGTAGTACTGAACGAAAGTTATAAAATTTGTGTCAAATAACATAATCGTACATCTATGCCACATCATTAACTTGGCCATCAGCACCGGTGTATTTCCTGACGGTTTAAAAACAGTCATAGTCAAACCGCTTCACAAAAATAATTGTAAGGAGGATATAGCCAACTATAGACCGGTTGCATTAATTCCTGTGTTTTCCAAGGTGATAGAAAAGATTATATATGAATTAATCAATAACTTTCTGACAAAATACAACATAATATGTAATGAACAAGCAGGCTTTAGAAAAAATAAAAATATTAATACAGCAATTTATGATTTTTTACACGAAATAATGATAAATGTTGATAATAAAACACCTATTTGTGCTATTTTCACAGACATGACGAAAGCTTTTGACTGTGTCAATCACGAGATTTTATTAAACAAGCTTAATAGCTACGGTCTAAGGGGAAATGTGTTGAATCTCATAAAATCCTACCTCAGTAACCGCACCCAATATACGGAGATTTCCAGAATTTGTCTTAAATCTAAACGTGAACAAAAATATAAATCTGAAGGTAAAATTGTTAAATTCGGTGTACCGCAAGGTAGCGTATTGGGTCCCCCGCTATTTTTGCTATATATAAATGATCTGCCTCGTCAGATACCAAATCCAATGGTTCTATTTGCCGATGACAGCACAGCACTGATAAAATGTACAAATATTAACGATTATGAACAGGATATTAATACTAACCTTAGAAATATTATTGATTGGCTTGACAAAAACAACCTGGTAATAAACATACCTAAGACTAATGTGATGCATTTTCACCAACGTACAATTCCACCGAACGTCAATGTACAGTACAATGGACAAGTTATTAATCAAACACAGGTCGCGAAATTTTTAGGAATATATATCGACGATCAATTAACCTGGAAACCGCAAGCAGAAGTGGTGTGCAAAAAGTTAAGCACTGCGGCATATGTTCTTTTTAACCTGACGAAAAAAGTTGACATAAAGACTGCTTTAGTAGCATACCACGGTTTAGTCGCATCGGTCTTGAGATTTGGAATCATTTTTTGGGGTAATTGCAGCTTAAGAGATAACATATTTAAAGCCCAGAAACGTTGTGTTAGAGCTATGTGTAGTCTTAAACCTAGAGATAGCTGTGAACCTCTGTTTAAGTCTTTGAAAATTCTTACTTTTCCGTCGTTGTATATTCTAGAAATGGCAATTTTTGTAAAAAAAAATAAAGCATTATTTGCTAAGTTCTCGGATGCCAAGAAAGGTCCCGTGAGAAGTCAATACAAAAACCTCTTAATTACCGGTGGTTTTAAAACAGCACTACTGAGGAAGAGTATTTTCTGCATGGGTCCAATAATATTTAATAAACTACCAGACGGCATAAAAAATGACACTCTTCAACAATTTAAAAATAAACTCAAAGCGTTTTTGATCCAGAAATGTTATTATTCAATAAGTGATTTTTTGAATGACCCTATGTGTGACAGTTCAATAATCCTATAGTTTTTTTTTTGCACTAAGTACATATTATCAACCTTGTTAAAATAATTGATTTGTACCTGTTGTAATCATTTTCTATTTCGTAATACTCATATTATTCTTTTTTAATACTTTTTTCATGCAGAAAATCTGTTATTTGCTATGTAATTATCTTATTTGTTATATTTTTCTATTTTGATCCTGTGTTTGACATTCCAGCAATTTAATATTATTGACATTGTTTAATTTTAATACTTTGTGCTTAATAATTTATTGATACCACTGACATTATTTGATACTTTATGCTTGATATTTTATTGATACTAACATTATTTGTTAAATTTTGCATGCCAAAACTCAGGCAGAATGTACCCGGCTCACTATATTTTCTAACAACTTTATTGTACAAATACCTACATTCTATGCGAATAAATGATTTGATTTGATTTGATTTGATTTGACTGATATTTTTGTACTGTGGATATGTTTCTATTAATTTGTTTCTTTTATTGCTTTACACGACTTTTTTCGCCTGCGTTGTTTATTGCCCATTATAACTAACAAAAAAACTCTCAAAAACAGATGATAAGGTGCGCAAAGTTGTCGCGGAAAAAACTGACACAGGTCCGTCGTCCATAAGCGCCAGCACGCGACTGAACGGGCCTGTCGGAGCCGCCGCGGGCGCTTTTAATTCATATTTAATTGTAGTAATTAAGAAAATCATTTTATCAAGTCAAACTCTGCGAATTTGTCTATAACTAATTAGTTTCTTTAATATAGTACAAAAATTAAATGTAAAAAATCAGTAATATAGTCATAATATTGAAAAAACGTTATAAAAAGGGGCAACTTTGCGATTTTTTTCTATCGAATGAAGTTCATCAGGTCTTGCAACTGAATGCGATTTTGACAAGACAAGATCCTTAACTAATACATATATTTTTTTCTTAATTTTAAACACTATATTCTTTGTCTCAGATTGTTTTAAAAAACTTAAATTCGGGGCCACCTAGCCTTAATCCAAGATACTATAAAGGTGTAAAGTTTTCCTTGCCAGTCAGTTTTTTGATCAAGTCTTGGAATCTATTAACTGTTTCTGGACTTTTCATAATGTATTCAATCACAGAAGCAATATTATCTCTTCCATCTTCCTTCAACTTCAACAGCTACATAAACAAGTTCACTGCAATCACTGTTCAAATGATCACTACTCCGTCTCTTCTTTTGCTTCGTTCCCAACTCTTCAAAAGGTTTTCTGGGGAGTTTCCTTTTGGTCATAGTACCAACTGATGATCTTCATGGCTCTTCTTCCTCATGAGCGAGAGATGTCGAAGGTTCCTGAACATTTTCTTTGATGCAGCTAGGTCAGTCGACATTTTTCTCAAGTCAGTTTCCATATTCCTTTTAGAATAACTCCATATTTCGGCTTGCAGAATTTATTAACTCAAGACTCTCATTAGCTATTTAACTCATAGATTAAATATCAATAACAATATGACACCCAATGATATTCTAACAAACAGATGTTATACACCTACAAAACCACCGAAAAAAGTGTGCCGCGGGGGAGAGCCAGCTCACATACACGCAGTGACGCAGAATAAAGGCAAAACAGGCCAATTGGCTCGTTTTCGAGTCTTCACGATTGCGCGCTTATAACATATCTGTTAATAGAATATCATTGATTACACCTTTAAACTCTTTTATTAGTGACGATAATCAAGATCGTTACCTAATTAGGTCTTTGAAACTTATTTTTTTATGATCATTGTGGCGTGTTTATACAAAGTAGTGGTCGGGTTCATCGTCTAAGTAGTCCGTATAGATTTTAAGCTTAAATTAAGTTAAAACTTTGATAAAATATATTTTTTGAAAATATAAAATATAAATCGATTTTAAAAACAAGGTCGAGACTCTGAAAGGTTCGAAAGGTAGGTATGCCAAAAAATTCTAAATAATTCAAGGTATAATCACCTGCAAGGGCATTGGGGCCAATTGAACGATGGCGGAGATATAAAACTTTTTCATGCCAGCTCCATAGTAATTTTCAATGAAAAAATTCTGTTTGCATTGTTTGCAAAGCTATTCCATAATGTTGATATTTTTCGGCATGTATTTAGTCTCCCAAAACATTTTCAAGTCATAAAAGTGGACATTCGGGAAAAAAGTATTATATGTCTATGAGAGTCGATTTTCATCCCACTGTGCGCCGGCGCGTTTGTATGAGTACGTATTGCTCGTAAGGTGGCATTCTTTAGTTTCTGCCTCTCCCCAGGTTGAGTTACACACACAGACACAAGCATCTTTTTAGAATATGGGTGAATGCTCCAACCAGCCGGCGAAATTCAAATTTTCTTACGTTTTTTGCAATTGGCAGGCCAGTGCTAGGTTTTATGTGGATTAAAATATTGTTCGCGATTGTAAGACATATGTAGTTACAGAATTTTAATCATCAAAATAATCAACACAACCCTCCAAGTTCATAAAGATCTAACGATGACTTTTACCTTGAAAAAATCGTTCCTTGACTTCTAAGAACTTAAAGGGTTGTATTGATGATTTTGATGATTGCAATGAGAGGTTTTCCTTTTGAGGTTTTAAAAAAAAACTTAGTTTCCAAGAACTATATAGATGGCGTTGAACTAACTATGCCAAAGCCAAAACGCTTGAAAGAAAAAACATTGTGTCACGTCACATACTCTCGTTGACTGACACTTTCATTTGCTTAACCTTCCGAATATAACCAACATTTCTCGCGCTTTGTTAAAATCAGTTTTTTTAGGTTCGGTTCCTTGCATTATCATACTTACTCCTAGCGCCATCTATCCAGCGACTAGGGAAGAGCTAAAAAGAAAATCCCTCATTCTGTAACTACATACGTCTTACAATCGCGAACAATATTTTTTAATAAAGATACAACCTAGCATTGGCCTGCTAATTGCAAAAAACGTAAGAAAATTTGAATTTTGCGGGGTAACCTGGAGCATCAGCCTTGATGTAAGTGCCTTGCGCCTTGTAATATTTTTCCAATGGACCTGGCCAATATTTCAAAATGACGTTGTTTCTGAACGTTGAACAAAACATCCATTGTCTGTGATATCTTAGCAGAAGAAAGAGAAGTATACCTGCGTTACAAGTGCAAAAGAGATAGCAATTAAAACGGTCATGGACGTAAAAAAGTAACTTTGTCTATGCCAAGCCAGTCATTGAACCGTCAATTGCTGAACGAACGAACGACAGCGAATCTCTGAGGCCCCGCCTTTAAATCCGTAATTTTATTATTTCAGTTGGTTTTCGCGATGATAATATTATAAAAACGAGCATTTAGGTAATTACTTACACTACTTCAGATTTATAAATGTAATCTATGCCGAGGCTTAATCGAGTTAGCAATAGCGGAATGCAATTATTGATTTGCCGTGTACGGCAACAAATAGTGAGTTTGTGCGGGTTTTCTAGCGTTAGCCTGTTGTGAAACCGTGTAACTATAAGGGCTAAGGGAGTTGCGGTGCTTTTTAAGTTTGCGTAACAAGTTTTTGTGTCCTAAGAGGTCTCCAATTTAGTGTATTTGATGTTGCTATTTTTAGTGGGTGTTGTCATTGTGGTCCAAGCTTTATTCGGATTAGGTCATCGAGTGCGGTGAACATGTGTGCCAGAGAAATGTGTTTCTAGTAGGTTTTAAAGTGGTTTATTTGATTTCTTGTTAGATACACGAGTACTACGAAGTAGGAGACCTGTAAAGATGGGTACAACAAGAATAGTGTGTTTCATCGCGTTACTATCATGTGCGGCGGCGTTATGTGAGTATTATTTATATTTTTATTAATGTTTAGTACCCTGTCTCCTATAATATCAGTTGTTTATCGCATTGTTATCCATAGTTCATTCAACTTTTTCTCACTTGCACCATGCCCAGAGAAATAATTAAGTTATGAGACAGACTTGTTGATATGTACAACTCTCTCATAAATCTGTTCTAATTATTACCTTCCTGCTTGTATGTAACTAAGTGACAAAGTTTTCCATTATAATTTAGATTTTTACCCTATTCACTGATGGGGTTTGTTTGTAACAACCAAATTTTCAAATGCTTTTTTTTTCAAGATGTTCTGGTTCATACCCTAATATTTTTTAAATCATACGTGTTTCGCACCCAAGCTATTTAGCTATTAACAATCAGGTTATGCCATCCCATTTCCATTAGTATAAACACATGAAAAAATAACAAAAGCATTGTGGCTCCTAAAATTCTTTGATGACTTAAATGGTGGTATTACTCACTGCATCATATCATATCTTAATTTAGTATCCTACTCGCCAGATTTGTAATTGACAACATTGTTTTGTCCTTGCTCATGCCGTGATCAAGATTTTGATGTCATAGATTGAATTTAACTCTAGGCTACCTACCTTCGCCTATATGTACTAAAACAAATTTTATCTGCCATTGTTTCGTAGAAAGATCTTGAAGTTAAATTGTTGTTTTATGGCCTGAATAATATTTCACTTAGCATAAGAAACAATTACCTAGTATATTATTATTAAAACCTTCGGCTGAATCAATCAAATCAACTTTTATTTCCTGAAAAAATTATCCCTGCTTCTCTAGTAAGTACCTATCAATCAAAGGGATATAGCTTCGTACTGTGGTCCCAAATATGCTTATTCAATGTTACGTAACAACAGAATATGAAAACTGGTCAAGTGCGAGTCGGACTCACTCACGAGAGGTTCCATACCATTGTCTATACAAAATTAGACAAAATGGCAATAAAAACATGTTTGTTGTATGGGAGCCCCCCTTGAATATTTATTTTATTCTGTTCGTAGTATTTGTTATAGCAGCAACAGTTTCAACTGTGTAGGTATCACGGTTCATGAGATACAGCCTGGTGACAGACAGACGGACGGACTGTCGAGTCTTAGTAATAGGGTCCTGTTTTTACCCTTTGTGTATGGAATCCTAAATAGCAAATAATAACAATTGCAGAATTGATTCTACAATACCTACTTCAACACCAACCAGAATTTCTAATAGGAAACACTCCTTTCCATACACTGAAGCCATTCTGGAGATAGCACAATGACCATATTCATGTTTACTTAGTAGAAAGAACAATGTTAAATAAACTTTTACCATTAATTCATTACAAAGATGCTAGACCCTTAATCAATAATCTTTCTTTTAATGAAAATAAAGCCAAGTTTGTGTCAAGAACACAATTTCTCTCCCACCATCATCAGCGTATTAGCGTTCCCTCTGCTGGGACACAGGCCTCCTCTCTATGAGAGGGAATGGGCTATAATCCACCACGTGGGCCCAGTGCGGGTTGGTAGATGTCACATGTCTTGGAATTCTCCCACTATGTGTTGTAAAAAATATTTAATAAAATATTTCAGTGAAGTTCTGAAGCCGACCCCAACATAGTTGGGAAAAGGCTTGGCAGATAATGATTTCAGTAAAGTTCTAAACATAATGATCCTTTTAAGTCACCTTGGCAGTGATGTTCATATTATATTACACATTTGAAGCATACAACACAAAGAAGACATGTAATTGTATGCAAAACTTGACTTGGTTGTTAGCATAATTTTTCATTTTGTATGAATTGTTGACATATTGTTCTCATCAGTATTGGCAGCCGAAGCATGAGGCCACTATCAGAGATTGGCAGGTAGTGTGTAGGACTCTGATTGGTGTACCTACCTGCCAAGTATTTCATAATGCAATCTGCATACCTTTGCTATACTAATTGACCAATACATTCTTGTAACTGTACTTACAACGTTACATTTATTTATTTTTCATTAATTTTAAGTTTAAAATGCTTAAAAACCTATTACAATAATTCAATAACGCAGTTCTCTTAGAAGAAAAACTTAACATTGACAAAAAATAATAATATCGCTCTCACACTTCTCTTCTTCTCAAGTATCAATTTTACATTGTAGCTAGAACTTATTATCACATTATCCACATAGATGAAGAAGAAAAAAATGCTCATAGAGGATTAGAGGATAACTCATAGTCCCAAAGCAAAGTTAATAAAATTTATATGGCACCACCACGCAAGCTTCCTCTACCAAATGAAAAAAATACTTAAAAAAATAAATGCTGGTGGAGAATATAACCTCCTTTTTTAAAAGTCAGTTAATAATAACAAACACTGACTGAACCTTGTCAAGTTAACTTATATATGCCAAATATAGCTGTATGATATCATAGGGACTCAACAGTAGTAGTAAACTGACACTGAAACACTGACCTAACCCATGCCTTGACATTTGAGAACAGCTGAGAAAGGTATTTACTGTATGCAAAGGTGAACTGTCTGACAATCTTACAATACAACACTGTTTATTAGTTGTTTTAATTACTTTAAGTACTCATGACAATGAACAAGTTTTATACTATGGTAACGACTATGAAATCTCGAAAAAAAATTCAGCTGCTGCCTATATTTTTTCAAGTTACGTGACCAATAATGTATGAAGCAGCAGATTTTTTTCATGAGTACCTACTAGACGCCCTTAAAGTAATTATAACGACAAAAAAATAGTGTTTTATAGTTGTTGTTTACATTTAGTTCATACTATTAAATTACTAAATGTTCACTATGGAGTGGGGATGTTGAGCTTGATTTATTTACAAATAGTGTCCAGAAATTAAAAAAAACGTTAAGTACCTAGCTTTTTCTTTGAAATGTAACTTTGTTGTGTAATGTACCTATTTTATTTTGTTTATTCTCTTCAGTTGGTTTCTTTGTATACCTACTTATACTTTGTAACTCTCATGCTGTTTACCGTTTTGTCAATTTATAAGTACATACGTTTATATAAGTGGAAACTTGTAATAGGCTTTCTTCTACTTATTACCTACTTCTGAATACTCGAATATAATATCTGTAAGTTTTCTTAAAATTAAAAAAATAATAAAATTAACTATGAGACTGATTGATAATGCCCAAGGCATAAAGTTTTATTATATGAAGATACAAAATCTTGATAAGGCATCCATTACAATAAAAAAAGAAGATAATTTTTAGATAAATAGGTCAGGGTTAAGGTCAGAAAGAATAAGATAGGTATTCTAAAATTAGAGCTTGCTCATTGTTTTGGATATGATAGGATATGAATGAGATAATCTGACATGCAGTTTACATTGCTCAAACTTATGTAAACATAACATATTCTCCTGGCCTTATCAGAATTTGCGTGAAGTCATGACAGCATAAAATAAACTATAAATAGGTAAATAAGCGTAAGCATGTTGCCATACTTCTCTATTATTCGTCATTTCAGTTGTCACCCCCTATAAAAGACTCAGTCCTAGGGGCCGCCTCCACGAGCGAGAGAATCGCGGCGATATTATCGTCCTTGTCACGTTTTTCTATACACTCTCTTTTGGGCCGTCTCCACGAGCTAGAGAATCGCGGCGATATTATCGTCCTTGCCACGTTTTTCTAAACACTCTCTTTTGGGCCGTCTCCACGAGCGAGAGAATCGCGGCGATATTATCGTCCTTGCAACGTTTTTCTAAACACTCTCTTTTGGGCCGTCTCCACGAGCGAGAGAATCGCGGCGATATTATCGTCCTTGCCACGTTTTTCTAAACACTCTCTTTTGGGCCGTCTCCACGAGCGAGAGAATCGCGCCGATATTATCGTCCTTGCCACGTTTTTCTATACACTCTCTTCTTTTGGGCCGCCTCCACGAGCGAGAGAATCGCGGCGATATTATCGTCCTTGCCACGTTTTTCTATACACTCTCTTCTTTTGGGCCGCCTCCACGAGCGAGAGAATCGCGGCGATATTATCGTCCTTGCCACGTTTTTCTATACACTCTCTTTTGGGCCGTCTCCACGAGCGAGAGAATCGCGGCGATATTTTCGTATAGAAATAGGTCAAATCGTCGTGATTCTCTCGCTCGTGGACGTGGCCCCTTACTTTTCCAGAAAAGTCGAAGAAAATTATGTGACTGAGTACACACATATAATTTTGAACACGTTATAACATTTTTATTTGCCCCCAGTGACGTCACCGCCGAAGATCGTGAAGCAGCCGACACAAGAGGAGATCCTGTTCCAAGTGGCGCAGCCCGGCGAGGTGGACAAGCCGTTCATCATCGAGTGCGAAGCTGAAGGCGAACCGGCACCTAAGTACGTCACCTTGTTTTGTTAGAATTGTTTTACTTAGAATCAGAGTGCAATGTCAGATGTTCTTAGAGTTAGAACATCCGACGTTGCTTTGGTACCTTAATGGAGTTGTTTGATGCACATTGGGCAGTCACTTTTCTGCTATCATTTCCGACTGGCTAGAAGCCATCCGTAGGCTAGTTAGCCAATATGGATACGTAAAGAATTCCAAGTACTTCATTATTTTTCGTCGGCTGCGACAGCGCCAATCCTATAGAAAGCTTCAAATAAATACAGATACATACTTTATATTTGCGATGATTCACACATTTATTTTATTTTGTTGTTTCACAACGAGCAATTGAGTTCTGTGAAATTCCTTTAAAATTTTACAACATTTAAACGTAACATCACGCCTGTAACGCACCCACATTTCGTCAGTTATGTTATATTTTGGGACAAGTGTGGCTATCTCTGTAATGTCAGTTCGCGCTTGCTTCTAATTAAAAAAAAAACGGAAAACCCTACTGTTCGTAGTATTTTCTACTTGCCTAACTTCAAGTTGAGCATATTTAGCTCATAGCTCCTTGTCTCCATTTCTTCCGAAACGGTCTACATTTAGTCAAATTTTCATGAATTATAAAACATTCAATAATTTATATTATAGTCATTTATTACTAACTAGCGGACGTCCCGTTCCCGTGGGAGTACGGGGATAAAATATAGCCTATGTTACTCAGGGTGAATGTACCTTTCTAATGGTGAAAGAATTTTTGAAATCGACGCAGTAGTTTTTGATTTTATTCATTACAAAAATACACAAAAATACAAATCTTTCCTCTTTATAATATTAGTGTAGATTAGGCCGAGAATCACAAAACGCCCACCCTTTGCCACTTCCTAGTGTCTGAGTTGAGGAGAAGTGACGGAACAAACTGACCAGCAAAACTTCTCCGTAGAGAAGATAATAGGAATCATTCCCCCTATGTCGATTCCCGTTACGTCGACTCCAGATTTTTCTTGGTTTCGATGCATTGTCTTGAGTGACAAATATCTTGTCTACTTATGCCCCCGAAAAAACGCAGCAAGAATTGTTTCAGACCAGCACACATACCTAAATGAATATAATCATAATTTACGGCGTTGTTAATGAAAATATGGCGGCTGACACTAAACATTTTTATTAATTCCTCAATGGAAGTGAGCACGCCAACAAAAAATTCATCATGCTGTTTATAAAACCGTGTCGTAGTTTAGCTGCTTATTTAGTCGGTAAACACGAGGTTAAATTGCTTGTGAAATGTTTTTGATACATATTTTTTTTTTGCTAAAATCGTTGTTTTTCTTTGGAGCCTAGACAGAACGAGATTATTATTATTGTAAGGTCAAAAATGTATTGGATTGACCTACGCTAACGTTAGTCTATACTGTGGAAAGATATTGGAGGAATAGGTACGACAGACACGCTTTAATTGCCATTTGGCCAGAACTCTTGATCATCTTTGGTTCCAGAGCTAACGAATTAAGGAAAGGATTAAAACCTAGCGTAAGACTCTTCTAATATTATAGTACAACGGTGTCGCAGAATAATTTACGGCTGATCAGTCTCCGCACGTGTAAAAATTAGCGGAGAAAAATATAACGAAATGGTCATCATTGATATCACTCGACCCGGCAGAGGTTCACGTCTATACGCACAAAACAAATTGGCTACCTTTTCTAAGCTGGGTGGAAAATTACCCCCGGAAAGCTTGTGAAACATTCTCACTGTATCCGAGGGATTACACAATACACCACCTCTTGCAAGGGGTTTGTCGATCGTGGTAAGATGCTATCAGTAAGCACATGCTACCTATAAGTAAAGGAACATTCATACGAGGTTCCTAAACCGCTTTGGATAATAGCGACTTGCTTCCCTCTACCCAACGACAAGTACCACTAGCCTAGATTTCCCGGGGGAACTACAGTTTCATTCGAGATAGTATCTAGTGCATATCCTTACCGTGACGACAGCTTCCTGTGTGTTTCAAACCTCATCCGCTGCACTGTGATTGAGTGACAAACAAAATTGACTCACGGTTTTATTAATAGTTAGATTTATCATGCCGTTTTATGGACATCACTTCATAGCTAAACTATTTAGCCTTTGACCTTTATAATGTTCTTTATTATCTGAAACTTGAGTCTACTGTTCATGGGTATTATTTTCTTGGCTGTAACTTTGTTGCACAATTCTTGCGTTATCTTATCAATGGATGACCTCTTTCGTTTTCTTTATTTGAAGTTCCGATAAAGCTCTCTTCTTCAAGTTTACGGTAGTTTTCGATCCTATTTCTCAGAACTTATTCGATGTTGCCAGTTGTGTTTTTAATCAGAATTGACGCGGCAATCTGGTTTTTCAATACAATATTGTATACCCAAACATTTTCAAAAATGTTAACCAATAGCGCCCCTGTCTGTCATTCAAGCGTGCCAAAAGAACTACACTGCACTTTACATTTGAGCAACCATAGACAGCTCAGCAGGATTGAAATTGTTGCATTCGTGACGAAGTTTTTATTTACGAGAATGAAAGTAAATGCTCGTTAATTATTCGCACGGCTTATGTAAATTGAGACAGTAGACGCCAAATCCTTTTAAATGCTCAGCAGGGCTTAAATCACTTCCTTGTCTTCAACACTATACCTACTTGAGCCCATGACTAAGAAGCACTAAGTCACTACTTTGTTACTAAGCTCTGAAAGGTGACCCATCTTTTCTTGAAATTCAATTAAGTATCAACAAAACAATTAATTACGGAAATACATACAAATAATTATTGTTCATATCGGAATTTTATCGGTCAGTACCAATCTACGAAACTACTAAACCAATTGCAGTGTAGTTTTTGCTGCGTCGATCACACATCATATGCCGATTACCTAGCATTTCTATGCACGTTTATTCTCGTACAATATCATAGTTCAGTGGCTGTTACTATAAATACCGTACTCTGAAGGTCCAAGCTAGATTAATTATGAAACTAGCGGTCGTCACGCGGTTTCACCCGCGTAGTTCCCGTTCCCGTGGGAGTACGGGGATACAATTTAGCCTATGTTACTCGCTGATAATGTAGCTATCCATTGCTAAAAGAATTTTTCAAATCGGTCCAGTAGTTTTTAAGTTTATTCGTTACATGACATACAAAAATACAAATCTTTCCTCTTTATATGTAATATTAGTATAGAATCTATACTCATACCTATAGTATATCAATAACTAATAACTATCATCATTATCTATAAGTACTATAGATAATGATGAGAGTTACTGTGATTTGTGTCGGATGAAATCAATGACCCGCGGCAGATAACTGTGTTGTAATGATTATAGTGTTCATATCAATTAACTTGACTTAAACTTGAAATGATTTGACCTCAAAAGCTCTTTCTTAAGTCTGTTCTCAAATAATTATTTTTAAGAATTAATGTTGGATATAAAGCTAAAGTGGGACTGGGCTGGCCATGTCTGTCGTATGCCCGAGGAGCTGTGGCCCAAAATAACCACGATGTGGAGCCCTGATACTTGTACAGCCAGAAGGCGACGCGGTAGACCTCGCAGGAGATGGCGGTACGAGCTGGACAAAACCAACGATTGGTGGTCCACATTGGCCCCTGCATTGAATAATTTGGAATTCATAGGGTGGGGAGGGCCTTTGTCCAGCAGTGGGATGACATAGGCTGTCAGTAACAATAATGTTGGAAATAACAACGTAAATTCTGATACTTTTCAAAGGATGCACTTTTAGAGGGAATATGAGAACATTTTTAGAGAGGTATTATTTTTCAGTGTTAAATCCATAGCAGCAAAACACAGAAACTTCTGAAGGTTTTTTATACAATGAGTTGCGGTTTTGCGGTTTCATCCCGAAAAGTATGAATTAGGGTATGAAGATTTGAGAACTAAACTACAGTAAAAAGCCTTTCATGAAACATGAAAAAACTAGGTTATTGATGATAATTACTAGAAAAAAAACATAACAATAGCATGTTACCCAGTACCAGTAATTATAATTAACAAATAGCAATAAAAAGCCTGTATGTACTTACATTGACATTGTCATTCGTCAACCGACATGACCAATTACCAACAATTATAATTTATTGAAAGCTTTTATATTGAATTACAAACCAACATACAAAAACCACAACAAACAGGGCTCATTCATCGAAGTATAGATTAGTAGTAAATAAATGCGGGGACATGAATAATTTATGGCGTGACTCAGCCTTGGTTCGAATGCAGTCATCTCGAGGCGACGACACTCGGAAATATTATGTCATGTATGAATAACGCTTATTCGCTAAAAATAATAAATGTAATATGACGGTTAGAACCTGTTTTTCTCTTTTAGTAAAGTTGTTGTTGGTGTTGATCTCATTGCCCTAGAACTCAATCGAATAAAGAACAGGTTTTAATGCATAGAAGTTTTGGGCGTTTGGTTTTGAATAGCCGAGGTTCGTACCTACCCCACAGGGGGTGTCCTGCGTTTTTCGGCCCTGGGTCCTTACACTCAAGAGACCCACACACAGGATAGTCCGGTTAAGCAGACGACAGCCTCATAGGCGAGATGCCATACTTACACAAAAAAAAGGAGTCTCTCATTCAATCATCAATTAACTCAGCCTATCGCAGTCTACTATTCGACATAGGTCTCTCCCAAACTGCACCATAACACCCGATCTTCCCGCCTTCTGCATCCAGTCCTTCTCAGGGACCTTTTTAAGGTCGCTGTTCTAGGCTGCTGATGATCAGCTCTCCACCTAACTAAAACCAAGATAAACCTTTTGTGGAAAGCAGTGATTCCTTGAGAGCATTTTCTTTTTTTTTTTCTTTCTTTTTTTTTCTTTTATGGTTTTCAAATCAGATTATTAGCTGAAATGTCTTGCAGTTAACTCAGCCAACGATGACATCTAAACTTTTTCCAAACATGGATTTCAATTAAGCCGTTTAGAAGCACTTGTTAGGGACTCAAGCAAGAAAGTCAGTCAGTTGTTCAGATAGTTGAAGGCAGTCCGTTCCAAAACGTAGATTTCTGTGGCGATCAGAGGAACCAACATCTCCAGAGTTATTTACACCTGAGTTTCTTCTTTTTCGGATTCTGGCATCTCAGTCTGCCACAATAATTCTACATTAAAGTCTAGTCATTTCCCATTGTGGGCTACCTAATAAAGCCATCCTACATTACCTGAGTTCTCGCCCGGTGTGTTATATATCCCCACATAGCTAATGTATTTACGCTACAAGTGGGTTAACTGCTGTACCTACTTCCCGTTATGACTTGCAAACAGGACAGGTCGTTGAACTTGCTATATATCTGGAAAATCAGTCAAATCCTACCTTTTTGTTTATGAAAACTATGCTTTTTTATGAGACTAGTTACTGCCTGCGACTTCGTCCGCGTCGAAAAAAAAAAACATAATTGTCCTATGGGACACGGTAAAAGGGTAACTTTCCATCGGTGAAGGAATCTTTGAAATCGGATCAGAGTTTCGAAGATTACCTCCAACATTACCTAATTATAATATTAGCATAGACTAGCTTCCGCTCGCGGTATCGCCCGCAGAGGTCGGAAATTATCCAACCAGGATGAAAAGAATCCTATAATGTCCTATCCTATCCCAGGTCATGCTGTAACTGTATACCAAGATGCAACTTAAAACTTCCAGAAATCAAATGTAAACGAGTTTAAATAACATTATTTAATAAAACATTCTATGACTAAGTAAGGGAAAGTCATGTATTGAAAGGCTTATTAATAATGTCGTTGTAAACTGTGTATTGTTTTAATAATATATTGTTTAATATTATGGCAGGAAAACCACGAATTTATTGTGAAATAATACCAAAATATACTTGTTATACAATTAACGACTCTGTGGCTTCAAATTCAATGCATTCATTATATGAAAGCCTGCTTCGATATATTTATAAATACATATAATATCAAACAACCCTCCTTTTGCGTCACGTCTGCAGTTTCAAACGCCTAGATGCCTATTTTCACCAACAGCAAAATAAATGCCTAAATATTATTGCACTATTGGAATCTCAACTTAAGGTGCCTGAGCCGAACGTTGAAAATCCAATAGCAAGCTTTTATTTTCACATTAAAATAGTGTTTGTGAAAACGATCATTAAGGCTGTAAACAGTCCTATATTTAAGCTTGAACCTACGGCCAGACGAACGCATTCCGCTACTTAACTTTACAATTTGTCGCATCCAAGTCTGGGAATATAGAAAAGAAAGTTTTTCAAAGCGTTTGATTTGGCTTTCAGGAAGTTTTTACGGTAAAGTTTTTAGGTGTATTGGCCACCTAGATTAATTTTCAGTAAACTAAGTTTTGTTGCAAGCACCTTTGTGTTATAATTATTATATCATCACTGCGCTCAAAACAGAGAAGGAAAACAAGATGAAGAAACCGGCATCCTAAAACCAAACGAAGACTTGACCTGCATGCGCTGAGCCCGCGTGGTGGATTACAGTACATTGTCCCTGTCACAGAAACACAGGTCTTTCTGTTATCCAGCAGTATGAACGTTTTAGGCTAATTATTCTTAACCAAGTTTACAGTGTTTTTGTACACTGTAGGTCATACTGTTATCATACTCGTAAGTCCCTAAGGAGACGAAAACCGCATGTGCGCATGATCCATTAAATAATTAATTTATATTGTGTGTTGACGACTTTATTTATTTTATCAAATAATAATGAGTAGCTATGAGCATAATTCATTGTTGTATTAAATGGTTTGGTTTTGGATGCAAAATATTTCCTTGTAAACAGTTTACCCTTAAACCATTATAAACGATAAATAAATATGAATGGCATGATTTCACAATAACGAGGAAAATTATTCTTTTTATCGATATTTTACGCTGACGTAATTTGAAAGATTACCTACTTTTGATGTAAAATCCTACTGCCCGGAGGTACCTACTTATTTATTCTTAAGATCAGCGACAATATCGAGGTTGCTTGACTTTACAGATCAGTAAGAAGATTCATGATCCCAATCCGAGACTACGATACATTGGGAAGTTTATTCCTACGCAAAGCCACTACAAGATTTCACTTATTAACACCTCTTTTTTGTCCTAACAGGTACAGATGGATCAAAAACGGCAAGCCTTTTGAGTACACGAGTTACGATAACCGTATATCCCAACAATCTGGGCGCGGTACACTCGTGGTCAGTCAGCCGCGCGACGAGGACCTCGGACAGTACCAGTGCTTCGCCTACAACGAGTGGGGTACTGCCGCATCCAACAGTGTCTTCGTACGGCGCGCTGAACTCAACTCCTTCAAGGAGACGGACAGCCAACAAGTCGTCAGGGCAGAGGAAGGGAAACCTTTCAAACTCACTTGCGAACCGCCAGACGGTCACCCCAAACCCAAAGTCTACTGGATGTTGCAAGGCGACCAAGGACAGCTCAAGACAATCAACAACTCGCGCATGACTTTAGACCCCGAAGGAAATCTTTGGTTCTCGAACGTAACTCGTTTCGACGCGAGTGTAGACTTCGCATACATTTGCACAGCTAATTCCATCTTCAGGAATGAGTACAAGTTTGGCAACAAGATATATTTGGAGGTGACGCAGACGGGTATCGCGCCTACCTTGAACAGACATGAGCCGGTGCGTCAGTACACTACCAGGAAGGTCGAGAGGGCGTTGAAGGGGAGGAAAGTGGAACTCTACTGTATCTATGGTGGAACGTGAGTATCTTTGATTCTTCTAGCTAGAACAATGTAGAACTTGTCGTGTTGTTTCTGCTAGAAATCGATAACCATGTCGTTCGTGGATGGTAGACAGTGTAGACACGCAACCTTTAGGGTTACGCATTTTGCGAATATTGAACTCGGTTTATGAAATCCAGTTCATATGATGAGTGTTATACCAGTCAGCTTCAAAGCTTCTAGGTATTGTTTGCTTATTTACCTTGGAAATAGTGAATATATCCGTGGTGACATTATAGGATTATCGAGCGCGACATAATATACAGTCAGTACATTGCCCTGTGTTCTGCGAAATAGTTCTATATTCTACATAGGTGCGCGTAATTGACGGAAACACTAAAGGGGTGACCAGACTTCTAACTAGTGCATGTAGGGAACCAACTTTGGAACTGAATTGATTAAAACTGTCTTTCAAGTATGGTCTAGTAGCTATGATAGCAGTCAGTAGTCCGCCAGCTGTTTATAAGATGTAATGAGTTCATTCATGTCCAAATCAGTGGGAGTGTAGCATTCTAGATGTGTAACCCGAGATATTAGGTTAGACGCGTCGATTCTGCGTTTGCGACACTGTAGTTAAGGTTGCTATATACATCATCAACCGGCTATGCCAGTTTTTTTTTCAGCTTAATTAATGCAGTTCTTTCTTGCTAGTAATAACTTGGATAAACTGGATTTGTTAAAAAAATGACCGTGTTTCAATTTCGTATTAATATCAAAAGTAACGGCAATGCTGAGAAGCTCGACTTTTTGTTTGACTTCGTAGTTTCAGGTATATTTTTCAAACCAAAATCTTTAAAATCGTCCAGGTTAAATATCTGTATCCGCTTTATGTTTTCGCACTGGTAACCCTACTGTATCCAGTGCAGGTACTGACCTATTGCGCCCCCGCTACGCGTGCATGAGTGGTCGCGAGTGGGCTTTTCTCTCCGCTATCGGGTTTCATACATGCCGCTAATTCACCGCATGTTCACTGGCCTAGCTACGGTCTTTACTAAAGGATTGCGGCTATATTTAGAACTATGTAAATGGTAATAATAGCTAGATTTTTAGAGCAGTTTTTTCCAGCAGACATAAGTCCTATCATTTAGAAAATTTGGTGGAAAACAAGCGGCAAAATATCTTTCGCGTGATTCATGTTGCTAACATCGAACTGTTTTCAGGTAATAATAGCTAGATTTTTAGAGCAGTTTTTTCCAGCAGACATAAGTCCTATCATTTAGAAAATTTGGTGGAAAACAAGCGGCAAAATATCTTTCGCGTGATTCATGTTGCTAACATCGAACTGTTTTCACTAGGTAATGGAATCAGCCTTTACTTTGCGGTCATCCATGAAATATGTATCCATATACGAGTAGTTTTTACCTTACTGTTTTATATTAAAATGTGAGAGTATCTTTCAAATCGTCCCAATTCCCTCCAGGCCTTTACCGCAAATCGTTTGGAAGAAGAACGGGCGAAGCATCATCTCCTCTCAAGGCATCACTCAGGACAACTACGGCAAGACGCTGGTGATCAGGTACCCGACCTACGAAGACCAGGGCACGTACACCTGTGAAGTCAGCAACGGTGTTGGAACTGCTCAATCTTACTCCATTCTGCTCAATATTGAAGGTGAGTTTTTCAGAACTTCGTCAATAGGTTCCTTTTTTAATTCTCTAGATGTTGAATTGTTATATCAAACTTAATCAATTATAATTATTGGAGAGAGACAAAAAATATATCTTGGTAATTCTTTGAATGTTTTGGCAAGAAATAACGCAGAGCAGCGATCAAATAAGCTAGTACAGGCTGTATTGCAGCTAAACTATTCGATTAAATTGATTGAAGACATATTATACATAGATAGACACATTTCTATGAGATAGCAGAATGTTTTTGATTAGTTTTATTCCTTCATCCGTATCGGTAACTTCAATATTACTTACACAAAATAAGCCCCTTTATAAGAACCTAGGTATGTTTCAGAGTGGCGCCTGCTTGGTTTTTATTAAATTTCGTCTGAGCTGAATCAGATTGTACAAGTCATAAGTTACTAGATTGTACAGTACTCGAACATAGAAATCGATATACAGTATAGAAAGTAGGGTTTAGTTTTTCCGCGCAAAATACAAATAGATATTTTAGTAGGGTAGTACAAAATGATTAGGGACGGCTGTACGCGTAAACAATTCCAAGCAAACAAATAAACTTGCCGTGCCGCTATAAAAGTTACATACACATTTTATGGCCACGTGGTCACCATTTTCGCCATAAAGGAAATGCCCTAAATCTTCTATTTTAATGTTCATTCTTGCCAAACCGCGTTCTAATCTGAGTTATTTCAAAGCGAGACAACTTTATCTAGAACTAGCGGACGTCACGCGGTTTCAACCGCGTAGTTCCCGTTCCCGTGGGAGTACGGAATTAAACTATAGCTTATGTTACTCAGGGTAAATGTAGCTTTCTAATGGTGAAAGAATTTTTGAAATCGGCGCAGTAGTTTTTAGGGTTCCGTACCCAAAGGGTAAAAACGGAACCCTATTACTAAGACTTCGCTGTCTGTCCGTCTGTCCGTCTGTCTGTCACCAGGCTGTATCTCATGAACCGTGACAGCTAGACAGTTGAAATTTTCACAGATGATGTATTTCTGTTGCCGCTATAACAACAAATACTAAAAACAGAATAAAATTAATATTTAAGGGGGGCTCCCATACAACAAACGTGATTTTTTTATAATAATTGGTACGGAACCCTTCGTGCGCGAGTCCGACTCGCACTTGGCCGGTTTTTGAGTATATTCATTACAAACATACACACACACACACACACACACACAAAAATACAAATCTTTCCTCTTTATAATATTAGTGTAGATAGGTACGCATTCTTGAATTTTGGTAAAGATAGACACTATTATTTGCTCCCGTCTTAGAAATATTCAAACCGACAACACCAACAGCTGCTTACACAACGTCTTGTTTCCCTTAAACCTGAATATCTACATTTACCCCAGGAAGTGAGAAAAACAGCACCCCAGATCTCTTTACAAGGCGCGACATTAAAAATGTTGTCACAGAGGCCGCCTCCTAATTATTCTGCTGTCGTCCAGCACACAATAAGACGGTGTTCCAAATAAAGCTGCCCCAACAAACAGACTACGCCATTTCCGCAATGCTGATTGTAAATGTAACATTACAAGGGCCATAACGATGCCAATAATCGTGCCACCGTCATTTCCGCTTTCCTCTATAAAGTTTGGCTGCGTTCGTAATTAATATGTAATTGTTTACGGTCGACTTAAATAGACGTCATTATAGCCGTGTTTGGAGGCTTTGCGGCGAATTATGCAAATCAAAAGTAATCTAAATAAATTATGAGGTGTTTCAAAGGACGGGTCGATGATATTCCTGTTCTTTGTACACCAAGGTTCGATCTGTTACAATCTTCGTTTTGAAAAGATCCTAATAAAAAAAAGTAATTAGAAAAACTAAAAACCCGACTAAATAGCATTTAAATATGAAATTATTAAAACGTGGAATGGGTACCTCCTGCTTCCAAATGCGCTTATTATTTGCTTCCGGTTTTTTAGTTTTTAAATGATTATTTTCAGCTTTCATATTATTAACTTACGTTTGATCTCTACAGCGCGGCGCCACAAAGGAACAAACACATACAAATAGATAAACACGTTACCCTCCTCCAGTCGGGTAAATGCCGTTTAAAAATTAAAATACTCATTTACTACTTTTGGTCCGGTAATTGGTAGCTTTCAAAGCTAAAGGGACCTTTTCAAATTTACAGATGATAAATAAAATTCATTTGGTAATTTCAGTTCGGCGGCGTTTTTACGCGAATATGACACGAAATTCACGGCACGAATTTATGAAATTCCATTTTTACAAAACAGGGCATGATAAAGGTTGACATTTTCCTTTTCTAATATTCTATTGGATTATTTAAAATGGCTTGTTTCTATCTCATGTGACATTTACATACACGCGGGTTACTTTTCTTTTTTATCAGTTGAGAGGAACCTCCCGTCTATCACTTTTCATAAAACTTGGATTTTTGATGACAATATCTTTTGTCATCGGTAACAGAAGCTGGCAAAAATATTCTGTATTTCTCAAACCTTTGTTCACGTGTCAAAATCGTACTTGACATTATTCCGAATACTTGTCCAGTGACATCATCTTTGAAACAAAAGATGAAAGCATATGGCCCACACATGATATTAGCCGAAAATATTTTAATACCTCGCATAGCGTCTCTTGAGGGAGCTATTAAAATATAACGACTGCGCAAACATGGCCGCAAATTGGCTTACATCACAGACAATCAATGTGATTGTGACCTTTCGCTTCCTTCCGTTTGACTTATGTCGAGGAAGGCGGGAATCGAAGGCTTCCTCTTGTCGATGAGGAACCTTGCGAGTTTCCTGAGTATGAGTTGCTATAGTAACACATAAATTATATATTTTCTCATAAAGAGATGGCAAGAAGAGCATTGATAACACTTGCACTTTTTGTATTGGCGATTTCCGTCACATTGGGTTTCCTTGTGATGTTTTCTTTCACCGTGTGTTACTGATGTTCAGCATTGTAAATTTAAAAGCCACGTAAGTACATTCCACGTATCAAATTGGTACCTCACGTGGTTAAAAGGTAGGTCCCGTAATATCCTTCACAGCACCACGACAGGTTCATATAAATTCCAAATAATGGAGCCCCATATTTTACTTCAACAAACGATGGGGGGACCTAACACCGCTCTATACCATGAATAACTGATACCCATATTAAGTCATAAGGTAACAGGTGGCCCTCCACCTATCTCCTCAGTAATCCCTTAACCGCCTCTTACGACACGTTCGTGGCATACGATAGGGTGATAAATTCCGAGTCCACACAGTCATCCGTAGTCAATCTCTCCACCCTAAGGGGCTTTCCGCTCAATAGCTGAGTCAACGTTTCTTTGCGTAGGTATAAGTAATTTGTACTTATTTTCGTTTTCATTCTTTGTTTTTGTACATTTTTGAATTTTTAAATTGAATGAGGAATGATATGAAACAAAAAACAGAAAGAGCAGATCGATTTTATATTATAATGACATAAATTTTTATTGCATTTTGACATTATTTATTTTCTCTTTTATTATTACTTAATTTGTATGCCATTATATGATTAATTTATTTTACTGACTGATCAATGTTTATAACTGACTATTATGTATTTGGATTTTAGTAATTTGGTTTTTATTTTGTAAATTTTATTTTGTATGCCTTACTGGTGAAACATGTACGTACAAAATATTAATTGTGTCATCTCATGTATACGCATGTTAAAACAAATAAAATTATCTTTATCGAAGAAAAGATTTTTTTCTTCTCAATTTCTTAAAAGGTCTATAAATTCGCCAGCCAGTACATTTTGATTATATCCGATGTCCACGCATGCCGTGACGTAATCATTTGTCATGAACGCAAATAACTCGGTAACCCGGTTCCCGTACTGCTGGATAAACGTCCGGCCCTTTTTATTACGTGAGGTTTAGAGGCCAGCCTTATAATAGAACGGTTTGTTATTCTTATTATAATCTGTCTTCAAGATTTTGATATGATTTGCAACGTCTTTCATCATCATCAATCACAGCCAGAATCCACCCAATGCTATAGGTCTTTCTTATTTGTGCCATTTTTCACGTCCCTGTGACCTCATCCTGGTTTTTCACCTGACGGCAATGTCGTTGTCTTCTGCCCAACTCGCAACCGGACATATCTTCACTCCACCTGTCATCACCGCGCGGGTGTCCTACCCAACAACTCCATTTGATTTCAATAACGCGTGTTCCAATATCGATGCAAAATCTTTATTGAGAGGAATGTGGTTCTTGTCATTTCATGAAGATTACGTTAAAGCAATTTTATTCTAGTCTCTATAAAGTACCTGGTTATGATCTCGATCGAAAAACACCAATAATTTCCATGTTAATTTCTGGGCGACAGAATACAGATAAGATAATCGATAGCACCCCACGCCAGCCTTTGCTTATCTTATTAATAACGTTTATTGGATAAAAAGGTTATATCCGGGACCTCGTCTAACCGGACTACCTCGGACATAGTTTCCTGATTTGATTTCTAGAACGAGCATGCGTAGCGCTGGACAGATCCGCCGGAATTCCGGATTTATCAGTTGCATATTGCTGCCTGCCTGTCAATCATAAGCACATAGTGTATTGCTTAATCAAGGCGAAATGACTTCATAGCATTTGACTATTGTAACATCTATGTAAAAACATGAATGGGTGATAGAAATCCTATTTTTCTTTTGTTACCGTTTCCTAAAAGTAGAAACTACCACCCATATTTCGTTCATGCAAAATAAAGCAGCAACATTTTCTTTCTTAAAAACTCTCGCAAACTCTTCTGAGGATATCATATGAATGCCCCAGGCTTGCTTACGCCCGTGGTTCTCCATTTTGTTCCGTCAACAATTCGTCTAGATTGCGAGCACTTGAGTGTGGCATGCAGTCTGCCGTAATCGCCGCGGGCATTGTTGTACTACCGTCGTTCGACTACTGCAATTTAAAATACGATACACAATAGAAAATGGAGGAAAATTCTGTTGACAGTTGAATACGTCTGTTCATTTTGCTTGTTTGTCTAGATTATTGGATAAGTTGTGAAGGATAGGTGAAGGAAGAAGGATAGTTTGCTACTTCGTAAAATATTCAAGCATAAGATAATTATAAGTCTGCATAACTAAAGAATATTGTAAGTTATTGAGAAGTCGTAAAGTTAATAAAGCTTACACAAGTAATGAAGTCACTATCAAAAACAGCGCTTAGTGCAGGGCTTGAACTGACGGTTATACCGTATTTTAAACTCATATTATTCAAGTTACTAGAATTAATATTCATCAATTTAGTTCAACTCACCATTGGAATTGAATGTCAGTAAATATACCTAAAAGGCCATACACTTGGCCTCTGACATCATCTATTCTCCATTCTATTAACCTACAATATACAATAATACGTAATATGGAACTCTATACATTCGACCATGTTAAGCTTGACCCGGTTGTATGAGAAAATGTACTATTAATGGCACCGACCCAAGATTCTGTTTAGAAGATTCTATAAAGTTAATTTGAAAAAGATGGAGGGGAGTTTGGGAGCAGTTACATATTTTATGCCTTAAATCTGTAAATAATTACCAGTATAACGTCTGCATATCATCAAAATCATATAAAGTTGGTATTAGAATCATGAACAAAGTTGGGATATAACGGGAATAGAGGATCAATAGGCATCAATACGACATTATGCTATTGTAATTTATGCTAATGAAGTGCCTCTTAAACGTGCAGGCTTATTTGTTTGCATATACTTTGTTACACACATTAAAGATGGCGCCCGATGCCGCAAACAAAATTCTGATGTCATTTATTGTTTGTGTCCCAAGAATCGTTTACTGAGTATTTTCTCACTGCTATCTCCAATCCGCCTGCCAAGCGTGGAGATTACGGCAAATTCCTCCCATCATGGGAGGCTTATGTCCAGCAGTGGATGTTATGGGCTGTTGTTGTAGTTGTCCCAAGAATAAACTTGTACTAATACCGTTGTTCCTCGTCCCCTAGCCGCGCCATTCTTCACGGTGGAACCAGAGGTTCAAAACTTCGCGGAAGGCGAGTCAGCTGAGATCAAGTGCGAAGCCGGCGGTACTCCCGTGCCCAAGATCACCTGGATCCACAACGGGAAGCCCATCGAACAGGCCGAGCCCAACCCTAGGAGACAAGTGTCTGCCAACACCATTACCATCAGCAACCTGGTGAAGAAGGATACTGGGAACTACGGTTGTAACGCAACAAGCTCCATCGGTTACGTGTATAAAGATGTCTACATCAACGTTCAATGTGAGTACTTTGATATATTATCATCTTTTTGGAATTTAGTGTGTTAGTTTTCAGGAAAATAATTAGTTTATAATTATGAGAGAGTTACAGTGGTCTTTTGGAGATTTAACTTTGATGTCCATAGTTACGCCTCCAGCTCACTGCAGCTAAAGCGAACCGAAATGAATAGTTCAATGGGGTGGCGAAGGCAAAGTAAATCTCAGATGGCGCCACCATAGTTGGTCTCAATCTGACCAATGAGGTTGAGCTATTTTGAAATATAAAATGATATTACCACATTTTCAACCAATGACGATGTTTGGGTACCAGCTTTGCTAGCGCCATTAGTTCCACAGTTAGCTTTCCCATTGTTTCTGGTATATCATTGTTGCATTCAAACTTAGAACGTCGCTTCACATAGCACGGGAAACGGACGTCAACCATAGACAGTTTAGTTTCGATTCGCTTTTGTTTAGCTTGCGGTGTGCTAAATACGTAACTATGCTGGTCTCACTCCTTTGCCAATCAGCTTCTACTCAAAGAAGCAGTTTTACCCATACTGGACGCGTCTATTCCTATAGTTGTCTTGCCAGCAATAAAACTACTACAAGAGAAACTTGTTAATCTATGGAATTGCGTCACATATCGAAAGCTAATCCCCTAACTGTAACTCTCTCACATTTCTAGTTATCACACTCATAGCGTCCCACTTGCAGTGTTCCACTTTACTCAAGTGTACATAGGAGAAAAAATATTTTAAATGTATGTAGTATGTGCTTTCTTCCTGAGCCGCCGGTGCCTTGCCGGCGAAGGCGCCGCGACGCCCCAGATTTTAGACTTCACTATATGTATAATACTTCAAGCATTGTTTCAATGTTCTTTGTATGAAGTAAAGCCATTAGGGGTGGTTTCAATGTCGTACAAAATATGAATAAGCTGCTAGGCGGCAGTTTTTAATTGAAAGCTTTTATTTTCGATTACACGCGAATTTAATCGATCGAATTATTTATTAAGATCTAAAATGATAAGCTACACCTTATTGTGTTGTCTGTTTGGTATTATACAAATTTTCGGGAACTGTTTATCTTATTGTGCCAAGAGCCTTTAAAACAATTCTAATTCATACAGTAACTGTAAAACTTGAAAGTTTCACCCATGTCACATTTCTGTTGCCAACTTATTATTCGATTTTGCAGTTTTCAACCCAGTTCATGGAACTTGAAGAAACAAGTTCAATAAAGACCCCAATTTTATTGCGTTCCGTTTCCTTTCTAACAAGTTCTGTTCTCTAACTTTTATAAGGAAACGACAAACCGTCAGCCACCATAAACTGTCACTCATAATTAATTATGACCCTAATGTTGCTACATAAACTGTTACACACAACCGAAATTCAGTCTTATGCAGCAAAAAATATAGTTGAGATTTTATTGTGCCACTTGGCATTCGCCCCAGTCTTTTCTAGATGAACTCATAAATACTGGAAATAAATCTTTATTATGTGAATAAAAAGTTGCGCTAGAGACGTCACACTTCGTCTGCGATGTATAATGTGGCAGGATCGATATCCCCATTGAAATGGGGATATTTATTTACCGATCCAACCACTCAGCCTGTGGCAGTTCGCAGTCGGCTGCTTCTATAGAATTAAGAAATAATAAATACAGTAATGAATGAGGGTCTGAAAGTTTTTCCTTCACTGTAATTTGTTAGATAAGTTTTTCTTCTCGGAATATTGTATTATTTATTTCTTCAGGTTCCATGGGCGGATCTATCCCTGTCAGTTTTATATCTAGCTGCAACTATACCGCGAATTCGTTATCGATTCGCTAGACAAGCATGTTTGTGTAGGGGAGAGCTAAATCGATTCCCATTTGCAATAGTTGTTTAGGGTCCTGTTTCTGTCCTTATTTTGGGGTTCCTAACTCAATAGATTGGGAGTTTGGGTCAAAGCAAATCTCAGGATTGGTTTTGCATTGAAAATGTTTGATGATGGTACAACATTGAAGTTTCAAAGCGTTTTGATTTTGGACCAAACTATTAATTAATGTTAGTGGCAATTTAAGGACAGAAAAGGTTAATGTTATCCACCCAAAAGTTTTAAACTGTTTGTTTATGATAAAACCAACTATTTCTACCAAACATTAATTGCATACAGAGGCCACTTTAATTACTAGACTCTCACAGATAGCAAAAGAATGAGCAAGAGTCGTACAATTTCTTAATTATTATCCTTCGATCAATAATAGTACTAGATTCCCGATGAGCGCTTCAAAAACGGCCCGAAAAATAAGACCACAAATACTTTTGTGGTCTTATTTCAAATTAGTATGGTCCAATCATAGCCAACATTAAGACGTCAAAATGCCGCAGTGCGCGTTCAAAAACTGTGTAAATAACCACCGTAACACCAAGGTTTTGGAAAGAATATTTTTTTTTCGGTAAGTTTATATCATTAAGTGTTTTTCATAAAATAGAAACAGAATTAAATAGTAAATAGACAATTAGCTAATATTATAATTGTTTGGCCAATATTTGCCACAATGCACCAACTATTGTATCAAACATCGACTGTTCTTGAACAGGGAATGCATGGAGTAGTGTTGTTTTTTTTATATAATGTTAATCTTGTTTGTTGATTTCCTAGTGACCCATTTCGCTGTGTAGAATGGGTACCGTATCTATTGTCGCGAAAGAAAGAGGAGAAAAAAAATAAAATTAACCATCTTTTGAAATTAATATTCAATAATTTGACAGTAGTTTGTTTGTTTAATTTGTTAGATTATTTTGTACTAGGGAACTAATATATATATATATTTGTATCTGTCTGTGGAGGCTCTTAATTAGTAATTTAGTTATATATTTTTGTTACTATAATGTTATTAGTCTGTAAGCTTTCTTTTACTTTTATTTTATCTTTTATACCTATTTGTTGTACCTAATAGATGCAATGTTAAATAGTATCTTCTACTTTTTTGGATCGGTCAAAAATATTTGCCACCATACAAAACGAACTTAAAAAAATATTCTGCAACTCTACGTCTTTCAATACTTACTGTGTTCTGAGCATTGAAATATAATACCAAGAACTACGTCTAGTTCCACAATAGAATAGGCACGAAATTGTAAACAAAAGGATTTTAACCTTACTATTTAGCTTTTAAGTTTCATTTTAGAATAAATGTTTTTGTACTGATGACTTTTTATTTTCAAGCGACATTTTACTTTGACATTTTCTTCGATGAAAGGGCTTCAATAATATATTTTGCAATGGTTATTAAACTTTATGTTTAAGTAATAAGGTTTATAATAAACTGAAGTTGATAATATTATTAAACTTTTTTCTAAGAAATGTAGTTGTTTACGTGTGTGCAAACGTGGCCACTTGAGCGACTTATTTTTGTTCCTGATCCTTAATCTAGTTCTATTATTGATCGAAGTTATTATCACATGATGTCACGGCCGGTTCATTCATTTGAGTCCCAAGTATAATGATGACACTCGATAAAGAATCCTAAGTAGGTACCTACGCGTCGTCGTTACGTGTTAACTTTCAACTTGAGCGTTAATGTGACCCTGGCCGTGCTCAGATTAATTTTGATAGACCTATTAGTCTTTATGAAAGTGTCTGAAACATCCATACCAATATTATAACTGCGAAAAGAAGTCTGTCTGTCTGTCCATTACATTTTTCACGCATTTACGAAAAAATTTACACACACGCACGAGTTTTTAAACGTTACGTTCCTTTGAGATAATATCCGAAATTATAATTCAGGAAAAGCTCATATAAAATAAAATCCCGGCCTGTAACTGTGCCACTGCAGACGCAGATATTCATACAAAAAAGCCAAAAAAAAGGAAGGAAAAGTAAGGCAAGGAAAATTAATCACCACGCTTGCTCTTCACGTAGATAGGCGATTTCGGAATTATAAAAGTCCAGTGGGCCTAAAATGGCCGCTTTAGCAGAATCTTAGTATGAATTACGTTAAAAATCCATTTTTATTTTAAATTTTTAAGTTGATTCGTATTATGATTCTGCTAAAGCGGCCATTTTAGACACCCGGGTTTCCACACAATTCACCTTTACCAAAGTTTATGTCTAAAATAAACTTAAAAGGGACGTATTGCTTCGTGACTATTTTGTTTATCAATTTCGTCCTCACCAAGTTGAGCCAATTAAGAAGACAGTATTCTAGGTTTAAACTCAACAAGCCAAATGAAGACAATATTATTCTTGGTTTAAACTCAATTTGGCGCTTGACTAGTTTATAACTAAAAACTATTGCCTTGAAACAGCCCAGGCAACACAAATATTGCCTACATTATAGTGAATAAAAAAGAAATTAAAAAAAACGCGACTGCGTAAAAAATAACTAATGACTGTATAAAAACTGAAAAGAATAAAACAAGTTCAGGAGACAGGACATATTGATTGCAACAGTCGGGATCCATATTGGATGTTGTAATCATTTTAGTCTAGATTATTTAATGGGTCCCGACTGTTGCAGTCAATATGTCCTGTCTCCTGAACTTGTTTTGTTCTTTTCAGTTTTTATTTAAAAGTTATTAGTTATTTTTACGCAGAAGGGTTTTAATTTTTTTTTTACACTTTTTACTTACTTTGATATACCATTTTAAAATCCTCATGATGAGCCCTTAATTGAGCCGTTCAGGCTGCAGAGCGTGCCAAACTATTGAATTTGGCGCCAAAATCCGCCATTTTGTTTTTTATTTTGATAGACCCAGTGTCACTCTCACTGTAAATACGAATCTATCGACACCTCTCAAGCTAAACTCCATCGAGCCGTTCAGGCCACAGAGCGTGCCAAACAATTATACATACTCTCGAAAAACATAACCCTCCTTCTGGCGCAGTCGAGTAAAAAATAAGTGAGTTAAAACACAATACTTCAAAATGAAATATTCTATTACACTGAAAGCTCGAAATACTTGGACATTCGGTTGCGTGACTGGCCAGTGAGGGAAGCAAAGGGCTTAATTAATTAGATTTACATACTAAATCTTATCGGTGAATTATTTTACATGACATATTTATACAACGAGGCTTATTTAATTTATAACGTTGGCGAGCTGTTTACGATCTTCGTGTTATGCACAACATGGATTATTTTGTAATATAACACCACGACTATAATCCCCTAAAGGTAAGGCAGAGTCCACATTTTGCCAGTTTGTAGTATGTCCCAAGCGGCCTAAATTATTTTGTCCTATCTTTCACCTATTTAAATACATAAATCGGTGAAAGATAGGACAAAATAATCTAAAATTAAAATAAGAATTTAGGCAACACGTAACTAGTGTTAGTTACGTGTTGCCTAAATTCTTATTTTTTTTTTTTTTTTTTTTCTAGCCTGCTCTGTCCCACTCCTGGACAAAGGCCTCCCTCCATTCTTTCCACTTCTCGCGAACCCGCGCGTCCTCCTTCCAGTTCGGACGTTCAATTCTTATTTTAAATTATTTTTTTTTCTTTGTTCAGATTGTTTTTGTAAAATAATTTAATATTCAAACTGAAAAAACAATTGCCGAAAAATCTTTAGTTTCTCATTCAGAATGGTGGTCTATTATCTAGTGTTCAACTAGTTATCTAGTGTTTGACCTCAGTAAAAAACTCTCATCTCAAGGCCCGCAAAAGGACAGTAAGATAGAGCACGCCATTTGATAAGATCCCTATTCAATATTCAACCTTGGAGGCTTCAAGTCAAGATGACTTTTTGCTTTCCATAAAAACGAAAACGAATCGATATTCTTGTTGCGAACCAATGTCTCAGCATAAGCATGGCATGATCAGCCGATAATGTGACCACTGCCGGGACACAGACCCCCTCTCCGTGAGTGGGAATGGGCTATACTTAATCCACCAGTGAGGGTGGGTCGAACCAACACCTTACTGAAAAGCAAAAGATACCGACTTCGTCAATATTTCATATGCAGTGTGCTATTTATACCACTGCCATAGAATTTCTGTCTGCATTTCATTCATTAACAGATAGTTGTTCGTACAAGCAAGCGTGATTACGATCAACACGTATTTCAAACAGCCATTTGAATGCACTCACCACACAAATTACTATAATATGAATAAACCATCTCTGCATACAAAATATTATAGGGAGTGATGCGGTGCACGATCCCGGGATTACGCAGGCCCCAGCCATGACCTAGATCCCGGGATGTCTCGACCCAACCGCGCTGTATTGACATTGTAGAGAACTAGACAACCCACACCGGGGCAATGGTTGCGTAATTAAGAGAAATGGCTGCAGTTTTAATTGTTTTAACCTCTCAAGCTCATTCTGTTGTTATTTTTCGAGTACTAGCTCTTTGTTTACTTTAGATATCTTTTTTATTTCGATAGCTGGATAACTTTTAACCCAAACTGGCCTTTTTTTAATCACGACTGATAGGAATGGGTCACCTTGCATGTTTAATCCAGCACGTGGAGATTGCCATTGCAAAATTCAAAATGGCCGGTCTGAAGCTCTGAAGGAGAGGGCGTAGCGTGTATTATCTATGACTTGCAGCAAACGTAGGTAGAATGTTTGCACAGCGATTTTATCAGCTTTGACAGGTCGACTTTGGCTGCCTAACAAAATATAAGTTCTTAGTCACCGGAAAAATACGGGGTGACCCTTTATTAGCGGAGACCACAAGACATGATTAATTAAAATTGTATTGCTAAACTTAAATTGGTGACAACTGACCGTAATGTATATTCAGTAAGGATCGAGTAATGATTTAAACTGCGTGAGATCGATTTTCAGAAGGTATTCATGTCCCGTTTTTGTGTAATGGCGTGTGCACATCTCTAAACGGTAGGACAGGTTTCGCAGGTTTGCCTTTAAAGATGCAATTCGTATTGTTTTATGAGACAAGGAATTTATATTTAAGTGCATTCCGCCGAAATGTTCCCAAGCTCTTGAAACATATTTCTGTTTTATACAGATCTGAAGAAACTTCTAGGTCTCATGTCCAGTCTCAGCTAGGCTCCTTTGATCCTCTTGACGTCGCATTCATGAACTGTCAGTGACATAATTGCTATTTGGAACATCGACACTGACGTGACGGCTCTTGAACGCTGCTTAGATATGCTGACCGCGTTCAGTTACAATGGTTAAAATTCGCCCTAAACGCACCGCACCTTCGGGTGGGGACGATTTTGCTCGTCATTCCCATCTCTAAGGCATAGATTCCGAACTCCCAACTTATCTAACTTGATACGAAACGTGTTGAGCATCCCAGACGGTACTTGACTTATCTGCAATGCGATTTAATATCAAGAGGTACAAATTAACGAGCGAACTGTTTAAAACATCGGAAAGTCACGCTCGACCTCGTGGTTAATGTGACGGATTTGAGAGAATATGCATCATCGCAGCAACTTAAATAGGTAAAATGAATATGTAACTATGATCTGTAGGCCTATTACGTATCTTTCTGATATCCAGTGACTATCAAGCTTCGGTTGTACTTACACCAAACTTTGATGACAACCGAGAATGTCATAATATTGGTATTACGTATCGCACTGAGTGGATATCAATTTACGGTGACTAACAGCCCGGGTCCGGTGTAACGTCTTTCACGAAAGCCACTTCAAACTCAGTTGTCATCAATTTATTGTCCACTATGCTCATAATCGAAATAATATAAGTATTGATACGAAAGCTTCTGTCAAAATGAGTTACGGTGACTATCAGCCACAATGACAACCAATGACGTCATATTTGATCGCGACTGGTCATACATAATACGAAAGTAGCCTTTTGACAGTTAATTGATGGACACTGAGCCCAGTTACTATCATTCCGAGCTGTCAACAGAGATACGTAATAGCCCTACAGGTCTATAATAGATGGACGGTTGTAGATTATGCAGGATTTAACGCAAGCTCAAAAGTATAGCACATAAATATAGCCAAGAACTGAATTCTTGCAGTATCCAGGATTTATCATAATCCTTCAGTGTTTCACCCCATCAACATAACCAAGATCTGAATACCTGTCTATTTTGGCATCTCATTTCTCATTTTTTTCTGTGGAGACTTGTAAATGGCCTTCGAATTTGTATAATTTAAGAACATTGTTTATATTGGGTTCCTTCTATCTGGCAGAATCTTGATGATCCGAAATTTATTTGGCATAACACACTTGGCATAATCTTCTTTAAACGAATATTTTTAAGGCATAAAAATGATTTAATATAGTTATTGTTTGGCCGAATGTTTGTATTTCCGAATTTACAATGGCATACTTTTAAGATGGCAGAATTTTATTTGGCATAATTACCTTTGGCAATGTTCAAATTTCGCACAATTTCACTTGGCATATTACGAAGATGGCAGAATTTAATTTGGAATAATTTTATTTGGCATTATTGCCATTTCTCTAAAATTGCATTTTTAACCACATTTTTAACCAAACATTCAAATATTGTCTTAAAAAGTCAATATGATGGGCTACAAAACTTAGTGACTGAAACGAATCGCTTCAAAACCGACTTTACGTAGTCTTGTCTGCCCTACCCCTAGAGTGTAATTTAAAATCGCGTAGGCGCGGAGGGGCGAGGCGGCCCACGAGTTGAGGAGCAGGTTGTTGTAACACTCGCCGCCACTGCTGAGGCTGGCCGGCGAAGCCGGCCAGCAAGCCGAAGCTGCGGTGGTGAGCGTTAAACACATCTGCGACGATAAGCTCGCGTGGGACCGCCGGAGCCCCGCAGCGCCGGAGCCGTGACAGAAACCATGCCTGCTGCATGTTGCATGCTTGCTTGCATGCTGCATGCTTGCTTGCATGCTACATGCTTGCTGCATGAATGGTGTATGCTGGTTTGCATATTGTATGCTGGTTTGCATGTTTGCATACTGCATGCTTGTTTGCATACTGCATGCTTGTTTGCATACTGCATGCTTGTTTGCATACTGCATGCTTGCTGCATGCAAGATGTATGCTTGTTTGCATGTTTGCCTCCTGCTTACAGGAAAATAAAAACCACATGTTCACAATCAATTGTTTTAATGAATTTTCTGTGATGTGGATGTGATAGATGAGTATTTCCATTGTTATGCATAAGAAATGTATGCCAAAAGATTATTTTAACTGTAAACTTTCTGAGATATGATAGTTCTGCTTTTAGTGACTATCGATATAAAATTTATGCCAAAAGATGATTCTGGCTGTGAACTTTCTGCGCTTAGATGGTTCTACTTTTAATTTTTATGCACATGAAATTTATGCCTAAAGATGATTCCGACTTACAAAATTATGAGTTTTAAATGTATGATAAATGAGTGCCTGCCAAACGATTTTCTGCGAAATGAAGTTTATGCTATCCGCTGTTATGCAAAGTAATATTATGACATAAAAAGTTCTGCTATAAAAGGGGGACCCGTTTATATTAGCTGTAAGTTTCCCGAAAAGCATAAAATGAAATCTTGTAGCTTAATAGTTAACAAAGGCTCTATATTTGTATATCACCGGGATTTTACCTCTGGCAGTAACAATCTAATAACAACGTATAATTACTGCTGTCAGAGGCAAAATGTGAAAGAACTAAACCGTCACCGTCGGGTTCGTTTATCCGACTCGTGTTCACTCAACATTACTGATTGAAGTCCCCATAGCTCACCGCTGAAGTCTGTCTGCTATACCTTCGCACTTTACGGCTGTATGCAGCTGCACCCCATTAATTGCTAAATAGCGTGAGCTTATGACGTAACTCATGCCCTTTGGGGTTGAAAAAAATGTCTGCCTCGGTTTTACTTGATAAACGGTTTGGTTTAATCTTATTTGTCGGATTTCTTCTGCTAGTATTGTGAACGATTGGTTAGACTTTGTTTATGTTGAAATGAAATTACATTTTTAATCGATAACCTTAAAATATTATTAAGTAGATGTTGTTTATATTTGGACCGTATGGAATTGTGTGATCGGTTACGGGTAAAAGCAAGCACACTACGCGAAACTATCGCTCAAGTTTTTTTTATTCGTCCAAAAAATGGCCCCATATAGTAGCAGCTGTCAGTCCAAAATCTATAATAATACAACAATAACTTATTCTTTATTCGATACGAATGAAATAGTTGTAAAGAAACGGTAAAAAGTGCAACCTTTCTCGAGCCTTTGTCGCGATCGTTATCTACCATCCATTCACGCGTAATACGGTGTTGTAAATTACAGTAGAACCCCAGTTTACCTGTGACCGTTTGAGTTTAACCCCCAACTACAAAGATGGGTGCGTCAGAGGGTGCGGACTGTGGATGGATTAATATCCGAATTTTTTCCTCCAACCGAGTGAGTTCGATAACCTACCTATTGTGTCTGAGTCATCCCCAAAATCCACAATAATGAATACAGAGGATTGTGGCATCGGAAATTCCTATTACGTCGTATTGTCCGCCCTTATTCCCTCCTAATATTGTATTCTATAGGTCTATTAAATAATTCCTCGGTAAGGTTATGCGATTCGATCATTGTTGATGGTATGGGAAATGACTTTACTTGACATTCATGCGTGTTACGAGTTATATTTGGATGTTTGAGAAAACAATTCCCGAGAACGCAATCGATCTCTCAGAATTATTCGGCACGGCTTTTGTCAAGGATCATAATGGTTTTCTTTACAAACGTCAAAAATACTTGAATTTATATTTTTTCAAGACATTTTGGTGCTATTCGATCCGGAGAAATGTAAAGTTCCATTGGACGAAAGAAAATTTGGCCCAAGGCTTACGATGTCATTTCAAATCGAATAATGTAGGGTTTTCGGCTCATACTAAAGTATCATCTTGTAAGACGAAGTTGCTGAGCACCTCACGTCTTCGTCAAATCAAACTGTTAATAGAATGAATGAAACGAATAAAGAGCACAAAGTAGGAAGTACAGTCCTTTAAGATTAAGATGGACAGTTGCAAAGTACGGGGAATACTATGTTATGTCACCACCGGTATTTGCCTGACGCGGATGGCCTGACAAAGCCAATGCTGTTCACAATGTTTGTCCAACATGCGCTTCTATAAAGGTGTGACGCCAATGTTTGCTCAAATATTTTTACCGGTAAGGACGTTTAGGTCGTAGTTATCATTGCGTCAACATTACATGTCACATTTATGGAATTTTGTGTTATGGCGCGTTTGAATATTCGTACGCTTATTATTATTGATATTCATATTGATTAAGTTAAAACACATAGGTGTACTTACTAATAATTCGTGGCCTCAAGCACTCAATGAATCTTTTTAATGTCTTACTATTGTTATCTGTAAGTTTCAATGTATCCCATTTCGAATATTAATCTATATGCATAAGCCCAATCTCCTTACTGCAACAAGGAAGTAAATCATTCGACGAAATATTAGTTGCACAAACAGACAAAGCTTCAAAGATAATTTCAGATGTTAAAACAACGCTCCTGTTTCACCATAATCCTACTGGTGCTAACTGCTAATGCGGATATCAAAACATAATTATCATCATCGTTGTAAGATGATTTACCGATAAACGTTCGAGCACGGCGCGCGGCGTATCAAAATAACAGATTTATTTCGGTACCTAATACAGTATCGTTCATAACGATAATTTTCGTACTCAACCTGATTTCCCTTTTCATAATATTGGGCTTATTCATACTTGAACATTATATTTTTTCGTCTCAATTCTCCCCCTATTTGGTTTTGAGGGCTTCGAAGCGGTATTAGGTGGTGTTAATATGACTTGTATACCACCCTGATTGCTTCAGTGTTTATATAGTACTTTGCATTGACGAATACCGATGTACTTATCGATTTTCCGAGTTCCGATGTTAACATCACACAGAATTCGGCAATATTCGGCGAATTCAGGCTCGTCAGTGAATTTGTCGAACTACATTATTTTATTTGATAGTCGAAAGGTTCACTGTACCTGTACATATTTACTGTACATATTTGTAAAGCAATTATTTTAATTGGGTTTGTTCGTGTTGGTTTTTGGAAATTTGTTTAGTTTATTTGTTTTATTTGAATGAAATTACTTTATTGTCTAGCAGCATTTCTGTTCTATATTGTATGTTCATTAGTAAGTATACTATTATGTTTATTTTATCAGTCATTTAGAACTGTTGGTACTTACAACCATATTTCGATGACCTCAAATAAGGCTAACTCGTTTGATGTTTCCCAAAGACAGACCAAGCTTACAACACACTTAGCTACTCGTATTCATCAGAATTCAGGAGCCCCAAATAATACAGTCTGTGCTCACAATTTACGAATTCATGTGTGTATAACGACACGAGATCGTGTCTAGTAGCGTCTATTGGACACATCCTCACGACACACATTCACACGCCCACCCGCGAACCGCGAGAAATATTGCCCACGGATATTATTATGCACTTAGCATCTTGTATATTGTGATTTATGTATCTGTTTGTTGTTCCAAGTTGCCAAGTAAACAGCCAGCTTATTCACTCTTTTAACGAAAATAGACGAGAATTGCGGTGCATTACCGTACACGTTTAACGTTTAGACAAGGAAAACATTTTTATTCGTTTGCGCATTTGGGGGGCTTTGAGGAGATCTTGATATTTAATTTTGACTAATAGCACAAAAACGAGAGGCGGGACGTGACCAATTAATCAAAAGAGGGATCTCAAAATTGCCGGCCGATGATGCTGAATATTCCAGCCTTCGACGTTTGTCTAATTGATCCTTTAAGTACCTAACCTCTCATTTACGCCGTAAATGAATTTAAATGAAGCTTAAATTTTCCTTCGCTATTAAAATACTTCTAACGATAGGAACTGGAACACTGCAATGGCACCATCATTATAAGATTTTGGAGTATGATCTAAGATTCTAATCTTTGTGTTCCTGTGCAGCAATCCCGCCAGAAATTAAGGAAGGACCGGAGAACCTCACCAGGGTGGATGGTTCCGAGGCTGTGCTCAAGTGCAGAGTGTTCGGAGCGCCGAAGCCCATCGTCAAATGGATGAAGGACGATGTTGACGTCACCGGTGGGAAGTAAGTATTCAGAGACATTCTTCTTCTTTTCTGTTTTTCACAATAGGTACCCTCTTAGGATTAAGTAAAGAAACATAATGCACACTTTGTTGCCCCAAGTATACCTGTCCTCTGCCCACATTTTCGGAGAGCACAAATGTCATCATAGAATGGTTCTCTTTCCACAGCTTATTAGCGATTTACGTTATAAATTATACTGAACAAGGATCTACCCAAATACCCGTTTGATGCAGTTGTGTGAGATGGATGAAGCCCATGAGTACCATGTGGCCCCATAGTAAATTGATTGGTGATTTGTTTTGGTAGGGTCTGTAACTTAGTAATCAAATAAATGCTTTTATTCAGCTGCATCCGGTTAGACTGTAAGCCGACCCTAACATGGGGAAAAAGCTGAGCAGTTGATAAGAGTGGAAGATAGTAATCATAGGGAATAGGAAATTGATTACATTTGGTACGGTCTGTAACTTACTAATCGGTATCGATCTGTAGCTCATGACAGTACATAATTATCGACCATTTATGGCTGTCAGGGTGAGAAATGGTTGATTCAACAACGTCTATCAGTTGATAGGGCTTATAAAGCAGGAAAAGCCAACCATTTGGAAAAAAATAAAGACGACATATTTTCGTAAAGACTTCTTTAAGCTTTTAAGCGATATATACTTTTATAACCAGCTTTGCAAATTCCTTTTTCCGTGACAAAAATACTCGCACCAGTTGCTAAATTTCTCACACTGCACAAACATTGGAGATTACAGCTCTTAAGAATCGAATATCAAAACATCCCTAAGACGTGCTTGCCAAGTAAAATATTATCGGATTTCATCTCCCCCGGCGAGACATAAAAAGGGGTTTTAGTTTTACAGTTCATTGGACTACTTTAACATCATCAGTCAATGTATAGATCGATCAAGTTTCCTTCGAGCGTAATTTTATTTAATAAATCGCAAGTAAATAAATTGCTTATACAAGTACTGATCGATCGCCAGTAGTCTGATTAGTTTCCAATAAGTTTTCTTGATCTTGTTACGAAACGAATGTTTTATGTTTCGGAGCCTAATGCTAGCCGTGTACACCTAATCGGTCATCGGTTTTAGGCTGATGCTCCAGGGTAGCCCGCGAAATTCAAATTTTCTTACTCGATTGAATGACTATTTCATGAAAAAGTCATTTAATCGAGTTACATGAACTTGGAGGGTTGTATTGATGATTATAATTCTGTAACTACATACGTCTAACAGCCGTGAATAATATGTTAATCAACATACAGCTTAGCTTTGGCCTGCAAATTGCAAAAAACGTAAGAAAATTTGAATTTCGCGGGCTGGTTGGAGCATTCACCTTAACTCGGCTGATCGAACCAAGAAAGTAAGGGCGTACCTACAGTAGGTACTTCAACCGACATCCACTGATGATAAGATGGATGCTAGTTCGGTGTGAAGCGATTTATTCGTGAAATATTGACTGAAACTTTGAGATCATACATATTGCAAAATGGGATGGGTTCTAAAATACAATGTTTGTAAGAACATACAATTACAGTCAATTCAGTAGGAGTCAATTTCTTTTAAAGTTTTGCACATCTAAAACTAGACATTTTCGTGCTTGGCTGTACGAGCATAAATATAGTTCGCCCAATGACGGGTTCGGTGTACACGACCCCTTAAAGGCAGAGGTAAATCTGTAAATAAATATATCATTTTCGGATATTAAAGGTAGGTTTATTTATAAATAAGGGAAGTTGTGAAAGGTCGTCACACGTGTAACGTCAAATCAAATCTTCCTTCTTGTCATATAAACCTTTAAATAGATCTTGTTATTTATTTATTGTTCGTCTGCCTGTTAGCTAAATATGGGTCTTCCAATACCTCGAAGTGAATTGTTTATTATATATTTGCTCTCGATTTATGGCACTCAAGATAATTTGAAATCAATCTTACTATTGGTTTTTTCGAATAAATCTTTAGATCTGATGTTTCTTCTTAGCGTGACGATGACTATTTAAATTAAGTCCGCCCATAATTTGGCGACGAGACCCTGGTGATAGTTTATTCGATTAAACACGAGAATCTACTCTCAAGGAATATTATTATTCAGTCAAGGCGTACGCCCGTACTGCGGACCGAACTGCGATCCCTGGATTTTGGCAGATTATGTGCTGAAGTCCCGTTTCCAGCCAGTTCGTAATCTATCCATACTGGTTTGATGGAACATTAAATTCTCTAACAACATTAAATTTACTTTTGCTCCACCCAGGTACAACATAACTCCGGAAGGCGACCTGGTGATTCAAGACGTGTCGTACACGGACGTGGGAACGTACCAGTGCTACGCCAAGAACAAGTTCGGAGAGAAGTCAGCTTTCGGCTCCCTTGATGTTAAGAGTAAGGATCTTATGTTGTAGCGATTACCCTTTGTTTTTGATGTATCTGTTACGGCTAATAGCCGAAGTACTACAACTAGTTGCAGCTGGCCACATGCGGTTAACCTTCAATGTATCCTCTTTTCTTCGGTTAGAACTAGGTTTAGCCTTCATCATAGCGGCTAGAACTAGGTGCAGCCGCACACCGGTTGTTAAACTTAGGTGTATCCTATTTACCATCGGCTAGAACTAGGTTTTCAGTTCAATTAAGGAATTTGGTTTTGTTTTGAGATTCTTATCTTGCGTTTGAATCCTATATCAATCACAGTCTAATTCCCAAATTTTTTGACATTGATTGTCTCCAAGATAAGATTGCAACTCGAGTTTTAAAGTTTTTAACGTAATTTTAAGGATCGGCTCGGATCACCTGTGGCTAACATATATTTTTATTTGTTATATTATGTGGTTAAACTATGTCACACAAAGTATAAATATTCATACTCTGGGGGACATTGTTTAACCAAATTAGTCCCAAGTTGAAACTTCAGCGAGCATATGGATTCACTTAATTCATTTAATTCAAACAGAAAATTTACTAAAAACAACATAAAAATAAATAAATAAATCTATCTATTCAGGTTAACCTGAATAGATAGATTTATTTATTTTTATGTAACTCAACACATACCTAACACCCTTACCCTCCACAGAACGCACAGTGATCACCGACAAGCCGGAACACTACGAGGTAGCCGCCGGCTCGTCGGCCACATTCCGCTGTAACGCCAACGCAGACGACGACCTCAAGCTGCAGATCATCTGGCTCAACGACGGACAACAGATAGACTTCGAGAACCAGCCGCGCTTCCGCATGACCAATGACTACTCGCTGCTGATATCGGATACCACGGAGCTGGACTCTGGAGAGTATACCTGTATCGCAAAGACGGCCATTGATGAGGCGAGGGCGCAGGCTACGCTTACTGTTCAAGGTAAGGTAACTAATTATAAAGATAAACAGTTTAGCATCTGCATTTATTGTATACTAGCGGACGTCCCGCGGTTTCACCCGCGTAGTTCCCGTTCCCGTGGGAGTACGGGGATAAAATAGCCTATGTTACTCAGGGTGAATGTAGCTTTCTAATGGTGAAAGAATTTTTGAAATCGGTTCATTACTTCCGGAGATTACCCCCTACATACAAACTTACAAACAAATGTTACCTCTTTATAATATTAGTATATTGTATAACAGGTTGGTGTCCGCAACTCCACGTCAAAGCGCGTATTTTGCGTATGGGCTATAATCCACCACGCGGGCCCAGTGCGGATTGGTAGATGTCACATGTCTTCGAATTTTTGGTTCTAGGACATGCCGGTTTCCTTACGATGTTTTCCTTCACCGTTTTGAGAGCAGTGGTGATAAAATAAATAACACAAAGTAATGCGCCTGTCTGGGTTCGAACCCACGACTCGCCGTTCGTAAGTCAGGACCGCCACCACTGGGCCACCGCTGCTCTCAACTGCATTGATCATCAGGCATCAATCTGAATTGGGCAGCGCAGGCGACAAACAATAAGTCTGCGACAAATTTTGCGTGATTGATGAGGCGATCAGTAGGATCCTTTCCATTAGTAGATCCTTATAGTGTACAAAAAAAGTAGTCAAACATAAATCACGCAAAATTTGTCGCAGAATTTTTGTTCGTCGCAGACTTGTACACACAAATCTGTCCTCTGCGCTGCCAATAAAACGTTTTACACCCTACACGAGTAGCAATACCGACCCCGGCGAAGCTTGGTTAGTGTATTCAGGTCTACTACGGTAAGGTCGGATAGGCTCATATCTTTTAACAGCATCTACAGCACAAGCTATTCTTGTTTAGTTTTTGCCGAAACTTAAAGGAGTCATTACACAGTTAGACTGTTTAAAATGGTGCCTCCTGTTTGGCTCATATTTATCTGAATTACATAGTATCAGTTGGGTCAAAATTAACAATGAAGTAAATGAAATCATAAAAGACTAGCTGACGTCCCGCGGTTTCACCCGCGTAGTTCCCGTTCCCGTGGGAGTGCGGGAATAAAATATAGCCTATAGCACTCACGAATAATGTAGCTTTCTACCAGTGAAACAATTTTTAAAATTGGTTCATTACTTCCGGAGATTACGTAATATTTAGGGGTACATACAAACTTACAAACAAATGTTACCTCTTTATAATATTAGTATAGACTACACATTTTTTATAAATTGGCTTCAATTCTGAAGACAGCATGATATAAAAACCCCGACGGGCACACAAAAGTTTATGATGTGTCGTAATGTGAACTGCTCAATTCCGGACTCCAGTGAACTATTTGGAGAATTGCCAGAACTAACTCTGTTATGATTGCTGTAATATGGTTAATGTAACTTTGTAGTTTATTTGTGTTTGTTCAGAGCTGCAGGTTAAAAGACATCTTCAACCTCATTATATTAATCGTATTTAAAGACTTCTTAAGTTTTGAATCATCCCTTATCAATGTAAATGAGTTACCACATAACTAATAATATTTTTGCCGATTAGATCATGACTGTATAAGTCTGACAACCAGTCTGACCAAGGGGTATCATATTTAACAGTACTAACTGGGTTGTGGAGGTCAGAAAGGCAGTCGCTCCATGTAAAATACTGGTATTCAGCTGCATCCGGTTAGACTGGAAGGCGATCCCAACATAGTTGGGAAAAGGCTAGGCAGATGATGAGATCATGACTATAAAACTATTTTAAGCCAGTGAGTTTTACACGCCTACTTCACAAGATCAATTTGTACTTCAGAGTCCTATTACATTTTTTACGCAAATTCATGATTTTTGACGCAGTAATTTTCAGCATCAGTTAGATATTTTAAGTAATTTGCTTATGAATAACAATAGTGCCGTTCTCTTTCTTGTAAGTTGGAGTTACACATTTTCATTTTTCTTTTCGTGTAATCTATACTAATATTATAAAGAGGTAACATTTGTTTGTAAGTTTGTATGTAGGGGTAATCTCCGGAAGTAATAAACCAATTTTAAAAATTGATTCACTGGTAGAAAGCTACATTATTCGTGAGTGCTATAGGCCATATTTTATCCCCGTACTCCCACGGGAACGGGAACTACGCGGCTGAAACCGCGGCACGTCAGCTATTTACTATAAATATTTTACGAACTCGGTTTGCAAGAAAAACCGTCGGCGACAGAACTTTTACGCTCAAATTCACATTGTTAAATGCAATTCTTATAAAAGCTAAAATTACTGAAAAATAAGCTGAATGTTTTACTTGTTTATTGGAGTTTTAGAATTTCTTTAAATTCCTTGAATTTTCACGGAAAAAATCGTAAAGAAAGCGTAATTTAAGCCATAAATGTCTTGATTCAGCGTCCATTATATTCCAAATAAACTAAATTTTATCAAATAAATTAATATGATATAAAACTTCAATCTACAAAGAATAAGTTTCATTAGTTTTCGTTTTTCAGTATAATAAGACAAAATTACAATAAATAAAATTGAAGTACTATAATTCTGCGTCAATTCAGGTCGCTCCTCAGTCTCATGTCAGTCTCGTCTCTAATTTTCGTCAATAACAATCGACAATCATCCGGAGATCGCTATTATTATTGACCCGTGTACGCCGATCGAAAAAATTTGATCCAGGGAGTAAAAATCAAAATATTGCGAAAAAAATGTAATAGGACTCTTCAAGTTTATTCCACCCTTCAACTTTATAAATCTTCCGTAAACTTCTATCTTATTCATTCACCACTGTACGTGTTTACTTATGCCCTTTCCTCTCCAGACAAACCGAACCCGCCCGCCCTGGACGGCATCGAGTGCCACGAGAGGACGGCCACACTCCGCTGGCACTCCATGGGCGACAACCGCGCACCCATCCTGCGCTACTCCCTACAGTACAACACTACCTTCACGCCGGACACCTGGGACCTCGCCAGTGAGAATGTGCCCGCTATTGATACGTCTTGGACAGTTGAGCTCAGTCCTTGGGCTAACTACACCTTCAGGTAACTGTCACTACGAGGTAAATCAACATATTAGTGGTGGGCGTTGCGACGACGAACCGTTTTCAAATACCGTTTTGTGTTCTGCGACGACGAAACCGTTTTACGTCCTGGGTTCAAACAGTCTTTGTTACACAAACTAGTCTTCGAATTACTTGGTGCGATTTTTTATTTTACGAATATGAAAATACAGTCGAAAATACACACATCAACACGGTCTAGGGATATTTTAAAAAAAGCGAATTACTATCAATGTGTTAATTATTTATATGACATGTATATATTTAAAAGATACGTTATTTAATATTCTACCATTTTTTTATAATGGTTAAGGTATAGATTAAAATTTCAGGATTTTATGGAAAAAAAAATGAAGCATAGACGGAAACCGTATATGAATGAACTTTTAATTTGTGAGTAAAAACTGAAAAAAATAGAAAAATCATTTAATTTGTGTTTATAAACTTGAAGTTAGTAGTCTGAGAAAGCGCCCATGATGTTCATAACACATCGGCAACGATTCGGCATGCTCAGAACAAGGTTGTTAATGTCTTGCTGCGGAATATTGTCCCATGTCCTTCTGAGGTGCGCAAAAAGTTGATCTTCTGTAGCCAGATTTTCAGGAACTTCCTTCAGAGCTCTTCTTTGCAGCATATCCCACGCATGCTCAATGGTATTTAGATCTGGCGATTGAGCAGGCCAGTCTAAGGCCCTAACATTATGTGGATGTAACCAAGCTGCTACCGTTCTCGCCGTGTGTGCCCGGGCATTGTCGTGCATGAGCAGGAAATCTTGCCCCATTTGTGTTCTGTGGGGCAAGATTACGGGCCCCAGCACCTGTTGGACGTATCGTTCTGCCGTCATATTGCCCCGCACCCAAACGAGATCCGTCCGTCCTCCAAGACGAATTCCTGCCCAAACCATAATTGTTCCTCCTTGGTATGGGTGAACTTCCTGAGGGTTCTGGAGACGGCTCTATCGTCCAGGAACTCGCCAAACACGCGTCCTTCGTGAATCTGGATGGAAGCCGAACCTGGATTCATCCGTGAACAGCACATTGGACGATTGGTCACGGCCCCAGTCCACGTGGTTCCGAACCCATTCTAATCGTCGTCCACGATTGCCTCTCCGTAAAGGTGGGACCCGGAGTGGTCTACGAGAGCGTAGATTGCTTTCATGCAGTCGCCTTCTTACAGTTTGGTCACTCACTAGCACTTGGTGTTCCACTCGCAGCCTTTGGACCAATTGAGTCGCCGTTGCATTTGGTTGTGCTCGCGCAGTAATTTGCAAAAATCGGTCTTGTCTGGGGGTAGTGATGCGACTTGGCCCCCGGTGCCTCTCCGCTACTTCACCTGTGGCACGATAGCGTGTCCACAATTTTGAAATTACATTTTGATGGGTCCCTATGGCCTCAGCAACATTACGCTGAACAGATCCAGCTTCCAGCATTCCCACAGCTCGTAACATCTCCGCCCTCGTCAAATGTCGGCGTTGCATGGCTACAATACCTCAATTTTAACTTTATCTTTCGTTTAAAAATCAAAAAATACTGTAACTAAACGTAATTCGTATTGTTTTCTAAATTTCGCACAAATGAAAATTCCCTCTCCTATACATCAAGACATTTTTATGCCACCGAAACAAAAGAATTTTCAAAAAATTGAATTTGGAATTAGTCTGAGATAAATTACAAACAAATCGGTGTATAAAAGATTCCAATGCGGCCAGTACTTTTCGAGTTATTTAATTGAGTATGAAATATCCCTAGACCGTGTTGATGTGCATACAATGATTCAACTATCTTTTTCACTCGAGTCACTTGTCGCGTCGTCGCGTCGTTCCGCGTTCGTTTACAAAACAGTCCTTATAATAGTTGTAAGAAACTACAACTAGTTCACTCGACGAAAACGCAATTCAACAAACGGCAACGCATGTTGGATAAGTTTCTTCCTTTAAGGGGCCGGGGAGCATGAATTTCTCCATACAAACGTAATACCAAAATCATTTTCAGTTTGAGCATAAATCCACCTTAATATGCTGTTATTCGGAACAAGATGGTAATTACCTAGGTTTCTACATATTCTTTTTTTCAAAATACTTACCAAAAGCGAAATGCAAACAAATTGAATATCTCACATTTTTACATTTTAAATACGATGTTTTCATCTCATCTGTTCTATATTAAAAACGGTAGTATTTGTAATATTGTTCAAATCGAAACATGTGTTATATTGTTAAGTTAAATAATATAAAAAAAAAATGGAAAAGCATTGAGTTTTCATTCATCAATTTTGGTATTACGGCACACACTCAAATTAATCACAAATGTTCATCGGAAGTCGTGCTATCGCATCAAGCATTGAGCTGGGGCGGGGCGCGGGGCGCGGGACAGAACATTTGGATGTGTTGAGTATAGTGACAAATGTAAATGTGTGCGTGCGCACCTCGCCACCCGGTCGGCCGCCCCGGCCGGGGCAATTCGTTCGTCAATCTTAGACGATTACTTGATTGTATTTTGCGTGCGTATTTGTTTGCCAATTGTACCGTAATATTTCTGACACTTGTTGACGTATGCTACGAATTTGGATTTAGATTTGCCTTGTGATTTGGAATCGAGTAACCTACCTACCTACTTTATTACGACTTTTGTTTTGTTTACGGACTTCGATATTTGCTTACGATTTGGTTAAATTTAGGTTACAAAACAGGTACCTACATAAACATAATTATATAAAGGTTAGCAACATGGACTCCAAACGTTGGGATGTATCTCACAGTAAGTATCTACCTACCTTTTTGTTTTCATCATTTTTTTAAACTCAGACCGAGAAAATGCCTGCCTACCTACACATATTTTTTCTCGTTCAGAATCGAAATTACATTACAATGGGTTAGTATGTACATACTGAATTAGATGTGTTTAGGATTCAAATGTCCGACTAATAGGTTTCATTTATAATCATAACGTAGGTACCCTTACGTTATGATTATGAATGAAACCTATTAGTCGGACATTTGAACCACCTACCGACTAAATAAATATTGTTTTATTTTACAAGCTTTGATATAGTTTCACGTGTCCCGATGTTTGTCTGTAATCTGTAAGTAATCAAATCTTGCAAGTAAAATTTGATCCACTTCCCGATTATCGATTGAGCTGAAATTTTGCACGCATATGTAGGTACCTATATCGCGTGGCAATGCTATAGGTGGCCATAGGGATTCTGTAATGTAACGACGTAACCCCATCGAGTTTGTACTTTGTCTTTAGGTTATATCCAGGGTCTGATGATGGAGCTAGAAGGTTTCCATGGGAACTCCGTTATAAAACGACATAACCCCATCGAGTTGGGGCTCGTGTGATTTGTCTTGACGAGTACTTTGGTGCTAGGTGGTATCCAGGGTCTGATAATGGAGCTGGAAGGTGGCCATGGGAAGTCCGTAATAAAATTACATAATCCCGTCGAGTTTGGGCTCGCTTGATTGATCTTGAAGAGTAAATTGGTCCTAAATGGTAATTAGGGTTTGATGATGAAGCTGAAAGGGGGGCCAAAGGATCTCCGTAATAAAACGACGCAACCGCTTCGAGTTTGGGCTCGTTTGATTCGTCTTGATGAGTACCTACCTACTACCTGCCTAATCCCTGCCTACTACCTGCCTGCTACCTGCCTACTACCTGCCTAGTACCTGCCTACTACCTACCTACTACCTACTACCTACCTACCTACTACCTACCTACCTACTACCTACCTACCTACTACCTACTACCTACCTACCTACTACCTACCTACCTACTACCTACCTACCTACTACCTACCTACCTACTACCTACCTACTACCTACCTACCTACCTACTACCTACCTACCTACCTACTACCTACCTACTTTTAGGTTCTAGGATACTTATGCCGGTTTCCTCACGATGTTATCCTTCTCCGTTTTGAGAGCAGAGTTGATGAATTACACAAAGTAATGCGCCTGCCTGGGTTCGAACCTACGACTTAGGCGCGGGCAGTACTAAGTCTATGGGCGCGGGACAAATACAACACACGGTATATCGTCACATCCTCGTCAGCGCAATGATATACCGTGTAGCCTAAATTGCACTTTATTTCCATGCATTTTGTATAATATTTGAATGGAATAGGAAGCCGCCCGCGCCATGTCCGCGCCCGACGCCTCTTGTATTTGTCCCGCGCTTTACTGTTCGTATGTCGGGGCCACCACCACTGAGCCACCAGTACGTACTTTTATTTCAGATTTTCAGGCGAACCGTATACTTATTCGTTACATACATTAGTGGTATAGAAAGAGTAGTAAGTAACCCAGATTTTTTCAACAAAGCCTAGATTTTGAGTTAATCTAACATTTGAGATAAAAACATTGTAGACAGATTTCCTAAAAACGCATTACTATTCTGCACATACACTAACGATTGCCCAAAGTAACTAACAAAAATAAAGCAAATAATGAACATGATAACTACTAAAAAGGTAAACACTATTAAGAGCCTATACTACCTCAGATTAGCAACTCTATTTGTGGTGGTTCAAACTTCGTCTGTAATACTGTTAAAATAACGTTCTAATCAGCTTGCACTACAAAGCGGTTGTTACGTCAGTCACTGCGGCCGAATAGTGCGAAATGAGTGGTTTTTATTCTTTATAAAATCAAATTTTCGTCTAAATAAAAAATTAAGTCAACACGATGTTAGATAATATTGTTACCTATCTATTAGGCTAAAAATCATCATTAACTTCCGTAGGGTTTCAGAGATCCAACACAAAATAAGTGCAAAACGAGTTTTTTTTGTCTTTTTTTTCTATCGTGATTTTTTTATCCAATCGTGTTTTCGCTTCAACAGATTTAATGATTATAAGTCCAAGTTTAATGGTGTCCAAATAGCGAACTCTTAGGTCTTATAGATACCGAGATCTAGATCGCCCAATATCACCAAAACAGCAAATACAGGCTCTTAACACACGCATAGGTAAACACTATTCACACACGCTCACGCGCGGCTACGCAACGGGCCGGGGAGTGTGAAACGGAGACAACAATATTTCAACGTGTTTTTGCCTTCGCTTCGAATTGCAGTTGCGAGCGGATGGCAAACCAGTTGCAATGACGACCGTTTTCGTTGTCGGGAAAACGGTTGCGTTTCGTCCGTCAAAAATTCGTCAACGACCCACCACTACACCATATGCGAGTCTATCCTACATCACTCTTGCACCTGTCACCTATTTGGGATAAAACTACCTATGTGCAAAAACAGGATGCTGCTATACCTCCTACATAGCTTTAGCTCTTTAACACTGGGAACAATGATAGCTCTAATACTGTCCCGGGCCAGATACACCAGCTGTTTATGCGTCTATTGGTGTCTTGTAATAAACTAATCATTAACTGGCCATTATATTCTGAAATAAATTGATGTGGTTGTTACGGGGCTGACAACACCTAATTCATGTTATTTAAGCAGTTTTTCAAGAAAAACTAATTGTTCTAGCACATTAAAAAAAACAAGTTAATTTTCATCATATTTCAAAGACCGTGGACGGTCTCGATACATAATTGGACGAAATCGGCTCGATTAAATAATTACAAAGAGTGGTCTTAAAATCATCATTAAACGGTTGCAATTAAAAACATGAAGTCAACATATTCATTCCTAAACCGCTAACTAGTCATATTTCACAAATAATCCACACTTTTTTAATTTCAATATTAATTCATTATTTAAACATGGCCGCCCAGTAACTCTCTCGTTTACTCCGATACAAATAGAAAGTTTGCGCGCATTTTGGTGTTGACAACCCCTTAGGTATAAAAGAATTTAATCAAGTTATTTTACAGGGGAGATTCATTGGATTGGTGGTGTGATAGCCCTGTGATGGTTGACAGTTTTCTTCTTCAGACACTATTATTTTAACAGGAAAGATATTCGAGTTTTATGGAGCAGTAGTGCAAAAGCGTAATATAATCTTTTTATTTTCCAGGGTGGCCGCTTGGAACAAGATCGGACCTTCGACTCCGTCACCTCACTCCGATGTGTGCACGACGCAGCCCGACGTGCCGTACAAGAACCCCGACAACGTTGTAGGAGAGGGCTCAGATCCTACCAACATGGTCATTTCTTGGTCGGTTAGTATCCACCCACTTCTAATTTGTGAACTTGGACGTTTCTCGAGATCGAAAGAACTGTAACTTCTGTGATTGGCTGAAATATAAAACCTCTTGTCGTTTTTTGGACACTTTCTTAGCCAACGGTTGTACGTAATGAATGTAATGATATCCTAACGACAGGTATTTACATATGAACAGTGGGGATGGCAACTGTGGAACTAATGACGCTAGCATAGCTTGTACCAAGCATCGTCATTGGTTGAAAGTCTGTCAATGTCATTTTATATTTCAAAATAGCTTGTCCTCATTGGACAGATTGGGTCTAAGCTATGGACGCATCATCTACAATCAGCTTTGACCAGCCTTCCCCATTTTATGACTCAGATTATCATCATCATCATTATTTTAGCCGCAAGACGTCCACTACTGGACATAGGCCTCCCTCAAGTGTCGCCACATTGACCGGTCCCGTGCGACTCTCATCCAACGGATTCCCGCAACTTTCACCAGGTCATCGGTCCACCTTGTGTAACAAAAAAATATGAATAAAGCTAAAATTTTATTCCCCTTCACAGAGAATGCCTCAGATCGAGCACAACGGGCCCGGGTTCTACTACCTGGTGGCGTGGCGCCGGAACATCACGGGGCAGCCCTGGAGCGAGGAGCAGGTGCGCGACTGGCAGCTCACACAACATGTCGTGCCTAACACGCCCACCTTCGTGCCCTACAAGATCAAGGTAACTTAACTTGAGGTTTAATATACACAACGGGCCCGGGTTCTACTACCTGGTGGCGTGGCGCCGGAACATCACGGGGCAGCCCTGGAGCGAGGAGCAGGTGCGCGACTGGCAGCTCACACAACATGTCGTGCCTAACACGCCCACCTTCGTGCCCTACAAGATCAAGGTAACTTAACTTTAGGTTTAATATACACAACGGGCCCGGGTTCTACTACCTGGTGGCGTGGCGCCGGAACATCACGGGGCAGCCCTGGAGCGAGGAGCAGGTGCGCGACTGGCAGCTCACACAACATGTCGTGCCTAACACGCCCACCTTCGTGCCCTACAAGATCAAGGTAACTTAACTTTAGGTTTAATATACACAACGGGCCCGGGTTCTACTACCTGGTGGCGTGGCGCCGGAACATCACGGGGCAGCCCTGGAGCGAGGAGCAGGTGCGCGACTGGCAGCTCACACAACATGTCGTGCCTAACACGCCCACCTTCGTGCCCTACAAGATCAAGGTAACTTAACTTTAGGTTTAATATACACAACGGGCCCGGGTTCTACTACCTGGTGGCGTGGCGCCGGAACATCACGGGGCAGCCCTGGAGCGAGGAGCAGGTGCGCGACTGGCAGCTCACACAACATGTCGTGCCTAACACGCCCACCTTCGTGCCCTACAAGATCAAGGTAACTTAACTTTAGGTTTAATATACACAACGGGCCCGGGTTCTACTACCTGGTGGCGTGGCGCCGGAACATCACGGGGCAGCCCTGGAGCGAGGAGCAGGTGCGCGACTGGCAGCTCACACAACATGTCGTGCCTAACACGCCCACCTTCGTGCCCTACAAGATCAAGGTAACTTAACTTTAGGTTTAATATACACAACGGGCCCGGGTTCTACTACCTGGTGGCGTGGCGCCGGAACATCACGGGGCAGCCCTGGAGCGAGGAGCAGGTGCGCGACTGGCAGCTCACACAACATGTCGTGCCTAACACGCCCACCTTCGTGCCCTACAAGATCAAGGTAACTTAACTTTAGGTTTAATATACACAACGGGCCCGGGTTCTACTACCTGGTGGCGTGGCGCCGGAACATCACGGGGCAGCCCTGGAGCGAGGAGCAGGTGCGCGACTGGCAGCTCACACAACATGTCGTGCCTAACACGCCCACCTTCGTGCCCTACAAGATCAAGGTAACTTAACTTTAGGTTTAATATACACAACGGGCCCGGGTTCTACTACCTGGTGGCGTGGCGCCGGAACATCACGGGGCAGCCCTGGAGCGAGGAGCAGGTGCGCGACTGGCAGCTCACACAACATGTCGTGCCTAACACGCCCACCTTCGTGCCCTACAAGATCAAGGTAACTTAACTTTAGGTTTAATATACACAACGGGCCCGGGTTCTACTACCTGGTGGCGTGGCGCCGGAACATTACGGGGCAGCCCTGGAGCGAGGAGCAGGTGCGCGACTGGCAGCTCACACAACATGTCGTGCCTAACACGCCCACCTTCGTGCCCTACAAGATCAAGGTAACTTAACTTTAGGTTTAATATACACAACGGGCCCGGGTTCTACTACCTGGTGGCGTGGCGCCGGAACATCACGGGGCAGCCCTGGAGCGAGGAGCAGGTGCGCGACTGGCAGCTCACACAACATGTCGTGCCTAACACGCCCACCTTCGTGCCCTACAAGATCAAGGTAACTTAACTTTAGGTTTAATATACACAACGGGCCCGGGTTCTACTACCTGGTGGCGTGGCGCCGGAACATCACGGGGCAGCCCTGGAGCGAGGAGCAGGTGCGCGACTGGCAGCTCACACAACATGTCGTGCCTAACACGCCCACCTTCGTGCCCTACAAGATCAAGGTAACTTAACTTTAGGTTTAATATACAAAAATTCACGAATCTTGAATCTACAAGTACCACTATTTTCTGGAGTTTCCAACGGAGACACCACCTAAGAGGCTGGTTAAAGTTACAGCATTCAAAGCATAAGGAATTAAGGATCCTCAATAGAACTAATATAAACTTTGCAGTAGTTTAGGTAAATCCAGTACATTTTTTACTTGTATGTGTGTGCCATCAATACCATCAATGTCACTGTTTAAGCCATCAGCTGGTGGTTGACCGGTCTTCTAATCTAAATGACATCAGAGTGTGGTGGTTTTTGATTCTTTTGAGAGAGATAGAGTCCTTGGATACTTCCATTTATCTTTTTGCATTTTTTGTCTTTTCCTAAAATGTATAAATGAGGTCTCCAATACTCCTACCGTTATTTAACGTTCACTAACCAGATAATTGTACCTTACTCTGACAACAGGTAATCGCAGTGAACTACAAGGGAACATCCAACGTGTCTCCTGTGGAAGTCGTCGGCTTTTCCGGTGAAGACATTCCGCTGCAGGCGCCGCAGAACTTCACGCTCGTACAGGTCACCACCGGCACCACCGCGCTGCTCAACTGGAGCCCGGTGCCAGCTGAGTCTGTGCGAGGGCACTTCAAGGGATACAAGATCCAAACCTGGGTGGATGGCGAAGAAGACAGACTCAAAGAAATCCTAGTCAAAGCCGACGCGTCCAGCGCTTTAGTCAGTAAATTCAAGCCTTACAAGAAGAACAATGCTAGAATCTTAGTTTACAACGGCCGTTTCAACGGACCGCCCAGTGATACCCTCAGCTTCCACACCCCTGAAGGCAAACCTGGTACCGTCAAATCCTTCGAAGTGTACCCCATCGGATCCTCAGCTATGCTCCTGAAATGGGACAAACCCATCGACGAGAATGGAGTCCTCACCGGCTACAAAATCTACTACCAGAAGGTCCTAGGAACATCTCTAGGACCTCTCGAAGAAAGGAAGAAGGAGATCGATCCTAAATTCGACCGCGCAAAGTTGGCTGGGCTCGAACCTAACACGAAGTACCGCATTGCGATCAGAGCGAAGACAAAGGCTGGCGAAGGAGACCAGTACTACGTGGAACAGTCTACCAAGACAGTCGTGACAGCCAAGCCTGACGTACCGCTATTTGAGACGAGTACGTTGCCGGCTAAGGAAGGAACAGCTCATATTCTTGTGCGGTGGACTCCGTCGTTGGATGGGCATGCGGGGACGCACTTCGTTGCGTGGTACAAGTTGAAGGGCCACCCTGACTGGTCGAGGACTAACGAAGTGACGGACGATGACTACGTGATCCTGACGGGCCTGGAGCCGGGGCAGGTGTACGAGGTGAAGCTCACGGCGCATGACGGAGAGTACTTCAGCGCTAGCGAGGTCAAGGATGTTGATACCACTATTGGTAAGTGTTGGTACGATTTTGACCCTGAAAGCTGTGTGTAGATGAGATAGTCTTGTTATATCCTTCTTCTAACTTTATTTTTTTACTTCCAAAATGTTTGTTAACACTTTTCTATTACTGATAGACTATCTGTACTAATAGGAAAGGGAATTTATGGTTATTTTTTTAGAGTAACACTCACGAGAGTGTCTGGAAACATTTAAACTCGCATACACAAACGACAAATATTTGTTCCATTCGGGAATCGAAGCCACAATACGCAGCGCATCAGCCAATCGCTCAGCCACTGCGGCAACTGTGTCGTTAATTCCGTTTTATTTTATGTTATGTACTGTTGCTAATTTAAATAAAAAATTGCATTATAAAATGGGTTTTATTATTGCAAGAGTTAAATGTAAATAATAAACAAATCGTCTGATAATAAAAACCTGTATGAGAAACATAACTAACTTTTATCACAATCACGCGAAGTTGGCCGATAACCTAGATTTCCATTTTTTTTTTGTGTGGTTCAAGGTTATCACTGAACTTAATCAAAAGGTCAAAGGGTAAAATAACAAAAATATTTGCTATCATCGAGTTTTTTTTTGCGATAATGTGTTTTTACCTCTTGCAATAATACAAGTTCAAGGTTATCACTAAAGTGAATCAAAAGGTCAAAGGTTAATAACAAATATATTTGTTATCAGCGAGTTTTTGGCGATAATGTAATTTTACCTCTTGCAATAATAAGAGTTCAAGGTTATCACTGAACTTAATCAAAAGGTCAAAGGGTAAAATAAAAATATTTGCTATCATCGAGTTTTTTTGGCGATAATGTGTTTTTACCTCTTGCAATAATAAGAGTTCAAGGTTATCACTAAAGTGAATCAAAAGGTCAAAGGTTATAATAACAAAAATATTTGTTATCAGCGAGTTTTTGGCGATAATGTAATTTTACCTCTTGCAATAATGAAAGTATTAAATGTAAGTAGGTATTGGTATCTCAAACAAATAGTAGTTGTAGAATCAAATATTTCATTAGTTACAATATTTTTCACTATTGTAAACTACTATTTTACAAGAAAATTAAGTTGTAATTTCTTAACAGTTATCATCATAACTTTTTCATCCCATCTATTCGAAAAGCACGACTTGGTTCGCCTTTAAGTACACCCAAAAATGGTGTTTTCTATAAGACATTTTTAGCGGGCAGTAATGAGTTTTTATTTAATCTTCTTTATAAGTGCGCTGCAATTATCTTTGCCGCGCATCTAAGTGTAAAGCTCTCATCAATACAAATTAATCAAGCCCAAACACCAGGTAATTGCTGTAAATCGTTGACGAGTTCCCTCGACTGTCTTTCGGCGCCATCATCAGATCGACTCCAGACTTTCATTAAGGGCTATATATCCCTCAAATGGCTTAGCATGATCCTCCGTTACGCCTAAAATACTGCAGCATTAATTTTGAAATAAATATACGGTAAAGTTGGGGATTAATGCTAAGTCCTATGTGTGACGAAAACACGATTCCATAAACTTTTCTCGATAGAAAAAAAAATCCAAAGTTACCTCCAAATCGAACAATAAACCGCTGGTATTCAAAAAGTACTTCAAATTAGATCATGAAACTTTGCATACTAACTGAGCTAACTATAAAGCAGGTCTTATGTGTTTTATTTTTTTAGTCCAATCAATAGATTTTTGTAAATCGCAAAAACCCACTCATTTCGCACTACCACCACCCTTAGGATATCTCCTTTCCAACAAAAAAAGAATCATCAAAATCGGTTCATAAACGACGAAGTTATCCGCGAACACTCATAAAAAATAAAATATATACGGTCGAATTGAGAAACCTCCTTTTTGAAGTCGGTTAAAAGCTCACAAAAGGAATAATTTTGCAACCTTTATTTTATTCATTTCATTCATGCTCCGCTCCTTTTGGTCGTAGCTAGATGTTAGCCTATAACGTTCCTCGATAAATGGACTATCCAACATAAAAATATTTTTTAAATTCCAACCAGTAATTCCTGAGATTAGCGCGTTCAACCAAATAAACAAACTCTTCAGCTTTATAATATTAGTATTGATTTTTTTACTTTTGACCTAGCATAAAAATAATGAAATCTCGCCATCTCTCCACAGACGGCCCAATAGTGAAGTTAGACGAAGACAAGACAGCGACGGCGGGCTGGTTCATCGGCGTCATGCTGGCGCTGGCCTTCCTACTGCTGGTGCTAGTGCTGGTGTGCGTAGTGCGGCGGAACCGCGGCGGGAAGTACGACGTGCACGACCGCGAGCTGGCGCACGGCCGCAGGGACTACGCCGAGGGAGGCTTCCACGAGTACACGCATCCGTGAGTACATTGTTTGTTCTACCTTCCTACTGCTGGTGCTAGTGCTGGTGTGCGTAGTGCGGCGGAACCGCGGCGGGAAGTACGACGTGCACGACCGCGAGCTGGCGCACGGCCGCAGGGACTACGCCGAGGGAGGCTTCCACGAGTACACGCATCCGTGAGTACATTGTTTGTTCTACCTTCCTACTGCTGGTGCTAGTGCTGGTGTGCGTAGTGCGGCGGAACCGCGGCGGGAAGTACGACGTGCACGACCGCGAGCTGGCGCACTGCCGCAGGGACTACGCCGAGGGAGGCTTCCACGAGTACACGCATCCGTGAGTACATTGTTTGTTCTACCTTCCTACTGCTGGTGCTAGTGCTGGTGTGCGTAGTGCGGCGGAACCGCGGCGGGAAGTACGACGTGCACGACCGCGAGCTGGCGCACGGCCGCAGGGACTACGCCGAGGGAGGCTTCCACGAGTACACGCATCCGTGAGTACATTGTTTGTTCTACCTTCCTACTGCTGGTGCTAGTGCTGGTGTGCGTAGTGCGGCGGAACCGCGGCGGGAAGTACGACGTGCACGACCGCGAGCTGGCGCACGGCCGCAGGGACTACGCCGAGGGAGGCTTCCACGAGTACACGCATCCGTGAGTACATTGTTTGTTCTACCTTCCTACTGCTGGTGCTAGTGCTGGTGTGCGTAGTGCGGCGGAACCGCGGCGGGAAGTACGACGTGCACGACCGCGAGCTGGCGCACGGCCGCAGGGACTACGCCGAGGGAGGCTTCCACGAGTACACGCATCCGTGAGTACATTGTTTGTTCTACCTTCCTACTGCTGGTGCTAGTGCTGGTGTGCGTAGTGCGGCGGAACCGCGGCGGGAAGTACGACGTGCACGACCGCGAGCTGGCGCACGGCCGCAGGGACTACGCCGAGGGAGGCTTCCACGAGTACACGCATCCGTGAGTACATTGTTTGTTCTACCTTCCTACTGCTGGTGCTAGTGCTGGTGTGCGTAGTGCGGCGGAACCGCGGCGGGAAGTACGACGTGCACGACCGCGAGCTGGCGCACGGCCGCAGGGACTACGCCGAGGGAGGCTTCCACGAGTACACGCATCCGTGAGTACATTGTTTGTTCTACCTTCCTACTGCTGGTGCTAGTGCTGGTGTGCGTAGTGCGGCGGAACCGCGGCGGGAAGTACGACGTGCACGACCGCGAGCTGGCGCACGGCCGCAGGGACTACGCCGAGGGAGGCTTCCACGAGTACACGCATCCGTGAGTACATTGTTTGTTCTACCTTCCTACTGCTGGTGCTAGTGCTGGTGTGCGTAGTGCGGCGGAACCGCGGCGGGAAGTACGACGTGCACGACCGCGAGCTGGCGCACGGCCGCAGGGACTACGCCGAGGGAGGCTTCCACGAGTACACGCATCCGTGAGTACATTGTTTGTTCTACCTTCCTACTGCTGGTGCTAGTGCTGGTGTGCGTAGTGCGGCGGAACCGCGGCGGGAAGTACGACGTGCACGACCGCGAGCTGGCGCACGGCCGCAGGGACTACGCCGAGGGAGGCTTCCACGAGTACACGCATCCGTGAGTACATTGTTTGTTCTACCTTCCTACTGCTGGTGCTAGTGCTGGTGTGCGTAGTGCGGCGGAACCGCGGCGGGAAGTACGACGTGCACGACCGCGAGCTGGCGCACGGCCGCAGGGACTACGCCGAGGGAGGCTTCCACGAGTACACGCATCCGTGAGTACATTGTTTGTTCTACCTTCCTACTGCTGGTGCTAGTGCTGGTGTGCGTAGTGCGGCGGAACCGCGGCGGGAAGTACGATGTGCACGACCGCGAGCTGGCGCACGGCCGCAGGGACTACGCCGAGGGAGGCTTCCACGAGTACACGCATCCGTGAGTACATTGTTTGTTCTACCTTCCTACGGCTGGTGCTAGTGCTGGTGTGCGTAGTGCGGCGGAACCGCGGCGGGAAGTACGACGTGCACGACCGCGAGCTGGCGCACGGCCGCAGGGACTACGCCGAGGGAGGCTTCCACGAGTACACGCATCCGTGAGTACATTGTTTGTTCTACCTTCCTACTGCTGGTGCTAGTGCTGGTGTGCGTAGTGCGGCGGAACCGCGGCGGGAAGTACGACGTGCACGACCGCGAGCTGGCGCACGGCCGCAGGGACTACGCCGAGGGAGGCTTCCACGAGTACACGCATCCGTGAGTACATTGTTTGTTCTACCTTCCTACTGCTGGTGCTAGTGCTGGTGTGCGTAGTGCGGCGGAACCGCGGCGGGAAGTACGACGTGCACGACCGCGAGCTGGCGCACGGCCGCAGGGACTACGCCGAGGGAGGCTTCCACGAGTACACGCATCCGTGAGTACATTGTTTGTTCTACCTTCCTACTGCTGGTGCTAGTGCTGGTGTGCGTAGTGCGGCGGAACCGCGGCGGGAAGTACGACGTGCACGACCGCGAGCTGGCGCACGGCCGCAGGGACTACGCCGAGGGAGGCTTCCACGAGTGCACGCATCCGTGAGTACATTGTTCTAACTTCTTACTCAATCCAGTCAGTCCTTTTGGGTAAGCAGAAGCTCGAATGTCTGACAACCAGGACCTTATCAATGGGCATCGCGCATGTTAGGACTATGCTGAGGGAGACACATGTTCTACTTCCTATCCTGCCTTCTTAGCCCCACAACATGCAGTATGACCCCTGCGCTACCACTTACGACGCCATAAAAGTGAACATTTTTAATACTGGCGCGCCAGCAGTGTTCGATTGGCACATGCGATTCGGTAGTATTTGTTAAACATTAAAGCCGTACAGCCTTTTTGTATGTTTTATTTTGTTGAGACGTTAGAATACAAAAAGACTGAAGACTGAACTTGACTGAAGTTGTGTTTTTTTTTTCTGTTTGTTTAACGCATTCAGACACAATTATTATTTTGTATTGAATAAATCAAATGAACGAATTAAATGACTAAGGTATTTCAATCACTGAACGGTTGACCAAATGTAGGATACTTAGTAAGTACTACTTAGATCTCAAGATTTACTTTTAGACAACTCGATCTAACCTAAAATCTTGTTCATTCCAGTCTTGACAACAAGTCCCGCCACTCAATGAGTAGCGGCACTAAGCCCGGCCCTGAGAGCGACACGGACTCCATGGCGGAGTACGGCGAAGGAGAAACAGGTACGTTTGTTAAATAGTCTCTAGTGTGTGGCTCTTCTTTAGTGGCCCTTCACACAATGACTGGCCAACGCTGATCAGAAAATTACATTTAGTAAAAAGTTCTTTCAGTTATTGTTTGATTGTGATGAAAACTTTAAAATATTTATATTCTGGGGAGTTTGTTTCCTTACTTCTTCTCATTTAAAACATTAAGAAGTGGCGCAGGCGTTTAAAATAAAACCAGACGAATTGATAACCTGCTCTTTTTGAAAGTCGGTTAAAAAGTGTTGATTATCAGCCTAATTTGAATAAATGATCTCGTCTTTGGAAACTCTTTCAGTGCCAGTTTTTAAAGGAATTTAGTTACATTTTTCATCAACGAAACGTGAACTATTACTGAATGGTAGGCCCATTTGCACCACAAATAACTAAAAGGGCTTAGCTCTAAATAAATTTAAAACATCGTTGAATTTCTGTTAATCGTTTGAATCTTCCATCGATTGACAGAAATAGAACAAATACAGTAACATTGAATGAAGTTTTAAACACGTCTACCGTAAAATGCGTAACATTTGCGGTGCAGATGGGTACCAGTGTTGATCACTCAGCGTGTGCAAGTGCGTCTTTGCCAAATTTTTACTTCTTGCTTTGATTTTGACTAGAACTAAGCTTTTGTCATTGAAGAAATTAGTTTTTTTTTGGTAATTGTTTTGATTTAATTGTTAATTTTACTAGATAAATGGTCCTCATTAAACTGCACGCTTTTTTAAGTTTTACTTTGATTGCACGTTAGCTACTATTTTTATTTTACTGATCAAAAAAGATGTCAACACACTTATGCAACAATACATAATATGGTTTTGAACGGAAAAAAATACCCTTCACTTTTTAAAAGAAACTTGTGTCAAAGAAAAAATAATTCTAATAAGAATATACAGGCGTTTGAATAATATTAACACGTTAAAAAATAGTCTTTTTTAAACTTTCACGATCAAAACACATTATAATACACATGTTAACGGGTATTTTCGCGAATCTCTTCCCGCGACCACGGCTGGTGCAATCCGGTCGTAACGTCGGGCTAATATTAAAGGTAAAAATTCGCGAAAATACCCGTTTACATGTGTATTATAACGTTAAAAAAAAGTTATTTGAAAAATAGCATAGCGGCGTTATAACCGATTTTGGTCGCGCACCGACCCCGTGTCCCCCCCAAATCCGTGTAAGTACATATTTTAATCTTACAACACTTTTTTGATCAGTACAGAAACCACTTTGTTTCCAATTGTGAGTCCGCATGTGTGTCGTCGTGGCTGTAAGCATAAAGCATGTGTTTCCAGCGGGTATGAACGAGGACGGGTCCTTCATCGGCCAGTACGGCCGCAAGCGTCGCCCTCCGCCCTCAGGACAGACTGATTCCGCCTCGCAGGCCTTCGCCACCCTCGTCTAAACCCGACCCCTCTACCTTGCACCCTTTAATTCAAGCTTGTGTATACTGAGATAACGATATTGTATAGATTTTAGATCACAGAAATTGTTTTAAAAATTTGCAATGCAATTAGCTTTAATTCGCCATCCGCTTTACAAGATTTTTTTTTCAAATAATATAGTTGTATCTCAGTAAACCAAGCAAAGCCTTTGCAAAATAAGTGCGCTCCAAATATAGCTTCGTTCTTGTAAGTTTGTGACGTAACGTAGTGCCATTGCATCACAATAATGCAATATAAAACAGTCCGGTACTGGCAGCCAATCACCGTAGGCAACTCCCTTAGTTCTTCGTTCTGATTGGTCGACAATTGACAGTGACGTTGCCCGCCAAAATTTTGTTCTTATTACGTTTTGATCTGAGAATTATGTTGTGAATCTTTTTTTTATTGATCTGAGCAGTATATTGCTAGTTTATTTAGGCAAAATTTTCGTACTCGATTAAAATATGTTTGTCCTGTATATGAAAATAGTAGTTTTAAAGTTAAAATCAAGGGCGTCCAGTCTTTATTGCACTATTTCAGAAATAGTTTAAAATAAAGGCTTTATCACTGAGTATTTCTTTACCCTTCGCAAGTAATGACCGCAGCTTAGGTTAGTTTATAAGTACAGAATAATTTGTATGTAAGTAATGTTAGGTTGTAAAGAAACAAATGATATTACTTGGAGTGAATATTTCCTATAGTACCCGGCACGTAAGTTGGCAAGGTTTTGGCGGAGTGGGGGCAAGTTCGCGCATCGTACACTTAGTGGAACAAACCACTGGTCACTTAAATTTTATTGATTGTCATTTTTGATTATTGCCATCATTTATTTTTAATCATGTAGTTAAACAAAGCAGAGGAATTCGTGACTTTTATTAGGTGTTATAAATAAAACATAATACTGATGAATTTTTTTTTATTATGTAAAAAAAAGTATTATTATTAAAAATTATAGGTTCTCGTCGTCACTATCGGTATAGTAATAACTCGTAACAAAAACTTAATTTAAAACTAAAACTGAACTCGTAACAAAAACAAAGGGTAGAGTAGTACTCGTGCACTAGCACCGCAAGTGTAATCGGGAGCGAACGGAATGTAGACGCGGTGCGGGAGGCAGGGGTCGACTGACGCGCCAATCGCGCGCTCGGATCGGCGCTACTTCATACCCCGCGTCCCGCGCCACCGCCAAAGAGACCTAAAAAACGACTTCTGCGCATCTAACGACTCTTGCCAAGTTACGTGCCGGGTACTGTACTTAAATGTTTATCAGCGTGCTTTGTTATAAGTTTTGCATTTGTTTTAATATTATTATTTCCTCGTTCCGTCCCTTCCCTCTTTTTATTTGCCTGCACGAGCGCCGTTTTTGTTTCGTTTTGTAAGGTATGATTTTATTTTTGGTTTTTTTAATATTTTTTTTATTACTCCGTGATTTCTTATTTGTCATTTGTAAATTTTAATTTAAAGACATCGAAAGTATTGTAATCGGCAATCGAGATGTCTTTGAGATATGGACAATGAAGATCGTGACGAAGTTAAGCAATAATCTGACGAAGTACTTATTTTAAAGAATTTGTACTCAGAGGATATTTTGGTCAATTTTTTTAGTTCACTCAATGCTGGATCACAAAAAGTGTTATCTAAATCTCAAAAATGTATCAAATAGTGATCTTATATTAACAGTGTATATTACACAGGTCGTTTCACGGAGGACGGATCGTTCATCGGTCAGTACGTGCCGGGCGCGCGGGTGCTGCCGCCGCCGCCCGCGCCCCCCGCAACCGGCGGGGCGGGGCCTGTCGGCGCTCCGCCCACCTACGTGTAGGGGCCGCCTACTGCCTATGGAGAGTATCGCGGTACTACAATCTTTGTCCTATGATTCTTTACTCAGTTATTCTACCTCTGACGTTCCAACTTAATTTCGATCTTTCTTCATTGACATAAGGTTGTAAACAAAATCAAGTGACCTTTAGTCTCATATGATAAGTTGCTCATGGGTTGCAATCGGAGGTAAAATAGCTGTGAAAGAACTTAGTATATGTTTTCAGCGCGGGATAAGGGTGACGGGAAATGTACTAAAATTGAAAATTGTCAGGTACATCTAGAAGTGATCAAAACTGAGCACCTTTTTCACCGCGCTGTTGCATATTAGAAGTCCAACTATAGCGGCGTTATGTTGCTATTTCTTTCACACTTGTTCGTAATAAGCAAGTGTGAAAGAGAAAAACAACATTTTGTCGCTTTAGACTAAAATGACATCACGATTTTTCAGTGTCCCGCACGCGTCGAGTTTTATTTAGGATTCTAATTTCGCAATATTGTGTTGTAAAAAGTATTAACATACTTGGTTTCACGATGTCATTATGTGACTTTTGTTGAAATGTCGAAAATTTATAAAATCGAAGTCACGACCATCTCGATGTCACAAGCTTAACGGCTTTTTAATATTGTTTTGAGACGCGAAGGTAATATCTATGATCTAGTAATGCACTGCCATTCTTCTTACATGTATTAGATGTTCGGAAAGTAGATGGACTCACTCGAGTGAATTCACTGAAGAGAAAAGGGTCAATTATTACTATTTTGCGAGAAAAAAGTGAACATCTGTGCCTAAAAGTGAAGATTTCTTACAGTGAAATTGCCGTGTGAGTTCCAACTATTTTCCCAAACGCTTGAGAATTATTCAGTGAACTATCGGCAGTATAATTTGACAGTGAATGTAATTAGTTGAAATTTATTAGCGTGTAAGCATTAGTGTAAGCTGATAACGAAGCCTACCTTTCTGTTTCGGCCGGCTGTTAGTGTCAATAGACAAGGCTATAAGATATTATTGACTATCTCCCAGAGGTCGTAGCGACCATCTCTAAGTCTGTTGAACATTTCGTTATTTATGAGACTGATTTTAAGTAATGAGAAATAGTCAAACTGACACTAACGTTCGGGTTTTGGGGCTGTTTTATTCGCTCAATACTTTCAGAGCGCATTACGATCATAAACAGCTCTTGTAGGCACTTATTAAATCTTATAGTTAACTGTAGTCTCACTTCCATGATCTGAAATTGCCTATCCTCGTAGTTGCCCCGAGACATAGAATTTTCAACAATCGAATGAAGGATTTTGAACGCCGCAGTTGAAGAAAGAATCTAACTTCTGTCTAGGCCTAAATAAAAGATCTCTTGAAGTCCTAAACATAGCTATCTGTGCACTTCGCTTTCCAAAACCTGAACGTTAATATCTCGGCTTGTGTTAGTATGTAGGCGATGTTACGGCTCGATATCAATTACGTGTAGTTTACCATACGGTAGCTGGTCAAGACTTGAGATAAGAAAAGCTATTTTTGTCACAAAAATAAGGTAATTAGCTCTGGACTCCGGTGGTCATGTGCGCTCAATGCGAACTTATCAGGCTTCGTAGATTTGGCTTAAGGATTTAAAGTTAAGTAAGGTTAAGGTTGGGTTAACATGCAACGGGTTGGAGTATACGCGATGTAGCGTGGCAGCCAATGGTCAGTTCGCAAGCCAAAATTATTCAAGTAACACTTATTTTTATATCAAATGCATATCTTTCTTAATAACTCTTTGAAACACGCTATGGACCATAAAGATTTTTATTTTACTAATCAAACCTTTGACTGTTATGAAAATTCAAATATATCTTTGTCATTCTAAAATGTAGATACATTTAAGCGTTGACCAAGCTTGTTCAATTAATAGATGTTGTCTTCCATTGCGGTGTTGTTCAATATTGCAGATGTGCTTAGGAAATCTATTTAATATTTTAGTTAAACCATTAAGAACTCTTCTTTACGTTGTCCTTCTAAGACTTATATTCTCTTATGTATTGGGTGTGTCTGCAAAATTTTAGAACATACAAGTAATGGAAACGGCAAATGAGTATCTAAAAGAATCTATATTTTATTAAGAAAAATTAAATTAAATATTTTTATATAAATGCGCAGTTTGACCACCGGGGCATATCGTGGTGCTTTGCAGAGTTAAAGAGAAGTGGTTCGGTGTTGTGATCGTCTGTTGTAGCGCGGACACGTCGATGGTATACTGTCCCCCCCTCCCCTCCCCCCCTCCCCCCACTCTCCCCTGTCTATCCCCCTGACGTCACTTTATCCCACCTCTGTGTCAGTTCACGCAACTATGCGCATTGTGGTCTTCGTGAATGAAAACATTCGCTAATAAAATGCTAGTAAGAAGTTGTAACAAAGCTAAGATTGAGAGACGACTTTAGAATCGCGTCCGATTGAATGTCGTCAAAGAGACGTAGTTCAAATCATCCACTTTACATTTTACCAGTAATATCACTTATATAAACACATATAGATGTAGATCATCAATATTATCAATTTGTATAAAAGCCGCTTGAAATGTGTGCGTGTTGTGTGCTGACATGTCTGACTGTAACATAGTAGGCGTAATGATATTCGGAAAGAATCTCGATTATTAGGAGTTACATAAATCTCAATTTATCCCTCAACACTTCGAATTTTATCCATCGATCATTGGTACACTTGTATCGTTTGTAATCGATACAGTTTATTGTATAGAACGTTTATTACTCTGATATTATAGATATCATTATGGAACATCTCGTAAATCTCGAATTAATTTGAAATGAATAAAATGTCTCTCTTGCGTAGTCGTAAGTCCTCTTTATAGGCTTTTTTCGTAATTGAATTTTTCATATTTGACTATTATTGAAGTTTGCACCGATCACATTGAAGTTAATGCCCAAGTTAATGTTTCTGATTTTGGACAATTGCGGCTCGAGATCGTTGCTTTCCGATACCAGTGTTGCATAACGACAAGAAGTACGGTTCGACGTATTGATGTTGATGTGAGCAATCGTGTCGAGCTGCATGACACAATATCTCATTGTATCGTGTCTAGATTAAGGCTAGGGATTCGTGTTAACTAATGTTAGGTAGCTAACGCGTTCGCTTACTGCATCTGTATATTTATTCTTTGCCTTATCTGTACCTATTATTGTATCCGGTTTTATTCGTACACTGGCGGACATATTGTGCACACGTGCGCTGAGAACCGTCGATTTATTTTATAATAGTTTATTTATTTGTGTATACTTATTTCTCCGCCTGAAAGGTGTCGGGTCTTAATTGAGTACATTCCAGACGGTCTAACCATGTTGATTTTTCAAATCGTTTTATTTAGTCTCCCCAATGATGCGTCGCCGTCGGTCAGATGTAATCTGAATTATGTTTATAAAACTTTGGACCGGCAGCTGAGACAAGCAACGTAATTTATTAATTATTTAAATAATTAAACCTCACACGTATCTGTTCCCCCTCGTTATTATGTATAGTTTGTCGAAGGTAACCTGTGCGAATGCCCACATTTTGATCGTTCTCATTTAGAGCTTATCTGTAACGAATGGTACCTTATACATTGCATATTTATATTTGATGGCACTGTTATGGTAACCCCTTTAAGTTATTTGTTAAGGAGTCTTTATCATGTCTATTGTCTAGTAAGAATTTAATATATATCTATTAATATTAATTGATTATAGTAGGAGCCTTGTTCTATTCGCGTCTGTTTTTGTCGCTTTTTATACCCGTTAACGATTTGAAAATTCTTTGTCTTGATGAAAAAATAATACTTGTTACGGTTCGAAATGACAATTTTGATATTAGATTGTTAGTCACCGGTTTACGGTGGATATTCACTGCCTTCCCTACTAAATTACACTGTGTTCATTTTATCTTACACGTACACAGTAAAGAATACTTGCCTTACGTAAAATTATGAATGAAAATGTGATTTTCATTGATCCAGATTCGCCCTGACAGCACAATGTCTGCATTTATTTAGTGTCACAATATTAACCGTGAATTGTATCAATGTAGGTCCCCAATGTAATCTTACATCGCCGTACTCAGTAATAGTTTGGTGTTAGCAGTTGAATGTATTGTTGTGTAACTGTTCGGTCGCAAGTGTAACGAACTTCTGAAACATTTGGATATAATTGTAATTTATGGAAATGTAATAGACCTAATGTTAATAGAAGCTGGTTATATTGAAAGCATTGTTCGCTACTTAAGTGAAATAGTTGAAACATGAGATAAAATTGTGTTCATAGTCTGTCGTATTAAATCTTTGAGCGTTTGTCAATACATTGTCCCAGCCTAATGGCAGGGCGCGTCTCTCAAAGGAACAGTATTATAAAATCTTGCTTTCAGTATGTCCGGCTCACTAAATATTTAGTAGTAGCCGAAGTATTCGCTAAATACGAACTGGTAGATTCTAATTGTTGTGAGGTACATGCAGTGTTATCTATATGTTGACGATGCTTGGTTTTCACCATTGTTTGACAGCAGGTTGCATTCAGCTTGGGAAAATTATGTTAATGGCGCTAGACGCCTTCCCAGTGTTAATGGGAAAATGAAAGCATCAAGAACAATTTAATTATATTTGCTAAGCAAGCTTTTTTTATCTACATTGGACTATTTTGTTGGTTAGATAATAGTTTGCATTTATTAAATAAAAAGATGTTTAAAAATCATGACAAAAGTGTAGGTAAAGACTTGTGAAAAAAATTCTGATCTGACCCGTACGATTCTGTTCACGAATTATCGTAAATTACATTTTAGTTCGCATTAAGTAACTGTAATTTATTGTAACTATGATGAATATTTTTTTATGTTGCATAGAAAATAAATATTAAGAAATTAGTTTTGGTGTTTTTTATTTACTAAAATACCTACCCTATTTCCATACGAAATAATCTAAAACTCTTTTTATTGGAACCATACACATATTTTAATAATGAATTGATCTCAAAATGGAATGTTAATTTCTTCTTGAACTTAACTAGGTTTAGTTATTATGACACTTATTAATAAAGAAGTAGTAAACCGGCCAGTTGACTGCCTCATTGGTCAAGTAGTCGCAAGCGAGACTGTTGAGTATGAGGTCCTGGGTTCGATTCCCAGGTTGGGCAAAGTGTTAATGGGTTTTTCCATCAGGAATTTCTCAGTAGCAGCCACGGAGTCTGGAATATGCCCGGTTTTTGGCAATAGAATCGTCGCCTATTACTTGAGACTTAAACGTTCTTAAACGTTCCACTCATATAATAGAGGATTTTGAGGGAGGGCTTGTATTTATGCTTTCGCGGTTGCACAACGACATGCTTCGCTTGCGCTTTGCTTGGTAATATAGATTAGGCCTGCCTTACTGCCTCCCTCAGAGGCGGTAAGGTGGCGGGGGAGCGCTACAGTGTGTAGATCCTCAAGGCAAGTCTGGTGTGTTCTCCTTCACGTGGTTGCCGCCCTGCTTTTGGTCTATTTCCCTACGAAATAGACGCAACGAAAATCACCAGGCGCATTTTAACCTAACCACGACCCTCCGTGACCGAGTGGGCGTGGGCTCGGCCGCCACTAAACCCAGCTGGCGTCGAGTAGGTAATCTGGTCACCTGCGTTAGGACCTGCGCAGTTGAGCGCCGTAAGCGGGGATGAAGGAGTCCTGGAGGGTTGAGCCGATCGGCGCTGGTGGTAATGCGTCCGTGAGGCAACACGCCCTCTTTGGTCTGGATTTCAAGCGAAACGGTGGCCCTACCCAATAGCCAAGGGTAGGGAAATGGCCACAGTGTCCCGTCAGAGGGCCACGGCGAGGGGTGGGGGGTCCGCGGAGGTCGTCCTCGGATGGCCGAAGCGGTTGGTGAAGGTCATGCTGAAGGTGTAAGTGAAGGTTTGATTAGTCGTCAACCCGATCAAGCGCCCGATGTCGCACTGTAAACCAGTCTCACGCCCCTATATCTCGAAGGTACTCCTAACGGAGTGAGCTAGTTTGTAGCGAGACGTTCCCAGGACGCTCCATGGAGGGTGGGAAGCCGGAGAGACGATTTTTTTATACTATACTATGGATACTCAAAGATCATACGACACCACACACACACACACAACAACCACACAAACTCACACACCGGAGAGGAGGCACAAGCCAAGGATTCTCCCAAGAGGGGTGCTTGCAGCACCTCTCTAGCGCCCGGATGCTCCGCTGCTAACGTAGCGAGCTCCAGTGCGGGTACAAGTCCGGCAGTGGTGAGAACCGCTGCCAGGGCCAAAACCAGGTCCCGTAATAAACGGAGGACCGCGGCGCTGCTCGGGACCAGTACCGCTCCTCCCTCTTTTACAGACGTGAAGTTCGCCACGACGGTTAATTTCTGTGGCCGGGCTCCCCTCATACATCTTCCTCCGCCTACTGCTCCCCCCCCGGTAGCCGTCACTGGTCAACCGGCGGAGACCAGCACCACAGGCGCAAAGGCAGGAAGGAGGATTCCGGCAAACAACGCCACTGCGCTGAACCTTCAGTGCAGGCTGCCCCGGTCCCTTCGACGGGTAAACCGAGAAGGAAGAACAGGCCGTCCCTGAGGCAGCGGCAGACACTGAGGACGGGTAAGTCCCCTCAACCTGTACAGGCTAACGCCACGGGCCGGGTTAAACCGACCCATGGCAATGTCAACTTCTCCGCAGGCAAGCGGTCGCAGGCCGCGGCCGGCACCAGCCGACCGGGACCCAGCCAACCAGCAGCCAGCGGCGCGAGTGGACCAGCCACACAAACGTCACCGCAACCCGTTCGGATGGGTCAGGCCGCGGCCAAGCGAGCTCTCAACGAGACTTTAACACCTCGAAGAGAGCGCAAGCGGCCGCGTCTTGATAAATCCAAACGGGACGCAAAGCGTAGCTACGCCCAAGCTGTAAGCTCCGACCTTGATGTCGCAGTCACCTGCGGCCGTACGGGGCACATCAGCAAGGAGGTGTCAACCCTAGTTCTCGCGGCTATCCAGAAGAAGATACTGGTCGAGGCCTCTTCACCCATACAAGACTCACCTGCACCGACCTTCAATGGGAAGCCGGTGTTCAGCAGCGGGGTCCTCAGACTGTGGTGCGGGAACGACCACACCTTAGCATGGCTAAGGAAACTGATCTCCGAGCTGCCTCCCCCCACTAGCACCCCGCTAGTGGTCAGGAGGCAGGCGGACATCAAGCGCCGGGTAAGATGCGGCATCCCCATTCCTGATGAGCAGGGGATCTTCGCGGAGCCGTCCGACATCGGGCGTGCTCTGTGCTACCAGAACTCTTGGGTTGGCATCAAGGAGTGGGAGTTGCTGGGCGCCAACAAACAGGCCGAAGCGTGGTACTATCGGGGTCTTTTCCACCTATTTTAATTTTTTTTCGCTTAAATCATGCGGAGGCGCCGAGCCACGCCCTCTTAAAGTTTGGGCCTATTAGGAAAGCGTCAACTTTGGCGCGCAAAGTAACAATAACTCTCGTTTGGCGTGCGTCGTCAATGCGCTCGGCCGATTCGGTATCTTTTCATTCATTTTTTCTACACAAAGTCAACGGGGCGGGGCTAGAGAGCGTTTTTATGTTGCGAGTGCAAGCAAAAATGAGCTTAGTGGTGGTCAGGCGGGAGTGTCCTCGATAGTACGTGATGGTCGGGGTCCCTGAGGACCAAATTCCGACCCTGATGGAAGCCGAACGCCGTCTCTCATTTGGTGCAGGGACGGTGTACGTTAAGTTCCAGAGTCCGAACGGCAGATTTGTCGACGTCCCTCAGGGATATCCGGGCGCCGATGCCAGCGCGGGGACACAGGTGGAGGAGGCAACTACCCCCCCCAACAAACACCGCGGAGACACCCGCGGTTGAGCCTGCAGTAGCAGCGCCAGCCGCCCCTACCGCCGCTAGCGTGGGCGGCATCCTCTCGGGGGAGGAGCTCGAGTACATAATCCTGTCCTCGGCCTCTGACCTGGAGGGGGACGGCTTTTACGCGGGCGATCTGTTTGCCGGGCTGCGGCTGGCAGGTGACGAGGAAGGAACGTCCAGTGACGGCGTCCCCTTCGTCGACCTGTAAGGTCCCGCAGGCCAACCTCCACCACAGTCAGACCGCGACGGCTCAGCTGCGGAAGTGGCTGGAGGTACAACATACGGCCATTGCCTTGATCCAAGAGCCGTGGATTAGGGCGGGCCATATACAAGGACTCCAATCTTGGTGGTAAGCTATTAGTTAGTACAGATCATGATAAACCAAGATCGTGCATAATATAACATAAAAACACAGCCACTAACAGATTTCTGTTGCAGGAATGTCTCTGCAGCTAGGTCTTCGCCTCCGCTTACATGCCCGAGGCAAGAAGAGCCGCCGCCGCATGACCTCGCCCCCTCGTGACTTACTGCGAGAGCACTGGGCTGGAGGTTGTCATAGGCGCCGATGCGAGCGCTCATCACCCTCTGTGGGCATGGACACACAAAATGCAACGGGTAAGGCGCTAGTAGATTACTTATTTACAACTAACCTAACCCTACTAAATACAGGTTCCGAACCAACCTTCGTAAACAGACGTAGCCAAACAATCATAGACCTCACTCTGGCATCGGAGGGTGCAGCGGCCATCACCACCGGCTGGCAGGTCTCCAAGGAGGCCTCCTGCTCGGACCACAGGTGGATCCGCTTCGATATTCAGGTCTGTGTGACACCAACACTGCCACGGCGAAACCCGCGAAACACTGACCGTGCTGCTTATACACGCATCCTCGAAACCAAACTTGCGTCAATAAACTACGGAATGACCTACGAGGACACGCAGCAGATCGACGAGCGTGTAAGTCATCTCACGAAATCAATGCTAGACAGCTACCATTCATCCTGCCTGAAGACCACTCCGCCCACAACACCAGGGAAGCAATCATGGTGGGGAGCGGATCTGGAACGTAAGCGCGGGAAGGTAAGGTCAGCCCTAAACAGAGCCATGAACACCTGTGCTGATGAGCAATCCTCATCAGCACAGGTGTTCATGGCTCTGTTTAGGGTACTACGTACTACGCGGCCAAAAAATCATATAAAAAATGCATCAGATTCAGGAGCTCCACTGGATGGCGCAAATACTGTGGCAACATCGAATCCTGCCAACAAGCAAACAGGGTGAGGAAAATATTGGCACAGCAGAACCCGACTGGGCCTGCTGTCCTCCGTAAACCCGACAACACACTTACCACCTCACCAGAAGAGGCGACGCGTGTCCTTATTGAAACTCACTTCCCAGGCTGCGCTTTCACACAGGCTATCGACTGGACAGAGGTAACTCAAACACCGTCAGAAAACGACTGGCGCTATGCACACAAAGTCGTCACGCTGGAAAAACTCCAGTGGGCGATCCGGTGCTTCCATCCTTTCAAGGCGGCCAGTCCGGACGGGGTCTTTCCTGCCTTACTGCAGTGGGATCGGACCTCTGTCGCCAACAGACTAGTACCCATAATGAGAGCGTGCCTGGCTTTCAGATACGTTCCAAAAGGATGGAGGGAAGTGAAAGTCCTATTCATTCCTAAGCCAGGTAAGAGTGACTATACCAACGCCAAACACCACCGACCAATCAGCCTGACCTCCTTCCTCCTTAAAACTTTGGAGAGAATTTGCGAGAGAGAGCTGAGGGACGGCGTTTTGAAAACTATGCCACTCCACACTAACCAACACGCATACAGCTCGGGCAAGTCCACTGAATCCGCCCTCCATCTAGTGGTCGGCCGGATAGAAGAGGAGATTCACCAGAAGGGCATCTGCCTGGGCACCTTCATAGACATCGAAGGAGCCTTCGATAAAAGAAACTTCGCCAGCATCAACACCGCGCTCTCCCGTCACGGAGAAGAACAGGTACTGACAGACTAGATCACCAATATGTTAAGCAAACGAGTGGTTCGACTTGAAGGGAAACAGCAGATGGCCTTGATAGCCAGAGGCTACCCCCAAGGTGGAGTACTATCCCCGCTGCTCTGGAATCTGATAAAATGTGTGTAAATGATAAATGATCTCATCACAAAATTCAACGTGAACCATTTCTACACAATAGGGTATGCTGACGACCTCGCTATCCTCATTTTTTCAGGTAAAGTGACGGGGACAATCTGCAACCTCACTCAACAAGCACTATACGCATCGTTGAGCGGTGGTGCAGAGAGTTCGATCTCTCAGTGAACCCCACGAAAACTGAACTAGTCATGTTTACCCAAAAACGAACACTTAGACCCTTATCGCCTACCCAATCTTTTCGATACAAAACTCCAGTTAGCCGACGAGGTCAAATATCTGGGAGTCATCCTGGACAGTAAGTTAAATTGGAGTAGTCACTTAGATAATAAAATAAACAGGGCCTGCATCACCTTTTAGCAATGCAGGAGGATGATAGCTAAGAAGTGGGGCCTATCCCCTAAAATTATACTTTGGTTATACTGCGCGGTAATCCGACCTATGAGCACATAAGGGGCAGTGGTCTGGTGGCCCCGCACCCAACTAACTACAGCCTCCATCAAACTGCAACGCATGCAAAGGCTTGCCTGCATGGCGATCACAGGCTGCATGAGGACTACCCCGACCGCAGCTCTCGAAGCCAAGCTGGGGCTCCCACCGCTTCATCTGCTCATACAGCAGGAAGCTACGATGACGGCTGTACGCCTTAATACACTTCAACTCTGGGGTAAGAAAGAAACACAGCACACCGCGGTACTGGAGGGATTCCACAACGAGTTCCCCCTGACGAAAGCAATAAACGATCGGATACCAAAACAATTCGTATTCGATAAGAAGTACAAAATCCAGCTCCACGAGGATCACCGCTGCGAGGGATTAAACCCCGCGGAACTTCGGATCTTCACGGATGGATCTAAAACAGGTACTGGAACAGGTGCTGGAGTCTTCTCCGAGGATCTCAACATCCAGATAGTCAAACCTCTGGGGGCCCACAACACGGTATTTCAGGCAGAATGCATGGGCATTTCCCTGGCGGCATGTACCATCTTAGCCAGGAAGGTTGTGGACCACTCAATCCGTATACTCTCAGACAGCATGGCTGTACTGCTGGCACTAAACAACCACACAGTCAACTCTGGGTTAATACACAAGTGTCACCAACGCCTGAACCAGGTTGGTAATCTCAATAATATAACTATCCAATGGATCAAAGGCCACAGCGATTCCCGTGGCAATGATGCGGCGGACGAACTCGCTAGAAGGGGATCGAGCATGGAAGCGGTGGGACCCGAACCTATCGTGCCACTCCCTTTCGGATACCTAAGCACACTGGTAAAGAACCGAACTACCACCACCATCCGATCATCACCGTCATTCGTTCATACCATCTCAGGTCCAGTTGAAAACCAGCGTCGGGCACTGGTTGTTCGGCACTTTGCTGAACTGGGCCTATTTGGCGTAGCCGTGAGACACACAATATCTCCTTTTTTCCCGTTATGTTTAAGTTTTTTTTTTATTGTGTACTTAGTTTTAAGTTTCTTATTTTTTATTTTATTCTTATTTTGTTGTGTACTTGCGGCTAAAGCCAAATAAATACGTTTTCTTTCTTTAACTAGTGAACAACACCACAAGCTATGGCTAGACCACGGCGAGTGCAGGCAGGCCAAGGAAGCATTTCCTACTATCGACGGCCGCCTCACCAAACGCGCGCTTCGGTTGACCAAACCGCAGCTGCGCACAGTTACAGCCGCCATTACTGGACACGGCTCTTTTAATAAACACCTTTTTGTCATAGGAGTCACGGACAGCCCCTGTGCCGTGCCTGCATGGAGGAAGACGAGACAGCAGCCCACGTGCTTCTGCACTGCCCAGTGGTTGCAACATACAGAGCAAAGTACTTCGGTAACTTAGGTACTCTCCGCGAGATTGTCAGCAACACCAAGGCGCTGCTGGCCTTTCTCGGGGAGTTAGGGTGGATGGAATAAAATTCCCACCCGTACGCAAAATACGCGCTTTGACGTGGAGTTGCGGACACCAGCCCGCTCTACAATACAATACAACTCTAGGAGACATTGGTGCCGATTCCCTTGTTCACAAACTAAACTAAATTTAAGTTGAATGCATCTTTTTCTTTCTATTTCAGTATGAAAAGGACAGAAGATAAATATTAGTTTAATCCTGTCAAATTAGTCAGCACCTGACGTAATTTGATGTAATTTTAGTAGTCAACTTTTTAATCGCGTCTAAAACTTGTATGGCGCTGATTAATTTGACAGAACATAACTAAAATTTATCTTCTGTCATTTTCTTAATGAAATAGAAAGAAAAAGATGCACTGAACTTAAATTTGGTTTAATTTGTAAACAAGGGAATCGGCACCACTTTCCTGCTGGGGTAACGTACACCTCCACGACCCCCCTACTGTTCAATCCATTCATTAGTGCGTTACATTGAGTTCTACCACAAAACATGATTTTTCACCCCAAAAAAAAAGTCGTTTCGTAGTCATAAAGTTACTTAGTTTGATGTACAGAATGCTTGGTTGACGGCTTCGTGATGAGGTCTTTTACACTCTGTATGTTTTAGTGTAGTAGCTGGACTCTTGGGAGTTCCACATCAGGTGTTCCAGATCTTCAAATTTATTCTCTCAGCAGAAAATGCTCATCACGTGGAACAATTTTTGCTATGGTACCATTTTTGTATCTCTTATAGTTTAGCTGGACTGTTGCAGTTCTGCATCAGGTGTTCAAGTTTCCAAGATAAATTATAGCCTATATGTTGCCCAGACTTAATACCTATACAACAAAAAAATACATTCAAATCCGTCCTGTAGTTCCGAAGATTAGCGTGTAAAAACAAACAGACAGATTTTTTTTTTTGGATTCGTGCTCTAGAGCTATTACTGTTTCTAAACCCCCCTCAATTATTTCTTTTTTAATACATTCAATGTACAGACACAGTTGTTTTACTGTTTATTATTACCTTTATTCATTACTAGCTTCTGCCCGCGACTTCGTACGCGGAACCTGTTGCTTATGCCAGCGACAACGGGGCCGTCAAAATCGAAGATCTGATACGTCTGATGTCGAAGCGCAATTCTCTATCCGTGAACGTCTCCGACTCGCGAGACAATGCGTGACGTTCACGATCAGCAGTCAGTCGCGCATCACGTTCCCCACTTGTCTCTAGATACCTAGAAGTCGATGTGTAGATACGCTGAGAACTCAAGCGTAATTATCTTTCCGTGAACGTCTCCAATTCGCGAGACAATGCAGACGTCCACGATCAGCGGTCAGTTGCGCATCATATTCTTCACTGGTCTCTAGAGACCTGGATGTAGATGCGTAAATACGCTGAGTACGCAGGCGTGCTTCGCGATCCAAAGAGGTTTCCACGGAGCGAGTTGAAGCCTGATGTTCTCGAACAGCATCAGGTCTCTCCTGATGCTCTTCGGTAGATTCGGAACATAGGGAAAGATTTGACCTCTTTCTAGGCATGGTTATAGTTTTATTAAAATCTAAGTGACTGCTCCGATGCGTTACCGGGTAGGCTACCGTGTCACGAAGATAAATGGAAAAGGAAAGTAAACACTAAAATAACATAAGCCGGAAGGCTATTCGATAAAATAAAAAAAATAAAAGGGAGTTTTGGCCGATATACCATCGTCATCGAAAATCAGTCCTAAACTGTTACCACCTTCACCGCGTGGAGGTACTCCCAGGTTATGTTATTTTATAATTATACGTTGAAGTTAGTGATAGCTTTCATTTCCACACCAGATGTTTCTGATCTTCGATTTTTATAAGTCAACAGGAAATGCCCATCAGACCGAACAACTTTTGCTAAGACGTCAGTCCTATGTGTTATGGTGTAGCTGGGCTCTTGGAGTTCCACAACAGGTGTTCCAGATCTTCGATTTTTATAAGTCGACAGAGAGTGCTCAGCAGATTGAACAACTTTTGCTAAAACGTCATTCCTATAATTATATATGTTTGTGTAGCTGGGCTCTTGGAGTTCCACATCAGGCGTTCCAGATCTTCAAATTTATTCTCTCAGCAGAAAATTCTCATCACGTGGAACAATTTTTACTATGGTACCATTTTTGTATCTCTTATAGTTTAGCTGGTCTGTTGCGGTTCTGCATCAGGTGTTCAAGTTTCCAAGATAAATTATAGCCTATATGTTGCCCAGACTTAATACCTATACAACAACAAAAAAATCATTCCAATCCGTTCAGTAGTTCCGAAGATTAGCGTGTACAAACAAACAGACAGATTTTTTTTTATGGATTCGTACTCTATTACTGTTTCTAAACCCCCCTCAATTATTTCTTTTTTAATATATTCAATGTACAGACACAGTTTTTTTACTGTTTATATATATAGATTATACATATTTTTACATTTTTAAATGTTTCTATATATGTTTTGTATAAAAAAAAACATCAAAAAATATAAAAAAATATTAGCCCACCAGCGCTGGGAACAGGGTCCGAGCCGCCGGTGGTCAGGGCTCTTGAGAGAGGAACCTCCTACCAATACGTGCCGTGTCCAGAAGTACTGCTTTCTGAATCAAGCCCTTGATCCAGCTGCCAAGCGAGAGCCTCCTAAGATGTTGGTCGAGGCTCTTAGCTATTAAGCCATTGGCCGACACGACTATCGGTACAATGACTGCTGTAGTCACGTCCCACATGTCGACAACCTCGCGAGCCAGATCTAGATATTTGAATTGTTTATCTTTCTCTGCTTTCACCAGGTTCTCGTCAGACGGGACCGTTATATCAACAATCATTGTGCGACGCTCCAATCGATCTATCACCACAATGTCAGGCCTATTGGCAACAACAGTCCTGTCAGTGGTGATAGGTCGATCCCAATACAACGTGATATTACCATTATCGAGAACTGGGTCGGGCGCATACTTATAGTATGGCACTTCTGATTCCACAAGGTTGTACTTCAAAGCAAGTTGCTGGTGGATAATCCTGGCAACGAGGTTGTATCTATGCAAGTAGGTACTCTCCGTTAGCCAGACTAGAATAATAATAATAATAATCATTATTATTAGCTTCTGTCATAGCCGTACTATACGTCACCAGTGATTTAGTGCCAGCAAACGGTGACACGCTTTCTTTCTTTTCTTTTAATTAAAACTTTGCACCACACTAGGAATTTCTTCTGTATCGTGGACGCGTTTAGAAACATTTAAACTCACATACACAAACAGCCAGACCCGGCACAACTACCTGTAGGCCATTTAAATATTTATACCGTACGGGAATTGAACCCGCGACACGCAGCACAGCAGCCAATCGCTCAGCGCAGAGCTTACATTAAGATCACGGTAGGTAAGGATCGGTCCGATTGGTGCGGGTAACATACTCGCTCGCACAACCACACACAGGTGCATGAAATGAGTAAAAAAGCCATCTTTTTTTTCTGAAAATGGAACGGAAAATATCTGTCTTTTTGCAAGCACTCTGTGGAAAGTGTAGGCAATGAAGTGGTCTTACCGCCTCCGTACTCAATGGTTGAAGCATATCTATGGTTTGTAAGTGGAAGATAATCCATTGCTAATAACGATATTAGTAAAACCAACGCTAGCTCCTTATAGCACTAAAAGTAGTTATAATAAACTGTGTTTTATTTTCAGCTTACTTTTACTAATAAGGTACTAAGAAGAGTCTAATACTTAATTGGGCTCCGCCTCCTGTCAATATATCAGCTATTCTTCACTGGCTCGGTGAGCTTCGACGATGGTGCAGTAACACAGTAACATTTATCACCGGTAACACGAAAATCATCCTTACTGCTACGACGTAAAGTGCTGTCAATGAGCGGTTACTGGACGACTCTCATCATCTCAGGATCCTTGTTATTAATATACAATCCATTAATTATTAGTTAAGTAGAACGGTGATTTAGGGACTACTCACACTTATTTAGCTCCACTCAGTCCACGCCCATAGAAAGCCGCGATTTGTATGAGGCGCGTACGCATCCGTTCAGCTGAACGGACGCGTACGCGGCACAAGCTAAATAGAGCTGAATATGTTAAATAGAGTAGAATGTACTATTGGTGCCGATTCTGTTGTGCACAAACAAACTTAATGTAGCACTACGATACCCGCAGTTACAGACACAATTAAAATAACAATGCACCGTGCCCGATCGGGCACGGCTGGGGGCTATTGCTATCTTTTACTAAAAGGCAGTGGGAGAAAAGGACGGCTATAGCTATGAACTAAGTTAGAGATGTCAAACTAGTTTATGCCTTGCGCTTCACCGTGTTTTTAGTCGATATATTTTACGTGCACCCTTAATTTGTATGGTAATATTAGTGCCAACTAAATTTAACAGCTCTAAACTACCTCCGTCTCTTCCTCGTTTTATTAGAGAGAAAATGATAGCATAGCCTAAATTAAGTTTAGTTTGTGCACAACAGAATCGACACCAGTTTCAAAATAGTTTTCAATAGCTTATCCTCATCAATCCGCGAATTTAAATTTGATAGAACTGACCCATCTTACCTCAGTGTCGATGATTTGGATGTTTATCCATTCTAATAAATTCAATGGGAAAGTAATTAAAAGTATTACATTTTCACGCATCTACGTCTAAACGGATTTAGAACAAATAACACGCGGATAGACCATGGCTTGGTTGGACATCAGATTCTTTTTAACCGACTTCAAAAAGAGGAGGTTCTCAATTCGATTTCAATTGGTATTTTTTTATGTAGGTATGTACACCGATTACGCTGAGATTTATGTTCCGATTTACGTGATTCTTCTTTAGTGATGCGGAATAGTTGCCATTTGTTCCCATAAAACTTTAACATAGTTTGACCCAGTAGTTTTCATTTTATTAACATATTTTTACTCCAGTCTCTCTCTATTTTATGTTTAGACCACACGTCTAAACATAGAGTATATAATATAACATAAGCAAGAAAGAGACTTGAAAAAGACATCAACGCGGTGTCATTTTTTGTGTCATTTTATTACTTCATTTTATGTATGTTCACCGATTTCTCCCCCATTCTCCCCCACCGATTCTCAAAATTCTTTTAGTTGAAAGAGTATACTCCTGAAGTGGTCCCATTTAAATTTGGTAAAGATCTGATGCTGATCTTCGAGATCTATACATATAATAAAACAGTAGAAAAACTGTGTCTGTACATTGAATATATTAAGAAAAAAATAATTGAGGGGGGTTTAGAAACAGGAAAAGAACACGAATCAAAAAAAAAAATTCTGTCTGTTTGTCTGTTTGTCTGTTTGTTTGTACACGCTAATCTTCGGAACTACTGGACGGATTTGAATGATTTTTTTGTTGTTGTATAGGTATTAAGTCTGGGCAAGATATAGGCTATAATTTATTTTGGAAACTTGAACACCTGATGCAGAACCACAACAGACCAGCTGAACTATAAGAGATACAAAAATGGTACCATAGCAAAAATTGTTCCACGTGATGGGCATTTTCTGCTGAGAGAATAAATTTGAAGATCTGGAACACCTGATGTGGAACTCCAAGAGCCCAGCTACACTAACATATATATAGGAATGACGTTTTAGCAAAAGTTGTTCAATCTGATGAGCACTCTCTGTTGACTTATAAAAATCGAAGATCTGGAACACCTGTTGTGGAACTCCGAGAGCCCAGCTACACCATAACACATATAGGAATGACGTCTTAGCAAAAGTTGTTCAATCTGATGAGCACTCTCTGTTGATTTATAAAAATCGAAGATCTGGAACACCTGTTGTGGAACTCCAAGAGCCCAGCTATGCCATAACACATATAGGAATGACGTCTTAGCAAAAGTTGTTCGGTCTGATAGGCATTTCCTGTTGACTTTTATCTTGGAAACAAACACCTGATGCAGAACCGCAACAGACCAGCTGACCTATAAGAGATACAAAAATGGTACCATAGCAAAAATTGTTCCACGTGATGAGCATTTTCTGTTGAAGATCTGGAACACCTGATGTGGAACTCCAAGAGCCCAGCTACACTATAACATATGTATAGGAATGACGTTTTAGCAAAAGTTGTTCAATCTGATGAGCACTCTCTGTTGACTTATAAAAATCGAAGATCTGGAACACCTGTTCTGGAACTCCAAGAGCCCAGCTACACCATAACACATAGGAATGACGTCTTAGCAAGTGTTGTTTGGTCTGATAGGCATTTCCTGTTGACTTTTATCTTGGAAACAAACACCTGATGCAGAACCGCAACAGACCAGCTGAACTATAAGAGATACAAAAATGGTACCATAGCAAAAATTGTTCCACGTGATGAGCATTTTCTGTTAAAGATCTGGAACACCTGATCCAAGCTACACTATAACATATATATAGGAATGAAGTTTTAGCAAAAGTTGTTCAATCTGATGAGCACTCTCTGTTGACTTATAAAAATCGAAGATCTGGAACACCTGTTGTGGAACTCCGAGAGCCCAGCTACACCATAACACATATAGGAATGACGACTTAGCAAAAGTTGTTTGGTCTGATTGGCATTTCCTGTTGAATAAAAATCGAAGATCAGAAACATCTGATGTGCAAAGCTATCACTAATTTAAAATAACTTAAGCTGGGAGTACCTCCACGCGGTGAAGGTGTTAACAGTTTAGGACTGATTTTCGATGACGATGGTATATCATTGAAAATGTGACTGTACTGGCCAAAACTACCTTTTATTTTTTTATATTATCGAATAAATATGCCTTCCGGCTTATGTTATTTTAGTGTTTAATTTCCTTTTCCATTTATCTTCGTGACACGGTAGCCTACCCGGTAACGCAGCGGAGCAGTCACTTAGATTTTAATAAAACTATAACAATGCCTAGAAAGAGGTCAAATCTTTCCCAATGTTCCAAAGGAGCTAAAAGATTGAGGAGGAGGATAAGATCCCAAGAATCTACCGAAGAGCGTCAGGAGAGACTTGATGCTGCTCGAGAACATCAGGCTTCAACTCGCTCCGTGGAAACCTCTTCGGATCGCGAAGCACGCCTGCATTCTCAGCGTATTTACGCATCTACATTCAGGTCTCTACGTAGAGACCAGTAAAGAATATGATGCGCGACTGACCGCTGATCGTGAACGTCTGCATTGTCTCGCGAGTTGGAGACGTTCATGGAAAGAGAATTACGCTTGAGTTCTCAGCGTATCTACACATCGACTTCTAAGTATCTAGAGACAAGTGGGGAACGTGATGCGCGACTGACTGCTGATCGTGAACAACACGCACTGTCTCGCGAGTCGGAGACGTTCACAGATAGAGAATTGCGCTTCGACATCAGACGTATCAGATCTTCGATTTTGACGACACCGTTGTCGCTGGCATAAGCAACAGGTTCCGCGTACGAAGTCGCGGGCAGAAGCTAGTATACAATAAAAATAGACGGTAAATCGGTCGTGATTGCTGCAATCGCTTGTATCTTTATTGTTTATACAACACTAGCTGTTGCCCGCGGCTTCGCCCGCGTGAAGTTCGGTAACTGTCCCACTGAATCATACTAAAGGGATAAATAGTGCCCTACATGTTAATCATGTTAATCTAGGTTATATAACATAAATATAGATTATATACATAGCTATATAACTATCAAAAAAAAAATTGTGCAAAATTTCACAATCATCACAATTTATTATTATCATCACAATCACCATCACTCTCACAACCACCATCATTATCACAATCACCATCACAATCACCATCATTATCACAATCACCATCAAAATCACGTTAATCCAGATTATAAACTATCTATGTGCAAAATTTCCAATCATCACTATTTATGATTATCATCACAATCACCATCACTATCACAACCAACATCATTATCACAATCACCATCACTATCACAACCAACATCATTTTCACAATCACCATCACTATCACAACCACCATCATTATCACAATCACCATCACAATCACCATCACCATCACAATCACCATCACAACCACCATCACAATCAACATCACAATCACCATCACAATCACCATCACAATCACAATCGCCATCACAATCACCATCACAATCACCATAACAATCACCATCACAATCACCATCACAATCACCATCACAATCACAATTGCCATCATTCGTCATCATCATTTCAGCCGAAAGACGTCCACTGCTGGACATAGGCCTTCCCCAAAGGGGTGCTTTTGCCATAATCGCCACGCTTGGCAGGCGGGTTGGCGATTGCAGTACGGTTGTTACAAAAGCACAGAGAACGCTGCTGCCCATTCTCTGGTAAGTCCCTTAGTCGTCTTTTACGAGACCCACGGGAAGATATAGGATGGTGCTATTCTTTACGTCCGGCACCATACAGTACACGTCCGACACCATACAGTACAATTGCCATCAAAATCACGTTAATCCAGATTATAAACTATCTATGTGCAAAATTTCCAATCATCACTATTTATGATTATCATCACAATCACCATCACTATCACAACCAACATCATTATCACAATCACTATCACAACCAACATTATTATCACAATCACCATCACTATCACAACCACCATCATTATCACAATCACCATCACAATCACTATCACAACCACTTTCATTATCACAACCATTATAACAATCACCATCACCATCACAATCACTATCACAATCACCATCACAATTACCATCATCGTTAACAATCATTATCATCGTAATCACAATCACCATCACTATCACAATAACAATCATCATCACAACCACCATCACAATCACCATCACAATCACCAGCACCATCACCATCACAATCATCATCACCACCACAATCACCATCACAATCACCATCACAATTACCATCACAATCACCATCACAATCACAATCACGATCACAATCACTATCACATTCACTATCATCATTATCACAATTATTATCATCGTAATCACAACCATTATTATCGTAATCACAATCATCAACACCACAATCTCCATCCTCGTCATCACAATCATTATCATCGTTATCACAATTATCGTTATCACAATCATCATCACCACAATCATCATCATCATTATCACAATCATCATCATCGTTATCACAATCATCACAATAAATCAACAATAAATAAATGCCATTTTCGTAATCAGCACCCCTGATAATCTCGGTATCGACACCCATATTGATTTTTATACATTTCAACCCCATCGCACCCCAACAGGGAATGATGGTTTTTCAGGTCCGCCACATTAAATCTTAAAGTCGTTGTTTTTGTAATACACCCGACCCAATTCGCCATACAAACATACCTATGTTGAATTTCAGGCTTTGTTACCCATTTCCCCCTTTAGGGGTTGAATTCTGAAAAAACCTGAAACGCCAAATGTTATCTCATTTAGCGATAGGATTGCTTCTGTTATGTTTGGAATAGTCTAACTAATCTTGTTTTCCCATGCAATCTTTGGACCCCCGTTTCAACCCCTTAGGGGGTGAATTTTGAAAAATCCTGAAACTCTTTTCTACTATTTTCTCAATAGGAGTACTCCTGTGAAGTTTCGAATAAAATAGTCGTAACTAATCTTGTTTCCCCATACAAACTTTAGAGCCCCGTTTCACCCCCTTAGAGGGTGAGTTTTGAAAAATCCTTTCTTAGTGCACCCCTAGGCCACATAAAGAACCAATGTGCCAAATTTGGAATCTCTAGACTCAGCGGTTTGGGCTGTGCATTGATTTTTATACTTTGCCACCCCATTTTCCCTCTTAGGGGTAGAATTCTGAAAAAACCTGAAACTCGTTTCTACTCCTTTATCAATAAGAGCACTTCTGTGAAGTTTCGAATAAAATAGTCTAACTAATTTTGTTTCCCCATACAAACTTTGGAGCCTCGTTTAACCCCCTTAGGGGGTGAATTTTGAAAAAACTTTTTTTAGTGCACCTTTAGACCACATAAGGAACCAATGTGCCAAATTTGGAATCTCTAGACTCAGCGGTCTGGGCTGTGCATTGATTTTTATACTTTGCCACCCCATTTCCCCCTTTTAGGGGTTGAATTCTGAAAAACCCTGAAACCCGTTTCTACTCATTTATCAATAGGAGTACTCTTGAGAAGTTTCGAATAAAATAGTCTAACTAATCTTGTTTCCCCATACAAACTTTGGAGCCCCGTTTAACCCCCTTAGGGGGTGAATTTTGAAAAATCCTTTCTTAGTGCACCCCTAGACCACATAAGGAACCTACTTGCCAAATTTGGAATCTGTAGACCCAGCGGTTTGGGCTGTGCGTTGATAGATGAGTCAGTCAGTCAGTCAGTCAGTTTCTTCTTTTATATATTTAGATCATGGTGTAACATTACGCCTGTATGCTCTGAGGGATACGCAGATGTGTACAATACACCCAGATTTTGACAGTTTATGAGTTTATTATTATTAAACGTTTATTTCAGATTATAATCATCCATATAAAAAATATAAAAAGTTGCATAATTAATTAAATATAAAACACAATACAATTACAATTCAATGAAAACAAATCACAAACTTAAAAGTAAATTAAAATATTATCACTAAATTATCCAATTCATACATTATATATGTCGGCGTCACATTATAAACAACACGTGTATCAGGCCACGCGGTAGCGCGCTACGTCATTCGAGGCGGAGCTAAGTGAACGCTACATCGGCGTCGTAGCATCTACGTTGTTCTCCCACCTCCTCGCTGCGGGGCGGAGTTAATGCACGCTACGTCGTAGCGCGCTACGCCGTTACCCCACCTCCAAAACTAGCGCATAAAAGGGGCCGCACAGCGGCGAATGGACATTCTGACTAATTATTGTTACTCTGCTTCTCTGTATATTGTTGCTCTTTTGTGTGAACTAAGGTTTTACTGTATTATTGGGTGTCATTGCTATTGTGTGAAAGTATAATGTCAAGTAATTTGTTAGACTCAGTGTATCTGTTTGAAAAGAGTAACCATGGAGTTTCTTGCCGGTTCTTCTCCATGGAAACTACCATACCGAACCGTGCAATGCGAAATAAAATAGTGTATCGCATCCAGTGTGTTTTCATAGCACGAAACCCGTCTTCTGCCCACATAAGCTCGAGCCTAGTGAAATAAATCCTGACCATTCCGATATATACAACGAATTAACAAAATTTCATAATAAAATAATACAAATAAAAATCAACCAATCAATCGGCGAGCCAGACCGTCACCTTCATTTTTGTAAGGCCACCGCCAGACACCAACAAACTCCTGCGCTAGTTTGACGACATCCAACGTCCCAACATGATGTTTATCCATCTCTGTTGGATTGGGCAATCAGCACGCGAAGCAATCAACTTCAAGATACTGTTACTGCTGTGTCTCACGCGCTTAAAAATAGCCGCGACTTTCTTGCGGATAATCGCATGAAAACCGTCTGTGCGCGCCTCCGCAAACATTGCAGATGCACTGCAGTAACGAGGCAGCCGTAACAGCATCCTGAATATGTTGTTGTACTGTACTCTAATGACATTGGCGGCCCGCCGGGTATGACTCACCCATAGGCTGCTCGAGTAGAAGGATTGGCAGTATGCCTTAAACAGAATGATTTTCACTTCTACCGAACAACGCGCAAATCTATGAGCAAGCATATTTCCTCGCACCGCCAATGCCCTTCCTTCCCTTTCCAAATCGGCTTCATCTGTCAAGTCTTCAGTGACAATGTGTCCCAAGTACCTGAAGCTAGCCACCACCTTCAGAGCCACTCCGTTGACCATAATAGGCGGAACATGGACCGGTGCGTTTTTAGTACTTTTAAAAATCAGAACTTCGCACTTAGAGGAGTTATATTTCAGTCCATGCTCCGCTGCATATGCCTCACATATAGCCACTAACTTTCTGATCGCACCCACCGACGGCCCCAGCAATACCATATCGTCCGCGTAGCTTATATTGTTGACACTTACGTCATCTATGTGACACCCCGTATGAGTATTGCTGAGCTCGCCGATTAGGTCGTTCACGTACAGGTTAAACAACAGAGGAGAGGTCAGTCCCCCCTGCCGCACACCAAACTCCATGCCATACGTGTCCGATAGGGCTCCCGCCCATCTCACCTGGTTTTTCTGACAACCATACCAGCTTTTCAGTAAGGCCGTCACCTCCGCCGGTACACCCGCCCTAGCCAATTTGCCCCACAGCTTGTCATAACGCACTGAGTCAAAAGCTTTTGACAAATCCAGGAAGCACGCGTATACCGGCGTCCCCCTATCAGTATAGTACCTGACAGCCTGTTTAAGACATACGTTTACGTTTATGTTTAGGTATGTTAAGTTCCATTTATTGGGGATTGGCCTATTACCATGACACGTATTGTTAACAATGTTAAATTAATGCATAGCAAATATTTGTATAGGCTAATACAACTAAAAACGGAAAAATAAAAAATCTTTTTTGCAAAAAATAAAGCCGACGACTAAAACCGAAAAAACAAAAAGGTCAAGCTTCTTGTTTGATTGATTTGGTGTTTTTGTCACCGGCTTCTGAAGCCAAAGTTATTTTTTACTTTTTTGTGTTTTTTTTAAGTTGTTTTTTTTTTTCAAAAAAGTTTTTTAATGTTAGAAATAAGTTTAAAAGAAGTGAATTAGGTTCAATACCGATGAATCATTTCCAACAAAGAAGTTTCATTATTTTTATCCAGAAGACTCAATATTTATTTATTTTATTTATATCCATTTATTTCTCGCCAACCATACTGCTTTAGTTGGGAACCTTGTTTAACATAATGTGGTGCACCGATTTCGCTAGTAAGTAGTAAATTACGTTGCGTTTAGACTAAACAATACCTCAATGGCAGGTAAAATATAAACCTCAGCAATACGCGCCATTCATTCATAACGTGCTAACAATACTTACAAAAACAACCTGCGGTTTATGAAAGCAAAACCTTTTGGCTTGTAAAAGGAGCTCACGAATATATGACAGCTTAGAATAATTATAAATATGAAGATGCATATTCATAACGGCAATGAAACTGTTTGCTTCTGGACCGTTCAACCATAATTTACAATCGCATGATTCCTTTTGCACGTGCTAATCCAGTCGGCTACGAAGATTTATTGATAAAACGGCGCCATTAACTTTGACCAGTAGTTAATCTAATCAGCAGATGCTAAAATTGACCGGCCATAACATTGTATGTAAGCTGATTGTAAAGCATCCCACGTCTCCCGGATGATTTGCTATCAATGGTAACATGCAAAATGGTGATCGTAAATTATATCGACAAGATATCAGACGAACCATATGGGGTTGTCTGCGTCACCTCTATTTTATCAAAAGTTAAGTCCAAAATCCTTTGTGGTGGAACTTTTTGAAGCGCAAAACAAAGCTGTGTATTGAATAAAGAGCCAGTATGTAAGCAGTCTGTGTCCGACCGTCGACAGGGCGGGACATCATCGAGCGATTTGTATTTGTTGTCAAACGAGACGACAGAGTTCGCGAGTTGTGAAGTGACTTTAAATAAATTATGAACGTGCGTGCTGCAAGTTTATTTTAACAGGAACACGCCGTTAATTACAGGTAAGATAAGACCGTTCTTATAAACCGTACCATATCGCGAAATCCATCCAGGATGACAGAGGTCGGTAAATAAAAGATCGTTGATCCCACTTAAAAGTTAATTGTTTAATCGATTCGGAATTCAAGTGGCGATCGTCTTTATTAATTACCCACATATGTACTAATATTGACTGATTACTGTATTTCTAATTACTTAGTTAATTGAATTTGAGATGAGTTTAATTACTGAATAACTAAAATTTTAACTCCCAAAACATTATTAAAAAGGTGCGTTGAAAAAACGGGAGATTAAAGAAAGCATAAAAAAGTAAACATTGCTATCTGGCAAATGTAAACATCACGGGGTGTTATTAATAGAGCCCTAACTATGGGATCATATGTTAGGAGTACGTGCACATGCACGGTGCACCGTGAGCCGAGCAGCTAAGGCTGCCTGTAAACTTGCTACATAATCCAGCAAGTCGAGAGTGATTTGTAACGATAAAATTGTAAAACCGGCTTTTATGATCTATCTGACAACGTTGTAATCGTTAAAAATGGATAGATACACGATTTTAATAGTCCTGCCACTTACTCGACAAGTAAATGCGATTTATTTCTTCGGTCTTTTTGCATAAGCTTGAACTGGTGGTTTGAACTTAACGATATTTTAATCGTTATGTAGTTTATACGATTAATTACTACCATGGTGGAGCTTTTACTGAGGATGTTAATTGCATGGTTTAGGTCCGTGGCAGAGCGGCGATATTTGAATTTGCATCTGTAGAACGGGTACTCAAAATTACATGGGCATACCCATGTAATTTTGAGTACCCGCATTACCCATGTAATCAAAATAACTCCTGAAGTCAAGTTTCTAACTTAAAATGTTGTCTCGTCCTTTTCCTACTTAGTATCAAAAAATATTTACTAAACTTATTATGGTAACTTGGTGATGATTATCACGATTTAACTAATTTGTGTAAAGTAAAAATTAACACAACAAATCTACGTACGTCAATGACGAGACTTTGTGAAACATGGATTAGATTTCCCAAAAGTTTCTAGAGACTATTAGCACCTTTGCTAATTGTATTTGCCTATTAAAAAAAATCCTTTACGGGATGAATTTTCAAAAATCTTTTCTTATTGCTCAATTTCGTTATAAAACGTGCTCTCGTGTAAAATTTCTTGCTGAATTAGACCCAGTGATTTTGGACTACACGTTTAATTAAATATTTTTACTAAGTAGACGCGTTTTTAAAGCCGCAAGCCCGCAACTTCTCAGACGCACTATGCACAGCCAGCCTTACTCCGCGGCCGGACGGGGGCGGCCGCGGATCGACAGCCGGACTTTATTTTTTTACTTTTTACACGGTTACCTGTTCCCTGAACGGGTATCGTATCGACTGGCCCGCTGCCCGCTGGTTAGCTTAACAAGTGCACCCGCCAGAGGTGCTCATCTTTGGACAGCACTATTTTATTATGTACCAGTGTACCACTTCTGATTTTAATGAGACCGGGTGCTTGTTTATTTTTCGCACTGTCAAAGTTAAATCTAGGTGAGAAAGAAGTATTAACCTTAAGTCCGAATACAACAATCGTTCAAAATCATTTGTTTTGGAGTCAATTAGTAGCAGCTTATAGGCTGAAACACCATGGTAGTGCATAATAAATTAATGCACCCACAAAATCGCTCTGTCGCGGACGCTCACAAAATACATCGTTTCTTTGTGACTTTATCAAAGAATAACACGTATTAAAAAGAATAATTATATAATATTATAGCTTAATGGAGCTCTTAAATAAAAAAAAATATCAAACTCAATTATTTAAACGTTTTGTGTTCCATTCTGCAAAAAAAAAAAACTCAGATTGTCCATGCCACATTCGGGTGTTTCGCGAACATCCACGGTCATTCGCTCGTCTTATCACAGGATGCAACCGTCTCATTCACTGAAACTGTCTGTCGGAACTAAAATATTACCCTTTTAGCGTTAATTTTATTCCAGAATGAGGACCCAAGCTGAATTTTAAAACTATAAATTAAAAATGGACTTCATCGATCAATCGATCGATTTGTCAATAACCATTTTTGATGAACTATGGTTAATTCCATAGTTACTAATTGCTAAATCAAATCAATTCGCTTAAACGCTGAACAGATATCGATGAAAGGCATACGGTCAGATAGAACATGATCTAGCCTAGCTTAGGACAAGGTTAATTTGTATCCCCGTAGTATGTTCCTACTTCCTGTGGGCTTGGGGCAATTTGCGACCTCCAGAAGCTAGTCTACATCTACACTACTATTATAAAGAGGAAAGATTTGTATTTTTGTGTGTGTGTGTATGTTTGTAATGAATAAACTCAAAAACTACTCTGCCGATTTCAAAAATTCCTTTACCATTAGAAAGCTACATTCAACCTAAATAACATAGGCTATATTTTATCCCCGTACTCCCACGTTAACGGGAACTACGCGGGTGAAACTGCACGACGTCGGCTAGTAAAAAGTAAAACTTGAATCCTACCGTCATGGTTTGTTTAGTAAATAAGTGTTAAGTATATCTTGGTACATTTTACTCGTATGAACTAGTCATCGCCGAGTCGAGATGACGAGGAACAATAACAGTAACTTGTAGTTACGTTAATCAATAAATTAAAATCTTCTTGACAATAATGGTCAACTCACAAGTGTACAAACACGCTCTAGTCTAAAATGACCTAAATGAAATGTCTGACAAATTGTTAGTCAGTCGAGCTCGAGGCACTAATAAATTCCCGCTTTGAGTTAATAATATATGCTTACCTATATGGTTCACCGCAAAAATGTACACCTATTCACTGGCTTGCGGTAAGGTATTACCCAGAATGTGTTTCATTTAATTTTATGACAAGTAACATTTCATGTAGGTACTTAAATTACATAACTACACTAACATAAAATTCCTACAGAGGATTTTTCCTGACGTGACTTTTCTCAAAATTACAGCTAGCCATATTGGATGGAGTACACTTTAATATCGTCATCGTCATCAGCCTATTAATGTTTCCACTGCTGGGACACAGGCCTCCTCTCTATGAGAGGGAATTTAATATAAATATTAATTTTCAAAATAACGTTTTGCCGCTATGCTCATTATGTTTGGGCATAGATTAACTGTTCTGTTTATTCATAGACATGTACTCAGTGTCAAGTAAGACAAATATTTGAAGTGTTCTTGGTTTGCGAAAGCTAACTTTCTTTTAGGCCGTGGGAAAGAGCAGAAATAATTCACAATTTCAATTACATTTGAATTGCAAAAATAAATGGCCTAACTCGTTTATTCATCGTGTCGTATTTATCATGGTACCACCAGTGCTACCACGAAAAAAAAAAATAAGATAGGTACTACAAAAACAGTGAAAAATAACTTCAGCTTCAGAAGTCGGTGACCTTTGTTTGATTGATTTTCATGATTGATAGATCGGTTTTATTTTTTTTTGCAAAAAAGATTTTTATTTATTTTTCCATTTTTAGGGTTCCGTACCCAAAGGGTAAAAACGGAACCCTATTACTAAGACTTCGCTGTCTGTCCGTCTGTCTGTCACCAGGCTGTAATAATGGCATGTCATACTGCGAACTATAAGAAAATGCAACTTATTAATAATACATTAATAATACATTTTTATTGTTTCATAAAAAGTGTTACAATAAGATGAGACACTGGATCCTGCTCTAGGATACCCTGTGTCGCAGGATATACATAACGCCTCTTTTCCGTAAAGGGTTGGACAGAAGAGTACCTATTTCTTTAGTATTCGGAGGGCGGCCGGTATTTGGGGATAAGACCCGGGAGTGTGGAAATTTTACCTCGCCAAAACCGCCCCAGTGGTCACCATCTGCTTATGGGAGGAGGCATCGCCGTTTCCTCTTAAAATACCTGTCCTGTAACACCTGTTACGGCACATCCCTGTGTGAGAATATATTGAGGTCTTCCGAGCCTTGCTGTGTAAGTGTGCATGGCAGCACGTGACCACGGTTGTCTCCCGACGTCTGGTTGCTTGCACGGTCTCATAGAACGAGATCACCTCGCTCCAATTGTTAGACTCAACCAGCATATCGCCAACTACGACTGGTAGAGACGGTCTTGCCCGTCATTCAGAGTCCCACGCAGAGCACTCCTCGGGCGATGTGTTGTGCTGAGCCCAGACCTCCTTTACAATGGTGGGAAGTTGCAGTAGCCTCTCGCCCAATCGTAAAGTACCTGAGTAGGTCTATAGGAGATGCTGGACAGAAGAGTACCTACCTAGTTATAGTTAAAGTTCCATGTAATAGCGAGCGAGTCTATGACCATCAGCCGGGAAGGAGACAAATCCAGACTCCTACTGGTACTGAGAAATTCCTGATGGAAAAATCCAAACAGCCCGATCTGCAATTCCAAATGCATGCCAACTATAAATGTAATCAATTAAGTTTAATGATTAATTATAACGATTATGTTTTATCTAAGGTACCAGACCACGCTAATTTGAGGTTATCACGCAAATAAATATTGTGATTTCGTTACAACACATTTAGATAAATGGCGCTCGAAATATTAGATTTTTTATTTCTTATTATAATTTGTAAACATTACTCGACCTTATGATAAAGATGTTCTATTTAACGAAATGTAAATACGCATTTTTTCTAGAACACGAAACTTGTAGGATTGTTTGGTAAACTTTGTACTATTTAATTGGGCGATAACAATAAAATATCTAGTCAGAGTCACAATAGGTCAAAGTGTGAACCCCCTTAGTCACCCAGAAGATTAGGTGTGGGAAGGTTAACAAGACTTAAAAAAAAGTTTCCGAGAGAGACCATCTAAGATGACCTTTACTTGAAAAAAAAAACAATTTTTTAAAGGGAAAAAAGAAAAAAAACAACGTAATTGGTTATTGCACGTGGTAATTTTGTAACCATTTATTTTTCCTTGATATTGTACATCTTGATTAATTAAAACAGCGGATACCAATTTCTTCTGTATTTAAATCTAGTGTAAAGTTGCATAGTTAGTCAACCCTTTGAATGCGATCGGGGTAAGTAACTAGTCGTGTCCGTTATCTTTTGTGTCTATTAAATCTTGATAATATTCTAAGACATTAAATAGTTACCCGGAATGTAATCTATTGAGTACGAGCTCTATTTGCAGCAGTAAATTCACTATCAGATTTTGTAGTCAACAGTAATTTGCAGAGGCACCTGTAACTTTTAATCTAGATTAGCTCTTAGTGTATACCAAGGCACACAGGGAGGGTTACTACAGTCAGCTATAATAACTTTATCGAATTTTGGGATAAGTCTTACAAGTTTAATACTTAGTTCCACAAATTGTAACATAAGCATAGACAAAATTGTTGTGCACCCCTACTCCTAGAGCTATTGGACTCTTCTTTTTTGTTAACACCTTTTGTACGTATAATTTGACACCGGGAGCGAGTAAAAAAACTAGTAGACATTACTTTTTGACAGGGGATATTTAATGAAGTTGTAACTTTTTTAGTTTCGACGGGCGTTTCTCACGATAATACCATTGTAGGAGCACGTCCCAAACGGTCTCAATCAATTATGTTAACTGTGATAATTTTATTTTTCTTTGCTTTTTTTTCGTTGTGGCCGAGGAGAGGTTTTGTATGGTCGACAAACAAATTATACGCCACTTACACGCTTATTATTGGTCCGCGTTGGACCGCTTTAATGGAATTATGACATATTTTAGGTGATAGCCGTCGGACTGTTAATTGGACACTGGGGAACGATTCGGTTTTAACGTTGGAACCGGACTTATCCAGAGTTTACGACTCGACATTTTTTATTGTGTTTTAATCGAGATGATGAAATACGATAACTTGTTGAGTTCATTTTTATATTATTTTGTAAATCAGAATTTGAAAAACTTTTAAAGATGGGCATTATAGGGTTAACAACCTAACAGTATCAGATCTTGAAAAGGTGTGAGACAATACAGCTTCAATCACTGCGGTGTCGGTCCTTGTTTACTTCAGCACAGAATTTTTTGAGATAAATCCCACGACCGCAAATATAAGCACTATACACAAATTAGCATGGCCAAATTCCAAACGGAATTCCTTTTGTTTCTATGATCTGTGGGAATTCCCGATTAGTAGTACACGACATATCTTTTATTTACACAATCGTTTATAAAACATCAGAATTTTATCGGAGAAGTAATAGTCTGTTTTTTATTGCGGTGGAGTACCTACCCATGAAGGGTGGAACCGCTCCTGACTAGTACAAAACTTGCAACTTGGCCAAGAACCGTTAACCAAGCCCCAAAAGAGGTCTCAAGACATTGACGGGCACCAGAGGCAAACACTGGTAAGAAAATTGGGTCTGAAAACAAGTTTTAAAAAAAAGTTCTCACAGATGCACTTGCACAGGCCTCACCAGGAACTTGAACTCGGCCTGTCGTAAGATCTGAGTTATGTTTTTTTTTTATATCATGCTAGTCTCTTAGTCCAGGTGTCCAAATTATTATTATCAGCCATTTCTTTCCCCTACAGGGATAAGGCCTCCCCCCTTCCCTTCTTCGATATAGGAATACAATAATGATATTACCTACTAAAATATTTCAGAAAAAGTTGCATCTTATCGACGTTGCGCGTTGTTGTGAAATGTTTTATGGGACATTGAGGGTGCTGACGGATTTTCAAGGTTCAGCGCTGACCCGAACGTTGCAAACTCAAGACGTTATACTAAACTAGTTTATCTAACTTCTACCACACCTAAAAGCTTAGTTTACGATCCTCAGCATGTGGCGATCGGCCTCGATGGGCGCTCGACTGTGTGCCGGGCTGGCGCTGGCGATGTCGCTGGCACTCGGCGCCGGCCGTCGCGACTACAGGGACCCCGAGGCGAGGCACCACTCCGACCTGTCGCTGTGGATCGACGAGCGACAAGTGCGGATGTTTAGCGGTAAGATTTTCAAGTTCCTTTCATGTTTAGGAACAGAGGCTTTTCCTATCAATGCTTCATTTCTTGTCCGACCAAATCGTAGCGCTCTGAGCAGTTCTGTCGTGTTTCAGGGACAGATACTGAGCCCTCTATTAAGTACATCATTCTACACTCATACATAACATCACTCTTGATATCTCCGACTGGTTAAGAACACATTGCAATTATGTTTGATTCCCATGTGATAGGGGGCGACAGGGTAAGCCTAATGCCATCAACCGGGCACAAATCTAGATTCCAAGCTCCTACGAGAAACATAACATTACCGGTCAAATGTACAAACGTTTCATTCGTGTGAGAGAGAAGATAGTTAAGAGTTGCGTTACAATTAGTATAATAAATTAACTATTAAAATGTAGAGTGGTCATTTAGCTGTCTGGAAAAATAGCAGTAAAATAATTAGTGAGGCGTCCTGTTTAGCTTAAAATCCCCAAAACAATTAGTATCCTTAAAGTTTATTTACGTACCCTAGTATTCAGTATTTCATATCCTGATTCATATTAGGTAAGCATAAATGAGATCATATGAGCAATAGAAAATTCCCAAAAAGTTAAATAAACAATATTAACTACCTAAGCTCTAAGGTCGATATTTTCCTCCTAGTTTTACACACCTACGACCCAGTCAACATGTGCCTTCAATCCGCCATCAAGGCCTAGCCTTATATCCTTATTATTGGGGTCGGCTTCCAGTCTAACCAGATGCAGCTGCATACCAGTATTCTACATGGAGCCTCTGCCTATCATACCTACACAACCGTTAAGACTGGTTGCCAGACAGACTAACTGATCTATACAGGTGACTTTTTTTTCCACTTTCCAAAAAAAACTGGTATCATAGGTGAACGGAGTAAGCAAAAGCGAATGGCATACCTACTTAAACTTAGATTTTTTTTTTTGCGAATTAAAAAAAAGTCTAAATTCAAATCATACGCGTATAGCCTATGATTTGAAATCCGATATTTTTCATTATTTTTTCAACATTTCTCTTTCTTTGTTCAAATATGAAAAAATTTCTTGAAATTTGTAGCGTTTTTTGATGATGTATAATTTTTTTTCTAAGCAGTGGAAAAAAAAAACTAAGTTAGCCATAAGCTCCGTTCACCTAGTATAGCTATTTTTTTTGGAGTGTGATAAAAAGTTATCGGGTATAACTAACTAACCAATTAAAATATCTCATTCCAGGTATATCAATGCTTACCTCTTACAAGAATTTACCCTTCGCTACTGATAACTAACCAATTAAAATATCTCATTCCAGGTATATCAATGCAAGTATTCGCAATAATCAACGGTCACGTGTCCCCATACGTGTTAGACCCAAACTTCTCCAACAAACTGCCGGTCATACCTTCAGAGGTCGGCTATGTAAACTTCACGTGGAAGTCGAAGAAGAGATACTACTACGACTTCGATATTCTGACGTCATCAGACCTGACTATACTGAAGCCGCCTGTGCTATCAATTAAGACGAGGGGCCGGGTGCCCAAAACATCAAAAGGTAAATAAAATAATATAAAGAGGTAAAATTTGTTTGTAAGTTTGTATGTAGGGGGGTAATCTCCGGAACTAATGATCCAATTCTAAAAAATCTTTCACTGGCAGAAAGCTACATTATTCTTGAGTGCTATAAGCTATACATTATATTTATGTCATGCGTATAAGCCGACCTATCACAATTTTAGTGGGCCAAATGCTAGTAAATTATTAAATGATCATAGTGTATACTGTTTAATATGGTTTATAGTCTTCACAGTTTACTATTAAAATTCCAGTAATACTCATTGCAATAAGTTCCTGTTGAGTTATTGCTGCCACTGGCAAGTCTCTTAGAATCACAGTGATTTTTATTTCCGATACAATAAGGACGAAATTCGGTTGCTGCTGTCGGTTGAAAAAATATTATAAGAGGACTGAGTTTTACTTTCCCATTCAAAGTCAAATGACGCTGGCAAAATAGTCAGCAAACGACCCAACAACATTAGGTCATACCTACTAATATATTTGTCGGTCACAAATAATTTTGCCAGGAAATATATCGTTTACCTTTTTAGCAACAACCACTATCCGGTCCACAAATAGGCAAATATTGTCCAAAAATAAATAACGAGTTTGTTCCACAGAATTCAGTATTATACTGCCATGTGTGGGCAATAACAGCGGTGTGGCCACATTTGAAATAGGGCTAGTGCTTAAAAATGGCCGCGGATTGCCGCTAAAAGGCACGCCCCTAAGATTACACCTAAAGAAGGAATGCGCACAGAGAGGTGTGTATTTAGAAAGGACAGGTATTGTATCGCCAACGCATTTTTAACACTTACAGGCCTGTGTTTTTGTAGCTGTCTTGCATTTCCGCATGTATTTTTTGGGGGGAAATATAATGACCACCAAAAATAACTTTGTTGCCACTAACATCTATCACCTAAAATATCAATTGATCACCAAATTTAGTAAATTGAGCACCAAATTTTAATGAGGTGGTCGACGTCAAAACGAGTTTTGCCTAGGCCGACTTGGGGCACTCCGATACGGATAGATTAGGTTAGAAGGGTATGGCGGGGTTGAATGAACGAGCGAAGCGAGCGAATAGACCCCGCCATACCCTTCGTGGTTATTTCTTTATAAACCTCGACTCGGATCATAACAGTTCTAAGTTTAGTATAAATTTTTGGTTCTAATTTCACGATAAAATGAGGATTAATTTTGGTGATCATTTACTAATTTTGGCAATCAAAAGTGATTTTTATGCTGTTACATTGTGCTAAATCTGGTGGTTCGTTAATGTATGCCGTATTTTTTCATACTACATAGTAACTAAACAATTTAACTTGCCTTTAAATGCATTTAACAGCGCCAAAAACACAGGCGTAACGCTTAAAACTTGATTTTAAAATAACTTATAATTACTTCTTCCGTACAAAACACTGCAAAGAATCTATTAGTCCCTCAGCTTATTAATTTAATTTCACATACTTAGTTTGGAAAACGAAGTATAGCGAACTAAGTACCACAACCAAAGCACTAAACATTGCATTTCATCTATTTCGAGCTCATTATTGTTATGCTTAGGTGCGTGTCCTATTGCTGGCGATTGGCGGGAAGCGGGTAGAGCTTGCCGACAGTTTGAACAGTCAGCGATCAATTAATTATAATGTATCTCTTTTACTGACACGGGACCTGCAATGTTTTGCAGGTTTCTAGAGCGAAAATGTAGTCGAAAGTTAGTCGCTCCTCGTCAGCGGTGGGACCCGTGCCTTACGCTACTAATAATACATTTATGGGCAGTTGGTATGAGCGAACGCTTTACCACCTATTACCGTACTGTTCGCAGCATACGTCACCTCAGTGTTTGTGCCCATACGTTCGGTCAGAACAATACAGCGATTGACATTTTTATTAGCGTTTTGTATTCGATTTTATTATGAATTATTTGAGAAACAATCGATAATTTAAAGGAAACAGAGGTTGAAGTCCTACTCTGAAGTCCTATGAGTAAACTATGAGTGAAGTTTCCGCTGAAAAAGAAACACGGTTACTATTCTCTCGCTAAATCCCACTAATATTATAAATACGAGAGTTTGTGAGGATGTAAGGATGTTTGTTACTCTTACACGCAAAAACTACTGAACGAATTTAGATGAAATTTGACACACATATAGTTTATAACCTGGATTAATAACATACTTATAGAATACTTTTTATCCCGGTAGTAAGATTTTTGGGACATAGCGGAAGTACACGCGGGCGAGGCCGCGGACATGAGCTAGTTCTTTAAAATTCCGTCGGGACATAGACTTCCTGCACTGCTTCTAGTTCCCTATTCTTAACTTAATTACATAAAGGGTGTAAAACATCTCTTAACAAAGCCGAAAGGCACTTGTTCTCCTCGTCATTGCGATCATTTTTTTCTTCTACGCCATACCTGGGAACCTTCTAGTTACGGAGATATTGGGGGTCAAAGTTCCAACTTTTTGACAAGTTTTTTTATTAAATACAAGTTTTTAATGTAAGATTTTTAAACACCTCCACGACCCCCGTACTATTCAATCCATCCATCAGCACAATGTTTTGAGTGCGTTACATTGAGTTCTAGCACAGAACATGATTATTCATCCAAAAAAAAAACTGTTTCCCAGCAATAATTTTTACGTAAAGTTACTTAGTTTGATGTACAGAATGCTTGGTTGACGGCTTCGTGATGAGGCCTTTTACACCCTGTATTAGTAGATTTATTACTATAATATTACAGCTTATTGTTCAAAGCAAGCTTAACTCAGAACTACTCAGAGGGAGGAAGAGAGAGAGAGAGAGAGACTAGAGAATAGTCTCTCTATCCAATCTAGAGCTACATAATTAAATTAGTTTTTGACGTGACAACGTCTTATAAATTGGTTTGCCGGGTGACACTTCAAGAAACTGCGTTACGCTCCGCTCACGTTATGCGCTCACAATGAGAGCGAGTGAGAGGCACGCGTCCCGCCTAAGAGCGAGAGAGACAGACATAAAAAGTTTATTTTACCACTCAAAGTCGTTGTCACGTAAAACTTTCGCCCGTATACCGACTTTACAGGCAACCAATTTTTTTTTAAATACTTTCAATTAAAACAATAACTTTTCAATCGCTGTACTGTCTCCTAGAACAGCTCATTAATTCATTAGTACTAATGTCAGTGTGTTTGTGCGTGAAGCCTGCGATGAGCGCCAGGCCATATTAACCGAATGCATTATTTTCCGGATCCCCCGAGTGCGCTGGCTGACTGAATACGGTGCCTCTGCTCACGCCATTTGCGTTTTTTAGGTTCGTATCATATGCTTGCTTTCTAACTAATAGTTCTTATAAGGTAATTTAAATTTAATTGCAAATACGCATCAGCAATTCATCATCATTGTACGCATTATTCTGTCGCCTTTTTTGTATGTCTAAAAGCCCATTTACACATTATGTTTTCAATTATTCTGTTTAGATACTTACTAAAATTTTACATCTCAAGCTTAGACACCGATTTTTTAGTCGTATTACAACGGCAGCCCACTTCATGTATCCAATGACTACAAACATTAATTTAAAAAAAATAGGTAAGTATTGAGATTTGAATAAATTTAAAAATAAAAATATAATGACGCATGACGTATTTGAAACATCCTGTGGCGAGCGATGATCTACTCGACTCCCGCGCTGGGTAGGTATGTTCTACCATTTGACACGTTAAACATTATTAGCAGGATGTTTCATAATTCTAATGTATTACCTATTTATTTTTCTCTTAATTAATGGTAAAATATAAATAATTGCGCCTAAAGGTATTTTATGCCGGACATTGAGTGGACCACCTTTGTAAGACGACTAAAAGTCACGGTGTATAAAACTATGGGTACAACAAAGCAACGTTTATTATAAAACACAACGTGTAATGGCTATCCTTCTATTTTAGAAAACCTTAACTTAGTCTGAATCTGTCTATTGTTTACTCTATCTTTAAAAATTAAAATAAGATGAACATTATACTCCTTACTTTTTTAAAGATTACGTAACATACTTAATCAATTTGCCTTACAACAGGTCCGGACCCAGAATGCGACAAAAAATGTGCGAACCACGGCTGGTGTAATAACGAGAAGATATGTCAATGTCCGGAAGGGTACATGGGACAGGACTGTAGGACTGCGCTGTGCTACCCGCAGTGCATGAACGGAGGGAACTGTACCGCGCCTGGACTGTGCTCGTGTCCGCCTGGCTACCAGGGACGGAACTGTGAAGGAGGTGGGTTTCCATACTTTAGCTATTTTTACGAGCTTGGTATGGGATAAATTAATTACTAACGATTAAACAACAAATAACTTTAATAAACACTTAAAACTCAATCACAAGTACACTACTGATCACTATTCACTTAGATATCTCACTTCGAGTTCACTTCGATTCGCTTCGTTGTGTAACCAAAATCAGACTGCCGCTCCCGCAAACATGTCCGCTATTTATATGGTGACCAACCCTTCTAGAAAGATCCACGACCCACTCGAATTATTCTAGACTATTACATAGTCGGTCATTGTCCCTTCACATCTTGTACAAAATAAAGAAGTAGGAACTTTATGCCCTCGGCGTACGGTTGAAATTACAATGACAATTCCTATACCTACATCATTCGAGACTCGTCCTACATGTAGGTACGAGTACGACGTTACACTATTTTTACCCGACTACGGCGAAGCCAAAAGGAAGGGTTATGATTTTAGCAGTCTATGTATGTTTGTATTTAAGTATGTTCCACTGTTATATAGCGCCTAAACTATTCATCCGATTTCGAAGAATAAGTTGTCAATCGATTTCTTATTATGGCCCGGGTAACATAGGCTACATTTTTTATTCATTAGTTGGGTTTTTAGTGATAGTTTTCAGTAATTCTTGTTACGTAGTCGGGTTATAGTGTTTTTTTAACTTTTTTTTTAACTTTTTTTTTATTGTCTTTGGAAAAGACAGTTCTTTCAATCCAGCTCAATGTGGACCACTGGTTGTTGGTTTTGTTCAGCTCGTACCACCACATCGTCTACGAGTCCGAGATGCTCGAGAATAAGGTAGATGACACCATAAAACAATAATTCAATCCAGACATAGGTGTCGATTCTATTGTGCACAAACTAAACTTAATCTATCTTTTTCTCTCTAATATAACGAGAAAGAGACGGACGTAATTTAGAGCTGTCAAATTTAGTTGAAACTAATATTTTCATACAAATGAAGGGTGCACGTAAAAACATGTCGACTAAAAAGACGGTGAAGCGCAAGGCATAAACTAGTTTGACATCTCTAACTTAGTTCCTAGCTATAGCCGTCCTTTTCTCGCACTGCCTTTTAGTAAGAGATAGCAAAAGCCTAAATGAAGTTTAGTTTATGCACAACAGAATCGACACCATAAGATAGTTGTCTATAAAGAACTGTACGAAAATCTTAGTCATTTATCTGTTTCTGTATGTTCTAGTTTCAATGACACAATTTAGAAGTAGGTGAGTATAACCTTGTAAATCATCTTTTCATCCCATCTATTCGAAAAGGACGACTTGGTTCGCCTTTAAGTGCACCCAAAGGTGGTGTTTTCTATAAGAAACTTTTAGCGGACAGTAATGAGTTTTTAATCGTCTTTATAGATGTTCCAAATTCAAAAAGTGCGCCGCAAAGATAATGAGAGGTTTTCCTTTTGAGGTTTTAAAAAAAAACTTAGTTTCCAAGAACTCTATAGATGGCGTTGAAGTTACTATGCCAAAGCCAAAACGCTTGAAAAAAAAACATTGTCACGTCACATACTCTCGTACACACACACTGACACTTCCTGCCACTTGACTGACACTTTCATTTGCTTAACCTTCCGAATATAACCAACATTTCTCGCGCTTTGTTAAAATCAGTTTTTTTAGGTTCCGTTCCTTGCATTATCATACTTACTCCTAGCGCCATCTATCCAGCGACTAGGGAAGAGCTAAAAAGAAAATCCCTCATTGCGGCGCACTCTTTAAATTTGGAACATCTTAGTGTTCAGCGCCGAAAGAAATCGAACGCAAATATTGTTTGAATAAAGACTGGCTGGTACGACGGCCTAGTCGCGCCGCCGGCCGGCCGCCGCGCTGACTGAATAAAAAAAAGAAATCAAATTAAAAACGCGCGAACTACAGACCGCGTTTTCGTCAATTTTCATGAATTGTTAGAAATTCATGGTTTTGTTTTGAAAAATGAGTTCTTCAAGTGACAGTGAATAAAAAACACAATAAAGTGAAAAATAACTTTAAATCTTCAGAAGTCGGTGACCTTTGTTTGATTCATTTAGTTTTTTTTTTGTCACAGACTAAAGTTATTTTTAACGTTTTTGTGTTTTGTGAAGTCGGTTTTATTTTTTGCAAAAAAGTTTTTTTATTTTTCCATTTTTAGTTGTAATATCGTATCCAAATATTAGATATGCATTTATTTTACATGTTGAAATTAGACCACACGTCTGAAGTAAAAATGTTCATAAAATGAAAACTGCTGGGCCAAACTATGTTACATTTTTATAGGACCAAATGGCAACTATTCCGCATCAAACTAAAGAATAATCACGTCAATCAGCTCATAAATATCAGCGTAATCGGTGTAAATACTTAAAAAAACAGTCGAATTACCTCCTCCTTTTTGAAGTCGGTTAAAATTATGAGGTGCCTTTTATTTTCTCATAGTGGGTGATGAAAAGTAGAGTGTATCACTCGGGCGCAAAATATATTATTGGCTCGGGCGACGTACTTTGAATCCCTCGCTACGTTCAGGATTCTATTAAACGGCCCCTTATCGGCCGGCCTTTATCGGCCTCCTATTATCCCTCACTTCGCTCTGGATTCAATAAAGCGCCCTCGCCGTAAAAATATTATTTTGCTCCCTTATGATACAATCTACTATTCTTTCTTCTTTTTGAAAGAAGAAGTAAACTAGAAACGTTTTCATGACGCGAAATGTTTTAGTGCAATGAGTAATGATTGATTAGTTATAGAAAACGAGAAATATATGTTTTACATAATTTATTCATTCAACAAAAATATACAATGGTAGAGGGGGATTAAAGTTGTCTAGATCAACAAATTAAAAATAACCCTAGACTCCTTCACGGTATTATTGGTCGGTCACAGTAACTATAGTAACAGCTTAGGAAATATCAAATAATACTTTTCGTTATTACGTCTATTCTATTGCAGTCGATGTTTTATAAATGCTACATAAAACACGTTTTTCCCGTAATTCCATAGTTTTTTTTTTTGTCTTTGCTCTGATTTACACAGTAGATATTACTGGCCTACTTTGTACGAAAATAACAACTACGCCTATCAGGGCACCTGCTTTCTAGTGCCAAGACATTAATGTGAGTAAAGTCGGCAAAGAAAGTTAGTTCACACTGAAGTTTCAAATAACATACACAAAAAAAAAAACAAATTACAGCATCGAAAATAAAAATACACCGTTGTTATTTGAAAAACTAAAGCGGTACTTACTTTTTTTGCTGACTGTACCTTTATTTGGTAACTTAACGACATTATTACCTAAGTTCTGCTGAACTAGTAAAAGTCATGATTGTTATAATGTAGTTATTAATAATCTAAACTCTAAACTACCTAGCAGTTGTTGGCTCTGAGCAAACATCCTGTCAACAAAAATCAAAAGTTGCTCGAATTAATTCTTTCAGAACTTCATTTTGTGAGTAATTTATCGAGTGTTAATACTCACGTGTATTATTTTCGAAGATATTAGGTTCTCTCTTAATGGTTGAACAGGAGCCAATACTTCACCAATCTTCTTTTTGTTTTTCGTCTACCAAATCCTCTTTTAATCTAAACCTGTTTCGAAATAGCTATAGCAGCTTTACATCCAGCCTTTATAACTTCAGTCATGGCTTTATAGAACGGTGCCTGTTCAGCCCCATGGTCTATCCCTGTGTCATGATGTTCCTGCTCCTCATTTCTGAAGTTCGTGATGGTTTCTAGAATGTCCTTGTCGATGTTAGGGTCCTCCATAAGGACTCGGAGCTGGTCGTTGTAGTGGTCGACTATGACGGTCTCTACGGCCACTGTGCACGCCATTGCTGCTTCTTTGCCTAGGAGTGCTGTGCCTGTAATTGATAAATTATCTTTTATCAATTATTATTTTATCCATTATTACTTTATCAATTATTATTTTATCAATTATTATTTTATCGATTATTATTTTATCAATTATTATTTTATCTTTTTTTAGGGTTCCGTACCCAAAGGGTAAAAACGGAACCCTATTACTAAGACTTCGCTGTCTGTCCGTCTGTCCGTCTGTCTGTCACCAGGCTGTATCTCATGAACCGTGACAGCTAGACAGTTGAAATTTTCACAGATGATGTATTTCTGTTGCCGCTATAACAACAAATACTAAAAACAGAATAAAATTAATATTTAAGGGGGGCTCCCATACAACAAACGTGATTTTTTTGCCGTTTTGTCTAATGTGTAGATAATGGTACGGAACCCTTCGTGCGCGAGTCCGACTCGCACTTGGCCGGTTTTTTTTAAATTAATTTTAAGTCCTAAGTGAATAGAAGTGGTGTAATGAGATTTTTTTACATAGAATGAAGGGATTTGTTTTAAGAATGTGCGGAAATAGTTGTGAGCAATAGCTAATTTAAGAATAACAATATAAACAATTGTTTTTGTATGTAGATCTTGGAACTGGTTAATTCACATTTTATTTAGTCTGGAAACTGACCCCAATATACTTTAGGGAAAGGCTAAGCCGATGATGTTGAAACTGAAATCCCAGTAAAGCCTACTATAGTTTTATTTCTTACAATCCCCTTGCTAACGAGTTATTCAAACCTAGGCATATTGTAACATCAGAGATACATAGGGAGTCCTTGAAAGGTTTTTAGCTAGGTTCTACAATAACTGGATCACAGAACCTTGGCTATAACATCATCAGCAGCCTGCAAAAAACCACTGCTGGACATAGGCCTCTCCAATAAGACGCCTCTCAACACGATTCTCAGCTAAAACATCGCCTTTACCAATCTTCTTCTTCCCCTAAAATAAAAATCTCAAACTCAAAGCATTTATACGTATTTCAATTAGACCATTACGGCACTTTTGAATGTCTCAAATACAAAAAAAAACACAAAGCTACAGTCCCAGTCACAAGACATAATAACTTGAGAAAGTACTGTAGTTGCCCATTCCCTAGCGTAGATCTCTATGGAAAAGAACGGGCAAGAAACTCCATGAACTCCATGGTTTTAAATCAAAATATTGTGACAACATCTTGGTTACATCATTCATGTTGAGATTATAGATATATGTGAGAACGACGTAGAAAGACGTGCACATTAAGAGCGTCCAGAGTAAAAGATTAGATCAACAATTTAAAAATAAAGTAATTAAAAAAAAGAATCCAACACTCACCAGCGCCCAACATAAACCCAGCGACATTCCATATGGGCGTCATGACCGTCGGTCTAACCCTGTACTCGTTGATGAGCTCCTCGAACTTGGCGCGATGCTTTTTCTCCTGGTCCCACATGTGCTGGATGAGCGGCCCCTCAGCCGAGCTGCCCAGTACGGCCATCTGGCCGGCGTAGATACGGTCTGCGCCTAACTCCCCCGCATGGTCCACGCGGATGATCGAGTCTAGCTAGAAATGGAAAAGAGTTGGGTTAAAATAGTGCTTGTAATAAAGAAAGTTTTTACGGTTCCGTACCCGAAGAGTAACCGGACACTATTATTAAGCCTCCGCTGTCCGTCCGTCTTTCTGTCAGCGGGCTGTATCTCATGATCCGTAATAGGTAGACCGTTGAAATTTTCACAGAATGTGTAATTCTGATGCCATTGCCACCTATTACAACAAACAATAAGAATAAATAAAAAATAAAGGGGACTCCCCTACTACTACTACTAAGATGGTACGGAACCCTTCATGCGCGATTCCGACTCGCACTTGGCCTGTTTTTTTAGTTTTACTTTATGTTAAAAGTCTAACTTAAAGTATTCTATCATTGTACCTTTTCAATATGAGATCTCCTGGCTGTACACTTTCAATATCATAAATCTAGTGCGGGCCACGTATTATATTGTCTTTTTCTTAATTATGTCAAATTCCTGTTACTTATGTATATTTTATCAAGGAAAAATATAACTTACTACAAGTGTTCCCACAGTGGAGGCAAGATGCAATGTTCATGTTACTAAGGGGAGAAAGGTTATTTCAAAAACATGCTATCTACGTTTTGCCTACTTACATGAGGATTCTTCTTCCAATACGGCCTGCTACTAGACGACACTGTGCTGTGTGCACAGCGTATCTGCTGCAGTAATAGTCTTTGCAGCATCTTGCTTCACTTCTGAAACCAGTAAATATAGGAATGTTTAACAAGACTCTTTGTTACAGGTATATGTGCACAGAAATGTTTAAATGGAGGCAAGTGTATACAGAAGGACACCTGTGAATGTCCTAAAGGGTATTACGGATTGCGCTGTGAATTTTGTAAGTATTTTCAATGATCGATCACTCTTAGCTTCTACTGGCAATACAATCTGATCCAAAAAACAACTTTCAAATTGAGGGTTTTTGAAGCCTCTGAAGAGTTCATAATTTTGTCCAATATTACTTTTAAAATGTATGAAAGAAAAAGGAGTAAATAAATGATAGTGTAACAAGACGAGACAAGGGAGAAAGCAAGAACAAAAGGAGGTTGCGCCGAACACAAGTAATGGAACAAGGGCAGGAACATGATGATAACTAATTAAAAGATGACTGGGTAAGACTGGAAGCGGAATGTGGACAGCGTCATCATCATCATCATCATCATTTCAGCCGAAAGACGTCCACTGCTGTACATAGGCCTCCCCCAAAGGGGGGCTTTTGCCATAATCGCCACGCTTGGCAGGTGGGTTGGCGATCGCAGTACGGTTGTTACATAAGCACAGAGAACGCTGCTGCCCATTCTCTGGTAAGTCCCTTAGTCGTCTCTTACGACACCCACGGGAAGATATGGGATAGTGCTATTCTTTACGTCCAACACCATACAGTACCGCGGACATCGTGGTGAGGCGCAACTAGGGGACGCCTTTGCCCGTGAACTGCCATAGGCCGAGCTGATTGATTGGCAACCTAGCGGCCACACAGGTTTCCCTGATGAACTTGTCCCCATATACCTCTAAACGATTAATTAGTGGACACTACTTGGGGTAGGGCTACAGTAATACTACTTGGGGGGGCTGTCCAAGGGCGTCGCCAGCTTTTGGGACGGGGGGAGGGGGCCAGAAGGGTGCGCGTAAAAAAATTACGGATGCAGCTGAAGTGCTTCTAAGAATCTTAAATGCAATAGCCACTTGAAAAATATTAGCACCTCGGTGACCTCGGATTGGTTAACTGGATGAAAATTTAAGCTCTCCAGACAAAATAAACTTAAGGAAAAAAAGAAACTAAGGCTCCAAGAGCGAGCGAAGCAAAGTCGGAAATTTTACAGATTAGAATTGTTTCGCCCCTTCCTAAAGGAGTTTCGGTGCATGAGCGAGCGTAGTGAGCTCGAAAATTGCTTGATACCTTGCTTTAGACAGATTTAAATTGTTTCGATCCATCATATAGAAATTACTTGTTAGACTTTTAGAGAAAGTAGTCTAAAAAGCTCGCTTCGCTCGCTCGAAAGTTCAACAGTTTACCTACCTTGGACAGGTTACAATTGTTTCGAACTACTACCGAAGTAACTCCTACTTCGGTGACTTAGAAACAAAGTTAAGATTCAAGAGAAACTAGGCTGTAAGAGCGAGCGTAGCGAGCTCTAAAACTTTTCATCTTTCCTCAGAAAAGAGAGATCTTGAGGTCAAAATGTCCACATGCTCCATTTTTGCAACCTTGTGTATGTTTGCCACATAATTGCCTTAAAATTAAGGCCTCGAGGCCAAAGCCTACTAATTTATTTCAGCCCCTGTCTATACCAGTCGATAATGCGTGAATCCAATAGGAGTACCAATCCAGAGGCAGAAAAAAATGACTGGGGGCCCTTTATATTCACGGGGCCCTGGGCTGCAGCCCAAAAAGCCCTTATATAGATCCGCCCATTTTTTTTTTTTTTCGGATCTGAAATCATCAAATGACTCCTTCCTCCCGCTCTGGGCGGAGCAGGAGGGAGTGTCAGAGTTTTACTGACTAAAAACCCATCCATGTTCCTTCATCGCCCTTTGTGTTCCGAGGCCACGGTATATCTTTCGAACAGTCCCGCAACCCCAGCAGGCATCGGCCCTTGCGGACCCCTTCCTATTGCTGACTCTCTTTGAGGTGCGCGTGGAACACGAACGCGCCGTCGACACGGCCTGTCGTCATGAGACGGACGGACGGCGAGCTAGCCCATAGCCCACCGGGCACAGGCCCGCGCCTACGGTGGCCGGGCCACGTGGTGGTCCTCGGCGTCGTATTCACGTTCCGCCACCTCCTGCAGCATTACTGCTTCGCAGAAGGAAGTGACGGCGTCCCATTCCGTCTCGCTCCGGACCATGGCTTGAACCAGGGCCGGAGGTCGCGAGAGGTCGCCGCCGCCAATCGCCGCTTCGAGGACACGGCGGTGCTCCGCCCAAGCGGGGCACACCTCCACCGTGTCCTCCGGTCGATCCTCGCAGTGGAAACACCCGGGCGTTTTCTCCCGCCCGATTTGGTGCAGGAACCTCCCGAAAACACCGTGTCTGTTGAGAACCTGCGTCAGGCGGAAGGTGAGGACGCCGTGGCGTCTCTCAAGCCACTCCTCAAAGAGGGGACTTATCGCCACAATTTTGGCGTGCCCTGCACGGGGTTGCGACAGTCGCTCTCTCCATGTCGCCATGAGATCCCGGCGGAAGTCTGTCCGCTGAGCGACAATTTGTCGCGGCAGCGGAGTTGCCCCCGGCGTAGCGCCTTCGCGCACCATTCATGCAGAAAGATCCGCCTCTGACAATTGACATAAATCTCCTGGAGATTTAGTAACGGGCGGGAAGATATATAAGACTTTTAACATAACATGTGTTTCCACAGCAAAATGCGTAATCCCATGCCTGAACGGCGGGCGTTGTAAAGGCGTGAACAAGTGCCGGTGTCCAGTAGGACTCGGCGGCAACCACTGCGAGGTGGGGCGGCGCGTCGGGGACTGCACGTGCCGCGGCGAGTCGTGCACCGGCCCGCACACGTGCCGGCACGGCTACTGCGTCAACGGCGCCTGCGTGTGCGAGGCGGGCTGGCGGGGACGCTGGTGCCATCGGTCCACAGGTATGGGGGGAATAGAGGACTTTACTAATCCACTTACATTACACATGACACCACGCCCCGAAAAACTAAGCTAAAGTAAAAATCCTCATTGCAATTGCATTGATTGAAAAATCGCAATAGCACTTTGCCCTTCCCCACAGGCTCAAGTAAAAAATATTCATAATTATGCAAACTCTTGGTGATACTGTAATTTTGGTACCTGGGACATACTGATGGACCTGCTCCTAATCTAATACAAGGTGAAGGGAATGTGAAGGGCGGGCGTTTTAGGAAGTCTTATGACATTTTGATGTTGAAAAAGTGGTCAATACCAGCATAAATAGGTGTAAAAGACTCAAGATTTTGAATAATCGGAGAATAAAAGCCAATACTTTGATTAATATTAGTGGCCAACAAGTCCTTATTCATTAACTCCATTTAGGACAATGAGTAACCTTAACCATTATTTTTGTTTCTGTTTTGCAGGATCATCTGAAGAGTCTGGTGAATACAAAAGGCCACGATGAGACAAAACAGACAGTTGACGAAACTACTTAATAATGATGTGATTTCTTTAATTTTATGAAAAATAAAATATACATATTTTGTAACATTGATAAATTAGTCATTTAGATGATAAGTTCTACGCCACCTAGTTTATGTATTTAGATTTAGTATTATGAAATAATATAAAATATTAGAGAAATTTTGAATTTGTTTTATTTTGGAGCAACCAATAAGCCTGACATCTTTCCTACTGAAAACTCTCGAGAGACTCTGTGATCGACACATTCGGGATAGACCTCTTCGGGAGCGACCACTTCACAAACAACAACACGCATATTCCACAATAGAATCTGCACTACATAATCTCATCTCCAAGATCGAATGTGCAGTGGACCACAAATGCTCTTCACTAGCTGTCTTCATTGACATAGAAGGCGCTATTGACAAAACCATCTTCCATAGCATCAACACAGCCCTCGAGGAACACGGCGGCGTGGACTCGACACTGCGAGGATGGATCACAAATATGCTCAGACTAAGAGCCGTACAAGTTACGGTAAACGACACCACCAGAGCCATTGTGGCGAAGGGCTGCCCCCAAGGTGGCGTCCTTTCACCACTGTTAAGGAACCTCGTAGTAGACAGTCCCATTAAGCGCCTCAATAGCAGAGGCTACTACACGGTGGGTTATGCTGATGACCTGGCCATAATAATAAACGGCACACACGAAAACACATTAGGCAACCTTATGCGCCAAGCCCTAAGGATAGTAGAAGACTGGTGCAAGGAATACAGACTAGCAGTGAACCCTACCAAAACCGAACTCGTCCTCTTCACAAAGAAAAGGAAGTTGGCAACTTTACAACTACCAAGCTTCTTTGGGACCACCCTAAGCCTATCGACTGAAACCAAATACCTGGGTATATTTTTGGACAAACAGCTGAACTGGGCAAAACACACTGATTACATCACCACATTAGCCAGTATAGCCTTATGGCAATGTAAGAGACTGCTCGGGAGAAATTGGGGCATAAGCCCCAAAATCACCTACTGGCTATACACCGCAGTTATCCGACCAATCCTTACATACGGCTCTTTAGTTTGGTGGCCCAGGACCAACCTAAGTACGACCCAAAAGGATCTCGAGAAACTACAAAGATTTGCTTGCGTAGCAATCACCGGCAGCATGAGAACTTCCCCCACTGCTGCCTTACAGGTGATGCTGGGGCTACCACCTCTACACCTCGTCGTAAGAGAGGAGGCGGCCATAGCGACTTTCAGACTCGAAGTATCTGGCACCCTAAGTAACGATTTCAGAATTAAACACACACGCATCAGAGAAGATGCAATCATACAACAGCCCATGATGGCATCACCCAGCGACAGAACCCTGAAGACCCACTGCTTCCAAAAATACTACAACAGAGCTCACAGCGGAGTTGTATGACTACTCAGGTACAAAAGAGCTGAGAATCTACACTGATGGATCAAAAACCGATGACGGGACAGGTTTCGGGGTGTTCTCCGACGACCTAAACATTAAAATATCCAGACCGAATTAAATAGAACGAAGCACGGTACTAAATCACAACACGGTAACGCTACAATGGATTAGAGGTCACAGTGGATCACTTGGGAACGATGCAGCTGATGAACTTGCCAGAAGAGGATCCAGCACAAAACCCTACCATCCCAAGCCCATTGTGCCCATTCCTTTTAAGCAACTAAGAAGCTGGTTAAAGGAACACACTCAAATACAAGTGGAAAAATGGTGGACCTCGGCACCAGGATGTAGGCAATCCAAGGAAGCTATGCCATCCCTGGAAACAAAGCTGACTAGGCGCCTTCTGCGCCTGGACAGAGATAGCCTACGCCTGGTGGCGGGGACCATCACTGGATACTGTTCACTCAATAAACACTTCCACACCTTAGGAATCACTAACAGTCCCCTGCGCAGAGCATGCATGGAGGCGGAGGAAACGGTGGCGCATGTGCTCCTTGAGTGCACAGGCGTTACCAAGATTCGGGAGGAGACCCTGGGAACAGTGCCGGTTTTAGCACTACCAGCGCCCTGGGCGAGATTTCTAGCGCGCCCCCTAACTGCAATTTTAAACCCATACGAAAAAAAGGCAAAGGATAGGTATAATGTAACTAATAAAAAAATACTTTTCTAGCCTTTATAACGGCGAACTCTTTTATTAATTGGCCACCAGGCGAGTGAATTGCGCGCTCCGCCGCTAGTTCGACGTGAACACACACTAACACCTCACTCCAGGCCCGGACTGGGACCCAAAACCGGCCCAGGCATTTAAAGAGACGTTCGGCCCTCCACTCTCAAGAGAAAGGAAAACTACTAGGGGTCTAAAATGGCCGCTTTAGCAGAATCGTTTTGTGAATCACGTTAAAAATTTAAAATTGTTAAAATGGACTTTATTGTTATTAACATAAAGTCCATTTTAAGAATTTGAATTTTGTAACGTGATTCATGCTAAGATTCTGCGTAGGATCTGCTATAGCGGCCATTTTAGACCCGCTAATGCTAAGAGAATAGCGACGCTGTCAAACGAGGGCGCGCCAGTTTTTGAGTCAGAGGGGGGTGGGGGGGGGGGGGGGGGGCAGAAAGGTGCCACTAAAACGAATTTGCTAAAATATTTGATAGAAGTACAAATTACTAAATTTGAAGTGTTATTCGAAAAGTCTAGGTACTAAAAAATATTCTCTTATTCATATTGCTCTCCGCTCTACTACTCGACACAAGGAGACAATTTTAAAAACAAAAAGAAGTAAAGCTCCAAGAACGAGCGAAGCGAGCTCGCAAATTGAAACACCTACCTTGGACAGGTTAAATTGTTTCGACCCTTTAAACAAGAGTTACTTGGTCGAGTTGCAGACAAAGCCAACATTCAAGAGGAAGTAGAATGCAAGAGCAAGCCAAGCGAGCTCGAAAATTTTTTGACACCTCGCCTTGGACAGGCTAGAATTGTTTCGACCTCTTGGAGTTAATTGCTTGACTTATAATAGACAATGTAAAGATCCAAGAGAAAGTAGGTTACAAGAGCAAACGAAGCGAGCTCGAAAATTTTTACATCTTGCCTAGAATAAAATTTAAAAAGTTTTGTATGCATGTCAAAAGTGCCTAATAAGGTCTCAGGGCAAGGAGTTCTTAATTTAAGTATTTCAGTCTCTGTCTATACCGGTCGATCATGCAAAAATCCAATAGGAGTGCTAATCCAGAGGCAGAAAAAAAGAAACCTTTGTGATAAAAGTTTCGCAGGGTTCAAAGTACGAACCACGCGCGTTGGTTTACAAAAAATGTTTAAGTTTCTAGCGGTAGTACGAGTTCCCAGAGGCTCATTTTAAGCCTTAAAAATATTTTTGTTTGAGTGTGATTGTACTTACTGTACGCTACAAATTATTACGTAATTACTAATTCTATGGCATCAGGCAGGAAAATTAAAAACATTTAAAAATCCTGAGCCTCTAGGGCAGTGGTCGTCATACAGAGGGCCCCGGGGGGCGCATGCGGCCCGCAACAAAACAAACGATATCAGTAGATAAATCAAAATATGATTTTGCACGAGAAATTAATTAAATAGATGCGGGTAGGTGTAAACTTACTGGTGCAATCCGTTGGCTTGCTTTAAATTAATTGTTTGTTAGTTAGTTCATTGAGTTGGCAAATAAAGATATGACATTGGTCACAGGTAAAAATTGCTACTTATACAAAATCCGGGCAATCGCGTTTGGTCAGCTGATAAAAATATGTCCATATATTGGTAGTGTCAACTAAAATGATACAAGAATGTGCGGCCCGCAGTGATACCTCACATTGTCTTATGTGGCCCTTCACCAGAAAAGTGTGACGACCACAGTTCTAGGGGGTACCATTACTACAGATAGAGTCCAAGAGTAAATGGAATTAGGTCCTCGATAGGACGTTATTTTAATCGATATATTACGATGTTTTTTTTTTAATAGAAAATAAAGTCGACCGCTAGTCGGGCACACCGGCCCATCGGGCATTTGCCCGATTTGCCCGTATGGCCAGTCCGGGCCTGCCTCACTCTCACGCATTTGATAATGAAACTTTACTTGGGAAGAGACTGGACCCCACGACACAGGGTATCCTAGTGTGGAGTCCAGGGAATTTGTAAAAATCTAGCGCAAAAAACAATGATCCTTAAGGATCATTGTTTTTTTTATATGAAGGGATGCCTGCGGCGCCCTTTCGTATCCGGCGCCCTGGGCGGTCGCCCACCCTCGCCCCCCCCTAACGCCGCTACTGCCTGGGAACACCTAGATCCCTTGCGAATGCCCTGAGAAGACCAGAAAATTTGATCTGCTTCTGGAGGGAGGTGGGCTGGTTGGAGTTAACGGCCACCATGGCTCACGCACAATGGTCCACTTTAAGGACTAAGTGTGGAAACCAAAACCCCATGATAGATAGATGGAGTCAGTTTTTATTTAACAATTGATTAAGCATCACTATTAAAATCACAGTGAGCTTTATTTTCATAACAATAAGGTATTTGTTAGGGTGCTGCCACCAACAAGTCTGCCAAAATCATTGAAATCTTTTTATTCATAACAAACGTAAACATAAGGTTGCTGCTGAAAGAGGTAAAGTAAATGTGAAAGGGACTCTATCTACCATAGCAGAGAGAAAAGGAATTTTTCTTGAACAAGATATAGGTTAGCACAGTAATCATCTGCAAAAATTTCAACTGTCTAGCTATCACGGTTCATGAGATACAACCTGGTGACAGGCAGACAGACGTACAGTGATAAGAAATTTTATAAAAAATATTATACCATAGGCCTTTGCCCGGCAGTGGGTTGATGCAGGCTAACAGTATCAGCAAGATATGATATGGTACTAAACTTGCTAAGATCTAATAGTTAAATGCAAAACAGGTTTTTTGATAGTCCATTTTTATGTGGTGGTACACCCCCTATGTGGTGTGTAAGGCATGTGATCGTCTATATATCGTCAAGTGCATAGATTAATTTTAGAATCAGCTGAGAGATATGGTTTAGATAGGGAATTATTGCCTCATTAGTCTTTATCGTCGTTGTCTGCATTTACATTTATCCTAGTACATAGCATGGTCGGACAAAGTATAGCCACTGGCCCTACAGAGCAGACTTGGCCAGACAATATCCAGATAACGCAAAAACACGAAAATATTTGGATGAAGAGGAGAGGCATAACCTCAACACCAAAACAGAAACCAATTTCAATCAATGTTATTTTTTTAAACCTCTATTGAACTTCATGGCAATTCTTTGGTAAACAAAGGAAATCGGGAATTATGTTTAGAGCCCAAATGAGCCAAATCAAAACTTGCCTTACTGACGGAACCGTACCAAATAGTTTTTGATCCAATTAGTTTTAATTTTTTGCATTACCTGTGCTGTCAAGGAACCTCAAACATTAAAATTTTACATAATTATTGTTAAAAATAGACTAACTCACCGTTTTTCTTATGTAAATATACGGAGATAAGTTACGCAATCTTCAAATATTATGAAAATAACAAAATCAACACGCGAATTCACAAAACTTGTTTACAATCATGAAACGTCAAATAAAGTTACTGAAAAACTCACTAGATGGCACTACAGTATGACGTGAAATGATCAATTTCTAAAATAAACTAGTGATTTTTCCTGAACATCACACAACTTGGGACGTCAGAATAAATAAATAGCATTATTTGGCTACCAAAATTGGTGAGTATCTTTCACAAAATAAGCTTTTATTTACTTACAAAGCTACGAATCCTTCCCCCCTCAGGCAGAGGGGTGATTTCCCTTTCCATGCGAAAACCACACCGCGCAGACTCGTACAAAATGGCGACCCCTAGAAACGAAGTTTATTCGGTCCACATACCGCGCTTACCGATCGATACTAATGGAGGACTCGAATTTTTCGGGGACTCTTGTGCACTCCGTAAATTTTGTGAATTCAGTGTCTGGCCGAGTGCAAATGTCTTAAAAAGTGTTGTTTTGGACGAGTTACATCACAGCAAGTTCGCAAGACTTCTAATTGGATTGCAAAATGTGCTTCAAATCACGCAGGTGCGTACGCAGCCGTAGTTTCACCATTCTGTCTGAGCCTGCTCGAACGCGCGGCTCCCCTTCATGATGGCCATTCATTTTGGCTTATCCTTTACGCCGCCGCAAAGAGCTTGCGCCATGTCATGCGTCTTCGAAACTGACCCGTCGCGGGGCACCATGCACCGTATAAACAAAACATCAAACAAAATGCGTCATTGGTTTATGCGACTGCATTTATTCGCGCGTAAAAGGCAGAAAAATGTAAGTTGCAGTTAAAATTATGCACATGTAAATAAAGATAGATTCCTGAAAACTTAAATTGCTGCATTGGAATTGTATTCCGGGACTTCTATGATAATTTTTCTAGTTAGAAATTCGGTGGAAGTGGGAAGCTCGAGTATTGATTTTTCTCAGCTAGGTGCCTACACAATAGAACAGTCCAACATTTTGATTTCGGCTTCGTCGGCTTCGTTAGCTGAGTATTCTGGAGTCGCCAAACGATGATTCCGCATAAAGTGTGGGCGAAAAGCAGTTTTCCGAGCATATTTTGACAAAGTCCTTCTGTTAAGTTAGTTTTCCATTGAAAATTCGTTCCGAATCTTCATGATTTATTTTGAAAAGTTGGCAGAGGAAAAGGCGACATTTTCTTGAGGTTTTGCTTTACCTACACAAACTTAGCCAAAATCAATACAGATTAACGATGTAGGTAGAATGGTTACAATTTCATATCCTACAAAAATGTTGGTTCCAAAATCAATAAAGCTTTACTATTGAACAGTAATATTATTTTCTCAGCCAGACATTTAAAGCTAGGTCAGGGTTGACATAAATATGAAATTTTAAGGGTAGATTTTAGGCTTCCTAGGTTGGTCTACTAGAAATTGGGGATGTGAAATTGGTGTCAGGAGGGGAGTCATTGACCTCTATTGATTTTCCAAACCAAGCAGTAGTTATGTGTCTCCTGATAATGCTGAAATAAGAGCAGTCAGGAACTCAAATAACTAAAGAAGACAATTGTATAGAAATACATGGCATTTATTCATAAAATTATTCACCGATGGAATGGTATGGACCCAGCTTTACCAAATATGAACAGTGTTTATCTTCTATGACCTAATTTTGGGAATAGATCAATAAAATGCTAGTCATATCAACTAGGCATACTGATTTAATTAGTTATATTTGTATCTTATATTTTTGCAAAATAAAACATTAGCATTTCACTAAAGGAAAATAATTCCAACACTTCTATTTACCAAAATAGTTTCAATATTATTCTAAAAGCCATTTTATACATTCAAACTGTTAATAATCTTCCTAATTCAACATTACATTTGATTTTGTTATAAAATGGAAGCAGCCAAATCATGCAATCTTATTAGAATACAAAGATATGTAAACTCTTGAAAATAAACTTCAAGCTAAGTATTGATCTTGTTAGTGGGAACTACAACTTACAAGGCCATGCCCCATAGTATCTTCTTCTTTGTGAACAGAGAATTATTGGACAATTAAATACCTATGTGCACTAATTTACAGTGTCAGTCTGTATGCCATAGACATTTTCTACCAGTTATAACAATAAAAAATAATAAATTTATTCAAAAATATATAAGGTAAACGTTTACAGTTTTTCTTAAATCTATGTCAAGTTCACTTATAAGCTGTGAGCCTGAACTAGGTAATCTAGGTAGTTAAGAGCCCCTTCCAAAAATTCAGTCGCTAGAGTTTAGGCAAATTCGTTGCGATCCTATGTTTGTGTGCATCGTTCATGCAGATACACGCACACACGGGTGCAGATCGAGCGTAGTGATCGCCTAAACCATTTTGATCCTTTAGACGATATTATTTTATGATACATAATTATAAAGTCAGTACGGTTTAGAAATAAAAGTCTGGAATGTGTGTCTACTGTATATTTATCACAATCAAAATAAAAATGGTTTAATTTTGTATTAAAAGTATTTAGATACATATAAAATTTTTACAAAATGATAAATAAAAGTGCGAGTTGGACTCGCGCACTGAGGGTTCCGTACAAACTTTTTAAAGGACAAACTTATTTTTTCTGGATCTGGGACTTTTGCGCGATTAGACTTATGCGCGAACGGACATTTGCGCGCCAAGACACTTGCGCGAATGGACTCTTGCGCGAAAGGACACTTGCGCGAATGGAAACTTGCGCGACTGGACTTTAGCGCGACTTAATGGCCACTGAGGTTCACTCTGTAGAGTAAACATAACATACCCCTGTTATTTATGCTTGAAGGTGGTTTTTTCTTTTGGTTTTTCTGTCATGGATGTCATTTTCATGGATAAGGAGTCGCTGATAACGAAATGAGATCAAAATGAAAATCCTAGATGGCGCCGAGGAAAACTTCTGTTTTTTCTATCACGGATGTAATTTTATGGTTTTCGGGGTCGCTGATTATGAAAATGAGGTCAAAATAAAAATTTAAGATGGCGCCAGGAAAAAATTTTGGTTATTAAGTCATGGGTGTCGTTTTCATGGTTTTTGGGGTTGCTGATTACAAAAATGAGGTCAAAATAAAAATCCAAGAGGCGCAGAGGAAAATTTTTGACTCTCCGTCATGGGTGTCGTTTTTATGGTTTTTGGGGTTGCTGGTTACGAAAATGAGGTCAAAATGAAAATCCAAGATGGCGCCGAGGAAAATTTTTGATTTTCCGTCATGGGTGTCGATTTCATAGTTTGTGGGGTTGCTGGTTACGAAAATGAGGTCAAAATGAAAATCCAAGATGTCGCCGAGAAAAAAATTTGTTTTTCCGTCATGGGTGTCGTTTTCATGGTTTTCGGGGTTGCTGGTTACGAAAATGAGGTCAAAATGAAAATCCAAGATGTCGCCGAGAAAAAATTTTGTTTTTCCGTCATGGGTGTCATTTTCATGGTTTTTGGGGTTGTTGGTTACGAAAATGAGGTCAAAATGAAAATCCAAGATGTCGCAGAGAAAAAATTTTGTTTTTCCGTCATGGGTGTCGTTTTGACCCCATTTTCGTAATCAGCAACCCCAAAAACCATGAAAACGACACCCATGACGGAAAATCAAAAACTATTCCTCGGCGCCATCTTGGATTTTCATTTGACCTCATTTTCGTAACCAGCAACCCCAAAAACCATGAAAACGACACCCATGACGGAAAAACCGAAAAAAAATTCTGGCGCCTTCTTGGATTTTCATTTTGACCCCAATTTCGTAATCAGCAACCCCAAAAACCATGAAAACGACACCCATGACGGAAAATCAAAAACTATTCCTCGGCGCCATCTTGGATTTTCATTTGACCTCATTTTCGTAACCAGCAACCCCAAAAACCATGAAAACGACACCCATGACGGAAAATCAAAAAAATTTCCTCGGCGCCATCTTGGATTTTCATTTTGATCTCATTTTCATTATCAGTGACCCCAAAAATCACGAAAACAACATCCATGAAGAAAAAACCGAAAATTTTCGTCGACGTCATCTTGGATTTTCATTTTGATGTCATTTTCATAATCAGCGACCCCAAAACTTACTTACTTCTACATTATATTAATACTAGTATTTGCGTGGGTGCGCGAGCTGCGCGCAGCTCGCTTTTTGTCGTGTTCTTGAGAAGTATTCCTTACCATCATAAAATTTTGAGAATCCATAGGAATCCTTAAAATAATTGGAAAATCCGTTACAACTACCCCTATATCAGTATAAAAACCCTTAAGAACCCCTAAAACATTCTAAAAAGCAATTAAAAAAAATATGACCTATAAAAAAACCTTATTTAAAAACTCAGACCCATTAAAAAAAACACTACCCTAAAGTTTGCTTGTCGTCGCCCTGAGTTACACTTCACCCACTCAACCTTCGTTACGCTGTGGAGGTCGCCGGCTCGCTTCGCTCGCCACCTCCCCCCTTCGCTCCACTCGGTCTCGCAGGTTCGCTCCACTCAGAACCTACCTACCACCAGACAGGTTTCGACGCCTACTATAATATCTGTTCAAGCACCCAATGGCTATCTCTGACCGTTACGAAGTTATAGCCCTTTTATTTTTAGGGGAGGTTGGGGAGGGGAGGATACCCTCCGTTTACAAATTTAAACGCTCCTCATTAATAATTTATAGTAAAAATCAAAAAGCTGCTACGTGTCCTAGTTTCCGAGATACGATGGGGGGAGGGGAGAGTGGGGAGTTTTGAAAAATGATTTTGACTAACGCGTTGCCCCTTTATATGAATCTGAAAAAAAAAATGTTGCAAGTCTCTCAACTTCCGAGATCCGCCTAAAGAGGGGAGAAGGGGGACAAGTGGGTCAATTTTTGAAAACTGGTTTTTACTTTCCCGAGCCTCCTCTATACGAATCCGTAAAAAACAAAAATATATATTACCAATCATAATAAACAACCAACGTCAAAAAAAAATCTTATCTAAATATGTACAATCAAAAAGTTTAATAATTTTAATATAAATACTGGATCGAAATGTGGTAGTCTGCGTATATCTCGGAAATATATTCACGTAATAACTCGGGAGCGCTTGCGAAGCAAAGTGATACGTGCTCACGCTGGGAGAGCCCTTTCGTTACTGACGGGAGCGGGTTTGCGCGGTCGATTATATAGTTCACTTTGCATTTAATTTACGAAATGAATTTATTGTTTATTTATAAATTAAAATTCAGATTCTAATAAAGGGCTACCTTGAGATTAATGAGTAATTTTTAAATTTTCTTTAAAGTGTTTCTAAGGTATAGAAAAAAATACCCTTTTGTCCCGACGTTTTCCATAAATTAAGTTTTTTCAACATTTTTTTTCTGCTATATTTCGTATAGTAATCAATAATGTTTTCCCGTATGTTACGAGTAGACCATATATTGATGTTATTCATATTTTTTAATATTCAGTATATTTTGTAGTTCTTTGTTCAGGGAACCACAAACATCACTCGCTCGTTACTTTTGCGGAAAAGGGGTTTTGAATATGGGTGATTGCCATTAATATATACATTATTTAAAACAATTGTTCCCGCAGTCGACAAGAATAAGAACCTGACTCTTATAATAAAAATAAAGCAGGTTCAAATTCTTCTTGCCTTTCTCACACGGAGTGATCAAAAATGTTCAAAATGACTTAATTTCTTGTAGGGACCCTTAATCTGTAGAAGATGATGGAGGAACTAAAAGGTATATAATTCCCAATCTAATGTTGTAGGTACATAATATTCTAAATTTCAATTCAATCAATTACCTACTATTTATTAATGCTTACAGAGACAATGTTTTTTTATTTTTATTCTAGGATTTCTAAGCTTTAATTAAAAATATCTGTGATCTACGTTACATTTAAATATGGTAAAGACATAAGGTTGAACTGGCACTGCATTTCTATGCAATATAAATACATCAGCAATCTCTTATCCTAATCATTTATTTTCAAGGTAAAGACATAGAATAAAACAATGAAACAAAAATGCAGAATATAGTCCATAAGGAACCAGTATTCAAATTAGATGACGACTCCCTCTTTGGATGTTGTCATCTAGTTTTTGTTAAATGATGATGGGCACAGAATATAATAAAAATATTATTATATAGTCAACATATTGAATGCCAAAAGTAATTAAAAAAACTGAGCAGAAGAATAGCAGTATTATACAGGATTAAGTGCTCTTTAATTTATCATAAAGGAGAAATCTGGTTTTGGGCCTAGCCATTACACTAATCATAATATATGTACCAAAAAAATCTACTATTTTGCTTAATTAACCCATTTAAATAAAAAAAAAATCAAAAAAAATCTTAGCCTCAATTACAATAGCCAAGTGTAAAAAATAAGCATTTAAATTTAGAACTTGATGATTGATTGTCAACAGTAACACTTCTGCAAATTCCTAAAACTACTTTAGATACTCTACTGGGTAAAGCTAGAAGTCTGTCAACCCTCGAAGCCAGTAAAAATTACAATGAAATATAAATTCCTAGAACATTATGTTTAAAACTCTAATCTGGATGAAACACTTAACAATTTTTAACATATTTCCTAAACTAATGAAGTCATTATCTATGTGAATCCTTTTGTGCTGTTGGTTTTAAATACAGACTTACCTTCGGGCACCAATTAAAATATCTATATTCATTAAAAATGGCATTTTCAAGATCAATTTTCCAAGTCAATTTTTTCCTTTTAAATTAACATAATATCAATCTTGTAATGACTCTAATAAGAAAACCAACTATAAGTAACTCATTTAAAAGCTAATTAGAAACTATATCACAACTGAATAGTAAAATAACCTAAAATGTAAACATAGTCTGATTTTACCAATATGGCTATTGCTGGAAGGCGTGAAAATTGGGCTCGTGAAACCTTCCCAAATGCTCTAATTTATGGCAAAATTCCCCCTGTAACGCCAGGCCCAAGTTTCTATGGACTTTGGGTTTCTCCTTTACAAAACTAACTACCGACGAGCGAGTGTCAAGAGGCGATTCTGAGGTCGCGTAACGCGTTTTTCGTCATCGGTCAAGTCGTAACCCGGCCGGAAGTCTGGTCTATTACCAGTCAAATAACATGAAAAAAAACTTTGTCCCTCAGGTCATAAAACTCAGTTGAAGAGCGCAGATCGTGTGACTGTAGCACGCCGCGACAAAGGTGCACAACCCAATGGTTCGACATCTGAGCGGGCAAGACGAAGACCCTGACTACGTCATGAATTCAGCCGTCAGCACTGAGTCCATGGATATGGAGGGAGAGGTAAGATATTAGCGATCAAAAGATGATGCATAATTTAGTAATTGTGGGCTGTTGAATCATCGCTGCGTAAACGGGCGTGACCCGACGCGGACCCTTTCGATGTCCACCACGCACAAGCTAAAAGGATTTTTCCGTTTTGTCAGTGTAATTGGTGAATGGCGTTCCAGTGAGAGCAGTGCTGCCAACTTAGCGCTTTCAGCGCCAGATCTAGCGCTTTTTTTGTTCAATAGCGCGTTCTAGCGCCTAGCGCTAAATCTAGCGCTTTTTGAAATTATATTATGAAATTATGATATGCACATCTACTATTATTTATTCTGTGATGTGCGTAACATGGAACGACACTTAAATTTTTTGAACTTGCATCACTTAAATGCTGATAATTATGTTTCAGTTGGTATCGTAGTTTGTCAAACCTATTTTGATTCAATAAAAAAATACATTTAATTTGAAGTACTTATTAATTAGGTACTTCAAAATATTTAATTTGTCTTAACTAGGTACCGAATCATTCCGACGAAATACGTTTAAACATCCCCAGTATCAAATTATTGGGCGTTTTGTTTGAATTTGGGCGCCGAATACCTACAGCGCTTTTTTGACAGCGACCATTTAGCGCTTTCTAGCGCTTTTTTAAAGAGCTAACAGCGCGTTTTTGCTCAGACGGGTTGGCAGCACTGAGTGAGAGGATAAGTGGTATATGACTGGGTTTTGTTGTCTAAGCGTTTTTCAATTTTTTTTCGCCTTTTAGTTCTGGCGTAGAGATAAAATAACGTAGTATAGCATGAGAGCTTGCCAAGTCTGGGCGTATTGCGTCGACAATCTGAACCGAAATAGCTGAATATCATGGAGGAGGCTTTTGCCGATTTGGATGATTTGCCTTACACTTACAGTAATACGTAGTAAGATAATCAGAAAGAGACGACGATTTTCAATTAAATACATTTTGGATTGAGTCTCTTTCGGTAGAGATCCTTGAACCGTCCGCGGTACAAGCCCAAATCAACTAGACGCGTCTTATAGTACGTCCTTGGAAGTCTGCTAGCTCGCTCTCTTGCGTATGTATGTGTAGTAAGAAAATCGATAGCAAAGATTACACTGCCTCTGAACTACTCCCTGGCTGTCTACTTCTAAAATCGGATTCAAATTATGGCTTCAAGTCTCATCAACTCTATTTAAAGGTCAAAGGTTGCGAGTTGCGAAATATTGTTGTGATTTCACAGCTAAATTCTGACAAACTCTACTCACTCTCAACTCTATTTACCGATAAAAGTACCGATTATATGTTTCAGTCGTAGTACAGTGGTAGTTCAAGATTACGTAATATCACTGGTACCTATTGATTATGACTCGGGAGGAGAAAGTCATGCCAACGACACCTGGTGTACGCTCCTGTATTTCAATAATCCTGAAATGGTGCGTGCATGTATGTATGAACGTGTTTGAAGCTAAAGGGAGTTATTGATGGCGTTCTATAGTTTCTGCCTAGTCCCTTGAGAAACATACATGACGATACAACATGTATGTCCTGTGTGAAGTCCTGTGTTCTGTGTTCATATTTTATCACACTACCATTCGTATTAAACATACAAAGACCAGTTATACTTATTCAGATCCCCAGTGGCAGTAAAATATCTACAACAACCTAATTTTGCGTTGTTTCGGATCCCGAGCGGCCTAGACTTGCCACAGACAGACTCACGTAACAGACAGCTACAGTTCAACAAACATAGCATACATTATAGAACGAATTCGTGGAAATACAATTTCCATGAATTTGTATACCTGTTTGTACACTATGAGAAATATTTAATAAACAACTGAAATGCAACACCAAGATGATTTAAGACTGCACAAGCTGATTATTAAGATAATATAGAATATAATAGAAGAATAGATAAGATTGATAAGAGACTCTCCGATCACACTCTCAAGCTCATGAAGGAGCAGCGTGAAATGATCTTGCAGACTTCAGACGAGGCGTGCAGCTCAATAGACGGATTTCTAAATCCTTGAAGAGCGACCTCCGCCGCTTTAATACCGAGCGTATTAAAGACGCGATTGAGCGGAATAAAGGCGCCAAGGTATTTGCAAGAGATCTGGCTATTGGGCAGAGCCAGCTCACGAAACTGAAGACCGACGATGGTAGGATCTTATCCGCCAAATCGAGAGCTTCTATGTACAGTTGTACACGTCAACCAGTAAACCCGTCGTAGATCTAGCAAACGACCCACGAGCTAGTCTGACCCGAGACTATACCGTAGACATCCCGGACGTCAGCCTGTACGAGATTAGGATGGCTCTGAAGCAGCTCAAAAACAACAACACCAGGTGATGACGGAATTACGGCCAAACTCCTGAAGGCGGGTGGAAAACCGGTACTTAAGGCCCTTCAGAAGCTGTTTAATCCCGTCATACTTGAGGGAAAAACGCCACAAGCATGGTGCAGGGGTGTGGTGATACTCTTCTTCAACATGGGTGACAATGCCCGGTTGAATAATTATAGGCCCATCTCACTTCTAAGCCATGTCTACAAGTTGTTTTCTAAAGTCATCACGAACCGTCTCGCGCGCAGGTTTAACGATTTCCAGCCACCCGAACAAGCCGGTTTCCGAAAAGGCTTTAGCACTGTGGACCACATAGATACGCTGCGGCAAGTTATACAGAAGACCGAAGAGTATAACCTGCCCCTCTGTTAAGCGTTTGTGAACTACGAGAAAGCCTTCGATTCGATCGAGACCTGGGCTGTACTGCAGTCTCTCCAACGGTGCCAAATCGACTATCGGTACATCGAGGTGTTGAAGTGTTTGTACTAAAACGCTACTATGTCAGTCCGACTTCAGGACCAAGCCTCGGAACCTATCCTCCTGCAGCGAGGTGTGAGACAGGGAGACGTCATTTCTCCGAAACTGTTCACCACTGCACTGGAGGATGTCTTCAAGGTTCTGGACTGGAGAGGGCTAGGTATCGACGTCAATGGCGAGTACATCACTCAACTTCGGTTTGCCGACGATAGAGTTGTCATGGCTGAGACCATGGAGGACCTCAGTACAATGCTCGATGACCTCAGTAGAGCTTCCGAAAGAGTGGGTCTTAAAGCGAACATGGACAAAACCAAGGTCACGTTGAATGGTAGGTCTAACTTCGAGAAAGAGGTCAATCGTCGAATCCAACTCGGCTGGGCAGCTTTCGGGAAGTTGCGCGGTATCTTCTCGTCCAACTTACCGCAGTGTCTCAAGACGAAAGTCTATGACCAGTGCGTGTTGCCTTGCCAGTGATTACATACGGAACCGAAACTTGTCGCTCACAATGGGCCTCATCAGAAGGCTTAAAGTCACCCAAAGGGCAATAGAGAGGGCTATGCTCGGAGTTTCCTTGCGCGATCAAATCAGAAATGAAGACATCCGCAAGAGAACCAAGGTTACCGACGTAGCCCGAAGAATTGCCAAACTTAAGTGGCTGTGGGCAGGGCACATTGCTCGCAGAACGGAAGGCTGAAAAGTTCTGGAGTGGCGACCGCGAACCGGAAGACGTTGCGTTGGAAGGCCTCCCACTAGGTGGACTGATGACCTGGTGAAGGTTGCGGGAATCCGCTGGATGCGAGTCGCACGGGACTGGTCAATATGGCGACACTTGGGGGAGGCCTATGTCCAGCAGTGGACGTCTTTCGGCTGAAATGATGAAGGTGATTATTCGCCCACATAAACGGAAAAAGTCAATAACTTCACTATTAGGTGTAAAACTAAGCATGATATAAAATATTATCGATGGGTTCAGTTTTACCAATGGGTATCGTATTACCCAGTACTAACTGGGTTGTGGAGGTCAGATAGGCAGTCGCTCCATGTAAAATACTGGTATTCAGCTGCATCCGATTATACTGGAAGCCGACTCCAACATAGTTGGGAAAAGGCTAGGCAGATGATGATGATATCGATTTATCTCGTCTTCGTTTCTCCGCTGTCAGTGGTCACGGTATCTTTCAATCCTACAGAAATATTTATCTGTTCTAGGCATTTATTATTTATGGCAATTGGTGCCGAGCATCCGAGTATAGCCGTTCGATAATTTGACGGCCGGTTAGCGTAGCCAGATTGCCTAGGTGCCTATGTCTACTGTCTGGTATTTGTATCGGTTACAGATAATAGTTCCAGGTCCAAAATATATGCGTGTAAGATTTGTGTTCGCCAACGCCAACGTAAAAGGCGAAGACGGAGGCCGAATACAGCAGAAATTCAAGTGGAGCGCAATCGACGAACTAACAAAATACTGTTTTGCTCATTTTCCTCCTGGGTGTTAACAGTGCAAATAATTCGCAGGACATGTCACAAGTAGACGGATGCGGGCTGAGTGGGGCGTCGGACGACGATGACGACTGCGCATCGTCGCCCGCCGGCTCCAACTACGATGATAGCGCCGATCTCATCAAGAATGCCATGAGCGATGAAGTTACCAAACAGTTGGCTGCCGCTGGTGAGTTTTGTTCATGGTATCATGCTTACAGGCTCCGGGCTACGACTTGCTTGATGAAAAATGCAAATATCAGGTGAAATGTAGGAGCATGCCTCACTATGCTCTCGACGTGCATTCTTTGGGGTATTTAAGAGTTAATTCAGTTTAGATCGTTCAAACTACGAAGACTCTTTCCCATTCACTTAAAATCAAGATGTTGATTAACGAAGAAGGAAAGAGCGCGCGTGTTCGTGGATTGAGCGATCCATATCATTCGCCAGGAAAATCTATGTGACTATGTAAAACTAGAGGATATACACGTGAGTAAAGCCTTATGCGCATAACGTTACCTAAGTGTCCGCCATCCTTGATGAATCATACTTAATTATATTAACTAGGTCAAACGTGGCCCGGGGTTGCGGGACTGTTCGAAAGAGATACCGTGGCCCCATAACACAAAGGGCGATGAAGGAACATGGATGGGTTTTAGTCAGTAAAAGTCTGACACTCCCTCCTGCTCCGCCCAGAGCGGGAGGAGTTATTTGATGATTTCCCATCCGAAAAAAAAAAAAAAAAGGTCAAACGTGGTTGTCCAACTAAGGCGTCAATCGAAGTACTAAAATAAACAGCAATGATTAGACTAATAAAATTCTAGCGTAGCTAGCATCTTTATTGGTTAAAAAATGTTTTGTGATTTTTAATTTCAAAATATGTAGTTTGACATGCGAGGTCCAACTATTGGGACGTAGCTATGGTCATGCCGTCTACAATGTGTTCAGGTTTTCCTCTATTAGTCCAAACTTTTCGCTTGGCTTGCATTGTGTCTTCCATGATATGCAAATGTCATCAACGAACAGGTCCGGTCGGCATGGCCGCTGCTGCCGCTATAGCGTCCTCCAAGAAACGCAAGCGGCCGCACTCCTTCGAGACCAACCCCTCCGTCAGGAAGAGACATCAGAATCGATTGCTTAGGAAACTCAGAGTAAGTTGCTTTTACTATATCGATATTTATGAGGATTACTCATATTTTCAGTGTTTTAACTAGAATTAGGGCTAGCGCCAGAAATTGGCTACCCTTATGCCACATTACTAAGAGATGATTTTGTCTTTCATCCGTGGTAAACTGTGTGTGCTAAATCTGGTAGAAGTGGGAGTGGACTGACCACGTCATACGAATGCGCCAGGAGAAAAGTGTAAAGATCGCTGAATGCCAGAAAGGGGACATCGCTGCGAAGGTCGTGTGATGACCTGATTTTGTTTGCGCAGCAAAAATGGCTAGATATCGTGCAAGATAGAAAGGCCTTGCCCAGCACTGGGGCACTTCCTATCCATGGCTAATTTATAAGGAAAAATAAAATAACGTTCGAAGCTCTTGTTCAATAATCTTCCCCCGCTCAGCAAACCATCGAAGAGTTCGCAACCCGCGTAGGGCAGCAAGCCGTGGTGCTGGTAGCGACGCCGGGCAAGCCCAACACGTCGTACCGAGTGTTCGGCGCCAAGCCGCTGGAGGACGTGGTGCGCAACCTGCGCTGCATGATCATGGAGGAGCTGGAGAACGCGCTCGCGCAACAGGTAAGTCGCGCTCCTGCCTTTGTGGGGGGCTTGATGGTGAGCTCCTGCTCTTGTATCACTGACGACAGAAAAAAAAAATCACAGCTGTTGCTGTAAAAATAAGGAGCTATGTTGAAATACAAAGCTCGATCACAATATCATCATTTATGGCCTACGCAGACCGGGACGGCATGGCATGGGATTTGAATTTTTGCCAATAGACATTCAAGCGTATTAAGGTGAATGCTCCAACCAGCCCGCGAAATTCAAATTGTCTTACGTATTTTGCAATTTGCAAGTCAGTGCTAGGTTGTATGTTGGTTAAAATAATGTTCGCGATTGTAAGACGTATGTACTTACAGAATTATAATCATCAAAACCATCAATACAACCCTCCAAGTTCATAAAGGTCTAGCAATGACTTTGACCTTGAAAAAAATCGTTCCTCGACTTTTATGAGTTTATAGGGTTATATAGATGATTTTGATGATTATAATACTGTAACTACATACGTCTTACAATCGCGAAAAATATTTTAATCAACATACAACCTAGCATTGGCCTGTGAATTTCAAAAACATAAGAAAATTTGAATTTCGACCGTGGCGCGTCTTTCAATGCAGATCCCTTTCGATGCCACGGCACCATTTTAAAGCATAACAATTTGTCGTATTTCTATATCAATATGTTTGAATGTCCATTGGTAAAAAATTAAATCCCTTGCCATGCCGCATGCCGTCCCGGTCTGCGTAGGCCTTTAGAAAGAAATTCGATGACGAATTCATAACCTCTTGTTTTGAAAAAACAGTTAAACATCTATTAATGTTGTAAAATATATTTGGAAATCATTGTGGAACCACCAACATCAAATCCTTCAACATATTTTTTTTCTCTTTACTGCTTATTTTGCTAACTTTTAGCATGTTTATAATTGAATGGATGATGACTGAAAAATATGATATTATTATTTTCACTTATAAAATTAAAGATCTATGTTATAACATGTTTTTAGCTAAAGGGCCATCCATGAATTACGTCACACGTAAAGGGGTGGGAGGGGGTCGACTGATTAGTATGATATTGTGTGACAAGGGGGTGGGAGGGGGTGAGGGTCCTAAAGAGGAGGGGTTTTCGTGACGTCACATTTAAAAATCTTTAAAATCAAGTGTTAAAACACAAACTTTCAACTAGTCAAAAAAAATCAAAATCAAAGCATTTATTTCAAGTAAGCCAGTTACAGGCACTTTTGAATTGTCGAAACAAAGATGAAAATTAAATGTAGCTACAGTCCCAGTCACAAGACATAAAAACTGTGAAAGTACTGTAGTTGCCCATTCCCTAGCGTAGATCTCTATGGAGAAGAACGGGCAAGAAACTCCATGGACACTCTTTTAAATCAGAACATGGTTACAAAATCTTGGTTACATCATTCACGTTGAGATGGTATATTATGTGAGAACAATGTAGCAAGATGTGCACGGTAAAAGTGTCCACAGCAAAAACACACAAACAAAAAAAAAATACAATTCAAAATAATTTATTCAAATAAGCCATGGCAACCAAGAGATGACCAGTCACAACTGACAGCGCCCGTTCACGGACATGACGCATGGATCAGCACCATTCAACTCAACCATTTTGAAGGGAACAAAATGATCCGACACATGCGCCACCATCAGCGAGACAATTGAGTGAGCATGACATACTCCAAACCGCCAGGGCACATTCAAGTCAAGAAAAGACGTAGGTTTCCAGTGAATGATAGCTTTCTAGTACATAGTACTCACACAATATGGGCTATGCATTTATATAATACTAAAGGGATTGATTCTATACAATGCAAAGATAGTTGTACAATCTTCAGCAGCTCCAACAATACAATTTAGTGCTATCAATTTATGCGCCCCTGTCCATGCGGAGCAGGACCAGCATTGAGCCAAGCATTTTTATCAGCGATATAATCGCTCAACTTGTAATATGCTTGCTTACATAGTGTGCGTTTAATGCATGTTTTAAATTTTGTCTCATTCAGTTCAAGAATACTTTGTGGAATTTTATTATAGCATCTCAAACAGTACCCCATGAAAGATGAGTCTACTTTAGCGAGTCTGAAACCTGGCTGAACTAGTTGGTCCCTATTTCTAGTACTGTAATTATGTCTGTCACCCCTTTTACCAAAAAGGTGCAGATTTTTTCTGACGTACATTATATTTTCGTAGATGTATTGACAATGTACCGTCATGATGCCAATATCCTTAAACAGTTCCCTTAGAGAATCGCGCCTACGAAGATTATATACGGCTCTGATGGCTCTTTTCTGCAGAATAAATATAGACTCAATATCTGCAGCCCGTCCCCACAGCAAAATGCCATAAGACATTATACTATGAAAGTAACTAAAATAAACCAGTCTAGCGGTATCTACATCAGTATACTGACGGATTTTTCTAACGGCATAGGCTGCTGAACTTAGCCGCCCCGCAAGAGATGTCAAATGAGAACCCCATTGTAGCCTTGAATCAAGCGTAATCCCCAGGAAAACCGTTTTATCTACGAATTCAAGTTTCTCTTTATTTAATATTATATCACAATCACTACTTTTAACATTCGGTAAAGCAAATCTTATGCATTTGGTTTTTTTTTTCATTTAATACCAAATTGTTTGCTGTGAACCAATTTTGGACCTGAAGTAGGGCATTATTCACGTCATCTAGATTTTGGGCCCGCCTATTTATCTTAAAAATTAGGGAAGTGTCATCAGCAAATAACACCATATTTTGAGGTTGGTTTTTCAGTAAATAGGGTAGATCATTTATATATACTAGAAAGAGGAAAGGACCCAATATTGAGCCTTGTGGAACCCCCATTTTTACTTTTAACCCCTGTGAATTAACACCATTTATTTGAACATGTTGTTGTCTATCATTCAAATAAGATTTTACCAAACTAAGTGCAAGTTTACCCAGTCCGTAATGCTCAAGTTTCAAAAGTAATGTGTCGTGATTTACGCAATCAAACGCTTTGGAGAGGTCACAAAAAATTCCTATGGCGTCTTGAGACTCTTCCCACGCAGTAAATATGTGCTTTAATAAGGTTACACCGGCGTCAGTTGTACAACGTCCCTTGGTGAAGCCATACTGTTGATCATGTAAGATTCTGTTGGTGTTAAAATGATAGAGCATTTGATTAAGCATTACCTTTTCAAAAACCTTGCTAAAAACTGGTAACACGGATACAGGTCTATAATTATTAGTATCTTTACTGTCCCCGGATTTGAAAAGAGGTATGACTTTACTGTATTTCATTAAATCAGGGAAGACTCCTTGGTCTACACATAAATTAAAAATTAAAGCTAAGTAAGGGGCTATAGTCTCAAGTATGGATGTACAAACTTTGACAGACATTCCCCATAGATCTTCGGTTAGTTTGATTTTTATTTGCCGGAAAGTTTTAATAACAATCATAGGGTTAATGTGTTTAAATTTAAATTCAACCAGGCAGCCAGACACATTCGCCTTTAATAAACCAATTGAGAGTTCAGGTGAGGAAATAAGAGCCTCCGTTGTTTTTTGTGGTATATCGGTAAAGAACTTTACAAATTCTTGAGCTACTTCCTGATTAGAGCTTTTAGGACCACATGCTGTATCTAATGTGTAGCTAGTGTTACGTATTTTCTTCCTGTTAGTCTCGTTATTTATAACTTTCCAAACTTTTTTTATTTTATTTTCTGCTGTTTTGATCTTGTTGCTAATGTGCAGTGCTTTAGCAACCTTGCATGTATTTCTAAAAATGTTTGAATACTTTGCAACATACTTGTTAAAAGTTTCAGTGTTTATAAAAGGCTTAAGGCCATAAAGCTCAAATAGTCTTTCCCTACTTTTTCTGATACCTCTAGTTGCCCAATCACTAAATATGAATTTAGGGCAAATACTTTTTGTCTTCTTTTCAAAAGTTTTATTGAATTCCGTGTGAACTATTGAAAAGAAACGATCATACAATTGATCTATATTAATATCATCAAGGCCCATAACGCTTAACTTTTTCTGTAGCAAAATATTATACCTATTTAATCTGCTAGAAGTTATAGGGCTAAATTTAATTTGAACTTTTTGCGTTGGGGGTGTATTACACCTGAAGGTTACAGTTTGTCCGCTATGGTCAGAGGGTAGACAATTTACTATTGCTTTATCTAAGTAATCACAATCGCAGAAAATATTATCTATACAAGTAGCAGAAGATGGAGTGACTCTAGTAGGTTCTGTAAAAGTGTTGGTCAAGTCAAATGACTTAAAAAGATTTAATAAGCGACTGCTATTTGCACATTCTTCTAAAATATTGATATTAAAATCACCACAAATAATTGTAGATTTATTACTGACTGCAAGTTTTGCCATCACATCTTCCATTATTGATTCAAATAAAGAAAAGTTTAAAAAAGTTTTGTTTAGTTGTTTGTTAGTACAACACAAAAACATTTCTACTCTATTTGTATACCTATAAGGTTCAAATTGTTTTGTTTTGTTTCATGTTAATTTTATTAAAAAAGAATTTAAATCGAAATAAAACTAATTTTGGAACTGTTTTTTTAATTCAATAATTTTTAGATGTAAAATTGCCAAATGAGTGACGTCTCACAAATGTGACCAGCTGTGACAAGGAAGTGGGGGGCGGGGGTAAAAAAATCACGAAATTCGTGTGACGTAATTTATGGATGGCCCCTAAGAATTCACAAAAGTATTTACCTCATGTGCGGTACAGTAAACTGTTAGTATGATGTCCTAGTCATAAGCAGAAATACCGTGATCTTTTTTGGCTTCAGTGAATTAAGATTATCACACCACCTGTGACAAGTTAAGACTAGCAAGTAATGCTACACAATTTATATAAAGCAAACTCTAGTTGATGTTAAATATATTATCCGTTCAATACAAAAAAAATATTGTTACTGAAAATTCACTGAAGCTATTTAAATGTTTTAATTCTTTTCTTCAACTAAAAGCTTGCTATCAATGTTTTTGTCCTTCCCTTAAGCCTCATTTAGAACATCGACAAGTATAACGTATATTATGAATAATAAGTTCTCTGAAGCTGTACACATCAACATTTAAGCTAAACAATTCAGATATAAATCTAGCATTCATAACGTAGACTGAATAATGATTCTGTCTTATTGGCGTGGTATTAACCTCGTAAACCAGGGCGGAAAACTTACCTATTATCCGCCCAAACGGTCTTGGTTTAAACGATATTGCAAATTATTCAAAAACTTCTGACAATGTTTTTAGAAATATCTAATTCATCAATTAATTCACGCGAAAATCTAAATGAGACTTAAACATACACGTTGACTTTTTGGTTTTCAAAACCGCGAGAGCTGAGTCATACAAAATCGAAAATACTTTGTACTAAATGAATTTGGAGAAAAAGGGCGGGATTCCACCAATGCAGCCTTGAGAGATATCTTGAAAAACCAATTAGTGTTCCATGTCTCTTGATCCATTTTGTTTGGTAGAAACTGGTCCTAAACCTAAATCATAATTGAATACATGTCGCGAGATACTCATATAATTAATATCAGGAAAAATCCTATGATTTTCGTAAAAGAAGTAGACGATTTTTCCTATTATCCTACGATATACATACAAGTCTCTATGACTAAGCTCAAACGCTAGCACTAAACAGTGAACGTGTATATTATGTTGCACAATAGTTGTTTAACATCACGAGCGCTCGCCAATCACAATCTCTCTAAGTTGACAAAGGTAGATAGATGTATAGCTTTAGGTTGAGTGACCATAATACACTCATCGACGTGGAATACGCTTAAAAGAACAAGAAGAGCTTTGTTTAGGCTGCGGTTCCACTGAAGCGGAGCGCGATTCACCAATCACATGGCAGGAGTGGAGAAGATCGCGTCCGGCCCTGGTGCAAGCCATAGTCCGGAGCGAGACGGAATTGGATGGTTCTCTCCCTCTCCCGTTCCGTCACCTCCTTCTGCGAAGCAGTAATGCTAGAGAAGGAGGTGGCGGAACGGGAGAGGGAGAGAACCTTTCAGCGTCCCGGCCGCCGCGGGAGACGCCCCGGGCGTCGGGGGCCACCAGGTGGTCCCCGGCCACCGTAGGCGCGGGCCTGTGGACGGTGGGCTATGGGCTAGCTCGCCGTCCGTCCGTCTCATGACGACAGGCCGTGTCGACAAGCAGGAGTGTTCCACGCGCGCTTCAAAGAGAGTCAGCAAAAAGGAAGGGGTCCGTAAGGACCGATGCCTGCCGAGGTTGCGGGACTGTTCGAAAGAGATACCGTGGCCCCGGAACACAAAGGGCGATGAAGGAACATGGATGGGTTTTAGTCAGTAAAAGTCTGACACTCCCTCCTGCTCCGCCCAGAGCGGGAGCCATGTGATTGGTGAATCGCGCTCCGCTCCGCTTCAGTGGAACCGCAGCCTTATGTCTGTGCAATAAAAACTAAAAAGTCATCATTCGCCTTGTTTCACGACTCGGAATGACATGCTCAAGGCGACTCCACATCGATAAGTATCGTCAATGCCTTATCATCCCATTTTCTTTGGGGCTCAATCTCGTCTTCCTTTGTCAGACGTGTTTATTTTGGGCCATCGAGACTTCTTTGGGGTTTTCCCTGGTCGTTGTTGATGAATTGATGACAAAAGAAATTAAATAATTCATTGTAACTTAAACCTTACGTTAAGGCTAATTCCAACCAAAGGGGAGACGAGCAGAGTGGTGAGGATATGTGCAGGAATCAACCAATCACATTCGTTGATATTTCCATCGCATCTTTCGTCTTTCCTGTGATTGGTTGTATGTTGCAAGTCTCCACACTGTTCCGCTCGTATCCGGTTTGGTCGAGTCCGGAACTCATGCGTATACAGGGTGTAAAAGACCTCATCACGAAGCCGTCAACCAAGCATTCTGTACATCAAACTAAGTAACTACGCAAAAATTATTGCTGGGTAGTGACTTTTTTTGGGGTGAAAAATCATGTTTTGTGGTAGAACTCAATGTAACGCACTCAAAACGTGCGGATTCAATAGTTCGGGGGTCATGGAGGTGTTTAAAGTAAAAATCTTACATTAAAAAGTTGTATTAAAAAAAAAACTTGTCAAAAAGTTGGAACTTTGACCCCCCATATCTCCGTAACTAGAAGGTTCCCAGGTATGGTGTAGAACAAAAATAAATCGCAACGACGAGGAGAACAAGTGCCTTTCGGCTTCGTTAAGAGGTGTTTTACACCCTTTAGAGTGAGAATGGTGTTGCGCTCTTGAATGGCAGTAGTCGTAGGTGTGTAGTGTGTGTCGTATGGGTACGAAGTATATAACGAGTCAGTTCGGGCTGGGCGGCGGCCCGCAGGCGCCGGCTCCGCCGCAGGACGACCCGTCGCTGTTCGAGCTGCCGCCGCTCATCATCGACGGCATCCCCACGCCCGTCGAGAAGATGACGCAGGCGCAGCTGCGGGCCTTCATACCGCTCATGCTCAAGTATTCGATGGGTGAGTTACACGCACATTTTCACCAATATATTTCCCCCAACAACAGACTGAGAAAGACGGAAAGGATACCTTGGCCCAGTTGCTCTTAATAATTCTAATCTACACTAATATTATAAAGAGGAAAGATTTGTATTTTTGTGTGTATGTATGTTTGTAATAAATAAACTGAAAAACTACTGCGCCGATTTCAAATATTCTTTCACCATTAGAAAGCAGCATTTACCCTGAGTACAGGTCGCGGCACGTAAGTCTAGCGCTGAACGTAACGTGGAGGAGATATCTGCGCATGTTATACGACTGGGGAGCCAATCGGCGCAACGCACTCCCCAGACATTCTTATTTTTTACTTCTGCGCAATAACGGTCACCGCTAGACTTTCGTGCCGCGACCTGTAACATAGGCTATATTTTATCGCCGTACTACCACGGAAACGGGAACTACGCGGGTGAAACCGCGTGATGTCCGCTAGTATAGTATAATCTTGTCATAAACACTACACGTTTGTGGAAAATTTCATGCTTCTAGACCCAGCAGTTTCAGCTGTGCGTTGATCGATTTGTCAGTGAATCAAACAGTCAGCCATGATCTTCAGTGATTGGTTTAACCTTTACGATGTCTGATGTTAGCTACCACGCGGGCGAAGTCGCCGGCAACAGCTAGTTTGTAATAAAACAAGAAGTTGCAGTTCGTAATATAATTGCGAACATAGAAAAAACTTCTTAAAAATCCAACAAAACCAAACAGCTCCTGATGTTACTGCCATTGTTATTAATCCAAAAGAAATCAATTACGGCATACTATGTATGTACAGTGCGCGGCAAGCCCGGCTGGGGCCGCGAGTCTACTCGGCCGCCGTGGTGGCCCAAGGACCTGCCGTGGGCCAACGTTCGCATGGACGCTCGCACGGAGGACGAGAAGCAAAAGGTAAAGGTAAACATACTCTTGATCACCATCATTCAGCTGAAAGACGTCCACTGCTGGACATAGGCGGTCAAAGCCTCGCCAGGTTGACCGGTCCTACGAATCTCGCATCCAGTGAGTTCCTGCGAACGTCGCCAAGTCGATTCACATTCTGCGAAGGTACGTAGTCACCACTCCAGAACTTATCGGCTTGCAACTATATAGCCAGGCCTGCCACTCATGATTCAACGCAAAAAAATGGTATTTTTACAAAATATTACTCTACTGCAAAGGACACAATATTTTATGCCGAGTGAAAAGTCAGTTTTGTTGGTAACAAAACTCACTTTTCAAGTGATAAGGAAGGCCCCGTAGTTTTTCCATCTGATTTGGCAACTCACAGGTAAACTAAGGTAAAGAATTAACCAAACACTGTTTTAAGCTTTCACGGTTTAAAACTAAACTTATATTGTCACTTACGGACGGAATATCTTCCGTGATTGTTTGTAGTTTTGAGCTCCCGATATTTCGACGCTGTTGCAAGCGCTATGATCGCGGGTTGACTGGAGAATGCGGGTGATGAATGATGGAAAATAAATTGTTAGGAGCAGACAAATCTGTCTACCCTCTTTCTTTGTCTTTTGCTACGCGCACTATTGGAACTTGACACTAAGTCACGACAAAACACACTCACAGTATCACCAGGTTTTGTGGAGTCCTTATGATGCCGGCTGCTACTTTTGAGCATACTCAAAACTGGATTCCACATACTTGACAATTTGAAGCCATCCTCTCGATTTAAATTTTTATGTTTTCTTATTTCAATTGCTTCTCTTGTCCGCCTAGGTAAGTAATGTTTGTCCTTAGACAAAATACGTGGCTCGTGAAATTCGATCCAGTGATTGGTCCCTGACTGCAGTAGATGCTTAGCTATGGCAGATTTTTCAGATTGTCTTGTACGTGGAATCCAGTTTTAAGTATGCTCAAAAGTAGCAGCAGTGACAATACGAGTATAAGTAAAGAATTAACGTTTTAATTTCGTCTTTGATAGGGTACCCGAGACGAAATATTATGACTGTTTAATCTTATTAGCCTCTCTGAGTTACACCAGCCCTGGGAAGACTGGTTGTAAGGCGAAAGTAAATAACTTAAAATACAGAGGTTAATGTTTTCAGATGTCGTGGACGCACGCACTGCGTCAGATCGTGATCAACTGCTACAAGTACCACGGCCGCGAAGATCTGCTTCCCGCATTTACTGAAGACGATGAAAAGGGACCTCCTACACAACCCGTAAGTCACTACGTATATACTACTATACTTGTTGACACAGGACTGTGGGTACAGACACCTAGGCCAGTGTTTTTCAACCTTTTTCATGACAACGACCCCCTTAGTATGAAAAAATATTTGGCGACCCCCTTCGCTTTTTTTTCTTGTATTATTATGTTACAAATATTAAATCTATACAAAATTTTATATTTATAAATGTTTTTTACACATTTTTTTTTAAATTTTGAATTCGATTTAATTATCAATGTAGCAAAAACGGATCCACGATGGGAGAAATTAGTTTATGACAAACAAGCGAAATCTTTTCTTATTAAATCTATTTTTCTAGGCTTTATTGTTTTGTTTATTGAGGTAGTTTTCGCGACCTCTTGCGACCCCCCCCCCCCCCCCCCCCGCCTATAGAGGCTTCGCGACCCCCAGGTTGAAAAACACTGACCTAGGCTAAGTTCCTAGGCTAGGGCTCCCGGAAAGACGATAGAACCCGTCGAATGGGTAAGATTAGAACTGTGACCAACCACGACAGTACATCCAAGTTGGTTGCAGTGTAAATGCTTTATTTTGGTTAGTATATCCTGATACGATGAACCGGTTTTCTAAAGGCTAGACTAAGAATAACATTTCTATGATGCACCATAAAGGTCTTAGCCCACCAAAAACGACTCCGCTCCCACCCGGCTAAAAGAATATAATTCTAATATGGGCTTTATGTATTGCTCTTTAGATAATTCTGAATGTTGCCTTGAGAATAGGGCGTCAAAAACGAATCCTAGACTTTAATAGCGTTAGCGTTTAATAGTCCTTCATTTTAAAAGCGTCATAACAACCATCCGATTTATGAGCCTATACTACCTCAAATGGCTTAGCATGATCCTCCGTTACGCCTAAAATACTGCAGCAATTATTTTGAAATAAATATATGGTAAAGTTGAGGATTAATGTTAAGTCCTATGTTTGGCGAAAACACGATTCCATAAAATTTTCTCGATAGAAAAAAAACCCAAAGTTACCTCTAAACTGAACAATAAACCGCTGGCAATCATAAAATACTTCAAATTAAATCATGAAACTTTTTTGACTAACTGAACTAACTATAAAGCAGGTCTTATGTTATTTATTTTTTAGTCCATTCAATAGATTTTTTGTAAATCTCAAAAAAAACTACTCATTTCGCACTATTCGGCCGCAGTGACTGACGTAACAACCACTTTGTAGTGCAAGCTGATTAGAACTTTATTCTAACAGTATTTCAAACGAAGTTTGAACCACCACAAATAGAGTTGCTAATCTGAGGTAGTATAGGCCCTTAACGGCGATAGCTACTGAATACGAATATTGAGTCAAAAAAGGTTCTTTAAAATTGTGTGCTTTAAAGTACCTAATAACAGCCACAATCGCTAAACTGCAATAAACATACAAACAATACAATAAATTAAGTTATCGCAACAATCAAACATATTAACATTATCGTATGCGTCAACTAGATTGTATAATTTGACAACGCCAGGAATCGAATTGACGACCTCATGTTTATCCGATACTAGACCAGTCAAGGCTACTGGCTGTTTACTACATAACTTAAGTTTATCTACTTCGCCTTTAGCTTCTAAATCCAAACTTTATCCTTGAGTATTTTGCCAAACTAAGTTAGGATAATGTTTCGTAAAACCGATATCAGATGCTTCCTTTACTGTTCATTTTTGCTTACCATTCGTCAACTTTCACTCAAAATGAAATGTGAAATGAATGATCCAAAAATTCAATGAAAACTTCTGCTTCCATTATGAACTTTCTCGATCTTCAATAGGAAGCAAAGAGTGGGTGTTTTAAACCGTCTTTTGTGATGCTGACTGATTCTCATCTTAATTTGAATAAATTACATTCGTTTTGTTCATTTCTTTGTAGTCATGAACAAGGAATAAAACAAAAATTAAGCTCCTGATATCGGCTTACACAAAAATCGAAGGTTATAACTTATTTAGCTCATACAATAATTTGTTTCCTTATGGGAATAAAACATTGGCTCCCCGGAGGCGTAAAGTGCGTCATTGCTACATTCAGGTCGTCAAACAATAAGTTACGCCCACGCTGCTTATTAGTGGATTGTGACGTCATACATTTTATGTTACACGTAATGGCTAATCGAATATAAACTTATTTAGTCGAGTTATTTCCCTTGAGGAAAACAATAATGAGTTATGTAAAAATTGAAAACATTATAGATGGTTTTATTTTGAGCTAAAAAGTTTTGTTTCCGACCCTGAGTACTCAATTTACGACGTTGAAATGTAGGCAGATACTGGTCTTTATGTATAACTACAATATTGGAGAAAATGAATGCAGGACAATTAGATTCCAATGCTCGTTTCCACAAACACTAGGCGACACAAAATATCAGCATACTGTTGGATGTCCAGCACTTGACTCGTCATAATGATCAATGAGATTCAGATAGGTGAAATTCCAACAGTGCCAATATTTAGGCATTCATTTAGGTGTTGTTAAAGTGAAGGGGCCACAACACTTAGTTCATTTTTCCTTATATCTGATTGCGACAACTATGCTACCTATTTTTGGAATTGAATCTAAATAATATTTACTGTTTATTAATGCTGTCTCACATGGAATGCTGCCTGGATATGGTAACCCTTTTCATTTAATATTGACAACGCATTCCTTCACACCTCGCATGCGTATCTTACGGTACTCTGGTCGCGTGTGGTACCCGCTGGGCACAGATATCGGCGTGCATGCCGAGCGCGGGCAGCAACTCGTCGAGCGGCTCGTCGTCGGGCGCCGGCCGCAGCAGCCAGCAGCAGGCGGTGCTGACGTCACAGCAAGTCTGCATCGACCAGATGACGCTCGCTGACGTCGATGTACGGATTTGTGTGACACTCGTTTAAACCAGACCTCTGGCTTCACTGAAACAATTTGTAGAAAGTAGTTCCGTGTTTAAGAACAAAAATGTCTATGAATCAGCGAATTAATGCAATGAGAGGTTTTCCTTTTGAGGTATTGAAAAAAACTTAGTTTCCAAGAACTTTATAGATGGCGTTGAACTTACTATGATAGTTGGTGCCAAAGCTAACACGATTGAAAAAAAAAGAACATTGCGTCACGTCAAATACGCTCGTTGACTGACACTTTCGTTTGCTTAACTTTCCGAATTTTAAGTTCTGTTCCTTGCATTATCATACTAAGTTCAGCGCCATCTATCCAGCGACTAGGGAAGAGCTAAAAAGAAAATCCCTCATTATTGACATATTGGCACGTTAAATAAAATAGTGCTTGCAATGTCTTGTTAACACATAACACCTACTACAGTTTGTCTCTGCATCACCCCATTGACTGGTTGAAGTCTGCCTCTGTATGTTCATTTGTTTGCAAAATGACACCCATCCTACTACCTAGTGAGACACTGAAATATCTTCACTTGCGGTGAATTCGTGCAGAAAAACCTTTTATGTACAACCCCTAACTTATAATTTTGCACCAATCTATGCTATATTCTCTTTATTAAGACGTAAAAGAAAATGCTGTCTTTGATTTTTTGGGCTGATAACTAAGAATAGTATCTACTACCCCACGCAGATGTCGCAGTACGCGCCAGCAGTGCTCCAGACCATCACGAACCCGGACGGCAGCGTGTCTCTGATCCAGATGGACCCCAACAATCCCATCATCACACTACCAGACGGCACCACTGCCCAAGTGGTACGTAACATGGTATGGTGCATTCCATTATAATATTGCCTCCAGGTCATGACCGTGATCGTAATTAAAGTCTACCCTGGACACCAGACTAGGATGTTGGTTGGGCGTAAGTTTAAGGCTGGTACAGTGTTTCAACGACGGACAGTTTTCGTACGCAGTGTAATGTTTAAAGGTGCGTACAGACTAACATATTATATAACTTGTGTTTTATAACACGTCCACATTATGACATTGCCATTTATAACATTTAGTGTGCACATTATCTGAAACATGTTATATAGCAATGTTATGTTACATAGTCTGTACGCACCTTTATGAATTTCCAAATAAATGACGAGCGCAACCGACCGTCGGTGATGCGCTGTAACAGGCCTAATTATCGACCATTCATGTAGACTATGTTACTTACATTCATATCTTATGATTTATTTATGACAATTTATTATTATAGTCTAAAAGGCATGAAGTATTTGATTTTTGCGAGTTATTTGTCATTCATCCTAGTCGTTGTTTATTTTACCTAAAGACTAGCCGAGTGCAATTAGACAAAATGTTGGAAGTTTATAGTGATCGAATTTTCATGGGACTTTTTTTATCGAGTTCCTAGAGGAGTGGAGAAGAAAGTTAAAAAAAAAATTTCGCCGCTCGCGACTTTTTTTTAAATTTCCTTTGAAAAAAAATTTTTTTTTTCGTTGTTGAATAACTTCAAATTGGACGAATTCATATTGTAGCGTAATAGTGTGAAATACGTGCATCCATTAAACGCCAATTTCAAAGGAAATCTACGTCTTAAAATTCGATATTTTAGGAATAATTTCGGAAAATAGGAAATTTAAAAAAATAATACTTTAAATATTGCATTTCATCGACAACAATGAACAAAGAAACAGACCAAATTAGCATTTAATGGATGCACGCAGGTCACACTATTACGCTACAATATGAATTCGTCGAATTTGAAGTTAGTCATGAACGAAAAAAAAATATTCCAAAGAAAATAAAAGAGTCGCGAACGGCGAAATTTTTTTTTTAACTTTCTTCTCCACTCCTCTCGGAACTCAATAAAAAAAGTCCCATGAAAATCCGACCACCATAAACTTTGTTCCACCTGTTGAGTATTTTTTGTTTAATAGGCGAGACGACAAAAAAAATCTAATTAGTCCGTCAGATAGATTTCCAAAAAATATTGGACACATATTTTTTCTTTTGTTACGTAAACCAAAATTGACGAAGATACGACGCTTTTAAAATTCTCAATACGTCACGCCTAGGTATAATTTTTAGCTAGTTCTGACGTCACGAGCCCTGAGTTTTGACGCGTTTTATCTTTGTCAATATTCATTGATTTACAAAAACAAAAAATATGTGTTCTTTATTTTCCAATACTCTAACTGACGGACTAAATAGATTTGCAATTTTTTTATACTGTCGTCATGCCTATTGCACTCGGCTAGACCGGGATTGATTGGATTGTCAAAACAACGTTAGTATGTAACAATATTGATGTATGTATGTTCTCGTGCACAGATTCACTCGGGCGAGGGCGGCGCACACCTGCAGGCGCTGGACGGCGACGGCTCCGTGTCGGTGGATCTCAACGCCGTCGCAGAGGCCACGCTCAACCACGACGGGCAGATCATACTCACTGGGGAGGATGGACACGGTACTACACATCATAGTCATATCCTCCTGAGCTTTTATAGGCGGCCGGGCTTAACAGAGACTGATGCAGGAGATAGTATCGTGCACAAATGTTACACTCCTTCTGTCATAACCCGATAGGATGGCAATCTGATACGACCAGGGAGAGATTAGACGTAGAATCAGCCCCCGTATTCACAAGCGCTTCGTTTCGATTCCGCACTGCAAGTACGTAGCAATCGATAACGATCGAATCGATACGATTCGATAAATCCGACTTTTCGATTGGTTAAAAACTCATTTTATCGAGAATAACTCAGATTTATCGAATCGTATCGAATCGAGTGCTACGTACTTGCACTGCCGATTCGGAAAATCGTATGTCTATCTCACTCATTATCGTTAAGTATGCCAAAAAAAGATAGACATAATAATGACTTCCAAAATGGAATCAAGTAAATTACAGTATGATGTCATAATGCCACATACAGATTCCAACTATACAAAGAAACATTTTTCGTTCATACAGCTAAAAAGTAAAACTCAATGCTGGAGTTTAAATGTCCCCATAGCTAACAGCCTATAATACCACATAGATTTTTAGTTTACGACCGCAATGTATCCGCTAAAATAATAAATAGAAATCGAGATTTGAGTTGTAACTACTTGAACTACGACTGTAACTTATCATTATGTATTGTAACATTCCAGCATACCCGGTGTCAGTATCAGGTGTGATCACAGTCCCTGTGTCGGCGTCCGTGTACCAGTCCATGATCTCGTCCATGCAGACACAGGATGGCGGCGTGTGCGTCACCCCTCTGGTACAGGTGCGGCCCAAGCTCGAACCGATCGACCGCGACGACGTCACCGCTTAGCCGCTCATGCTAGCCTAGTACACGCACGAACACCAATATGTACACACTTGCCTAAATTCAGTAGCGATTATCTCGTAGAATAACGGACTTATTTCAAAATTGGGTTCCAAAATAATATACTACTACAACAGCCCATAACGTCCACTGTTGGACATAAGCCTCTCCCGTGAATGGAGTAATTTGCCGTAATCTCCACACTTGGCAGGCGGGGATTGGAGATCGCAGTGATAAAAGACTAACAAAAAACGCTGCTGCCCATTCTCAGTTCTACGGAGGCGCAAGGTGTTCTGCCTCAGACATTAGTCGCCTTATACGACACCCGTGAGTGTAATGGGTTGGTTCTATTCTACTCTGCCAGATACCACACGGCTAAATAATATGGCAAAATAATATGTTTGCGAAAAATTATTGATATTGTTAGGCAAAAATCGCCTTAAAAAGTGCTAAGTGTATACCTATTGGTACTTGTGACACGCCCTAGTGCTATTAGACTCGTTTTGGTTTGCGTATACCGCCTACATTTGCTTGCTACGCTAGAATACATCGTGGTCGGGATAAGGATCGTAGCAGTGGCATTCTGAAGAGTTTACTTACAAGCTATGATGACAGTTTTAAGTTCGTTGACCCTTCTCTAACCACGAATGCACTTCCGTGTAACACACGAGTGAACTTCCGTGTTGCTAGCAATAAGTTTGCCGCAACCCAAGTAGTTCCTAAAAGCATGTTAAAGTCTCTGAGTAAGCACATTTTCAATTCCTATAGGAGTTTTTGTAGAACGTAGACAAAATATGTATAACAACCAAATTATTTATTTACATAGTTCCACATTATTTTGAAAGTGTTATATAGATAACCAACTTTAAGGTAGAACGAAAACTTCAGTTCCTCTAAAAATTATCTCCAAAGAACCTTAAGCTTAGGTATTATAAAGTTTATTTATTTAGTACATGGAGGACTTAAAGCTAATAAAAACAGAAAAAAAGAAAGGAAACCATAGTCACCAGAAAGCCAATTACAAGTCCTCAGTTTATGGTATATAAGGCTTAATTTATAAATATGTAGTCTAAAGGGAAATAAACCCTAATATGATAAATGGCTTGATCCTGACGGATACTATTGCAACCAGTCGCAATATGTAAAATACTGGTATTCAGCTGCATCCAGTTAAACTGGAAGCCGACCTCAACATAGTTGGGAAAAGGCTATGCAGATAGAGAATAGTATTCAAGAGACTTGTCAAAAGATAGATACAAAAATAATATAATAAATTATTAATTTAAATAGTATAAATTCGTCCAATAGTGCAATATAATAAAACATGCTGCCAAAAATAATATTCACCCAAAGAAAGAGTATATATAAAATAGATAATAAAGAAATAGCGGAACTTAGTTCAAAAGAGGCGTGCCATTAGGAGTTTGGTTAATACATAAAATGTCCTAGTGACTTGTGATATTATACTATATATTTTTGTATATAGAGGATATACGAGTACGTTTGTCGATCTCTGAGTGCTTAATAAGCTTTTATTGTTTGTAAGTTAGTCTAATTATTGAAAATAGGCCTTATCAGTAACATACTGTAAGTACGTGGCTTTTATGTCTACATGTGACAAACATTTCTAGTTAGATTTCTGCAGGTTTTTTAGACGATACGACGGCTTAGTGACAAAAGCACTGTACAATATGTTCTATTGAATATTCTATAAAGTATGCTGACAATATTCTGACGAATTATGGAGAGACTAGATTAAATTGCTTGTTTTTTTTATGCCAATACTTTATTAAATTAAAAGTATTATTTTGCGAGGATCTTACGAGGTCTTGCTTATTTTAAAACGTGATTTTTTGTGTTAATTTGACAAATTGAAAATTAGTTACCAAAGTGTAATGTTTAGTGAGCTAGCTACTGCCAAATATGCATGGTTTTCGTGTAATTGTGTATTTTTATTGCCTTATTGTCGGTAAATACGCTTTCAAAATATTATAAACACTACACAACACCAAATTGAATGCGCACTATAGGATATTCAACGCTAAGTTAAGCGCTGGGTGTTGAAAATCGTATAGTACAATAATATTGGGCATTGATTTGGGTGTCGCTTAATGTTTAAACGAGAAAAAATGATAATAACTTGTTTTTATCATGAACAGCTGATAAAATGAATCCCAGTCCTGCATCCTCCCACAGAATAAGCAGTTGTGTTAGACCTACATATTTAATGGGGAGCGGATATGCTATCTTTCTTTTTGGTGAGGTTAATGTAGGCACTAAACTCAGTCAGAGGCGCGACATAAAAACTCTCACACCAGGTCCTGGTGTCAGAGATTGTATGCCGCCTCTGACTTAGCTTCACATGGTTTGATTACCTCACGATGTTTTACTATGATATGCTATTATAAAAATACAATGAAACCCAGTGAATTCTGAAAGCGTATTTACAAACTGAAGCCAGACCTAGTATTAATTTAGTCACCTGTTTTTTTTTTTCTTTGCACATAGTGCTTGTTTTATGCCTAATTATATTTCGTTGCCTTTGATTTATGCTGACATTGTATAGTCGTAGTCTTTTCCGCCTGATTAGTTTTTTTTTTTCGCTTGAACCATGCGGAGGCGCCGAGCCACGCCCCCTTAAAGTTTAGGCCTATTAGGAAAGCGTCAACTTTGGCGCGCAAAATAACAATAACTCTCGTTTGGCGTGCGTCGTCAGTGTGCTCGGCCGATTCGGTATCTTGTCATTCATTATTTCTATACAAAGTCAACGGGACGGGGCTAGAGAACATCGAAACGCTCTCTAGTGCAAGCAAAAATTAGCTTAGTGGTGATCAGGCGGGAGTGTCCTCGATAGTACATATGTCAAGAATTTATGATGTGTGTGTGTGTGAGGTAAAATAAGGTTGTCAATCAGTGTTAAGCGAAAAGAGCTGTAGTGTTATGCTAGTAAAATTGTATAAAAACATTATTACGTCAATTTAGGATAACCATGGTAATCTGTTTTGTTTTGGTCCGATCATGGAAAAGACTAAAACACTTTATTTCGTGGGAATTTATTGCCTTATTTTAAAAGTAATTTCCACTCAAGTGGTACAGGCATTTTTATTTTTCTGGTGAACAGACTGACTGAAAATTGACAACGTCGCAAATATTTAAATAAAGCTGTAAAAAAATTATATGTGCTGAATTTGTCAATATTACCCAATTAAATCATGAAAAAAATCTCTGTACTATAGAGTACAATATGTTACACTATGCCGAACTAATAAAAAATAACTAAATACATACGTTGATTGAACTGTAATTAATATCGCATTTAGTTTTAGAATAAATATTGACTATTTACGACGTCGCCATCTTTCAGAACGCACAAACTTAAATTGCCGTAAATGTTCATTAAACACTAAAATTATTTTATTTTTATAAAAATTAAGGAGTTTGTTTATTTTATGTTGTGCATGCTTTTAAAAAGATAAATATTTTATGATTTTGACTGCTTTTAAAAAGCTTGACTTTACTATGACTGAAAATATTTCTTGTAGCCTTATTGAATGTGTATTGCAATCTGCCATAAAACTGCCATAATAATAGCGTGCCAAAGACTACGCAATTTAAGTACATCACATATTGATATTACACATTACTTTCAGTTCAAATAATATGTTGTTATGTTTTGTGCCTCAGAATATATTTACATTGTCTTTTACCTTGTGTAAAGTATTGTATAGGGTTATATTTTATTATACAGTTTGTATATTTGAAAACAAAAGTACAATTCCTGAGGCTTGACTTGTACATTTTATTTTAAATGTTTTATTTCCAGTTGAAGCTCGTTAAGTTTTGTTGTAGTTTACTCTAATGCAACGCCGATTAAGTCATAATTTATTCCTTCCAGTATTACGCTATAGTAAAAACCAATACTCGTAGCAGTGGCGGTCATAAAACGTGTTCAGAGTACCTAATGGGCGCCAGGGTAACTCGCGAAACTCGATTTTAATAAGTCTAATCATCAAAATATAATTTGCAACCGTGACAAATATTTATTTACAGAATTATAATCATCAATACAATTTGCTCAGCTAGAGTATAATAATAATAAATAAATAAAATCACGACGATTTCAGGTAATCGTCATTCAATAGTAATATATTGAACTTTGAAAGCTTATTATCGCGAGTTACATTTTGATGAATAAACAACCTGATGAAGGTACCAATGGGGAGGCGAACTGTGGAACTAATAGCGCTAGCATAGCAAGTTCCCAACATCGTCATTGGTTGAAAATGTGTTAAATTCGTTTTATATTTCAAAATACCTTAACCTCAATGGTCAGATTGAGACCAACTATGGTGGCGCCATCTGAGATTTACTTTTCCTTAGCCACCCCATTGCGAAAAAAATTCACAACATTGAATTTCGCGGGATTCAATATCGCTCTCGCTTAAAAAAAAACGGGGCAGTTTTTGGGGACTGCCGATAGTGGTCAGATTGAGACCAACTATGGTGGCGCCATCTGAGATTTACTTTGCCTTCGCCACCCCATTGCGAAAAAATGTCACAACATTGAATTTCGCGGGATTCAATATCGCTCTAGCTTAAAAAAAAACGGGACAGTTTTTGGGGACTGCCGATAGTGGTCAGATTGAGACCAACTATGGTGGCGCCATCTGAGATTTACTTTGCCTTCGCCACCCCATTGCGAAAAAATGTCACAACATTGAATTTCGCGGGATTCAATATCGCTCTAGCTTAAAAAAAAACGGGACAGTCTTTGGGGACTGCCGATAGAAGTGAAAACAAAAAGTACACCCGCCCCAGTCGTAGCACTGGTAATGCCCCGGGCATGCCTATGTGGTGCTACGCCGTAGCGGGTGCTACGAACGGCTACGAAGCGAGACCGCACGTTACGTTACGTGACGATGCGAGTTCAATGTTTTTCCTTCACCCAAAAAGTGCTCAACGCGCCTAAAGAAGTTTTCACTTCTAAAATACCTAGTTGAATTTCGTCTCGCTCCCACGTTCTATGACCACGGCTGCCATGAACTATGACGTTCAGTATGTTCGGTGTTGCTAATGAGTAGGAATGGTTTTATCTTTTGTTTACGTGTGCGAATGCCGCCGCAATAAATATGTGAATGTATCGTGTTGTTTTATTTGCACGAGCCGACGCTTGGTCACTGTGTGTGGTGTACTCGTGTGTCTGCATGACAGGTGTGTATATTGAGTTTTTATTTGAGTTGCTGCTTTATTTATATAGATCTTTCAGTTCTGTCACGGTTATGTTGTCTTTGATTTTGAATTTCTGTCATAATTATGTAATCATAATCAGCGTTTGTGTTGCCACCACTCACTGACATGTCTGTTCAAATCACAGTTGTTCACTAGGTTGCTCTTGAGTAACTGTCTTCGTGGGTAAAATAACCGTGAAACGACTGTACTCGTTTCGCAATGGAAGTCCAAAAGTGACTATGTAATTAACATAGCGTCTTTCTGATTCGCAAAATCACGGTCAGCTATGTATCGTGTTTTTTACACTTGTTGACCTACCAATGTGTACGAAAATATTTATTTGGTCTAGTTAATTAAAGTTTATTTGAACCTTTTCTTTTCAAACAAAAGACAGTTTATTGGATGAGAACAGTGTAAAGGTAGATGTGTTTTAAATGTTTATCTACACCCATGCTATAAATCCTCTATAAAAGTATCTGAAACAGTTAGCTTATTGCCAACATTAAAACAGCCAGTGTCATAATAACCATTATAACATCCAAACGGGTGTTATCATAGACTTAGTAAATATAGACCAACAAAGCGTGCGAGGGAGAAGAAAATCCCTTATGGAAATATAGCAAGATGAAAAAGGATCGCGAATCTAATATCACTGTGACCGGTTTTGAATGACAGGTCTGCACAAGTCGGCACGCGGGAAATCAACTCCTCAGTATTTTGGATTTATAGCGTACATCGTGGTTTATTTTTAGTGAATACAGTTGTATTAAACAATGGTTAATTGTTATGTGCGTGAATGTGGTGTTAATCATAGAAAAAAACCTGAAAATTGCACATTTCTTAAGTAAATACTCAGGACGTAGTCACTGCTAGGACGCGTTTATTTTTGGTTAAAATTTGCCTTTTTACCTGTATAGAATATAAAATAATACCAATATTTTTGTTTACTTTCATATTTTGTATAGCTAAAAGTCCATTTGTTGATAATTTACATGATTTTGGTGAATAGATTTTTCATCAATCTATTTTACATGTATGCTAGGGATTGACTTAAATTTATCGATACTATCGATATTTTATCTTAAATGTTAACTATGAAAATAAATGCTAGCTTACGTTTACCGTCTGTTAACTGAACCATTTTATCAGGAAAAGGTTAATTAAATTTTAACAAATACATAAACTAATTGTTTTGTATAATTTGTACAACAGATTCCCTCTAGATACTATAATTCGAGGAAAATGGTTGAGATTCATTGGGCGCGTTAGTTGGAATCCAAAGATGTGATACAACTTTGTTTACAGATTGAAAATTTTATTCGTCAAAATAATAAAATCAGTCAAGGTATTGGGAAATCTACAATTTGCCAAGCTGTACTTCTTATAATATATTAGAATATAATTTCGGCTTATTTTCTTTTAGTTTGGAGAGCCAAAATTTGGACCAAGATATTTTAAGTGGTCGCAGATATTTAATAATGGAACACATTATAGAAATTTACTTTGACATTCGACTTAAACATGAATGTAAACTTAATAATTTAGGAAAGGAAACTGTAAGGCACCAGTTAAATAAGATTTTTCTGTATAAAGGTCAGTATTGAGCGATTTTTAATGAAATGTTGGCTGTTTTATTTTTTTAATGTATTTACACTTTTTTAACATAATGTAAAAAATATAATCTGGACAAAGGCAGTCTATGGAACATCTTCCTCCAAGGGTCGAACTTCAACCACTTATCGATAGTCCTCCAAAGTAAAAGGTACATCGCTAACTAACGCACACACTGACAAATCAAAATCGGTCACGCTTTATCGAGCTGTCAGTTCGTCTATACGGCAGTATATACTAAGTCTATGGGTGTTATAATGTTGTAGGTACTAAATTTCATTATGCAACTCGTTTTAAAAAAAGAACATTGTCTAGCACGTGCGATTCACTACCACAGCCCCGTAATTTAAAAAAAACTTGTAGGGTAGTTCGAATTCACGTCGTATCCCGCCATTTTTGTTTCTTATTAGTATTGCATTATGTACTTTGTTGTTTACAAAAATGAGTGATACAATCTTTGTGCATTTTAATAATTGTACAATCCAAAATGTAAATAATTATATTATTACCTATACATGGTTTGTATGTATTAAATACTCAGCAATATAAACTTTCCATGAATTTACATAGACTTCTTACAACACTACAACGCCCTATGGTTTCAGAAACTTTTATATGGAGGAGGATTCATATCATGGATGTAGATAAAGTCTTGTATCTGTAACTGTACATAATTAGGGTTTAAAACACTCATGTGATACTATTATCACACTCGGCTTCGCCTCGTATGATAAACCCACATTCGTGTTTTAATACCCCTCATTATACAACAGTTGCATAAATAACTATTCTTCTCTCCCATTTTCTTATCTGACTGTGAGTGCAGTCTAAAGACGGAGCCCATAATTATTTTGTCAGTACACGCATAGTCATTAATCCGCAGGGCCCGGCGCTAATCCAGCAGGCCATTTCACTGCCTAGTAAATATCAATTTAGACTAAACCTGTGAAATTTTTGATCTTTATTGGGCAGTGACTTCCTTGAGTAGAACCAGATTCACGCGTTATTGGCACCAAAACCTTTTAATATCATTTTTTTTATCAAAATCATACCCAGTATAACCACGGAGTGAAACAATCAATGAGTTCGAAGCGCCGTGTAACGTATGCTAAAGTTTCAACACCAGGTGGAACAGAACGGCGAGGGCCTGGAGGCCATCTCCATGGGCGGCGGCGTGGCACAGGTCATGCTGCAGGGCGGCGGGGAGGCGCAGGTGCTGCAGGTGCTCAGCCTCAAGGACGCCACCGTGCTCAGCAAGGCCATGGTCAGTACACTGCTGCTTACTTGTGGTTATGCCTACAGTCGCAGGTCATGCTGCAGGGCGGCGGGGAGGCGCAGGTGCTGCAGGTGCTCAGCCTCAAGGACGCCACCGTGCTCAGCAAGGCCATGGTCAGTACACTGCTGCTTACTTGTGGTTATGCCTACAGTCGCAGGTCATGCTGCAGGGCGGCGGGGAGGCGCAGGTGCTGCAGGTGCTCAGCCTCAAGGACGCCACCGTGCTCAGCAAGGCCATGGTCAGTGCACTGCTGCTTACTTGTGGTTATGCCTACAGTCGCAGGTCATGCTGCAGGGCGGCGGGGAGGCGCAGGTGCTGCAGGTGCTCAGCCTCAAGGACGCCACCGTGCTCAGCAAGGCCATGGTCAGTACACTGCTGCTTACTTGTGGTTATGCCTACAGTCGCAGGTCATGCTGCAGGGCGGCGGGGAGGCGCAGGTGCTGCAGGTGCTCAGCCTCAAGGACGCCACCGTGCTCAGCAAGGCCATGGTCAGTACACTGCTGCTTACTTGTGGTTATGCCTACAGTCGCAGGTCATGCTGCAGGGCGGCGGGGAGGCGCAGGTGCTGCAGGTGCTCAGCCTCAAGGACGCCACCGTGCTCAGCAAGGCCATGGTCAGTGCACTGCTGCTTACTTGTGGTTATGCCTACAGTCGCAGGTCATGCTGCAGGGCGGCGGGGAGGCGCAGGTGCTGCAGGTGCTCAGCCTCAAGGACGCCACCGTGCTCAGCAAGGCCATGGTCAGTACACTGCTGCTTACTTGTGGTTATGCCTACAGTCGCAGGTCATGCTGCAGGGCGGCGGGGAGGCGCAGGTGCTGCAGGTGCTCAGCCTCAAGGACGCCACCGTGCTCAGCAAGGCCATGGTCAGTGCACTGCTGCTTACTTGTGGTTATGCCTACAGTCGCAGGTCATGCTGCAGGGCGGCGGGGAGGCGCAGGTGCTGCAGGTGCTCAGCCTCAAGGACGCCACCGTGCTCAGCAAGGCCATGGTCAGTACACTGCTGCTTACTTGTGGTTATGCCTACAGTCGCAGGTCATGCTGCAGGGCGGCGGGGAGGCGCAGGTGCTGCAGGTGCTCAGCCTCAAGGACGCCACCGTGCTCAGCAAGGCCATGGTCAGTACACTGCTGCTTACTTGTGGTTATGCCTGCAGTCGCAGACGCAAGCAGGTTAATTATGTATCCCTAAAGTAAATCTCTTGTCATATTATACTATGGTAGACGACAAGAGGTATCTGTATTCTGCCCTGGAAGAACTAGACATAGGCGTCTACAGAATGAATAGACTTCAAAATTTACAGAAAAACTATGACATTTACCAGTTTTAGAAGCTTTTTTGCTGTCTAAAACTTATTTTAAAACACCCTTTGTGTCATTGATTTGTTGTATCATGGATAACTACTTGTCGATAAACTGTTTTGCTCAATAGACTTGTGTCCTGAAAAAATCTAATTAGTCCGTCAGACAGATTATCAAAAAATATTTGACACGTATTTTTTCTTTTGTTTCGTAAATCAAAATTGACGAAGATACGACGCTTTTAAAATTCTCAATACGTCACGCCGTGCTATAATTTTTAGTGTTGGACGTCACGAGCCCCCACTCCCGAGTTTTGATAAGTTTTATCTTTGTCGATATTCATTGATTAACAAAAACAAGAAAATACGTGTCCATTATTTTTCAATACTCTGACGGACTAAATAGATTTGCAATGGTGGAAACTAGCCTATTGTATGTTCTTGATTTGTAGCATATCTACTATTTATCTGATGTTATTAGTTTGTCTAGTAAATAATCGTAATTTTTTATCACTTACCAGGCCATGATAATGCTTTATGCTACTCAATATTTAAGTACTGCCCCTACATAATCATTATTGTTATCTTCATTGATAACTAGGTACTTTATCTGGAGTATTTGAGCGGTCTTATTCTGTCGGTTATAATAGTGTTGTTGTGATAGCAGGTTAAAGCCGAGCGTGATGCGGTCGCGGCGGACTCCTAGCTACTAACTCTGGTGGCGCAGAGCCCGCCGCCTGACGCAGCCCCCGACTGCCCCGACCTGATGGGCGACGTAGAATAACTCCGCCAACACACTCCACTATCCAACTAACACTATCGTTACTAATATTTGACTTCACACGCTAATCCAAATGCGTTATATTAGTTCCAAAATTAATACGCATAGGTGACTCGATTGCACCACCCGACTCGGAAGACGAGTGCTCAGCTGTTATTGTTATTCTAGAATTTATGAACTCTAGTGTTACCGTCAGTGAAGTCGAAATAAACAAGAAACTAAAGACGCCTCTGGCGCAACCGCGCATTACTGCGCTTCCAATTGGACGCTGAGTGAGCGCATCCGCAGAAACACCATGTTAGCGAACAACAATCATGTCCAGTGATTTTGGATTGACTTTGAATTCTAGAAATAAATTTACCATTATTAGGCTTAAAAAATTTGCCATGAAATGGGATTAAATTATTTTAATTTCGATGTATGTAACTTATTTATTTATTGATATGAAAAATAAGACTAATTTATTTTAGATGCAAATCTACTGTAGGTGGGGAACAGATTTGTGCAATATATACCAGCCGCGTTTATTTTGTATAGATAATTTCTTGTGCGGTAGAAGTATTCAAGGCGAACGTGCAAGGAGTTTCATATAAATATACGTAACGTAATAATCATATACATTCCTGTAATTTTATTGATGCGAGTTTGTTGTGTACATTTGTTATGTTTAATTTATCTTATGTTTGTTACCTACAACCTATTTATTTATTCTAGTCTAAACCAAGTCAAAGGAAACCTATTCTAGTCCGAGTGAAATATATTTAAGAACTTTACCGAAACTTTTCTAAATGTAAGTTTTTGTAAAATAAATGTAATATAACTTGTCCTCTGTAATGTAAATTCGTTAAAAGAAAAATATTATAATTCCTGCGCAGGGTCACTACATAGATGACATTAGTACTTATGGGTGTTTAAAATCTTAGAAATGTAACGACTTATTTCAATTTAGTGATGTCAGTACGAATCTAGCACTTTGGGGGCCTACCACTACCTCGTTTATCAGTGTTATTCTAATCTTACTTCAGTGATGCTGTACGGGACGTATAGCTCCATCCACTATAGTAAGATTAATAAAATACTGCCCTAAAAGGTTGGTTTGGTACAGTCCCTGGTTTCTGAAAGGCTAATGAACACAAAAATTAGCTTTATGATAGGCCAACCTGAGTCATTCAGTCAGCGCATCGCAGAATGGACTTGAAATACAAAGTGCGACTGAGCGGACCACCCGCTGACCGAATCGCAAGCGATATTCGGTCAGCGGCCGGTTTTCTGAACGCTGTTCTATGGAACACCATAGAACAGAGTTTGCGCATTGTGAACAGCAGTACCTAACACGTGCATTCGGGTAGACCGTTGTTCACGATACCAGCCTTGAACTCATGAAGAGTCAGGGCAGTACTTTAGCTCATTTTCCGGTTCCTAACATCCTTTCACAAACCTTGTGTAAACGTAGTGTTCCTAGTCAATATTGTCCAACATTCAACATCAGGATTTATTTTCACTATGCCTATGCATCTTAGGCTTTCCAATGTAACTCAAGTAAATGTTAAGATTTATAGTTGGGACTAATAATAAGGTAGAGGTCATAGAAAAGTACAAAGGAAGTAATTATGATGTGCGGATTAAAATACTTTGTTTTTTAGGACGAGCGAGAGAATAGTATTTACTTTTATAGATTTGTTTGATTCTGTCCATATTTTATTTTTGTTTATTTTACCAAAGATCGTTCATGTTTTGTCCTCTATTGATCTATTCTATGATAGTATGATAAAGCACAATTTTGTTGTTAAGTACAATTTGTGATTGTGTAAATAATGGTATGACGTGTGAATATGGCAATCATTAAAGTATTTACGTACATTTTCCTGTTTTATTTTTTTCTTTGGGACGTACTCTTCTCTCAATAACAGTGAGGGCAATATTCTTAGACTGTACCTACTTTGACTTTACTCGTAGCCAAAATCAGAAGTCGGGAAGAGTTTCATACGAACAAGAAGATCTTATTCTGATGCAATTAATAAGCGATCTGCAAAATTGAAAATTCCATCCTTTCATTTCATTTTCCATTTTTTCATATAGGTGCTTAAAGTTAAGCAACTATTCAATCTTCAAGATAAATCGGATCATCCACCCAACAACACACACACAATAAATATGTATTCTGTGTGTGTATTCATATCATCTATACTGTGTGCACATTCACACAGTATAGTATGGAAATTTTAACAAATACATTATAAACATTAGGAATTTAAAAAAAATAACATCCTGTACTTTTTGACATTAGTCGATTTGGTCAATCATATGGATCACAACTCTATACAAAACATGATAAATTAAATGAAAGGAAATCCATGAATTTAAACTTATAAATTCAATGGGATAAGTTATAGCAATTTCAGAAGATTGCCATGTGCACGTGTTTGCTAATTGCAATCTTCTTACCTAAATTAATAGTTCTTCGTCATTTTAATAAACAAATGAATGATGTTAACGGCCAACCCGCCATACTTTTCGCGAGAATTTTGACTATAGCTCGTGCGTGATTATGCCGTTGATAGACATATATCTTTGAATTTTTTGAACTAATAGGTATCTTGTGGACTGAAAATAAAAATTTGTAGAAACAAATTCAGTATAGGGAACGTGCACAACGACGGTGCTGCCAACTGGCGTCGCCAATCCGAATCTTGTGCTCTGTACATTGACTTTTTTATCAAGTAAACAGAATTAATTTTATAGTGAAAATTAATTAACTAATCATAATGCATTGTTGCATTTCTGGATGTAGGTACCAATACATCCACAAAAATGAAAATAAATCAATTAGCGTAAAATTCTATTACTTTCCAAAGAATACTCTATCATACCATGTTTTGGTGAAAAACGCAAAAAATGGATAAACGCAGTAAAGAAAAATATTTAAAAACAACTTGTTTTTGTTACACTCTGCATTAGAAGGCCCTCAAAATCAACCGTCCATGCAAACATACCAGAACCATTTATACTTCACCATACACGTGTTCTACTAGACCGCACTAAATAAAGTTCACACCGAATATCCCTCAACAGTTAGTCAAAGACTCCACATGTACTCAGAATATAAACATGGTTATACCCACAATACCTAATGTTTTTGGTTGTCTGCACTCATTTGGTTTTTTAAGTTTTGTATCTAAATGCTACGGACTGCATTTTATTGATTGCTTCATCAAATGATTGTGAACTAATTGATTTATTAGAGCCTGGAGATACTGTTCTCGCTACTAAAGGATTCCCTTCCATTATAACATGTGTTGAAAATAAGAAAGCTATCTTAGTTATGCCAGCCACCATGTCTTCATCATACATCACAATTTTCATCAGAAAGTAAACGAAAGATATAAAATTCATATTAATAAACATTTATATTACGCTGACGATCGTTTTAGATAGACCGGAACTCATATTTTATACCTTTTAGCATATTCAAAAATAATATAATTGAAGAGACAATAATAATTTGTGTATGTAAATTGAAAGCACGATGAGAAGTGATGTTTCCTTTTCTGTCCGCATAGTGTCTCTTTTGTCGATTAGTGCTGCCACCTATAGTTCCTGCACGTTCCCTGTTTTTCACAACTTTGACCTCAACTTTGGCCGTTCATAATGTACCTACTTATAAATAATTGTAAAAGTAAAGAAAGCAGCCTGATAGAAGTCTTGCAAATGTAGTGGAGATTCTAAATAACAAATATTTATTTCACATACTTGTAAGACTAATTCAAAAACACGTATTTCCTGGAACAAGTTTTATAAATTTTCGAACAATATTTTTCGTTCAATGTCCCCGCGTTATGCGGTATGAGGTACGCGGGAGGCAAGTAGTGCGGATTCGGGGCTAGGAAGACAGGGAGTTGAAAGAATACCGGCGCTGTGGCTCTGGATGAAACAACAAGCTTTTCGACCATGCTCGCGTTGACGAAAGGCAGGCCGGGAAGGATAATTTTTAATTAGGTAGGTATCTACTACCATAAGTAGTCGGGTAGACCGTGCTATAACTTATCCCATTGAATTTAATAAGTTTAGATTTCATGGTTTTCCTTTTATTTAATTAATCATGTTTGTTACAAAGATTTGATCCATATGATTGACCCAATCAATTGATGTCAAAAAAGTACAGGATTTAATTTTTGCGAATTTTTGTCGGTTCGATTCCCGAGTGTGGCAAGCGAATTTTCGAAAATCTTTGAATGCAGATCTGTTTCATAAAAAAAAATAAAGGAATGTTTCCTAGAAGTAAAATTTGCTATCTCCAGTACCTATTTAGTGTACTTTCCAGGTGGCGTTGAAAAATTCCACTATGTACAACCCGGTCACAATCTCGAGACCTGGCGTCGATGACGTCACGTCGCGTCGGCGCTCTGATAAGGTGCGCAAAACAAGTATCCTTTAATAGGATATTATTATAAACAATAAGATTTCCAAAAAAACAAATATTGTGTTAATTAATTTAATGTAGGTAATATTATTATAATGATATGATTAAAATGATGAACGTATCGCATTCCAGCGAGGTCTCGACATAATGTGACCGGGTTGTAGATAGATCGGCCGATTACAGATTCCAGTGGCGACGGCGCTGAATTAAGACCGTTATCACCAGTCAACTTACTGGACTGCATTCAAGGCATTATAGTTGCCATCCAGCGTTGGATTGGATCCAAACGTTATTACAATAATGTAAACCAGGCACCATAATACCTACCATATTGCCTTACGTTCTTAGGGTCCCGGGTTCGAATCCCGGTCGGAGCAATATGTGTGTGATGAGCATGGACGTTTGTTTCCGAGTCATGGATGTTTATAATAATATGTATAATAAGTATGTATTTACAAACACTATGTAGTATATCAACTATCTGGTGTCCACGACACAAGCCTCGTTGCTTAGTGTGGCACTAGATGGCGCTGTGTGGAATGTCCAGCAATATTTATTTATTTTATTTATAATGATATGGAGAAACCTCCCGACCGAATTTCCTTGTCCAAAATAACTGTCGACTACAAGTACGTAAGAGATTCCATAGTACACAAGTGCGTGTACACAGCTTAAGCTTTCTCTGTTCCATCCTTTCATTGACAGAAATGCGACACGACCGATGAGAAGTCACGTACAGAATTCCTGGACACGATGTGTATCGAGACGTTATGAAAACGAGTAGATATCTATCGCTCCGTGTCTGCTATACTTGCTATTTACATTTATGGACATTTTTAACAGACTTCAAAAAACACAAAAAAGTGAAAAATAACTTTAGCTTCAGAAGTCGGTGACCTTTGTTTTTTTGCAAAAGTTTTATTACTGATGATTGTAAAGGGAGTGGAAGACCAAGGAAAAGATAGAAATGATAGCGTGAAACGGCAGAATGGATGAAAAAAACGTATTGCGCTGACCCCAAGCAACATGGGAAGATGATGATTCCTAGATGTTATTAAAAATATGTTAAGGTCTCTAATTTTTAAAATAGGCTAGCTGCAGGTGTGTTAGTAAAATTAATATCAGACAATCGTTACGCCGTTTGACAATGTCATTGTTCTTACAGCAATGTTAACAAATTTTTAATCAATACAAAACCATTGTGTACTTAAACTGCGCTTGTAACTCTTAGGCCCAGCGCACACTGCTGTAGGCGCAGCGGAGCGCATTTGAAAACAACAATGTTATAAACCTGAACTACCTAGATATACTAAAATATATTTATTCATATTACTATACTTGGTAAATATAGGGACATATTTGTACCTCTTGCTATTTACCAAATTGATTTTGTTTTACAATAATAAATGTAACTGATACAAGTAAACAAGTTCTTTTTAAAAAATCCTCATCTACTTTATTCATAAAATACTATGCACTTACAAAAAGAAAGTGATGTAATGCTATAATATTTTTATTGATAATACTAATAAGTACAGTGCTATGAACGGACAAGGAATTGTATAAAAGGAAAGAACAGATAACATAGAAAAATGAAACAACGTTCATAATTATATCATATCATATTCTTCTAATGTTTGCACATTAGATAAGCATATCGATTTTTGAATGGTTGACCAAGAATACTAACTGAAGACGCAGCTTCTCACAGTTAAAAGTAAATAAAAACTCGACAACAAAACTATTATACAAATTTTCTACAGCTTAATTTGATATTTAACGGTGACCTTACATGTCATAAACATTCTCTAAAGCTAGTTCTGGTTTGTCGTAGCCGAGCTCCTCTGGTGTTTCAATGCCAAGTTCACATAATGTGGGTTTAATTTCCTGGATGATGTAGGGGTAGATTTCATTGACTTTGGGGCCGCACTTGTCTTTGCAGGCCTCAATGAACCTGACAGCGAGCGCATAGTCATTGACTCTCCTGCATGCATGCAATGCTGCCCTGATGATTCTTGGGTCGGGTACAAGGTCCATACCGCACAGGTCGTTCATGCCCTTGCGGATTTCCCATCCATCAATGTCCGTCCTGTTGAAGAAGCACTCATATCTGAAAACAAAACAAAACCCATGTTAAGTGTTTTTCAAGATATTATAATCATGATTCAAAAGGTATAGGGAGGCAGGCGTTCACCCAGCAGTGGGACAATCAAAAGATAAACACAATATTCTTTATTAGAATTAGTCTGTGTCTAAGGGAGATTTTCAAAGTCACATTCAAGCATTGTCCATCTAGCTTTGAATATCCGTAAGATTTTAGAAATAGTAGTAGGTACTTATTGGACGTACACATGAACCAATGAGACTTTCCTAACAGGAAAAATACTTGGTTTTGATGACCTCCATGCTATTAAAAAGCTGGAGATTAGTTCAAATAGGTAATTTTAATTATATTATGTGCAGAAGTGACATAAGTTTTCCAATTCATTTTTTTTTTGTTAGTTCATTTTACATTCTAATGAGAATTAATACAATACTGGCAGGCGCAGATTAACAGTGCTTTTTGTTTTAATAATAGGGGAAAACTGCTCATTGCCAGTTTTCACTTACCTACTTTTTTTGGTACTTATAATTTGTAAGGAAAAAAATATTGACATGATGAACATTTAAAATGTAAATATTTGTTTTTTTTCTAAATACATTCCAAAGAGACCAACTTACTGTCCTATTAAAAAAAAATATATTTAGATTTAGGTAAATTAATCATTTATTATCTAACTTTTAGCACCATTAAATCTGGGCCTACAATTTATTATGATGATTTTTGTCAGTTATTGATAGGTTATGGGATTAATACTACTTTATCAGATCAACTACTAAGACATGGTGATTGGTGAATAATATCCTATTCATAACTATTTACTGAATGGATCACAATAGAACTGCAGTGGTGATGTGGCCTACATAACAAAAATCAATATTCAGATATTATTTTCGATCCCATCAAGAAAATTACCGAAATGTTAAGCAAAGCAACACGAACTAAAAACAAGGAAAACAATGATATAATCGAGGTTATAAAAATTACTCATGTTCATTTCAGATTACACCCATTAGGAAAATCTGTCAGGATTTATTATTATGGTACAGAAAATACCACCAAGCTAGACGTACATCAAAATATCACTCGAACATGCTGAAAGCTATAAATCACCGACAAGATTAACACAATTTTCAGTTACATAACGTCAAAAGTTCCGACAAGGGACTTACTTTGTATCAAATTCCTCATCAGACTCGACAACTGCGTGCGACCGCCGGAGGGGCACAGCGGTGACCTTGGCCGCCGGCACCAGGGACCTTCTCAAGATATTGACCAGTGCACCAGAAGTTGATTTCAGCATTTTGATCAGAAGTAACACGGGAACTTTGGCAAGGATAACAAATGGCTGCTCAACTATAGACTAAAAAACCTGAGTGCCAGTTGCGACGGAATATGACGTTTTTAGTGATGCGCACAATTATTGATTTTAGTATAGTTCATAGATATTTCATAGAGTGTCAGTGCTTATTATTTGAATCGATTACGCTTAAATTCATTTAATCAGATTTTTTAACTTCGTTTCGAAAGAATTTATTTTTGAGTCATGTAATCATGTTATTCCTTTTGTATAGTTAAGTTTATTCGACAGTGAAGAAGAATGGTGAACCGAATGCATTTGAACTCTTCAAACATCATCAACGTCAACGTCATCATCATCATTCTCTTGCCCGCAGCATACACCTTTCTTGCCATTTCATCCTTTACGTACACTGTCCATCCATCGTTTCTTTGGTCAGTTTGATCTTCCTCAACTCTTTTAACTACCCACCCATCCAAATTAATACCCAAAACTCGCCTTTTTCACGACATTTTCTTCATTCCTCTGCATCACATGCCATACCACAACAACTGATTACCACACATCTTTTCAGTCACCAGTTTCATAACTCTCGTAACCCCACAAATCCCCCTGAGTATTCTCATCTCATGAAGTACATAAATGATACCCCGTTAGAGATATTTATGCACAAACGAAGAAAACTTGTGCACATAGAATGAAATCAGTTGTAGAGAGTTCAACGTACCCTTGTTGCGAGAGATCGACGAACATTTTTAGAGAGAGATCGACATACACTTGTAGAGAGAGGTCGACGTACACCTGTAGAGAGAGATCGACGTACACTTGTAGAGAGATCGACGTACACTTGTGAGAGGTCAACGAACACTTGTAGAGATCGACGCCTACTTGTAGAGAGAGATCGACGTACACTTGTAGAGAGAGATCGACGTACACTTGTAGAGAGATCGACGTACACTTGTGGAGAGAGATCGACGTACACTTGTAGAGAGAGATCGACGTATACTTGTAGAGAGAGATCGATGTACACTTGTAGAGAGAGATCGACGTACAATTGTAGAGAGATCGACGTACACTTGAAGAGAGAGATCGACGTACACTTGTTAAGAGATCGACGTACACTTGTAGAGAGAGATCGACGTACACTCGTAGAGGTCGACGTACACTAGTTGTACAGAGTTAAAATTATGTCGACTCTCGACCGAGAGCTCTCTGTCTCTCCAGAGAGGTCTCACAGTAAACCGACACAGGGCGTATAGCAAACGAGGAACACAGAGGCTAGACAAGCGCTAGCCCACCACTACCAAACTCACACTCGGCCCTGTTTGCCAGTGTATCGGCAATTCGGCACCACTAGAGAAAGCTGTTTATTACACTGCCAGATTTTGATATTTTATTTTAGGGTGTTTTATTTTGGATATAATAAATTAAACGATGCCACTATATGATAATACTTTATTCATAAAGAATGTGTTGCCAGTTAACAAAAGAAATATACTGTTTACTATTGAAAACAACAAGTAAAAAATTATTAGTTATGTCTAGTAATACAAAACAGGCTTATACTTATGATATAAATTTCTATTTGATATTACCTCTTTATCAATCTTGGTATTTACGATTACCTATGTAAGATATAAGGCGCTTTGGTCCTTTACATTTTTCTTCTTCTCTTTTTCTTGTGGGCAGTAATGCTTTCTTGTCCACTATCTTCTTCCGAGCTGTTGGAAGAACTGCTATCACTATCGCTACTAGAAGAACTACTATTAGATGAGCTGTCCGAAGCTACACCAGTGCCTTGGCTTAGGTCCATGCTACTAGCGATCTTGTACAGCTCAGGTTCTTTGGTCTCCAACACTTTGATCCACTTTTTGGAGAGTTTTGGGCGGCCGCGCACGGTCTTGTGCCAGACCACCGGGAAGTTGGTGCGACTGCAGAAGTTTTGAGTGACAGCCATTGTGTCGTCCAAGTTGAGGACGACATGCCACCAGCCTCCTGGCACGAATACGGTTTCACCCGGTTTCTGCAGAATCTCCACCTGTAAAAGAACATAAATTAGAATGATTTGAATATGCACCTCCAACTAAGACATAGGAAATCTGTCTTTTCCATGTTAATTCTGAATACAATTTTATTAAGTTTGGGAATCCAACCTTATAATACAGAAATAACAGCTATTAATGAAAACACGAATAATACATACTGGTTTAAATTCTTTGGGCCATGTATCTAATTGAGTCTTAGGATAAATAAGTTTGAACCAAGTGACAGCTTCGTCTCTTTGCTTCCCTCCCATTGCTCCAGTCACCTTGATCAGTTCTCTAGGAGTCTGGGTCGGGAATAAGCACCATCTTTTATGACCAAACACCAAAGCGTTCCAAGCACTTGTTCCCAGGGGGTCTATATGGATGCCAGTCCCAGAACGCTGCGGTCCCATCACAAACCACCGGTAAGGTGGCCTCCTTTCTTCACCGCAATACTTAAACAAATCATCCCTAAAATACAAAGGGGCTTCATAGTCTTCCAAAATTTTCTTTCTCCTCACATGCTCACCAAAACTGCTATCAAAAATATAAAGCGGACTGTCATCAGTCGTTGTCCTCATGTATTCTACATAATACTTCATTTTCATCTTAACACTGTAACCCTCATTGTCTTCACCACACTTAAATTTCTGGTTCCTATACTTTTTGGCAAGTCTCTCTGATGTCCATTTATGATTAGCCTTCCAATTTGTCTGTACATTAGTTATAACTACAGGTTTGTATATTTTTTCATATTTCTCTATAAATTCTTCGGGTGTCACTTCATTTTCACTTATTCTGTCAACATTATCGTTACATTTGAGAAATTCGTCAAAGTTTGTTGCATACTTCAAGGCTGTCCATTGACACTTGTCTGCTAATTCTGGAACAGAAAATGAATTATGTTGTAGCTGTTGTGTTATGTACCACAGCTGGGCTAAGGTCTCTTCTCTAGGTCATTTTGTCCATGAGTTCTTACATAAAAATGTAAAAACTTATTTAACATCCTTATTTGAAGTACTGTGAGATTTACCTCGTAGCATCAGCTCATAAATGTTAGTTACAATGTCAGGAATTCTATTATATATATTTTTTTACTATTAAATAATTATTTGTCAAACTTTTTTACAGTGCAAGCAATAAGTTGACAATGTTTTATTGGGATTGGATGTATGGTCCTAATGTTCACCCAAATGCAGTGCATTAGAATAAGGGCAGGTAAATGATCACGATGATCAAAATACAAACAAACAAGACTAATTTTTATATCTATACTAATATTATAAAGAGGTTTTTTTTGTAAGTTTATGTCCCTACATACAAAACAGGGAAAAGAAAAGTGGGAAGACAAAAGATACGGTGACAGACGATACCACAGAAGTTGCAGGCAGGAACTGGATGAATCTTGGTGCAAAAAGAGAGGATGGAGGAGGCTTTTACCCAAAAGGGATCTATTACAAGTGCAAAAAACAAAGAAATACTTGAATAACATAACTATGTATACACCTATTTGGAAATGGAATAAAGAAGCTTTTTATATTATTTTTATTATTTATACAAACTTACAAAAAAAAAACACCGGACCAAATGATCCCATTCTAAAAAACTTCAGTGATAGAAAAATACATTTTTAGTGGGGCTTTAAAATATATTTATATCATACATATTAGCCGAGTGATCACAATTTTTGTGGACGAAGTTGTGGGCGAAGTTCTAGTAATGGATATACCTACATAACAACAGCAACAAAAGCCCATAACGTTCACAACTGGAAATAAGCCTCTCCCATGATGGGAGGAATTTGCCGTAATCTCCACGCTTGGTAGGCGGATTGGAGATCGCAGTGATGAAAGACTAACAGAAAAGGCTGCTGCGCATTCTCTGGTCTATGGAGGCGCAAAGTGTTCTGCCTCAGACATTAGTCACCTTATACGACACGACACCCGTGAGTGTAATGGGTTGGTTCTATTCTACTCTGGCGGATACCACACGGCCAGAGATATACCTACAACAGTAACTAAATGGAAATTTTATATATTAGTGGTTCATGCAGTGCAAACTTTAGTAATTATCATTTATATCCTAAGTATTATTTGTGCAGCCAAAATAACCACTATGTGGTACCCTGAAACAAACAGAAGGCGCAGCGGCAGACCTCATAGAAAATGGTGGGACAAACTGGACAAAACCAACGGCCAGTGGCCTGTATTAGCCCTAGATCAAAAGAAATGGAAGTCACGGGGTGAGGCCTTTGCCCAGCAATGGGATGATGTAGGCTAACAGTAACTTGGATATATTAGTGTATCTCTTTTTTTATTACAATTAGATACCTATGTTATAGAATGATATGGCAAGAAAAGAGGTGTCTGATGGGATGACGAGTAATAGAGAGGTATAAAAGAAGAAAACATGCTGCGCTGGCCCCAAATGAATAAGGGATAAGAGCAAGAGACTGATTATGACGACATAAGTTCTCATTAGGACAGAGAAATACATTTCCCAAAAAAAAAAATTGGTTGCCTGTAAAGTCGGTATACGGGCGAAAGTTTTACGTGACAACGACTTTGAGTGGTAAAATAATTTTAATGTGAATATTCATTCGTATAGTAGGAAGAAGGATGAAATAATAGTAACAATTTTATCTCTCTCACTCTCTCTCTCTCTCGCTCTGTCTCTCTCGCTCTTAGGCGGGCTAACTGTGCTCGAGTGGAAGGGACGCGTGCCTTTCACTTTTTATGTCTGTCTCTCTCGCTCTTAGGCGGGCTAACCATGCCCGAGTGGAAGGGACGCGTGCCTCTCACTCGCTCTCATTGTGAGCGCATAACGTGAGCGGAGCGTAACGCAGTTTCTTGAAGTGTCACCCGGCAAACCAATTTATAAGACGTTGTCACGTCAAAAAACATAAACCCAAAGATGAAAGTTTGCTTCAATCTTAGAGGCATTTAATGCAAACATAATAGAAAAAGGTCTGCACTTTAAGTTTTGTAAAACTTGAAACATATCATTTTATTCATCATTCTATTCAAATTACTCTCTGTGGAAAGTGACTAAAAAACTTAAACGCCCGGTAGGTAATCAACCTCCTATCCGTAAAAGTAACTCGGAATGGGCTTCTAGAGATGCCGACAAAGCTGCTACATTTGCTGAACATCTCAAACAGGTCTTTATACCAAATCCAGATACAGGCTCCTCTAAAATCCAAGAAGTCACAGAATTATTGGACCAAACCCACCAACTCGATCCTCCCATTAAGAAGCTCACTTATTAAGAAATAAAAACAGCAATTAAGGCTTTAGATCCAAACAAAGCTCGTGGTTACGACCTTATAACAGGAAAAATTCTAAGAGAGCTGTCAAAGGAAGGGATTAAATTTCTCACTTTCCTGTATAATGCTATCCTACGGAGAGGAATGGTCCCTCCTCAATGGAAAACAGCCCAAGTCATAATGGTCCCTAAGCCTGGAAAAAATCGGTTAAAGCGCAATCATACAGACCTATTAGCCTGTTACCCATAACCTCAAAAATAATGGAGATAGTTATTTTGCTTAGATTATCCCCGATTATTGCCGCAAACAATCTACTACCTGACCATCAGTTTGGTTTTCGTCGTAAGCATGGTACTATTGAACAAGTACACAGACTAGTGGAACATATAAACAAAGCTTTTGAATCAAAACAATACAGTGTCGCAGCGTTCCTGGACATATCTCAGGCATTTGATCGAGTGTGGCATGACGGACTTCTTTACAAAATAAAAAAAGACCTACCTATAAACTTCTACAACCTAATAAAGTCATATTTAAGCGACAGACACTTATTTGTAAAACAAAGAGAAGAGTTAACGACTTTGTATGCTATCAAAGCTGGAGTTCCGCAAGGCAGCGTAATGGGTCCCACGTTGTATCTGCTTTTTACAGCTGATCTCCCGACGACCGATGGAGTAGTTACTGGAACATTAGCTGATGACACAGCAATTCTATCAATGGACAATTCACCAGACATTGCAGCACAAAAGCTTCAAAACAGCCTCGATCAAGTATCCAAATGGCTCAGAGACTGGCGAATCAAAGCCAACGAAACTTAATCTGTCCAGGTTAGTTTCACAAACAGAAAAGAAACATGTCCACCCGTCACTCTCAACGGCATACCTCTACCGCAAGAGGATCACGCCTAGTATCTTGGAATATACTTGGACAGACGCCTATTTTCACAAAGCGATTAGCAATGGGCCAACAGTTGCGCACTATGTACTGGCTACTAAATAAAAAATCACGACTCTCACTCCAAAACAAACTATTGCTTTATAAATGCATTATAAAGCCTCTATGGACATATGGCCTACAACTCTGGGAACAGCAGCAAAATCAAACATTGAAATAATACAGAGATTCCAGTCAAAGATACTAAGAATAATAACAAACGCACCTTGGTATGTCTCAAACACTAGACTCCAACACAACCTCTGCGTCAAAAGTGTTATTGAAGAAATCTCGGAAAGGACAAAAGCGTACAAGAAGCGACTCACTAATCATCCAAATATGCTGGCAGTCAATCTAATGAACACCCAAACAGTTGCTCGTAGACTAAAAAGAAAGATTCCTCAAGACCTTCTCTGAGGCACAAGAATAAACGGAGCTGTCACTGGACGGCTTTCGTGCAAGCCATTTAATTAAATATAACCATACACATATTGCTGAATATCTGCAAGATTGATAGATTGCAATATAGAAAGAGAGAAAAAAGAAAATTCTATTCTATTTTTATTTAATGGCAAGTAAAGCCAATGTCAACTATTCTGCCAATGTCGAGTGAATTGGAAAAACAAGTGTGCATGACAAAAAAAAAATATAAACTGCAACGACTGACGGACTGATGTGAGATCACAGGTTACATTTTTTTAAATGATGTGGATCTTGTCGGGTTAGTACGGGACTAAAACAAGTTATGGATGATACAGATATTATAACAGTTTGATTACAAGAACTCATAAATAAATTATTAGTCATGCATGTATGCAATTTCATTCCTAGCACTATTGTACACAAGGTTTTTTTGATAATATTTGGATGGTGTTGAATACGTATTAAAAATATCTTTACTATGATAAGACACGCAGCCGATTCTTGATATTTCATTCTTTAGAACATGGTGCTATGTAAGATAGCAATTAGCATCAAGGCTACAAGCTCGAAAGCCATCGTGATAACTGAATGCCACGCTAACGCAAATCATTCTAGAATCTGTCGGCTTTGATACTAAGACAACGGGTTCGCAAGATGGCTCATTGAGGTAAAGAATCTTCATCAATACCAATATCTTAACTAAAAATGCTGCTTTCCGAAAGTGTGCCAATTACCATGAAGCTTTGGGTACCGTTCACTTACCGGGTCTCGCTTTCCTTTTAACTTCCTTGATACGTTTTTTGGCTTTATGAGACAATTTGTGCTCACTGTCCATTCTATAAACAATAAACTGTAATAAATCTAATAGATGCAAAAGGTACCTAAATTTTTAAAATAAAATATTGAACAGCGTTGAGTAAGGGTTGAGTTGAATCAAATTGACTAATTGCCATTAGTTTGACAATTTGACAGACACAGACAGGCAGCTGATGCTAAGCCTTTTCCTGTTGTCTATGTTTCTAGTGATGCAGTCACTTACTCAATTTTATGGTAAATGTTTTGATCATCTGGATATCTATTTTATTAGATTTTTCAGTCCTCTACAAATATATAATAATTATAAATAACCTATATTTAACTAACTGAAATAAGTGTGTGAAGCAATCCTCAAAATACGATGAATTAATTCCTATTTCGTTTCTTTTTTTTTAATTCAGTAACCAAAGTGTTTAGTAACAATTTTTTCAGCTGGCAATGAAACATATTCGTTTCGACGCATTGGCAAACTCACAAACTGATAATTTTAGAATTTCGCGTTTTTAACCGAAATAATTTGAACATTTCTGGTTTTTTCAGTTTTTATTTAATTTATACCTTAACAACTTTCAAATCAATCGCGTTCTTTTCGAAACTAATAATTTAAAGTGATTGATTTGACTCTTGTAGTGAAACAAATTTCAAACGTTCCAGTCTGAAGTGTGTAGCTAGCTCGATATAACTGTCAATCTGGGTGTAGAAATTTATTTTGTAATTTTCACCGGTTCTCATGTGTAATTTCTCAATGTGTTAGACTATTTTTGAACAAAGGTTCTTTGAGAAATAATGTTATTTAGTGTATGTGGTGCCTAAATTTGTGCGAAAATGGATGACGGTACAGTGAAGATTCAGTCCGGAATTAACATCAACATAAAAAGAACAGATGGTAAGTGCTAACGTACGATTATGTACAATTTGGTGTGTATTTTCACATATTTCGTCGGTGAAATTGTATTAGTCGGTGGTGCTTAGTACTGCGGTCGATGACTTGAGGGTATCCCATGAATCATTTGCTGGTTCTGAGAGCTGCTTTTTCCTGAAGGCATTGGCAATCAAATGATTTGGTAAATCCGTTAGCCAATTACCTGCTACAATATTACTCATGAAAGTGAAAACGGATTGCTTGGTTTGTTCCTAACCAATTTTAGGAATGTATGGTTGTTCTGCAATAAGAATTTCCCAAATTCGTAAGATAAAAGGGAAGTAAAATATGAATCATCAACACTTGCAGTAGTCATAATTCAACAGAATATTTTTAAATAACATCCGTGACCTAATCTTGATAATTATCAACTGGCCGAAAAGTTTTGTAATACTACTAAAAACAAATTCCTTTTTTGAATGTTATTGGGTTTATCCTGTGCACTAAAACTAGAATTTCCTCTTATAAATCCTCTATACACATCATAAAACAAAGTAAAACTGCAATAGTGAAATGCAACTAACATAATCACTTTATTATTACTCGAGTCATTCATGTAGTAACTTGTTTTATCAGCGGTACTAATTCAAATTCAAAATACATGATCACTTTGATGACAGAAGCTTGGGAACATAATAATAATAATAATAATAAGCCAATAAGCCTGATATAGTGGTGGTGGATCGATCAGAGCGGCGCGCAATGATTGTTGACATAACGGTCCCACATGATGAGAACCTCGTTAAAGCCGAGAAAGATAAACAAATCAAGTATCTTGACTTGGCTCGCGAGGTTGTTGACATGTGGGAAGTGGACTCAGCAATCATTGTGCCGATAGTCGTATCAGCCCATGGCTTAATTGCCAAGAGCCTCGATCAATACCTGAGGAGGCTCTCGTTAGGCAGCTGGATCAAGGGCTTGATTCAGAAAGCGGTACTCCTGGACACGGCTCGTATTGTTAGGAGGTTCCTCTCTCTGGAGCCCTGACCGCCGGTAGCTTGGACCCTGTTCCCGATACCGGTGGGCTACAATTTTTTTTATATTTTTAAATGTTTTTTATATATTTTTTTAATTCATATTTAAAAATGTAACAAATTTGATTGTAAGTGAATAAAGGAATATTAATAATAATAATAAAGTATTTATTAAAATAATACAAATTTGACACATATACATAACAGTCACTAAGGTACAGAAAAATTTACAAACAGAAGTTGTGTGCAAGAGACAACAACAACATGCAACATGGTTTTAATTGGTTGTTACATTATGGAGAAGAGCCAGTAAGGAACTCCTTGCTTTTGTTTTTTATAATAATAAATAATACCTCCCTATTTTTAATTGATTTTTATTTATTTGTATTTGCTATTAATTGATTTATTTTATTAATTTTACTTTATTTTTTATTATTTTTGTGCACTGACTATTTTATTATTATGCTTTATGGATTGTATATCTGAAATAAACGTTTTATTATTATTATTACTGTCCCACTGCTGGGCAAAGGCCTCTTCTCATGCAGAGGAGGAACGAGCATTGATCTAAAAATAAATTACTCCTTATGATCTATCTATAGCCGTTTCGGAAATTAGGCATTCACTGACAGGATGAGGCAGATTATTATCTGTTTGCCCATCAAAGACACCAAGAAGCAATCAATTTAATGACAGAAGCTAGCTTTATTGGTTCTTAAAAACAAAATTCACTGAAAATTATTTAAAAAAACCTTTGAGCTGGAAATATGTCAAAAACACCACCAGGGCTGTTTGGTTCACTGAATACATATACACTGCTTGGAAATGTGATTCATGAAGCAGCTACCATACAGATAATGGGAGTTTCTTGCTTGACATTTTTACTAACATTGTGAATTAATTTTGTGAATGTGTATAATTATGAATGTATGGTCGAACAAGCTATTTGGTTTACATATGCAATTTGTGGGTTAAACTGTAAACCAAATAGCTTGTTCGACCGTACAATGAGCTCTTACGAAATCTCACCACCAATATGACTCTTTATGCATGCAGAATTTGGCTGCTATTAAAGCGCTTATTTAAGCTCATCAACCAATAGCATCGCAGCATCTGATCCCTAGTTTTTGTTAATGAAAAAAAGGGTTGAAAGAAAAAATAACAATATATTATTAAATAAAATAAGATCAATAATACTACTTCTTCTTCGTGTCGATTATTCGTAATAATTTCTGTACCACCTATAGGTGGTAAACAGATGTGGAGATTGAGCGCACAGGATTTTTTTTTTAAATAAGCAGATTTCGTCCGAGCTCATGGTACCTACTTATATGTTGTGATATCGTAATTAAATGAATATAAAAGCATCAAAATATTTTTAAACCCATAAGCCCGTATTACGAGTATCCCCACAAGGCTTTCCCCATCCCCATGGCTCAGGTTCAGTCAGGTTTTGTCTCTGGTTAATACCAGATGATGATGAGATGGTTGATAGTTTCAGCGGCAACACATCAGCAAAGCAACGGACCAAAAGCTAGGCTTCCACAGTTTCTGTTACTTCTTTACTTTATTTCTCAATCATTGGCAATGAAATATTTACTTGCTTGCTCAAGGATTTTTAAGATGTACAAAAAGGTAAAAAAATATATATATTTATTAACAGCTTTCTTGTAATAACCACATTACAATACTATGTTTTATAAATAACAGTAACCATTCTATGAATAAATTCTCAATGCATATTGCAGTGATGCAATAAATGGTTATTCATAGATACCATGTGGGTAATAATACCTTATTTTAAATTTTGATGTGATTTTTAAATTGTTATGTTAGTCATTAATGATTTTGTTATTCATGATTACTCTATTGATCAAACCAATAAAGGTATCACCTATATAACATCTTATCATTAACTTTAAAATTGAAAAAAGAAATACTTTTGAATTCAACTCATAGGCTTGGCGCCTGAAATCGCTTTGACATTACCATTATCCATACTTACTCATAAAACAATTTCCGCATTTTCATCCCAAATTCCTTTAAAAAAGAGTTTAAAATAGTTTTAAATACAATGATGGCGTTGGGGCGGCGGCTGCGCGGCCTTGTTGCGTACCTCCAGCGCCATATACGGCAACCAGCGCACGCGCCGACCGCAACGAGAGCGCGGGACGATTGGCTTGCCATTCATTGCAGATTACGAATTCACTTTAAAAATAGCTGTTACTGATCTTTCTTTCAAATTCAATGAAATCATTGAAAAGGAATTTATTTTTGTCCCTGTCGTCTAATTCGGACTGTGCAAAACTAATCAATTTTCCTGGTAATGCCTTACCAAAACACTTTTGGCAAACTTATCTATCAATTTGCCGCTGGGCAAAGGTCACGTAATCCGTAACGGGAGTCTAGCAAACTCTTAAAAAACTTCTTACTCACAATGTGGGTTAAATAAATGTTGTTATTCAATGACCAAACCTAAATGTGGGCGTAAGCGCCAACCGCCACTTCTTAGTTGGCTTAGAAACGATTTATGGGATTAATTTTATGTCTTTGACACACACAGAATAATTTAGGTACCTACTTAATTGTGGTTGAATTTTGGGCCACACGGAATAACCATCAAAATCAAAGCAGTTATTTCAGGTAGGCCAGTTACAGGCACTTTTGAATTGTCGAAACAAAGATGAAAATTAAATGTAGCTACAGTCCCAGTCACAAGACATAAAGACCGGCCAAGTGCGAGTCGGACTCGCGCACGAAGGGTTCCGTACCATTATTATCAAAAAATCACGTTTGTTGTATGGGAGCCCCCCTTAAATATTAATTTTATTCTGTTTTTAGTATTTGTTGTTATAGCGGCAACAGAAATACATCTGTGAAAATTTTAACTTTAACTGTCTAGTTGTCACGATTCATGAGATACAGCCTGGTGACAGACAGACGGACAGACAGCGAAGTCTTAGTAATAGGGTTCCGTTTTTACCCTTTGGGTACGGAACCCTAAAAACTGAAAGTAGTAGTTGCCTATTTCCTAGCGTAGATCTCTATGGAGAAGAACGGGCAAGAAACTCCATGGACATCTCTTTAACAAATTTATTTAAAGAAGTATGATTAATCCGAGGGATCTTGATCTTTCGGATTCATTTACAAGTCATCTGTTGAACGTATCTACATAGATCGCTACAATCATTGGTTTTATATCTAAATCCCCGACTACTCTCATCCAGTTATTACCAGCCACGTTGCGCGAATCATTTCTCCACCAAACCTGAAGAAATCCTAAGTTCCCTACACTTCGTTTACAGATATTGCGGCTTAGCAAATCCAAAATTATATCACGTATTTAGCGATACTGTCGAGTCCAATGCGGTGAGCATACTGCACCACAGGAAGCCATCAATATTGCCCGTGTGCCACGCATGGCAATAAATAGGCAAGGTTACGACCAACTGGCATTTTGGACGAATTTGGTGGATTTTGCAGTCTTTAGGTTGAAGTTGCGAATGGTGGCGCGGGTAGGGTTACCATATCTCAGGATTTGTCCTGAGATTTCAGGATTTTTGGACTCTTCTCAGAATCTCAGAATTTTTTGAATTTTCAATAAAATACAGCTTACATTTTAAAGATCTCTTTAATAAAAAGTTAAACAAACTAAAAATAATCTTCCTATGGTAATAATTGCACATTTAAAATCAGTACTTATGTGCGTGGCGAGGGGCGGTGCGTGGGAGGGGGGGGGGGTGCCGCTGTCACCCCGCCCCCCCGCGCTTCGAGTGCGATGTGCAACGCGTGAGTGAGGTCCACATTGTAGGTATATAAACGATAATATTACGACTTTTTAAAATTGTTAAACTTAACAATTTAAAAAAGTTTGAGAATTTTTGAAACTAAAATATCTCAGGATTTTTCAATGGAAATCAGGCTTTTTCTCCGGACTTTTGATTTTTTCATCTGGTAACCCTAGGCGTGGGCGTCTTAATTTTAGATAAGGTTTGCAATGGCTTGCATTATCTGCGGGATACTGAGATAAGAAGTACTTATAATCAGACAAACAGACAATCTGTCTACAGATATCTTTATGAAGCAATCGCTCTTCAGAACTTCTATTATGTTACGCATTGAGTTGATGCCAGAGCCCTTTGTAAATAACGGGCTCTCGCATTCCAAAATTTATTAGAAAGCTTTTTTGCTATTACGAAATTTTCAGACAAAATACTAGACCGTTTCATGATTGATATTGCAGGAAACAATCATACAGTTACATTTCATGAGTGAACATGCTCATTTTATGCTCACGTTCGTGTCAAGCCATTTCCTGGTCGCCCACTAGACTATCCAAGGTTGCGACATCGATCTGAGGGCCTCTGTCCTCTACAAATAATAATGACTGTCTGTTATTTGTGTGATTTTGGCATTGTTGGGATCTTATGTGAAAATTAAGTACGGGTCTTCAAAACTTGTCAAAGGATATCAGTTGATTAAACATGTTGTTTTGTGTCTTGTAAGACTTTCTTACTGAATAAACTTTTGTCATTTTTAGTTTAGTAGCTGCTCCTTTTTGTCCATTAAAAACATAAAGAAATGGAGAAAACGTAGTTCATTAATATTCCTCTTTGTTAAGGATTTCAATCTCGTCTGAGAAAGCAACCGTCTGTGTTAATTACTATGAGCAATGAGACTCCTCAATTCTAAGTTTAAACGTTCGTCGTAAAGGTTTCTTTGAAACGGTAAGCTTTACTTGAAGATCAAAGTGAAAAGCACTGACCTGTGAGCTGTGCTTTTACAGCCTTCTTTTAAAAAGGTTGATTATGTCGAATGTGAAGACCAGAGTTTGAATACTCTGTTTTTTCTGTAAGAAACCTTTGATGCGAAACTTCCAAACTCCTATTTTATCAAAAAAAGCTTCCGTCTTCAACCGATTACATAATGTAATACAGTACCCGGCACGTAAGTTGGCAAGGTTTTGGCGGAGTGGGGGCAAGTTCGCGCATCGTACACTTAGTGGAACAAATAACTAGTCACTTAAATTTTATTGATTGTCATTTTTGGTTATTGCCATCATTTATTTTTAATCATGTAGTTAAACAAAGCAGAGGAATTCGTGACTTTTATTAGGTGTTATAAATAAAACATAATACCGATGCATTTTTTTTATGTATGTATTTTTTTATATTTGTTCTATTCCTCTTGTAATTATGCTGTGTTTTTATTATCATCGGCAACAAAATAACGCATCAAGGTCCCCGATTGGTACGCGTGGCAACGTTGCGAACAAGTAGTGAGTCACTGCACAACGGCTTCCCTCGCTTGGCGGCTGACCGACATACGAAACGAGAAACCCGACGTAACAGTACTATCAACGTTTTTATACTTTAATCATAGACATTGATATTATAAATTTCTATTGAACTTGTACCATGTCTCGTCGTGTTGCAAAGTTTATTCCACCACCTCTTCTTTCCTTCTAAACTCTAAACACTAGGAATTGGCGAAGAGCAGGCATTTTGGATAATCTGTCTTTAATAATATTCATCCGTTTTTAGTTTAAAAAAATCTGATTCTGGTTTTTCCTTCCATGGTTTATTTAGGATGTTCTCTCAGGTTTTCTGGACTTCTTGTTTAGCACCGATCTTGTCAACGCGCCACATCTTGGGAGTTTTTCACCCATAAGAGCTCTCGATTTTTTCTATTCTGCCAGGAATGAAAGTGACATGATTATGTCGTGTGTTTTCTTCGTCTAGAATTCTAGAGCTTCAGTCTTTTGTTTCAATAGAGCTTCAGATCAAATTAAATAACACAGTATAAACTGCTATTCACTATATAACAATACTATATTCGCTTTGTTTTATACGTGGGTGTCGTAAGTTTCATATTCTAGTCCTGTCGCCATTCAATCTTATCTGCTGATTTTACAAATCATAATTTATGCTAGGTGACTCTTGTGAATGCGTTTAATATTGCTTCACTTGTGAAGGATTGGGAGAATAACTCTTGTAGCTGTCAACAAGCGTGCTGTAGCTGTGTTGAGTAATTCGGCATCTATACTAATATTATAAAGAGGTAACATTTGTTTGTAAGTTTGTATGTTTGTAAGTTTGTTTGTAGGGGGTAATCTCCGGAAGTAATGAACCGATTTCAAAAATTCTTTCACCATTATAAAGCTACATTCACCCTGAGTAACATAGGCTATATTTTATCCCTTTACCCCCACGGGACCGGGAACTACGCGGGTAAAACCGCGTGACGTGCGCAAGTGCATTTATAAGGTGTTAATTTACGCGTAAGTATTGTCTGTGACAATGTTACATACAGCAGTTTTCACAGCAATAAAACTAATCATCAGCCTAGCCTTTTCCCTGATATTGTGGGTATTCCCACGGGAACGGGAACTACGCGGGTGAAACCGCGGGACGTCCGCTAGTATAGTATACATTGGAAGCAGTATCTTGCTTTGATTTGTTCACAACTATAGGAATGACGATAATATTCACCGGCGAAATGTCGATATGGAAGACGTCGCAGATAGCTCTGATTGCTTTTTCTGCTTGACTGAACTACGGTCTAAGTATCTCCCAAACGTGTGGATCACTGCAATATTTAATTTCTTCCCATGTTTGATACGTTCGCGTTTGTTGGAATTTCTCAGTAGCAGCCTCAGCCTGTATTTGTGCCCGTTTGATGGCAATCGGCTCGATCCTTATTACATGTTTGTACTATAGGTTGCCCTCTGCTTAATCCTTCGAGCTAAAACAGGCGTGGCTGTGTATCTGTTACTACGTAAATGAATTTGATCGCACTCATAGACAAGTTCATCTGAACTATTTAGATGAATAACTCAATGAGTTGCATCAAGAAGTAGCTGGTCCAGTAACCTTACACGTGTTGCGTCAATACAATACGTGGGTGATATTGTCCTGTGCTCCAATCAGCTGCCCGCAGCGAACCAAACGAATTGATTCCGCACGGTAATTCACGAATTGGACGTAACTCAACGAAGTTCGGCTGATGATGTTGACCTCATTGCTAATAGACTTTTTATTCGTTAATCATCTCTCTAATTACTAGATTCTAGAATAACAACGGTAATTTATTTATAGGGTCATTGTTTCTAATTGGACTTGAAATAGTGACGAATATTTTTTTCTCATTGATGAAAAAGTCAACAAACAGTTTACGCTTGAAATGGTCGATTTATCTTCGCAGACTTAACTTATTACGGCAATTATGATCATTCATTGAACGAGCATTGGGTTTCCAGGGACGGGGGAGCGCTCAAGTCGCATGTTAGCCGATCAGCTGATAATTACCGCGGCGTTTCATTCCGTTAATTGCAACCACTGATTCAAATAGAGATAAAAACCCACTTTCGATTGTGCTGATGTCATCAGTAACTCATGTAGGCGTAGTTACTATTAACGGATAGGTTTAATAAGCGGTAGTCTTTTGCCTAGTGGCCTAGAGACGTCCAAAGTTATTATAAATTACTAAAGAAGTCGGTTAAAAACCAGACCAAACATTGCTTGTTTTATAGTACATTAAAAACGAAGAACAATCTATCTTGGAAGATCTTAATTTGTCACGAAAGCGTTGGAGCCAATTAGCAGAGTCTAATTAAGGAAACGATGTCAGAGACAGATAGTAAAAATAACGACATTGCCAAACAAATCCGAAGCTCTTTAGAAAGTCGCCCATCCAATACTTTTCTTGTAATCGATAAGCAATTGGGGGTGGGCAATTCAGGCCGAGTTTATTTCAGGTCAATAGGAAACCAACTTAGAAATGAAGCTAGTGTAATGAACTAATGATGAACTGGTTTTAACCAAATTACGTTTATTTGATGAAGGCGAACCAGTTCGACAACCATCAAATGTTATTGTTCCATTTTTAGGGCAGGACCAAACTTTATTCTATTGAAACTTTGTAAAACACTCTTGTAAATGTTTGGGAGCAGTTTAAGTTCTTGAAACTCTGTGGCTTCCATATTTTTATCGTGAATAACTTCGGCAGTCTTCGATCTTCAGCATCACTTGACTAAAGTGACACAATACTTAGCTAACAAAAGAGGGAGCCTAGACGCTCGTCGACAATAGAAAGACTGCTGTGCGTCTTTCAACTTTCTCTAACACTGTCATAATGCTACTTAGCTTTAGTATATTGAATAAAAAATATCCAACACGTAGAGCAGTTTGCAGTAATAACTCGGTATTATTAGATCTGCTGTTTGTAACTTGCGGCTTTCTTCCAACATCGTGTGTTATTCGATATCTTGGTCCTATTTAAGAATCGTAAGAGGTTGCTAGTAATGTTATTTGTATTCTGTAGGACTTAGACCAAATCTGAAACAGATGTTCAAATTCTCATGTTCTAGGTTACTAACTTGACATTCTTGGCTATGTTTTACGTGTTTTTAACTAGCCTAGCCTTCGACACCCACGTTTTAAGATGTTGTCAGTTGATCTATGGTCATCGAAGAGCAGTACTTGGCTGGCATTGCGTTAATATGGTTCAAAAATTTCGATTATTTCTTGTGGTGCAACGATTTTTTCTATCAATTTTCGCATTTCTACGGAGATTTGGTAAGATAATCCAATTTATTTTTGGATGTTAATTCAAACCTTTGTTTATGTCATAAAAATTGTTAATAAATAAAGAACTGTATACACATGTACCGTATGAATCGTAACTGACCTACAAGGTCGAGAAGACCGATCAGTATGACGATGTATAAATGGCATTCAGTCATTTTAAATGCTCACTGCCTTTATCTTAAATGGCAGTGTTCATATTCAAATATTTGTCGATGAACTCATGCGTTTCAATGATTAACTCTTCTCTAATGGGCTAAGATTTTTCTTTAATAATTTTTTGCTTGATTAAGGATCTAGCATGATTATTTGTGAATCTAACTTTACAGCAGCTGCAAATTGTCTGAACGACATCCCAAAAAAAGGTAATTTGAAACTACTTAACCGCAGCCGCTTACTTAATGCAGAGTTTTGAGTCGCTTTAGTTGTTGTTAATACACACATTATTACTCATTCTTATTTAAATACTCCCTGGTCTAGATTTGCTCCAGAGTAAGCTTGTTTCAATCATGATCTAATATTAATTCTACGTTCCTAGCACATGTGTGTGACGTATCTAGACTTCAGTTCATCGACACAAGTCGTTATCCTCAATTGGCTGAAACCGTTTGCAAGAACAATTTATCGTCTTGTGGACTTTTGTCATCCTATTTATTGGCGTTGATTCATCGTTTTTCGTCTTGTTAGCAAAATTTATTTGTCTCTAAGTATATTCTAGTTCTACCATTTCGCGCGCTTCACTTTTGTCATATTGCGATGAGATCTTACACGAGTCACGACTACTTTAGATGTGGCTTTGGCTTCGGAATTTCCAACCAGATATCTTACAAATTTATACGCACAATAACCACCAATGTTAGCTGATTCAAGTATTGAATGGCGTTGGATTTATCAATCGATTGATTAACGATCAAGTTTATTGCAGTTCTCAGTCAATTGACATCAGTTTCCTTTCTAACTGCACAGTTTGTGTTCACTGGGCTTTTGTTGAACACTCAAATTAATCACAATTAGGAATCGAGTTTTCTGATCGTGATTGATGGTGTTTGAATTCAATGAAGCTCTATGTAACAGACAATTAATAGTGTTATTGCAGTTGAATTCTCCATTAAATTGTATCTTAGTTTTCTTCAAAACAGTCGAGCACAAATCCGTTTGGCTGCGTATTTGCAAAGTTTTCTCCGAGCAGTAATCCTACTGGATTGTATGGATATTTATAATTCCTAGGCTACTTCTCTTGTATTACTCAAAGCTCACGCCATCTTTCAAGCCAGTCTACCATCTGAGCCAGGGTTTCGCAAGGCTCTCGTGTCGTGGGCGGCGGCGTGTGGGTCGCAGAGTGGTTCCGTCTACTGATGTCATCGTGCGGCCTCTCGGTCGCAGGACTTGATGCCCATAACTCGCGGTTGACGTTTAATTTAAACCTCTTTCAATTTAGTTTCAGATAATTGTGTTATATTGGTACTTGTAGCCTGTGGTTCAATTTTGGCGCGATTCAGAACAAACCTAGCATTGTTCAGTACCCTTTGGATAGTATTGATCGTGGTTTTTAGTTGTTACCATTGTTTTCTGTTATGAAACGATTCAATGAATAAATGAACTTACAATCACGAATTCTCCTAATATTTACGCAATTTATCTCATCTTATCTTCGAAGAAGTAAACTCGCTGAAAATCAAACAGCTCCTTGGATTCGGTCCAATGCAATGGCTTCCGATATTGCTTTTAAAGCGGGATTTTGTGTATCCATCGCATCAGGACAAAATGGAGAGAAACATGCTTCTTGGTCCTTGGTGTTTTGTCGTGGTCGTGGATTTTTTATTAAGGCTTCAATAAAATCATGCTCATCAGAAAATGTTATTTTTCACCATGGTGAAGGCTGCTTAGGAATTCTTCATAGATATTTTATGAGTTCTATTAACTTCGATGATGTTAACCAAAACGGACAAGCAAAGAAAGCGTACAGATTGAACTCTTGAAACTTATGAACTTAGTCGTTTGGAAAGGCACAAGATCTTTAGATTTCGTCATGTTGCGGCAATTTGTTTCGGCTTATTCGGATAAATGTGTTGTCTCCAACAAAATTGGTGTGATTGCCAACTTAACATATTGTTGACTACGATTTACTGTGACGTCTGTTGTTTATGTATTAGCTCATTATTTTGGTATTATCCGTATTTTTGGTTTTCCATCGAATTAATCTGGATAAGGTAGTTCAAGGTGCTAGCTGAATTCTTTGTTCACTTTTACCGATTCAATCAAACTGCCTGCTTCTACTATCACCTCACCTTCTAAGACTATTAAATACAATATTCAAATCTATTTTCCTCATATCCAGTGCCACCAGTTTCCATTTCGTTTCTATTTGCGTGCCTACTGTATGACGTGGGCTATAAGCCGCCTGATATTGTTAAGCTATTTGTTTTATTGCTTTTGTAAAGGGTCCGATGTTTGAGCCATGCTATTGACATTTCAACCTTGTGTTACTATTTCATTTTTATTACCTACATTTTGCTTATCTAGTCCATCATTTCAATCTTTGTTGTTATCTCTCATGTATATCATATTGTTACGAGCTGGGTATGGGATAAATTAATTACTACCGATGAAACAACTGAATAACTTTAATAATTACAAAACACTTCAAACTCAATCACAAGTACACCACTGATCACTATTCACTTAGATATCGCACTTACTAGATCACCTCGATTCGCTCCGTACTGTAGCCAAAATAATACTGCCTGCTCCCGCAAACACGTCGACTATTTATATGACGACCGAACGTTTGAGAAAGATCCAGAATCTTCTAGACAATTCATACTAGGTCATTGTCCTACGAGAAACTTCCACAACTTTTGTACAAAGGAAAGAAATAGGTACTTTATGTCCTGGGCGTACGGTCGAAATTACAATGACAACTTTCTGATGTATATTATAGGTAGTTTGCGAATTTGTACCTACATCATTCGATACATACCTACTACTACCTACCTACTTACTTAGTTGTAGGTACCTACTATTAGAAGCTACTTATATTGTAGGTATGGCTACGACGTAACACTGCCCCCTCCTTAGACATGCTCGTCCCGAGCATCATTAGGCCCGTAGTATCGCGCCAATCGGTCTACATGGACAATCTTAGGCGCACCTCGTGGACCCTTCTGTATTCGGTAGGTGACATCGTTGATCCTAGTCACGACTCGGTATGGTCCATCCCAGTTTGCTTGTAATTTCGGAGACTTCCCTTTGCTCCGTACTGGGTTATGCAACCACACCAGTGAACTCTCGTCGAAACCCCTACTATTTGCTTTCCGGTCATAACGGGTCTTCATCTTCTCAGACATCTGTTGGCCGGATTGTCTAATATGCTCATAAACATCATTCAACTTGTTACGCAAGTCTTTTGCGTAATCTGTTACACTGCGTGGAGCATCAGGGGGAGTTCCAGTGATTAAATCTGCAGGCAACCGTAATTCCCTTCCAAAGTTCGCGAAGGCGGGCGTCACAGTCGTACTTTCGTGGACTGCGCTGCGGTAGGACAGAAGAAACGGCTGTATGTGCTTGTCCCAATCCCTTTGTCTGCTTTCCACGACTTTTGCCAGATATCTTTCCAACGTTTGGTTGAATCGTTCCACCATTCCATCAGATTGTGGGTGGTAAGAGGTGGTTCTGGTTTTGTGGGTACCCATTAATCGACAAGTCTCCTGAAATACTTGCGATTCGAAATTCCTTCCTTGATCGCTGTGTATTTCTAAGGGTACTCCAAAACGACAGAAGACTTCCTGAACCAATTTATCTGCGACAGTTGTAGCTTCTTGATTAGGAATGGCGAAGACTTCTGGCCACTTTGTGAAGTAATCCATGACCACCAAGAAGTACTTGTTCCCGCTCTCGCTTTCTGGAAATGGTCCTGCAACGTCTAGTGCTATCCGTTCCCAAGGGGCTCCAACGTTGTACACTTTTAATGCTCCTCTGCTGCGTGTTTGGGTCCTTTCACGGCCGCACAACTGGTACATTTGCGACACCAGTCCTCCACATCATCTCGACAGTGGATCCAGTAAAAGCGTTCTCGAATTTTTAGTAAAGTCCTTTTTACCCCCATATGTCCTCCCGAACATCCATCATGGTACAGCCGTAAAACATCCGGTACCTTAGCTTTAGGGACAACCATTTGTAGATGACAGCTGTCCCCTCGAGCGTTTTCCCATTTACGGCACAAGACTCCATCCTGGATCACCAAGCTGTTCCATTGCGCCCAATAACTCTTCGTGATGGAACTCATCGCAGCCACATCACTCCACTTGGGTTTAGGAGCACCAGCTTTGATCCACTCGAAGATCGGTTTGATGTCCGAGTCATTTTGCTGAGCCTGCTGTATGGTTACCTTCCATTCATCGCTAAGATCCGTTCTTAGAATCCTCACGGGCACCACTTCCTTAGACTCCTGTCTAGAACTGAGCTTCCAATCTTCAGGCAAAGGTCTTCTCGATGGTTCATCTGTTTTGCTGTGGTTTCTCCACTGTTGCTGGGCAGCCATTCCAGTCACTTTTCCTTGCAGGGATTGGTCTTCTCTCGGTGTGCTGCGCTTAGGACAGCTTGACCGAAGATGACCCCTTTCTCCACAATTGTAACACTTAGGGCTGTGCCTTTGCGAACGCTGGCGCACAGGTGATACCAAAACTTGCTTTGGAGAGCTTGACCGAAGATGATCCCTCTCTCTACCACTGTAGCACCTAGGGCTGTACCTTTGCGCACGGTCGCGTACAGGAGATACCACAACCTCTCTGACGTAGTGTGTTCGATGGTCTTGCCTCACTGCCTCTACTTCTAAAGCATGGGCTAAGGCGTCCTTCAATGTTTAATGATGCCCAAGTCTCACGGCGGCTCTAACTTCTAAGTCACGTATTCCATCAACGACCGCTTGTACCAGATTCCCATCGATCAGTGCAGGGGCAGACTGGTATGCTTTCCGAACCAGCTTTTCAACTTCCAGGGCCCACTGCTGTAGGTTCTCGGCACTACGCTGGACACGATCCTTCAACTTAGCACGAAATACGTGCTCCAGGTGCGCGTCGCCGTATCTGGACTCTAACGCCTCCAGCAGCTGTTCGTAGGTCACATCCTTGCCAAGCGCTTCAAGAATGTTGAGGGCCTGGTCTCGGAGGCCCAAAGTGAGCGCGGTCATGGCTTGAGATTTTGTCCATCCATTCGCCTTCATAACGGCCTCAAATGGAATTTTATAAGCCGACCACGAAGATGTTCCATCGAATGGAGGCACCTTAAAGCCCCGCGCTGAAGGTGCAGCAACCACTGAAGCCACAGTCACGTCTCCAGTCTTCAGTTCCCCCAAAGCCTTCTTCACCCCAGCGATCTGAACTTCGGCTTCTGAGATGCGATTCTCATGCTGGTGAACCTGATCCTTCATAACCTTCAGCTCTTTGCCAAAAGTTGAATGAAGATCCTTTATGAGGATCATCTGTTCTTCTTGACGACGAGCCTGCTCCTCCTTGTCTCGTTGCAACTGCTCTTCCAACCGGCGAGCCTGGTCCTCTTGACGGCGAGCCTGCTCCTCTTGACGGCGAGCCTGCTCCTCCTTATCTCGTTGCAACTGCTCCTGTAACTGGCGAGCCTGGTCCTCTTGACGGCGAGCCTGCTCCTCCTTATCTCGTTGCAACTGCTCCTGTAACTGGCGAGCCTGCTCCTCTTGACGGCGAGCCTGCTCCTGCAGCAGCGCCATTAATTTGATACTGGAGAAACTCCGGATGGACCAGCGACTGGCACTGACGTAGGCTGGACTCCACCCGGTGTCTGTGTCGGAGAGTCTCCAAACCGCCTTTGGTCCATGTCCTGCTGTCGCTGACTCCTGGTACGGATACCGTCCGTGTTGTCCTTTGGTAGAACTGGCATAATTTATCCCTCACTTCTGGCACCAAATTGTTACGAGCTGGGTATGGGATAAATTAATTACTACCGATGAAACAACTGAATAACTTTAATAATTACAAAACACTTCAAACTCAATCACAAGTACACCACTGATCACTATTCACTTAGATATCGCACTTACTAGATCACCTCGATTCGCTCCGTACTGTAGCCAAAATAATACTGCCTGCTCCCGCAAACACGTCGACTATTTATATGACGACCGAACGTTTGAGAAAGATCCAGAATCTTCTAGACAATTCATACTAGGTCATTGTCCTACGAGAAACTTCCACAACTTTTGTACAAAGGAAAGAAATAGGTACTTTATGTCCTGGGCGTACGGTCGAAATTACAATGACAACTTTCTGATGTATATTATAGGTAGTTTGCGAATTTGTACCTACATCATTCGATACATACCTACTACTACCTACCTACTTACTTAGTTGTAGGTACCTACTATTAGAAGCTACTTATATTGTAGGTATGGCTACGACGTAACAATATGTTTGTTGTAAATGGATGTGCATAATATTGTGTGTCATGGTCAGCAGAAAAAATGATACGTTATTTGCTATTTACCTAGTCTGTAATTGCAGATCTTTTTACATTGTTTGTTTATCGTCATGGCTCTTTTTAAGGGGAGTAAGATCTCCGAGTGTCAATACAAGATTACCGTTGCTTGATGTGACTAGAATTTTTAATGTGCTAAGTTTAGTTGGGCATTGGGTCTTGTATATAAACTAAATAACGGACCTCTACCTACCGTTGGTAGCATTTCTTCGTAACTATTGATTAATTGATTAGACTTCTGTCTACTTTGAGACAACTTTTTCTTCATGCAGTAAAAGAGGATGAGGCTGAGTACTGTCTGCGATAGACATAACAAGGAACTGTGCAATGTTTACTGTTGTCTCAACACTTGCGTGAGAAATAAACAGTTGATCCATTTCTCTGCAGTTCCCAAAACATTGAAAACAATGCATTCTTTAACCTAATTGTACACGATTTGAATAATGATGCTCCCTCTACACTTGTAATGGGCTCGTATTATGAAAATGGCCAAGAAAATGATGGTAATCTTATGATTTATGGACTGTTGAGCCAGTTACCATTAAAATATGCGACCTTCAGAGGTAAACACACTTTTCGGGACCGTACGCTTGAAGAACTTCTAAGTTGGTACAATAATGTGCCCAAATGAGTTCTACGTGATTTAGTAGATGATATTTTATATGGTCAGTAATCTTCAGGAGTTTTTATCGTTGCAATAAAAATCTAAGTTATTTACAGATTTGATGCAATGTTGCCACCTTTTTTTGCTGGTGTGGGAATTTTATGAGGAATTACATTGTTTTCGAATACTGTTGCGTATTTTTGATTGATACCTCTACTTCCACGTTTTGTTGGTCTTTTATGATGTCCATTTTAAGATTACGTCAGACATAAGTATTGCTGCGTTGCCTTACCTTTGGAATGAGACTAACCACGACATCTCAATCATCATCATCATCCATCATCTCCATGACGTCTCATTCCTTTTACACCTAAGTAAAACACCTAATTTTGGATTACGCTTAAAATTGAAAGCGATTATTAATCATCTCATAATCTTCTAACTTTTAATATTAAAACTGTCATCCCAAATATCATATTATGCTGACCGAATTAAATAAGACGAAACATTTAGTTTGATTATAGAAGTGTTCGGTGTGTCTTCATTTTGTTTCTCCAGCTATTTATTTATTCTAGATTTTGTTCAATGAACTTGCTCTAGTTACACTAATCCGAATGTTGCGGTCTGTCATTCATTATCATTTCTGAGAAATTAAATCAGTAAGTTGAAGTTTTTAAATGGAACTCTTCGAGAATGAATTATGTTTTAAAGACTTTGTATAATTTTGCTTTAAAATCATTCAGTTTTAATTCTGAAATTTCTGGCCTTGTTCTTGTTTCGTATCGATGGTATGTATTATATAAAATCAGTTAGGTCCAGGTGAAGGCCACGGTAGTCGTTTTAAGTTCTCTGAAGTGCAGGTGTTGGGACACATTGGATACTCCAGCAAGTAGGTCCTGGTGAAAAATGTCATAATTACACATCTTGATGTAAGAGGTAGAGCGTCACCGCCAGGAGGCAGAACCGTGAATAACAACCGTCAGAAAAATCACTACCAGCTTCACTTTTAGAACACCAGATCTCCTTTCCACGAATCCTTATCAAGATCGATCATGATGTCTAAACTAAACTAACCTATGAAAGAGACGTGTTTATGTACAGTTTTGAGTTTTATTTATTAGCTGCTCCACAACATCAGCAATCTGTGCAGTCAGTGGGTATGCGCGGGCGCCGGCCGTCTAGCCGGTTTGCGCCGGATCGTCTGACTCATAATATAATCACTATGCTATGCAATTGAAAGGAGGCAGAAGGTGCAGTATAGTAGTGTCCAAATAAAAATTGCGGAAACGAACACTAAGACGTTTTTGAAACATATCATTGGTTTAGAGTGAGGCACAGAGGGAGATATAATCGGCGAATTTCATATCAGTAATATCAGATCACTGCGAAGTGTGCTTGTAATCTTGAATCGCGTTTTGTTTAGACCTCATGTAGACCTTCTCTAACTTCACTTATTGCGAAGTAACCTTCTAACGAGCACTGCAATATAACAACTAAAATAATTATGTGCCATTGATTTGCGACAGGTTTCCTTTGCATTTATGAATAGTTCACGTAAGAATGGATAAACAATGGCTTTGGTTTATTTGTTAAGATCGACTTCACTGTCTATAAGCGATGTGAAGGCATGATTAATTACTAATGACGTGTTAAAGCTAGGTAGCTAGCTAGCTAAGGACTTGAAGCGATAAATGTTCTGTAACGTTTATCTTACTGATTACTTATGCTAATTGAAGTGTAAACGGGCTTCTAATTGGATTATCTTCATGCGGAAACCAGTGTTTAACGACCCAGAGACCAACTTGGAAAATTTTTAACTGAGCGGCTACAATAGTTTTTGTTGTACTACTATATTTACGTCGCGCGTCGTAAATAAAATAAACTTTAGTACGTACTCCTTACAATTTGCTTAATATAAAAATTGAGCTGTTCCATTGTTGCGTATAATTTAATCCTGCGTAACACGGGCCTTCGCAGTTCCACCCACCCTCAGCTCATATAGCAGTCGGACTCGCCACGACTCCAAGAGGTCTTTGAACCCTCTGGCATTCGTCAGGGAACCTATAGAACAGCTATAGTCTTACGCGGTTAGATTGAGTACTAGTTTATGGGAAGCCTACGTCTGTTCACATATTTGTAATATTGTTTTAAGGAAGTGTAAGTTGCTTGCCTTGGGGAAATATTAGATTGCATATTATGCATTTTGTTATGTATTAGTCACGTGGTGTGCGTTTGTCAAGACTCGTTTATCTGATGTTTGTTTTTAAGGATTATCTGCTGTGCATGTATTCGTAAGTTGTTCGAAAGATTGTAATCTTTTTTTGGCTCATTTCTTCTTGAAGTAAACTTGAATTTCACCACAAAGTCTGCTAGTGTACAAAAGAAGGCCAGGTCTGGTCAGACGAAGTAAGTCACCAAAAATTCACAGCTTCTTGCTTACCCATCTACTGTTTATAAAAAGGCAAAAAAAATATCGTGGCGTTTAATGAAGCATCCAAGATTTATATTGTTCACTGTAGAGCGAAAGTTTATAGCATAGCGGAACGTTTGTCTGTAAATAATGATTTATTAAACATCGTCTTCACTATGTGGGCCACGGTCGACTCGCGAAATTACCGCTGAACTCATTACCGCTAGCCGTGATAGTACTTTTACTTGTGTTTAACTCACTTTAACATACTTGGGTGCAGACTGGTGACTTTCAAAGAATTTATTCTTTCCTGTATGTACCCAGCCGTACCCGAATGGGTACGGTGCATTGTTATTCTAATTGTGTCTGTAATTGCGGGTATCGAAGAGCTACATATTTTCGAGCACCCTAAGATCTCTTGTATTTCATCTCTTCCATGGACGAACAGGGAGAGTGGAAACTGCTCATGGTTCCTTGGATATTGTACTCTGAAGTCTACTTCCACCCGTCTACTTTCTGCATTCCTTCGCGTTCAGCCTACTAAACAAATCACTCTTAAAATATTTGTTTACACAAATAATCTGCCTTTATTTGAGTAACCGAATCTCGTTAAATACTTATATTGTTTGAAGATAAATACTCCTAGTTACGTAAAATAAGAAGCTCTTAGTTAGCTTAATTTATTAATTAATTTATTACTAAATAAATTGAAATTCCTTAATTAGTCACAGAAGGATCGCCTTGGAATCCATTCAAGAATAGACTCTTGATAGAGGATGTTCTGAGGCATTCACCAACTTGGTTGAAACTGGATTCAATCTTAACTTTGCCGCTAAGTAATGCTCGCTCTATCAAGTTTCGAAGCACTCTGTTGTTACTTGTTGTTTTGCTTAACAGAGGAAAGTCTTCGATTCGCTGTTCCGAATGTATTTGATACGATATATAGTTATGTTTACATAAGGGTAACGGCATTGGCTTGCCGCCATAACTCCTGATTAAACATAACCGGTTAACAAACTAAACATGGTTTCTTTGCTTTGTTTTTGACACAATCTGATGTTTTAAATAGTTTTCGTTCGTGACTATAACCATAGTTGTTTTCATCGCACTGATGATGATAAATTATTTGTGAAGCGTCTTGTGTAGTTAGTTATGTGCGTTATTTAGTGGAAAAAGAACTGACTAATAAGGAAAAAAAAATGAATATGCTTCATTGCTTCTCATTTAGGACGGCATTGTGGGCATACCTAAGTGAACATGGAATAACATGACGAAATCTTCGTGTATAATCCGTCTCTTTTCCTTGAACTTAATGGGAGGCTCCACTTTTGGCTATGAACCGGCCCTGATTGCTATATTCTTTAATTTCGTGAACTCATTTCCTTGTATCAGGTTTCGATGCCCCAATTCTGTCTTTCAGTAACATAAACCCGAAACCACTCTGTTTTAATCTCCTATCTAAAGTAGAGCTTTACAGAAGCTTCAACTTTGACCTCGTTTTAATTCTTATGATGAAACTGATCCTAAACCATCTAGATTCTGGTTTATTTTTTTCGAATTATCTTCGAACGCAGTATGGCATACTTAATGGCTTATTTCGATAAAGAATAGTTCCTAAAAGTTCGACTTAGTGAGCTTCTTAACAATACTAAAGAAAATCCCTGGTCCAGAAATTCGAATGCGGAAGTTTCGTGGCGAGAGTCGCTATTGACCCTAGGACTAGCTGTTTGTAGGCGGCCTATATACGGAGTAGCTTCGCCTACTGTCGCCAAGATCTTTGACCTGTGTCGTCGCTTCGTCGCTAGTTTGACGCTAATACCTCGTTTGTTCAGCTTGTTAGATCTTGTTAGAAGTATTTGTTGGTTTGCATTCAAATTATTGGTTGGGATATATTTGTTTAAGAATAAGATGAGAAAAAGAATCTCCTTGATTGTTATGAGAGATGGCAATATTTTGGAACTTCACTAATCGATCCATGATTCACTTTGGACTTTAAGTATCGCTAAATAGACCTCTCGTTTAATGTCTGTTTTATTCAAAGCTTCAGCTTGACAAGTTTATAAAAGTTTAAGTGAAATTACTCTTCTCTCGCAAAGATAATTAGATAAAAGTAAAATACTTGTAAAAGCTTTGAAACTCAACACTAAAGTCACGACTGCGGACTAAAGTTTCATTACACGAAGAAATTTCTTTGCCTTCCAAGTAAAACCACCACAATTGTTCATTGAAACTCAATCTATTAAAATTATACGTGTATATGAATGATTGCATTCACGCTTCTCTAGTAATTGCACGCCGGTTCGCCGTCTCTCCCTTGTTGCGATCTTGACCGTGGGAATAAGTACTGCGAGCTGGTTTCTTTTCTACTTTTACCTGTCATGTAATTATAGGTTAGAATGTTACATCGTGCTGCTTTGTGACTTTGATTGTGGCTGTTTGTGTTTAAACTAAGTTATTGTTTTAGATTTTTAATTTCTGGCTTGATTGTGCGAGAAATTTGTTCATTTGTGGAATTCCTTTCTAAACTTTCTTCTATTTCTCTTGACTCGATAGTGTTCCCCTTCAGCCCTTCAGCATAATAGTGACTGTTTCCCACTTCCTTGTTCTGAGATCATTCGCTTACCATTCTTATTCAAACATCAGGAACTAAAAATGAAATGCATTCGTTTTCAAGCATGTGACGAGCTCGATGCTTCTGTGTTGAATTAGTCACAGTTTTAGTCTCGCGATAAGCATAATTTATTTGCCACATTTTGTTTGGTTTCTTTCTCTAATACTGCACGGTTGACTCTTTTGAATTGACTCCGAGCTGCCAAATATTTAACTGCGGAAGAGACTTTGGCCATAAACATTGCCTTTCAAACCATACTCAACAATTTCTTTCGCTTTATCCATTATAATTTTAATTGCTTTTCATAATATTAATGTAATTTATTCTTATGCTCATGAATCATTCTTCAGGAAGTTCTTTCACTTGAAAGCAAATTCATAACACGCTATACTACAAATACTCCTCTAATTTTACTTCCCATAAAATCTAATCCTGGCTCGGATTTTACGAGTCTGTTAATAAGCCGGAATGGGCTAAGCAGAAAACCAGAAACTAAAACGAAATAAGCTCACATAAGGAAACCCACCCGATTTATAATTAGCTAAGCGATGTGTTAACGGGTCAATGACACGGCGGCCTGATGCCATACGAAATCGTCACTGGCCATGCGACCAGCACATAATGATCTCTCATTTCCTCCAAAATACGAACAATGAAAGTTTTTCAGAATTTGGTCACAGGTACGCTTTTGGCACTACGCCACGTATTCCATGGGTTAGCTGGTGTTTCCTAGGATTTATTTAAGGATCGATCGCTGATCATCGATCTTGGACAACCGTTAGACACTTGAGTATTCAGTGCGTAAGGTAATGTAATGTTACCATGTGAACGGGAACAGTATCTTACTTACCGGAACTTCGTTTTCCATGAAAATGACGATCCGTGCACTTTTAGCTGATGCTTTTGGCTGATGGTGGTTTCCATTTATTATTTAGATGTCAACCTAAATAAATCAATTCATACTTAACGTGCGTGTCCTGACTTATTAATTAGCATGATAGTAACATCACCTACGTCATGTATAACGTCACGCATTTTGTAATTGATGCAATAAACTACTGAACACATGATACTCGTAAAAGAAACAGCTTTTTTCGGCTCTCGTTTTACAGTCCACTGCTCCTCCATCATTCTAATTAGCTATTTAATGCTTGTTGTCTCTATTACACCTGTAAATGTAACGACTGTTGAGTTGTTTCTATTGTGGGATGATCACTTAATTTTTATTGTTGCTTCTTATCTGATTCTTCTTAATGCGGTAAACCATTCTCACCATTTTCATTTATTATGGGTCTAAATCTCTATGGGTCTGGGACCAAGGCTTTTGCCGTTAAAAGGTTAACGTCCGTCTCGATGCGTCAAATCATCGATTTTTTTATTTCGGTCCTGATTTCCTTGTGAAAGAAATATTTGATTCTAACCCAAACAAACACGAATCATAGCTATGACGCTGATACGACGCAAATCTTCGCGTGACTAATAATCTTCAACAGCTATCACAGTTTCTTTAGCGTCAGCCCCAGAAACGGCAGAGCTTATATTTTCTTAGCACGGCACAGCGTTAACGATTTCTTCTTCAAGAGTTTATGCGACAGGTGAAGAAGGAACAATGGCGATGTATTAATTACTGTCATCTTCGAACCGAATGCTTTCAGTTAGTGACATGTTGCGTGCAACGTCTCATACGATGTTGTCATAATATCTAGTTTTTGCAATTTCTTGCGTCTGTGATTTATGTATGTGGTTAATAGATTTTTGTAGTAGGTACTCGTTTATTTATAAAGGTCATCTGACCTGTTTCTGAATTAAGGGCCTGGATTTAATGGCCGTTTGCATGTTGAATTTATAACCTTCTGCGTTTTCTTGCGTTATTTTTGCTGTTCACATCATCTACAGCTACACCATCAATTCTTTGTATTGTATCTATCTAGTCTTATACTAAAAATCGAGCTTTATATAAAATATCAACGAAGAAAGTCGAAATCAGCTCATAGATACAGAGAAAGCAAAGTCCATTATCAGTAGAGGCACGTCCAGATGCCATCCATCATCCATCAGCCTTTTCCCAACTATGTTGGGGTCGGCTTCCAGTCTAACCGGATGCAGCTGAATACCAGTATTTTACATGGAGCGACTGCTGCCTGACCTCCACAACCCAGTTAGTACTGGATAATACGATATCCCTTGGTAAGACTGATGCCATCCATCAAAGTTCAAATATAAACCAATTGACCTTGACACAGTAATCGCGTAACTGCTATAATACCTCAATTGGATCAGATGCAAGCCCGTGATAAATGGAAACTACACGCCCTCCCCCACTTGGACTATTAAATTGATTACGTATTAATTAGCAACTTTAGTCAGTTCCCGGACATTAATTCTCAGAGCAATCAGTAGATTTATTGCATGAGAGCAAGTTGTGTTTATTGATCGCTGTAGGAAGTGAAAATCGATTAATGATGCGTATTATATCTGGTTCTTCGATATTATAAAGACCATTTATATTCATGCCGTGTCTCATCGCGTTTAGATAAACTTCAATTATTATAGCTTTGCATAAAATTTCGTGCGTTTCATAAACTATTTGTGCAGTCTAGTATATACACTAGTGTACTGATTTGTTGCCAAAAATACAGAGAAGAATCTTTACGATGTTCTTTATTGCAAAGGGTCCTTGTTTTTTCGGCTTATCGTGATTCTCTCTCATACACGAAATGAATGGGAATTTTGGCGACATCCCGAGTATTCTCTGCTCTACTGATAGTAGTCTGGTCCAGGCGTATGAAATTGCCAGTGTTTCTCCCCAAGCGTTTCCTGGCACCTTGCCAGATTCTCTTTTGCTAACCAAGGAGGATGCAAGCTTACAACTACTTCCTTAATTAAATATATGGCTAGTTTCACGCGAAATTGTTATCGGTTCTAATTGGTGTCTTTAGTTATTTGCAATTTAAACGCTATTGTTTGGTTTTTTGCATCGACTATCAATATCCTGTCTTATACGACAATAAAATTCTCATGGAATTAGCTGTTTTATAATGTTAGTTAACTATTTTTATACGATACTCAGTTGTTGAAGCACTTACAATTTGAATCCCTATCATATTGTTACGTCGTACCCATACCTACAATACAAGTAGCTTCTAATAGTAGGTACCTACAACTAAGTAGGTAGGTAGTAGTAGGTATGTATCGAATGATGTAGGTACAAATTCGCAAACTACCTATAAAATACATCAGGAAGTTGTCATTGTAATTTCGACCGTACGCCCAGGGCATAAAGTACCTATTTCTTTCCTTTGTACAAAAGTTGCGGAAGTTTCTCGTAGGACAATGACCTAGTATGAATTGTCTAGAAGATTCTGGATCTTTCTCAAACGTTCGGTCGTCATATAAATAGTCGACGTGTTTGCGGGAGCAGGCAGTATTATTTTGGCTACAGTACGGGACGAATCAAAGTGAACTAGTGAGTGCGATATCTAAGCGAATAGTGATCAGTAGTGTACTTGTGATTGAGTTTGAAGTGTTTTGTGATTATTAAAGTTATTCAGTTGTTTCATCGGTAGTAATTAATTTATCCCATACCCAGCTCGTAACAATATTGACAGATCAACAACATTCATTTCGTTATTCACGTTGTAGAAAAGAGCAGGCGAATTTATCAAGCAAATAAAGCAATAGAATAGTAGTAGTGTAGTCGCTTGGGGGAGGCTTATGTCCAGCAGTGGACGTCTTTCGGCTGAAATGATGATGATGATGATGAGTGTAGTCGCTAGTTAGAGCTATGCCATCATTGCATTCCCCACTCTTTAATTACTCTCTTCTCTTTTCTTTATCAAGTTTACAATTCAGTCGTTCAATGGGATAAATTGTGGGACGTACAAATGGGACAAATGGGAGTACCTAACCATCTAGTCGGTATCATACGCCGACTTTATGAGGATGGAACTGCGACTGTTCGGATAGACGACGTTGACTCGAAAACTTTTCAGACACATGCTGGTGTTCGACAGGGATGCATACTCTCTCCACTCCTATTCAATACGTATACGGAGTGCATTATGAGAATTGTTTTAGAGCAATGGGACAAAGGCATTTCGGTGGGAGGCCGGAAGACATCTAACTTGAGATACGCCGATGACACTACTCTTCTCGTTTAAACAAAGGAAGATATGGAACACCTGTTGATACTGCTAGAGACAACGAGCCTCTCCTTCGGACTTGCAATCAACAGAGATAAAACCAAGATGATGATCGTGGACCGAGCCGAACTAAATCAACCTGACATCCAAGTGATTGGTAACTGTGAGATTGTTCAATCTTATGTGTACCTTGGTTCCACAATCACGAACACTGGGTGGTGTGAGGATGAGATTCGAAGGAGATGCGCCATCACAAAATCTGCCGTTGATAAGCTCAAAAGAGTCTGGGCCAGTCATAATATCACCAAAGCCACAAAAGCCCGCCTGATGAGAAGTTTGGTTTTTCCAATATTTCTGTACGGCGCAGAAACATGGACGGTTCGCCTCAAAGACCGACGCAAAATCGATGCACTCGAAATGTGGTGCTGGCGGCGACTGCTGCGGATCCCTTGGACGGCATTTCGGACCAATGTTTCGATCTTGGAAGAACTTAGGATAAAGGAGAGGTTATCATCGACTGTACAGATGCGAATCCTCAAATACTTCGGCCACATTGTGCGAAATGAACGCTCCATGGAACGACTTGTTGTCCAGGGGCAAGTAGAAGGCAAGAGGTCACGCGGTCGATCCCCTACGCGTTGGACAGACCTTATAAAAGCTGCAACACAAACGTCCATGGTCCAAAGCTCCCGAGACGCTGAAGACCGCAACAAGTGGAGGCGCATCGCAAGGGCTATATCATCCAAAGAGAAAATTGCATCATCTTCAACCACGACCATTCTGTCAAGAATGTACGACTAAGGAGGAGGAGTCGCTAGTTAGAGCTATGCCATCATTGCATTCCCCACTCTTTAATTACTCTCTTCTCTTTTCTTTATCAAGTTTACAATTCAGATCAAGACATGAAAAACCGTATCATTTTCGCCAGTAGTCCCCAGAAAATGAACAGCAAACATCGCAGGTTTTTCTCAATGCGAAAAAAAAAAAGAATAAACATTTATCTCGAGATAAACGGTCACTTAATACCATCGATATCATTTAAAGATTCTAATTCATAGACAGCCATTGTTTATTTCTTTTCTTATATCGAATTCCTGTCATTGCGTTGCGATAGCACGTTGCGACGACGCCGGTATGAAAGCCACTGATATCCGGATGTTCGCACTTTCGCAGTTACTCCAATGAGCTACGATGCGAACTAGTTTTTACTGTTGCCTTTTTATTGATTGCTATCGTTTAAGATTAAGCCAATTAGGCTTCAAAAAAACTAACCTGGTTTTTTTACTTGATTATTTTTAGTATTGGCGCACGAGGTTTCAATCGGCGCCGATTCATCTTTTTATCACGATTTAAAACCACTCGTTTCAGTTTTTCTAACGCTTTGTTAATGTTGGTTCCATTATTTTGAAATGTCACCCACAGTTAAATAATTATTTAATAGGTACGCCTTTGTGTACTCCAATGCTTATCCCCACGGCTATTTAATTAGTGTCCTTACATGTTTCGTGTTCATTTCCAACAATTAAATGCCTTCCTTCCGTATAATACAGTCTTTTGATCCTTTTCCTTTGAAGTAAACATTTTGTTTACCTAACGTTAGCGTGCACAAGGCACAAGGCAGTAATTTGGAACTCCATTCTCGAGGCCAGTTTTCGCAAGGCACCCCAAAATTGTTGCCGTTTAGCAACGTAACCCATTTGTGCATAAACGAAGGTGTTGGCTAATATTTGCATATAATTACACCCACTTAATGTAAGTTATTACGATACTTGTGAACTAATGTCTATATCCCGATGTGTTGTTTAAGACCTTGTGTATTATTTAGTTTAAGGTTGATGGTAATAGGCTGGCACCCTGTTACATTAACCCTTCGCTGATTACAAGCGTGATTAAATATGTGTTATTCGTATATTGGACAGCACGATTTCGAAGTATCGTGACAATATCCATTACAAGCGTGTCTATGATTAAAATTAATCATGGTCCAACGGTACAGGAAACATGACTGCGGCAATTCTGAGGTCTAAAAAATTAGCGGTGTAAAATCAGCGAAATTAAAAATAAAAAACACCGAAATTTGTTGCTTTTTTGTTGCTAATTAGTTGCTAAAAAATTTTTTTTTTTGCTCCAACCGATCGCGAAAAATCGGCAATAACGCTAACTTTTCATTAATATAGCGTGGAAATCACTGGATGTGGAATGATCGATCAAGCGAATAGGGGTCATTTTGTTGCTAATTTGTTGCTGAAAGATGCTAAAGAGAAAAAATAAAATTTGTTTTTTTTTTTATTTCGCCAAAATAAATAATGTCCACGCCAACTTAACTCTCGAGTTTTCCGTGAAAAAGCTGAATGAAAATTTGTTGCTGCTTCTACTACATCTTGTCCGAGTACAGAGAGTCAGCAACAAAATATAAAACGGAAGTCAAGAATGTTGAGAGATCGGTTTACGAAAAAACCGGCCACGCCAGGTTAATCTTGACTTTTCCGTGGAAAAACTATAGTGAAAAATTGTTGCTGCTTATACTGCAGCTAGTCTGAGTACAAAGAGTCGGTAACAAAATAGAAACCGGAAGTCAAGAGAAGTTGTATATCGGTTTACAAAAAAACCGGGCACGCCAGCTTAACTTTCCGACTTTTCCGTAGAAAAACTATTGTAAAAATTTGTTGCTGCTCATACTGCAGCTAGTCTTGAGTACAAAGAGCCAGCAACAATATAAAAATTAAAAGTCAGATTACTTTGGAGATCGGTTTACGAAAAAACCGGTCACGCCAGCTTAACTCTCGACTTTGCGGTAGATAATGCTAAATAAAGATTTGTTGCTGTTCATACTGAAGCTAATCTGAGTACAGAGAGTCAGCAACAAAATAGAAACCGGAAGTCAAGAGAAGTTGGAGATCGGTTTACGAAAAAACCGGCAACGCCAGCTTAACTCTCGACTTTTTTGTGGAACAACTATTGTAAAAATTTGATGCTGTCCATACTGAAGCTAGTCTGAGTACAGAGAGTCAGCAGCAAAATAGAAACCGGAACCCAAGAGAAGTTGGAGATCGGTTTACGAAAAAACCGGCTACGCCAGCTTAACGCTCAACTTTTCCTTAGAAAAACAATAGTAAACATTTATTTCTGCTCATACTGCATCTAGTCTGAGTACAAAGAGTCAGTAAGAAAATAGAAACCGAAAGTCGGATTAGTTTAGAGATCGGTCCACGAAAAACCGGCCACGCCAGCTTAACGTTTGCGTTTTCCGTGTAAAATGCTAAATAAAGATTTGTTGCAACTCGTTTTGCAGTTTGTCTGAATATAGACAATCAGCAACAAATAGAAACCGCAAATTAAAAACGTTTTGAGATTGATCAGTATACGGATGTCCCAAAGATATGGTAATTTTTTTTTAAGGAATACTAGAAACAGGATAGAAAATAGAATAGATGGAATGGAATAGATGAAAACTATTATAGCCCTCGAATTTGACTTATCTCAAGTCGTTTATTATGTTATGTAAACTAAATAAAAGTCTAGTATAATCTTTAAAAAAAAATACTATATTACTTTTTGCTGACTCTTTATACTCGAGACTAGCTGCAGTATAGCAGCAACAAATTTTCACGATAGTTATTCCACGAAATAGTCGAGAGTTAAGCTGGCGTGGCCCTTGTTTCGAAAACCGATCTCCAAACTAATCCGACTTTCAATTTTTATTTTGTTGCTGGCTCTTTGTACTCAGACTAGCTGCAGTATGAGCAGCAACAAATGTTTACTATAGTTTTTCCACAGAAAAGTCGAGAGTTAAGCTGGCGTGGCCGGTTTTTTCGTAAACTGATCTCCAACTTCTCTTGACTTCCGGTTTCTATTTTGTTGCTGACTCTCTGTGCTCAGACTAGCTTCAGTATGAACAGCAACAAATTTTTACAATAGTTGTTCCACAGAAAAGTCGAGAGTTAAGCGGGCGTGGCCGGTTTTTTCGTAAACCGATCTCCAACTTCTCTTGACTTCCGGTTTCTATTTTGTTGCTGACTCTCTGTACTCAGATTTGCTTCAGTATGAACAGCAACAAATTTTAACAATAGTTGTTCCACAGAAAAGTCGAGAGTTAAGCTGGCGTGGCCGGTTTTTTCGTAAACCAATCTCCAACTTCTCTTGACTTCCGGTTTCTATTTTGTTGCTGACTCTCTGTACTCAGACTAGCTTCAGTATGAACAGCAACAAATTTTTACAATAGTTGTTCCACAGAAAAGTCGAGAGTTAAGCTGGCGTGGCCGGTTTTTTCGTAAACCGATCTCCAACTTCTCTTGACTTCCGGTTTCTATTTTGTTGCTGACTCTCTGTACTCAGATTAGCTTCAGTATGAACAGCAACAAATCTTTATTTAGCATTATCTACCGCAAAATCGAGAGTTAAGCTGGCGTGGCCGGTTTTTTCGTAAACCGATCTCCAAAGTAATCTGACTTTTAATTTTTATATTGTTGCTGGCTCTTTGTACTCAAGACTAGCTGCAGTATGAGCAGCAACAAATTTTTACAATAGTTTTTCTACGGAAAAGTCGAGAGTTAAGCTGGCGTGGCCCGTTTTTTTGTAAACCGATATCCAATTTCTCTTGACTTCCGGTTTCTATTTTGTTGCTGACTCTTTGTATTCAGACTAGCTGCAGTATGAGCAGCAACAATTTTTCACTATAGTTTTTCCACGGAAAAGTCAAGATTAACCTGGCGTGGCCGGTTTTTTCGTAAACCTTGAAACCTTAAAACTCTCTTGACTTCCATTTTCTATTTTTTTGCTGACTCTCTGTACTCGGACAAGATGTAGTAGAAGCAGCAACAAATTTTCATTCAGCTTTTTCACGGAAAACTCGAGAGTTAAGTTGGCGTGGACATTATTTATTTTGGCGTAATAAAAAAAAACAAATTTTATTTTTTCTCTTTAGCATCTTTCAGCAACAAATTAGCAACAAATTGACCCCTATTCGCTTGATCGATCATTCCACATCCAGTGATTTCCACGCTATCTTAATGAAAAGTTAGCGTTATTGCCGATTTTTCGCGATCGGTTGGAGCAAAAAAAAAATTTTTTTAGCAACTAATTAGCAACAAAAAAGCAACAAATTTCGGTGTTTTTTATTTTTAATTTCGCTGATTTTACACCGCCAGTTTTTTAGACCTGCAATTCTGAATGACAATGCTAGTTATATTGCTAATTGTGATAGGTGGCGCCATCTCTGGCAGTAGGTGTGAAGTTTCAAAATATTATTGCACTAAGGATCCTTGATAGCATCGTTGGAAGACGGGGAAGCTGGTCCTCATCCGGAAGCCGGGGCGCCCTGCGGACTCTCCGTCCGCATACCGGCCCGTGGTGCTGCTCGACGTGGTGGGCAAGCTCTTCGAAAGAGTCATTGCAAACCGCCTCGCCGAGCACCTTGCGGGGACGGGGCCGGATCTTGCGGAACACCAGTTTGGTTTCCGCAAGGGGCGCTCTACGGTGGACGCTATCATGCGCGTGAGAGCCCTCACGACGGGGGATGCGGTGTCCAGGGGTGGGGTTGTCTTGGCGGTGTCCCTCGACATCGCCAACGCCTTCAACTCCATGCCCTGGAGCTGCATAAGGGAGGCACTATATCACCACACGGTATCACCGGGTGCCGACCTACCTCCGTCGAGTGGTCGGGGACTACCTGACGGACAGGGCAGTCATTTACCCCGGTCGCAGCGGAGAATGGAACCGGTGTTCCGCAGGGATCGGTTCTAGGGCCGTCCTTGTGGAACATCGGTTACGACTGGGTGCTGCGCGCCGACCTCCCTAGCGGCGTCAGCGTGGGTTGCTATGCAGACGACACGCTGGTGCTGGCACAGGGGGTGTCGCACGAGGTGGCGGCCGAAATCATGACACGCGGGGTTGCGATAGTCGTTGAGAGGATCCGGCAATTGGGTCTCGAGGTGGCATTGCACAAGTCCGAGGTCATGTGCTTTCATGGGCCTCGGAATGCGCCACCTCCGGGATCCTCACTGACGGTAGGAGGGGTATCCATCGGCGTCGAGTCGACGCTGAAGTACCTGGGACTTGTCCTCGACAGCCGGTGGAACTTCGTGGAGCACTTCCGACGTTTGGCCCCCGAACTGGAGCGGACCAGGGCTGCCTTCAGGCGGCTCCTGCCCAACCTGGGGGGGCCGAACGCCTCCTGCCGGAGGCTCTACGTGGGAGTCGTGCGGTCTATGGCCCTTTACAGGGCCCCGGTGTGGGCGCGTTCATTGAGGCGGCGAGCCGCCCACTACCTGAACGCGCCCTAAAAGGTGGTAGCCGTAAGGCTGGCCCGGGGCTACCGCACGATCTCCCGCGAGGCGGCGAGCCTCCTTGCTGGATTGCCGCCATGGGATCTGGACTAATCTGGAGGCGATAGTCCTCGCGCGCCTACATGAAGGAAACTCCGCGGCCGCGGCAAATTGTCGCTCAGCGGACAGACTTCCGGCGGGATCTCATGGCGACATGAAGAGAGCGACTGTCGCAACCCCGTGCAGGGCACGCCACGATAGTGGCGATAAGTCCCCTCTTTGAGGAGTGGCTTGAGAGACGCCACGGCGTCCTCACCTTCCGCCTGACGCAGGTCCTGTACCGAATCGGGCGGGACGAAACGTCCGGGTGTTTCCACTGTGAGGATCGACCGGAGGACACGGTGGAGCATACGGTGGAGGTGTGCCCCGCGTGGGCGGAGCACCGCCGTGTCCTCGAAGCAGTGAGTGGCGGCGGCGATCTCTCGCGTCCGGCCCTGGTTCAAGCCATGGTCCGGAGCGAGACGGAATGGGACGCCGTCACCTCCTTCTGCGAAGCAGTAATGCTAGAGAAGGAGGTGGCGGAACGTGAGAGGGAGAGAACCTCTCAACGTCCCGGCCGCCGCGGGAGACGCCCCGGGCGTCGGGGGCCACCGTAGGCGCTAGCCTGTGGACGGTGGGCTATGGGCTAGCTCGGCGTCCGTCCGTCTCATGACGACAGGCTGTGTCGACGGCGCGTTCGTGTTCCACGCGCGCCTCAAAGAGAGTCAGCAAAAAGGAAGGGGTCCGTAAGGACCGATGCCTGCCGAGTTGCGGGACTGTTCGAAAGAGATACCGTGGCCCTGGAACACAAAGGGCGATGAAGGAACATGGATGGGTTTTAGTCAGTAAGAGTCTGACACTCCCTCCTGCTCCGCCCAGAGCGGGAGAAGTATTTGATGATTTCCCATCCGATAAAAAAAAAGGATCCTTGATAGCATAACATATTACGTCTGTTATACCTGACGGGTTCTCTAGAGATGTACATATTAAAAGTACATCCTGATACCCATATTTCACCAGTAAGTCACCAGTTATGTTTAAGTCCCATGTAATTGCCGGTGAGCCTGTCGTTGATAGCACGGAAGCCACACATTCAAAAGTACCAAAAATTTACAGCGCTTGAATGAAACACAACGAGACCTATCAAAATATTTCACGTTAATTAGTGGGATTGAAAAACTGATCCTATTTGTTACAAGACGTTTAACAAATAAATCAAGCTGTTTCATCCACCAAGTTTCTGAACGCACCCTTTTGACGTTTGACAGATTACGTTTCGTTGTATGTGCGAATCGGTGCGATGACGTTTTGCTTGTCAGTGCAATTTTGGTTGAATAATGGTCGCTCCGTGCTTGTAATTTTGATGCACGCGGCTGTCTTGTAATTATTGTTTGAAAACTTTGAGTTATTGTTAATCCGATACAATCTTGATCGGTGTTTGATATTTTGTTGACATTGAGTGAAAATTGAGAAATCTCGCCATTTTGGGTCATGACCGCGAGTGATTTGTTGGTTATGTAGCCGGCCTTTGTGTTTTATTTGAACGCCGGTAATTTCCTAAATTCAGTGCTGGACTATTATATCCCCGATTGGGTTAGCAAACCGGGATAAAATTCAGTTGGACATTCGTGAAAGGTGCCACGTGTGGGATCTGAAGGTTTGATCCTGGAGTCGACGGTGCGCGCTGTGGGCGTCCATGGAACCGTCGTAATCTCACATAACTTCACATACACCACACAAACCACAGATATACTTACACCCCACCCAGATAAGACGTGACCAGGACTGCGTCACATCACCGGTACCAACGTGATGGGTAAGTGTAACTAATATTTGTTTTCCCCTTGTCGATTGGAAGAGTATTGTTTGATTAGGGCTCCGCGTAATCGCGGACATCGTGAGTCTGCTGGTGCAGTCTCACACAACTGGTAGCAGAGCGTGGTTTAATTGTTAAATTCACCACTTATTGTCGAGTTAAAAGTATTGAGAGGTCCGATTTGTTGCCCGTCAGCCTGACTCAAATTAAACATAGTCAACATAGATTGTTTGACATAATATATTATGATATGTAGTGTCCCTTGTGGCTTGTACTTTAATTTGTTAATGTATAAACAAGGTATTGCTTGTACAGGGTCGGATTTGAACTTGTAATAATTCAAACTAAGTTTTATTATTTGGTTTAAATTGTAGTTGGGTCCGGGAAAATTATTCCTGTGGATTATTTAATTGAATTTAATTTGTTTATTTGATATTTGTCCCAATGGCTTCATTGAAAGCTGTAAACCAAGCCATTGGTGGATTGACCTCACAGCTAAGATGGTTTGCCTCAGCTGCTGCGACCGCTGAGCGTCGAGACCTGGAAGAGGCCACGCTTGCCCGGTATGAGCAGTTGAATGCGAGATTGAGTGCGGTTGACACTTTGTTTGCTCGCTTCAATGAAGTGATTTTGGACTTGGACCTGGAAACATTGGGTCAAGCAGCCCGTGATAAGGTTGTTGCGGATTATGACCAGATGTTGAACCTGGGTGACATAATAAGTATGCGCGCCAGGGAAATTTTGAAGAGTCGGGACCCTGCCCAGGTCAAAACAGAGACCTCTGTTGTTGCAGGCCCTGGACTTTTGGGTAGACTGCCTACCCTGGAGCTGCCACATTTTGACGGTCACTTGGACCATTGGTTAAGCTTCAGGAACCTATTTGACAGTTTGGTTGATTCGCGCTCTGACCTCCGACCGGCCCAGAAGTTGGCTTATTTGTTGTCAGCCCTAGGAGGTGAGGCTCGAGCCTTGGTGCAGCACTTGCCGGTGACCGACTCGGCCTATCCCACTGCTCTGGAACTTCTATCCCGACGGTACCAGAACAAACGTTGCCTGGCTGATGTCCATATTGACCAGATCTTGGGGTTGCCGGCCATCACCAGAATGTCAGCGTTGCGTGCTGACCTATTGAATCCATTGCTGGCAGCGACCAACGCCTTAAAACGATTGGAGTTGCCGGTGGACTATTGGTCCTATTTTTTGGTACACTTAGTGTTGCAGCGGCTTCCGTCAGACTTGAGGTCCCGTTTTGAGCAGAAGTATGGTGGGGATAGTGCCACCCATCTTCCCCCCTTTGAGGACCTCGTCAAATTTTTGGAGGATGAGTGTCGTTTCCTCGACAACGCCCGTGGTGCCACGGGGTCAAGCCAACCGCCCTCTCGGCCGAGGGCCCAGGGACGGACTAGGACTGTCGGGCCTGGTGATAGCCGCCCTGCCCCCCGTTTTGGTGGCACCCAGAGTAATCTTGTTTGCGGCTATTGTAAGGCCACGGGACATGGCGTACCAACTTGCGCGGCCTTCTTGGAGTTGCACGTGAGTGCCCGCCGCCGAGTTGCCAATGCACGCCGTCTGTGCTTTTCGTGTTTGGGGAATCATTTTCATCGGGATTGCCCCAACCCCCGCCCTTGTTCAATTTGTAGGGGCTCACATCTGGAAGTTTTGTGCGCCAACGCGAACCGCTCTGACAGACCAGCCTCTGATGGGGGTTCGCGCAGGGGGGGGTATGATGGAGATGAGCACCGGGCTTCTCGCTCGCCGGATCAGAGTCGAGGAGGGGCCTGCAACTTGACCGCCGCACTCCACCCCCCGCGCCAGTTGATCGGGAGCCGCGCGACCGCCGATTGACCTCCCCTCGTGAAGGCGACTATGCAGCTGCTGGTAGGCGACGTTGGCCAGACCAGCACCGCCTTCCCTCCCCTCCGTTGGCGGAACGTCCCCGTTTGGAGACGCGCCCCCCGCCACTCAGGCGTCAAGTGAGATATGCCCCTCCAGCGATGGCGCGCGGCTCGGGACATCGCGCGGATGAGGAGTTTGACTACTATCCTCATCGGGATAGACCCCAGCCTGGATGCGGCGATCGGTCGCCGCCCAGGCATTACTAGGAAATTGGCGTCTGTCCTGTCCCGCTAACGTACCTCCCCAGATCGACACGGTTTTGTTGCCAACGGCATCGGTCAGGGTCTGGGGACCCACGGGGGACTCTGTTGTGGTCCGTGCCATTTTGGACACGGGAGCCCAGGGTTGCCTTTTGTCGTCTTGGTTAGCGGGTCGGGTGAGCCTGGATGTCCGTGCCTTTTCAGGCACGATTAATGGAATAGGCGAAACACCTATCCCGACTGTTGAGGGACAAACCTTATTTGGGCTCACTCCTGTGAGTTGTTTGGACCCTAAGTTTTTTCCTTCGGCCATTGTTCTGACGAGTATTTTGGGCTGTCATCCCCAACGTCAGCTGTCGCCTGATATTGTCCGTTTGACGTCAGGCCTGGATTTGGCTGACCGCCGGTTTGATTCCCCTAATACAACTCATTTGATATTGGGTTCCGATGTACTAGGGAGAATATTGTTGGGTAATATGAAAGTCTTGCAGCCGAACGGTTTGGTGGCTGTCTCGACCATCTTTGGCTTTGCGGTGATGGGCCCAGTGTTGAAGGCTCCCCCTCCACCTGAGCCTGATTTTGCGTTGGCGTGTGGCTCCGCTCTCTCTGACGCTGTTCAGAGGTTTTGGGAGGTTGAGGAGCCACCGCAAGTGGCCCGCTTGAACCCGGAACATGAGGAGTGCGAGTTGTTCTATCAGAACAACACAGGTCGACTCCGTTCCGGTCGGCTCGTAACACGGTTGCCTTTTGTTGCAGTTCGACCACCTCTCGGCGAGTCCAGACCTATGGCCGAGAAGAGATTGTTGGCGATGGAGCGCCGTATGGCCAGGGATCCGGTGCTGCGGCAGAAATATTTAGATTTCATGCGTGAGTACGCAGACTTGGGACACATGTCGGTGTCAAATTTGGATTGGCGCTCAGTTGAGCATTACTTTCTGCCGCATCACGCGGTCCTCAAGGCATCCACCGGTAAGCTGCGCACAGTGTTTGATGGGTCTGCGCGGACTTCCTCTGGTGTCTCTTTGAATGATTGCTTGCACTCCGGCCCCAAATTGTTGAGGGACCTTTGTGATGTCATCACGTCTTTTCGTCGTCATCAAGTAGTCTTTGTGGCTGACATCAAAATGATGTTCCGGCAAACGGTTATTCACCGGGATGACAGACGTTATCAGTTGATCCTGTGGCGAGAGAATCCCCGGGACCCCATGGTTGTTTATGAGCTCAACACGAATACGTACGGCCTTCGATCGAGCCCTTTTGTTGCTATTCGTTCGCTTTGGGAGCTCGCGGACCGAGAACGCTTGAGGTTCCCTCGGGCGTCCGCCATCTTGAAAACGGACTTGTATGTTGATGACGTCTGCACTGGGGCTTCCACGGTTGAGGAAGCTATCCTGTTGCGTGACGAGTTGGTTCAAATTTTGGATTCCGCTGGCTATGAGTTGCGTAAGTGGGTGTCCAACTCGCCAGCACTGTTGGAAGATGTGGAAGAGGATCATAAGCAGGATCCTCATTTGTTTGAAAATGCTGGCAACCCTGCTATGTTGGCCGTTCTCGGCGTTCAGTACCGACCAGTCCAAGACACCTTTACGTATGATGTCGATTTGGAGTCACCACACACTTGGACTAAACGACTGGTATTGTCTACTGTCGCGAGAACCTTTGACCCGAATGGTTGGATATGCCCGGTATTGTTTTGGGCGAAATGTTTTCTCCAGCGTCTTTGGACCGCGCAACTTGGTTGGGATGAGCCACTTCGGGAAACCCTTTTGGAAGATTGGCTCCAATTTGTATCCGCACTTCCTGCGGTCAACGAGGTCGCGTTACCACGCGCTATCCTCCCCCCTGGGAACTATACTGCTACCCTTCATGGGTTTTGTGACGCATCTTCGCACGGTTATGCAGCTGTTGTTTATCTGCGCACCGTCAGCGCGACAGGCCAGGTGAAGTTGTCACTGATCATGGCCAAGAGCAAGGTGGCCCCCCTCCGGACGGCATTGACCATCCCTAAGCTAGAGTTGTCAGGGGCGGCGCTTCTTGTGCGTCTCTTGAATCACGTTGCTCAAACTTTAGGTGGATCTGTGAACATTCGGAATTCTTACGCCTGGACGGACAGTCAAATTGTTTTGTGCTGGTTGAAGACGTCCGTCCACTCCTTGGAGGTCTTTGTGGCGAACCGAGTGTCACAGATACAAAATTCCGAAACGCCTTTGATTTGGAGGCACGTGCCTGGAGACTTGAACCCCGGCGACGTAGCCTCACGTGGGTGCATGGCCCCCCGCCTGATTGTGCACCCCCTTTGGTGGGGACCGGATTGACTGACTCGCCCCGAGGATGATTGGCCTCGAACGCCAATTTTGATGTCGGATCCTTTGCCCGGGCTTAAGGTGCTCGCTGTTGGGACGAAGGACCCTCCGTTTGATCCGGATATTTTGTTGAATCGATACAGCTCCCTCGACAAATTGTTGAACGTTACCTCGTGGATCAGGCGTTTTGGTCACAATGCTAGGAATCCAGGGGACAAGCGCCTGTCACCGGTTCTCTCTCCTCAAGAGCGACAGGAGTCACTCCTCCTGTGGGTTCGCTCTGTGCAGGCCGTACACTTTGAGAAGGAGATCGAGACCTTGAAGTCCGGTAGAGTTAAGTTGTCGGGAGCCGTTAGTAAGTTGAACCCCTTTTTGGATGAAACGGGTCTTTTGCGTGTTGGTGGACGGTTGAGGCACTCTAGCCTTCCTTATGGGGTCCGTCACCCCCTTTTGTTGCCCAAGGCGGGCCATTTGATTAAATTGTTGGTGACTGATCGTCACATTAAGAACTCGCACGCCGGTTGCAATGCGCTGTTGGCCATTCTGCAGCGAGAGTTTTGGATTTTGTCGGCTCGTCGTACCATTCGTAGCATCGTCTTCCGTTGCATACCGTGTTATCGGACTAAGGCCCCAACGATGCAGCCCCAGATGGGAGACTTGCCTGCTGATCGTGTCAATGAGGCGAGGCCCTTTGCAGGCGTAGGAACGGACTTTGCTGGTCCCTTTTCGATAAAGACGTCTACCCTTCGCAATAGTAAAATTGTCAAGGCTTATTTGTGCGTATTTGTCTGCCTGTCAACTAAGGCAGTGCACTTGGAGCTGGTATCCTCCCTCTCGACGGAGGCCTTTGTGGCAACTTTGGATAGATTTACGTCTCGCCGTGGGTTACCTTCTCTGATCAGGTCTGATTGCGGTACCAACTACAAGGGTACAAGTAACTATTTGAAGGAAGTGTATGACTTTCTTAATGAGAGCCAGGTTGACATTGGTAACAAATTGGCCCGTCGAGGGGTCGCTTGGTTGTTTGACCCGCCAGCCTGCCCCCATTGGGGGGGGTATTTTTGAGGCCGCGGTGAAAGCGGCAAAGGGACTCTGGCGGAGATTGTTGGGAGACACCGTTCTCACCTTTGAGGAATTAGCTACGGTATTTTGTCGCATTGAAGCGGTACTAAATTCGCGTCCATTGTGCCCGCTCTCTTCGGACCCTAACGATTTGGAGGCTCTAACCCCGGGCCATTTCTTGATTGGACAGCCACTTGTCGCTCTGCCTGAGTACCCTTTTGTTGATGTGAGCCAAAATCGGCTATCGCGGTTTCAGTTGGTGCAACAGCTCACTCAGAGCTTTTGGAAGCGTTGGAGCTTAGAGTATCTGCACATTCTCCAGCAGCGCGTCAAGTGGACTGATAAAACTCATCCGCCCAAGATAGGAGACCTCGTCCTTATTAAGGATGCCAACCTTAAGCCTCTGTATTGGCGCCGGGGGCGCATTCTCAATTTGGTGGCTGGCACCGACGGGGTACCTCGTTTTGCTGAGGTTTTAGTGGATGGATCGGTTATGAAGAGAGCGGTCGCAACCTTGTCAAGACTGCCAATTGATTAGCGGACGGGACGGCCCGTCCGGGGGGGGTAGATGTTTCATCCACCAAGTTTCTGAACGCACCCTTTTGACGTTTGACAGATGACAGAGACGTTTCGTTGTCTGTGCGAATCGGTGCGATGACGTTTTGCTTGTCAGTGCAATTTTGGTTGAATAATGGTCGCTCCGTGCTTGTAATTTTGATGCACGCGACTGTCTTGTAATTATTGTTTGAAAACTTTGAGTTATTGTTAATCCGATACAATCTTGATCGGTGTTTGATATTTTGTTGACAATTGAGTGAAAATTGAGAAATCTCGCCATTTTGGGTCATGACCGCGAGTGATTTGTTGGTTATGTAGCCGGCCTTTGTGTTTTATTTGAACGCCGGTAATTTCCTAAATTCAGTGCTGGACTATTATATCCCCGATTGGGTTAGCAAACCGGGATAAAATTCAGTTGGACATTCGTGAAAGGTGCCACGTGTGGGATCTGAAGGTTTGATCCTGGAGTCGACGGTGCGCGCTGTGGGTGTCCATGGAACCGTCGTAATCTCACATAACTTCACATACACCACACAAACCACAGATATACTTACACCCCACCCAGATAAGACGTGACCAGGACTGCGTCACATCACCGGTACCAACGTGATGGGTAAGTGTAACTAATATTTGTTTTCCCCTTGTCGATTGGAAGAGTATTGTTTGATTAGGGCTCCGCGTAATCGCGGACATCGTGAGTCTGCTGGTGCAGTCTCACACACAAGCTGTATATCAGATTGGACATCGCACAAACCACGCTACACTAATAAAATATTGATTGATTGAACGCAACAAATGAAATTATCAGGTGAGAGTGAAATCGGTCGTTGTTCGAAGTTCTGGCGGCCTTGGTAACTGCGGTTATCACTAGTCACGTTTTATGGGAAATACGAACACCTTATGCAGTGAATGGGGGTCGTATTTTGAACAACAGAGCTGAACTGTATTGCGAACCCGAACATTTCGTACTTTTAGTAATAAGGATATTTTAAACAATACCATTTTAGATGCTGTAGTAACTTTACTGATTACACATTACACAAAATTTAACCTTTACCCTGATCTTGCAACCTTTACAGGAAGCACTAACGAATGTTGACTGAGGAATCCAAGGCTAAAGCTACAAAACATTGTTCTAGTTTTGAGTTGCGTCAATATGGGAATGGGAAGTACTGAAACTACTTCTACTTGTAGACAGTTACTTAAACCCTTTGAAGGGTAACCAATGTAACCAGTCCTGGGGACCATTAGTAAAGAAAATGTACGATGTGATTTATGGGATCCCACCAGGCTAGACTACTAGCATGTGGCTTACTGCTATAACCATAATTGAATTCGCTCAACAGTAAATCCAATGCACAGTCAACGTTTGTTCACAAACGTGACCAATGGACGTATCGCAAAGCATATTTCCAATAACGGTGTTTTTTGCTTGCTTTATTTTGGCGATTCGTTCCACTTTCGTTGGGTCCGCCGAGCGTAACCATGGCGACGGTAGTGTGTTCAATATTAGAAGCTACGTACTGCGAAATGGGGAGTGGATGACGAATGTTTTTTAAGTATCTGGAGTTTAATTTACTTGTAGGAGTCGGTTCGATGTTGATTTAGACGTAGCAGCTGTCAGTCAACTCCTGATAATATTATTTTTCTCCGGCAGTCTTGAAAACTTGATTTGTTTTTTCGCTGACATTTTTATTTTGAAGATTTTTTGTTTTCAATTGTTGCTAAAAGAACAGATGGGCAGTTTCATTTTTTGTCACATCTGTACCACGTGCTTTTTGTTTATTGTCTTAATTTACATAACTAGTCGCGTTATGGGTTTGCGTAATAATTGAGTAATGTAATAATTCTATACAAAAATGTTTTGGGAATTTTTTTTGTTATTCATAGAAACTTAATATGAATCTAAAAACATCATTCATCTTAAAACCCCTAAAATATTTGTAAAATCCTCATAACCTTAATTTTTAGTTAGCAATTCATGAACCCTGCCCTGCAAAGTCTAATTTTATTGCTGTCATCGAGTTCATCATAAATTTTTAATAAGTAGCTTTTTTGATACAGTTGCTCAAAAAGTGGTGTATTGCAGGGACGTATAGCGTTCGGGATGTGGGCTATTACATACTAGTGCTTTTTTTTACCTTTCCCGAACTCGTGCGTTCTCTTTCCCAACTGTCAAAATAATGTCTATTAAAAAGAAAAACCAACCATGAAGTTTTTACTAAAGAGTTTTTGTGATTCATACAAATACGTATATTTCTAAAATGAAGCGATTATTATTTCAATATCAGATTTAATGATTTAATTGAATGAGTTAGGTTTGGTTTCATTTCATTTCATTTTCATTTCATGTCAATAAAAAAATCTACTGAAGACTAAGCTGTATGGATAGTTCCCTTTGCCTACCAAAATGGGTGAAGAAAAAAAAAAATACACTAAAAGAAAAACAAAAAAAAAACACTAAAACAAAACCACAAAAAAGTGAAAAATAACTTTAGCTTCAGAAGCCGGTGAGAAAAACACCAAATCAATCAAAGGTCAAGCTTCAGAAGTCGGTGACCTTGTTTAATTGATTTAGTGTTTTTGTCACCGACTTCTGAAACTTGACCTTTGATTGATTTGGTGTTTTTCTCACCGGCTTCTGAAGCTAAAGTTATTTTTCACTTTTTTGTGGTTTTGTTTTAGTGTTTTTTTTTTGTTTTTCTTTTAGTGTATTTTTTTGTCCTTTTCTTTTTGTGTTTTTTTTGTTTGTTGTTTTTTTTGAAGTCGGTTTTATTTTTGGCAAAAAAGTTTTATTTTATTTTTCCATTTTTAGTTGTAATATCCTATACTTACAAATATTTGCTATGCATTCATTGTACATGGTTAACAATACATGTCATGGTAATAGGCTTATCCCCAATAAATGGAACATAACATGCCATAACTGTCGAAATCTGGGTGTACTGTACACATCTATGTACCCCTCAGAGCAAACAGGTGTAATGTTACGTCATGATGTTGTTTAAACAATGAACATCCAACCGATTGGAGCTATCACAACAGATTTGCCGTCTATTTTTGAAGAATTCCATTGTATATCTCCGAAGATCAGCGTCAGATCTTCACCAAATTAAAATGGGACCACCTCAGGAGTATACTCTTTCAAGTAAAAAAAGAATTTTGAAAATCGGTCCACAAATGGGAGAGAAATCAGGTAAATTGTACACTTCTGCGTACCCCCTCAGAGCATACAGGCGTGATGTTCCGTCATGATATTGTATAAACAATGAACATCCAACCGATTGGAGCTATCACAACAGATTTGCCGTCCCTTTTTGAAGAGTTCTATTGTATATCTCCGAAGATCAGCATCAGATCTTCACCAAATTAAAATGGGACCACCTCAGGAGTATACTTTTTCAAATAAAAAAATAATTTTGAGAATCGGTCCACAAATGGGAGAGAAATCAGGTAAATTGTACACTTCTGCGTACCCCCTCAGAGCATACAGGCGTGATGTTCCGTCATGATATTGTATAAACAATGAACATCCAACCGATTGGAGCTATCACAACAGATTTGCCGTCTCTTTTTGAAGAGTTCCATTGTATATCTCCGAAGGTCAGCATCAGATCTTCACCAAATTAAAATGGGACCACCTTAGGAGTGTACTCTATCAAATGAAAAAAGAATTTTGAAAATCGGTCCACAAATGGGAGAGAAAACAGGTAACATACATAAAAAAAAAAAAAAAAAATACATACACACGAACATATAACCTCCGCCTTTTTTGAAGTCGGTTAAAAAAACTCCTTATATTCTACGGTTGGCGCCATTTTCCAGAAATTTACTTTGCGAGTTTAGTTGTTTGTTGCACAAAATGAGTAATTTCGACCCTATTTTTTTTTAAATAACACCACCGGAACTCAGTATAATTGCACAAAATGCTTCGGAGAACATTTTACCGGAAAAGTCAAAAAGTCTTTACATATCTAAATACGACGAATTTATTGCGTGGAGAGAAGAGAAAAAAGCAAATCGTTTTTCAGAAAATGTTATGTTGGCATACTTCTCCGAACTCTCAGCAAAATTAAAACCACGTCTACGTTATGGTCGAGGTTTTTATTATTTTATTAAATTGCTTCATTTTTTCGCAACTGTATTAAAAATAGTCGTTCAGTACACCTGCGGAACCGTCATTGCAACTTGTTCCGACTGTCAACCTTCGCCTTCGGCTGCGCCTCGGCTCGGGTAGACATTTGTCGGAACTCTTTGCAATGACAGCCTTTCCGCACTTGTAATGAAATATACCATCCATTCGCTGCTGAGTATAGAACCGTTTTCCCCTTTTCGTCTGGTTGTTGCTAGTCATTGCGATCGTTTTACCTGTTTATCATTTGGTTACAGCAGTCCACTGCTATTCCTCCAACATCTCATAAGTCTCATGCAGCTGCTGTCAGCCACTCTGCAGAGACCGCTCCATCTAACTCGGCCACGTAGCTTTTTTACAGCAGTTCACTGCCCTTCATGTTGACTCTCGGTAACTCATCCAGCTTCTACCAGCCACTCTGCGAAGATCGTAGCTCCACATAACCTGGCCACCTAGCAAGGTGTTACCCCCACATTGGGACCCAAATGCAAAAATCCAATTGCAGTTCAGTCTACACGAACTAAAAACGTTATGTCTATTTTCCTACACATGTGAAAGCATGAATTCTTACGATGACAGTGTAGTGTGTAGTTGCGTACGTCTGCGGTATTCCGCTCGGATAATTTATTACTGGCTCAGTTGATGCGGACGACCTTATCACAATGCTCTGCGAACACAATGTAAGCATAATCTGTTCTGCGTACATGGCTTTTGTTCGGTTTTTGTACAAAAAGGCGCTTTCTAGGTACGTTTAGAGGTGACGATTGGTTTTTGTGATTGTTATAGGTACGGCACTAGTGAATCATGCAAAGTTCTGGCTAGTTACAAAAAAGTCATGAAATAAAACCTTATTATTTTGTACGATGATCATTGATCGTGCAAAGGTGCCAGAGTTATTGACACATCAAATCATTTGGAGGTTTTCCATTGGCAAATTGGCAATTTTCGTATTTGGATCTCCCAAATGTATGTAAATTCAGCTTAATTAATCTGTAGTTAAGGATTCAGTTGGGAACGATAATTTCAGAAATTCCTTCTACAATTTTAAAGAGTATGTATAGACTCATCTACGGAGAAAGTTAAGAGGCTTAAATTGGTACCGTTTGCCCATAACATGTGAATCTCTTTTTAAAAAGAGGTACGTTTGATATTTTTACCTCTGTTACAAAAGTTACTTAATCATGTACTGAAAACTAACAAAATAAGATTTTTATCATGAATTATCAGGTCACCAACTTATATTTTCATTCGTTTTGTAATTACTGACAAAAATTGAGATCATTGACTCCATGATTTCCAATTATCTTACCATCCGTGGCTCTTATATTTCTGACTGTGATGGTATGGGGTATGCTCTTCGTATTATTTTTTATGAACACCTTTTTCTTTTGTCATAATATTATTCAGATTATTTGTTGTATTTTCTGTTTTATCTTCTTTGTCTCGTATCATTCAGATGCTCAATATTCTATAAATTATAACGGTCCACGTCGTTACTTCAATGCAACGATACATGTTGAATAATTCGGTCGTCGCAGGTCGACAGCCTTGACCCGTTAATATTTCAGCGTTTACATTATACTGGTCGTTGGCCTATTATTCAATAATACTTGTTTACCTATGACTAAGAGCCAACTGTTTTGGCAACAAAATTTTCTTTAAGAAACTTATTACTAGTCATTTTATTACCTCTCAGTCGATCCTTAGGTTCTCTGCTAGAAATTGATCCGGGGTTAAATTCTCCAATCGTCATGTCTTATGTCCTATGTATTGTTTTCAGCTATTTCTATTGGATCTCTTTTTCTCTTGGTTTTAAACATCTCAATGTTACCAACTGCCTGCTGCTAGGTCTTCAACTACCACTTGTCTTATCCTTATTACCTGTTGAGCTGATGACTCACAGTAATCGAATATGGCAATAACTCGATGCAAAGTGCTTTAAATTACCATAAACGATGTGATCGATAAGAAATAGCTCGACAAAATCTCAACTATCATGTAGATGGAAGCACTTGTGTATCTAAATAAAACGTTAACGTGGACTACACGAGAAGGTCAATTTTTGTTATTAAATCTAAGTAGTTAGCTAGCTAGTTTTTGAGCAGAATTAACTTCGGTGTCATTTTTAGGGTTCCGTACCCAAAGGGTAAAAACGGAACCCTATTACTAAGACTTCGCTGTCTGTCCGTCTGTCCATCTGTCCGTCTGTCCGTCTGTCTGTCACCAGGCTGTATCTCATGAACCGTGACAGCTAGACAGTTGAAATTTTCACAGATGATGTATTTCTGTTGCCGCTATAACAACAAATACTAAAAACAGAATTAAATCAATATTTAAGGGGGGCTCCCATACAACAAACGTGATTTTTTTTGCAGTTTTGTCTATTTTTTTTAAATAATGGTACGGAACCCTTCGTGCGCGAGTCCGACTCGCACTTGGCCGGTTTTTGTATAATAATGACTAATAGAAGCGATATCCGGCAAAAAATCAGGCACTTGCAAATTGAAATCCCTAAGTCTATGGAAGTCGATTTTCAGCCCACCGTGTGGCGCCACTTTCAGACTTCCTCTTATATACTCATTTCTTACTTTATCCATTCGCGTAACACCACACATCCCCCTTAGCATCCTCATCTCCGCGATATGCAAATGCCTTTCATTCATCCCTTTTGTGGCCCAACATTCTGATCCATACAAGACAGCAGGTCTAACCATTGTCAACCACCATATAATCTGATACACGCGAATATTCGTAACTATACAGGAATCGCTCCTGTGATGTAAGTTTATAAGATGACTGTTAGCTGCCACAATAAACCTGATGAAAAGTTAAAAACCTTTGAATTGCAGCAGTTGAACACAACCAGACACCTAACAAAGAACCACTTGATTCTGAACAAGGTCGGAAAACGAAATTAAAACTCCCTATTGTTTACATGATACGTTTTGAAATTGTTGGTCGTTTTGTTTATACTCTCGCTAATAAAGGGGCGCGTCGGGACCACAGGCGACTGGGGAAGGTCGGTAACCTTGTCCCGACTCTATAATTAGCTCTTTGTTTAGTTTGACTTTTCACTGTCATCCATTTATTGTCCGTGGAATTGATGAGGATGCTGCTAGGACTCGTTAATGTTAATGGGAAGCTCTATTCTCTTTGTCTATTTTTTCCGTAGTATTCCCAGACGTATTGCTTGCAAAATCTCTTTCTCCTATTATATAGCAATACGTACAAAAGACACTCAGTTGTGAATATGTCGAGGGTTCTTTTATTAAATTACATTATGTACGTTCATTTACGTTGTATGTTCGGTTATTATGTGTGCCAAAAATCCGCAGCGGTGACTGAGAGTCACGCCAATATTAACTTTCCTTGCTTATGTTGTATCCGTGAGTAAAGTGATATCTTTGATATTTGATTTTTGGATTCATTGAAATTGAATACTTCACTCCTACAAACTTCATCTTAATGAACTGTTTGAAATGGGAAGTCCAAATATTTTGAAAAGAAACAGTTGAGCTAGTAAACGGATATTTATTCAGTAAACATAATTATGATAGACTGAAATCATATTACAAAAACACCAACTTCCTACATTTTTATAAACCGTGCAGCCACACAAGGCAGTTTGTTTAATGCGTCTAGTCACCCCCCCTTGGAAGCAGACGACCCCGCCCCCCCTGTGGACGTATACAGATACAGAGATGTACTGTCGATGTATTTAATTAGTCTGTGACTTGTTACCTTATGATGTAGCCCTGGTATATTACTTTTTTTTTCCTGATGGGAAATCATCAAATGACTCCTCCCGTTCTGAGCAGGAGGGATAGAGTGAGAGTAAGGGAGTGTTAGACTTTTACTGACTAAAACCCATCCATGTTCCTTCATAGCCCTTTGTGTTCCGGGGCCACGGTATTTTTGTCGAACAGTCCCGCAGCCCCGGCAGGCATCGGCCCTTGCGGACCCCTTCCTTTTGCTGACTCTCTTTGAGTCGCGCGTGGAACACGAATGCGCCGTCGACACGGGCACACGCACACGGCCTGTCGTCATGAGACTTACGGACGGCGAGCTAGCCCATAGCCCACCGTGCACAGGCCCGCGCCTACGGTGGCCGGGGGCCGCGTGGCTCCCGACGCCCGGGGCGTCGCCCGCGGCAGCCGGGACGTAAGGTTCTCTCCAGGTTGGACGGCTGGCGAAGAGAATCATATTTTCGACTTGAAAACTGCACTTCCGAAGTTGATTTCAATGTTAATAATCCTGAAACGTTAATATTTCAATTTATGACAAGACTTAGAGAACGTGTATGTATATTGCAAGATAGTCTAGTCTCTTGCATGACCAAAACTGATTACAAACTTCCCAAGCGGGATGCTCATAATTTATCATCGGACTTTGCACCAGAATTGTGGCGCTAGCAATTTCTATAACGGTTTTGGCAACATATTTCTCGTAGACATGGCTGAAAGAATCCATATTTCACCCTGAAAATAAAACCATTCTTAGAAGAACTTGTTTTTGCCAGTTTTGCTAATCTACATGTCTATAAAAAATCTATTCATAGTTTTGTAATACATACAGCAAGTGTTTAAACTGTCATGCATTTTGTTTGCACAGCCTTTTCAAAAGGACGTTACTCTGCTGCCTTTTGTACAAATGTGATTTTAATTCTTTAGAATGTCTCATGAATGTTTCGACTTTCAATGAAATGCGTTTGTTTGTTGCTTAATTACCCCTATTAAAGTTAATAATAAAAAGTTAGAGTAAACTTTTTGTACCGAAACTTTTCCCACATTCTTGAAAATACTGACTACTTCTAGAAGGACCTTGCAATAATTGTTTATATTCACCATTTTCAGGCCGGGTCCATTCAGCGATCGTCTCTGGGGTCAACTTGGAGACGAGGTCGGTCACAGTGGAATGGTACGAGCGTGGCGAGACCAAGGGCAAGGAGGTGGAGATCGACGCCATCCTGGCCCTCAACCCCGAGCTCGCAGTCGGACCCCCCAGGCACCACACACCACACCTACAACCGATGCCCAACAAACTCGCCAGGGTAAGAGAACTCCTCTTCAAAACTTCTGCGCGCCTGCTACTTCTATAAGAAGTAGGTCTATGTTAGAGATCGTTTAATAGTGGAAAACATTTTCATAATGCTTGCAATAGAAGGTGTGAGTAACATCTCTTAGGAATTCATATGCGCCTAGTACAAAGTGAAACGTTTTAGTATTATGTAAATTTTTCGTCAAGCGTGATCGGTTAGTAAATCATAGATATGAATAAATAAATGCTTGTTATTGAATGAAAGTTAGAAACATCTCTTTAGAACAATGCGTGCCTAGTACTTAGTTTAGAAAATGAAACTAACGTTCTTATGTACGCAAATCGTGATGGATTAGTTCCATGCTTGAATTAGTTATGTGTTACTAATATCATCATCTAAGTCGTTGATATAACAAAATGATTTCATTCATTCATACACCCAACCGAGTACTAATCTGTAATTAACACATTGCATCATGACCGTTTTGAAATTAATATTTATAGCAATGAGTACATTATACACGTAGGTAATGCAGGAACGTGGCAGCCTTGCTTTCATTACAGTCCAATTTATTTTAGCCCCGTTAACTCTTATTATAAACTTCAGTGCAATAAATTCTAGTTGTTAAGGTCTGCTCATATTGCTTGGCACGGATCGGCGATTTCAAGTTGCAACACATAACGTAGCCTATTTCATGTGAAGGTGATTCTGATTACTAATTTTAATTTTTAAAGCAGTACATTCACGATATCGTGAAAATTATTATCCAACTTTTTTGTGTACTGTTCTACTGTTCAACTAGTTGGTTTTCTGAGGACAGATAGTTCACTTCTACTCTAGCATAGAGTACCTAGGTGAAAAGTAGAAACTTGCTTTATCAAAACGTAAAAGAAAAGTAACGTGTAAAATTGCAATGTGACCAGACCTTAAAGCATTTCCTCACGGCAACAACAAAGGTCAAATCGACCTAATTTTTGCTGAAAGCCTGCAGTAGCCATTTGCTTGCTTTCGCCTACAGTTTGCGCCTCTAATCGATTGTTAACTTTAGCGATAAAGCTAAATGAAAGCTTTAGTTAGTTTTATCGATTAGTAAGGGCGTCCGAATCGCGTACCAAGCCGCGATCACTCTCATTGTTTGGGTTTTGGAGAACAGTTGCTAATAGACGCCACGCCACAGTTGTGTCGACATATCCGCGTAAGGCGAATGTGCCCTCTGCCCATGACGCCACGACACCCGTCACATCTTTTCATTTTAATATTCATCATGAACTTCTCTAAATCGCTCATTTAGCAAAGCCGGCTTTTGTTGAGTGTGCAGTGACGAAATTTTTTCGAAATCCTGTCGATGCGTGACAAAAATTGCATCGGTATCATGGCTGTCACACAACCGCTGGAGAAAATGTAGACATGTTCCCATACATCTACAACTTGCAGGTGACTATTTGTAGCTAGCACCGTAGCGATCATAGCTTGACGAAATGTTCTTTTTTTTCTCTGTAAGATGCACAGTTGCCAAGGCGACGCAGTTTGTTAGAGCACGCCGCTGAGTAACTAAAATCACGATAAACTTCGTACACTGTTGTAGATATAGGTAAACACAGAACTAGTTATGTGACATGTATACCTTATAGCTAGATAATTTCGATGTTCACGAAAACACCGGCTGATAGTCGCGTGTCAAGTAGTGGCCGGCTCTCGGTCCCACGATGATTGATGGTTAGACGTATAGACGACCTTCCAACCAGTATGGGTACGTTTGACGCATGCCGGGACACCGGTCGCATCGATTTTCCACAAGCCGTGCAAGCATTTCAGTTTCACTTTCAACTCGAAGTCCATTAGGGACGCACCTCGTTTGCGACTCTTGTTTATAATAAGCAGGCGAAGGGCGAAGCGCCGGAGCTTTGAGTAAGTGGTTGCACCGTGTTTTGTCATGTATCATTGGCACGTGTATGTTTGACATGGCCGCGAAGGACCCGTCCGGCTCGTCGTCGGACGACGGCGGCTTCCTGCGGGAGAGCGCTGAGGGCGACGCCGCGGCCGACTCCGGACACACGCTGCCCGTGCGCAACTCACGATCGGTACAGTCTACGCACTTACTAAACGCATCATTCGCACGCCGGAGTCCGACGCGTACGCACATCTTGCTGCGCCGCTCCGATACCACCTTATTTTTTTATTTTCACACCTTTTCGATTACGTTGCTCCACGATCTATGATTTGCACACGAACGGCTTGTTATGGTGTTTTGTTTGACTGTAATGGATTGTGCTTTTGTCACGCCTGTTATAACTCGGACGACAATGCGATACGGTTTGCGCAGCGGCTTCGGCGTAACAAAAACATAGTCCAATGGTTATAATGTAGTAGTTTGTATAATGTCAATGTACTGTATATTTTTTGCACTCATTCATTGGACTTTTTGACCGACTCGGCTTTTGTAAAAGTTGAACTAGAAATCCAATTTGCAATCTGTGCTGCAGAAATGCAAATATAGTGTTTATGGCTCATTTATCAGGTGTTTAAAATGAGTCTAATTTGGTCATCGTCAATGACATCAACTGATGATTCATCTTCCCACGCTGCTTTGACTTGTCTTATCGGCTCTTAACGGAAATATTTCTTACGTATGTTGTAAATAATGACCAATTGCATTCGCCTGTTTCGGCGTAATTGAATCAGCTTAAGCTTTTTGGTTTTTATGTTTTTGTTTGAGCTACTACAAAAACTAAATTCTGTTGATTAAATGTTTCTCATTTTCTGTTTTTTTTTCATTTTTTGTTTTTTTTTTTAAATATTTTGTTGAAATTATATGATTAGATAAATTAAGATAGATTATGTATGAGAACAGTTTTATTTTGAGTGTACTGTATATTTTTAAGCTTCATTCCTCAATAAGCAATGACAATAAAATGAGACTACTGACTACAGACAAATTACTAGATGTACCTGGTAGTTATTTTAACAATACCCGTAATACTACCACAGCTACGCAATGTAATAGAAATCTTCCACTTGCCCTTTTCAAATTAAACCTTATGAATTATATACAAAATTAATAGGCACCCACAACGCTACTGACATTGAAGAAAGTCGTACCTCGCAAAGAGAATACATAATGACCAACCAAGCTAACAAGCATAATAAATTCCTTGCAAGGTTGACGCAGATGGAAAATACAATAAATAATAAGGAATCTTCCATAGATGATGCCTACGTATTTAGAATTTAAGAGAGTGTGCAAATGTGTTGCAGTTTTACTCTCAACTCAATTGCATCCCGGTTTAGTTGAACCCCACTGATCTGACTGTATATATTCTGAGGATATGTCAAGTCCTAGCCTTTTGACCGCCATAGTCACTTAAATGTTCGCGACAAGCAAGCGCGTGCCCTGTACACAAATTATGACAAAATGGTAGGTGAAATTGTGGCTTGGCGTGGAGGCACGCGCGTGCGTTTATGTTCTGGAGGTCAAAAGGCTAGAGAAGGTGCACCTGTGTCTATTTCTTTGTCTACAGATGCGAAGATGATAAAATTAGAACATTTCTTCTGAGCTGCTTGCTAGATTACATGATCCAAGTGGCACCTAGGAAATTGATACAAATTGTATAGTGTTCTGTTCTCACAACCTATTTCAGCCTTAGTAAATTACTAGTTTTCAATTTAGGTAGCTAGAATTAATTTGGGTCACATTAATAAATTGTATCGTCTTCGATATTAATAGAGGGATCATTCAAAGTAGTGACGTAGGTAATAAAGAAGTAGTACAAAGTGAGCAGAATAAGGTTTACTGAATAATCAATAGTCAATCGAGTGGCGTGTTTAATGGGCTCTTTGGTTTTAGGTGAGCAAGGGGTATCGTGTTACCCAGTACTAACTGGGTTGTGGAGGTCAGATAGGCAGTCGCTCCGTGTAAAATACTGGTACTCAGCTGCAACCGGATAGAGTGGAAGCCGACCCCACATCTTTGGGAAAAGGCTAGGCGGATGATACGGTTATATGGTTTGCTCGCTCATTGGGGTTTGTAGCAAGAGTGATAACCTAATGAATTTCGGACGAAGAAAGATAACAACCATGAAGTACTAACAGATATGATACAAGAAAAACCATGTTTGAATCATCTCTATACATACAATAATCAGTAAATCATACTGATACAAGATGAGACAATAGCATCCATTAATAAACTAGGATTAAAGATATAAAACTGTCCACACGCAGCTACTACACGTAGAACCATTACTATTCATTGTTCGTTAACAATAGTAAGTTGTAACAGACATCCCGTTGTTACGGTAATCAGCTTAAGTCCCAGTACTCGAGAAATATGGATAAGATGACACCGGATTGAATACAGAGATCCCACTTGATCTCCTTTGTGGTTTGATGAATGTCGTGTCATTGTTTGTTTAATCCAAGACTGGAGCAAATGCGACGTTATTTCTCAAACGATAAGTCATCATCAAATCAGGTACAGGCCTCCCATTTCTTCTGCCACACTCACTTCCCGGTTCTCCGAGTCCCTTATCCAGGAGTTTTCCGCGATTTCGACGATATTGTCGATCCAATGTCGATATCATCGGTTTTTTGGCCTAACCTTGGCCATCACTCGGTCAAAGCCTTGCTTCATCGGCCATCAGCGCATCTAGCCAGGTCCTGCCCAGGTCCACTTGAGGCGTCGTAGACTTTCGTCCGACGGGGGATAAGTAATATGTTTTATTATCTAGACTTGAGAGAATCGTCAGTAAGCATTGTCGATGATAATGTTTCCTATTATTTTCCTTTGCTAATTAAAATATTGACGCTCTAGAAGTAAGGCAGACCATATTCCATTGATGCCACTTCTGAAGACTAAACCAACGATGCTAACTATAAACATGATCCTCGTGTCAGAAATGAAACTATTATAGTCCATGTCGTATCCAAAGAATGCAGACACAGTAGTGTTTATAGGTACTTAAATGTCAGTTCGTCTCCTCTGAATACCTAGTTTTATGATAGCTATGGCTGTTCAAAGTTGATGTGACTATAATATTTGGTAGTCTTACGAATATTTGGAATCCATGTTGCACAGTCTGGCTTAAATCCTCTAAATATTTATCAATTGGATAAAAATGTAAATTAGGACAGAATGTTGAAAAAGGCTAGAAACAATAAATATGTTTTATTAAATTTTGATTTAATGTTATGAAATAATTTACATTACTGTATATCTTATCAAGAAGCGTGCTGTATTCAGATAATTATGATAATGTTTGTTCCGGTATGAATCAATTCCAGAGATTATCAGGTATTTTACTTGAAAAAAATCAAGTCACTTTATAGGTACCTACATGGTATGTACACCTACTGATGATTCTGAATACTTTCACCGCATGCTAAAAGGTAATGAATAGGTAGAAATGATTCTATCACCAGAAGATATTTGGAAATCAGACTTGAATGATGATGATGACTTGGCAGGACACTAATTTCCGGCGAATATCAAAATACTTACACACGATCCCATCACAGCAAAAAAACGGTATGAAGTTAGTTTAATAAAGAGTCGTAAGGCAAAAAGCAATAGAAACTTATCTCACAAACTGTGCTCTTAAATTCCGATGAAAACGTTTGTAATATCTCCAAACTTAGGAAGTCATTAAATGAAATATATGGGCATTCTCGCTGTTGTAAGAAATGTAAGAACATGTTATGAAAAGAAAACAAAATATAATAATAGGCCCAAGGATGCCTATGGAAACTTTTCTACTGAAATATGAAAATTTATAAAAGTTAAAGACGAAAAGTCGAAACTTTCTTTTCTTCAAGATTAAATAAAAACCTTGTTCCCGTTTCCATCAGCGTTTTTACTCAACGGTTTAACGATTTAGTGGTCTACCGTCGCCTGGTAAATTGCCTGTGCGGTACCCACTCCGCTGGAAGAGATTAGAGTCCTGGCGTTACGGCGGGACCCAGTCGGGCGCCATTCATTGCCTCGCCTTCCGACCGTGATAAATTGCTTCCCGCTACCCGCTAATTGCTTTGTACTTATTTCCGAAATGGAGATAAGTTATCTGTGTTCGAAGACGTTTTGTTGGAGCAATCGTTGAGTAGGTTTGACTAGCAAGGTACGACTTAGATTGGAAGGAAGTAAAGAATTATACATATACCTTTGATAATTTTCGCTGGATTCAAAAAAGATGTTCTAGTTTTATGATTATTTCTAATATCTTTCATTGAAGTTTTTATCATCATTCTGTATTCTATCTCCCATCTGAGATCCATTATGTTTATTGCTCAGATGAACATCTTTATCGACACCCGAGAGTGATGTTGTTACTTTTTTATCTGTCCTGGTTTACGTTGGTTTCTTGTTATTTATCTTGAACGGAGCGAACGTTTTCGGTTCCCAAATCCGACCCAATTTACCATTTGAGGCGCTACAAATATTTGTTTTCAATTTAGATGGTTTTAGCACTCAAAACGTGATTCGGAAGTTGAACTGAATAACAGAGTTGCTCTGTTATTCATTTCCAGAAATAAATAATAAGATTCAGCTTATTTCATTCACAGAACTACTGGTTTATGTCAACCACTCTGTCATACTTCTCAGAAGTCTAAACTCATAAATAAGAGCAAATAAAGATACAAATCTGCGCTGCAGTCAGATAGGCAGGAAGAGCGCCATCAAAGTGGGTTTATACTGCATTTCGCGAAGGAAACGCCCGTCAGGTGCCGTGAATAAGGAAGTACGGAGCATCGTACCATTGGCCTCAATACATTTCTAGGCCCAGCTTGGGTGTGCCTCGATACTACGAAGTGTTGAAGATAAAAATGTCCTTTGTGATAAAGGAAGATAGGGGAAGTTGCGGCTTGAACTTTCTCGATAAGACCGCTTCAACCTTTGATTGCCTTGCAGCCTTTGAATATTTAGATAATGAATTATGATGATGAATGTGATGATGAATTGGTCATAATCTTTTGATTATGACCAATTCATCGAATATGAGTCGTCTTGCTTAACTGGACAGGAAATGAAGTCTTCTTCAATGTTTTACCCCAATAACTTGTATTGAGGGCAAGAGAATCTTTCCGAAGCTTTTGTTAAAAAAGGTTACACTGTTACACATTATACAACTACAATTAAATAAATCGTTAGTCCAATTGCTGGCATGTGGGTTGGTAATCATGACAAAAGCATTTATTAATGTTTGCTTTTGCCGTGTCACCATAGTATCACTTTCAATAGGCAATGGTGTTGATCGATACTCACAATCACAAAGTTAGACACTTTGCTCGGTTAAGTAAAAACTCGGTTAGTGGGCCATGCATTAGCATAAATCAAGGGTAGTTTGAGAGTTATTAACTGATGGAGAAATGTGTAAAATACCTTTGATTAATTTCGCGAACTACCTTGAAACACGATGGTTAAATGTTTTGGGATCTAGCGTACCAGTTTTAATTTTGTGTTAAAACTTCGAGCTGCCAGAACGTTACACTTAGTGTTAGCCTGTATTATCCCACAGCTGGGCAAAGGTCTCTCCCCCTGAGTTCTACTTCTTTCGATCCAGGGCCTTTGTAAATCTCAAGACGTTTGTTTTGTCCAACTCGTCCCGTAATCTTCTGCTAGGTGTGGTTCTGGATAATCTTTTTACAATAAATGTTTTTTTTTGTGATCAGAATCATTTGAACCTCAAGGTTCACTGTGCCTTTACAGGAAGTAATCAAAATGTGTCCAAATTGATGCCAACATTGTATTTTCATCGAACAGTCAATTATTTTTTCTATGCCACACTATCAGAATACCCACACAGTTCAATATAATTTCCTATCGATTCATGGGTTTCACGTCTGTCAACAAACTTTATAAGGACCATTTATAAAGATGTCAGTAACAAAACCTGGAGGGCGGGGCAACGTCCTCTTATCCCAAAAAGTAAAAACCATTTCTTCCACGTGAATACTCTTCTGTCACAACAAACATGGAAAGATGGAAACGAATAACAGAATTGCCCGCATTAACGAAAACTTTTCTAGATTAGGAGAAGGCTTTTCGAAAGCTGCTTTTTTTTTGTATTGCCAAATGAAAATGGTCTATTGATGCGGGTGGAAAAAGGAGTTAGGAAACTATAACACTATCTTGAAAGTCGATGGTTACTGTTGTTGTGTTATTTTGAAAGCTTTAATATATTTTGGAATAGAATGCTCGTTTAGCTTATTGATTTTTTTGGTTAGACGATTCAGCTGCTGTCTAGTCAAACTGTTGAAGTGTTGACAATAAATAATCAAAATAAATTATGGTTACTCAATGTGGAGAAAAGGAAGACAATAGTTTACATAATTTTCTTACCGATTTTGATATGTGAATATTTTCTCAAATCTTTCACACTCTTTGGAATGAGGGCTGCAAATTACTTTGTAAATATATACAGTACCTTTTTCTTTTATTTATCCTTGTCCTGCAGCTTTGTACGATTATTTTGCAAGTAAAAACAAATTAGTGCGAAGATGATTAATGTGTGGTTTCTGTTTTAGGATATGACGCGGCAATCCATACCGGTGGCTACAAAAGGTGAGTCTTACTTATTTTGCTTGATAATGTCAACACCGACGAAGTTTTTACCGGATGAAAATGACTATTGTGCGTTCGACTACTACTATAATTTATTTACTAAACTGTGTTGCAATGGATTTGCTTTGACCCTTAAATGATGAAACTATATCAGTGGCTTACAAGGAATACCATACGACTCCATTACATTATCAGTTTATGAAATGACTTCATCTAAAAGGATGGTATTATGTTATCTTTCCAAATAACTCTCATTTCAAGACAAACAGTGAGTCTTTACTAAAACAATATTGATCCTTGTTTACTGGTTTCGCTACACCTTTACCAAAAGGACAGACAAATCTTGCTTATATTTAGTCATACAACTGTTTTGATGTCTGTGAATCATGCTGCAATATGTGCAATACGTAACGTACATCCTGTATTCTACAAATATACGTAGGCCACGTGTTTCCAAAGGATTTCACCCAATCAGAACAAAAGACTTTCAAATAATGTCTCAACTGTCGAAAAGATTGAATCTTACTCATCCATTGTAATAAATGCTGATGAATGCTTGAAACGGAACTTTGACGTCATTGAATATTGATATTTTATTTCAATATTGTATACTATTTCGCAAAGCAGTTCAAAGTTTACTGACCTTGAAGTACCGGAAAAATAATTAAGGCAATTAATTCGCCCAAAGCGGGATCCTTCAAAACAGTTCATGACATCACACTTGCATGAACCTCCTTTTAAAGTGTTCTAACTGGCATGAAACAAAAATAATGTGTCCACAGAGAAGTAAAGACGTTCTAATGAGGCGAACGTTGCCCTAACGGTCGTTCTCAATCTTAATAGCGATCTTGAACTGGCATGACGTGTGTCTCGCAAGACTTTATCACATATTTCAGTTCCATTTTAGCTGATGATTCGTATTGTTCGTGATTTTCTTTGTGACGGCTTCTGGATTTGGAGTTATTTTTGGATCAAGTGTTGAGTTCTCGAGTGGTGTTTGACTAGGTGTATTCATTTTGTGTCGTTTCCATTTTGAAGATTCTGAGGTTTTTAAATTGTAATGAAATTATTCATCAGGTTTTAACTTTGCTTTTGCTTTGTTTTTGCTTTTGTTAAAGCTATTAAATTATGTTTCGGTCCCTTCTAAATGACGAGTTTATAGGACATGATATGCTTGAACTTATGTAAAACCTTCTGAACGTTGCTCTACAAGTCTACATACATTTTACCTTAAAGTTGTCCTCATAAAATTCTGTGAACATAACACAAATATTGGTAGTACATTGTAATGAGGTCGAAACACCGGCTTCGTTCACGTCACGCGATGATTCATTAGGTCGTTATCTAATGCATACGTTAACCCAGACAATGCCTGACTGCTGTGTTAATCATAAGTCTAGATTTAGATCCTTTTTAGGTTCCTGCCTGTAGGAAAGCTGCCTGCATTTTTAACAAATACAATGGAATATAATTTGTTGTATGAAGAGTGTTGACAAAGAAAAGCCGTTTAACTTGTCTTGGAAATAAACGTGTTGACATGAGTGATCTTTGATAGCTTATCTTTGTCTGCAGCTGCGCTGGGGCTAAAGTGTCTTCTAACAAACGAGTTCTTTGGTTAAGTACATTTTATTTTAGTTTACAACTTGACTTTTTCACCTGCTCTTGTTGCCTGTCCTCTTTTGATACACTCGCCTGATCCTACTTGGGCATGCCGCCACGCCCGCAACTCTATCTACAATCTTTGAAATTTGGGGTTTACTAAAATTTAGTCCTTCGTGGCGTTGTGACCAGTACTTAACTCTACCAGTAGCCATAAAAGTCTACTTAGACAGTCACAAAAATATTACTACACTCAATCTCTATGTCAAATTAACAATTTATTGTATGGCTGAATGTGATTCATCATGAAAAGAAGAATTCATCATTGCCATTTTAGCCAGGAATTACCAAGACCACCCATCGGCCATATCCGTCATTATTTCAAAAGAAGAATGTGTAAACAATAAGTGATCGTTATACAATATCTGCTCACATCCTTATCGTGCTAGAGTGAGACACCGCTAGTTTGACGTTTGATTCGTTGTGCATGAGCGTCGCTGCGTCTGGCTGACGGGTTCAACGGTCGTGGGTCATTTGATACAGGTGGGGCACGCGAAATTATTGTCACAAAGGTTCTATTTTGGTTTTGTTATCCTATTATGAACATTATCTTCTATGTTTATTTAGGAGAACCCTAGCGTGGAGACTGGAACCATAAAAATAATGATAATTTCTGTGCTGAAAAATAATTTTACTATTGTATAATATTGCACTTGTAATCCTCGAAAGGTTAGGTAGAGGATTGCTTTAGGAGTGACCCGCTTGACATCAACCGGGCACGATTCACGAATCCACACTACTGGCTGCTACTGAGAAATTCCTGATGTAAAAACCAAATAACTGAAAAAAAAAATACTTGATAGGATAATACAACACAGCTCCGAAAATACACAACTTTCGCGAGATTATTAACCAAATTTATTTTTTTTCACTTCAAATGCTCCATAACTGTATTTTCACCCCCAGATAACGCTGATCCCTGTAGGTGTAGATCATGTGTAGATACTTACCTGTAGAAAAGTAATATCGACACACAACCTCGGTTAAATCCTCATGGGCCGCTGACCCAAGCTTATCACTATTTATTGGTTACGGCTCTAAACCCAAGCTCCACTAGTATTGCACTTTTGCAATTTATAGACCCCGAGAGGGTTTCCAACCAATCGTGGAAACATCAGGAATTCAGCATAGAGTTACAACATACATACATACAACCTGCTACGATCCTTCCTTAGAAACTTCTTTTGTTTCGTTAACATTCATACATCTTAGCAATACGCACACCGGTTGTGAGACTGAGTACTACGCACCGGACCTTTTTGAGGAGCATCACCAATAAGGTCAGTGAGGATGAGGAGTACGTAGAAACATCAGTAATTCAGGATGGAGCTAATAAAAATAAATAGATCGTTGAACCCAGAAATGACTAACTAATTAAATTAAAAGAATTGGCACAGGAAAGAGATGCTTGTAAAATTCAGGAGCAAATTCCGGCAGAGCTGTAACTTTTATGTACGTGACTTCTCGTCCGCACGTATTCTGTTGGATTCCGCTCGGAGTAATTTTCTAGCTTTTTGGAAGAGTATTGCTCCTAAAGGAAGCATTAAGAGTCCTATTACATTTTTTACGCAAATTCATGATTTTTGAGGCAGTAATTTTCAGCATCAGTTAGATATTTTAATTATTTGCTTATGAATAACAATAGTGCCATTCTCTTTCTTGTAAGTTGGAGTTACACATTTTAATTTTTCTTTTCGTGTAATTTACTATAAATATTTTACAAACTCAGTTTGCAAGAAAAACCGTCGGCGATGGAACTTTGACGCTCAAATTCACATTGTTACACGCAATTCTTATAAAAGCTAAAATTACTGAAAAATAAGCTTAATGTTTTACTTGTTTATTGGAGTTTTAGAATTTCTTTAAATTCCTTGTATTTTAACGGAAAAAATCGTAAAGAAAGCGTAATTTAAGCCATAAATGTCTTGAATTAACGTCCATTATATTAACAATAAACTAAATTTTATCAAATAAATTAATATGATATAAAACTTCAATCTACAATGAATAAGTTTCATTAGTTTTCGTTTGTCAATATAATAAGACAAAATTACAATAAATAAAATTAAAGTACTATAATTCTGCGTCAATTCAGGTCGCTCCTCAGTCTCATGCCAGTCTCGTTTCTAATTTTCGTCAGTATCAATCGATAATCATCCGGAGATCGCTATTATTATCGACTCGTGTCCGCCGACCGAAATAATTTGATCCAGGAAGTAAAAATAAAAAAATTGCGTAAAAAATGTAATAGGACTCTTAAGTAATATATTTGTCGTTTTTAGGGTTCCGTACCCAAAGGGTAAAAACGGAACCCTATTACTAAGACTTGGCTGTCTGTCCGTCTGTTCGTCTGTCTGTCACCAGGCTGTATCTCATGAACCGTGACAGCTAGACAGTTGAAATTTTCACAGATGATGTATTTCTGTTGCCGCTATAACAACAAATACTAAAAACAGAATAAAATTAATATTTAAGGGGGGCTCCCATACAACAAACGGGATTTTTTTGCCGTTTTGTCTAATGTATAGATAATGGTACGGAACCCTTCGTGCGCGAGTCCGACTCGCACTTAGCCGGTTTTTTCTGTCTGTCTTGTTTTCACGCCTTATCGGTTGATCGGGTTTTTTACTAACACGCAGATAGGCAAGGACTTGGAGGTATACTTTTACTTAGGTAGTTCATTTTCCTGGGATGATCACCGATATTCACGCAGCTAAAGCCGCGGGCGAGTGAAACAGCATTGTTCCGTAACAGACCAAAAATAAAGATAATAATATCAAAAGGATTGCATTTATTTATCTGCGTCCCATATCTAGGTTTATTTCAACGGTTCTATCAAAATGTACCCAATCTTCTTTGTTCAGTCACAGGGGCATTGAACTGATAATAATTGTGTCACCTGCGGTGCGGGCGCGTTATTTTTGTTATTAAACAATTAAAGCGGCTTCAGTAGGGCAAAGTGTTTATTTGAACTGATTTGTCTGTCTGCTTTGTTTTTATTTGTTCTGAAATAATAATAAATACGTGAAAGTCTGTCTGTTATTTACAGCAATGAGTAATAGCCCTTACTGTCCCACCTAGGTCTCCCATTCAATCGTTCTATCGGTCACAATTGTGCGGAATTTTTATCTTATTCTCACGGATGACATCCAGGTCGTCCCGCCGCCGCACGGTGGGCTGGAAATCGGCTTTCATAGACTTAGGGATTTCAATTTGCAAGTGCTTGTTTTTATGCCGGATATCGCTTCTATTAGTCATTACTATGTACAAAAATGACACCCGAGTTAATTCTGCCCAAAAACGAAGGAAATATAATTTTTTTACGAAAAATTTGTATGAAGCTAGTATGAAAAATTGAATTATCTCCTAAACGGTATGTTTAACCGTACTATCCTTGGAGGTGGTCATAGTGCTAGTGCTTTTTGGTTGCCGATTTGACGAAAAATTTAACGCTGTTTTTTTTTAAAAATCGCAAAATATTTTTTTTTTTTTTTTTTTACATGTAAAACGATCCCTTTTAGTGTCCAAGTTAAAAAGTCCGATATGTTATTAACCCAAATATTAAGAACACACAAAACAAGAAAAATTAAATAAAAAATTGCTGTTTTTTGACACATTTTTATTAATTTAAATAAAAAAAGATTATCAAACTCTTATTTAAGTAACATATAACGTTATATTATATACAAAATAATTTAATTTAAGGAATTAATACTAAGCATTTGTAAAATAAAGTAAAATAAATAAATAAAAAAGACAAAATATCATTAAATATTACAAAAAAAAAACCCAAACACACTCAAATACAAATTTACAAATATGTACATATATAATTTTTTTACAAATTTTCCTTATCACTCTCGTTGTCAGACTCCAATTCTGTGTCGGGAACCACCAATGACGGGAATACTGCAAGAAAATTCTTTGAGTTTCCTAGTGAAACCGCAGCTATAACCGGTTTGGATGAAGACCTCATCAAAAGATTTGCTGTAATTTTACAAGCAATTACATCTGGAGAGCAGGTCGATATAATAAAATTTAGAGATTATGCCCGCAAAACAGCAGAAAAGTACGTATTATTATACGACTGGTACTACATGTCGTCAACCGTTCATAAATTATTAATCCATGGGGCTGACATAATCGAGAAAAATAATATTGTGCCGATTGGGACTCTCTCGGAAGAAGCCTCAGTCTCGAAACAAAGATTTTAGGAGGTTTCGAGAACATCATTCGCGGAAAAGAAGTAGGCAGGATTTCAATCAAGACATTTTAAATATGCTTGTTGTTTCTTCGGATCCTTTGCTAAGTGAACAAAAGCCTAAGTTAGATGCCAAGAAAAAGCAGAGCTTTTTTGCTGAAACTCTCGACTTAATTCAATTTCAGGAAACTGAGTTCGAGTTTTTGGATATATCCAATCTGGATGCTGACTCAGAATTGGTGTCTGACAACGAGAGTGATAAGGAAAATTTGTAAAAAAATTATATATGTACATATTTGTAAATTTGTATTTGAGTGTGTTTGGGTTTTTTTTGTAATATTTAATGATATATTGTCTTTTTTTTTATTTATTTTACTTTATTTTACAAATGCTTAGTATTAATTCCTTAAATTAAATTATTTTGTATACAGGGTGTTTGGCTTATGGACCGACACAATTTTTCCAGGGATTTGGGGGGTCACTAGCTAGGTTCTACCCATACACCCTATGTCCTAAATGTCATGGATGGTTACATATGTTTTTTCTTTTCAAATGAAAAAAATACCCAAAATGTTTCCTTTAATTCCAAATAACTTTTTCGTTTGTGAGTGTAATGGCACAAAATAAATTTTGTTGTATGCTCCAAAGTCTTTTTAATCTAAATAAATCTTTGTTTGATAGAACTGGTTTCAAGAAAATTTCTTACGAGCTACCAAAGTTATTTTCTTTTTTAAATGTATGAAATTGTACAACTTCAAAATTTATTATAAAAAAAAACTAAAAGCCATTTTGAACTTAGCTTTATTTTAAAAAGTTCTTTAGTTAATATCCTTTCTAACAGTATGCTACATGTCACAAAGAACAATTCATTAAGTAGTCAAAATGTTAGTTAGGAGGGTCAGGATTAAGAAAAGACTCATAAATATTATTATGTTTTTATAAACTAAAGTTACAAATCTTGTTCAATTTTGATTAAAATTAACCCAATATTACCCATACATCCTATGTCCCAAATGTTACATATGTTTTTTTTTATTGAAAAAAAATACCCGAAATGTTTCCTTTGATTCGAAATAACTTTTTTGTTTGTGGGTGTAATGGCACAAAATAAATATTGGGTTAATTTGAATCAAAAATTGAACAAGATTTATAACTTTAGTTTATAAAAAAATAATAACATTTATAAGTCTTTTCTTAATCCATTCCTGACTCTCCTAACTTACATTTTGACTACTATGAATTGTTCTTTGTGACATGTAGCATACCGTTAGAAAGGGTATTAACTAAAGAACTTTTTAAAATAAAGCTAAGTTCAAAATGGCTTATAATTTTTTTTATAATAAATTTTGAAGTTGTACAATTTCATACATTTAAAAAGAAAATAACTTTGGTAGTTCGTAAGAAATTTTCTTGAAACCAGTTCTATGAAACAAAGATTTATTTAGATTAAGAAGACTTTGGAAAATACAACAAAATTTATTTTGTGCAATTACACTCACAAACGAAAAAGTTATTTGGAATTAAAGGAAACATTTTGGGTATGTTTTTCATTTGAAAAGAAAAAACATATGTAACCAACCATGACATTTAGGACATAGGGTGTATGGGTAGAACCTAGCTAGTGACCCCCCAAACCCCTGGAAAAATTGTGTCGGTCCATAAGCCAAACACCCTGTATAATATAACTTTATATGTTACTTAAATAATATGTGGCTCAGGCTCATAAAAAGTGTACCATCACACACGGGAACTTGTAACACACGATAACACACTAGAAATATGTAACACACTGGAAATATTGTTAGAGTTAATTTACATGTTATTAATTAAATAAAATACTAAGTAGGTAGTTTATCCAAATGCACATTTCAGGACTGCATGCATACCTATTAGTGGACTTCTCAATAACATTGCCATATGAACTAAGCTTTGTGCGTTTCTCGTGTGTTACGTCACACAATTTCGTAACACACGCAACACACGTGAACAAACACTCGTGAGTAATATAACCTAAAAGTCATTAGCATCTTTAAAATGCAATTCAAATCTGTATTAAACTGCTTTATTTGATCATTTAGTTATCCTTTTCAACTGCCCATATCCGAAACAAACATCTTTTACTACTAACCACGCGAAATTGCTTCCGAAAAGTTTCGAAAATCTAAGGACGAAAAGTAACTCTCACGGAGCACTGCCTCTTGCACAAAGACCAAGATGTCCGACAACACACTGACATGTCATATTGAAAATAGTAATGTTGCCATCACAAAAAATAGATACCATGTGTTGCTAGTTTATAATGCAAGTAAACTACTACGTAACAAACTTATTGTAACACACGTGAAACGTGTTGGATACATTTGTTTTTCAAATCATATTTATTTAATTGATGGCCAGTTTTATTATAATTTCCATTAAAACAGTAGTTTTAACTCCATTTATTTTACACATTACAACAATTCCACGATAAAAAGCACAGATAGGATGAAATAAATAAAAAATGAACTCGACTTGGGGTGGACACATTTTATTGTTGAATGAAATTAGAAGTTAGAGATATAATTATAGCAGTTCGTTTTGGTTAAATTCCAAATATATTCACTATTTCAAAGGCCAATATTAACAAGTTATTAATAGCTAACATGGAAAACAAAAGATTAATTCATTAGGAACCTTCGACTTTTTTTTTTCTCTGCTCAGAAACTGGCACATAAAAAATATGGACAAAGTACAACTTTTGTGAGCCTTAACCATGTTACTTAAATAAGAGTTTGATAATCTTTTATTATTTAAATTAATAAAAATGTGTCAAAAAACAGCAATTTTTTTATTTAATTTTTCTTGTTTTGTGTGTTCTTAATATTTGGGTTAATAACATATCGAACTTTTTAACTTGGACACTAAAAGGGATCGTTTTACATGTAAAAATAAATAAAAATATTTTGACGATTTTTTTTTAAAAAAACGGCATTAAATTTTTCGTCAAATCGGCAACCAAAAAATCATAAATAATTAGCACTATGACCACCTCCAAGGATAGTACTGTAAAACATGCCGTTTAGGAGATAATTCGATTTTTCATACTAGCTTCATACAAATTTAATTTAAAAAAATATATATTTCCTTCGTTTTTGGGCAGAATTAACTCGGGTGTCATTTTTGTACATAGTAATGACTACTAGAAGCGATATCCGGCATAAAAACAAGCACTTGCAAATTGAAATCCCTAAATCTATGAAAGCCGATTTCCAGCCCACCGTGCGCCGTCTCCTTGCAGCCTGGACAGAGGAATGATGAATTCATTAAATCGTTGGTCGACTCGTAAATTGGTAATGGTCAGCTGGCTGTCACAATGCTATATGTGTATGCTATATTAACATAAGACTTCTGAATGACAAACATGACTTGGTCACCTATGTCAGTATCAATCACTTTCACATAAGTGTGAAAAGCCTTGTATAATACTAAACCTACCTCTAATCATTAATATTTCTTCCATACTTCTCTATTACTCGTAATCTCAGCAGTCACCTCCAAACTCACCTCACATAATCATTGATAAATAAATGACGCATCTCCACCTATATTAATATTTTCATTATCGAACATAATCCAGATACCTTTCACTACATTGACGTAATGTATGTTATCTGTTTGAAACCAATCGTGCTCATGGCTCACGCTCTTAATGTTTTCAGTATTCTGAGGAGGAAGCGAAGCATAAATTGTTTAGTATCAGACTACCAGATATGCGGTAGGTGCAACATTGAACGAATTTACAGCTTCCCACTTATATGCTACGTACTAAAGTTATACACTATCCATACTATGTAATGTTCGAAAGTAGATCTGTCTGTATTGTCAATTACCGTCACGCCGCGCCTATGCGACTCTACGGATTTCGATATTTGGCACACAATAAGGTTCCTCTGGTTCTACCTTATTTATGATCTTTTCTCCCATTACAAGGTTCTCATAGGATAATTTCCGACCTCCACAAGAAAGCAATGAAACAAAAGAAGCTGTATAATACGCTCACAAAATTAGCCTGACTAGTTAGGGTGATTATATTTATTTTCCTAATGAGACCCGTCTATCTTCGACTTTCGGCTCCGAGATTTTCATATTCAGGTCTCGTTCAAAATTCACTTGTTCTTTGGGACCCCCCGAGGGTTGGTTTGGTTGGATCCCCTCAGCTTGAGAAGCTCGCTTAGTTTCCCCTAGGCCCTGCCATGCTGACGTTTTGTAATAATAATTGTTAAATTTTGATGAGCCGAAAGATACTTCAGCAGATCGCTAAGTTTAGTTAGACATACTATTATTAATAACAGCTCTAACAAACATCTATTTGTACATTACACACTTTAAACAATAACAGTAGGTAGTATATTCCTAAACTGTCTTTGTGGTTAATGGAACGTAAAATAAATAATTAACGAATGACGCACGACGGAATTCGATCTTCATTAGACTCCATTCCATATTCAGCGCGTCCTTGTCCGAACTTGACCTACACTCACCTGTAAATCTATCACTACAGCATAAAATATTAAGTTCATTGGCCGTCTAATAAGTAGAAAATAATGGCCACCCCAATCGCGTGCCAGCTCACATATTATCCCCGAGTTGCGTCAATCGATTGCGCAAGATTTATTTGGCAGCTAATGCGATCTAAAAGGTCCCAATTGACTGCCACACTTGAGATGAGTTCAGTGCAGTTTTGTCAATTGGTTAATTTCGTTTGTTTGGAGTTTTGGAGAGAGAGTATTTTCCCATAAATCCTCAAAGGGAATGGTTGGTCTTCAAAAGGTTTGACGAGGCAACATTTTCACTTGCTTCAATGGCACACTTTATGTACATAACACATCCACAGGATCTATATCTCTACCTAGTACAAGACTTGGTACAAGAAGTTGGTTACTATAGTTGTCAAGCTAGTCGAATCACCTGCTGTGTATTATACCAAATAATGGTTTTCTAATCGTTATCTGTAGAATCTGAATTACTTCGCTGGTGGAAGATATCATAATCGTGCACTAGAATTGTCAGTTTCTGTTTTTTTTTTATTGTAGTTATCCTTATTATTGTCCTATATCCGGGCAAAGGTCTCGGGTCTACCCCATAGCCATCCACTCTTCCCTATGTGCGGTTTCTTCCGGCCAATTTCCTAAAAATACTCATACCGTAATTTATCCTTATAACCTTAATGAATTTAAACAGTAACACTTCAGCCACGGTTACAGCTAAGGTAGGGTCATTGTCAAAACGTTACCGCTCTTGACATTGTGCTCTCGCGAAGGTCGTTAGTGTAATTGTAACGCGTTGTTGACCGACTTTGTGAACCAGCCTCGTAATCATGCAGATTGGATCATTCTCATTCAGCTTTGATTGATGTTTGCCATTAAAAACTACTTTGGTATTCATGATTGTGTGAATGATAAGAATACAAACTTTTTGAATGACACAATCAGCGTAAAAAATTCCCACTGCGGGGACACCGGCCTCCTCTGTTTGAGAAAGTAAGCTGAGCCGTAGTCCACCACGCAGACCTATTGCGGGTTCGTGGATGTCACATGTCTGCCACTCTTTTGTTTCTAAAACATGCTGTTTTTTACCGTTATGAGACATTAAGCATTAACTTCTCCAGGGAACGACAAAATTCAACTTCCTAAATTAAGAAAAACTAATCCAGGTAGAAAAACTTTCCCAACGTTGTATATCTGACTTGGGGCTTGGGTAATGCATAATTCACAAAAGTGACACACATTGCTAGGCCTGTAGTCCTTCCGCTGTTAACGACATGAATTGCAACATAAGACAGCAAGCAATAAAGATGGCTGCCGACACCGCGCCGTAGAGGCGATGAGGTTTTGTCTTTGGTTTAAATAGGCCTGCCAGCAGTGCAGTTTATTATTATTATCAGCCATTTGTGTCCCACTGCGGGGCAAAGGCCTCCCTTCCTTCCTTCCTTCCACTTATCCCTATCCAGTGCTGTTATGCGCCAATCCTTGTGGAAGGAGTCGAGTTCGTCTCGCCATCTCCTTCTGGGCCTGGCGCGTTGCCGTTTGCTGCTGTTTGGGACCCATTTTGTGGTAGCTTTAGCCCATAGCTCCTCCGGCATACGACAGATGTGGAGTAGCAGCAGTGCAGTTAGTTGCCTTTAAATCATGGAACCCTACTCGCCCGTAAGTGTTCGATATTAAATCAAACATAACTATAAAGCTATTTATGCTTTCTCTCGTATTTGGTTTGTTTCTCTAGTCTTGTCTCGTGTTTTCTTTCTCTAGTCTTGTCGTTAGTCAAATCTTGGCAATCTCCGTATTGCATAATGCTTTACTTTCTTCCGATACAAATGAAAACAAGATTTCATTCATCCGATACACCATCAATCATAGCGACTATCGTGTGATGGATCTCGGAAGAAAATTTCAAGAGCCGATTTGCATGCAAGTGCTCCATTATTGCCGTACATTTACTGGTAGCAATTTATCTGACAAAATGTTCGAGATCGTCACGATTTCGTGACCGTTTATAAAAGTCTAGTAAAATAGAGCCGTCATTCATCAAAATCCGAGAATTGTTCGTTAATTAATTTCACAATTAGCGTCAGCAGGTACAATGGCGTGCTATGCCTATGCAAGTGTGCAGCTATGTTGGGCGCCGGTGGTGGTTCACACAATTAGTGGACGTGTTATAATATATTTATCGTTCCCACCCCGCATGAGAATGCCACTGACAAGTGCATTGCACCGGCTTTTAATGATCTGTAGATACGGTTCGGTGTCATTGTACGACTCGTTTGTTTAGGCTAAGTATGCCATACATTTATGTATACTATGTAGAGTTGACAAAAGCTATTAGATGCCAACTAACTACCCCTTCATAATTTTCATCATCAGCAAAATAGTGGTGGAAAAAGGTCATGAAACGTTCTTAAAAGGACCCAGGCTATTTAAAATCGAGTTTAAGAAATGCTGAACTTGGGAAAACCCCAGTTTTGGTAAGGCAAACTTACCTGACAAATCGTATTTTTGGACAAAAAGTAAAAGTTTACATCCGGCCTGATCAATCTTGTGAAGAATTAATAAAAGAAAAATATGAATTCAAAACTTTCTAATCTTCATAATTTTCCACATCGATTACCAAAGGCCGACCTTGTATTGGCTCTTGGAATTCGACGCGCACTAAAATAGCTGCCTGATGAAATTTGAAGCATGTTTCGAACCTTATGTAAACCCTTTTATAGCGGAAACCTTTCTTTATGGCGGATTGAGAGCATCTAGAACTAGATATCACCCTAGAACGTGAGGTTATTGTTGCAAAGGTCGTCTTACCTTTAATTATCATACAATGCTATTCTGGACTTGACCTTTACTTTTAACAAGTGCTATTTCCCAAGTTTCTTCCGCCGCAGGAAGTCTAGACCTAACATATGGCTTCCTAAAGCGACGTATATAGCATTTTTCTTTGTTTATCTTCATAATAACACATGGTGGTGGCGTGTCGCTATTATGCCGCTGTATTTCGGGGTTGTATGAATTTTACATGGGGCGGTCAACGTGACTCCGTTAGTTCCATCGCTATAAGTGTGGGCCGGAGCAGTGGCGCGCGGGCAGTGCGCGACCGGCCGTGTACCACAACACTGGCTGGCACCGGTGTTTCAAATTCAAATTTAACCAATCACACAAATGGATTACACACAATAGTGCTGTTAACCTGACCTTGGGTTGGAAATTCTCCTATTTTTGTTATATTTTCGTCGATATGCCAGTGCGATGCGTTCAGCCGAATCTGCAGGCGCGGCGGGCGACTGTAGGCCGTAAGTTCAACCCCCTTGTCTGTCTGTGATGGTGTTTGTGCAATACTAACCCTAAATGCACTGTGTTTAGGTCGGATTTCGTTGCGAATTGTGGCGGTATCCCGGGAATTGATTCCGAACTGCAAGTGTCGCATACTGATGGTACTGTAGATGGAAAAGTTTCCCTTTTCGGAAAGTCGCGACTGGAGGTTTATTATGCTAATTGTTGAAGCTGTTGACATTACCAAGTTTGGTTTCTGTACGACCTTCTGGGGGATAAAGGCTGAGCTATAAATAAACTTTGTCTTTGTCATGTCGATCGAATTAAGTAAATAAGCTGATTAATAATTGAGTGTTCAGTTCACCGACTTCCGATTTATTGTTCGAATAACTTCGTTACATTTTTGATGGGCAGCCTAATAATTTACGGATCAATAACTCATAGTAACTTTGTTTTGAACTGAAAGTGATCCAATAAAAAACTTGGTATCTTTTGACATATTGCATGATTCGTTCTTTAAAGTTGGAATTTCCTTAAACTTTCTGAATTCTAATACCCTGAGTTTCTTTGTGTAGTTACAGTCCATCTTGCTCATTAGACTCACTAGGGAGTCAATTGAAACTTCGAAAATCAATACAATTTTCTGAATGTGGGTTCCAAGACTTTCAAGCCTCAAATTCGTTCATGAATGATAGCATCCAACTGCCATTTTGCCAAAAGTTGATTTGAACTCTGCTGTGTTACTACAACCGAAACTATACGAAACGTTTTCAATAGTAGTATTTACTTCAACAACTTCAGAAGTACACGCTATAAACCAAAAAGTTTTATACAACTTCTTTTGTTCGACAAATCAAAAACTTCCTAATTGCATCTTCAAACGCGATAGACAATAAGGTTCATTGATCACTGAATCTTTTTATTCCCATCCCACGTGCAATGAGTTTTGGTACAAGACACTGTTTATGAATCTATCATGTTATTATAAAGTAAAGGATAACGCACCGTGAATCACTTGCGTAGGCGCTGAGTAACGACCCGCGACGTGTCGCGACCCCTTAGTCCATAATATTTTATCGATTTTAAATACACGTGGTGGTGTTTAATTACCCAGGTGTTGTACTGCTTCAATTGATAAAAAAATAATTGTTATAGTTCCAGTGTCCTGAATAATTTTAAACAATGTGGTCTGGGCACGCTGTTACGCGGGATTTTATTTAAATGAGATCTTGGTCTGCCTAGCCTTTTCCCAACTATGTTGGGGTCGGCTCCAGCTTTACCGGATGCAACTGAATACCATTACTTTACATAGAGCGACTGCCTATCTGCCCTCCACAACCCAGTTAGTACCAGGTAATACGATACCCCTTGGTAAGACTGGTTGTCAGACTTTTTGGGCCTCTGACTACCTAACGACTGTCAAAGATCGAGATCTTGGTCTACCATCAGATGAAAAATGCGCTTGTTTTAGTTTAGGTGTTCTACTTTTATCAAGTCACCAAAGTTTCGTTGAAAGCTTGCGAATTTGGCTCGTCCAAATGTTACCCAAATGAAGTTTACACGAGCTTTATACAGGGTGTAAACAGACCCTTTACGAAATCTTCAACCAAGAATTCTTTAGGTACATCTAACTATGTAACTCTACCCAAAAGTTATTGCTGGAAAACGCATATTTTTTTGGGGTGATAAATCACGTTTTACGTAAAACTGAATGTAACGCACTCAAAATATTGGGTTTTTATTAACGCATTTAATAGAAAACGGGTTATGGAATCTCCATAACCCGTTTTCTATTAAATGCGTTAATAAATTAGGTTATGTCATAATTTTACTTTAAAATTTAAAGTAAAATTATGACCTTAAAATTAGTATTTGAAAAAAAAAACTAATAGTATTCGAAAATGTTGAAAGCGACCTCCATTATCTCCGTAACTAGTAGTAGTTTCCCAGGTAAGACCCAAAAAAAATAAATCGTAATGAATTTTAGGGTTAGAAGGGCCTTAAGAAGAAGAGAAGGCTCAGACCTTTTTTGAATAAATTAATTTCAAATCAAGAGTTTGGTGAGACTCTTACCTACTTCTAACTTAGGTCAAGTGGAAATTCTTAGTACGGTCACAAAAGTCGTGTGATCCATCATTGGGTTAATCAGAATTTTGCATGCTCGGTCATCGGTAACGCGATTCGTTGCACCCATGTCGCCGGGTCATTAGAATGATGTCGTTTATTACTCGTTTAGGAGCAATTGAATAATGAGGCTCGACTTGACAGTAATTGGCAAATGTTTATTATTTTGCAAGTGGCCTGTTAGCGTCTCCGGACACTTCAAGTTTTGTTTATAGTCTGCGGTTAGCAGCATCATCGCTCGGCCTGGGTGGATGACTTCAGAGAAATATCCTTTCAAAACCGATCCTATCCGAACCTTTTGGGACTACATAGATGCAAAAGGTAGGGCCGAAACGATTCCTTCTAAGGGCCGAGACAAATTAATATTCTATTGGAGATAACGAAGACGGAAAAGACAACAATATAAACTTGTACAAGTTTGACATCAGTTACCAAAAAGTTTATAGCTTTTTTGTTGCAAGTCGACAGTTGTTGAAATATGGAACGCTTTTATGATAATGGGGTGGCTAACAATGACGTATTATATATAGACACGTCATGAACCAACATCGCGGCGCTTAAAAACGGCGAAAATACTAGAACTACTTATAAGCGTGAAGAAAGAGAAAGAAAATATGACACCGAACGGCGGGATGCCTGTTGCGAGAGGGAGATAAATATACATCTTCAGTCACGTCACAGGATTTATTAAATTATAAACAAACGTAGCGTCGCGCGACAGGTTGGTGCGTAACTAAGCGCGATGTGGCCAATTGGCTTCATTTCATGTTGTCATTTTAGAGTGCGGACAACGTATCTATAGTTTACTAATATTATAAAGAGGAAAACAATGTTTGTTTGTTTGTTTGTAATGAATAGGCTCAAAAACTACTGGACCGATTTAAAAAATTCTTTCACCATTCGAAAGCTACATTATCCACGAGTAACATAGGCTATATTTTATCCCCGTACTCTTACGGGAACGGGAACTACGCGGGTGAAACCGCGGGACGTCCGCTAGTAGTTTATAATTATATCATTGGTGGCTAAGGCAAAATAAATCTCAGATGGCGCCACCATAGTTGGTCTCAATTTGACCAATGAGGTTAAGCTATTTTGAAATATAAAATGACATTACCACATTTTGACGATGTTTGGGTACCAACTATGCTAGCGCCATTAGTTCCACAGTTAGCCACCCCATTGCTTTATGCACCAGACCTCTAGAAAAGACTATATGTATAGGTAAGATAGAGTCGTTATCTGGGAGTGGACATAACTATACTTATGCAATCTTCAAATTGAGCTCATCGATCACTATGACCTCAACTGATCACTTAACCTCTGGTCTAAATAGCGTATTGGCACCGCTTCCCGTTCTAATTACCGCATGAGAGATAACTGTAAAGCGTGGGTGATCCTTCTGAAAATCTAGAGAACTAAATCTAATTGGATTTACAGAGTTTCTATTAACTACCATATGAACCAGTCATAATTTAGATGTCCGAAAAGTGTGACTAGTCTTGAGGGTCTTCTGTGAGAACCTGGCTATTTATCTATTGAAAGAATTAAATTAAATTTGACTGCTGCAGCGGTGTGGAGGAGACCTTTCTCCCTAATTTCCCACATACCTTCTTCTGGCATCTTCGCATCTCTGGTGGAAACGCCGTTTGGGCTTAACCAAGTATCTAGTTTAGTCTCTAGTTCTATTACTAGTCCTATTGTGTAAACATTGGTACCTTGGAAATTATCATTCCTAGTGTTGTTATGTTGCCATTACCCAACAAATGCTCAAGTAGCGGTTTCTCCATTTCTCTGCGGCCATTGACAGCTGTCATGTTAAAAAGCCGTTTCCACGAATGACGTCTACTAACTTCCGTTCTTCCGCTAGTCATTACATAAGTCCTCTTCGCGTTTCATGTAGAAAAACATTACATACATACGATGCTTGGTTATCGAACGAGGTATCAAGCACGCGTCGCCGATAAACTCTGCTGATAACGTACACAACGCTGTAGACTAGGAATAGGAAATCCCGATTATTTAAAGGGAAAGGAACGCTGTCAGGAACAGGATGTTGGGGTTGCTTTCGTGTTCAAGAAGAATTAAATAAGGGCACTGAAATGATTGTGCTTGAATCATACTGGATCTGGAAATGTAAAACTTACGTCAACCGTCAACGTGTCTTGTTGGCGAACCGCCTTAGACCAAACTTGACTTGGCTGGACCAGTGCTCTTTGTATTCCTTTTGAGAAACGATTAGAATACTATGCAGGTATCGTTTCTGAAGTTTTTGTCTGCAGTATCGATGGTGTTTTTGCTCTCATAGCTAGTTATATCTCATAGTATCTAATAATATTTGGTTTGTTAGAAGTGTTAAACATCTATGAATATTAGTTACTGCTTAAGAATCTGTTAGAGCTTCCATATCAAAACAAACATACACTTCTGGGTGAAAATTACTATAATTGTAAAAGTTCGTGTTGATAGCAACTTTTATGGTCAGCTACCATGAACATACGCGTGTTGGCTCGTAAACTAATAACCACTGGTTATATTGTCTGATATTAATATGTTTAATTCTTGTAAACATTATACGTATATTAAATAATAATAGATATAAAACATAATGAAGCATGTTCCTTCTCCGCAATGTTCGTTCCTGAAACTCGTTGGATGATAAAGGCAGTCTTGGTTACAGAATAAAATATGTAACAGACTTTTTGGTTAATTAAAGTCCCCAATTCCTTATCGTGATTTTCTCTCGTCATGCTGTGCGGAACCTTTTGGCATCTCACTTCCCGATTCTCTTATAAATCCATATCTTGTCTATGCTAATGATCTTGTCGAAATAATGTTTTCTTTGAGCGAGGTTTAAATACAACCAAAATAGCTGATCTTGATATACATTACAAAATGTCACATTGCAAACTCGCGATCTGGCCACGAAACACAGTCCCAAAATCTACACGGGTGAATTTGTTGGCAACTGCTGGCTCAAAATATGCAACGTGGAAGCAAATCCCAATTGATCAATGCATCGTCCCGTTGTCAAGAGAACCGTTGTTATGCGCCACTGTTTTTTTTTTCTGCCCCATATATTCAGGCAAAGGCACAATGTTCTACAGGTTAGGCCATGTGACAGTTGACGTCATATCGTTGTTAGGCGACCGCGTATTGTTATATTAAATTAACAGCTGTGGAACTCCAAATTTTGGAGCGTTAAAAATAATTTAAAGAAATCGTATGTGTGTGCCGAAAACGTAGATGTAAAACTGAGTGAAGGTAACAAAAATGATGTACAGGGAACGTGCAGTAGGGAGGTTGATGAAGTTCCTAGCAATGAGGTTATAACCTGCCAAGAGGTTATGCAAATCGATGACCCAGATCATAATATTGATGTATGAAATTTTCGTGAATCAGTTGGGTTTCAGAACGTTGCAAGAGTGCATGGGAGTTTCACAGTGTTTAGCCTAGAATAGAAAAGTTAATTTGTGTGCAGTAAAAACAAAAAAATCCATCATTATGAAATATTAATTAGGCAAGCTGCATTTTTGAACAACATGTAGCATAGGCCGAGGTCATAACAATATTTTAGTCAAAAGTTAATTTTCTTTAAAAAAAAAAAAAAAATTTAGTAAGTAATCCGTTTCATATGCAAAATATGAAGTTTATGCGAACGTGTAAGGAGTTGCCTCGTGTTTTGTAGCCTATTTTAATTCGCGTGTCCTTAAGTTGAGCAAAAACAGTGTTTTAGCAAAATACCCAGGTGGGCTTTTATATTGGATTGGCTCATTCAGTTTTTACGGTTAATAACAGTCGTTTTGCTAAATTACTGTTCATAGTTAGGCCATAGGCGTTACTTTCAAGTAATTGGTATCGTGGGTGGTGCTGATGTATTATTTAGAAAACATCCAATATAATGTAATAGACTATACCTACAGTCTATGCACAAGCTTTTTAATAAAGTTAGATTGGTTGACTGATGTTTATTTTTACTTGCCACCTCCCACCCCTTTGGCGCCCAGCTTATGGGAAAAGGCACAGCTGATGCAAACAGAATGTCAAGTTCAACCCTAAAATTTTCGTCATTACGGAACTTATTCACCCTTCGACCCTTCCTAACACCCCACTGCCAAGTTCACAACCCTAAACTGTCACAAGTCACAACTATCGATTAGTCACATAGAAGCTCACGACGTCATTTCGCAGTAAATCATAAATGTTTCATTAGACGTGGGGACAATAATGGGCCCTATTATTTTCTAATTTTAGTCGATTGTCCAATGGATTGATAGACGCAATCGATCTGCCGGTATCGAGTAGTTTTTCATGCCAGTACACCGTAAACCGTTGGCTTGCTTAGGTTTTCTACCGTATTAGGTGGCTGATCGCCTAGTTCTACTGTATTTTGTTTTTTGTTGTGACTGTTTGATAGAGATCGTAGGTAAAGTAATTATAATCACAAAAGTCTTGGTTGATTGACCTGAGATTCTTCGTTGCATTGAGATTTGCTGTTTTGTGTTTACGAGTCTTCTTTGTGGGATTACGTCAAATGTTTGTGTTAAAGCTTTCTGAGCTATTGTGCTGTGGACAATACGTGAAAAATAACAAATTTTCCAGTGTCATAATAACATTTCATGAAAATTAAAGTGTAGTTCAAAATCGAATCGTTTTCGAATGGCAATTCGTAAACTCTGCTCTCGAATGAAACGAGCCTGCGCGCCCTTTAAACCTTACCGGGTCAATGAATACGACCACTTTTGATGCAAATGTCGATTTAAATAGTATGTGAACTATTTCGTTTACCAATAAGGTGGATATGTGTTTTCACCTTCACACACGGCCGTGCCTGGCGTGTGCGTCACGGTTCATTGCCTTGACTACGGAAAGAGATCCTAATATGGCGGGCGGCGCAGGATTGCCTTGCGCCGACGCAAACTGAACTCATTCCGAACAATCAGTCTATCAGAGCAGCACATATCATGTAATGGATAAATAGACGAATGAGATAAACAAACAAACATCGTTAAAATGTGCTGTTCGTGGTTGAGATGTCGAAGGCGCGTCGCCGATTCGACAGAAAACAATGAACCGATGGAAGCTTTTGAGAAATCTGAAACGCCCACTGAAGAGGCGACGGAAGAGGAACAAAAGACGAAGTCACGTAAGGCCTGTTCATATCGCACCTCTATTGCGTTCCTACATCTCATAACGTTACGCTTTTTGCACATTTTTGGACATTTTCTTTCCCGTCTAGATTTAAGTATTACGTCAGTATGATTCATAGACATGTTAGGCATTGTATGGTCGAATATAGACAAAGTAATGTCTTTGCATGACGAGTGTTCTGCTTGCGATGTTTTAGTCGAAAATTGCGTGACTTCAACATTTTATGAGCTACTTTTAAGGCTTGAGATATTGCCTGTTAATAACGCTGTTAAAGCTTAAGCGTATCCGAAGTAGTTTTGGCCCAGATTCTGATTTATTTAAAAGGAAACCTTGTAAAATATTTAGACACGAGGAACATCGAAACAGGCTAAGGATTAACACACATTTCTATAGTTTTGCATATCATAAGCCATTTGTATTGTATGCGAAATATCTACATGCCATTTATGACGACGACGTGGGCGATAATGCCTTTAACGCATTTAATATTTCAAGCCACAGCAAGGCTTTCTTTTAAGGATTAATCAACCTGCAATATTATAAACAACAAGCATTGTTTTTAAGCTAGCTGAGAAAAACAAGTAAATATTAGGTATTATGTAGTACATTTTTGATGTCAAGGTAGAAAAACGTCTTTTGCTCGATTTCTTTGTGTGATAGCAAAAGACGTCAGATGACAGTTAGACGGTTAACTCTAAAATTACGATAACTTGTAAGTATTTTAACTTATAGCTTGGTTTTAATACTTGCCTGACAGCATTCTGTTCGAATCTTTGTAGTAAGTAGTACATGTGTGCATTAGTTAATGATTAATTTGTTGTAGTTCGCTGGCTCGGGTTCTACAGCAAAGACCCTGGTCTAATTTCAAGACCACCTCTTTTGTTCCATATTTAACAAGTTTGTTATTATTGCCAACAGCGCCGTCCCGAGTGACACGCAACAACCAGATGCGGCTGTCGAACGCGGCCGGCGCGTACACGAACGGGCACGGCGGCGACACGACCGGCCGGCGCGGCGCCGAGAACGTGCCGCCGCCGATGCAGCCGGCACAGGCCACGGTTACCAATACTAGGATTACGCAGCAGGTAAGAGGAACCTCTCAAAACTGAGGAAAACGCGAAAATGTCCTAGAACCGAAGATTCGAAGACATGACATCCGCCAACCCGCTTTGGACCCCCTTACCGAGAGAAGGCCTGTGTTAAAGTGCTAAAGGCAGGACACAGGTTCATGAACCACTGGAAACCAACCCGGAAGAGAGCAGCACGTCAAAGCTGCCTCGAAGAAACAAAGGTCACATAGTGAGACCAGCATTGGAAAAGAGCACGGTTTTTTTTTCTTTCTGCCCTATTCCAACACTGGTTCCACTCTGGACCACTAACACAATATTCAGCGAAGATTATTTCACCAGGATGTTGGATCGGCCTCGTGGAACAAACGACAGTTTAAAGCAGTAAGTCGTACGCTGTGTAAATTTGCTCTTGCGACTTACCGATCTCGATTTGAATAAATCTAAAGACTCGCACCGTCATCCATAATATACTCAAATCCATCCCAATCAACCCGCATCTCTGTGTTAACCCCTCGCCGCTGATGTAACACATAAAAGAACCGATACGTAGATGAAGTAGAATCTTTATCCCAGTCCTACCTCCTCCCGATCGTTTCACAGCCGCCCCCGTCAGGCGGTCGGTCCCGCGCCGGCAGTACGCCAAGCGCCGCGTCAGTGCCGCAGGGGCTGCAACAGAATTCGCCCTACATGCCTCATCTGCAACGGAGACTGCATAATGTTAAAGAGGTTCCTGTTTTCCTTTCCAATATCCCACATAGTTAACCTTGCTTAAGGCGGATTTCAGCAATCAAATTGAGCGCGATCGGATTATTTATATTGACAGCTCTTGTACGCCGCTTAGACGAACTGATCGCGTTCAGAGTATAATTGGTAAAAGCCGCCTTTAGAGCCTTTGCACACCACGTTTTTTTATGCGCAGACGACGCTTTTGATTAGCGCGTTATAAACGCGTTTTGACAGATTTTACACGTTTGTATCGATACAAACGTAAATGTAAGGCGCGTTTGCATCGATTCGAACGCGCGCTTACATCGCGTTTGTGCCATTGGTGGTGCGGGGAAGGAGATGCGGGGAGAAGTGAACGAAAAACATCGCGCGATTCATAGCATCCCGCGTTTACAGCGCGTTTGTAGCGATATATTAGTGCGTTTATAGCGATACAAGAGCAAGGATCGTGTGCAAAGGTAACAACGTGACTTCAGTCTTGCGTTTTCTGAGCGTCCTGATTGCGTTCTACGCGCGTCGTCAGTAGATAAAAAAAACGTGGTGTGCAAAGGCTCTTAATACTTCCTTCATCTTTGTATTTTACGAGTAGTTAGGGCACAATTCAACAAAACAAGAGAATGTAGGAAAGCTGGAGGTAAAACGTTCAAGCAAACTACAGAAAGGAACACAATGCTTTCGCAAACAGCATAGAAGAGTGCGTTTTTAATTTGTATTTTTGTCTTTTGTCTGTATCTTGGTGGTAGTAACATCGCATTGGCGTTATAGACTTATAGCTGTTAAGGTGTTATTTACGTAATTTTAACTAACTAAATAAATAATAATAAACAAATAAATAAGCCAGTTGTCTTCACTTTGTTAACGTCGCATAATATAACTGGATTACAGAATACATAAGAAATATGTTGATTCATTTTTTTCAGAATTTTAGCTTTGCTTGTGTGATGATGAGTACAACGTGTTTAAGTATAGTTCTGTAGTCACTGGTCAGTCTGTATGAACAATACTCGGGTGCAGTTCACAGCGACGAGCGTGGCGGGTAGCGGCGGCGCGGCGCGGCCGGCGGGCGTGTCGTCCACGGTGTCGGTGCCGCACGCCGTGGCGTCGGGCGCCGTGCGACGCTCCAACGTCGTCAAGGAGGTGGAGCGGCTCAAGGAGAACCGCGAGAAGCGGCGCCAGAGGCAGGCCGAGCTTAAGGAGGAGAAGGTACGAAGGAAAAAGCTTGTGGGTATGAAGAACAGGGTGTAAAGTCCCCGCATAGAAAAGGGAAATCCCTCTGACCAGACGTGTGTTATGTCTGTTGGCAACAGTAGTCGGGTTCTTGTATATAGTCCTTAGTCGCGGATAACTTTACTTGCGCGATGCAGGAATTCTGACGTGTTTGGCAGTTTGTTCATCATCTGTGTCATAGATGGCGCTGTAGTACTTTTTGTTCGAAGTAGATTTTACACGGTGTTTTTTATATTTATTGCCTAGACATAAAACTAGCGTTTGTTCTGTTGATTAGTCAGAAATTGTTGACTCCCACAAGCATTTTTTTTTTAATATAACCTAAAAGTGATTACTATAGTAAAGTGATATAATGTAAAGTGACTAGGAAATACTGAAACTCGGTGGCATTGCGTTTCAACTATACTGTGACACATAGGAACCACTGTTGGTTCTTATGTTCACACAACTTGGCCCATGAAATGAAGGCTCTTTCTAGGCTGCTTTGGATTCGATGAATAGGGTAGATGACACCATAAAACAATCATTTCAAGACACTAATCTCTAAAAAAACACTTTATTTTGGGCCTGAAAACCCGATTTATTTTCAATTAATTGCCAAATTCGATTTTTAGTTGCCTTGAAATCAATAAATAGTTGAGTCAGTGAGTTGAAAAAATAGTGACGTCACAGTTTGCTATTACCATACAAAATCTTTGAGAGAACCGCGTTTTGACAGCTGCTCTCTTAAAAAGTATCTCAATTGATTGGTGTGTCATCTACCCCATTTCCATATATTTGTGATTAACTTAGATAGTAATCCCGTAAAAAGACAGACTAAAGAAACACCTAACTTTTGTATGAATTTTAAAACTAAACGGTATTTTATTACAGGAAGCCCTAATGAACATGGACCCCGGAAACCCCAACTGGGAGTTCCTAGCCATGATCCGCGAGTACCAGAACAGCATCGAGTTCAGGCCGCTGACCGGCAACGAGCCCGTGGAAGACCACCAGATCACCGTCTGCGTCAGGAAGAGGCCGCTTAACAAGAAGGAGAATGTTAAAAAGGAGGTATGTCAAAAACATGTTTTTTTTATCACCCAAAGACTTTTCTGTGGAAAAAGCCAGTCTGAAAACTGCTGAAAGAATTCGGATGCATAGAAATACAATCAGTCCGTGGCAATATTGAATGTTATTTTATTTATTTGCGTTCTACGGTGTATACCATACACAGTTCCGTTCAAACTTCAGACCGTCATCGGCACTCGCAGCTAACTTCTGAGCCGCCATGAAGTTTGAACAGAGCTATACAAGAGTTACAAAAGGCTTAAACTAAAACTAATTTTAGACCCTGATAGAACATAAAAATACTGGACTAAAAGACTTGATAGTTTCAGGCCGTACAACTCTAATTGCAGATTGGTCGATTTATTTTCGCGACATATCACGAAAGGGCGCCAACGTTTATAAAACATTTCTTTTACTCCTCTTCTGAATCTACACTATAATAATATTATAAAGAGGAAAGATTTGTATTTTTGTGTGTTTGTTCGTAACGAATAAACTCGAAAATTACTGCGCCGATTTCAAAAATTCTTTAACCATTAGAAAGCTACATTCACCCTGAGTAACATAGGCTATATTTTATCCCCGTACTCCCACGGGAACGGGAATTACCGGGTTAAGCCGCGGGACGTCCGCTAGTTATTGATATATTCGTGGTGTATATTCCAGGTGGACGTAATCAGCGTGCCGACAAAGGACCAGATGATCGTGCACGAGCCCAAGAACAAGGTGGATCTCACCAAGTACCTCGAGAACCAGAAGTTCCGCTTCGACTACGCTTTCGACGACACCTGCACCAATGAAGTTGTTTACAAGTTAGTATTGCAGCTACGTGTGAGGGTTTGAAAGCTGGGAAAGCCAACATGCATTCTTATACTCTACACCCCCCCCCCCCTTTCTCCTCTCTACTTCTTCTTGCTTTCTTATTCTTTATTCTTCTTCTTTCTTTATTCTTGCATTCTTTAAGTGTTAATGCCAGTAGATTTTGCACAACCAACGCTTCTTGGGCTATTTGTTGTTCTTGTGATGTAATGCTTTTGAGCAAACCGGGCTTTTTGGCATTTACGTAAATGCGGTTCCTTCATACAAGCCTTTCTCTGACCATCATGTCGTATAACGATAGTATAGTAGTATAACGTATTATGATATTTGCAGATATACGGCAAAGCCGTTAGTGCAGACGATATTTGAGGGCGGCATGGCGACGTGCTTCGCGTACGGACAGACTGGCTCCGGCAAGACGCATACCATGGGTGGCGACTTCCAGGTAACATTATCAATATGCATTCCTTTCGATACTTCTCCGTCTCTCGTTCGATGGCAAAAGTTGTACCAGAATAGCGGTTTGTGGCAAGGTTAGCTAGTCGTCCATGTTAGTAGCGAGGCTGAAATGATAGTTTTCATTACTCATACTCTGAAAGTAGGTCTGAAGTTGCCTGAGGTGCGGGTTGAAAGTAATACTTTTCAGCCCTAGGGAGAATTGTTTTCAACTGACAGCTGTCAAATTATAAAAAATAATGGTTCATTTTTCTATTGAACCATGTTCCAACTTTCTATACAGCCACGATGTAAAATTGAAATAACATAAAGTTATGTATTAATTAAATAACTTTATTATAATGAAGTTTCAACTATTTCTTTAAAATAACATAGATTTGGGCAAAATATTCACCGTTTTTTCGATGATGAAGATGAAAAATAGGTAATGGCTGAATAGCTGGCCGGCCACAGAAAAAAAAGCTAAATAGGCGGGAAAGCGGCAATCCGATCTTCATTTGTTTTTTCGAGTTGATTCATGTTTTATTTTTCGCTTTCCTTGTATTCGTAATGAAAAGCACAGTGTTTACCTCAGGTTAAAGACTTATTTAGTCTCTCGAACTATAAGCGCTCTCGCTGCGCTCGGGCACCAAACCCCGTCTCGGGACTAAATAAGTTACTTTCACCCCTAGGGTAACAATTTACTATTTCGTAGTGTTCTTCGTCCCGATAGTTCATTTTGAAGCTATACAAGTTATGCGTAATGTTGTGTTCCAGGGCAAAACTCAAGACTGCAAGAAGGGTATCTACGCGATGGCGGCGCGGGACGTGTTCGCGTACCTCAAGTCGCCCAAGTACAAGCCGCTCAACCTCATCGTCTCCGCCTCCTTCTTCGAAATATACTCCGGCAAGGTCAGATCAGCGTCCTAACTTAGCTAACATGGTTTTTTTACCTGTACGACGCTTTTGTTGTACAAGATTTTGTTTCGCTGGCACTCCGGCTATTACTATATGTATTCATTGACAAACTTTCTGTGATTCATCATGGGACCTTGTGTTGACAGCTCCATCTACACTTCTACACTAATATTATAAAGAGGAAAGTTTTATTTTTGTATTTTTGTGTGTGTGTATGTATGTTTGTAATGAATAAACTCAAAAACTCCTGCGCCGATTTCAAAAATTCTTTCACCATTAGAAAGCTACACTCACCCTGAGTAACATAGGCTATATTTTATTCCCATACTCCCACGGGAACCGGAACTACGCGGGTGAAACCGCGTGACGTCCGCTAGTAGTCCATATTTGTCTGGGGTGGACTTCCAACCGTTTCAACAGGAAAAAAATAATGGTGAAACTTTAAAAAATAAAAAACTCCACTCTCTACGCTACATTTCAGATTCTTCCTTTTGATCTTTAAAGCACATAAATATATTCCAACGTTTTAACTCTCTCAACTCTTTCAGAACATAATAAAGTTAGACTATTGTAATCTTTGTGAAGTATCGTTTAGTAAGCTGCCGTCCTTGCTTGCAGGTGTTCGACCTGCTGGCGGACAAGGCCAAGCTGCGAGTGTTGGAGGACGGGAAGCAGCAGGTGCAGATCGTGGGGCTCACGGAGAAGGTCGTGGACAACGTGGACGAGGTGCTCAAGCTCATACAGCACGGGAACGCCGCCAGGACCTCGGGACAGGTACCCACTACATACTTGTTGCTAATTTTAAAATATATTTTTTTAGAAGTAAGCTGACCATCATCAGCACCTTTTAACCTCAACATAAGACAATTAGCTAGGGAGAAGTCGCACATGAAACTCGTTAGTTAGCCACGGATCTCAAGATTGATTATTTTTCTCTGTGGATCAAATGAATATGCATAACCCTAATAATTAACGGACAGTTTAAAAGTAAATAGAGTAAAATAGTTCTAAAGTATTCGTGATCTCGGAATCTAAATGTTAGATTGCTAGCGCCATTAAACTAGTTTGGGATTCCGGGCTTCGTCGTACTGTAGAAAATACCCATCATCCACTTCGTCATTTATTATTTCATATCTAATCTGGTTTAATTGGCCAACGTTTCGTTGTGATATTAAGTAAGATGTGTGTTGTTCCAGACGTCAGCGAACTCGAACTCGTCCCGCTCGCACGCCGTGTTCCAGATCGTGGTCCGCTCGCCCGGCATGCACCGCGTGCACGGCAAGTTCTCGCTCATCGACCTGGCCGGCAACGAGCGCGGAGCAGACACCTCCTCCGCCAACCGACAGACGCGTACGTACACACATACTTAACAAGTTCTCGCTCATCGACCTGGCCGGCAACGAGCGCGGCGCAGACACCTCCTCCGCCAACCGACAGACGCGTACGTACTCATCCCTAGGCAAAGCTATACTGTACTTGTTCATTTACCACATAAATAAACCTGTTTTCATTAGTTCTAGGCGGCACCTGTATGTCTTAATAAAGTTTGAAATCAAATTGTACACAGCTCGTGAAAAACAAAATTTATCTCGGTTCTTGTAACCCTCGCTCCGCTCAGGATTCTACTCTACAATCCCTTGCTACGCTCGGGATTCAACTTAATCCCTCGAACTTATCTATTATTCTTTCTCCCACAGGCATGGAAAGCGCAGAAATAAACAAATCCCTACTCGCACTGAAGGAATGTATCCGAGCGCTCGGCATGAAGGGCCAGAACCACCTGCCGTTCCGCGTGTCCAAGCTGACGCAGGTGCTGCGCGACAGCTTCATGGGCGACAAGTCGCGCACCTGCATGATCGCCATGATCTCGCCCGCCATGTCCTCCTGCGAGCACTCGCTCAACACGCTGCGCTACGCCGACAGAGTCAAGGAGCTGGGCACGGCCGACCCGGCGCGCAGACCGGACGAGCCCGCAGCGGACGTGGACATGGAGCCCGCGCACGACCTGGCGCAGCTCCGCTCGCTCAATGTGAGTATTGCACCACGCGGACAGGGACAAGGAGCTGGGCACGGCCGACCCGGCGCGCAGACCGGACGAGCCCGCAGCGGACGTGGACATGGAGCCCGCGCACGACCTGGCGCAGCTCCGCTCGCTCAATGTGAGTATTGCACCACGCGGACAGGGACAAGGAGCTGGGCACGGCCGACCCGGCGCGCAGACCGGACGAGCCCGCAGCGGACGTGGACATGGAGCCCGCGCACGACCTGGCGCAGCTCCGCTCGCTCAATGTGAGTATTGCACCACGCGGACAGGGACAAGGAGCTGGGCACGGCCGACCCGGCGCGCAGACCGGACGAGCCCGCAGCGGACGTGGACATGGAGCCCGCGCACGACCTGGCGCAGCTCCGCTCGCTCAATGTGAGTATTGCACCACGCGGACAGGGACAAGGAGCTGGGCACGGCCGACCCGGCGCGCAGACCGGACGAGCCCGCAGCGGACGTGGACATGGAGCCCGCGCACGACCTGGCGCAGCTCCGCTCGCTCAATGTGAGTATTGCACCACGCGGACAGGGACAAGGAGCTGGGCACGGCCGACCCGGCGCGCAGACCGGACGAGCCCGCAGCGGACGTGGACATGGAGCCCGCGCACGACCTGGCGCAGCTCCGCTCGCTCAATGTGAGTATTGCACCACGCGGACAGGGACAAGGAGCTGGGCACGGCCGACCCGGCGCGCAGACCGGACGAGCCCGCAGCGGACGTGGACATGGAGCCCGCGCACGACCTGGCGCAGCTCCGCTCGCTCAATGTGAGTATTGCACCACGCGGACAGGGACAAGGAGCTGGGCACGGCCGACCCGGCGCGCAGACCGGACGAGCCCGCAGCGGACGTGGACATGGAGCCCGCGCACGACCTGGCGCAGCTCCGCTCGCTCAATGTGAGTATTGCACCACGCGGACAGGGACAAGGAGCTGGGCACGGCCGACCCGGCGCGCAGACCGGACGAGCCCGCAGCGGACGTGGACATGGAGCCCGCGCACGACCTGGCGCAGCTCCGCTCGCTCAATGTGAGTATTGCACCACGCGGACAGGGACAAGGAGCTGGGCACGGCCGACCCGGCGCGCAGACCGGACGAGCCCGCAGCGGACGTGGACATGGAGCCCGCGCACGACCTGGCGCAGCTCCGCTCGCTCAATGTGAGTATTGCACCACGCGGACAGGGACAAGGAGCTGGGCACGGCCGACCCGGCGCGCAGACCGGACGAGCCCGCAGCGGACGTGGACATGGAGCCCGCGCACGACCTGGCGCAGCTCCGCTCGCTCAATGTGAGTATTGCACCACGCGGACAGGGACAAGGAGCTGGGCACGGCCGACCCGGCGCGCAGACCGGACGAGCCCGCAGCGGACGTGGACATGGAGCCCGCGCACGACCTGGCGCAGCTCCGCTCGCTCAATGTGAGTATTGCACCACGCGGACAGGGACAAGGAGCTGGGCACGGCCGACCCGGCGCGCAGACCGGACGAGCCCGCAGCGGACGTGGACATGGAGCCCGCGCACGACCTGGCGCAGCTCCGCTCGCTCAATGTGAGTATTGCACCACGCGGACAGGGACAAGGAGCTGGGCACGGCCGACCCGGCGCGCAGACCGGACGAGCCCGCAGCGGACGTGGACATGGAGCCCGCGCACGACCTGGCGCAGCTCCGCTCGCTCAATGTGAGTATTGCACCACGCGGACAGGGACAAGGAGCTGGGCACGGCCGACCCGGCGCGCAGACCGGACGAGCCCGCAGCGGACGTGGACATGGAGCCCGCGCACGACCTGGCGCAGCTCCGCTCGCTCAATGTGAGTATTGCACCACGCGGACAGGGACAAGGAGCTGGGCACGGCCGACCCGGCGCGCAGACCGGACGAGCCCGCAGCGGACGTGGACATGGAGCCCGCGCACGACCTGGCGCAGCTCCGCTCGCTCAATGTGAGTATTGCACCACGCGGACAGGGACAAGGAGCTGGGCACGGCCGACCCGGCGCGCAGACCGGACGAGCCCGCAGCGGACGTGGACATGGAGCCCGCGCACGACCTGGCGCAGCTCCGCTCGCTCAATGTGAGTATTGCACCACGCGGACAGGGACAAGGAGCTGGGCACGGCCGACCCGGCGCGCAGACCGGACGAGCCCGCAGCGGACGTGGACATGGAGCCCGCGCACGACCTGGCGCAGCTCCGCTCGCTCAATGTGAGTATTGCACCACGCGGACAGGGACAAGGAGCTGGGCACGGCCGACCCGGCGCGCAGACCGGACGAGCCCGCAGCGGACGTGGACATGGAGCCCGCGCACGACCTGGCGCAGCTCCGCTCGCTCAATGTGAGTATTGCACCACGCGGACAGGGACAAGGAGCTGGGCACGGCCGACCCGGCGCGCAGACCGGACGAGCCCGCAGCGGACGTGGACATGGAGCCCGCGCACGACCTGGCGCAGCTCCGCTCGCTCAATGTGAGTATTGCACCACGCGGACAGGGACAAGGAGCTGGGCACGGCCGACCCGGCGCGCAGACCGGACGAGCCCGCAGCGGACGTGGACATGGAGCCCGCGCACGACCTGGCGCAGCTCCGCTCGCTCAATGTGAGTATTGCACCACGCGGACAGGGACAAGGAGCTGGGCACGGCCGACCCGGCGCGCAGACCGGACGAGCCCGCAGCGGACGTGGACATGGAGCCCGCGCACGACCTGGCGCAGCTCCGCTCGCTCAATGTGAGTATTGCACCACGCGGACAGGGACAAGGAGCTGGGCACGGCCGACCCGGCGCGCAGACCGGACGAGCCCGCAGCGGACGTGGACATGGAGCCCGCGCACGACCTGGCGCAGCTCCGCTCGCTCAATGTGAGTATTGCACCACGCGGACAGGGACAAGGAGCTGGGCACGGCCGACCCGGCGCGCAGACCGGACGAGCCCGCAGCGGACGTGGACATGGAGCCCGCGCACGACCTGGCGCAGCTCCGCTCGCTCAATGTGAGTATTGCACCACGCGGACAGGGACAAGGAGCTGGGCACGGCGGGTGGATAGCTGATATAATAATACCTTCCAACACAAATGGCTACTGGAATTAGACAAATAAATCGACAGATAAAGCAAAATTTTAGTAACAAAAATTTGTTACAAATTAAAATGAAACTAGAAACACCGTCTTACCTTACTCAGTAGGCTCGTCGGTTTGGCAACACGTGGAGTTCAGTGAACTTACTGAACAAACAGTTTTGGTTCTCTCTTCGTAATACCTCTGTCTTCGATTTAGCTCACATAAAGGGAAAAATATAACTTAATTTCAATTTTAACTTGTTTTACAGGAGGGAGACATGTCCGCTGAAATGTACACGTTCCACGAGGCAATCGACGAGATGCAACGAGCAGAAGAAGAAGTACTAGATAATCACAAAGCCATCTCCGACTACCTGCAACACGCGCTGCAACGTTGCAACCAGCTGCTCGGCATCACGCGCGACGTGGACTACGACCAGGACGGTGAGTGCATGTGTTCTGAATCGTAACGTTGCATGCAACACCTGCTGCAACACTGCAATCAGAGTATAAACGACTGATGATTGTTATGATGACTCAACAAGTTCGGCAACGTTGCACAACATCGCGCGACGTTGCCAGCTAGCGCGTAACATGACGAAACAAAAGTTCCGATGCTAAACACAAGTTCCGCGCTGACTTTCAACACGTTAAGCAACATGTTCAAATGTTGCCTATAGTCTGCGCCAGATAAGTAGGAATTAAATAAAGGTCACTAACCCGCGTACATTTATTCAAATACATAATTCCGAAAACAGAAGTAATGACATAAACTTGTTCCGAAACTACCTTTATCGTGATTCTTGACTTTTTCTAGTAAAAAAAAATGATTCATAAAGTATTGCCGGCGTACTATCGAGGACACTCCCGCCTGACCACCACTAAGCTCATTTTTGCTTGCACTCGCAACATAAAAACGCTCTCTAGCCCCGCCCCGTTGACTTTATATAGAAAAAATGAACGAATCGGCCGAGCGCATTGACGACGCACGCCAAACGAGAGTTATTGTTACTTTGCGCGTCAAAGTTGACGCTTTCCTAATAGGCCCAAACTTTAAGGGGGCGTGGCTCCGGCGCCTCCGCATGATTTAAGCGAAAAAAATAATAAAATGGTCAGGCGGAAAAGACCCCGATAGTACATTATGTTTACAGCACTAGGCTGTAACTTAGTCAAGTAGGTATGTGCTAATTTTGTTTGCACAGGCTGGTATATAATGGAGGACCGTTTATCATGTATTGCTTTATACCTGTAATAGGGGAGCACCTGTGATAGTACCTACGCAGAGAAATTAAGGAAAGAGCAATGACACTTAATTCCTACTTATCTGGTGCAGACTATAGTGGATACGAGAGTTTTGGTAGCTCAAGGAAATGTCAATATTGTCAAGGCGGTACAAAATTAGAAGGTTTGATATGTATTGTCAAGTATTTGTCCTGCATCCCTGTAGTATGCAGTATTTTCACAGCACATTGTTGTCTTTTGCCCGTCAATACGAGTCTAATGGATGAGTAACTATACCTCTGAAAAGATAGCTTGATGTTCGCGACATTTATGTCAAACTCATACAACAAACTTCAAATTTGAAGTTTGTTGTATCATAATAATGTCGCAGAGATCAAGCTATCTTTTATTAAGTGAGCGTCAGCACTCATGTATATTACTTGTGTATAGCTTGTGCGCTACCGCGTGCTTGCATGTGTATCAGTTCGCATGCGTGCGTGTAACATTACATGTGTGTCGGTATGTGCATATGCATGCGTGTTGCAGGCGTGCATGTTCGCATCAAGCGGCTCCGCTTCCTGCCGAGCGCCGGCCTTGGTACGCGACGATCGCGCCGAGTGTTAGGTTTGACTTACTGTTGCGACACACGTTGCTGCATCATTCTCTTGTTACTGTAACACTGGTAGAGGTCGCGTTGCATTCTAAATTACGACATTGGGTCTGTCCACTATTCTTGTACATCGTGAGTAAGATCACTTACGGTTAAAGTTAAAAAAAAAAAAACACCTTTCAAAATATGTTTGAATGAAAATAAACACAATTTTTGCACTTATCACAAATAGTGCAGTCACGAATTACATTTTTGAGAGCACCATGTTTTGAACACACTTCTGTCCAAAATCATTCACTTTTTTTTCGAATGGTGTTCTTTTTTTTATCATTTCATCCAGTTTATTCTAAAGAATACTTCATGTAGTGTGGACGATACCGTAATCAAAAGGGATTCATTGTTAACCGCGCCGATCATCACGCTGCCAATGCTGACGCTCATACTAGGGCTAATTTTAACTGCTTTAAAATTCTATTAAAACAATCTATGTAGCCATAGGTAACTTTTATAAACACCAAACTTTTCTTAAAAATAATTATATTATAAAGTTACATACATTTATAAATTAAAATAACATAATAGTTATTTATGCAACTGTTGTATAATGAGGGGTATCAAAACACGAATGTGGGTTTATCACACGAGGCGAAGCAGAGTGTGATAATAGTATCACATGAGTGTTTTAATACCTAATTATGTACATTTGCATACAAGACTTTATCTACATCCATGATATGAATCCTCCATAAAAGGTTCTGAAACCATAGGTTGTTGTAGTGTTGTAAGAAGTCTATGTAAATTCATGGAAAGTTGAATTGCTGAGTATTTAATACAAACAAACCATGTATAGGTAATAATATAATTATTTACATTTTGAATTGTACAATTATTAAAATGCACAAAGCTTGATACAAGCTTTGTGCATTTTAATAATTGTCTCTGTGCATTTTAATAATTCATTTATTACCCTTCAATGATTTACCTTGCCTTTGGTTAAATCTGATTTCAACAAATCATTTTCATTTTCATTATCAACGACCCCGAAAACCATGAAAACGACACCCATGACGGAAATACCAAACAAATCCTGACGCCATCTTGGATTTTCATTTTGAGCTCATTTTCGTAATCAACGACCCCGAAAACCATGAAAATGACACCCATGACGGAAAAACCATAAGTACCTATCTAAATATAATTATGACATCACAAAAACTATCTCATCACAAAAAAATATAATTCTGATCTTATGCCGTTTTCGTTTTACGAGGTCATCGCGTCAGGTGTGCAGCACATTATGGTCACGGTGCGGGAGCATTTACGTCACACGTAAATTCATAAGCATAAAACTAGTTTTCTAGCAAAAAATAATAATTAATTCGAATTGGAACAAAACAAGATTCTCAACCCCTGTACAGGTCTCCCAAAGTGATAATGCGCATAGAAATCTTCGTCACTGTTCGGCAACGGTCGTATTCCTCGAGCGTCGGAAGACGATATGTATATAGAGTGGTTAAGTGCATTTTCTTCATGCATAATTTTGTAGAATTATGTGTTTTGTGCTAAAAGAGATAAATATTGATTTATCAGTAACGAAATTTGATTCGATAATTCCATGTAAGTAAATAACGAGGAAAACCACACGATTGCGGATATGCTACAATCTTTGTTGGATTGATTTACTTCGAAAATTTTATAGTACTTTTCAAGTATCTTACTGAAGCTGGTGTAATGATGGAAGAAAAGAAGGTTTAAATAACACAAGGTTTATATTAGAAGAAGAAAAAATGGTTTTCAAACAAAGGTTTACATTAAAATCTTAGAAATCTAATCATTAAAATCTCAGTTCAAAAGTATTTACAGCACTGATCATTCCAGAATAATATTACAATTAATAATATTACAAAAAAAACTTTTTAAGTTTGAATAAGATAATTAAAGTTGAAATTAAATTCACCTTTGAAAACAATACCAAGAAGGGTGTGTAATAGCAGCTCTATATAATTCCACACAGAGAGAACACGTGCAGTCACCACCAATATGTAAAGACGACAATATACATTGTAGTCTTTGGACGGACTTTTGACTGACCGGCGACCGCCGCCGACCGCCCGAATTGTTTTTGATTGTGTACACATGATATTGACTCATATTTCTTTCGAACAAGGTGCCAAATGCAAGTGCATTGTTTAGGGCTCTTACGATTCAATGATTCGGGTGTTTCCGGGAATACGACAATTAGCGAAGATCTGCATGTGCATTATTAATTTGGGAATACTGTATGTCTAGCCGACTGGTATTATGATACTCTAGCGATGTAGCAAAGTATCGCTTATTGGTCGATTTAGGTAACCAGTAAGTGTCGTTATCGCTTTGTGATAAAAAAACTTGGTAGGTAGGTGTTAATGACCTCTATTCCGATGTTAACTGGCACCAACTATAATACTAATATCGAACAAAAATGGCGGGATTCGACTTGAATTCGAATAAACCTGTTCCGTCTTATTATAAAACTTCCAATAAGTACCAGGTTTAAACCAGGACTAAAAGGTCTAGGTTTGTTACGGTACTAACGTTAGTTCTTTCATTCGTATTACAAATCGCAGACCAACAAAGGACTACTTAGTACCAAAGATAGTCCCTGGTCTAAACGTTGTAACAAATCTACTTGATCCTATTAAAATAAAAGGATAAGCAGACTTGTTCAAATACAATTTTAATTTAGGAAAGATAAAAAATACAGCTAGTTATAAAAAACTACCTAGCACGCACTCAGTTTTAAAGTTTATGCACTTAGATGGACAATAATGAGTTTACCACACTGTAAGAACGGGAACAGGCGTCAGGGTAGCAGATCGATACCGGAGTAACCTTGAAGTTGTGCTCTGAAGCAGTAGAAACGGCGGCAGCGCAGATCTCAGAGTTCACTAGGACAGCTCAGCAGCAAGACAGTGCAGAACTCAGGGCCAGACGTAGGACAGCCCTGCGAGACCAGTAGACGGACAGGCACGTAGTGGGAGTGGGGTACGTGGGAGTAGAAGTCCCAGGAGAAACTTTCGTTGGATCCCCTGGAAAGTTTAAGAATCTCACCGCCAAAACCAAGCTGCTCTCTGATACCCTCAAATCAGATTTCCCTAGTCCTCTTTTCAGCCGTCCGTCAGCTCGTTTCTCCCAAAGTAGTCTTCTTCTTTCAAATCTTAGTTTTCTTAGTGTGGCCATCATCTCAACTGACAAGTGTAGTCGGCCAGGACATATACATGAGTGCGTAAAGAATTTTATAAATATAATCATTTAATATTAAGTTATTAAACAATCGTAATAATTTATAAAATACATTGGCTAAGCATATTGATAAAAATAATTTAAATTATACAAACCAAAAAGAGAAATCATAGAGCTAGACCATAGACTGAGCAGAAAGAGAATTAAAAAACTAACTGACAGTTTGACAATTTGACGCTTGACGTAAATATCACAACATGAAAATTATAATAATATTTTATTTCAGCCATTTCCAAGTTAAAGAATCGTATTTAAATCGATTTGCTGAGTGTAGATATATAAACAAATAAAATGCATGGTAAATAGTATTATGAATGGTGAATATGAAGCGTAAGTATAGCATAATACTATATTTCCCCAACGACCCCGAGAAAATTTTTGGCCTAGAACAAAAATTTTGCTAAGGTTAAAGTATTACAGCATTCACAAAACTTTCATAACTCATTCAAACACACCGACATCTTACGAAGTTAGGTCGGGTAGGATTCACATTCAATGATCACTACTCAACCTGATAAATCAATAACTTTAAGGCTTATTTTAGGAGTTGTAATCCGCTCGCGTCTAAAACCACTAATGAGATGAAAATAGAATGATTTTAACAAAGGCTTATTTTTAACGGAGTTGTCATCCGCTCCTAATCAACTTTAGTTGATATTTAGTTGACTTTTAGAGTCAATAGTTAACAAGGGCTTATTTTTATGGAGTTGTCAGCCGCTCCAATCAACTTTTAGAGTCGATAGTTAACAAGGGCTTATTTTTATGGAGTTATCATCCGCTCCAATCAACTTTATAGTCGATAGAAAGAAACAAGTTAGTCATATTAACTTGAAGAAAAGAGAAGAATAGATATAAAGGAAGATTAAGAGTATTCTTTTAATGGTTTAAGAAGTGATGAATGAATTAGAAAATAAACAGAGTTTTAATAAATCGAAAAGAACTCTATTATAGAAGAAGGAAAGTAGCAAGAGATGAGTCATGAGTAAGTATATGAAAATAGCAAAATACTAGAATAAGGATAGCAAAAGAGGGTAAAAGTGTATAAACGAGGAGTCGACTTATAGGATCTGAGTTCCGAAACAGGAATCTAAAGTAGCCTACTTGAAGTACCTATGGAGTTTAAGAGAGAAAGAGGGAAAGAGGGGTTAGGTCTGAACCGCAACACCGCAGTCAGTAAACTCTGAGTAGACGTCAGGGCAGCTCCCGTTATACAGTAGTCGGTAAGCTCCGAGTTAAACGTCAAGGGCAGCAGTAAGTAAGCTCCGAGTAAACGTAAGGGCAGCTCCCGCAATACAGTAGCCGGTAAGCTCCGAGTAAAACGTCAAGAGGATCTGAGTGTTGGACACGGTCCAAAAGTGTTTTAAAATTTAAGAGTAAGACAAGAAGGTCGACTTAATGTATACAAAAAAAAATTGTAACCGAGTTGGTGGTAAAATTCGGAACTAACGCATAAAGTTTAGTACATAATTATGATTGCCACCGAAAAGTTTGATAAACTTTAATACCTAGTTTTGCCACCGCGAAAATAAGACTAGTTATACTCCATGCCCATAATACTCCATGGCCTGGTTTGTTACCTAGCAACCGATGACAAATAACAAATTGAAAAATATTCAACGATGCTAAACTTACTTCGGTATGATTCCCAGATGAAATGTATAAATATATATAATAAGTGTTTAGGAGGATAGTGAAGTATTTGTATTAACACTCCCAACAGGCCGAAAAGGTGCCAATTATCTTTCGATAACGATAAGTGTGTAGGGGTGAAGAATACCTATATGATGTTTAGTTGTAGAAGAGTTGAGTTGAATAGAAGAGTCTTTAAGAGGAGAGCTGAAGAAGAAAAATAAGTTAGTTAGTATTCATAAGACTAGGCCAAATAAGAAGTCCAAAAAGAAATACTAGTGCTAGTTTTTTTTAGAATTTTGAAAATAAATGAGTGGGTTCGAGTTGATTTTACGGGGGGCGCCAATTTGTAACAAATCTACTTGATCCTATTAAAATAAAAGGATAAGCAGACTTGTTCAAATACAATTTTAATTTAGGAAAGATAAAAAATACAGCTAGTTATAAAAAACTACCTAGCACGCACTCAGTTTTAAAGTTTATGCACTTAGATGGACAATAATGAGTTTACCACACTGTAAGAACGGGAACAGGCGTCAGGGTAGCAGATCGATACCGGAGTAACCTTGAAGTTGTGCTCTGAAGCAGTAGAAACGGCGGCAGCGCAGATCTCAGAGTTCACTAGGACAGCTCAGCAGCAAGACAGTGCAGAACTCAGGGCCAGACGTAGGACAGCCCTGCGAGACCAGTAGACGGACAGGCACGTAGTGGGAGTGGGGTACGTGGGAGTAGAAGTCCCAGGAGAAACTTTCGTTGGATCCCCTGGAAAGTTTAAGAATCTCACCGCCAAAACCAAGCTGCTCTCTGATACCCTCAAATCAGATTTCCCTAGTCCTCTTTTCAGCCGTCCGTCAGCTCGTTTCTCCCAAAGTAGTCTTCTTCTTTCAAATCTTAGTTTTCTTAGTGTGGCCATCATCTCAACTGACAAGTGTAGTCGGCCAGGACATATACATGAGTGCGTAAAGAATTTTATAAATATAATCATTTAATATTAAGTTATTAAACAATCGTAATAATTTATAAAATACATTGGCTAAGCATATTGATAAAAATAATTTAAATTATACAAACCAAAAAGAGAAATCATAGAGCTAGACCATAGACTGAGCAGAAAGAGAATTAAAAAACTGACAGTTTGACAATTTGACGCTTGACGTAAATATCACAACATGAAAATTATAATAATATTTTATTTCAGCCATTTCCAAGTTAAAGAATCGTATTTAAATCGATTTGCTGAGTGTAGATATATAAACAAATAAAATGCATGGTAAATAGTATTATGAATGGTGAATATGAAGCGTAAGTATAGCATAATACTATAACGTAAACCACAGATTATAAGCAACAAAATATTTAAAACTATTCAATCATTCGTTCATCGTTCTCTGCACCGTTCCTTTTTACAAAATGTTGTTACGTAATTTAAAGAAAAAATATTTTATATATTGTTATTTGTAGTGGTAAAATATAAAGTTGTGTTATTTAAAGGTATTTAAATATTCCGACTTGTATTTTTTTGAATGCATCAATCCAATTGTTCTGTTTTGGAACAACTATCGAGCTAGCGCTTATAATGGAGTGAACTGGGTGGCGCGCGTAATTTGAGTAATGTTATCGAAATGTTTATGTTACATCTTATAATAAACTAAATGTCCGGTTTCACTTCAAGAGTAATAATACAAGTAAAGGCACAGTTCTTTGGGCACAGTATTCTTTGTGGTGATATCGTGTGTGCATTCATTTTTAAAAAAATGGATCAACCAAGGAAAAAAAGAGGTGAAAATTGGAGTTCAGAAGAAAAGGTTAGTGATAACTGACATGTTAGATTACGTACACAACTAAACACAGTATTTGATGCAATAAGCTAAACCATATACCTATGCCACATTACTTACATTAATAGGTACAAATTTTATTCTAGGATTTATACTGCGTCAACTTATTGCCGAGTCGGCTAAAATACTTGAAGATAAGTCGACGAAAACCAATATAAATATGTTAAAAAACGAGTTGACTATTTAGTACCATAGTTAAACTAGGGGTCACGTTGGTCTAACTTTGGTACCATAGATAGTTCTAGGACTAGCGATAAACTTCGTTTTGTAATAACGTTTATTCAAAGTCATGGTTTAAACCTAGTACTAAAGCCGGTACTTTTTTAAGACCACGTTTTATAATAAGAGGGATAAGGTTTTTTTATAATTGACTTGTTCAAAAAAAAAAAATACATCATTTTTTAAATATAATTTAAATCTTTATCATAAATGATAGTAATGATAGAAGCGAAAAACTCTCAATTCTTTTTTATTTATTTATTATAGGCAATTTAAAATTGATAAAATTTTGAAATTAGTCACGTGACTAGAAACGCGCCAAAATCGGTCGCCATGTTGGCTACGTCACAATGTTAAAGGACTTGCTTAAATACAGTGTGCATTTTCGTGAACTTTCAGCATTAAATTTTATAATGAAAAATATGTCACGGCAGCTGTTTCATACAATAAGTTTGTAGTTAATATCTACAATAACGCGTTGAGGTCGGTAAAACGACAGCGACATTAGTTTATTGCCAAATATGTGTAAAATACTTAGTACTACACCCTTCCTAAAATAGGTAACCTACATGCACTGAAAATATTGTGCTTATAGAAGCTTCTCGTTTGCTAATAAAACTCGAAAGGTCAAAATGAAAACAGTAACATTCTATCTGCGTTCTTATTTTCGTCATTATTCATACATAATTTTCATACACAAGCACAACACAATCAAAGTCTTGACAATATGACTAAAAAAAACCATGTTGCAACATAACACTTCTTTTAGAAGTGCTGACCGCAAACGCAAGTTTCGCAATCACGATTAAAAAGTTGAATTCAGCCTAATCGATACTCGCAATGAAATGAAGTCTGGAAAAAAAGAGTTGATACTGAATACTGAAAGCTCCTTGGTGTAATTTTTATTAATTATTTTATACTATCATTTTTAATAATGTAATTTAGTAATTATTCGATGCAATGATTTCACGAGAAGGAGATTAATGAGAAACAAGGCTACGGCTAAATTCGCGTCGATTTTTTAGTTTCTAAATTTAAACTTGGAATGCGCTCGCAATTCACATTTATGAGTATTTTTATTTACTACATCATTTATTTATTGTAAATTTTGTTTTGTAATAACTGAAGGTTGGATATAGTGCGCCAAGGATCTTGGTTATAGTTTTAAATTCGCGTCGATTTTTTAGTTTCTAAATTTAAACTTGGAATGCGCTCGCAATTCACATTTATGAGTATTTTTATTTACTACATCATTTATTTATTGTAAATTTTGTTTTGTAATAACTGAAGGTTGGATATAGTGCGCCAAGGATCTTGGTTATAGTTTTGATTGATCCACCAAAGATAGATAAATATTATCAACTCTAAAACCTCAACAGATTTTTACAATACCTACCAAGATCCTTGGCGCACTATTTCCAACTAACGGGACGCTAGACTGAAGTGATAACTTAAATTAAACTAATTTATGTTGAACTACCTATTTGATATTGAAATTGTTTAAAAATAAACAAATTAGTAGCGTTAGTTCAGATTTTGTCCACGCGCCAATTAGATCCTTGTACAGTCAGTTTTTTCAATACAATCGGATTGGGTTTTTAGACATGTGTCAAAATAAAAAGTATTTAAATCAGAAGCACTAATATGGGGTAGAACTTCGGAAAATGCTTTCTTATCGGATGCCTACGTCATACAAAGAACACACCCTCTAAGTTTCAGGTCTCTACGATCAGCGGTTTGGCTGTGCATTGATCCATCGTCAGTAATTCAGGAACTACTTCGTTCCCGAACTCCTTCGTTACCGTTCCGAATCGAGTCACCCTCCCAGAAGAAGTTATCACTTCAAAAAATAGTAAATTTAAATACAATGTAATTTTGAACAGCGAGTGCATTTCTAATTTAAATTTTGATTTCGAAAAAATCGGCGCGAATTTAGCCATGGATCAATCTGTACTGTTTATTGTTGAGTTGGTTTGAATACCTACACAATATACAAAATACTATTAAGATTACCTATAAAAAAGCACAATAATATAATAAATATTTATTGTTTTTACGCTTAAAACAAGATTATTTTAATTTCCATTCGTCGATTATTACAATCCTTAATTTAATTACTCGAGTTAATCCAAATTTACAAAAAAATAATCGATTGGAATAATCGCTTTCACACATCACAAAGATTTAAAAAAAATAATATCGGCATGTCATGTCGTCAACGTCAATAACAAATACAAATTGAGTAGTGATAATAAATATTACGTGTTATTGGTCATGTGTTAGTAAATTACGCTAAGATCTGGGTATTTTCATGTTGTATAAAATATTTGGAATGATATTTGTCATATTTGTTTTCGAATCTATGCGTCTGTGTGATATAATGTGAAAAATAAAAATGTAAACACGCAAGATTGCCGCGAAACTTCGACTTTAGATTTCAAAATCATCATTACCATTAATTATTTAAATGGAACTATGGATGAATTCGTCACATAATTAAATGACGAGTCAATTATTCTCAACTTATTGGAGCTTGGATGTCCGAAAACAATTTTTTTATGATTTCTAGCCTCGGCTCACATTATGGCGATGACCGTATTTACGCACTTGGATTTTATTAGGGTAAATTAAGAATCTTGCGTGCTAAATATATAACTTTTAATGGTGTTGACATATGATCCTTTTATCCAACTCTCTTAGTTAACGCACACTCATAGTATTTGAGGAACAGAATTTTAATAATAACAAGAAATCATCGATGCTAGGTCAAAACACTGTATCAGCTGTATGGTACGATGAGTAAGTATTAACATTGTGACGTCACATACGCGCTCGGCTTTATTCGGGAACTGTCGGCGTGTTTTCGGTATGGGGTTCGAGAATGTATTTTTAATCTAATATAACTTTCTAATTACAGCGAATAAAAATAAAATAAAAATTGTTTGTTATGAAACATATATATGATCTTTCCATTTATGACAAAAAAAAATCTAGTATAATACTCAATTACGGCGCTGTGGTAGTGAATCGTACGTGCTATACAATGTTCTTTTTTTAAAACGAGTTGCATAATGAAATTTAGTACAACATTATAACACCAGTGTCATAATAACCATTATAACACCCGTTTGGGTGTTATAATGGTTATTATGACACTCATGTCATAATGTCGTATGTCATAATAACCATTATAACACCCAAACGGGTGTTATAATGGTTATTATGACACTGGCTGTTTTAATGTTGGCCATAAGCTAACTGTTTGAGATACTTTTATAGAGGATTTATAGCATGGGTGTAGATAAAGTAACTAACTTAACAATAAACTAAAAAAATGGCGTCAAAAAACTCCTCAACGCCGTCAATGTCCCCAAGAGGCTGGTGGCGTTGCCACGTTATATTGCAACGCTAAGCCTCTGGCCAAGATAAAAGCCAGCCTTTTGGATCAGGGGAAATGTCAACTAAGCGTATAAACGTCATAGAAACTTTCTTCTATATGACAGTTTTACTACTACTACTACAAGTCCACTGCTGGACATAAGCCTGTCCCATGATGGGAGGAATTTGCCGTAATCTCCACGCTTGGCAGGTGGATTGGAGATCGCAGTAATGAAAGACTAACAGAAAACGCTGCTGCCCATTCTCTGGTCTACGGAGGCGCAAGGTGTTCTGCCTCAGATATTAGTCGCCTTATACGACACCCGTCAGTGTATTGAGTTGGTTCTATTCTACTCTGCCGGATACCACACGGCTAGATGACAGCTTTAGGGAATGAATTTTTTTTTTTTTTTAATTCATTCCCATCATTCATCATTTCATTCCTAAGCTTGGATCAAGTCATCATTCTCCTGACCTTATACAAATTATTTGGAGTCGGCGCAGCATGTCTGCATCATCCAAACTTCTCTATTTCTCGTCCAAGTTTTGATCTGCTGTTAATAAAAAATAAACTTGCATAAAATCTAACAATTGTTTTCGAGTTCTACGAAGCTTCATGACTTGTTACTAAAAAAAAAACTTACCCTGTAAATTTATTTTCTTTGCTTCATGCTGATTTCATAATGATCTAAACATCTAACAGTCAATCTGTATTTTCACCTATATTGACACCGATGTTCCGTCCTCAGCCTACGCGACCCAGTGGGAGGAGCTGCTGAACGAGCAGCTGGCGGTGCTGGCACAGTCGCGCGACCTGGTGGCGGAGTTCCGCTCCAAGATGCAGCAGGAGGAGCACATCTCGCGCCACATCCAGCCTCCCCGCCACCACTAGCTGCCTGCCCGCTCCCGCACTGCCCTAGCGTCGATATATTACCCTCGGAACGTGGTTAGATACCAGCCTTTACCTTTAAATGGACGACAAAACATGTCTGTTTGTCCAAAAGTTTGTTTTACTAGTGACTTGGTTCAGAACTTTTGTTGATAATATTGTACGTCACATGAGAACACGATGAAAGACAAAATAAGTCTGACCCCCTAGCACGGCCATTCGAACCTTAGGCTTTAATCCCTAACACTTCGTTCGTATATTCGGCTCTATCCGTCTCACACTCGCACTCATCTGCAGACGCGCCCGAGAGAGACGGAAGATTCAAATATACGGACGAAGCGTTAGGGAGTAGCCCGCCCTGATCTACGTATTTTTCTCTAACAAACTTTTGTAATAGCATAAATATTGCTCGCCAGGTGCTGCTACTATTTCTAGACTTAATTTTGTCCATGACGATATGATTACTATGACTTGTTTGATCGTTCTAGGGGTACTGACTTAGATAAACAAAAGAAAATGAGAGGTACCGTTTCGTATTATGTATTAGGATTTCACCAAAAGACAGTTTACCAACAATTGCTTATTCAAAGTACCTTCTTTTGTCAGCACATGAACGTAAAATATAACAGACTGACCACTAGTCGTTTCAGTGTTCGCCTTAATTTACGATAAAACATTAATTGTGTAATGATGCATGTCTTGAAAGTGTATCGAAGAGTAGAAGTCCAGTATGGTCCGGTTAGAAATGTACAAAAATTGATAATTTTGAAAGTGAGTATAAAAATGAGATATTTTGAGGGCGGAACTTAGAGGCGAATGTAATGTAACAATTTTAACTTTGATAAATAATTAAGATAATAAGAATCTCGATGTTCGGTTGTTAGAAACCGGATTTTATTCCCTTTTTGTCGACGCTGCGTAGAGTGCGCGCTGCTGCCGTGTGACGCGCCGAGTTGTCGTCTAAACACGTCATGACGTCACAACAACGCGGACACAAATTACAGTGTATAAAGAATCAGTATTGAGACAAATTCTATGTTTGGGGACCGTGTGTAGCTGGCCTACTGTATAATCGCTTCATTTTGATTTACCCGCGTCTCGGAAAATTGAGCGAGTTTTGACCATTTTGTTCGATATTATTGTAAAGCTTAGTATACCGATGTATGTGCCGTCGTGTTGAAAACGAGAGACTGTTTATTAGTAGTGTTTGAAGCACAAAGGATGGCCGTGCGGCCGGCAACTGTCCCACTTGACTCGTTGACGCGCTATTTTGACGTGTATTTTTAACTCAATAACGTCCAAAACAGCTTGTCGGTATCAGTCGTGTTGCCGAGTGCGATGCGGTGAGACAAAACGTGCTATTACGAGTATCGATTGTAGAGATGTATCAGTTTCTGTAATAGTTTATACAGTACTAAAGTATATGAAGGTGCGAGTTCACTTATTGGCAACATATGTAATTTGTTTTGAGATTTTGCCCTAATATTTAGCTGATACTGTCCACGTGATGCCAGCGAGTGAATTTTCTCCTTCACTCATGCTAAAGATGAAACTACGTGTTAGACATCGGTAGATACATTTATCGATCGATATCTAACATGTAGGTAATCGAATCATGTAATTGTAAGGTGCGAGACATTACCCTATTAACGTTAAGTCACTTATTCTGGATGCATTTAACTTTCGCTAAAGGCCTATCGTCGAACTGTAGATATTTTTATATACCGGGAGATGAAGTACAAATGTTGCAGTGGGGCGGGCCCAGTGATGTGAAGTAGGTCCTCATTGGCGCGACTAGCTGGCCTAGCGGGAATGTGCCGGATCTGAGGCTAGCTTCACTAAATACTTCAATTCATCCTCTTTGCCTTGATTTTAAACTAGAGTTGTGAATCTAACTTCAATTTATTGTGTTAGGGGTCGTTTTTTAGACCAAAGCCACACTTGTCCCGTAAAACTGTTACAGTACGTGTCGACAGGCGCAAGCCAAGTTCATTTTATTCAATGCCCTAGTTGCGCCAATGTCTATAAACATGAATGTATATTTGTTATACTTAGGTACATTCATCCACGACAAGTATTGCTATAATATTTCGAGCTTTATAAGATGGTTTCAGTTTAACTTGGCCACTTGCCCAATAAGCCAAGATTAACGATTTTAACGGATAAATACTGTGTTGCTGTGATTTGTTTTCATGACAAAATTGTTTAGAATAATAAATATGTTTGGCATAACGAAGTACTCGGAATGTTGTGAAATAGTTGTTTTAAAATTAGATATTTTGAATGTAAAAGGCGTTTTAAAATACTTTGCGCACCAAAACAAGATTGGTTTTGTCTTGACCTATAAATAAATAATAGTAGGCATTTCCTGTTGTAAAATATTATCTTCTTGTTTAAACTTTAATTTCTCTAAACTCTTCTATTTTAATAAAAATGGTTCAAGACAAAATCAATATTTTAAAATAATAAACTAAAAAGAATGTATTGATTGATAATGTATAAATGTTGAGTATCATGTGATTGATTAACATATCTGTTGCATATAAAATCGCTTGTTATTCGCTCGTTGTAAACGTAACCATTGACCCGATTTCCTATGCTGTGACAATACAAGTGCTTCAAGTGTGCGTATTTACGGTGGAAAATGTACGTTCACTCACAAAACTACGTATTTTTAGAAGTAAACTAAAATCAATTACCAATTTAAACGACTTTTTTTTCAAGTTCCGCCTCTTGATTTGTTCCTCGTCTAACAGCTCTTTCGGATACTTCTTTTTAAATGTTGTAACTGATTTTTCACTGCAGCTCTGCAAAATCATCTATTCTTTGGTGGCTAAGTAACAGCCGCACAGGTCGATCGATCAAGATTGTCTTGGTCATACTATGGATGGGTGATCATCCATTTCGAACACCCGGTTCCGGCTGCTATTCGTAGATCTTTGACAGTCGTTACGGGTCTCTAGATCCTCGAAAGTCTGACCAGGAGGTTACCCAGTGACTCGTGTAAGTAATTATTCAGCTACATCAGCAGGCCTAGCCAAGTTACAAACGTTTCGTATTGATTCTCTTTCTACAATCGTAAACGCCTCGGCGTAAGCGATTGTAGAAAGCGCTAAATTGGTAGCCAAGTTGACACGACTGAGTCGATCGCTCGTTCTCTAATGTCTGTAGAAAAAACCTACACTTTAGTCTATGGTGAGCGTTCCTACCAAAGAGTTTAGCGATCAACATTGTACAAAACGATAACATTCTATTCTATCATTTTGAACGATGTAAACTTGTCTACGAATTTTCTATTCGTTTGTGCTGATCACGTGATTTAACGTTGAGATGATGTCATTCCCATTCATTTGAATAGTTTTCTACTAGCGTTAACGATTGTAGATTGTCAACTTGGCTAGGGGCACTAGTTAGGCTGGGAGCCGACCCCAACATAGCTGGGAGAGTGCAACTGGTGGAGGTGACGACTGATAATGGTGATATTTATTCTAATATTTTTTTTGCCCTATAGTTTCACTCCTGAGATCAAAGGCCTCCCTCCATTCCTTCCATTTCTCACGATGGTGTGCTTTTTCTTGCCAATTCGGGAGGAAGCCACTATTTATTCTAAAAAGTTTCATCACTACAAGGTACAGGTAAAAAAACTACGTTTTCCTACCGCTGTAAATGGACACACATGAAACACAAATTATTTTTCATTGATTACGTAAATGATTTCAGTATAGTTAAGATAGCAGTGTAAAAGTTGGTTGTTTGAGTCGTCATATGGACATCTGTAGAGGCAATATCGAGAGTTGTATAACATTCCATGTCTTGAGATTATAATTTATTAACATCAACTCTTTTGACAACAGAAATTATTAAGTTTAGTCCTAATTTAGAGAACTGGATGGACTGGAAAAAAAACAAGCAGTTTTAACTACAGTTGGCATTTATTATCTCTTGATACATATATTGCAGCAGTCCATTGTTTTTCAATATTTAAGAAGGGAGCGCCCAAGTTATACTATTGTAGATTTTTACTTCAAACCTTGACCTGACAATAGTGCTATAATGTGAAAATATATCAAGTTATATCATGTCTTGACAAACACTTGCGATTAATTTTAAATTAAAAAATCAGTATTTCATCTTTTTTTTAACATTACTCACTGATAATTCCTACCTATGGTGCTTGAATACGTTAGGCCTTTAAAACTTAAGCATGGTATAACTCGGATAGATGATTGTCTATAGTTCGTTACTCAGTTGTAGTACACCTCTTTGTATCGTCTATCTGATATTAATTGTGAACGGAGATGGAAATATCCTCTCTGCTATTTATTTAATAACTCGGGACAATGACGCAGGCAGTGACTTGACTTTAATTAAAGTGAGCGGGAGCAAAGCTCTTTGCCAGATTTAAACTCGAGTTTTAGTCTTTTCTTCACATTTTCCTGCGTTTCTACGGGAAATTAGCATTAATACGGCTTATATATTGTGGTTTAAGGTAACTTGTGATGATTTGTTTAGTTCAATTTGCCGCAGGAATGCAGATTTGTGATTTCATTCATGACGACTGACAGTCGCACCCAGGGCTGGTGAGATACATTTCTATACACAGATATTTACTGCTACCACAAATATTGTAATTTATTTAAAAATAAAATACATTGTCATCTCTTAAAAATCGTATAAAGACTCATTTGTATGTATTGTTAATTAATAAAAATAGAAAAACTACTTAAATGTAACTATGTAAGTTTTGCAAGTCAGTAAGTACATTATAATATTTTTTTCATTTGTTTTGTATGGGATTTTATTTATTATGTTGTGATAGAATGTGCATATACCTAGTGTTTGTGTTCCTGTGACGCATAGTTAGACGCCTCACAGCTTGAACTGAAAACGACACACGTCACCTAATGTTCCATTCTAGAATGGAACATAGAATTAAAGCTGTCCGCTCTAAACATGCGTAAATTTTTCGTTTGTAACTTAATAACCACCATAATTATTATGTCTGCGAAATAATAAATAAACGTAACCCGAATCTGTTTTGTGGTTTAATATCTGCTCATCTGGTGCTAGGTTCAGACTTGCTTTTAACCCTAACCCCTAGGGTCTGAAGGAATGACAAATATTCGCTTTTCAAGTTAATAACGTTATTTTTGATTTTTTTTTGTCGTAAATCGTGGGTTGTTATCAACTACAGGACGAAATCACTCGAATGTTTGCACAAGATGAAAGGCTTCTTAATTATGTAATTAGAAGCTAGTTACACTTACAGAAAATTGTTTCAGTCCCTGAAGACTTTGTTTTTTGAAATTACAAGTGATATTTGGGTTCATATTTGTTTATGTCGATGCTTGTGTGAATATTCGAGTGCATGGTGACCACGCTCCCATGGCTCGGCTCGGCGACCCTCCCGAGGTAACTATGTATACTGTAGCTTACAACATTATTAGATAGCGCTTATTAATAAATAATTGAAACAAAACGAATCGGCCCTCTGTATCAGAGTGGCTGTTGCGCCGAAGTTTGATCGTACTGAACAAAATCTCTCTTACTATAATTATTATTATACGTGTTTTTAATAATTGTATTATCGTCGAGATTGTAACCGCGTTGGAATGAATTAGTTATTGTATAGAAGCGTTGAGTAAATGAACAAGTGTTGAATGCTGGTGCGGCGCATTTCCGCTCTAGTTGTCTAGTTAAATGCTTTATTATAAACTTTATTTTAACATCGCACATTATAATAAATTAATCAAAATTGTTCTGATGTTTTATTTTTGGTTGTACCGATCGAAATTACCCTTTTGATGAGATAGGTTCTCAATATTTAGAAAATCTGCGTCGTTACGTAGTCAAACATCAGCGAGGAGTATTTTTACACGCTTTATTGTTAAAGAAAATCACTATGATAGCTCTTTGAAAAGGTAAATAAGACACAACAAATACTGAAAGTACTTACTTAGTTATATTTAAGAGCAAGTTTGTACTGGTATCATGGAAATGCAAATAAATAGTCTCACATAAATAAATAGTCGCACATAAATACTGGAAGACAACACAAAATACTTCCTAAGTACATCATCATAACATACACAAGTAACATTACATGAAAAGACGAGGTTTTTCGCTAGTTAATTTGCTTATTATTCAAGGTGGTGTGAAAAATGTGGTCTTCATTTACCAGTAGGGAAGCTGTGTCCTTCCATAGGCAACCCCTGATCACAGGATAATAATACATTTAAGTGCATACAGGATGACTTTTTTATCACTTTCCAAAAAAAAATGGGTATATTAGGTGAACGGAGTAGAAGCAAATGGTACTATCGTGGTCTTTTACGCCTGACCAGTTTAATTTTTTTTTTCGCTTAAATCATGCGGAGGTGCCGAGCCACGCCCCCTTTAAGTTTGGGCCTATTAGGAAAGCGTCAACTTTGGCGCGCAAAATAACAATAACTCTCGTTTGGCGTGCGTCGTCAGTTCGCTCGGCCGATTCGGTATCTTTTCATTCATTATGTCTATACAAAGTCAACGGGGTGGGGCTAGAGAGCGTTTCTATGTTGCGAGTGCAAGCAAAAATTAGCTTAGTGGTGGTCAGGCGGGAGTGTCCTCGATAGTACTTAGTTTTAAATTCATAAAAAAAAACAAAACATACGCGTATTGATTAGATTTGAAATTCGATATTTTTCATTTTTTTTTTTCAAAATTTCTCTTTATTTGTTATAATATGAAAAGTTTACTTGAAATTCGTACCTAGTGTTTTTTTAATGATGGAACAATTTTTTTCTAAACTGTGGAAAAAAAAAACTGTATGCCATAAGCTTCTACTCCGTTCACCTAATATACCCATTTTTTTGGAAAGTGATAAAAAAGTCATCCGGTATATGGAGTAACAATTCATAAGAAAATAAAATATTAAAATATAATTTTGACATAATTTGTAATAGGTAAGTAAATGTTCAATTTATATTTATGGCAAAGAACAATAATTTAATTTTCAGAATCACTGAAAATCGAAAATAGCACGCTTGTGTCTCAACTTAGAGTTGAAATGTTTAATTATTTAATAAAATTATGCTACATCTATACAAAACAAACTAACAATATTTAGACCAAATTGCACCACAAATCAATAAGCAAGTTTAACGCTAAACGAATTTCAAATATCATCGTTCGAAGATGACATACCGAAATATATGTTTAGTATTAAATGTGTTGGACGATTTGTGGTGCAATTGGGCCTCTACCTCCACACCCGAAATTTTTTGTGCAATCCTAATTAGAAATAATAAATAATTAAGTTATCAAATATCACAGCACAATTTTAGTGATTGTCTTAGTACCGCCTCCACAGCAAATCTCTAAATGCGTTTAGCGTTAAACATATTTTAAATAAAACATCGTACTATTTTTAATGTTCAAACGATTAATAGCAGGAACCGACGAAACAACCATGTTTGGATCCTGTCAATCCTCTGACTATCAGAACCACAACGATATTCTAAATTTGTGTAGCGCTAAACGTGTGTGGTGCAAATGGGCTCTAATGTGATGAAAATATAATACAATATAATAAAGAACACATAATTTTTAAATAATTTTACAAAACTGGTTTTCCTGTAAATGCTTTACCGTGATAAGTATGTTTTTTTTTTGCGTGAGTTGAGATTATTATGTAATTATGTAAATATAATATGCGAGCGAAAGAAACGAATCGATTTTTAACACTAGAACTAATCACGTGAATACGGTAATTGATTTAATGGACGATTTATTCATTATTGTGTTTTGAGTTCCAAGCTGATGATGATATTATTTATAATTAAAGCTAGTTTGTTTAGCTGAGGATCGTCAATGACTGGAAGCGCCAGTGTGCTCTTGACAATGTAATCTCAACTCTAAATACATCATGTCGTGTGACTGACACTGGCTTGGCCACCAATTTTAATTTTGATAGGTAACATAAAAAAATTGTCGAAATTTGTCGCCAAATATCAGAATTTGTCGGTCACTGGTTCAAAAGATATAAGGTTTTGTGGCCGATCTGGAGTCTCCCCAGCTTGGCCAAATTTATATCTCAAAAACTAGGGCACCTAGCGAAGATCTGTTTTGTTCCAAATTTAATCGCTAATTAGTCGCAATGCGTCGCCAAGTTACAGATTCAGTCTGTGTGTAATTAAAAAGATATTAAGAATTCAATTTCCCCATACAGTGGTTTACTTGCTAATAGTGCTAGTGACCGACAAATTCTGATATTTGGCGACAAATTTCGACTAAATAGCGACTATTTTTTTGTGTTATCAAAATAAAAATCCCTGATGATCCCAGATTTCATTTCATTTAGTTTTTATTAGTTGTACTGTTAGTCTATCCATTTTAATTTGTGTGTTTTGTCCTGTGCGGGCTAATAAATGCTTTTTCTTTCTTTCTTTCTTTGATGCTGGCCAAGCCAGTGTCAGTCACACCATCATGTCAGGTTCCATAACCATAAATCTCAATAAAGTTCTGCATCCCAGAAATGTTTACCACAAGCGCTCCCCTGATAGTCATTCAAGCGCCAAAAGAATCATGGTACACTATTTCATACATATAAACTCAGTAGCATAAGTTGTTATCTTTGGTTTACATAATTTAGCTATACATGTCATGGCCCTTTTACTATTGAGCACTAAAATTACATGATTATCTTATGGCTCCAACATACAATGGTGTTGATTCTGTTGTGCACAAACTAAACTTAATTTAGGCTATTGCTATCTTTTACTAAAAGGCAGTGCGAGAAAAGAACGGCTATAGCTATGAACGCCCTTCATTTGTATGGAAATATTAGTTCCAACTAAATTTGACAGCTCTAAATTACGTCCGTCTGTTTCTCGTTGTATTAGAGAGAAAAAGATAGCAATAGCCTAAATTGGGTTTAGTTTGTGCACAACAGAATCGACACCAATGTCTCATTAGACGTGTATCTCTAAGCAAGTCGCGTGAGGAACTCATGATTTAAGGCTACGGTTAGATCCGAAACCAGTCGGCTACTCCGATGAAATAAGACTGGTGTATAAAGCCACATAAAATATTGAATTATCACTTCTAAAACGCGCGACTAATACTAAACAACGTCTAATAAGCCACTGTATTTAGAGACCTGCCCCACCAGGCAATATGGCATATTATATTATTTGTTTTATTAAGACAAGACGTACAATCTTTTAAACTTTTCTTGAACGAGAAAATATTCGATAGAGCGCTAGTCGCTTCTTCGCGGGCGGTGGGGCAGATGTCATTTGATGGTTTCAGATTAGCGTATTTTCGTCGGGTATAAGCTCGTTTCTAGAAGCGCGTATTCGGGCGTGTAAACGCGAACCACGACAGACGCCTCCCCGCGCGCTCACGTACCCCGCCAAACGCCAAACATACACGCGTTCGAAATTTTTTGAAGTACAAAATGTGGCGCGTGTGTTCGCGCGTATACGAGGATATACGCGCAGAAAAATACGCTAGTCTGAAACCGCTCTCAGGAGTTCCAAAATTCATCTCAAAACCAATACATAATTTACTTCTGTACAAACTTCTATATTTCCGTGAGTGTATAGGGCCACTACTAACCACCTGCCAGCAGGCGTGTACAAACAATTGGAAGAGAACATTCCTATAACAACATTATTTACAATTTAAAATGCACCACGACGTTATATTTACACTAAATTCTATATTACAGGATGATATAATACAGGATGGTCATCGACTATACAGACCAGTGTAGAAATTTTTCGTCCCTACGACCGACGTACACGGTCAAAATGTATGGAACAGGTGTTTTTTCATGGTCAAATTTACGATTTGATGTCCCTAACATCGTGTATAATTAAGTTTATATTCTCGATCCAAATTCCCGCTCAATTAGTAGGGCCAAAAAAAAAAAAGGAGCTAGGGAGCTCTGAAACCCAGATTACGCCTTGATAAGGTACGAAAATGTTCCATAATGTCACTGTTACCGTCTTCGACCTTAAGGTGGGAGTCGTCATCACAACATGTCGTCCTCAAATCCTTCTCCAGTAAGTATATGCGGGTCGCCGATGGCGGGGACCATGTGGGAGTACTCGCTAGTCGCCCAGAGGTATAGGTTTAGCGTTCGTTCCGTACACTGGGCTATGAACCTGAAAGAGAGAGGTAAAAATGTAGTTTTTGTTAGAATTAGCTAGTAAAAGAGGCAGTGTTGTGGATTCTGTTGTGCACAAACTAAACTTAAGGTTGCACAAGTCAGTCATTCTTCCATACAAACGTAGTCTGGTGATTACTCGTTTGTTTGACGGTGTAGGTTCAAAATTAAAAATTGTATCAACTGGTATTTTCATTATCTAGCCCTGTATGGAAGCAGAATTGGAAAAAAAATATTGGTTTGGAAGTTATGACCGTCGAATCTTTCATATTTCAACACTAATTTTAACTCATCTTTGGGCGTAAATAAATGACCTAAGTAGTATGAAAATGGAAAAACTAAAACCATACAAGAATAGATAATTTATTCAAAAGTTAAAATATTTTTATTTTGAACAGATACATCCAATAGATTTTTCATGATACCCGTACTCCCAAAGGTCTGCATAAAGAATTTCGCGCGCCCGTTTTCGTTGTAAATCATATTGCATTTCGCTACAAGTTGCCACCCCTGTCAGTGGGGAAGAGGGGAAGCACGCAGCGCGTGAGTGTGCGCAGTGTCTGTGGGTGCACACATGCTCACTTGGTTAGCTGCCGCCCGGCACGTCATGCTGTCGTATTACGAGTATACTATTTTATAACATTGAACTCTGGCTTGAATTTTGGATACCGATATTTCTTTATTGATAGTTCGTGTTTATTATTTTGAATTTGCTTCAAATTTTACTGACCCTGGCATTGGACTTTGGATTCCGATTTGATAGTGATTTACGGGTGGCGTTTGAATTCGATTTTATTTATTATGAATGTTAGCAGATTTCTCCTCCATTTGTGGACCGATTCTCAAAATTATTTTCTTATTTCTTTTATGTCCCATTTAAATTTGGCCAAGATCTGATGCTGATCTTCGGAGATATACAATAGAACTCTTAAAAAAATAGACGGAAATCTGTAGTCATTGTCGCTTGGATTTTTATTGTTTATGACGTAACATCACGCCTGTATGCTTTGAGGGAGTACGCAGATTTGTAAAATACCCCCAGATTTCGAAAGTTAGGTAGGTACCTACCTATGGTTGCGGATGGATGGACAGAGATTTTGTTGGCATGTCAGATGTATTGTGAGAGCAATTTATGAATGTGTGAACCTTTACTTTGTTATTTTGTATATTTTAATGTTATCTCTTACTCTTTTAGTTCTAGTTTTAGTTACAGTAATTGGTTTAAATACAACCGTTGTAAGTAGATAAATAAATGTTATGTTTCATTTATAGTGGATAAGCCTGTTACCATAACATGTATTGTTAATAATGTAGGTATAATAAATATTTATGGCGACTTGTTTGGGAACGACTACCACCATCAGCCTTTTCCCAACTATGTTGGGGTCGGCTTCCAGTTTTACCGGATGCAGCTGAATACCAGTATACATGGAGTATCTGCCTATCTGACCACCACAACCCAGTTAGTAACGTGTAATACGATACCCCTTGGTAAGTCTGGCAGTCAGACTTTTAGGGCCTCTGACTACCTAACGACTGTCAAAGATCTACAAATGACAGCCCGACCAACGGCATAACGTGCTTTCCGAGGCACGGAGGAAACTCGGTATGTAATGGGTGGTCACCCATCCGCAGACCAACCTAGGCAAGCACGGCTTAACCTAACGATCGACCTGAGCAGCTGTTATTATTTAGCCACGAGCTCCGCTTGTTTGGGAACGACTAAAAATGGAAAAATAAATACCTAAGTAAAAATATTTTTTGCAAAAAATAAAACAGACTTAAAAAAAAACACATACATAAAAAACACTTTGATTGATTTGGTGTTTTTGTCACCGGCTTCTGAAGCAAAAGTTATTTTTCACCTTTTTGTGTTTTTCTTTTTTTTAATTCTGTGATAATTTCTAAACTATTCAATCAAATGTTAAGCTGTAAAAGACAATTTTAATCTAAATTCAATTGTCAAGATAATGGACATACTTATTTGGATAAGGATTAATACTGCAAATAAGGTAGGTACCTACGTTGTCCTCGAAGCGGCGATCGGCGGCGGCGACCTCTCGCGTCCGGCCCTGGTGCAAGCCATGGTCCGGAGCGAGACGGAATGGGACGCCGTCACCTCCTTCTGCGAAGCAGTAATGCTAGAGAAGGAGGTGGCGGAACGTGAGAGGGAGAGAACCTCTCAACGTCCCGGCCGCCGTGGGCGCGGGCCTGTGGACGGTGGGCTATGGGCTAGCCCACCGTCCGTCCGTCTCATGACGACAGGCCGTGTCGACGGCGCGTTCGTGTTCCACGCGCGCCTCAAAGAGAGTCAGCAAAAGGGAAGGGGTCCGTAAGGACCGATGCCTGCCGGGGTTGCGGGACTGTTCGAAAGAGATACCGTGGCCCCGGAACACAAAGGGCGATGAAGGAACATGGATGGGTTTTAGTCAGTAAAAGTCTGACACTCCCTCCTGCTCCGCCCAGAGCGGGAGGAGTTATTTGATGATTTCCCATCCGAAAAAAAAAAAAAGGTAGGTACCTACGTCATATTTTTAAATAAAATTTCAAAGATAAAAATGGTTACTTAGGTACCTACTTTACTCTTTGTCTGGATAGAAGGTCAACCTATTCATACACGAAATATTTTCAGAGAATCATCCAACAGCTATAACGAAGCCATAGCAACGAAATATTTTTTTTACTGAGTAGGTAGGTACCTATATTTAAAAAATCTCTACTTGACCCACACAATAAATAGGTACTGGCTCCATATTTTAACAACATCCATTACGCTAGTTTACTACAATACTACGTCAGCGGCACAATGCCTATTGTTGATAAATGTGTAATAAGACAATATTACAGACCGCTATTGTAAATAAATAAACAGCCAATAAACAATTTACAAAATAACATAATTTTTTATTTGATGAATCAACAACAAGACTCACAGTCACATCAAAGTCACGCTGTCGAAAAAGCAATTATCCTGACTCTGGCTGTACTAATCAGGAGTCGCCTGTGGTTTAATTATAGGTAACTAGCTAGGCTAAGTAAATACCTAGGTATTTAACATAAGTAGTAACATAGTTGCACAACCTATAAAAACAAGTATAGAAATAAAGTCATATCAATGAAATTATTTTTTAAACTAAATAACAATATCTAAGTACCTACATTACTACCTACCTACATTTTCGCAAGCGAACTCATTGCCACGTCTCGCAAAGTCGCGGGTCTACCTATTAGGAATATTATAGGATGTATGTAGGAGCTTGTCCTTTCATAATAACAACTAAATTGGGTGCATAATAATTACGTTTCACTGAGTGATTGTCCTATGTTGTAAATTCCAACACCTATTAGTTTGAGTTTATGTTGTCCTTCAAACATAAATCGCATATATACGCCAGCACGTGCCAACGATGATACTACACAATTGCACTCGCCCCGCGCGCCACCGCTACAATGTCGTCCCGTCTTCAATGAAATTGCGCATGTATGCGTCACTCAGCGTTAGGAGTGTGTACGCGCAGTAGCTTCCTTCTGCTCTTTACAGCGTCTATCCCTTTCGCTCGTGATGTCGGATGAAATAGCATGCATTTTAACCCCGCCCACCAACTAGTTCGTTCCGCCAACTTGTTCGTTCTTAATGTAGGCTATTGCTATCTTTTTCTCTCTAATAAAAGTAGAAAGACACGGACGCAGTTGAGAGCTGTCAAATTTAGTTGGAACTAATATTTCTATACAAATGAAGGGTGCACGTAAAAACATATCGACTAAAAACAACACGGTGAAGCGTAAGGCATAAACTAGTTTGACATTTCTAACTTAGTTCATAGCTATAGCCGTCCTTTTCTCGCGCTACCTTTTAGTAAAAGATAGCAATAGCCTAAATTAAGTTTAGTTTGTGCACAACAGAATGAATCGACACCAGTATCAAGCCTAGCCTCAAATTATTTCGACTAGCCGGAAATGATTTTAAATGCTTTTTACCGCAACGACAAATGCAGTGGTTATCGTGCCTTATTAGGCAGGCATGGACGGATAGATTAATATTTTATTTTGTTATTTATTTATTATCTTATTATGATTCTGCTAAAGTGACCATTTTAGACTATCAAATACCGGGGGGCAGGGGGGGGGGCTGGGGGGCGGTATTTGATCAGTGGTCGAGTGTTAGGATGACTTAAGACTGCAAACTCAATTCATTAGAAATTCATCCCCAGATACTGCGACGAAGATAATAAAAGGCTGAAAAGTCGTTAGCACCCCATATGATCCCGATGATCTAGATTCATCATAATTGCCTATGAGTAGCCAGCAGCTGTAGCAATATTATGATAGTGCCGCTAACAATGCAGTTATTGTAATCTCGATAAGAAATAGAACCAGTCATACAATCATGTTATATAAATATGAGAGAGTCAACTGACTTCAATCGGCGTGCATTAATTCTCCTACGTATTTACTTGAGCATTTTATAAGATGATAGATTGGCTTAGCAAATTACGATGCACGTGTTACCCGTGATTGTAATATATTTTGAATTGCGTTTGCGATTCATTGAATGAAGCTCATTGTATGGCTTTCTATCTTATAATATTTTGCTAAACCTTTGAAATACCGTCATAATTAATTTTGTTGTTGAGCTGTTTTTATTAGACAAACGATTGATGAAAAATTTAAATGGATAATTGCTCTCCAGAGAGGAAATTTGAAATGGGGCAGGTACCTAAACAGCTACAGAAAAACGTTCTTAGCAGACCAAGCGATCACAGATTGGACGCACACTCATATACGGGTAGGCATTCGAGTCGGCACCGGCCGCGCTGGGCATATTTATTCGGGTTAGATTCGGTTCGTGCCGTTCGGCAAACTCCACTAGTCGACCCAAACAAATTTGTAGCACCCCGAATGATTAAAATAACGAACAAAGAATTAGTTGGTTTTCTAGAAAATTATCATCATCATTTGAGGTCGGAATCACCGACTGTTGGGTATAGGTCTAAAACATAGTGGTGTCGATTCTGTTGTGCACAAACTAAATTTAATTTAGGCTATTGCTATCTTTTTCCCTCTAGTAAAACGAGAAAGAGACGGACGTAATTTAGAGCCGTCAAATTTAGTTGGAACTAATATTTCTATACAAATGAAGGGTGCACGTAAAAACATGTCGACTAAAAACACGGTGAAGCGCAAGGCATAAACTAGTTTGACATCTCTAACTTAGTTCATAGCTATAGCCGTCCTTTTCTCGCACTGACTTTTAGTAAAAGATAGCAATAGCCTAAATTAAGTTTAGTTTGTGTACAACAGAATCGACACCTATGACTTAAAATTCCATCTCACCTGACAAAAGGTCTGACATCGCCCTCATTGGCAGTCTGCAGATGTTGGTAGTACAGATGGCGATGCTGTTTCGCGATGATCACAGGAGGGTAGCCGGCCTGCATCAGTAGTAAGTTCATGAGCAACCGGGAGGTGCGGCCATTACCGTCTACGAACGGGTGGATGTGGACCAGTTTGTAGTGGGCTAGCGCTGCGTATCTGGAATTGAGGGAATTTGATGTTATTGGCAGCAGAAGCAGCGGTGGCCCAGTGGTGGCGGCCCCGACTTACAAACAGTAAGTCGTGGGTTCGAACCCAGACAGGCTACTTTGTGTAATTTATTTCATCACCACTGCTCTCAAAACGGTGAAGGAAAACATCGTGAGGAAACCAGTCTTTTTCACTTTGATTGCATGCCATACCCATGAAGACCTTTCTGATCTACTCAAACCGATTCCGACGACTTGGTAACTAGGAGGAAATACACCAAACGTGGCGTACAAAAAACGGAGACACCGCAAAGATATAGGGGAGGCCTTTGCCCAGAATTGGGTCATCCAGGCCTATTAAAAAACGTTTATTTTTTTAATTTGAGTTTTTGTTAAGTCAAAAAACATGCAGTCATTTATTTTTTTAACCCGTAACAACAACTAGACAGCTGTTAATAAATATATGATTATACTGATAACAGGCTATTACTTACTAACATAGTAAATTATATAACAAGAAAATATGTAAAACATAATATTTATGCAGTCTTGGAAAAGAAAGTCACACCATGCTAGTTCAGTGACTCATAAAACTTTTACTTTCTATTTGTTCACCAACTATGCTATGTTATTAAATAAAATACAAACAAAAATGACTGTTTCCAAAGTATCAATAAACAAAAATTACTACCTCGTTAGTCCAGTGGTTGCAAATGACAACACACTACCACTACCACCACCACCACCACCACCACTACCACCACCACCACTACCACTACCATTACGCACATACACCACTATGTATTGACATTGATATCTAGGCTTAGATTCCCAGGTTTGATGAAAGTGTTTTGGGGTTTTTTCATAAGGAATTTTTCAGTAACATGCCTGAGTTGCCAATGGGAAAAAACTTGAATGAGGCTGGAAGAGAGTTGTATAACTAGCAGTCTGTGAATCCAGGCTGTGAATGATAATAAAGAGTCTAGCTCTAGAGTGATTTGTACCAGGTTTATGGCAATAAGCTTGCAACATATTATTTGAGACTTAGACATTTATTAAACAGGCAAATATGAGGGCACTATAAGTAGGCTGTGTAGGTACACCCTTGCCTGAGCCTTCAGATATTACAGGTGTAATGTTATCTTGGACAGAAAATTGCTTACCTTACAGGATGCAGATCTAAAGCATCTTCAGAATTCAACCAGTCCAGAAATTGAATCATTAGCCTGTGTATTTCAGACGGTCCCGGTGGGATGTGGCCACCAACGTAAACTTGTGTTCTACGAAACTGACCTCCCTCAATGGGATCTACATGACCCAACACTCGTTTATGAATCTCTAGTATATCAGCCATTGTGATGGCCCGCAAACGGTACAGTAATGTTGAGTTAATGTACTTCATTGCTGCATCTAGACCTAAGATTTCATTATGCTCATCTATACTTTTTCCTGAAACTGCTATTCTAGTTTCTAAGACACTTCTTGTCTGTTGTAATGTCATGGTGTTTCCTTCGATAGCAACAGTGTGGTAGATATGTTGGAAGTACGCTTCTTTCTTCGCTCTTCTTAAAGCTGAATTACTCTCAGGTATTGATGATAGTGCATCTCTCTTATCATCTATCTTTCTCAACATCTCTCTGTCTAAGTTCTCTACTATGCTGGCAGTGCGTTGTCTATTCTCTAAGGCACCACTGTGCTCTGGATAATTAGTTAAAGCTAAGGTATACAGCTGGTCAGCCCTGACCACATCCTTTTTGGTGTCTTCCAAAAACTCTCCGTAGTGGTTGAGAATGTCAGCGTGTTTCGGTGATAATGCGAATGCATGTTGAAACAATTTGAGTGCTTTCTCATCTTTGCCTACCTTTTTCATTTCCAACGCAGCGTTCAGGGAAACGACTGCTTCCGCATTGCGAGTTTTGTCGAGCAATCTGAGCGGGGGCGGATCCGGATTTTGCTCAGAAATAGGTTCTAAATAGTTACCGTACAAACCATCTGGTATGGGCGAAAATGGCTTCGCGAATTTCACTTCGTAATTTACCAATTTGTGCAATGATATCACAACAGCGAACGTACACACCACGCTTGATAATATTAGCACAGTTTTACATCGATCTGCGATCATTTTTGTGTTAATTTTCCATTTCCAATAATTGCACTTCATGTTTTCAGTTTCGCTCGTCCTACCTATAAGCAACATGATTGCGACGTTCACTGAAGCATATGTTCTCCGATAAAATCTTTTTAATGACTGTAAATGATTTAGATTTCATCGTGTATTGCAATAATATTTCTAAACTCTAATAAAATAAAACCACGTAAGGTCACTATTGACATTTTAGCTTGGTATTTTGGCAGAATGTGTCAAAGTCAAACTGACAAATTATTTGGTGTTGCAATATTAGAACCACAATTTAATACGTTTCAGAACCTTCAAAATATGTTTTGCCGTGACGATATCTAGTTGAATAAACTTGAAGGAGTAGAAAAAACAATTAATTTATTTTTTATTAAATAATATTCGTGTTGAAATGCATAAATAACTCGTAATTTTATTTCAGATTTTAGAATACCTTCATTAGAATTTTGTTCAGGGCAACATAAACTTCGATGTCATTTTGACAGCGAGAGTTAAAAGAAATGGGCGTTTTTCAAAAAAGCTGACCGTTACGGAACCGGAACGCTATTTTTTTTTTAATAATTTTGTATTTATTTTTTTAATTTTGGATAACTTATTAGATGAGCTTTTTGAAAATACCAATTGTTTTGTAATTGAACAAAACATTAACATTAACATTAACATTCCGGCTATATAAAACGTTACTCACCTGACGTTACGAAAGTACATTTTATGACTTCACATCACAATATTTTACATTAAATACACTAAAACTTATGATTCTAATATACTTCAGTTATTTTTAGATAATTGGTGCAAATCTTTAAACAATGTTCTTATTAAAACAATAACATTTACCTTTCAAAATCCCTGTACTCATCGGAACACGTTGTTATCGCCACACTGCTCTGCACACTAAGTAACGGTAAAATAACAAACATAGAGGCCCGAAAAAAAAAACGGCCAAACGATTTGAAACTGTCAAACTACGGTTCACACCACATCAAGAAAAAAAAAAAAAAATAATAATAAAAAAAAAAAAAAAAAAAAAATATAAATGAATATATATATGAATATTGGTTTTCTTTTAGTCGACGAAAATCGTTGTTACTTACTGGGAATTCCGGTATAACCAAAATTCTAGGACAAAATGAAATTTGATTTATTTTATTATTTTTATATAACAACCAGTTCAAAGACATAAAAAAACATGATTTCATATTGTTTTACCACGAGCCTAGTGATTTTTATATGAGTATGATGAGAATATTTGGGGATTATACACTTCAAAGTTAGGAAAGTATGCATGGGACATCGTGAAATTGGGGTAGCATTAGTCCATTTTTTTTTTTTTTTTTAAATTGAGTGTATATTTTAAGTTATTTATCTGTTTTAATTTACTTTTCTTGAAATGTGCTATAGATTGCCATTTTAAACATGATGTTTTGACTAATAATTATTTAATAAGTTAATTGATAGGTCAGTGGACATTATGTTAAGGCAATGGTCAAAAAATTTGAAAAACGCCCAAATACGTTTCGTTCTACGGATTACCAGTATGAAATATGACGGTCGACAGATTAATAATATTCTGCGATCGCAACCATTTTTATAGAAACACTCATAATATAGTAGAAATATGTAGTTTACCCTCTCCGCAGCTATCTAGGTCATTTGCGTTATGGCTGCATTACACTTGATAGCTATCTAGTACATTTGTATGGCGCGCACCCGCCTCAAAAAAAACTGCATTAAAAACCGTCTAAAACTATCTCCTCTAGAGCTTATACCTCTGTGTTCAATTCGTTACTAAATTCCTCAATAATAAAATCGAACATCGCAACACTACTCCATAGACAACTTGCCGAAAAAAAAAAACAACTTTCATTTGACAGACGGTGAACACTCGAATTTACCTCCGCAGCAAATGTCGTGATAACTCTGGTATTTTTAATGGTAGCTGATACTATTATATATCAAAATTATCCTTGAGAACTGTGCTTCATTATTTTGTCAACGTAAATTCGTTTTGGAATCTCGAAGTTGCAATATTTCGCCCGTGAAAAAGTAGTTATTATATGTACCTATAGTGATTGTGTTGTGTGAAGAAATACGTGATTTAGTGACTAAAACGTGTGTGAAATGGGAAAAGCAGTGCTTAATTAGTGAGGTGATTAGATTGTTCAACTATCTACACCAAAAAACATGTGGGTTTGTGTGTTTTTTCATCCAACACCGGCTGCCAAAAATTAGTTCCCAGATGTAAACAAACAGTGAGTATCTAGTTTCATAAGTATATTTAGATATGATGCTATTGAGCTATAAATGAGATTGTGGTCTTGTTGGAAAGGAAATATAGTCTAGTTTATTTCTTTAATGTTAAAATTGATAAAAAACTAAGAGAAAACTGATATTTCTAGCGAAATATCAGTTTTTGTAACTATTTTTTGCTATACATTATGACTTGGAGTATATAATTAAAGTATTTCATTTTGATTTCTAGATAAGTAGATTCCTTATCTAATCAGCTTGACAACAGTATTTTTGTAATTGCTCTAGGACTTGTAGTTTTTGAGCTACAGGTGTTTTTATCGGATCGGGCAGAAAATGTTTTGAAAACTTGCAAAAATTTTTGCATGTGAGCGGTTACGGTATTTGCAAATCCGCGCGCTTAGCTGCGGAGAGGACTACTAATGTAAATTTTTAATCAACCAAAAAAAACATCTAAAATAGAATGCTAAGCTGAAATGCTAGGCTGATACTTTGTTTCAGAAGAAACTCGAAACTAAAAGAATATATCTATAAAGAACTTCAGCTGCATCTGTGCAGCTGAAGTTCTGTAATAAATTTATAGAGATTTATATCAAAGCTATCTAGTAGCTATGGTTTATATCGCTGCGGCAAGGCTCATAAAGAGCTTAACATGAAACTGCGTGCTGCGAAGCCGAATACCCCGTGTATATTATGTATATTTCGCGTTTCCAGTAGGTACACCACTGACGCGGAAGACATCGTGAAGTACGTGCGCCAAACTGCCAAAGGCTGAATTACTCTCCGAGAGTGCACAGTTGCTGGAGTCGCATCGCAACGTCAACTTTAAGGCGTTTGTGGTGCGCGTACCAACATGCTACCTGCATCAGGTGATGGAAGAAAGTTTTTGGCCACAGGATGTGGTATTTCGCCGCTTTCGCGGCAATTTAGTGATACTATATTTACTAGAAGCGTTTTACCTCACAATAAAACGCATATTAATTTACTTACCTTATTCGAAGCTTATTTAATGAGAGGTTTTCCTTTTGAGGTTTTAAAAAAAAACTTAGTTTCCAAGAACTCTATAGATGGCGTTGAACTTACTATGCCAAAGCCAAAACGCTTGAAAAAAAAACATTGTCCCGTCACATACTCTCGTTGACTGACACTTTCATTTGCTTAACCTTCCGAATATAACCAACATTTCTCGCGCTTTGTTAAAATCAGTTTTTTTAGGTTCCATTCCTTGCATTATCATACTTACTCCTAGCGCCATCTATCCAGCGACTAGGGAAGAGCTAAAAAGAAAATCCCTCATTGAGATTATCTATCTCTTTGTAGCACGTCACTTCCGTTTGGCAGTGGTAAGGAGGCTCGCTATGCGAGACTCGCCATTTTGATTTCATTGAGTCTAATTACCAGGCAGAGCTTGTTCATAAGCTTCGAATAAGGTAAGTAAATTAATATGCGTTTTATTGCGAGGTAAAACGCTTCTATTAATTTGACTTGACCGTTATTCGAAACTTATTTAATTGAGACGTGTTTGTTATCGTCTGGTGGAAGTGACGAAGACGCCAATGTGAGTTAGTATTTAGAATACTAGCGGACTTCCCGCGGTTTCACCCGCGTAGTTCCCGTTCCCGTAGGAGTACGGGAATAAAATATAGCCTATGTTACTCGTGGATAATGTAGCTTTCGAATGGTGAAAGAATTTTTAAATCGGTCCAGTAGTTTTTGAGCCTATTCATTACAAACAAACAAACAAACAAACAAACAAAGTTTTCCTCTTTATAATATTAGTATAGATAACCATTACTAAAATGTAATGTAGGTATGATGTAGTAAAACATTATGTTTCAAAAATGCATACACATAGATTAAATACTAAGATGCAAATATGGTTGACGTAGGCATTAATAAAAAAGGGTGTAATTAATAGAAAGTATATATTTGATCCAAACAAAAACACCTCTTAGGTAATAATAGTAATAAAAACAGGAACTTAAAATAGAAAACTTCTAATCAACTGGATTAAATAAAGCTGTTACAGAGAGACGGTTTACAGTGGGTCTAACCTCACGTTTATAAAATTTGCAAAAAGTATTTTGCGATCGCCAGTTACCCCTAGCAAGAATCTCCTCAAGGGTATAATTATCGACCCAATTTTTTGAGGCCACAGCTGACCTAAAACTCCCAGGAGATGCCTTTATACCGGCTTCTACTAATAGGGACTTCATCCAGCCTGCAATTAGGGTTTTCGATGCAGGTTTAGGTTCACCTCTAATGTTAATAAACAAATTACTACAATTTGCAGCATTTCTACGATTCTCAAGAAGCGAGATCGTATGCTTAGCCCAGTAGACCGGGTCTAACTTTTTGATTTCTACATTAGAAATTAACCTCCAACCAGATTGTCTATAATCTACAGAATCAGTTTTCGATCCGAAAACCGGCCAAAACACTAATACATCATTTTGATTAGAAAAATTATTAGAATCAACTCTGAGCAAAGTTAAATCATGGATTCTTCTCCCGGAACATGAAGTAGAGCAGCTGTATGTCTTTGCACTTGAAAAATATTATTTTCATCAATGCGCCTACCCTCTAGGAAACTAGCCAGGGGGCTTGACATGGGTGACCGGTTTATGTAACGCTATAGATTTGAGAATATGTTTTACCAAGACATTTGAGCTTAACTGGCCGGATGATTCTGGGTTGCAGAGGGTTGCGACCACAGATTTGTGTAACAAAATGGAATTGTACGAAAAATGATTAATTAAATGGAGATCAGATAAAAATCTAGCCAAATCGCTTGCTATTGGAGTTGAAGGGTTAACCTGGTGCGTTTTACACCAAACTAGCCATGTCTTCCAAGCGATGCTATAAACTTTACGTGTTGAGGGACGCCATGACTTTTCAAGAAGTCTTAATTGACTACTATTCCAGGTTGTTAGCATCCCAGACCACCCCCACATTTCCACACTTCCAGAGTCATGTCGTGGACGTTCGGTGGTGGTAATCCTGATGTCGTGTCGATCAGGACTTTGTCTAGGTGATATAGCGTAAAAGGGGCTGCTAGGGCTCGCAATTTGACGTCGGGTCGCCAAAAAACTCGTTCCCATCGTGGAACTACTAGTAGGTACGTTCCCTGTGCTTGATTGAGATAACCTAGGACCTTGGGAATCAGAAAGGGTGGAGGGAACACCCACGCTAGGTTGTAATTCCACATCTGGGAGAACGCGTCGTGAAACAGAGCTTGGTCGTCGTTTTGGTCCAAGGACACGTAATTCGTCACTACATGGGCTCGGTTGGACGCAAATAGGTCGATCAGCGGCACTCCCCATTTGGAGAATATTTTGTTCGTGCATTCTGCAGAGAGATTTGGAACACTTTGTAAGTTAAGTCCAAGAGAGGAGCCGACTTGGTGCCGCCCTCGTGACGGAGATATGCGACTACCGATTTGTTGTCGCTCTGAATCAAAACTGTCTTGTGTCTCAAGAGCTGACAATGATCTTCCAAAACTTTTAGGATTGCTAACATTTCCTTTTGGTTGCAATGAAGATCTTTCTCGGCTGCTGACCACAGACCCGAGAGAGAGAGATTGTCCAGGCGAGCTCTCCAAGCGATGTCTGACGCATCTGTTGTGAGGAAATGAGAAGGAGGCGGCATGTGTATGGCCGACGGAAGATGACAATTCTGGCGCCACCATATCAGATTGTCTATCGCAGCACGAGGTAAGGTGTGTAGAGGCCTGTGCTCAGACTTCAAGATTTCGTTCAGTAGGTATAGAAGCGCTCGAAAGTTGAGTCTTCCTTTCGGAACTGCAAAGCTGGCAAAATTGAGTAGACCAACTAGGCTCTGGAGCTCCCTGGGCGTTGTACGTTGTTTCCACAGCAAATGGCAGATTTTGTCTGTAAGTCCGGGAATTTTTTCCTCGGGAAGGCGCTTTCGATTCTTCCATGGATCCCAATGAATTCCTAGAAACACTAGGCTTTTTGATGGTGTGATTATCGACTTTTTGTAATTGATCAGCCAACCCAACGTTTCCAGAGTGTCGAGCACAATTTTCACATGACTCCGAAGCTTGTCTTCGTCCTGGTGAGCGATCAAAAAATCGTCGAGATAGACTATTATCCTGACACCTCGTTGCCTGAGTGTCTGGGCTATCCAATTTGTAAGCGCAGTAAAGGTCTTGGGCGCTGTGCTCAGGCCAAATGGTAAGCAGGTCATTTCTAGCAATTCGTTGCGATAAATTAAGCGCAGAAACCTTCTGTGGCTGCGAGCTACAGGTAAATGAAAATACGCCTGCGAGAGGTCGATTTTGCATAGCCAATCCTGTGGTTGCAGGAAATCGGGGATGCGATATGCATTTACCAGCTTGAATCGATCCGTTATGATGTAAGAATTCAGTGCTTTTAAATTGAATATTGGTCGAGTTGAGCCGTCGCCTTTGGGGACAAGAAACATCGATGACAGGAAGCTTGGCGAAACAATAGCTCGTCCTAGAACTCCCTGTTCTATCATTTTGTTTATGACAGATGTCATTACGGCAGATTCTGGAACATCTATGTTGGTTCCGACAACGCTTGTATGCGATACCCTGTTATTATTTTTAGAATGTAATTTGGGGCATTCATTTGTTCCCACTGGTCTCGAAACTGTAGGAGACGGCCCGCTCTGAACGAGTCAATACTTGCGTCGTTTGTTGTCGTTATTCTGCTGGGGAGGCGATGACGCGCGTTTTCGCCCGTACCTTGGCTGATTACTTTGCCGAGCCTTCGATCGGCCTCGAAAGCTATTGCGATTATTCGGTGCGACCGAATTATATTGAGCAGTATGACCACGAGGGTTACAGCCACCTTGCGGAGGTGGGTTACCGCTGCTGCATCCACCTTGCGTACGTGGGTTACTGCTAGTACATTGCGAATGCGCATTATTGTGTTGGCAAGCCTGAACTGTATGAGCAAAGCCCTGCGAGGACTTATTGTAAGGCTTTGGTCCCTGCGAGGGGCCACGAAACTTTTTTACATCCACCTGCGAGGCAGAAGACGGATTAGCCTTTTGCAATGGCCAAAAACATTTTCTTACTCCTCCAGCTTTTTCTACAGCAGCAGTAAACTTCTCTGTGTTGAACGGGTTGGTACATGTCGGCGGAATTTTCTTTAAGCTGGCCTTCATCAATGGGTCCTTTGCCTGTTTAATAACACAGTCTCTCCGCATTTCGAGAATCTCAGCACGATGACCACAAACGATCTGTAATAAGTCTGAAGAACACTTACTAAAGTCCCCTGTGGAAAAAAGGTCGTTTACCTTTTGAAGAAGAGTGTCAGAATTTAATGAGTCACTATTCCTTGCCCATAGTAAGAGTTCTTGAAGAGTTCCTTGCAAAACCTCCCTTTGTTTGAGCACACACATGGTCAAGGCTGCGAAAGCCTTATCAGCATACACGAGGTGACGAGGAGACTCATATACCTTAACTTCCTCGTTAATTTCAATGTCTGTATAACCCGGCGAGTGATTGTACAACTTTTGGGTCTCAGAATACCTAATTTCATTCCAGTCACTTTTATCTAAATGTTGCAAATCACATAGCAACTTCAAATAATTCTCGGAAGTCTTAGGCATCGCAGGCTCCTTCAGCTTTGTTTCAAAAGTTAAAGTAAATTCTTGATCACCACGTGCACTAACATTATCCGGTTCAACATCAAGCATTTGTTCGTAAAGATTTTCACTAACCCCGGACATAAGTGAGATGGCATCATAATCCAAATTGGTACTCACGTGTTGACCGATGTCCTTGCAAACCATTTGCCGACGAAGGCTACGTACCTCCTTAGCTAATTTCCGAACCTTACGTTTGGAACGACGCTTGCGTTTGCCCCCCTTTTTCTTGTAGCGGCGACTTTTCTTTGGGTTGTTTCCGCTAGACGAGGAGCTACTACTGGAATTCGAGCTACTGGAACTCGAGGTACTAGAACTGCTCGATCGAGCTCTTCGCTTCTGCGGCGAGGAAGGTCCTGGAAGAACATCACTATCCGCCCTATCGGCATTATCACACGAATTTTCCATACTGAATATCGAAAGATTAAACTTTGTTCACTTTTTAATTCGAATAAAAACCGTTAGGATTATTTTCACTTGTACACTTTTTAATTCGAATAAAAGCCGTTAGAATTATTTTCACTGTACACTTTTTCATTCGATTAAAAACCGTTATGATTATTTTTCACTTGTACGCTTTTTAATAAAAGTATTTTAGAGGCAGCTAAGTGTCGGCAGTTCAGCACGACACGACCGATCGCGGCGGGAAACAAGACGCCAATGAAATCAAAATGGCGAGTCTCGCATAGCGAGCCTCCTTACCACTGCCAAACGGAAGTGACGTGCTACAAAGAGATAGATATATACAAAAGTAAAAGGCGGGAAACGTAGGGCCTATCTCAATTAAATAAGCTTCGAATAACGGTCAAGTCAAATTAATATTACAATTTATCTATGGCTCTTTGTTACCTGAAAATAAATGGATTATTATTATTATATGAAAAGTCAAGGAACTAAAAAAATTAAGCCCTTCACTCCAGAGACGCTCTCACTTTTGTTTAGTCTTTTTAATCAGAAGTAGATGTTACTTAATCGACTTATGGAGACGATTTAAAAAACAAAACGCAGTAAGGCTACGAAAGCGAGCGAAGCGAGCTCGGAAATTTTAAAACCCTACCTTGGACAGGTTAGAATTGTTTCGACCTTATACACACGAGTTACTTGACTTGCATGCAGACAACATCAAGATTCAAGAGGAAGTGGCTTGAAAGAGCGAGCGAAGCGAGCTCGAAAATGTTTTGACACCTTGCCTTGGGCAGGTTAGAATTGTTCCGACTTAATGGAGTTCCTTTTACTAGTTCTTGGACGCCACTCAGTGACAGCCTTGGTCCACCTGTCATCCCTGCGCCTTGCTAGGTGTCCTGCCCAACTCCATTTGAGTTCCGTACCGCGATTTCCAATATCGAAAACTTTTGTGCGTTTTCGGATTTCAACGTTAGGAACTCGATCTATCAGCTTAATGCCGAGCATGGAACGCTCCATGGGTGGGTTGGTTCTACGTGGGTCGTCCGGCGGCGAGATGGGCAGACGACATAGCTGCCGTTGTGGGAAAAACCTGGATGAGGCTGGCACAGGATCGTGGAGATTGGCACAAGAAAAGAGAGGCCTATACCCAGCAGTGGGTGAGTTCGGGCTGTGGATGATGATGATGAATGAATGGAGTTACTTGACCGACTTATATACAATAATTAAAAATCAATGTAAAGATCCAACCTACTCTAAGTTAATTTTGGGTAATTTTCGAATAAATTCGGATATTTAATAATATCTAATATGAGATCAAAATGTCCACATAGAATCTCCATTTTTTGCAACCTTGTGTATACATGCCAAAATTGCTTATTAAGGCCTCAGGGCAAGGGGTTCCTAATTTAATTCAGTCTCTGTCTGTACCGATCGATCATGCGAAGATCCAATAGGAGTGCCAATCCAGAGGCCGAAAAAAGGAACCTTTGTGTTTAAAGATTTTCCGCAGGGTTCAAAGAACAAATCGCGCGCGTTGTTTTAAAGAAAATGTGTAAATTTTTAGCGGTAGGTAGTACGAGATCTCAGAGGCTCATTAAAATTTATAGCCTCAAAAATATTTTAATTTGAGAGTGATTCTACTGTACGGTACAATTTATTACGTACCTACTACTACTTACTTACTAATTGTGTGGAATCAGGCAGGAAAATTAAAAACTTAAAAATCCTGAGGCTCTAGGGTAGGGGTGTCCGTCCAACATAATTTTATGGAGTGCTAGGTTTAGTATTTTTGTAACCCAGCGGGATAAAAGAAATGCAAAGTGACCTCTAAATTTAAATAAACCAATCTTCACTGGACTAGACTGCGATGACGCGGTCTGCATTCGCGGGTAGGTGAGATGTCCGGGCGTATGGGTAAATATGGCGCAGGAATAACTGACTAATTATGGACATTTTCTAAACAAAATTCGCACAGTAATTTTGTTTATTTATATTAAACTTAATCGCTCGCGGGCCGGATGAAAGACCTATGCGGGCAGGAAGTGGCCCCGGGGGCCGTATGTTGGACGGGCCTGTTCGAGGGGGTACCATTATTACAGATAGAGTCCAGCATAAATTAAATTAGGTCTTCGACTACTCGAGGACGTTATTTTAATCGTTGTATTGAGATGTTTTTCTAAACGGCAAAAAAAAGTCGACCGCCAATCGGCCACACCGGCCCATCGGGCATCCGGCCCATCGGGCATTTGCCCTTATGGCCAGTTCGGGGCTTGTGTCTCAGCCTCATCATATTATTATCCATCCACTACTCCAAATCGAGAAGGTAAGGTACCTACTTAACTTTAATAATTATTATGGCTGAATAAGCTTGATGCTAGCAGGACTCTGGTGTCTGCCCACGAAGTTTAAGTAGGTAGGAACTTGTTGAAATAAGCCTGGTTTCCTTTTAGGTAGGTCCGTGTCTCTCAAAGGATGTAGGTAACGGCATTGGTAGCTAGTACGATGATTTGCGCTAATTTGTGAGGCTTACTCATGAGTAAGCTAAAGGAGTCCGGTTAAGGTGAATGCTCCAGGGTAGTCCGCGAAATTCAAATTTTCTTACGTTTTTTGTAATTTACAGGCCAGTGCTAGGTTGTATGTTGATTAAAATATTATTCGCGGTTGTAAGACGTATGTAGTTACAGATTTATATTCATCAAAATCATCAATACAACCCTCAAAGTTCATAAAGGTGTAAAAATGACTTTATCAAGGTCAAAATAATTCCTACACCATTAAGAACTTGGAGGGTTGTACTGATGATTTTGATCATTATAATATTCTGTAACTACATACGTCTTACAGTCGCGAACCATATTTTAATCAACATACAACCTAGCACTGGCCTGCAAGTTGCAAAAAACGTGAGAAAATTTGAACTTCGCGGACTTTTTAGGCCGCTATCCCACTGGCGTTTCCGCGTTTTACGAGCGTCGGCGTTTCTCCAACGTCGTAAAACATTATCGCATAGCGAAAACACTGCGCAGACGCGACGTTGACGTTGCGAGTCTCCAGTGGCAAATACAGACGCTGGAGAAACGCCAACGCTCGTATAGCGCCAGTGGGATAGGGGCTTTGTTGTTCGTGAATCGTGATATACCTGGATAACCTAAATTTAAACGAGGGAGCATAGGGCGGGGAGGTACCAACATATCTTCAACATGTCATCATCATCATCATCATTTCAGCCGAAAGACGTCCACTGCTGGACATAGGCCTCCCCCAAGTGTCGCCACATTGAACGGTCCCGTGCGACTCGCATCCAGCGGATTCCCGCAACCTTCACCAGGTCATCAGTCCACTTAACAACAACAACCACCTTCAACATGTACCTACAGGTAAATAAGTCCAAGTACTTACATAAATAACAAGGCAAGGTTTCTTAGAGTCATTTATTTTTATGTTTAATACTTTTTTCGTTCTCTCACGTCTCAAATAAATAATAATCCCACGTAGACACTCAGATCATTTACGAATAATAAGTAAACAGTAATCACTAACTCGTATTCACATTAATTGATTAAATAAATTTATTTCTAACTAAATTTAGTAATTATAAAATTATATTACTTAAAAATTAGCTAAACAAACCCTCTGCCAATAAGGCATAAGCTGCTTGACGGTTAAAAGTAATCATTTAAACACGTTCATTAGTAACAATCAACTTAGTTAAATGCAATACTTTTAAGCCCAGGTTTCATGAACGCGCGATCCAGTAAAATGGCGATTTTACGATCGCAGCGTCTGTTGCTGACTAGACAATCGAGTCGTCACAACGATAAAACTTAGCGAGCATCGTCGCTAATGGCAAGTTCTGAAGACACATCAAACATTCTTAGAACGTACGTAGCGCTCTGCTACATGCTACAATCGAATTTGATTCAACACCAAAAACGTCGTAAAAGTTGCGTGCTCGTAACTTCCTGCGTTCAAGGAGCATTTTACGATTACTTGCGACAAAATGCTTGGCGAGAGTCTATACTACTTATTACTACTACACTTAGCGCTATACTATGGCAGTATTGCAGGAAATTAGAGAGCATACAACATGAGTTTCATAATATCAAGCAGCTTAGAGATGGGGTCGCTGCCTCAGACGGCTAACCGATGGAACAACGCTGCTAACGTTTGGCAAGATTAATCTGATTAGGTACTGCAATCTATACTGTTAGTTGCTGGCAAGTTAGTGTTAATTTTCCTATAAATTCGATGTTACAATTTCAACTAACAACCTTGAAAAAGGTTTGTGTTAATAATCTTAATACTATCGTTGCGTTTAGTCACGTCCTATACCGTCACTTACACTAAATACAATTTGGAACGATTCTCTCACAACGTTTCTCTAGGAAACAATTCGTGCGACCAGCGCCTCACACACCTAAATCCTTGTCGAGTCACTCTTTACGAATTAATACTATGTTTTTAATAAAAGCGTACCTACAATCGTACATTGTGAAAACAAACTTCACAGTCTGAATGGAACTAGGACAGTAATGCATTTATGAAATGGATCCTTAATTTTATCGGTGGTATCATGCTATGTAAACTCGTTTTAAATTTAATGAACTAATCACTAAATTTATACTACATTCGTGCCTTTCAGCTTTCAGATAGACAACAACCTTATTTACATATCAATTGATTAGTATCGAGAAACAAATCATTCTATTACAAAAAACTTTACAAATCCAACTACATAAAACAGACGTTAACATTTCAATTATTTTTTAATAAAAAAACTTCTGAAATTCAAGACTTTTCTTAGTGGAAGTTTAAAATTTACACAGCATGCCAACGGAACTTTTTAGTGTATTTCTTTCTCCAATAGTTTCTGATGTTTCGATTAACGGCACATGGAGTCGACGATGATCATGGTTGAGTATAATGAGCAGCCCAGGGCTATCATAGTGCCCATGGCTATACTGGAGTGGTATGTCCTGAAGGTCTTCAGGACACGAAGGTAGCGGGGACAGTGTGCGAGTTCACCTAGGATTAGGCGACCGACCTGTAACAAGAGAAACACATGGATTAGTAAAGACTCCTTACGAAAGCAATCCAACTGGTGTATGTTGAAATTCGATTGGGGAATTTTTCCTTGAAACATTGTCTTTCAGTAATCTATGACAAATGCAATCAACACTTCGTGTTGACGTGTGAATACTTAGTAGTAGTCTTCGGTCAACAATTAGTAGTAGTACCTAACTAGGAACCAAAGATAAGACAAAGTATTTGAAGAGCTAGAAGAGCCTTGTAATTCAAGAGCTACTGATTGTCAAAGTCACGGGTAGACACATGATTTCTTTAAGACTGCGTTATTACTAGAATTTCCCAACAAATTAGAAGAAACCAAAGTTCCAAGAACGCCAAACGATTGCAAAATCGAATTATTGCATCACAGTCAATCAATACAATTCTTTACTTTTCACGACGTGTGCATAAATCACTTACTACGAACTAAATAATTTGTGCATCGATGCAAAAAGCACGTGCAGTGATTCACATGCCATCTTGCAATGGCGTCAGGTGTCCGTTGTCAAGTGGATTGTTTTCTATTTTTTATGCGATTCTCAGAATTGTTTCATGAACGTTATATTATGTCAGTTATACGCAGTTCAAGCAGTGTCGTTTTTAGGGGCATCCTTGAACTTTGATTTCTGGCTTTTTCTCGTACTCATTAGAAAGCACTTTGTGTAAAGCGGTTCTATAATTTATGACAACGACATGTCGTGTTTTTTAGGGTTCCGTAGTCAACTAGGAACCCTTATAGTTTCGCCATGTCTGTCCGTCCGTCTGTCCGTCTGTCCGTCCTCGCTTAATCTCTGTGACCGTTAGCACTAGAAAACTGAAATTTGGTACCAATATGTATATCAATCACGCCGACAAAGTGGTAAAATAAAAATTAAAAAAAAATGTTCTATTAGGGTAGCCCCCCTATATGTAAAGTGGGAAGTGATTTTTTTTTTAATTTCAACCCTAACGTGTGATATATTGTTGGAAAGGTATTTAAAAATGTATAGGGGTTTCCTAAAATCATTTTTCGATAATGTCAATAATTTCGGAAATAATCGCTCCAAAAGTAAAAAACAATGCGTCCTCCCCCCTCTAACTTTTGAACCATACGTTTAGAAAATATGAAAAAAATCTGAAAAGTAGAACTTTATAAGGACTTTCTAGGAAAATCATTTTGAACTTGATGGAAACAACAGTTTTTGTACAAAAAAGACAAAAAGTTGTACAAAATAATTTCTGGACTAAGTTTGTAGTATATTCGTATATGCAAGCATTTTCACATAATGGATACCCACCTTTAAACTCATAAGTGGGAACACTTATTGTGACGGACGGGAAACTACGGAACCCTACACTGAGCGTGGCCCGACACGCTCTTGGCCGGTTTTTTTTGTTTATGTTCGTCGTCACTTTACTATTGTATGTAAATATATGTAGTAGCATTATTTTTATTGATACTCATTCATTGTCTTCTTAAGGCGCTGTCAACACCAAAATCGCGCACACTGTCTATTTGTATGGGAGAAAACGACACGTCACTATTACTGGGCGGCCAGGTTTTAGAAGAAAACAATGAATAAATATTGATATAAAAAAAGTATTGATTATTTGTGAAATATGACTCGTTAGCGGTTTAGGTATGAATATGTTGACTTCATGTCTTTAATTGCAGACCCATACGTCAAAAAAATAAAGACTTAGGACCGTTAATGATGATTTTAAGACCAATCTTTGCAATTATTTTCTATAGAGCCGATTTCGTTGAAATATGTATCGAGTCCGTCCAAGGTCTTTGAAATATGATCAATATTAACATATATTTTTTTGCCGTGCTAGAACAAATAGTTTTTCTTAAAAAACTGCTTAAATAACATCAATTTCAACAAAGTAGGTGTTGTCAGCCCCTTAAGACTAGCTACCATGAAAAGAAGATTCACATGACAGATCTGTCCTGATTAAATTGACTAAGTATTTAAACCAAGAACCTCTCGTTTTGTCACAACGAGGATAGAGTAAGACACAACGTTTCTTTAGTTTGGGAATCTTTGTCATATTAATTAATGCTCTTGAACTAGACAATTGGCATCACCAGAAATTACATGGGCCCAGAAGTGGGATACAACCGCTAAACTATGTACTTTTTATGAGGTGGTAATGTCCTGCTTCTGAGCAAAGGTTTCACTCCTTCCGATTTTATTTATTATGCTTCAGATCATCATGGTAAAATAACAGCAGTATTCAATACTCACTTCTTGTCCGCCACCGGCTGCCTCCTCCATCTGTGTCTTGACATGCTTGGCGCGCAGCATGGGGCGCACGAGTCGCAGGCGCACGTACGACTCGATGCTGAATACGGCTAGCAGCAGCGCTAGCTGGAACAAACAGAAAAAAGACGTTTAGTTGATGTTTTAATTTGGAATTAGGTTTTTATTCTTATTCCGCCACGAATAGCTAGATAACAAGTCGAAACACTTTCAAATAAAGAACAGAGAGTCAGTTGAGAGAGTCGTCTATGAAAAATACTAAATGTAATTGATTGTTATTCTGTGTATATTTTCCGTATGACTACAAGTAACAAATGGCTTGACCTAACCTGCCACGTTATCAATTGAATGTTTAACAATCTCTTAAAGAACGGTTACTTCCTTGCATCCGGTTCCGACAAGATAAAATGGCTCTTAATTTTTAATCTGTACTTTATCCAGAATGAGTTCAAGCGAGTTAATCCGACCTTTTGATACAACCTTGCGTTTACTTATGATTACATAGTATCTTTGTGGATTAAAAAAATAAAGCAGTATTGGTTTTATACGAAGAATCAAGGTTTTTACCGTCTCTATGCAATTTATTTGCAATTAACTATTTTGGTATCTTTATGTTCTATACTGCTATTAATTCAAATGATTCCTAAATAATACATACTTGCAACTACATTTTTATTTCAATGCGGATAATTTCATGCATCATTCATCATTCCAAATCATCTATTGAATCAGGGTAATTATATTTTTTTGTGATGCCTATTGTGCATTCCTAATTTAAATACACTTCTAATCAGGTCAGTACATGACTACATCAAAATTGACCAATGAGAATCATCATTAATCATTATGTATCTGACAATTGGCGAAGGCTATAATAAAGGAATACAAAATATTGTCTGATGATGTTTGCTCAACACCCTGACATTTTGAATAACAATAAATGTATTTACTAAACATAGCACTTAAGTTAAGTGGAAGGACACGATGGTAAATTATCGTACATTTTTTATTTCCTTGGCCGCTGTTTACGATCTTAATCATCATTAATCAAAGTTATACGGTCAATTAAGTATATTTTAGATAAGACAGGTCATTAACTGTCTACGCATAACGCTGAAATATGAACATAATAATAACAGGTACCTACTGAAAAATACGTCAATTATAAATATTAATATAATAACAAAACTGAAAAATACTAGCTATTAGGCTAGTACTAACTAAGGGCCAATTTCATTAGGTATTAGAAAATGTACGAGTTCAGCAGATCCAAACGCGTTCAAGAGCTGTAATTGTCAATATCCCGCAACAATGACGATACTGACAGCTCCTGAACAGTTTAGATGTAACTGATCATGATCAGTTTCATTTGTAAAACATTTATACCAAAAATTACCATTATTTACATTCAGTACACTCCCAAGCTAAAATTTACAGAAACATACCGACCCGTTAATTAAAATAGCCCACATATTAATTTCCAATTTCCAGAGCTCAATAAATCGACGTACCTAATTGATCGAACGTGTGAAGACCCCCAGATAACGGGTCGTATCGTATTGTGTCTCGAGCATTTAATATTTGATTTATCTTCCAAGCAAGAAGGGCATAATTCCTTATGTATTTCTAATTAAGTGCTAGTAAAACAAGTGGTGGGTTAAGTAGAAGTAACATTTGTTTATAAGAAGCTGAAGTTACTTTTTATAGCTTTGATTGGATCCTATCCAAGTTTTTTCCCTTTTACACTCATTGTGTACTCGTTACCAGTAATCTTGAAGAAATGAATGAGGACTTTTTTCCTAAGGACTTCTAGTCACCCTATTTGTCAATAATGTTGAACAGTGCCAACTTTCGGTTGTGTGTTCGTTTGTATGTTTTTGTCAGTAGGTAGTATTATATATTATTTCACTGTGAAAGTAAAAGTGAATCACTTTTTCTCAGCCATAAGATACCTACTTTTACTCCCTAAGTGAGCAAATATTCAATAATAATTAATCAGAACACAACAATTTCAATTTATGTCAATGACAGTCACTCGAGCATAAACTGCACTTTATTTATTGGCGCCATTTAATTTATGCCCACGTGTTATTTACTTTATTATGATATGCTTGTAGTTTATTGCAGACCTGCGACCTTTTGCTATGTACATAATTATGTTTACAGCACTAGGCTGTAACTCAGTCAAGTAGGTATGTACTAATTTTGTTTGCACAGGCTGGTATATAATGGAGGACCGTTTATCATGTATTGCTTTATACCTGTAATAGGGGAGCACTAGGGTCTGTCTTTGCAAGTGTTTTGTAAACCTATGGTTCACTAACCTATGTGTCAATCATTGAGCTATTACTACTACGTATAGAGAAGACAGCGCGAACAAAATCTGTGCTCCGTTCAACTGTGGTCGGCCGGCCGCAATTCAGTCAGTCGCTTGCTCGCTACAGCATATACGGGGTTAGCCGCCCCCCGCCCGCCTCGCAAGCTCTGCACACAGATTTTGTTCGCGCTGTCTTCTCTATACGTAGTAATAATAGCTCAATGATTGACACATAGGTTAGTGAACCATAGGTTTACAAAACACTTGCAAAGACAGACGCTCCCCTCTTACAGGTATAAGTATAAGTAGTAATAGCTCAATGGTGTCAATAGAGGTTCAAATTAGTTAATTTGAACCTTACCTTTCCTTACCTTTGTTATTTTTGATAAGTTTATCAGCTATTAGCAGCTATAAGTCCTATGTATCTAGCACAAACATGGCTAGAATAGACAATACTTTGCTCTCAGTCGCGAACTTTGGTCTAGTTGTAAAGAAACAATGTGAAGAATTTTTGCTGGCACCACCCATTTTCTCAGGGCGAATTTCACCAAACGAACTGATTGCGATTCAGCGGTTTAAACTGCGTTCAAGACAGTTGTGACACCATTGACACTGACAGCTCTTGATCGCGATCTAAATGTCCTGATTGCGATCAATTTCGCTCTTGAAGTTTCAGAACTCAAAACAAGCTTAGGTTTCGATGCTTACCTGTACCCAAGAGGTATGTTCGAACTGTGTGAGGCACTGCGTCCTGTAGTAGGCGAGCAGGGCCAGTAGGCTGACGATAGCGTTGAAGGCGTAGTACACGGGGAACAGGACGGTCTGAACGCGGCCGAACTCGTGCCGGGGCAGGTTGAAGTACAGCACAATACCTGAGGAAGAAGACAGTCTTTTGTTAGTGATTGTTGTGCTAAACAGCTTGAAGAATATGTTTTCTCAAAGAGTACGGTATATGAGTCAGTTGTAGAAGGCGTCTCATCAAAGAAGCTTGCAATGATTAATGGAACTGCAGTGTGCGAACCAAATACGGTAAGGAAAAGCGATGTTCCGGAATAGTTGAAGCCATGTCGAAAACCGGAGCAAATATACGTAAGCTGTAAATTATTTCAGTCTTCCACTAAACGTGTGACTTTGATGTTTGACGTAGCACGCGTAAATGTGCTCGTAAACAATCCCTCACCCACTCGATCTAAGTACTAACGTCAATAAATATGGAGTACCTTTACACGCTGTATATACCTACGTATGTCATGGTCCTGCGTCCCTATTACATAACGACCCGACCAGACATTGTACAAATGTCTGGCGGCCCCACAAATATTTGCTCCTATGTGGTTGAACCTTTGTGCGCGACCCTGACTGAGGTTGACGATCCCCTACATTATTATGGTACCCTAGTAGCTGATAAATCTTGATGGATTCATGACTTGTGACTTTGTAACAGGTGAATGATCGTTTCAGAGTTTTCGGAGGTGAGTTTAAGCTACCTAAATGTGCTGATTTTAGTTGCATAATAATTTTGTCACGATTTACAAAGTTTCCATAGCTTTTTCGCGTTCTAAATAGGTACTTATTAAAAATGACGTGAAAATTGTCTATGATTATTATTATTTTAATGTTCTCTTTACTTTCAGTTGACTTTACGCAACATTTCTAGCTAGGACATATGTACTTATGCGTGTAACAATATATTGTCCATTAATAATAATTTAATCGTAGACAGGAACAAATCACTAAAGGTCATTTCAATGGGCCGTACGTGTCACCCGGAACGCGCGAAATCGTGCACCGGTCGGTTACCGTTCCAAATTGATCCACCACAATTCACAAAGGATGTTGATGGTTTCATTATATTAAACAGCTCAACTGTTCTGAAACATGCAAAACTGTTTGGTGAATCATTTTTGATCAATAGTAACGCCTGTGTCTGTCTATGATTGTTTAAGAAATGATTTGATATGATTGAATAGTCTCGTGATTACAAATTTGTTTTTTAATTGATAGATTAGTTCTAGATCCTTATTTGTTCTTTATTTAGGACCCTAAGAAAAAAGGTGGACATTCTCAAGAATTTTTTTAAAATTCAATATGGAAAGATGGAAAGTAGATATTCGGAAATTGTGTCGTGATCATGAGAATATATAGGTATACGGGATGTCTAAAGCAAAAAAGATGCAGAATATTGAACTATCATCTAAGTACGGTCGAACAAGCTATTTGGTTTACAATTTAACCATCAAATCACATTGTAAAATGTAAACCAAATCGCTTGTTCGACGGTACATAGGTAAGATAAGCATGGAATAGTTTAATTAAAACCAGAAAAAATGGTCAATAAACAAATATTTGGTCAGCGTAATCAAAATACGTCACATTACTCTGTGTTTTTAATGCTGAAAACGAGTCGTTCATCAATTCGTCCCACAAGCCTATGGCCCATTTGGGACGAGTTGATGAAAATCAAAATAAATAATATTTTCGTTGTGCAACTCGTCCCACATAAACGTAAATTATATTTTTATATTCTTTCGTGCAAAAATCTTAGAGGACACTTTGTGGCAGTTTGTGAAGTGTCAATTACTGTGTTTTTTTAAACAAAATGCAACGGGAAGTATGCATTATGCTTGTTTTTTTGGCGTTAAGCATGGCAGTAAAAATAAAATCTCTTGGAATTCTGTTCCGAAAACCGCTCGAATTTTGTTATCAACATAATAATCGTTTACAAACTTGTTTATTGGTGTAAAGTGGTTCTATAAGAAAGGATTTAAGTACGATTAAAATAAAGGAACCCTAAAAATCACGGTACTTTAATACTCAAGTCATGCGATTTCCAATTAGTTCTCATTACGCCATTACTTAATTATTTATTGTAATACTCTGCAAAGAATGTTTCTCGTAACCAAAACTAATTTCATGAACGTGAAAAAGAAAAGTCAACGTATTATCAACTTTAACACTACACAACTAAGTTTTAAATTGTTTGCTTATTGTTTGGTCCATTAAAATTCCTGTATTTGGACCATTAAAATGTTAAGGAGCATCATTTAGTTTCTGAATGAACCATGTAGACTTGACAGGTGGCTGACCACCGGTTCTGAGATTTCCTTACTTTTTAAATCGATCTACCTATCTTTGTAGTGGTTTACTAAGTTTATGACTAAGACCAATGATATTCTAACAAACAGATATGTTATACACCTACAAAACCACCGAAAAAAGTGTGCCGCGGGGGAGAGCCAGCTCACATACACGCAGTGACGCAGAATAAAGGAAAAACAGGCCAATTGACACGTTTTCGAGTCTTCACGATTGCGCGCTCATAACATATCTGTTTAATTTTACTTCGTGGCAATCTTTCAAATAATTATTATAACTTGGTAGTATTTCTAATCTACGTTACTTTCACACCGCGATTTTTAGAGAATTAAAAAAAGAATATTTTTTAAGAATTGCAACATTCGTATGCTGTCTGAGTGTCAAGGCTGAATGTCAAGTCGCGAACTGTCACTTTTCTTTTCCGCGCCTTATCGACACCGCAAGAAAAAATCTTTCTCGTCAAATTATTCATTTAAAACTAAGTTTACATTACATTTTACCAAAATAACAAAATGTCGAGTGACAGGAAGTGTACTAAGTGCATCTTTAGTGAAAATCGTAAACCCGAAACAGAAATCCGAGCATTTTCAAATAACGCTCGCAACCGGGACGTAAATTGGAAGGACATTATTTATCAGAAGACATCAGAGATGAAGCAGGAAAAGTGTATTCCTGACAACAACTTGGATGCCCGACTTTAAATGACCCCCGGATACGCGATATCCACAGTGCTCATTGAAGCACTAAGGGAGTTGTAAGCTCGTTAAAGCCTTTTTCCTCCAGTGGGTACGCGATACCCCAGTAACACTACTACTGGTTACTAGCTGGATGGTAAGCTATCAGTGGAGATACGAGATATCCTTTAGCTGAGTCATTGAACGATGCTAACACTGAAAATCTAATGGCAGGTCCAGCAACAGGTAAGTGCCATTTTCAAGACCAGTAACACCTCATGTTACTAGCTGCATGGTTAACTATCAGTGTGACACGTGGTGTCCAGCTAAATTTATTGAACAATGCTAGCACTGAAAATCTAATTGACATCGTAGCCAAATTGCCGGGCAAAAGGACAGGTATGTCCCATTTTCGTGACCTTGATCAGGTAATTACAAAATTGTGCTATATATCCATGACCATGCAGGTCGTAAGACGACCCTGCTTAACTTAGCACATCCCGTGTGTGTTATAACCTTGCAAATGCATTATACTCTCGCAGTGAATGTGGAACCATTCCTTGCCTGGATTCCCATCAGCGAGTAAAGTTGCTGGCTGGCTGACATACATTTGTCAGGACCACACATCCTTAAGTACGAGATACTAACAGCATGTTAAACCCATATAATGTGCTTTTAATAATAATAATATATTTATTTTGAGCAACAAGACTCAGTGTTAGTAACAATATACTTACAAACTATGTTAGTAATACATTTACAAACAAAATAAAACAGAAAACAGATTGTGACATCATTGCTGGCTTGAACATCAAGTATAAATTAATGTTACACATACGTTTAACTAATGTAAACACCAGCCCAAAAAGTGTATGTATGCTATTTTGGTGGAAGTTATGCCAGACTATACAGGATATTTATTATTCTACATGCCTAAATACGAGATATTTACAGCATGTTATAATCCACACTATGTGTGTAAGCTTCGACGTCAAGTATGATATTATCGAAAGCACCCTGTGGCTATGCCATAAACTTGTCATTTTGATCTTTCAGTGATGAAGTAATATTTACATTTAAGCATAACACTTTTCATTCAAATAATAGAACAAGATTCTTTGTTTACTTAATACTATGAGAGAACAGCTGATGGAAAATGTTCCAGACACTTATGACAGACTTCTGTTCCACTACTATACATATGGTGAACCAAGGTTATGTGATGTTCATCATCATCATCATCAGCCTATAATGTTCCCACTGCTGGGACACGGCCTCCTCTCTATGAGAGGGAATGGACTATAATCCACCACGCGGACCCAGTGCGGATTGGTAGATGTCACATGTCTTCGAATTTTTGTACTGTTATCATAAGCAAAGCAACCGATGAATGGCTTGAATGACACTGCATAACACAACCTACAAATGTTCATCAGCACCGTGTCAACCTCGAAATTAAATTAATATTATTTATATTTTCTTTAATGAAATGAAACACCAAACCTATAAGGACAATAGTTATATTCTTAGCTTATTATGTATATTTCCAAACAATTAATACATGTAGCCAAAGAGATTTTATCACCAACAACAAGAAAATCAATTAATCTGTTTGTGCCTAGCACAATAAAATTCAAACATCCAAAAAAGTATCCCGTTAACAAGAATCTTTCAAGACTGAACACAGTAATAGATACTGGAGTGCTAAGCCAGTAGCCCCAAAAGAGAACACATCAAGGATGGTACCGGAATGATTTAACCATATTATATACCAGTTGTAAAGTAATGATCTGGGTACTTGGTTTAAGTACAATGGTTCAAGAAACCATTTGTTATCAAAATCTATACACCATAATGTCCTAATACTCAAAACTATTAGTATTGAGAGGAAAAGGGTTATAGACTTACAAAGTTTGGAGGTCTTAACAGCCTGTCAATGTACAAATGACATTAACAACTAAACCTGTTTTAGTTTTAAATCAAATTGCAAATTTAAACCCACCCCCATCTTCGAACAAAGATAATATTCTTATCATCATTATGTATAAGCCCAATCTAAAATAACATGTCCAATAGTAAAATCCATTGCTTTATCTAGCAATCCATAGATACAATATTAAATTATGGGTAGGTATATTAATCATGCAATTCATTTAAGTACCCCTTATGTCCAAGAGTATTTTTGGAAGGGTTCCCATGACAGATAGTTTTTTCCTGCATTGCATTGCATTTTAAAATCACTTAAACCTTACCCATAATAATTAATCACCTTTCTTAATCATATTAGTGCTGACATAAACCTTAAAACTATTAATGAAATGAAATAAAATTATTATGAAGACAGTAGTAAAACATAACTTCATTGCCCTCTGGTTCCGGGCGTTGACCCCTATAATCAGCTGTAGCTTACTAGAAAATGAACCATGCTGAAAACAAATTAATCCCTATCAAATAACAACAGATAATTTGGCATGTCATCTACCTACATTGAACCATAACATAAAATTAAAATCACAATTAAAATACCCGAAAAGATGGATGGGCAGACATTATTGTGAGATTTATACAAACTCATAAAAAGAAATTTTAACTAAGAAATTTCATTTATTTTCAGTTTTCACTACCAATTGGAGTATTGGCTTTAATAGCTAGCTAACAAAAAGGGGGGGGGGGGTGCATGGAAGTGCAGATACAACAACAGATAAAATGCCATACATTTCGTATAGAGCTAATAAAATCCAACTAAAATTCATAACAATTGACAGTAGGTACATTGCGGCAATGTTGCCAATTACCTACACAATGTTGACTGAATATGGTCAACACACATCCACCAAATTGCACAACATTTAGTCAATTCTTTAGAACTACTAGATGATTAAACCAGGAGTGTTCGAGACACTTGAAAGACATTGTCATGAAAACACTGCTGATTCTTGTAGAAGTACCTAATATTTCAAATAGTTTGGGAAATTACACTAATATAGCAAATATTTATCGTGGAGACCAGACCTCTAAGTGTTATACTTTTTCTACTATGAAACAGCAAAAACTTATTGCTCCTTTACAAGGTGCCTGGGAAAACATAATAATAACAATGTTTTTATTTATATTGTTTCTATCATTATAGGAACAATAGGTTAAAAAATGAATTATAAACGAAATCATAATGTACAAAATATACCAGACTAAAAGTATTAAGCAGAAATCAGTTTCTAAGACTTAAATACAAACAGTTTTGAGAAAATACCTCAATCGTCCTTTTCGAGCCAATTGACTACATCTCAAATTCTGTTTTACCAGTAAGGAGTGAATCCCTTAACATTCATAATATTTAGTCATAAGACTATCAGACCATTAGCAAAATTTTGAGCTTTATTTATACTATGTACTATTAGGTACTAATTAATAATAAAAACAGTTTAATCCACACTGTAATAAAGAGGTTTCTCTTTCTTTTAATGTAATTATATTAATTGGTGATGATAGAGTGAATACTTTAATATCCATAATATTTGATCTAGGATCTACCTAGACCCTTAAAAAATGACTGAGCCTTATTGATAGGAAATACTTCAGTTTAATTCTCACGACAATAAAGTGAAGAGATTTCTGGATTCTGATTAATTGGTTGTAATATTAATTAAAAACAGTGTTTTGAATGGACTCTGGCTCTTCTACTATTGAACAATAGTTAGACATTGTATGTGATCATAAAATCATTACATTAAATTTTTTATAGTTATACAATCACCTTTTGAGACGATATACCTATGGAGCTCTATACTTGCCTTGGTTGCACTATTCTGTTGCAAGTATTTTAACAAAAGGCCCTAAGTGAATAAAAATAATGCCAGTGGCATTCCTTGATAGTACTTCCAGACAATTCAACACTAAATAATGGAGTTGATGAGCCTTTTTTATTTGCAGACACATCTATTAAATACTAACACTACAACTGGCTTTCAAATTATAAAATTACTTACTGAGAGATCTGAGGCTATCATTGCCTCAATCTATCAAAAGCATCATTAATTTCGTCATAGTTTGATAATATGAGAAAATTTTGAAAACAAAGACATTGATTGTTCTCCTAGCTCTAACTTTAACCCATTGGAACAACAAAACAGTTATTAAAATACATCAAACCCTAATATTCGTAAGTTTGTCAGATTTCAATTGAAAGGGGTATCTAAACTCCAGAATTAAACTCTCACTATACAACCAAAACAACAGCTCAAATTAGAGCTGGCATCAACGAAGTCAGACATAATGTTGATTACATGGTTATCAAAGCTATTTTTATAAAATGTAATATATTTATTGTAAAGTATCCTTGAAGCTTTAATATTCTTACAGAAGAAGGTCCAATGTAATTATCACAAATCAACACTCAGAATTACTTGCATTTTAATCAGTTAATAAATTAATTATTGCAGCCAACTCTGAACATCTACCAAGTTATAATAATTATTTGAAAGATTGCCACGAAGTAAAATTGGGAATCAAACGAGCTTACCTGTTAAGCGAAGTCTTGATTCTAATTTTATGAGTGGCAATCTGAAAAATAATTACCCACCCGCCGCTATAATATAGTTAACACTAACAGCCCCAAAGCTGCAATAATTAGTCTACCTAATTCAATTTTAACCTTTCAGGAAAACATAGTGAATGTGGGTATTTGGAACTACTCTGTACATAAAACAGAGATTGTTCCAATGATAAGATCTCTAAAATAAGTGACAGTTCGCGACTTGACATTCAGCCTTGACACTCAGACAGCATACGAATGTTGCAATTCTTAAAAAATATTCTTTTTTTAATTCTCTAAAAATCGCGGTGTGAAAGTAACGTAGATTAGAAATACTACCAAGTTATAATAATTATTTTTCAGATTGCCACTCATAAAATTAGAATCAAGACTTCGCTTAACAGGTAAGCTCGTTTGATTCCCAATTAAATATCATTGACTAAGACTTAAAAGTTTTTAACAGCTTAAACGTCATAATGACGATGACAGCTATTTTCACAAAGAAATTACATAATGGAAACTTTATGGTAGTGTTAATTGGAATTTATTGAAAAACATCATGAAAAGAGCTTATTGTTTATTTTCTAGCGGTTCCCCAATACCTAAGTAACGGCTCTGGAAATCCTTAATAGGACAAAGTAGGAATGAGAAAACATCCGTGTCTGTCTGTAGATACCTATATTTTTCTTAAGACGGTATAATTAAATTAATTAGAAGCATAACATCTGCAATTTGTTAAATTAAAAACCAGGGACCCATTATTATAATAATGTTTCTAATTGCATTTGTTTTATTATGATTGAAACAAGGACAAGCCTAATGACGCCTGTCCTTGTTTCCACCTTGAAAATTTTGGGTCAAAAGCTGTTTTATGGTAAAAAACAAACGTATTATTATTTAATTAACTTTAATGAAAAAACAAGAGAAGAAGATTTAAAATAAACGTAAATTGCTCAAATTAAGTAGATTTTAGGATGTAGCTGATTCGTTGACTTTTATAGCAACTCAATTGCTAATTTACCATTAGCCAAATGCATGCGTTTGATACAGATGTGTTATATTATGAAAGAATAGATAAGTATTTTATCAAGACGTGGATGAAACATCAAGAGATCCATCATCCTATGAAGATCGATCATATTGATAAATATTCGCTGATGTAATAATAAGAAACAAAGGAATTAAAACAATGGTAAACATGGAACAATAAACTCAGCTGACACGTGTAGTACCTACGTGTGTAACTGTGAACGGTGGAATGGCCGATGGGAATAGCGACGGTTTACGACATTCGTGATCTGCTATTTTTATGTATTTGTTAGGACATAGTAGTTACTTAGTCGTGTAAACTGTAAACATTTATGATGCATAATAATTTTAAGAGTTGTCTTTATATGCTAATGAAAAAACATATATGGACTGTAATCTCAAGAGTGAAAAGCTCATACCCCTCCAAATTCATTCATCATTGTACTAAACGATTAAAAATTCTTGAAGAGGTTCCGAACAAAACTTCTTATAGAGTTCCGCCTTCTTCAAATACAACCTTCTTTCAAAAAAACTAGTGTTTCTCAACGACAAGACGGTAACTTTTTTATGGGAACCTCGTTCCTTCACGTTCGTAATACGCATGCCCGGCAACGTTAATAGAGTTCTTCGAAATTTGAACGAACGAGTTTCTGGATGCTGATTTTGAAACAAAAAAAAAGGAAAAAACGTTAATTTGATTTGTGACTTGTGAGAACAATTTGCGATTTAGTTACAGACAAATCGCTGTTTCTTATTATTTATCTAGACTCTTTTTGAGACCTAGATAGACTTACAGACTAATTTAATGATATACATTTCTTGGCACTCTTCGCCTTTTTACAGCTTCAAATGAGTAAGGGCATATTTTTAGAATCCCCAAAATAATTACAAAAGTTAAGTAACTTTTGGCAATTGTTACAGTGTTGCCATTGTCCTCGGTTATGTATGTCAGTACGCACGTTAATTTTAATCTAGAATTTTTCAGAAAACCGCCTTTTTGGTCTAGTGAACAAAGATTCCCAGGTCGGGCCAAATGATATAGGATTTTTCTATCATTTGCATCCCGGAGTCTTGTGCTGGTTGATGGAAACAGACTTGCACCGCATTACATGAGACTTAAACATTACTGACGAAATGTAGCTGCACCATAAGGTACTCCACTTTCTAAACTGTTAAGGGTTATAGGCCATGATAATGTTCCAGAACTAAATCTTACCAGAGACAAGAGTCATCCAGACTTGTGCTCCGAAGTGCGTGGCGACGGCGACAACGTACAATGCTCTCCATCCGCGGAGATTACTGCTGGACCCGGGGCGGCTCAGCCAGGCCAGGAGGACGACCACGGCCAGGGCCACGTGAAGAGGCTGCGAGGTCTTGGTGGCGATTCTGTGGACAAGAGAACGAGGAGATATAGAAGTGTTTCATAGAGTTTTTCCACTACCACTTAACTTTTATTGTACTATTGTGGGACTGAAATGTCATCTCTTTTCCACATTGAAGTTTCTTAAATGATACTTCTTTGTAGAGGCAGTGGTGATCCCCTGGAATGAATAAGTTGATCGCAAAAATATCCTTGCAGCATTGCAGCCGTCTTTTTTGTAGAGATATTTTTGTGATTCATAGATAAATATTCTACTACTGTGCTATGATTTGACTCCCTCTAAAAAAGCATATTCGATCGTGAACAGTATCAGTGCAAAATGTGGAACAACCGTCTAATCAAACTGTTGTGTTTCATAATCAACCAAGGTTGTTGCCAACTGCCGACAAATACGTACTTGTACCGACAAATACGTACTTGTAGTGTAGAGGCTGTTTATGTTGTCACCTCGTTACTGAAGCCTATTACAAGATGGAGAAATTAAAATAACATGCTAATGAACAAATAATGTTCTTTACGCAGATGCAACATTTTACGAAGGTGTGGTGTGTTTTATTTTTATATTTTAGTGCATGTTCTTATTCGAGTTCGGAACTAACTCCGCCATTTTGTTTTTTAATATTATTTTCACAGACAATATTTCGCAAATGACCAGCGCCCTCCTGTAAATCCTTCAAGCGCCAAACGAACCATGCCGTAAGACTTGATAAATTATTATAATTTTCAAATGATAAATGGTAATGGTGATGAGAGGAAAAATTTAAATTTTTCCAACGGAAAATAAAGTGCCACGTGAAAAATTATCAAAAACCTATATAAGTACTGCGCTAGGTTACCGACCGAATGTAATCGATTTTGACACGTGACACTCACTAGTATAACAAATGGCAGCATGAAAATTTAATTTGTGTAGGTTGTCGGTCCGGGTAATTTAATAAAAAAAACTGTTTTGCGTGTCATTTGATACACGTGCCCAAAAAAAAAAGATAATTTATGACGTCGAGTGACGTCCATTTAAAAAAAATAGGTTAGTGACCTATACTTTGTTTTTGTATAAAAATATTTGTACGCCATATTATGGCAGGATATGCTGGAACCAATATTGTAACATCTATTTGTACCATATTTTAACAAATAAACATTTTTGATTTGATTTGATCAGATTCGAGTTGCAAATCGTGGTAAGTCCTATTTGTGTTTTTTCTTAATTTTAAAATTTGATGAAGTATTTACGCACTTACTTACATACCTACTGTTATTGCTCACAGTCTACGTGTCAACGTTTTTTTATTAAAGTAATATATTTCCGATATCACTTTGGCCAGTAAAATCAAACAACCATGAGCGCGAAATTCGCGTTTCAAGTGATCTTAGGACTGATAATTATTCTATTTACTATAATCCCTGCCGTATAAGAAACAATACTATCTCTCAACCACGTGACATTAATTATCCTAGTGTTTTGTGTTGTATCTTTATTATTGTAAGACCTAGATTAAAATAATGCAATATGGAAATCACTTTTCCTCAGTGCGTAAATCGGCGTATTATTCATGAATTTGTATTTTATTTTTTGATTAAAACGGGACTTTTTAAGCGGATATTGATAAAATGGTTATAAATAAGATTATTTTATTTGTATCTTTAGGTGGTTGTCCTTGAATTAAATACTTTTAAAGTTTTGCAGCTACCTATATAATGTGTTTTTGTCGTTTCAAATGTCATTGGTACTGGAGTTTAATTGCAAACATTAATAAAAAAAGCCATAAACAAATTATATTTATCGACAGGTAGGTAGGTACATTAAATGAGAAAATCTTGTTCAGATTTACAAATAAAAATGTTTAAATAAAAAAATATAAAAGGGCACCAAAAACTCCTCAACGCTGTCAGCTGGTAAAGTTCAGATTTAATTGTTTGTTTCTTATTTAAGGAGAAATGATTTTCGATTTGGTTGGACGTCATTACTGTTAGTAGGCTCTTAAATAATTTCCATTTATCTTCAGTATGTACCATAATAATTAATTGGTTTGAGTAAAGAATATTTATTGATTGACCTGCTTAAATCGATTTATTTTTTGTAAAAATATTAACGTAATATGTAGATTAAAGGAAATGTCGATGGTCAGTTTTATTCTCAAACCTATCAAAATATTTCCCTTTTTAATTAGGTAGGCTGCAAAATATAAATCTGTCTGACTTGTGACAGAATTATTTCATACTTCATAGTTTATCGTGCCAATATTTTATGAAAATACCTATATTCGTCCCCTTTAGAGATAAGATTAACCCAAATATTGATTTGGGATGGCAAAACAAAAATATTTATGAGATAATTAATGTGTGCAGAAAACGCGTGATTTTGGCGATACGCCACGTCACGAGCTGCGTTATTTTTACCAGAAACATACGATACGTAACGAAGTAAATAATAATTGTTTGTGTTTATTTTGTATAATTATCTTTTAAAACATCAATCAACACGTATAATTTTTTTTGCGATTTTTCAGTTAAAAAAACTAAGAAAAACGAAAGTAAATACAATGCGGTTTTCATTTTCAGATTATTAAAAATAGCATACAATAAATGTGTAACAAGAGGTTATTTTCAGGATAAAGTGCAACAATTGCATTCATTGCCAAGATCTTTCAGGTGGTGTACCCACAACATGAAGTGACAACATAGGTACTTTTAATAGCAGAAACAGATTTGTAAAATATTATAATGTCATTCACACAAGCAAGATACATAACATAACATAATAATAATATAAGCGATAATGAGGACATACATTCAATTCAATCGAAATTAGTTTTTTTTCAGTAAATATTTTCGATATTTTACGGACATTTACCTACTTCTAAATATCACGTAGCAAAAATAGGTTCCTTCAACTCTATCGCATCGAAATTACACATTGTAATATCAGCATGACGTTTATTGCTAATTTATCTCTTATCGATTAGGAATTAACGGTTGCCGACGTGCCTCTACCCACGTGCGTACTTTTAATTAGTTCGGCTATAATATGTAGAAGTCCTCATTAAGTCAATTGATCAGTGTCATCGGCATATTTTGAATGATTTCGAGGTTAGTCTGGTTTCCTTGACGGGTGATCGTATTTGGCGCGTGAAAGAAATTCGAATTTTGATTCGGAAATCAAAACCATAGAGACAGGATTCTTCAGAATCTGTTTTTTTTTTTTTTTTAAATTCTGTATGATTGATTCGCTTCCCTTAGAAGATTTTTATTAAGTCAATCGACGTTTTTTCAAGGAAAATATATTTAACTCAATGACAAAAATGTAGTTATTAAGGGCTGATGAACCTAACAAAAGTTATAACTATTTCTACTAACTACTCATTGATGTTTCTTCTAATTTACATTCTATAAACGTCGTCAGACGTCAAAACACTTTACTGTTTTGTTTTAAAACTAATTGACGTCACCTTGGAGTGACTTGTGACAATCTTTTTAAATATATCTAATTTTCACTAGCAACAGGGCATTTTTCACGCTGTACAACATCTTAAAGCCGTTATATATTTATTTTACGATGATTGCCGCGATTTCAGGCTTATAACGCGTTTAGTGATAAATCGACAAATTATTGAACTAAGAAAAAACTTTATTTATAAAATATGCATTAAGTATTGCTCTGCGTTTAATGAACCCTTGAAATTAGATTTACATCAAGCACTTCAATATCTATAACATTTTTCAGAAGAAAGAAGCATTATGTATTTTGAAACAAGACAACAAAAGGATGTTTGAAGTTGTTTTTAGAAAATATTGTTGTTTACTATCTTATATTATATATATATATATTTTTTTAAATCCAATGATTAAATCATATTAAGAAGAGCATTTTTATTAAATCTACAGACCTCTCTTACATTGCAAACATCATGATAAAAGAATTATCAAATTGACTCTAATTTCCTCAAGATTAGCAGCTTAGATAAATCAAATTGGCACGAACTTCTTTTTTGTTTAATAAGTACCACACAAGATTTCATGCTAGAACCGGGTTGGTTACGCTTGTTGCTAAGCTTCAATCATCAAAATTGATATTAATTTGATCGCATAATTACCAATTACAGATTTATTTCCGCATACGGCATGCGAAAGATTAGCCATTACAGATATTAAAATTGATGATCATCGATTTTGCATGGCACTATTAGAAACTAAAGCTGATTTCTCTCTGGTCAGTCAGCCAGAGAGTCAGTATATTTTGTATGTATGCTTCCATCTTGGTTACAGTTATGTAACAGTCTCAGTTAAAGCTTATGTACCTACCTACTGAAAATAAAACAAAAACATAAAATAGTACTTACGTTATTGAACTACAAGATGGTAGCACTAAAGTCTGAGTACAGTCATTAACTACAGTAAATCAATCTAACTTACAGCTAACTTTTAAATCCTGTCTTTGCAGTCATAAAAATAAAATGTAATTAAGTCACTGATATTTTTATCCTGTGCGCGTTTGAAAGGCTCAGAAGTGAAGGGAACCTTTAAAGATAGCTTTGTAGTTTCCAGTATCGGTCGGTTTGAAAGCTTACCCAAATAAGTTTCTGAGAATCGGGTCAAATAAATGAGAACTGTTTTCTAAGAATACAAAGGGATAGAATAACGAATGGCCTACAATTCGTGTCTGCCTGACTGTCGAAAATAACATTGAGAGTAGGCGCAACTCAGATATTAGTCGTCCATTTTTTATTTATAAGCTAAGCCTAATTTTTGGTCTACTTAATCATCAAACTTGCCCTTAAGGCCCCGTTCCCACAATGTCGTGACGATTAATTTATCGTAAGTTTTTAGTTGGCAAAACTCGTGGACGACAGTAGTCGTGTCGTCCTATATGTGAACACCTCCATTTAAATCGACACTTAAAACTTCACAATTATCTGTTGTCAGGACATAGTGGGAACGGGGCCTAAGTCGTCAAGATATAACCTTGTAGGAACGCACATAAAAATATTAAGTTATCTGCCTACACCTATTATAGTGTCTTTAATGACAGTCAGTCATCCGTGGTTGAATCAGTTGAATGTTACCGGTTAATCAATTACTGGCGCTAAGCCGACAACAAGATATTTATTTTATGGTCTCGTTCTACCGGATGTGGTCACCAGCGCTAATTAAATATTGATTAGTTTCCAATGTTATTATTTTATTGACAATACAAGTTAATGGTTCCGTAGCGAAATGCCTCATAGTTTCGCCATGTCCATTTTACATGTGATTTTGATGTGTCAGGTGACTTTGAAATGGAACTCGAAAAGTAGTGCCGCTTTTTATTTCACTCATCTTATGGACGGAATTAGCCACACATGTTGCTAATTGAAGATAAAAAGCTGCGGTGGCTAATCTGTCTGGGTCAATTTTAATAAGTAGAGTAGATATAAAAGACAGAAGATATATTTTAATTAAATACCATTCTATGGGGTTAAAAGTTTATCGCATTTATATGGATCAATGAGTCCCGATCAATTGAATGTACTTAGGTAGGTACTTAAGAATAAAGTAAATTAGCACTTTTAAAAGTATGTGTCATTTGCGATAAGTAATGTTTTTGTTTTGTTTTGATATCTTATTAGAAAACATTTAGTACTGTAATCGAAAAATCAATAATTAGGTACCCATTTTAATTACGCTGTACGTCAGCCGCGTTTTCACGTCTTCATACATATTTTCGCACAGTCTAATTCCGTATCCATTTAACTTTATTGAATAAACGACGTAAATTAACCTCACATGATACGAACACGTGTTGTTTTTAAGAAGATTGGCAATAAAACTCCGTTAAAGGAAGTTCTTAAATTAGGAATATAATGCAGAGGTAAATTGCAGCTTGTAATTCATAAAAATAAAATAAATTACAAATAGTAAATCAGATATCTCTATCATCAGATAAATAAACATGATAAATAACAGCGTACCTACGTATAGATCCAAATAATACGATAAATGTAGGGAAAACCTACAAAAAAATTAACAATTTCAGAATCTATGTCATCTTAACTATTCTTAACGTAGAATATAGGCATCATTTAAAAATAACTACGCCAAAAATGGAAGTCGCCGATGTACTGACATAATTACATACTTAGTTGAATGCTGTACAGAGTACACTGGTACAAGAATAAACTGGCCGTTAAATCAACTCATATTGCAGCGTAAATACGCCATTATTGACCATAACATTTGCACCATAGACGAAGGAGGTGTAATTACGTATTCTACATAAGGCAAAGGAAATCAGCTGTTAACTTGTCGGGTCAAATAACGCTGCGTTAAATGACCTTGTTACAGCGCTATGACACGTGACGGAGACGCTACGTCACTGCCTCAGTCGCGTAACTCGTTCGAGACGTAGTCGTGAGCGAGTGACTTTCAAAGGTTACTTCGTCGTGAAACTTTTGCAGCTGATTCTGAGTATTGAAATGTAAATTAAAGCATTTATCTAGTGACCTTTTTAAATCGGAATCAAATAAAAAGTAAACCGTAAAGTCTGCTCTCGTTTTTCAGACAGAAACTATCGTTATTTCTGGAACTAATATTTCACAGTTCAATGACTTTCCGGCTTAATAACTAAGTTTAGAATGTGATATTACCTAATAGATATGTAAAGAAGATTTATATCAACACATTAGTTGCTAGGCGATCCCCTCACACACCTTTACATATGTGCTGTTTAAATATTAATTTATCATACGTTTATTTGCTTTTACAATCATTTTACTCCATATAGTGTAGAGTAAAACTGGCATAGTGTGTCGTAAGCGTAATTATTTGCTGCCGTCGAGAGGAACAGTCGTGATTAATCTTACGGTAGTCCTTGACAAACAATGGGCTGTAAAATGAAGTAGGAAGTAAGTAAAGTAAGATCTCGTTTGGGAGCTTTGAAAAGTGCAGCTGTATTTTTGGATTTATGTACCACTGTGAAAGTATTTAGTATCTATCTTGAATCTATATTGTGTAATTACAAAATAACATTCTTATATTGTAAATTAATTTTTATACATATGTACAACACAGCTGATTAATTAACGTGTCATGTCAAATTGTGACTTGAATTTCAATATCGTATATTTAAAAAGAATCTTAAGTAAGCGGATCTTTCAAAGAACTCTGCCTTATATGAAAACTTGTATACACTTGAATACTTCACACGGATTGTCTTACAAGGCGCCTCTGACATTGTTAATTGCACATTGCTTATAATTATCCAGACAATTATAGCTCTTATAACGACCCTGCAATGGCTAATATCGCAAATACTTATACTCAAAACCTTAACGGGTGGAACATGCCATAACTTTAGCCAACATGACATCAGGAATCGATATTAATTCATTTTTCGAATGCCATTTTAAACCTTGCGTTCGGATTCACATCCAATTAATAAACAAGATCTAGGCCGTTGCCATGCGTGTTCCATTCGCTTATCGTACTGCATCGTTAAGATCTGTAACATATGGCCATTTTTTACCAAATACACCAGTTAATCAGTTATCGGAACCTACTTGCGTTTCGAACAGTAGCGTTTCAGTCAATTGAGTGCACATTAGCGCTTACAACTAGCAATTACGGCTAATAACTCACTTAATACGACATTGGAGCAATGTTTTTATTAATTAAGTCCATTACAAAACACCACATAAAAAGTACCTTGATGCGTTTCCGATCGCATTAAAAACCTATAAAATTATAGAGTGAGCAAATAACTCTTTTTTAATTTATGTAAGGAATGGCAGAACTATTTCAACTGTTTTGTTTTCGACGGTGTACATGCGATGGTATAGATTTCTTGATTATGTAATAAGTCATTACAGTCAAAACGTTTTACGGAGAGATTGAGATCTCGTCAAGAGAGATCTTTTACCGACTAATTAACTTTAATTAAAACATAAATAGATTCGTTCTTAGAATGAGATGTAAAAGATTTCTGAAGACGGTATAAATGTAGTCATGGCGCCGTCACTTAGTCACCTGCAGTCGCTTCAGCGGAAAAGAACTCGTCTTTTATGGCGTTCAGAGAAAATCCATTCTTGATAAAAATAACTGCCCGTATTGAATCTGTACGGACCGGTCAGTAATCAAGAGTTGCGCAAACAGTAAATTATTGCTTTTTTGCGATAATGTATGGGGAATACAAGTTTCTTGTTGTGTACTGTATCAAATTCGCAATGGTTTTGGATGAATGGAATGTTTTTGGGGCATAGCCCGCTCGTGAAGTTTTTTGGAAGGAAATGCTATAGGGAACGTGCACAACGACGGTGCTGCCAACTGGCGTCGCCAATCCAAATCTTGTGCTCTATTAATGCTTGACATAGACTTTTCTAACAAGTAAACAGAATTAATTTTTATAGTGAAAATTAATTAACTAATTAATCATAATGCATTGTTGCATTTCTGGATGTAGGTACCAATACATCCACAAAAATGAAAATAAATCAATTAGCGTAAAATTCTATTACTTTCCAAAGAAAACTACTATCATACCATGTTTTGGTGAAAAACGCAAAAAATGGATAAACGCAGTTGTTTTCAAGAAAAATATTTGAAAACAACTTGTTTTTGTTACACTCTGCATTGAAAAGGCCCTCAAAATCAACCGTCTATGCAAACATACCAGAACCATTTATACTTCACCATACACGTGTTCTAATATACCGCACTAAAGTACACACCGAATATCCCTCAATAGTTAATCAAATACTCCACTTGTACTCAGAATATAAACATGGTCATACCCACAATAATGTTTTTAGTTGGCTGCACTCCTTTGGTTTTTTAAGTTTTGTATCTAAATGCTACGGACTGCATTTTATTGATTGCTTCATCAAATGATTGTGAACTTATTGATTTGTTAGAGCCTGGAGATACTGTTCTCGCTGCTAAAGGATTCCCTTCCATTATAACATGTGTTGAAAATAAGAAAGCTATCTTAGTTATGCCAGCCACCATGTCTTCATCATACATCACAATTTTCATCAGAAAGTAAATGAAAGATATAAAATTCATATTATTAAACATTTATATTACGCTGACGATCGTTATTGATAAACCGGAACTCATATTTTATACCTTTTAGCATAATTATTCAAAAATAATATAATTGAAGAGACAATTTTGTGTAAATTGAAAGCACGATGAGAAGTGATAAGTTTCCTTTTCTGTCCACATAGTGTCTCTTTTGTCGATTAGTGCTGCCACCTATAGTTCCTGCACGTTCCCTATACCGCTGTCAGATGGTAGCGCTTCAGCAAAATGTAATCATCATCATCATTCATTCATCATCATTTCAGCCGAAAGACGTCCACTGCTGGACATAGGCCTCCCCCAAGTGTCGCCACATTGAACGGTCCCGTGCGACTCGCATCCAGCGGATTCCCGCAGCCTTCACCAGGTCATCGGTCCACCTAGTGGGAGGCCTTCCAACGCAACGTCTTCCGGTTCGCGGTCGCCACTCCAGAACTTTTCGGCCCCATCGGCCATCCGTTCTGCGAGCAATGTGCCCTGCCCACTGCCACTTAAGTTTGGCAATTCTTCGGGCTACGTCGGTAACCTTGGTTCTCTTGCGGATGTCTTCATTTCTGATTCGATCGCGCAAGGAAACTCCGAGCATAGCCCTCTCCATTGCCCTTTGGGTGACTTTAAGCCTTCTGATAAGGCCCATTGTAAGCGACCACGTTTCGGTCCCGTATGTGATCACTGGCAACACACACTGGTCATAGACTTTCGTCTTGAGACACTGCGGTAGGTTGGACGAGAAGATACCGCGCAACTTCCCGAACGCTGCCCAGCCGAGTCGGATTCGACGATTGACCTCTTTCTCGAAGTTAGACCTACCTAACTGGACCGTTTGTCCCAGGTACACATAATCGTCTACCACTTCGAGTGTAGAGTCTCCGATCTTGATAGGAGTGGGTGTGACATGGGCATTCAACATGACCTTGGTTTTGTCCATGTTCATTTTAAGACCCACTCTTCCGGAAGCTCTACTGAGGTCATCGAGCATTGTACTGTAGTCCTCCATGGTCTCAGCCATGACCACTATGTCGTCGGCAAACCGAAGGTGAGTGATGTACTCGCCATTGACGTTGATGCCTAGCCCTCTCCAGTCCAGAACCTTGAAGACATCCTCCAGTGCAGCAGTAAACAGTTTCGGAGATATGACGTCTCCCTGTCTCACACCTCGCTGCAGGAGGATAGGTTCTGAGACTTGGTCTTGAAGTCGGACTGACATGGTGGCGTTTTTGTACAAACACTTCAACACCTCGATGTACCGATAGTCGATTTGGCACCGTTGGAGAGACTGCAGTACAGCCCAGGTCTCGATCGAATCGAAGGCTTTCTCGTAGTCCACAAACGCTAAACAGAGAGGCAGGTTATACTCTTCGGTCTTCTGTATAACTTGCCGCAGCGTATGTATGTGGTCTACGGTGCTATAGCCTTTTCGGAAACCGGCTTGTTCGGGTGGCTGGAAATCGTCAAACCTGCGCGCGAGACGATTCGTGATGACTCTAGAAAACAACTTGTAGACATGGCTTAGAAGTGAGATGGGCCTATAATTCTTCAACCGGGCATTGTCACCCTTTTTGAAGAAGAGCACCACCACACCCCTGCACCATGCCTGTGGCGTTTTTCCCTCAAGTATGACGGAATTAAACAGCTTCTGAAGGGCCTTAAGTACCGGTTTTCCACCCGCCTTCAGGAGTTCGGCCGTAATTCCGTCATCACCCGGTGCCTTGTTGTTTTTGAGCTGCTTCAGAGCCATCCTAATCTCGTACAGGCTGACGTCCGGAATGTCTTCAGTATAGTGTCGGGTCAGTCTACCTCTTGGGTCGTTTGCTAGATCTACGACGGGTTTGCTAGTTGACGTGTACAACTGTCCATAGAAGCTCTCGATCTCCCTCAGAAGCTCCGGTTTGGCGGATAAGATCCTACCATCGTCGGTCTTCAGTTTTGTGAGCTGGCTCTGCCCAATAGCCAGATCTCTTGCAAATACCTTGGAGCCTTTATTCCGCTCAATCGCGTCTTTAATACGCTCGGTATTAAAGCGGCGGAGGTCGCTCTTCAAGGATTTAGAGATCCGTCGTATTGTAAATACGGCAAAATGTAAAGACCGTTGAAAAGAGCATAATAACTGATGTTCTCATTTAATATCAGTTCGCGCCAAATTATAGTCATGTCCAACTCATGTTCTGCTTTTGTTTTTTTGCAATTTTGTGTGAAGTAGTTTTTTATCGCAGATACACAAATGTGTAAATTTTTTAGACGACACTTTTGAACTTTTCATAAATTGAATGCCAATTTTATGATTTTAGAATTGCTCAAAATAAAGTAAACACGTATTTTGGTACCCTTGTCTTACTAAAATATTAGTGTCGGTTGCGCACAATTCTCGTATCTTCTACAATTCATCGTGGCACAGCTAATACACTACATCACACGACCTCGTTTTAAATTGTACTGCTAACAAGCTGCCAGGGATGTTGCAGTACTTTACTTGCAAAGTATTTACTGTTTGTATCGACTCGGTAAATCAGAGAAAGCAACGTAAAGATCGATTAACATTGCTTGCAGTCTGCAAAGACCATGACTATCCCCGAACCAGAAAATAAACGTTTCAACTTAATCAAATAAAGACCAGAGCAAGGCCAGACAAGTTGCCATCGCTTCCAAAACATTGCCTGTTTCTACAGTGACTTTCAACAGGATCGACAATGCTTTATCGATAGCTTATGCCAGTGCAATACATTTTAAATTTCTCCATCATTGTTTTCACTGGTAGAATGCCACTATATGTTCTCGGACAGCAGAAAGATGACATAACACTAAAGCAGTGATTAAACAAGAACTAACTAAGGAAAATGATGATACATTAGGAACTAGGCCAACGCAACATGTATGGCCAGTTGAGGAAGACCAAGTTCAGCGTCCACATCTAAGGACAGATGTTATCACAAACCAAGCCTTCGACATCAAGTCTATAGCACGTTTAACCAACAAATAGGGATGCAGAGAACCTTGCAATCTTATCGGGTTATCGTGCAGTACTATCAAAATACTGGCGAGTTCGCACACTTGGTACAACGTGACTTCCGAGACTTCACGAGGTTGAGACGTGGATACAGTCTGATTGTCACTACTTTGTTGGTTGATCTTTCGTCATGTACTGGAACAAGCTTTGTCCCTTAAATGAAAGTTTAAACATCTTTTTCTTGTTTTGTATGTTTAACAAACTCCGTTTTATCTTAAATTAAACTGGGTATTCGGATTGGCTTTGTTTTATTAATAATCATTAGACTTATTTCTACTTTTTAAGAATGTACATTGTACATCAGTTGTAGTCTCTTTTCAGTATAAGCCATTGTTGCGATCTAGGTAAGTTATTGGTTCATTTTACAATGTGCATTATGATTTTGTTATATCGTGGGAACTAATAGTGTATATTTGTTATTCCAAATATTTTGCCAGTCACAGGTATAGCTGTCTTGACGTCTATGATTACCTAGTAGTCCTTAGCTCTTTTGAATTTGTATTAAACGTTTTATCTTCATCTTATTCTTTATGTAGTTTCTTCATCTTTTCATCTGTTGCTTTATGTCCTTATAGATCTCTATCCTTTGTCTATCCTTGAATCTATCATCTCATGCGGCTCACACGCGCTATCGACTGACTCATCCCTAATGAGTGTTACCGTCAGATAAAAGAAGATGGTGATCATTTTGACCGATTGCTGTGGATACATATTTATAGCGCTATCAGCCAGTATGTTTACCTATCAATTGATATTGAATACGTGGGTGCAGGATTGATTAACGAATCGTTAAGTCGACAAACTTACGATTGTGGATTTGTAACTCACATGTTGGTACATGCGGTTATTCGCTTTATTATCTTTAGTGATGTCGTTTGGTATCTAGTGCGGAATCTAGATAGGTGTTTTACGTTGTTTTTAATAGATGTGCTGATACTTTTAGCTACAGTTTCAGTTACAGGAAATACAGTCTTAATTTTGTAGTTCTAAATCGGTTGTTCTCATTTCATTTTTGCTTTTAACTCTTATTGCTGGGTATGGGCCACTAAGTGCACATATTTTTGAAATATGTATGTTTTATTTTCCGAGTTTTCTTTGATTTATTTCCAAAATTAGGCACAGCCCTACTCCACAATTACATGTAAATCTTACAGAGAACATACTTCACAGCCACGCAGTCTTATTCCGGTGCCAACTGACAAGAGTGGGCTGTAATCGCTGCGTTCAAATTATACAAGTCGTTTGAAGTATTACAATTTTAAACAATTAGCTACTCGATATCGCAGTCATAAATGTTTATTAGGTGCAATATTGATTGCATGTATTTAGGCTATCGGAAATCAATGGATATTGCAACAGATTTAATTCTTGGAAAAAAAAACGTTTATACTTGTGCATTAGCACGTTCGATGGAGGGCTATTTCATTTTTTTATAATAATCGGCTGAAAACGTTCCCACTGTGGGCCATAATTCACGACGCGGTTGGTAGATGTCTCATGTCCTTTATTTTTGGTTCTGAGGAGTCCCGGTGTCCCCAAGATTTTCTGAGTATATTTGAAGGAACAACTGATATTTTGATACAATTTTACAAAGACCAATGAGTTTTTTATGTTTGATACTGATAGGCTTGCTTTTGACCACTATCTCTGCTGATTATATCTATCATTTTGTCGTGTGAACTAGATAAATATTAAATTAATTAGGTGCACTTCGATAAGAGTAAAGGGTTTTTTTTTCAATTGTCTGATTAATCATAATCATAAACCGAGTTTTTTTGGACTAAATATCCTGCTATTAAGTTTTATTGGACAAAGTATTTTTTTTCTCTTTTACTGTCAAGAGTACTTTTCATGCGAGTAGACATACCTAAGGGGCAAAAATTTATTACTGTATATTTAAATTACTGTAAAACTTCGTGTTTACTAGTAATGGATTGAAAAGCGATGAAGGTTGTTCGTAAGAGAAGGGGCGAGTTTTTGCTGTTTAAATAAGCGTTTGAAATGATTGATGATTGCAGTGATTTGGTCTGATTAGAATATAATTAGCTGCTTGAAGGCAAACTTTACGTTTTTTTTTTCTAAATCTTGGCTAAAAATGTTTTTTTTTTTTTTATTAACAAAAAATATGTAATTCTCAATACGTCGTGACGCACTTTGAAGTGGGATCATAAGATTTAGATAATTACAAAATCTAGCGTCTATCTACAATTACGTAAACCTCAGATAACCCATTGTTTTAAAATTATGATATAAAAATTACCGATTTCGTTTCTATTTTCGTGATACGATAAAATCATGTTAAACTTTGATACGAAAAAACATATCTTCAAATAATAAATAACGAATGTTTTGTCGTTATAATAATTAAAGTACATACACTTGTACCTTTTGCAAGCTTCTAGACAAGTAGGTACTCTCTTTAAAGTGAATGTAGCACGATGCGTTTAAAGAAAGCATGAGATTTGAATATAGAACTTTAGGTACCTACGTTCCGAATGCTTGCCAAATGCAATGCAATAATTTACGGTTTTATAGTTTTTAAGATTTATTATAAGCATTAATAAACGATTAACAATGACATTTCAAGTATCTTTTTTTTAAAATAATGTATGAAGCTTACATTAAAAGATTCGTTTTAAAGCTAAACAATTCTTAAATGTGATTTAAGTATCAAGAAACCTACGTAAGACTTTGTTATTAATTTGTTCTTAATTGTTGTCTACGTCAAAGGGATTTTACATAAAGAGTCTATAAAAACAATGGCAGATTGCTAGCTTATCTATCATGTAAAATGTGAATATTACACATTTTATCAATGATATTCTAACAAACAGATATGTTATACACCTACAAAACCACCGAAAAAAGTGTGCCGCGGGGGAGAGCCAGCTCACATACACGCAGTGACGCAGAATAAAGGAAAAACAGGCCAATTGACACGTTTTCGAGTCTTCACGATTGCGCGCTCATAACATATCTGTTTAATTAAATATCATTGCATTTTATCATGTTTATGAGTGAATTTCAACAGGTCCTATAAAATCTTCATTTCCGTGTTTTTTTTCATTTTAGGTTTATTTAAAAAAAAAAACGCTTTTATTAAAGTTTTTGAGAATGTATATATGCTTGCTTAATGTCTAGCAGATAACTTAAAAAACTAACGACATATCAGGATTAAAAATTTCGCGCCACGGCGATGAAACATGCGTGCACGGCAATGAAACAAGCGTCCACGGCAATGAAAGAACTGTGCCATGGCAATGAAAGAATCAATCCACGGAAATTAAAAAATATTTTATTTAATGAGATAGACAGATAGATAGAATAAAAATGACTGTTTATAAGAGGTCTTGATTCCAACACTTGTATGGGAGTAAAATTTGGGTAAGGAGATTTATTACAAAAAAAGAATGAGGGTACAATAAGTAAACAAAGACTGTTGAATTACACTCGCAACACTACTTAGAGACTTTAATACTACAGTCTTTCTTTTCTTATACATACTCCCTGTACTGTCAGTAATCGGTATTACCTGTATTACAGGTGACAAAAGATGTTTTCTTTGCCTAATCATACCATGGCGATGAAAACACAAGTCACGGAAATGAAATACCTGGCCACGGCAATGAAACTAAATTGTTTTACAAGGCATGGCAATGAAATTTTTTTCATTGCCGTGTCTTTTTTTTTCATTGCCATAGCAAATTACGGCCACGGAAACCACGGCAATGAAAGCACGGCGATGAAAATCAAGGCAAAAAATATAAATAACAAAAAATCTATTAACTATTCGAAGAAATAAACACTTCACAAATTAACTTAAGAGAAATGGGTGTTCTATCGAATGCTTACTCATGAAGACAAACTTATTCAAATATAGTTATACCTATCCACGGCGATGAAAGAAAAAATGTCCAGTAACATAAAAATTGAATACTTACATTTATGGCGCGAAAACGCAGGCACGTGTGTACGTCCTTCCACGTTGAGCACTTAGGCAGCACTAATATGCAACGTTTAGCATACCGGGAGGGGGGATGCAAGTCGTAGGTAAAACAATATCCTTGAACATGATTAGGACACGGCGATGAACGGTAGTTCTGGGACAAATGATTTTTTATTAACCATTCGTTGTATTGTTTAAATATTTGAATAAATGTATTCCGTAACAATACTTTAACTATTCATGTATCAAATAAAACTAGGTTTTAGTATAAATAACCAATAGATTTTTATCAATGAGGAATAATACACAACAAGGTGAAGTGTGGACAAACACGGCAATGAAAGATTTCGAGGTTTAATTATTTTTTTTGGAGTATCCATTAATCCAATAAAATAAAATATTTAATGCTACACATAGATTACTATTTCACCTAACCGGAAAAAAATGTGAGAACATTATAACTATGTTTTTTAGTACCAATTTCATTGATGCCACGCAATTTTCGGTCCCGGGAAATTCACTCTTATCTAGAAAATCATTAAAAGCAAAGGAACAACTTGCATACGTGAAATGTAACTTTTTGAATGGAATTGTTTCTTTTTTTTTCATTTCAATGTGGAGAAATGTATTCTCACCTTGTTATTGAGTTTAATGAACTTCAAAAATGATAAGTACCTAACGTAACTCTGAGTGACTTCTTATCGATAAGAACACTGCAATGGAGCTTAGTTTTTATAGTCGCAATGCATTTTGATTTAATTTTCTTTATCAAGGATTCAGTTTTCTTCAAGTTTATTGGTGTTTGCTGATAATAGTATCAATAACAGATTGATGTCAACGTAAAAGTGAGACAAGGAAAGCAATTAAAAAACAAATAAGAAAAACCTAAAGGTGAAAGAGATGAAAGAAGTGATTGCGTAAGATCTAAATCTTGACAAATCAGTGGTTTTTCTCCTACGTGTTTATTTGTCAAGAAAGAGATAACACGATAAGATATTTTAGTTCAAAAGTATTCTATCATCTATCATGGGGTTTTGGTTTCCGCACTTAGTCCTTAAAGTGGACCATTGTGCGTGAGCCGTGGTGTCCGTTTACTCCAACCAGCCCACCTCCCTCCAGAAGCAGATTAAACTTCCCGGTCTTGTCAGGGCGTCCGCAAGGGATCTTGGTGTTCCCAGGGTCTCCTCGCGAATCTTGGTAACGCCAGTGCACAGTGCAGTTCAAAAGTATTATTGGTGATCCTATTCGTGTCCGGGATAAAAATTTAATCAGTCGTTGTAGATTAGATACGGGTCATAAGTTTTTGCTCTAAGTATCATATTTTCTTTCGTTTGAGATGAAAGATTTTTAACTGGCACCTATTATGGGTAAATCAGATCTATAGCATAACGCCTGTAAACCCCGAGACATCATCATCTGCCTAGCCTTTTCCCAACTATGTTTGGGTCGGCTTCTAGTCTAACCGGATGCAGCTGAATATCAGTATTTTACATGGAGCGACTGCCTATCTGACCTCCACAACCCATTTAGTACTGGATAATACGATACGCGTTGGTAAGACTGGTTGTCAGACTTTTTGGGCCATTGACTACCTGTAACGACTGTCAAAGATCTACAAATGACAGCCGGGACCAACAGCTTAACGTGCTTTCCGAGGCACGGAGGAAACTCGGTATGTAAGGGTGGTCACCCATCCACAGAACAACCTAGACAAGCACGGCTTAACCTAAAGATCGACCCGAGTGGCTGTTATTATTTAGCCACGAGGTCCTCTAAACCCCGAGACATAGATAGTAGAAACACACACATTTCGCCGGCATCAGTCCGTGAATATTGCAATATTGAAAGGCTTTTTGTGTTTTTTACTGGGAATGTAAGTAATGAGTTTATAAACTCATTACTTTTTAGGTTACCTTGAACGTAATAATCATAATTATGCATTCTTAAAGATTGTTCGTCATTTGAAACCGCAAAAATTATAACTCTTGATTATTTTTCCATGAAAAGACGTCGATGATGAAACAATACAATTATCGTATATGCAAATGAAGTATCTTCCATTGTTTAGTAATCGTTACGTAATGGTAAATTTGCTGCCTTTACAGATTCTGAAAACACCTTATGTCTTGGAATAACGCACGACTTATCAAAGGTGACTTGTATTCTGCGTCGGCAATATACTTAATTATGAGATAAATTATTCATTATGCGGTTACATTGTATGATCAGGGCATGGTTTAGTGTTTTTGTAAGTGTGTTTGTGTGAAAATCTACATGACTGGGAATCGAATCTAGGACGCCATGCTCAGCAGTCTTGCGACCATTACACCGATGAGTCAGTTCTGTAGGTCTGTTTAGTCAAATCTCCTTGGTAACGAAAATTGGACTATTTCCCAGTTCAAGTGTGTCCGAACTGCGCTCAAATGTCAACGCTCAAAGCATTCTGCACCTTTCGCTTATCGTTCCATAAGGAGTGTGAAATGCCTCCCATTACAAACGATAACACCATAGCAACGGTTTATCAAGCAATCGATTAATCCTGATAATCGAATAAGGTAATACAAACAATCGATTAAAACGCAATGTCTGTCTATGATAACGTTATCAATGCAGGTTAGGACGCCCTCGTTTGTTTTACGAACTTACGATAAACGGTGAAAGAGACAAAAAAATGTTGTCTATGAAAATAGAAATAAAAACGGTGGATTCTAAACTTAAAATAATGCAACCAGCATTTTAAGTTTTGAATGTTAAAAGTGTTGAAAACCAGCCAGTATTTATTTTTCAAAGAAAAACAGATGCAACTTCGTTCTTTTGTCTAGAACTTTATATAAACAGTATACGTAGGTAAGCTAATCAAATTCAAAATAAACAAACAATGCAGTCAAGTAGATAAAATCGAAAAATTTCCCTCTCGGGAAAGTCTCCTTCGTAAGCTATTGTTCTTTACTGTCAACAACAAACAAGATAAGGGTATTACGGACACAGAAAGTGATGTTTTATCTTTAGGAACACAAAAGTACTATAGTATTGAGGATAATTGCATAATATATCACACACGTATGCTCTCTAATAATCACTTTGATTGGCGCTAACAAGATAACAACTCGTTACAGAATGCTAGAAAACGGCTGAAATCTAATTTGGTAGTTGATAAGATAATACTATCTCAATTAATAGGATTTTTCTTTTTTACTTAGGCTACAGTCTATTTAAAATTAACATAAAACATTACACCTCCATCATTGTACTTTTTGCATCAATTTGCTAAGGTTCTTGCTGCACAAATAATTTGGCTAACGGATTATCGGTAAATGACCGTCGGTTATTTTGAAGAACGACCTCAAAATCAAAGTCAATGCGATGAAGGTTGAAGCAGATAATTCTTTTTCTCAAAAATGGTATGTAATGTTGCCTTAGCACCTCTAAAAAGTATCCAGAAAGTGAACTCTACCGGAGACTTATTCACAACTGTCCAGTAAGAAGCGAGATTTTAAATTTGGAATCTCCAACTGTCCAGTAAGTAAGTATGTAATTTACTTACTGGACAGTAGGTCATCCTTTTTGGATCTGCTTAGAAAAGGCTCCCAATATATATCTATCTCTCTTTTTGGTATGACATTTTATGGGATACATATATATTACAGCCATGTTATAGTCTGTGACACTTAACGCGACGCAGAAAAAGTATGCGTTGCGTTTTGTACTTAGTAATGTGTTAGAAGTATAGTGTGGGATTTTATGTTTGTATTTATTCATTTCAGTTTATAAATCACGTTGGATTAAAACTTTCCATTCTAAAATTAACATGGAGTTTCAAAAACAATAATTTACATTTTTTTACTAAAACATTCATGTAATGTAAAAATAGAACAATTTCCAAAACTAAACGCAAACTTTGTACTAAAAAAAAAACAACGACTGGCGGGATTTCGCGACAATTGTATTTAAACGAATTTGTTGTTAAACTTTCTTTCATTTTTGAGAAAAGTATTATACAAACCTCAACCAGTAAGAAAGCCATCCTGGCCTCGTATATAACCGGACCTCACCTGCGGTTCGGTCCGGTTAACTCATACTTGGCCAGGAAGGCTTACTTACTGGATTCTGTAGTAATGTACTATTTCTTGATCATTTACAAAGGTGATTAAATTAGGATGTAACACCTTGGTCCCGGAACACAAAGGGCGATGAAGGAACATGGATAGGTTTTAGTCAGTAAAAGTCTGACACTTCCTGCACCGCCCAGCAGGCCTATTACGTATCTTTCAGATATCCAGTGACTATCAAGCTTCGGTTGTACACCGAACTTTGATGACAACCGTGAATATCATAATATTGGTTTTTGTTTTTCGGGTAGATATAAGTAGATACTAACACTAGTTTATAAGTTGTGTGTTGTAGGTACTAACCAAATGGACTTAGTCTGAATAAAAATCATTTTAATTACGTATCACACTGAGTGGATATCATTAATAGGTGACTAACAGCCCGGGTACGGTGTAACGTCTTTCACGAAAGCCACTTCAAACTCAGTTGTCATCAATTTTATACCCACTATGCTTACTTAATCGCAATATTAGAAGAATCGATACAAAAGCGTCCGTCAAAATGAGTTACGGTGACTATCAGCCACGATGGGCACCGATGACGTCATATTTGATCGCGACTGGTCATACATAATACGAAACTAACCTTTTGACAGTTATTTGATGGACACTGAGCCCAGGTACTATCATTTCGAGCTGTCAACAGTGTAACGTTGTTAGTTCATAATTGATAAAACGTAAACAAATAAAACGGAAGTCATTTTAGTGTCGTTTGCCGGCCGACCAAATCGCCTGATCGCGCCTGTACTTTTGTCTCACTCGCTCGCGTTCCTAAAACCAGTTTTTTTCCCACTCCATCATTCTCCGCGCGCCGCGAGCGTCGACCACGCTCGCATGCCTGCAGAGGCCAGTCGTCATTTACGCGCGGTCAGTCTACACACATATTAGACGACATATGCGCAGCCTCGCGAATTATACTTTGATTGGACTACTGAATTTCCAAAACTTTTTTAATAATTTTACTTTTTAAAAAGTTCTATAAAGGAACCATAACTTCAGTGTGTAATTCCCCATATCGGGTAAGTGGCTAAGTGTTGACAAATTCACGCAGTGCTTGTTTCTAAATGTCATGTCAAGGTCAATGATGTGCAAAATTATTTCATCATCTTTTTCATAGACATCATTTTAGCTACTATTTCAACTATTGTACTCAAACCTTAATTGCTACATCAATGTTTTATGTAGGTATGTGTAAATATTAATCTAAAAGTGCTTCACACCTTTTTTTCTCTTTTTTTTTCTCTGTAAACTCCGCTTCTGAAGGTGACCTCTACACACATACGCCCTAAGCGCAATAGTACCCATCCCTACGCTTGCGCTTACGCTGCTGTGGTCACCGTCAGGAGAGGATAAGCAGAGAACCCTACGCTTACCACTGGACATAAATTCCAGGGACCAAAGTTCGGGATTTTCTTCCTCCGGGGTTAACCCGTGTGTGCCGTTGCTGCGTCACCTGGTGCCGACACTCGCAACTGACGAGTCGGTTCCACCGGCATCCGGCATCCAACGACGGCGACGCCTCTACGGGCATCCGGCACCGCTACCACCTACCCTGCGGGTCCTGCATCCTGCTCCTCGGCTCCAGCGTCCATACAGCTACGCGCAAGCCAGGGCAGTACTTGACGCGCCTACCTCCATATGTCGGAAGGAAAAACCTATGACGGGCCTTAGAAATCCGCGACCTATTTTTAATAAATTATTTTTATGAAAGTGTTGGTGAATTTTGTTCAAACCTATTAGGGTTCCATATTCCCACGCTTCATTGGCGCCCATATCGTGGTTTTTTTCATGGTCATACGTTTTTTTTCTGTTTTATGGAGGTAGTGGTGTTTTTCGGTGTTTTGTGTGTTTTGTGTTTCGTTGTTTTTTGTAATAACGCTTTGTTCTTTTTTTTATTTCGTGTGCAGCAACTGGTGTGAAGAGTTAAGTTTAGTTTTGTTTTTAATTTGCCTGATATACAGGGTGTTTTTTTATATACCGGGTGCGGACTTAGTTTTTTTTATTTTTTTTCTTGAATACCGTGTATTCAACATTTTGTAGTAGTAGAGCTTATAGTAACGGCTCGCCCCGGGGAAGTACTACCCTCATTCCTTTTTTTTCTCCCGGTAAGCAGTTTTTGCTGTGTGCTGGTTGAAGGGTTTGAGTGCCGGGTGTAAGTACTGGCTAACTTATAGACATTATCATCTTTGTCTTATGTCGACACTTAAATTACTGTAAAGTGTCTACATTTTTTTTTTTGGTTTTGTATACAGGGTGATTAAATTTAGTTTTGTATTATTTTAATCTTTGTGATTTTTTGTTGTTAAACGCCAAAATTAGGATCGTTAGTTTATTTTTATTTTTTTTGTAATTTACTTGTACCCTCACACCAGTTGCAAAACAATTTTTTTTTGTATTACGCTTTTCTTGTTTTTTTTGTTGCATCGTAACTAAATTGTACGTTACAGAAATTTATTAAGTTTCGGAGTGCTTAATAAGTACAGTCATGCTCAAAAACTTGTAACTGTCTTGTTGTACAGTCAGCGCACGATATAAGTTGCAATTTTTTTTTTACATTACATTAAATTTTGAACTCGAAATCTTTTAACCATTACTCATTGACGTTGCTTAATTCTTGGGTACGGTCAGAAAAAAAGTTTTCTTTTTAACGAAGTTTTTTTTTCCTCACTCTAGCTAGTTTTATTTAATTCTGCGTACACATTAGTTGCAAATTTTATTATTTTGCATTTTTTTATTTTTAGTTACCAAATTTCTTAGTTTTTTTTGCTAGCTTTACATACGTGGAAAAAACAACAATACGTTACTTAAATTTAACTTAAAATTGTAACAGACGGAGTATTTAGTACTTATTTGTTTATTACACTATACGGAATTGTTCAACACTTACCCACACTTCTAAAAAAAAAAAAAATTTTTTTTTCTCTCTTTGCTATCAATTTAAATTATTGTTATAATGGCTTATCCCGTGAAGTTCATGTCACTTCAAAAGTCTGAGCTTGAGTATGAAGTTGCTATTAAGGGTGAATCACCAGCTGCCACAGTGCAGGAGTTGCGCAAACTAGTAACTAAGTGTGGACTATTATTTCCTACAGGGGATATTCACACTAGTCTTTTGAACTAACGCACGACCTGAATGGTGTGCTGGATGTTCTTGAGAAGGTTAACGTCATTTTAGAATCGACGTCATTACTGCAATACATTGCTGCGTACTCAAAATTTCCTTAATCATTTATATCTCCGGCTTAGCCGCATTCCATGTGATGATAAATTTAAGGAAGACTATGGGCAATGTGTTACCCTTTTCAGGAAGGCCACAATAAGGCTTACGTACACAAGTCTAGTCTAATAGTAACTTACATAAATTGCTTACTCTAAATATAACAATAACTCTTAGAATTAAAAACTACCCTATACCTAGTATACCTTATTATCAAAAATAAAATCAAATAGCATTTTTTTTCTCTCCCCTATATTTTGATATATATTATTTTGAATTTTTCACATTTAGTTTTGATTTTACGAATCAAGATTTGCATTCCCTCTCGCATATATTCCACCTTCTATTGGAACACTTATTGGTAAGGTATCTAGTTAGAGAAAAACAAGATACCTATATTTTTATGTTATAGTGCGTCAGTTATGTTGGTATCGTTAGAATACAATAACTGCTGCTAGTTTATGTTAGCGAGAAGTATGAAAGATGACTTATAAAAGGTAAACCTATAGTAACTCAAGTTCTTGATGCGGATTTTTATTCATTTTAAGAGATGACAAAAATCCTTGATTGCGCGCGGGGGTATTGTAACGTTGTTAGTTCATAATTGATAAAACGTAAACAAATAAAACGGAAGTCATTTTAGTGTCGTTTGCCGGCCGACCAAATCGCCTGATCGCGCCTGTACTTTTGTCTCACTCGCTCGCGTTCCTAAAACCAGTTTTTTTCCCACTCCATCATTCTCCGCGCGCCGCGAGCGTCGACCACGCTCGCATGCCTGCAGAGGCCAGTCGTCATTTACGCGCGGTCAGTCTACACACATATTAGACGACATATGCGCAGCCTCGCGAATTATACTTTGATTGGACTACTGAATTTCCAAAACTTTTTTAATAATTTTACTTTTTAAAAAGTTCTATAAAGGAACCATAACTTCAGTGTGTAATTCCCCATATCGGGTAAGTGGCTAAGTGTTGACAAATTCACGCAGTGCTTGTTTCTAAATGTCATGTCAAGGTCAATGATGTGCAAAATTATTTCATCATCTTTTTCATAGACATCATTTTAGCTACTATTTCAACTATTGTACTCAAACCTTAATTGCTACATCAATGTTTTATGTAGGTATGTGTAAATATTAATCTAAAAGTGCTTCACACCTTTTTTTCTCTTTTTTTTTCTCTGTAAACTCCGCTTCTGAAGGTGACCTCTACACACATACGCCCTAAGCGCAATAGTACCCATCCCTACGCTTGCGCTTACGCTGCTGTGGTCACCGTCAGGAGAGGATAAGCAGAGAACCCTACGCTTACCACTGGACATAAATTCCAGGGACCAAAGTTCGGGATTTTCTTCCTCCGGGGTTAACCCGTGTGTGCCGTTGCTGCGTCACCTGGTGCCGACACTCGCAACTGACGAGTCGGTTCCACCGGCATCCGGCATCCAACGACGGCGACGCCTCTACGGGCATCCGGCACCGCTACCACCTACCCTGCGGGTCCTGCATCCTGCTCCTCGGCTCCAGCGTCCATACAGCTACGCGCAAGCCAGGGCAGTACTTGACGCGCCTACCTCCATATGTCGGAAGGAAAAACCTATGACGGGCCTTAGAAATCCGCGACCTATTTTTAATAAATTATTTTTATGAAAGTGTTGGTGAATTTTGTTCAAACCTATTAGGGTTCCATATTCCCACGCTTCAACAGAGATACGTAATAGGCCTGCAGAGCAGGAGGAGTCATTTGATGATTTCCCATACGAAAAAAAAAAAAGTAATCTTGACGCCAGTATATGATGATGCTACCCGAAGCCCCGAAGCTGTCAAATTTTCCCAATCATTCTTGAAAAAGTTTGACAGATTGTAGTAGTTTGGAGTCTGACGTCTGTACACCATATGTAGGTACAAGTTAAGAAAACAACAGTCGTCACTACCTAGATAAGATTGATTGATTACTTTTGTAACAGAGTGTCGCATTGTTGCGAAATACCTGTTTTTAGTCTCAATTTAGCTTGTAAAAGATCTAAGGGGCCATCCATAAATTACGTTACTCGAATTTCATGATTTTTTACCTCTCGCCCCCGTGCTTGTCACAGTTATGAGACTCGGGAACCCTAGTGTGAATTTACATAATATTTGTAATTTTACATGTCTTTGACTTGGAAATATTTTTTCGTTAATAGTTCAAACGTGTCCTAAATACATTAGTTTTGAAATGTGACGTCAAGAAATTTTTGGATTGCCCCTAATATCTAATTTAAAAATATTTTCAGTCTGTGAAAACTGTGGTAAACAAACGGTTAACAAGCTGCTCTATAAGCTAGTCTATTTTTTCACACATGTTGCAAAAAACAAAGAAGCAATATTATTTTAGGTATTCGATAGAATAACAGCATCACATCCTTTGATAAGATAAAATTAGATTAGGTATAGGTAGAGGTACCAACTGTGATACCTGTCTAGATTTTCTAGAAGTTGCTTTTAGGAATTTTGAAATGTAAATATTCAAAAAGCGTATGTATATACTCCAGCTACATGGAACAACGACCAAACAAGGTGGTTAGGTCAGACTGGAAGCGGGAGGTGGAGGAAAAGATGGGGTAGCACAGCTGGGAAGATGCCTATGTCCAGCAGTGGACTTTAGATCGGCCGACTTGATTGAATGAAGATTATAACTCTTAGAGTGACACCAGACTAAACTGTACGAAATATCACTAAATACCAATGAACTTGAAACAAGATCGTTAAGTGCGATTATCATGAATCATAAAGTTATGTAACGATAATGTGACGTCACCTGCATGTTGCCAGCCACGAAGCCTATGGCTAAATTTAATAATGTTTTGTTTTCATCATCATCATCATCAGCCTATTAATGTTCCCACTGCTGGGACACAGGCCTCCTCTCTATGAGAGGGAATGGGCTATAATCCATCACGCGGGCCCATTGCGGATTGGTGGATGATTATGATTATGTGGTGGGTGATGATGTGATATTTTGTTTTATCTACATAATATTCCACAAATTAACAGTGTAAAGGTAAGGGATAGAGAAGCCAATATAAATAAATATTGAGTAAGCTTTACGGTACAAGGTATATTTAGCGTGACAGAAAACAAAAAGTAATAGAAATCATTTGCCTATAGCAATAGGTATTCAAAACGGAAACCAGTTTAGATCTCCTTTCACTTAATGGAAATGATTGAAGAGCCTATTCTTGATTTTTTGATGAATCTAGAATTATATAACAAACAAAAATATATTAGAATTATAAACAATATAATCTAAATTAATGTACTGCAATCAAATGTTTTTTTAACAATTGAGTCACGTAGATAACACATAATAATTATCTACTAAAATAAATTAATTGTAAATATAATTTTGACTCACTAAAGGTGATTCTATTAATAATATCCTTATCTTTTCTGAGTGCTGAATCAGCATGTATATTTAGTTTTATTACTATTAAGTTTCAGCAAAGTCGCGTCACAGATAATGCAGACTTTCTTCGTAAATACAAACAAGTTTATGTCTAAAAATAAAAACGAAAAACCTTGTCATTTTTACGAAAAACTAGAACGCATTAAATTTCGCAGATTTTTATTGTAATTTTATGTTTTACAGCTCTGTTTTATTTTATAGGTCGAGCTCTCGCTTCTTGGATTTTTCAGACATTGTCTCATTTAATAATAACGCGTAAAACTTACATACAGTTTCTGATTTGACTAGAGATTTGAATAGAGAACTAGTTCTTTTTTTTCTTGTGGTTAATGACCTACCTGCATGGTAATCCTAGTATCAGTGTTTTCATACTTGGCTTTACATGCTTTCGAGAAACTAATATCAGAGAACTAGTTAAAACCTTCACCTTCACTTTTTGATTTCTAAAATGTTAAATAGCACTTGAAATTCTTAAAAACTTAAGTAGAAAAAAGTTTTAAGTCCTGAAAAACTTTCTGAACAGACACCATTGTTGAGACATCCGTGAGAACGTCGGCACGAGCTGCTATTCATTGAAAACAACGAAGCAAACAATGCGTTCTGTACCGTTCTAATTGAATGGGTGCAGAGACGATTTTTCTCTGCAGTTTGGCAATAACTGCAGATAGCAATAACACGATCACGAGGAGTATAAACACTGCAGTGGACAGTCTTACGTGCCTGCAGACACGTTTTCAGACCACGTAGCTGCATGATGTTATGAGAATATAGATCAGTTTCATCCGTAACAATTGCTATTGGGAAATGAGTAGAAAATGGCGCACGCCGTAAAACATTGTATTCTTACTTATGGCTTGTTCGTTTTACGATTTCAATGCTCTAGTTCGTGTTTTACGATTTTGTTGCTAATTCTGTAGTAAATTATAGTGTTTGAGGATGATTTTACGACTTAACGATGGCCCATTTAACCTTTTTGCTACATATAATGTTACAAACAGCATGCAGACTTATTTACTTGGCATTTGTACGGTTCACGTACAGGCAAGTAAGTCGCTGACGCCGCGACCTACTTTCGTTAATTCATTTTATATACTTTTATTATACTAAACGTTAGTTGACCAGTAGCTACCTTAGCGATAGTACCACGGATTAGCATCCAACATAACTTTTGTAACTTTACATTAAACTACTTGGGATCGTGAAGTCTGTGGTTTTCGTCAACTCACCTCACTGCAACTTGACTGCTCTGAGCCGTACAGCATTGTTCCCAAAAGTAATACTAGGTTCCTTTTTGGTTCACAGAGTGATAGTTTATCCAGAAGTATATAGTTTTCTACACACTATATCACGCGATTTTTGTCTAAACTATTTCCGCAACATAATGTTGGCCTCGTTTGTCCTCCCCGGGCACAGTCCAGTAGTTTCTTCCGTGTTATCGTTTAAATAAGCCGGAACACAATGTTTTGTTTTCCTGTTTATCTTATTATTACTACAGAATAAATAATAGTCACTATATAGACTACTATTGTATTGTAAATAGTTTGCATATTTAGTGTAGATAAATATTTCATTCATGTTTGTGCAAATGAATAGTTGACGTTGTCTAGTCGATTCAGAAACAGATCAAAACATTTTGTTTTATATTTGTTTCCAATATTTACTACCAATCCGCACTGGGCCCGCGTGGTGGATTATAGCCCATTCCCTCTCATAGAGGCCTGTGTCCCAGCAGTGGAAACATTAATAGGCTGATGATGATGAATATTTACTAATATTAATAATTTGTTTAAATAGGTAACAATAAAGACATGAATAAATTGACAAAAGGTTTTTACATAATTGTTTAAACTTTTTGAACCAACTTGAAATTACGTCTATTCTATGCACATCATCCAGAAATCGCTTTAATAAATGTGTGACTTATAACAAGCAATAAAAACTGTGCAATATAGCCCATATTCATTGACCGAGAAAGTTTAATATCGACATGGCCTATATACGTACATCACAAGGTTTATTATCAATTGAGACTAATACATGTGCCCTCCGTCCGTGTTTATCAATTAATCATATTTAACGGTTATCGTTGCTATGAGCCCATGAATGGAAGACTGAACTGTTGCATCATACAGTTGCATTCCTGAGCAATTGGCTATGCACATATATTAAAGGATGATAGGCAAAAATGTATGGAATTATTATAATTGGTTCAGTACCTAGAGAATATTGTGAATGCTAGCTTGATTCGGGTCTCATTTTATGTAAGTAAAAGGTTTTTTTTTTCAGAAGGTTCCAACGACATTTTGGTTTAGATCACAATTAGCTAATTTAGGTAGCAGCTAGACATGTTGAAACTTTAATTTAGTCATAACGAACATTTAGGTACAGTTTTAGGATATTATATAAGTCATTGAATTCATGTGTTCAATAATGTTATTTTTTTATTTCCAATCAAGTATTGATGTGTAGAATTAATTACGTTTATGTAATGGGACACTTTGATTACTTAATCTCTGATATATACTAGGGAATCATTTTTGACCGACTTAAAAAAGGAGGTTTTATAATTTCTATTGTTTAAGTAAATTAATGAAAAGGGTACCTACCATTATACAATAGCCGGTAATTAGTCAATGTTCTAGCTCTCGGTAATTGGCGGTTATTTCTAATCTTTTCTCTATTTTAGTAAAGAATGGTCAATTTGTCGCCATATTTATTTAAACCCGTGCCGTGGCCAATTATAAGTTTCAAGTTCAACCTTGAAGCTTAACGTGGTCAAAATAAAACTTGGTAAAAGTGAAACTAGGGCTGACTGTCTAATAAAAACTTTTGACCGTATTTCTGTCATGTCGGCTGATTAGCCGTCTCCGCAAATAAAATTTTACTAACCGCTAGCCATCACCAAAGGTGATATTATAATAAAATAATATGCAGGGTAAATAAACTCTTAATAACTTACGATTTTCAAAAATGAATAACGTCTTATGTTTAAATGGGAACTGCTCTATTAAAATTATCATAATCAATGTTACGTTTTCACAGTTCTTTTTAATCTCCAAAAAGATATTAACATTCAAATACAAGGGCTAACGCCAAAATACTGATCATCTCATTCTATGCATAATTCATACAAAATAGTGTTCCTCATAAACGAAGCAATTTATTTTACTCTTAAAAATGTAATCGCCATATTTATCTTGCTAAGCCTTTTGGCTCAGGAACAGCCCTGTAATATCCGTGTCACAGACAGTCTGACCTCGGCTTTATGCCAGTTATTTAGATATCTAGATCCATTATATCGATACCTTTTTTATGAAAGGAACCTCGAGAGACTAATTTCAAGTAGAGAGACTTTCATAGAGCAGTCTTTTTTTTTCATGATAGCAAAAAAAAGATCGCTCCAAATTCGGAAAATGTGCGAATTATTACTTGATTTTTATTCGAGTTCTATAGTTCCAATTTTAAATGAGGTATTCGTTTGTTTTTTTTTTAATGGTAGACGGTACACAAGACATTATTGGGTTTCTTCCTGCAATGGACAAACCATAGTGCAGAAGTATAACTTTTGACCTAACTATCTACTAGTCCTTGTTTATGTGTAACACACATGGCCTGTGATCTAAAGTGTAATAAGAAGCTATTCTAAATATCCATCAAGCATGGGTTTAAAGTTAAGATGATGTTATCGTCATAAGATACCCATAATTTCAGTGAAGTTATACCAGATAATTTATTTTGACCCCTATAATGTTGGCACTTGTAGTACAATAGTTCTTTTGAACGTCTTGGAAGAAGTTACGTTTGTAATTTACGTTTTAATTCATAAGTTTTCATTCAAACTTTTTGTGTATTCACACCTACAATACAAGCAATTACCACCAGTCTGAAACTAACGCTTATATTCTATTTTTGGAAGTCTACTGACCTCATACTACACAGCTAAACTGGGTAAATACTATCAAGATATCTATCGATCAAAGTTCTAGTCTGTGGGACACTTTCTTTTCACTTGACATATTGATAAGGGTATGGCATCATGACGTTATCACTTAACATCTGAACACAAGTCTTTTCGTACTTTGATCCTGATTACAAATGTTTGATACTTTGTACTGTTGAGTAATTTTAGTATAGTCCACTTCCCGGTTTTGTGGTGCGTTTGGTTTATAATTGCCGCCACTAGATTACGCTCATAAGTAGAGGAAATACTAAACTCCGCTTTGAATCGACTGGGAAGAAGTATGCACTGTGATATTGATGATTTTCATTATAAATAACTCATATAGGTTGCAGTAATGTATTTCGATTGTTTTTTTCGTTCACCGACTTCGATCTTAAGAGCCTATACTACCTCAAATGGCTTAGCATGATCCTCCGTTACGCCTAAAATACAGCAGCATTAATTTTGAAATAAATATATGGTAAATTTGAGGATTAATGCTAAGTACCATGTTTGATGAAAACACGATTCCATAAAATTTTCTCGATAGAAAAAAAATCTAAAGTTACCTCCAAATCGAACAATAAACCGCTGGTATTCAAAAAGCACTTCAAATTAGATCATGAAACTTTGCATACTAACATAACTAACTACAAAGCAGGTCTTATGTTTTTTATTTTTTCCAAATGACGAAAATTTGATTTTATAAAGAATAAAAACCATTCATTTCGCACTATTCGGCCTGCAGTGACTGACGTAACGACCACTTTGTTGTGCAAGCTGATTAGAACGTTATTGTAACAGTATTTCAAACGAAGTTTGAACAACCACAAATAGAGTTGCTAATTTGAGGTAGTTATAGGCCCTTAACTCAAATAATTATGCCAATAATCTCAAATCCGTTTAAATGCCTCCATTTACTACTTCCCAACTTAAAGTTACTGGCGAGGCCTACATACCTAATTTTTTTTTTCTTTTTTTTGCTAGTAAGACGCCATTAGTCGTAAGACAAAATTTAAAATTACAATCAATTGGCTCATTGTTCTTATGTCTCACTTATCTGAAACGGTAGTTGGGTAAATCCTGTTCTAACATGGTAGGGCTTCAAGTGGCTAAAGATACGAATCTAGGAAGTTTTAGACAGGATTATCTGTCATAACTGTCAATTTGACATAAATATAGGTACTATTAGGTACCTACCTATATGTGACGTTAGATGTTTTATCGTCTAAACTGATATGTAGTATAGTTCCAAGTCTTATCTTTGACAGCATTTTTTTGGACAGAAATTGCGCCGTTAGATTTTTCCTACAAGATTAGTTTTCGATTTTTCTTCAGGCGAAGATTTCCAGAGAACCCTGTTTGGCCTACAGCAAAAAAAAAAACTAATAAATAGTAACAAAATTGAAAGCTACATTCCGTTTGCGGTTAAGTTAACTTCGTTTAGTTCCCTAGGTTTTCTTTTAACCCCAAACACAGACGGTTTATGCGTATTGTACGGTATAGATTGAAATGTTTTATAAATATCTGACATTTGTTACCAGAAATAGTTATTATTCAGGCAATCATGTGACCGTCGCGTCGTGAAAGCCTACTGAAATAATAACCGAAGATATTGAACAGGTATCGAAGTAAATAGGAGGATTTATTGCAACTGCAAGCAAAAAAGTAATTTCAACCATTAATTGTTGATTTCTTCATATTGATTTGTTAGTTATTATTTAGGCTATTCAACAACATCATCATTACAAAAAACAAGCAAGTTGCATGACTAAAAAGTCAGTTCCAACAGATAAGGACTTTACACCGATCACGATGTTTAAGATTAAGATCAAGTCAACCTGAAATCCTTTGTGATAGCATCACGAGTTACTGATAACGTGTGAAACGTTGTGCTGAAGGGTCATTCTTATCACTAGGATAGCATGCGAGTGAACGAATGGTTACTTTCATTAAGATAGTAATTTGCAATTTAGATTAGGTGATTGGTATTGAATCATTCATGATTGGTTTCTGCTTGTGTAGCATGATCACCAACTCACCGTTGAATCGGAAGAAATTAATATAGAGACAGATTTTTAAAAGATTTTCACGGTGTGATGTCATGTAGAAAAAATCACACACACAAACACACATATAGAAAAAAATCGATTGGTATTGTTTTACATTTCATATATCAATGACGAAAGACATTGTGTTTAAATATCCTTCAGCAGACGTAAAAGTGATTAAGCATATACGCGTGCTGAAATATGGCCTTGTAAACGATTAGAAAGATTTCAGTCTAAATATTTCTAACGAGCTAGGGAGGTAGGGTTATTTATTAAATAACTATTAGTTAAACTAAAAAATGATAAAAGAAAATTTTCACACTCGGAAAATTGTATCGACACCGCTAACGCAAGTCACGACAATCGGAAACTCTACAGATACACGTAATCATTTTCCAACCGCTGTCACATCAGATTTTGGCGAACTTGGCCAGATTTGAGCATTACCACTACCATGAAGACTATAAATTTGAATGTACTTATTGTTAAAAAGGTGTTTAGCATTTTTGTCCACCGCAAAGGCCTAGAAGAGAATGTTCCCAACATAACCAAACAAAAATGAAAGTCCGTACTCACACATAAGCTTTCGTCTCCTGCATTCGGACGAGCCCCTGTTTGAACAGGTCGTAGGCAACCTTGGAGTACTTCGTGGACACAGCCAGGAGGTCTGGCTGGTACTCCACCTCCTTCTGCATCTCCGAGTTGTTGGGATCGGTGACAATGTTGTGCTTCTTCTTCATATGTTCTAAGGTACGCGAAGGTTTCGGCGGTACCGGCACCACCGGGGTCGTTTCGATCACGTCACGGGTACACATATTACACATCTTTCTCAACAAACACGCTCTACGGTCACTGACGGTTTGGCCTGCGCGAGCGCTGTTCGAGTATATAAGTCGATGAAATCGCCTCCCCCCACCACACCGCCGCTTGTGACGCAAGGAGGTGTGCAGCGCGGAGTCGCGGACGCCCCTGATAACGTCGATTCGGTGAATAAAGACGAGATGTGAAGTGTAGATGTTGCATGGCGAATCAAAATAGTAATCCGCAAATTAATTTTCTTTTTGAGGATACGAGTCAATTGATTAAATAGAAAAATAAATAAGTCCAATTAATACAATATTTAATGGCATTTATACTGTTTCTGGGTAATAGTCCACATATTATGGTATACCTACCTACTTATACATAATATAGCGGACCTCTTTACTCATTGTAACGAAGGTTTGACTGGTTTTTTTTGAGCTCTATCCGCGGTTGGGTTGTTCATACTTTTTTAATTATTAGTTTTTTACCTTTTTATAATTATTTTTCTTATTTGTGTTTGAAATTAGGATGTAGAAATGACTTGGGGTTTTCAGCAGTTTTTGGAAAATCTTCCATGTTTAAAATACTTAATTTAATTTTTAACGATTGTAATCAAGCATCAAATGGGTTATATCGGCAAGAAAAAAAAAACTTAATTCAAAGAAAAATATTTTTTCCTTTCCCAGAACTCGTGCAAAAGAAATGTTGCCTGTAGAGTATTTAATTTCACAAGAGATTTGACTGAACATATGGAAAAGTCGCCGCGGTAGTTGACTAAAAATGGTAGTTTCTTAGACTGAAACTTAGTCCAAGAACTACGTTGTTGTTAGCTGCAACACCGTTGTCTTCATGTTCGATTTACGTCCGTAAATGCATCGTGGTAAGTGTGTAAGTACATCATGCATAAAATATAAAAGTACACTTACTTGTGGAATGTCCTTTTGTATTTCTTTACGTTAAAACCCGTCATTTTGAACAGTTCCTCACGAGCTGTGATTGACAGGACGTGACATTGAGCACTGACGGTTCATTTAGAGTACATGGCCATATTTATTTAGATTTAGCTGGTAAAGTCAGAAGGATAGACATAATCAAGTAGGAATTTGGATAGAAGCAACATGTACTGAGTGATCCGCGGTACGGAATGACGGCATGGCTTGGAGACGCGTCATAATTATGCCGTGATCATCAGAAGCGAGGGAATGATGAATAATAATACTATATATTAGGTTTCTGTTATTCGTTTTTATTGTAAGTGGTGATCATTGCCTTTTATACGAGTAGTGATGTTCCCCTGACATATTTAGGTATATCCACTGAAGTTTGAATTGATTTAACATTGATCTCAATAAAAATTACACAATCTAAACTAGTATAAGATCAATTTAAAAAAAGATTACATGCTGCTCTATTCTATAAACAGTGCACTAATAATAACAATAATTTAATTTGCATACTGCATTATTGTTTTGTTTTATCATCATCATCAGCCTACTAATGTTTCCACTGCTGGGACACAGGCCTCCTCTCTATGAGAGGGAATGGGCTATAATCTACCACGCGGGCCCAGTGCGGATTGGTAGATTTCACATGTCTTCGAATTTTTGGTTCTAGGACATGCCGGTTTCCTCACGATGTTTTCCTTCACCGTTTTGAGAGCAGCGGTGATGAAATAAATTACACAAAGTAATGTGCCTGCCTGGGTTCGAACCCACGACTTACTGTTTGTAAGTCGGGGCCGCCACCACTGGGCCATTGCTGCTCTCATTTTGTTTTATATTCTATGAAATTAATAAAAAAATTACATCACTATGTATGCTTTGGTGTGGGAAACCAATACAAAGTATTATTTTTTATTAAAAATCGATAATGTTTACTAGAAGATTTCTTTTGAAAAACAGACAATTTTTCCGTAACATTTTACAACAAATTGTTGAAAATGATTTGCGGTTTATTGATTAAACTATCAGTATGTAATCGCTGAAACCATAGCGTACATAGCTGCTTATATTGCTGGCTTCGCAACAGAATGTGCACTGTGGTTAACAAACACTTGGGAGAATTGTATAAATATGGCGTTTGTGGTTAAAAGGCCGCATGGAATTCAAAGTATTTATTTTAATGTCTGTAAAGTTACCCGTGAATTTCCTATAACTGTTATGTTGTTGCTAATGTAATGAGGTAAATTCTCGTGAAATAGTTAGGGACTTACTTTACAGCTGTAAGATTTTCCCGAGCAGAAGATTAATTAGAAAGTAGAGGTGCTGCATCGAGAAAAGTGGATGAAATGAGGGTACGCCTTTGCCTAGGAGTGGGACAATTAAAACTAACAAAAAAAAAACTCACAAAAACATTCAAAACCGTGTCCTTTATGGGACAATTTTCACGAAATTCTTTCCGATATTGTCTTTTTTAAACTTTCACGATCAGAACACATCACATGTAAACGGGTATTTATCGCGAATTTTCCCTTTCCTTTCCTTTTTTTTCCTCTTTTCTTTCGCGATAAATACCCGTTTACATGTGTATTATAATCTTTCCGAATTTATCTTTTATCTTTCCTAGACCGTGTTTCTTTATTCAATGGTTCATCAGCCAGATAGTCACGGTACTGTTTTTTTAGATTGATATACGGATACGCAATTAGTTTGTTGTTTCATCGCACACCCACAGGTTACCAGTGACGTATGTGTCATGTGACGACAGAAATGTAAACATATAGGTTAGTGTTGTTGTTAGGTTGTGTTTGCTTCTCCGTGATGCATGTGACTTATTACTAGATCTCTATTTGTGGCGGATGAATGGTGAAGTGGTAACGTGTGTCGGGGAACGTTTCACTAATTAAATGGAGATCGGTCTTAGGCTGCGTTTCATCAGATATGAGCGAGGATACCTAGCGATGGGATGTGTGTGAAGCTTGGGAGCTCGCGACCCATTAAATAATCTAGACTAAAATTAAGTACATCCAATATAGGTCCCGACTCATCATCTGCCTAGCCTTTTCCCAACTATGTTGGGGTCGGCTTCCAGTCTAACCGGATGCAGTGGAATACCTGTATTTTACATGGAGCGACTGCCTATCTGCAGCCTCCACAACCCAGTTCGTACTTGGTAATACGATACCCCTTGGTTGTTGCAGTCAATATGTTCCGTATTAGAATTTATTATTTGTTCTTGTTTTTCTTTCTTTTCAGTTTTTATTTAAAGTTATTAGTTAATTTTTACGCAGTCGGGTTTTATAATTTCTTAAATTATTATTTTATTTTACACTTTTTTAGTATCGGCGCTACCGCTGGACCTGGATCGATCCCCAGATCGGCCAAAGATTTATTGAGTTTTTCCATCAGGAATTTCTCAGTACCAGACCGGAGCTTGGATTTGTGCCTGTCGACGGTAAAAGGCTCGCTCTCAATTACATAGGATTTAAATATATCTATTTGGCGAAATATGGAAGTTCTCTGCTATCGGGGAAATACAGGCGGCGGTGCTATGTATCTTGGAGTGAGTTTTTAAGGGATTCAAATATTCGTAGAATATGAAGTCTGTCGCCGTGTGGTATCCGGCAGAGCAGAATAGAACCAACCCATTATACTCACGGGTGTCGTATAAGGCGACTAATGTTTGAGGCAGAATATCTTGCGCCTCCGTAGACCTGAGAATGGGCAGCAGCGTTTTCTGTTAGTCTTTCATCACCACTGCAATCTCCAATCCGCCTGCCAAGCGTGGAGATTACGGCAAATTCCTCCCATCATGGGAGAGGATTATGTCCAGCAGTGGACGTTATGGGCTGTTGTTGTTGTTGTTGTGGTACTCGGTAATCCTTTGTATTGTAGTAGTCCTGGCAAGCAGACGCAGACTTTTCCATGTTTCATAAGTAGAGATACGAATCGGCTTGTTTCGCAAAAAAAGACAATAAAAATACTAAAGATACCTCAAAAGATAAGTCTTCGGAATTTAAATCCATTTGAAGCATACATAACGTTTTCTAGGACTGTTTAACGCTTGTAATCTCGAATAACATTAACAAAAGGAGCATTTTATCAGTTTTGGGTCCTTTGAAATAAGTGGCGCGCTGTCTTACCAGGCATTGTTGCGAAGGAAAATTGTGGTTTATCATCCATTATCTCAGTGTCTGGAGATAAGTTATTCTTACTCGTTCAAAGACTCAATGTTTCTTCACTTTGGTACAATTAAGTAAAAGCAACAACAGCCCATAACGTCCACTGCTGGACATAAGCCTCTCCCATGATGGGAGGAATTTGCCGTAATCTCCACGCTTGGCAGGCGGATTGGAGATCGCAGTGATATAAGACTAACAGAAAACGCTGCTGCCCATTCTCAGGTCTACGGAGGCGCAAGGTGTTCTGCCTCAGACATTAGTCGCCTTATACGACACCCGTGAGTGCAATTAAGTAATGTTTGGTTAAAATTATACAGTTTTATCATCATCAGCACTTTAGTCGAAAGACGTCCACTGCTGGACATAGGCCTCTCCCAAGTGTCGCCACATTGACCGGTCCCGTTATAGTTTTATAACAACAACTAATTAGCTAATGAACTTCTCTAATGTAAGGGTGGAATATGTAGTTTAACAAGAACGCCTCTTTTAGAAATTCTTTTCTTCTTTGGAATCGCGAGCTTTGCTCATTGATGCAGTCAAAAGATCACCAAGAGCACAAGTGAAAGGACAGAATCACAATGCGAAGAGCATTGTGATTAGGTATTTCCTTTCCACCATCTTCCCAGTCTTCACCCAAACTTCTTGACCGAGTCAGTTGGTAATACCCCTTTGTAAGGTGTATTCCCGTTGACCCCACCGCCCGTGACCTCACTGGTAGGGTCAGCGGGAATACTGGCTGATCCTCTTCATTATTTTCATTTAAATGTTCCTTACTCTTTTGTGTAGCCGTGTGGTAACCGGCAGAGTAGAATAGAACCAACCCTTTACACCACGGGTGTCGTATAAGGCGACTAATGTCTGAGGCAGAACACCTTGCGCCTTTGTAGACCTGAGAATGGGCAGCAGCGTTTTCTGTTAGTCTTTCATCACTGCGATCTCTAATCCGCCTGCCAAGCGTGGAGATTACGGCAAATTCCTCCCATCATGGCAGAGGCTATGTCCAGCAGTGGACGTTATGGGCTGTTGTTGTTGTTGTTGTTCCTTACTCCAGTAGCTACTGATTTTAGGTTTACCAGATTACAGAAAGCTGGATAGGTCGTGTTTAAAGCTTTTAATCTGACCCTAAGATTTCTCGTTAGTGATATCACCGGTAGTTGGTACGAACCTACGTAGACAGTAAAGGAGTTTTTTTATCCGTTTCTTAGTAATCATATTCACCGAGAGCAAATCTTGTCGTCATAGCATTGAAGGCATTGACCATTGGACTAGGGATTCACTTAATTTCTGAATACATTTCATAAGACAACATTGATTCAGTACTATTTGTTTGTTAGATTAGCAGAAAAAGTATTGATCATAGAGCGTTATCTTGAGGGTTATAAATCATTGGTTTTATAACCTTTATTTCAGAGATAGTGGATATTTTAATATAATTATCTTACACTCATCATATTACGTTATGAAAATCATATCGTAGCGTAAACGCTCACAAAATGTGGGGTGGCCTTGGTATATTATGCTAGGTACTTCCATAAGGTATCTTATACTACTAAACAAACGATTACTAGACTTCCTCAATAAATATAAAATATTATCTGATGCACAGTACGGATTTAGGCAGGGCAAATCAACTGAAGATGCAGTAACGGCTTTAACATCTCTCATTACTGAAAACCTTGATCGTGGAAATAAATGCCTCACAGTTTTTCTCGACCTAAAGAAGGCTTTTGACACAGTCTCTGTTCCCATTCTCGTACGTAAGTTAGAATACATAGGAATAAGAGGCACACCCCTGGAACTACTCAAAAGCTATCTAACACATCGAACGCAAAGAGTTAAAATTTGTGTTCATACAAGCAGAGACACAAATATCACATTCGGTGTACCACAGGGGAGTGTTCTCGGGCCCACCTTGTTTTTAATTTACATCAATGGCCTATGTGGTTTGGAGGCAGGTGGGGCTCGGGTCTTCTCTTATGCCGATGACACTGCGATGGTCTTTATAGGTGAAAATTGGGATTCCGTCCGGAAGAACACGGAAGTGGGATTATCTAGAGTTGATTCCTGGCTACGAACGAATTTACTTACGCTGAATAGCCAGAAGACTATCTATATGTGTTTCTCTATAAGTAATAGAACCCAGCCTCATACTAATTTCAGTGTAAAGATACACCAGTGTCACAATATCCAATTCACAAATTGCGATTGCCCGACGATCGAAAAGGTACAGAAAACGAAATACCTGGGTATTATACTCGATCAGCGACTCTCTTGGCATAACCACGTTGAATTGGTTAGTGACCGCTTAAGAAAATTAGTCTGGATTTTCAAGGTGTTAAGACATGTTGCATCGGCGAATTTAATTAAACAAGTGTACACTGCTCTAGCCCAATCTGTCCTAACATATTGCATTCCTATCTGGGGAGGTGCCTCTAAAACAAAATTCCTAGATATGGAAAGATCACAGCGTGCCCTTCTCAAAACTATATATTTTAAACCGTATCGTTTTCCTACACACGAGCTTTATAAACTATCTGTCGTCTTAACTGTCAGAAAGTTATATATTCTTATTTCTACCTTAAAAATGCACAAAACAACGGTATTTGATTCGAGCATTTTAAGAAAAAGAAGAAAACACTGTTGTATAACTGGGGTAAGGATTCGTACTGCATTCGCAAGACGGCAATATGTTGCCCTATCTACTTTTGCTTACAATGCCATAAACAAAAAACTGGCTATCTACCAAAAATCACATCACGACTGTAAGAAAACCCTGACTGCATGGCTAAAGACCCTTACATATGAAGAAACTGAGGCTCTTCTTCATCCGGATATATAATAAAACACCTGTCATAAACTTTATTATTATTTTATTAATAAACGAATGTCTACTATATGCACTACTTCACACTGATAATAATATGCTTTTGGTTTCCTCTTTCTTACACCCACACTAGTCCTATTTGCTCTCTCACACACATACATACTTACACACACATGCATAAACACACACACCCATACAGAACACAGACACACACATATATTTTTTATTCTAAATTCTCTAGTGTATAAGTAATTATGTTTTTGTATTTTAAATTATTATTTTTTTATTTTTTTTTTACCTACTATGTTTTAAATTAATAACAGGCTTTGTAATATTTGCACATAAACATGGAAGAGGGAGGTCTTCTGCTACAGGTATTTCCATACTTAAAAGAAGGCCTCTACAATGTATCTGTTAAAACCTGTTGATTACGAAATAAACTTTATTATTATTATTATTATTATCTTGGAGGAGCTCGTGGCTAAATAATAACAGCCGCTCGGGTCGATCGTTAGGTTAAGCCGTGCTTGCCTAGGTTGGTCTGTGGATGAGTGACCACATACCGAGTTTCCTCCGTGCCTCGGAAAGCACGTTAAGCAGTTGGTCCCGGCTGTCATACGTAGATCTTTGCCTGTCGTAAGGTAGTCAGAAGCCCAAAAAGTCCGACAACCAGTCTTACCAAGGGGTATCGTTTTACCCGGTACTAACTGGGTTGTGGAGGTTAGATAGGCAGCCGTTCCATGTAAAATGCTGGTATTTAGCTGCATCTTGTAAAGCTGGAAGCTGACCCTAACATAGTTGGGAAAACGCTAGGCAGATGATGAACCATAAGGTATCTAATTTAAACTTATATTGTTACTTACGGGATATCTTCCGTGATTAGTAATTGTTTTGAGCTCCCGATATTTCGACGCTGCCGCGCTGTTGCAAGCGCCATGATCGCGGGTTGACTGGGTCAACCCGCGATCATGGCGCTTGCAATATCATAATAATCATAATATAATAATAATATATAATATCATCATAATCACGGAAGATATCCCGTAAGTGACAATATAAGTTTAGTTTTAAACCGTGAAAGCTTAAAACAGTGATCTATGTACTCGTATCTCTACATATTATGCATGTAGATGGGAGATTCTGTAGCATACTGCTGCTTTCATTGTCTGTTAAGCTATCGTAAAACCTTTCTGTTAGTTTTTACCGACTTCAAAAAAGTAGAGGCTTGCGTTTGGCTGTTACTCGCCTGATGTGAAGCGATGATGCGGCCTAGGGTGGAGCATGCTTGTCTAAAAAAAACCGATTCACTGGAACTTTGAATAGATCCAGATTACAATAATCAGGTAACAAAGTTGGCAGCAGTTCTGTGCTGGTAAATTGTCAGCAAGACAAGATCTTCTGCCATATTCAACTAACCTTAACACTCGGTGGTCGTCTTTAGCCTACAATGATGTAACAGGGTACTTCAGATTCTAGTAGGTAACAGCAAATCTGTATTACCTTTTTTTTGGTTGGGAAATCATCAAAAGACTCCTCCCGCCCTGGACGGAGCAGGAGGGAGTGTCAGACTTTTACTGACTAAAACCCATCCATGTTCCTTCATCGCCCTTTGTGTTCCGGGGCCGTGGTATCTCTTTCGAACAGTCCGGCAGCCCCGGCAGGCATCGGCCCTTGCGGACCCCTTCCTTAATCTGTATTACCTTATGTGTATATTCTGTTCTGTGTGTGTATAGATTTTGACAGTGACCGAAGAAAGCAACATGCACACAGACGCCTGACAGAATGGTTATTGTGCTGAAAATTACAAAGTGTACTCCCTAGACGAGAGGTCCTAAAGATAAAGTTCCACCAAGGGCGACCCTTTCTCCAGTCAGTGTGTAAATATTTCTTTGGAAATGTTTGAACTACCTAGCGGAAAAAAATGACTTAGACTCTCATTCGGTCCGTTGTGCGTAGGTGTCCTGGCTAAGTTAGCCAGCCTAGCTCCCTCCAGAAGCACAGAAGTTTCCTGGGATCATCACAGGCTCACCGTTCCGAGGATTTCTTTGCGTTGGGTAGCCACGGCCTCGCATTCCAGGATGACGTGGGCAGCTGATTCTTCGGCGTCAAAGCAACCCCTGCAGAGTGGGCTGTCCGTGGCGCCTATGTTAAAGAGATGTTTGTTAAGGGGGCAATGGCCCGTTATTGTCCCTATTATTATTCTGAGGTTATTTCTGCTTAAGCTGAGCAGTCGTTTTGTTAGTCGTGGATTTAGACTTGGCATCGCCATTTGTGACTGCCTACAGTCTGTAGACCGTGACCATTTGTTCTTATGAAGTTCAGTTGATCTCTGGCGAATCCACGCACAAAGCTAGGTGAAGGAGTGGGTACGGGCCTAGCACTGCCATCTCGGAACCTCTCTTAGCAAGTTGAGAACTACCTATTTCGAAGAAGAGCTACATAGTAAGGTAAGACAGCGTAAATCATGGAAAACTTGACCTGCGAGGCCTCTGAATTATCTCAATTATCTTATCTACAAGATATACTATCGGAAAAAAACGTCAGCGAATATGAAGGGCTTGGCAAATCGGCTTATGTAACACAAGGTTACGGGCTTTTCAGGAAATATGTCAATGACAGGCTGTGTTTTTACTGTGTTACGCCTACCTACTGCGCAGTACATTACTGATTACTGACAAATAAAATGTTAGTCAACTTGGAGCGTCATCTGTTTGTGTGCAAAACATCTATGACGGTAAAAATATTGACGAAGTGTTGGAAAATAAGATAGTAATCAATCTGAGAGATACCTCGATACCCTTTCTTTTATCAAAATTTTCTTGGATCCCAATACAATAACTACGTATACCTACATAAACTATAATTATAGAAAATAACTTTAATTGAACAACAAGTTTCTCAAATGTTTAATAACATGGAATTAGATCTGGGGCAATATGCTCTATATGAGAGAATGTCATGCTCACTTAGATGTCTCGCTGATGGTGGCGGGTGTGTCGGGTCATTTAGTTCCCTTCAATATGGTTGAGTTGAATGGCGCCGGTACATGCGTCATGTCTGTGAACGGGCGCTGTCAGTTGGGACTGGTCATCTCTTAGCTGCCAAGGTTCATTTTAATTACTTTATTCATAAATTTTTGATCTAATCTTTTACTCTGGATGCTCTTAGTGTGCACGTCTTTCTACATCGTTCTCACATATATGTATAATCTCAAAATTGATGATGTAACCAAGATTTGTAACAATATTTTGATTTTAAAAGAGTGTCCATGGAGTTTCTTGCCCGTTCTTCTCCATAGAGATCTACGCTAGGGAATGGGCAACTACAGTACTTTCTCAAGTTATTATGCCTTGTGACTGGGACTGTAGCTTTGATTTTCTTTTTTGTATTTTTGACTTTCAAAAGTGCCGTAATGGTCTAATTGAAATAAATGCTTTGAGTTTGAGTTTTTGAGTTTGCTCAGCTCACACCGGACTGACATTGACTTACCAGATGAAATGTGGGTGTAACTGTATACTGTACATAGATACACTTCTGCTTAACTTGTAGTGGATTAAAGGCGTGATGACATGTAATGTTATGTTATATTAAATGATTATGAAGTCAAGCAATTGAGTAGGTAGCACAAATTACCAATGGTTTAGGTCCCGTCACGTAAAAAGAAAACTGGCCGCTAAAGTAAGCATAATCAATTTTCTTTATTTCAGCCTTTTCCAAAGTACTACTTATTTAAAGTAGCTAGTATTTATTAATAATAAATATCGCTGGACATTACACACAGCTCTATCTAGTGCCACACTAAGCAACGAGGCTTGTGTCGTGGACACCAGATAGTTGATATACTACATAGATACTTTTTGTTTGTAAATACTTACTTATTATACATATGAACATCCATGACTCGGAAACAAAATGTCCATGCTCATCACACAAACATTTGCTCCGACCGGGATTCGACCGGGACCCTAAGAACATAAGACAGCCTCACTACCGCTGCGCCCTTCAGGTTGTCATTAAGATTCTACAATAAAACAATTAAATCACAATCACTACATATTATAAAACAAAGTCGCCCGCGTCTGTCTGTCCCTATGTAGGTATGCTTAGATCTTTAAAACTAAGCAACGGATTTTGATGCGGGTTTTTTTAGTTAGAGTGATTCAAGAGGAAGGTTTTAGTACATAACTTGCGGACGGGTGAAGCCGCGGGCATCAGCTAGTATGTTATAAAACACATGGTTAGGTTCTTTTAACGTGACGGGACTTACTTAGAACTCATCTTGATGATCAAAGACTTGACAACAACCCTTACAACAGATATTTTCTGCCTAGCCTTTTCCCAACTATTTTGAGGTCGGCTTCCCGTCTAACCGTATGCAACAGAATACCCGTATTTTACATGGAGTGACTGCCTATCTAACCTCCACAACCCAGTTAGTACTGGGTAGTACGATAACCCTTGGTAAGACTGGTTTTCAGACTTTCAGGCCACTGACTACATGTAACGACAGCCAAATATCAAGACAAAAAATAATAATAATAATAACATGACAGCCGGGACCAACAGCTTAACGGACTTTCACACTGAAACCCAGTATGTAATTGGTAGTCATCCATCCAGGGACCAACCTAGGCAAACGCAGCTTAACCTAAAGATCGACCCGAGTGACTGTTATTTTTTGGCCACGCGCTCCTCACGACAACATGACAGACAAAGATAAAAATAAAATCAACATTCCTCAGTCAACGTTAGAACGTAAGATTCGAAGTACTTATTAGCTTACTACTACTACTACTATAACAGCCCATAACGTCCACTGCTGGACATAAGCCTCTCCCATGATGGGAGGAATTTGCCGTAATCTCCACGCTTGGCAGGCGGATTGGAGATCGCAGTGATGAAAGACTAACAGAAAACGCTGCTGCCCATTCTCAGGTCTATGGAGGCGCAAGGTGTTCTGCCTCAGACATTAGTCGCCTTATACGACACCCGTGACTGTAATGGGTTGGTTCTATTCTACTCTGCCGGATACCACACGGCTTATTAGTTTATCGAAAGGTATTCACAAGTTAACAGGGAACATCCTTATTCCAGACATAACACGTTAAGCACACACTCTATTTTTATAATCTCCGGTCTTTAAGTGATAAACATCATAGCATTATGACGCTCTAGGTGGTCGCAGATGACTGCATTAGTGTACGAGTATGGTCGGTTCTTATTTGTAGTGCTGACGATGTAAACATACAAGAGAAGCTGACAACATGTGTATCTGTTATTTCATCATTCATCATTTCAGCCGAAAGACGTCCACTGCTGGACAGGCCTCACCCAAGGGGAGGTTTTGCCATAATCGCCACGCTTGGCAGGCGGGTTGGCGATCGCAGTACGGTTGTTACAAAAGCACAGAGAACGCTGCTGCCCATTCTCTGGTAAGTCCCTTAGTCCCCTCTTACGACACCCACGGGAAGATATGGGATGGTGCTATTCTTTACGTCCGACACCATACAGACCACCATACAGATCTGTTATTTGCTACTGTTCTATTAGATTCTGGAGTTTTAGATGTTGGGGTGGATTATCTCGAAGCGAAAATTAATAATTCGTCACGATTATTGGAATATCTCTGATTTGAACAGAGAGAGACAAACTGACCATGAATTGAATCGAGAGCATTTTAGCATAAGCATCATCATTCAGCTGCTAGACGACTACTCCTGGATTTAGGCCACCGTGTACACTACATGTCATGTCTTTTTTTCTTAGCCTTCTCTGTCCCACTCCTGGAAAAAGCCTCCCTCCACTCTTTCCATTTCTCGCGAACCCGCGCGTAGTCCTTAACAGTTCTGACGTAACTTATCTTCTGAAACTGTCTCTGAGTTTGTTTCAGCTGTCTCTTCTCAGAGTAGTCAGGTACGAAACACCACCCTATCTAGTTTTTAAAAATTACGGGTACTTGCAAAAACATCATTTCATCATTTCATTTCATATAACCGTTTCCGTTCCGTTTTCTCTGTCCATTTTGAAGATCGTCAATTGTTTATATTCTCGGAAACAATATAAAAGTGAGGTTATAACGTAATACTTCGGCAAACTGTAGTTGGCGTGTAAACCGGTACTTCACACGCAATCAGGCTACAGTTTAGCGGTTATTAGTTACTGTGACGACGACACAGTACACACAGTACAGACAAGTTTTTTACCCGATTGCGGTTTGATGTTGTTTAGCATATTTTGAATGTTACGTTTACAACTAAGTAAAGAAAATGACTTTTTTTTTAACTGATCCCGCGGGATCCAAATGAGCGGGATCAGTTGACTAAAAGCCATTCAAAGTATGTAATGTAACGAAATCCAGATGACATTACTGTTATAAATAAATTGGCAGTGACGAATTACTGTTTTTTTGTTGCATCTGGCTAAACTGAATGCAAACAGCATTCTTAATTATGGTGGGGACGACCGAAAAGGATTATTTTGGCACCTTTCATGTAATTGAGATCAAAAACAAATAAGAAAGATAGATCTCAAAATATTCAGTTAAAAGTCAATCTAAAAAAAAACCGGCCAAGTGCGAGTCGGACTCGCACACGAAGGGTTCCGTACCATTGACTATATTTAGTATTTGTTGTTATAGCGGCAACAGAAATTCATCATCTGTGAAAATTTCAACTGTCTAGCTGACAGACAGACGCGACGGACAGACGGACAGACAGCGAAGTCTTAGTAATAGGGTTCCGTTTTTACCCTTTGGGTACGGAACCCTAAAAACAACTCTTAATTATAATAATTCGTTTAATCAGCTAACCGCACTCTACGGAAATCTAAGCAAAATCGTAGAATCCGCTATTACTAACTTGAATTGTCGATGGAATGCAAACATTGGTTTCTCTAACTCTTTCCAATTCCGCTAACATAATAAGTCCCCTATTTCTGACTTGCCAACACTTCTATGGAATGTCCGTCCAGCATCTCCTCATTCTGAGAACAGACCTGTAAATATTATTGAACCGCAGGTGACTCAGAAACGATACGTAGATAAACATTTAAGAGTAATCAATTTGTAATCAATTCGATAATGAGTCACGTACTGATAATACATAGGTAGGTACTTTCTACTATCTCGACTGCCCTATTGCCCTACATGACTCATTGCTGGAATCCTTGGTTATAAGCCAAGGCCAGTCTTTGTTGTGGCCTGTAAAGGCCGACTGATTAGTATGATCTCGCCTCTTAGTACTGTATGGTTGTAATCTTATAGTGCAAGTATGAGTGCCTACAGTTCAACCCCTTGTAAGTACAGCATGTATCAGATAGGCGGTGTGACACAGGCCATCAAACTGATCAACTACGACAACTACGTTACTCGGACTTAACTATAACGAAACAGAAAACCTACTTGCAAATGAGTACTAGCCTATACACCAACACATACAAACTAACACTCATCGTAACATTCACACTTATTTTTATTTTTATTTTCGTATGGGAAATCATCAAATAACTCCTCCCGCTCTGGGCGGAGCAGGAGGGAGTGTCAGACTTTTACTGACTAAAACCCATCTATGTTCCTTCATCGCCCTTTGTGTTCCGGGGCCACGGTATCTCTTTCGAACAGTCCCGCAACCCCGGAACAGTCCCGCAACCCCGGTAACATTCACACCTTGAGTTACCTTTTAGTTTTCTTTCATGATTGGAACCGTTGCATTTGATACCTCTTTGTAAACAACCATATTTGTCGAGAGAGACTGGATCCTGCGACACAGGGTATCCTAGTGCAGGATCCAGTGTCACATTTTATTGTAACACTTTTTATGAAACAATAAAACATTATTAGATATTATTGTTATCATTTATTCATTTAAATACATATTTTTAACATTTTTAAATATTTCTTAATAAAACTACATAAAAAACATTTAAAAATATAAAAAAAAACAGTAGCCCACCAGCGCTGGGAACAGGGTCCGAGCTGCCGGTGGTCAGGGCTCTTGAGAGAGGAACCTCCTAACAATACGTGCCGTGTCCAGAAGTACTGCTTTCTGAATCAAGCCCTTGATCCAGCTGCCAAGCGAGAGCCTCCTAATATGTTGGTCGAGGCTCTTGGCTATTAAGCCATTGGCCGACACAACTATCGGCACAATGACTGCTGCACCCTCGTCCCACATGTCGACAACCTCGCGAGCCAGATCTAGATATTTGAATTGTTTATCTTTCTCTGCTTTCACGAGGTTCTCGTCATGCGGGATGGTTATATCAACAATCATTGTGCGACGCTCCAATCGATCTATCACCACAATGTCAGGCCTATTGGCAACAACAGTCCTGTCAGTGGTGATAGGTCGATCCCAATACAACGTGATATGACCATTGTCGAGAACTGGGTCGGGCGCATACTTATAGTATGGCACTTCTGATTCCACAAGGTTGTATTTCAAAGCAAGTTGCTGGTGGATAATCCTGGCAACAAGGTTGTGTCTATGCAAATACTCTCCGTTAGCCATTATTGTTATTATTATTAACTTTCTGTCATCATCATTTGCCATCATTGCCCTTATCCCAATTAGTTTTGGTCGGCACAATGTCTTCTTCTTCCATCTGATCAACTTTCTGGATGGAACCAAAATCATCAGCTGTCCCATATAAATTTCATTACCTAGTCGACCTAAATGTATCCAGCGGCGTCACGGATCTATCACTATCCTGCGTTTATTGCAGTCAGGAGAAGATTCTTCATTATTCTTGCGGGTTTTTTAGTTTTTGTATAACCCTTTAAGCATCAAAGCTGTGATGTGACGTGTAATTCTACAAAAATAATCGCCCACAATAAACAAAGACAACCACGTGTTACTTAATTACTTTATTGTAGTTAAGTGACCTTTTAACATAGTGAACGATTTGCAAACAGACTGACACGAAGTTATGCAAACGATAACCTTACGGGTTATAGATAAAGACTATACGTTTCGCACTATATTCAATAAGTATTGTTACGAGCTGGGTACGGGATAAATTAATTACTACCGATGAAACAACTGAATAACTTTAATAATCACAAAACACTTCAAACTCAATCACTAATACACTACTGATCACTATTCACTTAGATATCGCACTTACTAGATCACCTCGATTCGCTCCGTACTGTAGCCAAAATAATACTGCCTGCTCCCGCAAACACCTCGACTATTTATATGACGACCGAACGTTTGAGAAAGATCCAGAATCTTCTAGACAATTCATACTAGGTCATTGTCCTACGAGAAACTTCCACAACTTTTGTACAAAGGAAAGAAATAGGTACTTTATGCCCTGGGCGTACGGTCGAAATTACAATGACAACTTCCTGATGTATTTTATAGGTAGTTTGCGAATTTGTACCTACATCATTCGATACATACCTACTACTACCTACCTACTTACTTAGTTGTAGGTACCTACTATTAGAAGCCACCTGTATTGTAGGTATGGGTACGACGTAACACTGCCCCCTCCTTAGACATGCTCGTCCCGAGCATCATTAGGCCCGTAGTATCGCGCCAATCGGTCTACATGGACAATCTTAGGCGCACCTCGTGGACCCTTCTGTATTCGGTAGGTGACATCGTTGATCCTAGTCACGACTCGGTATGGTCCATCCCAGTTTGCTTGTAATTTCGGAGACTTTCCTTTGCTCCGTACTGGGTTATGCAACCACACCAGTGAACTCTCGTCGAAACCCCTACTATTTGCCTTCCGGTCATAACGGGTCTTCATCTTCTCAGACATCTGTTGGCCGGATTGTCTAATATGCTCATAAACATCATTCAACTTGTTACGCAAGTCATTTGCGTAATCTGTTACACTGCGTGGAGCATCAGGGGGAGTTCCAGTGATTAAATCTGCAGGCAACCGTAATTCCCTTCCAAAGTTCGCGAAGGCGGGCGTCACAGTCGTACTTTCGTGGACTGCGCTGCGGTAGGACAGAAGAAACGGCTGTATGTGCTTGTCCCAATCCCTTTGTCTGCTTTCCACGACTTTTGCCAGATATCTTTCCAACGTTTGGTTGAATCGTTCCACCATTCCATCAGATTGTGGGTGGTAAGAGGTGGTTCTGGTTTTGTGGGTACCCATTAATCGACAAGTCTCCTGAAATACTTGCGATTCGAAATTCCTTCCTTGATCGCTGTGTATTTCTAAGGGTACTCCAAAACGACAGAAGACTTCCTGAACTAATTTATCTGCGACAGTTGTAGCTTCTTGATTAGGAATGGCGAAGACTTCTGGCCACTTTGTGAAGTAATCCATGACCACCAGGAAGTACTTGTTTCCGCTCTCACTTTCTGGAAATGGTCCCGCAACGTCTAGTGCTATCCGTTCCCAAGGGGCTCCAACGTTGTACACTTTTAATGCTCCTCTGCTGCGTGTTTGGGGTCCTTTCACGGCCGCACAACTGGTACATTTGCGACACCAGTCCTCCACATCATCTCGACAGTGGATCCAGTAAAAGCGTTCTCGAATTTTTAGTAAAGTCCTTTTTACCCCCATATGTCCTCCCGAACATCCATCATGGTACAGCCGTAAAACATCCGGTACCTTAGCTTTAGCGACAACCATTTGTAGATGACAGCTGTCCCCTCGAGCGTTTTCCCATTTACGGCACAAGACTCCATCATGGATCACCAAGCTGTTCCACTGCGCCCAATAACTCTTCGTGATGGAACTCATCGCAGCCAAATCACTCCATTTGGGTTTAGGAGCACCAGCTTTGATCCACTCGAAGATTGGTTTGATGTCCGAGTCATTTTGCTGAGCCTGCTGTAGGGTTTCTTTCCATTCATCGCTGAGATCCATTCTAAGCATCCTCACGGGCACTACTTCCTTAGTCTCTTGCCGGGCACAGTGCTTACAGTCTTCAGGACAAGGTCTTCTCGACAGGGCGTCTGCGTTACCGTGAGTTCTTCCACTGCGATGTTCAGTTACGAAGTCAAACTCTTGCAATAGCTCAATCCATCTCGCCACTTGCCCTTCTGGATTCTTGAACTGTAATAGCCACTTCAATGCAGCATGGTCAGTTCTTAATTGGAATTTACGTCCCAACAAATATTTACTGAAGTGCTGCAATGTCTTTACTACGGCGAGTAGTTCCCGTCTTGTAACGCAGTAATTTCTTTCTGGTTTGGATAAAGACTTGCTGAAGTAAGCTATCACAACCTCTTGGTTTCCTTTCCGTTGAGACAGCACGCCCCCAATTCCAGTATTACTTGCATCTGTGTCAACTATGAAGTCATTTTCTGTGTCAGGATATCCCAAGATAGGCGTATTGCACAGACGTTTCTTTAATTCCTGAAATGCAACGTCGCAGTTCTCGTCCCAACAGAATTGCCGCTTTTCCTCAGTGAGTTTGTGCAGAGGTTTTGCAATGTCGGCAAAATTCTTGACAAACCTTCGATAGTAGGAGCACAAACCCAGAAATGCTCTGACCTGTGTCTTGTCTTTCGGAACTGGCCAATCCTTGACGGCGATTACTTTTTCTGGGTCTGTTTGAACACCTTCCCCCGAAACTATGTGTCCTTAGAAGTTCACTTGTTTTCTGAAAAACGAGCACTTTTTCGGACTTAACTTAAGATTTGCTGTTTGGATTTTCGACAGCACTTGGTTGAGGTTTTTAAGATGATCTTCAAATGTACGGCCCACGATGATTATGTCGTCTAGATAGACAAGACATGCGTCTCCAATCAATCCGGCGAGTACTTGCTCCATCAGCCTTTCAAACGTTGCAGGAGCATTGCACAATCCGAATGGCATAACTTTAAACTGCCACAATCCCTTCCCTGTTGAGAATGCAGTTTTTTCCTTATCCTTGGGGTCTATTTCTACTTGCCAGTAGCCACTTTTCAGGTCAAGTGTGGTAAACCACTTCATACCAGTCAGCGTATCCAGTGTGTCATCGATCCTAGGCAGCGGATAGCTGTCCTTTTTCGTGACATCGTTCAGTCGTCGATAGTCCACACAGAAGCGCATACTGCCGTCCTTTTTCTTTACCAGGACCACAGGAGAACACCATGGACTCGATGAAGGCTCTATAACACCATCCTTCATCATTCCCTCCATCATGGTTTCCACCTCTTTTTCACGTGCAACTGGCAGTCTTCTTGGTCGCTGACGGATTGGTAACTCGGTACCCGTATTAATCTTATGCTGAACTAGTCCAGTTCTCCCTATGTCAGCATCATTTGAAGAGAAAATGTCGGCATACTGAAGTAACATCTTCTTAGCCTTGTCCATTTCTTCTTTAGATAAATCGCAGTTTTCCAAAAGTGTTGACACGTCAAACTTTGTACTACGAATTTTATTTCCGGTAGGCAGATTTTGCAATTGACGCATCCAAGCTACTTCCTCGCAAGTGCCGATTAAGGTGCCCTTCTTAATCACTTGCTCCTTGTCACTTGGATTCAGTATGCGTACTGCCGAGACGTTTTTGGCCTTGACCAGAGTACGTGCCATCTTCCATGGAAAGTCATTGTTCACCCTTTCTATCAGAACACTTCGATCTTTTTGTCCAGAATTCCGTGGTAAACTAATTGGCACAATCGTTTCCGATCTGCGAGGAAGAACAATCTCCTTCAAGCAGTACACTTTTCCTGATGGTGCACCTTCCATGAAGACTTCCTCTGAACCACATTTCAATACTCCTTGATCAACGTCGATCTCACAACGATATTTCCGCATAAAATCCAAGCCCAAGATGCAATCGTCCACTATGTCGGCCACGATGACATTGTGCTTGTAAAATCTGTCACCCAATTTTAACTCCACCTCCTTCTTGCCTCGGACGGTTATGTGCTGACCGGTAGCTGTTAGTAATCGTATACGGTCGTGGTTATCAAAGTAGTCCCCAAGAAACCGACTTGCTAGGTGAGAGTTAACGACCGTGTAAGAAGCTCCAGTATCCAACGTCAGTTTGCATGGTGTTCCGTTGACTTCGCCTCTGATGGTCAGGCTGTTCCCGTCATGTGCTTGCGAGATCAAGATTCTCGGGGCTCTTTCAATACCAGCCAGCACCCGCCCCCCAGTCCTGGCATTTACTCGTTTCCCTGCTGTGGCTGGGCAGTCACTTCAGCCACCCTTCCTTGCTGATCTTCTCGCGGGGTGTTGCGCTTTGGACAGCTTGACCGAAGGTGACCCCTTTCTCCACAAGTGTAGCACCTAGGACTGTACCCTTGCGGGCGCTCGCGTACAGGTGATGCTACAACCTCCCTAACGCGGTGCGTTCGGTGGTCTTGCCTCACTGCCTCTACTTCTAAAGCATGGGCTAAGGCGTCCTTCAATGTTTCATGATGCCCAAGTCTCACAGCGGCTCTAACTTCTAAGTCACGTATTCCATCAACGAACGCTTGTACCAGAATCCCATCGATCAGTGCAGGGGCAGACTGGTATGCTTTCCGAACCAGCTTTTCAACTTCCAGAGCCCACTGCTGTAGGTTCTCGGCACTACGCTGGACACGATCCTTCAACTTAGCACGAAATACGTGCTCCAGGTGCGCGTCGCCGTATCTGGACTCTAACGCCTCCAGCAGCTGTTCATAGGTCACATCCTTGCCAAGCGCTTCAAGAATGTTGAGGGCCTGGTCTCGGAGGCCCAAAGTGAGCGCGGTCATGGCTTGAGATTTTGTCCATCCATTCGCCTTCATAACGGCCTCAAATTGAATTTTATACGCCGACCACGAAGATGTTCCATCGAATGGAGGCACCTTAAAGCCCCGCGCTGAAGGTGCAGGAACTACTGAAGCCACAGTCACACCTCCAGTCTTCAGTTCTCCCAAAGCCTTCTTCACTCCAGTGATCTGAACTTCGGCCTCTGAGATGCGATTCTCGTGCTGGTGAACCTGGTCCTTCATAATCTTGAGTTCTTTGCCGAAAGTTGCATGAAGATCCTTTATGAGGATCATCTGTTCTTCTTGACGGCGAGCCTGCTCCTCTTTATCTCGTTGCAACTGCTCTTGTAACTGGCGAGCCTGGTCCTCTTGACGGCGAGCCTGGTCCTCTTGACGGCGAGCCTGCTCCTCTTGACGGCGAGCCTGCTCCTCTTGACGGCGAGCCTGCTCCTCCTTATCTCGTTGCAACTGCTCCTGTAACTGGCGAGCCTGCTCCTCTTGACAGCGAGCCTGCTCCTCCTTATCTCGTTGCAACTGCTCCTGTAACTGGCGAGCCTGGTCCTTTTGACGGCGAGCCTGCTCCTCCTTATCTCGTTGCAACTGCTCCTGTAACTGGCGAGCCTGCTCCTCTTGACGGCGAGCCTGCTCCTGCAGCAGCGCCATTAAAGCTGACAAGTCTGGCGCCACTGATGCTGGAGAAACTCCGGATGGACCAGCGACTGGCACTGACGTAGGCTGGACTCCACCCGGTGTCTGTGTCGGAGAGTCTCCAAACCGCCTTTGGTCCATGTCCTGCTGTCGCTGACTCCTGGTACGGATACCGTCCGTGTTGTCCTTTGGTAGAACTGGCATAATTTATCCCTCACTTCTGGCACCAAATTGTTACGAGCTGGGTACGGGATAAATTTATTACTACCGATGAAACAACTGAATAACTTTAATAATCACAAAACACTTCAAACTCAATCACTAATACACTACTGATCACTATTCACTTAGATATCGCACTTACTAGATCACCTCGATTCGCTCCGTACTGTAGCCAAAATAATACTGCCTGCTCCCGCAAACACCTCGACTATTTATATGACGACCGAACGTTTGAGAAAGATCCAGAATCTTCTAGACAATTCATACTAGGTCATTGTCCTACGAGAAACTTCCACAACTTTTGTACAAAGGAAAGAAATAGGTACTTTATGCCCTGGGCGTACGGTCGAAATTACAATGACAACTTCCTGATGTATTTTATAGGTAGTTTGCGAATTTGTACCTACATCATTCGATACATACCTACTACTACCTACCTACTTACTTAGTTGTAGGTACCTACTATTAGAAGCCACCTGTATTGTAGGTATGGGTACGACGTAACAGTATTGTAGTGCGGAAATTAGTTGAGATGGATCAATGGGGAAGGAAACTGTGGAATAAATGGCGCTGGCATAGCTGGTTCCCAACATCGTCATTGGTTGAAAATGTGGTAATGTCCTTTTGTATTTCAAAATAGCTTAACCTCATTGGTCAGATTGAGACCAGCTATGGTGGCGCCATCTTAGATTATCTTTACCTGTGTCTCCCCATTACGTGAGGCGGATTCCAGGATCAAACTACAACTAAGATCTGGTGATGGGAACATCCGTACATGCCACCTTTGCAATGTTTTAAGACTTCGCTAACTATTGTGAAGAAGGAAACGTGTTAGCCCGACCCTAAGTAAAATGCGACAAGGGCATTATAATGATGACGTCCGTTAAATAGAATCAAGATCTTCTAATTTCATCATAATCTGCTTAGCTTTTCCCCACTATGTTGGGGTCAGCTTCCAGTCAAATCAGATACAGCTGTATGCCAGTATTTTACATGGAGCCACTGCCTATCTGACCTACACAACTCATTTCTTCTAACTTAACAGACATTTTATGTGTTGCTTGAGAGTTTATTCCACTAGGTCTTCTCCTGAAGAGCAGGCGGTTTAGGAGTCTGTCTCATTGTAATTTTGTACAAAAATGACTAAGCCCCACTCAAACTCCCGTAACTTGGCAAACAACAGGTATTGCTGTTTGTTATTTATATTTACAGAGGACAAACAATAATACTGTTGCTGACTTTCCAAGATAATATTGAGATTGTATCAAAACTAAGAGACAAAGTGCACATGATCTCGTGTAATATCTAAAAATACACACATCAAAAGTGTCTAGGGATCAAGCATTTTTATGCGGATTTCTTGAGATTGAGATGTGGCTTTGTAATAAATTTATGATTTTATAAATTTATATGGATCCTTTTTGGTGCATTTCATAATTTGAATCAGGAACTCTCAATCAAATTCGAGTAAAAGATGAAAATAAGCTGTCAATATTTTCCCTATAATAGTTATTTATGCAACTGTTGTATAATGAGGGGTATTAAAACACGAATGTGGGTTTATCACACGAGGCGAAGCCGAGTGTGATAATAGTATCACATGAGTGTTTTAATACCTAATTATGTACAGTTGCATACAAGACTTTATCTACATCCATGATATGAATCCTCCATATAAAAGGTTCTCAAACCATAGGGTGTTGTAGTGTTGTAAGAAGTCTATGTAAATTCATGGAAAGTTTAATTGCTGAGTATTTAATACAAACAAACCATGTATAGGTAATAATATAAGTATTTACATTTTTATTGTACAATTATTAAAATGCACAAAGCTTGTATCACTCATTTTTGTAAACAACAAAGTACATTATGCAATACTAATATCGAACAAAAATGGCGGGACACGATGTGAATTCGAATTAACCTATAAGTTTTTTTAAAATTACGGTCTGTGGTAGTGAATCGCACGTGCTAGACAATGTTCTTTTTTTAAAACGAGTTGCATAATGAAATTCAGTACAACATTATAACACCCGTTTGGGTGTTATAATGGTTATTATGACACTGGCTGTTTTAATGTTGGCCATAAGCTAACTGTTTCAGATACTTTTATAGAGGATTTATAGCATGGGTGTAGATAAAAACATACAACGCATTGAAGACATTATTAGTGCTACTGTTTCCCTACTACTGATTAAAACCAACGTTATTATGGAGCGGCGACGTCATTTAAGCAGGGAAGAAATGCTCAGAGCCGTGGGAATGATAGAAGCTGGTTCCCGGCAACGTACTGTAGCTTTAGCTCTGAATACAAGTCAGAGTGTTATCAGTCGACTTTGGACACGTTACCGAAGCACTGGTACCGTGGCTGAGCGCCATGGAGGACGGTATCGCTGCACCACACGGAGACAAGACCGATACATTCAAATCTTAACTCGAAGAGCTCCAACAATAACCGCCATGATGTTAGCCGTGAGGCTTCATCACTCTTCAGGGAACTTAATTAGCGACCAAACAGTCAGAAACCGCTTGCATGAAGTGAACCTTCATTCCCGAAGACCGCTACGGGTACCACCTATAGCAATGCACAATCGTAGGATTCGATATCAATGGGCTCTTGAACACAGAAATTGGGCAGAAGAACAATGGCGTTTCGTGTGCTTTTCTGATGAGTCTCGTTTTGGTATGAGACCGGATACAAGACGTATACGACACTGGAGTACCCATGGACGCCAACAGCGATTAAAATCCTGCCAGGAAGTCCATCCTTATAGTGGTGGAACCATCATGGTATGGGCGGGTATTTGGATCGGCGGAAGAACTGAGTTGATTTGGATCAGAGGCAACCTCAACGCTCAAATTTATGCTGAGACGATTGTATCAGACGTCATCGTTCCTCTACAAGTGCAAATCGGTCCCTTATTTCAGTTAATGCATGATAATGCACGACCGCACACCGCAAGAGTTGTAAGACAGACTCTCGCCGCAGCTAACATCAATGTCCTGCCCTGGCCTGCTCAGTCGCCAGACTTGAACCCGATTGAGCATGCATGGGATATGCTACAGAGAAGAGCTCTGCCGAATATGGAGGGTATCCAGTCGCAAGAAGACCTTTTTTTGTTGTTGCAACGAACATGGGCGGCCATTCCACAGCGTGATTTGGATGAACTCATTTTGAGTATGCCAAACCGATGTTCTTGTGTTGTTAGTGTTCGCGGTAGAAACACGGATTATTAATTGTTTAAGTTACCCAATAAAATTTTAAAGAAAACTGTGTTTTCAGTCATTTTTTCGAACTTTAATGTTAGTGGTTCAAATGTCAAAAATCCCTTTATTAGGAAAATGGCAAATTTCTTTATTAATGCAAAGGTGACTTGGTTTATCGTTACTGTGACAAACGAAAACACTTTATTTGATGAATCCTTAAAGAAAATTTTAATTAATATCAATCAGGAGAAAAGTTATTGCAAAAATATATGTTGATCCCTAGATACTTTTGATGTGTGTATCTTGGGAAGTTTGCAGAGCATGCGTGACGTCACGATAATTTATCTGATAGATAGGAAAGTGTCATGATATCGACAATGGATTGAGAGATAAATAAAGAGGACTGTACTGTCTATATGGCCAACACCTACGGGGGGCCCGTGGAGGTTTCGGTCAGATCAAGGAGGCCTTGTGAGGACTCCGATTTCAGAAAGTCAACCTGGTCCAGGTATTCCGGTGAAGCCAGCCCTTGCCTTAACGCAAACTATGGCTAAGATCCTGTCCTGCACTATGTGTGGTTCCACCTGCACTTTGAGGGACCTGTCCGAGGCCACCACCTATGCCGTCGAGGTGGCGGAGTTCTGGTCAAAACAAATTTTATTTAAAAAAAGGAAAGTCATCGACACGACGAAGCAGAAGAAAGTCAAGCCTTTTGATTCATAAAATGGCTGACGAATTTCATCCTCTTGTTTATAAGCATTGTTTGAGTAACGTAACAACATCCAAATTCCATTCATGAAGGTGACACAAGAAATGCATGACTAGTTTTATAATGTTTCCGATGCAGGTACCTATACTGGCGTCTTCTAAGTGAGAGTGATCCATCCTGCGCACTGGGACCCACGGTAGTGTCCTCTTTTATAGAATGTTTGGTTCTAAGACATGTCAATTTCTTTTTTATGTTTACCTTCATCGTTTTGAGAGCAGTACTCACAAAATAAACTAGAGGTAGCAACTGATACTGAGTCCTGGAGCGGGGACCGTGAATCGGCAAGCGAAGTGTGGGACACTGAGTGAAAATGAAAGGCTGGGCCAGATTGGATGCGGGAGACTGGGTGGTGTGGCGCTGTTTGCAATACGTCTTTGTCCAGGTGTGACCTGCTATAGTGAAATAAGTGTCTGCTATCAAACCGAGCGGTTCACCAAATGAAGACAGTGTAAACAAGGATGGCACGTAAGCCATTACCAATGTGTTTGTAAATCTTCAGTCACGATGCTCCCAATCATTTCCTGATTGCGATTGTCTTGTTAATAGCCAGGGTAACATGACATTATAAAAGAGTTTGATTAAAATCACCTCAAAGGCTCTTGTAAGTCACTCTATAAGAGATTTCACGATTTCTATCACTGGATTTATTCAATTCTATCTATCCGTCTATTACCGTTATACGCCTTAAAAGCAGCACCGATTTTGATGAAATTTCGGACACTGGTAGACATGACCTAGGTTAGTACAAAGGATACTTTTCATTCCGAGTTCTTTCCTTTGGGATGATTTCCGACCTCCATGCGAAACCTAGAACTTGAAAAAAAACGTAAGGTACTATTCTATAATCAACATGCTTTTAAAACAATGGGAACAATACCAATTACTATTTGGCAAATAAAGCATACGACAGACTTCTGCTATTAATAGAAATAGAAAACAAACTCACAAGCCTTGTATTAATTACATCAACAATTCTCCAATATACGAATAGGTAGTCGAAAACTTAGAACAGTACCTCCAACTTGACCTACCGACAGCAGGCCAACGTCTGAATAAATTAGGCCTCGGTTGATGGCAATAGGCTCGCTCCTTATTACATGGGACTTAAATATAACTGGCGAATCGTGGGTGTAGGTACTATAGGTAATAATATGTCTTCTACTATAGGTAATGTCTTCCTCATCCTTCGGAGATTATAGGTGTGATATTTTGTAGGAAATGAAAACAAAGGTAGAAACTTGATAACAATTCTCAAATACACGAATACTTTGAACAGTATCTCCAACTTGACCTACCGTGTACCTCTCCGCTGCGTCATTATCGTCAATCTAATCAGAACCGCGCACGTTCTCAGAAGATGTCGCGCTGGTTATCTGCGTAAGTACTTTGGGAAGTACTCGCTCCATCTGCGCTTGCGCCGCTAGCAATGATCATTGAAATGCATGTGAGGCAGGTTTCTACGAACGATTTCTATTATTATTTGAATGGTGGTGACGTTGATAATGTTTTAGCACATTTGTAGAGTTAATGGATCATTAGTGGTTCTTTTAAGGTTTACTTATGGTGGTAACTTGGTATGGGAAATCTAAATGAAGCTGATGGTAAAAAAGAAGGGGGTGGTGGTGGAAGCAGTAAAAACGTTATGTGCTGCACATACTGCAATATAGGCCACAACTTCCTAAAGTTTTCAAAATCAAAAGTCGTTTATTCAAATTAGGCTGGGAGAATATTGGAGAGAATCAGCACTTTTAATATCAATTCTCAATTCTTTATTTGCGTACCATAATGTCTAAAAGGTGGAAGGAAAATTATACTTAGTTACAATTATGGACCCTGTCGGGCACAGCATACATTATAGTAGGAGAGAGCAGGAAGACTACTTACTGGCTGATTATTTCAGTTAATATATAATACCTACTGTTTTGTTAATGCACAATTTAATTTAAGGTAATAATTATTGTTTTATAAATCGTTAACACTTAGCCCTAAAATTGTGATAGCTATGCTATATACTAATATGCATGATATAAATATAATGTATAGTCTATAAGCACGCACGAATAATGTATCTTGTTGTCAGTGAAAAAAAAAATAATTGGTTCACTAGTTTCGGAGATTACCCCATACAAACAAATTTTACCTCTTTATAATATTAGTATAGATTTAATTAACAAAGCCTAACGGTCTAACAAACCGTGATTTTTTTTTTGTTCACTTTTTCCTAGTGTTTTAGCTGAGAAAAAGAAGTAGCACAACAAATTCCCAACAGTAGGTACATATCTGCTTGTTATGTCCATTTTATCTGCCGGTTCATTAAAATTGAAACTCCATTCAAGTTAATTCAAAATCAATTAGCCTATTTTTTGGCCAAAGAATCAGCATTGCCATCCAACGTGGTAATGCTGCCAACCTTCTGGGCACTTTTCCTGTTGACAGTGATGTGGACGAATTTTTCGACGCCCTGTAACCCTTTTTGATACTTGTAAATATTATTATTTCTATTATAGAGTTAGTATGTAAATAAAGAAGTTAATTCCAGGAGACATCTCCAAGAACAAATGATTTGACCGAATCTGAAGGCCAAAACACCTAATCACATTTCCATATAAATGTGCGCCAGTCAACGGCAGGTTTTGTAGATGACGAATATTACCGATTCGATGCAACATAATGTAATCTGGCATTTAGATTATATCTCGTTATGACTGTATAGGAAATATTATGATGGCTCAACAACAAAACAACAACAACAACAGCCCATAACGTCCACTGCTGGACACAAGCCTCTCCCATGATGAGAGGAATTTGCCGTAATCTCCACGCTCGGCAGGCGGATTGGAGATCGCAGTGATGAAAGACTAACAGAAAACGCTGCTGCCCATTGTCTGGTCTACAGAGGCGCAAGGTGTTCTGCCTCAGACATTAGTCGCCTTACACCCGTGAGTGTAATGGGTTGGTTCTATTCTACTCTGACGGATACCACACGGCTGGCTCATGGATGATGATGCACGGATGATGGCTCATTTTAACGAAAATGTTACGAAGTTTTCTCCTGCGAAAACTTAGGGAGTTATACTTATTGACGTTGTATTGGGACAAAGTACTTTCTGATCGGCTTGTGCCAATTCCCCGTCGATAAGATTTGTGCTGTCACACCCATAATCTACAATAACCAACCAATCTAGCATGACTTCTGAAACTAAAGTAAACAGATACAAATCAGCAGAATTAATCTTTTTCACCATATAAGTCTTGTCATTTCACGACTGGCCTCATCTATAGATAACGTATTACCAATTTTGCGCAATACATGTGTAATGAATAAGAATAAAAATATATAGGTTGTAAAACACTTTTTAACGAAGCCGAAGGGCACTTGTTCTCCTCGTCATTGCGATCATTTTTTTGTTCTACACCATACTTTCCAGGTATGGTGTAGAACAAAAAAATGAGTAAACCAAAACAAAAAAATGAGTAGACCCAATATATCCGTAACCTTCTAGTTACGTGTTATATCAATCGAGTATTTTGTCTGTCTCACCTTTTGTTCTACTAGCATTTTGAGATGTGTACCATTTGTCACTAAAACATTGTGTCCATAATTATAATGTACATTTTGACACTGGGGCATTCCAACCATTGAACATTTTATAAAATTGACTACCCAGTCCCTGAATGGGATATATTGGGGGTCAAAGTTCCAACTTTTTGACAAGTTTTTTTTTTTAAGGGGCTGACAACACCTAATTTGTTGAAATTGATGTTATTTAAGCAGTTTTTTTAAGAAAAACTATTTGTTCTAGCACGGCAAAAAAAATATATGTTAATACTGATCATATTTCAAAGACCTTGGACGGACTCGATACATATTTCGACGAAATCGGCTCGATAGAAAATAATTGCAAAGATTGGTCTTAAAATCATCATTAACGGGCCTATGTCTTTATTTTTTTTACGTATGGGTCTGCAATTAAAAACATGAAGTCAACCATATTCATACCTAAACCGCTAACGAGTCATATTTCACAAATAATCCATACTTTTTTTATAAGTAATAGTAATAGTGACGTCACGTTTTCTCCCATACAAATAGACAGTGTGCGCGATTTTGGTGTTGACAGCGCCTTAATACAAGTTTTTAATGTAAGATTTTTACTTTAAACAACTCCACGACCCCCGTACTATATTTAATCCATCCATCAGCACAATGTTTTGAGTGCGTTACATTGAATTCTATCAGAAAACATGATTTTTCATCCCAAAAAAAAAAAACGTTTCCCAGCAATAATTTTTGCGTAAAGTTACTTAGTTTGATGTACAGAATGCTTGGTTGACGGTTTCGTGATGAGGTCTTTTACACCCTGTATATATTAAGTACTGCATAGAAATTGTATCTCAATGAGAAAGTACAAAGTTTTATCTCACCACGACATGCTAAAACACGTTTTCATGCACGTGTTGGTTAGCAGACCAATTATTATTATAAATAATGAGGGTACCTCATCGAAATGTCAATTAATAAGGTGCCTGACAATCGATATGTCATTAAAAAAAAACTTGCGGGGGCCTCAAATTCATGGTCCGGTTTAATCTTTAAGTCTTGTTCTATTCATTAGGATTATTTGTACGACTTATAGTAATAATCGGCCTATAAACATAAATTATAATTATGAAAACAAGTCCTCTTACTTAAAAGCTTAACAAATATGTGTGGATGACAGCATTTTCTGAGATTATGTCACCCATCCTCGTAAACGATAACAAAAGAGTTTTGAACTTTGTCTAATAAATTAACATTGAATCGGAAAACTACGTGATTTATAAAAGAGTGTCCATGATGTTTCTTACCCGTTCTTCTCTACAGTTTACTTACTACGCTTTGGAATGGGTAATTCGTTTCATTAATTCTGACTGACTGACTTCACTTCAAAAGTACTTGTATTTCTACACTATTATTATAAATAGGAAAGATTTCTATTTTTGTATTTTTGTGTGCATGTTTGTAATGAATATACTCAAAAACTCCAGCGCCGATTTCAAAAATATTTCACCATTAGAAAGCTACATTCACCCTGAGTAACATGGGCCATATTTTATCCCCAAACTACGCGGGTGAAACCGCGTGACGTCCGCTAGTCGTTTTATAAAAATAAAAAATAATTAAAAAAATTAAAAAACCCGACTGCGTAAAAAATACTAATTACTTAAAAAAAAAACTGAAAAGAATAAAACAAGCTCAGGAGACAAGACATATTGACTGCAACAGTCGGGACCCATATTGAATGTAATGATTTTAGTCTAGATTATTTAATGGGTCCCGACTGTTGCAGTCAATATGTCCTGTCTCCTGAGCTTGTTTTATTCTTTTCAGTTTTTTTTTAAAGTAATTAGTATTTTTTACGCAGTCGGGTTTTTTAATTTTTTAAATTATTTTTTTATTTTACACTTTTTAGTTACTTAGATATTATAACCTTTTAAAATCCTCATGATGAGCCCTTTATTGGGGTGTGTAATATTATGGTATAATAACAAATAGTACATTATCACTTGAAATAACCTTCATATGATATAATTTTCATATGCTATAAAAACAAATAACTAAATTTCATGACATCTAATGTTACATTTCATATAAACTTATTTTGCTCTAATTACATTTAGTATAACATTCATTTCATATAACTTTCAATTTTTATAATGCTCTTTTTATTACATAACATTTAGTTGACCTATTTTCATTTGATATAGTTTTCAAATTTACTCATTTTCAGCCTAAATTCTGTAATTAATCAGTAAATATCAGGAAACTTCATACGGTTATAACTTCATCTAACCCAAATGATTCACCAAGAATAGAGGGGATCGGGGGGAAGCACGAAAATCTCAGGCGTCTATAATCGAATCAGTTTTTGCATAAGTATATGTCGCAGCCAACTAGTTTAATTAGCCGTTCAACTAACTCGGGGTGCCCTAACCTCTAAACACTTTATATTGGCCAAAAACGGGTTGGTAGTCAACGGAGCCCCGGTATGCGGGGCTCCTATTTCTGTCTTGCAGGGTTTAAAGGAACCTAACTAACCTAACATCGGGGTGCCCCAAGTCCCACCCAACTTTACGGAGCCCCGCTATGCGGGGCTCCTATTTCTGTCTTGCAGGGTTTAAAGGAACCTAACATCGGGGTGCCCCAAGTCCCGAACCACTTTCTATTCGCTTAAAAAGCGTAGACAACGGAGCCCCGCTGTGCGGAGCGCCTATTTCTGTCTTGCAGGGTTTGAAGGAACATAACTAACCTAACATCGGGGTGCCCTAAGTCCCGAACTTAAAGCTGTTTAGACGAGATTTAAGAGTTTATTGAACGGCTAATTAAACTAGTTGGCTGCGACACATACAAAACAAAGCAGACGTTTCAAAATTATATTAAAGGTTACTATAGATTTTTTATATTATACCAACTAAATATTAGGTCATGTGGTCGTTAGAACTTTTGTTATTATATAAAATGGTACGCACCCCCTTTATTGAGCCGTTCAGGCTGCAGAGCGTGCCAAACATTTGAATTTGGCGCTAAAAATCCACCATTTTGTTTTTTTATTATTTTTCTATACCCAGAGTCACCTCACAGTAAATACGAATCTAATGACACCTCTCAAGCTAAAATCCATCTAGCCGTTCAGGCTGCAGAACGTGTAATAACTTAGAATTTTATTTACTTTTATACCATTTGTCATTTCGAATTACGTTCAAACATATAAGTTGCATATATTTTTGTAATCACCTTTAAAAACCCTTCATTTTGATACCCCACTCGATGGCATTAGAAGAAAATATAAATTCGACCTCCACAATCTGGCTCCCCAAATCAGCGATTTTCTTTGTTTATTGATTTTAATGTAGCCAGTGACACTCGCGCCATCAAGACAAATCTAACGACATATAAACTATCCAAATCCCTCCATCCGTTGAGGAGTTACGAGGGAACAAAGAAACGGACATACATACAAACATACATACAGGGCAAACACATAACCCTCCTTTTGGGCTTCGCCGCAGTCGGGTAAAAATGTTGGCACGGTTGGCGCAGTGGTTGAGCTATTGGCTGCTGCGCTGCGTCTCGCGGATTCGATTCTCACATAGAAAAAAATTGTATGGCCAACAGGTAGTTTTTCCAGGTCTGGTTGTGTATTTAAATGTTTGCAAAATGCTCCCACGAATCCCACGATATAGGAGAAATTCCTAACGTGGACAAAGTTTAAAAAAATACTTTGTCTTATGTCTTTTCATCACATAGGCCATCTGCCTTCCTTATAAAAATAAATATTTATAACAGAACACATTTTTTGCGTAGTTTCCCACTTACAAGTCTAAGCATACTTCCCCTTTTAACATACCTAAGTTCTACATTACTATACCTGAATGATAAGAAACTACACCAGGGGTTAACCATGTCCAGGCTTTCCCATTTCCTCTTACGCACAGTTATAAAATATTAATTATATCAATAAAATCTCGTGTGGTTTTGGACCAATTCATTGTACTGTGTCCATGATTTGTCTGGTTACAATCCTTTGATGTTAATTTCACATAATTATTAAAGGTTTTTACAGAGCAATTCACTTGGTGGCGAAGTAACAAGATCGTTCTAGCTAGGAATTTTCGCTATGAAGTCTATGTAAAGTTCTTTTATCTAGCGCGGATGATTAAAATAACATTTTTCTAACAAACTAAAATTAATTTAGGTTATTGTTATCTTTTTATCTCTACGTAATTTAGAGCTGTCAATTTTAGTTGGAACTAATATTTCGATACAAATGAAGGGTGCACGTAAAAACATGTCGACTAAAAACACGGTGAAGCGCAAGGCATAAACTAGTTTGACATTTATAACTTGGTTCATAGCTATAGCCGTCCTTTTCTCGCACTGCCTTTTAGTAAAAGATAGCAATAGCCTAAATTAAGTTTGGTTTGTGCACAACAGAATCGACACCATTATCATTTTTCAGCCAGAAGACGTCGTACGACATGCTAGACATAGGTCTCCCACAAGTGTCGCCACACTGCCACATAGCCACACGTGGCAGTGTGGCGACGCTAGTGGGAGACCTATGTCTAGCATGTCGTATGGCGTCTTCTGGCCACTGGTCTTGTGCTTCTGGCATCCAAAGATGAGCATCCATAGATTTTTGCGGCCTGCAATAATCAATTATACAATAAGAAAGCCTTACTTTTCTTGCAAATTAAATCAAAGTTTTTAAATATAAAAAAAAACCTCTGGTGTCTGTTTTTATGCCGGCCATGGGCCTCTACTTGGCTTTACATGCCGTCGAGAAAAATCTCTCGGCATGCTGGTTTGGTTTCTTCGCGATGTTTTCCGTCACCGAAGCAAATGATAATACAATAAGCACATGAATCCGAAAAATCAGACTTGCGTGTGTTGGGTTCGAACTTGAGCCCAAAGACATGCATCAGACTTGGCAGACTTGGCAGTTGAAAGATTAATAGTGTAAAGTGAATTTATACATATTTATTTAATCTACAAGAACTCCGCAGGTGAAGGTCTCCTCCAAAGAAGCCCATCTCTCTCTTTCTTGGACCAACACGTTCATCCCATCTCTTGTGGGGTTTTTCTTTAGAACGTTTACTAAGTAAATTGTATAAATTGTCATGTTTCATTTAAAGATGTGGACAAGGCTGCAAAATCACTAAACATGACTTATGATTACGTAGAAACAGCAAAACTGATAACAATTTAATCAAAATGTATCACAATGGATTCTTAAGAGTTGGCGTAAAATCATATGAAAGTAGTAAAGTAAGTCGTTAAATAGGTAATGGTTCATTTGTCCACACAGCACTCAAGTTCATGGTCAATGTGTACAATGACGTCAATGTGAACTTCAGTACAGTCACAAGCACAGAAATGTATGTACTTGGTAACATTCAAGAACAATTTGGCCGTGGAATATAAAGATCGGAACTTTGAGATAAGACCTATTTCTTCTCACTTATGTTTTTATTGGTGTTTTAAATACTATGTTCATAACAAGTTAAAATTACGCGGAAAGTCAATGTGCGCTACTCATTCGTGCGGTCCTGTGGTGTATGTGCGTTGGGCATCAACTGATTTCAAACAAGCCGATGCGACATGAGAGAGGCTTCACTGCTGAATCGCTTAAGCCTTCCAGCTGGGCACGTGTAACCGTGACCGACTTGGAAATCTCTAAACAGACTTCGAACCCAAGTCGGCCGGAGCGTTCATGGGAGGCTCTGATCTCAAGTGCGTATGCGTTGTCTCCCCACAGACGACCGCCTTCCATCTTGCACCACATACCCGGCTCTTCGGGGCTCATGATGACGTTATGGCCGCATCAGTGCGCGGAGTTCGCATAGCTCAATTTTGCCATCGATACGCTAAGAAAAATACAGAAAAAAAAACTCCTGTATAATTTGATAAGTGTTAATTTGTGCTTGTGACTGTACCTCCTTAGGTTCTCGTTTTGCATCCGGATGTGACGTACTTTCCAACATCTTAAGATTTAGTCATGTGCCACAGAGGGTCTGGGATTTTCTTAGACCCCAAATACTGCGGTTGCATTTACTGACGCACTAGTCTTTTCAAAAACACTTCGGAGAAAAAGTTGCGGTTCTATTTCTGGCTAACTATTACAGCTAGAAGTTCAACAAATTAGAAATCGTTCAAATAAACGGAGCATATTCTTCATAAGAGAACGTTTTTTTCCTTATTTACATTCCTCCTGTATTGTGGTTTTACTAATATTATAAGTATTGCTTCCTCATGTTGAACTGTTGTGCAATAAAGGCCATATAGATGCGTGAAGATATTAGCGAACATATTGGATGCGCGAAGTAGTGCAGGGCAGGTGTTTTTTCTTTTTTTGAATGGCATCTCGCAGGTCATCTTAGAAGGTTGTCTTCTACTTAACTGGACTATCCTGTGGGTGGCTTGGATGGCATGGATCAGGAAGTCGAAGAGCAGGCGTTTTGAGGGGACTGTCTCATGTACTTTTCACGATCACAAAAGTACATAAGCATACTCATCCTGCAAAGTTCTCACCACTGGGGCACTGATTACCTCTCTGTATAGGCACTCCCTATAATCCACCACGGTCCACGCGAGCCGAGTCTTGGATGACAAAAGGATGCTGGATGGCAAATAAATGATTTTGGTTTTTGAGATGACTGTTTGCAGCTGTGACCACTTACTTACCTATCAGGTGGTAGTTGTTTGTCTACTATTAACATAAGAAATCATTCATGATCATCATTCCTTTCCTCTTTAATTTGTAGTGAAAGCAATATTTCCTTAAAATTACTCGTAGCATATTTATTTACTTTTACCATATTCCAATGGTGTCTCGGTAGATATGCATGCCACACCTACTTATAACTAGGCGTGTATTTGCTCATTCATTAATAAATTTCTCCGAAGTTAAATATAACTTTAAATAAGTAAATCCCCCTAAGTACGAGTAAGTTGTACGATAATTACAATTATCTTGTCAATCACATAATCTAGAAATCGTTTGATTACCGTATCGTCGGGGATATGAATAATATCAAATTGATACACAAATGTGGGAGTACACCCACACCTACCGACTTTGTACCTAGTAAGGTACAAATCTGCCTAACCCAACGGCTTGATGGTATGTTACCCCACAGGTTCTCTATTGTATTACCTAACTTTTTTACACATAATTTAAAGTGCCATAACTTTTTTTGTCCTAATAATCATTTGTCCGAATGATAACTTACCCGAACTTAATATCACATAATATCACATGCCATAAAATTGAAATCCCTAAATACAATATGCTCTAAACCTGTTTGTCATAAATATTACAATCAATAATATACAAAACACTTAAAATCGTTTTCAATAATAGTTATAAATCCTAATAATCCGATCTTAATAATATTTTTAAAACAAACCGGTATGATCCCAGACGTTCCCAAAAGGGAACAGAACACTGTTATTTTAATTGTGTCTGTAATTACGGGTACCTACAGTAAAGTAATTATTACAGCAAGCATGCAGCAAGCATTCAGCAAGCATGCAGCAAGCATGCAGCAAGCATGCAACAAGCTTGCAGCAACCATGCAAGCACGCATACAGTATGCAAGCAACCATGCAAGCGAGCAAGCAGCATGCAGCAAGCATGCAACAAGCTTGCAGCAGCCATGCAAGCACGCATACAGTATGCAAGCAAGCATGCAGCATGCAAGCGAGCAAGCAACATGCAGCAGGCATGGTTTCTGTCACGGCTCCGGCGCTGCGGAGCTCCGGCGGTCCCACGCGAGCTTATCGTCGCAGATGTGTTTAACGCTCACCACCGCAGCTTCGGCTTGCTGGCCGGCTTCGCCGGCCAGCCTCAGCAGCGGCGGCGAGTGTTACAACCACCTGCTCCTCAACTCGCGGGCCGCCTCGCCCCTCCGCGCCTACGCGATTTTAAATTACACTCTCGGGGTAGGGCAGACAAGACTACGTGGGGTCGGATTTACAGCGATTCGTTTCTGTCACTAAAACCTAATTTTTAGCAAATGTTTTAGGACCAAAAAATTTATTACACTTATATGGACATTAGGAATAATACACATTATATAATATAATACTTAGGATATTTGACTTTATGGCATATACAATTAGAAGATTCAATTATTATAGTATTTGATATTATGACAGAACAGTTTTAGAAATAAAGATAATTATGTAAAACAAAATTTCGGGATTTTGAACATTATGGTAACTGAAGTTTATAGCAAACGTTTTATGGATAATGATTTTCGGACAAAAATTTTTAGGAGATATAAGGGAGTACCTACCCCACAATATGTGAAATTTATAGGCCCATCTCACTTCTAAGCCATGTCTACAAGTTGTTTTTTAGAGTCATCACGAATCGTCTCGCGCGCAGGTTTGACGATTTCCAGCCTCCCGAACAAGCCGGTTTCCTAAAAAGGCTTTAGCACCGTGGACCACAAACATACGCTGCGGCAAGTTATACAGAAGACCGAAGAGAACCTGCCCCTCTGTTTAGCGTTTGTGGACTACGAGAAAACCTTCGATTCGATCGAGAACTGGGCTGTACTGCAGTCTCTCCAACGGTGTCAAATCGACTATCGTTGTTGAGGTGTTGTTGTGTTGTACAAAAAAGGCCACCATGTCAGTCCGACTTCAGGACCAAGCCTCGGAACCTATCCTCCTGCAGCGAGGTGTGAGACAGGGAGACGTCATATCTCCGAAACTGTTTACCGCTGCCCTGGAGGATGTCTTTAAGGTTCTGGACTGGTGAGGGCTAGGCATCAACGTCAATGGCGAGTACATCACTCACCTTCGGTTTGTCGACGATATAGTGGTCATGACTGAGACCATGGAGGACCTCAGTACAATGCTCGATGACCTCAGTAGAGCTTCCAGAAGAGTGGGTCTTAAAATGAACAACGACAAAACCAAGGTCATGTCGAATGCCCATGTCACACCCATTCCTATCAAGATCGTAGACTGTACACTCGAAGTTGTAGACGATTATGTGTACCTGGGACCAACTGTCCAGTTAGGTAGGTCTAACTTCGAGAAAGAGGTCAATCGTCGAATCCGACTCGGCTGGGCAGCGTTCGGGAAGTTGCGCGGTATCTTCTCGTCCAACTTACCACAGTGTCTCAAGACGAAAGTCTATGACCAGTGTGTGTTGCCAGTGATTACATACGGGACCGAAAGGTGGTCGCTCACAATGGGCCTAATCAGAAGGCTTAAAGTCACCCAAAGGGCAATGGAGAGGGCTATGCTCGGAGTTTCCTTGCGCGATCGAATCAGAAATGAAGACAGCCGCAAGAGGACCAAAGTTACCGACGTAGCCCGAAGAATTGCCAAACTGAAGTGGCAGTGGGCAGGGCACATTGTTCGCAGAACGGATGGCCGATGGGGCCAAAAAGTTCTGGAGTGGCGACCGCGAACCGGAAGACGTTGCGTTGGAAGGCCTCCCACTAGGTGGACTGATGACCTGGTGAAGGTTGCGGGAATCCGCTGGATGCGAGTTGCACGGGACCGGTCAATGTGGCGACACTTGGGGGAGGCTTATGTCCAGCAGTGGACGTCTTTCGGCTGAAATTATGAATGATGATGATGATGTGAATTTGCCGTGCCCATCACAACTTTTGCAGCAACGCAAACACAAAACAGCTGTCATAATTATGCCATTCATTCATCTGACGCTGGCTGTGTACCTTCCGCCCATGTAACCGTAAAGATGGATGTCGTCAGCAACAGTCGCGCTTCATTAATACGGTAGCGATGCTGACGAGCTTTTGTATCGCTTCTGTCGCTTGTTGCAAAGGTGACTAAAGACCAGCGCAAACCTCGGATGGCGCGGCAGGGCATTTTATCTGTCATCATCATCATCATCATTTCAGCCGAAAGACGTCCACTGCTGGACATAGGCCTCCCCCAAAGGAGGGTTTTTGCCATAATCGCCACGCTTGGCAGGCGGGTTGGCGATTGCAGTGCGGTTGTTACAAAAGCACATTAGAACGCTGCTGGCCATTCTCTGGTAAGTCCCTTAGTCGCCTCTTACGACACCCTCGGGAAGATGCTACGCCACGATGCTATGCCACGGGATGGTGCTATTCTTTACGTCCGACACCATACAGTACATTTATTTATCTGTACCCGACGTAAATTCATACTTAGCCACTCGTAACCAGATACAGATTTCAATGTTCAACGCCGCGAAGGGAAATCCTCTTTGATTTTTTGGTGTCGATCTCTAAACATTGGAATTTGTATCTTGCTACCACTGGCTATGCATGAATACACGTTGAGTAAAAGATAAAATATGCCGCCCCGATGTGCACTGACCTTTAAGGCTGCCTGTCCACTGAAGCGGGACGAGGCTACGGAGCGGAGAAACGGAGAAATATTATATAACCAATAGCATTGCATACTGGAGTGGAGCTGAGATTTCATACAATTCTATTGGTTAATATTTCTCCGTTTCTCCGCTCCGCAGCCTAGCTCCGCTTCAGTGGACAGGCTTCCTAAAGCGCGATGCAGAAGTGCGTTTCCAAAACGCGTTAAGAACCTTAGCCATTTGTTACAAAGGTGACCATTGTGATTTAAACAAAATACGGACTATTTATGTTGATAGTCAGATTAGGTAATCTGATTTTTATTGTTTTTGGGTATTTAAGATACCTTATTTACAAGTGTTTACAGTCCAATCTGATGAAATTCATGTCACGATGATTCGGATTATTTAAATATTTAAATATCAAATTGTGTTAATTTGTGTTACATCATGCCGTATACCTAGTTCAATGATTGATTGTTATGTATAATGTATGAGAAATATTAATACAAATACGTATAAACAACCACTCTTTTTCTTGAATATTGGCGAGGCACAGACTTAAAATATCATCTCATTACCACCATTTCTTCGAATTTTCTTTTGTCATATTTTGACAAAAGAGATTTTACCTATATTGTTGTTACCTATGCCTTGTTGTTATATCTCGAGTACTTTACATCTATTTTTTTTTTTTTTTAGTAAACTAAGTTAGAGGTTCATTCCTAGCAAACTAAGTTAGAGGTGCATTCCTAGTAAACTAAGTTAGAGGGGCATTCCTAATAAACTAAGCTTTTTTTTAGAGCGAACGTGCCTGCTGCCATGTTTCAAAATCGTTCTGAGGTTTCAAATTAGGGTCACCAAACCATTTCTATATACCTAAGGCTTAATAATGAAGGCTATATAATGGCTAATGAGATGTACTAATTTGAAAACATATGAGAGCGTATTTTGGCCGTACGTAACTGTTGGATTGGGAGCGGTTAGTGGGAATGTCACCAGATACCATTCCTTATTTTTAGGGTTCCCTACCCAAAGGGTAAAAACGGAACCCTATTACTAAGACTTCACTGTCTGTCCGTCTGTCTGTCCGTCTGTACGTCTGTCCGTCTGTCTGTCATCAGGCTGTATCACATGAACCGTGACAGTTAGACAGTTGAAATTTTCACAGATGATGTATTTCTGTTGCCGCTATAACAACAAATACTAAATATAGTCAATGGTACGGAACCCTTCGTGTGCGAGTCCGACTTGCACTTGGTTTTATAATCATTTTTTTATACTTAAACAGTACTTTTTGCATTATCTTTTAACATATGAAGCACTTACCTTTAAAATCATATCAATCTTCAGCAAAACATTAGTTTGCTGAGAGAAGCTAGTTTTTCAATCAATCAAGATCACAACAGCTAACATAAGAATTGACAGTCGATTTTGATCTGAATCTGAGTGTTGGCAACAAGTGGGGATATTTTAAGCAACTACGAATTAGATTATAGAGGCGTGACTTATTTCGAACAGAAACTGGACTGGCTGCGGACGGTGGACACTGACGTATACTTCACTACATTATCTGTACACGTCTGGTGTCCGGAGCCACGTCCACAATTTGTCCGCGCCGGTTTGACCGAACCTATTCCGGTGCGGACAAGTAGAAGTAACATAGGTTACTTCTTCTTCTTCTCGACTCGACTCAGATTTCCGACCACGTGACGACCTGCGTAGCTCTGTCGTTTACCTCATTCGAGTCCTGGAGGGCACGATGGGCACTCTTCTATGTTATTTATTTGATCGATAGTCCTACGTCACTCTACATACATAGAATTTCCTATAAAATGTATCGTTGAAGTGCATAATATCAGCCACTATCGTGTAAAATAATGTGTACCTGTTTATGAACATAATGCAAATCACCGTGACTTCGGTCGATATTATTATTTTTACATTTCTCACAAATAAATATATTGTAAACACTTATAATATCGGCTTCAACTGCGTTCTAGACAACAATGAGATTGTATTGTTGAATGAAATATGCAAGTCAGGATGACAGTGCTTCGTAAGGGAATACTGTCACAATCAAATATATACTTAATAATCTTTAGACGCATCTAAAGATTAGTAAGTATATATTTGATTGTATATATTGACTTCAGAAGCGCACATCTGAAGTCGCGCGAAAATGTGTTTACACTAGAAACAGCCTAGTGAACTTGCACGTTGTATTGTAAATTGTATTTTAAACGTTTATTTCAGATTATAATCATCCATATAAAAAATAAAAAGTTACATAATTAAATATAAAACACAATGCAGTTAAGTTACAGTTCAATGAAAACAAATCACAAACTTAAAAGTAAATTAAAATATTATCATTAAATTATCCAATTCATAAATTATATACAACGAATTAACAAAATTTCATAATAAAATAATACAAATAAAAACAATAAATAAAAATCAATTAATCAATCGGCGAGCCAGACCGTCACCTTCATCTTTGTAAGGCCACCGCCACCAACAAACTCCTGCGCTAGTTTGCCGACATCTAACGTCCCAACATGATGTTCATCCATCTCTGTTGGATTGGGCAATCAGCACGTGACGCAATCATCTTCAAGATAACAGTATCTTGAAGATGATTGCGTCACGTGCTGATTGAAGTCGCGTCTATTTTTAAGCGCGTGAGAGACAGCAGTAACAGTACTGCTGTCTCTCACGCGCTTAAAAATAGACGCGACTTTCTTGCGGAGAATCGCATGAAAACCGTCTGTGCGCGCCTCCGCAAACATTGCAGATGCACTGCAGTAACGAGGCAGCCGTAACAGCATCCTGAATATGTTGTTGTACTGTACTCTAATGACATTGGCGGCCCGCCGGGTATGACTCACCCATAGGCTGCTCGAGTAGAAGGATTGGCAGTATGCTTTAAACAGAATGATTTTCACTTCTACCGAACAACGCGCAAATCTACGAGCAAGCATATTTCCTCGCACCGCCAATGCCCTTCGTCCCCTTTCCAAATCGGCGTCATCTGTCAAGTTTTCAGTGACAATGTGTCCCAAGTACCTGAAGCTAGCCACCACCTCCAGAGCCACTCCGTTGACCATAATAGGCGGAACATGGACCGGTACGTTTACGCGATATGAGTGAGCGAGACAATGTTAATCAAGTGCAGTTGCCGAAACAGAAATACAATTTAGTTGCCGTTAAGCGAATCTAATCTCTTCCTGTAATCCATCTAAAGGTTGTCTTGCAAAGATCGCTTTTAGCGACAAGACCGCCCATTGTCATTCTATGTGAAACGAAGCGACCACGAAATGTGTTCACCCTACATAATATGGGTGTGTAACGGTTGATATAATAACAAAAAATCTAACGTTCACTTGACCTAATTTCAGTTAATATACTTTTGTTTAATATAACGATCAGTTGAGATAATGAATTGTTGATATAATTTCATTTTATCTAATTTCTTATGATATAATAAACATTTCCTATAATGCACATTTGACATAATATTCATGTAGTATATTATTCATTTACTATAATATTCATAATCTCTAATAACTTTTAATATAATTTAGAAAATCTCACCCTCAACTATTGTAACCAGTAGAAATTGGATGCAATCTGGACTTTAGGGCACCCCGACTCGGACAGGTTAGGTTAGAAGGGGATGGCGGGGTCGTGTGAGCGAGCGAAGCGAGCCCGCCATCCCCTTCGTGGTTATTTTTTTATAAACCATCCAGAAGTAGGAGCCCCGCGAAGCGAGGCTCCCTCCACCATGCATTGAATATTTTAAGATTTGGTTAGGCGCCATTTGAGTTAGGTTAGAACTGTGACCATTAAACATGAAAATTAGGTCAAAAGAACATTAGGTCAAATGAATGTTATATGAAAAGAATATTATACATATTGAAAATTATATAAAATGAACGTTATACTAAATGTTTTATATTAAATGAAAATTATATCATATGAAACATTAGGTCATATGAAATTAGGTTATATGATTTTATAGCATATGAAAATTATATTATATGAACGTTATTTCAAGTGAAATTAGAGCATTTGTTATTATATCATACATTACACACCCACATAATATATGTGAATTGTTTTATTTTATGAATGTTACTTGAATGGTGTACATAATAAAGAATATTCTATTCCAATCTAGCTTTGGTTATACTCATCTTAGTTGACAAACATAATTATTTTCAACCCATTAGGGTTGTCGCGTTGGGCTTTCTGGGGTCGCGCATAGCTAAATGGAAGTTGATTCCCACATATATTTCCTATTTAGGTTTTTTAACAGAGGATCAACATGCAATTACTAACGGACTCATTGATTTCTAAAGCTACCGACTTGTTAGCATAATTTTGAGTCGACTTCTAATTCTTTAAATATAGGTATCGACAGTAACAGTATAATTCCTTTCTAAAACCAATCATTATTAGAAACTACATACATATAATTTAATTACTACAGCCACAGGTCAACAAAAGCTATTCGTTTTGCAGTTAAACTTTACTGTGTGTAATAAGGTTTATGACGATCATAAAACTTTCGATTTCCATCGTGTCGTGTGGCTTGTATACTTTGTTTAGTACATTCCACTCGATCGTAGTGACCTTAGATGTTTTAAGATCTGTTTATACAATACCCACTATAAATATTTACATTATTTACACATTATCTCTATAATAGAAATAAAAATATTTACAAGTATCAAAAAAGGGTTACAGGGCGTCGAAAAATTCGTCCAAATGGCTGTCAACAGGAAAAGTGCCCAGAAGGTTGGCAGCAATTGCAACGTTGGATGGCAATGCTGATTCTTTGGCCAAAAAATAGGCCCGCCCTCTGATCACGTGAAGAGTCGACCAACCGTTTGGCGATTTCCTGAAATAATAAGTGGGCATTCGGACTCCACGTCCCTAGTGTTTTAACCCCAAACGGCTCAAACACATTCAACACATTACCAATTAAATTACTGTATTTGCGCCGTTTGAGGTTTTCAGCACCTGCATATATACAGTTTAAATATATTTATATACATTTTCATACCTACCAGAATCTTTAGCATCTGCATTTACCAACAAGTATGTACCTAGATAACCTAAAGAAGGATTAGGCACAGGTGTACTATCGTGGACACTCCCGCCTGACCACCACTAAGCTCATTTTTGCTTGCACTCGCAACATAGAAACGCTTTATAGCCCCGCCCCGTTGACTTTGTATAGAAATAATGAATGAAAAGATACCGAATCGGCCGAGCGCAATGACGACGCTCGCCCAACGAGAGATATTGTTATTTTGCGCGCCAAAATTGACGCTTTCCTAATAGGCCCAAACTTTAAGGGGGCGTGGCTCGGCGCCTCCGCATGATTTAAGCGAAAAAAAAATTAACTGGTCAGGCGGAAAAGACCACGATAGTACCTAATGACAAATCGTACACCCACATTTCGCCAGTTATGTTTAAGTCCCATGTTATAGGGAGGCGACCCTATTGCCACCAAACGGTCACAAATTCAAACTCCGTGGCTGCTACTGAGAAACGCCTATTGAAAAAACTCAATAACACTTTGCCCGACCTGAATCGAACCCGGGACCTCATGCTCAGCAGTGGCAAGCGACTACTGGACCAACGAGGCTGTGTGTATCTTTAGTTTTTTAAAGGACTATCGACTTTCTTGCCTAAGCAGAGCTACATTGATGATGATGATTGAGCACCACAACCAGCCAGGAGCAAGCCTGACCCGGACAAGCCGGATTCAGAAGGGGGCACTATTTTGTAAGGAAAGACATGCTCTGGGATGGGAGACGAAGCCCGACCAACCGCAGCCAGTCGGGTACAATCAGCCGACTATGCAGCCTAGAGCCAATATAGGAATAGGGGTAAAGACAGGTACAATCCATAGGAATGAGCATTGGTGTTTTGACCTTCGTTTGGTTGGTCTCTTCTATCGTTGGAGAATCATGTTCGTTTCTGGTGGTTGGGATTCCATTCGTTTTTTTTACGTCTTATTTAAAAATATTGTGTTCGCGTGTTTCATCGTCAGTAGTATTTGTTTCACTGTCAGTTTCGCTAAGGTGTTGACTAAGAAGAGCTACAAGCATTAGTTATGAACACAGAGCACGAAACCGTGCCACCAACAGTGTCTGGAAATGGCAGTACTCACAAATGGTGGCGCAGAAAGGACAATTTCTGTCACGGACCGTTTTACAAAGCAGTTTCTATACGTCCTTTGTGTCGTAGTCTAAGTAAACGATAACACGGTTTAATGAAGAAAGTGTTGACAATGCAGCCTCTACAGCGGCCATCAAGGCGTCTCCGTGCTCTGCAATCATAAGCATGACCATTTCTCAATTCAGGTTAGCAATTACGGAAGTGTGACAACCAGTCTTACCACGGGGTATCTCATTACCCAGTACTAACTGGGTGGTGTTCTGGTGGAGGACAAAGGCAGTCGCTATATGTAAAATACTGGTATTTAGCTGCATCAAGTTAGACTGGAAGCCGACCCCAACATTTATTCGGAAAAGACAAGGCACACGTTGGTGAGATTACAGATGAGTGAGCTTTAAAAAGCATGTTTATTATCAGAACCAAACGCTTAGTAACAGCGCTTACTGTATCAATTATTCTTAGCATAGCGATTATATGACATACAAATAGGCCTTAATATAGATACCATACAAAATAATTGTTCTTGCCTTATCTCTCTACAAAATTTCCTGCGATAACCTTGGATTTACCGCCTCAGTTCAGCTTATCAGCTTATTCAGTTACCTCCCTCCCGTAAGACTGGAAGCCAACCTCAACGTAGTTTGGAAAAGGCTAGGCTGGTGATGATGTTAGCAATTTCTGACTACCTTCACTAAAAATTACCGTAATACATGGAAATACTGTGAACCTGGTGAAGGTTGTGGGGATCCGCTGAATGCGAGACCGGTCAATGTGGCGACACTTGGGGAGGCCTATGTCTAGTAGTGGATGTCTTTCGACTGAAGTGCTGATGATGATGATGTAAATACTGCCGTTGACTACAGGTTTTCAAACAACGACCTTACAACAACGGGTTCAGAAACCCCCGAACTAAAACGGTGAACTTCAAGGATGATTTCTGACAAATGTTTACCGTATTAATTTGTCAAAACGATGTGTATTTTAAACAGAATTAGTTAAACATCCACGAATACGCTTGTATAAACAATATTATAGGTCAAAGTCACGCGTGTTTCCTCTCAAAGGCTTGTCAATGGTCAATTCATTAGAATTGCAATGGCTGTTGGTATGCTAGAAGTATTTGTAGTAGGTTGGTACCTGGTTTCTTGAGGTTCATTAATTTAATGTCCATATTTGGCAATGTATTGATTGAGTCATCGACCAAACACACAGGTATTTTTAAATGATTCAACTGTTTATTTAATCAAACTGTGTATTTCTTACTGAAATAACAGGGTGACGATATGAACACAGCGAAAGTCATCGTTCGTAGTGGTCGGGAAGTTGATTTCCTGCATTCTCTTCTCGTGTATGTTTACTGTGTTTTCATCCCTTTAGTGTATCTCCAGTTGCTGAACTGGTCAGGAAGGAATCAATTCCGAACATTTCTGCTTCTTCGTTTCCCTTACGAGGTGGAACAGATCTTGCATTCGTGTCTCCAGTTCATTTCTGAATGCTTCTCAACCAAGACTTTGTTCTTTGGATGCAGATTTACGTCATTTCATCTATTTAAGAAGACATCCCAGCCCATCATGTTCCCACTGCTGGGACACAGGCCTTATAGTTTAGCCTTAGCAGGGAATAAGGCTATAATCGACCACGCTGCACCACCCAGGCTCACCCAGCGTGGATTATTAGTGAACCCAGTCGAAATCAATAATGATTTATGAATTTAATGACTCAACTAACAAATAAACAAACTCTAAACTTGAAATCTTCGAAGAATAGTAGCGTGTGACGAATTAGTATTTATTTTTAAATCCATAATTATTGAACTTTTATCTAGAATTTGCGGTTTCAAGTCAACTTTATATTTTGCTTGGAACTTGGTGTTTCCTTCTAAGTCTAAGAATAGACTGATTCATGTAAACGGGGGATTAAGGAAAACCATGCAATAAAACATGATCGAATGAACTTTGTATTTAATTCAGGTCAATGGAGTTTATTGTGAATGGAAGAACTGAGCGCATAATTTATGATTAAGTTAATGTGAAGCAGGGGCGGTCCCTTCGGCTTGGTCTTTGTTGCAGTGATCTGAAAATGATTCAGAGTTTTCTCAGAATCGTCCTAAGTTCATGGTATTTGCATTTACAGCTTTTTAAAATAATACTTTTGTAAAAATAACATAATGAAGGAATTTGCGTGATTGTAGAAATAAACGAAATATTTACTGATACAACTTTTTATTATATCGAGTACACAAGCCAACGGATACAGAAGTGACAAGGGGCAGCGCCACCCGTACAATATTAAAGAACTAAAATTGGTTGTGTTCCATTATAATCTTACACATAACAATAATATGCTTGTAATCGCCGAAGGCTTAAGCAGAGATGTTCATATATTACACCTCCACAGTTTAGCTCCCTTGTGATAGGGGTCGAGCTTGTTACCTATTGTTGTTTAAATAATATATCGTACCGCCTATCTCGGGTAGGCAAATACTGAAACGGTGTAATGTCTGGTAAAAATAGGTCACCCAGATTAAACTTCGTTGTGTATTTATACGTATTATCTGCCAATGTCAACAACCTGTGAACGTAAATCTATCTGCTAACCTTGTTAAATCTTACTAGTCTTACTACTATAATAAGTGCAAAAGTTAGTGAGGATGGATTTATGAATTTGTTACTCTTTCACGTAAAAACTACTGAATGGATTTTGATGAAAATTGGTACTTATTGGTAGTACGATCCTGTGGGACTCAGTGGGACAGTTACCGAACTCCACGCGGGTGACGCTGCAGGCAGAACCTAGTATAATAACGAACGTATATAGGTAAGTAGAGAAAAGGCAGAGGTCCTAGACCAAGGAACATTCTATCAGCAAGATCTATCAAAATGTGTATTGGAGTGGCAGAATGAAACATTCTTATATTTGTTGAAAGTTTAAGCAACCCAAAGGGCAAAGATGATGCAACCTTTGGACTCCTCGGTAACCAGTCTCCATCAATTGATCGTGCATACAATCAACCAATCAAACGTAGAATGCAACCAAAATCTATAGAACGCCTACTTGTTTAGCTAACAAGGAGCCAATTGTGGAAAATAGGTCAACGTATGTACGTATATGTTCGAAGACAATTTACTGATGCACCTGGTTACTGTTTAGACCTTGGTAACTAATGCGTAATGGTTATTTATTGCTAAGGAAAAGTAAACATTTCGAGAACATGATATTGTTACGTGGCAATTAATATTTGGAGAGACTTACGCGACTACAAAATACGGTAAGATACCCGTTCTTTCCAAGTTTTTTTTTTTAAATAGACTATCTTGGTATGGTCATGATGAGGATGGACGAGTCGCATGTGACTATAAAAGAGTGAAGAATATAAATGTTGAAGGATGGAGGGGAGAGGAAGACCAAGGAAACGACGGATGGATTGTGTGAGGAATGATATGAGGGAAAAAGGTGTAAATGATTGTGTGACGGTTGACAGGGGAGAATGAAGAAAACAACGTCTTACGTCGACACCAAGTATAATGAGACAGAAAGATGAGCCTGCCGGGGCTGCGGGGCTGTTAGAAAGAGATACCGTGGCCCCGGAACACAAAGGGCGAAGAAGGAACATGGATGGGTTTTAGTCAGTAAAAGTCTGACACTCCCTCCTGCTCCGCCCAGAGCGGGAGGAGTCATTTGATGATTTCCCATTCGAAAAAAAGGACAGGAAGATGGATGGATGGATGGATACGTGACTGCAAAATGTGGTCTCCATATTGGTTAAGCGTAGAGAATTTTCTTTGGAAACGTAAATGTGATTTGTAATTTACGCCCGTAGAAAAGACCAAGTACCTATTGTTTCAGAGATATAGTTGGAGAATCCAATTGGGTTTTTGGGTCTTTTCATGATTAATATTGCGAGGGCTGCGGTGAGATGAGATCATGAGACCCGTTGTGTTTAAGAAATCGATTTTAGTGTTAAATCCCAGCCCCAATTCTGATAATTAGAAAGATTTAGAGAAGTAAACTTCGTGACGTCACGTCGCACCCAATTCGATATAAGTAGAGTGTGTAGAGTAAAGGTGAACGCAGACCGGGCCGCACCGCACGCGCCGCAGTCGCCGCATTCGAATTCTTCTATGCAATCAGCATACAATTCGCACACAGACATAGACACAGATTGCACACAGACACAGATTGCATAGAACTTTATACGAAGAATTCGAATGCGGCGACTGCAGTGCTTCTAGGTCTGCGTTCACCTTAAGTGACTAGTTGACTACTCACGAAATAACAGGTGAAAGCCCTCTTGCACCTCAAATATTCAGCGAAGTCACTAATAGAATGATGTTTTGTTAAGTGCTAAATGCATTTACCTACTGATTTCGCACGACGTGTTAAGTACATCATTCTGAACCCCCTAACTTTTATTTTCGTTTATTTATCTTTAAATACTTGGACTACTATACCACACTACTACACACAGCACACTTCCACACACCACACCACACACCCACAGCACACCACACACCACACCCACACCACACACACTCCACACTCCACACCCCCACCACACACCCACAGCACACCACACACCACACCCACACCAAACAGACTCCACACTCCACACCCCACCACAAACACCCCACACCCGCCCCCCACCCCACACCACACACCCCACACACACACACCCACTCCACACTTCTACTATACTATACTCATTGACATATATATTACTGCGTAAGGACTGGGTGGACCGCATGTTACAATGACGCCTCGAACGTGGTCCCAAAATGGTCTTCCCTATAGCGAACTAAACTAGAACGCGTTCGGCTGTCTTCGGGAGCGGTCGTAAATTTTACAAGCAAAAATGCCAAGTTGTGTCGTGAAGGGATGCGTGAACTACGACAAAAAGCACAATAAAATAAATGATTACATTTCTTATCACCGGTAAGTTAAAAAAAAATATTATATCAACTTCTAACATTATTAAAACAATTTTCTTTCGTATTTGTCTCAACGTTTGGCAAAGACGACGCGAAGCGGCGTGAAAGTTAGACATAACTTTGCAGCGGCGCGCGTTTTAGCCGATGAAATGAAAAGATTTAATAATTCATATCATAAAATTAATTTTATATGTATAAAATAATTTTTATTGTTTCATCATCATCATCATCATTTCAGCCGAAAGACGTCCACTGCTGGACATAGGCCTCCCCCAAGTGTCGCCACATTGAACGGTCCCGTGCGACTCGCATCCAGCGGATTCCCGCAGCCTTCACCAGGTCATCGGTCCACCTAGTGGGAGGCCTTCCAACGCAACGTCTTCCGGTTCGCGGTCGCCACTCCAGAACTTTTCGGCCCCATCGGCCATCCGTTCTGCGAGCAATGTGCCCTGCCCACTGCCACTTAAGTTTGGCAATTCTTCGGGCTACGTCGGTAACCTTGGTTCTCTTGCGGATGTCTTCATTTCTGATTCGATCGCGCAAGGAAACTCCGAGCATAGCCCTCTCCATTGCCCTTTGGGTGACTTTAAGCCTTCTGATGAGGCCCATTGTAAGTGACCACGTTTCGGTCCCGTATGTAATCACTGGCAACACACACTGGTCATAGACTTTCGTCTTGAGACACTGCGGTAGGTTGGACGAGAAGATACTGCGCAACTTCCCGAACGCTGCCCAGCCGAGTCGGATTCGACGATTGACCTCTTTCTCGAAGTTAGACCTACCTAACTGGACCGTTTGTCCCAGGTACACATAATCGTCTACCACTTCGAGTGTAAAGTCTCCGATCTTGATAGGAGTGGGTGTGACATGGGCATTCAACATGACCTTGGTTTTGTCCATGTTCATTTTAAGACCCACTCTTCCGGAAGCTCTACTGAGGTCATCGAGCATTGTACTGAGGTCCTCCATGGTCTCAGCCATGACCACTATGTCGTCGGCAAACCGAAGGTGAGTGATGTACTCGCCATTGACGTTGATGCCTAGCCCTCTCCAGTCCAGAACCTTGAAGACATCCTCCAGTGCAGCAGTAAACAGTTTCGGAGATATGACGTCTCCCTGTCTCACACCTCGCTGCAGGAGGATAGGTTCTGAGACTTGGTCTTGAAGTCGGACTGACATGGTGGCGTTTTTGTACAAACACTTCAACACCTCGATGTACCGATAGTCGATTTGGCACCGTTGGAGAGACTGCAGTACAGCCCAGGTCTCGATCGAATCGAAGGCTTTCTCGTAGTCCACAAACGCTAAACAGAGAGGCAGGTTATACTCTTCGGTCTTCTGTATAACTTGCCGCAGCGTATGTATGTGGTCTACGGTGCTATAGCCTTTTCGGAAACCGGCTTGTTCGGGTGGCTGGAAATCGTCAAACCTGCGCGCGAGACGATTCGTGATGACTCTAGAAAACAACTTGTAGACATGGCTTAGAAGTGAGATGGGCCTATAATTCTTCAACCGGGCATTGTCACCCTTTTTGAAGAAGAGCACCACCACACCCGTGCACCATGCCTGTGGCGTTTTTCCCTCAAGTATGACGGAATTAAACAGCTTCTGAAGGGCCTTAAGTACCGGTTTTCCACCTGCCTTCAGGAGTTCGGCCGTAATTCCGTCATCACCCGGTGCCTTGTTGTTTTTGAGCTGCTTCAGAGCCATCCTAATCTCGTACAGGCTGACGTCCGGAATGTCTTCAGTATAGTGTCGGGTCAGTCTAGCTCTTGGGTCGTTTGCTAGATCTACGACGGGTTTGCTAGTTGACGTGTACAACTGTCCATAGAAGCTCTCGATCTCCCTCAGAAGCTCCGGTTTGGCGGATAAGATCCTACCATCGTCGGTCTTCAGTTTCGTGAGCTGGCTCTGCCCAATAGCCAGATCTCTTGCAAATACCTTGGAGCCTTTATTCCGCTCAATCGCGTCTTTAATACGCTCGGTATTAAAGCGGCGGAGGTCGCTCTTCAAGGATTTAGAGATCCGTCTATTGAGCTGCCGATATTCACACGCCTCGTCTGAAGACTGCAGGATCATCTCACGCCGCTCCTTCATAATTAATAATATTATATTATTAATTTATTGTTTATTACAAGCAAATTAAAATGTGTTTTTATGTACTTACTGGTAAAAATCTATAAGTACAGTGAAAATACGTATATTTGCAGATTTCCTACTGATTCGTCTTACGTACTTACAAGGTTACGTCTAGGGGCAGACCACGCCGATTGACAGCGTAGTTCATAGTAGTTCTAATAGATGGCGTTAGTGTTTCTGTATGGCGACCGCGTTCGGCTAACGTTCGGACGACCGTATCTTTACTATTTAAATCAATGACTATACTATTTTAATAGAGAAAAGTACCTATGAGAAAATGGCCATACATTGCTGATGTACGGTCGAATAAGCTATATTTGGTTTACATTTTACAATGTAATTTGTGGGTTAAACTGAAAACCAAATAGCTTGTTCAACCGTACCTACTAGGATTTTAAAACCACCGTTTTTCATCTTGGCTTTAGTAGTTACTGGACCGTATGTTTCCAAACTTTGAACCTACGCACTCTCTCGCACGTACACAAAAATAACTCCAAATATAATACCTATGTGCAACGTGGATGTGGTTCACTTATCATGGTTAACTGTTGGTTTAGCGATAAACTAGCTAAGTACCAATTAACAGTTGAAAGGTTTTGATAATAATTGTGTACCTATATCGTGGAAACATGACGTGGCCTAGTTATCAGGGTTGTAAAAGTGAGGAATTTATGGATGGATTATTACAAGATTAGTAATGACGGAAAGGAGAAAGCTTTTAAGGAATAAAATAAAACTACTGACCTGATTTTATTAGAATCTGTTTTTTTTTTTTCTTGGCTACCTACAGTTTTTTGTGTTAAACCAATATTTACGAGCGATTCTTTTAAAACTCTTTGTGTTAAACCATGATTTTTTAAGTATGGACTAAATAAAGGGCCTATAGTTACTAGTGTCGCTTTCAAAGTGTTTCGTATTTCTACATCACTTTTAAACAGGATCGACTTAAGCTTTTTGGAAGTGTACTTGCACGACTGCCACATTGGCTGAGTGGTCGCAAGTGAGACTGCTGAGCGTGAGGTCCTGGGTTCGATTCCCGGGTCGGGCAAAGTGTTACTGGGTTTTTCCATCAGGAATTTACTCAGTAGCAGTCACGGAGTCTGGATTTGTGCCTGTCTGATGATAATAGGCTCGCCCCCTATAACATGGCCCTTAAAACATAACTCGCGAAATTTAAAATAATAAAATATCTTTATTTCCCAAAAACACAGATACTTGTACTTTTTTTTTGGGAAATAAAGATGTGTGTACATTTCGCGAGTTACCACCTCTAACTCACTCTTCGGGGATAAGAGGCGTGCTGTTATGTTACTTGTACACAGTTTATGACTTTTGTGATAAAATGTTACTTCGTTATGTCCCTTTCTACTGTTAAACAAAATGTATTAAAGAATAACTGGGCGTGGACGGTGGGCTATGCGGCTAGCGAGTCGTTCAGCAACTCGTCCCACAAGCCTATGGCCCATTTGGGACGAGTTGATGAAAATCTCGCCGTCCGTCCGTCTCATGACTACAGGCCGTGTCGACGGCGCGTTCGTGTTCCACGCGCGCCTCAAAGAGAGTCAGCAAAGGAAGGGGTCCGCAAGGACCGATGCCTGCCGGGGTTGCGGGACTGTTCGAAAGAGATACCGTGGCCTCGGAACACAAAGGGCGATGAAGGAACATGGATGGGTTTTAGTCAGTAAAAGTCTGACACTCCCTCCTGCTCCGTCCAGAGCGGGAGGAGTCATTCGATGATTTCCTGTCCGGAAAAAAAAGGAATAACTGGGCCGGTCAGCAGGGTTATTGTATCTAGAAAGATCCAGCTGATTCGATATAGGTATGCTGTTACTATTGATGTCACATGTCAACTCCACCTAGAAAACATTGCAAATCTTGATCTGTAATGAGAGTTATGTAAAATCTGTCAACGTTTGGCGGTGTGCCAGTCAGAAACCTGGTTTTAAAGGAGATTTTAATGAGCCTTTTTAAAATGATATTATTGTCTTGTTTGATTTTTCTGTAAGTTCATTAAAATCATTTATTAATTCTATACCCGTCGGGTCAAAGTTAGTTTTTTGGTCAGTTTCCTTGAGTTTCTTATCACGTATCATGTGTTTTAATTAACTTAATAGGTAGTCTGAAACCTCAAAGTCTGACCCTGGTGGTCAGACTTTTTTTTTTCTTACCAAAGGGTATCGTATTACTCAGTAACTCGTATAGGTACTGGTATTCAGCTGTATTCAGTTAGACTGGAACCCAACCCCAACATACGTATACAGGGTGTAAAAGACCTCATCACGAAGCCGTCAACTAAGCATTCTGTGCATCAAACTAAGTACCTAACTTTACGCAAAAATTATTACTGGGAAACGACTTTTTTTTTGGGTGAAAAATCATGTTTTGTTGTAGAACTCAATGTAACGCACTCAAAACATTGTGCTGATGGATGGATTGAATAATACGGGGGGGGGGGGTAGAGGTGTTTAAAGTAAAAATCTTTCATTGAAATCTTGTATTAAAAAAAAAACTTTTGGAAAAGAATAGGCAGATGTTGGTAAAGTGAGTGAGATTAAAAGAGTTGTAGTGTATAACTTAATCTATGTTCTAAGTTTGCCTATACCTATTTATGTTACACGTGTAACATACATAGGCAAACTTAGAACATAGCTTATGCACTACAGAGTAATGCCCGACTCGTCAGTGTTATATCTACATCAAACTCTTAGTAACAGCGCTTACTGGGTCAAATCTAAGCATAACGATTATATGACATACGAATAGGTACTTAAGTCTTAAAATAGATATCATACATAATAATTGTATTCTTGCCTTATCTCTCTACAAAACTTGGTATTATTATATCATAGTTCGTAAAATTTACATTAGTATTTCGCGGTAACCTTGGATTTACCGCATCAGTTCTCTAGACACAGGTTTCTTAAAAAAAGAAAGTATGCCTATAAATCAAATAAAACGTCATGTTACAAAAGTTTACGTCATGATCTTCGCGTGAACGATCTGTGTGTTTAGGTAGCGTATAACGTGTCGCTGAAGATACTGTTGCTCAGTTTTCAATATAAACAATTGCCAGTTACTTATTTTTCTGGTGCATAATATAATATCTTTACTGAAGCTGTTGAGAGGCATGCGTAACGAACTGTCGCTGTTCATACAAATCTTTGTTGCTCTAGATCCCATTATTTTTCTTCTCCACTCCTTTAGGACTCAATGATAATTTCAACGGATAAGTGGAAAAACGAATCGCAACAAAATTTTAACTTGAAGTTTTACGGGCAGATTGTTAATTTACTTGTCCAATTTGAAAACTTGCCCGTCAAGTTATTTTGTTTTGAAGTTTAACTTCAAGTGAAAATTTTGTTGCGATTCGTTTTTTCACTTGTCCGTTGTGTAGAAGACGCTCGGGAAGGCCACTTCAAATAATAACGTCAGTTATCGTTTTCACTATTTAGTTTTATTTTTTCACAATCACACACGTTAAAGTATTTCAACACTTGATCGAGCACTGAACAGTTTTATAAAGTTAGAGACAACCTTTCAGCTGGACTGCTGTCGAACGAATGTGCCCCTCGCTATTCGATAACTCCCCACTATAACTCCCACTCTTGCCCCCCTTATTTTGCCACTAAGGTGGTAATTTAACGTGCGAGTCAATACAACTACTTTTAAAGTGTAACAGCTCGGCCATCCGTTCCACAACGAGTCCCATCGTTGAATGTTTTTAATTTTGAGAATACAACCAATAAACATTGTATATAAGTTATGAGGTAACAATCATAAATAAATCATTTTTAATAAATTATTTGCTTAACAATCATAAAAACTATTCAGTTAAAATAACAATCATACAATTCTTCGCTTGAACAATAATCACAAAATATCTCCAACAATTATAACTTAAGACTAGAATTATAACAATATTATCGCTTATAATAACTTAATCATACTAATTTTACATAGCACTGTTGACTCGAGTCTTTACATACCACCAGTCCATGACCTTGACTGGGGCCTTACGAATATATGTTATGATTCTCAAATATTATATACCTATTGGTCGGTTACCTTGACCAATACCAGTCCATGACCTTGACCGGGGTCTTTAAGAATCATAACATATATATTGGTCGGTTACCTTGACCAATACCAGTCCATGACCTTGACTGGGGCCTTATGAATCATTACATAATATGCTATGATTCTTAAATATTATATATTGGTCGGTTACCTTGACCAATACCAGTCCATGACCTTGACTGGGGTCTTTAAGAATCATAACATACATATCGGTCGGTTACCTTGACCAATACCAGTCCATGACCTTGACTGGGATCTTTAAGCGTCATAACGTATATATTGGCCTGTTACCTTGACCAATATATACGGATCTTTTGGAGACACAATGAACCATGACTCAGTCATTGTGAATCCCAATAAATGAATTACTTTAAAAACATCGCCTTTTAAAGTCCTTTTACTAACTTTTATACTTTATTCATGTTTCTCACTATCTTCGTCCTTCTCACTACCTTCGTCATTTTCACTACTTTCATCTTTCTCGCTACATTTATCTTTCTCGCTAATTTCACCTGTCACGCTACATTCATCCTTCTCATTACTTTCATCATCACTTGTTAGTTCATTAGAATCAGAAGCCGGATCACTAAAACTAAGCCACGGGGATATCTTGTCTAGGGATACTATGGCTTCATAACGTCTACCTCTTTTCGTAAGTGGGGTATCCTCGATAACGAACCTATCATTAGGAAGGACTTTTTTAATTCTATAGGGTCCTCTACATTTTGCCTCCAATTTCTTTGATTGACCCTCTATACCCGTAATCGCTCTAATCACCTTTACAAGATCTCCGACACTAAAAGAAACACCCTTTTTTCTCTTTTTGTCAAATCTTTCTTTGTCTTTAATTTGTTGCTCCTTTATCAATTGTTCAACCTCCGACCTAATTTTTGATAAATTATTTTCCGAAGTTGGGGGCAGAATATCAGAGACGATTTCATTCAATTTACCTTGAGATGGGTTTAAAACATTTATACCAAACAACAGTTCTGAGGGTGTTTTTTTTGTAGTGGAATGTGGAGTTGTATTAATTCCTAACTGTATGTTTGCCAAGTGCTCATCCCAACAGCCGTTAGGTTTATCGTGGTTCATGGCTCCTAACGCTGCTAGTATAGTTCGGTTGTAACGCTCTACCTGTCCGTTTGCACGCGGTGTAGCGACGGCGTTATAAATATGTTTAATACCACTAGCCTTTATAAAATCTTTGAAAGTTTTACTTGTAAAACTACTTCCTTGGTCCGTAATAAGTCTACTAGGTGTACCAAAGTAACTAACATGTTCACGAAATACTCTTATGCTGGTGGCAGATTTTGTATTACGAACCGCCGTTAGATTAATGTACTTCGTGAATGCATCGATAATTATTAATATATATGTATTCCCACGCTTTGTTCTAATAAACGGCCCTAAGTGATCAGCATGTATTGTGTGAAATGGTTTGCCGACCTTAGGGATTGGATGTAACTCGCCAGCCTTTGCACCACTGGGTAGTTTATGAAGAGCACATTCCATACATGCCGAAACATATTTTTTTACATAGCGCCGCATCTTGGGGAACCAATATAACGACGATATACGCTCTAGAGTTTTTTCGAAGGCAAAATGCCCGACGTCGTCGTGGTTATTCCTTAAAATCTGCCACCGAGCACCTTTGGGTACAACCCAACGTAAATTGTCTTTGTCAATTATCCGATAAATTCGTCCGTTTTTATTTTTATAATTATTATGTATGTCTGCCATCTCCTTAGTTTTGGGATCATTTAAAATTACAGAAATACGTTTAATCTCATCATCGGCTTGTTGGACAGTAGTTATCCAGTCTTCTGAATTAATAGCAAGGACATCTAAGATATTATTATCATCATAACCGCGATCGCTCTCGATGGGGGCCCTACTTAGAGCATCGACATGCGCCATTTTATCACCTGACCTAAACTCGATTTCGCAGTCAAACTCCTGGAACTGCACCCACCATCGAGCAATACGTGGTATCAAATCGCGCTTGGTCAATGTTGTGCGCAGGGCATTGCAATCAGTGACGATTTTGAATTTTATGCCTAATAGGTATACCCGGAACTTGCTCAGTGAAGAAATAACAGCGAGGGTTTCAAGCTCAAAAGAGTGTAATTTTTGTTCGTCAACGGTCGTTTGTCTACTATAATAAGCCACCGGCTGCAGAGAACCAGTCTCACCCATTTGCATCAGAATACCAGCGACACCTGATTTACTAGCATCAGTATGAAGCTGTGTCTCTGCATCCGGTCTATACAATGCCAAAACAGGGCGTTCTATTAAACATTTCTTTAATTGCCCAAACGCATCCGACTCTTCCTTGCTCCATTTCCACGTCTGATTTTTTTTAAGAGGCCCGTCAAGGGACGTGCTATGGTAGCAAACCCTCGGACAAACCTCCTAAAGAAGCTTGCCAACCCAAGAAATCTCCTAACCTCGTGTATATTTTTGGGTACGGGAAATTTTGACACGGCTTCTATCTTAGATGAGCCTGGTCTAATGCCAAACTCACTAACTTCAAACCCCAAATAATCTATTTTATTGTAGAAAAAGTTACACTTGCTCATTTTTAATGTTAAACCACCTGCTCTTAGTAATTTTAATACTTCCTCTAGCCTCGTAATACCTTCTTCAAATGAACTAGCTGGGATTAATACATCGTCCATAAATATAAGTGCGTACTTCGCTTGTGATTTTTGTAATATTTTGTTCACAGTGCGTTGGAAAACGGAAGGTGCATTTACTAAGCCGAAAGGCATCCTATTATACTCATATTGCCCATCAGGCGTTACAAAAGCTGTTTTGTCGCGGGAATTTTCGGCAATAGGGATCTGATAGTACCCTGAATACATATCTAATGTGATAAATAGATTACTGCCAGCTAACATATCTAGTTGGTCCTCTATCCTAGATAGAGGATAGTGCTCCCGAATGGTTTTTCTATTAAGAGCGCGATAGTCCACGCACAACCGCTTCTCACCGGACTTTTTATTAACCAATACGATAGGGCTTGCGTATGGGGAATTGGACTCTCTAATAATATTTGCGTCTAACATCTCTTGAACCATTGTACGTACGTGTACGCGTTCTGTTTGCGACAGTCGATATGGGCGATAGACAACTGGTTCGGAATCTTTGAGATTGATCACCATTTCAGTTGTTGTAGTAAACCCCAAGTCCTTTAAATTGGAAGAAAAGCAGTCTTTATATTTGTTTAGTAATTGTTTAAGAATTTCTATTTGTTCAGACGTAATATTATCCCCACACTTAAATGGTGATTCATCCAAGTTTCCTTCATGGAACTCCTGAACGGTTTTAATTTGCAGGCATTTGTCTACATTATGACCACGTGTTACTAACTCGTCCTTTCGAATAACTATATTTTTATTAGTAATATTTTGTATAAGAATATTCCCAAGACCCAGCTTCAATTCATATTCGCCAGGCAATAAATAATGTTCTGAACCGGGACACCCTCTAACCGAACCATGAATATAAACTTGACCGGTATACTCATACGGGTACTTTACGGGGATGACTCTAAGATCACCCGGAGCGATATTTGTATCCGAGAGACTAACCAGAGGAAACTTGACGCTTTCACTGACTGGAGTTTCAACTTTTTGAAATATACCATCAGTGGCAGTCTTAATAATTCTTATAGATGGTCTTTCCGTGTATGTGTGACCCAGTAATACAGGGATATTTATAAGTTCATCAGCGACTACTAGTATTTCCACATCGTTTTGCACAACTCCCTGAATCTCAATAGTTACATAAGCTAAACCTAATGGTTGATATGGCACATTACCTAGACCCTTAAGCAATGGTGTTTTTACAGTTTGCCATTTTATTCCTAATTTACAAGCGTCACTATGTCGGATTAGGGTGCCATCACTTCCGAGGTCAACATGACATTCTGTAATACAGTCATTTAACTTTATCGGCATCTTATATTTATAATTTGATTTTTGAGTATCATTATCAATTTGCATCACAGTTTTAGTGAAAACTTCGGAAGCGTCACTCTTATCCTTTTTATTTGGACAATTTTTATCTAAGTGCCCTAGCCAATTACATTTGGTACATTGTAGTTTAGGTTTAGTGCATTTAAAAAATGGGTGCCCTGTTCCTTGCAGTTGTAGCATACAACGCGATTATACCTAGAACTCGACTGGGTATTATTAGGGTTAGGTAATACCCTTTGTGTACTTTGAGTAACTGTACGTTTGTCCTTATCCTTATTTTTTGAATTTTCCGGAAGAGCTTTATCTTGGCCACTTTTCACGGTCTTAAAAAATTTTAAAACTTGTTCAGGTTCCGCAAACTCAACCGCTTGAGCGCCTAACCTTACTCCACGATCGTCAATACCAGCAATTAAACAATCAACGGCACGTCTTTCCGTAATATTACACCGGTTCAACAGGTTCATTTTGGAGTAATAATACAATTCCAACGATTCCCCGTATCTAACTCTCAAACTTAACATTTCATTTAATAAATCCGCATAATTTTCTCGGGTTGGAAAAGATTCCTTAAGTTTATGTTTCCATTCCGCCCAGGAGAACAGTACTGTAGGTAATCCCTGATACCAAGATTTGGCTACACCACTCAACTTTGGTAAGGCATAGTGGATCAACTGCCTATCGTTCCATTCATAAATGTGAGCGCATTCCTCAACTTTGTTGATCCATGCATCAATCGTCTGTTCTTTCGTCATTGGGTCGTATTCGGGTATGACATTATGGAGAACGGGAAACTTATCCCGTTCACCACCATTCTTCATATCTTTCATAATATCGACAAATTGTCTCAACAACATATTTTGGCTATCGTACCTGCGAGAACGTTTTGGCCTACGTTCACTTCCAGTAGAAGAACTACTGCTAGGTTCCCGCCTCTTTTCCTGTCGCCGGCGGTTTTTGCGGCGGCGACGGGATGCTCGTTCGTCATTGCTGCTACTAGAGCGGCTCGGTGGGCGTCGACTTTCTTCACGACGACCCCTTTTTGAAGCTCTCGGTAACTCCGGTGTGCCACTTCGAGTTGCTTCACTTCTTGGCATTTTTATCTAGGGCTCACAAAAGAAAAAAAACACTATTTAGAATTACCTCTGAAATGCAAAGACTTATTTAAGACATTAAGGATATTTACCTTTCAAAGTATTTATTATTCATTATTACGTAGCTAAAGAAGCCTTCATAAATGTTAAAAATTCAAATATTCATATCAAATTGTTCATAAAAACCGTTATGTTATGGATGGATTAAAAGTTTTAAGAGATAAGAAATGCTTATTCTACATGTAAATAAAATTCATTGTTACGTAGGGTATTTGCCCGGTTTCAAACATGATATCATCAACTTTATCAGTCGTAGATAAATTATGATCCCCTGTCATTAGTCTGTAAGTTACACCTTTACACTTTGCACAATAAAAAAAAAATTAAATTCTTGTAGTAATGAATACCAAATAAAAAAATAGAAAAAAAATACGGTCTATTAGGTTACCTTTTGGCGCAGGGAGAGCAATTTACAGATGTATTTGCCCAATTAATCCCACTTCTGAGATGTAAAAGACGCTCGGGAAGGCCACTTCAAATAATAACGTCAGTTATCGTTTTCACTATTTAGTTTTATTTTTTCACAATCACACACGTTAAAGTATTTCAACACTTGATCGAGCACTGAACAGTTTTATAAAGTTAGAGACAACCTTTCAGCTGGACTGCTGTCGAACGAATGTGCCCCTCGCTATTCGATAACTCCCCACTATAACTCCCACTCTTGCCCCCCTTATTTTGCCACTAAGGTGGTAATTTAACGTGCGAGTCAATACAACTACTTTTAAAGTGTAACAGTTGCGATTCGTTTTTCCACTTGACCGTTGACGTTTCACTTTTATATGTATGTGTCCCAAGTCTCAACACACTTTTTTTTTGCGATTAGTTTTTTCACTTGTCCGTTGCGATTCGTTTTTCCACTTGTCCGTTGACGTTTCACTTTTATATGTATGTGTCCCAAGTCTCAACACACTTTTTTTTTTCGCATGTTTACTGCAAATTATGATTTGGTTAGGTCAGGTACATTTTAAATGAATGAAACTTTTATAAAAAAAAATATCTTTAAAAAAAAACTACTGAACGGTTTTGGATGAAATTTAGCACACAGATATTTTATAACCTGGATTAACACATAGGATTTTTATTCCGGTAGTAAGATCCCATCGGACAATAGGGAATATGCGTAAAACACAAAACTCTTTTTATTTATTAACAATGCCTTGTATTGGCGCATAAAAACATTGTGGTACACTTGTTTAAGTTTCTAATACATCACTTATTTTACAATTTACTATTTTTAAAGCATGTTTTTGGTTAAACAGAACGCACTCTCAAAACACACCGTCATCGATAACGCCGTATTGACGTCAAAGTCCATTGTGTCAAAAAAACACTTTTTAAATTTGAAAAGTGCTTAAAGTTTTACTAACATTATTTTTATATTATATAAAACTACAAAGCCACTGACTCACTCACTGATTGACATGTCGTTTCTCGGAATGGGTGAGAGATGGGTTAGGGGAATGTTTGGGAAAAATGTAGAGTACCATAGAGTGAGTAGAGGAAAATTATAGAGGAGATTCAAATCCAAGATGGCGGCCGAGTCCATTTCCGGTTTCGGTGGGGAAAAGACTTGGACGAATTTCGACTCACAGGTCCCATACAAAATCTAGAATAATTTTTAAAAAAAGTAAAAAAAAAAAAAAAAACAAGATGGCGGCTGCACTGGGACGTTTTGAAATCTTCGACTTTTTGCACTAAACTTTGACGAATTGTTTTGTTCTACCGATTTCAAAAGTTGGCAACACCAATAACACGTGTCGGTGGCTTATATCCTTGAGATTTCAGAAAAATTGTGACTTTTCAGAAAAACAAAATGGCGAACAGTATGGCGGCCATCTTGTAAAAAGTTGTAATTTTCAATTTTTTTCAAATCCCTTTTTCGGTTAGTTGGCAACATCTGATGGGTTTGAGTTGTACCGAGCGGTTGTGTGGTTTATAAAGGAGTGTTGCATGGTGAGAAAAAAATCCCAATTTTTAGGGTATTTTGCCAGATTTTTCCCAAAAACATGAAAAGTAGAAATAACGACATTTTGAATAAAAACTTTGACTAGCTGGCCACATTGGGGTCCCCCAAATGACATTTGACCATTTTGGTTTGTTTTAGTTGGCAACCCCAAAAAATATTTAATATTTTAATTTTTGGGACTTTTTGGGTTTGGCGAGTTCTTTTGTTCTACCAAACTCAAAAGTTGGCAACACCACGCACACCGGTCGGTAGCCTATATCCTTGAAATTTTAGGAAAATTATGACTTTTCAGAAAAACAAGATGGCGGACGCTGTGGCGGCCATTTTGTAAAAACTTGAAATTTCGACTTTTTTCAAATCTATTTTTCGTGTAGTTGGCAACATATCACTGGTTCAAAATGTACCAAGTGGTAGTGTGTCTTTTTGAGTAGTGTTGCCTGAAGCAAAAAAAATTCCCATTTTTAGGGTACTTTTCTAGATTTTGCCCAAAAACATGAAAAGTAGAAATAACGATATTTTGAATAAAAACTTTAACTAGAGGGTAACATTGGGATGTTTCAAATGACATTTGACCATTTTCATCACTTTGAGCTGGCAACCCCGAGAGCCATTGGGGTTTGAATTTTCGGGTCAGACCCGACTTTGGCGAGTTCTTTTGTTCTATCAATCTCAAAAGTTGGCAACACCACGTACACCGGTCGATAGCCTATATTCTTGAGATTTCAGGAAAATTATGACTTTTTAGAAAAACAAGATGGCGGACAGTGTGGCGGCCATCATGTAAAATTGACAAAAAATCCCAATTTTCGACACGAGTAATGGGACAGCTGGCATCCCCCCACTGGATTGTGTTGTATGAACCGGTTGTGTGTATTGTTGAGGAGTGTTGCCTGGTGCAAAAATTCTCCCCTATTTTGGGGTAATTTTCCCAATCTTCCCTAAAAACATGAAAAGTAGAAATAACGATATTTTGAATAGATACTTTGATTAACCGGCAACATTGGGGTGCCCAAAATGACTTTTGACCATTTTCATTACTCTCAGCTGGCAACCCCGAGAGCCATTGGGGTTTGAATTTTCGGGTCAGACCCGACTTTGGCGAGTTCTTTTGTTCTACCAAACTCAAAAGTTGGCAACACCAAGTACACTGATAGGTAGCCTATATCCTTGAAATTTTGAGAAAATTATGACATTTCAGAAAAACAAGATGGCGGACAGTGTGGCGGCCATCTTGTTGAAATGACGAAAAATCCCAATTTTCGACACAATAAATGTTACAGTTGGCATCCCCCGACTGGATTGTGTTGTATGAACTGTTTGTGTGTATTGCCGAGGAGTGTTGCCTGGTGCAAAACTTCTCCCCACTTTTGGGGTAATTTTGACCAAAAACATGAAAAGTAGAAATGACGTTATTTTAAATGGAAATTTTGCATAACCACCAAGAATGGGGTGCCCGAAATAACTTTTGACCATTTTCATCACTCTCAGCTGGCAACCCCGAGAGCCATTCGAGCTTGAATTTTCGGGTCGGACCCGACTTTGGCGAGTTCTTTTGTTCTACCAAAGTCAACGTACAGCCACCGTGTTTTTACTGACAGGTAGCTTATATCCTGGTTACTTTAGAAAAATTGTGACATTTTAGAAATTCAATATGGCGGCTGTGCCACTTCCGGTTTCCAAAACCTTGTCCGATTGGGGTCGTTCAAGCGGTTCATCCCACTGAGGGGTATTAGTTTGTAATGGTTTTTTGGATTAGTAAACAAGAAACTTCCACGTGTGGGGTAAAAGTGCCAAACCCCACCTTTTTCCCCCCCTTCTCCCCCCCTTCCTATCTCGTTACACGGAAACTAAGAGACCCATGTTCTGTTTTTTTACGGATTCGTATAGAGGAGGCTTGGAAAAGTAAAAACCATTTTTTAAAGTTGTCCCCCTTGACCCCCTTCTCTACCCCTGTAGGCGTATCTCGAAAAATAAGGGGTCATGTTTTTTTTTTTTAGGTTCATAAAAAGAGGCCCAGAGTTAATAAAACTAATTTTTCAATACCCTCTCTCCCCCCCTTGAGCCCCTCTCTCCACCCCTTTTTATACAACTGAAAAATCTTTTGTTTTTTACCTAAAACTATTGAGGGGTGTTGAAATTTGTATACCTTCCCCTCCCCACCCCAACCTCTCCTAAAATTGAAAGGGCTGTAACTTCATAACGGTTAGAGATAGCAATTAGGTGTTTAAACAAATTATATAGTATGCGTCGAAACTTGTCCGGTCTCCGATGGTGGTACGGCAACGATAGCTTTCTGATGGTAGGTAGGTCCTGAATGGAGCAAACCTGCGAGATCGAGTGAAGCGAAGGGGGAGGTGGCGAGCGAAGCGAGCCGGCGACCTCCATTGCGTAACCAAGGTTGAGTGGGTGAAGCGTAACTTAGAGGTGACTATGCATTCTGTAAAAATATTTTCTCAAAAAAAGAAAGGGCTGTAACTTCATAACGCTTAGAGATTAGCCATTAGGTGTTTGAACAAATATTATAGTAAGTGTCAAAATCTGTCCGGTGGTGGTAGGGATAAGGTCAAGATAGTTTATTGGTCTGAGTTTATAATGAAAGTTTTAGATTGTTTTAGCGGATCTTAAGGGTTCTTAGACTGCTTCATACGTATTTAAGGGTTCCTAAAGACTTGGATGAATTTCGACTCATAGGTCCCATACAAACTTTTTGTACTAAACTTTGACGAATTATTTTGTTCTACCGATTTAAAACGTTAGCAACACCACTTACACCAGTCGTTGGCCTATAACCTTGAAATTTGGTTGAGGAGTGTTGCCTGGTGCAAAAATTCTCTTCACTTTTGGGGTAATTTTACCAGATTTTCCTCGAAAACGTGAAAAGTAGAAATTACGACATTTTAAATGGAAATTTTGGGTAACCACCAAGAATCGGATGCCCAACATGACTCATGACCATTTTCATCACTCACAGCTGGCAACCCTGAGAGCCATTGGGGCTTGAATTTTCGGGTCAGACTCGACTTTGGCGAGATCTTTTGTTCTACCAAACACAAAAGTTTGCAACACCACGTACACAGGTATGTAGCCTATATCCTTGAAATTTCAGGAAAATTATGAATTTTCAGAAAAACAAGATGGCGAACAGTGTGGCGGCCATCTTGTAAAAATTACAAAAAATCCCAATTTTCGACACGATAAATGGGACAGCTGGCATCCCCGCACTGGATTGTGTTGTATGAACTGGTTGTGTGTATTGCCAAGGAGTGTTGCCTGGTGCAAAAGTTCTTCCCACTTTTGGAGTAATTTTCCCAGATCTTCCCCAAAACATGAAAAGTAGAAATGACGACATTTTCAATAGAGACTTTGACTAGCCGGCAACAGTGTGGTCTCCCAAATGACATTTGACCATTTTCATTACTTTGAGCTGGCATCCCCGAGAGACATTGGGGTTTGAATTTTCGGGTCAGACCCAAGTTTGGCGAGTTCTTTTAATCTACCAAATTCAAAAATTGGCAACACCAAGTACACAGATCGGTAGCCTATATCCTTGAAATTTTGGGAAAATTATGACATTTAAAAAAAACAAGATGGCGGACAGTGTGCCGGTTGTAGAAATGACGAAAAATCCCAATTTTCGACACAATAAATGGGACAGTTGGCATCCCCCGACTGGATCGTGTTATATGAACCGGTTTAGGATATCGTCAAGGAGTATTGCCTGGTGCTACATTTTTTCCCAGTTTTAGGGTATTTTTCCAGATTTTCCCCAAAAACATGAAAAGTAGAAATTACCACATTTTAAATGGAAATTTTGCATTACCACCAAGAATGGGGTGCCCGAAATTGCTTTTGACAATTTCATCACTCTCAGCTGGCAACCCCGAGAGCCATTGGGGCTTGAATTTTCGGGTCAGACCCGACTTTGACGAGTTCTTTTGTTCTACCAAAGTCAACGTACAGCAACCGTGTTTTTACTGACAGGTAGATGGCATCCTGGTTATTATAGAAATTTTTTGACATTTCAGCAATTCAAGATGGCGGCCGTGCCATTTGCGGTTTCCGAAACCTTGCTCGAATACTACTCACTGAGATAATTGTTCTCTCAGATGGTGGAGGGGAGGGGGGTATTTTTTGACAGATTCGTAAACAAGTAATTCTCACAACTATGAAATAAGTGCCAAGCCTCCCCTTTTGGCCCCCTTCCTGCCCCTCCCTATCGTATCTCGGAAACTAAGAGACCCATATTTTGTTTTTTTTTTACGGATTTACACCGGTCGGTAGCCTATATCCTTGAAATTTAGGGAAAATTATGACATTTCAGAAAAAAAAGATGGCGGACAGTGTGGCGGCCATCTTGTAGAAATGACGAAAAATCCCAATTTTCGACACAATAAATGTTACAGTTGGCATCCCCCGACTGGATTGTGTTGTATGAACTGGTTGTGTATATTGCCGAGGAGTGTTGCCTGGCGCAAAACTTCTCCCTACTTTTGGGGTAATTTTGACCAAAAACATGAAAAGTAGAAATGACGTTATTTTAAATGGAAATTTTGCATAACCACCAAGAATGGGGTGCCCGAAATGACTTTTGACCATTTTCATCACTCTCAGCTGGCAACCCCGAGAGCCATTCGCGCTTGAATCTTCGGGTCGAACCCGACTTTGGCGAGTTCTTTTGTTCTACCAAAGTCAACGTACAGCCACCGTGTTTTTACTGACAGGTAGCTTATATCCTGGTTACTTTAGAAAAATTATGACATTTTAGAAATTCAATATGGCGGCTGTGCCACTTCCGCTTTCCAAAACCTTGTCCGATTGGGATCGTTCAAGCGGTTCATCCCACTGAGGGGTATTAGTTTGTAATGGTTTTTTGGATAAGTAAACAAGAAACTTCCACGTGTGGGGTAAAAGTGCCAAACCCTACCTTTTTGCCCCCCTTCTCCCCCCCTCCCTATCTCGTTAGTCGGAAACTAAGAGACCCATGTTCTGTTTTTTTACGGATTCGTATAGAGGAGGCTTGGAAAAGTAAAAATCATTTTTTTAAAGTTGTCCCCCTTGACCCCCTTCTCTACACCTGTAGGCGTATCTCGAAAAATAAGGGGCCATGTTATTTTTTTTTTCAGATTCATAAAAAGAGGCCCAGAGTTAGTAAAACTAATTTTTCAATACCCTCTCTCCCCCCCTTGAGCCCCTCTCTCCACCCCTTTTTATACAACTGAAAAATCTTTTGATTTTTACCTAAAACTATTGAGGGGCGTTGAAATTTGTATACCTTCCCCTCCCCACCCCATCCTCCCCTAAAATTGAAAGGGCTGTATTGTAACTTCATAACGGTTAGAGATAGCAATTAGGTGTTTAAACAAATTATATAGTTGGCGTCGAAACTTGTCCGGTCTCCAACGGTGGTACGGCAACGATAGCTTTCCGATGGTAGGTAGGTCCTGAATGGAGCAAACCTGCGAGATCGAGTGAAGCGAAGGGGGAGGTGGCGAGCGAAGCGAGCCGGCGACCTCCATTGCGTAAACAAAGGTTGAGTGGGTGAAGCGTAACTCAGAGGTTACTATGTACATTCTGAAAAAATATTTTCTCAAAAAAAGAAAGGGCTGTAACTTCATAACGGTTGGAGATAGCCATTAGGTGTTTGAACAAATATTATAGAAGGAGTTGAAACCTGTCCGGTGGTGGTACCGGTAAAGCGAAGAGAGGAGCGGGCGAGCGAAGCGAGCCGGTGACCTCTGTAGCGTAGGAATAAGGTCACGTTAGGTTTCCGGTGGTAGGTAGGTCCTAAGTGGAGTGAAGGGGGGAGGTGGCGAGTGAAACGAGCCGGCGACCTCCGTAGCGTAATTATTTATTTATTTTATTTATTTTATATTATATAAAACTACAAAGCCACTGACTGACTGATTGACATGCCGTTTCTCGGAACGGGTGAGAGATGGGTTAGGGGAATGTTTGGGAAAAATGTAGAGTACCATAAAGTGAGTAGAGGAAAATTATAGAGGAGAATCAAATTCAAGATGGCGGCCGAGTCCATTTCCGGTTTCGATGGGGAAAAGACTTGGACGAGTTTCGACTCGTAGGTCCTATTCAAAATCTAGAACGGTTTAAAAAAAAAGTAAAAAAAAAAAAAAAACAAGATGGCGGCTGCTCTGGGACGTTTTGAAATCTTCGACTTTTTGCACTAAACTTTGACGAATTGTTTTGTTCTACCGATTTCTAAAGTTGGCAACACCAATTGCACCGGTCGGTGGCTTATATCCTTGAGATTTCAGGAAAATTGTGACTTTTCAGAAAAACAAAATGGCGAACAGTATGGCGGCCATCTTGTAAATAGTTGGAATTTTCGACTTTTTCCAAATCCATTTTTCGGGTAGTTGGCAACATCCAACGGGTTCGAGTTGTACCGAGTGGTTAAGTGTTTCATCAAGGAGTGTTGCCTGGTTTGAAAAATTTCCCCATTTTTTGGGAAGTTTCCCAGATTTCTCCCAAAAACATGAAAAGTAGAAATAACGATATTTTGAATGGAGACTTTGACTAGCTGGCAACATTGGGGTGCCCCAAATGACATTTGACCATTTTGATAAGTTTTAGTTGGCAACCCCAAAAAATATTGAATATTTTAATTTTTGGGACTTTTTGGCTTTGGCGAGTTCTTTTGTTCTACCAAACTCAAAAGTTGGAAACACCACGTAAACCGATCGGTAGCGTACATCCTTGACATTTCAGGAAAATTATGACTTTTCAGAAAAACAAGATGGCGGACGCTGTGGCGGCCATTTTGTAAAAACTTGAAATTTCGACTTTTTTCAAATCTATTTTTCGTGCAGTTGGCAACATCTGAAGGGTTTGAGCTGTACTGATCGGTTATGTGTTTTGTTAAGGAGTGTTGCCTGGTGCAAAAAATTTCCCCAATTCTAGGGTACTTTACCAGATTTTCCCCGAAAACGTGAAAAGTAGAAATAACGATATTTTGAATGGAGACTTTGACTAGCCGGCAACATTGGGGTGCCCCAAATGACATTTGACCATTTTCATCACTTTGAGCTGGCAACTCCGAGAGCCATTGGGGTTTGCATTTTCGGGTCAGACCCGACTTTGGCGAGTTGTTTTGTTCTACCAAACTCAAAAGTTGGCAACACCACGTACAGAGGTATGTAGCCTATATCCTTGAGATTTCAGGAAAATTATGACTTTTCAGAAAAACAAGATGGCGAACAGTGTGGCGGCCATCTTGTAAAAATTACAAAAAATCCCAATTTTCGACACGATAAATGGGACAGCTGGCATCCCCCCACTGGATTGTGTTGTATAAACCGGTTGTGTGTATTGCCAAGGAGTGTTGCCTGGTGCAAAAATTCTCCCCACTTTTGGGGTAATTTTCCCAGATCTTCCCCAAAACATGAAAAGTAGAAATGACGACATTTTCAATAGAGACTTTGACTAGCCGGCAACATTGGGGTGCCCCAAATGACATTTGACCAATTTCATCACTTTGAGCTGGCAACTCCGAGAGCCATTGGGGTTTGCATTTTCGGGTCAGACCCGACTTTGGCGAGTTGTTTTGTTCTACCAAACTCAAAAGTTGGCAACACCACGTACACAGGTATGTAGCCTATATCCTTGAGATTTCAGGAAAATTATGACTTTTAAGAAAAAACAAGATGGCGGACAGTGTGGCGGCCATCTTGTAAAAATGACAAAAAATCCCAATTTTCGACACGAGTAATGGGACAGCTGGCATCCCCGCACTGGATTGTGTTGTATGAACCGGATGTGTGTATTGCCAAGGAGTGCTGCCTGGTGCAAATTTTTTCCTCATTTTAAGGGTGTTTTACCATATTTTCTCCAAAAACATGAAAAGTAGAAATAACGATATTTTGAATAGAGACTTTGACTAGCCGGCAAGATTAAGGTTCTTCAAATGACATTTGACCATTTTCATCACTCTCAGCTGGTAACCCCGAGAGCCATTGAGGCTTGAATTTTCGGGTCAGACCCGACTTTGGCGAGTTCTTTTGTTCTACCAAACTCAAAATTTGACAACACCAAGTACACCAGTCGGTGGCCTGTATCCTTGAAATTTCAGGAAAATTGTTACTTTACAGAAAAACAAGATGGCGGACAGTGTGGCGGCAAGCTTGTAAAAATGACAAAAAATCATAATTTTCGACACGAGTAATGGGACAGCTGGCATCCCCCCACTGGATTGTGTTGTATGAACTGGTTGTGTGTATTGCCAAGAAGTGTTGCCTGGTGCAAAAATTCTCCCCACTTTTGGGGTAATTTTCCCCAAAAACATGAAAAGTAGAAATGACGACATTTTAAATGTAAATTTTGCATAACCACCAAGAATGGGGTGCCCGAAATGACTTTTGACCATTTTCATCACTCTCAGCTGGCAACCCCGAGAGCCATTGGCGCTTGAATCTTCGGGTCGGACCCGACTTTGGCGAGTTCTTTTGTTCTACCAAAGTCAACGTACAGCCACCGTGTTTTTACTGACAGGTAGATTATATCCTGGTTACTTTAGAAAAATTGTGACATTTCAGAAATTCAATATGGCGGCCGTGCCTCTTCCGGTTTCCAAAACCTTGTCCGATTGGGGTCGTTCAAGCGGTTCATCCCACTGAGGGGTATTAGTTTGTAGCGGTTTCTAAGGTTCCGTACCCAAAGGGTAAAAACGGAACCCTATTACTAAGACTTCGCTGTCTGTCCGTCTGTCTGTCCGTCTGTCCGTCTGTCTGTCACCAGGCTGTATCTGATGAACCGTGACAGCTAGACAGTTGAAATTTTCACAGATGATGTATTTCTGTTGCCGCTATAACAACAAATACTAAAAACAGAATAAAATTAATATTTAAGGGGGGCTCCCATACAACAAACGTGATTTTTTTGCCGTCTTGTCTAATGTATAGATAATGGTACGGAACCCTTCGTGCGCCAGTCCGACTCGCACTTGGCCGGTTTTTTTTTGGATTATTAAACAAGAAACTTCTACGTGTGGGGTAAAAGTGCCAAGCCCCACCTTTTTGCCCCCCTTCTCCCCCTCCATTTCTCGTAACTCGGAAACTAAGAGACCCATGTTCTGTTTTTTTACGGGTTCGTATAGAGGAGGCTTGGAAAAGTAAAAACCATTTTTCAATGTTGTCCCCCTTGGCCCCCTTTTTTTTTATTTTTTTCGGATGGGAAATCCTCAAATAACTCCTCCCAGCTCTGGGCGGAGCAGGAGGGAGTGTCAGACTTTTACTGACTAAAACCCATCCATGTTCCTTCATCGCCCTTTGTGTTCCGGGGCCACGGTATCTCTTTCGAACAGTGCCACAACCTCGGTCCCCCTTGACCCCCTTCTCTACGCCTGTAGGAGTATCTTGAAAAATAAGGGGCCATGAATTTTTTTTTTTCAAATTCATAAAAAAGAGCCCAGAGTTAGTAAAAAATATTTTTTCAATACTCCCCCCTCTCCGCCCCTTGAGCCCCTCTCTCCACCCCTTTTTATACAACTGAAAAAACTTTTGATTTTTACCTAAAACTATTGAGGGGCGTTGAAATTTGTATACCTTCCCCTCCCCGCCCCAACTTACCCTAAAATTGAAAGGGCTGAAACTTCATAACGGTTAGAGATAGCAATTAGGTGTTTGAACAAATTATATAGTAGGCGTCAAAACTTGTCCGGTCTCCGATGGTGGTACGGCAACGATAGCTTTCCGATGGTAGGTAGGTCCTGAATGGAGCGAACCTGCGAGATCGAGTGAAGCGAAGAGGGAGGTGGCGAGTGAAGCGAAGCGAGCCGGCGACCTCCATTGCGTAACCAAGGTTGAGTGGGTGAAGCGTAACTCAGAGGTGACTATGTACATTCGGAAAAAATATTTTCTCAAAAAAAAAGGGCTGTAACTTCATAACGCTTAGGTGTCAAAATCTGTCCGGTGGTGGTAGGGATAAGGTCAAGATAGTTTATAGGTCTGTTTTTTAATGAAGGTTTTAGATTGTTTTAGCGGATCTTAAGGGTTCTTAGACTGCTTCATACTGATTTAGGGGTTCCTAAAGACTTGGATGAATTTCGACTCATAGGTCCCATAAAAACTTTGTGTACTAAACTTTGACGAATGATTTGGTTCTACCGATTTAAAATGTTAGCAACATCACTTACACCAGTCTTGGCCTATAACCTTGAAATTTTAGGAAAATTGTTACTTTTCAGAAAAACAAAATGGCGAACAGTGTGGCGGCCATCTTGTAAAAACGACGAAAACTCCCAATTTTCAACACGATAAATGGGACAGCTGGCATCCCCCGACTGGATTATGTTGTATGAACTGGTTGTGAAAAAAAACAAGATGGTGGACAGTGTGGCGGCCATTTTGTAAAAAGTTGGAATTTCGACTTTTTTCAAATCCATTTTTCGTGTAGTTGGCAACATCTCACTGTTTCATGTTGAACTGAGTGGTTATGTGTTTCGTCAAGCAGTGTTGCCTGGTACAAAAATAATCCCCACTTTTGGGGTATTAATCCAGATTTTCTCCGAAAACGTGAAAAGTAGAAATAACGATATTTTGAATAGAGACTTTGTTTAGCCGGCAACATTGGAGTGCCTCAAATGACATTTGACCATTTTCATCACTTTGAGCTAGCAACATCGAGAGCCATTGGGGTTTGAATTTTCGGGTCAGACCCGACTTTGGCGAGTTCTTTTGTTTTATCAAACTCAAAAGTTTTCAATACCACGTACACCAGTCGGTAGCTTATGTCCTTGAAATTTCAGGAAAATTATGACTTTTCAGAAAAACAAGATGGTGGACCCTGTGGCGGCCATTTGTAAAAGTTGAAATTTTGGACTTTTTCAAATCCATTTTTCGTGTAGTTGGCAACATCTGACGGGTTCGAGTTGTACCAAAAGGTTTTGTGTTTTGTCAAGGAGTAATGCCTGGTTTAAAAAAATTACCAATTTTTTGAGTGTTTACGCAGATTTTCCCCAAAAACATGAATAGTAGAAAGAACGACATTTTGAATGGAGACTTTGACTTACTGGCAACATTAAGGTCCCCCAAATGACATTTGACTATTTTCATCACTTTCAACTGGCAACACCGAGAGCCATTGGGGCTTGAATTTGCGAGTCAGACCCGACTTTGACGAGTTCTTTTGTTCTACCAAACTCAAAAGTTTGCAACACCAAGTACACCAGTCGGTGGCCTGTATCCTTGAAATTTCAGGAAAATTGTGACTTTTCAGAAAAACAAGATGGCGGACAGTGTGGCGGCCATCTTGTAAAAATGACGAAAAATCTCGACGCGATAAATGGGACAGCTGGCATCGCCCGACTGGATTGTGTTGTATGAACTGGTTGTGTATTTCATCAAGGAGTATTGCCTTGTGCAAAAATTCTCCCCACTTTTAGGGTAATTTTCCCCAAAAACATGAAAAGTAGAAATGACGACATTTTAAAAGGAAATTTTGCATAACCACCAAGGATGGGGGGGTGCCCGAAATGACTTTTGACCATTTTCATCACTCTCAGCTGGCAACTCCGAGAGCCATTGGTGCTTGAATTTTCGGTTTAGACCCAACTTTGGCGAATTCTTTTGTTCTACCAAAGTCAAAGTACAGCCACCGTGTTTTTACTGACAGGTACCTTGTATCCTGGTTACTTTAGAAAAATTGTGACATTTTAGAAATTCAAGATGGCGGCCGTGCCCTTTCCGGTTTATTACCACTCACTCACTGACGTAATTGTTCTCCCAGATGGTGGAGGGGGAGGGGGTTATATTTTGGCAGATTCGTAAACAAGTAACTCTCACGAGTGGGGAAAAAGTGTCAAACCTCCCCTTTTTGTCCCCGTTCCCACCGCTCTCTATCTTATCTCGGAAACAAAGAGACTTGGAACATTTTCTTTGTCAGATTCACGTTAAGGGGCCCAGAGTTGGTCAAAAACTTTTTTTATAACTCCCCCCTCTCCCCCACTTCACCCCTCCCCCCATCGTACCTCGGAAACCAATACACGTAGCGGTTTTTTTTTATTCTTACCTAAAACTAATGGGGGGCGTTGAAATCTGTAAACCCTTCACTCCCCTTTCCAACCTCCCCTAAAATTTGAAGGGCTGTAACTTCATAACGGTTAGAGATAGCCATTAGGTGCTTGAACAAATATTAAAGTAGGCGTCGAAACCTGTCCGGTGGTGGTACCGGTAAAGCGAAGGGAGGAGCGAGCGAGTGTAGCGAGCCGGCGACCCCGTAGCGTAGGGATAAGGTCACTATAGCTTTCCGGTGGTAGGTAGGTCCTGAGTGGAGCGATGGGGGGAGGTGGCGAGCGAAGCGAGCCGGTGACCTCCGTAGTCGTTATGCTACGGAGGTCGCCGGCTCGCTTCACTCGCCACCTGTTTTTTTCACGCAGCCTTTGGTTAAGTAAGAGAAGCGTAACACATTGATGACTATGTACATACGGAATTTTTTTTTTGAATTCTAATTTTAAATTTCGCGCCACGCCAAAACGCTCCGCAACTAACTATATAAGTACTACGCACGCATACGCATTTGTATTGATTCTGACCTAAAACTATTGATGAGCATTGACATTTTTAATACCCTACCCTCCCCTCTCCAACCTCCCCTAAAATTAAAAGGGCTGTAACTTTATTATGGTTAGACATAGACATTAGGTGTTGGAACAAATATAATAGCAGGCGTCGAAACCTGTCTGGTGGTGGCAGAGATAAGTTCACGATAGCTTTCCGGTGGTGGGTACTTTAGGGTAATGTTTTTTTTAATGGGAAAATGTCTAAGTTTTTAAAAAAGGTTTTAGATTGTTTAAGGGGATCTTAAGAGTTCTTAGACTGCTTCATAATAATTTAGGGGTTCCTTAGGGCTTTAGGTTTAGGGTTTTTGTTCAGCTGTAAAGGTAAAGGTTTTCAAAACGTTTAAAAATTTCAATAATTTTTTTTAAAAGCTTCAAACGGAGTTAGCTAACGGATTTTCCAATTCATTTACGGATCAATATAGATTCTCAAAATTTTATAAGGGTAAGGAATACTTCTCAATAACACGAAACCGAATAGAATGATATGTATGTTACGGGCAACGTGATTAACCGGGCATTATTAATAAGGACCGGCCATTATTAATAATGCCCAAAAGCGATGGATAAAGTGATTAATTTATCACTTTGACCGGCCGTTATTAATAATGCCCGACGGCCCGTGGTCTATGTTATAAGTCAGTGTTTGAGATAGCATCATTGTTTTCTTTAATACTTGCCCTGCGTATGTCGACCACCATGATTGGTCCGAAGTAGTATTACAACTTTATGTCCCAGAAGTCCGAATTTGGGACATGAGGAGCGTAGGCCGAAGGCCGGCGGAGCTCCGACGACATGGCTCACGGGAGATAGGGCGGCAGCTTTTTTTTTTAGACCGCCCGATCCGACCATCTGTTTAGTGTAATTTCTATTTTTACATGATGAGAGTGTTTGATGAGTAATATTTTTATTACAATAAAAGTAGGTAACTACTGATGTTATTACATTTTTGACTGTTTATTAAAACTATTGAGGGGCGTTGAAATTTGTATACCTTCCCCTCCCCACCCCAACCTCTAAAATTGAAAGAGCTGTAACTTCATAACGGTTAGCAATTAGGTGTTTGAACAAATTATATAGTAGGCGTCGAAACTTGTCCGGTCTCCGATGGTGGTACGGTAACGATAGCTTTCCGATGGTAGGTAGGTCCTGAATGGAATTAACCTGCGAGACCGAGTGGAATGAAGGGGGAGGTGGCGACCTCCGTTGCGTAACCAATGTTGAGTGGGTGAAACGTAACTCAGAGTCAGAGGTGACTATGTACATTCGGAAAAAATATTTTCTCAAAAAAAGAAAGGGCTGTAACTTTATAACGGTTACAGATAGCCGTTAGTAGTGTTTGAACAAATATTATAGTAAGTGTCAAAACCTGTCTGGTGATGGTAGGGATAAGGTCAAGATAGCTTATAGGTCTGAGTTTTTAATGAAGGTTGTAGATTGTTTTTGCGGATCTTAAGGATTCTTAGACTGCTTCATACTGATTTAGGGGTTCCCCATTTCTAGGGTACTTTCCCAGATTTTCCCCAAAAACATGAAAAGTAGAAATAACGATATTTTGAATGGAGACTTTGACTAGCCGGCAACAATGGAGTCCCCAAATGACATTTGACCATTTTCATCACTTTAAGCTGGCAGCCCCGAGAGCCATAGGGGCTTGAATTTTCGGGTCAGACCCGACTTTGGCGAGTTCTTTTGTTCTACGAAAGTCAAAAGTTGGCAACACCAAGTACGCCGGTTGGTGGCCTGTATCCTTGAAATTTTAGGAAAAACGTTAGTTTTCGAAATAAAATATGGCGGACAGTGTGACGGCCATCTTGTAAAAATGATGAAAACGCCCATTTTCGACACGATGCATGGCACGGCTGGCATCACCCGACTGGATTGTATTGTATGAACCAGTTGTGTACTTTGTCAAGTAGTGTTGCTTGATGCAAAAAAAACCCCATTATTAGGGTATTTACTCAGATTTTCCCAAAAAAATATGAAAAAATGAAATAACCATATTTTCAATGGAAACTTTGACTAGCCGGCAACATTGGGGTCCCCCAAATGACATTTAACCATTTTCATCACTTTCAGCTGGCAACCCCGAGAGCCAGTGGGAATTGAATTTTCTGGTCAGACCCGGCTTTGGCGAGTTCTTTTGTTCTACCAAAGTCAACGTATGAAAATTAGAAATAATGATATTTTGAATGGAGACTTTGACCAGCCGGCAACATTGGGGTCCCCCAAATGTTATATGACCATTTTCATCACTTTCAACTGGCAACCCCGAGAGCCATGATTTGAGCTTGAATTTTAAGGGTCAGGATTTTGGCGAATTCTTTCGTTCTACCAAAGTCAACGGACAGCCACCGTGTTTTTACAGACAGGTAGCTTGTATCCTGGTTACTTTAGAAAAATTGTGACATTTTAGAAATTCAAGATGGCGGCCGTGCCATTTCCGGTTTTCAAAACCTTGTTCGAATACCACTCACTGACATCATTGTTCTCCCGGACGGTGGAGGGGGAGGGGGGTATATTTTGACAGATTCATAATCAAGTAACTCTCACGAGTAGGGAAAATGTGCCTAACCACTTTTTGCCCCCCTTCCCAACCGGGATATCGTATCTCGGAAACTAAGAGACCCGTGTCTGATTTGTATAGAGGAGGCTCGGGGAAGTATAAAACATTTTTCAATGTTACCCCTAATTGCTTTAAAATACATAAGAATGCGTCCATAATGACGTTGGAGCTCATTGCAATCTCTGAAGCACTAACGTTCTGTAACTATAATCAACAAAAAAATATTGTTATTTGTTCAGACAGCAAAAGTTCCTTACAACATTTAGCTCGATGCGCCTCTGGCCACAGAGGTGTATCGCTAGCTTATGTCATTCTATCTAAGATAGATGAATTAATGCTTAAAGGTGTTACATTGAGATTGCAATGGGTTCCATCGCATATTGGGTTACAGGGTAATGAAAAGGCTGACATGTTGGCAAAATATGCAGCTAAAAATGGAAGGGGAACCAGCATCACTTTGGATTATACCGAAGTTTTACCTAAATTTAAAAACAAGTGTTATGATGATTGGAAGGAATATTTTGACAAACGTTCTTTAGATAAAGGAATCTGGTATAAAACCATGCAGGGTCAGCCTTTTCGTGTGCCATGGTTTGTAAATAGTAATTTAAGCCGAAAATTAGTTGTTACAGCTCATAGACTCAGATCTGGACACATTCCATGCAATAAGTTTGCTTTCATGATGAAAAAAACGAATTCTCCCAACTGTGTGGAATGTGGAGTTGTTGAGGACTTACTCCACTTATTGATGGACTGTGTGCGGTATGAGTCTGAGAGAAATGATTTGTTTAGGGTCTTGAAGTTGAATAGACTTGAAGTAGGCACATTCAATAAAATTTTGGCTCAACCAAATAGTGATGATGCGAAGAGTCTGTTCAGGTTCATGGCCCAGATATGATTAATATGTATTTAGGGTACGATGGGACTGGCATACGCAATGCGGTTACATGTCCCCAAATAAATAAAAAAAAATAAATGTTACCCCTCTTGCCCCTCTTCTACCCCCCTTTAGGCGGATCTCGGAAGTAAAGAGAATTGGAACTTTTTTTATCAGATTCATATAAAGGAGCAATGCGTTAGAAAAATTCATTTATCACAACACCCCCCTCTCCCCCTCTTCATCACTCCCACCCATCGTATCTCAGAAACTAGGACATGTAGCGGTTTTGTTTTTATTCTTATCTAAAACTAGGTATTGAAGGGCGTTGAAATTTTTACACTCTCCCCTCCCGTCCCCAACCTCCCCTAAAATTTGAAGGGCTGTAACTTCATAACGATTAGAGATAGCCATTAGGTGCTTGAACAAATATTATAGTAGGCCTCAAAACCTGTACGGTGTCGGTACCGGTAAAGCGAAGGGAGGAGCGAGCGAGCGTAGCGAGCCGGCGATCCCCGTAGCGTAGGGATAAGGTCACGATAGCTTTCCGGTGGTAGGTAGGTCCTGAGTGGAGCTAAGGGGGAAGGTGGCGAGCGAAGCAAGCCGGCGACCTCCGTAGTCGTTATGCTACGGAGATTGCCGGCTCGCTTCACTCGCCACTTGTTTTTTTCACGCGGCCTTTGGTTAAATGGGAGAAGCGTAACTCAGAGATGACTATGTACATACGGAAAAAATATTTAGAATTCTAATTTTAAATTTCGCGCTCCGCAACGCAACGCAACGCAAAACGCTCCGCAACTAACTATATAAGTACTACGCACGTATACGCATTCGTATTGATTCTGACCTAAAACTATTGATGGGCATTGAAATTTTGAATACCCTACCCTCCCCTCCTCAATTTCCCCTAAAATTGAAAGGGCTGTAACTTTATTATGGTTAGACATAGACATTAGGTGTTGGAACAAATATAATAGCAGGCGTCGAAACCTGTCTGGTGGTGGCAGAGATAAGAAGTTCACGATAGCTTTCCGGTGGTAGGTACTTTAGGGTAATGTTTTTTTTAATGGGAAAATTTCTAAGTTTTTAAATAAGGTTTTAGATTGTTTAAGAGGATCTTAAGAGTTCTTAGACTGCTTCATAATAATTTAGGGGTTCCTCAGGGCTTTAGGTTTAGGGTTTTTGTTCAGCTGTAAAGGTAAAGGTTTTCAAAATGTTTAAATGGTTCAATTTTTTTTTTTAAAAGCTTCAAACGGAGTTAGCTAACGGATTTTCCAATTCATTTAAGGATTACTATGAATTCTCAAAATTTTATAAGGATAAGGAATACTTCTCAATAACACGAAACCGAACCAAACCGAATAGAATGATATGCATGTTACGGGCAACGTGATTAACTGGGCATTATTAATAAGGACCGGCCATTATTAATAATGCCCGACGGCCCGTGGTCTATGTTATAAGTCAGTGTTTGAGATAACATCATTGTTTTCTTTAATACTTGCCCTGCATAGGTCGACCACCATGATTGGTTCGAATTAGTATCACAACTTTATGTCCCAGAAGTCCGAATTTGGGACATGAGGAGCGTAGGCCGAAGGCCGGCGGAGCTCCGACGACATGGCTGACGGGAGATAGGGCGGCAGCTTTTTTTTTTAGACCGCCCGATCCGACCATCTGTTTAGTGTAATTTCTATTTTTACATGATGACATAGTGTTTGAAAAGTAATATTTTTATCAAAATAAAAGTAGGAAACTACTGATGTTATTACATTTTTAACTGTTTATTTTTTAACTACTATGTTCAATAGTTTATTTTTTGTTAACTTTACATGAAAATTTTGTAAATTTAATTTTATTTATTAAATAAAAACACTACAGTTCACCTATTTTATTACTTTACCCAAGATAGGGTGGGCATTATTCATAATGGCCGGGGAAAGTGATTAATCATGCTGTTTTAATCATATTGCCCAATTGAGTCGGGCATTATGAATACAGACTGGCCATTATTAATAGTGCCCGGACTTATAAAATTGCCCGTAACATAATTATATACAGCGTAATCAAGTGGAGACTTTTCGGGTCCTTTTGGGCTTTATTTTTCTTTCAATAGAGTTTGAGAAGCGAAAGACTTTTTATGGTTCTTTTAGGGTTCTAATTGTCATTTTTACTACATTTAGGGGTTTTTAAAGTGAAAAACCTACCAGCACAAGCACGCGAGGTGCTTGCACCTCGCGCAACACGCAAATACTAGTTATACTATATAAAGCTCGATTACCACTCACTCACTGACTCACTGACAGAATTGTTCTCCCTGATGGTGGATGGGGAGGTGGGTATATTTTGACAGATTCGTAAACAAGTGACTCTCGCGAGTATGGGAAAAGTGCCAAACCTCCCCTTTTCGCCCCCCTTCTCACCCCCCCCTATCGTATCTCAGAAACCAAGGGATTTGGAACGTTTTTTTTTTCAGATTCGTATAGAGGAGGCTCGGGAAAGTAAAAACCAGTTTTCAAAATTGCCCCCCTTGCCCCCCTTTTCACCCCCTTTAGGCGGATCTCGGAAATTGAAAGACTTGGAACATATTTTTTTTCAGATTCGTATAGAGGAGGCTTGGGAAAGTAAAAACCAGTTTTCAAAGTTGCCCCCCTTGCCCCCCTTTTCACCCCCTTAAGGTGGATCTCGGAAGTTGAGAGACTTGGAACCTTTTTTTTTTCAGATTCGTAAGAAGGGGCCTAGAGTTAGTCAAAATCATTTTTCAAAACTCCCCACTCTCCCCCCCTTCACCCCTCTCCCCATCGTATCTCGGAATCTAGGACACGTAGCGGCTTTTTGATTTTTACTATAAATTATTATTGAGGAGCGTTTAAATTTGTATACGGAGGGTATCCTCCCCTCCCCAACCTCCCCTAAAAATGAAAGGGCTATAACTTCGTAACGGTCAGAGATAGCCATTATGTGTTTGAACAAATATTATAGTAGGCGTCGAAACCTGTCTGGTGGTAGGTAGGTTCTGAGTGGAGCGAACCTGCGAGACCGAGTGGAGAGAAGGGGGGAGATGGCGAGCGAAGCGAGCCGGCGACCTCCGTAGCGTAACGAAGGTCGAGTGGGTGAAGCGTAACTCAGGGGCGACGACAAGCAACTTTAGGGTTATGTTTTTTATAATGGGTCTCAGTTTTTAAGTAAGGTTTTTGACTTTTATTTTATTAGGTTTTTTTTTTATATTAATTTTATAATGTTTTAGGGGTTCTTAAGGGTTTTCATACTGATTTAGGGGTAGTTGTAACGGATTTTCCAATTATTTTAAGGATTCCTATGGATTCTCAAAATTTTATGATGGTGAGGAATACTTCTCAAGATCACGACAACACGCGAGCTGCGCGCAGCTCGCGCACCCACGCAAATACTAGTTATACTATATAAAGCTCGATTACCACTCACTGACTGACTGACTGACTCACTGACATAATTGTTCTCCCAGATGGTGGATGGGGAGGTGGGTATATTTTGACAGATTCGTAAACAACTAACTCCCGCGAGTATGGGAAAAGTGCCAAACCTCCCCTTTTCGCCCCCTTTCCTCCCCGTCCCTATCGTATCTCGGAAACAAAGAGACCCGTATTTTTTGTTTTTTACGGATTCGTATAGAGGAGGCTCGGAGAAGTAAAAACCAGTTTTTAAAATTGACACCTTTTTCCCCCTTCTCCCCCCTTTAGGCGCATCTCGGAAATTGAAAGACTTGGAACATTTTTTTTTTCAGATTCATATAAAGGGACAACGCGATAGTCAAATTCATTTTTCGAAAAACGCCCCACTCTCCCCCACTTCCCCCCCCCCCCCTTTTCACCCCTTTTTTTCTACTGAAAAATGTTTTAATTCTTACCTAAAACTATTGAGGGGCGTTGAAATTAAAAATTTGTATACCATTTCCTCCCCTCCCCAACCTCCCCTAAAACTGAAAGGGCTGTAACTTCGTAACGGTTAGAGATAGCCATTGGGTGTTTTAACAAATATTATAGTAGGCGTTGAAACCTGTCTGGTGGTAGGTAGGTTCTGAGTGGAGCGAACCTGCGAGACCGAGTGGAGCGAAGGGGGGAGGTGGCGAGCGAAGCGAGCCGGCGACCTCCGCAGCGTAACGAAGGTTGAGTGGGTGAAGCGTAACTCAGGCCGACGACAAGCAAACTTTAGGAACTGCTTTTTTATGGGTCTCAGTTTTTAAGTAAGGTTTTTTACTTTTATTTTATTAGGTTTTTTTTTTTATATTAATTTTATAATGTTTTAGGGGTTCTTAAGGGTTTTCATACTGATCTAGGGGTAGTTGTAACGGTTTTTCCAATTCGTTTAAGGATTCTTATGGATTCTCAAAATTTATAAGGGTATGGAATACGTCTCAAGAACACGACGACACGCGAGCTGCGTGCAGCTCGCGCACCCAAGCAAATACTAGTTTATATTATAATATTAATATTGCAATTTTTACTTGAATCAAGCACATACAATTAGTAAAATTATTTTATTAAGGCCAAAAAAATTAGATGTAAACAAGGCAGATTGTCTCCCGCGAGGCAGCGAGCCTCCTTGCCGGATTACCGCCATGGGATCTGGAGGCGATAGTCCTCGCGCGCCTGCACGAATGGCGCGCGGAGGTGCTACGGGGGGAAACTCCGCTGCCGCGGCAAATGGTCGCTCAGCGGACAGACTTCCGGCGGGATCTCATGGTGACATGGAGAGAGCGACTGTCGTAACCCCGTGCAGGGCACGCCACGATAGTGGCAATAAGTCCCCTCTTTGAGGGTTTGAGGGCTTGAGAGACGCCACGGCGTCCTCACCTTCCGCCTGACGCAAGTTCTCACCGGACACGGAGTGTTCGGGAGGTTCCTGCACCGAATCGGGCGGGAGGAAACGCCCGGGTGCTTCCATTGTGAGGATCGACCGGAGGACACGATGGAACACACGGTGGAGGTGTGCCCCGCGTGGGCGGAGCACCGCCGTGTCCTCGAAGCGGCGATTGGCGGCGGCGACCTCTCGCGTCCGGCCCTGGCGCAAGCCATGGTCCGGAGCGAGACGGAATGGGACGCCGTCACCTCCTTCTGCGAAGCAGTAAAGCTAGAGAAGGAAGTGGCGGAACGTGAGAGGGAGAGATCCTCTCAACGTCCCGGCCGCCGCCGCGAGAGACGCCCCGGGCGTCCATTCCGGGCGGACCGTAGGCGCGGGCCAGTGGACGGTGGGCTATGGGCTATCTCGCCGTCCGTCCGTCTCATGACGACAGGCCGTGTCGACTGCGCGTTCGTGTTCCATGCGCGCCTCAAAGAGAGTCAGCAAAAAGGAAGGGGTCCGTAAGGACCGATGCCTGCCGGGGTTGCGGGACAGTTCGAAAGAGATACCGCGGCCCCGGAACACAAAGGGCGATGAAGGAACATGGATGGGTTTTAGTCAGTAAAAGTCTGACACTCCCTCCTGCTCCGCCCAGAGCGGGAGGAGTTATTTGATGATTTCCCATCCGAAAAAAAAAAGGCAGATTGTGGATAATGACGTCACAAGGAATTTTGAAATGTCGTAGAAAATTGCAGGAGTTTAATATTGTTTTTGTACTTTTAATACTTTTCTTGGGTTGCTAATACTTACTGTATTTTATTGATTTGAGTCAAGAAAAAATTACGTGCATATTCCCTATTATCAAACTTCACGCGGGCGAAGCCGCTGGCAGAAGCTAACAAATAAATAACTTTTGAGCTCGGATACATCAGATGAATGTCACTTCCTTGTTTTAAAAATATATCACCCCAAGGTCATCATTATCAATGAGGAAATTCAATCGCTAACCGACACCGACAGTTATACTGCTTATAACTAGTACAAAACAATATGGTTCAACTGATAAGACATAGGTAGGTACTACTTAAATAACTTATATGATTTCACTAGGAAGTAGAGTCACGTTCCAATCATCCGGATTTTTCCGGACATGTCTGGTATTTTGCAGACATAGTCTGGTCTGGCTTTGGTTTGTCCGATTTTTTTGACATAAAGGAAAAACAAAACAATAAGTACAATATCTGGGCTTTATTCCAAAATCGTCGGGCATTTTTAGGGTTCCGCTCCCAAAGGGTAAAACGGAACCTTATCTTAGTAATAGGGTTATTATAGACTTCACTGTCCGTCTGTCTGTCACCAGGCTGTATCTCGTGAACAGGGATAGCTAGACAGTTGAAATATTCACAGATGATGTAACGCCGGTGATGTTGCCGCTATAACAACAAATCATAAAAATAAATTAAAATCTCCTCCCGAAATCTTCTTTAAAAGCTTTTCTACGATAGTACGGAACCCTTCATGCGGGAGTCCGACTCGCACTTGGCCGGTTTTTAATACGGATTTTTCCAATTTCGAAATGGTTACCCTACTAGGAAGTATATTTGGATTATCAAACTGCGTCACTCGTTTGGATTATCATAGAGGAAGGAGTTAGAATTGCTGATTAGAACATTTCTTTAGCAAAGTTTTATCTAAACCGAAGTCAGGAAACGCCTCCTAATGTTGTTGTTATTTTGGTAACCTTGAACGAAAACAAGATTTTATGAAATCAAATAATTTATTCGGGTCCATATTGGCTCACCTAAAGTTCTTTACCCGAAATTGTTCTTCCTAATGATTTGTAATCCGAATGATCAGTCTTCCTAAAATTTTTCATCCTAAAGTTTTCATTCATACTATTTGTAGTGCTAACGGCGATGTTCATAACACTCATGTTTCCGAAAATTGTATTTACCATTCATGTGAATATATTTAAACTCCTACTGTTTTTTATCATAACGCTTTTATCCCTAAACATAATTACCATAATATTTTCACTCATACTCAGAAAGAAACATTTACCAAGTGTAATAAAAAAATATATGTGGGTAGAAGATGATATTTATAGTTTTAATTTGAGGGTATGATTATTATTTGGGGGTATGCTTTACATAATGTACTTATTACTATAACTATACCTAAGATAATTATGTCTAAAAAACCAACTGTTTAGAATGATTATAGGTCGTTTCACTGATTTTTGTCGTTTCACTGATTTTTGTCGTTTCACTGATTTTTGTCGTTTCACTGATTTTTGTCGTTTCACTGATTTTTGTCTTAAATGAATGAAATTCAGGTTAGAGTGTCGTCTTGGGGGCACTATGAAAAAAATACTTAGAAAAGTTTCGCGACCAATTCCAATTTCGAGGTAGCGTAGTTGGTCACAGTTCTAACCTAACCTATATGGATATCTTTGCAGGTACCACCACCACCGCTATGAATCCTATATATGAAAACATGTATTTAACAACTTGTACCGTACTATTATTTGGCATAGGTACAATTAACAAACCACCAGATTTAGTAAACTGGAAAATGTAACGGCAAAAAAAACACTTTTGGTTGCCAAAATCAGTAAATGTTCACCAAAATTAATCCCCATTTTATCGTGAAATTAGAACCAAAAATTTATTTTTAACCACCAGCAATTTAACTGTTATGCTCTTGCTTCCGAGTCGAGGGAGACCCGGTCGACGGAGCCCCGCTTCGCGGGGCTCCTACTTCTGAATGGTTTATAAAAAAATAACCACCCCAAGTGGGGTGCCCCAAGTCGGCCTAGGCAAAACTAGTTTGTCATCAACCACCTCATTAAAATTTGGTGCTCAATTTACTAAATTTGGTGATCAATTGATATTTTAGGTGTTAGATGTTAGTGGTCACAAAGTTAATTTTGGTGGTCATTATTATTTTTTTATTATTTTGAATGCTACTATTATGTTATACATGTTATGTGAAAATAAAGTTACGCAAAATTAATGTACCTATATAATACTGATTATTATGAATAAAAATTAATCTAAACAAAAAAATATATGACTTTGAATAATAGTGTAAAAGATGGTTATGTTGAGAAAATATAGGAAAACAAAGAACAGTGTATTAGATGTTTATTGCTACTGACATTATGAAGTTGAATGCTTCGGAATTATGAACATTAGAGACAGAGTAGTTAGGAATTGTGATTGTTAGGATGAAAAATGTTAGGAAGAACATTTTCGGATTTCCAATTATCGGAGTTGAAAATTTAGATGAACTTTGGCGCACCCAATTTATTCGCATAATATGTGTAGATAGATGGTACATAAATGTTACATTACATTATATAACAAAAATTAAGTAGTTACTGCTGCCTATTCATAATCAGCCTATAACAGTCCCACCGCTGGGACACAGGCGTCCTCCCGTGAGAGGGAGTGGGCTGCAGTGCGAGCGGGTGGACACCGCTGCCCTTGGAAAATCATCTACAATAGATACTAGAGTAGTCGCAGCACAGATTCTTTCTTAAGTGTAATTCAGATTAACCTTGAATCTGAACAGTTCTCTTAACATAACAATCATTAAACATAGTCGTAATATTGTAGACAGCATTAAAAGAGTCTCAACGAATAACAAGGAACTCTTCTTTTTTTTTTCACATGGGAAATCATCAAACCCCTCCTGCTCTGGCGGAGCAGGGGGGAGTGTCAGACTTTTACTGACTAAAACCCATCCATGTTCCTTCATCGCCCTTTGCTCTTACTTCTTAATAATATTGGTAAAGATATCATCTTGCTAAAAAAATGTACTTAGTAACCAATATCAACGCCAACTGGTCGTTGGATTGTTCCCGCCAATCCCGCCAAAAAACCCCATGTTGTACGAATTTCAGTTTTGGTGGTTTTAGGTAGAAACTTAATAGGAAACTGAAAACTACCACCCTATCCTGTTGATATGGACCCATTAAGATAGCCTTATAACAAGTCAATAAGGAAATAGATCCTAACTTCAAAATCAATGGGCATTTCCTACGCTTAGAATGGAATATTAAATAATCAGCTACTTTTGTTAATCAGTCCTTATCAGATCAGGCACTTACCTTGTTGCTAGGCAACTTAGTTTAAACTGGTTGATAATAGATTAACTATAGACTATAGTGATAAGAAAAATACTCACAGCGTAACATGCGTAATTAATAAGAAATAATGATAGTAACATTACATCATGTAAACAAATTATATGCTAATGTTTTCGTTAACTTACACTTAGATATCTAATGGTTATAATACATTGATCAATAAAGTATTGCGCTACTTAGGTACATAATATTATGCAATCGCAGACGTCTAATACATTGAAGAAACCCCAAAATGAGGAATCAAATACATACAGGTTCTAAATATACAGGAAACAAGTTATCAGCTATAATGCTACGCTGTTTAGAGAGGGACCCTGTGTTACACAAGGCAGTATTATGAGCCCTCTATTTCTTTCAAATTTTCTATTTGAATACTTTTCAGTCTGACATTTTGCTGAAGTAGGCTTCTTTTTTTCATCATTATCGCATTTTTATCGCAGATGAAGAAGGGGGAAAATAAGAGCTGCTGTAAACCTGCCAACAGGGGTTCGAAACAGCATGGCCCAGCAACGGACACGTGTGACAAGATGGCTTCGTGAAGGTGGAGAGGAAGAAGAGGAAGAAGCCTCCTAGTCGGAACGAGTGCGGGACCGCGCTGGCAGGACCCAATATGCTGCGTCCGGCGATACCAACGACGCAGCTCTATGTGTCACGGCTACATCACACCACGAAGGTTGAGGAGATCGTGGAGTATGTCCGAGCGATGACCAGCTGGACCTTGAGTGTCAAGAAGTTGGAGTCGAGCCACAACACATCATTTTAAGTCGTTCGTGCTGCGAGTTCCGACTCATCATATTGAGACCTTCCTCAAGGAAGAGTTTTGGCCGAAGGGTGTCATGTATCGGCGATTCCGCGGAAGGCTAAGCGACACCATGCAGCGCAACATGACGCCGTCTCTTCGTGTTCAATAGTTTAATTAGGTTTTTGTGGTTTTTATAAATTTGTATGTTAGTCTGTAAGGATATAGTATGATAATATGGGTCTTTTGTTACCCGAATTAAATGATATGTTCTTATTTTTCAGAAAGAATAAGTGTGATTGTCAAGTCTCATAACAAGGAATTGCGGTTTGTTATCTATTGCTAATTATTTAAGCTGTTTTAGTATTCGAAGTAATTAGTTTAGCAGTCAATTGTTCTACGGTATTGTTGCCTGAAAATCGTAGTCTCAAGATCAATAATCATGTCACAGAGGCAAGGAAGTTCTTTATTCTTATTCTTTTTTGCACACAAAATATGGTACTCCCTTATATCTCCTAAAAAATTTTGTCCGAAAATCATTATCCATAAAACGTTTGCTATAAACTTCAGTTACCATAATGTTCAAAATCCCGAAATTTTGTTTTACATAATTATCTTTATTTCTAAAACTGTTCTGTCATAATATCGAATACTATAATAATTGAATCTTCTAATTTTATATGCCATAAAGTCAATTATCTGTGTTTTATTATATAATGTGTATTATTCCTAATGTTCATATAAGTATAATAAAAAATTTTGGTCCTAAAACATTTGCTAAAAATAAGTTTTAGTGACAGACACGAATCGCTGTAAATCCGACCCCACGCAGTCTTGTCTGCCCTACCCCTAGAGTGTAATTTAAAATTGCGTAGGCGCGGAGGGGCGAGGCGGCCCGCGAGTTGAGGAGCAGGTGGTTGTAACACCCGCCGCCGCTGCTGAGGCTGGCCGGCGAAGCCGGCCAGCAAGCCGAAGCTCCGGTGGTGAGCGTTAAACACATCTGCGACGATAAGCTCGCGAGAGACCGCCGGAGCCTCGCAGCGCCGGAGCCGTGACAGAAACCATGCCTGCTGCATGTTGCTTGCTCGCTTGCATGCTGCATGCTTGCTTGCATACTGTATGCGTGCTTGCATGGTTGCTGTAAGCTTGTTGCATGCTTGCTGCATGTTGCTTGCTCGCTTGCATGCTGCATGCTTGCTTGCATACTGTATGCGTGCTTGCATGGTTACTGCAAGCTTTTTGCATGCTTGTTGCATGCTTGCTGCCTGCTTGCTGCATGCTTGCTGCGTGCTTGCTGCATGCTTGCTGCATGCTTGCTGCATGCTTGCTGCATGTTTGTTTGCATACTTATTACAGAGAAAAATAAAATCCACATAATTATGTTCACACTCAACTGTTTTATAATGATTAACAGGTTTGATTGATTGATTTTCTGCCTTTTAATGACTACCTATATGAAATGTATGCCAAAACAAAAGAAGATTCTAACTGTGAACTTTCTGCGAAATGATGGTTCTACTTTTTAATTCTTACAAATTTCATAAGAGCAATATTGTATAAAAATGTGTTGTGTTGAGAGAAGTTCATAGCATAGCAAAAGCTAAGTAAGTACTTTACTGTAGGTACCCGTAATTACAGACACAATTAAAATAACAATGTTCTGTTCCCTTTTGGGAACGTCTGGGAACATACCGGTTTGTTTTAAAAATATTATTAAGATATAAACTTTTTTTTAAATGTAGGATTTATAACTATTATTGAAAACGATTTTAAGTGTTTTGTATATTATTGATTGTAATATTTATGCCAAACGGGTTTAGAGCATTTTGTATTTAGGGATTTCAATTTTATGGCATGTGATATTATGTGATATTAAGTTCGGGTAAGTTATCATTCGGACAAATGATGATTAGGACAAAAAAAGTTATGGCACTTTAAATTATGAATAAAAAAGTTAGGTAATACAATAGAGAACCCACAAAATATACAGACAAATTCCAATAATATAGCTTACGTACAATGGCGAACTTAACCCAGAATATCTACTGGTCCGGGTGCGCCAAAGTTCACCTAAATTTTCAACTCCGATAATTGGAAATCCGAAAATGTTCTTCCTAACATTTTTCATCCTAACAATCACAATTCCTAACTACTCTGGCTCTAATGTTCATAATTCCAAAGCATTCAACTTCATAATGTCAGTAGCAATAAACATCTATTATACTTTTATTTGTTTTCCTATATTTTCTCAACATAACCATTTTTTACACTATTATTCAAAGTCATATCTTTTTTGTTTAGATTTATTTTTATTCATAATAATCAGTATTATATACCTACATTAATTTTGCGTATGTTTATTTTCACATAACATGTATAACATATAAGAATAATAGTACCATACAAAATAATAGGGGGGAAAATATAATGACCACTAAAATTAACTTTGTGACCACTAACATCTATCACCTAAAATATCAATTGATCACCAAATTTTAATGAGTTGGTTGATGACAAACTAGTTTTGCTTAGGCCGACTTGGGGCACCCCGACACGGATAGATTAGGTTAGAAGGGTGTGGCGGGGTCGAATGAGCGAGCGAAGCGAGCGAATAGACCCCGCCATACCCTTCGTGGTAATTTTTTCATAAACCATTCAGAAGTAGGAGCCCCGCGTAGCGGGGCTCCGTCGACCGGATCTCCCTCGACTTGGATGCAAGAGAGACACTCTGACCTGAATTTCATTCATTTAAGACAAAAATCAGTGAAACGACCTTTAATCATTCTAAACAGTTGGTTTTTTAGACATAATTATCTCAGGTATAGTTATAGTAATAAGTACGTTATGTAAAGCATACCCCCAAATAATAATCATACCCTCAAATTAAAACTATAAATATCATCTTCTACCCACATATATTTTTTATTATACTTTTTAAATGTTTCTTTCTGAGTATGAGTGAAAATATTATGGTAATTATGTTTAGGGATAAAAAACAGTAGGAGATTAAATATATTCACATTAATGATATTATTAATTACAATTTTCGGAAACATGAGTGTTATGAACATCGCCGGTAGCACTACAAATAGTATGAATGAAAACTTTAGGATGAAAAATTTTAGGAAGAGTGATCATTCGGATTACAAATCATTAGGAAGAACAATTTCGGGTAAAGAACTTTAGGTGAGCCAATATGGACCCCTACTGGTCCATCACATCATCCTGTTCTTTCATACTAGCAACGATAATCCGTAGCTATCCTTCATACAAGAACCGCTTTACTTCAAACACTCTCTGATGCTGAACAACCTCGTGTAACCCTCACCACCATACATCATAAAGGGACAGGTCACAAGCCGGGCGTCCAATATAAATACTATCTATATATAAACAATTATTTCTGTCCGTTAGTTGGTCACGTCGGCTTGCTAGTCATGTGAGGTGGTCACGTGGGTATTCAGGACGGCTACAATGGAAATAAACTTCTAGACTATTGTGCTGATATAATAACCGATGTGGGTATGCCTGTGCCAGCTGCGACCGGCTTATTGTGTTGTGAAAGTGGAGAAAATTCGAGGTATTTTAGGATTTGCAAACTGCAGTAGACGATATGCCATGTGGTATATCTGTATGCGTAGTGTGAGATGCTTTAACCTTAAAAAGGTGGCTGGGTCAGACTGGATGCGAAAGGGAGAAGGACATGGTGTTGTGATGGAGCTTGGGAAAGGCCTTTGTCTAGCAGTGGACGTTGACCTCAGTTGTTATCATTCTGGTGATTGAATGCTGACCGTAATTGTAGACACGCAATTCTTCAACTATGTCTCTAGAGTTCAATTATTTTGAAATTCAAGTGGTACGTATATAGCAATAGACGGGCGAAAACCACGTTGGAGTTGCGCCTCAATTAGGAGAGCGGGAGTGCTATCGCGCGGGGAAGCATTGGTGATGCGCTCGACAGCAACGTCTGTTTCTCGTTCTAGCAAATGGGCGACAGAATAGGACAGGAGATGAGATAGATGAGGCGCAACCCTTATATTAGGCGGCGGAAAATAGAAATAGTAGTGCTACTCACCCTAAAAGTCTGACAACCAGTCTTACCAAGGGGTATCGTATTACCCAGTACTAACTGGGATGTGGAGGTCAGATAGGCAGTCACTTCATGTTAAATACTGGTATTCAGCTGCATCCGGTTAGACTGGAAGCCGACCCCTACATAGTTGGGAAAAGGCTAGGTAGATGATGTTAGCCGTTCATAAGCCCAAATTGTGTTTTCAATATGATTCAATGTTGTATGAAACATCGCGAAAACGGGCAATAGACGTCCATATCTATACTACCTCAGATTAGCAACTCTATTTGTGGTGGTTCAAACTTCATTTGTAATACTGTTAGAATAACGTTCTAATCAGCTTGCACTACAAAGCGGTTGTTACGTCAGTCACTGCGGCCGAATAGTGCGAAATGAGTGGTTTTTATTCTTTATAAAATCAAATTTTCTTCTTTGGAAAAAACAAAAAACATAAGACCTGCTTTATAGTTAGTTCAGTTAGTATGCAAAGTTTCATGATCTAATTTGAAGTACTTTTTGAATACCAGCGGTTTATTGTTCGATTTGGAGGCAAGTTTGGGATTTATTTCTATCTAGAAAATTTTATGAAATCGTGTTTTCGCCAAACATAAGACCTAACATTAATCCTCAACTTTACTATATATTTATTTCAAAATTAATGCTGGAGTATTTTAGGCGTAACGGAGGATCATGCTAAGCCATTTGAGGTAGTATAGGCCCATTGTAACGATTTCTGCCATATCATTTTACTTTTTAGTGTAAAATAACAAAGATAAGATGAACTGACTGTGAAGGATGATATGGCTAGAAAGGAGGTGTCTGATGAGGTGACGAGTAATAGAGAAGTGTGGGAGAAGAAGAGATGCTGCGCCGACCACAGATAAATTGGGATAAGGGCAGGAATGGTGATGAGTGTAAAATAACACAAAGTTCGATGACTAAGGCCCAGCGCACACCGCTGGAGGCGCAGCGGAGCGCATTTGAAGACAACAATTTTATATAAACACTAGCTGTTGCCCGCGGCTTCGCCCGCGTGAAGTTCGGTAACTGTCCCACTGAATTATACTAAAGTGATAAATAGTTGTCCTACATGTAAATCCAGGTTATAAACTATCTATGTGCCAAATTTCATAATCATCACAATTTATTATTACTATCACAATCACCATCACTATCACAACCACCATCATTATCACAATCACCATCACTATCGCAACCAACATCATTATCACAATCACCATCACAATCACCATCACCATCACCATCACAATTACCATAAAATCACTATTACAATCACCCTCATCGTTTTCACAATCATTATCATCGTAATCACAATCATTATCACAATCACCATCATAATCACAATCACCATCACAATCACCATCACAATCACCATCACAATCACCATCACAATCACCATCACAATCACCATCACAATCGCCATCACAATCACAATCACCATCATAAACACAATCATTATCATCATAATCATTATCATCTTAATCACAATCACCATGATCACTATCACAACCACAATCACCATGACAATCACCATCACCATTACGATCACCATCACCATCACAATCCACATTACAATCACTATCACAATCATTTTCATCGTAATCAAAATCATCTTCATCAATATCACAATCACCATCACTGTCACAATTACCATCACATCGCTATCACCATCACAAACACCGTCACTATCACAATCACTATCGGCATCACAATCACCATCACAATCGCCATCACAATCACTATCACAATCACTATCCTCGTTATCACAATCATTTTCATCGTAATCACAATCATTATCATCATAATCACAATCATTATCATCTTAATTACAATCAACATGATCACAATCGCCATCACTATCACAACCAAAATCATTATCACAATCACCCTCACCATCACAATCACCATCACAGTCACCATCACACTCACCATCACAATCACTATCACTATCACTATCACTATCACTATCACTATCACTATCACAATCACAATCACTATCACTATCACTATCACAATCCCTATCACAAGTTATCTCAATCATTATCATTGTAATCACAATCATCATGATTACAATCGCCATCACTATCACAACCACAATCATTATCACAATCACCATCACTATCACAATCACCATCATTAACACAATCACACCCACCATCACATTCACAATCGCTTTCCTCGTTATCACAATCATATTCATCGTAATCACAATCATTATCATCTTAATTACAATCAACATGATCACAATCACAATCACTATCACAATCACTATCCTCGTTATCACAATCATTTTCATCGTAATCACAATCATTATCATCATAATCACAATCATTATCATCTTAATTACAATCAACATGATCACAATCGCCATCACTATCACAACCAAAATCATTATCACAATCACCCTCACCATCACAGTCACCATCACAATCACCATCACTATCACTATCACTATCACTATCACCATCACCATCACCATCACAGTTACCATAAAATCACTATTACAATCACCCTCATCGTTTTCACAATCATTATCATCGTAATCACAATCATTATCACAATCACCATCATAATCACAATCACCATCACAATCACCATCACAATCACCATCACAATCACCATCACAATCACCATCACAATCACCATCACAATCACCATCACAATCGCCATCACAATCACAATCACCATCATAAACACAATCATTATCATCATAATCATTATCATCTTAATCACAATCACCATGATCACTATCACAACCACAATCACCATGACAATCACCATCACCATTACGATCACCATCACCATCACAATCCACATTACAATCACTATCACAATCATTTTCATCGTAATCAAAATCATCTTCATCAATATCACAATCACCATCACTGTCACAATTACCATCACATCGCTATCACCATCACAAACACCGTCACTATCACAATCACTATCACCATCACAATCACCATCACAATCGCCATCACAATCACTATCACAATCACTATCCTCCTTATCACAATCATTTTCATCGTAATCACAATCATTATCATCATAATCACAATCATTATCATCTTAATTACAATCAACATGATCACAATCGCCATCACTATCACAACCAAAATCATTATCACAATCACCCTCACCATCACAATCACCATCACAGTCACCATCACACTCACCATCACAATCACTATCACTATCACTATCACTATCACTATCACAATCACAATCACTATCACTATCACTATCACTATCACAATCCCTATCACAAGTTATCTCAATCATTATCATTGTAATCACAATCATCATGATTACAATCGCCATCACTATCACAACCACAATCATTATCACAATCACCATCACTATCACAATCACCATCATTAACACAATCACACCCACCATCACATTCACAATCGCTTTCCTCGTTATCACAATCATATTTATCGTAATCACAATCATTATCATCTTAATTACAATCAACATGATCACAATCACAATCACTATCACAATCACTATCCTCGTTATCACAATCATTTTCATCGTAATCACAATCATTATCATCATAATCACAATCATTATCATCTTAATTACAATCAACATGATCACAATCGCCATCACTATCACAACCAAAATCATTATCACAATCACCCTCACCATCACAGTCACCATCACAATCACCATCACTATCACTATCACTATCACTATCACTATCACTATCACAATCACTATCACTATCACTATCACTATCACAATCCCTATCACAAGTTATCGCAATCAATAATGATTGCACTGATAACATTGTAATCACAATCATCATGATTACAATCGCCATCACTATCACAACCACAATCATTATCACAATCACCATCACTATCACAATCACCATCATTAACACAATCACACCCACCATCACATTCACAATCGCTTTCCTCGTTATCACAATCATTATCATCGTAATCACAATCATCTTCGTCATTATCACAATCACCATCTCTGTCACAATCACAATCACCATCACCATCACTATCACCATCACAATCACCGTCACTATCACAATCACCATCACCATCAAAATAACTATCACAATCACCATCATCGTTTTCACAATAATTATCGTCGTAATTACAATTATTATCATCGTTATAACAATCATTATCATCTCAATCACAATCGCCGTCACTATCACAAAATCAAGTTAAAACAATCACAATCACCATCACAATCATTCTCGCAATCACTACCACAATCACCGTCACTATCACAATGACCATCACTAACACAATCACAATCACCATCACCATCACAATCACTCTCAAAATCACTATCCTCGTTATCACAATCATTATCATCGTAATCACAATCATCTTCATCATTATCACCGTCACTGTCATAATCACAATCACTATCACCATCGCTATCACCATCACAATCACCATCAAAATCACTATCACAATCACAATCATCGTTACTACAATCATTATCATCGTAATCACAATCATTATCATATTAATCACAATCATCTTTATCACAATCTTCATCGTAATCACAATCATCATCATCATAATCATCAGCATCATTATCACAATCATCGTGATCGTTATTACAATCATCACAATAAATCAACAATAACCCTGTATAGAAGTCGAATCCGCCATCTTCTGGATCTCAAAATAAATGCCATTTTCGTAATCAGCGAACCTGATAATCTCGGTATCGACACCCATATTGATTTTTAGACATTTCAACCCCATCGCACCCCAACATGGAATGATTGTATTTCAGGTCCGCCACACTTAATCTTAAAATCGTTGTTTTTGTAATACACCCGACCCAGTTTACCATAAAAACAATACCAATGTTGAATTTCAGGCTTTGTTACCCCATTTCCCCCTTTAGGGGTTGAATTCTGAAAAAACCTGAAACACAAATGTTAACTCATTTATTGATTGGAGTACTCCTGTTAAGTTTCGAATAAAGGAGTCTAACTAATCTTATTTCCCCATGTAATCTCTGGACTCCCGTTCCAACCCTTCAGGGGGTTAATTTTGAAAAATCCTTTCTTAATGCACCCCTAAACCTCATAAAGAACCTTTGTGCCAAATTTGGAATCTCTAGACTCAGCGGTTTGGGCTGTGCATTGATTTTTATACTTTGCCACCCCATTTCCCCCTCTTAGGGGTTGAATTCTGAAAAACCCTGAAACCCGTTTCTACTCATTTATCAATAGGAGCACTCCTGTGAAGTTTTGAATAAAATAGTCTAACTAATCTTGTTTCCCCATTCAAACTTTGGAGCCCCGTTTAACCCCCTTAGGGGGTGAATTTTTAAAAATCCTTTCTTAGTGCACCCCTAGACCACCTAAGGAACCTACTTGCCAAATTTGGAATCTGTAGACCCAGCGGTTTGGGCTGTGCATTGATTTTTATACTTTGCCACCCCATTTCCCCCTCTTAGGGGTTAAATTCTGAAAAACCCTGAAACCCGTTTCTACTCATTTATCAATAGGAGCACTCCTGTGAAGTTTTGAATAAAATAGTCTAACTAATCTTGTTTCCCCATACAAACTTTGGAGCCCCGTTTAACCCCCTTAGGGGGTGAATTTTTAAAAATCCTTTCTTAATGCACCCCTAGACCACCTAAGGAACCTACTTGCCAAATTTGGAATCTGTAGACCCAGCGGTTTGGGCTGTGCATTGATTTTTATACTTTGCCACCCCATTTCCCCCTCTTAGGGGTTGAATTCTGAAAAACCCTGAAACCCGTTTCTACTCATTTATCAATAGGAGCACTCCTGTGAAGTTTCGAATAAAATAGTCTAACTAATCTTGTTTCCCCATACAAACTTTGGAGCCCCGTTTAACCCCCGTAGGGGGTGAATTTTAAAAAATCCTTTCTTAGTGCACCCCTAGACCACCTAAGGAACCTACTTGCCAAATTTGGAATCTGTAGACCCAGCGGTTTGGGCTGTGCGTTGATAGATGAGTCAGTCAGTCAGTCAGTCAGTCAGTCAGTCAGTCAGTCAGTCAATCAGTCAGTCAGTCAGTCAGTTTCTTCTTTTATATATTTAGATTAACCACCTTGATATAAGGTCAATATAAGAATAAATTCGCACGCGGTACTCGGAGCGCCCTCAAGCTACTACAAGAGCATGCGCGCGACCGTATATCAAGGTAGTTAAGGTTTATATTACATTGTTGTCTTCAAATGCGTTTCTCTGCGCCTCCAGCGGTGTGTGCTGGGCCATAAACGTCTGTCACGTAAATTCGACAAAGTCATCAAAGCTGCAAAGGAGTAAATCATGTAGTTTCTCACATAATGGGTGTCGCGTGCCAAAACCGGTTTCTTTTACAAATCATGTCAGTTTTTATAAAAATAATCATTTTGGCGTTCCGTATGTAAACATGAATGGCGTGACTTTTCATGTCCGATTCCTGTTACATAGTGTAAATAAATAATATTAGTGTAGTGTCCACATTAATTAATATTAGTAACCTATCGTGTATCCTGTTCCCACGGCTAACCGTGAATACTCTTTTGGGGGGGCATAGTTTCTAAGTGAAAGAATGATATAAACTTTTTTTAATAAACACAGAATAATATGTAAATAATTATGATTTATCTGTTGTAGACAGCAATAATTGACGGAATGTTGTCTGTATGATAGTATTTTAATTGCAAATTCGCTTCAAAATTTTCTAAGCTGCAAGGTTCTCGTCTGCTTATTTCGGTGGGAATCTAAGTCAATTGAGTTTCCAGAAAAAAAACTATAGGCACAAAAGTACAATACGGTTTCAAACCAACGCACGTTCTTAATTATAGCATACTGAATAAGTTGCCTAAGGAATTAGCCAAAATATTGGAAAACAAAAAGTCTCGACAGATTAAAAAAATATTGAAATTCTACTTCACCGTTGAAATGTATAAAACGGCGGAGGGGCATGCGTGTGGGCCCACTACCACTACCAGACTAATGTGAACGAGTAACTGAACTGATCGATAGTGCACATAATCTTGCAGTAGAAAGATTGAGCGTTATTGTTTTTGTATTAAATTTAGGAATGCATGTGGAAATAAATAGTTTTAATTTTTTTTTTTTTAATTAAACTATAATAAAGTTCAAATCCATATTCTTAACAAATGTCACATTGATGGTCATATCATACTGTTCCCCAAGTTCAATCTCGACAATCATACAAGTATGGTGGGTATCATCATACTGCAATCACGTTCATCAATCTTGATTACGGCGGTATCCCTTTTCCTTGATCGCGATCGTAGCTGTTATTGGGACGCCTATTACAGCTCAAGACGAGTGTACGTGCACATGAAGCAGATGCCTTTAGTAGCAGACATCTCAATGTTGTAACGTGTACATAAACAAATAAATTGTCATGAAATCAGATATACAGTCGATATATCATCAGAAATTCGATTCATAAACTCACAAGAAAATAATAAACCTGTAGAGAATTCATTTTATTTACCCTGAAATTGCTTACGAATGATTGAAAACAGGTAAAATCCGAATACTGATAAGGTATTGGGCGATTATGTCACGTACGCGAAAACGTATCTGTTGCAACAGATACGGTTTTGCGTACGGCTGCTAATGTTGTTTTTGAGTAGGATTACATATATGTAATCCTACATAATTTTATGTAATCCTACGGAAAAAGGCTGTCTTAAAAACACACACATGATTTTTTTTTTTTATTATGAAAAAAATAAACAGCATTTCTACAAAAGTGCAAAAAGTACGTCAAAATGACGTCAAAATGTATGCAACTGCTGTGTGTTTTTAAATAACCGAACAAATATTTCTAAGTGGGGTTTGGTATGATGGTATGTAAAGTAGCCTATTTAAAAGCTACTACGGAACCACTGGTAAACGGACACTACTCGCCCATTACTTTTACTTAAGTTAAGTACTTAAAAATCGGCCGTACTGAAGTAATTATATGTTGTGCTGGATGTAAACTCGATAATTTGGAGTCCCTCACGACTCAGTCAAGATTGTACCTATGTCCCAAGTAATTTTTCCCACGAATACTTGTATGAAGCCTTTAGGCCATAAAAAGGCATCACATTGGCCATTTACAGGCCCAAAACGAGCTGAGCCATTGACTCGTAAATTATGCACCGCTAAAATCCGCGGTATCTCCTTAGTCAAATTACATAATTTTGCAAGATTAAAAGATTTGATGAAGGGCCCCAGAAAGACATCACCCAAAGTAGTAAAGTCTCAAGGACTCTCAAGGAATTTGGACGTTCGACATACATATATGCATGCACCAGGAAAACTTGTTCTGAAATTCCTATTCAATACCCCTGTGTTGGTAAACTCCTTATTTGTTACAAAATTCCTTATTTACTACAATGTTTATTTTCCCGTTCAGTCAGGTATTCCAAAACTGCATACCGTTACAAATTGTGTATCGACTTGTAATACGCATAATTTTCCTGTACGTACACATTCACCCTAACCTGACATTCTGAGAAAATTAATACAAACAAACATACTACGACAAACAATCATGAGCATGGATATAGGAAATAATAAACAGTTCTAAAAATATTTGTGACTCACTGAAGTGTAAATATAGGTGTAAGTTATGACTAAATTTAGAAGCTATCACGTCATAATCTTCGATCGTAAATACCTACTTTTGAGCGTTAAATTTTGAAGTTCGATTTCTGGGTAGCTAAAAGTGTTATGGTGTTACATTGTCAAAACACTTCTTAGTAATCGTACCTAAATGGTGTTTGTGGCTTGACCTCATTAAATGGTGTTAATTCTGTTGAAGATGTATGACCTGTACCTGTACCTACTTGTTGTTTCAGGTATCCTGAAAATTGCTGAGTATTCAATTTCAGGTTTCTTGAAACAACTTATATTTTCCTTATACTGAATTGTATCAAGGGGCCGTAATTGTTGACGTAAAAGGTGCGGATTCTCAGCTTAATTTTAATGAATGACTTCTGAATTTGATTTAATTTGCTCTCCAGATGTCTGTCCCATTTTCTTCTTAGTTGGATGTTCCTAGATTATTGATCTTTAGAAATTGCAAACTAGTAAGAGTTATTTTTTCGAAGCAGACATCATCATTTTATCGCATCAAAAACCGTCTCGAAGGTCGTCGAGTCAAATCTATTCATCTTGTTCAGAACTCATGCTGAACTTTGCACCTTATTTCGACTACCCATCTCCATGATTTTAGCAATATCACAGAAAACACAAAAAGCCAGGTCCAAATCACACCTAAAAGTAAACGAATAAACTAATCTTAGCGTCTAGAACTATGCTGGTTAATGACCTACAAACACCGTTCTAATAATATTAGCGAGACCGACCTTCCATTCATACCTATAAACATACGTCTGTTTGCTTCTACGTCACCGCGGTGCCTACGTGATCGACAGAGGTCGGTGCACCCAGTGCAAATATCAAAACTATACCGTCGTAGTATCATTCTAACACACTCACATTGCTATGCAAAAACTAACTCTATCTTCGTACGGCAAAGTTGATTCTTGAGTGCAGTGATGGTGTTTTCCAGCTGTTTCGGTATGTAAAGAGTTTTGCATCACTGTAATGGGAGTCTTCCCGGATCGCAGTATGTCATCTGATCACATTTCTTAACTGGCAACAGTTAGGGTGGCTCAGTGTGAGCCGCTATTCTGATTGTTATGACTAACCGGATTGAGATTAATGTTGTTTTGTTAGTCATAGATATGCAGGTTTAAGGGATTTTCAACATGTTGGCGTTTCTGTACCAAAGTTCGTCATCAGAGATCAACTTGTCTTGACAAAACAAGGTGAAAATAAAATGCAGACATGATAACACGATACCTGTATTTACCTGTTGTTACGTTTTACTCTTTACATAACATTATTTACTTAAGAGTACCACCTACCGAATGTATCATTATGAGAAACTAGCTGTTGCCCGCGGCTTCGCCCGCGTGAAGCTCGGTAACTGTCACTGAATTATACTAAAGGGATAAATAGTGTCCTACATGTAAATCCAGGTTATAAACTATCTATGTGCCAAATTTCATAATCATCACAATTTATTATTACTATCACAATCACCATCACCATCACAACCACCATCACTATCACAACCACCATCATTATCACAATCACCATCACTATCGCAACCACCGACATTATCGCAATCACCATCACAATCACCATCACCATCACCATCACCATCACAATTGCCATCAAAATCACAATTACAATCACCCTCATCGTTTTCACAATCATTATCATCGTAATCACAATCATTATCACAATCACCATCAAAATCACAATCACAATCACAATCACCATCACCATCACCATCACAATTACTATCACAATCACCATCACAATCACCATCACAATCACCATCACAATCGCCATCACAATCACAATCACCATCACAAACACAATCACAATCATTTTCATCATAATCTTTATCATCTTAATCACAATCACCATGATCACAATCGCCATCACTATCACAACCACAATCATTATCACAATCACCATGACAATCACCATCTTCATTACCATCACCATCACAATCACCATCACAATCACTATCATAATCACTATTCTCGTTATCACAATCATTTTTATCGTAATCACAATCATCTTCATCAATATCACAATCACCATCACTGTCACTAACACAATCACATCGCTATCACCATCACAAAACCCGTCACTATCACAATCACTATCACAATCACCATCACAATCACCATCACAATCACCATCACAATCACCATCACAATCGCCATCACAATGACTATCACAATCACAATCATTATCATCGTAATCACAATCATTATCATCGTAATCACAATCATTATCATCTTAATCCCAATCAAGATGATCACAATCGCCATCACTATCACAACCACAATCATTATCTCAATCACAATCACCATCACCATCACAATCACCATCACAATCACTATCACTATTACAATCACTATCCTCGTTATCATAATCATTTTCATCGTAATCACAATCATCTTCATCATTATCACAATCACCATCACTGTCACAATCAAAATCACCATCACCATCGCTATCACCATCATAATCACCGTCGCTATCAAAATCACTATCACAATTACCATAATCGTTATCACAATCATTATCATCGTCATCACAATCATTATCATCTTAATCACTATCATCATCATCACAATCGTCATCCTCGTTATCATAACCATTGCTATCACAATCACAATCACCGTCACAATCACCATCTTTGTGACAATCCCAATCACAATCACTATCATCGTTATCACACTCATTATCTTTGTAATCACAATCATTATCATCGTAATCAAAATCATCTTCATCACAATCATCATCATTATTGTCACGATCATCATCATCGTAATCACACTCAATATCATCGTAATCACAATCATCATCATCACAATCATCATGATCATTATCACAATCATCGTCATCATTATCACAATCACCATCACTGTCACAATCATAATCACAATCACCATCACCATCGCTATCACCATCACAATCACCTCCACCATCACAATCTCCATCATCGTTACTACAATCATAATCATCGTAATCACAATCATTATCATCTTAATCGCAATCATCAGCATCACAATCACTATCACAACACAATCACCATCACTATCATCATCATCACAATCATCATCAACATTATCACAATCATCATCATCGTTATCACAATCATCATCATCTTAATCACAATCATTATCTTCGTAATCACAATCATTATCATCACAATCATCATCATCATTATCACAATCATCATCATCGTTATCACAATCATCACAATAAATCAACAGTAACCTGTATGTAGAAGTCGAATCCACCATCTTCTGGATCTCAAAATAAATGCCATATTCGTAATCAGCACCCCTGATAATCTCGGTATCGACACCCATATTGATTTTTAGACATTTCAACCCCATCACACCCCAACATTACAGGGGAGGATGGTATTTCAGGTCCGCCACATTTAATCTTAAAATCGTTGTTTTTGAAATACACCCAACCCGATACACCATACAAACAATACCTATGTTGATTTTCAGACTGTTACCCATTTCCCCCTCTTAGGGGTTGAATTCTGAAAAAACCTGAAACTCATTTCTTAATAGGAGTACCCCAGTGAAGTACCGAATAAAATAGTCTAACTAATCTTGTTTCCCCATTCAAACTTTAGAGCCCCGATTCACCCCCTTAGGGGGTGAGTTTTGAAAAATCCATTCTTAGTGCACCCCTAGACCACATAAGGAACCTACTTGCCAAATTTGGAATCTGTAGACCCAGCAGTTAGGGCTGCGCATTGATTTTTATACTTTGCCACCCTATTTCCCCCTCTTAGGGGTTGAATTCTGAAAAAAGCTGAAACCCGTTTCCACTCACTTATCAATAGGAGCACTCCTGTGAGGTTTCGAATAAAATAGTCTAACTAATTTTGTTTCCCCATTTAAACTTTGGAGCCCCGTTTAACCCCCATAGGGGGTGAATTTTGAAAAATTCTTTCTTAGTGCACCCCTAGACCACATAAGGAACCAATGTGCCAAATTTGGAATTTATAGACTCAGCGGTTTGGGCTGTTCATTGTTTTTTATACTTTGCCACCCCATTTCCCCCTCTTAGGGGTTGAATTCTGAAAAACCCTGAAACCCGTTTCTACTCATTTATCAATAGGAGCACTCCTGTGAAGTTTCGAATAAAATAGTCTAACTAATCTTGTTTCCCCATACAAATTTTGGAGCCCCGTTTAACCCCCTTAGGGGATGAATTTTGAAAAATCCTTTCTTAGTGCACCCCTAGACCACATAAGGAACCTACTTGCCAAATTTGGAATCTGTAGACCCAGCGGTTTGGACTGTGCGTTGATAGATGAGTCAGTCAGTCAGTCAGTCAGTCAGTCAGTCAGTCAGTCAGTTTCTTCTTTTATATATTTAGATATGATGGTTGCTTTTTCACAGTTGGAGACTTTATCTAATCCATCATCACCTGCCTAGCCTTTTCCAACTATTTTGGGGTCGCCTTCCAGTCTAACCGGATGCAGCTGAATACCAGTATTTTACATGGAGCGACTGCCTATCTGACCTCCACAAACCAGTTCATACTGGGTAATACGATACCACTTGGTAAGACTGGTTGCCAGAGTTTTTGGGCCACTACCTCTAACGACTGTCAAAGATGGACAAATGACAGCCGAAACCAAGAGCTTCACGTGCTTTCCGAAGCACGGAGGAAACTCGGTATGTAAGGGTGGTCTCTCATCCACAGGCCAACCTAGGCAGGCACGGCTTAACCTAAACAACGACCCGATTGGCTGTTATTATTTAGCCACGAGCTCCTCCTAGGAGGCTTTATCTAATCCATTTAACATATTCACACAATATAGGTCTACACTTCTGGACAAAAGCCTCAACCAATTGCTTTAACAAGTCGACAGATAAATAACAATATCAGGGTGACCCCCAAGAATAAGTGTTCATAATGACAAGGACACCTTGAGCGGTTTTCAGTAATGGCAATTACATTACATGGTGGCAATTACATTATTATGGGCTAAAACTAGTCCAGAACGCCTCCTGGACTTTTATTCCGTGAGTCTGCCTTCTTGGTTCTATGCGGTAAGGTCAAAGATGATAGAAATACTACCCCATTGCAGGTATCAGACACTGAGCCAATCAGGGCGTCCTACTAGTTAACGAGTTTGCGACCAATCCAGCATTGATACCATTAGCTCGGACGAAATCTTACCATGTTTTAAAGAAAATCCCGTGGACACGATGTCCACATCTGTTTACCACCCGTATTGTATTGTAATTTTTCTTTCGACACTTTTTTTCATTCACAAAGACAAGGGATCAGATGCTGCGATGCTATTGGTTGATGAGCGTACATAAGCGCTTCAATAGCGGCCGTATGCTGCAAACAAAAAGAGCCCGTATCGGTGGTACGATTTCGTAAGAGCTCATAGTACATTTGGTACGATTACTGTGGATTGGGATGTGGGATTACTAAACAATCACGACCGCAACCGCAGTGATTTAATATTTGAGTAACTGTTAGTACCTGCGACCTTATTACCACTAAGGAAACATTTGCGAGGGAGTCCTTGACACACCCACCTGTTACTCAGCTCCGATACTATATAGCTCTACTAGATGTCTCTAATAGAGAAGAAATCTGTATCCCAGCACTGATACCATTATCGGCTGATTATGATACAGATGTAGCTTTTCTAGCTTACGCTCTTAAGTTCTCTCACACTCCAACACACATTCATACACTGCAACATACATTCACACACTCCAGCATACTTTCATACGCGACACTACACTCTCGTGTCAACCATTAGTTCTTCATTTTTTATTTTGCCTTTCTTTGTATCTTACTATTTGTACTATTGTTAACCTTAAACTGATTGTCTCTTTGTGATCTTTTTGATATCATGAATGATGTTTACACACAATCGTCCTTAAACCTTTAACGATATTGTTTTGCTGTGGGGGCCCAGCACAGGCTTCTTTGAAAACCTATTTCAGGCACCAGTCTCTTCCAATCATCATCATCAGCATATTAATGTTCCCACTGCTGGGACACAGGCCTCCTCTCTATGAGAAGGAATGGGCTATAATCCGCCACGCGGGCCCAGTGCGGATTGGTAGACGTCACAAGTTTTCGAATTTTTTGGTTCTAGGACATACCGGTTTCCTCACGATGTTTTCCTTCACCGTTTTGAGAGCAGTGGTGATGAAATAAATTAAACAAAGTAATGCGCCTGTCTGGGTTCGAACCCACGACTTACTGTTCGTAAGTCGGGGCCGTCACCACTGGGCCACCGCTGCTTTCCAAGTCCAGTCCAGTCTCTTCCAATGGTGGAATATAACTTTGTCAAAAACATTGTTTTTTTTTTTTTTTTTTTTTTTTTTTTCGAAAAATTCGTCCACATCGCTGTCAACACGAAAAGTGCCCAGAAGGCTGGCAGCATTGCCACGTTGGATGGCAATGCTGATTCTTTGGCCAAAAAATAGGCCCGCCCTCTGGTCACGTGAAGAGTCGACCAACCGTTTGGCGATTTCTCGAAAAACTAGGTGGGCACTCGGACCCCATGGCCCTAGTGTTTCAACCCCAAACGGCTCAAACACATAATTACCAATTAAAATTAAAACATTGTTAATTTTTATGTACTAATATTGTGAAGAGAGGATAAATGAATTGAATTGAATTGAATAGAGAGGAAATCTGTATCCCAGTACTGGTACCATTATCGGCTGATTATGATACAGATGTAGCTATTCCAGTCTGTTGGACTACTGTGTGAATTCCGAAAAAATATTCACTTGCAACATCTTCCTACCCTTTTCCCATTCTATTAGGGTACGGCGCAACACGTTTTCGTCTTCCACTCTGCCCAATCAGACGTCTCGGCATTATTTACTCCTTTCTCTTTGATGTATGTGCTAATGAATAAAAATAATAATATCAGTCTCCATATCAGTATTATTCACCTAGGTTTACGTGTAATGGGATAATTAATAATTTTGAACGTGTGAACACTGTCAACGATGCGTTTCGCGAGGATCTAAATAAAGATCTATACAGAATTATATAGTTAGGTTATGTTAGTAGATGTACTTAACCTAACGATGGTTCCCATGTTAAACACAAACAATTGCGTTACAAGTTACATTTTTTATGGAAACGAGAGAAATCGAAATCTCGACCATCTTCTGCATTTCGTATCTTTAATTGCTATGAAAAATGGCTGCCATTTCTTTTGGACATCGAAGAAATGCGTACAATATACAAAAAAAAAGTCTTCTTATAAATAAATGGCGCCATAATTAAAGGTTTCTGTCGTTATTACGTATCGATACGATCTTCAAGAGTTTTTTAATGTGACTTGTGTTCTTTATATGGTGGTTTTTCTGGCAATCGCTTGTATGGGTAGATTAAAAAATATACAATAAGTTGAAGATAAAAAATGGCAGTTTTATTTCTATAGCATTATCTTCTTTATTGATGTTGTAGGTAGTCAATCAAAGAACTTCCCGCTCTTGGTAAGGAAGGTTAGTAATGCAAACGCTGTTGAAGACAAAAAAAATAGTTTTCGAGGCCCATCACTTTATTTTGAAACTGCAAATAATATTTTTTTTTGCAAACTTGCACTCAAGCCCGATTTTTTATTGTGAATACACTTTTTTTTTAAGTTTTCTGCTAACTCTTCGGTAAATAAAGGCGTGATGTTACGTTTGTTATGCTACAGTCGAAACATCAAACACACCCTCATAACCATAACTGTTCAAACAATAATATGTTTTCGTAACGTCAGCTACTTATACATGGAAAATATTGTAATACGCCTATTTATTGCACGCGACACGAGACACGATAATTGTGATAACATCATAATGATGATAATATAATCATCACAGCGAGCACAATATTGACTGACCACATTATTAGTACCACCGTGATGATAATGGCAACATGTGCTGTGACGTCACGCACGACTGTTAAGTCTGATGTTGTTTGTTTATTCATTAAAGTATGAACAACAAGCAAAATAGCAAGGAAAACCTGCTTAGGGCGGAGCAGGAGGGAGTGTAAGACTTTTACTGACTAAAACCCATCCATGTTCCTTCATCGCCCTTTGTGTTCCGGGGTCACGGTATCTCTTTCAAACAGTCCCGCAGCCCCGGCAGGCATCGGTCCTTGCCCCTTCCTTTCTGCTGACATCTCTTTGAGGCGCGCGTGGAACACTCGTGCGCCGTCGACACGGCCTGTCGTCACAAGACGGACGGACGGCGAGTTAGGCCATAGCTCACCGTCAACAGGTCCGTGCCTACGGTGGCCGGGGGCCACCACGTGGCCTCCGACGCAATGGCTCTACCCTGGAGAGTAAATGTGATGTTGTCTCACAAACGATGGTATACTTAAAATTGTGTCCTGCGTGTCCTGTTGATTGTTCACTACAGAAACTGATGGATGCTACCGAAAGCACCAAACTAGTAGCGCAGTTCTGGGTCGACACAATTTAGATTGCCATCGTTACGCTAAGAAGAAGTAGAAAGTCATGAACATAGTTATAAGTACCTTTTACCATTAAATAGCTTTTGCTTGCAGATTCGTCCAAGTGGAGGTAAGAAATGACCCCACGGGAACGTACTACATAGCCAAAGTCATTTTCCACCTGAGCGCCATATCTCAGCAAAATCCGTTCAGCCCAAAGTGTGAAAAGGCAAGGAAGAAACGTAGAACTGTTTCTGAAAGAGTTCGTCCCATGAAGTATAAGTCTACAGTCAGCGAAACTGCTATAATTGATTGATTTCCCCCCCCCCCCCCACATGGCAATCGAAAACTAGATATATGTATAGTTGGTGCCAGTTAAGATGAGAATAGCGGTCATTGCCCTTTCCCTAATATCTCTTCGTAAGAACCAAAACAAATAAACCATGTATCGTTTTTCATAACAAAAAATGTTAAAGATCACGAAAGATGACGATTCCAGACTTACAGGTTTATTTTTGGTTTTTAAAAGTTAAGAAGTTTAATAAATGTAGGTGGTTCAATGACCGCTATTCTCATCTTCACTGGCACCAACTATAGGAAACAAGACTGATTTCTGGTTCTGGTGGTAGTGAAGCGGTTTCTGGTTTCTGGATAAGATGTAAACGAAGCCTTCAAGAAGCCGTCAACCAAGCGTTCTGTACATCAAACAGTAACTCTACGCAAAAATTTTTGCTGGGAAATGACTTTTTTTGGGGGTGAAAATCACTTTTTACGGTAAGAGTAGGACTCAGTGTAACGCACTCAAAACACTTGCTTGGTTAGCAGCTTCGTTATGGGTATTTTTACACCCATTTTAAAACAAAATAATGACATAATTTACTTTATTTAATTAGTCAATGTGAAATTAATTTCCAGATAATTCTCAATTCTTCAATCAGCTCACACTGAACAATCTCAACGATCTTCTGCAGAAATCTGACCTTGACCTCGATGCGTCCTCTCGTAACCGCTGTACGACCTGACTTCATTCGCGATTGTCGTCACGGAGTCAACGAGTGTCAATCAGCCGGTCTACGTGACATATCTCTACTAGGCTAGATGCCTAGATGTAGTGACGTGATAGTCTGATCGTTAGGAGTGTGGGAAGACAGTTAGGGGTACTAGGGACCGATAGAACTTAGGAAGTTAGCTATTACGGTTCAGAAGAGTTTTGTTTTTGTTCTAGAGTCGAGTCGTTCTAGGTTGTTTTCCATTGATCTAACTTGGAGCAGGAAAAAGGGAGTACAATATTTACTAGGTATGCTTGTCGGCATAATTATCTGTACACACAGATGCCTGACGAAGAAATACAATGAGGTGAAAACAGTATCGTATATTTAAGTAACTTCCTAGGTATGTACATACTATGTTTTTGTGGCTTGTCAAGAATAGTTACAAGTCGTTCTATGTCACCCTTTCGTTTCGCTCACCACATCATTAAATCTCAGTATACTGGAAAGTCTCAGTTATATTGCCTTTGATATATTGCCACTTATGATAATAATAAGCGCATTATTCATTTTAACACCTTAGGGGGAATTTTGTGAAGAGTAACGATATGACATCTTAGACGGCTATAAAGAATCGTCTATCGCGTTACTTTACCATTTTTTGCTTGTTAACTCTTTAGTATTGCTTAGATGCTGTGCTTGGATGTAAGTCTGAAAAATGCAGATAAAACATTATTTAAAACCTTAGCATAATATTAAGGTACCTATTGTAAAACTATGCACCCACTGTAGACAGTACTCCGTAGATTTGGTAAAAATTATTTGGCACTCCTGTTCACTTTACAAACAGCGTCAATTTTTTTCTGAAAACTATGTTCATTTGAACGCAGTTTTGAAAACTAAGGACACACTGCAGTGGAGGTAATAAATAAGCATGTTATACTTCTACAAATCCGTTCTGTATTCGTTAATTATGTCGGCTCCAATAACTCGCAGACCATCCAAAGTGCCCTCCTGAATCCAATCACGTACACCTCCAGCGATTCAGTGACCAACAGTTTATATTTACGATGTGGTGGAATTCTTTCGACACATTCGGACGACTGGAGACAAAACATTGAGGTTGTTTACAAGTCAGCTGTAAACATAAGACTGCGGCACGACTTTCATGCAAGTGGAATTGGAAGAGCCTTCCGCTCTTTCTATTATGTGTTTTGTGAGGATTTTGCACAATCTTTCGGAATTGTACATGGAAATATTAAGGACATTGAGAGGTTATTTTAGGGTTTTAGGTGTTAAATATCTAGAATGTCTTTAGGGGGTGGTTGACTGATGACCTAAAACAACGACAACAACAGCCCATAACGTCCACTGCTGGACATAAGCCTCTCCCATGATGGGAGGAATTTGCCGTATTCTCCACGCTAGGCAGGCGGATTGGAGATCGCAGTGATGAAAGACTAACAGAAAACGCTGCTGCCCATTCTCTGGTCTACGGAGGCGCAAGGTGTTCTGCCTCAGACATTAGTCGCCTTATACGACACCCGTGAGTGTAATGGGTTGGTTCTATTCTGCTCTGCCGGATACCACACGGCTCCCTACTAATGACTGGCTACTAATGGCTGGATGACCTAAAATAATTCCACTAACTGCTACTAAAAAGTTCTGATTATGAAGTGTATGGGTATAAGAGTAGAGGAAGACAAAAGAAACGATGGATTGACTGTGTGAAGAATGATAGAGAATAGCATGTGTGGTGTGTGTGTGTGTGTGTGTGTGTGTAGAAGTATGGAAGAAGAAGTCCTGCTTCGCAAGAAAATGATGACTAACTGCTACTAAATTGAAACTTCACTAAGATGGAAAATATCTGTCACATAGAAAATTAGACCTTGTCGTTTTTGAGACGTGAAAGTGACATTTATTTAACCAATGGCAGAAACAAGTAACAGTTGTACAACTTCGGCCGCTAAGAGAATGCGTTCCTGACAGGTCGCGAGTATTAGTATTATTGGTGATGTTAAATAACTTATAGCTCATAATATAACTTACCTATTATTACCCTTTTTGCCCTCATAACAACTAATATTATTAAAAACGATATCATTAAATCAATTATCAATAAATGTTATAATTTCGCGCTAAATTTATGTACCAACTGACCGTACAGAGGAGTATTTGACTTAAAAAGTCGATCAAAATTATTTTGTGATAATTATAGATTGGATATAAAATAAAAAGTGGTTTAAGATGATAATTTTGTATTTAAGACACCAGACACATGTACAATTTTACATAAAAGTAGAGAATGGTTGACTGGTAATGAATTCCTTGTTGCATTACGTGCGCCTATGTACCACTACTGTACATGAAGTTTAAATAAACAGTTTTTACATAAAAATCTTCTAGTCAGGATCACCTTCACTAGATCCATCGTCCTCCTCTTTGTCAAACTCTGTAGACGAGACGTAGGATGTCTCCGGAAGCAAGAGTTCTAATGCTTCAACGGAAAATGGCTTACTTTTTTTTCGTTGCCTTTGCCTCTGGTACTGCTGCAAAAAAGGATCCGAAATTAGCAGAAATCTGTTTAGCACATCTTTGTGTTGTTTGTCTTTGTCTTTCTGGAATAATTCTGCCTATACATGCGGAAGTGTTTGTTTCTGGTAAGATTTCTGGCCTCAGCCGCCTCTTCCGACAACTGGCCAATAGGCAGAATAGCGTGATCAATTACTGTGGCCCCATGTCTAAAATGTTGTGCATTGTAGGCGACATGGGGTGCCACTCATACAAATCTACATATAGCTTTGCAGTTTGTTCAGTAAAGTTTTCAAATTTCTGCGTATCAATTTTGAGCCCACTTGACAAAGTCTCCAATATGACACTGCATTTTTTTAATTAAATTGATGTCAATCCCAGTAATGCGGGAAGAAGTTTCGGGATTTGAGAAAAACCTTGAAGTGTTCCCATCATTGGTGTTCCCAAACCCTGCCTTCGGAATATCCACTAGCAGCCCCATTTCCTCTTTAAAAGCCTCTTGAATTTTCTTCTTCCTTTCTGCCACTATATTTTTATCTTCTTGAGTTCTTGCCTGCCATTTTTATTTTTTTATTTTTTTAATACGATTTTCTAAAAACTCAAACTTTTGGTCATTTTTTCTGTCTGAAGATTCTTGTATGACTTCATAGAGTGATTTTCTAGTCATCTCTATCGGCGTCATTGGAAATTCTGGAATAGAAAAATAAAAATAAAACATTGTTTTATGGAAGCTGATTTCGACTAATTTTGTAGAAAATAAAAATAAAAAAATGGCGTGAATATGCGGGACATTTTCCTTTAAAATCCTTATCTAGAATTATGAAACTATATGTTACATCCAAAATCATAAGTTAACTCGGCTTAACTTATAAACAAAAACACCTTTAATTACAGAGTTTACTAAAAAAAAGTTGCATTTTTTATGGAGTGCATTTAAGGTGCAAAATGTCACTTAAATAAAGTGTAAAACCAAAATAAACATGCTTTTATAAAGTAACGACATACCTTCTTCCAAAATATCCATAATGGTTATCACTTAATTTCACCAAACACAGATTAAATGCTATTTAAATATCACGTTTTAACTGTAGTGCCGAGAACAAAGACATACGATTCATGCAAGGACTGAGTTCCGACTGCTGCTACGGTTGGTGGAGAGGCGGTATATGGCCAAATTGGCCGTTAAGTGACGTAATAGCTATTGGGCTCTCACGATACAATAGTTGTAAAGCAATATAACAAATTTCGACTTTTCGACTTTTGATCGGGTTTTTAGATGAAATACTCGTCTGTGAGACGTCAGGAATGCATTCTCTCAGCGGCCAAACGTGAGGTTGACTATGCAAAACAACAACCAATTATATTTTAACAATAGTAAAAACCCCATCAGCAAAACTGCTGTATTTCCTGAGATAAGACACAAATAGTTACCTACACGTGCAAGAGAACGTTGTTAGAGCATGCTTGAACGTAATGATGATGTTATTAGATGCTGCGCTATCAGAGATTGAGATAAATCTGTTCCATATGTGTTTGCGCATAGGATTTACTGCTTCATGCTAGTTTGACGTGGGAGTGACGTATGTAGAACACAAGTCACAACCAAACCATGAGTCGTACTAATACATCTGCATACAGCACGAGCTCTGAGAATATTCCGTAAGATGTCGTAAAAAGATTTTTCCGTCCGCAAGGTGCTAGGACCGACTGCCTATGAGCACTTACACGTAAAAATCGTCACTTGAAGAAGCATAAATATGCATCTTAAATAAAACTTGATGCTAAGCTATTGATTTAAAGACCCAGGGTAAATAGTTTTCTGACTACAGCTATTAAGGCTTCATTGTTTGAGAGGAAATGAGAGATTCTAGATAAGTAGACGAATATTTTAATTGCAGCCATGATAATCATTTTATATTACTATGCGCATAGTAAGTATTTTGAACGCATTTGGAGCGAGTATCGATTGTAATATTAAGAATTGATTACAATCGATACTCGCTGAGAATCACTTTTGGATGTTTTTTCTCCATAAGTAAGACTGGAGATCTTAGAAAGGTAACTTGTATTCAGCACATTTGATGTAGAACTTGTAGAAGGCAAAACCTGCTTGTAATTTGGAATTAAGAGTATCAAGCTTAATTTCAAAAAGTCTTATATCTAGCAGTGGACTACGATAATTTCCTACTTATGTGATAGAATTCATGGTAACCATCACAAGATATAATTTCTGTCCAATTCCAATACTCATTATAAAACCAAACGTTTCTTCAAGGAATTTAATAACGCTTGCATAATCAAATCGGCAGGTTTTCGCTAAATGCCTATCTGACTCCTTTATATACTAGTCGCTACATAAACTATTTTAAGCTGTTACTTCAGTCAGAGCCAATGGTTTTTAATAAGCGCCCGATAGCGTTGGCTTGAAGACTAACGGAAAATTTCTGGTAGGTGTAGGGTGAGATGAACAGTTCTCGGCTTATGAAGTTATGAAGCATGAGTTAATAAAATCAAAACCTTCGTTAGTGGTTTTAAGTCTTCGTTAGTGGTTTTAAGCGCTATTGCTGAACATGAGGTACTGGGTTTGATTCCCAGGTCGGGCAAAGTGTTATTGGTTTTTTTCCTTAATAATTTCTCCAGTAACAGCTCGGAGTCTAGATTCATGCCTTGTTGAGAGCAACAGGCTCATAAGTTGTGATTAAGTCCCATGTTATTGAGTGTATTGTGTGAGTACATCTCTGCCTAACCCTCCAAGGATAACAGGCGTGATCTTAACGGAGAAGACTGGTCAAAGCTGATTGTAGATGGCGCGTCCATAGCTTAGACCCAATCTGACAAATAAGGTCGAACTATTTTGAAATATAAAATGACATTGACAGATATTCAACCAGTGACGATGTTTGGTTCATGCGATGCTAGCGCCATTAGTTCCACAGTTGCCAACCCCATTTAATCCAGCCAGGATTTGGCTACAAGTTTAACGCTGTCAGCAGCGTCCATCAATGGGGAGACACAGGCAAAGATAATCTAAGATGGCGCCACCATAGCTGGTCTCAATCTGACCAATGAGGTTAAGCTATTTAGAAATATAAAATTACTTTACCACATTTTCAACCAATGACAATGTTGGGAACCAGCCAGGAACCAGCTATGCTAGCGCCATTAGTTCCACAGTGTCACCCCATTCCAGTAATGTACAAGAAACGGAACACGCGGGCCACGACATTTTTCCAAGCGAATGCATAATTGATGATAATAAGGAGCTCATAATAAAGTTCAAACTGACAGCACAATAAATACTGTAAATAGATAAGTTCAAAGATTTCCTAGTAATAATCTAAATATTGCGAAATGTAACAGAATGCATTTCGTCCTAGCCTTGACCTACAAGGTAAAACGTTATGTTAATTAACAGGTAGACGTAGCGATTGCTCATCGTTTGAGGAAACACCGTATACATATACCTACTAAGTATGTATATTAGCGTAGTGTTGTGACCAACGTATCTTGGTCCTTGAAAACAGCTGTAATAAGGAAATATGGAGAATAATAATTAATTTATAGAGCTTTTAAAGTGACACCCAACTTTGTCATCACTACGAGGTGTACGACGAGCCTAATGTTACTAAGACCATTAAAATTCCTGTTTTCGTCTTCGATGGATAGAATATTTCGCAAGATTGAACTAGAAGACCCAAACGATTACTGGATAGTAAACCAGATGGTCCGAGAAGTCGAGACCGGCCCAAGGTCATGTGGTTGGATGGCGTAAACCAAGAGTCAAGAACTGGAGTGAGATATTGGAGATAAAAGTCAGAAACAGGTCATCATCATCAACATCTGCCTAGCCTTTTCCCAACTACGTTGAGGTCGGCTTCCAATCTAACCGAATGCAGCTGAATACCAGTATTTTACATGGAGCGACTGCCTATCTGACCTCCACAACCCAGTTAGTGGTTAATATGATACCCCTTGGTAAGACTGGTTGTCAGACTTTTTGGGCCACTGACTACCTGTAACAACTGTCAAAGATCTACAAATGACAGCCGGGACCAACAGCTTAACGTGCTTTCCGAGGCACGGAGGAAACTCGGTATGTAATGGGTGGTCACCCATCCACAGACCAACCTAGGCAAGCACGGCTTAACCTAAAGATCGACCTGAGCGGCTGTTATTATTTAGCCATGAGCTAAACAACAGGTAATAGTAGAAAAATATACCAGGCGACCAGGTTAAGGTAATGACGATGACGACTTTATTATCACACTTAGGTACTTCCTACCACGAAGTCTTTAATACAAGCCGACACATCATCATCATAATTTCAGTTGAAAGACGTCCACTGCTGGACATAGGCCTCCCCCAAGTGTCGCCACATTGACCGGTCCCGTGCGACTCGCATCCAGAGGATCCCCGCAACCTTCACCAGGTCATCGGTCCACCTAGTGGGAGGCCTTCCGCCACCTAGTGGGAGCCGACACATGAATGAATGCAACTCAGCCTAACACCGTGGAGTTAAGGTAAACGAGGATAACCCATTCATAGTTGCTTCGTAAGGAAACAAGGAATATAATATTTTTGAATTATTTTGAAGGATTTTTTAAAATATTATTCCCTGTTTTCCTGTTAGAGCAAAGATCAACCACTCAAAATCACCAACTACTAAAATGGCATATATCTTTAATTCATAGCAATTTCAAGTTACACCGGTCATAAAACGGTATGTTCTTGGCATGGGTACTGGGAATTAGGGGTTCCCTAAGTACAACACAACAATAATTATGTGTATGTGTTTTTAGACACGTTCGCACTGCCGGATGATGTTAACGGAACCTAATGTGTTTTCTACAGTACTTTCACAGTTTTTATGTCTTGTGACTGGGACTGTAGCTACATTTAATTTTCATATTTGTTTCGACAGTTCAAAAGTGCCTGTAACTGGCCTACTTGAAATAAATGCTTTGATTTTGATTGATTTTTTTGATTTTTTTCACAACTTTGGCAGGTAAGTTCTGGATATAGTTATATACCGTATACAGGGTGTAAACAACCTCATCACGAAGCCGTCAACCAAGCATTCTGTACATCAAAATAAGTAACTTTACGCAAAAAATATTGCTGAGAAACGACTTTTTTTTAGGGTGAAAAATAATGTTTTGGGGTAGAACTCAATGTAACGCACTCAAAACATTGTACTGATGGATGGATTGAATAGTACGGGGGTCGTGGAGGTGTTTAAAATCTTAAATTAAAAACGAGTATTTAAAAAAAAACTTGTCAAAAAGTTGGAACTTTGACGGCCAATATCTCCGTAACTAAAAGGTTCCCAGGTATGACGTAAAAAAAAAAAAAAACGCAATGACGAGGAGAAAAAAGTGCCTTTCGGCTTTGTTAAGAGGTTTTTTACACCCTTTCAGGCATGTGGTTGATTTGGGCGTTTAGGAAACAGTAATGAAGTAACAAATCAAGTAGTACCGCTCAGAATAAATTTTGCCATTTCTGGCACGGTTCATCGGTGGTTATTGTCGATCTCATGGCTAAAAGATAATGTCGAGAACGTTTCCCATTAATAACTAATAGCATTGAGATTCAAGATTCCCGTCAGTGGGGAAGTGCATGCAATTCCATGACCAAATTTACAGTTCTTTCAGTTTTTCAACTTCTAAAATGAACCTTATACCAACGAGAATAAAGATTACAATGGTTCATAATTCATGAAACTACAGGAGAATAGTTTCTTTAATATTTTTTTTTTCTAGAGTAAAACTTTTATGCGTGAGAACACGGAAAGCAAAAGATTTTCCTTAGTTTACTACAAGGTAAATTTAAATAAATTAAATACCTATTGTTTGTAAGGAAAGCCAGTGACTATGGTTGTTACACATAGGTTACACAATAATAATTAATTGTCAAGGTATACACAGAATGTCATCTTGAGTACCCCAGGATTGAACCTGTCTAGTAACACGTCCACTACGCAGACTGCTGTACCTAAATCGAAGTATTCTAAGGTAGTTTAACTTACAAAGAGCAGTGGGTTCAAACCCAGGTAGGCACCTTACTTTGTAAGAAATATTTTCAAAATTAGTTAATTAATTATTCTTAACCCTAGAACGGGGTAGATGACAAAAAAAAAAATTGTCCTTCTGATAGATTTACAAAAAATTTTGGACACATATTTTTTTCTTTTTTCACGTAAAAAAAAATGAAGACGATACAGTGCGTCGAAAACTCGTGTGATGTCACGTTTGAGTACATTTTTAACTGGAAAGTAACGTCACAAGCCCTCTCATCTTTGACGCATTTTATCTTCGTCAATTTTTACTAATTTGATAAAACAAAAAAGACGTATCATAGTCATAAGTCATAGTCATTTATTCATTAACAAGTAACTTGTATCTGAATTTAAACACAAAATTTATACAATTACAGTAGTCACAATAGATAAATTACATTTTACAACAACAATTTAACATAAAAAATTTAAAAATAATCAGTTCACAATTTATCAAATGTCGGCCATGTAAATGAAAACAATATAGCCAAAAGCTTAAAATTTAAAAGTGGTAACAATAAAAATAATTAGCAATAGATAAATTTGATACATTGATATAATTAATTAAAAATAATAACATCAATAAATCCAATGAAATTAAACATGTTTTTTTTCAATAAAAATAATAAAATTACAGCTCTTCTACCGCATATAGACACTTAATCAATAGGAATTCCTTAAGTTTTATTTTGAAGGTGCTACTGTACACAGCAATTTTTATGTCTAAAGGCAACCTGTTGAATAATTTTACGGACTGGTATCGTGGACTGTGTTTAACAATTCTTAGGTTATGATTAGTGAAGTTTTTGTTCTTCGAGTCCAGTCTACGGGTGTCTTCCCTTATCTGCCGTTCTATTGCTGTCTCATAGTCTTGTATGTATTTGGCCATATTACTTAAAAGTACCAGTACATAGAGACTTGGTACTGTAAGTATGCCTAAACTGATAAAATGTTGTCGGCAACTTTCCCTTTGTGAGATGCGGACCATAGTACGAATTGCGCGTTTTTGTAGTACGAAAGCTCTTCTACTATTATATTCATAGCTGTTTCCCCAAAAAAGTATGCTGTACGAGTATCTAATTTTTGACTCCACCAACGCAAAATATACCATTTTTAGCTGTTCTATGCTGATTTCATCCAATATTTTATCCAATATTTTCGATAATCTAACTGACGGACTAAACAGAATCATATTATTTTAGACAGCAATCATTCGTATTAGAAGATAAAATTATATAATTACTTAAAAAAACGGCCAAGTGCGAGTCGGACTCGCGCACGAAGGGTTCCGTACCAATTATTATAAAAAAATCACGTTTGTTGTATGGGAGCCCCCCTTAAATATTAATTTTATTCTGTTTTTAGTATTTGTTGTTATAGCAGCAACAGAAATACATCATCTGTGAAAATTTCAACTGTCTAGCTGTCACGGTTCATGAGATACAGCCTGGTGACAGACAGACGGACAGACGGACAGACGGACAGACGGACAGACGGCGAAGTCTTAGTAATAGGGTTCCGTTTTTACCCTTTGGGTACGGAACCCTAAAAACAGGTCTTGGCCATAAAACTGCAATCCCTACACGGTTAAAGTGTATGGAACAGCTGATTTTTCTTGATTTAACGGTTTCGTGTCGTTAGGACCTATCACCCTGTATAACCCCTTCAGGGGTTGAATTGTCATAAATCCTCCTTTAGTTGCAATTTCGAGAGCGGTTTAGACAGTGCGTTTTCTGCTAGAGAATGTAGGATTTTGATAAAGATGTATTATGCCGTACGTAGATCGTATGGTATGCGTGGCAACATGGTTGGAGTGCTGCGGAGTTTAAGTACCTATCTGTATTACTTTTCTATACCGGTAATGTTATCTTTCGTGGTGCACAGATGCAATAACATACCCACAGATATGTGACAGACTTAGTTGACATAATCGTAATAATGGAATACGTACCTAGTACAACCTACCTACGGATATCAAAAGTCACGAGTTTTATACGTACTTTTATTTCAAAACAGTTACTCATCGAATGCGTAGATCTTGACAAATGAACGTAAAACTCTTAAAAAAGTGAATAGCACTGCTGAATTCCTTCAAAGGTTGGCTGTCGTGAAAGTCAATCAATAATACCCAAGTAACGAAAAAATAATTTTTACTTTTTATGACAAACACGGTAAAGTAAACAGCAATTTTAAAATAATAAATAATCCCTAGACGTACAACAGGTGCTTCCACCTTACCCCCTATAAACGATCTGATAGGCGTGAAATTGTCACCTTGTTATTAAAGGAAATGATTTAGATTGAAGCGCCTATTAACCAGGCTTGGAAATGGATGGGTTACCGCCTCCTTCCGTGTTTTAGGTATTACACTGTCAGTTCTATTTGATGTTCATCTGTAGCATTTGTTTTGCAAATGAGGACTGATTGCGATTGGCTGGAGACCTTATATGGTGGGCAGTTAATGATGGAGTCGGGTTATCAAAATGTTGGATGATGTTATCTTGAGATTTATGGTGTGTATCGCCTTTTTGGGTTCTTGGTAGCTTCGTGTAGGTCTTCGCCTTGATCAAGTGCAGGGATAGTAGGCTTAAGATTATTTTGTTTGCAGTTTTCTTTAAGGCGGTGGTATCTGCTACCGAGAGGTTTTCTCTTTGATTAGTGAATATAAATGTGCAAAAAATATATATGTTGCTTATTAGACTCTAAACTTTAATTGGTACAATTGAAATAATTCTAACTTTATTATTAATACAAGAAAAAAATATACAAAATGAACAATTTTTTCTTTGAAATTTCGTAACTACTCCTAAACGGGATTAACCTTTTTTCTTCACAAAGTGTACAATTGGCATTTTGATCTAATGATTTTTTAGGTTACAATTAAATAAAAACACTTAGTTCGCACTATTCGGCGCGCAGTGCCAGACGTAACAACCACTTTGTAGAGCAGTATTTCAAATGATGCATAATTGTTTTGGCGCGTGGAAATAATCGGAACTTACGCGGCCATCTTGTTTTAATAATACATTTCACAAATTAATTCTCCCTGAGAAGAGAATTCCATTCAACTGTCTAAAACTATGCAGCACTAAGTATGTACACGAATATTTTGGGTAGGTAATAAAAGACAGCCGTGAAAAAAAAAACATGCAAAACATTCAGTGAGCAACAATTCTAAATTATTGGACACCTTCAGAAAACTAAACATACAAACATACCTACTTGTCAAATAGGTAAATTGTAAAATCTTTTTCAAGATTTCCGAGAATAGCTCATCTTGTGATGAAATGATAGTCAGCCTTCACACCAAGAGTGACCAGGCTTCTTCTGGGAAAGTTCGTTTCACCGTAGACTAAAATTCATCTATCGCTTTCCAACAAGCGAGATTGAGATTAAAAGAAGGCCTATCAGTTCATAAAAACGCTAATATACCTAAATATGGTCCCAGGGAACGCCATACTTACTATACATCCAACACAATGCCATAGATGTGAATGCCATAGTAGTACTTAATAAAATAAATGTTGTCTTATTACTGTGCCACTTGCTTTTATTGACAACTGCATTTTATTGAGTTACTAACATAAACATGAAGTGTTAGGCAGAAGTGTTAGTACTAGTCCACAATTTGATTTTGACAGTTATGCTAGAGTATCATGTCATAGTGGCGAGCCTTTTAACTAAAACACTTGATAAATAAAAACAAACCACTGTAAAACGGACAGGGAATCATGAAAACAAAAAATATTCCACTGAAATCATCGCCATATTAAACGCACAGAACAACTTCATATTAATCATATTAGTTTCAAATATAGAGACAACCGCGTCGAGAGACATAGGGGTTCGGCACAGCACCGCGTCGCCGTCGTGTGTCTAAATCGAAAGCCAGGCACGTGCTAGTCTGCTTGACCCTCATAATTTAGAGATATTTCAATGGTTTGAAGTGGGTGTTTATGTTTGAGAGATTTGTGGCCGTAAAGGCAAAGCCACGATAGAATTACTCCTAAAGACTGCAGCTAGGGTCAAAGAGGTTAAATAAGTTGGTCAGCATTTATATTCAACAGTCATACCTTTCTGCCCTCATCCTAATTCGTTAAGAGATTGGTGTAGCATGTTATTAAAAGGATTACGATTATCTACATGGTCACGTTGATCTACAGCGAAAGGAAATATTAAGAGAAAATCTAGTACACATTGGTATCGATTCTGTTGTGCACAAACTAAACTTAATTTAGGCTATTGCTATCTTTTACTAAAATGCAGTGCGAAAAAAGGACGGCTATAGCTATGAACTGAGTAAGAGATGAGGAACTAGTTTATGCCTTGTTCTTCACCGTGTTTTAGTCTACATGTTTTTACGTGCATCCTACTTTGTATGGAAATATTAGTTTCAATTAAATTTGACAGCTCTAAATTACGTCCGTCTCCTTCTCGTTTTATTAGAGAAAAAAGGATAGCAATAGCCTAAATTAAGTTTAGTTTGTGCACAACTACAGTTTATGCAGGTTGTCCGTAGTGTTTTGACTGAACCTTTAAAGAGAAAATATCTCTACAGTGCGGGGCTCATTTATCATTATCTTTCTGCCCTTCCATTCTACTTGTGGTCGTCGCAACACGTTTTCTTCTTCCACTCTGCCCAGTCAGACGTCAGGACATCATTTACTACTTTTTTCTTTCATATCAGTCTTCATACAATCCTTCCATCTTTTCTTGGCCTTCCTCTCCCTTTCCATCCAGGCAGGCTCATTTAAATAAATTAATAATATAGCTTTGTGTACTTATATTCTCACGCTACAGCCCAGTTAGTTTACTTATTTACTCAACGCCTTACTTTCAATGCGCAGTGAAAGTAAAATCATTACAACGTCATATGTTTGTTTTTCTAAACCGAGAGTCAACTAACGCAGCTAAGTAAATATATTATTATGAAGTATATATATACAGGGTGGAATTTTGTAATGCCACCTGCAGGGAAAGTACTCTTAATACTGCAGATAGAAAATTTTACTCACAGGAAACATTCCTTTATTTTTTAAAAGAAAATAATCTGCATTCAAAGATTTTGAAAATTCGCGTGCCACACTCGGGAATCAAACCGGCTAAATTCCAAAAAAATAACACCCTGTACTTTTATGGCACCAATCGATAGGATCAATCACAAGGATCAAATCTCTCTAACATATATTATAAATTAAATGAAAGGAAAACCATGAAATCTAAAGTTATAAATTCATTGGGATAAATTCAATTCGTTAAAGCACTTTTATTCAAAGGATGGATATTTACAAATGAAGAAAAACAATAATTTTAAAAATTAAAAAACCCGACTGCGTTAAAAATAACTAATAACTTTAAATAAAAACTGAAAAGAAAAAAAAACAAGTTCAGGAAACAGGACATATTGACTGCAACAGTCGGGACCCATATTGGATGTAATGATTTTAGTCTAGATTATATTGGGTCCCGACTGTTGCAGTCAATATGTCCTGTTTCCTGAACTTGTTTTTTTTTCTTTTCAGTTTTTATTTAAAGTTATTAGTTATTTTTAACGCAGTCGGGTTTTGTATTTTTTTAAATTATTTTTTTTATTTTACACTTTTTAGTTAGGTACTTAGATATACCATTTTAAAATCCTCATGATGAGCCCTTTTTTCGTGCTGTTCAGGCTGCAGAGCGTGCCAAACATATGAATTTGGCGCCAAAAATTCGCAATTATGTTTTTTTTTTTTAGACACCCACTGTCACTCTCACAGTAAATACAAATCTAACGACACCTCTAAAGTTAAAATCCATCGAGCCGTTCAGTCCGCAAAGCCGGCCAAACATTTGAATTTGGCGCGAAAAATCCGCCATTTTGTTTTTTTTAATTTGAATTACCCAGTGTCACTCTCACAGTAAATACGAATCTAACGACACCTCTCAAGCTAAAATCCATCGAGCCGTTCAGGCCACAGAGCGTGCCAAACAATTATACATACATACATACAAACATACATACTCTCGAATAATACCTATCCTCAAGTGATTCTAATATTGATACTAAAAGTAAATAGTTTAAAACACAAACGTTCGCTAGATGGCTGCCTCCCTGCGTTACCGGGATGGCAGAGCCAAATAGGAAGATCCAAAATACAGAACAACTAAACATAAGCCCGAAGGCATTAATGAGTTTAATGGGAGTTTTAGCCAGATAAACTGTTACCGCCTTCACCGCGTGAAGGTACTCCCAGCTTATGTTATTAATATTGCTGCGCACACGCCGCACGCTTGTTGTCAGTTGCCCAGGGTACATAAATGTTGTCTGCTCACACACAGGGACAACAACGAAAAGCTCGGCAATATTGGTATATTTATTATCTTAGGTTTTTGTTTTAAAATATTTTGTTGTTTTTAGCATTTATCAGACCAAATTAAATTGAAACATATAAGTTATATATATTTTGGTAAACCATTTTTAAAATCCTTTATTTTGATACCCCACTTGACAGAATGTGAGAGATTAAAAAAAAATATTTTTAGTTCGGAACCCTTTGCACGCGAGTTCGACTCGCACTTGGCCAGTTTTATGTACCCAGTGACACTCTCACGTTTAAGACAAATCTAACGACACCTCTCAAGTTAAAATCCATCAAGCTGTTTAGGCTGCAGAGCGTGCCAAAGAAATATACCCACATACATACATACACTCGAAAAACATAACCCTCCTTCTGGCGCAGTCGGGTAAAAAGATTGCAATTTGCAAGTATTTGTTTTAAAAATTGCAATCTTCCTATCTAAATAGTTCTTCGTCATTTTAATCAATAAATGTCGTCAAAAGATAATTGTTTATTAGGTTCTAACATAAGTAATTGGAGGATGGACCTTTGCTTTGAGTAAAAGTGCTTTATGTTGTCCCATTGAATTTATAAGTTATTATTTTATAGTTTTCTTTTCATTTAATTTATCATGTTTGTTAGAGGGATTTGATCTTTATGATTGACCCTATCGATTGGTGCCATAAAAAATACAGGGTGTTATTTTTTTGGAATTTAGGCGGTTCGATTCCCGAGTGTGGCACGAGAATTTTCAAAATCTTTGAATGCAGTTTGCTTTCTATTAAAAAATAAAGGAATGTTTCCTGTGAGTAAAATTTTCTATCTGCAGTATTAAGAGTACTTTCCCTCCAGGTGGCATTACAAAATTCCACCCTGTATATATATAGTATATATGTCTGTTAGTTTCTACACTCAACGTTATTTCATTATTACTATGATCGTTCACCATCTGCCTAGCCTTTTCCCAAATTTATTGGGGTCGCCTTCCAGTCTTACCGGATGCAACTGAATAGCAATATTTTACATGAAGCGACCGCCTAACTGACCTCCACAACCTAGTTAGTACTGGGTAATGAGTTACCCCTTGGTAAGACTGGTTGTCAGACTTTCGGGACACTGACTACCTGTAACGACTGTCAAAGATCTATAAATGACAGCCGGGACCAATGGCTTAACAGCTTAGATTTACGAGGCACGGAGGAAACTCGCTATGTTATGATGGTCACCCATCCACAAACCGACCTTGGCCAGCGCGGCGTTATTGTTTAGCCACGAGGTCCTATTTACTACGACCATTATCAGTATTTAATTTGTGCGATTGTAATAACTGATCTATTGAAACTACAGACAGTCCAGAACTCCAACTGGGTAACAAACTTTCATTTGTGCGATTGTAATAACTGATCTATTGAAACTACAGACAGTCCAGAACTCCAACTGGGTAACAAACTTTCATTTGTGCGATTGTAATAACTGATCTATTGAAACTACAGACAGTCCAGAACTCCAACTGGGTAACAAACTTTCATTTGTGCGATTGTAATAACTGATCTATTGAAACTACAGACAGTCCAGAACTCCAACTGCGTAACAAACTTTCTCTCAGTAATACGAACGGTTTTGGAGAAAAAAATCGCACGTTTTAAAAATTTGGCTGCTCCTTAATGTAAATAGCGAAATGAAAGAGATTGCCATTGTAAGTAGTGACAATGCAAATTTATACAGGGGTCTATTAGTACCAAACTTGTTTTAAGCTTTCACGGTTTAAAACTAAACTTATACTGTCACTTACGGGATATTTTCCGTGATTGTTCATTGTTTTGAGTCCCGATATTCAACCCGCGATCATGGCGCTTGCAACAGCATCAAAATATCGGGAGCTCAAAACAGTGAACAATCACGGAAGATATCCCGTATGTGACAATATAAGTTTAGTACAAACTTATTACAACAGCTATACATTTCGAGCACCATATCTTAACGAACAATATGAAAGAACTGGAGTCACGATCGCAGCTAAGAAAAATAAGCTGACGCAACCGCACCAGGGGTGTCGCATATAAGATCAATGACCATTAAAGCAGGCAAGGGACTGGCAGGAATCCAACTGTGATGGCCGACCTGATTTACAAAGAGTATTTTAAAAGAAACAAAACAAAAAAATAATTCTGTGGTCTATATGACTTTTTAATGCATCAGGCCTCTGTCTTTACAATTCCAGTTTCATTAGTAGAGGACAATTCCATTTGTTCTCATAAATGACTTAGCTAAAAGATAAGTCACATTAATTAAACTGTAATGTCAATTAAGGCCCCAACAATATCTGCGATCATTAAATCTTCATTTGCCTTTCACAAAACATAGTAATATTTTCAGTAACACGACCTCACGTTATACCAGTAGGTAATTGAGATAGTCATGTAGTACTTAGAAACTATTTGCGTATTTTCTAAACTCATTCTAAAACAAACAGAAAAACTTGTGTTTCTGAAAAGTAACAACAATCAAATTATGCTAAACGCCTCATTTGACTATCAAATTCATGAACAATGTATTCTAAAAATAGTTCCATCCTTCTCTTTCTTTAATTTAGAATCAGAAAAGGACAACAACAATCTCAATAGATTGCAAGACAAGTCTATAAATACACTGAATTAATTTCAAGAACATTTTGCAATTTCAACATAAAACGCGTTGAAGTCTTTTCTTAGACACACGTAATCGTTCTAAGTTCTCAAGCAAATTGTATTTTTAGTCTTCGGGTATCGATCTTTCATATGATTCGTCGTTATAATCGCAAATTTTATTGCGAATCATTGACTAATCGAGTCGTCCGGCCCGGCTAGAATGGGAACGAGTTCATTTCGCGTTGTATACGAGATAAAAGTACGTTTCCATTGTTTGACACGGTACGGAAAATTGCAAGGTTAGTTTGTGAAAGTGTATTTTGCTGTTTGTTGGGTAATAGTTTTAGCTCACGGAAGGTTTTGGTGTAGTTAATTTGATTTGTTTGTCAAAATCAACATTTTTATTGTGTTTGATTCGAAACTACAAGCACGCAATACTGATATATATATATATAAATAAAGAAAATTCATGAATGGAGTGTTTTCCTGTAACTCGCATGCATGTTATTTATACGTGTTTTTCTTTCGGGCAATTTAATAATAATAATAAATCCTTTATTCATAGATACCTTACCTTACAGACTAACATTATATATATCATAATAGTACAAAGTGTATAAACTAAAAACTATGTTAGTAAAACACACTTCATTCAAGCACAGTCTTTGTGCGATCGTGTGGCACTTGTCCGCGGAAGCGATGGAACATTACACCTTGCGGCCAATAGTCCTCTGCCATGGCGAGGTGCAGGTAGCATGTAGGTACTCGTACTCGCACCACGAACGCCTTGAAGTTGACGTTGCGGCGCGATTCAAGCAACTGCACTCTCGGCCTGTACTTGGTCCTTTGGCACACGTACTCCACGATGTCCTCGGCCTTAACACTTAACTTAAAATTTAACCAAGCCAGCATCCTCATTGCATAACACTCACGTTTACAATTCTATTCAATTTGTTTAGTATTCTCATTGCGTTATTTGTAATATCGAGTAGATGATTTTTACAAATACAATATGAGCAGAATTAAAGGTGATTCTAAGTGTGACTGAATTACGCAACTAGATTGCGAGTGGAACAACAAGTAGCCTAGTTCCCACACATCCACACTTTTCAAACATCTGCCAAAATTCTCGTACCGTACAACAACGCACACGCACACCGAGGGTGGCGTACGTGCTCTCGCGCACGTCGCGTAGCGCCAGCTCCTATTCCACAGCGCGCGGCTCTGACCGCCGGGAGTTAAGGCGATGTTATCTGACACCACCAAGTATTGCTATGATGCCCTCAGATACTAGCTATCTTAACACTAGTTAAGAAATTAATGTTTGTGACGGAAGAGTTTGCGTGGTAACTAATTGGCAATCAACTGGAAGAATTTCTTGTTTTCGTGACATTTGACTTGTTGCTAACGGCTCCTCCTGACTCGATTTCATCGCGTTTCGTGTCTGTATATCTGTTAAGTCGGTCTGACGGTTTCACCATCAATTAGAAAATGTATGTGGATAATTCATAAATGAAACATACACACATATAATGGAATCTCGATATTTTGTCAAATTGGGGGCGCGTCACTAGTATAAGTTTATAAACTGTTTGAAAGGGGACACTCACGATCGAGAACAGGCCGGGTAAGAGATCGAGTTGATTGCCATGACGGGAATTCGAGCACAGATCTATATATACTGTTGCTATGCAAACGGTGGCGGGAATCAAGTAGCGCGTTTGACGATTACTGTGATACTATTTAATTCTAAATGATATGCAAGTTTATACATGACTACGACAGAGTTCTACTATCTTTAGTCAGATTACAGTAGATACACAGATTGTAGACGATGATAGATTGTTGATGTTAAATGTAAAACATCCTTAATGCGTAAAAGCTTCTTCGGCAACGCTCCAAAAATCTATATATACATATAATAAATCTGTAGAAAAGTCATTTTTGTACATTGAAGAAATTGAAACAAAAAATAGCCAGCGTGTGAAAAGATAAGTAACAGAACCCATTTCCATCATTTTTGAAATTTTTGTCTGTTTGTCTGTTTGTTTGTGCGCACATCACGTAAAATCTACGAATTCAATGCTGACAATGTTTATACATAAAAATTGTGTGTAACTTGGGGTATGATTTAGTGTTTGTTTCATTGAAATCGGTTAATTCTATCAAAAGATATATGAACTTAAAGTTTTCAAGAAGAACTAATCATCAAATGTAAGATACATACATGCAGCGACATCTGTTGAACTAAAATGATACCAATGACTAAAACTGTGCTCACCACAGTCATAACTTTTAAATCGACTGACCAGCTTTAAAAAAAAATTATAGCATAGGTAATATACTTTAGCAGTTTAACATTTTGGTCGATAGACGGCGTTGTTTATTTCACTCCATTTTCTGAATTGAATGACCCTCGCCCGTGTCAGTTGCCTATTTTTTGTTTTTTTTTTTCGGATGAGAAATCATCAAATGACTCTTCCTGCTCTAGGCGGAGCAGGAGGGAGTGTCAGACTTTTACTGACTAAAACCCAGCCATGTTCTTTCATCGCCCTTTTGTTCCGGGGCCACGGTATCTCTTTCGAACAGTCCCGCAACCCCGGTAGACATCGGTCCTTGCGGATCGGCCCTTCCTTTTTGCTGACTCTCTTTTAGGCGCGCGTGGAACACGAACGCGCCGTCGACACGGCCTGTCGTCATGAGACGGACGGACGGCGAGCTAGCCCATAGCCCACCGTCCACAGGCCCGCGCCTACGGTGGCCGGGGGCCACGTGGTTGCCCCGGAAGCCCGGGGCGTCTGCCGCGGCGGCCGGGACGTTGAGAGGTTCTCTCCCTCTCACGTTCCGCCACCTCCTTCTCTAGCATTACTGCTTCGCAGAAGGAGGTGACGGCGTCCCATTCCGTCTCGCTCCGGACCATGGCTTGCACCAGGGCCGGACGCGAGAGGTCGCCGCCGCAAACGTGTAAGTTGCCTCAAGATTGGTTTTTTAACCGACGAAACAAAAAGAAGGCAGTTCTCAATTCGACGCGTATTTTTTTTATATATGACCACGGATAACTTTTACAGAGAAGTCCGTACATGGTCCTTTTGTTTGTAAAAAGCGTAGGTACATCTCAAAGTTGGTCCCATTTATAATTGAAAAATCGTGTTTGGGCTAATTTCTTGCACCTTTGATGAGAACTTTCGACCTAGCTGGAGTATGACTGTCATCGAGTGTCTAAGGATGAAGGAGGTGGCGGAACGTGAGAGAGAGAGAACCTCTAAACGTCCCGGCCGCCGCGGGAGACGCCACCACGTGGCCCCCGGCCACCGTACGCGCGGGCCTGTGGACGGTGGGCTATGGGCTAGCTCGCCGTCCGTCTGTCTCATGACGACAGGCCATGTCGACGGCACGTTCGTGTTCGACGCGCGCCTCAAAGAGAGTCAGCAATAGGAAGGGGTCCGCAAGGGCCGATGCCTGCCGGGGTTGCGGGACTGTTCTAAAGAGATACCGTGGCCCCGGAACACAAAGGGCGATGAAGGAACATGGATGGGTTTAGTCAGTAAAAGTATGACACTGCCTCCTGGTCAGAGCGGGAGGAGTCATTTGATGATTTCCCATCCGAAAAAAAAAGGCTGTCGAGGTAAGCCCTTTTTTGGAAAAACATAAGTAGATTATTTTAGCGATTAATGCAAATATATCGAAGAAATTGAATTGTTACCCACTTGGATCTACGTAGGTATCTACTAATATTATAAAGCTAAAGAGATTTTGGTTGGTTGAACGCGCTAATTACAGGAAAACTTTTAGTGTTGAATAGTTATCGAGGATGGCTATAGGTTATCTAACATCACGCTATAATTAAAAGGAGCGGAGCATCAATGATAAATGTTGCAAAAACAAGGAAAATTTATTTCTTTCGAGAGCTTCCTTTGCGGGCGCTGCATAAACGGTTAAAGTTGCGCAACAATCATGTATTAGGGAATTGTTCGTTTTAACCCGTATGCTCCCGGCCGTGCCTCCAGAGGCACGGTGCATTGTTATTTTAATTGTGTCTGTAATTGCGGGTATTGAAGTGCTACAGCGTTCTAAAAAAAAACGCGATAGCATTATGTCTATCTTTCAAGGTTGACTCCACTCTCTCTAACCCTCTCTCTCTCATGTGACGCAGACGAAGTTGCGCGGGTCAGCTAGTGTATAATAAAATACCGAATGTCATTAAAATATGCCATTATCAAAATTCAAAAAGGCACTTAATAAATTGTTTATTGACAAATGTTACTACACTCTAGATGAATTCTTGAATGATGGCTCAATATAAACCAAATTAAATTACATATGATTAAATGTGTCATTATATATTGTGCATATTTCTGTAGTCTATGTTTATATGTTAAAATAATATTGTGTAATTTTTGCAATTATTCTTTTTAGGGTTCTGTACCCAAAGGGGTTGTTGGCGACAGATCTGGCAACCCCGTTGCTAGGTCTTGTTGTGTGGTAGTTGGCTAGCAACGGGGCGGTTTACCTATATTTTCTTTTCTAAATATTGTGATTTAATATTAATTATACCCAATTGCGCCTCATCTATAAAGACTTTAATTTGGTGCCTAACATTGGTCCTTCGATCCGACCTGAACCAGCGGTCTAACAAAATTCAAAATTAAAATTTTCTTCCGGGTGTAATTTTTTTTTTTTTAAAGATGATCACACGAGCACAAACTCGTAAAGCCAACCCGCAGGAGCAAGTGGCCGGGGAAAAATCACGCTCAGTATCCTCGGCTTCAAGCGCCACGACAATTGCTCGCTTCAAAGAGGCGGAAGCAGCTCGCAAGATGCAGCTTGCAGAAATTGCAAAGCGGGAGGCGACCGCCGTAGCCGCTGCTGAACGTGAAGCTGCGGAAGCTACCTTTGAGGCGAATATCGCGGCACTCGAAGTGGAGGAAGCCTTGAGCGCCAGGAGCAGTCGTACTGCAGACTGGATTCAGAAAACTAACTTCGCAGAAATGGCAGACGACGTGGCAGCTCCTGACGGGAGTTTGCTGCGCGAGCATAGTATGGCGCAACACATTGCACACGCAGCACCAGGTACGGAGCTCGTGCGCGACGTCATGCAGCGCTCGCCAGCGGCAATTGCCAAGGTTGCAATCGCTATGTCACCACGTCAACTGCGACCTACGAGTGATCTACCTCCTCAGCCCTCATGTCCTGGTAATGTTACCGTACCCCGGGTAAGTGACATAGAAAAACTAGCTAATGCTATAATTGCTTCACTACCAAAGCCGAACCAAAATCAAAGCCGTTGTCAGATAAAGCTTACCGAGTTTAGTGGCAACATAACTGACTGGCTCTTGTTCAAGCGGACGTTTGATGACACAAAGAATAATTATACAGCTAGCGAGAACATAGACAGGCTACGCAAAGCCTTGAGTGGAGAGGCTAAAGACTCAGTTTTTTCTCTTCTATTATGTTCCGCCAAACCTGAGCTGATTATGCAGTCGCTCGAGTCACGCTTTGCTCGTCCTAAGCAAATTGTTCTCAATGAACTCGCTTCCGTGAGAAGTTTACCTAAAGTTGGGCGAGAACCCAACGCATTGGCTATTTTTGCCAGTAAAGTAAAAAACTGTTTAAGTATAGTTAATTTATTAGGTGAATCACCGTACATACAATCACCAGAACTCATTCATATTCTTGTTTCAAAGATGAACCCGCTTCTTCAAAACAAATGGTGCGACTACGCGGCGGAGCACTGCGTTTCAGGGCATCCGCAGATCGAAGTCTTCGCTCGTTTCCTTGAGGTGGAGGCAGACAAGCAAGCCAACTTTGGCCTTTGTGAAGTCTTCAATTGTCCATCTTATAGTGACAAACCCCGGCAACAGGCATCGCAACCGGCGGGAGTCCATCAGCGCAGTAACCCACGACCGAATCGCATTTCACAGACACATCATACCGATACGTTCTCATCCGCCGATTCATCTGCCCATCCAACTGTAAACTTAGTATCCTCATCAAACGCCAAACCGCCTTTGTCATGCCTCTACTGTTCTGCGAGCAATCACAACGTAAAATCCTGCCCAGAGTTCGCAGCGTTGAAAATTACCGATCGCGTATCTTGGGTTAGCGATAACAAACTTTGTGTGAAGTGTTTACGCAAAGGCAAGCACAGCTATAAGTTTTGCAAAGCAAAGCCATGTGGTGTTGATGGTTGCAAGGAATTTCACAATAAAATTTTACATTTAGCGAATAATCCATTATTTTTATTCCATCCAAATGTAAATAATGTCATGTCATCTGTCAATTCAGAACCCTCGACATCTCATGTCATCAATGACAACCATAAAAAAGAAACTCAGTTGGATCGTGATAGAAAAGGTTTTATCAGTTCCAATGAGTTTTCATCTAATAAGGATATAATCACAAATACTTCGTATTCTTGCGCGTCCAATAATGAGCAATCTGTCTTTTTAAAAGTAATTCCAGTTATTCTTTCTGGCCCAAAGGGCGAGGTAGAAACTTTTGCTCTGCTGGACGACGGATCCACAGCAACCCTCCTTGATTCGGAGTTAGCGGATCAGCTAGGTGTTTCTGGGACCGACGAGAATATGCGTATTGAAACTATTACAGGAATTAGTGATAGTATCCCTGTTCGATTTGTAGATTTCCAAATTCGCGGGAAACACGAGAAGGAGAAGTATTTTATACGTAAAGCCCGCGCTATTCCTAATTTAAAACTGAGACCGCAAGAGGTCACAGTTAGGGACACTAGCTTCCAGCACCTCCAAGGTATATCAGCCGAGTTAGTGTTTAGTATGGCAACGCCCAAATTGCTAATAGGTACATCAGATTGGCATTTGCTGCTATCAAAAGAGAATAGAGTAGGAACCGCGCGGCAGCCTGTTGCCTGTCGTACTGCCTTAGGTTGGGTTTTATTTGGTAATCTTACTCCAAATTCTTTGTCTGATGTTTCTATTAATCATATTGTCACTAACGATTCTCGAGATATTGAGCTAGATAGCCTTATCAGAGATTATTATCGGTTAGATTCCATCGGCATCAGACCCGAGGATAAGGTAAATTCGGAGGATGCTAAGGCTATTAGCATTTTAGACAAAACTACACGTCGTTTAGACAATGGTAGATTTGAAGTCGGTCTGCCCTGGCGTGAAGATGAACCTCATATCCCAGATAGTTATTATCTTGCCTTGTCGAGGTTTCGCAGTTTATGTAAGCGGTTTGATAAGGATAAGGAATATGAACGGTTGTATAAGCTTAACATTGAGGCACAAGTTCAAAAAGGCTATGCCGAAGAATGCGTTGACGGGCATGATAACCCGAGTTCATCTTCGCGTCGCTGGTATTTACCTCATTTTGGAGTGATCAACCCAAACAAACCGGGAAAGCTAAGAATAGTTCATGATGCATCAGCTAAATCATCGGATGTCAGCCTCAACTCGCTCATTCTCCCCGGGCCTGATCGGCTCCAGTCACTTTTTGGAATTTTAATGAGATTTCGTGAAGGTCAAGTTGCTCTGAATGGGGACATTCGGGAAATGTTTCCCCAGATCAGGATTAGAGAGGATGACCGAGATTGTCAGCGTTACATTTGGTTTTCCCCTGACGGACATTTGAAAGAGTTTCGGATGTCATCTTTGATTTTCGGTGCATCGGCATCACCCTTTATCGCGATCTATATTAAAAATAGGAACGCTATGGACTTCCAGGATCGATATCCTGAAGCCGCCAGATCTATAATCCGAGATCATTACATGGACGATTTCCTGGCCTCATGTGATTCTTTGGAAGACGCCATCCGTCTTGCTGGCGATGTCCTCCATGTACATTCTCAGTGCGGCTTTGAGATGCGATCTTGGGTGTCGAATGCTCCCGAGTCTCTTAAATTGATTCCTTCACATCTTCGAAAAGAGGATACGAGTAATGTCGACCTCAACTTGAGCGGAACACAGTCAAAGCCTGATGTGCGCGTCTTGGGGATGCATTGGAATCCTCAAGATGACACTTTTAGTTTTAAGATTGACGTCGACATACCTCTACCTGCAAAACTCACAAAGCGTCGGATTCTTAGAGATCTTATGCGCATTTATGATCCCTTGGGACTTTTGCAGCCTACTATTACCAAGGGTAAAATTTTATTCCAAAGAACTTGGCAGTTAGTGAATTCTTGGGATGTTCCACTCCCGAATTGCGAATATGAGCAGTGGGTGGAATGGTACAATGACGTTAAGACGCTGAATGCTTTTAGCGTTCCTCGAGCTTATAAGCCTAGCTTTACGTTTGTTACACAAGAGCTTCATATTTTTACAGATGCCAGTGAAGTAGCATACGCATGCGTCGCGTATCATCGATTTCTGTTTCCGGATGGTACCATTCACCTCGCTCTCATTGCCAGTAAATCTAGGGTAGCACCTCTAAAACCAGTAAGCATACCGCGTTTAGAGCTACAGGCAGCTTTACTCGGTGTGAGACTAGCCCAAACGATATGTAACGAACTCCGCAACCAACCGTCTCGTAGATTTTTTTGGTGTGACTCAAAAACCGTCCTTGCTTGGATTAGAAGCGACTCGCGCAAATACAAAGCGTTTGTCAGCCATCGACTTGGCGAAATATCAGAATTAACACAGGTGAACGAGTGGCGTTGGGTACCTACAGATTTAAATGTAGCTGACGACGCCACTCGTCTAAACACTGTCTCTGTAGAGAGATGGTCGCATGGTCCCACATTTCTAAAACACAGGGCAGACACCTGGCCGCAGGAAGTGGACCAAATTATTCCTCCAGAAGTAGAGCTAAGGTCAAAAAAAAGGACGGCCTATATTAATTTTATTTCCTTGTCGGCAGAACGGTTTTCCGATTGGCGGCGGCTACTTCGAGTAGCTGCACGCGTCTACCAATTCATCCGTCTATTGAGACGGAGAGATGCGCGGACGGCTGATGCTTTCTGCGGAGGGTTGCGTCCGCTACTCGCACTCGACGTCAAAAACGCTGAGATATATCTTCTCGGACAATCCCAACGAGATTCTTTCGGCGAAGAAATAGAATGCCTTCGTCAAGGCAAGAACATTTCCAGGAAGAGCCGTCTGTGTAAGCTTACACCGAGGTTTTGTGACGACGGCTTGCTCAGGGCGAGAGGACGAATCAGATCTGTCACCGGAGTTACTTCAGATATAAAGGAACCAATAATATTGGACGGTCGACATCCTACAGTAAAACTGTTAATCGCAAGATATCACGTATGGGCTCTGCATGGAAACAGTGAGACGGTGGTGAATGAGTTACGGCAGAAATATGCTATCCTTCATCTAAGGCCATCCGTACGCTTCATAGCCGCACGCTGCCGAATCTGTCGCCTTAAAAAAGCGAAGGCCCATATTCCGCCTACCGGTGACCTTCCTATAGAAAGACTACAACACCACCATCCTCCATTCTCCTTCGTTGGACTCGACTACCTGGGACCTATAGATGTCGCCGTGAAGAGGTCTCGCGAAAAGCGATATGTGGCGCTCTTTACATGTCTTGTGATAAGAGCTATTCATTTAGAAGTGGTAGCAAGTTTGACTGCGGACAGTGCAATTATGGCACTTCGAAGGTTTATTGCACGTCGAGGATGTCCCACCAAAATAATATCCGATAACGGGACAGCCTTTGTCGGAGCCAACAGGTTGCTGAAAGAAGCTTGGGACGCGCTTGATCACTCTCAATTACAAGAGTTTGCTGCATCCAACAATATAGAATGGCAATTTATCCCTCCTGGAGCACCATTTATGGGAGGAGCTTGGGAACGCCTAGTGAGAAGTGTGAAAGTCGGCTTATCGGTTACACTCCGCGAAAAGGCGCCTAGAGATGAAATATTGCTGACACTTTTGGCAGAGATAGAGCAAGTTATCAACTCTCGACCGCTAACGCACGTGCCGGTAGCACATGAAGACGAGCCAGCCCTGACTCCCAACCATTTCTTGTTGGGGATTCACTCCACACTACCATCGCCAGCATCCTCGGACGCGGACCTCAGCAGTAGACAAGGATGGCTGAAGGCCAATCGCCTTGCTGACCAATTCTGGTCACGTTGGCTAAGGGAATACTTGCCCAATCTCCTGCCTCGGGGCCCATCTTTGGAACACCACAACTTGCAAATTGGTGATGTTGTTCTTGTCGGTGATACAAATTTCCCCAGAGGGATCTGGCCTCGCGGTAGGATTGTGCAAGTGTTCCCTGGTAGAGACGGGATAGTGCGAGTAGCGGATGTAAGGACTAGTGCAGGGGTCCTACGTCGTCCTGCACGTAAATTAGTTAAACTGGATCTGTCACCATAGTTGCTTTGGTAAGACTTTAGCTTCTTACCAGGGGGGAGACATGTTGGCGACAGATCTGGCAACCCCGTTGCTAGGTCTTGTTGTGTGGTAGTTGGCTAGCAACGGGGCGGTTTACCTATATTTTCTTTTCTAAATATTGTGATTTAATATTAATTATACCCAATTGCGCCTCATCTATAAAGACTTTAATTTGGTGCCTAACAGGGGTAATACCTTAATACCTGAGTTAACAAATAAAAAGTGATTTGATTTGATTTGATTTGACAGATAGTAAACTTACAAGCATTAATACAACAAAACATTTAGCCATTTTTTAAAGTGATTGTCTCTTATTGAATGGATTGTAATTTAATGTTGTTACGAACAGTATTTCAGAACCCATGTGCCTCCTACTGCATTTTATTTTGAAATCAGTCTTATTTTATAATTTTACCAAGTTACAGTACACACGTTTACAGTTATAGTTTATAACAGCACCAATATGTACACGTATTGGTGTTGTAAACTGTAAAAATACTAAGAAACAATGTGATGCTAAATTATTTGATGCTAGATCATTTATCATGATGATGAATTGAGACACGAAATGGTTTAGTTGTGTCCTTGTGTATTTTGTACTATGTTATTGCAATGTATGCTTAGGTACATAATACACTAGATGCAGGCTGTTACCAAGAAGTGAACGCCCGAAGTAAATATACAATATATCATTACGCTGGCTGTAGAAACATCGGATGTCTTGGGAGAGTGGTTACAAAAACGGGATCAAGACAATAGGGAATATGCATGAAATACAACTCTTTTTATTTATGCCTTTTTATTTTTTATATATTTTAGCCGTGTGGTATCCGGCAGAGTAGAATAGAACCAACCCATTACACTCACGGGTGTCGTATAAGGCGACTAATGTCTGAGGCAGAACACCTTGCGCCTCCGTAGACCAGAGAATGGGCAGCAGCGTTTTCTGTTAGTCTTTCATCACTGCGATCTCCAATCCGCCTGCCAAGCGTGGAGATTACGGCAATTTCCTCCCATCATGGGAGAGGCTTGTGTCCAGCAGTGGACGTTACCGGCTGTTGTTGTTGTTATTTATGAAAAACGCTTTGTATTGGCGCATACAAACATTGTGGTGCAGTTGTTTATGTTTATAATACATCACTTATTTTACAATTTACTGTTTTATGAAGCATATGTTTTTAGTGAATCGGAACGCACTCTCAAAACACACCGTCCTCGATAACGCCGGTATTGACGTCAAAGTTCCTTGTGTCAAAAAACACTTTTATTTGAAAAGTGCTTAAAGTTTCACTAAACTTTTATTTTAATATTGTTATTGCAGTTTTTACTTAAATAAAGCACATACAATTGGTGGTGAGTTTAATATTGTGAGACAAGCACAAGCACTTTTAATACTTTTCTTGGGTTGATAGTACTGTTTTATTGATTTAAATGAAGCAAAAATTACGTGCAAATTCCCTATTGGTGCTTATACTCTTTTGTTCGGTCTCCCAAGTGGTGAAGATTAGAGAGAGATTCAGGTTGGAAATCCAGGTTAGATATATTCGCTCCAATACGTTGTCGAAAAGGCACCAAAATGTAGAGTAATGTGTGATTGGGGTTTGTCCATCAGAAAAATCTCAGTAGCAGCCACGGGGGCTGGATTTGTGCCTGGTTGATGGCAATAGGCTCGCCGTCTATTACATCATCATCATCTGCCTAGCATTTTCCCAACTATGTTGGGGTCGGCTTCTTGTTTTACCGGATGCAGCTGAATACCAGTATTTTACATGAAGCGACTGCCTGTCTGACCTCCACAACCCAGTTAGTACCGGGTAATACGATACCCCTTGGTAATACTGGTTGTCAGACTTTTTGGGCCTCTGACTACCTAACAACTGTCAAAGATCTACAAATGATAGCCGGAACCAACGGCTTAACGTGCTTTCCGAGGCAAGGAGGAAACTCGATATGTAATGGGTGGTCACCCATCCACAGACCAACCTAGGCAGGCACGGCTTAACCTAACGATCGACCCGAGCGGCTGTTATTATTTAGCCATGAGCTCCTCGCCGTCTATTACATGGGACAACATAACAGGCGAACTGTGGATGTACTAAAGGGTAACCTCTGCCTAACCCTTCGGGATTACAGTCGTGATGTTACACTCGTATATGTATGTTATGTACCTTCCGGAAATCGTCTATATTTTCCATGTACTTATTATTGTATCCTTATCCTCGCAGGAACGCTCCCGAGCGTACCTTTGAAGTCGGGTTAATGACCGACTAATTGAAATTATGCAATATTAAACATTCATATGAAAATCATACGATTGTAATACGACTGTTGACAGAATGTTTAAGATAACTGTAGTAAATCTGAGGTAGAATTATAAAAACATGTTATTTTTCAGGGAAATCGCACGTCTGAGAGATTATTGTATGAATTATTGTAATAAAAATAAGCACGACTATGATCTATTCAACGTACGAGTTGTTGTTTAGTTGTCCACTTGTGCGTCGAAAATACATATTAAAAACCGGCCAAGAGCGTGTCGGGCCACGCTCAGTGTAGGGTTCCGTAGTTTCCCGTCCGTCACAATAAGTGTTCCCACTTATGAGTTTAAAGGTGGGTATCCATTATGTAAAAATGCTTGCATATACGAATATACTACAAACTTAGTCCAGAAATTATTTTGTACAACTTTTTTTTTTTTGTACAAAAACTGTTGTTTCCATCAAGTTCAAAATGATTTTCTTAGAAAGTCCTTATAAAGTTCTACTTTTCAGATTTTTTTCATATTTTCTAAACATATGGTTTAAAAGTTAGAGGGGGGGGGACACATTGTTTTTTACTTTTGGAGCGATTATTTCCGAAATTATTAACATTATCAAAAAATGATTTCAGGAAACCCCTATTCATTATTAAATACCTTTCCAACAATATATCACACGTTAGGGTTGAAATTAAAAAAAAAAACACTTCCCACTTTACATATAGGGGGGCTACCCTAATAAAACATTTTTTTCCAATTTTTATTTTACCACTTTGTCGGCGTGATTGATATACATATTGGTACCAAATTTCAGCTTTCTAGTGCTAACGGTCACAGAGATTAAGCGAGGACGGACAGACGGACGGACAGACATGGCGAAACTATAAGGGTTCCTAGTTGACTACGGAACCCTAAAAAGAAGGATAATAAGGAACAAAAGAGTTCTAATTGAGATTATAGAACCCTTTTGTACCTTATTAGCTTTTCCCCGCGGCTCCGCTCGCGATGTTGTCGGAAATTAAATTAAATATAGCCCATGGCACTTGCTCCCAGCTTCCAAAGAGACACACACAAAGATACAATTCATTTCATAATAATAAGTGTGACCATTTTAAGAATTTTAACGTGATTCATATTATTATCCTGTTATGATTCTGTTAAAGCGGCCCTAAGTAGTTCTGAAGCTTAATATTATTCGCTTTTCTGAGAGGTAAGTTACCCTATAACTTTACTTGATTCTATATACTTTAACTTACAATCAAGACTATTCTTAATACCTGATTTATCTTTATGAACTTGCTAATTAAATTACACAACTCAAGTTATGTTCTCTGAGATAAAATTAATCGTTTATTGCTTTCAAGATTTTATGTTCAGAGGCGCTTAAATATCTTGTAGCTATTGCGGCTTGAAATAGCTTTATTTGCACGTGAGTAGTTGATTAGGGAGATTGCTAGGCGAAGTCACTGTTACTGGATTTTAATAGCCCTAAGGATTGGTAATACAGCTTTTGCTGACTGGGCAGTCAGTCTCGTCATAGATAACGAAAAAATCGCAAACTTTCGATCGCTAATTACTCACGAAAGAATTTGGTTGCAATAAGGATGCTTACGGGAAATGCAAGTCTCTACATCCAAGATGCGATTCTCGCAAGCATCGTTATTGCAACTGAATTTTTCATTGTTATTTTAGCGATCGAAAGTTAACTATAATGTCGTTATCTATGTCGAGACTGGCGCCCTGGCTAATACTTTTTAACACGACTTGGACTTAGAATACTTTCTCTCTTTCTTTTGCCAAAGAATCAGCATTTTAATTTAAAAATGGCAATGTTGCCAGCCTTCAGGGGGTCTAAAATTACTGTTTTAGCAGAATCATACTAGTATAGTTAAATTCTTGAAATGAACCCAGTTAGTATTTATTAAGAACTGTCACTTTGTAACGCAATTGATATTATTAAGTATTATTCCTTTATTCATTTATAAACAAATTTGTTACATTTTTAAATATTAATTAAAAAATATATAAAAAACATTTAAAAATATAAAAAATTGTAGCCCACCGGTATCGGGAACAGGGTCCAAGCTACCGGCTCAGAGAGACGAACCTCCTAACAATACGAGCCGTGTCCAGGAGAACCGCTTTCTGAATCAAGCCCTTGATCCAACTGCCTAACGAGAGCAGGGCTGCCAGGTGCAAAAAATGTGTGATCGTACGACAACTACAAAAAAATCGTATGCCAAGGAACTTTTGAAAAAAAAGATCGTACAACCTAAAAGTACAAAGTTTTTCTTAAAAATAACTAAAATTCGTTAAGATTTAGATAAGAAAGGCAATAAAACTATTTAATAAACATAAGAAAAGGACAAGAGAAGGATGATGACAATTTTTTTTGTGGTCATATATTTTAACTTCGCTCCTTTCAGTGTTTTAATGGATAACTGTTTCAAGTTTTGTTTCGATTAAATTTACTTCGCTGAATGCTCTTTCACAATATGCACTAGAATGATATGAGGCTAACATAACAAATCTAAAGCAATTGAACCAGTGTTTTATAATTTTCAAATTGTTTTAAGAGGACGCTCCAAAACTCGTCGGTTTAAATAGAAAAAACAATTTTATTAAATCTAAAATGTTGGGAAAACTGCGCTGTATTGCCTGCATCATTTGAATGTCGTCGGGTTTTACTATTCTTGGAACAAGTATCAAAAGTTGCTGTAAGGTAGGTACTTTATTCCTGTAATTTCTGGAAGCAGCATTGGTAGATCAATACAGTCAATGAAATGTGGCCAGGTATACAAAAATCGTACATTTTGCGTACGATCTTCGTCTAGCGATCGTACATGAGTAAAAATGCCAAAAAATCGTAGGAGTACGATTTAAATCGTACATCTGGCAGCCCTGAACGAGAGCCTCCTCAGGTATTGATCGAGGCTCTTGGCAATTACGCCATGGGCTGATACGACTATCGGCACAATGATTGCTGAGTCCACTTCCCACATGTCAACAACCTCGCGAGCCAAGTCAAGATACTTGATTTGTTTATCTTTCTCGGCTTTCACGAGGTTCTCATCATCATTATTAAGTATCTTTATTATGATTCTACTAAAACGGCCAGTTCCAAAACTGACCGTTTTAGCAGAATCATAAGGGGCCCAAACCCCTGGTCACTTTTCTGGATGAAAGCGATGGTGATGAGTAAGACTTACAACGCCTTTCGCCTTTTAGTTATGCATAAGTTCAATAAAGCCCGCCTATTCATACTCTGGATTGCTACAGAGAAATTCTTGACGGCAAAATTAAATTAAATTTTGTTGGAATAAGAATTCAAATCAAAAAGCTCATACTCAGACCACCTGTAACTGTAACCATTTCTATTCATTAAAGTTACTTCTTAAAACATAAATGTTTTGCAAGGCTACGACCAAACTTGTATATTTATTTTATTTAATTAGTCGTTTCCATACGCATTTAAGAATATTATTAATAGAAAATGTATAAGCTTCAACAATTTTTAAATGGCAATGCAGATGTCTCTACGCAATTACTGATTATACTTGAGAGCAAGAAGAGTTTTTATCTCACGTTTATTACGTCATTTTTTTCTTATAATTAAAATATAAACATTATACGTACGTCTGTAATGTTTATATTTTAATTAAGAAAATCGTAATAGTACATTATGATATAAGTGCGGTAAGTTGAAAATTACAGCAGAGGCGATATTGCTAGCCCGAGCCGTAGACGAGGGCTATAATAAAGCAGAGGCTGTAATTATCAAAGCGCACGTATGTCATACGACGTTTTATAACATATTTGCGAGGAAATAAATAAAACTCGGGACTTTTTTAAACGAATAAATCTTTTACTTGTTAAATTAAAATACACAAAACAGCCGGTATTACTAATAAAGTAAATTAATATTTTTGTGTTTTTGTTACAGTTATGTGGTTGTAATTTATTGTCAAAATTAATTAAATTAAAGAATTAAATGTTTATTTATTATATTTCATCTCCCACAGTTAATTTTATTCATAAAATATTGACCACTTTTCTGACATAAAAACTCTTTGCTAAGATTTAAAAAACCGGCCAAGTGCGAGTCGGACTCGCGCCCGAAGGGTTCCGTACCATTATTATCAAAAAAAAAGGGCAAAAAAATCACGTTTGTTGTATGGGAGCCCCCCTTAAATATTAATTTTATTCTGTTTTTAGTATTTGTTGTTATAGCGGCAACAGAAATACATCATCTGTGAAAATTTCAACTGTCTAGCTGTCACGGTTCATGAGATACAGCCTGGTGACAGACAGACGGACAGACGGACAGACGGACAGACAGCGAAGTCTTAGTAATAGGGTTCCGTTTTTACCCTTTGGGTACGGAACCCTAAAAAGTACCGTTCGTTTTAGACGGAGCATTTACATTACTGCACAAGTACGTAATGAGATACATTACGATATTGAAATGGGTGAAATAAGAGACCCTTTAGGAGCAAATGTGTTATAAAAATAGTAATCACAGATTTGTCGTGTTAATACTCGTAATAAGATTATGATACTTCGAACGACTCGATGTTACTTCACTTCACTTTAAAATTTTTCAATCGGGGGAAACTGACTTTAATATTAATATTAGCATGAATTAGGAAAAATGAAAATTTTATCAGCCTAGGGTAATTTAGGAACAGTCACATGTGAGTAATATTAATTTAAATTCATGGATCTGAAACCATGAATATAGCCATAGTATGGAAAAAGCAAAGGGAGACCTATATATACCATCGTGCAACTATTTCCGAACTGAAACTATGATGATGATAGGATTTATGTGGCCACTTACTGTGCCCAAACACTATGAGGGAGATGGACCCATCGACACGTAAAGATTCACCTTTCAGTGACCTGTGATGAACTATTACTGGGTGATTCTTCGAGGTGCATCAAAACGCGGTTACACGCTCTTTATTCTTAATCTATTGAAAATTCTGTCTTAGGACCAAACACAGATTACTCTTTACTCGTGTATAATTTCAACATTAAACACCTAATTCACAAACATGTAAAATTTTCATAATTTTCGTGGCACAACTTTCATGGTTATTTGTCCACGAAAGTCAGCTAGCACACCATAAAAGCTATAAATCTCCACTAAATAATAACTATAGAGTTTTTTGTGAGCTGTAGATGCATTCTCTCGATAGTCGTGAAGCTCAAAAGAAAGGTATTCTGTATTTGTATAAAATATATATTATGTACATGCATGTGTTTCAATTTTTTATTTGTAACGACTCGTAGAATGTATTTTTGTTTGTATGTTTTCTTGTAGCCTATTTAACAGTTACCCAACCCCAAACTGGGCTATTTTGCCAATTGCTTAAAAAGTTTCGTAATTTTCGTGGGCACCAAAATATAAAAAAACCGGCCAAGTGCGAGTCGGACTCGCACACGAAGGGTTCCGTACCATTGACTATATTTAGTATTTGTTGTTATAGCGGCAACAGAAATACATCATCTGTGAAAATTTCAACTGTCTAGCTGTCACGGTTCATGAGATACAGCCTGGTGACAGACAGACGGACAGACGGACAGACGGACAGACAGACGGACAGACAGCGAAGTCTTAGTAATAGGGTTCCGTTTTTACCCTTTGGGTACGGAACCCTAAAAAGAATATCTCTGTAGTTTATGCACCGATTTACATATTATAAACATTGTATGTATGTTTTAACAGCGTCTGAAATGTGTGTCCGATAATTTGAAGAAAAAAAAATTCGCCACGAAAGTACGCGGATAATACTTTTTGAAGAACTACCTTACTCGTAAAGGACTTAAAAGAAAAGCGTTTCGCCACTTACTTAGAAATAAGAAATTATTTATACCTATGGTAGATGGCTGCTATCACATTTAATATTTGTACGCCGTCACAGCAAAACATAGAGATCTCCGAACTTTATATTTACACCTTTGTACATCTATGTTTAGCAAATAAACATTTTGACTTTGACTTCGCCAAAGTACTCTCACGCTTACATATCTTCAGTCGCATTTGATCATGCTATCTGCTAACATACGTTGCTGTTACGTCAAACATTCAACATGATAGCAGTTCTCATAAATCTATCTTTAGACCAGTCAAAGACTTGTCAAATATAATTACCTAGCATAATATGAAGAATATATTCCAGTTAAATATCCCTAAATAGCATTCAGAGTTCAGACTTGACAATTTTGTTTGACAGGACCAGTTCATGAAATTCGGAGTACGCATTAAGATAACTGGTATCTGCCAAATTAATTGTATTGGACCAAAGTAAATATTGAATGGTGATAACAGTTGTCTGTCGCTATCAGCTATTTATTCCCCTTTACTTAAAGAGATATAGGCCAAAAATCTGATAGGTGTCTGCCGTTATAGCTGGTAAGTCTACGTATAAGGCTGATAAAGGCTTCTTGCTCCCAGCAAGCAGCTTGCTGACAGCATCTGAAAAGGATATCATCAAATCCCCTGCAATACCGCTCGTTCCACTAAAATCCCCTAGACCAGTCCCCCAGGGCATTACACAGCACTCTATGTTCCACTACGATACCCTAGGGGATCATATAAAACTCTAATTTCCTTTTGAATCCCCTAATTAGGGGATTGAAAAGGAAAAGGAAAGGAAAGGGATTCAATCTCAAGCAATTGCTTGAGAACCGTATTGTTGAGTTGAAACCTATTTACAATGTAGGTAGCACTGGCGACGACATTTGTGATTTTGCACGACTATAAATAACAGATCCATTCCTCCAAGTTGGGTGACACATAAGTACCGCGCAACCTGGGAACCACAGCTGGGAACTCAAGCTCTTTGCCACCTTGGTAATGTAGTTCGTGGCGAAATGACAAAAGAAGATCGTCTTCTATCCTGGTTATTGGGTGCAATTGTATACTGAAAAAATCTAATTAGACCATGAGTTAGATTATCAAAAAATATTTGACCCGTATACTCTTGTTACGTAAACCAAAATTGACGAAGATACGACGCTTTTAAAATTCTCAGTACGTCACGCCGTGGAATAATTTTGAGTGCGTTGTGACGTCACGAGCCCCCAATCCCGAGTTTTGATGCGTTTCATCTTTGTCAGTATTCATTGATTAACTCAAACAAAAAATACGTGTCCATTACTTTCCAATACCCTAACTGACGGACTAAATTGATTTGCAATTTATTGATGGTGTAAACTAGCATAGTAAACAAAATTTACTTTTATTTGTGCTGTGCTCACCCTCTTAAGTTAACAAAAACAAAATAAGTATGACCTGACAAGCTACCACTCGAAATTCTCATGCGATACCAAAATCGCCTGTTATCGGGTTATTTATGTTTAAGCCATGCCGCTGAGTAATCTGAGTATACGTGTTGTATCAAAGTTTGTCCGATAGGTGTCACTGTTTCTCATCAGGGCGTTTTTCAAAAAAGCTGACCGTTACGGAACCGGAACGCTATTTTTTTTTTTTAATAATTTTGTATTTAATTTTTTAATTTTGGATAGCTTATTAAATGAGCTTTTTGAAAATACCAATTGTTTTGTAATTGAACAAAACATTAACATTAACATTAACATTCCGGCTATATAAAACGTTACTCACCTGACGTTACGAAAGTACATTTTATGACTTCACATCACAATATTTAACATTAAATACACTAAAACTTATGATTCTAATATACTTCAGTTATTTTTAGATAATTGGTGCAAATCTTTAAACAATGTTCTTATTAAAACAATAACATTTACCTTTCAAAATCCCTGTACTCATCGGAACACGTTGTTATCGCCACACTGCTCTGCACACTAAGTAACGGTAAAATAACAAACATAGAGGCCCGAAAAAAAAACGGCCAAACGATTTGAAACTGTCAAACTACGGTTCACACCACATCAAAAAATATTGGTTTTCTTTTAGTCGACGAAAATCGTTGTTACTTACTGGGAATTCCGGTATAACCAAAATTCTAGGACAAAATAAAATTTGATTTATTTTATTATTTTGATATAACAACCAGTTCAAAGACATAAAAAAACATGATTTCATATTGTTTTACCACGAGCCTAGTGATTTTTATATGAGTATGATGAGAATATTTGGGGATTATACACTTCAAAGTTAGGAAAGAATGCATGGGACATCGTGAAATTAGGGTAGCATTAGTCCATATTTTTTTTTTTTTTTAAATTGAGTGTATATTTTAAATTATTTTTCTGTTTTTATTTACTTTTCTTGAAATGTGCTATAGATTGCCATTTTAAACATGATGTTTTGACTAATAATTATTTAATAAGTTAATTGATAGGTCAGTGGACATTATGTTAAGGCAATGGTCAAAAAATTTGAAAAACGCCCATCAACACGGTCATGTATTGTGTGTCTGACATCTGCAGCCGTTGCCGGTAACTAGTTCCTAAAATTACGGTAGATGGCGCTATGCCAATGACGTCACGTTTCTGAATCGCGGTGTTAAGATTCTCCGCGACTGAATGACCCCCCTCGGATATTATTAAACCGGTATCGCTTCTCGGCCTTTTGGCTAAGATCAAAGTGTAGTATCTGTTCTTTTCAGCTTAATATCTGAAAGTTCCCTCACTGAGGGACCAGTATATTAATCTGATTTTTGTAAGCTGACGGGATGTTCGGGGCTCGCTCCACTCCCGTCGCGGGTCGGCCCGGCATTGCAGTGCCGCCGGGATCGGCCCACATAATACCTTGAAAACTAGGGATTTTAATCTCGAGACATGTAAGATTGTCAATTTGAAGCTGTAGAGCTTCTCTCTGACTGAATTCCGGAATCGAGATACCAGATATGACAATATTGGTTTTCAAACTTGTGATTAATTTGTCGTCGTCGAACCAGCTTTTTTTTTAAAGTCATTTTTTTTTACAATTTATGTATTTTTCTCAAAAATGGTATGTAATGTTGCCTTAGCACCTCTAAAAAGTATCCAGAAAGTGAACTCTACCGGAGACTTATTCACAACTGTCCAGTAAGAAGCGAGATTTTAAATTTGGAATCTCCAACTGTCCAGTAAGTAAGTATGTAATTTACTTACTGGACAGTAGGTCATCATTTTTGGATCTGCTTAGAAAAGGCTCCCAATATATATCTATCTCTCTTTTTGGTATGACATTTTATGAGATACATATATATTACAGCCATGTTATAGTCTGTGACACTTAACGCGACGCAGAAAAAGTATGCGTTGCGTTTTGTACTTAGTAATGTGTGATGCTCGATCCAGACTCTCCACGAGGCTACACGAGGGAACGCGAGTACGAGAGTGTGGACGGTGTGCTCCTTTCCCTTTCGTCTTCCCTCGCCTCACCTCGCTGTCGCTCCGTTTTGTGTCGGTTTTTCGGACGCGAGTCAAAGGACGCGAGGGGTGAGGCGAGGGAATCATCCACACTCTCGCGCTCGCTCGCTTTGTTGTAACTGCTGCAGAGTAAGGCCAAATGACTCAATTTTCTCTAAACAGTTGAAATCTTTGTTAATCAAGAAAGGCTAACATACCGTTGAGGAATTTAAAACTGAAAAATTGTGAATCGATCGAAGTTGACGTAAATATAAAATAATAATAGATGCTACATTACCTATGACAAAAATGATTGAACGAACTGATAATAATGATTAATTTTAAAATAGTAAATAAATTATTGATTAATGTTTTGTCTAATTAATGTACTTAATATATGTAATGTAAACAATTTTAATGCAATATAATTGTTATCATTAGAATCATTTTTTTATTATGTAATCTAATAATTTGATATATAAAATATTTGCAGTGCCCTTACAGGGCAAATAAATAAATAAATAATATTGATAGGCACATAGAGTAGCTAACGCAGTCACTTCAATCACATCCATCTTGTAGTAGACGTAGCGGGCAAGTGAATATACCGAGAGTGTGGATTGCTAGCACTCGTGCAGCCTCCACTCGCCAAGACTCGTGCCGAGAGCCTCTAGGAGGCGCCTCGCGAGAGTCTGGATCGGGCATTAGAAGTATAGTGTGGGATTTTATGTTTGTATTTATTCATTTTAGTTTATAAATCACGTTGGATTAAAACTTTCCATTCTAAAATTAACATGGAGTTTCAAAAACAATAATTTACATTTTTTTACTAAAACATTCATGTAATGTAAAAATAGAACAATTTCCAAAACTAAACGCAAACTTTGTACTAAAAAAAAAACAACGACTGGCGGGATTTCGCGACAATTGTATTTAAACGAATTTGTTGTTAAACTTTCTTTCATTTTTGAGAAAAGTATTATACAAACCTCAACCAGTAAGAAAGCCATCCTGGCCTCGTATATAACCGGACCTCACCTGCGGTTCGGTCCGGTTAACTCATACTTGGCCAGGAAGGCTTACTTACTGGATTCTGTAGTAATGTATTATTTTGTTCTTGAAAACGGATCTTGATAATCCTTTATATCAAGGTAAGACGAATCATTAAGTATCTACGATTTAAAACTAATTGAATTGGTTCCCAATACAGTGCTCAAATTGTTAGTTTTTTTTTAACATAGAATTGTGAAATAAATATAGAAATACTGCGGTTTGGTTTCTAATAGCACTGACCTTTTGTTATTAGAAATACATTGTGGTTTTTGGAGGACATGTGCAATTAAACGGTGGCTTACTAATTGTAAATATGATGATTTGTAATGAAAGGAATTACATACATGATAATGCAGATAATCCAGAGCAGGCAGAGCCAGTACCAATACATATTATTTACGCACAAGTTTTTCTTTGATCCAAAGTTTCACAAGCTATTTTGAGAGACTATCTGACTTCCTTGGGTTCTATGCCTGTTTTTAAGAAGGTGGTTAAGGTGAAAAGTTTTGCAAACCTGAAAAAATAAAGATCTTTCTTAGGAAAATTGGTAGCACGATTGCTTCGGAACCCGGGCGGCTCAATCCTTTGCGATATTTTACGATATTGCGTTACTATCTCACGTCAACATCCCACCTATAGTTCTAATCAGCAAAAAACATTCCCATTCCCATTACGTGCGCCAAGTGAATGTTACATGAATTCGATTTTTTTTCTGGAGTACATTTCGGTTTCCTTCACCATTTTGAGAGCGGTAAAGAAACAATATTTTATTAATGTTTTTTTTATGCTTTTTTATTAGTTTTGTCACAATCGCCACGCTTGGCAGGCGGGTTGGCGATCGTAGTACGGTTCTTACAAAAAACACAGAAAGCGCTGCTGCCCATTCTCTGGTAAGTTCTGGAGTGGCGACCGAGAACTGGAAGACATTGCGTTGGAAGACCTCCTACTAGGTGGACTGATGACCTGATGAAGGTTGCGGGAATCCGATGAGTGCTAGTCGCACGGGACCGTTCAATGTGGCGACACTTGGGGGAGGCCTGTGTCCAGCAGTGGACGTCTTTCGGCTGAAATGATGATGATGAATGATGTATGCTTTTGTATCTAAAAATATAAGTAAGAAAAATAAAAAAAAAGTATATAAAAAATCACTGGCATTTCTTTATATTTGACGCCACAAATCTCTTTCCTCTAAAATTTTCCAGGGCCTATGAACGCAGCCTAAATATCTGTTATTTAAGGAAACACTTGGAAAGGAAACAAATAACATAGCAGACCATCATTCATGGCCCATTTAGTATCTGCTGTGCAAACACAGACAGCGTTGCACAACGTCATTGATAACTGATTGATAGTAGTCGTCAAACAGACGTCATTTCCACACTATCTTGTATGTTCAAACATCATTTGAAACGGTACCTTGTGCGACTGTTAGTGATATTACAGTTTGTACTATTAAGGCGATTACATGAGCTAAATTAGCAACTCTATTTGTGGTGGTTCAACCATCGTTTGAAATGCTGTTAGAATAAAGTTCTAATCAGCTTGCACTACAAAGTGATTGTTACGTCAGTCACTGCGGCCGAATAGTGAGAAATGAGTGCTTTTTGCGATTTGCAAAAAAATTATTGATTGGACTAAAAATGTAAAACATGGTAATATGTTGCTTGTAGAATTATTTACCAAAAAAGCAGAATGATCGGATGTATTTTAGTTTTTACTCGTTAAAATATTTTTTTAGAGATAAGTTCGTGATTTTTTTTTTATCGAATGAAATTTATTGTATTATGTTTTCAAAACACTATCGTACTAGCATATATCCTGAAGAATATCATATATTTTCTGGATTTGTTTATTGCAGTGAATCATATGCTTTTTTGCATTATAAAACTCGCGTTTAGCTCCTGTAGTCTCCTTAATTGATATACCCTTGGCTTGCATTCTCTGGGGAGTTTACTGCTCATTGCTCTAGTGTCATTGACTCATTGTCACACTTCACACTAATCTATACTAATATTATAAAGAGGTACTTAACATTTGTTTGTATGTTTGTATGTGGGTAATCTCCGGAAGTTATGAACCCATTTCAAAAATTCTTTCACCATTAGAAAGCTACATTCACCCTGAGTAACATAGGCTATATTTTAACCCCGTACTCCCACGGTAACGGGAACTACGCAGGTGAAACCGCGGGACGTCCGCTAGTAATATTATAAAAGCGAAAGTGCGTATGCGTGTGTGTGTGTGTTTGTTACTCCTTCACTTCGCTCAAACTGCTTAACAGATTTGGATGAAATTTGGTATCAAGATAGCTTACATTCTGGATTGACACATTTTGATCCCGGTAGTATGATCCCGTGGGACAATTATAGAACTCCACGAGGTCGAAGCCGCGGGATTATCTAGTAATTTTATAGGTTGTTTGCTAACTGAAATTAACTCGCACGTTATGGTGGAGCATGCTTATTTTGGCGCTTTGGAATTGTATTGAAAAAACAAGATTAGATAAGCGTTAGTTCCGAAAATCCGAATATGACCACGCGATAAAAGAACCGTTTAGCACTATAAAATAAAAAAGCCTTTTGTCATGAGCTCCTAGATTCGATTGATACATGATTCAGATTAAAATTGTGTACCTAAAGTTTAATTCTTTTATGGCGTCTGGAATTTTATTATAAATGCGTGGAGCCATACCAAGAAAACTTTTTGTTACTAATGTAGTTTTACATTTCGAATTGGAACATTTCGTACCATTGTAATTTTTTCAAAAAGGTTGGTATTGGTTTTAACGAAGCTATACTAATTTAGCAACGCAAAGATTCTAACTAGCGCCTCAAGTGTCAAAATTGTGAAGCTGTCTAAGAACGACACTTTGACAGTTTTCGATACAATTTACGTCACGGCAAATTTTATTTAAGATTAATGTGGTTTCTTGCTAAACGAAACAATAATTATATTGTCAATGGTCAATGTAATTAAAGCGTCTGCAGGATGCACAAAACCAATGCGTTCTGGAGAAGAATTATTACGGAGTGGAGGTTTGTGAATTGATCAATTACTTTTATATCCATTTGTATCTTTCCTAATCCATAATAGGAATACTATAAATGTTAAAGTATTTAACTCTGGCTGTCTGTACAGTCTGTAACACTTTTACAGCTAGCTACGTAATAACTAATAAATGATGTTTATTTTGCAAGTAGGTTTTTACAAACACTTTTACACGTCAGTTTTTATAACTAGATGGGGCCGGTGTTTCGTACCTGACTACTCTGAGAGGAAACAGCCGAAACAAACTCAGCGGTCGTAGTCTCTTTTAAAGTCCAGACATAATCTTGCTTAATTCACACGAGGACTATGCAGATTAGTGCCTGAGATGGTCTTTTGAAGAAAGAACCACACAGATTTGAGTGGCCTGTCCAGTCAGTGCAAGCATTTGTCAGTTAACGTGTAGCTCGACTTATAACTCAAGGAGCTCAACGAAACGACGAACAATACCAGAGAAAGGACATTTGGGTAGGTCGCTTATAGTACTCAAACTGCCAGACAGTTGTGGGAAAAAACAAACAAAAAATAAAAACGTGACCCACATGGTCCCCACATTCACAATAATCAAATAAAATTAATAACAAGTTCGTTCCAAATGAATGTAAGTAAAAAAATCACAAAAATCATTAAATGTCGCAATGATAATAAAATAAAAAAGTAAAATAGAAGTACTTATTTATGTACTAAAATTTTTGACCATAATATTGTAAATAATCAGCAATTTTTTGTCTTTTTCAGATCTAGGAAGATCTGAGTTGTACGGATATTGAGAAACAAAGGGGTACACTTGAAACTACAGACCTGTATGTCCCCAGCCGTACCCGAATGGGTACGGTGCATTGTTATTTTGTGTCTGTAATTGCGGGTATCGAAGAGGCAAAATCATTGTCAGATAAATGATAAATGATAAATGATGTTTATTTTGCAAGTAGGTTTTTACAAACACTTTTACACGTCATTTTTTAAAACTAGATGGGGCCGGTGTTTCGTACCTGACTACTCTGAGAAGAAACAGCCGAAACAAACTCAGAGGTCATAGTCTCTTTTAAAGTCCAGACAATCTTGCTCAATTCACATGAGGACTATGCAGATTAGTGTCTGAGATGGTCTTTTGAAGAGAGAACCATACAGATTTGAGTGGACCTGTCCAGTCAGTGCAAGCATTTGTCAGTTAACGTGTAGCTCGACTTATAACTCAAGGAGCTCAACGAAACGACGAACAATACCAAAGAAAGGACATTTGGGAAGGTCGCTTATAGTACTCAAACTGCCAGGCAGTTGTGGGAAAAAAACAAACAAAAAATAAAAATGTGACCCACATGGTCCCCACATTCACAATAATCAAATAAAATTAATAACAAATTCTTTTCAAATGAATGTAAGTAAAAAAAAAAAAAAAAACACAAATATCATTAAATGTCGCAATGATAACAAAATAAAAAAGTAAAATACTTAAAAAAATAAGTATTCATGTCAAATCAGTAAATGTCACATAAAACAATAAAAAATAAAAGTAAAATAATAAAATACATGTGTAAGAAGTGTTCTCTCAGGGGTTTTGGTTATTGGGCAATTAAAAGAGTTCAAGCACGTTCATTAGTAAAAGTATAATTATCGCTAACACAGTGTAAAACACAGGACTTGGAAAACAAAGAAAACAGGAATAAACAGTAAAACTTAAACAACAAGAGTATCGCGTAAGCGTATGCTTCTATGCCGCGCGCGAGAGCGTCGTCCACTGGCGATTGGCTTGGCGGGTCGTGGAGTCGTAAGCGGTGTTGCCAGCTCACAAAAGTGTTTTTTTATAAGGCAGTGCTACATCCTCCCCCTCTGACCCAGACATGCGCCCACGCGTCTGAGTCAGTCAAGATAACGTTTAGGTCTACCGCGCCTACGCTTTTTGTTGACCGGGGCTGGTGCAACATCGCCTACGAATGGGGTCAGCTGAGAGACGTGGTACTTCCCTATGATTTTATCGCGTTTGTGCTCCAGTATAACGAGACATCCTGTCTCTTCTGCACATTCGTCAGGTCCATATCTGTACAAAATACCATCCGACGTAATGAAACCGCGGTCAGACCAACCCCTCCCCCTAAACGGATCGTCGGGTGATTCAAGGTCTTCAATGATTTTTCGCACGTCAGGGTCCTTCAGTTGGTTCTCACGAACATCCTTAGGGCTTCTCGATGGGAAATCGACCTCGGCGTAGCGGATTTCACAATCCGTTTCCTCCGCACAGGGTGGTCGCGAGAGTGTATCAGCGATGACGTTTGACCTGCCAGGTGTATACTCTATACGGAGGTTGTACTCCTGGAGGGTAAGGGCCCACCTCGCTAACCGACCGCTGGGTGATTTTACTGTCATGAGCCATCGCAGAGGTTGGTGGTCACTCTTTATCACAACCTCTGATCCTTCGATGTATGCGCGGAACTTTGTAACAGCCCACACAACTGCTAGCGCCTCTCTTTCCGTTGTGTTATAGTTCCTTTCAGCACTATTCAACAAACGGCTGGCGTATTCGACTGGTCTTTCCTCGGCTCCCTCCCCCTGCATCAGTACAGCTCCGAGGCCATATCCGCTGCTGTCGGTCCTCAACGTAAACGGTATCGATTCGTCGGCCTGACGCAGAACCGGAGCGGAGATTAACTTTTCCTTGATGCAATCGAAGGCATTTTGTTGCTTCGAGGTCCAGGTCCATTGGCTGTCCTTTTTGAGAAGATCCGTCAGAGGTTTAGCAACGTCGGCGTAGTTTGGAATGAAGCGCCGGAACCAACTTGACGTTTGCAAAAAGGTTTTCACATGTTTGGTGTTCTCAGGAGGGGACATGTTAGCGATAGCTGCTGTCTTATCAGGGTCTGCCTTCACCCCACCTGGTACGATCACGTGTCCCAAAAACTTAACTGACTCGCGAGCAAAGCAACTTTTTTCACGATTCACTCGGAGCTTGTACATCTCTAGCCGGTCGAAGACAGCGTTCAGGTCTTCCAGGTGCTTGGGAAACGACTCGGATAGGATGATGACGTCATCTAAATACGTTAGTATGCAAACATCGGCCAATTCCTTCCCGGATCTAAAACGGTCCATAAGCCTCTGGAAAGTCGCTCCTGAATTCCTCAATCCCATTGGCATTCTTTTAAACCTGAAACAACCAAGTGGGCTCACGAACGCAGATTTATCACGGTCATCCGGTTCCACAGCAATCTGAAAATAACCTGATCGGAGGTCGCACGTTGTCATAAAACTGGTGTTCTTAGCAGCGTGGAGAACGTCTTCGATGCGCGGAAGTGGGTAGCGATCAGGCTCAGTTACAGCATTCAGCTTCCTGTAATCTACACATAGCCGAACCCCTCCATCTTTCTTCGTCACGAGGACCACGTTGGCGGCCCAAGGAGATTCGCATTCTTCTATTACGTCAGTATCTAGCAACTTCTGTAACTCCTGTTCCAGCAGAGCTCTCTTACTAGGAGACATCCGGTAAGGTGGTGAAGCAATGGGTTCCTGATGTGGGTCAATCTTCAACCGGTGCGTGGCATATTCTGTTGGTGGTCCACCCCTTTCGAAGCGGTCGGACCTCTTCAACAGAAACGCATTCAGTTGTATCCTCTGATCAGCTGTCAACTTGGTGCCTTCATCGTCCCTCAGCACAAGGTTTGAAGCTTCCACCTTCATCAGCTCCATTTGGCCGCCGGTAGATAAGTCAAAACTAGTGACAAAAGGATGCCAGCATTCTGGTTCGTTGTTGAAACACCAGCTGCTTTGAGGTAGATCTAACATCATCCCCGCTTTCATAATAAAGTCTCTACCTAATAATGTACGGGTTTGTGCGTCTGGTAATACCATAAACCTAATAAGTACAACGCGTCCCTGTAATATTACGTCAGTGGTACATTCAAGCACAGTACTCACTTGCTGTGACCCATCAGCAAGTCCTATGGTACGTGAATTTTCCTTAAAAACAACGCCGGCTTTCAAAAGTATATTGTAAAGCATGGGGCTCGCGATAGAATGAGTAGCCCCCGTATCCAAGATAGCAACCCCCTTGCGATTCACGACCTGAATTTCTACCAACGGCCGCGGATCGTCACTGTTGGCTACCTGAGCGCTACAAAAATCCGACTTTTTTGAAGTTGACGCATCTTTGCAGTTACTGCATTTAGAACGTACCACACCCAGCTGACCACATCCGTAACAACGCAACTCAGGACTTTTGTTCGGTTTGTCGGAAGGATCAATGACTTTACTTTCGTTCGCTTTATTGCGGCAATTATCTATTGTATGACCGAATAACCGGCAATAAGCACATTTCGGTCTAACGCGTTTTTTCGCCTCAGTATTGTTATCTTTTTTTACGGGGTCGGACCTAACGGTGTTTACATTGTTATCGAGAATGGGGATAGGAGCACTTACCTCCGCCAACGACTCCTCGACAAACCTGGCCTTCGCTAATAGCTGCTCCAGATCGTCCACCTCGTCGCGAGACACTCGTTTCCTTATCCTACGGTGTAACAATCCGTAAACAATGTCTATCATCATCACTTCCGGTACAACATACGGCAATTTAGAAATTAGAGCGCGCACTTTACATATAAATACGTCGGCCCGTTCACTATCTTGTTCTGTACGAAAAATGTCACGAAATAATTTATAACCCGGTCGCGGCACTCCGTACATGCCACGTAGCCGTTGCAACGCGTCGGACCACGACCGTACCGACGCCTTCACGCCTTGCCACCAGATGGCGGCCTCGCCGACCAGCAGCATAGGCAGCCCCCGCAGCGCGTGCTCGTCGCTGATGTTGGTGCAGTCGCGGTATACTTCAATGGCTTCGATGAACGCTTCGAGTTCCTCCGCATTCTTCGATGCTCCATCAAATCGCGCCGTGCACTTGGCGAAATTACCCGACCGCTGCACGTTTTCCCGTGTATCAGGTATTCGTGGTGATGAAGTGCACGGCTCATCCTTATTCGCTAGTATGCTCTCAATAAGGATGCGATTAGCCTCCGCCTGGTTTTTAGTAATATTGCAAACCAGTGACTGAAGCATCTCTTCGGACATGGTGATATTCTTTGATGATGTTGGCACCATTGTCCTGTTTTGTTCCACGTCCGTGTCGGATTCTGATCCAGCATCACTTCCGGTAGGTCTCCTCGGATGTTTCGGCGGCATGGTAACAGGGTACTAGTTCTCCTGTTACTCACTCGAACAACCGGATTTACGCGGACGATGTGTAAGGATGGTACGAATGTAACGAAGTATACGTATTCGTTAATATTCCCGTTGCACAACACGAACTTTGGTATTATTCGCGCCAAAACACTTTCTCTGACTCGGACTTCCCCGAGTGCGCGTCGCTTGGCGTCGGTTAGAATTTTGGCGGGAAGAGTGGACTCGCCCACAGTTAAACTGTTTTGTTTTGCACTGTTTCGATTATTTTGCTCTATCGGAACGAGTAAGCACGATAGGTAGTTTGCACTTATAGTCACTGTTAGGTTTTTATGAGTTTTTCACTAATAACGTAGCCACAAGTTGGGCGTCACTGTAAGAAGTGTTCTCTCAGGGGTTTTGGTTATTGGGCAATTAAAAGAGTTCAAGCACGTTCATTAGTAAAAGTATAATTATCGCTAACACAGTGTAAAACACAGGACTTGGAAAACAAAGAAAACAGGAATAAACAGTAAAACTTAAACAACAAGAGTATCGCGTAAGCGTATGCTTCTATGCCGCGCGCGAGAGCGTCGTCCACTGGCGATTGGCTTGGCGGGTCGTGGAGTCGTAAGCGGTGTTGCCAGCTCACAAAAGTGTTTTTTTATAAGGCAGTGCTACACATGTCAAAAAAAAAATTCAATGTCAGAGTGTATAAAAGAAAGGAATCAATAATAAATAAGCGAAGTCCGAAATTTCGACATTCACAGAGCAAATTTCATTGGAGCAGCTTAATCCCAAGCTTTTTTATCTTCAAGATAGTGATTAACATGATAGTAGGCTTTCAGGCACAGCTTCCGTTTTATAAACGATTTGAATTTATTTAGGCTTAGTGCTTGAATTTGGCTCGGAAGTTTATTGTAAAAGCGTATACATTGGCATCTGAACGTACCTCCTATTTTTTTGAGCCTCGTTGCAGGAACAACAAATTTGTGTTTGTTCCTCGTGTTTATGTTGTGGATATCACTAGAAATGTGTCATGTGAAAGGACAAAGGCACATCTATATCAAAACAATGCCAGAAGTCACTGAAGAGATGGAAAGTCGTTGAAGAATACTTGTAAAGCATCAGAGGATACGGCACCTTTGGAAAAAAAATATTTGATATTTTGATAAAATATTTTATATTGGCAGATTAAAAGTAGGTACAGCTTTATACTAGAATGACATTTTTTCTCCATAATTTTATCTTTTGTTTGGAAACAAATGAAAACTTATTCCCGAATCTCCGTAAGTAGGTAGGTGGTAGGTACTACATTGAGGAACGCAACAATATTTCGTATTTCTGCATTTATTAGTGACAGGTTTCTGTATGTAATCGTGATCCATCTGATTTTGTCTAAACATCACCTATCCTCAACTTTATAGCAAAGTGTCGTTCTTAGACAACTTATAATTTTGCCGCTAGAGGCGCGCGGATAATCTCTCCATCGCCAATATGTATAATGCCGGTAGCGTGAGTATTTTTAATTACTTGTGCACAGCTGTCATCTGTTTTCAGACCACACATGGCTCTAAGGCTGCGTTTCCACCAGAGATAAGCGAGGATGTGTAGCGAGGGATGTGTGGAACTAACCAATCACATAGCTAGAATATCTCAAGCTGTGAAAAAGGAGCGATATTATTGGTTAGTTCCACACACTTCCCTCGCTACGCATCCTCGCTCATCTCTGGTGGAAACGTAGACTAATGCACCTTTTTTGTGCCTTGAATAGAATCCCTTATCCGACGAATCACCCCAAAAAATAATTCTGTGTCGTAGGAGTGAGGTTCGATTTTCTTCTCACAAATTTAACTATAGAATATGTACTTTAGACTGCAAAAACACATAATTGAATAAAAGGTAAGACAGGTTGCATGATTCTTTTGGCCCATGACTTTAGTCAGAACTAACGCTTCCGCGGGTTAGGCAAAGTGTTATTGGGTTCTTCCATCAGGACTTTCTCAGTAGCACCCAGTCTGAATCTATGCCCAGTTGATGGCAATAGGCTGATCCCCTATTCCATTCCCAATTCATTTCCATTCCATTGGGACTTAAAAATAACTGGCATATTTTTGGTGTACGGCCGACCAAGTTATTTGATTTACGTTTTAACATGCACATTACATTGTAAAATGTAAACCTTAAATGTTAACCTAGCTTGTTCGACCGTACTATTAGGTACACCACTGCCTAACCTTTCAAGGATTACAGGCGTGATGTTATGTTATGTGACGCCGCCGTCTGATATTTTCAATATAGGCACATAATTTGCACATACAATTTCGCATAAGGTTTCCAACAACGCCCTCTAGGTAATACAATTCAAGCGCTAAAGCCCCATGACTTTTATTGAATTCTAAGAGGTCATAATATAATTATTCTACCCATAGATTCTATACAGATTTAACTTACGTCATAAACGTCAACTCTAACTGTCATCTCACCCTACAAGAAAATACCAGTAAACAATAAAAGTAAGTACACTCGTAGGTTCCTAACTTCCCAATGGTTAAGAAAAACGGCAAAACTAGTATACAGGCCGACGTAATTGTCCTAGGATGTACTCTCCCAGGGTTGGTTGCCGCACACAAACTGTTGAAGAAGTTCGGTGACACCATGGACATCGTGCTCCTAGACCTACACGTACCTGCCCCCAGGTCACGTTCTAAAGTCAACGTGGCTTTTATGGAAGTCGCTCATGATGAGTCTGACGCAGAAACCGAAAATTTGATTATTCAACGTGAGCGATACGGTTACTCAGCCAGGCAGATACTTGACAACGTAGCCAGAAGTTACCTTATTCAATACTCCAAAGAACTCAGAGTACCCCTACCAGAGTCAATCATTTATCCAGAAGGAAAACCAGCTAACGAATTACGGACGGTATTTAAAGACGATTTAGATTCAGTAATATTAACAACCGAATTATTGACGAGGATCCTCCCTTTAAACAAACTCTTCCAATATCCTAACGGCAGTACGGTTGAGTTTCGGAACAATGTACACGACTTCGAATATTTGAACTTATTCGAGAAATTTGAATTAAATCAGTATCAATCGTACTTAGATATTAGCATGGCAGATCTATTCCAAACGAGCAATGTAGATATAGAGGCGGAAAAGAAGACGTTATTGTACTACGACCAGACGAGCATGGAGGCAAATATTTGCTCGAATCTGCTCTTCTCTACTTCGAGAGAAATCATGAGGATTATCGTAAGACTAGTCTGTGGGGCTCCAGCTCACAGCGTGTCACTCCTATTTTATCTCCACCAATGTTACAGAACAAGCAGTGCAAAGAACCACCTCGGCGGATTGAACACAAGGTTTAGGGAAAAACTTTTAGGACACTGTAGGAAACGTCTGACCAGCAAACTTCATAAAAGCGTAGCTGATATTACACTCAAAGCTATATCCATTAAAGGTATTCGCAAATATTCTGAGAAGGTTATATTAGAAACAATCAAGGGAGAGACTATTTACATTTGCAATTTTGTAGCGATGGCTCTGAAACCAGACGAGATACCTGAAATCGATGTAGAGGAAAAATTAATGTCAGAAGAAACTAGAAGAATAACTAAAAACATTTCACCTGGTCTAGCAAAAAAATTTTGCATACAATACGAGGTAAACTTTTGGAGCGAACAGGGATATACTGGTGATATATTCAGTTTGCGTGGCCCGATCATTTGGGCTATGGAAAGACCTAGAATGTCGACTACAGGCAGCTTGGAGAAATACTCAGGGTTGGTTGGCTATCTGATGGTGCGAGATGTTGACAAAGACTGTAGAGCAGAGGTGTTGGAGCAACTGGTGAACTTGTTTGGAAGTGAAGCAGCTGAACCCGTCAGCTACAGAGAAACATTCATAGCTGACGTGTTCGTGCCGCGCTGCGGGGATTACGTGGGTCTGCGAGCTTTGATGAGCAGAGGAAGCCCTAAGTCTTTAGAATGGGGAGCTTTGGATGTTTTTGCTGATGGGGACGTGGCTGCTGCATTGGAAGCCGGACATGCTGCGTACTTACATCTGATTGGCTGCTTGCGACCTCAGGCTCAAACGTTCGATGATGTTACCGCGTGTGTGTGGCCTACGTTCCTGAGGGAAGGACCGTTGGCCAGGTGGGGGTCGCAGGTCAATGTGTACAGTACTATTAAATTATCTTTGTTTGCTGCTACACTATGCGTAGGTATCCATCTTCTGCGCTCATACATGAAGAACAATTAAGGAGAACAGTTTTTAGACGTGCCTTTTGTAACATTTTTATTTTTACACGTAACTCGTTGTTTTTCTTGAAATAAATGAGTTACGTAATTAATTTGTAGTGCTTTCTTGTCGATTTCATTAGAATATGAAAACTGTTTGTTTCTAAATACTTGAAAGATACACACCGCAATGGGTGATACAATGCGATCAGTGTGCGTTGTAATTGAAATCAGGTACCCTATAATTTGGCCATATTTGGGCATTTGCTGACCTGATTATAATAATCCGCTAGACAATTCAGTGACTCATGCAACTTCCTAATGGCATGGTCACTATATAATTCGTTTAGTATCAATTACAGACCGACAATAGGGATTTATATGCATGATGCCTTTCAGCAGTTAAGTAGTAAGTAATATATCACATAGAAGGCAGGCTACACATCAAGGCCATTACCAGTGTTACTACTTCATCTGCTAACGGAGTTTCGCCTTGTCTAGTCTATACAGTTCGATGACCGTTAGCGTATGTGATTACATTACCAATTTTTGTTTCATGGTTGGAGCAGACGGATGGTACCTATGTGTATTCTACTTTTTTTGGTTGTATTAGAGCAGATAGGAGGGAGGAGCTCGTGGCTAAATAATAACAGTCGCTCGGGTCGATCTTAAGGTTAAGGGCCTAACATGCCTCAAATGGCTTAGCATGATCCTCCGTTACGCCAAAAATACTGCATCATTAATTTTGAAATAAATAAATGGTAAAGTTGAGGATTAATGCTAGGTACTGTGTGTGACGAAAACACGATTCCATAAACTTTTCTCGATAAAAATAAATTCCAAAGTTACCTCCAAATCGAACAACAAACCACTGGTATTCAAAAAGTACTTCAAATTAGATCATGAAACTTTGCATACTAACTGAACTAAATATAAAGCAGGTCTTATGAGTTTTATTTTTTTAGTCCAATAATAGTAGAATGCACCGAGGGGCTAAAGTTGTGTCTTAGGTCACGGGCGTCATATTGAATCTCGAGCGCAATGAAGGATTCGGGATTTAACTCCCGAGCGAAGCGAGGGAGTTAATACAAGAATCCTGAATGCAGCGAGGGATTCAAGCTAGCCCAAGGCAAAGACACCTTTAGCCCAGAGGAGGATACTCTACTTTTTACACCTACTGTGAGAAAATAATAGCCATAGTACGAAAAACAATGTATTTATTAAATAAACAAACAGTAAGAATAATTAACTAATGTTACAGCCAATTACTATTACGTTATGGTACGGTATTCGTTATTATTAATGCCAGTTTTAATGTTACACCATTATTTTTTTTAAATGGTTCGTAGTTATCTAATTATTCTTACAATATTATGTCTTCGAAAACATGGCAACGATATGAAGAAGCAGTCGTTATGATTTTGTAGGAAATCGAGAATATCATCCACGCGTACTAAGGGTATCTAGAATAGCTTTCCTCTTTCTGGCACCAAAGGGTGTTTGTTAGTATACTATACTGCCAATTTAGCTGAGCATGTGAGATTCCAAATTCAAATCACATTATTGACCAGCGGGTCATGTCATAATGAAATCCAGTACAACATTATTGACCGGCTGTGCCACAGAGCATCTATATAGACGGGGGGCTGTGCCCCCGGCCACTAATGACTCACTTTAGGTTAAGGGTCCCTACAAGAAATTAGGTCATTTTGAACATTTTTGATCACTCCTTGTGAGAAAGGCAAGAAGAATTTGAACCTGCTTTATTTTTATTATAAGATTCTTGTCGACTGCGGGAACAATTGTTTTAAATAATGTATATATTAATGGCAATCACCCATATTCAAAACCCCTTTTCCGCAAAAGTAACGAGCGAGTGATGTTTGTGGTTCCCTGAACAAAGAACTACAAAATATTCTGAATATTAAAAAATATGAATAACATCAATATATGGTCTACTCGTAACATACGGGAAAACATTATTGATTTCTATACGAAATATAGCAGAAAAAAAATGTTGAAAAAACTTAATTTATGGAAAACGTCGGGCCAAAAGGGTATTTTTTTCTATACCTTAGAAACACTTTAAAGAAAATTTAAAAATTACTCATTAATCTCAAGGTAGCCCTTTATTAGAATCTGAATTTTAATTTATAAATAAACAATAACTTCATTTCGTAAATTAAATGCAAAGTGAACTATATAATCGACCGCGTAAACCCGCTCCCGTCAGTAACGAAAGGGCTCTCCCAGCGTGAGGACGTATCACTTTGCTTCGCAAGCGCTCGCGAGTTATTACGTGAATATATTTCCGAGATATACACAGACTACCACATTTCGATCCAGTATTTATATTACAAATTATTAAACTTTTTGATTGTACATTTAGATAAGATTTTTTTTTGACGTTGGTTGTTTATTATGATTGGTAATATATTTTTTGTTTTTTACGGATTCGTATAGAGGAGGCTCGGGAAAGTAAAAACCAGTTTTCAAAAGTTGACCCACTTGTCCCCCTTCTCCCCCTTTTAAGCGGATCTCGGAAGTTGAGAGACTTGAAACATTTTTTTTTTCAGATTCATATAAAGGGGCAACGCGTTAGTCAAAATCATTTTTCAAAACTCCCCACTCTTCCCCCCTTCACCCCTCCCCCCATCGTATCTCGGAAACTAGGACACGTAGCGGCTTTTTGATTTTTACTATAAATTATTAATGAGGAGCGTTTAAATTTGTAAACGGAGGGTATCCTCCCCTCCCCAACCTCCCCTAAAAATAAAAGGGCTATAACTTCGTAACGGTCAGAGATAGCCATTGGGTGTTTGAAGAAATATTATAGTAGGCGTCGAACCTTGTCTGGTGGTAGGTAGGTTCTGAGTGGAGCGAACCTGCGAGACCGAGTGGTGCGAAGGGGGGAGGTGGCGAGCGAAGCGAGCCAGCGACCTCCGCAGCGTAACGAAGGTTGAGTGGGTGAAGCGTAACTCAGGGCGACGACAAGCAAACTTTAGGGTAGTGTTTTTTTTAATGGGTCTGAGTTTTTAAATAAGGTTTTTTTTATAGGTAATATTTTTTTAAATTGGTTTTTAGAATGTTTTAGGGGTTCTTAAGGGTTTTCATAGTGATAAAGGGGCAGTTGTAACGGATTTCCCAATTATTTTAAGGATTCCTATGGATTCTCAAAATTTTATGTTGGTAAGGAATACTTCTCAAGAACACGACAAAAAGCGAGCTGCGCGCAGCTCGCGCACCCACGCAAATACTAGTATTAATATAATGTAGAAGTAAGTAAGTTTTGGGGTCGCTGATTATGAATATGACATCAAAATGAAAATCCAAGATGACGTCGACGAAAATTTTCGGTTTTTTCTTCATAGGTGTTATTTTCGTGATTTTTGGGGTTGCTGGTTACGAAAATGAGGTCAAAATGAAAATCCAAGATGGCGCCGAGGAAATTTTTTGATTTTCCGTCATGGGTGTCGTTTCCATGGTTTTTGGGGTTGCTGGTTACGAAAATGAGGTCAAAATGAAAATCCAAGATGGCGCCGAGGAATTTTTTTTTATTTTCCGTCATGGGTGTCGTTTTCATGGTTTTTGGGGTTGCTGGTTACGAAAATGAGGTCAAAATGAAAATCCAAGATGGCGCCGAGGAAATTTTTTGATGTTCCGTCATGGGTGTCGTTTTCATGGTTTTTGGGGTTGCTGGTTACGAAAATGAGGTAAAAATGAAAATCCAAGATTGCGCCGAGGAAATTTTTTGATTTTCCGTCATGGGTGTCGTTTTCATGGTTTTTGGGGTTGCTGGTTACGAAGATGAGGTCAAAATGAAAATCCAAGACGGCGCCGAGGATTTTTTTTTTATTTTCCGTCATGGGTGTCGTTTTCATGGTTTTCAGCGTTGCTGGTTACGAAAATGAGGTCTAAATGAAAATCCAAGATGTCGCCGAGAAAAACTTTTGTTTTTCCGTCATGGGTGTCGTTTTCATGGTTTTTGGGGTTGTTGGTTACAAAAATGAGGTCGAATGCAAATCCAACATGGCGCCGAGAAAAAAATTCGGTTTTTCCAACGTAGGTGTCATTTTCATGGTTTTTGAGGTCGCTGATTATTTTAATTTTTTTGCTTCCTCGGCGCCATCTTGGATTTGCATTTCGACTTCTGTTTCGTAACCAGCAAACCCAAAATCCATGAAAACGACACACGACGGAAAATCAAAAAAAAATCTCGGCGCCATCTTGGATTTGCATTTCGACCTCATTTTCGTAACCAGCAACCCCAAAAACCATGAAAACGACACCCATGACGGAAAATAAAAAAAAATTCCTCGGCGCCATCTTGGATTTTCATTTTGACCTCATTTTCGTAACCAGCAACCCCAAAAACCATGGAAACGACACCCATGACGGAAAATCAAAAATTTTCCTCGGCGCCATCTTGGATTTTCATTTTGACCTCATTTTCGTAACCAGCAACCCCAAAAATCACGAAAATAACACCTATGAAGAAAAAACCGAAAATTTTCGTCGACGTCATCTTGGATTTTCATTTTGATGTCATATTCATAATCAGCGACCCCAAAAACCATAAAAACGACACCCATGACGGAGAGTCAAACATTTTCCTCGGTGCGTCTTGGATTTTTATTTTGACCTCATTTTTGTAATCAGCTACCCCAAAAACCATGAAAACGACACCCATGACGGAAAATAAAAAATTTCCTCGGCGCCATCTTGGATTTTCATTTTGACCTCATTTTCGTTATCAGTGACCCCAAGTAAACCATGAAAACGACAACTATGACTTAATAACCAAAAACTTTTCCTGGCGCCATCTTGGATTTTTATTTTAACCTCATTTTCGTTATCAGTGACCACTTAAACCATGAAAATGACACCCATGACGGAGAGTCAAAAATTTTCCTCGGCGCCATCTTGGATTTTCATTTTGACCTCATTTTCGTTATCAGTGACCCCAAGTAAACCATGAAAACGACAACTATGACTTAATAACCAAAAACTTTTCCTGGCGCCATCTTGGATTTTTATTTTAACCTCATTTTCGTTATCAGTGACCACTTAAACCATGAAAATGACACCCATGACGGAGAGTCAAAAATTTTCCTCGGCGCCATCTTGGATTTTCATTTTGACCTCATTTTCGTAACCAGCAACCCCACAAACCATGAAAACGACACCCATGACGGAAAATCAAAAATTTTTCTCGGCGCCATCTTGGATTTTCATTTTGACCTCATTTTCGTAACCAGCAACCCCAAAAACCATAAAAACGACACCCATGACGGAGAGTCAAAAATTTTCCTCGGTGCCTCTTGGATTTTTATTTTGACCTCATTTCGTTATCAGCGTCTCCTTAACCATGAAAATGACATCCATGACAGAAAAACGAAAAGAAAAAACCACCTTCAAGTATAAATAACAGGGGTATGTTATGTTTACTCTACAGAGTGAACCTCAGTGGCCATTAAGTCGCGCTAAAGTCCAGTCGCGCAAGTTTCCATTCGCGCAAGTGTCCTTTCGCGCAAGAGTCCATTCGCGCAAGTGTCTTGGCGCGCAAATGTCCATTCGCGCATAAGTCTAATCGCGCAAAAGTCCATTCGCGCAAGTGTCCAGGCGCACAAAAGTCCGTTCGCGCATAAGTTCAATCGCGCAAAAGTCCATGCGCACATTTGTCTTTTCGCGCAAATGGGTTCGCGCAAGTGTCCTTCGCGCAAATGTTTTTCGCGCAAAAGTCCCAGATCCAGAAAAATTAAGTTTGTCCTTTAAAAAGTTTGTACGGAACCCTCAGTGCGCGAGTCCAACTCGCACTTTTATTTATCATTTTGTAAAATGTTTATATGTATCTAAATTCTTCTAATACAAAATTAAACCATTTTTATTTTGATGTGATAAATATACAGTAGACACACATTCCAGACTTTTATTTCTAAACCGTACTGACTTTATTTATGTATCATAAAATAATATCGTCTACAGGATCAAAATGGTTTAGGCGATCACTACGCTCGATCTGCACCCGTGTGTGCGTGTATCTGCATGAAAAATGCACACAAACATAGGATCGCAACGAATTTGCCTAAACTCTAGCGACTGAATTTTTGGAAGGGGCTCTTAAGGTTGCTTGACATATAATTTGACATTTTCGAGCAGGTGGTGTGAAAATAGATTTTCACACCACCTGCTCGAAAATGTATAGACATATGTATGTATAGACATATAATTTGACATTTTCGAGCAGGTGGTGTGAAAATAGATTTTCACACCACCTGCTCAAATGCTGCTGTGTCAAATTATATGTCAAGCAACCTTAACCTAAAGTGAGTCATTAGTGGCCGGGGGCACAGCCGGTCAATAATGTTGTACTGGATTTCATTATGACCCGCTGGTCAATAATGTGATTTGAATTTGGAATCTCACATGCTCAGCTAAATTGGCAGTATAGTATACTAACAAACACCCTTTGGTGCCAGAAAGAGGAAAGCTATTCTCGATACCCTTACTACGCGTGGATGATATTCTCGATTTCCTACAAAATCATAACGACTGCTTCTTCATATCGTTGCCATGTTTTCGAAGACATAATATTGTAAGAATAATTAGATAACTACGAACCATTTTTTAAAAGGAACAAATACCGTACCGTGCCGTAATACCGTAATAGTAATTGGCTGTAACATTAGTTAATTATTCTTACTGTTTGTTTATTTAATAAATACTTTGTTTTTCGTACTATGGCTATTATTTTCTCACAGTAGGTGTAAAAAGTAGAGTATCCTCCTCTGGGCTAAAGGTGTCTTTGCCTTGGGCTAGCTTGAATCCCTCGCTGCATTCAGGATTCTTGTATTAACTCCCTCGCTTCGCTCGTGAGTTAAAATCTTAACTCCCTCGCTGCGCTTGGGAGTTAAATTCCGAATCCTTCATTGCGCTCGAGATTCAATATGACGCCCGTGACATAAGACACAACTTTAGCCCCTCGGTGCATAATCTACTATTATTGTAAATCGCAAAAAAGCACTCATTTCGCACTATTCGGCCGCACGTGACTGACGTAACAACCGCTTTGTAGTGCAAGCTGATTAGAACTTTATTCAAACAATATTTCAAACGAAGATTGAACCACCACAAATAGAGTTGCTCATTTTAGGGTTAGAAGGGCCTTAAGACGTGCTTGCCTAGGTAGAAACTAAGTACCTAGGTACTACCCTTTTTCGCCCGTGGTCCCTTCTCGTAGTTCGTGGAAGGGACCACGGAGCTTTTTTTCTTCGTGATCCCTATAATACTTGAAAATTCCGTGGTCCCTTCTCGTACTCCGCAGGTTAGTTAACGACAAAACTTTTAATTCCTAATTACTAAGGAATAAATTCGGTTGCAATTATGAATGCTTGCGAGAAAGGCATCTTGGATGTAGAGACTTGCATTTTCCGCAAGATCGTTATTGCAACCGAATTCTTTCGTGAGTAGGTAATTAGCAATCGAAAGTTACCGATTTTGTCGTTATCTCTGTCGAGACTGCCAGGATCACAGAGGTTTTTTGACTTCTGTCCCCGAAGTGCCGGGCCTCCGCCGGCCTCCTGCGTCGGTGGTCGCCGGTGCCCATGCCGCTCATACAGGATTAAAAAAAAATATATACCCACTTTTTAATTCGGCAGTAGGTACGTATATATTTCTTGAAGGAACCACGGGCAAAAAAATACTCGTGGTCCCTTCCAGGGACTAAGGGACCGGGACCACGGGCGAAAACCTGGTACTACGAGTACTACGCCTTCGTCCGTGTCACAGATAATATAATACTTTCCGTGTGAAGTTCAGAATATTATCCCACAGGATAACATTCTGAACTCCACGAAGGTAAGTTATAGAAAACGGCTGTTAATTGTCACCATGTCAACTGCACCTATAAAATTAGGTACCTACCTACCTACTTTTATCACGTTTATTGAATTCGTCTAGTCAAGTCACCATCTTGAGGACGTCGTACACATTCAAGTCGCGTCCCGTTCACCTGTGCCCGTGGTATATTTAAGGGACTGTATGTAGAATAGGATGACCTTCTGACTTAAGACAAGGGCATGATGGTCAGTCAATCAGGTCAAGTTCGATTATGGTGTGAGTAAGAACCGACCCTTTTCCTTACTGATTTGATAAAGTGGCTATTGAAATAATAGGAACATGAGGAAGACCTTTGCAAGCCCCGCTGTGGGCATACACTTCCTTGTTTTTTTATTATTTTATTTTAGTGAGCAAGGTATTGCTGTCGATTCTGTTGTGCACAAACTAAACTTAATTTAGGCTATTGCTATCTTTTTCTCTAGAGCTGTCAAATTTAGTTGGAACTAATATTTTCATACAAATGAAGGGTGCACTTAAAAACATGTCGACTAAATACACGGTGAAGCGCAAGGCATAAACTATTTATAGTTTGACATCTCTAACTTAGTTCATAGCTATAGCCGTCCTTTTCTCGCACTGCCTTTTAGTTAGTATTAATAGTTTAGTTTGTGCACAACAGAATCGACACCATTGTCAATGTGTCATCATCATCATCATCATCATCAGCCTATAATGTTCCCACTGCTGGGACACAGGCCTCCTCTCTATGAGAGGGAATGAATGGGCTATAATCCACCACGCGGGCCCAGTGCGGATTGGTAGATGTCACATGTCTTCGAATTTTTTGGTTCTAGGACATGCCGGTTTCCTCACGATGTTTCCCTTCACCGTTTTGAGAGCAGTGGTGATGAAATAAATTACACAAAGTAATGCGCCTGTCTGGGTTTAAACCCACGACTTAAATAAATAATAATAAAGATTTATTGTTGAACTAGGACTAGATTACATGGCAAAGTACCTATATACTGTTCGTAACTCGGGGCCGCCACCACTGGGCCATCACTGCTCCAATCAACTGTCACTGTCAATGTGTAATGTGTTGCTAAACTTATAACTTTAGGCGCTTTCATACTTCTTATTGATATTAATTTATTCACTTGTGCATGACGTTAAACTTATTCATAAACTTTCGAAATTAGATTTATAGGCGAAGTGATTGAAGAAATGCCATACTACCATCTTATTTTCCCTTTAGCGTCTATATCTGCAGTAATTATCCAAAACTCATTAGGTTGGTTGTTTCTCATCAGTCTCATATACATACATACTATTATTATATTGCAGTAGTGGTTAACGACGCCAATATATAGATACCGATTCACGATGCGCCTGCAAGGAAAATGGAAACAACTAAGCAAATGAATACTTTTCGCTATAAGATTTTTGCCAGGCGTTTCATTCACAGACAAACATCAATTCAATTAGGTAATCAAAGTTTAGGCTTAGGCAATAGGCTTCTGGGTCGTTTCTCTATGTTTTAAGACTTTCACTGACACTAAAACAAAACCTCTGCTTATCTCTTCCGGGAATCAGTACCTAGAATTTGTCGAAGCACATTGTTTTTTTGATTACGTAATAGCGTTTTTTTTTGTAGCACTTCAATACCCGCAATTACAGACACAATTAAAATAACAATGCACTGTGCCTCTGGAGGCACGGCCGGGAGCATACGGGTTAAAGTTCCGACTCTAAATTAATTTAATATTACATTTACTTACATAGAAACATGTTCTTTTCAACTTTATTAGTCTTTTTTTCAATCAATTGTCAACCTCTGAGTACCGGAAGTACTTCCGCGACAAAAACACTAAATGGCGGATTCGGAAGAAGGAAACGTTTTGTTTTTATTTATTAGACATGCTTCGACGATCTCTAATCGCGACAAATATAGAAGAATAAATACTTGTACTCCGACTTACCTGTAGTCGAGTGTATGTGCCCGTCGAGCACAACAGATGGCGTTGTAGGTACTATCCGGTCGGAATCCTGAATCGCGCTATGGTTTTGTTATAACAGCCAGCTAGTACATCCTAAATCTACTGAATCCTCGTACATCTGTCTCCCGCGACCATGACGATATCATATTCATCTCCTAATTACTCCTTTTAGGGGATGAATTTTAGAAAAAACTTTTATTAAGCGCTCACTTTCATCGTCCTTGTTACCTACCTACCTATCCTTACAGTCTTATGTTTATAGTGTCAGCCGTATCAGAGAAAGTATTTCTAATTTAGGTTTTTGTTACAGTTGCTTTGTTTTTTGGGAGAACTTTTCGAAAGTGCTGCATCAAGCTGAACTAATTATTCACATTGTATCTATTTTTTTTTTAATTTCATCATCATCATCAGCCTATTAATGTTCCCACTGCTGGGACACAGGCCTCCTCTCTAGGGAATGGGCTATAATCCACCACGCGGGCCCAGCGCGGATTGGTAGATGTCACATGTCTTCGATTTTTTTGGTTCTAGGACATGCCGGTTTCCTCACGATGTTTTCCTTCACCGTTTTTTGAGAGAAGTGGTGATGAAATGAAGTAGGTAAACAAAGTAATGCGCCTGTCTGGGTTCGAACCCACGACTTACTGTTCGTAAGTCGGGGCCGCCACCACTGGGCCACCGCTGCTCTCTATTTTTTTATTTGCTCCATATTAATTTATTAAATGCAGGTTTTCATTGTTAGGTATTTAGTTCACAAGTAGAACGAGTCCATTCTAATGCTATTGTGCCATTGACCTACATATAACCATCATTTCAATCCACCCTATTGATCACCCACACGTCAAATTAATGCATGACTACAACCAATCAACAACATATTTCATCCATCTCACATAAAACTGCCACAAAATAAACTGAAATAAATAAATGGCGACATTCCATCACGTAACTAATAAAGACTTACCATTTTGACTTGACACTTCGAAGTGGGGCTGCTAACTACGGCAACTGTCAAACGAAACGTCAGATTGCATACTTTTTTTTTAGTTCCAAGTTTTGCCACGGGTCAAGTTGTCTTTTTCTTAAATGTAACACAATCAGTGGGTCAACACGCGATCCACAAAAGGCCAGGCATTACAATTAGGCACAATGACCGAAGTTGCGTAAATACTTTCCTTTCGACACAGCCAAATAGATCATATTGTATAACAACTAAATATGGCATACATTATAATAATTGTTGTGTGTATTATTAAATTACGTATATGAGTGGTTTCTCTTACAGTATGGTCCCTGCGTAATGGTGGATATGTCTTTGCAGCAAACGTTGAGTTTGTGATTGAATTGATATAAACTCTTATATCTCCAAACACCTTCAGAATTCGTACGTGGTGTAATCCACCACCCGGGTCCCGTGCGGGTTGAAACCTAAACATTAGATGCCTTCGAATGTGTCGACCGGCGCGTTCGTGTTCCACGCGCGCCTCAAAGAGAGTCAGCAATAAGGAAGGGATCCGTAAGGACCGATGCCTGCCGGGGTTGCGGGACTGTTCGAAAGAGATACCGGGCCCACGGAACACAAAGGGCGATGAAGGAACATGGATGGGTTTTAGTCAGAAAAGTCTGACACTCCCTCCTGCTCCGCCCAGAGCGGGAGGAGTCATTTGATGATTTCCCATCCGAAAAAAAAACAGTGTCTTCGAATTTTTTGATTCTAAGTATTAGATAGGCAGTGATGAAATAAATAAACATAAAGTATACTGCCTGACTAGGTTCGAACCCAGACGTCGTCAGGAGACAGTCGCTCTGTCTCTCGTTTGTTTGGCCCATTATTCTTGACCTTCGCCCCACACTATTACGCATGTGACTCACTCACACCAAGGCTCTTTGACTTAGCCCTTCAATAGTTCACTGCGGGCTATCAGACCTGTGTTCTATTTTCCTGCGGCCATTATGACAATGACGGAAGCTATGGTAGTGGCCATGTTCTATATATAACATGATCATTGTCGTGATAGCCATACATAATTTATTATGTATTCGTTCATTATTAAACAATCTACGTACGATAGAACGTAGGCCTATGCAGTAAATACTGTCGTAACAATTATCACCGATGGCATAATTAATTGCGAACTGCTGCGGTTGCCAGGTGAATAGATACTATAGCTGTTCTTCCGGGTAGCTTCTTTAATCATACTGAATACAATAATACTAAGTATTACTGGTTCCTCCATATTACGCGATACACACAAAGGAGACCTTTTTTTCGGTTTGGAAATCATCAAATTATTCCTCTCGTGTCAGACTTTTACTGACTAAAACCCATGTTCCTTGAAATCCATGTTCCATGTTCCTTCATCGCCCTTTGTGTTCCGGAGCCACGGTATCTCTGTCGAACAGACCCGCAGCTCCGGCAGACATCGGCCCTTGCGCGCCGTCGACACGGCCCGTCGCGTCGCCATAAGACGGACGGACGGCAAGCTAGCCCATTATAGCTCACCGCCCAGGCCACACAGAGGAGACCTCACAGTAGGATTACATTACGCCTGCTTCACCTAAGAGTAAGATAGAGATGTAATGGTACAACACCGACATTTTATCAGTAACATTATTCTATCTTACCAAGAACATCTGGTACTCCTTCTATTTTGCTCTTCCGTACTTAATAAATTTTCAAGTCTGCCAAATATGGAACAGTTTGCTGAGATAATCTCACCTCAGAACCCGAAAATACCAACAAATTCACTAACTAAACCAACTCCAAGTAGGCATAAAAGGGACGTCAATAGTCTCCATTCCGCGTAGTACACTCGTACGTTGTATAATTAGTACGCGTCTCATAAACAATTTCGAGACAAGACCATATTTCAGAGAAACCACAACACGCAGGAGGCGCTCGCGCTGGCAACAATAGCAAACAAACGGGTAAAAGTCAACAATTGTGTGGAATGATAACATTATGGTATAGCATTGCGTAATGCTCGTGCGTGTGAGTATAATAGCGTGTGTCTGAGGAAAAGGCTGGGTAGGTAGATAACGGTGGTGTGGTCCATCGTCATCCACCTAACCTTTCCCATGTTTGCTAAGTTAAAATCAAAATATTTTATTTCACATGGGCCTACATGGGCATAGCCGCACAGATATGTTTTTCGTCTTACTTCATCAAAAGGGCCAACAAATGAAGGTCATTACAAATAGGCTCCTTATTCCTTTTTTAGTAAAAAATGCACATATTATACCATATTATAGAACTACAAAAATAAATGCACGATTTTATGCATTCACAACGACTGAAAAAAAAATCAAGTTTAGGATTTTTCACGTGACTGCATCTGAGCTAATAACACTAGCAATCAAGTTTTGAGACTGTTATTCAATTCGTTGTTACGAATAATTATCTAGCTGCGCGTGCGACGGTGCAACTACACTAGCTAGTGGCACGCGGTAGTCAAGAAAAGAACGATGAAAATATTTCAGAAGACCAACTGCATACAATCAATATAACAAGGCAATCGGAAAAATCTGATTAAATAAGTAATTGACGGCATTAGCATTTGATGATGATGATTGAGCACTACACCCAGCCAGGAGCAAGCCTGACCCGGACAAGCCCCGGATACACCAGGGGGCACTTTTTGTAATGAAACACATGCTCTAGGATGGGAAAGGAAGCCCGACTAACCGCAGCCAGTCGGGCATAATCAGCCGACTATGCAGCCTAGAGCCAATATAGGAATAGTGGTAAAGACAGGTAGGTACAATCCATAGGAATGAGCATTGGTGTTTTGATGGCATTAGCATTTCATATAAAATTGCAGTTGCTTGAACCTAGCTTCCAGTGTCGTTGTGGCTCTAAAAAGGCCGGTACTCCTCATTGGTCAACATCCTCGTTCACCATACAAGTTTCACTGCCTAATGTTTTCAGCTCTTAATATAACAAGGTCAAAATATAGCTATAACATAATTTGACTTAACCAGTCGACTGAGTACTCTGGTTGACTAAACAGAACTGCTCTAGTAGCTCAGAGGCAATATTGGATACTACTAGGTTGTTTATCTACTTACCTACTGCTTGGCAATCTCGCTAACTGAGGCGTTTGCTACTCTGTGTCACACGACCTGTGTGTCGACCATCACGTAACACATAGACGAAGGTGGTCCTTCTGGTCTAGATATTAATGTATAAGCACTTAAGTATGGACTAGGTGTGAGGACGTGCGCTTCATATAGAGGCCGTAGGCGTGACGATGACGATGCAAGACCGATTTGGTAACAAGGACGTTTATGACGGTGGAACAGTGCTAGGAATTGACGATATTGATGCTTGATTTAACACACGGAAACCAATAAGAAGAGAACAAAGTGGAAGTAGTTAGCCAATATTTTTTGTTACTGTTGAAATTTTTCCAGAAAAAGAACTTACTAATAACAAAACAAACAATTTAACTGCAGAGGTCGGCCGAGGAAAAGGTGGCGAGATTACTAGGACGCGCATCACGAAGGATGGCTCGAGGCGATTCAGTAAAAGAGAATGATATGAAGGAGGACTTTGCTCAACAGTGGGACATTAGAGGCTATTAATTTTCCAAGGGACTTACTTCCGAACTAGTAAAATGATAATGAATGAAATAGCATAGCGATAGGAATAACTTGAAGTACTTGAACCGTAACCATAATGACCCGAAATTTAAACCGTGGTGTAGCAGAGACATTTAGGTTGAGCCAATCAATCGCGAGGAAAATCATTGACCACTGTGGAAGGAACACAACGTGTAAGTGAAGGAGGAAAAGGTTATGGTCTGTTGACCGTAGCCTCGACACTCCAAAACAGCTGACATCCAACAGTGCTGCAGTGAATGAATAACGAAAGATCTAGAAAATCGAAAAGTGTAGAAAAGGTAACAATTGTTGGAAGGTTTTTGTTCAGCATTTGATGACATGGTTGTCGAGGGTACCCAATATGTGAATTAGGATAACATGAAATGAAACATGATAATGCTAGAGTAGTTAGTGCGTCAATCTTTATTTTTCATAAATTTCTTGCTGTAAGTATACTGTTCTTGGACGATACGGGTTACGAGTGGTCACGGTCAAAGTGATCTGTTCATTTTTAATCAACAATCATTCTAGGCATTGTGTTGAAATAAACTATTTTACAACGTACAACGAGGTCTTCTATGTTATGGCGGAACCGCGGAAAACGGTGAGTTATGTTGAGTATAAGTACTTAGTTACGGAAACGCACGGAAACTATATAATGTATATTTTCATTTCACAGTGAGATGTTATCAACGGATGCTGCTGCCATCTAAGCGATTTATTATTAGCCAACGAGAAACTTATTGCCTGCGTTTACAGCCCTAATAAGGATCTACATAATAAAATTACCTAACACAGGAACGAGAAAAGTGAAATCAGTACATACGTATAGGTATAATAAAACAGTAACGAAAGAAAAACTGTACATTGAGAATCTTCGAGAAAAAATATGTGGCTTTTGTTAGAAAAACGTAACTGATGACAAAAAGTGACTTTTTAGAATTTAGGTCTGTTTGTCTGTGTGTATGGTACGGCTTCACGCCAAAACTACCGGAGAGATTGAATTGAAATTCAGCAAAAATGTTCTTTGTAAACCAAGGAAGGCTTTAGGCTACATATTATCACGCCGTATGTTATGAGAGGTACTTAAGCAATATTGATTTTAAAAGGTTTTTATTCATAATTGAATGCACAAAATGACATGTTATAAACTATATTATGTGACGCAGACGAAGTTGCGCGGATCAGCTAGTTAGCAATAAACGGTAATTTGTGCTACAAATGGTTCTATAGACTCAAAGAGTTTTAAAATACGACAGCGAGGCTATTAGAAGTAATGTTGAAGAAAAACTGTGATTCCATGTCTCAGAGGCCTGTATCCTTTCCTAGCAGTAGAAACATCCATCATCATATTCCAGTTCTTGTCCTATTCTTCATGGATACGGCGCAACACGTTTTTTTCTTCCAATCTCCCCTGTTTTCTCTTACATATAATTCCTTAACCGAGTACACTTTCGGAGCTGATACTTCTTTATGCCTTTATGCTCATGGTACTTATTCAGAGCAGGAGTGGTTTTTAGTCGGTTCGAGTCCGGCACTACCTCGACTGTCCCACAAGAGATATTCCTGTGACTGTGAGATAGTCGAGAAAATGTGTAGTAATGCTTGTAGTAATATTAGCAACCATAATAACTGACCTATTGTAATTTCATCTGCAACTGCAACGTGAAGTTGTACGCTTCATACCTGACATCACGCAGATAATCGCGAGATAAGGTTATACCTACACCAGACCAGACTCAACACCCATCTAGCCTAAGGATCCTCTCCTTTAAATGGAGAATGAGTAGCGTTCCATCGTGTTCCTCATTCCCTCACCTACCAGCCACGATTTCGTGTGATGCTTTTTTCCAACCTGTGCTTACAGACTTCCTTCTGTAAGGACTTCCTACTTGCTTTTTTTTCAATAAATATTTGGTGTTGTCTCATCACGTGTCACCTTCTACTCGGCTATTAAGTGTTTGTTGAATATGGTTGCTGAAATACTCTCTTAGGTTTCTCCTTCAGTAACCTTTTGTTACAATATTCCAATTAGAGCACAGAGTATCAATTGTCCTAATTAATTCGTTCTATTAACTTTTATAGTGACCACAGATGATAAAAACTCTGCCGGCCACTAAAAACGTCACCTTGCCTCGACCTTGGTTTTTACGGACAATCTGTGGTTCACCAATCAACTGAAACTATGGGACTAACTACATAAGATAACAATACGGTTGATTGTATTGTAGGATTATTAGGTAGCCATTGTGAGATGTCTCGACCATTGATCTATATTTCTCAATGGTTTCAACGGGAAACAACCAACTTCTGGTCCCAAAACAATCAATTGATTAGATTGTTTCCCGGTTGATAATGAGTTCTCATGTAGGTACCTAACCACAGAACCTTTCTTTGTCTTTAATTATATTGGTACAAGCTAAATCATTATCACTCTTACAACTTAACAATTTAGCCAGATTATTTATTATGGTCTCCCATGATAGGAGGAATTATGCCCAGCAGTAGCTTATGTCCAGCAGTGGACGTTATGGGCTGTTGTTGTTGTTGTTTATTTGTTATGGCTATGATATACCCTGGAGCCCTGACACAGCCAGAAGGCGTCGCGCGCGGCAGACCTCGTAGAAGATGGAAGTTATCGGGATTCGGGAGAGAGGCCTTTGCACAGCAGTGGGATGACCGAGGCTAACAGTGTTAGTATGATATAGGTACCCAGTATAATAGGGTATATGCATGTTTTTTTTTTATCACTCTAAACAAAGTGTATTAACATCAGAGAGATACAGCGAATGATGTCATTCGCTGCATCGACGTACAAAATACATACTAAATTCCGTTTATCTAGAAAGAGATAGAAAATAAGTTTTGTGTTGTTTGCCCGATTTATGTCTTGTTTTCGCTTTTTGTCATTATTTTTATAGTAGGTAGGTACTTTAACATTCCGTATCATTCCGTATAAACGATGATCCTGCTATTATACTCTCCGGCTCTTAGTACAACTGCACCTAGACCTTGAAGGATCTGTCCAAAGCCACTGGAGCCGTTGAAGTGACAGAGTTCTGATCGAATGGTAGCCCGCGAAATTCAAATTTTCGATTTAAGAAGAACAATTTGAATTTTGTTGGAGCGTCCTCCATAAAGGAATCATCAATCAAGTAGGCCAGTTCTGTTTTTAACATAGTGGCCTCCATGAATGGTAATAGTGTCGATTCTGTTGTGCACAAACTAAACTTAATTTAGGCTATTGCTGTCTTTTTCTCTCTAATAAAGCGAGAAAGAGACGGACGTAATTTAGAGCTGTCAAAATTTAGTTGGAACTAATATTTCTATACAAATGAAGGGTGCACGTAAAAAGTCGACTAAAAACACGGCACAAACTAGTTTGACAGCTCTAACTTAGTTCATAGCTATATCCTTTTCTCGCACTGCCTTTTAGTAAAAGATAGCAATAGCGTAAATTAAGTTTAGTTTGTGCACAACAGAATTGACACCAATATCTAAATTGTACGACTCATGGCGATTAGGCATCGTGGGTGACTACCCACTTCTGACTAGACTCCCTACTAAATTCCTACCTGGATAATAATAATATTATCCAGGTAGGAATTTAGTAGGGAGTCTAGTCAGACTAAGTAAGGTATGACCATGGTTCCTGCCGATACCAAAGAACACATGGGCGAGGACCAACTTGATGCAAAAGCCTGAGCGTATGGAAACAGAAATAAAAATGAAAAAGCATGCCTAAAGTTATTTTTCTTTAATTACTTTTTCCGTTGTATTGCGGTAATCCAGCTATGACCATTTGATTAAAACATAATGGGAGTAAGGTTATGCAAGAGTACGTTTTATCAAAGAGTAATGTGACGAATTAGCGATGCTCTAATAGCGTTATAGAGTGAATTGTGCCTCAGCGGCAATGAGAAAGTTTGCCCACTTGTATCTAAAACTACTATTTAATTATTACCACAAATTGTACCTACAGTCCTACAAGTAGGTACCGTATTTAGTTAAGTGACTGATCAGGTACTAGGTTTCTATAAAATTAGAAGAAAACACATTTTTTTCTTGTATAAAACAAACTGCAGGTAAATTAGGTAATAGAATTTCTCCCGCCACATCTGACAAGAAGACCCATGTGCGAAAATAACCCAAACCATCATTAACGAATAAATTACATAAAGGATATTTTTCAGGCGCACCAATCCAGACTGTTATGAATCCGTTAAAATTTTGGATCTGTACCCGGTTAATGGCAATAGGCCTCGCCCGAAATATTTTAGTCTCAAACATAGGTAACTAGCGAAATAATATGGGTGTTCGCAATGATATTCTAACAAACAGATATGTTATACACCTACAAAACCACCGAAAAAAGTGTGCCACGGGGGAGAGCCAGCTCACATACACGCAGTGACGCAGAATAAAGGAAAAACAGGTTTTCGAGTCTTCACGATTGCGCGCTCATAACATATCTGTTTAATTAAATATCATTGGGTGTTCGTGTATGTACTATCGAGGACACTCCCGCCTGATCACCACTAAGCTAATTTTTGCTTGCACTTGCAACATAGAAACGCTCTCTAGCCCCGCCCTGTTGACTTTGTATAGAAATAATGAATGAAAAGATACCGATCGGCCGAGCGCACTGACGACACAGTCCTAACGAGAGTTATTGTTATTTTTCGCGCCAAAGTTGACGCTTTCTAATGGGCTACAATTTTAAGGGGGCGTGGCTCGGCGCCTCGCGAATTTTTTTTTAACTTATCAGGCGCAATTGGCCACGACTGTACCTACCTAGGTACTCCCGATAGGTACCTACACTCAGCCTAACCTTTCGGAAAAAGTACCTACTCATGATGTTTTGATTGATTCATTAAAATAGGTCAGATTTTACCTGTAATTATGTCACTGTAAAAACCAGAAAAAGGGGTCGAACATTACCTACTATTTAGATAGGTAAGCATTTTACACTTTAAGAAAAAATACTGACACAGTAAGCTGGAAATACTTACAACTGCCGTTCTACATAATGTGCTCAGTGACTTATAGAAAACGTGTACCTACGCAGTCGATAAGAAACGAATGTTTTGAACTAGTTCTCAAAAATGTTTAGATATTGTTAAACACATTTTTAATTAACTTCACAGTAATTTAGTGTTTCAAAAATATATGGAGGCATCGTAAATAAAAATGTGACACCGACAGACTTATAAAAGGCGTTAACGAAGGAATTATGTTTTTATTTCTCAGTAAATAGTTTAATGAATTTAAAAGAGTCAGTCCGATAAAATCTTGTTTGTTAGCTGTAAAATACTAGGAAAATTGGTGTTAATATAGTCAGAGTCATACAAGTGTTTGAAATCAGTGCACGTATTTTTGAGGTCAAGTGTCCAGCCTCGGAACAACGCGTTACAGCATTTCAATTCAGACAAGCGACGTTATGTAAAAAATCATTGCCAGACAGACTTTTAAAAATAAATTGAACAAACCCTATAATTCACAGTCACATTGAGATTGACAGTAAATACCTACGCACAGGAGCATGTAAGTTAAATTTTATTTTTTCATTACAAAAATGTTGAAAGTGATAAACATCTAGGCATATAATTTTTAATCGACGTGTATGATTTTGTATTTTATTAAAAAAAAATATGATCACCGCACTGGTAAGATTAATTAACTGATACGCGATGTAATTAATAGAGAAAACCATTACACACACACACACCTATTTAAAAACACATTTCCTTTTTATTTCCAACACTAACCGGAAACAGTTCTGTTCCCGCCTCTAAGAAACGTTCCTTTTCTTTGGCATCCGGAGATAGCCTATTTTTTTGTTTTAAAATTATCATTTTGTCTTCCTTATTTCTTCTTCTCAGAAGAAATAAACTTCCTGTTTAGTGTTTATTGTCACATTGTTTAAGATGGGCTCTATTAATTGTGCGGTGGATAGCACAATGCACCTCGCCTTCACCCCGGCTTACGTTCCGATTCCGACATTGAAACAAAACGTTTTTTCACATTGCGGATCTGTCGCTATAATTCGACCACTTTACATATTCCACTTGCAGTTCCAAGTACAATAAAGTGCAATGTACTCTCGGAGTGGGCCGTATGCCATTGTTTTGTCCGGCAAAACGTTAGGTTTACTTCGCGAACCGTCAGTCGTGTATCGCCGCAGCTGAGATTGACAACCAGTGTTGACGTGCGCGCATTATTTACGACTACGAAATGTCATCTACTATAATTAGCGATAAATATGCAAACGATACGAAGTTGAATAGTTTTAGTGCGTTTACTGATAAGAATTTGGCGCCAATAAACGGAAGGTATAGATCGAAAAGTTTGTCGAGTGATAAGTTAAATAAAACGAATGCGGATCGAGCGGCGATATTGGAAGACATTGAGGACCATCATGTTTCAGAGAAGTCTGAGACTCCAGGCTGTCTAGTCGGTAGCAGAGTCTCGGAGCAAGGAGGTCACAACAATATGAACGGGTGAGTTTATTGTCTAGGAAATACTGGTGACATTTGCATTAATTCGAATTTTAAACAATCACCGTGACGACCTCTGACACAAATTTGACGTGCGACTGTTGTTTTGTTTACTTCTCTGAAAGTTCTGACAGACAGTTATTTTTGCTATTCGTTTGTTTTTAAATACTTAATACAATTATTTTATGTCACAACTAGATTGGGATAATCATGTTAGCGAATTATAATTTCAAATGATCACATATCTTACAAAATGATAGTCTAATTATTTACTTAAAAATTATTTATTTATTATTTAATATGTAGGTACCAACATAAGTTAAATAAGTATGTTCTTAGCACCAATATAATAAGTTTTAAATCTTTCACAAGTTAATTAATCTAATCTACAAAAACTCACTGTGTTTGATGTTTCAAATGTCATTAAAATGTAAAAAAATATTTAATTGTACACATATAAATTAATGTATTAGGTAGGTACTTACCTTTTACTGAATAGCCAATACTGCAAAGTACCTATTTGTTTAATTTTTATTTTATTGTTAAACAGGTCAGACTTATGTGAAAGTTTGACCTGTTTAACAATAAAATAAAAATTAATATTTTTTATATGTTGGGAAGTTTATTCAACTATGAACAAATGTCAACCCATTTTATGAGACAAACAATGCTTAGTTAGGAGAAATACTTACTTATTATTAATAATTTCACTAACCACAACAATAGCAATTTTAAGAATAAGAATAGTAAGCAACAATAATACCTACATATTACTAAATTATGTTTTTTCAATATAATATGTACCTAGGTACCTACTTTAATTTGATAAAGCCCTACGGCTGGACAAAGGTCTCACGCATAGCTTTCCATTTTTTCCAACATATGACCTCTAGCCAAGCTAATAGCTCACAAATGCCTCATAAGTCATCACATTATTTGATAATTACTGTAGACTTAGATATGTAACAATCAAAAAGATAAATAATTATTATTATTAGTATGTTAAAAGACAACAGATATATGCCACTGAGATAAACGGGATTCTGTTAACTTTATCTTGGTGCATTTGCATCTTGCACGTAGAGCATGTTATTTAAACCCATCAAAAATTATCAGTAGGTGCTTGACATTGACATAATGACATGATCATTTTTGTATTACCTACATAAACAGTTTTGTACTTGCATCTGTCAATCAATATTATATCATTGAAGATTGATTTTAAATACCAAATGCTGAAACTGAAACTTTGTTTTGAAAAAAATATATAGTTGTTTACAAGACGGTAAAATCAATCATTAAGTATATAAAGGTCATTAATAGGTTTGACAGGTAATTACAATAACTACGCTTAATAAAAAAAATGTTTTCTTATTGACTATGAATCTGTATGTTTTGTATTCTTTATTTCTACATATAAAAAAAAAATAGCAGTACACAATACTTAGTGCTGCTTGAAGTATTCATTTTTTTTTTTAAATATAGCTGACCTTAAAAAGAACAGGGGGCCTAAAATAGCTGCTATATCATGAATCATGCTAAAAAATTAAAATTCTTAAAATGGTCTTTAAGATCATAACCATAAAAAGACTTAACGTGATTCATATAAAAATTCTGCCAAAGCAGCCATTTTAGGCCCCCGAACCTATTCGTAAAACAGCTGTAATACATACTTTTGAGTAGGTAGTGATCATTTCACCTTGTCAAAGCAAAATAGCAAGTTTCCAGGTAAATACTAGCAATTATCATATAAAAATAATCTGACATTCACCGTAAGCCTTTCATACTCGTCAAATAGATATTGCACTTCATGCTAGTAACGATGCACTTATACCTTCAAATTCATCATTGAAGTAAAGTGTTGGTGTTATCAGACAATTCGGTTCAATAACATTTGATTGACAGATAATCAATTACTATTTATGTTATCTCTTACTGACAAGTGTTATATTATAGTTGCTATGATTTAAGTGTGATTGACCTCTGGATGATAGGCCTTCATTACTTACTTTTTTTTTCATGTGTCAAATTGTTTTATTACTGTTATTAAAAATGCCTGACAATTATTTAAAATCTCAGGGGCTTATTCATAAATATTGCTAAAAGTTATGTGAAATGTAAGAAAATTAAAGTATTAATTAAGTAGACATTTTCTACTTATTTAACTTTAACTAATATTTGAATAAACTTCTCTATCGTATTTTTTTTTCTGTTGATTACAGCAATAATATTCCTTATTATTGCATTATAAAAATTGCTGTGGCTAGTGGAAATTGGCAATTGTATTATTAATTAGTTAAGGCAAGAAAAAATAAAAACGTCACTAATGCGAGTTATGGATCACTAAGTTCTATAAACACAGTATTTATAACTGTTTGGGGCAACGGTTAATAATAGTCTATAGGGTTTGAAGTAGGTAAGTAATTGTTGCAAATCAATAAGTTTGCAAGGCTATTGCTCATTTAAAGTATATTGACTAATTTCCGTCAAGTATAGAGGTACCTACTCAATTTATTCAGTTGAGGAAGTCAACCAATTTTATTACTATTTTTAGGCAAACTTTTTCAATGGTGTCGATTCTGTTGTGCACAAACTAAACTTAATTTAGGCTATTGCTATTGCTATCTTTTTCTCTCTAATAAAACGAGAAAGAGACGGACGTAATTTAGAGCTGTCAAATTTAGTTGGAACTAATTTTTATATACAAATGGAAGGGTGCACGTAAAAACATGTCGACTAAAAACACGGTGAAGCGCAAGGCATAAACTAGTTTGACATCTCTAACATAGTTCATAGCTATAGCCATCCTTTTCTCGCACTGCCTCCTAGTAAAAGATAGCAATAGCCTAAATTAAGTTTAGTTTGTGCACACGAGAATCGACACCAATGACTAAATTAGCAGAATATGTATAGACTGATAAACGCAGTCAAGCCAAGTACCTACCTTGTAAACTTTAATACAAGTTTTTGAAGTGTACATTTCTTCATGGGTGTGCGATCTCCAATCTGCCTGCCAAGCGTGGAGATTACGGCAAATTCCTCCCATCATGGGAGAGGCTTATGTCCAGCAGTGGGTGACGGGTGTTATGGGCTGTTGTTGTTGTTGATGAATTTTAAACAATAAGTAAATAACTTGTGTTGATACCACAATACCTACAACTACCACCCACATACCTACTACAATAACTTGAGCTTGCACGGTGGGCTGTGCTGGGACGGCCGTTGCAGGTGCTGAAAACCTCAAAATACGCAAAGACAATAACTTAATTATAGTTACCTACTTACTTATGTGTTTGAGACGTTTGGGGTTGAAACACTAGCTAGGGTCATGGGGTCCGAGTCTTTTTGGGATATCGCCAAGGGCTTGGCCTCCTTTTTTAGGCCAAATAATCAGCATTGCCATCCAAGTCCAACATGGCAGCCTTCCGTGCACTTATCCAGTTGACAGCGATGCGAACAAATTTATTAACGCCCTGCCTTTTTTCTCCTTTAAATAATTTACTTATGTACCTACGCAACATCTGACTTTTTTTCTCCATACGCAACATAAATTATAAATACGTATCACGCAACAGGTATCATCTAATGTTGGATCACAACAACAAAAACATCCTAAAACTAAATAATATAAATATTGCTGGACAATACACACAGCGCCATCTAGTGCCACACTAAGCAACGAGGCTGTGTCGTGGACACCAGATAGTTGATAATTATATACATAGATACTTTTTTTTGTTTTTAAATACATAATTATTATACATATAAACATCCATGACTCGGAAACAAACGTCCAAGCTCATCACACAAACATTTGCTCCGACCGGGATTCGAACCCGGTCGGTCGGAACGTAAGGTAGCCTCACTACCTCTGCGCCATTCGGGCCGTCAACTACTTACATATAATAAAAATCGTAACTTAGATTTATTATCAGCGTGTTCCAATGACGAATGAAAATAATAAGGACAGTCTTTAAATACACCATTGTGTTCCCCTAATTTTGCCGGTGTGTGTATATTGTGTATAAGCTAGATTAGGCTCTAGTCGTGTAAACCACTGTTTATTGTCTTGAGGGGATAAGTTATGTCACTCTTTTTAATTTAGGTTTTCATGTCAATGTTATATGCGTCAATTACCTACAGCACTATGTATCTAACAATAATTTAACGCCATTAAAGTATCAAATTTTCAAAACAGTATAGTAAATTATATGCTTATCTCTGACCCAGTTTTAGAATTGTTTATAATGTTCGTTTTATAATGATATTAATGAAATAGAAAGGCAAATGAAATAGATGTTGTTAACCAAACTTCAGACACGTATCAAAGCACCGGTCCTATTAACGACCTGAGGACCAGATTCTTTAAGATCTAAAACTTTTTTTGCAAAAAATAAAACCGACTTAAAAAAAATAACAAAAATGTGAAAAATAACTTTAGCTTCAGAAGTCGGTGACCTGTGTTTGATAGATTTAGATTTTTTGTCACCGACTTCTGAAGCAAAAGTTATTTTTCACTTTTTGGTTCTTTTTTGAAGTTGGTTTTATTTTTTGGAAAAAAGTGTTTTATTTTTCCATTTTTAGGGTTCCGTACCCAAAGGGTAAAAACTAAAAAAAAACCTATTACTAAGACTTCGCTGTCTGTCCGTCTGTCTGTCTGTCTGTCACCAGGCTGTATCTCATGAACCGTGACAGCTAGACAGTTGAAATTTTCACAGATGATGTATTTCTGTTGCCGCTATAACAACACATACTAAAAACAGAATAAAATTAATATTTAAGGGGGGCTCCCATACAACAAACGTGATTTTTTTGCCGTTTTGTCTAATGTATAGATAATGGTACGGAACCCTTCGTGCGCGAGTCCGACTCGCACTTGGCCGGTTTTTAGTTGTAATGTATCCCTATACAAATATTTGCTATGCAAACTTCAATTTGAAGTGAGCCCAACAAATGGTAACTGCTGTAAATCGCTGAAGAATTCCGTCGACTGTCTATGGTCTCCATCATCAGACCTGTAATAGCACTTATAACCCATATAGGTGCAAAGGTCTCATCAATAGAAATGAATTAAGTCCAAACACAAGGTAGCTACTGTAAAACGTTGAGGAGTTCCCTTGACTGACCTTCGTCTTCATCATCAGACCCCTAATGACAGTCACAACCCATCTAGGTGTAAAGTTCTCATCAATACAAATTAGTCAAGCCCAAACACCAGGCAATTGCTGTAAATCGTTGAGGAGTTCCTTCGGCTCCATCATCAGATCGACTCCAGACCTACATTAATTAGTAGTGCTTTAAAATACTTAATGAAAAATATAACAGACGCGCTAGCACCAGTACGATTTTCGAAGGTTTCTCTCGATTTCTCTGGAATGCCATCATCAGACCCTGGCTTCCTTATCATGGTACCACCCTTGGGAAATCTCCTTTCCAACAAAAAAAGAATAATCTAAAAAAAAATACATATATACGTACGGTCGAATTGAGAAACCTCCTTTTTTAGAAGTCGGTTAATAAAAAGAAAATCGTTTTCAGGATTCGTTAGGCTGAGAATTTACTTAGTTAGTTGTGTGTAAAATTTTCTTATCATCTGCCAAGTAAGGAAAAAAGTGTTATGTAGCCAAATCGAAATACTTGCGGCATGGTATTGATAACAATACATGTTATTTTTGAACTATGCTACTAAGATTTTTTACAATGTTTTTGTAGAAATATCGGCAAGCTAAACAAGATCAAACTAGACTAACACTGAGACCTAAAAATGACTCGTATCATGTTAGAGACTTTCTGACTTTCTGTAAGTTATCGTAGGACCCAATATAATACCCTGAGAAAGTATACAAAAGCCTCCTCTTATTCATCAAATATTTTGTCTGATATCTCCTTCATATAGCTTCTAAGATTTGATTTGATTTGATGTTTATACCATTTAAACATCTTTCAACAGTGATTTTGTTCAGCAAACTCAATTTATAAACAATTTATTCAGTAGAGAAGTACAACCACTCGTTTGCTTAATTTCAAACTAAATCTATTCATCTCAATTTTTGCCACCACTCTTTAGTCTCGTAATCGTATTAAACTATAAATCTCGGAAAAATTACATAATATTGACGTATCCAGTCCAGTATTATGCCATAGAACGATAATATTTATATAATTTATGGTTTGATACATGATCATTTGTTGATGCTCTTGCGTAGCAGATTCAATAATATTGAACGTACTGAATTACTGATCTGACGACCGCTCGAATATAATAAGATGTCACGGTCAGGGCTATTTAAATCACGGTGTAGTGTACCGTGTCTTTTTGTTCGACTGCACTGCACTCATAACCTACGACAGAATGATCGATAGAAATCTATTGGCGATAGCCGATAATCCCGACCTATAACAAAAATGAAAACTTGAATGTGGATGCTATCGTAGTTGAGTATCGTATTCTCTATTGTAGTTTCTGATTTTCATGAGAAGGACATGACGCCAATCTAGAAGAACCCATTCGATTATTTAGAGTATAGAGCACTGTTCTCTAATTATGTCTAAAACTATTCTGATAGGCAGTTGCTCCATGTAAAATACTGGTATTCAGCTGCATCCAGTTAGACTGGAAGGCGACCCCAACATAGTTGGGAAAGGCTAGGCAGATGATGAGTATTATTTTCTTATTCTTATTTTAATGTATTGCCACTGCACTGTCAATAAGGTATTTGAAGTCCCTAATGGTGGTGGAAAATTATGCAAATTCGGACCGTAGTTCTGAGGTTCTTTGAATAAAGACGTCGTTTTTCAATGGGACCTAATCTGTCATTGCACCGTACATGAGTGGCTATCATTAACCTAACGTGCAGCTAGCTAAGGGTCATAGCAAGACGATCATTATAATGTCAATATTTGCATCTGAGCAACGTTCAATTTGCGTGCTACCGATACTCCAAACAGTTTCAATTATGATAGATTTATCGTCTCTATGTTTATCGTTCTATTGTTTTGCCACACAGACTTATAATAACAGTATATTGTTTTCCAATTCAGATTTAATGCGCCTAAGAATGTTCTTGATAGTGAATTGTTTTCCGGAGAGCCAACTACATTAGGTTCTTTCTTGACTCTCTTACAAGTGATAAAAACCGTAGACGACACGTAATTCATTTTACGCCTAATGGGAAATGGAAACTCATCTAGAGGATATAAAAAGTTATTATGATTCTCGATTTCTATGTGAAGTAGAAAGTTTACCATCGGAAGTAAGTAATACTACTCATGCTCATTCTATATGTGTATGGGGCGTGAATTGTGCCGGTATGAGTACATGTGTGGTTGGTCCGACCGCTATGCAATGCTCGATGTCGTAAATGTCTGCACTTTATTGGCTAGATAGAGTTAATCATGCTTCAAATGTACTGATTGATGTACCATTCATATATAATTCATGATATTGCTATAAAAAAGTAAAAAATCGGGAATCACTTGCAAAGAAGATCTGTTGATTTGCATTAGAATGATGTACAGTTTCGTTTAAGTTATCATCATTCATTCCATCTTTTTTATGTTTATCTTTCTGAATGGTCTTTGTCTCATTTAAGTATCTTAACAAAATCCCATGCAAGAAAATTATTTAATCAACGTATTATGTACAATGACAGACGGATTTTTACATGTTTTACGCACGTACTAACATGAGATCTTATGACAGCTGTTTGCTCGTCTTCTTTTGTTTTCCAAAATGACACACAGGCGTCTTCAACAAAGCTTGTTTATTTATAAATCTTTTAGATAAAACACTACTGAATGGTACGTTTTGGACGGTGATAATGATCGTGAAATAGAATTTTCACGCGAATACATCATAGGTGTGAAAAATATTGTTCATTTAAGCATTTTTAAATATTACCACATTTACCACCTACAGTCTAAACAGCTGAACTAATGTTCAAATAATACGTAACCCGATTCATCTGAAATGGAAATCCAAAATGGCGGAACGCCTTTTTCGGCAATGTAAAAATCTTGCATCAAATCGCAAAATAATTTTCTTCATGTTGTCATGTGAGTTTTGAACTTTTGACTCAAAACCTTACCAAAAAGCTTCTTCCGAAACGCCATTAAGTTTGAACCGAACTATACCCACTATACCCAGTAACCCAGTGTAATTTACCAATACTGCGTGTTATCGTTCTTCTCAGGGCCGGAGTTCTGAATACTGCCATCACAATTATAATCAATATTGCATTTGTTTTTCCTACTCCTTCACGGCAAGCTAGCACATTAGCTATGTGTTCAGTACTACATAATTAAGTAGTATTGTAGTAGCTATGTCCAACGAGGTCAACAACAGACCCTTAAATTATTAGTTCTAATGTAATAAGTATGAGGTTAATTAAATAGTTGGCTATCGCGATGAGCACTTTGTACTTCATTGACGACATTACTATTCTATGTGCCACGGATAAGATAGTGTATATTTACATAGACATAGGTCTATATATAATCTAGTTGTATGACATGTTTGGTACTTCTGAAGGAGCCAGTTCAAATCCTATCATAATTCCAATGATTCCTCTATTTATTGATTCATTGTTCTTTAATTCTATAGAAGACGGTCAAATGGTACCTTGTTCCAGAACCTTTAAATCTATGGAATACGGTCACACAATTGTTTTTTCATTGGTCTGAAATGCTATTATCAATTAAGCCGTTCCCTTATGAATGTTGACGAGTTAGAAGTTAGAACATGGTCACGATCACGCCTCGTCAATTAAAATAGCATACGTTTCACACAATTAGTTATATAAACGTGAGAAGTGTGATAGGCGCTAATTATACACTGATTACGTTTCTACACGATTACTGTCTACACCTTGAGGGACCATTTAAATTTGATGTTTCTGCATAGAAGAGAGGCCGCAGTAACTTACTAGGTAGGTTCTAGCATCTCAACGTTTTGTACATTCGATGTTTATACTACTTTGGATGTGGTAAAAAGCAGGTCTGAAACTACAATTTTTGTAGTTATTTCTGCTTTGCTTGTCTCAGCATTGTTCTCAATTGTTTTTTCATGTCTGAGGGGTGACCATACGTACGTTCCTGCCGGGGTTGCGGGACTGTTCGAAGAAGATACCGTGGCCCCGGAACACAAAGGGCGATGAAGGAATATGGATGGGTTTTAGTCAGTAAAAGTCTGACACCCCCTCCTGCTTCGCCCAGAGCGGGAGGAGTCATTTGATGAAATCCTATCCGAAAAAAAAAAAGAAAAAAAAAAGGGGTGACAACGTTGGGCAATTCTTGCCGAGTTTGAACACAGCATGTGACCACTTGATTGACTTTCCGTAGGTGTAGGTTGGTCACCATGACCGTCTCCTCTACTGTCTCGAGAACACGGCGCGGCATACCTACGCTGGCCGAGTATGCCGCGTCTGATGAGCCGCGGCCTTATCGATCGATAGTGTTACCGTTACTGCAACGTAAAAATCGATCCCCCTCGACCCTGAACGTACAAGACAAATGTTATGGATTAAAATATCCAAGTTTTCTTTATCTGTGACTTAGATTTTTTCTTTCCGCTACGCCAAGCGGTGGACAAACATGTCTCCCCTTCGTAACCTGTCCGAAAGTCGGTAGATAAATAATAATCGTCGATTATTTGTATAATCCGGGCAGTTGGATGATAAGATAGGCAACATTGTAACGTAAAAATATGGTTCTGTATGCTGAAGACGTTGCTCGATTTGAGGTCCCTGCTATTATACTTGAAAGAGTGAAATACTAAGTAAAGAACTTTTAGTTGAATTTAAGAAACTTCAGGAATAGAAGAAGTGTTAGGTAGCCTCATTTAGAGTTCTAGTCGAATTGGCAGTCAAATTAGATAATGTAGCCATACCTGGCCAAGATTCACAAGTTTTTTTTATGTTGGTAGTAGCCTAGCCGTGCTTGAGCCACTTATTCTACACATGGCCCATGGGTGCACGGAACTATGAAAGACCTACTGTGGGATAATAAAACAATAATTACATTACATAAAGTGTTACTTTCACATTTCACGCTACTATATTACATAAATAAACGTTTACTATCAATACTACATAATCCCTACGATAAATGATAAAAAAGATATCGAATTGGTAAATTAATTTTAGCAGTGCAATCTTTTGAAAAACAATTTTAAAATTGTCTATCATCATTAATCACTGTGTCACCTACAAAAAAAAAGAATCTAAGCCTGATTCTGCTTAGTCAAACATTTTTGTGAACAATCAGCGTCATTTCACACCATAAATTTAAGTGCACGTGTTCTCAAAGCATTTGATTCCATTGTAACTATACCCGCAACTCTAAAATCAGTTTGAATACGACAATATTTACATAGTCACGGTTCCCGCCGTATTATAACTATTATCAGTTGGTAGTTGCACTTATCTACCTACAAATTGTGCAGGGAGTGGCTCATTCGATGTTCCGAGATAACGATAGCAGTAATAGCTATTAGATTTAAATTAGTACTCACCCGAGGACGCTACTATTATGACAGCTTGACGTTTAATTTACTCTCTTTCGTAAAATAATTGGATTTTGTGATTGTAAGTGCTGTGTAGTGATTTATTTGGAGCAAAATGACAGACACGAAACCTTTACTGCAGTAAGTTTTGATTCTTAAGTTAATTATTGCGTAGTATCGTGTTATTTTTAATGTTTTAACATGAAATATGATATGCACTGAGCATGGAATCTGAGAAAATTTATTCGTACCTTGAAACAGAGCCACACTATGTAATCTGTGTTTAGTTTATCATCACAACCTTAGCACATTTTTATGGTGGTCTGGGTCTATCAACCTCCAACCTACAGCATGGATATTTGCCCGTAAAGAAAAATATAAAATTGTTTTGCAGCACAATGCATTCTTTGTATCGATGCACGATGCCATCATCAATTAATTGTTTGTTTCTTGTCACTCTCTCTATTGCAACTCAGTGCTACGTTATTGTTGCTCAAGAATAGTGTTACCCCCTGCCTCCTACTGTTTCTGTTGCTACATTGTTTCTGGTATTCCATTTACAATAGCCCAAGCTACCTTTTCATCACGTCCATCACTACTTTTGTAAGAAGCCTCAAAATCGTCATTGGCATATCAATGGACGTTAGTCGTTTAGTTGTTTACCCGTCTAATGACCTCGCCTCGTTTACTTTTCAATCTTTGTATGTAATGTCTATTAGATACCAAAGTGTCGTATTTACACTACACAATATCTAAATGTTACCTTTGAAATTATTCTAGTTGTTCGCTCCGGAATTCTACTTCAGCAGAATTGATTTTGCGTTGTCAATGCTATCGCATTATTAACACGTAGATACCTAGTTTGTTCTTGATTGGATTTATTTTGTCCTATAATGGTGTCGATTTTGTTGTGCACAAACTAAACTTAATTTAGGCTATTGCTATCTTTTACTAAAAGGCAGCGCGAGAAAAGGACGGCTATTGCTATAAACTAAGTTAGAGATGTCAAACTAGTTTATGCATTGCGCTTCACCGTGTTTTTAGTCGACATATTTTTACGTGCAGCCTTCATTTGAATAGAAATATTAATTCCAACTAAATTTGACAGCTCTAAATTACGTCCGTCTCTTTCTCGTTTTATTAGAGAGAAAAAGATAGCAAAAGCCTAAATTAAGTTTAGTTTGTGCACATCAGAATCGACACCATTATCTAACTGACTAGCCATTACTGTACTGTCCCACTGGTGTGCAATGACCTTCTCCCTTTTCCACGCAGTTCTGTGTCAGACAATCTTTTGTAAGATTCAAGCTCGTCCCGCCACCTTCGCTTTTGTCTGCCGCTCCTTCTTCTTTATCGTGTGTTAGTTCATAACTTGGTGTCAGGGTCTTTATGCTGCTTATCTTCTGACTTGTCTTTACATGCCGTCAAGAAATATCTCTCAGGCATGCTGGTCTGCCGTCTCACGTCTGCCTCGTCTACCTTTGTAACATTTCTAAGTTAATATGAATGAGAATAGATAGTAGACTGGCACAGGAACTTGGATATTGGCACAAGAAAAGAGAGGCCTGAGGCCTCTCTCTCACTCGCACTCATCTGTAGACGTGCGTGAGAGAGACGGATAGAGACGGACGGACGGACGGACGTTAAGAGAGTAGGGCCCCTGTACCCAGCAGTGGGTCCAAATTCAGGCTGTGGATGATGACGATGAATATGAATGATTGAGTAGCATTTTAATTTGGTGAATAACAACACGTGGCCTTAGTTGAAGCTTAGTTTTGACAACGTTTTTGATAAGACCTTATCTTATGTTAGGATTATAGTGTTGTTTAGCTAGTTTTATTTCCGTGATGCCTACTTCTTGTGTTACTTGGTCAAGAGCAACAAACGTAACCCTGTCTGTGACTAAAAAATAAATGTATAGACTAAATATTATTAATTCCGCTATCGTTAAGTACCTATCGGTATCTTTATATTGGAAAAGTTGGTGTTCATTAACTTAGGCTAGGCCGAATCCAAAGCAATCCAAAGTAAACAGGTACCTACCGCATTAGTTGTGCAAAAAACTCAATAGGTATTGTTAATATTTTTGACATCATCATCTTACCTGCTTCATCCATCATGCTTTTACTCTGTTTTATTTTATAGCTTGCAGTTTCTTCAACCATGTTTCTTTATTCGTAGTCATCTCAATAGTCACCCCCTTTTTAGCCATGTCGTCTTTCACACTGTCCATTCATCTTTATTCATTTATTTGGTCTTCCACTTAACTTTATACTCGTCTCATAGGTACTGAAAATTTTCCTCACGGAGACGTAGCCGTATCATATCGTTACAATAATTTGGAATCCATTATCTCGACCACGATGTGATTGTTCTGTCAAATAACCATTGTGATTATTTTAACAATTTATTACTTATTGTTATTGGTAAATCCCTGACAGGTGATGTTTCCAGTGAAGTAAATTGAAGAGACAGTAACATGAAGTCCTCAATTATTTGATTGATAGGTATCGCCAAAAGAACGTATCTTTACCAAATACGTGTGTTTGTATATTATTCCTTTTTCGCTCCTGGTCCCTTCTCGTAGTCCCTGGAAGGGAGGGACCACGGAGCTTTTTTTCTTCGTGGTCTCTATAATACTGGAAGGTTTTATGATGACTTCTGTCCCCGAAGTGCCGGGCCTCCGCCGCCGCCGGCCTCCATCGGCCCGGTGCCTATGCCACCCATAAAGGATAAAAAAAAAACACCCAATTTTTAATTCGGCAGTAAGTCTTGTATTTATATTTCTTGAAGGAACCACTGGCAAAAAATACTCTTGGTCCCTCCCAGGGACCGGGACCACGGGCGAAAACCTATATTATTGTGTGAATTGATTGTTCTTTCACGATGTTTGTTAACACCTCTACTTTAGACCTGTCAGTCAACAATTTATGAAACAGCTCCGGAACTGGTAGACTGATTCTCATAGGTCACTGTTAAAAAACGTAAAGTAGGTACTAACATCATTCTACAATGATGTTAGTACTTTACGTTTGAAAAATCACAATTCTTCTCTGGCAAACGTAGGTTTGCCAGAGAAGAATTGTGATTTTTAGTATTTTTACATTCAGCCGCATTCGTGGTAGGCTGGTTGATTGAATAAGTGTGATACTTAATCAAGATATTAATTGATAGTGAATGGACGGCACAATATAAAACCAGTACCTACCTAACTCAGCCTTAGCCTAAAACATTGACATTTCCGTTAATGTTTTACTACCTACCTACCAATCGTATAATGGTTTTTGTACGTAAAGCCGTCGGTCTTGATCTTTCTTCAGTCGTGTCGGATTGCTGATTGTATACCTGTGTTTTTCACCTGCCTAGCCTTTTCAACTAAGTATGTTAGACTCGGCTTCTAGTCTAACAGGATGCAGCTGAATACCATTATTTTACAAGGAGCGACTGCCTATCTGACCTCCACAACCCAGTTAGTTCTGGATAATACGATACCCTTTGGTAAGACTGGTTTTCAGACTTAAGTACTAAAATATCGATGGCTAATCTCCGATCAAAATGGCCGCCATGGCCGAAAACAGTCAGAATGACTAGAACCAATTATAAACAATACAAGGCTGTTACAGCAACATTCCTTCAGTCTCGACAAAGCCCCATTACTCAGAATATACGACAAAAATAATATTCTCCATTATTATGATAACAGCACATGTACGTCTATTGTATTGTGTGAACTTGTGTGCAAAATGGTACAATTTGTTGCCGCGTGTTCGGTACCTATTGCTCACATGTTACCTACCGCATCTCATAAACACAACATCACGACTGTAATCCCCGAAGGCTTCTGCAGAGGTGTAGAGTATTAGTACGGTCGACCAAGCTACCTATTTGGTTTAAGTACATTTTACTATGTAATTTGCATGTTAAAACCAAATAGCTTGGTCGACCGCACACCCAAGTTACGCCAAACTAAGTAAAACGAGGTGGCAACTTCCCACGACCCACACATCGCTATATCATTTATAGCTTGATGCTCTTAAAGCTGGTAATGGCCATTAACCGGATACTCTGGTCTGTCAGCTACTGAGAACATCTTGATGGAAGACTCCAGGAATATTTTGCCTTACTCCTTGTTTTCAACAGTAGTGCCAATAAAGCCTCTATAAACAAAGCATTATCCATCGTTACGTCATTATGTCGTTGTATTATGGCTGTTTTTGGTATTGCCACTGTTGATCACCTGTCACTGACTATAGAGTACAATATAGGTACGATCGCACGATGCGCAAGAGACAGTCCTACAATAATAATATTATTATGTAATACGGACGGGAGTTACATTTGTTATGTTTTGACTTTTGCTACATGGTTTCATCTGAAATTCTTGTCGTTGAGTTTGTAAATAATGACCTTTTTGTTTGTCAAAGTCTCGGGTGTAGAGAGGCTCGGTTCGTAGTAGCTGTAACTGTATGTATTGTTTTCGATTTGGTCTTGCATTTGTGAGATTTCGAAAACAGCACATAGTCTCAGCTGGCTTTCTTTAGAGTTTAGACTATTACCTGTCATGTCATCTGTTCAGTTGCCTGTCAACGTAATTGGCTTATTAATGTAACCATCAACAGGTCAACGTTTAAGTATGACAAGAAAATTATGCAATGGTTTTCTGACATTAATCATAACATAATTATTGGATTGGTGGGATGAACCATAGGGATGTGTCTGAAAGAGTGGTGATTATAAGTGTGGATGGATGGAGAAGGAGCGAAAGACAAAAGAAAAGATGAATGAGGATGTATTCTAAGCAGTATTAGTAATTAAAAGAAGTTTTAATCATGTATAAATCCAGTTTTAAATACTTTATTACACTGGAGACACTTTTACCGCCAAAATCATCGAATGTCACACCAGCAAGATTAGTGATGTCCCACATAGCGTCTTCACGTAGTGCTGTGCTGTATCGATTGAGTAGGTTTTCGGTTTTCTTCCGTCTAACAGGAAGAAGAAGGATATTTTAAAATTAAAAAGTAGGTTAATGACAGCGTGACGGTCAGCCGATTAGCGGCCTTATGTAACACGGAACAAAAGCAGTAAGATGACTAAATTCCTTATCAAAATCACGTGAACGAAACGCGTCTTGCCCTGAACAAGGTCGAACGTGGCACTTTATTAATAGGTCGTTAAACCCTACTGTATGCCCAAACTATTATCTATCGATAACCAACATTAGCGCCGATTACGATAATAAATTGATAAAAATGTGTAATACGAGGTAGGTAACAGGTAGTAGCTATCATTTTAAATTGGTTTTAGATTGCTAGTTTGAAGAGAAAAAATGTAGGGTGTTATTGTAATGATTGTGTTATAGTAATTATTTATTTATAGTAAGTTTATCGGGCTGGTGTCCATCTCCATCACCACATACAAAGCGCGCATCTGCCTGTGCAGTGCATCCAGAATTTTCTTTGCACCGGTGCACGATGTCACCATGTTCGCTCAGAATTTTTTCACTCTAGAAATAATTAATCAACCATGCTGCTGAAATTGGTCCTGAATTTATCACAAACACTCTTGGCTCCTGTTAAATCTGCGCTTATTGCATTTTCATATTTCAGCGTAATTCTATTGTTCGTTCAAACGCCACTACATTATATTTTATGAGAAATCACAACAAATGGAAAACGTGGTTATCTTCTTCTTAACGAAAGTCGTAAACACAAGGAAATGGTTATAAGAATAACACGTACAGCTACACTTTACAAAGTCCTTGATCGTGTTTGTTCGGGTGAATTCAAAATTTCTTACTTCCATTTGCCCTGGCCGCATGATCGGAATCTTGCCGGGGCTATTTCTTCTCTCTTGGGTCTTTCTAGCACAAGTGAATATTAAATTTGCGGAGCCTTATCATACAACTTAGTTTTTCAATTTATTGCATCTGTAAATTTGCCTATGAAGTTAATGTTAAGTTGCAATAAATAATGAAAGCTGCAGTTGTCAAGGTCAACTTGAATAGAACAGCTACTTAAGGATATATCCCTCAAATGGCTTAGCATGATCCTCCGTTACGCCTAAAATAATGCAGCATTAATTTTGAAATAAATATATGGTAAAGTTGAAGATTAATGCTAAGTCCTATGTGTGACGAAACCACGATTCCATAAACTTTTCTCGATAGAAAAAAATTCCAAAGTCACCTCCAAATCGAACAATAAACCGCTGGTATTCAACAAGTACTTCAGATTAGATCATGAAACTTTGCATACTAACTGAACTAACTATAAAGCAGGTCTTATGTGTTTTATTTTTTTAGTCCAATCAATAGATTTTTTGTAAGTAAATCGCAAAAAACCACTCATTTCGCACTATTCGACCGCAGTGACTGACGTAACAAACGCCTTTGTCCTTTGTAGTGCAACCTGATTAGAACTTTATTCTAACAGTATTTCAAACGAAGTTTGGACCACCACAAATAGAGTTGCTAATTTAGCTCCTGTAGTCGCCTTAATGGCTATAAGAGTAGAGGAAGACCAAAACAACGATGGATGAACTGTGTGAAGGATTATATGGTCAGAGAGGAGGTGAATGATAGGGTGACGAGTAATAGAGAACTATGGAAGGAGACAAGCATGCTGCCTTGAACAAATTGGGATTGGCTATAAGAGTAGAGGAAGACCAAAACAACGATGGATGAACTGTGTGAAGGATTATATGGTCAGAGAGGAGGTGAATGATAGGGTGACGAGTAATAGAGAACTATGGAAGGAGACAAGCATGCTGCCTTGAACAAATTGGGATTGGCTATAAGAGTAGAGGAAGACCAAAACAACGATGGATGAACTATGTGCAGGATTATATGGTCAGAGAGGAGGTGAATGATAGGGTGACGAGTAGGGCTTTCAATACCGGTATTCCGGGATCCCGTAATACCGTGATCACGGATTTTATTTTGGCCTTTTACAATACCGGTATTGACGCCCCAATACCGTGATTACGGTATTACAAACATTAGATCTGAAAATTATGTGATCTTATTCTCACACTTGTTTTGTCCCGCCTGAGACAACGCGTCTATAGACTTTGTTATTGTGAAGTGTTAACTTGTGACTGTGTAGGTGGGATCTACTAGCAAGTATTTTTGCTAGTTTAATTAGATTACCGTCGTTGCTGCCTCTTCGTGTCTTATCCAAAACGTTCTTCAGGTCAGCCTGGTGCATGGAATTCAACTGGCGGTTAAAGACGTGTTGTATAAATACCAGTTTCAACAGATTTATTCCGCTGTTCCTTCTATCTCAATCGCACCGCTAAATACTGACATTGAGTTTGAGACTGACAGCAAAGACGACAACGCTGATCAGACTAACCAAGGCGAAGACGATGCTTTGAATAATGTGGAAATACAATCGCTCGAAATAGAGAGACCCGAGTGTATTTACAAAAAACCTCATAAATAAAGTGAGAAAATTAGTCAAACTTTTTCGCAAGTCCCTTATAAAGACTGATTTGTTACAAAAATGTTCTTGAAATGTATAAAATGGAAATGACGTTAATTAATACTAGATTGTAAGACAAGATGGAGCAGTATGGCTGACATGATTGGGCGCTTTTTGAAACTAAAGGATTGTGTATCAAAAGTTTTAATCGATCTAAAATTAAACTCTGATTTCTCATTAAATGAATTGGAAACACTAAACAATATTTACAACACCCTTTCTGTGGTCAAAGCAACGGTACTGGAATTTTGCAAACCAACTGGATGCCAACTTACTGAAAGCTGATGTTGCTCTAAAATTTATGTTGAAAAACTTAGATGGTCAGGCTAATGACTTGAGCAATAATCTTGCAAAAGGACTTCGAAAGCGCATAAAGGAGCGGTGACTTTCAATATCTGGAGTGTTACAATATTTGCACGACCCTGAAACTTTCTTCAGTAACGATGACGATGCTGATAACTTCACAAAACCTACATCTGATGAAATACTACATATTGTCGTAAATTTACTTGCACGTTTAAAATATAATAATGACACACAAAACGCTCAAAGAGATATTAAGACAATGACTGCTCATGAACATGATATAACGATAGAAGAACCTTCTACTTCATTGAATACGAGCAGTAAAAATGAAGACACGTCCATACAGAAACAACTAGAGAGAGAGATATCCAAATTGCCTAAAACCAAGAGTGATTTTTACATGATACATGATTACATTTAGATAATAATAAGAAATTTATATTTTTTTGGTATTGTACAAAGTCTATGTGAAATGCCTTCCTGCAAAAAGAGTAGATTAAGTTTAAGTTTTCATTATGTTCCTAATTCCTAGTCCTACCTAAATAATCAACCAATACCAAATTATTATATAAGAAAGCTATGTATAAAACGTATTTATTTTATTATTTTCAATAAATAAGAACAATAAAGACTGATTTGAAAATATAAAAAGGCGTATTTTATTATTTATTTTATTATTTTATTTTTTTATTATTGGTTTTATTAAAGTCCTAATTAAACTTGCGTTCAATACCGGACTACCGGTATTGATACCGGGATCACGATATTGACTTTTCTAATACCGGTATTGATACCGGTATTGAAAAAGTCCGGTATTTGAAAGCCCTAGTGACGAGTAATAGAGAACTATGGAAGGAGACAAGCATGCTGCCTTGAACAAATTGGGATTGGCTATAAGAGTAGAGGAAGACCAAAACAACGATGGATGAACTGTGTGAAGGATTATATGGTCAGAGAGGAGGTGAATGATAGGGTGAAGAGTAATAGAGAACTATGGAAGGAGACAAGCATGCTGCCTTGAACAAATTGGGATTGGCTATAAGAGTAGAGGAAGACCAAAACAACGATGGATGAACTGTGTGAAGGATTATATGGTCAGAGGAGGTGAATGATAGGGTGACGAGTAATAGAGAACTATGGAAGGAGACATGCATGCTGCCTTGAACAAATTGGGATTGGCTATAAGAGTAGAGGAAGACCAAAACAACGATGGATGAACTGTGTGAAGGATTATATGGTCAGAGAGGAGGTGAATGATAGGGTGACGAGTAATAGAGAACTATGGAAGGAGACATGCATGCTGCCTTGAACAAATTGGGATTGGCTATAAGAGTAGAGGAAGACCAAAACAACGATGGATGAACTGTGTGAAGGATTATATGGTCAGAGAGGAGGTGAATGATAGGGTGACGAGTAATAGAGAACTATGAAAGGAGACAAGCATGCTGCCTTGAACAAATTGGGATTGGCTATAAGAGTAGAGGAAGACCAAAACAACGATGGATGAACTGTGTGAAGGATTATATGGTCAGAGAGGAGGTGAATGATAGGGTGAAGAGTAATAGAGAACTATGGAAGGAGACAAGCATGCTGCCTTGAACAAATTGGGATTGGCTATAAGAGTAGAGGAAGACCAAAACAACGATGGATGAACTGTGTGAAGGATTATATGGTCAGAGAGGAGGTGAAGATAGGGTGACGAGTAATAGAGAACTATATGGAAGGAGACAAGCATGCTGCCTTGAACAAATTGGGATTGGCTATAAGAGTAGAGAAAGACCAAAACAACGATGGATGGACTGTGTGAAGGATTATATGGTCAGAGAGGAGGTGAATGATAGGGTGATGAGTAATAGAGAACTATGGAAGGAGACAAGCATGCTGCCTTGAACAAATTGGGATTGGCTATAAGAGTAGAGGAAGACCAAAACAACGATGGATGAACTGTGTGAAGGATTATATGGTCAGAGAGGAGGTGAATGATAGGGTGACGAGTAATAGAGAACTATGGAAGGAGACAAGCATGCTGCCTTGAAAAATTTGGGATAAGAGCAGGAGAATGATAAGTCTTAATTAGATATTTAGCTGACATCGCCAGACTTCACAGAAATGACCCTAAAACGCTATTGTAATCTCACGATAGCACTGTTAGTTAACGATAAGGTGTATTGTTTATAATACTATATCGTGTAAAATAATATTAACCACGATAACACATGTTTTGCATGTAAATACATCGCTTTACATTGACAATTAATACTAATTATCTACAGATATACAAATAGATAGGAATATGTGTGAGGAGGTTATATAATTAGGTATATAAAGACAATCCGCGTGTTTGCTCTAGTAACCTAGATTGAACTAATTGTTTAAGTTTAATAAGGTTCACTTGCACTATATGTGTGTTATAAACGTGTTTAAAACATAGTTCTGTTTCTGTCAATAGTTTGAAGATGATAGGAGTAGAACGATGAAATTCAATGTTTTATGGTGTAAGTGGTCCTAATCCTAAATATTCGAATTTGCTAAGTAGTGCACGCTTGAATGTGCTACATTATTGTGTAATACATACTTCAGTATTGTACATATTATATGAGTATAATCTCCCTTAATAGGACCTAGGGGTATACCAAGGTTTCATACAACCAAACACCGTATAATATGCAGTTTTTAGAACTACCTAGTTCACTGACGGTCCACCGCGTTTCAGCATTACAGCCCTCGCCGTAAGTAATAAGGTTGAAGAGTTTCTTTCTCTTGATTGAAAATCAAGCCTTACCCAATTCAGAAGCAGTTTTAAATCGAAACTAAGTAAAAGTACTCCAAAGTTAGGAAAAAAAATTCTAGGTCAAAGCACAAACAGGAAAATGCAATACCACTTCCGTTCGATAAAAAAACCAAAGAAAGATATCAACCTTCCACAGATAGCACAATAGGTACCTATTAACAGTACCGAACAAAACAACAGTTTGCCTGATGACTTGATAGCCAGCAATGATAGTAAACGCGTTGTTATGCGGTGGTTGGTCAGCTGCAATGGGATAATCTACTTGTTTGTCATTCACTGATTCACTATTGTCTGTGAAGTGAATGTACTAAAATTAGACATTTGTGGAAATATTCCACCACATGGAAGTGAACGTGTGCTTAGGAATTATGCATTAGGGGTAATTACATTCCATGAGCTAGATGAAATGCATGGAAAAAGGCTTGGAATGCGTCACAAGGCAGTTAATGCTGTGTGGGTGGATTACGTCAATGCAATTTCATGTTGTTAATTAGTTTCATTTAGTGGATTTATCGCTGTTTTATTGGGGTTGAATTTCCAAAAGGATAACGGAGCCATTCCTACTTCTTATTTTCATCTGAGCCGGCCTAGAATTGAACTACGAGTTTAACGTCTTCAGTAGCTTCCTTTAATTCCTTTAACGTTCAGGACACGCAGGGCACGATGTTCCATGGTTTTCAGAACAACACTTTTTCTTTTAGCAGGTTTCTTCTTTTGTAGTGTCTACTGTCCCTCGGGTTATATTCAGATTGTTTTTCCCAGTGACAATAAACAGAGTATGTTATGGATTCAGAAATGACATAATAGAATTGTTTACACTCGACTCTAATTTACGATAACTACGATAATTTGGTTTGGTAACCATGTTTACGTTATCATTGCATTAGATCGCTTGTTTGGTCTAGTGGCTCTCGTCATCAACTCATCACAGCTTCTCATTCGGTATGAAACTCAGAATTGTGTCAATAAATTCATTAGATTTATTTTATAGGTACACTTCTTTCATTAACCCTAGGTCCCTAGCTTCGAGTCTTCATGCGATCGGATAGTCGTTAGTGACATCGTCAAATTGGTGTTGTTTCTGTATTAACTGGGTCTTCGAACTTCTCCTGTAAACCATTATTCACTTTGCAAAGGCGATAAAACGAACGTCGGTTCTATCATAAAATTGGTAATGGTTTCAAAATTGAAACTTGTTTACTAGACTGAATTCACAAATTGATATGACTACTACGTAATTAAAGAACTTACTTAATTTGAAACATGATACAAAGTAATATTTTAAATGTGATAGTCATTTTGTCTGTATAACGAATTTCGATGAAAGGCACACAGGAAAACTAAGACCTGGATTAGAACAGAGGACTTTTGATCGCAGTAGCACGATCATTAGGATAATTTCCGAACACGTGGGCAATAGCTAGTTCCATATAGAAGCAGCAATATATTTATTATGCATTGATTGTTAGCGTGACAATTTGCTCCAAAATGACAATTGATTTAAAATGCTTTACGGGTCAAAGCATATAATATCAACAATGCAAAAAGCGTGAAGCGGAATTAAATGAATTCCGTATTTACCGCACAGCTGTCTATACTATAATTCCCGGGTTTTTCAATTAAATGCTCTTCACCTTCGGACAATTGACCTTAAGTCCCACGTCCTATATCAGATCTAATTGAATTTGAAATTGTTAGCCATAGGTGTGATATACCATACCATAGATGTATGTATAATAGCGATGCAATTTAGAATCTTGGTATTACCAATCTATATTAAGTATTCTTTATTGAAGAATATCAGAGCATTTAATACATCATCCTCAATTTTACAAGTTTACTAGCGACCCACCCTTGCTTCGCACGGCGCTACCTATCAGGTTAAAATACCCTGGTTTTGAAGCTGAAACCAACCATACACATTCACAAATATCATTGAAATCGTTTGGTAGTTTCTGAAATTATTGTGCGAACTTACCGACACGTGATTTTTATTAAGTTATAAGATACAGTACTGGCAGTCCTGGTATGATAGTTACACAGATTGTCAGTATCCGCAATGCTTGCAAGGAAGTCATCTACATTATCAATTTCAGAAACAGTTTGTTCATTGCCAACATAGCAAATTACTTCATCTTTACGAGCCTTGCATTACTCCTCTTCTATTACATATTCTTATGATGGTAATTTATTATTGAAAACAACGACTAGGTACACTTGAAGTTTTCTTATCTTACCAAGCATATTCGAATTGAGAGGTAAAGATTTTAGCAGTCAAACTGAAGGACCGATTCGTTGCTCAGGCTTGTTATAACATAAAAACACGTACCTATGTATCTTTAATGGGTTAAGCTGAGATGTGACCTATAGTATAGCACCCTGTCACACACTTGATATCTTTTCTCATTTTATTCAAAGTCTTTTCTTTTATTTTCCAGGTTCAAAGAAGGCAAGGTATCGTACGGCACAGACAGCCCCGCGAAGGGACGCCGGGTCATCTTCTGTGTGCACGGCAACCCATCCACAGGATGCTGCGCGGTCATAGAAACCAGTACCGACGGAGACAACGGGGACGGACACAATGGAAGCATATCAGAAGTTGAAAGTGAGTATAGGACTATGGTTGCTTAAATTGGAACCTTAAATTGTAATGCAGAGATTGTAGATTTGATTGGTAGAGCTATTAAACTGATGTTCCAGCTACAATTAATTTATGCAATAGGTAATTATTAGGAGATAAAGTAAGGAATCTTCTTCGTGTCGCTAGCACGACAGATGTTACCAGGATTCTTAATTCCTCCACTTCACTTGATCTTGTAAATTAAAGATTGGATTACTTCTCTTCAATATCAGTTTACTTAGCATCTGGCAACATTAGGTCACCCATGTGTTTCGCCTTCTCAATTTGATCCCTGGGTAGCTTGGTTTCTTACAATGTACCATACTACAATTCATTAGCAATGGCCTCATTCTAGGGGTTTTGTGTTTGTCCTAACTAATTTCATAAATTATTGACTTGACCGTTGTTACCTACTCTGAAAGTGGTTTTTCGTAATCCTTTCTTTAGTTTGCTGTCTTCTGCTTAAGGCGATTACAGGAGCTAAATTAGCAACTCTATTTGTGGTGGTTCAAACTTCGTTTGAAATACTGTTAGAATAAAGTTCTAATCAGCTTGCACTACAAAGTGGTTGTTACGTCAGTCACTGCGGCCGAATAGTGCGAAATGAGTGTTTTTTTGCGATTTACAAAAAATCTATTGATTGGACTAAAAAAATAAAACACTGTCATGCTAATATGTTGCTTGTAGAAATATTTGCCAAACAATCTGAATGATCGCATGTATTTTTATGTAATATGGTTTTTACTCGTTATATAAAAGATTTTTTTTGAGATAAGTTCGTGAATTTTTTTATTGAGTAAAATTAGTAGTAGGTACTTACCTATTATGTTTTCAAAACATTAGCACACTAGCATACATCCTGAAGAATATGTATAATTATTTTAAAATTGGACTGTGGTACTTATGACTTTTTTTATTCTGTGTAAAATGTATTTTATTAATTTTTTCTCTTATATTTAGGTACTGCATGTGTATAAACAGTGCCCTTGCACAGAACCACTTTGATTGTTTTTTTTATTTTTTCTCTTGTTTACTTTTTTATATAATTTTGTAATTTCTATTGTATCTTTTTGTTTCTGTTTATCCTGTGTGAGTCAATAAATACTTTTATTTCTTTCTTTATTAAGTTAGCTATTCTAATCTCTCGTTTGATAAGTGTTTGTGTTGATTTCAGGACATTGCCACAGATCTAGGAACGAAGAGATCGACAAACGGGCGCGAAGAAAGTTGATCATAGCCAGCATACTATGTGTTGTATTTATGATAGGTGAAATTGTAGGTGAGTAAGAACCTCTTGTATACATATAATATAAACACCTAATATAAGGAAATGAACCCCTATTTCCGCAGTTTAATACTACCAATACAAGGCTAGTTTTCAATCACTGGCCAAATTTTCAGAGATGTTTTAGAATCGATAATACTTTCAACATAATGTTTTTTTTTTTTAAATAAAATTTCATTCCTGTCCACTACTAAAAAGCAAAAGTGTGGATATTACAACAGCACAATTTAGTTCAACAGCCCAGATAGGTAGCAGTTAGCACACACATACATTTGACGGTGCATGCACGCACACAAGTGCATTGATTCCCACTAGGTTTATGATTTAGGAAATTTTTAGGACCCCTTTAAATTAATGCTTTTATTTTTATTTTATATTTTTCGACAATAATATTTAAAATGCACTTTTGGTTTGATATCTAGATCTTAATGTTAAATTTTGGCTGGTCATTGAAAAATAATGAATAAGACTTGAAGGTAATGATTACCGATTTCAGCAATGTATCGTAATCTCCTAGGTAGAAATTGTCCTACTAATTTCTAAACCAACATTATAACGTTCCCATTTCAGTATTTAGTACATTCATTCTTATATTGCAATAAATATACGTTTTCGAAAACAATGGCTTGCATAATTGTCTGTACTTACGTCAAAAGAATTTCAAATAGCCTGTAGTGGCCGTGTAATCTGTAAGTGGGTTATCGATAATGGCGTGTGTCCAATTTTTCTTTTACATGAAGCATGATTATAATTATAAAAGGGCCTTATGTCATTTTTACGCTGTCTCGAATAATAATAGTTATATGGAATGCAAAATAAATGAAATTATGAATATATCGGTCATGGTTAAATAGAAGAAATAGAACTAGGAAAAAAATACGCATGGAGTCAAAAAATACGAAATACGTAGCATAATTATTATGGACTAGCGGACGTCACGCGGTTTCGCCCGCGTAGTTCCCGTTCCTGTGGGAGTACGGGCATAAAATATAGCCTATGTTACTCAGGGTGAATGTAGCTTTTTAATGATGAAAGAATTTTTGAAATAGGTGCTGGAGTTTTTGAGTTTATTCATTACAAACATACACAAAAAAAAATACAAATCTTTCCGCTTTATAATATTAGTGTAGATTAGTCAAACTCTGAAACAAACTAGCCTTTTTACACTTTTATTGAGGTTGGCTTCCATTCGAACTTCCCTTGGTTAAACTGACTCTCAGACTTTTGGGCATACAAGTCACCCATATAATTTGAATTTCCTCTCAAAGTAAACCTTTCAAAAATACCATAGCAATAAGACCTTATCCTCCAGTTATATATTTTATTAACCTCTATATTTCACTTTGCAGGTGGTTACTTATCAAACAGTCTAGCGATAGCCACAGACGCTGCCCACCTCCTCACAGACTTCGCTAGCTTTATGATATCGTTGTTCTCACTATGGGTGTCGAGCAGACCTGCTACGAGACGGTAAGAATGGCTGCTAAACCAAACTTAATCTTTATAACAACAGTGTAACAAGCATTTTTGGCTTGGTGACTTTATTCTGCTGTCTTGACCATTAATATTATGGCTCATGATACAATACATACAGGGTGTAAAAGACCTCATCACGAAGCCGTCAACCAAGCATTCTGTAAGTAACTTTACGTAAAAATGATTGCTGGGAAACTACTTTTTTTTGGAGTGAAAAATCATGTTTTGTAGTAGAACTCAATGTAACGCACTCAAAACATTGTGCTGATGGATTGATTGAATAGTACGGGGGTCGTGGAGGTGTTTAAAGTAAAAATCTTACATTAAAAACTTGTACAATATTAAAAAAAAAAAACTTGTCAAACGTTGGAGTTTTTACCCCCAATATCTCCGTAACTAAAAGGTTCCCCGGTATGGTGTAGAACAAAAAATCGCTCGCTGATCGTAATGATGAGGAGAACAAGTGCCTTTCGGCTTCGTTAAGAGGTGTTTTACACCCTATGTAGTCCATGTGACCAAGGAATTATAGTCCACCTTATACTCAAGCCTCTTCTATCGTCCAGGATGCCGTTCGGCTGGTACCGTGCCGAAGTGATAGGCGCTCTGACGTCTGTGCTCCTGATCTGGGTGGTGACGGGCATCCTGGTGTACATGGCGGTGCAGAGAGTCATCTACAAGGAGTTCGAGATCAACGCGCTCGTCATGTTGATTACCTCCGCTGTGGGGGTCGCTGTCAATCTTGTGTGAGTATTAGGATTATTCCAGAAATCCCCACCGATAAATCCCTACCAGTGGGGATCGTTACTTTTTTTCCAGAAATCCCCACTAGTTAAATAATCTCAGCCTAGTGGGGATTTTGGGAAAAATAAACAACAATCCCCACCAGATTATCCTAGCTGTAAACCGTAATAGCATAGGGTACATGCATGTTTTTTTTTATCACTCTAAACAAAGCGTTTTAACATCAGAAATAGAAAAGTGAAATTATTTTTTTTATATCTATAAAAATACTAAGTTATAAGCATTTGCAACTGCTGATTAGACAGAGAGATCCGATACAGCGAATGACGTAATTCGCTGTATCGACGTAAAAAATCCATACTAAATTCCGTTTTTCTAGAAAGAGATAGAAACAAAAGTTTAAATGGTTATAACTTTTGTGTTGTTTGGCCGATTTATGTCTTGTTTTCGCTTTTTGTCATTATTTTTATAGTACTTAGTACTACTAGTACTACTAACATTCCGTATCGATAGTTAAAATAGAAAATATATGCATAGGTATTCGATATTCAAAAAAATAAACAAACTGCAGTTGTTGAATTTGTGGCGACATCTATACGGCCACATAAGAACTAAACCGACAATACAAGGTGAATGCCATGCCATGACACTACAACAAACTGTGTATTATCTGTGTTTTTTTTCAAAATCCACGGGTTTGAATCCTGGCTAAGGATATTGATTTTCCAAAAATCGAATGATGCAGTTTTAGTTTTTATCAAAATCGGGCTCGAGACTCCTTTGAGTATTTTTCGATATTCCTTATAGTTTTGGATTTAGCCATCCAAACTTGGAATACAGAAACCCGACAACAACTGCTAGGCCACAAAAAACAATAGAAGACAACATAAGACCTATGTCGAAAGAGATAGGAACCACTTTCCTTTGTATGAAACTAACAATATCTGTGTATTGCAGCATGGGCCTGACGCTGCACCAACACGGACACAGTCACGGAGGGGGCGGACATGGACACTCACATGGAGGCAGCAATCCGGTGCTTAATAACAAGGTAACCTTCATCAACAGGATATTTATATTTGGTCTTTTTAGATCGAGCAACAGGCAAGGTACACTCGTTAACAAACTTGGTAGATTTTCGTGTAAAACTTGGTACCTATTCTTCCTAAATTGTAACCTAATAGGCTTGTCAACTAAAAAATTCTAATTAGTCCTTCAGTTAGATTATCAAAAAATATTTGACCCGTAGTTTTGCGTTTGTTACGTTAACCAAAATTGACGAAGATACGACGCTTTTAAAATTCTCAATACGTCACGCCGTGGTATAATAATTAGTGCGTTCTGAAGTCACTCCCGAGTTTCGATGCATTTTATCTTCGTATACATTCATTGATTTACAATAACAAAAATACGTGTCCATTATTTTCCAATACTCTAACTGACGGACTAAATAGATTTGCAATTTATTGATGGTGGAAACTGGCCTATTATTAGCTTTAATCGCGTTCATGATTTTTTTTGGTAACTAAGAAAAATAAACCTTATCGCACACTGAATAATGTTTATATTCCACTTTCAGAAGGAACGCGGAGACTCGGACGCAGAAAGCTCAACGTCCCACTCGCACGAACAACAACGAGAGAACATCAACGTGAGGGCCGCATTCATACATGTGCTCGGAGACTTCCTGCAGAGCTTCGGAGTACTCATAGCAGCCATTGTTATTTACTTCAAGGTGAGACATCATCATCTGCCTAGCCTCTTCCCAACTGTGTTGGGGTCGGCTTCCATTCTAACCGGATGCAGCTGAAATACCAATATTTTACATGGAGCGACTGCCTATCTGACCTCCACAACCCAGTTAGTACTGGGTAATACGATACCCCTTGGTAAGACTGGTTGTCAGACTTTTTGGTCCACTGACTACCTGTAACGACTGTCAAAGATATACAAATGACAGCCGGGACCAACTGCTTAACGTGCTTTCCGAGGCACGGTGAAACTCGGTATGTAAGGGTGGTGACCCATCCACAGACCAACCTAGGCCAAGCACGGCTTAACCTAACGATCGACCCGAGCAGCTGTTATTATTTAGCCACGAGCTCCTTTTTTTAAGGTGAGACATACATACACAAAAACATGACATAGCTATTGAATAACGTCAGGGCAGCATTCATACACGGTTTTGAATGCAATTTTTTAATATCAATGTCCATTAAATATCTCCTAAATCGTTGGTAATAATGGTAAAATTTGAACCGGCTGAACGAAATTGATATTTAAACCAAGTATAGGTGTTGATTCTGTTGTGTACAAACTAAACTTAATTTAGGCTATTGCTATCTGTTTCTCTCCAATAAAACGAGAAAGAGAAGGACGTAATTTAGAGCTGTCAAATTTAGTAGAAACTAATATTTCCATACAAATGAAGGGTGCACGTAAAAACATGTCGACTAAAAAGACGGTGAAGCGCAAGGCATAAACTAGTTTGACATCTCTAACTTAATTCATAGCTATAGCCGTCCTTTTCTCGCACTGCCTTTTAGTAAAAGATAGCAATAGCCTAAATTAAGTTTCGTTTGTGCACAACAGATTCGACACCATAAGCTACCATCCTGCAACCTTGAAAATATGGGGACGGTTGGTCCATCCAAACTTAACAGTCATGATTCCAAAAACAAAACGTCGTCATCGTTTATTTTCTCTCCACAGCCGAGTTGGAGCCTAGTGGACCCGATCTGCACATTCCTGTTCTCAGTGTTGGTGCTGATCACGACGTTCAACATCATCAAGGATACCCTGCTAGTGCTTATGGAGGGATCGCCCAGAGGCGTTGATTTCCAGGTAAAATCATCGGTGCTATCTTGGATTTTCATTTTCATTATCAGCGATCCCGAAAACCATGAAAATGACACCCATGACAAAAATTCCGAAAATTTTCATTGGCGCTATCTTGGATTTTCATGTTTACCTCATTTTCATTATCAGCGGTCCGCGATACCGAAAAACATGAAAATGACACCTATGACGAAAAAACCGAAAATTTTCATCGGCGCCATCTTGGATTTTTATTCAGACCCCATTTTCATTATCAGCGATCCGCGATCCCGAAAACCATGAAAATGACATCCATGACGAAAAAGCCGAAACTTTTCATCGGTGCCATCTTGGATTTTCATTATACTCTTTGTTTATGAGGTTTTACGCAGATAGTATGGTATCTGCGTTATGGTTATGGTTATGGTACTCGTTATTCCTACATTACCCAAATCCAGCAAAAGAAAAGTGCGATGTCCAGTGCCTAGATCAAACACAAAATTTGCTAATAAACATTACAACTTTCTAGCACCACGCCTATACAATGAATATCTGACACTATTCAAAACATCAGATCGCTCAAAATCAACCAAGCAAAAATTAAATTACTGCATGGTTGAATAGCATGGACTATGAGAGCATCGAGTCACTATTTGTTATAACGGTATAATTCACACACATGCACACACACACATACACACACACTCACTCACACACACAGAAACACACACACATTTTTGTTTATTACTATTTTTCTAAAATTTTTATTGTTAGTTTATTTAAATATAAAAATCAGGACGAGTTTTACCTAATTAAAATTATTATGGACATGTTTATTTATACTTTATTGTGAAGGGAAGGAACTGACCTTTCAGGATACAGTCATACTAGTCTGGAGGTCAGAGTCTCACCTGAAAGATGCACTTGTAAAGTTCATAATAAATATTTGTCTATTGTCTATTATCAGCCACCCCGAAAACCTTGAAAATGACACCCATGACGAAAAAACCGAAAATTTTCATCGGTGCCATCTTGGATTTTCATTTTGACTTCATTTTCATTATCAACAACCCCGAAAACCATGAAAATGACACCCATGACGAACAAACCGAAAATTTTTATCGGCGCCATCTTGGATTTTCATTTCGACTTCATTTTAATTATCAGCGATCCCGAAAACCATGAAAGTAACACCTATGACGAAAAAGCCGTAAATTGTCATCGGTGCCATCTTGGATTTTCATTTTGACCTTATGTTCATTATCAGCGAGTTCAGCGACCCTAAAAAACCAAGAAAATGACACCCATGACGAAATAACCGAAAATTTTCATCGGTGCCATCTTGGATTTTCATTTTGACTTCATTTTCATTATCAGCAACCCCGAAAACCATGAAAATGACACCCATGACGAACAAACCGAAAATTTTTATCGGCGCCATCTTGGATTTTCATTTCGACTTCATTTTCATTATCAGCGATCCCGAAAACCATGAAAGTGACACCTATGACGAAAAAGCCGTAAATTTTCATCGGTGCCATCTTGGATTTTCATTTTGACCTTATGTTCATTATCAGCGAGTTCAGCGACCCTAAAAAACCAAGAAAATGACACCAATGACGATAAAACCGAAAATTTTCATCGGCGCCATTTTGGATTTTCATTATGACCTCATTTCCACTATCAGTGAAACGCGAAAACCATGAAAATGACACCCATGAAAGACGACGTAAGAAAGAATAAAATGCAGAGTGGCTATGGTACCAAATACGATATCGACTATTACTCACTCCATCTCGTTCTCCCCTATATACTTTCTTTTTCTGCCCCTGTCGTAACTCGATAATCTTACCTAGCTTCCTACAAACCGGTACTGCCAGCCGCGATGTCACGTGTGATCGTACAAACTATTTTAGTTCTGAATTCTGACACCCGAGCACCAGCTTATTTGGCGCTACCTGTAGCTTTCTTTGTTGACATTATTGTAATGTTTTCAACCCTGTAATGTATTAAATGTCTGTAAAATACCCACGATGTGTATATAATATACTATTTGGTCACAGTTAAGTAGACAACTAGAAACTATGTAAAGTGCCTTCATGCCATGTTCTCGAAGAGAAGCTGGCAGGATCGGCTTCTTAGGTGCCTCCGCGCCTGCAAGTCTTCTACACGCGCTAGTGTAGCTTTCCTTCAGTGAAGGACGTTTAGAAATCGAATGAGTAGATTTGGCAATTCCCTCCTAACTTAAGCTTACAAACTTTATAATATTATTACGGATATAATATGAATCTATCCCCATGTGTGTGTGCAGGAGGTAGCCAACACGTTCCTGTCGCTGCCGGGCGTGGTGCGCGTGCACAACCTGCGCATGTGGGCGCTGTCGCTCGACAAGACCGCGCTCTCCGCGCATCTCGCTATACGTGAGTATACGTGTCTTATACCTGCGTAGTGCAGGAGGTAGCCAACACGTTCCTGTCGCTGCCGGGCGTGGTGCGCGTGCACAACCTGCGCATGTGGGCGCTGTCGCTCGACAAGACCGCGCTCTCCGCGCATCTCGCTATACGTGAGTATACGTGTCTTATACCTGCGTAGTGCAGGAGGTAGCCAACACGTTCCTGTCGCTGCCGGGCGTGGTGCGCGTGCACAACCTGCGCATGTGGGCGCTGTCGCTCGACAAGACCGCGCTCTCCGCGCATCTCGCTATACGTGAGTATACGTGTCTTATACCTGCGTAGTGCAGGAGGTAGCCAACACGTTCCTGTCGCTGCCGGGCGTGGTGCGCGTGCACAACCTGCGCATGTGGGCGCTGTCGCTCGACAAGACCGCGCTCTCCGCGCATCTCGCTATACGTGAGTATACGTGTCTTATACCTGCGTAGTGCAGGAGGTAGCCAACACGTTCCTGTCGCTGCCGGGCGTGGTGCGCGTGCACAACCTGCGCATGTGGGCGCTGTCGCTCGACAAGACCGCGCTCTCCGCGCATCTCGCTATACGTGAGTATACGTGTCTTATACCTGCGTAGTGCAGGAGGTAGCCAACACGTTCCTGTCGCTGCACAACCTGCGCATGTGGGCGCTGTCGCTCGACAAGACCGCGCTCTCCGCGCATCTCGCTATACGTGAGTATACGTGTCTTATACCTGCGTAGTGCAGGAGGTAGCCAACACGTTCCTGTCGCTGCACAACCTGCGCATGTGGGCGCTGTCGCTCGACAAGACCGCGCTCTCCGCGCATCTCGCTATACGTGAGTATACGTGTCTTATACCTGCGTAGTGCAGGAGGTAGCCAACACGTTCCTGTCGCTGCACAACCTGCGCATGTGGGCGCTGTCGCTCGACAAGACCGCGCTCTCCGCGCATCTCGCTATACGTGAGTATACGTGTCTTATACCTGCGTAGTGCAGGAGGTAGCCAACACGTTCCTGTCGCTGCACAACCTGCGCATGTGGGCGCTGTCGCTCGACAAGACCGCGCTCTCCGCGCATCTCGCTATACGTAAGTATACGTGTCTTATACCTGCGTAGTGCAGGAGGTAGCCAACACGTTCCTGTCGCTGCACAACCTGCGCATGTGGGCGCTGTCGCTCGACAAGACCGCGCTCTCCGCGCATCTCGCTATACGTGAGTATACGTGTCTTATACCTGCGTAGTGCAGGAGGTAGCCAACACGTTCCTGTCGCTGCACAACCTGCGCATGTGGGCGCTGTCGCTCGACAAGACCGCGCTCTCCGCGCATCTCGCTATACGTGAGTATACGTGTCTTATACCTGCGTAGTGCAGGAGGTAGCCAACACGTTCCTGTCGCTGCACAACCTGCGCATGTGGGCGCTGTCGCTCGACAAGACCGCGCTCTCCGCGCATCTCGCTATACGTGAGTATACGTGTCTTATACCTACGTAGTGCAGGAGGTAGCCAACACGTTCCTGTCGCTGCACAACCTGCGCATGTGGGCGCTGTCGCTCGACAAGACCGCGCTCTCCGCGCATCTCGCTATACGTGAGTATACGTGTCTTATACCTGCGTAGTGCAGGAGGTAGCCAACACGTTCCTGTCGCTGCACAACCTGCGCATGTGGGCGCTGTCGCTCGACAAGACCGCGCTCTCCGCGCATCTCGCTATACGTGAGTATACGTGTCTTATACCTGCGTAGTGCAGGAGGTAGCCAACACGTTCCTGTCGCTGCACAACCTGCGCATGTGGGCGCTGTCGCTCGACAAGACCGCGCTCTCCGCGCATCTCGCTATACGTGAGTATACGTGTCTTATACCTGCGTAGTGCAGGAGGTAGCCAACACGTTCCTGTCGCTGCACAACCTGCGCATGTGGGCGCTGTCGCTCGACAAGACCGCGCTCTCCGCGCATCTCGCTATACGTGAGTATACGTGTCTTATACCTGCGTAGTGCAGGAGGTAGCCAACACGTTCCTGTCGCTGCACAACCTGCGCATGTGGGCGCTGTCGCTCGACAAGACCGCGCTCTCCGCGCATCTCGCTATACGTGAGTATACGTGTCTTATACCTGCGTAGTGCAGGAGGTAGCCAACACGTTCCTGTCGCTGCACAACCTGCGCATGTGGACGCTGTCGCTCGACAAGACCGCGCTCTCCGCGCATCTCGCTATACGTAAGTATACGTGTCTTATACCTGCGTAGTGCAGGAGGTAGCCAACACGTTCCTGTCGCTGCACAACCTGCGCATGTGGGCGCTGTCGCTCGACAAGACCGCGCTCTCCGCGCATCTCGCTATACGTAAGTATACGTGTCTTATACCTGCGTAGTGCAGGAGGTAGCCAACACGTTCCTGTCGCTGCACAACCTGCGCATGTGGGCGCTGTCGCTCGACAAGACCGCGCTCTCCGCGCATCTCGCTATACGTAAGTATACGTGTCTTATACCTGCGTAGTGCAGGAGGTAGCCAACACGTTCCTGTCGCTGCACAACCTGCGCATGTGGGCGCTGTCGCTCGACAAGACCGCGCTCTCCGCGCATCTCGCTATACGTAAGTATACGTGTCTTATACCTGCGTAGTGCAGGAGGTAGCCAACACGTTCCTGTCGCTGCACAACCTGCGCATGTGGGCGCTGTCGCTCGACAAGACCGCGCTCTCCGCGCATCTCGCTATACGTGAGTATACGTGTCTTATACCTGCGTAGTGCAGGAGGTAGCCAACACGTTCCTGTCGCTGCACAACCTGCGCATGTGGGCGCTGTCGCTCGACAAGACCGCGCTCTCCGCGCATCTCGCTATACGTGAGTATACGTGTCTTATACCTGCGTAGTGCAGGAGGTAGCCAACACGTTCCTGTCGCTGCACAACCTGCGCATGTGGGCGCTGTCGCTCGACAAGACCGCGCTCTCCGCGCATCTCGCTATACGTGAGTATACGTGTCTTATACCTGCGTAGTGCAGGAGGTAGCCAACACGTTCCTGTCGCTGCACAACCTGCGCATGTGGGCGCTGTCGCTCGACAAGACCGCGCTCTCCGCGCATCTCGCTATACGTGAGTATACGTGTCTTATACCTGCGTAGTGCAGGAGGTAGCCAACACGTTCCTGTCGCTGCACAACCTGCGCATGTGGGCGCTGTCGCTCGACAAGACCGCGCTCTCCGCGCATCTCGCTATACGTGAGTATACGTGTCTTATACCTGCGTAGTGCAGGAGGTAGCCAACACGTTCCTGTCGCTGCACAACCTGCGCATGTGGGCGCTGTCGCTCGACAAGACCGCGCTCTCCGCGCATCTCGCTATACGTGAGTATACGTGTCTTATACCTGCGTAGTGCAGGAGGTAGCCAACACGTTCCTGTCGCTGCACAACCTGCGCATGTGGGCGCTGTCGCTCGACAAGACCGCGCTCTCCGCGCATCTCGCTATACGTGAGTATACGTGTCTTATACCTGCGTAGTGCAGGAGGTAGCCAACACGTTCCTGTCGCTGCACAACCTGCGCATGTGGGCGCTGTCGCTCGACAAGACCGCGCTCTCCGCGCATCTCGCTATACGTGAGTATACGTGTCTTATACCTGCGTAGTGCAGGAGGTAGCCAACACGTTCCTGTCGCTGCACAACCTGCGCATGTGGGCGCTGTCGCTCGACAAGACCGCGCTCTCCGCGCATCTCGCTATACGTGAGTATACGTGTCTTATACCTGCGTAGTGCAGGAGGTAGCCAACACGTTCCTGTCGCTGCACAACCTGCGCATGTGGGCGCTGTCGCTCGACAAGACCGCGCTCTCCGCGCATCTCGCTATACGTGAGTATACGTGTCTTATACCTGCGTAGTGCAGGAGGTAGCCAACACGTTCCTGTCGCTGCCGGGCGTGGTGCGCGTGCACAACCTGCGTTGTTGGATTGATGGTAGGAAAAAGGTGGCGAAATGACTAACACTCGTAAGTGCTGGTTCGTGATAGAACCCGTTAGTGTAGAAGCAACGGCAAAAAGAAATGGATTCATAACAGTGAATGTGATTTGCCAAGTCCAGAAAATTATATCAGATGAATTTAAAAATCTATCAGATTTGTAGAACATTATCCGCTAAGTTAACAGGAACTAATCGGAAATGGGGCGTCCTGTAAATTCCTTCCTTTTTCGTATAACAGCTAGAATGGTGTACTGTATGCCAATTATTACTTCAGATCTTCACATCTCAACCACAAAAGTTCGTTTTTTTTTAATATGCTTTCGAGTAATCTAGACTGTGACATGTTAATTTTAAGTAAAGATCTTTCCTGTAACCTACTTTTTCTCTGAAGGGACAAAAAAAAGCATATAATTATATCACTTTAGCAATTTATGATTTACTTATTTTGACCTATTTTTGATTTCATCATCATTTTAGCCGAAAGACGTTTACGACGGTTAACGACGGACATAGGCCTCCCCCAATTGTCGCCACAATGATTTATTTATTTTGTTTATTTTTTATAATTTATTTTATTTATTTATTTGTGTTTTTTATTTTTAAGTTTGAAAATGCTATAAGTAAGTAATCCTCATGTTATCCTCAGGTACCGGAGTAAGTCCCCAGAAAGTTCTAGAAGAAGCGACCCGCCTAGTCCACGACAAATACAACTTCTTCGAGATGACGCTACAGATCGAGGAGTTCAACGACGGCATGGAAGACTGTAGCCAGTGCAAGATGCCGCAAGCTTGAATGTTGGTACACCTCTTTGTACATACATCGTGTTCGTTGGCGTGGTTCGGTTGGTAGTGGAATTGTGGACCAAGGAGGTTCATTGCAAAAACTTTTTGGTGCTGAAATGGTGCTATGATAGAAATTGAGTAAGTAACATTTTAAGGCACTTTTTGCCAATAAAAATAATCGAAATATTTGTATTCTAGCTTTTTAAAAATTATAAAAGTTGTTGAAATATCTCCGTGACTGTAAGCTGTTATCAAAATATGTCTAGACTTTAAATATGGAAGCCGTTATTTTGATATTAAGGTTCATAAGATGTATCTTTTCCTTTAACCACGCCAACTACATATAAAGTTCCATCTAGTTGATATTGAGGCCGAGATCTATTAGAACAAACTTAGAATTTACTCAAACCAAGTACAGTAGCGTTTTATACGAAAATATCTCTTATTGACATGAAGTCAGGCGTTTCATACCACTATGAACATTAACGTTTTATTTGTAAGGTTCATTGTCGTTCGAAACGCTACTGGACTTTGCTTAAACAATGTGAACATTCGTTCTATAGATGCCAGCCGAAGCGCCCGCGCACACTGCGCGACAGTATTTATTATAGTTAAAACACAACCACCTCGTGCGTAGTATCTTAGATGTAGTTGTAGATTTGTTGAAAATATATAAGAATATCAAGTATTTAAAAAAACGCCACAACTTTGTGAATGAATAGTGTGCCTTATTGTATTTGTGTTCATATTTAATTGCACACAATTCACGCATTTTAGGAAAGCACACTGTGCTTTTAGCCTTAAATAAGAGCTAAAATCCTTTAACAGACTAAACTACCAGATTTGTTTTGAAAGTGATCAAAATAAAATTTTATTTTTTTAACTATAAACATTAAAGCAATGTAAAGTGTTACTATTATTGTAAGTATTTGTGAGGCTTCACCCAAAAATATATAAATAAGAGGCTATGTGTAATTTTACAAACACTTAAGATAAAATTAATGATGATATTAAAGATCAGATATTATCACTTTATTACCAAAACAATAAATTGAGGGTATTATAGATAGAATTTTAATAATCTAACTCTGTGTGTAACTCTGTAAAAAATAAACCTAGATATATATAAAAAAAAAATCGTTCAACAAATACATATCGATATTTTTGCTTTTTTAATCAACATACCAAAAAGATATTTTTACTATTTCATAGGAACGTGTTCCAATGAGTTTCAACTCAGGTTCATTAAAATCCGAATTTATAAGTAAAACTTTAAAACAATACTTTTTGTAGTATAAATACAATGTCATTTGTATATAGCGTAATATTTATTAGCAAGTAAACTTATCATAGTTATCATGGTCCAATCATGTTTACAGTTAAATAATTTTAAGTTATTCCAGTACGGATAAGGAAAAATCAATAAATGAATACATTTTATAAACTTGTTATTATTTTCAGCTTACCTTGAGATAAGTTATAGTATGTTTATTTTAACTAAAAATATTATTACCTTTTAGAATGCACTGGTCCCACAGATATAGGTATACCTAGATAGCGCAAGAGAACTTATTCTTTATTGCACACAAAATAACAACTGTACATATAAAGAACTTATTCTTTATTGCACACAAAATAACAAATGTAGAGTCAGGGAGGAAACAGTGACTCGGATTTTTTCGATACGCTCATAAATATAGTAAATAATATATAAACAAAGTGATTTTTTTAGATCTTAAAGTCAGATTACTACATTTCAATATTGTATCATTATATTTTCATTGCAGCATATAAGAACTACACTAAAAAATAAAATATAAAAAAATAGATTTGAGTCACTGTGTACCGGTGGACGTATACAGTGACTCAGTAGTGTAGTACACAGTGACTCTAATAGTATACAGTGACTCAATGAAAATAAAAAGGCATATTTAATCAAAACTCTTTATTATTTTTCATTAAATGACAAATGTAAATGCAAGTTTTTCAATATATGACTTAATATAATTAAACAGTTTTAGAATTATATTTTGATTTTACTCTGGTTCACACTTTAACTTGTTACTCTAATAGGTATTATTTTTAATCATGAGATCATATAGTAGGTAATAGACTTATTATTAAAAACAAAAGCTGAATGTTATAAACCAAACAAAAATAATTCCTAAAGAAATAATTAACATACAATAAAAATATTAAAAAAAATCAACTAAATAATCAAATGAGATCAAATTTCACAAAAAAACAGACATTAGATATTTTTCCGTTACAAGACGTCTATCTAATCATCGTTAACTAATTCACAGTAATAAAACTAAATTCTATCAACAAAATATAATAATTAAACAAATTAGCAAAAACAAAATCAAAAGGAAGACATAGAACTGCAAAAATAAATTGAAGTACACAGTGACTCATGAGTCACTGTGTACCGCTTTAAATTGAGTCACTGTACACAACTCCGCCATTTTATATATTTTATATTGAAATGGATCGAAAAATCAATCAATAAACTGAACTTAACACACAAAAGCAATCTGTATAAACATAACTATAAGACAGAAACAATCATTACAACATTTCTTTTGTAGTTTAGCTATTAAAACAAATATATATATAAATATAAATATATTTTTAGGTATATATATGTTTCTTTATTTATAATTTAAAAAATGAACTGTTTCTTGTGTCTTGTTGTGCTGTGTCACGATGAAGCGTCAGTTATACAATCTGCCTTTTTCTGTCTGTATTGGGCCACCAAGATACAGGCTGTGCCTAGTTTGGGGCCCACGGTTTCTTCTAGTTTTGAACTCCTTTAAGTATGCTCATTGTTTTGTTTTCTTGCTTGTATAATTTGTAACTTGTGTGTGTCAATAAATTGATTTATTTATTTAAAATCAAACTTACCTTAAAATATAATTTTGTGAGCACTAAAAACAAAACACGTGGTGGCACCACTGTTTGGCGCTTGAGACGCCGGCTGACTGGTTTGTACGAGTCCGAGGAACGTTAGCTTCAAACTTGGGAGGGAGACAACAACTATGTACATCCTTTTCTAGCCAAAGTAGTAATGAGTCACTGTAGCCGCCTGAGTCACTGTTTCCGCCTAGACCCTACATATAAATTGCAATAATATAGCAAACAAACGCGTGCCTAAGCATTTCATGCTTAACGTGGCGACTGTCGCAGCAAGCTAATTTCAACTCAAGATCTTCATTCTAAATGTCGTCTATTTTTTAAAGTTGTTTCATAATAACTAAATAGTGCATGACGTCATAGTAAGCAGTCGAAAAGAGCACGCTTGGTTTTCCTACGGATCGTGAATCTTATCTAGATAAGTCTATATCTGTGACTGGGCCCTTGTGGTCTGTGAAAATATAATTATAGTGCAGCATGGTCCTTTGGGAGGATAAAGAACAGGGTGTAAAGCTCTTCATCCCCCATAGAAAAGGGAGGATCCTCCGACCAGGCGGGTGTTATGTCTGGTGGGCCACTGCCCGACAGTTGATGTGGTTCTCGTATATAGTCCAAGTGAAGTTCGATGATGATTATGTGAACAGCTTCATTCGAAGCGATTTATTTTACGTATTGTAGATGTTCAGAGACGATATATGAAATAAAATAAAATAGGTGAGTTGTCGCGGAAAACTCTGCTTGCGCGATGTAAGACTTTTGACATGTTTCGCTTGTTAGTTCCTCATATTTGTCATAGATGGCGTTGTAATAGTTTTTGTTCCATGTTGATGTAGAATCGTTTTGTAGTGTCGCGACAGTCCTTTCGGCGATTTATTTTTAATGACATTGCTGGGCGGGCGCTGTTGGTGAGCATTTTTGGAATCGTCCATAGAAGATGCATTGATAAAAACAAGGTGGCAACGACGTTAGTTTCGACTACGGCCTACGGCCACGCCCCAAGGTTATGTATCAGTCAGAGGAGTCTCCTTTTAGGGTTTGACGCAGAATGTGCACAAAGCAGAATGTGCACTTGACGCAGTCCCCTTACCCGCAGTACCCTTTTAGAATTCGATCATTCTCAGAAGATCCATTGGCCATATCCATGATGGAACTAGTGAGAATTGTTTTTCTCATTGGATCCTGATTTCAAGAAATAGTCAGCTTACGTTTTTTGGGTAAAAAGTTTTAAAATAATGCAAAGAATCTTCTTATTCATTCTTTATTAAAAAACCTGGTGCAATATTTTTGAATTTGCTTAAAAACAACTAGTCGAGAGCAATTAGACAATAAGGTGGAACAAAGTTTATAGTGATCGGATTTTCCACTTTAGTAACTTCGTACCACCTTTTTAGTATTTTTTGTCTAATAATCGCGCATGAATTCCCCGCTAGAGGCGTTCGTGTAGAGTAAGGTCTTCAAAAATCTCAGATGTCATAGAGTGTTTTTGGTCAAGGTTGAGCCATTCCTGATTATTTCTGTCTTAAAGATTTTAAGTAGTAAGTTTGGATCTAATTTGTTAGTCTTGGGGGAAGAACGATTTTTAAATGTTTAATGCTTGCTAATTTTAGGGAAAATATTGTAAATATGTATCTAAAAACTCACACTATGTTGTTATACGTAATTAAATAAACTTTTTTATGAAGTTATTGATACTTTAATTAAAGTAAGAAATATAATTAGGTGGGACCTTACTCGTCAGTGTCGCCATCTAGTGAGCTCAAACCTCATTGCACTCGGCTAAACTCTAAAAATAATGGTTAACATAACTAATCAGTGCTATAAGTATAGTCTGCGAAGTTATTCGGTAAGCATCCGGTCCTGGCTACATTGGTGAAGTATCTAGCAGAGAGGCGGGGTGTTCTCGTCAGGTTCGCTGACTTGTAATCCACTTCGTGCAGACCAAAACGCTCGCTGAAAAATAAAAGGATAATCAATTATGACGCAATTTTCACGTAGGTACATTTGTAGATGTATATCGTGGGCCGTATGTCTTGAATAGCCTGTTGGGAACTGTGGCCATTAGAGTGTAATGAAGAAATACAAAACCTGATTTTTTATACACTATCAGGTTAGAACCACGAAGTAAATATAGATCAACTCTGCCTAACGAAATGGGCTGCTGACCATAGACTGCTCCGGAGCTGCATCACAACACCTGGTCTACGGTCCTTTGCCTTCCGCGTCCAGTCTGTCCTAGTCATCTATTTAAGGTTTCCGGTGCTTTCCGATACGTCATAGAACCAGATTAGGGACCTGTCTTTTTGGACTTATTGTAATTGACGGTATCAGAACACAAGCAAATCCAGGTCTTAGAAAAGCTTATTTTAAAACTCCTTAGTTTACAACGCAGTTTTATCTAAATTCCACGTTATGACCGCCAGAGCATATAAACGCACGGGCGTGTCCTTTACGCCAACCATAATTTCACCTACTATTTTGTCACATATTTGTGTCATTAGGAGCGCAGGACACGCGCTTGTTTGTCACGTATATGTGACAATGGCGGTCAAAAGGTTATTATTATTTTATTTTATTTTTTAAACAAACGCATAACCCACACTATTGTCCACGGAATCATATCGATGTAAAAGAAATAAGGAAAAGGACAGTAAGAAAATAAAAAATAAAAAAGCTTATAAACCTGAAAGGTCACACAGACCAACTTCCCGTCCAGATCTAGTTCGTAGTCACCAATCAGATCACTACATAACATCAGCAAGAAGCAGTCATCGTTAAGAGGCTGACAACACCTAATTTGTTGAAATTGATGTTATTTAAGCAGTTTTTTAAGAAAAACTATTTGTTCTAGCACGGCAAAAAATATATATGTTAATATTGATCATATTTTAAAGACCTTGGACGGACTCGATACATATTTCGACGAAATCGGCTCGATAGAAAATAATTGCAAAGATTGGTCTTAAAATCATCATTAACGGTCCTATGTCTTTATTTTTTTGACGTATGGGTCTGCAATTAAAAACATGAAGTCAACATATTCATACCTAAACCGCTAACGAGTCATATTTTACAAATAATCCATACTTTTTTATATTAATATTTATTCATTATTTTCTTCTAAAACCTGGCCGCCCAGTAATAGTGACGTCTCGTTTTCTCGCATACAAATACAAATAGACAGTGTGCGCGATTTTGGTGTTAACAGCGCCTTAAGGATGATCAGAAAGTAATTCAATGGCTATTTTTCTAAATTTGTTCTGATTAAGAGCGAAAATATCTAAATTTATAAAATGTGAGTTGTACTTTTCTAATAATCGGCGGAGTGGAGCTCTCTCCCCAGCATTTGTTCTACATACAATACAATAATATTCCACAACTTACGAGAATCCTCTAGTCCATTCAAAGTTGTCGATAAGACTCCAGTACGTATACCCTATGACGAGACAGCCGTCCTTATAGATAGCGGTGTGCATCGACCTCAGATACGCGTCTATATAGTTGACCCTCTTCGTGTCACGAAGACCTGGCTCGGAGGACATGCCGTTCTCAGTCACCAGGGTCTTTGGGTTCCTGTAGTTTAGTCTCACGTAGTTCAGGGCTTTCCTGAAGCCCCATGGCACTACCTGTGAAAAGGAAGGGTACTTTTTATAAGCTTTTATTTAGCTTGCCTTGTTAGTTGGTATGTATTGTAATTTTGTAACTGGATTTCAAACAAGTTTCCATCAACCGATTGAGCGGAAATTCTGCACACACCTTTTATTCTGGTGACAATATATTTTTATGATAGACATGAGTTCGTCCTGCAGCTAGGTTCGTCTCCTCATGAGAGAACTTCTCATCGGGTAATAGCACAGACAAGAAACTTTAACACGCGTTCGATTTTGGTAGATTAAATCTTTTCATTTTATTGAAAGTTTGTTTTTTTTGTTTAATTTTTGACATCAGTGACCGCAATAGGCGAGACGACAAAAACATCTAATTAGTCCGTCAGATAGATTTCCAAAAATTATTGGACACATATTTTTTCTTTTGTTACGTAAACGAAAATTGACGAAGATAATATGACGATTTTAAAATTCTCAATACGTCACCCCTTTTTTTTTTTTTTTTTTTTCGGATGGGAAATCATCAAATAACCCCTCCCGCTCTGGGCGGAGCAGTAGGGAGTGTCAGACTTTTACTGACTAAAACCCATCCATGTTCCTTCATCGCCCTTTGTGTTCCGGGGCCACGGTATCTCTTTCGAATAGTCCCGCAACCCCGGCAGGCATCGGTCCTTACGGACCCCTTCCTTTTTGCTGACACTCTTTGAGGCGCGCGTGGAACACTAACGCGCCGTCGACACAGCCTGTCGTCATGAGCCGGACGGACGGCGAGCTAGCCCATAGCTCACCGTCCACAGGCCCGCGCCTACGGTGGCCGGGGGCTACGTGGTGGTGGCCCCCGACGCCCGGGGCGTCTCCCGCGGCGGCCGGGACGTTGAGAGGTTCTCTCCCTCTCACGTTCCGCCACCTCCTTCTCTAGCATTACTGCTTCGCAGAAGGAGGTGACGGCGTCCCATTCCGTCTCGCTCCGGACCATGGCTTGCACCAGGGCCGGACGCGAGAGGTCGCCGCCGCCGATCGCCGCTTCGAGGACACGGCGGTGCTCCGCCCACGCGGGGCACACCTCCACCGTGTGTTCCACCGTGTCCTCCGGTCGATCCTCACAATGGAAGCACCCGGGCGTTTCCTCCCGCCCGATTCGGTGCAGGAACCTCCCGAACACTCCGTGTCCGGTGAGGACCTGCGTCAGGCGGAAGGTGAGGACGCCGTGGCGTCTCTCAAGCCACTCCTCAAAGAGAGGACTTATCCCCACTATTGTGGCGTGCCCTAATACGTCACCCCTTGGTATAATTTTTAGCTAGTTCTGACGTCACAGGGCGCTCGTGTTCTCCCGAGTTTTGATGCGTTTTATCTTTGTCAATATTCATTAATTTATAAAAACAAAAAAATATGTGTCCATTATTTTCCAATGCCTGACGGACTAAATAGATTTACAATTTTTTGATACTGTCGTCATGTAAACGTCACGTAAATGGGGATGGAAACTATGAAAATAGTGGTACATTTTTAATTGGTAAAACCGGCTCTAAGATTACGAAAGCCTTACCCTTAACCAAGTTGAATTAGTCTTAGGCCAATCCTCCTTCTGATGGATTCTAACATTCATATCATCACCGAACGACGGCTGACTCTTTATCTTCTTGGATCCTTGCTGAACGAGGTACGTAGTATAGTGGTTAAGACCCAGGAAGTCGTAGGCTCCTCTCATCATCTTCACTTCTTCACGAGTGAAGTAGGGCAGTCTTGACCTCGAGAAACCTTGCCTCTTGGAGTTGGCGTCAATGACGCTTCGCATTATAGGAGGGTAGTCGCCAGCTTTCGAGAATATTGGGTTCGCGAACCAACCGAACTGTAAAATAATGGACAAGTTAGATGAAATTGGCTGGGTACCCAATACTATTATTTATGCTATTAATCTATGATATCTGCAAAAAAAAACGTCTGAAAAACAAACATCCTTTCTTTTGGCTTTGCCGCAACCGCAATAATAAATGACAGCTGCGACAGAGACCAAGTAGTACATATTATTGTTTTTTTTTCCTTTGCCTGTCATTTGTCCCACTGCTGGGACTTTCCTTTCTCCTTTCAAACCTCTCTATCTTGTGCAATATCTGCCCATGTTCGCCCCGCAAACATCAGGTCGTCACACCACCTTCGCCGCGGTCTACCTCGTCGGTGATTTCCTCCGTCAGGCATCGTGAGTGACGATCTTGGCCCACCTCTCCGGGTGCATTCGTGCTAGGTGTCCAGCCCACTCCCACATAATTATATGATACAAAATATAAATTATACTCACAATGAATTGCCTGGCAGTTTCAGCTGCCTTCTGATCCTCTGCAGACGTCGTGGCAGGCTCTAACCAGCTAAACGATATCGTGATGCCCATATGACCTGAAATACGTAAAGGATAGTTTTAATTTTTGATGTGAAAACTTCTTTAGGCGCGTTGAGCACTTTTTGGGTGAAGGAAAAACAATGAACTCATCGTCACTTGATTTAACGTGCGGTCATGCTTTGTAGCACTCGTAGGCGATCTGCTACGGCGTAGCACCATACGGGCATGCGCGGGGCATAACCAGGGCTACGACTGGGGCGGGGTCTGTGTACTTTTGTTTCCACTTCTATCGGCAGTCCCCAAAGACTGCCCCAATTTTTTTTTAATTCATCTGTAGACTCCGAGGCCTAAGATAAGCAAATAAAAACTCTAATTTTTATGATCGACTAAGTTGTACTAACTAGGTCACAACTCACAAGCGCGAACGTGGCGTATACTGGCGTTCATTATACCTACTCGTACAACTTTCAGTGGCTCTCCACAATCTGGATTTGTGCTGGGGTAATGGGCTGGCCATTTAATTCTTGGGAATTTAAAAAACTGGCTTAGTGCGAGTCGGATTCGCGCGAGAAGGCGTCTGTACCATCGTAGTAGGGGAGCCCCCTGTAATTTTTAATTAATCTTTATTATTAGAAATACATCATCTGTGAAAATTTAAACTGTCTGTCTATCCCGGTTCATGAGATACAGCCTGGTGACAGACAGACGGACGGACAGCGGAGTCTTGGTAATAGGGTCCCGTTTTTACCCTTTGGGTACGGAAACCTAAAAACGACTAGCGAAACGAGTCTTCGGCAAAAACACACTTGATTTTAAGGAGCGACAACAAGATGGGAATATTCAAAATATCTTATTGCTAGACACCGTTTTAGGTGTTTTAGGGAATAACAACAGGCGTATTATGTCATTTTACCTCCAATTTTCTTCCGAAATTCCCTGTCGAACATCTTGTAGACCATCCCATGAGCCCTGAGCACATTATGACCACACATGTAGTCCTCGAAGCCACTGGACCTGGCCCCAGGCGCGTCGTCACCGCCGTATCCCTCTTGGCAGAAGGTAAGCGGCTCGTTGAAGGTGATCCAGATCTTGACCTGGTCGCCGAAGTTGTTGAGAAGAACCTGAGGGGAAATGGATGAAGAAAAAGTTTCATTGTATAGTATACCTTTTTTTTTTTCGTATGGGAAATCATCAAATGACTCCTCCCGCTCTGGGCGGAGCAGGAGGGAGTGTCAGACTTTTACTGACTAAAACCCATCCATGTTCCTTCGTCGCCCTTTGTGTTCCGGGGCCACGGTATGTCTTTCGAACAGTCCCGCAACCCCGTGTATAGTATACCTGAGCTAGCAGTATAAAATTAGGCCCTAATTAATTAACTCAGATCCAGCCGTCCTTTTGCTGTCCCCCCCAGTGACGCCCTAAGCCGAGGTTCGTACCCCACAGGGGGTGCCCTTAGTGCGTGGTCGCTTAGTTTATAGTTATGCCCCTGGCTAGTCTGAACTGCGAGATGCCATACATAAAAAAAAGGGCAAGCGAGTGATGAGGCGGCGTCGTCTGTATACGTAGTGGTAATAGCTCAATGGCCATACCATAACTTCAGTAGGTACCTAGATATTTGTCTGCATACTTGTTTTAATATTAACTTGGTACATAATGAATGCAACAGCATAAACATTTATACCACATCCAAGTTGGTCGCAGTGTAAATATGTTTTGCTTAGGTTAGTGTATCCTGAATTCCTGACTATGGCATTCCCTAATCCTCACACAAAAAATCAGTAAACCGGTTGGGCCCAAGGACAACCTAGTTTGGTTGGAATCGGGTTTGGCCGCCGGTAACACAAAATGTTAGTATGTATCTACGACTGTGCTTGTTTTTTTTTGTCATTCTAGCACTTACTCTGGCATAGTCGACGAAGTAATCAGCCATGATCGGGTTGGTCCATCCGCCGAGGTCCTGCAGACATTGCGGCAGGTCCCAGTGGTACATCGTCACCACGGGAGTGATGTGGTTGCGTTTCAGCTCGTCTAACAACTCCTTGTAGTATCTGATGCCGTCCTCGTTCACATAGCTGGGGAGACGAAAATGAATGATTTGCAACCATCGTGCAGCTGGAACTGCGCTTGGGTAACTGGTAGGCTCATACGAATACAATAAAAGATCCCTTGTGCAACGAACACCTTAGAAGATAAATGTTTACCGTAAGATATATCGTCATGGACCATTGTAATAGTTAAAAATACTTATACCGTACGCTTCGGGCCTTCGGGGACTAGGATAGAAGCCTTATGTTATCTGTCATAGTACGTATCCAGTAAATCTTTTTTTTTTTACTGATGGGAAATCATCAAATGACTCCTCCCGCTCTGGGCGGAGCAGGAGGGAGTGTCAGACTTTTACTGACTAAAACCCATCCATGTTCCTTCATAGCCCCTTGTGTTCCGGGGCCACGGTATCTCTTTCGAACAGTCCCGTAGCCCCGGCAGGCGTCAGTCGGTCCTTGCGGACCCCTTCCTTTTGCTGACTCTCTTTGAGGCGCGCGTGGAACACGAACGCGCTGTCGAAACGGCCTGTCCATGAGACGGACAGACGGCGAGCTAGCCCATAGCTCTGCGTCCACAAGCCCGCGCCTACAGTGGCCCCCGACGCCCGGGGCGTCTCCTGCGGCGGTAAATTCGGTAATCCGGTAAAACTCAAGTCTGACTAAAGAATTTTAATCTAAATCTGTAGTTTTGATCAACGATTTTGGAAAATGAGAGTAACTATACGTAGCGCCAATGTGCCAAATAAGAGAATGTATTTGAACTACTCACTTGCTCAACCCATCAGGCAGTATCCTCGGCCACGATATGGAGAATCGGTAGAAGCCGATTCCTAGCTGCGTCATCAACCTGACATCTTCCTTCACCTTGTAGTAGGATCCATCAGCGATGTCTCCAGTTTGGTGGTCGAATATTCGCTCCGGGTGTTCGTGGGTATATCTGTCCCATATGCTCTCGCCTTTACCTGGAAAATCAAGCAAAAAAGTCCTCTATTGAACTGATGGAATGGACATCTCTTAACGGCGTCAAATCGTCTGGTTCTTTGCCTCTCGGTTCCAGTAGATCCGCGGCCTTCTTCAATTCATCGATCCACCCTGTGGGAACGCTGTGCATTCCGGTAACCTATGAAGTCACTAGTCACTACTCCAGAAGTTTTAGCCCCATCGTTTTGCGATCCGGAATATGCACTACCCACTGCAAAAAGTCTTCGGGCTACTTCGGTAACCTTGGTTCTCTTCAATTCTGATTCGATCGCGAAACGAACTCGAAGCATTGCCCACTCCATTTCCATTTGGGCGACTTTCAACCTTCTAATCGGAAAGTCATCACCATCAGAACACACTGGTGAAAGACTTTTGTTTGGAGATACCGAGGTACTACAAACTTCTTTAGTCCAAAATCAAATTACCTGACACATTCCAAGCCCCTTCGATCTGGTAAGAAGCTGTTGCCACTCCGAACGCGAACCCATTGGTGAAGCATACTTGCGAATCTAATACATTGTGGGGATCGCTGGAACTCACGCTGAAAAGAAAAAATGAGAGTATCTGTGAGTCATGCATGAATTTACAATGTTAATGATGATTTATATATATTCCTGTATAGAGTTGGAGCAGTTTATCATATTAAGTGTGTATAGACCTCCTTCAGGATTGTATGATTGTTTTGAAAAGGTAATGGATGAAGTGTTGCATAAAATCTGTAATTCTAAGAAGTCTATAATTATTAGCGGTGATTTTAATATTAATTTGTTAGAAAGTTCTGGGTTAAGTACTAAAATTTTAAGCCTGTTTCATTCATACAATCTTGAAAACAAATTTCTGGAGCCCACTAGAATAACACCAACTAGTGCCACTTGCCTAGATAATATTTACACAGATGTTATACCTACCCACAAAGAAATTATTAACTTATTAGATTCTGATCATTGTGGGCAATTGATCACAATTCCTAATGTAAGCAAGAAAGTCACTAAAAAGGATATCATTGTTAATCCAAAAACTAAAACTCGCCTGGAAACCTTTAAAACTAAACTTTTGTCTAAATTACCACTACTGTCAACTAATGATGATCCCAATCAACATTATAACGATTTTTTCAGTATGTATTGCACACAATTTAATACCACATTTATTCCTAAGACAATCTCGGTTAATAGTAACGCTTCCTTCAACGACTGGGCCACTATTGGTATTCATAAGAGTCGAAAACGACTTTATGAGCTGTATGCAGAGCGGACCTATATAAACACTGGAGAATTTAAGTTGTATGTTAAAAATTATTCTAAAATATTTAAAAAAGTTTGTTTTATAGCAAAGTCACGTTACTTGAGTTCAAAAATTAAAAATAGTAGTAATGTAATTAGAATGACATGGAATATTATTAATAGCGAAACGGGAAAGTCTTGCAACCGAAACAGTGACTACAGCCTTGCTATTGGCGATAAAATTTTAAATTCAGACACTCAAGTTGCCACAGCCTTTGAAAATTTCTTTGCGGATATTCCCGTATCGACTACTAAATCGCTAAACTCGTCACCTGCTGCTGCCGAGTCTTTACTAAGGGAAAACGTTTCAGTCTGTGATTCCGAATTTAATTTTGAATATGTCACCTGTAAAGATATAATTAAAACTTTTCACACCTTAAATGTTAAAAAGACCGCCGATCTATGGGGTCATTCTGTGGAAGTTGCTAAATCCATTATAAACATTGTAGCTCCTTCATTAGCTGTAATATTTAACGATTGTATTGACCGTGGTGAGTTTCCTGATCTGATGAAATATAGTAAAATAATACCATTGTTTAAATCGGGTAGTACATCAGACCCCACTAATTATAGACCCATTTCAGTACTACCCACGTTTAGTAAAATTTTTGAAAAATTAATTTTGGCACAAATGCAAAGTTTTTTCAATAAATATAAGTTATTACATAAAAAACAGTTTGGTTTTACAAGGGGTCGTTCAACTACTGATGCCGGTGTTGAACTTTTAGGACACATTTATAATGCCTGGGAGGACAAATGCGATGCTTTGGGCATTTTTTGCGATTTATCTAAAGCTTTCGATTGTGTTCTTCATGAAACATTAATCAGGAAACTACACCACTACGGAATCCGTAACGCCTCCCTGGCTCTTCTTATTTCATATTTGAGTGACAGGATTCAGAGAGTTGATGTTAAAGGGAAAAGATCTCCCGGATCCGTAGTAAGAATGGGGGTACCCCAGGGCTCAATTCTTGGTCCATTTTTGTTTCTTATTTATATAAATGACTTGCCTTACCTCATAAAGGATAATCATGACATAGTATTGTTTGCAGACGATACTTCTCTTTTATTTAAACTCAAACGTCAGCAGTTAGTTGCGGATGATGTTAATAGCGCCCTGGCGAAAGTCGTTAATTGGTTTAATGTTAATAATCTACTCCTAAATGAGAAAAAAACTAAGTGTATTAAGTTTACGATACCCCATGTAAGACAAGTGGAAACTACTGTACTAATTAAGGATGAAGAGCTAAAAGCGGAAGATAGCACAGTCTTCTTAGGCATAACTTTGGATGCCAAGCTTCAGTGGGGCCCGCATATAGACAAACTGTCGAAGAAACTTAGCTCTGCAGCATTCGCCGTTAGAAGAATTCGTGATTTAACTGACTTAGAGACAGCCCGTTTAGTTTACTTTAGTTATTTCCATAGCGTGATGTCGTACGGTATTCTCTTGTGGGGCAATGCCGCCGATATTCAGACAATATTTGTTTTGCAAAAAAGGGCAATTCGTTCAATTTATAAATTAAGTCCCAGATACTCCCTCAGAGAAAAATTTAAAGAGACTAATATTCTTACTGTGCCCTCTCAGTTTATTTATGAAAACCTTTTGTACGCCCACAAAAATATTAATTTATTTAAAAAATACAGTGATATCCACAACATAAACACGAGGAACAAACACAAATTTGTTGTTCCTGCAACGAGGCTCAAAAAAATAGGAGGTACGTTCAGATGCCAATGTATACGCTTTTACAATAAACTTCCGAGCCAAATTCAAGCACTAAGCCTAAATAAATTCAAATCGTTTATAAAACGGAAGCTGTGCCTGAAAGCCTACTATCATGTTAATCACTATCTTGAAGATAAAAAAGCTTGGGATTAAGCTGCTCCAATGAAATTTGCTCTGTGAATGTCGAAATTTCGGACTTCGCTTGTTTATTATTGATTCCTTTCTTTTATACACTCTGACATTGAATTTTTTTTGACATGTATTTTATTATTTTACTTTTATTTTTTATTGTTTTATGTGATATTTACTGATTTGACATGAATACTTATTTTTTTAAGTATTTTACTTTTTTATTTTATTATCATTGCGACATTTAATGATTTTTGTGTTTTTTTTTTTTACTTACATTCATTTGAAAAGAATTTGTTATTAATTTTATTTGATTATTGTGAATGTGGGGACCATGTGGGTCACATTTTTATTTTTTGTTTGTTTTTTTCCCACAACTGTCTGGCAGTTTGAGTACTATAAGCGACCTTCCCAAATGTCCTTTCTTTGGTATTGTTCGTCGTTTCGTTGAGCTCCTTGAGTTATAAGTCGAGCTACACGTTAACTGACAAATGCTTGCACTGACTGGACAGGTCCACTCAAATCTGTATGGTTCTTTCTTCAAAAGACCATCTCAGACACTAATCTGCATAGTCCTCATGTGAATTGAGCAAGATTGTCTGGACTTTAAAAGAGACTATGACCTCTGAGTTTGTTTCGGCTGTTTCTTCTCAGAGTAGTCAGGTACGAAACACCGGCCCCATCTAGTTTTAAAAAATGACGTGTAAAAGTGTTTGTAAAAACCTACTTGCAAAATAAACATCATTTATCATTTATCATTTATCATTTATGTGTGACGCACTGGGGCCACTCCTCACAGAAAGTAGACCTGCATGTCAGCTTCGGGGACATTGTAGATCGATTGTGCTTATGCTATCTTTGTCGCATTAACTGATTTCGTTGGCAAGTATTTGGCAAGTATATTTTTTTTTAAGTTTTTTATTTAGTTAGTGTGTACCTATTGGTCAAATCTTCTTGGAATTTCTAACTAGTTGGGGCCAACCGATTGACCTGAAATTTTGTACACACTCTTGGTTCTGGTGACAATCATTGAGCTATTATAATAGCTCAATGGTGACAATACATTTTTATGACAGACATGACTTGATCCTGCAGCCAGGATCGTCTCCTCACGAGACAACTCCTCAACGGTTAATAGGACACGAACATTTGCACCTATACGCGTTCAATGTTGATAGATAAACTTATTATTATTATTTTTTTAATAAAAGGTGTTTTTTTAAGTTAAATTTATGAATGAGTGAGTTGGTCTAGTTTACTGCTGAACATGGTTAAGAATTTTCCCAGACGCAACGCAACCCTGTGGATAATTACTGGTTGATGGCAATAGCGAGCTGCCATCAAAGTTCCCTCTATTGGGAATCCCTGGGACTTAAGATAGCTGGAGAAATGTGGGTGTTCTACTAAGTACCTACACCTCTGCCCTTTCAGGCAATACCCACATGATGTTATGTTTATTATTGAAACGTATTTGTTTTCTTTATGAAAAACCGACTGAATATTTTGTCATCAATCTTCATAAATTATTATTTGCTGAAGGTGAGTCAGTGTTTTGGTACAATGCTATATTGGTTTATAAGTACCTAATATTTATATCCTCTCGCTCAGTGTTTTTCAACCTGTGGGTCGCGACCCCCTGGGACCCCCCAGGGGGTCCTTTAAATCTTAACCTGTATGTCCGAATCTTTAACTAAAATGATTATCGTATTTAATTTTGTTAAATTTTTGAAATGTTGCATTTCATGTTAATTTTATTAAAAAAGAATTTAAATCGAAATATAACTAATTTCGGAACTGCTGTTAATTCAATAATTTGGGACGTCACACTATAGGGCAGGGGTCTCACAAATGTGACCAGCTGTGACAAGGGCGGGAGGGGGGGAGGGGGGGGGGTAAACAGTCTACGTAGCCTTCCACCCTGTATAGTAGTGTAGACGTCGACGGTCTTTGTATCTAAACATGATCATTTAATTCGATATGTATCCTAGGTCTACTCCAATAAGTAAAACACTCAAAATATAAATCGAGGTACATACCCATAAACTAAAACGAGGTACACAAAACAGTGCAACAAACACACAGAAGTCATTATTCCGTTATCACCACAGCCCGGTCGGAGGCGCACTATTGTCCGGCGAATAGATAGCACGTTGGCATTGCACTAATTATAAACACATTACATACAGGGTGCTCTACAACGCTAGGATACAAGTGGAAACTAGAGATGAGCGTTGAATGAACGAACTAGTTTATTCGACCGTCCACGGACTGTGAACGAACGGACGGGACGCACTATGGGATATTTTAACGATCTAGTTGGTCGAAATTATCTACGTTACTAATTGGTTCTGAAACCGATTACTAAAGCTTTCTGTGCCTAACTGCGATGTGTTGGGTAAATAAAAACAGATTTATGCTGTGTAATCGACATAAGTATGTATTAACGTAATCAAAGATATAAAAATTATGAAAACATGTGAATAAACGATAACAAACTAGACAAACAAAGTCCCTTCAAAATCAGTTCAGTATTTTCAAAAATTAGCCCGGACAAATAAAAAAAACCTTTTATTTCCATACTGTATTGCTTTTTAACATGTTGTGATATTTCATGAAATCGGACCAAGTCGGAACGGATTACTACTTTTCTAGAAAATAGTGACATGGGGCTACCAATATACTTTGAAAAGAGAGCCGGGATGCACCCTGATGTACAACTAATCCTCCAATCTTTGTAAAAAAATTGTTAAGAATATATAATAAATTTCTCTTATACCTAAGTAAAATAAAAAAAAATAGGAACAAACATTGTTGTGATGATAAAAGTATTACTAATATATTCTTACATATCTACTTCTGCCATATTTAATACAAAATCTCTCAGGAAAGTAACACAAATTATATAAAACAACTTCGAAAATATTGAAAAATAACTGTTGCGAATGACAAAATCGCGCACTTAGATAAACGATCGAGAGTAGACTGTCGTTACAGGCGGCCGCGCGGGTGGAGGGGCGTGCATACGCATTCTTTGTGTGGCCCAGTCGTTGCATTTTGTAACACAGGTATTCGTTTGTCTGGATTTCACTATTTTGGAATTTGATTAATGGCCAGCTAGATCGCCTAAATACCCCTTAGTGGGACGGTTCACCAACAATCCGTGGATTAGTCGAATCCGTCGACGGCTCAACGGCAGTCGAGCGAACGACTGCATAACCAAGTCGACGCAAAAACTAGTCGACGAATTCAACTAGTTTATGAACTAGTCGATGAACTTATATGGACGGTCTAGTTTCGTTTACGCCAAATGCGTCGACGACCCATCTCTAGTGGAAACGCTATTCAGAACAGGCGACATTACCTACCAAAAGACAGGAAGTCTGGACAGCGACAGATACCCAGATGTCTAAAATCTGTAATGTTTTCATTCCAGAGTAGAAAAGAGATGGATAGACGTATAGCGGCGTCTCTTTCGCACTCTGGTTTTGGTGCATACACACCGCATGTTGGGGTAATATTCTCCAACAATATTATCAATGGGGAGACACAGGCAAAGGTAATCTAAGATGGCGCCACCGTAGCTGGTCTCAATCTGACCAATGAGGTTAAGCTATTTAGAAATATAAAATGACATTACCACATTTTCAACCAATGACGATGTTGAGAACCAGCTATCCTAGCGCCATTAGTTCCACAGTGTGTTTCCCCATTGTAACTGTTTTCAAAGGCAATATTACTTAACATTTATACTAACACGGCAACATAAAGGGTGTAAAACACCTCTCAACGAAGCCGTAAGGCACTTGTTCTCCTCGTCACTGCGATATTTTTTTTTGTTCTACACCATACCTGGGAACCTTCTAGTTACGGAGATATTGGGGGTCAAAGTTCCAACTTTTTGACAAGTTTTTTTTTAAACACAAGTTGTTCATGTAAGATTTTTACTTTAAACACTTCCACGACCCCCGTACTATTCAATCCATCCATCAGCACAATGTTTTGAGTGCGTTACATTGAGTTCTACCACAAAACATGATTTTTCATCCCAAAACAAAAACTAGTTTCCCAGCAATAATTTTTGCGTAAAGTTACTTAGTTTGATGTACAGAATGCTTGGTTGACGGCTTCGTGATGATGTCTTTTACACCCTGTATACTAACAATAAATAACACTTGGAAACGCGCCTGCGGTGAAAACAATACTGATTTAATACGGCCCCAGGGCCCCCAGGGCCCCCAGGTAGTATAATTACAACAAGCGACAGCCGCCAAAGCTGCACAAATGCACACTGTAGGTACCTACTGTAACTGTACGGGCGGCGCACCTGGCCGTTCCTGCTTTCCTGGTATCGAAACAATGGGGCAGGTATCTCGACACATTGCGGGTCGCTATAGCAACACCGCGCTGTATTGTTTTAGGATAAGTATAACAGTTTGCATGGGAAACCTGTTTTTTTTTTTGTATGGGACAGCTGTTCCATTCTATTTTGTGTTTGTATGGGACAGCTGTTCTTCTGTCGTGGAAGTAACTCTAACTAACCGAGTCACATGGTTTACTTGGAAGCAGGTACATGACCCGTCTCCGAACAGTCCGAGCACAAACATGATTTCTTTGGGCCCCAAAACATGCAATAAAAACTAAATTGACTTCTGCGCTGTCACCGACGACGTCGTAGGCGATAGAAGTACCTAATGAAGTTTTGGGCCTGCAACATTGGAACACCATCGGTGACTGCTACACAACTATGAAGAAATGAAATAAATGATAAATCTTTAAAACTTGAAAAACTTGAAAAACAAATGTTTTTTATAATGTGTTTTTTAGAATAAGGTGTCGATTCTGTTGTGCACAAACTAAACTTAATTTATGCTATTGCTATCTTTTACTAAAAGGCAGTGCGAGAAAAGGACGGCTATAGCTATGAACTAAGTTATAGATGTCAAACTAGTTTATGCCTTGCGCTTCACCGTGTTTTTAGTCGACATGTTTTTACGTGCACCTTGCATCTGTATAGAAATATTAGTTCAAATTAAATTTGACAGCTCTAAATTACGTCCGTCTCTTCTTTCTTTCTCGTTTTATTAGAGAAAAAAAGATAGCAATAGCCTAAATTAAGTTTAGTTTGTGCACAACACAATCGACAAAATTATCTTACTTTTGCTGTGCCCGACAGGGTCCACGATTGTTCCCAAAGAAATGTTTACCACTTAAGGGCCTATACTACCTCAAATGGCTTAGCATGATCCTCCGTTACGCCTAAAATACTAGCATTAATTTTGAAATAAATATATGGTAAAGTTGAGAATTAATGTTAGGTCTTATGTTTGGCGAAAACACGATTTCATAAAATTTTCACGATAGAAAAAAATCCCAATGTTACCTCCAAATCGAACAATAAACCGCTGGTATTCAAAAAGCACTTCAAATTAGATCATGAAACTTTGCATACTAACTGAACTAACTATAAAGCAGGTCTTATGTTTTTTATTTTTTCCAAAAGACGAAAACTTGTTTTTATAAAGAATAAAAACCACTCATTTCGCACTATTCGGCTGCAGTGACTGACGTAACAACCGCTTTCTAGTGCAAGCTGATTAGAACTTTATTCTAACAGTATTACAAACGAAGTTTGAACCACCACAAATAGAGTTGCTAATCGGAGGTAGTATAGGCTCTTAAGCCTACATTGTGGAATGCAATAAATAATTGAGTATTGCAGTAGTACTAAGATAGCATAATAATGATATAAGTAAACTATAAATTTAGTTTGGTGACAGTCGTACCTGCTCACTTTTCAACAAAACTTCAATACTGCTTGGCAGCAATGTATAGATTTAGTGGTACAACATAATTATGCCGATGTTTCCAAATATTTGTACTACAACTAAGTACATAATAATATCGCTTAAAACCACCAAACATAATGTATGCAAGTACCTAAGTGCTTCATATTATCACAGTATGATATTATTCAAGAACGATAATAGAGCATCCTGTATAAAATTTATCAGTAGCCGCAAAGTCAACGACTGTTTTAATTTCATACTTATATGAATATTATTGCCACTACAATATGAATGCATTTGATCATGCACTCACCTATCATGCCATTTTTAATAAGTAGGTACCTAACTTTAGAAGCTGTAACAAACATGGAATATAACACACCTTGTCATGTCAGGTACAATTGTGCCTAACCTAATAACTTAACATCAAGCATGTTATCCCTAAACGGTTAGGCTGAGCTGTACCCACATTTAGCGAGGGGTGAGGGGCGAGTAACATCACTTATTTCAAAACATCCCATTGCACTGCAAGAAAAGAACCTGCGACACACTAGAAAAGAAGCCAAACGCTCAGCCACCGTGCAAGTGTTTGAACTTTCTTCATTTCTTAAATTTTTTATGGGACTGTGGCACTTTACCTACCTACCTACCTATTTAATAATATGAAAATATCTTAAGAACAATAACATAATATCATTATCAACTTGCCTTTATCCCAAATTACTGTGTTCGGATTATTACTCAATAACAAACACTCATGCTCTAACGCATTATTTAGTTTTGCTACTCACTACAAGATGGCGCTATTCTCAATAACAATGATACCGCACATTCTACTACTCGGTTACGCGACGAGATGCACCTCGCGCTTTCTACAACGTTCGCTTTGGAGCCCAGTGTAGCACTTTCTCGAAAGAACGCGCCCCTCCAACAACAGGTGGCGTTAGCGTCGCCCGAATATAAATACGGGGAACGGTCGGGAACCCGGCAGTTGTATACGAAGAACGTGAACTGTTCAAACTAAAACGAACAAATAAATAAGAAATCCGTTGCCAAAAATGTCGGTGATTCCTTACTTCTGCGGTCTTGAGAGGCCGTTCCGCATGATGGAGAGAGATTTCTACAGACCTGAGAAATTCTTCGGCTACTCACCAATCAATCAGATGTTGCCTCGTGATTTCTTCGGTCCATCGTTCCTCAACCCGTGGGAAAGCGCCTTCCGACCATGGCAAAACTTGATGCAGCCAATGGAACAGCTCTCATCAGCGATGAACCAGCTTGCGTTGAACAACGTCGGCAAAATCACGTCAGACGATGAAAAGTTCCAGGTTAACGTTGACGTCCAGCATTTCAAACCTGAAGAAATAAACGTAAAAGTGATTAATGGACAGGTGATCGTCGAGGGAAAGCACGAGGAGAAGCAAGATGACCATGGTTATGTTTCCCGACAGTTTGTGAGGCGGTATGTTCTTCCACAGGGATGCTTGCCAGACACTGTTGAATCAAAATTGTCGTCTGACGGTGTTTTAACCGTCACAGCACCTAAAGTCCTGGCTATGCCTTCGACTGGGGAGAAGATTGTGCCAATCACTCACACAGGACCCGTCAAGAAGCAGCTAGGGTCTCCAGAACCTATTGCTGAGGAGAAGTAAATTTGTGAGAGGTGAAGTGAAAATTAATAATGTAAATAATCATTGTATTATTTTCCTTGTAAGACTGATTTGAATCTGTGCTATTTTTTATTTTTATTTTGAAATAAACGTGGTAGGTATATATATTGACCCTTTTGTTTTATTTCAATTCATTATTTGCTAAGGCATAAGTAGGTAGTCTTGAGTTCCAAATGTTATAACATGACCTACACTTGATTTTAGTTAATTTTAGTTTGACATACATACATCATCAACGACAACATAGCACACATTGTCGAAATAATTCACAATCAGAACATTCTTTTCACATTTTTAATTATTGAGCACACGTTTTTTTGCGGTAGGTAAATAATTTGCAAATCAGTGACTGTGACTACTCTGTCGCAAGAAAAATCTTTTGCGGGTATGTTGTAAAAAAAAGCGGCCAAGAGCGAGTCGGACTCGCCCATGAAGGGTTCCGTAGCAGCAAGTACCAACATAATATAAAAGTTGTTGTAGTTCGTTGTTTATTTTTATATTTGAGTCTCTTATTTTAAAAGTAACAGGGGGGGGGGGCACACATTCTACCACTTTGGAAGTGTCTCTCGCGCAAACTATTCAGACCACTCCATAGACACCCCACACAAATTTTGAGTTTTAGTTCTAAGTATGGGGAACCCCCAAAATTTATTGTTTTTTTTTTCTATTTTTGTGTGAAAACCTTAATGCGGTTCACAGAATACATCTACTTACAAAGTTTCAACAGCATAGTTCTTATAGTTTCGGAAAAAAGTGCCTGTGACATACGGTCGGACAGACAGACAGACAGACATGACGAATCCATATGGCCCAGCGCACACCGCTGGAGGCGCAGCGCAGCGCATTTGAAGACAACAATTTAATATAAACTTTAACTACTTTGATATACGGTCAATTAAGAATAAATTCGCACGCGCTACTCGGAGCGCTGTCAAGCGTGTCAGTGACACTCGCTTGGCCATCATCAGGGATTTTAATTTTGATAACATGAAAATTTTATCGCTAATTAGTCGAAATTTGTCGCCAAATATCAGAATTTGTCGTTCACTGGTTCAAAAGACATAAGGGTTTATAGGTGGCCGATCTGGAGAGAGTCTCCCCAGCTTAGCCACGTTTATATCTCAAAAACTAGGACACCTCGCGTAGATCTGTTTTCTCCCATATTTTGTCGCCAATTAGTCGAAATTCGTCGCCAAGGCACAGATTTTATCGGGTCTTAGTTTAGAAGACAATGAGTTCAATTGGTAAGGTATAGTCCAAGAGCTAGATCGAATGAACTCTCTTAATTCTTCCATCTATCTCTTGAACTATACCATGCTATACCGGTGCGCTGGGCCTAAAGCGCAGGCCACACCGCCAGCTAGCGGGCGGGCGGGCTAGGCGGGCGAACATCGTTTCACCTCTTAAAGGGAAGGCCACACCGCCAGCTAGCGGGCGGGCGGGCTAGGCGGGCGAACATCGTTTCACCTCTTTACATACTTCGGTTCACACCGCGAGCTACCGACGAACCTAACGAGCTAATTTAAGCTAACGAAATATCCGACGATTCCAGCGAAGCTACTCGTTCACCTCGTTGGCGCGCCCGCGCTTCGCTAGCTTAGCTCGCCCACCAGCCCGCAAGCCCGGTTCGTTCGCCCGTCCTCCCCGTTTCGAGTAGACTAGTCGACGCTCGTCTTTCGAATAGCAGTGTAGTGTGACAATGGACAGATAGAACGCTAACCTCTCGCTCTCCCATCCGCGCCTCCCGCTTCGCCCGCTTAGCCCGCTCCGCCCGTCGCTCGTCTGTCCGTAGTTTTCGGTGTGAACCCCATAGTTTAGCTCGCCAATATTTCGCGTAGTTTGTATAGTTTCCTTCGTTCGCTTCGCCCACCCGCCTAGCCCGCCCGCCCGCTAGCTGGCGGTGTGGCCTGCGCTTTAGGGTTCCGTTTTTTGCCACTTGGCTACGGAACCCTAAAAATGTACCCGAAGACAACATTTGTTTACTTTTGTACCATGGACACGATTTAGTTCTAGTATTATTTATTAATTAAACAAAACTCGTACAAAAAAATAAATTTATTTAGAATTTTCCGTACATAGAACGAGCAAGTTATTATTGGAATGCATATAAATATATCAGATACATTGCACTGTTTTGCAAACGATGCGTGAATAACATCACACACAATTTGTTTTCCATTGAGTGTAATGATCAAACGCAGGAACTATTCTGGGATTGGCATAGCGCCCATCACAACAGCTGCAACTGCATTTACTGTCCGTTTTCCTCCTTTAACGGACTTTCTCCATTTCCTAATTCTTCAGCCTTAGTCCCATCAGGCTGAGTCCTCACTGGTCCCGTCTGGATGATTGGAACAACGCGTTCATTCGTAGCTTGGGAGCGCTCGAGAGGCGCGGTGACAGTTAGAACTCCATCCGATGACAGACGCGACTGCACGGCGTTAAGGCTGCAGCCTTCAGGTAAGGCGTACCGTCTCCTAAACTGACGAGACACCCATCCATGTTCATCTCTCTTCTCACTGTGACAAGCTTCAATAATAACAAACCCGTCAGCAGTTTTCACCGCAATGTCGTCAGGCGCGAAGTGCTGCACGTCCAAATTGATCTGGAACTTCGCCTTATCAGATTTTATTGTTGATCCAGAGTCTCGCAGCATGGTTGACAGTTGTCTCCAGGGTCGATAGTACTCGTTCAACATCTGGGGTTGCGGAGTTATCATCGTCAAAATATCTTCAGGCGTTAGTGCCAACGCAAAATGTTGATCCGATAAGCGCCTGGGGCGATCCATATCGAAAAGCATTGGGAGCATCGACATATTTTCAGATTATTTTCAAAGCGAAAAAGAAATGCCGATCAGCTTCTTCTGACGTGTCCGAATCAATTTGCACTGCGCGTGGCATTTTGTGCAGACTATGGCTTTCGTCTGTCTGGCCAGTCGTTGCAAAGATACGTCAGCAAAAAGTTTGAATGCTACAGTGATTTTTATTACATTTTGATTTCTGTCTTAACCACCAATTCAACTTTATGAACCGAATTTACATTGAAATTTTCAAATAATTGTACAGATACCCACCATGACAAAACATAATTATAAGTTGCCATTATTTTAACTTATTACTTACTTACTTTCCTTCAAACGAAACGTACCGACTTCCAAAAAGAGGAGGTTTTCAATTCGTCTTTTTTTTTATTAAGTGTATGTTCAGCCTTTTTTACTGCCTCCGGCTACGACTGTTATCGTAAGCTTTTTCTATACGTGTTCAACTTTTCATTCAGACCAGACCGACCAATACGCTTTATTAGCATGCAATAATAGTACATTATGATATAAGTGCGGAATGTTGAAAATTACAGCCGAGGCGATATTGCTATAAGAAAGCAGAGGCTGTATTATCAAAGCGCACGTATGTCATACGACGATTTATAACATATTTGCGAGGAAATAAATAAAACTCGGACTTTCTTATACGAATAAATCTTTTACTTGTTCACAAATTAGCGATGCGCGCGCATCAGCGCTTTTTTTTTAAAGCAAAGACACAAAAAACAGCCAGTATTACTAATAAAGTAAATTAATATTTTTGTGTTTTTGTTACAGATAAATGGTTGTAATTTATTGTCAAAATTAATTAAATTAAATAATTAAATGCTTATCTATTATATTTCATCTCCCAAAGTTAATTTTATTCATAAAATGTTGACCACTTTTCTGACATAAAAACTATTTGCTAAGATTTAAAAAAGTACCGTTCGTTTAAGACGGAGCATCTTGATAAACCGTGCGTTGTACACAGTACATTACATTACTGCACAAGTACGTAATGAGATATATTACGGTATTGAAATGGGTGAAATAAGAGACCTTTTACGAGCAAATGTGTTTATGAACTGCGCATCAACATCTTGCATCTTGAACTGAACATCTTGCGCCTCCGTAGACCAGAGAATGGGCAGCAGCGTTTTCTGTTAGTCTGTCATCACTGCGATCTCCAATCCGCCTGCCAAGCGTGGAGATTACGGCAAATTCCTCCCATCATGGCAGAGGCTTATGTCCAGTAGTGGACGTTATGGGCTGTTGTTGTTGTGTTTATGAACTGTATTTTTCGTTCGTGCTCAGTTAGATAGAACTTATTCAATAAATACGACCTCGAATAACTCGCACAGTCTTGCAGACGTTTCACGACTCCACAAGTCGTTAGATGTCAGAAATGTCAGAAAATACATTCCATAATCATCATCATTCTTCGAGAAAGGGCAAGCCCTTTCTCTCTTCTTCTTCTTCAACTCTTGGCCACCCAATGCTGAGTGTAGGTCTCTTCGAAATCTCTCCACTTTAGGCGGTTTGTGTCATGGCTATCCAGTTTCTTCCGGCCACTTTAGTGAGATCGTCTGTCTACCTAGTCGGTTGTCTTCCCACATTCCTCCGTCCCGTCCGTCCGTTCCTGGTCTCCACTCCAGCATTTTCTTCCCCCATCACCCATCCGGTCTACGTCATATATGGAGCGCCATCTCTTGCCCATAACCCAATTCATTTGGGATACCGTCAAAGAGAATTAATACTGTATACCATACTTCTCTATTACTCATCTCATCAGATCAGACATTTCTTTTCTTGCCATACCTATCGTTCTTAACACAGTCCATCCATCGTTTCTTTGATCTTCCTCATATATATATGTATATACCTACCCATATAAAAACATTCGATAATGTGAGAATTTTTAATTCCCATTATTGAGAAGTCCTCCTCCTCAGTCGTACATTCTTGACAGAATGGTCGTGGTTGAAGATGATGCACTTTTCTCTTTGGATGATGTAGCCCTTGCGATGCGCCTCCACTTGTTGCGGTCTCCAGCGTCTCGGGAGCTTTGGACCATGGACGTTTGTGTTGCAGCTTTTATAAGGTCTGTTCAATGCGTAGGGGATCGACCGCGTGACCTCTTGCCTTCTACTTGCCCCTGGACAACAAGTCGTTCCATGGAGCGTTAATTTCGCACAATGTGGCCGAAGTATTTGAGGATTCGCATCTGTACAGTCGATGATAACCTCTCCTTTATCTTAAGTTCTTCCAAGATCGAAACATTGGTCCGAAATGCCGTCCAAGGGATCCGCAGCAGTCGCCGCCAGCACCCACCAGTATTGAGAAGTATGAAGTATGTAATGGAAAATTTTGAATGATCATCTTAACGCTTATTGATGATTATTCTCTAACCATTTTTAATGGTCCACACCGCAGTCGCCGCATTCGAATTCTTCTATGCAATCTCGCACACAGACAGAGACAGATTGCACACAGACACAGATTGCATAGAACTTTATACGAAGAATTCGAATGCGGCGACTGCGGTGCGGCTAGTTCTGCGTTCACCTTTAACTTTCTGGCCTTTTCAAAGTTGTTCGTAATAACTGAACATACCCCGAAGGCCAAAATCTAAATAGGGTTCCATTGGTACAAAATGCCTATTAATTAACAAGTGCGAGTTGAACTTGCGTGGAGAGGGTTCCGTACAATGCCAAAGTCAAATTTTCCGTAAGTGAACGTATTATATTGTGTTTACCACTTTGTTTTCAATTGATAGAATTCTTATAATTTTTCCTGTAATCTACAAGCAATGAAGTATATTTTAGGTTCAGTAGTTTCGGAGATCAGGGGGGAAATGGTGCATTTTCGTCTTCTTTCATGAATATAATCAAAACTATTTATTTTACAATAATAACAAAAATATATTTGAGATCCTCATAACGGGTTATTGTACATTCGTCACAAAGTTAATTCGTCACATTTTTGTAAACTTCATACATTGAAAGTATATTCGTCACATGCATAAAAACTATGTGTAAATTCGTCACAAGTCTTCATAGGTACATAATTTACTGGTAGCAAACAAAGTTATTGGTTTTTAGCGCTCGTAATGAAAATGATTTCTAAAATCTTTCTTTTTCCTGCGCTCCTGCACATGCTATCACACGCTCGCTCGCTCGCTGTTTCTATCTTTTTCTAGCCGTTCCAGCCACTGCCATTCTTTTCGAGGAACCTCAGCCCTTCGCGAGAGCTGTTGGCAATATACGAGGCAATCAGGTCCTTCCGTTTCATTCCGCAAAATTCGAAAAATCAGTTTTTTCGGCCGTTTATCATAGATAAACGTTAGTAGTGGATTTTATTCGTTGAAGTAAAACAGAAAAAAAAAGTTTTGGAGTATACTGTTTGAAAACGATTTTTATGACGTAAATACTGTTTCAAGGCCTGTACTATTACTACTAGCGATAGACTTAACAGGGGAGGTTCGGAGAGGTTTGTAGTGGAAGATTTTTTTATAGTATTTAAAAGAAAATATTCGAAGCTCTTAATCTTAGTCAAACTTATTTCGGAGCGATATTTACTGGATAAAGTCTGTTTGAAGATGGCAACGATTACTACAAACGTTACAATATTGACTGAGGCGGGTTCGTAGAGGTTAGTAGTGGAAAAAATGTCGATAGTTAAGTATTAAAGATACAAGTCGATTAGAAGCTGAAGGCAAATCAACATATTGCAATAAATATATATTTAATGCTGCCCTTTTCCGTATCGAAAGTCGTGGATTTTCACGTAAACTCTCTTCAACCAGTTCGATGTTATCGGGGGTCCTTGAAGATCGACTGGGCCCTGACCGTGAGGCGTTCATAGCCGAAGCAGTTGCGCGGAACCTCTGCACCCAGGAACAAATTAAATTCACACTCGGTCCATCACTTATCCGTCGAATACCAAAGTTTGAACAAAATTGTCGACGAGCAATTACGTACGAATCGTCGAACTCTTGAAAAATGCCTCGATGGCGAACGCGCGATGCTCACTCGACCACTGCGACATCGTGACTAAGAAATCCGCACGATCACTGATTCCAACGATACCACCCTCCCCCCCCACCGTTTATTACTTTTTGAAATAATCGTATTTAAAAACATAAATCTGCCACCAGTCACCCTGTAAAACTGTGATTTTTTTTGTAGACGTAAATTAACATTAAAAAAACGTGATTATTACTGTGATTTAATTATCTCTCTATTATTTTTCTTTTTTTTTTACCAGCAGTTTATTTTTTATTTTACAAATTACTTCAAAATTATTTGAATTCAGCTGCCAGTCTCTTGGGGACATTACCAGTTGACAATGTTGAGGAGTTTTTGACGCCATTTTTTAAGTTTTTAGTTTAAGTTAGTTAGTTTAGTTTATTTTATTAGATTTGTAAATTGTAAATAATGTACATACTTACTGAATACAAATAAATGTTTAAGTAATTTGTAAAATAAAAAATATTTTTTTTCTTATAATTGTAATGTTGTAAGCAAATCAGCCACTTGCAATAAAAATAAATGTTTATTTAGGACTAGCTGACCCGCGCAACTTCATCTGCGTCACATGAGAGAGAGAGGGTTACAGAGACAGAGGGTTACAGAGACTGTGAACCTTAACAGATTTTTTTTTAACTTTTTAAGAGGAACAATATTCCCTCAAACATGATTGTTGCGTAACTTTAACCGTTTATGCAGCGCTCGCAACGGAAGCTCTCAAAAGAAATTAATTTTCCCTGTTTTTGCTACATTTATCATTGATACTCCGCTCCTACATTATTGTATATCAGACTTCTCTCTCTCGTGGAAAATAAAAAAAAAACGCGTCGAATTGTAAGCTTCCTCCTGTTGAAACTAAACTTGAGGCAACTGACACGTGCGAGGGGTCGGAAAATCTTATCACCGTGATTCAGAAAATGGAGTAAAATGAACAACTATCGACAAAGATGTTAAACTGCTAAAATATAATGCATGGAAATCAATCTATGTAAATTTTAAGCAAATTTTTAGTCATTAGTACCAATTTAGTACAATAGATATCGCTGCATCTTACATTTGATGATTAGTTCTTCTTGAACACTTTAAATTCATATATCTTTTGATAGAATTAACCGATTATGATATTTACATTTACATTGGTTGCGTAAATTTTACGTGATGCTTGATCATTGAAACAGATAAACAGACAAAAATTACAAAAATGTTGGAAAGGAGTTCTGTTGGTTATCCTTTCACACCCTGGCAATTTTTTTTCTAAATATTTTCGATCTACAAAAACGATTTTTCTACAGATTTATTATATGTATAGATAGATATAGATTAGACGTGTCACGCAGGTCACGCTGTCCTTGACAACGCGGCCTTAAAATAAAAGAAAACCAGACAATATAAGCGTATATTTTAGCTGTAAGTAGAACTGTGATTTATATGTGAATTTCTGTGATTTTTAAAAATAAATAAATAACGTTATAATCTACTTATTGTTTGATTTTTCTGCTATCTGTACGAAAATAAACAATATGGCGGATTTTCCTTCATGAAATTATAGTTGTGGCGAGTTTACACATACTTTTTTTCGTGGCGAATTAACTTTGTGACGAATGTACAATAACCCCTCATAACGAGCCCTTTCATTTGTTACATGACACAATAAGGATCGCAAAACATTTTTTTTAAATTTCCTAATTTGTCTCCCGAATATGACCTTTATTTAAAAAAATATTTATTTTCTTTGTACATTTGTGTTTGGGTCATAGGATTACTCCATCCTACCAAATTTCACCTGATTTGGTCCAGTAGTTTCGGAGCAAATTGGCTGTGACAGACGGACGTACAGACAGACGCACGAGTGTTCCTATAACCGTTCCGTTTTTTTCATTTTTTGTAAGGAACCCTAAAAAACAAGGCCCTGTTACTCGACATGGGAAATGACCTACGTAAACATTTCTTAAATTCTCATGTACATCGAAGACACTCCCGCCTGACCACCACTAAGCTTATTTTTGCTTGCACTCGCAACATATAAACGCTCTCTAGCCCCGCCCCGTTGAATAATGAATGAAAAAATACCGAATCGGCCAAGCGCACTGACGACGCACGCCAAACGAGAGTTATTGTTATTTTGCGCGCCAAAGTTGAGGCTTTCCTAATAGGCCCAAACTTTACGGGGGCGTGGCTCGGCGCCTCCGCATGTTTTAGGCGAAAAATTTTTAAAATGGTCAGGCGGAAAAGACCCCGACTGTACAACTGTGCAACAGAAGGTTTTTGTTCCCTGCATACCATTCAGTAACAGGAAATGTATAGTAGGTAGTGCACACAAGCAAACTGAATAGTTACAGTGTGACTGTAACATGTTATATACATACCTACTACAACATACACAAGTAGATAGTTTGCAGGAGTGTTGGGGAAGTGATCGATAAATGTTGCAATCTATTTCTTTTTATGGTTAATAAGTTAATATGACTATTAGGGAAGCGCTACTTATACATCCCGTACACCGGGACATGTTCCGGTTTGGTGTCCCGGTCAAAAAGCAGTTGCCCCGGTTCTGTTGTTGGTTGGCTTATCGGAACAGAATCGTGAATGTTCGAGCCCCTTGAGCGCCCGGCCTCCATGCGCAAAACGCACTAAACATCTATTGTCTATCTTAATACCTTTAGATTTTTTTGGTAGGCCCTCGGAAAAACGAAGAATTCGTCAGCAATTCAATGAGTTTACCTAACTAAGTAACTAGTTCCCATTCAAAAAGCAATTAAAACTGACCGTATTTTTTTTATTTGACTAAATTTTTATCGAGTTTTGACCATGTTACTAAGTATGGTCGCCGCGTGACAACCATTTGTGCAACCATAGATCCATTGTCTTTTTAAGTTCGTTCGTTTTCGCGTTGGACGTTGCTTCCTTGTGTGTTGCAAAAAATGACATAACTGGTGAAAAAAACCGACTTCAAAAACAGAAAAAGGTGAAAAATACCTTTAGCTTCAGAAGTCAGTGACTTTTGTTAGTTTGATTCAGTATTTTTTTGGGAAATTATAAATCTAGCCACAAAATTATTGATTGGACACGTGATTAAACTTCTAATTTTATAACTAAGCAACGGAAAAGTGACATAGCCTCTAATAAACTAATTCGTCTTTTTTACAATGCCAACTAAATATTCTATAGAAAGCGTCAAGTAAAGATCATCAATTATTGTGACTTGTCCTTCTCATTTATACATTGCCACCTAATTTACTAACTCGGCCACGGATTTTACATCTCGTCACCATTTTACGTTTTACAGCTTCAACGCAATATCCTCAAAAAAATATAATTCAAGCTTCTACAGAAAGCATAATTTATTATAACTTAACATGTAAAATGATAGATCATATTCTTTTATCGTGAAAATAGCCACTGTATGATTTGGCGCGAGTACGCGAGACAACAGCGACCGGCCATTTGCACCAATCAGAGAGCGCCATTCATGTAACGACGAGTTGAGTTGATCACGTGTAAATAAAGTCTTTTATTTTGGGGGAAAATAACTTTGTGACCACTAACATCTATCACCTAAAATATCAATTGATCACCAAATTTAGTTAATTGAACACCAAATTTTAATGAGGTGGTTGATGACAAATTAGTTTTGCCTAGGCCAACTTGGGGCACCCCGACACGGATAGATTAGGTTAGAAGGGTATGGCGGGGTCGAATGAGCGAGCAAAGCGAGCGAATAGACCCCGCCATACCCTTCGTGGTTATTTTTTTATAAACCATTCAGAAGTAGGAGCCCCGCGAAGCGGGGCTCCGTCGACCGGGTCTCCCTCGACTCGGATGCAAGAGCATAACAGTTCAATTTCTGGTGATCATTAACTAATTTTAACTATTTTTGGTTCTCATTTCACGCTAAAAGGGGAATAATTTTGGTGATCATTTGTGACATTTGACTAAATCTGGTGGTTCGTTAAACATAAGCCTTTTATTTTGTCTCTCCTCAATAGCTTTTGGGGTAATATTAGTGGTCAATATACTATTTGATGACATTTTTAGCAAAATTTTGATGATCAATTAATATGGGATGAGTTACATTTTAAACGTACTGAGTTAAAAAATTTGAAGCTAAATAAATATATTTTTTGATGTCATTTAATAGTATTTTAGAAGTTTACTGTTAGAATGTATGTTACAAATATAGATGCTAAAAAATAACCATCATGCTGAGTTGTATTTAGAGTGGTTTACATAGAAGATAACTAGTGGCTAAGATAGTATTATTTAGATGCTCGTTAATTGTGGCTGACTTAGTAATTTAGAAGGCAACATACATTTTTGGAGGCGAATAATGATATTAAAAAGAAGCTTGTTTAATTAGCACCCTATTTTTTTCACCGACTTCTGAAGCTAAAGTTATTTTTCACTTTTTTGTGTTTTTGAAGTCGGTTTTATTTTTTGCAAAAATGTTTTTTTATTTTTCCATTTTTAGTTGTAAATTTGTAATATCCCATTTTAATATTTGCTATGCATTTATTTTACATTGTTAACAATACATGTAATGGTAATAGGCTTATCCCCAATAAACTTAACATACCTAACTGTCGAAATCTGGGTGTATTGTACACATCTGCGTACCCCCTCAGAGCATACAGGCGTGATGTTACGTCATGATGTTGTATAAACAATAAACATCCAAAGGATTGCAGCAATCACGCCAAATTTGCCGTCTATTTTTGAAGAGTTCCGTTGTATATCTCCGAAGATCAGCATCAGATCTTCACCAAATTTAAATGGGACCACATTTAGGAGTACCTATACTTTTTCAAATATGAAAAGAATTTTGAGAATCAGTCCACAAATGGGGAAGAAATCGGTGAACATATACATAAAAAAAAAACTCATACAGTTAAACATAGAACCTCCTCCTTTTTTGAAGTCGGTTAAAAACGTAGCTGTTCTGCTAGTCAATAAGCCCCAGGCTCCGAGATAAAAATTAAATTAATGGGGACTCTAACTGTGGAACTAATGGCGCTAGCGTAGTTGGTACTCAAATATCGTCATTGGTTAAAAATGTGGCAATGTCATTTTATATTTCAAAATAGCTTTACCTCATTGGTCAGATTGAGACCTACTATGGTGGCGCCATCTGAGATTTACTTTGCTTTAGCCTCCCCATAAAATCTCTTTTCAAAACCTGACCTCTACGAAAAAATCTCCTGATAAATTCATCCCCTATTACAAATGTCCCGGTTGGCATTTAGGCAGATTTAGGCATATAAGGCAGCCCTGTATTAGGGTGATGCAGCGACGACGACCGACACCCACGCTTTAGTTAATTGATGAATTCTTCAATAAGTATACATTTGTGTCGATTCTGTTGTGCACAAACTAATCTTAATTTAGGCTATTGCTATCTTTTTCTCTCTAGTAAAACAAGAAAGAGACGGACGTAATTTAGAGCTGTCAAATTTAGTTTGAACTAATATTTCCATACAATGAAGGGTGCACGTAAAAACATGTCGACTAAAAACACGGTGAAGCGCAAGGCATAGGTGCCGATTCCCTTGTTCACAAACTAAACTAAATTTAAGTTGAATGCATCTTTTTCTTTCTATTTCATTATGAAAAGGACAGAAGATAAATATTAGTTTAATCCTGTCAAATTAGTCAGCACCTGACGTAATTTGATGTAATTTTAGTAGTCCACTTTTTAATCGCGTCTAAAACTTGTATGGCGCTGATTAATTTGACAGAACATAACTAAAATTTATCTTCTGTCCTTTTCTTAATGAAATAGAAAGAAAAAGATGCACTGAACTTAAATTTAGTTTAGTTTGTAAACAAGGGAATCGGCACCATAAACTAGTTTGACATCTCTAACTTAGTTCATAGCTATAGCCGTCCTTTTCTCGCACTGCCTTTTAGTAAAAGATAGCAATAGTCTAAATTAAGTTTAGTTTGTGCACAACAGAATCGACACCATTACCTACTAGTGCATAAGATATTTTATTGGATGTGAATTTCATCACATTTGAACCTACTTGGTATCTTATGTTTTCGATCACTGCATAATCACACCTGGAAGTGTTTATGACTAACTAATTAGGAAAATACTTATTATTATGACCTGAAGAAAAATTACTAATTTCTTTATTTCCTAAACTAGTGCTGGTGTAGTTAAAAATCATCGATTTCTTTCTTGAGTTTTTAAGTATCATGCAAAAACTTGACAAAAACCTATGATGGGAAATTGGGAACCGATGTTTTTTTTTGTCTAAATAACCGGGTGCAAACCATGGGGCTTGTTAGAACTTTATCAGTATTTAGAGTGCTTTCAAAAGTATCTTCTTTGTGTTCATTTTTTTAGAATCGCTTTTTAGGGTTCCGTAGTCAACTAGGAACTCTTACAGTTTCGCCATGTCTGTTCGTCCGTCCGTCCTCGCTTAATCTCTGTGACCGTTAGCACTAGAAAGCTGAAATTTGGTACCAATATGTATATCAATCACGCCGACAAAGTGGTAAAATAAAAATTGGAAAAAAATGTTTTATTAGGGTAGCCCCCCTATATGTAAAGTGGGAATTGTTTTTTTTTTTTATTTCAACCCTAACGTGTGATATATTGTTGGAAAGGTATTTCAAAATGAATAGGGGTTTCCTAAAATCATTTTTTGATAATGTCAATAATTTCGAAAAACAATGTGTCCCCCCCCCGCTAACTTTTGAACCATAAGTTTAGAAAATATGAAAAAAATCTAAAAAGTAGAACTTTATAAGGACTTTCTAGAAAAATCATTTTGAACTTGATGGAAACAACAGATTTTGTACAAAAAAGACAAAAAGTTGTACAAAATAATTTCTGGACTAAGTTTGTAGTAAGTATATTCGTATATTATATGCAAGCATTTTTACATAGTGGATACCCACCTTTAAACTCATAAGTGGGAACACTTATTGTGACGGACGGGAAACTACGGAACCCTACACTGCACACGCTCTTGGCCGGTTTTTATTGTTGAGAATGTATACGAGTGAATGAGATTAGGGTTGGGGATGGATACATTGAGTTCGGTTTAACTAGAGAATTTTAACAGGTAACCAGTCTTAGAGAATGTTTTTCTTTATCGTCTACGTTTACGTAGGTAACAGAAAAAAATCTGTTCCGTGTCTACATTCGACAAGCCTGCTCGCTAGTTCAATCAAATAAGTAGGTAAGTAATAGTAATATTGAAGGTACCTGACTAGAGAGATTAGCTGTGTTAGGTAGCTATCTCATTTACTAAAACTGAACGCAAATCTCACAGAGGAGAATCCTTTGTGCCTTTGTGTACAGTAGAAACTTTATTGGATGACCAGGTACCTAATACCTATGTGCATTATTGTAGGGTAATCAGGTACCTATTTTATTAGGTAGTGTTAGTAAGGCAGGCATTCTTAACACTTTGGACATTCTCTATTGTTTAGAGCTGCCTTAGGTAAATCAATGAGGATTGCTTGTCTACATAAGTAGGTCCTGTATTGAGAAAAACTTTTTTACAAAAAAATAAAACCGACTTCAAAAACACAAAAAAGTGAAAAATAACTAGCTTCAGAAGTCGGTGACCTTTGTCTGATTTATTTAGTTTTTTTTTTGTCACCGACTTCTGAAGCTAAAGTTATTTTTCACTTTTTTGTGTTTTTTGAAGTCAGTTTTATTTTTTTTGTAAAAAAGCTTTTTTATTTTTCCATTTTTAGTTGTAATATCCTATACAAATATTTGCTATGCATTTATTTTACATTGTTAAAAATACATGTCATGGTAATAGGCTTATCCCCAATAAACGGAACTTAACATACCTAAACTGTCGAAATTTGGGTGTATTGTACACATCTGCGTACCCCTCAGAGCATACAGGCGTGATGTTACGTCATGATGTTGTGTAAACAATAAACATCCAAGCGATTGCAGCTATCACGACCGATTTACCATCTAGTTTTGAAGAGTTCCATTGTATATCTCCGAAGATCAGCATCTGATCTACACCAAATTTAAATGCTACCATCTCAGGAGTATATTCTTTCAAATAAAAAAAGAATTTTGGGAATCGCTCCACAAATCGAGGAGAAATCGGTGAACATACATGAAATTATACCACACAACTGAAGTAAAAATGTTTATAAAATGAAAACTACTAGGCCAAACCATGTTAAAATTTTATGGGACTAAATGGCAACTATTCCGCATCAAACTAAAAAAGAATCACGTAAATCGGATCATAAACGGCAGCGTAATCGGTGTACATACATAAAAAAAAAAAACAATCGAATTGAGAACCTCCTCCTTTTGGAAGTCGGTTAAAAATAACACAATTTTCAGATATTTGTAAATGTATGTTATTCCCTCAGTTTTATATAGGGTGTAAACAGACTCATCACAAAGCCGTCAACCAAACTCTACATCAAATAAATAAAAATAAAAAAAGTTCAAATCAAAAGTACCTATAAAACCACCTACTAGAGAAATTAATGAAGTGCAAAGGCACAACAGTAACATTAAAAAACACATGGAAGACAACAAACACCGATAAACCCAATGATGTTATATATAATACTAAAACTGTTATTTGACTTGTCTTGATTTTAATTTTTACCTGCCTCTATCTATCTACATAAATAATCATCTATTTAACGCGATGCACCTACCTACTTAGTTTCCATAAAAATCTGTTTACTTTAATAGAGGATAAGGTAGTTTTCATTTTCAATAATAATTATCTTTATTTGTTAATGTACGGTAGTCATATTGTTAGGGAAGTGGTAGTATCAATTCTACTGCTATCTAGAGAAATCATTCGAGAAATTTCCCGAACGAAATTGTTCTCAGTGAAAACTTCCAGAAATCAGTTTTATGCTACTCGGCACCAGGCGGCGCTTCAGAGCCAGACGTCAAGAACATTCGGTTTCGTTTGCTTTGAGGTGACACAATGACGCAAATGTTTTCCTTGTTTTGTAAGACGGCAATGGCAAAAATTCTTTTGATTTATTTAAATGTCAGATTGTTTTCACATTAATATGAAATGGTTTAGGTATGTTTATATTTGTGTATTCCATGAGTTTATTAGAGGTACTTTACTTGTATGTTTTAATATACCTAGGTAGGTATAGGAACTATGTTAAATTTTAGTAAATACGTACCAAACAATGCAGGGATAATTTGAACAAAAATAAAGAGTGAAAAAGAAATAAACTTCAATAATATTGAACTCCAGAGACTAGAAATGAGCCACGACAAAATGTTTCAAACATCTGCAAACAAAACGCATGCGAGAGTCATCGTGGACATTCTAGAATCAGGTTCCAGAAAATTCTATTCACTACTAGATGGCGCTGCCTTCAATATAAATAACACGCCGGCTTTTGACCGGCATTCATTCAAACAACAACATTGAACCGAGCTAAAGCTATAGAAAGTATCGGAGTATTTTGAAGAATTTCTACGCGATTTTCAAGTGCATTATCTATCAGTGAAGTTAATTATTGAATTGAACCAGTGAAGACTACTAAACCAGTAAAAATGTCGCTGTATCCATTCTTCTTCGACTACGAGCGTCCAATGCAGTGCCCTCGCCGCTTGCACGACCAACATTTTGGCTTGGGATTAACACCTGATGATCAACTAACTATCATCGCAGTTCCTAAACCCAGTCGGGACTACTACAGGCCTTGGAGAAACCTACAAGCCGCGGCACGAGACACCGGTTCCACAATCAAAAAAGACAAGGACAAATTCCAGGTGAATTTAGACGTTCAGCACTTCGCTCCAGAGGAAATATCAGTGAAAACCGTTGATGGTTTCTTAGTGGTTGAAGCTAAGCATGAAGAGAAGCAGGATGAACATGGATACATTTCTCGAAGCTTCAGCCGGCGGTATGCTTTACCAGAAGGTATTGATGCAGACTCGGTCATGTCTAGATTGTCTTCCGATGGTGTTTTGTCAATCACGGCGCCTCTGAAACCGAAACCAAAGGAATCTAATGAGAGGGTGGTACAAATCGTTCACACTGGACCCGTGAGGAAGCAAGAGGGCAACAAGGAGGAACAGGGATAGAAAATAAGTTCCTAGTGTTTAGTGTTTACTTACCTTTAATTATCATTCCGTGCTCTGCTAATTTTGTGTCGTGATTGTTGTGAATGTGCGATTATTTTTGTACTTAGGTGATACCACCTTAATTTAAATAAATGACGTATTAGTCATTAAACGCTATTTATTTGTTTTTATTTCCCTGATGTAATCAGTCTGTTTGAAATCTAGGCATAATAGAACATTCAAGACTATTCCACAAAGACATTGACAAAACCGTCCATACCATAGTACACAACACTCCTAGGTACACCAAATCTAACTACATAGACGTGATTTTGCTAGAAATGCAGTCTAGCAAATTACGCCATCTTGCCTGCCTGACCTAAGATAACAAAATTTAAATAAGGCCTTATGCCTTGTTACGTAGGTAGGTACAGTACCTACTGTGTTAAATGGTAATAGATTCATTGGAATTTTTTGTCTCCTCATAATAGTTTTACTCGTATCAATAATTATAATTTTTAATTGAAAATAATAATTATTTTGTTTTCTACTAATACAACCAATTTTACAGAACATAACAATTTGAGACTAGCGCCATCTCTCGAAGCCTCGGGTAACTACGTTGGAACGGCACATTAGCAAGAATGTAATGAGTTCGCCATTCAGTAACAGATGGCGTTGAATTAAATCCACGAAAGGTAGAAGCGCGACTATTGGGATATATGAGTCCGATTCCGAAGTCAGGTAAAATGTTGCGTTTTATGCCAGGATATTTTCTACAGCAGTCTGGAGTTAGGAAGTTGTCTGAATGGCCCCCGAGCGTATAACAGGGCCGTGGACGGGACGGCCCGTGCCCGTGCTCCGTCAGGGTTTAAAAAAATGTCGGTTTTAATTATATGAACTCTTTACACATGTCCGTGTCGGAGCCGGCGGTCGTGCCTCAATACTGGTGGAGCTTCAGGCTACGGCCCTGAGGCCTCTCTAACGTTTCGTCCGTATATTCGGATCTATTCGTCTCTCTTGCGCTCGTCTGCAGATGAGTGCGAGTGAGAGAAACCGTAGGGCCTCTGTCACGTCACGGTTTCGGCCCTGGTATGACGTGTGGATTGATCTCTATGCACCGAACTATGTGTATGAGAGTGAGAGACGAGAGTGCATTTTGTTAAGGTGTTGAACTATTTTAGATGCACCTATACCATAAAAGTTATAGTAATTTAAGTATCGATGTCAAATTCATCAGCATCTTGCGTAGCCTTTTCCCATCTATTTATTTATTACTAGCTGTTGCCCGTGGCTTCGTTCGCGTGGCAATTTTGATGTGTATGTAAGTACGAACAAAAACCTTTTAAAATCAATATTGCTTACCTGACGGCGCCGGCGTGATAATATGTACCTAGTCTAAAGCCTTCCTTGGTTTACAAATAACATTTTGCTGAATTTCAATTCAAGCTATCCAGTAGTTTTGGCGTGAAGCCGTACCATACACACAGACAAACAGACAAAAATTTTTGTCATCAGTTGCTGTCAGTTGCGTTTTTCCAACAAAAGCCACTTATTTTTTTCAATGTACAGTTTTCTTTCGTTAGTGTTTTATTATATGTATAGATAAGGCTTTTCAACAATGAGTACACTGTTACATTATAATTTGTACACTGCAAACTAAAGTCTAAGCGCCTCATCATCACTTACAGAAAAGCACAGCATGCACTACATTATGCGCAGACAAATATATAAGAATAGTTTGGAAAAATATGCAGATATTGAGGTGTTGAGGTCGGCTTCCAGTCTAACCGGATGTAGCTGGATACCAGTATTTTACATGCAGCGATTGCCTACCTACACGTAAAAACTAAAAAAAAACGACTTCAAAAAACTGAAAAATAACTTTAGCTTCAGAAGTCGGTGACTTTTGTGATTGATTTCGTTTTTTTGTGACCGACTTCCGAAGCTAAAGTTATATTTCAGTTTTTTTTTTTAAGTTTTAGTTTTTGCAAAAATGTTTTTTTTTTTCGTTGTAATGTATCCTATAATACAAATATTTGCTGTGCAAACATCAATTTGAAGTAAGCAGAAGTAAATCGTTGAGGAATTCCGTCGACTGTCTATGGTCTCCATCATCAGACCCCTAATGACAGTTATAACCCATCTAGGTGTAAAGTTCTCAGTACAAATTAGTCAAGCTCAAACACCAGGTAATTGCTTTAAATCCTTGAGGAGTTCCCTCGACCGTCTTTCTGCTCCATCATTAGATCGACTCTAGACCTGCATTAAATAGAAGTGCTTTAAAATACTTAGTGAAAAAAAAACAACAAACGCACTAGTCACCAGTACGATTTTCGAAGGTTCCCCTCGATTTCTCTGGGATGCCATCATCAGATCCTGGTTTCCTTACCATGGTACCACCCTTGGGATATCTACTTTCCAACAAAAAAAGAATCATCTTAATCGGTTCTTAAACGACGAAGTTATCCGCGAACACTCATAAAAAAAATATACATAATATACGGTCGAATTGAGAAACCTCCTTTTTTAGAAGTCGGTTAAAAATACTGGTGTAATGACGCGGTTGGCGCAGTGGCTGAGCGATTGGCTGCTGCGCTGCGTGTCGCGGGTTCGATTCCCGCACGGAACAAATATTTGCATGGCCTACAGGTAGTTGTTCCGGGTCTGGCCATTTGTGTATGTGAGTTTAAATCTTTTCAATACACTTCCTCGAAAACTGGTCCATAACGCACTACGATTAGGTACAACATGCAATGTATTTCACACACGTGTGATTTTTTCCACTTTCCCGCACGTGTCCGGGAATGAAAATTGCCACAGATTCAATGCCTATAGTCAAAGGTGAATGTTATTTTTAAATTTCGGCAAAGCACTACGCGTCTCTAAAGCATATAATTATATTTTTTGAATATTCAAATTGTGTTTATAAATAGAATATCATAGATAAACATGATTATTAAAAACTAATAGTTACTTTTATACTCAAATTAACATTTGTTTGTGTTCTGAATTCAAAAAATATAAAATAAATCAATTTTTTATATTAGGCTGTTTAACGGCTTCATACCTTTGCCTCTCCTTCAACCTGGCGAAACCAAAGCTCGAAAAAAAAAGAAAATTAAAATCATAGTTTCATAGTTCGTGACAAAAATATTTTTCGTTATCTAATTTTATCTCTCCAAAAGTGTATTGAAAAACGTCGTTTGATACACGTGGACATTTGTTATTGCAATTCTCGGCTCAAAAACACCTACGCCTACGGCTCGGGTGTTATAATTCCGCCTCGAATGCAATAACAAACTTTCTCCACTTGTATCAAAATGTACCTACTATTGTAAACGTGCCCACGTTACAGGAGAAATTCCTAGAGTGCGGCAAAGCTTAAAAAAAATGTCAACAACTCTCTCGCAGAGTTGAGTGTTGTCGTCGGAAACCATTCCCTCCCCGTGCTTGTCCTCGGGGACTTCAATGCCAAGAATTTGGCTTGGGGTTCTCGTTGCACAGACGTGCGGGGAAGGATGGTGGAAGACTGGGCCCTGGAAAAGGGTCTGGTCGTCCTAAATCGGGGTTCTGTCCCCACGTGTGTGCGGATGCGGGGCGAGTCGGTAGTGGACATTTCGTTCGCTAGCCCCGCTCTGTCGCCGCGTGTCATTGACTGGCGTGTTATGGAGGGGGTGGAGACCTATTCCGACCACCGGTACATCCGGTTCGACGTCTCCACCCAGACCTCAAGCGCGCCGGTCCAACAGGCCCCGAGTAGTCCGCGTTGGGCGCTGAAGCAGCTGGACCGGGAGCTCCTCCTGGAAGCCTCGATCGTGCAGGCCTGGGTGACATTACCGGACAGGCCTGCCGACATAAACAATGAGGCAGGGTGGTTCCAGGAGGCCATGTCCAACATCTGCGACGTGGCAATGCCCCGCGTTCGGCCAAGAAGCGCCCGGAGTCAGGTGTACTGGTGGTCGCGAGAGCTAACGTCTCTGCGCGAGGCGTGCGTCGCTGCATGGCACCTGTACGCCAGGCATCGCAGGCTCCGCATCCGCCCACCGGATGCGGCAGCCATTGAGGCGGAGCTATATGAGGGGTACAGAGCGGCGAAGACCGCTCTCCGCGAGGCTGTCCTGCGGGCTCGCGAGGAGATGCTGGGGACTCTCGACAGAGATCCGTGGGGGCACCCTTACAAGATGGTCCGGAACAAACTCCGCCCCTGGGCCCCCCCACTGACGCAGAGTCTCCGGCCTGAGCTCGTGGAGGACGTGGTGAGCACTCTGTTCCCTTCGCGAGGGGAACATCCCCCCCCGCCTATGGCTCCGCCACCTGCGATGCTGGAAGCGGACCAACAGGACGACGACGACGACACTCCGGAGGTGACTGGGGTAGACCTGAGAGTGGCGGTACGCAGGCTCAGCGCCAAAAATACCGCCCCGGGACCCGACGGCTTGCCTGGCAAAGCCTGGGTCCTGGCCTCGGAGGCTCTCGGGCCCCGACTGGAGAGGCTCCTAAGCGCATGCTTGGAGAGAGGCCAGTTCCCGCTTCGTTGGAAGACGGGGCGCCCTGCGGACTCTCCGTCCGCATACCGGCCCGTGGTGCTGCTCGACGAGGTGGGCAAGCTCTTTGAAAGAGTCATTGCAAACCGCCTCGCCGAGCACCTTGCGGGGACTGGGCCGGACCTTGCGGAACACCAGTTTGGTTTCCGCAAGGGGCGCTCTACGGTGGACGCCATCATGCGCGTGAGAGCCCTCACGACGGGGGATGCGGTGTCCAGGGGTGGGGTTGTCTTGGCGGTGTCTCACGACATCGCCAACGCTTTCAACTCCATGCCCTGGAGCTGCATTAGGGAGGCACTCCGGTATCACCGGGTGCCGACCTACCTCCGTCGAGTGGTCGGGGACTACCTGACGGATAGAGCCGTTACCTACCCCGGTCGCAGCGGAGAATGGAACGGCGAGAGATGTCGTGCGGTGTCCCACAGGGATCGGTTCTGGGGCCGTCCTTGTGGAACATCGGTTACGACTGGGTGCTGCGCGCCGACCTCCCTAGCGGTGTCAGCGTGGTTTGCTATGCAGACGACACGCTGGTGCTGGCACAGGGGGGGTCGCACGAGGCGGCGGCTGAAGCGATGACACGCGGGGTTGCGATAGTCGTTGAGAGGATCCGGCAACTGGGTCTCGAGGTGGCATTGCACAAGTCCGAGGCCATGTGCTTTCATGGGCGTCGGAATGCGCCACCTCCGGGATCCTTGCTCAGGGTAGGAGGGGTATCCATCGGCGTCGAGTCGACTTTGAAGTACCTAGGACTCGTCCTCGACAGCCGGTGGAACTTCGTGGAGCACTTCCGACGTTTGGCCCCCAAACTGGAACGGACTGGGGCTGCCTTCAGGCGGCTCCTGCCCAACCTGGGGGGGCCGAACGCCTCCTGCCGGAGGCTCTACGCGGGAGTCGTGCGGTCCATGGCCCTTTACGGGGCCCCGGTGTGGGCGCGTTCTTTGAGGCGGCGAGCCGCCCACTATCTGAACGCGCCCCAAAAGCTGGCAGCCGTAAGGCTGGCCCGGGCGTACCGCACGATCTCCCGCGAGGTGGCGAGCCTCCTTGCCGGATTGCCGCCATGGGATCTGGAGGCGATAGTCCTCGCGCGCCTGCATGAATGGCGCGCGGAGGCGCTACGCCGGGGGGAAACTCCGCTGCAGCGACAAACTGTCGCTCAGCGGACAGACTTCCCCGCGGGATCTCATGGCGACATGGAGAGAGCGACTGTCGCAACCCCGCGCAGGGCACGCCACGATAGTGGCGATAAGTCCCCTCTTTGAGGAGTGGCTTGAGAGACGCCACGGCGTCCTCAACTTCCGCCTGACGCAGGTCCTCACCGGACACGGAGTGTTCGGGAGGTTCCTGCACCGAATCGGGCGGGAGGAAACGCCCGGGTGTTTCCATTGCGAGGATCGACCGGAGGACACGGTGGAACACACGGTGGAGGTGTGTCCCGCGTGGGCGGAGCACCGCCGTGTCCTCGAAGCGGCGATTGGCGGCGGCGACCTCTCGCGTCCGGCCCTGGTGCAAGCCATGGTCCGGAGCGAGACGGAATGGGACGCCGTCACCTCCTTCTGCGAAGCAGTAATGCTAGAGAAGGAGGTGGCGGAACGTGAGAGGGAGCGAACCTCTCAACGTCCCAGCCGCCGCGGGAGACGCCCCGGCCACCGTAGGCGCGGGCCTGTGGACGGTGGGCTATGGGCTAGCTCGCCGTCCGTCCGTCTAATGACGACAGGCCGTGTCGACGGCGCGTTCGTGTTCCACGCGCGCCTCAAAGAGAGTCAGCAAAAAGGAAGGGGTCCGTAAGGACCGACGCCGGGTTGCGGGACAGTTCGAAAGAGATACCGCGGCCCCGGAACACAAAGGGCGATGAAGGAACATGGATGGGTTTTAGTCAGTAAAAGTCTGACACTCCCTCCTGCTCCGCCCAGAGCGGGAGGAGTTATTTGATGATTTCCCATCCGAAAAAAAAAAAAAAAAAAAAAAAAAAAAAAGGCGTACATTGGTACAGGCGCGGATCCAGGATTTCCTTTAAGGGGGGCAATTTTTGAAAAATCTTAAAAAAAAAATTATAGGTAAACTTTTGATAATAAATGGTATCAGGCGTTACTTTACAGAAATCCATCCAAGTGCGAGTCGGACTCGCACACGAAGGGTTCCGTACCATTGACTATATTTAGTATTTGTTGTTATAGCGGCAACAGAAATAAATCATCTGTGAAAATTTCAACTGTCTAGCTCTCACGGTTCATGAGATACAGCCTGGTGACAGACAGACGGACAGATGGACAGACTGACAGACGGACAGACAGCGAAGTCTTAGTAATAGGGTTCCGTTTTTACCCTTTGGGTACGGAACCCTAAAAACTAGGCTTCAAGAGCGAGCGAAGCGAACTCGAAATTTTTTACAACATTGCCTCTGATAATTATGCTATAATTGCATAAACGTATATATCTCGCGGCAAGGGGGCTCCTAATTTATTTTTGTCTTCTGTATATATCGATCATGCAAAAATCCAATAGGAGTGCCAATCCAGAGGTGGAAAAAGGGAGCCTTTTTTTTCGCAGGGTTATACAATATCCTAATTTGAGTGATTCCATTTTACCTACGCTAAAATTTATTACGTGCTATGGCAACATGCAGGAATAGCTATAATTTAAAAAAAAAAACCTAAGCCTCTAGGGGCAGCTGCCTCCTCCTGGCGACGCCCATGACAAGATATACAACTAGAATATTTAGTTTCAATTCCGTCAAACTGGTTCAAGCTTGGCTAATGACGTATTTGGTCTGGCTCAGGGGGGGCATGCACCCTTTGCCCCCCCCCCCCCTGTATCCGCGCCTGCGTTGGTAAGACTATTATTGGTCAATGGTCAGTCTTTAGGGCCACAGCTATGGGCCACAGACTACTTTAAACGACTGTCAAAGAGCTACAAATGACAGCCGAGACTGGGAGAACGTGCATTCCGAGACAGGGAGGAAACTCCGTACCTATGTAATGGATGGTCACCCATCCACGGACCAACCTCAGCAATCGACCATTGTGCTATAATTTGTTAGGTAGTGAAACCTGGGTTTCCCCCCCAGCTATCAGTTAGGCAGTTATCGCCCCAGTCACTTAAAGTGCTGACCTTTCGAACTAATGTCTCAATAACAACAATACCTATTTTATTTGAGACGCATCGGAAAGTCCCACATCAGTATTGTAGGTAATAGTCATGACTATCTCGAATTTCAATCCTTATACGCTTACACGAATGCTAAGCGATACTAAACCAAAACATTATTTGGAGCTCCTTTATTTAGGCATTCCTTTAGAAGTCACTTAATGTTAGTGAAAATTGGCATTCGTTTATCTATCAGATTGGAATTGCTTTGACCATGCCCTTGTATGGGACGTTATCGCATCGAGAAACAAAGTGACAAACAGGACCAAAACCAACAACATCACTGCTGTATTTACCGAAGAGTTTGGCAGAGGATAAGTGCTCATTCACGTTGACTCGGTTCAACGTGAATGAGCATAAGCTCTAAGAAGTAGACTTACCCTACCCTGGTAGGTCGAAAAGCATGCGCCAAGGAGATCCTCGGCGCATGCTTTTCGACCTATGCAAATCTGCCTTATGGGTAAGTAATCGATCTAAAATTCTAAAGAGTTTTCGCAGAAAGAAACTGTTGAGGAAATGTTCGATGTAACTTTTGTAAATCGAACGAGAAGTTTCGCAATGGGCATCCGGTCATTCCAGGTAGTCTACGTAGGTTGTAGTAGCCAATGATATATAAACTATAGATACGTTGTCCGCACTCTAAAATGACAACATGAAATGAAGCCAATTGGCCACATCGCGCTTAGTTACGCACCAACCTGTCGCGCGACGCTACGTTTGTTTATAATTTAATAAATCCTGTGACGTGACTGAAGATGTATATTTATCTCCCTCTCGCAACAGGCATCCCGCCATTCGGTGTCATATTTTCTTTCTCTTTCTTCACGCTTATAAGTAGTTCTAGTATTTTCGCCGTTTTTAAGAGCTGCGATGTTGGTTCATGACGTGTCTATTATATAATACGTCATTGGTAGTAGCACAGTTTGACTACCCCGTTGGTTTTATGATCACTGGGCGGAGTCTTAGTTCGTTTTCCATGTCGGGCAAGGCGTTTGGAAATTGGCCGGACACCCGTGCCTCGAAAAGCATGATATCGCTGGTCTTGCGCCCGAACTCTGTCTGTTCATCGGACTGAGACAATTAGCGAAGAGAGAGTAGACCTGTGTCTGCGTTCACGATTGTGCGCTATATTATGTGTCCGCCATGATTGGGTGAAATTGCCGTAATTCAGTCAGGAGGTATAAAGGGTGTAAAACACCTCCGGGGTTGCGGGACTGTTCGAAAGAGATACCGTGGCCCCGGAACACAAAGGGCGATGAAGGAACATGGATGGGTTTTAGTCAGTAAAAGTCTGACACTCCGTCCTGCTCCGCCCAGAGCGGGAGGAGTCAATTTCCCATCCGAAAAAAAGGGTGTAAAACCTGTATATTAGTAGCAAAGTTTTAAAATCCTTGAAACTGTGGTCGTAGTACCTATGCATCTTTTCTAAGATAAGCGTATTTATGTATATACGTAATACTTTGCCGATAATGTAAATAGTTTACACACTTCATTCGATTTCCATAAAAATAAATGTCTAGAACAAGATGGAAGACGCATTATAGGTAGGATGTTGCCATAATAATTCTAGAAAATAAAATGTGTCACTATTTAATGATCTCATTCGAACAATATGATTCATTGAAAGAAACAGATGTCTTTAATTAAATAATGGAAAACGAGTAAACAATTCATTTTGTTTTTGTTGATCATCGAGGGTAAAGCTGGGTGTACAGTATTTTGGTTGGCTACTTAGGTATTTAATAAACGATCTCGTGTCAGCTCGTTCTTTATCTGATCCGGTTCATACGCCCCAAGTTGCGAGTTCAAACCCAGCGAGTCCTAATGTGAGTTTATCAAAGTTAGACGTACTTTCTAAGAAGTTTAATTTTAGAAAAAAGTAATTGACGAGGACGACAAACATAAACGTGAGGAAAACCTGGACCTAGGTCTGAAATAAATATCAACCCGGAATGAGCAAGCGTGATAATGAAGCTCTAGAAGTGGTTTACTACAAGCAAAAGTTATTACACTGGACACTTATTCTGACACCCATATTATGTGATGACCCATACGTGTAGCTACACAAAACAAAAATACAAAACCGCTAGAAACCTGCCAACATAGAATGGAAAGAAGTATACTTAACATAAAATTAAAAGACATTACAAACTAAAATTTATCATAGATGTAAAATACCAAATTAAGCAACCAAAGTGGAAAATAAGAAGCAAGAGATGAAGAGAAGAGAAGAAGTGACAGAATGGTTTCCTAAATATAAAACATAAAGGAAAGGCCGACCGTATCGTAGATGGGAAGATGACGTCAAAAAGGCAGCAGGTACGATTTGAATGAGGAAAGCAAGAGATCGGTGCTTGTAGGGAACACCTATGCGGAGGCTTATGCTGGAATGCAAAGTACCGGTGGTCAATAAGAAAAAGAAATCATATACTATACCTATATCTAGACATTCCTGCAGTAAGTGCAAATAAAATGATGTGTAACTTGTTAAATTATAAGGCTTTATCGTTATTAAAGCTAGCCTTCTAGACGCACACTGCAGGCGCATCTGGGGGCAGCGCAAAGCATTTCAATCAGATACTTAGCTATATCTCTGATTTAAAAGAGTGATGTAGGAAGATATTTGGAGTGCGGTGCAGCCCTCCTTAATCTGTGATAGTATTTACGGCTAATCTGTGTAAAATGGCAATGCGGGATGCCACATGTTTACGTGTGTGAAATCCCAAAACCGACAGATAGGTTTCTGAAAATAATAAAAGATGACTGTAATTGAATATTACTGCGTAATAATTTTACATTCATCTAACCGGCTGTGTGCACTTAACCTAATACATTAGCGATACCGAATAAACACCTCACTAATTAAGCAAAAATCTACATTAACTCATAGAACATACAGTCGTAAACGAAAAGACAAAGCAATTGTATTTCTCAGAAACCACGGCCTCTTGTTCAGAGCAGACAAAATTGCTTGCACAGTCCAGAATGTGACGATAAGGAAGATAACCTATGAACCTAACGTCCGGGCATATAAGAGGCAGTGATCAGCCCCGCGCACCAGTGTGTCACGAACACTGAGACAACATGATCGCCTTGCTACTGTGCGGACTCCTCGCAGGGGCGTACGCAGCCCCGCAGTTCGAATTCTCGTTCGGGCCCCCGCAAAGCAGATCACCATTCTTCTCAAACTACCACATGAGAAGTCATCCCTACGTCGATGACAATGTCTTCGACACTGGAAGGTTCTGGTCTGACCTCTCCAAAGAAATGAAGGAGCTGGACGACATGCTAGTGGCCTTCTCCCACCAGTTCCCCACCAGCGTGTCCCATGAAGGAGTCGAAGGTAACGAGTACAAGATAACAATTCCCCTGGCAGAGTTCGACGACAAAGACATCGTCGTGAAGGCCCGCCAAGGATTGCTGATGATCCAAGCGACCCACAAGTACACGGGAGGCAGTGAGAGGAGCTACTTGGATGTGAGGACTCTGCCCGACACTGTGAACGTGACTGGCAACTGGATCTTCGAGAATGGAGTTTTGAAGATTACATTCCCGTTGAAGGATGGAGCGGTCGTGGAGCCGACAGAAGTTATCTCAACAACCACGGAACAACAGTATGATACCACTGCTCGGCCATACTTCACAGGAAGTCGAGAAGACATTGAAACAAACGCTAGTGAAGGAGTTCAAGACGTTGATGTCGGCTTAGGGCGAGGGGACTTGAACAAAGAAAACGAGCTGAAAACCAATGAAATTCCCGACAGGAACACAGTGGAAGCCACTACCTACGCTGTAGATCTGAAAGACGAGGTTGAATTTGTTCCCGTTAGATATTAGAAAGTGTTTTTAATTAAAGTTTTTAGAACTAATTCCTGTTTCTCTTATTGAATAGTGATAACAAGTTTGTATTTGTGTTGTTTATGTTATTAGATAGCGAGACATACATAACTATAATAGTATATAACTGTTTCTTTTCAGTTATATTATCTAATATTTCTGTAATATAATAAGTAATGACGGTATAATCTTCACGCTTATCACGTAGTTCGATAACTTAATCACATTTGTAGCGCTTCACTTTTTTTTTAAATTCTTTATTCCTCTAGTTTGACAAATATAGATAGAACAAAAGATTTTGCTCTTTGTTGTGATTCCTGGATTTTACTATTACCTATTCAGTTACCAAAGGAACTTGTCAAAGGCTCTAAAGGAAGGTGTCGTGGGCATAATTCTCAAATGGTGGTAAGATATAAACTTTTCAAACTCTCACTTGCTACTCAATTCACCAAATAGTTGCAGGATCCTCTCTTTCATCATCTGCATAGCATTTTTCCAACCACATTGGGGTTGGCTTCCAGTCTAACTGCATGCAGCTGACTATCAGCATATTACATGAAGCGACTGCCTACCTGACCTCCACAACCTAGTTAGTAATAGTTACGATAAACGCAGGAGTCTCTCTTTCCCATAGAATAACATTGCGCCCGTATTATCTTAAGGGATAGGCAGATATGAACCCTAACTCTTATATTTTTTCCACATTTCGCCCGTTACATTTGAGTCATAAGTGATAGGGCAAGCCTATTTCTCAAAAACACTCTTTTGTCTATTGGACTTTGTTTGTAGACTAGAATAGGTCACAGGTCAGCCTTGTGTAAGTTCTTTGTTATAAAACATGGTTTTGTGACGTCACATCGCCTCTAGTTGGAAAGCCAGATATTTATCTTCTAATTGATCGGTATTTTGTTTATAAAAAAACATGTTTTTGTAACTATAATTCAAGAAAAGCAAATACATTTTGGGAAGGGTAAGTTGACCCTCTATAAACGTAATATCTGGAAATATGAAGAGTCAGTCGGTGAAGGCAATTATTGATGTTTTTTAGGGTTCCGTAGTCCTGACAAGGAAACCGATATCACTCCGTCTGTCCGAGGTTTGCTAAGAAATCGTTAGTACTAGAAAGCTGAAATGTTGTAGGGTGTGTATATAAATTACGCCGACAGTGGTAAAAAAAAATTTTGGAAAATATTTTTTTTACAGGTGAAGAGGGGATGAATTTTTTTCGTCCTCCCCATTGTGTGGGGTATCGTTGAATAGGTCTTTTGACTTACTTTATGGCTCAGGGGTTGCTAATACTATTTTTCTGTTGTGTATGATTTAATGCTCAATTCACGAAATATTAAACTATAAAGTGCAAGTTTTTGTTCCAGTAGGGCGTCCCCCCCCCCCTCTAAAAGCTAAACTGCTGGCTTGAAAAATCTGAGAAAATTCATGATGATAGTGCATTTCATGAACTTTAAAGGAAAATTGTACCAAATACAAAATCCTTTAGAATAAATCGTTCTATATTGTGATAACGGGATACTCATCATCTGCCTAGCCTATCTATCTATCTACAGGGTGTAAAAGACCTCATCACGAAGCCGTCAACCAAGCATTCTGTACATCAAACTAAGTAACTTTACGCAAAAATTATTGCTGGGAAACGACTTTTTTTTTGGGGTGAAAAATCTTTTTTTGTTGTAGAACTCAATGTAACGCACTCAAAACATTGTGCTGATGGATGCATTGAATAGTATGGGGGTTGAAAAATCTTACATTAGGTATGGTGTAGAACAAAAAAATGATCGCAATGACGGGGAGAACAAGTGCATTTCGACTTCGTTAAAAGGTGTTTTACACCCTTTATATCTATCTGCCTAGCCTTTTCTCAACTATGTTGGGGTTGGCTTCCAGTCTTACCAGATTCAGTTGAATACCAGATAACGAGCTATTACGGAACCCATTACTGCGCGTGGCCCGACACTTACTTGGCCGGGTTTTTTGATATTGATATGGTGCTAAAATTCATCTATTCGAACAAAATTTTGTGATGGTTGTTTATACTCAATTAAGAAACTATGAGTATCTGCTTAAATGGGAGTGATATGAAAATTCGGATGACGTTGTTCCGACCGCACGCTATAGGAATTGATACGAAAATTCGAATGACGTTGTTCCAACGCACGACATTTCGAAAAAAATAACGAGTGGTACGCCAGTTCGTTAACACGTTACGTCGAAAACTTGGATACGGGAGAGTGTAACACAATAACACACAATGTTTCGTGTGAAACAACTTTTGTTCCATATGTTCTTGAAAAAAAAAAAAAGTTATGTATTTCCAAAAGTCATCATCATTCTCTTGCCCTTATCCCAATTCATTTGTGGTCGGCGCAGCATGACTTCTTCTTCCATACTTCTCTATGTTTCGTCATCTCATCAGACACTTCTTTTCTTGCCATATCATTCTTCACACAGTCCATCCATCGTTTCTTTGGTCTTCCTCTACTCATATACCCATCCACATTCATACTCAAAACTTTCCTCACGACATTTTCCTCATCCCTCCGCATCACATGCCCATACCACGACAACCGATTACCACACAACTTTTCAGTCACCGGCGCCACTTTCAGACTTCCTCTTATCTCTCATTTCTAACTTTATCCATTCGCGTAACACCACACATCCCCCTTAGCATCCTCATCTCCGCGACATGCTCCTTTCATTCATCCCTTTTGTGGCCTAACATTCTGATCCATACAAGACAGCAGGTCTAACCATTGTTTTATAAATCTTCCCCTTGAGTTTAAGGGGAATGCGGGAGTCGCAGATTGTTCCCGTGACCTGCCGCCATTTCATCCATCCCGTGTTAATTCTGTGCTTTACACTACGATCTATTTCGCCATCGCTTTGCACGAGTGAACCGAGATACCGAAAGTCGGAGCAGACAGGAAGAGGTGCGCCATCTAACGCTATGGCTCCAGAACTGGAGAGACCGCCGAAATCGCAGAACATGTATTCCGTTTTACTTCTGCTGATTTTCAAGCCAACATTCTCCAGTTTCTGTTGCCATTTCTCCAGAAAAAAAAAAAAATATTGTATTTCCAAAAGTCATCATCTGCTTAGCCTTTTCCCAACTACGTTGGGGTCGGCTTCCAGTCTAACCGGATGCAGCTGAATACCAGTATTTTACTTGCGACTGCCTATCTGACCTCCACAACCCAGTTCATACTGAGTAATACGGTACTCCCTTAATTCTCCTAAAATTTTTTGTCCGAAAATCATTATCCATAATACGTTTGCTATAAACTTCAGTAACCATAATGTACAAAATCCCGAAATTTTGTTTTACATAATTATCCTTATTTCTAAAACTGTTCTGTCATAATATCGAATACTATAATAATTAAATCTTCTAATTTTACATGCCATAAAGTCAAATGTCCTAAGTATTTTATTATATAATGTGTATTATTCCGAATGTTCATATGAGTATAATTAAATTTTTGGTCCTAAAACATTTGCTAAAAATTAGGTTTTAGTGACAGAAACGAATCGCTGTAAATCCGACCCCACGCAGTCTTGTTTGCCCTACCCCGAGAGTGTAATTTAAAATCGCGTAGGCGCGGAGGAGCGAGGCGGCCCTCGAGTTGAGGAGCAGGTGGTTGTAACACTCGCCGCCGCTGCTGAGGCTGGCCGGTTTGCCGGCCAGCTAGCCGAAGCTACGGTGGTGAGCGTTAAACACATCTGCGACGATAAGCTCGCGTGGGACCGCCGGATCCCCGCAGCGCCGGAGCCGTGACAGAAACCATGCCTGCTGCATGTTGCTTGCTCGCTTGCATGCTGCATGCTTGCTTGCATACTGTATGCGTGCTTGCATGCTGCATGGTTGCTGCAAGCTTGTTGCATGCTTGCTGAATGCTTGCTGCATGCTTGCTGAATGCTTGCTGCATGCTTGCTGAATGCTTGCTGCATGCTTGCTGCATGCATGGTGTATGTTTGTTTGATTGATTGATTTTCTGCCTTTTAGTTACTACTGATATGAAATGTATGCCAAAAGAAGATTCTAACTGTGAACTTTCTGCGATATTATGATGGTTCTACTTTTTAATTCTTACAAATTTCCTAAGAGCAATATTGTATAAAAATGTGTTATAGCATAGCAAAAGCTAAGTAATACCTTACCTGTAGTTACCCGTAATTACAGACACAATTAAAATAACAATGTTCTGTTCCCTTTTGGGAACGTCTGGGAACATACCGGTTTGTTTTAAAAATATTATTAAATCAAAACATTGAATATTTTTTTGAATTTAGGATTTATAACTACATATTATTGAAAACGGTTTTTAGTCTTTTGTATATTATTGATTGTAATATTTATGACAAACGGGCTTAGGGCATATTGTATTTAGGGATTTCAATTTTATGGCATGTGATATTATGTGATATTAAGTTCGGGTAAGTTATCATTCGGACAAATGATGATTAGGGCAAAAAATGTTATGGCACTTTAAATTATGAATAAAAAAGTTAGGTAATACAAAAGAGAACCGGGTAATACGATACCACTTGGTAAGACTGGTTGTCAGACTTTTTAGGCCACTGACTACCTATAACGACTATCAAAGATGGACAAATGACAGCCAACAAGCCAACAGCCAACAGCTTAACGTGCTTTCCGAGGCACGGAGGAAACTCGGTATGTAAGGGTGCTCACCCATCCACAGACCAACCTAGGCAAGCACGGCTTAACCTAAAGATCGACCCGAGTGGCTGTTATTATTTAGCCACGAGCTCCTCTCCTTGTATTTCCAAAAGTCATACAACAAAAATTGTTCAGTATCATGGTCTGAGTCAACACACGAGAGGATGTGGGTTTATTATGTTACACCTTGTTGTTGTTAATATGTTACCCATTTGTTCTGGCTTTTAATATGTTATTTTATTTTATGTCAATAACAGATTCAACCTTCAGGTAGGAGGAAGGTCAAGACAGGACACTCCATACCAAGTAGAATAAAAATGAGGTCATCTACAACGTGCTGAACGTGCTCTCTCATTTGGCTTAGATACCTACTTACTTCTGCTTATTAAGGAAATTATGCAGACAGAGAATCGGAGGATAAATTGTCTCTTAATTACGCATCAAACAATATTTATTTAGTTTTGTTTAATTCTGAGAATTGATAAGCCAAAATTTAGTACAATGACTTATTTTCGGGTTATCATGTTTTGACATTTAAGTCGGGTTGTTGATTTTTGTGATTTCATTTACATAAACTCACACTTTTTCCCCAATGGGGGTAAGCAGAAACCACAAAACGCCACCTGCAACGATCCTTACCCTCCTTTCGACTCATCCAGATCATCTGCCTAGCCTTTTCCCAAGTTTTATTGCGATCGGGTTCCAGTCTAACCAGACGCAGCTGAATACCTGTATTTTACATGAAGCGACTGCCTATCTGACTTCCACAACTCAGTTAGTACTGGGTAATATACCCCTTGGTAAGACTGGTTGTCAGACTTTTTGGGACACTGACCTACTACCTGTAACGACTGTCACAGATCTACAAATGACAGCCGGGACCGACTGCTTAACGTGCTTTCCGAGGCACGGAGGAAACTCGGTATGTAATGGGTGGTCATCCATCCACAGACCAACCTAGGCAAGCACGGCTTAACCTAAAGATCGACCCGAGCGGCTGTTATTATTTAGCCACGAGCTCCTCCCTTTCGAATCATCCACGTTCATACAAAATCCTGGCCAAAATACACGCACCCTGGGCTGCGAGTAGGTACTACGCACCTGTCTTTTCTGAAGAATAACACCAATAAAAGTTTATATTATTTATCCTTCTAAGGCGTCCCCTCCCGGCGTTTTATGATATCACTAGCTGACGTCCCGCGGTTTCACCCGCGTAGTTCCTGTTTCCGTGTGAGTACGGGAATAAAATATAGTCTATAGCACTCACGAATAATGTAGCTTTCTACCAGCGAAACAATTTTTAAAATTGGTTCATTACTTCCGGAGATTACCCCCTACATACAAACTTACAAACATACAAACTTACAAACAAATGTTACCTCTTTATAATATTAGTATAGATTGAATAAAGTAATGAATAACTGTTGATGAAACTCAATAAGGAACTAGTGATTATAAAAAAACAACACTGGTTCCATCATGCAACTGTTAATGATACTTACTAGTGTCAATGAAGGACATTGACTCAGCTATCTTGTATAAGTATAATGATGTATAAGTATAGGACCGGCAAGTATACCAACAGTTCACCTGGTTACCAGCACCATCGACGAATGGCAAGGCTGTAAGAGGTAGCCATAGTATCGACTAATAACTGTTATTTCATCGGTACCTAATAAATACGTGAGGAAACCGGCAGGTCCTAGAACAAAAAAATCGAAGATGTGTGACGTCCACCAACCTGCACTGGACCCGTGGGATGGAGCCCAGCCCTAGCTCCCACAGAGAAGAGGTATCAAGGGGAAACTGATTTAGTGTTGCTTCATTTAGTGTTGTTCCCTAGTTGTACTGTACGTGTCTTTTTTCAACGATCACTATAAAAATGAACCTGTCAATGTCAAACATCACGTCTGCAATCCCCAAAGGGTCAATTTAATTCTTTATTGCACATCACATGTGTTTAACAAGATCATATTATTTAAAATAAAGTTCACATGTCGAGCACAACAATTTATAATATTAGACAGTAAAAAAATGTAAGTTCATTCAAATAAGTAAATAATGTCAAACGATAAAATAAAATAAAAGGATAAAATAGAGAATGAAATAAGAAAATCGTATAGAATAAAGTTATAGTCAAATACATCTCATTCATTCTCATATCGGTCATTAGAATAATAATCGAAATACAATCATGTCAATAAGATAAATAAAAAAAAGTCAATAAATAAAATAAAATTAAAGTACTAGGGGTTAGGCAGAGGTGTACCTAATAGTACTACCTCAAATTAGCAACTCTATTTGTGGTGGTATATAATAAATAATAATATTATATAATAATACTGTAAGAATAAAGTTCTAATCAGCTTGCACTACAAAGTGCTTGTTACGTCAGTCACTGCAGGCTTAATAGTGCGAAATGAGTGGTTTTTATTCTTTATAAAATCAAATTAACGTCTTTTGGAAAAAATAAAAAACATAAGACCTGCTTTATAGTTAGTTCAGTTAGTATGAAAAGTTTCATGATCTAATTTGAAGTACTTTTTGAATACCAGTAGTTTATTGTTCGATTTGGAGGTAACTTTGGATTTTTTTTCTATCGAGAAAATTTTATGGAATCGTGTTTTCGACATACATGGGATCTGACATTAATCCTCAACGTTACCATATATTTATTTCAAAATTAATGCTGCAGTATTTTAGGCGTAACGGAGGATCATGTTAAGCCATTTGAGGTAGTATAGGCCCTTAAGTTAAAGTCCCGTGTAAGAGGGGGTCAGGGGGCGAGTTTATTCTGTTATTGTTTGTTGACTCCGTGGCAGCTACTGAGAAATTCCCGATGGAAAAATCCAACAACACTTTGCCCGCCTCTTAAAACTAAATCAATTTGAACATTATAAACCAAACAGATACTAAATAATCTTCAGTTAAGGGTCCCTACAAGAAATTAAGTCATTTTGAACATTTTTGATCTCTCCTTGTGAGAAAGGCAAGAAGAATTTGAACCTGCTTTATTTTTATTATAAGAGTCAGGTTCTTATTCTTGTCGACTGCGGGAACAATTGTTTTAAATAATGTATATATTAATGGCAATCACCCATATGCAAAACCCCTTTTCTGCAAAAGTAACGAGCGAGTGATGTTTGTGGTTCCCTAAACAAAGAACTACAAAATATTCTGAATATTAAAAAATATGAATAACATCAATATATGGTCTACTCGTAACATACGGGAAAACATTATTGATTTCTATACGAAATATAGCAGAAAAAAAATGTTGAAAATACTTAATTTATGGAAAACGTCGGGCCAAAAGGGTATTTTTTTCTATACCTTAGAAACACTTTAAAGAAAATTTAAAAATTACTCATTAATCTCAAGGTAGCCCTTTATTAGAATCTGAATTTTAATTTATAAATAAACAATAACTTCATTTCGTAAATTAAATGCAAAGTGAACTATATAATCGACCGCGCAAACCCGCTCCCGTCAGTAACGAAAGGGCTCTCCCAGCGTGAGGACGTATCACTTTGCTTCGCAAGCGCTCGCGAGTTATTACGTGAATATATTTCCGAGATATACACAGACTACCAGATTTCGATCCAGTATTTATATTATAAATTATTAAACTTTTTGATTGTACATATTTAGATAAGATTTTTTTTTGACGTTGGTTGTTTATTATGATTGGTAATATATTTTTTGTTTTTTACGGATTCGTATAGAGGAGGCTCGGGAAAGTAAAAACCAGTTTTCAAAAGTTGACCTACTTGTCCCCCTTCTCCCCCTTTTAGGCGGATCTCGGAAGTTGAGAGACTTGAAACATTTTTTTTTTCAGATTCATATAAAGGGGCAACGCGTTAGTCAAAATCATTTTTCAAAACTCCCCACTCTCCCCCCCTTCACCCCTCCCCCCATCGTATCTCGGAAACTAGGACACGTAGCGGCTTTTTGATTTTGACTATAAATTATTAATGAGGAGCGTTTAAATTTGTAAACGGAGGGTATCCTCCCCTCCCCAACATCCCCTAAAAATAAAAGGGCTATAACTTCGTAACGGTCAGAGATAGCCATTGGGTGTTTGAACAAATATTATAGTAGGCGTCGAACCTTGTCTGGTGGTAGGTAGGTTCTGAGTGGAGCGAACCTGCGAGACCGAGTGGTGCGAAGGGGGAAGGTGGCGAGCGAAGCGAGCCGGCGCGGTGACCTCCGCAGCGTAACGAAGGTTGAGTGGGTGAAGCGTAACTCAGGGCGACGACAAGCAAACTTTAGGGTAGTGTTTTTTTTAATGGGTCTGAGTTTTTAAATAAGGTTTTTTTTATAGGTAATATTTTTTTAAATTGGTTTTTAGAATTTTTTAGTGGTTCTTAAGGGTTTTCATAGTGATAAAGGGGTAGTTGTAACGGATTTCCCAATTATTTTAAGGATTCCTATGGATTCTCAAAATTTTATGTTGGTAAGGAATACTTCTCAAGAACACGACAAAAAGCGAGCTGCGCGCAGCTCGCGCACCCACGCAAATACTAGTATTAATATAATGTAGAAGTAAGCAAGTTTTGGGGTCGCTGATTATGAATATGACATCAAAATGAAAATCCAAGATGACGTCGACGAAAATTTTCGGTTTTTTCTTCATAGGTGTTATTTTCGTGATTTTTGGGGTTGCTGGTTACGAAAATGAGGTCAAAATGAAAATCCAAGATGGCGCCGAGGAAATTTTTTGATTTTCCGTCATGGGTGTCGTTTTCATGGTTTTTGGGGTTGCTGGTTACGAAAATGAGGTCAAAATGAAAATCCAAGAAGGTGCCAGATTTTTTTTCGGTTTTTCCGTCATGGGTGTCGTTTTCATGGTTTTTGGGGTTGCTGGTTACGAAAATGAGGTCTAAATGAAAATCCAAGATGTCGCCGAGAAAAACTTTTGTTTTTCCGTCATGGGTGTCGTTTTCATGGTTTTTGGGGTGTTGGTTACAAAAATGAGGTCGAATGCAAATCCAACATGGCGCCGAGAAAAAAATTCGGTTTTTCCAACGTAGGTGTCATTTTCATGGTTTTTGAGGTCGCTGATTATTTTAATTTTTTTGCTTCCTCGGCGCCATCTTGGATTTGCATTTCGACTTCAGTTTCGTAACCAGCAAACCCAAAATCCATGAAAACGACACACATGACGGAAAATCAAAAAAATTTCTCGGCGCCATCTTGGATTTGCATTTCGACTTCATTTTCGTAACCAGCAACCCCAAAAACCATGAAAACGACACCCATGACAGAAAATCAAAAATTTTCCTCGGCGCCATCTTGGATTTTCATTTTGACCTCATTTTCGTTACCAGCAACCCCACAAACCATGAAAACGACACCCATGACGGAAAATCAAAAATTTTCCTCGGCGCCATTTTGGATTTTCATTTTGACCTCATTTTCGTTACCAGCAACCCCACAAACCATGAAAACGACACCCATGACGGAAAATCAAAAATTTTCCTCGGCGCCATCTTGGATTTTCATTTTGACCTCATTTTCGTAACCAGCAACCCCACAAACCATGAAAACGACACCCATGACGGAATATCAAAAATTTTCCTCGGCGCCATCTTGGATTTTCATTTTGACCTCATTTTCGTTACCAGCAACCCCACAAACCATGAAAACGACACCCATGACGGAAAATCAAAAATTTTCCTCGGCGCCATCTTGGATTTTCATTTTGACCTCATTTTCGTTACCAGCAACCCCACAAACCATGAAAACGACACCCATGACGGAAAATCAAAAATTTTCCTCGGCGCCATCTTGGATTTTCATTTTGACCTCATTTTCGTAACCAGCAACCCCACAAACCATGAAAACGACACCCATGACGGAATATCAAAAATTTTTCTCGGAGCCATCTTGGCGTTTCATTTTGACCTCATTTTCGTAATCAGCAACCCCAAAAACCATGAAAACGACACCCATGACGGAAAATCAAAAATTTTCCTCGGCGCCTCTTGGATTTTTATTTTGAGTTTTTGACCTCATTTTCGTTATCAGTGACCCCAAGTAAACCATGAAAATTACAACTATGACTTAATAACCAAAAATTTTTCCTGGCGCCATCTTGGATTTTCATATTGACCTCATTTTCATAATCAGCGACCCCGAAAACCATAAATGACACCCATGATAGAAAAAACAGAAGTTTTCCTCGGCGCCATCTTGGATTTTCATTTTGATCTCATTTCGTTATCAGCGTCTCCTCAACCATGAAAATGACATCCATGACAGAAAAACAAAAAGAAAAAACCACCTTCAAGTATAAATAACAGGGGTATGTTATGTTTACTCTACAGAGTGAACCTCAGTGGCCATTAAGTCGCGCTAAAGTCCAGTTTCGCAAGTTTCCATTCGCGCAAGAGTCCATTCGCGCAAGTGTCTTGGCGCGCAAATGTCCGTTCGCGCATAAGTCTAATCGCGTAAAAGTCCATTCGCGCAAGTGTCCAGGCGCACAAAAGTCCGTTCGCGCATAAGTTCAATCGCACATTTGTCTTTTCGCGCAAATGGGTTCGCGCAAGTGTCCTTCGCGCAAATGTTTTTCGCGCAAAAGTCCCAGATCCAGAAAAATTAAGTTTGTCCTTTAAAAAGTTTGTACGGAACCCTCAGTGCGCGAGTCCAACTCGCACTTTTATTTATCATTTTGTAAAATGTTTATATGTATCTAAATTCTTCTAATACAAAATTAAACCATTTTTATTTTGATTGTGATAAATATACAGTAGACACACATTCCAGACTTTTATTTTTAAGCCGTACTGACTTTATAAAAGGCTCACAAAAGTTGTACTTTGTCCATATTTTTTATGTGCCAGTTTCTGAGCAGAGAAAAAAAAAAGTCGAAGGCTCCTAATGAATTAATCTTTTGTTTTCCATGTTAGCTATTAATACCTTGTTAATATTGGGCCTTTGAAATAGTGAATATATTTGGAATTTAACCAAAACGAACTGCTATAATTATATCTCTAACTTCTAATTTCATTCAACAATAAAATGTGTCCACCCCAAGTCGAGTTCATTTTTTATTTATTTCATCCTATCTGTGCTTTTTATCGTGAAATTTATGTAATGTGTAAAATAAATGGAGTTAAAACTACTGTTTTAATGGAAATTATAATAAAACTGACCATCAATTAAATAAATATGATTTGAAAAACAAATGTGTCCAACACGTTTCACGTGTGTTACAATCAGTTTGTTACGTAGTAGTTTACTTGCATTATAAGCTAGCAACACATGGTATCCATTTTTTGTGATGGCAACATTACTATTTGCAATATGACATGTCAGTGTGTTGTCGGACATCTTGGTTTTTGTGCAAGAGGCAGTGCTCCATGAGTGTTACTTTTCGTCCTTAGATTTTCGAAACTTTTCGGAAGCAATTTCGCGTGGTAAGAAGTAAAAGATGTTTGTTTCGGATATGGGCAGTTGAAAAGGATAATTATATGATCAAATAAAGCAGTTTAGTACAGATTTGAATTGCATTTTAAAGATGCTAATGACTTTTTAGGTTATATTACTCACGAGTGTTTGTTCACGTGTGTTGCGTGTGTTACGAAATTGTGTGACGTAACACACTAGAAACTCATAAAGTTTAGTTCATATGGCAATGTTATTGAGAAGTCCACTAATAGGTATGCATGCAGTCCTGAAATGTGCATTTGGATAAACTACCTACTTAGTATTTTATTCAATTAATATCATGTAAATTAATAATTACAATATTTCCAGTGTGTTACATATTTCTAGTGTGTTATTGTGTGTTACAAGTTCCCGTGTGTGATGGTACACTTTTTATGAGCCTGAGCCAATTATGTATCATAAAATAATATCGTAGGATCAAAATGGTTTAGGCGATCACTACGCTCGATCTGCACCCGTGTGTGCGTGTATCTGCATGAAAAATGCACACAAACATAGGATCGCAACGAATTTGCCTAAACTCTAGCGACTGAATTTTTGGAAGGGGCTCTTAACAAGTATTTACTTAACTAACAGTATAACAAGAGTAAGATAACGTATAATGCTTGGTGTTGGACCGATAATTAGAGACATTAGCTCTAATGTGATAACCTGATATATTGCCCCGATCTGTTCGCTCAGACGACTAACTGTCTGAGTAAGCTTGTAGTAATGACATATTATTAGGTATTATGTTTGTCTTTGTGTTGGGCCCAGTGGCTATGGCTTCGCCTCTCATGCACGAAGTTGTACCTTCAAATCGTGTACCCTATACATTGTGTTTTTTTTTTTTAATTCATTTATATATATACATAATAAATATATATAACATTTGTTTTAGACTTTCACGGTTTTTCACTACACTTAAAGTACTTACGGGCCCTGATTTTCTTTATTTATGAGAAAAATATAGTAAAATGATAACGATTTGTTTTTTTTTTTGTTGATATTGTTATAACGTTTTTTTTTTCTTTTTTTCTGTATTCCCGCGATCATGATGCTTGCAACAGCGTCGAAATATTGGGAGCTCATAAATAAAGAAATTCACGGATATTATCCCGTATGTACTTTAAGTCTAGAGGGTGTAAAACACCTCTTAACGAAGCCGATAAGCACTTGTTCTCCTCGTCATTGCTATCATTTTTATGTTCCACACCATGCCTGGGAACCTTCTAGTTACGGAGATATTGGGGGTTAAAGTTCCAACTTTTTGACAAGTTTTTTTTTAAAATACAAGTTTTTAATGTAAGATTTTTACTTTAAACACCTCCACGACCCCCGTAATATTCAATCCATCCATCAGCACAATGTTTTGAGTGTTTTGTGTGTGTGTGTGTGTTTTGTGTTACATTGAGTTCTACCACAAAACATGATTTTTCACCCTAAAATAAAAGTAGTTTCCCAGCATTATTTTTGCGTAAAGTTACTTAGTTTGATGTACAGAATGCTTGATTGACGGCTTCGTGATGAGGTCTTTTACACCCTGTAGAAGAATTCATAACGAAAAGGGAACGCCATCTATTGAATTTCACTACAATTTCTAACTACTTGGGTCCAAATCCACTCCAGTAAAATTGTTCTCAAGCTCTCACATAAGTTCAGCACGATTTTACTAGATGCCGCTTTTTTTACATTTGCTTTATTTCGTGGGCTAACCTGGCACTATGAACCTTCATAAACCTTTTTACCATGTAACTGCTTTTTATTTTGAGTTCTCGATATTTCGACACTTTTGCAAGCAGCATGATCACGGATAAACTGAAGTTATTGCGGGTGAGTGATAGCAATCCCAAATATCGGAAACTCAAAATACTTACATGGTAGGTAAATAAGGTAAAAATATCCCGTTTTAGTGTTAATAGTTCAAATACTTGTACATAAAGATACGTTTACAAATACCCGCGATATAATAGCGATATAATAGCCCGCGAAATTAAAAAAAATCTTACGTTTTTTGCAATTTGCAGGCCAGTGCTAGGTTGTATGTTGATTAAAATATTGTTCGCGGCTGTAAGACGTATGTAGTTACAGAATTATAATCATCAAAATCTATACATACATATAATAAATCTGTAGAAAAGTAATTTTTGTACATTGAAGAAATTGAAACAAAAAATAGCCAGCGTGTGAAAAGATAAGTAAAAGAACCCATTTCCATCATTTTTGAAATTTTTGTCTGTTTGTTTGTGCGCACATCACGTAAAATCTACGAATTCAATGCTGACAATGTTTATACATAAAAATTGTGTGTAACTTGGGGTATGATTTAGTGTTTGTTTCATTGAAATCGGTCAATTCTATCAAAAGATATATGAACTTAAAGTTTTCAAGAAGAACTAATCATCAAATGTAAGATACATACATGCAGCGACATCTGTTGAACTAAAATGATACCAATGACTAAAAATGTGCTCACCACAGTCATAAATTTTAAATCGACTGACTGAAAAAAATTTATAGCATAGGTAACATACTTTAGCAGTTTAACATTTTGGTCGAAAGACGGCGTTGTTTATTTCACTCCATTTTCTGAATTGAATGACCCTCGCCCGTGTCAGTTGCCTATTTTTTGTTTTTTTTTTTCGGATGGGAAATCATCAAATGACTCCTCCTGCTCTGGGCGGAGCAGGAGGGAGTGTCAGACTTTTACTGACTAAAACCCAGCCATGTTCCTTCATCGCCCTTTTGTTCCGGGGCCACGGTATCTCTTTCGAACAGTCCCGCAACCCCGGCAGACATCGGTCCTTGCGGATCGGCCCTTCCTTTTTGCTGACTCTATTTTAGGCGCGCGTGGAACACGAACGCGCCGTCGACACGGCCTGTCGTCATGAGACGGACGGACGGCGAGCTAGCCCATAGCCCACCGTCCACAGGCCCGCGCCTACGGTGGCCGGGGGCCACGTGGTTGCCCCGGAAGCCCGGGGCGTCTGCCGCGGCGGCCGGGACGTTGAGAGGTTCTCTCCCTCTCACGTTCCGCCACCTCCTTCTCTAGCATTACTGCTTCGCAGAAGGAGGTGACGGCGTCCCATTCCGTCTCGCTCCGGACCATGGCTTGCACCAGGGCCGGACGCGAGAGGTCGCCGCCGCAAACGTGTCAATTGCCTCAAGATTGGTTTTTTAACCGACGAAACAAAAAGAAGGCAGTTCTCAATTCGACGCGTATTTTTTTTATATATGACCACGGATAACTTTTACAGAGAAGTCCGTACATGGTCCTTTTGTTTGTAAAAAGCGTAGGTACATCTCAAAGTTGGTCCCATTTATAATTGAAAAATCGTGTTTGGGCTAATTTCTTGCACCTTTGATGAGAACTTTCGACCTAGCTGGAGTATGACTGTCATCGAGTGTCTAAGGATGAAGGAGGTGGCGGAACGTGAGAGGGAGAGAACCTCTAAACGTCCCGGCCGCCGCGGGAGACGCCCCGGGCGTCCGGGGCCACCACGTGGCCCCCGGCCACCGTACGCGCGGGCCTGTGGACGGTGGGCTATGGGCTAGCTCGCCGTCCGTCTGTCTCATGACGACAGGCCGTGTCGACGGCACGTTCGTGTTCGACGCGCGCCTCAAAGAGAGTCAGCAATAGGAAGGGGTCCGCAAGGGCCGATGCCTGCCGGGGTTGCGGGACTGTTCTAAAGAGATACCGTGGCCCCGGAACACAAAGGGTGATGAAGGAACATGGATGGGTTTAGTCAGTAAAAGTATGACACTGCCTCCTGGTCCGCCCAGAGCGGGAGGAGTCATTTGATGATTTCCCATCCGAAAAAAAAAAGGCTGTCGAGGTAAGCCCTTTTTTGGAAAAACATAAGTAGATTATTTTAGCGATTAATGCAAATATATCGAAGAAATTAAATTGTTACCCACTTGGATCTACGTAGGTATATATCTACTAATATTATAAAGCTAAAGAGATTTTGGTTGGTTGAACGCGCTAATTACAGGAAAACTTTTAGTGTTGAATAGTTATCGAGGATGGCTATAGGTTATCTAACATCACGCTATAATTAAAAGGAGCGGAGCATCAATGATAAATGTTGCAAAAACAAGGAAAATTTATTTCTTTCGAGAGCTTCCTTTGCGGGCGCTGCATAAACGGTTAAAGTTGCGCAACAATCATGTATTAGGGAATTGTTCGTTTTAAAGCGTTCTAAAAAAAACCGCGATAGCATTATGTCTATCTTTCAAGGTTGACTCCACTCTCTCTAACCCTCTCTCTCTCATGTGACGCAGACGAAGTTGCGCGGGTCAGCTAGTCATCAATAAAATCCTCATATCATCCTATACAAAAAAAATGTGACTATTTTGCCGTTTTTTGCTCGATATTAATAACGGCAACAGGAAGACGCTTTAAATATTTACAGAATATTTAGTTGTATTTTCATATTGAAAATAAATATATGTCCCCAGCCGTGCCCGATCGGGCACGGTGCATTGTTATTTTAATTGTGTCTCTAATTGCGTATATCTAAGTGCTACATTAAAATAAATCTTTATGGGTCTCCCCATACAACAAACGTGATTTTTTTCCGTGTTGTCTAATGTTGTATAGATAATCGTACGGAACCCTTCGTGCGCGAGTCCGACTCGCACTTGGCCGGTTTTTTCTATGAATTACAGTCCTCCGAGTGACAGGTAGGTGACGCGGATAGGATATTCCAAGCAAGTTAGCTTAGAATATCCTATCCTATCTTAATAGGTGTTAATAGAAACACGGATTCCTATGAGACGTACCTATATTAACTAATTGTTATACGTAAGTAAGTCATAGAAAAAGGCCGTTAAATAAACGAGTTTCTATAGTAGGGCCTAATGTTATTGACCTTTGATATTACCCACTAATGTGCTCTGATTTACTGCGATCGCGAAAGCTGACTGCGTAAGCACTATAAATTAGATTAGCACGAGTTATTAGCCGCGGTTGTGGTTACAAATACACTAAACAACCATATATTACGTCTATAGTCTCCGCTAGATAAGTAAGAATTAAAGGTCATTAACACGCATACATTCATTCAAATAAATAATTCCGAAAACAGAAATAATGACATAAAACTGTCCCGAAACGACCTTTATCGTGATCCTTGACTTTTTCTAGTAATCAAAAACGATTCATAATGTATTGTCGGGGTACCTACGCAGAGAAATTAAGGAACGAGCAATGACCTTTAATTCTTACTTATCTGGCGGAGATTATATAAGTGTAGAATATTCCAACATTTAGATTTAGGATGAAGGTAAGCGAGTTACGTGGCTGCGGGACTGTTCGAAAGAGATACCGTGGCCCCGGAACACATAGGGCGATGAAGGAACATGGTGGGTTTTAGTCAGTAAAAGTCTGACACTCCCTCCTGCTCCGCCCAGAGCGGGAGGAGTCATTTGATGATTTCCCATCCGAAAAAAAAAAGGTAAGCGAGCTAATTAAGCATGAATACCCCAACTTAACCTACAATCAGCCTTCTGTAGGATGCTGTTGTCTGCAGCCACCATTTTAAGCTCGCCGGTCCAAGCTTGGGGGTTCCATTATTACGCTAGCCGATACACGGACTCTTCGTCAGGAGTCGTTTTATCTATCGGCCATCGCTCCTTCACCAGCTCACGGATACTTCAGATTGCTTAGTTAAAAGCTATGTCGGTATTCCAGGTTTTTTTTTTTCGAATAGTTTCATTTTGAAAAGATGCATTCTTTGAATTCCAAATGCAGAAAAGGAATGCATCTTTTTAGATGTAATCTGTAGAGGTAGTAAGTAAAGGTAGAGGTAGTGTAGTTGGTGCCAGTTTACATGAGAATATCGGTCATTGACCCACCTACATTTATTAAATTTCTTAATTTTGAAAACCAAAAATAAGCCTGTTCAAGTCTGGAATCGTCATCTAACGTGATCTTCAACATTTTTTGTAATGAAAAACGATACATGGTTTATTTGTTTTGGTTCGTACGAATAAATATTAGGGAAAGGGCAATGACCGCTATTCTCATCTTAACACGTTCGAGGACGATACCACTTGAGACTGTGTACCAAAAGGACACAGTAAATGTCCATACAAATTATACGACGTATGAGTACGTAGCCTCCCATAAAAATATATTGCTTTAAAGACATCATGACACAACCGTTTTATCACGTTATCGTATAAATACGTTATGTCATTAAAAGTAAGTTAACTAGACGTGAACGGACACAACGTGTAATAACGTCTAATTTATAGAAAAAGAACTTTCACTACCCGATAAAGATTTTGACCCACAAGTTGTGGGTCAAAATCTTTATCCGGACCATATTCTCCATCATCGTCTTGGTAAGGATCCGCCTCGGTAGAGTTGTCAGAATCATCGAAAATGCTCATCAGTCTTGTTTTGCGCTTATCCATCTAAAACACATAAAATAACCCATTAAACATCAATTTCACAGAGTAAAATTATTAATTCATAGTAAAATAGTATACTGTCTGGCTAAGGAATAATACATAAATCAAATAAACTAAATACTTACGATGTTTTGTCGCGGCAAATATTACGATACGCCACGAAATGTTTAGAAAACGCGAGCGCACCCCGCAGTGACGCAGCCGCACTGAATGTAGGAGCGCGGTAGGCGCGCGCGACGCATTTACACGTTGTGCGTGTGTGAGTACCGTTCCCGCCCACTGTCAACGGCACTTATTTGAAATAGTTTAAAACTTACTCTACGTGACAGTAAAGCTTCGGATATTTTAAATGTTGTGACACAAGATACATTCAATAGGATTTTAACTTGAACGTTCATCGGAAATGTACGTTCTGTCGTAAAGTAAAAAAAATATTTGGACGTCATTGTACGTTGTGCCATATCAAAGTTTCGAACGATGACGTATGATCTCGTTCTGTCCTCGAACGTGTTAACTGGCACCAACTATAGTCCAAATAGCCACTACTTACCGAATAAATTCAAAAATAGAACAGGATTTGTATGAGTGTTACTGCCAAGAAAGTTAACAGGAAGTCAGGAACCTTGACGAAACGTTGACCCTAAAATGCTTATAAAAAGTTCAGAATGTATGTGTTGTCCACCTGGATTTTGTTTTGTGGATTACCACAAAACAAAATCCAATGTATCGGTAGCGGTTGGTCGGTTTATTATCGGTAGCCAATTATGGCTACGAATAATATTGTGTATAATTATATAATATTGTGTATTTGTACTTTGTACGAAAACATACGAAGTAAAAAGTAAGAAAAGTAATTTTATAACTTATACTAGTTGACGTCCCGCGGTTTCACCCGCGTAGTTCCCGTTCCCGTTGGAGTACGGTAAAATATAGCCTATAGCACTCACGAATAATGTAGCTTTCTACCAGTGAAACAATTTTTAAAATTGGTTCATTACTTCCGGAGATTATCCCCTACATACAAACTTACAAACAAATGTTACCTCTTTATAATATTAGTATAGATAAGTTGCCAGATCTAGGACACAAACAATATAAACTGAAAACTTACTTAATTTTAACTTAGATGGCACGAATACCCGAATTAAGTTCATGTCTGAATTAACATAAGGTTACGACTGAGGATTAAGTTACGTTTAAGTTACCACTAACTTGGAGAGTCTGCAGGTTTCTGTTAATTACTTAATTTGCCTAACTTTAAACTAAGTTTAACTACCTGATCCAAGGAGGATATATGTTACAAAGTTAGCTTACTTTTGCATTGAGAATAAGTGTTGCACTAACTGGAATAAAATCTATAACTGACGGAATTTCGGTGTAGGAAAATATCGTAGGGAAACTTAGGTATACAGGGTATAAACGGACCCTAAACATTTATAAAGGGTGTAAAACACCTCGTAACGAAGCCAAGAGGCACTTGTTCTCCTCGTTATTGCGATATATTTTTTTTGTTCTACACCATACCTGGGAACCTTCTAGTTACGGAGATATTGGGGGCAAAGCTCCAACTTTTTGACAAGTTTTTTTTTTTAAATACAAGTTTTTAATGTTAGTTTTTTTCTTTAAACACTTCCACGACCCCCGTACTATTTCAATCCATCCATCAGCACAATGTTTTGAGTGCGTTACATTGAGTTCTACCACAAAACGTGATTTTTCGACGAAAAAAAAAAGTAGTTTCTTAGCAATGATTTTTGCGTAAAGTTGTACATCAAACTAAGTATGTACAGAATGCTGGTTGACGGCTTCGTGATGAGGTCTTTTACACCCTGTATATGTAGCACTAGCGGACGTCACGCGGTTCCACCCGCGTAGTTCCAGTTCCTGTGGGAGTACGGGGATAAAATATAGCTCATGTCACTCAGGGTGAATTTAGCTTCCGAATGGTGAAAGAATTTTTGAAATCGGTTCATTACTTCCGGAGATTACCCCCTACATACAAACTTACAAACATACAAACTTACAAACAAACTAGCTGACGTCCCGCGGTTTCACCCGCGTAGTTCCCGTTCCCGTGGGAATACGGGAAAAAAATATAGCCTATAGCACTCACGAATCATGTAGCTTTCTACCAGTGAAACAATTTTTAAAATTGGTTCATTACTTCCGGAGATTACCCCCTACATACAAACTTACAAACATATGTTACCTCTTTATAATATTAGTGTAACTCTACGCAAAAATGATTGCTGGAAAACGACTTTTTGTGGGGTGATTTTTCAACCCAAAAAAAAAAGTCGTACGTCGTCGTCGTCGTTTACGGTAGGACTCAATGTAAGGCACTCAACAAATTGTACTGATGGATGCATTGTGGTACGGGGTCATCGAGGTAATGAATTGAGGTTACCTAGGTATGGTCTAGAACAAAACAAATATTGCAATGACGGGGAGAACAAGTGCCTTTCGGCTTTGTATTTTGACACTCTTTATGTGCCTAGTTGATGGATTTTGAAGGAGATTTCTCATCCATTACTTCATATCTTTGTAATAATTGACTTTTGGACAGCGTAAATAAAGCGATGAATGTTGTTGAAATGCCAAAATTGTAATTGTATTACTCAATTACCTCGCTGGAAGTAAATTATTTCTATGAAAATATGCATATACCTAGTTTTATGTCATGCCATTAAATTAAATCAATTAAATAACGTTGTAAGATTGCTGATTGCAAAATGTCTCCTCCAGGCGCTAAGATTTTTTTGTTACGTGTTCTTCAAAACCTAGTATGCGAATAAGAGTACTATCATCTATTATTTAAACAATTGTTCCTCATATGACCTACTAGCGTGTTTTTGTGAAAAAAACTTGGAAGGACCTAAGTTATTAATTTATAGCTTGATCCCTTTGATTATATAATGTCTAGATAGAGCGTCGCCCTACAATCAAAACGTAAAAAACGAGCCAACAATTTCAAGCCTGTGTGCGTGCAGGCGGTGTTTTACACTGCCCTACTGTGTCTCTGTGTGCGTGAATAATGTTACCAGCTAGTACAATAATTCTCCCATAAGTCACATATTAAAAATAATAAGACTACTTAATTAAATAAGATAAGTTTTAGGTGTATGTATGTAGTAGGTATTATTCAGTTTTAGTAGTGTATTTTTATTAAGTATGTAGTTACTTTCTTTGATAAATAAAAAAACACTATTTAAATTGAAATAGAGTTGTTGAATGTTGTATTAAATCAGCTAAATTAATTAAATTAGTATTAAAATTGTGCCGATTCCCTTGTTCACAAACTAAACTAAAATTAGACTATTTCTATATTTTTCTCTCTACAGTAGTTTCTCAAACTAGGTAGGTACATTAGTTTTTGTTGGTTTCCACGTGGCATCTCCGCGGCTTTTTTGAATGCAATATATCCATCGATTCCTGATAATGGGATTATTGGGTATTCTAAAAAATAAGATGTTATGTTGATCACCATATTCTACTCATTCAATAATTATGTTTGTTATGGGCTGATTATTCATTAGTCAGATAACTTTTATCCAAGGAATAAAAATAGAGGTTAAATTACCGATTTAATACTTTTAATCAGTGCCAGTTATTAATAATAATTATATATATAAATGAATTTCCGTTCGTCGCTCTAAAACTCGAAAACGGCTAGACCGTTTTGGCTATTTTTGGTCTTGAATTGTTTGTGGAAGTTCACGGAAGGTTTAAACGGTGAGAAATAGGTAGGTAGGTAGGTCGTAGGTAGGTAGGTAGGTCGTAGGTAGGTAGGTAGGTAGGTACCGTAGGTAGGTAGGTGGTAGGTAGGTAGGTAGGTAATAGGTAGGTAGTAGTTAGTAAGGGAGTAGGTAGGGGAGTAGCTAGGAAGGGAGTAGGTAGGAAGGTAGTAGGTAGGTAGGTAGGTAGGTAGGTACGCTCATGTGACGCAGACGATGTTGCGCGGGTCAGCTAATAATGACTAAAATGTGAACATGAAGTCGGTATCAAGTAAATTATTTACCTAGCTAACATAATAACAAGTTTTACTTGGAATCGACCTCAAAATCATAGAAAGACTTAATACGAATTTATAAACTCCACCTTTTTTTAAATCGATTAATAAAGTAGAACAAATAAATAATATAAACGTAACCCTAGACTAACTAATTTACCCACAAAAAAATGACGTTCTGTTGGGAGAATGAAAAAAAGGAACTGGCAACACTGATAAAATATGGCGTAATTTTGTGTTTTTAAAAACAAAACAGAAATATATAGTTTTTTGGTTACTTATCGATGATAGGCGACGTGCTTGGTATTTTTTACCCTTCCTGTATAATTCCGGCACAGTTTAATAGCACATACCGTCATTTTATCGCCGTTATTTGTTTATTACCTACCGCGCGTAATACGTGGTGACGCCAAAGCGGCACGATCGGCACTAATCGGCGGGTAAGAACTTGTAATCCAACAGTTGGCTGATATTTTTTGACACGTTTGCGCGCACTTGACGCTCCATCTAGACATTATATAATCAAAGCTTGATCCTTCGGCCTTTAGCCGTTCCTTACGACACTCTTGGGAGAGATTACATTGGCACGTTTTTTACCTAGCTGTTTTATTATTCATTTGGTTATCATTTTTTGAGTAGGAAGTGAGTTTGTTAATATTAAAATGGGAATTACAGAATCCTTACTCGGCTTAATCTGACTCTGAATATAATTTCAACTTCTAAGGTTTTAGTAATTTAATCAAAAGAGCTTACCTACTCGACACAAGATTTACATTTTTTTATAAATCACAATTTTATCAAGGCTTTCACAATCGAATTCGCTTAGGTACTTTTAAGTACCTGCCGGGGTTGCGGGACTGTTCTAAAGAGATACCGTGGCCCCGGAACACAAAGGGCAATAAAATAAATAAATAAATATAGCTGGACATTACACACAGCGCCATCTAGTGCCACACTAAACTACGAGGCTTGTGTCGTGGACACCAGATAGTTGATGTACTAAATAGATACTTTTTGTTTGTAAATACATACTTATAAGAACAAAAAGAACAAGGATGAAGGAACATTGATGGGTTTTAGTCAGTAAAAGTCTGACACTCCCTCCTGCTCCGCCCAGAGCGGGAGGAGTCATTTGATGATTCCCCACCCGAAAAAAAAGGTACTTTTAAGTAATAATATCTATCTACAAGTACACACAGGGAAATTAATTGTTTAAGAAATTGACTATCAGGTCTGATAGAAATGACTGTCAACTCCTGACAATAATTTAATAGCAATAGTATAACTTGACAACTTACAATAACTATTCAAGGTCAGGCGTTTTCTACCTGAAAAATTAAAGTGACTATTAAATAGATTTGAAAGGTATTTTTTTAATATAAGTAGGTCTATTATAAAGTACATCACACGTACACTGATCTCAGACACGAATCATCCATTAAAATTGTGGATTTCAGCCGATCTAAGCGTGGCCGTGCTAGGACGGATACGGTGTAGCCCGGCCACTGAAAATGGTGTATAAGTCATGAAATAATGTGGTACTCTTATTTCCTTCTCTTTATAGTACCAAAAGGACATATCCGTACAGTCTACTGCCATAACCATGACCTTGTTTGGCATCATGGCCGGGCCAGAACGGAACACACCAAACTCACCTAAAAAATAAACAAAGTCATTGTGTGAATTCGACAAAGATTTCTATCTCTATCGCCTGTTCATCGAAGGGAATGACGCTATTCAGGATGCTTGCGTTTCTTTTTTTCAGTGAATACACAATTTCAGATATCCGTTTCCGTCAGAGTATGCCCCAGGTGGAAACGATACGATTGAATGTGTTTAATAATGTATGTTGATTTACTTTACCTACATTTTAAATTTTTAAAGCAAAAAGGGTTTACAATATTTAAGAGGAAAAGTTTGTAGGATATTTGTTTAGAAAAAAAAAATTGAAGGTTCGGATAAATAGTCGATACGAGTGGCTAATATTAAATTAAGTTTAGTTACACTCACACCTCATGATAATCATAGCATAAACTATTCTCGTGTAGTTCATGAATTGGTAGATGAGAAGAAAAAAATAAGCGTTTAAAGCCTACGACTGCTACCTACGCCTACGACGGCGTAGCAGGGCGCGTAGCACTTTAATGCAAAGTGTAGGAAGGCGCGTAGCACTTGTCCACAGAATGGAACTTAGCGTAGCATCTAATCGCCTCTGCCTCTCATGTAGAGAACGTGAAGTTATTATTAGTCTATCGACAAATGTTTGTTCAGTGTTCCATTTCATCTGCGATATGTTAAAGGCACGTGCGACGATGCGAAGGTACAAGAAGGTAGTCAATTGTTTAACAATGTTCATATTCAAACTATTTCGTGCTTATGGAGCATTCAGTATTTTAGTAGATAAGCGACTAGGTATATGTGTTGTTTTCCGTTTGTTTGAAAACGTATCGCTAAATCTCACTTGTGTTTAGACACAAGTGAGATTTAGCGATAAAAAAGTTATTGCCACAGTTAGGTGTGGCAGTAACTTTTCTATAGCAAAAAGGTACGATAGTGAAAAACAATGATGAGCAGAAATCAGCCATAGCTGAACATCTACTGCAGTCAGGACCCAATCACTGGATTGCATTCCACAAGCCACGTAGTTTGTCAACAGACAAACATTACTTTCAAAGGCTGACAAGAGAAGCAATTGAAATAAGAAAACATCAAAATTTCAATCGAGAGGCTTCAAACTGTCAAGTACGTGGAATCCAGTATTGAATATGCTCAAAAGTAGCAGCCAGCAACATAATAAGGACTCCACAAAACCTAGTGATACTGTGAGTGTGTTGTGCCGTGACTTAGTATCGAGTTCCAGTAATGCGCGTAGCAAAAGACAAAGAAAGAGGGTAGACAGATTTGTCTGGTCCTAACAATTTTTTCCAGCCACCCGCATTCTCCAGTTAACCCGCGATCATGGCGCTTGCAACAGCGTCTAAATATCGGGAGCTCAAAAATAAACAATAATCACGGAAGATATCCCGTAAGTGACATTTGTAGTAAAGGTACGATAGTGTTCGCACCTTTGGGATGGATCAGCCAAGTACCAGCTGCAAAAGTTAGAAGCTATTGAGTGACGTGCTGAGAGGCGCTTTGACAACAACTCCTTTGTCAAAGCCAAGCTACAAAGCCTTGAACATCAAGTTAGCTTTAAAGTTAGCCAGCCTATCACCAGTGCTTTGGAATTACATGGGACTGAAACATTCTATCATCGGACGAGCAGAGATCGACGAAGCGTCATCCATAGTTGAACTTCCATGGACTCGGACAAAGCAATTTGCTTCCACATTAATTGTGCGAACTGCCAGTCTGTGGAATTAACTGCCAGTTTCTCCGTTTCCCGATCATTCTAAAATTTTAAATTTAAATTTAGAACTATTTATTTCCACATGCATTCCTAAACTTAATACAATAACAATAACGCTCAATCTTTCGAATGCAAGATTATGTGCCCTATCGATTAGAAGTTACTCGCTCACAGGTCTTAGTCTGGTAGTGGGCCCACACGTATGCCCCTCCCCCGTTTTATACATATCAACGGTGAAGTAGTATTTTAGGATTTTTTTAATATGTCGAGACTTTTTGTTTACCAATTTTTTGGCTAATTCCTTAGGCAACTTATTCAGTATGCTTGGAAGCGCATATGTCCAGACCCTTTTACCGTATTCATTATTTACTCTCGGCAGTTTATACAGAGGCAAGTACGACAGGTTACGAACAAAATTAGGACTACTTATTTTCTGTAACTTACTCATATGGTATTCTAATCTGGGTCTCTTCTAAGTTCGATTCAGTTTCTTCTAGGCAAGCGTACTTCACTCTAGGCCTCATCAAGGCTTCTAATTAAATAAATAAATAAATGTCGCTGGACATTACACACAGCGCCATCTAGTACCACACTAAGCAACGAGGCTTGTGTCGTGGATACCAGATAGTTGATATACTACGTAGATACTTTTTTGTAAATACATACATATTATACATATAAACATCCATGACTAGGAAACAAATGTCCATGCTCATCACACAAACATTTGCTCCTACCGGGATTCGAACCCGGGACCCTAACAACGTAAGGCAGCCTCACTACCACTGCGCCAATCGGGTCGTCGCAAGTTGCGGCCAGAGATCTCTATTTGGTATCAAAAAAATTTTGCTGTGAACGGAGGACTTAACCAAGTGGAACTCACTTTAAAAGCGTTTCGTAGTTTTGCAATGAATTTGGAAACTTATAACTGCATTTTTGTCTTATTCATCATTGCTATCGCTTAAAGATTATCACCTTGTCTACGCCTATTAGCGTACCAATATACAGGTTATAAACAGACTCATAACGAAGCCGTCAACCAAGCATTCTGTACATCAAGCTAAGTAACTTTACGCAATAATTATTACTGGGAAACGACTTTTTTGGGGTGAAAAATCATGTTTTGTGGTAGAATTCAATGTTACGCACTCAAAACATTGTGCTGATGGATGGATTGAATAGTAAGAGGGTCGTGGAGTAGTTTAAATTATAATTCTTTTAAAACTTGAGTTGAAAAAAAAAATTACAAAAAGTTGAATCTTTAACCCCCAATATCTCCGTAACTAGAAAGTTTCCAGGTATGGTGTAAAACAAAAAACCGGCCAAGTGCGAGTCGGACTCGCGCACGAAGGGTTCCGTACCATTATCTATACATTAGACAAAACGGCAAAGAAATCACGTTTGTTGTATGGGAGCCCCCCTTAAATATTAATTTTATTATGTTTTTAGTATTTGTCGTTATAGCGACAACAGAAATACATCATCTGTGAAAATTTCAACTGTCTAGCTGTCACGGTTCATGAGATACAGCCTGGTGACAGACAGACGGACAGACGGACAGACAGACGGACAGACAGCGAAGTCTTAGTAATAGGGTTCCATTTTTACCCTTTGGGTACGGAACCCTAAAAAATGATCGCAATGACAGGGAGAACAAGTGTCTTTCGGCTTCGCTAAGAGGTTTTTTTACACCCTTTATACAACTAGGTTAAAACAGGAAAAAGCTCTTTACAAAAAGTTTTTCTAGGTATCTAAGTCTAGATCTCCTATTTGTAAGCAAGTTACCTGTTGCCTATGTAAACTACTTCTAGATTTCCAGTATTTTGCAATTCTCATAGTTGCATTAGACTGCATATAGCCTATAATGCCGTGAAACACTTTACCAGATTAAATTTCTTGATGTTTTTAAAATAAAAGAAACACACAGTGCGACAGCTGGTCATTTTGAAACTGGGACGGAAAAGTTTGAGGCCAAAGTATAAGCCAAGCTAAGCCAAGCAATATATAGTCGGCTTCCAGTCTAACCGGATGCAGCTGAATACCTGTATTTTACATGGAGCGATTGCCTATCTGACCTTCACAATTATAGTACTGGGTAATACGATACCCCTTTGTGAGACTGCATGGTTGTCAGACTTTTTGGGCCACTGACTACATAACGACTGTCAAAGATCTGCAAATGACAGCCGGGACCAACGGCTTCACATGCATTCCGAGGCACGGCGGAAACCCGGTATGTCACCCATCTACAGACTAACCTAGGCAAGCACGGCTTAACCTAAAGATCGACTTAACCGTCTGTTATTATTTAGCCACGGGAAACAAACCGAATTACAAAATAAACATCAGCGCATACGCACTCGAGGTCTGAGCCGTCCATGAACCCCCATCTTGGACGGCTCACACCTCAAGTGCGTATGCGGCGTCTCCCCACAGACAATGGCCCACCTTCCATCTTGTACTGCATACCCTATCACCTTGCACTCGATGATCGATTTATTGTATCAGTGAGCGGGGTTCGCGTGGATGAGTTTTGGGCTAAGGACATTTTAAGCTTTTGCCATCGATACGCTAAGAGTGATTTACTCATTTACACGATGAGAAAGTCTCGTAATCAGTATTTGTAACTTTTATTGACAAGGTGATACGGATATACCATGACCTGGCATAAGGCAAGGATACACAGTTATACCCGGGTAAAGCTGCGGCCAAAAGCTAGTCTACACTATACGTAATTATATTATAAAGAGGAATGATTTTCGGAGTTTTAAACTTCGGAGTTCCGTAATACAGTCGTATTTTTGTGTGTATGTTTGTAATGAATAAACTCAAAAACTACTGCGCCGATTTCAAAAATTCTTTCACCATTAGAAAGCCACGTCTTTACTGAGTAACATAGGCTATATTTTATCACTGTACTCTTACGGGAACGGGAACTACGCGGGTGAAACCGCGTGACGTCCGCTAGTAGTAAATAAAACAGTATCCCCATAATTTAAAAAAACACCTCCAATTGAAACTTTTTTATCACAGCTTGTATATTATCTTTCGGAGCAACATAAAATATTTTTTACACTAAGGTCGAAAACTTGGGTAATGCCTCACTAAGTTTCAGCAATAAACTTGATTTATTGTGTGCGCTCTTTTACTTCCTTGTTTTATGGGGACAAGCAGAATTGCAGCCCTGTCTAATAGTTACGCGAATCATTGGGTGAGATGAAATTGTTGTTTATGTGGATTGGCTGAGTTGCAAGTGGCGAGAAGTATTTCTATTATTCTACTTAATAACAGTCTTTAATTAATCCTCTCATTTAAAAATAACGCAGAGTCTAAACCGTGTTAATGCTATTCCTTATGATTTTATCAATTACAGTCTTCTTTCTTTTTTGTGTGGTTAGCGCCCATGAAGCTCTATAATTTGACTTTACATGCCGTCGAGAAAAAATTCTCAGGCAAGCTGGTTTGGTATCCTCACGATGTATTCCTTCACCGAAGCTAGTGAAACTTATTTTTTTTTATAGACAGCACTAAGGATTGATTTTTGAATATATGTATCTTCAAAAGGGGTCAAATAAAGAAAGAAAGTTCGTCAAACGATTTGTGAGAGCTCAGAAAGATCATCTGCCTAGCCTTACCCCTTGGTAAGACTGGTTGTCAGACTTTTTTGGGCCACTGACTACCTGTAACGACTGTCAAAGATCTACAAATGACAGCTGGGACCAACGGCTTAACGTGCTTTCCAAGGCACGGAAGAAATACGGTATGTAATGGGTGGTCACCCATCCACAGACCAACCTAGGCAAGCATGGTTTAACCTAAAGATCGACCCGAGCGGCTGTTATTATTTAACCACGGGCTTCTCCCTCAAAGAGCTCAGAAATATATGATTCAAAATTTCAAACTATCATTAGGTACTTCCTATTATCAAACAGTCAGCTTCCACCTTTGCGAAGATCAACATACGTACATCATTTATAGGTACTCCACAACACGTCAAACACGATAAAACTAAAAACCTCACCAGCATGGCTCCACAATGAAATTCCGCGTTTTTTCCACGAAATCCGTTTAAACCGTACCGGCTTTGAAATCGGATTCAGTTATGGAATTCCGGCGGATTGTAACAAACGAATTCCGGTAGTTTGTACGTGGTTTAAGTTGGGATGCGGTTTTATTAGCGTCGCAGTTAGCGAGTTTCAACCGGGAATGTAACTCGTGCTCCACGACGCGTGGAATATGACGTTTGAGCTGTGTGCCCGTTTTTTTGACAGACTGCCTCTTTGGTCTAGTCAGAGCTATTGCACTCCGTGTGTAGGCATGAGATAATTACCTACCGCTTCGCGCATATTGAATATGCAAGCTCTCTAGGGCTGTCGCGCTCCAGCCGTGCGTAACTGCGTAAGTATGCTGCGTTAATTTTTCGCGCTCTTTTGACCTTGCGTCGCGTACCTACCTACTCGTACTTCGTGTTTGTTAACTGACTGATTTATTGATCATTAATCATTACTAGTGAAAATGACAAGCCGGATAAACTGTTGCTGTTAATAAATGTAGAAAAAAAAACTGGCTGTCTGTAAAGTCGGTTTACGGACGATAATTTTACGTGACAACGACTTTGAGTGGTAAAATAAACTTTTTATGTCTGTCTCTCTCGCTCTTAGGCGGGACGCGTGCCTCTCACTCGCTCTCATTGTAAGCCGCATAACGTGACCCAGTTTCTTGAAGTGTCACTCGGCAAACCAATTTATAAGACGTTGTCACGTCAAAAATGTCTTTTTTATATAAATTTCACTGCTCCTGTCCATGCTTCCCATCAGAGTTGATTTTAAAATTACCTATTTGTTAGATTTGGCATTTATGCTGCTATTCAATTTAATAAGTAATCGTAATTTTAGAGAAGGCAAGATATATATGAGACATTATAATAGAGTAAAACAATTGTAATTATAAAAGTTTTAATTAACATTGAAATAATAATACATTAAAGTACGAAAATGTTGGTAGTATTTTATTTTGAGTATTTGAGGCAGCCCTACCGACTGACCAGTGAGACGCCGAATAAAATACGCTAACGCGTGGCGTCAAGGTACAATGTAGATTGAGCGGGCTCAGTTTAGGTATTTATAATGTCGGCTTTCTTCAAGATCAAAGGAGTGCAACTTCTGTACGCTATCTAGTACTATTATCTATTCTGTGGTCTAGTGGTTGCAAGCGCGACTGCTAAAAGCATGAGCTTCTGGGTTCGATTTCCAGGTCGGGTAAATTGTTTATTTATTTATTTAACAATTCATGTACACACTAATTAGATAAAGAAAAGTAGAAAGGAACAGAAAATAGTGCAAAGGTGATGCTTATTTCTAAAGAAATCTCTTCCAGCATACCTGCGAAAGGAGATACTAAAAAAGAGATGTAGACATAGTGTGTTAATAAAAAGAAAAGAAAATGGAATACATAATACAGATGACTATTTTAAATATAATATACAATACATACATACCTACTCATAAATACAAAGAAAAACATATAACAATACTATAAATACAATACAATAACTAATAATAAATACTTATGCAATTATGACGAAATGTATGGGTAATGTTCTTTTACTTATTGTTATTGGGTTTTTCCATCAGGAATTTCTAGCAATAGACTCGCCTCCTATTACTACTCCTATTCATCATCTTCCTGCCCTTATCCCATGTTACTTGTGGTCGGCGCAACATGTCTTCTCCTGTCCTCTTCCTCCATTCTCCTCTGTCAACCGACACACACTCATTTACACCTTTTTCTTTCATATCACTCCTCACACAATCCATCCATCGTTTCCTTGGTCTTCCTCTCCCCTTCCATCCATCAACATTTATATTCATCACTCTTTTAGTCACATGCGATTCGTCCTTCCTCATCACATGCCCATACCAAGACAGTCGATTCCCTTTCAACTTTTCTGTAACTGGCGCAACTTTCAAACTTCCTCTAATATACTCATTCCTTATTTTATCCATTCTTGTCACACCACACATCCACCTCAACATTCTCATCTCCGCTACATGCAATCTTTTTTCATCCATCTTCTTCACAGCCCAGCATTCCGATCCATACAGTACGACAGGTCTAATCACGGACTTGTATATTTTCCCCTTTAACTTGAGGGGCATCCGTGGGTCGCAAGTAATAATAATTTATACTATTACTACTCCTATTATTGGTATTAAACATAACTCTAAGAATGTGGGTGTAGCATTGGGTACACCTCAGCGTAATCCTTCGGGGGTTACGGGTTGATGTTTATGTTATGTTATGTTAAATGGCATTTAATAAACTGTCTTTAGACACACAGAAGGAATGAGCAATGATTATTATTATCAGATAGCTCTCTCGACAAGATTTCATTTTGTTATTGCATGGTTGTCAGGTCGCGCAGCGTGGCGGAGGCCGATTATTGCTTCGAAGACTCGGAGCAGTTGGAGCGCAGCATGGCGGAGAGCATTTAGGTGTAAGTCGAAGGCGTTGAAATCAAAGCGTGCTTCTCGTGTTAAATGGAGTATAATGAATAAGCAAATGTTTGTTACATAGATAAAAGTGAGTCACAGATTTAAAAACTACGGAAACGATCGTAAATTTGGAAGATTATTGATTATAAAGAAGAAGTGGCGCCATCCACCGGAGCCGCGGCGATACTTGAGCTACGTCTGTGGTCGTGTCGCTGGTTGAAAAGAGATGGCGCTGCGTTAACACATTTCATTGTCTGCAATCCTTGTGCCAAAATAATGGATGTAAAAGAACCTATAACGAAGCCGAAAGGCACTTGTTCATTGCGATCATTTTTTTGTTCTAGACTACACCTGGGAACCTTTTAGTTACGGAGATTTGGGGTCAAACTTACAACTTTTTCACAAGTTAGTTTTTAAATACTATCTTTTAATGTTATAAGTTTACTTTAGACACCTCCACGACCACCGTACTATTCAATACATCCATCAGCACAATGTTTTAAGTGAGTTACGTTGAGTCCTACCGTAAAAAGTGATTTGCAATAATTTTTGCGTAAAGTTACTTAGTTTGATGTACAGAATGCTTGGTTGACGGCTTCGTGAAGGCTCCATTTACACCCTGTATGTGTGTGTGTGCCTAAGTTTTCTTACGATATGTTTTCAGCTGTGTCTTTCAAGGTAAGGTATCGCTTACAACAAAAACAACTTGACAAAAATGTAGAAAAAGGAGAAAGACCGTAATTCTTCTTTAACACTTTTAGATAACAAGTATCATAACTTGATGTGTAAACACAGGCTTAGGCAAACTAAAACATGTTAATATAGTACATTTTGATACAAGTGGACAAAGTTTCATTTGTTATTGCAGTTCTCGGCTCAAAAACACCCTCGCCTACGGCTCGGGTTTTATAATTCCGCCTCGAACGCAATAACAAATGTCCACGTGTATCAAACGACGTTTTTCAATACACTTTTGAAGAAATAAAATAAAATAACGAAACTTGTTTTTGTCACGAACTAAGAAACTATGATTTTAATTTTCTTTTTTTTTCGCGCTAATGAGGGATTTTCTTTTTAGCTCTTTCCTAGTCGCTGGATAGATGGCGCTAGGAATAAGTATGATAATGCAAGGAACGGAACCTAAAAAAACTGATTTTAACAAAGCGCGAGAAATGTTGGTTTTATTCGGAAGGTTAAGCAAATGAAAGTGTCAGTCAACGAGAGTATGTGATGTGACACAATGTTTTTTTTTTCAAGCGTTTTGGCTTTGGCATAGTTAGTCAACGCCATCTATAGAGTTCTTGGAAACTAAGTTTTTTTTTAAAACCTCAAAAGGAAAACCTCTCATTGCTTTCGCCCGGTTGAAGGAGAGGCAAAGGTATGAAGCCGTTAAACAGCCTAAAATAAAAAATAGATTTAATTTATATTTTTGAATACAGAACACGAATAAATGTTAATTTGTGTATAAAAGTAACTATTAGTTTTTAATAATCATGTTTATCTATGACATTAAATATATATATTTAAGACACAATTTGAATATTCAAAAAATATTTATGCCGTAAAGAAAGACGCGTAGTGCATTGCCGAAATTAAAAAAAAACATTCACCTCAGACTATAGGCATTGAATCAATTTGGACTAAGTATAGGTATAGGCTTCTGTTTATTCTGTCAGTTAGATTATCGAAAAATATTGAATACGTGGTTTTTGTTTTATCGAATTAATAAAAATGACGAAGATAAAAAGTGTCGTGTGTGTCAGTGTGTCATAGTTATCTGTGGCAATTTTCATTTCCGCACATGTGCGGGAAAATGGAAAAAAACGCACGCGTGCGAAATACATTACATGATGTAGGTACCTAATCGTAGTGCAATAAGGACCAGTTTTCGAGGAAGTGTATTGAAAAATATGATCTAGATTGACACACCTCGAATTTATGAAAAAAAAAAACTAAGCCGTACATTCTGAAGAATTTCTGAGGAGCTCGTGGCTAAATAGTAACAGCCGCTCGGGCTGATCTTTAGGTTAAGCCGTGCTTGCCTAGGTTGGTCTGTGGATGGGTGACCACACTTACATACCGAGTTTCCTCCGTGCCTCGGAAAGCAGCTGTTGGTCCCGGATGTCATTTGTAGATCTTTGGCAGTCGTTACATGTAGTCAGTGGCCCAAAAAGTCTGACAACCAGTTTTACCAAGGGATATCGTATTACCCAGTCCCGGGTTGTGGAGTTCAGATAGGCAGTCGCTCCATGTAAAATACTGGTATACAGCTGCATCCGGTTAGACTGGAAGCCAACCCCAACATAGTTGGGGCTAGGCAAATGCTGATGATGACATTCTGAAGAATTTGGTTTCCAAAATTCTGATGATAATTCCAATGATGCATTATAAGGAAGCGACAAAATAATAACAAGTATAAAATTAAATCGTTAATTGAAACAGTAACAAAGTAAACACTCATTAAAATTTTAACCGAAAATAAATGAGAGCAAACTTTAATATTGAATTAATAGGAAAACAAAATTAATAATGGAAGCGGTGAAGAATTATATTTCTGACCGTAACAACATAATTGACGAAACTGATTTAAAGTCGAGTAAATTCATTTTGGATGTAGCGAGGTGATTTATTTGGAACTCAGTTTATTGAGGAAAATTTGCAAGAGGAAATTGAATATTTGTTACTAATTTCGAATGATCTATAGCTTTCAATAGACGTTGATGTTCTTGATGTAAGATTGACTGTCATGCTAAATATCGGCTGTTTCATCTCAGAGTAGTCACATACGAAACATCACACGATCGAGACTGTAGGCAGTCAAAAATGGAGATGCCAAGTCTACATCCACGACTAACAAAACGACTGCTCAGCTTAAGCAGAAATAACCTCAGAATAATAATAGAGACAATAACGGGCCATTATTATTATTATAAGCCTGTATTGTCCCACTGCAGGGCAAAGGCCTCCCTTCCCTCCTTCCACATTTCGCGATCTAGTGCGATTGTAGGCCTTTGCGAAAGAGTCTAGCTCATCCCGCCATCTCCTTCTGGGCCTGCCGCGTTGTCGTTTCCTGCTATTTGGTATCCACAGAGTGGTAATTTTAGCCCATTGCTCCTCCGACATGCGGCAGATGTGACCAGCCCAGTTCCACTTCAACCTAGCAGCTGTAACGCCAACATCAGTTATTTGAGTTTTGGAGCGAAGCATGGAGTTTCTGACACGGTCCGTAAGTTTGACACCCAGTATACTTCGCTCCATAGCTCGTTGGCAGACCCCAAGTGCGGACTTCTGACGATTTGTAAGCGACCACGTCTGCGCTCCATAGGTGACTCCCCTTAACAAACATCTCTTTAACATAGGCGCCACGGACAGCCCACTCTGCGGGGGCTGCTTTGACGCCGAAGAATCAGCTGCCCACGTGTCCTGGAATGCGATGCCGTGGCTACCCAACGCGAACAAATCCTCGGAACGGTGAGGTCGCTCCGCGAAGCCTGTGATGATCTCAGGAAACTTCTGTGCTTCTGGACGGAGCTAGGCTGGCTAACTTAGCCAGGACACCTACGCACGACGGACCGAATGAGAGTCTAAGTGCGGAAAATGGAGTCCCCACTCTACTCTACTCTACTAACACCCGATCTCATAATTAATTATCAATTCAGCCGAAAGACTTCCGGGGCATTGGAAGTCTTTCGGCACATAGGCCCCAACCCATCTACTGCTACTTACGGTTTTTCTTGCTGACGTACACGATCGACCGTACGCGACCGACCGTCAGCGTGACAGGAATTTAGACCTAAGTGTTTTAATAAAATACTTACAATAATGCATAATCACTTCATTCAATAATTTGGAAGAATGAGTAGTATTTTTTTGCAAAAAACCTGAGTTACACTGCTATCTACTACTTACAATTACTGCCACCTGCTATAGTGCAATCCTGCAATCTTGAGCCAGCAGCATTGTACAGTGTATTAAGGCTGGCGAAATAATGAACTCAGAAGATTTTCAACTGTAAAGTGGAACCCATCGGCCATGATAACTAAAGACTACTTCAAGACAAAGAGAAAATACTTTGATAACTTCTCCTATCCACAACAATTGAAACTTGAACGTTGCTCTTTATTTAATCCTATAAATATTCAAGATTTTAAAACATTAAGTTGTGAAGTATTTCTGGGAGAGTGAATTTGAAACGGTTGCTCTTCATAATTGTATATTTTAGATCATTCGTCTGGATTCATTGTTTTATTTTCTTTGAAAAGTTTTATTAGTAGACGGGTCAAGCGGGAATGTTTTTGCATTGTTGGTTCTGTCTGGGGAAACTTTGGAATATTTTGTTGGCAGTTTTGCTTCATAGTTTTTATGCCGTGTGGTATCCGGCAGAGTAGAATAGAACCAACCCATTACACTCACGGGTGTCGTATAAGGCGACTAATGTCTGAGGCAGAACACCTTGCGCCTCCGTAGACCAGAGAAGGGGCAGCAGCGTTTTCTGCTAATCTTTCATCACTGCGATCTCCAATCCGCCTGCCAAGCGTGGAGATTACGGCAAATTCCTCCCATCATGGAGACTTACGTCCAGCAGTGGACGTTATGGGCTGTCGTTGTTGTTGTTGCTTCATAGTTTTTGCTTTGAATGTATGTGCCGAAAGGCATTCATGCAAAATGACGTTTAAATTGCATTTTGCACACAGTGAACCACTGATCTGTACGTCGCATTTTAAGATGGTGATACAGATGTAATAATGGATCATTTATTCAATTGTGTGAATCAAAATGAAGGTGCCAAATGTATTTTTATACAGGGCGTTTGTAGTGTAAAGATAATTCTTAGTAGTCCAAGCTCTGCAATTGTTTGAGAAGATAATGGTTGCAGGATCCTCACATGCTACAATCCCGTACAAAAGGCCTGTGTGAAAACTTAATATTTAAAGAAGAGCAATGGTTGACCATTGCTCTTCTTTAAATTAACCAGATTTTGTTATGCACCTCAAATTAGTGATCTCATCATCTGCCTGACCTTTTCCCAACTATGTTGGGGTCGGCTTCCAGTTTTACCGGATGCAGCTGAATACCAGTATTTTACATGGAGCGACTGCCTATCGGACCTCTACAACCCAGTTTGTACCGGGTAATACGAGACTCCTTGGTAATACTGGTTGTCAGACTTTTTTGGGCCTCTGACTACCTAACGACTGTCAAAGATCTACAAATGACAGCCGGGACCAACAGCTTAACGTGCTTTCCGAGGCACGGAGGAAACTCGGTATGAAATGGGTGGTCAGCCATCCACAGACCAACCTAGGTAATTACGGCTTAACCATAACGATCGACCCGAGCGGCTGTTATTATTTAGGCACGAGCTCCAAACTACTGAAAAATGAAATACATATGAAATTCAGTGAAATGAAATGAAATCTAATCAGTTGATAAAAAATTGCATATTTAATCATTCTTCCCAAAAATGCTTTCAAAGGGTTATTTATTGTATCAAGTTAACCCCAAAAATAATCCTCGGCCTTTCTACAATTAACATAAAACCCTCAACGCTTTCATCGACACCTCCTCCTCTGCTTTATGACTCAAAAAAAAAAAAAAACTTCAGCATTTCGTTAATTTCACTTTTGTCTACGCGATTTTTTTTCAGCAGCAGTGCAAGTACGTAGCACTCGATTCGATGCGATTCGATAAATCTGACAGTTATTCTCGATAAAATGAGTTTTTAACCAATCGAAAAGTCGGATTTATCGAATCGTATCGATTCGATCGTTATCGATTGCTACGTACTTGCAGTGCAGTCTCGTTAAAATGATTAAATATTACGAAGCAAGGGAAAGAGATGTACCTATTAATGTTTTAGCTTTGAAACAAAGGATTTTTGCTCTTTTTAGTGCTGTATTGTTAGTGAGATTGAGTTCTTGTTAGTTCTTTTGGTTAGGTACAGTTGGAAAAATTAAAAGGCTAAGAAGATTTGCGCTTACCTTTTTGGACTACGAAGTGAAAAAGTTATTATTGAAAATGACACTTCGTAAAGGTGAGAAATGCACGTTAGTGGTAAATGAACGTTAAAAATATTGGTTAACATTGGTTATTGGTTAAACTTTAACCAATACATTTGTGTACATATATAGCAAATAAACATTTATTGCACATGTACATTTATTGCCCATTTAAGGAAGTCTAAATGAATAAATAAATATCGCTGGACATTACACACAGCGCCATCTAGTGCCACACTAAGCAACGAGGCTTGTGTCGTGGACACCAGATAGTTGATATACTATATACAGAGTTACTTTTTGCTTGTAAATACATACTTATCATACATATAAACATCCATGACTCGGAAACAAATGTCCATGCTCATCACACAAACATTTGCTCCGACCGGGATTCGAATCCGGGACCCTAAGAACGTGAGGCAGCCTCACTCGTTGCGCCAATCGGGTCGTCGGGGTTTCGGGGTATTCAAACAGTCGAAGAAATCGCTTGTGTGTAAGTTAACTGTAAGAACCGTTTATTTTCTGTTTGTATCGCGAATAAGTTTTATTACAGTTCTTAAGGCCTCGCTCGTGGCTAAATAATAACAACCGCTCGGGTCGATCTTTAAGTTAAGCCGTGCTTGCCTAGGTTGATCTGTGGATGGGTGACCACCCTTACATACCAAGTTTCCTACGTGCCTCGGAAAGCACATAAAGCAGTTGGTCCCGGCTGTCATTTGTAGATCTTTGACAGTCGTTACAGGTAGTCAGTGGCCCAAAAAGACTGACAACCAGTCATAACAAAGGGTATCGTATTACCCAGTATATCTGGGTTGTGGAGGTCAGATAGGCAGTCGCTCCATGTAAAATACTGATACTTAGCTGCATCCGGTTAGACTGGAAGCCGACCCCAACATAGTTGGGAAAAGGCTAGGCAGATGAGTATGATGACAGTTCTTAATGCCATTCCACCGCAGGGTAAAAGCTTCCTTTCCTTTTTTTTAATTTCTCCCCTTCCTTCTTCTCTTCCTTATTATTTCTTTATTAATTTGTCTTTATTCAGAAAGCAATAAAATACTCTACATCGATAAAGATATATCCCGTCATAGAAATCAATAACAACCAACACTACTTCTACAACTGACTCAAACTACCTCCCGTCTAAACCATAACTTGACAACAGTTCAACGTAAAACTTGTTTCAACAACCCCAGGCTATTCCCAGCAACTCGCTGCTTACATCACGTACTTCTAGAAGATCCCCAAAGAGTAGAGACAAGATACAATCACGGGAAACCACCTTATCACCCGAAGACACGTACGCCCATAAGTCACGGGGTTTAAAGATTGAAGTAAAGCTTCTCTAGTTACTGCTTGGACACGACCTGCCCGTTCAAGCGTCACGCGTGTTGTGACGACGACTGCTGAGGACAAAATAAATGAAAGTAGAGATTGTGTCCGTATAGTTCTACCGTTCAGTTTTACTAGTAGGACTAACGGATAAAAAAAACCATTTAGTACTACTATCTGCTGTATGAATTTTAGTTGTAGGGCATTCTATTGGGGGTCTATATAAGTGGCAACCGCTTTCAACGCGTTTCGTATTCCTACAATGATTTTGAACAGTACTGGCATAAGCTTTTCCGTGGCGTAGAACAATCCAATACATTTTTAGGGTTCCGTATGTTCGAATGACAAAAACGTATCGCTTATAGAACCACTTTTGTGTCTGTCTGTTTGTCACAGCCAATCTGCTCTGAATAATGCGGTACCTACTTAGGGGAATTTTCCACCACAGGTGTCGCTGAAAGAATATCATTTTGTTTAGGCCCGATACTTACGCTATGCAGGACACTAGTGGAACACGCGCATGTCGCTAACGCAAGTCGTATCGCCTGTGGTCGTGGAAGAGGCATAATGGTTAAAGTATAACTCCTCTAGTTAAACGTTCCTGGCTGGGCTCCAAGCGCCATCTTGTTTTACGGTGGTAAACTTTTGTTATTCGCTAGAGAACACCTTTTGTAAACAGTTTGGGATGTGACACCTGTGTGCTATCAGCTTGATTAATCTGGTCGAGTGGTTTTTGGATCTCTATTCTTGGCTAGTTAGCTATAACTTCGTTTGAAACTAGTTTATTAAACATTTTTTTTATATTCTAACAATTAGTTTAGGGGCCGATGAGGTGTCTTTACAACATAAAACAGCATAAGATCTCCTTTCGGGAATTCCGAAGAGATAGGCAGACAGAAGTGTATTTGTGAACACCTACATTGCCAGTTACTTACGTGCCGATGTATTAGGGTTGGCCTCTGATGTGATTTTACGTAGTATTGTAATAGCAGACGATATAACTACATCAAAGTCAAACCCCAGTGACGAAGTTTTCCAGCAAAGTTCTAAAAGCTTTGGTAAGATTTAATAAACCAATTTCCTCCAACCGTAAAAATAAACAAAAAGTGGCGGGAAACCACTTAAAATTCAACGCGCTCCGGTAGCAGGACCGTGAAGATGCATGCACCAGTGGACCGTGAGGACAATAAACCACCGCAGACATCCCATGAGCCACAAATCACGGCGTGCAATGTGCTGAGAAATGTAAGATAAAGAGCAGAAGGTCCAATCGTTTATGTAATACTTGCCGCGACTTCACCTTCATTACGTCCAGATTTTACATAATTTGATATCCCGGACATTGGTACTGTTCAGTCATAAAAGGAGAATGGTGAGATTGCATGTATTTCGGGACCCAGTGATATGGGTAGCGTACATTGTGGAAACTTATTAATAGTTAAAGAACGACTTAAGACTAACAAAAAAGCAAATGGAAAGTAGGTTATAGAGTTGGGAGAAAAAATATATGAAAGGTAGAAGATTATAACCTAACTTAAGGCACGGACTTATTGGTTATTATTTAGTAGTAGAATGGCATAAAATAGCTTTTATCCGTATTCCACGTAGCCGTTGAACACAAACAAACAATAAAATGATCCACAGACTATGTCCACAGATGAATTTGACACTTTTCTCAGTTGTAAAAGGTAAATGTCAAACGTTGCGTTCGGCAACTGCACGATGACTTATTTTTATATGAATTAAAATCATTCGTAATTTTTAATTCCCATCATCTAGTAACTCAAAATTTTTATATAGAAGTCTGATAAACTCTTTACTATAATTAATATAAACTAGACCGTGAACGGCGCTCCGTTGATTTTTAAATTACGTGGGTCCAACCTCGCGATTCTTCTTTGAACAAGAAACTGGTATGATAAAGTACAGTCTCAAGTTGAGCAAGAGATGGCACTACCATCTCGAGCTCGTTCTTTCTAAAACTGTAATTTGGGAACCGTGCGCTATAATTTTGGTAAGGATTGGGAACTACCTAGCATATGATCCAATAACGACTGTGGAAGGTAGATAGGCAGCTCTCAGCACCCTCTCTATGTAAAATACTGGTATGAAGCTCCTGTGTATCTGGTTAGTCTGGAAGCCGACCCCAACATTATTATGAACAATATTATAAATTAGGAGCTTGAGATGATGATGTGAGGAGCTCCTGGCTAAATAATAACAGCCAATCGGGACGATCTTTAGGTTAAGCCGTGCTTGCCTAGGTTGGTCTGTGGATGGGTGACCACCTATTACATACCGAGTTTCCTCCATGCCTCGGAAAGCACGCTAAGCAGTTGGTCCCGGCTGTCATTTGTGATCTTTGACAGTCGTTACAGGTAGTCAGTGGCCCAAAAAGTCTGACAACCAGTCTTCCCAAGGGGTATCGTGTTACCCAGTACTAACTGGGTTGTGGAGATCAGATGCCTATCTGACCTCCACAACCCAGTTAGTACGTAGTAGTAGTAGTAGTCGCTCCATGTAAAATACTGGTATTCAGCTGCATCCGGTTAGACTGGAAGCCGACCCCAACATAGTTGGGTAAAGGCTAGGCAGATGATGAGGAGCTTGAGATGATCTCTTGCGAGGAGTTAAACTTCTGCAACTCCTTGTAAGGTGTACAGGAAAAATAAAGTGCAGCAATGGTGTGAAAGTAAATTGAGATCGGGCAAGCGCCGTACGGAGGCCATTAGTCAGCATCGAATGGGACAGTCCGGGATCCGTTTTTATTGAAGCTGCGAAAATGTAGCCTTCGGCTCAAGTGGACTTCGTGAACTCCAAGTTTTACGTCGGACAGACCCGTCGTATAATACGACATGGGATCATTTGAAGATAATAAAGTAAAGTGCGAAATAATGTTTTTGGTGAAAGGAAAAGATTGCAATTTGCGTTGTTCTAGGCGCTGACATTTAAATTACAGAAATAAAACAATCTTTAGGTCCTTGACAGAGGGGCGTTTTTAGTAGAATTGCTTTGAGAAATTGCAGGAGCTCTTGACTAAATAATAACAGCCGCATGAGTTGATCTCCAAGGTTAAGCCCGGCTTGCCTAGGCCGGTCGGTGGATGGGTGACCATCTGTTGCAGACCGAGTTTGTCCCGTGCTTCGGACAGCACATAAAGCTGTTGGTCACGGCGCACGATGGGTTCCGTACGATTATCTATACAACATTAGACAAAACGGCAAAAAAATCACGTTGTTCGATCGGAGACTCACTTAAATATTTATTTTATTCTGTTTTTAGCGGTATAATGTTGTTATAGCTGTAACAGAAATGTATCATCTGTAAAAATTTCAACTGTCTTGCTATCACGATTCATGAGATATAGTCTGGTGACAGACTGACAGACAGACAGACAATGAAGTCTTAGTAATACGGTCCCGTTTTGGGTACGGAACCCTAAAAAACCCTTACTTAACAGTCGGGTAAAAAGGGAATATAATAAACTTCCAGTGTACAGCGACACACAAATAAATTATAAAATGCAACTGTTTCACGGCACAACTATAAATATTTATTTACTTAAAATCTCCATTGTTTACTGAATAATTAACCGAAAACATTTGATTTACATTTTGTTTACCTACCACATTTAATTAATTACGAGTCATGTCCGTTTGATGTATATAGCGAAATAAATCATGCAATTATTTACACTCTGTTGAATTTATCGTATTTGTTATTTTATTATTGAAAGGGTGGATTGTTCAAAACTGCTGATTTGCTGCATTTCACAAATCATTCACATTTTGTAATAAATTGTAAGCATACAACATTAATAATTTCCGCCTGTTCGTCCGAATAGTAAGAATATACTTTTCTCTCAAACAGATAATGACTCGTACAAGCTGTAGTCACCATGCACTTTTATTTCATGCACGGTACTTGCGTAACGCACTTAAGAGGGCCCTTCCCGGCCCGTCTATCGTCAACACGAGCGTGGTCGAAAAGCTTGTTGTTTCATCCAGAGCCACAGCGGTGGTATTCTTTTAACTGTCCCCTGTCTTACCTAGCCCCGACCCCGCATTACTTGCCTCCCGCGCACCTCATACCGCCTAACGCGAGGACATTCAACGAAAAATAGTGTTCGAAAATTTATAAAATTTGTTCCAGGAAATACGTGTTTTTGAATAAGTCTTAAAACTTGGTGAAATAAATATTTGTCATTTAGAATCTCCACTACATTTGCAAGGCTTCTATCATGATATTTTCTTTACTTTTACAATTTATGAGTACGTTATGAACGGCCAAAGTTGAGGTAAAATTTGTGCAAAACAGCAATTTTTGTAGGCTGATACTGGATTTAATTCTACAAATTTTAATTTTTTGGTTTCATAGCAGCCTAGATATAGTGCACAAGATACCTATCAGTGCAAAAAAAAATATAAGTGCAACAACGGCATAATCACGCATGAGCGTTTGTCAAAATTCTCGCAAAAAGTATGGCGGGTTGGCCGCTGATAAACACATTTACATTTTACTTTACTTATTTTCTTTGAAATACGAATACTTTTTGTTTTTTACTTTGTCGTGCAGATGAATGTTTCAAAGTTTAACGCAATGGATTGGGAATTTTCTTTAAAATACTTTGGTTTCTGATTGAAGGTGTGATATTTTATTATAACATAGCTTAGCGTAGCTTTTTAGAATAAGCGTCCTACTGCTTTTGATGTTTATTCTAATATGAAATTAGTACCTAGATTACATATAACATTCAAATCGTTTTATGTAAGACTAGCTTTTGCTTGCGGCTTCGCTCCGGTTACGGTCGGAAATAAGCCCTCGGGAAAGTTTTATGTCCTAGAAAGCTGAAATTTGCTATACATATACATATAAGCTATTATTAGTACAAAAACAACAGGGAATCAATTTTCAGACCTCTAGCGTCAAAATTGCGGAAATCTCATACAAACTTCGATCCCCTGTTGTTTGTGTACTAATAATAGCTTATATGTATACCAAATTTCAGCTTTCTAGGACATTAGGAAGTACCCTAAGAGTGTTGATGATCAATCAGTGAGTCAGTGACGAAATCATGAAGGTTTTTTACATATTAATAAAATCTAAAGTATAAGAGCTATGCAATTGAAACTTTATATTTTTAATAAATCCGCTATTGACAACATATCCCGAGAATTGTTGTTTATCTGATATAATCCTAACCCAAGTTATAAGGGTTAATAAAACGACGAAGCGCTTCGAGAAAAGGTAGGTATAGTGCCCTTGCGCTTCGCTTGACTCGTCTTAGCAGATCTAAAACCTTTTGCTTGTTTAAAATAAGGACTCTACCCCTAATTACAGCCGATGCAATCTTGAAGTCGTCTCCTCGGACGGAAATAACCGAGATAGGCTATTAACAGCCCGGGGCTATTATCTTTGAGTTACGGGCAGAGAGAGGCAATGAAGCGTGAGTTAGTAACTATCTAGTGAAACTGTTTTACTGCCTACTAAACGGCAACTATTTACTGTTATTTGATTCTGTTATACAAGAGAGTAATTACTTAGTTTCAATTCATCATCATCATCATCAGCCTATTAATGTTCTTACTGCTGGGACACAGGCCTCCTCTCTATGAGAGGGAATGGGCTATGATCTACCACGCGGGCCCAGTGCGGATTGGTAGACTATGTCACATGTCTTCGAATTTTTTGGTTCTAGGACATGCCGGTTTCCTCACGATGTTTTCCTTCACTGTTTTGAGAGCAGTGGTGAAGAAATAAATTACACAAAGTAATGCGCCTGTCTGGGTTCGAACCCACGACTTACTGTTCGTAAGTCGGGGCCGCCACCACTGCTCTCTTAGTTTCAATTGATATTATAATACCTGTTTATTTAATTCAGAAGACGACATTGATTTACAAAGATGAGTTGATGGAATGGACTTGTTATTTGTGTGCAAATAAAATGACCGCAAATCTTCAATTAGAAGTGTAAAATCAAATGGATTAAAAATGATATAATTATCAGTTTCAACATAATTATACCCTATCACCATGTTTTCCAATTTAACCCAAAGGTTGTTACATTAAGTCCGCCTATGTACCACTCTTGTACATGAAGTTTAATCAATAAATAAACATATAAAATTGGTGCCGTACAAAGCAAAAAACATCAAGAAAATGTGAAAATATATTTAAAAAATATTCTTCATGAAATAAAAATGGCAGCTTTCCTGTGTACTATTTTCTTTCGTATTTTCCAAGCCAGTTGTTACGTATATGTAACATCGTACGTGTAAAACGTATTACCTTCTTTACCTCCAGCGCAGTCGAGTAAATTTTTAAGGTGTCAGCAAACAAAGCAACTGTGATTTTGTTTAGTGAGAAATTCTTTAGAAATCGTAAGAGATTTTAACCTTAAATTTCCCATTTTAGTTTTGTGCTTTCAAATGTTCTTGATTTTTTAAATTTATTCGATTCTGAACTTTACAAAGGGTTCTAAATTGGAATGTGTATTGTACTTTCACGGAACGAATATATTATTACTTTTTTGTTTCGGAGTTTTATGCGTTGTTTCATGAAACTTAGTTTGAATAGTTTCGTCTGGTTTGGAAATTAGTGTACTCTTTCATTATGAGCCACCAACGCATTTTGTTTTCTAAGATCATTCAAGTTTATTTAATAAAAGTGTAAAAAAGTGTCTAAATAAAGCATTTTAACCATATACATTATACATCCTCCTTTTTTGAAGTCGGTTACTAAAACAAACCAATAGTAAGTAATAGTAAGTAATTATATATATTATTATAAATATATGGTAAAGTTGAGGATTAATGCTAGGTACTGTATGCGACGAAAACACGATTCCATAAACTTTTCTCGATAGAAAAAAAATCCAAAGTTACCTCCAAATCGAACAATAAACCGCTGGTATTCAAAAAGTACTTCAAATTAGATCATGCAACTTTGCATACTAACTGAACTAACTATAAAACAGGTCTTATGTGTTTTATTTTTTTAGTCCAATCAATAGATTTTTTGTAAATCGCAAAAAACCACTCATTTCGCACTATTCGGCCGCAGTGACTGACGTAACAACCGCTTTGTAGTGCAAGCTGATTAGAACTTAGGGTTGCTAATTTTAGGGTTAGAAGGGCCTTAAGGTGTGAAAAGCTTTTCTTTCGCATTTACAATACACGTGATTAATTATTTTCGTTTGCATACCTCCTTGCTCTTATGCTAACAGTTGTTGTAAATGGAAGTTTTATTAGTAAGGCCGCTTGAAACTCACAACGTTGAATTACCTACATCCAATAACAACGGATATTTGTAAATTTATCTTGGTCTATTGTACGAGATCCCGGTATTGTGTCAGTGGGTTCACAATGTGCCCGTAGTGTATGGTTTCCTAATTTTTCACCTGGCTGATTCTGAACAAACCCTATTGTGAGTTGATATCATTATAATAATGTGTAGGTACTATATTCATCATTATCTGCCTAGCCTTTTTCCAACTATATTGGGGTCGACTTCTAGTCTTATCGGTCACTCATTGATCATCAAAATACCACTTAGTTATCATGATTCTATGGTGTACGCTTATGATTGGAGGCAAAGTCCAACAAAATATATATAATTATGTAGACTGAATTAGCCGTGTGGTATCCGGCAGATACCCGTTTGGTATCCGGAAGAGTAGAATAGAACCAACCCATTACACTCACGGGTGTCGTATAAGGCGAATCATGTCTGAGGCAGAACACCTTGCGCCTCCGTAGACCTGAGAATGGGCAGCAGCGCTCTCTGTGCTTTTGTAACAACCGTACTGCGATCGCCAACCCGCCTGCCAAGCGTGGCGATTATAGCAAAAACCCCCCTTTGGGGGAGACCCATGTCCAGCAGTGGACGTCTTTCGGCTGGAATGATGATGAGACTGAATTATATAACCATTGATATTTTTAAACAAGGTAGGTACACTATCTGCAGCTCAATAACAACTAACCACTATTAACTATAAAGAGTCTGGGAATTATATTAGCTAGCGAATTTGCAAAGATGTGATGGATATATAGTTGCTGACGGTTAAGATGACAATAGCGGTCATTGACCCACCGAAATTTATTAAAGTTTGATAACCAAAAATAAGCCTGCTCAAGTCTTGAATCGTCATCTATCGTGACTTACAACATTTTTTCTAATGAAAAACGATACATGGTTTATTTGTTTTGGTTCGTACGAAGAGATATTAGGGAAAGGACAATGACTGCTATTGTCATCTTAACTGGCAGCAACTTTAGCGATATTTAAATAAGACAAAACAAAAAAATATTCGACCTTATTTACCAGTGAAGGCTTGTAATTGGATGTCAGTTACATTTACTAATTTCATTCTGTTTTATTTAGCTGTATATCTTTCATAGTTCATAAATTTATACAATACAAATAAATAAAATTGAAGTGTCTGTTTGTAATATCAAAATAACAGCTTTTTACTGATTGCATGAAAATAATATATATATATTTAACATATTTATAACAAAAGTACATATTTTTCTGACTGTCTGTTTGTTCCGGCTAATCTCCGAAACGGCAGGACCGATTTTGACGGGACTTATATCGGGATAGCTGATGTTATAAGCTAAAGTAAATCAATATTTTCACGACTATGGAGTTTAGTTTGACCTTGTATTATTATCTACTACTGAAGCCTTAGCCCTGAAAGTTTGTGTACGCGCCTGTAAAATGATTGAATACGATGTGCACAAAAAGGGTTGTGTCCATCAACTATAACTGTATTATGTAAAGCGAAGCCATATGTTCAAAGTTTGCTGTCAACTGGCTGATTATTACTGGAAAAGGTGGTTTTTAGGGTTCCGTACCCAAAGGGTAAAAATGGAACCCTATTACTAAGACTTCGCTGTCTGTCTGTCTGTCCGTCTGTCTGTCACCAGGCTGTATCTCATGAACCGTGACAGCTAGATAGTTGAAATTTTCACAGATGATGTATTTCTGTTGCCGCTATAACAACAAATACTAAAAACAGAATAAAATTAATATTTAAGGGGGGCTCCCATACAAAAAACGTGATTTTTTTTGCCCTTTTTTAGGGTTCCGTACCCAAAGGAGTATTATATTATCTGTGCCAAAGGGTAAAAACGGAACCCTATTACTAAGACTTCGCTGTCTGTCCGTCTGTCCATATGTGCGTCTGTCCGTCTGTCCGTCTGTCTGTTACCAGGCTGTATCTCATGAACCGTGACAGCTAGACAGTTGAAATTTTCAGATGATGTATTTCTGTTGCCGCTATAACAACAAATACTAAAAACAGAATAAAATTAATATTTAAGGGGGGCTCCCATACAACAAACGTGATTTTTTTGCCGTTTTGTCTAATGTATAGATAATGGTACGGAACCTTTCGTGCGCGAGTCCGACTCGCACTTGGCCGGTTTTTTTTGATAATAATGGTACTGAACCCTTCGTGCGCGAGTCCGACTCGCACTTGGCCGGTTTTTTAAAGAACCGTTTTAAACTTTATAACAATATTTTGTTGGCTTATTCCCAGGCGCTCCATAATTTTATTCCCGGCGGCTCCAAATTAAAAAAGCAATATAATAGTAATCAATAAAATCTTTCCCATGAGCTCCAAAATTTTCAAGTACTTACCACGAAATTATAACATTGATGGTAGCAATTTGCGTTTTGTTGACCTTACGCAATTTGGTTTGGAGCCGCTGGGAAGAATTTTAGTATTTTTATTATTTAACTAATAAAATCATGGAGCTGTTGGGAATCAATGTATGGAGATAAATTGTTTGGAGAACAATAGATTTGGAGCTTTACATTGGTATTCTAATCTAAGATGAGACTTAAGTCATTTGCTAAGTTCAGTTAGACTCAGTTGTCATGACAATTTTTCAAAACGCAGATTTAAGGCGTGTCGAGCTTGACATGAGCTCATAAGAATGATTAGTGGAATAAAATAAAAAAACATAAATTTGCTGACAAATTGTCAAAACCATGTAAAGTCAATCTGTGGTTGGTCGATTGCTTATCTTGTTTTGTGTGACATTTGAACGCGTCAATTATTTGTTTCCGAGAACCTAGTTAAATTTGTTGCTGGTCGAACTAATAATGTACTGCCATGACCCGAGCTAACTCATGCCTATCGCTTAATACACTTTTCCTTATGTAATATACGAGCCTCAACCAACTTAGCGCAGTAGGGATTCCCTTCAGCGAGCTTATAACAAATGGATTCACATTTCACGATACAATAAATATGCTTATTGCGACCTTTTATCCTTTCTCTCACAAAGGCGTCTCGGGGCATCCGGGATGCTGGAGGGACTGAGTGTCTTTACGCTTCTGCGACACAATGGGGGTGAGCAGAATAGGCGTCGAACGTATTTGAAGTTGTTGTGCTGTTTAGGAGTGGACTTCTTGAGGTTGAATTTAAATTGACTTAGGTACTTTATTGGAAGCAGTCTAGGAAGTGAAATTATCAGCGCCATTTAGCAGTAAGTTACCGAATAAGTTTTGTCAATCTACTCACAAATATCGGTTTGTAAGGGGCCCATGAGTTTGGTAAGAAGCTGCAGATGGCATAAAAATGGCTCTATAAAAAAACCGGCCAAGTGCGAGTAGTACTCGCGCATGAAAGAGTCCGTACCATCGTAGCAGGGGTGCCTTGCATTTTTTATTTATTTTTATTATTTGTTGTTTAGCGGCAACAGAAATACACATTCTGTGATCCTTAAGGCCCTTCTAACCCTAAAATTAGCAACTCTATTTGTGGTGGTTCAAACTTCGTTTGAAATACTGTTAGAATAAAGTTCTAATCAGCTTGCACTACAAAGCGGTTGTTACGTCAGTCACTGCGGCCGAATATTGTAAAATGAGTGGTATTTTGCGATTTAAAAAAAAATCCATTGATTGGATTAAAAAAATAAAACACATAAGACCTGCTTTATAGTTAGTTCAGTTAGTATGCAAAGTTTCATAATCTAATTTGAAGTACTTTTTGAATACCAACGGTTTATTGTTCGATTTGGAGGTAATTTTGGATTTTTTTCTATCGAGAAAAGTTTATGGAATCGTGTTTTCGTCACACATACGACTTATAATTAATCCTCAACATTACCATATATTTATTTCAAAATAATGCTGCAGTATTTTAGGCGTAAAGGAGGATCATGCTAAGCCATTTGAGGGATATATAGCCCTTAATAGGTAGACAGTTGAAATAACTGTCTGCCTATCACGGATCATGATATACAGCCCGCTGACAGACACGTACTGACGGATGGACGGGCGGAAAGAAGAGGCTTAGTAATAGGGTCCTTGGTTACCCGTCGGGTAGAAGGTTTGGTCAACCGTATTTTTGTGCGGCCTTGCGAAAAGGAAACAAAAGGGAAACAACCCTACACGTGTTCATACACGTGCTTGTACGCAATTAAAAGTTTCATTCTGTCCTGATAAATCATTTTAATGAACAACGAACATTTTCAAGGATATAATTTCAATATGGAGTTTTTCTTTTTCAATACGTTTAAGTTTCTTGAGAGCAGCGGTGGCCCAGTGGTGGTGGCCCCGACTTACGAATAGTAAGCCGTGGGTTCGAACCCAGGCAGGCGCATTACTTTGTGTAATGTATTCCATGACCGCTGCTCTCAAAAAGGTGAAGGAAAACATCGTGAGGAAACCGGCATGTCCTAGAACCAAAAATTCGAAGACATGTGACATCTACCAATCGGCTCTGGACCCGCGTGGTGGATCATAGCCCATTCCCTCTCATAGAGAGGGGGCCTGTGTCCCAGCAGTGGGAACATTAATAGGCTGATGATGATAATGATGAAGTTTCATGGAAACCCTTACGGGAAGAGAAGTTCTTTTGACGATGTTTTTTCCGTCACAAAAAATGTAAGGCAACTAACTTCAATAATACCTAAACCAATTAGAAGGTTTTTAGAATTCCCAGTTTCGGGCATAGTGTTATTGGGTTTTTCCATCAGGAATTATTTAGCCGCAGCCATGGATTTGCGCCCGATTGATGGAAATAGGCCTGCCCCTTATAACATAGGACTTAAATATAACTCGTGAAATGCGGGTGTACTATTAGGTACACTTCTGCCTAACCCTTCAGGAATAACAAGCGTGAAGTTATGTTATGTTAAACATAATAATCCTTACAAACAAAATAAATGGGGCGATTTTCTTAGACAGCGACAAATGTTGTCAGTCCCTGGATATTAGTAACATCATGGATCAAAATACGATGCTGCTGTCATCACTCATTCCTGCCAGTGTTACCATATCTATTTATCATAGGACCAGAATAAGGGATAATTCATTTTCTTGCTGGCAATTCTTTCAAATATTATGCGTAGGGAGAGTAAAAAATCTGGATGAGGTTGTGACAGAATAGTTTCATTAAAGGCAAAGAGAGTAAGTGACAAATACGATTTTTTTTTATAATTTTATTGTAATCGCATCATAATTATGATATTTGTTGTTTTTTTATACAGTCACGGACTATAATTGATAAGCCACTTTCAAGATTTCCAATTTTGCAGTTGTATACATTCACGAGATTACACGATTAAACACGAACTCAAACCGAATGCTCGGAAACAAAATGACACATTACTAATAATCGGAAATAGTGTTATCCATAAAGGTTGAAAAATGACTTATAAGTTGTCAATGATAAAACCATACAATGATGCTGACGTGTATCCCAATCTATTTGATACTGACCTCCTTTGAAGAAATAGTCCTTATTAAATACTCTTTATTTCTGAAAACCTATCCGAAGCCAGAGTGACAGTTGAAATGTCGATGTTAGAAAAGATAAAATTTCTCCGTACGCCAACGTTACTATGGCTACGCTAAAACAATATTGTCGCTAGGTTACGGTTGCTACACCTGCAATTCGTCGACTTTAGGTAGTCACTCTGTACTGAGTACGAATATAACCGACTAAACCAGATTTGCATTACACGGCTAAAATACGAATGGTGGCAAGTGGCTCATCATTTATAGTCCGTGACTGTACTACAGGGAAAATAAATAGGAACATAAAAGAAACAAGTTTTGATAACTGATCATTATTTCGTTACACACGTTAATTCATATTTCGTTTACAAGTCTAAAATAGATAATGTTTTGAAACTAGATCAGGTGAAGAAACTCAATCTCTAAGCATTTATTTTAATTAGACCGTTGCAGGTAATTTTGAATGTCAAATTAAAATCGAAACAAACTCAGAGGTCGGGGAAGCAACAGCGAAACCCGCGAAATTCAAATTTTAATATGCTTTTTTTTTGCAATTTGAAGGTTAGTGCCATATTGTATGTTATTTAAAATATGATTCGCGAACGTTAAAAATATAGCTTTACTGAGTTAAATTCATCCAGACGGTTGTATTGATGAATTTGATGATTGTAATTCTGTAAATACATAAGTATATAATGGCCGCGAATCATATTTTTTTTTCAATATACAAATTACAATATAAAAAAATGAATTTCACGGGCGCTTCCCGTATATGTGCAGACATTATCTTGGTCAAGTCACGATGCAGATTAGTATGTAAAATGTTTTTTTTTGAGGTAACAACCACACAGATTTGAGCGGAACTGTCCTGTCAGTAAATCAACATAAAACATAGTAGGTACATAATATTATTATTAATATGTAAGATTGTAAGAAGAAGCTCATAAGTTGCTCTATTTTTAGTAATTGACCTGAAGAAATGATAATAATATTTTTACCACATTTTCCTCAAGGAAGAATATTATGTCGTGTACTTTCTCATCTATTACTGTTGGGTTACAATAACATAATTTTGTAGGAACATGTGGAAATAATTAAGTTAGGCAAATATCCGTACGTACCTTTGGAACCTACTTCTAGAAAAGACGTCTTACAAGGTTTTTTTTTACGTCAATATTTGTGTAGTACAAAATTATAATCATGTCATCGAGAAACATTGTTTTAGAAGTGTGTGTGTGATTGTTTTACATTGTTTTTCACGTTACGTGTATAGTTTTAGTTTTTCATGGTTTTAAATATGTATTAGTTTATTGTTGTTAAATGTTATTTTTGCGTATTTTATCTATGGGCCTTAGTTGCATGATAATAAATGATTATGATTATTATTAGAAGCAAATTAATATCTAAAAAAACTATAATTTGCTATTCGATTATTTCCTCCGTAATTGCATTTGTTCACAACTTTCCCAAAAGATTTTCCCGCATCGCCAAACCATCGATCAATGTTGTTACAAGTTATACCATTAGCTGTATCAAGGAAAACGTCCGTTTCCTTCAATTCCCCTACATTCCTATGGGAACGTAAATCCATGGGGGCAGAGTTGTATTTCCGTCAAAATCTGTTACTTACTTCTTTGTTTGTTTGAGAAACAAGTCCGCAAAACAGACCAGGAATCCTTCCTGCTTGGTTTTTCTTTGTTTATTATACCTAATCTATTTTGTAACTTAATAAAAACACACAATATGAACTTAATATTTATGGATGGACGTAAAATGGTAGTGATAATTGCAACGAAAACGCAAAACAAAACGGGGAAAATAGTATTTTTATAATAATTTCAAGCGGATGAAGGTCGCGGGCAGCTGATACTCATAGATAATATGGAATAAGTATGCTAAAAACAAACTCTCTCAATATACCTACCTACCTTTTTTTTTTTTTTCAGGTGTGAAATCATCAAATGACTCCTCCCGCTCTGGGCGGAGCAGGAGGGAGTGTCAGACTTTTACTGACTAAAACCCATCCATGTTCCTACATCGCCCTTTGTGTTCCGGGGCCACGGTATCTCTTTCGAACAGCCCCACAACCCCGGAACAGTCCCGCAACCCCGAATACCTACCCACCTGCATTTCTCTTTTACCCAACTGCGGCAAAGCCAAAAGGAAGGGTTATGATTTTAGCAGTCTATGTATGTATGTGTTTAATTTACGTAACTATGTTCCTCCGTAGCGCCTAAACTATTCAACCAATTTTGATGAATAAGGTGTCAATCGATTCGTTGCTATGTCCCGGGTAACATAGGCTATATTTTGACCGACTTCATTCAGTAGGTACTCGGTTTTTAGTTTTAAAACTACTTGTTTTCAGTTTTAGTTATCGCATTGTAGTCCCTATCGGCAGGTGTAAAACTCATGGGACGCCTTCACCTCCTGCGAAGCAGTAGGTAATGCTAGAGAAGGAGGTGATGGAACGTGAGAGGGAGATAACCTCTCAGCGTCCCAGCCGCCGCGGGAGACGCCCCGGGCGTCGGGGGCCACCACGTCGCTCCCGGCCACCGTAGGCGCGGGCCTGTGGACGGTGGGCTAGCTCGCCATCCGTCCGTCTCATGACGACAGGCCGTGTCGACGGCTCGTCGTGTTCCACGCGCGCCTCAAAGAGCGTCAGCAAAAAGGAAGGGGTCCGCAAGGACCGATGCCTACCGGGGTTACGGGACAACGGGGTTGGATTCCGGTAGTCAGTCATCTTTTATAACAAATTCATTAAAAAAGAGACTAGGTCTTCTGAGTCAAAGGGTACCATCGGTTAATGTTACAGGTATCAATAACACGTGTTTCAAAACAATGGAAAGGTGTACAATTACCTTGAAAATTAAACAGTTTACTAAGAAAATAAACTGTTTAACAATAGATCAAATTTCCAAAAATTTACCTTCTGAGGATGTGGATATCACAAGTTTTGATATTCCACAAAACATACAATTGGCAGATCCGACATTTTATCGTCCCTCTCAAGTGGAATTATTACTAGGGGCAGACGTTTTTTGGGATCTGATTATAGCAGGTCAAATAAAGCTCGGACACAACAAACCAATATTAAATAACTCAATATTAGGATGGTTAGTGGTTGGTCCAACAATGTGTACTAGTTACAATCAGGATAACAACATAAATTGTAATTTCAGTCATGAAATAAGAAATCAGTTACGAAAATTTTGGGAACTTGAGGAATTACCCCCTAAGTTACCCTGGAATCAAGAAGAAACATTATGCGAAGATCATTTTGTAAAAAATACTCGTAGATTGAACAACGGAACAACAACAAATTCCGACGGCAACCTCATGTCAAACAACAATACAGTGAATTCATTCAAGAATACAAAGACTTGGGTCACTTGTCAGAAATTGAGAAACCTGAATTGGCAAATTATTTACCTCACCATCCAGTCCTACGGGATAAAAGTGAAACAACAAAATGTCGTGTTGTTTTTGATGCTTCGGCAAAAACTGCTTCAGGTCTTTCACTTAATGATATTTTATGGTAGGGCCTACGATTCAGGAAGACATCTTTTCAATTCTCGTCCGCTTACGTCAGCATAGGTTTGTATTGTTAGGCGATATTGAGAAGATGTATCGTCAAATAGTGCTTGAAGAAAAGCATAGACACTTACAGATGATTCTCTGGAGAAATAATGAAAACGAACCGTTGCAATATTTACAGTTAAACACAGTCACATACGGAACTTCTTCAGCACCATTTTTAAGTGTCAGATGTTTGTTTGAATTGGCGGATTCTTGTGAAGATGAACTGATAACCAAAATAATAAAACACGATTTTTACGTTGACGATCTGTGTACTGGTCACCAGGATCCTGAAAAATTAAAATACATACTGACGTCAATAAAAAACACATTAAATACAGCTCAAATGAATCTACGTAAAATTAAATCTAATTGCACCTACCTTTTTAATGATGATAAAATGTTTCACGAACAAAGCAATGTTGAATTTAATAAGGAATGTAGCACTCTAGGAATAAAGTGGAACCCGTCCACGGACAAATTTATGATAAACTTACCTGATTCTATACAGGAGAATAATGAAACCAATAAGTGCACAAAACGTAACATTTTATCTTTTGTAGCAAGTATATTTGACCCACTTGGAGTCTTTAGCGTCTGCACAATATTATTGAAGAGTTTATTACAAGAACTGTGGTCACTAAAATTACAGTGGGATGATGAGGTACCTATAAATATAAGAAACTTATGGCAAAAAATGTTCAAAGGTTTTCACACACTGGCCTTATTTGAAATTGAACGTTATGGTATGTGTGATAACCCAAAACACATAGAAATTCATGTATTTTGCGATGCATCTGTAAAGGCTTATGCCGCCTGTATATACATTCGCAGTATAGATGATAACAGTGTAGTTTCTGTCAAGCTCCTATGCGCTAAGGCTAAGGTTTCACCTCTGAAGGCAACTACTATACCTAGATTAGAATTATGTGGTGCCCTACTTGGGAGTCGCCTTTGTGACAAGGTCACAAAAGCCTTACGTTGTAATATTGATAGGTATGTATATTGGACTGATTCACAAATAGTATTGTCATGGTTAAAAACAACTACACCTGCGAAATTAAAAACTTTTGTCTCGAATCGTGTCTCAGAGATTGCTGACTTGTCTCATCATGGAGTATGGAGATACGTCCCATCTGCTCTGAACCCGGCAGACCTGGCATCACGAGGTCTGTTACCGGAAGAGTTGCCAGATGCCAAGCTGTGGTGGAACGGGCCGTCCTTCTTGCTCCTCGATGAGACAGCTTGGCCGTCTCAATCATTCAAGTTAGCCATGAAGTTACCAGAAATCAAGGTGACAACCATAACACTGAAGCAACCTGACAAAGATATCATAGACATGGAAAGATTTTCAAAATTTAACAAATTAAGAAGAACAGTTGCTTTCATGTTAAGGTTCATACATAATTGTAAAAATTCTAATAATAAGATGCAAGGTTCATTAACAGTAATGGAATTGCAAAAAGCTGACATCAAGCTAATTTTCCTTGCACAGTTAAGGTCATTTGAAAGTGAGATAAATTGTCTAAAAAAGGGAACAACTATTAATATTAAGTCGAAAATTCTAAGTTTAAATCCATATCTGGATGCAGATGGCGTTATGCGCGTGGGAGGCAGGTTAGATAATTCTACATATGATTACAATAAAAAACATCCCATGATTGTTGATTCAAGACACTACTTAACAAAGCTTTTATTTGAACATTATCATTCACAGTTACTGCATGCAGGCCCGCAGCTACTCCTTTCAAGCATACGCGAAATGTATTGGCCAGTAGGAGGAAGACATGTAGCACGGCAAACATACCGAAAATGCGTAACTTGTAGACGCGTGAAAGGAGAAGTTGCTGGCCAGATTATGGGAGGTTTGCCATCTCAACGTATAATGCCCGGGTATCCATTTCAAATTGTAGGAACAGATTATGCTGGTCCCTTTCATATTATAAATAAAAGGGGCCGCGGTGCAAGGTTAATTAAGGCATATTTATGCTTATTCATTTGTTTTAAGACAAAAGCAGTTCATTTAGAACTTGCTAGTGATTTAAGCACTGAAAGTTTTATTTTAGCATTTAGACGATTTATTTCAAGAAGAGGAAAACCTCTCGAGATTTTTTCCGATAATGGAAGAAATTTTGTAGGGGCTAGTAAGGAGTTAGGAAAAGTCGTTACTGAATTAAGTGATTCTGTATTAGACAATTTTTCTAGTGAAGGTATACAATTCAGATTCTCACCCGCTTACTCACCAAACTACGGTGGGCTATATGAAGCTGCTATAAAATCAGCCAAGTTTCACATTAAACGCATTGTGGGTAATATACACTTAACTGCTGAAGAACTCACTACTGTGTTCGTCCAGGTCGAGGCAATATTGAATTCTCGACCTCTATATCCGATGTCATCCGATCCTCACGACCTCTCCCCATTGTCCCCAGGGCACTTCCTCATCGGAAGACCACTGACCTCGCTGCCAGCTCCAGATTTACGGGAAGTCAAGACCCACCTACTGCATCGCTACGCCCAGATAGAGCAAATGCGTCAGCACTTTTGGTCACGGTGGAGTCGTGAATACGTTTGCGAACTTCAGCAGCGCACAAAATGGCTTGTGAAAAGGCCTAACTTGGAACCAGGACAACTTGTGCTGATCAAGGAAGAGCACAGTCCTCCACTCAAATGGCCGCTTGGGAGAATCAGGCAATGCTACCCTGGGACAGACGGCTGCAGCAGAGTTGCGGACGTGGAAACCGCAAAGGGAATCCTTCGTCGCGCCATCACCAGACTATGTCCTCTTCTAGACAAGGACATCGAAGAGCTTGAAGCCCCCTAGGCCTTCAAGGGCCGGGAGATTGTTGCCGCCGACAAAATTGTCCGCCGTGTAGGCCGGGCACAATGCCGCACCAGCGACACTCAACCACAGACAACATTTCTTTTATATACTCTGTGGAAAATTGTCTTTGGACACTGCCTTCAGACCGCCACAAGAAGCGCACGTAAAAATTCTCTCTCTAAACTAATTTATATTGTAACCATCCATTGTAAGAAAATACATCATTTTGGAAAAGAAAATAAACATCTTATTGAAGAAATACCCAAGATATCCAACACCTGTGATTGGTCTAATCTTGCACATCTCCTCTGCGCTCTGTTCTTCTCCGCTTTGGTGGAGTGGGGCTTTAATGTCATATTTTCTGATAATTGAATCCAATGTATCGTTTTCGGATTGCGATGTGTATCTCATCAAATACAGAGTGTAAAATTAAAAAGATAGAAAAAAGATAACTTACATTTATGCCCATTTTTACAAAACTAGGCTACTAGGTTAGATTTTCAACATTTAGAAGTCAAACAGGCACAGGAACAGGAACAGATGTTATAGAGCTGAGTTGAGTTTCCTTCCAGCCATTATGAAAATTGCAGCAATGTCATAATCATCATCATCATCAGCCTATTAATGTTCCCACTGCTGGGACACAGGCCTCCTCTCTATGAGAAGGAATGGGCTATAATCCACCACGCGGGCCCAGTGCAGATTGGTAGATGTCACATGTCTTCGAATTTTTGGTTCTAGGACTTGCCGGTTTCCTCACGATGTTTTCCTTCACCGTTTTGAGAGCAGTGGTGATGAAATAAATTTCACAAAGTAATGCGCTTGTCTGGGTTTGAACCCACGACTCACTGTTCGTAAGTCGGGGCCGCCACCACTGGGCCACCGCTGCCCTACAGCTCGCAGCAATGTGCAACAACGTAAATCATTGTTCATATTCATGGTACTTTTTGTTCAAAGACTTAGATTTTAATGTTTTCTCAAAACACTAAGGAAGGACTCGTACATTTTGCATAAGATTCCATTCTTATTAAAACTTCATCAAAGTCATGACCGCATCCTAAACTTGACGATGTGGTTGAGATTTTAATTGAGAACTCCAAAACTTTGAAATTCTGAAAGCATTTTGAGAAGTTTTATAAAGGCTTGACTTCCGTTATAAAGTTCTATTAACTAACTCTGAGCCTTTTGATCGCTTTTCAACTGTTATTTTTGCTGTCCATCTTGTCATTTTATTTGACATCATCAAAGGGCTCCGGCCCATCTCGTGACTTTCCCATTTCGACAACTAAACAAAAGACGTGCGAAATAAGTGACAAAGTGTGCCAACTCGTAACTATTTTAATCTTCATACATTGAATCCCATTTCGTCAACCATAAATTTCAACTGTTTTTTGTACTGTACAGTCAGCTCCCAAAGTTACAAGGAAACCATTTGTTGATGTTGCTATTTTTTGTCTCTCTCTGGCACACTAAAGTTTGTTACGAGAGTACTCAATTTTGAATTTGAACAGAAAGAAGAAGGAGATGTTGGTGCCACTGAAATCGTCTTTTAGGTCTCTACTCTCGTAGGTACATACATGAGTTGTTACGGTAGTAGTTATTAGTTCCTGGTACCTGTACCATTTGGCATGCAAAAATGTATACTTAAAAACAATTATACAACTTCAATTTAAAATTTTCACAATACCACAACAAATTACCTTGTAACAAAAAAAAAACAAATCTAAATTTAAATAACATAATAATAATACAGCTATATTTTGTCTGTTAGGAAATCTGATACAGAATAATAACATTTTTATAATTACATTTTTTCTCGGTTTAGCTGTTTCGTAGAATAACCGAAACAAAAAAAAATCTTATAAGTATGAAAGTTTAGACAGAATATGCTTTCATATGCATTCAGTAAATAAAGCTGTTATTTAGAAATAACAAACAGACACTTCAATTTTAATTAAGTATTTGTAAATCCTAAAGCGTGTAAAACACCTCTTAACGAAGCCAAAAAGCACTTGTTCTCAACGTCATTGCGATCATTTTTTTGTTCTACACCATACCTGGGAACCTTCTAGTTATGGAGATATTGGGGGTCAAAGTTCCAACTTTTTGACAAGTTTTTTTTTTTAAATACAAGTTTTTAATGTAAGATTTTTACTTTAAACACTTCCACGACCCCCGTATTATTCAATCCATCCATCAGCACAATGTTTTGAGTGCGTTACATTGAGTTCTACCACATAACATGATTTTTCACCCCAAAACAAAAAGTCGTTTCCCAGCAATATTTTTTGCGTAAAGTTACTTAGTTTGATGTACAGAATGCTTGGTTGACGGCTTCGCGATGAGATCTTTTACACCCTGTAGATAATTGAGGTAATTTATTGCTCAAATCGGTCTTCCCTTACATACTTATCGGGTTTCATCTTACAGCTTTCTCTCAAAACCCTCGAAACGGTGACCATTATTGTAAAAGTTATAGCGTCGAACTTCGAGTAACATGTTAAAAGAATTTCCCAAATAAAGGGAATAAGGGCTTGGAAACTGTACCAAGTATTTGAGGTCGCTCGCATATTAAATTCTAAGGCGTAATTAAAATGTGCGCCAATAAGACGACCGACGTTCAAATCTTGCTAGTAATGAGAATGTCATATTAATTTTGTGGAATTACTATTTGAGAAGGGAGGAAATAGTCGGCTGAATAGAGTCACATAGTTTCTAGGAAGTTATTTTTATAAGAAAGTCAACTGAAGATAAATTTTTCAACATCAAAAAGTCAGGGAATTTTTCAATTATTTTGTAAATTGTTTTCTATTGTATTTGAATGTCTTTGGTGTATTCAAATCATAACTTTGTTGTATGAAATGACTCAAGTTTGACAAATTGTGTGTGTTTTCCATATGTTTGATAATTCGTCGTCTCGACCACGTATCTAACGCAGTATGTTGTTGAATTTCCAAAACTAATAAGTACTAGCGACCCGTCTACTAGAAAGAAAACTATTTCCTTTCATAAATTAAAGAAAATTGTTTTTGTCTACTATCGATACACACACACACACACACACAACACACACACGACACACACAAACACACGACACGACACTTCTCAATTTTAAAAAAATTGTTGTTCCTTTCATTTTTTCGTTTTCTTGTTCTTCTTTCTATTTTTATTTTATCAGCTGTTTTAAAACCTTGTAACAAACAACAGAAATCACCCAAATCCGTCGAGCCGTCCTCAAGTGATCCTCCAACACACATGGCGAGTCAGTTGATTGGGAAAGCAAGTACCTCGCAAGTCAGTGTCCTTTTAGGCCTAAATATACAGCCTGAAATTGATGTATTATTGGTATTTATCGTGCGATAAATACCAATAATACATCAATTTCAGGCAAGGCAAGTACAATAATTTTCGTGTGTTTGACATACTAACACAAACGGTAATGATGCCGCAGCCAAAGTTAGTTAGCGTTTGCCAAAATTAATTACATAGCGAACGTAATTAATCGCTCCATTGTATAACCGGACACGGCCAGTTAAAACCGGTTATGATCGCCTGAAACCGGATAGTTATTGATTTATTATGGAGCAGTGGTTATTTGATTATTTGGCGTTCGATTTTTAATGGGTTGAAGATTGGTTTCTAGGACGCAAACCGTTAAAATGTACAATTGTTGCATGGGTCTTTTGGCACCTGAATGACATTGACAACAGGCGTTTTTTGTAAACTTTTATGTAAGTTGTGTGTCATAAAATTGTTTTTAGAAAACAAAATGGCCGGGTTACTTTCAATTTTGATTATTTGTACAAAAAAAAATATTTGAAAAATATTGTATTCTAAAAATGTTTTGAAAAGAAAAGTGGCGGATATATTTCCGAATTTGGCCACGTTCCAATACGTCCTTGTACAGCTGTATAGTTTCTTGACATATTTGATCGTAAAACAATTCATTCAGTAAGCTCAACAAGATATTTTATTATCCTAGCAATTACTAGAATAAAATATTTAATGCAAGAATAAATGAAATACGACTTTTAAATACGGTTAGGCTAATATTACCAACCACCAATATTTTTTCAGGATGTCGACCAAACAAATACATTTCATCAGACGCTTTTAAAAATCCCTCTAAAATAACAACCATTTTTACCGTATCTCCATTTTGCATTCGTAATGGAATAGAACCGAATCTAGCACAGCTTTAAATCCCTATTGTACATGTAAAAAAAATATTGTGTGCCTTTTATCGATTTGGTGAAATAGCACGTTTCGTATGCGGTGTATTTGTTACCCACGCTATGAAATATTGAAGAGGTGCGCCACAGAATAAATATTACAGAAGGTTGGAGTCCTTACAACGAGTTAAAACGCAGGCACACATAGACCTGCTTCTCATACAGCTGTGGTCTGTAAACGAATTTGTTGAATTGTAAACAAACCCCGTAACGCGATTTCCAATATCGAAAACTTTTGTGCGTTTTCGGATTTCAACGTTAGGAACTCGATCTATCAGCTTAATGCCGAGCATGGAACGCTCCATGGCTCTCTGTGCAACTCTCAGTCTGTAACTCAAATGGAGTTGGGCAGGACACCTAGCAAGGCGCAGGAATGACAGGTGGACCAAGGCTGTCACTGAGTGGCGTCCAAGAACTGGTAAAAGGAACGTGGGTCGTCCGGCGGCGAGATGGGCAGACGACATAGTTGCTGTTGGGGGAAAAACCTGGATAAGCCTGGCACAGGAACGTGGAGATTGGCACAAGAAAAGAGAGGCCTATACCCAGCAGTGGGGGAGTTCGGGCTGTGGATGATGATGATGATGAGACAACAACAACAACAACAACAACAACAACAGCCCATAACGTCCACTGCTGGACATAAGCCTCTCCCATGATGGGAGGAATTTGCCGTAATCTCCACGCTTGGCAGGCGGATTGGAGATCGCAGTGATGAAAGACTAACAGAAAACGCTGCTGCCCATTCTCTGGTCTACGGAGGCGCAAGGTGTTCTGCCTCAGACATTAGTCGCCTTATACGACACCCGTGAGTGTAATGGGTTGGTTCTATTCTACTCTGCCGGATACCACACGGCTAACCACCCTGTATTGTAAACAAACCCTGTTCTTATTATCAAAGAAAAGGGAGTAAATGATATCGTGTCGGCTGACAAGATTGGAGGTGAAAAACGTGTTGCCCCGAACTCAAGTAGGTGATATGGGACGAGGTCATGAATTTAAATCATATTTATTTCTGTTAATTGGTTTTACAAAAAAACAAATACACGTCACATCATAATATGTTTTAAAACTAGATTAAATAATGGAATCAAAGAACTCTTTGACAAAAGTCTCCGATAAAATTTAAGCATCAAAATTGGTATGAATGTTTTCTGATCCATTTGTTTACCTTTTTATCAAATACTTTTGGAACAGAATGCTGCTGAGAGACGGTAGAAAAAATATTGGCAGGACGGATGGGTGGATGAAGTTCAAATTATCGTGGGCAAAACCTGGTTAAGACTCGCACAGTCCAGAGAAGCTTAATTTAATACAAAAGGGAGTAGGTTCCTATACCCAACAGTGGATGATAAAAAGCAGCTAATGTTGATGACGCATGTGGCTTAGAATAAAAGACCAGAATACGAGACTGTGACTTTAAAAAAAATGTAACAGCACCATGCTGTGATAGGCCTTTTGCATGCCTTTTGGCCTTGTACAGGACCAATTGCATTTGTTCAATTTTTTTCCTCTTTACATATTCATGCTTTGTCCTGTGTGAACTAATAAAATACTTTTTGTTTCTTTCTTTTATGTGCTATTTTCACACGTTTTTTGAAGAGGAACTTCTGACCATTACCCTGACCGGTGTGGTATTAGAGTGATCTAAATTCAATGCGTGTTGCTGCAACCGCAAAACGTTAGTGTATGTTTAATAATGTATTGTTTAATTATGAAACGGTTAGGGGCACATAATTTACTAGGCTCATGAACTAATATTGATGGTTATCGCTATCGGGCGAATAGATATTAATAATTAAATTAAATTGGAATTAGTAATAATTAAATTCATTTGTTTTATTAGGCTGGAATGTTTAATTTTATTTGTGTGCCGTAGGTGAGTTATCAAATTATAAAGTGAGAGTGCATTTTGAGTGAATTTTGTAAGTCTGTATGTATGTGGAGGTTAACCACGGGTTATCATCATCATCATCAGCCCGGAATCACCCACTGCTGGGTATAGGCCTCCCCTGTTTTATACTACACTTCCCGGTTTTGTACGTCCCTTATCCAGGTGTTTACCAAGACTCTGGGGAAACACCACCAACCCAAAAAGTTTTAGGACGGCATTGGTTTCTTTGCCCTAACCTGCCCTAACCATGGCCACCACTCCGTCAAAACCTTGCTCCATCGGCCATCTCCGCGTCTAGATGTCCTGCCCAGGTACACTTGAGGAGCGCCGCCTGGTGCCCGACGTCATAGACTTTCTGCCGGGTGCCGGACCCAAATAGGTGCTAGCTGTCAAATTATCTTTCATCATTAAAAAGGTTTATTATTCCGAATGGACATAGGCTAACTACGTCCCGATCTGGTCTTGGAAACACTTGCTTCGCGATCTGCTGATTTCTGGTTTCCTGATTGTGTCACATGTGTTGTTTTGTGTGTGTCATGTTGTCGATCTTGTGATGAATGAGCGGGATTGGTTGAATGTGTGGGTGTGTGGTGATGTGTATGGAGTGGTGTCTGGGTCACGCAGTATGTAGGCTGGCTTGACTCAGTCTACCGATACTGTGACTTCCTAGCCATTGACCAGAATACAAAAACACAAGCTCAAAGTGTGTGTCAGAAGCAGGAATATTCCAATACCTGTCTATTTCTAATTAATTATAAGCGCTAACCGAAAACCATTGTCCATTAAAATAACAATTAGGAAACATTATTCTGTAATGTTGGGAATTGGAGCGAAATGATACCAAGGCGAATGATGAGTAAATACTGTCTTTATTGAAATATTGTTACCTGTTTTATACTGTAACACACATAGAAGTAATTATAATATAAAGGTGCCTCTACATACACGACACCTCCCCGGGGGGAGAAAAAAAAAAGGAAAAAAAAAGAATAGGCCCTAGGTTTTTTCATTGTTTTTTTTTTTTTTTTGGTTGGCAATATAAATAGAATAGCAATATAAATTGGTTAAGTACATAATATTGGACGCTTATTACTAGTTTATGGTTACATTACGCTTAGTAACTAGACACGACAACGACAGTTTGTTTTTTTTTTTTTTTTTTACAATACTATGTATTGGTAAAATTTTACAATGCAAATGCAGTACATTAGTCATAATAGGGCTTTGTTCTGTTTTTATGTATAACATCAGTTTTACCATTAATTTCGATTTCCACATTTGGTGAAATGTCTCTGATAACTTTGTAGGGTCCTGAGTATAAGCTTGTGAGTTTATTGCCTGTTTCGTTTTTTACTAAAACTTTGTCATTTGGGTTATAATGTGTGGGGTTAACATAAGTGTCATACCTACGTTTTGTTTCCAACTTACTGTTAATTAAATTTTTGCGTGCTTGCGTTTGTGATACCTGTAACCTGTATTTTAGTTCCAGAGGGTAACTGTCATAGTTATATAGTGGCTCAATTTTTTGAGTGAGATTGCTTGGCAAAATGCACTTTTTACCGTAAACTAATTCAAACGGAGTGAATTTAGTAGACGTATTTACAGAAGTGTTATAAGCGAAACTCCAATAGGGTAGCCAAGTACTCCAGGATTCTGATTTTTGTTCCGTTTGAATACGAAGAAACGTGGACAAACCTTTATGTGAGTTTTCTAAAGCTCCTATGCTTTGATGGTGATATGCAGTTGAGTTAAGTTTTTTAATATTAAGCAATGCACATACCTCTTTTACCGTATCTGCCTTAAACTCAGTACCTCTGTCGGTAGCGATTTCCTTCGGCACACCATGATGAAGCACGAAGTTGTCCACAAAAGTTCGCGCTACTTCTGCTGCTGTTTTTGTAATAAGTGGAAAAGCACATAGATATTTTGACAACTCGCACTGTATTGTTAGAATATATGAATATCCATTATTGTCCTTATCTGAAGGTCCAACTAAATCTAGGAAAATTTTTTCGAAAGCAGTGTGTGCCGTTGAAGTGATGGCCATTGGTTCTTTTACTTGAACTGTGTACTTTTGTTTCTGGCAATCTGGGCATTTTCTCACATAATTTTTAACGTCTGAGTCTAGGCCTGGCCAAAAGTAATATTGCCGAATTTTATTTACCATTCGTCTTATACCCGCATGACCACTTGTTGGTAAAAGATGAAAATCATTAAGTATTACCTTCCTATCGTCCTTATTTTCTACGCGTTCTACGTCTTGTATTATGATTAATCTTGGCCCAAACCAATTTCGGCTGTCTTTGATTTGACTGATTAATTTTTCAACAAATATTCTATTATTCTTACTTTTCATGAAGTACACTTCCTCTACATATATCTCACTACAAAAATTACTCAGGGCTTTCACAAATTCTGCTCGAGTTATTTGTGAGTGAGCCGCTGGTTTTATAAAGAGAGATCTTTTATTTTTTGAATAGATAAAAACATTGTTTTCTTTGTTGACTTCGTTCTCTTTCCTTAGTTTTCCTATCTCTGAATTGTCTATAAATCTTAATTCTACTACTTCTTTTGGTCTATTCTGTGTCTCAACAATTTTAGGTTTATCTAAATACTCGCTTGGCTGGGCTGGCTCGTCTGATGATGGGTTGGCAATCAACTTTAGTTTCTGCGCCCGTGTCATTACACATAAATTATTGTTCATGTCCTGCAAATCTTTGGAAGTTAATCGAGATAGCGCGTCCGCGGCTGCATTGTCTCGACCTTTGATGTACTCAATTTCGTAATCGTATTCCTCGAGTATCAATTTAAATTTTAGTAGTCTGCTGGATGGATCTTTTAGATTAAATAAGTAAATCAATGGTTTGTGATCTGTTTTAATTTTAAAATGACGGCCAAATAGATATGGTCTGAAATGTTTCACCCCCCACACAATAGCTAATAGTTCCTTTTCTATGGTGGGGTAATTTTTCTCTGATTTATTTAGACCTCTGCTAGCGTAAGCAACTGGGCGCCCATCCGCATTTGATAAAATAGCTCCAACTGCATAGCCTGATGCGTCTGTTTGTAATTCGAATTTATTTTCTAGTGAAAAATTAGGATATTGCAGTATTGGCGGTGTTAGCATAGTCTGTTTTAGTTTGTCAAATGATTTCTGACAGTTGTCATCCCAATTAAATACTACATTCTTTCTACACAATAAATTAAGATAATAAGCTTTATCCGCAAAATTTGGAATAAACTTACGGTAGTAGTTCGCAAAAGCGACAAAACGTTTTACTTCGTCTACATTTTTGGGTGTAGGGTATTCCTTAATAACACTTGTTTTTTCGGGATCTGGCAGTACTCCTTCACTAGATACTACATGGCCTAAATAAAGCATCTCTTTCCTTAGAAAATTGCACTTTGTTGGGTTTAGTTTTAAATTAACTTTGCGTAAGCGATCAAATATGTCTATGAGGTTTTTGTTGTGTTGAGAAAGTGACTTTCCAAGGACTATCAAATCATCGAGATATACTAAGCACTTATCATATGTTAGACCGGCCATAGCCATTGTCATCATGCGTGAGAAAGAACTGGGGCTGGTTTTTAAACCCATGGGCATACGCGTCATCTGGTACTGTCCTGATGCAAATGCTGTGTATTTGCGGCTGTCTTCATGTAGATTAACATTATAGAAACCTTGGTTTAAATCTAAATGACTAAAGTAAATACAGCCTGATAAAGAATCTAATATTTCATTTATATTTGGTAGGGGAAACTTGTCATCTTGAATACTGCTGTTAAGTTTGCGATAATCAATAACTAATCGCCATTTTTTATTTCCCGCAGAGTCTGGTTTTTTGGGTACTAGTAATACTGGGCTTGACCATTCACTGTTACATTTTTCTATGATACCTTGCTGAAGTAAATTTTCTATTTGTTTGTTTATTTCTCCTTTCTGGGAGTGTGGAAGTCTGTATGGCTTTGAATATACGGGAGCTACGTTTGGTTTCAAGTTAATTTTGTGCGTATATAATTCTGTTGTCGTCATTTTGTCACCTGCAAGATAAAAAATGTCGGAATACTTCGCACAAATTTTTTCTATCGATAATTGTTCCTCTTTGTTAAGGTGCTTTAAATCTAAAGTTGAAAACAGTTTTTTAACCCTTTCCGCGTTACTAATTGTTTTCTCAAATGTACAAATATTGTATTCCGACGATTTTTGTATTGAGGGATTAATTTCGTCTAAGGTTATATCATTATCCGTTGTGTTAAGGACTCGGATGGGTAGCATTCCGTTTTCGGGTTTAACCAATGCGCTAGCTATATAAACTCCGTTTTGCAGTTCTGATGCACTAATAACAATTTCTTCAAATGCATACCTTGGCTGGACACTAATGAAATGTATTGATTCACACCTCGCGGGTATCTTTATATTTTTGCGTGGAAAACACAGAGGAAAAGAAATTTCAACATTATTATTCCATAGCAGCAAAGTATTGTTACTTAGGTTTAGAATTGATTTGTATTTGTTTAAGAAATCATGCCCTATTATGCCACTGGTCTTACAAGGTAAGGAATTAAAAACATAGAATTTATGTTTCAGTATCTGATTCTTAGAACTTAGATCTAGATAAACATATCCAATAGATTGAACTTTGCCCCCCATTCCAGATACGTCGATGTTCTGTTTATGGATTAGAATGTTTTGTTTCATTACATGTTTATATTTTATTGCCGATATGGAAGCACCGGTGTCAATTAACCAGTTATATGAATAACCATTACGACCATTTAAATAAATGGTACTAGAATTATTATTTGTTAAAAGAATTGCTCGTTTAGTCACGAAAAACTGATTATTTTTGTCGGATGGTAAATAAGATTCGGCCGTTTGCAAAGTTGCTTCGGTTGTCTGCAATGGAGTCGAGTCTGAGTTTGTCAAAGTATGTAATTGTGCTTGGTGACTATAATTAGATCTACCTCTACTCCTGAAGAAATACCGTCTTGCACCGCGCGCTGAGTTCCGTTGACCTCGCCAGCCGCGCGCTGTGCCCTGCTGGTAACCAGAATTCTCGCTGTTCTGCTCTTCCGCAGCGGCGTGTGACATACCTCTGGCCCTCATGTTGGCTCGATGATTCCCGATACCCCTGTAATTTTTATTAGGATAGTTATTGCGACTGAAATACAAAACATCAGGATCGGTGGGTCGTGATATTTCTTCATCTAATGCCGCTTGGACGGCATCCTTTAACGAGGTATAGTTCCTTGCTGTGATAACTGTACTGAGTCTACGATTTCTCAATCCATCTGCAAAACATTTTATAGCGAGTTTTTCGTTCAGTGGGCGTAAAACCTCGTATGCGTGGTCCTTACCTTCCGACTGAGAAATGGTCAGGTCAACGAACATTTCTGTTATTTTATTACCAAACTCATCAATTGTCTGATTATCCTGTTTAAAACTTTGTAGTTTGCGTTGAATAGCTGTCGCTGATTTTTTTGGTATCAGCTGAATTTTCATATCATTAATAAGTGCATCAGTACTAGTATAATTAGGGGATAATTTTAATTTCGCGCCGCGAGTTAGTCTATTTTTCAAAACAAAGTTTACTAACCTTTTCTGGGAGTCGTCGTCGAGCTCTGAGCTGTAATATTCAATACCATCTATAAGACGATTAATACTGGAATCATCGTCGGCTGAAAAAGGCAATAAATTCATAGCTATCTTTAAATCAAACTTGGCCATTTTTTGGCTTTCCTCAGTTTTCACAGAACACAAGGTTAATATTTCAAGTTTTATAGTTAATTAAATTGTTCACAATTTTGTTTTACAAATATGTATTCTTCTTCCTTAAATGCTACCTTCAACTGCTTATAATTTTCCTAACATAGTTTGATAGTCTTCATACAAGTGGTTCGCTTCGTACCTTTACTTCAATTATTCTACCTACTCGCCTCGTGGCACCTATCTTCACTATATATGTTCTCAACTCTTTAATCTTTACAAGTAATTCTGATATATTTTGAGCCATATTATTATGGCATAATTATTATTAAGATGTATCTAAGCCTTTACAAACATGAGGCATTTTTTATTACTATTTACTTAGTAGGTCCTACAGCTATTTAAGTAAATACATAATGTGGATAGATTTCAATTAGCACTATTAAGTAATAGGTATTTGATATACTTATCTCGGCGGTTTTAATACATTTTAGTGTCCTTGAGATTTCATTATTTAAAGTTTATTAATATTATCTAAAGTTCCACTTTTGGATGCTGTCGTACCGAACTAATGACTTTATAAATTGCGGGCACTTACTCGGTTGTGAAATTGGTAGTCACACGTTTTATTTTAGATATTTTCAACATCACTTTTTCAACTTCACTTTTTCACTTCACTTTTTCCACTTCACTTCGATGCTTGAAGAATGCTATCAGCATGCTGTTGTCATCTTATATCCAACTCATACTCATAATATATCGCCAAATTTGTCGTTCTATATTATGTATACATGATAAATGTTATGTGTCGTTGTCCACGTCTTTTTGATTAATTTGATCGTTTTAAAACTTTCTGTTATACGTTCTCCGTTCGCGCATCATTTTTTGGGTCGCGCCGGAAGTATGAAATTGATCTTCGCAAAGCGTGTCGATTTATTTCATTGGTCATCCACTTGGTGTGACAGTTCTTGTAAATCCTGAGTATAAGGTACAGGAATCCGAGCAACAGTAACAACAAAATGACCAACAAAAATACATTCGTTGTGCTGGTATGGTACTTTAATTGCTCCAAATCTGCGTTGTTATTACCACCGGAAGCTGTTTGAGCTATAATGACTTCCTCCTTACTCTGACTTTTCCCCATGATAATATTGATTATTATTGATGCCACAAAAAAACACTGTTTCTCACCAGACTTTGTTTGCGACTAATCATCGTGGAATGGTGTCCTAATACGGAGAAAGGAATTCCAAACAAAGTCCGGGAGACTCTTATGTCACGGTCGCCATGTAATGTTGGGAATTGGAGCGAAATGATACCAAGGCGAATGATGAGTAAATACTGTCTTTATTGAAATATTGTTACCTGTTTTATACTGTAACACACATAGAAGTAATTATAATATAAAGGTGCCTCTACATACACGACAATTCAGTAACATTGTTTCTAGTAATTAAGCGTGATAATTTTGATTGAAATGTAATTCAATTAAATTGATTAACTGGTTTGTGGTTTACGTGTGTTTAGTTTAGCAAGTGGGTGGTTATGCTACTTAAAGCTATGTGTAGGTAATACCTACGCAAAGTCGGAACTATTATAGAAAATTAATTTGTAAAGAAAATAGCTTTGTGCCTTCAGTACTTCAGGACACGCAGGACACGCCATCGTTTGTGGAACAACACCACATTTACACTCTAGGCCAGACTCATTAATTAAACTCATAAGTTGCTCATATTTTTGTTTGCAATCTGTTCGCGATAGGTTACTTTGACGGAACAAATGTGCCCGATGACATCAACTTGACAGCACACTACTCATTGTACACAGCGCAGTCGTTGTGTGTACAAATTGAACTAGCGCTGATACAAAGTGCATTCGAACGGTAGCCTTGTATTGTATTGTATTGTATTGTATAGCGGGCTGGTGTCCGCAACTCCACGTCAAAGCGCGTATTTTGCGTGCGGGTGGGAATTTTATTCGATCCACCCTAACTCCCCGAGAAAGGCCAGCAGCGCCTTGGTGTTGCTGACAATCTCGCGGAGAGTACCTGGGTTACCGAAGTACTTTGCCCTGTATGTTGCAACCCCTGGGCAGTGCAGAAGCACGTGGGCTGCTGTCTCGTCTTCCTCCATGCAGGCACGGCACAGGTGTTTATTAAAAGAGCCGTGTCCAGTAATGGCAGCTGTAACTGTGCGCAGCTGCGGTTTGGTCAACCGAAGCGCGCGTTTAGTGAGGCGGCCGTCGATAGTAGGAAGTGCTTCCTTGGCCTGCCTGCACTCGCCGTGGTCTAGCCATAGCTTGTGGTGTTGTTCACTAGTTCGGTTCCTTACCAGTGTGCGTAGGTATCCGAAAGGGAGTGGCACGATAGGTTCGGGTCCCACCGCTGCCATGCTCGATCCCCTTCTAGCGAGTTCGTCCGCGGCATCATTGCCACGGGAATCGCTGTGTCCCTTAATCCATTGGATGGTTATATTATTGAGATTACCAACCTGGTTCAGGCGTTGGTGACACTCGTGTATTAACCCACAGTTGACTGTGTGGTTGTTTAGTGCCAGCAGTACAGCCATGCTGTCTGAGAGTATACGGATTGAGTGGTCCACAACCTTCCTGGCTAAGATGGCAGATGCCGCCAGGGAAATGCCCATGCATTCTGCCTGAAATACCGTGTTGTGGGCCCCCAGAGGTTTGGCTATCTGGATGTTGAGATCCTCGGAGAAGACTCCAGCACCTGTGCCAGTACCTGTTTTAGATCCATCCGTGAAGATCCGTAGTTCCACGGGGTTTAATCCCTCGCAGCGGTGATCCTCGTGGAGCTGGATTTTGTACTTCTTATCGAATACGAATTGTTTTGGTATCCGATCGTTTATTGCTTTCGTCAGGGGGAACTCGTTGTGGAATCCCTCCAGTACCGCGGTGTGCTGTGTTTTTTTCTTACCCCATAGTTGAAGTGTATTAAGGCGTACAGCCGTCATCGTCGCTTCCTGCTGTATGAACAGATGAAGCGGTGGGAGCCCCAGCATGGCTTCGAGAGCTGCGGTCGGGGTAGTCCTCATGCAGCCTGTGATCGCCATGCAGGCAAGCCTTTGCATGCGTTGCAGTTTGATGGAGGCTGTAGTTAGTTTGGTACAGGGCCACCAGACCACTGCCCCATAAGTGATCATAGGTCGGATAACCGCGCAGTATAACCAAAGTATAATTTTAGGGGATAGGCCCCACTTCTTACCTATCATCCTCCTGCATTGCCAAAAGGTGATGCAGGCCCTGTTTATTTTATTATCTAAGTGACTACTCCAATTTAACTTACTGTCCAGGATGACTCCCAGATGTTTGACCTCGTCGGCTAACTGGAGTTCCGTATCGAAAAGTTTGGGTAGGCGATAAGGGCCTAGTGTTCGTTTTTGGGTAAACATGACTAGTTCAGTTTTCGTGGGGTTCACTGAGAGATCGAACTCTCTGCACCACCGCTCAACGATGCGTAGTGCTTGTTGAGTGAGGTTGCAGATTGTCCCTGTCACTTTACCTGAAATGAGGATAGCGAGGTCGTCAGCATACCCTATTGTGTAGAAATGGTTCGCGTTGAGTTTTGTGATGAGGTCATTTATCACCAGATTCCAGAGGAGCGGGGATAGTACTCCACCTTGGGGGCAGCCTCTGGCTATCAAGGCCATCTGCTGTTCCCCTTCAAGTCGAACCACTCGTTTGCTTAACATATTGGTGATCCAGTCTGTCAGTACCTGTTCTACTCCGTGACGGGAGAGCGCGGTGTTGATGCTGGCGAAGTTTGTTTTATCGAAGGCTCCTTCGATGTCTATGAAGGTGCCCAGGCAGATGCCCTTCTGGTGAATCTCCTCTTCTATCCGGCCGACCACTAGATGGAGGGCGGATTCAGTGGACTTGCCCGAGCTGTATGCGTGTTGGTTAGTGTGGAGTGGGATAGTTTTCAAAACGCCGTCCCTCAGCTCTCTCTCGCAAATTCTCTCCAAAGTTTTAAGGAGAAAGGAGGTCAGGCTGATTGGTCGGTGGTGTTTGGCGTTGGTATAGTCACTCTTACCTGGCTTAGGAATGAATATGACTTTCACTTCCCTCCATCCTTTTGGAACGTATCTGAAGGCCAGGCACGCTCTCATTATGGGTACCAGTATGTTGGCGACAGAGGTCCCACCCCACTGCAGTAAGGCAGGAAAGACCCCGTCTGGACCGGCCGCCTTGAAAGGATGGAAGCACCGAATCGCCCACTGGAGTTTTTCCAGCGTGACGACTTTGTGTGCATAGCGCCAGTCGTTTTCTGACGGTGTTTGATTTACCTCTGTCCAGTCGATATCCTGTGTAAAAGCGCAGCCTGGGAAGTGAGTTTCAATAAGGACGCGCGTCGCCTCTTCTGGTGAGGTGGTAAGTGTGTTGTCAGGTTTACGGAGGACAGCAGGCCCAGTCGGGTTCTGCTGTGCCAATATTTTCCTTACCCTGTTTGCTTGTTGGCAGGATTCGATGTTGCCACAGTATTTGCGCCATCCAGTGGAGCTCCTGAATCTGATGCATTTTTTATATGATTTTTTGGCCGCGTAGTACGCGTGTTCATGGCTCTGTTTAGGGCTGACCTTACCTTCCCGCGCTTACGTTCCAGATCCGCACCCCACCATGGTTGCTTCCCTGGTGTTGTGGGCGGAGTGGTCTCCGGGCAGGATGAATGGTAGCTGTCTAGCATTGATTTTGTGAGATGACTTACACGCTCGTCGATCTGCTGCGTGTCCTCGTAGGTCATTCTGTAGTTTACTGACGCAAGTTTGGTTTCGAGGATGCGTGTATAAGCAGCACGGTCAGTGTTTCGCGGGTTTCGCCGTGGCAGTGTTGGTGTCACACAGACCTCAATATCGAAGCGGATCCACCTGTGGTCCGAGCAGGAGGCCTCCTTGGAGACCTGCCAGCCGGTGGTGATGGCCGCAGCACCCTCCGATGCCAGAGTGAGGTCTATGATTGTTTGGCTACGTCTGTTTACGAAGGTTGGTTCGGAACCTGTATTTAGTAGGGTTAGGTTAGTTGTAAATAAGTAATCTACTAGCGCCTTACCCCTTGCGTTTTGTGTGTCCATGCCCCACAGAGGGTGATGAGCGTTCGCATCGGCGCCTATGACAAGCTCCAGCCCAGTGCTCTCGCAGTAAGTCACGAGGCGGGCGAGGTCATGCGGCGGCGGCTCTTCTGCCTCGGGCATGTAAGCGGAGGCGAAGACCACAGTTGCTACTGTGTCCCCTCGCTGTATCAGTAGCCTAGCTGCAGAGACATCCCTGCAACAGAAATCTGTTAGTGGCTGTGTTTTTATGTTACGTGTCACATAGATGCATGATCTTGGTTTATCATGATCTGTACTTACTAAGAGCTTACCACCAAGATTGGAGAGTCCTTGTATTTGGCCCGCCCTAATCCACGGCTCTTGGATCAAGGCAATGGCCGTATGTTGTACCTCCAGCCACTTCCGCAGCTGAGCCGTTGCGGTCTGACTGTGGTGGAGGTTGGCCTGCAGGACCTTACAGGTCGACGAAGGGGACGCCATCACTGGACGTTCCTTCCTCGTCTCCTGCCAGCCGCAGCCCAGCAAACAGGTCGCCCGCGTCGAAGCCGTCTCCCTCCAGGTCAGAGGCCGAGGACAGGATGATGTCCTCGAGCTCCTCCCCCGAGAGGACGGCGCCCACGCTAGCGGCGGTAGGGGCGGCTGGCGCTGCTACTGCAGGCTCAACCGCGGGTGTTTCCGCGGTGTTTGTTGGGGGGGGAGTTGCCTCCTCCACCTGTGTCCCAGCGCTGGCGGCGCCCGGATATCCCTGAGGGACGTCGACAAATCTGCCGTTCGGACCCTGGAACTTAACGTACACCGTCCCTGCACCAAATGAGAGACGGCTTTCGGCTTCCATCAGGGTCGGAATTTGGTCCTCAGGGACCCCGACCATCACGTACCACGCTTCGGCCTGTTTGTTGGCGCCCAGCAACACCCACTCCTTGATGCCAACCCAAGAGTTCTGGTAGCACAGAGCACGCCCAATGTCGGACGGCTCCGCGAAGATCCCCTGCTCATCAGGAATGAGGATGCCGCATCTTACCCGGCGCTTGATGTCCGCCTGCCTCCTGACCACTAGCAGGGTGCTAGGGGGGGGAGGCAACTCGGAGATCAGTTTCCTTAGCCATGCTAAGGTGTGGTCGTTCCCGCACCACAGTCTGAGGACCCCGCTGCTGAACACCGGCCTCGCATTGAAGGTCGGTGCAGGTGAGTCTTGTGTAGGAGAAGAGGCCTCGACGAGTATCTTCTTCTGGATAGCCGCGAGAACCAGGGTTGACACCTCCTTGCTGATGTGCCCCGTACGGCCGCAGGTGACTGCGACATCAAGGTCGGAGCTCACAGCTTGGGCGTAGCTACGCTTAGCGTCCCGTTTGGATTTATCAAGACGCGGCCGCTTGCGCTCTCCTCGGTGTGTTGTGAAGTCTCGTTGAGGGCTCGCTTGGCCGCGGCCTGATCCATCCGAACGGGTTGCGGTGGCGTTTGCGTGGCTGGTCCACTCGCGCCGCTGGCTGCTGGTTGGCTGGGTCCCGGTCGGCTGCTGCCGGCCGCGGCCTGCGACCGCTTGCCTGCGGAGAAATTGACATTGCCATGGGTCGGTTTAACCCGGCCCGTGGCGTTAGCCTGTATAGATTGAGGGGACTTACCCGTCCTCAGTGTCTGCCGCTGCCTCAGGGACGGCCTGTTCTTCCTTCTCGGTTTACCCGTCGAAGGGACCGGGGCAGCCTGCACTGAGGGTTCAGCGCAGTGGCGTTGTTTGCCGGAATCCTCCTTCCTGCCTTTGCGCCTGCTCCTCTGCACCTGCCAAGTGAGCGCGAACGCGTCACCTGTGGTGCTGGTCTCCGCCGGTTGACCAGTGACGGCCACCGGGGGGGGAGCAGTAGGCGGAGGAAGATGTATGAGGGGAGCCCGGCCAGAGGAATTAACCGTCGTGGCGGGCTCCGCGCCTGAAAAAGAGGGAGGTGCGGTACTGGTCCCGAGCAGCGCCGCGGTCCTCCGTTTATTACGGGACCTGGTTTTGGTCCTGGCAGCGGTTCTCGCCACTGCCGGACCTTTACCCGCACTGGAGCTCGCTACGTTAGCAGCGGAGCATCCGGGGGCTAGAGAGGTGCTGCAAGCACCCCTCTTGGGAGAATCCTTGGCTTTTGCCTCCTCTCCGGTGTGTGTTTGTGCAGTATGTGCGTGCGAATGTGTGTGAGGTTTGTGAGTTTGTGTGGTTGTTGTGTGTGTGTGTGTGTGTGTGTGGTGTCGTATGGTCTTTGAGTATCCATAGTATAGTATAAAAAATTCATCTCTCCGGCTTCCCACCCTCCATGGAGCCCGCACCTGGGAACGTCTCGAAACGAACGGTAGCCTTTCTCGACAGCGTTCCCAAAAAGCGTAAAGTGACTGATCGAGCGTCTGTCAAATATCACAACGATAAACAATTGAAAAGCAACTTTAGCTACACGTAGTCAAAGTTCATTTTAGATAAAAGTGTTCTTTTAGCAGCTGTTATAGGGGATGTGTAAAATCGTTTGATGTTTGGTGTTGAAGAAACCTTTGTAAGTGTCTGTGCATTCGGCTGAACTAACTTTTTAGCTCTTTTGTGAGTCTGTTTTTATTATGAGTGTCTTTGGGCATACGCGAAAAGGGCTAGTGTTTCGGGGGAACTGACTCTTGTAAACTTTGACGTTTTAAAAGTGCTGATAATATCAGCTTAATTTGAATAAATGACTTATGGTTTTGATATTTGAACACGGTGTTAAAATATTTAAGGGATTGGAACAGTCGCTTCTAGACTTGGTTTGTTATAGTCAATGTTTAAAAAAGGCATAATAAAAATTAATCACCATTCTCGTGATTAAATCCAATCTCCAATCCAAAATCCGTAAAATAATCAATTTTTTGTTGTTCCCAAACAAATATTTGCCATGAATTTATTTTACATTGTTAACAATAACTGTCGAAATCTGGGTGTATGCTGGGTGGGTGTACACATCTGCGTACACCCTAAGAGCATACAGGCGTGATTTTACGTCATGATGTTGTATAAACAATAATTATTCAAGCGAGTAATCGCTTGAATGTTTATTGTTTATACAACATTGCTGTAAAGCAATCACGGCAGATTTGCCGTCTATTTTTGAAGAGTTATATTGTATATCTCCGAAGATCAGCATCAGATGTTCACAAAATTTAAATGGGACCACACGGAAAGCACCAGCTTTAAAAAAAAGTTTTAAACTTAAAAAAAAGAATTATCAAAATCGGTTCACCCAGTCGAAAGTACTGAGGAAACAAACAGAAAAAAAATCAGTCGAATTTAGAACCTCCTCTTTTTGGAAGTCGGTTGTAAAAATGCAGTCGTAATGAGAACCTCCACTTTTTGGAAGTGTTATGTCTTTGGTTTGACGTTTGTCTATAGGAGTTTCCTGGACAACGAAGATATCAGGAATGTCACATATAATTAAAATATACGAATAGCAAAATGTACGTTTGATCTTTTATTTAATATTGGCGACGAAATGGCCGAAGTTAAAAAGTTAAAACGCATACGATCCTCATTACGAGGAACATTCACAAGGATTGAAAAATATATTAATGAAGAATTACAGTTTTCTATTGAAGAAATTGCAACACGACTACAAACACTGAAAGATAATTTTTCCAAATTCCAAGAGCTTCAAAACGAAATTGAAAAAGAAACTGAAGATAGTGAATTGCACAAAGAAATAGATTACAGGTTTGATGTTGAAGAATTATATACTAAATTACGTACAAAATTCCTACAATTACAAAAAGAAAGTGAGATTACAATTGTGCCTCCAAATAGTGTAACGGACACACAGTCAATTTACGAATCAGCAATGACGAACAAAGAAAAACCGTTTCGTATGAACTTTCAGCCGTTCCAAGAGAACGAAACTTTTATGAACTTTACAAAACGCTTAAAGGTTTACTTCATGCTGAACAATATCACAGATGCTAAGGTGAAAGTGTACGTACTACTTTGCACAATTTCGCCAGATCTACATGAAAGAATGTATAATATATGTTCTCCAGAAGATCCCTTGAACATGACTTTCGAAGAGATTACAAAGATTTTAGATGATTACATTGATCCTAAGCCCAGTATTTGAACAATGCGACACAAATTTATATCTCGCATGCAACATCAAGAAGAAACTGTGGTCACATACGCCTCCGAGCTTAAAAAACTATCTGCAAATTGTGAGTTCAAATGTCAAAACTGTAAAAAACAAACTTCTGATAGCTTTCTGTGCCTACAACTCATACGAGGGTTAAATGATGGTGAAATTCGAACGAAAATACTGCAGGAAAAAGATACAACCTCATTTTCACAATTGGTGCAGATTGCCCATGCTACAGAAATGGGAAAGAACGAAAACGCAACAATGACCTTAGATATTCAAAAACCAAACACAATCAACAAAATAACAACACCTACAGCTAAAACATCTGTTTATAACAACCCACCTGTGCATACTAAGGTAAATACAAGATCACCAATAACCATTAGAGATCTTAAAGGAAAATGTTTTCGATGTGGAAAAGATGACCACAGAGCAAACGAATGTGGAGCCATCAAAAGCACTTGCCGAAAATGTCAGAAAATAGGCCACCTAGCACGAGTCTGTTTACAAAGATATACAAATTCTCATCAAGTAAATCAATCTTCAAGTAACATTAGTCATGACAGTATTGCAGATATCAACTTAGTTAAAAGTGAAATATCGCAGAAATATACGATTACTCTCAAAATAGAAGACAAAACTGTATGTATGGAATTTGATACTGGTGCTACATTATCTTCAATGTCACTAAAGGATTTTAAAAACATGAACATACAAAGAAACTTTTTAAAACAGAAATTAAGATGAGAACATACACTGGAGAAATCATTAGACCGATTGGAGTAGCATATGTAAAATGTTTGTACAACACTCAATTGTTTTATGGAAAACTATACATTATTGATCAAAATGTCGACCCAATTTTTGGAAGAAGCTGGATGAAAGAACTACATGATATTGATATAGCAGATATAAGAACAGTACAAACTACAATTCATAGTAACAATCTAGAACAATTGTTAGAAGAATTCTCTTCATCCGTATTTACATCAGACCTAGGAAAAATTCCAAATCACAAAGCTCATTTAAGTTTAAAGGAAAATACTCAGCCGATCTTTATTAAACCACGAAGAATTCCATACGCTTTGAAACCGAAAGTTGACGAAGAAATAGAAAGACTATGTACACAAGGTGTGCTTACGAAAGTTGACCATGCCGAGTGGGGAACACCTATTGTTCCAATAGTAAAACCAAATGGGAGTATTCGATTATGTGCTGACTACAAGATTACTCTAAATAAAGTAATAAAAGATGAACAATACCCTATACCCATAATTGAAGACATATTTTCTGAAATGAACGGAGGTAAGTTTTTTTGCACATTAGACATTACCCAAGCATATTTGAATTTGGAAATGGACGAAGAAAGCGCTCACATGCAAACGTTGAGCACGCACAAAGGAACATACAAAGTAAATAGACTAATGTTTGGTGTTAAAGTAGCACCAAGCTTGTGGCAGAAATTCATGGACAAATTACTACAGGATCTGACAGGAGTTAAATGTTTTTTTGATGACATTATTATACAGGGCTCTTGTGAAGATGAGCTACTACAACGATTACGACAGGTCCTCCAAAAACTTAAAGAGAGTAATCTTCGAGTGAATAAAGATAAATGTCACTTCTTTAAACAATGCATTAACTACCTTGGACACACGATCGACAAGAACGGACTACATAAGAATAAAGACAAAATAAGAGCCATCACCAGTACCTTACGCCCTACAAACATCAACGAATTGAGAACCTTTCTTGGGATGGCTAATTATTACAATAAATTTATAAATAATCTGGCTTCTATTACAAGTCCTCTTAACGAGCTACTAAAGAAAAGAGCTATCTTTACCTGGTCCCCTAAGTGTGAAGAAAGTTTTAAAAAAATAAAGGAAGAAATTTTGAGCGAAAGGGTATTGATTCATTTTGATCCTAAAAAGCCACTAATACTAGCTACAGACGCTTCGCCTTTAGGGTTAGGAGCAGTGCTTTCGCATAGATTACCTGACGGTTGTGAACGACCTATTGCTTTTGCTTCTCGATCTTTATCAAGCAGTGAGAAGTCAGTCAAATTGACAAAGAAGCTACAGCTATCTACTGGGGCCTTAAAAAGTTCTTTCACTACTGTTACGGTCGAAAATTTACATTAGTTACCGATCACAAGCCACTGACATCGATCTTTCACCCGCACCAGACGCTACCAGCGATGAGCACGATGAGACTTTTTCATTATGCTCATTTTCTATCCGGCTTCAATTATGAGATAGACTACAGAAGTTCTGCAAACAATTCTAATGCTGATTACTTATCCAGATTTCCAGTAGAAACAGTTAATGATAATAAAAAAGATCAACACTCACAATTCCAACTTCAACAAATATACAAAATCGAAGTAAACCCGGATATTATAGCCCGAGAAACAAAAGATGACAACGAACTACTGCCTTTACTACAATTACTGCATTAAAAACAGGACGTACTTTGAGAGAACTCGGGTATAATATATGATCAAACGAACTTCTAGAAGGAAGTTCGATCATTATTATATGAATAGCTCCATTCGAAGATATAGTATTACCAAGTAGTTTCCCTAACGTACTAGGTAGTGTCGCACTTTTAGATTTTTATCGATTGTTCTTACTCGATTTCTGATTTCAAACAGTCATCTATCGTCTATGCATCACTAGCGCTCCGGTGGTTTGCTCATTCTTTTAGAGATACCAAAAACTTTGCGAAGGGTTGAGGTGGGTGGGTTCCTATATCTTCGAATGGAGCTATTCATATAATAATGATCGAACTTCCTTCTAGAAGTTCGTTTGATCATATATTATATTTTCATAGCTCCATTCTTCAGATATAGTATTACCATGTAGATGTTCAGAGAACTGAAGTGATGCATAATATTCTAAAAGTTTTTGTAGGAAAGTGTATTTAAATAAAGCAAAGGTTATTGAAACTAACTTTATTTCAATAATTACTAAACAATATCAAAATAACAATCTTTAACTTATCCGATAATCTTCTAAATGATTTTATATAATTTGTCTTTAACTTATTAACAATCAATTAAACTTATTTGTTTGTTGCAAAAACAGACCTAGCTAATTCTTGTGAAATAATGGGGCGATTATAAAATTTTGCAAACGTCTGTGATGTAGCTTTCCATCCAGCTGTTTTCCGAATCACGTCTAGTGATACCCCTGTGGCGCGAGCGGTCGATGTGGAGGCGTGACGCGTGCTATGAGCGCTAAACTTTGTCACGTCGACGCCACTCTCTGCTAACATATCTTTAATCCATCGACTGATGGTTTGTGACGTCACCGGCTTATGTGGACGTTTGTAAGTTAGAAATAAGTTAGAAGAGTCATTTCTAATATCTTTTGTTATTTCTAAGTAATCTTCCAAACATTTTGCAGGACAGATGCTAGGTTTGTCAGTAAAATAGGGTATAACTAAGGTTGGTTGCTCACGATTGATTGCCGAGGTTTTAATTAAATTTGAAATAGTTATAATGATTTGATCTTGATGGACTACAATATTATTTGTTTTTATAAATGACAATGTTTGTACGCGATGCGCTGTACAAAGAGCTAAGAGTGTAGCCAACTTTTTTGTTAATTGACATAGTGATAAATTTGTATGAGGGAACCATTTGTCCATGAAATCTAAAGCTACCTGTGGATCCCATATGGTATTATATTTAGGTATACAGGGTCTACATTTGAAGACTCCTTTTAGTAACCGTGAAACTTGTTCATTAGAACCTATATTATTACCAAGAAGCAGTGATATAGCTGAACGATGGCTATTAAGTGTCCCATAAGAAGCGCCATTCTCAAATTGTTTGGTAAGAAATATAATTAGCGCTGCTTTTGGTGCTTCTAAGTAGTTAATATGGTTGGTTAAACAATAATTCCACCACAGTTTGAACGTTGTATTGTATTGTTTAATAGTGTTTACCGCCAACGAAGAAATCATTAGATGTATTGCTTCTGATGGAATGCCTTGTTTTGTGAAGGCTTCCCGGAGACAATGGCTGCTGCCAGGGTAGTCTGCGCGGGTAGGTGTATCCTGTAATCCGACCGAATTGCATTTTTTAGAAAAATAATATCTGATATTATAATATTGCTTAACAACGGGAACCACACTTGTGTGGGCCAATAAGGAAAAACAAAAATTCCCTTTGATTGTTCGCTGATAATTTTTTGTAAACATTTTTGAATTATTGCAAAAGGAGGAAAACAGTAAAAATAATATTTTGACCATGATATCGTAAAAGTATCTACCGTAAGCGCATCCGGGTCTGGCTTCCAGGATATGTATACCCTACATTTGGCATTGGTGCGAGATGCAAACAAGTCTATATCAATTTTTCCTAATTTATTGATAATATTTTGAAAGGCATCTGAACATAGTTCTATTTCGGTGTCGGGATTAACTCTGCGCGATTCCGTGTCAGCTTCTTGATTTTCTTTGGAGTTGATATAAGATGCAAATACCCACAAGTTGCGTTCTTCGCACCACTGCCAAATGGATCTCGTTAAGTCATTTAAATGTGGGAATTGTATACCACCCATTCTATTAATATAACTGATGGCCGTAGTGTTGTCTATTCGCATCAATATAGCGCAATTGGTAACATCTCGTGCGAAACATTTAAGGCCAAAAAATGCTGCTTGAAGCTCTAAGTAATTAATGTGATATTTTAGCTCACTTTCTTTCCAGTGACCATTGGCGCACATATTGTTGCAGACAGCACCCCAGCCTGACCTTGACGCGTCCGTGAAAATTTCCAATTTGTATATTGGAGGTGAAATAAAATGTTTAGAAATCATTATATTTCTTTCCCACCATTTTAAATCCGGTAAAATGTTATTTGACAGTTTCATAATCGCATCGTAATTATTGTTACATTTTTTCAGGGCGAGATACTTTACCCTTTCGAATTTCTTTGTGTATAACCAGCTGTATTTTATTGCCGGACATGCGGCTGTTAAAACACCTATAAATTGAGAGAATTCTCGAATGGTACATTTTTGTAATGTTCTGAACTTTTTCACCAAATGTAATATATGAGTTTGTTTGTTTTCTGGCAAGTACATAGTCATATTTTGTGTGTCAAACATATAACCTAAAAATTTGCATGTTTGTTTTGGCTCTAATGAGCTTTTTTCTAAATTTATGATAAAACCTAAACATTCGAGGATTCTGACAGTTTCATTTACGTTCCAAAGACATTTTTCATAAGAATTCTCAATACACAAGATATCGTCTAAATATATTACTGAACTAAAACCACGTTTTCTTAAGTAGCCCATCACTTCCTTCATTATCTTTGTAAACGTTCTTGGTGCTGATGATAAGCCATAGGGGATCGCATTAAATTCATACGTAATTGAATTTTGTGCATAGTCTTCAATTTGAAACCTTAAGTACTTCTTCTGTTCAGGGTGTATAGGAACTAATAAGTACGACTCTTTTAGATCAATACTAGCCATGTAACTGTTTTTTGATAATAAAGTACATACACTTCTGTAGTCCTCCATTTTAAAATGCTCGTTATTTACATATTTATTAAAATATTTTAAATTTAAAATAAAACGATCTGTCCCATTTGGTTTAGGAATCAAAAAAATTGGTGAGAGAAATTGTTCAGTGTGGTTCTCACATACAGAAATAGCTCCTAAGTCAAGAAGGTTATTAATAGCAATTTGCATTTTTTGTTTTTCTATATATGATAAAGATTTCTTTGGTATTTGCGGCCGTGTAACATTATTTATTAATGGTATACGATAGCCATTTAAAATATAATCTAACACGGTTTTATTTTTTGTTATTTGTAGCCAACATTCATAATAATAAGTTAATCTACCTGCATGTACCTGGACTATTGACGTGTTTGGGCACGTTGTTTGGAAAAAGTCCTCGCCTGCGACTGCGCTGCCGGCGGCGCTTGAGGGCGAAATTGTCTGTTCGGATGAACTCTGCTCGTCATGTATGCTCCGCGCCCCCCCCTGCTCGACGACGAGGGATATCGAGGAGGAGGTGTCCAGTTTCCCGTGTATCTACCTTTTGATTGCGAATGATTTTGATTATTTTTTTGTGGTATATTTCTTTTGATTTGTGAACCTTGCTTTTCTATGGCTTTGGCAGCCTTTATTTTTTCTGATAATTGACTTCCAAATAAGAACTTATCTCTTTCCTCTTCTTGAATTATGTTCAGTATAGATTTATCTAGACACGGAGTAATACATTTGGTCCGAATTTGTGTTTCTGTATAATGAAGGTCTGTCAATATTCTACAACCTTCAGAAAGATGTTTTACAGTTTCAATTTTTCTTCCGTCATTAATTATGATTTCCAAAGCTCTTGAAATAGCAGTGATTCCCAATCCTAATTGATTTTGTTTTACTTCCATCTTTTTGTCTCTAATTCGAACTGCTTCTGCAACAGCAGCGGCTATCTCGGGGTTTAAACTGGGTGATTTTAGTAATCTGCAGTTATCTGGTATATGGTGTTCCTTCAACAAGTTTTCTTTAACATCTTTTGTCAAGCCTTTCTTTAATATTGGCAACCAGCGCTGTGCCAAGTCGTTCTGAATACTAGCTCCATATTTAGGACTGTCTTCAATGGGGTCCCCCAATGCACGACGTATTTCTGGATCTAGTTCTATAGGTACTTCATTTGAGGTTTCTTGAACCGTATTAATTTGCTCTTCATGAGCAAACCACCGGAGCGCTAGTGATGCATAGACGATAGATGACTGTTTGAAATCAGAAATCGAGTAAGAACAATCGATAAAAATCTAAAAGTGCGACACTACCTAGTACGTTAGGGAAACTACTTGGTAATACTATATCTGAAGAATGGAGCTATGAAAATATAATGACAATGAATTTACGCTACAGGATGATTGTATTTTGAAAGGTACAAGGGTTATTATTCCTTCTACTTTACGTTCGCAAATTCTTAATGAATTGCATACTGGACACACTGGGATTTTAAAAATGAAATTATTAGCACGCAGCTACGTTTACTGGAAAAACATGGACAGAGACATTGAAAATAAAGTTAAATCGTGTAGAGCATGCCGGTTAGAGCAAAACCAACCAGCAAAAGCTCCTTTACACCATTGGGAAGAGACAACTGGCCCTTGGCAACGAATCCATATTGATTTCGCTGGCCCAGTGTCTGGTTATCAATTATTCATTATAATCGACGCCTTTACAAAGTGGGTTGAAATAATTCCAGCCAAAATAACGACCAGCTCTTGGTGTATTCGAAAACTTAAAGAAATATTTTCCACTTTCGGCGCACCCTATATTCTCGTTTCAGATAATGGCCGGCAATTCATATCACAAGAATTCAAGAATTTTCTCTCAGATTATAACATCACTCATAAAACCATTGCACCATACCACCCAGCCACAAACGGTCAAGCAGAACGCACAGTGCAGACTATAAAGAGAGCTTTACGATCTATGGAGAGGGAGAGCGGTGATCTAGTTGACAAACTGATTACTATTAAAACACGTTTGAGACGTACGCCTGGCTCCAGTACCCAGAGTCCTTATCAGTTGATGTTTGGCAGGGAAGTAAGGACCAGGTTGCACGCCATGCTGCTCAAAACAGAGAAATCCACTCATCACCGAACATTGCCGGATAATTTACGACAATTCAAACTGGGAGATAGGATACAAGCTAGGAGTTACTCGTCACCGCATCAGAGGTGGACATTCGGTAGGATCCTGTCTCGCCTGGGACAGATTACAGATGACGGCAATGTCTGGCGCCGCCATCTTGACCAGCTGTTGACAGCACCCCAAGTGCAGCAACTGGAATCACGGCCGAGGGCTGTTATGTCTTTGGTTTGATGTTTGTCTATAGGAGTTTCCTGGACAACGAAGATATCAGGAATGTCACATATAATTAAAATATACGAATAGCAAAATGTACGTTTGATCTTTTATTTAATAGGAAGTCAGTTGAAAAACAGTCTATGTGTCTATATGTCGATCGAAGGTTAAGTAAGCTATGCTTGCTAATGGATGTTACCGTTCACTACGTATCGACACCTCTTCAACCTCTGTGTCTTAGAAAGCTCGTTAAGCCTGTCTCGGTTACTACCAACTTACTGCAGTTGCATCCAGCTTAGGTACTCAAGAATACCTTAAGTGGTCCATTACGACTTTTAAAAGAACAAATGGTTGGCTAGCTCCATTCACTATTCCATACTTAAGAGCAAAATATGTTCTAAATGCACTCGCCGATATATTTCAATCCCATTCACCCCCACGTCGTACAAAAGGGATGAAAATCCGTAAATAGTTCCCAATACAATAGGAGCTTGTATCCGAAGTAAAAAGTCGTGTAATTTCCCCTGCAAGACAATTGCTGGGAAACAAAAGACTGCTATTAATCAGGGCTCAACTCTGAAAATGTGCTGAAAATTTTCCGTACTTAAATAAGGAAGTAAATATGCACAAATAGACTTATCAGGAATCAGTGTACGATTCTTATTTACTTGTTTAACTATCCATTTAGATAGCGGTAGATGAAACAGTGTTGATAATAAGTATATTATTAAGCCAAATATATTAGGTCATTTAGGACTTTCGAGCATATTGACTTTATATTAAGAGCATTGTTTGTCGTAATATCGTTGAAATGAAAGTTCGTAGGTACATGTGTTTCGATGAAATTGATGGCTTTTGGTAATCAGGACCAATCCCTATCGCCATCAACCGGGCATAAATCCAGACTTACGGGCTACTACTGAAGAATTTCCTGATAAAAAAACCCACCCAATAACATTTAACACCTGGGAATCTAACCCTAGTCTTCATGCACAGAAGTAGCACTTGCCTAGTACGACCATTGCACCATAGGGGCAGATGAATAAATAATTTTGAAAAACAAAAACAACGGACCTTTCGGAAACTATAAAAAATAGGAATCAATTGACTAAGACCCAGACAACCAACCACTTTCAATAAATCGTCACCCATGACATACCATAATGAAAGCAAAGAGCTGTTTTTATGATCTCATTCAATTAACTACTAAAGTGATCGGTTATACGTCTAAAAGAAAATGTTCAGAACCCCTTATTGAAAAAGTCTTCACTGCCAAAACTGAGATGACCAAAAACTATCCCTAGAATTGAGAAGTTACGGTTGAAATTCGATTCAGGGGTTGTCGCTGTGGGGTGAAAGAAACAATAGTCGTCTTTCGCAAGGAATTCGAAAGGCTTGTCTCTCTCCAGGACGATTGTGTTCATTAGGCTCAAAATACAAGCTTTTTCGCTTCTCATTTTGGTACTTTTACCTTATTACGTTCGGAATAGGGTTGGGAAATTCCGGGAGTAAGTCCCGGAATTATTTACTTATACTCATTGTACCGGAAATCAATAAGAAAGGAATTCTAGACCTTCTTTCAGGAGTGTTTATTCTAATCTCTCGATGAAAGAATGTTGATGTTTGATAAATGATTGTTTTGTTGGTGTTACTTGTTAAGCGGATACCAACAGTGTTTATAAAAATACATTCTTTGATCAATTGGGGACATTCTTTGTGAGGCGGGCAACATTGACAATGACTGTAGTGACCTGTAGTAATGACCGCTAACAACAGACACCGTTAGTGATGTCTAATACTCGTTGATATCGATAAACAATTTATAATATACTCAGTGACTTTAGTAACTTAGGAAGCTAATAGCTTAAAACAGCCTGTATTAGCTACTCAAAGTATTCCAAATCCGGTTGTTCATTTAGTTAATATTTAATTTAAATAAAACTGAATGACGCATCTGATTTAAAATATTTAAACAAACATTTAGTATTTGCTGTAATCCGGCAAAATACTAAATTTTATAAACCACACACACAAAATTAAAAGATAGGCAGAAATAACGCCACTACGATCTTTATTACACCTACTTCGTCCATTTTAATCTGGTCATAAATTCACGCCGGTTGCGGGTTCTACAGATCATTCTGAAGATCATCACAAACAAATATTGCTGTAAAAAATATTTTCACTAAAACATATTTCCAAATAATTTAATCTCCTAGATACTCTTTTACTCTTTTTTTTTAGGAGCACGTGGCTAAATAATAACAGCCAGCTCGGGTCGATCTTTAGGTTAAGCCGTGCTTGCCTAGGTTGGCCTGTGGATGGGCGACCACCCTTACATACCGAGTTTACTCCTTGCCTCGGAAAGCACGTTAAGCTGTTGGTCCCGGCTGTCATTTGTAGATATTTGACAGTCGTTACAGGTAGTCAGTGGCCCAAAAAGTCTGACAACCAGTCTTACCAAGGGGTATTGTATTACCCAGTAGTAACTGGGTTGTGGAGGCAGTCACTCCGTGTAAAATACTGGTATTCAGCTGCATCCGGTTAGACGTTAGAAGCCGACCCCAATATAGTTGGGAAAAGGCTAGGCAGATGATGATTAGATACTCTTTTACAATTTAAATTGGCCTTTATGTTAAGGCGACTAATGTCTGAGGCAGAACACCTTGCGCCTCCGTAGACCTGAGAATGCGCAGCAGCGTTTTCTGTTAGTCTTTCATCACTGCGATCTCAAATCCGCCTGCCAAGCGTGGAGATTACGGCAAATTCCTCCCATCATGGGAGAGGCTTATGTCCAGCAGTGGACGTTATGGGCTGTTGTTGTTGTTGTTGTTATGTCAATCTATTTGGGGTCGGCGCAACATGTCTTCTTCCTTACATTTCATTTACACAAGATAAAAGAAGCGATACTCAAAGCTCTGCTCAATTTGTAAAGAAAAGTATAAAGTTAAATGAAAACTGCCAGTAATACCCTCACAGACCGGATCTGTCCCGTTCAAATGTGCAACTGAACGTATTTAAAGATTGCAATAACAGTTTTCTAGTACATTGGCTCCGCCATTATGGTGGACCGTTGGTTACAGTTTATTTTTACGACGGTTTTTTTTTGCGACAAGCTGTGAGGAGTATGGTCGTATGGTGTATTTTGTGGATACATGACAGTCTTTTACGGTATAGAATGAGACTGTCTATACACATAAAATACATTCTGTTGTTTATATGTGTAAAAAATCTACCCTTTTTTTGTCAATTCTCGAAAATTGATTCTGAATTAATTCAGATGGTGTGCTATGAATATTTTTATTTGGTTATTTATTACTAGCGGACGTCACGCGGTTTCACCCGTGTAGTTCCCGTTCACGTGGGAATACGGAGATAAATAAAATATAGCCTATGTTACTCAAGGTGAATGTAGCTTTCTAGTGGTGAAAGAATTATTGAAATCGGTTCATTACTTCCGGAGATTACCCCCTACATACAAACTTACAAACAAATGTTACCTCTTTATAATATTACTAGCTGACGTCCCGCGGTTTCACCCGCGTAGTTCCCGTTCCCGTGGGAGTACGGGAATAAAATATAGCCTATAGCAATCACGAATAATGTAGCTTTCTACCAGTGAAACAATTTTTAAAATTAGTGCATTACTTCCGGAGATTACCCCCTACATACAAACTTACAAACAAATGTTACCTCTTTATAATATTATTAGTATAGATTAAATATAGATTTACAGTTGCGTGCCTGATGAGACGAACTAACATGCAAGCTTTCACCCCCTATTAGACCACTTTAGGAGGTGCATTTTTCAAAATCCTTCCTTAATTTTCACCTTTTTAGGGTTCCGTACCCAAAGGGTAAAAACGGAACCCTATTACTAAGACTTCGCTGTCTGTCCGTCTGTCCATCTGTCCGTCTGTCCGTCTGTCTGTCACCAGGCTGTATCTCATGAACCGTGACAGCTAGACAGTTGAAATTTTCACAGATGATGTATTTCTGTTGCCGCTATAACAAAAAATACGCTATATATAAAAACAGAATAAAATTAATATTTAAGGGGGGCTCCCATACAACAAACGTGATTTTTTTGCCGTTTTGTCTAATGTATAGATAATGGTACGGAACCCTTCGTGCGCGAGTCCGACTCGCACTTGGCCGGTTTTTTATAAAAGGAAGAGTTCCTGTTACTAGTGAGCAACATGTCTTGCTTTTAAGCGCATATTGGTTTTCAATGAATAGATCGAAAAATTTAAGAAGAAGACATATTCATACCAAATTAAAAATACTTCATACTATTGTTACTAGAATATTTTGGGAACATCACTACTCCCGCAGAGTCTGCGGGTAGAGAGGCGCAGGCGCGGGACGCAACATCTGCCTGCGCACACGCACCGGCCGGCAACAACACAGTCAACATAAACGTAATTACGTCGTTCGGCACATGTCCTTCTGTAGTAAACAACTCTCAATAGGTATTTGTTGATTACTCGATACGTTATTGAATACAGTTCAACTTTCTTCGCCCTATCAACAGTTGATAACCTGAAATCAATTAATAAAAAACATTTTGAGAAAGTTTTTATAACCTTATTTTTTTGTAAAGGTTGTTTTGATAAAGTAAAAGATATAATTATTGTTGTTCTTTAATTTAATTAATCATTGAATTTCACCCTGTAACTTGTATTTTTTTTACTGATAGTATGAGTTTTGTTTTAATTAAGATGAAAGGCGTTTCAACATAGGTAGATGTGTGTTATCAATTTCAGTGTGAGTGCCAACTGATAATAGAAAGATCAATGAATGACATGTGTGATAATACCTAGTGAAGTGCAATAAATAGAGGTTTTGATATCGGAGGCAATTCATTTGGTATCGTAATTCAAGTCCCAGTAGTGGTGTTGAAAAAATTATATTGAAATCGGGAATTAAAGGTGAGTTTACATTATACGTAATTTTAATTTGTTTACTTTGCATCTTGTGTTAATTAGTTTACAAGGTCTCGTTTTATTGTTTTGTCGTTAATCTTGATTGTAGTTAGGTTTTTATTTTTGTTTTTTTGTTTGTGTCCAGTTATAACCAGCGTTTTGATCAATACGTATTATATAAATGTATTGCATTTATGTATATGTATTGCTTCACATATTTTAGAGAATTAATTAGTTAGTACAGTTTTGTTTTCTTATTTACTTTTTTATTAATATTATGAAAAGTGCTTTCTTGTTTAATAGTATGTACTTATGGAATATAAGCACAAATTATGGCTTCATGTTTCTCATAATACTACCAGTAGTTATCTACTTTCTCAATTCCGGCGATTAAAAAAAAACATTGTTTTTCCAATAGAATATTAGTAAAGAAATCCATAACGTCTGCATAGTTTCGCGAGCTAATTTAATAAAACCTTTTAGATGGAGAATAAAGGGTTTTTGGTACAAAAGCCGGGCTTCGCCACTGTTGCCGTCCATGCTGGCCAGGACCCCGACAAATGGAAGTCCGGCGCGGTGGTGCCGCCTATCACCTTATCGACTTTGTTCAAACAAGCACCTGAAGGACACACTGTATGATTTATTTATTTTGTTATTTTTTGAAATATTTGCACAACTTATCTAAATGATAAAAAATCACGCCCCTTATTATCTGAACGATTACCCACACCCACGACGTTATTAGGGCACGACCTTATTGTTTCCCATTAATCTATAATAATACCATAATTTACCAGACATAAATTTAAAGGAGCTGAACTCAAAATTTCCATATGGGAAAACCTTAATATGCTCGCCAGTAACGCAACTATGCTGGGGTCGGTTTTCAGTAGGTCTTAGCCCACATAAACGACTCCGCTCCCACCCGGCAAAAAGAATATAATTCAAATATGGGCTTTAAGTATTGCTCTTTAGATATACTTTACGTTGGCAACATAAATCAGCAGACAGCTCGCTGTCAGCGGGCTTACCGCCGTCAATGCCAATGTAAAGTATGTGTAAAGAGAAATACATATTTGAATTATATTCTTTTTGTCGGGTGGGAGCGGAGTCGTTTATGTGGGCTAAGACCTACTGGAAGTCAACCCCAGCATAGTTGCGTTACTGGCGAGCATATTAAGGTTTTCCCATATGGAAATTTTGAGTTCAGGTCCTTTAAATTTATGTCTGGGAGCGGAGTCGTTTATGTCGGCTAAGACCTCCGAAGCCGACCCCAGCATAGTTGCGTTACTGGCGAGCATATTAAGGTTTTCCCATATGGAAATTTTGAGTTCAGGTCCTTTAAATTTATGTCTGGGAGCGGAGTCGTTTATGTCGGCTAAGACCTCCGAAGCCGACCCCAGCATAGTTGGGAAAAGTCAGGCAGGTGATGATATGTGGTCATATTAGGACCCATGAACAAAACTCGTCCGCTGATTGCCTCATTGGTCTAATAGTCGTAATTGCTAGTGGCGAGCATATTAAGGTTTTCCCATATGGAAATTCTGAGTTCAGCTCCTTTATATTTATGTCTGATAAATTATTATATCATTATAGAAGAATGGGAAACAATAAGGTCGTGCCCTAATAACGTCGTTTTTGCCGTGTGGGAGTGGAGTCGTGTAACTGGGCTAACATAAGACCTTAAGCGGATGCAGCTTAATATCATTATTTTACATAGAGCGACTGCCTCTGATCTCCACAATCCAGTTAGTAGAAGAAACGAATCATAACTATTAAAATTTTAGGGTTACAAGTACGCCCGATCAGGGAACCCATCGAGGTATACCTTGGAAGAATGCCTGGCAGCGTTGGAAGGCGCCAAGTTTGCGTACGCCTTTGCGTCAGGTCTTGGTGCGACTACAACCATTGCTTCTTTACTCAATAAAGGAGATCACATCGTTTCCATGGACGATGTCTATGGCGGTACAGACCGTCTTTTAAGGTAAGGAATGTCTTAGAAAAATAAAATAATGTGCTGTGTTTAGAAGCGCGAAAACTATTCTTAGCATACTACCGAAACAAAAACATATAATCTGCCTCTTCTTAATGTTTCTAACTGCTGAGACTCTGGGCTTTCTGTGGCAGGCAGAGGGTGTTAAGGGGAGCTAAATTAGCAACTCTATTTGTGGTGGTGCAAACTTCGTTTGAAATACTGTTAGAGTAAAGTTCTAATCAGCTTGCACTACAAAGTTGTTGTTACGACAATAACTGCGGGCCGAATAGTGCGAAATGTGTGGCTTTTTGAGGTTTACAAAAAATCTATTGATTGGACTAAAAAAATAAAACACTATCATGCTAATATGTTGCTTGTAGAATTATTTGTGAAAAAATCAGAATGATCGCATGTATTTTAATATGGTTTTTACTCGTTAAAGAATTTTTTAGAGATAAGTTCGTGATTTTTTTTATCGAGTAGAATTAGTTGTATTATGTTTTCGAAACACTATCATACTAGCATAATTATTTCCTGAGAACTATTTCATCATATATTTTTCTGGTTTTGTTTATTGCAGTGAATCATATGCTTTTTTGCATTATAAAACTCAAGTTTAGCTCCTGTAGTCCTCTTAACGTAATCCACCATGCAAACCCAGCGTAGGTTGTAAATGTTTCTGTATTTGGTGCAATAAACAGGTGAAAAACCTGGTGCATTCCTGAATTCCTGACTAAATAAAATAACTATAATTATGTTATGTCCCAAAACTGCAGAGACTGCATTAATACCTACGTGATTTAGAGCATGTTCAAAAAAAAGAATTACGCCTGTATGCGTAGTACGTACTTCTTTATTTTTCAAAATAGGAACATTAATCATACCTTCATGGAGTAGTCTGTCAATGGAATGAGTGTGACAGGAAATTAAAGCAATCATTTGAATTTCAGGCAAGTTCTAACGAGACTGGGAATCGATGTAACATTCACAGATCTTACAAAGCCTGAAAATTTACAAAAGGCGATGCAAGATAATACGAAGGTTGGTTCATTTCTTTTTTGTTGTTTATTGTAATATTTAAACGATACTTATTTAATAATATTACAGATTTAAAGCTCGCAATACTTACATAAATGTTAGTAATTTGCACAAAAGTATGCAAGTAGCTTTCATGTTATTGAGCTATAACAACTTTTAAATAGTGCATGCTACAATACCACGAGGCGCCTTTGCTTTGGTGACTGTTTTTAGTAAGCATTTGTAATGATGCCGACCAAGAAGGTGGATTGTTACAAAGTTATTTATAAAGTACTAAATTAGTACTAAAAGAGACGTAACACTCTATCTAGAAATTAGAAAATATTTTCACGATAAACGAGTAACAATCACAACATTATTACTTTCGAATGATTCAATTAAATCAAGAACTTACCTATAGATAACGACCTAATAATACCTACCTAGTTACTACAGCGAGGATTAGTGATTAACATTTCAATGTTATGTAAACACCTAAAGGAGGATATGGCTAGAAAGGAGGTGACTGCTGAGTTGACGAGTAAAAGAGATGTATGGAAGAAGACATACTCCGATTTCAAAATCATTTGGGATGAATGTAGGAGAATGATGATATTGTGATAAGTCTATCTGTATCTTACTCTGATCGCAGCTCAAAATTAACTGATTCCATTTTAACAAATGAGGTGTATATCTATACGGAAATTCATAATAATGCATTAACATTCCAAACTGTAACGTCTATACTTTCAATTGCAGATGGTCTGGATGGAGACACCAACAAACCCGAATTTAAAAGTAGTAGACATTGCTGAAATTGTCAAAATAGCGAAGAAACGCAACAAAGATATCCTCGTTGTGGTGGACAACACATTCCTCACGTGTTACCTGCAGAGACCTCTGGACTTCGGCGCGGATATAACCATGTACTCTTGTACCAAATACATGAATGGACACTCTGATGTCGTCATGGGAGCAGCGGTGACTAACAGTGAAGATTTAGCGAAAAGGCTTAAATTTTTACAAACTGGTGAGTTGTGATACTGTCATCTAAATCATTACCATAGTCCGCCTTCTCATTCGAACAAGTTCAGCGCAGCAAATGTTTTATTCTCTACCAATCTTTTATGGCTGCCGCAGATATGGGCGAACAAAACTGTATTACAATCCGTGCCACGAAAGAAAAGACCTGTCACACCGCTGGTATACGAGTTAATTGTGTAAAGAAATACTTATTTTGACATATAGATGTACAGGTCGACCAATCTTCCTACTTGGTCTTCTTTATGTTTTACCTCAAGGCAAAATCAAGATTTCACAAAGTTTCACTCGTTTCAAGTGATGTGACAGATCTCATCTTTCGTGGCACGATGTGTACGCGAATCCTTTTTTTTTCTTTTAGTGTGGTTAGTGTCTTACCTGGGTCCAGAGTTTTTATGTCAGCCATGGGCCTCCGACTTTACATGCCGTCAGGAAATATCCCTCAGGCATTCTGGTTTGGTTTCCTCGCGATGTTTTCCTCTTGAATAAGTCCACCTCTTTCAAACTTTTTGTATGAACAGTCGTAAGCTACTGGCGGGCCGTATATTGAAATGTGATGCTTTGTAGCTCGTCATCTTAGTATTCTTCTAAGATAGATTCATCTAAGAAAGATGATGTGACCTTGAAAGTGATTTTTCAAGGTCACATCATCTTTCTTAGTGAAAGATCCATCCAGCGTTTCGTTGATCTTCCTATACTCTTACACCGTCCACATTTAATTGTCAAGTATTTTCTCACGATTTGTCCTTGATCTTGTGTTTACAACTGAAGTTACTGCAGTATCTAAGACTATTGAATTATGACCTTCAAACTTGCCCTATTGATCGCTCCGTAGGTATTGTACAGATCTGATAAAAAAAATAAAAATAAGTTTGTCCCGATAAGATTCTGTTAACGGATATAGATTTGGTTTGTTATATTTACATGTAATCTAATCTTTTTAGCAATGGGAATCGTGCCTTCGCCGTTTGACTGTTATCTAGTCAACAGGAGTCTGAAGACATTGTCCTTGCGTATGGAACGACATAGAGAGACTTCGTTGAAAATTGCTCAGTGGTTGGAAAAACATCCCAATGTTCTTGAAGTTATGCATCCAGGTATCGTATCTACACCTTTACTATTTATTGGTATTTCTTTACTTTGATTAAGTACTTACATAAACACCTACAAACACATACAGGAATTTACGCTCTATTTCCTTGGGCTAGGCTGGAACTGCAGTACGTCATCTGCTACAATCGTCATACACTCCTTTTGATTAAGCAATCTGCCAAATGATGTTCCTACAATTAGGCCTCCTCTTCTTTGAAGGATCGGACATCCACCAGGCTTCGTGTGGATCGTTTGCTTTGATTATTATTAACATTATTACTGCTAGTTAATAAAATTCTTCTTCTTCTATTAGCAGAAGGGGTGATTACTGAGTCGGGCCTGGGTTTGATCTCTGAGGGGAGCAATATTTTTCCATCTCAGTAGCAAATCCGTGTCGGGATTTATAGTCAGTTTTATGGTCAGTTCTAGAACAGTTCTATGTTAAATGTTTACATTCTTTTCGATTAAAATTTGCCAATAAAATGCCTGATATGTAAATTTGTCAGCCCTTTTGGTCATAATAATATCCTTAATTTGATACATTTAAAAATTATAAATATGTGTGTGCTTATTTCTTCATTTCAGAACTCCAATCTCACAAGCAAAACGCAATATCCAAAAAGCAAACATATGGTCACTCTGGTGTGTTCAGTTTCAAGCACACGGGTACACTCAAGGAGTCAAGGCAACTCCTGAGTTCTCTGCAAGTATTCATTCTGGCTGAGAGTTTGGGCGGGTTCGAAAGTTTGGCGGAAGTACCGTAAGTAATACTTTAATAATCATCCACTTTGTATGGTTGTTTGCGGGCTTAGTGCGAGTTTTAATGGATGACAAAAACGAGCTCTAAAATTAAAATATGTTTTGTTGGGATGGTGGTGGTGCAATAAAAGTATTATTTGGAATCGTGACCAAACTCTAAGTCATTATTGACTACACAAAAAGATGCGCCTTCAAAAAGAACATAGGTAACAAGATGGAGTTGTATTGTAGCAGCACAGTTTTTTATGGATCTGGGACTTTTGCGCGAAAGACACTTGCGCGAACCCACTTGCACGAAAAGACATATGCGCGCATGGACTTTTGCGCTATTGGACTTTTGCGGGAACGGAAATATGCGCTCATGGACACTTGCGCGAATGGACTTCTGCGCGACTTTTTCATCATGGGTGTCGTTTTCATGGTTTTCGGGGTCGCTGATAAAGAAAATGAGGTCAAAATGAAAATCCAAGATGCGCCGACGAAAATGTTCAGTTGTTCCTTCATGGGTGTTGTTTTCCTGACTTTGATGATGGAAAAACCAAAAAATTTCTTCGGTGAAAATCTTGGAATATCATTTTGACCTCATTTTCGTTATCAGCGACCCCGATAACCATGAAAATGACACCCATGTTGAAAAAGCCGCGCAAAAGTCCATTCACGCAAGTGTCCGTTCGCGCAAAAGTCCAATCGCGAAAAAGTCCATGCGCGCATATGTCTTTTTGTGCAAGTGTCTTGATACCGTTTTTTATAGGGCATGCGAAATCTGGTTTCGGTCCCATAATAGTACCAGGAAAAACCAGTTTTACTATGAGACCGAAACCCGGTTCCGCATGCCCTAGTTCTTTAACGCTTTGACACTCGCGTGTTCTATGTAATATTCTTAAAGGAAATAGCTGGAACATCCTTAAATGTGTGCTGTCTGTACAATTTGACATCTAAATAAATGCCAAACACGGTTGGATCTTCAACGCATAGTCATCGTCTGCCTGCTTTTTCCCAACTATGTTTGGGTCGGCTTCTTGTATTACCGGATGCAGCTGAATGTCAGTATATTACATGAAGCGACTGCTTATCAGACCTCCACAAACCACGCACGAATGAAACTCGGTCTGTAATGGGTGGTCACCCATCCACAGGCCAACCTAGGTAAGCGCTTTAACCTGAAGATCGATCCGTGTGACTGCTTTTATTTATCCTCTCTTCATTGCACAGAGAAACGCGGAAATTCCTACTGTTTAATAATACTTAGAGTATCATTAAATGATCGAGAGCTAAAATTCCAACAGTTTAATGATTAAACTGTTGGAATTTCAGCTCTCGATCATTTAGGTGTTAGTAAAACAGGCAATAATGCACCATAATATAATTTCTAGATCGATTATGACACATGCTTCGGTCCCTGAGCAACAGCGAGCTAAACTTGGCATCACGGATTCCCTCGTGAGGCTTTCTATTGGCTTGGAAGATGCTGAGGATCTCATTCATGACTTGGAGCAGGCGTTCACGACAACATTTAACTAATATGAGCACTAATTATTTATACCAGAACAATGAGTTTTTATACACATTTTTTAATGTTCAATTAAAATGCATTTAATTTTTGTAACAACTTTTTTATTATTTCGGACGTTGTGTTCCTTGTTTTTTTTTTGCAGTTCAGCAAGCAAATTAATTCTATAAACAGAAGCTTTTGCATAGGCCTTGACATCCCTGAGGGAATTTCCTTTAATTCTAATTGAGTTTGTAAATAAATCCCTCGACTGTTTCCCCCAACCTTATTTTATCAACGATACAAAAGTATAAAAACGGAAAATGTCAAACCAAAATGAAGTTACAAGAGAATCCCATAAACCGAAACAGACATTTCATAATTCGTTCCGTTTGGTCCGATGGTACGTACAAATCCTTTGTAACTCTCTAACGCGTGAATAACTCGCTTATTAATCCTTGTTTTTCTGTCCCCCATCTGCGGAACAAACTTCATAAAACAATTTATTTGTCGGGACAGAGCGCTTTCCGGGATTCGGGGAAACATCCCGGGATTGCCCGCCCCTAGTTCCTTGTTTATGTCTATCAGTCTTATTACTATTTACCGAAGCATGTGGAGTTTCTGTCAACAGTTTTCCCTCAGTATATACCTTCTTTTTTTACAATAAACCTCTGCATTATTTGGGCTTTTTAGCTACAATAAGGGAGGTTGGTTAAAAATGTTTCGACGTCAGTTTTATAGACATGAATTGCGATTCGCACTCTGTTCTGAAAACCTGAAATGAAATAAGTCTTTTCTTTTTCTGGTTGAAAAATTACAAACAAAGTCGAAAATATATTTTGTTTTTCTACTTTCTACATTATTCCGGTAGTTAAATTACTTGCTTATTTAGTTTCGGTCCCAGTAAATTCGAATCGCGCCATTTATTTGTTAAGTGAATTGAAAAGTCTTTTATTTCATCCGCTTCCTTGAAACTCCTTGTTATTTTCGCTCATTAGCTGGGGTATACAAGTTGCAATTCTTTGACTTACCTAAGGGTCTGCTTATTAGGTCTTGATTTTTTTGGACGCTGAACGAGTTGCTCTCTCTTAGTCTTTGGAATTCATACTTTATGGTTTGGTTACTTTATGAATAGAGTTCTAAGGCCCGGTTTTCACCAAATTGGAGACGAGCGAAGCGGAGAAGAGACGTGAGTGTATGGACCAATCACAGTAGTTGAAATCCTCTCGTTTTTCCTATGTATGCGGGAATATAAAGGATTTGCTGAATGAATAATTGTAGGAATACGCGATGCAAAATAAATAAAATATATTCAGTGTTAACTAGACGGAATTTTACAGACAAGTGACTGCAAAAGACGGCAGATGACACATGAACAAAAAAAACTGAACATGGATACATTAAGTACAAAATAACTAATTGCGAGTTGCTGCTATGCTGTGTTGATCCAGCGCTCCAACACTATAATCATAGTGTTGGAGCGCTGGATCAAGAAGAAGAATGTAACGTTGTTAGTTCATAATTGATAAAACGTAAACAAATAAAACAGAAGTCATTTTAATATCGTTTTCCAGCCGACCAAATCACCTGATCGCGCCTGTACTTTTGTCTCACTCGCTCGCGTTCTTAAAACCAGTTTTTTTCCCACTCCATCATTCAACGCGCGCCGCGAGCGTCGACCACGCTCGCATACCTGCAGAGGCCAGTGGTCATCTACACGCGGTCAGTCTACACACATATTAGACGACATATGCGCAGCCTCGCGAATTAGACTTTTGATTAAACTACTGATAATTTCCAAAACTTTTTTTTATAATTTTATTTTTTTTGAAAAGTTCTATAAAGGAACCATAACTTCAGTGTGTAATTCCCCATATCGGGTAAGTGGCTAAGTGTTGACAAATTCACGCAGTGCTTGTTTCTAAATGTCATGTCAAGGTCAATGATGTGTAAAATTATTTCATCATCTTTTTCATAGACATCATTTTAGCTACTATTTCAGCTATTGTACTCAAACCTTAATTGCTACATCAATGTTCATGTATGTAAATATTAATTTAAAAGTGCTTCACACCTTTTTTTTTTTTTTTTCTTTTCTTTTTTTCTCTGTAAACTCCGCTTCTGAAGGTGACCTCTAAAAAAAAAAAAAAAAAAAAAAAAAAAAAAGGTGTGAAGCACTTTTAAATTAATATTTACATACATGAACATTGATGTAGCAATTAAGGTTTGAGTACAATAGCTGAAATAGTAGCTAAAATGATGTCTATGAAAAAGATGATGAAATAATTTTGCACATCATTGACCTTGACATGACATTTAGAAACAAGCACTGCGTGAATTTGTCAACACTTAGCCACTTACCCGATATGGGGAATTACACACTGAAGTTATGGTTCCTTTATAGAACTTTTCAAAAAAAAATTGGTTGCCTGTAAAGTCGGTATACGGGCGAAAGTTTTACGTGACAACGACTTTGAGTGGTAAAATAAACTTTTTATGTCTGTCTCTCTCGCTCTTAGGCGGGCTAACCATGCCCGAGTGGAAGGGACGCGTGCCTCTCACTCGCTCTCATTGTGAGCGCATAACGTGAGCGGAGCGTAACGCAGTTTCTTGAAGTGTCACCCGGCAAACCAATTTATAAGACGTTGTCACGTCAAAATAAAATTATAAAAAAAAGTTTTGGAAATTATCAGTAGTTTAATCAAAAGTCTAATTCGCGAGGCTGCGCATATGTCGTCTAATATGTGTGTAGACTGACCGCGTGTAGATGACCACTGGCCACTGCAGGTATGCGAGCGTGGTCGACGCTCGCGGCGCGCGTTGAATGATGGAGTGGGAAAAAAACTGGTTTTAAGAACGCGAGCGAGTGAGACAAAAGTACAGGCGCGATCAGGTGATTTGGTCGGCTGGAAAACGATATTAAAATGACTTCTGTTTTATTTGTTTACGTTTTATCAATTATGAACTAACAACGTTACAAGAAGAAGAGACGTGCAAGTTTCGACCACTCGCCTCTGCTTTGGTGAAAACTGCGACATAAGTATGAATTTCAAAGTAGATAAAGACCGCTCGAACGCGATAAGCGCGTGATGAATGTCGCATCAAATGAACGCGCCCCTACAGCTACCATATTTCTGTGCCCCGGGGTCTGGCTTCCAAGCTATTACTAATTTAATTTCTCCTTATTTGCTGTGTTGGGAGTCTCAGCAATCCCCGACGTTGCAACTACTTATACCAATACTCCGGCCACCTAACGCAGTCTCTTTGTGGTCCCTAAATTAATTGAATTTGGTTTCACGACCATAATGAAAGCAGAAAGCCGGTCATAATGAAGCATTCAGCTGGTTTCGTTTTATTTTGATGAGAATGCAGTTTTATGACGCCTTAGATCGTCTTGATAAGTCATTTATGAGGTCAAGTGAATGAATTGACCTAATTTAGAAGATTGGGTGTTGAGTCAATCATGATGTTATAAGATGTGTTGAGTTGATTTCTTGGTTACGTGAGTTCTTTGGCACGTATGTACATTGTTTTTAGTAGAGGGGGTGGAACTTGTTTCAAGCGACACGTGGCATGTTGTAAACAGTTCTTTCATTTAATTTATTTGCAATCAAAGTAGCAACAGGCGCGTTGGTTGGACTTTGATTGATAAAATTTTCTGCATTGCCCACATTTTTAAAACTATGGACTGGTAAAACACCTACAGAATTATTTTAATTTTTTTTACACTAAAGAAATCACCCCAACAAACAAAGCCATTGAAATAAGAGTTATATAGAACATCTAATTAAAGCTCAAATGCTATTCACGGACTAAAAGCCAAACTTCTAAATAAAGTATTGTTCTTCGAGGCAGGCTTTAAAAACTTTGACCCTAAATCATCTGCAAATGTTCAATGCTTGTTGTAAAGTATTCCGGGGGCTTTAGTTTATGGTTTATTCTGTTTGGAAGCTGAAGTTTTCGCTGCGGGTTAATGTTTGAGTCTAAATAGTTCTGAGACTTTACGGTGACCCGGAAATTGGAATACTATTCAACTTTTTTTTGGTTATCCAGGTTTTTGATGGTATGATTCGAGGTATAGGAGAGGCGGATTATTAGGTTATCTAATGGTTTTTTGAAGAGTTAATGCGAGACTGTGGGGACCTTCTAACCCTAAAATTAGCAACTCTATTTTTGGTGTTGGTTTGTGTAAAATCTATTGATTGGACTAAAAAAATAAATCACATAAGACCTGCTTTATAGTTATTTCAGCTAGTATGCAAAGTTTCATGATCTAATTTGAAGTAATTTTTGAATACCAGCGGTTTATTGTCCGATTTGGAGGTAACTTTGAATTTTTTTTCTATCGAGAAAAGTTTATGGAATTGTGTTTTCGTCACACTATTTATAGGACTTAGCATTAATAATCAACTTTACCATAATTATGTTTATTTCAAAATTAATGCTGCAGTATTTTAGGCGTAACGGAGGACCATGCTAAGCCAATTGAAGGGGTATAGGCCCTTAAATAACATCATCCTCGTTTCAGCCGAAAGACGTCCACTGCTGGACATACTTATGCCTCCCCGAAGAGTCACCACATTGAGCGGTCCCGTGCGCCTCGCATCCAGCGGGGTCCCGCAACCTTCACAAGGTCATCGGTCATCGGTAATGAGAGGCCTAACGTATAAATATGCTGACCTTACAATGTCACGGTTCATCAAAGTAAGACACATCAATCGAGTACGAAAAGCTGTTTTACCGAAATTAATTAGTCTTCAATAATATCAGTTCAAGGTACGAAGGTATTATATCAGCAATCACTTCCCATAATAATATGCCTCCTCAACACACAGGTGAATCGGTCTGTAAATTTTACCAACACCTTATATCATACGGGGCCCGAAAATATGTGGCGCAAGGATGAAGCCGTAAAAAAGGCTGAGAGTGTTTTTCTTTACGGCTTTTCAATAGGTGATTATATTATTCGGGTTCCGTACATAAGGAAAATGAAACCCTTATAGGATCACTTTGTTGTCCGTCTGTCTGTCAAGCAAGACCCTTTTTCTCTTCTCAGGAACGTGTGGAGGTATCAAGTTGAATTGATATCAAATTCTCAGGTTTGCTACCCCTTAGAGCAGTGAAAAAATCAAACTTGTAAGACTTGAATCAAAACCTATAATAGGGTGCTAACCTAGAATCATTAAAGGAGATTTTTTTTTTTGTTTGGAGGCCTTTGCCAAAAGGCACACTGAACTTAGAAATATCCTCTAAATGAGGAACTAAACAACTCAAAACAGACGGAAGTTCAGGATAGAGGGCTTATTGATTGATTGATACACGTCTGTAGCAGTCTCTGAAAGTAATTGTATTCGCACTTTGCGTTGAAATCTTAATGCACAACTGACACAACGACCAGCAGATGCCATTTTCGGTTTAAAGACATTTATTTCTCAAAGAACAAATTACAGTTCACTTAAAGAGAAACTTAACTATATTAACAATTGGTTGTAGTTTACATTACGTCGTTCAAACTATCCAAGAAACTGAACACCACATTTTTTTTTATAAAATAGAAGGTATGTAATTAAACTAAATAAAGATACAAAACAGTTCACACTAAAATTATGTGTCTAATACAAAAAGCTAAACTTATGCGTCCAATAGATAATTCCTCAGGCCTTTTTTAAATGTTGGTATGCTTGTACACTCCCTGACTTTTTTAGGTAATTTATTGTACAGCCGAACCCCCTCATACTGTATAGTTTTCCTGCCGCACAAGGTTCTCACTCTTGGTAGTTCTAGGTCGTCTTGATTACGGGTATTATATCTACGAGTCCTTTGTGTGAATGAAATATTTGTGTGTATGTTGGTCTTAAGGATCTTTCGGATAGTCATGCATGTGTGGTATGTATACAGTTGTTGTAGGTTTAATAATTTTGTTTTTTTGTAGAGTAAATCTGAAGGAGTGTAATAGCTGTAATTAAAGAGGACTTTGATGATTTTATTTTGTGTTCGTTGTAGGTGTTGTTGATTGGTTTTTGCAGCTTGTCCCCATTTCCGGGTTCAGATATTCGAGATGTGGCTTGACTAGCGTATTGTAAATAGTATGTCTTAGCTTGTAGGGTACGCATTTAGCAATATTCCGTATAGCTCCGGTTAGTGGGATTATTCGAGATCTTACGTAATCAATATGCGCTCTGAATGTCAACTTACTGTCCACAATTAGGCCCAAATACATTTCGTGCGTTGATTTTCGCAGCGGTTGGTTATTTATTGTTGGCATTGATGGTATTTTTTTATTCTTTGCTGCGAAAACTATGTAAGCAGTTTTACTAACATTCATAGTCAGAAGGTTTTGGCTAAGCCACATATTTAAAACATTAAGATCTTTCTGTGCTTCTGAAATAATGCCAGTGATGGAATCGCCAAAATAAAAAAGACGTGTCGTCTGCATACAGTGACACATGTCCAGTCAGTCCAGCGGTATTTTCATAAAATAGTTTTCATTATAAGCGAAAAAATCGCAGAAAAACTTTCACGAAAATCGAAATAAACGGAGAGAGCTATATAGATGCTCTGTGGGAAAGAGTAAAATTAAATGTCAAATGAAGTTGTCTGTCAACCACCAAAAAGACAGATTAACAACGTTCCATGCCATGATGATATTCTATACCATCTAAATCTAAAAGATTTTAGCGGAAACCTTTAAAAATTGCATTAAAAAGCTCACAGTTTAAAATTATTTATTTTTATATTATATTCTATTTCTATTATAATAGCAGATATTATTAGCAATGGATACCGTACTTTTTTTTTGTAAATGGAAAAAACGCCCCTATTATACCTATTATATTATATATATTTACGTAAGACTATTTATTATATGACTACTATGACATTGACCACAACAGGAATGATTTGACTCGCAAAAATATCATAATATAACTTATTTATTATGATTTTAAGATTCCGGTTTCGTTACTATGTAATTTTTCGTTTATTACCTATTATGATAAAATGGTTACTGGTTTTGACGACCCGAATGGCGCAGCAGTAGTTAAGCTGCCTTACGTTCTTATTGTCCCGGGTTACGGTCGGCAGTATATACTAAGTCTATGGAGCAAATGTTTGTGTAATGAGCATGGACGTTTGTTTCCGAGTCATGGATGTTTATATGTATGTCGGATCAGGTCATGAGTACGGACGGGTGAATGTCTCGAAAGCGCGCCAGTGGTGACATCACGCGACCTACTTACCAGTCTACCCCACCATGGCGGCTTCTACAGAGTCCTGATGTTAACAACACGCGGCGAGGCGGGCATTCTATGTTTGATCGCAGCGGAGTTAAGAAGTCTTGAAACTGTACCCGAATCATTGTGCCCAGTGTTAATGTGTCAAAGTGTAATGTCAACAAATTTGTTAGACTCAGTGTATCTGTTTGAAAAGAGTAACCATGGAGTTTCTTGCCGGTTCCTCTCCATGGAAACTACCATGCCGAACCGTGCAATGTGAAATAAAATAGTGTATCGCATCCAGTGTGTTTTCATAGCACGAAACCCGTCTACAGCCCACACAATGCTTGAGCCTAGCGAAACATATCCTGACAATCCCGACATCAGAAGTGGGATAAAATCGTGCTAATGAAATCATACGCGGGACGGTGTCAATAACAATCAGTGTCAACCGTGTAAAAACCGATAAAGTGCCGAAAAAAGTTCGCGATGACTGTAGTGTGTCGGGTACCAAGTGCAAAAAACGATCAAGAAAGAGGCGCTTGCAACAGTGCCGAAATATCTGGATACACACTGTTTTTTAGTGTTAATGACAATCAGTGACGGTTACTATTTAAAATGCAGAACATAGACTTAGAAAGTTCTTAAAACCTAGCCAGTGAATAGCAAGATAGTGTTTCGGACCAGTTTAAAGAATTGTTCAGTGCCAAATTCGTGTACGTCGTACGTCATTTAGTAGTGACAAAGACGCGGATTTTCGGACGAAGTCACAAAGACGACTGCCATCGAGAAGTTGCCTGTGCCGGCTGCTATAGCCGTTGGGCGGCGACAGCAGGCCAGCAGCAGCTCATTGATGTGCTTCAAGTGTGGCACACCGGTCCACATCGCCAGTCGCTGCACAGCAGGCCAGCGCTGGTCCAGTGCTGCTGTACTGGTGGGGAAGCGAGTCGACCTTTGCATCGTCAAGCCGGAATATGAAAGTACTTTGGTGAGTCGTTTTCATTTTGTTATGACTAAAAACTCATAATTAAAAACTGAAAGCTTTGAATTATAAGGGTGCCTACAGGGCACAGGTTTTGCTTGAGGGTTTCTGTAAGCTTGGTTTATAGCAGTAGAGTTTTAAAGGTTGATTCGAACGACTATGGTACATGGCCCATGGGTTGAACTTGTAGGGTCAGAAGTTGACCGGACCAAGAAAATTGAAAGCTAAAGGAACGATACTTGTTCGGCCTAGCCAAGTCCGGTCCAGTTTAACTGAAGGGACACACCGGAAGGGCAAAAAAAAGGAATTGCCGGACCAGGGGGTTGATCTATTTTAGAGTATTCCCAATTTAACCGTGTTTGAATTAGTCGACTGCCTCGTTGGTCTAGTGGTCGCAAGTGTGTCTGAAGGTTCTGGGTTCGATTCCCAGGTCTGGCAAAATGTTTTTGGGTTTTCCCATCGGGAATTTCTCAATAACAGCCACGAAGTTTGGATTTGCGCTCAGTTGATGGCAATAGGCTCGTCCCCTATTACATGGGACTTGGACATAACTAGCGAACTGTGAGTGTACTGTTGGGTGCACCTCTGTTAGACCCTTTGGGGATTGCAGGTGTGAAGTTATGATGTTTGATTCTATTAGAGTATGATGTGGTTAAAATAAAACTGTAAAGTTCTTTACTTTCACCGACCCGATGAATCTAGATTTTGGTCAGGAGTGACCGAGTGGAACAAATTTATGTCGTGGATTTTTTGTTTGCAGGGTTACCATCACACGAGGACGTGTGCTAGCAGGATGGCCGTGTCGGATCAAGTCATGAGTACGGACGGGTGAATGTATCGAAAGCGCGCCAGTGGTGACATCACGCGACCTACTTACCAGTCTACCCCACCATGGCGGCTTCTACAGAGTCCTGATGTTAACAACACGCGGCGAGGCGGGCATTCTATGTTTGATCGCAGCGGAGTTAAGAAGTCTTGAAACTGTACCCGAATCATTGTGCCCAGTGTTAATGTGTCAAAGTGTAATGTCAAGTAATTTGTTAGACTCAGTGTATCTGTTTGAAAAGAGTAACCATGGAGTTTCTTGCCGGTTCTTCTCCATGGAATCGCATCCAGTGTGTTTTCATAGCACGAAACCCGTCTACAGCCCACACAATGCTCGAGCCTAGCGAAACATATCCTGACAATCCCGACATGTATAATAAGTATGTATTTACAAACAAAATGTATCGTATATCATGTGTAGTATATCAACTATCTGGTGTCCACGACACAAGCCTCGTTGCTTAGTGTGGCTCTAGATGGCACTGTGTGTTATGTTCAGCAATATATATATATATACTGGCCAAGTGCGAGTTGGAATCACGCACTATTTTTCCCTATACTTTTACGCATCGTTTAGAACATTAAAGTTTGATATTCGGGAAGCTACAATACATACCTTACGTAGATTATGTTATAGTAATATGTGGTAATACCTTTGTTCGAGACGTTAGTAGAATGGATGATACTGAAACTAATTGAATTCACTTTTCCGTTTCGTATCGATGGCACTTTGGTCAATCTGTATTATATTGTTTGAGCTCAGTAGCTGGCTACTTTGTTACATTTTAGGTCACCAAAGGTGCAAAAGGTGTGAACGGACACCTGATAACATACCATCACGCCTGTTATCCTGAGTGGTTAGGGAGCGGTGTACCTAATAATAGTACACCCTATCGCCAGTTATCGGTGTACCTAATAATAGTACACCCTATCGCCAGTTATCGGTGTACCTAATAATAGTACACCCTATCGCCAGTTATCGGTGTACCTAATAATAGTACACCCTATCGCCAGTTATCGGTGTACCTAATAATAGTACACCCTATCGCCAGTTATCGGTGTACCTAATAATAGTACACCCTTTCACCAGATATCGGTGTACCTAATAATAGTACACCCTTTCACCAGATATCGGTGTACCTAATAATAGTACACCCTTTCGCCAGATATCGGTGTACCTAATAATAGTACACCCTTTCGCCAGTTATCGGTGTACCTAATAATAGTACACCCTTTCGCCAGTTATCGGTGTACCTAATAATAGTACACCCTATCGCCAGTTATCGGTGTACCTAATAATAGTACACCCTTTCACCAGATATTGGTGTACCTAATAATAGTACACCCTTTCGCCAGTTATCGGTGTACCTAATAATAGTACACCCTATCGCCAGTTATCGGTGTACCTAATAATAGTACACCCTATCGCCAGTTATCGGTGTACCTAATAATAGTACACCCTATCGCCAGTTATCGGTGTACCTAATAATAGTACACCCTTTCGCCAGTTATCGGTGTACCTAATAATAGTACACCCTTTCGCCAGATATCGGTGTACCTAATAATAGTACACCCTTTCGCCAGTTATCGGTGTACCTAATAATAGTACACCCTATCGCCAGTTATCGGTGTACCTAATAATAGTACACCCTTTCGCCAGATATCGGTGTACCTAATAATAGTACACCCTTTCGCCAGTTATCGGTGTACCTAATAATAGTACACCCTTTCGCCAGTTATCGGTGTACCTAATAATAGTACACCCTATCGCCAGTTATCGGTGTACCTAATAATAGTACACCCTTTCACCAGATATTGGTGTACCTAATAATAGTACACCCTTTCGCCAGTTATCGGTGTACCTAATAATAGTACACCCTATCGCCAGTTATCGGTGTACCTAATAATAGTACACCCTATCGCCAGTTATCGGTGTACCTAATAATAGTACACCCTATCGCCAGTTATCGGTGTACCTAATAATAGTACACCCTTTCGCCAGTTATCGGTGTACCTAATAATAGTACACCCTTTCGCCAGATATCGGTGTACCTAATAATAGTACACCCTTTCGCCAGTTATCGGTGTACCTAATAATAGTACACCCTATCGCCAGTTATCGGTGTACCTAATAATAGTACACCCTTTCGCCAGTTATCGGTGTACCTAATAATAGTACACCCTTTCACCAGATATCGGTGTACCTAATAATAGTACACCCTTTCACCAGATATCGGTGTACCTAATAATAGTACACCCTTTCGCCAGTTATGTTTACTTTCGATAGGGGGTGAGCCTATTGCTATTAACCGGGCACAAATCAAGACTCAGGGGCTGCTATTTATTAATAGGCTTGTGTCTCGAAAAAATTGTTTAACTGTTACACGTATTTTTTCTTTTGTTACGTAAATCAAAATTGTAGAAGCTACGACGCTATTAAAATTCTCAATACGTCAAGCCGTGCTATAATTTTTAGTGCGTTGTGACGTCACGAGCCCCCACTACCGAGTTTTGATGCGTTTTATCTTTGTCAATATTCATTGATTTACAAAAACAAAAAATACGTGTCCATTATTTTATTGATGGTGGAAACTAGCCAATTCCAATAACACTTTGTTCGACCTGGGAATCGAACCCAGGACCTCATGCTCAGCAGTTGCGCTTGCCACCACTAGACCAACATTATGCGATAAAGAAATGTACGGTCGACCAAGCTTTGGTTTACATTTTAACATGAAAATTACACTATAAAATGTAAACCAAATAGCTTGGTCGACCGTACGTATGCCTTTCATCAGAAAGGTGCATGACCTCTATCATATTCTCAATACCTCCTACTTTAAAACTCTAACTTTCCAAAACACAAAATAGTACGACAAGTCTCGTTTTCTCCGGTCGTCTATCGATAACTTAACGGTTCGAAACACAGTTTACAACGTCAATATACCTTGCCAAATGACTTGGAAATCTTAAAAACATGTTTCCATGGAATTTATGAGGTCACATACCAAGATATGGTTATGGTTCCTCCGCAAAGGGTAAAGAATAGAAGGGGAAGATGAACGCTGTAACAAGAAAGGTAGGGCGGAATTTGTTTGTGGTTTATTTAGTTACTAATACGCTGTTAATATAATCTATTCAGTCTATCATGTTCCCACAGCTGGTACATACGTGTGTGCGAGACGGGCGAACAGTTCTAAATCAAACTCAAACTTAAAGCATTCATTTCAATTAGACCATTACGGCACTTTTGAATGTCAAATATACAAAAGAAAAACAAAGCTACAATCCCAGTCACAAGACGTAATAACTTGAGAAAATACTGCAGTTGCCCATTCCCTAGCGTAGATCTCTATGGAGAAGAACGGGCAAGAAACTCCATGGACACTCTTTTAAATCAAAATGTTGTTACAAAATCTTGGTTACATCATTTATGTTGAGATTATACATTATATGTGAGAACGATGTAGAAAGACGTGCACATTAAGAGCGTCCAGAGAAAAATATTAAATAAAAAAAAAATACTATGAAGCCGGTAGATGACCCATGTCTTCGATTTTTTCGGTTAGACACAAAACATCTTTTTTCCTAAAGATGTTTTCTCACTAGATCCATCATGGATCTGGCCAATAGATCTTCTGAGAATGAACCTTCTCAGAAGATCCATATGTTGAAATCAGGATCCAATGAGAAAAACAATTCTCACTAGATCCATCATGGATCTGGCCAATGGATCTTCTGAGAACGATCGATTTTGAGAGCAGTGGTGATGAAATAAATTACAAAAAGTCATGTTCCTGACTGCATTTAAACCTGCGACTTTACAACTAGACCATGACTGTTTCCAGCTGCAATAAACTATAATCTTCAGTCTTGATATGAGATTATCTCCGATTTTAACTCGTGGCTGAGAAATTGAGTACGTACGCGTACATCTCTCCGCGGTTTCCGAGTTCATTAACTTCTGTGGTTTCGGTGTGAGTTTAATCCTGTGATGATCAAATATTTGTATGGCTTACACCTGATAATTATTCCGGATTTAGGTGTTTATAAACTTACATAATGTAAGACGTGTGCTTGACAACGTGCCTAGAGTATTGTGGGCACGTTTCGTAGAGGAAATCAGCGATCCAGGTAAGTTTCCAGTACGGATCCTTTTAATGTTTAGAACCTACTTAATTAGATAAGAAGAAAAATGTACAAGAAGAATATGTTAGTTTGTTCAACTTGGAGTGTTTTCCTAAGATTTTCATACATAGGTAAGCACGTTGCACCTTGCAAGATGTGTGATCGCGCTGACTAGAACGATCACGTTTCAGCGTTACGACACCCGTGTTGCAGCAACGTCAGGTGTTGCATTCGACGTACGTGACAAGTGTTGCACGCGCCGGACTACTACGCAAGTTTTTCCGAGAATTCCATAGAGACGTGTTTTAGAAAACTTGTTTGAAGTTTCGCGGTGGTAATAGTTGCACCCGACGTGTTGGAAAATCTAGAACTAAAACTTCAAGAGGGTGTAATTGAAATAACTAAAAATCTCTTACACTGAATTCATCAATATGACAATCTTCATCATTTTGTTAAATTAGGCGAACATACATACCTATACATACTTAAAGAGCAGCGGTGACCCACTGGTGGCGGCCCCGACTCACGAACAGTAAATCGTGGGTTCGAACCCAGAGAGGCGCATTACTTTATGTAATTTATTTCATCACCACTGCTCTCAAAACGGTGAAGGAAAACATCGTGAAGAAACCGGCATGTCCTAGAACCAAAAAATCGAAGACATGTGACATCTACCAACCCGCACTGGGCCTGCGTGGTGGATTATAAAGCCCATTCCCTCTCAAAGAGAGGAGGCCTGTGTCCCAGCAGTGGGAACATTAATAGGCTGATGATGAGGCGAACATAGAGTAAAACATGAATAAATACATGTATCCTTAGGTATTCTTCCGAAGACCCAACTATCTATTACTACTAAGTAGTGCAAAATAGATTTCATTTGGATCTCCAACCAAAAGAAAACACACCCTTAAACTGTTCTACAATAAAGTTCAAAGTACAATCCAACCAACAACAGTAGCATTACGTGTCGATTTCAATACAAATATTTACGTTGCCACACAAGTGTACTCTCCGTTACTATTCAGACCGTATTCAATATTATCCGCGATCGGATACATCAGTTTATGCTGCGACTGCGTTTGTGCCTGCGATACTATATTTTTGATACTTTATGTGTTTTAGAAATGTGTTTATTTAAACCGCTTCGTATATTGAGGGGGATAAAGTTGAGTTTTATTGTGAAAGGAATTGATTTTGAGGAACGTTGTATCACATCATCATCAGCCTATTAATGTTTTTTACTTTGTCGTGCAGATGAATGTTTCAAAGTTTTTACCGCAATGGACTACGAATTTTCTTTGAAATACTTTGGAATTTGATTCATCATCATCATCAGCCTATTAATATTCCCACTGCTGGGACACAGGCCTCCTCTCATTGAGAGGGAATGGGCTATAATCCACCACGTGGGCCCAGTGCGGATTGGTAGATGTCACATGTCTTCGAATTTTTGGTTCTAGGACATGCCGGTTTCCTCACGATGTTTTCCTTCACCGTTTTGAGAGCAGTGGTGATGAAATAAATTACACTAAGTAATGCGCCTCTCTGGGTTCGAACCCACGATTTACTGTTCGTGAGTCGGGGCTGCCACCACTGGGCCACCGCTGCTCGTTGTATGTTGTATTCTATTTACAAAAAGATAAAAAAGTCGAAGCTAGTTAATGTTTTGAAATACCTTGATTCTTTTGGTCAAAATATGCATGCTGCAGTGGTTGATGTTTAAACATAACCATATTACTTATAATGTTTCCACTCCAGGGTCCTCCACATTGTGAGAGCGAGTGCAACTACAACTACAAGTCAGTACTTTCTCAAGTTATTATGCCTTGTAACTGGGACTGTAGCTTTGATTTTTTTTGTATTTATGACATTCAAAAGTGAGTAATGTTCTAATTGAAATAAATGCTTTGAGTTTGAATGCGGATTGATAGACTTCACATTTCTTAGAATCCTTTGATGGGGTGCTCTCAAACTAGGTAAAGCTAAGGCCAGTATGTCCTTACATGCAGGATTCCTCGTGATGTTTTCCGTGGTGTTGAAATAAATTACACAAAGTAAATAACTCGTACGAGGTCGTGAGCCGAAGTCGAAGCCCAGTGTCCCAGCAGTATGTAGGTACCTAGTATGGTTATGTCTAACAACGCATGGTGTGCGTTATTCCTTAGCAATAAAAGCACATATAAAAGTGCCTGCTCGATTCACGTACTGACATAAATTTCATTATGTTTGACATTTTCTAAAGTTCGCATTTTTATTATTGAAAAATAACTGCTTTTTCGACAAAATTCATTTAAGTTAATATAATGGTGAAATATATATTATTATTCTGTTTGTGTGAGCATTCCAAATGTCGAAACGAAAAGGGACTAACTTAGTTATTAAATCTAAAATTCTCAAGAAAGCCGTTGGAAAAACTTCGGTCAGAATTAAGAAACTGCTTACATAACTGTTTATTCGATTTTTTAAACCTTGCAACACTTCAGTAATTGTTTCTTTTTTTTTAAATAAATAAGTTCTTGGAAAAAGTTGAAGCGAAGTTTTTGGTGACCAAAGAGGTCATCATGAAAGGAACAAAATAAAAGCGTAACGATACGCATAAGTTTTTCAGCTGTGTGGGTTTAAAAACGGTATTGGTGTCGATTCTGTTGCGCACAAACTAAACTTAATTTAGGCTATTGCTATCTTTTACTAAAAGGCAGTGCGAGAAAAGGACAGCTATAGCTATGAACTAAGTTAGAGATGTCAAACTAGTTTACGCCTTGCCCTTCACCGTGCTTTTAGTCGACATGTTTTTACGTGCACCCTACATTTGTATGGAAATATTAGTTCCAACTAAATTTGACAGCTCTAAATTACGTCCGTCTCTTTCTCGTTTGATTAGAGAGAAAAAGATAGCAATAGCCTAAATTAAGTTTAGTTTGTGCACAACAGAATCGACACCCTTAACTATTTTCCGTTAAGTCAACCATTCCAAAAAGTTCATTTTTCATCAAGTCGCTATTCTTCACGTAGTCTGGTAGGAAACCGACCCCATCTTGTTCTGATACTGATACTGTTAGCCTCCGTCATCCCACTGCTGGGAAAAGGTCTCTCCCCATTACTTCCAGTTATTTCCATCCAAGGCTTATGTGGACGCCGTCACCTCCTTCTGCGAAGCAGTAATGCTAGAAAAGGAGGTGGCGGAACGTGAGAGGGAGCGAACCTCACAGTGTCCCGGCCACTGTGGGAGACGGGCGTGCACCGTAGGCGCAGGCCTGTGGACGGTGGGCTATGGGCTAGCTCGCCGTCCGTCCGTCTCATGATGACAGGCCGTGTTGACGGCGCGTTCGTGTTCCACGCGCGCCTCAAAGAGAGTCAGCAATAGGAAGGGGTCCGCAAGGGCCGATGCCTGCCGGGGTTGCAGGACTGTTCGAATGAAATACCGTGGCCCCGGAACACAAAGGGCGATGAAGGAACATGGATGGGTTTTAGTCAGTAAAAGTCTCCCTCCTGCTCCGCCCAGAGCGGGAGAAAGAAAGAAAGAAAAATATTTAAGAGGAGGAGGAGAGGAGAGGAGGGGGAGGAGTCATTTGATGACTCTCTTTTTGTACTAACTGAACTAACTATAAAGTAGATCTTATGTTATTTATTTTTTTAGTACAATCAATAGATTTTTTGTAAATCGCAAAAAAACACTCGTAAAAAAACACTCATTTCGCACTATTCGGCCCGCAGTGACTGACGTAATAACCACTTTGTAGTGCAAGCTGATTATAGCATTATTATCAGTATTCCACAAATAGAGTTGCTAATTTTAGGGTTAAACAGGGCCTTAAGAACTAGAGAGGTAGATTATTTTGGTGTGTTAGTACTAAATTAGCATTGTGTCTTTCTGAATTATTTTCGATTGGTAAATATTCCTAGGAATTGTCATAAACATGTTAAAAAACGAAAGTTACCGAAAAATTGAGAATGAATTTTTTGGAATTGAGTATTGAGTAAATATTGTAATTTGTAGGAAAATATACGGCGTAGAGATGTAAAAAAATATTTGAGAGTTAACATAACCAAAAATAGAAAAATAAATTTTAAAGTAGTATTTTCTTCTTTAGCTTATCAGAGAGGTTTAATAGGTATATAATGGTATACATTTACTACAAGAAATACAAAACGATTTGGAGACGATTGAACCGTAAATATACCAGTTTTGAAGAATATTTACGAGATTTAAAAGAATCGCTCTTAAAAATTTGAATGCCTTTGACTTATACTATGACCAACAAGTATATAGTCCCCCTACCTGCTTATTCCACACCCACACCGTATTATTTTCGTGGAAACCTCAAACACATTCTAAAGGTCTCTAAATTGCACTCGACGTTAAGCTTCGGTGTTTTACAAAGGCCGAAAGCCACTTCAGGGATATGTTCGCACTTTACACTGAAAACTAAATTTTTCACTGGATAAAAATCTTTTTTGGACACACTAAATGAACATTTAGCAAAGAATTTCTGGAGACACTTGGAATTCTTTTCACTGTCTGGTGGCCTGAAGTTTGAATGGCTTGAAATAAGACCCCGTTCTCGACCTCAGGCTATACGACTAGTAACTTGTTTCCAACGCATGAGTCCCGTCTGTCGCGGTGACTGGTAGCACACTTTTTAGGAACGGAACTCTTATAGATTCGTCCTAACCGGCTGGGGTGGCCCTGCATACCTACATGTAATTGAAGTTTGACAAAAAAAAACGTATACATATAGGTGTAACTGTATCGACAGCTCTTACCAAATGATATCGAGGGTCTTCTAATACTGCGTTTTTAAATCAACGGTTGTGCCCCCCCCCCCCCTAATTTGTAATGTAAAAGGCGGAAAATTTTGAAAAACTGTAGTTTTTAGAACGTAAAAAGAACTTTTAACGAAAATTGGTTCATTATGATTTGAGCTAGGGGGGCTTTTTCGTGAAACGTTAATTTGTTAGCCTTTTAATATTTATTCGAGTTTTTCTCTTATCGGTGTCGCTTTAATCAATTTGTTTTATCGATATTCAATTGACGTGTTGTCACTGGCCGTTACAGTTGTCATTTTTAGGGTTCCGTACCCAAAGGGTAATAACGGAACCCTATTACTAAGACTTCACCGTCTGTCCGTCTGTCTGTCACCAGGCTGTATCTCATGAACCGTGACATCTAGACAGTTGAAATTTTCACAGATGATGTATTTCTGTTGCCGCTATAACAACAAATACTAAATATAGTCAATGGTACGGAACCCTTCGTGTGCGAGTCCGACTCGCACTTGGCCGGTTTTTTTTAAAGAATGACAACTGTCTATTTGCATTTTTGAAAAACGGACTTGATATTCAACCAGCAAATACTCAGACGCCGCGCAAAAAAACGATTAACTCCCCTCCCGCTCCGCCGTCGCAGCCGCATTACGTCATCGCATGAGTCACCCGACCTCGCCTCTTGAAACTCTTATCGCTCGCGTTATAGTCGGTCTTATCTTAAGCCGTAAACATTCTCAGAATCGTTTTGAAACATACTTGTGTTTTATTACATAAACAACACTTGTAAACCACTTCAGTATTATAAACAAAGGATATGAGATAGATGACATATGAGAATTTGCCGCGCTCCGTATTTTATTTATTTTTGGTAAAAATACTGATTCAATTTACACGAAACTTTAGAACCAATGTAACAAATACACAAGTAACCTAATACATAATTCATATAAGAGTCTTACTGATACATTCTAATCAGATTTCAACTAGATTGTAACAAAAAACTCGTATACGGCGAACTGTCATTTTATTGTCATTGACCTCGATTTGAAAACACTTGAAATCTATATAAATATGAATATGTATGCTTATTCTTATAGTAAATAATGAATTATGGTTATTACTTACCTTGTTTTTGCTGTTTCCAAGACCATATTTCATTTTATAACAGTCAAATTCACATTTTCAATTGTTCACGCCATGTTGACCAAAATATCGTTCGACGAAAATTTTGTTGGCTCACAAAATAATTTTGGTTCATTGTTCTACGTAAATATCTTGCTACAAAGTAGCATTATACAATAATAAGGTAATAAACATTCACTTCACAAAGTTTTCAACCACTTAACTAAACAAAAACATAATAAATCACTCGAGCGGGACGGAATTTTTACCTACACTGACGTTTCAACGACTGACGCGCTTCTTTTTTTTTATAGTGATGCCCCGTTTAGAATGTTACTAAAGTTTGGTATCGTTTGAATCGACTACTAGTTGGACATAGAGTGAAACAATTTGGAAACGGTTTAGAGGTAGAAGTTATTTTTGAAAAATGTTTTAATTAACCCTTTAGATTTGTTCCGTAAACGGTACAGCGGGGCTCAAGGGATGTTCGTTATTTGTGCCATTTACGGATCCTTCGGGCCTGAGAGGCGCATTAAAACCTAATATTTTTATGGAATTTCTGTTTTAATCAAGCAATCCAAAACTGATCCTTCAAATTTAATCATGCAACATAAATTGACATAATTATGAAGGAGTTTTATATTATTATTGTCCTTGTAACTGTATTGTTGTCGATTCCGACTCGTACATAACCGGTTTTTTTTTTAAATTTGATTTCTCTGCAGTCGCTGGCGCAAAACGCGTGCCGTTTAATAACCGCGTAGGTCGTGGCCAAGCTGTAACACGTGTTCTCGAGCCAAAAGATACGTTTTCTCAGAATGTATGATCTTCATTCATTTTATGCGCTGGAAAATCACTTTTAAATGTTTACACTAAGTAGCCTTTTATAGGGCTAAGAGTACATTTCTCTGTGAGTGTTCCTTCCGCATTTGCAATGAAAGGGGAGTCCCCTTTGAGTGAAATGGGGTTATTTTGTCAAATAAAGTTTTGTATCTAAATAGTAATTGGCTTGAATAGTGAAAATAGAATGTTTTGTCTGTTTTAATATAATAAAGATGTGATCTTTAGATCTTCTTCAGTAAAATTTTAAAAGGAGGAATAGGCAAGTAAACAAAGTGTGTTATCTTACATTGAAACTGGAAATTAATTTCTAAAAACAATAAAAGTATCTTCCACAGTATCTTGTAGAAATGAAATGGCACACACAGTGTATTATTTGTTGTCCTATATGCTGTTCAAATACCTTACAGAAAATTGTTATAGCAATTATTTTACAAACATTTGTTTTGAAATTCTTTCATCCATTTATTGTTCGTTTGCTGTTTTTTTTTATGGATGTGCAAAGGTGTATAACTATCATGGTGGATGGGACACCGACGCACATACATTATTCTGAACCCCCGAAAGAAATATATCATAGGTATTTAAAAAAGATATTGCTGTTTCATACACGTACGTACTTACCTACGTAGTGTAGTGTAGTACCTTTGCCCTTTTGGGAAAAACCCTTGTGATTATTGCACCTCTGCTGGTGTGTCTAGATGACATGTTTTTTGGTAAATTAAGTAGTATATAACAAGATACGATCACTAATCTCAACCTGGCCTTAACAGCTATTCATGTTTTGCTTACAAATCCGTGAATTTAATCGCAAAAACGTAATTGCGAAAATATCAGGAAAAGTTTACTTATCTAATTTAAAAATCCTCGATAATATCTCGTAGAAGATCGAATGTACGCACGAAATTGCTCCATTTTCGGCAAGCGCCTTGTTTCCATGCAAAACACGAGGCTTGTCGTGATTAGGCTCACGCGTTGTTATCCTAAAGGCAATGTCATAACATAGTGGGGCGTGGTGAATATGTCATCTCTTTCAACAATAATAATAAAAATCTTTATTCATCTCCACAAATTACATATTAACGTGAGTATAAATTACAGTCAGACACAAACATTTTGGCAAAGTGTGTAATTTGTGGGAGATCTGGAGTCCAAACTAAGCCTAGGCCTGTATTTTAAAACTCCAGGACCCCCAATTAAATTATGTTATTGACAGACTGTTGACGTCGTGAGTAAGCAGATATGTAAGTGGATGAATGAGTTGCGTGTGTGCGCGCATGTGTGCTTGTGTGTGTGTACAGGTGTGTGTGTGTATGTTTGTGTGTGTATATGTGTGTGTGTACGTGCGTGTGTCAGTTTGAAATACAATACTAAATTAAACCTGTATAACCTGTTTAGACATATATAAATTTATGCTTGTATGTATGCAAAAAATAAAATGACTAAAATACAAAAAATTTTTCAGTGTCGGTGTAGCTTAATTCAAGTAACCTTTTTCTAAGTTTATTCTTGCATTCAGTTTTGCGACAGTCAGATATATTAATTTCATTATTGAGTTTATTAAACAATACTCCTCCACGGAATATTTTGGCTACCAATAGAGCTGTATGGTGATGGTGCTCTGCCAACTATGGTATGTCATCCTAAATACAATTTTAAGGCTTACCTGCTTCTCGTAAAATGGTTTTCAGGATGAGCTGTTCATAAAATTACCATGAGACATCACTTAAGGTATTCTGATTATTTTTGAATTCTCAATTAATAAATTATTTTATCACAGATCGGTATAGTAGATAATCTAGACTGATGATGATGATGTCACTAGCCGATTTTGGTCATTGCGACTGCATTCGATGGCTGTCTGGGTTGGTTGTCGAAAACGTTGTTTTTGATGTGCTGCTCTTTCATGTCCTCTCAAGCGGCTTATAGCATATCCAACTTTGGACGAAAAACTTGAAGCACAGAGCAGACATGACAGAACACCAGTGACGACATTGTAGGATATACACACACATCAAAAAAAGTTTATGATTACTAGCATAAGCTGGGTATAATTTTTAGGGTTCCGTACCCAAAGGGTAAAAACGGAACCCTATTACTAAGACTTCGCTGTCTGTCCGTCTGTCCGTCTGTCCGTCTGTCCGTCTGTCCGTCTGTCTGTCACCAGGCTGTATCTCATGAACCGTGACAGCTAGACAGTTGAAATTTTCACAGATGATGTATTTCTGTTGCCGCTATAACAACAAATACTAAAAAAAGAATAAAATTAATATTTAAGAGGGGCTCCCATACAACAAACGTGATTTTTTTATAATAATTGGTACGGAACCCTTCGTGCGCGAGTCCGTGGTTCCGTACCCAAAGGGTAAAAACGGAACCCTATTACTAAGACTTCGCTGTCTGTCCGTCCGTCTGTCCGTCAGTCTGTCACCAGGCTGTATCTCATGAACCGTGACAGCTAGACAGTTGAAATTTTCACAGATGATGTATTTCTGTTGCCGCTATAACAACAAATCTATACTTCTATACTAATATTATAAAGAGGAAAACTTTGTTTGTTTGTTTGTTTGTAATGAATAGGCTCAAAAACTACTGGACCGATTTAAAAAATTCTTTCACCATTCGAAAGCTACATTATCCACGAGTAACATGGGCTATATTTTATCCCCGTACTCTCACGGGAACGGGAACTATGCGGGTGAAACCGCGGGACGTCCGCTAGTACTAAATATAGTCAATGGTACGGAACCCTTCGTGTGCGAGTCCGACTCGCACTTGGCCGGTTTTTTTTAAATTGAACTTTATCTAGAAAAAATCTTTATTGTGTGTTTTCTTTAAATATAAATACCCTGTTTGATTCTAAATCTATATTTTTAAATAAAGAATCTAAAAAGAAGACGAAACAATAATACTGCAGTAACAAAAAAGATTTCGATTTTCAAAGTGATCGCAAACTTTTTTTGATGTGTGTAGGTACATAGCTGTAGGTGGTAAATAATTAATCTAAACAAGGATAATTACGGTTTGCATCCTTGGTTATGGATTTTTTCGTTTACTTTCGTTTAGGAATAATTCCTCATACAAGTTTATTTAAAATTCCATCCTCCTTAAAAAGTCCTTGTCCTCGTTAATTTAAACTGGCTTAGTACTCTGATAAGCTCGAGTGGATTGGTGAAAGAATTTGTCAAATAGGTGCCGTATTACCCTCCGCATACATAATAAACTCACAAAATTTGCTTTTCTCTTTTATTAGCAGAGATTAGTCATCATCTGCCTAGCCTTTTCCCAACTATGTTGGGGTTGGCTTCCAGTCTTACCGGATGCAGCTGAGTACCAGTATTTTACATGGAGCGACTGCCTATCTGACCTCCACAACCCAGTTAGTACCAGGTAATACGATACCCCTTGGTAAGACTGGTTGCCAGACTTTTTTGAGCCTCTGACTACCTAACGACTGTCAAAGATCTACAAATGACAGCCGGGACCAACGGCTTAACGTGTTTTCCGAGGCACGGAGGAAACTCGGTATGTATTGGGTGGTCACCCATCCACAGACCAACCTAGGCAAGCACGGCTTAACCTAACGATCAACCCGAGCGGCTGTTATTATTAAGCCACGAGCTCCTCGATTAGCAGAGATTAGTATTAACAGATAATGGTGCCGATTCCCTTGTTCACAAACTAAACTAAATTTAAGTTGAATGCATCTTTTTTTTTCTATTTCATTATGAAAAGGACAGAAGATAAATATTAGTTTAATCCTGTCAAATTAGTCAGCACCTGACGTAATTTGATGTAATTTTAGTAGTCAACTTTTTAATCGCGTCTAAAACTTGTATGGCGCTGATTAATTTGACAGAACATAACTAAAATTTAACTTCTGTATAGAAAGAAAAAGATGCACTGAACTTAAATTTGGTTTAGTTTGTAAACAAGGGAATCGGCACCAATGTAGATTAAGTCTATATTTAGAGACAGTCTTTATTAAGTTTGTAACAAAATCTACCCGAAGCGAGCTAATTTCGAGCGAGAAGCTGAAACACGTTTAAGTTGTTATTTATCCTCTTGTTTTTTTCCTTTATTATTAAATTATGTTGGTTGGTTTACGTTTCTAAAAGGAGGTTATTTCGATAGGAGCCTATGTAGATAATAGCTACGCACCCTTATGGAAATGTTCACATTCTTATTCAAAAGCAATCTGGTTACAATCACTCGATTTCACGGAGGATTGATTGATTAAATTTTTATAAGAAGGTTCGTCTGAGTGTGTATGTAGAATTGGAAGATTAAAATTAGCTTCAGATACATTTTTTTTAACTTATTAAAGGGGCTCTGTCTAATACGCTAATGAACTCCGTAGTGTTTGTAATTCTGGTAAGGAATGATTTTTTAAAAGAAGTAGGTATAGAAATACGAGTAGGCCGGTGGAATGGCTGATGCTTTGTAAATAAAATTATCAGGCATCAATTCTATTCAAGACACAAAACATTTAAATATTACGTCAACGCTTGAAAGTATAATAACAGATAAAACGGGCAATAGGCATTCAGTTAGATGTCACTTAGTGTTGGTGAAAACGAGAATTAGGCATTCAGTTAGATGTCATTTAGTGTTGGTGAAAACGGGCGCTATAGGCATGACGACAGAATCAAAAAATTGCAAATCTATTTAGTCCGTCAGTTAGAGTATTGGAAAATAATGGTCACATATTATTATTTGTTTTTGTAAATCAATAAATATTAACAAAGATAAAACGCATCAAAACTCGGGAGTCCCCGGCTCGTGACGTCAGAACTAGCTAAAAATTATACCTAGGCGTGACGTATTGAGAATTTTAAAAGCGTCATATTATCTTCGTTAATTTAGGTTTACGTAACAAAAGAAAAAAATGTGTCCAATATTTTTTGGAAATCTATCTGACGGACTAATTAGATTTTTTTTGTCTTCTTGCCTATTGTGACCACTAGACCAACGACGCAGGCAACTTATAATAACATAACATCACGCCTGTAATCCCGGAAGGGTTGGACAGAGGTGTATCTAATAGAACACCCACATCTTGACGAGCCGTCAACCGGGCGCAAATCCAGACTCCGTGGGTGCAACTGAGAAATTCCTGATGGAAAAACGCTTCGCCCGACCAGGGTACTCAGCCGTGTGGTATCCGGCAGAGTAGAATAAACCCAACCCAATTACACTCACGGGTGTCGTACAAGGCGACTAATGTCTGAGGCAGAACACCTTGCGCCTCCGTAGACCAGAGAATGGGCAGCAGCGTTTTCTGTTAGTCTTTCATCACTGCGATCCCCAATCCGCCTGCCAAGCGTGGAGATTACGGCAAATTCCTCCTATCATGGGAGAGGCTTATGTCCAGCAGTGGACGTCACCTTGCGACCAACGAGACAGTCAGCAACAAAAAATATTAACTTACCACCTTTCTAACCTTTTAAAAACCACCTGAATCTTGCTAATCGCTGAGACGGCTAAGATAAAATGCCTCACAGACAAGTGTCTGTCTACACCTCGAGAACCTAATGTAAGCGTCATTATGTCACTCGACAAAGTTCAAGGCTCAAGGGGGTTAGGTAGCTAGGGTGCTAGGGAGCTAAGGGGCTAAAAATAGGACGCTAAAGATCGTGGAGATAAAGGCCTTGTTATAGCTGAACTGACGGTTTTGTCTTGTGGTATAATGAGGTGAGGTAAGTTGGCCATTTTGCTTGTGTATAAAAGGTTATTGACTTTAGTAAAATTTATGTTTGGTAGAGTTTAGCTACATTATTTGTGAGATTGTGTGTGATGCTTGTATTGACAACATATTGTAAGTGATTTAATCTGTTTTCAATGTCAAATATCTGTAAAACCAGACTACTTAATGGCCAACAAAACTGACCCCCATGAAGATCCTCCATCTGGCGACAAAACAGAGTATACAACTCGTTCTGGTCGTCGGGTTACCAGTATAGAGGTGTTGTCGAGTAAGACAGTAGGCAGGAGTGTTAATAAAAGTCACTACTTAGGGTACAGTTCTATTGGAGGATGAACAACTTTATACCCTGTTCTTCATACCCTATGCCAGCCTTTCCTCAAATATGTTTTTCAGTCGAACCGAATACACCTAATTGCCAATTTACATAGCAGTCAATGTATGGATAGTTTTCTTTTTTTTATTTAAAAAAACGTTGCCCCACAGGAGTTTCTCCTGTAACGTGGGTGCATTTACAATCATTTAAACTTGCATACACAAACAATCAGACCCGGAACAAACACCTGTAGATAGAAAAAAATAACAATGTATTCAATTAATAATAATTAATTTAAGGCGACTACAGGAGCTAAACGCGAGTTTTGTAATGCGTTTTGTAATGATTGCACTGCAATAAACAAAACCAGAAAAAATATATGATATTCTTATATGCTAGTACGATAGTGTTTTGAAAACATAATACATCATAACTTATATTGTCACTTACGGCATATCTTCTGTCATTGGTAGGCTTGCAACAGCGTCGAAATATCGGGAGCTCAAAACAATAACCAATCAGAATCACGGAAGATATTCCGTAAGTGATAATATAAGTTTAGTTTTAAACCGTGAAAGCTTAAAACAATAAGTAATACAACACATTTCATTCGATAAAAAAAATCACGAACTTATCTCAATTTATTTTTTTTACGAGTAAAACCATACTAAAATACATGCGATCATTCTGATTTTTTGGCAAATAATTCTACAAGCACCATATTAGCATCATAAAGTTTTACATTTTTAGTCCAATCAATAGATTTTTTGCAAATCGAAAAAAAACACTCATTTCGCACTATTCGGCCGCAGTGACTGACGTAACCACCACTTTGTAGTTCAAGCTGATTAGAACTTTATTCGAACTGCATTTCAAACGAAGTTTGAACCACCACAAATAGAGTTGCTAATTTAGCTAATGTAATCGTCTTAAGGCCAAAAGTATGTGAAGTAGTATTAAGTTTTAACCATTTAAATTGGGAAATATAAAAACCTCCAGTTTATCCACCAGATACAATCCCATAATATCTAATCGATGACGTTTCATCGAAACCGTACGAAATATCCACATTTACCACCTGTAACTCGTAATCAATCATTCATTGGTACTTCCCTGCTTACCCCAAATACGGAATTCCCTCATAATATTCATCTGTCACATTTTATCAAGCTGAGCTGACATGTAGCGGGAAGTGTGGGGGAAAATGAGAGAAATCAATGATTGATTCCATTTGTATGTAACAAATGTAATTTTTGCTGAAATTTCCTTGAGAATTTTTGATTACTGGAGTTGGTTTGATTGTGAGCATTCATGAAGTATTATGTATTAGGGTGACATGAGGAATAAGAGACTTTTCAAGTGTTTTGTGATTTTGTTTTGAGGTTTTTAAATTTTAAATCTTGAAAGAAATGCATTTTCACATGACGGAGAAAAAAAAACAAAGGAAGTAGGTAAATAATAACAGACACAAGAGCCCAGTGTCGAAGTTAAGCAACGCTTGCTGAAAATCGGACGTTGATGGGTGACCATCCCCAATACACAGATACTCCATGCCACGGAAAGCACGTTAAGTGTTGGCCCAGTTGTTGTTTGTGGGTCTTTAATAGTCGTCACGGTAGTCAGAAGAAGAAATACTGTCTTGTACGAGGGAAATTGTGTTGCAGCAACAGAATTATGGAGGTCAGATCGGCAGTCACTTAATGTAAAATACTGGTATACAGCTCCATCCGCTTAGACTGGCTAGGGCAGGCAGTCTCGACAGAGATAGCGACATATTCGCTAACTTTTGATTGCTAATTACTAACGAATAAATTCGTTTGCAATAATGATGCTTCCGAGAAACGCATCTTGGATTTAGAGACTTGCTTTACACGCAAGCATCATTATTGAAATCTAATTTATTCGTTAGTAATCAGCGATTGAAAGTTAGCGATTTTGTCGTTATCTCTGTCGAGACTGTCAGCCCATAGCAGGCAGTCTCGACATAGATAGCGACAAATTCGCTAACTTTTGATTGCTAATTACTTTACTTACTAACGAATAAATTCGGTTGCAATAATGTTGCTTGCCAGTTACGCAAGTCTTTACATCCAAGATGCGATTTTCACAAGCATCATTATTGCAACCGATTTTATTCGTTAGTAATCAGCGATTGAAAGTTAGCGATTTTGTCGTTATCTCTGTCGAGACTGCCGGCCCTGGCAGTCTCGACATAGATAGCGACAAAATCGCTAACTTACAATCGTTAATAACTCACTAAAAAATTCGGTTGCAATAACGATGCTTGCGGGAAATGCAAGTCTCTACATCCAAGATGCGATTCTCGCAAGCATCATTATTGCAACCCGAATTATTCATTAGTAATCAGCGATCGAAAGTTAGCGACTTTGTCGTCATCTCTGCCTAAACTGCCCGCCCTGGAAGCCAGCTCCAACACAGTTGGAATAAATGGAATTAAATGACGGTAGGCAGACAGATGATGACATGATAGATGGTCTATTAATGTTGACTTCCATGAAGTAAAATCGTTTTCTTTTTATGTTTTAGAAAGACTCTGGCTTTTATCGCTATCATACTAAATTGATGTATAATGGTAGATCCCTTCTTAAAAGATGACTGGATTCTGAAATACCCTTAACCTGGTTCTATGAAAATACGCTGAGGTTAGCAGTATTACCTTTTATATACAACTTTGTAATACTGAACAAATACTTTTTTTTTCGGTTCGGAAATCATCAAATGACTCATCCCGCTCTGGGCGGAGCAGGAGGGAGTGTCAGACTTTTGTGTTCCGGGGCCACGGTATCTCTTTCGAATACTCCCACAACCCCGGATACTGAACAAATACTAAGGTATTTATTCGTTCAGTTCCACAAATATCTAACAAACAGCAGCGGTACCCAGCAAGCAGTATTTGCAACACAGCGTTAATACTATTTGCCACGGCTCTGTTCCCAAATTGGAATATTTTCTGCATCCAATATCGTTGGCAGTGTAATGTGATTGTGTGCAGGAAATGGAATGTATTATTTATAGTTCTGTTCATGGCTCGTTTCATCCTGTGTTAGGATATAAACAAGGTGATTGTGAACGTGTTCCAAGCCTATTAAATAAATTAATAGGTGCTTTTATGTATTAGCTTTTGATGTCGGAAATTAAGGTACAAAAATGTACCACCGGAATGCAGAACGTTTCGCTCTAAGCCAAGTCATGGTCTACTTGTGTGCCAAATATTGTCGCGAAATGACAGAGAAAATACAGACGGAAGTAACTTTCGCATTTGTAATATACTCGTATGTAAATGTGTTTTTTTTTTACCAAAATCTGGTCAGTTATTTAAAAATGACAAATAAAATCCATTATTTACCTGCTTGTAATTCATCAAGTCATAAATAAATGTCTAATATAAAGCGTTTTGTATAGGAACCGCCATTGTATTGTATAACGGGCTGGTGTCCGCAACTCTACGTCTAAAGCTCGTATTTTGCGTGAACCATTCTCGCTGGTGATCCTTATTTCTCATTATGACTGGCAGGACCCCATCTATGACTTGCACAAGCACACATACCACCTGGTAGTAGCCGGAATATATTACCTTTAATACCACACTTTGAGTAAGAGATTTCGCTCTACAATAGCAAAATCTGATTCTGAAAATCACGTCAGAAGCAGACTGTTCATGCGAGAGCCATTTTAAATAAAATAAGAGGCAATAGTGTTAATACGAGTCGCATGTGCGCCGAAGTAATTAAACCTCCGTATCTCGTTAGTAACGTGCGGAGGGGGCGGGGGTCCATTGTAAAACGGTATTATTTTGACATTTTCATGCTGAAACATTAGTGCTTCTTCTCGCTAATTCGTGAGGAAGCCATTCAAAAAGCCTTGCCATCTTTTCTAGATGTCTCAGGGTTCCAGTCTTCTGATATTCGGGCCACACCATCGTAAGAAGTGGAAGGAATGGGGGGAGGCCCTTGCCCAAGAGTGGGTCAATACGGGCTAACTAAAAAAAAAGGACGAATACGTATCAGTCAGATTGTGGAGAAACTCGGAAGTCTGACAACCTGCCTAGGAGCAGCGCGTTGCCTAAAAACCGGGTTTTGGAAGTCAGATAACCAGTTGCTACATGTAAAATATTGGTATATCATTTGCATCCGTTTCAACTGGAAGAAAACGCCAACATAGTTAGGAAAACGCTACACATGCTATGTTCTTTTTTTAATAAATTATTTTGCAAGTAGGTTTTTACAAACACTTTTACACGTCATTTTTTAAAACTAGATGGGCCGGTGTTTCGTACCTGACTGCTCTGAGAAGAAACAGCCGAAACAAACTCAAAGGTCTTAGTCCCTTTTGAAGTCCAGACAATCTTGCTCAATTCACATGAGTACTATACAGATTAGTGTCTGATATGGTCTTTTGAAGAAAGAACCACACAAATTTGAGTGGACCTGTCCAGTCAGTGCAAGCATTTGTCAGTTATCGTGTAGCTCGACTTATAACTCAAGGAGCTCAACGAAACGACGAACAATACCAAAGAAAGGACATTTGGGTAGGTCGCTTATAGTACTCAAACTGCCAGACAGTTGTGGGAAAAAACAAATAAAAAATAAAAATGTGACCCACATGGTCCTCACATTCACACAGCCCCGGATCTTGAATTTTTTCGAGGCGGGGCAAAAACTGAAAAATGCCGCCCCCGCCCGTCTATATTTTTATTTTTATCATCATCAATATTTCAGTCATCAGACGCGTAATGATGGCCATAGGCCCAGGGGTGGACCGTGAGTTTGTTGGGCCCTGGGCTAATACTACTTGTTGGCCTGGCCAAGGGCGTCGCCTGCTTTTGGGCCAGGAGGCCTATCAGAAGGGTAGCGATTTTTAAGTTTACTATTTACGGATGCAGCTGAAGTGCATATAGCCACTTATAGTATTATGCTATACTTACGCTTCATATTCACCATTCATAATACTATTTATCATGCATTTTATTTGTTTATATATCTACACTCAGCAAATCGATTTAAATACGATTCTTTAACTTGGAAATAGCTGAAATAAAATATTATTATAATTTTCATGTTGTGATATTTACGTCAAGCGTCAAATTGTCAAACTGTCAGTTAGTTTTTAATTCTCTTTCTGCTCAGTCTATGGTCTAGCTCTATGATTTCTCTTTTTGGTTTGTATAATTTAAATTATTTTTATCAATATGCTTAGCCAATGTATTTTATAAATTATTACGATTGTTTAATAACTTAATATTAAATGATTATATTTATAAAATTCTTAACGCACTCATGGATATGTCCTGGCCGACTACACTTGTCAGATGAGATGATAGGGACACTAAGAAAACTAAGATTTGAAAAAGGAAGACTACTTTGGAGAAACGAGCTGACGGACGGCTAAAAAAAAAGGTGGACTATTGGATCTGATTTGATGAGTATCAGAGAGCAGCTTGGTTTTCGCTGTGAGATTCTTAAACTGCCCAGGGGATCCAGCTAAAGATCTCCTGGGACTTCTACTCCCGATGTTCGGAGGCTAACTACGTGCCTGTCCGTCTACTGGTCTCGCAGGGCTGACCTACGTCTGGCCCTGAGTTCTGCACTGCCTTGCTGCTGAGCTGTCCTGGTGAACTCTGAGATCTGCGCTGCCGCCGTTTCTACTGCTTCAGAGCTGAACTTCGAGGTTGCTCCGGTATCGACCTGCTACCCTGACGCCTGCTTCCGTGATTCCTAACTGTGAATTACTATAAAACTATAGAGTGCGTGGTAGGTAGTTTTTTATATAACTAGCTGTATTTTTTTTCCTAAATTAAATTTAATTGAACAAGTCTGCTTATCCTTTTAGTCAATAGGAGCAAGTAGATTTGTTACACACTTCAAAAATGTTAGCACCTCCGTGACCTCGGATTGGTTAGTTTAAGTTTTGAAGAGTTATTTGAACAGGTTAGGAACTATATGATTCTTAAATAGATGCTACTAAATCAATTTATGGAGACAATTTAATGAGAAAGAGAAACTAAGGCTCCAAGAGCGAGCGAATCGAGCTCGAAAATTTCAACACCCTGCTTTGGACAGATTAGAATTATTTTGTCACTTCATACAGGAGTTACTTGGTTGACTTTCAAAGTTAAGATTTAAGAGGAACTTGACTGCATTAGCCGTGTGGTATCCGGCAGAGTAGAATAGAACCAACCCATTACACTCATGGGTGTCGTATAAGGCGACTAATGTCTGAGGCAGAACACCTTGCGCCTCCGTAGACCAGAGAATGGGCAGCAGCGTTTTATGTTAGTCTTTCATCACTGCGATCTCCCATCCACCTGCCAAGCGTGGAGATTACGGCAAACTCCTCTCATCATGGGAGAGGCTTATGTCCAGCAGTGGATGTTATGGGCTGTTGTTGTTGACTGCATGAGCGAGCGAAGCGAGCTCGAAAATTTTTTGACACCTTGCTTTGGACAGGTTTGAATTGTTTCGATCCTTCATACAGGAATTACTTGGGCGACTTTTAGACAAAGTCTCAAGAAAGTAGTCTAAAAAGCAAGCAAAGCCAGTTCGAAAACTTAACAGTTTACCTACCTTGGACAGGTTAGAATTGTTTCGAACTACCGGAGTTACTTAGGTGACTTATGGACAAAGTTAAAATTCAAGAGAAACAAGGCTGTAAGAGCGAGCGAAGCGAGCTCGAAAATTTTACGTCTTTCCTAAGAAGAGAGAGATCTTGAGATCAAACCACATGCATGATGTGCACTGGGTTTCGAACCTGGGTCGGCGAACTTCTCATTCCACCACTAGGACCTGATGGAGCCCTCTACACCTCGATATCATGGCGTTGGCGGCGCATCAGGTACTTGCTCTGTGTAAGGACTATAGCGTCAAGATTTCATGGTGGTGATCCGGCCAAAAAGCTCGCCGCCTTGAAGGAGACCGTTTGATTTATTCTCATCACCCTGACGGCCATCGCTCTCTGGGTTCATCGCTAAATTACGGTAAGTATTTAGGTCGTCAAGGTGTCCGCCCATACTGGCACTCCATAGGGTGCTATGGACCGTACGAGCCCCATATAGAATCTTTGCAGGAATTGGATCCCCTCAGATTGGGCCACGAGATTAAGTTCGCGGTGCCCATCAACCGGGGTGTCAACTACTGAAAATGCGGCTATTAGGGACGAGTCCCTGGTACTTCATCGTCGACTCGGATCCCATCTACGACCCCAGAGCTGTCGCCAAGATACAAGAGACGACCTGCCGAAACGTTTGCCTTCACCAGCGTGTCATCAGTATAACAGATGACACAAACACCATAAAGAATTTAACCGCAAAGCGCCCAGTCGTACATAGATGATATCTCTATTCCTCAGATAGGCCTTGATTACGCGCCAGAAGTTGGTACGGCATAGGTTTGGCATGGTATAGGAGTGCCTCCAATCTTTTTTTTCTCGAGGTGGAAATCCTGAGCCCTGGGGAGAGTCGAGGAGTCTGACAATTGCGCAGTTGCTCTGCGAGGCAGCGGCATCTAAGCGGGTCCGCCAGATCCTCAGTAGCCATGGTGCTGAAATAGGCGGTCTACAGTTTAGCTCTCAAAGAGTTTGTCTTCCTCGTCTAAATCGATGGGCTAGTATGCATATGGAGTGTCTGCAGGGCGCTCCTTCTTCTTTAACAGGAACAGTTTTCCAGTCTTCAACAGAAATCAATGAGTTGTATCGTTACAACTCATCATTATCGCAACTTTGACCGTAAGTCTGCCAAGCTTGAATTTGCCGCCCCCTAAACTTGCCGCCCGGGGCATGGGCCCCGGCTTGCCCCCCCCAAGATCCGGGCCTGCATTCACAATAATCAAATAAAATTAATAACACCACAATATGTACATATTTATATCACAATAATCAAATGAAATGAATAACAAGTACTTTTCAAATTGAATGTAAATAAAACTACAAAAATCAGTAAATGGCACAAAAAAAAGTAAAAAATAAAATAAAACTGAAATAAGTATTCATGTCATGATGATGACCAGATGCGATAATACAGGCATGGGGTCTCAACCCGAACAAATTATAATTAGTCTTGAAAAAAATCAATAGATGGCAGCATAGGTAACAGTAATGAAATTGACAATCCCTAAAATGCGTTAAACGGTAGATTTCGGCCGAAATAAGATTAGCAAAAATCAAATATTCACTGTTTAATGCTAATTTATCTATTTACACACATAAATCACGTTATTTTAACAAAAAAGATAAAGGAGGCCTTTTACTTCAATTCGAACCCTTAGATTTGGTAAAGTTGTCAAAAGTCGGCCATCTGTAAATCATTCTGTTTAGACCTATTTGGTATAGATGGCGTTTTACTCAATTTACCTCACCCACGCAACGGAACAGTTTCGTTTGTGTGAGTGAGAGATATTTTTTGTGGTTTTATGTACCCATTGTTATTACTTGTCCTTGAACGCAAGGTGCGATTTCATATTCAATGTGCGATTAAGAGAATCTAAACAAATAAATAATATTAAAGTGTCTTTACTGAATGAATACCTACCTACATGGTTTTTTTAATTTTTGTCTTTGTCTGTCTGCCTGTGTTTCGGCGTTTGACGGGACAACTGGCAGATAACTGTTCGGAGGCCGCCTTTTAATACATCAATGAAAACTACTTTTATTTTAGAATAATAATTACTTAAGTCTTCGTGCAAAAAAAATTAAAACCTTTGTCATTATTAACAAAATAGGTTCGATTTAAATAGTTCGCTGTTGAAATAGACGTAGGTACTATTTTTGTAATTATTTCACGAAGGTCGAATCGCGGACCGTTTTTCATTCAACGTTTAACATCACCAAACCCTAACATTAATTTATTATCAAAGATCGGTTTATAACGTCATCTAAAACTAACCTAAATAAAACAAAAGTTATTTTTCATTCAACGTTTAACATCACCAAACCCCAATAAGTATAAGAGAAGAAACAAAAGTAGACTAAAATTTGTAGGTGTAACAATTGATAAAAATCTCCATTGAAAAGAATAAACAAAGCTTTTGAATACAAAAAAAACAATTCCTTAGCTTGCTTACGCGCTCTACACCTGGGATCCTGCCGTTTTGCCGAAAATATTTTGACAAAATTTCATTACCCAAACAAATTTTAGCAACTTTTTTTTATACCATTGCAATCTTTCGAATGATTTTAGTACGCATATTTTTATTTGGTCAAATTTTTACTTGGCAAAATATTACCAAGTATAAAGTCATTATGGCATTTGGTCTTTAATCAAATGATTTATTACAGCAAACAATCTTTAGACAATAAACGTTTGGTGAAATGATTTGTTAAGACAAAAAAAATATAGGCAAAAATAAGATTTTTTGGGAATTATTTAATTAAAAAATGCAATTTTATTTTAATATAATCATTTGTTTAATGCAAAATATTTTTACATTAAGTAATTTTTTTTTTTTTTTGCATTGGACATTAGTAATTTTATTTCGGAGTATCCAAACGGGCGAGTGCCAGAAACAACTTGCATTAATAGAAAAAAGATATTGTTTTTAGTAGGTTACCCGGAACTCAACTATTTAGATTAGGTTAATTTCTTCTTTAAACAAAATGGGTAGGTTAGGTTAGGTTAAAACTGTGACCTCCTACGCACGAGCCGAGCGAGCGAAGCGAGCGGTGCCGCGGTAGCGGCCGGCGAGTGCCAGAAACGACTTGCATTAATAGAAAAAAGATATTGTTTTTAGTAGGTTACCCGGAACTCAACTATTTAGATTAGGTTAATTTCTTCTTTAAACAAAATGGGTAGGTTAGGTTAGGTTAAAACTGTGACCTCCTACGCACGAGCCGAGCGAGCGAAGCGAGCGGTGCCGCGGTAGCGGCCGGCGAGTGCCAGAAACGACTTGCATTAATAGAAAAAAGATATTGTTTTTAGTAGGTTACCCGGAACTGAACTATTTAGAATAGGATAATTACTTATTTAATATAAATGGTTAGGTTAGGTTAAAACTGTGACCTCGAGATATTTGGTGCCACTTTAAAGACTGAATAGGAAAGGAAGAATTCAAAACTGACGATACTAAATATTTGGCTTATTTGATTTTGCGTAAAAACTGTTATTCCAACTGAAATATTTGACTAAATAAAAAATTTTAAAAGTACTATTTGGTAAACAAGTTATAGTTTAAACGTTCATTTCCCAAACATTAGGTTTGCGTTACAATTTTTTGTGAATAGATTTTTTGCTTAGTAATCATTTGGCAAATGAAATTATGCGAAACATTTTTTGGGAAGTGAAAATTTGTCAAATTCCTTTCGGTCAAACAAGGGAGACCCCTACACCTACATAATGAATGCGGTTTTATTGTCGGTTTAAGGATTGGCGTTATAATGTGGTTATATTCTGAGGAAACTATCAATAAGCAAATGTTAATTACGTCCCAAAAAAGTGCATTAGGGCCATAGGGCCACGGTAATAGGGCTAAGTTTTGTCAAAGGTTATCGATAGCTCAAACAATATTATTTTGAGCATAATGTTTTAAGTTTGCCTTCTTTATTTAAATATGAAGTAGGTACCTACCTACTTAGCTAATTTTGTCCAAAGTAATCCTAAATTATAAAAAAAAAATGTAGAAGTTCGATAGTCGTCGTGTTAATAACAAGCTAGAAATAGACCGAGCAGTGCACTGCAAAATGCATAATAGAATAGGTACTATTATTCTATTTGGCGCCAATAATAATTATTATAGCAAGTAAACAAAAACAATGATGTAGCTACCTAGTACTGTGCTAGTAGGTACCTATTTCCATCTTTCATCCTACTTCTAGTAGGTACCTATCTATTTCGTTTTATTTCCTTGCTGCAGTAACTAAATTAAATTACAAGCGATTTGATTGATTTGAGTAGGTAATGAACTAATGATACCTATTTAAGTATTATGAGCTGCAAGCTAGTAAGTACTATTTTTTATTCTGTGCTGCAAGTGACGGTCTACTTTATAGCGGCTCGAACCATCTAACGTAAAGCTGCGCAAATGGCACACTAGTAAATTTATCTTACGTTTTTTGCAGGTCAGTGTCACCTTGTTAATTAAAAAATATGATTCGCGGCCGTAACATGTAGGTATGTTACAGAATTGTAATCATTAAATCATCAATACAACCCTCTAAATTCATTTAATCCCATTGAATGATCTTTTCATGAAATATTTACTCAATGGGAATGTATAGACCACTTTAATTATTATATTTATAACAAAACTCTGTAAGCAGCGGTGGCCCAGTGGTGGCGGCCCCGACTTACGAACAGTAAGTCATGGGTTCGAACCCAGACAGGCGCATTACTTTGTGTAATTTATTTCATCACCACATTACATTTTTTAACGTGACCTTATTATTATGAAAAATTTAAATTCTTAAAATGGACTTTATTTTCATAACCATAAAGTTTATTTTAAGAATTTTAACGAGATTCTTAGTACCTACGATTCTGCTAAAGCGGCCATTCATTTTAGACCCTTTTTTTTTTTTTTTTTTTTTTTTTTTTTTTTTTTCGGATGGGAAATCATCAAATAACCCCTCCCGCTCTGGGCGGAGCAGGAGGGAGTGTCAGACTTTTACTGACTAAAACCCATCCATGTTCCTTCATCGCCCTTTGTGTTCCGGGGCCACGGTATCTCTTTCGAATAGTCCCGCAACCCCGGCAGGCATCGGTCCTTACGGACCCCTTCCTTTTTGCTGACTCTCTTTGAGGCGCGCGTGGAACACGAACGCGCCGTCGACACGGCCTGTCGTCATGAGACGGACGGACGGCGAGCTAGCCCATAGCTCACCGTCCACAGGCCCGCGCCTACGGTGGCCGGGGGCTACGTGGTGGTGGCCCCCGACGCCCGGGGCGTCTCCCGCGGCGGCCGGGACGTTGAGAGGTTCTCTCCCTCTCACGTTCCGCTACCTCCTTCTCTAGCATTACTGCTTCGCAGAAGGAGGTGACGGCGTCCCATTCCGTCTCGCTCCGGACCATGGCTTGCACCAGGGCCGGACGCGAGAGGTCGCCGCCGCCGATCGCCGCTTCGAGGACACGGCGGTGCTCCGCCCACGCGGGGCACACCTCCACCGTGTGTTCCACCGTGTCCTCCGGTCGATCCTCACAATGGAAGCACCCGGGCGTTTCCTCCCGCCCGATTCGGTGCAGGAACCTCCCGAACACTCCGTGACCGGTGAGGACCTGCGTCAGGCGGAAGGTGAGGACGCCGTGGCGTCTCTCAAGCCACTCCTCAAAGAGGGGACTTATCGCCACTATTGTGGCGTGCCCTGCACGGGGTTGCGACAGTCGCTCTCTCCATGTCGCCATGAGATCCCGCCGGAAGTCTGTCCGCTGAGCGACAATTTGTCGCTGCAGCGGAGTTTCCGCCCGGCGTAGCGCCTCCGCGCGCCATTCATGTAGGCGCGCGAGGACTATCGCCTCCAGATCCCATGGCGGCAATCCGGCAAGGAGGCTCGCCGCCTCGCGGGCAATCGTGCGGTAGCCCCGGGCCAGCCTTACGGCTACTACCTTTTGGGGCGCGTTCAGGTAGTGGGCGGCACGCCGCCTCAAAGAACGCGCCCACACCGGGGCCCCGTAAAGGGCCATGGACCGCACGACTCCCGCGTAGAGCCTCCGGCAGGAGGCGTTCGGCCCCCCCAGGTTGGGCAGGAGCCGCCTGAAGGCAGCCCCAGTCCGTTCCAGTTTGGGGGCCAAACGTCGGAAGTGCTCCACGAAGTTCCACCGGCTGTCGAGGACGAGTCCTAGGTACTTCAACGTCGACTCGACGCCGATGGATACCCCTCCTACCGTCAGTGAGGATCCCGGAGGTGGCGCGTTCCGAGGCCCATGAAAGCACATGGCCTCGGACTTGTGCAGTGCCACCTCGAGACCCAGTTGCCGGATCCTCTCAACGACTATCGCAACCCCGCGTGTCATCGTTTCGGCCGCCGCCTCGTGCGACCCCCCCTGTGCCAGCACCAGCGTGTCGTCTGCGTAGCAAACCACGCTGACACCGCTAGGGAGGTCGGCGCGCAGCACCCAGTCGTACCCGATGTTCCACAAGGGCGGCCCTAGGACCGATCCCTGCGGAACACCGCACGACATCTCTCGCCGGTTCCATTCTCGTTTTAGACCCTCTGCTCCCAAAACGGTGAAGGAAAACATCGTGAGGAAACAGGCATGTCCTAGAACCAAAAAATTCGAAGACGTGACATAAACTACCAATCCGCACTGGGCCCGCGTGATGGATTATAGCCCATTCCCTCTCATAGAGAGGAGGCCTGTGTCCCAGCAGTGGGAACATTAATAGGCTGATGATGATGATGATGATAATTCTGTAAATTTCTGTCGGTCGCGAATCATACATATTTCGTTCAACATACAGGCTGACACTGACATGCGCATTGCATTGCAAAATAAAATTTCGCGGGCTACCCTGGCGTTTCTTTGTGTCGGTATTATCGTGGTGTGCGTCTTGCCGTATAGACGCTGCTTTTGTGTGCGTCCTAGAACATCGTAAACTACGACTGCAGTTTTGATCGTTGAAATATATGGTAATTGACAGCACCAAATAAAATAATTATTTATTTAAACAGGCTTTACCCGTACTATGTATTTATTTATTTACGTAGGTACACATAAAAGTTGGACAAAGATATTTGTCTGCCTAGGGAGCAGAAATTTCTGAAGCTAAATTATCCTTTTACCTATTTAAAACCTGATTGCTTGGAAAACACGTTCGTTTTCAACGCGTTCGTTTCTAACCGCGTATTTAAAATGTAGCAGTAATTGAAACGTTAAAATAATACGAATATCGCGGACTTTATTCTCCTTTAAAAAATATCACGTACTATGTTACAGATGTTGGTTATCAACGCTCGGTTACTGCGTCACAATTATATTTTTTATGTTTCAACACTTTAATAAGTAATGAAAAATATAATAATACGAATTATAATAATATTAAATAACATAAAAATATCACATCAAAATCATCATTTTCCGTTCACCGAAAACTTGTATTACAGTGGATCAAGATCGTTTCTTCGCCATATTCGCAATATCTTAGTGCGAGCGAGTGAATAGATATTATGAATGAAGTATCGCTTGAGTTGGTCACCGCCCGCTCGATGCGTAAAATACCTAAATTTGCGTAACGTCGAAATGTAAAAGGGCTCCGTATGCATTGAAATACTCAAAAACACATGAAGATTCATTCGCCGGTGCGTGTATATTGCTAGCTCACTCGCACAAATGAAACTGTTTCGCCCACTCAAGACATTTTTAGGGTTCCGTACCCAAAGGGTAAAAACGGGACCCTATTACTAAGACTCCACTGTTCGTCCGTCCGTCTGTTTATCACCAGGCTGTATGACATGAACCGTGATAGCTAGACAGTTGAAATATTCACAAGTGATGTATTTCTGTTGTAACAACGGCAACAGATAGACCCTTCAAATATTCATACAATATTTAGTTGTGTATTCAATTTAAAAATAAATAGTCAAATCAAAATAAAATAAATATTTATGGGAGGCTCTCACACAAAAAACGTGTTTTTCTGCCGTTTTGTCTAATGTTGTGTACATAATGGTACGGAACCCTTTATCCGCGAGTCCGACTCGCACTTGGTCGGTTTTTTTGTATTATTATTACCTACTCGTCCTTGAAGGCACGGATCAGTGCGATCGGTGCGTTGGTGAGAATCTATATAAAAACAGCGCCATCTAGTAAACTCGATGCCACTTTGTATCTATTTATGTCATGTGATGGTAGATGGCGTTGTAAAACTCCAGTTTGTGGCAATTAGTGAGACGCTGGTGCTGCTATCTGTTGAAGCAATGGAAAACGAAAAATAACCAGTTCAATTACCCGACTTAGGGAGGTGTCATTTCTTTGTATGGCATTGGGTATCTGTACGAAGTATAATACAGGCAAAACGAAAGAAAATCTGTTAAGCTTCTCATTGTGGTGTAATGAGGTGAGCCTTGATTGAACAGTGAGTTAGCTGAATACAAGTGATTCTAACTCCTTCTCTTTCTTTATTTCACTGTCTCGATAGTACTTGCAGTCCACTGTCAACGTGTTAAATTTGACAGTTTCTACATAATGTCTATCATCAAGAGTATATTATGTTCCAATGTGTCATGTGGTTAATAGTTAAAGGGGAAAATATACAAGTCCGTGATTAGACCTGTCGTACTGTATGGATCGGAATGTTGGGCTGTGAAGAAGATGGATGAAAAAAGATTGCATGTAGCGGAGATGAGAATGTTGAGGTGGATGTGTGGTGTGACAAGAATGGATAAAATAAGGAATGAGTATATTAGAGGAAGTTTGAAAGTTGCGCCAGTTGCAGAAAAGTTAAAAGGGAATCGACTGTCTTGGTATGGGCATGTGATGAAGAGGGAAGAATCGCATGTGACTAAAAGAGTGATGAATATAAATGTGGATGGATGGAGAGCGAGAGGAAGGCCAAGGAAAAGATGGATGGATTGTGTGAGGAATGATATGAGGGAAAAAGGTGTAAATGATTGCGTGACGGTTGACAGAGGAGAATGGAAGAAGAAAACGTGTTGCGCCGACCCCAAGTAACATGGCATAAGGGCAGGAAGATGATGTGGTTAATTAAGTAATTTAATTATATCTGCTCTGTACGGTTTTATTGACACCAATGAGTCTTGCCTTAAAGCATTTGCTTACAGAAATTACTAGTAAGCTATGCCACAAAGTTACAGAGACTAAAAGTAAATAATTGAACATCAAAACTCGTGTCTTGGAATTAATGTCGAATCCTGGTCGGGGCGCTTTTGGGACTATAGGACCGCGGTCCAGGATTCCCCCTAAACATTTTTGAGTGGTATTTTGGGACCACAAGAAAAAAAAAGTTAAAGTAAAGTAAGCTGTAATAATGTTGTGATCAACAATTACATGAATTTATTATTGAAGTGAAAGAATATATATAGCATATTATGTTAGCTTTCCAAATAGCCAACTTTTACTGTAAATTAATTGAAAATACAGTTTTTCAACAAGTTGAGTCCATTGGTCTGAGTGTGGGCACGTTTTCTCAGAATGTGCTGTTAGTGCAAATAACTAAACGTCTAAGGTCAATACAAAGTTATAAACTGAGGTTTACTGTGAAAAGCCCACGATTTCAAACAAATTATGTCTAGTATCGATTCACATAACATCACGCCTTTTATCCCCGAAATACTAGCCAGAGATGTGCCTAAAAGTACACCCACATTTAGCCAAATCAAATCAAATCAAATCATTTATTTGCAATGAATGTAGGTTACATTAAAATACAGGTGTATTAGAAAGGAGTGAAAGGAGTGGCCAATTATGTTAGAGTCCCTTATAATATGGGACGGCCCAATTGCCACTAACCGGGCCCAATCCAGACTCCGTTTGTTTCTACTGAGAAGTTCCTGATGGAAACGGTTTTCGAAAGCTGTGATGAGGTAATAGTACTTCGACCGACCTGACAAGTGAACGCTCCATGAAATCACGCACTCCTAAAAAAACCGTATGCGATATTCGTAGACAATGGAAACGCGAGCCAGGAGTCACGCAACTCAAGTTATAAGTTAAAATCCAATTATGTTTTCTCAAAACGTTCTTATGTTATTACCCACAAACTTGTGTTTCGCTCCGGCGCTTTTTGACTTAAATTAGTTTCGAGCTAATTCGCGAATTTAATAAGCTTGTTTATTTCAGCTTTTATTTAAATTGATATTTATCTCCTTTGGATATCTTGCGAATTTCAGAGTTAAATGTTTATATCTTTTTAATATTAATATAGCAGCTATGAGCAATTACTACAATCAATAAAAAAGATATATCATAATTGGGCAAAACGTCCAAAAGTAAGTAGACCCATATTATGCGAATAAATTATTGGATTTGATTTCTACATTTTTAACCTCTGCCTAATCTCTCAGAGATTACAGGCATAGTGTTATGTTGTTTTAGCACCTTTTAGCTCACAAAGAACCTAATACTCGTAACGTTCACCATTCTAGAACTTTTTGGGCCGATCAGTGATTTGTTCTGTGAGCAATATGTCCTGTCCTCTGCTAGTTTCACATTTCTTAGGATAAACTAAACGTAAAAGCAACCAAAACGTTTTATATCTTGAAAATAACTGAATGCGACCAAATCTTGACCGCGGAAATCTCAAAAAAGTAAGCCACCTTCTTCTCAAACACACTGTACTCGAATGAGTACAGGGTGTTTGTAGATGTATGAATATACAGCGTATACAGCGTGATATACAGATTTGCATGGAGATTCGTGGCTGTCTCAGCTTCATTGTAAAGAGATTCCCAGCTCTCCCGGGACGGTGTCGTTTAAATATGTGACGTGACTTGGTTGTCCCGTTTACTTACAATTACGATATCAGCAGGACTCTTGGTTGGAGCTGTAAAGTATCGGGAGTTGTATTTGAATTATGTGGGAATTTGGGTTTCAATAAATGGACGACCATTATTATATTGCTTGATTGGCTTATAATGGGTACTTATTAATAGATTTCTAGTAATTTTACAGCAACTGCCTTTATGAAAAAAAAACTGTGTTTTCGATACAATTATGAGATACTACCTACTTTTTGATCATGATGTTCAATTAAGGACATAAGTAGTTATTTTTAGAAAATATTGCTTTTTATTTCAGGAAAGACAAGGACCTTTCTAAGTTTCTACACTTGAGAAAGTAGTGTCTACACAATAATACGAAATTACTCTGAAATCTCAACAAAATCTGCACTATTAGATTTCTTAAAACTCATTAAAATAATCAAATATGATAATATTGTCTGAAGTTAGTTATCGATACCCAAACTTACCGGTTTTCTTGTTTGTCTACGGTAAACTAATTAATCTAGCTTCATAGAATCAGGAGGATGCTGCGAGGCTTCAAAGGTATCGGATTTTCGAGATTCTCTTAAAACACTATTCTGTTATAGCAATTTTGCAAGGTTTCTTCGTAATTTCTTGTAGATTGATCAGTTGCCAATATTAATTAATATGGTAATGAATTTTGTAATTGATCAGTCAATGCCCACGCTTTCTGAGGGACGCTTGTTCCAAAAAAAAATCGCACATGACATCGCTGGTTCGCACGGCCTGGCGAAGACTGCGAAATGAATGTATGCGCACGCGCAGTGCGGCGCGCGGATAGGCATTGAGCACCGCTCGTCCACAGAGGCCCTACTCTGTAAGGGTGCTTACATAAAGAAGCAGGTTTCCGGTACGGGCGAGTCGGTACCGATCGGTGCAGGGTTCACTTGCATATAGTTTAAACCTGCTTCTTTATAAGCGAGCGCATAAGATAACATAGAAATGAATACCTGCACCGATCGGTACCGACTTGCCCGTACCGGTAACCTGCTTCTCTATGTTAGCACCCTTACGCTTCGTCCGTAATTCGGATCTATCAGTCTCTCTCACTCGCAATTATCTGCAGACGTGCGCGAGATAGACGGATAGATCTGAATTACGGACAAAGCGTTAGAGAGTAGGGCTTCTGGTCTCGCGGTTTACGTGTGTTGGGGATCAACAGTTTTCATACAAGCAAATGTAACGTGTGATCTTCTTCATCGCCCGACCACGCGGATAAGTGACGTCGTTCGTTATCCGCCGAATGGTCCAGGCTGTCATTTGTAAATCTTTGCAAGTATTTACGGATAATTAATGACCACTTGTCGTGTCAAGGAGTATCATGGTATGCAGTAATTGGGTTGTGGGTGTAATTTATGTAGTTGTTTTATTATATTTGAAGAGCTGGCGTTTTGGGGGTATGTCTGGTGTCAAAAAGCGATGATTTCAGCCTAGTTTGAATAGATGAGTTTTGATTTTGGTTCTTACCTGGAATTGGTTTAGTCTGTAATCTATACATATAATAAATCTGTAGAAAAGTCATTTTTGTACATTGAAGAAATTGAAACAAAAAATAGCCAGCGTGTGAAAAGATAAGTAACAGAACCCATTTCCATCATTTTTGAATTTTTTGTCTGTTTGTCTGTTTGTTTGTGCGCACATCACGTAAAATCTACGAATTCAATGCTGACAATGTTTATACATAAAAAATGTGTGTAACTTGGGGTATGATTTAGTGTTTGTTTCATTGAAATCGGTTAATTCTATCAAAAGATAAATGAACTTAAAGTTTTCAAGAAGAACTAATCATCAAATGTAAGATACATACATGCAGCGACATCTGTTGAACTAAAATGATACCAATGACTAAAAATGTGCTCACCACAGTCATAACTTTTAAATCGACTGACCAGCTTTAAAAAAAAATTATAGCTTAAGTAATATACTTTAGCAGTTTAACATTTTGGTCGATAGACGGCGTTGTTTATTTCACTCCATTTTCTGAATTGAATGACCCTCGCCCGTGTCAGTTGCCTATTTTTTGTTTTTTTTTTTCGGATGGGAAATCATCAAATGACTCCTCCTGCTCTGGGCGGAGCAGGAGGGAGTGTCAGACTTTTACTGACTAAAACCCAGCCATGTTCCTTCATCGCCCTTTTGTTCCGGGGCCACGGTATCTCTTTCGAACAGTCCCGCAACCCCGGCAGACATCGGTCCTTGCGGATCGGCCCTTCCTTTTTGCTGACTCTCTTTTAGGCGCGCGTGGAACACGAACGCGCCGTCGACACGGCCTGTCGTCATGAGACGGACGGACGGCGAGCTAGCCCATAGCCCACCGTCCACAGGCCCGCGCCTACGATGGCCGGGGGCCACGTGGTTGCCCCGGAAGCCCGGGGCGTCTGCCGCGGCGGCCGGGACGTTGAGAGGTTCTCTCCCTCTCACGTTCCGCCACCTCCTTCTCTAGCATTACTGCTTCGCAGAAGGAGGTGACGGCGTCCCATTCCGTCTCGCTCCGGACCATGGCTTGCACCAGGGCCGCCGCAAACGTGTAAGTTGCCTCAAGATTGGTTTTTTAACCGACGAAACAAAAAGAAAGCAGTTCTCAATTCGACGCGTATTTTTTTATATATGACCACGGATAACTTTTACAGAGAAGTCCGTACATGGTCCTTTTGTTTGTAAAAAGCGTAGGTACATCTCAAAGTTGGTCCCATTTATAATTGAAAAATCGTGTTTGGGCTAATTTCTTGCACCTTTGATGAGAATTTTCGACCTAGCTGGAGTATGACTGTCATCGAGTGTCTAAGGATGAAGGAGGTGGCGGAACGTGAGAGGGAGAGAACCTCTAAACGTCCCGGGCGCCGCGGGATACGCCACCACGTGGCCCCCGGCCACCGTACGAGCGGGCCTGTGGACGGTGGGCTATGGGCTAGCTCGCCGTCCGTCTGTCTCATGAAGTCATGACGACAGGCCGTGTCGACGGCACGTTCGTGTTCGACGCGCGCCTCAAAGAGAGTCAGCAATAGGAAGGGGTCCGCAAGGGCCGATGCCTGCCGGGTTGCGGGACTGTTCTAAAGAGATACCGTGGCCCCGGAACACAAAGGCGATGAAGGAACATGGATGGGTTTAGTCAGTAAAAGTATGACACTGCCTCCTGGTCCGCCCAGAGCGGGAGGAGTCATTTGATGATTTCCAATCCGAAAAAAAAAGGCTGTCGAGGTAAGCCCTTTTTTGAAAAAACATAAGTAGATTATTTTAGCGATTAATGCAAATATATCGAAGAAATTAAATTGTTACCCACTTGGATCTACGTAGGTATATATCTACTAATATTATAAAGCTAAAGATATTTTGGTTGGTTGAACGCGCTAATTACGGGAAAACTTTTATAGTGTTGAATAGTTATCGAGGATGGCTATAGGTTATCTAACATCACGCTATAATTAAAAGGAGCGGAGCATCAATGATAAATGTTGCAAAAACAAGGAAAATTTATTTCTTTCGAGAGCTTCCTTTGCGGGCGCTGCATAAACGGTTAAAGTTGCGCAACAATCATGTATTAGGGAATTGTTCGTTTTAAAGCGTTCTAAAAAAAACCGCGATAGCATTATGTCTATCTTTCAAGGTTGACTCCACTCTCTCTAACCCTCTCTCTCTCATGTGACGCAGACGAAGTTGCGCGGGTCAGCTAGTATAAAATAAATCTTTTTGACAGCATAACAACAACAATAACAACAGCCCATAACGTCCACTGCTGGACATAAGCCTCTCCCATGATGGCAGGAATTTGCCGTAATCTCCACGCTTGGCAGGCGGATTGGAGATCGCAGTGATGAAAGACTAACAGAAAACGCTGCTGCCCATTCTCTGGTCTACGGAGGCGCAAGGTGTTCTGCCTCAGCGTGAGTGTAATGGGTTGGTTCTATTCTACTCTGCCGGATACCACACGGCTAGCCACGCGGCGGGTTTGACAGCATGTATTTCTTTAATTAATTCAAATTTACTTTTTGATCATATTTAAAGCCCAAATCATGTAATTTAAAACACGGTTGATGGCTTCGATCAATGATCGAAGGTTGATGGCCACCAAAAAGTTGTTTTAAATGTTACCCTATTAGCTCTTACTCCTTAATGTATCTCACCTTTTTGTACCTTAACAAGACCCAGTTCCTACCATTAGGCTACGTTTCCGCCAGAGATGGGCGAGAATGCGTAGCGGGGGATGTGTGTGGATCAGACTAACCAATCACATAGCTAGAATAGCTCAAGCTGTGAAAAAGAAGCGATATTATTGGTTAGTTTCATCCTTTCCATCTCTAGTAGAAACACAGCCTATAGTCCCAATCTCCCCGTGTGTATATTTCTATTAAACGGCCATCACTAAGCCGGCCAGGCCCTGCAGTCTCGACATAGATAGCAACAAATTCGCTAACTTTTGATTGCTAATTACTAACGAATAAATTGGGTTGCAATTATGGTGCTTGCTAGTAACGCTAGTCTCAACGTCCAAGATGCGTTTCTTTCAAACATAATTATTGCTACCGAATTCATTCGTTAGTAATCGGCTATCAAAAGTTAGCGAATTTGTCGCTATCTATGTCGAGACTGCCGGCCCAGTAGTAAAACACACTCGGTGTACGCAATATCACTATTCTATGGCCGATCTATTTCCGTACGGCTGACAACCGATATTAGGAAATATGTGCCGCATTGACCGGCGAACGGAAGAAAAATAGGCCCCATTTTAGATGTAGACAGTTTTATTTTTATTGATGTGTACTGTTTTGCGTTTACGGACGCTTGTTTCAAGGACAAAATCTATGATGAAACTAAATTATTATGTTACCAAGAGACAGCAAAGATGGAGGATAAAAGACTCTCTAGTGAGGATACTCGAGGAAGATCCGACGAGGTACAACGTCCATTCGTCGCCAAAATGTCAGACTTTTTTTAAAATTGCAGTTTTATGTTGTAGGTTTATTGAAATTCAATTCGTACATGCCAAGCACGGGGCACTTAATGTATGATAAGTAGGGTGATTTATTCATAATGGTTTCATATACGCAATACACGTACCTACAGACGTACAGTGTGCCTTGTTCATCTTGTGAATGCAAGCGCTACTGAGCTTCACGTCCTCGGTTCGATTCACGGATCGGCCGTTAGTCAGTTTTTCCACAGATTTTTTACTGATGTCTGGTTTCTTGCCCGGTTGATGGTAAATGGCTCGCCCCTATTGCACGGAATTTAAAATTATGTGCAAAATGTGGGTGTACTATGGCTATACCTTTGACTGGCCTTTCGAAGATTAAACGCGTAATGTTGTATTACGTAAAGTTTACAAAGACATTCAGCCACATATATGTACTTGTATAATGTTATATTATACACTAGCTGACCCACGCAACTTCGTCTCCGTCATCACATAATATAGCATAAAACATGTCATTTTGTCCATTCAATTATTTTATGCATTCAATTACGAACAAAAACCTTTTAAAATCAATATTGCTTACCTCCCATAACATATTGCGTAATAATATGTAGCCTAAAGCCTTCCTTGGTTTACAAAGAACATTTTTGCTGAATTTCAATTCAATCTATCCAGTAGTTTTGGCGTGAAGCCGTACCATACACACAGACAAACAGACAAAAATTCTAAAAAGTTTCTTTTTGTCATCAGTTACGTTTTTCTAACAAAAGCCACTTATTTTTTCTCGAAAATTCTCCATGTACAGTTTTTCTTTCGTCACTGTTTTATTATATGTATGTGTGTTTTATTATGCGTATGCAGCCATATAATAATATGTTGTAATTTCGCTCTTCATCGAAATATCGTATAATTTTCCGTTAATTTTCACACAGCTATTCAGTTCACAATCAGTGCTACAGATAATGTCATAAATTGCAGACTTTTGTATAAGTAAAAGGTCACGAGCTGTTGAAATAAATATTTACTTAAACTACACTTGGTTAAAAAGTGGGACGTTCGTACGCTTTTAAATAAACAGTGACGTTTTTTTACTAAGAAAAAAAGAAAGAAAGAAAGAAAAGTATTTATTGACTCACACAGGATAAACAGAAACAAAAAGATACAATAGAAATTACAAAATTATATAAAAAAGTAGGTAAACAAGAGAAAAAATAAAAAAAACAAAAAGGCAACAAAGAAACAAAAAAACGAAAAGGCGAATGATTTTTAGGGTTCCGTACCTTTTTTTTTGTTTTATTTTTTCGGATGGGAAATCATCAAATGACTCCTCCCGCTCTGGGCGGAGCAGGAGGGAGTGTCAGACTTTTACTGACTAAAACCCATCTATGTTCCTTCATCGCCCTTTGTGCCCGTGGGCCGACGTCGACGGGACGTCGACGGGATGGCGTCCCATTCTGTCTCGCTCCGGACCATGGCTTGAACCAGGGCTGGACGCGAGAGGTCGCCGCCTTCAATCACCGCTTCGAGGACACGGCGGTGCTCCGCCCACGCGGCCCACCTCCACCATGTGCTCCACCGTGCCCTCCGGTCGATCCTCGCAGTGGAAACACCCGGGCGTTTCCTCCCACCCGATTTGGTGCAGGAACCTCCCGAAATAACCGTGTCCAGTGAGGACCTGCGTCAGGCGGAAGGTGAGGACGCCGTGGCGTCTCTCAAGCCACTCCTCAAAGAGGGGACTTATCGCCACTATTGTGGCGTGCCCTGCACGGGGTTTCGACAGTCGCTCTCTCCATGTCGCCATGAGATCCTGCCGGAAGTCTGTCCGCTGAGTGACAATTTGCCGCGGCAGCGGAGTTTCCCCCGGCGTAGCGCCTCCGCGCGCCATTCATGTAGGCGTGCAAGGACTATCGCCTCCAGATCCCATGGCTACAATCCGGCAAGGAGGCTCGCCGCCTTGCAGGCGATTGTGCGGTACCCACGGAGGGTTCCAAACCTCAAAAGGTAATAAAAAGAAACCCTTACCTATAAGACCACTCTCTTGTCCGTTTGTCTGTCTGTCCGTGTGTCACTGTGGCGGCACTACAAAGGAACATAGAACAAAAAGTACTACAGCGCCATCTATGACACAAACGATGAACTAACAGCGAAACACTTGCAGAATTCCTACATCGCGCAAATAGAGTTATCCACGACTTAAGACTATATACAAGAACCCGACGCCAACTGTCGGGCGGTAGCCCACCAGACAACACCCGTCTGGTCGGAGGATCCTCCCTTTTTTATGGGGGATGAAGAGATTTACACCCTGTTCTTTATACCCCCAAATCACCACCGACTTTTTTATTTCTGTGCTAAACTGTCACAGACACATTATTATACAGGGTATACCGGAACACCGACGCACAAATGGTTACCGTTTGTATTCGGTATATCATTACAAACCCTCCAACGAGCTCGTGGCTAAATAATAACAGCCGCTCGGGTCGATCTTTAGGTTAAGCCGTGCTTGCCTCGGTTGTTCTGTGGATGGGTGACCACCCATTACATACCGAGTTTCCTCCGTGCCTCGGAAAGTACGTTAAACAGTTGGTCCCGGCTGTCATTTGTGATCTTTGACAGTCGTTACAGGTAGTCAGTGGCCTAAAAAAGTCTGACAACCAGTCTTACCAAGGGGTATCGTATTACCCAGTAGTAACTGGGTTACGGAGGTCAAATAGGCAGTTGCTCCATGTAAAATACTGGTATTCAGCTGCATCCGGTTAGACTGGAAGCCGACCCCAATAAAACTTCGGAAAAGGCTGGGCAGATGATGATGATGACGTCATTCCAGACCCCCAACATAGAAAAGGGTTCAGCATAATGTACCCGAATACGTGGTAACCGTCCCTTCGGCCTTGTATATTGATGACTAGCTTCTGCCAGCGGATTCGCCCGCGTGAAGTTTGATAATTGTCCCATGGGATCTTACTACCGGGGTAAAAATTACTCTATGTGTTAATCCAGGTTATAAACTATCTGTGTGCAAAATTTTATCCAAATCCGTTCAGTAGTTTTTGCGTGAAAGAGTAACAAACACCCATACATACAAACACAAACTTTCACATAACTACGTATAGGTACATAATATATTATAAAACAAAGTCCCCCGCCGCGTCTGTCTGTCCCTATGTATGCTTAGATCTTTAAAACTTCGCAACGGATTTTTATGCGGGTTTTTTAATAGAGAGAGTGATTCAAGAGGAAGGTTTTGGTATATAATTTTTGGCGGCACATCACTGAATGCTACGCCCACCCTTATTTTGCTGAGCGAAGTGTCAAGTACAAGTCTGACAGAGGGAATTTTCTCTGGTGGTTCTCGGCTTTTGTCTAATCTATTAAATACGTTTCTAGTGGAAGTATAATTTACTTTATTACCTTTATTACTCACGATTCTTGTGGACAACGTTTCCCACAAATTTGTCAAGAAACCGCGGGCATTAGCTAGTATATTAGTAGGATTTGAAAGTGTCTGCGTCTGTGAGATAGCTCTAAATGACGCAACCGATTTTGATACATTTTTCACCATCATTTAAAGTTTTTTGTGCATAATATAATATTAAAATACTTACGTGGTTTAAAGAAATATCGAAGTTCTGTCAAGTAAAGTCCATGATGTAGCCAGTCGATAGTATTTTTACAATTCAAGTTGCCAGCACAACTAACCATGTATTTCTAAAGTATCTCATAAAAGCCTCGTTTATGTGCGTGAAGCCTCGTTCAAAAGTACAGTGGCACGCGCTCGTTACTCACGTCAGGGACAAGTGCGATGTTTTATGCAAACCGCACCATTTGCGTACTAAATGCCTGTACGGAACCACTAGCTGTAATGTTGGGTTCGGGTTATCGGGGGGTGACAAAATATTGCCTGACTCAACTGGACAATTTAGAAAATTCGGTTAAACTCAAATGGGTGAATTAAATTGATGTTCGATTTTTATAGAATAGTATGCATAGAATTGATTTTGTACCTGAAGGCCTACAAAAATGAACATTCCATAACGATGATGGAGAAGTTATAAAAACACAAAAGCTGCCGAAAAGCTTGTGCCAGTCTTGTTGAAATACGAAACCTGGAATAGGGTCTAAGCAAGTGTCAATTGCTTAGACCCTTAGGTTTGTATCCCTTGGTTTTTCCTGTTATTTGAACAGTTAACAGTGTCGTTTAAGAGCTCATGGTTAAATAATAACAGCCGCTCGGGTTGATCGTTAGGTTAAGCCATGCTTGCCTAGGTTGGTCTGTGGATGGGTGACCACCCATTACATACCGAGTTTTCTCCGTGCCTCGGAAAGCACGTTAAGCTGTTGGTCCCGGCTGGCATTTGTAGATCTTTGACAGTCGTTAGGAAGTCAGAAGTCCAAAAAGTCTGACAGCCAGTCTTACCAAGGGGTATCGTATTACCCAGTACTAACTGGGTTCTGGAGGTCAGATAGGCAGTCGCTCCATGTAAAATACTGGTATTCAGCTGCATCTGGTAAAACTGGAAGCCGACCCCAACATAGTTGGGAAAAGGCTAGACAGATGATGCGTTAACAATGTCGTCTACTAAACGCGGTTTCAGGTAGACCGTAGAGCCACAAAACGGCTTAAAAGTCTAAAGTCTCATCATCTTCATCTGCCTAGCCTTTTTCCCAAGTTTTATTGGGGTCGGCTTCCAGTCTAACCGGATGCAGCTGAATACCAGTATTTTACATGGAGCGACTGCCTATCTGACCTCCACAACCCAGTTAGTACTGGGTAATACGATACCCCTTGGTAAGACTGGTTGTCAGACTTTTTTGGGCCACTGACTACCTGTAACGACCGCCAAAGATCACAAATGACAGCCGAAACCAACGGCTTAACGTGCTTTCCGAGGCACGGAGGAAACTTGGTATGTAATGGGTGGTCACCCATCCACAGACCAACCTAGGCAAGCACGGCTTAACCTAAAGATCGACCCGAGCGGCTGTTATTATATAGCCACGAGCTCCAAAGTCTCAAGTCTATTACCACTTAAATTTTTGGATTTTATTATATAGTTCAGTTTTTCTATACGATATTTTATGTAGATATATATATATAGATATAACTAACTAACTAGCGACGGCGACGCGCAGGAGGGGAGGGAGCGAAACAAAACGTACGCCAGGTTTTTTATGTTTGTTTTGTTTAGCCTGCTTAGATACTTTTATATTTTTGTAAGTAATGTTTATTTTGTTTCTTATGATTGTTTTACGTTTAAGTACTGTTTGTTGTTTTTTTCTAATTATTTAATCAAATATTTAAATAAGTACCACCTATGTTGTCTTCCGTACGTTTTTTTCTTTTCACGGGTGACTGAAAACCAGCGCTGTGCTGTGGGCCCCCATAGCACAGCATCATGCTGAGTGGTAACCCATTTATCGCACTCACGACGTGCAATGAATGTTTGTTATGTTTATTGTTTCTGTTTTAATTTTTTTATGCATGTCATGTCCCTGTGATAAATAAATATTTTTCTTTCTTCTTTCTTTCTAATAGGATTAGTGGAATAACTCAAAATGAAAAGGGGACTTTCTGGATTTTTTTTTAATAAGAGTCCAGTTTTCCCCCCTGGGGGGATTCTCTTAGGGGGGAATAGTTGAATAAGCCGACAAAACAGCATAGTCATCATCTGCCTACTATGTTGGGGTCAGCTTCCAGTCTTAACAGAGTGACTGCCGATACAGATAGCAAAATTATAAAATATTATATTGTTAAATGTGTTCTGATGTACGTCGTGTTAGAAACCATTAACCAACATTTGAAACACACAAATGTTTACGAACATCACTTTACAAAGTCAAGCAGCGCACTTAAATCTTACTAATATAGAGTTGCCTAAACAATACCAACTTAGAAGTGGAAACTTGTAACTACTTACAATGTTAGCTTTATTTGGGGTGTGTGTAGTGTGTAAGTACTTCTTAAGAGTTAAGTGTTCTGAAGACTTGTCGACTGATACAAATATAACATCACGAATGTAATCCCCTCTGCTCTAATTAGTTATGTTTAAGTCCCGTGTAATAAGGAGCGAGCCTATTGCCATCAACCGGACGCCTCCTTGGCTGCTACTGGGAAATTCCTGATGGATAAACTTAATAACACTTTGCCAGACCTGGGAATCGAACCCAGGACCTGTACCACCATGTTGTGTGACCAGAATGGAACACTGTTTTGTTTTTATTGTTGTGATCAGTTTAAGGCATCCTGCCTGTCCTATCGCCGGACGAGAAAGCAACAAACAGTTCTTAATCCATACTAATATTATTAATGCGAAAGTAATTACTCTGTTTGGGTACTAATACCTATTATAAAGCTGCAGAGTTCGTTTTTTTGGTTGGTTGAACGGGCAAATTTTTGGAATAATTGGTTCGTAAGAAAAAAAAAAATCGATTACGGTCACGCTACAACCAACAGGAGCTGAGCAGCAATGAAATATGTTTCAAAAACGGGGAAAATTTATTAATTTTGAGAGCTTCCGTTGCGTGCGTATGGCGTGTTCCTATTACAAATAAAAATAAGTCTTCGATAGCATAATATATAAGGTATAAGCTCTTAAGGTTGACTCACACTCTCTCTAACCCTCTCTCTGTCTTTTAAGTAACGCAGACGAAATTGCGCGGGTCAGCTAGTATAACATAACCCCTGAAATTCCAGAAGGTTTAGGCAGAAGTGTACCTAATAGTACGTTCATATTTCGCTAGCCGCCATTAACCGGGCTCAAATCTAGACTCTGTGGCTCCTACTGAGAAATTCCTGATCGAAAAACTCAATTACACTTTGCCCAACTTATACTGTCCCCAGAACTGTTCATAGACGCCAGGTGCGTGCAGATGGATTATTTCAGAAATCCCCACCGACAAATCCCTACCAGTGGGGATAGTTACTTTCAACAAACAACGACGCGGTATTTCTTTATCCTGGCAATCAATTAACACTGCTTTTTGGTGTGGCAACACTAACAAATAACATTGACGAAGAGGGCACATATACACTATTTGCAATAGGTACCTGCCGATCTAATACTGGCAAACGTTCACCAATTTGACGTATGGCAGCGTCATACAATAAAGAACTCGAACACATAGATATATTTACATGCTCCATGCAAAAGTTTCGAAGCCTTTTGTATGAGAAGCTCTTAGATTAATTAATGGTGTCGATTCTGTTGTGCACAAATTAAACTTAATTTAGGCTATTGCTATCTTTTACTAAATGGCAGTGCGAGAAAAGGACGGCTATAGCTATGAACTAAGTTAGAGATGTCAAACTAGTTTATGCCTTGCGCTTCACCGTGTTTTAAGTCGACATGCTGTCGATTGTAGAATCTGTCAAACATAGAATCTGTCGATTGTAGAATCTGTCAAATATAGAATCTGTCAAATGTAGAATATGATGTCATAAGTAGAATCTGTCAAATGTAGACTAAACGGTTTTTACGTGCACCCTTCATTTGTATGGAAATATTAGTTCCAACTAAATTTGACAGCTCTAAATTACGTCCATCTCTTTCTCGTTTTATTAGAGAGAAAAAGATAGCAATAGCCTAAATTAAGTTTAGTTTGTGCACAACAGAATCGACACCAATGTTATGTAATTTAGTAATTATTAGGAATAACACTTTTTTCCTTTTTGTAATTGTAATGAGTTTTAACCGTGCATGAACAGCTTTTCCTAGCAATTCAAGGTTTAGTCATTAATGGTAATCTGTGAACACCGCTGTGGGCTACATTATTATTTAGGTATTTATGTTATCATGTTGTAATATCCCATAATGTAGCTGTTTGTTGTTCCCATTTGATAAAATAAAAAACTTGGGAATCGATTCCGGACCATCGAGGCACTCTATGCAAGTAAAAGATTTATATAAGTTCCTGTTTTGATGCTTCAGCTTCTTTTGAAGTGACCATAAATGATATAATTATTTGCCAAAAAATGGTAACAAAATCACCCATTACTTTAAAAAAAAAACTTGCTCCGAAACTCAGGCATTTAATCTTCTGGTTTAGAAAATCCGCCACATAAAGGACATTTTCATTCATACCCCTGCCCACCTCACGGTAATAACAGGGGCCGAGATAAAAGGTACAACATCTTTTGTTTTGTTTCCCTCACAACTGGAGGGATTTGGCTGAAAGTTACCGGCTTATGCAGCCGAGCGCAAATCCCGCGAGGAACAAAGTAAAAACGTATGAAAGTTGCGGATAAAATGTATGTAATGTCTATTTATTTGTTGGAGTTTGACGGATGAGATTCGGAAGTAGTTGAGGGAATTTGGCTCTTATAATTTGTGTATTATTTTTGGGACGAAGGATTACAAAACTTGCGAGCTTACCCACATGTATCGTTGACATCTTGTCATCCACGATCGCGCATTGGGCCCGCGAAAAACTTCAACCAACTTCTCTATACAGGCGGGAAAACACAGAACTAAAATAAATGTACCAAGTTTGACTTAGCGCTGTAAATTTCCTTGACAAGCAACGCCACCCTGAACTGCACACTTAAAGTGGTCATACTGCAGTGAATAGTGTTTCAGTTACTGAGACAAGGCCTGTGTCCTATCAATGGAAACTTTATTGGCTGATTAAGTAGGGGAGTCAACCGTGTAGAAAAAACACAGCAAAGTATGACTATGAACCTGGTCGTAGTCGTCAAGCTTGGCAAGACGCCCACTGCTGAACATAGGTCTCCTGCAAACGATTTATCCTGTGCCTCCTGTTTCGATATTTTTTTTCCAACCTTCACCAGGTCATCGTCCTTGTGGGAGGCCCACTTACGCTGGTGATACTAGTATGCTTAACATTCGCTTTATTGCTTCCAGGTATTTTGAAACCGCTCCAAACCACATACAGCTTTCGAGAGTCATATTTACAGTTAGCAGGCTCCTTTACTCATATTTGTGCTGAAATAATTCAGGCGTTATTATACATTATGCACGAGTAAGCAAGCGCAATAGTGTATTAAAATGGTGCCGATAATTTTCCACCGGGAGAATTCTGGGAAAGCCTTTGAGCACTTTTTGCTGAAGCTGCAGGTAACTTTGCTAAAAGACTGAAGCCACATCGTGAGGTCTTGGTTTTGAAGATTAATTAAAGTTACCTATATACTGAAATACATAATATGCAAAACAAATCGTTGATGTGGCTCAAAAGGCTGCCTAACTTATTTGAGCCTGGGCAGGACCTGTCTGCCGCATGTTGAACGAACAGTTGGCCTGTAAATCTCAGGATTCGTGCTCTAAAACAGTGACACGGGGTCGCGGCATACCACGGAGGAGATGGTGGGATGAACAAAATTTCTTCTCTGAGAATTGGAAAGAAGTAGTGCAGGGAAGGAATGGAGGCAGGCCTCCTTTGCAGTGGGACAATATGAGTTAGCAACTACAACAACTGAAATAGATATACGAAGAAATTCGGTAAAGGAAACATCGTAAGGAAATCAGCATGTCCCAGAACCTTAATTTCGAACATCTGGGTCAGCGTTGTGCATTATGATTATGGCCCCTCAGTTTCACAGAGATAAAGCCTGTGCCCCAGCATTGCATGCCTACCTACAGCTAGTTTTTGATTGTGCTTATTATAAAAGAGAAAGTACTGTTTCAACCCGCATAAACCATTGTGTAGAACAGTGAAGATAATTTCAGTTAGCTTGGAGAACCAAAACATTTAACTAGCTAAGCTTCCTATGAATTTCATTTTAGATAACTGAATGGGAATAATAAAATTGAAATGTGCAACAGTGTATGTGACTTGTTGGGAACGCTTCTAGAAAAAAAGTTTGCTACGAATCACACTGTAACCCGATATGACTCGATGGGAAAAATAATCCCAACTAGTCACACTGTGTCACGATTGGCTGTGACGCGCTGGAAACCCACCACTAAAGTTCCCAAAAATAAAAATTAATATATCTCGGGCATGAAACACTGTCGTAGATGACAGATTACTCAAACTCAAACTCAAAGCATTTATTTCAATTAGACCATTACGGCACTTTTGAATGTCAAAAATACAAAAGAAAAAACAAAGCTACAGTCCCAGTCACAAGACATAATAACTTGAGAAAGTACTGTAGTTGCCCATTCCCTAGCGTAGATCTCGATGGAGAAGAACGGGCAAGAAACTCCATGGACACTCTTTTAAATCAAAATATTGTTACAAAATCTTGGTTACATCATTCATGTTGAGATTATACGTATAAGTGAGAACGATGTAGAAAGACGTGCACATTAAGAGCGTCCAGAGCAAAATATTAAATCAAAAATGTATAAACAAAGTAGGTAATTAAAATGAACCATGGCAGCTATGAGATGACCAGTCCCAACTGACAGCGCCCGTACACGAACATGACGCATGTATCGGCGCCATTCAACTCAACCAGATTGAAGGGAACTAAATGACCCGACACACCCGCCACCATCAGCGAGACATTTGAGTGAGCATGACATTCTCTCGGCCACCAAAGCATATTCAAGTCAATGAAAGATAACTAAATGCAAATGCTTTACAGTACATGGTACTCACACATGAGCTATGCAATTATACAATACTAAGAGATGGAGTCTATACAAATCAAGGATATTTTTACAATCTTCTGCAGCTACCACAATAATTTGCCCAATTAGTTTTCCCTTATGGTTGTGGAGCAGGACCAGCATTGAGCCAAGCATTTTTATCATTAATGTAATCCCCTAACTTATAATATGCTTGACTACATAGTGTGCGTTTTATACAAGATTTAAATTTCGTCTCATTTAGTTGTAGAATGTGGGGAGGTATTTTATTGTAACATTTTAAACAGTACCCCATGAAAGATGAATCTACCTTAGCAAGCCTGAAACCTGGCTGAACTAGTTGGTCCCTATTTCTAGTATTATAGTGGTGTCTATCACCTCTTTTACTGAATAAATGCAGATTTTTCCTAACGTACATGATATTCTCATAGATGTATTGACAAGGTACTGTCATGATATTTATTTCTTTAAACAGTTCTCTTAGACAATCGCGTCTACGTAATTCATAAATGGCTCTGATGGCTCTTTTCTGCAGAATAAATATAGACTCGATGTCTGCAGCCCGTCCCCATAGTAAAATACCGTATGACATAATACTATGAAAATAACTAAAATAGACTAGCCTCGCCGTATCAACATCTGCAAATTGACGGATTTTTCTAACAGCATATGCTGCTGAGCTCAGCCGTCCTGCAAGAGATGTTAAATGAGGACCCCATTGTAGCCTTGAGTCGAGCGTCATTCCCAAGAAAACCGTTTTATCGACAAATTCTAGTTTCTCTTGATTCAATACCACGTCACAGTCACTACTTTTGACATTTGGTAAAGCAAATCTTATGCACTTTGTTTTTTTCCCATTTAGTACTAAGTTATTAGCGGTAAACCAATTATGAACCTGCAGCAAGGCGTTATTTATGTCGTCAAGATTTGTGGCACGTCTGTTTATCCTAAATATTAAAGAAGTATCGTCAGCAAACAACACCAATTGCGGGTAGTTTTTAAATAAATGGGGTAGGTCATTTATGTACAGTAAGCGTTTATAAGTGCTGAGGTACGCTAAGGATTGTATTGCTGTGAACGCACGGTCGAGCGTCCGTGCGTCTATATCCCTTTATATAACCGTGGGACAGTACTGGAACATACCAAATTTTTCCATATAAAATCTAAAGCAAAATATTTTTTCCGTAATAGAACAGAGTTCTCGTTCGGGAACATAGCGCGATTCAATATTTAGTATAATTTATAGCCAACAGATGACGCTTTTTCAAGAAAAACGAATTAAAATCGAACAGTTTGGTGTTTCGTAGAATACGTTTGTTTACAAAGTTTTGATATTATACGAAAAATATTCTAACTGTGAAAACTCTTTGTTTGTGTTGTGAATTTACTAGGTAAGTGTGTGTTCTTTGCTATTTATTGTAGACATTGAATAATTTTCCGTATTTTGTTGAAAATAATTGTTGTTTTATGTTTGTGCCAGTTCTGGTACATTGTGTTAAAATGTACATTTAGTGTCGTACATTGAGCACTTTTTATTTTTGCGACAGGATGGCATCCAGAGGTTTAGGAGACGAACAAATAGAGGAGTTTCTCTTTGATTATGCAGAGAGTGAAGATGGATTCGACGGTGATGACGACAGAATCGCAGATCCTGATTTTGTTCCGGATTTGGAGGTGCCATTAGAAGTGGATGATTTTGAAGAGGTCGATGGAGTAAATATTGACACAATCATTGAAAATATTGAGAATTCAAATACTGTTTCCCAACCAGGACCATCATCCAGACCTGGATTATCAGGAGGCAGTCAAACCAAGCTGAAAATGAATTTACGTTGGAAAAAAAAGAACCTTCAGCTAAATGAGCAGCAACTCTGCTTTACAGGTGACAAAGACATGCCAGCAGAGGTTCTAGAACTTGATAGTCCGATACAGTTATTTTACAAAATATTTCCCAAGGAACTTTTTATAGAAATTGCCAACCAAACTAACCTTTAAATCGTACAGAAAGACACTAACATACCATTCCGGGTCACAGAGACAGATATCCAGCAATTTATTGGTCTGGTTTTCATTATGTCGTTAGTGCATCTACCAAGAGTAACGAAACATTGGAGTGGTAGTTTAGGAACACCTCTTGTAAAAGACACAATGCCGGTTGACCCAAGTCACAAGTATCTAGATACGACAAGCCCCACAAGAGGTATGTGACCATTGATAGACCAAACGTGGTAGGAGAATACAACCGCCACATGGGCGGTGTCGATCTCATTGACAGTATAATGGGTAGATATAAAATAAAACTACGCAGCAAAAGATGGCAGGTTCGAATGTTTTATCATTTTCTGGACCTTACCATGTCCAATGCCTGGTTACTGTACAAAAGGGCTTATAAGACTAAGAGTACGAATGAACCACTGCTGTCATCTGCTGATTTTCGTGAAGATATTGGTACGGTGCTCTATAAGATGGGGATAAAAGCACATGTACAACGCCTAAGCATTGAACCAGACATCCAGGCGAAAAAACGCAATGGTCCAGCTCAATTTGTGCCTCCAGCAGCTGTGCGCCAAGACCAAGTAGGTCACTGGCCATTATGGGTCGAAAAACGTATCCGCTGCAAGTTCCATAAATGCTCCGGCAAATCACAGACCATTTGTGAAAAGTGCGGGCAACAACAAACAAAACAATTGTTTCAAATCATTCCATACTTCCTAGTGGAACACATTGCAGCAATGTACCCGTAATGGCACACTCCCTTTTTTTTCATTTTGTGAAGTAAATATAAAAATTATTGAAAATAAAAAAATACGTGTTTTTTATTTACGAAATCCTATCATAACTGCTACATTTTATTAAATAATATTTTATTGAATTATAAAGGGATATGTGTAAGTGGTCTCAATACAGTACGCACACCACAGCCACAGAGTTCGCCCAATCGCATGTCGCGCGTCACACTCCACGAAACATAAGAATATATTTCCGTTTCTTTTATTATACACGCAGCAAACCTTATTTGTGTAGCGACCTGTTCTTACCATTGGATAGTTAAAATTCACATCTATTGACCATGTGTTGATAGCTGTTAGGGTAATCAGTAGTATTCACGATCAAAGAGATCCGGGTTCAAATCCTGTTAACAACGTGTGGGGTTTTTGTTTCTTGGTAACATTAGTTATTGGTTCATTACTTATTTTTTATAAGAATAAGTTAAATATTAGTAAAAAAAAAACATAGTATTATTATTCAACTATTTATTTATTATTTTAGCTGTTCGGTGTTGGAAAGTGGAAATAAAAAAGTCGTGGTGAATGATAACAAAAATGTTTATTCGTTTTATTTATTTATAAAATTAACAAACTTTCATGATAATTGTAACGTCACATTCCTACCTAGATATAAAAAAGTTCTCTTGTAACCGATCATAAGATTTTTTATTGTATACGGTATACCCACTTACTTTCAATTCATAATAACATACTTAAGTAACAAGGAAAGGATATTCTAATCACACAAATATAACATATAGTTGATACCCACTTATTATAGGTATCGGTAATCAGCAGAGTTTATTGAAAACTAATATAAATAATTTAGACTTAATGAATATATTTTTTTGTGACGTCACAATAAATGTAACTATTATTATAACTATTGAGGTTATAGTTTAACTGTTCATTTTCCCGAAGAAAAGAAGATTGAAACTAAACCTCAATTTAAGATCATTTTAATATAATTACGGATAAGTTAATATTCACTAAATATTTTGTTACACATCTTGTTATTCTTGCGCCATAAATGAAGCCTACCCTTTTGACTTTATTTAAAAAGTCAGTTTTTTGAGTCTTCTCATGGTTGTATTCTAGTAAAAATCTAAATAATCCCGTGCGAAACGTAATCGTTCCTTTATAACTCTTTCTGTCAAGAAGGGCTTCTTAGCTGGTCTTCGTGATACAAGCCTTCAGCGTGGAGGGCACGGCGAACAGTTTGCGATGAGGTGTCAAATAATTCCACAAAGTGTCTCGTAGGTGTGAAACCATTTGTTTCTTATTCGCCAACCATATATTATGTCGTCGCTTCGCATCGATAATAAGCGACGGCTTTCCACTTCACAGTATTCCTCTAAAACAAAAAACAAAAAAAAATATTAGGCAGCTATAATAAAATAGGTACTGAAGTTATCATTCACTCTGCGTTTATAAATCCAATAATTAACACTAATTATTTATCTTTTATGCCTCATGATGGATTTAAAATCAATTTATTAATCCCTAAGTCACCAAATAAATAAACAATAACAAAGAGGCTTTAATTTTTAATAAAACTTTGTTGCAATAATTCATAAATATAATACTCACATTAGTCCGGTTTCTTCAGATATTTGTGTTCTATTAAGACCACTTTTATGCAGCACGATAATATTAGTCGCCCTCGCCTCAATATCAATATTTGCCTGCATTTTGAGAAATACCAACAACAATACCGCTATCTATTAAACCACATTTCACTAACCAAATTTAACATAACCAAACGACAACGTTCATTTCGATCAAGTAAAATATTCATAAAACTCAGGTTTACCTCACAGAAATATAAATTCTTGACTTATTTTTCTATGATCTACCTTCTTCTAACTTTATGAAATCTGTGAACAAAGCGAGAATATTTTTCTGTCCCATTACTTCCAATCGAGTAAACACAAGCATTTGTTTTGAAAACATTTGTTTCTATTAATTTATACTAAAAAAATTAAATTATAATAAAAAAAAAATTAAACCTAAAAAAAATAATAAAAAAATTAAAGAAACCGGTAAATATCTTTTTCAAGCTAAATATATTAATTACATCTACAAAATGAAAAGTCTAAAAGTAACATCGTGAGATTTGAACTCACGACTTACTGATTCACTCTTAGATGTGGACGCGCCTAACCACTAAGCCATCTTGACTTATATTACCATGTTGAAATTTTGGACTACATTTACTTGTAGATGACAATGTCTATTTTCTTGAAAGTAGAAGGTCGTAAGTCAAACTAAACGTCAAGCTATTGCTTTGTGAGATTGCCTATCGACTTTTGGTCGACACTGTACACTAAAAAGAGGAAGGGACCCAATATCGAACCTTGTGGTACACCCATTTTTACTTTTAAACCCATTGAATTTACACCATTTACTTGTACATGCTGCTGTCTATCATTCAAATACGATTTTACTAAACTGAGCGCAAGTTTACCTAAACCGTAATGCTCCAGTTTCAAAATCAGGGTTTCGTGATTTACGCAATCAAATGCCTTCGAAAGGTCACAGAAGATTCCTATGGCATCTTGTGCCTCTTCCCACGCAGTAAATATGTGTTTTAATAAAGTGACACCGGCGTCAGTCGTACAACGTCCTTTGGTGAAACCGTACTGTTACTCGTGTAATATTTTATTGGTGTTAAAGTGGTTAAGCATTTGATTGAGCATAATCTTTTCAAACACCTTGCTAAAAACCGGCAACACGGATACGGGCCTATAGTTATTGGTGTCTTTACTGTCTCCGGATTTAAAAAGAGGTATTACCTTACTGAATTTCATTAAATCCGGGAAGACCCCTTGATCCACGCACAAATTAAATATCGAGGCTAAATACGATGCTACAGTCTCAATAATTGAGGTACAAGCTTTGATAGACATACCCCATAGATCTTCGGTTAATTTAATCTTGATTTGTTTAAAAGCTTTTACGATTGTTATGGGGTTTATGTGCTGAAATTTAAATTCATTAGAACAGGCTGGAACGTTCGCTTTCAATAAATCAACAGAGAGCAAGGGAGAGGAATTTAAGGTTTCTGTAGTTTTAAGTGGGATACTGGTAAAGAAATTTACAAATTCTTGAGCAACTTCATTATTAGAGCTCACGAGGCCACGTGAGGTCTCTAGTGTTATGTCATTACTTTGTTTTTTATTTCTATTTGTTTCACTGTTGATAATTTTCCAAACTGTCTTAATTTTGTTATCAGCTGATTTAATCTTGTTGCTAATAAAAAGAGATTTGGCTACCCTGCAAGAGTTTTTAAAAATTTTCGAGTAAGTAGCAACATATTTACTAAAAGATTCTGTGTTAATGTAAGGCTTAAGGCCGTACAGCTCAAACAATCGTTCCCTACTTTTCCTAATACCCTGTGTTGCCCAGTCACTGAAAATAAACTTTGGGCCAATAGTTTTTGTTTTCTTTTTTAAAGTATTATTGAACTCGGCGTGCACTACCGAAAAGAATTCTTCATACAATTCATTTACATTGTTTCTAATATGGCCTGGTATATTTAACTTGTTATTTAAATTATTATTAAATTTTTCTAAACTGCTAGGTGTTATTTTCTAGTTTGAATCTGAGGTCTTTGTAATTCTATCTTGGATGCGAAAGTCACAGTCTGTCCGCTGTGATCTGAAGCAAGGTAATTTACAATGGATTTGTCTAAATACTCGCAGCAACAAAAAACATTATCAATACATGTAGCAGTATTGGTAGTAATTCGGGTAGGTTCTGAAAAAACATTTGACAAATTAAATGATTTAAAGAGACTTAAAAATCTACTGCTGTTTACGTTATTTTCTAAGATAATTATTAGTTTACTACCAGTAACAAGTTTTGCCAAAGCATCTTCCATTACTGACTCAAAGATAGAGTAGTTCAGGTAATTAGGGGGTCTGTAAACGCACACTATCACATGCCTATCTAGCTCAACACAAGACAATTCGATGCTATGTTCAACCGATAGCTCGACAATATCATTTCTAGGCTTAAATTTAATACAATTTTTAATTAAGATTAGTGAACCCCCACGCATCTTAGATTTCCGATTAAAGCAACTGCCCATACTGTAATTCTCAAAATTTATTTGCATTTCATAATCTTTCATCCAATGTTCAGTTATACAGATAATATCAAACTTGGTTTTTTCTAAAAATAGTTCAATTTCTAATTGTTTGGAAGAAAAACCCTGAATATTCTGATGAAATAATTTAAAGGAATTCTGCTCAAACCCTTTTTGACAATTTATTAATTGAGAGCTAGAAGATACCCTAGAGCTGCTATGTTTAACTAAATTGTCACTCGTACCTTCTATTGTCTTACTGACTAGTTTAAATCTAAGCTAATATTTGTATAATTACAATTAGTATAATTACTAATTTCCGTAGACATATTTACAAAAAACTGCGACATACCACTTATGTCTGAGTTTATATTAAAAGCTAATAAGCCTTGCTATTTGACGTCTAAAACTAATAGGCAGGTACGCATCATTCCTAGTTGACTTTAATTTCTGAACGAAACTGTTGGTGTCGAAAAATGTCAACCTGTCACTAAAATGACTAACCAACAAATGTAGCCTATCGTTAAGTGTATGGATATAATGTTTCCGTCTGCTTGATAATTTCGGAAAATATGGGAATGAGCACAGAATTACTCTCTTACAATTTAGTTTTAATAGTTGAGTGACATTGTCAGTGATATCATCAAGTTTAACGTTAAAACTGTTACCTACAAGTACAGTTATAATGGTATTAGGATCAAATTCCTTCCGAGTTATTGATGTTATTATCTGGTTGTAAGAAGCCTGAGGAGTACAATAATTTAGAGAAGAATGACTCAGATTGTTACTAATTAACTTGCCTAACCCTTTTTCTACACTATCTGAGAACAAAATGGAGCAGCAACTGTGTGTATTACAAGAAGGGGGAGAACTACTATCTATTTGTCCTACCTGTGATGAACCTTGTACAATATCTGGTGAATTTTGAATAGAGATACAGTCCGGAACACTGCTCAGCCGGGTCGGGTTCTCCGTTACCTCGGGTAGGAGAGTGTCCGGGCTGGATTCACTTTGTGATGTACATTGAGTGTTGTTGTAGGTCATCGTGTCTACACAGTCTGACTCTGCATTACTATTACCGCTATCAACTAATTCGTTTGCAGCAAGGATATGCTCCTTAATTTGTTTTTGGGAATTTACATACATAGAATAACATGACTTAAGTTGACGCTCTAAAACTTGAATTTCAGACTGTAAGTTTTGAGAGTCTATTTCATAAAATTTCTTACTATCTTCTAATTTAATTTGATAATTATTCAACTTTTTTATGAGGAAAACACGTTCTTTTATTAGTTGAATATTTTTGGAACTGTGTTTTTGTTGTTTTTTAAATTTCTTGCATTTTTTTTATAATTCTATTTAGTTTTGCATATTTCTTTATTTTATTTTGGCTTATTTTATAACTACTACAATTATATTTCAGAATAGAATCTTCAGTAAGATCTATTGTTGTTAAGAAATGTGGGCTGCAATTTGAATTTAATAATTGATTATATAAGTGATCTGTTTCCCTAACCTGAGTACATTCTCTTTCTTTCTGAAACTCAATAATTTGTTTGTTGGCATGAAGCAGTTCAACTTCTAAGTCCCTAACCTTACATAAAGCCATTTCATAATGGTTACTGCAGTCGTTGAAACCATCTGTGACCACCCGCAGATTGTCCCATTCCTCAACAACATCCATGTATTGTTGGTGCAGGTCCACTAGCTCCCGTTTCAGGCTTGTGTTTTTGTGAACGACCTTCTCGATTTCAACCTCATGTTCCTCTCTATCCAATAACAGCTGTTGACATTTGCTGTTTGCTTCCTTAAGTTCATCAAGGGCCGTTCTCAACTTAGCCTGTAACTCCTGGGTAGTTGCCTTACGGGACATCACAGGCATGGTTTCAGGGAATAGAACTGAAAGTAGAAGTACAAAGAATGGTGAGAACTAATTGGATGGACAAAATTAGGAAAGCTAGAAATGAAAGAAGAAAATGAGAATAGACTGGAATATGTGATTAATAAATTGGTAACTGTGGTAGGCTTATGAGTCTTACACAAAATAATAAGATTATTAAATTAAGTTAAACTTTAAATTGATTTCAAGTCTTTAACTTTTTTATGAAGTGGGTAGGACTCTTGGTTTAAAATTATTGGACTTATTTGACTAATAATGCCAAAAATTATTAAAGAATAACCAACGTAGGTACTTTATTGTTGTGTATTTAGTTGATTAAATATATAGATAGCAAGTACATTTACTTATTACAAACTACACAACTACATAATTAACAAGTGCTAACTGACACAGAACCTAACTTCAACTACAAAAGATTGCCAGATTAGTCAGAATAATGAACTTAGTGCTACAGAGTTTTTAATTGGTTAATATGAGCTACTTATTAGACATTAAAAGGAAACAATTATACTCCCCAGTTAGATCCGCAGGTACATCAGCTGTTCGTGTTATAGGTTACCGGCACTACGTGTTACAGTGTATTTTTCCGTGAAAACAATAATCTTGGGTATTAATACACTTAATAGACATTTAATTATAATAATACAAGTTTTTTACACTAAAATATTAATTAAACCTAATTTAAAATTACGGAGCTAAATTTTGACATGTCACTCAACCAGTGTTGCCCACCTCTCCAACTCAATTCAATTTAACAATAAGAAAATAATTTATAATGTAAAACCTTGCTGAAAATTACTCTAACAAAATAAGATCAAGCAAGGCTTGTTATGATACCGTTAAAGCTCTTAACTACTTAAAGTCAATATGGCGTATGTTTCGTGGAACGTCGTAAGTCATTAATCTATTTTCGTCGCTGATGCAAAGTTGATTTAGGGATTACTGTTAGGGTAGCAACTTTATACGCGTCCTGTATTTTAATGCCTTCAAGATGTTGTTGAGACTACCTCGCTTCTGCAGTGCGTTGGGGATGTTCGCGCAAGCTCGTACCGACGGGTTTCACGCGATGGTTCGAAAAAAAAGTGCCTCGCTACTCAGGAGAGTGAGAGATAGTCGCAATCGCATCCTGATAACTGTAGCGGAGAACTACAGCTCTCCAATTGTAATTTTTCTTGTGCAGACGGTAATTGGTACTAACACTAGATAATAAGTTATTTGTTTTTTGTTTTTCGTCCCACCCACACTACCTCTTCAGTATTCCCACGATCATGATGCTTGCAACAGCGTCGAAATATCGGGAGCTCATAAAAAAAGAAAATCACGGATATAATCCCGTAAACTGTACTTTAAATGTAATAAGTTATTTAATATTATGTTACTAACACTCTATGGACCTTTTTGGGTCCGAAAAAAATAAATGTCAATATCTATATATATCTATATATATGTCGCCGCAAGAGGCTCTATCTGCTAAGATTTAATCTAATTAATAGCACTCATAATTCTATTCCATGATAAAACTAGTGAACCTGCCATCTCTGCTTGGCAGTACAATTATTACATAGAACTTAATTAATTGACAGATGAATTAAGCGCCATCTATTGGCTTACCTAGTACTTAGATAGTTCGTGGTTTCAAATAGTAATTTATTAATCAAAAGTCTAGCTAAAGACTCTCAGTAAGTCTTTAGCTAAATATATAGTTAAAATTATGATAAGCAAGTATTTTATGACATTGGATTTGTAATTATTATTGTTCATTTTGACACAAGATTTTTATGAGGCAACACTACAGGCCGAATACGATTTGATCAATAAATCAATTAATAATTTGAAACTACAATTAAATCAGATTATCTAACTAAATTACAAACTAAAAAGTAACAAGATTATTTTACAGAACAATTTATTAGTGAAAGACTTCGTAGGTGTTCTTTGTACTAAATACTTTGATTTGCCGGAAATGGTTTTAAAATAAGATTGAATATTGTTGTAAAAAGTATTGAAGCGACTAATTAGCTTTAACTTGATAAAACCTTTGCATTTGTGAATATTGGTATTGTTTAATTATTAAAATGATTAATTATGAATTACTCTAGTATTGTTTGTAAGTTTTAATGAACTTATTATGTAATGAGTTACCTGTACTGTGTGGAGGACTTCCGCCCACTCAGAAGAATGGACGCGTGAGCAACGAGCAGTTACGTTATCCTATGATTAGCAAAAACAATTGAAATACTATGTCATTATAAGTGTTTAATGAAGTGAACGTTAAAAGTTAACCAGTTTCTGTACCTAAATGGTTTCATAGAAATAAACGTTTGGAATTTGAGTCAAGTGCTGTGTGTGATTTCAAATACCCACCTACCTATCTACCAACAATGAAGAATTGTAGGTGTCGCACGGCGATGTGATGGCTAGAGAAGTAGAGACTGAAAGACAGGCGGATTGGCGGCGGATGGCACCAATATTTGGGCAGAGTGCTCCTCTAGGCTTTCCCTGCCGTGATATATATATAACTATGGATATCTTCCGTGATTGTTCATTGTTTTGAGCTCCCGGGAGTTCGGGAGGAAGATATCCCGTAAGTGACAATATAAGTTTAGTTTTAAACCGTGAAAGCTTAAAACAGTATATTATGCATACCTGCTAATTTGTGCCAAAGACGGCCAATTTTTTAAATTGTTAATTATTTATAATTTTAGGAACATCGCATCACATCAAAAATTGCATCTGCTACTAACATACTATACCTACGTATTTTATTATTTTTAGGGTTCCGGACCCAAGGGTAAAAACGCAACCCTATTACTAAGACTTCGCTGTCTGTCCGTCTGTCCGTCTGTCTGTCACCAGGCTGTATCTCATGAACCGTGACATCTAGACAGTTGAAATTTTCACAGATGATGTATTTCTGTTGCCGCTATAACAACAAATACTAAAAACAGAATAAAATTAATATTTAAGGGGGGCTCCCATACTACAAACGTGATTTTTTTGCCCTTTTTTTGTTAGTAATGGTACGGAACCCTTCGTGCGCGAGTCCGACTCGCACTTGGCCGGTTTTTTTACTTTAGTTTTTATTATTTTTTGTGACATTTACTGATTTGACATGAATACTTATTTTATTAAGTATTTTACTTTTTAGGGTTCCGTACCCAAAGGGTAAAAACGGAACCCTATTACTAAGACTTCGCTGTCTGTCCGTCTGTCCGTCTGTCTGTCACCAGGCTACATTTCATGAACCGTGACAGCTAGACAGTTGAAATTTTCATAGATGATGTATTTCTGTTGCCGTTATAACAACAAATACTAAATATAGTCAATGGTACGGAACCCTTCGTGGGCGAGTCCGACTCGCACTTGGCCAGTTTTTATTATCATTGTGACATTAATTAATTTTTGTCATTTTTATTGACATTCATTTTGAAAAGTACTTATTATTAATATTATTTGTTTATTGTGCAGTGATCGTCTAGTAATGTGACTGTCGAACTGCCAAGTCATAGGTCTTAAGGCCCTTCTAACCCTAAAATTAGCAACTCTATTTGTGGTGGTTCAAACTTCGTTTGAAATACTGTTAGAATAAAGTTTTAATCAGCTTGCATTACAAAGCGGTGTTATGTCAGTCACTGCGGCCGAATAGTGCGAAATTAGTGTTTTTTTTGCGATTCAAAAAAACATTTTGATTGGACTAAAAAAATTAAACACATAAGACCTGCTTTATAGTTAGTTCAGTTAGTATGCAAAGTTTCATGATCTAATTTGAAGTACTTTTTGAATACCAGCGGTTAATTGTTTGATTTGGAGGTAATTTTCGATTTTTTTGTCTATCGTGAAAAGTTTATGGAATCGTGTTTTCGTTACACACAGTCATCATCTGCCTAGCCTTTTTCCCAACATTGTTGGGGTCGGCTTCCAGTCTAACCCGATGCAGCTGAATACCAGTATTTTACATGGAGCGACTGCCTATCTGACCTCCACAACCCAGTTAGTACCGGGTAATACGATACCCCTTGGTAAGACAGGTTGTCAGACTTTTTGGGCCTCTGACTACCTAACGACTGCCAAAGATCTACAAATGACAGCCGGGACCAACGGCTTAACGTGCTTTCCGAGGCACGGAGGAAACTCGGTATGTAATAGGTGGTCACCCATCCACAGACCAACCTAGGCAAGCACGGCTTAACCTAACGATCGACCCGAGCGGCTGTTATTATTTAGCCACGAGCTTTTCGTTACACACAGTACCTAGCATTAATCCATAACTTTACCATATATTTTTTTATCAAAATTAATGCTCCACCATTTTAGGCGTAACGGAGGATCATACTAAGGCATTTGAGGGATATATAGCCCTTAAGTTCAAACCTTAGACACACACCTGATTTTTCAGATTTCGTGACGATTCAGAGGGAAGAAGAAAATGTTTTTCGCCAACTTCAAGTAACGAGGGCAAAAAGATGACTACTCAAAACAACCCTATCCATAATAACTACAAAATTCCTCGCTCCGCTTATAGATCGCTGCCTACCTAGTAATATTACACGAAATATTAACGGTCTCTACAATTTGTAACCGTCGTAATAAACGATTATTGCTGAGAATTTTACGAGCTTCCATGCCCAGCCAGCAATGTATAACGCAACAATGTTAATATTTGTAAGTTGTCGGTAGAACTTCAACAATTTTATTGATATCAGTGTTACAATTGCTTTTAGGATAAGTTGTCTTCTAACAAAAAATTGTCATTATGAGATATGATGATGATGATTTTAGCAGCAGTAATAATCTAGTGGTGTGACCGTCGTACAGCAAGTCAAAGGTTCGAATTAAAAATTGAATTCATGAAATGAAATTTGGATTCATGTGCGTATTGTACTATTATGACTTGCTTCGGTGAAGGAAAACATTGTGAGGAAACCAGCGTGTCTGAGAGATATTTCTCGACGGTATGTAATGCCGGCTGTACACTCTCGCCGAGACAGTCCGAGGCAGGACGAGCGCGAGAGTGTAGATGGTAGCGCTCGCCCGCCTCGGCCTGTCTCGGTGTTCCTCGCTAGCTCTCCGTCCCGAGTCGGTTTTTGCGCGCGAGTCAAAGGGTCTGGCGCCCGCGCTGCCTCGCGCTAACTGCGAGCGCATCATTACTCTCGTTTCTCCCAGTTGCGATGCCGATATATCAATTAAGAAGTAAAATTAATTAAAATCTACGTACCATGTTCTATTACGATGAATTGTGACCATCCACCATCTTCGTTTATGCCACTTTTTTATATTTTTTTGCATAATATATACGTAAGTAACGGTAATAACTGATGGCACATAGTTCAACAGCAGTAACAACTTCTGTTTCATCCATTCCCTCGGCGTCCACAATTGAAAATGACGAGGGACCTCGCTCGGCGAGAGTGTACCTACATGGTCACTCGTTTCGACCGAGGCTCTCGGGCGAGACACAGCGAGAGATCTCGGGCGAGAGTGTGCCATAGCCAAGTCAGAGGCCTATAGGCTGAATAAAAACTTTGACACCAGGTAAGGTACTAACCACACGAAGGAGAACAACTTCTGTCCTTTGTTTTCTCCTCCAGTCGCTGTAACAACAAGCGTCGTGCCCAAGAGGTTAGAGTAATCACTGATAAAGCCCCATATTTTTTACTGATAACACAACTACCCTTAAAACTTCCTACCAAGTTGACAAACTACCCCAAAAAACTTTTTCTCAAGAACATTATCGCTGATGGAAAGCGCCCCTTTGTCCTTCGAACTAGAGATTCATATCAACAACTTACAAGATAAGGAGTCGAACCCAAACTTGTGCGCATTACGGCTGGATTACTGCTCTTTGATTTACTGAGCCAAACTTCGACATTGGGATATTAACTAAGTAGTTTGAACCTGGTTTACGAGATAACTGGGAATGTATTATACTTCTGATCTTATGTTGATGTATAATCTTGATCTTTGGGTTTCCTAGTTCTGGTTAGGGTCAGATTTATTAGGATGGGCGGGGTTTTTTATTCAGGGGACTACTTTGGCTGAGGTTAGGTTACAAGTTGAATCAGCGCTCCTTCTTAAGGTTAGTTCACAGCAGGCCTAGCCAAGTTGCAAACGTTTCGTATCGATTCTCTTTCTACAATCGTAAACGCCTCGGCGTAAGCGATTGTAGAAAGCGCTAAATTGGTAGTCAAGTTTACACAACTGATTCGATCGCTCGTTCTCTAATGTCTGTAGAAAAAACTTACACTTTAGTCTATGGTGAGCGTTCCTACCAAAGAGTTTAGTGATCAACATTGTGGAAACGATAACATTCTATTCTATCATTTTGAACGATGTAAACTTGTCTACGAACTTTTCTATTCGTTTGTGTTGATCACGTGATTTAACGTTGAGATGATGTCATTCCCATTCATCAGGTTTCATTCATTGTCAACTTGGCTAGGGGTGCTGATCACATAACATCACGCCTGTAATCCCTGCAGGGTTAGACAGAGGTGTAACTAACAATACACCCACATTTCGCCAGTTGTTTTAAGTACCATGTAATAGAAACAAACTCGGACTGCCACGGAGTCTGGTATGTGCCCATTGTACTAAGAAATTCCTGATAGGAAAGCCGTATAACACTTTGCCCGAACCGGGAATCGAACTCAGAACCTCATGCTCAGCAGCCGCGCTTGCAACCATAAGACCAACGTGCCGGATCAGTTCTGCTATTATAACAATTTTTGCAGACAATTAGCATTGCTGTTTTTTGGGTTGAAGTAAATAGGTGCCTCTTACATTCGGCTCAGCGTTGAGAGTTGAAATTCAAACAGTTCAATAATATTTAGGTGTTCATTAGGGTTAATGGAAACAGGCAACCTTTCTTGACGACCCGAATGACGCAGCGGTATAGAGGCTGCCATACGTTCTTAGGGTCCCGGGTTTGAATCCCGGTAGGAGTAAATGTTTGTGTGATGAGCATGGACATTTGTTTCCAAGACATGGATGTTTATAATATGTATGATGAGTATGTATTTACAAAAAGTATCTATGTAATAAATGAATAAAAAAAAGAAAGAAATTAATCAGTTAATTGGTATTATTTGTGGGATAAAAGAATATTACATTATATAATAATTATTCGTTTATTATGACGTTTGACGTTTGGAGTAAGGATCGTTAGCAGATGACGTTATGCAGTTTCTGATTCTGGGAAAAAGCCTTAAGTTTATGTTAGTATGTATGTAGACGCTTATGCTGAGTTTTATTTAGTAAAACGTCCTAAAACTGCATTTAATGACAGGCCAATCCACCACGAATTATATGCAGTCTAGTGCTGCACACTGCACTAATAGTTAGACAAAACTAGTTCACAACACATCATTAGGAAATTACAGTGGCTTTTCGACTCTGTAACCGGTTTTGGCTGGTTCAGAGCTGGTTTTATCCGGATTAATAGGGGTCGGCAGCGAAGTTTGGCAAGCCAGGCTGGCAGCTCGCTAATCTTGCACGGATTATTCTGGCTATTGCGGTTTGGCTTTCGAGTTCAGTTCGACTCTAAGAATTTTATGAAGTGAGAATGGGTGGGATTTTTTTAGCAGAGGTGACAAGGGACTTTGTTGTGTGCAGTTTTTTGTAGAAGGTGGTAGTGGGTTCTGGTTAATGTAGTGTGAGTGACGTATACAAGTGGTGATTATGTTAAACAGTGACGTAACTAGCGTTTTTGGGTCCTTATCCAAAAACATATCGAAGTGCCCCTTTTGCCTATTATGTGTCAGAATCAGAATCAGAATCATTTATTCGTAAACATAGGTAACAATTACAACAATTTCTTAAAAAAAAATTGTATGTAAAAATATTATATTGTTTAATAATAATAATAAACCTTTATTTTCAGGCAACTTTGGCCCATAGATAAAACCTAAATACCTCACAGACTAACATACATGTGATAAAATACAAACTGTGTTAGTATAAAGGACCTTAAAACTCGTTAGTATCACTTCACTTGTGCACTATGTTACCCTGCGTTCATGTGGCTGGTGGCACTTGCCCGTGGAAGCGACGGAACACCACGAGATGCAGATAACACGTTGGCACTCGCACCACGAAGAGTTGGCGTGACGCGTTTAAACCCGGTGTGCTGAAATTTATGACACTTTTTTCTTGCGGTTTTTTTAAGCTTCTACAGGGTATAAACAGACCCTCATGAAGCCGTCAACCAAGCTTTCTGTACATAAAACTAAGTAACTCTACGTGAATTTTTGCTGGTTTTTTTTTATTGGTGTGAAAAATCACGTTTTTCGGTAGGATTCAATGTAACGCTCTTGAAACATAGTGCTGATAGATGGACTGAGTAGTACGTGAAGGTGTTTACAATAAACATTTTACATTAAAAACACGTATTTAAAAAACAAAAACTTGTGAAAATGTTCGAGCTTTGACCCCGAACGAATATCTCCGTAACTAGAAGGTTCCCAGGTATGGTCTAGAACCAAAAAAATATCACAATGATGGAGAGACAAGTGCCTTTCGTTAAGGGTCTTTTTACACGCTTCCTAAAAAAAAAAACTCAAAAACAAGAATCCTTTGTGATCCGCCGGGCCCCCCTTTAATCAGGGCCGTATTGATTGCTTTGGCATAAATACGATACTAATGTTAAGTCTGTTCAATGTTCGTTATCTCTTACTTACTTTAAGTTCGAATAAAAATCCTGTAGATATTAAATCCCACTGTGCAGTGCCACTAATGTTTGCAGCTGCGGTTGCTTTCGGAATATCACCTTTGCATATTATTAGGCCTGTTGTGAATGTTCCCACTGCTGGGAAACAGGTGTCCTGTCCATGAGAGGTAATCATCATCAGTAATCTACCACGCGGGCCCAGTGCGCGATGGCAGATGTCACATCTCTTCAGATTTTCATGTCCTGGGACATGCCGATTATCACACGACTGGCTTTTGCCCACGGCTTCGCTCGCTTTATGGTCATAAATACCACGGAAACGTTTTACATAGAGCCTAAGACACTCAGGAATAATTTAGCTCATATTTATATAATCTGATACTACACAAACTTACAAACTAGTGTTGGAGATACTTGTTCTCAAAATAGTGAAGTAAAAATTGAGTTTTAATCGTATTTTTTTGTCTCGACTCTTATTAGTCCTAGCTCTCTCTACAATTATTATTTACTAGCGGACGTCCCGCGGTTTCACCCGCGTAGTTCCCGTTCCCGTGGGAGTACGGGGATAAAATATAGCTTATGTTACTCGTGGATAATGTAGCTTTCGAATGGTGAAAGAATTTTTTAAATCGGTTCAGTAGTTTTTGAGCCTATTCATTACAAACAAACAAACAAAGTTTTCCTCTTTATAATATTAGTATAGATTATCTTGAACCAAAGGTCATCTTTATTCATAACCAGCTCCGGTCTAATTGACGTAGTTAGCCCAAATTCAGCGGTGTTCCAGCGCTTAGTTTAAGCTGAGCTATATATTATACAGCTGCTTTATTATTCAAATCGTGACTATGATCCGTGACGGGGCAAAGGGGCGTCAAGATTAATGTCAAAGGCTCCAATTGAAATTAAGTTAGGTATTACGGAAAGGATGGGAGATTGTGTAGATCAGATTGAAACAGGTCCATAGCCCAGATTAGGAGTTGAATATTTCGAAAGTGCAATGTACCGGTTAGAGTGTGAGACCAGCAAGATGACGCACTGATTAACAGGTTGGTTTTAATCCTGGTAGACACTGTAATTTGTTTAATATACTTCATTTCTACTGAACTTCATTTCTACTTAAATCATCATATGCGTAGCTTTTTTCCAACTATGTTGGGGTCGGCTTCCAGCTTAACTCGATACAGTTTTACCCGTCTACTGCTTTTAATTTTAGAAGAAAACATCGTGATGAAACAGGCATCTCCTATAACCGAAGTTTAAAGGCAGTTGCCAGTTGTGTCATCAACCTGAGTTGGGGCCTTGTGGGCCGTCCTTGTAGAACATCGGTTACGATTGGGTGCTACGCGCCAACCCTCCCTAGTGGTGTCAGCGTAGTTTGCTACGCTGACGACACGCTGGTGCTGGCCCAGGGGAGGTCGCACGAGGCGGCGGCTGAAGCTATGACACGCGGGGTTGCGATAGTCGTTGAGAGGATCCGGCAACTGGGTCTCGAGGTGGCATTGCACAAGTCCGAGGCCATGTGCTTTCATGGGCCTCGGAATGCGCCACCTCCGGGATCCTTACTCACGGTATCCATCGGTGTCGAGTCGACTTTAAAGTACCTAGGACTCGTCCTCGACAGCCGGAGGAACTTCGTGGAGCACTTCCGACGTTTGGCCCCCAAACTGGAACGGACTGGGGCTGCCTTCAGGCGGCTCCTGCCCAACCCGGGGGGCCGAACGCCTCCTGCCGGAGGCTCTACGCGGAAGTCGTGCGATCCATGGCCCTTTACGGGGCCCCGGTGTGGGCGCGTTCTTTGAGGCGGCGAGCCGCCCACTATCTGAACGCGCCCCAAAAGGTAGTAGCCGTAAGGCTGGCCCGGGCGTACTGCACGATCTCCCGTGAGGCGGTGAGCCTCCTTGCCGGATTGCCGCCATGGGATCTGGAGGCAATAGTCCTCGCGCGCCTGTATGAATGGCGCGCGGAGGCGCTACGCCGGGGGGAAACTCCGCTGCAGCGACAAATTGTCGCTCAGCGGACAGACTTCCGGCGGGATCTCATGGCGACATGGAGAGAGCGACTATCGCAACCCCGTGCAGGGCACGCCACGATAGTGGCGATAAGTCCCCTCTTTGAGGAGTGGCTTGAGAGACGCCACGGCGTCCTCACCTTCCGCCTGACGCAGGTCCTCACCGGACACGGAGTGTTCGGGAGGTTCCTGCACCGAATCGGGCGGGAGGAAACGCCCGGGTGCTTCCATTGTGAGGATCGACCGGAGGACACGGTGGAACACACGGTGGAGGTGTGCCCCGCGTGGGCGGAGCACCGCCGTGTCCCCGAAGCGGCGATTGGCGGCGGCGACCTCTCGCGTCCGGCCCTGGTGCAAGCCATGGTCCGGAGCGAGACGGAATGGGACGCCGTCACCTCCTTCTGCGAAGTAGTAATGCTAGAGAAGGCCGCCGCGGGAGACGCCCCGGGTGTCAGGGGCCACCACCACGTGGCCCCCGGCCACTGTAGGCGCGTGCCTGTGGACGGTGGGCTATGGGCTAGCTCGCCGTCCGTCCGTCTCATGACGACAGGCCGTGTCGACGGCGCGTTCGTGCTCCTCGCGCGCCTTAAAGAGAGTCAGCAAAAAGGAAGGGGTCCGTAAGGACCGATGCCTGCCGGGGTTGCGGGACTGTTCGAAAGAGATACCGTGGCCCCGGAACACAAAGGGCGATGAAGGAACATGGATGGGTTTTAGTCAGTAAAAGCCTGACACTCCCTCCTGCTCCGCCCAGAGCGGGAGGAGTTATTTGATGATTTCACAACCAAAAAAAAAAATAAAGTTGGGGCCTTGTGGTACACTCGCCTTTCATTCCTAAAGACACTTTCTCTCCTAGAGAGTAGGCCTTTCTCAGCAGTATCGGCTGATTTCTATGGTTTCGATTTACAATAAATATGCACTAGATAATTATTTCTCACGTTCCAAAGGGCTCATCCCATTCGCCATACCTAGGAATGTATTTGTTGAATTAAAGCTTATTGTTGAATTAAAGCTTAAACCAGATACTTAACTTTAAAAGATTTATCACAGTCACTGCATAAAGAGATTACTTGTTTGATCACCCTGGAACAAAGAATATTCCCGCATGAAAAATAAGACTTTTTTTAGTAGACTTTGACAGATTGCGGTGAAAAAGGACAGTCGTAACATAATTATTTCACCCGAAGCTCCAACAAATCGGTTATGATGATAAATATTTACAGAAATGACTCTTCTTCAAAACAAGGATCTTTAAGAAAAGAAGGTAAGCGCTAAGAAAACGCGATAATGGTAACATCGGGCAGTGAATGACACTCACGGGAAAAATGAGGTATTATCTTTGTAAAAAATACTATAGAGCAAGGAGCAGAAGGACCAGTCATAAAGTAACTTGATTTTTTTTTAAATTCAGTACCTTGTTCTGAAATTGGTTAGGGCTTCCCCCTACACATGACACTTATAACGCTAGCTAGCTCTTGATATCGGGCTGGCGTCCAGAACTCGTCGTCGGGAAAAGCGTATTTAAAGTAAAAAGTAATAAAAGTTTAACATGAATCATCTTTGATTCATCGCAGTGACATGACGTGCATACAAAACTAAAAACTATACTTAGTAAGAAAGTTTACACACGACACCGCAAGTCCGCCTGACCCTCAACCACCAAGTCCGCTTCGACGCCTCCGCATGACCGCGCGGTCGAGCCGATTCTCTCACACTACCGCTCGACCGCGCGGTCGTTTTCCTCGTCATAAGAAGAAGACAGAAGAAGAAGAGTGTTTTATCCATACAGGTCTTAATTCCCAGATGCAGACCCGATTCCAGACGCAGAGTGCGTCGATCTTATCAAAATAAGCACCTGTAACTGTGGTCCTTCGCTACTCCCCTACATCATGACAAAAACTTGATAATGAGTCCCTTAACGTTGCCGCCTGTGTTCCGATCACGCTCCAGAGAGGCTCTTCACAAATTTTATGGCTCTTTCATATTGTTGGGAACAAAAATGTAGGTACACGCCAGGGGACAACGTTTACTTACAATGAATACTAAGATGTAGTGCCAGGGGAATCTAAAAGTTCGGTTCCGATAGTTGATGAATGATTATCTACTACTGTAACTAGTACTTTAGGACAATTTTGACCAATGTTCATAGATGGAGAGGGAGATCAGGATCAAGAAAAGGATGGATGGATTGTGTGTGGAATGATCTGAAGGAAAAAGCGAGTAAGTGATAACGTTACGGTTGACAGAGGAGAATGGAATAAATAAACGTGTTGCGCCGACTCCAAGTAATGTGTGATGATTATGACTCTAGGACCAACGTTGACTTAAGGCGAACAACTTAAAATCTTTACTTTTTTAGGGTTCCGTGCGGTAAGGAAAGAAACGACGGACAGACGGACACCACCAATTTTCTCAAGAACGGGTGGACCTAGTAAGTTGAAATTTATACCAGATACTGAGGTCTATAGTCCCTATTAAGAGTCAAAACGGTAAAGAGATATGGGCAAATTTAGATTTTCGTGAAAACTTGTAAGTACATCTCGTGGTCAAGCATAAACTTTTTAAAACAGATGTCATTTGTTTCACGAGTCGACGTAAAGGGATTCGACGCAGGGGGAATGATTCCAAAATTCACCTTAACTTTCAGAGCATTTTTTAAAATTTTTACAGCACATGTAAAGGGAAAAGTCTGAAAACCGTAAATATGTAGTTTAATAACAAAAAAAAGCGATTTTAATATAACAAATTTATTAATTGCGGTTGGTGCAATAGCCGTTTCATGGGGTCGAACAGCAAAGTTAAGTTTGTCCTTTTAAAAGTTTGTACGGAACACTCGGTGCGCGAGTCTGACTCACTCTTGGTCGGTTTTTTTGTGACAGTTTGGTAAACAGATTGTTTGGCACATCTAATAAAAAGTAGAACTTTTGCCAACATGTAAGGTAGAAGCTTCGAAGATATAGATTTGACTGCATTTTTTAACTACCGTACCTTTAAAAATCATTTATTGCTCAAGGAACTTCGGGAAATATTACGGGTTAGATGGGAGCACTTGCCGCCAAAAATAATGATTACACTGTCAAAATTACTTAATAACAATAGGTACAGTTTGAAAAGTTTTCAAATTGATATTCTCTGTTCAGAAACAGGGATTTAGCTTCAGCATAATTAAATTTAAATAAATGTGTGAAGGTATCTTTGCTTCTCTAGTTACCACAAAAGGTAACCCTCTATTTTAGATACAATTTATCTTTGTTTTAGCAGCAGGATTGTTAAATCCATGATTAATATCTTACTGTGGTCATTCCGGCAGGCTCGAAACTAGAGTTCATTATACATTGTAGTCTGTTCCTATAAACTATTAAACAATATCCACGGCTTCTATAAATCACTGCAAACCCCATTAATATTAGGATTGTTGAAATGGGGTCAATCTGGCTGTCTATTTTATTGTGTGGTGCATTTCCATGGCTTAACAACACTATACATTTTGATGTTTGATTTCAGGGAATAATAATATTATTGAAAGTAGATCGTGGTTTCAGTTTTCTTGATGCTTAGTCATATTGCTTATTTATTTTTATTTTAGTTATTTATTTATCAATTTATGTACACACTAAATATATAACGAAAAGTCGAAAGGAACAAAAAATAGTACAAAGGTGATGCTTATTATATAAGCCTATCTACAGATGATGCAGTACTGGACTTTACACAACAGGTTGCCTCAAATCTAGATAAAAAATCAAAATGCCTGGGTATATTCCTGGACCTTTCGAAGGATTTTGACACGGTCTCTGTTCCCAAACTCATCATGAAGCTGGAAAGTATCGGTGTGCGTGGAATGCCGCTAGAAATATTTAAGGATTACCTAAAAAACCGTAAGCAATGCATTAAAATTGATACTCACCTAAGTGATGAGTTCCTCGTGTCCTATGGTGTCCCCCAGGGCGGGATCCTTTCCCCGACTCTTTTCCAGATCTACGTAAATGACCTCTGCAGGCTGAGTCTCCCAAATGGTAGAATTTACGCTTACGCAGATGACACTGCAATTCTTGTAGACGGAATCAATTGGGAAATTGTGAATGCAAATGCGGAGGCGGCCATGGCTAAAATTATGGTGTGGTTAAACTCGAAACTTCTTACATTAAACCTACAAAAAACTTCTTATATCACCTTTGCTATACGAAGTAACGCTACACCATCTCCTTATTTTAGTATAACTCCTCATTCCTGCACAAACTCGTCCACCCCCTGCACTTGTCCTCCGCTTGCTAGATCCGAAAGCGTTAAATACCTCGGAGTACACATAGACGACGGACTGAGATGGGACCAACAAATTGACGCCGTCACCACCAGAACTTTACGTCTTATACATATATTTAAGTCTCTTAGAGAATCATCCCTCGTCGCTGCCGTCTTTGAGAGTGGACGTGTGCCAAATCATTGTTTAAAATATTAAAAGTGCGAAATAATTACGTACAGGACTTTAATTCTTAGTGCAAAGTGAAAGTGCTCAGTTTGCTTAAACATCGCATCAAGCTCCGTGGAATCATACTGCGCCGCGCGCCCGCCTTCACCTCTGCGAAAAGAGCACATTGCGCATAATTGCTGTCTCTTTCCACGGTCGCCTGCGCTCCCAAGAACATACGTCACGTTTACCGTAACACAGACCTACCTACGCACCAAAAGGACGAGTGACGTAAGGTGACTCATCATTGAGTTTCCGCAGTACAATGCATCGTTCACCACCTCCATCTCAGGAAGAGAACATCTGCCGCTCAGAACCCGACGTCTCCAAAGCAAGTTCTCAGGAGTTTAGCAACATTTCAACCCGTATAAAGCGCCGTCACCCAGACGCAGTTGATTTTGAACATCAATTCACTACATTTAAAGAAGAAATCAAGTCCTTGCTCACGTCTATGTTTGAGTCCTGGAAGAAAGATCAAGAATGTACCATGTCTAAAATAGTGCGCGAAATTTCGGAAATCAAAAATCAACATGAAACAATAAAGGAAGAGATACAGAATATGGAAAAGTCTGTGGATTTCATGAGTACTAGGTGCAGTGACCTGGACACAAAGTTTAGTAACCTTGAACAGATGCAGCATGACTACAACCTCCAAATCCAAGCCCTGGAAGAATCCATAGACGAACTACAGCGCATATCAAGACTGTCAAAGTTGGAAATTAAAAATCTGCCAAAAACCACAGACGAAAACAAGGATAGCATCGCTTCCATGGTACTTAAGATAGCTCATACTGTAAACGTAAGTATGTCGCAGTCAGATGTACGAGACATTTATTGCCTTCCAATTAAAGGGTCAAACATAGTCATAGCTGAAATGACATCTCCCATGCTGAAATCAAAACTAATAACAGCCGTGAGGAAATACAACACATCAAACAAGCAAAATCAACTAAATACCAAATGCTTGGGATTCATCAATGACCCACAGCCAATATAATTATGTTTCAGACAACTTAACACCTAAAACCAGGAGGTTGCACTTTTTAGCGAGAGACTTTGCGAAGTCTAATGAATATGAATTCTGTTGGGCAACCAATGGTAAAATATATTTAAGAAAGGCAGTTGGTAGTAAGCAAATATTAATCAAATCAGCTGAGCAACTGGCTTCTCTGAAAAAAACCCAATGACTGTATATTGGATGGTGTCTTCTTTTTTTAAGTAAGGTGTGTAAAACAGTTTCTACTCTCAATGAGTGTCTTGTTTTTCTTTACTTTCTTTATTTTATACTTTTCAAAATTATCCTAAATGTAGATATTATTAACAAATGTTTATCTGTTTCGTGTCCCAATATCATTACAACAGCTGTAAAAAACATAAACATAATAAACCACACAAATACACAATTTCATCATAATTAAAACTCAATATACAAATCACAGCAACCAAAAAGTAACATTAATTACATATTAGTAAACATCACATATACACAATTACAACTACCCACATACAAATCACAAAATAAACAAACAATTCCAAACAACAATATTCTAATAATCCCTGGCCCACACAGTCTCCGACGAATGAATGTTATGCATAACTATAGGAAAGTTGGTTTACATCATAAAAGTACTCTAGAAATAATATTTAACCTTGTGTTATATTTATTGGCACTAATTATTCAAACTTTAATTATTATAACGGCACAAAAATGACGTGTACACAGCAAATAAATACCGAACTAGATAACTACCGAGTGTCCAACTCCATAACGTGTGAAACAAGCAGCGCCGCTCGTTATATAAATAAAACAGATAAAAACCTAACTATGATCACGCAAAACATTCGAAGTATAGGTAGAAATATGTCACAGTTCGAGGTTTTTCTTGCAAATATCGGTTTGGAATTCGACATAATTATTATGACAGAGTGTTGGATGAATAAAAACCTCCTACTGCCACCCCTGCGTGACTACACCAGCTATGCGACTAAGAACTGTGGTACGCAAAACGAGGGTGTCGTAACGTATATACATTCAACACTGATGCATGAAGTATACGAACCTCAATTTACAGGTGCAAACTGCGTGGTCATAAAACTCGGAACGAAAGTAGCCATAATAGCAATATATAGATCTCCCTCAATTCAAAACATCGATAGTTTCCTTAGCTCTTGTGATGATCTCTTGAAAACTCTATCGACATTTACTACCATAATTTTAACTGGGGACATAAACCTGAATATCAACCCTGACAATATGGATGCACGCTCGCACATGTATCTCAATATGCTTGCCACGCATGGTCTTTTGCCGGGACACAGCCTTCCAACCCGAGACAAAACCTGCTTAGATCACATAAATATAAAAACCGAATGTAGTTCGAATATCGTAATAATAAAATCATCTGTCACAGATCACTTTCCTGTATGTCTGACACTGGAATCACGCATTACCCGTAAAGTTTTAAATAAAATTCAAGAAAGGATAAATTATGTTAAAGTAACAGACCAAATAAGACACCACCTTTCAAATAGTACTATGTTCTACACAATAAATAGCGTTAATTCTGCGGTCCAAATTCTTGTAGACATAATAAACAACGCAATCAAAGCGAACAAAACAACCTCCGAAGTTCCTCATCGTAAAAGAGTATTTAAGCCGTGGATTACTCCAGGATTACTTCGATGTATAAGGCATAGGGACAAACTACATATGGACCACAAAAAGTACCCTAATGATAAAATCCTTAAAACTACCGTAACCATTGCAACGACATTTTAAACAAAGTCAGAGACACACACGAAAAATCAGAATTAAGGAAACATACAAAAAACCCAAAGGAAACCTGGAAGCTAGTCAAAGAAATCGCAAACATAAACTCAACACGTGAACCTAGCTTAGACTTACTCAAACTAGAAGATACCCCGGAGAAAGCAGTAAACCGTGTAAACAACTATTTTGTCAAAGTAGGTGAAACCCTAGCAAACAATATAAACGCACCTAACGACATCCCAACAAACAATAATGACCAACAAGTGTGTAACTCATTAGTTTTGCTTGAAACAGATGAGCAGGAAGTTGAGCAAATTATTTTAAACCTGAAAGAAGATTGCGCTAAAGGCTGGGACAATATACCTGTCAAGATAATTAAATTAGCTAGAGATGTTCTGGTCCCTGCTCTTGTTCATATTGTCAACTTAAGCTTTACCTCAGGAATATTCCCCACACTATTTAAACTCTCTGTAGTCCATCCTATCTACAAGTCTGGTGACAGGGCCGGTGTCAGCAACTACAGGCCAATCTCTGTGCTCCCAATACTATCTAAAATATTAGAAAAACTCATTAATAGCAGACTAACAAATTATCTAAATAAAAATAAATTAATTTCCCCAAACCAATACGGCTTTGTATCAGGGAAATCTACAGAGGACGCAATAATAAAACTAACAGAACATATTGCAGGTAAACTAGACAACAAATATAAATGCATAGGAGTCTTTCTAGACCTAGCAAAAGCTTTTGACACCGTCTCTGTCCCCAGGCTGGTGGAGAAGATGGAGAAAATAGGCATTCGAGGAACCCCTCTTAAATTACTAACGGACTATGTTACTAATAGAACTCAGATAGTAAAGATTGACAAGTATATAAGTGATAGCGCAAATATAGATTTTGGTGTACCACAGGGGAGTGTACTCGGTCCAAGTTTATTTCTCATCTATATTTTATTTTATTTTTATTTTATTTTATTTGGGTGGCTTACAGCTAACAATACAAACAATTATAATGATACAAAGAACGAAAAGCCATTTACAAGCCTCCACAGTTAGCAATAAACAATGTTGCACAAACTAATAACTAAGCTATAACTAAGCATAACATACTAACAAAGAATAGGACCAAAATACTATTAAATATAACTAATGAATTATACATTTTCACAAACAACAATGTTTTTAGACAAGGCAGTACTAATTGTCGCTAAGCTGCTTGCAAACAAATCAATTGATGGGTGTTCGTTCATTACAATTTGGTTAAATGCTTTGATTGAACGCAGCAAAAAAGAATTGCTACGGTAAACTGTACGAGCGTAAGGTGCACGTAGAAGATTTCTCATGCGAGAATGGCGTGGCGGCACATTCAGGGACAGCTTAGAAAGAAGTTCAGGACAGTCGATCCTTGATTGTGCTATTTTCACTAGGAACCGTATGTCTGATATATTTCTCCGAGTTACAAGTGGAAGTAAGTGAAATCGTACGCATCGTTCCTTGTAACTCAGATAAGGGATTTTAAATTTATAACCTAAGTATCGCGTGAATTTCCTTTGTATTCGTTCCAATCTGCCTGAATGCACTGCATAATTCGGATTCCAAATTTGACTACCATATTCGAGATGACTGCGGACGTAGGCACAATACAGAATTTTCAGGGTTTTCATTCTTTTAAATGAATTGGCATTACGGATAATGAATCCCAGGGCTTGGGACGCTTTTTTGGCAATATGGTCAACATGACACTCAAAGGTGAGCTTACTGTCGAGAACAACACCAAGGTCTCTGGTGACATGGGTTCGAGATAAAGGCTGATTTGCGATTGAGTAATTAAATATTATTGATAAGTTCTTCCGGGTAAAGGTGATAACTAAGCATTTAGAAATATTAAGATCTAATTTATTTATTCTACAATAGTCAACTAATCTAGATATGTCTGCCTGCAAACGTATAGCATCGTTTAGACTCTTAACCGATGTAAAGATTTTCATGTCATCTGCAAACATTAAGTGTTTAGAATGTTTGAAACATTCGCCGATGTCATTAATAAAGAGAACAAATAATAATGGTCCCAATAGGGAACCCTGCGGCACACCAGAGGGGATGGTTGACCAGGAGGACATAAATCCACTGAGGACCACTGCTTGAGTCCTATTTTGTACATAGGACGAGAACCATCTGTATAGGTCGCCTCTAATGCCCAAATCGAAGAGCTTCCTCAGCAGCGTGTCATGATCGATTCTATCGAACGCCTTGCTGTAGTCGGTGTAAATTGCATCGACCTGAGAACCATTATCCATATGCTCTGTAATAAAGTCTGTGAACAAGACCAGGTTAGATACTGTAGACCTTCCTTTCAGAAACCCGTGTTGTTCAGGACTCAAGCTAGAGGCCACACTGCTGTATAACTGATTATAGACTATGCGTTCCAATACTTTAGCTAGTAGACAAAGTTTTGAGATTGGCCTATAATTTTCAATTTTGTCTTTAGTCCCCTTTTTATGAATGGGCGATATAAAAGCTGATTTCCAAACAGAAGGCACAGTGCCTTCAGATATTGACCTTTTAAATAAAAGTGATACAGGTAAGGCTAATTCCTCAGCGCAATTAACTATAAACACAGCAGGCAAAGCATCTGGGCCGGCAGATTTAGTCAAGTCGAGAGATTTTAAATGTTTATGAACAGTCACTATGTCAATTTCGATTGTACTTATATCACAGTTGGAAGCACAGCCGGTCGAGCCACAGTTGTGACTTGTAGAGGAAGCGTCTAGGAAGGTTGTCCGAAAATAATTAGCAAAAAGTTCACAAATTCCTTCACCCGAGTCACTTCTACTGTCACCATATGACATACTCGACGGGAAATTGCTGTTCATACGTCTGCTTTTGACATATGACCAAAATAGTTTTGGACTAGTACCTATGGAGGACTCAATTTTAGTCATGTAGGCCTTATAACAAAGCTGTTCAATATCATTGGCTCTATCACGAAGTAATTGATATGTTAAGCGATCAGAAATATTACCGTAGACTTTAAGTTTCCTATAGTATTTAAACTTTTCCTTAAGTATCTTAATGAGCGCCGAGTTGTACCAAGGTGGATATTTAATTTTAATGAGATATGTAATGTATGTGTTAATAATTATATTAATGAGATATGTAATTTAAATCTATAAAATGGTCAAATAATAACTTATGCAGACGACACGGCAATTCTTTTCCATGCAAATACATGGACAGAGGTTGCCGCTCTTACAAACGCCGGGCTGAGAACAGTTCTTAGATGCCTCAACTTAAACCTACTTACCCTTAACGTAGAAAAAACAAAATACCTTATGTTCTCGATAAAGAAGGCTCCACCATCTGCTAAAGAATTGGTTGAAGTCCGAGCACACACCTGTAACCTAAACAATATCAGTGAATGCAGGTGTCTCCCTATTGAAAAAACAAACTGTATAAAATATCTCGGAATACAAGTGGACGACCAGTTAAATTTTCACCACCACGTAAAAACACTAAGCTCTAGGGTAAGAACGTTAATAACAGTTTTTAAGAAGTTACGCAGGGTGTGCGACCCGAACCTGTTGAAAACAATCTATCTATCCCTGTGCCAGTCGGTACTGGAATACTGTATCTCTATATGGGGGAGTACACACAAAACTCATCTATTAAACCTAGAAAGAGCCCAGCGAGCAGTTCTCAAAGTAATACACAAAAAGAACTTCCAGTACCCAACGGAGCAGCTATATAGGGATGGTATGGTTTTAACGGTTCGACAACTTTATATCAGAAGGGTTCTGCTTTTAAGCCATAAAGGCTCAACGTACGATCCGGAAAGGATAAAAAGCAAACGAAGGAAGGACCTCGTTTTCGACCTGAAACCGTGTAAAACAGACTTCTTCAGGAGACAACCGTGCTACATGGGTCCATACCTTTATAACAAAATAAGTAAAAATATACAATTACAAAACTTACCGATAAAAAACTAAAACTTACAATAGATAACTTCCTACTCTCCCAAAATTATGTAGATACTGAAAATATATTAAAAAGTATAAAATAAAATAAAAGCCACACAGCCATTTATAAACGCAAACACACACACACACATACACACATACGCATACACACCCACAACACACTCATACGCTCACTCACACAATATGTTCTTACTCACACGCATGATAGTAATAATAAATTAACAATATTGTATTACTTACATTTGCACCGCACCGCACTTGTAATGGCAGCTCGATCATGGTGGTGACGGAAGTAACTGGTGCTTATTAATAGCACAGGAGTACTCCTAGTTTAAGCCCAGTTGCACTTGTTTTGTATCTTGCCAGTAAGTTAGTCTATTATGGTACAATAATTGTAAATAGGTTTAAGTCTTAAACAAATAAATATTGTTTATTGTTATCCGCCGACCTAAAAACTCTTAAGATGGTGTACCTTGCACTATGCCAATCAGTGATTGGTTATTGCATAGTAGCGTGGGGTGGCGCTGCTAAGACTAGATTTCTGAGGGTGGAAAGAGCACAGCGAGCTATACTTAAAGTCATGACGAAAAAGCCCTACCGGTATCCAACAACTGAACTGTTCTCTGACTGTAAAGTACTTACGGCTCGTCAGCTTTATGTACTTAAATCCACCCTTAGAAAGCACGCAGGCCTTCCTCCTCTTAGTACAAACAAACGCACGTACGTACCACCAAATATACAACACAAAACCTCCTTCGCCAAACATCAATATTATATACTAAGTACTCATATCTATAAAAACATTAACAAACATCTCAATATCATATATCTAAACTCACATGCACTAAAATCTAAAGTAACAGAGTGGCTGCTCTTTATGGATTATGCCTACACGGAGTCTTTACTCACCTATCTTGTATAATACACTCACACACCTACACCCACACCCAAACACATACACTCACACCTACACACACATCACTCACACACACAACATACATTTCTATTCTTTTATACCATACAGTAGAATGACACAGTCCACTTGAGATTTAAGTTCTTGTTGATTAGTGACCGTAAACTACCTCTTAGTTATAATACAGGTTTACCCTAGCGTAAGAGGTAGAGTAATAATCTTGTACAGATTTTGCAACTTAAACTTTAAATGTACCTATACGTATTTCCTTTCAAACTCTGTATGTTTTTTTTTTTTTGATAAATAAAGATTTATTATTATTTATTATTTCTAAAGAAATCTCTTCCAGCATACCTGCGAAAGGAGATACTAAGAAAGAGATGTATACATAGTGTGTTAATAAAAGGAAAGAAAATGGAAAACAGATAACTATTTTAAATATAATATACAATACATAGATACCTACTCATAAATACAAAGAAAAACATATAACAATACTATACATACAATACGACGAAATGGATTACTAATATTATAAAATCAAAAGTTTGTGAGGATGGATGCATGTTTGTGACTCTTTCACCCAAAAACTTCTGAACCGATCTGGATGAAATCTAGCACACAGTTTATAACCTGGATTAACACAGAGGACATTTTTTATCCCGATAGTATGATCTTGTGGGTCAATATCAAACTCCACGCGGGCGAAGTCGCTAGTTATATCTAGTTCAATCAAGGAATTATTACCATCTGCGTGATGATATTATAGTAGCTTCGTCTAGTTTACTTCTAGATTCTTGACTGAGTTGAAGAATTCTTAACTTGCCAAACACTGCAATATTATGTTTACCAGTAAACAAAAACACAAGAAGTAGTTTTCATTACGATACTTTTTCACAACTCACCGCGAATTTTCGTTAAAAATAATAATGAAACAATCTCACATCCGTTTCCCAGATGCGACCACAGTGCAAGCGAGTGTTAAACTGCCAAAGTAATGGAAAAAAATTATCGTGCGGGTAGTTTGATAGGTAGTATCAGCTGCAGTGAGGAATAGCACTGTTTCAACTGCAAAACTTTGACAGTAAGTTTTTCGGAAACGACAAATGATGACAGTATACTGCTTAACAATAGCTAGGTGGACCGATGACCTGGTGAAGGTTGCGGGAATCCGCTGGATGCGGGTCGCACGGGACCGGTCAATGTGGCGACACTTGGGGGAGGAGTGGACGTCTTTCGGCTGATATGATGAAGATGACTGCTTAACAGCTGAGGTTTACTAATAATAAATTGAATGGGTGAATAAAAGGGGAGTAAGTTTTTGGGCGGGTGCAATTTTCAGTTGCATTTGAAGAATTAATTTTATTCAAATTAGAATCGAGAGTAACAACTCCACTCATTCCACTTCTGATGGATCATCAGAAGTGGAATGAGTGGAGGGAGTTCTTTGCCCAGGAGTATGATAGAACAAGCTAAGATAAAAAAGATTTTATAACATGTATTATCACTCTAAAACAGACTTTCAGTTTCTGACAGTTTTCCACGAAAAGGCTTACACATAAGGGCGTATGAAATAGTCCTCTCCGAGGACTGATTTATAAGTGTCCATTATGCCTTTTCTTTCTACGTATATGTGAAAATATCACCTCATGCAATGTAGATATAACTACCATTTTAGACCAATATCATGTTACATGAAAACCATGTTCCATCTTTTAATCTTCTATTTACAGCAACTATTTTTCTTCTTTATAACAAGTAAAATGTAACATACAAACGAGCATAGCTAGCAGCTATATACCTAGTTCTCACTCAAAACACTAGCATTCCTAGTACGTTACTTATGTTTGATGTTCACCGCACTAATTACTCTACCTAAGGTGCAGAGTTACGTAACCAATTATCTCTGTCTGCTCGAATACACCCTGTGAATGTGTTTTAAATAGCTCAACTAATTAACACTGAAATATCTCCAGATACCATTCAGCGTTAAAGCAAAAAGTAGGTAGTTATTCAGAAGGCCAACTTACTTTATACAAGTGAAAACAGGTGCAAGCATACAAAGACGCGTTCTTATGGTGATCCTCAAACAAAATAATGTTAGTGACGAGACCGTGGGTACGCCTCGTTCACGTCTTCTGGGAATGCGACTAGCGTTACTTGATTCATAAGACACACAATACACTCACATCGAGGATATGTCCCCCGTCGCGGTGACCAGTGACTTATGTCTCTAAGGTTACGTAGGAACGTATTGACAAGTGGCTACTTATCGCATAGAGGCTAAAGCGGGTTCGATACACACAGGGAGACTAGCGAGGCTTCAAGAGCTCAATGCGAAAGTTCATTTCACCTTACTACTCGTTAGGCGACTCGCTAGCCTCTAGGCGCTAAGTAAGCCTTTGAGTGCGTTCGTAGCCTAAGCAATTTATTTAATTTGTTTCCTCCAAATTCGCTATCGTAACTCGCACATCGCTTTTGACTGTACAACTTGGGGTCAAGTAGTAAGTGAAGCATGTTTATTTGTGCGTGCTTTTTAGGGTTCCGTACCCAAAGGGTAAAAACGGAACCCTATTACTAAGACTTCGCTGTCTGTCCGTCTGTCCGTCTGTCCGTCTGTCTGTCACCAGGCTGTATCTCATGAACCGTGACAGCTAGACAGTTGAAATTTTCACAGATGATGTATTTCTGTTGCCGCTATAACAACAAATACTAAAAACAGAATAAAATTAATATTTAAGGGAGGCTCCCATACAACAAACGTGATATTTTTGCCGTTTTGTCTAAAGTATAAATAATGGTACGGAACCCTTCGTGCGCGAGTCCGACTCGCACTTGGCCCGTTTTTTCATTGATTATGTGGAGTTTACCTTCTATAGCTATCTTCTTCACGTAAAGGATATTCAATGTAGCGAAATTAGTGTTAATAGTTTTGAAATTAAATGAGCTGGGATGGGACAAATAGGTGAGTTTAGTATTTAGTGTTATAGTATCATCATTAGGTAGTCTTTATTCGAATAGTTGGGTTTAATTTGAAACCGAAGTATATTATATTGGTGGTATTGGGACCAATTTAAGTTTCAGATCATTTGGGTATTAAAATGAACTCGTTAAAGTGAGAAATAGAAATAAATAAATAAATAAATAAATAAATAAATAAATAATAAATATAAATATAAATATTTATAATAAAAAGAAAATAAATCAATTAATAAATATTTGTTTATTTATTTAACACTTCAAGCACAAAGTACAGAGGCGGACTTAATGCCATAGGCATTTTCTACCGGTCAACCTTTGGGTGATGCAGAGACAAGCAGTGGTAGGTGTACATCTGAAAATAAAATAATTAATATTAAAGTAAAGTACAAGGACATAAAAATACTATAAATATATATCAAACTATTTATTACTGTAAATAGATATTCACGGATTAAAATAAAAAGACAAACAATAGTGAAAACATTACCGCTGTGATGAAACTGCCAGCTTCTTGCGAATGTACTCTCGAACTTTAATTTTGAAAGCTAAACGATTGGTTGCCATCCTGATTTCCCGGGGAAGCGCATTCCACAGAGAAATAGATTGCACAAAGAATGAACGGTGAATGAAGTCAGTACGGTGAGAGGGACAGTGAAGAACACGGTTTTGCGATGATCGCAGACTCTTAGTATGGTTGGCACAAATGTACTGAAAGTGGGGAGCAAGGTAACTAGGGGAACTGGGAGAAACAAGAAAAGAAAACAAGGTGGTTAGCGCCCTTTGCTCCCTACGCTGACGTATGGGCAACCATTTAAGAAGAGACCGGTACTCGGACACATGATCATATTTTTTACTGTCTAGTTTTCACTGTCTTTTAGGTATGTAATGTGAGCAGCGTGCACGGTTTGAACTTACTGTAAGCGATCAACATCGTGGTCCCATGCACTTTTCTTTGTTTAATTAATTTCATCACTAATGAATGCTCTCAAATCGGTGAAGGAAAACATCGTGAGGTAAACCGGGATGTTCCAGAACAAAAATACGGAGACATGTGACATCCACAAATTACGCGGGCTCAGTGCGAATGTGATCTACTCCCTCTCACTATTGTGGTTTTCACAACATACCGGTGAAGCGGATCTCACCTCGTATTGGCTTGTATGAAATCCGTTGATGCCTAACCCACGTACTCCGCCGGACGGCGCGGACGAGCGGCGCTCACCGCCTCTCCGCCCGGTGCACCCGCATATAAATCTTCGCCACCTCCCGATCGCGAATAGTTGAAGCTCTCTAGGTTGAACTGCGAGATGCTATTTCGAAAACCGACCGATCGTGAGGTCGAGTGATGTCCGTGTCGAGTGAGAATCGCCTTATGTAAATTGAATAAAAAACCTAAAACAACTGCATTTATTCTTTGCGATAGCTGACGAAGAAAGTAAAAGGTCAAACATTATACGTTTACTATATCGTAGGTGGTGATTTTGCCAAAGAGTTACACCCACAGTTGAACTAAAATGTTAAGGTAGTAGGCGTTGTATATGAATGTTAAGGAATTATGTATTCTTTTTCATTTGAGCAAGCAACTCTCGGTTCGTTAATAAATATATTAAACCATAAAGGTAAAGTATTAGATTTGATTTCAGCAATGCATAGGTGTTTTCATTTACTATCAAGAAACATTTTTTCGCAATGTACTTACCTACTCTGGAAACTTGTGAATACTTTTCACAAACATTTAAGCGCAAAAGCTCTATCAGTTATTGTCCTACATAGTTTATTATATACCTTACATAATGAAAATTTTCAGGTAATTCGTATCTTTGTAAGATGCAAACTTGTCCAAAACTCCGGCAAATTATGGAGAACGCAAAACCCGAATCTAATACTTTACCAAGCTTTATCCACCTGACTTATAAAGAGGCTTTGAAGGCCAAGGGCCTTAAATCTGGTCCGTTTAGCGTGTCGTGGACTGGGTCAGTCCCTCGAGAGTGGCCGAATTACCACTTCCACGCACGCGGGCTACTTGCGCTCAGTGGGCTAGTAAAATGGCGGGGATGGAGCCAGTAATATGTTTTTTAGTCTGTTAAAAAAACTTTCAGTCAAGGTCACTATAATATGCTATTTTGCACGCAGGACATTTAAGTAAAGCAAAAATAAATCATTGTTTTTTATAAGAAATATCAAGATTTTATTAAATCTTATTTATTGAATGTGTTTATTTATTTGTTTCAGATTTACATAACGATATATAATACTTTCCACAATATGTTATTTCTAGAAGTCTTATAAGTGCATATGGTAATATCTATATTTTAGATTTGAGTTCAAGTAACTAATCAAAATCACCAAAACTTACATGAGTTTTTTCGGTTTAAATGATATAGCGTATCTAAATCGGGCTTATTCCACAAATCCCCTCTATGAGAATTCCCCTCAGGGGGGAAAACTGAACTTTAATGTAAAAATAATCCAGAAAGTCCCCTATTCATTATGAGCTATTCCACTATTCACCCCTGAGAGAATCTTCCTCAAAAACTCAACCATAATGTAATAAAAAAAATGATAATTATTTTAATTTTTTATCAAGAACTGAACCATAATCGCTAGTCCTCTAGCCCACAGAGTAATGTCTGAATCTACCCAAAAAGACATTTGGGTTTTATTTAGTGTGAAATATAAATGGTTGTCGGAGGCCGTCCATATGGTGGGCCCACGGATATGGGGGCCTGGTCGAGGATAAAGATATGAGCTCCAATAACTTGGTGAAAAGATTTGAAAGGCTACGATTTTTATTCTTATGGGGAAGGAAATGGATTTTGGCTTTGCTACGTAAGGTGGAAAAAGGGTAGTTCTTACCTTTTGTAACGCTAAAGTGAAAGTTATCTTTGAGTAATAAAAGTTCTCTTCTTATCTATACTACGTACCTACTCTTGGTGTTACCGAAATGTTAAAAAGTGTTCTTGCCGTACCAGGCCAACGAAAGATGAATTTTAAATCAAGAGAGTATATTTTTCGACCCAAAAATTATTAGGGTTCCGTACCCAAAGGGTAAAAACGGAACCCTATTACTAAGACTTCGCTGTCTGTCCGTCTGTCCGTCTGTCCGTCTGTCTGTCACCAGGCTGTATCTCATGAACCGTGACAGCTAGACAGTTGAAATTTTCATAGATGATGTATTTCTGTTGCCGCTATAACAACAAATACTAAATATAGTCAATGGTACGGAACCCTTCGTGTGCGAGTCCGACTCGCACTTGGCCGGTTTTTTTTATCCTAATGGCGCAACGGTGGTGAGGCTGCCTTACGTTCTTAAGGTCCCGGGTTCAAATCCCGGTTGGAGGAAATTTTTGTGTGATGAGCATGGACATTTGTTTCCGAGTCATGGATGTTTATATATAATGTATAATAAGTATGTATTTAAAAACAAAAAGTATCTATGTAGTATATCAACTGTCTGGTGTCCACGACACAAGCCTCGTTGCTAGTGTAGCACTAAATGGCGCTGTGTGTTAATGTTCAGCGATATTTATTTATTATTTTCTTAGGAGTCCATCTACATTTTATATCAGGCGTTCAGGACTTCGGTTGAAATCTATTCTTGCTGACCGTCTATTCCGTTGTCTTATTATACTTTGTGTTTATCTCATAAACTATTAATTATGTTATTAAACATTCGAGGAAGTCGGTAAACTTTTATACAAGACATAGCTTCTGCCAGCGGCTTCACCCGCGTGAAGTTGATAATTGTCCTATGGAATCTTATTACCGGGATGAAAAGTATTCTATGTGTTAATTCAGGTTATAAACTGTCTGTGTGCAAAATTTCATCCAAATCCAATCAGTAGTTTTGCGTGAAAGAGTCACAAACATCGATGCATCCTCACAAACTGTAGCATTTAGGACTTTTACAGTACTAGAGCCGTCTTCAAGTTTGAAGAGTTATGGTAATTGAGAACGGTGCCTACCATCACATCTGATAGCCGTTTTATTAATCTTATTTCAATACCTTAGCTTGCGTTATCCCACTGCTGGACAAAGGCCTCTTCCTATAACTTCCAGTTTTTGGGATCCAGGGCTAATGTGGACGGCAAGTCACACAAAGATTAAAGTAATACAGCTATTAGAGGTGTTCCTGTACTTTCAGTCTCGAGTTAGCTATATTAAAAAATATATAATTATATTTCTAATACTTATGACATGACCATCAAATGATAAGAAGTACCTTTTGAGCACAAAATGTGTTTTATTAGGTAAGTACTTCCGCTCTTTCAATGTACATTGACATTACCTACGTGAGAAATTTTACAATAAAATCAATTTAAAAATTAACATTAAAATGAAATTCAAATCAAAATTTTAATTAATGACAGAATTAAATCATAGATACAATTAAATATATTTAATAATAATAATAAATCATTTAGGTTAAAATATCCATTACTGGACATCGATTTAAGGGGTGGGGAGGGAGGGAGGAGGTACTCCCTGTACCACCCCCACCCCGCGGAGCCCCATGGTTATGGAGATATGCATGGTTAAAGTTTTGAGGTTAAAATAATGCTATTTAGTTATTTAGAATAAAAATTTAGTATCGTTAGGCAGGAGGAGGGAGGGGGGAGATGCCCCCTGTGCCCTGGCACCACTCCCATGTAAGGCGACGCATCGTTCTTGAGAAAAACAAATTATATAAATTTAACTATTATGCTCTTGCATCCGAGTCGAGGGAGACCCGGTCGAGGGAGCCCCGCGAAGCGGGGCTCCTACTTCTGAATGGTTAATCCCTACTATATCTAAATATATAAAAGAAGAAACTGACTGACTGACTGATTGACTGACTGACTGACTGACTGACTCATCTATCAACGCACAGCCCAAACCGCTGGGTCTACAGATTCCAAATTTGGCAAGTAGGTTCCTTATGTGGTCTAGGGGTGCACTAAGAAAGGATTTTTCAAAATTCATCCCCTAAAGGGGTTAAACGGGGCTCCAAAGTTTGTATGGGGAAACAAGATTAGTTGGACTATTTTATTCGAAACTTCACAGGAGTGCTCCTATTGATAAATGAGTAGAAACGGGTTTCAGGTTTTTTCAGAATTCAACCCCTAAGAGGGGTAAATGGGGTGGCAAAGTATAAAAATCAATGCACAGCCCAAACCGCTGAGTCTAGAGATTCCAAATTTGGCAAGTAGGTTCCTTATGTGGTCTAGGGGTGCACTAAGAAAGGATTTTTCAAAATTCAACCCCTAAGGGGGTTAAACGGGAATCCAAAGTTTGTCCATACAAACTTTGGATTCCCGTTTAATTAAATTAATCTTGTAAAACAAGATTAATTAGACTATTTTATTCGAAACTTCACAGGAGTGCTCCTATTAATAAATGAGTAGAAACGGGTTTCAGGTTTTTTCAGAATTCAACCCCTAAGAGGGGGAAATGGGGTGGCAAAGTATAAAAATCAATGCACAGCCCAAACGGCTGAGTCTAGAGATTCCAAATTTGGCACAAAGGTTCTTTATGAGGTTTAGGGGTGCATTAAGAAAGGATTTTTCAAAATTCACCCCCTTAGGGTGGAACGGGAGTCCAAATATTACGTGGGGAAATAAGATTAGTTAGACTACTTTATTCGAAACTTAACAGGAGTACTCCTATCGATAAATGAGTTAACTTTTGTGTTTCAGTTTTTTTTCAGAATTCAACCCCTAAAGGGGGAAATGGGGTAACAAAGCCTGAACTTCAACATAGGTATTGTTTTTATGGTGAATTGGGTCGGGTGTATTACAAAAACAACTATTTTAAGATTTAATGTGGCAGACCTGAAATACTACCATTCCCTGTTGGGGTGCGATGGGGTTGAAATGTCTAAAAATCAATATGGGTGTCGATACCGAGATTATCAGGGGTGCTGATTACGAAAATGGCATTTATTTTGAGATCCAGATGATAATGATTGTGATTACGATGATGATGATTGTGATAATGGTGATTGTGATAACGATGATAATGATTGTGATTACAATGATAATAAGTGTGATAACGATGATGGTGATTGTGATAGTGATTGTGATTGTAATGGTGATTGTGACAGTGATGGTGATTGTGATAGTGTCGGTGATTGTGATGGTGATAGCGATGGTTGTGATAACGAGGACGGAGATTGTGATGATGATGATTCTGATTAAGATGATAATGATTGTGATTACGATGAAAATGATTGTGATAACGATGATGGTGATTGTGATGGTGATGGTGATTGTGATGGTGATTGTGAAAGTGGCAGTGATTGTGATGGTGATAGCGATGGTGATGGTGATTGTGATTGTGATTGTGACAGTGATGGTGATTGTAATAATGATGTAGATTATTGTGATTACTATGATAATGATTGTGATAACGAGGGAAGTGATTGTGATGGTGATTGTGATAGTGATGGTGATTGTGATGGTTATGGTGATTGTGATGGTGATTGTGATTTAGATTGTGATAGTGTTGGTGATTGTGATAATGATTGTGGTTGAGATAGTGATGGCGATTGTGATCATGATGATTGTGATTAAGATGAAAGTGATTGTGATTACGATGATAATGATTGTGATTACGATTATAATGATTGTAATGACGAGGATGGAGATTGTGATGATGATGATAATGGTTGAGATTACGATGATAGTGATTGTGATAATGATGATAGCGATTGTGATTACGATGATAATGTTGTGATACTGGTTTTGATGGTGATTGTGATGGTGATGATAATTGTGATAGTTATTCTGAGAGTGGTGGTGATTGTGATGGTGATAGCGATGGTGATTGTGATGGTAATTATGATGGTGATTGTGATGGTGATTGTGACGTTGATTGTGATGGTGATTGTGATGGTGATTGTGATGGTGATTGTGATGGTGATGATGATGGTGATTGTGATGGTGACTGTGATTGTGATTGTGATGGTGATTGTGATTGTGATGGTGATTGTGATTGTGATTGTGATGGTGATGGTGATTGTGATGGTGATTGTGATAGTGATTGTGATGGTGATTGTGACGGTGATTGTGATGGTGATTGTGATGGTGATTGTGATGGTGATTGTGATGGTGATTGAGATAGTGATGGTGAGTGTGATAATGACTGTGATTACGATGATAATTATTGTGATAACGATGATGGTGATGGTGATTATGATAGTGATTGTGATAGCGATAGTGATGGAGATTGTGATGGTGATTGTGATTGTGATAGTGATGGTGATTGTGATTGTTATGGTGATTGTGATGGTGATTGAGATAGTGATGGTGATGGTGAGTGTGATAATGACTGTGATTACGATGATAATTATTGTGATAACGATGATGGTGATTGTGATAGTTATTTTGATGGTGATTGTGATGGTGATGGTGATTGTGATAGTGATTGTGATAGCGATAGTGATGGGGATTGTGATGGTGAATGTGATGGTGATTGTGACTGTGATTGTGATGGTGATTGTGATTGTGATAGTGATAGTGATGGTGATTGTGATAATGATGGCGGTTGTGATAGTGATGGTAATTGTGATAATAATAATTGTGATGATTATGAAATGTGGCACATAGTTTATAACCTGGATTAACATGGAGGACACTATTATCCCTTTAGTATGATCCAGTGGGACAGTTACCGAACTTCACGCGGGCAAAGCCGCGGGCAACAGCTAGTAATATTATAAATGCGAAAGTAACTCTGTCTGTCTGTCTGTCTGTCTGTTACCTTTTCACGCCTAAACCGCTGAACCGATTTTGATGAATTTTGGTATAGAGATAGATGGAACCTTGGGAAAAGACATAGGGTACTTTTTATCCAGATCCCGATCCCGATCCCGGAATTATACGGGTGGAAACGCAGAGTGCAGTTGTGTATCGTATATCCCTACTAAATGAATTGTGGTATAGAGATAGATGGAACCTTGAAACGGTTGTGATCATTCAACATTGATGGTGATTGTGATGGTGATCGTGATGGTGATCGTGATGGTGATCGTGATGGTGATTGTGTTGGTGATTGTGATGGTGATTGTGATGGTGATGGTGATTGTGATAGTGTGATTGTGATAGTGAACGATTGTGATGATGGTGATTGTGATGGTGATTGTGATGGCGATTGTGATGGCGATTGTGATAATGATTGAGATAACGATGATTGTGATTGTTATGGTGATTGTGATTGTGATGGTGATTTTGATAGTGATTGTGATGGTGATGGTGATTGTGATGGTGATTATGATGGTGATTGTGATGGTGATTGTGATAATGATTGAGATAACGATGATGGTGATTGTTATGGTGATTGTGATTGTGATGGTGATTTTGATAGTGATTGTGATGGTGATGGTGATTGTGATGGTGATTATGATGGTGATTGTGATGGTGATTGTGATGGTGATTGTGACTGTGATTGTGATGGTGATTGTGATGGTGATTGTGTTGGTGTTTGTGATGGTGATGGTGACTGAAATAGTGATGGTGATTGTGATAATGATTGTGATATTGATGTTGGTTTTGATAGTGATGGTGATTGTGATAATAATGGTGGTTGTGACAGTGATGGTGGTTGTGATGATTATGAAATTTGGCACATCGATAGTTTATAACCTGGATTCACATGTAGGACACTATTTATCCCTTTAGTATGATTCAGTGGGACAGTTACCGAACTTTACGCGGGCGATGCCGCGGGCAACAGCTAGTAACAAAATAACCACGAAGGGTATACCCTTTTAACCTAATCTATCCGTGTCGGGGTACCCCAAGTCGGCCTAGGCAAAACTAGTTTGTTTAATTATTACAAAAACTCGATTAATCATTGAATAGTATATTATTTTTGGCGTTTATTTTGGATAATATTTGACAAATTAGGAAAAAATAGATTATTATAAAATAATTGATTATTTTTTAAAGAAAAACCGATTTATTTATAATCGATTTTGTGCTAAGAAAAAATAATCGATTATTTAATAATCGATTGTAATAATAAATCTGACTAGTACTAGATTATCTGTGAATCTGTGCTAAAAATGTGAAAATGGTGTATTAGTTCGTAATTGTATAGAAACTATAAATAATTAAATCTCATAAACCGAGGGCGTCCGCGTATTGAAAATTTGTAAAAAGCTTTCTATTTATGTGTACTATCTACAAAAAAAATATGAACTTCGAAACTCATGTCCAGTAATGGAAAGTTTATCCATCATTTATTTCAGATTCATCCTAAGATTACATCCAAATTTGTTAAAATCATCAATCAATTAAGAATCAAAATAAAATTAACATAATTCAAAATTCAAATCAGCATCAAAATTTAAATCAAAATTAAAAAGAATACCAAAATCAATTGATAAAATAATTTAGTTTAGTGTGCGTATCGTATAAGGTTTGTTTGTGAGTGTGTGTGGTGTGTGTGTGTGTTGGTGGCCAGTACAGTGCAGTTTACATACCCTGACATTTTGACTTGTATTCAAGTGACGGAGACAACACTATTACAGTTAGAATGAGCAGCAGTATCTCAGCATTAACGCTACTCCTGTCAGTTACAAAAACAAAAGAAACTTATGTTACATGAAAACTTTCCTAATAAAGCTAAGTGGTCCTCGCCTCAGGAGTCAGGTTTGATACTGCTTATCATTCTGCCCACACCACAAGGAAAAGCGAGCGTTTAATTTCAGTGTCGTGAAGTGAAACAAGGGTGTAAGGATAATAATTCCTTCTCACGTTTTCATTCCACTTTGGGGTCTGTTTTCTTTCGTATAATGAACGTCTTCGACTTCTTGGATGTCTTAAAATCTTAAGGTACAATTCCGGCAATGTCGCCATCTAAGGAATCATTTTCATAGGATAAGGCAGAGTAGCAGTGGCAGCCCGCCCCGGGCCTCTTGTCTTAGGGGGCCCCAAATGCCTCCGCGTTCCGCTGATCAAATCCTAAACAAGACTTTAAAAATGTTCTTAGTACCTACATAATTTCATCAAGATCAAAACATTACAGCCATCTATACTTTTTACGTGGTACTAATATTATTTTAACTTTGCTGAACGCGTCCAATACGCTGCGGGAATTCCCGTCTTTGTACCGGGTACTTCCCCAGGAATCCCTGAATGAATCAAGTGCAAATAATTCACTCTTGTACGCCTACATTTACGTATACATTCACTACATCATATTTACGTCGAAAAATAAACAATAAAAAGCTTGTAAAACTACATTTTTTTAAAAGCTGGGGGGGCCTCATTCATTCATTCCGCCACTGCAGAGAAGTCTTAGTACCACCCACATTTCGCCAGTTTTCTTTAAATCCCATGAAATAGAGGCCGAGGGTATTGCTGTGTTATCAGGTTCTTCAATGTGATTGAAGAACCTGATAACACTTTGCCGAACCTATGAATTGAATCCAGGACTTCATACTCAACAGTGCCGTTTGCAACCGCTAGACCAGCGAGGCAGTCGTTTTCATAGTTACATAGTAACTAGTCGTATAGCTGCGGACTCGTATTGTGATTAGCCAGTTTTACTGGTAGCGCTGTGGTTTGCGGCTGCCTTCGGAATTGTACCTTAACTTATTCGTCAAAAATCAGGAGAAGAAAATGTGAAGTGGGACATTCCCTTAAGGACATGCACTGACCTTATAGTGAAGTCCTCAAAAAGGTCAACACTTGTAACTGATGGCGCGCGCAAAAAAATGAATAAAGAAAAAGGCAAATAAAAACTGTATAGCAAAAATATTCATCTAGTCACTACAATTTTTTCATTTTGTCCACATTCCACACTACCTTTTTCAGCATATAGCATACTAAAGAGAGTGAAGTTACAAGATAGCTGTATGTTTACCAAATTACTTGTTGAGCTGTACCTACGAAGAATTGAGTAGTTTCTGACCCAGAAAAACGGTAGGGAGAATCAGGTCAGATAGGCAGACGCTCCGTGTAAAATACTTGTATATATCTGATTAGAATTGAAGCCAAGCCCCACATATTTAAGAAAAGTCAAGGTCACATGATAAGTTGGTAAAATTGGTAATAAATATGGTAAATGCTGCCCATTGCTGTAATTCTGAAAGGTCTTCATCTAATCAATTACAAGACCCTATAGATCTGCGGTTGATGTGCAAAAAGCCAACAAAAAACAGTGACCCAATGTCCAGCAACCCGCCTCCTAACACCTTCAGCAAATGATAACGAAATGATCTCTTAAGCACAGCAGTCCATAAGCAAACACGAAGTAAATTACAGTGGAATTATAATAAATTGGGACATTAGCCGTGGGGTGACGGATGACACGGACGTGGAACACAGACTAGGGCTGGGACAAGTTACCGGTAACGTGTGCCCCTAGACAGAATAAGACTCGTTTGATTAGATCAAGTTTCGTCAATTTTCTGGTACTTGTGAATGATGGATCTTCTAATAAAATTAAATAAAGAAAGAAAGAAAGAAAAAGCATTTATTAGCCCGCACAGGACAAAACACAAATACAAAATGGTTAAATTAACAGTACTTACAAATAGTAAAAATAAAAAAATAAACAAAGAGAAAAAAAATAAACATGAAATGAAAAAAAAAAAAAAAAAAAAAAAAAAAAAAAATGATGCAAGTGTAGTATTTGACGTGGGGTTTATGTCGTGTCGCGCGTTGCCATATATGGGCATAAAACGCGACCAATGTGACCTTGAGATGTGCAGGGCGCACGCACACCCTCTGTGAGAAAGACGCCGAAACTTGCATTTATGTCCGCAATTTGGTTTTAAAAAACACTTTTACCTCGTAAAAATAAATATTCTGTGTATTTGTTGTTAGTAATCTTGTAGCTTGACTGATAACTTGAGGAGCTCTCAACTCGACGGGCAATAACAAAGAAAGGACCTTGGGTAGTGCGCATAAAGTACTCAAACGGTCAGACAGCCATTAAAATAATAATGATGTTTTATTATGTGAGTCATCTAAGGTCAGAGGAGTGAAGTGTGTTTGGTATTTTTACAACATTTTGTCTATCAGAACATTTTGATTGGCTGACTCTTTCTATTATCACAATTTTGTCATCTAAAATTCCCACCTCCAACATCGGTTACCCCGGAAATCCGGCTTTTGGTAACCCTACTCCCCAGGCAGACGGGCGCGAGCGCGGGAAAATCCACCATTACTAAAATGGGGACGTAATAGTTCTGTCCCGGGGAGTTTATGTGACAACAGATTATGTTCGTTTTTCCGCATCTCGCAGTTTATCCTCCCGGCCACGAGCTTCACGGCTTCACGCCCAACCAACACGCGTGTTGTGACGACGACTGCGGAGAAACCTAATAAAAGAAGATTTTTGGAGTATGCAAAGAGTCAGGAATTAAGATCGCAGATTGGGCGCTTTGATGGACTTGCCTTATGTAATATTGATGTTCAAAAAGTGCTGATTATTAGGTAGTCTAATTGAGATAAGTGACTTTTGATTATGATTTTGACTGTTATTGTCACTTGCGTAGGCACGATTTTTACGAGAAGGAAACATGTCGCTCGTGCGTTTCGCGAGTAACACCACAGACAACCGCTTGACGCACGCTCAAGCGAACGGCTTGTTGCAACAACATCTGCGGAGTAAATGAAAGAAGTTGTTTTAGAGCTCTTCTTCTTAGTGTGTCTAGCACCACATTTCACAGTTCAGTTCGACGGTACTCACTCGATGTAAACAAGTGACGCTTGCGCGTGTCTCTTGACGCATGTCGTATCGCATGAGGTCGTGATCGAGGCCTATAGGGTTAGCAGTAAGCTATATACCTAGTGTCTATAGTTCTGGAATTACGGACGGCCCTTGTTTTGATGGCGTGTCTGTGAAGGGCAACTGAAAACCATGTGGGCAAGGTTGCACCCTAGCTCGAGCGGAGGTATAATTTGGTGATAACGATAATGAGGTAGGCTTTGTTTTTTGTTCTCCTTGCCAGCCGATTCAACTTGCAAATAAATATTAAATTATTATAAATGAAAAGGTTACGACAAAAAAAAACAATAATCGAATATTTAATAACTCAACTCAGTGACGCAACACTCAATACAAACGAATCATTTTAAAACAAAATGGAACCAGAAAACGAAATATTTGCAAGGGAATTCACGCCAACAATGTTTCAGTTTTTCCCCGTACATATCTACGGTAAAAATATTTTTTCAGTTGTAAAATTCTTTTTTGCAGACTAAACTTTTTACTGTCACTGACATACTGGCCTGAAATAACTGAAAGAGTTGTGTAACAGTGAAAAAAAAAAAAAGAAAAAAATATATTTTGCAATCACATTAGGTAGTTTTATTATTATTTTCGTTTCGTATTTTATTCCGACTTGCAAAACTTACTAAGGGTGATATTTCTAATGAAGCTGAACGCGATTTTGACTGCGTTCTGTATCATGATTCCAGAGGAATAATGAAAGAAGTTCAGTCGCAAGTACAGTGGGGCGAACCGAAAGACGTTGCGTTGGAAGTTCCCCACTAGATGGACCGATGGCCTGGTGAAGGTTACGGGGATCCGCTAGATGCGAGTCGCATGGGACCGGGCAATATGGTGACCCTTGGGTGAGGCCTATAGTGGACGTGTTTCGGCTAAAATGATGATGATGATGATAAATATAATAATATTTTTTTTTTAATAAAATAATATTTTTTTTTTTAAATAAAATAATTATTTTATTATTTATCATCATATTGATATCGCATTCAGTTTCACTGGCAAAATCCACTCTTAGCCAGTAGTTTGGGTACAGTAAAAATTAAGTTGCAGGCTTTGTAATAAAAAACCGACGACTACGTAAAAACAAACTTCAGAAAACCGAATCAAAAACTATAGTTTATAAAAACATCCCAACAAGCCACATCAACAAGTAAATCTCTGCAGCGGTTTCAAACAAAAAAAAACTCTTAGAGTTAAATTTATCTTAAGTCTAATAAAAAACGACTTTCTAAATGAGTCAGAGAGTTAGAAACTTTAGCATAATTCACCGCCTCGTTAGTAGCCGGGGAAATGGAAAATAAGTGTACAAATAAATGTTACTGTTTAGTGTATAATGCTTCGGTGGTTTTACACGTCTCCTCACAAGTTTCTAAGTTAAATAAAATTTTACGAGCGGGCGTTGGTGTGGGGATCATGGCTGTGAAGGTTGGTTAACTTGTTGGGCTATTTAGCAAGACTGGCTTTAGATTTCGGATCCGGTCATTAGTACGGACATAAAATGAATCGCAAACGCACCAGAGGTGACATGACGTGACCTACTTACAAATCTACCTACACTTACAGCGCACAGAGTCGTGATGTTTTGAGCTCGCAGCGAGGGCGACATGCGGTGTCTGATCGCAGCGAAGTTCAGACGTCCCGGAACTGTACGCGATTTATTGTGCCCAATGTAATGTTATTGTGTTAAATTGTAATTTCAAGTAATTTGTTAGTTTATAAAAGCAGTGTACCCAGTGTTTTTTGTTACACGAAACCCAGCTTCTTTTTAAGCCCTCGAAAATGGAGCCCTACACTGGGTTCCTGTTATTATTTGGTCTACACTACTGCAGGGTAGAAGCCTTTCTTTCCCCTTGACTTCCAGTTCTATAGATTCAGTTTGTCCAGACGGACGGACATAAAACTGAGATCTGTATGTCCCCAGCCATTCCCGAAGGGGAACGGTCAAATGAAATCAAACAGTTTATTTGTGATACACAGGTTACATTAAAGGTCTTACAATATTCAATGAGTTCAAGCTGTGATCAGCCTCATGGGCATACAAATAAAAAAAAAAATACATGGCATGCATAATACGGTGCATTGTTATTTTAACTGTGCCTGTAATTACGGGTATCTAAGAGTTAAAACCGGGCAAGTGCGAGTCGGACTCGCGCACGAAGGGTTTCCGTACCATTAATTATCTAAACAACATTAGACAAAGGCAAAAAAATCACGTTTCTTCAATGGGAGCCCCCCTTTTTAATATTTATTTTATTCTGTTTTTTGTTGTTATAGCGGCAACCAAAATACATCATCTGTGAATATTTCAACTGTCTAGCAATCACGGTTCTTGAGATACAGCCTGGTGACAGACAGACAGTGGAGTCTTAGTAATAGGGTCCATTTTTATTTACCCTTTGGGTACGGAACTCTAAAAAGCTTAGTTAGTCTTATTCACACAGAAGACTTAACTTAAACTAAGTAATGAATCTTAGAAAGAAAACAATGGTGTCGATTCTGTTGTACACAAACTAAACTTAATTTAGGCTATTGCTATCTTTTACTAAAAGCAGTGCGAGAAAAAGACGGCTATATAGCTATGAACTAAGTTAGAGATGTTAAACTAGTTTATACCTTGCGCTTCACCGTGTTTTTAGTCGACATGTTTTTACGTGCATCCTTAATTTGTATGGAAATATTAGTTCCAATTAAATTTGACATCTCTAAATTACGTCCGTCTCTTTCTCGTTTTATTAGAAAGATAAAGATAGCAATAGCCTAAATTAAGTTTAGTTTGTGCACAACAGAACCGACACCAATACTTTACTCTTCAATAAACTATATCTACGTGGAACATAAACTTAACTGGCTAAATGCGGGTGTATAAGTATACCGTCCATAGGGTCATCTCTGCATAGCTCTTCGAGGATTACAGGCGACTTTGGTATGCAACGTAAAATCCAAGTTTAGTAAATGATACGACATAATTCACATCCCCTCTTAAGACACGCAAAACACATCAATAAAATAAATACGCCATAACATTTACCGAGAGCCATCTTCACTCGCTCCTCCCGAATAAAGTCGAAAAGGAAAAACCGAGCCTTCAAGATATACGAGATCAATTTACTTGAAGCTCTTGTCATGTAATTACGTCACGCTCCCGGGAAGTCGCGTGATGTGCGCGTTTTCCATTAGTCGTGTTATCTGCGTCGTGTACAAATGCGTTTAGCGACGCATTTCTGTTTATCGCAAGGATAACAGGAGAAATAATGTCATCTGGCGTTTTTGGGTAAAAAGGACACGTTTTGTTGTTTTTTGGTGGCGGTGTTTTGTAGTTGCTCCTTTTTGCACGGACACGGAGTAATTGTGAGCTTTCAATTGTTGTCATGATGTGCTCTGACAATGGTCGAGAACTGTTTGATTTCTTGTTTAGATTTAGACTGTTAATTCATACGCAAAACAAGCAATGTAATCGCACTAAACGCAGTCACAATAGAGCAAATGAATTAGGAAGGATAAACATCACGCACAGAGGTCAATCCCCGGAAAGTCAGGAACGTTTATTGAAATGACGCGAGACGTCATGAATTAAATGTTGCGCTTGAGCATGGCAATATCGGTCATCGTCCTTTCTCTAATACCAGTAAAAGTATCTACTAAAACCATAATAGTACATTATGATATAAGTGCGGTAAGTTGAAAATTACAGCCGAGGCGATATTGCTAGCCCGAGCCGTAGGCGAGGGCTTCAAGAAAGCAGACGCTGTAATTATCAAAGCGCACATATGTCATACAACGTTTTATAACATATTTGCGAGGAAATAAATAAAACTCGGACTTTCTTAAACGAATAAATCTTTTACTTGTTCACAAATTAGCGATGCGCGCGCATCAGCGCTTTTTTATAAGGCAAGACACAAAAAACAGCCAGTATTACTAATAAAGTAAATTAATATTTTTGTGTTTTTGTTACAGATATTTATCTGTAACAAAAACACAAAAATATTAATTGTATTAATGGTTGTAATTTATTGTCAAAATTAATTAAATTAAACAATTAGATGTTTATTTATTATAATTTCATCTCCCAAAGTTAATTTTATTCATAAAATGTTGACCACTTTTCTGACATATAAACTCTTTGCTAAGATATAAAAAGTACCGTTCCTTTTTGACGGAGCATCTTGATAAACCGTGCGTTGTACATTACATTACTGCACAAGTACGTAATGAGATACATTACGATATTGAAATGGGTGAAATAAGAGACCCTTTACGAGCAAATGTGTTATAAAATATTAATTCAAGTTCGTCATCCACAACATCTGTATGTCCTACGAAAAACTTAGCGGTAATCACGTTATTACTTCAATATCGTGGAATTTAGTGCCGCCATCTTCTAACATAAGATTATTGGCTACGACTGTAACGTGCCTCAAAGTCGTGTCCAAGGCTTTTAGCTTGATGCCTTTCTTTGTTGTTATTATTATTGTTATTCTTGTTTTGTTTTTAAAAGGTCTGTTACGAGCTTAATGTTGTGTGTGCATTAAGTGATGTAGGGGCTGGAAAAGGTCTTATGGCCTTACTAAAACTAAGCGAAATCGAAATGAATATAAAAGACTTTTGTGTTTCTGAAGAGATATGACTGCCAAGGATCTACGAATGATAATAGGGACTAACTAAGGGCCAAGTTCACCGAAAAGATAACAGATAATAAGAATTATCTAAAAACAGCTGTTTAAAACACATTTTTGAACATGAAAATGTGTTTTAAACAGCTGTTTTTAGATAATCAGACTGTTATCTTTTCGATGAACTTGGCCCTAAGTCACTCACACCGTTTACAGACCAACTAACAAATTCTTAGTTGATTATTTTTAAGTTACTGTTTTGAACTCAGCGTAGAGAAGTTGTAATTAATCATTCAGGAAGTCGTCAACCAAGCATTCTGTACTTAAAACTAAGTAAATCCCCGAAAAAAATGTTTCTGTGAAACGCAAATTTTTGGAGTGAAAAATACATGGTTTAAAGTAGGACTCAAGTGCTCTCAAAATTTTAAAAGTGCAGGGATCATGGAGGCAATTAAAGTTAAATTATAACAAAAAAAAAACCTGTTTAAAAAAAAAGGTTGTGAAAAAGTTCTTTCAACTCCAATACCTCCGCTGTAGAAGGTTCCCAGATATAGTCTAGCTAGAACAAAAAAATATCGCAATGATATGGAGAATAAGTGCCTTTTGGCTTCGATAAATTAAGTCTTTGATATCCATTATTATCATACCTAGACCCGCTTGCACCGATATTCAATTTAAATCATCTTCGAACTTACTGAAACAGTCAGCTGTTAGAAGTTAGTGATAAGCGTAAACAACATGTATCCTGAACTCACTACAAACATAAATAGAATAATATTCAATAGAGGGACATCTGGTACCGCTAGCAGAACAGATGTACAGTCTGGGTCTTTTCCGCCTGACCATTTTTTTTTTTTTTTGCTTAAAACTTGCGGAGGCGCCGAGCCACACCCCCTTAAAGTTTGGGCCTATTAGGAAAGCCTCAACTTTGGCGCGCAAAATAACAATAACTCTCGTTTGGCGTGCGTCGTCAGTGCGCTCGGCCGATTCGGTATCTTTTCATTCATTATTTCTATACAAAGTCAACGGGGCGAGGCTAGAGAGCGTTTCTATGTTGCGAGTGCAAGCAAAAATAAGCTTAGTGGTGGTCAGGCGGGAGTGTCCTCGATAGTACAAACTATCATTTAGATTTAACTTCGCCCTTATGTTTATCGGTTGTTATTCCACAGGAACATACCACCGGGATTTGCACTATCCAGTTTCCTTCTTCCCTGGCGTATTATAGTACAAGTGAGCAAAATTTTATCAAAATCAGTGTAGTAGTTTAGAAGTCTATACTGGGGTGGGGAAAATGCACGTGTCTATGGGCTTATATTTAAGTGAAAGAGTGAGAGATCTGTTCATTATCGACCAATAGGTCTTCCAGGAATTTTCAATTAATTTTCTTGAAAAAAAAAAAGCACTGATTTCACGATAATCGTAGGCTTGGTTAAGTGAAGAAGATCTCTTGTAGCGGATTTTGCTGTGTAATCTTGTTGAGCGTTAAAAACTTCGTCAGCAGTTCTAAAGCTGGGCTTAAAATGGGCGACCCTGACTGTCAGTTTTAGGCTTATAAAGTTAGTATGAAGTTCTAGATAATTACAAGTTTATAATCCAAATGACTGTCTTGTTACCGCGATTCATTTCTGCTAACACTGATTTATACGATGCGATGCTACAATTGATACAATTCAAGCAACAATAAATTTTGTATACAAGTTTGCATACAACAGTATATAAACTTCATTCTTTTAAATGGGGCTTTAGGGTGCTTGTATTAAGATACACTATCCGAATCTCTCTCTTTGATTTTTCGTATTCTTGTGCGTTTTCTATAATTATTACTTGCTTCGATGAAGAAAGACATCGTGAAGAAACCAGCATGCCTGAGATATATTATATTATAAATCTAAGCTCATTTTTTCCAGCTGACCCTACAAAAGCACACAACACAATATGGACAAAGTGCTCTGAAATTACTTGTGAAAGTTTGGGCGCTGTTTAAATACCACTCGAACGTTTGGATCAAAGGTTCATACATACTGTAGGTACACGTACAGTCAGCAGATTGAACGGCGCGGGTTCTGTAGTTTTGTATGCGATTTCAACTCAAGCAAATCGCGACACAGAAGTGTTGCGAGTTGCTTGAGTTTAGTGATTTGAAAATCGGAATTTTTGCTGAATTTTGTTTTAGACTAGTTGCTTTAATATGTTATTTTTTGGGTGAAAATGTGTCATGATTCTATAATCATGACTGTGATAGGAATAACCATGTTTTATCCCATGATAATACATGGTTATTCCTTCACAGTCAAACTTTATGACTTAGATACGGGAACCTGTCCTAGTGAAATCGTTCTAAGTAACGTTTATAGATTGTCTCTGCCATTATTCTTTGTATTAAAGTCAAACTAAACAGACACATTCCTGTTTGATATGTCAAACCCGTACCTTCCAATAGATAGTGTAATCATTGCTATGTTATTGATTTCTCTTAAAATAAACTCTTAAACTGATTTCCCCCAGGAAAGATTTTAGTGTTTGATACGCTATAAGTTCTGTCAAAAATAGCAATTAATAGTATTTTTTTAGTACATTAAGGCTATACTGCTTTAGCAAATATTAAAACAATGTGCTGTGCAAATGTCCTGGAGATTTAATAGGTTCTCTATTGTATTACCTAACTTTTTTATTCATAATTTAAAGTGCCATAACTTTTTTTGTCCTAATCATCATTTGTCCGAATGATAACTTACCCGAACTTAATATCACATAATATCACATGCCATAAAATTGAAATCCCTAAGTACAATATGCTCTAAACCCGTTTGTCATAACTATTACAATCAATAATATACAAAACACTTAAAATCGTTTTCAATAATAGTTATAAATCCTAAATAAAAAAAAAATGTTTAGATCTTAATAATATTTTTAAAACAAACCGGTATGTTCCCAGACGTTCCCAAAAGGGAACAGAACATTGTTGTTTTAATTGTGTACCTCGATTGTGTATCGGGTACCTACAGTAAAGTAAGTATTACTTAGCTTTTGCTATGCTATGAAGTTCTCTCAACACAACACATTTTTATACAATATTGCTCTTATGAAATTTGTAAGAATTAAAAAGTAGAATCATCATATCGCAGAAAGTTCATAGTTAGAATCTTCTTTTGTTTTGGCATACATTTCATATAAGTAGTCACTAAAAGGCAGAAAATCAATCAATCAAACCGTCAATCATTATAAAACAGTTGAGTGTGAACATAATTATGTGGATTTTATTTTTCCCTGTAATAAGCATGCAAATATGTAAACAAACATGCAGCAAGCAGGAAGCAAGCATGCAGCAAGCATTTAGCAAGCATGCAGCAAGCATGCAACAAGCTTGCAGCAACCATGCAAGCACGCATACAGTATGCAAGCAACCATGCAAGCGAGCAAGCAGCATGCAGCAAACATGCAACAAGCTTGCAGCAACCATGCAAGCACGCATACAGTATGCAAGCAACCATGCAGCATGCAAGCGAGCAAGCAACATGCAGCAGGCATGGTTTCTGTCACGGCTCCGGCGCTGCGGAGCTCCGGCGGTCCCACGCGAGCTTATCGTCGCAGATGTGTTTAACGCTCACCACCGCAGCTTCGGCTTGCTGGCCGGCTTCGCCGGCCAGCCTCAGCAGCGGCGGCGAGTGTTACAACCACCTGCTCCTCAACTCGCGGGCCGCCTCGCCCCTCCGCGCCTACGCGATTTTAAATTACACTCTAGGGGTAGGGCAGACAAGACTGCGTGGGGTCGGATTTACAGCGATTCGTTTCTGTCACTAAAACCTAATTTTTAGCAAATGTTTTAGGACCAAAACATTTATTACACTTATATGGACATTAGGAATAATACACATTATATAATATAATACTTAGGATAATTGACTTTATGGCATATAAAATTAGAAGATTCAATTATTATAGTATTCGATATTATGACAGAACAGTTTTAGAAATAAAGATAATTATGTAAAACAAAATTTCGGGATTTTGAACATTATGGTAACTGAAGTTTATAGCAAACGTTTTATGGATACTGATTTTCGGACAAAAATTTTTAGGAGATATAAGGGAGTACCGATTTAATACTATACTGACGTCGTTTCAGTTGGCTCCCTTTAGTAAGCAATTAAACAAAATAAACGCGCGTCATGCGGGCGTTCTGTCTGAACTCACCCTAACTTATTTTATGAATATTTTTGATGAAGTTTTAAACAAATGTAAGTAGAGTAGGTGCTTAAAGTTTTTACGTGTATAAGTAATAAACACATTTGCACATACATTTGGCTTATAAGTACTTTGAGTACTTTTTGAATAAGTTAGTACCTATTTGTGAAAGTGAATAAAATATTATGTTAAAGAGGTGTTTTTGTTTGTATATTTTAAGGCTTATTCCATTTTTGTAGAGTTCATAACTATTCCATTAATTTACAGTTTTGATTAATCGGGTTTGAGTCACCTTGCCTATCTTATAACATGGAAACCTACTCAATGGATATGCAGTATAAGTAACTAACTCATGAATATTTTATTTGTTTTTCTTTCAATCAACAAAGCATTGATTTAACTCCAAGGACATTTTTGTAGAAATCTTCCATGCAAAAATATTATTAGTGCTTAAATGTGGGAACATTTAAGCGGTTCTGTTTAACAGGGGGCTCCCCTTTTGCATTGCCATCTTCCGCGCACAAATTCAAACACCCAGGCTTCTGCAGAGCTCATAGAACAGTAACACTTACAACCACCAGAACAACGAAGCAGACAGTTTTTGTTTCTTTCGGAATCTGACACAATGACCTATAGCGCAGCGATTTCAGTTTCAATTACGATTTATTTTCAACCAGCCTGGCCCAGGCTATTCACCGTGTTACTCAGTTTTAAATGGGTTATTGAGGTCAGAAAGGCACTCTCCAATAAAAAACTAGTACTCATTTGCATCTAGTTCATCACGAGGAGCTCGACATAATAACAGCCGCTCGGATCGATCTTTAGGTTAATCCATGCTTGCCTAGGTTGGTCTGTGGTTGGATGACCACCCTTACATACCGAGTTTTCTCCGTGCCTCGAAAAGCACGTTAAGCTGTTGGTCCCGGCTGTCATTTGTAGATCTTTGACAGTCGTTACAGGTAGTCAGTGGCCCAAAATGTCTGACAACCAGTCTTACCAAGGGGTATCGTATTACCCAGTACTAACTGGGTTGTGGAGGTTAGATAGGCAGTCGCTGCATGTAAAATACTGGTATTCAGCTGCATCCGGTTAGACTGAAAGTTGGAAAAAGGCTAAGCTAATGATGATGATGACTTTGATCGTTTTCAAAAGATATTAATCTATGTCACTACACATCAAGCCTTAAAGAGAACACAAAGACTTTCGCTCGTCATATTTTCAGAGATAAGCTTGAAATAACTTTTCTCTTTAGTCCGAAAAACCTTTGATTTAATGATAACATCATCCCGCCGCACAGTGGTCCTTTTCTCCGCTACCCCTAAAATCATAAATCACTCAGACTAAATTCAACCAAGTTAATTTTCCTCTCATTTGCCTCCGAAAAAGTCAAAGCATTAAAAAAAGTTTCGTAATCGCAACAATTTTTAAAAGTCGTGACGAGTTTAGGGAAATATTAAGTTACTGAGTGTCTTCACGCGGTTTAATTCTTTCTTTAGGTCAAAAGGCAGAGACATCTTGCTATGATATTTAGAAGTTTTTGAATTATGAATGATATTTGATGCATACCTATTAAATTAAATCATGATAAAGACATGAATGAAATGAGTGCAAAATACTTATTTTTGAAGTGACTCACTTAGAAAGGTTCATTATGAAAGGATTTACTGCGCGCCAGAATATGGTAAAACTGGCCAAGAGCGTGTCGGGCCACGCTCAGTGTAGGGTTCCTTAGTTTCCCGTCCGTCACAATAAGTGTTCCCACTTATGAGTTTAAAGGTGGGTATCCATTATGTACAAATGCTTGCATATACGAATATACTACAAACTTAGTCCAGAAATTATTTTGTACAACTTTTTGTCTTTTTTGTACAAAAACTGTTGTTTCCATCAAGTTCAAAATGATTTTCCTAGAAAGTCCTTATAAAGTTCTACTTTTCAGATTTTTTTCATATTTTCTAAACTTATGGTTCAAAAGTTAGAGGGGGGGGGGGGGGGGGACATTGTTTTTTACTTTTGGAGCGATTATTTCCGAAATTATTGACATTATCAAAAAATGTTTTTAAGAAATTCATTTTTAAATACCTTTCCAACAATATATCACACGTTAGGGTTGAAATTAAAAAAAAAAAACACTTCCCACTTTACATATAGGGGGGCTACCCTAATAAAACATTTTTTTCCAATTTTTATTTTACCACTTTGTCGGCGTGATTGATATACATATTGGTACCAAATTTCAGCTTTCTAGTGCTAACGGTCACAGAGATTAAGCGAGGACGGACGGACGGACAGACATGGCGAAACTAAAAGGGTTCCTAGTTGACTACGGAACCCAAAAATGGTGTCTTCGCAAGTATTCCGTAATGGTAACGCAGTAGGAAATGTAGTTTTGTAGATTTATCTGAGAAAACACAAAACTAATTTGAACTATATACTTAAGGCCCTTCTAACCCAAAATTAGCAACTGTGCGACATTTGTGGTGGTTCAAACTTCGTTTGAAATACCTACTGTTGGAATAAAGTTTCAGCTTGCACAAAGCGGTTGTTATGTCAGTCACTGCGGCCGAATAGTGCGAAATGAGTGGTTTTTTGTGATTTACAAAAAAATTATTGATTGGACTAAAAAAATAAAACACAGAAGACCTGCTTTATAGATGCTAAGTTTCATGATCTAATTTGAAGTACTTTTTGAATACCAGTGGTTTATTGTTCGATTTGGAGGTAACTTTGGATTTTTTTTCTATCGAGAAAAAATTATGGAATCGTGTTTTCGTCACACATAGAACTTAGCATTAATCCTCAACTTTACCATATATTTATTCCAAAATTAATGCTGCAGTATGTTAGGCGTAACGGAGGATCATGCTAAGCCATTTGAGGGATATATAGCCCATAAGGATTTGCAGAGAACATTCCAACGCTCAGTTTCTAACAACTTGTGAGTCTGACACCTCTTTTCCTACACAAAACAAGTCACCGTGCTAGCGCTTTAAAGAAATATTAATCGCACGAGAAAAAACCTCAGTTGCAGTGAATTTACAAACGTCCTCAACAGAGAACAGTTGACATAGCGCTGTATGGTAAGCGCTTTATTATTTTCAGAGATAAGTATGTGGTTTGTGAAGTAACTCTTACAAATTTTGTGTCAGTGATGGATGCGCTTTTTTATCCACAATGGTGTTACGTTTTAAGCACTGGGGTGGAAAAGTTTTTTTAGGAAAAATAAATGTTTAACCCTACGATAATATAGAGTGTCACAAATTGTTGCTATGAATTCATTATTGTTTCTAGACTTACCAGTGTTGTTCATATCATTTTTACCATGTGTGTTGGTACTTATTTTAGTGTGTAACAGTTTTGTTGCAAGTATTAAAAACAGTAAGAGTTTGCTAACCGTTTAAATAGTAAATGGGCTTCCATCTTGCGCTGAATGTCCTGACACCTACGCACTTGACTATCAGCGAGCGGAGTTCACCTAGCTGAGTTTTGCCAATATATTTGAAGAAAATTTGCCATCGAGACGCTAAGATGAATAAAGAAATATGAAACGGAATTACTAATTTCAGATTTCAGGTAAACTACCTTAGTTTTCATATTATGTATGTACCTACAGTGGCAGAGCAATATTGTTTTTTTTTTTTCCCAAAACTACCGACTACACAGCCAACCTAACAAATTGCCAATGCAAACTTTTGTTATTCACTCTAGTTTCCATACCCCACTAACGACTGTCAGTAAAAAGTTCCTGAACAACGAGGCATCATCAAAAAACCCTTTCGCACATTTAAAATGTAAAATACACCCAGGAGCTTGACAAAGTCTAGATAGAGTTTAAATATTCAGTTTTTTGGGCTGCTAAGTATTTATACAGGAATTAAATTAGGACAAAAGGTTCATTTTATATTACATACTTGGTAAAATTATTGAGCACACCTGGAAACTAATGTAATCAATTGCTAAATTGGGACTTGCTATAGTATAAAGTATTAAATGGTTTGTTGGATGTGATTCCACCATACCAAAGTCACGAGAGAAGTGTTAAAAGACTAGTGACTACGCTTGCAAAAACGTCTAGAGCTTTGGACCTTGGACCCAGTAGCGCGTGACGTCGTGCTAATGATGTTATAGACTTGTGTCTACTATTATTAATAAACAAAAGAGTTTGTTTGATCTCTTGAAACTGTCACATTTGAACTGAGCATGTGATAATAGCTCTTTATGAGCCCATCGGCGGGCGGATCAAGTTTTACATTAAAATCAAATATCACGTATATAAGGTATAGATACTATGTAGATTGTTTTGTAAAATAGAATTCTCATAAAGGGACATGTCTATGTGACCATGATGTTTCTGCCCTCTGGTTACGATTAATGTTCAAGATTGAAGTTTTGCAAGTTTCACTGTACCTATGTTTAAAAATAATATCTACATTACTTACATTAAACGTGGTCGCTCACAATGGGCCTCATCAAGAGGCTTAAAGTCACCCAAAGGGCAATGAAGAGGGCTATGCTCGGAGTTTTCTTGCGCGATCGAACCAGAAATGAAGACATCCGCAAGAGAACCAAGGTTACCGACGTAGCTCGAAGAATTGCCAAACTTAAGTGGCAGTGGGCAGGGCGCATTGCTCGCAGAACGGATGGCCGATGGAGCCGAAAAGTTCCGTAGTGGCGACCGCGAACCGGAAGACGTTGCGTTGGAAGGCCTCCCACTAGGTGGACCGATGACCTGGTGAAGGTTGCGGGAATCCGCTGGATATGAGTCGCACGGGACCGGTCAATGTGGCGACACTTGGGGAAGGCCTATGTCCAGCAGTGGACGTCTTTCGGCTGAAATGATGATGATGATGACTTACATTTCCTATTTAAGAACCTATTTTAAACCTAGCTTACCTACTATAACTCAAACAGTGAACCTTCTGTCTTCATACTCATGTTATAGTAGCGTGAACATTTATTTTAGCAGGCTTTTGTCTAAACGGTGTTGAAATTACTCGGCACTTCATTTAGCGCAAGTTACAAGCATGTCACTGTTAACACGTATCTGATTCTGTGAGGAGAGTGCTGTCACGACGCGTGAACGTACTGTTTACTCTGCTAATTACTTACTACACGCTCTGATTTGTTCTTTTTGACTTTCTTCAATGATAAAAGGTTTTTTATAGGGATTGAGATAGTACCTAGTTGGTTACTACCTATGTGTATGTTATTGGCAGAATAGTAAATAATACTAATGAGGAGGACCTCGTGGCTAAATAATAACAGACGCTCGGGGGGACCTCTAGGTTAAGCTGCACTTGCCTGGGTTGGTCAGTGGACGGGTGATTATACCTTATATTGTATAACGGGCTGGTGTCCGCAACTCCACGTCAAAGCGCGTATTTTGCGTATGGGTTATAGGGAACGTGCACAACGACGGTGCTGCCAACTGGCGTCGCCAATCCGAATCTTGTGCTCTATTAATGCTTGACATTGACTTTTCTAAACAGAATTAATTTTATAGTGAAAATTAATTAACTAATCATAATGCATTGTTGCATTTCTGGTACCAATACATCTACAACAATGAAAATAAATCTATTAGCGTAAAATTCTATTACTTTCCAAAGAATACTACTATCATACCATGTTTTGGTGAAAAACGCAAAAAACCGGCCAAGTGCGAGTCGGACTCGCGCACGAAGGGTTCCGTACCATTATCTATACATTAGACAAAACGGCAAAAAAATAACGTTTGTTGTATGGGAGCCCCCCTTAAATATTAATTTTATTCTGTTTTTAGTATTTGTTGTTATAGCGACAACAGAAATACATCATCTGTAAAAATTTCAACTGTCTAGCTGTCACGGTTCATGTGATAACGCCTGGTGACAGACAGACGGACAGACAGCGAAGTCTTAGTAATAGGGTTCCGTTTTTACCCTTTGGGTACGGAACCCTAAAAATGGATAAACGCAGTAAAGAAAAATATTTGAAAACAATTTGTTTTTGTTACACTCTGCATTGAAAAGGCCCTCAAAATCAACTGTCCATGCAAACATACCAGAACCATTTATACTTCACCATACACGTGTTCTACTAGACCGTACTAAAGTTCACACCGAATATCCCTCAACAGTTAATCAAAGACTCCACATGTACTCATAATATAAACATAGTTATACCCACAATAATGTTTTTAGTTGGCTGTACTCCTTTGGGTTTTTAAGTTTTGTATCTAAATGCTACGGACTGCATTTTATTGATTGCTTCATCAAATGATTGTGAACTAATTGATTTATTAGAGCCTGCAGATACTGTTCTCGCTGATAAAGGATTCCCTTCCATTATAACATGTGTTGAAAATAAGAAGGCTATCTTAGTTATGCCAGCCACCATGTCTTCATACACCACAATTTTCATCAGAAAGTAAACGAAAGATATAAAATTCATATTATTTAACATTTTTAGTACGCTGACGATCGTTATTGATAGACCGGAACTCATATTTTATACCTTTTAGCATATTCAAAAATAATATAATTGATGAGACAATTTTGTCTAAGTAAATTGAAAGCACGATGAGAAATGATAAGTTTCCTTTTCTGTCCGCATAGTGTCTCTTTTGTCAATTAGTGCTGCCTCCTATAGTTCCTGCACGTTTCCTATAATCAATGCGGATTGGTAGATGTCACTTGTCTTCGAATTTTTGGTCATAGGTCATGCCTCACGATGTTTTCCTTCACCATTTTGAGAGCAGTGGTGATGAAATAAATTACACAAAGGAATGCGCCTGTCTGGGTTTGAACCTACGACTTACTGTTCGTAAGTCGGGGCCGCCACCACTGGGCCACCGCTGCTCTACAAGTGATTATCCCTTACAAACCAAGTTGCCTCCGTATAAGCACGTTAATTCATTCGTCCCGGCTGTCATCTGTAGATTTGTGACAGTCGTCACCAGTAGTCAGTGACCCGAAAGTCTTGACAACCAGCATTACCAAGTTTTACCGTATTACCCAGTACTAACGGCAGTGGAGGTCAGAAAGGCAGTCGCTCCATGTAAAAATACAGGTATTCATTCGTATCCGGTTAGACTGAAGCCAACCCTAATATAGTTGTTAAAAGGCTAGGCAGATGATGATAATATCAATTTTAATGAACCTAGAAAATAAACCAAGAAAAGCATGCAGTATGGGTAAAACTTTAATGTCATGTATCTAAATATATAAAAGAGGAAACTGACTGACTGACTGACTGACTCATCTATCAACGCACAGCCCAAACCGCTGGATCTACAGATTCCAAATTTGGCAAGTAGGTTCCTTATGTGGTCTAGAGGTGCACTAAGAAAGGATTTTTCAAAATTCACCCCTAAGGGGGTTAAACGCCTAAAAGTCTAACTAATCTTCTTTCCCCATACAAACTTTGGAGCCCCCAAAGTTTGTATGGGGAAAGAAGATTAGTTAGACTATTTTATTCGAAAGTTCACAGGAGTGCTCCCATTGATAAATGAGTAGAAACGGGTTTCAAGTTTTTTCAGAATTCAACCCCTAAGAGGGGGAAATGGGGTAACAAAGCCTGAAATTCAACATAGGTATTGTTTCTATGGTGAATTGGGTTGGGTGTATTACAAAATCAACGATTTTAAGATTTAATGTGCAGACCTGAAATGCTACCATTCCCTGTTGGGGTGCGATGGGGTTGAAATGTCTAAAAATCAATATGGGTGTCGATACCGAGATTATCAGGGGTGCTGATTACGAAAATGGCATTTATTTTGAGATCTAGATGATAATGATTGTGATTGCGATGATGATGATTGTGATAATGATGACGATTATTATGATGAAGATGATTTTGATTACGATGATCAAGATTGTGATTACGATGATGATGATTGTGATAATGATGATTGTGATAACGATAATAATGATTGTGATTACGATGATAACGATGATCGTGATTGTGATTGTAATGGTGACAGTGATGGTGATTGTGATAGTGACGGTGATTGTGATGGTGATAGCGATGTTTGTGATAACGAGGATGGAGATTGTGATGATCATGATTGTGATTAAGATGATAGTGATTGTGATTACGATGATAATGATTGTGATAACGATGATGGTGATTGTGATAGTGATTTGGATGGTGATTGTGATGGTGATGGTGATTGTGATGTTTATTGTAAAAGTGGCGGTGATTGTGATGGTGATGGTGATTGTGATGGTGATTGTGAAAGTGGCGGTGATTGTGATGGTGCGATGGTGATTCTGATGGTGATTGTGATGGTGATTGTTACGGTGTTGGTAATTGTAATTGTGATAGTGTTGGTGATTATGATAATGATTGTGATTACGAATATAATGATTGTGATGACGAGGATGAAGATTGTGATGATGATGATTGTGATTACGATGATAATGGTTGTGATTACGGTGATAATGATGATAGCGATTGTGATTACGATGATAATGATTGTGATAACTATGATGGTGATTGTTATAGTGATTTTGATGGTGATTGTGATGGTGATGGTGATTGTGATAGATATTGTGAGAGTGGCGGTAATTGTGATAGCGATAATGATAGGGATTGTGATGGTGATTGTGATTGTGATGGTGATTGTGATGGTGATTGTGATGTTGATTGTGATGGTGATTGTGATGGTGATTGTGATGTTGATTGTGATGGTGATTGTGATGATGATTGTGATGGTGATTGTGATGGTGATTGTGATGGTGATTGTGATTGTGATAGTGATTGTGATAGTGATTGTGATAGTGATTGTGATAGTGATTGTGATAGTGATTGTGATAGTGATTGTGATAGTGATTGTGATAGTGATTGTGATAGTGAATGTGATAGTGATTGTGATAGTGATTGTGATAGTGATTGTGATAGTGATTGTGATAGTGATTGTGATAGTGATTGTGATAGTGATTGTGATAGTGATTGTGATAGTGATTGTGATAGTGATTGTGATAGTGATTGTGATAGTGATTGTGATAGTGATTGTGATAGTGATTGTGATAGTGATTGTGATAGTGATTGTGATAGTGATTGTGATAGTGATTGTGATAGTGATTGTGATAGTGATTGTGATAGTGATTGTGATAGTGATTGTGATAGTGATTGTGATAGTGATTGTGATAGTGATTGTGATAGTGATTGTGATAGTGATTGTGATAGTGATTGTGATAGTGACTGTGATAGTGATCGTGATAGTGATCGTGATAGTGATCGTGATAGTGATCGTGATAGTGATCGTGATAGTGATCGTGATAGTGATCGTGATAGTGATCGTGATAGTGATCGTGATAGTGATCGTGATAGTGATCGTGATAGTGATCGTGATAGTGATGATAATAATAAATTGTGATGATTATGAAATTTGGCACATACATAGTTTATAACCTGGATTAACATGTAGGATACTATTTATCCCTTTATTATGATTCAGTGGGACAATTACCGAACTTTACGCGGGCGAAGCCGCGGGCAGCAGCTCTCAAACAACTCGATCGATTTTAAAAATTATATCATCATTAGACAGCCACGTCTTTACTGAGTAACATAGGCTATATTTTGTATCCGTACTCCCAAGGGAACGCGAACTACGCGGGTGAAACCGCGTGACGTCCGCTTGTTGTTCAATAAATAGGTAGTTTACACATATTCTAATCAGAGATAAGATATCACGTTTTTTATATAATCATTAGAGGCAGAACAGTAAAAAAATATTGGAATTATAGATCATGTTAAAAAAGATGTCCACTTTATAGGTATTCAATTGACTAAGACCTATGTGAAAACTGATTAAGTAGCCTGCTGCGCAAAAAAATAGGCCTCAATCTACAAGATTTTTCCACTACTTCTCTCTGGCAATATATCAAGAAAAAATAACCCGAAAAAAATAACAAAACATTTAATCATAATGAAATAGTGTCTGTTCAGCAGAGACCGAACATAATCCAAGTCTTAATGTCTGGCAGGCGACGCGACAGGCGCGTACTAGTCTAAATAAAAAGATGGCGGCCGCAACAGACGTCACGACCATGCTAAGCTTTAATTTATCACTTCGCTTATGGTAGGGGGGCAAGGTTCAAGATTTTGTGAGTTTTTTAAATAAAGTTATGGTAAATTATGAAGGGAGGGAGCCTTAAGCCCTGCAGTGACATAGGCTTAATAATAATGATAATATGGAAAAAAAATCTTATTTTTTTTATTTTCGGTTAATCAGAAGTATGACAATCTAGTTTATGCAAGTAAAAACGAATCTTCGGAAACATGACGATGAAAAACAAATAATAGGCAATTTTATTTCAACTAGTGTAATGCTCCCTTGAATAATAAAACTTTTTTTTTATATATTATTGTTTTTTATAGCTCAACGAACCTTTACCATCTCCCGCGAAGATTTTTCAATACTCGCTCACATAACAAAATAAAAGTTGCTCAAAAATAATATCCCCTGAAAAATATCCAACATGGCCACCATACTTTGCACTACATTGTGTGTCAGAACATAATATCATGACAAAATTTAGTGCAACCCGCGGCCCGTTGATTTAATCTTCAAAAAATACTCTTTTCACCCCACTGGGTTTTTGTAAAAATAAATATTAGGATGGCCTCACACAGAGTGTATATTTATAGAGACTTTAGTATCGCTTCTGACTCTAAGGAATTTCTTGTAAAATACTTTTTGAGCTTGCAGTGGAAAAATGATAAGGTAGGAATTTAATTAATGGAAAAATTGCTTTTTTTCTTATGATCGAGGAGCAGACGAGGTTGGGAAAAAAGGCGTAAGATTTTTGTGAACTTAGTTATGAAATAGTTCCACATTGGACGAAGAGAATATACGATGGGAAATTTTTAAACTGTTGTTTCATACATCATGAACACGTATCTTTTCCAAAATTACATAAATCAATGGTGTAGTTAGAACGATAAACATGCAAACGTATTTACTAACGTTAGTAGAGGCCAAAAAGTGAAGACCTAAAAACGATATTTTACGTATCTACTGTTAAATAAGGGCTCATTTACGGAGACGCGTCGCGTCGTACGGCGCATTGTGCGTTTTTTCCGTTTACGGAGAGGCGGCGCGTGCGGTGGCCCGCGTTATCACACGCCCAAACACAAACATTATGGCAATGTACGATGTTGTTTTCGGAGACGCGGCGCGTGGTGCGGCGCGTTGCCCGCGGCGTTAAGTCAATTTGTCGATTTTGACTGCGCAACAAATCAAGACCATAGGGCTTAATTAATTTTTAATTAAAATATACAATATTTAATTAAGAAAATATACACCTACCTTTCTAAATTATGACTAATAGAATTTTGATTCACGTAATATGTAAATGAAAAAATAAGTATTATAACGCCGGCGTCGCTTCACGTCGTCGTCGACGTTGACATTGTGACGGTAATCCCAACAAAGTAACTTTATGTGGTGATTGCGTGATTTGGTATATTAAAATGTAAAATTTAAGGAAACCGAGTAGCTTGAATATTATTATTATGTTTGCTTTGATGAATTGGCAAGATTGTAGTAAGAAAATGTGGGTGAATTATAGTATTTTGTGGGCCTAACGAAAACGCGTAGATTAAACGTATAATTGAATATAGTTATTTTGCACGTGGCTATGCTCGGAACTAACGGTGACATCTTGTTTATTCAATACTATTTCCACAAAGAATATTTCGTTTGTTTTCGTAATGTTTTAACAACAACCTCCTAGCGTTGAAAGACGAAAATTTTGCACACTCATTTTCCAAAATGTTACAGGAGGGAGAGCTGCATTGTATGTTAAAATCGTTAGAATTTACATTAGGAACTTTTTCTGGCTCGTGATAACGCCGGAAAAAAGTATCTGGAAGGATATGGGGAGACCTTTGCTTAGTCGTGGGACATTCAAGGCTAATAAAAAAAAACATGCGGGGCAGTCTTTAGGGACTGCCGATAGAAGTGAAAGTAACTTGTGAATCCATACATTTTGAAACATCTCCCTTCTCTCCCAACCCTCCTCCCCCAAACCCCTTCCCCCAACCCCCTCAGGCCCCACCCCAGTCATAGCACTGCTACGAGTTGTGGCCCGCGCATGCCTAAGTGGTTCTACGTCGTAGCGGATCGGCTACGAGTGCTAGGGCACTCGTAGCCGCTACCGTACCTCACAGCACGCTTTGTAAAGTGTTAGATGACGATCGTTCAATGTTTTCCTTTCACCCAAAAAGCGCTCAACGTGCCTAAAGAAGTTTTCAATTCAAAAAACCTTTGGGCCGCACGTTCGTGCTACAACAGGACCATAGTTACCCCTGATACTGTTTTGTCAAAAAATTCTATTAGCATTTGGCTTAGAAGGAAGTGAAAGCTTATACACCGGCTAATGAAGATGGATGAAAGAATGGCGTTAACCTTAAAATTAGAATAATGTTGATTATCATTTGGGTAAACTCTAATTAAAGTTGGCTCTCTTTAAACCCCTTGTGTACGCCTTGTACTTAACTGCCGTTGCAGGACGGAGGATAAATTATTAAAAAAAAACCGGCCAAGTGCGAGTCGGACTCGCGCACGAACCATTAACCGGGTTCCGTACCATTATCTATACATTAGAGAAAACGGCAAAAAAATCACGTTTGTTGTATGGGAGCCCCCCTTAAATATTCATTTTATTCTGTTTTTAGTATTTGTTGTTATAGCGGCAACAGAAATACATCATCTGTGAAAATTTCAACTGTTTACGTCATGTGTCATGACTGTTGAGCATTCTCATCTATTATGAGATTTTTGGTTTCCGCACTTAGTCTTTAGTGGACTATTGTGCGTGAGCCATGGTGGCCGTTACTCCAACCAGCCCATCTCCCTCCAGAAGCAGATCAAACTTCCCGCTCTTCTCAGGGCATCCGCAAGTGATCTCGGTGTTCCAAGAGTCTCTTCGCGAATCTGGGTAACGCCGGTGCACTCAAGGAAAAGGAAAAAAGGAAATCCGTCAGGAATTTTACAGTAGCTGTCAGGGAGTGTCAATTGGTGCCCGGTTGATGGCAATAGGCTCGTCCCTTTTACATCGGACTTAAAACACAACTGCCGAAATATGGGTGTTAGGGACACCTCTGCCTAATCCTTTAGTGATTACAGACGTGATGATAAATAACTTTATAAACATTTTCATGGCGATGGACGACAGTGCTTTCTTACCTAATCTATTCGTTCCACCCGCAGAACATCTCCTACCTGGAGATCAATTCCTCTGGAAACCAGGAACTCCGGGCCCAAGCTAGGGAAATCTTTTCAGGTGGAAACATTGAGCTATTACTACTACGTCTATACGTAGTAGTAATAGCTCAATGTTTCCACCAACTTCTCTTCTCTTCTCTTTTCTTCTCTTTCTTCTTTTCTTTTTCTTCTCTATAGAAGACAGCGCGAACAAAATCTGTGCGTAGTGCGGGGCGCGCGGGGGGCAGCTAACCCCGTATTTATATGTGTTCTGTAACGAGCAAGTGACTACTCAGTCGCTGCAGCCTGCAGTTCACTCGAACTGCAACCGGCTGACAGCAGTTGAAAGGAGCACAGATTTTGTTCGCGCTGTCTTCTCTATACGTAGTAGTAATAGCTCAATGGGTGGAAACTTGTCGTTGTTCCACAAAGTGGGCGCTCAATATCGAATCCTGGTTATCCTTTTGTCTTTACAGGAACTGAAGGACGCATCTGAAGACGCTAAACTCGTAGACCAATTTTCAACTAATAAATGCTCAAAGCAAGGTGATCCCGCATGGCGTATTAATAGTATGAATAGGTAATAAATACTTTTTGCTAACGCCCATTTTTATTGTCGAGAAGAAAAAAATCTGAACTTTCACAATTGTCAAAAAAAACGTCATGGCTTAGAGCAAAAATTAAAGTTGTTCAAAAATTTCATTTTTATAAAAACAATCATGTTTTAACAAATAAACACAAGTTCTGTGTTTTTCATAAACATTTTTGTTACTGAAAATGGGAGATAAATATTATCAAAAATGGTCGCCAGTGATTCGAGATTTGGTGAGTCTGATTTTTCCTTTTTTTTTCTTTGGATATCTTTGCCAACTTGAGTATTCTGATCACGTAGTTTTTAATTGATAACATGTCTTTTGAATTATGACAAATCGTGCTCTATTAGTTCACAGCATAGATAGTGTATAGTTTTATAAATACAGAAGGTTCACTTATGGAGTATGAGTGTAAAGTTTCGTTGAGCTCCTTGAGTTATAAGTCGAGCTAAACGTTAACTGACAAATTTTAATGCTTGCACTGACTGGACAGGTCCACTCAAATCTGTATGGTTGTTTCTTCAAAAGACCATCTCAGACACTAATCTGTATAGTCCTCATGTGAATTGAGCAAGATTGTCTGGACTTTAAAAGAGACTATGACCTCTGAGTTTGTTTCGGCTGTTTCTTCTCAGAGTAGTCAGGTACGAAACACCGGCCCCATCTAGTTTTAAAAAATGACGTGTAAAAGTGTTTGTAAAAACCTACTTGCAAAATAAACATCATTTATCATTTATCAAAGATACGCTTAACGAAGCGGAAAAGCACTTGTTCTCCCCGTCACAGTGATATTTTTTTTGTTCTAGACCATACCTAACTAGGGAGATATTGGTGGTCAAAGTTCCAACGTTTTCAGAAGTTTTATTTTAAATTCAAGTTTTTGATGTTATAACTTTTCTTTATATACCTCTACGACCTCCGTAGTTACATTGAGTCCTACCTTAGAACGTGATTTTTCACCAAAAAAAAAGCAGTTTACATTTTTTTTTGGTAGAGTCAAGACACTTAGTTTGATATACATAATGATTGGTTGACGGCTTCGTAAAGTGTTCGATTACACCCTGAACAGGTTTTATCACGATTCAAAAATTAAAAAAAAAATCAAAATAGTTTATTTCTTTAACAAGATACACACTTAGTTTGTGATTGGAGCCTTCTTTTAAGCAAACAATGCCTGTATTAAGTAGGACTTTAGTAAGACTCCGCTCTTCCATAACAAAAAGAAAAAGAAAAATATTAATAACATTATTTTATCTTAAGTAATTAGACAAAATTGGCTTTTGTATAGTTTTGTGTGTGTGTTTGTGTGCGCGTGTATGTGTGTGTATTGTGTGCCTGTGTGAGAATATAGGTTATGTCGTGGGTTTCAAGACGATGTTTTCTTTCGTCAATGTCAGTGATGTCCACTCTAATTTTTCCCAAAACCAAAGCATGTTCAGTCTCTGACAAAAAAGTTGACCTTCTGTGTTTATTATACTTTGTCAACGTTAAATTATGTGGTATGTGACAGAGATCGGTGTGTAAGGAAATTACAGGGGCACGTTAATGGGGCGTTTTTCCTCTGTAAGGAGGAAGATGGTGCGTTTCCTGGTAAATTGCGTTTTCGTGCGAAACGGCACGTTGACGCTTTGTTGGATTTAAGCCGTTAATTGCTTATATTAGGCTCGTTTTGAGTTTTAGAGTGGGGACATGTTTTGTTTCGCTGTATTAGGCTGATTTTCTGCTATAATGTTTAGAGGGGAATTTGTAGCAGGTTTCTAGGTTAAATTTTATTCTAAGAAAATTCTTGGCGAATTATTTTATTATGTTTTAAAGGTTGATATAAAGTTTGTAAAGATGTATTGTTATAAATCATTGCTAGTTATTTTTTTATAGCGTCGTATCTTTTGTTTTCAATGAAGGCTTTATTGCTGGATAGGACTCTTTCTTTTTTATTTACACCAGGCATTACCTAAATCGTCTATATGGTGTCGGACGTAAGTGCTCGGCCAGAGTGGAAACGCGGGTGCGGTGCGGGCGCGGTGCGATGAGCTCAAACATTATGAACTTCATTGGAGTGTCCATAGTGGGCACGCGGGTGCGGGCTGCGGTGCGGGCTAGTTGGCGTGGGCCGCACGCGAATCGCATGCGGGCAGCTCAAACCATAGCTCGTTCATACAAGTGGCCGCAGTGAGGGCGCGGGTGGCAAGTGCGGGCGCCAGGGTTACCAACTCCCAAAAATATTTACCCCTCAAGCTAAGTCAAAATTCCCACAATTACTTGAAAATCCTTTTTTTTATATATTTTAATTCACAACAATAATATATTTAACCATAGCAACAATATTTTTTTTTTAAAGATAGCGCTGTTTTCAATTAAAAACGTGAATTTTTGTTTTACTCCTAGTTGCCATAGTACGGCTCGAACTATGTAGTTTGAGAACCCCGGCGTCTCAAGCGCGCGTGCGTGCTCAAGTTCATATGTTTGAGTATGCCGCCCTGCGCCCGCTCCGCGCCCTCGTTTTCAGTCTAGCCCAGCACTAAAAGTACCCCTAAAAAAATCACATCCCTCTTATTTACCCCTTAATTTGGGGGGAAAATCCTTATGTTGGTAACCCTGGCGGGAGCGGGGATCTCCGAACCCGCGCCGCTCGCCGCACCGCGCGGCCAGTCTGGCCAGGCAAACCGCGCGCGTTGACGCACCCGCACCGCACCACGCACCGCGCTCCCACGAGCACTAAAGAATAGCACCATCCCATATCTTCCGGTGGGTGTCGTTAGAGGCGACTAAGGGACTTACCAGAGAATGGGCAGTGCTTTTTTAACAACCGTACTGGGATCGCCAACCCGCCTGCCAAGTGTGGCGATTATGGCAAACCCCCCCTTTGGGGGAGGCCTATGTCCAGCAGTGGACGTCTTTCGGCTGAAATGATGATGATGATTACCTAAATGTAATGCCTGCAATGTTTCGTTAAGCGCTGAGACTTGAAAATCCGACAGTGAACTTTTACTCAAACGGGTGTAGGTAACTCACTACACTGCTAGAACTGAAGTATCTTAGAAGATCTATTATCTAAGTTAGTTTTTTACAAGCTTTTGTTTAACTTGCAATGTTTGTGTTTGTTTGGGTCAAGCTTGCAACTGAATTTTAAAACAGTTATCGTCAACCGATTGAGCTGAAATTTTGCATACACGTAATAGTTTGGATGACAATGCATGGTTAGCGTTTACGTCGTATTGGATTTAAAATGACGTCACTTAACGTATTTTTTTTTCTCATGAATCTGATGATTGTAGAATCTGACAAATATAGAATCTGTCAAATGTAGAATATGATGTCAAAAGTAGAATCTGTCAAATGTAGACTAAACGCTCCTAGCGGACTACTTATTTTTTAATATTCTTATTTACTTATTTTTCCTATGATATGTGTATCAAATGAAAAGGTTTGCTGAGCAGAATTAAAAAAAAACGTCACACGCATGTTTAATAAATTCAAAGTTTTTTTACTATAATCTTGTTTATTGACTACTTCAATATATCAGATGTACATGTGATATGTGTATCATGTGATACAATGTATCACTGCTTAGCTACAATATATCAGATACAGATATACGTATAGATGGCCTTATAACCCAACTCACAAATTGACTTACTTAATAAAACGGATAGTGTATTTTCTTCATATCGTAGAATAACATTTATAGCTATGCTTAAAATATATTTGTCACGGAAGAAGTATTTTTTATGAAGATAAGCAACATAAAGTAAATGCACGGTTTCTGTGGTTGATGGTTGTTTCTGCAGTCGTTTCTTATGTTATCTTTATGAAGAATGAGCGTTTATGCTCGCTTGAGCGTCGTACTCAATTATATAAGAGGATACGACAGTTTTGTATGACTTCATAATATGTATTAAAACGTTTTTGGTGAATATTCTCAAACGTGGAAGGATAATTTCTTTAACAAAAAATACAAGCAAAACAAACCAAAGTCCTTAATCCTTGGATTTATTGTTTAAAACGCAAAAAAAAAATATTCACAGAACTGACTTCGGGTTGATCCAAGGATCGAAGGCTAAGCTACGCTTGCAGAGGTTGGTCTGTGGATGGGTTACCAATTGACCATCCATGTCATATCGATACATCTTCGTGCATCGGAAAACAAGTTGATCCGTTGGTATCGGCTGTAGTTCTAATAGCTTGTGATCTGAAAAATGCAGAGATCAGTGACATTGCAGAGTTGTGTTCAAGTCTGCAAACTGACGCTTACTATATTTTGTTTGCAGACTGCCGCCTAGACAGAAGTCTGCAAACGTTGCTGACAGGCGCCACTGATGTCATAGGAATCGTGGCCAACAACATGTACCCAAGCCACCTCCAGTGGCAGGGGGATATATTTGGCACTTCTGTATGTAAAATAGTTCACATTTTTTATATGTCTAATGCTCTGAATGAGTGAAACTCTGCAATGTCACTTATAGTCTGCTCATTTATTTCACAACTCTGCAGATATACTAACAGTATGGCTGCGTTTCTACCAGAGATACATGTGAATATGTGTAGAGAAGGCTATGTGTAAAATCTATCTATCTTCTATCTCTATCTATATAAATAAAAACAAAAGGCCTGACTGACTGACTGACTCATCAACGCCCAGCCCAAACCCTTAGACCTAGAAAGCGGAAATTTTGCACAAAGGTTTCCTTTATAATGTAGACAAGGAATAAGGAAGGATTTTTCGAAATTCAACCCCTAAGGGGTAAAATAGGGGATGAAAGTTTGTATGAAAGTCCGTCAGTTTTAAAGTTAGGATCTTCAAATTTTGTGTTTAGGCTGATAATTAAAAAATAATTTACACGTGTCTCAGCGTTTTTCATAATTCTACCCCCAAAGGGTTAATAAGGGAGATGAAGTTGTTTATGGAAAGTGCTTAATTTTCGAAGTAAAACTCTCAAAATTGATTATCTAGGCTTATGGTTGCTGGAAGCTAACGTAACGGTGTTTTTAAAAATGTAACCCTTAAAGGCGTGTAAGATGAAAAGGGGGCTTTATCTATACAAATAAATAAAATTGAAGTGTCTGTTTGTTATATTAAAATGACCGCTTTTTACTACATGCATATGAATGTGTATAGGGTGCATATACCAAAATAAGACTTTTTACAATTTTTGTCTGTCTGTCTGTCTGTCTGTTTGTTCCGGCTAATCTCTGGAACGGCTGGACCGATTTTGACGGGACTTTCACCGGCAGATAGCTGATATAATAAGGAGTAACTTAGGCTACTTCTATTTCAGAAAAAAAAACTTTATAAAAGAAGAAGAAACCGACTGACTAATTGACATATCGACGCACAGCCGAAACCACTGGGTCTACAGATTCCAAATTTGGCAGGTAGGTCTCCTATGTGGTCTAGGGGTGCAGTAAGAAAGTATTTTACAAAATTCACCCCCTAAGGGGCTAAAATGAGGGTCCAAAGTTTGTATGGCGAAACAAGATTAGTTAGACTGTTTTATTCAAAACTTCACAGGAATACTCCTATCGATAAAATGAGTAAACATTTGTGTTTCAGGTTTTTTTAGAATTCAACCCATAAAGGGGGAAATGGGGTGACAAAGTCTGAAAATCAACATGGTTATTGTTTGTATGGTGTATCGGGTTGGGTGTATTACAAAAACAACGATTTTAGATAAAATCAAAATCAAAATAAAATCAAAGCATTTATTTCAAGTAAGCCAGTTACAGGCACTTTTGAATTGTCGAAACAAGATCGAGATCCAAAAGATGGCAGATTCGACTTCTATACAGGGTTATTGTTGATTTATTGTGATGATTGTGATAACGATGATGATTATTGTGATTACGATGATACTGATTGTGATAGCGATGATGGTGATTGTGATAGTGGTTGTGATTGTGATTGGGATAGTTGATGGTGATGGTGATTGTGATAACGACGATGGTAATGCTGATTGTGATGGTGATTGTGATAATGATTGTGACAGTGATAACGATGGTGATAGTGATTGTGATGATTATAATTGTTACGATTATGAGATTTGGCACATAGACAGTTTATAACCTGGATTAACATGTAGGATACTATTTATCCCTATAGTATGATCCCGTGGTACAGTTACCGAACTTCACGCGGGTGAAGCCGCGGGCAACAGCTAGTTAACCAATAAAATCGCTTCTTTTGCAGAGCCTGAAACTTACATTTTTGGGAAATAAATCTTTACTCATTTAAGTTAAATTGGTTATAGTAGCCACGGAGTCCGGATTTTACCTTGCTGATGGCAATAGCTTGCCCTTATTTACTTAAGCACTATTGGCTCGATGTGGGTGGACTATACATTTACACCTCTACCTAGGCCAGGCCTACCTATTGCCAGGCGTGAAGTTATACGTATATTGATATTATTCTGTCATGTTCCAGTTCTGTGTTTCACGGGCATCATGTGCGGTAGGTCAAGGAGAGAGCCGTAGCGTCGTGTGTGCTGTCAAGGACTGGCTGCGAACACATGAAGAAGCACAGGTAAAATTACAAGTGATATAGTAAGCACTAACTTTAGTAAGCACTAACTTTAGTAAACACTAACTTTAGTAAGCACTAACTTTAGTAAGCACTAACTTTAGTATGCACTAACTTTAGTAAGCACTAAATTTAGTAAGCACTAATTTTAGTAAGCACTTACTTTAGTATGCACTAACTTTAGCAAGCACTAACTTTAGCAAGCACTAACTTTAGTAAGCACTAACTTTAGTAAGCACTAACTTTAGTAAGCACTTACTTTAGTAAGCACTAACTTTAGTAAGCACTGACTTTAGTAAGCACTAACTTTCCTATTCAACACTAGTTTGTATTGATACCAGTAGCTATCGATTTATACAGGTAATAATATAATAACACGCGTGACAGCAACTTGCAAAAAAAAAATGGTGTCAGTTAGGCAGCAAAGATATTCCAATCCTTTTCATTGACATCTGTAGAGCCGTTACGGTTTAAAAAGGTTATTTTCTGTTAGGGAGGTTGTCCAACAAAAGTTGAGAAATCCACATGGCGTTTGACGAACAATGATTTTAGTCTGATACATTTTTTTAAAACTATTCTGTAACTTCTGGACAAAAGTATTCTACCATTTATTCCTTCATTTCTGAATCTGTCCTGTTTTGTGTGTCACGTCAAACATCTGCACGATGACCGGTGGGCAAAAGTCTTCACACAATGGGTGCTTAGAGATAGACGGCGTCGCAGAGGCTGGCCCAGAAAGAGGTGGCGTGACAACTTGAACGCGATTGTTGGGTCTAGGTGGCGCGGGACAAGAGGTCTTGCAACGACTTGGGGAAGGCCTTTGCCCAGCGGTGGGACAGTATGGGCTGTCCAGTTCGTCTCACCACCTCCTTCGTGTTCTATCGCGACCCCGTCTTACTATCTTCTTATCATGTTTCAGGTAATGATAGCCAGTATCCTGGTGGTGGTAAGTCTATGGTGGCTGGTGCGAGTTGTCCTCACACTGCTTATAAACCTGATCTGTCCGTTATTGGTCGTCATTCTAGCAGTGGTTAGTATATATTTCTGTTGATTGTGGATTATTTTAAAAGCTTATTTTAACTTTAACCTTTTGACGACCATACATACGCCATTGTCACATATTACGTGATAAGCAAGGGCGTGTCCTGTACGCCAAACGACATAAATATGTGACAAAATGGTGGGTGAAATGGTGGCTTGGCGTGTAGGGCACGCCCGTGCGTTTATGTTTAGACGTTTAAAAGGTTAAGCTAGTGGGACCTTTTATGAATCATTCAAAATTAAATTAGCCCTGACGAATATTTGTGGTAATAATCTTTAACATAACGTAGGTACTTAAGATTTCTCTGAATTGTTGCACAGTCACTAAATTTTGAACTGCGTGGACCAAATAAATAATATTGGTTAATTTCCACAGGTATGCGTGCCCCAACTACGAGCGCCCCTATTAGGTCAAAACTACCCTCTACTAGCAAACTTACTAAGAAGCATATTACTGAAAATGGCAGACAACATACGAAATTTTTAAAAATAGAAATTATATTGAAGTGAAAAGTCTGGAGTCTAAATAATATATACATCTAACATTTGATTTTTACAATTATGCTTTTATTTTTGAGATGGTTATTGCTTGATTTTGATCTTGACTTGGGTAAGAACTACTAGCCTTTCCCAACTATGTTAGGGTGGGCTTCCAGTCTAACCGTATGCAGCTGAATACCAATATTTTACATGGAGCGACTGTCTATCTGACCTCCACAACCCAGTTAGTACTGGGGAATAAGATACCTCTTGGTAAGACTGGTTGTCAGACTTTTTGGGCCATTGACTACCTGTAACGACTGTCAAAGATCTACAAATGACAGCCGGGACCAACGGCTTAACGTGCTTTCCGAGGCACGGAGGAAACTCGGTATGTACTGGGTGGTCATCCATCCACAGACCAACCTAGGCAAGCACGGCTTAACCTAAAGGTCGACCTGAGTGGCTGTTATTATTTTGTCACGAGCTCCTACTATTACTACTTTAGACTAGTAAGAAGTACGTTAAAATGTTATTCGACGTTGGACTTTATTGTCAGTTAAGACAGGCACGTTTTCGGCTTCCCATAGACAAATCCTCCATCCATTCTGGTAGTAAATCCTCAGTTCTCGAAAGCTAATAAGGTCTTTGGTTGATTTCAACCCTGTATTTCACCGAAGGCTTAGGCAGAATTGTACCATAGTACACATTTTGACCTGCTAAGTTTTTAAATCCCTTGTAATAGGAGGCAAGTTTATTTCCATCAACCAGGCACAAATTCAAATTTAAACTGCTGAGAAATTCCATATAGAAAAACCCATTATCACTTTTCCTGACCTGGATATCGAATGTAGGACCCATGCTCATCTGCAGCAGCAATAATCTGCAGTTAAATAATAAACTAAAAAATAAAATGTGCTAAATAATATACTTGCTGAATTGTAATGATACCTAATCTTTATTGAATACTGATGATTTAATATGTATTAGTACTTATTAAATTATTAGTATTCAATAAAGACCTACCTACATAATTTCTATAATGTAATTTTGATGAATAGTATCACAGTTTATGCACCATCTCTTCCTACCAATTTGTACGCCACAATATGCGGCTAAACATGTTAGAACTTTTCGGTATATAGTAATTATCTTGCATGCAATGTAAGTACACCATGTTTAAACAAATAAAATTTTGCTTACTTACTTAAACCTCCACGAGATGTCTCTGACCTCCATGAAATAAAACAACAGTCTATTCCTATATATTTTATTCAAGAAAATAAAAATACATTTAGGTACGCCACTTACCTGAAAAATGATGTTAAGATCCAAGAACTTTACTGCCCCAATGAAATAAAAGCAGTAAGTAGTGAGCTATACATTTTTAAGTACCAGTTGTAAAACGCCACCTCACAAAAATAAAAGTTAAATAAGACGCCTGAAGTAAGTTTTATTAGAAAATTGAGAATCATTGCAGTTTTATGTACTGGTATTGTAGGAGTAATGGGTTGGTTTAAAAGTACTGATTAAGTACTTGAGAAATAGTAGTTTCACTAATTTCACTAATTTATTTTTTCTAATACTTTTCAAAGTTGAAAACATGCAGAAGAAGCACAAAAAACCAGCCAAGTGTGAGTCGGACTCGCACATAAAGGGTTTTGTACCTTCATGGGGAGTGCCCTTTATTTTTAATTTATTTGTTGTCATCATCATCATCATCAGCCTATTAATGTTCCCACTGATGGGACACAGGCCTCCACTCTATGAGAGGGAATGGGCTATAATCCACCACGCGGGCCCCAGTGCGAGTTGGTAGACGTCACATGTCTTCGATTTTTTGGTTCTAGGACATGCCGGTTTCCTCACGATGTTTTCCTTCACCGTTTTGAGAGCAGTGGTGATGAAATAAATTACACAAAGTTATGCACCTGTCTGGGTTCGAAGCCAAAACTCACTGTTCGTAAGTCGGGGCCACCACCACTGGGCCACCGCTGCCACCACTGCTGTCATAGCGGCAACAAAAAATACACATTCTGTAAAAATTTCAACTGTCTACCTATTACGGATCATGCAGCCGCTGACAGACAGACGGACGGACAGCGGAGGCTTACTAATGGGTCCCGTTGGTAACCCTTTGGGTACGGACCCTAAAAAAAAAGAAGTAAAAGTGTAAAAAAAATGCGTTTAGTTTCCATGCGCTCCATAATTTTATAAGCTGTTTTTCAAAATTAAATCAACTCGACTCAAAGCAATTATTTCAATTAGACCGTTACGGTACTTTTGAATGTCAAAAATATGAAAAAAAAAAAGCTACAGTCCCCGTCACAAGGCATAATAAATTGAGAAAGTACTGTAGTTGCCATGTAGTTGCCCATTTCCTTGCGTAGATCTCTATGGAGAAGAATGGATATGAAACTCCATGGACACTCTTTTAAATCTAAAAATGATGTTACAAAATCTTCTGGTACATTGGCATGGTTATTCAAAACTAATAATTTATCCAATAAATTATTAGTTTTTTTAACCATACTACCGTCTAACGAGAGATGAGTCCTGCGTGCAATGTTTACTACCAATCTTATTTATTGACAAATAACAAAGCCAAACGGGACTTGCTCGTGGCTTTAACAATTTCATTTATTGCTGATATAAAAGTAGAATTATTCCCCAGGTTCATGACCTGTTGTTACTTTTGTACCGGTGTTACTTTTGAACCAATACCTGTTACTTTGCAACGTTTCGCTGGAAATAAACCGTCGGTGTCGACAGGAGTCAATTCAGCGGTGCCTTGCGAGACACCTATACGATCGCGACTCTAACTGTGCGTCGTAAACTGGGAATTTGCTATAGGGTTGGCAAGGGAGTAGAAATCTTATGTTTTTGAATATCAAAGGGCCCGGATTCACTGACTGCAGCTGCAGTCACCCATCGTGGAGCGACGCGACTGGTTTTTATACAACTCGACGACTGCTACATCAACGCAACGCACTAATGAGGCCTTAGCCTTAGTTACTACACTATGGACGTAAACGCGGCGGTTTCATATTATGTTTGATACTTCGCGCTCGTCGTCGCACCCGCGCTTGGTTCGCTCTGTGGATAACTACAACTATGAAATCGCTGCTGTAGATATTAACATTGCCTCCTATCATCGTTTTCATAAAGTACCAATCTATAAAAAACCGGCCAAGAGCGTGTCGGGCCACGCTCAGTGTAGGGTTCCGTAGTTTCCCGTCCGTCACAATAAGTGTTCCCACTTATGAGTTTAAAGGTGGGTATCCATTATGTAAAAATGCTTGCATATACGAATATACTACAAACTTAGTCCAGAAATTATTTTGTACAACTTTTTGTCTTTTTTGTACAAAAACTGTTGTTTCCATCAAGTTCAAAATGATTTTCCTAGAAAGTCCTTATAAAGTTCTACTTTTCAGATTTTTTTCATATTATGGATCAAAAGTTAGAGGGGGGGGGACACATTGTTATTTACTTTTGGAGCGATTATTTCTGAAATTATTGACATTATCAAAAAATTATTTTAGAAAACCCCTATTCATTTTTAAATACCTTTCCAACAATATATCACACGTTAGGGTTGAAATTAAAAATAAAATCACTTCCCACTTTACATATAGGGGGGCTACCCTAATAAAACATTATTTCCAATTTTTATTTTACCACTTTGTCGGCGTGATTGATATACATATTGGTACCAAATTTCAGCTTTCTAGTGCTAACGGTCACAGAGATTAAGCGAGGACGGACAGACGGACGGACAGACATGGCGAAACTATAAGGGTTCCTAGTTGACTACGGAACCCTAAAAAAGACATGTTCATAGTTTTAGTGTTAATTTTCAATAAATTACCCAAAGAACTAGGGGCAATGAATACTGCATTATTTAAGAAAAGCCTAAAGAGCCTTTTAGTTAATAAATGTTATTTTAACTTGAATGACTTCTTAACGATAATTTTTCCATACTTAAGATCTCACAGTGACATCAATTAATAACAATTATTATATATCTTTAAATAAGGTAATAATTTTAGATCTCTATGACATTGAATTAATTGAAATATTACTATTATTAAATAAATAACTAATCAGTATGACATTGCATTAATTTAATATGTTAAAATATTTTATCATTGTTTTTATTATTGTACATTTAATTAGCTGATCTTATATTTGTTATTAATTTGTATTTCATGACTGTTTAGATTTTGCATGCCTTACGGTAGAAACACTTGAAACATGTAAATTTGTAATAAGACCATTGTAACAGTGTTTTCGGCAAAAATAAATTATTTGATTTGATTTGATTAAAAGTTCCCACAAAATAACTCATTTTGCAAACAAAATTCAAGATAACCAAGATATTCAAAATAAGACAAAATAAAATAATTCAAAATGTGCCTACAAGTAAATAAAATAAACTGAATACGTTTAGGAGCACTTTTATCTGAAGATACTTTACCATCTGTCACACAGTCCGTGTCACGTGACGAGGGTCCCTAGATCGTCTGGATATTGTAAACATGGTACGATTTAAGTACATGCCTACATAACTTGGGCTCTTGTCCCACCGCCAACGAGGAAGGGAGTATCGACAATTTTTTCGCTCAAGTAATGTTCAATAGATGTAGGTTCAGGGTCAGGAAAAGAGACATTATCAATAGTTGATCGCTGACTCTTCACACTCATCAATCATCCACAGCCCGAACTCACCTACTGCTGGGTATAGGCCCACACACACACACACACACACACACACACTCTCACTCGCTCTTCACACTGCTGAGAACTATCTCTATTTTCTAGTCGTAGAGTCAAAAGCTATCAAAAAAACTCGCTCAGCGACGCTCGCATGATGGCAGTAAACTCGCTTAGAGGCTCTCGTTCCGGTGGAGTCCAGACCTAAGGCTGGATAGTATTTAGTTGGGGTCACTGACACTGATGTTGTCACGTCACATCACACGTGTCACTGGAGCATATTAAAGGTCTTTAGTAACACCTGTGTTTTTGCAAGTCTGAGTGTGTCATAGTTAGACCTGTCTTTCACAGATACGAGTGAACACGCACGAGTAACTCCGACATCCTAATTCATACCGTCCGTCAGCGTAATCGTGACGTGCCATTTGTTTGATTCATCTCGGTGCTGTGAGGTAACTTAAAAACTAGTCAAGCTAAGTAAAAAAAATGGTTGATAGTATATAACCTGGAATAACAAAGGGTACATTTTATCCACGTAGAACGATTCCGTGGAACACTTACCGAACTCCACGCGTGAAGCCACGGGAATAAGCCACTTCGATATAAAATGAAGATGAGGTCGTCCACTGTGACACATGGCCACGCTACCTATGGATGTGGCTGGCACACAAATGAACAGCAAAATCAAAATCAAATCAAAATCATTTATTTGTGTAAATAAGGTACAGGAGGATCTTAAAGTATATTTCTCTTATTCTGCCATTAATTACGGTGTGCAAATATATATCTATACTAATATTATAAAGAGGTAACATTTGTTTGTAAGTTTGTATGTTTGTAAGTTTGTATGTAGGGGGTAATCTCCGGAAGTAATGAACCAATTTTAAAAATTGTTTCACTGGTAGAAAGCTACATTATTCGTGAGTGCTATAGGCTATATTTTATTCCCGTACTCCCACGGGAACGGGAACTACGCGGGTGAAACCGCGGGACGTCAGCTAGTTTTACATAATATAGTTAATAACAAATGAAAAAAATTGATTAATTTGAACCATGCATGCAGTTTATAAATTGTAATTGATTCAATTGTAATTGTATTAAATTAAAATATAAATTAAGTTAATTTGTATTTATATAATTCAGAATTTACAATTTATAATCTAGGAACTCAAGTACACTATAAAAGCATTTATCTATTAAGATTATTGTGAGAATATGCTTAAATTTAAAAAATGGGAGTGTCGTTGGTGCTTGGAAGTTGGAGTTTGGAGTAAGCAAAGCTTAAATAGCAAAACAAACATAGAACACTCAAAGTACTTACTTGGACCATACATCTAAAACAATTCTTACAAGAACACTTTATCCGGGCAAACAAACAAAAGAGCGACACCTCAAGTTTCGAGTGCAGTTCACAATGCTTGGCAGCTGTCGACGAGCACAGACGAGCACTCGACAACCTGAACACAAGAGCGATTGGCTCGAGCACCTGCATTAAGCTCGTATTTGCTCTGTTTGTACTCGTAAATATGGAAATTCTTTTGTAAGGGAAGCGGTATGAATGCGTGCTGTATGCCTGATGTCTTGAATTTAACCATATTCCAATGGGTGAATTGACATTTTCTCTGCTCATGGATGCAGGTGATCAGCCTAAAACGGTACACATAATCTCAAAGATACAGTAACGGCCCTCTCAGGACCTCGGGCGAAGCTCCTGTGTTGTCCTTTGTCTCCTTCGCGTGAGCACCGTCGCGTCACGGTGACTCATGGCATGTCCTTATCAATTTATTTTATTTGTTTTCACCGTAGCAGCCTGTCGCAAGACTTGTCATTTTAGCGCGTAGATCGTGGCCAAGAAGTACCTAAATGTTAGCTCCAAAACAATTGCCACCATTTTACAAGCTTTTTTCACACACGTCGTATTTGTGCCAACCTTAGGGACCAATATCATATCTATAGCCCCGACAGATGCTTCCAAAAGTGATGTGATTTTGATGGCACACTTTTGTGCTAACATGACGTCAGAGTATTTCGTCTAGAACGCCTGGGAAATCACACGTCTGTGTCATTGTTGGAAAAGGTTTTGTCAGTGTGACTTTGAAAAGGTCAGGGGAAAGTAATTGTGTGGAAGAGCTAGAGGTAGTTTTATTTTAATTTGTTTCAGAGATACGGGTTTTTGAATTGCAGAGGATTTTAAGGCTATAGCGTTGGTTGGCAATTGATATAAAGAAAGATTTTGTTAAGAAGAAAAAACCGGCCAAGTGCGAGTCGGACTCGCGCACGAAGAGTTCCGTATGGTGGTACCATTTTCTATACAACATAAGAAAAAACGGCAAAAAATCAAGTTTGTTGTATGGGAGCCCCACTTAAATATTTATTTTATTCTGGTTTTAGTTATAGCGGCAACAGAAAAACATCATCTGTAAAAATTTAAACTGTCTATGAGATGCAGCCTGGTGACAGACAGACAGACGGACAGTCAACTTCAGTCGCCTCACCCGAGTCAGAGCGGCGCGTGCGTGTCACTACTTGTACTGACTGTGTGGCGGGAAAAAACTGTTTTTTGGAAGATTGTTACGAAGTTTTCAGTTTTGAATCGATGTGCACCAAGGTAGGTATCAGTGCTATTGTAATTCTTTTCCACATACTTGTGGCAGCAGTGTAAAACTATCGAATTTAGTTTGCTATTTCGTACAATTATTTTGTAGGTGAGAACTGTTGATAAATTTGTAAAATGTGTCTGCTGGGGCAGAATGGTCGGGGCATAATGGGATGCCCCATATGTATAGGTAAAATAATGTTTCATACTTGTGTATTACAAAAATACAAAAAAAAAATACAAAAATATTTATTACTTCTCAAACATTGTGTCATACATAAATTGAGGTAGCCCCAGTAAGTTACAATAGTAGTTGTGTCGGGGCTGTCTCGCTCTTCCCATAGGTGGTATCCTAACAATGAAAATTAAGTCAACGAATATAATAAAAATGCAATAAAAAGGAAAAAAATAAAATAAAATGATAGTTAATTAATTAATTAATTACTTAAGCAGCTCTCCTTGTATTTTTTGCGTGCGTGTGTATTTGTGTGCGTGTGTGTGTGTTTTGTGTGTGTGTGTGTGTGTGTGTGTGTATTTGTCTGTGTGTGTGCGTGTGTGTGTGTGTTCGTGCGATAATCCAGATAATTATCCAATATGTTAGCCTACCCTGATCAGAATGTTTTCTGTTTCTTCATATGTTAGAGATCTTAACCAATCACTTATTGTTCGTTTACAATCGTATAACCGCATGGGATATATTTCACACTTAAGATTCAGTTTATTGTATATGTAGGTGGATTGTGTAACATATTGACGGCTAGCAAATGCTGATCGAACCCCTGGAGAGTAGGCCACAATATCTCTGCGCCTTCTGCTCTGAGTATCTGGGTTAAAAGGAAGACATTTATGCAGGGTTAAGGTCACATTTAGAACATAAAGCTTTCTAATTGAAAGCAAGTTGCTGACTTTATAGAGGTCTGTTGTGGGGAACCTAAACGGTTTAAAATACATCACCTTGATAAGTGATCGCTGAGCTCTTTCCAGATCGAGGAATTTCATTTTGGAAGCACCACCCCATATCGGAATGCAGTAAGTTATTACGGATTGCGCCAGAGCTATATAGATCTTGTTTATAAGTTGAGCGGACATAACATGACGTAAAGTTTTGAAGACCCAAATGAGCTTCCTGATCCTTTTCATGAGGATCTCAAGGTGAGGGTGCCACGACAGTCTTTGGTCAACAAGTATGCCTAAATATTTTGTGGATCTGACTTGTTGTATATTCTGGCAGCCACAGTTACTTGTATAGTTATAGATGGAATAATTTGGACAAACATGAATAGTAATGCCAAAGTCAGTTCCAGGTTGTGATCTTTGGCTTGGGGAAAAGCAAATAAAATTAGTTTTGTTGGTATTAAGGGTTAAAAGGTTTGCTCTAAGCCAGGCAGCTATCTTAATCAGACCCTGTTCAGCGACAGTTTTCACAAGGTTCCATGAGTTGCCCGAAAAAACAACCGCAGTGTCGTCTGCGTAAGAGAAGATTTTCCCTCCAATGATCTGCATATTGCAAAGGCTGTTAATATAAACTAAAAACATTGTTGGACCCAAAACACTCCTCTGTGGAACTCCGTAATAGACATCCCCCTCAACACTACACAAGTTACTAATCTTTACCATTTGCTGTCTGCCTTTGAGATAGCTCTCAAAAAGGGAGAGAGGCGTGCCTCTTATACCTATGTTTTCTAACCTGCGCAGAAGGATCGGGACGGAAACGGTGTCAAAAGCTTTTTTCAGATCTAAAAAGACTGTTAAGCATTTATGACCCCTATCCACCCTATCTACAATTTCAGATGTCAAAGCCGAAATAGCGTCTTGAGTTGAACGTCCTCGTCTAAACCCATATTGTGCGTTTGATAGAATATTGAATTTCTGTAAATAGTTGATTCGTCTCTTGTTTATTAATTTTTCTAAAATTTTTGAAATTGCTGGTAGAACTGATATGGGACGATAGTTGTTGACGTCGTTTACGTCCCCGCCCTTGTGCACAGGAGTGACCACAGATCGCTTTAAATCTTTCGGGAAAACACCAGTTTTGAAACATAAGTTAGCTAACTGGCTTATGAGTGGAACTACAAAATCCCTCGATTGTTTTAAATATTTTGTAGGAATACCGTCCCAACCTGGTGCACTCTCAGAATCAAGATTCATTAGAATACAGTCTACTTCCTGTGGGTCAGTCTCTAACAACACAAACGAGGAAGCCCTAGAATCACTGCAGCAGCTTGTTACAACTGGCATGCCAGTTTGAGCTACGATGTTTTCTGCTAAGGATTTACCTACAGTGATGAAGAACAAGTAGACTCTATTTAGTGAGTTTAGAGGGTGTGCGGTAATGTTTAGGAGATGAGTATTTGAAGTTTTGGGTGGTTTAAACTGTGTGATTTCATTAATTGTAGACCAAAGATGTCTCGAACTTTTTGCTGATTTTTCAATTTGTTTTTTATAATATTCTCTCTTTGTCTTTTTTATCAAATTGGAGCAAAAGTTGCGGAAGCGTTTAAAGGTTATGATTAAAATTAAGTTGAAGGGGTCTAATCTTGTTTGGTGCTGCATTTTGTTTCTAAGTCTTATGCACCGCAGAGCTCCCGCAGTGATCCAGGGCTTCAGTGTTCTTTTGCCACAGGAAGCGGATTTAGTTTTTGAATTGTTAATGAGGGACGTTTGAATCACCTCCACCAGTTTAGTTGCAAAGCTATCTGGGACCGTGAAAGTATCAAAGATTGATATATCTATGTTTATAAGGTACTTATATGCATTTTCAAAATCTATAACAGTGGTGGTTTTTGAACAAGTACTTTGTCTTTTACTAGAGCCAGTTAAATTTAAGAGAACCATAGCATGATCCGTGATTGTTGTATTAAGTACTGCCACAAATGCTGAGGTTTTAGTTTTATCAAGCTTCAGGACGACATGGTCAAGGCAATTCCGTTCTCTAGTGGGGAGGCTGTCCCGGAAGGAGGCCGTGCACCGATAGCATATTCAAATAATTTAGTCTATTTGATCTTTGTTGTGTTATTTCTGAGGATTTTTCGATTATATTAATATTAATGTCACCCATGACAATAATATTTTTGTGTGTGCTACAAGCTTCAAGATGGCTGTTTAACGAGTTAATGAAATTGTCAGCACAGGTGTTAGACGGGGAACGGTAATACCTATAATAGTAAAATTAGACACGCTAATTTGTAGAGCAGACGCATGTGATATGGTTAGTTCCGTAACGAGAGGCATATGTTTATTGCTTACATAGGCAACCACGCCATCGTTTTGATTTAGCTGAATTGAGGTAAAGTAAGAGGTGTAGTTATTAAGTAGTGGTATTTGTTTATTTTTATTTAATCTACACTCAGTAAGAATAAGAACATCCACGTCGGATTTCATGAGAGCCATATTCATCTGTAAGTCGTCAAAGTTACTGTAGATACTCCTCATGTTCTGAGTTACTACTGTCAAGAACGTATTTTCGAGTTTCACCAGCGTGGAAATATCTTCGATGTTTACTAACGCCGAGTTCGCAATTTCAATCTCGTCTAATTCATCAAGCGTATTTAAGTTACTATCCATTTTCGTATGAATAGTCTAATAAATATAACTCACGGGGTATTGTTTTGTTATATATAAATGCCGAAGTAAATCCACATTGATCAGAAATATTACATGAATATGCAGAAGTTTTTGTTTTTTCGAGCACGGGTGTATGTGTGAATGTGCGAACTAAGCGAAAAATTGATGAGTGTTCGATACAAAGTTCGTATGAGGTGTTGTGTATGTGTATTGATAATTGATGAGCATGCTTTACAGTAAAAATGTTTCTTGTAAAATTAAATCTAAAAGTTTTTGACAAACCATATGAAATATACCTTAAAAATAGACAAACAAATGAAATAACTATAATTAGTCATGCACTTTGAAGTAAGCTATGCACCTGTGATTCACTCTTCACTAGAACCACGTGAGCATCTTCGTTTTTCTTCAGAAAAACTCGACCAAATGTAGTCCAGCAGAATTTATACTGCTTTGATTTAGCTAGGTCCCGGGCTAAGAAAAATAGGCGAGCGTTGCGTGGAGTGAGTTGTTCTGATATAAATACAGGAGTGTCGCCGTTATTAGTGATAGCAAGATGCTTAGCTTGGAGTTTGGTTTTGTTTTTTATGTTATTGTGTATTACCTGTTTTAATTTTTGTTTGCAGTTACAATGGTACGAAATTATAAACTTAAATCGGATCGTGGATCATGGGAAGAGGACCAAAAAACGCAAAAGAGAAAGTGACACGGATATTAGTTCATCTAAAGACGATGAAAATGATTGAGCTTGTATATATTGTGGGTATCTACTTATATTCACAGTCCACTGAAGGATGGGTTATTATCGTGTGCCATGGCTGGGCCCTTAATTCCTGCGCAGGTGTAGACGATGACCATGAAGAGGCACATATTTATGTACCTGAATAAAATGTGTACTCATCTTGCCCTATAGTGTCTTTTACTTGTGCTATTTGATTCCTATTTGCCACAAAAGTATGTGATTTAGAGCCGTAAAAAATAATAATTATATTAATTAAAACTATAAGTGTTGCTTTTGTTTTATGAGATTTAAACTATAAGTGTTGCTTTTGTTTTACATGAGATTTTTTATAAACGATTTGATTTTCAAATTATGACGCTTTTTCTCTTAAGGGGCTCATCCACCTACTGATGGATGGATTGAATAGTATGGGGGTCGTGGAGGTGTTTAAAGTAAAAAGCTTACAGTAAAATCTTGTATTAAAAAAAACTTGTCAAAAAGTTGGAATTTTGACCCCCAATATCTCCGTAACTAGAAGGTTCCCAGCAAAGAGTAAAGTAACTATTATAGAGGGTTCCCAGGTATGGTGTAGAATAAAAAAATATCGCAATGAGAAGGAGAACAAGTGCCTTTCGGCTTCGTTAAGAGGTGTTTTACACCTTTTATTATTACACCTTGTATAGATAGAGGCGCATTGAAATGCCTTTGCCTATGCCAAGTTATCTAGTGTGTGTGTTTTTTTTTTTTTTAATTCTTTAACCCTTTCACCGACTAACATTTTTTGAGAATAAGACAACGGTTTTATCACTCTAGGTGTCGTAAGAGCGGTTGGGTAAGTTTATAGTTGACAATATCATTACTACGGGATAGCGCGTAATGAAATACTAAACTTGATCGTAAACTGTTAAATTGTTGCCTTTAAACCTGCCACTGTTCGGTTTGTAGTACAGTGGAAGATATACTATCTATGTATCTACACTAATCTATACTAATATTATATAGAGGTAGCATTTGTTTGTAAGTTTGTATGTTTGTATGTAGGGGGTAATCTCCAGAAGAAATGAACCAATTTTAAAAATTGTTTCACTGGTTGAAAGCTACATTATTCGTGAGTGCTATAGGCTATATTTTATTCCCGTACTCCCACGGGAACGGGAACTACGCGGGTGAAACCGCGGGACGTCATAATTTATTATAAAGAGGAAAGATTTGTATCTTTGTGTGTATGTTTGTAATGAACAAACTCAAAAACTACTGCGCCGATTTCAAAAATTTTTTCACCATTAGAAAGCTACATACACCTTGAGTAACAAAGGCTATATTTTATCCCCGTACTCCCACGGGAACGGGAACTACGCGGGTGACACCGCGTGGCGTCCGCTAGTATTGTATATTTTGAATGCCTCGTTTATCTTGTGATTGCAAGCGTTACTGCTGAAGCTCTAGTTTAGATAGCTCTAGATGGGTAAACGAGCTATTAAGTTTTTCATCAATAAATGAATTTCTCAGTTGGACAGTGGTTGTTCAGTTCGACTGCCTCTTTGGTCTAGTGGTTGTGACCGCGACTGCTGAGCATGAGGTCTTGGGTTCGATTCCCGGGTCGGGAAAATTGTTAATAAGTTTTTTTACCAGGAATTTCTCAGTCACGCAGTCACGGAGTCTAGATTTGTGCCCGGTGCCGGCAATTGGCTCGTTTCCTTTTACTTGGGACTTAAACATAACTAGCCAAATTTGGGTGTACATAACTAGCCAAATATGGGTGTACTATAGGTACACTTCTATCTAGACCTTCTGGGATTACAGGCGTGATGTTAAGTAATCCTCAGTAGCCGCGCGGAGTCTGTAGTTGCGAGTGACAAGCTCATACCTTATTGCATGGGACTCAAACATTTAATAACTGATGAAATAAGGAGTAGGTACTTTATGCCCCTTAATGCCTGCCCTTTATGCCTCTACTCTCAGACCAAATAAAAACGTTAAGACGGAACTCTGCGAACAGCAAAGTGAGGCTGTCAAATTACGTCTCGCCGTGTACCTACACTCAGACCAAAAACAAAAGTTAAGACGGAACTCTGCGAACAGCAAAGTGAAGCCGTCAAATTACGTCTCTCCGTGTACCTACACTCAGACCAAAAAAAAAAATTAAGACGGAACTCTGCGGACAGCAAAGTGAAGCCGTCAAATTACATCTCTCCGTGTACCTACACTCAGACCAAAAAAAAAAGTTAAGACGGAACTCTGCGAACAGCAAAGTGAGGCCGTCAAATTACGTCTCTCCGTGTACCTACACTCAGACCAAAAAAAAAAATTAAGACGGAACTCTGCGGACAGCAAAGTGAAGCCGTCAAATTACATCTCTCCGTGTACCTACACTCAGACCAAAAAAAAAAGTTAAGACGGAACTCTGCGAACAGCAAAGTGAGGCCGTCAAATTACGTCTCTCCGTGTACCTACACTCAGACCAAAAAAAAAAGTTAAGACGGAACTCTGCGAACAGCAAAGTGAGGCCGTCAAATTACGTCTCTCCGTGTACCTACACTCAGACCAAAAAAAAAAGTTAAGACGGAACTCTGCGAACAGCAAAGTGAGGCCGTCAAATTACGTCTCTCCGTGTACCTACACTCAGACCAAAAAAAAAAGTTAAGACGGAACTCTGCGAACAGCAAAGTGAGGCTGTCAAATTACATCTCGCCGTGTACACTCAGACCAAAAAAAAAAGTTAAGACGGAACTCTGCGAACAGTAAAGTGAGGCTGTTAAATTACGTCTCGCCGTGTACACTCAGACCAAAAAAAAAGTTAAGATGGAACTCTGCGAACAGTAAAGTGAGGCTGTCAAATTACGTCTCGCCGTGTACACTCAGACCAAAAAAAAAAGTTAAGACGGAACTCTGCGAACAGCAAAGTGAGGCTGTCAATTTACGTCTCGCCGTGTACACTCAGACCAAAAATAAAAGTTAAGACGGAACTCTGCGAACAGCAAAGTGAGGCTGTCAAATTACGTCTCGCCGTGTACACTCAGACCAAAAATAAAAGTTAAGACGGAACTCTGCGAACAGCAAAGTGAGGCCGTCAAATTACGTCTCTCCGTGTACCTACACTCAGACCAAAAAAAAAAAGTTAAGACGGAACTCTGCGAACAGAGAAGTGAGCCCAGTTTCGTAAACATGTTGTGCATTAAGGCATAGTTTAATTAAAGTTTGATGTAAATGTGTGCGTGTCAGCGTATATGAACAGAGCGAGAAGTAATTTGACGGGCCTCACTTTTGCAGTTCTGTGGTATGTGAAACTACAAACACGAACATGTGGGTAGCCGTGTTCCAGTTAATTATAGACTCCAATCATATATGCAGACCAGTGCTTAAAATAGGCCTCCCTGTTTAACGGACCTCCCCTTAAATAGGGAGGCCTATTTTTAGCACTATACAGGGTTTAAACAACCTCATCACGAAGCCGTCAACCAAACATTCTGTACATCAAACTAAGTTACTTTACACAAAATTTATTGCAGGGAAAAACTTTTTTTTTTGAGGTGAAAAATCGTGTTTTGTGGTAGAACTCAATATAACGCACTCAAATCATTGTGCTGATGGGTGGATTGAATAGTAGGATTGAATAGGGGTTGTGGAGGTGTTTAAAGTAAAAATCTTACAATAAAATCTTGTATTAAGAAAAAAAAAAACTTGTAATAAATAAATAAATAAATAAAAAAACTTGTCAAAAAGTTGGAACTTTGACCCCCAATATCTCCATAACTAGAACGTTCACAGGTATGGTGTAGAACAAAACAATGATCGTAATGACGGGGAAAACAAGTGCCTTTCGGCTTCGTTAGGTTTTTTACACCCTTTATGTACCAGGCACTATGCTGACATTCAAACGGGTCGGTGGCCAAGTCGCAGTACTCTCGTATCATTGACTCGGCTGTTTGTAACAGTTTATTTAACGCCAGTCTTAAAATAGACGAGCAAAAGAAATAATTTAAATTTTTGAAATCTGTTATTTTTACTCTGTGGCCTTTACTTTTTAGGGTTCCGTACCTGAAGGGTAAAAACGGAACCCTATTACTAAGACTTCGCTGTCTGTCCATCTGTCCGTCTGTCTGTCCGTCTGTCCGTCTGTCTGTCACCAGGCTGTATCTCATGAACCGAGACAGCTAGACAGTTGAAATTTTCACAGATGATGTATTTCTGTTGCCGCTATAACAACAATTACTAAATATAGTCAATGGTACGGAACCTTTCGTGTGCGAGTCCGACTCGCACTTGGCCGGTTTTTTAAGTTATACCTACTACATTCTACTCATTTAATTCTTTAGATAGGTACTTATCAAAAAAAGGACACAGATAGATTGAATAAGAATTTAATATCTACTTTTACTATAATGCGATGCAATTTATCTGAAGAAGTATCTATACTAATATTATAAAGAGGAAAACTTTGTTTGTTTGTTTGTTTGTTTAGGCTCAAAAACTACTGGACCGATTTAAAAAATTATTTCACCATTCGAAAGCTACATTATCCACGAGTAACATAGGCTATATTTTATCCCCGTACTCTCACGGGAACGGGATCTACGCGGGTGAAACCGCGGGACGTCCGCTAGTAATTTATAAGACGGTAACAACTATGATTTTGGTATTTACTACTAAACAAGTATACGTGCCAGGAATGATATGAAGAAAATGTAAGTGATAGCGTGACAATTGGCCACCCCAAATAACATGAAACAAGTTCAGGAAGATGATGCTGATTAAGTGCGGATCACTAAAGTTTCACCAAAGCTGCATTGACAAATTTTCATTTTACACCATTTTACACTGTTTCATCGACTTCCAAAAAGAGGAGGTTCTCAATTCGACTGAATTTCTTTTTTTTTTTTGTGTTTGTTACCTCAGAACTTCCGATTGGGTGAACCGATTTTGATGATTCTTTTTTTATTTGAAAGCTGGTGCTTCCCGTGTGGTCCCATTTTGTGAACATCTGATGCTGATCTTCGGAGATATACATTGGAACTCTTCAAAAATAGACGGCATGTTGCAATCGCTTGGATGTTTATTGTTTATACAACATCATGACGTAACATCACGCCTGTATGCTCTGAGGGAGTAGGTAGATGTGTACAATACACCCAGATTTCGACAGCTAGGTATGTTAAGTTGGTGCGACCGTGTTCCGCGTGTGCCTCAAATGACGTAACATCACGCCTGTATGCTCTGAGGGGATACGCAGATGTGTACAATACACCCAGATCTCGACAGTTCGTTCGTGTTCCGCGCGCGCTTCAAACAGATGTCAGCAAAAGGGACTGTACTAAAGAGATACTGCGACCCTGGAACACAAAGGGTGAAGAAGGAACATGGATGGGTTTTAGTCAGTAAAAGTCTGACACTCCCTTCCGCTTCGCCCAGAGCGGGATGATAATTTGATGATTTCCCATCCGAAAAAAAGGTATGTTATCAGCATATTAATGTTCCCACTACTGGGACACAGGCCTCCTCTCTATATGAGAGAATGGGCTATAACCCAGCACGCGGGACCACGGATTGGTAGATATCACATGTCTTAGAATTTTTTGGTTCTAGGACATGCCGGTTTCCTCACGATGTTTTCCTTCACCGTTTTGAGAGCAGTGGTGATGAAATAAATTACACAAAGTAATACGCCTGCCTGGGTTCGAACCCACGACTTGCTGTTCGTAAGTCGGGGCCGCCACCACTGGGCCACCGCTGCTCACGCCTATTACCAGTCAAATAAATTCATAGCAAATATTTGTTTGGGAACAACTAAAAATGGTAAAATAAAAAACTTTTTTACAAAAAATAAAACCGACTTCAAAAAACACAAAAAAGTGAAAAGTAACTTTAGCTTCAGAAGTCGGTGACAAAAAAAATATCAATCAAACAAAAGTCACCGACTTCTGAAGCTAAAGTTATTTTTCACTTTTTTGTGTTTTTTGAAGTCGGTTTTATTTTTTTGTAAAAAAGTTTTTTTCAAAAACACTCGTTTTACAAACATTTATTTGGCAAACACTTCTATTATCAAATGCATCAGATGATATTTAATCATTTATACATTTTTCATTTCTTATCTAGATACATTTGGATAAATAATTTTCTACAAAATAATTTACAAGCTAGTATTTTTTTGATTACTCTTAAGAAAAGGTTTAGGAAATGCATAGTTTTTTCACAACATGCAAACAAACATACTCCATGCAAGCAAGCAGCAAGTGTGCAACGAGCATGCAGCAAGCAAGGAGCAGGCAAGCAGCAAGCACGCAGCAAGCAAGTAGCAAGCATGCAAGCATGCAACATGCAGCAGGCATGGTTTCTGTCACAGCTTCGGCGCTGCGGGGCTCCGGGGCGGTCCCACGCGAGCTTAGAGGGCCGCCTCGCTCCTTCGCGGATTTAAATTACACTCTAGGGGTGGGGCATAAAAGACTACGTAGAGTCAGCGATTAATTACTGTCAATAAATTTGTGCTAATAGAAAATCAAATTCATTTATTTTCTCTTTTTTTAGAAATGTCACAATTAATAAATGTTTAATGTCTAATAATCCAAGCGTTGTTTTATGAGGAAATAATGAAATGAAAAAATAATGAATTGTTTGTCAAATAATAGTTTGCTAAGTGAATTATTTGGTAAACTTGTTGTTGTTTGATTATGAAATAACAAATAATGTTTTTGCCAATCGTTGCTTGTCAAGTAAAAGTTTTTGAAATAATTTTTGGTGAACTGACCGGTCACCGTTAAAAAGAGTATAAGTAAGTAAGTGCCACGTGCACTTCATCGGTGACCGGTCAGTTCACCAAAAATTCTCATTCTTAATTCTTTCTGAGAATGTCTGTCTTATATCATAGTTATGATCATCCAACTTCAACGTCAATTCCCAAACACCAGTCCACCAAGTATTCTCGGAATCAGAACTTCCCTAACTCAATAACCTACCAATTCAAACTACAATCACCAGAGTGGCATCACTACAAATCCTTCCCACGTAACGAGGTTGCATCACCAACTGCCAAACAGAATTATATCATCAGAACTCCATTCCATACAATCGTTCTGTCCCACAGGGATGCAAACTATTACCACAGAATATATAGATACAGAAGGTTAGCTTCATAACATGAGCTAAAATGCGCGCACACAAAGACACGCTTCATGTACAGCGAGTGCAAGTGCATTTGCAACTAGCATCGTACGTACTCTTCTATGTTAATTCACCTACAGAGCTTTCAGGTTAAGTATGCTAAAGAAGCGGTATTTTTGTAGGTTGGTTCGAGCTATAACTGGTGGAGCAAAGGAGGCTTTAATTTTATTAATTACATATTATTTTATGGTATGTTTCAACCCTCACTCTTCGTCTAGGGAGAACAGAGGGCTTGTGTTAGACGTATACTGATACTACATGAGTTGGGAGCCCAGGAGATACTCCTACATTCGCACGCACCCTTGACTAGTTCTACCGACTGCGCATCGGCTAGCGTAGTGTGGAACACCCCAGGTACTTGAAAAGGATGCAGAGTCAAATCGGTTGTAGGAGGAGGAGAACTGTCTGTTGTGTCGCAGTTTAGGAAAAGCTCAATGGCCTCGCCTGAGCAGAAGACTTGTCCGCGCAGGGTGGTGCCAAAGACAAATAATTAGTCACTTTTTGAGAAACTACAAATTGTGCTACATTGACTGTGTGAGTGGCTGAGTTGATTGAGGTGAATACGAGAATGTGCGTGCGCCCGTTTCCTAAAACGTTTGTCTTCTGTACCATTCTTATTCTGTGTTATGGAAGCAGCGGCAAACCGATCCCGATTCCGATTGGGAAGCAATTGAATCCATCGCTGCGTTAGTTCCGGCTATTACCTATTCATAGCTTCGCACTGGACGACGGACCTAAAACATTGGTTTTATAGCCGAAGTAATGTCTTCCAGCCTCAGCAATTTTAGATGGGCGATAGATGGAATTTTTGAAATGGTTTTGAAGGAGTTATGAGTAGGTTTAGAAGTTTATTTTAGTTGTAGTTTAAGGTTATGATGGTATTTGATTTTTCAGGATTGTGAGTATATTGTAGTGGGCTGTTATTGTGTCAGCTGCTGGCTTAAATTACGAACTTTCATACTTACATACACCTATTTAAATCGGATATAAAATTTTATATATTCTTTTATAATGTATTCACTATACAAGGAAATCTTGTGCTAAATTAAATGCTTCTAGCTTTTATGCCCAGCAATTTAATCAGTACGTTGTCTGTGAGTGAGTATATTTAAGAATGTTGTTATCTAAGTAGATTTTATGTTATCTGGAAGAAATGCTATCTCTTTTTACAAGCTATACTTTGTGGGTGCTAAAAAAACTCTTCAGAAAATAAAAGAAAAAATCACTCTTTCGTTTGCGTGTTTTGCTCAATCTCTAAAGTGCGTACTTTTATAAAGATTTTATTATATAAGGCGGCAGTCGTAAATAAGAATAATATAGAATATCGTACATCTTTACAAGTTAGTGTTGGGACATAAATATTTAGCGGGATGCCTATCTTCTGCTTCGTCAACGAAATTTCATATAGGGATGGTGTTATGTTGATGATATCAAGAAAACTTTTACCAAAATTGAAATAATTTATTACCCTGAGAAATTTTATGTGATCATTTTCGTCAAATGAATGAGGCGTGGAGTTCTAAGTTCAATTCCTAGTTTAGTCTCAGTATTATTGTTTTTTCTCATACCTCTTTCCCAGTACATACAAAAAGAAATGGGACTCTGAAGTAGTTAGTAGTTTAAAATCATAATAAAAGTTTGTTCTTTCCAATTAATGAAAAGAAAAAACTCAGTTTACAAAAACTCTGTGCTCAATAACAACTGCATTAATATAAAACTGTGTCGCAGTCATTAAGGTCCACCTCCAAAAAGTCAAAGCAAAAAAAAAAAATTTTTTTTTATTGCAAAATTGTACAGCTCTTGACCTCGATCATGCCTGATGGAAAGCGATGGATAAGGTCTAAAAAAACTAAAGTGTCCCTCTATTACATGCAACCTAAATATAACTGAATTGCACTGGATTGCATGTATAATGTTGGACGTTTTGTTTGATGTTCTTTTATAATTTAGTTATAGACATTCAGACACGATGTAAAAATCGTTATTGAATAAATGAATTGAATTGAATTGAACTTGCAAAATATGGGTGTACTTTTAGCAACACTTCTACTTTCCCCCTTCTAAGATTATAGGCTGAATGTTTATGTCTGAACAACTGTGTTTAATTAATTTACTGTGTCTTTCTAGTAGAACACCATCCAAATATCTCCGCGCCCAATATTGCTCGTCGCCGAACTAAGGGGTGGTCTAAGTTTTTCAACTACAACCCGTATTAGAACCCTTGCTTGTCCTATTGTGCATACCAACCCGTCCCACCGTGACTAGTGTTTTGTCATTCAGTGAGTCGGTCCTTTGACGTCGCTTTATTATTGGTCCTTTGGCCGGAGCTGCTGAAAGTCATGATATGTGAGGGTATGTTGCTTAACATTTTTGTTGTTAAAAGAAGGTATTACTTCAGTTATTGAAGTTGAGGGTATTTCTTTTTGTGTTGCTATGTATGTGAATTTTGTGACGTATAAAGATTCCTTTTCTTTTATGAAACTTACTGGCTGTTGGCCGAGACTTCGTTCGCGTGCAAATTTTAATGTAAGCGTCAAATAAAAAGTATCTGTACTATTCCAGACTATAATCTATATCTGTGAAAAATTTCATTCAGGTCCGTTCAGCCGTTCTGGCGTGATTGAGTAACAAACATGCATCTATCCAATCTCTCAATATATAATATTAAGTATAATATCCAATGGCACTTGGTAAAGGTGTGTGTAGCTCTCAATCAGTGACAGCAATTTTGAAATCGGTAAGTAGTTTTCGAAGATTACCTAATATACATCGCTAGTGTAAATCACCGTGTGGTATACGGCAGAGTAGAATAGAACCAACCCATAACACTCACGGGTGTCGTATAAGGCGACTAATGTCTGAGGCAGAACACCGTGCGCCTCCGTAGACCATAGAATGGGCAGCAGCGTTTTCTGTTAGTTTTTCATCACTGCGATCTCCAATCCGCCTGCCAAGCGTGGAGATTACGGCAAATTCCTCCCATCATGGGAGAGGCTTATGTCCAGCAGTGGACGTTATGGGCTGTTGTTGTTGTGTAAATCGATATTGTTATAAAAATCTGTATAATTGAGTATAGTAAGTTTGTGACAATTTTTACATGCTCAAACAAGAGATACCTAAACCCAAACCGAACAAAGGTCAACGAAAGGCCTAAAGGAGTAGCGGTAAACATATTAGTTTACACACACAAACTTGCCTTTGTATTGTGGTTCTGGAAATACATCGCTCAACCATAATCATAGGACATCAAAGGACAACCCATTCTTGGTACATCTCCTTCGATATCTCCCATCTCCCATAGTCATTAAATAAATTGAAATCACAATAGCGCCCCCGAGCCTGTTGTTGCCTACGTCATCTTAATTTCGGCCACGTTTGTCCCGCAACCGCAAAGCAATTCAGGGAGGCCACGGTTCGATTTATCGGCCATGTCTACTCTGCCTTTCAAAGCCAAAAAACGGTATCTCAAAAAATTTAAATTCCTGTTATTTTGTATCTGACAGCTCATCAGATGGACTCATCAAAGTAACCATATATTTATTAGGCAATTAAAATACATAATACAACATTTACCTGGAATCCTACAAGTGTTAACCAGAAGTCTCCTTCACACTTAGATTTTGAAACCTGGTGACAACATATAACACTTCTAAGACTAAATAAATTACAAAACAAAACAAAACCATTAAAAGTATTTCTTATAGTCTACCACCTTCCTATTGCGCTTTTGGCGCGAGAGTGTGGGTGATGGTGAGCGCGGTACGTCAACATGGCCCTCCCCCGTACTTCGTGACTGATTGCCCTCGGACTCGAATACCTCGGGCTGCGCTTTCGGTGACGGCGGCGATGCTAAACTATCAGCGTCCCCTCCCTCACCGTCAAACACCTCACAATCACCCCACTCGTCCCCATCACCATCATCTGTGACACATTCCGCATTTGGTGCTACAGGTGCAACATTAGTATCAGTCACCACAGGTGAATTAGTAGCCGTTTGTTCGCTAGATACTGTTGGTAATGCTGTATTTTGTCTTGAGCGAGTGGTACTGGAAATGTCGGGCGACTGTTGCTGATGTGGCACCTTAATCGCTCTAATGTCTGGGGGCTGATTAGTACCTGTATACTTCAGTAACTGATCTACATGCCTTATGCAGTGATGATCTAAGTCATTTATATATATTTTGTACATTTTATTACCTATTCTATGCTTTATTATACCTAGCTGCCATGTTTCTTTTCGTGCACTGTACCATCGGGTCCAAACCACATCACCAGTCATAAATTGTCTTTTCCCGGGTTCTGCCGATATCTCAACGTGCACAGCTTCGCTTGATGGTACAACTAAATCGAGACGAGATCGTAGATTTCTACCAAACATTAACTTTGCTGGCGTTTCCCCAGTGGTACAGTGCACGGTATTTCTATAGTTAAACATATAGCCTAACAGTAATTCATTGATTTGGGGCAACGGCAAATTTTCTTTTAAAATACATTTTAACATTTTTTTACAATTTCTTACCGAATTTTCGGCTTGACCATTACTCGGCGGATGATAAATGGGCGTCGTCATGTATTTGATACCATTTGCAGAGCAAAATGTCTTGAACTCGTCCGAGTATATCTTGACGTCATTATCTGATACTATTAAATTCGGTATACCAAAAGTTGAAAAAAATCCCTTGAGTTTAGTTATCAGTGCCCTAGTAGTAGTACCGTTATTCATATGGTGACATTCTACCCATTTACTGAAAGAATCAACTACCACGAGATATACCCTCTGCCCTACCGTCATGTAATCGATGTGCACGCGCTGCCAGGCGCCGGCGGCGGCGGGCCAGGGCGCGGGGGGGTCACGCGGCGGCGCGGCCCGCAGGCTCGCGCACGTAGCACAGGAGCCTATCCAACGTTCGATGTTGCTGGCTATGCCGGGCCACCACATCCTGCTTCGTGCATTGCTTTTGGTTTTAATTATACCTAAATGAGTATCATGTAATTCCCGTAGCATTTTATCTCTTAATGTTAACGGAATAACTATTCTATGACCCCTAAAAAGGCAACCTTTCTCGTACTGCAAATCGGACTTGCACTGAAAATATGGTTTTGTAGGTATCTTGTCTACAAATTACTTATTCGGCCGGGAGTAGTATAAATGAAAGTCCAGAAGGTTAGGTAAAACTTGGTGTCTATATTGTCGGCAATAACTGCACAATTTACACTGATTACACTGCGTTACACGATTTTGGTACCCTCTTAACTGATAGCTGGAATGAATAGGTAATGAGTCACAGATGAAATGTTCCAAACATATGTGGTATCCATCACGTCTAGTTTTCGAGGTACAGTCAATTATATCGTAGGAATACCTTTACTTTGGAAAAGTTGTTTGTTTTTATCTCCTTTATTAAAATATGATGTAAAAAAAAATTATAACTACCCTGTTACCGCCGCGACAGCAGAGCCACAGAAAAGCACTATACTACAAAAGTATGGCCAGAAAGGTCAGAGTTTGTTTGCGGAAAATCTAATGTGAAACATATACCATTGATAGATCCTAAAAATGTCATTTTACCTCCCCTCCACATAAAACTTGGTTTGATGAAAAATTTTGTGAAGGCTATGAATAAAGAGGGAGATGGGTTTTTATATTTAAAGACAGTATTTTCAAAATTAAGTGATGCAAAACTCAAGGAAGGGATATTTGTGGGACCGCAAATACGCACATTGATGAAAGACCCAAATTTCGACAAAAAGCTTACTAATAAGGAACTTGACGCCTGGTTATCACTTAAAGCAGTTATAAAAGGGTTTTTAGGGAACCACAGAGCCGAAAATGCGGAACAGCTGGTTAACGACATGTTAAAGGCATACGAAAAGTTGGGTTGCAGAAAGTCATTAAAAATTCACTTTCTTCATTCTCATTTTTCTTTCTTTCCATCTAATCTTGGTGCGGTCAGTGATGAGCAGGGTGAGAAGTTCCACCAGGATGTAAAGAAGCTTGAGGAACGATTTCAAGGTCGTTGGGACACAACCATGCTAGGTGATTACTGTTGGCATTTAAAACGAGAAGATCATTCAGAGCACAAAAGAAAAAGTTAAATTTTCATGATATTTTGTATTAAAATTTTATAAAATGGCTTTTTTTGAGTTTTTTTTACCTAAATGATAAAATTAAACTTGATGAATGTAAAAAATTCTGGTTGATTTTATTAGATTTCTTTAAAATATGTTTTTGCCTTTTAATTTTTAATATAAATTGGCACATTCTTACAGAAGAAAAATGAGACGTGATGAAAAGAAAATTTGTATGTATGTTTAATAAGCGATAGGTATAAATAAGAAAACATGACATTTCAAAGCGGGTACTCAAAATTTTTTTTAATTTGTAACGCAGTGTTATTGAAACAACTGCTCTACACAAAAACTTGGAGACGACTAAGGTGGCGGGGGACTCGCTACGAATCGTAAGCGTCGTCTCTGGTTACAAAAGGTGTGAGGGTGTGTGTGTGTGTCACTACAGTATTCCCCCCAAATTTTGCCAAAAAAAAATTTTTACTAATTAATTACAACATCCAAACGATACATAAAACAACAACCTGTTTGTCCGTTATGCAGAATTGACTGAATACAATTATGAGCGAGTCAGCGTACTGTGCTGACGATAAAGAAGGTGTTACATTACATATGTGTTATTGTTAACCAACTTAAAAATAAAGGTATTAAACATTTTGTAGTACACATAATTTTACCTTTTAGATACATTATAAAATTATTTCTAACTACATCATTAATTATATAGATGGACACTGGTTACATAAAGAAAATCTTAATTAACGATTAGTAGGAATGATGAGCTGGTTGAGTTGGAGTCTGTTTAGCCGGTGTTGGCTGTGACTGACCTTTTTCCAATGCTGACACAATGTCTTTCACCAAAACTTTCTTAGCTCTCCGTCCACATAGTTTGCAGCCGATGAGCACACAAGTCACTAATAATACTGCTACTATTATGACAGTGAAAACGCTATAAATCTCCAATTTCCTTTCTAAATTAGAGGTATTCCTTGCGCCGTTCGCTCCATTTTGAGCAATTATTACTTCAGCGTTCCTACTGCGTGCGTTACCCATTTTACAACAAAATATTTTTCACTTGTTGAGAATATAATAGATGTGTGTCCGTATATGAATATTGAAATACAAATGATGTTTGAACTTATACATCTAACTTATTGTTACCTTATTCACCTACTTTCAGAAAAATGTTGTTGTGTCAAAAAATGCAATTGATCAGTTTGCATATTTATTTTGTCAAAACAAGGTTTTTCTACGTGTTTTCACTTATCTGTACGTGTAAATTACAAAGGTACTGTTGCGTACACAATATTTAAGTTGAAAGAATGTATTTAAGAAGTAGGGTACCAAATACATTTAAAAATTACTTATAGGTAAAAAAACTTATGGGAGTACTCCATCCAACTACTTAGTAAGTCTAAAGGTTAACTAACTATTCATTTGATAAGTTATGTGTCATCGAAAAAACGTGCCTTTTTAATAACTCTGCCATATCGCGAAACCACCGGCGCGGGCCTAGAGTCACCGTTGTCTTTGTCTGTGACTGTACTGTTTTTTGATGACGCAGGACTTGTCTCGTGACTGTCGTCTGTTAGATTTTGTGTATCATTATCTAGCACAAAAGCTGGTTTCAATCTATCAATAGAAATACGTACTTGTCTATTGATTAAATCTACACATAATATTTATCAGCCCTGCTTATGACGCGGTAAGGGCCATCATAAGGGTGTTGTAAAGGTTTGCGTACCGTATCATTGCGCACAAAAACATATTTGCAAACTTTCAATTCCGGGTGGATAAAGGTAGTCCGTGTCGAACTCTCCCGGGAGGTTGATTTGAACCTGCTAATCGACTCTCGTAGTTTCCCTACGTATGTGTCTAAATTTATAGGTATCAACGTTGCGATCAGTATCGTAAAAATCTCCTGGCAACCTAACGTTACGACCATAGGCTAATTCTGACGCGCTATGTCCAGTATCGCTCCTGATAGCGGCTCGTAGTCCTAATAAAACTGTAGGCAAATCATTAACCCATGAGTTTGTACTCATTGTAGCCATTAAAGCGGCCTTGAGTGACCGGTGCCACCTTTCGACGATTCCATTACTTTGCGGGTGGAATGCCGTGGTCCGGGTCTTCTCTATACCTAATATTTTCATTAGTTGATAAAACAAATTACTCTCGAATTGTCTGCCTTGGTCACTGGTAAGTTTTACAGGGCAACCAAATCTAGAGATCCATCCTTCAAATAGGGCTTTGGCAACTGTTTCTGCTGTTATATCCTTTAATGGTATGGCTTCCGGCCATCTTGTAAAGCGATCGATAATCGTTAGGCAATACCTATACCCTTCCGCTGATGTAACGAGCGGGCCTATTAAGTCAATATGAATATGTTCGAATCTATCGCTAAATGGAAAATGTCCTAAGTCAGAAATTGTGTGTCTCTGAACCTTTGCTCTTTGACAACCTATACAAGCTCTAGCCCATATGGCTATGTCTGTGTTCATGCCTGGCCAAAAGTACTTTTGAACTGTTAGTTTTTTCGTTGCTCGAATACCTGGGTGACTCAGGTTGTGTACATTATCAAAAACTTTACGTCTAAAACTTACTGGTAAATAAGGTCTAGCTATTTCTTTTGACATTTCACAATAAATTGATTTATTTATCATTGGACTGGTAATTTTCTTAATAACAACTTTGCTGCTCGTATTACTATCCCACGCCGTTCGTGTAATGTAATCGTCGCCTTCCTGCGCTACTGCTAATTCTGCGAAATCAATGGCGGTTGGGCAGCATATTTCTGCGACACGTGATAACGAGTCAGCTACAACGTTCTGTTGCCCACCTACGTGTCGAATATCTGTTGTAAATTCGCTTATGAATAACAACTGCCGAGTCCGTCTAGGTATTTCCGAGTTACTGTTTAATTTGGAAAAGGCATAAGTCAAAGGTTTATGGTCTGTAAACACAATGAGTTCGCGACCTTCAAATAATTTCCTAAAGTACTGAATTGCCATGTATATCGCTAAAAGTTCGCGGTCATACGTACTATATTTCTTTTGCGTTTCTGATATTTTTTTAGTTTTTTTTTTTAGTTTTTTAGTTTTTTTTTTTTTTTTGCCACTTACCTTCGATCTGTTGCTGAAGTACCGCGCCGACGCACGTGTCGCTTGCGTCACACATTAATGAAATACGAGTAGGAACATCGTTACGGGAATGCGACAATGTAACCGCCTTCTGTAGGCTTAGTTTACATTGTTCAAATGCTAAATTCGCGCTATCGTCCCATGGTACTTTTGACTTATCGTTTCTTTTGGAATGATGAATAAACTTATTAAGTTCCATTTGTGACTCTACTGCTTTTGGTATATGTGGTCGGTAGAAATTCAGCATGCCTAAAAACCTACGCAATTGTTCTATTGTTTCCGGCTTAGGGAATTCTACTATAGCCTGAACTCTTGAATCTAAAGGCTTAATACCGTTACGCGACACATGAAAACCTAAAAAATCTACTGTTTCCTGTCCAAATTCGCATTTGGGAATGTTGATAGTGATACCGTACTGTTGAAATCTTTCGCAAACAATTTTTAAATGCTCCCTATGTTGAGAGTCGTTGTCGCTGGCGATTATTACGTCATCGATGTATGTGTACAAAAAATCTAATCCCTGCAGTACTACGGTGCTCATAAAACGTTGGAATGTTTGGGCTGCATTACGTAACCCAAAGCTCATTCTGGTAAATTCATATAGACCAAAAGGCGTAATTATTGCGGTCTTCTCTACGTCACTCGGATTAATTGGTATAAAATGATATGCTCTGTTTACGTCTAATCGCGTAAATATGTTTTTGTTCGCTAATATGTAGGTAAAATCCTGTAGTCGCGGTACAGGGTATCGGTCCGGTTTGGTAATAGCATTAAGTCTTCTATAATCACCACAAGGTCTTATTTCACCGTTCTTTTTTGGAACGACATGCAATGGGCTTGCCCAACAACTTTTACTAGGTCTACATATTCCCATCTCTACCATACGTTGAAACTCTTCTTTTACTTTAATGTACCGTTCGGGGGCTAAGGGTCTGGCCCTGGCAAAAACAGGTGGTCCTGTGGTCTCAATATAATGTAAAATTGAATGTTTGGGTGGGTCATTAAACGATGTAGGCCTAGTAATGTCTGGGTAAGGAGCAATAACATTATAATACGGATGTTTGCTACACAAGGTTTTAATTGAAGGCTGATAACTACTGACAATTGAAGCGGTAATATTACATTCGGTTACCTGATCGATCAACCTCTTTGTGCTGAGGTCCACTAATAGCTTGTGATAACTTAAAAAATCGGCACCCAATATAGGTTGCTTGACGTCTGCGACCACGAAGTCCCATCGGAAGCTACGACGCAATTGTAAGGTCAACACCAGGGTCTTCACGCCATAAGTCTTGATTTCGGTGCCATTTGCGGCATATAATTTAAAACGATTACTCGGAGTTTGTCGATTTTTCTTGCTCACTGGTAAAACTGAAATATCCGCACCCGTATCCACAAAAAATTTATAACCACTATTCGAGTCCGAAACACACAGGCGGTGGGTAGATATAACGGTGCAGATCTCCGCCGTCGGCTGCACCGGTTCTAGTTTTCCGCTTTCTTTTCCCACGCACAAGGTTTTACGCACTTCCGCGCTTTTTCGGCATACCGGAAATGATAAAAACATAACCAATTGGGTTTCCTCGCACTGTCCCGTGTATTGCTCCTCGTCCTTGCTGTACGATAACGGCTGCGGCTCTTGCTACGAGATCTATCGCTGTCATGTCGCTTCTCCAGCTTCTCGAATCTCGCACTTAATTTAGCAATTTCGGCAAGTATCGCTTTGTCTGACGATGTCTGTTCTTGCTTTTCCACTATCGCCGCCACGGTGTTAGTTTTCGTTGCCTCGTGAACATCGTCAGCCACTGCAGCTAATTTCTCCAGGTCTTTATTCTCCGTGACCACAAGTAATGCTCGAACTGTTGTCGGTAATAGGTTTTGCCAGAGAACCCTCAATGTATCATCAGGAATCTTATCCCGTGCCAACTCTTTCATCTTCTGCAACAGTTGAGAAGGCTTCTGGTCTCCCAGCTCCATCTCGCTGATGAGCTTCTCAATTTGTCTATTCTTTGTTTCTTCGAACATGACGAGTAATTTTCTTTTAAGGGTTTCATATTTATTTGTTTCTGGCGGATTTACGAGGAAGTCGGTTATCTGAGACACGACGTCGTTTCCCAACTTCGACACCACTAGGTCGAATTTTGAGGCGTCTCCAAGTTTTTGCGGTGCCAACGTTGCTTCCGCCCTTATAAACCATACTCTCGGCTGATGCGTCCAAAAGTCAGGTATCCTTGACGACACTGTAATTGACGCCAGGTCGGCAACTTCGCTCGAGTTAGATGTGGCCATATTTTCTCACGATTGCGCACTCACGAAGTTCTTCACGAGGATACTAGTGTTCAAATAGTGTCACTTTTCTAGTTAACGCTTTTTGAAATCACTATCACGTCGGGTTCACCACTTTTGTAGGTATATAGTCTACAAATTACTTATTCGGCCGGGAGTAGTATAAATGAAAGTCCAGAAGGTTAGGTAAAACTTGGTGTCTATATTGTCGGCAATAACTGCACAATTTACACTGATTATTGAAACAACTGGTCTACACAAAAACTTGGAGACGACTAAGGTGGCGGGGGACTCGCTACGAATCGTAAGCGTCGTCTCTGGTTACAAAAGGTGTGAGGGTGTGTGTGTGTGTCACTACAATGGGAAAACAGACTTACAAATTATTTTTCGAGGCCATCCCTTTTGCATGTACCTAGTGACAGTTTGAATCACCGTATCGCTCTCCGTGGCCTGTTCTATGTCGCGTGTCGTAGTAGCGGGCGACGCTTCATCCAAAAACTTGAGTGCGTAATAGGTATCTACATCTACACTATTATCGGTCTCTTCCGACTTGTTTGCGCATTTTAAAGGCGCGCGGGAAAAATAATCTGCTACTAAATTATTATCCCCGGATACATAATGTACTACATAATTATAAGCCGATAAAGTAATAGCATATCTCTGTAGTCTTAAGGCTGTGGTTACTGGTATACCCGTCTTATTATTAAAAATGGAAACCAAAGGCCTATGATCGGTTTTTAAAATAAATGGCTCACTGCGGCCGTACAGATACTGATGGAACCTTTTCACACCAAATATGATAGCAGTCGCCTCCTTCTGTATCTGACTATAGTTTCGCTCGCTAGCGGTAAGCGAGCGAGATGCGTACGCGAGCGGTCGCTCATGAGCATCGTCGTGGCCGCGCTGCGAGAGCACAGCACCGAGCCCGGTCGGGCTTGCGTCCACCGTGAGCACGAGCTGCGCCGTCGGCTCGAAGTGCGCCAGTACGCGCTCCGAAGCTAGTTCACGGCGGACTGCCACCATAGCTTGGCGCTGCCTATCTCCCCACTCCCAGGGCACATCGCTCCGTAGTAGTTCGTGGAGAGGACTGAGTACTGACGAAGCGTTAGGAATAAAATTTCTGTAATAATTAACAACGCCTATAAATCTTTTTACTTCGGTGACGTTGGTCGGCTCGGGGGCGCTTAATATTGCCTTTACCTTCTCCGGACTAGTCATTAGTCCCGCTTTACTAATCACATAACCTAAGTAAAGTACGCTTTGTTTGAAAAATTGGCACTTGTCTTTTTGAAGACGTAGACCGGCATCGCTTAATCTACTTAAAACTTCCGTTAGCCTTTTAATGTGCGAGTTTCCGTCGGGACCCGTAATACATATGTCATCGAGCCAGACACTGACTCCGTCTATTCCCGCTAATAGTGTCTCCATGGACTTTTGAAAAATAGCGGGTGCGTTAGCTAGGCCGTAAACTAAACGTGTATATTTGTATAGACCTTTATGAGTATTAATGGCTGTTAGATCCTGTGATGACTCTTCGATAATAAATTGATTGTATGCATTTTTTAAATCTATTTTACTGTAAAGCTCGCCCCCTCCGATCTTGGCAAAAACTTCTTCAATTCTGGGTAAGGTGTATTTCTCAATTACAAGGTCTTTATTCAGGGTTACCGAAAAATCTCCCGCGATTCTGACCTGTCCGTTTTCCTTTAACACAGGCACAATCGGAGTGGCGTATTGCGCGTGATCTATCGACACCAAAATACCTAAACCTACTAATCGTTCTAATTCTTGTTCGACCTTATCTCTTAGGGCAAAGGGTACAGTGCGTGGCTTAAAAAACTTCGGAACAGAGTTTTCTTTTAGTTGTAGGGTAACTTTAAATTTATTAAATGAACCCAACTCATCTCGCCATAGATCCGGATATTTTCCAATCAATTCCTGTACATCATTATCGCTACTTACTAAAGAGTTTATGTTTGTTGTAACTATTGATTTAAAAGCGGACATGAAATCCCTACCTAACAATGGAGGACCTCCATTCTGTACTACGAAAACTTTAATATTTCTTTGTAAATTATTGTATTTTGCTTTAATTGCGAAAAATCCTAGTGGAGAGATTTTATGTCCGTTGTACAAGCACATTTTTACATCGCAATCTTGTAGCGGGTATCGCGAGAACTTTTTGAAATAACATTTATCAGAAATAACGGTGCTACCCGATCCTGTATCTAATTCCATTTTAATTAATTGATCACCTAAAACTAATTCAATTTCAATAGGCTTGTCAGCCGCGTACCTTATATTAAAGTTCTGGCACTCTTCGCAACCCTTGTCCTGGGGCTGGTTACCGCTACTTCCTTCATTTGCGTCAACATGATACACCCGTGTGTTTTTAGAATTACCGCACACTTTTTTTAAATGGCCTTTTACACCGCACTTTTGACACGAATAACCCTTAAAACGACACTTTTCACTATTATGATTTTTCATGCCGCAAACCTCGCAACGCTCTGTGTCGCGGCGCGATGCTGCATCCGCGCCACCTGTGCCACGTCCACGGCTAGCTTGACCCTGGAGCTTCGCACGGTAAACTGGTTCCTCCTTAATAGGAATGGCCTCTGAACTGCTGCTTAACAAGGCCTTTGCTTCTTTGGCACACGCTGCCTGCTCAGCCATTTCAATTGCTCGCGACAACGTGAGCGTCGATGAGTTCTGCTCGAACAGCTTGTCGCGTTCTGGACCAGCACTCAGGCCGAGGACGAAACGATCCCTCAAATTCGTTTCTAAAGCGGTGCCGAAGTCGCAATAAGTTGCCAAACCTCTAATTCGCGCCGCCCATTCTCCAATGGTTTCGCCTGCTGTTCTGCTGGCCCAAAAAATTTTGCTTTGTCCACAAATGTGCACTGTTTTGGCTTGAAATGGCTGTCGAGTAATTTCACTAGCTCCTCATAGCTCAGCGTATCCAACTCCTTTGGAAACGCTAGGTTAAGTAGTAGACGGTACGTCTCCTCCGTGAGATGGCACAGCAATATTCCACTCTTCACATCGTCTTTAAAACCGTTGATTTTCAAAAATTGCGTTAGTTTTCCTTTATATATTTGCCATTCGTTGGTCTTGTGGTCAAATAAAGACAAATTTCCAAGAAACGCGTTCATTTTTCTATTTACTTATGCGTGGATACACGTTCGTACACCTCGTCGCCAGTGAAAGGTATGTGGAGCGGGAGATAAAAGAAACGACCGACTTGCTTGAACACCAGTGTATTACTGCTGAAGGGACCGCGCGAGGCGCGCGGCGCGCGCGCTTCTTACATACATATCAGTACCTTATAGTAAAGCCACAAGGCTATTGCTATTAATCGGGCACAAATCCAGACTGCGTACTAAGTCCTGATAAAAGACCCAATAATACTTTGCTCGACCTGGGAATCGATCCCAAGACCGCTCAAGAAGCTCCGCACTGTACCAACCAGGTAAAAGTTAAAATAACCAGCAAGAATAAATTACATCATTTTCTCATTTTTGCACTGAAAAAGAAACAATAATTATTCCCTGTTTTCTCTAAACATAAACTTGTTGAGTCACCGCTGTTTCGCTTACGGGGGCAGTATTGGTATGAGTTTACACCTTTGGTACTGACATTTCGACAGATATACTAAAGGCTTTGGAATGTTAGCAGACCTCGATGTGTGTGAAATAATAATAATCGTTTATTTCAGACATTAGTCCATATAACTCAGTTTACATAATTATTACATAGATTACATTAAAATTTAATTCGCATTACATTATTAAAATCATAATCAAAGTTAAAATCCACACATAAATCAATTCATCATTAAAATCTAAAATAAAAATCAGAATTAAATACTCGCTCGAATCGCTCGAATTGAATGCTTCTCGAAAAGTGTTACGTGGTTAGTATCTACGAGGTCATGTTGTTTTGATGTAAGGTCTAGAATAACTGCTTTTCCAAAATTACTTAGGGTTGAAATTTGAATAATTACCTCGAGAATAATTTCATGGTTTGATGAGATCTTTAATAGATTCCACACTTTAGGAGGCTTTCATATTGTATTTTCTATTTGGGTAAAAATATAATTAATTTAACTCAATTATTGTGTTCTTGATTGCAAAGAAAATTAAAAAAACAAGAAAGAGTTCGTCTTGAAGGACTAAAAATATCAGTAATGGACCAGTTTTCTTAAATTTAAATACTGACCTTGCAAACAAGAATAGAGTATGATTTCAAGGTTAATTCCTAAAATTCCAAATATGTGTAAGTACCTATTGTATTAAACAAAAATCTTCACAAAAATTGACTTTGAAACTCCAATATCACTCTTCCTTCGTATAGGATTAAACGAATCTGGATATTAATATTAATAGCATAATCTTCTAGCAAAATTTGTTCCAAATATAGTTTCTTGTCTATTTTCATCAGAAAAAGTTATAATTACTTATGTTATACCAAGACCGATGCCCTACGAACTTTGCCGAAGTTTTCCGAACAAATTAGTATTCTTTCAGCATAGATTCGAGAGTCGTCTTTTTTTTTCCGAGACTCTTGTTTTCATTTTCCGGAGATCAGAGCTTGTCATAGCAAGTCTATGTTAATTTACGAAGAGATTGTTTTTTTAGGGTTCCGTACCCAAAGGGTAAAAACGGAACCCTATTACTAAGACTTCGTTGTCTGTCCGTCTGTCTGTCACCAGGCTGTATCTCATGAACCGTGACAGCTAGACAGTTGAAATTTTCACAGATGATGTATTTCTATTGCCGCTATAACAACAAATACTAAAAACAGAATTAAATCAATATTTAAGGGGGGCTCCCATACAACAAACGTGATTTTTTTTGCAGTTTTGTCTAATTTTTTAAAATAATGGTACGGAACCCTTCGTGCGCGAGTCCGACTCGCACTTGGCCGGTTTTTTTTTTAATAAAGAAGAATTCGTTTCTGAAGTAATTTGCAGATTTCAGTAAAGCTGGAATAGTTTTAATTGGGAAAGTTTCTTCAACGGCCGATTTTTATTGAAATACAGAATTTATAAGAATCTGTAAGTTTTAATTTCGTGTTCAGAGTTTTCTTGAAGGTTTTTTTCAGCGAATCCTTTCCTCTCCGTTTTTATGATATTAAATAAATCGTAATGAAAAGGTCTCATAACAATATAAATGACTTTTTCCCGAAGCTTTTTATTTCGTTGAGTACTTTTCTCATTGAAACTTACAATACATTTGAAATCAATTAAAAGTTATGTATGAAACGTTAATTAAAAGTTGGATTCTCGACCTTCTACAATATTATGCTGAAGGGCCTATATAACATTATTATTGAAATATTTTATACAATTTTTATTATTAACAATATCGTGTAACGTTGTTAGCTCATAATTGATAAAACGTAAACAAATAAAACAGAAGTCATTTTAATATCGTTTACCAGCCGACCAAATCACCTGATCGCGCCTGTACTTTTGTCTCACTCGCTCGCGTTCCTAAAACCAGTTTTTTTTCCCACTCCATCATTCTCCGCGCGCCGCGAGCGTCGACCACGCTCGCATGCCTGCAGAGGCCAGTCGTCATTTACGCGCAGTCAGTCTACACACATATGAGACGACATATGCGCAGCCTCGCGAATTATACTTTGATTGGACTACTGATAATTTCCAAAACTTTTTTAATAATTTTACTTTTTAAAAAGTTCTATAAAGGAACCATAACTTCAGTGTGTAATTCCCCATATCGGGTAAGTGGCTAAGTGTTGACAAATTCACGCAGTGCTTGTTTCTAAATGTCATGTCAAGGTCAATGATGTGCAAAATTATTTCATCATCTTTTTCATAGACATCATTTTAGCTACTATTTCAACTATTGTACTCAAACCTTAATTGCTACATCAATGTTTTATGTAGGTATGTGTAAATATTAATTTAAAAGTGCTTCACACCTTTTTTTTCTCTTTTCTTTTTTTCTCTGTAAACTCCGCTTCTGAAGGTGACCTCTACACACATACGCCCTAAGCGCAATAGTACCCATCCCTACGCTTGCGCTTACGCTGCTGTGGTCACCGTCAGGAGAGGATAAGCAGAGAACCCTATGTTTACCACTGGACATAAATTCCAGGGACCAAAGTTCGGGATTTTCTTCCTCCGGGGTTAACCCGTGTGTGCCGTTGCTGCGTCACCTGGTGCCGACACTCGCAACTGACGAGTCGGTTCCACCGGCATCCGGCATCCAACGACGGCGACGCCTCTACGGGCATCCGGCACCGCTACCACCTACCCTGCGGGTCCTGCATCCTGCTCCTCGGCTCCAGCGTCCATACAGCTACGCGCAAGCCAGGGCAGTACTTGACGCGCCTACCTCCATATGTCGGAAAAAACCTATGACGGGCCTTAGTAATCCGCGACCTATTTTTAATAAATTATTTTTATGAAAGTGTTGGTGAGTTTTGTTTAACCCATTAGGGTTCCATAAACCCACGCTTCATTGGCGCCCATATCGTGGTTTTTTCATGGTCATACGTTTTTTTTTCTGTTTTATGGAGGTAGTGGTGTTTTTCGGTGTTTTGTGTGTTTTGTGTTTCGTTGTTTTTTGTAATAACGCTTTGTTCTTTTTTTTATTTCGTGTGCAGCAACTGGTGTGAAGAGTTAAGTTTAGTTTTGTTTTTAATTTGCCTGATATACAGGGTGTTTTTTATATACCGGGTGCGGACTTAGTTTTTTTTATTTTTTTTCTTGAATACCGTGTATTCAACATTTTGTAGTAGTAGAGCTTATAGTAACGGCTCGCCCCGGGGAAGTACTACCCTCATTCTTTTTTTTCTTCCGGTAAGCAGTTTTTGCTGTGTGCTGGTTGAAGGGTTTGAGTGCCGGGTGTAAGTACTGGCTAACTTATAGACATTATCATCTTTGTCTTATGTCGACACTTAAATTACTGTAAAGTGTCTACATTTTTTTTTTTTGGTTTTGTATACAGGGTGATTAAATTTAGTTTTGTATTATTTTAATCTTTGTGAATTTTTTACTGTTAAACGCCTAAATTAGGATCGTTAGATCAATTTTCAATCTTTTTGTAATTTACTTGTACCCTCACACCAGTTGCAAAACATTTTTTTTTTGTTTTACGCTTTTCTTGTTATTTTTTGTTGCATCGTAACTAAAGTGTACGTTACAGAAATTTATTAAGTTCGGAGTGCTTAATAAGTACAGTCATGCTCAAAAACTTGTAACTGTCTTGTTGTACAGTCAGCGCACGATATAAGTTGCAATTTTTTTTTACATTACATTAAATTTTGAACTCGATATCTTTTAACCGTTACTTATTGACGTTGCTTAATTCTTGGGTACGGTCAGAAAAAAAGTTTTATTTTTAACAAAGTTTTTTTTCTCACTCTAGCTAGTTTTATTTAATTCTGCGTACACATTAGTTGCAAATTTTATTATTTTGCATTTTTTTATTTTTTTATTTTTAGTTACCAAATTTCTTAGTTTTTTTTGCTAGCTTTACATACGTGGAAAAAACAACAATACGTTACTTAAATTTAACTTTAAATTGTAACAGACGGAGTATTAAGTACTTATTTGTTTTTTTCACTATACGGAATTGTTCAACACTTACCCACACTTCTAAAAAAAAAAAATTTTTTTTTTATCTCTCATTTCTACCAATTTAAATTATTGTTATAATGGCTTATCCCGTGAAGTTCATGTCGCTTCAAAAGTCCGAGTATGAAGTTGCTATTAAGGGTGAATCGCCAGCTGCCACAGTGCAGGAGTTGCGCAAACTAGTAACTAAGTGTGGACTATTATTTCCTACAGGGGATATTCACACTAGTCTCTTGAGCTAACGCACGACCTGAATGGTGTGCTGGATGTTCTTGAGAAGGTTAACGTCATTTTAGAATCGACGTCATTACTGCAATACATTGCTGCGTACTCAAAATTTCCTTAATCATTTATATCTCCGGCTTAGCCGCATTCCATGTGATGATAAATTTAAGGAAGACTATGGGCAATGTGTTACCCTTTTCAGGAAGGCCACAATAAGGCTTACGTACACAAGTCTAGTCTAATAGTAACTTACATAAATTGCTTACTCTAAATATAACAATAACTCTTAGAATTAAAAACTACCCTATACCTAGTATACCTTATTATCAAAAATAAAATCAAATAGCATTTTTTTTCTCTCCCCTATATTTTGATATATATTATTTTGAATTTTTCACATTTAGTTTTGATTTTACGAATCACGATTTGCTTTCCCTCTCGCATATATTCCACCTTCTATTGGAACACTTATTGGTAAGGTATCTAGTTAGAGAAAAACAAGATACCTATATTTTTATGTTATAGTGCGTCAGTTATGTTGGTATCGTTAGAATACAATAACTGCTGCTAGTTTATGTTAGCGAGAAGTATGAAAGATGACTTATAAAAGGTAAACCTATAGTAACTCAAGTTCTTGATGCGGATTTTTATTCATTTTAAGAGATGACAAAAATCCTTGATTGCGCGCGGGGGTATTGTAACGTTGTTAGCTCATAATTGATAAAACGTAAACAAATAAAACAGAAGTCATTTTAATATCGTTTACCAGCCGACCAAATCACCTGATCGCGCCTGTACTTTTGTCTCACTCGCTCGCGTTCCTAAAACCAGTTTTTTTTCCCACTCCATCATTCTCCGCGCGCCGCGAGCGTCGACCACGCTCGCATGCCTGCAGAGGCCAGTCGTCATTTACGCGCAGTCAGTCTACACACATATGAGACGACATATGCGCAGCCTCGCGAATTATACTTTGATTGGACTACTGATAATTTCCAAAACTTTTTTAATAATTTTACTTTTTAAAAAGTTCTATAAAGGAACCATAACTTCAGTGTGTAATTCCCCATATCGGGTAAGTGGCTAAGTGTTGACAAATTCACGCAGTGCTTGTTTCTAAATGTCATGTCAAGGTCAATGATGTGCAAAATTATTTCATCATCTTTTTCATAGACATCATTTTAGCTACTATTTCAACTATTGTACTCAAACCTTAATTGCTACATCAATGTTTTATGTAGGTATGTGTAAATATTAATTTAAAAGTGCTTCACACCTTTTTTTTCTCTTTTCTTTTTTTCTCTGTAAACTCCGCTTCTGAAGGTGACCTCTACACACATACGCCCTAAGCGCAATAGTACCCATCCCTACGCTTGCGCTTACGCTGCTGTGGTCACCGTCAGGAGAGGATAAGCAGAGAACCCTATGTTTACCACTGGACATAAATTCCAGGGACCAAAGTTCGGGATTTTCTTCCTCCGGGGTTAACCCGTGTGTGCCGTTGCTGCGTCACCTGGTGCCGACACTCGCAACTGACGAGTCGGTTCCACCGGCATCCGGCATCCAACGACGGCGACGCCTCTACGGGCATCCGGCACCGCTACCACCTACCCTGCGGGTCCTGCATCCTGCTCCTCGGCTCCAGCGTCCATACAGCTACGCGCAAGCCAGGGCAGTACTTGACGCGCCTACCTCCATATGTCGGAAAAAACCTATGACGGGCCTTAGTAATCCGCGACCTATTTTTAATAAATTATTTTTATGAAAGTGTTGGTGAGTTTTGTTTAACCCATTAGGGTTCCATAAACCCACGCTTCAATCGCGCCTGCAGGCTTAGCCAAGTTGACAATTCTACAATCGTTAACGGTAGTAGAAAATGTTAAATCACGTATTCAACACAAACGAATAGAAAATTCGTAGACAAGTTTACATCGTTCAAAATGATAGAATAGAATAGTATCGTTTCTACAATGTTGATCGCTATACTCTTTGGTAGGAACGCTCACCATAGACTAAAGTGTAGGTTTTTTCTACAGACATTAGAGAACGAGCAATCGACTCAGTCATGTCAATTTGGCTGCTAATTCAGCGCTTTCTACAATCGCTTCATCATTTCATCATCATTTCAGCCGAAAGACGTCCACTGCTGGACATAGGCCTCCCCCAAGTGTCGCCACATTGACCGGTCCCGTGCGACTCGCATCCAGCGGATTCCTGCAACCTTCACCAGGTCATCGGTCCACCTAGTGGGAGGCCTTCCAACGCAACGTCTTCCGGTTCGCGGTCGCCACTCCAGACTTTTAGGCCCCATCGACCATCCGTTCTGCGGGCAATATGCCCTGCCCACTGCCACTTAAGTTTGGCAATTCTTCGGGCTACGTCGGTAACCTTTGTTCTCTTGCGGATGTCTTCATTTCTGATTCGATCGCGCAAGGAAACTCCGAGCATAGCCCTCTCCATTGCCCTTTGGGTGACTTTAAGCTTTCTGATGAGGCCCATTGTGAGCGACCACGTTTCGGTCCCGTATGTAATCACTGGCAACACACACTGGTCATAGATTTTCGTCTTGAGACACTGCGGTAGGTTGGTTGCTACAATCGCTTACACCGAGGCGTTTACGATTGTAGAAAGAGAATCGATACGAAACGTTTGTAACTTGGCTAGGCCTGCTGTATATGTTGAGAGGCAAGGCTGAGAAGAAAAGCACACCTACATTTCTCCAACTGTATTCATTTGAGTTCAAAGAAATACGGTATATATGCATGATTTTTTTATCACTCTAAATAAAGCGTATTAACATCAGAAATAGCAAAGTGAAATTATTTTTTTAATATCTATAAAAAATACTAAGTTTAAACATTTGAACTTTTAACTGCTTGTAATGATCTATATTTTAGTTCTCCAATCTTAAACTAGATGGCGCCACTAGGCTCGCCACAATAGTTCAGATTGATAATTCGTGAGCCAACGAAAAATGACGGTGGCGGTAAAACATTGAGACCGGAGAAAAGTCAATCGAAGACGGACAGAAATAAAACCGTTGCTCCGTAATGAAATTGTATAAATCTGATATTTAAGCCATTGTTATTTAGAAATCACCTACTACGGATTGTACATGTATATTGTTGTGGTGCAGTTTTGTGAATTTGTGTCCGAGTACGGAAGAAACGGGGTAAGTGTTTACGTCTATTAAATGAAGTGTAGGTGTAGTTAATTGGAGAAGTGTTGCAAGGCTGACTGTTCTCGTTTTGTCCTCAGCTTACGGAAACGCCCCTTTTTTAGTCGAGACACAATAAATTGAAATTAAGCCCGACTTTGTTTGATGGGGCAGCGTATGATTCTCATCGAATTAAGGATCAACATATTCGCAACGGTACTCAGCAAACCAGCTAGTCTCGCGGCGCAGAGCGCCGGGCCGGGATTGGAATCTTATGACTCCGAGTTCGATCCCAGCCTAAGGAGTACTTTTTGTGAATGGACATTTTTTTTTCTTTTTGTTTTTTTCTTTTATTTTTTTTGCTTGTTTTTTTGTTATATTTTGTTTTGTGCACATGCCATTTACTTGTAGTTCCTTCCCTGTGCTTAGTTATTAAGGTGTTAGCGTTAAGATACTTAGAACCATTCGTAAGTAAATGCATTTATTATAGACTACCTGTTTCCTTTCTATACACTCAGTTATCTTGGAACCCCGGTCATTACATTGGCGCCCACGGGTTAACTGAATGAAAGATAAACAAGGTATTTATTTATTCAGGTATATATTCCGGATAAACATTTCAATATTTGTTTCTAACACATTTTTAAGTTCGACAAGTTGTGTTGCTTAACTGTAACTTGGAATAGAAATCAGATCGTAGGTATTATTTAAACTTGTTTTGTATACTTATTGAAATTTATAACTGTCTGATCATGGATGTTAATGCACTGCATAAAGATGAGCTTGAGTTTGAGTTGGCTTGTCGAGGGATTTCGGATTGTAAGACCGTGGCGAGTATGCGGAAATGTTTGCGAAAAATTTTAGTTCGAGAGCAGTCGGGCGAGTCAACTATTTCTTTTAAGGTTCCTAAACCCAGCATTGATAACCCGAGTAATGAAATATTGATTTGTGAAAAGAAGTTATCGGCAATAATAACACTTATTTCAGAAATATCTCACAGTCCCGAACATTCGTTTTATAGACGCATACACTCTCGTTTGACACACTTATCGAACCGTGCTAAACTTATTATTCCTTCTGAGTCTAGTGACATTGAGAAACATTTGACATTGCTAAAGAACATCCAGGATACCTTATTGTCACTAAGGCAACTTGAGCGAGAAGAAGATGAGGAAGAGGATGTAATTTCCAACCATGATAAAGACATCTTACAGAAGTCTCTAGGCGAAGAGGCCATACAGATATTGGAACACTTGGAAAAGACCCGAAACCCAGGGAAAACTTCCGTAGTAATGGATGGTGACACGAAATTCCACCATAACCTCGCCTCGCAGTCTCCAGTTGCTAACACTGACATGTCACGAACGACCTTAGAGAGACCTGGTCCTTCCTCACGACATCCAGGTTTACTAAGGTCTTCCACATTTGATGATGGCTTCCACAAACGGAAGTTGGTTCCCGTTAAAGATTGGGGTGTCACATTTAGTGGTAAGGGCACCGTAAGTGTGAACGCATTCTTGGAAAGAGTTGAGGAACTTAAAGAGGCGCGTAATGCTGCTGATGAAGACTTATTTCGATATGCTGTAGACTTCTTCGAAAAAGAAGCATTAATATGGTTTAGGGCCAATAAAGGTAAAGTATCAAATTGGGCTCAATTAGTGAGGCTCCTGTTGGATACATTTTAACAACCGTACTACCAAGAGGAGCTATTGGAGGAGATTAAGCGGCGAACCCAAAGCAACCAGGAAAGCATCTTGATTTATATAGCCATTATGCAGAATATGTTTAACCGGCTACCCAATGCCATTCCTGAAACACAAAAGTTGATGATACTTAGAAGAAATTTACAACCTTATTTTCAGAAGGCCATATGCCGAGACACTTTCGATTCAGTGAGCGAGCTAACATCAGTTCTAAGGATTATTGAACGCACCAAGTTAAGTTGTGATAATTTCAAGGAACCTACTCAAAGTGCCCACTCTCTCGAAAGAGATTTAGCATATAGGGAAGTACTCCGACGAAATCACGAAATGAAAACACGCCTGAGCTGGCAGCCTTGGATGATAAGGGAGTACTTTTAACTAAATGCTGGAACTGCAGGGCTGCAGGGCATCGTTTCAAGGATTGCAAATTACCGAAACAAGGACTCTTCTGCTACAGATGTGGACGTTTCGGGAAAACGATAAACAAATGTTCATGCAATACTACCGATAAGGGAAACGACAAATCGGAGTCAAAGCCGGCCGATCGTACCCCGAAAAACTAAGTCATACATCCTCAGATGACTGGCAGCAATGGCTACATACAGTTTCGAGTTTTTTTAAAACGGGAAAGATCTGTAATATTAATAAACATACTCAAGACAATCGGTATTATGCTGAAATAAAAATTTTAAATCAGTCTTTTGTGGGATTACTAGATTCTGGAGCAACTGTCTCAGTTATATCGCAGAGATTTGCAACGAAAATTATGAAATTAGGGTTTTCAAAACATAAAGTCGACAAAGAAATGATCTCAACGGCTGATGGCACCTACCATACAATGGATTCCATTGTTCATTTACCCATTGAATTCACGGGAAAATACAACGTGGTAGATTTTTATATAATGGACTCCTTAAAACATGATATTATTTTAGGTATGAACTTTTTTGAGACATTTAGTTTAGCCATAGGGGCAGGGAAATCGGTTGCTGACATTACGGAAATTAATGTGTCACAACCAGTGATTTCGCGGAATGAGCTTTCTGTCCAACAGAAAGAGCGCCTGGACAAATTATTAGAAGAAATGGCAGCGGAGATTGGTAAAGGGTTAGGAAGAACATCATTGATCAAGCATAGAATTGACACCGGGGATAGCTTGCCCATCAAACATAGACAGTACCCCTTGGCTCCTCCAATTATGGCAGAACTTGAGAAGGAAATCCAGGATATGCTGGACAATGACGTAATAGAACCCTCCTTCAGTTCATGGCGTTCCCCTGTATTGCTGGTCAAGAAATCTTCTGGCAAGAATCGGTTGTGCCTCGACAGTCGTCGTTTAAATAAGGTTACAGTAAAAGACTCTTATCCTTTGCCTAGGGTTACCACCATCTTAGACAGTCTGAAGAATGCCCGGTTCCTATCGACTATTGATCTACGATCAGCCTTCTGGCAGATACCACTAGAAGAAACAAGCAAGGAAAAGACTGCTTTCGGACTCGCTGGAAAAGGACTCTATCAGTTCAAAGTCATGCCATTTGGTCTAAGCAATGCATCTCAAACCCAACAACGTTTGATGGATCGCTTGTTCACGCCGGAATTTGAAAGCAGAGTGTTCACTTATTTGGATGATATTGTCATTTGCGACGACAGCTTTGACGGCCATTTATCATCATTGTCACATGTGAAAAATCAACTTAAGGAAGCAGGATTAACTGTCAACCTGGAGAAATGTGTATTTGCGAGACCATCCTTAAAATACCTGGGCTACATTGTTGACAAAGAAGGATTACGCTATAGTATTATATGCTATACTTACGCTTCATATTCACCATTCATAATACTATTCATCATCCTTTTTATTTGTTTATATTTCTACACTCAGCAAATCGATCTAAATACGATTCATTTACTTAAAAATAGCTGAAATAAAATATTATTATAATTTTCATGTTGTGATATTTACGTCAAGCGTCAAATTGTCAAACTGTCAGTTAGTTTTTTAATTCTCTTTCTGCTCAGTCTATGGTCTAGCTCTATGATTTCTCTTTTTGGTTTGTAAAATTTAAATTATTTTTATCAATATGTGTTTAGCCATTATATTTTGTAGATTATTACGATTGTTTACTAAATAACTTAATATTAAATTATATTATAAAATTCTTTACGCACTCATGTATATGTCCTGGCCGACTACACTTGTCAGATGAGATGATGGCCACACTAAGAAAACTAAGATTTGAAAGGAGAGGACTACTTTGGAAAAACGAGCTGACGGACGGCGGAAACAAGGAGTACTTTGATATATACAAAAAGTCTACTATTGGATCTGATTTCATAAGTATCAGAGAGCAGCTTGGTTTTCGCTGTGAGATTCTTAAACTGCCCAGGGGATCCAGCGAAAGATTCTCCTGGGACTTCTACTCCCGATGTTCGGAGGCTAACACGTGCCTGTCCGTCTACTGGTCTCGCAGGGCTGTCCTACGTCTGGCCCTGAGTTCTGCACTGTCTTGCTGCTGAGCTGTCCTGGTGAACTCTGAGATCTGCGCTGCCGCCGTTTCTACTGCTTCAGAGCTAAACTACTCCGGTATCGACCTGCTACCCTGACGCCTGTTCCCGTTCTTACAGTGTGGTAAACTCATTATTGTCCATCTAAGTGCATAAACTTTAAAACTGAGTGCGTGCTAGGTAGTTTTTTATAACTAGCTGTATTTTTTATCTTTCTCCTAAATTAAAATGTAATTGAACAAGTCTGCTTATCCATTTATTTTAATAGGATCAAGTAAATTTGTTACAAATTGGCGCCCCCCGTAAAATCAACTCGAACCCACTCATTTATTTTCAAAATTCTAAAAAAAACTAGCACTAGTGTTTCTTTTTGGACTTCTTATTTGGCTTACCTACTCTTTTTAATATTAACTTAACTTATTTTTATTCTTCAGCTCTCCTGTTAAAGACTCTTCTATTCGACTCAACTCTTCTACAACTAAACATCATCTAGGTACTCTTCACCACTACACACATACTGATATTGAAAGATAATTGGCACCCTTTCGGCCTCTTGGGAGTGTTAACCCACTTGTGAGCACTACCAAGGTTGGAGACTGGCATACTCTACGACGTACTATTGGAGAATATCCTGTGGACGTCTTTACAAACTTAGACAGATGTCTAAGATTAGAAATACTTCACTATCCTCCTAAACACTTATTATATATATTTATACATATTTCATCTGGGAATCATACCGAAGTAGATTTAGCATCGTTGGCTCTCAAAATATTTTTCAATTTGTTATTTGTCATCGGTTGCTAGGTAACAAACCAGGCCATGGAGTATTATGGGCATGGAGTATAACTAGTCTTATTTTCGCGGTGGCAAAACTAGGTATTAAAGTTTATCAAACTTTGCGGTGGCAATCATATGTACTAAACTTTATGCTTTAGTTCCGAATTTTACCACCAACAAAAATAAGTTTTTCTTGGGTTACGATTTTTATCTTTCATTTAGCGTATTATTATTAAATCGGACCCTCTTGAGTTCTAACTCTTAAGAGTGTGAGTCTTGAACACTCTCTAGTCCACGCTCTCTAACATTTGAGTTTTCTTTAACTCAGACCCCTCTTGAGTAATTGATTTCATCAATTTTTATTTATCTTCTTTCAACATTAATTTCTTAATCATGGATAGAATTATTTTCTTTGAACTTTTAAACAAAGCTGAGCTTGAATATGAAATCAAAATAAGATTAGAAGAACCAAATGATACAGTAATACAGCTTAAAAAACAAATTCTTCAACTCGCACCTCGTTCTCCTTCTAAAGATATTTTAGACTCGATATTAGAAGTTAAAACTGATTTAGACGAACTTACCACTACTCTAAATTATATCGAATCAAAAATACAATCGTTAGAACAGGGTAACCAAAGACTAAACAAAAAAATTAAAACATTTATTAATCATCTTTATTTTCGACTTGAGAGGATTGATATTGATTCAGATCCCTCAGAGGTGAATCGTTTATCTCAAACTAAAGAAAGATTTCTCACCTTAGAATCAAAATTTAATTCTTTAACAACTGTTTCTAACGACTACAACTCTCAACCTATAGAAATCAATCGTCCTTCTTCGACTCCTAACAGCCCCAATGACACAATGTTTCATACTATGCTTCCCGACATTCAGTCAAACTCTATTCCTAATAATTCCCTTAACGAATTAAAACGAATAAAATATGACGGAAACTCGTGTCCGCGTTCCTTTATACAGAAAATTCAGGAATTTAGTATTTCTAGGAATATTTCTCGAGACAAATTATTAGATCATGCGTTTGAATTATTAACTGATAACGCTTTACATTGGTATCGTTTCAAACGTGATTTTTTGTTATCATGGAGCGAACTTTGCGAAGCTTTGATTACAGACTTTGGCGGTTTTGATTATGACTTTAAATTATTAGAAGCCATCAATAGTCGAACTCAAGGCAAAGATGAACCTATTGTTATTTTTGTTTCCATACTAACTGGCATGTTTTCCAGACTTTCAGAAAAACTAACGGAAACTAAAAAACTCCAAATTATTATTCGTAACATTCAACCTTGCTATTCACCTTACATCGCGAATAATAACATTAATTCTATTGATGCGCTTATTTCATGTTGTCGAAAATATGAAGAATTCTTGGATAAAGAGAAACATTTCAACGAACCTCAAACTACAAATAATCCTATAACTGTTGAATTTAACTATAAATCTACTAACTTAACGTCAAAGCCCTCAACTTCTGACGCGTTCCCTCCTAGAACAAATTTTAATCGTTTTAGCAATAAACTTATTTTATTTTATTTTATTTTATTTTATTTTATTTGGGTGGCTTACAGCTAACAATACAAACAATTATAATGATACAAACAACGAAAAGCCATTTACAAGCCTCCACAGTTAGCAATAAACAATGTTGCACAAACTAATAACTAAGCTATAACTAAGCATACCATAATAACAAAGAATAGGACCAAAATACTATTAAATATAACTAATGAATTATACATTTTCACAAACAACAATGTTTTTAGACAAGGCAGCACTAATTGTCGCTAAGCTGCTTGCAAACAAATCAATTGATGGGTGTTCGTTCATTACAATTTGGTAAACTTAAAGTTAATACAATTAATAAAGTTAATTATAATGCTTTTTGTGTACGCTGCCGCACTAATGGTCATACACTAACTAATTGCTCTCAACCTCGTTCATTAATTATTTGTTTTAGGTGTGGTTTAAAAGATGTTAAATTTACCGACTGTCCTAACTGTAATAAAACTAACAACTCAAAAAACTAAACAACGACTTGGGTAATAAAAACTTTAATCAATCAGACTGGCATGATTGGTTACAAACTATAAAAAATTTCTTTCATTGTTACAAAATAACTTCACTATACGATAGTGAAAAAGATTTTAATTGTCCTTTTATTGATATTTCTATCAATGACAAAATGTTTTCCGGCTTACTAGATAGCGGTAGTTCTATTACAATACTTGGTAATAACTCTCACCTAGAAATTTTAAAATTAGGCTTCACGTTATCCAAGTCTTTTTCAATGGCGATTACTACTGCCGGTAATCATAAAAGTAAATCCCTTGGCTCAATTGATATTCCGATTAGATACAATAATCAAACTCATCTAATTCAAGCCTTCGTATTTCCTAATTTATCTCCTTCAATTATTTTAGGAGTCGACTTTTGGAAAAAGTTTAATCTTATTCCACACATACTTTCTTCGGCTTTTAAAGCAAATACTAAATGTTCAGTGGTCACTAAAACTACTAAACAAATACTTCCTTACAATCATCTCTCGTTAGAGCAAAAGACTATCGCTGATGATATGATTAAACGATTTAAAGCTATATCCTTCGAAAGTAGAGGAGTACTGGATCGCACTCATCTTATTAGTCACCATATTGATACAGGTAACACTCCTCCAATTAAACAACGATGTTATCGTCTTTCCCCTGTAAAACAAAAAGCTCTCATTATAGAAGTCGATAAAATGTTAGAATGGGGCGTTATTGAAAAATGCGAAAGCCCTTGGCTTTCTCCGGTTATCATTACACCTAAAAAGAATGGTGAATGGCGATTCTGTGTTGATAGTCGTAAACTAAATTCAGTTACTCGTAGAGACGCGTACAGCCTACCGTTTGTTAATGAAATTTTAGATAACCTTAAAAACGCTAAATTTCTTTCAAGCATCGATATTGCTAAAGCGTTTTGGGAAATCCCTTTAAAAGAAGAAGCGGATAAAGATAAAACAGCTTTTTATGTCCCTGGTCGCGGCATGTATCGCTTTGTTATCATGCCTTTTGGTTTAACTAATGCTCCAGCTACTCAGCAAAGACTTATGGACATGCTTTTTACTCCTGATTTTGATAATAAGGTCTTTTGTTACCTTGATGATATAATAATCATCTCTGAATCATTTGAAGAGCATATCTCTTATCTAGTTAAAGTTCTTGAGAAATTAACGTTTGCTAGATTAACAATTAACTTCGATAAAAGTCAATTCTTAAAAAATGAACTTAAATACTTAGGGTACATAGTAGATGAAAATGGTTTAAGGTCAGATCCGGCTAAAATTAAAGCAATACTCGAATTCCCTACTCCCACATCTCGTAAAGAAGTAAGAAAATTTATTGGAACTTGTAGTTGGTTTCGACGTTTTATTCCCAACTTCAGCACAATTGCAACTCCACTTAATAAATTAACTTCTTCCGGTAAAAACGCCCCTAAATTCATTTGGGATAAAGATGCTACTCTGGCTTTTAATAAACTAAAAGAAGCTCTTGTTACTACTCCTATACTTGCTTGTCCTGACTACGATCTCCCTTTCTCTGTACATTGTGATGCTTCTAACTTTGCCATTGGAGGTATGTTAACACAAGTAAAAGACGACAAAGAAGTAGTTATAGCTTATATGAGCAAATCTCTTAATAAAAATGAACGAAATTACTCAACTACAGAAAGAGAAACTCTTGCGGTCATTTCAGCTTTAGAACATTGGCGTTGTTATATCGATAATGGTAAACAATTCACTGTTTATACAGACCACGCAGCACTTAAATGGTTTCTTAAATTATCCAATCCATCTGGTAGACTCACGCGGTGGGCTCTTAGGTTGTCATCTTTTAATTTGTTTCTAAAACACAAAAGAGGTAAAGACAATTTAGTCCCTGATTTACTCTCTCGTAATTCTAATTCATATCCACTTGGCGTTAATCCTGTCACACTTGATCCCCAGCCTATATCTCCAGCATTAGAACACTATAACAAACTACTTTTAGAATGTCGTAGCAATCCTGATCAATATCCCAATTATACTATTCGTGAAAATAAATTATTTCGCTATACTCAATCTCCTCACGCGTTAACTGAAGATTTCGCGTGGAAAGAAGTTCCTCATCCTAGTCTCCGGGAAACCCTTGTTAAAGATAATCATGGGTCTCCAGATCAACCTCATCTAGGAATCTTTAAAACTTATAAAAAATTATCACTTCTATATTACTGGCCAGCTATGTTTAAGGATATCGCTAAAATAATTTCTATCTGTGATAATTGCTTAACATACAAACACGCAAATCACTCTCCCTTTGGCCTTATGGGTAAACCAAAAATTTGTTCCAGGCCCTTTCAAACAATTTCTTTGGATCTAATGGGTCCTCTACCAATGACTAGACGTAGAAATCAATTTATCCTAGTGGTTAATTGTTGTTTTACTAAATATTCGCTGATTTTTCCACTAAAACGAGCTACTAGTGCTAACATCATCTCTAACTTGGAAAATTTTGTTTTTCTAGTTCATGGAGTACCTCAAACTATTATTATGGACAATGGATCGCAATTGCAATCCCATGAATTTCACAACTTTCTGGGCAGATATAATATACCTTACATATTTTTCTCTCCTCACTATTATCGTACTATAATCACAGCTTTGTCATCTTTGGTTGGTGATGACCATAGATCTTGGGACATCCACCTTCCTAAAGTCCAATATGCTATGAACAGCACAACTAATATTACCACTGGTTTCTCTCCTAACTTTTTGCTCTTCGGACGAGAAACAGTTACTTCTAGCTCACTTTATACACCAACTAATAATCTTGATGAAATCGTTTTTCTACCTAGGGACATCTATGCTACTAACATAGGTTTATTGTCTGCAACTTTCGATAAAGTTCAGATAGCCCTCCATATTGCGCATGCTCGTAACTCTTCTCGTTACAACGAAACTCGTACCTTTAAAGAATATAACGTTGGAGATACAGTCTGGCGTAAAAACTATACAATTAGTCATGCGGGTAATTATTTTAGCTCTAAACTAGCGCCGAAATATATTATGTAAAATCAACTATTTTACAAAAGCTATCACCATTAGTATATATGTTAGAAGATCAACGTGGCAATCGAGCCAAATACTATATTAAAGACTTTAAAATATAATTTATACAATTATGTAAAAAAAATATATCATCTATATTCATAACTCATCCCTTTCTTCTTTCATTCCTCTATGATTATCCTTTCTTTTTGATTCATTAAAACTCTATTTATTTTTTAATTCATTCATCGGTTCTTAAACCACTAAAAGGTCAATTTTAATCCTCCCTTAGATCTATTTTTAATTTCTTTTCTACAAGTTAGTATGTTTAATTTGGTTCTTACTATCGACTCTAGTTGATTAGGGGCGGATTACTACTCCATTAAAAAATAAGCCCTTCTTAACTATTGACTCTAAAAGTCAACTAAATATCAACTAAAGTTGATTAGGAGCGGATGACAACTCCGTTATAAATAAGCCTTTGTTAAAATCTTTCTATTTTCATCTCATTAGTGGTTTTAGACGCGAGCGGATTACAACTCCTAAAATAAGCCTTATAGTTATTGATTTATCAGGTTGAGTAGTGATCATTGAATGTGAATCCTACCTGACCTAACTTCGTAAGATGTCGGTGTGTTTGAATGAGTTATGTAAGTTTTGTGAATGCTGTAATACTTAAACTTAAGCAAAATTTTTGTTCTAGGCCAAAAATTTTCTCGGGGTCGTTGGGGAAATATAGTATTATTTTATTTTATTTATTTATTATGGGACAATAAACAGCTACAATATATAATGTTTACAAATAACAGTAATATACATAATTATGAGGTATTAACAATATTGCAGCCCACTACATTATCCGCATGTTAACAAAACTAAGATAAGGTAAAAAGTGCCACTAGATTTAGCATTACTCAGATATTATTATAATTTTAAGAATAGAAAAAAAAGAGCATAGATTATTAAGATAAACACAATACAATTATTAAGTTATTTAAGAAGAAACATAATAATTGAGAAAAAAATTGGGATTATTCGTTATTATCACAAATAAGAATAATTGAAATTATGTAAAATAAGGAAAATGACAATACAATGCAATTATAAATTCATACAATTCATTAATGAAAATAATTAAAACGGTTCAAATAAATTAAATTAATAATAATAAGGGATTCACACTATTTCTTATTATAATTGGATAACATTTTAAACACATTGGACTTAAATTTCGATTTGGAACATACAAAAATATCAATATCAATAAAGTTGCTATTATAAGATTCCACCATACGACGAATAGGGCAACGCAATCCTGAATTAGTCCGACAGGTATTTACAGCGAACAATGTACCTGCACGGACACTACGCTTATTTACAGTGCGGGGGACCACATAGCATAACTTACTCGTGAGATCAATAGAATCGAGGTGATTATGAACAATACCATGTAGTACGTTGGCTTCTAAAAACTTTCGTCTAGATTCTAATGTTAACATATTATATTTATTTAGTAATTGTGAATATGACAAACACCTTCTATAACACCTGAAGTACACGGCGCGAAGAAATTTACGCTGGACTTTCTCGATCATATCTATATATTTCTTATAAAACGGGTTCCAAATTGGGACAGCATATTCGAGCTGCGAGCGTACAAGCGTCTTGTATAAGTAAAGATAGGTGGAGGGCCGTTTAAACTCTGTAGATGATCTCAGGACAAAACCATACATCTTAAATGAATTATTAACAATTCTTTCTACGTGTTGATTAAGCGATAGCTTATTGTCCAGTAGAACACCAAGATCTCTTACAATGGAGGTGTTACATAGAAAGGCATTATTTAGCCTGTACTTAAATTTTGTGATATTTATTTTTTTTGTGAAATTTATATAATGACATTTGGAGATACTTAAGTGTAATTTGTTGTCAAAGCAGTATGCTGAGAGTCTATCCAAGTCTTCTTGAAACGTTAGACAGTCTTCTATTGTATTAATAATTTTAAAAGCTTTCAAATCATCGGCATACATAAGAAATTTAGTACTTAAAAAGCATTTCCAAATGTCATTTATATATAAATTAAATAGAAGAGGTCCCAGGATCGAGCCCTGTGGAACACCAGAGGTTATAGACACTGTATCAGACTGATGGCCATTCACAACAACCTTCTGTGTTCTTTTTTGAATGTAGGATGAAAACCACCGGAGCAAGTTTCCCCGTATGCCATTGAATGCAATTTTATTAAGTAAAATTTCATGATCGACCTTGTCAAAGGCTTTTTTGAAATCTGTGTAAACAGCGTCCACTTGCAAACGTCTATCCAGGTTTTCAAAAAGATAGTTGGTGAATATTAATAAATTTGAAACAGTAGATCGGTGTTTAACAAAACCATGTTGCTCAGGAATTAATACGTTGTGCAGGATTGGATAGATTTCGTTATGTACGAGTCTTTCAAACAGCTTTGACAAGGTCGATAGAATTGATATGGGTCGATATTGCTCAATATCATGTTTTGCGCCTCCCTTGTGTACGGGCGTTATATTGGCCCGTTTCCATATTTCAGGAAACACCCCTTCACACAGGCATTTATTGTAAATTATATGAAGTGGTCTGCAGATACTATTAGCGGTAGCCTTAAAGAATAGAGCTGGGTATCCATCAGGGCCAGCCCCTTTTGAAGGGTCGAGGTTTTTTAACTCCTGAAGTAATTTAGATTCCTCGATACGTATGTTGTCGATTAAGATGTTAGCGTCACAGTGAGTTGGCGGGGTCCACGTCGACAACGTGGGCGATGCGGGTTCGAAAACCGACAGGAAGTAATCGGAGAACATATTGCAAACCACATCTGGAGCACTTGACTTAAGGTTTTGGTATTGCATCGTAGATGGGATACCAGATTTATCTTTGCGATTAGCTATATATGTCCAAAAGCATTTAATATTGGAGGTGAGATTATCCTCAACGGATTTAATGTAGGTGGAATAGCAAGAGTTACAGGCTTCTTTAATTTAATTATGCTATACTTACGCTTCATATTCACCATTCATAATACTATTCATCATCCTTTTTATTTGTTTATATTTCTACACTCAGCAAATCGATCTAAATACTATTCATTTACTTAAAAATAGCTGAAATAAAATATTATTATAATTTTCATGTTGTGATATTTACGTCAAGCGTCAAATTGTCAAACTGTCAGTTAGTTTTTTAATTCTCTTTCTGCTCAGTCTATGGTCTAGCTCTATGATTTCTCTTTTTGGTTTGTAAAATTTAAATTATTTTTATCAATATGTGTTTAGCCATTATATTTTGTAGATTATTACGATTGTTTACTAAATAACTTAATATTAAATTATATTATAAAATTCTTTACGCACTCATGTATATGTCCTGGCCGACTACACTTGTCAGATGAGATGATGGCTACACTAAGAAAACTAAGATTTGAAAGGAGAGGACTACTTTGGAAAAACGAGCTGACGGACGGCGGAAACAAGGAGTACTTTGATATATACAAAAAGTCTACTATTGGATCTGATTTGATAAGTATCAGAGAGCAGCTTGGTTTTCGCTGTGAGATTCTTAAACTGCCCAGGGGATCCAGCGAAAGATTCTCCTGGGACTTCTACTCCCGATGTTCGGAGGCTAACACGTGCTTGTCCGTCTACTGGTCTCGCAGGGCTGTCCTACGTCTGGCCCTGAGTTCTGCACTGTCTTGCTGCTGAGCTGTCCTGGTGAACTCTGAGATCTGCGCTGCCGCCGTTTCTACTGCTTCAGAGCTAAACTTCAAGGTTACTCCGGTATCGACCTGCTACCCTGACGCCTGTTCCCGTTCTTACAGTGTGGTAAACTCATTATTGTCCATCTAAGTGCATAAATTTTAAAACTGAGTGCGTGCTAGGTAGTTTTTTATAACTAGCTGTATTTTTTATCTTTCTCCTAAATTAAAATTTAATTGAACAAGTCTGCTTATCCTTTTATTTTAATAGGATCAAGTAGATTTGTTACAACGCACACAGACCCGGATAAAGTAAGAGCTATTATCGACTATCCCAGGCCTACAACTTACACGGAGCTAAAGCGATTTATTGGTCTAGCTAGTTGGTACAGGCGGTTTGTAGAAAATTTTGCCATTGTCGCAGCACCATTACATGAACTAACTAAGGGAGGCAAGAAGACTAAATGCATTGTATGGAATAAAGAGGCTGAAGATTCTTTCTTAAATCTGAAGACTGCCCTGACTTCGACACCAGTATTAAGAGTACCAGACTTTACAAAAACCCTTTTCTATTCAATGCGACGCTTCTAACAGGAGAACTGGTAGAGTATTAATTCAAACAGTCGATGGTCTGGAGGTTCCCATTGCCTACACGAGCAAAAAACTGTCGGAAAGAGTATGCAAGTACTCAGCGTCTGAACGAGAACTATTAAGTGTTCTGCATGCTGTAGAACAGTTTCGTCCATATGTTGAAGGGAGTCATTTTAAAGTCATTACAGACCATAGTGCCCTTCAGTGGCTACATCGTAATAAGGACACTCATGGACGTTTGGCAAGGTGGGCTATGCGCTTACAACATTCGATTACGAAATAGTCCATCGCAAAGGCAAATATAACACTGTGCCAGATGCCTTATCAAGAGCGATTGAAGAAGAGATTAACATAATAGAGATAAAACAAGAAGATAAAGATGAGTGGTACCAATCAAAAGAGGACTTAGTTCTTTCGGGAAAGAATGACCCGGATTGGGAAGTCAGTCAAGGGCAACTGTGGAAATACATGAAATTAAAACAATTTCCCAATGAAAATGACAATTGGAAACTTGTAATTCCAGAAAAGCTTCGTCAAGAAATTCTAAAGGAATGTCATGATGACCCCACAGCTGGTCACTTTGGGGTTAAAAAAACGGTCAACCGCGCGAGACAGAAATTTTTTTGGCCAACATTGATCCAGGACGTAAAAAACTACGTACGGAAATGTGAAGTGTGTGCAAAATATAAGCACTCACAAAGTAAGCCATCTGGTTTGATGGGAAAGCAACGAGAGGTAACAGAACCCTTTCAAATCATATCTATGGACCTAATGGGGCCTTTTCCGAAATCTAAGCATGGCAACACTATGCTGATAGTCATAACATGCTGGTTCAGCAAATTCTGTTTCCTATACCCACTCCGGAATGGAAAGTCATCAACTATAGCTCAAATACTGGAGGAACAGATATTTTTAATGTTTGGAACCCCTAATATAATAGTTTGCGACAATGGGAAGCAATTTGTATCCAACCACTTTAAGGATCTAGTTTCAGGGTACGGTGTAAAACTATGGTATACCCCTTACTATCATCCTCAGGCCAACCCCACTGAGCGGGTAAACAAAGTCATTGGCTCGGCTATAGCTTCTTACGTTGAAGATAATCATAGGGAATGGGACAAGTATATACCACACATAGGACATGCAATCAGAACATCGGTTCATGAAGTCACAGGAAAAACACCAGGTTATTTGTTTTTTGGACGCGAGACTATGGTCCAGGGCATTAAACCCTATAGCTTCGAACCAGACGTACCGATTACCTTCGACAAAGAAAAACTTGAAAGAAACATAGCCTTCAGGAGTAAGATTTATGACGAAGTTGGAGAAAGGATACGGCAATCACATGAGACCAACAGCGATCAATACAACAAGAGACATCGCATATGTGACTATAAAGTTGGTGATCTTGTTTGGAAACGCACTAAACTCGTATCGAATGCTGATAAAGCTTTTATGTCTAAATTGGCCCCTAAATTTGAAAAAGCAGTCATAGCAGAGAAGTTATCAGACGACGACGTTTACAGATTAGAGAGTTTCAGAGGCAAAGATTTAGGAAAATGGCATTCTTGTGACCTTAAACGATTGGTTTGATTCTTTAGAGGAGAGGGGATATTGTAATGATCTATATTTTAGTTCTCCAATCTTAAACTAGATGGCGCCACTAGGCTCGCCACAATAGTTCAGATTGATAATTCGTGAGCCAACGAAAAATGACGGTGGCGGTAAAACATTGAGACCGGAGAAAAGTCAATCGAAGACGGACAGAAATAAAACCGTTGCTCCGTAATGAAATTGTATAAATCTGATATTTAAGCCATTGTTATTTAGAAATCACCTACTACGGATTGTACATGTATATTGTTGTGGTGCAGTTTTGTGAATTTGTGTCCGAGTACGGAAGAAACGGGGTAAGTGTTTACGTCTATTAAATGAAGTGTAGGTGTAGTTAATTGGAGAAGTGTTGCAAGGCTGACTGTTCTCGTTTTGTCCTCAGCTTACGGAAACGCCCCTTTTTTAGTCGAGACACAATAAATTGAAATTAAGCCCGACTTTGTTTGATGGGGCAGCGTATGATTCTCATCGAATTAAGGATCAACATATTCGCAACGGTACTCAGCAAACCAGCTAGTCTCGCGGCGCAGAGCGCCGGGCCGGGATTGGAATCTTATGACTCCGAGTTCGATCCCAGCCTAAGGAGTACTTTTTGTGAATGGACATTTTTTTTTCTTTTTGTTTTTTCTTTTATAATTTTTGCTTGTTTTTTTGTTATATTTTGTTTTGTGCACATGCCATTTACTTGTAGTTCCTTCCCTGTGCTTAGTTATTAAGGTGTTAGCGTTAAGATACTTAGAACCATTCGTAAGTAAATGCATTTATTATAGACTACCTGTTTCCTTTCAATACACTCAGTTATCTTGGAACCCCGGTCATTACATGCAGATTAGACAGAGATCCAATACAGCGAATGACGTCATTCGCTGCATCGACGTACAAAATCCACAAGAAAGAGATAGAAACAAAAGTTTAAATGGTTATAACTATAGTCCTGTTTGGCCGATTTACGTCTTGTTTTCGCTTTTTGTCATTATTTTTATAGTACTATATAATTCCGTATCGAAATAAAAAAGACAATTTTTGCATATTCCCTATTGTGCCTACTTCATCATTTACACATCAACACCTTCTAACTGCTCTTAAACTTGTGAAAAACTAGTGATGAAACGCTGCCTGACTTGGGGCCAAGTTCACCGAAAAGATAACAGTCTGATTATCTAAAAACAGCTGTTAACAGTCTGATTATCTAAAAAAAGTTGTTATACCAAACAAGGGTGAACCGTTAAACGGTTCACCCTTGTTTGGTATAACAACTTTTGATGTAATGTTACTAATTCGAACAACGTTTAGGAAAATAATCAATTTGTATAATATCGATTGACATAATTTTCATTTCATCGAATATTTATTTGCGATAACAACATTTGCGCTATTGATCAAAAGGTATAATGTTCATTTGATGTAATGTTCAGGTGGTATAACATTTATTTTATCGAATACTCAATTGGTGTAATGTTATGCAGAAAAGAAAACATAGTAAATATTTGCAACTTAGACTAATCAGAAATGAAATGCGATCAAATTTTAATGAGGCGGTTGATGACAAACTAGTTTTGCCTAGTCCGACTTGGGGCACCCCGACACGGATAGATTAGGTTAGAAGGGTATGGCGGGGTCGAATGAGCGAGCGAAGCGAGCGAATAGACCCCGCCATACCCTTCGTGGTTATTTTTTTATAAACCAATCAGAAGTAGGAGCCCCGCGAAGCGGGGCTCCGTCGACCGGGTCTCCCTCGACTCGGATGCAAGAGCATAACAGTTCAGTTTCTGGTGGTCATAAATATATTTTTGGTTCGAATTTTACGATAAAATGGGGATTAATTTTGGTGATCATTTACTAATTTTGGCAATCAAAAGTGATTTTTTTGCCGTTACATTTAGCTAAATCTGGTGGTTCGTTAATTGTACCTATGCCATAAATAATTAATAATGAACTCAGTAGGTGAAGGAACAATGTTAGTTTATAGACAATGAAAGGAAACGAATTATTAATGAACTGAATATTCGATACAATCTTTCGACTAAATCATTATTAGTCTAGTGAAACATTAGTTTAAATAAAATTAGTGCATTTGAAAATTCGGTCAAATGTCATTATTTCAAAGAAATAATTATGCTAAATAAAAATCTACCAATTAATTATTCGGTCAAATGAATAATTATACGAAATGACTTTATTGTAACTAAAATTAGGCGAAGCGATTTTCGACAAAACGTTGTTATACCAAACAAGGGTGAACCGTTTAAAACACATTTTTGATTGATAAAAACAAATTTGTTCATGATATCAAACCCTAGATATATCAAAGAGGCAACAGGCCCCATTGACACGGTGAAGATCAGTATGACATTTTGCTGTAATACAATTCTGGGATCGCATTGCACACTTTATTGCAGTTTCAGAGTTCATTATTCAATAAATCTTTTGAACGGTGGAATTTTGGTGAGTAATTCCAACTTTTACCGTAAAATATCGAGCAGGACAGCACTGCGTCATTGGCCACTAAGTAACTTAACCTGACTGTGATATGAAGCGAAAAACGAGGCAAGTTTTTCATTATTACCTTCTTTTTGTTAGCCTACTGACCTGACCTGAATCCAAGAGAGGCGATTTTGATTAAAGGGGATCATAGTGGTCTAACCCCATAAGGGGCAAACAGGAAAAGACCCACAAATCATGCCCCTCGGCCTTTTCTCGTACGTGACTAAAAAAAAATCAATTTTATCCCATCTCCTGAGGCTATAAGCTGACATGGAGGCGCTCTTACGTATCTTTCGGAACATGGATAAGTTAGTAAATGGAGTACTAACAAGTTAGTACTGTTTTTTTTATCTTAGTATGTTATGAAGCGTTTATATAGGGTGTGAAAGACCTCATCACGAAGCCGTCAACCAAGCATTCTGTACATCAAATCAAGTAACTTTACGCTAAAATTATTGCTGGGAAACGACTTTTTTGTTGGGGTGAAAAATCAGCTTTTGTGGTAGAACTCAATGTAACGCACTCAAAACATTGTGCTGATGGATGGATTGAAAAGTACGGGGGTCGTGGAGGTGTTAAAAGTAAAAATCTTACATTAAAAACTTGTATTTAAATAAAACTTGTCAAAAACTTGGAACTTTGACCCCCAATATCTCCGTAACTAGAAGGTTTCCAGGTATGGTGTAGAACAAAAAAAAAAGATCGCAATGACGAGGAGAACAAATGCCGTTCGGCTTCGTTAAGAGGTGTTTTAAACCCTTTATTTAGATGGTGACCAGTACTAACAATGTAAGGCATGTATTCGCTTAAAGCAGAGCAACATCGATACTTAATTCATTAGGAGTCATTTTCATCCGTACGCAAAATACGCGCTTTGACGTGGAGTTGCGGACACCAGTCCGTTATACAATACAAGGGCCAAAACCACATTTTGAAAAGATATAAAGGCAACACCACACGTGCCCAAACCGTGCCTCGAATGGCTCTGGATGCGTCACATTCAATGCGCGCGCGCATTTGGTGAACATGTCCAAGGGTATCCTAAGTGTATGTTCCTAAGCTGCACGTGAACCACGCGGTTCGTGTACGCAAGAGGACAATAAAATTTGCACGCAAACTGCTCGCTAACCATTCGCGAATATATCCAAAAGTGTTCATATTATGTTCGCAAGATGCACGCAAATTGCACTTTTCGGGCACTTGCGTAACTGTGAAAGCACCTTTAAGTTGAAATCAGACACTCTTCTTTCTGTTAATTTTCGTTCTTCTTATTATCTTTCATTTGACATCTTTCCCCCAAAGTGAAACGTATTAACACAATAAGAACGAAAAATGAACACACAATCAATCAAGTTATATAGTAATAATAATAATAATAAAATAGTTTATTGGTAGAACAAGTTTAAGTTTTTACAAAATTTTGTGATTGGATCCTCCTTTTAGGCAGATAGTGCCTGTGCTAGGAGAGTCCGCTTTTCCATAGCAGGTCGTATTATACAAAAGGCACAGCGTATTATTATTATACTAAGACTAATTAGGATTAAGATTAACTTACAAATTAAATGTGTGTATGAGTGGGTGTAAGTTTGTGAGTGAGTATATGTGAGTGAGTATATGTGAGAGAGAGAGAGTGAGCGTGAGTGTGTGTATCATTGTAGGTGAGCGTTTGTATCCATTCCATTATTACTTTTTTACTGTCATAGTAGTTTTTGGGATAAATGTAGATGTATTTATTGATTTTAATATATAGCGCTGCAGATCGTTTGCTAAATTGCATACTGGCAAATAAAGTCCTTGTCCTGGGGACATTTAATATCATGTCTTTCCTTCTTTTTGACAGTATGCCAGCATCATAGGAAAGAGACTTATGTTTTTTTAAAGTAATTTGTGTTATATACAGTTTCCTGACTGAGAGCAAATTACTAAGTCGAAATAGGTCTTCAGTAGGATATCTCTTTTTTTTAAAATACATGCATTTGATAAGGGCGCGTTGTGCCCTTTCTAGCGTTAGAAATTTTGTTTTGGCTGCACCACCCCAGACAGGGATGCAATAGGATAGTACTGACTGGACTAGCGCAACATAAATCATTTTAAGGAAATCTTTTTGATGGCCTGAGTTATTACCGGCAGTCCTTGGGACGACGTATCTAAGAGTCCTGAACATCCAGCTTAATTTCCTGATTCTATTGGCAACCTGCTCAATGTGCGGGTACCATGACAGTCTCTGATCCAAAATAACGCCTAGGTACTTAATATGAGGTACTTTGTTGATTGTTGAGCAGTCACAACTTTTGCGATTGTCGTTATTACAATTATGAATTCTTACATTAAAATCTTTACCTGGTTGTGTACGTTGCCCGACACTGAAGCAAATGTAATTTGTTTTTGTTACGTTCAATGTAAGCAAATTAATTGTTAACCACTTGGCAATTTTTGCCAAGCCTGTCTCAGCACTAAGCCTAACATTCTACCAAGTATCCCCGGTGAAGACTACAGCAGTATCATCCGCGTAACAGAATACTTGTGCGTTTGCAATATTAATGTTACAGAGTTCATTAACGTAGATAAGGAACAATGTAGGTCCCAATACGCTTCCCTGTGGGACGCCATAAGACGTGTGTGCGTCTTCACTAGTGTACTGACCCACTCTAACTCTCTGTTTCCTGTTTCTGAGATAATCCTTGAAGAGGCTAAGAGGTGTTCCACGAATTCCGATACATTCCAGTTTTCTTACAAGGATTGGGACAGAGACGGTATCAAAGGCTTTTTTTAGATCTAAGAATGCAGTTACACACTTTTTACCTTTATCAAGCTGTTCAGTTAAATGATTACTTAGTGCAGTAACTGCATCCTCTGTGGAAATCCCTCTACGAAAGCCAAATTGTGACTCAGATAGTACGTTGAAATCTTTTAGGTATGTTAAGAGCCTTAGATTCATAAGTTTTTCTAAAATTTTTGATATAGAGGTTAATACAGATATGGGCCTAAAGTTGGAGACATCGTCGCTGTCCCCACCCTTGTGCACTGGTGTAATAATGGCTAGCTTCAAAGAAGTCGGGAAGATGCCCTCACCAAAGCAAAGATTAGCAAGGTGTGTAATTATAGGAACAACCTCCTTTCTTATATATTTTAGAAATGCAGTGGAAACATTATCCCAACCAGACGCACTGTCAGATTTAAGACTCATTAGGATATGATTCACTTCAACATCGTCAGTGTCTAACATTACGAAGGAATTGGGTTGAGTTCGTTGTAAACAGTGTGGTTCATTTTGATCATAGGCTAGAGTTGGCTGGATTTTTTGAGCTAGGCTCTTACCAATGTTCGCGAAATATTCATTAATATAATTAACTGATTCTTGAGGAGTTGATTTTATATTAAGTAAGTCTGTATTGCAATGGTTAGGTTTATTTGTGAAAGTTATAGTTTTAATGTTCTTCCAAAGTAATTTATGATTAGTAACTGATTTTGTAATTAATTCTCTTTTATATTTTCTTTTTAATTTTTTGATTAGTTTGTTACAGTGATTTCTATATCTAATGTATGTTATTTTTAATATGTCGTTGTGTGGTTCTCTTTTATTATCTTTTTGTAGCTTATTACGATTTTTAATACAACGTAAAATTCCTGGGGTTATCCATGGTTTTATAATGCGCTTACTGTTGGGGATTTTAGTGATAATAGTATTTTTATTGATGGACTCCGTTAGTTTGTTTATTAGTAGGTTAGTCAGGGTTTCAGGATCATTACAAAAAAGTAAATCTGCTAGATTACTTTCTTGTATGTGCTTAAGTGCTAGCTCAAAATCCACAGTTGATCTAGTTTTGTTAGCTAATGGGGTATTTTTTGATAGGGATAGAAGTGTGGTGTAGTGATCTGTAATACTAGTGTGTAAGATAGCGATAGATGCCGAGGTTTTTTGTTTGTTTATTTTCAACATAAAATGGTCTAAACAGTTTTCATTCCTCGTAGGTAGAGTGTGCCCAGGTAATATTCCGTACAGGGATAGGGTGTTAAGGTAAGTAGTTCTATTTCTGTGTTCATAAGAAGATTCAGAATCTTTGGGTCTAATGTTTATATTAATGTCTTCCGCTATAATGATATTTTTCGGAGTTTGCAGAGTATCTAAATGGGAGCTTAAGGAACTGATAAAAGCCTCCGTGTTCTGATTTGAAGGGGATCTATAAATGCACAATACAATATTATTCAGTATGTCCAGCTGTAAACAAGAAGCCTGAGATAATTTTACTTCCTTAACTTTAGATTTTAAGTTATTTTTAATATAGACAACTACCCCATCGTTTTGGTTCAACTGGTGGGACGTATTATAGGACGAGTAATTATTGAGTTGAGGGATAATTTTTCCAGGAGTTAGTCGACATTCAGTTAAAATAATTACATCGGTTTCAAACTTAAAATTCAAAAGATTAAGCATGAAATCGTCAAAGTAACAAGAAATACTCCTTATATTTTGAGCGACAACAGTAAAGTCATTTCTTTTTATGTTTATGTGTTTAGCTAACTCTGAACAGTCACATTCAATACTGCGAGCAATTTCAAGGCTGTCTATCTCATTAAGGGTTTGCAATGAATCACCCATTAAATACATTTATCGATAGAAAGGACGTGTCATCTAGTTGTGTTCTTGTTAATATAAAAGTATAGTGATTTTCTTCAGTTTTATACGGAATTTGAAACCGTTTTTTTGTAGTGTATTGTCGGTATGTTTTTGAGTATGTAAAAGTAAGTGGATGTGTGTTGTGCGTGCAAGTGAGTTATAATTATTGTGATTATTATATACGCAGAATAAGTTTGTAGTAACGAAAGAACAAGCTAAGTATGTATATAAACAATATGTTTGTGAGTGGTTATTGTTTTTAAAATTATAAAAAGTGAATTTACAAACAAACACAAAAAGAAAAGTTCGAGAGCAATTAATTACATAGCAGCAAAATAGAGGTGATCTTAGAAAATAACTTATAGTAGGCAAATACATTAAAAAATACAATAATAAATCAATACATCTTAGTCATTTACTGATTTTCAGCTGATGAATCTGTTGCTCATTTCTCACAGTTATGGTCGGCGAATGTTCGTCTTTCTTTAATAAAACTTTCCCATAGGCGGTCCAGCAAAATTTAAATTCACCAGATTTGATTAAGTCCCGAGCAAGGAAATGCAAGCGGGAAGTCTTCGGAGTGAGATGCTCAGAGAGGAAGATAGGAGTATCTTCCTGCGATTTAAAGCCTAGATGCTTACAACATAACTTGGATTTAAATTTAATAATAAATGCCTTACCCATTTTCATAATTTCTGATTTAATTAGGGTCGAGCCGGTTTCAACAACTATCGGCGTGTTAATTATCTCACTGTTTTTTGCACGTCGTGTTCTATATATGTCTTTTATGTCGTGTTTTGTGAAAGTGCAGTCTAGGTTTTTAGCGAGAGACATAGTCATTTCAATCAGGTCTTCCTTAGTTTTGTTAGCTCTTCTAGGTACATTCTTTATTACAAAATTGGTCTTCTGGTTGCTTATTTGCATCATTTCAATTTTATCCTCTAGAATTTTGATGTAATTTTTGTCTTCTTTAGACTGGCTTTCTAGTTGCTCAATTTTCTTTCTAAAATCTTCATTTTGAGCAGTAAGATAAGCAATTGAGCTCTCTATTTTGCTATTCGATTTATGGATTTCACTTAAAGTAAGTACTAATGCGCTGAGTCTCTTTTTCATGTTTTTCGGAGAATAGGCCCAGCATCTTTCTAATCTCTTCCTTGAACGCCCCTAACTGCTTATCAATGGAGTCCTCCATGTCACCTCGGCCTCTCTTCACACGCTGGTACACATAGTTTGGGGGTGTATAAAGCTCCGACTGGTTAACGTCCGTTTCCGATAGCGACTTGTTCAATGTTACGTCCCTAAGTATTAGGACACCAGTAGTAAGATGTAGGTAAGTAATTAGCGCTGCTTAATGAGTGGGCGGGGCAGGCACGGTGCGTCGTCCAGTTGTGTGGTATATGGGTGTGGCTAGGGCACGAACCAAGATGGCGAACGTGCTTAGGCGCACGGGGGCGGGATTAACTACGGTGAGTCAGGTAAGTACCAGGCGCACACGCACACGCTGTCGTACGCAACGTTTGTCAACGTAGTACCGATACCTTCTTAATGTTATGCACTCCTATTTTTTTAAACTGAATTTAATTAGATAACTTTTTAAATAATATTTATAAATAATAACGACAGCACTTAGAACACGTTAGCACCTTACGGCGGTCCGGGGGAAGAGGAAATATAGTATAGTATATCAGTTTATATCAATTAAATTTACTCACTACCAGCATGTCTGAGAGATATTTCTCGACGGAATATAAAACCAAGTTAGAGGCCCATGGGCGGCATAAAAAGTCTGACACCAGATTAGGCACTAACCACACGATCGTTACTCCAGAATGTAAACTATCTACTCTGTGTTCTAAACAAGATGGGTTCAGTTTTTCGTATCTAGTATGTGTATGTGTAGTATCGTCACGCGTTGACAAAGGGTCCAAGAACACTTTGATTTGGGCAAACACGGCTTTGATATAAGTTGTTTTCACACTGTTTTACTGGGAAAGGAAGCTCAGAGTTTAGTGTAAACAAGCGTAATCGGTTTATTTTTTGGGTGTATCTGTATAGGTTTATAAGCTTTGTGTTTTTAAGGTAATACAATATTGTTCCATAAAACACTCTTTTCATTTAGTAACTGGGTTTTTTCTATCACGAATTTCTCAGTAGCAGTTACGGAGTCTGGATTTGTGGCCGGTTGATGGCAATGGGCTCGCCCCCTATTCTATGGGCCTTTTATGGGAAATCATCAAATGACTCCTTCCGCTCTGGGCGGAGCAGGAGGGAGTGTCAGACTTTTACTGTCTAAAACCCATCCATGTTCCTTCGTCGCCCTTTGTGTTCCGGGGCCACGGTATCTCTTTCAAACAGTCCCGCAACCCCGGTAGGCATCGGTCCTTACGGACCCCTTCGTTTTTGCTGACTCTCTTTGAGGCGCGCGTGGAACACGAACGCGCCGTCGACACGGCCTGTCGTCATGAGACGGACGGACGGCGAGCTAGCCCATAGCCCACCGTCCACAGGCCCGCGCCTACGGTGGCCGGGGGCCACGTGGTGGCCCTTGGCGTCGTATTCACGTTCGGCCACCTCCTTCTCTAGCATTACTGCTTCGCAGAAGGAGGTGACGGCGTCCCATTCCGTCTCGCTCCGGACCATGGCTTGCACCAAGGCTGGACGCGAGAGGTTGCCGCCGCCAATCACCACTTCGAGGACACGGCAGTGCTCCGCCCACGCGGGGCACACCTCCACCGTGTGCTCCACCGTGTCCTCCGGTCGATCCTCACAGTGGAAACACCCGGACGTTTCCTCCCGCCTGAATCGGTGCAGAAACCTCCCGAAAACAAAAAAATGCTAATTGTGGGTTTACAATTAGGTACGCCTCTGCCTAACCCTTCGGGGATTACAACCGTGACGTTATGTAAGTTTATTTTATGTGCTACTTCCTTTATTAGTATTACAGTCGTACGTATTCAACATTTTTTTTCTGTGACTATTTTAGTAATACTTAATTAGAATTTGGTCCTTCTGTACAACACTGTAGCTTGCGTAGCACCTAATTCATACCTAGGTGTCATCAATAACATTTAATAACGGCACAATTTCGTAGAAAATCATGATATTCCAAAAATAACCAATTTATTCAAAACGTAAATACAAGTAATATTAAATTCACCGCAAGCCGCATCGTCCATTAAATCATTTCTCATCTGAATTCATTCTGCTCGCAACACTGGACATGAAAAGGCTATTCGGTTTAATTTATAAAAAGCATGGAGGAACCATGGGGGGATTCCGTTTAAAATTAATGTTTCCTATAAATATGATTTAGAGGAAGGCTTTTGAGAACATCTGTCATCAATTGGACATTTTTATGTAAATGCTTGTTTGGTGCACTGCGATAAACAAATAAAATTCTGATACACATAATAAACAAAATCTGTATCAAGACCACTTTAATTTAATTTTTAAATTACCTTTATTTTGGACAAGCAACATCCATAGGTTAGTAAAAGATACTTATTATAAATTTAAAAAGCTTTGGTGACGTAATCATTCCTTGTCTTACCCTGCACTCTAAACCATACCACATGGAGAGCTTATCAGCCCATTTCACATTGTTGATCTAGTTGTTGCACCATTACTGAAAGATACTCAACAGCTCTTCCGGCACTTTTCTCTCCCGTAGTTTGTCCCACAAAACGTCATACGATACCATTTCAAAAGCATGGGAGAGATCTAGGAAACAAGCATACACAGGAATCTGACATTTCATCTAATATTGCACCGTGTTTTTAAGGGCGAGAATCGCATTTTCAGTACCCAGATCATTTCGAAATCCAAACTGTGCATTATCATATTCATGTGAATATAGTAGCCAGGAAAGCTTATGTGCTTATCTTTATGATTTTTAACCGACTTCTAAAAAATGAGGTTTCTCAATTAGACCGTATATTTTTTTTATGAGTATAGGATAACTTCGTCATTTATGAACCGATTTAGATGATTCTTTCTTTGTTGGAAAGGAGATATCCCAAGGGTGGTACCATGATAAGGAAACTAGGGTCTGGTGATGGTATCCCAGAGAAATCGAGGGAAACCTTCGAAAATCGTACTGATGACTAGTGCGTTTGTTAATTTTTTCATTAAGTATTTTATAGCACTACTATTTAATGCAGGTCGATCTGATGATCGAGCCGAAAGACAGTCGAGGGAACTCCTCAACAATTTACAGCAATTACCTGGTATTTGGGCCTGACTAATTTGTATTATACAAAGAACTTTACACCTAGATGGGTTGTCATTAGGGGTCTAATGATGAAGACGAAGGACAGTCAAGGGAACTCCTCAACGTTTTACAGTAGCTATCATTTGTGTTTGGACTTAATTCATTTCTATTGATGAGAACTATGCACCCATAATTTTGGGTTATGAGTGCTATTACAGGTCTGATGATGGATACCATAGACAGTCGACGGAATTCCTGAACGATTTACAGCAGTTACCTTTTGTTGGACTTGATTCAAATTGAAGTTTGCATAGCTAATATATGTATAGAATACATTACAACTAAAAAAGTAAAAATAAAAAACTTTTTTTGCAAAAAATAAAACCGACTTAAAAAAAAACAAAAAAGTGAAAAATAACTTTAGCTTCAGAAGTCGGTGACAAAAAAACTAAATCAATCAAACAAAGGTCACCGACTTCTGAAGCTACAGTTATTTTTCACTTTTTTGTTTTCTATGATAAAGATATTGTTAAAGATATGACATAATCTGTCTAGAAGTACACCACCACTTCATATTATCTTAATGTTTGCTAAGAGAAAACTCATTCTTAAGACCAGATTTTCTAACTAAATTACCACCGGCTCAACTCCTAAAAAGTTATCAGGCAACACCCAGAAAAGCTAATGAAAACTAAATCCCAGTAATCGCCTATAAGTATTTTCATTTCACCAGAATTATTCGCTCAGGCCCGGAAAATGTTCGACACTCTCAAAACTCGATTTAACTCCCAAACTTTCCGCGAAGTATGAAATTATTTTATACCCCGTCATGCTTCGGTCCTCTGTGCTTCACCCCACGGTACTTCGCTTTTTTATGCTTCGTTCCCGTGAAATGTTTTGTATCAAAACTCTTATTGCCTGTGACGAACTCGAAGGAGTTATGAATTTTCTGTCGTGTGTGCGTTTTAATACGTTAAGATTGTGGTATAAACATTTCCTTTGCATACAATGCTTTGAAATACAAGTATAATTTGAAGAGATTGCATTGCTTTTTCATAGAGAAATGCAGTTGTATGCGAGAACTCAATTCAATTTATTTGAAACTGGCGTAGCTTTTTTTAGCCAAATAGAATCGTTTTAGTTCGAATTGTAACATTTTGACAAAGTTATTATTGATCTAAATTAATAGCAATATGGTTTGCGAAGTCAAGGAACCAGAAATCACCATTTTGCAATTGTCACCTCAAACTTATAACCACAAGAGACAAAAATCCATCTAATGTAATTAAACGATACATTCATCGATAACCCTCGGCTTATCATGTCCGGAGCCCTAAATAAACCCTTGCTACGTTGCTAATATATCACGAGACCCGTTGGCGACCGATGTGATACGGTCATTATCCTTATTTATTGTTTTTTACGTGGCCGGCCTATTGTTACCTATTATGCAAACAAAGACATGTCTTGATTTAATTTGCATTAGGAAGAAGAGTGGCATAATTGCATGAATAAAAAGTAGTCAGTGTCAGTTTTACTTATTGTTTAAAAGATGTAAAGTTGGTCGTCCTGTGTTTGTTAACTACTAAACAATGCCTTCATGAAATCAGCATCATGTCTGTCATCTCCAAAAGTTTACACAGAGCCAGGTGCACCTATAGTCACCGAATATTTCACCAGTTACTTATGTTTGAGTCCCATGTAGTATCAAAATATTGTTTACTTTTATTGGAAACCATACTTTGAGTACCTACCTTATTTTCAGAAAAGTTTTATTACGATATTTATTGGTTACAAAGAAAAAAAAAAAATGTTTTCGACCCAGTTCTCGATAATGGCAGTATCACATTGTACTGGGATCAATCCATCATCACTCACAGGACTATTGTAGCCAATAAGCCTGATATAGTGGTGGTGGATCGATCAGAGCGGTGCGCAATAATTGTTGACGTAACAGTAACGCATGATGAGAACCTCTTGAAAGCCGAGAAAGATAAACAAATCAAGTACCTTGACTTGGCTCTCGAGGTTATTGACATGTGGGAAGTGGTCTCGGCGATCATTGTGCCGATAGTCGTATGAGCCCATTGGCTTAATTGCCAAGAGCCTGGATCAATACCTGAGGAGGCTCTCGTTAGGCAGCTGGATCAAGGGCTTGATTCAGAAAGCGGTACTCCTGGACACGGCTCGTATTGTTAGGAGGTTCCTCTCTCTGGAGCCCTGACCGCAGGTAGCTTGGACTCTGTTCCCGATACCGGTGGGCTACAATTTTTTATATTTTGATATATTTTCTTATTAATAGGTATTTAAAAATGTAACGAATTTGTTTGAACATAAATAAAGGAAAAAAAAAATAATATCTGCTTCAAACAATATCCTGTTATTGAATTTTCAATTTTATTTTGAATTTGACTCTTTCTATCGATACCTTTTTTTCGATTTTGTCCTGCCTTTCTGTTAAAAGGCTATATTAGACAAAATGTGAAATGTTTATTCTATGAACTTAATAAAATATAAAAAGTCTGATGTGCCTACAGAATGCGATGTGATGTCGGCTATGGGTCTTTTTGCACCCTGCAGCCATCTATTGTCTCACCCTCATGAACCCAAACAGTTTCCGATTAATTTCTAAGGACCATACGATGTAATTCATGTTATCTTGTCTAAGTTATGTTGACGGGGGTAACTCCTTTGTTGCAGGTAAATTCAGTTACTAACGACGTGCCGATCGGCAGCTGCATAGCTGTGGTCTATTGTATTTACCAATTTATTGGACACGTTGACAGGGGAGCGATAGTATGCTGTCGGTGCTGGTGTTACTGATTACGGTTTATCGAGTTTGCATGGACCGGCTTGGGAAAGCACGTTAAATATTCAGTTGAACCAGTTGGGATAAATTGTCTATACAAATACTTTTTGTTCAGCCCACCGTACTCATGGTGGTATGGTGGGCTTTTTTATAGTTAAACGATACCACCAGGTAATAGTGTTGTAACACTAGTTCAAACCGCTTCTGACAACAACAATTTTATTTAATAATTTTATTAGTACTTGCTACGACTCCATGAGGCGCGCTCGCTTCGCTCGCATATTAAATAACACTCTTTGACTTCTTTCCCCAAAGTCCTTTCGGCCCGTTCTTTCGGCCTCCGCCGATCTCCTTCGTCGGCCTACGGCCCAGTGCCTATGCCGCCCATAAATTGTTGTCGTAAAGGCGCAAACCCACCGTGGTGCACGCGGCGCATTTTAGGTGCGTGGATTAATTTGTTTGACAACGTGGGTCTACGTTTCCACGTGCGTGGCCCACGCGACACATGCAGAGGTTACACACGGTTTTTTACCAAGACTTTACGTGTATAGCGTGTACCGCATGCACAGCGTGCATGGCGTTGACAGTGTTGAGCTATGTGAGCGCCACGAGCAAGCCACGCATGTAATAATGGCGTCAATTCATGCATATCGTGCCCGCGGTTTGCAGTAGACACAATCACATACATTTTATTGCAAAGCGAAGCTTAACACACATGCGTAGCCTCTCCGTGCGCAGCGGTCAGTATGTGCCTTTATGTCTTTTAAACAGTCTTACCAAAGGGTATTTATTGTGTTACCCAGTCTCGTAGGAGTCAGATGGGCAGGCGCTCAACGCCAATCGCAGCTACATTTTGACGACCCGAATGGCGCAGCGGTAGTGAGGCTGCCTTACGTTCTTAGGGCCCCGGGTTCGAATCCCGGTCGGAGAAAATGTTTGTGTGATGAGCATGGACATTTGTTTCCGAGTCATGGAACTCATGGATGTTTATATGTATAACTAGCTGACCCGTGCAACTTCGTCTGCGTCACATGAGAGAGAGGGTTAGAGAGAGTATGACTCAACCTTAAAAGATACACATTATGCTATCGCGGATATTTTTTTTGTAACTTTATAAGAGGTACAATTCCATCATACACGATTGTTGCGTAACTTTAACCGTTTATACATCGCTCGCAACGGAAGCTCTTGAAATAAATAAATTTTCCTCGTTTTTGCAACGTTTATCATTGATGCTTCGCTCCTATTAGTTGTAGCGTGATGTTAGATAACCTTATAGCCTTCCTCGATAAATGAACTATCCAACACTAAAAGTTTTTTTTTTAAATTCGAACCAGTAGTTTCGAAAATTTTGCGCATTCAACCAACCAAACAAACAAACTCTTGAGCTTCATTATATTAGTATAGATTCAAGTCTGTAACAATTAAATTTCTCCGATATATTTGCATTAATTGCTAAAATAATCTACTTATGTTTTTCCAAATAAGGCCTTGCCTCGGCAGCCTTACGTCTTCATCCATAGACACTCGATGACAGCCATACTACAGCTAAGTCGAAAGTTCTACGAAAGGTGCATGAAATAAGCAGGTTCACGGTAAAGCTGCTGTAAACTGTTGCGGAACTCTTGCAACTACCTTCTGTCTCCACCGTTAGACCTTCGATGACAGTCATACTCTAGCTAGGTTTAAAGTTCTCATTCAAAGGTGCAGGAAATGAGCCCAAACACGATTTTTCAATTTTAAATGGGACCAACTTTGAGATATACCTATTACCGACGCTTTAAAAAAAAAGGATCATGCTTAACGGATTTTTCTCGTGGTCATAGGTACATAAAAATATACGGGTCGAATTGAGAACTTCCCCCTGTTGTTTCGTCGGTTAAAAAACCAAACTTGAGGAGTTGGGGCAACTGACACGTGCGAGCGGTCATTCTTTCATAGAAAATCTGAACAACGCGATTCAGAAAATGGAGTGAAATGAACAACGCTATCTATCGACCAAGATATTAAGCTGCTAAAATATAATGCACGGAAATGCTATGTAAATCTTCAAACCAGCGTCATGTAGACTAATCTAGAGTACCTTATGCTATAATAACTTTGTTGGAAGCCGGTAAGTCGATTTAAAAGTTATTTGTTGAGCACATTTTTAGTCATTAGTACCATTTAAGTGCAATAGATGTCGTTGCATCTTACATTTGATGATCAGTTCTTCTTGAACACTTTAAATTCATATTATATCTTTTGATAGAATTAACCGATTACGATGAAACAAAGACTAAATTATACCTCAAGATACGCACAATTTGTATGTATAAAAGTTATCTATATTGGTTTCGTATAATTTACGTAATGCTTGATCATCGAAACAGATAAACAGACAAAAATTCCAAATATGCTGGAAATGGGTTCTGTTGGTTATCCTTTAATACCCTGGCAATTTTTTTTTATATTTTTGATGTACAAAAACGATTTTTCTACAGAATTATATGTATAGATAAGTATGCATTTACAAACATAAAGTATCTATGTAGTATATCAACTATCTGGTGTCCACAACACAAGCCTCGTTGCTTAGTGTGGCACTAGATGGCGCTGTGTGTAATGTCCAGCAATATTTATTTATTTATTATTTATTCAATTAAACTGGAAGCGGAACCGAACTTATTTACTTGGGAAAAGGAATGAAGTGGGCATCATTAGCTAAAGTTTCCAAATTCAGCCACAAACGAGAAGGGATCCTGCACTAAACTCAACGCGCCTCGTATTTCATTTCACCTTTATCGTAATGTTCAAATCTCACAAGTTTACGACCGCGGCCGAACATTAACGTGATGATATCTTATTATTCTCTCCCATAATAACCAAAGACGTGATTTTATATTCAGCCGAGTTCATTTTTAGGGCTGAGGTACATTGAGGGATGTCATTGATTCTTTTGGTTTTGTTTTTTTTTTTTAAACAAAAAAGGCTCGCATTTGGCCGAAGGCCTGAAGTGAAGCGACAATGCGGCCGAAGGTGAAGCACGCTTCCCTAAAATAAACCGATTTACTCCAATTTTGATAAGATCTAGATTATAACGATCGGGAAACACAGAAGTCAGCCGTGAATTTCACAGTCTAACGGCAAAGTAAATTTGGAAGCAGAGCGCACATACTTTAACTGACTTTAACACCTTTGTAGCGGCGGCACTACTAAAAGATGACAAAGATTATGAACTAATAGCGAAATACGTATGAATCTTACATCGCGCAAGCAACTTTATCTGCGATTTAAGAGTATATACAAGGACCCGAGGAGCTCGTGGCTAAATAATAACAGCCAGTTAGTTTAGACTCCAGATCTTCCACAAATTACAATTTTCTGCCAAACTATGTGTCAACCTATATTAAAACAATGTAACTTGTGGAGATGAATAAACGTTTTTATTATTATTATTATTGCATTTATTCATTTATATTCACATGTTTTTAACATTTTTAAATATTTCTTAGTAAAACGACTTAAAAAACATTTAAAAATATTATTATTATTAATATTATTTGTTCTTAATATTATTATTATTTTTATATCCATTTGCTTATTTTGCTCGGCTAACCGGGTAGCCGGAAATTACTGATAACACGGGCCTAAGCCAAGTGATTATCAGCTGGGTTAACAGTTATAGAGGTAGTAGTAGGTACATTACGGTTTTGTGTTGTAGCTTGGAAGAGAGATGAGGGTATGTTTAAGTGGCTATGTTGGTGCGTGTTGTCTGATTCACACTGTAGGAACTTTCTCACCAGTCTACACGTGTTTAGTATCACTGCCTTCTGCAGCAGGTGGTATGTGTTAGAGGGCAGGTTTAGAGAAGTAAGGGACTGGTGGAGTTGTTTTGGTATTACTCCTGTTGTGGACAGCACTATCGGGACTATTGTTACTTTTTGCAGATGCCAGAGGCGGGTTATTTCTTCTTTTATTTGGATATATTTCGATAATTTTTCTGCAATCGTAGTTTGTAAGTTGTGTGTATTTGGTACAGCTATGTCAATGAGATATCCAGTTTTGTTTGTTTTATTTATTAAAGTGATGTCTGGTCTATTAAAGTGTATGGTTCGGTCTGTAAAAATCCCTCGGTCAAAATATAATTTTGTCGAAGGGTTTTCCAGCACAGGTTCGGGGATGTATTTGTAGTAGGGCACGATGGAGTCTACTAGTTTGTATTGGTGTGCTAGTTTCTGGTGTATCACGTTAGCTACTTGGTCATGTTTATGTTTGTTATTATTATTATTAGCCGCTCGGGTCGATCTTTAGGTTAAGCCGTGCTTGCCTAGGTTGGTCTGTGGATGGGTGACCACCCATTACATACCGAGTTTCCTCCATGCCTTGGAAAGCACGTTAAGCAGTTGGTCCCGGATGTCATTTGTGATCTTTGACAGTCGTTACAGGTAGTCGGTGGCCCAAAAAGTCTGACAACCAGTCTTACCAAGGAGTATTGTATTACCCAGTAGTAACTGGGTTGTGGAGGTCAGATCGGCAGTCACTCCATGTAAAATATTGGTATTCAGCTGCTTCCGGTTAGACTGGAAGCCGACCCCAATAAAACTTGGGAAAAGGCTAGGCAGATGATGATGACAAGAACCCGACAACAACTGTCGGGCAGTGGCCCACCAGACATAACACCCGACTGGTCGGAGGATCCTCCCTTTTCTACGGGGGATGAAGAGCTTTACACTCTGTTCTTCATACCCTCAAATTAAAAAAAAGGTAAAGGTATAATTCCTCAGACGACTACCGTTTCACAGTGTTATGTAGACATCAGTCGTCTCACTGCGGCCTGTCATGTACTCGTAGATTGGGTGGATAGGTTTGTGGTCTCCTTCGGAATTAGACTTTCACATTCTAAACAGCTTTCTTATTGCAATTCGCTAGCACCCTATATCCAGCAGTATACTAAATAAAAGGCGGGGTTTGTTTTTATTACCATTCGAATATGGAAACTATTTTATAGGGTGTAAGGGACGTGTCGGGGGGCTTTTGGGACCGGGACCGTGGTCCCGGATTCCCCCTAAATATTTTTGAGTGGTATTTTGAGACCACAAGAAAAAAAAAACAAAGCCTTCCGCAAACTGACGGGGTGCTTTCAGCTCCTTATTCTGAATCATATTCCACCGGATATTTTCTCAGGAAAATATATTTTATTAATCGTTTTTTTAGTTAGTCCTTTATTTCAATGTAAAATTACATTCTTTGTAAGCATCACTCTATTTATGTAAATAATCCGGCTATAATAATAAAAAAACAACAATGCATGTTGAAATACTCTAACGAACGGCGCGTGAAACCAGATGCTTACTCCCTGCCTAGCTACAGAGTACATCGAACTTGTCGTCGCGCTTGCCGTTCACTACGTGCATTTTGCCACGGTAACGATACATTGCGTATGAAAAAGTAAAACAAATCAAATTAATTGAATTCCCATGGCGTTCCTGAAATATTTTTTTGCACCGGTCGTCTTAGTATGATATACTGAATTCACCCCATTAGTTTGCAGAGGGCTGTCCTACATCCTACATTAGTAAATAAATTACAATGTAAACAAAAAATATCAACAAGTGTAGTCTGGTCCTAAGGTCCGCGGAAAAATATTCCTGGTTATACGATGTTAAAGAATTGTAAAGTACCTTTCATTGTTATTTCGTCTTAGAACCCTGCCTGCTTTGCTTTGCATTTTGAAAAGATGAAAAGACCCGTCAGGACTGTCGTTTCGTAAAAGTATAACAAATTGTAATTAACTGTTTTGTTAAATGTACCAGCTAACATTTTGTTTACAAATATGGTTAAAGAAATTTGTAACTTAATAAAAAAATACAAAGATTTCACTCACTTGAGAACATTTTTTGGAACTTAAAATACAGAATGACTTTTTTTTATCACTTTCCAAAAAAAAAAATGAGTATAATAAGTGAACGGTGTAGAAGCAAATGGCATACTTAGTATGTTTTTCAAAATTTATCTTAGTTTGTTTTACTCATATGAAAAGTTTACTTGAAATTTGTAGCGTTTTTTGATGATAGATAATTTTTTTCCTAGGCTGTGGAAAAATATAAAAAAAAAACTAGGTACCTATGCCCCAAGTTTCTACTCTGTTCACCTAATATACCCATTTTTTTTAGAAAGTGATAAAAAAGTCATCCGGTATAGTATTACTTGAACTTTGGCATACAAACTAAGTAGGTACCTAATGTCGCAAATGGTCGCCGGTCGTACTGGGAAAAGTAAATACTGATTTTCTAGTGTCACCATCGCCCTTGCCTTTTTCTATCAGGTTCGGCTTCTACAACAACAACAGCCCATAATGTCCACTGCTGGACATAAGCCTCTCCCACGATGTGAGGAATTTGCCGTAATCTCCACGCTTGGCGGGCGGATTGGAGATCGCAGTGATGAAAGCCTGACAGAAAACGCTGCTGCCCATTCTCAGGTCTACGGAGGCGCAAAGTATTCTGCCTCAGACATTAGTCGCCTTATACGACACCCGTGAGTGTAATGGGTTGGTTCTATTCTACTCTGCCGGATACCACACGGCTCAGGTTTGGCTTCTAGTGTACAGCTAAATATCAATATTAGACGAGAAATGACTGGCTCCTCCATAAATCAGTAACTAGATTCCAGAATCCATGTCTAGTATAGATTATTTCGAATAAGATTCTAGTACAGCTGTGAAAGTCTAATTAATTATCAATGATAGTCTAAAAGAAAAGTATCATCAAACAAAGTTCTGTACTATGTCCCTAACTGATCTTGAACAAGTCACCCCTTTAACCCACATGTCACCCTGTCAGTGACAAACGAACTTGTCTGACCAAGTTAATTAAGTGACGGTTGTGCAACCGCACTGATAATCAAGTTAACTTAAACGTTAATAAGCTTCCTTTGATGTGAGTCAGTCACTCATATTCATATTAGAAAGGGGCCTCACTGGCTTGGGGTAAAAGGACCGATAATGTATACATTCATGATTTATTACCATAATTATAATTATTGGACACGGTGTGAAGGACGTTCGAGGTGCAAACTAGTAAAGAATGAGTTCAGCACATGATTTCAGACCTCACAGTCTAAAACTTGCTCAAGTTTCCAAAATAAAAACTGGGTCTCCCTTGTTTGACCGAAAGGAATTTGACAAATTTTCACTTCCCAAAAATTTTTTCGCATAATTTCATTTGCCAAATTATTACTTAGCAAAAAATCTATTCACAAAAAATTGTAACGCAAAACTAATGTTTGGGAAATGAACGTTTAAAATATAACTTGTTTACCAACTAGTGCTTTTAACATTTTTGATTTAGTCAAATATTACAGTTGGAATAACAGTTTTTATGCAAAATCAAATAAGCCAAATATTTAGTATCGTCAGTTTTCAATTCACCCTTTCCTATTCAGTCAAAAGCTTCAATGACAAAAATGTGAACTGCTAAGTGCGTAGGAGGTCACAGTTTTAACCTAACCATTTTTTTTAAAATAAGTAATCTAAATAGTTCAGTTCCGGGTAACCTACTAAAATCAATATCTTTTTTCTATTAATGCAAGTCGTTTCTGGCACTCGCCGGCCGCTGCCGCGCTCGTGCGTAGGAGGTCACAGTTTTAACATAAACTAACCTACCCATTTTGTTTAAAAGAAGAAATTAACCTAATCTAAATCATTGCTAATGTCCATTGCAAAAAAAAAAATTGTAATGTAAAAATATTTTGCATTAAACAAATGATTATATTAAAATAAAAATTGCGTTTTTTAATTATATAATTCCAAAAAATCTTATTTTAGCCTTAATATTTTTTGTCTTAAAAATCATTTCAACAAACGTTTATTGTCTGAAGATTGTTTGCTGTAATAAATCATTTGATTAAAGACCAAATGCCATAATGACATTATACTTGGTAATATTTTGCCAAGTAAAACTTTGACCAAATAAAAATATGCGTACTAAAATCATTCGAAATATTGCAATGGTATAAAAAAGGTTGCTAAAATTTGTTTGGGTAATGAAATTTTGTCAAAATCTTTTCGGCAAAACGGCAGGATCCCATAAAAACTAAACGACGACCACGAGACTTTTAGAAATTAAATCAGTTGTTCAAAGTACAATACCTGGTACCTTCACGGTAAACTATACAGGGTGTAAACAACCTCATCACGAAGCCGTCAACCAAGCATTCTGTACATCAAACTAAGTAACTTTACGCAAAAATGTTGCTGGGAAACGTGTTGGTGAAAAATCATGTTTTGTGGTAGAACTCAATGTAACGCACTCAAAACATTGTGCTGATGGATGGATTGAATAGTACGGGGGTCGTGGAGGTGTTTAAAGTAAAAATCTTACAATAAAAACGTGTATTTAAAAAAAAACTTGTCAAACAGTTGGAACTTTGACCCCTAATATCTCCGTAACTAGAAGGTTCCCAGGTTTAGTGTAGAACAAAATAATGATCGCAATGACAGGGAGAACAAGTGCCTTTCGGCTTCGCTATGAGGGTTTTTACACCTTTTGAAAAATATCAATAATAGAAGGTGTAGGAAGCCAGCATCATGTGTTGAATTCGTGGTTGCGCGTTGATGTACTGCTGAGTTCACTGACGGTCTGCCACTTTTCACCCTTATGTCCAAACTAATACGGTTGAAAACTGGTCGACCGTCAGTGATCGTCGTGACTCGGTAGTACCTTTTACCGTGCATGTATCTAATAATGTAGTACAAAGAGAAGTATTTAAATTATTAATATTATGAATCATATAAATGACGAATAAATGTCTAATAATTAGCAGATATTTCAGATGTCTGCTTACACCATCATGAGAAATGTGTTTGAACGTCTATATTTTTAGGTGCAAGTTTTCATCTTGTTTCTGGTGAACATATTCATCATTAATTTGTTGTTAATAAACATCATAATTAAGGACTACCAAAAAATCTTGCCACTTAATTAAATATTGAAAAGATGATGGATGACATTTTTTTTTATTCTCGAAGGACCAAAATGAATCGCCCCAGCAAAAGGCATTTTATGTCGTAGAATAATAAAGTCCTACATTTATATTTTTTTAAGACATTACGTATCCATAAAAATTAACATTTTCCCCGTGGTTTTCCTTTTGAAATACTTATACGATGTGAGGAATGAATACTAATATAATATCATTAGGGTACGTTCTACGAATACTAAAGATATTCGAGACCGCCGGGAACGAGACCGTCGGGAACGAGACCGTATTGTACCACAGAAAATACTCTGCTTTACTTCAGAAACTTCGAATTTCTTTATTTAATTACACAGTATTAAAAGTAGGTTTTTCGAGATTTAGCAAGGAGGTTGTATCACTTGATAATCTTATTAGAAAAGTTAAGTGAACTTTCTCATTCGGTTAAAAGTTTAATCAGGACAGGTCGAATATGTCGCAATGAGGATTTCAACATGGCGGCTTAACTATGTTATTATTGTTAATTAATAAACCGTTTTACACAGAAAGCTACAAACATTATTATTCTCTTGTGACGCCAATGAGGCAAACCAAAAACGCAATATTGTCCTAATACACACAGCAAGTTAGAAATGATTGATGACACTGATAATCCTACTAATATTATAGTACAAGTTTATGAGGATGGATGGATGGATGGAAGGTACTCTTTCACGCAAAAACTACTAAACGAATTGGGATGAAATTTTGCACGCAGATAGTTTATAGTTAGTAATATAGTTTATTTAGCCGTGTGGTATCCGGCAGAGTAGAATAGAACCAACCCATTACACTCACGGGTGTCGTATAAGGCTCGTTATGTCTGAGGCAGAACACCTTGCGCCTCCGTAGACCAGAGAATGGGCAGCAGCGTTTTCTGTTAGACTTTCATCACTACGATCTCCAATCCGCCTGCCAATCGTGGAGATTACGGCAAATTCCTCCCATCATGGGAGAGGCTTATGTCTAGCAGTGGACGTTATGGGCTGTTGTTGTTGTTGTTGTTGATAGTTTATAACCTGGATTAGCACATAGGATACTTTTTATCCAGTAGTATGATCCCGTGGGACAATTATCGACCTTCACGTGGGTGAAGCCGCGGCAATAAGCTAGAGTATATCAAGCCAAAAGAAACCCAACAGCCTCAAAGGTATACAGCTGTATTCTCCAATGGTTGCCATGGTCGAAATAATAAAGGGTGTTAAGCACCTCTTAACGAAACCAAAAGGCCCTTGTTTTCCCCGTCATTGCGATCATTTTTTTTGTTCTACACCATACATGGAACCTTCTAGTTACGGAGATATTGGGGGTCAAAAAGTGTTTAAAAAAACTTTTGGACAAGTTTTTTTTAAATACAAGTTTTTAATGTAAGATTTTTACTTTAAACACCTCCATGACCCCCGTACTATCTAATCCATCCATCAGCACAATGTTTTGAGTGCGCTATATTGAGTTCTATCACAAAACATGATTTTTCACCCCAAAAAAAAAGTCATTTCCCAGCAATAATTTTTGCGTAAAGTTACTTAGTTTGATGAACAGAATGCTTGGTGTCTTCGTGATGAGGTCTTTTACACCCTGTATAACAAGCCAAAAGAAACCCAACAGCCTCAAAAGTATACAGCTGTATTCTGCAATGTATGCCATGGTCGAAATAATACCACTAATCCTGGTGTAAAGATCCCAGAAGATCCGACCGCAGTTAAAGGAACAATGCATTTAAACGGCTATCCCTTACGAGCAACAAAGGCAAAGCGGCTCAATTTCCCTAGTAACTTAATAATAAAAAGTAAATACATTTTTAAGATTTCTGCCCACAAATAGCCGAAAGATGATCTACTCGCTGATATTATTCATAATGCTTTGGTCCTTTTTTTACAAAACGTCGAACAAAAGGACTAGAGAAAAGGAATGTATTTTGACTTTTAATAATAACCAACAATAAGAAATGGTGGGGTTTCATGGAGATATTTTGAACAAAAGATATCGTTCAGCTGTATTAAGGTTATGTTTGTTGGTTTTTTACTTCGATTGGCCATTTTTTTTATTGTGATGGCTGTTTGATGGGCTCGTGGAAAAATAAGGGCACATTATTTTTTGTAGTTATTTTCTGTTGTAAAATGACGCCCACTGCAAATGGCGTGGGTTATCTTTACTCATAATCCTACGTGTGATTTCCGTCATGAATGTTTTCTAATAAAAATATCTCAGACCAGTTGATGGCAATAGTTTTGCCCCTTACTAGACTAGACTTGGACATTACTGGCAAAATGTGAGTGTACGTATCAGACATCTCTGTCTAAAGCAGGCATGATAGTCTTTTGTCAACAATGTTGTAGTCGGTTTGCAGCTACTAAATACCAGTACCTACTTTAAGACAAGTATCTGATTATCTGATCTCCAAACACAACCCAGTTACTGGGTAATAGAATGGCAATTCTCTTGATCAAATGCCTCTTGGTAATTCTCGTTGTCAGACTTTCAAGTCTTGACTCTTGTCAGTTTATGACTACCTGCAACGACTATAAAAGATCGTGATGGTATGTATACCATCACGATCTTTAATGCGAGCGTGATAATACTGTAGTATTACTGTAGTATTATCACGCTCAATGACGGACACTACTTTTCACCCATACCTTCTTCTTCTCTAGCGCTATCCCCTTTAGGTGCGGTTGGCTCTCCTAATTTTCTGGCGTCAGGACAGTCTGTCCTGGGTTGTCGGGTCGAGCAGTTCTTCCTCAAATAGGAGCTTCGTTATGATAGTAGGTAGTTATATGAACTGAGTAATTAGGCTGAACATTTGCCGACCTTCAGTGTGCTTTGTGACAAAAATAGTGCATTTATCAGTAAATGCGACACTAATCTTGAACTCGTTGCAATGCAATTGTAACGATTTGAGGAACGTGCCCTAGTTATATGAACTGAGTAATTAGGCTGAACATTTGCCGACCTTCAGTGTGCTTTGTGACAAAAATAGTGCATTTATCAGTAAATGCGACACTAATCTTGAACTCGTTGCAATGCAATTGTAACGATTTGAGGAACGTGCCCTAGTTATATGAACTGAGTAATTAGTCTGAACATTTGCCGACCGTCAGTGTGCTTTGTGACAAAAATAGTGCATTTATCAGTAAATGCGACACTAATCTTGAACTCGTTGCAATGCAATTGTAACGATTTGAGAAACGTGCCCTAGTTATATGAACTGAGTAATTAGGCTGAACATTTGCCGACCGTCAGTGTGCTTTGTGACAAACATAGTGCATTTATCAGTAAATGCGACACTAATCTTGAACTCGTTGCAATGCAATTGTAACGATTTGAGGAACGTGCCCTAGTTATATGAACTGAGTAATTAGTCTGAACATTTGCCGACCGTCAGTGTGCTTTGTGACAAAAATTGTGAATTTATCAGTAAATGCGACACTAATCTTGAACTCGTTGCAATACAAGTATAACGATTTGAGGAACGTGCCCGAAGCTGAGTCACTAACTTGTATGTGACATGAATATTTCATATTCGTACTACCATCACGACTACCGTTTCCTCATATCGTAATGTAAAGGTGAATGGATCAATGATAGCTACTGCATTTCTTATTTAAATCTGCTTTAAAATGTTAAAGACTGAAGTTACTACATGTGTAACTAACATTAAAGATTTATAAAAATCCACTGTTGGATATAGGCCTCCTCAATCATACCCCACTCAACTCGATTCTCAGCAACTCTCATCAATTTGCTACCAGCCACCCTGAGAAGATTTTCGCTTCACCGAGCCTGAGGACGTCTCACCTTACGTTTGCCGATTCGCGGTCTCCACTCAAGAACGCATCTACCCCAACAGTCATCGGTTCTACGGCTAATACGGCCGGCCCGTTGCCACTTTAGCTTACTTATTCTGTAAGCTATGTCGACAACTCTGGTTCTCTGGTTCTGGTGGTTTAGTCTAAATAAATGTATTTAATCACGCCAATGATCAGCCTTCCTACTGTAGTTCAGGGCTAGGCATAGGCCTCTCCCTCTCCAAACACACGACATTTACCTCGATTCTCGGCAACTCTTATCTCGCTGCTGAGAGTTACCTTCGCTTCACCTAACTTGAGGGCGTCCTACATTGCGATTCGCAGTCTTCACTCAAGAACATAACATCTATACAGTAAAAGATTTAAATTAATTTTCCGGATTTAAGTCATAATTTTCTCTTTCAGGTATAAGTCCCAATAATTACTTTTTTCAAATTAAATGGCTTTACCACCAAGTTGTGAAAAGGAAACCAATAAACAGGGATACTCATTTTATGTGGTTTATTGAAAAGGGATTTTTCATCATTGAATTGGTATTGAAAGGAACGCGTGTCGTTTGTCTATAAATAAATGTTTCAAAAGATGTTGGTAGTATTTCAACAGATAGTGTGTATAAGTGACGAACAATCGAGACAAAGAAGGAGATAATATCTGTTTTAGCGAATACAAATTATTCAACTTTTTTTTAAGCCTTTAATTTCGCAATTTCTCTCTGCGGCGCAAAGGCCTCTTCCATGTTTTGCCTGGTACTCATTTCTTTCGCCAGCTCAAACTAGTCTACCCGAAGTGCGACTTAGTCATCTCACTATCTCTTTCTGAGGCGGCTTCAGCGGTGACATCCTCAGCCATTGCATAGAGACTTTTACCTAGCTGTCGTTATGCTGGCAGCTTTATTTTTGTCCACGTTTATAATTTCTGTTTTGTACCGCCCGCGTAGCAAGTTACAGTCAACTTGATTTCGCAAAATGAACTGTATATCCAAAGCAAGAAGCCAGTTTAAAATGCATTAGAATATGATAATATCACGTCAGTTTCTTCTTATTTTACGTAATAATATAAGTATCGCATAACAATCTAAAAGAGAACATAAAGGTTCGCCACGTAACACGTTTACGTCCCGTAAACGTATGCTTGAGGAGCCATCAAAAGAACCTTTTAAGATATAAAGCGGCCCTTTTTTATATAATATCAAAGTGTCACCTGAACTATACGTAATGAAAAGTAAAATACACCTGTAAGTGTCATGTGTTAATATATCTAGTGGTGTGTTCGTGGGACTGCCAAGTCATAATCCTCTGATTTTTCTGATTCATGTGCGTATTGTATAGTTATCTCTAGCTTCGGTGAAGGAAAATATCGTGAGGAAACCAGCATGCCTGAGAGAACGTTTCTTGAAAGAGACTTATGGGCGGCATAGAAACTCTGATACCACTCTGAACCACACGATGATGAAAGAAATGTCATGTAGGTACATAAAACTTATATGCGGTAAAATGGATTACTTATACAATTACTATCACAATGAGACGGTGGTCAGACCGACATTATAACATACTTTATTGAACACAAAAATATATTGCAATGGGTACAAATGCGGTATTATCACTAAAAACGATATCAACCCCTTAGGATAGGCAGAACATACTTCAAAATAAACTATGAAAGGGGTTGTTGGAGGTGTATTGGCAACAAATACAATTCTACACACAATACATAATGATTTGCTTGAAGGTGCTTGAAGAAAATTTCTTATTCATTGCTTCATAGTGTTTGAAAAATTCATATATTCGATAATGTAAAGAACGGAAGGAATTTTGTTGAATCATAAATATCTGAAGGTACCGATACACTACTGTATGTATAGACTGTTGACAGTGCACGAAAAACTTTCGATCACTTTGTAAAATACTAGATTTTGCTCACGGATTCGCTTCCGATAAGTACTTAAATTAACTCGCGGGAAAGTTTAGAATGAAGTCCATGACACTCGGGTATATAGCTCGGGTGTAGCTTCCCGAACAGTAGTTCCGAAGATCCTTAATAAAAAATTACAAACAAATACCTCTTTAAAATATTAGTATAGAAATACTGTGGGCAACTATTTATATACATTTTTATCATTCATACACCTTTATTTTCACAATTTTTACATACAGACTTCGAAATTAACGACAAAGAAACTCCGAGAGTCCTAGCTCAGAAAATTATTTTCATTAGATCTGTATATTAATCAACAAGGTTTCCAAGGAATTTCTTCGAAAGCGAGTCGATTAAAAAAGTTTTGACTAATGGTGGGCTAAGGTACTTAATGGCAAAAAGTATCGAATTTTATGACTTGTAAGAGCGGCTTTTGTTTTAATTGAATTTTGAAATAAGTAAATTAGTATAGCTGGGAGTGCAGTCTTTGGCAGAATGAACGCAATATTATGTTGGATAGTGTACAGGTTACATCCGGAGTTATTTACTACACAGACCTTGTGGAAACTAGAACAAATTTCCGTGCGTTCAAGCGTTTTTGCCATACCTATTATTGGAATCAAATATATCAGCTCACAACTTAGGACCCATTAATGTTAATATTTTTATCCGTGGTGCTAGGCAACTGGGCCTATCCCAGTTGTAAACGTCCCTTTGTGCCTTTTGGCCTTGTTCCGTTCTGTCTCCTGCTGATATGGAGGGAAGTGGAAATTACGGTTTTTTCTTACTCCTCCGCTTTACTTTTCTGATTAATTTCGTTGCGGGATCCAAGACAGTTAAATTCATTCTCTGGGACTTCGTCGAGCTTCATTGTCTCGGCGCTTTTCTGGTGGTCGCCACTGTTGATTCTGGCTTTCAGGAGTTACAGTGGTTTGGGAATAGTGTGGCGGGCTTGTCCCAAATTAGTATAGCTGGCGGAAGAGGAAACCATGCTTAGATTGTCGAAAAAAAAAATCTCCTTTTTTCAACTGCTACGTATATTTTGATGTATTTCCACGTAATGGTGGCAAACCGTGGTGATCACAGAGATTCCAGTTCAGTAATAGTGGCTTACACTAAAATTGTTAATCGTAAAACGTTTTTAAAGACAAGTTTTTAAAAAACGCACTGAAACGAAGACAATAAACCTTTGAGTAAAAGAAAACGAAATATAATAGTTTTCTTACAAGCTTGTCGCGTGAATGAAAGGCAAAAAAAACTATACTTTATAATGAAAATAAAAGTTTTTTTTCTTATTCTACCTTGTGTCCCACTGCTGGGCAAATACCTTCCGCTAAAAAAAAAATCATCTCCAAAAACAAAATTAACAAATCACAATAAAATTACTGCAAGCAATAATACGTAGCCAGAGTTATAAAATTTTCTCATAACGTCTCGTTATGCTCATACAATGAAACCGCAAAAGATCGACTCGTGAAGGATTTGAACCTCCGACCTCCGATGCGATGCTTTGTTTGGCTGTATATCGGCGCTCTTGCATACTGAGCTAACGAGTCTTGTTATATTGACACGAAAATGTCCACCGCTTAGCTAAATGTGACGTCAGGATTTCTAATTTCTATATATGGCGCAATACCAAAAATATTGAAATATTACGTCTACGTTGTACAAAGTATCTGGGACTGCACAGGGTGTAAAAGACCTCATCACGAAGCCGTCAACCAAGCATTCTGTACATCAAACTAAGTAACTTTACGCAAAAGTTATTGCTGGGAAACGACTTTTTTTTGGGGTGAGAAATCATGTTTTGTGGTAGAGCTCAATGTAACGCACTCAAAACATTGTGCTGATGGATGGATTGAATAGTTCGGGGGTTGTGGAGGTGTTAAAAATCTTACATTAAAAACTTGTATTTAAAAAAAAACTTGTCAAAAAGTTGGAACTTTGACCCCCAATATCTCCGTAACTAGAAAGTTCCCAGGTATGGTGTAGAGCAAAAAAAATGATCGCAATGACGAGGAAAACAGGTGCCTTTCGGCTTCGTTAAGAGGTGTTTTACACCCTTTATAATATGTCAAAAAACCTAGTACGATCCGAAAGGGGCATATAGGCATATAGGTATAGGGAACGTGCAGGAACTATATGTGGCAGCACTAAATCGACAAAAGAGACACTATGCGGACAGTAAAGGAAACTTATCAGCTGTGTCACGCAAAATTATCTCTTCAAATATATTATTTTTTAATATGATTTATGGTATAAAATATGGGTTCCGGTCCATCAATAATGATCGTCAGCGTAACATGAATGTTTGTTAATAAGAATTTTATTTGTTTCGTCTACTTTCTCTGATTAAAATTGTGGTGCATTATGAAATGGTGGCATGAACAGCTTTCTTATTTTCAACACATATTTTAATGAAAGGGTATCCATTATCAGCGAGAACAGTATCTCCAGGCTCTAACAAATCCACAATCATTTGTTATAAAGCCTCGTATCCACTAGGCAACAATTGACGCGCAACACGTGACGCTCAACAAGTTCGGCAGCGTTGCACAACATCACGCGACGTTGCCAGGTGGCGCGCAACATGACGAAACAAAGCAAAAGTTGCCAAACAAAAATTCCGCGCTGACTTTCAACACGTTGAGCAACATGTTGAGCAACATGTCGTGCGCCAAATGTTGCCTAGTGGATACGAGGCTTGAAGCAATCACTAGACACCCTCCGTAGGTCCGTAGCATTAGACAAAACTTACAAAACCACAAGGAATGCAGCCAACTAAAAACTTTATTGTTTAACCATGTTTATAATCTGAGTACATGTGGACTCTTTGTTTAACTGTTGAGGAATATTCGGTGTGAACTTCAGTGCAGTCTATTATAACATGTGTTCGCCTAACGAAGTTTAAATAGTACTGGCATGTTTGCTTGGACGGTTGATTTTGAAGGCCATTGAACTTTTTCAATGCAGAGTGTAATAAAAACAAGTTGTTTTCAAATATTTTTCTTTACTGCGTTTATAATTTTTTTGCGTTTTTCACATAAACATGACAGGAGAGTACTATTCTTTGGAAAGTAATAGAATTTTATTATTTTACGCATTTTCAGATTCATTTTCATTTTTGTGGATGTATTAATACATCCAGAAATGCAACAATGCATTACGCTTAGCTAGAATAATAATTTTCACTAATAAAATTAATTCTGTTTACTTGGTAAAAATGTCAATGTCAAGTATTAATAGAGTACAAGATTCGGATTGGCGACGCCAGTTGGCAGCACCGTCGTTGTGCACGTTCCCTATACCAATGACTTTACCAAATAAAATACGAAACATTAAATATACATGAAAGTATTCAAACTTATTAATGAATACTAACATGCATTATTTTTGTGCCCAAATTACCACCATTTACAAGAGTAAAAAGATTTTGTTTCTAATACTTATGACATAACAATCAAATGACAGGAAGTAACTTTTGAGCAAAAAATTACTTGTAATAAGTACTTCCGCTCTTCCAGTTTACGTTAACATTACATAATTATAAGTTAGAAACATAATAAATTGAGACATAATTATATTTTTCCTTCGTTTTTAGGGTTCCGTACCCAAAGGGTAAAAACGGAACCCTATTACTAAGACTTCACTGTCTGTCCCTCTGTCCGTCTGTCCGTCTGTCTGTCACCAGGCTGTATCTCATGAACCGTGACAGCTAGACAGTTGAAATTTTCACAGATGATGTATTTCTGTTGCCGCTATAACAACAAATACTAAAAACAGAATAAAATTAATTAAGGGGGGCTCCCATACAATAAACGTGATTTTTTTGCCGTTTTGTCTAATGTATAGATAATGGTACGGAACCCTTCGTGCGCGAGTCCGACTCGCACTTGGCCGGTTTTTTATTTATCATTACTTACACAGAAGAAAAATCTTACAATCTTTTAAAATGTGACAACACCATCTTCGGCATTATGTTTGATCCATTAATTGACATCGATTATTGTGAATGCATTTGCACGCCATGTTATGGCAGGATATGATGAAACTAATTTACTGTAACACCTTTTGGAAGTATGCCACATTGGGCACCCGCTTTAAGCACCTGAAGTAGTCCACATCTGGCACCTATCAATATTTTTCGCAGGTGCCATTAGTGGAATAGTTTATATGTACCTAATCTATAAATATTAGCAAATAAATATTTTGATTTGATTTGATTTGATCGTATTGTTTCTCTATGACGGCACTTGTATGAAGATTAAAATAGTTACGAGTTGGCACACTTTGTCACTTGTTTCGCACGTCTTTTGTTTAGTTGTCGAAATGAAAAGAAGTGCCCGGAGCATCACTGCCCGCACCCCTGTGTGGTAATGCATGTTTCCTCATTTTAGTACATTTTATCAAATTTTTATTCGGATATTTTTTAACTCGTTTAAAAAATATCCAAATAAAATCTAATCATAATATCTAATAATCAATACCTAATAATACCCTCACAGATGGGAATAGTACATTTTGATACAAGTGGAGAAAGTTTGTTATTGCATTCGAGGCGGAATTATAACACCCGAGCCGTATGCGAGGGTGTTTTTGATCCGAGAACTGCAATAAAAAATGTCCACGTGTATCAAACGACGTTTTTCAATACTCTTTTGAAGAAATAAAATAAAATATAACGAAAAATATTTTTGTCACGAACTAAGAAACTATGGTTTTAAATAAATAAATAAAATATCTTTATTTCAGACCTATAACAGTCCATACGTTGTTAGTGGTTAGTAACAGGTTGTGCTTATATGCTATGTTAGTGTTATTAGTAGTCCTTAATTCAATTTAACATAAACCTATACTTATTTTGACCCAATGTCTTTGGATGGGACAGTCCACTCTGCCAACAATCATTTTTAGGATGCTGTTCCCAGTGCTACGCAAGCGTTGCAGTAAGGAAGCTGCTTTCTTACGCATGATGGCGTGAAAGCCATCCGTATGAGCTGCAGCAAACATTCCTGATGCACTGCAACGTCGCGGCAACCGCAACAGCATCCTAAAAGCGTTGTTGTATTGTACGCGCAGGACGTTGTAGGCTCGGCCCGTATATTTATTTATTTAGTACAGTATTTAAAACCATTAACACTAAATTAAATACCTAATCCTTTTACTCGGTCTTCTCGCAGAACCACAAACATTCCAACAATATCGTCTTCCATTCATCAGCAAACAAGTCCAATCCAGGGTTGGTCTCCACGAGAGCGTTGAGGTTCGTAAGCATACGTGGTACAGGCGAAGTGGATCGAGCTACAGTGCGACTAAATGGAACATTAAACAATTTATGTTTCCTAGAGCGAATATAATTATTTGGAACACATAATTGACACAGCTCAGCATGTAATTCCGAGGCGTTGGTATAACCATGTATAATTTTATACGCAATTGTAAGTTGGCCAACAGCACGCCTGACTTTAAGGGAATTAAAATTCAAACATCCTAAAAGAAACCACATATATATATATATGTACGTATATGACACCCACAGGCCGCTCGTGTAGAAGGACTGACAGAACGCCTTAAATAAACTAACTTTGACGTCTGCCGTGCAGCGAGCAAACCTACGGGCGAGCATATTGCTCCTCACCGCCAACGCCCTGCGCTCACGCTCTATGTCGCCATCATCGCGTAGGTCACTGGTGACAACATGCCCAAGGTATTTAAAACTATTCACCACATTGAGTACTACGCCGTTGAGATATACTGGAGGTACACGACGGGGCTGTTGTTTAGGTGCCGTAAACACCAACACCTCACTCTTTTTTGAGTTGTATTTAAGGCCGTGCACCCCCGCATATGTCTCGCATATCGTGAGTAGCGTCCTCAGTCCGCTCATAGATGGACTGAGCAACACCATGTCGTCCGCGTAACTTATGTTATTAACACATATACCGTCTATATGACAGCCGACATGTGTGCTGCTCAGCCGCTCTATAAGTTCATTTATATATAAATTAAATAACAAGGGCGAGCTTAACCCCCCCTGCCTCACACCACATTCCATTTGATACTCATCCGACAGAGTACCGACCCGCCTCACCCGATTTTTCTGGTGAGCATACCAGTATCGGAGAAGGGCTGTGTACTCCGCCGGCACACCCGTGCCCCTCAACTTGTCCCACAGCACATTATAGGAGACAAGATCGAAAGCTTTCGACAAATCAAGGAAACACGCGTATCATACCGGCGTCCTCCTCGTGGTGTAATACTTGACGGTGTGCTTCAGGCTGAGTATAGCACTCTCCGTAGACACGCCCGCCTTAAATCCGAACTGGGCGTCGTGCACTTTAACATATTCCGAGAGGCAGCCTTTCATCAGACCGTCAAGCACCTTGGCCATGGTGGTGGCTAGCGAGATGGGTCGATAGTTGTTCATGTCGGATGTGTCACCAGTTTTGTTTTTAACAATGGGGACTACTATCGTCCGCATAAGTGGTTCCGGTAAATATGAATGACCAAGGCAAAGAGTGAAAAATAGCGACAAAACTCTAGGCAGATGGACTCCCGCATGTTTAAAATGTTCGATGCTGAGGCCATCGTGACCCGGCGACTTCCCACGTTGCATTCTGGAAATAATTGCAGCCACACTCTTGGCTGGTACTTTCGTGTTCCGCTCGGTCTCAATGGTCTCAGCACCGCTTGCTCCCTGAGAGCCTAAGAGTGACTGCACCGAAAAGTGGTCCCTAAAAGCATCAGCAATATTCTTGTGGCCAGTAATACCACCGACACTCACCGGGAGACTCGGCCGCACATTCATTTTATTTGTATGTTTCCAAAAATGCCTAAAGTCTTTGTTAGCGTGGTTGAAAGCAAGGAGATTCATTTTAAGCTGATCTTGCCTGTTCTGACACCACTTGAGTTTAGCTTTAAAATGTCTCCTCGCCTCCGCCATATCACGAAATACAGGGCCACTGGCTGGGCGACCAGCCATTGTCCACACCTGGAATTTAAGCCGTGCCTCGCGGTGAGCGTCTGCGACATGCTTGTTCCACCCCGCGATATAGCCACCCTTCCTCCGACACTTTATCTTTTAGGATTGTACAGCGGCCTGTACCAGTATATTCACAATATTAGAATACATTTGATCAAGAGCTGAACAATGTTCTCTGTGATCACAGAACTTACTACTGTTTTTTTAACATATTGTAGGTATTTATTACCAAAGTGATTCGATGATCTGAATCACAAAATATTATTTCAGGAACATGTGGAATAAAATTACTTCAAAAATTAGGTAGCCTGAGTTATAAATTATCGCTCAAATTTTTCATACAATGAGTACAAAAATAATTTCTACAAACAATAAAAAAAGAGTTCGACTCGTGAAGGATTTAAAACTCGACCTCCGATGCAATGCTTTGATTCTGGATAATATCGGCGCTCTAACATACTGAGCTAACGAGTCTTGTTGATAACACTCTAAAACAATACCACTATCATCATTATGACGACATGATTACTCATCCTCCGAATAGCATCAACAATGGGGCCAAAAGTGACACGCTATAAACAGATATCAAACATTACCTACGGACAACGGAACATCAGCAGGTAAAATTGTTAAATATATTCGTCCTGATGCTTTCAATCATGGCGGCCAATAGAGACTAGCAATCGACACAGGAAATAAAGTGCACGAGGTGTACGCATATACAGCTGTCCTCTTTATAACTTTACTATCATAATCCAATGCGAAGGCAGACTGGTACAATAAGGATCCATCAGGAGCAGTAGGGCTAACGACTTAACGTGCACACCGACACCCAGGGGCCCAATTCTGTAAAATGACCAACCTGTCAATAGAGTGTCGGTAGGTGTGTAAGTAGTGTCTCAATAGGCTTATCATTGACATTTGGTATTCTACAAATTATCTATGGTCATTGACTTACCACTGTAGTGCCATTGAAACGCCATAGAAGACTATTGTAATAATTGGTATTCTGCTCCACTATAATGTGTCAAAGTCATCATGATGGCCAAAGTTACGGTAGTCTGTAAATATTTTAAGTGTATTTGAAAGTTGTGTCTATCGTGTTTGAAAAGTGTTTTGGCCATAGAACCGCCATTGTGAAGCCATCAAAGAACGAAAACACTAAATAAATATTGTACCGCCACACTATCGACACACTACTGAGACACCACTGAAACACCATTGAAGTTTTTGCAGAATACCGAATTTGCAATAGTGGCAACATAATGTCTGTAGTGTGTCGATAGAGTGTCAATGGCGTGTTGCTTAACACAAAGTTACAGAATTGGGCCCCAGGGGTATCTCACACCAACAGTGTCCAAACTGCGGTAGAAATTGCTAATGGAAAATCCCGAACTGGTTAGCAGTCACGTCTATGACCACGAAAATACAGGGCTATTGAATTGGGCAGTTGGTTCAAAATATAATAAGTGTAGTGTTTGTATCTATTCAATAGATATAATACATTGTCTCATGTATACGAGGGAGGGGATCGCTGTCAATCGGTTAGTCTAACGACAGACGCCGTGAGAGTAGGACGTGCGCTTGACGCCCTTGCCTGCGTGTAGTAGTGAGCCAGTGATAGTGATTAAGTAGTGATCGTGAACACTACAAGTGGCGACGAGGATAAAGGTCAGAAAAATCAAATAATAATACTTCGTAAAAAAAAAAAGAAAAAAGAAAAAAGTGGGTAGTAAAGGTAAAGATACCGGACTCTATTTGATACATAATTCAGGTAAATTAATTATTTGTTTTCTATCATGTGTAATGCACAGTGTAAGACATGCACCCTCTAAGGGCAATGCAAAATTTAAATCAAATTATGTAATACGTTACAAAATATAGATTCTAATTACTTATTACAATCTGTTACATTAATTTTGTTAGTTTTATACCAAACATTATCATTATTACAAGCGTATTTTACAAATACCTACTTCTAAATGTTGAAGTAAATTAGTTTTCGAATCTCAGAGTAGCAGTATTTCACTGTAGGTAGGACGTTTCGCGAATAGGACATGTTTTCACGATGACATTTTGCGAATGGGACATTCTGCGTCAGATCCGTCAGGGATAGTGCATTTTTTCATGTAAAAAATATCACAATAGTTTCGCAACGGTCCATTCGGATTTTAAACACAACGTCAAAGTCGTCGAGAATCGCGCGGGAAACGCAAAATTATCGGTGCTAAAGTAAAGATATTTCCGGTTGTGGACGAGTGTTGCGAGTGAATTAGTGATTTTATTGGGATTAAAGTGTAAAACTAGTGTAGGTGTATGCACCCGGATTTCAACATGGGGTGAGTACAATTCTATTTCAGTGTGGTTTTTAGTCTTAATGCTATCATAATTTACTAAATTGTGAGACCAGTTCTGTGTAAAGAGGGATAACTATCGCATTGAACATTTATACTCGATAATAGATTTCATCCAAGAGATGTACAAAAGGTCACCACAATCTTATGGTTATTATTGGACTTAATTAATTAGCCATACTTACCTAAAAACAACCAACCAAACGACCAAGAACCAACAAAACCAAACAGCCAACTTAAAAGAATTACCATTTTAAAAGGTTTTGAGTTTTACTTCTCGGTCATAGCATACCGTTTTAACAAGACAGTCCAAAAAGTCATATTTACTTAAAAAAAATAAGTGCTAAAGTCCGTTAGTGACTTGTAATAACTTTAGCTATGTGAATTATTGATGACCTACTGATTCTTTTTATTGGAATGATTATTATTTAATAATTTACCTCAAACAGTTTTATCCAATAATGAAATTACAGACATTTGCTGTAAAATAAGCTGAGTGATGTACTTAATTGAATTTATTTGGTGTAGTTGAGATACAAGTACAATCTAAATTTAATTTTAAAATGTACTTGATAATGGTTATTATGGTATTTTACTCTATATGAAAAAAAATATATTATTGAGATAGCATAAACAAAAAGCAATTGGGAAACGTTAGTTTCAGTTCATAAAATAGCACTATAGAATCTAATTGAGACACTTTTCAAAAATTGGTGTAATACGGTTACAAAAAAAAAAAAAAAAAAATAACGGAAGGAGAATGATGAGACTAGGACAGAGGACTCGGTCATTGGTTACAATCATGGCTGGTGGAGTGGGGTCCTGGTTTTGATTCTCGAGAAGTAGTTGGGCGTTACTTGGGAGTTTCAAACTTCAAATTCAATTACTATTTAATATTATTTAACTAACTACGTTTTATCGAACGGCATGTACTAGTGTGGCTCAGTAAACAAAAGAAGGAATTATTTTGACATAGTTTTATTATTGTAGTCCAAGTTACATTTCCATTAAATATCGGAAATACATACCTACGAAAATTTAGGGTCAATTCTAGATGTTTATTCAATTGAAAATAAACTTTTATTTTAGATTTCCATTAAATTGGAATATTTAGGTACCTACAAGAAAAAAAAAATTGTGGATTGTCATTCAGTTGAAAATAAACTTTAATTTAGATTACTTACCATTAAATTGGAAGTAGGTACATAACTTATGTGGTGTAAACAAGAAGTTCATCATCATCATCATCATCAGCCTATTAATGTTCCCACTGCTGGGACACAGGCTCCTCTCTTTATAGCCCAACAAGAAGTTCATTAAATTGAATTTGGAACATATTTGGCTTCTTTTAAATAAAGAAGACTTTACCTGTATGTAGGTACTTCTTGCACTGTACGTAGCGACTTTTATTAAATTAAAAGTATTTTGACGCTCATTAAATTGAGTGTATTTTCAGGTTGACTTTTATTAAATTAAAAGTATTTTGACGCTCATTAAATTGAGTGTATTTTTAGGTTGACTTTTATTAAATTAAAAGTATTTTGACACCCATTCAATTGAGTGTATGTTCAAGTTGACTTTTATTAAATTAAAAGTATTTTGACGCTCATTAAATTGAGTGTATTTTCAGGTTGACTTTTAATAAATTAAAAGTATTTTGACGCCCATTAAATTGAGTGTATTTTTAAGTTGAATTTGATTAAATCAAAAGTATTTTGACGCCCATTCAATTGAGTGTATTTTCAGGTCGACTTTTATTAAATGAAAAGTATTTAGACGTCCATTCAATTGGGTGTATTTTCAGATCGACTTTCATTAAATTGAAAGTATTGTATTTTTCTGGCTGGTGTGGATGTGCTATTTACTATACGCACCACCGTCTACTCCTTGGGGGATTGCAGACTTGATGTATTTGAGTCATCGATGTAGATACTATGCGAAAAAATAAAATTAATGTGCGATAAATATGGAAAATGCAAAGTAAATCACACGCATTGGCTTAATTGAAGCTTTTAAGCAGTGATTTGAAGTGTGTAAGGTACAGTTACAATAATTGTTGTCTTATAAAATGTGAAAATGAACATGCTAAATTAATTTTAAAAGATACCAGTTTGTAACATTTCAATATTAAATGGCATAATTATGTTAAATCGATTAGATCGATGGTATGCTACAAATAAGTTATGGGTACATAGAAAGAAAGAAAGAAAGAAGAAAGAAAAATATTTATTTGGGACAAGCACAGGAAATACAAAAATAATAATATAAAAAAAAAAAAAAAATGAATCTAAAACTAAATCAAAAAGAAAACCTGTGCGAGGCCAAAAAGGCTCCTATTTCAGCATGATGCTGCGATAAATGAAAACAAATACCGCAGCGCTGGTTTTCTGATAGGGCCCACTGTACTGTGTAGGGCCACATAGGTAACAAAGTAACAAGTAAATACTATGTGACCTTAGTTATGTATTAAATATTTGGGTAGTAAAATTTAAGCTGTAAACAACTGATTTAATTTAGGCAAAATATATAAAACAAACATAACAATAGTACATGTAGTGACAACACTCAGTTAGTTGTACCTATTTTATTTAAGTATATTTGGCTAAATAATAACAGTCACTCCGTCGATCTTTAGGTTAAGCCGTGCTTGGCTAGGTTGGTCCGTGCCTCGGAGGGCACGTTGAGCTGTTGGTCCCGGATGTCATTTGTAGATCTTTGATAGTCGTTGCAGGTAATCAGTGGCCAAAAAGGTCTGACAACCAGCCTTATCAGGTGGAGTCGTGTTGCCCAGTGCAGGCTGAGTGGTGGAGGTCGGATGGGCGTTAGCCCCATGTGAAGAGCTGGTGGAAGAGGAAACCGTCCTAGAACCAATACTTCAAAAGACATGTAACACTTACCACACACTGTTTTCGCGTGGTAGGCTACGGGCATCCATTAAATTGGAAGCAATGGGCATCCATTAAATTGGAAGCATTGGGCATCCATTAAATTGGAAGCATTGGTCATCCACTAAATTGGACGAATTGGACATCCATTTAATTGGACAAATTGGGCATCCATTCAATTGGACGTATCGGGCAACCATTGAATTGGAAGCATTGGGTATCCATTAGTGATTTAGTAAACTTAATAGTGTCATACATTTTAGTGCGGTACTTAATGCAATAACTATAATGATTGTCAGGTAGTACGAACCTACATGAAATTGTAAATCGTACGTGATTGTGTATAAGGCAGCAAATGCCTTCTGATATTAGCTGACGTATGTAGATATTGAGACGAATTAGTACCTACTCTGAAAATGGCTAACTTATTGCCAGCTCCTGAAAAGCTTGATCTCGAAGGAGACAACGATTCAGTTGCTTTATGATGGGAGCAGTAAAAAAGGTCCTTTAAAACCTACTTGGACAAGTATTTTATTGTAGAACGTATATACCTAAACAATAAGTACAGATGTCAAAATTAATAAAATGAATGCTATGTCTTGCCGACAACGATGTACAAAATATACTTAGTAAGACATTCTAAATTAATAAATAAAACGTAAAAATATTTTTTAAAAAATAACCTATTGGTGATTCGAGCCAGAGATTGGTACTTTCATACAATCTAGTTTTTCGGCTTTACGGTGTTGGTATAGATAGAAAACATCAAATTTTGTACGAAGATATAGCCAGATAGAGAAAGAAGCTTTGCTCTTGTCGGGGCTATCAATCATTTAAACATCTTTCTTTCGAGAAGCACTTTGATTCGTTTACCGGCCACAAAATATCTGAGATATAATATAAAATCGCTAAAACACAAAGTTGCAAGAGACATTCTCTCAGTACATCTCATACTGGCGGACTTCACGCAGTTTCACCCGCGTGGTTCCCGTTCCCGTGGGGGTACGGGGATAAAATATAGCCTATGTTACTCAGGGTGATGGCCCATTAGAAAGCTACATAGCTTTCTAATGGTTAAAGAATTTTTTAAATCGGCGCAGGAGTTTTTGAGTTTATTCATAAAAAGACACACGAAAGTACAAATCTTTCCTCTTTATGATATTAGTGTAGATTGTATAAATTTAATCCCACCTTTGGTTACGGGGCAGAAACCATCGGGACTTTTCTTTGAGTGAAAGGAAACAGTAATGTTGTAGTAAAAAAAAAAAAAAACAAGAAAGGAAAGGAATATGGGAATAGGAAGACGAGATCATACTGACCCAGAGGTTACAGTAGACGATAAAGTTTATAGAAAAGAGATGAAAAGGTCTAATAAACTATTAAGCTACTCCACACTTAGTAGAGGCTATCGGAGATAATGCTCAAATGGGGTAACTGGGTAAACCCTAAGAAAGAAAAGCATTTTCATTAAAACAATAATTTGACTGAATAAGTAAATTATTAAAAGTAATTCAGTATGATTATTTAACAACACTGATTACGTTTACAATAAATACAATTTGATAAAAAGGAAGGGATGTAGTGTTTGTATCTATTCAATAGATATAATACATTGTCTCATGTATACGAGGGAGGGGATCGCTGTCAATCGGTTAGTCTAACGACAGACGCCGTGAGAGTAGGACGTGCGCTTGACGCCCTTGCCTGCGTGTAGTAGTGAGCCAGTGATAGTGATTAAGTAGTGATCGTGAACACTACAATAAGAAACAAAACTGCTAAAAAGGTTGACTCGTGAAGGATTTGAACCTTCGACCTCCGATGCGAAATTCTGGATAATATCGGCGCTCTAACATACTGAGCTAACGAGTCTTGTTATATTGACGCGAAAATGTCGACCGTATACTCGTATACCGATACTACATAATATGGCGCAATACCAAAAACATTGAACTATTACGTCTACATAGTGCATAGCATCCAGACCATATTTATTGCAAAGTGATGTTTTAAATCACAAAATGTATTGTTATCTCAGGAACCATCTATGTCTCCCACCGGGGCACAGGTTGTAGAGACCGAGTTGGAACTCACTGATGTAATTCGAACTAAGTCGACCGGTGCAAAGACAGAGAATGGCCCACCTAATCTTGCGCCGCCTGGTCATGTGAACCCGGTGACTTTATGACCAAAACAGTGAGCAAAAGTAGAATTTAGGTAACATTATATTATATTTGAACTTTTCACTGAGAAGAACAGAGGAGCCCCTCTTTAGGCGTCAAGATTCCCTTCATATGGAATAAAAATAGTGCAAGAATTAGGTAGCCAGATTTATAATATCATTGCGCAGTGTTCACATAATGACCACGAAAATAATTTCATCAAAACAAAAAAAAAAGTTCGACTCGTGAAGGATTTGAACCTCCGACCTCCGATGCTTTGTTTGGTTGTATATCGGCGCTCTGGCATACTGAGCTAACGAGTCTTGTTGATTGACGCGAAAATGTCGACCGCTTAGCTAAATGTGACGTCAGGATTTATCATTTCTAAATATGGCGCAATACCAAAAACATTGAAATATTACGTCTTATAATGCAATCACTTAAGCAAAAAAAAGGGGGTCAACCTCGAAATGAGAGATAATAAGCTGAGATAATTAAAAAATATTTCCTACGCCCAACTGTTTTTGAGATAGAGGACCGAGAGCACGATAAACTCGCAGACACGAGATTTTATGAGACTTTTGAGACAACTTTTAGGACATTAAAATGAAGGGTATTCGAGTTTACAGCTTATTATCTCTCATTCCGAGGTGAAACCCTTAATATGACTGCACTAATAGTGCATAGCGTCCAGACTATACTAAACGATATTTTAATAATAATTGAACGCACTTCTTCATTCAGTAAAATTTCCTATACACGATATTTTAAATGCGCTTTCCTGCCGTATAGCATAGCCATGAGATGCGTAGATGCGTGAGTAGCAAGATTTGACCTTAACCATCATCATCAGCCTATTAATGTTCCCTCTGCTGGGACACAGGTCTCCTATCTATGAGAGGGAATGATGGGCTATAATCCACCACGCGGATCCATTGCGGATTCGTAGGAAGTCTTGGAATTTTTTCGTTCTAGGACATGCCGGTTTCCTCACGATGTTTTCCTTTACCGTTTTAAGAGCTAAACCAATAAACAAACAATTATGCAAGTTAAATAAAAGCTTGTTATAAAAAAATACTGTAACATTTAACTTAATTATTCCTGTAGGTATGTCCGCAGCCGTACCCGATGGGGTACGGTGCATTGTTATTTTAATTGTGTCTGTAATTGCGGGTACCTATCGAAGAACTACATGGATCGATAGACTCATAGTTGTCCATTAATGAAAATTAGCTTTTGGCATGCCTATGATGTTTCCACATTTATGTTGCTACTTAAAAATAACATTAATGAAAGCAAGAATTTGTGTTGTATACGAGTAAAAACTACTGAAAAAACGCTCTAATTAAAAACGGGGATAAGAAGGTAAAATTGGAGGAGCCCATGGCTACACAATAACAGCCGCTCGGGTCGATCTTTAGGTTAAGCTGTACCTACTTGCCTAGGTTGGTCTGTGGATGGGTGGTGGATGGACCACCCACATTACACACCCAGTTTTCTCCGTGCCTCGGAAAGCACGTTAAGCAGTTGGTCCCGGCTGTCATTTGTAGATCTTTGACAGTCGTTACAGGTAGTCAGTGGCCCAAAAAGTCTGACAACCAGTCTTACCAAGGTATATCGTATTACCCAATACGAACTGGGTTGTGGAGGACAGATAGGCAGTCGCTCCATGTAAAATATTGGTATTCAGCTGCATCTGGTTAGACTGGAAGCCGAACCAAACATAGTTGGGAAAAGGCTTGTCAGATGATGACAAGGTAAAATTGACTCCTACTTTTGTTGAAGTCGGTTAAAATGTGGCCCATATTACCCGGGACCCGGGCTATAATAAGGAATCGATTGACACCTTATGGATAAATAGTTAAGGCACTTTGGAGGAACATACGTACATACATACATATATAGACGGTTAAAATAATAACTCTTCCTTTTGAGTTCTCCGTAGTCGGGAAATAACGGTTCAAAGTCATAAAATATACTCATTTAGTAAACAAGAAAACGTTTCAACCAGTAACACAAGTAAATAATGCTAACCCACACCACATTGCTACGCAAAGCATATTTCTCCTCAAACATCTTAGTATAAACTCTACATACAATACTAAAGTCAAGGACTCAATCGTAAAGTGCTCTCTGCAAAGCATTACTTTTATTTACTTGTTTACTCTATATGTTGTGTAGTCAATATAGAGCAACTGTTCTATGTAAAGATAAGTTCGTTTTATCTTGTTTCTGAATGGGAGAGGAAATAAAAGTAGCTATGTCATGTATGGTGTATGTACACTCATCAAAAAAAGTTTGCGATCACTTTGAAAAATCGAAATCTTTTTTGTTACGGTAGATTATATTATAATTTCTTCTTTATTTATATTTATTCTTCGTTTTTTTTTTAATTTCAAACAGGGAATTTCTATCTAAAGAAAATACACAACAAATATTTTTTCTTGATAAAGTTCGATTTAAAAATTTATATCAGCCTAAGCTAGAGATCACAAACTTTTTTTGATGTATGTATGTGTAAGTAACTATGAAATTAATAGAAATATTTAAAAAGCATCTATGATTTTGGTCCTTTAAAGGTTCGGTCAAATTGCGGACTTGGCGACGGATACTGAACTTTGACAGAAAATGTAGGTACAGCCGAGGTCTTTAATTGATGAGCCACTTGCCACTATTCGTATTCGGGTTTAGTCGGTAATATTCGTACTCGTGAATGTATAAAAGTGCAAAATTAGAAAGTAGTGAAAGTGGCTTAGCAATTAAAGTTCTCGACTCTACACACGGCGACAGATCAAGTTATACCTGTCTAGTATAACCAGACCTCACTTTGTATGTGCTTCCGGTAAAATGAGAGATCAGCTTTAGGTTTTTATTGGAACCGATCACTTTTTCGATTTCCTTTTGGTCGAAATTCATTTTACCAAAAACGCGGGGATGGGGTGGCCCGCGAGCTGAGGAGCAGGTGGTTTGAAGGACTGCCGCCGTGGCTGAAGCCGGCCAGCAAGCTGAAGCTGCGGTGGTGAACGTTAAAACCATCTGCGACGATAAGCTCGCGTGGGGCCACCCAAGCCCAACCGGAGCCGTGAAAGAAACAATGCTTGCTGCATGTTGCATACCTGCTAGCACGTTGCATGCTTTTTTGCATGCTGTTCGGTAACATAATACTTCGAACAAATGGTAATTCGGCTAAGTGTAACTTCGGGAAAAAGTTTTTCGACCAAATGAAACGTCGGAGTAACGAAAAAATAGAATTGATAATAGGTCAACTGATACAGTGGCAGATGTAATTTTGATGAAGTAAAAAAAAACTAAACTACTATAGTTAAAAAGTTTTAGGTGAAATGAAATTGGGTTGGTATCATTTCGTCTAAAAAAGCAACTGGTCTAATTAGCAAGTGGTCTAAAAAGTAGCTGGTGTCTACGAAATATTTTTCGAACTTATGACATGTAACCGGTTTTTATAGCTTGATTGGTCGTTGTGCGTACTAAAGTATCTGTCAGTGTATGGTGCCCGAAGAAGGTCTGCAATCAAATCTTTACAAGAGTAAATTCTACGCAATCACTATCATTATCAGTGTTGCATCTCAGAGATTTAAGAGAACATTTACACATCCGACCCCACTTCTTACTAATATTATAAATGCGAAACTTTGTGAGGATTGATGGATAGATGGATGCATGAATGGATGTTTGTTACTCTTTCACGCGACACTAATGAACGAATTTAAGCGCAGGCCACACCGCCAGCTAGCGGGCGGGCGGGCTAGGCGGGCGAACATCGTTTCACCTCTTTACATACTTCGGGGTTCACACCGCGAGCTACCGAAAAAGACGAACGAAGTATGAAAAGGGCCTCGTTCGCTTCGCTCGCCCGCCCGCTAGCTGGCGGTGTGGCCTGCGCTTTATATGAAAGGAGAATGGCGAGGTTGGACCCACGTAATTTAAAAATCAATGGAGCACCGTTCACGGTCTAGTTTATATTAAATAAAGTAAAGAGTTTATCAAAGTTCTATATAAAAAAATATTGAGTTACTAGGTGAAGGGAATTAAAAGTTACGAATGATTCTAATTTATATAAAAATAAAACTGCACGATGAAATGAAATTGACGTTCCATTTCTCAGTTGTAAAAAGGTTCTTACAACTGAGAAATGGAACGTCAGTGTCAAATTCATCTGTGGACATTGTCTGTGGATCATTCCATCATGTATCATAATATTACTTTGCATAACAGCGGATAGCATAAACTTCATTTCGCAGAAAATCGTTTGGCAGACACTCATTTATCATACATTCAAAACTCATAATTTTGTAAGGCAGAATCATCTTTAGGCATAAATTTCATATGCATAAGAATTAAAAGTAGAACCATCTTAGCGCAGAAAGTTCACAGCCAGAATCATCTTTTGGCATAAATTTTATATCGATAGTCACTAAAAGCAGAACTATCATATCTCAGAAAGTTTACAGTTAGAATCATCTTTTAGCATACATTTCTTATGCACAACAATGAAAAGACTCATCTATCACATCCACATCACAGAAAATTGAATTTTCTGTGATGTGGATGTGATAGATGAGTCTCAGCTTCGGCTTGCTGGCCGGCTTCGCCGGCCAGCCTCAGCAGCGGCGGCGAGTGTTACAACAACCTGCTCCTCAACTCGCGGGCCGCCTTGCCCCTCCGCGCCTACGCGATTTTAAATTACACTCTAGGGGTAGGGCAGACAAGACTACGTAAAGTCGGTTTTGGAGCGATTCGTTTCTGTCACTAACTTTTGTAGCCCATCATATTAGGTACTTTTTAAGACAATATTTAAATGTTTGGTTAAAAATGCTATTTTATAGAAATGGCAATAATGCCAAATACAATTATTCCAAATGAAATTCTGCCATCTTCGTAATATGCCAAGTGAAATTGTGCGAAATTTGAACATTGCTAAAGGTAATTATGCCAAATAAAATTCTGCCATCTTAAAAGTATGCCATTGTAAATTCGGAAATACAAACATTCGGCCAAACAATAACTATATTAAATAATTTTTATGCCTTAAAAATATTCGTTTAAAGAAGATTATGCCAAGTGTGTTATGCCAAATAAATTTCGGAGTATCAAGATTCTGCCAGATAGAAGGAACCCCATTCCATTGTTTGTTTGTGTTCAACGGCTACGTGGAATACGGATAAATGCTATTTTATGCCATTCTACTACTAAATAATAACCAATAAGTTCGTGCCTTAAGTAAGGTGATAAACTTCTACCTTTCATATCTTTTTTCTCCCAACTTCTGTATCCTACTTTCCATTTGCTTTTTTGTTAGTCTTAAGTCGTTTTTTAAGTATTCATAATGAACAGGCTTTGGGATGCATTCCCTAGTCCTTCCTTTTCCTAACCATTTTGAATTCGCCGCCACTCGCACTCGCCCATGGCTGAGTGTGACAAGGACAACACATCGCTCCCGCCATCTGATGGCGTGAAGACGAATTAACTGGTTCAAACTCAACCAACGTGTCCGGCTGGCACAAATCCGCGCGCGCGGTGAAAAACACCAAAAATTATCGTGAAATACGACTGCTAGTGATACAATGTGGCGATCTCCTGGCTCCCAGCATCCCGTGAGTACCTGACCTCTCTCAATTTACATCTTTTAGCCTGTTTCTGAATAGGGAACTTCAAAAGCGTCGTTGGCAATACGCAAATACTCAATCACATAAGTTTCCACAATGTACGCTACACATATCACTGGGTCCCGAATTACATGCAATCTCACCATTCTCCTTTGGCACATAGATAGTCTATAACCTGGATAAACATAAAGGATACTTTTTATCCCGGTACTATGATCCCGTGGGACACCGAACTTCACACGGGCGAAGCCACGGGCATGAAGCTATTTCAAATAATATATGGATAAACCCCACGTTCAACAATATTGCGGTTCTAACCACTCATAATCTACCTAATTGCTCAACTGCCTTGAAAAACGCCGCTCTTTCCCAAATTCGCATCCTTATCCCTTTGCTGTTGCAGGTTTAGTTCAGGTAGTGCTCAAGTTCAGTGCTCAGTGCTTGTAAGTTAGCACTGAACAACTTGAGACCTTAACTTCAGCGGATCGAGTACTTGTGATAACAATTTTGGTCTTCCTCGTTTGTATCGGTAAAAGGAATAATCTGTAATGTTGGTTGTACTTCAAGGTGCGGGCTGACTTTAGGTCAGCGTAAATTTATAAGCATTGCGGAGAATCAGCATCGCCTCGGCGGGTTATTCCCAGTTGTCCCCACTGTCAACGCCACCACTGGTGACAAATGGGATTTCTTTCGAGAAAATATCTCATTTGCCGCCAGTGGTGGCGTCACCAGTGGTGGCAATTGGGAATGGCCACTTTATTTGTTCCCAGTTGCCACCAGTGGTGACAAATGGGAAAAATAAAATGATGCGACTCCATATTAGTACGGTACACAAAACGAGAGATATAAAACATAGCACAGACTAATCAAGGTTTTATTCTCAATAATTTACATATTCTCTACTAAGGATGTCACAGATTTACACTTATGTATACAATTACACAATCATTTACTTCGAATTTTCTTATTTACATCAAATAAATCAGACAAGTCCAAATTTTTTTAATACGTAATCCTGTAATTCCTAGGTTTTTATCACAGAGTTACAAGCTTCAATGATCAACTTTCTTAGTATTATTTATCACAGATCAGTATATTATTCACAATAATTGACGTTTTATAATATTCTAACTTACCAGCTATTATTTTACTCAGTTGTTTTCCAAGATGGACGATTACGATAAGTTACAAAAAAATATAAGTACTTACTTCCTTTTTATAATATCACACAATAATTGACTTCACATATTTGTCTGATTTTGGTACAATACTTTAAAAAATTAGCGTAACTTTCGCGCTCCTATCCGTTCAAACAACCCCCTCCACTTGCTGTTCTCAGTTCATAGACCAGTGACGTAACATTCATCAGTATATTTCTAACAATGTCAGGGTCAAGTGCGTCGTGCAGTTCTGGTGCAGTTTCGTTAGTTTACATAAAAAGACGTAACACACACATAAGTGCACATAAGTGCACATAAGTGTAAATCTGTGACATCCTTATTAGAGAATATGTAAATTATTGAGAATAAAACCTTGATTAGTCTGTGCTATGTTTTATTTCTCTCGTTTTGTGTACCGTACTAATATGGAGTCGTATCATTTTGTTTTTCCCATTTGTCACCACTGGTGGCAACTGGGAACAAAAAAGTGGCCATTCCCAATTGCCACCACTGGTGACGCCACCACTGGTGGCAAATGGGACATTTTATCGAAAGAAATCCCATTTGTCACCAGTGGTGGCGTTGACAGTGGGGACAACTGGGAATAACCCGCCTCGGCTTATAGGCTCGTCGTCAACTAGGCGTCTACCTAACTCTAATACGTGAATAGGTGGCCTACCTTGACGTCTTAAAGCAGGATCGTTTTCATTTTCCAGTGACGGAAAGAGATGGCGCTACACGTCCTCTATAGCTCCGTCTCTTACCCACACTCGAACAAGAATAAAACGATCCTGCTTTAAGACGTCATGGTAGGCCACCAATACTGCCGTGTAGCGTAAGGACACCCTCAGCCTCGGTGGAGTGACAATCTTCGCGGTTTGGCTGGTATATTTGGTGCCAGTTAAGATGAGAATAGCGGTCACTGACTAATCTACGTTTATTAAACTTCTTAACTTTGAAAACCAAATATAAGCCTGTTCAAGTCTTGAATCGTCATCTATCGTGATCTTCAACATTTTTTCTAATGAAAAACGGTACATGGTTTATTTGTTTTGGTTCGTACGAAGAGATATTTGGGAAAGGGCAATGACCGCTATTCTCATCTTAACTGGCACCAACTATAGCAACTGGATGAGAATCGCTGAGAATCGAGTTGAGTGGTGTGCGATTGAAGAGGCCTATTCCCAGCAGTGGAATGGTGCAGGCTGATGATGATGATTGCCGAGCGGACACCGAGCTAGCTGTAAGGAATCAGCCTGCTTACCGTATGCCAACCACGTGCACGAGGTGGCGACGAGTCACCCTAAGCGGGTGATTGGCCTGTCGCGCCGTAATCGCGTCGTGGTCGTCGCGGTACGTGGTTTTTCGTTTGAGTATACAATTAATTGTTTACATTGGTTTCAATTACAGTACCTTTCAGAAAACTATTGACTTAATTTCTGTTTTAACATTATCATCATCATTTCAGCCGAAAGACGACCACTGCTGGACATAGGCCTCCCCCAAGTGTCGCCACATTGACCGATCCCGTGTGACTCGCATCCAGCGGATTCCCGCCACCTTCACCAGGTCGCTAGGTCTGTTTTAACATGTGTGAAGAAAAATATCTGAGGAAACCAGCAAGTCCCACAACAAATAATTCAAAGACATCTGACATCCATCCACCCGCACTTGGTCTGCGTGGTCAACCCACAACGAGAAGACCCGTTTTCCGATAGTGGAGACGTTATGAACCTATTATTTGTGCCTGTTATGCACTAAAATCTTGTGTTACACGAAACACAACACACTTCCTTTGAACACATAATAACCTAAACTCAATGAGGTAAATTGAAACTACTTACCCCCCCTCCTCTCTCTGTCCCCCGGCGCATAACTAGTGCCAACGCTAAACAGTATCAAAACTAGTTGATCCGCGTCTAACTGACGCTGTTAGTACTTTCAACGAGTTCAGTGGGTACTGTTCTGAACTAGGATATTGTTCTGTACCTGGATTGTGCTAAATTTTTTAAGTTCTGTCTTTGGAGATCTTGAGGAAAGTTATAATTAGGTAGATTACTTCTTAGATGCTGAAAATACTCCAAATGTAACCACGACCCCATCTCCTTCTGGGATCTTCAAGATTATGCCATGCTTGCCAATAACGGTATCCGGTACCCTCCCTATGCCTCGGAAAGTATGTACGTCTACGTAAAACTGTTGGTTCTGGTTATCATTTGTTGATCTTTGACAGTTATGTGTAGTTTGGACTTTAAACGTCTGAGAAACAGTCCCGCTAAGGGGTTTCGTATTCCCCGTAGCTGAAATTATGAATGTCAAATAGGCAGTCGCTCCGTGAAAAATACTTGTATTCAGCATAATTATGTAGTTGGAGAGGCTAAGCAAAGCATGAGTTAAGAAGTGAGTTTTATGTTGCCAAAAATATAACATTCGGAAAACTTTTTACTTTATAGAACTTTGATTAAGATTTATTAGGTAATTGGGCCCAAGACGTAACATTTTCACAGTGAAGCTTTACACGTAAACATCCATATTATGTTAGTAGCACGTAATATTTCACAAATACATTTTTGTTACTTTTATTACCTCACGCACGAAGCCTTTTATTTGTTGAGAGGTCAAGATTGTTGTTTTATGTTGTACTTCACACTAAGACTCAATATCCAGCCAGGTACGTAGCGAAGTCGTTTGGCCCGTCATAAAGTGATTTAACACACATTAATGAACACTTGCCAACCTATTTTCGGAAATAATGTTGTTCTCTATACTTTCAACATAATAGTTGACCTAAGTAAAAAAAAGAAATCTGAGCAATTTTGGTCCTCTTGAGAGAACAGAGTATTCTTTCGGACTCCTATACATTCACGGGAACCCCCGAAAGGTATCAGACCGCCTTATCTATACTGGGTGTAATGGGACTCTTCACGAAGGCGTCAACCAAAAATTTTGCTCATCAAACTAAGTAACTCTGTGCAAAAATGCTGGGAAATTTATCTAAAAAACCACAGCTGGCTAATAGTGACGTGTGTTTGTAAAAAAAACTATTTGCAAAATACATGTCATTTATCATTTAATCTCACTAGGTACTGCACGACCTCTCAAAAAGGCGCGCACTATCTTTGTGACTCATATTTAAGCGCCCCGATTGGTCTCTACGATCCTTTAAAGTCTAAAGTCAGTATAATTCTAACTATTACCAATTACTACAATTTTAGTTTCAGTAAAGTAATCGACGCTGCGTACAAAAAATGTTCATGTTGTATATAAAATATATTAACAATGAAAACTAGATACATTGAGTCCTGCCTTTGGAGCCTGTGGACCCTCTTCTTCATTCAAAAGATAACAAATCGACGCTTAGAATCTGACACGGGCATGATAAAAGGTATCCTAGAAATCCATACAATATCACGTATTTCAAAAATATATAATATTATATAAATCATTGATGTATCGACAGGGAGGGTCACGGGGGCAGGAGCTATTTATGTAACAATATGTTGGTCCGTTTTTCTAAGGGTTCCGAAGGTCAGACAAGTTGGTGTACGGGAAATCGGATAGAATGTCATGATGCTGATAAAGTAATTGATCGAATCTGGCTTTTTGGTGCTGGACAAAGATTTTTTTGAAACCTGGAACTTCTACGAGATATGGTTTTTATATTGAGAGAAGTTTTGTCAGGGTTATTGCTGAGCATGGGGTCCTGGATTAGATTCCCGGGTTGGGTGCTGTTATTGAGTTTTTATCCAATTTTTTTTAGTAGTAGCTTAGAGTCTGGATGTGTGCCAATAAGAACGCCCCATATTATATGGCACTTGAACATAATTGGCAAAATCTGAATGTACTCTTACTATAGATTCGCCTTCGATAAAGCATATATGCGTAATGTTATGCTTTTTCGCTGGTCAAATAACTTCCGTACTGGCCACTATTCGGGAGATAGTACTCATATATTAAGAGATTTTGTCCCGTTTAATGCAGTAAAATGTGTAATATGTTTATGTTATTAGTTACCGTCGCACAAGCAGACAAAATTGTATTTACAAAGTGTGATGAAAAATATTTCACCAGTAAAATAGCTGAAAGTATTTATTTCATCCTTGAAAGTAACAATACAGTAAGTGCAAAGAGCTGAAACATGGCGCTAATTCAGCACAAACTTAGTTGTTAGTGTTGTCGCAGACAAAGTTGTGCTCTAGGGGTTTGTGAAATATTATTAGTTTTTGGGTTTATATCTTCTTTTCAACCTACTTCATAAAAATCTTTCACTCACTGATTCACAACGTACAGTTGATAGAAATAGGCTCACTTCCAAGACATGGCAATTAAACATAATTAGCAAAATGTGCACACTACTATGACACTAGAGAGCAGCGGTGGCCCAGTGGGAGAGCAGCGGTGGCCCAGTGGTGGCGGCCTCGACTTACGAACAGTAAGTCGGGTGTTCGAACCCAGACAGGCACATTACTTTGTGTAATTTATTTCATCACCGCTGCTCTCAAAACGGTGAAGGAAAACATCGTGAGGAAACCGGCATGTCCTAGAACCAAAAAATTCGAAGACATGTGACATCTACCAATCCGCATTGGGCCCGCGTGGTGGATTATAGCCCATTCCCTCTCATAGAAAGGAGGCCTGTGTCCCAGCAGTGGGAACATTAATAGGCTGATGATGATGATGATGAGCAAAATGTGGGTGTACACACTTATGTACACACTGCAAACTAGTTCGGTTTGCAGGGCACACTAACAAAGTTATTGGTGTGCGTAAAGTCAACGGCTGTCTGGCTTCGCCTATTTATTAGTGTTTGCGCTTTACAATAACCCGTTGTCCACCCACACACTTGCAATTTCTTGTCACTTGATGTTGCATGGAATATGAAGCATAAATTTTGCCACCTTAACAATCTTCTCCGTGGCGCAATGGTCGAGCGTGTGGTAAACAGTATCTTACGCCACCAGCGCCTAGCGCTGTAAGTTCAAATCCGACTGCCAACACATCAGTGTTTTTTTCTGTTTTAATGAACCATTTACATTTGTTTGTTCAATTCATTGCTTAAATATTGGCAAGTCTTCTTTATATTTGAGTTAGAATTTATTTGAGGTCTACCCTCTAAAAATTACAAATCATGTGTAATTAGTAGTTTAAGTTCATCGTCATAATGTTATTGACTATCGGGCTTACGTTACGTTTTTAGACATTATACCCTGCGTGTTTTGAGCAGTGCTTTTATTTGTTAATCATTATGAATCACTTAACTACACTTTTAAGAGCTGAGATTATTATTTTACGTGAACAAAACGTTTCAATTAGTGAAATTGCGAGGCGTTTAAAGATATCGGTAAGTAACAAAATGTTATTAATATGTTTAGAAGATTAATAATAATATTTATATAATCCACATGTTATTGATTGTTGTTTTCTGTAACAATATTTTATTATTGTTCACAGAGAAGGACTGTGCAATTGTGCGTCCATCGATATGCAGATTCGGGAAGCATTGATCCTTGCCGACCGGGACCGAAGGCTTATCCATAGCATACACAGATGGCAATGCGCGGCACCGTGATATAGTTGCAACGCATATCGCTGAGCCCTTCTTCACTACTCGTTTAACGGCGACTAAACATGACGTGAAATTACAAACTGTACGGAACCACTTGCGTGCAGCTTGTGTGAAATGTCGTAGGCCAGCTAAGAATATATTACTGTCAGATATTCACAGACAAAACCGGGTACGCTTCGCAAGAGAATATTTGGATTTCGATTGGTGCAATAATGTTGATATAATATTTAGCGATGAAAAATGTTTTAAGTCGGACAGAGACGGTCGCAAAATATTGTGGCGAAAAGATGGTAACGCTATAATTAAAAAAAAATATTCTTCCATGCAGGTCTAGTGGCTGCTTTACTTTGGGATTTTGGGGATGAATGTCATCAATGGGTCCTGGTGAATTAGTGCAGGTAGGGGGTCGCAATACCAGTGAAGGTTACTTGAACGGTTTACATAACCTGATGCTAACAAGTGTGCGCGTTGCATACCGATAGTAAAGGCGCACCAATCGGCTATTAATCAAAATATCAAGGGGTAATTTGTTTTAGGTGAGTGATGTTATTGTTAGTGAGATAACAATTTAGGATACCTGTATCTTAATATCTTTCTTACTAACATGTTTATTCATATCACTTTAGTTAAATTACTCTCTTGAATATGAAAAATAACGTTATTTCCTGTCTGACTTAGAATATTTGTCATGCACAAAACTTTATAATTTGTAATTATAATTATTATAAAAACCTAGGCAATAAATATTGTTGATTTCTTATTACAAATTATTTAATTTTCACTTCCATATTTTTTTCTTATTATCAGTTAAAATAGAAAAATAAAAATTCAACAAAATGACAACAAAAGTTTTTAAAAATGCAAAAAGTCAATAACGGTAGCGGGATTCGATCCTACGACATTTGTTTTACCAGCCCATTGCTTATACACCTATGCCACAAGACCAGTTAGCAACAACGTGAAATTTATGCTTAATATTCTTTGCCTACAAAATAGTCCTAACCGTTTTCAATCACGGCGGCCAATCTTAGCGAAGATTAGCTACACACACGCGTGTTTGCTGACTTATTGTGAGACGTGAGGCGAAGTAATACACCAGTTGACTTTACGCACACCAGCATTATATTGGTGTGCTCTGCAAACCTAACTAATTTGATGTGTGTACATCACCACATTTTTAACTAACCCTTCGGAGAAGCATGCGTTATGTTATGAATATATTTACACACATGAAACTATGATAAATACCGTAAAATGTTCAACTACCATCTATATTCAGCAGTAAAACTATTTACTGCACAGAACTATTTTTCAATTCAGTGCACCGAGATTTGAAACTTTATTACAAAACTAGACATTCTTCAAAATGACAAACATTGCAACATCCCACAACAGAGTTATGTCTTCCACATATCTGTCCTGCTTTCAATCTGGGTTATGGACTTCATGTTATTCAATAAGGCCTCGTACGCATGGGCGGGTTTTAACGGAACGCTTTATCACATTGTTCGTTGCCGTTTTTTGGGGCAACCCCGAAATACCATTCCTAAACCACTGCAACTCCTGAAAGCAACAATCAATGAATCCCGGGGAGACAATTTAATTGGTTTGGAGCCTGCTACGAAACTAATAAGAAAACAATAGCGGAGGTGTAGAAAAAAAAGTAATTTCCGCATATAAGCAGGAGACAGAACAAAACAAAGCCAGGCAAAAATGGACGTTTACAACTGGGATAAGCCTAGTTGCCTAGCATCACTGAGAAATGATAAAATGATAAATGATGTTTATTTTGCAACTAGGTTTTTACAAACACTTTTACACGTCATTTTTTTAAACTAGATGGGGCCGGTGTTTCGTACCTGACTACTCTAAGAAGAAACAGCCGAAACAAACTCAGAGGTCATAGTCTCTTTTAAAGTCCAGACAATTTTGCTCAATTCACATGAGGACTATGCAGATTAGTGTCTGAGATGGTCTTTTGAAGAAAGAACCATACAGATTTGAGTGGACCTGTCCAGTCAGTGCAAGCATTTGTCAGTTAACGTGTAGCTCGACTTATAACTCAAGGAGCTCAACGAATCGACGGACAATACCAAAGAAAGGACATTTGGGTAGGTCGCTTAGAGTACTCAAACTGTCAGACAGTTGGGGGAAAAAAATAAACAAAAAATATAAATGTGCGTCCCCACATTCACAATTATAAAAAATATCTGTAATAGTAATGGGTCCTAAATTATAAGCTGTGATTCCAATAATAGGTATGGCATAAACGCCAACGAATTTTCAATTGTTACACGCTTGTGTTGGTAGAAGGGCCGTATCCTGTGTCACTGAGCAATTAGCTTGTGGTCAATTAAACACCTGGAGTTATTAATCCAACAGTCTACTTTATTAACACGTTAAGATGCTCTCTGTTGCGTTCTTAAGGTTCCGTTTTGCGCCAAGACTAGAAAATCCAGTGAGCGGTAAAAAAACGTTGCGTTAATAAAACCGCCCGAGTGTACATAGGCCAAGAGGAATTACTGAAACTGATTGCCTATCTTTACGTCCTGAATCAGTTGTGTTTATGTTGTGTACTTGGCTAAATATCTTGATTCCAGCAGTTGTGTTAGTATTTTAGTACTCGTAGTAAATCTTGTTTTTGTACAGGCTTATTAAGATTTCTGGCATCTCGCAAGTATTTAGATAAATGGGACACTTGTGTTAATATCTATTTTGTGCCCAGTTCATGAGTTTGTTATCTTCTTATTTCGATTCAGAAAGAACTCGGACAGGAAAAAAACATAGTGCAGCTTTATTGAAACCAAATATTTTGAGGTTTCATACTCGATCATGAAAACCCGAAACTGAATGATCGAGACGTGAGCTATTTTTTTATTCTAAAAATCAATTCGTAAGTAGGTGCAACCAACAACACACGGAAGTAGAAAAAGGTAACAGCGCGGTTAAAAGAAACATTGCATTACTGAATAAAATTGTCTTTAGATACGAAACCATCACAACTCAAATCCTAACTCACAAATTACCATCTTTTACTAACGTACAGCTGTTTATCTCTTCGTACTTTTACTAAACAAAGTGGGCTTTTACGCCATAACTTAATAAGTGCTACGTACTATAAAGCGTGTCTCAGAAGTGTGGTCATATTAAAGGTCTGTCACGGTCACGGGCCAACAAAATAGATACATTTTTCCATGGGATATCTGTACGACATCCCTAAAATACACCATTCTGGAACATCATCACAGCTTAGCCTTTTCCCAACAATGTTAGGATCAGCTTCCAGTTCAACCGGATACAGCTGAATACTAGTTTTGTACATGAAGCGACTGTCCCTGAGCTCCATAACCCAGTTCATCATCATCATCATCATTTCAGCCAAAAGACGTCCATTGCTGGACATAGGCATCCCGCAAGTGTTGCCACATTGACCGGACTGGATAATACGATACCCCTTTAATAAGACTGGTTGTTAGACATTCAGATCACTTATTACCTGTAACAAACTGTCCAAGATCTACAAATGACATCGGGACCAACGGCTTTACGTGCTTTAAAAGACACGAAGACAACTCGGTATCAAAAGTGGTCACCCATCTCCGGACGAACCTAGGCAAGCGCGGCTTAACCTGAAAACCGACCTGAGCGGTTGTTATTATTTAGCCACGAGCTCAACCTTGCTGATACATGCTGTATATGAAATAGTACATAGTTGGACATACAACGTCGTATGAAGCAATTAGTGTGAAAGCATTGGTCTCATTACGCCGATCGCTCTGATGGTCTGAGATCGTAAAATTTCGGGCTCGAAGTGTGTCACTTATGCTTTTTGGCGTAAGGGTACGGAAAGTAGCTTTCTACGTTTTTATTTCATAGAGGTTAACGGCAGTTGTAGGATATTATTGATATTGAGTGACCTTTGTAGTTTTGGCATAGAAATTGGATAAGATGTGGGCTGGTCAACATTATGATAAAAAGTAAGACAACATTTTTTTCAGACATTTTATGTGTGGGGTTTGTGTTAACCTATAAAAGTGCTATTTTGTGTTTTTCACGTCTGTTTTTGTTGTGATATTTATGTGTGCGTCAAAACAAAAAAACCGGCCAAGAGCGTGTCGGGCCACGCTCAGTGTAGGGTTCCGTAGTTTCCCGTCCGTCATAATAAGTGTTCCCACTTATGAGTTTAAAGGTGGGTATCCATTATGTAAAAATGCTTGCATATACGAATATACTACAAACTTAGTCCAGAAATTATTTTGTACAACTTTTTGTCTTTTTTGTACAAAAACTGTTGTTTCCATCAAGTTCAAAATAATTTTCCTAGAAAGTCCTTATAAAGTTCTACTTTTTAGATTTTTTTCATATTTTCTAAACTTATGGTTCAAAAGTTAGAGGGGGGGACACATTGTTTTTTACTTTTGGAGCGCATATTTCCGAAATTATTGACATTGTCAAAAAATGATTTTAGAAAACCCCTATTCATTTTTAAATACCTTTCCAACAATATATCAAACGTTAGGGTTGAAATAAAAAAAAAACACTTCCCACTTTACATATAGGGGGGCTACCCTAATAAAACATTTTTTTCCAATTTTTATTTTACCACTTTGTCGGCGTGATTGATATACATATTGGTACCAAATTTCAGCTTTCTAGTGCTAACGGTCACAGAGATTAAGCGAGGACGGACGGACGGACAGACATGGCGAAACTATAGGGAACGTGCACAACGACGGTGGTGCCAACTGGCGTCACCAATCCGAATCATGTACCAAATTAATACTTGACATTGACATGTAAAACAAGTAAACAGAATTAATTTTATTATTGAAAATGATTATTCTAGCTAATCATAATCCATTGTTGCATTTCTGGATGTACCAATACATCCACAAAAATGAAAATTAATCAAATAGCGTAAAATAATAAAATTCTATTACTTTCCAAAGAATAGTACTCTCATACCATGTCTATGTGAAAAACGCAAAAAATGGATAAATGCAGTAACAAAAATATTTGAACACAATTTGTTTTTGTTACACTCTGCATTGAAAAAGTTCAATAGCCTTCAAAATCAACCGTGCAAGCAAACATTAAATGGTACTGGCGTACCATTTAAACTTCAGCAAACACACATATGTTGCACTGAAGTTCACACCGAATATTCCTCAACAGTTAAACAAAGAGTCCACATGTACTCAGATTATAAACATGGATAAACAATAAAGTTTTTAGTTGGCTGCACTCCTTGTGGTTTCCTAGGTTTTGTATCTAAATGCTACGGAGGGCGTTCTAGTGATTGCTTAGTTATAACAAATGATTATGGATTAGACTGCACTGAAGTTCACACCGAATATTCCTCAACAGTTGAACAAAGAGTCCACATGTGCTCAGATTATAAACATTGGTATACAATAAAGTTTTTAGTTGGCCGCACTCCTTGTGGTTTCATAAGTTTTGTATCTAAATGCTACGGAGGGCGTTCCAGACTGCACTGAAGTTCACACCGAATATTCCTCAACAGTCTCCACATGAACTCAGATTATAAACATAGTTATACAATAAAGTTTTTAATTGGCTGCACTCCTTGTAGTTTCCTAAGTTTTGTATCTAAATGCTACGGAGGGCGTTATAGTGATTGCTTATAACAAATGATTGTGGATTGATTTTTCTGCCTGGAGATACTGTTCTCGCTGATAAAGGATTCCCTTCCATTAAAACATGTGTTGAAAATAAGAAAGTTGTTTACGCCACCGTTTCTTCATGCACCACAATTTTCATCAGAGAAAATAAACGAAACATACAAAATTCATATTGGTCAACATTCATGTTACGCTGACAAACATTATTGATAGACCGGAACCCATGTTTTATACCTTTTATCATAATCAAAAATAATACTTTTGAAGAGATTTGCGTGACAGGTGACGGCATAAGTTTCCTTTACTGTCCGCATAGTGTCTCTTTTGTCGTTTAGTGCTGCCACCTATAGTTCCTGCACGTTCCCTATAAGGGTTCCTAGTTGACTACGGAACCCTAAAAAGATAGGCTATATAAAAAACGGTCTCCAAGGTTAACAAGTCTACCAAAGTTATGAGCCCCAATCATCCCTACCCGCCCGAAGTGCCTCCTCATATTAGGGTCGGCTTCCAATGTCATTTGCCATCCGCATTTCCGGGACCCTACCATGCAAGTGACACCGAGAAATTAAACTAGTCCTTCAAAGCGTACAGGAAGGGCCGTAGTTCATTACCTAAGTACGACTGGGCAATTTATCTTCTCTCGGAGCAATATAACTTAATAGGGGACTACTAAGTACACGAAAAGTTAAGTGGACCGGTCCATAACTGACCTTTGTGTTTGGATCAAAGATGAAACGAGATGTGTCTCGGGATCGGTTGGGTACTCAGGAATATTGTTAAATTAAAAATCATTTGTAGGTTTTATTCTTTAGAACCGGAATTTCCTTTTTGTAAAATATTATTGAATTGTTTTGCTGGAATAGAAGATTATTTTATAGTAAACTAGCGGACGTCACGCGGTTTCACCCGCGTAGTTCCCGTTCCCGTGGGAGTACGGGGATAAAATATACCCTATGTTACTCAGTAAAGACGTGGCTCTCTAATGGTGAAAGAATTTTTGGAATCAGCGCAGTCGTTTTTGGGTTATTCATTACAAACATACACACACACAAAAATACAAATCTTTCCTCTTTATTATCTCCTCTATCCATCTATCCTCTTTGTTATAATATTGTAGACTAGCAACCTGCACCGGCTTCGTACGTGTGCAATTTTCTAATGAAGAAAACGAGAAGTGCGATTAGCAAAAAAAAATTAAATACAAAATTTTCGTTACTGTATACCTTGTCCTGACTTGTAGGAATACAACAAAAGCAAAACGCATCCAAATCGTCTCCGTCATACATGGATCGGTTTTTATCTCTCTCTCAGTTTTTGCTGTAATATTATATTTGTAACAAGCAGGCATGTTACGGAGGTGGTTTTATCGGAACCGGAATCGGAATGTTTAAATTTGGTTTGTCGAAGTCGGAGTCAGAACCGGAGCTGGAATCGGAGTCGGAGGCGAGCTCAGAAATGGTGGCAGGAGAAAAATCTGTTAAGGGCAGACAATAAAATAAAATTGTGAATTATGAATCGATGACAGAACGCGTGCTGTGTTCCCCGGGCGACATGCATAAACCTGTTCGTACACGTTAGCCGCAGCCACCGCGCGTCGTCGCCGCCGCCCGCCGCTATCTGCTATGCTACGACCTCCGATTAAAACCTCCGATTTAAAAGTATCGGAACCGAAGTCGGAACCGGAGGTGTTAAATCAATCGGAAGTTCCGACGTATCGGAGTCGGAGTCGAAGCTTCGTAACATCCCTGGTAACAAGTAAGTTAGCCGTAATAGCCAAGTGTTGTGACTGTCGGACTAGCTAGACAAGCATAAGTCAAGTCATAGGTCTTGTGTTCAAACCCAATGCACCAAACCCTCTGAGATTTCGGATTCAAGTGCATATTGTATAATATCACTTGCTGCGGTGAAGGAAAACATCGTGAGGAAACCAAACCAACATGCCTGAGAGATATTTATCGACGCCATGTAAAGCAGGCTCATTGGCGGTATAAAACCGGCCAAGTGCGAGTCGAACTCGCGCACGAAGAGTTCCGTACCATTATCTATACATTAGACAAAACGGCAAAAAAATCACGTTTGTTGTATGGGAGCCCCCTTTAAATATTAATTTTATTCTGTTTTTAGTATTTGTTGTTATAGCGGCAACAGAAATACATCATCTGTGAAAATTTCAACTGTCTAGCTGTCACGGTTCATGAGATACAGCTTGGTGACAGACAGACGGACAGACGGACAGACGGACAGACGGACAGACGGACAGACAGCGAAGTCTTAGTAATAGGGTTCCGTTTTTACCCTTTGGGTACGGAACCCTAAAAACTAATACCAGTTTAGGCACTAACCACACGAAAAGAATCTAGAAAATAAGTAAGTTTTCCTGGTGATTGTTAGAAAATCTTGGGGAAAAGTTTCAGTAGACCGTAAACTTGTGTATATACGTAGAGTGGTAAGCACATTATAGCAATGCGAGTGTGAAAAGAGAAGTTCAAAACATCTCTGTTTATGTCTGAGAATGTTCGTATTGGTACTAGGTACCCTCTCAGGTATAAAAGTTTACTAAGGAAGTCCGTTCAATATGACTATTGGAGCGCAAATACCGAAAATTACTTTTAATTCCAAGACCCAAAAATATTCCTTGTTTTTAAAACCGTTTTTATAAAAAGAGGGAAGTTAAAATGGCCTCTCATTTTCGGTGTGCCGTTTTTTTTCCAAATAAAACTCTTCGCAATGAAATGTAGGTGGGCTCCTTAATGTTCCAGTGTTCCGTTATGGGGTCCCAGACAATTGTGAATTCCTCATAAAATACCCTTAATAGAGTCAGAAACAGGTATTTTTCTTTAAGGAATTTTACTTTTTATAGTAGTAAACCTTTACAAAAAGGTCAGAATTTTATACAGGGCTGTGAAAAAAATGTCTGTATTTAAACTATTTAAAACGTTTTTGTAAAGGTATTTAGCATTAAACCTTCGCCTGCGTGCCTCGGAAAGCACGTGAAGCCGTTGGTCCCGGCTATCATTTGTAGATCTTTGACAGTCGTTACATACCCAAAAGTCTGACAACCAGTCTTACCAAGGGGTATCGTATTACCCAGTAGGTACTTACTGGGTTATGGAGGTCAGATAGGCAGTCGCTCCATATAAATTACTGGTATTCGGCTGCATCCGGTAAAACTGGAAGCCGATCCCTATATAGTTGGGAAAAGGCTAGGCAGATGATGATGATGATGAGTTGGTTGTCTTTAAAAGAAAACGGGAAATCATTTCGTTTTATATTCTTCTCAGATTTACAAGGATAATCCCAAAAAGGCAGGAAAACAGCAGTAAAACGGAGCTGCGAATGTTTTCTTCGCTTTTCTTAGTTTTATTATTCAACTGTAGTTATTACAATGTTGTTGCTGGAAGCTCTCAACTTGTTATTACTTACTTAAGGTAAGTATTTAATTAACTTCTTTCTGAGAAAGCACACTGATTTAATTAACAGGAATCTGAATTCGCTTGAAACAACTCTTTCATCTTCATAAATATTTTTTGTTCGTATATTTCTATCAGGTTATAATATCTGGGAAAAACTTTCCCGAGCTGTAATATTTTCCTCTTTATCGTTTTCCATTTTAAAAAAAGTAACGGAAATCATTACATTAATTAAAATGGATAAGCTAACCTAGAACGTCTCACCACCTCTTTCTGGGCTGTCCCCGGCGGCACCGTCCGTCATCTGGACCGCGAGGGCTGGTTCGGAGGCGCCGTCCGTCTTTTGGGCTTAAGGAGGCACGGGAAAAGAGCACATGGAATTGGGAGAGACCTTTGCCCAGCAGTGGGACTTTTTACCTAACTAAGCCCGCTAACCAAAATTGGTAGAGATATTGTTAGGTATTCAAATAATGCTTCCGCACAAACCTTTATCAAAACGGGCTTTAAGGCCGAATGGCGTCAAGCTAATCGCGCGCGCATTATTTGTTTCCTCGCGAGAATACCGTCGATCCGCCAGTTGCGTATGACGCTCTCAACAACTTCGTTTGTTGGTTTTGTTGCTGTAGTTGTCGCATGACGCATGTGCGTATGAGCCAAGAGGTAAGGAAGTCCATATACACTGATGAACGTTTATACTGATTCTGGAGAGTTGATATTTTGATCTGCTTTTACTGTACCTAGTGCATATTCATCGTGAGCCTGATTCTGTTTGGCTGTCTCATGAATATTGCCTCCAGTTACATCCACATAGTTGTGACTGGAATATTTCGCGTATTCCGAACTAGTGTTCTTCCTCACGCTTGGGCCTGGTAGGGAGTGGTATCATTTGTAGTTTATGGGCACGTCGGCTTCCTTAGATACGATGTTTCCTCCTCTACCATAGGCATAGAGAGCAATGGTGAATAAATAAATTACAAAAAGTAACGCGCCCACCTGCGTTTGAACTCACAACATACCTACAACTCATAACATAGTTTAAAACTAAACTTAAATTATCACTTACGAGATATCTTCCGTAATTTATTTTCCATCCACCCGCATTCTCCAGTCAACCCACGATCATGGCGCTTGCAACAGCGTCGAAATATCGGGAGCTCAAAACAATGAATAATCACGGAAGACATCCCGTAAGTGACAATATAAGTTTCTTAACTCAAGTTCCAAAAACATTTTTATTAACAACAGATACCTTGTTAAAGATTGACCTTTGTTCAAAACTGTCAAAGCTCTGTCCACATTGATATTCTGTAAATAATTGTCAATAGTACTTATGTTGGTAATATTGTAGAGGAAGATTTATGGCGCGGGCACAAAGTACAGACGTTTTAGACCACGATAAGGGTCTCAGACCGGGGCTTATCGATCGATACGATTCTTCTGTCTAGTGTGGTACAAGTTGCTGGGGGATGATTCGTTTCCAATGCTGTTTAACTAAGAATATTAACTTGTTTTTTTTGTAGAGGACCGTGATAACAGGAAGTCTGAAAATGGCGTCGGTGACTGAAGAGTTGGGGTTGGTCTCCACCGATCACGTTATCAGATTGAATTAGCCACGGATCATGGCAAGCTGTAAAGTTTTAAGTATGAATGTGAATGGTTATAAGAATGGAGAAAAACGATGGATGGACTGTGTGAAGGATGATATGGTTAGGAGGTGACTGCTGGTGCTTGTTTTTTTTTTAAACGTTACAGCATCATGCTGAGATAGTTGCCTTTTGGCCTAGTACAGGACCAATCTAATTTCATGTTTTTTTTTTTTTTATTAGTTGTAAGTACTGTTAGTTTAACCATTTTAATTTGTGTGTTTTGTCATGTGCGGGCTAATAAATGCTTTTTCTTTCTTTCTTTCTAAGATGACTAGTAATGAGAATTATGGAAGAAGAACAATGCTGCGCGAACCTCAAATAAATTGGCATAACGGCAAGAGAATGATGTTGATGTAGTAGAGGACCGCAGAGTTCTTTCAAAAAACCTACTAATTACATATAAAAAAATGTGGTGTTAGTGTGAATCCACCACTAACCACTTTAAAATATTTGCGATTACACCACTTAATGTTTTCTTTACAAACATAAATAATACTAGCTACTGCCAGCGGCTTCGCCCGCGTGAAGTTTGATACATGTCCCACGAGATCTTACACCAGGATAAAAATCCTATGTGTTAATCCAGGTTATAAACTATCTATGTGCAAAATTTCATCCAAAACCGTTCAGTAGTTTTTGCGTGAAAGAGGAACAAGCATTCATACATCCATACTCACAAATTTTCGCATTTATAATGGAATTTGGGAAGGATTTAGAATATGAGTGAAATTACGTAAGCTTTGAAAAGTCTGTTTAGAAAGGATTTTTACTATTTTTAGACTACAACAACACGTCCAAAACCGAATATAATAGTCTTTATGTAAATATTCGCCAACTTCTTTGGACCACTAGCAAAGCCCAATAAGCCTTTTATAATGAGGCCCTAGGGGACCGCATGGCTCCCGAGAAACAACGCTTATTGTCAAAAGAATAAACAATACATTTGCTACGACCGTTCTGGGTACACCAGACATTCAATTTGTTAAATTTGAGCTCCGGCTCCGGTTTCAACGTATACTGTTATTGTTTTCATGTTTCATAGTGATTGTACTGTAATTTGGGCAGGGTGGACTGGTTTTTGGACTATAATTTATGAGGTAATTTTTCGGGTGAATTTCTTTTTGTTATTTGATTCATATCACAGGTTCCAGCGCAAGCTGCTCGTCATCTGTAAAGCCTTTTCCAACTATGTTGGGTCGGCTTCCTAGTCTAAACAGGATTCAGCTGAATATCAGTATTTAACATGAAGCGACCGCCTATCTGACCTCCACAACCCAGTTAATACTAGGCACTACTACTATACGATACCAAATGGTAAGACTGGTTGTCAGAATTTCGGGCCACTGACTACCTGTAACGACTGTCAAAGATAGGATCAGGATATCATCTGAATAGAAAGCAGGTGACATTATTTCGTTAGTTATTGCTTACCCCAATGGGAAATGGCATAAGTTAATATGCGTATGTATACTTATGTAATATACATAGTTTGTAAAAATATCATAATATTGTGGTATTCTGACATAAATTTATCGAGAATTTTATTAAGTGGATCTTAAGAACTAAGTTTATAAGTACTACACAGAATAGCGTTATTATTTATTCTGTAGAAAATTATAAATAGGCCAAATAAAAACGATGTTTCCAGAGCCCTCATAATATTCTACTCATTAACACGGTATTAGAGGAAAGCCTTGGAGATTTTTTATGCCGAAAAATTAAATTAATTTCCATTTCCACAATATAGCTGGCAAAATTGGTTTTGGTCTGACTATAATCTCATTTTAATTGCCGTCAACGTGGACTGGCTCTTTTGGGCTTTGGTATTTCGTTGCTGATGTCAGAAAATGTATCATTTTCCGAAGAGTTTGTTTGTCAAATAGACTTTGTCCGAACGCGTGCTATTTGGTGGTTCTTTTTGATAGCCAATAAAGATATTGCAACAAAACCAAGTTTCGAATAGAATGTAGGCTTTTTGAAACTTGTAATGAGGAACACGGTGGAAATTCCTCATCTTCCATTGAAGGAGCATTGAAGAGAATCCTCCGGCCAGACGTGTGTTGTCTGATGGGCTACTGCCCTACTGTACAAGTCGGGCTGTTGCAAAAGTTTAATTTCGTGGATTACAATCACTTTACAAACACTTACATCTTGCGTGACTTTAGGTATGATGCGTGGTTTATCTTCATCATCATCATCATCAGCCTATTAAAATTCCCACTGCTGGGACACAGGCCTCTCTATAAGAGGGAATGGGCTATAATCTACCACGCTCGCCCTGTGCGGATTGGTAGATGTCACATGTCTTCGAATTTTTTGGTTCTAGGACATGCCGGTTTCCTCACGATGTTTTCCTTCACCGTTTAGAGAGCAGTGGTGATGAAATAAATTACACAAAGTAATGCGCCTGTCTGGGTTCGAACCCACGACTTAGGTACTGTTCGTAAGTCGGGGCCGCCACCACTGGGCCACCACTGCTCTCTCTGTTCGTATGTTACGTTTTCACAAAACCAATCTTGTAAACTACCTTCCTACCTACCACTTCAAATTCTCTTTAAATCACAGACCAACAATTTCACACAGTGTTCGAAACAATAACTTCACGCTAACTATACCGCGCCTATTTAGTTATCCCCGACCTTTGAGTTCGCCGACCTCACCCCATTCACTAAACTTTCACGGATTGAAATCTAAAACACGCTTTAAAAGCAATACCTATTAATGTTCGTTTCACCTTTTCATTGGAACGTTTAACGTCCTTTGACGGCGCACCATTTGTTTGAAGTGAGAGCGAGCAAGTGAAGGCTTTTGAAAGTACGATCAAATAAGCGTTGCGAGTGGAGAGGGTCTCTGAGGGATTTAGTCTAGTTATAGGGTTTGTTAATGGTGTTTTATGTGATCTTTGTAACGTAAAGAGTATTGATGGTTTGGGGGTCGGGGAATATTTACAACGATTTCTCCTTCGAACGATTATTGCAAAAGTCTTTGGTGGTTGCTGGTAAGCCGATGTTAAAGAAACGTTTTGCTTTTATTTGTTTTTTTATTATTATTATATCATTTGAGATATTTCATCATTAGGCCTATATTGACATCAGCTGACTTGTGGCAAACTCTGTAATGTCATTTCATCGGCTTATTCCCAGGAGCTCCAAATCTATTGGTCTCCAAACAATTTCCCAACAGCTCCATAATTTTATTAGTTAAATAATAAAATACTACTATTTTTCCCAGCGGCTTCAAACCAAATTGCGTAAGGTAAACAAAACACAAATTGCTACCATCAATGTTATAATTTAGTGGTAAGTAGTTTCAGGATATAGGCAGATGGGATGGGGATGGGTAGATTTGTGCAATCTGTACTTGAAATTTTTTGGAGCTCTTGGGAAAGAAAAAATATAAAAAATATTTATAATTATTATATTGCTTTTTCAATTTGGAGCCACCGGGAATAAAATTATGGAGCGCCTGGGAATAAGCCATTTCGACTTCTTCGTAGCATGTCGTTCGCAATCTAAACTGTGTCGACCCAGAACTGAGAAACTTGTTTGGCGCCTTCGTCAGCGTTTATCAGTTCCTGTAATTATCAAATAACGGGACCCTTTTTTTTTTGGGTGGGAAATCATCAATTGACACCTCCCGCTCCAGGAGAACAGGGGGGAGTGTCAGACTTTTGCTGACTAAAACCTGTATGGGGTTTAGTCACTTTAGACGGACGGTGAGCTAGCCCATAGCCCACCGCCACAGGCCCGCGCCGACGGTGCCGACGCCTGGGGCGTCTCCCGCGGCGGCCGGGACGTGAGGTTCTCTCCCTCTCACATTCCGCCACCTCCTTCTCTAGCATTACTGCTTGGCAGATGGTGACGGCGTCCCATTCCGTCTCGCTCCGGACCATGGCTTGAACCACAATATTATGTGCCCCAGAATGGTGTAGGTACGTTCGAAGAATAACTTTTGAATGTCTAATGACTTGACTTGCCACTCCAAAAATCATAGCTTTATTATAGGGTACCATCCTAAGTATCAAAAGCCATACCTAAAGAAATTCCACAAAAATTCAATCAAGGGTCCAGAAAACTCAAAAAGTATCCATTTCACATAATTATCGTCTTGTTCTTAAAAAACTGACGCCGTAATGGGCTATTAACGATACTTCAAAGAAACTGCTTGTAATTCAACTCTGTTTATTTTGTTTCATGAATTTTCTTTTTTTTTATACCCGGGTTTTATGTTGGCAACATTAAGTTGATGATCTTGTTTAAGGTCAGAAAAAAAGAGATAATTTTCTGGTATTATGATGTTTCTTGTGTTGACTTTTAATATTAAGGTAAACTATCTGTCATTTTCATTTCGATAGTTTTATTTATCTAGAAAGGTCAAAGCGTAATGGCACACTTTTAGCATCACCTACTGGTGTTTCAGCATTGTATTAGTTGTGTTACATTCTTATAATCATCATCATGAGCCTACAGCAGTTCACTGCTGGACTTAGGCCTCCCTCTCTTAGGCATTTCACGGTCAGTTGCTACTAGCCACCCAGAGAAGTTCGTCGCTTCACCGAGCCTGAGGGTGGCCCACCATACGCTTGCCGATTCACGAGACTCATGTCTGTCAAGTTTTGTTTAACGTTCCTGACTTATTCAGTCATAGGATTATAAAAAAGCTAACCACACGCTTACCTAAGCAGCTAGATAAAGTATTAATCTGGTACCTAATCTGTACCTGCTAGTAAAGTAGGTAAATGGGACGTCCGGATAACTTCTCGTTAGACTAAACGAGAGTACCTGTCTTCTCGAGGATTACATATTTACTTGAAACTATTTGAAGTTGGGGTCTTAGGACTTATCTTGTTAGTTGAGGAGCTTCGGAATAAACAGAATAGTTTAAGAACTTTCTCGAACTATTTCTTTGTTATTTAACATTGCCCTACTTACCTAGTGTTAGGCTTGTGGTAGGTAAAGACCGCGACTTACGTAGGTGGTGTGTTTGAACTCAGGCAACTTAATTATTTCATTACCACTGCTATCAGGGCAAAGGGCAAAGTCGTGAAAGAAATAATGCAATTCAACTTATAGTTTTTGAGATAATTATGCGCGGATAAAAATACTTATGATATTTATGGCACACATGTTTAGAAGCTGGTATTCACTAATATACACAAAAAATTTGCAATTCTGACAATATCACATACATACGCGTCGAATTGGTAACCACCTTTTTTAAAAGTGTGGTGTTTTTTAAAAAATAAATTGTCCTCCAGTAAAAAAAAGAAAAAGAGAAAGAACTATAAAGTTGGATTTGATCAGCAAAACAAAAAACGGACATACTTTTAACCGTCTACCGCCGTTCAAAGATTTCATAAAAGCTTAAATAGCGGTCTTTGACGTTCCTCGTGTGGTGCTCCTCTCACTAAGAGAAGGCCTGCGTCCCAGCACTGGGAACATTATAGGCTGATTTTGCCCAATATCAAAGAGTTCTTTTCCCGAACAAAACAACTGCATATAAAAAGCTTATTGATATAATTTAAGCTCCTTTACAATTAGATACACCTCATAAATTAAAATCACTTTTATCTAAATAATTACATAAGTATCTCAAAATAAGATCAAATTGCTTGTGAAAATTTCTACAAACTGATTTTCCATGAAATTATCGCCTTGAATTGTTCTAACAAAAAGTACTTAATTGCTACCTTTCAGAAAATCGATCATTCGATCGCTGTCAGGACATCAAAGAACAAAGAAAAACAAAATAAAAACAATTTTAACAACATCGAAATTCCGTTTTATCTCAACAGCATAAAGTTCAAAATAAGTTTTTGGAGTTAGAAATATTTTCGCGAGTGGAAAATAAGGGCCCGGAAATTAAAACCGGTGAATGAAGAGAAGAAAATATGAGGGTGTCACAATCCACAGGTTTTTCTTAGAAATGTCAAGTCTTAAGAGGCGGGAAATTAACAATTATTTTAGAGGATTCTCCTAATAGATTAGCAGAAGTGTAAAGAGCTTTTTGTGCGTCTGTTTCAGTATTAGCTCAAAAATACGGTTCTGAAAGCGACGGTAGACCGCGAGCTTTAATGGCGTTACTGTTGACAATAACCGTAACCGCAAGTACAATATTTATTACTAGCGGACGTCCCGCGGTTTCACCCGCGTAGTTCCCGTTCCCATGGGAGTACGGGGATAAAATATAGCATATGTTACTCGTGGATAATGTAGCTTTCGAATGGTGAAAGATTTTTTTAAATCGGTCCAGTAGTTTTTGAGCCTATTCATTACAAACAAACAAACAAACAAACAAACAAACAAAGTTTTCCTCTTTATAATATTAGTATAGATATATTTATTAATTAATTAAATGAAAGTTTACAAAAGCTGTTGTTTACAAAAGTTTACAAAAATGCTGTTGTACTTTTCGACGAAACAACTTCGATACCAGCAGCGTTTCTCTTCTTCAGTCGTTTTGATGTCGTCATCTATGGAAGCGTTTTCGGAAGAGTTACCATAGAAACCAGTCGTGCTCCTCCGATTTGTAGTTGTGGTCGTCGAGGACTATTTCTAAGATACCCCATGGGGTCGCCTCTTGTACAGCATTTTTCTGTGCCGTCCGTTTGACCTGGACTCGTGCCTCAAGAACTGATTACGTCACTCATCTCCCTAGTCTTGCTCAGAAAAAGCATACAACAACAACAACAGCCCATAACGTCCACTGCTGGACACAAGCCTCTCCCGTGATGGGAGGAATTTGCCGTAATCTCCACGCTTGGCAGGCGGATTGGAGATCGCAGTGATGAAAGACTAACAGAAAACGCTGCTGCCCATTCTCTGGTCTACGAAGGCGCAAGGTGTTCAGCTTCAGACATTAGTCGCCTTATACTACACCTGTGAGTGTAATGAGTTGGTTCTATTCTACTCTGCCGGATACCACACGGCTATGCACGGAGAAAAAGCATAAACTTATTCTAATTAAGTCCTTAAATTTTGGTTGATGAATAGACTGATTAAAATTTAAAAATTGACTAAAACTTTCCTGAGTTTCGACATAAGAACAATTACTTTTAACTCAGTTTAAAACTAGTTGGCATTCTTCACTTAAAAATACAATACCTTTTTTTCGTCTTAAAAATGTTTCCACAAAAAATATACAGAAATCCTCACAAGTAAAATCTCAACAGAAAAAAATCAAAGCATCTTATGAATTTAAACAAAAGGCAGTTTCCTTATGCATGAAATAAAGCTCATGTTTCATTCAGTAGCATAACGAATGACATCACCTGTCATGGCTGACGTACCCTTACAAAACATTTTGAAGGGAGAGGAGTGCAAATGTCAGATTGTTATGTGTGTTTCCGTTTCTTTTCCTTCTTTGTTGGTTCAATAAATGTAGTTTTAAGAGGAGGCTTTTATACATACTTTCATTTCATTTATTACTCTGAAGTGGCGGCCTACAATCACATTAAACGGGTTCCCTGCTTGAACTCGAATGACGTTAAACCGAATAACACTTGCTCGAAAACATTACCTCGATAGTACTTGAAATCGATAAATTATGAGCTCGACAGTTCACTTCCTCGATGCATCAAAATCTCGAAAAACTGTAAGCTCGAATCATCGGCAGCGCGAAAGCTCATTATTCGATGCATCAAAATCTCGAAACGATCGAGTAACGTCGAATCGAGGTAACGTTTTCGAGCAAGTGTTATTCGATCTAACGTCATTCGATTTCAAGTAGGGAACCCCATTAAACAGCCACCACCATTCACCTAAAAAGTGAAAGAAGCTAGGGAGTTCTGTGATCTGCAGTAGACGTCCAGGGCTGTTATTTCTGGACCGCCACTGCTCCCTAGAGAATTTACCTATTATAGGATAACTAACAATTCATTAACCCAGTATAATGCCTACATTAACATCTGCACTGCCTGTGCAGTTACTCAATTTAATATTAAATTTAATCCTATGCTTTGTTACTAGATCTTATGCGTAGTTTTAAGTTTATACACTAACATACTTTGTACTATTATGATATATGATGTCGCATCCAGGTACATAGAACCCTTTTCAGGACGTACTAACTTTAGTACTAAGTGATATACATCGTGTCAAACTGTTGTGAGCGTAGAATAGGATACGGGTAAACTAGAGAAATAGCTCCCTTAAACTTGCACACAGTTTATTGTTACAGAGTCAATTACCAACACTTCTGTACTAACTAAATACTCTGAACTTAAAAGGAAACACAGAGCAGTTCCTAGACCAGTATGTGTCGCGACCACGCCCGAACGATCACTGTCGATTCCTTGGGACTGAGGTCCGCATTCGGACACCATACCTCTAGACTCCGCACAACGCCTAACAAAGGCGCTTGTGTTTAATTTTAAGTGCATACTCATCGGGATCCGACATATATGTTAGTCTGTAAGGTATTTATCTATGGGCCAAAGTAGCCTGAAAATAAAGAATTTATTATTATTATTAATAGTTTATGCAAAAATACTTTTCTGCTAACTGCGCAGGCTTGTGAATGGTTTTTAGTTGATTAACTCACTATTAACTTTTGTATTGTTAGCTGTACCTAAGTCACTAAAACACAAAAAAGACTCAATTTATCGATGGATTTGTTGCTAAGTCGGTAAAAACATGGTAAAACCTCTAACAAAAGGGATTATAAGACCTCAACCTCCTCAAAAAAAACAAAAAATATTCCGAAGTTTTCGGAGAGCGTGCGAACGTAAGAAACTCCTCCATTACCCCAGAGGATTAACTCCAATAACCTCACAAACTTCATACATATCAAAGCTTTGTATACTTTCCCTTTTAGAACTAGTTTCCCGCGTATATTTCTCATATATTTGCGTATTACATCAAACGAGGCCAATTTAAATGGCACGTGATTTATATTTTTATGTGCAACTATTAAATTGACTATTGTGTGTTCGTTCATAAGAGCAAAGGTTACCAATCTCTGGTAGATTTTACTCGACTGCCTGAAAAAGAGTGTTATGTTTTCAGGATTTTTGGATATTTGTGATTTTTATTGGCAATATCAGCAGGATTTGGACATTGTGTTAGATGATCAATAGGAAAGCTCATTCATGGAGAGTCCTAATATCTATGTCCAGAAGAAGTAGATAAAGTCTGATGAAGCCAACAGTTTGATTTCGCTTACCTTTTAGTGACATAAGGTGTCGTAAAATGATCGCGTTGGTTTCAGAAAGATAAGTGCCAATGGCGTTCAAAAGGGGTCTTTTTAATGTTACCCCACAATAAGAATGTCTCCTGTATCTATATTGGGTGCGTTTACAAACATTTAAGCTCACACACACAAACACTCAGACCCAACAACCACCTGTAGACCATGCAAATATTTGTTCGTGCGGGAATTGAACACGTGACGCGCAGCGCAGCAGCCAACCGTACCGTCAAATATTATTACAACGTTTTAATATTTCTCTAAGGAATTACAACAGGATTGGCCTAATTAAACATTACAGTAGTTAAGGGCTTATACTCCCTCAAAAGCAGCCGTGTGGTATCCGGCAGAGTAGAATAGAACCAACCCATTACCCTCACGGGTGTCGTATAAGGCGACTAATGTCTGAGGCAGAACACCTTACGCCTCTGTAGACCAGAGAATGGGCAGCAGCGTTTTCTGTTAGTCTTTCATCACTGCGATCTCCAATCCGCCTGCCAAGCGTGGAGATTCTGGCAAATTCCTCCCATCTGCTGTTGTTGTTGTTGTTTTGTTGTTGTTACTCCCTCAAATGGCTTAGCATGATCCTCCGTTACGCCTAAAATACTGCAGCATTAATTTTGAAATAAATATATCGTAAAGTTGAGGTTTAATGCTAAGTACTATCTGTAACGAAAACACGATTCCATAAACTTTTCTCGATAGAAAAAAAAAATCTAAAGTTACCTATAAATCGAACAATAAACCGCTGTACTCAAAAAGTACTTCAAATTAGATCATGAAACTTTGCATACTAACTGAACTAACTATAAAGCAGATCTTATAAGTTTGATTTGTTTTAGTCCAATCAATAGATTTTTTTGTAAATCGCAAAAAAACACTCATTTCGCACTATTCGGCCGCAGTGACTGACGTAACAACCGCTTTGTAGTGCAAGCTGATTAGAACTTTATTCTAACAGTATTTCAAACGAAGTTTGAACCCACACAAATAGAGTTGCTAATTTTAGCGTATCAGGCCTCTTGTTCAATGCTTCTCTATTACTCTCTATTTCAGCAGTCGCCTCCTTTCCATAATTAATATTGCTAATTAAACGTCTTCTTTCTAGTCCCGCAGGAAACTACTACTATGTCCACTGAAAGTCGACCAATATTCTAGCTTATAAGCAGTGATAGGAATAGGTAGTGCTTATTAGCCTAAACTTCGAAGAAGAACAGAGAAAAGAATCGGAGCCTTCCTTAGACTATATTTTATTATGCGACCACGGCGAGTTTTTTTTTGTAAATTCTAAGAGTGGATAACTAATGCGCAGCCATAAAAGTCCGCCCATTGTACTTTCGGTGCAATAAAGAAAAAAAAGAATACTTTCAGAAATTTTGATGGTTGTAATGACTGTGTTATGTTATGTCTAGTCGCAAACTTTAGGTAAACATAGACCAATTACTTATTCCAAATAACATTAATTTTTGATGTACTTACGTGATGTCCCGGAAAAAAATATAGTCTAAGGAAGTCTCCGATTCTTGTCTCTGTTCTTCGAAGTTTAGGCTAATAAGCACTACCTATTCCTATCACTGCTTATAAGTCAGGGTGGAAAGTGGAACTTATGCCCGACTCGTCACTGTTCATACTAATCATCTGCCTAGCCTTTTCCCAACTATGTTGGGGTCAGCTTCCAGTCTAACCGGATGCAGCTGAATACAAGTATTTTACATGGAGTGACTGCCTATCTGACCTCCACAACCCAGTTAGTACTGGGTAATACGATTTCCCTTGGTAAGACTGGTTGTCAGACTTTTTGGGCCGCTGACTACCTGTAACGCCGGTCAAAGATCTACAAATAACAGCCGGGACCAACAGGTTAACGTGCTTTCCGAGGCACGGATGAAACCCGGTATGTAAGTGTGGTCACCCATCCACAGACCAACCTAGGCAAGCACGGCTTAACCTAAAGATCAGCCCGAGCGGCTGTTACTATTTAGCCACGAGCTCCTCACTGTTCCTACTCGTTATCAAAATACAAAAGATCACGATTCACAAGTTTTTCAGCTATTTTTGTTTTTGTAGAACCGATTCGTCATTGTTGGAGCGCTGGATCAACACATAGCAGCAACTGGCAATCAGTTATTTTGTACTTAATGTTTCCATGTTCAGTTTTTTTTGTTCATGTGTCATCTGCTGTCTTTTGTAGTCACTTGTCTGTAAAAATCCGTTTAAATAACACCAAATATATTTTATTTTATTTGCATCGAGTATTCTTGCAATTTTCATGAAGCAAATCCCTTATATTCCCGCATATGGTCCGTAACGAGCCGGATAACGTATAATACAAAGAAGATCGTCGGACATTATCAAGGAATTAAGGATTATATTTTCCACGTGTCGTGGAGGTTTTTGCCGGTGAATTGGATTGATCTCGAGCAAGCTATTAGCGGTGTACTGCGCTTATGTTTAACTAATATCGATACCCAACATTCAGGTAGTATAAATAAATGGTCATTAAAAAGGTCCGTATAATTTGTTATAGATATTACCCATTGTATTGTGTTAGATGAAAATCATTAGGTACTTGTTGCATTGTGATTAGTATTTTATTCAACAGCAAATTTAAGTTTAAAATCATACTGTTTACAGTTTAAACTTAAGTCAGGTATAAAGCTGTAACTAATTCACATAATTATCTACTTTATTAATAACAATGGTCGATAATTGTTAGCAGGTATCATAACATAATACATATAAGTCGAGTATTGATATTAGGGCAAGTCATTGTTATAAAATAGGTCATTAATACTTATTAGTTAGAATCACTTATGGATTCCATGAAGATTAGTGTTTTTAGTTGTGCCTTATTATTACTAAGTTAGCAATAAAGTAATACAAATAAAAAGATTGCACTTGGATGTTTTGTATGGTTTAAACACTTGGTTTTTACATTATTAGGTGTGTTGTTTGCAATAGCATTCAGGAAGTGTACAACACAGTTTAGGCGTGTATAATTGTATTGTTCGTGTTTTATAATTTGCATTCCTGTATCAATTTCAGGTTGACAACACTCATCTCCCAGCATGTCCGAAGAAAAGGATTTAGTTAAAAAGCGAGGAAGCTTTAAGGGTCGTTTGACTGCGTTCGCAAACTTTTTGGACTCACTTCAGGACAAAGAGTTAACTAACTGTGATGTGTCTGAATTGCAGTTACGCATGGGCAAGATGGAGTCGTTGTACGAGCAGTATGATGAGGTACAATTACGTCTGGAATGCATTGTAGATGATCACAAATTGCAATACTCTGAGCGTTCCGAATTCGAGTCTCGTTATTATAAATCCTTGTCCAGAGCACAAAATGTTCTTAGTGAATTTAACAAGGATATTAAATCGATGGAAAGCTGTAAAAGTACACCTGTTAGCACGCACAAGCCAGTTAAGTTGCCAACGATTCAGTTGCCAAATTTTAGTGGATTATATTCTAATTGGCTTGAATTTCGCGACACCTTTACTAGTCTGATCCATTGTAATGATGACATTGACGAAATCAATAAGTTCCATTACTTGAGAGCATCTCTTGAGGGAACTGCTGCGGTAGTAATTAAATCTATTGAGTTTTCTTCGAGGAATTACTCTGTGGCATGGGGGTTATTATGTGATCGATTTGACAACAAAAGATTATTGGTACAAAATCATGTGTCTGCATTGTTCAATATCGAGCCTATCTCAAAGGAATCTTCAGTTGCAATAAAAAGTTTAATTGATTACTTGAATAAAGATTTGCGTGCATTAGAGTCGTTAGGAGAACCTGTTAAAACCTGGGACACTCTTTTGATTGAATTTGTCTCTCGCAAGCTTGATCAAAAGACGTATCGTGAATGGGAGGAGTACAAAGGTAAGATCGATAAAGATAGCCCGATCACGTTAGACGCATTGATGCAGTTCCTACGTAATCGTGCCAATCTAATTGAGACTTTGGAACTAAGTCGCAATAGTCATTCCCAATCGTCAGGTAAATCAGGCCCTAAAATCAAGTCTATGGTGGCAACACAATCTTCAAACAGTTGTCACTGAATTGGCTCCTAAAGTGTGTCCTAAATGCGATAGCAATGATCACTCTTTAAATAATTGTTCACAGTTTCTCGCATTAAGCAATGATGATCGTCTCAAATTACTACCCAGTTATAAAGTCTGTTACAACTGTTTTCGTTCAGGTCACTATGCTAACAAATGTAAAAAACCAGGTTGCAAACTATGCAAACGTAGGCATAATACACTAATTCACGTAGATTTTAAAGGCACTATTCCGAATACACTTCGTGATAACAACAACTTGCCTGCATCGTCTTCTTTACCGTTGACCAGCAATGATACAAATACCGTAGCTTTGTCAGCTAACATTGCATCTCGTGGTAATAAGCAGCAAGATGTGTTATTATCAACCGTCCTGGTCAAACTGCGGGACCACAGTGGTTGCGTGCATCTCGCTCGCGCTGTTCTTGACAGCGGTAGCACCTCGTCGTTCATAACGGACAGGTTGTGTAAACAACTTAGTTTAATAACTAGCCAAGTAAGTAAATCGATTCTTGGCATCAACAATGTCACTTCGCACGTAGGCAAAACATGTCGTGTTAAGTTGACGTCATTAGATGATAGTTGTGCTTTTGAACTTAATTGTTTTGTTCTGCCTTACATTACAAGTAACGTACCGTGCCATGAAATAAACATGACTGATTTCGAAATACCGTCTGATATTATTTTAGCTGATCCTACTTTTTATAAGCCTGCTGATGTTGATTTATTAATCGGCGCTGACCTCTTTTGGGAATTGTTAGGATCGCAAAGACTAAAGTTAGGTACCGGAAAACCACTATTATGTGAAACCCGTTTAGGATGGATAGTTTCCGGTCCAATTACTCAAAATTATATTTCACTGCTTTCGAATAATGTAAATTGTAATTTTTCTAAAATGATTTCCGATAGGGATGATAGTGACTGGGAAAAGCTTAGAACAGAATTGAAAAGGTTCTGGCAATTAGAGGAGGTGAGTGCGAAATCTTCCAATTCTTATTATATGCCAGAAGAGAAAATGAGTGAAGATCATTTCGTTAAAAATACGACACGATTGGCTGATGGTCGTTTTTGTGTTCGTATACCCCTTAAGAAAGGTCCTTCAGTTCTGGGACATTCTTTTAAGAAAGCTGCACATTGTTTACAGTCAGTACAGAGCGTAGAATAAAGATGAAGCTAGACTTTAGTAAAATGTATCATGACTTTTTATTAGAATACGAGTCACTTGGTCATATGACAAAAATTGAAAACCCTAATTTGTGTACCGGTTATTTTATTCCCCATCACGGAATATTACGTGAGTCGAGTACCACGACCAAACTTCGTGTTGTCTTCAACGCAAGTTGTCCTACTTCGACGGGAGTGTCCTTTAATGATCTACAGATGGTCGGGCCTACTGTACAGGATGATCTATTGTCTATACTTCTTCGTTTCAGGTTTCACAAGTATGTCTTATCTGCAGATGTGGAGAAGATGTATAGACAAATAGCCGTCCACCCGTCAGATAGGTATTTGCAACAAATTGTTTGGCGTGACAATGTTTGTGAGCCGATTAGTGTTTATGAATTAAACACCGTCACGTACGGTACGGCTAGTGCACCGTTCCTCGCAACTCGATGCATTAAACAACTAGGACTCGATTGTAGAAACCCTAAAATATCTGAAATTATCAGACATGACTTTTACGTGGATGATTTACTGACAGGGGGGAATGACTTAGACGAAGCAAGATTAATTCGCACTGAAGTTACAAAGGCGCTTGCTTCGGCATGTATGCCATTGAGAAAATGGAAGTCAAATGAACCTCAACTAGTGTCGGATTGTATTCCTGCGTCAGGCAACTTGCCGGCGTCATTAGACTTAAACATTGGACCTAATGAGCCTGACAAATTGCTTGGTATTGGATGGTATGTCGGTACTGATAAGTTAGGGTTCTCTATAAGTGTAACTAAGTCTTCAAATGAGCACACTAAGCGTGATTTGCTATCCGTGATTGCGCGAATTTTCGACCCCTTAGGCCTTTTGGGTCCTATTATTATCACTATGAAGGTATTGTTACAGAAACTATGGTTAGACAAATTATCATGGGATCAACCTTTACCTAATGAGATTAGTAAACATTGGGATATGATAATTAAGTCTTTGCCTCTTTTAAATCATTTCCGTATTCCGCGAATTGTAGTCTGCAATTTGTATACGGAGCTTGAACTCCATATTTTCACAGATGCGTCTGAGTCCGCATATGGTGCTTGCGCCTACATTCGCAGTGTTAATGATAAGGGTGAACATTTGGTTCGTTTATTGATGGCTAAGAGTCGAGTGGCTCCCATAAAGCCACTAACAATCCCGCGACTGGAGTTGTGTGGTGCGGTAGTCGGTTCTCGTCTCTATGAAAAAGTTATGGGCTCACTCCGAGTGAAGATCAGTCGGGTCTATTGTTGGACTGATTCAACCATCGTACTGGGATGGTTACAGATGATGCCTACCAAACTTCAGCCATTCGTACGCAACCGCGTTGCTGAAGTTTTGGATAAGGCTGGTAACTGTACATGGCGGCACGTTCCAACCGATCAAAACCCAGCAGACCTTATATCTCGTGGAGTGGATATCAGTGTTCTGCAGGATTTGGATCTGTGGTGGCATGGACCAAAATTCTTAGAACTAGACTCGTCTGACTGGCCTTCACAAATTAAGTGTCCAGCACTGGAGTCATTACCGGAGACTCGACCTAACGTAGTATTAAATGCTGTCTTTAATGATTCAATAGGTGAGGATTTAATTGATTTTAGTTGTTATTCTAATTACTCACGGCTGATACGTTCTGTTGCTTATCTATTACGATTTATTAAGTCATGCAGAAAACATTATCCAAAGAATCATTATTTGACACATGATGAGTTACAAGATGCACTAAATGTTGTCATTATTCAAAGTCAGTCTCAGTCGTTTCCTGAGTACGAATTACTTTTAAATAAAAAAAGTTTAAGTACCTAAAGGGAGCGCCCTTCTCAAGTTCAATGTCTTTTTAGACGATAAAATATTATGCGAGTAGGAGGACGTCTCGATAATTCAAATTTTGCTTACAGTAAAAAGCACCCTATAGTATTACAGTCCACTCATAAGCTTACAAAATTATTATTTCATTTCGAGCATAGAAGATTAATGCATGCTGGCCCACAATTACTGCTAGCTTCCATTAGGGAATCTTACTGGCCAATAGGAGGTCGCAACTTGGCAAAGGTCTGTTATCACAAATGTGTTCTGTGTCAACGCATGAAAGGTAAGGTCGTTACTCCGTTAATGGGTAACTTACCACAAGAACGCCTTCATCCAGGTTATCCCTTTGAAAGCACGGGCGTTGATTATGCCGGCCCAATTATGTGTGCTAGTCGTCAAGGTCGTGGATGCAGGCTGGTAAAGGTGTATGTCGCAATTTTCATTTGTTTTACAATCAAGGCCATCCATTTGGAGCTCGTTGGCGACTTAACTAGCAATAGTTACTTACTGGCTTTGTATCGATTTATTTCTCGTAGAGGTAAACCCGTTGATATCTTCTCGGATAACGGTACCTCATTTGTAGGTGCGTACAACGACCTTTCTTAATTTTTAAAATTAAATAGTTCGTCCTTGGGTGAAAGTTTAGCGAACGATGGAATAAGGTTCCACTTTATACCCGCATATACCCCGCATTTCGGTGGACTCTGGGAGGCCGGTGTCAAGTCAACAAAATACCACCTTCAAAGAGTGTTGGGAAATTGTAATTTGACCTTTGAGGAGCTTTACACCGCGCTAGCTAAGATTGAAGCCATTTTGAACTCTCGTCCACTGACGCCGTTGTCTTCAGATCCTGCAGATTATACACCGCTTACGCCAGGACATTTTCTTATTGGGCGGTCTCTTACTTCCTTGCCGCAACCTGACTACCGGGATTACTCCGCAAACCATCTGTCTCGTTTCCAACGAATTGAGCAACTCCGCCAACACTTCTGGAGCAGATGGACTAAGGAATATGTGGCAGAATTACAAGTACGGTCCAAATGGCGTGCCTGCAAGGATGGTCTAAAATTAAACTCCTTAGTCGTGATTAAGGAAGATTCTCTTCCTCCTCTGAAGTGGAGACTTGAAAGAATTGTGGCTGTTCACCCGGGAACTGATGGCATAGCTCGTGTAGCTGATATCCAGACCTCCACTGGAGTCGTTCGGCGGGCATTCAACAGAATCTGCCCATTGCCTGTGTCTTCGGAATCTGGTTGAAACCGTTGTTTTCAACGCCCGGGGGCATGTTGGAGCGCTGGATCAACACATAGCAGCAACTGGCAATCAGTTATTTTGTACTTAATGTTTCCATGTTCAGTTTTTTTTGTTCATGTGTCATCTGCTGTCTTTTGTAGTCACTTGTCTGTAAAAATCCGTTTAAATAACACCAAATATATTTTATTTTATTTGCATCGAGTATTCTTGCAATTTTCATGAAGCAAATCCCTTATATTCCCGCACAGTCATCGATGCTTATCGATGCGATTATCATCAAATGAATTATACAAATATTTTTTACCCGTCTACCAAGGAAGGGTTATGTTCTTATTATAAGGTAGGTAGCCAAAATTGATTAATATAATGGGCTGGGACTTACTAGGTTTACTTCTTACATACTCAGGAGTAGCCCAGAGGGTGTAAATGGAGCCACCACGAAGCGAGTTCGGGGTCGTATCAGTGGTGGGCTCCTAAAAAAAAATCGCTGGACATTACACACAGCGCCATCTAGTGCCACACTAAGCAACGAGGCTTGTGTCGTGAACACCAGATAGTTGATAATATACTACATAGATACTTTTTGTTTGTAAATACATACTTACTATAGATATTAACAACCATGACTCGAAAACAAATGTCCATGCTCATCACACAAACATTTGCTCTTACCTGAATTCGAACCCGGGACCCTAAGTGTACGAACACAGTGGCCGCTCGAATCGAGCGTGCGGCGGGGTGGCGCGTGCAGCGTTCATGTCAAACACATGCATTTATACGTGAGTGGCCTCAGTAGACGCCCGCCGGTCGGCAGCTCGACGCCCCGCAGAACGCGCCGCCCGACGCTATTGCACTGTGTACGAACACTAAGAACGTAAGGCAGCGTCTCTACCACTGCGCCATTCGGGTCGTCAAAATAAAAAAATACAGGACCCTCTTCATTGCTCATGTATTAAAACACAAAAATAATTTTCTCAACTTGTTTATTTAGTTAGTCAACATATTTCCTTCTATCATCGACGACATAGTTTATTATATTACAATAATGCGTTAACTCAATCACAATGCCTTAGTTAGTTATTATTGCAAATAACTAGAAATAACTCAACTATTTAATTGGGTATCGTAAGCACAACATATTCTTTACAATTCTTTCTTATTCATCTGATAGAAATCAGTAGGTACAAACATTAAAAAGAAACATCAGAACATCACTACTGCTGGTTTCATTAACTCTAGTTAAGATTATTCGCCGAGAATCGAAATTCAAATAGTGCAGAAATACTTGAGTATTAATTCAAGAAGTGTCTTTCGTGTTAGTGAAATCGGTCATACGCATCCTGGCTGGAGGCCTTTACACTCAAGGTACCCACAGGATAGTCCGGTTAAGCATACAACAACCTCCTTGGTTGAACTGCGAGATGCCGTTCAAAAAAAAGGTCACGAGGATTAGCAAATAGTATGCCATGTATGTATGATGTATGTATGCTGTAGTAATAGTATGTATGTATGTGTGGTGCCAGTTAAGATGAGAATAGCGGTCATTGCCCTTTCCCTAATATCTCTGCGTACGAACCAAAACCAATAAACCATGAATTTTGTCGTGTTTCGTATCGTTTTTCATTAGAAAAAATGTTGAAGATTACGATAGATGACGATTCCAGACTTGAACAGGCTTATTTTTGGTTTTCAAAGTTAAGAAGGTTAATATACATCAATGACCGCTATTCTCATCTTAACTGGCACCAACTAACTATCTATATACATATCTGTATATATATATATATACGTCTATATTGCTGAAATATTGTTAAATTCTCACCTACCTGATTTAAAAACTTTTCAAGGTCTCAGAATGATTGTTTTAAACAATCATTCTAACGAATTGAGAATCCCCTGCTTCATTTGAAGCCGATAAAAAGATAGCTTGTTTGATTTTAAATCACGTAAATATACCAAAATCAACCTTTAGATATCGTATCATTATTGAGAGAGGGTTTTACCGATGAATATATTTATAAGCCTCGCCCAAACTCTTCCTAACCCACCTAATTTTCACATTCAATATTATTGATTGGCTCTCAAGTCACGCTTCAGGATGACAGCTCCTGTCACACACATATATCATTTGGGATTTAGAGTAATAAGTTGACAACCTGTAACGCTATTTACATAAAGGATAGCTTTATTTATAACAGGCATGGTGACGATAGACTCTATCGTTTAGAGTCCTCTATTGGATAGAGGGCTGAAAAAAGTAAAGTTGTGTGTTGTGTTGTGTTGTGGTGTGTTATGTTAAGTTAAGTTGTGTTAGTTTAGTTAGTTAGTTATGTGTGTAAAAAGTTGTACTAATATTGAGAAGAAACTGTTAGATATGTATAACGTTTAGATCCTAAAATTAACAATACAGGCAACAATTTTAGGAGAATGAAATAGTACATTGTTACCCTAGGGGTGAAAGTAACTTATTTAGTCCCGAGACGGGGTTTGGTGCCCGAGCGAAGCGAGGGCGCTAATAGTTCGAGGGACTAAATAAGTCTTTAACCCGAGGTAAACACTGTGCTTTTCATTACGAATACAAGGAAAGTAAAAAAAAACATACAACTCGAAAAAACGAATGAAGATCGGAATTCGAATGGGGTTGATGACACACCAATCAATTGAGATACTTTTTAAGAGCTGTCAAAACGCGGTTCTCTAATAGACTTTGTATGGCAATAGCCTACTGTGACGTCACTGTTTATTCAACTCAATGACTCGACTATTTATTGATTTCAAAGCAACTAAAAATCCAATTTGGCAATTAATTTAAAATAAATCGGGTTTTCAGGCCCAAAATAAAGTGTTTTTTTGGAGAAAGGTGTCTTGGAATTATTGTTTTATGGTGTCATCTACCCTATTGCCGCTTTCCTTTTGCTTTTTTTTTTCTGTGGCCGGCCACAGAAAACTAGGTATTGGCTGAATGCCAATACCTATTTTTCATTTTCATCATCGAAAAATGGTAAATATTTTTCCCAAATCTATGTTATTTTAAAGAAATAGTTGAAACTTAATTATAATATATTTAAAATATATATATTCTTTGATTAATACTTAACGAAAGTTGGAACATGGTTCAATAGAAAAATGAACCATTTTTTTAAAATAATTTGACAGCTGTCAGTTGAAAACGATTCTCCCTAGGGCTGAAAAGTATTACTTTCAACCCGCTCCTCAGGCAACTTCAGACCTACTTTCAGAGTATGAGTAATGAAAATGATAATATCACGCCTGTTATCCTCAAAGGGTTATGCAGAGGTGTCCTTAATAGTACACCCACATTTTGCCAGTAATGTTTAAATCCCATGTTTTGGGGGCGAGCCTATTGCCATCAACCGGGCACTAATCCAGACTCCGTGGCTGTTACTGAGAAATTCCTGATGGAAAAACTCAATAACATTTTGCCCGACCTGGGACTCGAACCAACCAATGAGACAGTGAAGACTAATTGAAGACGCAACCTGCAATTTGTCATTACCCATTTCACTGAATCTACTCTCTACACGACATCAACGTCTTTTTTCCGAAACCCTCAAAACCGAAACTGCAATTAGGTTTAAATGACAAAACACGCGAACATATATAAATGGTTAAGCTGCATTTACCACGTTGAAATTACACGAAACTTCCGCGCCAGCAGAACAAAACTGTCAACAATTCCTTTGTCATAAAATACCCAACAATTTCACAAAGATCAAACGACAGTCGCTCCATGTAACATACAGGGCCTGCAGTCTCGACATGGATAACGATCGCAAAGTTAGCGAATTCGGACGCAAAGTTACGATTTCGCAAAGTAAACGATATTCGGTAGTCTCTACACTAAAAGCTAGCGAATGTCCTTGGAATGGTAACGATTCTTGTAGCTAACATAACGATTTTCGCAACACGAATATTTCTAGTTCTAGCGACCATTTTTGACAGCCCGCTAGATGACTGTAGCATTGTAAGCTAATTTAATGGTGGTTTTTACGGGATTATTGACAAAAATTGTGCCGGATGGGCTTATTACTCGAAGGTCTATTGTCTGTAGCGAAGTACCTATGCTGTGCTTACGGCCTTTGATGGCCGTAAGCCAAACCTAACCTATAAATAGGTTCCGGACGTACCCTATATTATGTGAATAGGCATCGCTGATATTCATTTCATATGTAGGAAGAGAATTCATTTAAATAAACAAAAATAAAACACAACTGTAATCAATTCCTATTTTCAACTTTATTATCAAAGACATTCAAATATTCTATTAACAAGTTCGCTCACATTTTTATAAAAGTAAATGTATAAAACATTATGTAATGAAGGTCGTATACAGTACCTATGTATCTTTATTTGCTTAAAATGTGAAGAGACAGGACATTACAGTTATTTCAGTGCAGAACACATTCCGTGTTAAGTACTCATGATTATTACAATGGCATGAAAATTACAAATCACAGTAGGTATATCATAGACTTATCCTATGTCAAAATTTTAAACAAGACACAATCAACTAATCATCATCTTTATAGTACAAAATAATACATTTGACTAAATGATAAGTACCTACATACAATCATTATCACCAAAACATTTTACACCTCCCCAGCCATACCCGATCGGGTACGGTGCATTGTTATTTTAATTGTGTCTGTAATTGCGGGTATCGAGGAGCTACTTCATCTGAACATGGCTTAGGTGCAAACATTTACATTAATAAAAACAATAATATACACAAATACTTTCTTCAAACTAAAAAAAACTGAAAATATTAACACTTAAATTAAATTTCACAATGCATTTTTTATATGGGAAGAATGAGATGAATATTTTTGTACAAAAATATATAGGATAGGTCAACTACTTTCTTAGATAGAACATTACAAATTAATGGTACCACTTTTAAATATTTAGATTCTATGTACGGGTAATTCTACGAGTGACTTCACACACATTTGAGTAATTTCTATTTTAAAGAGTTTCATTTTACACTTAACAGGTTTGGATAATTCATAAATATAACAGGGAACCTCTTTTATTCATTTTAGTTAAATGGTTCTTTGATTTGAAGATAGCTTGACAAGATTCAAACCTTTGTAAATTGAATATTTTGGAATTGTCTTGCACACAAGCATTTCTTTTGTGTTATTTAAACTCGTGATAGCTGCTGCCCAGCCAGCCAGCTGGCTGTCCTTACAACTATAATTTATGGTAATATCTATTATTGGAACACTGCGATTACACTCATATAGTTTTGGAAAAATCGGATCAATATTACACACACAACACTATTTCACTCGGTTTGATTTTCTGCATGTTCTTGTACATTCCTTGACCGTAGTCCCCAGTCCCTCGGAGGCCTTCTGTAGTGTGACAAAACAGCTCAACAGCTCGTTATGTACATCCTGCTTCCGATAGCTTTGGCTTGTTTCGACACATCACACGAAATCAGCGTGAAAATGAAAAATCCCTTAAATCTGCTTATTTCTGTATCCTGCCGGAATAGCAAGAGAATTGTTCACGGAGCTCAGCCATCTCTTCAAACACAACGACCTTACGGGCGTTGTCGAATTCCAATATCATTTCGTAGCTACTTAGAAGTGAATGTGTATGTCCAGTGGGGTGGCAGCTTTAGCCAGAGTTTAGCTGAGGTACTGTTCTCTTGGGTATCAATGCTTTAGAAAACACAATTGAAAACAGAAACAAAATAGGTAATCAACAAATAAATAAAGGCAATTGACTTTTGAGTTTTGACAAGTTTGACACTACGCCAATGTTGCAAGGAGGCAAATTTTAATTTCCTTATATATTTAATAATTTATTTAATTTTTTTTAAATGTTTTTAGCTCTACTTAGGAGTTTTTGTGAAAAATAGTGCCCCCAAAATAAGGTTTTTAAATTCTCAGTTTAAGATACAAGAAAACCAATTATTTTTATTGAACCATGTTTTCCATTTTTCCCCATATTCAAGGAGATGGGCTTGCAGCCTTGACATTAGTAACGACGCTTACGATCGATAAATAATAACGAAAAAATTCGGTTGCAATAACGACGCTTGCGAGAAACGCAAGTCCCTACATCCAATCTAACGAGCAAAGTCGTAATTATCTTGACATATCGATGTCGGTACGCTAGCGAAAAAACGTATTCGGCTTTTTCGAAGACAATTGTATGCCTTTACAAAATCACCTTGTTATGGGGACAAATAGAGAACACGGTTCAATAAAAATAATTGGTTTTCTTGTATCTTAAACTGAGACTTTATAAGCCTTATTTTGAAGGCATTATTTTTCATGAAAACTCGTAGGTACAGCTAAAAACGTTTTATAAATTAAAATAAATAATTAATTATTTAAGGAAATTAGAATTTGCCTCCTTGCAACATTGGCTTAGTGTCAAACTTGGCATTTGGTTTTCGTTTTGCGTTGTTGTCATTGGAAGGAAACAATTTATTTGTTGTGTTTATGTTTTCAATGGTATTTTCTCAAGCATTTTTCATTGATAGCCAAGAGTACAGTACCTCCGCCAACTTTTTTCTGGCTAAAGCTGCGACCCCATCGGATATACTTCTATATTCACGTTTAAGTAGCTGTGAAATGATACAGAAATTCGACAAAGCCTGTAAGGTCGTTGTGTGTGAAGAGATGACTGAAATTTATAAAGGAGCTCCGTGAACAATTCTCTTGCTATTCCGGCAAGATACAGAAATAAGCAGATTCAAGGGATTTTTCATTTTCACGCTGATTTCGTGTGATGTGTCGAAACATGCCAAAGTTAACGGAAGCAGCGTGTACTTATCAAGCTGTTGAGCTGTTTTGTCACACTACAAAAGGCCTCCAAGGTAATGGGGACTACGGTCAAGGAATGTCCAAGAACAAGCAGAAAATCAAACTGAGTGAACGTAGTGTGTGTAATATTGATCAGATTTTTCCAAAACTATATGAGTGTAGTGTTCCAATATTCGATATTACCATAAATTATAGTTGTAAGGATACACAGCCGAGCTATCACGAGGTTAAATGACACTAAAGAAATGCTTGTGTGCAAGACAATTCCAAAATATTCAATTTCCAAAGGTTTGAATCTTGTCAACCCATCTTCAAATCACAGAACCATTTAACTAAAAGTAATAAAAGGGTGTTCCCTGTTTCATTTATGAATTATCCAAACCTGTTAAGTGTAAAATGAAACTCATTTGAAATAGAAATTACTCAAACGTGTGAAGTCACTCGTAGAATTACCCGTACATAGAATCTAAATAATTAGAAGTTATACCATTAATTTATAATGCTTTACCTTAGAAAGTAGTTGACCTATCCTATATATTTTTGTACAAAAATGTTCATCTCATGCTTCTTATATAAAAAATGCATTGTGAAATTTAATTTTAGAGTTAATTTTCATGTTAGTATTTCAAAAATTGATAATTTTGTATTGTTTGAAGAGAGTATTTGTGTATATTACTGTTTTTATTAATGCAGTCTATGTTTGTACCTACGCCATGTTCAGATGAATTAAAGGTGGACAATGTTTTGGTGATAATGATTGTATGTAAGCTATCTTTTAGTCGACAGTATTATTTTGTAATAATAAGATGATGAGTGTGTATTAGCTATTGTGTCTTGTTTAAAATTTTGTCATAGGATAAGTATAGCTATGATGTACTGTACTGTGATTTGTAATTTTCATGCCATTGTAATGATTATGAATACACGGAATGTGTTCTGCACTGAAATAACTGTAATGTCCTGTTTCTTCACATTTTCTGCTAATAAAGATACTTCTGTACCTACATGACCTTCATTTTGCCTGCGTTACCTACATAATGTTTTAAAATTTAAACATTAAAATGTGCTACACAACTTGCAAAAAGAATAATTGAATGTCTTAGTTATTAGAGTTGATTATAGGAATTGATTACAGTTGTGTTTATTTTATTAAAATGAATCCTCTTCCTACTGAAATGAATATCAGCGACGCCTATTCACTTCACACACGTCCGGAACCTATTTATATGTTAGTTTCGACTTGTAAGCACAGCATACTTCGGTACAGACTAATTATAAGCCCATCCGGCAAAATTTTCGTCATTAATTCCGTAAAAACCACCATTAAATTAGCTAACGATGCTACCGAATCACTTATCGGGCTGTCAAAAATGGTAGTTAGAAATATTCGTTACTCTTGCGAAAATTGATAAATTAGCTACAAAAATCGGTATCATTCCGAGGATAATCGCTATCTTTGAGCGTAGAGACTACCAAATATCGTTTTTGTTAGCGTACCGACATAGATACGTCAAGAACTCAAGAAAATGTACGACTTTTGCTCGATAACTTGGATGTAGAGACTTGCGTTTCACGCAATCGTCGTTATTGCAACCGAATTTTTTCGTTATTTTATAACGATCGTAACTTTGCGACAGCGTCGTTACTAATGTCGAGACTGCAGGCCCAGGTCTGCATCTATTTAGCCCGAACCAAATTGTAGGAAACGAGCCAGAAACAGCAAACAGATTTCGATTTTCGAACTAATGGGGTATGACACACCAATCAATTGATATACTTTTTAAGAGCTGTCAAAACGCGGTGGTGTCAAACGCTACGGCAATGTGACGTCACTGTTTTTTCAACTCAAAGACTCAACTATTTATTGATTTCAAAGCAACTAAAAATCGAATTTGGCAATTGATTGAAAATAAATTGGGTTTTCAGGACCAAAATAAAGAGTTTTTTTTTAGAGATTGATGTCTTGGAATTATTGTTTTCTACCCTATTACAGGCAAATGTTTGTTGCTGACTGTATCTTGGTATACGTATTTGTGATAAGTGACTGGGATGTAACAGGTGGCGGTACCATCATAATGGATCAAAAGCCTAGCTTTGGTTTGGAAGGACCCGGTGCGGCTTACGGGCAATAGACGTTGTTGTATAGATTTAGCCTTGTTGGTCCAGGTAGGTAGGCTAGAGTAATTGTGAATGAATAGAGGTGTCGTGTTGGTGAAGTGGTTGAGAATTGGAGGCCGATTTAAGAGAGGTGTAAGACCATTGGAGTAGTGTTTTAAGGGATCGTAGTGAAAAGAATAACGTAGAATGTTATTTTGAGAATTTTGGCCTGCCTTTCCTTGTCTCGTGATTATTTGAAATATTAGACAAGAAAAGAACAACAAAAACTGGCTGCGTGTTTCGAGAAAAAATAAAATGATACCTATATAGAAAAAATTAAGAGATTTTCAAAAAATTATCATGAAAAAAATGACAATACTTGAGCGAAGGTAAGATTTCTAACTAAAACTCAAAACACACCGTCCAGTTTACTTAGTAATAAAACTGGGTAAAATCTAACAAAATTTTCATTAATTAGGATACCAGCCTAATGTTAATCAATCCATCAAAATCCATACATCGTAACCCCAGTAAGTAGTTGACATAAATTGATGATTGTTCAACATTGTAAAAAACTTTAATTATTACGAAGAGTCAGGGTATGCAAACTTTTTGCTGTAAAAATAAATTAACTCTACCGAGACTGCATATCAGTTTTACGAGGTCGCTTTTAAAATTATATCATGCCGTTATTTTTAGTGGCGGTTTTAATAAAGTTGTCTTTTTGCACCGAAATCATCAACTACTGGGGACTAGTCCTTGAATTATTTCTAAAATATATATATGTCTGGAGCTCGTGGCTAAATAATAATCAGCCACTTGGGTCGATCTTAAAGGCAGTCGCTCCATGTAAATACTGGTATTCAGCTGCATCCGGTACTGGAAGCTGGCCTCAACATAGTTGGGAAAATACTAGGCAGTTGATTTTCTATTTCTGTATTCGAAGTTCACATAGTCGCAAATACCACTATGGCACTGTAACATAAAAAAATCCCTAGCTACAACGACTTTAGGCCCCAAAGCGCTCAGAATCGGTTTTTTATTTAAAAAAAATTGCTTTTTTATAAACCTTTATTGCAATTTTGGTGGAGGTTTCGAATGAAGCACTGAATCCACTAATAACTTTGTGTCACGATGCCCAACCCACCGTGTGTTATTGCTGACCAAAAATATCATAACACAAACGCATTGACAAAACTTTTCACCGCCATTAAAACAATTTACCAACACTGACCTAGATTTTAACTGAAAGCTACCGAAAACTTCGTTGTACCCTCAACGTTGGCTGTCTGAACTAGTTCATGTTGCAGTGCCCAGGTGCAAGAGAATCTTTATCAACGTGTCACAACGCGTTCCGAAGATGAATCGCGGCTGGAGACCGCTCGAAAATAGGGTTGCCAAGCCAAGAATTATAAATGACCACTTTTAAATTAAAAAGCATTTTGTATTTTTGAGTTGGAAATAAAATACTGCTACTGGTGTAGTTGCAGTTATTTTAAAGTGTAAGTATAAGAAGAATGATTATTTTATGCATGAGTGACGAACAAAATGATGTTGGCTACTTTATTTTCAAGTGTGAGTTATTAACATACATGTACTGGACTAACTTTTAGCTTGTAAATAGAAGAGTAAGAGTTCTTGACAATGTTTGTTTAGTGTAAAGAGCTGATAGTACCGAAAGTACCTTTACATTATTCTTTCACACATCTTGATTAACTGTAGAAATGTTCTTTACATACAACAAGAACAACAAGTTTTTTTTTAAATTCTGGATTCGTGTCGTTAATTAATTACAAATCCAGACTCCAAGCACAACACACTATCCTTCAGAACTGACGCCATCGTGCCTTAATTCTGGATTCTATTGAATCAGGATAAAATCTAAAGACACAAATGTATTATGCGCCAAACAAGTGTATATTTAAGAAAATAAGAATATCCCTCTTGTGGTAGCCCTACAAAGGAATGACTAAGATTTAAAAAGTCGAGTTTTTCTGTCATGGCTGACGGGTGAAAAGTTACGTCTCCAGTAAAACTGTCCACTTTTGTTTTTGCTTTATATTTTTCTGCAAAATGGAATGTTTTGATTTATGTAGTTATGTTCCGATAACTTTTTTCAAGGACGCTTTCTGTTTTAAAAGTAGTTTTCAAGTATCTACTATATGAATGTGGGGGCGAGTACGTCAGCACTGTTATGGGTCAATTAAACCACAGAGTAGTAAATACATTGAGCCGTTAATTAATTTATAACATCATTTTATTTCTGCCAATCATTTGAATATGACAAAGACAGAACGCGATTTTTATTTTGGTATTAAATCCTTTTTTGTTCCCTTGGGACGACCCACTGACCGTTCCTTATAGTTCTTAATTCAGTAAGGTCAGATGCGTAGTACTCGGGCGTAGTACATGGGCAACTACAGTACTCGGGCGTAGTACGTGGGCAACTACAGTACTCGGGCGTAGTACATGGGCATCTACATTACTTTCTCAAGTTATTATGTCTTGTGACTGGGACTGTAGCTTTGTTTTTTTTTTGTATTTTAACATTCAAAAGTGCCGTAATGGTCTAATTGAAATAAATGCTTTGAGTTTTGAGTTTTTCTCGCATCAGGCGTGCGTGTATGACCGTGGATAAGGTGAACGGTGTATGTAAGGATCGTAGCAGGTGGCATTCTGTGGTTTCTGCCTACCTACACCCTTGGGAAAAAGGCGAGAATTTATGGATGTAGTTCTTAATTCATGTACAACCCTCTTTTCAATGACGATTTATTAAAAAAATATATAATTTAAAAATTAAACTACATTTTACCGAAAATGTTGGTTAAAACTAGCAATTAAACCAAAATGTACTCAACTAAATACGAACCACTAAACGGGTCCCAAGTAACTTGTTGCCAAGCCTCCAGGGAGCGGTAGACCTACTCTAAATACACAATGCTCAGTAATAGTTTAATTTTGGACCATTATGATTATTAATTTGGCATGTAAATTAATTATAAACTAAGTCCGGGCGGCGGTTTTCACCAATGAAATTGATCACGATCAACATTACTAAACTGCGTTTGAGAACTGTCAGTGGAGTATTGACAAGGAATGCTGACACTGACAGCGTTTGAACGCGGTTTAGATGACCTATTATAAATGTATGTTTCTATGCCTGCTCACGATAACCATTTAAACGTTACATGATATCATTAAAAGCTTTACAATCTATTTACAATATTTACATAATTTAAATATTTATTTAATATTAAAATGGAATGTTCAGTAAAGTAGCCACATAATGGCCTAAATTGCAATATTTTCTAAGTTAAAACCCGGATCATCCAGTCATTTTAAAGATTGCCCGGTTTGTTTGCAGAACGACCACATATTAGCTAAAGATATATGTGCAGGTTAAGATTTAAAATTAATTATGAGTTGATATTTACAATTTGTGGCTTACTTTTATTACTAACTCTGAATTACATGGTCTGTTAAAGTAATGTTTCAAACAAGAACATAGTTCTACAAAAATCAATCTAAGTAAACAGTCTAGTTTTTACCATAAGAATAAATAATCTTTGAAAAAATAGGACATATTGACGAAAGGCTGATAGTTGAACGCCATCAAAATGACAGTCCATTGATTGGCATGGCAAAGTACTGGTCAGTCTGCAGAATAAATTGAAAAACAAAATGTCGTTTTTCATTTGTTATGAAAAATAATTATGTAAATTGGAATGTTTGATGACAATAATTTAAATAATTATTTTATGATTAGGAAGACATGAAATTGTAGGTAATACTGCTTTATTTACAAATTTTTATATTTAAATTACGAATGTTTAAAAGCTCTATGTTCAGAATTGTGTTCAAATGGAATAATTTATTGATATTGATTGAAGGTAAGTGTTAAAAATTGATTTAATGTCTATTTAAAACAAATATAGCACGCTTTTATTGAAAACTATTTTAAAATGTTTTATTAAAAACGCTATTCTTTGGAATTTTCGTAAGTTATACTTTTAGCATTGACCAGTCGATGTTACAAATATTTTGGTCAAAGTCAATAATGGGGAGTATTTGGTAAACTGATGTATTCGACACAGTTTTTCCGGTTAATGATAAAAGTATTTAATTACGTTTTACAAATATTAATAAATACAATCCATATTAGCGTAAATGGCACATAGTTACTAGTTATATGTACAGTCGTGATGTATTATACATAGTTAGTTATACATGCTTACTTATTTACAAAAAATACATTCACTAGTTGTCTTTCATCGTGGTTCGAATATTTACATATTTTAAGGTGAGAGTCAGAATTTTAAACACATGTAAAAACTCTTTCCAGACTAAAATGTACTCGAAACGGTTACATAAAGCAAAGCATTTGGCATGCAATTAGAATACATGGTGTAAGAACAATCCAAACACACATCGTACAGAAACTTTACTAATAGAAAAGAAAGAAAACGTATTTATTTGGCTTTAGCCGCAAGTACACACAACAAAATAAGAATAAAATAAAAAATAAGAAACTAAATGATAAATGAATGACTAATGAATTCATTACATCATTTGTGACCCACCAGAATTAAAAAAAAAAAAAACCGGCCAAGTGCGAGTCGGACTCACGCACGAAGGGTTCCGTACCAATTATTATAAAAAAATCACGTTTGTTGTATGGGAGCCCCCCTTAAATATTAATTTTATTCTGTTTTTTGTGTTTGTTATAGCGGCAACAGAAATACATCATCTGTGAAAATTTCAACTGTCTAGCTGTCACGGTTCATGAGATACAGCCTGGTGACAGACAGACGGACAGACGGACAGACGGACACACGGACAGACGGACAGACAGCGAAGTCTTAGTAATAGGGTTCCGTTTTTACCCTTTGGGTACGGAAACCTAAAAACAGTAGTTCCAATAAATATCTTCACAGTGTAACTTATAAACGATGCCATACTGATAATTAGATTTTTTAAATTACCGACCCAAAATGTCAAACCAGAGGGTGTAAAATAATGACCTGAGGGTCCTTGGTAAAAGTTTGTTTCACGATGCTACTTCGAGTTGAAGGAAAATATATTTTGCACTGATGTTAATTCAACAAAGTTCAAAGTGATGACATCAAGCTTTCAGATAGGCTATCTTAGAATAATCGGCTTAGGCAGGCCAAAGGTTAGCGATCAATCATAAGTTAGGGATTAGTTCTCAATAAAGTACTCAATAAATCACAAAGCAGACTAAACTAAATAGAAGTTCTAGAATTATAAGGAAAATTCTGACTCTCATCTATCTTAACCAGTAATGTTATATCTAATACAACATTGAATATTACTTCACGTTAAAGCGTTTCATTGAGCGCTAAATTGAAAACAAAGTATCTAAAATACGTTTATTTTTTTGTAGCTTGAACTAAAATCTTTGGCTTTAAATATTCTTCCATTTTTGATAGTAGATAATGAATGTGAGAAGCAGTAAAGAAAGATTTTCATACTTCAGTTAAGGCTTTGTGGACATAAAAACAAGCACAAAATTTCATTATTCCCAAGGTTGATCAGCGCCATCTAGTTCGTTCATAAAAAGCACTGGAAAATTCCCCATTGAACGTTAAATCGACATTTTAGGTTAGATGATTGATCGTTGGCAGAGCACCTAAAATGCCGTTTCACTAAACAGAATCAATTCGCACCTTTTTGGCTTGTTCAGCTGACTTTTACACTGCGTCATAAACAAAGTGATCTGTAGTACAAATACGTGGCGCCTTGTGTGGGTTGCGTTCAAGCGTTTGTAGAACGAAATGAACGCGACATTCGCATGATCGCTTTGGTGAAGTCGGTCTTAATACAAATACGAAAAAACAGTATTTTATTTAATGCTAACATTATGCAACCAACAATAACAGCATCATAGATATTTTGAAATATAATTAAATTTTCTCTTTTTTTTTTAAATAACAATAATGAAAATGTAAAGTAACAAATAATAATTTGTGATTACATCTTTAACTTATAGTAGAATATTGCAAAACATTAACAAATCATAATATGTATTATTAACATACTTAGGGCATACTTAGTGCATAAACTTCAAACCATTTTCAACAATGTTACTGATAAAAATAACCAAGTATGTCATAATCAAAGAAATTCTTGCCAGTTCAAAAATACAGTTGCAGTTTGTAAGTTTAAGAATTCTTGCATTAAAACGACCGCGATAACTACTTGGAAGACATACCAAAATGAAATTATTGCTCAAAACTTTGACTTGAATGCTTGCACGGTAGGAATACTACATTAGGAAGAAATCACACTTGACTACGCGGAATTGAGCTAGTCTGAAAAAGCAATGAAAGCGAATAAACCGAAACGCACCTCCCTACGTACAAGTCGCGGCACGTAACTCTAGCGCTGAACGAAACGCACCCCCAGACGTACAGGTCGCGGCACGTAACTCTAGCGCTGAATGAAACGTGGAGGGGATAGTTGCGCATGTTATACAACTGGAGAGCCAATCGCCGCAACGCACGCCCCAAGATATTCTTATTTTTACTGCTGCGCAATAACGGCCAGCGCAAGAGTTTCGTGCCGCGACCTGTACACCCGTTGGTTACTGGTTGTCGGCCCCTGACTACCTGTAACAACTGTCAAACCTCTACAAATGACAGTCAGGACAAACCATACAAACGGCTTAACGTGCTTTCAGAGGGTGGTCACCCCACCATCCACGGACCAACAGCAGTAAGCGCTGCTTAAACTTGAAGGTCGTTCCGTGCACCTGTTATCAGCTATTATACAATATTGCTAACTCTCTGGTTACAACGGTGGTCTTACTGCTGATAACGTTATCTTCCAGGCGACCTTATACATCAGTGTCCGGCAAAGAATGGATAACCTTGAAATGGCCCATAGCAGAACCTATGGCCATTCAGAAAAAAATACGAAAAAAAATCTATCTGATTAGAGTTTTCATCCGCAGATGTAGGGCCTGCATAAGAATGGGGGGCCATATTACATTTTTTTGCTTTAGTAATTTTTTCTCCTTGCCTACATTAATAGCAATAATTTACTCACATTTAAGGCAGATACAAATTTGTGAATTGTATCATTATCAAATCTACTTGAAACCGACATTATTTTAAAATTATTGGCCTAGTTGGTTAGTATACATACAACTTTTTTTTTACCCACGATGTTCAAACTTTTTTTAAAAATTAATTCATACTAATTTTCCAAAATAAATAAACTTGCTTACAGCTTGCTACTTATGATCGATTTTTTTTCGTATATTTTTCTAAATGGCCTTAAGTTCTACTCTAAGTAATTTCAAGGTTATTCATTAATTACCGGACACCAATGATAACAAACAGATATGTTATACACCTACAAAACCACCGAAAAAAGTGTGCCGCGGGGCAGAGCCAGCTCACATAGACGCAGTGACGCAGAAGAAAGGAAAAACAGGCCAATTGGCCGGTTTTCGAGTCTTCACAATTGCGCGCTCACAACATATCTGACGAAGAAAATCTGATCTGATCTGATCTGATCTGATCTGATCTGATCTGTCTGATCTGTCTGAAGGTTGACTGGTAGAAAATGCCTATGGCATTAAGTCCGCCTCTGTACTTTGTGTGCTTGAAGTGTTAAATAAATAAATATCTGTATAGTAGAATATCATTGCCAGACACCCTGTATATGACAGTCAGAACAAAATAAAAATAATCAGTGTAATACTGCTTAGGGTCTTCTTTTTAAAAAACCAGTCGAGCTGCAACACTAATTGAATGGATTTGAACAATTTACTGGTTCGAAGGCGGTTTCGAAGGTGAATACAAAAGCCAGACATTTGAATTAGGAACACTTTGTCATCTCTGGAATCTATAAAATCAAGTGAGCATCTATCTTTAATAAAAAAAAACTACCATTTAACGGTATTACTGGCAGTTAATATATTGTCTCCAGTAGTGCATTATCTTCTGCATTAAAAAAAACCATCATTGACATCTAAGCGTTTTGATATTCATAAGTTTTGAATGCATCGCATCCTCCGAAGATTTCCCGATAGAAAACAATAATTATACTATCGGAGATAAACTCAAACATTCAAGCATCCAACATTTTTATAGTTTTCTTTTAAAAAGTTAACATTAACCAGAACAACACACGAACACGGAAGTACTTTGATATGCATCTTGGAAACTATTAATAAACGAACATACATATTACTAAGAATCACAGTAAGGACTAGCTTTTACAATATATTACTAGAAGTTAATGTGGATGTACCAAAAATTGTAGTGTGAATTCCATTTATGTGCTAGAACATACAAAGATGGCAATGCTTTCTACACTTTTTAAGCGCGTCGTTCATATTTTCGTCAGCTTTAATAAAAAAAATCCACTTAAAACATCATTTTCTTTGCCGTATTCTTTCATGACTACCATAAAAATTATGTATGTTTTATTTAAGTCATACTTTTTCCTCAAGATTATAATTCCCCACAACGCGCTTTTATTTTGCATAAATAACTTAATGCTTAATATTTTTCAGAAATATTATTGCATTAATGATGAAATCACATCATGGAGAATCATTTTGTTATTTGACAGTTCCAAGTTATCTTAATAAATTACTTGTTACAGGAAGAAAAATAATACCTTATTCGAACCAGAATGCGCGACATGTTTCACGGTAGAACATTACTACAAAATCCTCCACAACAGAACTGTTTTATAAACTCTGCATTGCTCACCTGAATAGAAAATGATACAAATGCATACAATGATACAATTACTTATCAGTTCAAACTGCAAGCGATTATTGCCTGAACGAACCGATAGTTTAACTAACTATTGAACCGAAATCCTGCCTACAATCCCATTTCCAAGTAACATGGCTTGAGAATTCTAGTACCTCGAGTTAATCCGTTCAAGGCTAGGATATATATTATACGTTCTTGCTATAGTTTCTACGTGTAATATCTTCAAGAAGGCCTACAATCTATCATCGATATCGATGATGAGCAAAAAAGTATTGTATTTACTTAAGCTGCTGAAAAGTTCATGTAATTTTTGTTCAAAGTCATTGCAGGAATACGAAGCACTTTGAAAGCGGGTGCTACTTGTTGAGGCCCTCAGATTTTGTTAAAAGACATCTTTAAAATAAATGACGTTGACGGTCTTAGCGAGTTTTCTGTCCAACGAAAAAGTGAAGAAAGTTTCGAAGTGCCACTGAGAGCGATCGATGTCTTGGAGCGAGATTTTCCGCCAAATACCAGCCTTAATGACAAACTTCAATTGCCCAAGCTTGGCAGGCAATATGGGCAGAGGGTAGGAAACGGTACAGAAGGATAACAATCCATACAGGTTTTTAACTACTTCAATCTGATTGAATCAACTTTGATCTCAGACGTATATTTGGTAGGTACCAATTACTGTAGGAACAGTCCTAATATTTGGTAGTTTGAGGTCAAAATCGATTCTGATTCTGTTCATTCCCCAAATCTTTTTCGTTGTGCCTGTAAATTTAATGAGATGATCCATTACATTTACAATCACAATCTTAAATGAATATCAAAATATCAGAATGATATTGGATAATATCTTGCAATATTCTTGCCTCGTGCATAGAAAATATTCCCGACGATTTTCTAGACGAATAGTTACGTCTATATCTTAATGTTAGTCACATAAATTGTTGTTCTTTTATCGCTAACGCTACATGAGTGAACCGAATTTATGAGCCTCAGTCACGAAACAGACTCGATTCACTGCCGTCCGAGATTGCACGCCGCAATATATTTATTTCAATCGACATCTAAAGGGTGTAAAAGACTCTTCACGAAACCGAAAGGCACTTGTTCTCCCCGTCATTGCGATCAGTTTTTTGTTCTGGTCCATACCTGGGAACCTTCTAGTTACGGAGATATTGGGGGTCAAAGTTCCAACTTTTTCACAAGTTTTTTTTTTAGTACATTTTTTTAATGTAACATTTTTACTTTCATACTTTCAGCACCACCTCACTATTCAATTAATCCATCAGCACAATGTTTTAAGTGCGTCACATTGAGTATTAACAAAAAAACGTGATTTTTCACCCAAAATAAAGTAATTTCCCAGCAAAAATTTTTGCGCAGGGTTACTTAGTTTGATGTACAGAATGCTTGGTTGACGGCTTCGTGAAAAGTCTGTTTACACTCTGTATGTCATCGGTATAAGGTAGACCTTCTGTTTATTAGCTTATAACAAAAGGGTAGTATACTGTTACTCTATTATAATAGTGGTGGAAATTCGATAATGGAAGCTATAAGGTAATGCGCTGAGAAGGTAAGGGTTTCAAGCTTAATCCCATTGAAACGTTGTGGTTTTATCTATTTCCTACACAAACGCATTTTCAGGTGAAGTAACTTGTTTCAAAGCATTGTTTACTGTTACTTGGTTGTAATTTCTGTAGATTTAAACATTAGATGTAGTTTAACGTGTAAGATACAAAAATGTGTCAGCCGTTGCTTCAAAATATTTTGGCTAGGTTTCATGTCATTATAAAAATTCACGGACAATCTCTGGTACATCCACATTTTACCTAATGAAAACATAAGTACAGTCTTTATTTAGACAGTGACCTCTTCAGTAAAGCGACTCTTATCATCTAAATTAATAACTATAGCATGAGTCCTTGCGTGTCCTGATCTGACACCTTTCATAGTCTCAGTACTACCAGGACTTGATTTCAATTCACTGGTCTTATTATTCTCACTCTTATTATTGTAACTGTTACGACTTACTTCTGGTGGTCGGATATCACTACAGTTTGCTTCGCCGGAGATTTTGAATACTCCATTTTGTTTGTCTTCTTTTGTTTCCTCGTTGAGGTCTGTGCGTTTCTTAGGAGAATCAGTCGTGACGTCGGTCTGGCTTTGCTCTGCATTGCTGTTCTCTGTGCTTTTTGTTGGACTGAAAATTTTATGTTTATAGGCAGGAGGGGCTTCGAAAGGCAAGTCCCTACCACTGCTAGAAGATTCCTCAGCAGGTGTGACAGTGCACATTAACCTATCTGCTACAGCACTGAATACTGTGTTCAGTTTCAAAGGCGCTGAATGGTCGGATGGGGGAGGTTTTCTATCGTAAACTGCTGCAGCGTCCTGCATGGCACCAATTCTTCGGGATATGACTGCTCCAGTCCCACATCTCTCTCGAAGCTTTTCTAACTGGTTGCAGATTTTTCTGAACTCCTCCTAATGAAGAAAAAGATTGAATGATAAATATTTTGCTGAAAATTAGCTTTACTCTTAAAAATTAACTGCACCCTAAGAAATAAATGAATTATTACTTATTTTGCGAACACTAATAAAGGTATATTGCACAATAAATCAAAACAGTTGATTTACAGCCTAGATTCAAACTACAATGCCAGAAGTTTTCGGCCGGGCTAAAATAATTAAGTTCTCGTCTGACTTGTCTGGCAGTTTCTGGAAATGGAAAACCAATTTGATACTACAAAGTAGGTGTAGCTTTCTATACAACAGTTTAGTAATTGGATGCTGGACTGGAAATATAATCCTTACCACAGTATCATGAAGTACTTCTGGGACATTAACCTTTCAATGATTTTTCATCTTGCATCTTGCAATTCATTTGTAACCTACCTAAACGTGACCGATTGGAACTTCTTCAGTAATCAGAACCAGCCAATCAGTAATCAAAACACACTAACAATCACAATCCTTTTTAATTAAACATTAATTCAACAAGCGAATGGACGAATTTATTACACAAGACATGATTAATTTCATTCATAACGACAGGTATTGTGATATTGAGTGAGCCACGCAAGAGGGGCTTACAAAGTTTTTTTTTCATACATTCCACGAGTATAATTATCAACATTGCCTGTTTACCTAAACAAAAAAGTTGCCACACTATACAAAAAGAGTAATGCTCACCTCAAGCTCTCTCTCAGTCATATTATCGCAGAACCTCGCGCTGCGATTGGTCGTCATGGTGTAGGTGGACTCAGCGGGCCTCGATCTGAACTTCCCTGTCTTCTCCCGCTCGTCTTTGCCATGCCCCTTGTAAACCATGTAGGCCTGGTAACAGAAATGTTGAAGTTTGCAAATTGATCTGGACATCATCCAAGTAGTGGGTGTCGCAGAACTTTCTGGATTCCTCGAAGTACTAGTGTTTAGTTAAGGTGACCGTGTTAGAATTTTCATAAATCTATCCTTAATATTATAAAGAGGAAAACTTTGTTTGTTTGTTTGTAATAAATAGGCTCAAAAACTACTGGACCGATTTAAAAAGTTCTTTCACCATTCGAAAGCTACATTATCCACGAGTAACATCGGCTATGTAACGGGTAAGTAACGGGGCATGGACACGCTAAATGCTCGGGGTAAGGCTTTAGTAGATTACTTATTTACAACAAACCTAACCCTACTGAACATAGGCTCTGAACCAAACTTCGTAAACAGACGTAGCCAAACAATCATAGACCTCACTCTGGCATCGGAGGGTGCAGCGGCCATCACCACTGGCTGGCAGGTCTCCAAGGAGGCTTCCTGCTCGGACCACAGGTGGATCCGCTTTGACATTCAAGTCTGTGTAACACCAATACTGCCACGGAGAAACCCGCGTAACACTGACCGCGCTGCATACACACGCTTCCTCGAAACCAAACTTGCGTCAACAAACTACGGGATGACCTACGAGGACACGCCGCAGATCGACGAGCGTGTAAGTCATCTCACGAAATCAATGCTAGACAGCTACCACTCATCCTGCCCCGAGACCACTCCGCCCACAACACCAGGGAAACAACCATGGTGGGGAGCGGATCTGGAACGCAAGCGCGGGAAGGTAAGGTCAGCCCTAAACAGAGCCATGAACACCTGTGCTGATGAGGATTGGGACGCGTACTACGCGGCCAAAAAATGCTACAAAAAATGCATCAGGTTCAGGAGCACCACTGGATGGCGAAAATACTGTGGCAGCATCGAATCCTGCCAACAAGCAAACAGGGTAAGGAAGATCCTGGCCCAGCAGAACACGACTGGGCCCGCTGTTCTCCGCAAACCTGACAACACACTTACCACCTCGCCAGAAGAGGCGATGCGCGTCCTTATTGAAACTCACTTCCCAGGCTGCGCTTTTACACAGGCCATCGACTGGATAGAGGTAACCCAAACACCGTCAGAAAACGACTGGCGCTATGCACACAAAGTCATCACGCTGGAAAAACTCCAGTGGGCGATCCAGTGCTTCCATCCTTTCAAGGCAGCTGGTCCGGACGGAATCTTTCCTGCCTTACTGCAGTGGGGCGGGACCTCTGTCGCGAACAGACTGGTACCCATAATGAGAGCGTGTTTGGCATTCAGATACGTTCCAAAAGGATGGAGGGAAGTGAAAGTCATATTCATTCCTAAGCCAGGTAAGAGTGACTATACCAACGCCAAACACCACCGAGCAATCAGCCTAACCTCCTTTCTCCTTAAAACCATGGAGAAAATGTGCGAAAGAGAGCTGAGGGACGGCGTTTTAAAAACTATCCCACTACATACTAACCAACACGCAAACAGCTCGGGTAAGTCCACGGAATCCGCCCTCCATTTAGTGGTCGGCCGGATAGAAGAGGCGATTCATCAGAAGGGCACTTGCCTGGGCACTTTCATAGACATCGAGGGAGCATTCGATAAAACAAACTTTTCCAGCATAAACACCGCGCTCTCTCGTCACGGAGCAGAACAGGTACTGATAGACTGGATTACTAACATGCTAAGTAAACGAGTGGTTCGACTTGAAGGGGAGCAGCAGATGGCCATGATAGCAAGAGGCTGCCCCCAAGGTGGCGTACTATCCCCGCTCCTTTGGAATCTGGTTATAAATGACCTCATTACGAAACTCAACGCGAACCATTTCTACACAATAGGGTATGCCGACGACCTCGCTATCCTCATTTCGGGGAAAGTGACGGGGACAATCTGCGACCTCACTCAACAGGCACTACGCACCGTTGAACGATGGTGCAGAGAGTTCGATCTCTCAGTGAACCCCACGAAAACTGAACTAGTCATGTTTACCCAAAAACGAACACTAGGCCCTTATCGCCTACCCAAACTCTTTGATACAGAACTCCAGTTAGCTAATGAGGTCAAGTATCTGGGAGTCATCCTAGACAGCAAGTTAAACTGGAGCAGCCACTTAGACAATAAAATAAACAGGGCCTGCATTACCTTCTGGCAATGCAGGAGGATGATAGGTAAGAAGTGGGGCTTATCTCCTAAAATTATACTTTGGTTATACAGCGCGGTGATCCGACCTATGATCACGTATGGGGCAGTAATCTGGTGGCCCCGCACCAAACTAACTACAGCCTCCACCAAACTGCAACGCTTGCAAAGGCATGCCTGCATGGCGATCACAGGCTGCATGAGGACTACTCCGACTGCGGCTCTTGAAGCCATGTTGGGGCTGCCACCGCTACATCTGTTCATACAGCAGGAAGCGACAATGACGGCGGTACGCCTCAAAACACTTCAAATCTGGGGTAAGAGAGAAACACAGCACATCGCGGTACTGGAGGGATTCTACAACGACTTCCCCCTGGCGAAAGCAACAAACGATCGGATACCAAAACAATTCGTATTCGATAAAAAATATAAAATCCAGCTCCATGAGGATCACCGCTGCGAGGGATTAAATCCTGCGGAACTGCGGATCTTCACGGATGGATCTAAAACAGGTACTGGCACTGGTGCTGGAGTCTTCTCGGAGGATCTCAACATCCACATAGCCAAACCTCTGGGGACCCACAACACGGTATTTCAGGCAGAATGCATGGGCATTTCCCTGGCGGCATCTGCCATCTTAGCCAGGAAGGTTGTGGACCACTCAATTCGTGTACTCTCAGACAGCATGGCTGTACTGCTAGCACTGAATAACCACACAGTGAACTCTGGGTTAATACACGAGTGTCACCAACGCCTGAACCAGGTTGGTAATCTCAATAATATAACTATCCAATGGATCAAAAGACACAGCGATTCGCGTGGCAATGATGCGGCGGACGAACTCGCTAGAAGGGGATCGAGCACGGCAGCGGTGGGACCCGAACCTATCGTACCACTCCCTTTCGGATACCTACGTACACTGGTAAGGAAACGAACTAGCGAACAACACCACAAGCTGTGGCTGGACCACGGCGAGTGTAGGCAGGCCATGGAAGCACTTCCTGCTATCAATGGCCGCTTCACCAAACGCGCGCTGCGGTGGACCAAACCACAGCTGCGCACAGTTACAGCCGCCGTTACCGGACACGGCTCTTTTAATAAACACCTCTTTGTCTTAGGAGTCACAGACAGCCCCCTGTGCCGTGCCTGCATGGAGGAGGACGAGACAGCAGCCCACGTGCTTCTGCACTGCCCAGTGGTTGCAACATACAGGGCAAAGTACTTTGGTAACCCAGGTACTCTCCGCGAGATAGTCAGCAACAGTGGGGCGTTGCTGGCGTTTCTCGGGGAATTAGGATGGATAGAATAGTTTCCCACCTGCACGCAAAATACGCGCTTCGACGTGGAGTTGCGGACACCAGCCCGTTATACAATACAAATACAATACAACATCGGCTATATTTTATCGCCGTACTCCCACGGGAACGGGAACAACGCGGGTGAAACCGCGGGACGTCAGCTAGTGAAAAATAAAAGCCTAAGGTGCACTAAAAACTTGCAGTCTTGAATAATTCCTGAAACGTTGGATACCTGTATCAAGGCGCGCTGATAAAAACAAAAAAGAAAAGCCATTGTCAACACAAGCGATGTTCATTAGCGAAGTCTCATTTCCTTTTAAAATTCCAACATGTTCGAGTTTGATTTCTTTGAAGTAGAACTTGTGGTGGGTCGTTATAGAGACAAGACTGTATATAAAGATAGGATTTCCGGATGCGGAAAATGAGACGCATTTTGTCTCAACGTTTGGGAACATACAGAAGAGGTTTTATGACAAACGTTGTTGCGACGGATTTTCCTGCTGTTTAGTATGTCATATGCGACCTCTTACGCGTTGATATTATTTAAGAACATAATAATAACATGAAGGAAACTTTTTTTTAAACATTCAATAAATTCTAAGTTTACACAAAGATGCAATTTTACCCAAAAACAGAGAATCCAGAGTCTAAATAAGCCATTCCTTGATGTTTCATTTTCTTTTCTTTAGTTATTTAGGGACATTAATTATGATCACAATTAATGATGATTGGTGGTGTGATGGCAGTGTCGGCCCACAAAATAAACATTGCCCATGAACCTAAACAGATTCTACTCATCGTTGTTGATGCATACAAATTGACGGCTTATAAAGTGTTTGTTTGCTAACACAATCGTGCTTCTATCAGCGACAGCCAAGGAATTTCCTGACTAGAAACAAACAGACTCTAGTAACAGTTCCCGTCTCAAAGGATCAAAAACAAAAGAAGACACAATAAAGAACACGACAACATTTCCTTCTTAACCAGCCAGAAGATAAAACAGCCTCATATAATAACGCGCGGCTTGCAGCAGCTCCGCGGCCCTTGCCAGCTACTTTGGGACCGCGGCCAAATTAACAGCAATAACTGTTCTGCGGCGACGGCTTACTTACTACTTAGGTGGACAGCTGATTATGCTGTTAAGTTTTGTGGACTATATTGGAGTTGATGAGCCTAATTTTGGAAGGTGTGCTGACCATCATTGCTATAATTCTCATATATTCCTGAGTATAGAGAGGTGGGTCCCAGCAATATAATAGCATAGCATCTTTTTCACTCTTATTGGACTATTTTTTTTAGTCAATAAAGTCTCTTCACCTGCTCAAGTCAGTTCCACATCGATAATCATGGTGGTCACTTCCGATAAAGTGAATAAAAATATAAAAATATAAATAAATCAATAGATTTTTTATAAATCGCAAAAACCCACTCATTTCGCACTATTCGGCCTGACTGACGTAACAACCACTTTGTAGTGCAAGCTGATTAGAACTTTATTCTAACAGAATTTCAAATGAAGTTTGAACCACCACAAACAAAGCTCTTTGAAAACCTGCTCAAGTCAGTTCCGCGTCGATAATTTACGGTCACTTCCGATGAAAATTAAGTATCAATCAAACATGTCAAAAACTGATCCAGTTTTGATTAATAATTTGGGAAACTAAACAAAGTTTGAGCCTCAAAGTTTGAACTGAAATTGACGTTTCGTGAAGGTATTAGTGCGAATAAGTATTTTGTACCTCCAATCTAATTATTAGAGCGTAAAACTGGGTAAGGTAGAATCAATTATTGGGCTTATGGCCCAATAACCTTGGGTTATTCGGGTTAGGTGTTAAAGCACGAGTTGCCGTGCCGGGTGTGTTGGTAGAGATTAAAAAGGCTTATAACTTAACAGGCTTTTATTCATTATTATTATTTTACGAATATTAGATAGTAGGTAGCGTTATAATACAGACCATTACAGGTAGGTAAATGTTGGAAGATTTTAATCACATCATATATTATTGTGGGTAGATGTAACTTCTCAATAAACCTATTAATCACTCTACAGATTTAACTTATTTATACTCATAGAAGACACACCGTTTGTTAAAATAAATGCTGTTTTTACTCAAAAGTCCAATTGGATTTGTTATTATAGTCACAATTTGTTGTCTAATCTATCTATGGAGAAAAGAGTACTGCCAACAAATAAAAAAGCACCGAAGTCCCATCACTTTGGCTTTTCAAACGAGATCCTGATGAAACAACTTACACGCTTAACAGTTTACCTGGCAATTGAAATTCTGTAGCGAAACTAATTTCGTTCAGAACTCCTCAGCAATCGGTTTAAAACTTCGTCCACTTTCATGATTCAATATAAACTTTTACAGGGTTTTTTTTCCATTAGCTGTACCCCCGTACGTGGGTACTTACGTTGGGGGAAAGTTGAAAGTGTTAAGAGTTTAGAACTACTTCGGGAATAAAGAGATACACTTGTTGAAGAAAATTAATTTTGAATTTTTCTTGCTAACTCTTTATTAAGGAATAGTGGTGAAGTTTGTGCCGCAGGATGGTGCAGGTTTGTTGGCGAAGTTACCTTATTGTCTGCTTTGAATATTATCGACTTAGCTACTTCGAAAAGCTTTTGATGAATAAACAGCTGAGTGATCTTTGCTTCGCAAAAAATTAGTTCTCAACTTTTTCGTCCCGCTACGCTGTTGCGATATCGCGTCCGGCCAAAATGTGTTTTCTGCGGTCAGAAGACTCGATATCACGTCCTACGACTTCGCGCGGTGCATTTTGACATTTCGAGTGACCGCGAAGGCAAATGTAAAAATTTCTCCCCGCTTTGCCACCGCATGATTTAGATCAATAATTCATAATTTTAATGATTTGAAAGCTTGGAGTGGTATTTTATGAGCTACATTCACATATCCCGTTAATGGTAGTTATATTATTTAAGTCCAACTATTTCTAGTTTTAATGTTATCTCTGCAGACCAGCTTTTAGCCGCAACATAAATATAATTTTACCCTAATGGCTCATTCGTATTAATTTTAAATTAATGACTGCACCAGTCATAAATGCTTAGCATCTATCTATAAGGTTACATAACAGCTTATCCTCAGCATAAGCTATTTTCCAATTAAAATGCGGTAAACAATAATAGTTCCCTTGTGGAATGTAATAACTGTCAAATGGAACAGTGAGTTTTTTACAAGCAATATTGAAAAACTATTTGTGTCAAGGCTCTTGTGTTGAATACATCTTCTCTACCTTTTTAGGTGGTTAAACTGTAAGTTTCTTTTAGCAGTGTCCTCTCATCTGCTAATAAAGAAAAAATAATTCCAGCTGTCAAGATTGTTAAAATGGAAGTATGACAGGTACTGTAAACACATACTTATTTACATATGCTAGCCATACCTGCACTTGTGATTCCTAAGGTAAAGTGTAAAGCTAATCGAGATTTGTAAATTGGTCCAATTTTAGGTATTAACCAAAACATTGAAGATAAAAAGCAATCCTTTATTGGCCTTCTCTCCTTTACGTCGTATTTCCCATTATTGAGGGTCGTGATTACCCTGACGTGGAGTCATCTGTGAATAACCTTACCATTGAATCCCTGCCTATCTCAAGGACGTCCTAATTTGACTTGAATAATATCAAGATATTCGTATAATAACTAGATAACGAGATTCCTAGAGGATCTTACAAAGTTGGGATTACTATTGACACCTCAATACCGTGAGCCTTACATCTAGCACCTGTAATTTAAGTTTTAAACAACAACTACTATCAGGTTTCAGATTCGATAAGTAAGTTGCTTGTTATCAAGTCTGGTGTTATTAAAGATTACATCCTCCTCTGTTTACAGTCTATTTTAATAGGTAATCCTACTTAAGTGTATCTTATGGCGCTAAATGTCAATGTATGGCAAGAATTAATGAAACTTTGATGCGTAATGAACGAATCTTTACTGTGTTAAACACACAGTAATTAATCTTTCCAATATGACTTTCGAATTAATCTTTCCAATGTTTCCAATATGACCCAACTTAAAAACCGATATTCTAAAAATACAATAATTTACACCATTTAAACGGACCGTAGCTGAGAATATCATGTGGGCTATGATCTGTGATATATTTCAAGTCCGTTGGACTTATGCCTATTTCGACCAAGACCCTTTGGTGCATCAAAAATAATTAAGGAAACAATTTTATCTTTATTTTTTTGTTAGCCTGCGTATCCAAGGGTATAAGAGTGGGAGAAGACCAAAGAAACGATGGATAGAGGGAAGAAAGGAAGTGTCTGATGAGATGACGAGGAATAGAGAAGTAATGAAGAAGAAGACACAGAAGTGCCGACCCCAATTTAATTGGGATAAAGGCAAGAAAAACCTCCAATTATATCCTTTCTTTGTATTGCAAATCATTAGGCAAACCTGCAACGATCATCGATTGAGCTCTCCCGATCGAAACTACAGTTCTATTTCTAAAGCCATTCGTTAATTGTCTCTGTGTAAGGGTTGTATTAATTACCTACTTTAAGATCTGTATTACTATAATCTATGCACCTTTGTAACCATTTATATGCACTATCCTATGAAATATAATTCAGTATTACTCGAGCATTCGTTGGTTTCATTTACCATCAACACCGCACCTTACATGGCGACCCTGCCAGAGCTGCTATACGCGCTCCGCGAACTTGATACCATTCGATGTGTTACGAAAAATATTAGTGAAAATGGGACGAGTACTGATTTTTTGGGCCTACGGACTAGACGTCAACGGTACTGTACGAATCATCCACGAAAATGGGCATGCAGCAGTCTAAAGAGGAGACCCTGATCGTTCAAATCGTGATCGATCACCAATGAGATAAATAGGACGACTATGAGGAGATCCCTTTTCCGTCGACGCATGCGGATGGGGGCCACGGAGCAATCTTCAAAAAACTACGAGGAAGAAATAGTAACACCGCACCTTACATCTGAACAAACAACAAAACCCAAGTGAAATCAATTGAATTTACACGCAAAGTTAAACTCGCTCGTAACGACCGCGCCGCTAATAAATTCTATCACTTAACTTTTGGTATACTACATACAAATTGTTACACGTTTCAGCAAAGAGAATTATGTATAAATGTTTGTTTTTCAACCTCAAATATTTTAATAAAGTTAGGCTCGAGGGTTTTGTAACGGTGATCAGTATAAAACTCGATTCAACCTTTAATTGGGGGTAAAGATTGAAAACTGTTTATTTTTATTTTAGAATATGGTTTTTGTTTCTTTTTAGTTGAAAGGGCATCGACTGTCTTTTTATGGACATGCGGTGGGGAGGAACAAATCGCATGTGACTAAAAGAGTGATGGATATTAATGTTGATGGATGGAGAAGGAGAGGAAGACCAAGGAAACGATGGATAGATTGTGTGAGGAATGATATGAAAGAAAAAGGTGTAAATGATAGAGTGACGGTTGACAGAGGTGAATGGAAGCAAAAACATGTTTCGCCGACCCCAAGTAACATGGAACAGGGGGCAGTAAGATGATGATGTATACGGCTCTTGTGCGAATGGGACATTGTGCGAATGGGACATTGTGCGAATGGGACTTTGTGCGAATGGGAAATTCTGCGCCAACGGGACTTTTTTCGAATCGGACATTCTGCGTCAGATCCGTTTCGAAACCTACCTATTCGCTAATACTAAAAGGGGTTGTTCTTTCTATGATGTGTGTTATGAAATTATGAGTGTTATATGGCCACATGTACTTAACTAATGTTATATGTCTGAGTGCTTCTCCATTATGTTTGGTTCTGAAAAAATGTACCTAAGTAAGCCCAACTTTTCCGTAAGAAAGTGTAACATAATTATATGTAATATGTAACATCTCTTGTGTAAGTAATTTGCAATACAGTGCATCTAAAGACAGCTCTATTTGCGATCATTTCATGATTTGTAATCCTAGAGAAAAAGAAAAAACTAAGGTCAAGATTTCCACAATGCACTTTGATATTGCTAAGGGGAAGTCGCGTTTTGTACGTGGTTATATTCAATTGTTCAAGTGATTATTGCTTAGCAAAGTCAAAGTACGGTCTGTGAATCTCGACTTGAGAAGGGATTATAAATAACTATAAAAATATTTAAAATATTCATTTTAACTGTAAATATTCCAAAAACCAGCAACATTCAAGACAAGGTAGACCCCGGCACACACAGGATTATTTGAAAGCACCAAAACAGTGCAGAAAGCACAAATAAGGCAGCGTTTTCGATGTGTCGTGATTATTGTTATCTTTAGACGACTGTATTTTCCAGCTGTTCCCAATGGTTCGTGACGACAGGAAAAAAAATGAATGGTTCTGTTAAATTATCGCAAATAACAGCAAATCGTGCCAAAGTAACTACAATCTACACAGGAATTTTAGGGAGTTTCAGGAATTTTCAAAAAAGATGAAGCTACATTCCAGCTACAAGACAATATAACGGTAAAAGGACTGTATTTGAATATTTGAAAGCGTATATCTCTATGGAATGGGAACGAAACTTCATGGACACTTCTTTTTCTGTTCTTTTTTTACAGGGAAGATACTTTGACTAGGACAACTCACTGACGTCAAGATACATTAGGAACCGTGAGGACGAGAGATCGAGTGCAGAACCAACACAGAGGTACATACATACAGTCTGACCGTAACCTTACCGTGCCTACCTTGCTCCCAAAGATGAAGCACAGCAGAAGGGTCACCGTCAGCTGCGTGTGGCAGAAGAAGATGATGTACAGGAGATCTGGGTTCGCTGGGGACTGGAGGAATAACCTGGAAAGAAGAATTGGTGTTAGAAGATACGTAAAAGTAGTTGCATCTCTGTTAGACTCTTTAGGCGTGATGTTTTGTTTTGATTGGTTGCAGGGGGTCAGTGATTTTGTATGACTAGCGGTTGATAGAGGTGTATGGAAGAAGAAAACAGCTATAGTTGCTGCCAGTTAAGATCGCAATAGCAGTCATTGACCCACCTGTTACATTTATTAAAGTTCTTAACTTTGAAATCCAAAAATAAGTCTGTTTAAATCTTGAATCGTCATCTATTGTGATCTTCAAATTTTTTTCTAATGAAAAACGATACATGGTTCATTTGATTTGGTTCGTACGAAAAGGTATTAAAGAAAGGGCAATGACCGCTATTGCGATCTTAACTGGCAGCAACTATACGCTGACCCTAAATAAATAATGACGATGTGATGGTGAGTAATTTTTAGGATTGCTAATTTATTTGTTAATCAAATCTGTAAGAAACGATGGAACTGCGTAGTAGGAAGCAATAGAGTTAGTCTATGTAACAAATAAGAATAAACAACAAAAATGTTTTACACGAAGCAAGTCAATATCAGAATAATATGACACAAAACAAGAATAATCACATGGAGGTCACTCCACAAGAATCCTAGAACAATACAGTACATCAACACACTGAATGAACAACATCGCAATAACCTACTTTCTATTGCTCTGACGATAAGCAGTTCCCACTAAAACTTTACCCATTCCCAGATTGCTCAGAAAAATTCTAGCTAGACTGACATTTAAAACTATGCACTAGAACTTGGCAATAAATGGCGTCTCACAACACAATCATTGTTTCACCCGGCTCTGATGCAATATCAAATAAAACTGGCCATGAACATGTCGGATCATGCACTGTGAAGGTTCTGTACTAAGTATGAATATTTACCTACGCACAATTATTGTTTTATTGGCCACTAAATAATAAGTTTGCACGTATATCTCGAAAAAAAAAAATTCAAAGTTTTTTACGCGGTTGTAACCAAATATATCTTCTCATCTCTCGAAAACGAATGACTTAAATAGTAAACTCACTGAAAAACATCTTATTACATATAGGTATCTAATCTATTTAGGATCTCATCACAATCAACACGCGGCGGAGTGGATAAGTAACATTCTGACAGACGCACAGACGGTCAGATGGACAAATGAAGACACGAACAGACGTAGGTACGGTCGACCATGCTATTTGGTTTTGGTACATTTTACAATGGACGAGCTCGTGGCTAAATAATAACAGCCGCTCGGGTCGATCTTTAGGTTAAGCCGTGCTTGCCTAGGTTGGTCTGTGGATGGGTGACCACCCTTATATACCGAGTTTCACGTTAAGCTGTTGGTCCCGGCTGTCATTTGTCCATCTTTGATAGTCGTTACAGGTAGTCAGTGACCCAAGAAGTCTGACAACCAGTCTTACCAAAGTGGTATCGTTTTACTCAGTATGAACTGGATTGTGGAGGTCAGATAGGCAGTCGCTCCATGTAAAATACTGATACTCAGCTGCATCCGGTTAGACTGAAAGCCTAGGCAAAAAGGCTAGGCAGATGATGATGACATTTTACAATGTAATTTGCACGTTAAAATGTAAACCAAATAGCTTGGTCGACCGTACATACATGACGAAATAAAATGGGAACCGTTTTTGCTATTTGGCTACGGAACGCTAAAACCCTTTCAAGTACTTCTCCAAGTTGATTTACTAGTGTTCCACTTTCTCAACTAATATTTTAATGTAACTTCGTTTTTGTTACAGCTGCAGTTTTTATCTGCAAAGTTTCCACTGATTGAATCTTATCAAGCACTTTTTCTTTTACGGCTAGCGAACAAGAATGACAAGAATCTATCGCCCGCTCTTGTAGAATTTTTATTTTATTTTTGTTGCTGGATTTATGTTAGACGTGACAGCGAAGATGTTTTTGCTAGACTGAGTGAGTAATTGATCCGTAAAGTTTTGTTTTTATTTACTTCAAGTTTTTTTTCCAAGTTTTAAATTGTAAAAAACAGATGAAACGTGTTCTGATAAAAGCTTTTGCTTTTTGACTAGACTGAGTCCTTGTTTTAAAGTGCTTGTAAATGGTTTACCTAATTGAAAACAAAATGTCTAGTGCGGTTTTCAAATATTTCTATTTTCAATAAAGCTTAGCTAGAAAGTTGTTTTATAGTACCACTAGCTGTTGCCCGCGGCTTCGCCCGCGTGCAGTTCGGTAACTGTCCCACTGAATCTATACTAATATATAAAGCTGAAGAGTTTGTTTGTTTGTTTGTTTGAACGCGCTAATCTCTAGAACTACTGGTCCGATTTGAATGATTCTTTCAGTGTTGGGTAGTCCATTTATCGAGGAAGGCTATAGGCTATATAAGATCACGCTGCGACCAAAAGGAGCGGAGCATAAATGAAAAATATTGCAAAAACGGGGAAAAATGTATTCCTTTTGTGAGCTGTTTCTCTTTTATGTGACGCAGACGAAGTTGCGTGGGTCAGCTAGTCTTACTATATTTATCATCACAATCATCATAATCATCACAATATTTATTATCATTACAATCACCATCACCATCACAGTCACCATCACAATCACCATCACAATCACCATCACAATCACCATCACAATCACCATCACAATCACCATCATAATCATGATCACAATCACTATGATCATTTTAACAATCATTATCATCGTAATCACAACCATTATCATTTTAATCACAATAATCATCATCACAATCTCCATCCTCGTCATCACAATCATGATCATCGTAATCACAATCATTATCATCGTAATCTCAATCATTTTCATCTTAATCACAATCATCATGATCACAAATTCACTATCGCCATCACTATCACAACTAAAATCATTATCACAATCACCATCACTATCACTATCACAATCACAATCACAATCAAAATCACAATCACAATCACAATCACCATCACCATCACAATCACTATCACCATCTCAATCACCATCACAATCACCATCACAATCATCATCACAATCATAATCACCATCACGATCACAATCACTATCATCATTTTAACAATCATTATCATCGTAATCACAACCACTATCATCGTAATTAAAATCATCATCATCACAATCATCGTCATCATTATCTCAATCATCATCATCGTAATCACAATCATTATCATCTGGATCTCAAAATAAATGCTATTTTCGTAATCAGCACACCTGATAATCTCGGTATCGACACCCATATTGATTTTTAGACATTTCAACCCCATCGCACCCCAACAGGGAATGGTAGTATTTCAGGTCTGCCACATTAAATCTTAAAATCGTTGTTTTTGTAATACACCCGACCCAATTCACTATAAAACAATACCTATGTTGAATTTCAGGCTTTGTTACTCCATTTCCCCCTTTTGGGGTTGAATTCTGAAAAATAACTGAAACACAAACGTTAACTCATTTATCGATAGGAGTACTCCTGTTTAGTTTCAAATAAAGTAGTCTAACTAATCTTATTTCCCCACGTAATCTTTGGACTCCCGTTCCAACCCCTAAGGGGGTGAATTTTGAAAAATCCTTTTTTAATGCACCCCTAAACCTCATAAAGAACCTTTGTGCCAAATTTGGAATCTCTAGACTCAGCGGTTTGGGCTGTGCATTGATTTTTATACTTTGCCACCCCATTTCCCACTCTTAGGGGTTGAATTCTGAAAAAACCTGAAACCCGTTTCTACTCATTTATCAACAGGAGCACTCCTGTGAAGTTTCGAATAAAATAGTCTAACTAATCTTGTTTTACCCATAAAAACTTTGGATTCCCGTTTAACCCCCTTAGGGGTTGAATTTTGAAAAATCCTTTTTAAGTGCACCCCTAAACCACATAAGGAACCTACTTGCCAAATTTGGAATCTCTAGACTCAGCGGTTTGGGCTGTGCATTGATTTTTATACTTTGCCACCCCATTTCCCCCTCTTAGGGGTTGAATTCTGAAAAAACCTGAAACCCGTTTCTACTCGTTTATCAATAGGAACACTCCTGTGAAGTTTCGAATAAAATAGTCTAACTAATCTTGTTTCCCCATACAAACTTTGGAGCCCCGTTTAACCCCTTTAGGGGATGTATTTTGAAAAATCCTTTCTTAGTGCACCCCTAGACCACATCAGGAACCTACTTGCCAAATTTGGAATTTGTAGACCCAGCGGTTTGGGCTGTGCGTTGATAGATGAGTCAGTCAGTCAGTCAGTCAGTCAGTCAGTCAGTCAGTCAGTCAGTCAATCAGTCAGTCAGTCAGTCAGTTTCTTCTTTTATATATTTAGATAAAAACTACAACGAGAAGTACTTACTACTGTTTGTTTTGTTATGTAGATACTGGAAATAAATTTTGATCTTTTCAGGCAAACTCCGACCCCGAAAAGTCTTGTAATAGAAAATTAATCAACAACGAAAATGATCTTTAATTCTTGGTAGCGGCCACTTCAAGTGACCAATGAGAAATTCACATTGAATAAAAGACCCAGCCTTTTCTACAAGCCCTACGATATTCAAGTTTCAAAATGGATCCCATAAAGTCTGAACAAAGAGTCAATTATTGAAGAAATCTAGTTCATTCTAAAAGTACTAAATCTTTTTCGCCTTTCCAGGAACATAAATTGCCACCGTTACAGAATTGGATTTTTCTGAAGACAGTTAGACGGTTCATAAATGTTTCAATAAAATTCTGTTCAAGTAAACCCCTTGTGGGATGCAAATTGTACTTAATGACCGAACTTTTTGTGGAATTTTGTTAAAGAGCAAGTGATTGACTATTGAATTTTGATAATACTTTTGATTTGGGACTTTTTGGTGAGATCCTGAATGGTATTTTTATTATTATAAACGATTGATTGTTTTTCGTCACCTTGAGGAGGTACGCGACTTGATAAAAAAACGCTGTAGTGAACAGTTCAATCATTTGAAATAATTATTTAAAATGATATTACGACAATAATACATACGAAATGAATAATTTCAACTATCACAATCTCGGCCCAGGAACGAGAAATTGCATCAAGTAGAAGGCGGTAGAAATGATAGGTTTTTGTTGTTGTTTAGTTCTTACAACTAATAGAGAAGTAGGTATCCGTCGATCCTAAATCAATTTGGTTAAAAAAATATTATCTTCAATCCTGCCCAGGATTGAAGATAATATTTTTTTTTTTTTGTGAAACTACAAAAACTTTACTAATTATTAATGATGGCTTCAAAGACACTATATAACATTAAAATCAGTTATTTGCATATTGTATCAAAGTGAGTGTGACCCCTGTGGAACAAATTGCTTGTGCCAGGAGCGAGAGCCACAATAGTTTAATGAGTTCCGGGCTCTAAACTTTCCGTCGCTAGCTCTAAACTTTGCAAAATATCTCGTTCCAAAATTTTGAGCTAAATTACAGCTCTTGATTAACGATTTAAAGTGAGCTTAAAGTGACTTTATAAAGCTTAAAAACCCTGCAGACCTAATGACCTGATAAAAAGTCCCAAATCCATTACAAAAGGATTTAAGTGCCAATACATATTATGAGTATAGGTCCCTACCTAGTAAGGACAAACAAAATATTATGTAGATGGGTACTTATTTACACACATTATATCCGTCCTGAAGGTAATAGACAAGTGGTAACTGCTTTCAAAGCATTTCGTATTTCTACAACTACTGTCTATCTACTATAATACTTATAATTTTGTACTCCACGCGACTACTGTATGGAACAGGACCCTTAATCTTCCTCCTTATCTTACCCGCTCCAAATAAGCATAAACACTAGTAAGCAGAAAGACAAACTTACATGGATATGTTGAGGAAGACAGAGAGGAGGAATTCATTGTAGATGGCCATGGAGATGAACCGGCTCTCGTTGAACTCTGAAGGCGCCTTCCGCACCATGATGCAGAGGCGGATGCCCCACATCAGGAATATCACCTCCACTGTTGGACAAAATATATTAGGAGTTAATTATAGAGAATGATTAGCTGTTCGTCTTGCCGATATGATGCCCGTTAAGTGGTTTAGGCGTGAAAGGGTAACAAACAAATAAACAAACTTAGTTTCGCATTTATAATATTAGTTAGCCTAAATAAAATGTTACGTTCATACTAGCGTCCTTTGCTTAAATCCTGTTTTGTTCGCGTGCTGCATTTTCCATTTAGCGATACATTTCTGCAATTGTGCAGGTGGACCTTCGGGATTTTTTTAGTGTGAGTTTGTGTCTTTGTGGTAATAAATAAATAAATATCGCTTGACATTACACACAGCGCCATCTAGTGCCACACTAAGCAACGAAGCTTGTGTCGTGGACACCAGATAGTTAATATTGTTATACTACATAAATACTTTTTGTTTGTAAATACTTATTTATTAGGTATACATTTCTATAAACATCCAGACTTGGAAACACATGTCCATGCTCATCACACAAACAATTGCTCCTACCGGGATTCAAACCCTGAACCCTAAGAACGTAAGGCAGCCCACTACCGTTGCGCCATTCGGGTCGTCAAATGAAAACAATGAATAAATTTGTAAACTCGAGATGTAGCTACCACAAAAAACGCGGGAGTACGAATCTCAGGACAAATTTAATGGCAAAGCAAAAACGAATGGCATGGTTGTGTAAATTACTATTTATTTGGTTAGAAAATCCACAATTTTTTAAACCTGTTAATAGTGACCACATGATCACAGGAGCTCCTGGAAAAATAATAACAGCCGCTCAGGTCGATCTTTAGGCAAGCACGGCACACAGGGATGGGTGACCACACTTACATACCGAGTTTCCTCCGTGCCTCGGAAAGCACGTTAAGCTGTTGGTCCCGGCTGTCATTTGTAGATCTTTGACAGTCGTTACAGGTAGTCAGCGGCCCAAAAAGTCTGACAGCCAGCCTTACCAAGGGGTATCGTATTACCCAGTACTAACTGGGTTGTGGAGGTCAGATAGGCAGTCGCTCCGTGTAAAATACTGGTATTTAGCGGCATCCAGTTAGACTGGAAGCCGACCCGAACGTAGTTGGGAAAAGGCTAGGCAGATGATGATGAAATAGTGACCACACACAATTTAAATGCTAACTGTTATTAACAACGCGAATCACATCTCGACACCGTTCGAATTATCTACATCATGCTTAGAGAAACATTAAGGTAGTCTGAAATTTATTGAAATATAGCAAGCTCTATAATTTAACACTATTATAATATCTCACCCCCTAACTTGCTGTGACATGTTAAACCGCTGAATCGTTTACCCCTCTTCACCCGATTTGTTTCACCCCCTAAAGTCCTAAGAGAATTCAAAAGGAAATGATATCTAACCCACTTCACTACAAAGTGCATTTAAGCTTTGTTGAAGTTGATTAAATTAGTAAGTAGTAAGAAGCTAAACAACCAACTTACTTACGGTTTGTAGTTTCACTTCCAGTTTCTGTAAGACTGATCAAGTTTCTGAATTAAAGTTTAGCTGAATGGAAATTCGAATACGGGACTTGTGATGTTGATTAAGGTTTTTGTTTAACATAAGCTTTGTATTTTTATGCAGTCTACCAATTTGATTATTAATACGTGATAATGAAACCCAAGATCGAAATATAGTTATAATATTTGGAGTCTAAAACGCGTCATTATGGAGAGAAACTAGATTGTTAGTGAAAGCAGTGCTGGATTTACACATTTGCCGCCCCAAAGCTATAAAGTTTTTGCCGCTCCTACTGACTTATAAAATTAGATACACTGCTCTCAATAAAGTTAAATACTTTTTATTAGGGAATACCTAATCTAATTTCAATTCTAGATTATTTTCACAACTTTTTGGGTATATTTTTAAGCTAAGAAAAGCAAAGCTTTGTTTTTACTGCACTACTTATAAGGTGTGATTTTTTCCGCCAATTTTGCCGCCCCTCTAATTTTGCCGCCCTAAGCTTCAGCTTCTATGGTAAATCCGGCACTTCGATCAAAATATTTCACATATAATTAGTGCAAAATACTGTTTATTCCCGCTGCCCAGCGCCAATTTGTGTTTCCTATTTGCCTCTAAGAGATGGAGTTAAGGTGTAACTGCAATATTTTCATTTACATAAAATACACACTTACAAATTACAAAATTGATACTAAATAAGTAGGTACTCCAAATAAATTACTTACGCGTTGTAAAAGAGTGGTCCCACCAATCAGTGTTACAAAGGTACGCCTTGAGGTCATCTTTCGTCCTCCCAACGATGACAGCAGGCGGTGCGACCAGCGTGCGTATGGCCAGTAGAACACAGGCCACGCCGACGATCACGCCGATCCGGCGCAGCAGGTACATATCAGAGATCTTCACTGCTTTCGCTGACCGTACTTGGAATATTACTGATATCCTGTTGAAGAGAAATGGAGGTTAGTTTCTTAACGACTTTTAGTCTTAGAACATCTAGGGTCTACATCAGATCAGTGATAAATTTAATATGATGGAAATTTTAGAAACTGGCCGACATTAACTACTAAACAGCTTAAATGTCATCCATCGCTTTAAAAGCGATCACCACTGGTCTAAGTGGCTTTTAATAAGTGCTGAATACAATAAATGTTTGACTATAAAAATACTTACTATGTTGGTCAGAAAATGCTGAGAAAATACTTTAATTACTCATATTAAGTCGTTATATAAATAATCGTTGTCTTAAACATAAGTTTTACAAACACGTAGCTCCCTTCCCTGGTATTCGGATCAGTATCTAGTTCAGTTTACGAGAACGTTCCAGACGACTCATAATCTCATTTATAAACATTACAATCTAAAGTATATTTAATAAATGCACGATCAGTTTCCTTCAACAAAACAGATCCTGTTATGCAAACATTAGATTCAAGTTAAGTAGATTATCATAAATTGGGCCCGTAAACAGATTCCCTTTTATTTACGCATTTTAGAAGAGGGCCCAAAATGTAAAAGACAACTTGATTCTTATCTCGACAAGAGGACAATTTCATTCCGTCCCTATCTAATTAAAAGAAACTTGATCGTAATCTAAAAGTTCAAGCCCAATTATATACTTGAAATGAGTCTCAGATTGAAGATTTAGAAAAAGTTGTTGATATAAAATATATTAAGGGGGCTTATAACGTTTCCAGTGGGTAATAAATTGCTTCTAAGAAAAATGTTCAGCGTTTGGTTGAAAATAAGAAAAGGAGCGGTATCTAAAAGTTTGTTCAAGTTATCAAGAACATGATTAATATTTTTTTTATACGTTAAGGAAAATGTTGAGTATGAATGTAAATGGCTATAAGTGTAGGGGAAGACCAAGGAAACGATGGATGAACTGTGTGAAGGAAGATATAGCTATAGTTGATGCCAGTTAAGATGAGAATAGCGGTTATTGCCCTTTCCCTAATATCTCTTCGTACGAACCGTCATCTGCCTAGCCTTTTCCCAACTATATTGGGGTCGGCTTCCAGTTTTACCGGATGCAGCTGAATACCAGTATTTTACATGGAGCGACTGCCTATCTGACCTCCACAACCCAGTTAGTACCGGGTAATACGATACCCCTTGGTAAGACTGGTTGTCAGACTTATTGGGCCTCTGACTACCTAACGACTGTCAAAGATCTACAAATGACAGCCGGGACCAACGGCTTAACGTGCTTTCCGAGGCACGGAGGGAACCAAAACAAATAAACCATGTATCGTTTTTCGTTACAAAAAATGTTGAAGACCACGATAGATGACGATTCCAGACTTGAACAGGCTTATTTTTGGTTTTCAAAGTTAAGAAGTTTAATAAATGTAGGTGGGTTAATGGCCGCTATTCTCATCTTAACTGGCACCAACTATAGAAAGGAGGTGACTGCTGAAATGACTAGTAATATATACGTATGGACGAAGAAAAGATGCTGCGCCGACCTAAGATAAATTAGGATCATGGTAGGAGAATAATTATGATGTTTATCGTTCCATGTGTGTGTTTCTGCGTGATAACTATCACATTCCCAAATCCTATTCATGTTTCAAAAACATTCCTTTTGGTATGAACATTGTCATCATCATTCATTCATCATTAATTTCAGCTGAAAGACGTCCACTGCTGGACGTAGGCCTCCCCCAAGGGGGGGTTTTGCCATAATCGCCACGCTTGGCAGGCGGGTTGGCGATCGCAGTGCGGTTGTTACAAAAGCACAGAACGCTTCTGCCCATTCTCTGGTAAGTCCCTTAGTCGCCTCTTACGACACCCACGGGAAGACATGGGATGGTGCTATTCTTTACGTCCGACACCATACAGAACCGAAACAACATTGAACTTTGTCAAATAGACGAAAATATGAAACAATGGAATACGAATTTCTTGCAAAATTATACACAGAAATTGGTATTACATAATTAGGATGTTGACATACATACTTCCGTCAAAGTTTCTTTCAATATCCAACTTTCTCACATTTAACTTTTAATAAGTCTGTACCCAATCACATGAATGTCGTTAGCGCACGGTACCCTAATTCAATAAAAACTGATTTCAATTTAAATTAAACAAATTAACAACTTCAGCTTTCGCACTGATGGAAAAACAAAATTGAATTTTGAATTCGAAATTGAAAATTTTCAGTATAGTGGTAGGGTAGGTGGTATGCTTTGTGTGACGTGACCCTAGGCGGGGTGTAAGGTTGATGTCTCAATGGTGACGAGGAAGCGCCTGGCTCTCCACAATTTTATCGCTCAAAAAAAACGTTCAATCGATGTAGGTAGAACGATGGAGGTAGGTCCAGTAAAAGGTTTTTTTTCCTAGCCTGTTCTGTACCACTCCTGCGCAAAGGCCTCCCCCACTTCTTCCATTTCTCGCGAACCCGCGCGTCCTCCTTCCTCCTTGGAACCTGTCTGGTTCGTCCTGCCATCTCCTTCATGGCCTGCCGCAACCCCGTATCACTGTATCAGGGCAACAGTTTCGTGCTATTTTGGCCCACAGTTTGTCCGTAGTAAAAGAGATACATTAATATTAATAATCGATAGCTGACTATTTAAAAAATTATAAACAGCAGACTAGTTAGCTTCCTGGAAAAAAACAACATCTTGTCACCAGCGCAATTTGGCTTTAGAGCCAAATTATCCACAGCCGAGGCGGTGCATAGTCTTACCGATTATGTCTCAGAAGAGCTGGGCAAAGGAAACCAGGTCATGGGAGTCTTCCTTGATTTAGCGAAAGCTTTTGACACTGTCTCTGTTTCTGTGCTTCTAAGGAAATTAGAGGCCATAGGAATAAGGGGCACGCCGCTGACATTACTTGCTGACTACTTAAACGACCGATACCAATGTGTTAGGATTGACAATTTTACGAGCGATGAGCAGAAAAACACTGGATTTGGTGTTCCCCAGGGAAGTATTTTGGGCCCTACCCTATTCCTGGTCTATATTAACGACTTGTGTAACCTAAATATCAAGCACGGCAAAATCATATCATATGCTGACGACACGGCGCTAATATTTACTGCTGAAAACAGTAGCGAACTGTTTGAAAACGCTCAAGTCGGCTTTAATACTGTGACTAATTGGCTTCAAAGCAATTTACTAACACTAAATGCTGACAAGACAAAATACATACACTTCTCCATGCGAAAACCTCCACTGAACACTGCTAACTTCCATGTATATGCCCATCAATGTGATGATAGGTCAGTCAACATGTGCAATTGTCCTTCTATCCACAAAACCAGTAATATTAAATACTTAGGGGTTATAATAGACAACACACTCTCTTTTAGGTATCATATTGAAAGTCTGGTTAAAAGAGTGCGAAAATTAATATTTGTATTTAAAAAAATACGAACTTTTGCAGATTCCAAATTAATCAGACAAGTTTATTTCGCCCTATGTCAATCTATAATTCAATACTGTATCATTTCATGGGGTGGCGCATCAAAAACTATCCTGCTTCCCCTTGAAAGGGCTCAAAGAGCAATTTTAAAGGTAGCAAATTTCCATCCCTTTTACTTTCCCACAGATCAGCTGTATAAATCCTGCAATGTGCTGACTGTGCACCAGCTATTCATTATGCACTTAGTTTTAAAACAGCACACCATGCTCACGTACAATGCTGACAATACTAACAAAAGACGGAAAGATATAGTATGCTTTTCTAATGCAACCTCCAAACATGTCTTTGTGGAAAGATTCTTTTCATTTTTAGGCCCATTTCTGTACAATAGATTAAATAGAAAACTAAGTATATATAAGTTAAACTATTTTAGCTGTAAAAATTCTATTATTACTTTTTTACAACCCATATCCTATGCACAGACAGAAGATTTACTTGTTGTCTGCAAGTAAACTGCTGACATTTGTTTGTTTATTTTCTATGTAAGTCGCAATTTTAGTAATTTATTTTTCTTTCGATGTTAATTTATTTATTTATTTTAAGTAGATAATTATGCACCTCCTAGCCTGAAACACAGGTTCCACCTAGTTCAGGCAATAAGCAACTGTGCTCTATTTTATTTGTTATGATACGTAATTGTAAATGTGCCCCTTTTTATAAATAAACGATTTATTATTATTATTATTATTTACGATGCCAGTGAGAACTTTCTCACCACTAATTCATCGCAGTGACCAGAGCGATAAAAAAAACTAGCTCACCGATGCTCGCTTGTCGAGCAGAAAGCTCGCTGAGAGACTTACGCTAGGTACATAAGCTAACACACATACCAATAAACTAGTCATTTGGTGCGAGCAATCGTCCGTCACACTCGTGCACTTACTCATAGTCTAGTGACAGAAGTATTCGAACCACACACACATAGTACTTGTTTATCACCAACTGGATTGTAGTAATTGCCCCTCGATCCGTTGCAAGTTCTACTCGCTTTTTGTCTCCCTTTCTCGCGTATCGCTAGCGTTGGGATACGTCCCTAAAGATTCTATATATATTTCAAGGACCAGTCCTAATTCCGGATTTCTTCCTTAAGATTTTCATTCCTTAAAAACGGTCCGTTGGATTTTTGGGATACCTGTATAAATAATTTAGCTCTGTTAAGTTTTCACTCTGAAATGGGCTTAACAGTCATATTTTAAAATTATGTTTTGACATGTCGACAAATCGTGAATTTATGTCCTGACAGACAATGCTTGGCAAGGATTTTGCTAAATTCATAACCGGAAGGGGAAGAAATGGGGATAAAAGTTTGTAAGGAAATTCATCATTCTTACTGATGAGAAATCTCATCAAGTACACAGTTTATAGCGACAATAAATATTATCTGATGTCTATTGTTGAAACAAATCAAACACCAAAGAAACAGATTGTTTGCCAAGTATCTTCAAGTATTGCAAACTTCGTGACCTCCTTGTAAAAGTTTATATAGTGTGGGATGTTACACAAAGGCAATATACTATTTTGATCTCCGCGATCAAGGTTATTTTTTACTACCCAACTTACCTTCTAAAATCTTGTTTTTTTTGAAGTGACTAGAAATGTTTTTTTTTTTTGGTTTATCGCCCGGCTAGATACGTAATTTTGTTGTTTGCTCTAACTCATTTTAAACCAGTTAATCTAAGTATGTGTATTCGCCACTACTTACCTCCAAGTCTTCAACATAAGAGCTCCATACGTGAGACAGAACCCAACCTCCCTTAGCCAGACCCTGGCGGTGCAGGTCAGGACCGTGGGTCTTCCATACATGACTAGAGTGGTGCAGTAGATGAGGAGCGCTCCCAGGACTATGACCCTGAGGAGGGCTGGGCTTGCTGCTCTTACGACCTGAGAACAAGATGAAGATGTTGAAAATCAGTTCCACCAAATATTTAAAGCAGTGTTTTTCAACCTTTTTCATGACACGACCCCCCAAAGTATGAAAACATATTGGCGACCCCCGACCCTTCGCTTTTTTTTTCATTTATTTTATTATGTTACAAATATTAAATCCATACATTTTTTTTATTATGTTACAAATATTAAATTCATACAATTTTTTTTTCATTTATTTTATTATGTTACAAATATTAAAACCATACATTTTTTTTTTTCATTTTTTTTATTATGTTACTAATATTAAATCCATACAATTGTCATTTTTTAAACTTTCACGATCAAAACACATTATAATACACACATGTAAACGGGTATTTTCGCGAATTTTTACCCTTAAATAACATTACAACACCCAACACCACCCAACAACACCTTTTAATTAACATTTATGAAGATCAAGTGAGGGTAGTAGAATAAACACCTTCGCTTTGCTGTGGCGGTACCTCCAATACTTCAGTCTTCCCGCGACCACGGATGGTGCAATCCGGTCGAAACGTCGGGCTAATATTAAAGGTAAAAATTCGCGAAAATACCCGTTTACATGTGTATTATACATATTATAATGTGTTAAATCCATACAATTTTTTTATATGCATTTGCATAATTAGGATTCGGATATATTTTTTTAAAATTTTGAATTCGATTTAATTCTCAATGTAGCAAAAACGGATACACGATGGGAGAAATTAGTTAATGACAAACACGCGCAACCTCAATGAGATGGATGAGTACACTAGGTAATAGGTTTTTATTACCCGACTGCGTGAGAAGGAGGGTTATGTTTTTTTTTTGGTAATTTGTATGAACATACAAAATGTTTATATCCTATTTAACGTTTTCTTATTAAATCTATCTTTCTAGGCTTCATTGTTTTGTTTATTGAGGTAGTTTTCGCGACCTCTTGAGACCATAGAAAGGCTTCGAGGCTTCGACCGGCAGGTTGAAAAACACTGATTTAGAGCGTTCAAACAAGAACTATGATTTAGGTACAAGTGGTACGATCAATCACCGTAGAAGTAAAAGTCAAATTGGTTTTCTTGGATAAATTGTGTGATTTTAATGTACAGTGTTATCACGGTATAGTAAGTCAGTGAATCACGATAATTATAATCTAAGAGCTTTGTATTTCTACAATGACGGCGATCGGAATTGTCATAAACGTTTCTGTGGCATATGTCAGTCCCATGTTTGACATTTCCATTAACTTTATCACTGATAGTCCCTCGGGCAGGATAAGTTTCGTTAACTTTCAGTCATTCTTAGCTTATCACTTCATATTTTCCAAGTACAATAACACGAGAATATCCCGAGTTAACATGAATATTTTTTCACGTTTCATGAGCCCCGAAATGTGCTTAAAACTTTCGGAAATGCTGAAAGTTGTATTTTAAATGAGGAAAACTCTGAATATTTTCTGCCGATAATTTGGTTTGGAAAATATTCTGTAGTACCTCAATTTGTGTTGACACCGCTGTGTTGATCGGTAGTCCGTTTTGATGGATGGTTAGGGAAATAAAAAGAGTATCGAAACAGAAAAACGATGTGGCCGCTTGTTTTATGGATTATTTGTATTTTTTTGTGGGAATATTTACGATCGCAATAGGTCTATAGATATAATAGAGTATACTTTTTGTATAAAACAAATTAAAGTCGGCTCTTTGCACTAGGCTGGGTACACTAGATAAAATCTGGTGGTTCAAAGTATTTGAAACCAGGTAGTAAAATGGTGACAAATCTAAATCAACAATTTACTGTGTTTCGAGGCAATATTCCCGGCAGACAGTAAATCCTTCGATATGGGTATCAGACAGCAGTATTTGTCTAACAAAAAATTAAATAGCACCCTACATAAATTCACTCTAAAAACTGCAACGTTCTGAAAACATGCAAGGTCAAACCTTACATGAGTGTTTCAAACTAGTATCTGCATAGGAATTCACCAAGATTTTGGATACCACAGCGAAATACGACACGGAAACATTGTAAGTAGTTACCAGCTTTCCATGTTACCATGTTCTCATAATTTTTGCCCTGTTTTGTTACTTTGGCGTTAGAAAATACCATTTTGGTTGTAAAAATCGTCGTGAATGTGCTCAATGGGCGCACGATTTGCAGCATTTAGTAATGTTGTTACGGAAACTTTTTGGTGTTTAATAGCAAGGCTTTTCCTGTGAGAAACTAGATAGAGATACTAGTTTTGCCTGGGCCATTTTCTATGTGAAAACCTTTCTAATTTTATGCCATTTTGTGTATGTTTTTCAGCTCAAGGTGAAGTAGAAGTTCTAGGTAGCAGGTGGCCTACAATGACGTCTTAAAGCAGGATCGTTTTATTCTTGTTCCAGTGTGGGTAAGAGACAGAGCTATAGAGGACTACTAGCGCCATCTCTTTCCCTCACAGGAATAAAATTAAAACGATCCTGCTTTAAGACGTCATGGTAGGCCACCAGGTCGCAATAATTATTTATTTACATTTGCTTTTTATTTCTACCAGTGGATGCAATGGTGCATTATCAGTAGTTATATTCGCGACAATAGAGAGCTGTGTGACAAGTAAAAACTCAAAATACTTAAGGCGCTGTCAACACCAAAATCGCGCACACTGTCTATTTGTATGGGAGAAAACGAGACGTCACTATCACTGGGCGGCCAGGTTTTAGAAGAAAATAAGATACGTCACGCCATACGTCAAAAAAATGAAGACATAGGACCAATCTTTGCAATTATTTTCTATCGAGCCGATTTCGTCGAAATATGTATTGAGTCCGTCCAAGGTCTTTGAAATATGATCAATATTAACATATATTTTTTTTGCCGTGCTAGAACAAATAGTTTTTCTTAAAAAACTGTGTGTGTTGTCAGCCCCTTAATACAATTCTTCAGGCTCGTTTGCAACCGGCATATGACGCAGATGTATGACCGTGGACGAAACAAAAGTATCATTCAAGGACTGTAGAATGTGGCGTTCTGTGGTTTCTTCGTACCCACATGGGTCATCAGCATTAGGATAAACCAAACACTTTCATATCTAACATAACATTGTCGAATTACATAACTTGGTAACGAACACAGACGGAATTAATACAACTGGGGTACATAAGAGAACTTAAGATATTGATTGAGCAGGTTCGCAAACATTATGAATACTAATTACACAGTACGGTATTTGATAAGTTACCATGTTATCGCTTGAAGGCACCTGAGAGGTTTCTGGTGAAGGTACGCGTATTGAGTTGCTAGATTAATATTGAGCAAGCTCCTTTCTGTATGAAAACTATGGGTGCTCGAATTACTATGTACAGTCTAACAAGCTATTTGTTGGTTTAAAGTTTAACGAACAAATTACATTGTAAAATGTAAACCAATAGCTTGTTCAACCGTACATTGAGTCAGTTTGATTTTAATCTAAAATAAGGTTTTATTGACCAATAAATACGTGTAATATATTTACCCACAGTAGTATATTTTTTTTTTTTCGGATTGTACAAAATAGCTACATAGAAATGTCTTTTTGTATATAAAACGACTATTATGTTTAATATTTGTAGTACTGTACAGATTGTAAATAGTAAATCAATAATTAATTTCATTTCTACACAAGGAAATCATAATAATAAACGATAAACTTAAATACTATACAGTTAATAAAATATATTGTACAGTACAGTAATGCGAATTGCTGCCACCTAAACTAGGCCAAAAGCCTGTGGCTTCGATTAGCTTTTTTTCAAAACATATTGCATCAAATCGGTAAAAAATATGGTTTGCAAAGTTTTGGGGCCCATCACTAACCAAAAAGTTATATCGCCCATTGTTCGTCAGACAATCATAAATACTTATCCCCTTACTTCTTCAAATCCTTTGGGGGGAGGGGGAAGTCATCAATCATGGAAGCCATAACTCGAAGTTATCCGTCACTGCCAAAATCATAATAAGTTTTTCTTTTTGACGTGATTTCTTGAGGCAACGTGTTGGGAACAATTAATTAGTGATGACATAAGAAATTCTAGATTAGATGACTTGGAGTTGAGGGAAATGAAGAAAAAGTAAAGTTTACTAAATATACTTTTTCTTCTACTTTGAATCTTGGATCGTACGGTAGTGAAAACGGTACCAAAGGTGCCAGGAAATGCTGTATTCTGTCAGTGATAATGATGATGCGAATGTCAATAATGGGTTGGTTTGACACATGCCAACAAAAAGTTTATTATGTCAATCTATTTCTATTGGATTCATTGAAAGCAATCTGTGGATGGGATATCCAATTTGTAACAATAGTTCCTCACTAAGTAAGATAACAGTAACGTAAAAGTAGTTGTAGTATCGTAGTAACACTTATTATCTTTTTTGCATAAAAAATTGCTATACAATGTGGCAACACCGCCAGACTCTTGGGGACATAACCAGTTGATAGCGTTGAGGAGGAGTTTTTTGACGCATTTTTTAGTTAATAACCCCCGACCAAAAAGAGGGGTGTTATTATATTTAATTAGTAAATCTATTTAATGTGGAAAATGGTGTCGATTCTGTTGTGCACAAACTAAACTTAATTTAGGCTATTGCTATCTTTTTCTCTAACGAGAAAAAGACGGACGTAATTTAGAGCTGTTAAATTTAGTTGGAACGAATAATATTTCCATACAAATAAAGGGTGCACGTAAAAACATGTCGACTAAAAACACGTTGAAGCGCAAGGCATAAACTAGTTTGACATCTCTAACTTAGTTCATAGCTATAACCGTTCTTTTCTCGCACTGCCTTTTAGTAAAAAATAGCGATAGCCTAAATTAAGGTTAGTTTGTGCACAACAGAATCGACACGATTGTGGTACTAAGTAAAGAAAATCGGAGCTAAAAATCTGATCTCATCATTTAACTATTCCAATTGTCCATTTTTATGTGTGTACTACTAACGCATTAAGTGAAAGTTACCAGAAAACAATGTTTAATTTTAAATCATACTCACCCTAACATGTCCATACTTGATAGTGAAATACACGATGAACGGCAGACAGGATATCACCAGGCAGGCGAGTGCGAAGATGGTGGTCCTCACCACCCAGTTGAGGGCAGCCACGCATGGGGATCCGTCCAGGCAGGCTTCGCAACCCTCGGCGCAGGGGAGGCACTCGAAGGCATCGGGGATGGAGTAGAGGCTGCGTTGGAGCTGGTGGAAGAGAAGTTTATGTCAGCCTAACATCACGCCTTTAATCTCCGGAGGACAAGGCAGAGGTGTGCGTGATAGTATACTAACATTTCGGCAGTTATGTTTAATTCCCATGTAAAAGGTGGCGATAGAACTCGGTTTTGCATGAAGGGTTTTGTAGCACGCTTAAAACTTTCATGCATAATGCTTAATCTAGCGTGTATCTCGAGCCGGTTCGAACTCACTCACGACCTACAACACGGTAAAATTACCACTGTGCTCATTGATAAATAATAAATGATGTTTATTTTGCAAATAGGCTTTTACAAACACCTTTACACGTTATTTTTTTAAACTAGATAGGGCCGGTGTTTCGTACCTGACTACTCTGAGAAGAAACAGCCGAAACAAACTCAGAGGTCAGTCTCTTTTTAAGTCCAGACATAATCTTGCTCAATTCACATGCGGGCTATGCAGATTAGTGTCTGAGGAGGTCTTTTGAAGAAAAAACCACACAGATTTGAGTGGACCTGTCCCGTCAGTTTTGTTTTCGTTACTTAGCTTAGAGTAACGGTATGTGAGCTTTAGACAAATACAGCGATGCCCATTTTGTCATCCTAAGTAGTAACATTATCCCGTCAGCTACTAACGACATACACAGTTCTTAATTCTACGAGTATATTCCTTAAGGGCAGGTAGACCCAATTTTCCCAATTTTACATAACTTTGATTCAATAGGAAACAAAGAAATAGTGATTTTTTAAAGTAAAAAAAAAATAGATATTATAGTTGACTATATTTACTAAGATAATTTGTGGTTCAAAACATGATATCAAAAACTTCACTGGATGAAAAAAAAATCCGAACAAGAGCCTAATTCGAATATTTTTTTATGTTTTTCTTATTTTACTTGAAGAATATGAAAGTTTTACTTCCAAAAAAAATATCTAAGCAAAGTTAATAACATATAGAACAATTATTTGTGGTTAAATTTTGCAAAACAATTTAATCCTTTTAATAATAAATTATTATATAAGAAAACGGCTTGCGCACGTGGATTCAGTCGCCCGCCAGGCCTTGACGAGGTAGGACCTATGTCCCTTTTGCTGGCGCACGGCTGTCCCGCCAATTTATCGAACGATTTATTTAAAGAACGTAGTGTAATTATAACAGTACAGTCTTTTTTAACCGACTTAAAAAAAGGAGGAGGTTTCACAATTTGACCGTAGGATAACTTCGTCGTTTATGAACCGATTTAGATGATTCTTTTTTTGTTGGAAAGAAGATATTCCAAGAGTAGTATCATGACCATGAAACTAGGATCTGATGATGGCATCTCAGAGAAATCGAGGGAAACCTTTGAACATCGTAGTGCGACTAGTGCGTTTGTTTTTTTGTTCATTGAGTATTTTAGAGCACTACTATTTAAAGAAAGTCTGGACTCGATCTGATGATGGAACCCGAAGACAGTCGAGGGCACTCCTCAACGATTCACAATAATTAGCTGGTGTTTGGGCTTGATTAATTTGTATTGATGAGAACTTTACACCTAAATGGGTTGTGGTCATCTTTAGGGGTCTGATGATAAAGACGAAGGACAGTCAAAGGAACTCCTCAACGTTTTACAGTAGCTACCTTGTGTTTGGATTTAATTCATTTCTATTGATGAGAACTTTGCACCCATATGGGTTATAAGTGCCATTAGTTACATTAAGTGCCATTGGTCTGATGATGGAGACCAGAGACAGTCAAGGGAATTCCTCAACGAACGAGTTTACAATCTCAAGAGATAGATTATAATCTAACGGTATTTACAATTTTACGGTGACACATATAACAAATAAAGCATGTGTCGCTTCGTGAGATAAAAACAATGTAAGAAACCTAGTCAAAAAGTAAGTAGGTACAAATTCCCTCGAGAATAGTCTCGTCACAGGTGCGCGTATGCGAACTACTTATAAAAAACATCGAGAAATGTTAATTTAATTTCGACCGTACGCCGAAGGCGTAAAGTACCTACTTCCTCCTTCCATTCGAGTTGTTTATCATCCTTTTGCTTATAGTTTCCTTTGTATTTTTTTGTTAATGTTTTTTGTTCATGCTTTTTGTATGAATTAAAAGATTGTCTAGCGAACAATACTAGACACCGCTAGAGGATTCGCCAATATTTTTTGTGTGTCTGCTAATAGTATGAAAGCACAGCGCAGGCGCCGCATAGGTAGTTAGTTTTGTTTTCGACATTGAAACAGTCAGTTTTGTTTTCGATATTCAAGCAGTCAGTTTCGTTTCGATATAGGAATAGTTAACAGTTCTTTCCGATTATAGTTTCAGCTCAGTTTTTCCAGTATTGTCTGCTTGTAGTGTCTTACCATAGTCATATAGTGTTTCATTTCTTCTCCATCTACAATAATAGTGCAGTATTTTCCAAACCCACCTCTCCGTTCTACGAAGCTAACGTTTACACCCAGAACTTTCGGTACAGGGCGGTTAGTGGCTCAGATTTGGTTCCGTTATAGTTTTTGAATTTCCAAACACGAGTCCACCCGTCTGGTACACAAATAATTGAATAAATTACGACTTGCAGCAATTTGCATTTACAATATCTATTCAAATTAATTTATTAAATGTTAGGTTTTCGCAATTACTACCTATTATAATAAATCAAGCTGACAATTTAATAAAATACGTTGACCTACTGCCTATACGACACGCTTACCTATACTGTGACACTTCGCTCAGCTTTGGGTTCAAGTCGGCGACGCGTGTGCACGACTCGTTTCGCGTAAAGGATGGTAGCGTTAAATACCTACTTTGCTTGGCGCAGACGGCCTTAAAAACATTTATTTTTATACCCTACTGTAAGTAAATCCGACTTAAAACAAAAGCACTTTTCTCCTAATCACCTGAACATAATTTATCCGTCTTTCTTTAGCTCAAAACGTCGTAAGCAAGTCGTTGACACATTTATTTTACTCAAAGAAAACGTACATATATGCGAAGTATTCGTACATCTGCGAATGACGGTAGCGGGTGTATAAGAGATAGCTTTAGGGGATTTATTACTTTAATAACGTGTCGAGACAGAGTTGCTTTATAAGCCGTCATAATATAAAATTTTATAAAAGAGACCTTTTGTAAAATAATAACGTATTTTAATAAACTCGTTTGCGTAAATTATAACAGGACTCAAAGGGATGAAGTATTACATAAGTAGAATAGATGTAGAATTATTTTTTCAGTGAATATTTCGTTTGGGAGTAACTCATAGTTCGTTTTTGAGTGCTGGTTTCAAGTGTTCCATTTTCTAGTAATGTTTTCCATTAATTTGTTCATAGAGGCTCTATAGCTACATCCTCAAAATTTGATATTTTGATTTCATTATTTTTAGGTAATGTCTGCACAACATTTTTGTTATATAACATACTGATATAATCATTATAATTATAACAAAGCTACGCTAACAATAATGGAATGCGGGCTCTTGGAAAAGTTTTCTTTGACACAATACTTCGACTACTACTATACTATACGCGCTGGCCTAGCAAAGAATAAAAGAATAAAGGTCAGGTTATATTGATAGTTACCATTAACTGAGAATCAGCCTATAATATTCCAAGTGGTGTGGTACAGGCCACCTCTCTATGAGAACGATCGTAAGCAGTCGTGATGATAATTCATTATTATAAAAGAAGCGCGTCTGTTTCGGTCCGAACTGACGACCTATTTTAACTTATAACTTCGGACCATTATCATTGGGCCACGACTGATCGAAGGACTCAAACGTAGTCATCAAAAACTTACCAGTAAATGTTTTTCATATTCTTCTTCAATATCGCTACCGTTGTAGTATCGGTTGTCAGCTGTGGTGTTGGGGTAGTAGAACCCTCTGCGGCACACGCATCGGTATGACCCTCGACGGAACCCCAATCCCGGCATTGGGACACACTGAAACAAAGGTTTAGTTGTAATGTCGTTGATGGACTAGAAGACTTCAATTTACGACTTTATAGGCATATGAATAAAGTCTCCGAAAAGGGAATGCCATCCTCAATTATGCTCAAATCATTGCTGATGCTGAAGGTTCAGAGGCATTTTATTTTGTTAAAATTAAAATTAACGCAACTGTTGCAACAATAGCTGTAACTTTAGAACTTAAATACTTCACAGTCTACAGTTACGACGTTCCAACTTTTTAAAAAGAAGCTCAATACTTCTTAATTTAAACGCTTTTTGGTTCAGGATAAAATAAATAATGGTGTCATAAACAGCCGGGTATAAATCTACGCTTTTCAACACGTGGGCGTAAATACACAGAACAAAACTGGGCGATTTATTTATTGGAAACCGACACGCTTTACTACATCGATGTAAAAACCTCAAATCTGTTCATGAAGGTTATGAAATACAACTTATATCAAGCCAATTTGGTTTTTCAATCTTACTTCTATTACCACATTATAAATGCGAAAGCTTGTGAAAATGGATGTATGCGTGAAAGAGTAACAATGTTTGTTGTTCAAAAACTAGTGAATGGATTTGGATGAAATTTAGGATACAGATAGTAGGTATATACAGGTGACTTTCTTATCACTTTCCAAAAAAATGGGTATAATAGTTCACCTATTATACCCATTTTTTTGGAGAAGCAAATGGCATACTTAGATTTTATTGAGCGAAAAAAAAAACTAAAAAATTCGAAATTCAAATCATGCGCGTACTGCGTATGATTTGAAATTCGATATTTTTCATTTTTTTTTTTCAAAATTTCTCTTTCTTTGTCCTAAAATGAAAAGTTTAGTTGAATTTTGTAGCATTTTTTGATGATGAATCAATTTTTTTCTAAGCTGTGGAGAAAAGAAAAAAAACACTACGTATGCCATAAGCTTCTACTCCGTTCACTTAGTATACCCATTTTTTTTGGAAAGTGATAAAAAAGTAATCCGGTATATCCTGAATTAGGTAACATCTAAGATCTTGGTATTACGATCCTGTGGAACAGTTACCGAACTCCACGCAGGCGAAGACGAGGGCATAAGCTAGCTTTATATCAAATTAAAAGCTAATGGTAAAGATGATAAAGTTGCCATTAGGATGAAATTTAATAAAAATTAGCCTTGCTAAGCTTTCCCAAAATAAAGCAAAATAAGCCACTTTTTCTGTAGAAGTCGATTTCTATTGAACCTTGCCCGCTAACCTTCCCTTTAAAAGATTGATATCAAACCAAAACATCCTGTATTTCCTATACCCCAAATAACAGTTTGTCCGTCTATCTCAAAGGAACAATAGATGACGGATATAACCCTATGCCTACATCACGAAATGGATGAGGACCACTTTTTTATCAACGGGATGGACCCCTTGGGGTTCAAGAGGAAATATTGTTTCATCTTACGGTCCAATCATGTCTGAGATAGATTTGGCATTTCATGTTTCTGGATGGACCAATTTTGTAGATGCAATTTTGATTGGATAAGGGCGAGGATTCAAATGGTCTGATTGGCTGGGATTCAGCCGTGTGGTATCCGGCAGAGTAGAATATAACCAACCCATTACACTCACGGGTGTCGTATAAGGCGACTAATGTCTGAGGCAGAACACCTTGCGCCTCCGTAGACCTGAGAATGGGCAGCAGCGTTTTCTGTTAGTCTTTCATCACTGCGATCTCCAATCCGCTTGCCAAGCGTAGCGATTACGGCAAATTCCTCCCATCATAGGAGAGGCTTATGTCCAGCAGTGGACGTTATGGGCTGTTGTTGTTGTTGTTGATTGGCTGGGAACTTGCCTTCTGGCATAATATCATTTCAGTAGCATAAAGGAAAATTGGTGAGGAAATCTAGATTTGTTAGTAGATCGCGGTGGCCATCTTGCAATGAGGTAGCCTGGTGAGCAATGTGCATTTTTTCTTCGTGTAAAAACATCCGTTTGCCCACCGACTTTGCACAGGCTTATTAGTTAACTAGCTGACTCGCGCAACTTCGTCTGCTACACATAATATAGCCTAGAACATGTCATTTTGTGCATTCAATTAGTTTGTGCATTCAATTACGAACCTAAAAACCTTTTAAAATCAATATTGCTTACCTCCCATGACATTTGGCGTGATAATATGTAGCCTAAAGCCTTCCTTGGTTTACTAAGAACATTTTTTGCTGAATTTCAATTCAATCTGTGCAACAGTTTTCGCGTGAAGCCGTACTATACACACAGACAAACAGACAAAAATTCTAAAAAGTCACTTTTTGTCATCAGTTACGTTTTTCTAACAAAAGCCACTTATTATTTCTTGAAAATTCTCAAAGTACAGTTTTTCTTTCGTCACTGTTTTATTTATATGAGACAGTATATAATTCTTCGTTTTAGAATACAGTTGTAAGCAGAAATACTTACGAAAGGTTCCAAACACGTTCCAAAGCAATTTTCTCATAATTATATTCTCTATTCTACTAAGTACTTTTTTTTTTCGTAACTATTCATTTTCAAAAAAAAAGGTAATTGTTATTTCACTAGAAAATTCTCAATTTTGCTTTTGCGAATCTATGCCTGTGACTGTATTCCAAACGTTCTACTATAATGCTAGATTTAGAATAGTAGACAGTTGATCCAGTAGTCAGGGTTAGGACTCAAACTACGATAAATTTCGATATTTCAACCGAGCAATTCGAAGTATTTTCTTATAAGTTCGTGGACGAAAATTCTCAGAATCACAAATACTTAATACCTACTAATATTTCGGTGGAACAGTGATTTTAGGCAGTCCAAGTAGCAATTTTGATTGAAATTATCGTAGCAATATTTATTGATTACAATAATGTTGTACGATAAATGATAAATGATGTTTATTTTGCAAGTAGGTATAATCTTGCTCAATTCACATGAGGACCATGCAGATTAGTGTCTGAGATGGTCTTTTGAAGAAAGAACCACACAGATTTGAGTGGACCTGTCCAGTCAGTGCAAGTATTTGTCAGTTAACGTGTAGCTCGACTTATAACTCAAGGAGCTCAACGAAACGACGAACACACTTTTTACCCAAAGGCCACAAAGAAAACTAAAAAAATGTTTTAAGTTATACTATCTACTCGTATTACTCTAATTTTCTAAAAAAACTCTGTGAGCAAAATCACTGTTACATTATTCCTCCAATAATTAAAATACTTGTTCACAAAATAACAGTTACAAATAAAGTATCAGTTACAAATAACTGTGACTATAATCACGTTGACAGCAAGTGGGCACTCTGCCATTATGCAGATCACATAACAACGGTACAGTCTGATACGCTATTTTAATTTAAAATGAGGATCAGAATCCAGTCAATATCAGATTGAGATAATGAGATTTAAAAGAATCGAGAAATTGGATGCTGCTACTCGTAAATACGTTTAGACTGAAGTTGTTTGCTTTCGGTATTTTTCCCGTTTACTTAATCTTTTAAGATGGTATTTCTTTAATGAATCCTGGAAGGACCTTTGGTATTAGGGACCTATATCTTTTAAACCGATTTTCAGATAAATGTAAAAAATATTTTTGAAAGCTACCTCAGCCGTAAGCTGCTTCCGTAGATGGCGAAATCTCGCCAGTTACCGATTCGATTTATTATATAAAAACAATCTCACTATCATTACTGAAATTAGTATTTTTAGTTCCTTAGACTTAATATCGATTTATCATAAACAAAAACTAGATCAGCCACTCAAGCATTCGTTCAGATCAAGTGCTTGAACTTATGATTTTGTTTTTCTGGGAACCCCAACTATAAGTGTTATTTTCATAGGAATAAGCCGCATTTTTCTTGAATGGTGTCACATTTGACAAAAAAACCGGCCAAGTGCGAGTCAGACTCGCGCACGAAGGGTTCCGTACCATTATATAAACAACATTAGACATAACGGCAAAAAAAACACGTTTGTTGTATGGGAGCCCCCCTTAAATATTAATTTTATTCTGTTTTTAGTATTTGTTGTTATAGCGGCAACAGAAATACATCATCTGTGAAAATTTCAACTGTGTTGCTGTCACGGTTCATGAGATACAGCCTGGTGACAGACAGACGGACAGACAGCGAAGTCTTAGTAATAGGGTTCCGTTTTTACCCTTTGGGTACGGAACCCTAAAAAGCCTGTGTTTGCTACAGGATGATACAAATCGTTCTATTTCTTTTAGGTTTTCTATAAATAGACGTAAACTTGCGAGCCCAAACATCTGACGCCAGACCCAAATCGAAAAGAACAATGCCTGACTTATCTAACATACCCCAGATATTTATGTAACAGAATACTGGAGCGTTCTAAAGTCAGTACGTTTAGAAACGATGTCATATACTTAGGTATACATATTTGAAACGGTGAAGAATAACATCTTGAGGAAACAGAATTATCCAACAACTTAAAAATCGAAGACAAGTCCCATGGAGCCTCCCACCCTGGGAATCCCCCCAGGTAATAGATTGCACTCGAGAAACGACTTAGGAAACTGAGGAAACAGAGCCTTAATTACCACTTAACGAAATATTTAATTTTAAGAACCCAATCAGTCACTGTTTTAAGCTTTCACGGTTTAAAACTTAACTTATATTGTCACTTACGGGATATCTTCCGTGATTATTGTTTACCAACCCGCGATCATGACGCTTGCAATAGCGTCGAAATATCGGGAGCTCAAATCAAATAATAATCACGGAAGATATATCCCGTAAGTGACAACATAAGTTTAACCCAATTAATATGTTCGAATATCTGAAAAAATACAACAAAAATGGTTCACACTTATTCTGCTACACGTTGTATATTTCCAATATATCTTGTATTCTCTAAAACCGAACGGGCATGAGACATACTTCGGCAGATATCCAAAGTGTTCGAACGTGACTTCTGACAATTCTAACCTTAGCTTTCGATTATATTCGAGAGCTTCTATAAACGGTTAGCCTCGCAGACTTCCAATGTCGAGGCAGGTGCTGTTATAGGCAGAAATGTTTTATATATGTATATATAAAACAGACTATTTTCTGCCTATAGGGCTGTATATAGGGGAGCAGCGGTGGCCCAGTGGTGGCGGCCCCGACTTACGAACAGTAAGTCGTGGGTTCGAACCCAGACAGGCGCATTACTTTGTGTAATTTATTTCAACACCGCTGCTCTCAAAACGGTGAAGGAAAACATCGTGAGGAAACCGGCATGTACTAGAACCAAAAATTCGAAGACATGTGACATCTACCAATCCGCACTGGGCCCGCGTGGTGGATTATCGCCCATTCCCTCTCATAGAGAGGAGGCCTGTGTCCCAGCAGTGGGAACATTAATAGGCTGATGATGATGATGATAATATATGTATTTTTTTGTAATTTCTGTTACAAACGAAGCTCCAATAAATATGTCGTAAAAATGATATTTTGACATAAGTGTTAATAGCACAAATTAATGTTGAAGTTGGCTGCAAGTCTTACTGGTTTCGGTGAATACCAGTACCTACTTAACATGGAGTGATTGAGTAATTTTCCTCCAGTATTTAGTCTGGTAAATGAGTGCTCAAAAGGGGTATGTGGTTGGAAAAGTCGAAAGCAGAAAATCTGACTTATGAACTTCGTTTGGACTAGTTAGAAGATAAACATATTAAAAGTCCTGACCCCTCCGAGGTGTGCCCGAGAGGGGGGGGGGGGGGGCAAAGAAGGTCCCGTTTTTTGGTTTTTTGCTTATATCTCGAAAACGATGCGTCGTATAAAATTTTGTTGTACTACATAATAAAACCTCATAAAATTCTCTACAACTTTGTTTGTCACACTTTTTATCTATCTCCAATATTAAAAAAAAAAAAAAAAAGAATTTGCTAAGTTGTAGAGAATTTTATCAGATTTCATTGTGTAGTACAACAAGTATTCGTGCGTACACACCGTTTTCGAGATGCAAACCAAAAACAACGAACGGGACAGAGAATAGGACAATTTTTTAAAAATTGATAGTTTTTCGGAGCTCATACCAATTCAACGATAAGAGATAGATAAAAAATTGGAAAAGCAAAGTTGAAGAAAATTTTATGAAATTTTATTATGTAGTACAACAAAATTTTATACGACGCATCGTTTTCGAGATATAAACAAAAAACCAAAAAACGGGACCTTCTTTGCCCCCCCCCCCTCGGGCTCATCTCGGAGGGGTCAGGACTTTTAATATGTTTATCTTCTAACTAGTCCAAACAAAGTTCATAAGTCAGATTTTCTGCTTTCAACTTTTCCAACCACAATCATTCATTTACCAGACTAATTGGGTAATACAAACAATACTCTTTGGTAAGACTGGCTTTCGTTATTTGGTGAGAAGAGGCGCAACATCGACAAAAGTGGAAGGAGCGAGTGGAAGCCTTTGGCCAAGAGTATAGGACAGTTCAGGCAAAAAAAGACTGGCTTTTGTACCTTCGCGCAGATATAAAATATTTCTCTAATAATAAATAGACAGGATAATTGCTCTTACCCAGCCTGTTCTTAACAACAATAAAACAAATCGTCGCTCTTTAACAACAAAAAAAGTCAATTTCACAGATAACAAGATGACACTACAGATTTTCTCACAGAACTAAAGTAACTTTCAAGGGTATGAAACCTTCTTACCTACCTACCTAGCTATAGAAAAAGGGTTGAAATCATTCATGTTTTGCCTACGATTTGACCCTCACAAAGGGTTCAGTAGCTACATTTAAAACTTTATGTAAAACCCGTGAAGAATAGGGTTACATACAGTTGCAAATCGTAAAACTATTGGTGATCTATCAGCCCCCATAGGATATTAATGTGCGAACTGATTCTTTGATTCGTGCTAAGGTTCAAGGAAATATGACGTTTCATGCTTTGTAGCAAGATTACCAAATCTTCACCAAATTTAAATACGACCATCTCAGGAGTATACTCTTTCAAATAAAAAAATAATTTTGAGAGTCGCTCCACAAATAGAGGGGAAATCGGTGAACATACATGAAATTATACCACACAACTGAAGCAAAAATGTTCATAAAATGATAACTACAGGGCCAAACTATGTTAAATTTTTATGGGACCAAATTGCAACTATTCCGCATCAAACTAAAGAAGAATCACGTAAATCAGATCATAAATCTCAGCGTAATCGGTGTACATACATTTAAAAAAAATACCAATCGAATTGAGAACCTCCTCCTTTTTGAAGTCGATTAAAAATATATATTAAGTTTAACAGGTAAGAAGACCTATCTTTATCTGTCCGTCTATGTAACTGACAACGAGCTTACACTAACATCTAAATGTAATGCGTAAAACTTACCTAAATATTCCTTACAAGACGACGTTGGTATAGTATCTATACTGCCACAAAAAGAATCAGTCAGCAGTCGCTAGTATTTACTCCTTGGTACATAAAAAAAAACAAAATCGTTGCCAAACTTAGCTCTGTGGTTTGTGACTATTTACCTAACTCGGATCAATCAGATTAAGTGTAGCTAGTGCTTCCAAATGGAACTTGCTCTTTTTATTCTGAAAACATACTAACTCGTATGCTATGCTCAAGTGACTTGCGACTTGTAACATTAATTGCGGAGAAATAAAATTACAGAAGTGGCTAAGAGAACGTCAATCTCAAAGTCAAACCATTTACGTTAAAGTGGCCATTAAAAAACACTTTTCAACGTCAAACTTTAACACAAAGGAATTGATTCTACACCCATTCGCAAGGGTGGTTTCGTATGTAGAAGAATGGGCAAGAAATTCCATCGTTACTCTTTTAAAAAGTTTAACAATATTCTGTATCATTAATTTTAAAATTATACGTGGCGCCGATGTACTATGGGGGTCTATTCCGCCCGACCAGTTTAAATTTTTTTCGCTTATATCATGCGGAGGCGCTGAGCCACGCCCGCTTAAAGTTTGGGCCTATTAGGAAAGCGTCAACTTTGGCGCCCAAAATAACAATAACTCTCGATTGGCGGGCGTCGTCAGTGCGCTCGGCCGATTCGGTATCTTTTCATTCATTATTTCTATACAAAGTCAACGGGGCGGGGCTAGAGAGCGTTTCTATGTTGCGAGTGCAAGCAAAAATTAGCTTAGTGGTGGTCAGGCGGGAGTGTCCTCGATAGTACCCAAAATAATCGAAACTAAGACAAAGTTGAACAGTAACACATTAATTAAATATGTTGATCAACACTGGTGCTCACATGATCACAAAATTAAAAATTGCATTCATAGACTATTTTATCAAACATTTCTACAAAACCAAACCAACCAAACAGGTGAAAGCGTGCCTGTCACTTATCGCAAGTCGTATCTTACATGTCCGTGACCGAGGCCTAAAAGAAAACAAAACTTTTAGCCGACGTAATGTGGATTACTCAGCCACAAAATATCTTTATTTACAAACCTAAGATACGAGAAAGTCTGTGTGATACTTTTTGTCAATATCTCAAAGTTCAGACATCAAAACACATAAATTATATTATTGAAGTTGTGTTAAGATAAGTAGGCTGTGTTTGTTGTTACCTTTGCTTCGTAACGAACACTGAAAAGTAGGTGATATGTTTTTAAAACCAGATGTAGTTAAATATTTTAAGGTCTTAAAAATGACAATAGAGTCTGTGAATACCTACTTATAACATTTCAGACGTGAGTCCGCATTAAGAGGAAAGTTTAGCGGTGCTTGGCCCATGAAAACGTTATAATTTGACCCTGAACCTTCCCTGCTAAATAATATTAGAGAAAAAAAAAATACTATCTTATATTTATAACCGTCTTTACCATGTGTGTCGGCCATTTTCGAACGCGTTCAGTTGACATGCCGCAAACATGCACGGCAGCTTTGGTGTGTAGGCTCCATTACACTGATCTTATTAGCACGGGCATTCTATGAATAGTTCTATCATCTGCCTAGCCTTTTCCCAACTATGTTGGGGTCGGCTTCCAGTCTAACCGGATGCAGCTGAATACCAGTATTTTACATGGAGCGACTGCCTATCTGACCTCCACAACCCAGTTAGTACTGGGTAATACGATACCCCTTGGTAAGACTGGTTGTCAGATTTTTTGGGTCACTGACTACCTGTTCTGTATAGTGTCGGTCGTAAAGAATAGCACCATCCCATATCTCCCCGTGGGTGTCGTAAGAGGCGACTAAGGGACTTACCAGAGAATGGGCAGCAGCGTTCTCTGTGCTTTTGTAACAACCGTACTGCGATCGCCAACCCGCCTGCCAAGCGTGGCGATTATGGCAAAAATCCCCCTTTGGGGGAGGCCTTTGTCCAGCAGTGGACGTCTTTCGGCTGAAATGATGATGATGAATGATGTCCTGTAACGACTGTCAAAGATATACAAATGACAGCCGGGACCAACGGCTTAACGTCCTTTCCGAGGCACGGAGGAAACCCGGTATGTAATGGGTGGTCACCTATCCACAGACCAACCTAGGCAAGCACGGCTTAACCTAAAGATCGACCCGAGCGGCTGTTATTATTTAGCCACGGGCTCCTCTATTAATACTTCTATACAGTGTTTAAAAAAATCCATCATGAATCTCGTCGAAAAACACACTATTTTAATAAGCTTTTATTCTTATTTAGTATTTCCTATTTGTGACAGACACCTAAGTATTTTTTCTACAAACACAGATTGGCTGAATAGTTATCTGTTTTCTTGGAAAACTTTTCGATATAAAATGAATGGTAGACAAAAGTCCGCCATTTGTCCGCCACCGATACGGTATCACACTAACAGAATTGGAATAAAAGATTACTTACGTGTTACTTGGAGAGAGCGAATTTGGTGTTTATTGGAAACGTCTGTTTTTGGGTTCGTGGTTAGTTCATGAAGTTTTATCATCGAGAATTTTTGAATGGTAGAAAACCAGTTTGTTTGTTACGCAGTCATGTTGAAATTGTGAATTTTGATGATTAAAATTGTACAGCTAATAAGCTAGGAATGCTGGGCTGTAAAGAAGATGGATGAAAAAAGATTGCATGTAGCGGAGATGAGAATGTTGAGGTGGATGTGTGGTGTGACAGAATAGATAAACTAAGGAATGAGTATCAGGGAATGGGAAACTACAGTACGTTCACAGTTTTTATGTCTTGAGAGCAGCGGTGGCCCAGTAGTGGCTGCCCCAACTTACGAACAGTAAGTCATGGGTTCGAACCCAGGCAGGGGCATTACTTTGTGTAATTTATTTCATCACGACTGGACTGCTCTCAAAACGGTGAAGGAAAACATAGTGAGGAAACCGGCATGTCCTAGAATAAAAATTCGAAGACATGTGACATCTACCAATCCGCACTGGGCCCGCGAGGTGGATTATATAGCCCATTCCCTCTCATAGAGAGGAGGCCTGTGTCCCAGCAGTGGGAACATTAATAGGCTGATGATGATGATGATGTCTTGTGACTGAGACTGTAGCTACATTTAATTTTCATCTTTGTTTCGACAGTTCAAAAGTGCCTGTAATTGGCCTACTTGAAATGGTACTCCCTTATATCTCCTAAAAAATTTTGTCCGAAAATCAGTATCCATAAAACGTTTGCTATAAACTTCAGTTACCATAATGTTCGAAATCCCGAAATTTTGTTTTACATAATTATCTTTATTTCTAAAACTGTTCTGTCATAATATCGAATACTATAATAATTGAATCTTCTAATTTTATATGCCATAAAGTCAATAATCCTAAGTATTATATTATATAATGTGTATTATTCCTAATGTCCATATAAGTGTAATAAATGTTTTGGTCCTAAAACATTTGCTAAAAATTAGGTTTTAGTGACAGAAACGAATCGCTGTAAATCCGACCGCACGCAGTCTTGTCTGCCCTACCCCGAGAGTGTAATTTAAAATCGCGTAGGCGCGGAGGGGCGAGGCGGCCCGCGAGTTGAGGAGCAGGTGGTTGTAACACTCGCCGCCGCTGCTGAGGCTGGCCGGCGAAGCCGGCCAGCAAGCCGAAGCTGCGGTGGTGAGCGTTAAACACATCTGCGACGATAAGCTCGCGTGGGACCGCCGGAGCTCCGCAGCGCCGGAGCCGTGACAGAAACCATGCCTGCTGCATGTTGCTTGCTCGCTTGCATGCTGCATGGTTGCTTGCATACTGTATGCGTGCTTGCATGGTTGCTGCAAGCTTGTTGCATGTTTGCTGCATGCTGCTTGCTCGCTTGCATGGTTGCTTGCATACTGTATGCGTGCTTGCATGCTTGCTGCATGCTTGCTGCATGCTTGCTGCATGTTTGTTTGCATGTTTGCATACTTATTACAGGGAAAAATAAAATCCACATAATTATGTTCACACTCAACTGTTTTATAATGATTCACGGTTTGATTGATTGATTTTCTGCCTTTTAGTGCCTACTTATATGAAATGTATGCCAAAACAAAAGAAGATTCTAACTATGAACTTTCTGCGATATGATGGTTCTACTTTTTAATTCTTACAAATTTCATAAGAGCAATATTGTATAATAATATTATAAATCTATACTAATATTATAAAGAGGAAAACTTTGTTTGTTTGTTTGTAATGAATAGGCTCAAAAACTACTGAACCGATTTAAAAAATTCTTTCACCGTTCGAAAGCTACATTATCCACGAGTAACATAGGCTATATTTTATCCCCGTACTCCCACGGGAACGGGAACTACGCGGGTGAAACCGCGGGACGTCAGCTAGTATTGTATAAAAATGTGTTGTGTTGAGAGAAGTTCATAGCATAGCAAAAGCTAAGTAATACTTACTTTACTGTAGGTACCCGATACACAATCAAGGTACACAATTAAACAATGTTCTGTTCCCTTTTGGGAACGTCTGGGAACATACCGGTTTGTTTTAAAAATATTATTAAGATCTAAACATATTTTTTTTTTAATTTAGGATTTATAACTATTATTGAAAACGATTTTAAGTGTTTTGTATATTATTGATTGTAATATTTATGACAAACGGGTTTAGAGCATATTGTACTTAGGGATTTCAATTTTATGGCATGTGATATTATGTGATATTAAGTTCGGGTAAGTTATCATTAGGACAAATGATGATTAGGACAAAAAAAGTTATGGCACTTTAAATTATGAATAAAAAAGTTAGGTAATACAATAGAGAACCACTTGAAATAAATGCTTTGATTTTGATTTTTGAATTATATTAGAGGAAGTTTGAAAGTTCGCCAGTTACAGAAAAGTTGAAAGGGAATCGACCTGTCTTGGTTTGGGCATGTGATGAGGAAGGAAGAATCGCATGTGAATAAAATAGTGAAGAACAGATCGAGAGGGAGAGGAAGACAAAAGAAAAGATGAATGGATTGTGAAAGGAATGATATGAAGGAAAAAGGAGTAAATGATAGCGTGACGATTGACAAGGGAGAATGGAAAAAAACTTTTTGCGCGACCCCAAATAACATGGATAAGGACAGGACAATTATGAATTGTATACGGCAAGCTAAAACATGCCAAACTAAATTTTGGAATAGAATTTCGTTTTGAAGTTTGAATACTTCAGGAGTAAACAAACTTGAAAACGGTATTATTTTCCTCATTAATTAAATTTTCCCAAAATTTCAAACAAATATAAAACCACTGGAATTTTTCAGAGGGTCACAATGCGCTGCCATGACACTCGAATGCCGGTGGCTTCGATGATTGATTTATTGAATCTGGGAATATTGGACGCCGCCGGTATAAAATTGTACGTGCCAGACGATCAATTTACGAGTCTTTGTGCCAAGTTATATCGAAATGGATGCTCCTATTTCAGGGTTATGGATGACTATAAAACATCCTCATTTTGGTATCTTTACTGTTTATTGATTTTATATTAAGGAAACAGATTGTATCTGGTTTTTATGGACTTGTCCTGGTTTAAGTTGCGAAACTTTCCACTTTTTGCGATATATATTACTTTGTCTTTAGAAGTTTCAATCAGTTTTTTTTATGCAAGACACATTCTATGTTTATTACCCTCTTTTTTATCAATATTTTTTCATATAAACCAAGCGCGTGTACGTCATTCACTCATAGAAACTGACAGCCCGACACAATTCTAACAATTCCTTGTCACATGTCCTATTCCATCATATGCTGTATGACGAATTAAATCAGTTTTTGTATGTTACTGGCAAAACCCGATTTCAGGTCAAACTAGGGTGTCCTAGGGCAAACCTGTTTTACTAGTTTATCGTGTCAGGATACTCTAACCCAAACAAGGCAATTACAATATGTTTAACTTGGATTCGACGTGGTTGGTGACAGTTCTAACCTTATCCATTAAAATGGGGTGCACTAATGATAAATGATATTTATTTTGCAAGTAGGTTTTTACAAACACTTTTAAACGTCATTTTTTTAAAACTAGATAGGGCCGGTGTTTCGTACCTGACTACTCTGAGAAGAAACAGCCGAATGAACTATGATCGTCATTTTTTGTTGAGCATTTATTTCTTAAGCTAAGTAGTCATTTCTATAAATGCCCCCAAAAAAACTTACCGTTACATTTATAAAAAGTAGGTTTGCTCGCAGACAGTTTGCGCTAGGTCGGGTAACAAAATACGAGGGACAAATAGCGTAGCAGACGTCACGGTTTGACGGGATAGGTCTAGAAACGTCTTTCATGGCTCTCAGAACCGAGACGGATCAGTAAACGTAAGAAAAAAATATATTATGTTATTTGTGAAGATTTTCGTATTAACAGAAAAGTTACTCATATTTTTTTGCTGGCTCGATTCAGTCTAAATAGTAAAGGTTGGTTGGAGTGTTGTGTATTTATTGAACCATGAATGATATGACAGGTTTTTCACCACCATTTTTGGGTTTAATATCTGTTTGTTTTTTAATGAAGTACCTAGGCTTGATAAATTGAAACCCTGTTATTGGATTATCTTTTAAACAAAAACTAGGTACCCCTTTTTTTACAAATTTTGATGCCTAAGCCAAGCGTTTTATATTGAACTGATAAGCTCACTCAACTAACTTTACATCAAGGTTTTCACAGCTCCCTAAGAACATTCTGTCAAACGAGTCGTACACAGTCTCAGTTTAAAATTCACGATCGTGCAAACGTGCATGATAGATTGAGTTATGAACCCATTTGCTTTAGCTCTTGGCTACGAGCTACAGGATTAAGCGAATGCGACTCACCAATATTCTAGGTGCGGTAAATCTGAGCGGTGTGGGATCAGAACATCGGAATTTGACTCATAATAAATATATTGTATCTGTCAAAGTCCGGTATCCACAGGTCCGCATCTGGTTCATTCGATTGACTTGCGTAGCACCGGTACCTACCGATGCGATGCAAGTCGGCGTAACAGTAAATACGCGAGTGGTTCACTTGACGCAAGTCGAATCGCAATATTCGCATTCCCCGAGGCCGTAAACCGAGTCTTACTTTAACCAATTTCGGCTACTGACGTCACCCACTTCCAGAATGTCAAGTACCCAACTTTGACTGCTAAGGTCTTATGATAAACATAACCGTGGAAGTGTATCCTGCCCCACATGTGACCCTTTTGCCCTCAAAAACCTGGTCACGTAGAAAATAAACAAAATGAACCACGCATTCCGACCTCCGATACATTATCGTAAAATAAGTTGAAGTTGTTCGCAGAAATACCCGTGTTGGTATATAAAAATGTGAATGGAAAAATGTATTTAAATATATACAAGAGTGCGTTTGAGTGTTTCGGGAAACAGACCTGCTTGACTTGAAATCTTGACAAGTAATATTAATGTTAATTTTTAATTAATTGTATTTGCCTACTTTTTAACGCATTTTCAAGATGCCTTGATTTAATTTATTTATTTTTTCATTAAGATTTAAGCTCTAGAAAATACTTTGAAGTACATACCTAATCTTCGTAACTATCTTAAATAATATTAGTTAATTAATAATCTTATAAGCTACTTAAAGAATAATTGAAACTAAATATTTACAAAAAAGGACTATTTTTTATCAAATAAACCCAATTAATTTAACGACGAAAAACATAATGTCCGTTTTTGAATAACATTCTTTAAGTAAACACTGTTTTAAGCTATCACGGTCGATAACTAAACTTAATAATCACGGAAGATATCTCGTAAGTGACATTTTAAGTTCATTCTTTGAGTACTTTGGTATTAGCATCATTCAAAGTAGATCCAAGAATTTTGGGTAGCTGAAAAGACGATTTGTAAAACTTAGACCTCCATATATAATGAAGACCTAAGTTCAGACGTAGATCCTTATTTGCTAGCCAAGTTGAGTGGGCTTGGAATAAACTAGAAAAATAATATCCTAACCCTAAATCTTGACCTTTTTTGGGTAGGAATCTATTATTTAATATTGGAGCTCAATAATTCGGTCGCAACTTGCTGAAATTAAAAGCGAGAATTCTAGTATGTTATACTGAGATTATTAGGTTCAAAAAGGGCAATTCCAAGACTTATTCTAAATTTAAAAGTTTTGGATAGGTATTTATTTCTTTTTTGTGTGGTTATTGCCTAACCATGTGTCAATGTTTTTATGTCATCCATGGGCTTGCCTCTGACTTGGCTTTTACGTTTATTTATTATTATTTATTTAGTACAGTATTTAAATCCATTAACACTAAATTAAATCCTTTTACTCGGTCTTCTCGCAGAACCTCAAACATTCCAACTACCTATCGTATTCATCATCAGGAAACAAATCCAATCCAGGGTTGGTCTCCACAAGCGCATTTAGCTTCGTAAGCATACGCGGTATAGGGGAAGTGGATCGAGCTACAGTGCGACTAAATTGGACATTACATGCCGTCGGGGATTATCTCTTAGGTATTCTGGTTTGGTTTTGCTCACGAGGTTTTTCCTTACCAAAGCAGAAGATAAGAATGAAAAGAAAAAAAAAGAAAAGAAAAAAAAAGAATAAGTGATAATTGTTTTAAAAAACATGAATCTAAAAATCAGAGGTGCGTGTGCGTGTGTCTGAAATTAGGTCTTAGTTTTAGCCCTTAGCTTCACCCGGTTGGTGGTCGACAATTATCCCAGGGAAGCGTACTATAGGTTAAAAAGTATTCTATGTCCTAATCAAGGTCATGGTCTACCCGTGTGCTAGATTTCATCAAAATCCGTGCACCCTAATGGCTGTACGGATTTTCTTCACGTTATGACACATCACCGTGCAAAACGCAGCGGTAGCCGTTTTTTGTGCAATTTTTTGGAGCCAACTTCTCTTTGTCCAAAAGAAATACCAACTAATAAAAAATACATTAAATTTCTAGAAAATCTTGGCTCTAAAATGGTAGACAAATAGCCACAGAAATGAGAAATAATCATTTATAACATGTGTCTCCTCGTAAAGTAACCATTATTTTGAGTACTAACGAGTAGGCAATTTAATAATGAACATTACGCTATATTTTTATTTTTTTTCAAAATTTGATTTTATAAAGATTTTACTCTAAAATCTGACCGTACTCGATACGTATCTTTTGTGAATGAATGAATATTCAAGGTTATTTGGTCAGGGTACCGTCTTAAGGAAGGCAGACAGTCAGATAAAATGGCCTAAAATGGCCGACAGACCTATCGACGAACGTTACTAGCGTATTTATATTAATAGTATGTAGCATGGTTAAATGCCCTTCCTCACTAAAGCCGTCAATATATTACAAACGATGTATGTATATCGTAAAACCCAAATAAAAGTTTGTAACAAAAATACGCCCTGTATTTGTTCCGATTATTATTTTTTCTTTTTTATTGCTCACCCGATGTGTTTTGACGTAAACGTTCTCTTGTACTAGTTGGGTATATACGGTAATATTTTTGTTTTTACCCTGGTCAACTTTTATCGGTCATATATTGAGGGTAAAAATGAGTGCCTGGGGTCATTTCAGCGAGGTACGGAGAATGTGTTGAAATAATTTGTATTGTACCGAGTGCTGGTTTGGGAGCTTTTATGTTTTATATTTTGGAGCTGAAGTTTTAACAATGGTCTCGAATATAATTGGCGCTGAATAGGCGTTTATTTTTTGTTTATTGACAAATAGAGTGTACGTTGCGGTGCGAATTACCGCGAGACACATGTAACATTACGTAGTTACAAATTTTTTTTTTTTTCGGAAAGGTAACATAACATCACGCCTGTCATCCCAGACGTGTTCGGCAGAAGTGTACCTACCTAATAATAGACCCACATTCCGCCAGTTCTATTGGAGTCCCATGATGTCCCCATGGCGACCCTATTGCCATCAACCCGGCAGAAATCTAAATTTAATGGCTGCTATTAAGAAGTCCTTGATGGAAAAACTTAACAACACTTTGCCCGACCTGGGAATCGAACATCATGCTCAGCAGCCACCCTCGATTCTTTCTGAATATAGTTTTACAGTAATTTAGTTTAAGCCTTTTCCGATTGGACCCCATAATCTAATCTCATTAAGATTTATATAGTTCAAGGATACAGATATTTTTTTCTTCGTATCATCTTTAAATATATTTTATTTCAAATGGTGAAAGAAAACTTCCAAACTGCCTAAGTAGAGACTCACTGAGTTCCTATTATTTTTGTTACTTTTTCGTCCTGTTCAATTGTATTTTTATCTTATTTCTACATCCCAAGAGATCAATACTTCTGTTGGTAGAATTAAATGCTACCAGAAAAAAATAACACCTGATACAGGTATCTTGTCACTTCTCATTATTTTCCTCTATTTTATAGACTATATTAGTTTCTTATTGCCTGAAGTAATTGGCATCGCGTTAAGGTAACTTGATAAATCTAGATTACGTCTCTATTTAGCTAGACACAACCTAGATTCAATCAATCTGACGACCTGAATGGCGCAACGGTAGTGAGGCTGCCTTACGTTCTTAGGGTCCCGGGTTCTAATCCCAGTCGGAGCCGGTCGGTCGGGTTTGTGTGATGAGCATGGACATACATTTGTTTCCGAGTCATGGATGTTTATATGTATGATAAGTATGTATTTACAAACAAAAAGTATCTATGTAGTATATCAAATATCTGGTGTCCACGATACAAGCCTCGTTGCTTAGTGTAGCACGATATGGTGCTATGTGTAATGTCCAGCAATATTTATTTATTTAATCAAGTTCTACAAAACTTTTGAAAGCAGTTCTTTTCGAATAATCGACTGGCAAAGCACAGATGATAGTTCTGTACCTTGTCACAAGATTACGTACGTCTATTACGCTCTACCGCAAGACGGGAGACAGATTGGCAACTGAGAACTTCTAATCTGTGTTATCAAGGCGTTTAACACATCACAGTAAGTGGCTCTAGTTCAAGTTCCGGAGGCAAATTGTAATTAGCGTGTAGTGGGCCAGTGGTAACGACCCTGAGTCACGAGTTTCCTTATGATGTTGTCGTTCATTGTAAAAACAGTGGTGATGACGGAAATGACACAAAGTAAAGTTCTTCTTGAAGAGAAAGTGATGTTATGTACCTATGTCATGTAAATGTATTTGGGTTAGTACCCACGACCGTATACAAGACTTGCCGTAACTACAGGGCCAGCACTGCTACAGTCAGGTCACATGTCAATTTATCTTGTACAAATTCTGCCATTAGTAAGCATTTTCATCATTTATCATCATTATTTCAGCCGAAAGACGTCCACTGCTGGACATAGGCCTCCCCCATTTGCCGCCACATTGACCGGTCCCGTGCGACTCCCATCCAACGGATTCCCGCAACCTTTACCAGGTCATCTGTCCACCTAGTGGGAGGCCTTCTAACGCAACGTCTTCCGGTTCGCGGTCGCCACTCTAGAACTTTTCGGCCCCATCGGCCATCCGTTCGGCGAGCAATTTGCCCTGCCCACTGCCACTTAAGTTTGGCAATTCTTCGGGCTACGTCGGTGACCCTGGTTCTCTTGTCTTCATTTCTGATTCGATCACGCAAAGAAACTCCGAGCATGGCCCTCTCCATTGCCCTTTGGGTGACTTTAAGCCTTCTGATAAGGTCCATTAAAGCATTTTACTACAAAGTAAAAGAACGGCCAGCAAATCCTTATTATTTTTTAACAAAGCCTGTTTCTGGACATTATAGTCCGAACGAGGGTTTTCCGTAAAGGAAATCGATGAAAAAGGAGATTGTATGGGGATTAAGTCCCCCCTTACCCTGTTAACGTGTGTAAGGGATTAAGCGAAGAGCGCGTGAACACATGGTGTTTGATTATATCTTCTCACGGCTTCACGGATTACCTACCCCTTCAGGAAATAATTACGGTTGATCTTTTGTAGATGGTGGATTTTTTTATCAGGAATTTCTTCAAGTTGCTGCCAAGAGTTTGAATTGGGGCCCGAATGATGGCAACAGACTTGGCCCCTTTTTGGAACTTAAACTGGAGAAATCTGGGTGTACGAGTGTACTATTGGCTAACCCTTACTTAACTCCTTGACGACCCTGAGTCACGAGTTTCCTTATGATTTTGTCGTTCATTGTAAAAGCAGTGGTGATTTTATTTTATTTATTTGGGACAAAAACAGTTACACGTTGTAATATTAATAGTTAGCTTAGGTCTAATAGTAAACAAACGCATAACCCACACTATTGTCCACAGAATAATATCGATTTAAAACAAATAAGCAAACGGACGTATACAGAAAGGGACAGGAAGATAAAAATAAAAAAGCTTATAAACCTGAATGGTCACACAGACCAACTCTAGACAGCGCTACCCGTCCAGCTCTAGTTCGTAGTCACCAATCAGATAACAACATAGCATCAGCAAGAAGCAGCCATCGTTAAGGATGACCAGAAAGTAATTCAATAGCTAGATTCGTGATGACAGAAATTACACAAAGTAAAGTGCCTCCTATATGGGACCTATAACTGTAACCTCAAACGGCGCAAATACAATAATTTAATTGGTAATTATGTGTTTGAGCCGTTTGGGGTTGAAACACTAGGGCCATGGGGTCCGAGTGCCCACCTAGTTTTTCGAGAAATCGCCAAACGGTTGGTCGACTCTTCACGTGACCAGAGGGCCTATTTTTTGGCCAAAGAATCAGCATTGCCATCCAACGTGGCAATGCTGCCAGCCTTCTGGGCACTTTTCCTGTTGACAGCGATGTGGACGAATTTTTCGACGCCCTGTAACCCTTTTTGATACTTGTAAATATTTTTATTTCTATTATAGAGTTAGTATGTCATCATCATCATCATTTTAACTATACCATATTACAATTTAAGCTGACATCCCACCAGATAAAATAACTTCCATCAGGAAATATGCATTATGACACATTTTTTTGAAATAAGACTACTTTGTGTACACAGCAGAATGACCACAGTAGAATTTATTTCATTTGTCAAACATTATAATATAAGCATAATCATGATACTCCTCTATCTAGCCTTTATCCGACTTTGTTGGGGTTAGCTTTCAGTCTAACTGGATGTAGCTGAATTTGATACAGTAAATAATTCCAAAAGTCAATTAGTTGCTTTGTAAAACCAGAAACATTTTACTAAAGGATTTATATTTTTAATCCACTTTTGATAAATGAATATCGGTGAAATAGAGTTGAAACGGAACTTCAATAAATTAAATTTAGACTATTGTGTACTATTTTATTTATTTCATGGAATAGTAAACTAAATGGTTGATTCATTTGTGACTGCGGAATGGAATTCGGAGATGAAAATTATGAGGTAAATATTTTTATTAAGTATATGATTTATGAATACATGTAAACCTCTGCACAAAGCCGCTTAAGAGCTTGAGAAGCTAAAAAACAGCGCTTGGATCAATCTTCAGGTTAAGCTGCGCTTGCCTAGGTTGATCTTTGGATGGGTGACCACCCATTACATACAGTTTCTTCCGTGCCTCGGAAAACACAACAAGCAGTTGTTACCAGCTGTCCTTTTTAGATCTTTGATAGTCGATATAGGTAGTCTGTGGCCTGAAAGTTGACAGCCAGTCCTACCAAAGGCATTGCGTATTAACCCGTACTAACTGGGCTGTGGAGGTCAAATAAGCAGTCGCTCCATGTAAAATACTGGTATTCAGCTGCATCTGGTTAGACTGGAAGCCGACCCGAATATAGTCGTGAAAAGGCTCGGTAGATGATGACTCTTGTAACCGCTTGAAACTTATTTATTTTGGTTTGTGTTTGCATCAGTTAAACTGCGGCCAAATCCAACTGACTAGACTCCAGATCAAACGCGGACACCGGACTTCATCTGCCAAGCCTTTTCCCAACTATGTTGGGGTCGGCTTCCAGTCTAACCGGATGCAGCTGAATACCAGTATTTTACATGGAGCGACTGCCTATCTGACCTCCACAACCCAGTTAGTACCGGGTAATACGATACCCCTTGGTAAGACTGGTTGTCAGACTTTTTGGTCCTCTGACTACCTAACGACTGTCAAAGATCTACAAATGTCAGCCGGGACCAACGGCTTAACGTGCTTTCCGAGGCACGGAGGAAACTCGGTATGTAACGGGTGGTCACCCATCCACAGACCAACCTAGGCAAGCGCGGCTTAACCTAACGATCGACCCGAGCGGCTGTTATTATTTAGCCACGAGCTCCTCCAGCGGACACCGGACTTGACAAATACTAAATACTGGAATGTCTCACAAAGTCACGTGACCACAGCCACTCGCAGTAATGTCTGCTTGGTTTGACCGCACCTTTGATGTATTGCATTGATTGGCTACTAAGTATTTCAGTTCGGCAAGAATACTCTAGTAAGTATTGTCAAAATATAATACACTAGCTGTTGCCCGCGACTTCGTTCGGAAGAAATTTAGATGTGTGCTATTCCAGACTATAATCTATCTCTGTGCCAAATTTCATCCAGATTCATTCTGCCGTTCTGGCGTGATTGCGTAACAAACAATTTGTCCAAATTTTCGCATTTGTAACATTCATTTTTTTATTACAAAAAACATTTTATTCATTTATATGATAATTATCAGGAGTGGTATTTCGCTAAGTTATAATAAAAGAAAATAATTGTGTTTCTTTTAATTTGTCGGTAATTTTACTAATCTTTAATTAACTGCTTTAATCTCTAACACAACCTCACTCACCTTTAACGGTCAAGTAATTTAACGTCACTCAAATGTCAAATAGAAAACAATGCCCTCTTGCAGGTCCTTCAGTCCACTTCCAACAGTCCAATAAACTTGTGCAGAGCTATCGTAACTATCGCTGCGATAGGAGAAAGCCACTAGTGAAAGCAATAGAGATACAATCGCTCTTAATCCGATTGTGTGCATTGAGTATCGAGGTATAGAAGTTTGTAGATGCTTTGATTGGATGTAACCTTGTTTGTGAAAGCTAGACGCTTTAGCTAGGTGATACATTTATTCTAGCCGTATGGTATCCGGCAGAGTAGAACAGAACCAACCCATTACACTCACGGGTGTCGTATAAGGCGACTAATGTCTGAGGCAGAACACCTTGCGCCTCCGTAGACCTGAGAATAGGCAGCAGCGTTTTCTGTTAGTCTTTCATCACTGCAATCTAAAATCCGCCTGCCAAGCGTGGACGGCAAATTCCTCCCATCATAGGAGAGGCTTATGTCCAGCAGTGGATGTTATGGGCTGTTGTAGTAGGTGATACATCTTTTTATTCTTTTTGCCATAACTAGTGTCAGTTTTAAGACAGCCCATGGGCCTCTAACTCGACTTTACATGCCGTCGAGAAATATCTCTCAGGTATGCTGGTTTGGTTTCCTAACCAAGTTTTTCTTCACCGAAGCAAGTGATCATTAAAAATCAGAGGCTCGTGTCTTGGGTTCGACTTGGCAGCACAACAGTCATACCATAAAGCTATCACTGCTACAATAAAATTATTATGTGATAAATGAGGTGACATTTAGTTCTGTAAACCAAAGCCTGACCTTGCGCACTAAGAACGAAAATTCGAAGAACCTGATAATTACCAAAAAGTAAAAAAAAAATCTATACGGCGTGTACAAAAAAGGGGTGCTCATATTTCAGGGTGAAATTCAGACCATCACACTGAACAACTTTCTCCATGGGACCACCATCGAAATCGCAAAAAAGATTCAACTGTACATCTCAATATTGAGAAGAAGAAGAAGATTGTAAATTCTTTTTCGTCGTGTCGATTAGTTAGTAGTTTCCTTAAGAGTGAAATAGCTTAGACCAGAAGTCTGCCATCTTAACAGCGTTAGTAGTGGCCTTGGTTAGGTCCCTCAGGACAGGAGGTACCTCCGTATCGGACTAAGTTATACCTCTAGCGGCCCACCAGGACAAGTACGCCATACTTTAGTGGTAAAAATCATTTACGGTGACTTCTTATTCTCAGTCGTGCTTGCCTAGGTTGGTCTGTGGATGGGTGACCACCCATTACATAACGGGTTTTCTCCGTGCCTCGGAAAACACGTTAAGCCGTTGGTCCCGGCTGTCATTTGCAGATCTTTGACAGTCATTACAGGTAGGCAGCGGCCCAAAAAGTCTGACAACCAGTCTTACCAAGGGGTATCATATTACCGAGTACTAACTGGGTTGTGGGGGTCAGATAGGCCGTCTCTCCTTGTAAAATACAGGTATTCAGATGCATTCGGTTAGACTGGAAGCCGACCCCAACATAGTTGGGAAAAGGCTAGACAGATGATGATGATGACTTCTTATTCTATTTGCAACTCAGTACGATGGTAGGCCAACTAACATAACATAACATCACGCCTTGTAATCCCTAAAAGGTTCTAACCTTTTTGACAGAGCCTTTTTTTTTGACAGAGGTGTACTGTCGAGGACACTCGCGCCTGACCACCACTAAGCTCATTTTTGCTTGCACTCGCAACATAAAAACGCTCTCTAGCCCCGCCCCGTTGACTTTGTGTAGAAAAAATGAATGAAAAGATACCGAATCGGCCGAGCGCACTGACGACGCACGCCAAACGAGAGTTATTGTTATTTTGCGCGCCAAAGTTGACGCTTTCCTAATGGGCCCAAACTTTAAGGGGGCCTGGCTCAGCGCTTCCGCATGACATAAGCGAAAAAAATTTAAAATGGTCAGGCGGAAAAGACCCCCATAGTACCTAATAGTAATCCTCATTTTACCAGTTATATTTAATTCCCATTTAATATGGGGCAAGCCTATTGCCATCAACCGGGCACAAATTCAGGAATTGAACACAGGACCTCTTGGTCTGCAGTCGCGCTCGGGACCACCATACCAACGAGGCAGCCCAATTCAATGACAAAGTATTACCAACGACGACACAGTGACATGCCGAATGTACATAACTTTATGTATAAAACTGGTTTTAAAAACTTCTTTTTACTTTTTTACATCGAAGGCTTACAGACTAATCATGTTATATTATACTTAAATTGCTAATAACAAGCCTCCACAGACAAATACAAAAGTTATTAGTTCCATAGAGCAAAAGTTACTTCCTAAATTATATAAATCACAGACTTTCAATACAAAACAAAAAATCTAATACTATAGTCATAATTATTAACTATTTAAAAATAAAAATAAATTGGTTTATTTTATTCAATTGTTATTAATCTAAGTGTCTCCTGTACAAAAAATGGTTTCGCGAAGAGTCTCCTTACTGTGCTTGCATTGGTGCAGAATAGGTCAATACCGAAAAAAACACTCGTTTGGATCACGAGAATTGAAAAAAAACATCCGTTGATGAATACAGCCAATCTGGCTAATAACCTCGTGATAACAGAGAATCTATTGGCGCAATTTCTTTTGAAACATCACTTTGTAATTAATTCTGTTTATTTAAAACTAAGGCTTCAATTTTTAGAGTAAACCTTCAGGATAGCTTAATGATAGACTAACCTCGTTAGCGAACTTGTTTTTTTCAACAGATAACTTATACACACATCAAAAGTGTCTAGGGATCAAGCATTTTTATGCGGATTTCTTGAGATTGAGATGTGGCTTTGTAATAAATTTATGATTTTATAAATTTATATGGATCCTTTTTGGTGCATTTCATAATTTGAATCAGGAACTCTCAATCAAATTCGAGTAAAAGATGAAAATAAGCTGTCAATATTTTCCCTATAAAAACATACAACGCATTGAAGACATTATTAGTGCTACTGTTTCCCTACTACTGATTAAAACCAACGTTATTATGGAGCGGCGACGTCATTTAAGCAGGGAAGAAATGCTCAGAGCCGTGGGAATGATAGAAGCTGGTTCCCGGCAACGTACTGTAGCTTTAGCTCTGAATACAAGTCAGAGTGTTATCAGTCGACTTTGGACACGTTACCGAAGCACTGGTACCGTGGCTGAGCGCCATGGAGGACGGTATCGCTGCACCACACGGAGACAAGACCGATACATTCAAATCTTAACTCGAAGAGCTCCAACAATAACCGCCATGATGTTAGCCGTGAGGCTTCATCACTCTTCAGGGAACTTAATTAGCGACCAAACAGTCAGAAACCGCTTGCATGAAGTGAACCTTCATTCCCGAAGACCGCTACGGGTACCACCTATAGCAATGCACAATCGTAGGATTCGATATCAATGGGCTCTTGAACACAGAAATTGGGCAGAAGAACAATGGCGTTTCGTGTGCTTTTCTGATGAGTCTCGTTTTGGTATGAGACCGGATACAAGACGTATACGACACTGGAGAACCCCTGGACGCCAACAGCGATTAAAATCCTGCCAGGAAGTCCATCCTTATAGTGGTGGAACCATCATGGTATGGGCGGGTATTTGGATCGGCGGAAGAACTGAGTTGATTTGGATCAGAGGCAACTCAACGCTCAAATTTATGCTGAGACGATTGTATCAGACGTCATCGTTCCTCTACAAGTGCAAATCGGTCCCTTATTTCAGTTAATGCATGATAATGCACGACCGCACACCGCAAGAGTTGTAAGACAGACTCTCGCCGCAGCTAACATCAATGTCCTGCCCTGGCCTGCTCAGTCGCCAGACTTGAACCCGATTGAGCATGCATGGGATATGCTACAGAGAAGAGCTCTGCCGAATATGGAGGGTATCCAGTCGCAAGAAGACCTTTTTTTGTTGTTGCAACGAACATGGGCGGCCATTCCACAGCGTGATTTGGATGAACTCATTTTGAGTATGCCAAACCGATGTTCTTGTGTTGTTAGTGTTCGCGGTAGAAACACGGATTATTAATTGTTTAAGTTACCCAATAAAATTTTAAAGAAAACTGTGTTTTCAGTCATTTTTTCGAACTTTAATGTTAGTGGTTCAAATGTCAAAAATCCCTTTATTAGGAAAATGGCAAATTTCTTTATTAATGCAAAGGTGACTTGTTTTATCGTTACTGTGACAAACGAAAACACTTTATTTGATGAATCCTTAAAGAAAATTTTAATTAATATCAATCAGGAGAAAAGTTATTGCAAAAATATATGTTGATCCCTAGATACTTTTGATGTGTGTAATTGACACCAAAGATAATAATTAGAATACTCGAGAAAAAGATGACTGCCCTATTGGTGTAGTGGTTGCAAGTCCTAGTGCTGAGCCCGAAGTCCTGAGTTGGATTCCAAGGTCGGGCAAAGTGTTGTTGGAATCCTTAGAAACAGTCCGGTGTCAGGATTTGTGTCTGGTTGATGTCAAAAGGCTCGCCGTCTATTACTCCGGACTTAAATGTAACTTGCGAATAGGCTTGTATCCTGAAAACATCTAATTAGTCCGTCAGTTAGATTATCAAAAAATATTTGACACGTATTTTTTCTTTTGTCACGTAAACCAAAATTGCCGAAGAAACGACTTTTTTAAAATACTCAATACATCACGCCGTGCTATAATTTTAAGTGCGTTGTGACGTCACGAGCCCCCACTCCCGAGTTTTGATGCGTTTTATCTTTGTCAATATTCATTGAATTACAAAAACAAAAAATACATGTCCATTATTTTCCAATATTCTAACTGACAGACTAAATAGATTTGAAATTTATTAATGGTGGAAACTAGCCTACTGTGGAAGAACCTGGTCTACTATAGGTTTATATAGAATATATATAATATAAAGAATTGTTCAAATCAGCAGAGGAAATAAGTTCTCGAAGTCGCCGTGATCAATACAGACTTGTACTAGATGAGCTCTATAAGTTAACAAAATATAATAAAAGTTGTTTGGCTATGTGTGTACGTATTTATAATAAATTACCAAATGTATTTTTAAATTATATAAATGGCTGAATAAAAATAATTTCTATAATATTAAGAATTTTTTTGAATATAAATAACAATGTTTATAAACTCTAATTTGTTTATTGGTTGAAATTTGCATGCTTTAATTTTTAAGCAAAACATGTATGATCTTTTATGCTTTAATAACACCTATGTATACCATGTTTTTCGCAATAAATTATTATCTTATCTTATCTTTAACTCTGCCTTGACCTTCGGGATTGCTAGCATGGTATGGTGGTATGATACGTGAAAATAATAATCCTCGTCAAAAATACAAATTGTTTGGTACACAGAAGTAATCACGAAAGTGTGGTAAAAGAAACTATGTAGTTTCCAAACAGCAATATCTCACAATATTGCTACAATAGCTCGGAAGCACTGTCAACATGAAAATATATATGCACAAACTAAACCCAAAGTAAAAACAGAATAGTTTTTAAAAACTCAGCACTTTTCGTATCAGGTGCAGTTTTCACCGTGACCTGTTAGAATTGCAAGAAGTTTCCACCTTTTTGGATGATTTCCAATGTACCGCGGTTGTATTGCATGCAAAACTTTGAAATGTATTCAAAGGTGCAAAACATGAAATGTAAAAATGGCCTGTCTTGCAAATTGGGGCGCCCGTTTAAAAAGTCCGATAAAATACGAGTTCCTTCCTTTTCCTATTTCTTTGACTTAAGCTAGCTTTAACTTCTGCATATAGGCAATATTACGGTTAATGGTACACCAGAAGTGACCTCAACTGCTTCTGAGAATTTTGTGATATTCTCGGAGGCCAAGACGAAGAGACATTGTATTGATAACGCAGGGAGTGAGTGACATAAGCTACCGAAAAGTTTATGTTCGTCTTGTTGAAGTGATCATCTAAAACTATTTCCACTTGTCTACTCTTTCACCCTCTAGTAGGCTTGCGTATATTGCGTAGGTAGTAAATAAGTATTATTATAGCTACCCTTTACTTAAAATATGTAATCAAAAGAAAACATTGAGTGGGCGTACTTTCGGCTGTCTTAATTTTCAAATTATGATTAGTACCTATTTTAAGATCTTATTTTTATCCTATTTTAAGAGGAAAGGACGCTCGACGATCGACGATCGATTATTAATTGCCTACAATAATTTTGAATACACTACTACCTGTCCGAGTACAATCGTGACCGATTTGAACCGTGAGTTTATTCGTGATCCTTATATTTTGTAGAGTATTGCTGGTGAAGCCTACAGTGTAAATCCCAGTCATTTTTCTAGTACTAACTTTTTTTTTTCGGGTGGGCAATCATCAAATGACTCCTCCCGCTCTGGGCGGAGCAGGAGGGAGTGTCAGACTTTTACTGACTTAAACCCATCCATGTTCCTTCATCGCCCTTTGTGTTCCGGGGCCACGGTATCTCTTTCGAACAGTCCCTCAGCCCATTCTCGTAGTACCTTGGAGAAAGTTATTTTGGACCGGAGTTTTGTATAGTTTCCAAACTCAACGTACCCACGACCCATTACGACCTGTTCAGGACTACAGGCGACTTGAATCAAGCAGCTTGATTCAAGCTACACGCGCGTGCTTTATTTGTTTCGTAGACATTGTCGCTACATGCATGTATTTCGTGGCCAAACACGGTGGCAAGCACTACGACAGTGTCTGTATTTGACGAGGCCACTATTCCCAATGTAATCAAAACACCAGTTCCTCTATAACCAAACACACTAGAGACATCCGTTTGAGAAGCAGCGCAGTATCGTCAATCCTATTTATGGCATGTTTGGTCTCTGTCCCTAGCGGCCACTTCGGCCGGCCATCGTATGCACAGGCGCACACAGTGGCCCTTGTTTGCCCAGCAAACATTTAATGGACAGAATTGATGTGTTCCGGAGAATTTTGTGTGAGTTGCCGTCTTGTATTGGTCCTCTATGCATCTTTGAGCATTGGGTCATCTAGTATTCTCAAAGGAATGTATGTTGCTTTGCTGTGTGTAAGTTTAGTTCACGTTGGGTAGTTATTCGAAACATAAATCGATGTTTTCGGACTAGTTTTCATGCTCCTAAATTTAACGTTTTTGCTACTTGCAGAATAAATGAGGGAAAAAAATATCTACTACTACATCAGCCCATAACATCCACTACTGGACATAAGCCCCTCCCATGATGGGAGGAATTTTCCGTAATCTCCACGCTTGGCAGGCGGATTGGAGATCGCAGTGATGAAAGACTAACAGAAAACGCTGCTGCCCATTCTCTGGTCTACGGAGGCGCAAGGTGTTCTGCCTCAGACATTAGTCGCCTTATACGACACCCGTGAGTGAAATGGGTTGGTTCTATTCTACTCTGCCGGATACCACACGGCCACACAAAAAAATATCACACACAACATTTTCCTTAATCGGATTGAGAGCTTTGATGATGAAACAATTCACTGCGAGTCTAGTTTCAGATTCATCTTGTTAAACTTCTAGAAACTAGGCCGTCACTACTGGACCACAACTGAAGCTCTCAAGCAACATGCAACATAAATAATTTATATTGATTGTGATTTTAAGAACATATACTGTTTCATCTATACGTATAGACGTGAATACCATTCTTCCAAATATTTTACAACGTATCAAAAACTGTGTGCACAAAACGTTCAAGTATCGAAGAGACTCGTAAAACGGCTCATAAAATAACCCCTGCCACCTCACCACCTGGCTACGATCTATCACTACAACATTTACTACTTGTTCCTAAACAAGCACATTATTCGCCCTGACCTTAGCTTACTAAAAGATACCAGAATGATTCAATCCCGACCTCCCTTTGGCCTAACTACTAACAAACGAAAGGTTTCATAGGAAAGGTATGTATTTGAGTTATCTTTTGGCCGCACGGGTTGAACAAAGGCTAAGTTACGCTTGCCGAGGTCAGTTTGTGGATGGGTGATCATTTATTACTTTTATCGAGACCCTTCGTGCTTCGGAAAGCAAGCCATTCGTGTTGTTTGTCATTAAAGCTGTCTGAAAGTCAAAGTCGGAAAGTCTGACCAATCAGTCTTATTAGAGGTTGTGGAGGACGGTAGGTAGTAACTCCATGTAAAATATTAGTATTCGGCTGCATCCGGTTAGACTAGAAGCCGACTCCAAGATACTTTTGCGAAGGGGGTCTGATCTTGTTTGCGCAGCGAACAAGGCCAGATATTGAACAGGATAGTGTGGTTTGAAAGAACAAAAGGGGACCCCACGAGTTTCTCAGTGCTAGGTGGGACACTCAATAAAGAACTAGGAAGTTTTTTGCTGCCTTAAGTTGTTTTGATTGAGTGCTTGAACCAACAAACCAAACGCCATTAATTATAAAACACTCTATTGGCGTTAACGATGATACATTAATCAAAAATGTATTGGACTTACAAAAAAACTCATGGAAGTAGTTGTCGCTTGTCTTCCATCGGGTCAATCCTGGCTGGAGCAGTTCTTATAAAAAAATATTTATATTATGAGAATAGAGATTGATTGATTGAGAGATTTTTTTTATTTGTTTTTATAAATTTTCTTGTTCTGTAAACATTTTTACAGAAATAAATAAGTATAGTATAAGTAAGAACTGCTTCAGCCAGACCTTTTGGTCATAAAAAACGATACCCAGTGGTACACAATAGCCTATTGAGACAATCAATCAAGCTACAAGTCCTGTATTGCCTACACTTCTCATATTGCATGACAATATAACAAGCTATGATTTATTATGATTACACTTTCAATTTCCAAAAAAGGCGAAGAAAATTTATCACGTCTATCCATAGTATGAATAATAAATTGTAATGCTCTCCGAGGGCGAAAAGGTATCTGTCACATTACGAATAAATTACCGTAGTAACATGGGTTTATCAAGTGCCTAAATTGTCATGAATTTGTCATAGAGATTGGCACGCAATTGATCAAATATTTTTGTTTTATAAATGTTTTAGTTTTCAATTTCTTAGGTATTGTCACTATTGTCATGGCTGAAGGCACCTGTCTGAGTGGTTAAGGCTCATGCAGACAGGCGTGTCTTGTCACACGATGCGGCTTAGCAATATTGCTGCGCCGCAAAAACTCAAAAAGTAATTATAATAACTGTGTCGCATTGCGTCGCGTTGCGCCAGCTAGTTGCGTGAATTTTCATAGAAATTGTTTTACGAAGATATTTCTGGTCTATTGCAAAAACGTCTCGGTATGTCGTTGTCTGTTTGAGTCTTAAAGCGACCGTTTCTATCGTAAAGTGAGTCAGCGAGCAACTAGCCGAGATTGCGCGACGGGTGACCTGCGATTACTCACTGGATATGCTAACCGTGGCTCTTGTCTCTATAACAAATTAGTAGTAGGTACTAGTGTTTGTCATTCATCATCAGCCTATTAATGTTCCCACTGCTAGGACACTGGCCTCCTCTCTATGAGGGTGTTTGTCATTAACGATTAATATTTGTATCTCTTTTCCTCTTACGGAACCTACAATCTACGTTAAAAAAAATCGTCGATGATCTCTTTCTGGTCGACGATCGGACAGATGCCTCAAATAGCGAGGACTACGATGCCCTATCATTAAAATAAATAAAATATCTCTGGACATTAGACACAGCGCCATCTAATGTCACACTAAGTAACGAGGCTTGTGTCCTGGACACCAGATAAAGTCATGTAATTACAAAGTTTGTCTTATTCTTCTGGGTTTGTTAATATTTCCATTCAAAGAGGACACTCCTACTCATATTCTTAACGTAACTCACTTGTGGGTGTTTTATTTTGAGAGAAATATACCCATATTATATAGTGCTAAAACTATCGTTGTTCTGACTGACTGCTGAACATGAGGTCCAGGGTTTGATTCCCTGGTCGGGCAAATTGTTATTGGGTTTATCCATCAGGAATTTCTTGAAAGTAGTCACGGAGTCTGGGTTTAATTTAATTACTCGGTTCACATGGGACTTAAACATTACTGGCAAAATGTGGGTGTAAGGCTGGGCGGACCTGTGGACGGTGGGCTATGGGCTAGCTCGCCGTCCGTCCGTCTCATGACGACAGGCCGTGTCGACGGCGCGTTCGTGTCCCACGCGCGAGGGTCAGCAATAGGAAGGGGTCCGTAAGGACCGATGCCTGCCGGGGTTGCGGGACAGTTCGAAAGAGATACCGTGGCCCCGGAACACAAAGGGCGATGAAGAAACATGGATGGGTTTTAGTCAGTAAAAGTCTGACACTCCCTCCTGCTCCGCCCAGAGCGGGAGGAGTTATTTGATGATTTCCCAGCCGAGAAAAAAAAAATAAAAAAATAAGGTATAGGTACGTTTGCCTAACCCTTCGGAATTTACAAGCGTGATGTTATGGAATGTTATGCGTAATAAACCATAGTTGACCCCAGATAAATGCCGAATGATTAACAATATTGTACATACAACAGCTAGATTCCAAACAACTTATCTCAATCGACACTTAAAATGTACGTATGTTTCCCCAACTGAATTTTCTATAGAAACAGAATAGTTCGCAAGACCCAAAATGATTGAAAATTTTGGGCTGTATACAAACCACGGGTAACTTTGCTTTTGCCGAGCGGTCTCGACCCTCAACTTGGACAATTTCGTTGGAATTGTTTCAGGTCTTGCGACCCTTGAAAAGAACCTTTTATGTAGGCTTCAGTTAATGTAATTAACGGGGACAATAGAGTTTGTGCTTGAAATTAAAGCATATACAGCGTGTAACTTCTCACTACTAGAACACAAGCCACCTCTCTGTAAACATGAAGGTTTCCTAGTGATGTTTTTCTGCAGCGTTTTAAGTTTCAGTAGCCGAAAAACTCTGAAATTATTGTATCATAGTCACTTAAACTCGGAAGAAAGTGGTTTCCTGTGGGAGCTACAGTTAAATTCGTTTACAGTTTTCGTCGGCATCAGTACTCTTCTTTTCTTTTCTTTTTGTTACTATGAATTAATTAAACATTTTAGAATTTGTTGAGAGCCCATTCAAGGTAAAATCGGCAAAGGTTTTGCGATTGGCCTTTTAAAGTTAGCAATTAATTATGTCTTTACAAATTAGTAACACAAAACTATCGGTGTTATCTCTTTAATTCTTGGTTCCTTTGAATATTTGCTATCAAAAGATCGGTCTTTAGAAGACTCATTGAATTTAGAGACAAATTCCATTCTCTTGAAAATATAATTTGAGGCTAGGCATAAAAGCTTCGCGGAATCAATGTTAAGAGTTCTATGGAGACCACCCACTCAAAGGACATGAATACCAATAGATAAATTTTTGGTAATTGAATCAAATAGCCTTGATGAAATTCAAATTAGAATAAAGGAGTGTGTCTCGTAGGGAAAATGTTTTCGTAGAATTTTTCCAAAATAATAATAATATTCTGAAGGCGACTGCAGACCGCAAACCGCAGCGACAATCGCAATGACAGATCGCAACGACAATGCTCACTTTCTTTTTTTGTTTTTTTTCTTAAACGTCTTTTAAAGTGCTAAACAGCCAATTTCAACACAAACACCGTGCACCGCTGGCAGAACTAGACAACTAGTTAGTAAAGAAATAAATGTAACTCACCTCAGTGGTCTTCTTCTTGCATTTGTCAGTTCCTGCGAAGATGTTCAGCTGCGTGGAGCCAGACCTGATGGGGCACTGGTCGATGTCCACTCTTCGGAGATCAATGTCGATGCCGCTGGTCCCTCTGGGAGAGAAAATTAAATAGATTAGTTACAATTTATAATTACCCATTTATATGGAGGAAAAAAGGCTCAGGCGCAAAATGTCGCTTCAAAATGTCTACTGGTAGTAAAATGTCTCTTTTTCATAATGACATGTGTGGGACTTAACATTCATCAAACTGCATTGAGAACAAATCATGTTTTAGAGCGTAGACAAAATTTCATTATAAATAAATTAATAAATATCGCTGGACAAGAACACACAGCGCCATCTAGTGCCACACTAAGCAACGAGGCTTGTGTCGTGGACACCAGACAGTTGATATACTACATTATATACTATTTGTTTGTAAATACATACATATTATACACATAAACATCCACGACTTGGAAACAAATGTCCATGCTCATCACACAAACATTTGCTCCAACCGGGATTCGAACCCGGGACCCTAAGAACGTAAGGCAGCCTGACCACCGCTGCGCCATTTGGGTCGTCATTATATCAGCGGTAACGGTATTGGAAAAGTCAAAAATGCTTTGGATTGACGTAAGCTATAGTTTTCGTCATCATTTTCTACAACGCGTACAAAGATACTCGTATTATAAAAGAATACACATATTATAAAAGAAAGTCCTCCGTCGCGTCTGTCTATTCGGGATAAACTCAAAAACTACTGCACCGATTTTCGTGCTGTTTTCACCAATTGATAGAGTGGTTCTCGAAAAAGGTTTTAGTGTTTAATTTGTCAAGCTTTTGTATACATTGGCTAAAATATAATTATATTTGTTGGAGGTGTCGGAAAAAAATAACCCATCTGGGAGCTTTACTTTTGGTCGCGATAACCGACATCCACGCGGGCGAAGCCGCGGGCATCAGCTAGTTTAAGATAAACGACAGCATAGTAGTAATATTAGTACATTCTTATCTCAACTAACGTTTAATTTTGATATTCCACAAACTTTGTTCATTTCTTTAGTCCGTTAATATTTTTAAAGGGTGTAAAAAACCTTTTAACGAAGCTGAAAGGCACTTGTTTTTCCTGCCATTGCAATATTTTTTTTGTTCTACACCATACCTGGGAACCTTCTAGTTACGGAGATATTGGGGGTCAAATTTCCAACATTTCCCATTTTTTAATTCTTCCACGACCCCCGTACTATCCAATCCATCCATCAGCACAACGTTTTGAGTGCGTTACATGGAGTTCTCCCACAAAACATGAATTTTCACCCCAAAAAAAAAGTCGTTTCCCATCAATAATTTTTGCGTAATGTCACTTAGTTTGATGCACAGAATGCTTGGTTGACGGCTTCGTGATGAGGTTGTTTACACCCTGTAATAGGCTTGCGTTTGGCCGCAACTGATGGAGCGGACTAGAATGGAGCACGCTAGCCTAAAAGAAACTGATTTACTCGAACATTGAAGAGCTCTAGATTATAATGATCGAGAAACGCAGTGAATACCACAGAATAGCAAATAGCTCAAAAAAAATGTGGAAGCATGGCGTTTTGTTAAGCTTCGTTATTAAAAACTCAAATTAACTAAATTAATTTTTGTATGTGTGTCTTACAGACAACAACAAAGAACAACAACAGCGCATAACGTCCACTGCTGGACATAAGCCTCTCCCATGATGGGAGGAGTTTGCCGTAATCTCCACGCCTGGCAGGCGGATTGGAGATCGCAGTGATGAAAGACTAACAGAAAACGCTGCTGCCCATTCTCAGGTCTACGGAGGCGCAAGGTGTTCTGCCTCAGACATTAGTCGCCTTATACGACACCCGTGAGTGTAATGGGTTGGTTCTATTTACTCTGCCGGTTACAGCACGGCTTACAGACACAAAATAATGGGTCTGAAAAACTAGTACCTACTTCATTCTTATTTAATCAGCAAGTCTGCCTACGCACAAACACAAGCAGTGTTACATCGTAGGTACTTGTGTGATAAGTAAGTATCCCTGTGTTTTCTTTCTGAGAAATAGGTTAAGGAGAAAATTAAGTGTTTTTATTCGTTAAATTGATTTCTTCGAAAACTCAATCTAGTGAGTGAAATTGAATCAAAATACTTGTACTTAACCTTCGATCAATAATAGTACTTAACTTATTTTATTGAAGTATGGGTATAATAAAGGTACATAACAAAATAAAATTGTAGAGATTTCTTTATAAGTAAGGTTTGTTTATGACTCAATGAAATTCGTTGAAAGTATTCAGATACTTACAATCCCACGTTATACCAAGGTAAAACATTTGTATTCTTCATTTGTCTGTATTGTTTATGTTCGTGTTTTATAAAAGTAGTTTTAAATGTGAATAATTTGTTGAAAGATTGACAAAAATATAAAGATGAACATAATAGTTACAAATATGTCTAAAACAATGTCAATGCATTATACCACCAAGACTTGGCGGCGAAATTAATAACCACAACTTGGTATTGACAGCATCTTGTAAAACGAAGGAGACTACCTGGTTGGGTATTAATTACTCTCTTGAGCAATAAAGATTTTGTTTTATATCATAATTATATTGGTGTAATTTCGAGATAGATATAAAAAAGTATTGCATGAATGTAATTAAATTAAATTAGTGTAATGAAAATGAATGTCACAAACTGAAAAGAATGTAATGTTATTAAATTTATAAAATATTTTTTTTTTTAAATTGATGCTATGTAATGTTATTAAATTGATGTAATGATATTAATATAATGAAACGAATGTAATGATATGAATGAAAGTTATGGAATTAATGTAATGTTAATAATGTAATATAATGTAATGTTGATATTGTAATGTTGATAAATCATGTAATGTTAAAAATGTAATGCTAATCTGATTTGTTACAATTACGATTAATCAAGTTTATATGTTCTGTGTATTTATGGTAGAATTAAAGGCTGTTATATTTTTTTTTTTTCTTTTTTTTTAATTTCGGGATAAGAAGTGGTCAATATCATAAACAAACAACGGTTCAAAGTAGGATACCAACCTTAAGATCACTCGGATGTGACCGAGTCAAGTCCAGATAAGAGTTAGGAACACCTACTAATCTAAAACCGTAGTTTCGTCATAAATTCATCCATCCAACAAATGAAGTTATATAACATTAGCATACCTAACTAAAACCAACAAGCGTCTAATTAAAACAAAATAACAACAGCATTGTAAATTAGCTTCAAAAACAGACTATTAAACGTCATAATTTTGTGGTATACGACAGTTAAAACCAGAGCGATTTAACTTGCTCAAATTAAATTAAATTTCAACAGAAACTTTCTGGATTTAACTGTACAAGTAGTATTATGAAACTAGGCTGAATTTCAAATGATAGTCGACCTAGGAATCACGGATCATAAGCAACTGTGTTTAGAATCGTAATGAGACGATTTACGATTATGTTTGAAGATTTGGCGTATAGGTATTGGAGATTATTTTCAACACTGTTTGTAGTCTAGTGATGAATGGCGTTTCACTTTTATTTACATATTTAGCGTGGAGGTCGTAAAAGCTACGTAGCTATCTGGAAACTTATTGTAAAGCGCTCTTTATGAGTCAGCATCATATTACAAGAGTCTTAAACTTAACTTGTCAAATATATAACACACTACTGTCAACCCATCTGACGATTACTGAAGAATTTTATATTTTTTAAATTACATTGCCCTCCTCAGTGAACTAAGAATTGAGTAGAAGAACCAAACCGTCAAGTAACAAAATGCGTGCACCTGAAGTTAAGTAAATACACATCCATACAATAACAACAACATTTATTTCAGGATACAATGACCCATAGATATATACCATACAAACTAATATGTATAAAGTAAATATGAGTACAAAAATTGTGTTAAGAAATTAAACTTAAAACTTATGTTAGTAGCACTCTTGTCGATATGTCTGTCGGCTATTTTATCTGACTATCTGCCTTCCTTTAAGGCGCTACCCTGACCAAATACCCTTGAGCATTTATTCATTCGCAAGAGATACGTAGCGAGTACACTCAGAGTTTTGAGAAAAATCTTTCATCATCATCTGCCTAGCCTTTTCCCAAATTTTATTGGGGTCGACTTCCAGTCTAACCGGATGCAGCTGAATACCAGTATTTTACATGTAGCGACTGCTTATCTGAGCTCCACAACCCAGCTAGTATCTGGGTAATACAATAACCATTGGTAAGACTGACCCCCGAATACTGAAACGTCACTCAAAATTGAAGTAGCACTTATATTTAACAGATACTCAAAAGTGACATTTGGCCATACAAAATTTTAAATTTAGAAGTTGCTCAAATGTTAAGCAGCCCTTAAATTTAGAGTGACGTTTCAGTATTCGGGGGTGATTCTCACACTTTCGGGCCACGGACTATCTATAACGACTGTCAAAGATCTACAAAATATGACAGCCGGGACCAACAGCATAACATGCTTTCCGAGGCACGGAGGAAACTCGGTAGGTATATAGGGGTGCTTAAGCATCCACCAACCGACCTTTGCAAACGCTGCCTTACCTTGGAGATCGACCCGTGTGGCTGTTATAATTTGCTCCTCAATTCGGCTTGTCAACCGACCACCAAAAAGAGGAGGTTCTCAATTCGACTGTATTTTTTTTTTTTTGTGTTTGTTACCTCAGATCTTTCAACTGTGTGAACCGATTTTGATGATTCTTTTTTTATTTGAAAGTTGGTGCTTTCCGTGTGGTCCCATTTTGTTAACATCTGATGCTGATCTTTGGAGATATACAAAGGGCAAAGAAGGAACGTGGTTATTCAGTAAAAGCCTGACACTCCCTTCCGCTCCACCCAGAGCGGGACCCGTAATTTGATTTCCCATCCGAAAAAAAACATGGTATGTTAAGTTCCATATTGGGGATACGCCTATTACGCATATACCATGACATGTATTGTTAACAATGTCAAATAAATTCATGGCTAATATTTGTTTGGGAACAACTAAAAATGGAAAAATAAAAAACTTTTTTGCAAAAAATAAAACCGACTTCAAAAAACACAAAAAAGTGAAAAATAACTTTAGCTTCAGAAGTCGGTGACAAAAACACTAAATCAATCAAACAAAGGTCAAGTCGGTTTTTATTCCTATTAATCATGCACCACATATTAAACCCAGTAACTTGTAACACATGGCGTCAATATAATTATACATATCTGGCACTACATCTCCCTGACTGATTATGGTAATGGACCTCAAAGGACGGACTGGCCACCATTAACTGCTCCCTGCAGCATTAATATGACGTTTATATGACGCTTATACCACACTTATATGACGTTTTTGAGTTCAGAGCAGTTTGCATGCAAATTAAAGTGAGATGTGAAATTTAATTCGCTTTTTAGTGTGACAAGTGGTTTTTGAAGGGACGTTTTAACTTTTGCAGGTTATACCCGCAAAAGTTATTTAAACTGGTCTGGTTAATGGGGTTATACCTAATTTTGGCATTCGCTTTTTACCAATAATGAACTAAATATGAACATTTAGATCATACATAATTTGATTTATTTTCATCATTACTGATTGCACACTTTTACTGACACTGATCGATACTGACTGATACTGAACGATTAATCGATATTTTTTGCTTGCATCACTTTACTTAACCGCCTGGTAAAACATAGGAAGTCTATAGCGCGCTCTACATTCTCGCGAGGATCTCGCTGAGAATCTTCTCAAATGTTTGAGAGTAATTTCCTCCATTGAGTACGATTATTGACATTTGGTTTGACTTTTTAAACATTTGGGAATGAATAAATGTTCAGTTAAAGCTACATACTATATACGATACGCTATCATCATCATCATCAGCCTATTAATGTTCCCACTGCTGGGACACAGGCCTCCTCTCTATCTAGGACATGCCGGTTTCCTCACGATGTTTTCCTTCACCGTTTTGAGAGCAGTAGTGATGAAATAAATTACACAAAGTAATGCGCCTGTCTCGGTTCGAACCCACGACTTACTGTTCGTAAGTAGGGGACCGCCACCACTGGGCCACCGCTGCTCTATACGCTATAATGACTATCCTTAAATACTCGCAGTGACGTATTGTCAGTTAAACAAATAATATATTTTGTAACTAAAAAAATAAGAGGTGTTTATATACTGACAGCTTGCGACAGTTTATTTGACGTATACAAACTCAGATTAAAGAAATAGGCAGATGGAGCGCTCAGAACACGCGAGTGGTTCCACCAAAGCAAATACAAAATCAAAAGCAAATACAAACTCGCGACAGTACCAAGCTACGCATCGTCTCGCTCACACGTCTCTAGTGATTTGTCATTTTAGGTCAAAACACGCCGTCTTGTGTGTTTAAACACTGCAAAAGTTGTTCACAAAAACTAAAAAAAAAAGATGGAATATCTTTCCACAGGTAACTCTTGTTATTTTTATAGTTTTGGTATTTATTTTCCATCAAATATTTTCGGCTCACTTGAAACACAAAACCTTAACAGTAAGTCGTCTGTGTTGCTAGTTTATGACGGGAAAATTACCCTGAATTAGGGGAATGTGTATTGTGCATAAAAAATATCGATTAATTTATACATACGTAATTGCGTATAAGGAAATATTGTATCTAAAGGGTGCATTTAAGTTCATGACGAATAATTTAACCTCCGGCATTACTAACGATACTAATTATACTACGCAACTCAAAAAGATTATTAAATTATTAATGCATATTAGTATGCAGTATTTAAAACCTCACAACAGCTGACTAACACATACTACATCACAGTAACAGTCCACTAACACTGCGATCCAAATTATCACTACGAGTGGCGCGAGCGCCGACACGTCACGGGACAAATCTATCAAATGCGTCAATACACCTGCGCAGTCGTAATGACACGAGGTCACTAGTTAGTTCCGTCCGGGTCGTAAAGACTTCGGGTCTCGGGAGGGCACCCCCGCGCGCGGGGCTGTATTCGTATTTTTGCGTGAAAAAGAGGGACGGAGAGCATGCCTTTAAACTATTTGGTACTTGTAAGGATATGCCGCGCTCGCGCCGCTGGATTATTTTATTATTTGATGTACGTTTACTTTTCGTTCCGCGCGCGGTGTACTGCGCTTTAAAATTTTAATATTTCAAGCCTTACTGGAGTTTATGAAGTATTTTATTATTACTTTTAGTGTTTAATTGCAACAATTATCCTTTGCCATGTGACATACTACAAGCAAAATCGTGTTTCCAATTTAAAAAAATAGTAGTACAATATTTGGGAACAATTTAACTGAACAAAAATATGGGAGTATTTCTCAATATCTGGCAACCGTAAACGCACACAGACGCGCGTGTCTCTACACGGCGCCTCTTGTCTGCCGCGCACACATAAATAAAAACCGGCGTCACCTTGTTTGTCGCGCATGTTCTATCTGCCTATTTCTTTAATCTGAGTATACAAACATAACTTAGACACATTACATGCACATGGTATCGATGTGTGTATTTGACATTACAATAATAAATGCGTAGGCAACGATGACTTTTTGATTGACACAAGGGATGAAAGAAATAAAAGAGAGCCTTGAGAAAAACTGACTTTCTACGTAAAACGAAAAAAGAATCTTATTTGTTTACCTAGTAGGCAGTAACTACCAATAAAAGTCTTATATTTTTAATAATAGAACGCATTGGCAATTTACTTTTGCAATCGACTTGAGATTTTAAAATAAAAGAGGAGAATACATTTGTATGAGTAGGTATTTTACCTACTCATACACACATACTCTTATTCTCTTCTTTTGCCCATCATTTAAAGAGTTCTTTAGGGGTTTTTATTTAGGATTCCGTTTTACCGACTGAGGTACTGAAACCTATTATAAAAAATATATCAACCCACCTATGTATAAATCAAAGGCGTTTAAACGGAAACACGAAAATCACCTAAACAGTGGATCACCACAGAAAAACCGCTGATGGATTTTTATCACACCGGTAACCACAAAAAATAACAGCATAATTATCACATTTGCACTCCAAAACACGTTTTAAAACGACTGAAACAAAAGCCGCTATTTCATTTGCCATTGAATTAACGAATTTTCCAACAATTTTCATTTGGGGGAAGCAATATTTTTGTTGAGATTTATAGCCTCGCGGGCACTTCCTGGTTTGTACTTTAGATGTCCATGATAAGGGCAATTATTTTAATGTTACTAATAAGGAATTCATGGCTTGGAGTGGTAGGTTGTATGTTATTTGTTTAATGTTGTTTCTGTTTTTGTTTCTGAGGGATAAATACCCTTTCACATGTATTTCACATCTGTTCCTGTTTGGAATATTTTGTTTAAGCATCAGTTTTCTAATTAACGACTATCGATTAAACTCAATCATAGGATAGTAAGCTCACCTAACCGAGTAATAGATAATCGATATCCAATTGTCTTAAGAAACTGAAGAATTCATTTAAGTATTTTAATGAATTCATCTCTTACTATCTGGAGTAATGAAGCATTCGATTATAATATTTTATATATTAAGAGTCCTATTACACTTTTTACGTAAATTCATGATTTTTGACGCAGTAATTCTCAGCAGCAGTAAGATATTTTCAACCGACTTCCAAAAAAAGGAGGTTCTCAATTCGACTGTATTTTTTTTTTTTTTTTTTGTTTGTTACCTCAGAACTTTCGACTGGGTGAACCGATTTTGACAATTCTTTTTTTATTTGAAAGCTGGTGCTTCCCGTGTGGTCCCATTTAAATTTTGTGAACATCTGATGCTGATCTTCGGAGATATACAATGGAACTCTTCAAAAATAGACGGCAAATGTGCCGTGAATGTTGCAATCGCTTGGATGTTTATTGTTTATACAACATCATGACGTAACATCACGCCTGTACGCTCTGAGGGGGTATGCAGATGTATACAATACACCGAGATTTCGACAGTTAGGTATGCTAGGTTGGCGCGATCGTGTTCAGCGCGCGACTCAAATAACTTAACATCACGCCTGTATGGTCTGAGGGGGTAGGCAGATGTGTACAATACACCCAGATTTCGACAGTTCGTTCGTGTTCCGTGCACGCCTCAAAGATATGTCAGCAAAAGGGACTGTTCTAAAGAGATACTGCGGCCCTGGAACACAAAGGGCTAAGAAAGAACATGGATGGTTTTTAGTCAGTAAAAGTCTGACACTCCCTTCCGCTCCGCCCAGAGCGATAATTTGACAATTTCCCATCCGAAAAAAAAAAGGTATGTTAAGTTCCATATATTGGGGATACGCCTATTACCATGACATGTATTGTTAACAATGACAAATAAATTCATTTCAAATATGAACAACTAAAAATAGAAAAATAAAAAACTTTTTTGCAAAAAATAAAACCGACTTCGAAAAACACAAAAAAGTGAAAAATAACTTTAGCTTCAGAAGTCGGTGACAAAAAAAACGAAATCAATCAAACAAGAGTCACCGACTTCTGAAGCTAAAGTTATTTTTCACTTTTTTGTGTTTTTTGAAGTCGGTTTTATTTTTTTAATTATTTGCTTAAGAATAACGATATGCCATTCTCTTTCTTGTAAGTTGGAGTTACACATTTTCATTTTTCTTTTCGTGTACCTAATTTACTATAAATATTTTACGAACTCAGTTTGCAAGAAAAACCGTCGACGATGGAACTTTAACGCTCAAATTCACATAGTTATATTCAATTCTTATAAAAGCTAAAATTACTAAAAAATAAGTTGAATGTTTTACTTGTTTATTGGAGTTTTAGTATTTCTTTAAATTCCTTGAGTTTTCACGGAAAAAATCGTAAAGAAATAGTAATTTAAGCCATAAATGTCTTAATTCAGCGTCCATTATATTCCAAATAAACTCAATTTTATCAAACAAATTAATATGATATAAAACTTCGATCTACAATGAATAAGTTTCATTAGTTTTCGTTTGTCAATATAATAAGACAAAAATACAATAAATAAAATTAAAGTACCTACTATAATTTTCAATTCAGCTCGCTCCTCAGTCTCATGTCAGTCTCGTCTCTAATATTCGTCAATATCAATCGACAATCGTCCAAATATCGCTATATTATCGACTCGTGTACGCCAATCGAAATAATTTGATCCAGGAAGTAAAAATCAAAAATTTGCCTAAAAAATGTAATAGGACTCTTAAGTAGAATAGAATTTTGAAATAGTCATAATTAAGCCAACTGGGCAGTATTTAATTAGCAGCTTTTGACCGCAGAGCCGTGTGGTATCCGGCAGAGTAGAATAGAACCAACCCATTACACTCACGGGTGTCGTATAAGGCGACTAATGTCTGAACACCTTGCGCCTCCGTAGACCTAAGAATGGGCAGCAGCGTTTTCTGTAAGTCTTTCATCACTGCGATCTCCAATCTGCCTGCCAAGCATGGAGATTACGGCAAATTCCTCCCATCATGAGAGACGCTTAGGTCCAGCAGTGGACGTTATGGGCTGTTGTTGTTGTTGAACGCGGCTCCGCCCGTGTGGATACGATAATCGTCCCAAGTACTACCGGGATAAAAAGTATCCTATGTATTAATCCAGATCATAAACTATCTGTGTGCTAAATTTCATCCAAATTCGTTCAGTATTTTTTGCGTGAAATAGTAACAAAAATTACAAACACACTCACAAACACACATACAAACTTTCGCCATTACAATATTAGTGTGATTGTGAAACTGTTAAATCGCCAAAAACGTCAAACGGAGGGATCCATTATATCTAATAGAGAAAGTTGAATTTTCAAGTTATGTGGGCCGAAAATATGGCCGTCCAATAATGCGGAATGTTGACATCACGTGTCAACATGCCGTATTATTGGACGGCCAGATTCTTGTAACATATTAATATTATGCAGACTATTTAATGATATTGTTGGACTGACCTAAAAACTGATTCTAAAATAGATTTGGATTTCACAGCTATTTTATAGTCACTTGGTCACTTCAATATTCCATCGTTTTCTGGACGTGGCCGTGTCGTGAAAGAAAAGTCATTTTTCCCAAAACGAAAAATCGGTTCGCGAGACATGAAACATCGTGCAGATAACACATAATAAAGTCTCCTCTTTCATCTTTACACAATCCCAATATAAAAAAGAATAGCACGTAACCCTGTTTACACCAAACTTCTTTCACGATTAACTTAGCAATATAACAAATTCTCTCATACATTTGCCATGTTTCATCATCTGCGTAGCCTTTTCCCAACTATGTTGGGGTCGGCTTCCAGTCTAACCGGATGCAGCTGAATACCAGTATTTTACATGGAGCGACTGCCTATCTGACTTCCACAACCCAGCTAGTACTGGGTAATACCCCTTGGTAAGACTGGTTGTCAGACTTTGGGCCACTGACTACCTGTAACGACTGTCAAAGATCTACAAATGACAGCCGGGACCAACTGCTTAACGTGCGTACATTTGCCATGTTTCCCGAATCGTAACAACTTGTTACAATCCGTTTGATGTCACAAAAATTTAAATAACATGCTAGGATTTGTATAAACACACGATACAAAGAGTAAGGAGGATACAGTAAGACAAGTCGAAACAACTTGTTTATAGGAAATTCCCATTTATTGAAATGGAAAACGGCTCGGGTTCGAGCGACTGCAGTCAAATTGTGTTTATCGTGATCTTGAGATTCTAACAAAATTCTAAAATTCACCTATATTCGCAATACATTTTTTTCATCTCACAAGCCTAACAAAACATGACGTCATTTACGAGTGCCGCATTTCAAACAAAAGAATGGGTTTGTTTACACTTCTATTCTAGAACTATCAACGCCTTGTTGTATTTTTTAATAATAATGTTTGGTTCACATACTTGACACCGACAGAGTTTCAGCAGTTACTAGTCGTTAGTTAATTAGTATAAAAAAATACACCTTATTAATTCCGCAAAAAACACCTACTCAAACTATGGATCACTGTTTAAATTCTGCTAAATAAATTTGAAATCTAATTTAATATTGTACATGTTGAAGATATTTACAAAACGTTAGGCATATAAAAAATGCATGCTGTCTAATAAAAACATTAATTAAAATATTTTTTTACGTAATTTGAATGTAGAATTAAACACAATAAAAATACGATAATATTGAAATTAAACGCTTAATATCTAAAATACGATACGTAAAAACATACCTAATATCATTGTTTTGAATTTCTATTAATAATTACCGCCACTCACCCTCAAAATTCTACGAAATATACACTCCAACGGTTTTTCATGTTGGTTGAAATGACTATTTCTCGCCAAAATCTTTAATACCATTGGTACCGGCCAAAGAGATATTTATCATCTGCAGCCCGACTGTACCCATTGCTGGTAGGGCTGATAGGTTTTTCTTTGCCAATCTCATTCAGGATATTCCCGCGATGGCAACAATGTCGTCTGCCCAACTCGCCGGCTGTTGAAATTGTCATAAGGCTGTTATTTCGCTGGACCAAAACATTATACAAACTCCGAAATTATAACCCAGCTAGCATCCAGCTGGAAGAAATTTGTATTTATAATGATAGCTAACTTCCCTTTCAAACGTTTTTACAAAGAACTTTCCTATATTAGAAAATTTTCATAATGTGCAACGCGAATCTACTTCCTTCTTTTGAAACATTATTTTTTGTAGCTAATATAACAGATCGGCTCCCATATTAATCTTATAATATTCTTACAGTGTTGTAATAAAAGATTTATAGTCAAAGGGATCGGGAAAATATGGCTTCCTTATTATTTTTGGGGAAATTCGAGAGGAATGACGGTTACTCCATAAATTGAACGATTTATTGATCCCATCGGGCTTGTAAGGGCCGTATTATGGTGAAGCTTGTAAAACTGTGTACTTTTTATGATGATCATAACATTGAAATACGTACAGTCGAACGCACGGTAGAGGTAACACTTTGACTTTGAGCTGGCCTAACTTAGTACGAGAGTGTACTGTCTGCCTCAAAAACATGTATCATCACAAGAATTCATGTTTTGACTGTCTACAAGCAGTGTTTTAAGCTTTACTTACGGGATATCTTCCGTGATTTTGAATTACCTGTTGTGTCTACAATCTCTTTTCAATTTGTAGCCACAAAAGATAATCATAACATACATGGGCACCAAATTGTAAACATTGATACAATCTAATGGAACACAAATTATAGACGGTCATTTATATGAATTCCTGTGTCAACGTCTTTTATGAGGCTTGTGACTTGACTGAGGTTTTGTGACTACTGACGCACGGCGCTCTGTGGTAATTGTAGGCTACTCCCATCTCGTAACTTTCCCATTTCGACAACTAAACAAAAGACGTTCAAAATAAGTGAAAAAGTGTCCTCAGTTACGCATTTACTTGATCACTATTAAGCCCAGACCACAAGAGACATAGGTATTACTTTATCAAGTAGTCAATGTCTAGACAAGCAAGACGCTTTCATTATCAAACTTTATGTGTAAACGATACATCGGTATTGTAAACTTTGACGTTCAGTAATACAGTCTTATTAAATATCTACGTATTGTTATCATAAACTCTTTAGAGGTATCTTAGGACGATAACACTTGATTTTATCTTTTTGCAAATAAATCTATGATTTTTATAGCTGGTTTGGTGCGACTAAACAAATTATCTTTTTTCAGTTTTCGGTCTCACTGACAATTTTTGTTAAAAACTAATCGTGTGCTCTATGGGTTTTCTCATTGGTTAAAAATTAAGAACTTCAATGCAAATTTTCAGGCCTCATTTAACCCCTATGTACCTACTTCGTTATAAAAAGATATGATGATCAAAATTGTATATTTCTAAGTCTAGCAGCTTAGGCAGTGCGTCATCACTCTGTAAATGATTTTAATGATTTTTTCGATTTTATAACGTCGATAGAAAGAAAGTACGATGGCTGGGGGGTACAAACATAAAGAATGCATTTTTAAAGTGCATAACAGCACTTTTTTTATAGCTGGTTTGGTACGAGTAAACAAATTATCTTTTTTCAGTTTTCGGTCTCACTGACAATTTGTATTATAAACTAATCGTGAGCTCTATGGGTTTTCTCATTGGTTAAAAATTAAGAACTTCAATGCAAATTTTCAAGCCTTATATAACCCCTATGTACCTACTTCGTTATAAAAAGATATGATGTTTAAGGTTGTATATTTCTAAGTCTAGCAGCTTATATAGGCAGTGCGTCATGCGCGTTCGTGTTCCACGCGCGCCTTAAAGAGAGTCAGCAAAAAGGAAGGGGTCCGTAAGGCTAAGGACCGATGCCTGCCGCCGGGGTTGCGGGACTGTTCAAAAGAGATAACGTGGCCCCGGAACACAAAGGGCGATGAAGGAACATGGATGGGTTTTAGTCAGTAAAAGTCCTGCTCCGCCCAGAGCGGGAGGAGTCATTTGATGATTTCCCATCCGAAAAAAAAAAGAAAAAAGGCAGTGTGTCATCACTCTGTAAATGATTTTAATGATTTTTTCGACTTTATAACGTCGATAGAAAGAAAGTACGATGGCTGGGGGGTACAAACATAAAGAATGCATTTTTAAAGTGCTGACAATCGGTACGGGTCAGTAGTTCAGTACCTATCAGTACGGGTAAAATAACCCTATGCAATCGAAAGGGTAAAAATATCCCGTACCGATTTGTCAGTACTTTAAAAATGCATTCAATGATGATACAAGATCTCACTTATTCTTTAGATTCAGTATGATTATTATGAAGATTATTAAACTATACTAAACTAAACAAACACACTAAACAAACTAAACCAAATTTTCAAGAGCAGTAATACTGTCCTTGTGGATTATGTATCCACAAGGACAGTATTACTGCTCTTGAAAATTTGGTTTAGTTTGTTTAGTGTTTTTTACTATAGTTTATGTTTCAAAATGAAGACTACAAAATAGAGAAAGAAAGGCAAAGAAACCTACTAGATATATTGTGTTGTATGTTAATCGCCGTTGAAAAATGAACCTTATAAACTTGCTAGCACCTGAAAAACAATCTGAACCTCGAACCGGACGCCGCAAGCGACAACCGCACCTCCATTAGTCTGTTTTTAGTGCTTATATTAGCTTGAAAGTGCCGTTAACAGACAGTTTGCTAGCACGTTTAGATATTTACTTTACGCGGTTTGAATAAAAATACTTTTGCATAAAATGTTTAGGATTTGTAAAAGGTTGATGAACGTTATCTATATTAGTCTATACTATACTATAATATTATAAAGAGGTAAAATTGTTTGTAAGTTTGTATGTAGGGGGTAATCTCCGGAAGTAGTGAACCGATTTCAAAAATTCTTTCACCATTCGAAAGCTACATTCACCCTGAGTGATAGGCTATATTTTATCCCCGTACTCCCACGGGAACGGGAACTACGCGGGTGAAACCGCGGGACGTCAGCTAGTTTGATATATGCTGGGATAGTGTTGACATAATTATCTACTGAAAAATATTCCTTTGACAGTTGTTTTACTTTTTTATTTAGAAACATTGCCAAAATCAAAATGAACTTTATTTTTGTGGCAATAAGGCTGTATTGTGTGTTTTAATACAGTGTTTTAATACTTTCATTTGCTTTGCTATCAGCAGCAAAAAGTCCCATCACAGAAAACTATAGCTCAAACGCTAAATATACAATCTTTGAACTAACTTTTGTACAGTTTCTTCTTTAATATTGGTGTCGATTCTGTTGTGCACAAACTAAACAAAATTTAGGCTATTGCTATCTTTTTCTCTCTAATAAAACGAGAAAGAGACGGACGGAATTTAGAGCTGTCAAATTTAGTTAGAACTAATATTTCTATACAAACAATGATATTCTATTACACAGATATGTTGTGAGCACGCAATCGTGAAGACTCGAAAACAGGCCAATTGGCCTGTTTTTCTTTTATTCTGCGTCACTGCGTGTATGTGAGCTGGCTCTCCTCTGCGGCACACTTTTTTCTGTGGTTTTGTAGGTGTATAACATATCTGTTTATTAGAATATCATTGTATACAAATGAAGGGTGCACGTAAAAACATGTCGACTAAAAACACGGTGAAACGCAAGGCATAAACTAGTTTGACATCTCTAACTTAGTTCATAGCTATAGCCGTCCTTTTCTTCCACTGCCTTTTAGTAAAAGATAGCAAGAGCCTAAATTGTGCACAACAGAATTGACACCATTACGCATTTCTCTCTCAGTGGAAAAAAATCTAAAACATTCAGGCTATTTTTTCAAAGGCTCCTTAAAAATGTAAGTACCATTGTAAACCTAGTACCCAGAACAGGTTCTCCGTGTCGTTTAAAGCAAGAATTTCCGAGCATCCATACATAAGTTTTAGCAACAGATCGTCCCGATACTGCGGTATCCATGAATAATCCATTTTCTAGGACAAACGGCCGGCCGCGCATATCACTGACCCGATCTGTGTTATTGCTCAAACGACTTCAAATGGAACTGATAACTTCTATTTTCGCGTTCAATCTTTTTTGAGGGGAGATTTCTTTTGTCCTGTTTTTGCCGCGGAAATCGTGGTCGTAGCGGCGTTTGATGTTCAACGTTTGGTTTTTATGGTTCATTTGTAATGATAATATTTTTATGACGTTTCGCGGGGTTTCTTTGAGGTGAAAGGATAACACAGTAATATGTTTGTCTTTTACCTTTCTTTACTAGCATTTCCTGGTGTAACGTTTTTTTTCTTGGGTTAATGGTCTTGCTTTTAAATGTGTTTGCATTATTTTGTAACTCAGGACAACGGATTTTCTTTCTAGTTTTAATGTTTAACATAAAAGTGGAATATTATCCTTTACTAGCTGACCCACGCAACTTCGTCTGCGTCACATAAAAGAGAAACAGCTCACAAAAGGAATACATTTTTCCCCGTTTTTGCAATATTTTTAACTTATGCTCCGCTCTTTTTGGTCGCAGCGTGATGTTATATAGCCTATAGCCTTCCTCGATAAATGGACTACCCAACACTGAAAGAATCATTCAAATCGGACCAGTAGTTCCAGAGATTAGCGCGTTCAAACAAACAAACAAACAAACTCTTCAGCTTTATAATATTAGTATAGATTTGAAAAAATAAGTGGTTAAACCTTTACCACGACTTTAATTGTTTTGATTTGTGCACAGATGTGATGAAGATTTCAAGTAATTAAATTATTTACGGTCACTGACTCACTGTGAAACTTGCTAAATTAAATACTGTCAATTTATGTCAAGTTTATGGAAATTGAAATAATTAATACGCAACTCTGCTCTCCTATGGAACTCAGGCCGCACCTTAACCAAAACGATCATCACACAAAGCCACGATCCAAACTCAAACACGTCGTCTTGTTGACAGAGAGCGCCCTCCGGCGACGATCAAGTATTTTGCGAGCTATCGTTTTGGTTAGGAAGTGATGTCACTCGACCAAAAACGAAAAAAAAAGAGTCCAACTTACTTGAAAAAGTAACTCCCGTTGCTATACCCGAAGAAAGGCACAGTGTACGTCAGCATCCAGATGTTGCCACCACCGCAGTCATAGTATGGCTTCGACCACTTGCCGTCCTCATACGTCACTGACAGGATCTCGTCAGGCTCCCTGTCAGTGTGGGCTGTGTCGTTGTAGGTGTATGTGTTGTAACCTGGAAGAGAAGGTGGCTTTAGAACGTCGAAGACTTGAAAAGAACTTAAGATTGATGGCTTTAAGGCAGAAATTGGTTTGTAGGATGAAGGCTCTGTTGTTGGTAACGACTGCAATCAATTTATCACTATTATGGGATTTTTTGCTATGACGAATTTGCCCCAAGTTCATGTGAAGCGGTGTCTGCCCTTTAAAAGTCAAGAATACCATTTTTTTTCGGATGACAAATCATCAAATGACTCCTCCCGCTCTGGGCGGAGCAGGGGAGTGTCAGACTTTTACTGACTAAAACCCATCCATGTTTCTTCATCGCCCTTTGTGTTCCGGGGCCACGGTATCTCTTTCGAACAGTCCCGCAAACCCGGCAAGTCAATATTACTTTAGATGTGTTGTGATATTGTATTGCAACTACCATGTACAAATAAAATGACCAAACGTATTTCGCGGGAAACACTTGGTTAAGGGACGCACGGAACCAGGAATTGTGGCTGAAAAAAGGAGAGGTCTATACCTAGCAGTGGGTGATACCGGGCTGATATGATGATGATGATGAATCGTAATTTTATCGGCGCCTGTTAATAGCACTTTTAAACCCAGACAAAGCAAACCATTCTAGTAAAGTATGCTATATCTTTTTGGTGTTAAGCTGCATAACTTCAAAAAAAGTTGACAGTACCAACTATCCCGAACAAGGCAAGGTAAGAGCTTTTCTACTATAGTCTGCACCAGATAAGTAGGAAATAAAGGTCACTAACCCGCATACATTTATTCAAATACATAATTCCGAAAACATAAATAATTACATAAACTTGTCCGGAAACGACCTTTATCGTGATCCTTGACTTTTTTTACTAATAAAAAACGATTCATAATGTATTGTCGGGGTACCTACGCAGAGTAATTAAGGAAAGAGCAACAACAAGAACAACAGCCCATTACGTCCACCGCTGGACATAAGCCTCTCCCATGATGGGAGGAAATTGCCGTACCTAATCCCCACGCTTGGCAGGTAGATTGGAGATCGCAGTGATGTAAGATTAACAGATAACGCTGCTGCCCATTCTCAGGTCTACGGAGGCGCAAGGTGTTCTGCCTCAGACATTAGTCGCCTTATACGACACCCGTGAGTGTAATGGGTTAGTTATATTCTACTCAGCCGGATACCACAAAAAAAAACCACGAAAAAAAATAGCAAGCTTTTTGGTACACGAACACAAATAATTTTCATAGAAGTGCTTAGCAGGTGCCGTCAACCTTTACACGTCAATAGCCGGTGTTTACAATCAATATTTGTTCATACCGAATACAAACATGCTTTGCTCCTTTTTACTTGGAACGTATTTATAAATAACAGACAGGAGAAAGGCAGGTGACACGTGAAACAGCCAGGACAATGATATCGGAGATTACAATGTGATTTATTTGACTTCGTGTCACGCGGTATTGAATAACTGCAAAACCCTATAAAGGCGAACAAAGTGTATGAAAATGTTGGTACATTTTTAGCGAGGAAAGTGTGTCGAAAATATATTTAAAAAAAACCGGCCAAGTGCGAGTCGGACTTGCGCACGAAGGGTTCCGTACCAATTATTATAAAAAAAAAACACGTTTGTTGTATGGGAGCCCCTCTTAAATATTAATTTTATTCTGTTTTTAGTATTTGTTGTTATAGCGGCAACAGAAATACATCATCTGTGAAAATTTCAACTGTCTAGCTGGCACGGTTCATGAGATACAGCCTGGTGACAGACAGACGGACAGACAGCGAAGTCTTAGTAATAGGGTTCCGTTTTTACCCTTTGGGTACGGAACCCTAAAAATTGTATTCACATAGTACAATCATTATGTACACATAACATAAACATAATGACATAACATCACGCTTGTTATCCTCGAAGGGTTAGGGAGAGGTGTACTATCGTGGTCTTTTCCGCCTGACCAGTTTATTTATTTTTCGCTTAAATCATGTGGAGGCGCCGAGCCACGCCCCCTTAGTGTTTGGGCCTATTAGGAATGCGTCAACTTTGGCGCGCAAAATAACAATAACTCTCGTTTGGCGTGCGTCGTCAGTACGCTCGGCCGATTCGGTATATTTTCATTCATTATTTCTATACAAAGTCAACGGGGCGGTGCTAGAGAGCGTTTCTATGTTGCGAGTGCAAGCAAAAATTAGCTTAGTGGTGGTCAGGCGGGAGTGTCCTCGATAGTACCTAATACGTTTGACAGCACGGATGGTGCAGAGGCTGAGTGATTGGGCGCTGCGAACAAATATTTGTATGGCCTCTACAGCCCGTGTAGCTTGACCACCGTAGAAACGAAAGAGAATCGACAAATCTTTTGTTCATCTGTCATTTTGTCGATTCAATGGCAGATGAACAAAAGATTTGTCGATTCTCTTTCATTTCTACGGTGGTCATGCTAAGCGGGCAGGTAATTGTTCTGGGTCTATTTGTGTATGTCAGTTTAAATATTTGTAAACGCACCCACGATACATTATAAATTCCTAGTGTAAAGCTGCTATTACCATCAACCGGGCACAACTCCAGACTCCGTGGGTGCTATTGAGAAATTCCTAAGAAAACTAGGACCTCATGGTCACACTCAGCTCATGTTCAGCATCTCACTAGACCGAATAGGCAGTCTAATAATATGTAAACACCTACCAAAATTTGATTTTCTCGTGTACAAGGCCGTTTTCATACGGGTTCTACTCGTAAAATATTATATTCGTAACAACATAGAATTACAACTAATACAGTAGAAGAAAAGTCACTCAGTCTCGCAACTGTACTCAGTTGTGACGAAATATATTATTACGTAGTGCTTTATTTATTCGTACAGTTTTTCACATGTATATTTCCTATTTCCCTTTGCTTGGCGTTTTCCGGTCACGAGTGGTGGAAACTGCTCAAAATGACGGAACAAATCAAATGTACCGACGATTTATAAATAATTCGATATTTTGCCCGAAAGCCTTTCGGTTTCTTATTGTGTTTCTCGTTGGATTTGTTACAACTTGGTACGTCCACGTTTAAGATTCCGCCTCATAGATACTGGATACTTAATTTATTTTATCGGTACAAATTCTCTGTTTATCTCTGGAGAGCTAGATAGCTTACGCTGTCGTTAAAGCTTAGCCAGTGAGCGTCAATGGCTTAAACTTGTTTTTAGAGCGCCTTGAAAGTACTTTATAAAACGATTTTAAATAATCCCTCGACAATAATTAATTTGAAATCCAAACTCACAAAAACTTTGTGAATATTTTGTATCTAGTTGTACAATAGTATATATTGTTACCTTTACGTCATAATTTCATACTGCCGTGTAAGCAAAAAGAGACTGATGGCTTGCGGACTGAAGACATGGCAGGCGGGAAAGATGACTGACGGTTAGTCGCGTAGAGAATAGTTTATGAGTCATGTTCTTACAATCAATGAGTTGAAAAACTGAGAGCAAGGCATTGATGCTGAAATTAAAGCAAGCAACAACGGAACTACACACCGAAAATCACCTGTCATAACCTGATGGTTAGTGGTCAAGTTTTCGAAATTCATGTCAATGGGTAATTGGGTATATTAAGACGCGAAGAGGTTGTGTTGTCTATAGATACGTTTACGCATTGTTTGGGATTTTTGGTTTCAGGTCGTCGGCGTCGTTGATTTGAAATTAGACCCAGATATTATGCTCGTAAATGTGTATTGACTTTTTGAGTTTTACAATGGTTTTTTGATGTAGTCGTCGTCGCGTCACATAGATCCAGAGAAGCGCGCGCGCCGCTGTCCTCGCGTTGTCCGTGCCCGCCCCTCCTCGTCCCGTTCCGCCACCCGCGTTAGTTGTTGCTGCCGTGTTGGATATATGGCGCCGTGGTCATCAACACGCAACAAAGAGTTTTTCATAGAGGGATTAGTATATTGAGAAAGGAATAGGAGGGAAAAAGACTTCTGAAATTGGCGGTATTATGCGTGTATATTGCGTGTAAACAAACAAAATAAATTGTGCCAAAGGGACCACAGCTCAGCACAGAATAAGGAGACGGGGGATAATGTAGAGGAACCGGATGCCATTATTATTATTGGGCTTTTTTAATTATTTCCGCGTTCGACAAAAGACTTTTATGTTTTGGAATCTCGTAAGTCGAGGTCACATTTTCAAATGAGAAGATTTCTTTCTTATCAAATTTATCACAAAGAAAATGAAAATATCAAATTCAATTAAAAAGGGACAATCTCATAAACTACTCGAAGATGTCGTAATTGCATACAAAAGAGAATAGCTTATCAGTGAAATAAAATAAATAATTCTTAGAAAGTGGTCTCTTAGATAATTGGAAGAAAATTGATAGAGCTTTATTTTATCGAATAGTTTGACGGAATTTTCGTACCAAATAATTCCTGAATGGAATGGAATCTAATTACATTCTGCATGATCTGTTCGTTTCAGTGACAAGCAAGACTTTTCCATAAGTTTATGCATAAAAAGTATAAGTATAAACTATACTTAAAGTACTTACGGGATAATATCCGTGTTTTTTTGTTCTTGTTTTGCTTGCAACAGCGTCGAAATATCGGGAGCTCATAAATAAAGAAAATCACGGATATTATGGGTTAGTATCATTTCGTCTAAAAAAGCAGCTGGTCTAATTAGCAAGTGGACTAAAAAGTAGCTGGTCTAAGTACGAACTGGTCTAAAACGCAACTGGCAGATGGTCTAATCCCGTAAGTACTTTAAGTGTAGTGAAAAACCGTGAAAGTATAAAACAGTGTATAAGTATAAAACCTATAGTCGGTCACAACAAGAGCATCATTTAATAATGTACAGTTTCCGGCCATTCAATGCATTTCACGACTCATCTCAATCTATAATCGAAAACATTACTGGAACATTAAAGCCCCGGCGGCAATATTTCCGGAACCTCATCTGAGTTCTCGTTATGAAAGGATTAAATATTGATAATAATATGTTCAAAAGCACGAGTAATTACATACGACCCTTAATAATCGAAGTCCGAATGAAACTCGTGAAATTACTATGAATACAGATTGGACCGCTTCTTCCAAAATTGAAAATAAACTAGTAACAAATAGTACTTTGTGATGCAAGTGGGTAAAGCTTTTCATTGCACATGAGGCAGAACTCACGAGTTATGGAAGCGAGAACTAATACTATTTAACTTATTTTATTTAACTGTGGAAATAAAATACTCGTAAAAAATAAATTAAAAAAAAACACGAGTGTGAAATACTCTTCATTCTGAACATAAGAGCCAGTTTTCAAATGTTTTGAAAAATAAATATTTTGATTAAACTTGCAATAATTATAAATCTTGAGTGCCACTTTCTTTACGTACCTCACTATAAAACAATTGAATTCCCCAATATAACCACCACAAAGACAACACAATACTTTTTTAACCTACAACAATATTTCAATATATAAAGCACTGTGACACATTTTCGCATAAACCAATTTAAATATTTAAAAAAAAACAACAAGTTACTCTCCATGAGTTCCAATTTCATTACTACACTGCCAAATGAACGCACTAGACCTTTCGATAACACTCGGGCGATGAAATTAAACGTAAAATAACATTACATTATCCTGTGACAAAATTCTGTTTGATTTGAATATCTGTTAAAAATTGTTTCTAGACACAAATACACCATTGCATTTTTCGGAAAAAACATCAAATTATTGACGTTAATTGTATTATTGTGCTCCACAAATAAATAATACTAACAAATAATATATGATTACCAGGAATATTTTCTATCCACAGTTGCATACAATTTATTTCATGCCCAAATAAAAATTAATCACATGCACCCTTGCATAGCTTTCATTTATTGTAGTTCCAAAACTAATTCCTAATTCCCAAATATACACACATACATACACATTATACATGTACACACACACTTATTATACATGTGCGTGTTATATATTATAATAACGTAATCATTATCAGTACCTAATATCCATCTAATGATAATGAAATGAGCACAAGGTCCGACTCCGCATACAGATGGTATTGCAATCCTATTGGCCCTTTAATAAATTAACATGAACCTGAATGGTAGAGTTTACTGAATTGAGCGTTCAATGACGTCAATTTAACTGTTGAGGCAGTAGCATTAGCAATTTAAGTATCAGTCAAACCGGTAAGGACAAATTGTGGATTAGCTGCGGACACCGGACACTGACATATTATTCGATAAAGTATTTGTTTGTAACCGATATGTCTGGCGCCGTGTCCACAGTTCGCACATAACGGTATCTTTTTCAGACGGACTCTGATTGATATGACACAAGCTTTTTAAACGTAATTCTTTCGAAGAAAAATATGGACTCAATTTAAAATAATAATTCGGTATTTAGTCAAAACTGTTTTTTATTTTGTACTGAGAAAAAAAAAAAAAAAATTGATTTGTTTATTTTCTTTCGATTTTCTGGCTATTTTCATATCTGGAACAACATCTATAAATGAGATGGATCGATTTCAGATTTAGGCTGCGTTTCCACCAGAGATGAGCGAGGATGTGTAGCGAGGGATGTGTGGAACTAACCAATCACATAGCTAGAATAGCTAGAGCTGTGAAAAAGAAGCGACATTATTGGTTGGTTTCACACACGTCCCTCACTACGTAACCTCGCTCATCTCTGGTGGAAACGCAGCCTTAAAGAGTCACTCGTTTCCAATCTCACAAACAAAAGAAAAAGTAAAGAACAGATACCTTTCGCAAGTAGGAGCTCAGACAGCAAAAAAATACGATTCCCTTAACTTTGTTAAGTTTCAATCGTCTGTTAGAAGTTCTACGAAGAAATACACAGTCGGGTTGTTTCCCTTTAGTCCTAGAAAAACATTGTCCTACTCGTAATTTAAGAAAACTTTAGCACAACGGAATAAATCCGAGTTTACAAACGTATCTTTTCTGAGATTTTGGGAGGTAGATCTGATACCGAAAACGTGGTCGCAGAAATAGCCTTTTTATCGTATTTTATTTTTAAAGCTGTGTCTTGCAAACAGTTGGTCCAGACTATCATTTGTAGATTTTTGTCAAAAACTAAAAGGTATAACCAAAAATGTGTTTTGTTGTGCAATCTATCTAGCCCCAGAGACAGACCTTGTTCTTTACCTTTGTGGTTTTTACCTTTTAGAAACTTTATGTTAACAACATAATAAAAACAATTTCAACTGTTTTTTAGCCGTGCGCAACAAGAGTGGAACGATAGCATTTTTATAATTTATTCATTAATTTAATTACGGAAGTAAAAGGAAATAGCGTAACAGACAGTCGGACTCAAGAGGTCGTGAGTTCGCTACCCTTTTCTCTATTTACACAAGCCTTCCCTCCAAGCATCGGCAAATGAATCTTCATTTGAAAACTCCTTGACCTTTCATATTTATTAAGTAAATGTTTACAAGCAATCTTCATTAGACTCTTTAAAATCCCTGCTTTTAATTTTCTTTATGAACAATTCAGGAGGCGACGGCAGTGATAGCGCTATGATAATTAGACCGCAGCAATACGGACTACTGGGTTCTATAAAAACGCTTCAATAGATGGTCACAGTACCTCCTGTTGCTACTCCACCTAAGCGGAACGAAGAAATGACGTGCGGAAACCGACCAATCACGTTGGTTGAAATCTACATCGCGTGACTCATCTCTCCTATGATTGGTCGAATCTTGCACATCTCTTCTGCGCTCTGCTCGTCTCTGCTTTGGTGGTGTCCGGGCATTACAAACGGCATTCCAATACTGCTCTCAGTGGATGTCACTATCAGTGCAAATAGAGTATCTGAGGTAGCTCAGATCGTGATCATTTAGTAAAAACTGACCAAGTGCGAGTTGAACTCGCGTGGAGAGGGTTCCGTACAATGCCAAAGTCTTACATTGAGTTTACCACTTTATTTTCAATTAATAGAATTCTTATAGGTTTTCCTGTAATCTACAAGCAATGAAATATATTATATTGCATTTTTTTCAAAATTTTCGGTTCAGCAGTTTCGGAGATCAGGGGGGGGGGGGAATGTTCAATTATTCTTTATTGCACAATTTTCGTCTTCTTTCACAAATAACACCAAAACTATTTATTTTACATTAATAAAATAAGTATATTTGAGATCCTCATAACGAGCCCTTTTGTTTGATATAAAACAGAGTAAGGTTTGCATTTTTTTTTTAATTTCTTTGTTTGTCCCCGAAAATCCTTATTAAAAAAAAAATGACTTTGCACATCTGTGTTTTGGTCATAGCATTCATCATCCTACATCTTTTTTACGATTCGGAGCAATCTGGCTGTGACAGACGGACGGACAGACAGACAAAGGCACGAGTGATCCTATAAGGGTTCCGTTTTTTTTCAGTTTTTGTACAGATCCCTAAAAATAAGGTGAGGTGTTGTCGATTTGGGCAATACATCATAGTTATGCTATGCAGTCATAGCACACAATGAAATTCAGTAGCTTCATTGTGTCGAGATGAAACTTTCTCACACAATGCACTGTTCAATGTTATTCTGTGTGGTGCTTTCGCTAACTTTGATAAATCCTTCGCAGTTCAAAAGTGCTCAAGCTGATTGAACTAACTGCGGGATGCTTTACCGCCGTTTATTTTCTAGTTGTGTAGGTGTAAAGTTTTAGAAGTTTAGCTTTGTTTTGTAAGTACCAAGTGCTTAGTGAGCATCTCACGGTTCATCGTGTTCGGTTTGAAAGAAGGACTGTTTGATTTCATTTCCTAACCCGTCGTCGGATAAATAATTTATTTAAGCACTAAATAAGTGTAGCTCTTCGATACCCGCAATTACAGACACAATTAAAATAACAATGCACCGTACCCGATCGGGTACGGCTGGGGACATACAGGCATAACTTTAAAATCTCAAACATTCATACTCAATTAGTCTTCATCCATTGTTTGATTGGGCTGTATAGTCCGTAGTTAATTAGGTATCCATTACTAACTTGTCGTAATTTTATGGAAGTTAATTATTTGAAATTAACAGCTTCAAAATAGGTAAATACTCAGCAGTGACACATCAAATTGATTTGTGAGGTGTGCGCTATTAAATTGTTCAGTATCGGAAGGCTGAATGCCAATCATAATTATCAATCTCAATTAGCATTAATTTCAGCCTCATCGCTATGAATTGCCAAGGCGTGATGTTACGTCATGATGTTGTATAAACAATAAACATCCAAGCGATTGCAGCAATCACAACCAATTTGCCGTCTATTATTGAAGAGTTCCCTTGTATATCTCCGAAAATCAGCATCAGAGCTTTACCAAACTTAAATGAGACCACCACGAAATAATATTCTTCCAAACAAAGAAAGAACTATCAAAATTGGTTCACCATATTGGCAAAGATATCGCTGAACATACATAGACCTTCATCTGTTGGCGAAGTAGACACAATAGTTAAATTATGGCGACTTCGCTTATTTAAATAACTTGACGGCCGAGTGGATTTAAAAAAAACAGACGAATTGATAACCTCCTCCTTTTTAAAGTCAGTTAAAAAGGAAGTACTTCAACGATATTGGCTGTCGTTCAGATGGTTAAAGTTTTTAACTGCTTATGGTTTAAACCTGGTTAGACTTTAAAGTGATTGCACGTTGCAGTTGTTACGATGGCTTTAGCGATTCTGAAAAATATTTTATAAAGGTACGTTTAGTTTTCAATAAACGCGTGTGGTGCAAGCAAGCTTTATCGTAAAACTTTTTACTAAACTACTTAAAAAATCAAGATTTCTCAAGATCGTCAAAATTGAAATAGCTAATATCCTAAACAAATTCTCTTCCTCTTAAAATAAATAAACAACTCAAAACTTTGTTTTCTTTTATTCAAATCAGGCTGGAATTTGAACAATAAAAGGAAAATTACCTCGAAACTTAGTTCGGATCCCTTTGTAACTTCAAAACGTTTTACAAGCCTACGGAATAAATATTTTACTTGGAAGCAAAAGAAAATCTGTTGAGTGAGGGACTCGATTGACAGACTGCGAAGTCTTTGTGAAGTACGCTGACGTGGTATTGTTTTAAGCAACGCTAAATCGATCGTTTTACTATAGAACCCCGGGGGGTCGTGTTTGTGTAAAAGTAAGATTGGCAACTTTTTGGAACTCTTTGAATAATTTTACGGTACTGTGCCAGCAATTTTCTGATGTTTGGTATTAAAATAAAACAGGTTGCCCGTTAGTTGCCTTCATCGATTTCTTTACGACACAGTTTTTCACATATTTAATTCACATGTAAATTTTAGTTAGCCACTTATTTGACACCACCAATCGATTGACAAACTTTTAATAAGCTGTCGTAGATTTTTCATGGTCAAAACCATCTGTGACGTCACTAATTGGCCAACTCAATAAATCAACTTTCATCATCATCATCATCATTTCAGCCGAAAGACGTCCACTGCTGGACATAGGCCTCCCCCAAGTGTCGCCACATTGAACGGTCCCGTGCGACTCGCATCCAGCGGATTCCCGCAGCCTTCACCAGGTCATCGGTCCACCTAGTGGGAGGCCTTCCAACGCAACGTCTTCCGGTTCGCGGTCGCCACTCCAGAACTTTTCGGCCCCATCGGCCATCCGTTCTGCGAGCAATGTGCCCTGCCCACTGCCACTTAAGTTTGGCAATTCTTCGGGCTACGTCGGTAACCTTGGTTCTCTTGCGGATGTCTTCATTTCTGATTCGATCGCGCAAGGAAACTCCGAGCATAGCCCTCTCCATTGCCCTTTGGGTGACTTTAAGCCTTCTGATGAGGCCCATTGTAAGCGACCACGTTTCGGTCCCGTATGTAATCACTGGCAACACACACTGGTCATAGACTTTCGTCTTGAGACACTGCGGTAGGTTGGACGAGAAGATACCGCGCAACTTCCCGAACGCTGCCCAGCCGAGTCGGATTCGACGATTGACCTCTTTCTCGAAGTTAGACCTACCTAACTGGACCGTTTGTCCCAGGTACACATAATCGTCTACAACTTCGAGTGTAGAGTCTCCGATCTTGATAGGAGTGGGTGTGACATGGGCATTCAACATGACCTTGGTTTTGTCCATGTTCATTTTAAGACCCACTCTTCCGGAAGCTCTACTGAGGTCATCGAGCATTGTACTGAGGTCCTCCATGGTCTCAGCCATGACCACTATGTCGTCGGCAAACCGAAGGTGAGTGATGTACTCGCCATTGACGTTGATGCCTAGCCCTCTCCAGTCCAGAACCTTGAAGACATCCTCCAGTGCAGCAGTAAACAGTTTCGGAGATATGACGTCTCCCTGTTTCACACCTCGCTGCAGGAGGATAGGTTCTGAGACTTGGTCTTGAAGTCGGACTGACATGGTGGCGTTTTTGTACAAACACTTCAACACCTCGATGTACCGATAGTCGATTTGGCACCGTTGGAGAGACTGCAGTACAGCCCAGGTCTCGATCGAATCGAAGGCTTTCTCGTAGTCCACAAACGCTAAACAGAGAGGCAGGTTATACTCTTCGGTCTTCTGTATAACTTGCCGCAGCGTATGTATGTGGTCTACGGTGCTATAGCCTTTTCGGAAACCGGCTTGTTCGGGTGGCTGGAAATCGTCAAACCTGCGCGCGAGACGATTCGTGATGACTCTAGAAAACAACTTGTAGACATGGCTTAGAAGTGAGATGGGCCTATAATTCTTCAACCGGGCATTGTCACCCTTTTTGAAGAAGAGCACCACCACACCCCTGCACCATGCCTGTGGCGTTTTTCCCTCAAGTATGACGGAATTAAACAGCTTCTGAAGGGCCTTAAGTACCGGTTTTCCACCCGCCTTCAGGAGTTCGGCCGTAATTCCGTCATCACCCGGTGCCTTGTTGTTTTTGAGCTGCTTCAGAGCCATCCTAATCTCGTACAGGCTGACGTCCGGAATGTCTTCAGTATAGTGTCGGGTCAGTCTAGCTCTTGGGTCGTTTGCTAGATCTACGACGGGTTTGCTAGTTGACGTGTACAACTGTCCATAGAAGCTCTCGATCTCCCTCAGAAGCTCCGGTTTGGCGGATAAGATCCTACCATCGTCGGTCTTCAGTTTCGTGAGCTGGCTCTGCCCAATAGCCAGATCTCTTGCAAATACCTTGGAGCCTTTATTCCGCTCAATCGCGTCTTTAATACGCTCGGTATTAAAGCGGCGGAGGTCGCTCTTCAAGGATTTAGAGATCCGTCTATTGAGCTGCCGATATTCACACGCCTCGTCTGAAGACTGCAGGATCATCTCACGCCGCTCCTTCATGAGCTTGAGAGTGTGATCGGAGAGCCTCTTGTTCTGATCTGTACGACGCGCCTTGAAGAACTTAGACCCGGTCGTATGGACAGTTTCCACGAACCCATCGTTGTACTCGTCCACTGAGCTTCCTAGGCACTCGAAACGGTTGTGGAGTTCAAGCTGAAAGCTCTCGGGGTTTTGGATTTGGATCTGTGCTGGACGGAGCGTAGACTTCATCAGTCGATACCTTTCAAGCTTGATATTGATGTTCAATGTGCCTCTTACCATGCGGTGATCGCTCCCGGTTTTCACCGAATTGATCACAGAGACATCATTGAACATTTGCTTCTTGGTTGACATGATGAAGTCGATCTCATTTCTAGTTGCACCATCGGGGCTCTGCCAGGTCCACTTCCTGTGCTCACGCTTTCTGAAGAAGGAGTTCATCATATAGAGGCCCTCCTTCTCCATAAAACTAGCCAGTTGGTGACCCCGGCGATTCCGACGTCCAACTCCAAATTGCCCCACTTGCAGCTCATCGCCGTCTCGTTTGCCCAGTTTCGCGTTGAAGTCCCCCATGACAACTGTGAAGTGAGTTTTGGAACCATGCATGGCTTTAGAGATATCCTCATACATGGTCTCCACTTCGTCGTCGGGGTGTGCCGAGGTTGGGGCGTAGACCTGTATGACCTTCAGCGAATATCTTGAGGATATTCTGAGTATAAGGTACGCCACCCTGGTCGACACACTCTCGATCTTCACCACGTTGTTCACAAGGGACTTGTGGACGATAAACCCAACACCACCCTGGGATTGCCGGTCACCCTCGCAGAAATAGAGCAGGTTGCCGGATTTCAGGATTATCGTGTCCTCCCCCTCTCTTCGGACTTCAGATAATCCCACAATACTCCATCGCAGCCTGCTCAATTCCTCTTCGAGTTCCGCTATCTTCTCGTCGGTCCGGAGTGTGCGCGTGTTATATGTTGCCAGGTCTAGTCGTCGGTATTGGCAGCCGGATCCCTTCCGGAGATTCTTCGCACCCCTTGCCACGCCGTAGCCTCGACCGCTGCCGTAGTCGAGGGTAGACGGGCTGCCGGGCACTAGGGGCCATTTTTGTGATGCGCTATTCATTTGGGGGGGTTTTGCCATAATCGCCACGCTTGGCAGGCGGGTTGGCGATCGCAGTGAGTGCGGTTCTTACACAAGACACAGAGAGCGCTGCTGCCCATTCTCTGGTAAATCCCTTAGTCGCCTCTTACGACACCCACGGGAAGATATGGGATGGTGTTATTCTTTACGTCCGACACCATACGGACAAATCGGATATACGGACAAATCAACTTTATATTGTTTTAAAAAATAAATAAAAAAAAGCTCATAAAAAATTAAGGCCTAAAATAAGTAGTCATAGTAATAGTCTCAGGAGGAAAATGTTGTTTTCTGCCATTAATAATGTTCCACGTGGCTTTCGATTTGTTTTTAGAATTTAGAATGTGTTATATATGTGTGCGTGCTGCGCCACGCAAAAGGTCCTTTTACGAATAAACGTCAGTGCGTTATTAGCAGCCTTGTCTATCACTCGTTCCCGTGTCCACCTATGTAACATTGGCGACGAGCACCCACTCTAGTAAAAATATTAAAATGTCGTTCACATTCGGCATTATTTCAACTTTTGACCACACTCAGCAGACTTGGAGGACATTCAAGGGCAGGATCACGCAATGGTTTATTGCCAACGAGATAGATACGGTGAAAGATCCAGAGGGAGTGAAACGGCGGGCGATATTGTTGAGCGCACTCACAGAAGGTACATACAGCCTTGCCGCCGACCTCGCGCAGCCGAAGACGTTGGAAGCAGTGCCATATGAAGACATAGTACAGCTTTTGGATACACATTTTACGCCGAAACAAGTTGGGTTTGGAGAACGACACAACTTTTATGCAGCTGCGCAATGGCCGACCGAAACGGCGTCGCAATGGGCGGCAAGATTGCGCGGGCTAACGGCGCGATGTATGTTTAATAACGTCGAAGAGGCGCTGCGAGACCGTTTCATTATGGGGATGCAGCCGGGAGTCGAGAAAGAGAAACTGTATGTGCAGGATTTAGCCGGGCTAACTTTGGCCAAGGCTGTGGAACTAGTGGAGAATCTGCGGAGCGCCCGCGCCGCTGCGACCGCAAGCGCGGCCGCGGCCACGAGCGTCGCCGGTGCCGCTGCCGAACAAGAATTATACAAAATCGAAAGGAAAAAAGTGAAGTGTTCGGTGTGCGGGTACTCTAATCACGAAACTCGGGAGTGTCGTTTCGCTAATTACACTTGTAAAAAATGTAACGTGAAAGGCCATTTACGGCGAATGTGTAAATCGGTAAAATACGTGCAAAAAGACGAGGTAAGCGAGGGCGATGATGACGACGGTGAGTTGTTTATACATACAAATTATAACATTCGATCAATGAACGGTGAGCCTTTAGTTGAAACGGTGTGTATAAACGGTAAGAGTTTGCGATTCGAAATTGATAGCGGGTCAGCAGTGTCAGTAATATCTGAAAAAATGTATAGATTTAATTTCAATAGCGTGCCACTATCAAAAACTAATAAACGGTTGATAGGTTATGCAGGAGAGGTATTAAAATGCGCGGGATGCGTACGGTTGCCTCTGACGTGGAGGGGCCGCACGCACATAATACAGCTATACGTAGTATACAATGGCGGCCCACCACTTTTAGGCCGCGATTTTATAGCTTCATTTAAGTTACAATTGTCGGCAATATATAATTGCAATGTTCAGTCCACTGACGACATTGATTCTTTGGATAAACTATATCCAGAATTTTTTTCTGGGAAATTAGGCCGGTTCAAAAAATTTGAAGTAAACCTAGTATTAAAAGACAATGCTAAGCCGATATTTATGAAGGCGAGAGCCATGCCGTTCGCACTTAGAGATAAAGTAGACAAAGAAATCGATCGACTGGTCGAGCTAGGTGTTTTAAGACCAGTTGATCATTCCGAGTATGCGTCTCCAATTGTGCCTGTACTGAAACGCGACGGGTCAGTACGTCTGTGCGTAGATTATTCAGTCACTATTAATAAACAGTTAGCGGTTGACAAGTACCCGTTGCCCACAATAAATGAGTTATTTGCAAAACTTCATGGAGGGCAGCACTTCACGAAACTGGATTTATCTATGGCATACAACCAATTAGTATTAAATGAGGCGTCACAAATGTATACATGCATTACTACACACCGCGGCTTATTTGCGTATACAAGACTAGTATTCGGACTCGCCCCCGCGCCAGCTATATTTCAGCGAGTCATGGAGGGGCTGCTGGTGGGCATCAGCGGCGTGCTGTGCCTGTTGGATGACGTGTTAATAACGGCGGGAACTAGGTCCGAACACATGGCTAGGCTGCATCAGGTATTACAGCGTATACAAGATGCAGGGCTCATATTAAGGAAAGATAAATGTGAATACTTTAAAGAAGAAGTAAGTTACCTAGGTTACGTAATAAATAAGGACGGATTGAAAAAATCCCCAGAAAAAATTAAAGCCATCGCAAAAGCGCCGATTCCAACTAACGTAACGCAGTTACAATCGTTTTTAGGTCTAATCAATTACTATAGATGTTTTGTGGCAGACGCGTCGACTATTCTTTCACCTTTGTATGAATTATTAAAAAAGGGATCAAAATGGCACTGATCGAAAATGAAAACGATGCATTTCTGGAAATAAAAAAGAAATTAACATCTGATCAAATTTTAACTCATTTTAATCCGGACAAAAAAATAATTTTAACGGTAGATGCTTCTCCTAGCGGCCTCGGGGCGATATTATCACAAATGAATAGCGATCAGCTGGAGAAACCGGTTGCTTATGCATCGCGGACACTAACGAGCGCGGAAAAAAGATACTCACAAATACAAAAAGAGGCTACGGCGATAATATTTGGCGTTCGCCGTTTCCACCAGTATTTGTATGGAAGGTCCACACCGTTTATATTGCGTACAGACCACAAACCATTATTATCCATTTTTGGACCAAACAAAGGTGTTCCTGAAATATCGGCGAACCGATTACAAAGGTATGCCTTGTTTCTAAGTGCATACAATTATGTCATAGAATATGTAAAAAGTAAAGATAACTGTGCAGACTATTTATCGCGGGCTGGCGAGCCACGGCCGTGCGCGAGCGCGAGCGGGCGCAAGGCGGTCGACGACGACGAGCCACGATCGCGCTGCTTACATTAATTTTGTTACACACGGTGCGTTGCCGATAACAGTGCAAGATTTAAGGAACGAGACGTCAAAAGATGCAATATTAAAAAGAGTGATTAGCTACGTATTAAATGGTTGGCCTAAGAAAAATGACAATGACACAATGAAACCATTTTTTTTATGTAAATCGCAGCTAGCATATGAAAATGGGTGTTTAATGAGGGGCCATAAAGCAGTAATACCGGAATCATTGCGCCAACGAGTTCTCGATGAGCTTCACACGTCTCATTTGGGCATAGTGAAAACAAAATCAGAGGCCCGCTCCCGGTTGTGGTTCCCGGGAATAGACGAAGCACTTGAAAAAATGATAAGTTCATGTGATACGTGTATACAGTTGCGACCCTCGCCGCCGCGGGCATCGTTGTCGCCCTGGCCATATCCCGAACATCCCTTTCTCAGAATTCACCTCGATTTTCTTGGCCCTTTAAACGGGCGCATGTTTTTAGTTATTGTAGACGCATACTCGAAATGGATTGAAGCGTACGAAATGAAATCTTGCACGTCAGCGGCGCTTATCGAAAAAATGTACGAGTTTATGTCAAGGTTCGGATTACCAAAATTAATAGTGACTGATAATGGCACGGCTTTTTGTTCACAAGATTTTAAAAACTTTTGTGCTCTGAATGGCATTTCCCATGTGACGTCACCGCCATATCACCCAGCTAGCAATGGCCAAGCTGAAATATTTGTAAAGATCGTAAAAAAGGGTATTAAGTCGAGTATTATAAATTCAAAAAATATAACGGAAAGTAAGCTAAACCTACAAAAATATTTGTTCGACTATCGCAACTCCGTGCATTCAACAACAAACACGTCACCGGCTCAATTAGTATTTGGGCGTAAACTAAGATCCCGACTAGACATAATGCACCCGTCAACCACATCGCACTCGTCTACCTCGTTGGCTAACTCTGTTAGTTACAAACAGTGCTCGCAAGATAAAGCACGCGGAGGAAAAGATGTAATGTTCCAACCTGGACAAAATGTATTGTATAAACGTTACAGCAATAAATATAAATTCACTTGGTGTAAAGGAATAATTATAAAAAACATAGGGAAACGTTTGTATCTTATTAAAGACAGTGTAACTTCAGTGGAAATTAAAAAACATAAAAATCAAATTATTCATTGTAAAAGTAAAAAAGACAATACACAACTGTGGGATGTTACGCAATTAATGACGGCTCTTGACGGAAATGTAGGCTCACGAGACATAACGTCACCACCCCCGCCGACGCTCACTACTAACGAAACTGACTCAGCAACGCCGCGGGAAGAGATGATGGAGTCGCCGCCGTCCTGGGTGACTAGTACGAGAGGTGTGCGACAAACCACTCTGGCAACGGGCAACGGTACAGACGTCACTGCGTCGCCATCGACTGCCGAAGGCAGCCGGCAGGACATGCCGCCGTCACCAGCCTGGGTGACGACAAGCAGAGGAGTTCGACGTCCCGCTTCTTCAGACGACAATGACGAGTTCTACGAAACCTCTGATGGGGATGACCCTTCTATCCTCAGACAAGCGAAACCTTAGAATCATCCCACAGTTGAACATAAGTTTCATTGTTGTGACTCTTAACTAAAAGGGGAGGAATTGTTATATATGTGTGCGTGCTGCGCCACGCAAAAGGTCCTTTTACGAATAAACGTCAGTGCGTTATTAGCAGCCTTGTCTATCACTCGTTCCCGTGTCCACCTATGTAACAGAATGTAATAATTATTCTGAGATTTTTGAGTCAATTTAATTATTTTGCCATATCTCATAGAATATTTTTTATAGTTCGATTTATCTACACTATTTTTTGATAGTCTATATTTCCAGAGAAGAGCACGTTTACGTTTACTACAATTCTTAATACCACTTGATATCCATTTTGGTCGTACTGTTGTTTTATTTTTAATTTTACGTATTGGAAAGCACAATTCGTAAAATAGCCTAAATGTATCATAAAATGAGTTAAAAGCATCATTTGCATCCTTTGATTCAAACACCTCGGTAAACTTGAGCTCTTTAATACAGTCTTTAAATTTTTCTAAATTATCTTTACAATAATCACGTTTAAACGAAAACCAATGGTCAAATGTACAGGTCTTTTTGACTGGACATGATATATATTGCGCCTTATGATCAGATAAGCTTAATTCCAAGACAGTTGATTTGGCACCACGAATATTATGGAAAATATTGTCAATACAGGAACCACTACTTGGTCTTGTAGGCTCATTAATTGCTTGTGTTAGATTAAATCCCATAATAAGTTGTTCCAATTCTAGTGTGTGCTTATTCTTTTTCAACATATCAATATTAAAATCACCACAAACAACGATTTTGTTATTCCCATATTTTGTAAACAGACACAAGATGTCATTAAAATTATTAAAAAACAAATTAATATATTTATTATAGTTATTACTCTTTGGTACCCTATAGAGACATAAAATTATCATATTGTGGTCAATTAATTTAATTGCACAGCATTCAAAAACATTAAGGATACTATACTTTTGAACAGCTTCAAGTACGACAAAGTTAATATAGTTTTTCACTAGAATGCACGTCCCTCCTCGTCGCTTGTTACGCGAAAAGTGTGTAGCCAAGATAAAATTTGGAATTTGAAGGAGTTCAATATCGTTATTTGTCATATTGTGTTCTGAAAAACATAAAACGTCAATAGTTTTACCTGTATCTGCTAAGTCATCAAGGCAGACAGTAAATAAATCTGACTTCGCAATAAGGCCACAAATGTTTTGGTGAATTATATTTATATGGTTATAAACGAAAAAAATCGTTGCAATTTGAAACAGATTTAACAGAATCTATTTTTTCAGAAGTGGAGTCATTACATGTAGCAATATTAATGTCCGTTTGAGTGCCTATAGTAGAGAATGTAACATCACAATTATTATAAACAGTGCATGGCATTATCAATTGATTATTATCATTATTATTATTACAATAAATGTCATTATGATCATTATTATTAGAACTAGTCAAGAATAATTTACATTTTGAATTATAGTACACTCGCAATATGTCCCTTAATATGTACCGACATATGTAAGTCGGGAAATGAATACGTTTCGGCTTAGTGTGGTTAAATTTAAAAAAGTGCATCACAACGAATGAAGTGTTTATATATACATCACATATTTTAGATAATACATTATTTAATTTTTCTTCTTTAATAAATCTATTGAATAAAGGCTCACAAATAATTATATTAGTATTTTGAGCAGATTCTATCATTATTACAAGTTGATTACGGATGGCTGAGATACTATCATCTTCTGTGAAACCTATCACAATCACAAAATCATCCATTGTGAGGTTAGATATTTCAGTCATACATGAGTTTAATAAGTCAGAGAGTTTATTTATTATTTATATTTATTTATTTATTTATTTAATTTTGAGATTTGTTTATTTCTGTAGGTGATGTTATAACATTGGTCTCCGTCCATGTTGGAAGTTAACAAAAGATTATATTGTTGTTATTATAATCACAAAGCGTGGCATAAGCTAAGTCTGCTATAAACACGCAGCGTAAGCTCAGGTTGTTGAAAGCAAGCGCCTAATGTACGTGTAAGCGTTAAGCATGTGTAGAAGCGGCCGATCTGCGGGTTGTCCTAGGTCAGGGACACTAGTCATTGCAATTTTTTTCCAATCTTATTCAGTGATTACTCACGGTACCGATGGAGTCCAGATGTGTTACATATATATCACTCTTTAGACCGTTTCACAAGCTTCCCAAAGATATACAACACCAATGAATTGAGCAACTTTTAACCACTTTTTATACAAATTTAACGGAGACAAAACAAATACGGTGCTAACTCTTTGAATCGCAACGGCGTATGATTACGTTATGTTTGTTTGTACTGTTTTATTTTACAAAATTTCTACACAGTGTATATTTTTCTGAAATAAATGACTTGACTTCCTCACACTTCTTGCTATAAGAAAATTGAATACACACAAATGGTTTATTTTTAGCCTCTAGCTGTGCCCGTGGGTGGTTTCGCTCACATGACTGACTGGTTATTTTTTTTTTTTTTTTTTTGTTTTTGGCAACTCGTACAACATTACTGCCAGCATCCAGTCTTGAGATATAGACTGGTTATTTAACCGTAGCTATAAATCATTGGAATGTGAAAACATGATTATATTCGCAAGAAACCAGGTTGGTACTCATGGAAATATAAACTCATACTATTTTGTTCATTCAATACGTAATATCTGCTGAATTTCAAGCTAGAAGAGAGTTTGTTAGACAAATAAACTGTTAGCAATTTCACAAATTCTGCTTTCCACTAAATCAATATTGGTTAAAACAAAACAAAACACAAACTGTTTCCATCAATTTAGTTTCCGAATCAATAGGTTTTTCTACGAGTAGTGAACTTTAAATATTTGATGCCGGGGTATTCCGGGGTAACCTGAATATGTCAACTAGCATTCACTTTAATGTAGAACGTAAAGTTAAATGTATTTGACCTTTCCATTCACTATGCCAGGTTCACTCGATAAATACATTTTACACGTTTTTTTATTGTAATTTATATGTAGGATGTTGGTCAAAATATTTATATCATCATCATCATCTGCCTAGCCTTTTCCAAACTATGTTGGGGTCGGCTTCCAGTCTAACCAGATGCAGCTGAATACCTGTATTTTACATGGAATGGTTTTGGTTTTGGTGGCTGGTTTTTTTTGTTTTTTAAATATTTATAGAATAGAATAGAATAGAATAATCATTTATTCGTTAATGGACAGCAGCAACACAATATAGCAGCACATACATATAATAAATATAACAATAAACAGTTTAACAATTAATTAATCAGCTCGACTGCGCTGAGCATGCCCATAACGAAAGGGTAACCAACTCAGCATATGCTGGGTGTAAAACACTCAGCGCTGGTTTTCAGTAGGCCCCCCGCAGTGACACACGGAAGAGGGTAGTAGGTATTAAATAAGTAATATTATTCTATTAAATGGGCATTTGTGAGTGTGTAATAAATAAATAAAACAACAACACACAACACAACAACACAAACACAACAACGTGGACAACTATCTAGTGTCCACGACACAAGCCTCGTTGCTTAGTGTGGCACTAGATGGCGCTGTGTGTAATTTCCAGCAATATTTATTTATTTATTTAAAATACAATGAATATTTTTATCACAGAGGATAACATAATTATATATTAGTAATAATAGACGCGAAGAAAGCTGCTAAATAAATAAGTACTTATCCGAAAACGAAACACAGTTTATTGACATGACGCACATGGGGCCGGCCGATGCATTTTAAAAATTGCAATACCGCAATGACATTTCAGTGAGAGTGAGACTACTGCCTAGTTAATATTATTTTATTGAGCTAAATAAAACAAAACAATTGCTTCCGAGAAAGTGTATAGTGCCCATAGACTCATAATGCTGAGCAATTGAGTTCAAAGACAAAAGTAGTTATTACAATATGGAATTTGGAATTACAAAGGAAGTCGGAGCAAAAGGATGATTGTACAAATTTATGGGTGTGTTTGTATGTGTGATTGTACACACACATGGATTCTGGCGATCGCAGACAACGGATTTACCACCGCCGCGCAACTACTCACATTAATTTCCGGTGAGTGTCTATGAAATAAATTCGAAGTAGTAGTAAATAATATCTAGATAATAATTACATTGTTAAATTAGATAAACGATTTGTCAATATTTATATCATTAAATTCAATTTGTGAACGAATTATAAATGTCTTAAGCCTTAACTTAAATGTATTTATGTTGTCTAAGTCCCTAATTGGTGGAGGAATATTATTCCAACATTTGGAGGCTGCATACCGGAAGCTTCCTCGAAAGGCTGCAGTTCTGTGATGTGGTGTAGCCAGCTGCTGAGCACAACGCCTGGCCTTGTGCTGCCGGTGGTTATTTATCCACGTAAGCTTTGAGTACAGGTATGGGGGACATTTATATTTGATTACTCCAAAAAGAAGACATGCTAAGTGTAGCTTACGACGGGATTTCATTTTTAAAATGTTGTGCTTGTTTAAAAATGGTGTCAAGTGGCTCCTTGGTGGTACGTCAAAGCAAAAACGTGCGCAGGCATTTTGAACCCGCTGAATAAGTCTTTCGGTGCGTGCTAGTAGTCGTGGACCTACAACGGTATCAGCATAATTTAGTTTGGATAAAACTAGGCTTTCAACCAGCTGTATACGCAGGTCCTCGTTTACATATGGGCGCATTTTATACAGGACTTTTAGGCGGTAAAAACAATTTCTCACGCAACTTGCGATGTGAGCCTCGAAATTAAGGCCTTGGTCCATAATCAAACCCAGATTTCTCGCTTCATACACACGATCAATGTGTTGGCCCATCACAATCACGTTTGCAAGATTACTGTTTATTTTACCCAGCTGCCCTTTAGAACCGAAAATCATAAATTTAGTTTTGGCCGGGTTAAGTAGAAGAGAATTCTGTTTTGACCAGTCCACAATCCTTGCCAGATCTTCGTTAACTAGTTTTACTGCACTCTCATAATCTTCAGGTTTAAAGGCCAGGTATAATTGAATATCGTCTGCATAGATATGAAATTTACAGTTTTTTATAATATTAATAATATCGGCACTATATAGAATAAACAAAGGAGGACCCAGTATCGATCCCTGTGGAACCCCCCTTACCACTGGGCTCATATTAGAAAAAACACTAGACCCATTCGCATCCCGAATTTCCACAAGCTGTTGACGATTACTCAGATAGCTTCTGAACCATTTAACGGTAGCGGCGTCGAATCCATAATATGTCATCTTAGAAAGCAAGAGACTCAAATTAATAGCATCAAATGCTCTAGAAAAGTCCAGCAGGACTAACAGAGTACAAGACCCCTCATCTTGAGCTGATAATATGTTGTCTGTAACATCTAACAGAGCCGTTGCAGTACTACGCCCCCTCCTAAAACCGGATTGAGCCTCAGGGAGGATGTTATTTTGCTCAAGATATGCAGTTAGTTGGGCATTAACTACTTTTTCCAGTACTTTTGATAAAAGGGGAAAAATACTTACAGGTCAACCTCTCAGGCGCTATCTGTCACACTAGTTAATAGTGCTGCACTACACTTGAGCGCTATCTGTCACACTTGTATTACGCGCACCCGCCTCCCAAAAAACTGCATTAAAAACCGTCTAAAACTGTCTCCTCTAGAGCTTATTTCTCTGTGTTCAATTCGTTACTAAATTCCTCAATAATAAAATCGAACATCGCAACACTTGGAGTAGTGTATTTTTAATGGTAGCTGATACTATTATATATCAAAATTATCCTTGTGAACCGTGCTTTATTATTTTGTCAACGTGAATTCGTTTTGGAATCTCGAAGTTGCAATATTTCGCCCGTGAAAAAGTAGTTATTATATGTACCTACAGTGATTGTGTAGTGTGAAGAAATACGTGATTTAGTGACTAAAACGTATGTGAAATGGGAAAAACAGTGCTTAATTAGTGAGGTGATTAGATTGTTCAACTATCTACACCAAAAAACATGTGGGTTTGTGTGTTTTTTCATCCAACACCGGCTGGCAAAAATTAGTTCCCAGATGTAAACAAACAGTGAGTATCTAGTTTCATAAGTATATTTAGATATGATGCTATTGAGCTATAAATGAGATTGTGGTCTTGTTGGAAAGGAAATATAGTCTAGTTTATTTCTTTAATGTTAAAATGGATAAAAAACTAAGAGAAAACTGATATTTCTAGCGAAATATCAGTTTTTGTAACTATTTTTTGCTATACATTATGACTTGGAGTATATAATTAAAGTATTTCATTTTGATTTATAAATAAGTAGATTCCTTATCTAATCAGCTTGACAACAGTATTTTTGAAATTGCTCTAGAATTTGTAGTTTTTGAGCTACAGGTGTTTTTATCGGATCGGGCAGAAAATGTTTTGAAAACTTGCAAAAATTTTTGCATGTTTCTTTTACAGTAGTTGGGTTCGCGATTTTAGGAATCGGACGCACAACTGATCGAAGCGCACAACGGCTATTTTCCATAAATCAGGAAAGGTCGAGGTTGAAATGGAATGATTAATAATGGAGGTAAGGATATGCAAAGTTTGTGGAAGAGTCAGAAGAAACATATCCAGTGTAATGTGGTCGAAACCCTCTGCATTTGATTTGAGTTTAGATAAAATCTTCATTATGTCTGATTGACCTACAGTTTCAATGGCGAATACGCCGTCATTAAATCTATGAGACTCATAGTAACTTAGACATGTATATGGTGTACTTATATCACCTGGGACATTCAAGAAGTGAGAATTAATTTTATCTGGGTCATTGAAAATATTAGAGGGTAAATCAGTTTCACTTTTAAAAGGTAGCAAAGTGGTCTTTAGATTCCTCCACAAAGCTTTGGGTTGTTTTATTTTACTATTAATATTGAACTTGAAATACGCAACCTTTTCGTAATATAGGGACCTGTTCACTAGACTTTTTAATTCCTTGTAATATTTAATTTTACTCTCAGAATTTGAATTCCTACAACGCACATGTGCTTGATTGCGCAAGTAAATCATAAATTTGATGTTATCTGTTATCCATGGATATGACTTTTCTCGTATAAACTGGGTCTTACGGGGTGCGTGTTTGTCAAAAAGGGAAGTAATACCAAAATTGAGATGAGCTACCATAGCATTGATGTCAACTGATACAGGTCGCGCAAGCCAATCTATAGAGTTCAAGTCTTCCTTAAACTTCTCCATCTGTATATTTTTGAGGTTTCTACTTGTTACAACCCTGGGTAGTATTTTTTCTTTTTTAAAATTAAAAACGGCTGAAACAAAAGCATGTGCGCCTAGCGCGACTATCCAGTCAACTTCTACGCTGATCACCCTTGCAATCTGTACACACTTAGTGTGTACAGCCTTGACTTAAGTCAACTGGTCACTTCTGCTACTCACTTTACGGCCACTAGTGAGACTCTTATTGACTTAGGTCAATAAGAGTCTCACTAGTGGCCGTAAAGTATTAGAAACGCATTTAATTTAGCAGTTTTAGAGTCAGTTTGATTAAGACAATTAATGTTAAAATCTCCCAACAAAACGGTATATTTACATGACGCTAGATATATAAATAACAAATATTCTGTATTAATAAAACTAGAATCAGCGAGATATTAAGGTACAGAAAAAAAATTTGACGCTTACCTTAGCACTTTTTAGGACCCTAGTCCTAACAAGGAACCCTTATAGTTTCGTCATGTCCGTCCGTCTGTCTGTCTGTACGAGGTTTTGCTAAGATAACGTTAGTACTAGAAAACTGCAATTTTGTAGGGGTGTGTACTAGTATTATACGCCAAACAAAACGATAAAATAAAATTTTGAAAAATATTTTTTTTAGGGTAGCTCCGCTACTTGTGAAGTGGAGATGTTTTTTTCGTCGTTTACCCCATCGTGTGGTATCGTTGAATAGATCTTTTAAAATGATTTAGGGGCTGCTTTCACTATTTTATCGATTTAATGCTCCATTTACGAAATATTAAACTTTAAAGTTAACATTTTTGTTCCAGTAGCCCCGTCCCCTCCTCTAAAAGCTTGAAAACTCTAGAAAAATTTATGATGATAGTGCATCATGATTTTTTCTAGATTTTTCAAGTAAGCAGTTTAGCATTTCATGAACTTTGAAGGAAAACTATAGCGATTAAGGTAACTTTATCAGTTTAGCAGTAATAGTCGTTGAACTTGGGTGTTGGATAATTTTGTACTAAATACAAAATCCTTAGAATAAATCCTTTAAAGTGAATAAGATGAAGTAGTTGCTTGTTTATAACGGGTAAAGACTTGCATTGAAAAACAAAATCTAAAATATAATGAGCTACTAGGGAACCCTACACTGCGCGTGGCCCGACACGCACTTGGCTGTTTTTTATTTTATTTTTGCGCTCTTAAACCATTTTTACCTTTTTTGGACTATCTAAGAACACGAAAAAAAAAATTTTTTTTGAGCTAATTTGGTTTAAACACCTGCATTTGGTTTAGACCTGTCTAAATTGTAGCCTTCGTAACTCATGATAAAAAAATAAAGTTCCTCTGTTTGATGTCAACTGTACCTAAAACATTTGAAAAATTTCAATAACTAAACACTCACCTCTTCTAAACTGATTGTGGTTTCTGATCACGCGCTCAGCATTCTTGCGCGCGATGTAGAACCATTCCGACGTGTTGCTCAAATATTTGTACTCGACCGCCAAGTCCTTCGCCAGTATTGGCCCCTCTGGCAACCGGTACGCGAACGGGCAGAACAACTGGTAGTCTTTATACTGCAGCTGATCGTAACAGTTCCCAGCTGCGAAGATATCGTCATCAAATTCTACCATGGAGAAGACACTAGCGTGGAGCAAATACTCATTGTGCATCACTGAAGGACCTGCATACTTCCACAGTCTTGTCAACATATTCGCTCTATTTACAGCCACATCTGCTTCTATCCTAAATCTCTCTTGTGCGTATCTGTCTACTACACCTTCTCCCAAGTTCAAATGAGTACCAGCTGTACAATTCTCACCGAGCAAATGTTGGGTTTCTATCAACCTTAGGAACTTTGTCACAACGTCTTCGTGCACAGGCCTCGAAATTGTCACATTCTCAGCTGTACCATTCAAGTCTCTTATCTCAGAATTTTCATCTAAATTAATTTTCGTATCGTTATCGTAACTATGTTCTACGTTAATGAAATGCTCGACTAATGATACGTCGTCTGTGGTGACGTCGTGTTTGGCGACGGATGTGTTGCCGAAGAGTTTTTGGAAGGTGTAAGGGTCTTTGGGGCCGTCATCGTCGTCAGGTGCTGCGTAAGGTCTTAAAGCTGCTATCACAGGGTCTTCGCCGGATTTGTCGATACTTTCTGTAACAAGAGAAAATAAAAGATTAGTTTAACAAGTAGCTTTTCTAAGATCAGTCAATCAGGTATATAGCAAATTATGGACACAGTGCTGGACACCGGACACACAAATAATGTACTGAAATATGTGCCAATGTCCGGTCTCAGCAGCTGGTCCGCAATATATCCGTTCCTTTACTAGTAGACTAGCAGAAATTCTAAAAGTGCCAGTTTTTGCACTAGTTCAGTAACTTTAGAAATAACATTTGCACTGCTATTATTAAAACACTCCACGAATTCGCAGAACAGCGCAATTAAATGTGTCAGCTTACGGTTAACGCTAACTATCGTTCCCATTAAAAGTTTCAATACTGTACACGGGAAACCATTAAAGCACTTTATATAAATTTGTATTTATTTCAGTAAGGGTGGAAATATAATAAGCGTTTGCGTCCAATTCGTTTTAACTGGCTCTTACAGTTCAGGCGAAATAACGAGCTGTGAAATGTGCAATGTTCTGCTGCGATTTTATATCAGCGTTAAAATATTATATTATCTACTTCTCTATTGCATGTTGGGTATGGCTTTTTGCAGATTTGACGGAAAAGTAGTGTGTCAGAGAGACTTTTTTTAATCAGGATGAGAAATGCAATATTATGTTATGGATTCCTGTATCCTAAACGTACCACTTAGTAAATAGTATCAAGTATCAGAAATATTAAAATAATAGCCAAATTTGAAGCTATATTGGGTTAAACAAATTCAAATTGTCATCGATACGCTGATACAAAAGATTATTTATTATTATTCGTTTTCTTACTATGTGTATTGAAAAAACCAATCCATCCAGCCGTAAGACCGCTATTGTATCCATAGATTTCAAATAATGTAAAGTAGGTGTAAAGAAGAGAGCTGCGTAACATTTTTGGTGTGATATAAATTATTTATTTATTTTATTCAACACATACATTTGTTTTAACAGGTAAAACCCAAGCTAACAAAAGTAGTCATATATACACAAATTACACAGTGGACAATAAACTAAGTGTCACCCTCTGGAATTCCGCCAAAGAGCAAGAAAATATGTCTAAACGCCGAGAGACATCATTAAGTATTCTTACTGCACGAATCACTGGTGCAAACTTTAATAAGTTTGTACGGGTTGCCGGAACTTTAAAAAGCCCCTCCCTCGGTCCCAACCGTAGCCTTCTGTTTGGAACGACCAATCCCAACGATTCCAATATTTGTGGATTATTCAGCATACCACGAAAAATCATGAAAAAAAAATTTTACCAGGGCGAGGTTGCGCCTTACTTCCAACTTATAGTACCCAACCATCCCTATAACAAAGAGTGTTGGATACATAAGTGGGTAGAAAGGGTAGACACCAAACTGCTTCAGTACAGGTATCTGGTAAATTTGTTCTGCATCTTTTCCAGCATCTGGGAGTAATACTTCACTTCATAAGGATTCCAGATGATAGCACTAGTTTCCAAGTTGCTTCGCACCAACGCATTGTAAAGGGCTTTCACTGCTGCCGTATTATAGGTACTCTATCTATCAATCCTTCATAGATATCTATGTCAAACAATTTAACTGCAAACAAACTCTTGCTCTACACAGAACCGATCAGACTCCTCGCAAATTTTACAGAACTTACAAAGTTATCCAACAAAACACTTCAACTCACAAGTATTCAATTTCCTTGGCTCCTTGTTGTATCCATAAATAGTTATATACATAAACAGGAAATCAAATGCTGCAAGTAAAATGGGACTTCTAACCGGGGCACGATCGCACGCATGCATAAGCTAGTAAGGAAGCTAGCTGTGGCTTCTAAGGCATCGGTCCCATCGTCAGCGAGGAGCAACTAGCTATCAGCTAATATGGAAGTGGAAATCATGTTTTTCCTATTTCTCCGCTTTTCTTTTCTGATTAATTTCGTTGCGGGATCCAAGACAGTTAAATTGCATCTCTGGGCTGTTTGGGGTGTTGATTTTGCCTTTTAGGAGTTGCAGTGATTTGTGATTAAAGTAAAGGCTTTGGGCCTAAAAAAAATGTTGCTAGCTATTTTCTCGTTTATGAAACATACAAAATATTTTAGGACCTGTGCCAACAGATAATTATTTGCCGATATATCTCACTGCCACTGGCCTGAACTCTTTAGTCGCAACGACAAGAGTTTTCACACACAGTACTTGATCAGCCTTGCTAGCATCATCATCATCCGCCGAAACTTTTTCCAACTATGTTAGGGTCTGCTTTAGTCTAATTGGCAGCTGAATACTAGTATTTTATACAGAACAACTGCTTCTCCGACCTCCACAACCCAGTGACTGCATAACATGATACCACTTGGTAAGACTGGTAGTCACACTTTCGGGCTCCTAACTACCCGTAACAGTAACTTTCGACTGTTCACAACACTGTGAGAACTCATTGAAACAAATAAACAGTGCTTTTACAAGTGCTACTGAGGTCTACGTGCTTCTCGCTACTCGCTAGCGGTGGTACAAGCGTCTAAGGAACCAATCTTTTATGGGCTGACGTTTGGCTGCATACGATTTGTGTAGTGGTTTAGGTGGGACCACGTTTATATTTATAGTGGCTTGGCTTTACTCGGCTGGAGACAGAATCAGAATTTCATACCACTTTGGGTGGAGTTCGGTGTAAGGTCACCAGAAAGATATTTTCGGAGATTACTTTTTCAAACACTGTTTTAAGCTTTCACGGTTTATAAATAAACTTAATAATGACTGTGCTGCGAGTGTGTGTGCTGTGTGTGTGTGCTATGCTGTCTGTGTAATTTTTTTCCATCCACCCGCATTCTCCAGTCAAGCCGCGATCAGGGCGTTTGCCGTGTGAACAGCGTCGAAATATCAGGGGCTCAGAAATAATAATAATCATGCAAGAAATCCCGTAAGTGTCATATTAAAAACAAAAAGTCAAATAAACAAAAAGAAAACAACGAAAACAAAAAGACAAAAAGTAAAAGAAAACAAAAAGTCTCCACAGATTAAAAAAATCCTAAAATACTACTTCACCGTTGATATGTATAAAACGGGGGAGGGGCATACGTGTGGGCCCACTAACAGACTAAGACCTGCGAGCGAGTAACTTCTAATCGATAGCGCACATAATCTTGCATTAGAAAGATTGAGCGTTATTGTTATTGTATTAAGTTTAGGAATTCATGTGGAAATAAATAGTTCTAAATGTTTTTTTAAGTGTTGATAATATTGTCCATGGATTTTTCACATTTGGACATTGATTTTCAAAAGTGAAAGCAATATAAATCTCTTGCCCTTATCCCTATTTCTTGCAGTCTTCCTCTTCCATCATCACCCACTTCTGGATATAGGCCTTCCCTTTCTTCTGCCATGCTCCTCTTTTAATTATAATCTCTTTGGTTACCCCCTACTCCACATTACTCCACACTTTTTTTTCCTAGCCTGCTCTCTCACTGCTGGGCAAAGGCCTCACTCCACTCCTTCCATTTCTCGTAAGCCCGCGCGTCCTCCTTCCGGTTCAGACGGAACATATCTAGTCCACACATCTTGCTTTCAATATTAGCCTGTGAAAAATCCTCCCCATATTAAATTCCAAAAAATCCGTTTATTATTAGGATATATTATTTCCTTAGTCTTTCCTTACTCTTTAAGCTATCCCCTACAAAGTATCTCAATCAATTTTATTAAAGTATCTGACGATAAATAAATGGGAAAACCTAGTCATTCTAAATTCCCAAACTTGTTACATTTTGCTCTAAAAATGTTAATTTTAGTTGTTTTATTGAACCATATGTGCTGTGTGGTATCCGGCAGAGTAGAATAGAACCAACCCATTACACTCACGGATGTCGTTTATGGCGACTAATGTCTGAGGCAGAACACCTTGCGCCTCCGTAGACCAGAGAATGGGCAGCAGCGTTTTCTGTTAGTCTTTCATCACTGCGATCTCCAATCCGCCTACCAAGCGTGGAGATTACGGCAAATTCCTCCCATCATGGGAGAGGCCAGCAGTAGACGTTATGGGCTGTTGTTCTTGTATTGAACCATAACATACACACAATATATATAGAATTACACCTCGTTTTTAAAATTCCGTACCCAAAGGGTAAAAACGGGACCCTATTCCATGACATGGGACTCCGCTGTCTGTCTGTCCGTCTGTCTGTTACCAGGCTTTATCTCATGAACTGTGATAGACAGTTGAAATTTTCATAGATGATGTATTTTAAACACTGTTTTAAGCTTTCACGGTTCATAACTATACCTAAAATGTCACTTATACAGACAGATTTGTCTGCTCCTAACAATTTTTTCCTTCCACCCGCATTCTCCAGTTAACCCGCGATCATGGCGCATGCAACAGCGTCGAAATATCGGGAGCTCAAAATAATCAATAATCACGGAAGATATCCCGTAAGTGACATTTTAAGTATGATGTATTTTGTTTGCCGCTATAACAACAAAAACAGAATAAAATAAATATTTAAGGGGGGCTCCCATAGAACAAATGTGACTTTTTTGCCATTTTTAGTGCGATATTAATAATGGCAACAGGTAGACGCTTGAAATATTTAGTTGTATATTCACTTTAAAAAGAAATAATAAAATTAAAAGCAAATCAATATTTATATTTAAGGGGGGCCCATACGTTTTGTTTAATGTTGTATAGATAGAATTGGATTGGATTGGTGTTGTTAGAATATCTATTAGTTTATTTTATGTATATATGTGTATTAGTATCAATATAAGTATATACATTCTCGTTAACAAGAAGTTAGTTTTTTATACATTATGTTGTACCCGATCACTATGTTTTCCTATTTAACCCAAAGGTTGACTGGTATAGAATGCCTTGTGGAATTAAGTCCACCTATGTATCACTCTTGTTTTTTTTTTTTTTTTTTTTTTTATGGATGCTGTAATGTTATTAAATTGATGTAATGAAATGAATGTAATGGTATGAATGAAAGGTATGGAATGAATGTAATGTTATTAATAATGTAATGAAAATAATGTAATATAAGTAATGTAATGTTGATATTGTAAGGTTGATAATGCATGTAATGAAAAATGTAATGCTAATATGATTTGTTACAATTATGATTAATCAAGTTTATATGTTCTGTGTATTTATGGTAGAATTAAAGGCTTTTTATTTTTTTATTTTATTTTATGTATCACTCTTGTACATGAAGTTTAAATAAATAAATATAGATGGTACGGAACCCGGAACCCTAAGTGTGCGAGTCCGACTCGCACTTGGCCGGTTTTTTGTTATATCCTTTTTATGCTGTTAGTGATTTAACTTCACGAGAAATACCTCAACTGTATGAACGCAGTAGGTTACGTTAGGTCATTCGCAACAATACCCTTTTTCAAAAGTTTTAGGAATTCCGAAACTGACGGTAATAGCCCTGTGAGGGAACTCACATAGGAAGCCTCTATTTTGTACCTTTTTGAAGGCCCGGCTACCTCTAACGTTATTGAATTTTTGGAGCACAAGTACGAAAAAATTGGAATATTATGCAGATGGTTATAGTGTAGTGCCATATTGTGGGTCCTATCCTTTAGGAGCAAAGTAATAAGACTTTGGGAAGTATATTTTTATTCTGTATCGTATGAGAGTATCTTTACCCAAGTAATGGTTAATTTTCAAGAAATAGCGATGGGATATATTATGTTTGTGTAAGGTGTTATAATATCGTTTAATGAGCGAAGTACATTGTACCCTTACTAGCAATAATGTATGAAATGAAAGAACTGAGTATCATTTTTTTTTTAATTTTTGTGTGCTATTAAAGTACGTTCTATTAATACCCTTGGGTGATAAAAGCACAACTCGTTGCTTTAGCTATTATATCGTTGAAAACTAAAGAAAGAGAGCCCGTCACAGGCTAAAATTAGTGCAGTTAATTACCGTAACGTAAACGCGATCGTTTTCGTAGCATTCCCGAAGGTTTCGTAGCGCACCCGGCGTAGCAGCGTAGCACGCGAAACTCGTAGACTCATGTGCTAAGCTCCAAACGCCGCGACCCGGCTTTCTATTATTTACGTACCGAATTTTATCATTTGTGTAGGAGTGATACACCTCATACAATGAATTAACGGCATTTAGCAAAAATTTTGTATTTTTATAAAAAAAATATATATATTAAAATGTTATGTATATATTTCCTTCTTCTAACCAACACAAGCTATATTTATAGGTATTACAGCCCTATTTTTGCGATCAAAGACACAAATGAAAGCGAGCTACAATAATTTACTAACTCAATTATAGTTCCTGGCTACTATACTCCACAATTCATGTGATCTGAAGTTACTGCAGCAGTTTCAAACACGTCTGGTAAGTGACGTCATTACGTCATGGTCGTTCAGGTAGTTTAGACAAGATAGTAATGGTTTAGAAGTTAAACATAATATTGTTAAGACCGGAGGTTGGTACGTTTTGATAAGGGGAAGTTAACTTTGCTGTTCGTTCTGTTTAGTACGGTACCTCGCACGTATGTGCTAATAGACCAATTTAAATTGGCCCTTTACTTTATTCATAGTGTGTACTATGCTGTGTTAATACCGACATGTTGTCATTTAGTACTGTACTTTTACTAACTTCTACTGTATACTTCGGTGCAATTATGATGGGTGAGCCATCATAATTGGACCGAATTTCAAATCTATCTATATTTTATGTTAAAAAATCCCTGTCTGATCCGAAAGGGGCATAAAGGTATACCAATGACATTACCGAATCAATTAATACGAAACTTTTATTTATTTATACTAGCTTATGCCCGCAGCTTCGCCCGCCCGAAAATGATAAAATATACTAAAACCTTTCTCTTGAATTACTCGATCTATTAAAAAAAAAACTCGCATCAAAATCCATAGCTTAGTTTTAAAGATCTAAGCATACAAACAGACGCGGACAGACAGACGCGGCGGGGGACTTTGTTTTATAATATGTAGTGATTTATTTTTAATATAAAATATTCATGAAAGTAAATATGTTAATGAATTTTAAAATACAGGTTTTTTTAGCACCCAAATTACCACCGTTTCCCATTAACTCTATCATTAGATTTTGTGAGCTTCATCATGATAAATAACCTAACAACCATACTGGTGACGGCATCTCGTAATCCTGCTTGGAACTTTTCTACTCATTAATTGATTCTTTCGCATGACGTAGATCATAGAACAGGCGACAATATATGCCCATCCCTTTCCCTCCAATATTGCGCTCGCCTGCCGAATCGGAGGAGCGAGAGTGAAGTTCTTATAGACTTCCGTCGAGTGTGGTCACATCGCGCCGCACCGTACGTTTACTGCACCGCGCTGCGCTGGTATCTCACTGATCACGCGCCGCGTCGGATATCCCGCTATCGCAAACCGCAATATAAAGACTCCACTTCAAGACAGCAAAACGTTCGCTTGACGACCGCGCTGCGTATACGCAGCCTGCAGGTCAAACCGCCTTCCGCCGGAATCGTGATATACAAACAGCGGCCTCGGGGCCATCCGCGACCTGGTGCACCAGAAGACACTCACAACCAGTGTTTCCATCAATCGCCGGCATCGTCATCCTACCGGCCGTGCCATCGAAGCCGCCACGTGGCGTGGCCCAGAACAAGGTAGGTGAGCCATAATTTTCCACCTCCTCTTAATCTATTGTCACCTATTCGTGTCATTTTGATTTCCCAAGACGATAATCAGAATTCTCCATACAGTCCACTAATAAATAATCCCCATTGCTGTAAATAAAATAAATTTTCAAAATCGTCTTATAAATTGGTGAATTTAACCACCACCTAAATACCAAACAAACAATGTAAGATACAGTGCAAAGTGCTATGTTTTTGGGAAATAAATACTTTATTATATCGTATTATTATATATAAAATAACATCCCTACAAAAACAATAAACTAACATCCCTACACTACTCCATCCAAGCATGACTCATTTGGCATTTCCAAAAGTTGGCCCAAAGTCAATACACTCAAATCCTTTGACAAACGTTCCTTCAAGGGCCGGGCACAAGGGCATCCCTTTACTAAGATTACAAGAATAGCCACCAAATCGAGAGGGTTTTTATCATGAAATACGGTATACAGATAGAGGGTATGTAGGGGTGTAGAGGGGTGTGAGGGGTAATTTTATTAGACTGTGCTGAGGATAGTGTTCGATTATTTTGTTTTGGGGTAAAATGTCACAGATTTTTGTTTACTTGTCTAGGTTTTACTTGCGAATGATTTTATATTAATTAGTAGCTGACGTCCCGCGGTTTCACACGCGTAGTTCCCGTTCCCTTAGAAGTACGGGAATAAAATATAGCCTATAGCACTCACGAATAATGTAGCTTTCTACCAGTGAAACAATTTTTAAAATTGGTTCATTACTTCCGGAGATTACCCCCTACATACAAACTTACAAACTAATGTTACCTCTTTATAATATTATTATATTATAAGTAGCTGACGTCCCGTGGTTTCACCCGCGTATTTCCCTGTTCCCGTAGGAGTACGGGAATAAAATATAGCCTATAGCACTCACGAATAATGTAGCTTTCTACCAGTGAAACAATTTTTAAAATTGGTTCATTACTTCCGGAGATTACCCCCTACATACAAACTTACAAACATAAAAACAAATGTTACCTCTTTATAATATTAGTATAGATTATAGTATAGATGACATGGTCGAAGAGCAAACGATATTAGTGTTTAAATAAGCATTATAACTAGTATTTAGGATATGATGAATAGCACTGATGGTGCCTCGTTAGTCGAAGTTCACAAGCCCGACTGTTGAGCACGAGGTCCTGAGTTCGATTCCCGGCTCGGGAAAAGTGTTATTGAGTTTTTCTATCAGACATTTCTCAGTGGCAGCCATGAAGTCCGGATGATGGTAATAGGCTCGCTCCCTATTCCATGGGACTTAATGGTGCATCCACACCGCAGTTAGTTTTTGTAGAGCAAAGTTTCCAAGTGTTACTTAGCAACATCCGATAGCAAATAGTTATTTATTGTTAGTATATGTTGCCGTGTTTAGTATATGTTAGGTAATGTTGCCTAACTTATTAAAACAGTCAACACGTGGTAACAATTGATCACATTGTTAGAGAATGTTACCTCAACACGGTAACATAAAATAACATCTGTTAACTGAATTGCAAATGTACGGGTCAGTCATCGCCTGATCAAACGGAAGTCACTCTTTGGTATATTTTGTCAATTGATGTTATTGGCGGTATGAACGCGAAGAGTAACAATAAACAACAAGTAACAAGTAGCCACAAAACTTACAGATAGGTACCTAATGTTACCGTGTTGCCCAGTGTTGCTCCACAAAAGTTAACTGTGGTGTGGATGCACCATAAAACATGACGTGCGAAATTTGGGTGTACTATTACTATTAGGTACATCACTCATCTACATCATCACAAAAGGAGGTCACCACAATACTCCGATATTTTTATTTGTTTTTTTGTTTTTACTTTTATTTTTTTATTTTATTTGCTCCTAGATGATTAAAACCTAATGTAATGTATTGTATAATTAAAGCCAATTTTAACCCCAAGCTTATAAATAAATGTATATTTTTAAGGAAGAGCGCTGTTGTCTGAGATACAGATATTCATTTAACTAGTTCAGACACAGATGTCTTGTCGTCGAATTTCTGTTTATATAAGCTCCTATTAGATAGTTTTTATGTAATGTATGCAGTTGTATTGAATTGAATAAAACATTATTATTATTATTATCTCCGCCTAAACCTTCGGTTAGCATTGTTCGGAATGCAACTGTAATCGGTAGCAGCAACGTCGTTCAACAGCAACGACATCATCATCGACATGACAGACTGCCTCCATGAAAACGGTGACAGGTGGCTTTGTTGTGCTTCGCTTTCCCTCCAAAAGAGCGATCGACAGATAGATAATCCATTTTAATTTATAATGTTGTATGATGTCTCTATAAGAGTCTTCTAAAATAAAACAATATAATTTACGTATTTGTTTTGCAAACCAACAATCAATTTCAATTTATTAAAAAAAAGCCGCAACAGAAAGCAAAAGATTAAATAAATAGCCCGTAATTCAATATGTGTACAACCACCATGAATAAAGCAGGAACTTCGTAAATATTCAATGCAATAACGCAACCTAAGAAGAACTTAAGAACTTACCTATGTTAACTACCTACCTATATTCTTGCAAATAAATGTATCATTCATTCATTCATTCATTAACATTGCATGCTCGATTGGACACCCATATACAATAAATATTCACTTGTGGCAAAGATTGTATTATGCTTAATGAGATCACGGATGTCATCCGATACCAGGGTTTTAAATGAATCGGTTTGGTCACGTGAATTAAAGTATGAATATTAAAAAGTTTGACCGTCATATTATTAACAATTCGTAAAATATGGGTACAAAAGACAGTTGGGATCAACGGACGTGTTTTGGAGAGGTAATGGATGGTCACCAATCTGCCGTCACATTCGATCTTCGATCAACAATAATAAGTTCAACAATTATCATAACATTAGTATACCCACATTTCACCAGTTATGTATAAGTCCCCTGTAACAGGGGGCGGGCCTATTGCCATCAACCAGGCACAGGCTCCGTGGCTGCTACTGAGAAATTCCTAATGGAAACATCCAATAACAATTTGCCCGACACGAGAATCGAACCCATAACCTCACGCTCAGTAGTCATGATTGAAACGAAAAACCAAATTATTAATAGGAACTTAAGATATTATATGACATTGATTGGTATACCTATAATAAATTATTCCATGGCATCGATCTACACGCATCTTCAAAATACACGGAACAAGCCGAAGCAACTTAGAAAACACTCACAATATCATGCAACAAACAACCATTATCCCCCATCTCTCCCTGATCAATATCACGAAAACAAAAGAATTTATTCATTCCCCCCCATTCCCTAAAGAAACGAATAAACGATAGTTAATGCAATATTTATTGTACACGCTTTTATTGGCCCGTTTCGTTTACTGACGACGTTCAAGTAATTGCCAAATATTCAGTGTTTTACTGACAAGGATGAGCAAACGAGTTAATCATTATTTGTTGAAGGTACTGGCTTGATTGCTCGCAGTTTATTGCTTGTAAAATTTTAATGGGTCTACCAATGTACCTGGAGATAAGGTGCCCTATTTTTGGGACGTAATTTTTGTTATGAACCATTTTGTGGTGTTGCTTTCATGATTCTTGGTGGCCGTAAAATATAAAAATTATGTGAAATGGTAACAACAATTTGATAGCGAGCTGATTTGACCTCATGAAGGTACTTCTTAGGTTAAGGCCTCATGTACAATATTGTCTGCAATTAGCAACATTCTCGGCTTGGTTTTGTGTACAAGTATATTTATCTACACGTACACTCACACACGCATACTCATACAACCACACATCCTAAACACTCATTACACTCAACAACACACACACACTCATGCACACCCTTACTCATGTTCACATAATAATATTTTGTTATTTTGTTTTACTACAGTTTTTATTGTGTTTTAAGAAAGTACCTACTGTTGTGAAGGAGCGGAGTCCTCTAATACTAAGGCTAATAGGCATTATCTGCTTAATGGAAGACTCCAAACCCAAATTGTTTGTGTATAATTTTTGGACACAATAAACGTTATTATATGTTTACGACTGTGTGTTTTGTGATTGCTTCCTTGATCTAGTGGTTGCTGACGCGACTGCTGATCATGAGATCCCGAGTTCGATTCCCAGGTCGAGCAAAGTGATATTGGGTTTTTCCGTCAGAAATTTCTCAGTAACAGCCACGGAGTCTCGATTTGCGCCTGATTGACGGCAATAGGCTCGCCCCCTATTACATGGGACTTAAACACGACTGGCGAAATGTGGGTGGTGGCTATAGGGACACCTCTGCCTAACTCTTCCAGGATTACAGGCGTGATGTCGTGTTACGTTATGTGTGTGTTTCAAGTAGGTGTTAGCCGACTCTGAACGGGTCCAAATCAAGAGGTGGATTCTTAAAATGTACCTTTCTACGAAAGAGTCAGAACTGCACCCCTAGCCAAGTTACAAACGTTTCGTATCGATTCTCTTTCTACAATCGTAAACGCCTTGGCGTAAGCGCTTGTAGAAAGCGCTAAATTCGTAGCCAAGTTGACACGACTGAGTCGATCGCTCGTTCTCTAATGTCTGTAGAAAAAACCTACACTTTAGTCTATAGTGAGCGTTCCTACCAAAGAGTTTAGCGATCAACATTGTAGAAACGATAACATTCTATTCTATCATTTTGAACCGTGCAAACTTGTCTACGAATTTTCTATTCGTTTGTGTTGATCACGTGATTTAACGTTGAGATGATGTCATTCTCATTAATTTTAATAGTTTTCTACTAGCGTTAACGATTGTAGATTGTCAACTTGGTTAGGGGTGCTGAATCGAAGTGAGAGATTTATATCCTTGATACTGAATGGTTATGACTTACCTCATCCATATCTAATCCTTTAATAACATTCACCTCAAACAGAAATCGCAGTCTATTCTTAGAAACACCTCTAAATCCCCCATTCCTCAGTTTTTACAAAGCCAATAATTTACTTAAACAGCGTGTGAACGAAGCTTCAGTAAAGGGGATTTGTACGGAGGAACAGCAAACGAAATCACTGCAATATCCCCCAATAAAGGGGGATTTTGTTTATGAAGACTACAAATCGCGACTTTCATTACACGTCGGGCCGAGGAATTGACTGCCAGTATTATGTATTGAAAGCAATTTCGCCTGGCCTTCTAGCTGACGTATTGAAATTTTATGTACCTCCTAGAGAAGATTTTTTATTGAACACCGGCAGTATTTCAATAGGAATCAGGTTTGGAAATATAACAGTATCTACTTTGTTCCTGTGGGGCTGAAAAAGGTGCCGAGAATATGAAGCACACCAAATTGCTTATTATTGGTAGAAAGTTACATCATCTTCCTGCCCTTATCCCATGTTACTTGGGGTCGGCGCAACACGTTTTCTTCTTCCATTCTCCTCTGTCAACCGTCACGCAATCATTTACACCTTTTTCCCTCATATCATTCCTCACACAATCCATCCATCTTTTCCTTGGCCTTCCTCTCGCTCTCCATCCATCCACATTTATATTCATCACTCTTTTAGTCACATGCGATTCTTCCCTCCTCATCACATGCCCATACCAAGACAGTCGATTCCCTTTTAACTTTTCTGTAACTGGCGCAACTTTCAAACTTCCTCTAATATACTCATTCCTTATTTTATCCATTCTTGTCACACCACACATCCACCTCAACATTCTCATCTCCGCTACATGCAATCTTTTTTCATCCATCTTCTTCACAGCCCAACATTCCGATCCATACAGTACGACAGGTCTAATTACGGACTTGTATATTTTCCCCTTTAACTTGAGAGGCATCCGTGGGTCGCAAGTTGTTCCAGTGACCTGTCGCCATTTCATCCATCCTGAGTTGATCCGGTGCGTTACGTCACGGTCTACTTCACCATCGCCTTGGACAAGCGACCCGAGGTACCGGAAATCGGAACAGATCGGTATGGGTGTTCCGGCAAGAGTTATGGGCGTAGGACTGGAGAGACCGCCGAAATCACAGAATAGGTATTCTGTTTTGGACCTACTTAATTTCAGGCCAACATTCTCCAATCTTTGCCACCACACCTCCAATCTGTTCTGGACCTCTAGGCCACTCTCGGCAACCAACACAATGTCGTCGGCAAACAGCATACACCAGGGAGCCTCTTCCTGAATGTCCGACGTAAGTGCGTCCATTATCAGCAGGAAGAGGTAGGGGCTTAGAGCCGACCCTTGGTGCAAGCCGACAGCCACATTGAAGCTGCCGGTAGTGCCCGCTGTAGACCGGACTTGGGTACTACATCGACTGTACATCGCTCGGATCAACTGCACATACTTCCCAGGCATACCTTTCTCTTTCAGGGCCCACCACAAAACCTCACGAGGTACCCGGTCGTATGCCTTTTCGAGGTCGATGAACACCATGTGCAAGTTTTTGTGCGCACTTCTGTATTTCTCGCACAGCTGGCGGATGGCAAAAATGGCGTCCGTCGTTCCTCGACCAGGCATAAAACCGAATTGATTTTGTGAAATTTCGCTCTCTTCTCTCAGTCGTCTTTCAATAACTTTCTCCCAAACTTTCATACTATGTGCCATTAGCTTTATTCCTCTATAGTTATTGCACTCCAGCACATCACCTTTGTTTTTAAAGATGGGCACCAGCAAACTGTTGCACCATTCGTCAGGTATGGCTTCTTCCAGCAACAACTTATTGAAAAATAAAGCTAACCACGTCCATCCATCCACCCGTAATAACTTCCAAACTTCAACTGGTATACCGTCAGGTCCTAATGCTTTACTATTCTTCATTCCATTTACTGCTACTCTCACTTCATCCATACTAACCATTCTCACTAGCCCCTCATTCACTGGTTTATTGTCCAGCACACCATTCCAGTCATTTTCTTCATTCATCAGTCTTTCGAAGTACCCCTTCCACCTATCCTTTATTTTCTCATCATCCGACAGAACCATTCCACCTTCATCTTTTACGCATTTTATCTGACATACATCCCTCGACTTTCTTTCTCTAGCTCTCGCAAGCCGATATAGGTCTTTTTGGCCTGCTGGACTATCAAGTGCGTCATAAAGCTTATCCTGGGCTTTTGCTCTCGCTATGGCCACAGTTTTCTTCGCTTTTTTCTTAATAGCATCATACTCACTCTTCCTTTCAGCTTTCAGACTAACACTTGCAACTTCAACACTCTGCCATTCCTTGAATTTCCTCTTCTTTTCCTTCAACACATTCTGAATTTCTGTTGACCACCACCATGTATCCCTATCTATCGTACCCCTTCCTGTCGTCTCTCCTAAAATATGCTTTGCTACACTCCTAATATAACCAGCCATCTCATTCCAACATTCATTTACACTTCGCTTGTTCATGTCTCCCATCTCTATCATTTTATCCACCACTCGCTCTTTAAATTCTTTCGCACAATCATCCTTCTCTAACATATGCCATTTTATTTTGGGGGGGGGGTCTCTCTTTGATGTTTTTGGGTTTAATTTGTACGTCTAATTCCAGAACCAGGAGTCTGTGCTGTGAGACCAAGTCTTCTCCTGGTAGGACTTTGCAGTCTTTGATGCATTTTAACTTACTTCGTCGGATTAAAAAGTAGTCTATTTGGGTTTTGTGATTACCACTCTTGTATGTAACTAGGTGTCCGTCGTTCTTCTGGAACCAAGTGTTGGCTACTGCTAAGTCAAATGCGGTAGCAGATTGTAGTAAAGTTTCTCCCTCGTTATTTTGACTCCCAAATCCCCATCCTCCATGCACTCTTTCATAATTCCCTCTCATTCTTCCCACATGTCCATTAAAATCACCTCCAACAATTAACTCATCATGTACCGGGATGTTCATCAGAACGCTGTCAAAATCCTCCCAAAACTTTTCCTTTACACTAACATCACATCCAACTTGCGGTGCATACACACTAATTACATTCAGCATTACATTTTCTATCATAACTTTTACAACTATCAATCGATCATTAATTCTTTTTACATCCATCACGCTTTCTTTCAACTTACTATCTAACACTATTCCCACGCCATTCCTTTTCCCGTCACTTCCACAGTAGAAAAACTTGTATCCCTCACCAATTGCTTTGACGTGAAGTTGCGGACACTAGACCGTTATACAATACAATATTGCTCAATTTTGAAAGAAGAGATGAGCCCTTCAATCTAGGTTCTTCATAACTTCAAGTGTTTTCAGAGTAGCGGTGGTAGTATGCAATAACTTAGCTAAAGATAACATTTGGATTAACATAACATTTGCCTTTCAAATTTTGATGAAACAACTAAATTTAATGATCAAACACCAGCTAAAATCATTTGTACAATGAATATGTACCTACTAATTGTAACTAAGTAAACAACAAAATTGTAACTACTTGTTAATGGTGAGAATTAAACTATTTTTTTTTTTTTTTTTTATATCAAATGTCAGCTATACCCTTCGTTCCTGTTCAGCAAGAAATTTTATATTTTATTACTATGCAGGTCAAATCTCACTTCCCTTTTTCCACTTTTCGCAATATAGTATGATTTTAGAGACCATTCCTATAAGAATGAGTCCAGCTCATCCCGCCGTCTCCTTCTGGAATCCATTTAGTTCACAAAAAACGTAACACCAAGCCTGTAATTCCATGGGGCGTAAGGCAGATTTGTACTTACAGCTGGTAAATCCACACTTCGCCAGCGCAATTTCAACCGTGTGGTACAGCAAATCCGATATTCCAAGACATGATTTATTAGCAAAATATTATCATTGTAACTCTGCCTATTACGCAGGGTTCGGGCGTGGTTGTGTACATAATAAACATAATATAATAAATGATGTGCCACCGCAAGCTGGATCTAGATTTATTGAGTTTCATAGCCACTGACGATTTGTCACTGCAGATGACTGGCTGGCTATGGCGGGCGGTAAGCTTGCGACTACTCTGTTTTGATGCAAAGCTAAGAAGAGACTTTTGTATTTAGCTAAAGATTCTTTTGTTATTTTGCGAAAATGTGTTAATGTTTCTACTTTTTTTTACAAAGTTACATAATATGTAGTAAAGGCCAGAGGGGTCATTACAATCGAAATAGTTTTTATTTTAATAACAGAACAAAAATGATTGGGTTATTTATAACATCGTCAAAGTCACGGGAAACACCTGAGCATGAGGGACCATAAGGGACGCAACCGGAAGTGTGGCAGAAAAAGGGGGAGGCCTATTACCCAGCAGTGAGTGATTACAGGCTGATATAATGATGGTGATGGCGATATCCTGTGGATTTTTTGAAGCAATGTATTAGGAATTTCCTTAAAAATTCTTTTGATTATGATTACAAGTTTGGTACCGAATAAGGTGCCCCTGTGGAACTAATGGCGCTACCATCGCATGAACCAAACATCATCCTTGGTTGAAAATCTGTCAATGTCATTTTATATTTCAAAATTTATTTGACCTCATTGGTCAGATTGGGTCTAAGCGATGGACGCGCCATCTACAATCAGCTTTGACCAGCCTTCCCCATTGGAGTGTAGTGTAACTAAGAATTTGTTGTTTTGTGAAATGATTTATTGTACCATTCTTACTGAATACTAGAAAAGAAAATTACGTTAATCCTTGTCCTCGTTTAACTTACGAACTGAGATTCTTATATTTAATAACATTATTTTGGTACATAACTTAAAAAAACTTGTTTTATTTTCTAAAATATTATTGGTGCCGACAGCTTCTTCCCAAGTGATAACTACTCCCAAGCGCCAGATTACATCCATAAATCACTTACGAACTTACGAAACTTAGTAAACTGTTAACCGAACTAACCACAGTCGCTAGCGTGTAACGAGCCTAACCAATATGTCAGTCACAGTAGCGGTTTAGCGCCGTCAGAAATGTCGTAGTATTTCATACAAAGCAAATCTTTGATGCCGTTTACATTGCGAAACGTTGTAATTTATAGTCTGTTGGGTACACAGAAAATAAGCAAACAAAATTGCTGAGGAACTGACTATGTTCTTATGTTCCCCTAGAAGTACTAGGGTGGCATAGGCTCAAGGTGGTATGCCTTTCAATAATTCTGGGTAAACACGGTTTTCCAGTAATTAATACCTTCTTGGATTCATGCCAGCCTAGTAATGTTCGTAACGTTACTGCCCGTAACTAGCACAACTGTACTAACACTACTCGATCCCATACATTTTTGAGTAGGTAAATAAACTAGGTAAAATATAAATAAAATCTATAAATAAACCCAACCCCGCCCCACCAGTGTGGACACGGGCGATGGGACAACGGGAATCACGATACAAATTAATATCAAGAAACTTTTCTACTTGACTGTACTAATCATAAAATTGGTCAACGGGATCAGTTGACCAATTCAAAAATTCACTAGGTCGACTGATCCCGCGGGATCTATCTGTGTGGGACCAGTTTACTAAACACCCGTTAGAACAATGTTTCTGACGTAGACCAAAGATTTTAATCATAAGATTCACTCTACTTCTTCTAAAAATTTAAAAGTTCTGCTTCGTTGACAATCAGATTTGAATATTATTAAAATTTATTGTCTCACTCTCTCAGACTGAAAACACGGTGGTAGGGACTCTGACGCACAAACGCTTACCACATTTCCAGTACATCATTCTGAACCCTCACATAGTTTTTTGACACCCAAATGCTTAACAGGTATACAGTGCATCATTCTGAACTGTCCCACGTAGAATTAAAAAAAAAAAAACATGCGGGGCAGTCTTCGGGACTGCCGATAGAAATGAAAACTAAGTAACTTGTGAATTGTATCGTCGAGCTGTGTGTGTGATTTTTTTTTTGAAGTGAAAACATCTTTAGGCGCGTTGAGCACTTTTTGGGTGAAGGAAAAACATTGAACTCATTGTCACGTAACGTAACGTGCGGTCACGCTTCGTAGCCGTTCGTAGCATCTGCTACGGCGTAGCACCACATAGGCATGCGCGAGGCATAACCAGTGCTACGACTGGGGCGGGGCCTGTGTACTTTTTGTTTTCACTTCTATCGGCAGTCCCCAAAGACTGCTACGATTTTTATTTTTATTCGTTTTTTCTGTTTCTATTTTTCCCCTCCCCTACTACTCCCCCCTCCGCCCTACCCCTCGAAACGAAAGTTTTTGTGAATTTCGGATTTGTAATTCCAAACTTCCAGGTAAATAAATATTCCGTAAATAGTAGTCCTCTGTACAATAAACGTAGTCGTTCACTATATTCCTGTAAATATTGAGTATGCTATACATTTTTCCGTGTCGGTAGGACAGTATTTTGTTAAACTACAAAACCGACACGAAATAAATTACTTTATGTATTTGATTTTTCCGCCTGGTTTTGCCGAATGATGCTGATCCGAAAATATTTGTGGCATCCCTGATATTACTAGGAAAGAGCGCCATAACGAACACTTTCTACAAATTCCAAATATTTACGGACACTTCCTTTATCAGGTAAAATAAGTGTTTGTAAATAGATAAAATGCCAGAAATAGAACCGGGACAAATTGATTGAAGAAACAAATGCCGGGCGTACGACAACCAATATCTAAATTCATCCGGTCCCTTCCCGATTTGGACCGAGATGAGATAAGCAGGGGACACATTTTGATCCTACGATTCTGCCAATGACAGTATCGGTATCAGTCGTAGTCCTACTATCGGTAGTTACGGGTAGTTAGAAGCTTGAAAGTCTGTTATCTTGTCTTATTAAGGGTCTTATCGTGTCAACTGGGTTGCGGAAGTCAGATATAGGTAGTCACTCCATGTTTAATTACTAACCACTAACAACGTATGGACTGTTATAGGTCTGAAATAAAGATATTTTATTTATTTATTTAATCCTGGTATTTGGCAAGATCCAATGGTAGTAAAATTATAATATTATATATTATAATTATAATATTATATATTAATTATATACTTATTATGTGTACTTATATTTAATATTTAGGTTAAGATACTCATACAATTCGTGTACATATTATTGTCATCCTGTTCTCACACAGTACTGTCTACATTTCTTTTTAGGGTTCCGTACCCAAAGGGTAAAAACGGAACCCTATTACTAAGACTTCGCTGTCTGTCCGTCTGTCCGTCTGTCTGTCACCAGGCTGTATCTCATGAACCGTGACAGCTAGACAGTTGAAATTTTCACAGATGATGTATTTCTGTTGCCTGCTGAATAAAATTAATATTTAAGGGGGGCTCCCATACAACAAACGTTATTTTTTTACGTTTTGTCTAATTTTGTATAGATAAGGTACGGAACCCTTCGTGCACGAGTCCAACTCGCACTTGGCCGGTTTTTTTTTTTAAAGAATTTAGAAATATTCGCAGAAAAGGATGTAATTATATCCTACTCCGCGAATATTTCTCAATCCTTAAGAATGTGTCGCGAAAATATTGATGCGAAAACTTCGGAATGTTTCTTTCCGGCGGTGCTAATCCTGCACACAAATACCATGAATAAATGGCCAGCAATATCGAACAAAGCCAAAACAAATTGATTTTTGAATCCATTTTGGATCTAGATTAGATAAACAAAGGGATAATTTTATAAGGTAAGATTGATTTCACAGAAGGTACAAACAGACCGGTCCGGACAAAATGCGGAGTGGCTGCGGACAGCGGACAGTGAAAGAAAGAAAATACATTTATTTGGCATAATTATGCCACAAGTGCACACAACATAAAACAAAATTACTTAGGAGGAAAAAAAATACTGAACAAAAAAGGTACTGGAATATCTGGCTAAGTCCGCTGTACTCAGCCAGTCCTCTGTCCAGTCCGCTCGGTTTCACCGAACCTAACATTTTTTAAAATTGGAACTAGGCTACTACAACAGCCCATAACGTCCACTGCTGGACATAAGCCTCTTCTATGATGGGAGGAATTTGCCGTAATCTCCACGCTTGGCAGGCGGATTGGAGATCGGAGTGATGAAAGACTAACAGAAAACGCTGCTACCCATTCTCAGGTCTACGGAGGCGCAAGGTGTTCTGCCTCAGACATTAGTCGCCCTATACGACACCCGTGAGTGTAATAGGTTGGTTCTATTCTACTCTGCCAGATACCACACGGCTTCAATTGGAAACAAACTCGTAAACAAAAGAATATTTTTTAGTTTCATCCATTAAAGCCGGCAATAAAACTTTTCTGTTTTATTTCCAAAATCTTATGTAAATCCGATACATAAAGCACTCAGGACTACTGACAATTAAATCACTTTGTTTGCGATTTTAACTCGAATGCAACATGTAATAAATAAATAGGTTACAGAGTGTTTTAAAACAATGGCGTTTTTATTTGTAACTGGGGAATGGTATTTTAAACTCGTGTCAAAACCAGTTGATTTACACCTTTCCCACATATACTACAGTTATTTTCAGTGAAATAAACGACTTTTCAATTAGTTACTTCATCTTTACATCTACATTAATATTATAAAGAGGAAAGATTTGTATTTTTGTGTATGTGTATGTTTCTAATGAATAAACTCAAAAACTTCTGCGCCGATTTCAAAAACTCTTTCAACATTAGAAAGTTACATTCACCCTGAGTAACATAGGTAGGCTATATTTTATTCCCGTACTCCCACGGGAACGGGAACTACGCGGGTGAAACCGCGTGACGTCCGCTAGTCAGTAATAAAGTCATTTGCCTGGCCTTTAAGGTAATACTGTTGTTGTACGGCTTATTAATAACAGCCGCTCGGGTCAATCTTTAAGTTAAGCCGTGCTTACCTGGGTTGGTTGTAGATGGGTGACCACCCATTACATAAGTACTCAGTTTTCTCCGTTTCGCCTCGGAAAGCACGTTATGCCGTTGGTCCCGGCTGTCAATTGTAGATATTTGACAGCCGCTACAAGTAGTCAGTGTCCCGACAGTCTGACAACCAGTCTTACTAAGAGGTATCGTATTACCCAGTAGGTACTAACGGGGTTGTGGAATTCAGATAGGCAGTCGATGTAAAATACTGGAATTCAGCTGCACCCAGTTAGACTGGAAGCAGAGCGCAACGACACTGGTTTCTATGTAAATCTATAGTAACGCTTACGTAGATGGGGGACCTTGCCTTGTCTCAAATAAAATTGATTAACCGACTTCAAAAAAGGCGGAGGTTATATGTTCGTGTGTATGTATTTTTTTTTTTTTTTTATGTATGTTACCTGATTTCTCTCCCATTTGTGGACCGATTTTCAAAATTCTTTTTTCATTTGATAGAGTACACTCCTGAGGTGGTCCCATTTTAATTTGGTGAAGATCTGATGCTGACCTTCGGAGATATACAATGGAACTCTTCAAAAAGAGACGGCAAATCTGTTGTGATAGCTCCAATCGGTTGGATGTTCATTGTTTATACAATATCATGACGGAACATCACGCCTGTATGCTCTGAGGGGGTACGCAGAAGTGTACAATTTACCTGATTTCTCTCCCATTTGTGGACCGATTCTCAAAATTCTTTTTTTATTTGAAAAAGTATACTCCTGAGGTGGTCCCATTTTAATTTGGTGAAGATCTGATGCTGATCTTCGGAGATATACAATAGAACTCTTCAAAAAGGGACGGTAAATCTGTTGTGATAGCTCCAATCGGTTGGATGTTCATTGTTTATACAATATCATGACGTAACATCACGCCTGTATGCTCTGAGGGGGTACGCAGATGTGTACAATTTACCTGATTTCTCTCCCATTTGTGGACCGATTTTCAAAATTCTTTTTTTACTTGTAAGAGTATACTCCTGAGGTGGTCCCAATTTAATTTGGTGAAGATCTGATGCTGATCTTCGGAGATATACAATGGAACTCTTCAAAAATAGACGGCAAATCTGTTGTGATAGCTCCAATCGGTTGGATGTTCATTGTTTAAACAACATCATGACGTAACATTACACCTGTTTGCTCTGAGGGGTACATAGATGTGTACAGTACACCCAGATTTCGACAGTTATGGCATGTTATGTTCCATTTATTGGGGATAAGCCTATTACCATGACATGTATTGTTAACCATGTACAATGAATGCATAGCAAATATTTGTAAGTATAGGATATTACAACTAAAAATGGAAAAATAAAATAAAACTTTTTTGCCAAAAATAAAACCGACTTCAAAAAAACAACAAACAAAAAAAACACAAAAAGAAAAGGACAAAAAAATACACTAAAAGAAAAACAAAAAAAAAACTAAAACAAAACCACAAAAAAGTGAAAAATAACTTTAGCTTCAGAAGCCGGTGAGAAAAACACCAAATAATCAAAGGTCAAGTTTCAGAAGTCGGTGACAAAAATCCTAAATCAATTAAACAAGGTCACCGACTTCTGAAACTTGACCTTTGATTGATTTGGTGTTTTTCTCACCGGCTTCTGAAGCTAAAGTTATTTTTCACTTTTTTGTGGTTTTGTTTTAGTTTTTTTTTTTGTTTTTTCTTTATTTAATGCACATACCTATCATCCAAGTATTTGCAATGCTTTATAGGCAAAAAATTATACAGATTTATGATGACAGACGCCATTTCTTTCCATCCATCCCATCACGTAAAAAACCTATCAGAAAAGTGTATCTCTAAATATTATATAGCCACATAGATGTAGGTATTAATAAGTCATATTCGAGTCATATATAAAATATCAGCAACTTGGCCTTTTTTTAGGCATCAGCCCCACTGACAGCGATTTGCGATTAGAGCAAGTAAAGCTAGCAAATGTCTGTTTGACAGAGTACTCGCACACGAGCTGCGTTGCGGTGTGAACAGTCAACGGTCAACTATAAGTAACTAACATTATGTAATTTAGACGCCACGGTTGGCGGAATGGCTGAGCGATTGGCTAAAGTAAATATTACTTTTAAATAATAACTTTTTGTTTATCTATGATATTCTATTTATAAATACAGTTGAATTTTCAAAAAATATTGTGCCTTAAAGACGCACATTGCTTTGCCGAAAAAAAAATAACATTCACCTCCGCATAGAGGCATTGTACCAATTTGGACTAAGTATAGGTATAGTTATCTGTGGCAATTTTTATTCCCGCACACGTGTTGGAAAATGAAAAAAACGCACGCGTGTGAAATACATTGCATGTTGAACCTAATCGTAGTGCGATAAGAACCCGTTCTCGAGGAAGTGTATGGAAAAAATATTTGTATGGCCTACAGTTAGTTGTTCCAGGTCTAGCTGTTTGTGTATGTGAGTGCAAACATTTGTAATGGCACCCACGATAAACGAGAAGTTCCTAGCATGGGGCAACGAATTGCGTGGAAATCCTGGGGAGCGATTCTCTTTCCCGTCGGAACGGCGGCGGGCGCGGCTGCGGTGGGACATAGCCTTACACAACGTTATATCTCCGAATTTCAGTGACAAATGTGCGTATAAGGTAATAATTCATACTGTAATTCTGTTCTGACGTCATCTCCGTACGAATGTTTTAGACACCTACCTATGTGTGGGATAGAATAAGCTTACTTACTCATGTATGGGAGGTACCGTACAGAGAATATTTTAATGAGACAGCGGTAATGTGTGAAGGTTTAATTTTGGTACTTTTAAATAAGAAGTTACTTTTTCTTACAGTTCCTATACTTTTAGAAGTTGGAGAGGTTATAAGAATATTCTCAACTGAATTTTCGATGTTTAATGACAAACACGTTCCTTGGACTTTGTTTTAATTTTAACACATATAACCACATCAAAGCATTTGAGTTTGAATTTCTTGGTCTGGCTCTTCACACCACATTCACAATTCAGATTTAATTAAGTTACCTAATTAAATATCTAAACATGCCCTTGTATTTCAAGGCGACCTATCCTAGTCAAAGGCAAAACTAAAGTGGAGATCCCGAAATTAAATCACATAAATCAAAAGAAAGAAAAACAAAAAGGCCGACCAAGCCACAGTGCTATTAATTGGAAAGTAATTACACTTGTAGCAGTAGCCGAGAGCAAGTCATATTGAACGATAATTATTACAAAGAATATGTAATTAATTCAAGTTACTGTGGCCTTTGAGATGGCGGGCAAAGGCACCTTCTACTGATATTTTCTTAGAAAAGGTAAGTGGCTTAGAAATGAACATAGGATACAAGTACTTATAGACAAGTACCCGCTTGGCACGATCTGAGGCTCGTTCCCTACAGGGGTTGCCCTTAGCGTGTATTTGCTTAGTTTGTAAGTGATTTGCCTTTGACTGGAGGCCTTACATTCAAGGCACCAACAGAATACGTATAGTCCGGTGAAGCAAACGCCAACCTCCAGCAGGCCGCTGGAGGTTGGCGTTTACGTATCTTTCTGATATCCAGTGACTATCAAGCTTCGGTTGTACACCGAACTTGATGACAACCGAGAAAGTCAAAATATTGGTCACTTCATTGGTCATTCACTTTACGGTGACTAACAACCCGGGTACGGTGTAACGTCTTTCACGAAAGCCACTTCAAACTCAGCTGTCATCCATTTGATGTCCACTATGCTTACATAATCGCAGTATTAGAAGAATCGATACGAAAGCGTCTGTCAAAATGAGTTACAGTGACTATCAGCCACGATGAGCACCGATGACGTCATATTTGATCGCGTCTGGTCATACGCAATACGAAACTAACCTTTTAACAGTTATTTGATGGACACTGAGCCCAGTTACTATCATTTCAAGCAGTCAACAGAGATACGTAATAGGCCTGCAGGTCTACCTGCGATGCCAAATAAAATGGTCCTTGTCTACACTCGTGTTCTCTGTTGCAAAAGCAACCGCGGAATAAACGAATGAACGCGACGCCACGGTACCTACGTACCTACACACACGAAGGAAACAAATGAACTCGCGCCTGTCATTTAACGCTAGTCGCATCTCATGAAGTTGTGAACGTGACGTAGAAAATGTGGCCTGTTACTGTTGTTAATGAAAATGAAAAAAAAAACAACAATTTGTTAAGGTATTCTTATTTGCGGCGCACGTGTATCACAAGTAAACGTGTACGAAGCTAATGGATTGTTGTGTAAGGATTGTAGCACGCTGCACGTTCTGTAGTTTCTGCCTTTTTATAGACAATCATATTGTTATTTAAGTGGTATCAAGCTTCATCAGGTGAAAGATTTTGGGTCCGACGACCAGTTCTACCAAAAGATTGAGTTACCGTATAAATTGGTAGTGATCGCTCCATGTAAAATATGGTGGTACAAGATCTTCAGCTTCAACCATTTATAACACTGAAAGTCGGCCCAAATATAAGTCGGAATGAAAGAGTTATGCCCGACTTTTCACTGTTCCTACTCGTCATCAAAAAACAAAAGATCACGATTTGCAGATGTTTATATGTACAGTCGGGGTCTTTTCCGCCTGACCATTTAATTTTTTTTTCGCTTAAAACATGCGGAGGCGCCGAGCCACGCGCCCTTAAAGTTTGGGCCTATTAGGAAAGCCTCAACTTTGGCCCGCAAAATAACAATAACTCTCGTTTGGCGTGCGTCGTCAGTGCGCTCGGCCGATTCGGTATCTTTTCTTTCATTATTTCTATACAAAGTCAACGGGGCTGGGCTGAGACCGTTTCTATGTTGCGAGTGCAAGCAAAAATAAACTTAGTGGTGGTCAGGCGGGAGTGTCCTCGATAGTACATACAGCTGGTAAAGTGATTGGCTTTATTTTTACGGAACAAGCTCTGATGGACACTACAGTATGTTTCAGTTGAAATATTTCGTAAATCGATCAAGGCAATAACCTCACCCTGTAGCCGTGCTAAACAGGTTCAAACTTGAGAGTCTGTAAAGGAAACTTATCCTGTAAAACAATTTATTGAAAGCCCACCAAAACCATTACTTAAATTAAACTTTGAAGACCTACAAAAGAGTTTTTAGGTATAACAATTAGCCTCAAACTTATTAGTAACGAAAAGCTAAACTTAAACGATTCGCGAGCGTAATTAATATTAAATTATGGTAAAGACTTAAGCGATCCGAATGACTTTTATATTTTCCCAAAAGGTTAACGGAGGAAACAAAAAAAAACAATAACTCACATAGGGATTGCATAAAAATCCAGGGATTTGAGTAATCCCGGTTTTCCTGGCCACGCAAAGAGAGATGAAATCGTTTAATTTTGTGAGAACATTGTCTGTGCTGTTTTAAATTTAATTACATCCTCATTCATCCCGATTCATCCCTGAGGCAGTTTTTTGGACTGAATTACTGCTTCGCAATTTTTGTGGATCGCTTTGGCCTTAATTGATTTTGAACTATACATTTGTATAGAGGCGTGTGAACTTTTAGTTCATTTGAATTTTACGGCGTTCTATTTGAGCCGTTGATTGTTTTAAATGATTTATTGAAGACGTCGGAATTTATTATGGGTTGTATTTTTTAGGGTAAGTACCATAAATTGGGAATAGATTTTACTTAAGAGCGGGCCTAACGCCAGGATAAATTCTGATTTCCCCCGCGCGTCTCGCTACACCCGCATTAGTGCCGATAACAAACACGGGCGGCCGCGGCGCCACGACGCGCGAAGCGCGGGACCAAGCTTGCGTAGTGTAGCGGGTAGGGCGTAGTATATGCAAGCAACACAGTTAAATAAAGCCACTTTTTTTTCTTATTTTTTTTTTGTATTCATTTTTTAACAACTTCTATACAATACATTCCTATGTTGTTTGTATGTCGTGAAATAAAAGTTTCGACTTTTGAGTACTCCATTTCATCTTAATTTTTTTCTCCATTTCGTTTTATCATCACGCCTGTTATTTTGACGACCCGATTGGCGCAGCGGTAGTGAGGCTGCTTTACGTTCTTAGGGTCCCGGGTTCGAATCCCGGTCGGAGCAAATGTTTGAGTGATGAGCATGGACATTTGTTTCCGAGTCATGGATGTTTATATGTATGTATAATATGTATGTATTTACAAACAAAAAGTATCTATGTAGTATATCAACTATCTGGTGTCCACGACACAAGCCTCGTTGCTTAGTGTGGCACTAGATGGCGCTGTGTGTAATGTCCAGCAATATTTATTTATTTATTTATACTTGAAGGTGGTTTTTTTTTGTTTTTTTGGCCCATGAGTGCCATACGCTCGACAACATAAACAAACACATATTAATGTCTACAATTTTTGCACAAATACCAACTAAAAAGAAAATGTTATATTATAAATACATTAAAAACGATAACAAAAAGTAAAATGATGAAATAATTAAATAAATAACATTCGATTTTTTAATAACTTATAAAATTTATAAATACTGTGACCATTAATAAGAGCAAAAAGGCATTCATAAACACCAAACATGACAAAATCGAGAAATGTATAAAATTGATAACCATAATAAAATTGAGGACATACCGTACAATAAGAATCAATAATAAAAGTAAAAATAATAGAATGTATAAAATTTATGACATTGGTAAAATTGAATAGGTAACGAATAAAAATTGATGAAATTAAAAAAATAAAGATAATATATTGATAACTATGCTAATATTTAAAAATGCATAAGATTGTATTAATGATACCTATACATGATATATACCTAATTGATAAAAACATTGATGAAAATTGTTTTAAATTGATACATCAAGACACAATAACAAAAATTATAGAATGTGTAAAATTAATAACATTGGTAGAATAAATATTTATAAAATACTGTGCCCGTTAATAAAAAGAACAAAAAGGCAATAATAATAAAAAGCACAAAAGATAAAATCGAAAATTTTATAAAACTGATAACAAAAATAAATTTGATGACATACACTAAGAATCAGAAACAAAAAGTAAAAATGGAGGAATGTGTAAAATTTATGAGCTCAAAATGAAAATCCCAGGCGGCCAGAACATTTTTGGTTTTCGATCATGGGTGTCGTTTTCATAGTTTTTGGGGTAGCTGAATACAAAAATGATGTCAATTTTGACCTCATTTTCGTATTCAGCGACCCCAAAAGGCAAGATGGTGCCGGGAAAAAAATGTGGTTTTTCCATCATGGGTGTCATTTTTATGGTTAACGTGGTCACCGATAACGAAAATGAGATCAAAATGAAAATCCAAGATGGCGCCCAAAAAAAATTATTATGGGTCAACCCCGAAAACCATGAAAACGACACCCATGACGGAAAATCAATAATTTTCCTGGGCTCCATCTTGAATTGTCATTTTGACCCCATTTTTGTAATCAGCGTCCTCGAAAACCATGAAAACGACACCGATGACGGAAAAACCAAAAATTTTCCTCGGCGCCATCTTGGATTTACATTTTGACCTCATTTTCGTAATCAGTTTCCTCGAAAACCATGAAAATGACACCCATGACGTAAAATCAAAAATTTATGCCGGTGCCATCTTGGATTTTCATTTTGACTTCATTTTCGTTATCAGTGACCCTAAAAACCATAAAAACGACACCGATGACAGAAAAACCAAAAATTTTCTTTGGCACCATCTTGAATTTTCATTTTGACCTCATTTTCGTTATCAGCAGTGATAGGAATAGGTAGTGCTTATTAGCCTAAACTTCGAAGAACAGAGACAAGAATCGGAGACTTCCTTAGACCACAGAATAGATAATAGTACTTGCTTAGACTGTATTTTTTTCCGGGACATCACGTAAGTACCTACATCAAAAATTAATGTTATTTGGAATAAGTAATTGGTCTATGTTTACCTAAAGTTTGCGACTAGACATAACATAACACAGTCGTTACAACCATCAAAATTTCTGAAAGTTTTCTTTTTTTAAGAACATTTTGGAAACGATTTCTTCATCATAAAACTATGAAACGCTATCTTTGTCAAGGAGCCGTACACGTTTTGAAGTAAATATCTACTTTCTAGCTCACTCTCGGCCACGTTTGTTGAAATTTCTAAAGTTCAAGTGATTTATTATTTCAAAAACAAAAGGTATTTGGATTTTATCTTACTAAAATATATTTCTGAAGTATTTTCAAAATTCTAAAATAATAGCCGGGTTACATTGTTTAGTAACACACTTAAACTTTAAAAACATCATTTAATCTTTATTGCAACGAAAGTACAATGGGCGGACTTTTATGGCTGCGCATTTAGTTATCTACTCTTAGAATTTACAAAAAAAAAACTCGTCGTGGTCGCATAATAAAATATAGTCTAAGGAAGTCTCCGATTCTTTTCTCTTTTCTTCTTCGAAGTTAAGACTAATAAGCACTACCTATTCCTATCACTGGTTATCAGTGACCACGTAAACCATGAAAAAGACACCCATGACGGAAAATCTAAAATTTTCCTCGGCGCCATCTTGGATTTTCATTTTGACCTCATTTTCGTTATCAGTGACCACGTAAACCATGAAAACGACACCCATGATGGAAAAACCTAAAAATTTCATCCATCTTGGATTTTTATTTTGACCACATTTTCGTAATAAGCAACCATGAAAACCATGAAAACGACACCCATGTTTGAAAAACCTAAAATTTTGCACGCCGCCATCTTGGATTTTTATTTTGACCTCATTTTCGTTATCAGCGACTCCGAAACCATGAAAATGTCACCCACGACAGAAAAACCAAAAAACCAACTTCTAGTATAAATAACAGGCGTGAATGTTTACAGAGTGAACCTCAGTGGCCATTAAGTCGCGCAAAAGTCCAGTCGCGCAAGTGTCTTTCGCGCAAGTTTCTTGATACCTACCACCTACCTACCACCTACCTACCACCTACCTACCACCTACCTACCACCTACCTACCACCTACCTACCACCTACCTACCACCTACCTACCACCTACCTACCACCTACCTACCACCTACCTACCACCTACCTACCACCTACCTACCACCTACCTACCACCTACCTACCACCTACCTACCACCTACCTACCACCTACCTACCACCTACCTACCACCTACCTACCACCTACCTACCACCTACCTACCACCTACCTACCACCTACCTACCACCTACCTACCACCTACCTACCACCTACCTACCACCTACCTACCACCTACCTACCACCTACCTACCACCTACCTACCACCTACCTACCACCTACCTACCACCTACCTACCACCTACCTACCACCTACCTACCACCTACCTACCACCTACCTACCACCTACCTACCACCTACCTACCACCTACCTACCACTTACCTACCACCTACCTACCACCTACCTACCACCTACCTACCACCTACCTACTACCTACCTACCTACTACCTACCTACCTACTACCTACCTACCGGTTAATTCGGACGGGTTGTATATATTTTTAAAATAATGTCGGACAAAAACAATGCACATAAATCAATCATCAGTTTATTTTGCGTTTACTATGAGCTTATGCACGTAAAAAATACATAGTACCTTCGACTTCGGCAATCAGCCATCATTTGAGTCTTCAACTGTTTTAGTTATCGCTTTTCAATTGTATTTTTCTTGTTACCCATGTTACACAAAAAAAAAAATTGATTCAATGAAATTATTAATGGCGAATTGGCGCGGAGCAAAGTGACATAGACTACCCGTCTCAACAGAGCGAGGGCAACTGATCGGTGAAACAAACTGATGTGTCAAGCTCGCGTCACGCGGGACGGAAGACTGCGTATTGCGCGGAATAAAAATGTAGTAAGCGCCAAATGCTTTGAGTCTGTTATCTCTTAAAATAGAAAATATTTTGAAAAAATGCCAAATGTCAGCTATAGGTTATACATGAGTGATAATATTTATCAAGTTTATGGTTTAGTAACATGCACCAAAATAGAATAAAAACCAAAAATGTTGAAAATTAGAGGTAACTTTGTGATGGTTTTCTATCGAGAAAATTTTATCCTATTATGTTTTTCGCCAATGTCAACCATCACATTCATAATGAAGTTTCCTGACATATACTTTTTTTCCAATTGGAACATGATTTACTACTCTAAAAATCTAATCAAAATTGAAGATTTTGCTTTAGGCCCGCTCTTAATATTTTCGAAGTTAATAAACTTTGAGTAGGTGACGGATAAGGTTTTTGATAACATCTTCGTTCTATAACTTGTTGCTGAAAAATTATGTATCTTCAGCATTATTCTCTTGCAATTAATTTGAGGTCGGCACAGATGTCCTCTTCTTCTTATCTATTACTACTTATCTATTATTCGTCATTGTTTAGGATTACGTTCTCTCTTTTTAATCTTCATGTATTTCGCACTTGTTCATATTTACCTTCACGATCTCCGAACCAATCAAAACGCTTAAGTATCACGCGATACATGAAATACGGCTCTGGCATTGGCTAATGATTGTTCCCTTACCCCACTCTCCTCGATCTATGTAACCATTTTTAATTCTTAATAAACACGCCACTATGGTTTTCAACGTCGAAGCATTTTGATTTACTCTACTTTCGAAATTTACCTCCTCAAAAAGGCCCAGAAACCAGGCCACAGATTCGCCAAAATCCTGTACCGGCGCCTCAATACGGTACATTCATTATTCGTCTTGCCATATCATACTTTACACAGTCCTTTGCACAGTTTCTTTGATCCTCTACTCTTATATCCACATTCATACTCAAAACATTTTTCACAATATTTTCGTCATCCCTCCGCATTACATACCCATTACACGACAACCAATTACCACACAACGTTTCAGTCACCGGCACCACTTTCAGACTTCCTCTTATGTACACATTTCTTATTTTATTCTTTCGCGTAACACGACACATCCCCCTTAGCATTCTCATCTCAGATGCAAATGCCTTTTATTCGTCTCTATGTTTAACACAGGAAATTAACAGAGATTAAGAATATGACAAAAAAATAATCATATTCCATTACTACTTTAAATGTAATGCAAGGCACTGTACTGCATCAAAGTCTTAGAACCTACCAAACATTTGTTTGACACAACAACACACATCAGGGTGTCAACAACCTCATCACGAAGCCGTCAACTAAGCATTCTGTACGTATCAAAGTAGCTTTATGCAAACATTATTGCTGGGAAACTTTTTTAAAAGACTTTCTTTTTGGGCTGAAAAATCATGTTTTGTGGTAGAACTCAATGTAACGCACTCAAAACATTGTGATATATGTGCTGATGGATGGAGGTGGAGGTGTTTAAAGTAAAAATCTTACGAGAAAAACTTGTATTTAAAAAAAAAAAAAAACTTTCAAAAAGTTGGAGTTTTGACCCCCAATATCACCGTAACTAAAAGTTTCATAAGTATGGTGTAAAACAAAAAAAATGTTTGCAATGACGGGGAGAACAAGTGCCTTTCGGCTTCTTTAAGAGGTTTTTTACACACTGTAAGCATCCTAACCTACTTTCATGACGTACACGACAAGCTTGAACAATTTCCTCGTCACAACGACGACGTATGAGACATGAGACAGCCCGTCATTGGCACGCCTGAGTTGAGCGACAAATGATATCATGTTCCTTTCGCTGCATTCTCCTCTGTTATAGCTGATACGTCGCTGTGGCTGGAATTTGTATAAGGATAGGTGTTGTTTTATATATGATGTGAATGTGATGTGTTGTACTTGAATACGTATACATAACATCATGAACGCAATCGCTGAAGGGTAAGGTTAGAATTGTACGTTGTACACCCACAATTTTGCCAGTTATGTTCAAGCCCCATGCAATAGTAGGGTAACTTATGAATGTTATGATGCTGATTATGATAAGGTATGATGATGTTACAACGATGATTATAACTTAGTTAGTCAGCCAGTAAACGGTGGGAAGTCTAAGTAACATACTAAGTAGGCATATAAGTGAGTTGTTATAAGGAGACTTGGAGCTTTTAAAAATAAAGACAATGGAAATAAATTTTAGTATCTAATACTTGCTTTTGCTCCCGTTAGGTACGAAAATTAACCAACGGGAACCAAGGGAATTATCGGAATCCGATCTTAGTTCCGAAGATTACCCCCTACATACAATCTTGTATCTCTATATAATATTAGTATAGAATTTCTATCAGTAACCTACTTCTATATTGTTCTTCTGCCAGCAAAACTCCAACATTTACTTAAGCTTTACAAAACTTTTATTAAAAACTCAACTTTACTGATGATAATGATACAGCCAGGAGTTTTATATTCCCTCTAATACCCTCTACTGCTTCTACACCATAAAACTGAATCGTACTGTGCTTTAAAACGTTCTGTTCATGCTGATCTATGGCTGGCGTGTTCTTGTCCTATTAGCAAGTTCCGCTTCTCCTTTGTTGCACTAAGTAAGAAACGTACGATCGCTTTTATTGTTAGCGGCTTTTAAAAGGATCTTTCAGAATCAGAATGCTTTATTTGTAAACATAGGTCAAATTACAATAGTGGTGTTAAAGATAGGTAGGTCCTCTATGTTTTGCCCAGAGGCGTACAAATATATTTAATTACATTGTCTGTGTCAGTCAGTTACTTCTTTTATATAAGTAGTGGGTGTTGGTGATGACTTAAATTTTTCAGAACGCTTGGTAACCAACGTAAACATCGCGTGAACATGCGGCCGTCATTTTCATTTTCATGGGCACTTTCTGGTTTTTCGAACAAATTAGTGACACATTGAATGTTGTAATCGCGTATTCGCGCGGCCGTTCGTTTTATTTAGGATGAAGAGTCAAATCACTCCTGAAGATTTAAGAACTCTACAATATAACGACATTGAGTGGTAAATAGTAATAGTAATAATAGTAGTAGTAATAATAATAGTAGTAGTAGTAATAGTAATACCTTTCCATATATCTATACTAATATTATAAAGAGGTAACATTTGTTTGTAAGTTTGTATGTTTGTAAGTTTGTATGTAGGGGGTAATCTCCAGAAGTAATCAACCAATTTAAAAAATTGTTTCACTGGTAGAAAGCTACATTATTCGTGAGTGCTATAGGCTATATTTTATTCCCGTACTCCCACGGGAACGGGAACTACGCGGGTGAAACCGCGGGATGTCAGCTAGTACTTAATATTATTAAGAGAAAAGATTTGTATTTTTGTGTGTGTGTGTATGTTTGTAATGAATAAACTCAAAAACTTCTGGGCCGATTTCAAAAATTCTTTCACAAAGCAACATTCACCTTGAGTAACATAGGCTATATTTTATCCCCGTACTCTCACGGGAACGAAAACTACGCTGGTGAAACCGCGTGACGTCTGCTAGTATAATATAAATATATAGAATTGAACACTTGAGTCACTTACATTATTATACGTACATACAATGACAATACGCTTCTAATTACTGTATACAGTTACTTAGATGTGTTACATTTGGTATACAATTAAGTTTATTATATTCTACCTCATCAATAAAATCTTCTCACACATAAACATATAGATACGAACATAATTCATTATTGATAGCATACATTATTAATATGTAATCAAAAGCACTTACACCTAGAAATCTAGGCCGAAATAATTAGTTAATAAACTCCTAGAAAACTAGACAGAATTTCAGCCACTAGACCCTTGTTTATTCTACCAAAAAATACGAAAATCCCTCTCGTCTACACGTGTAGGTAGCAATAGACGCAATAATAAAAGTTCCCTATATTCTCCTAGGTTAAACCTAGACTAGCAAAAAGTTAAGGGTCCTACTAAATTAGTAGCAAAACATAAAGCGAATTCATTAGCAAACTATTTGTACCTCACTTCGAGTAAATAAATGGAGGACAGCCTGAATTAGTAGTTTATTAGTAGAATAAACAGAATAACTTTTAGATTTAGAGAGGATAAACCAAACATAACTTTGGAGGACCTTTGAGATGAGAGGCAAAGTTAAAAGACGTGTTGATTAATGAACATTCCTTCTGTGGGATAACTTAACCCAGTCGTGTGTTAATAGTAGACTAAGAGACTTTGAATATTCTCATGCCTAACCCACAATATCTATAAACTAGCGGACGTCCCGCGGTTTCACCCGCGTAGTTCCCGTTCCCGTGGGAGTACGGGGATAAAATATAGCCTATGTTACTCGTGGATAATGTAGCTTTCGAATGGTGAAAGATTTTTTTAAATCGGTCCAGTAGTTTTTGAGCCTATTCATTACAAACAAACAAACAAAGTTTTCTCTTTATAATATTAGTATAGATAACATAACGCCGGTAATCCCCAAAGAGTTAGGTAGAGGTGTAGCTAATATGACACCCTAATTTAGATTGTTCTGTTTAAGTCCCATGTAATAGGGGGCAAGCCTATTTCCATCAATCGGGTACAGATCCAGACTCCGTGGCTACTACTGCGAAATTCCTAATGAAAAATCCAATAACACTTTGTCCGATCTGGGAATCGAACCCAGGACTTGCTCAGCAGTCGCGCTTGCGACCACTGGACCAACGATAATATCTAATAACGGAAATCTTTAACTAGGAGGAGCTCGTGGCTAAATAATAACAGCCGCTCGGGTCGATCGTTAGGTTAAGCCGTGCTTGCCTAGGTTGGTCTGTGGATGGGTGACCGCCCATTACATACCGAGTTTCCTCCGTGCCTCGGAAAGCACGTTAAGCCGTTGGTCCCGGCTGTCATTTGTAGATCTTTGACAGTCGTTAGGTAGTCAGTGGCCCAAAAAGTCTGACAACCAGTCTTACCAAGGGGTATCGTATTACCCGGTACTAACTGGGTTGTGGAGGTCAGATAGGCAGTCGCTCCATGTAAAATACTGGTATTCAGCTGCATCCGGTTAGACTGGAAGCCGACCCCAACATAGTTGGGAAAAGGCTAGGCAGATGATGATGATGAACGGAAATCTTTAACTTTATCTTTGACAATAAAGTCAATTTTCGTGTCTGTGGCCATGGTGTCACCGTGTTCTACTTTGTCGTCGTGGGCCATTTGTGTCCGTGTTCTTCTAAACTAAACTAACATAAATATATATATATATACATATATATTGTTTGGGACAAGCCCGCCACACTATTCCCAAACTACTGTAACTCCTGAAAGCCAGAATCAACTGTGGCGACCACCCGAAAAGCGCCGAGACAATGAAGCTCGACGAAGTCCCAGAGAATGAATTTAACTGTCTTGGATCCCGCAACGAAATTAATCAGAAAAGTATAGTGGAGGAGTAATTACACCTCCATATCAGCAGGAGACAGAACGAAACAAGGCCAATAGGCACAAAGGGACGTTTACAACTGGGATAGGCCTAGTTACCGAGCACCACGGATAAATATTAACATTAATGGGTCCTAAGTTATGACCCATTAATCTTACCTAACATTATCTTTCATACAAACATAACATAACACACGTACCTACAGTAAAATTGACATGATTTATCAAGTTGTAAAAACGTACGTAGAATGAGCTGGTCGCTATATGTTACCGATAAAAAAGAAGGTTATCAACCAAGTGCTATCAACATTTTGTCTAAAAAATTGGTACATGAAGACAAAATGTTAGTTCATGAAACAATCTGTAGCAACCAAAATTTGTATTATAATATAAAGCTTTCTTTATTCCATAGAAACGAATCTCACCAAAAACATTTTTATGTAAAATGTTGCCAAGACGAGACCATATGACTCGGCAAAAAGTTATCAGATGCCATGTAGAGCCAAGCTTCTAATTCTACATGCCCTAACTCTACAAGGTCTAAACTTCACAAACTCTGTAGAGTTTGTGTGACTAAGGTGTACCTTAGTCAAAATATGTGGCTTGGCCATTTCGCTACATTCACATGGGCGTAAGGTGAAAAATGTATCCACTGTTAATTATATTTTTCTGTTATACAATAGTTCTTGCAGTAACGTAAAGGTAGGTTTCACTTCGCTTGGCTCGTCTTGGCGGGGGCACAGCCGTGCCCCCAGATATCTTCTAACTACGTATATATCTAAGTGTCTCCTACGCAACCCAGTAGAGAATGTTGCCATTATAATAACGACATTGGCCAAGGATTTATCTTGGCCATCCTAAATAAATTCTGAATGAATAACATTGAATGAATTCGGGCTTTTAGTTAATTAGAAGAAGAATAACTTGTTTGGAAGACTGATTGAGTATCTCTTCATTTAATAGTTGTGGTCAGTTATAATTAATATCGTCACTAGTATTTTTTTCCACAGCTTTGAAAGTATGTGAACGATTTGCCTGTTTTTTTTTTATTTATATTAATTCCGTAAGTTAGTAAAGTACGGCCGTTTTGAGGGGATGTATTTTCAAATTTGGTGATTGAAATGTCACCACACAATTGAAACATCATCGTCATCATTTCAGCCGTAAGACGTCCACTGCTGGACATGGGCCTCCCCCAAAGGGGGGTTTTGCCATAATCGCCACGCTTGGCAGGCGGGTTGGCGATCGCAGTACGGTTGTTACAAAAGCACAGAGAACGCTGCTGCCCATTCTCTGGTAAGTCCCTTAGTCGCCTCTTACGACGCCCACGGGAAGATATGGAACGGTGCTATTCTTTACGTCCGACACCATACAGAACAGTACAGTTTAATTTAAATAAATGTTTTGTCGAAACGAACTAGTGGATAATGTAATCGTCATGATTTCAAAACGATTGCAATGGCTGTTTCTATCGCGTAAGGAACCAGCATTGTTCTAGCTCCGTAAAAAATGTTCTTTTTTTGTAGCACTAAAAACTTGGTCTTCATTCATTTTTCTTTTCTTTTCAACAATTTTAGTAATCAAACTTTGGAAGTCAAACAAACAGTATTCTTTTCTTAATATTAATTGATCATCATCTGCCTAGCCTTTTCCCAAGTTTTATTGGGGTCGGCTTCCAGTCTAACCGGGTGCAGCTGAATACCAGTATTTTACATGGAGCGACTGCCTATCTGACCTCCACAACCCAGTTAATACTGGGTAATACGATATTTCTTGGTAAGACTGGTTGTCAGACTTTTTGGGCCACTGACTACCTGTAACGGCTGTCAAAGATCACAAATGACAGCCGGGACCAACTGCTAACGTGCTTTCCGAGGCACGGAGGAAACTCGGTATGTAATGGGTGGTCACCCAGTCACAGACCAACCTAGGCAAGCACGGCTTAACCTAAAGATCGACACGAGCGGCTGTTATTATTTAGCCACGAGCTCCTAAATACTAGTTGATAAGAACATTAAACACGTCTCATCTTCTAAGACAGTAAATAAAAAAAAAACCGGCCAAGTGCGAGTCGGACTCGCGCACGTAGGGTTCCGTACCATTATCTATACATTAGACAAAACGGCAAAAAAATCACGTTTGTTGTATGGGAGCCCCCCTTAAATATTAATTTTATTCTGTTTTTAGTATTTGTTGTTATAGCGGCAACAGAAATACATCATCTGTGAAAATTTCAACTGTCTAGCTGTCACGGTTCAGGAGATACAGCCTGGTGACAGACAGACGGACAGACGGACAGACAGACAGACGGACAGACAGCGAAGTCTTAGTAATAGGGTTCCGTTTTTACCCTTTGGGTACGGAACCCTAAAAACCGGCCAAGTGCGAGTCGGACTGGCGCACGAAGGGTTCCGTACATAAAAAGGGCAAAAAAATCACGTTTGTTGTATGGGAGCCCCCCTTAAATATTGATTTTATTCTGTTTTTAGTATTTGTTGTTATAGCGGCAACAGAAATACATCATCTGTGAAAATTTCAACTGTCTGGCTGTCACGGTTCATGAGATACAGCCTGGTGACAGACAGACGGACAGATGGACAGACGGACAGACAGCGAAGTCTTAGTAATAGGGTTCCGTTTTTACCCTTTGGGTACGGAACCCTAAAAATATTTAATTACGATAGATTCTTATGAAATTTTCTAGAAAATATAAATCAAATATTAGAAACATTAATTTAGTGCAAAGTGGTTCCAAGAAACTGTCCTGGCTCTTAAACTATATCGTTTTTTTCTCGCTAAAGTCTTTAAATATATAGAGTTCAAGAGATAGCTATTATTTATTTGTCCCTTCAGAATTATAATGTGACACGCAATGTGACAGTGATTTTTCATGCAGAAACTAGGTATCAATATTTAAGTGTTTCTAAGAATAGATAAAATTAGAAAGTTACATTTTCTCAATGTCTAGCCCATGTCAGGTTTGATTTAAACGTTAAGACAAAATGATCCTAGCTAAGGCTTGATTAAAATTTACAAAGCAATTATGTAACTACTCACTAACTATTCAAACAAAGTTCACGTTTCCAAATAGTAGGTGAAGGGCTACCAAGAAATTCCATTGATGATGTGTTTTACTAATTTCTAACTCAATTTTGTTTTGGCGGTCATACCAAAAACAAGCCTCTGACGCCACATTAAACGTAGTCACTTACTGGGCCCGAACAATGCGGAGGTAACATCTTGACGACCCGAATGGCGCAGCGGTAGTGAGGCTGCCTTACGTTCTTAGGGTCCCGGGTTCGAATCCCGTTCGGAGCAAATGTTTGTGTGATGAGCATGGACATTTGTTTCCGAGTCATGGATGTTTATATGTATAACAAGTATGTATTTACAAACAAAAAGTATCTATGTAGTATATCAACTATCTGGTGTCCACGACACAAGCCTCGTTGCTTAGTGTGGCACTAGATAGCGCTGTGTGTAATGTCCAGCAATATTTATTTATTTATTTATCTAAAAGAAAAGATGAAGAAGACCACAGTAAAAAGAAATACAATAGTGTGTTCATTTGACGATACTTTCGCATCGATGACGAATCGCCCAAACCAATCCCAATCGCTGCCTAGCCTTTTCCCAACTATGTTGGGGTCGGCTTCCAGTCTAACTGGATGCAGCTGAATATCAGTATTTTACATGGAGCGACTGCCTATCTGACCTCCATAACCCAGTTAGTACCGGGTAATACGATACCCCTTGGTAAGACTGGCTGTCAGACTTTTTGGGTCTCTGACTACCTAACGACTGTCAAAGATCTACAAATGACAGCCGGGACCAACAGCTTAACGTGCTTTCCGAGGCACGGAGACAAACCTAGGCAAGCACGGCTTAACCTAACGATCGATCCGAGCGGCTGTTATTATTTAGCCACGAGTTCCTCGATGACGAATCGGTACTATGAAAACAAAAATATTTGAAACAGTTGTCTTTTGTTTTTCGGAACAGTGACGAATCGGGCATAAGTCTACAAAACCATAATCTCTGTTTTGCATTTTGTATTATTCAACGCTTCCATTTCAGCTGAACTCACATGTGGAAGTCGAAAGTAACTTGTCTTACCAAACAGAATTCAAAATTAGTCTTCTAAAATCTCGGGAGTTACACTCGCTTTCCCAAAACTAACGGCATATTCTCAGAAACCATCTAAGGCTGGCAACAAGTCCATTTAGCCTAAACAAAGTACATCCTTAGTTTAGTTTTCAACATGTTCAAAGTCAACAAAACGTTACAATGGCGATGAAGGTTGTACATTGTTTGCAACCCCTGACACTGAAGGCAGGGGTATTAAACAATTCATAGTTGGGGCACGTAAGTTTAATTATGGAAGTTTATGAAGATATGTCGTGGGACGTTGGTTTCCTCATTCGGCTTCAGTGACTTATTGTCTTATTGTTTGTTAAACAAATTTGTATTATATCAGATACAATGTAGCAAAGATTGTTGGAAGCAGTCTTTCTCAAGTCAGATTGTAATAGATTACAGCAAAATTCAACGAAATGGTCTAAATAATTGTCGTTGTAACCAATTCAGGGGTTTCAGTTCTGAAACGCTGGTAAAAAAATAATGTTTGACGACCCGAATGGCGCAGATGTAGTCAGGCTGCCTTACTTTCTTATGGTCCCGGGTTCGAATCCTGGTAGGGGCAAATAATTGTGTGATGAGCATGGACATTTTTTTCCGAGTCATACATGTTTATAAGTATGTATGTATTTAAAAACAAAAAAGTATCTATGTAGTATATCAATTATCTGGTGTCGAGCGATATTTAATGTATGCTAATACATCATTATCGATAGCTACCTTTTGCTTACGGTTTTACGTTGTGTTCTAACCAAGAACAGTGTAAATTATTACCGAAATCTGTTCAACCGTGATTTAAAAGCTAACACAGAGGCAGAGTTACTTTTGCACTCAAAATATAGGCACGTATAGTATTGACCCAGCTACACTGTGCGCCATTTGTCAGTTTAGATTCACATTCCATTTCCATTACATAAAGACAACTTGTTTCCCAAGTAAAATAACCGCAATAAATAACAACGACAAAAACCTATCTTTCCCTAATAATGCCATAACTCTACATCTAATAAATTCTGAGCAAAGTAAACCAGATTTTCTTTCGATTCCGAGATCGCGTTTACAAAGGCATCTATTAACTTTATTGAAATAAGTCGTCTAGACAATAAATTGTTCCATGTTACCCAGTATCTGGGACCAAGGTCAGGTCAGTGGAACAATAAAAGTAATCTTTGTGGTACAGGCAATATGGCCACGTAAATTGGTTCATATCTCGTTTCCATCGTCTGCTAGAGACAGGGAGTGACTGACAAGTTCGTGAAAAAAGTGGTTATTATTTTTTAAACAACTTATTTTTCTTTTTGGCAAGTTTCTTAGTGGTATTAGCAAAAACCATGTCCTTGGAGTCGCCTAATTGGAAACTGTTTATTTTTTTATTTTTTAATAATTTGTTTTATTTATTAAATACTATTTGTGTCCTTATAATTTGATTAGGTGTCAATTCAACCAGATAAATGAATACAAATAATTAAAAAAAAAACTCAGTCTCCACTATCCTACTTCTTGATGAAATCATCTGATACCCAGCATTTTCACAACAATGTTGGGGTCGGCTTCCAGACTAACCGGATGCAGCCAGATGAATGCCAGTATTTTATGTGGAGCGACTGCCTATCTGACCTCCATAACCCACCTCCTCCTTAACCCAGTAAGCACTGGGGAATACGATACCCCTTGACCAGCGGCTTAACGTGCTTTCCAAGGCACGGAGAAAACTAGGTATGTAATACAGTAGTAAAATGCATTAAAAAAGTCAAATTTTTGATAAGAAAAGCCTGTCCTGTAATCATACAGCTCTAGATGTATGTCATCATAATTGTTATGACAATGGCACGTTGACTAGATTATGTACCCACTCACGTCCTCTCAAAGTTCGCCCGAATATAGCCCGTGAACTTTGGCTGTAACATGCTTTCAGTAAATGTATTACATAGTTTGATGGACCTTCAGTAATATTATAACAAGGTAAAACTAGAACAATTTGTTTTAAGATTAATAAAATATAAAAACTTTGCCTTGAAAATAATTAGAAAAGCGTGTACAATTGAAAGTTGACACATGATGAGTTTTTGCGCAGATAGTACTCGAATAAAATACTAGAAAGAAAAATATATAAATACAGTATTCCCAAATTAATAATGCGCATGCAGATCTTCGCTAATTGTCGTATTCCCGGAAACACCCGAATCATTGAATCGTAAGAGCCCTAAACAATGCACTTGCATTTTGCACCTTGTTTGAAAGAAATAGGGTCGGCAGCTGTCGCCGGTCAGTCAAAGGTCCGTCAGTCGGCTTTATATATTGGTGGTGACTGCACGTGTTCTCTCTGTGTGGAATTATATAGAGCTGCTATTACACACCCTTCCTGGTTTTGTTTTCAAAAGTGTATCTTATTCAAATTTAAAAAGTTTATTTTGTAATATTATTAATTGTAATATTATTCTGGAATGATCAGTGCTGTAAATACTTTTGAACTGAGATTTTAATTATTAGATTTTTAAGATTTTAATGTAAACCTGTGTTTGAAAACCATTTTTTCTTCTTCTAATATAAACCTTGTGTTATTTAAACCTTCTTTTCTTTCATCATTACACCAGCTTCAGTAAGATACTTGAAAAGTACTATAACATTTTCGAAGTAAATCAATCCAACAAAGATTGTAGCATATTCGCAATCGTGTGGTTTTCCTCGCTATTTACTTACATGGAATTATCGAATTAAATTTCGTTACTGATAAATCAATATTTGTCTCTTTTAGCACAAAACACATAATTCTACTAAATTGTGCATGAAGAAAATGCACTTAACCACTCTATATACATATCGTCTTCCGACGCTCGGGGAATACGATCGTAGCCGAACAGTGACGAAGATTTATAAGTGCATTGTCACTTTGGGAGACCTGTACTTCTTATTCCATTTCAGGCTGAAAACATCTTGAAACAAAATAAAAATAAATAATTATGATGACTCACATTTATAAGTTGAACTTGACCTTACATTATTTTACGATCAAAAATATACTCAGAATTTGGACGTATTTTTACAGTTTTAGGATCTGTTTTTTATCGTAAATTTACGGCTGGTTTTCTATCCCAGTTTATAGGCCGTCTGTTACTCCCCCAGTAAAATTACTAAGACGAAATTTTATAGAGACAGTTATCAAATATAGAGCCAAGATCTTACTCGAATACTTTTGGATATTGAGTTTGAAAGTATTTCGGGCTTGATCGAAAGTTTGATTTGATTTTGATAACGCCTGGAGGCTGGAGCGATCAAGTGTTGATTGGCAATCGAGAGGTTTCAAACTATATTTTAATGTTAAAAATCTCGTTTTCCTAATAGCGTGGGCGAGGATATTTCATCCGTATAAAATAAGTAAGCTGGGTTAAACATTTATTTTTAACGTAGAATATCTACGCTGTCGCCAAACATAAATAGTATTATTATAAGTTAATAGGTTTATCAGGTATGTATTTCAAAACGTGTTGAATATAACTTGTGGAATTACGTAGCTGATAAACATTTAACACTTACCCTTATATTTTGACAGTTTACTTATTTTAAATGGTTGTTGAGAATTCGTCTATTTACTCATTTGCTTTACACTGTGACATTTTACGATATTTGTACATCCAGAAAGGTAGTAAACACTACGATTGTATTTAAGTAAAACCCTTTTATTAAATTAATAAAACAAGAAGAAAATCCTTCAATTATCCACATTTATGTATACTACAATCTATATGCCTATAATATACACATAAAAAAAACTCCTGAGCAAAAGAAAATCCAAAACAAAGCTATTAAAGGCTTGCAAAGACTTCCATGGATTTACATACCTAAGAGTATGTATTTCAATTATATATTCTATTCAAATGGGGTTTTATGGACGGCTCAGACCTCAAATGTGTATGCGGCGTGTCTCCACAGACAATGGCCCATCTTCCATCTTGCGCCGCATGCCCTGACACCTGCACACTTGACGACCTTATGACTGCATCAGCGAGCGGAGTTTGCATAGCTGAATTTTGGGCCAAACATGTTTAATAAATATTTGCCATCGACACGCTAAGAAGAAGAAGAAGAATTATATATTTTAAAATACCTATTCAACGATACCCCACACGATGGGGTAGACGACGAAAAAAAAATTCATCCCCACTTTACAATCATGTAGGGGAGCTACCCTAAAAAAATATTTTTCAATACACTTCCTCGAAAACTGGTCCATAACGCACTACGATTAGGTACAACATGCAATGTATTTCACACACGTGCGATTTTTTGCACTTGATGAAAATTGCCACAGATAACTATACCTATACTTAGTCCAAATTGGTTCAATGCCTATAGTCTGAGGTGAATGTTTTTTTTTTATTGCGGCAAAGCACTACGCGTAGTGCTTCTCTCTTCTTCTTCTTTTCTCTCTTTATGGCATAAATATGTTTTGAATATTCAAATTGTGTTTATAAATAGAATATCATAGATAAACATGATTATTAAAAACTAATAGTTACTTTTATAGGTACACAAATTAACATTCATTTGTGTTCTTATTTCAAAAATATAAAATAAAACTATTTTTTATATTAGGCTGTTTAACGGCTTCATACATTTGCCTCTCTTTCAACCTGGCGAAACCAAATCGCGAAAAAAAAGAAAATGAAAATCATAGTTTCATAGTTCGTGACAAAAATATTTTTCGGTATTTTATTTTATTTCTTCAAAAGTGTATTGAAAAACGTCGTTTGATACACGTGGACATTTTGTTATTGCAATTCTCGGCTCAAAAACACCCTCGCCTACGGCTCGTGTGTTATAATTCCGCCTCGAATGCAATAACAAACTTTCTCCACTTGTATCAAAATGTACTATTGTTGGTGTAATGGATATACACGCCCCTACAAAATTACAGCTTCCTAGTACTAACGGTCTCTTAGCAAAACCACGGACAGACAGACTTGACGAAACTATGGGTTCCTTGTAAGGACTGTGGAACCCTAAAAAACGCTGAGAAATAGTTGTAAATATGAGCCCCAATATCTCCGTAACTAGAAAGTTCCCAATTTACCTTATTGGTCCGAGATCAGTTTACCAATTAATAAATGTAATTACAAAATTATTGTTATCTGTTTTCATTGTTTCACCAAAAGTACCTCCTGCCTGTCACAGTAATATAATACTAACGTAAACATGAGATCGGCACTTGCAAACAGATTGATAGCCATTCAAAACATCACAGGGTATTAGATACTACCGATATAACAACAAACGGTATCGATATCAGCTACTAGTCACCTCTCAAGGCGTTTCCTTTGCACGGAAAATATCAACTTTAATATAACAATTCAGATTATGAGCATTATATCAGTGTATGAGGAGAACCGAACATTACAGTGAGCAACCTGTACCAATACAATTTATAACAGTTTCTACGAATCTAGAATTGTTACATTACTGGAAAATGGCCCCCATACTTAAGTACTAATACTGTAACATGATAATATTGTAATACCAAATTATTTAAAAAGAGTAACCATGGAGTTTCTCGCCAGTCCTTCTGCATAAATAAAAAAAAAAACATTTTTTTTTTTTCGTTTGGGAAATCATCAAATGACTCCTCCCGCTCTGGGCGGTGCAGGAGGGAATGTCAGACTTTTACTGACTAAAACCCATCCATGTTCCTTCATCGCCCTTTGTGTTCCGGGGCCACGGTATCTCTTTCGAACAGTCCCGCAACCCCGGAGGTAAAGTAACCCTGACTTCCAAACTAAGAGATCCTGTCACTTAGGACTCAGTGTTCTGCTGTTACTATGATACAAAAACCTTTTACTAAAAAGAAAATTGCTACATCGCGAATGCTCCAGTGAGGGAAACCCATTGCGAACAAACTCCACAGCTAATAATAGTCACACATACATCAGGTGTGCCTAGTAAGTAATAAATCAGGAAAAATATTTACCAAAAACACGATTCTCACGTACGTAGAGTACTTGTTCCCAATATAATCAATTGAAGCAGTGTACTGTGAAATATTCTAGGTAGAGCTCAGTGGAGCTGAATGGGCCACTTTGGGGAGCCAATGAGGTACATTTTACGTCTTTCACGATCTACAAGGTTGTCTTTGGAATGGTGTGAAGTGATCTTGTGTTTGTAGGACGAAGTTATGATCGATTTTGTGACACAGATGTTCGGCGCTTTATAATAGTCATTTAGGTGTATTTTTGCCCGGCTTTTGCCTTTCTATTGTCTTTATTGCTTATCAAACTGGAAATGGTAAATATTTTGGTGCTGTTAATGAGATTAACTGTAACAGGGGCTGTATAGGTTCAACATAATCAGCTTATAACGTTCCCACTGCTGGGAAACGGGCCTCCTCTCGGAGAGAAGGATTGGGCCGAGATCCACTAAGCAGGCCCAGGGTTGATTGTTGGATGTTGTACCTTTGAATTGTTGGTGTTAGGCAAGCGTGCTCCACCCACATCAGGAAAGTTGAAGCCAAAAATAAGCCTACATCGTTTTAAAAAAATGCTAGTTTTTCTAGTAACAAATCTGTATTATCTCAATAATACATTCCTCCCATTACACGACATCAACAGATAGTATAATTTTTTATCCTAAAAAAGAAAGTAAAAATCAACAAAGATCAAAGAAAAATATCCCATCTTAAAAATTCTTTCTTTCTTCTCTCATAATTAATTAACAGTAGGTACCCGTCTCCCACTTTGATCCGACACAACTTAAATAACTGATGAAAAAGCCATCACATTAAAATAATTTTCAGCTTCCAAAATTTTCAACAAAAAATGGCTAACTAACCTTCGTTGTAGTTTCAGGGAAATACAGTAGAAAAATCTTTGAAAGTGAGAAAACTACCAAAGAATAGATAGATACAGAAGCTTCATAGCAGCATCAGCCTGTAATGTTTACATTGTTGGGACGTAGGCTTTCTCTTTGCGAGAAGCAATGAGCCATAACCCACCAACAACAACAACAACAGCCCATAACGTCCACTGCTGGACATAAGCCTCTCCCATGATGGGGGGAATTTGCCGTAATCTCCACGCTTGGCAGGTGGATTGGAGATCGCAGTGATGAAAGACTAACAGAAAACGCTGCTGCCCATTCACTAGTCTACGGAGGCGCAAGGTGTTCTGCCTCAGACATTAGTCGCCTTATACGACACCCGTGAGTGTAATGGGTTGGTTCTATTCTACTCTGCCGGATACCACACGGCTAACCCACCATAACCCACCATACAGGCTTAAAGCTAGTTGGATGTCACAATGTCTTCAATGTTTTCGGTTCTAGGACATGCTGGTTTCCTCACGACGCGACGTTTTCTTTAAAAAAATAATTAATTGTATGTGAACGTACCTACGATACATGGCCGTTTTTAGGGTTCCGTACCCAAAGGGTAAAAACGGAACCCTATTACTAAGACTTCGCTGTCTGTCCGTCTGTCCGTCTGTCTGTCTGTCCGTCTGTCCGTCTGTCCGTCTGTCTGTCACCAGGCTGTATCTCATGAACCGTGACAGCTAGACAGTTGAAATTTTCACAGATGATGTATTTCTGTTGCCGCTATAACAACAAATACTAAAAACAGAATAAAATTAATATTTAAGGGGGGCTCCTATACAACAAACGTGATTTTTTTATAATAATTGGTACGGAACCCTTCGTGCGCGAGTCCGACTCGCACTTGGCCGGTTTTTATTAGTCCACTACTGCTATGGAAGCTATGCTGTCTATGCGTGCGAGCGTTTCCTATGAGCGAAAATGCACGCACGCATAGACACGCTTCACTCACAGCGAGTGCACGCTCACTCGCGACTATCATTTGTTTCAGATGGCCGTAGAAAAGCATAGCTATATTTATGTGTATTTTCTGTACTTACCTACTCTGTGGGACGTAATAGTTTACTTAATAACTTACTTTTCCAGAATTTCTTAACCCTAAAGCGACTGTACATTGTACAGCGATATACCTCGACCCTAGTGCTAAGTCGTGACCTTAAGCTAATTTGTACAACAATCCGTGAAACAACGCTTCGGTTTAACTTAAGCTACATTTTACTTGAGTGATTAATCTACTTTTGGTTGGCGCTTTGATATTACAAAGTTTTGCTTTCACGGGCTTTATTTTACGGAAAGTATTTAGATTTCTGACACTTTCGGAATATCGTGAGGAAACTTGATGGCCTAGACAAAGAGATATTATATCAGCGATATCGATGATGGCAGTGTCAAAAATGTATTATGAGACTGACATACACCAAAAATCATACCTATCTCAATACTGTCGAAAATTGTTAAATAAATGCGAAACTTTTTGAAAATTACTGCTATACTGTCTAGGTGGTACAGATTTTATAAATGATATACTCTTAGATCTATTATCACCGTGCATTAGGACAGTTACAAGCTTGTATTACTGTTTACAATGCATTTCGTTTTAACGAATATCATTTCATTTTCACGCCTGGGCATAGTCATAGTCTTGACATAGGTAACGACATTATCGTTAATTTTCGATTGCTAAAATAACAATGAAAACAAAAAACAATGAGAATCGCATCTTGGATGTAGAGACTTGCGTTTCCCGCGAGTTATTGCAACCGATTTTTTTCGTTAGTAATTAGCGATCCAAAGTTAGCGATTTTGTCGATAACTATATGTCGAGACTGCCGACCCTGACTCTGATTTTCCATTCGTGTCCCGTGATCCGAATGAGTTGATATTTCTCCCGTTCGTTTTTACGTGAATACTATTCTTGTACTAATTAAAGGTTAACTAACGAACTTGAGAGCCTGAACAAATAGCAATCGCTTTCACAGCGTTTGACATAAGCTCTTAGGTAGCTTATGTCAATCCAATATACTGTTATCTTCTCAATTATCGTTATCGCCCATCCGCGCGGTCGGGCGGTGTATGTACAAAAAGTGAGATCCGCTTCATCGTTGTGTGAGAATCACCTAAAGGTGCAGTCCAACTTGGCTGCCGAGAACAGACTTTGACAGTTTTGACAGTACATTAAATGATAAATGATGTTTATTTTGCAAGTAGGTTTTTACAAACACTTTTACACGTAATTTTTTTTTAAACTAGATGGGGCCGGTGTTTCGTACCTGACTACTCTGAGAAGAAACAGCCGAAACAAACTCAGAGGTCATAGTCTCTTTTGAAGTCCAGACATAATCTTGCTCAATTCACATGAGGACTATGCAGATTAGCGTCTGAGATGGTCTTTTGAAGAAAGAACCATACAGATTTGAGTAGACCTGTCCAGTCAGTGCAAGCATTTGTCAGTTATCGTGTAGCTCGACTTATAACTCAAGGAGCTCAACGAAACGACGAACAATACCAAAGAAAGGACATTTGGGTAGGTCGCTTAGAGTACTCAAACTGCCAGACAGTTGTGGGAAAAAATCAAACAAAAAAAAAAAAAAATGTGTCCCACATGGTCCCCACATTCACAATAATCAAATAAAATTAATAACAAGTTCTTTTCAAAATTAATGTAAATAAAAATCACAAAAATCATTAAGTGTCACAACGATAATAAAATATAAATCTATACTAATATTATAAAGAGGTAACATTTGTTTGTAAGTTTGTATGTTTGTTAGTTTGTATGTAGGGGGTAATCTCCGGAAGTAATGAACCGATTTCAAAAACTCTTTCACCATTCAAAAGCTACATTCACCCTGAGTGACATAGACATATATTTTATCCCCGTACTCCCACGGGAACGGGAACTACGCGGGTGAAACCGCGGGACGTCAGCTAGTACTTAATAAAATAAGTATTCATGCCAAATCAGTAAATGTCAGATAAAATAATAAAATCTGTCAAATGATGTCTGCAGTCCATCTTGGAGTCCAGTCCGGTCAGTTTCCCATGCTTTTCAATAAACACGAATTACTGCCGCTCCACCCCCCATAAGATTCCCTTAGTTTTTGCAACTCTTGAAACGCTCCTCTCAAAAAGGATTTTGAAGTATTTTGCCGCTCCTTGGTAGAGCAAGTTCCAAAGGAGGAATACGTGTCAAATTACGAGAGGCGATTCAGCGGTTTTCGGTTTGACGTTGATAAGGGAGTGAGTGGTGGGTAGGCATTTGTCTTGAATGTTTTAAACTGAAATATTGCATTTCTGGTTTCCCATTTAGTATGAAAGATTCAGAACTAACTGGTAAATAAATATGAAAAAGATAAACGCTTATGTAATCAATAAATATCGCTGGACGTAACACGCAGCGCCATCTAGTGCCACATAAAGCAACGTGGCTTGTGTGGTGGACACCAGATAGTTGATATACTACATAGATACTTTTTGTTTGTAAATACATACTTATTATACATTATAAACATCCATAACCCGGAAACAAATGTCCGTGTTCATCACACAAACATTTGCTCCAACCGGGATTTGAACCCGGGACACTAAGAACGCAAGGCAGCCTCACTACCGCTGCGCCATTCAGGTTGTCATTATGTAATTAATTAATTTATATATATTTTTTTTGTATTATCCCGTAAGTGCTTTAAGTGTAGTGACAAACCGTGAGTCATAAACAGTGAATTTATACGATGTTTACAATTATTTTACATAAACTCACGCATTTTTATCACGGTGGCAGGTAGACACTACAGAACGCCACCCTTACATAATCCTTGCACCTTGTCCAAGTTCATACATCTGGTCATGAACGAGTGCCGAAATAAATGGGGCAAAATATAATGACGACTAAAATTAACTTTGTGACCATTAACATCTATCACCTAAGATATCAATTGTTTACCAAATTTAGTAAATTGAGCACCATATTTTAATGAGGTGGTTGATGACAAACTAGTTTTGCCTAGGCCGACTTGGGGCACAACGACATGGATAGATTAGGTTAGAAGGGTATGGTGGGGTCGAATGAGCGTGCGAAGTGAGCGAATAGACCCCGCCATACCCTTCGTGGTAATTTTTTTATAAACCATTCAGAAGCCTACTTCTAGCCTAAGCAAAAGTGGTTTAGGAGACCCGGTCGACGGAGCCCCGCTTCGTGGGGCTCCTGAGCCCCACAAAGCGGGGCTCGGTCGACCGGGTCTCCCTCGACTCGGATGCAAGAGCATAACAGTTCAATTTCTGGTGGTCATTAACTAAAAAATAAATTTTTGGTTCTAATTTCACGACAAAATGGGGATTAATTTTGCTTATCATGTACTAATTTTAGCAATCGAAAGTGTTTTGTTTTTCCGTTACATTTTGCTAAATCTGGAGGTTCGGTAATTGTATGCCGAAATTATTGAATATGTATATTTATTGTATGCTTGCTATTTCATTATTTATTTGTAAATTAAACTCTACATTATCAATTTAACTTGAATATTGTAAGAACGTTGTGTCATAATTAATAAAACATGTTACACGTACAAGTGTCTGACGAAATAAAGAGGAATTAAAATGTAACACTACCTCCTAAACAGATAAAACCTTTACCAAACAAAGACAGGTTAGCGTTCATCATCTATTGTCCATTTATAATTAAAATATTTTATTTATAAATGGACAATTTATTTTTAAGTAAGTAATCCTATTTGGTGCTTAACAACCATCTACAGAATCAGCTGAGCATCCCAGGGAAAATGTTTATTGCAAAAAAAACAGGACAACCTTATTAAAATATCTGCTTTGCAATATTTTTCTCACAAAGCTGCTTAGAGCTTTGATCTGTTAAGTAAGATTGGAAGCAGTGCTTGGCACAAACTTTTATAAAATATTAGCTACAGCATTATTGACTATTGGAAAGTCTTACTTCTACTTGAGAGGAAGGCATGAACAATATATGAACATAGATTGCTTTGTCACTCGAGTTAATAATATGACGTTAACAATATACAGTATTGTGTTACTTTCAAACCTCAAGTTTCTTAAGAAAACGCTATTTCGGAATTTTGTAATTTATACAGTTTTCTGTTCCTTGTTTTTAGAATATTTGTCCATCAAATTTCACAGAATTTTAATCCCAGGCATAAAATTGGGAGCAACGTTTTTCTTTTGACAATCTTTGAAGCTAATAAACAATCTACTGGGAATTCGATACTTGGAAATAATACTTCGTTATATCGGGATTTCGCGTGAGGTGTTATTTTATTAGATTTCAGTGGTAAAGTGTTGATTCTAGTTCATAATAACGAGGTCATAATATTTACGTAAACATATTAACTTCAGGTCTATAATCTCCGAATAGTATAAAACTCATTCAGTAATAAATAATTGAATTAGGTGATTGTTTCTAAAAAAATTCAGGGTGACCAAATATGTCACTCACAGAGAGGTCTGTGTCCCAGAAGTGAGAAAAATAACAGGCTGGTAATGAATCATAAATCGAATTTAGAACACAATTCCAAGATAGATACTCATTTCATCAATTTTATCGCTCCAATAACTATTACTTGCAACAAAATTCTATTGAAAACTGGCCACTACTCCAGTGGCAAGTTTCAATTAATAAAAAAATAAGAAAAAAACCCCGCGTATCGCCTCGGGAACATCTGTCAAAGTCGGAATACCGCGAATCCCGGGGGCCATCTTGAAACGTTTCTCATTTCTTGCAATAAAATGGCGGGACAAAATGTCACTTACTGGATGGTTGTTAGTTTCAACTAAATTGGTTTTATTGATTGATACTTTAGTTTGTGGCGAGTATTGATTGCAGTTACCATTTGTTAACCTTATAATGTTTCAATTGGACAGTGATTGTCGTTTCAATTGATGAACGAATATGACATTGAAGCGTTTTATAGGCAGTTATGCTGACTACTTGTTTAAAGTATTGGAATTGTTGGAAACAAGCTACTTATTTGAAGAGTCAGTGTTTGAATAGGTTCATTGGTTGCCTATTGAACTATTAATATTTCGCTCTATAAAGTGCTGATCGCAAGTTTTCTGCGTTGCTGATTTTAAGACAACAACATAATTCGGAAACATTATATTGTTGGAGTTTTGACAAATGTTATTTTTTAAAAACATAAATAATCTATGTTATGCTATGTTCATTTGTAGGTATATATTCTATCTGTTTTTAGAAATAATCTTCTTTGATTCATCATCTGCCTAGCCTTTTCCCAACTATGTTAGGGTTGGCTTCCAGTCCAACCGGATGCAGCTGAATACCAGTATTTTACATGGAGCGACTGCCTATCTGACCTCCACAACCCAGTTAGTACCGGGTAATACGATACCCCTTGGTAAGACTGGTTGTCAGACTTTTTTTGGGCCTCTGACTACCTAACGACTGTCAAAGATCTACAAATGACAGCCGGGACCAAACGTGCTTAACATGCTTTCCGAAGCACGGAGGAAACTCGGTATGTAATGATATCGATAATTACTGAAATAATCTTCAGTGATTATCGTAAGTTAAAACAAGATATTGTTTCAGTAGATAAAAACCGGAATAAATAAAACCTAGCTATCATAGCGTAAGTCACAAGAGACACGCGATGTTAAATCAGAGAATGGTCATATCTTGCATGATGGAGCTGCTCGGAAGTAGACCAATTCGGTTCGCGAGACGCCTGCAATGAAAGAAAGTGCAATAGAAACTATACAACAATGTACGTATACTGCAACTTTGATTATTAGATTTGACTAGCTTTTGCCCGCAACTTCACCCGTATGGTAGTCGGAAATGATCCCGCGGAAATGTGTCATTTGGGTAAGTATGCTATGTCCTTACTCTAGCCTCTTGTCTTCCTCTTTTTCAGTGGTTCCCAACCTTTCTTGGGCCAGGGACCACTTTGGTGTCTTTATTGTTAGCAGGGACCATAAGGTCCTAGATAAACATGGACACCGACAGAATTATATCTAGAGGGGTGAATCTTTAACTCACACAATGCGAAAATTGAAAAATGTGATGAGAGCCTTTAGAAAGTGAAAGATACAAGAGCGATCGAAGTGAACTCGAAAAATTTAGCCACCATTCATACAGAAATAGGAATAAGTAATTAGATTTTTGTAGAAATGCGTATGAATCATGCAAGAAGCTCAAAAAATTTTTGCACCTGGCCTTTTATAGGTTTTCAATTAGGTTGGGTTGAGCTTGCATCTTCTGTGCAAGTTAAAAATTACGAATAACATTAAAACCATTCGCGGACCATTTGAAGCTCTTGTGGACCCGGTGGTCCGCGGCCTACAGGTTGGGAACCACTGCTCTAGATCTATACGTGTCTTTCATTAATTACGGTTCAGCTATTAAGGCGCAAAAGGGCAACAAACAGATTGGAGGCAAACGGCTACGCTCGATTTTATAATAATTATTTAGTGTGGAAGTATGGGTTTCATTACTAGATTTATTTTGGATCAGATATACGCTGAAATATAAGAAAATAAGACATATAGGTGGAGCCTTAGATGTGATATTAGTAATAGTTCAACATTAGTTGAACCCTTTAATTCTCGTTCGGTACACGACATGGGGCATTCCTACACCAAAATACCTGCCTATGCAAACGCCAAAGTCGTAATTTCATGAAATCATAAGTGCCATACCACCTTTGTACATAGACATAGAGGGAACATACGTGGCAGGTTATGCTTGTGTCTCGAAATTGGATCGCTGCGTGTTGCTGAGTATCGGCGGAGCAGCTGAAACAATCCGAATCAGCATGCTCCGGTGTATGCATGAAAACATGCTTTGTTTCCGAAGCTGCAATCATTACAGGTCTGTGTTGATTTCTCTGAGCAGCAAGGTTTTGATTTAGAACTTTAAATGGATAATAATATTGCTACTGTCTCTAGTCAGCGTCGAGAAACATTTTTTCTTTAATTTATTAGGCTTCAATTTATAAAACTTCAAAAGTTTTTTTTTTCAAGCCACTGCATCCGATATTTTCATCATCATTCATCATTTCAGCCGAAGGACGTCCACTGCTGAACATAGGCCTCCCCCAAGTGTCGCCGCATTGACCGGTCCCGTGCGACTCGCATCCAGCGGATTCCCGCAACCTTCACCAGGTCATCGGTCCACCTAGTGGGAGGCCTTCCAACGCAACGTCTTCCAGGTCGCGGATGCCACTCCAGAACTTTTCCGATATTTTATTTTGATGCTAAAACTAAAATTATGCTGGATTACAAAACGTTCACTTATGGCAAATGTGTTGACGTTTACAAAAGTGTCTTTTAATTTTCGTTGTGTATTAAAATGAAATTTGCAATACCACAATACGCTCAAAAACTGGGATCGTTGATGCGGGCAATAAGACCGCTACGTTGAAGCTAGGTTGAAGGATTGGGCGGGCCATGTCTGTAGAATGTAACAGGACCGATGGGCCAGAGTCGTTACGAAGTGGGTGCAAGAAGACGGGCGTCGTTGCCGAGGGAGGCCTAGAAAATGCTGGTGAGACGACTCAGAAGCGGTTGTGACAGATCGACCGGAGAATACAACCCATTGAGAAGAATGGAAGGCTATGGGGGAGGCCTTTGCGCCGCAGTGGGACAAAAGGATAATTTAAAAAAAAGCCACAAGAAGCCTACTAATAGTTTACTTATAACTAACTTACTGGTGCTGAGGTAATAGTTTTGACACTCCATAAGGCACGTTAACATTGTAAATAATTGACAATAAGTGAAATGAAATGATATCATTCCATTTTTTTTAATTGTGCCATTTCCACAACACCATTGCACTACTTTGTAATTAAAATTCAATTGAAATGTTTGCTAACAAAACAAAACTGCGTCGACCACAATGTTTTTCATCATAACCAGAAATTCAAATTCCTATATCGGTATTTTAAATTGGCTTCAGCAATAACCTGGAAATTGGTTCTCCATCCCTTCCCACGATGTCTGGGTGAGAAAAAAAATGTTTTTATTTGCATAAATGAATGTTTGTCGAAGCGTTTCCATTCGGCTCAATTCTTGAAGTGGTTTGTTTTTCTTGTTATCAGCTGGTGTTAGGGAAATTGTTTGTAAAGGATTGGGAGTTTTGTTTTTCAAGAAATAAAAACTTTTAGACCCTGTATTTATTCATAGCTATAGTTAGTAGACTTTGTCACGGTCGTCATCAATATTAAACCGTTAATGCTTTCTGTTTAATATGGGCCAAATAGGGGTAGATTAAAATGATGGATCGTCCATGAAGCATCGATAAGCATTTCTGTAACAACTTTAGTAATCTTGTGTTGTGTGTTGTATCTTTATTTGTTATAGGGAAAAAACAGAAGCTTCACAAAAAAACCATCGGTCAGTATGTCTTAGGTGCGTAACAGTAAGTCTCAAACATTCCTCATTTTTCTGTCATACTTATCAATCATTTTTCATCATCATTTCAGCCGAAAGACGTCCACTGCTGGACATAGGCCTCCCCCAAGTGTCGCCACATTGACCGGTCCCGTGCGACTCGCATCCAGCGGATTCCTGCAACCTTCACCAGGTCATCGGTCCACCTAGTGGGAGGCCTTCCAACGCAACGTCTTCCGGTTCGCGGTCGCCACTCCAGAACTTTTCGGCCCCATCGGCCATCCGTTCTGCGTGCAATGTGCCCTGCCCACTGCCACTTAAGTTTGGCAATTCTTCGGGCTACGTCGGTAACCTTTGTTCTCTTGCGGATGTCTTCATTTCTGATTCGATCGCGCAAGGAAACTCCGAGCATAGCCCTCTCCATTGCCCTTTGGGTGACTTTAAGCTTTCTGATGAGGCCCATTGTGAGCGACCACGTTTCGGTCCCGTATGTAATCACTGGCAACACACACTGGTCATAGACTTTCGTCTTGAGACACTGCGGTAGGTTGGACGAGAAGATACCGCGCAATTTCCCGAACGCTGCCCAACCGAGTCGGATTCGACGATTGACCTCTTTCTCGAAGTTAGACCTACCTAACTGGACTGTTTGTCCCAGGTACACATAATCGTCTACAACTTCGAGAGTAGAGTCTCCGATCTTGATAGGAGTGGGTGTGACATGGGCATTTAACATGACCTTAGTCTTATCCATGTTCATTTTTAGACCCACTCTTCCGGAAGCTCTACTGAGGTCATCGAGCATTGTACTGAGGTCCTCCATGGTCTCAGCCATTACCACTATATCATCGGCAAACCGAAGGTGAGTGATGTACTCGCCATTGACGTTGATGCCTAGCCCTCTCCAGTCCAGAACCTTGAAGACATCCTCCAGTGCAGCGGTGAACAGTTTCGGAGATATGACGTCTCCCTGTCTCACACCTCGCTGCAGGAGGATAGGTTTCGAGCCTTGGTCCTGAAGTCGGACTGACATGGTGGCGTTTTTGTACAAACACTTCAACACTTCGATGTACCGATAGTCGATTTGGCACCGTTGAAGAGACTGCAGTACAGCCCAGGTCTCGATCGAATCGAAGGCTTTCTCGTAGTCCACAAACGCTAAACAGAGAGGCAGGTTATACTCTTCTGTCTTCTGTATAACTTGCCGCAGCGTATGTATGTGGTCCACGGTGCTAAAGCCTTTTCGGAAACCGGCTTGTTCGAGTGGCTGGAAATCGTCAAACCTGCGCGCGAGACGATTCGTGATGACTTTAGAAAACAACTTGTAGACATGGCTTAGAAGTGAGATGGGCCTATAATTCTTCAGCCGGGCATTGTCACCCTTTTTGAAGAAGAGCACCACCACACCCCTGCACCATGCCTGTGGCGTTTTTCCCTCAAGTATGACGGAATTAAACAGCTTCTGAAGGGCCTTAAGTACCGGTTTTCCACCCGCCTTCAGGAGTTCGGCCGTAATTCCGTCATCACCCGGTGCTTTGTTGTTTTTGAGCTGCTTCAGAGCCATCCTAATCTCGTACAGGCTGACGTCCGGGATGTCTTCGGTATAGTGTCGGGTCAGTCTAGCTCTTGGGTCGTTTGCTAGATCTACGACGGGTTTACTGGTTGACGTGTACAACTGTCCATAGAAGCTCTCGATCTCCCTCAGAAGCTCCGGTTTGGCGGATAAGATCCTACCATCGTCGGTCTTCAGTTTCGTGAGCTGGCTCTGCCCAATAGCCAGATCCCTTGCAAATACCTTGGAGCCTTTATTCCGCTCAATCGCGTCTTTAATACGCTCGGTATTAAAGCGGCGGAGGTCGCTCTTCAAGGATTTAGAGATCCGTCTATTGAGCTGCCGGTATTTACACGTCTCGTCTGAAGACTGCAGGGTCATCTCACGCCGCTCCTTCATGAGCTTGAGAGTGTGCTCGGAGAGCCTCTTGTTCTGATCTGTACGACGCGCCTTGAAGAACTTAGACCCGGTCGTATGGACAGTTTCCACGAACCCATCGTTGTATTCGTCCACTGAGCTTCCTAGGCACTCGAAACGGTTGTGGAGTTCAAGCTGAAAGCTCTCGGGGTTTTGGATTTGGATCTGTGCTGGACGGAGCGTAGACTTCATCAGTCGATACCTTTCAAGCTTGATATTGATGTTCAATGTGCCTCTTACCATGCGGTGATCGCTCCCGGTTTTCACCGAATTGATCACAGAGACATCATTGAACATTTGCTTCTTGGTTGACATGATGAAGTCGATCTCATTTCTAGTTGCACCATCGGGGCTCTGCCAGGTCCACTTCCTGTGCTCACGCTTTTTGAAGAAGGAGTTCATCATATAGAGGCCCTCCTTCTCCATAAAACTAGCCAGTTAGTGACCCCGGCGATTCCGATGTCCAACTCCAAATTGCCCTACCTGCAGCTCATCCCCGTCTCGTTTGCCCAGTTTCGCGTTGAAGTCCCCCATGAAAACTGTGAAGTGAGTTTTGGAACCATGCATGGCTTTAGATATATCCTCATACATGGTCTCCACTTCGTCGTCGGGGTGTGCCGAGGTCGGGGCGTAGACCTGTATGACCTTCAGCGAATATCTTGAGGATATTCTGAGTATAAGGTACGCCACCCTGGTCGACACACTCTCGATCTTCACCACATTGTTCACAAGGGACTTGTGGACGATAAACCCAACACCACCCTGGGACTGCCGGTCACCCTCTTGGAAATAGAGCAGGTTGCCGGATTTCAGGATTATCGTGTCCTCCCCCTCTCTTCGGACTTCAGATAATCCCACAATACTCCATCGCAGCCTGCTCAACTCCTCTTCTAGTTCCGCTATCTTCTCGTCGGTCCGGAGTGTGCGCGTGTTATATGTTGCCAGGTCCAGTCGTTGGTATTGGCAGCCGGATCCCTTCCGGAGATTCTTCGCACCCCTTGCCACGCCGTAGCCTTGACCGCTGCCGTAGTCGAGGGTAGACGGGCTGCCGGGCACTAGGGGCCATTTCTTTGTTGCGCTATTCATTGGGGGGTTTTGCCATAATCGCCACGCTTGGCAAGCGGGTTGGCGATCGCAGTGAGTGCAGTTCTTACATAAGACACAGAGAGCGCTGCTGCCCATTCTCTGGTAAGTCCCTTAGTCGCCTCTTACGACACCCACGGGAAGATATGGGATGGTGTTATTCTTTACGTCCGACACCACACGGACGTATATATATATATACGTCCGTCCGATATATATACTTATCAAATCTCTCTAAAAATAAAAACGACTTCAAAAACACAAAAAGTGTGAAAAATTACTTTAGCTTCAGAAGTCGGTTGCAAAAAAACTGAATCAAACTAACAAAAGTCACCGACTTCCGAAACAAACAAAGAAACCGACAACCTCCTCCTTTTGGAAGTCGGTTAAAAACCTGCTGAGATCACAATTTTTCATAGGAAACCTTTTTTACAATCACATTTCCCAACCCGGAAAATCAAGAAAACGCAACTCAAGACAAAATCACGACTGACAAATAACCGTAATTTCCCAAAAACAGAATTATTGCAAATTCACAGACTTCAAAAAGCGCGATCCATCAAGCGTACAATCAGCCGCACAGCGACGCAGCGGCTGAGTGGTAAGCGGTAGAACATTGCCGTTCGCTCTAACTCATTAATACCGCGCTTTCGTCGCGACAATTACATAAATTCGCGTCGAGCGTCATTCTGTGTCGAGCACCGTTTAAATGGGCCAGTGCGTGGATTAAATTTGAATGCTCCAATATAATTGTGCCGCACTTGACTCAAGGAGAGTAACAACTAGTAAGTGAGCTAGTGAGAGATGGAAAGAAACTACATTTATTAAGCACAGCCTAAAAAGTCACACAGCATTATTCTGTCAAATAAAAACTAAAACTTATTTCGATGTAGAAAAAAGTAACAATTGGTGCTCCACTTCTCGTTCGTACCCAATACGTATAGGCTCAGCTCAATAAAAATCCAGACAGCCGACTCTAGTATTCAAAATGTTGAGAGGTGATTTAAAACCCTTCTTTTGTAAAGTATAGCTAGAAGTAATCAATAGTATGCAGGTATTGCAAAATAGTATTGTGGCAAAACGGAACATTGCAGTACGAGTGCTGTGCATCGTTTGAATTAGGCATTGAGCAAAGAATCTATTGAGTATAGCAATAATAATACTGGACGTGTCTCATATAGGTATGTTAATCTATTTGTGCTGTGAATACATTAAGATATAAAATATTTTACATGATGTCTAAGTTAGGAAAAAAGTGTCTAAGTAGAGTGCCTTAACAAAATATCTTCTGAACAAGAAAAGCGAATAATAATTCCTCTCTCTGCCTACTTAATTAAGATCAAAATTCTTCAAAGAAAAATTATCTATTTTAGAGATCTAAAGGAAATTTATTAAGGGCAGTAAAATAACAAGGCGAAAGTGATATTTAGAGACGTAAAAATAGGCACAAGTCAATTAACTCATAATTTCCGTTGAAACTAATATCTCTTCACGCCATAAATAAATTCGACTCAATTAAAACAGGAAATCCGTCCATCTTCATTATTTCAGAAACTTTAACAGTTAACCGGAAACTTTAACATCATTAGCAAGAATGAAGCGGCAATAAAACAATTAAATACACACTCTCCTAATAAAATATCCACTAACCATAACAGTACTCTAAAACGATTACCCAGATCCCATTCAACCCTTGGGATCACACCCTCGCGTCACTTTGAACTGCCGTGTCCCAAACATTGTAGTTACAACATAACTTGCAACATAATTACTTGGTCAAGTGGCTGGCGCCAACGAACTCGCTCGTTTGAACGCGCCTCGTTCGGGTTGAATTTATGTGGGATCATTAAATCAGAGTTGCTATTAACGGTACAACATGGCTATGGGAGGCGTGCAAATGTTGCTAGTTTTTGTTTAGTTTTGTGGAAATTTCCATTCCACGAGACTGAAAGCCTGTATCTTACTTACATTTAGAGCTCTGATTCCAGAGAGGGAGCGTGGTTTCGAACCCCACACCTGAGAAATAAACGGTATCTTAACATTATTTATTTAAAATTTTAAAGTTAATCATTGAAAAGGGTCCTTGAAACGTTTCAAGTGCATTGACAAGATTGCCATGTTTCTTGCCCTTATCGCAAATGACGAAATCTAAAAGTGGGGACTGTAAATTTGTGTTGTAATCGATTGTCATGATACGGGCATGAGATGTGGAAGAATGAGGAAGAATGTGTATGGCTTAAAAAGAAAGAGAAGACAATAGAAACAATGGATGGACTGGGAGAAAAACAATAAGATTAGAAAGGGGGTAACTACTGAGATGACAAATAATACTGGGTGGAAATAAACTCCGCCTTGGAGTTTGCCAAAGGCAATGGAACGCAGTATTCCGGGTGACAAAAGACAAGACAGGGTTTGAAACACCACGCTGCGTTCCAAAACGGGCATAGTGGACGTTGAAGGCTGCTAGGCCAAAATGGGATAAGGCAGGTCAAGTCAGTCGCATGCACGATGACCGCTGGGCAAAAGTCTCCACGCTATGGTTGCCGGAAGATGGACAGCGACGCCGAGGCCGAACCAGAAAGAGGTGGCGGGACGATTTGGACGCGTACCGCGAGGGTTGGTTCGAGGAGGCACGGGAAAAGAGCACATGGAAGGAATTGGGGGGGCCTTTGCTCAGCAATACAGGCTACCAAAAAAAAAAACAAATTCTTCACGAAGCCGTTAACGAAGCAGAAGTACATAAAACTAAGTAACCCTACGCAAAAAATATTGCTGGTCCTTTTTTTTGGGGTAAAAAATCACGTTTTACGGCAAAACTCAATGTAACGCACTCAAAACATGCTGCATGCATGCTGCATGCATGTGCTGGTGGATGGATTGAGTAATCGTGGAGATGGTTAAAGTAAAGTTATAACATTAAAAACATCTATATATAAAAAAAAAACTTGTGAAAAATTTGGAACTTTGATCCCCAATATCACCGTAACTACGTAAGGTCCCCAGAACAATTATCGCAATGATGGGGAGAACATGTGCCTTTCGGCTTCATTAAGAGTCTTTTTACACCCTTTATAGATGAATGGAATAAGAAATAAATAAATTCGGTCCAGTATTGAATAATAGGATGGAAAATGTTGTTATTGTAAAATACTCGCATAAATAATTTCCTCAAAATTAACGATAAACATTGCCCAATAATACCCTTACCTATAATACCGTCACGTCTCATAAAACAGTGTCACAAAGTTTTCTTAAGCTAACACCTCGGAAACTTTCTAAGAAATTAACATTCTCTTGTCGTTTAAGATTTCAATTACTCGTACTAAATAACGTTAGCAAAGACACAAACTTTTAAACAATCTTGGGAGTTTATTGACACCAAAATACACCTTGACAGATACATTCTCTACACTAATGAAAATATGGAACTTTAAAATTTATAGCACACTTGAGGCCTGCCTCGTTGGTCTAGTGAACGCAAGCACGACTACTTAGCATGATGTCCTGGGTTCGATTCCCGGGTCGGGCAAAGAGTTAGAAAGAAAGAAAGAAATATAATTTATTTGTCAAACATGCGTTTACATAAACTGAGTAATCAGACATGCAAGGTATTAAAATTACTATGTTTTGAGCGTCCATGCTTTGCCAATAACGGCGTACAAATTTTGTAGGTTTAAAAATTACATTTCATTGCGTATAGTCATTTGAAATTTAATGACAAAATATATAAGAAATAAATAGTAATTGATGTCAAAATATTATTGTTTATGTATATTATAGTCAAAAAATAAATTAAATTAAGTATGTCCAGTATATTCATTATTATGCATTCAAAAAGTATCAAAAGTCAATTAATTTAAAGTTTACATAATTAAATTGTTATTCGTAACCATGTGTATTAGAAGTCGGAATAGAAAAGTCCTTTTCATTAAAAAAAAAAAAAATATTGTAATTGTATTATTGTGTTATTGGGTTTTTCCATCAGGAATTTCTCAGTAGCAGCCAAGGAGTCTGAATCTGCACCCGGTTGATGCCAATAGGCCTTTCATGGGACTTAAACATAACTAGCGTAATGTTTTACTATCAGGTACACCTCTGCCTTACCTTTCTGGGATTACAGGCGTGATATTACGTATGTACTATCGAGGACACTCCCGCCTGACCACCACTAAGCTCATTTTTGCTTGCACTCGCAACATAGAAACTGTGCGAGGTAGCACATTTACTGCTGGTTTGGTGAGGAGTAAAACCACTGATGAACTTGTTGCTTCTTTATTGGGAAGAGTGTTTCCCTAGTACTATCTTGCCGACTACTGTGTCGACTGAACAAAATGGCCCTATTTTTATACATAATTTTGAAAGCGATTGACCAATCAAATTCGTTAACAGATTTCCAAAAAACGCGGGAAAAACTAAAATCCAATGAAAACAAGGCAAAAAAGCGGGAAAACATTGTGCAAGTTACCTTAAGTACTTCGAAACTTTACTGTAACGAGAACCGCGTGACAATATTCGCGTTTTTCACTAACTTTTTCTATGAAAACCTATATAAAACTATATGTTAACGAGATCTATATATCAAAAACTATCATACAAAAATATAAAATCAACAAAACATATAACATAATAAACTTATTTACTTCTAACACTAAGTCTACTATGTACACGAACAAAATTATAAGAAAACTATTAAAATATAGACTTAAGCTATGTGCAAACGTCTATATACTATTCCTTATGTGCCTATTTACTATCCTATAGGTCCCTATGTACCCTATACACTTACATATACCACTATACACTGTTATTATTGTCCTGCACACAAACACTAAACTTATCGGTTTATTTATCACTGTAATAACACTTTATATACAGTCTGTGCACAGTCTATGTATCACTATAACTTTTCACTATTAATTGCACTGTCCCGCACAGAAACGCTCTCTAGCCCCGCCCCGTTGACTTTGTATAGAAATAATGAATGAAAAGATACCGAATCGGCCGAGCGCACTGACGACGCACGCCCAACGAGAGATATTGTTATTTTGCGCGCCAAAGTTGACGCTTTCCTAATAGGCCCAAACTTTAAGGGGGCGTGGCTTGGCGCCTCCACATGATTTAAGCGAAAAAAATTTAAACTGGTCAGGCGGAAAAGACCCCGATAGTACTTGAAAATACTGCGCCGGATCGGCATAACCTCATCTACTTTTTGCTAGCTGATCCCGATCTGAGGCGATGATATAGCGATGCTTATAAGTGTCCTTTACCATAATATGGAGATTTATAAAAAAAATCGCAAACGCCTACAGTTGAGTCGATGCTTATCCCGTGCTGATCTTAAGAGCCTATACTACCTCAGATTAGCAACTCTATTTGTGGTGGTTCAAACTTCGTTTGTAATATTGTTAGAATAACGTTCTAATCAGCTTGCACTACAAAGCGGTTGTTACGTCAGTCACTGCGGCCGAATAGTGCGAAATAAGTGGTTTTTATTCTTTACAAAATCAAATTTTCGTCTTTTGGAAAAAATACAATACACAAGACCTGCTTTATAGTTAGTTCAGTTAGTATGCAAAGTTTCATGATCTAATTTGAAGTACTTTTTGAATACCAGCGGTTTATTGTTCGATTTGGAGGTAAATTTAGGATTTTTTCTATAGAGAAAATTTTATGAAATCGTGTTTTCGTCAAACATAAGACCTAACATTAATCCTGAAATTTACCATTTATTTATTTCAAAATTAATGCTGCCGTATTTTAGGCGTAACGGAGGATCATGCTAAGCCATTTGAGGTAGTATCGGCCCTTAACATGGAGTAATACCTTATACGGAATAGTACCGACTTTGCAGATACTTTTTTTCACATCATGAGTTATTGCTTGCAGTAATAGTACATTTTGATACAAGTGGAGAAAGTTTGTTATTGCAATCGAGGCGGAATTATAACACACGAGCCGTAGGCGAGGGTGTTTTTGAGCCGAGAATTGCAATAACAAATGTCCACGTGTATAAAACGACGTTTTTCAATACACTTTTGAAGAAATACAATAAAATAACGAATAATATTTTTGTCACGAACTATGACACTATGATTCAAATTTTTTTTTTTTGCGCTTTGGTCGCGCCAGGTTGAACGAGAGGCAATGGTATGAAGCCGTGAAACAGCCTAATATAAAAAATTGATTTATTTTATATTTTTGAATTCAGAACACAAATAAATGTTAATTTGTGTATAAAAGTAACTATTAGTTTAAATAATCATGTTTATCTATGATATTCTATTTATAAACACAATTTGAATATTCAAAAAATACTTATGCCGTAAAGACGCGTAGTGCTTTGCAAAAAAAAAAAAAAAACATTCACCTCAGACTATAGGCATTGAACCAATTTGGACTAAGTATAGGTATAGTTATCTGTGGCAATTTTCATTCCCGCACACGTGCGGGAAAGTGGAAAAAATCGCACGCGTGTGAAATACATTGCATGTTGTACCTAATCGTAGTGCGTTAAGGACCAGTTTTCGAGGAAGTGTATTGAAAAGTATATTTTTCACCTCTACATTTAATTAAACCCTTTAACTAAAACCTTGCGCAATAGGACGTAATGTATCTCAACCATTTATCTCGGCGAATAAATAAATTGTACATTCTAAAATTAACTGGGTCAGTATCTCAAGCCGACCCAACAAAAAGCTACCAAAATAAATCCGTTTTAAAATTTACGCATGATTTTATCTCACTTCCCTGCTTAGGCCAGCAAATTGCAAATATATCTTCATTGTGGATCTCACAATATCCTATCTATATGTTAAATTTCATCCCCTATTCATTCGTTAATCCTTCTTTTGTCCTATTATATTTATTTCACCTGAAAATTTGATTAAGCATAAACAAAGGACGTAGAATTTTCATATTTATTGCTTCAGAAAAGGTTATATTCAGGCACTAGGGATGGGAGTAAATTTTTCTCTGAGTTCAAAGAACAGTGGCAGTGGCCCAAAAAAAAATTTGTTAATAATTTTTTTAGCGTCTATGGAAATTATGCAAAAGTATAAAGTCTGAATTCCTCAACAGTTTTTTCTTTGGTTATACATTTATAGGAAGTCAGGAATTACAAAACAAAACAAACAATAATCATTTATTTGCGTAAATAAGGTTCAGAAAGTTGGTATATATATGAAATTGTTCTCTTATTCTGCCTTTAATTTCGGCGTGCAAATATAAGCTAAAGTTACATATTTCTTATTAATTTAAATTAATTATATATCACAATCATGCAGACATTAAGCAGATAATCCCATTAAAATTGTATTACTGAATTAAAAAAATGTCAACATAATAATAAAAGAATAATAAAAGTAATAATCATAAATGTCAATAGTAATCATTTCAATAATGGGAGAGATTCGCCATCCAATAATATAACAAAAATAATTCAAAATGACCGTGCAGTTTATAAAACTTACAATTTATAACCCAAAAGCTCATGTACACTGTATTTTTATTTAAATTAATGTATTGATCATAATCATGCATTCTTTAAACAGATAATCCCATTAAATTTGTATTATAGAGTTAAATAAATGTCAATAATAATAATGTCGGTAATAGGAGAGATTCGCCACAATAATTGTTTAAAATGACCGTGCAATTAACAAAACTTATAATCCAAAAACTCATTACAATTACACACAACATTACAAACAATTAAAGATATTCCAGTTTAAAGTTTTAGAGGTTATATGTCTTGTTAACAACAGCCTAATCGAAAAAGAAATATAGAAATACCTACTTACCACACACACGTAAAATACATAAATAAATCATACTTGTAAAACAAATAATAATATGAAATTACTTTCTGCGCAAAAAAGCAGTGAGTTTCAGGGAATGTTTACATAAGTTACACGATTCGTTGATTTTTCAGTTGTCGAGTAAAAGGTTACCATTGGAATAATTAGTAATCTGTTGAAAAACAGTGTAACAAAGAAGCCCTACTTTATTACAATCTAAATGGGCTATCGAACATTACAATGATTTTTCAATTCGAACTAGTCGTTCCCGACATTAGCGCGTTCAACCAAACAAACTCTTCAGCTTCATAATATTAGTACAGATTTAAACACTGTACCATCAAACCGTAATTTAATTAAAGTTAACCTTACCAGTACACTTACAGAATCGATAATAGATTGATCCCCTATTTCGATGACACCTCCAATCTACTCGATGGACAACAACTGTCGGATCCTACTCACAATGGAATAGTAACGTAATTTGGACCTTTATAATTCGGTTATAACCTTCCTTTTGTTATTTCTGTTGATCCCAGGATTAGTGTTAATTGGTAGAGCGTGTATTTTTGTTTCCTTGTTGTTTTGGTACGTTTTGTTTTTACGGTGTAACGGTTTTTTGTTTTTTGAGAAGATTCCTTGAGGTGATTAGTAGGAGGTTGACTGTCTAAGGCCAATATGTCCTGTTTGCGCTGTCTGCGTTTTCTAAAACTATATAAACAAAGTTAGCTTGAAACATTCTATCGGCGTCACCTACCTGTCACTTGATTCATAGAAAAATCAAAGAAAGATGTTCTGTAACGTTTTTTTTCTAACCGTCCTAAGCAAAATGTCAAACAGACAGAGATAGCAACATACTAAAACTGAACAATAAATTATTGAAACTGGCTGTAAGGGTGATGGACGTACTAGGAGGCGTTTTCCACAAGTTTAAGAGCTTTCATCTTTTTCTTAGATTCATCTCTTAGAGCCGAGAGGGGTGAATTATTGAACTGAAGAACCCGAGTGGTAGAGTATGGTTCATTCTCTTACAGAGAGGAGACTTGTGTCACCGCAATGAACGGGTCATTATAGGGTGATTATATTTATTAATTGCTTATCTAACTATATTAGAATTCCATATTTATTAAGTAAACATATAGCAAATAGGTAAAAACTTTTTATGATTAAAAAATATTTCTTTCTCCTGATTGACCACGATATTGCGTGACTTCTCGGCCTTAGGGATTAATTTAGTCATAAAACAAACATTGGTATTGCCAATATTAGAATAAACTGTGACCTTTCACTGTCGGAAACTTTTTAAATAAAACCTTTTCATTACATACTGTTACATAACGGTTCTAACTTAGGTCGTTGTCTGTTTACACGTCAGCGATTACCTTCTCGCCACTAGTTTGTCGCAGTGAAGAGAATTTTCAAAGTAAAAACTCGCTCAGGAATGCTCTCTTGGTGTGCAGAACGCTCGCTCTCGCTTGGCATATGAATTGCGCATGTTACTGAACGCGAATAATCGCTAGTCGCATTCGCTCATAGCCCGGCGACATAATTGTAGCAGACAGTACAAAAGTAACAGCGCTATCTATGCCATAGAAGAAGTACTAACCAAATTTTGAATCACGTTATTAAAGTTATCGACGACTAAACAATAAAGGAAAACCAGACAACAAGAGATTTCGGGCAATTGCCCACCAGGCGATATATCCGTCTGGTCGAAGGATCCACTCTTTTCTATGGGGTATGAAAAACCTCTTCAAAACTATCCGAACTACTTACTCAACCAACTCGCCAACTATTTTCTAGTTCTACTCACTTTTTGCTGGTCGTCGGCGACGGTGTGCCTCAAAAAAATCGTGTTGTGTAATAAGACCGTTATATTATAGAACGAACGAACAAAAGCGATATTTTATTTCTTAGCCCAAAGTGATTACATTAGTAGGTAATTATACCGTTTTCTGAAAATAGCTGGAGGCGTACCGGTATTGTAATTTGATGTTCGCTACTTACTGAGTGAGATTATACCCTGCGTAGATTGGGTTCGACAGTCGAAATGAAGTCTTTTTTTGTCGGCAGATTTTCCGCTTAAGTTATCATTTTGAAAGCAGACTCTTGGATTAATGTTTGACGTCTGAATGGAGCCTTTATTATTGAATATTGAGTGGTAATTGACTTCTACAAAAACATAAATTATACGACATTAATGACTGTTTACTTAGAAATCCTGGTAATCCATCAAACGATATTGACTGTAGCGTAATTGCTAGCCCTCTGTCATTAATTTTGATTTCTCTATAATTTCTTTTTTAGTTAGTTAGTCTTTTATTTCACTATCGATATTCACGATTTTTTCACCAATTCCGTTTAAAGGTTTTATATTATGTTTGTCTGTTACTAACAAAGCTGGTATGTAGTATGTTTTAATAACTATCACATATGTTCGAATGTTTGGCTCAAATATTTGATGGTTTCCTCACCATATTTTCCTCACGTTTAATCCACTGCGTAACAATATTAGTACCTTTTTCTGCCATTCACAATAAAAAAGTAATATCATTCACCTCTAATAAACTCACTTTCCCATCACTAGCCCCAGTTAATAAAGTAGGTAGGCAGACCCTTATAATTTGGTTACGCCCGTCCGTCAATGTGATCTTTTTATTAGACCCACGTATTTGGGTCTGCGTCCCACGGAATGTTACTTTCTCACCTTGAGGAGGTTTTGGGATTATCTTAGTTAGGGTCCAGTTGATTTTGAGGAGTTGAGGGGACTTTTATTCGGACGTACAGATTGTCTATTTAATTTCGTGAGGGAAAAAAGGGATTTTTCTTGGATGATATATTTTTGGGAAAGTGTGTTCCTACAATCGTGGCAGGAAAATGGCTGCCTTTAGTTTTTGTTAATATCAGAAACATGGCATGTGTTCCCAAAAGTACTTAACTACAATTTTATTAAGTAAGCCACCAACCCTGACCACTAAACCATCAGCAATTGTGGTGACAATGGTTAGATATGGCAATTTCTTTTTTAATCACCCATTTTCCAATAAAATTAAGTAAATTAAAAACTAACCATCTCTATTAACATTTCTAGCCAATAGACTTTAACGTGAAACTGAATATTGAACTGGCAAATGTGGATGTTCTATTAAATACATCTCTACCTAACCCATCAGGGATTATGGGTGTGATGTTATATATGTGTAAGTTAATATCGAATCAAGGTGTAGTTTCTCGGAGCTTCAGTCAAGCCATGTGAATGTCTCATACCGCAGTCACCAGCAATTAATATCAGCGTGTAATATCGACAGTAATAGTTGTGCGGACTTGTGCGGCCTGGGATTAATTACATCACACATGTTCTGCCGATAATTTGAACGCAGTATATTAAGTGCAGGCCACAACGCCAGCCAGCTAAGAGCGAGCGAGCGAGCCGGGCGAGCCTCTTTTTCTACTTTGTTTCGGCATTTTCGGTAGTTCGTGGTATGAACCATTACCAAAGTATGAAAAGAGGTGAAACGAAACCTCGCCCGGCTCACTCGCTTGCTCGCTAGCTGGGTCAGCAGTCTCGACATTAATAACGACGCTGTCGCAAACTTTTGATCGCTAAATAATAACGAAAAATTCGGTAGCATTAACGATGCTTGCGACAAACGCATCATGGATGTCTTGCGTCGGTAACTATGTCGAGACTCCGGTCTTGGTGGTGTGGCCTGTGCTTTAAGTTGGCATTTGTTTGCACCTAGTAGTTGGCTTCTGAAAACGAATTTAGCGAAGTACTACAATCTATAATCAACATAATGTACAATGTGTTCAACACATTGTACATTACTGTCTGTTGTAACACACTTTCTATCACTATCTATAAGATTTGAAAAAAAAAGTTCATAAATACATCAACATTTTTAAATTTTCAAAACGAATGGATTTGTTTGTATGTGTGCACAATTATACCTCTGCTCTGGCTTGAATTGAAAGAATAGATCCATGTAAATAATAATATCAGCTAGAGAAGCAGCGACACAAAATAATAAACACAAGAATTTCGAATGTGAGTACCAATACAAATCATCTCTGGCTTAATGGTACAAAACAAACATGAACCTGTATTAACTCTTTTGTTGTTACTCTTTTTAAGGCCTACTGTCAGAGCTTTTACACGAGCAATCTATGGGTCAACTACACTAAGAGATCGCTGGATGTCCTGCGCGTTCAATATAATAATGCTTTCAGGATGTTGTTGCGACTGCCTCGTTTCTGTAGCGCTTCAGAAATGTTTGCTGAGACCTACACAGATGTCTTTCATGCCATAATACGCAAAAAAACAGCTTCGCTGCTCAGCTGTGCAGAGTACGGAGTAGTTGCAACTATATCCTGAGAGCTGTGGCGGAGAGATATACTCCAAATATCAGGCATTTTGTGCGGAGGTTGATTAGGTAGGACTTCCTGCCTGGTCGGCCTTTGTTTTAATAATTTTATTTTTATATCAATGTTACTAACACTAGAATATAATCTGTGTGTAATACCACAGAATAATAACTAGTAACTAGCGTTACAGAAGCTTTACTTCGCAATGGTTTTCAAAGAAATATGTACTCAATCTGATATACAATATGACTTAATTTAGCTCGCGTTCCAGTCGAGCACGTGTTCATTTACATACCTACCAAATTTTTTTTGAGGAAATATGGGCCTTAATTCACTGGACTACGGTTCATAATAAGTTATACGTGGTTATACGTATTGAAAGAGCCGCGGACTAGGGTTGCTTACTTCGAGAAACTATCAGGTAGGTATCAGCTGGTAGGTACCTAAATGTGTGCTCATTGTGAATAGTGCTCACCGAAATCAACTCAATATTTTTTATCTTGCACCTACAGTTTTACTGCAATATTGCAAAACATTATTTTATTTTTAAAATAATTTATTTATTTATTTCCAAGCAAGAAATTCGCAATATGGATTCGCAAACTTCCTTTAAGTTGAAAAGAATTCCATAGGTATCACTTATAGTATCACCGTAAATATTTTGCGTTGGGCTCTTAGTCTGAAGTTCGTAAATGAATACGACAAATGAAATGCAACTCGAACGAAACGACTAAAATGTCTTTTTATTGTACTTTTAAATACTTTTAGGGTATTGGAATAGTACTTTGTTCAACAAGGGGAGCCGGAAAGAAAGGAAAGGGTTTGTAGTTTGAATTAATTTCATTTCAAATAAGAACATAATGTAATCCAATCAAAGTAGATTTTACCTGTCAGCGTCTTTAGGCAACCAAAAAAAAGTTAAATTTCGATCACGATCCGTATTTAAACAATTAAATACTGCACAGTATCTTTTTGCTTTTTTTCGTTTTATGTCCATCTTGCAATTATCGAGAAAGTTGAACGTGGTCGAACAAATAGCGCGCGCGCGTCTTCTTTCGCTTGCGGCAGCCTACTAGATTGGCCCTTGCGCGATGGCCGCCGCCTGTAGGTATGTTTTTAATACCTACACGCGGAGTGACACAGGCCTGGTAATACTAATTAAATATGGATCTTTGTTGTCTGAATTAAATTAATTATATTTATTTGTTTTTATTTTAATAGGACTATTATGTTAAAATAAAAAAGAAACTTACCGGTGACAAAAGTATCTTCATATTTACAAATTATTCCAAATTGCTACATTCCGATGTAGCAATTTCGAATAATTTGTATTTTGTATTTCTTTGCTGGAGTACAAATTGCCTTCGTTAGCAAGGTCATCGATCTCATCAGATAAAGTATAAAGCTACAAAATCACAAGTCCCATTGTTTCAAGATGATAACAATCCGTGCGTTATTCTCAACGCATTACGCAGCGGATGCAAAGAATTTAGTATTGAGTTCAATAGAATAATTTGCTTCCGTCCATCCATTTGAACGGTTGACCAAAGAGTTTTCAATTCGTCCGTTTAGGTGCGTCCAATATTTTTTTTAACGTTGATATCGCGTTTCAATGGAACACTGTTTGTATTCGGTCTGACTTTTGTTTGACTTTTGATTCTAACTTTTTTCTTTTTTTGTTTGGTGTGTGCGTTACTGGAATTGATTGGTCCAGATTTTTTGCGTGCGTTCTAGTATGAAGGCGAAATATTGATCTGCATTGATACAAGGATCTTTTGGCACTCGAATGACTTTGACAGAAGGGTGCTGGGATGAACTATTTTCTGAAAACTATTTCAAAACAAGATGGCAGCATTCGGTCCGATTTTGCGCGCGTGCCAATAGATCCCAAAATTGCATCGTTTGTAAATGAAATTGAATTACGACATTTTGAATTAGGTGTTGCTACGTTATTTATTCACTATTCCCTTGCGTGGTATCCTAGCTGCAACTGTTAATTATTGTTGCACCAAACGTCGAGGTAAATTATGTAGGCGGAGCCTTTTTGGTTTTAATTGCATAGATAGCGTTTGTTACACTTTGTTTTATTTTTCAGTCGTATTATAAACTGAAGCGCAAAATCATGATGAAATTTTTCTTTATTTATCAGTCACCTAAAACCCAAAGGCAACGTAAATAGACTCTACGTATTATATATTTGTAGCAGTGATATCCTAGTGGTGTGACTGTCGGCCTGACAAGTCATAGGTTTCGAGTTCGACATGCCACCTCTGATTTTTCATATTCAGAATGTATCACTTGCTTCGGTGATGTAAAACGCCGTGAAGAAACCAGCATGCCTGTGAGATATTTCTCGACGGCATGTAAAGCCAAGTCAGAGGCCCATGTGCGGCAAAAATATTATAACGGTAAATATTAGCGCTCTGGACCAAACTATGTCCCACCTGTTAGAATGTCCCAGGTGTTCATATACCTGCACTCTTGACGACCTGAACAGCACCTCTGCCGCTGCAATAAACGTGGCCACTTACTGGGCCTAAACTGTATAATGGAAGTGTAGCGTCTTTATTAATTATTTATTAATATTATAGGTACTTATTACTTTAGTGAACTTAGTATGTAAATAGTTTTTAAGAATAGAATAGAATAGAATATAATTTTTATTTTGCAAATATGGGTAATACAATATAGTTGTTATGACATTTCAAAGTTCAGCCCTACTTTACCATTCGGCATGCAAACATTTACATTATTTATGAAACATGTACTTATATTTTAAAGACCAGATCGATTATATTAATATTATTACAATTATCAACGATAGCGTTATAAGTTAACTGTGAAGTACCGCTAGATTAGGCTTCTCACGGCGAACCCGCAGATGTTTTATTGCAAGTTGTTTTGTTCCTTGACTATGCAAGGATAACAATAGTTTATTGTAGGGCCTTGCCCAATTGCTTATTGTTTATATTAGCTTTAAGAATTTAGAGTAATACCCGTGCGATTTTTGTTGAGATGCTTTTGTATAATATGTTCAACTCTTCTATTTTTATTGTGTGACCTAGCTGTAAAAACCTTTCTAAAGATTTGGTTTATAACGTGCCACTTCGACCGTAGCCCAAGTTTTCGATAATTGCTCAAATGTAAAATTAGTCAGTAACTTTTCATCTCTGGGTTCGGTCGGTCGGCATTCTTGCTCCTTGTATTTTAATAAACTTACTCTATCACCAAGTAAATTAAGTACTTATTTTGCGATTCCCATAACGCCGACACTAGTTAACCGACCTATGCTCGCGAAAGAAGTAACATCGATACGACAAGAAGAAGATGGGAAACATAAAAAACTCTGACACCAGCCCGCGTAGCATGACCACCGTAGAAACGGAAGAGAATCGAGATATCTTTTGTTCATCTGTCATTTTGTCGATTCAATGACAGATGAATAAAAGATTTGTCGATTCTCTTTCGTGGCTACGGCGTTCATGCTAAGCGGGCTGGTTAGGCACAAATCATACGATAAAAAAAGTCACACTAAACTCAGAGTAAACCGTAACGTACCTAAATATAGACTACTCACGTTTCCGAGTGAAAATACTTCTAAAAAAGACTTAAAAACACCCTAACACCAGCAGCCTAACTAATAAACACTAAGACCGAAAGCTGCTAATACAGATTTACTTTATCGCACTTCCCAAGTCATGGTCTCATTTCCTACCAAAATTCACTTCCCAGTCTCCTAACATAATTTTTTATATTGTGTACGTACCTACATAACCATCAGTTTTCTTATTTATAAGCTTCAGGGATATTAAACTTGATATTAACTTTACTGTTATAAGGCCCATTTTACGCTGGCACAGACATTTATGATGATATACTCTTAGTAGTAATTCCGAAATATGAAACGTAATGAAGTTTAATGTTTGAACGTAACATTTTGAGAACATGTTCCGCGACTTGTTTTGATGGATATTACTTATATAGGTTGAAATACTACAGCACCTCTAGCCAAGTTACAAACGTTTCGTATCGATTCTCTTTCTATCGTAAACGCCCCGGCGCCGTAAGCGATTGTAGAAAGCGCTAAATTGGTAGCCCAGTTGACACGACTGAGTCGATCGCTCGTTCTCTAATGTATGTAGAAAAAAACCTACACTTTAGTCTATGGTGAGCGTTCCTACCAAAGAGTTTAGCGATCAACATTGTAGAAACGATAACATTCTATTCTATCATTTTGAACGATGTAAACTTGTCTAAGAATTTTCTATTCGTTTGTGTTGATCACGTGATTTAACGTTGAGATAATGTCATTCTCATTCATTTGAATAGTTTTCTACTAGCGTTAACGATTGTAGATTGTCAACTTGGCTAGGGGTGCAGGTTACATCTAATGATGTAACCTTTTGAGGATTATAGGCGTGATGTTATGTTATGCTGTACTGTCTCCCCTAAACCTCCCACTCTTCTCTCTGTGCGGTTTTCCCCCCCCCCCCCCCCATTAATGGAAGAATAAGGTAGAAAATTCAAAAGAAATCATGGCTTATTTTTCATAATTTCTCACGGGGGTGAGCGGTTAAAGACTGTCTTTATAATTGCCCCTTAATTTTTCAGTAAAACTCATTTAAAAAATGATATCTTGATCGAGCTTTTTAATAGTTAGTTTAGTTTAGATTTAGTATTTAATTTTTTTTTATACTGACTTGGGGCACCCGGACAGCTTATAGTTTAGAACCCTTCGTGGTTATTTATTTTTAAACCATTCAGAAAACCTATCTATCAACCTCAAACAAACAAAAAACTAACCCAAATTCAAATTTCGAAACAGTTATAGTGCAAACCATCTTAATAAAAATTCTGATTTCAGTTCTCAAACTTGTTTCATTTATTTTATTCACAGAGAGCATTTGTTTTATACATTTCCTAGTATCATTTCGGAATTACATACAATTCCTAGGAAATGTGTAAAATAATGTTTCAAAGATTCTTTAATTAAAGAATCTTTGAAACATTATTTTACACATTTCCTAAGTAGGCTCGGAATTGTATACATTTCATAGGAAAGAGTTGTAAGACTGCCTTAATTTAATCAACCTTGATCGTAATTTTAATTATCGACGGCATTCATAAGTACTGAAACGATTACTTTATAAATGCCCTTGGAAAGATAAGATATCTTTTAGAAACAAGCTAATGATCTATTTCGGTTTAATGGAGAGAAGTAGGTAGCCATTGATAGTTCGCAGGTTATTTAGTACCTATATTAAATAACCTGCAAACTTATAAAAAAAATAACAGAAATCAGAGAAACTGTTGTAGAACCTACTATTTAAGTAATAATACACACATCAACACGGTCTAGGGATATTTCATACTCAATTAAATAACTCGAAAAGTACTGGCCGCATCGGAATCTTTTATACACCGATTTGTTTGTAATTTATCTCAGACTAATTCCAAATTCAAAGTTTTGAAAATTCTGTTGTTTCGGTGGCATAAAAATGTCTTGATATATAGGAGAGGGAATTTTCATTTGTGCTAAATTTAGAAAACAATACGAATTACGTTTATTTACAGTTTTTTTTCATTTTTAAATGAAAGATAAAGTTAAAATTGAGGTATTGTAGCCATGCAATGCCGACATTTGACGAGGGCGGAGATGTTACGAGCTGTGGGAATGCTGGAAGCTGGATCTGTTCAGCGTAATGTTGCTGAGGCCATAGGGACCCATCAAAATGTAATTTCAAATTGTGGACACGCTATCGTGCCACAGGTGAAGTAGCGGAGAGGCACCGGGGGCCAAGTCGCATCACTACCCCCAGACAAGACCGATTATTGCAAATTACTGCGCGAGCACAACCAAATGCAACGGTGACTCAATTGGTCCAAAGGCTGCGAGTGGAACACCAAGTGCTTGTGAGTGACCAAACTGTAAGAAGGCGACTGCATGAAACCAATCTACGCTCTCGTAGACCACTCCGGGTCCCACCTTTACGGAGAGGCAATCGTGGACGACGATTAGAATGGGTTCGGAACCACGTGGACTGGGGCCGTGACCAATGGTCCAATGTGCTGTTCACGGATGAATCCAGGTTCGGCTTCCATCCAGATTCACGAAGGACGTGTGTTTGGCGAGTTCCTGGACGATGGAGCCGTCTCCAGAACCCTCAGGAAGTTCACCCATAGGTACCAAGGAGGAACAATTATGGTTTGGGCAGGAATTCGTCTTGGAGGACGGACGGATCTCGTTTGGGTGCGGGGCAATATGACGGCAGAACGATACGTCCAACAGGTGCTGGGGCCCGTAATCTTGCCCCACAGAACACAAATGGGGCAAGATTTCCTGCTCATGCACGACAATGCCCGGGCACACACGGCGAGAACGGTAGCGGCTTGGTTACATACACATAATGTTAGGGCCTTAGACTGGCCTGCTCAATCGCCAGATCTAAATCCCATTGAGCATGCGTGGGATATGCTGCAAAGAAGAGCTCTGAAGGAAGTTCCTGAAAATCTGGCTACAGAAGATCAACTTTTTGCGCACCTCAGAAGGACATGGGACAATATTCCGCAGCAAGACATTCACAACCTTGTTCTGAGCATGCCGAATCGTTGCCGATGTGTTATGAACATTATGGGCGTTTTCTGAGACTACTAACTTCAAGTTTATAAACACAAATTAAATGATTTTTCTATTTTTTTCAGTTTTTACTCACAAATTAAAAGTTCATTCATATACGGTTTCCGTCTATGCTTCATTTTTTTTCCATAAAATCCTGAAATTTTAATCTATACCTTAACCATTATTAAAAAATGGTAGAATATTAAATAACGTATATTTTAAATATATACATGTCATATAAATAATTAACACATTGATAGTAATTCGCTTTTTTTAAAATATCCCTAGACCGTGTTGATGTGCATACTTTTTGTTAGGTTTTTTTGTCTTTTTGTAATGTAGATAAAAAGATATTTAAGTTTGAATTCTGAACTACTCAATTTTGAAGTTTAAAATAAATATAGCAACCATCGTACACGCTTACTTAGTTTTATTTTTTCATTTCGCTATTTCCACAATATTCAAATTACAATTACAACACGTTATCAGCACGAAGCTCTGTATAATTTACCTACGATCGAATTTAAAAGGAGATTGGTGGTGAAATTGAAGATACCTAGTTAACATGACGTCTGCAGTTTCTGGTATGTCGCTAAATGGTATTCCAATACTTTGTAATCGAGAAGGATATACTGTGTGGAAATTTAAAATGCGAATGTTATTAATCCATGAAGGATTGTGGGAAACTGTAAGCGGAGTAGTTGTCGAAGGAAATAAGACGCCCGACGAAGTACGAAAGGATGAAAAGGCTCTTTCTAAAATATGCCTAACTGTGGATGGTGCTGCTATTTCTATTGTTCGACCAGCTAAGACCGCAAAGGAAGCGTGGGATACTCTTATGAAATCCTACGAGGATCGAAGTTTGGGTCGTAAACTGTCATTGGAACGTAAGTTGTTCAGATACTCCTTATCTGATTTTTCTGATTTAGAAGCATACTTAACGGCAATAACTACAACAGCATTAGACCTGGCCGATATTGGCAAAACCATAGAAGATAGTTCTTTAGCAGCTATTATATTGGGAGGTCTAACGTCTCGCTACGAGCCCATGTTAATGGCGCTTGAGAATGGGAGCGTTGAAGTCACAACAAATTTGGTGAGGACTAAGCTGTTGAGTGAAATGACGAAAGAGACTAAAGATGATGTGACTGCGTTGCATACTAACAAGCAGGTTATTTGTTTTCGATGTAAGAAGCCAGGGCACAAGAGTCCTAATTGTCCTCTCAAAAAGAAGGAGAAAAAGGCAAAGGCGAGTTGCTCTACAGAAAGTTGTTCTAAAGATAAGGGACTGACTGCTTCTAGTTCAGGGAATATGGATGCATGTGTCACGGAATTGGCTTTGGGTGGTGTCACGGAACTGGCTTTGTCTGCACCAAGTGTTCCGATGTCTGAGAAGTGGATTATCGACTCTGGTGCGTCTACTCACATGACTCCACATGCTGAATGGTTTAATAGTTACCGACCCTGTGACGGGAAGATAACTGTAGCAAATGGTAAAAGTTTGCCGGCTGTAGGTTTAGGAGATGTTGCTATTGACACAGAAAACAACTTTAAGAAGATTTTAAATGTTGTACATGTTCCTGGCCTAGATTGTAATTTACTCTCAGTCAAAAAGGCAGTAGAGAAAGGTTTCTCGATTGTTTTTGATACAAATGGCTGTAATTTTTATAATTCTAATGATGTTTCTTTTATGAATGATCCTGTTTTACATGGTTCTATTTGTGGTGGATTGTACACTTTAGATTGTACAGTAAAACCGCAAGGTGTTTCAGCTTATAATGTTCACACTAATTTGTCCCAGTTTCAGCTTTGGCATAAGCGTCTGGGACATCTCTGCCGAATTGGTATGGATCTACTCAAAAAAGGTCTAGCTGTTGGTGTTGAGTATACTGAGGTTGACAAAGAACCATGCGTACCTTGTGTAAAGGGTAAGCAGGCCCGGAAGCCTTTCAAAGGGATAAAGTATAAGAAGGCTTCGTCACCATTAGAATTGGTCCATACGGACGTTTGTGGTCCCCTGACCACTGAATCTTTTAAAGGTAATACATATTTTATTATTTTTGTAGATGACTATACACGTTTTATAACCCTTTATTGTATGTCATCTAAGACAGAAGTTCAGAAGTATTTTTGTGCTTTCCAAGCACTTGTTGAAAGACAGACTGGCACTAAGATTCGAACCCTTCGGTCAGACAATGGTACTGAGTATGTCAACAAGGAGCTGACAGACTATTTGCAGGCTCAAGGGATTCGACATGAAACGTCTGTACCATACAGTCCTCAACAAAATGGGCTAAGTGAACGTTGCAATCGTAGTATTGTAGAGAAGGCTCGTTCCTTGCTGGCACAGAGCTCTCTGTCGAAAGCTTTTTGGCAGGATGCTATTGAGACTAGTGTTTATTTAAAGAATAGGTCACCTCATCGTGCACTTGATGGTAAGACGCCATATGAAATGTGGTGTGGTAGAAAACCCGACCTGTCTCATTTAAAGGTGTTTGGTTGCCTAGCTTTAGTTCACGTGCCTTCATGCCAGATAACTAAGCTAGACATGAAAACTTCTGAACATATCTTCGTTGGATATTCAGACGATCCAAGGAGTTATTATTTCCGTAGTACGGAAAACCCTCGGAGGTTGAGTAAGTCACGGGATATTACGTTTTTTTGAAAATATTTTTTCAGGATTGAAGGAAAAATCTGTTCAGCCTGAAGTTGTTTTGAGCCCTAATGTCATTAATCTTTTTTCACAATCTTCTTCAGTTACCACATCGCCACAGGAGATTTCTATCTCATCTGCTTCTACTTCTTCACCTTCTATGGAGCTAGAGCAAGTTGACGATTTTGTGGACGCGACTGATGAAGCTGGTGGGGTTGGTGACACGGAGTCTTTACATTCGGGTGAACAACTTGATCTGTCCTTGGTTCCTTCACATGAACCTAACGATGTTTGTCCTGAGAGAAGGTATCCTGAAAGAGTACGTAAACCTCCAGATTATTATTCATACGGTACTCACGGTGTTGATTTATTGTATGATGATCCGAAAAGTTATCGTGAAGCTATTAATAGCGATGATAAAGATAACTGGATCTCCGCAATGAAGGATGAGTACAATGCCTTATTGAATAAGCAGACTTGGACATTAGTGGATAAACCAAATAAGGTTATTCCATGTAAATGGGTGTTCAAGATAAAGAGGGACGCGAACGGTGCAATAGTCCAGTATAAGGCGCGACTAGTTGCCAAAGGTTTTAGTCAAGTTTGGGGGACTGACTATAACGAGACTTTTGCCCCTGTGGTTCGAAATTCATCTTTGCGTACCCTTATAGCGTTAGCGGCAGAAATGGATTTAAAGATCCAACACATGGATGTCGATACCGCATTCCTCAACGGGGATTTAGAGGAGGAGGTGTACATGCAACAGCCTGAGGGATTTGCTGAGCAAGGGGCAGAAGGTAAAGTCTGTTTGCTCAGAAAATCTATTTATGGTTTGAAGCAGGCAGCTCGAGCCTGGAATATCAAGTTGCATCAAATTTTATCAAAAACTAGCTGACCCACGCAACTTCGTCTGCGTCACTTATAGAGAAAAAGCTTTCAAAAATTTCCCCGTTTTTGCAACATTTTTCACTTATGCTCCGCTCCTATTAGTTGTAGCGCGATGTTATATAGCCTATAGCCTTCCTCGATAAATGGACTACCCATCACTGAAAGAATCATTCAAATCGGACCAGTAGTTCCAGAGATTAGCGCGTTCAAACAAACAAACAAACAAACCCTTCAGCTTTATAATATTAGTATAGATTGGTTTTGCACGAACATCTGCGGAATCATGTGTTTACTTGAAAAAGTTTGGTAATGAAACCATAATACTTGCAGTCCATGTTGACGATCTAATTGTCTTTTACAAAGAAAAAAGTTTGTTTGACGCTGTCAAAAATGACTTGGAAATTTTTTTCTCGCTAAAAGATTTGGGTGCATTGTCGTATTGTTTAGGCTTACCTTTGGAGAATAACAAGTTGGAGAGAGGTAATCCAACATCTTTTGGTGAATATCTTTACCAAAACTTGATAGGATGTCTCATGTACCTAGCTGTAAACACGAGACCTGATGTAGCTTATGCCACAAGCTATTTAAGTCAGTTTAATAACTGTTATGATAAGAGGCATTGGTTGGCCGCTAAAAGGGTGTTACAGTATTTTAAAGGTACTATGGATTACTGTATTACTTACAGGAAAGACGGTAGACGTCTGTGTGGATACACGGATGCTGACTGGGCAAACTGTGTACATGACCGTCGGTCGTACACTGGTTACTACTTCACGCTAGCGGGTGGACCTATTAGCTGGGAGTGTAAGAAGCAGCCGACGGTAGCATTATCGTCTACAGAAGCTGAGTATATGTCCTTGGCCAGTGCTGCAAAGGAGGTTATTTTCCTCAGACGGTTAGTGTGTGACATTACAGGTTTTGCTGATAGGGTGTTGCTATACAACGATAGTCAAAGTGCACAGAAACTTGTGCTCAATCCAATCCACCACAACAGAACCAAACACATTGATACGAGATATCATTTTATTCGTGAAAAGGTTACTGAGGGTCTTATAGATATAAAGTTTATACCTACGGATAAAATGACAGCCGATGTTTTAACCAAGCCCTTAAGGCGCGTCGCTCATCTTAGGTGCGTTGTTAATATGGGTTTAGTGATAAATAGGTAGAATAGTTTTCTATTTATTTATTTTTCGTCGGTTTAATGTCATGTGTGTGTTTTTTTGTCATCTGGTAGTAATGATGTTCTTTTCTATTGTGCTTAGCATTACTGCTTTATCTTTTTATTTCCATTAAGGGCGGATGTTGTAAAACCTACTAAGTAATAATACTTTTTGTTAGGTTTTATTGTCTTTTTGTAATGTAGATAAAATGATATTTAAGTTTGAATTCTGAACTACTCAATTTTGAAGTTTAAAATAAATATAGCAACCATCGTACACGCTTACTTAGTTTTATTTTTTCATTTCGCTATTTCCACAATATTCAAATTACAATTACAACAGAAACAGATCTTTATTTTTATCTTCTACCTGGAAGGGAATTTGGACACACTTAACAAAACAGCCGTTAGTCGCGTGGTATCCGGCAGAGTAGAATAGAACCAACCCGTGAGTGTACACGGGTGTCGTATAAGCCGACTAATGTCTGAGGCAGAACACCTTGCGCCTCCGTAGACCTGAGAATGGGCAGCAGCGTTTTCTGTTAGTCTTTCATCACTGCGATCTCCAATCCGCCTGCCAAGCGTGGAGATTACGGCAAATTCCTCCCATCATGGGATAGGCTTATGTCCAGCAGTGGACGTTATGGGTGTTGTTGTTGTTGCTGTAACAAAATAGTCCTAAGTGTTAACTGTCGTTATAAGAAGAACTCTCGTGCAAAAATATATCTAGCTAAACCATAGCTAAACCATTAACCTAACCTAGGTTTACGCTGTTTGACAGTGAATTGATTTAAATAGAAATGCTGTCCGCTTTCTTGTCTTGTCCTGTTATAGTTACCAATAAAAGTTTCAATTAAAATTCATCATCACAATTCATCGTTCCGTAGATACGAACACAGCAGCTATGCATACAATTATAACAATTCTAGATCATAAATAACCTTTGCAAACCATCTAAATATATGAAGGAACTTGGCCCTCATCAGCGATATTAATTGGCTCTATGATATTAAGTTGCACTTTGTAGGTAGGCGTGGATTGTCGGGCGAAGAAAATAGAAACCTCACGTTGTTGCACAATCACTTTTATTCCAAACTTAATTTTCTTTTAAAATAATCACCACTTAATTACCGATAAAATAAAGTTACAAAATAGGTAGCACAAGTAAGACACTCCACCGAACGCGTAGCACGCCTGTGCAATCCCGACCGAGTCTCAAATCATACTGCTGGTAAATCGTCCCTTCACTGCGCGCTAGCGCTCGATGTTGTGTCAGAGTGTCATGTGATCGGATGTGACGTAGTAGACAAAGATAATTCATGTTCACGACACTCTTAAACTAATAGCGACATCTATGAAATCTAACTAACACTAATTTAAATGTTAAAGCGCCGTCACGGCCAGACTGACATTCGCACGTCCTCGTGCGTCTCCGTCCTATTAAGTCGCCGCTTGCCCATTATTCTGTAAAGAGAATAAAACTGGTAGATACATTAGTTTGTACGCTCGTCCATCACTGACATACATTACAATATTCTATAGCCCACGAACTCAACATCTAAGAGCTGACCCAGACAACAGAAATAGGCGTCCCATCGACCAGTCACACTAGTTCACACATATCTCAATTGATCTCATAGCCTCTCAGACTAGACGATCAGTGCAATTATAATGATCCGGAACATCGGCCTGCTTAAGCCAGTTCCTTAGATCACACAACTGTTACACCGTAGGATATGATCTGGAACATCGGCCTGCTTAAGCCAGTTCCTTAGATCACACAACTACACCCAGGATATGATCTGGAACATCGGCCTGCTTAAGCCAGTTCCTTAGATCACACAACTGCCCACACCGTAGGATATGATCTGGAACATCGGCCTGCTTAAGCCAGTTCCTTAGACTAAGCAACTACACACACCATAGGACGTCGACCCACATGAGCCAGTCCCTCACCCAGTTAAGTTAACCACACAGATTAGTAGCAATGTTACCTTTAATTAGGTTTCTTCACTCTCGGAGGCCGAGAGGGTTCCAGAGCTAGCGGTCAACGTGCGCGAACTACAAATCGATAAGGTATCACTGTCATCATCAGATGATACCCACTCCGCTCCCTGATCGTGGACCGCCGTCTCGGCCTCCTCCAAGTCATTAGTTAAGGTTGTAGCTATATCTACCAAGCCTTCATAGCCCCCGGGTACTGCACGCAAATTCTCATGACTATATTTGTATGTTCTATTGGATCCGTCTAAGTTTTTTAATTCATATCTGTCGTTATCTAACACGTCAGTTATAACAAAGGGACCTCTGATTTTTCTATGAAGTTTTGTCTGACTCCTTTCACTACATTTAATGAAGACAAAGTCGCCCTTGGTTAATGGTTTCACCGTTGCTCTACCGCGATTGAAACGCGCAACCTCTGACGCAGCAGCTTTTTTAATATTCTCGGATGCTATCTCGCGAATTTCATTTAGATCTAACCGCGACTCAGGTTCGGTATTTGAAGCTATGCGTGCTAGACCTAAAGACCGCGCCCGAATGCCAAACATTAGTTCTGTGGGTGTGTAGCCAGTTACCCTAGACCGTGTACTATTCATCGCTAGTTGTACTTCGAGAAGTTCATCACGCCAAGTTTTGTTTGGATCATTTTCTATTATAGTGAGTAAGCATTTTAATGTCCGCATAACTCTCTCAACTTGACCATTTGCCCTGCTAGAACCGGTAACAATAAGATGTAATTCTATACCATGGTCACTACAAAATTGCTTAAAATCTGCGCTAATATAACATCTGCCTTGATCTGCAATGATCCGTGAAGGTGCACCGAAGAGACAGACAGCTTTTTTTAGTGCTCGGATGAAGTCTGACTTGTTGAGCCCCTGAACATCCCTTTGAGGCCTTGCATACAATGCACGATTTAACAAATTGTCGCACCTGCTTAGCCATCTCAGGGAACCAGTATTGTTCATAAATCTTATCAAGGGTTTTGTCTGCACCAAGGTGTTTAATTTCTGTGTGAACATGATTAATTAAAGTCCAGGTCAGTGATCTTGGGACTATTGGAAGCCAGAAGCAATTTTTGTTGCGCTCAATTTTCCTGTATAAAACTCCTTTACGGACGTCGTAAGTGTGAGCAACTGCTTCTGGGAGCTCTTGATTATTATGCTTACTGATAAGATCCTGGATCTCAGAGTCGCGTTTCTGCTCTACTGAAAGCCAACCTTGATGCAATTCAACAAACTGTACAATTTTAGTTTTATTTGTTTCCCCAGATTGTGGGACGGGATTATGTACCAGCTCCGGAATAGGGTTTCTGGACAGAAAATCAGCATGTTCCATGCTACTCCCACGCTTGTGGACAATATCGAAATCATAGGCCTGCAAAAAGGCCCACCACCTGTGAACGCGTGGGGTGAGGTCGATCTTCGATTTCGATGCTTTGAGAGAGTTACAGTCTGTGTAGACTGTGAAATGTTGCCCGTACAAGTAATGCCTGAAATTTTCAACAGCTCTTACAACGGCTAGGGTCTCTAACTCGTAAGAGTGATATCGCGATTCTGTTTCAGAAGTTCGCCGGCTAAAGTAAGACACGACATGAGGAACGTTATCTTGTCTTTGGATCAATATTGCCCCGTACCCCTCAGAACTTGCGTCGGTGTGAAGTTCTATAGTTGCGTCACGGTTAAATATAGTCAGTACTGGTTCTGATGTTAGTATTTCGACCACTTTCTTGTGAATATCATTATGTGTCTCTGTCCATTTAATAGGCCCTTTTAATTTAGTCAAAGGATAGAGTGGTCCAACAATACGAGTGTAGTTTGGTATAAATCGTCTAAAGTATGAAGCGAGACCTAAAAACTGCCTAACTTGAGAAGCGGTTTTCGGAACGGGTGCATGTACCAAAGCTTTTATTTTCCTAGGATTTGGAGTTACTACTTGCTTTTATCACATAACCGAGATAATTAACTTCAGCTTTCATAAATTTACATTTTTTGAAATTAAATGAAAATCCAGCATCTGATAATGCCCTTAATGTTACGTCTAAGCGTTCTAGACCTTGGGAAACATTAACCGAATAACACAAAACGTCATCCATGTAAGTAAGTGCTACTTTGTCTTTAAGGGTACCTAAAGCTTTGTTAATGCAACGCTGATACACAGACGCAGCATTTCTAAGTCCGAAGGGCATGGCCAAATATTCGTACTGGCCATCAGGGGTCACGAAAGCTGTTCGTGCTATACTATCGCCCTCTGGGTCAACACAAATTTGATGGTACCCTGATGCCATATCTAGACAAGAAAAATAGTGCACCCCGTGAAGCCGCTCTATTTGTTCGTCTATTCTGGGTAAAGGAAAATGTTCGGGGCGCGTGTTAGCGTTAAGTTCCCTATAATCTACGCACATCCTATCCGTGTTATCCTTTTTTTTTACAAGTAGAATGGGGCTTGAGAATGGTGAAGAACTTTCACGAATGACACCCGCTTTCAAGAGGGAATCGATTTTTTCTTGGACTATTTCTTTCTCTGTTGGGGATAACCTATATGGGCGCCTTTGTACTGTTTTACTTGGATCAATAGGGTCTAAACGTAAAACACCCGTTTTAACGCGACGCGTCGGTATACCATCAATAAAGAATTCACTATACTTTTGCAACATCTGAATTAATGCGAGTTTATCTTCACCCTGTAGATCAGTGTCGATACTATTAAAATCGAAATCATGAGGCTTTTCCGTAATGTTAACTTCTTTGCGCAAAGAGAATGTAATTTTGTCACTATCTATACGTACATGAATACCGCTATCTAGTAGGTCCCTACCTATAATTACCGGTTCTGTAATTGAGTTATCAGGCACAACATGAAACAAAAGGGACACTGTGATGTTTTGAATTTTAACACGGCTCAATATTTGCGATTCACATTTTACATTTTCTTTGCCTATGCCTGTAAGATAAACTAAATCAAAGCGCATAGTACCCGAGAACTTGTTGACAAAGCTACAAGTTACAAGTGAACAAGCGGATCCACTATCAAAGAGAAAAGAAACGAGCTCACCAGATGATGTGGTCAGGTTACTCCTTGTCGATTTGAGTTCGCAGACGTTGACCTCCTTGACGGCAGCCGCCGCTACCCCACTGCCTCCTTTTCGGTCGGGGCACCACGATGCAACGTGTCCTGGTTGTCCACACACGTAACAGGTGATACGGTTCTTATCGTGACTCTTCGGTGTTGGGGTTCGATTCGAAGTCTTCACTTGAGATGAAGGCTCGTCCTGCCTCCTGCGGCAATCCATTGATCTGTGGCCTGGTTTGCCACAACGATGGCATGTGCCGTTGAAGCGATTGTCCGTGCTGTAGCGAGGTCTTTTGGTGTCACCATCGTATCCTTCGCTGCTTTCATGTCTTCGTTTGTGAGAAATTCCATTTAGGATGCGAAGCAGTTGGGCTCTTGTTACCACGTTATGTGAGTGCAATTCTCTTCGAATTGTGCTATCTTTTTGGCACAGGACTGATGCAACAAATCCCGTTAATATGTCTTCGGCCATTTCTGTTCGTGGTATGTGCTCTATGAGACTCCACAGGCGCATAGCGGCCTCGCTAGCAGTTTCCTTTGCGGTTATTTGGAAATGTAATATTTCGTCAAAATAGTCTTGCCCTTGCATGGGCTTTGCAAATTTGGCTAGCAATAATTCCTTTACTCGAGGCCATGATAGCTCAGACAGCTGCAATTTCGTTAGACAGGTAGCAGCCCGGCCTTTTAACGCATGGGTAAGAGCTAACAGTAATTCGGCACCATCTAGCTTTCGGCTATGAACTACTATCTCCGTGATTTTGCACCAACCTTCTATGTCAGCATCGGCATCATCAGGATCAAACCGTATCAATCGCGCAGTTGCGTTCAAATTTGAAGTTTGCGGTTGAGTGGTTGCCAGCAGTCGTGATAACAAAGTCTCCATATCTTGCAATAGGTTAGACTTTGGCGGGACCACTACACTGTCTCCGTTATTTTCTTCAGGTCTTTGCCCTTCGAATCCCACTTCTGATGAAGGAACTTGGCCCTCATCAGCGATATTAATTGGCTCCATGATATTAAGTTGCACTTTGTAGGTAGGCGTGGATTGTCGGGCGAAGAAAATAGAAACCTCACGTTGTTGCACAATCACTTTTATTCCAAACTTAATTTTCTTTTAAAATAATCACCACTTAATTACTGATAAAATAAAGTTACAAAATAGGTAGCACAAGTAAGACACTCCACCGAACGCGTAGCACGCCTGTGCAATCCCGACCGAGTCTCAAATCATACTGCTGGTAAATCGTCCCTTCACTGCGCGCTAGCGCTCGGTGTTGTGTCAGAGTGTCATGTGATCGGATGTGACGTAGTAGACAAAGATAATTCATGTTCACGACACTCTTAAACTAATAGCGACATCTATGAAATCTAACTAACACTAATTTAAATGTTAAAGCGCCGTCATATATTTAAATTACATGTTGTATTTGTTGTGAATGTCTCGTACCAAAAACAACAAAGCGACAAAACACACAAAGAAACACAAATACAGAGCAACACATAAATACTTTAGTACCCAATTAAAGTGTGATACGGTATTAATGCGGGCTTTCAACGTTTCATCTGCCTCTGTTGTACTTGTAACGTATTGTCAACAATCTTTGGGACTATTAATTACTTCGGATGTGGGGCTATAAACTGGCATTATGTATTGTTGATCTTGTTTGAGGGTAAGTGGATATTTGAATGTTAGGTAACGTTTGATATTGTACCCGATTATTTATTTTTGTTGAAGAATTAACATAACCTTTTACTTTATGTTGTGAATATATTTCAGATGTAGTCATCAAAGTTGGTTTCAGATCCTATTTTGTTAAATAAATATTATTTAAAATACACGTGTTAGTTATTTATTCGATTATACGTAATAATTACTATTATTTTGTTGTTTGAATTGTAATATATATTGATTTAATTTTAAAATAGCAAACTGTTAAATTACTCGATTTAATTATTAACTTTAAAAGTTGTGAAACGATGACACTCGGTCGGCCGCCATCTTGTCGTTTACGTTTATAAAAGCAAGCGGCACAGCGACCGAGGGCCATTCGTTACTTCATCGTCGCCTCGTGCACACCAATGATATTGTGTTAACTTTATGTAAGTACTTACTTTCTTTGTTATGTATGATTTACACTGTTATGAGTATGATTACTGTTCGTGTATTAAACTATTGTGAATAGCTGCTAAATAAGTAATATTAAGTTGCTTAAAATACACAGAAATACATCCATAAATATTCTATGTCAATTCTTAAAATAAACCTACTGAATAATAAACATATATTTTATTAATTCACCACCTACCGACCTTTCAAAATAAGGTGCCTTACACACGCTACACCTAGTAATTTCACACTACCTACACCTAGTAATTTCACACTACCTACACCTAGTAATTTCACACTTCAGGTAAGTTTATAGAAGCACCATTACCGATATTTTTTTTAATTCTGTAAGGCTTACCTTCTTTTTGGTGAACCTGGCATATCTAAGCATAATCATAATTAGCCTGTACCTTTCATATTGCTAAGAAAAGCCTACTTTCTGAGAGAAATGAGCCGTCTCGTCGATGTCTTCTTTCCTCACAATGTTTTGAGAAAACTTCAATAGTTCAAAACTTCGAATATGCCATAGAATGAAACGTATGACACACATAAAAAAGCCTATCGCTCAACCATTCGGTCCCGAAATTGTATCCAAAAGCACATCTATATTAATGGTCGTTCCGCAGCTGAAAACCGAATCATAAATCATTTTGTCGCTGTAAGGACAGCCTTCAATTATCGGTAACATTCCCCCAGTAACTGTCCGCTGTAGTAACGCTGAATGATTTATTATTATCAGGTGATGTTGTTATTAAAATTGTGTTGGGCTTCAAAGTAGGAGGCCTGATTCCCAGCAATGGGAACCTGGGAACGTTGCAGGCTGATTGATTAGACTGTTCTCTATTAGGGATTTCTCAGTAGTAGCCTGGAGTTTGGAAATGTGCTAATATGTCCTTACTCTATGGAAAATAAACCTTCCTACCTTCCCCTCCTACCCTTCGGAGAAATGCAGGCATGATGTTATGTTATGAGGCTAATGTAATATACTTAACATTTTTTTTTTTTTTCGCATGGTAAATCATCAAATAACTTAGGACAGACTTTTACTGACTAAAACCCATCCATGTTCCTTCATCGCCCTTTGTGTTCCGGGGCCGCGGTATCTCTTTCGAACAGTCCCGCAACCCCGGCAGGCATCGGTCCTTATGGACCCCTTCCTTTTTGCTAACTCTCTTTGAGGCGCGCGTGGAACACGAACGCGCCGTCGACACGGCCTGCCGTCATGAGACGGACGGACGGCGAGCTAGCCCATAGCCCACCGTCCACAGGCCTGCGCCTACGGTGGCTGGGGGCCACGTGGTGGTGGCCCCCGACGCCCGGGGCGTCTCCCGCGGCGGCCGGGACGTTGAGAGGTTCTTTCCCTCTCACGTTCCGCCACCTCCTTCTCTAGCATTACTGCTTCGCAGAAGGAGGTGACGGCGTCCCATTCCGTCTCGCTCCGGACCATGGCTTGCACCAGGGCCGGACGCGAGAGGTCGCCGCCGCCAATCGCCACATCACGCTTAATCATCACATAAAACACCACGCTTATAGTCTTCGAAGGGGTATACCTACTCGTAATAGAACCTACATTACGCCAGTTAAGTTTGAAATTCCATGTGATTGGGGTAAGCCCATTGAATCCGGACTCCAACTACTGATACATTTTTGATGGAAAAACCCAATAACACTTTGCCCAAACGGGAATCGAACCCAGAACCCCATACTCAGCTCCTCGACTGGGGACAGTGGTCGACCAAAAAGGCTAAGTGCGAGGCCAGTTTAAACTAAACACTTAGTTGTAGTTTTGTGGTAGGTACTTAATTGTGCATTACGGACACAACACCAGGGTCTTTAGACACTTTCATTGCAAAAAATTACTTTAAAAAAACTGGTATCCTAAATATTTTGACAGTAACGAAGGATGCTCTATTGTCCTTCCCATGTACGGTTTTAATCCAGGGGTGAATGTAAACAGGTCAGATGGAAGTCGTTCAATGGAACGTGGAATCACCATAATTTTATGACGAACATAAAACTCTTTGTGAAGCAGATCCTGGCAATAAATTGAATCCATTTTAGGACCTACGTTGTCATTTTGAGAGCTATCTAGGCACTATATTGACGTACTAAAGAGTTTTATTTAGAATCGATTTGACTTTCTTTTGAGTTGTCAGACGATAGAGTTACTTTTGCCTTGTGTTTTTTTTATTTTATGAGCCCTTATCACAGAGTTTAAAGCAATTTAAACCGAATAAAAACACTGACAACTTTCACACCTAATGCTGATCCCAAGTTAACGAGACTTAGTAAAATATATTTTTGGCTTTGATTGGATCGACATTGACTTATGCTGTTGGGAAATATTTATGTGTTTTAATTACATTGAGATCGCTGTTGGTGGAAATTTGAGAAATTGTAAAAAAAATCTAGACAGAAATTTTATTGAAATAAAAACATGATAGTTCTGAAACCACGTGCCAAAAGTTCCACGTCCAGCTACCCACAAATTTTGCATAAACCCGTCAAGCTGAAACATGTAACAATCATTAAGTGCTGATGGCGTTCAACTAAGTTGCCTATAACCGAGGGTCGGTATTGACACTATGATGGATGATCTTAGTTTACAGTTAATGACTGCGGTTTACTTCTGGTTTGGACGTTCGTCAGTTCTGAGTTATTTGTTTGTTTTAATAATTTGTGTTATTTGTGTTGGTATGCATGATTTGAAGAGATGTTTTACATTTAGGGTGATCACTATTGTAAAATATAGGGCCAAAATATGTGACTAACGGAATGTGCGTGTATTAATAGACTCTGCCTAAGGTAGGCAGGTAAGGGTACCTACCTTGGAGAAGATAACACCTTATGTAAGTGTATTCAATTATACCAATATTACAAAACTGGGTCTTTGGTTTCAATCAGGTAAGACCGTGGGACAATATTATTTTCGTACCACTGTCTAGTTCCAAAGCTGCCAAAAAATGGTCTCCATCGAATCAAAAAGCGGAAGCAAGCCAATATACGCAACCAATAACAGCCTTATCTCCCATCAAGAGACCACACAAAAACTAACAATTCTCTGACCCTTCAAATTGACTGACAGTCTTTCCACCAAAAATCATCCGTCATCGCGATAAAAAAACTATTTTACTACCAATCCGAAACAATAGTTCTTTCATTTCAAAATGCACGTCAGCCATAGCAAATTTTACCTTATGACAATGACATAAGAGTCACTTGTGAATTGCAAGGAAGAGATACACATTTGCTTGATATAACACATTTGTATGCTCAAGCATGTGTTATTGAGAGCAAAAGCAAAACTTTTGCGTTTACCGAGCTCGACTAATATGTGAACTGATTCGTATACTTCGGTATTACTGCATGCTTCAGGAGACAAGCTGATGAAATGAGACTCATGTACAAGTTTCCTGTTGTACCAATGTGTATTGGTATAATATATACGTGTACATATGTACCAATGTATGTTGGTAAGTATGTCTACGTTTGTGGAGGAAAGTTTGACAGAATTTCGAACGCGACTGTCGATTGTTTTCAAACAACTGGTGTTTTGGAGTTTGGTGGAGTGGAGTGACTCTGTTTTCTGTCAAATAAGTCTCGATGTCAATTAGCTTTAATACAGTACACGTGTACATGGTGTTATACCTAAAAATGGACAAGCTTATATTTGAAAATATAACATTTTTAGGAAAGAGTGCTTTAGTATGAGTTACAGAAAATAATTTATCTAGGTCGGGCATAATAGTAGATAGTGTGGCGTGATAGTATTTAAAAACTCATTGATAATTTTGACTTCCAATTGAATGATTCGAGTGTTGAACAAAAGCATGTATTTTAATCATATTAAACTGAACTGAAGAGAAGGTTTTTTTAATTCCCTTGCTTCACCTTGTAGACTGCATCGTGATAAGGTTTATTTAAAACTAGCTGACGTCCCGCGGTTTTACCCGCGTAGTTCCCATTCCCGTGGGAGTACGGGAATAAAATATAGCCTATAGCACTCACGAATAATGTAGCTTTCTACCAGTGAAACAATATTTAAAATTGGTTCATTACTTCCGGAGATTACCCCCTACATACAAACTTACAAACAAATGTTACCTCTTTATAATATTATTTAAAACTAAGAACGTCATCATTATATTGAAAATAAGCACCTTTAAGCATCACTGCCTGTAATTAACATAGCCGTGAGGCACATGTGACCTATTTTTAAGACTACCTCGTAGTTAATAATTTAATTGCCGCTGTGTCTCATGCTCATTATCTTCCTAGCATTTTCCCAACTATGTTAGGGTTGGTTTTCAGTCTTTCCAGATACAGCTGAATACCAGTTTTTAACAAGGAGTGACTGCCTATCTGAAAACCTTAACTCAGTAACTGGATAACTAGGTCAGTAACAGTTGGTCAGACTTTCAGACTTCTGACTACAACTGTCAAAGATGTACAAATTAATGACAGCCTGTAGTCAAAGCGAGGGGTACAGTTCGTAGGGCACGCCATAATAGTGGCGATAAGTCCCCTCTTTGTGGAGTAGCTTGAGAGACCCCACGGCGGCCTCACCTTCAGCCTGACGCAGGTCCTCACCGGACACGGTTGTTTCGGGAGGTTCCTACACCGAATCGGGCGGAAGGAAACGCCCGGGTCTTTCCACTGCGAAGATCGACCGGAGGACACGGTGGAGCACACGGTTGAGGTGTGCATCGCGTGGGCGGAGCACCGGCGTATCCTCGAAGCGGTGATTGGTGGCGGCGACCTCTCGCGTCCGGCCCTGATGCAAGCCATGGTCCGGAGCGAGACGGAATGTGACGCCGTCACCTCCTTCTGCGAAACAGTAATGCTAGAGAAGGAGGTGGCGGAACGTGAGAGGGAGAGAACCTCACAGCGTCCCGGCTGCCGCGGGAGACGCCCCGGGCGTTGGGGGTCACCACGTGGTCCCCGGCCACCGTAGGCGCGGGCCTGTGGACGGTGGGCTATGGGCTAGCTCGCCGTCCGTCCGTCTCATGACGACAGGCCGTGTCGACGGCGCGTTCGTGTTCCACGCGCGCCTCAAAGAGAGTCAGCAATAGGAAGGGGTCCACAAGGGCAGATGCCTGCCGGAGTTGCGGGACTGTTCGAAAGAGATACCGTGGCCCCGGAACACAAAGGGCGATGAAGGAACATGGATGGGTTTTAGTCAGTAAAAGTCTGACACACCCTCCTGCTCCGCCCAGAGCGGGAGGAGTCATTTAATGATTTCCCATCCGAAAAAAAAAAAGAAAAAAAGTTCGTTCGTTCGTTCGTTATGGATGGTCATCCATTTACGAGCTTTTTTCTGAGCTTGGCAAGCTTTGTTTATTCTGGATGATCTACCCGTGCGCCTATTATTCTTTGGCCACAAGCCTAGCAAAACACATTTTTTTCTTTTTCCCTACCGAAATCCATTTGTTTTCCCCAAAAAACATTATATGCATGCCAATCAGTTGGTTGATTTGTTCGTATTGGCCTAACCTGACCACTGTTTACTTTTTTAATAAAAAACAAACAACGGGATGTTTCGTTACGTTTTGTGACGAATGTACAGTCGAACAAGCTGTTTGGTGTACAGGAAAAATATTGGATCTTTCCACTTCACCGTCAATTTGTTTTTTAAACTTATATCATATACTTAAAAGAATGATAGTCAGGAGTTGCTTACTCAGCACACTCGTCGTTTCAGAATTAGATTCAAATGGTCACGTCGCTAATCAGAAGGTTGTGGCTTATACCCAACTGCATAGGGCACGCCTAACTGAAAGGAGGCTTGTGTCCCAGCAGTGGGAAAATTTCATGATTATGCTAGTTGCCTGTATACCAAATGCCTGGTTTGACTGTACATATTGGTGTATACCAGGAATAAGCCTAGCCCGCATGCGTACTAAAGTAAACGGCTTGTTAGGTTCCAAAACCAGAGGCCCGATCACAACCACGCGTTGTAAAAGTAACGTATTATACGTCGAAAAATACTAGTTTCACATTTATTTCAGAATTTATTGATATCTATGGATAATAGGTACTGATTGTTGCAAACCATTTAATTAAAGTGCTATGGGATAATTGAATTTTCGAATATAAAATCGACGTACTTACGTTACGTTTGCACGTCTACTTCGTAACCTTTTAAAGTTTTCAAGTTATTGGCATTCAAGCATGAAACAGTCCACAAGGTTCAATTTCGTTAAGCCAGAACCGGCTCTCCGTTCATTATTTTCCTTTCCAAGTAATAAAGAGAGAAAGGCAAAGTATTTTTCGACGTTGTGATATACTCTGAACAAGTAATTGGTTCATTAAAATATTGATAAATATCCCTCCTGGGATTTGTTATATTTTTCATGCAATTAAATGTATTTATTAACTTGATTTATGACTGAAAGCTTGTATTAATTTTATTGCTTCGCTGCACTGGAGTGCGGTAGGTGTATTGACATTTAATTTTAAAACATCACTGGAGAATTCCTTTAGGTAAATAATAAGATTTATTCTTCTTGATCCAGTACATTTTTTAATATTCTTCTTTTATCGCTTCCACCGTGACAGGACGTTGAAACGACGATAAATTGTATCCAATCAGAGGATTATTTAAAAATAAATACAAAGCATAATTTATTGTTCGTCGTTTCGTTGAGCTCCTTGAGTTATAAGTCGAGCTACACGTTAACTGACAAATGCTTGCACTGACTGGACAGGTCCACTCAAATCTGTATGGTTCTTTCTTTAAAAGACCATCTCAGACACTAATCTCCATAGTTCTCATGTGAATTGAGCAAGATTGTCTGGACTTTAAAAGAGACTATGACCTCTGAGTTTGTTTCGGCTGTTTCTTCTCAGAGTAGTCAGGTACGAAACACCGGCCCCAGACGTGTAAAAGTGTTTGTAAAAACCTACTTGCAAAATAAACATCATTTATCACTTTTAAGATTCTGTATTCATGTGAATGCCACGTTTTAAAAAGTGTTAATTAGTTTAAACGATGCTATTCAGTAAAGTTTAATGTTTACAAATCGTAATTGACGTAACATAGTGTTAACAAATAGAAACAACTAGCTGACGTCCCGCGGTTTCACCCGCGTAGTTCCCATTCCCGTAGGAGTTCGGGAATAAAATATAGCCTATAGCACTCACGCATAACGTAGCTTTTTACCAATTAAACAATTTTTAAAATTGGTTCATTACTTCCGGAGATTATCCCCTACATACAAACTTACAAACAAATGTTACCTCTTTATAATATTAGTATAGATGACGTAATACATAATAAATAAATTAACACGCTTAAAGCAACATCTGTATTGCGTGTGTTTTTTAAACGACTTCAGAAAGGAGGAGGTTCCCAATTCGATTGGTTTTATTTTATTTTTTATGTGTGTACACCGATTATGCTGAGATTTATGATCCGATTTACGTGATTCTTCTTTAGTCTGATGCGGAATAGTTGTTATTTGGTCCCATAAAAATTTAACATAGTTTAGGCATTTTATTACTTCAGTCGTCTAATTTTATGTATGTTAACCGATTTCTCCCCCATTTGTGGAGCGATTCTCAAAGCATACTCTTGTGAGGTGATCCCATTTATTTTTTAAATACAATGTAACTCTTCAAAAATAGACTGTAAATCGGTCGTGATTGCTGCAATCGCTTGGATTTTTATAGTTTATACAACATCATGACGTAACATCACGCCTGTATGCTCTGAGGGGTACGCTGATGTGAACAATACACCCAGATTTTGACAGTTTAGGTATGTTGGTTATATTTATTGGGTATAACCTATTACCATGACATAATATGGTTAACAATGTAAAATAACTGCATAGCAAAATATTTGTAAAGGATATTACAACTAAAAATGGAAAAATAAAAAACATTTTTGCAAAAAATAAAACCAGACTAAAAAAAAAGCACAAAATGAAAAACACAAACAAGTGAAAAATAACTTTGGCTTCAGAGGCCAGTGACAAAGTCACGAAATCAATCAAACAAAGGTCAAGCTTTAGAAGTCGGTGACAAAAACACTAAACCAATCAAACAATTTTTTTCTTTTTGTGTTTTTTTTAAGTCGGTTTTATTTTTTGCAAAAAAAAATTTTCTTTACTTTTTTACGTTGAGCTGCATATCGACAATGTGGAGCATCGGAAGTTATGTGATAATTTAAAAATTTAATCACAATTTCTAAGTCATTATCGGAAGAGTTTGTTTTTCTATTTGGCACTAACGATGAGAGCCAACGAATACAAGAAAAGCTCTAGCTGCATAAAACTAGGTTTTTGCAAATATTATTCAAAGCTACAAACAGTCGGAAACATACCTAATTATCTTCAGGAAATCCCGTTCGTAACGAAACGTAGATTGTACATGTATTCTTATTTACAGTATATTCTTCAGTTATATTTTGTATCTCTCCTATATTTTCCTGTTTATTCCCCTTATCATATTATTCCAAAAACTAACTGTATATACGTACATACAATATTGTATAATAGTGGAGAGGCCATTAAGGGTTCTTCGTTTTATTGGTTCCAGGGATTATTTTCCGGGATTCCGTTGTCAAAATACTAGTTCGAGTGGGCAGAGGGAATCATTGGAATCAGTGCACTTTTGTCGGAGGGAAGAAAGACGAAATTGTGATTTTATATTCTGGTTTGAAAGCGAAGTAATAGTAAAATTGGAAGTAGTACAAGTAACAACGAAAATAACGAGATGGGGAAACTTGAAGGCCTGTTTAAAGATATACTATCAGCAATAAATATACTGGAAAAGTAAAAAAGTACATTGTTATAGTTACATGCTACCGTGCAGCTTATGTCAATCCTGTTCAAAGTCGATGCAGATATTATGAATACTTTGAAAGCAATTTTCACATGCCTTGGCACTCATTTAAAAAAAAAATATAGTAACAAAGCGAGAAGTAAAATGAGTGAAGGGAGGCCTTTACACAAGAGTGGGACAGAGAATGCAAGCTACGAAAAAAAAGCGCGGTTATTTCATTTATCTACTTTCGATTTATGATAACGGTCATAAAAAAAATATTTTTGGTGTTTTCATGGCCATTCAAGCGACACTAAAAAGCTGTAAATATTGGTTCAGTCAAAATTTACTTTTATGAGTGTCGGAGAGGCTGTTGATTGATTAATCTTTCAGCTTCACAACATAATCTAGTTTTAAGACGCAGAATTTCGGGAGGAGTCTAATAAGATCTGCGATCTTAGGTAGGTATTAATTAAGTTTTGCGATGAATCCTGATAAATGCTCACAGAATTTATTCTAATCTCCGCCTCTCCGCAGCTATCTGGGTCATTTGCGTTATGGCTGCATTACACTTGATAGCTATCTAGTACATTTGTATGGCGCGCACCCGCCTCCCAAAAAACTGCATTAAAAACCGTCTAAAACTGTCTCCTCTAGAGCTTATACCTCTGTGTTCAATTCGTTACTAAATTCCTCAATAATAAAATCGAACATCGCAACACTACTCCATAGACAATTTGCCGAATAAAAAAAAAAACTTTCATTTGACAGACGGTGAACACTCAAATTTACCCTGCGCAGCAAATGTCGTGATAACTCTGGTATTTTTAATGGTAGCTGATACTTTTATATATCAAAATTATCCTTGTGAACCGTGCTTCATTATTTTGTCAACGTAAATTCGTTTTGAAATCTCGAAGTTGCAATATTTCGCCCGTGAAAAAGTAGTTATTATATGTACCTATAGTGATTGTGTTGTGTGAAGAAATACGTGATTTAGTGACTAAAACGTGTGTGAAATGGGAAAAACAGTGCTTAATTAGTGAGGTGATTAGATTGTTCAACTATCTACACCAAAAAACATGTGGGTTTGTGTGTTTTTTCATCCAACACCGGCTGGCAAAAATTAGTTCGCAGATGTAAACAAACAGTGAGTATCTAGTTTCATAAGTATATTTAGATATGATGCTATTGAGCTATAAATGAGATTGTGGTCTTGTTGGAAAGGAAATATAGTCTAGTTTATTTCTTTAATGTTAAAATGGATAAAAAACTAAGAGAAAACTGATATTTCTAGCGAAAAGTCAGTTTTTGTAACTATTTTTTGCTATACATTATGACTTGGAGTATATAATTAAAGTATTTCATTTTGATTTCTAGATAAGTAGATTCCTTATCTAATCAGCTTGACAACAGTATTTTTGAAATTGCTCTAGGACTTGAAGTTTTTGAGCTACAGGTGTTTTTATCGGATCGGGCAGAAAATGTTTTGAAAACTTGCAAAAATTTTTGCATGTGAGCGGTTACGGTATTTGCAAATCCGCGCGCTTAGCTGCGTCGCTTGAATGGCCATGAAAACACCAAAAATATTTTTTTTATGACCGTTATCATAAATCGAAAGTAGATAAATGAAATAACCGCGCTTTTTTTTCGTAGCTTGCATTCTCTGTCCCACTCTTGTGTAAAGGCCTCCCTTCACTCATTTTACTTCTCGCTTTGTTACTATATTTTTTTTTTAAATGAGTGCCAAGGCATGTGAAAATTGCTTTCAAAGTATTCATAATATCTGCATCGACTTTGAACAGGATTGACATAAGCTGCACGGTAGCATGTAACTATAACAATGTACTTTTTTACTTTTCCAGTATATAACAATGTACTTTTTTACTTTTCCAGTATATTTATTGCTGATAGTATAGCGCAGGAAATGGGGATATGCAGGCCGTCGAAAAGTCCATGGGCCAGTCCGCTGCATGTGGTACCCAAAAAGGATGGGCAGATTCGTCCTTGCGGTGATTATAGGGCCTTGAATGCTATAACAATACCTGACAGGTATCCTATTCCGCGGATAAACGATTTTACGTATATTTTAGGCAATAAATACATATTCTCGCGTTTAGATTTAAATAGAGCGTATCACAATATTGTAATTGCACCGGAAGACGTAGAAAAAACAGCCATAACCACTCCCTTTGGGTTGTATGAGTTTACGCGTATGACCTTTGGTTTACGGAATGCCGCGCAAACATTTCAGCGATATATGAATAACGTGGTATTACAAGGGATAGATGCACAATTCAAATTAGGTGCAGAAGGTCAAGTAGAGTCTAATTTCTACTTCTGTTACATAGATGACATCATCGTTGCTAGTGAGACGCCCGAGCTTCATAAGTTACACTTAAAGGCGATATTTGAGCGATTAAACCGATTCGGTATAACTATCAATATGGCGAAATGTAGTTTCGGAAAAGAAAAACTAGAATTTTTAGGTTACGAGGTCACGTCATCAGGAATCAAACCATTACCAAACAAAGTGCAGGCAATAATCGATTTCCCAAAACCCAAAACGGTAGATCAGTTACGGCGTTTCTTGGGAATGGTAAATTTTTATAGGTCCAGTTTACCTAGGGCAGCGGAATATCAAGCTGCGTTAAATACGTATTTACAGAAGGCAAAAAAGAAAGATAAGTCAATAATTAACTGGTCGCCAGAAGCAGACATTGCGTTTGCGAAATGCAAAACTAGCCTACAGAATGCAACTATGCTATCGTATCCGATAATGAACGCCGAGCTTGCAATATGGGCGGATGCGTCGAACGACTGTGTTGGTGCCGTGTTGCAAGTTAAGGTTGACTTACACTGGTGCCCCTTAGGTTATTATTCTAAAAAACTGTGCAACTTAAATACAGCACATACGACAGGGAGCTTCTAGCTATCTATTCATCATCATCATCATCATTTCAGCCGAAAGACGTCCACTGCTGGACATAGGCCTCCCCCAAGTGTCGCCACATTGACCGGTCCCGTGCGACTCGCATCCAGCGGATTCCTGCAACCTTCACCAGGTCATCGGTCCACCTAGTGGGAGGCCTTCCAACGCAACGTCTTCCGGTTCGGGGTCGCCACTCCAGAACTTTTCGGCCCCATCGGCCATCCGTTCTGCGAGCAATGTGCCCTGCCCACTGCCACTTAAGTTTGGCAATTCTTCGGGCTACGTCGGTAACCTTTGTTCTCTTGCGGATGTCTTCATTTCTGATTCGATCGCGCAAGGAAACTCCGAGCATAGCCCTCTCCATTGCCCTTTGGGTGACTTTAAGCTTTCTGATGAGGCCCATTGTGAGCGACCACGTTTCGGTCCCGTATGTAATCACTGGCAACACACACTGGTCATAGACTTTCGTCTTGAGACACTGCGGTAGGTTGGACGAGAAGATACCGCGCAATTTCCCGAACGCTGCCCAACCGAGTCGGATTCGACGATTGACCTCTTTCTCGAAGTTAGACCTACCTAACTGGACCGTTTGTCCCAGGTACACATAATCGTCTACAACTTCGAGAGTAGAGTCTCCGATCTTGATAGGAGTGGGTGTGACATGGGCATTCAACATGACCTTAGTCTTGTCCATGTTCATTTTTAGACCCACTCTTCCGGAAGCTCTACTGAGGTCATCGAGCATTGTACTGAGGTCCTCCATGGTCTCAGCCATTACCACTATATCATCGGCAAACCGAAGGTGAGTGATGTACTCGCCATTGACGTTGATGCCTAGCCCTCTCCAGTCCAGAACCTTGAAGACATCCTCCAGTGCAGCGGTGAACAGTTTCGGAGATATGACGTCTCCCTGTCTCACACCTCGCTGCAGGAGGATAGGTTTCGAGGCTTGGTCCTGAAGTCGGACTGACATGGTGGCGTTTTTGTACAAACACTTCAACACCTCGATGTACCGATAATCGATTTGGCACCGTTGGAGAGACTGCAGTACAGCCCAGGTCTCGATCGAATCGAAGGCATTCTCGTAGTCCACAAACGCTAAACAGAGAGGCTCTTCGGTCTTCTGTATAACTTGCCGCAGCGTATGTATGTGGTCCACGGTGCTAAAGCCTTTTCGGAAACCGGCTTGTTCGAGTGGCTGGAAATCGTCAAACCTGCGCGCGAGACGATTCGTGATGACTCTAGAAAACAACTTGTAGACATGGCTTAGAAGTGAGATGGGCCTATAATTCTTCAGCCGGGCATTGTCACCCTTTTTGAAGAAGAGCACCACCACACCCCTGCACCATGCCTGTGGCGTTTTCCCCTCAAGTATGACGGAATTAAACAGCTTCTGAAGGGCCTTAAGTACCGGTTTTCCACCCGCCTTCAGGAGTTCGGCCGTAATTCCGTCATCACCCGGTGCCTTGTTGTTTTTGAGCTGCTTCAGAGCCATCCTAATCTCGTACAGGCTGACGTCCGGGATGTCTTCGGTATAGTGTCGGGTCAGTCTAGCTCTTGGGTCGTTGGCTAGATCTACGACGGGTTTACTGGTTGACGTGTACAACTGTCCATAGAAGCTCTCGATCTCCCTCAGAAGCTCCGGTTTGGCGGATAAGATCCTACCATCGTCGGTCTTCAGTTTCGTGAGCTGGCTCTGCCCAATAGCCAGATCCCTTGCAAATACCTTGGAGCCTTTATTCCGCTCAATCGCGTCTTTAATACGCTCGGTATTAAAGCGGCGGAGGTCGCTCTTCAAGGATTTAGAGATCCGTCTATTGAGCTGCCGGTATTTACACGCCTCGTCTGAAGACTGCAGGATCATCTCACGCCGCTCCTTCATGAGCTTGAGAGTGTGATCGGAGAGCCTCTTATTTTGATCTGTACGACGCGCCTTGAAGAACTTAGACCCGGTCGTATGGACAGTTTCCACGAACCCATCGTTGTATTCGTCCACTGAGCTTCCTAGGCACTCGAAACGGTTCTGGAGTTCAAGCTGAAAGCTCTCGGGGTTTTGGATTTGGATCTGTGCTGGACGGAGCGTAGACTTCATCAGTCGATACCTTTCAAGCTTGATATTGATGTTCAATGTGCCTCTTACCATGCGGTGATCGCTCCCGGTTTTCACCGAATTGATCACAGAGACATCATTGAACATTTGCTTCTTGGTTGACATGGTGAAGTCGATCTCATTTCTAGTTGCACCATCGGGGCTCTGCTATCTATTCGGCGGTTCAGTATTTTCGTTATATGGTAGAAGGCAGATCTTTTGTAATTTACACGGACCATAAACCATTAGTTTATGCGTTCACAAAAAAACCCAGTGACAAAGAGACAACTAGACGCGTTAGACAACTTATGTTTATCAGTGAGTTCACGACAGATATACAGCACATTGTCGGTAGTGATAATACAGCAGCGGATGCACTGTCTCGGGTTGAAGCTATCACATGTCCAACAGCGCTCGATTTCAGCGAATTAGCATTGGCGCAACGGACGGATGACGAGCTGACATTGCTCTTATCAAAAGAAAACAAAGTAATGCAATTTAAGCGAATTCTTTTACCCGACTGTCAAAGTGAGGTGATGTGCGAACTGTCTACTTCAGTTGCAAGGCCATATCTACCAGTAGCTTTTAGGAAAAGGGCATTTCAGGCGATACACGGTTTGTGCCATCCTGGAGTTCGTACTACTCGGAAATTAGTGTCGTCTAAGTATTTTTGGCCAAGTATGAACATAGACGTAGGACAGTGGGCCAAAACCTGCGTTCAATGCCAAAAGTCGAAGGTTATACGTCATACGGTATCAGGACTAGGACAATACGAAAGTAGCGGGCGCTTCGAGCATATACATGTTGATCTAGTAGGACCATTGCCTACGTCACCTGATAATTATAGGTATTGCCTTACCGTGGTAGATAGGGCTACAGGCTGGCCGGAAGCTTTTCCAATCAGAGACATTTACGCTAGTACGGTAGCCAAGACGTTGTACGAAGGTTGGATTTCGAGGTACGGTTGTCCGCTAAGGGTTACTACAGATCAGGGCAGACAGTTCGAAAGCAGCTTGTTTAATGAGTTAATGAAATGTCTAGGAATAAATAAATTAAGAACTACAGCGTATCACCCGCAAGCGAACGGCACTGTAGAAAGGTTCCATCGCGTGTTAAAAGCAGCACTGATGGCCAGAAGGGACAGTGGTACGTGGGTTGAAGAGTTGCAGACAGTTATGTTTGGGCTACGCGCAACACCGCGGAGCGACACTGGTGTCAGTGCCGCGGAATTAGCATTTGGGAAGACATTACGGTTACCCGGGGATTTTTACGGTGACAATAGCATAAGCGTTAGTGATTCAAACGAATATGTAAACAAAATTAGGAATATCATCGAAAACCTTAGGCCGAGACCAACTAAACAGAGAGATGCAAGGACTATATTTGTTCATTCAGATTTGAAGACTTGTTCACATGTTTTTGTAAGAGTAGATCTGGTGAAAAGATCCTTACAGCCTCCCTATGATGGTCCATATCAGGTTTTAGAGAGAAAAGAAAAGTATTTCTTGTTGCAAATAGCAAATAAGCGTGTGAAGATATCAATCGATAGGTTAAAACCGGCATACGTAGTTAATGACGGAACCCTACCACTAAAACAGCAAGAAAAAGATTGTGTCGTAGCTAATCCTAATAATAAACTGTTTAATTATAATACTAGTAGTACTAAGCCAGTAACTTATACCACACACAGCGGTAGAACGGTTAGGCGGCCGATAAGGTTTGCACAATAAAAACTATGTATGTTATAACTGATGGTACAGTAAGCCATAGTGTTACAAAAGTACAGGTTCGATTCCTGCTTAAAAACAACACTACGATTTAATTAATGCAATTAAGTAAAAAAATATAGGTTTTAGATATTATTATACAATCAGCAAATAGGTAACACTTCAATTATTTTGCATATTGTCAATAAAGAAGCACTTTGTAAAACTATGAATTAATGCAATTCTGGCATACGAAACGATGTTTATTCAGGCCAGCCAAATGCAAAGTTTCATAAAAAAGTGTTGACTTAGATTATTCATAGTTAAGGCAAAATGTTCTAGTAGTTTAGACAAATAATAATTAAGTACCAAACGCAATTTATCCATTGCTAGAATAAGACCTTACGAACTACAACTGTTATTTAAAATATCTCTGTAATTAAAAATGGGTTGGAGCCAAAGTAAACCACAACAGAACAATGTCGCCATAGCACAAACGGTGTCTAACGAGATGATGGGACAAAGAGTTGGAACTTTGGAAATCATTGTGATTGTGTGCGCCGTTCTCATGGGAATTTTGATTCTGTATTTAATCAGAGGCCAATGCAAGAAACGGGTACGAGGCTGGTTTCAGAAGGAAGCAGTCGCGGCCGGTTGGAGTCTGCCAGTCGTAAAGGTGCAAACAGCGCCGCCGCCGACTGTACCCCGTAACCCAGATGTGTATTAGTGTTGAGTGATTTTGTGTCATGTGTCATTTACTCCTTCAAGATAAAATTGAATTGTGCAAAGGTATAATGGTGTTTAGATTAAAAAAAAAAAAAAAAACACTTGTAATTAGATATAATTTTTGATAAGATTGTTGTTGAAAAATATATGTATGTACTTAGTGTGTACTTCTTTTAAGAAGGGGGCTACTGTAGGGACACAATTTATGTACAAGCTTACTCAGCGAATATATTATTGGTGACGCACGGCTGCGCCCGTGATACAGAGAAGTTTAGTCGCAAATAAACTGCAGTCGTAATTGGTCGTTTCTATTAAACCTGCACCCTCGATACAAGTGAATAGAACACATACATCGGACAATACCGAAGTAGTAATATAAAGTTATAATATCTAAACATATAAACATCCATGTGTGACTGTCTGTCTCATGCCTTTAATTATTAAGCAGCAAATATCTTAGTGTTGATTCTTATTTTAAAAACAACACACATCTGCCACTTACAAGTCCATTAAATTTCTATTTTATGGTTTGACGACGGGACATGGTACCGTAATTAATTATAACGCAACGTTCCGTCCTCTTGTAAACACACGATAAGAACCGGCCAAAAGAAATATTTCAAAGAATTCTTTAGAAACGTTAAAATATCCTATTTTTAAGAGCGGCCCTGAATGGCAAAACAACACGTGTTTGCAATATACTCTGGCTATAGGTTTTTATTGGACGGACCCTTAAAACAATTGAAAGATTCACAAAAAGCTTCAACCAGCGAAGCGCGGGATTTCTGAGAAAGGTTCAGGCAAAAAGAGGCTGAGATTGATAGTTTGGAGAAATCGCGAAGAGGGGTGGTTTGTTCGAGGCAGTCGGTGTGAGACCGCTATAGGAATCGGACGATATCTAGTCTAGTTAAGTTAGGTGGACTTGGTAAAATACCACGAGTCTAGGTTTAAGTGTGATGGCGCAAGAGTGTGAAAGTGATTCAATAAGTTATAATATAACTTATTGAATAAGTGGAGGTAAGAGTGTGAAAGTGATTCAATAAGTTATAATATAACTTATTGAATAAGTTATAATATAACTTATTGAATCACTTTCACACTCTTGCGCCATCACACTTAAACCTAGACTCGTGGTATTTTACCAAGTCCACCTAACTTAACTAGACTAGATATCGTCCGATTCCTATAGCGGTCTCACACCGACTGCCTCGAACAAACCACCCCTCTTCGCGATTTCTCCAAACTATCAATCTCAGCCTCTTTTTGCCTGAACCTTTCTCAGAAATCCCGCTAAAAAATTAAATATATAATCCCGATAAAAAACTATATATTATATAGTTGGGTTGAGAGCCCTAATTAGACTAATCTAGTATGTGTGTGTGTTTGTTGTCGGTGACTGGGTGAGTCCTTTATTACAATAATTATCCTAGGCTTTTGGTGTAATTAAAGTTCTTCAAACTAAACAGACAGAATCGTGTTGCTGGGGAGTTTGTTCCACCATTTCTTCTCTTCAGCTCCAACACTAGGAAGTGGTGAAGGGTTGGGCGGTTTTGGGGCTGTCTATAGGGTTTCAATAGAGTTGATTCCCAACTCTATTGCAAAAGGGTTATTGAGTTTTGATTTATCAACTCTATCATCTTGTAATTCTTGAATTATGTATTCATTAGTTCTAACCATCAGTTCAGCCAACTTGCCTTTTGAGATTTTATTCTCATTTCTATTATGAACCATATGATAAACCATACACTGATTCTAGAATAATAATTATGTTCTTATCTCCGACAAATGATTCGGTCAGACTGACACAAGCACGTATTTTGCAGAAGCACTAGTTGTACGAAACGAGCGCATGATCCATGGGGTGGGATGGGAATGGTTTGATACCACATCTATTTTATAACCAGTCTTAGGACTGTTAGGGCCCATGACTACTGGATAGCATGGTGATTGACGTTCTGCCGCTGAAAAGCCGCCTTGTCACGTTCACCAGTTCGAAAGAACTGCTAGGGACAGTGTTCAATAGGAGCATGATGTTGACGTTTTGCCGCTGAAAAGCCGCCTACGTCACTTATGGAAGTGTTGCTCTGAGTGCACCAAGTGTTGATGTTGAGTATCGTGTGAGTCACGAATGACCAATTACCTATTACGCTAGCGTAAGGGTTATTTACGAGGACTATTGGTTGCCATATGAATATATCTAGCACCTCCCAGTTTTGTTTTACACTTTTGAAACCACTTTCAATATATTTCAATAACTATGAATCCCATAGTCTGAATTACTATATCTTTCAATCCTTTCCTTGATCTAATTATGATACGAGGCATTGGACTGCTGTATGTCAAGGGATTCATTATCATTGTCAGTGGGAGGCCGACCAGTCAGGGACGAAGCCTACGGGGTCGTGCGGATGGCGGGGCACGACCTTTTCCCCTCCGGGGGAAACTGACCAAAATACTAATATTAGCATGAATTAGGAAAAACGAAAATTTTATCAGCCTAGGGTAATTTAGAAACAGTCACACATGACTCGGAAACAAATGGCCATGCTCATCACACAAACATTTGCTCCGACCGGGATTCGAACCCGGGACCCTAAGAACGTAAGGCAGCCTCACTACCGCTGCGCCATTCGGGTCGTCAAATGAAAATGTAATGGAATGTAATAGGACGATTGTCTGAGTGAAAAAGTTCTAGGCATGCACTATTATATATTATAGTCGATCGCAACATCACTACCACACGAGGTAGAGAACAAACCTCTGGAGGTAAAACTATCAGTGTTTGAAAAAAATACAGGTTGTAGTTCTTACATTTCTTTCTTTAGTACACATACGTTTATCTAGATCTTGATTTAGGTGAGTCTGGAATTCCAGAATTACTGTATAATTCAGTCATTTATCTTTGTCCATTAAAATAAGGCGGTCGTTTAATAAGTGTTACGAGAGTCGGATATTATTATGAGATACGATGTACGTCCTAGAAGAGACAGTGCCGTCTTGAATTGAGGCCTAAGGAGTGGTAGCAAAACAGAAATAAATATTATCCCGTAAAAAAGCAAAAAGAAACAGTGAAATAATTGAGCTAATAGTAGTTTACATGCCTTTTAGATGTTTTACATGCCATGTCCCCAAAAAAAAACATTTTCACAGAACAAGTTAACTCCTGCTTTTCTTTCAGTAAACAAAAGAATAAAAATCAATGAAAGCATTGAGCTAAACCTACCATCTACCTACCTACCAAGTTATACATTCCTTAGAGTAGTGTTTAAAAAACAAAAAAAAAATATTTTCAGAGAAATACATATTTTTACAGAGAAAAAGAAAACTTTCTCCCCCAATAAAAAATATCACAAAAGTTTACTTAAAAAAAGAGAGAGAGGTTAGAGGTCAAAATAACACTGTTCAGGTCATACTGCCAATTGCTGTACACGTGCGCCCTGTGGGTCAGTTATACACAGGGCTCGTTCAGTGTTCTACGAGTCCAATATAATAACGCGTTCCGGGTATTGCTGGGGTTGCCGCGCTTCTGTAGCGCGTCTGGGATGTTCGCGGACGCACGCGTTCCGGATTTCGGCTCGCTGCTGCGTCTGCGAATCGCATCACTGATGCGTCGGGTGCGCGACAGCCCCAACAGCCTCGTGGCTACTGTAGCTGGCAGGATGGATGGCCAGATAATGTGTCGCTGGGTGACCGTCATTCAGATATGTGCTATAGTTGTTTTGTTTAACGTGTTTTAGTTAGTAAGTGCCAAGTTTGTTTTATTTTTGTTTTGTTTTTTGTTTTTGTATTGGATCTCTGGTCTGAAAATAAAGATATTATTATTATTAAATCAATAGAATAAGCTATCCAATTAATGAATATATAACCACTAGCTGACCCGCGCAACTTCGTCTGCGTCACATAATATAGCTTATAGCTGTTCCCCGCGGTTTCACCCTCGCTGCTCAGCACCTGTTGGTCGTAGCGTGATTTTATATAGCCTTCCTCAAGAAATGGACTATCCAGCACTAAAAGAATTTTCCAATTCCAACCAGTAGTCCCTGAGATTAGCGCGTTCAAACAAACAAACAAACTCTTCAGCTTTATAATATAATATATTATATTATATTATATTATATATAATATTATATATAATATATATATAGTATAGATATACTCCACTGCGTGAAAGGGGAACTCCGACTCAGTGTCAATTATCTAATGGAATAATTGATTGTCCACATATATCCATGTTTTGCGGGTAATTTATGCCAGTTATGCTAAAATTGACAGGATTAATATTTACCTATGGCATGTGACGTGGGTTTATATCCTTCGTGGAAATCTATTGACGGCGTTTTAATACGGATATGATAGGCTCGGTATCTATACATACGTATGTAGTATCGAGGACACTTCCGCCTGACCACCACTAAGCTAATTTTTGCTTGCACTCGCAACATAGAAATGCTCTCTAGCCCCGCCCCGTTGACTTTGTATAGAAATAATTAATGAAAAGATACCAAATCAGCCGAGCGCACTGACGACGCACGCCAAACGAGAGTTATTGTTATTTTGTGCGCTAAAGTTGACGCTTTCTTAGTAGGCCCAAACTTTAAGGGGGCGTAGCCTCCGCATGATTTAAACGAAAAAAAAATTAAACTGGTCAGGCGGAAAAGACCACGATGTACATATCGTCACCTTAATACGCAAACCTCGTAACTCCACCGATGGCTCAAATTGATATTTTTATCGCAATAGTTACCATAAAAAATATGGATTTTTCAATAATAAACATCGCGTGTTTTAATATTATAGCAACATTAAAAATTGCTGTCAAGCATACCTCGTAAATACACCACCGTTATTTTTTAAAAGCAAACCTCGTATCTCTCTCGGTAACGTCTTTATCAATGGCGGAGTGATAAAGTGAGATAATATTTTTTAAATCAGTTATATTGCTCTCCTTCAAAGTTTGTCGAAATGGAGTTACAAGTTTTGCGTATTAAGGTGACGATATGTAATATTAATATAGACCGCATAGTTATGGGAATCTACCGGTGTTTAGTGTGTTTAAGTTTTTTAACGATTTTAAACTTATGATGGTCATTTTTGCTGGACAAGGATGTGGGTTTACTTGCTATGTATTTTGAAAGTTGTCAACGTGGTGAATAGACTGATGTGAAATGCGATTCCTAATAAAATTTTTGAGTACCCTTCTTGTACCGATATTTAGGTGCCAGAGACGATTTCAAATGGCGTTTAGTTGTTACACTAGTTATATTAATTCTGTATAAATCATAACAGTACCTAAATTAATAATTGGTTTCGTTATAATTCATAACACCTCGTGAACACATCCCTTAACACCAAATTAAAATTACTTGTGGTCAAAATTTAGAAGCTTACATAAACAAACTAAACTGTACAGAGCTAATATAATTAACTTTGTACACCCACATAAAAACTTTTTATTTAATTGAGCCAAAATTATGTAGTTTGTTCAGTCTGGCAGGTTAAAATTAGCTTTCAAGTAATGTAATTACAGGCTAACTGCTTAGCCACAAACTACAGGCTCAGGCGGCATGCGTGTTATACAACGACATGCAACGAGTCACAGCAACACTACTAGTGATCAGCCGGTACTACTCACGCGTAGGAAAGAAGTGACGCGTGACGCAAGTGACGTCGCGAGCCGCATCATCTAAGGTCGTGATCGTGAACGGTGCGTTATGCTTGTGTTAACACCAAAATGTAAATGTGCAAATGCACTGTCATGATTTTGAATAATGTAGGTACAGATGCACTGTCAATATTTTGAATAATGTACAGATGCACTGTCAATATTTTGAATAATGGACAGATGTACTGTCATGATTTTGAATAATGTACAGATGCACTGTCATGATTTTGAATAATGTACAGATGCACTGTCATGATTTTGAAGAATGGCATGATTTTTAACGTTAAGCTCAGCACAGAGAGTTGACAGACAGAAGGGCTAAGTGTCGACAAATTTTGGTAAGTGAATAGGTACAACGTGCGTGGCGAATTTTGAGGACTAATTTGTGTGTCGGTGTGTAAACATTGTTGTACAGTGTTTTATAATCGTGTCAACTTGTGAAACACGTGTAACTTTGTTTTGAAGGTTTCATTATTAAAACTTGAATTTTATTTGACCCATGCCCGTTTCAAAAACTAGGTTATAATGCGTAAATAAAATACGCGCAACGGTGGGTCAGCGATGAGGGTTGCAACATTGTGCTTTTACTTATGCTAAAGCCACATTACCGGTATTCGGCGAACCGTTTCAGTGTCGGAAACAGACAGAAAGAGAGAGTAGCTAGACGTTATCTCTTTCTTGTACAGAAGATTCACCGAATACCACCAATGTGGCCCTAGCTTTAGGCACCAGTTTCTGCCTGCGATTTAGACCGCGTGAAGTTTATTTTTTAACTTAAAACATTTTCTGTAACTTTCGGCAATACGTATAGTGTAGCTTTCTATCGATGAGTGAATTTATGAAACTGATTTTGTAGTTTCAGAGATTAACACATACATCCGAACTTACATTTACCTGAATACAATTATAGTGTTGATGTATTTAGGTGATACATTTTTGTCCGCCTAAGATTCAAGTGTCTGAAATTCAACAGCATGATTTAATTTTATAATTAGTATGTTTTTATAACATTTAAACACATGTCATGTTCATGTTAATTATTTTGAAGGTTTTAGTATCAGGCCTTGAACGTTGTTTGAGTTAACTAAGTTTGTGTAGGAGGGTTACGGGTAGTCAAATGTTGGTTAGGCATAATTTTAATTAACATTATGCTTGAATGAAATCGGCAGATAATACCATTCGCATTCGGTGTAGATAGAAGATGGTGAGGCGTCAATGCGTTTATCAATATAAAAAATAAATAATAATATTTTATGATTCTCCCATAGAATACAATAGGTTATTATTTCAAATTAAATATTTAGTTTCTCAATTTATGGATCCCCGCACCAATATTTGCAGCTGCAGCGCGCATGTATTGAAACTTTCTTGAGTATTCTCTCAACGTGCCGATAGATGGCATTAGCGGTAGTAAAAGAGTCGTCATCCCGCCGCGCCGTTCGCCCTCATTGTGTGTGCGCACCGCTCCGCCTTTTAAAAATTCCATTTTGGTGAAACCTTGAAGATATTCCTAAAATAAATGGACCTGCATCTGTGCTTCATTGAGAACTTATAGTGCAGTGTTGATTTTTGGAGTTTTAACCAGTCTACTGGTGGATTTAACAAGATTAAGCTCACCGGCCGGCAGCCCATACCCACAAGCCATCACACGCCCATGAATGAGTCATCTTCCCGTCTGCCTGGGTCTGAGTGGGATCTCTGGATTGCCAAGGTACGCGGGCAAGTTTTGCTGCTATTAATTCTTTCATATTGGTTTCACGAGGATTCATCAGTAGGGAAATTTGAGGCCCGCCATTACGTAGATTCTTAATTCAAATTTAGGTTAGTTCCTAAAAACAACCTACAAAAAGGTGCAGGCTATTTACACGCCTCATCAGAAGATGATGGGTGTAAGAGTAGAGGAAGACTAAAAAAACGATGGATGGACTGTGAAAAGGATGATATGGCAAGAAAGGAGGTCTTTGATAAGTAAGAGTAGGAGTAATAGAGAAGTATGGAGGACCAAGAGATGCTGCGCCGGTTCCAACATGACATCATGGGTAAATTCATGACCGATCCTTAGTCACACCAAATCGCTACACGAGTGTGACTATGGTTAATTTTATTTAACCGTAGTCACACTGGTGTGACTACGGCTAATTTAACCTGATCCGTAGTCACACTGATGTGACTACGGCTGATTCGTAGCCACACTGGTGTGAGTACGAACAATTTAACCAATTTTAATTTAATATTTAAATTTAATAATCCGTAGTCACACCACCACACCATTGACCCAATTTGTGTCTTTTAATTGGGTTGGTTTTTTTTTCCCAACCGATTCATAGTCACACCAAATTACTATTACACAGTGAGACTATGGTTCATTTTATTTAAAAAGCCCGACACACTCTTGACGATCAAAAATAAAAGCCGATCTAAATAGTATTTAATTAAAAAAAATATATATATTTTAATGTTAAATAATGGGATTTTCTAAATGTATTATGTCACACCAGTGTGGCTACGGATTAGCCGTAGTCACACCAGTGTGGCTACGGATCAGCCGTAGTCACACCAGTGTGATTACGGATCAGCCGTAGTCACACCAGTGTGATTACGGATCAGCCGTAGTCACACCAGTGTAACTATGGATCAGGTTAAATTATCCGTAGTCACACTGGTGTGGCAATGTGGTGTGACTATGGATCGGTCATGAATAAAAATAAATCGTGTGGGATAAGGGCAAGAGAATGATGATGATGATGATGATGATTCGGTGTAGACAATTTTTGATTGTATACATAACACTCGTTTTATTTCATACCAACTTTAGGATGTCAGAATTTATCCTTCGGGAATATAACGCCATCAAAAAAGAGTAGCCTTTATGCTAGCTCAAGTTATAAGACTATAATAACTTGGGTTTATACTGTAATTTTGATATTTCGATGAATTTTGATTGGTATGATATTTATTTATAAATATTGTGGAAAGGTACTAACATAAATGTTTAGCATTTTTATTTATGCACATAATGTACAAAGGCGGACTTAATGCCTTGGGCATAAGTTTACCGTTCCATGAATCTAATATTTTTATAAATAAACCTAAAACATCGTAATCGACTTCGATGCCAACGCTACGGTTCTCTATTGTATTACATAACTTTTTTATTCATAATTTAAAGTGCCATAACTTTTGTTGTCCTAATCATCATTTGTCCGAATGATAACTTACCCGAACTTAATATCACATAATATCACATGCCATAAAATTGAAATCCCTAAATACAAAATGCTCTAAACCCGTTTGTCATAAATATTACAATCAATAATATACAAAACACTTAAAATCGTTTTCAATAATAGTTATAAATCCTAAATTTAAAAAAAAAAAAGTTTAAATCTTAATAATATTTTTAAAACAAACCGGTATGTTCCCAGACGTTCTCAAAAGGGAACAGAACATTGTTATTTTAATTGTGTCTGTAATTACGGGTACCTACAGTAAAGTAAGTATTACTTAGCTTTTGCTATGCTATGAACTTCTCTCAACACAACACATTTTTATACAATATTGCTCTTATGAAATTTGTAAGAATTAAAAAGTAGAACCATCATATCGCAGAAAGTTCACAGTTAGAATCTTCTTTTGTTTTGGCATACATTTCATATAGGTAGTCATTAAAAGGCAGAAAATCATTCAATCAAACCTGTTAATCATTACACAGTTGAGTGTGAACATAATTATGTGGATTTTATTTTTCCCTGTAATAAGTATGCAAACAAACATGCAGCAAGCATGCAGCAAGCATGCAGCAAGCATACAGCAAGCAGGCAGCAAGCAGGCAGCAAGCATGCAGCAAGCATGCAGCAAGCATACAGCAAGCAGGCAGCAAGCATGCAGCAAGCATGCAGCAAGCATACAACAAGCTTGCAGCAACCATGCAAGCACGCATACAGTATGCAAACAAGCATGCAGCATGCAAGCGAGCAAGCAACATGCAGCAAGCATGCAACAAGCTTACAGCAACCATGCAAGCACGCATACAGTATGCAAGCAAGCATGCAGCCTGCAAGCAAGCAAGCAACATGCAGCAGGCATGGTTTCTGTCACGGCTCCGGCGCTGCGGGTCTCCGGCGGTCCCTCGCGAGCTTATCGTCGCAGATGTGTTTAACGCTCACCACCGCAGCTTCGGCTTGCTGGCCGGCTTTGCCGGCCAGCCTCAGCAGCGGCGGCGAGTGTTACAACCACCTGCTCCTCAACTCGCGGGCCGCCTCGCCCCTCCGCGCCTACGCGATTTTAAATTACATTCTAGGGGTAGGGCAGACAAGACTGCGTGGGGTCGGATTTACAGTGATTCGTTTCTGTCACTAAAACCTAATTTTTAGCAAATGTTTTAGGACCAAAAATTTTATTTTACTTATATGAACATTAGGAATAATACACATTATATAATAAAACACTTAGGATAATTGAGTTTATGGCAAATAAAATTAGAAGATTCAATTATTATAGTATTCGATATTATGAAAAAACAGTTTTAGAAATAAAGATAACTAAGTAAAACAAAATTTCGGGATTTTGAACATTATGGTAACTGAAGTTTATAGCAAACGTTTTATGGATAATGATTTTCGGACAAAAATTTTTAGGAGATATAAGGGAGTACCCAACGCTACACAGTATAAGAAAATCTAGTGACATAAAATTTCAGTCATAAAAAGCTTTCTTTACGACATTTAACCATATGATAATATATTTAATAGTGTCTTTGTTTATGTCTGTACTACGTGAGATGTGTCAAAAAATACATGTCTTCAAGGATGAAAATAAGAGATAACAGTAGCAAAACATGACTTTATGAGTTGTGTTATATGAGGCCTATAACTGAAATGAATAAATAGTAGGTTTATATATTTATTAAACAGTTTATATGCCCACTTAAATAAAGAGAAACAGGGAATTACGTTGCTTATTTCTAAAGAAATCTCTTCCAGCATGCCTGTGAAATAAGAATTGATAAAAAGAGATATTTATTTATTTTTCTACAACTATTTATTAATGCACTGTTTAAGACTGCGCCGAGCAAACACGGCGCGCGGATAATAGGTATTTACTGCGGCGCGCTAGTCGTGTGCGTCGTCACGCACACAATGACAAGTTCGCTCGGTGCCCGCTTGAGTTGCATGGCAGAAGTTGATAACTCAGGATTTTTACAATTTGAGTGACTGAGTGTAACTTAGGGTTTTAAAAAAATTGAGTGTATCGAGTGACTTGAAAAGACGAATACTGTTTATTTAGACGGTTCTGTGTGGGTACATAAATCCGATTAATAAAACTAATCCTACTAATATTAGGTATAAACGTGAAAGTTTATTTGGATGAATGTTTGTTACGAAAACTACTTTTTATCCCGGTTTTCCCGTGGGATAATTAATCTGTATTATATGTATAAAATTTGTATTTGTTTGTACTATAGTAATACACAATCCGTTTCCTTACTATTAATCGATTGCGATGAAATTTTGGCGTTGTGGAGTATACGCCCTGCTCGCTTAGCATGAACGACGTAGACACGAAAGAGATACGACAAATCTTTTGTTCATCTGTCATTGAATCGACAAAATGACAGATGAACAAAAGATTTGTCGATTCTCTTTCGTGTCTACGGCGTTCATGCTAAGCGGGCTGGAACTACACTGCGTAAGTAGGTTGGCTAGGTGAGTAAGTTGGTAATATATGGGTAGGTTGTTATAATAAAACCAGTCTGAAATAAAAATCTATAATTACCTAATGTAATACCTTGCTTGTTTTACAATTTTACAAAAACATACAAAAAGCGCAGATAAACGTGGTATATTCATTATACAGGTTGTAACGGAAAGGTGTGGTCTTATTATAAAAATTGCTACAGCCCATGTAAATAAAAAAATCTCCAGAGAACTCAAAGGCATTAATTTCCCAAAAAATATTTTTGTTTTTCCAAATTTGTCATCAGCTGACCAAAATTTGTGTGAGAATACAATAAAAAGAAACTTTAAAAGACACAAGAATGGTAATATCAATCTCATTCAAAAAACATAATAGTTATTTCCAACCACAAAGATTTACTATACGTTATACAAAAAAAAATGCACATTTGCATCTCGGACTGAAGACTGAACTTGAACTTACGAATTTTGGTGCATAATGGAAGAATATGTTCATGTGATTTATGACGCTTTTCTTTTGCGTTTTGTTACACCTTTAGGTTCTAATTGAATCATCAGTAATGGATCTACAAAAAAAAAAATACATAATTATATCTTGTAATGACCAAAGTTTTCAATAAAGCAAATTCGCAATTTTAAGAAAAATATTGTTCCATCGTCGTGGAGTAATTACACCCTAAAAACCTATTACACGATACCCATATCGAATGTTTGAGAAAAACTAGCAACCGAAATCATGGAATTTAAAACTAATGTCAGATTTGCAATCGCCACCCCGAAAAACCTATTACACGATACCCATATCGAATGTTTGACAAAAATAGCATCCGCCATCTTGGATTTTAAAATTAATGTCAGATTTGCAATCGCCACCCCGAAAAACCTATTACACGATACCCATATCGAATGTTTGACAAAAATAGCATCCGCCATCTTGGATTTTAAAATTAATGTCAGATTTGCAATCGCCACCCCCAAAAACCTATTACACGATACCCATATCGAATGTTTGACAAAAACTAGCACCCGCCATCTTGGATTTTAAAACTAATGTCACACAATCGCCACCCCGAAAAACCTATTACACGATACCCATATCGAATGTTTGAGAAAAACTTGCATCCGCCATCTTGGATTTTAAAATTAATGTCAGATTTGCAATCACCACCCCCAAAAACCTATTACACGATACCCATATCGAATGTTTGACAAAAACTAGCATCCGCCATCTTGGATTTTAAAATTAATGTCAGATTTGCAATCGCCACCCCCAAAAACCTATTACACGATACCCATATCGAATGTTTGACAAAAACTAGCACCCGCCATCTTGGATTTTAAAACTAATGTCACACAATCGCCACCCCGAAAAACCTATTACACGATACCCATATCGAATGTTTGAGAAAAACTTGCATCCGCCATCTTGGATTTTAAAATTAATGTCAGATTTGCAATCACCACCCCCAAAAACCTATTACACGATACCCATATCGAATGTTTGACAAAAACTAGCATCCGCCATCTTGGATTTTAAAATTAATGTCAGATTTGCAATCGCCACCCCCAAAAACCTATTACACGATACCCATATCGAATTTTTGACTAAAACTAGCATCCGCCATCTTGGATTTCAAAATTAATGTCTGATTTGCAATCGCCACCCCCAAAAACCTATTACACGATACCCATATCGAATGTTTGACAAAAACTAGCATCCGCCATCTTGGATTTTAAAATTAATGTCAGATTTGCAATCGCCACCCCCAAAAACCTATTACACGATACCCATATCGAATTTTTGACTAAAACTAGCATCCGCCATCTTGGATTTCAAAATTAATGTCAGATTTGCAATCGCCACCCCCAAAAACCTATTACACGATACCCATATCGAATGTTTGACAAAAATAGCATCCGCCATCTTGGATTTTAAAATTAATGTCAGATTTGCAATCGCCACCCCCAAAAACCTATTACACGATACCCATATCGAATGTTTGACAAAAACTAGCACCCGCCATCTTGGATTTTAAAACTAATGTCACACAATCGCCACCCCGAAAAACCTATTACACGATACCCATATCGAATGTTTGACAAAAACTAGCATCCGCCATCTTGGATTTTAAAATTAATGTCAGATTTGCAATCGCCACCCCCAAAAACCTATTACACGATACCCATATCGAATGTTTGACAAAAACTAGCATCCACCATCTTGGATTTTAAAATTAATATCAGATTTGCAATCGCCACCCCCAAAAACCTATTACATGATACCCATATCGAATGGGTCAATCATGAGAAGAAAAGATTACATCCGCCATTACGTTGGGTAAAAGGAAATAATATAACAAAAAAATAGAAATACGTACTTTCTCAGAGAACAGTTTTTTTTTTCGGAAATTAGCGCCAACTTTCTTCTTATAATATCTTTCCTTATGCTTTCCCATTTTACTAAAACAAAAATACTTACATAAAAAAATGTATTGAAAAGTAAAAAAAAATAAATAAACAGTAAATATTAGATATGCACAAAGTCATTATCAACTCAAAAAAACAAAAAATATGACTTACCTCATTCAACCGTTTGCGTTTGGCAAGGTATAAGTACACAATAGATCGCGAAGTATCGTTAGCGGTGTGTCGCTCCCCGATGAGACGTGACCACTCTCCGAGCTCTCGTGGACGACTGAACTTTCGACCGGTGTACGTTGCGTATGATTCAAAACAGCGCGCGCAGCGGCTCAATTTTAAACAAAATAATGTCTAAAATAACCAAGCGATATTTTCGAAAATGTTAAAACGACAAATTGTAGTATGATTATTAAAGATTGATATGAATTAAAGTTTGTGAAAAAATTCAACGGTTTACTATCAAAAATCAACTAAATACGATCATGCTATTTTAAGATTTTTGTCCATCTTTACGTAATTTTGTTATTTAAACTAGACAATAATTATAATTTTTGCCAACGAAGAATTGTTAACACATTCATTGTGGTGCTCAAAACATATTTTTTATGGTAATTATGGTAATAGTATTGATGATATCCCTTTAACCGTGGCGGCCGTTTCGTATTATTTTGCTCTACGCAGTCTTAAGACTTTCACGGTTTTTCACTACACTCAAAGTACTTACGAAACCACGGATATTATCCCGTAAGTACTTTGGGTGTAACTATTTATTACTGTATAGGACAACACAATATTGTTTTAATATTGTTTATTTTGAACGATGTCTTTTTGTTTGCTTACATAATTATTTAGGAATATGTAACAAAAAAACCAACCAAGTGCGAGTCGGACTCGCGCATGAAGGGTTGCGTACCATCGGAGAAATGAAAAGGTTTAATTTTTAATTTATTTTGATTATTTCTTGTCGTAGCGTAGCGGCAGTAGAAATACACATTCTGTGTAAAATATTTAACTGCCTACCAATTACGGATCATGAGATACAATACAGCCCGCTGACAGACAGACGGAAAAACTCAAACTCAAAGCATTTATTTCAATTAGACCATTACGGCACTTTTGAATGTCAAAAATACAAAAAAAAAACAAAGCTACAGTCCGAGTCACAATACATAATAACTTGAGAAGGTACTGTAGTTGCCCATTCCCTAGCGTAGATCTCTATGGAGAAGAACGGGCAAGAAACTCTATGGACACTCTTTTAAATCAAAATGTTGTTACAAAATGTTGTTACAAAATGTTGGTTACATCATTAATTTTGAGATTATACATGTTTGTGAGAACGATGTAGAAAGACGTGCACATAAGAGCGTCCAGAGTAAAAGTTGAGACAAACGGGCGGACGGATGGACGGACGGCCGGACAGCGGAGCCTAGGCTTAGTAATAAAGGTTACGTTTATTACCTTTCGGGTACGTAACCCCAAAAAGATGTTGCACTGGGCAAACTAGGAGCTCATCGCTTTTGTTCCATTGATATCGACTACAACTATTTCTAGAAGGAAAATTAAGTTGGATCGAGTTAGACTCAGCATAGAAAGTCATCTAACACATCTAATAGTCATGTCTCAGACCGTATTTATGCCTGTTTCTATAAATATAAAACAATCGTCTTCTAAGTAATTGTGAGTCAGCTGCCTGTAACATCGCCAAGTCAACTGAACATCCGATTTTTAAATAGTGATGTCTAGACTCCAGCTATATTAGGAAACGTCTTGCTTCCGACGATCTTCGAATTGGAGGCAGTCTTGCATCCATTTTAGATCGGATTGAATTGAAGTAGGAATAGATTCTAACGATTTCTTAATCATTTTACCTGTTTTTGGTGGACAACTCGATAGGTAATATATTTAGGCACAGAATATATATTAGTACCTTACGGTACAGAAGTTTCACTCCCGAGTTTAGGTATGATAAACGCAAGCGTGCGGCCACCGCACTAGTCTCAATAGGCATGCACTCGCTCGACTTGTCGCACACGCAGCGCACGCACCCGCGAAACAAAAAAAAACTGTTAATACCGTAAAGTACCTCTGACAGCCCTAGCAGATTGAAGCGAGACGGCAGACAGTTATTGTACTATGAACGCTATGCGCAATGCAAAAGGTTGAAATTAGCTTGTTTTCCAGAATAGTAGGTAAATATCTCGGGGTTTTTGCGCCGCTTGTATGGAAGTGAGACAGGCCTGATTTAGGTCATAAGCACTGTATGGGATTATCATTGCTTCACCTTCAGCGCACCTCTGGTTTTTCGGATTTATGTGCGTATTATACAGAGGTGGCTTAGAATCGATAATATTTCCGATATAATGAAAAAAATAAATAAAATAAAATGTAATTCCCATCCACCACTAAAACGCGAACGTGTAGATATTTCAACAGCACAATTCAGTTCAATAACCTAAATTATGACCAAATTTATGTGTGTGCTAACTGCTACCTATCTAGGTAGCAGTTAGCACACACATAAATTTGGCGGTGCATACACGCACAGACACACAAGTGCATTGATTCCCACTAGGTTTATGATTTAGGACATTTTTAGGACATTTTCAAATGAATGCTATTTTTTTATTGTATGTTTTCGACAGTAATAATTTTAACTGAACTTTTAGTTTGATATCTAGATCTTAATTTTAAATTTTGGCTGGTCATTGAAAACTAATACTGTTAAATTATCACTTGTTTCGGTGAAGGAAAAAAATCGTGACAAAACCAGTATGCCTGAGATCGGGATCAGCTACTAAAAATAAAACCAAGTGGTTCTAATCCGCTGCATTGCTTAGAACTATAATGTGAGCAATTGTCTTTTTTAAACGTCGGGTTTATATTAAAGGTAAAATTCGCGATAAATACCCGTTTGCATGTGTATTATAATATAACGTGAGCAATATTTACTCCTAATAATAATCTCATAAGTAATTTAAAAAGCTTTGCATGAGCTCGCCAAACTTTCAATTTGTGAACATGCTGTAAAATGTCTACAGACTAATTATTGCATGGAGATCTGTAACCAGCCTCATTGAATGTAACCACATATAAAGGATTGCCTTTCCTATATAAGTAGGTATATCCGCCCTACATTAACAGTATATAAATCCTTTCCCTTAATCGCGTTTTACTAAACCTTTCCACATGAGGCAGCATACCTTTGTCAACCCTCGTCACTACTTCCTCTTCACCACAAAAATACCCAGGTTCGCTGTTTCTCACACCAAAGGTCCAAATTAGATATGCACAGTTTTAGTTAATGAGATTAGAGGTTATATTTTAGAGAAGATTGATTACGATATGATGGGACTTTAGTAAACTGATCTGACACAGGCGGATCCCGCGGGATCAGCAACTTAATGAATTTTTGAATTGGTCAACTGATGGGAAGGTATGTATTCGTACGTCATCGGTACGAACCCTACTGAATACTTTTTGGCCAATCTGTATCTACAAAGAAAACTATGAAAAAGGTCTCTATACAGAATATTTTATGTTATACATTGAGAATGAAAAGGGATCCACTGATGATTAATATACTACGGACTTATATACTAATATTATAAAGCTAAAGAGTTGGTATGGTTGAACGGGCTAATTCACCAACAACTGATTCAAATTGAAAAAACATATTTTAGTATTCAGCCAATATAACATCACGCTACGACCAATAAGAGCGGTGCATCAACGGGAAAAATAGTATTTTACAATAATTTCACGCGGATGAGGGCGTGGGCAACAGCTAGGTATTTGTAGCTAATTATTAAAATATATCAATCAACTAATTATTCTGTTTATTGCACACATTACGTACATACACAAAACCACAAAACAATTCACAATAAACAACAGAAATCATTGTTGCACGACAATTATACCCAGTGATATTATTAGCCGTCGACTATAAAAACATCGATAGTCATTAGAGATAGCAAATTAATATTCAGATCATTAAGAGTTATGTCGAAATACGATCGTTTAATTGTGAAATAATTAGTAAATGTTTGTGTTTTAACCCGTTTTCATGCGTATTTTGTGTTAGGGTGCTCGCATACTAAAACTGGTTTTCCGGTCCCGAAAAATCGGGACCTGCATCTTATTTTGTGTTATTATCAAGACCGCAATAGGTAAGGCCTAAACTTCGAAGAATTGAATATAAAAATTTAATCACGGAACTTAAAAATACCCCAGAATTTTAGAGAGAGGTAGTATCCATATTTTACTTACAACATAATTACTTAAAGCTTAGGGAAAATGCTCTCTCTCTGTGTTATTTATGAGTTATCCTCATATTAAGTGCAAATAACTTGTAGTTACAGTGTATTTGATAGGTACTTGACAAAGATTTGTGTGAGTTATAAAAGAAAATAACAGACTTCCAGAAAAAACACTAAAAGTGTTGGCAAAAAAGCCAATGAAACAAAAAAAAATCACCGATTTCCGAAAGTAAAGTTATTTTCCACTTTTACTTTTTTTTTTTGGAAGTCTGTTACAAAATAAATAATTGACTTAAACAAAATGCAAAAAAGTTTTTGTATAGGTACACAGATCGGTACCAATTCGTTCCAAAATGTACTGGCAACCTACATCTATGTGCAAACACCTTTATTGAAGATAGGTTAAATTAAAAACATTTGTATTGTGGGTACAAAACCAAGCGGTAATTAAAAACATAAATGGGTGGTTTATGTTATTCAGCGATCGTTATGTTTTGGTTCGGAGTTTTAAATGTTTTCCAATAATTCAAGCATGTTGTATTGTAAGCAGATATAATTAGCAGCTTTTGACTTTGTCAATGGAAATATCCAAGTAACATGATAATTTATTCGCATTGAGATCAGTTTTAGTCTAACCGAATGCAACTGAATTCCAGAATTTACTTGGAGCGACTGTCTATCTGACCTTGAAACCAAACTATCAAGCAAATTAGTTTGTCCCAACAAAAAAACTAAGCACTGTAGATAAGTCAAATGATTTGCAAAAGTTTGTTGAGATACCTTAAAAAAATACATTCCCATTATGGTTTTTATAACGAAAGTACAGGAATTTCCGCAAGATAAAATTTCCGAGAATGTAGCCAAAGTATTAGAAGCAATCAATTATTTTTTACGGAAAATAAAATGAAAACATTTTTTCATCAAAGGAAACTAATAACAAAATACTATACGGGAACATGTCAGAAGCAAGCGTAGCGTAGATAATATTGACAGTTTGTAATAAAAGCGGCCTCTAGCAAAGGAACTTTGAAATATGTAACATGTTGTATCAAAGAAAAAATCGCCGCAAAAAATAAACAAGGTTCTAACAAAATGACGATAGGAAAAAGCTTCTAGATACTTGGAGTGCATCTATCACTGGGAGTTTTCTCCGTTACCACTATTTTGACTGGCATATAAATGACTATAGCACAATCATTACATTATTTAACTTATTCAATCATCACTGATTCCAGTTTTTGTGATGGAAACATCATGAGGAAACCGGGATGACCTGGAACCCAAAATTCGAAGACATGACTACCTATAACCGAGTATGATGACCGTTCTAAGTGCGTTAAAATCGGTTATGTTACGCTGTTGATACATTCTAATGGGCTTCGTAGCATGTTTCTTTCCGTGCCTGATATGTTCATCGCACGATCATGGTATGGTACGGTTTAGTGGGCAGAATCCTTTACGTATAGATCTTAAATTACATACATTATTTCTTTTTTCTATCAAGTTAAGTAAATTACCCAATTTATTGTAAGTATTTATTAGCTGGATTTTCTGATTACTTTGAGAAGAATAAGTTTTATTTTCGTTTGAGGATATAAGGAAAGTATCAGGTAAAGCAGTTTGTTATTTATTATTGCACGTAAAATATTGAGGTTGGCAAGAGGTGATTAAGGAAATAATTATATTGGGTTGGCTGGTTTAACGTTCACCTCATTATGTTTCTAAGATTTACTGGGCTTAGGTTTCCTTTTATTATTTTCATCACAGACTATTATCAAAAAGACAGCTTAATTTTTTTTTTGGGAAACGACATCTAGCGGTATTTTGCGTCTACGGGAGCGCTTTTTTTTTCTTTTGTTTTTTAGGCCCGGACTTTACCAAAGCGACCACAATTTTTTTTTTTTTTTTAATCTATCAATATCGCTGGACTTTACATACAGCGCCATATAAGCAACGAGGCTTGTATCATGGCCACCAGATAGTTGATATTGATTGAGATTACACCAGATAGATAACATTTGCTACTACTGGGATTCAAACCCGGGACTCCAAGAACGTAAGGCAGCCTCACTACCGCTGCGCCAATCGAGTCGTCAAATTAGAGTGAAGAGGTCAACCAATCACAGGAGAGAAGAGAGACACAATGTAGATACCATAATAATAATAATGTGTCTACCATTGTGATTGGTCGGTCTCCGCATGTCTCCTCTTCTCTCAGCTCGTCTCCACTTTGGTGGAGTCTGGGCCTTATACACGATACATAAGGACCAGCCCTGTCGTCACTACGCTATGTCGTAGCGATTTCGTGACTTTGCCGCTGCGGTTAGCAATTGCGGCCGCCTTCGTAATTGGACCTTTTTTAATTCGTCAAAACCACATCGAATGATTCCATAATAAGGCTTATATAACTTAATGTAACGCCTGTATTCCCCGAAGAGCTAGGCAGAGTCTGAGGTGTACCTAATTGCACACTTACCTTTTGCCAGTTATGTTATATAAGTCCCATGAAATATAAGGCAAGCCTATTGCCATCAATCGGGACCAAACCAGACTTTGTGGCTGCTATTTAGAAGTTCCTGATCGAAACACCCAATAACAATTTGCCCGACCCGGATATCGAACTCAAAATGCTCAGTAGTCTCGCTTGGACCACTAGACTAACGAGACAGTAAGGCTTATATTATATTAGTAGAGGAAATGACCATGCTGATAAGGCGACTACAGGAGCTATATTAGCAACTCTATTTGTGGTGGTTCAAACTTTGTTTGAAATACTGTTAGAATAAAGTTCTAATCAGCTTGCACTACACAATGGTTGTTACGTCGGTCACTGCGGGCTGAATAGTGCGAAATGAGTGATTTTTTGCGATTTACAAAAAGTCTATTGATTTGACTAGAAAATAAAACACTTTCATACTATCTAGCTTTCATAATATCTTACTTGTAGAATTATTTTCCAAAAAATCGAGAGATAGTTTGTGATTTTTTCTAATCTAGTAAAATTAGTTGTATTATTTTTCAAAACACTATCATCCTTAAGAATATCATATATTTTTCTGGTTTTGTTTATTGCAGTGAATAATATGCTTTTTTGTATTATAAAACTCGCGTTCAGCTCCTGTAGTCCCCTTAAGATCACTACGCTAAAACATTTCAAATTACTGCAAGCAAACAGAAAAAAAACAGTAATTCCATTACCATAATATACAGACGGTTTCTATCTTATAAACGGACCGACATCTTAAATGTGACTTGAAAAGTTCTCAACAACCTTGTTTTTTGCTCAAACTTTGTTCCGTCTGTACCCTCTTTTATAAAAGAAACGAAGAAATTCTTCTTTACGTATCTTTCTTCAAAAAGGCGTGGTTTGTTAGCGTTCATGCTTTGTGATTTAAATTTCATTTTTAAAAGTTTGTTTATGGCAGAGTCGAGTTATGAAAGATTTTATTGTAACGTATTCGCGACAAAATCAATTTCAGTACATACCTACACAGAAATGTGTATGTACTGAAATTTATTTTGTTGCAATTATGTTGTAGGACGCGTGTGTCTCTATAGTGATACTCTTGCGCCAACACATCTTCGAAGCTCATCGGGCGGTGCTGGCGTTGCCGCTGCGGAGAACCTCAAGCGGCGTAAGTGTAGTAACCTTTGTGGAAACTATATTTTCGAGCCGTTTTTGGGTTGAAACTCTGGGGCTATCGGTCCGAGTGCTAATTAATGGCTTGCATAGATCATTCGAAGCATATGAGATTTTCACTAGCTTATGTCATTCCAATAGCATTTTATCCTTTTCTATCGTCGTTATTGCTGATAGCATATCATTTTTGATCTAGGCCCTATTGTCAGTATCTAAGAACTTCATCGTATCTGTTAGATGAACGTAAATAGTTCTACGGCCAACTTAGCCCTACGGCCCGTGTTAAGCTCATGCACTCAAAATGAATCCATTGCGGTTCTGTGACATATTTAATTGATACGCCGTTCTATAGTTTATCAGAATCAAACAGAGAGGCTTACCTACTTTCAGTAAACAATATCAGACACAATGATACTTGGTTATTAGTCAACATTAAGTCCTAGAAAATGTGAATTGGAAACCATCGATAAAAAACCTTTCCTTCAACAATCCATTATTTTCCTTTAACAAGTCTCCTGAGAAAACCATTCACCATTGATTTACCATCCAAACAAAAACACACGGAAAAGGGTCATGACTTTTACAGAATTGTACCGTTAAAACAAGATATATCCCACAATTAGTCTAAGAGCCAGCCTCACGATTCGCCACGACTTGACAGCCCGAAGTCCCAGGCTCCAAGACTATAAATCTCGGGACATTCCCTAGTGAGACATTAGAGTCTTAGCGAGCCATTTGATTTGTCGTAGATTCCTTGATTGGGGTGTCTGTTTGTGGTCCAGAAGGCCCACGGAGGATAGGAGTGAAATGTTTGGAGATCCCTTAGTGGCTTGAGAAGCTTGTATTGCTTGCTCTAGATAGATGAATTGATTGTTAAGGTCTTAGTGAGTGGTCAAAGGCAGCGCACATAAATATATCAACGACCTAGATATGCATGGCAACGTTCCAATCGCTTGGGATTAAACAATCGGACAACGGGCAAAGATCTTACGTGTTTATATGATCAACGTATACCACATGAATCTAAGTAATTCCCACAATGGTACTCTACTTAACATTTAAATATGCTAACGATAAATAGGATTACGTGAACAAAATTCTAATCTGCTTGCTAGAGCCAAACTAGCTCGTCCAGTGTCGTGAAATGCATCAGAATCAGAATTGCTTTTTCGTCATTATACTTCAAGGTGTCTCTCATTTCTGCCGGGGTTGCGGGACTGTTCGAAAGAGATACCGTGGCCCCGGAACACAAAGGGCGATGAAGGAACATGGATGGGTTTTAGTCAGTAAAAGTCTGACACTCCCTCCTGCTCCGCCCAGAGCGGGAGGAGTCATTTGATGATTTCCCATCCGAAAAAAAAAGGTGTCTCTCATTTTTTAATTAAATTTCTTGTGGTCGCCTCCCTGTGAAGAGTACCTTAAAATGTCATTGAACTTCTTAAACAGAAGCTGATACTTTGCTATGTAGTTTATACCATGGACATATTTTGTAATAATATGATTGTAGCTGATGAAATTATCATCAGCTGTGTTTATCCATGTGTCACTCCACGCCTATAACAATATTGTTGTATAACACACGCAAAATTAATTACTTGTGGTTAACGTGTTATTAATTTAACGAAATAAACTACGTGCACATTTATCGAAAACTTTATATGATTGAAAATGTTTGGCATAGTACGTTACGTGCATTTCAGTGGAAATATTAATTTAGAAATTCCGATTTAGTCGTGTGTTTTCCCAAATACATATCATTAAATGCTTTGGGTCTTATCAGAAGGCTTAATGCCAAAGGACAATGGAGAGGACTATGCTTGGAGTTTCTTTGCGTGATCGAATCAGAAATGAAGACGTCCGCAAAAGAACCAAGGTTACCAACGTAGCCCGAAGAATTGCTAAACTTAAGTAGTGGGCAGGGCACATTGCTCGCAGAACGGATGGCCGATGGGGCAGAAAGTTATGGAGTGGCGACCGCGACCCGGAAGACGTTGCGTTGGAAGACCTCCCACTAGGTGGACTGATCACCTGGTAAAGGTTGCGGGAATCCGATGGATGCGAGTCGCACGGGACCGGTCAATGTGGCGACTTTGGGAGAGGCCTATGTCCAGCAGTGGACGTCATTCAGTTGAAATGATGATGATGATATGTTTTTAAAACTAACAGAATAGGGCAAACCAACTATTTAACACTCTCATTTTGCAAAAGCACATTTTATAATTAATAGCTTATGCCTGCGGCTTCACCCGCGTGGAGCACGATAATTGTCCCACGGGATCATACTACCTACCATAAAAAGTATTATATGTCTTCATTATATGTCTTCTTATTTGTAATCCAGGTTATAAACTATCTGTGTGCACAATTTCTTCCAAATCCGTTTAGTAGTTTTTGCGTGAAAGAGTAACAAACATCGATCCATCCATCCTCACAGATTCTCGCATTTATAATATTGTTACGAGCTGGGTATGGGATAAATTCATTACTACCGATTAAACAACTGAACAACTTTAATAATCACAAAACACTTCAAACTCAATCACAAATACACTACGGATCACTATTCGCTTAGTTATAGCACTTACTAGTTCACTTCGATTCGCTTCGTTCCGTAGCCAAAATCAGACTGCCGCTCCCGCAAACATGTCCGCTATTTATATGGTGACCAACCCTTCTATCCACGACTTACTCGAATTATTCTAGACAATTACATAGTCGGTCATTGTCCTTTCACAACTTGTACAAAATAAAGAAGTAGGAACTTTATGCCCTCAGCGTACGGTCGAAATTGCAATGACAATTCCTATACCTACATCATTCGAGACTCGTCCTACGTAGGTACCTACCTACTACTATCTACCTACCTACTTGTAATTGTAGGTACAAGTACGACGTAACAATATTATTAAGAAGTGAGATTTTGATGCATATACGTTATGCTGCTCAAATTCCTTCAATCAAAATGTCATAACGTCAAACTGAGCAATGACACACAACTATCCCTGAACAGCAATATAAAAATGCCACACTTGTCTCAACAACTCCCCGCAGTTCGTACGGGAAATAAAATAACTAACTCCATTGAAGTTTGAAGTGTGTAATTGAAAATTATAAAAAATAAGTATTTGATGACTGTGATTAGAGAGTTTTTTGTAGTGATGTTAAGAGACCTTGTTGTATTTTGTTTTATTTTTCGTAATTATGTTACACCGGTATTTTTTTTTCAGTATAGTAACTTTGTTTTAGCTCTTTCGAGGGACGTACTATTAGCGCTAGAGATTTTCAAGGATTATACGTAACGTCAATTTACAACTTCATCTTTGACATTGGTATGTGGTTCAATGTTTGCACTCTTTAGGCTGTTTCAGTAAGATTGCGTGGTGAAGACACAATTTTTTATTTTGAATTTTCCTTAGTTTAATCATTTAGTACTGGAGACAGCATCCTCACTTAAAAAACTAGGGGTGAAAATGCACTCTTACACCCGTATCTACCGTAGTCAAGTTAAATCATTGCTTGAGTTGAAATAATCACAGCAATAGGCAAGAATTTAAACGAAGTAAGAACCGTCAAAGGAACGAAAGCTAAGATGTTTAACTTTTGACAGTTCTAACTTCAAGCAATTACTAAACTACGGTTCAAAGATCGTATCGTAAATAATGACTTTTACTCAAGTAATAACTTCAACTTGTTTATAGATACGGGTGTTAGAGCAAGTAAACATGCATGCTCCTTCACTCAAAATTCAAACCAGATTTGTGCGCAAACTCATATTTTAAGATTCATCATTTCCCTTTCAAAATGATTACCATGCAAATGGAAGTTCTGACAAAATTCTGAAGTTTTACAAACTTTTGCGATGTTCGTTGATCTGCAATTAAAGTTCAAAGACTTTGGCTACGCTGTGAGTATAGGTTTCATAAATCAAATTAAAGTGGAAACGACGCTATATTTTACCATTATTTTTATACTTGAGAGCATTTGTGATGGTGACGGTACATTATATCACCGATAGTATGGTGGGCTGCATCAATTGGGTACCCCAATTGGGTACCCCAGTACCCCGGGTTCGAACGTAGGTGCTTTCAAGGGGGTAACCCCATCATGAAGCTGACTGTTTAACGACATTTCCTATTTTATGAGTGACAGAAGTTGAGCCTAATGCCATCAACCAGGCGGAATACTAGACTTCGAGCTGCTACTCAGATATTCCTGATGGGAAAACGCAATACCACTTAGCACGTAATCACATCCAGGACCTCATACGCTCAGGAGCAGCGACCAATAGACAAACGATGGAGTTGTAGTGGTCTCGTGACTCACAAGTGTGTAGGATAAAACTGGATCCAGATTCATTACATTTTTACGAAAACCTTTCCTAGGCTGATATTCATGGCAATTTCCTCACAAAATAACAAAGAACGTACAAACAGCAAAGTGGATCTTTATGAAATTCCTAGTCAGCCCGGAATTTGGGATTGTGCCCAAAATACAACAATACGTTTGACCCTAATTACATGTCGGAGGACTTTAAACTATCAGCGTAAACTGAGAACATTTTAAAATATGATCTCTTTACCTACACGAAAAGAAACGAGACAAATGTACTATTGACACACACTTTCTAACGCCTTTTCCCAAGACGTTTAAGCCATAACTACAGAATATCACTTAGGTACTACGATTCCTTTGCTTCATCCACGTTCTCAATAAGAAACTAATGTGCTAAGCTTCTACATACAATAATATGTATATCCTTTCTTAGTTCACTGTCTCATTTGTAGGTCACGAAGATCTGTGCAAAACGTCGAGAAAGTTCTGTGCTGAACTATGCACAAACTTCTGTGCAATCAATTCGATCGAAGCGAGGGCGACTCTTTACAATGAAGTACATACAATTGCATTGTGTTCCTTCAAGGTATACCAAAGTTATAAATGTGAAAGTAACTATGTCTACGTGTCTGTCTGCCTGTGACCTTTTCTCGGCTTAACGGCTGCACGGAATTCAATACAATTTTAAACATAAGTAGACTATTAATTTGGTGCTAGCCGGCATATAATATTTTTTATCCTACCCATTCCTTCTTAGAGAAAGGTGGCATGTGTCCCAGCAGTGGGAATATTGCTGCCGTGTTTATAACTGACATTCACGAGGGTGAAACCGCAGGCAAAATCTAGCATGAAATATATGAGGGCCAATTTATTTATGGAGCAGATGTTTCAGTATTTGATTCAATCACGCTGATTTTATTAGTCGTGAAACTAATGGCCCTTAGGTTGGACGTGCTCTAGCGAGGAGCTCACCAATTGGCGCTGTACCTATTTGTAGTGTAGGACACCCTCTGGCATAATGGAGCGGTGAGATTTACAAAGTGGAGTGCAATTAGTAAGGTCAATGTCCTGTAGTGATCTATAATAATTTAATTACTCCTATACAGGGTATACAGACTCGTCACGAAACCGTTAACCAATCATTCTGTACATCAAACTAAGTAACCCTACGCAAAAATTATTGCTGGGAAATGACTTTTTTTGTTGGGTTAAAAAATCACGTGTTACGGTAAAACTTAATGTAACGCACTCAAAACATTGTGCTGGTTGATGGATGGAATAATGTGGGGGTCGTGGAGGTGTTTAAACATGAGTATTAAAAAAAAATGTATAAAAGTTGGAACTTTGACCCCCAATACGGTTAGGTAGGTATGGTCTGGAACAAAAATTTTTTTGCAATGATGGGAAGACCAAGTGCCTTTCGGCTTCGTTAAGAGTCTTTTTACACCCTTTTTTTAACATAGCAGATACTGTAGTCAAACATCATCGTTATTGAGCTACTTCTCGTTTACAGGAGAGAAAAGCATGTATCCGTATTCTACATTTTGACAACTAATCCTACTAATATTATGAATGGGAAAGTTTGTGAGGATGGATGGATGGATGCACGGATTGATAGATGGATGGATGGATAGATGGATGGATGGATGGATGTTTCTGTGTACTCTTTCAAGCAAAAACTACTTAACTAATTTTGATGAAATATAGCACACATAGTTTATAGCCTGAGTGATCCTCTGGGACTATTTCGAACACCACGCAGGCGGAGCTGCAGGCAAAGGCTAGTTTCGTTTATAGTTTACACCAAAAACCAGTTGTAAAAACTAGAACTTCATAAAATACTCTTGTAGAAAACTTGTCTTATGAGTCAAAAAATAGACAAAATAGTTTACAATACATGTCATAAACAACTTTACAACTCTACTCAACTACACGTCGTACAATGAGACGTACGTCTCATTTGTTTAGCTCAAGACATGTTTCTGACAAAAGTTTTTTCTCCTAAAGTTCCAGATAAATAGGTAAAAACGCTGGGTTAGCTAATAAAATTAAAATAAAATAAAAGAAGAACTATAGCCGACGTCTATTTTAGGCCCACTGTCTAAACGCTGGCCATTTTTTTTCTTTTTTATTACAAAACAACAACGAGAACAATTCGGAGCAAATAATTTTTTAAACAAGTTGTAACCTTTGTGAAAGCCTTCCAGAGTTGAAAGTAATTTCGTAACAGAAGGCTGAAGGCGCAATGTTTATTTTAATTTTTTTTTCTAATATTATAATGGAGGCGTTTATTTATTTAACGTGTTCATTGTGAATGGGTATAAAATGAGACGTTACATAGTTATCCGTGAAAAGGGTCTCCATGACATTTTGTTGACAATAATGGAGGTAAATATTTTGAGTAAAATAATGATGTTAAAAATAAGAATTCTGCTAATTAGTGAATTACCCTGTTGATGACTACAAAATTGACTTAAACACAACGGTCCTTCTGGGGCAAGTAAATAAACATAAGTTTGTGATTCATTATTCCTAAAATTACTTTTAAAGTAGGTATCTTCTAGTGATGCCTTTTTCATATTTTTTTTTAAATATTTCTTTGGCTATAAAGAAAATTTTAAAAAATCTAGTGACGAAAATTTTCATAGTAAGGTTTTTATGAATTTATTTTTCTAGAAAAATAGGTTTTTGTAACATTTTGGTAGGTTTGGCCTCAAAACAAGTGATGGATCGTGTTTATAGATGCTTAAGTTATAAATAAATTCACCTTTCACAATATCAGCAACACATAAATACAAAATAAAGAACATTTTCTATTTGTAGCACTCGCGGATCGTCTGGCTACGAAAGCTCTACGAGCAGCTACAGCGCTACGACCGCTATGCGCTCGTAGCAGATCATACATTTCATTTTTATTTCTAACACAGTGATATTGTATCTTGCATACAAAAGAATATCTACTTGTATAACTTTTTCTCATCGCGACTGCAAAGCGTTAAATATAAACGTTCATGTTTTCTGGGGCAGAAATAAAATGTGAGCGGATTTATTCAAAAACATATTTTATTTCGTTTTAGAAATGGTTTTCGGTGCCTATGCGTTTTTTCTGAAGGGTTAAAGTGTTTGTGCCAAATAAAAAATAGTATTTTATTATTCTTCGTGTTTCTCCTTAAATTAAAGCCTGACAATCTTCAGTATAATTCATCTTGAACTGTTAGGCTAAGATGCTACATACAATTAACCAGTTACAAACTTAGATCAATCATGAGTAGCCAGTATGTCCAAAATAATACACAGGAAAAAACTATATTAATCACGGCCAAAAGCTCGTCCACAAATACAAATACATTTTTAGCCTACGCATTTAATTGAAAACAGTTGAACTTTATCACGAAACTGTAACATTAAGAACGGGAGGATTTTTCCGTAGTATTTCATGCGGTGTTTCCCGGGAATGTAAATTACATAGCTTCCTGCAGCTACCTCTATTGTAAAAGTTTGTTTTATTAGAAAAACTGCTATGGCGACGTGTTTTAATTTGTAAATGGCTTCGTTGAAATAGATTAAAGTATTCATACTAACATTACATAACACCACGTTTCTGGATTAATTTTTATTAGGATTCATACTTGTTTTGAACACGTCAGCCGGTTTTAGAGCTTGACCGACCGTCGCGACGGTCGCGCTTGTCATTTGTATGAAAATTCACAAGTCGTGGCAGTGCTCGACCTACCGTATGCATGCGTATGTTGCTACGCACTGCGTACGAGGACCGTCGGGTAAGCGCATCTGAATGCGTGCCGTCGGTTGACCGACGCGCTATGGAAACATTAAAGCGTTCAGTGCTACACCGATCCGTGGACCGACCGTATTATATACAGTACAATTTGTAAACGCGTACATTTCGTGTACGTGTTTGTGACTGTACCAGTACCAGTCCAGCCAGTTTAGTTGGTCAGGAGAGCACTGAACGTTACAAACTGACGATCGGTTTTGCGTATCGTCAGGAACGATGGTACGCAACGACGGTCGGTCGAGCAGTAAAACCAGCCTAAGGCTTGAATTACTATCGCGCTGACGGTCGGTCGTGCACCATCGGTTGCGTACGAGTATACATTGTGTTCTTTAAAGCACCATACTACGACGCTGAGTTAGCGGCGCTTATTTGCTTTTGTTTCATCGCTGGCATACGCGACCGACGGTGCGCGACCGACCGTCAGCGCGATAGTAATTCAAGCCATTAAAAAAAATTGCATGAAAATATTTATGTTGGAGAATTGCAACGAAATAATCATAATATCTTGGCGCAGTTGCAGCGATGAATATACATATAAACTGACATAATCTATATCTATATCTATACTAATATTATAAAGAGGTAACATTTGTTTTTAAGTTTGTATGTAGGGGGTAATCTCCGGAAGTAATGAACCAATTTTAAAAATTGTTTCACTGGTAGAAAGCTACATTATTCTTGAGTGCTATAGGCTATATTTTATTCCCGTACTCCCACGGGAACGGGAACTACGCGGGTGAAACCGCGGTACGTCAGCTAGTTAAATACAATCTCGTAAATTAATTTGAGCATCAAGATCATTTATTTAAATCCAATTTTAAACTCCCAGATACTTTAACTACAACATAAAGAAACTTAAGGCAATTTACCGACTCTTGAACAGAAAAGGTAAACAAATCGTTATTATAGGTACAACAAACTAATTGCACTTAAACCTGAAATGAACTTGAAATATAGTAGAAAATAAATCTTAGTTCATTATCAAGCACGGGGAATAAATAAAATAAAAATAAAGCACTACACGCTTCTAAAAAAGTTAGCATTCAGTCACAGCAACTACAGTACTTTCTCAAGTTATTATGCCTTGTGACTGGGACTGTAGCTTTGATTTTCTTTTTGTATTTTTGACATTCAAAAGTGCCGTAATGGTCTAATTGAAATAAATGCTTTGAGTTTGAGTTTGAGCCGAGTGCATGCTGAATAGGTTTTGGTAGTGAATGGGTCAAATTAGAATGACAACTCTTTAATATAAACGAAAGAAGACAAAACTTAAAATGTCACTAGTTTACAGGATATCTTCCCTGATTATTATAAATTTTGAGTTCACAATATTTCGGTTGACTGGAGAATGCGGGTGGATGGAAAAAAATGTCAGGAACAGACAAATCTGTCTACCCTCTTTCTTTGTCTTATGCTCCGCGCACTACTGGAACTTGACACTAAGTCACAGCAAAACACACTCACAGTATCACCAGTTTAGTTATAAACCATGAAAGCTTAAAACAGTGTTTAAAAGAAGACAAATTCGTATCTTCTTGAAAAGTTACTTGATAGCCTTTTGTTAGCTGAGATTCACACGAAACTTCCTTCGAGGCTACAACGCCACAGGCGGTAATATTTCGTTCATCGATTTCACTCAAAAATCGCTTATGTGATAGATACTTATAGCGTTTATAACTTCAAATATTGTCCCAGAACTTTCAGATATAGGCCAACTTTCGCAATTTCAGAACGAACTCAAACAAACTGTCTGCGTCTTTAGTTTTTGTCTACTTTTCTTTAGTTTCGTCTCGCGAATGATTTCATAAACAGTGAGTTTTGATAGGTTTATGTGGATCGGAATTAGGAGATAATCAGTCAATAGTGTTCCCTCTGCTGGGACCCCGGCTTCTTCTTTAGGAGAGGATGTGGGCTGTATAATCCACCACGGCCGGAACAGTATGGGCTGGTGAACGCTAGTTTGTTCTGACATAAAGCACTAACAATCTATGAGTATGTTTAAACTAGCGACTCGCTCATGTTAAACACGGGCTACATACAGGTCAAAATATAATTATTTTCGTGCAATTTGTAAGTTTACAAAGCTGCCCCACAGATAGGCATGGACGAAAATTGACTTCGTTTTATAAAAATAGTGACAAACTTTTATTTATTTATTTAAATTTCATGTACAATAATGGTACATAGGCGGACTTAATGCCACAAGGCATTCTCTACCAGTCAACCTTTGAGTTTAATAGGAAAACATAGTGATGGGGTACAAAATAATGTCCAAAAAACTAACTAGCTAATGAGAATTTAAAAACCCTAAAAACCTAAAAACTTTCGTCCTATATCCCTACTCTGCCACACTTACAAACTGTTCGAAAGATTACTGTTATCTCGCCTCACAAACCTCATTGATCCAAAACTAATCCCAGAACAAGCTGGATTCAGACCTGGTAAATCCTGCTGCAGCCAGGTTCTTAACCTTACTCAACACATTGAGGATGGGTTTGAAACAAGGAAAGTGACGGGTGCAGTATTTGTTGACTTATCGGCAGCATACGACACCGTGAATATAAAACGGCTGTTGTGGAAGGTGACTGACCTGACTGAGGATCTAAAGTTCACACGAATCCTCCGTGAACTGCTCAGCAACCGCAGATTTCAGGTTAATCTTCTTGAAGATAGAAGCAGATGGCGAGCCCAAAAAAATGGACTACCTCAGGGTAGCGTACTAGCCCCACTACTATTCAACATTTACACTAACGACCAACCAGTTAGCCCAAACACAACCCGCTTTCTGTACGCTGACGATCTTGCACTCACTTGTCAAGATACCAACTTTGAGGATATTGAAGCCGTACTCTCCACAGCTCTTAGTGACCTAAGCCACTATTATGGTGAAAACGCTTTAAAGCCAAACCCCTCAAAAACGCAAACGTGCGTTTTCCACCTCCGAAACAGACAAGCGGGTCGTAACCTAAACATCTCCTGGCAGGGGCTACCAATCGCCCATAGTGATCACCCGAAATACCTGGGTATAACTTTAGACCGATCGCTTACTTATAAAAAGAATTGTCAAACAATAAAAATGAAGGTGCATGCTAGAAATAACTTGTTGCGCCGCCTTACATCTACCAAATGGGGGGCGTCTCCTCAAGTTCTGCGAACAACTGGAATGGCGCTTTGCTTCTCCGCTGGCGAATACGCATGCCCAGTATGGGACCGTTCTGCTCACGCCAACCTAGTGGATACAGCTCTAAATGAGACGTGCCGGATTATTAGCGGTTGCCTTAAACCGACCCCGGTACGAATGCTGTATCCACTAACTGGGATTGCGCCTCCAAAAGTTCGTAGGACCATAGCCAGCCGCAACGAGAGGACGAAGCTACAAGTTGACCCACGCCACCCAATGCACAGTTACGTTCCCGTGCCCCAGAGGCTGAAAAGCCGTAAAAGCTTTTTTGGGTGCGTTGGCCCAGCTAGTCCAGCTAATAGTAATGCCTCCACAGCGAGATGTGATCTCTGGCGGGAGGTGCTTAAGCCCCCTAACGGCTTCATCGAGCCGTCTGAAAGCCTTCCTCCTGGGAATGCTTTGCCGTGGCCGACTTGGAAATCTCTGAATAGACTTCGAACCCAGGTCGGCCGTAGCAAAGACAATCTGCTCAAATGGGGGTTTATAGACGGCTCAGACCTCAAATGTGAATGCGGCGTGTCTCTACAGACAATGGCCCATCTTCCATCTTGCGCTGCATGCCCTGACACCTGCACACTTGACGATCTTATGACTGCATCAGCGAGTGGAGTTCGCATTGCTGAATTTTGGGCCAAACACATTTAATAAATATTTGCCATCGACACGCTAAGAAGAAGAATGAGAATTTGTATACTTATATTGATACTAATACACATATACAGATAAAATAAACTAACTATGATATATTTATCTTTTTTTATGTTGTCAAAAAATTTCCATCCCAATATTTTAACAAAATAATAGTAGTAATACTATCTTTCATGACAATGATATATAAAGAAAAGAAAGAAAGAAAGAAAAAGCATTTATTAGCCCGCACAGGACAAAACACAAATAAAAATGCTTAAATTATCAGTACTTACAAATAATAAAAATAAAAAAATAAACAAAGAGAGAAATAAAAAAAAACATGAATTGAAATTGGTCCTGTACGAGGCCAAAAGGCCCCCATCTCAGCATGGTTCTGTAACATTTAAAAAAATAAATCGTCACAGCGCTGGTATTCTGATAGGGCCCAGAGTGATGCCACGGTCAGACACGGATAAATAATAAACACATGAAGTGTAAACGAAAAAATAATACAAATATGGGTAGAATAAATAGAGAAAATAATAATTACATCTACACTCCACGTAACCACTACTTTGTGTTGACTTTCACAGGCAACACTGACGAACAGAGACGCGGGCGCAGACATACATATTAATATATAATCTGTGATTTGTTAGAGAGTATATAAACTAACGGGCACAGAATACTGTGCCCGTTAGGGACAATATGTCATCGAAGAGAAATCAAAACAATAAAACTAAGCCTTGTAATGGAAAACTCCAGAATACAGACACTTAGAAAAACGACCAAAATCAAAATAATGTATAGTGAAACTCAAGTTTTAACAGGCACATATTACAAGCGTAGGCAAGAATAATAATTAATAGCTGAAACTGTTTGTTGATAGTTATCTGAGGAATAGCAGAGCTTCTGGCCGTGTCCTATCATCGCGTTCATTTTATTCTCCCGCGACCTTACCAAAGCAATCGGTCGAGCGAGTACGTAATCGTCGTATTTTTATGTCACGTATTTTTCAATGCCCTATAAAATGGACTTTTGAGCATCGATGGCAAACATTTGTCTTAATGTTTTGTAAAATATCTAGAAAAATCAGAATAATAGTTCCTATTTCCGGCACATGATAAAAGACTCTTGTCCAGTTATAACTTGAAAGCGTCGTCGTCGCGTTGACTTAGGACCCCTCCGGTTTTTCCAACAAATGAATGACATAAAATGAATGAATGCAATAAGAATGCGGCAATCGATCATTCGCGCGACCGATTGCTTTAGTTAGGACACGAAGTCTAGGCTCTTATGATTAATTAGCTGAAGTGTTAGGTCGCTCCCTGATATGGCGGCAAGATATCTGGTTACTCGGTGTAAATGGAAATCGGATTGGAGTCATCGTACTAATGTTTCATCATCATCAGCCTATTAATGTTCCCACTGCTGGAACACAGGCCTCCTCTCTATGAGAAGGAGTGGGCCCAATGCGGATTTGTAGATGCCACATGTCTTCGATTTTTTTGGTTCTAGGACATGCCGGTTTCATCACGATGTTTTCCTTCACCGTTTTGAGAGCAGCGGTGATGAAATAAATTACACAAAGTAATGTGCCTGTCTGGATTCGAACCCACGACTTACTGTTCGTAAGTCGGGGCCGCCACCACTGGGCCACCGCTGCTCTCGGACTAATGTTTAAACCAACGTATTGTTATGTTAAAAAACAAAACGATGTAACATATCCAACAAATCAGCTACGTAAAAGAATCCTTCGCTTCCGACTTAACATCCAATAAAACCTTTTCACATAAAGTTGCACAAGTGCAAATAACAGTCTGAGTTACGACCCCATCGACCACTCTTCACGCTGACTTACACTATAGTAACAGCCAAAACAAGTGGGCAAATCCCATTCACATCTGCTTGGCATGTTAATCTAAAGTTTCCTCGTGTTTTTTTTCCTCATTCTGTGAGTGATTCGAGATTAAATTCATGAACCACTTAATTTTTCTTTGCTTAATTTTTTGTTGTAGATTGTTTTTCGAGATTGATGTGATATTAAAGTGGAGCTTCCAGGAAAGTAGACTTAAATCATTTTACGTAGAGCAGCAATAAGAAAGTGAGTATTAGTCAGAGCTAAACCACTTTTTTACCGACTTCTAAAAACAGAGATTGTGTGTTCTACTTGACCTTTTTTTCTATCGAGATTTATCGTGATTTACGAGATTCTTTTTTGTTTGGTAGAAAAAACCCGCAGTGGTCTCAAAAAAAAGTTTACAAACTTTGAGTAGTTTCTTTAATACCTTCGCATTTTTTCTTCTTGGCCTATATTGACCAACACGAAAGTAAGTTCACATAACAGAACACTCCAACCAAGTTGTTATTGAAAGTAAAGCTAATACTTCACAATAAATAGACGTAGAAATTGTCTGAAGACTGAGATAAGAGATACTTGTCCTTGATGTCGATTTTCCAATTTGCTAGAATATCAAGGAACGAGTACAATCTCCAATGAAGGGCTGGAACAGCTGTTTGTATAGACAGGAGAATAATACTGGGGGGATTATTTTATTATATAGAGGGAAAGTGAAGGTATTGGGAGGAAGTAATTGCATTGTTTGGTTACTTTGTTGTTGCTGAATGGCTTCCATATTGAATGAAAGTGTTCTAGTGAGACTAAAAAATTCCCGATCACTGCACAAATAAATCTTTGTTTAAATCCTAATCAGTCATAACGTTTTCACTACTACGAGATAGTTCTTCACTGGATGAGAAGGCGTAGGCCGTCAAAATAGCTCTTAAAAATATATTTACAGTAAAAAATTAAGACTGTTTTGTGAAAATGTTACGATTTCCAGAAATGACGATGATTTCAAAAGTTACGTTAAGTGAATATAATTTAGTAACTATTTTATTGCGATTTCTACAATTTGAATTTCACTCAACATAAAACTTAAAATTGCGCCGCAATTTGCAAAAATTACAAGTGTATCTCATGGGCTATATTGAAGGAATAACCCAAAAAGCCAAACGAAGGTCTGAAAGATTGACAATCAATTCAGACAAAATGAAACAAGAAAACGTACTTTCCCATTTACAGTAACGGTATTAAATATTTCGTCAAACATTAAGTATTAAAGGTTTTCCACCTTGGCGCCTTTAGTAGGGCTGAAACCCTTTCCTTTAGTCAATGATTAAGTTAGTTCGTTAACAATTCAGTAACTCTGGAGTGGTAGGCTGAAATCTCAGTTGTGTTGTTGAAGGATAGGTCTTGGCAGGCTTTTTGTTTTGGTATCGTTTTTCAGGAATCTATGATGTTGTCGTGTGTATGTTGAGATGTTATTTTGTCCGATAAAGGTAACATAATATATGGTTTCATTTCTGTTAAATCCTACTAATGTTATAAAAACGAAAGTTTGTAAGGATGAATACAACAACAACAGCCCATAACGTCCACTGCTGGACATAAGCCTCTCCCATGATGGGAGGAATTTGCCGTAATCTCCACGCTTGGCAGGCGGATTGGAGATCGGAGTGATGAAAGACAAACAGAAAACGCTGCTGCCCATTCTCAGGTCTACGGAGGTGCAAGGTGTTATGCCTCAGACATTAGTCGCCTTATACGACACCCGTGAGTGTAATGAGATGAATGGATGGGTGAATGTTTGTTACTATTTCATAAATTTGGACATAGATAATTTATCGGACGGGCATAAGCTATAGTCGGTATTAAAGAGAGCTTTCATTAAGAGGTCCAAGTTCTGCAGTGGATCTACTTGTAACAATGTGTTGGCAAAAAGGTTGTGTTGACTGATCATCATATTTTCTAAAATACATGCTACATTTTACCGTCCAAAAAAAAAAATTGGAATCTGGAAGTTTCGAAACTACCACAACAAGACGCAGATTTTAATAGACCTAAAAACTTTTTTAATAGTTTCATTACAAAGTATGCGAGCAATTTACCCCATCAAGAAACATTTACATTAACATTGAAATGCTAATTTTTCAACGCCAAATATTTGTTAGTTAGTCTATTGTAGTGAATTACTACAATTTTTAGGCTAATTTTTTTATAACAAAATTCTGGCTACAAAACATGAGAGAAAATGCTGACATTTTAGTTAAAAAGAGATTTGTTAAAATTCACCCTGTGAAATCTGGACATCTAATTTCCTCATATTACAAAAGATAAAAGCATTTTTAGGTCATCATCCCAGACTTTCCTCCGTATTTTGGCTTTAACAAGATAAGGTGGGTATGAATTTTAGGAAAACCTCAAAGAGAAATGAGGTATCATGAATTTAGAAACCTTCTATGTTCGTTAGTAACTTTGGTAATGAGTGTTATGTAACTTTGTATTTTGATATGAGATATGATGTGTATTCCTTCGTGTAACATTTTTTTAAATTTCAAAGTTTTTTCTTGGTAAGCGTTTGAGTTTTTTTATCTTAGCAAGCCATAGTGAGATTGGTCTTTATGGACTCTTGGATGGGGCATTCATGGGATGATTTTCGACATTGCTGCACGTTTCAAAAACGACAAACTTCAAAACCAACTTTCAGCCCCTAATAATTTTGTGAATTAATTTTCAAAAACCCTTCCATAATGTACACCATTCTTGTGCAACTTTTTTTTACCTTGCACATTTAGTAAAACCTGTTTTTTACCTCATCAATATCTACGCGAAAAAAACTGTTGTAAATAAAAAACTCATTCAATATTATTTATAACTATTCAGTACCTAACTGAATATTTTGCAATTGACATCTAAAGAATAACATCATCAACTTCGCAGTATTGTTTTCTTTAGTTGAAGTTCTATTTTAGAATCGGCAATTAAATTGTTTTAATTGGTTTTCGTACCAATCGGGATCAATTCATTTTCACATAAACAAATATTGGGACACCAAAATAACACTCCTTTCTAATAAATCAGACTAGCTTATGCTTGCGGCTTTGTCCACGTGACCACCTCACAGGACCGAGATAAAAAGTATCCTATGTGTTGGGTGTTTGTTTAATCCAGGCTATAAACTATTTATTTACCAAATTTCATCCAAATCCGTGCAGTGGTTTTCACGTGAACGAGTAACAAACGTTCATCCATCCATCCATCCATCCGTCCATCCATCCGTCCATCCATCCTCACAATATTTCGCAATTATAACATTAGTAGGATAGGACAAGTCATAAGATCTGTCTGATATGTATGTAGGATAATTTTTCGTGGAAATACAAGTTATTTTAATTATAGTTAGCCGTGAAATGAAACATCAAATTGATTAGCTAGAATGGAACGTAAGAGGAGTGAACGGAAGGATGAATGGAGAGTGAAAGGAATGGCGGAATGAGAAAACGTAACTTAACGACGACGTTAGAAATAAAAAGTATTTTTTGTGTGTAACGAGCCAAAAATAAACGAAGAAATTAATAAAAACTGTTTCTGTCATCAGGCCCCCTCTGCTAAATTTATTTCATAAAGACATGCCTAGAAAACATTTACCCACTAAACGTTCCAAAAAATCTCAAGCTAAGGAAGCAAATGGTAGTAGGTATTTGTTTTGATCTCGAACTCAAAGTAGAACTTACCATCCTATGATATCCGCCGTCCTCTTACGCTCTCAAAGGGAATGGCCTATTTAGAAAGCACCGCTGCTAATAACGCAGACTACACTTTAATGGAAAATGCACACACGAACATAATTATACTCGCCACCGAATAAATTATTCAAGTTTGCATTAATTTGCGTAATCAACCTTTTATATTCCCACTGCTGGGACAGGCCTCTTCTGTATACTCCTCCTATGTATTTCAATCTTATTTTTTTTTTCATGCATGTTCACCGATTTCTCCGTAATAACTTTCCGAAGTCGGTGACTGTTGTTTGTTTCATTGACTTTTTTGCCTTGAAAGCCGTGGTGATTAAATAATTAAGACAAAGATAATAGATAGATAGATAAATAGTTAAAAATAACATAATAGTTTGTTAGATAATAATAGATAAAAGATAGATAGATAGATAGATAGATGTTAGATATGATGATAATAGATTGATAGATAGTTTGTGTACTGAAAGTCCGCTAATTAGTCCGTCAGTTAGATTATCAAAAAATATTTGACCCGTATATTTTCTTTTGTTCCCTAAACCAAAATTGACGAAGATACGACGCTTTTAAAATTATTAATACGTCACGCCGTGGTATAGCTTTTAGTGCGTTCTAACGTCACGAGCCCCCACTCCCGAGTTTTGATGCGTTTTATCTTTGTCAATATTCACTGATTTACAAAAATACGTGTCCATTATTTTCTAATACTCTAATTGACGGAGTAAATAGATTTGCAATTTATTGATGGTGGAAGCTAGCCTATTGCATGTCTCGATTTGAACGATTTTAAACTTAGTCGCGGTTGATACCACTGCGTCACCAGTCCTCCCATTTCGGAGCTAAAATCAGGAATAATAAGAAGTAGGTAGGTTCGTCCGTGACATAATCTCCGGAGTTTTATCATTTCGCTTCGAAACGTGATTGAATGAAAATGTAATGAGATTTGAACTCATCTTCGAGGCAAGGGATCAGGTACGTTTTAGGTATGTAGGTATAAGGTACTACAGTTACGAACTTACTCGATTTTTTTAGTGAAATTAAGAGTGTCATACAACTTTCAGAAAATACCTGTTTCTTAAATGTATTATGGTAATGGTAAGTTATGGGTAATCGAAAATTCTCTATTTGTATCTCTATAATTATAACTATAAAATAAAATCTTGGTTGTATGTATTTACGTCCGTAACTGTACACCATTAATGCTGACGTAAGAATATTTTTCTGTTTATTTTTTCGATTTGTTGATTTTGACCTTTGGTTGTTCTTACTTATTGAACAAAGAATTAAACAGGTCAGTTAAGAAATGGCTTAAAACATTCAGTGTTATTTCCCATATACACTGGCCTGCAAAACTAAGTACTACACTTTTAATATATTTTTTTCTAAACTATAAAACATATAGATTTAAAATAAAATAAAAAAGTTTCATAATAATTTTTATCAGTTTTATTAATTTTATATACAAAATTAAACCCTCTTTCGAGTCCTTTTTGTTTCGAAAGTATATCTTGTGTACTTAAAGAGTTATAGCAATTTTAAAAGTATGATACTTATTTTTGTAGGCCAGTGTAATTGGGACAATCGACTTGGAATTGCTATGAAACAGGCCAATATTCCACAATCATTGTTTCACACACTACTAGATATAGAGAACGCCTACGTTACTTTCAATCTATCTTTTTTTGTTTGCTTTTTGTTACCGTACTCCCTTTATTTTTGCAGTACACCTGTACTGCAAAAAACAAAACAATCAATCTAAAATCTATAAAACAAAACAATCAATCAACAATCTGAAAAATCTAGAGTATGAAAACGTTTTCATACTGTAGATTTTACAGATTGTATTGGTACTGGTTTTATTTTTGTTCAAGTTTTAGTAAGCGAGTAGGACCTGCCTCGTTGGCCTAGTGGTCTCAAGCATAACAACTGAGCATGAGTTCCTAGGTTCGATTCTCAGGTCGGGCAAAGTGTTATTGGGTTTTTCCGTCAGGAATTTCTTAGTAGCAGCTACAGGCTCTAGATTTGTGCCCAAATGATGGCAATAGGCTCGCCCCCTATTACATGGGACTTTAACATAACGAAATGTGGGTGTACCATTAGATACACCTCTGCCTAACCCAGGTTTCTAGGCGTGATGTTATTTTATGTTTTATGAGTAGAAAATCACAAGGTTTACCTTCAAGTTTGATTGTTACGTGATTCTTTTCCGTCAATCAAGGTTTTGTAGAAGGCTCCACTAACCGACTCCGAACAATTTCACTCGTATAAAGCAATGTGTTTCACGCGCGCCTCAAAAAGAGTCAGCAAAAAGGAAGGGGTCCGCAAGGACCGATGCCTGCCAGGGTTGCGAGACTGTTCGGAAGAGATACCGTCGCCCCGGAACACAAAGGGCGATGAAGGAACATGGTTTAGTCAGTAAAAGTCTGACACTGCTCCGCCCAGAGCGGGAGGAGTCATTTGATGATTTCCCATCAGAAAAAATAAGGCTCCACTAACCGACTCCGAACAGTTTCACTCGTAAGCAATGTAATAAGAAAATTCATAATGAGTTTCTTAGATGTTGACTTTTATTCTTTATATAATAAAATAACTTACTTCTCTAATTAAAAGACCAAACTATTGAATTACAGTGATTATGATCTAGGTAAAAAATGACTAGTCGACAAAAAAAACATTCATTAGGTTACCTAGCTTATCGTGGGAAGTGGCAGGCAATCTATAAAATTACTCAACTACAAATTATTTGAATACCTAGCTATTTAGTTTATATTTTTCGTTTTTGTAAAGGTTAAGGCATTAAAAATCGTTGTACAAGTGCTTCTGTTACCTTTAATGCAAACTTTTGTAATTATCTAAGTTTCTTTTGTTCTAATAACGGGTTTTATGGAGAGTCAATGTCCAGATAGAGTGTGATAGGTTGTTTTGATTAATTGAATATATCTTAATTTCATCATTACATTTTTCCATATAGTAACAATGCGGTAGAATTATTTTAATGTAAAAATATAACCAATGATTAATAGTAAAGTAATAGGAATCGATTGGAGGAGCTCGTGGTTAAATAATAACAGCCACTCCGGTTGATCTTTAGGTTAAGCCGTGCTTGCTTAGGTTGGTCTGTGGATGGGTCAACCCTTACATACCGGGCTTCCTCCGTGTCTTGGAAAGTACGTTAAGCTGTTGGTCCCGGCTGTCATTTGTAGATCTTTGACAGTCGTTACAGGTAGTCAGTGGCCCAAAATGTCTGACAACCAGTCTTACCAAGTGGTATCGTATAACCCAGTATTAACTGGGTTGTGGAGGTCAGATAGGCAGTCGCTTCATGTAAAATACTGGTATTCAGCTGCATCCGGTTAGACTGGAAGCCGACCCCAACATAGTTGGTAAAAGGCTACATGATAATAGGAATCGATTCAAGAAAATGAAAGAGATTAACAACCGGTACATTCGTGTTTGTAGGTATAAAAAGCAAATTGGTAATTTTCGGTCACTAAGTTCTTAACAGATTTCTTAAGTCTTGTAAAAACACGCACCTTAATTTGTACCCAACACGAATCTTACTTTGATCAATCTGTTTTTGTGTTTTATTTATTTTTCGAATTATGTTGTAGTAAGTTTTAGGTTTGACGTAGTTAGGTAAAATACATTTTCGTGGCATAACACATTAATAAGCAGCATAGATCAGTATCTCTATTTTGGAGAAATAGTTTAATACCTCTGGTGTGCAAGACTAGCTCCAGGGAGAACAGGATTCCTGAAAAACCTCATGATGTTCGCTGAAGCTTTTGATTCTCATGCATACGTTAATTAGGACGTGTTCCAGGTGTACCTGAAGTTTTGGCTTATTTTGGAAACAAAAACAAGCAAAATTGGGGGTAATTGCTGAAATTATCAATAGAACCTGACTAATTAAAAGTATGTGAGCAGAAATGTAATGCATTTTTACACGACTGCCAAGAAAGGGTGATTTTATTGTGATTTACAACAGAAAAACACTCTCTATCTTTGGAATGAGCCGAAGAACCGTGGGATTACGTACACATAATTCATATTAAAGGGAAAATGAAATATTTTAATTGTTTGTGCAAGTAGGTAAAACTTATATAAATTGAACTTTTTGACATTCAAAGTTTTCTTTACTCTAACAAATGCTCGTAAAACTATTTTGTGTATCGCAATAATACACGATAGAACGGACACCGTGATACACATCTATGTATATTATTATGTATAACTTTTGCCATGGATTCAAGCTTCTAGGCTCCCATTAGGGTATATGCATAATGTTTTCTTATCACTAAAAAAAGCGTATTAGCATCAGAAATATCAAAGTGAAATATTTTTTTAATATATACAGTGTGTAAAAGACCTCATCACGAAGCCGTGAACCAAGCATTCCGTATATCAAACTAAGTAACTTTACGCAAAAAATATTGCTGGGAAACCATTTTTTTTTGGGGTGGAAAATCATGTTTTGTGATAGAACTCAATGTAACGCACTCAAAACATTGTGCTGATGTATGGATTGAATAGTACGGGGGTCGTGGAGGTGTTTAAAGTAAAAATCTTACATTAAAAACTTGTATTTAAAAAAAAACTTGTCAAAAAGTTGGAACTTTGACCCCCAATATCTCCGTAACTAGAGGGTATGGTGTAGAACAAAAAAATGATCGCAATGACGCGGAAAATAAGTGCCTTTCGGCTTCGTTAAGAGGTGATTTACACCTTTTATAAAAATACTAAGTTAAAAGCATTTGAAACTGCTGATTAGACAGAGAGATCCTATACAGCGAATGCTGCATTGACGTACAAAATCCATACTAAATTTCATTTCTCTAGAAAGAGATAGAAACAAAAGTTCATCATCATCATCATCATATCAGCCGAAAGACGTCCACTGCTGGACATAGGCATCCCCCAAGGGGGGATTTATAAATTTTCTGTTGTTTGGCCAATTTATGTCTTGTTTTCGCTTTTTAGCATTATAAATTAAGTACTTTAACATTCCGTATAAAAAAAAAAAGAATAATTATGCATATTCCCCGTTGTTGAAATGATTGTTGGTTGTAAAAAATATCGCTGTTCCACACACTAGATCTGATTTTACTTTAGTATAAAACAACTCGTTTTTGTTTTAGAATCGACGAACGCTTCTCATGTGACAGGAATTCTCACCGACATACTGCTCAATTAACAAGACAACCAAGAAACTAACTGTTCTTAAATCAAATTAATGGGGAACACCATGCTGAGAATAGCGATTTGCCTGCCAAACGTGATGGTTATGGTGTTTTACTGCCAAAACTGCATGTTTGAGCAACGTAAGCGTTAACTAAGATTGGAGGGCAACAACCTGACAAGACAGTTTAACAAAAAAACATCACCGTAAAAACAAAAGAAACCAAAATGGCAGATTGTAGAAATACTTCTTCGGTGCGATGAACAAAAGAATCAAGACAAATGTCATCAATGATTTAAACTACCTACCGAAGATCAACATAAACTACCGAAAAGCATTCAATTTCAATCCTCTTAAAAAGACATTATAGAAATAGAAAACGCTTTACGGTCATACAAATTAATATCAATTATTTCATATAAATCTCAGCATCGTTTTATTAGTCTTTAAAAGCTCTCTACGTTGAAATTCGATTCGATTACAGAGTAAAGTGTTCAAAGCAAACTTGAAAGAAGAAAGAAAGTACATTATTTTTATTTGACAATGCTAAAAAAGTGCTCAATACATTTTGGAATCGGTGAATTCGTTTGTAAAAATATAGAAAGAGTGATGTTAAATTGACCATCAAATCTGTAAGTGTATCTATAAGTCACCATTCTTCAAAACACCTCCTGAAGTCGTAGATAAGAATAACGACTCCTATTTAATTGTGATTTAGGAACCTGAAGTACTACGACCACGTTTTGACGGGCTTGTATTCGCAACTCTGTCGATTAAACAAAATTTCCTGTATGAACCGAACAAAATACCAGTCTATTACGGGTTAAAAAACAGTTAATTTAATCTTCTTTAATTTAGTAAATAATATTTAAGTTAATTTAATCTTCAAAGTCTTCAAATATTTTAATTGAAGGAAAAAAAAAAATTAGTGACGTCATTTTACAAAAAAAAAATGTAATATTGGCATTGGGCCATACCTGGAAACTTTTTTTTACCGAGATATTGAAGACCTGTGCCAACTTTTTCACCAAAAATTAAAGTCGTTCCCCAGTAATCATTTCACCTCAGTGTGTGATGTACAAAATGCCTACTAAATAAACCAAGCCTGCTAATTTAATAACCATTATTTATACTCATAAATTACCTTCACTAATTTAAAATTAGGAAGGAAGGATCGTATTGTCCCCCCTATGGTGTCAGTGTACGTGTAATGATTTGTGTTTCAGCGTGTGGGGGAGGAGATTATGTCTGACAAATGATGAATAGCTTCGCATCCCTTGGAAGACAAGCCTTGGAGATTAGTCTTGATTATGTCAGTGACTGCTGGGTACATAATATTCTTTTGTTATTTTTGGGAGGATTATGGGAGCGTCTTCACCTGGATATAAGATAATATTTTGTCGTTTTTTATTAGATTTTTTTTATTTGCTCTAAAAATACCAAAAATAATTTACATCATGTTGTACGTCTAGTAAATAATTCTTAAATAGGCTTTACTAATTTTTATAAATGTATGATTATTTTTTCTATGAAATTTGTCAGTGATTATGAAAACTTAAACCTAAAACTACTCTAAAGTTTAGAGTATTCTTTATCCCAATTATGAACTAATGTTATACATTATATACATCGAAATTATAACAAAGTCCCTAATGAATTCCAAAATTTCACCGTAACACGATCAAATAATTGTCATAAGCTAATTTCCCAACGATTCCCAAGAGATGTTATAAAATTAGCGTACCATAATTTTATTAGCATCATAACAAACCTAAGTTTCTCATAAAACTGATGCGAAGTATCATTTTCGTACTTAAAATGTCTGGCGCAATGAAACTAAACGCTACCAATTTTCCAGATGAAAAAGTTCTTGAAAAACACAGCCATAATTCTGAATTTGTAGTAAGACAGACCGACGATTATTCTTCATTGAAATTTTAAGGTTTTAGTGAACGCCTTAATATGAGCACTTAGCACTAAAAAGTACCAAAAACTACCACTTTACCTAACTCACTACTCCTTTCAGCTTCAATCTGCGCGACCAGGTCTCGAACCCGTCCGTGTATCCGCGCGAAATGGACCCTGGACCGGCCATGTCTTATGAGACTCCTTCCACCATGTCGCACACTCCTCACTTCACTTCTATAGCACTGCACTAGCGTCGCGATGTATATTAATATTAGCGTCCGCATTATTGGAGCATCGTGGCGTGCGCTCCCGACGGCCGCGCGGTTACTACTGAGAGCGTTTACTCGGAGACGGACTCATTTTTTTTAATTTTTCAAATCTAACTATGAATTCGAAAATGGTATTCGAATTTAAATTATTTTTTGGTTAAAAGAGAGGATTAAAATGAGATTTTAGTCTGCAGTGCTAAATGTATTTTTTGTTTAATCTAGCGCTCTTCTAGTAAGCATTGAGTTCACTTTAGCTGAGAACGGAAAGATATTTGTTTATTTTTCCGACAGTGACTTTGAAACGCGATTTCTAATAAGATCTTGTTTTTAATTAAAAGAGAGCTAAGCTGTGATGACCAAGTAGAAAGTCATCGACTTACGAGTCAAGTTTGTAGGTTCAATCCCAGACTGGAACCCCAACCAGTGTAGAAAAATATCATGAGGAAACCGGCATGTTCTAAAACTGTAAAATTCTAAGACATTTGACATAATGGTAGATGTCACATCTTGCCCACACTAGGCAGTGTGGTGAAATATAGTATAGGTTGATAATGCTATTATTAAAGGAGCTGCAAAGCATTTCCTAAACAATAATTAGTGGCAATTAATATTTTATTTACCTCTTTCATACCATTTTTATATATCTTTGACGATCTCAAGGGGTTACTTTTAATTAACTACTAAGCTAGTAATTGCAGTTATTGTATTGCTAATGAAAGGATTAAAAGGGTTATTAGCAAAAAGTTTTCAATATCTTTGATTGAATTTTCTCTATTCAGTTCTCCTTTGTTAAATAATATTGTAGGCTTTGACTTTTATAATATTAAAATCCCTGGTTTTGAGATGCTGAATTGAATAAATAGAGACCTTTTGATGAATTTGAATGGCTTTTTTGTTTTTAGTTGAAGTTTTAATGATTTGAACATTGGTGGCCCAGCGGTAACGAACCCATCTCACCAGTCGTAGACCGTGGGTTCAAACCCAGATAGACTTTTACTTTCATACAAGACTAAAAGCTTAGCTTGAACTTATAACCTAGTCTTCATGTTGTAAGGGTTTCTGAACAGTGTTTGCCTTATAGGCTTGCAGAATTGTTGGCCACTGGGCACTCCACTAGTTACTTTGTGTGTTTTATTTCAACACTAATGCTCCAAAAAGGTAAACGAAAATATCATGATACGCTGATTATGTTTTGGGATTTATTAGTTGACGATGCGGTAAAAGTAGTGTAACTAAACATTCTGCATTAACGGAGGTATGGCCATAATTTATACTAATCATCAAGTTAGAGAAGCTGATGTAGAGCTAAGGGGTGGCCTTTGTTAGTAGATCAAAAAAAATACATGTTTTGGTTTTGTTAAGCCTGGAAAATTGTTTACAAAAAAAAGTTTATCAGTTGTTTACAAACAGGTTGGTTAATGTTCTTGAGAACCTATCTATACCTTTTTGATTTAAGTAATAAAACACTAAACTAATATTATGTCTAAAGAAATAAGTAATAAATAACGTTGTTATACTTTTATTACTATAAGAACCTTGTTATTATTACAATGTCATTTTATTAATACAAATAAGTAATATTAGTTTAATAAAGCTTATATCTAGACGTTAAATAAAGACGGGTCAATGACCCCGCCTACACATATTTCCAGACAAGATGAAGGTAAATATCAAATATCAGGGATGATTAAAATTCACGGTATGCAAATTAACTCACAGTTTAGGGTTTTATTCTCGTTTTTTAGGTAAAATGGTAATATGATTCCATGTTCATCTAAATGAAAAATTCATAATTATAATTTAAATTATTTTGAGAAAAATATTTTGGAGTGTAATTCTGTCTAGTCTTTCTGTCTAGTGTCATTTTGTTGCGGATTTGTGCAGAACAATGAAAAAAAAAACGAATAAACAAAATAACTTCACTATATAACTTTTTAAAACCACGCTTTTGTAATTGTGTTTTACTTGTTATATTAAATAAATTTTTTTTGAAGTGAATCTAATACAAAACAGAACAGATTGCACGTTTATTTTTAAACTGACTTGCTTAGAAAAGGTTCTAGTCAACCCACGCACTAGAAAGTATTGTTTCAAAGTAACGAACTAATAATGTACATTTCTGTTTTGTAACAACATTTTAAATTAATTTATGTAAACCTCACCAGCTTTACACATTAATAGATGTTCTATTTTGAGATAAACCATTTACATAACAAACTTTAACAATTGTATTCAATGAATAGTTGTTCATTTTGATGTGAAAATATCGGCAATAGTGTCGATTCTGTTGTGCACAAACTAAACTTAATTTAGGCATTGCGATCTCTTTCTCTCTAATAAAATGAGAAAGAGACGGATGTAATTTAGAGCTGTCAAATTTAGTTGGAACTAATATTTCCATACAAATGAAGGGTGCACATAAAAACATGTCGACTAAAAACACGGTTAAGCGAAAGGCAAAAACTAGTTTGAAATCTCTATCTTAGTTCATATCTGTAGCCGTCCTTTTCTCGCACTGCCTTTTAGTAAAATAAAGCAATAGCTTAATTAAGTTTAGTTTGTGAACAACAGAATCGACACCAATATCTGTTTCTACTTTGTCATCATCATCTGCCTAGCCTTTTCCCAACTATGTTGGGGTCGGCTTCCAGTCTAACCGGATGTAGCTGAATACCAGTATTTTACATGGAGCGACTGCCTATCTGACCTCCACAACCCAGTTAGTACCGGGTAATACGATACCCCTTGGTAAGACTGGTTGTCAGACTTTTTGGGTCTCTGACTACCTAACGACTGTCAAAGATCTACAAATGACAGCCGGGACCAACAGCTTAACGTGCTTTCCGAGGCACGGAGGAAACTCGGTATGTAATGGGTGGTCACCCATCCACAGACCAACCTAGGCAAGCACGGCTTAACCTAACGATCGATCCGAGCGGCTGTTATTATTTAGCCACGAGCTCCTCCTGTTTCTACTTTGTATGCACGTTATATCACGCCTGTAATTCCGGAAGAGTTAGGCAGAGGTGTACTAATAGTAAACCCACACTTCGCCAGTTTTGTTTAAAGTACCATGTAATAGTGGCCTATTGACATCAACCCGGTACAAGTCCACTGCTATTAGTATACTTACTATAGTAAGAAAAAATACATTAGCAAAAGCTTTACGCCGCGTCCAAGAAAAAGCGATCGGTTGAACGAATATGCGATCATCACTTATGAAAATCACGCTTTTTAGGGTTCCGTACCCAAAGGGTAAAAACGGAACCCTATTACTAAGACTTCGCTGTCTGTCCGTCTGTCTGTCCGTCTGTCCGTCTGTCCGTCTGTTCGTCTGTCCGTCTGTCTGTCACCAGGCTGTATCTCATGAACCGTGACAGCTAGACAGTTGAAATTTTCACAGATGATGTATTTCTGTTGCCGCTATAACAACAAATACTAAATATAGTCAATGGTACGGAACCCTTCGTGTGCGAGTCCGACTCGCACTTGGCCGGTTTTTTCAAGCGGGAAGGTCACTACTGCAGGCCACTTCCATCCTTTTATACTCCGTTCACTTCGTAGACGCTCAACTATCATAAAATGTCAAAATATTCCTATGAGTAAAACTAACACAATCATTTACATAAATACACCAATACGAAAATATCAAATAAAACAGGTTTATAAATAAAATCTCCACCTCGATGTAGCCAAAACAAAAATATCAATAATTCTGCGCTCGTATACGCCTAAGTGATATATCCCAATAAATATGATAATACCCGTCTACCTACTAATACTAGCACGTGTCTTGTCTTACAAACAAGTAAATATGTCAGAAAATCCACTTCATATTATTTTATTTTTTTTAATCATAACATCACACCTGTAAGCCCCCTAAGATTAGGGGTCTATATGGTACATTCACATTGCACTAGTAATGTTAAAGTGTCATGAAATACTCGAGCCATCAACCGGGCAAAAATCCAAACGCCCAGACTTTGGATTTGTGCTGGTAAAAAATCTTGAATAAAAATCTTAATCTTGATAGAAATAGCTATAACACTTTTCCCAGCCTGGGTTGAACCCAGGAAATCACGCTCAGCGGTCGCTCTTCCAAACAACGACTAGACCAACTTTACTAGAACTAAACTGCCATAACTTCAAACCATAAAGCCTTATTTAAGTAAAACCTTCCCTCCTTCACGTTTAGTGATTCATAGACAATTTGTTATGTCTGAATTTAAGAGGCCGGCGACCGATGCGTAGTTCATACAAACGCAATACCAAAATAATTTGTAAATCAAACATATTCCTATAGTAGTGTGTCTTTATTCCGATTGAAATACAGAATATCTAGGTTCCCAAATTTATATTTTGAATGGAAACTGATTTAAACAAGAGTTAAGAGAAAAATAAGTTTTCTATAGAAATGTTAAATTCCTCATATCTCGTCTTTATGTCGCTGAAATTAAGGCCATCGCGATTTTTATCGCCGTGGCCTTAAGCCTCTTAAAGTAAAAAATAAATTTAAAGGTGCCTCAAAATTTATTGAATGCATTTAAGACTGTTCAACTTTATCGGAACCCAGAATCAATCTATCCCTATCCCTTTATCCCGATTGAGAAAAAAAATAAAGAATGACCCTTAATTCTGCACAAATAAAATGCACATTAATTGAACCTTCTGCCCATACTGTGATTGTCCTTTATTACGTCATATACGGCTGAATTCCACCCCGCCGTAGTAATATCATTATCGCTTCCGTAGGCAGTTCTACGATGCTACGAGATACCGCTACGCCGTAGTTGCGTAGCACTATCGTAGATAATCCGGCATTTCTATAGGCACTTGGTGGCTTCAAGAAATTCGGGTCGGGGATTTTGTACTGTAGCTGGGACATTCACTTTCGTAATGTATGACATTGATCTGCGAATAAATAGCGTTATTGTGCTAAAAAAAACCGTTTTTGAGTAACTTTTTACAGTTAAGGAAATTATTTAATGATTTATTGACTCGATCAGATCAGATCAGAAAAAGCACCTCATTTTGATTCTAATAACGAGATTCCACGCGACAATTGTGGTGATATGTGTTTGGCTTAAGCAGATTCCACGTCGATAAGTACGGTCACCCCCTTAAAATATTTAATGACTATTAGATTAAAAATAAAGAAAGGTGACAAAAGCTAAAAAGGGTTGAACGTAACCGTTAATGAGAAGAACTTTTTGAACGACAGCCATTTTATCCTAAATTAGAGAAAAACTGCTGTTTCGTAGACTTTTATGCCTCTTTTGTCCGAAAATAGCGATTTACCCTTTTATTAAACCCTTTTTAACGAATCTGTAATTTTACGATTCTAAAAATGTCTAATTACTTTTTTTAATGACGTACAATGTGAAAGGATCTACTTTAAAATCACTATATTTAATTTCATCACGTCCTCTATACATATCTGCAATTATAATAAACCAATGAAGATAATCTTTTAAAAAATAAACAATACAATTAGTCTAGCCTAATTGCCTTTTGAATTCACCGTTCTTAAAATAAGAACGATGAAATCAAAAGTCATTTATTCATATTTGACTGAAAAATTAATCAGCTAATTTAAATAAATGTCAAATTACATAAGGCAGCTCACGAAAACTGGGGGCCCTTATCACTTTATAGAATTTTACTTGGGGGAAGAAGTCGTTTAACAAACTCCCCAGCAAATCTTTTAATGTGTTCGCCTAAAGCTAACAGCACCATATAAATATAACACCAAGCCTGTAATCCCCCAGGAGTGAGTCAGAGGTGTTCGTAATAGTACACCCACATTTTGCCAGCTATGTTAAAGTTCTATGTAATAAGGGCACAGATCCAAACTCTGTGACAGCTACTGAGAAATTTCTGATGAAAAATCCCAATAACACTTAGCCGACGAAGAGCAGCGGTGGCCCAGTGGTAGCGGCCCCGACTTACGAACAGTAAGTCGTGGGTTCGAACCCAGACGGGCTCATTACTTTTTGCAATTTATTTCATCACCACTGCTCTCAAAACGGTGAAGGAAAACATCGTGAGGAAACCGGCATGTTCTAGAACCAAAAAATTCGAAGACATGTGACATCACCAACCCGCACTGGGCCCGCGTGGTGGATTATAGCCCATTTCCTCTCATAGAGAGGAGGCCTTTGTCCCAGCAGTGGGAATATTAATAGGCTGATGATGATGATGATGACTTAGCCGACCCGTGAATCGACTTTTGCTCAACAGTCACGCTTGCAACCAACGAGGCAGCCATCACATATTATGCAAATTACATCTCTACGTATAACCCTTTTCGGAAAAACTGTCAAATCGGCAACACGTACCTCATAAAGTCTCCGTATTTTTAATGTGAAAAGTAGTGTAAACAAAGTGCATTCTTGACTAATGTATACTGATTGTGTGAATAACACTACTGTGCATATGTGACATTGTTTGTGGCGATAACCATTAATGTTTGTGGGAGAAAACGCTAAAAATCTAATCGTGCTTTTTGTAAGTACATCGCAAAAATATCTTCAAGTACCCCCATTTGTGAATAGTTGCTGGTTGTAATACACTTCACTCTTCGTGTTTTCATTTACCGCTGGCTGTCATCAGTGTCAACTGTCACTGTCATGACAAAAGTCATCCTGCCCTGATATCTAGCCTTTTAAGTTAGCTTGACATTTGGCATTGATCAAAGTTGCCAGCCTAGAAAAATTACCCCAATTCAGGGAGAACGTTTAAATTACCAACACAGTTAAAATAAATTATTCTTCCGCTGCTCACTTTTTATTCGAGTCATCGACAACATGCCGAAACTTCAGCGGTCTCCCGTAAAGTCTGCAGGCATATCTGAAGCTCATTCGGAACCAGATGTGGCGTCCGTCTTAGCTAGAGAGAACCTAGAATGCGTTGATACAAGCTCTAGAGCCAATAAACGCATAAGATATGATGACACTTTTCTAAAACCAACTGAAATTGAAGAACTTAAGGAAATGCTTACTGCATGGAAGAGTGAGCAGGCCAAAGTCTTAAATGAACATTCGACCACCTTAAAAACAATTGTTTCTGAAATAGCGGTATTGAAAACTCAATCGCTTCAAATCCAGAAAACCAACTCAGAGATTGAGAAAGCTGTTGAGTGGTTCAACCAAAGTTTTGAAGAAGTGCAACTGCGTATTGATTCTCTAGAGAAAGAGCGAACATACTACAAACAAGCATTTGAAAGCTTAGAGACCAAACTACAAGATATAGAACTCAGGTCCCGTTCTGCATGCATCGAAATACGAAACGTACCCCAGAACGAAAAGGAAACCACCGAATCACTTTCAAAAATTGTGCTGCAAATTGCCTCTCAAGTACAAATGGACATGCAACCAAATGGATTAAGAGATGTTTACAGGCTTCCTGGTAAACCGGGGGCAGTTAGACCAATAATTGCTGAATTTTCTACAATCCCGATAAAAACGGAGCTCACTACCTTAGTTCGGTCCTATAATAATAACCGGGAGAAAGGAGAAAAGCTTAACTCTACACAACTTGGTCTCAACTGTGAAAACCGTCCCATATATGTAAGCGAATATTTGTCTCCATCCGTCAAAAAATTATACTTCCTTGCAAGAGAATTTGCTAGTCAAAACAATTATAAATTCTGCTGGTGTAAGAACAATAAGATATTTTTACGTAAGCTTGAGGGTGATAAGCAAATTTTTATAAAATCTGAGAAATGTTTTGAAGACCTCAAAACACCGCAATGACTGTTTTTAATTATCTGTATTTTTACTTTTTATCAACCAATTTGTTTACTTTTAAGTCAACCTTTTACTTTTTTTAACTTTAATCATTATAAAACAAAACACACGCTCACCCGAAACACTGCAAATACGCTGTTATATCTTCCAATCACATTACACACTAACAGAACTCAAACTAAATTTTCGGCACGGAGACATAGTCTAAAGCTTTTGTTTCAGAAAACCAGGTTTAAGCTCAGAAGTCAATCGTATTATGGCATAATTCACTATATAACTAATGGCTAATCATATAGATCAACTTGTGACATACTTGGATGCATATCAAGTATGTAAATCATATAAAATCTCGGTAGATGACTGCTCAAGATTGATGAACAACGCAACTAAACAAATAACAGTACTACACCTTAATATTCGCAGCATAAACAAAAATTTCGATGGCCTAGTAGCTTTCTTGCACCAATTAAAATCTGACTGCGATATTATAGTCTTGACTGAATGTTGGTTACGGAAAACTACCATTATACCTACCTTAAATGGTTACAACGCCTACTCTACAAAAAATACAAAAAATCAGAATGACGGTGTTGTCATGTTCACAAAAACATCACTTCATTGTTCAGTTTCTGAACCTGAATTTATCGAAGCAAATTGTCTAGTTTGCGTAGTCGAGAACAATGCTGCTATCTTAGGTGTGTACCGACCCCCCTCATACAAACACATCGACAAATTTATTAACAGCCTAGACGCTACATTAACCCCTCTTTCTAAAATGAACCATGTTGCTCTAGTGGGAGACATCAACATCGACATAAAACCTGACAATAAAGATAGGCACTCTAATACATACCTCACCTTCGCTGCTTCTCACGGTTTATTACCTGCTCACCTTTATGCTACCAGACTTGAAAACTGTCTCGATCATGTCCTATTACGAACAGAACAGCCAGGGACGACCATTGTGATAGAGACACAAATAACCGACCACCTACCTGTATTTCTGGGCATCAATCTAGACAAACCTAAATCTAAATCCACGTGGGACACCAAAATAATTGACATTACAAGCATCCAAAATGAAATACATGCTACTGATTTTTCCCCCGTCCTCATGGCAAAAGACGCCAACGAAGCTGCTAACATTCTGGTGTCCATTTTAAGACTAATTATTGATAACTATACTCGATTCATTAAGGTCCCAAAGAAAAAACGAAATATAAAGCCATGGATCACTCCCGGTCTGCTTCGATGTATCCGTAATAGGGATAAAATGCATAAAAAACTAAAATCTGACCCAGAAAATGCTATTCTTAAAGTAACTTACTCACGGTACCGTAATTTCTGCAACTCTTTGTTACGAAAACTGAAAATTAACTACGAAAAAACCGAGTTTAGAAAAAGGAAGAATGACCCTAAGGCTACATGGGACCTAATAAAAACAATAACACACACCAAACCCTCCACCAACCCACCTACAAATCTCCTAAAAACTGAAAAAGACGAGCAAACAGCAGCAAACGCAGTCAACAGCTATTTTATCAGCATAGGAAATAACCTAGCCACTAAAATTAAACAAGGTAGTTCAAAAATATCACTCCCTCCCAGTTCACCGCCAGCGTCCAATTCGATGGGTATTTTGGAAACCGATGACGAAGAGGTTGAAGGGATTCTAAACAATCTGAAATCGGATTCAGCAGTAGGAATAGACGGTATCTCAACCAGCATTCTGAAATTGACACGCAAGAGCCTAGTCCCATGCATTACCCACATATGCAATCTAGCGATTTCAAGTGGTATCTTCCCTGACACCTTTAAAATAGCCCTCGTTCATCCAATTTATAAGGGGGGGGACAGGGATAGTGTAAACAATTATAGACCAATCTCCGTTCTACCACCTATGTCTAAGATACTAGAGAAGATCCTTAACAAACGTTTGCGAGGCTACCTTCATGCAAATAGTTTTTTCTCAGACAGTCAATATGGCTTTAGAACTGGTATATCTACTGAAGATGCGGTTGTGGCTTTCTCTGAAAAAGCAACTAGACATATGGATAAAAGTGAGAAGTGCCTGGGCATATTTCTAGATATATCCAAAGCATTTGACTCTGTCCCTGTCCCGAAACTCTTATCAAAATTGGAACGCATAGGTATACGTGGTATTGCCCTAGATATATTCACAAGTTACCTCAAAAACAGATACCAACTTGTTAAGATAGGTGAAGTAGTCAGTGATAAGGCAAGCATTGAATACGGCGTCCCACAAGGCAGCATTCTAGGCCCAACGCTCTTCCTCATCTACATTAATGACTTGTGTTCTCTGCCCCTCACAAATTGCTCAGTTTTTACATACGCAGATGATACAGCACTGCTTGTGCATGGCGCGGACTGGAGAGAGGTGGAAATGCATGCTCAGTCGGCATTGGACGCGGTAATGAATTGGCTTGCGAATCATCTTTTAACATTAAATTCAGGAAAGACTAAAGTTGTACCATTTTCTATAAGTAAAAAATCCCAGCCTGATAGGCCGCTTTTAATAAAGGGTCACTCATGTCCAGAGCACTCAAGACTTATTTCGTGTACGTGCCCTGCACTGTCAATAACAAGTAATATAAAGTACCTGGGCGTGTTGATTGACAGACATCTCAACTGGTATACTCACGTAGACAACTTGGTAGCAAGGACACGGAAACTTATTTACATTTTTAAAAAACTACGCTACTCAACTGACACAAGTACTCTCCGAGTTGTCTACTCATCGCTCTGTCAATCTCTACTTGCATACTGCCTGCCAGCATGGGGTGGGGCCTGTAAGACCCACTTTCTAAAATTAGAAAGAGCACAAAGAGCAGTTCTTAAAGTAATGCATTGCAAGCCCTACAGATACCCTACAGAGGAACTTTATAAGGACTGCGAAGTGCTATCAGTGAGGAAACTGTTTGTGCTGCAGTGTATACTGAAAAAACATCGTGTGCCTATTAAAACTACCAAAAAACGTCGAGCTGATATTGTTTTCCCCCCTGTAAGACACCATACCACTTTTGCTGAACACCAGTTCTCTTATCTCAGCCAAAAGGTGTACAACACCATCAACAAATTGCTCGCGATATATAACCTTAATTTGCATCAATGCAAAAGCGTGGTGAAAACGTGGTTGATGAAAAAAAGCTACGACGAAATTGAAGATTTACTATTCTCCCCTTCACGATAGCCCTAAGCCCGACACAAACATTTCATAAGCACTTTACACCCCATCAACACATATACACACACACAGACACGCACCCACACAGACTCACTCACTCACACAGACACACACACCGTCTGACAACACACTAACAAGCACTTCATGTTTTACAATGATTGTGATTTTGTTATTAATAGATTTTTGGTTTATGTTTTCGAGTTTGGAAATTGCTTTTTGTTAATTTTATTTCCTTCTTTTTCGCTACATTTTTGGTTACCTATGAGGCTATGACATACATAATGACTTTTTAATAGAGAAACACTGTCTCCCAAGTCACAGGTGCAAACCTAGTTTGGGAGCCAGGGGACCTATCTGTAGGACATAATCTGTATGTTATATCTATAAGATGTCTGTAATAATGTTGTCAATGTACTGAAATAAAGAATTTTATTATTATTATTATTATTAACCCCTTCTAAAAATAAACACGTTGTATTAAATGCACATCAGACAATAGAGGTTCCCCTTCTCGTTATTAGTCCTTATCTACCCTCTTATAGCACAATAGACGAACAATAAGCCACCGCGAAAGCCTTACGGTTATCTGTGAGCAACGTGTATTAACCCCTTAAGTAAATTCTATGGGGGTAACCGCTTCTTTAAGTAATATTTGCATGGGTAAGCTTTTGTTGGGAGGTAAGAATATTAAGAGGTCTTTCGTTAAGTTGTAATATGGCATGTGTGTGTTGCCGCGTTGGTTTAGTGGTCCTGAGCGCTACTGCTGAACATAAATAAGTTATAAATAGCAAATAAATAAATATATATATGTCGGATCCGGTCATGAGTACGGACGGGTGAATGAATCGAAAGCGCGCCAGTGGTGACATCACGCGAGCTACTCCCCACCATGGCGGCTTTTACAGAGTCCTGATGTTGACACCTCGCGGCGAGGCAGACAGTCTGGGTCTGACCGCAGCGGAGTGAAGACGTCTTGAAACTGTACACGATTCATTGTGCCTAGTGTTAATGTGTGAAAGTGTAATGTCAAGTTATTTGTTAGACTCAGTGTATTTGTTTGAAAAGAGTAACCATGGAGTTTCTTGCCGGTTCTTCTCCATGGAAACTACCTACCCGAACCGTGCAATGCGAAATAAAATAGTGTTTCGCATCCAATGTGTTTTCATAGCACGAAACCCGTGTTCTGCCCACATAAGCTCGAGCCTAGCGAAATAAATTCCTGACAAACCCCCGACATCAGAATTGGGATTAAATCGTGCTAATGAAATCATAAACGGGGACAGTGTCGATAACAATCAGTGTCAACTGTGTAAAAACCGAAAAAGTTCGCGAAAAAAAAAAAAACGGACAAGAAAGAAGGTAGACCGATTAGTGTGCTAATAAACACCCACCTGCAATAACTTTAGTTTATCCGTAATCATGGTGCTTGCTACAGCGCCGAAATAAAACAGACTGTAAACAAGTGATATTTGTGGTATGTGAAAAACAATGACAATCAGTGACAGTTACTTTTTGAAACGCAAAACAAAGACTTTGTATCGTTTAGACTTTGTATCGTTTACAAATTCTTAAAACCTAACCAGTGAATAGCAAGATAGTGTTGTGGTATGTCGTGAAACCAGTGTAAAGAATTGTTCAGTGCCAAATTCGTGTACGTTGTACGTCATTTACGTGAGTAGTAACAAACAAAAGAAAAATATGCGCACTGACGCCGGTTACAAGATACGTTAGAAATTTTCATCGTAACTACCAATCAAGTGTCGCGCATGCGGCAAACAAGGACAAACAAGCGGATTTTCGGACGAAGACGACCGCCGTCAAGAAGCCGTTGCCTGTGCCGACTGCTACAGGCGTTGGGCGGCGACCGTAGGCCAGCAGCAGCTCACTGATGTGCTTCAAGTGTGGCACGCCGGGCCACATCGCCAGTCGCTGCGCAGCAGGCCAGCGCTGGTCCAGTGCTGCTGTACTGGTCGAGAAGTGAGTCGACCTTTGCATCATCGAGCCGGAACATGAAAGTACTTTGGTGAGTCGTTTTCATTTTGTTATGACTCTGGAGCAGAGTGCCAATTCTGTTTAATCTATCTAAGAGTGAGCATATTTATCCTGTCGTTGCTATAACTGGTGTAGTTCAAGGTTCGGTAAATGGTAATTCGAAGATTTTAGCCTGTGTGGCAATGACGAGCCTGTGTGGCAATGACTAGCCTGTGTGGCAATGACGAGCCTGTGTGGCAATGACGAGCCTGTGTGGCAATGACTAGCCTGTGTGGCAATGACGAGCCTGTGTGGCAATGACTAGCCTGTGTGGCAATGACGAGTCTGTGTGGCAATGACGAGCCTGTGTGGCAATGACTAGCCTGTGTGGCAATGACTAGCCTGTGTGGCAATGACTAGCCTGTGTGGCAACGACTAGCCTGTGTGGCAGCAAATAGCCTGTGTGGCATTGACTGACGTATGTGATATATTATGTGTGTAGGACCCTATGTTATGTGTGTCTTTTAAGAGTCATTTGATGAGTCAGGGAGACCGAACGGAGTATACTATAAGGCGCTATGTCTTTGGTTTACAGATGAGACTCACACACACGAGGACGCGTGATAATGCAGGACGGCCGTGACGGCGCGTTCATATTATTTTACGTATTTTTTGTGTTTTATTTAATTTGTGTAGTCACTGGGTGATGCACATGGCAGATCCATTTAATGGATGTGAAAGCAATGCGATTGCTGGTCGGCTGGAGAGCCGTAGCGTTAGAGGTTTTACTCGAGGGTTTCTGTAAGCTTGGTAGTTTTTAATGCTGTAGAGTTCTAAAAGTTGATTCGAACGACTGTTACATGGCCCAAGGGTTGACCCATTTTCGATTATTCCAAATTAACTGTGTTTGATTTAATCAACTGCCTCGTTGGTATAGTGATGGCAAGCGTGACTGCTGAGCACGAGGTCCTGGGTTCGATTCCCAGGTCGGGCAAAGTGTTATTGAGTTTTTCCATCCGAAATTTCTCAGTAACGGCCACGGTGTCTGGATTTGCGCCGGTTGATGTCAATAGGCTCGCCCCTATTACATGGGACTTGGAGATAACTAGCGAACTGTAAGTGTACTATTAAGTACACCTCTGTTAAACCCTTTGGGGATTACAGATGTGATGTTATGAGTTTGGTCAGGAGTGACCGAGTGGAACAAATTTCTGTCGTGGACTTTTTGCTTGCAGGGTAAACATCACACGAGGACGTGTGCAAGCAGGATGGCCGTGTCGGATCCGGTCATGAGTACGGACGGGTGAATGAATCGAAAGCGCGCCAGTGGTGACATCACGCGAGCTACTCCCCACCATGGCGGCTTTTACAGAGTCCTGATGTTGACACCTCGCGGCGAGGCAGACAGTCTGGGTCTGACCGCAGCGGAGTGAAGACGTCTTGAAACTGTACACGATTCATTGTGCCTAGTGTTAATGTGTGAAAGTGTAATGTCAAGTTATTTGTTAGACTCAGTGTATTTGTTTGAAAAGAGTAACCATGGAGTTTCTTGCCGGTTCTTCTCCATGGAAACTACCTACCCGAACCGTGCAATGCGAAATAAAATAGTGTTTCGCATCCAATGTGTTTTCATAGCACGAAACCCGTGTTCTGCCCACATAAGCTCGAGCCTAGCGAAATAAATTCCTGACAAACCCCCGACATATATATATATAAATAGGCATAAATAAGTAATAAGGTTCTAGGTACGATTCCCAGGTCGACAGGTGAAGTGTTATTTGGTTATGCCTTTTGGAATAGGCTAGTTTCCACCATCAATATACGTAAATTACAAATCTATTCTCTACACACATCTACACCGTCAGTTAGAGTATTGGAAAATAATGGACACGTATTTTTTGTTTTTGTAAATCAATGAATATTGACAGATAAAACGCATCAAAACTCGAGAGTGGGGGCTCGTAACGTCACAACGCACTAAAAATTATAGCACGGCGTGACTTATTGAGAATTTTAAAAGCGTCGTATCTTCGTTAATTTTGGTTTACGTAACAAAAGAAAAAACACTTGTCAAATATTTTTTGATAATCTGACGGACTAATTAAATTTTTTCAGGACACCAGCTTATTCTGCATAGCAACCTCGAGTCAGAATTTATGCTTGTTTTGATGGTTTTTAAAGGGTAAAAAAGCACTGGCCTACGCTCTGGAGGATAGGCAAAAAAATGGGCACTTTTCAGAGGAATAGAAGCGTGAGTAAAAGTTTTAAACATTTAAAACAAATTAATACCATACACTTTAATGCAGCACTCTCTCATTTAATTTCTGCTGCCCGTAACAGGGTTAGTACAGATCGGGACAGCCAACGTCTAGAAAATGTATCCGATGGCTCCACACGCCAGCTAAAGTGAACGGTTCCTCCATTAATGACTACGCAAATTGGATGGTGACCCAACGCTGGTGAATCGGGAATGTGCCTTTCGGTTCACTCGAGAGGCAAACAGTAGTTCCATACTAATACCATTCATAAGGAAGTGACTTTGTCTATTTGTCTGTGTGCTTTTTTACTTGAACGGCCGAACAGGTTGAGGTACGTGAAACGTAACTCACTGATAGACCATGAATTGGGACACTGTGTTTTTTTCCCAGTATCAGTATTTTTGAGGGCGAAGCCGTGGGAAAAAGCTGACTATAAAGGTTACGAATAGTCATAAAACGCGAATCCCTAATCAGATTTTTTTTGATAAGGTGTAATCTCAAAGTTCTTTAAAAATCGCCATGAGTGTTAATCTATTTTTTATAGTAAGAGCTGCTTGATGAGTATCCCTCGCATACTAATCAATTTTTTTTTTGATGTCTCAGACTGCTTTCTTTAGGAGGAAAGGTGAGCTCACTCATGCAAAATAATTATAATATCCTCACCTTTATGACACGGAAATTCAAAGAAAGGGGTTATCTCACATCAATTAATCTAAATAACCCATAATTAGACCACACCATTTAATTTAACTGGAAATAATTTATTTACGGGTATACTTTATAACCAGTGCAAAATTACCCGTTCGCGTGCACCAATTCGTGAAAGGAGAAAATACGCTGATATTGTTTACCGAGCCGGGCTCTAACAAATTGACCATAAACATGTATTCCTATTGCCTCAATAAAAATCACCATAAACCTTATTAAGTTAGTTATTTTTCCATTGGGTACGCCAGCATTTTTCCTGAGTAATTTTATAAGTAACGACCTGTTCACATCCTCATACAATGTGACTTGCATCAAGCGTAAGTGTGTTACTTGTTTCCTTTGCATCGCGGTGTCTCATGGCATGTCCTATGCTATTTTTTTATTGTATAATGGCCCTTGACCTTGATCACGCCTGATGGAAAGCGATTGATGAGGTCTATGATGGAACGAGTATGCTCAAATTTTTTTCATTGGTTTTTTCACTTAAGCATTTAAGAGTCCTATTACATTTTTTACGCAAATTCATGATTTTTGACGCAGTAATTTTCAGCATCAGTTAGATATTTTAATTATTTGCTTATGAATAACAATAGTGCTATTCTCTTTCTTGTAAGTTGGAGTTACACATTTTCATTTTTCTGTTCGTGTCTGTTACTATAAATATTTTACGAACTCAGTTTGCAAGAAAACCGTCGGCGATGGAACTTTGACGCTCAAATTCACATTGTTACATGCAATTCTTATAAAAGCTAAAAGTACTGAAAAATAAGCTGAATGATTTACTTGTTTATTGGAGTTTTAGAATTTCTTTAAATTCCTTGAATTTTCACGGAAAAAATCGTAAAGAAAGCGTAATTTAAGCCATGAATGTCTTAATTCAGCGTCCATTATATTCCAAATAAACTAAATTTTATCAAATAAATTTAAATGATATAAAACTTTAATCTACAATGAATAAGTTTCATTAGTTTTCGTTTGTCAATATAATAAGAAAAAATTACAATAAATAAAATTGAAGTACTATAATTCCGCGTCAATTCAGGTCGCTCCTCAGTCTCATGTCAGTCTCGTCTCTAATTTTCGTCAATAACAATCGACAATCATCCGGAGATCGCTATTATTATCGACTCGTGTAAAAATCAAAAAATTGTGAAAAAAATGTAATAGGACTCTTAAGCTCTTTGGTTATTAGGAAAACAATATCCAATTTCGTGAGTTCCCATTAGTTACGGTTACAACAAACTCGTTTAATGGGAATAGTACAACTGCAAAAGTTAGTGTTACAATTAACGTACAAGTTGGAAAAGAACTTTATTCGTTTCAAAAGGAACTTCATACCAAGTGAGACGAATGGGAATGTGTTATTTTAGTTATATTCTGAACTGCTACGATTTTCTTATAGCAGGGAAAACTCAAAAGCGACCTTGAAGTATTTAAAAAGCTGTTATTTAAATAATTTGCTCATAGTATTGTAGTACAACATCACGACTGTAATCGCTGAAGAGTAAGGCAGAGGGGTACCCCATATTGCCAGAAAAAAACCCTTAAATATTTTACCCGTCCTTGGAATCGAATCCAAAACTTAGTGCTTGCGACAATTAGACTAACGAGCCAGTCAGTTTTATAATTAAATTTAAATTTACTATAAATGTCTATTATTATATTATACTAGCTGACTTCCCGCCGTTTCACCCGCGTAGTTCCCGTTCCCGTGGGAGTACGGAGATAAAATATAGCCTATGTTACTCGTGGATAATGTAGCTTTCGAATGGTGAAAGATTTTTTTAAATCGGTCCAGTAGTTTTTGAGCCTATTCATTACAAACAAACAAACAAACAAACAAAGTTTTCCTCTTTATAATATTATTAGTATTAGTATTAGTATTAGTATAGATATATTTTTATTGATTTAATATTGAAAATAGGTTGCACCGAAGAGTTTTATGAGAGGACGAGGAAATAAAATATTTACTCACATATATTTCTATTGCCACGGAGCCGCAAAGAAGACGTAATGGAGATAAGCTTCAGGAGTGTCGTCTGAACTCGTCGAGAACTGTTTACTTGAACTATAAACGTACCTCTATCCTGGATAAATAAGACATTTATGCATGTTAAGGTGAATGCTCCAACTAGCCCCCGAAATTCAAATTTTCTTACGTTTTTTGCAATTTGCAGGCCAGTGCTAGGTTGTATATTTATTAAAATATTATTCGCGGCTATAAAAAACGTAAGCAAATTTGAATTTCGTGGGCTACCCTGGAGCATCAGCCTTAAAGAGCTAATTTAATGAAGTCTGCTATGTTTTATTGCATAATTATCAGCCGAGTTATGCCCGACTCGTCACTGTTCCTATTCGCCATCAAAAAACAAAAGATCACGATTCACAAGCCTACTAGCATTTCGCCCGCAACTTCACCCACAAAAATTGTGATAGCTCAGCCAATATGCATGAAATAAATATAATTTATTGCCTTTAAAACCCACGAATAATGTACCTTTCCATCAATGAATTTTTTGTAGAATTTTATAAATAGTTCAGAAGATAACCCCCTACATACAAACTTACAAACAAATTTTACCTCTTTATAATATTAGAATAGATAGATAATGTTCCCACTACTGGGACAGAGGTCTCCAATTTTTTAAAAAGAGCGGGACGTATCCGCGACACGGTACAGTGTGGATTGGCAAATGCAACACGTTTTAAAATTTTTGCTTCCAGGACATGTCGGTGTCTTCATGTGTTTTTTTCCGCAATTATAAGAAGAGTGGTGATGAAATGAACTAGTTAAGTTAGTTACCACCTGGACCACGCCGCTCACAAACATGAACACGATAATATAATCGAACGATATTTTCTAATTAGTATTTCTCAATTCAGCTTTGAATATAACATCGATATTGGCGTATTAATAAGCCAACGAACCGAATAAAACCTACGATTAATTCCATAATTCGGATTAATAGAGCGGTAATAAATTAAAAGCATGTAAACTAGACGACTAGACACTACTGAACTAGTGGAATTAAAGACAAATAGGCGTAAATTAGCATTGAACAAGGTCAAAACAATTATTAGTATTATTCTCGACCAAGGACAAAGACAGGAAGATGATGCTTCTCTTCTAGCTTTTAACCGCAGCTTCACCTGCGTGGAGATCACTGTGCACTGGGTTAAAGAGTTGTTTTTTTTTTCGGATGGGAAATCGTCAAGTGACTCCTCCCGCTCTGGGCGGAGCAGGAGGGAGTGTCAGACTATTACTGACTAAAACCCATCCATGTTCCTTCATCGCCCTTTGTGGTTCGGGGCCACGGTATCTCTTTCGAACAGTTCCGCAACCCCGGCAGGCGAGTTTCCTGTACCTTAAGCGGGGTTATAGAAGTATGAAGAACCGGGTGAAACGAGAAGACATACAAACAAGATATACACTCCGACACAAAACACGACTCAACCTACCAACATCCCGCTTAAAAATACATTCAAAAAGCCCTCTGGTTATGTCAATAAAAATATATAATACTAATATTATTAAGAGGTAACATTTGTTTGTAAGTTTGTATGTAGGGGGTAATCTCCGGAAGTAATAAACCGATTACAAAAATTCTTTCACTATTAGAAAGCTACATTCACCTTGAGTAACATAGGCTATATTTTATACCCGTACTCCCACGGGAACGGGAACTACGCGGGTGAAACCGCGGGACGTCCGCTAGTATATAATATGTTACCTGAATCAATAAGAAATGGAAAAAAAAAACTCCATCTATTCACAAACAAATTAAAAAGTTATTATTGAGCAAATGGCAATATACTACAGTGTCAACGAATATTAAGTAAATCCTTGAAATTCGAAAAAATATGATTTCAGTACCTAATGTTAATATCTCATCATCATCATCAGCCTATAATGTTCCCACTTCTGGGACACGGCCTCCTCTCAATGAGAGGGAATGGGCTATAATCCACCACGCGGGCCCAGTGCGAATTGGTAGATATCATATGTCTTCGAATTTTTGGTACTAGGACATGCCGGTTTCCTTACGATGTTTTCCATCACCGTTTTGAGAGCAGTGGTGATGAAATAAATTACACCAAGTAATGCGCCTGTCTGGGTTCGAACCCACGACTTACTGTTCGTAGGTCGGGGCCGCCACCACTGGGCCACCGCTGCTTGATGTTAATATCTATGTTTTTAAAATAAGTTAGATTAAAAGATACTTAAATGATAAGTCCTCTCCACATATCTTACTTTTCTGTGCCCGACAGGGTCTACGATTGTTTCTATGGAAAATGTTCACTACATAAGCCTACATTGTGGAACGCAATAAAGAATTGAGTATTGTGTAAATGTTTTTCATCCCCCATAGTAAAGGGAGGATTTCCCGACCAAACGGGTGTTATGTCTGTTGGGCCTGATAGTTGATATCAGGTTTTTCTATAAGGTCTTAAGTCGCGAATAACTTTAATAGCGCGATTCAGAAATACGATTAAAAAAAAAACCATCCAAAATCTTTAAATGATCGCTTTTAGCGACAAGACCGCCCATTGTGTCACCCTTTGTAAAATGTTTTACTTTTTGTATCTGTAATTTTGATGGTGTACATAATAAAAAATATTCTATTCTATTCTATGATATTAATTTTTAATTTGTGTCATATAATGGCACTGTAGTACTTTTTGTAGTGCCGCTACAGGGTATGCCAAATTTTATCGAAATCTGTTAAGCTGTTATAACGTGAAGCCGTGACAAACTAATTCACTTTCATATTAGTAAGGATGTTCCATTTATTGTGAAACGGAATATTAATAAGGAAAATGAACTCCTGACCGTTCGATCGACATTCCTTTGAAATGAATCGTCAGTTCCGTAATACGAACGGAACCGAGATTCCCATTGTTCCGCGTAAAATCATGATTTCCCATTATGTCGGACGACATAATCAAGATTGGCGTATTCAATGGGAAATTTATATTTTTGTTTTTGTGGTCGTTCGATGAAATTTTATGAGCAATTGAGTAGAGTAAAACCAGATGTTTATTTTTTATTATACTAGTTTTTATTGAAACTGTAATGATAATATACCAAACAACAACAACAACAGCCCATAACGTCCACTGCTGGACATAAGCCTCTCCCATGATAGGAAGAATTTGCCGTAATCTCCACGCTTGGCAGGCGGATTGGAGATCGCAGTGATGAAAGACTAACAGAAAACGCTGCTGCCCATTCTCAGGTCTACGGAGGCGCAAGGTGTTCTGCCTCAGACATTAGTCGCCTTATACGACACCCGTGAGTGTAATACCACTATACCACTAATAATATACCACTTAAAGTAAATATAATTATTGTTTTACTGAGTAATACTAATAGCAGCCTGTTAGGTAGAGTAGACTATAAAGAACACACGTGTTGATGTAATCTGCGTTTAATTGCGACTGGGCTAAATGCTTACACGGCGGGCGCAGCCGCCTCTACACACATATACGTACACACAGCAAATTAGTTAAGTTTGCAGAGCACACCAATATAATGCTGGTGTGCGTAAAATCAACTGGTGTATTACTTCGCCTCACGTCTCACAATAAGTCAGCAAACACGCGTGTGTGTGGCTAATCTTCGCTAAGATTGGCCGCCGTGATTGAAAACGGTTAGGACTATTTTGTAGGCAAAGAATATTTAGCATAAATTTCACGTTGTTGCTAACTGGACTTGTGGCATAGGTGTATAAGCAATGGCCTGGTAAAACAAATGTCGTAGGATCGAATCCCGCCACCGTCATTGACTTTTTGCATTTTTTAAATTTTTAATTTTTAATTTGTTGTCATTTTGTTGAATTTTTATTTTTCTATTTTAACTGATGATAAGAAAAAATATAGAAGCAAAAATTAAACAATTAGTATAGTAGTAGTAATTAGTATATAGTAGTAATAAGAAATCAACAATATTTAGTTTAGCCTAGGTTTTATTATAATTACAAATTATAAAGTTTTGTGCATGACAAATATTCTAAATCGGACAGGAAATAACGTTATTTTTCATATTCAAGAGAGTAATTTAATTATAATGATATGAATAAACATGTTAGTAAGAAAGATATTAAGATACAGGTATCCTAAATTGTTATCTCACTAACAATAACATCACTCACATAAAACAAATTACCCCTTGATATTTTTATTAATAGCCGATTGGTGCGCCTTTACTATCGGTATGCAACGCGCACACTTGGTAGCATCAGGTTATGTAAAACGTTCAAGTAACCTTCACTGGTATTGCGACCCCCTACCTGCACTAATTCACCAGGACCCATTGATGACATTCATCCCCAAAATCCCAAAGTAAAGTGGCTAGACCTGCATGGAAGATTTTCTTATTTTATTATAGCGTTCACCATCTTTTCGCCACAATATTTTGCGACCGTCTCTGTCCGACTTAAAACATTTTTCATCGCTAAATATAACAAAATTATTGCACCAATCGAAATCCAAATATTATCTTGCGAAGCGTACCCGGTTTTGTCTGTGAATATCTGACAGTAATATTTTCTTGGCTGGCCTACGACATTTCACACCAGCTGCACGCAAGTGGTTCCGTACAGTTTGTAATGCCACGTCATGTTTAGTCGCCGTTAAACGAGTAGTGAAGAAGGGCTCAGCGATATGCGTTGCAACTATATCACGGTGCCGCGCATTGCCATCTGTGTATGCTATGGATTAGCCTTCGGTCCCGGTCGGCAAGGATCAATGCTTCCCGAATCTGCATATCGATGGACCCACAATTGCACAGTCCTTCTCTGTGAACAATAATAAAATATTGTGGATTATATAAACATTATTATTAATCTTCTAAACATATTAATAACATTTTGTTACTTACCGATATCTTTAAACGCCTCGCAATTTCACTAATTGAAACGTTTTGCTCACGCAAAATAATAATCTTAGCTCTTAAAAGTGTAGTTAAGTGATTCATAATGATTAACAAATAAAAGCACTGCTCAAAACACGCAGGGTATAATGTCTAAAAACGTAACGTAAGTCCGATAGTCAATAACATTATGACGATGAACTTAAACTACTAACTTACACATGATTTGTAATTTTTAGAGGGTAGACCTCAAATAAATTCTAACTCAAATATAAAGAAGACTTGCCAGCAATGAATTGAACAAACAAATGTAAAACGTTTCATTAAAACATACAAAAACACCGATGTGTTGGCAGTCGGATTTGAACTTACAGCGCTAGGCGCTGGCGGCGCATGATACTGTTTACCGCACGTTCGACCATTGCGCCACGGAGAAGATTGTTAAGTTGGCTAAATTTATGCTTCATATTCCATGCAGCATCAAGTGACAAGAAATTGCAAGTGTGTGGGTGGACAACGGGTTATTGTAAAGCGCAAACACTAATAAATAGGCGAAGCCAGACAGCCGTTGACTTTACGCACACCAATAACTTTGTTAGTGTGCCCTGCAAACCTAACTAGTTTGCAGTGTGTACATACATATGCAGTAACATAATACCCTACACCCTGTCTAGCAGAGTATGCTCTGTTTGGCCTCGTCTCATACAGATAGGGCATGGAGCATGGGCAGGTTGGCCCTCTGACGAAATCTCCTTCATCAATTCCAGTAATTGAACACACTGGCTAATAAGCTCAAGAAAATGCCTTTTTTTTCGGATGGGAAATCATCAAATGACTTTTCCCGCTCTGGGCGGAGCAGGAGGGAATGTCAGACTTTTACTGACTAAAACCCATCCATGTTCCTTCATCGCCCTATTTATTCCGGTTCCACGGTATCTCTTTAGAACAGTCCCGCAACCCTAGCTCCTGAAAATGCCTTCGTTGCAAAGACCATGATATTATGAAACAAAGTAACATAAAAATGTATTTGGCGTGCGTATGTCCAGATGTATGAATTTGGACGTGTAAAAAGGGGCACATATGGATCGCAGCAGGTGACCTTCTGTGGTTTCTGCCTACCCCCATGGAAAAAAAGCCATGAGTTTATGTGTGTACGGTATTAATATTTTTGCTCTACAGTCAAAATAGTTTCATGCTATGTTTTTTATTTTTTTCGAGAGCTACCGTTATGAAATTGCATGTCATTTAAATTTTCCACGAAACTGAAAGCAATTTTCTGTATGTACACACATTATATTTGTTTCGTTTTATAGTAAACATAAAAAATAGTATTTATAGAGATACAAGCATGGGTAAGTTCATCAACAAACCTGCTAATTGGTTTTAAATTAATTATCATTTTCAAGAGGTGATAAATAAGGCTCCAATTATAATATTATAGTTTATAGAGGCATTTGCATCAACAAACGACGTTTACACATCGTGTTTTATCACGTGGAGTTCTTTTTGTAGTAGGTATGTTTGTTTTTATTTACAATTAAGTTGAGTAAAGTCTAGTCAACCGATGACTGCAATTAACATCAACTTATTCTTTGTTTCATTAATTTATACAACAAAGACCTTTCTCAGGTCAACCTGAGCAAGGTCTGAACTGATCGTTAAGACTCGAGTCTTAACGATCAGTTCGTTGTCTATTACAGGGTGTTAGAGTAAACAAAAGACACACTCAAACGGACTCAGAAAAATGAATAGAAAGAAAAAAAGAAAGAAAATTATATTTATTTAGCACAGGTACATGACGTGCATAAAAAAATGAAAACGGAAACAATAAACATAACAAACATTCCGGGTATTACAAAACGGAACGTTACAAAACGGAACATGAACAAAAAACCGGCCAAGTGCGAGTCGGACTCGCGCACGAAGGGTTCCGTACGGCAAAAAAAAACACGTTTGTTGTATGGGAGCCCCCCTTAAATATTAATTTTATTCTGTTTTTAGTATTTGTTGTTATAGCGGCAACAGAAATACATCATCTGTGAAAATTTGCCTGGTGACAGACAGACGGACAGACGGACAGACAGCGAAGTCTTAGTAATAGGGTTCCGTTTTTACCCTTTGGGTACGGAATCCTAAAAAAAAAGAAAAAAAAATAAAAATATAGTAGTAATAGGTATCTTTTACTATGGTACCATTACTGAATAGTCATCATCTGCCTAGCCTTTTCCCAACTATGTTGGTGATGGCTGCCAGCCATCCTAAGCTAACCGGATGCAACTGTGTACCATTATTTTACATGGAGCGACTGCCTATCCGACCTCCACAACCCAGTTAGTACTGGGTAAAACGATACCCCTTGGTAAGACTGGTTGTCAGACTTTCGGGTCACTTACTATCTGTAACGACTGTCAAAGATCTACAAATGACAGCCAGGACCAACGGCTTAACGTACTTTCCGAGGCACGGAGAAAACTCGTTGCAAAATTGATGGTCACCCTTCCACGGACCAACCTAAGCAAGCGCGGCTTAACCTGAAGATCGATCCAAGCATTGTTCTTATTTAGCCACGAGCTCCTCCTGAAAAATATGTCTTTTAAATATGTTCCTCGCTTAACCTCAAACTTTATGTATCTAGTCTACACCAGTCATTTCTTGCGTCGGCTTAACATAAATTGTATAGCTAATAATTAAACATGTATCCATGTTATTACCTACATGATCCGTGTCAGCACGCTATTTTGTCAACGCTCAAAGAATCACGTACCTAATATTATGATGTAAATGATAAGGTGTCACGCAAACATAACAGGCCAAACATTGTAATTATAAAGTTATCGTAAAACACCAATTATTTTTGATAGGCTTTGTATATGGGTGAGCATGGACTTTGTAAGTTATGATCGTGAAACAGCAATTAATATGAAATGACTGATTTATAATGTCGGTTTAATGGAACAAAGTAGTAAGGTGGTGCGGTCAAACCGAGAGGACTATCTGCGGACTTTAGACTTGATACACGACATAAATTATATTTGAGTACTATACCAGTCAAAGTTCGATGTCCGCAGTCCGGTCCGGAGTCTCTACTTGGTTTGACCGCACTTTTATTGGATATCACATTCTTTTTACAAATACCATAATATGTATTCTTTGTGCTGCCGTTAATAAAATACTGGCTAAAAATAAACATTTTAAAAACAAATTCTAAAATCAAAGTATTCAATTGTTATCACTCGACTCATTTATTTTCGATTTCTTTTGTTTTTTTTGAGAATCTCATTTTGTTCCACGAAATGAATTTCTCTCCGATTAAATTACCCTATCAAAATCAAATATTACCAAAAATAATCCCGAAATCCTAACCCAATTTAGATTCGTTTTCCGAACTAAAAAAAAAACGTTTTAACCTTAAATGGAATGTCAAATGCTACATATCAAAGGTGTTTCACGGTCCGCAAGTCACACGTCGAACCTACCCCACTAGCTTGTAACCTGAACCTTGTTCAACCCAAACCAAGGTCTATTTTTGCACTGAAACTTACCTTTTAATACGTTTGAAATAACTTTTTTGGTAAAAAAAAAAGTGAAAAAAGCGAAACGGTTTCGTGCGTTCTGCAAATTGTTTGACAGTGGTTGTAACTGGACTATTGCATTTAATTATTGCTTCATATCGTTTGTTGTTTGTAAAATTCTGTTAGTAATTGGCAGGCCGTGTGGATTGTCGCAATTATCTGATGTTGTAATAACCAGAGATTTTACTACCTGGGTGTATTATTGAATCAAATGTACAGTCGTGGTCTTTTCCGCCTGATCAGTTTTTTTTTTTTTCACTTAAATCATGCGGAGGCGCCAAGCCAGGCCCCCTTAAACTTTAGGCCTATAAGGAATGCGTCAATTTTGGCACGCAAAATAACAATAACTCTCGTTTGGCGTGCGTCGTCAGTGGGCTCGGCCAATCGGTATCTTTTCATTCATTATTTCTATACAAAGTCAACGGGGTGGGGCTAGAGAGCGTTTCTATGTTGTAAGTGCAAACAAAAATGAGCTTAGTGGTGATCAGGCAGGAATGTCCCCGATAGTACTTTTATATAAGAAATGTAATATTAAGTTGATAGTGGAAGAATGCTTTACACAAATACTTGCACAATAAACAATCTAGGCTAACTTAAGGAACTTTAGAGCCGTTGTAAAAGACGTAATTACAATGCTGATACTGTTAGCCTGCGTTAGCCTACTGCCTGGCAAAGAGTTCTCCCCATGACTTTCAGTTGTTTCCATCCAGGACTAATGTGGATCACTGGTAGTTGGTTTTGTACAGCTCATCCCACCATCTTCTACGAGGTCCCTAGAAGAACGCTTTGTACAAGTACAGTACTATGTACGTATGTTTAGTACATTGTAGATATTTTTTTTATTGGACAAGCCCGCCACACTATTCCCAAGCGACTGTAACTCCTGAAAGCCAGAATCAACAGTGGCGACCAGAGCCGAGACAATGATGCTCGACGAAGTCCCAAAGAATGAATTTAACTGCTTATGATCCCTTATTGAAATTAATCAGAAAAGTATAGCGCAGGAGTAGGAGAAAACCGTAATTTCCACTTCCCTCCATATCAGCAGGAGACAGGAAACAATGTAGTTTAACACTTATGAGTCGTTTTAAAAGACGTGATTACAATACCAGCCATAATCTACGAGGTCTGTCGCGTCTGATAACAATAATAATTCAATAAAAAACTGAACATAATCGTGTCAAATCTTTGCATAATCAACTTATGAAAGTCCGTTAGAAAATTCTCCATCTCAACAATTCACCCTGAAAGCATTATCTTCAGAAACGCGAGGAAAACATTATTAAATAAAACACCATTTTGTGCAAAGTATACCTATAAGTTGCAGCTCATTGTCCACAAATAACATTTTCCCTTCTGCAGATCTCAAATTAAACTTATAACCTCTCTCACCACAATCGGGTAAAACCGTTACATAATTCGGTGTACCAAATTCAGATATTCCAAGGACTATTCACAAAGGGAAACGGTAAGTGGTTCGCTGAGACACTGTAACTTTAAATTCAACCTTGACATTATAGCAGTAAAGTAGGATTTGCCTTGACGGGGTATATTGACCCAAGGTTTGTCTATTTTCATCTCATACAGTATATTACACGAGAAATGCACTGTAAAAATCGATTTGGAATATCTCAGCTCCTAATTTATGAGTAAATTGAATTCAATGTATGATACGGACGATTTTGATGGTCGCCGAACAGTATTTGATAATAGTTATTTATGATACTAGTGCGGTAATCTGGTTTTTACAAACGAGTAGACGATCTTGGATTTTCTTTTTGACATCATTTTCGTTATCAGCGACCCCAAAAACCACGAAAACGACACCCATGAAGAAAAAACCGAAAATTTCCGTCGGCGTCATCTTGGATTTTCATTTTGACTTCATTAAAAAGAAACCGTAAAGAATACGCACGGTGCTATACAGCGGGGTATGCGGTAAAATAGGTACTTAGGTGAGAGTAAATATTTTACCGCACGTTTCGTTGTATGGTGCGTAATTTTTAACTTTCGAACAATGTATACAGGCTCCGTAAATGCAGTTTCTGAGCAAATGTGGTGAAAAATCTATAACTTTTTCTTTATCGTGTGGTTTGTGCCGAACCTGATGTCAGAGTTTAATGGCCATAGGGGCCTCTGACTTGGCTTTACATGCCGTCGACAAATATCTCTCAGACATGCTGGATTCCTCACGATGTTTTTCTTCACCGAAGCAAGTGATAATTTTACAATACGCACAATTAATCCAAAAAATCAGAGGTGCATCGTCTTGGGTTTGAACTTGAGACCTATGGGTTGTCAGTCCGATGGTCACACCACCAGGCTATTACTGCTTATAATAATAAAATAATAATAAAAACGTTTATTCATCTCCACAAGTTACATTGTTATATAATTATCTATAACCATCTGTACTTATATTAGAAAGAGGTTTGTAAGTGTTAATGTAAATGTTAATCTCTGAAACTACACATCCGATTAAAACATAAAATCTTTCATAGATGTTAAACTACATCGAGGAGCTCGTGGCTAAATAATAACAGCCGTTCGGGTCGATCTTTTTAGATTAAGCCGTGCTAGCCTAGGTTGGTCTGTGGATGGGTGACCACCCATTACATACCGAGTTTCCTCCGTGACTTGGAGAGCACGTTAAGCAGTTGGTCCCGGCTGTCATTTGTGATCTTTGACAGTCGTTATAGGTAGTCAGTGGCCCAAAAAGTCTGACAACCAGGCTTACCAAGGGGTATCGTATTATCCGGTACTAATTGGGTTGTGAAGGTAGGCAGTCGCTCCATGTAAAATACTGGTATTCAGCTGCTTCCGGTGAGACTGGAAGCCGACCCCAATAAAAGAAAGATGATGAGATGTTAAACTACACTATTGACGAGTGCCATAGAAAATGTTTTTCACACGGTATACAAATAAGTTCGCAGCATAAAACCCAGGGTTTTTTAGCTGTCATGCTATTTTCTCGGTCCAAGAGTTTATTCACGGTAATTGGTAGTGCGCTCATTAGCAGCATTAAAGTTTTTGTGGAGTACTGTGACAACTTCGGTGCAGTTTTTTTTTTCTGGAAAGTTAGTTCATTGGAGTATGACATCTACCTCTGTTGAATTACGTGATGAAAACTTTGCAAAAACTGTGAAGTAGATTTTAATTGGACTGAATTCTAGTTAGTCTATTCGATGATAAAATATTATTCTGAATAGGCTAGTTTCCACCATCAATTAATTGCAAATCTATTTATTCCGTCAGTTAGAGTGTCGGAAAATAATGGACACGTATTTTTTGTTTTTGTAAATCAATGAATATTGACAAAGTTAGAACGCATCAAAACTCGGGAGTAGGGACTCGTGACGTCACAACGCACGTAAAATTATAGCATGGCGTGACGTATTGAGAATTTTAAAAGCGTCGTATCTTCGTCAATTTTGTGTGTCAATTTTTTTTTTAATGTAACTGACGGACTAAGTCTATTTTTTCAGGACACAAGCCTATTGTATTTAGGGATGCCAGATGTCCGGTTTTCGACCGGATAATCCGGTTTTCTTTATGCTTGTCCGGTTACAAAATTCTTGGTAAACCGGACAACAGATTGTCCGGTAAGATAAAAATCGTTCATTATTTCTAGCGAACAGCGCGAGTGTGTCGTAGGACCAATTAATTGAGTTGTGGTCAATATCTCCATGGAAGCAGCAAACTCCTCCTGAAGGCATTTACGAAGAACTAGCTGCACTCCAAAGTGTTTTCTCTTCACTGGAAGGGAATTCGCTTAATATGTGGTGCAAATTTTTTAACAACGAAGCAGCGGTATCTTCAGCGTCATGGGAAATGTATGGACCGATGAAAGAAACCGTCTCGCCGTGTGTAAGTGAATTGTGGGTTTTCTTTAATATAAATGTTAGTTGCACTGAATTTAAAGATGCCATCTCAGGCAATAAGACTTTATTAAAAGCAGTCAGGTCGAGTTCTAAATATATAAAAAAGTAGAAAGGCGTTTAGTAAGTAAGTTTCCAGTACACAAAGTACATTTATCTATTAAGAAATAAAAAAAAATAAAACTTGTCCGGTTTTTTCTTTGAACACATCTGGCATCCCTAATTGTATTGCATGCTAAACGATGGCTTGTGTTAAGTCAAAAATGATGTTGTGGTGCGAACTTGAACGACTGGTCTCCCCAAGAGGGAGCACCTTCCAGGTTTCTGAGCATTCCTCTTTATCAATACTTCTGTTCTAGATGTCATGTTAGTAGTCACCCTCTTTTCAGTCATATCATCTTTACATTTTGTAACAAATATGCACAAAAACTAGTTAAGCCAACATAGAACTACCATGCTGCCGAAACACTACATTGTAATATTCAACGCGCGAATTGAAAAACACAATTTGTTATAAGTTTGGATAAAAAAAAAGAACTTTTCACACTGGTCATGTCTGAATATTTCGCCGGCATTTTGTAAAACAGAGTTGTTTTATTATTTCCGTCTAGTGTCTGTTTGTTTGCACAGTTTTGTGTTTGGTATTTTTATTAACATTCTGGTATTGGTGTCATGTTTGAAAATGTTTCACGTTATTTAGAAGCCTTGTTGATTTGCATCCTTTATCCATATTTGAAATTTTAACAGTTGGGGTTTATTCATAATGAATAAACCCCAACTAAATGAACACTGTTTAAAGTTAAATCATGATTTGCGACTGTTTAACCATGCATTTTTTTATATTTAAACATCTCACAAACCAGAGTTTATGAACAAAAGCCATTATTTTTATAATGACTATGATTTTTTTTTCTAAATTTATAACATTAAAATGAAGTTGATGCCCAGTGTAAAAGCTCATTGCAACCTTTTTGTAACTATAGTTACGTTTGGGAAAAAATGGATACTGCCCGGACTACCACCAACTAAAATAACAGGGTTTATCAGATTTACTACCATCAGTTCTCAGTGAGAGAAACTCCTTTGCTTAACCTGTAATTTAAACGGTATCACCTAACTACTAAAATGAAATAAAATCGTACTAGGAATTAAGCAACGAAACAATAAGTATATTATAATATTGTTTTGTTACTTGATAGTTGTTAGATTGTTAAGCAAATCCCAAAAAAAGCAGTTAATTTCCAATCGCTCAATTACGTGTGACACCAAACGAAAACAATATGACAAATCTTAATTACGAAATTGTCGCAAACATAAATGGGACACAACGATTATCTCATGATCAAATTACACGCTCAGCATCTTAATTAAAACATTTTAATTAATACAATTTTCCCAGTTTATTAATTAAAAGCAACCGGTTGTGTAAGAATTGATCTCACTCGTGAAGGGTTCCGTGCCTTATTTTGGTACGAATCGAGTGATACGGCCATTTATAATATTCTGAACGTTAGAGGGCGCGTTTGCATATCAGGCAAAATTATGCTGTTTCTCGGTACATTTTATGGCATAACCAAACAAAATTCAATATAACTAATAACTACCTCGTATAGATTGGTTCTTCATCTTCAAATGCAAGGTACTAGATCATCGAAAATTTTAGTGTTTTATAATGTAAAATCGATCCGTCGTTGCCATTTTTTTACAAAATTAACGATACCGGTTGAGTTTAAGTACATTTTTGTGCTATTATTAACATATTTTATTATTTCTAAAAATACTATTTGTTGGCAAACATATTCAATTCTTAATACTAGGATTTTTTTTTAATCTAAATGCTTTATATAGTCGCAGAAAAAATAAAAACCAAAACTTATTTTTTCACATTTTATGCTCTTCTGGATGAACCTTAATCGATTGCATTAGGGGTTATTTTATTTTTGATACCCGTCTTGATTTATTGCACAAACATTTTGAATGAAACTTTAGTCTGCGCGCGACCGCCTTCGAGAGTGGACACGTATCGCCTGTTTAGAGCGCCTCGAGTTGAAAAAGATCGCTGTACAAACACAAAATATTCGATAAACTAAATTTGATACTTAACAAGGTAAGATTTTTATGTTTTATTTCGCTATAAAAAGTGTAAGCAATTTTAAGTTTATTATATTTATTTGTACAAATTTCATCAATTTAGAGCATAATTTTTATTGTTAAAAGTATATTTTTAATAGTTTGTTTAACTTAAAACGATCATTTGACAACTGACTTCACACCTATCAAAGAAGGGGATGTGACGTCACGTCCGGAGTAGTGTTGGAATATTCACGGTTGTTGATCACTAGTCAGTTGTCAAATGGTCGTAGAGGAAGCAAGTCGTGCTGCTCCATCGCGAGTGTTAATGATTGCGGCTTATAGCTATTTTGTTGTGAAGTGCTATTAAAGGATTTTGAAATGTGAAATAATGGACTTTATTTTGTGAAACGCTCCCGCAAAACGAAGAGGATAACAAATCAGAATTGGGATATCGCACGCTCCAGGTGAAAATATTTATTATGTATTACGTTTGATTTAATTGCTGAAACTGCATGTTTTATAACGAATATTCTTTGTTATTTTTCTTTATGAGTGTTAAGGACATAGAGCTGAGATGGGACTTGGGTTCGATTCCCAGATGAGGCTGTAAAAATATTGTGTCCTGTTAAGAACATTATTTAATATCAGTCCAAAATATTTACCCAGCTAGGTATTGACGATATAATACTAGACATTTTTTTTTTGTTTGTCTTTCATTTTCTTCCTATACCGTTGCTGGTGATAATTTTTTTGAACTTTCACCATGTCTGAGGGCATTAAGTATTAGTAGAACTTTTACCGTATTTTGGTTCATCGACGATCAAACAGCAACAAAATAGCAAAATCTATTGTGATCGCACTCCGGCGTGCGGTCTGATCGTTGAAGAGATAATATGATAAGATTGAAGACCTTCATGCCTGATTAAATGTAATACTTAGCCATATTCAATTATAATTGCCATTATCTATTACCTACCTACGCAGTCTTGGCAACGTTTTTGTCCGAAGTTATCATTACCTTCCAGGATAATGGATAAAAATCACCGGGCTCCCACGGCCGCAACCGTGTGAGACAGCCGTAGTCGCGCAGCCGCAGCCGTGATGTGAGACAGCCGGCGTTGCGCAGCCGTAGCCGTGTGAGACAGCCGGAGTTGCGCAGCCGTAGCCGTGTGAGACAGCCGGCGTCGCGCAGCCGTAGCCGTGTGAGACAGCCGGCGCGGCGTCGCGCAGCCGTAGCCGAGTGAAACAACTGACGTTCCACAACCGCAGCCGTAGCCGTGAAAGACAACTGGCGTCTCACAGCCGTGGCCGTTCGGAACGGCTGAATTCTTGCCATCAGAGGCAGTTTCGATCACCACGTGAGTCCACCGATATGCTCAATACTTTTAGGGAATAAATTCAAGCAGTCAAAGATACCCAGTTATGAATATTATCCCTGAGTACGATTCGTCAAAGCGGATTCAATCTAATCTACAGTTGGTCCGAATGACAAACCATTCACTATGCCTTACCAAAACTAGTAGGGCTAGCCCAATGGTAGTATCAGGGTTTACCCAACCTTTTGTTTACGTGGCCAGAGTGGCAAACAAAATTTAAAACCGCCTTCCATAGTGATGAAAACTACGGCGTATTATTGTACGATATGCTAGAAAAACGCGTCAAATTCGGGGATCCACCTAAGGAATATTTTTATGATAAAACGATTTTACTGAATCGATGCATAATAACCGGTAAGAATGCTGTAGACTGTATTTTATTAGGAACTAGCTGACGTCCCGCGGTTTCACCCGCGTAGTTCCCGTTCCCGTGGGAGTACGGGAATAAAATAAATATAGCCTATAGCACTCACGAATAATGTAACTTTCTACCAGTGAAACAATTTTTTAAATTGGTTCATAACTTTCGGAGATTACCCCCTACATACAAAGTTACAAACAAATTTTACCTCTTTATAATATTAGTATAGATAGAAGATAGGTATATTAGGACGAGGGCTAAAGCAGCTCAATTTGCCGATCCAGATAAATTGGCCACTGGCCCACTTCAAAAGTATTCAATGACGTTAACCGTTTAAATAATACCTACTAAAAAAATAAAATAAAATAACTTTTATTTCGGACAAGCAACATCCATAGGAGGTTAGTAAAAAGAAACTTATAAACTATGTTAGTTACAGCTTATTATTTATAACACACACATTAAAGACACTCAAAATGATTTAGGTCAAAAACAAACTTTGAGATAAAAAAATGCTTTAATTGCGGAGAGGTAGGTCATCCAGTTTATATATTTATTGGACTAAACCCTTAAAGAAATGCGAGAAATATACGAAGTTAAGTCATGACACTCCGAATGTAGGCTAAAGAAAGTTATTGTTAATGGCGTTAAATTACAATGTTATTTAGATTTTGTTAGCCAATGTACAATGATTATATTATCTAATGACCAAAATATCACTCCAGCGTGGTCTACAGATAATCTGCCAGTTCTAAGAGACTTTGATAACTCGGTTGTCTCTGCAGTTGGTAAATGTAATTCAAAAATTGAGATTGATGACGTATCGGCTTATGCATGTGTTTTTGTAGTACCTGCAGATAATTGTTTAAGCATTCCTTTACTAGTTGGGCATTCCTTTACGGAGCAAGATCATATAATTTAAATTATACATAAAACTTCGTCAGAGTTAAAACATGTGTCGAATTGCAATCATACCCGTCGTTAAACTATATTATTATTTTCTAAAGATATAAATAAAATACAGAATTTAACTAAGATTTTCATTTATTCGAAACTTAAATATCATGGGGATGTTTATATAGAACGTAGCCTTAGGCAAGAGCCAGGAAAAGAATACGAAATTTTGGGTGGAGTTTTAAATCTAGTAGATGGTGTTGGATGCGTAATAATCAGAAATTTGAGTGCAGCGGATTTTCAATTACCACGTAAAACGACCAATATTGATGTTTTATAATCCGTCGAATAAAAAAAAAAAGTTACATGTATACAGATGCTTCAAAAATTGGTGTTACAGGTATTTTATTGCAACGTCCAGATTCCAATTCCCCATTTCATACCGTCGCATATTTTAGTCGACAAACTTCTCTTGAAGAAGCATATTTCACATCGTATGATTTGGAGACGTTGGCAGTAATAGCTTGTCTTCAGCGATTTAGAGTTTATCTTTTAGGCATACCTTTTACAATAGTAAAAAAGTAGATTGTAATTCGTTGAGAGCTACTTTTGAAAAACGCGACATACTCCCAAGGGTGGCTAGGTGGTGGAACATCTTCCAAGAGTACGATTTATAGTTATTTATCGCCCGTGTAAGCCCATGTCATACGTCGACGCTTTAAATAGGAACCCGATAAGTGAAAATTTTATTGAGGCATATTACATTATATTGGATTTCACCAGTTCAACAAAAGATTCGGAAATACAGCGTATTATACCTATAAATTCTTCAAGACAAAGATTCTAATAAATTAGTAGACAATATCTGTAAAAAGTTTTCTATTTATTTTTCCATTTTCAGTGGTTTCCAAACAAGTCGCCATGAGTTTATTTTACATAATTAACAACACATATCATGGTAATAGGCTTATCCCCAATAAATGGAACTTAACATTTGTTTAATTACAACGGTTGTATTCCAACCAATTAATGTAACTAGAACTAAAGTAAGAGAACAAAATTAAAATATACAAAATAACAAAGTAAAGGTTCACACACAACATTCATAAATTCCTCTCACAATACGTCTGACATCTCTTAAATCTTTGTCCATTCATCAGCAAACATACCTAACTTTCGAAGTCTGGGTGTATTGTACACGTCTGCGTACCCCCTCAGAGCATACAGGCGTGATGTTACGTCATAATGTTGTATAAACAATAAACATCCAAGCGATTGCAGTAATCACGACAGATTTGCCGTCTATTTTTGAAGAGTTATATTGTATATCTCCAAAGGCCAAAAAAAAAAAAAAAAAAAAAAAAAAAAACAACGTACACACGAACATTATTCATTCATTCTAATATATTCATTATTTGAAGTCGGTTAAAGAGGCATTTTGTACAAAAATAGCGAAGATGGCGGCAAATGGGTAGGGTACCAAAGGGAGTAAAGTTGCATATTTAAAAATCAAATCATTACGATATTGGTCATTTCAGTTTCGTCAAGAGTTATGATTAAATTTAACGTTCGTACTGGTTCCCTAAAATGAGAAAATTCATAAAAAAAAAATATATGTAGAGTCATGTTTAGAATGCTCGAACACCAAAATTTAAAGCTAAGCGATCAGGTAAGCTACATCCTATTGAAAAGGTACCACAACCATTTCATACTTTATATAAATATATATAATTATATATAAATCGCCTGTAAAAAAAAATACAAAATCGGCCAAGTCAGTTAAAACCCCAAACGTGTTGCCAGATGTTAATCTGATAGAGGTACTTCGTTTACTTCTAAGAATTTTAAAGAGTTTGTCAATGGATTCGGCATAAAACACATTCTCAATGCTGTTGCAACACCTAGAGCCAATGGGCAAATTTAAAGATACAACCGAACAGTTTTAGCCGCTCTCATTGCTAGCAATTTGGGTAAACCTAAAAATGTGACGAGAAAATTTCTGAAATTCAATAGAGACTTAATAAAACCACAAGGGTATAGGGAAAACACCAGCCGAAGCACTGTTTGGTATTTGATTAACGGGTAAATCAGATCCTTTATTAAATTCCGAAATTGTATCTGATAGAGATGTAGATGTTCAAAACACCGAAACTATAAGAGAACAAATAAAATACATATAAACAAAAGTCAGCAAAAGCAAAAAGAACGATATTACAAAAACAAAAAGATTGTACATTATAAAGTTGGAGTTTTAGTAATGATAGAAAGAAATGTGCCATCTACCAGGTAAAGTAAAAAAAAAAACTAGTAGCTAAGTTAAAAGGTCCATATCGAATAATTAAAGTGCTAGGGAATGATAGATACGAAGTTAAAAATAAACCAATATCACAAAAGAATAATTGACCTTTTAAAAGTGTATTCTCAGGAATAAAATTCATCCGTTGTTAGTTTATATCCAACATCAACATTTCTGATGAGGAAATCGTGACCGCCGATTAGACTGTAATACCTTACTCATCTTTATTATTTTGATCTCTGTTTATGATAGTGTGAACATTATTTAGTATATGAGGATATGAAGGAGGCCTCAATACTGCATGTTTATTCAACATAATATATGAAAATATGACTGAGGTATATTACCACTGTTTAATATATAATTATCAGTATATGAGGATATGATGAGGAGGCCTCAATACTATATTTTATGCTTAGAGGTATATGAGGATGTGATGAGGAGGCCTCAATACCATATTTTATGCTTAGGGGTATATGAGGATGTGATAAGGAGGCCTCAATACCATATTTTATGCTTAGGGGTATATGAGGATGTGATAAGGAGGCCTCAATACCATATTTTATGCTTAGAGGTATATGAGGATGTGATGAGGAGGCCTCAATACTATATTTTATGCTTAGAGGTATATGAGGATGTGATGAGGAGGCCTCAATACCATATTTTATGCTTAGGGGTATATGAGGATGTGATGAGAAGGCCTCAATACCATATTTTATGCTTAGGGGTATACGAGGATGTGATGAGGAGGCCTCAATACCATATTTTATGCTTAGGGGTATATGAGGATGTGATAAGGAGGCCTCAATACCATATTTTATGCTTAGGGGTATATGAGGATGTGATAAGGAGGCCTCAATACCATATTTTATGCTTAGGGGTATATGAGGATGTGATAAGGAGGCCTCAATACCATATTTTATGCTTAGGGGTATATGAGGATGTGATAAGGAGGCCTCAATACCATATTTTATGCTTAGGGGTATATGAGGATGTGATAAGGAGGCCTCGATACCATATTTTATGCTTAGGGGTATATGAGGATATGATAAGGAGGCCTCAATACCATATTTTATACTTAGGGGTATATGAGGATGTGATAAGGAGGCCTCAATACCATATTTTATGCTTAGAGGTATATGAGGATGTGATGAGGAGGCCTCAATACTATATTTTATGCTTAGAGGTATATGAGGATGTGATGAGGAGGCCTCAATACCATATTTTATGCTTAGTAGGTATATGAGGATGTGATGAGGAGGCCTCAATACCACATTTTGTTTAGTTTATGAGGATGTGAAGGAGACCTCAATACTATGTCATAATTATTATTAATTATATGAGGATATGAAGGAGGCCTCGATACTAAAATTTTAGTGTAATTATGATTTTGAAAAATTTATTAAATTGATACATGTGATGATGAATACTTGATTTCTTTTAAAACAAATAATAATAAAAAATAAGGAAATATTGCTGTAAGGTTTTTTTTAAGAACTATTTTGACGAGTTAATTATTATTTCTATGTTTCCCGAGACGTGAAAACATCAGGAAGGCCGATTGTAAGCAATTTTAAGTTTATTATATTTATTTGTACAAATTTCATCAATTTAGAGCATAATTTTTATTGTTAAAAGTATATTTTTAATAGTTTGTTTAACTTAAAACGATCATTTGACAACTGACTTCACACCTATCAAAGAAGGGGATGTGACGTCACGTCCGGAGTAGTGTTGGAATATTCACGGTTGTTGATCACTAGTCAGTTGTCAAATGGTCGTAGAGGAAGCAAGTCGTGCTGCTCCATCGCGAGTGTTAATGATTGCGGCTTATAGCTATTTTGTTGTGAAGTGCTATTAAAGGATTTTGAAATGTGAAATAATGGACTTTATTTTGTGAAACGCTCCCGCAAAACGAAGAGGATAACAAAAGTATGTAAGCAGGGTTTCTAAAAGCCTATTTGTCCTGGACTTGGAGTGACCTGAAGGTGTACTTCGGTGACTGCTACTGAAACTCCTTGACGTGTCGTACTAGGTGAGCCGAGTTGGGGCTCGTTTTGTTAGTTATGATGAGACCTTACCCCCGGACTTGATGAAGTGACCTGCAGGTGTATTTCGGTGACTGCTACTGGAACTCTTCGACGTGTTGTACTAGGTGAGCCGAGTTTGGGCTCGTTTTGTTAGTTATGATGAGACCTTACCCCCGGACTTGATGAAGTGACCTGCAGGTGTATTTCGGTGACTGCTACTAGAACTCTTCGACGTGTTGTACTAGGCGAGCCGAGTTTGGGCTCGTTTTGTTAGTTATGATGAGACCTAACCTCTGGAATAGATGGAGTAACCTGAAGGTGTACTTCGGTGACTGCTACTGGAACTCCTTGACGTGTGGTACTAGGTGAGCCGAGTTTGGGCTCGTTTTGATAGTTACGAGAGACCTTACCTCCGGACTTGATGAAGTGACCTGCAGGTGTATTTCGGTGACTGCTACTGGAACTCCTTGACGTGTTGTACTAGGTGAGCCGAGTTTGGGCTCGTTTTGTTAGTTATGATGAGACCTTACCTCCGGACTTGATCGAGTGACCTGAAGGTTTACTTCGGTAACTGCTATTAGTATGAATACTACTTGTTTGTAATTGAGTGAATATTGTGTAAGTTTCATTACTTGACTTCTGTTTTAGATGCCGAGGTACAGGACATTTGGCAAAAGCTCTCGTAAAAGAGTTTGTGCTAGTATTCTTAACTTAAAAAAAGGAAGACGGTTAGTACCTATACGTCATCGACTGACCTATCGACGACCACGACCGACCTATATGTCATCTGACAATGAAAGGGTGCTCTCTGAAGCTCATGAAAGGAATAATAAGTTAAAAATGGAAATGGCTCAGTTATATACTCAATTCACTGATGCCATAGAAGACCGGGATAGGCTCCAAGTCATTGTGGACGGGTTCAGCCAGTGTAGCACAGAGTATGAACAAACTCTCAGTCACAAACATCAGTTACAACAACAGCTACATGAGGCCAGAAGTCAAATATCAGAACTCGAGACAACCAATCACAACATCACAGCCTCATTGAACCAAAGTCTGTTCAGTGAATTGGTGCCTATTGCTCCGTCAATGCTTTCTAATACGTGCCAACCTTACACTATAGATCTGACAGGTGATGACGAACTAAATTCAATTAAATCAGTGCGAGTAATGACTAGTAAGAATAAACTAAAAAAATATATTAAAATAAACAAATACATTGTTAAAACTAAGAAAATGGTAAAAAAGCAAAAGTTTTTCATTAAAAATGTAAAACTAAATAGGGAAAGATTGAACCTTCTAAAACAATTAGATATGTATTCTTTAAATTTAGATAAAAGTAAAAGGAAGTACCAAATTGACACAGAGAACTTGCAGTGTGAAATTGACCACCTACAACGGAAATTAACTTTACTCAATACTAAATATTCAGCCTCTGAAAACCAAATGAGGGAATATGTATTGGCTATGAATGAGCTGGTAAGTACAGAAACTAACTACTGTGAGCATTGTCCACCACCATCCGTAGAACCCACACCGGCCCATTCATTGTCTCATAGTGATACAACCATACCGCAGTCCTGTGTTAGTTTACCTTTAGAAATTAATAATTGTTCAGCCAAACAGATTGTCAACAAAGAAATTGTAATTTTCTCTGATGAAATTGGAAAGGATTTAGGCCACTTGTTGACAAATAAATATCCGGGACATTCTATTATGAACTTTTGTATGCCTGGTTGTTCCTTATATGACATCATGAGGAAAATTATTAATTACAACTTCAACCAGGATTCTAAACTTATAATATTTGTTGGTAATAGGGGTACTGTGAATAAAGGAGAATTACTCCAATATTATAGATCATTATGTGACCTGAGTTTAAGAAAAATTGTAATGTTCACATTTCCATATAGTAAAAGTTTGCCACAGGAAGAAAATTACTTTAGATATAATATTAATAAAACATTGCATAATCTGTCATTTAATAGTAATGTATTTAATTTAATTGACATTAACAATTATATTGGTGAAAATTTTTATTTGACAAAAGATAGATATCTTGTAGACAGGTGCTATCTTTCAAACTATTGGAAAAGACAGGTAGCTGAGTCGCTATCATACTTTTTTTCTATTACAGCCAAGAATTTGGCTGATCAAGTTGCCTCTGTTGAACAATGCAATACTCAATTAAATCACTGTGCCAATAGTTTGATCATAATGAATGAATCAGTCAATCATTTAAATTAGAAAATGGGACAACAGAGGCGACCTCTTGCAATATTGTAAGGAAGCCAGATAATAAATCAGGCGAATGTTTTGAGAGTTTTAATAGTATCAACCTGGTTCATCAAAATATTCAAGGATTTTTGAACAAAGAATTAGAAGTAGAACTATTCCTGAATTATAACAATATAGATATTCTTTGTGTAACGGAGCATTGGCTCAAATGTCATCAATTAATTTTCAATTTTAGTAATCACCAGGTTGGTAGCTCATTCAGCAGGGTAAATGCTATACATGGCGGCGCATTAATCTTAGTAAATAATCATCTTAAATTTAAAGACCGCAAGGATATTGTCAGCCTATCTGTTGAGCGAACAGTTGAAATAGCCTGTATAGAATTGGAGCAGTTTATTATATTAAGTGTGTATAGACCTCCTTCAGGGTTGTATGATTGTTTTGAAAAGGTAATGGATGAAGTGTTGCATAAAATCTGTAGTTCTAAAAAGTCAGTAATCATTTGTGGTGATTTTAATATTAATTTGTTAGAAAATTCTGGGTTATGTACAAAAATTATAAGCCTTTTTCAGTCATACAATCTTGAAAACAAATTTCTCGAGCCTACCAGAATAACCCCAACTAGTGCCACTTGCCTAGATAATATTTACACTGATATTATACCCACCCAAAAAGCAATTATTAACTTAATAGATTCAGATCATTGTGGGCAATTGATCACAATTCCTAATGTAAACAAGACAGTCACTAAAAAGGATATCATTATTAATCCAAAAAGTAAAAATCGCCTGGCAACTTTTAAAACTAAACTTTTATCTAAACTACCACTTTTGTCAGTTAATGATGATCCAAATCAACAATATAACGATTTTTTCAGTATGTATTGCACACAATTTGAAAACACATTTGTCCCTAAGACAATATCTGTAAATAATAACGCTTCTTTCAACGACTGGGCCACCATTGGTATTCATAAGAGTCGAAAACGACTTTATGAGCTGTATGAAGAGCGGACTTATAAAAACACTGTAGAATTTAATTTGTATGTTAAGAATTACTCTAAATTATTTAAAAAAGTTTGTTTCATAGCAAAGTCACGTTACTTGAGTTCAAAAATTAAAAATAGTAGTAATGTAATTAAAATGACATGGAACATTATTAATAGCGAAACGGGAAAGTCTTGCAACCGAAATAGTGACTACAGCCTTGCTATTGGCGATAATATTTTGAATTCAGACACTCAAGTTGCCACAGCCTTTGAAAATTTCTTTGCGGATATTCCCGTATCGACTACTAAATCTCTAAACTCGTCAGCTGCTGCTGCCGAGTCTTTACTTAGGGCAAACGTTTCAGTCTGTGATTCCGAATTTAATTTTCAATATGTCACCTGTAAAGATATAATTAAAACTTTTCACACCTTAAATGTTAAAAAGACCGCCGATCTATGGGGTCATTCTGTGGACGTTGCTAAATCCATTATAAACATTGTAGCTCCTTCATTAGCTGTAATATTTAACGATTGTATTGACCATGGTGAGTTTCCTGATTTAATGAAATATAGTAAAATAATACCATTGTTTAAATCAGGTAGTACATCAGACCCCACTAATTATAGACCCATTTCAGTACTACCCACCTTTAGTAAAATTTTTGAAAAATTAATTTTGGCACAAATGCAAAGTTTTTTCAATAAACATAAGTTATTGCATACAAAACAGTTCGGTTTCACAAGGGGTCGTTCAACTACTGATGCCGGTGTTGAACTTTTAGGACACATTTATAATGCCTGGGAGGACAAATGCGATGCTTTGGGCGTTTTTTGCGATTTATCTAAAGCTTTCGATTGCGTTCTTCATGAAACATTAATCAGGAAACTACACCACTACGGAATCCGTAACGCCTCTCTGGAACTTCTTATTTCATATTTGAGTAATAGGATTCAGAGAGTTGATGTTAACGGGAAGAGATCTCCCGGATCCGTAGTAAGAATGGGGGTACCACAGGGCTCAATTCTTGGTCCATTTTTGTTTCTTATTTACATAAATGACTTGCCTCACCTCATAAAGGATAATCATGACATAGTATTGTTTGCAGACGACACTTCTCTTTTATTTAAACTCAAACGTCAGCAGTTAGTTACGGATGATGTTAATAGCGCCCTGGCAAAAGTCGTTAACTGGTTTAATGTTAATAACCTACTCCTAAATGAGAAAAAAACTAAATGTATTAAGTTTACGATACCCCATGTAAGACAAGTGGAAACTACTGTACTAATTAAGGATGAAGAGTTGAAACCGGAAGATAGCACAGTGTTTCTAGGCATAACTTTGGATGCCAAGCTTCAGTGGGGCCCGCATATAGACAAATTATCAAAAAAACTTAGCTCTGCAGCATACGCCGTTAGAAGAATTCGTGAGTTAACTGATTTAGAGACAGCCCGTTTAGTTTACTTTAGTTATTTCCATGGCGTGATGTCGTACGGTATTCTCTTGTGGGGCAATGCCGCCGATATTCAGACAATATTTGTTTTGCAAAAAAGGGCAATTCGTTCAATTTATAAATTAAGTCCCAGATACTCCCTCAGACAAAAATTTAAAGAGATTAATGTTCTTACTGTGCCTTCTCAATTTATTTATGAAAACCTTTTGTACGCACACAAAAATATTAATTTGTTTAAAAAATACAGTGATATCCACAACATAAATACGAGGAACAAACACAAATTTGTTGTTCCTGCAACGAGGCTCAAAAAAATAGGGGGTACGTTCAGATGCCAATGTATACGTTTTTACAATAAACTTCCAAGCCCAATTCAAGCACTAAGCCTAAATAAATTCAAATCGTTTATAAAACGGAAGCTGTGCCTGAAAGCCTACTATCATGTTAATCACTATCTCGAAGATAAAAAGGCTTGGGATTAAGCTGCTCCAATGAAATTTGCTCTGTGAATGTCGAAGCTTCGGACTTCGCTTGTTTATTATTTATTCCTTTCTTATCCTTTTTTATTTTTTTTTCCTTTTATATTTTTTTCCTTTTTTAAACAATCTGACATTTAATGTTTTGACATGTATTTTATTATTTTTTATACACTCCGACATTTAATGTTTTGACATGTATTTTATTATTTTTTACTTTTTTATTATTTTATTTGACATTTACTGATTTGACATGAATACTTATTTTGTTAAGTGTTCTACTTTTTTTTATCATCATTGTGACTTAATGATTTTTGTGATTTTTATTTACATTCTTTTGAATAGAACTTGTTATGAATTTTATATGATTATTGTGAATGTGGGGACCATGTCACATTTATATTTTTTTGTTTATTTTTTTCCCACAACTGTCTGGCAGTTTGAGTACTCTAAGCGACCTACCCAAATGTCCTTTCTTTGGTATTGTTCGTCGTTTCGTTGAGCTCCTTGAGTTATAAGTCGAGCTACACGTTAACTGACAAATGCTTGCACTGACTGGACAGGTCCACTCAAATCTGTATGGTTCTTTCTTCAAAAGACCATCTCAGACACTAATCTGCATAGTCCTCATGTGAATTGAGCAAGATTGTCTGGACTTTAAAAGAGACTATGACCTCTGAGTTTGTTTCGGCTGTTTCTTCTCAGAGTAGTCAGGTACGAAACACCGGCCCCATCTAGTTTAAAAAAATGACGTGTAAAAGTGTTTGTAAAAACCTACTTGCAAAATAAACATCATTTATCATTTATCATTTATATGTTTATTGAAGCGTCAAAATCATAATTGGGAACTATTATTATCATTACTTATTTTTTTACAGAGTTTCTAAAGGTAGTTGCAGCCCTCGTGATACAGAAGGATGTGATCAAACGAGTACTTCTAAAGAAAACAATTCGGAGACGTCTTATGTATGTTATTAATAATACATTTGTAATGTATTTCTCTTTATTACTTTATTTTTCTCAACTATTAACAAGCCTAAAAATGTTTTTTTTTGTTTTTAGAACTCCATAAATGAAGAAATAAAACCGGTCCAGGTTTTAGGAAGAAGGATCATAGAAGTGGATTATTTTATGAAACAACTGCAAGAAATTGGAAATCATAATTCGATGTTTAATTGTAATTTAATTTCTGTGAAACTATTAAATGAAAAAAGAGTTGGACTCAACTCTACTTTTAATATGAAGTGCCAAATGTGTTGTTGGTTATTCCGTGGACTACTTTTTCTTTAACAGTGACATCTGTCTAGAATCTGTACTACCAGGGTTTATATTGGGGCATAATACGAACTCCATGATGTGTATTAGGCACATACCAAATTGGCAACATCATTGTTGTAATTATTTCCAACACTGGCCCTTGAACCAATATAAACTCATTTATATCACATTACACACATTGAACACAATAAATAAGTTAAGCATAGACACATCCGCTGTCTAAAAATAATAAAACATTACAACAGCAAAATCATAGCAAAAGTATAAATTTATCAAAGTATCCGTCACATAGAAACAATAAATATTCAAAAAACTATGTGCTACGGATCTAAAACAAATTATACTTCTGCAAGTATATCTTACCTACTGCTTAGAACCATTATGTCATTTAATTAAAAGATAGAAATAAACGACATACAAACTTATCGTGTTTTTCCTTTGCCAACGGTTTCGTTAAAACGTCGGCCACCATTTTATTTTCAAAATTTATTCGTGTGTGGTGCTAAATTCGTGCTGAAATCTTCCAACCATTCAGAAAATAAAATGGATGTAAATGAAGAGATCGTGGCTGGTATAATGATAATTGGTGCTGGGGTTACGCAGCTTAATACTATGCTGTGTCATATAAATATGCCACCAATGTCTGTACGATTGTACCAATCTAAACACGACACAATAAGTCGATGGTGGAAAAAAACTGCGCAGCACTATATGGCCGAAGCTGGTAAAGAAGAAAAGGATCATGCTTTATCTATTGGGAGCTCAAATGGAGATGGAATAGCATTGATACCTGTAACGGGTGATGCATGTTGGTCTAAGCGTTCTTATGGAACTAATTATAGTGCATCTTCTGGAGTTGGTGCAATCGTAGGAATGCACTCAAAAAAAGTTCTATACTACGGAGTGAAGAATAAGGTCTGCAATATATGTTCACGAGCACAAACAAAAGGAGCACACCCACAGAAACATACTTGCTTCAAAAAAATTATTGGTCCTTCTACTGCGATGGAAGCTGTTATAATAACAGAGGGCTTTAAAAATTCTTTAGATATGCATGGTCTTATTTACAACCAGTACGTTGCAGATGGTGATTCTAGCACATATGCCAGTATTCAGAATGCAAGGCTATATGTAAACGTAACAGTGGGCAAGATAGAATGCAAAAATCATCTATTAAGAAATTACTGCAAGGGCCTACTATCAGTTTCTAACAATACTGCTTACCACATAAGGGCCAGAAAAATTCTAAAGGAAAATTATTTGCGGATACGTTGGGGCATTGATAGCAGCGTCAAATATTGGACTAGTAAGGACATTAGTTTCGAAGAAAAAGTCAAATGCATAAAAAATGACATACTGAATGGTCCCTACCATATCTTCGGTGATCACTCCAAATGCGCATCGTATTTTTGTACCCATGATATTAAAAAACGCAATGTGAATTTGGTACCTGAACTGACAGCATACGGCGTATTTCAAAAAGTTGAAGATTTGGCCCAACGTCTTTCAAAGCATGCCTACAGTTTTGTGTACAATGAAACGAATAGCAAAGTTTCAATGCACGAGTTGCAAAGTTTGTTGGAGGTAAAAGAGTAAACTTTTCCCAGCGGGGCTCCTATCTTGCTCGATGTGCTGCAGCCGTTGTTTCATACAACACAGGTGTCCTGCAGTCGGCTGTACACAAATTTATTTTTGACACAGAAGCTAATCCCGAAGTTGTCCACTTAGAAGAAATACGGCACAAACTAAATCAAACAAGACTGGAGAGAAAAATTAAAAAGGAAAAAAAAATATAAGGCCGACATTATCGAAACAAGATGCTTACTATGGCGAAAATTGCCAAAAAGTTGACATGAATGAAGAAGAATACAAAGAGGCGAAATTAAAATTTTTGAATGCATTGGAACTTTCGGAGGTCGAAAAAATCAGTTTAGAGAAAGACACCATATTACAAAGTGGAAGTCCGTTATTCGCGACAGTCTGCAAACGTCGCCCAACAACTGAATGTGGTCCACTTATTAGACAAATACTATATGGAAAAGATCTGAGTAATGTGCCGTCCATAAAACATGGCAGAAGTAACGAAGAGGCTGCAATTCGAGACTTAGAAAAGGCTTTGAATACCCGGATAGAACAGTGCGGGTTATTCATAGACCAAGAATTTCCCTTTCTAGGAGCAACACCAGATTGAAAATGTGAGCTTGGCATTATTGAAATTAAATGCCCATCTTCGGCATATATGAGATGGAACCAGACGACGCCATCAAACTTAAAAAAGTTAATTTTTGGTTGCCTACGGCAAATAATACATTCGTGGTAAATAAAAAACATAAATGGTATTACCAAGTTCAAGGACAGCTGCGCATTACTAGACAAGACACTTGTGTGTTTGCTATTTGGACAGGCCCTGGGAAAATAAAGTACCAGTGCATAGAAAAAGATCCACAATTTTGGAAGGAGAAAATGGAAACATATTTAATTAGATTTTTCAAAAACTGTCTCCTGCCAGAATTGATTGACCCAAGACAGGCAAGAAATATGGAGCTGAGAGCACATTCTTCACATATTCAAAAAAATATTCTCACAATAAAAAATTGAAAACGTTTGATTTGTTGTTTTAATAATCACGAAAATACCTACACCTTCAGGTCACTCCATCAAGTCCGGAGGTTAGGTCTCATCATGACTAACAAAACGAGCCCAAACTCGGCTCAACTAGTACAACACGTCAAGGAGTTCCAGTAGCAGTCACCGAAGTACACCTGCAGGTCACTTCATCAAGTCCGGAGGTAAGGTCTCATCGTAACTATCAAAACGAGCCCAAACTCGGCTCACCTAGTACAACACGTCAAGGACTTCCAGTAGCAGTCACCGAAGTACACCTTCAGGTCATTCCATCAGGTCCGGAGGTAAGATCTCATCATGACTAACAAAACAAGCCCAAACTCTCCTCACCTAGTACAACACGTCGAGAAGTTCCAGTAGCAGTCACCGAAGTACACCTTCAGGTGACTCCATCAAGTCCGGAGGTAAGATCTCATCATAACTAACAAAACAAGCCCAAACTCTCCTCACCTAGTACAACACGTCGAGAACTTCCAGTAGCAGTCACCGAAGTACACCTTCAGGTGACTCCATCAAGTCAGGAGGTAAGGTCTCATCATGACTAACAAAACAACCCCAAACTCGGCTCGCCTAGTACAACACGTCGAAGAGTTCTAGTAGCAGTCACCGAAATACACCTGCAGGTCACTTCATCAAGTCCGGAGGTAAGGTCTCATCATAACTAAATAAATGAGCCCAAACTCGGCTCGCCTAGTACAACACGTCAAGGAGTTCCAGAAGGAGTCACCAAAGTACACCTTCAGGTCACTCCATCAGGTCCGGAGGTAGTTCGTAAAAAAATAAACAGCAAAAAAAAAAAATTTTTGGTACCATCATAATTTTATTAAAAAGAAATACGTAAAAATAATGAATCATTCAAAGTATCAAAATATGTTCACTTGACTACTATTCTCGCAGTTAGTCGTGCGTACACTTGTGTGTATGCCCCGTGTCAATGTAGTAGTTCGATTCTGTACCTATCAATTTTGCAAACGCGTCCTTAAACAAGCTAAAATCTAATCATTTACCATCTGCATTTGTATACGTAGGTAAAGTTGAAGTTTCGTTGTTATTTATTTGTAACTAGCAGACGTCACGTGGTTTCACCCGCGTAGTTCCCGTTCCCGTGGGATTACGGGAATAAAATATAGCCTATAGCACTCACGAATAATGTAGCTTTCTACCAGTGAAACAATTTTTAAAATTGGTTCATTACTTCCGGAGATTACCCCTACATACAAACTTACAAACAAACCTCTTTATAATATTAGTATAGATTAGCAGACGTCACGCGGTTTCACTCGCGTAGTTCCCGTTCCCGTGGGAGTACGGAAATAAAATATAACCTTTGTTACTCAGGGTGAATGTAGCTTTCTAATGGTGAAAGAATTTTTGAAATCGGCGCATTAGTTTTTGAGTTTATTCATTACAAACATACACACACATACAAAAATACCAATCTTTCTTCTTTATAATATTATTGTAGATTAGTGCAGAGTGTAGTATTTATAAGTAGTTACGCATTTGTTTGAATACATTTCTGTCAAACATTGGTACAATGCAAAGATCTTTTAATAACAACGGGTATTCTTGGTGAGCATTCATAAAATGTTATCGAAAAAACAAGCGAATAAACTTTCGCATGTCAAATACATAGTTTGTCTGCATTAACAGTTACTTCAGAAATCATTTGAGGTACAGATGTGCGGACTCCTAAAAATAGCCACCGAAGTCCGTTTACACTTATTTAGCCTCAGTTTCACGTTTCAATAAGGCAGAGGCGAGAGAGTTAACGGAAACATTTTTTCCATGGAAAAAGTTACTTTATTTAAGTTGCTTTCATAAGTATTCTGTTTTTTTTTTTTCAAAATGCATTCCTGTTTCCTAGAACTCGTTAGTCTAATGCTGAACGGTTCTGTATTCGTTCCCCAGGTCGAGACCTGATAGAGTCCAGATTTGAACGTCGGATGATAGCAATAAGCTCGCATCTTATTACATGGAACTTACGCATAACTGGTAAAATGTGGGTCTAATAATCCAGCCAAACACATCTGCTTACCATCATTATCTGCCTATAGACTAGACTTTTTTCAACTATGTCAATGTCCTTAAAATGTGTACGGGATATCTTCGAAATGTTGGGAGCTCAAAAATAATCAATAATCACGGAAGATATCCCGTAAGTGACATTTGTAGTATAGTTATGAACCGTGAAAGCTTATAACAGTATTGTGTTAATATCGGCTTTCAGTTTATTCGGATGCAGCTAATTACCAGTATTTTACACGGAGCGACTGCCTATCTGACCAACACTATCCAGTTACATATCATAACATTACGCCTGTAATCCCCAAAGAGTTAGGCAGAGGTATACCTAATAGTACAGCTAGTTTATAATGGAAAAACTCAATAACACTTTACCCGACCCGGGAATCGAACCCAGGACCTCACGCTCTCATAGTGGCGATCGGCGGCGGCGACCTCTCGCGTCCGGACCTGGTTCAATCCGTGGTCCGGAGCGAGACGGAATGGGGCGCCGTCACCTCCTTCTGCGAAACAGTCACGCTGCGAAGGAGGTAGCGAAACGTGAGAGGGAGAGAACCTCACGTCCCAGCCGCCGCGGGAGACGCACCGGGCGTCGGGGGCCATGTGGTGCCTGTGGACGGTGAGCTATGGGCCACCAAGCTACTCGACCAACGAGGCATTCTCAGTTAGTACTGAGTAATACGATACCATGGGGTACGCGTCTTGGTTGTCAGACTTTCGGGCCATTGACTACTTAACAACAGCTTAACGTGATTTTTGAGGTACAGAAGAAACTCGGTATGAAATTAACGGTCACCCATCCACACAGACCAACATTGACAAACGCTAGTTAACCTTGAAGATCGACCAGTACCACGGTTATTAAACAGCACGTTTGCCTACCACTGCGTATAATCAGCGTGATAAACAAATAAGACAACACTAGATTAACAAGCTTGGCATGCTGACAAGCCTGTAAAAATCAGAGCGTATTCAAACCGATATGCCTGCAAAAGGAAGGCTGCTTAATCAAGTGTCAATCACCAATGAATACAGTTCACTGCTACGCCTTTGAGCCTACAGTTCTCGTTTTGTACCACAGGTGGCGCTCGCTATCACCTTTCATAGTTCATTAGACACGATAGAAAATACAGACTAGAATATTCTTGTAGTAACCCCTTCTCTTGCCTATGTAAATGTCAGCATGGGAGTATTGGGAGGGCTCGTGGCTAAACCATTGTAGCAATAACAGCCACACGCGATAATATTCAAGGTTAAGCAATGTTTGCCGAGATAGGGCCGTGGATGGGTGACCGTTCATATCAAATCAAATAAATAAATAAAATAAAAATAAAAAAGCCTTTTATTTCTTGCCAGTTAAATAAATAAATTAAAATTATACAAGATTACATTGTTAGATTTCATTATAACATTATTATTATTCGATTTTATTGTAGTTCGGTACATTATAATAATAAAGACTTAACATTTTTTTTTTCTTTTTTATTATTATATTTTCAAATCACAACAACAACAGCCCATAAAGTCCACTGCTGGACATAAGCCTCTCCCATGATGGGAGGAATTTACCGTAATCTCCACGCTTGGCAGGCGGATTGGAGATCGCAGTGATGAAAGGCTAACAGAAAACGCTGCTGCCCATTCTCTGGTCTACGGAGGCGCAAGGTGTTCTGCCTCAGACATTAGTCGCCTTATACGACACCCCTGAGTGTAAGGGGTTGGTACTATTCTACACTGCCAGATACCACACGGCTAATCAAAACGGCTTTTCAAATCAAATCAAATAAAATACTTTATTTCTTTGCAAACATGGGTATACAAATTGGTACATAGATGTTGTAATAGAAGTTAGTTCTCTATATTCTGCCGTCACATGGGCATGCAAATCATAATCAAATTAAGTAATATAATTTAAATAACAATTAATTAGAGTATTATTTTAGTTCCATTTTAAAAATTAATGCCAAATCATTTAAATCACAATAAAATATCCTATTATTACACCAAATGTTACGAAAGGTAAAGGTAAATAAAAAATAGCCAATAGGTTATTTTTTATTTAAATTGATTGGTCTAAACGAATTCTGTAAATACACGAAAAAATCACCGTGCTATCACGTGTGAGTCGTGAGGTATACTTACTGAATAGAATCCAGCGAGAGGACATTCTACGCAGTGCCCCGCCCCGATGCAAATTCAAGGTCTTAGCAGCGAGCTGACTATATACGTTAAATAATGACACTAAATTTATGTTTCTACGATGAATAGTTTTGTAGTTAATAATGTCTGACGATATAACCCAATTCGTTACGCCAATTCATTACGGTCCGGTTTCCTGACATGGTACCCCGTGTCTGGTACTGATTTTAAAGACGTTACACGTCAAAAAGTTAGTAGAAATGATTGAAATGTTCTGAATTATGGCGACTTAAACAAAATAAGGGTAGCGTAGCACCCCTTAGTGACTGTAGTTCATCTTTTATCAATGTACCTACCCTAAGTGAACCTAGCGTTAGCCTGTTCGAGGTAATACTGAGATTCACTAAAGAGATTATACCCAAAGTATTTTCGAACGACCTGTCCGTAGCGTCAGGTCAGGTTACTCCTATATTTGAGGGTCTTCGCAAGCCATTAGGTCATCATGTGGGCAAAACTATACATTATTGGAGAACATTAGAGCTTATTCCTTAGTCTATTGAAGCATAAGTAACTAAAAACCAAAAAAACACACACTATGTAAACTAACTAGATATAGTTGGTTGGTTATGATTATAAGTTTTTAAATTCCCGTTTTCAGTATTAATAAAATTGTTCTCGTGGTTATAAGATGAACAAATCAAGTATCTTAACTTGGTTCACGAGGTTGTCGACATGTGGGAGGTGGACTCAGCAATCATTGTGCCGATAGTCGTATCAGCCGATGGCTTAATTGCCAAGAGCCTTCATCAATACCTGAGGAGGCTCTCGTTAGACAGCTGGATCAAGGGCTTGGTTCAGAAAGCGGTACTCCTGGACACGGCTCGTATTGTTAGGAGGTTCCTCTCTCTGAAGCCCTGACCACCGCGCCGGTAGCTTGGACCCCGTTCCCGATACCGGTGGGCTACAATTTTTTTAATATTTTAAATGTTTTTTATATTGTTTTTTGTAAGGAATAATAAATGTAATTAATTTGTAAAGAAATAAATAAAGGAAATATTCTCGTAGTTATGACTTTTGGCTTACATAATTATTGTATTCCTGCCCCAATCTCAATTTATATAAGGCCAGCGCAGTATTTTATCCCCGTCTATACTTTTCATCGTCATCTCAGCAATCACCTTGTTTTTGGCTATTTCCTCTTTCAAGCAGTCCATCCATCCATCTTTGGCTAACATCATGTAGTTTTTTAAACATACTTTAGTGACTAGAAATCTATACCTAGCTCCGATAGTTATACTGTGTATACTTTCTGTGGAAAGTATACACAGTATAACTATCGGAGCGAGATTCGATCCATGAGACACGAAGTACAGACTTATCTGCATGAAAAAGATCCCACTTGAGTACTATACTATGAAACAGGAAAGACTGTTCAAGCGTTCATAGACTATTCTTCTCCAACACACAACACGTTCTCAAGTGCTGCAATACATGTGAAAAACAAGTTAATAGAACTCCCAGAACGACCTCCACTGGGAAATAAACCAATTTTTTATCCACAATGCAACCTTCACAAAGAAAAGAATACCAGCAGAAAACTCCAATTTTCGAAGTACGTCAATATTACCAAATTTTCTTTTGCGTAAAACTGTTAAGCTGCAGATCCCTATTTCTTTAAAAATAGAGATGGTATTGGCTTGGTGTTTGGTTTGATATTTTCTGTTTAAGTTGGGTTAGAGCTACGATGAGTCAAACGGAAGTGAATTCGCACAATAGCCGATGAGAGCTGTAGAAAGTAGAAAGGGTTTTTATGCGTTTTTTCTTTTAGTTTTTGCTAACAATTGAAAAATTTTCCAATGCACCTTCATTATAACGCTCTGGCTATGAAGTTTCGCGATTTTTCCTAATGCCCAATTATTTACCTGGTTCTCTGGATAACATTTTTCAAGAAGCTTATTTTACAAAAGTAAGTATGCATGTTTCCTTTACGTTACAATTCCTCACTCTAAGACCAAATAAAACTTAATACGATCTCTAAAACAACAGTGAATAAGGTTTCAGGTACCTAAATGTTCTTATGTACGTAACTGTATTCTAGTTCCACTGAAAACCTAACTGCGCTTAGAATATTCTGGAAATCTCACGAAGAGACTGTCTTCGAAAGCTAGATAGATATTTTTATTCATTGAATTTATATTGAAATTGAAGAATACCTATCTGTTCAATTGTCTCTGGTTCTGATTCAATCGCACACTGCTTCGAAGATCTTTTGGTACTTGAATGACTAACAGCTCGGCGTGGATGATAAAATAAATAATATTAAACATTAGTTCTTTGGACCTTGTACGAGTACTTTTATAAAAAGTTTATGCTGAAATTTTAAGATGATTGAAATATTCTTAATCCATCAAGCAATGTTGGAAGCAGCCTAGCCTATTATTTTCTTTTATGTTAAAAAACCAGATGGGACGACTGCCTATCTGACCATCACAATCCATTTATTTGGTAACATGATACATTTTGGTAACATTAGTTGTCAGTTTTTCGAAGTTCAGACCGTAACGACTATCTACGGCCTACAATTTTTTGTTCAGAAACTGTTTTCGCAGAAATTTTGAATTTAAAAGAATCCCATTGTTTGTTACCTTCTCAACCAACGTGAATGTACGATAGCGTATCGTGTTTCTGAAACCCAGAAGTCTTGCCAATTATACGTTTATCTCAGTCTAGTTGTCTTCCAGTCACAAGTTAACATGTTTTATCGGTTCAGTCTCATTTAAAATGTATTTTGTTTTTAAATCGATTAAAATCTAGCAATATATATAATGGTATAGCAATAATGGTCGAGTAGTAGAAGGGTCTTGTAGTCGAGTACAATTTAGACAATAAGGTAGAACGAAGTTTATAGTGTTTAGATTTTCATGGGAATTTTTTATTGAGTTCCTAGAGGAGTGGAGAAGAATGTTAAAAAAAAAACATTTCGTCATTCGCGACTTTTTTTTTTAAATTCCTTTGGCTTATTATTTTTTCGTTCATAAATAACTTTAAATTCGACGAATTCATTATTGTAGCGCAATAGTGTGACCTGAGTGCATCCATTAAACGCTAATTAGGTCTGTTTCTTCGTTAATTGATGTCGATGTAAAGCATATTTCAAGTATTTATGGAAATTTCCTATTTTCTGCAATTATTTCTAAATTATCGATTTTTTTTAACTTTCTTCTCCACTTCTCTAGGAACCCAATCCAAAAAGTCCCATGACAATCCGACTACTATAAGTTTATAGTGGTCGGATTTTCATGGGACTGACGACGGATTTTCATGGGCGGAACGAAACTTCGTTCCGCCTTTTAAGTAATTTTTGTCACATTAAGTAACAATAAACAGATAGGCGGAGTTACTTTCACATTTAAAATTTTAGTACATATGAATAGTAAAACGGTAATAATACAAACCAAATCAAAGCAGTTCTAATTGATTTGGTTATTAGTTTGATACAACAATTATACCAAAATTACTAGATCCATGCATTCAATTCCCATCAAAAACTAATACAATAATGCTGAACATCAAATCCTGACCAGTTTCGCTTCACGACCATCCGTCATTGTCACCAGTACTAACTCCATCCTACTCACACTTGATGTAGGAGCTAATGATGCTGTCCCTCTCACACGTCATCTAAAAGTTATTAACTACCCGTGCATTCCCTAATATGCGGCAGTCAATCTAATTTGGTGCTTTGTGAAACAGGGACATGGTTACACACTAACGAGGTACTTGCATTTAGAGAGGAATTGGTAAACTGGCCAAAACAGTGTTTTTTAAAAGAGATTGTCAAGCTTTTATTTTTTATGTTATTATTATAAAAAAATGTTATTTTGTATGCCATTAATAACAAAACATGCAGATCTATCTGTTATTTTAAGACCTTGCACATATTATTTGATGTATACTCATGTTTTTACAATAAATATATATTCTATTCTATTCTTTTATCCTGGCATTAGGATGCTGAAGCGTATCAACCTCCTCGCGGTCGAAAGCGTAGGTAAAAGTCAGTACCCACTTAAAAAAATATGAAGATTATAATCATATTCCTTAACATGATGTAGCAATTTAGCAAAATAATGATAAAGACGATTTTATGAAAAATATACTTTTGAAAACTGTAGACATTGTAAATGCAACTTGCCATGCAACTATGACTGTTTTATGCAACACACTTATTCGTAAAACTATTCCAAGAAGGTTTTTAGATACATGAGCCTTCGTGGTTTTCCGTAAAGCCCGTTCCAAACGAAACAGACCGCGGTATCGTGAAACCACACATTTGTATGTAGATATGTACGTACATTACTTAATTAAAACTTAATAGGCTTGCATCTTAAGAACAGAAATACTAAATACCAACAACGACATCACGCATGTGATCCCCAAAGAGATGTACCGATAGGATACCCGCATTATAAAAAAAAAAAAAAAAAAAAAAAATATTCAAAAAATGTATGGTAAAAGTTTACAGTTTTTCTTAAATCTATGTCAAGTTCACCCATGCTTTGAGCCTGAACTAGGTAATCCTGTGTTTCAGGCGATTTGAGGTAACATTAATTGATTAAATAATCATATATCATTATATTAAATTATTGGTACCAATGTAAAAAGGTATATAAAAATTATACTATTTTAACTTAGCTAATTTAAAACTAACAATAATATGGACTATATTTACTTTAGCACAAGTAATAACTTCTCTGTATCTTCATAGGACATAGTTTGAAGAGTTTCCTTAAGGATTTTCTTGCAGTTATTGTGATTTAAGGGGTAGATGCTTCCTTTTTCATTCAGCCTGTTATAGAGTAGCGGTCCGAGGTACATATAAAACTTGGCTGTGAAAGCATGTTTTGTACTTTTTTGAGGGCAAACTATATCTTTCCGTCTTTTTTTAGTGAAATCAGTGCTGTATGGAAGTGCTGCGTGTTGTTTTAGTACAGTGCTCATAATAAATAACTGTCGAACTGTTAGTACTTCACAAGATTTATACAGGAGGTTAGTGGGGAAAAGGAAAGGGCGGCAAGTAGCCACCTTGAGAATAGCTCTTTGAGCTCTTTCAATGGGCAATAACAGAGTTTTACTCGTCCCACCCCATGAAGTGATGCAATAAGTCAGAATTGACTGACCATTGCACCAGCTATGAGACTACAAGCAGATAGACTTTGAGCTGCGTCTGAGAAAAACCAATAACTCTTAAAATCAAATTCCTGATCTGATAATAAAACCTAATACTTCATGCTTAGCAGAAAAGCATGCTACCACTAGACCAACAAGGCAGACAATCATCATCATCATCATTTCAGCCGAAAGACGTCCACTGCTGGACATAGGCCTCCCCCAAGGGGGGTTTTTGCCATAATCGCCACGCTTGGCAGGCAGGTTGGCGATCGCAGTACGGTTGTTACAAAAGCACAGAGAACGCTGCTGCCCATTCTCTGGTAAGTCCCTTAGTCGCCTCTTACGACACCCACGGGAAGATATGGGATGGTGCTATTCTTTGCGTCCGACACCATACAATCAGAAAGAAATCCATCAGTCAGGCAGACAATCTCAGAAAATATATTGACAAGAAAAAAATGGTGACCAACTACACCCATCAATCAAGCGAATCGCTCACTTGCCAAGAGTTTTGGTTATGTTTATTTTTCTTTTGGTAATTTATTGGGTGACCATGTTCGTCATTGTCGTATTCGAAAAGCTGGTTTAAATAATTAAAAAAAAAAAACAAATATTTGCTTCATACCTGGAAGTTCTTCAAAAAAACATTGGAAATTTTCATAAAAGCTATATGACAAACATGAAATTGCAATGAAAGACCAAATCGTACTTACGTTACATTTTACCGCATGAACCAAGCATCTATACATAATGTATCTATCTGTTTATGGCAACACAAAGTTAGTTTTAGTTTTTTTACTCTATGGTCAACAATCAAAATTGTCTATGTATCTCTCTTCCGTTTGCCATTGAACGTGCGTGGTGTCTGTACTCATATCAGTGAAAATTAAAGTGTTTTTGTTACCAAGCAAGTTGTTTAAATCGATAGTCAAGATACCAGAAAATATACAGTCCACACGATCACATCGAAGGTAGCCTCCGACATTAGGCCTACGAGTTTATACTGAGGTGAAGCCGTCCACATTGGTCCCACGAGTCGGATATCTTGACACGACGACAACGACGACGACGACGACGACTAGAGGTACGAGGAAACATTAGTGGCTTCATTGGTCCATCAAGCAAGTTCCAATCCTACGATTCGTCATCAGCGATTCAGCTATTTGCTGCGAGAACGCTCATCATCACTGCGAGTAAGCACGTACGTACAGCAAGCCCACGTGACGCAACAAAAGGCGGCAAAGGCAGAGCATACGGATTTCAGCATATACTTGCGATTATATCAAGTATCGATTGCTGCGAGAAGAATAGTAAGATCCGTACTTCAAGAATCCGACATACATTTTCATTTTCAAGAATCAAGAAATTCCAATAAATCGAAAGAAGAATCGATCGGCCATTTTCTGAATCATCTGCGACTTCTACGAGTGCGAGAGGGATAGAACAGCGGCGTCATCATTCAAAAATTGGCGCGCGGTGAATTCGACCAATTGCAACGCAGCGAGCTACGGTCAGCGAGGCACCGGTCGGCTCTCATTGGTGCAAAGTGCGGTTAGGTTGGTACAACCGGAGAACGTTGTGCGGTGAATGAGTGAACAACAAAGTGCACGGCTGGCGGCCATATTTTCTAAGGACCATAGCTTAGCGTCATCTGAGTTGAAGTTATAAATTGTTTTTACATTTTTACTGCAATTTTGAGTTATTTTATTGTCATACAGTGTCTCAATTTAGTTTGGAAAAATGGATGATGGGATAAAGAAGTTGCGAGTGTGCAGGGGATACTCTAAAGGTACAATCACCAGGTTATATACTTTTGTAGCCGAGTCAAACGAATTAAATGTAAGCTCAGTGGAAGCGCTGATAACTCTAAGGGACAGATTACTAGCTGCTTTTGAAGAGTACGAAAATTATAACAAAGATATCTTGGCATTAGATTCGTCAGACATAGAAAATGTAGTGGACATGGAAAATAAGTATTTCCATTGTCTGACGCTTCTAAATGAAAATATTAAGTCAAAAAGTACAAACAAGGGAGGGAAAACCTCGGAGTCAGGTAATAGTGTCATTTCTAGAACTAAATTACCCCATATCAATATACCTAATTTTACAGGAAAATATTCGGAATACGTAAACTTTATAGAGATATTCAAATCTGTAATCCATAACGACCCATGTTTAGACAACGTCCAAAAGCTCTATTATCTGCGATCATTCCTCCAGGGCCCACCTTATGATTTAATTAGTAATCTTCCTCTTGTCAGTGAAAGTTATGACAATGCATTGCAGTTGTTAAACAAGCGATTTTATAACAAATATAAGATTGTAAATGAGCATGTAAACACTCTCTTAGACTTGGACAAGCTTACCAAGTTCCCTAATGCTAATGAGATTAGGAATTTTGTTTCTGTAGTGAGGCAGACACTAAGTGCTCTGCACAACTTGAAGGCAGCGGTGGAGGCTTGGGACCCTATTCTACTGGGCATCTTGGTGCGTAAGCTGGACCTCTACAGCTCCCGGTCCTATCAACTGGAGCGAGACCAAGAGCAGGACCCTACGGTTGAGGATTTTTTGGCATATTTGGATAAGCGTGCCCTCGCTCTAGAGAACACGGATGTCCGGACAGAGGCAGCAGAAGGAGGAAAGCGACAGGGTGCAGCCATGTCGTCAGCCAAGAATAAGGTAGCTTTAGCAGCAACAATTGGTTGTTGCTGCTGACTGCGATGGAGTGCATATATTGTAAGTGCCCAGATCATAAATTATACTCATGTCCAAAGTTTAAATTACAGCCTAGTAAAGAGAGAATCTCCTTTGCAAAAGAAAAAAGTTTATGCAACATATGTTTAAATTCACACCCTGGCAAATGTAAATTCCACTTTAGGTGTGGGCAGTGCAAGAAAACTCATCACACACTGCTGCATCTCGATGAAGAAGGTGGTCCAGGCCCAGTGGTCCTCCTATCTGGAGACCCTGCTAATAATATTCTAATTCCTACAGCACGGGTAAAGGTGTTTGCAAAAGATGGACGAGAAGTTCATATAAAGTGCATACTAGACTCAGGTTCTCAGGTATCGCTGATCACTACAAGAGCAGTGAAGGTCTTAGGATATACTCCTAAGCGAAAAGATATTAACCTCATTGGTGTGACAGAGAGCCAGAGCAGAGTCAGCTATTGCATTCCTTTAAAAGTAAACTCTTTAATATCCCAATTTAACACTCTAGTTAACTGTCATGTAGTAGATAAAATCACTTGTAACTTGCCTCAATCACCAGTCAGCTTAGAAGGCATACAAATCCCTGCTGGTGTCACTTTGGCAGATACAACCTTTAACCAACCTTCAGAAATAAATATGCTAATCGGTGCTGATATCTTTTTCCAGGTCCTCCTGCCGCTTGAGGAATCTCAGCGCTTGCATGCATCCAGTCACCTAGGCGACCAGCAGCAATCTTCATATCCAGGCATCATAAACACGAAGTTTGGCCATGTCATTGCCGGAGCAATGGCATCTAACATCATACAAAATCAGGTTGTATCTCTAATATGTACTAAGTGCGAAACAGACGTGAGTGACAGTGTCAGGAAGCTTTGGGAGGTGGAGAGCGTTCCGGAGTTACTAGTAGAAAGGGATTCAGAGCAAAACTTAGCTGAAAGTATGTTTATAAATTCAGTAAAACTTGAAAATAAAAAATTCACTGTTGACTTACCTTTGAAGCTAGAAACCTGCAAAATAAATGAGACTCTAGGGAATTCATTTGACCTAGCCTTACACAGGTTTCTCAGTCTAGAAAAAAGACTGCGAAGCAACATTAACTTACTTACTGATTATAAAAAGTTCATAGGTGAATACATAGAGCTCGGTCATGGGCACTTTGTCGACATTAATTCTTACAATTTTTATGAAGATCCAATTTATTTTATGCCACATCATGCGGTAATAAACGAGCAAAGCAAAAGTACTCGTACCAGAGTTGTGTATGATGCTTCAATGAAAACCAGTAAAAGGATCTCATTGAATGATATTTTGTTGAATGGACCTACAGTGCAGAAAGAATTATTTGATATTGTTTTGTTATTTCGATTTGGAGAATTCACTTTAAGTTCAGATATTAAGAAGATGTTCCGAAATATTCTGGTGAACCCGGAACACACTTCACTCCAAAACATTCTATGGCGCGACGACCCTAGTCAAACCATAAAATGTATGCGACTTGACACTGTCACTTATGGTATGAAGTCTTCAAGCTATTTGGCAACGCGCTGTTTGCTTGAACTTGCACAAAGGCATGAGCATGAGCGACCGTTAGCATCATTTATAATTAAAAACTGCACATATGTTGATGACGTGATCTATTCATGTTCTGATATGCATCAATTGCTTGAAGCTAAACGGCAGTTATGTGAAATGTTAAGTTATGGAAGCTTTAGTTTACATAAGTGGGCTTCCAACACACCTACTGTTCTGTCTGACATACCAGAGGTTGAACAGCAATTCAGCGAGCTTGACCTGCAAAAGGGCAACTATAACATGAAAGCTTTGGGGCTTGCACTTGATGTTCAAAAGGATTGTTTTAAAATAAACAGCCCAGAGCCATTTAATGAGAATATAATGACAAAAAGAGGGGTGCTTAGCTATATTTCTAAGTTCTATGACCCCATGGGTTTTGCTAGTCCGATTGTAATTAAGGCCAAAAGCATCATCCAAAAAATATGGTCATGTAATATTGGATGGGATGATAAAATATGTAATGAGCTAGTGGACGAGTGGCTTCAATTTGCTAGAAGCTTGGCTGCCATGCAACCTATCAATTTAGACCGGCACATCCCAACCATCAGCGCGGTAGCTGTCCAGCTGACTGGCTTCGCGGATGCCTCCAGCACGACGGGGTACGGGTGCTGCATATACCTACGCGTGGTCGACAAAACTGGTAAGGCTGAATTATCCTTACTCTGTTCGAAGTCGCGAGTAAATCCACGTGCGAATGCATTAACCATACCCAGACTGGAGCTTAATGCTGCATTGCTTCTATCCGTTTTAATGGAGCGAGTTTATGATACTTTACATAAAAATATTCAAATTGATGATGTGTACCTATTTACCGACTCCAAAATAACTTTAGCTTGGATTCAAACTGAACTCACTAAACTACAGGCTTATGTATCGAACAGAGTGGGGGTAATTCAGCAAAAAACCGATAGGTGGCGCTGGCTATATGTGCCTTCCGCAGAGAACCCTGCTGATTTGATTAGTAGGGGTATCAGCCCTCAGGAGCTTCCGACCTGCGCCCTCTGGTGGGAGGGACCGAAGTTTCTGCAATCGAGGTACAACTTTGATACTGAAAGGTTAGTCTTACCTGAAAGCTTACCTGAAATGAAGGCGAACTCCACGTCCACCCCTCCAGCTAAAGTCGTGTTGACAGCAGGTATACAGCATAATATATTTCAAGTATTAAATAAATATTCAGAGATAGGAAAGATGATGAGGGTAATTGCTTATGTGCACAGATTTTGTCGAAACCTAAAAGAGAATACAAAACTCAAAGGTGCTCTCAGTCCTAATGAGCTGCAACATGCAATGCATTCAATAATTAAACATGAGCAGTCAATACATTATTGTGAAGAAATAGACTCGTTGCGGAAGGGTAACACCGTGCGAGGGCCACTGCAAACCCTACATCCATTCATGGATACAGAGGGCCTGATCAGAGTAGGAGGTCGTTTAGACAATTCGGATATACCGATTGCACAGAAACATCCTATCATTCTACCTCGAAAATCTCGAATAACTGAACTTATTATACAGAGTGAACATGTTAGGTTATTACATGCTGGACCTAAGTCACTCCTAGCCAACTTAAATCAAAAATACTGGCTAATTAATGGCATGCGACAAGTCAAAAAAGTTACTCATAAATGCTTGGTTTGTTTTAGACTGAAAGCTGGTGCAGCGAAGCAATTAATGGGATCCTTGCCTCAACACCGCGTGACATCATGCAGACCATTTCAAAAAGTAGGCATGGACTTCGCTGGGCCAATCCAAGTCAGGAATTCGCGTGTAAGAAAAGCTATAGTCAGTAAAGGTTACGTATGCATATATGTATGCTTTGTCACGAAGGCAATTCACTTAGAGTTGACTTCAGATTTGTCAACTGATGCATTCCTGGCATCTTTTAAAAGGTTTATCAGTAGGCGTGGTTTGCCCAGCGACGTATTTTGCGATAACGGTGGTTGTTTTCGTGGGGCAAGGAACCAGCTAGCTGAGCTGTACAAGCTTAATAGTTCTGCTGATCACCAGACGCTTGTGCAAGCTTATGCCGCGAGAGAAGGCATCAAGTTTCATTTCACGCCTAGTTATGCACCGGTATTCGCAGGGCTTGCAGAAGCGGCTGTGAAAAGTATGAAGTACCATTTAAAAAGAATTGTATTAGATGCTGCATTAACTTATGAGCAGTTACACACTGTTTTATGTCAGATAGAGGCCGTGCTCAACTCGCGACCTATTTTGCCTCTTTCTGAAGATATCAATGATTACTGTTACCTGACTCCAGGCCACTTCCTTATAGGTACAGCCCTAACTATGTACCCTGAAGTAGATGTTTCAGAAACCAAAGCAAATAGACTGAGTTTCTGGCAAAAATGTATACAATTACAACAAAGATTTTGGAAAGCTTGGTATAAATATTATTTGAATACTTTACAGAATAGAAGTAAATGGTGTAAATCTATGCCTAATGTAACTGTAGGTGCACTTGTACTTATTAGAGAACCCAATGCCCCTCCTTTGGCGTGGCCCATGGCACGTGTAGTGAATGTATTTCCTGGAAATGACGGCAAGGTTCGAGCTTTGCAGCTTAAAACAGCTAATGGTAAATTATATACTAGGTCATTGCAAAGCATAAGTGTACTGCCTATTGAATATTAATTTTTAAATTTAATTTAAGGATGTCTTTATGTTAATTTTAGCTATCTATCTAGATGTATGTTCTATTTTTATATGTAATTATAAAAACTAGTTACTCTGTCAAGATATATATAATATTGAATACGTACCTGTTATTGTAGGGTGTTTATAATAGGTATTGTGTTAACAGATACATAATATACATTAGTTATTAGTTGATTATCGTTAAGAGTTGTACTTACCTGTAACCTTATACATTACTTGTTTCTTAAGAATGTACTTGCCTTTGTTTAGGTTAATGTTTAAGTAGAGCAAGCAAACTTGAAAGAAAAGGACTTTTCGTGTATTTAAATTTAGAATGATGCAATACTATAGTGCCTTCCTATTAGATAGTAGATAAGAATATGGTTGTTAGTTATAGTTTCTTGCAGATTTATTATGTTTTTTTTTAACAGTTAACGGCCTGTAAATACTGTTTAAGGTAGAACGAGGAATTGTATACTGTTTGCCTGGCGTGGCAGTATGTTTATGGCAACACAAAGTTAGTTTTAGTTTTTTTACTCTATGGTCAACAATCAAAATTGTCTATGTATCTCTCTTCCGTTTGCCATTGAACGTGCGTGGTGTCTGTACTCATATCAGTGAAAATTAAAGTGTTTTTGTTACCAAGCAAGTTGTTTAAATCGATAGTCAAGATACCAGAAAATATACAGTCCACACGATCACATCGAAGGTAGCCTCCGACATTAGGCCTACGAGTTTATACTGAGGTGAAGCCGTCCACACTATCTACATACAAACGTGTGGTTTCACGATACCGCGGTCTGTTTCGTTCAGAACGGGCTTTACGGAAAACCACGAAGGCTCATGTATGTAGAAACCTACTTGGAATAGATTTTTCGAATTTGTGTGTTGTATTAAGTGTCATGGTTGCATTAACAGTGACAAGTTTCATTTACAATGTCTACAGTCTTCAAAAGTATATTTTTCTTAAAATCGACTTTATCATTATTTTGCTAAATTGCTACATCATGTTAAGGAATATGATTACAATCTTCACAGTTTTCAGGGTTCCGTACCTCAACAGGTAAAAAAAGAAACCCTTCACTTTCACACTTGATCACTCTCTTGTCCGTCTGTTTGTCCGTCTGTTACCGTGTCTGTTGTCTGTTGTGTGTTGTTGTCTCTCAGGAACGGGTACACTTAGCAAGTTGAAATTTATACCAGATACTGAGGTTTATAGTCCCAATTAGGTGTATAAAAGTCAAGGTCCTGAGTCAACATGTTAAAAAGATATGGGCAAATATAGATTTTCACTAAAACTTGTAAGTACCAAAATTTACCTAATTTTCAACTTTTTTATTTTTCAGAATTTTCCCTTTACTTGTGCTGTAAGACCTTGCTTTTAACCAAAATTCACAATACTAGGTCAACCGGAAGTACCCTATAGGTTTTAGGTCGAAAACCTATATGGTAGTTCCCGTTGACCTAGAATCACGAAATTTGGCGAGAAACAATGTCTTCGTCTAAACGGAAACATCTGAAAACCGTAAATATGTAGCTTAATAGTTTAGTAGGTTGCTGCAATAGCCTTTTCATGGGATCGAACAGCAAAGTTAAGTTTGTCCTTTAAAAAGTTTGTACGAACACTCGGTGCGCGAGTCCGACTCGCTCTTGGCCGGTTTTTTTAAATGAGTACTAACTTTGCCCTACACTTTCGACCGCGAGGAGGTTGATATGCTACAGAATCTTACTGCCAGGATAAAAGTAACCCAAGTTCTCAGTTGAAGGTCTATCCGGGTGCCAAATATTATACATTCAGCCTGAAAAGTCTTAAAAGGGCTGACAAACTGAATTACTTTCACATTCATAATATTAGTATGATTTTACAATTTATATAAAGTAATGTAACATAATTAGACTAAACAACATGAGGAATACTCTACCAGTCACTTTCAGTCAATCTTCTAAACCACTTTGAAAACAAACTTTCACCTCTTCAGATAAATTTACATGAAACGTATCTTCATGCAATTTTATGCTATACAACATCAATCGACACAGTATTCATAGGCATAGCATCACGCGTAGCAATCGACGAGGCGTGAAAAATATCAGATTTATATTATAGGTGCTTATTACTAAAGCCGCCCGTTCAAAGCTATTTGAATATCATATTCTGACGTAGAGTTATTCATGGATGTGTCAGTGAGGAAATGGAATTTTATTTATGTGTAAAAAGCCTGATTGGTTGAGTTTTAATATTGTGTCAATTTTGTTGCGTAACTTTAAACGGTTATTTATGTCTATTTCTCTCTTTTAAACTAGGAAAGAAATGGATGACAATAAGAACATTTTTTATAAAGCTTTGTGTATCCCACTGCTGGGCAAAGCCGGGGCCCATAGCCTTCCAGGTACTTTTCTCCAGCGCCACCTCGAACCAGAGAGCAAGAGGTATTTATTTAAAAAAATGGTGGGCAGGTGGATACGTCAGACCGTTTGGACTAACTGGGCACGGCCGGGATCACATGAATGATGTAACCAATATTTTGTAACAATATTTTGATTTAAAAGAGTGTCCATGGAGTTTCTTGCCCATTTTTCTTCATAGAAATCTACGTTAGGGAATGGGCAACTACAGTACTTTCTCAAGTTATTACGTCTTACGACTGTAGCATTGTTTTTTTTTTATATTTTTGACATTCAAAAGTGGCGTAATGGTATAATGAAATAAATGCTTTGAGTTTGAGTCAATCTGTTAAGGGCAAGTTGCGGATCAGCTGCGGACAACGCACAAGGTATAGCTCTGTCAGTATCCAGGTCTGCAGCGCACGTCCTCGCTCTGTTTGTATCAGATTGACCAAACTTTAACTAAGTTCTTAGCTACCACCGTCCCTTACTCACGCTGTGTGATAGTTAATTTTTTTTTTTTAACTTGGTTTGGTAAGTATTTAAACAAAGAACTAGAAGTGACAAGAATTCATATATGGATGTATCTATAAAAGATTTCTTCGTCGTGTGGAAGATGTGCTAACAACTTCTAGTTACAACGTGAAATTGATACTTGACAAGGATTTCTGTGAAATACCATTACTGAAAAGGGTGAAAAACTTTTTGTAAAAAAAAATAACCGAATTCCAAAAAAAACAGTGAAGCGTGCAAAATAACTTTACTTTCGGAAATCGGTGACTTTTGTTTGTTTCATTAACTTTTTTGACACACCGAAAAGTTATCTTTTTTGGGAGTCGGTTATTTTTTTGCAAAAAAGTCTTAGGAAAAGCAATCACTGATAAATAGCGACCGTTTGAATACTTTAAATATTATAATACAGTTAAAGTTGTTAAGTTGTCTGATTTGGCGACTACATGAGCTAAACGCGAGATTTATCATTCAAAAAAAGTTTATTCATTGCAATAAACAAAACTAGAAAAATATATGATATTCTTCAGGATATTTGTTGGTTGGTTGCCGTGTGGTATCCGGCAGAGTAGAATAGAACCAACCCATTATACTCACGGGTGTCGTATAAGGCGACTAATGTCTGAGGCAGAACACCTTGCGCCTCCGTAGACCTGAGAATGGGCAGCAGCGTTTTCTGTTAGTCTTTCATCACTGCGATCTCCAATCCGCCTGCCAAGCGTGGAGATTACGGCAAATTCCTCCCATCATGGGAGAGGCTTATGTCTAGCAGTGGACGTTATGGGTTGTTGTTGTTGTTGTTGTTGTTGTCAGGATATATGCTAGTACAATAATCTTTTGAAAACATAATACAAGAAACTTTATTCGATAGAAAAAAACCGGCCAAGTGCGAGTCGGACTCGCGCACGAAGGGTTCCGTACCAATTATTATAAAAAAATCACGTTTGTTGTATGGGAGCCCCCTTAAATATTAATTTTATTCTGTTAGTATTTGTTGTAATAGCGGCAACAGAAATACATCATCTGTGAAAATTTCAACTGTCTAGCTGTCACGGTTCATGAGATACAGCCTGGTGACAGACAGACGGACAGACGGACAGACGGACAGATGGACAGACGGACAGACGGACAGATGGACAGACGGACAGACGGACAGACGGACAGACAGACGGACAGACAGCGAAGTCTTAGTAATAGGGTTCCGTTTTTACCCTTTGGGTACGGAACCCTAAAAATCACGAACTTATCTCTAAAAATTTCTTTAACGAGTAAAAACCATACTAAAATACATGTGATCATTCTGTTTTTTTGGCAAATAAGCCAAAGCAAGCACATATTAGAATCATAGTGTTCTACTTTTTAGTCCAATCAATAGATTTTTTGTAAATCGACAAAAACCACTCATTTCGCACTATTCAGCCCGCAGTGACTGACGTAACAAACACTTTGTAGTGCACGCTGATTAGAACCTTATTCTAACAGTATTTCAAACGAAGTTTGAACCACCACAAATAGAGTTGCTAATTTGGCTCCTGTAATCGCCTTAACACAACTTTGCAAACTGTTTTGTAACCTACGCCAATCGTGTTAGAGAATCTCTAAACGAAGATAATGTAATGAATTACTAACTTTACGTGAAGATTAATAAATTGAATTGGAAGTTACAAAAGCAGAGGTGTTAGACAATTATCTATGGAGTAAAATGATTAATTAACACACTCTCAATAAGAAAACATTGTCTGATTTGTCTCATTATCTTAGTGGTTGCAAGTGTGACTGTTGAGCATGAGGTTTTGGGTTCGATTCCCAGTTCGGGCAAAGTGCTATATTTTTCCATCAGAAGTTTTTCAATAGCGGTCACGGTATCCGGATTTCATCGTCTGCCCAGCCTTTTCCCAACTTTGTTGGGGTCAGCTTCCAGTTTTACCGAATGCAGCTGAATACCAGTATTTTACATGGAGCGACTGCCTATAAACAACCCAATTAGTACCGTAATACAAAACCCCTTGGTAAGACTGGTTGTCAGACTTTTTTGGGCCTCTGACTACCCAACGACTGTCAAAGATCTACAAATGACAGCCGGGATCAACGGCTTAACGTGCTTTCCGAGGCACGGAGGAAACTCGGTATGTAATGGGCGGTCACCCATCCATAGCCCAACCTAGGTAAGCACGGCTTAACCTAACGATCGACCCGAGCGGCTGTTATTAATTAGCCACGAGCTCCTCCTCCTCCTCTCATGGTATCTGGATTTGTACCTGGTTGATGGCAATAGGCTCACCCCCTATAACATGAGACTTAAACACAACTGGTGAAATGTGGGTGTACTATTAGGTACACTTCCGCTCAACCCTTCGGATATTACAGGCGTGATGTTATGTTATGGATGTCTATTTACCTATATACATGTTCAAAATCATCAAAATCAAAGCATTTATTTCAAGTAAGCCACAGGCACTTTTGAATTGTCGAAACAAAGATGAAAATTAAATGTAGCTACAGTCCCAGTCACAAGACATAAAAACTGTGAAAGTACTGTAGTTGCCCATTCCCTAGCGTAGATCTCTATGGAGAAGAACGGGCAAGAAACTCCATGGACACTCTTTTAAATCAGAATATTGTTACAAAATTCACACATTACATTTGGTTTTTCAAATCTTTAAAAAATATATAACTCGTTAGGTCAGGGTAATGTGATAAACTTTCAAAAAGAAAAGTCTATTAAAAGATGCTTGTTTATTGACAAAGTAATTAGAAGATCAATTAAATATTTACTCTAAATAAATAGCTTTGTACACAAACTCTGGATTCCTCGCTTCATCTAATCAATTAAGCATTCCATAATCACCGTTTGCATTATTCCCTTATCGTCATCGGTGCAGACGATCAAATTATAACTTGGAACAATTTTGTGTATGTTACAAACAAACCGTTGAAGATCAGCACACACTTACAAGCACTACACGGGATGAGTATCGCATCAAATGCAGGCTTAGCCAGGTTGACAATCTACAATCGTTAACGCTAGTAGAAAACTAATCAAATGTATGGGAATGACATCATCTCAACGATAAACCACGTGATCAACTCAAACGAATAGAAAATTCTTAGACAAGTTTACATCGTTCAAAATGATAGAATAGAATGTTATCGTTTCTACAATGTTGATCGCTATACTCTTTGGTAGGAACGCTCACCATAGACTAAAGTGTAGGTTTTTTTTCTACAGACATTAGAGAACGAGCGATCGACTCAGTCGCGTCAACTTGGCTAACAATTTAGCGCTTTCTACAATCGCTTACGCCGAGACGTTTACGATTGTAGAAAGAGAATCGATACGAAACGTTTGTAACTTGGCTAGGCTTGCTGGTATCTGATATTTTTTAAAGGGACAAGCCCGCCACACTGTTCCCAACCACTGTAACTCCTGAAAGCCAGAATCAACAGTGGCGACCACCAGAAAAGCGCCGAGACAATGAAGCTCGACGAAGTCCCAGAGAATGAATTTAACTGTCTTGGATCCCGCAACGAAATTAATCAGAAAAGTATAGCGGAGGAGTAGGAAAATCTGTAATTTCCACTTCCCTCCATATCAGCAGGAGACACAAAGAAACAAGGCCAATAGGCACAAAGGGACGTTCACAACTGGGATAGGCCCAGTTGCCTAGCACCACGGATAAAATATTAACATTAATGGGTCCTAAGTTGTGAGCAGTTATATTTGATTCCAATAATATATGGCAAAAACGCTTGAACGCACGGAAATTTGTTCTAGTTTCTACAAGGTCTGTGTAGTAAATAACTCCGGATGTAACCTGTACACTATCCAACATAATATTGCGTTCATTCTGCCAAAGACTGCACTCCCATAAAATATGATGTGCTGATTGTTCATATTCGCAGTCAGATGTGGAACATTGACAAAGAAGCGAGTCAACAAGCTTGAAGGAAAATAATTTACTCTTAAAGTTACCATGACCGGTGAGAAATTGAGCAACACAGTGATCAACCTCCAGCCATGTCCTGGCCAGCCGTTCACGAACGGATGGAAAGAACTGGTGGAGGTGTCGGCCCTTGATGGAATTATCCCACCTACATTGCCATTCAGACAAAAGTTCCTCCCAGACGTCGGTCTGTGGTTTGAATAATCTAGAAATCTTATCACGGTCACGTAGGGTTAAAAAGTCTGCGTCCGTGGTCTCACGCGCGTTATAGTACATTGCAGCCCGTCGCTGCACTTCAAGATCGACTGGAAGTACACCTGCAAGTACCGGTAAGGCTTCAGTACTAACCGTCCTATACGCTTTGCTTAAGAATATCAAAGCCAAACGCTGGCTTTGAAGCAATTTACGTCGTACCGCTCCTATGGTGGCCCTATCGGCCCAAACAGGTGCCCCGTAGCACATACACCCCAAATAGGTAGCCCCATAAATGGTCTTTAAAGTTAGAAATGACAGACCCCACGTAGATTTGGATATTCTAGTTAAGGCATAAAAGTTCTTTTTAGCTTTTTCACCGACAGTTTTTATATTGTAGCAGCTCATACTTACGTGTCTAGGCATACGTATTAGAGGAGCGCACGCGGCCGTCTGCCACCGTGCGCCCGCGCGTACTAAGCAAGCCGACGACAAGAGAAAGGAATTTGGACTCGATCGGCCGCCGCATCATTGCGCTAGCGCTCGTAGGAGCTCGGCACATGCTACCGCCATTATTAATTTGTGTTAGTTATTAAGTTTGTCTATGTACCCTTATTATTATTATTTTTCTATTTCGAAATTGTATATAAGCTGCGCCTCAGAATAAATCATACAGATCGTTATTCGCCTTCTTATTTAACACAACTAGTATCGATTCCCTAAATTAGTGATCCCTATTCACTAAAGTGGTGACCCCGCGTTCAATTACTACGCGTGAAGACGAAGTGAGTGAAGAACCCAAGCTTGACTCGTTGGCTGCCATGGCTGACAGAATTCAAGAACAGCTGAAAGACGTAAACGCCGTGTGTTCCTGCCAGTGTCAACCTACCGCGTCAAAAGCGTCAGCGACATCTGAACCAGCAGACAAACTCTTCAGCATGTTAGAAGCCCTGTCCAAAGAAGTTACAGAGCTAAAAACGAATCGATCCCGCCAATTTCAACGCCGATTCCACAATTCAAAAAACCGTTCCCGCTCGAAATCTCGGGATAGAAGAAATGCCGTGTGCTACTTCCACCAGAAATTCGGCAAGGCAGCATACCGATGCAGAAGTCCGTGCAGTTTTAAAGGAATTACAAGCGAAAAGCCGGAAAACTAATGAAGACCCAAGCCGTGGCGGTGGCCGAAGTCGACGATTTATCCTCATACCGCCTATTTATTTACGACAAATCATCTGGAAAAAAGTTCCTTGTTGACACGGGTGCAAATGTTTCTGTGTTACCCGCCACAGCACTCGATAAACAGCGAACACCAACCAACTACTTGTATGCAGCAAATGGTTCAAAAATACCCACATACGGCGAGCGAACCATTGAACTCAACATTGGAATACGGCGTGCCTACAGTTGGCGATTTATGGTAGCAACAGTCAGTAGGCCGATATTAGGCGCTGATTTCTTGCACCACCACACCCTGATGGTAGATCTCCATGGACGACGGTTGGTGGATAAAAAAACCAATTTATCGGCACGAGGTTTCCTGTCACCTGCAGCAGAAGGAAGCATCCGTACCACCGATGACAAGCTTCCCTACCACGACCTGTTAGCCGAGTACCCAGACATCACGAGACCAAACTTAAAGAAACTGGGAAATAGTGAAGTCGAACACTACCTTGAAACAACCGGCCCGCCGATATTTACCAAAGCGAGACCACTACCGCCCCATAAGTACAACGCTGCAAAACAAGAATACCAACTCATGATGAGCGAGGGAATTTGTCGACCGTCTAATAGCCCATGGGCTAGTCCATTACACATGGTTATGAAAAAAGATGGTACCTACAGATCCTGTGGTGATTATCGCAGACTCAATGCCGTAACCACACCCGATCGATACCCGATACCACGACTTCACGACTTCACACATAACCTCAAAGGAAAGAAGATTTTTTCAAAAATTGATCTGCAGAAGGCCTACTACCAAATCAAAAATAGAGAAGAAGACGTGAAGAAGACAGCCGTGATTACTCCTTTTGGCTTGTACGAGTTCACTAGGATGTGTTTTGGTTTAAAAAATGCAGGCCAGACATTCCAACGACACATGGACAGCGTGCTTCGTGGCCTACCTGTTTTTCCATTCGTCGACGACATTCTCGTAGCTTCTGAGAATCAAGAAGTACACAGAAAAGAACTTCAAGAAGTTTTTAGCATTCCTTGCCCGTGGTACAGTTGGCTAGGTCCGGTTGACTGGACCATGGTAAAAAAAAATAACAGTGTTACAGTTGACTGGACCATTTTTTTTTCTGTGAACCGTGGTACAGTTGACCGGACCAGGGTTAATTTTTTTTTAACAATAGTACTCTAATAAAATTGTGGACGGAATGTACAGTTAAAATGAAAAGTGTTAAAGACTACATACAAAGAATACAAGCCTTTTATAATTTCAATAAGTATAAGCGGCGGGTGAACCGATACACCCAGAATCGCACATTCCAAAAGATGAAAGGTGGGTTTATAGGGCTTGGGAGCGACCGGACCAAGGTGTGGCTGACACGCACCTGCCGGATGATGATGCAATGTGTTCGTTCTGGTGCAGCATCTGGTCGGTGCCTGTCAGCCATGCCGAGGGTGAATGGACTCGGGTGATTGAGCGGGCGTGCGATCCAGTATCAGAAATAGGGGCCATTACTATAAGCCCCCAAGACGTAGCTCGTGCAGTCCGTCCGTTGCCTAACTGGAAATCTCCAGGGCCGGATGGGCTGCACAACTTCTGGATAAAATGGTTCACAAGGTCGCACGCTCGCCTGGCGACCCTGTTCCAGTCAGCCTTAGAGTATGGGTCGCTGCCAGAGTTCCTGACAACAGGTATGACCCACCTGTCTCCCGACAGTCTATGAAGTTCTTACATCCATTTTGAGAACTAAAATTAGCAAACATATAGATGACAATTCTGTCATGTCCGCTTCTCAGAATGGAAGTAGAAACGGGTCCAATGGTACTAAGGAGCTACTCCTCACTGATATGGCCATTAGTCACCAGGTTCGCCGTTACCGAAAGGATCTGTCGACATGTTGGATAGACTATAAGAAGGCCTATGACTCGGTGCCACATACATGGCTCATAAGGGTGCTAGAGTTGTATAAAGGTGATGCAACTTTTCGCACCTTCCTGATGTCGTGTATGGGGCAATGGAGGACAGTCCTTCGCTATCCAGGATGTCGGCAAATTCAGAGGAATAGCGACCCGATAAGGATAGAGTGAGGTATATTTCAGGGCGATAGTTTGAATCCACTTTAATAATAATAACTTACTACTACTACTACTACTCCCCCCCACCCTCCCTCCTCCCTACTCTACTTACTTACTTACTTTGGTTCTGCTTAGTCTTGAATCCTCTTAGGATTCAGGTCTAGGCTATCGGTTGTAGAAAGATGGTCAGGTTATATCTCACCTCTTTTACATGGATGACCTAAAACTCTTTGCCCCAACGATTTGCGACTGATGGAGTTACTGAAGGTAACTGAAACTTTCTGTACCTAGCGCCATCAGGATGGAATTTGGTGTGGACAAATGTGCGGTCATGCATGTAAAACGAGGGGAGATTGTGGAATCTGTGGGAACCCAGCTCTCGGATTCCATAATTCTTCGATCCCTCTCAGCAACCGATACCTATAAGTATTCGGGTATGTCGGAAGCGCTGGGCGTCAATGTTGCTGACATGAAGCAATCGTTGAAGGAGCGCTTCTTTGCCCGTCTAAAAAAAGTAGGTATTTAATAGTCTTTTATCAGATGGCAATAAGGTGCGTGCCTTCAACGGTTGGGTCATGCCGGTTTTGATGTACTCTTTCGGCATACTCAAATGGACTCAAACAGAACTAGACGCCTTGGATACGAAGGTCGTAAATTGTTGACGGCATATCGAATGCATCACCCACGTTCTTCGGTTATGAGACTGTATACCCTCGGAAGTGTGGGGGTCGAGGGTCACCCCGCTCTCCATAATAATAATAGCACCTATAGTTATATCTGGATATAATTTAGTAATTAATTAATTAGTTATTAATTATTCTTCTATTAATTATGACTGTACCAGCGAAAAAATACTTTTCGATAGTTCGGTTAATTGTACCAGAGAAATTTTTTTTCTTCCATAGTCCAGTCAACCGTACCAAGGAACAATAAAAAACTTCCGTAGTCCGGTCAACTGTACCAAGGAAAATATGTTTTTTTGTAGTCCAGTCAACAGTACCAAGGAAAAAAAAATTTACCCGCTGTCCGGTCAACTGTACCATCCAACTGTACCACGGGCAAGGAATGGTTTTTAGGCGACTCAGTGACAGTGGTTTAAAAATAAACGTCGCTAAGTGTATCTTCGGCCAGTCAAAACTCGATTTCCTGGGATACACAATAAGCCCTGAAGGCATTATACCGACGGAAGAAAAGGTACAAGCAATCCAGTCCTATCCATTGCCAAATACGATCCAAGATCTACGTCGTTTCGTCGGAATGCTAAACTTTTATCGTTCGAGTATACCCCATGCGGCTGAACATCAAAAAGAATTGAGCAAGTACTTTCACAACGCCAAAAAAAACGATAAAACAAAAATACAGTGGACCGAAGAGGCAAAACAAGCATTCAATCAATGTAAACAAGACATCATGAACTGCGCATTATTGTCCTATCCATCACTGAGCGAACCTTTCGCACTGATGACAGACGCATCAAACACATGTGCTGGTGCCGTTATACAACAAAAGATCAACGGCAAGTGGAGACCACTGGGATTTTTCTCCAAAAAGTTCAGTGACGCACAACAAAAATACAGTACGTACGACCGTGAATTGCTGTCAATCTACATGGCAATACGTCATTTCCGTCGAGTGTTTGAAGGACGAGAGTTAGTTGTTTACACGGACCACAAACCGCTGTGTAATGCATTAACTTCAAACAGCAAGTCAGAGACACCCCGCCGAACAAGATACCTTGAATATATCGGACAGTTCACGTCGAATATTCAACACGTAACCGGCCAGGACAACAAAGTCGCAGATGCACTATCACGAGTTGAAACAATTACATGCCCGACACCACTGGATTACACCGAGTTAGCAAGAAAACAAGACCAAGACGAAGAATTGAAAATGCTAGCAAACAAAGGAAAATACTTATTCAAAAAGATTTCCATTCCCAACTCAACTGCCCAAGTTACCTGTGAAATGTCATCAAGCACTGCCCGTCCATATCTGCCACCAGATTTTCGAAAAGATGCATACCAAGCGATTCACGACCTTAGTCACCCCGGCGGCATAAGGGCGACAAGGAAGCTAGTCACTGCCCGCTACTTTTGGCCCTCCATGAATAGTGACGTAAATGAGTGGACTAGAACATGCGACGCATGTCAGCGTGCGAAGGTGCAACAACACACGAAGACACCCATTGCAAGTTTCCAACAAGCAAATAAATTGGAGCATGTACATATGGATATTGTTGGCCCGTTACCTATTTCAGACGGCTATCGATATCTATTGACCATGATAGATAGGGCTACCAAATGGCCTGAAGCCTGTCCATTGGAAGACATAACCGCAGAAAAGGTTGCTAATGCATTTTATGATGGTTGGATCGCGAGATACGGTTGCCCAGTAACCATAACCACCGACCAAGGGAGGCAATTTGAGTCTGACCTCTTTAATAAATTGATGCAACGCATGGGAATTCACCGCACCCGCACCACTGCTTACCACCCGCAGTGTAACGGCGTGATAGAACGATGGCACCGCACACTCAAGACATCACTCACCGCAAGGCTAAAATCAACAACATGGTCACGTGAGCTACCTACAGTGCTACTGGGACTGCGCGCTTCGGTAAAAAAAGATGTTGGTGCAAGTACAGCTGAATTGCTATATGGCCAAACGCTGCGATTACCCGGAGAATTCTATGAAGAATCCACAAAACATCGCGACACGATTTCCAACTTAATGAATAAGTTGAACGGAGCGTTAAAAAAGGCCCAGGCGCAACGGAAATCAAACCAATCCCGAGCGACATTTATACACGACGACCTACATAAATGACGCATCACGCAAGCCTCTGACGCCGACTTACAATGGCCCGTACGAAGTGATCAGTCGTAACGACAAGTACTTCACTATCCAGTTACGCAATAGATGCGCAAACATAACTGTTGACAGATTAAAGCCAGGTTTTCGGTTGAACACTGAGTCAGAAGCACCAGTCACAGATACGTACGCATATGTCACAAGATCAGGAAGGACATCGAAGCCCTGCGTGCGTTTCACTAGCGGGGGAATGATGTAGCAGCTCATACTTACGTGTCTAGGCATACGTATTAGAGGAGCGCACGCGGCCGTCTGCCACCGTGCGCCCGCGCGTACTAAGCAAGCCGACGACAAGAGAAAGGAATTTGGACTCGATCGGCCGCCGCATCATTGCGCTAGCGCTCGTAGGAGCTCGGCACATGCTACCGCCATTATTAATTTGTGTTAGTTATTAAGTTTGTCTATGTACCCTTATTATTATTATTTTTCTATTTCGAAATTGTATATAAGCTGCGCCTCAGAATAAATCATACAGATCGTTATTCGCCTTCTTATTTAACACAACTAGTATCGATTCCCTAAATTAGTGATCCCTATTCACTAAAATATGATCTATGAATGAAAAATTCTTCTCTAAGACCAAACCAAGGTAGCACACGGACTGCTTTCTTTTCACGGGAACGTTATTAAATTTAATACTAGGCCACGATTTAAGATTACCTTTTAAAATTAGTTGATAAGTTTTTTGCGGTGCAAAGGTCAGACGGTTTCGATCGCCCCACTGAGATATTAATCGTAGGCAAGTGTCAGCTAAATTCTCGAGTCCAGCCCGAGTACTCGACTGAATGAGCAGCAGGCCGTCGTCCGCGTAACCGGTTAACCCATTACAACATAAAGTTTATTAAAGCAATTAATTTGAATCACTTACAAAATAATTGTTAATTTGGGTCAAAATTATACTTTAGTTAGAAAAAAAGAAGCATGTTTATTATAGTTTTGTTTTTATAGCCTGTCCGATATATCGGACGCTGTGCACGGCGGCCCCTGATGATAGCATCAGGGGCTGCCCTAGAATGGTATAGACAGAAATGAAAAATGCAGATATTTATTAGAAAAAAAATATAATTAATCAAATATGACGTTAAGTACATGTTATGATGACAAGCCTATCACATGATAGTTTATAAAACATTTAGGGTGGAGGCCTACATCGCATTTGAGATACTTGAATTTAGCCTTTCCTCCACATTGACTTGCACAGCGGCGTTCTGTACTTATAGTGTACAATCCAATGCTCTTTCTCATCATATCTTATGGTAGATAGACATCGATTTAGCAGGCCTTTGTCCTTGATGCGGCTGGGTTCCACGTGTGCTTAGCAAGGTGGGAGCTATATATCTCCTGAATGCGAACAAAGATTGTGTCTCTTTGTTGCAACCATTTTTCTTCGCAACTGTTCATCGCCGACACATCTATAAAGAAGGTAATAATTGGCCACCACCATTTTCTAATATGCATTCTTGTATGAAGATTCGCAACAGGTTGATCGCACTTATCTACACCGCCCACATGCGTGATACAGCTAGCAATCAGTGAGGGTTGGGGTATTGATACTTTTGCCTTTTTTTCATTATACCTTTGAGTGGCGGTTGTCAAAGCCCAGTTTTCAAAGTGGGTGGCTACCGTAACCACATAGTTATCATTCCAGCGACAGCCAAACACGTCATCAGATGGGTATCTGATGACATGTTTGGCTGTCGCTATAATCGATGGTGCCTCGTTCTTCTCTCTGAACATTCTGATCAACGTAAATAAAGATTTTCCCTGTCTCATCTACATCCTCGCTTTCCAAAGTTTGCAAAATTTCATGCAACGACAAGCTGTAAAAAGCAAAAAAAAGCACACCTTAGAGCCTGCTATGCATAGCGTCCGATAAAACGGACAGCAACAAAAACACGTAGATAAGCAGAAATCTAATAATTTTCACCTAAAAAAAAAAGTTATCTCTAAATTGTTATTACTAATAGAACAACTAAAATGAATTTTCAAATCAATTATCATAAAAATAAATAATAATAAACAATATAATACTGACCCTTTTCTCGAAACAGTCCGTCCGCGAGCCGCCTTTTTCGAAAATGACAGATGACAGTCGATATATCACTCAATCAATCAAAACAGAGTTTTCAATGTAATAAAAATATATTCAACTTCCGTTCAAAAACAAAAAACTATCAAACATTATTTTTTTCTACCACTAATACTCAAATTAGTGCAGTCCGATTTATCGGACGTTATGCTGTAATGGGTTAATGAACAGCCGGGTGGGAGAGGAATCGCGAGAAAATCATCGAAACCTAAATTCCACAGATACGGAGCGATTACCGAGCCCTGAGGACATCCCATGGTAAGGGACTTTGACACAGAATGATGTCCGAGTTTGAGTTTCGCGGAACCATTTAAAAAATATGAATAAACAAGATTATATATGTTTTTATAGCAGCCGCGATTCTTCATTTTAAGTAGTAGCATCGGCCACCATGCGTTATCAAAAGCCCCGGAAATATCTAAAAAGATTCCAACCACGTACTTGTGTTCCGAGTTATTAACAATTTTTCTAACAGAAAGTGCCGCGTCTACGGTAGATTTTCCCACGGTGAAACCGAATTGGTTGTTATGAAACTTTGGCCCGTCTGGCAGCAAACGTGGAACGATAAGGCGCTCCAGGAGTTTTCCCAAAGATGGCAGTAGGGTTAAGGGCCTGTACGACTTAGGGTCGTCTGGTGGCTTATCACCACTTTTTGGAATTATTCGTATAAAGCCACGTCGCCATACACGAGGAAAAACGCCGTCCGCAATACATCGGTTGAAAACAGATAAAATGGCGTCACCCGCTGTTTTACAAGCTTCTATTATCATCCGATTAGATATTTTATCTTCACCTGATGATTTGTTAAGAGGCAGTTTCCTGACAAGATTAATGAATTCGTCAATGGATGGAAGGTCTGACGTTGGTGATTCAGGTGGCACAGATGCCCACGCTCTGATCTGCTGATGGTAGTCATTGTCATTTACTGGCGAATCATCAGGTATCAGACTATTTAATAGAACTTCGGTTGTTTCCTCAATACCGGTCGTGTGTCTATTATTTACTTTAATGTTCTGGACAAACGCCAGGTCGACTGATCGATTAGCTTTGAACTCGTGATACAAAGGAGACCACGGACCTTCTTTATCTAGTTTTTCTACTATTTTTCGCAGTAAATTACCCTTAGACTTTTCCACTGATGCTCTGTAGCGGGACTTGGCAACTCTAAATGCATTTAAAGCAAAGTTAAGTGGGTCTCCGGTGACCTTTTGTTTTCTAAGCTTGTTTAAATGTCTGCGCGCTCGGCGATAGCTTTTACGCTGCTCAATTAAGTAGTCACACCACCAATCACATCTATGGATGTTGGTCATAGATGCGCGACCAATGGCGATGTCAGCACAGTAAGTGAAGGTGTCTGACATCATTTCAGCACTTTCTTCAGCTGACAGCCCATCACGAGTGAAGTCTTTGGCGTGACACGCAAAAAGCAAGCCAAACAATTCCCAATTCGCGCCTTTACTTTTATATCTAAAATTACCAGTGATATGAGATGGACCTTGAGTAGACCTCGGAACAAATTCGTACACGATCAGGCGATGATCACTACAAGACGCATCTGGTAGGACACGCCACCTATCCAATCGTACGTCTGCACTAGAAAGTGTGACGTCAATACAAGATTCGCCCATTGGGCTGCAAAAAGTAGGTGGTGCATCAGGGGTATTATGAATTGATAGGTTCATTTCTGCTATAAAATCTTCAACAGCACAACGTCGGTCGAAATCCGTTGACCAAACCTTGCCATACCACAGAGACGATGACGCGTTAACATCAGCGCCAACGATAACTTTACTGCCCGCGAGTGACTGTAAGACGTGACGGAGGTTATGTATATGAGGTGCAACAGGGTCGGAGTATTGAAAGTAACAGCTCACAACGTAAACTTTAAAAGAAGCTGATGAGACTTCCGCAACGGCACAGTGGGGCGTCATGAGGTTACGCAAAGACGTTACTGTAAAGTTAGAAGAACGCGCCACGTAAATTCCGGCTCGTGCTTTGCTGTCCAGCTGAACTACTTTGTGACGTAAGTGAGCGTTCTGGTATTGTTCTTGAACAAGTACTATGTCTAAGTTATAATCGATAATTAATTTGTCTAATTCAGAGGTCGCCACCCTATCGTTGTGGAGATTTAATTGTCCTATAGTTAAACTATCCATTATTTTAGTAGTTGGTATTGAGGATTAACTGTTCGAGCTTAAGTTTGTAAGTGGTACACTCTGGGGACCCGCAACGATGGTCAAACGGTTTTTTAAAACGTTTACACGCCACGCAAGTCGGTATGTAATTTAAATTATCCTTGTGCGGGCAGTTATTGTTTCATGTGCTTCCGAGCAGTTAGCACAGGTAGGTGATTTATTAACGCAGTGTTTCTTAACGTGACCGAACTGCTGGCAATGTAAACAACGAACTACTTCGACATCATCGATGAAACGGCAAGTCGCCCAATCAATAAATAATTTATCTTTGGTGGACACTAAATGTTTTCGAACTGTGGACTCGATTTTAACGCCTATCCACTTGCGACCGTTATCTAAGGAACGCCTACGAATAATTTTAGTTGACTTAATAAAATCAATGGTATAAAGTCAATGGTATCTGATATGTCTAAGCCTAATCCAGGTGATCTAGGCTACTAGGTCTCGCGTCAGCGCGCACGCGCAGGCTCACCGGTCCACCAGTAAACCGTCCCAAGCCATCCGCAAACACTTCACAAAGTCTGGAACTGAAATTCTCTAAGTTAAAACCATAATTTTTACTTTCTAGAGATAAACAATCTGTAAGCGGTGACGTAACACCCAATTCGTACAACCATTGTCGTCCAAATAATGTAGTTTTACCCTTATCTATGACAAACAAATCTAAACTTTTGCAATTAGGTATTCTTAAACTGTACACATACATTTATTTTTCCCACTGGCCGTACTAGTTCCCCGGTGTAATATCTTAACAACAGATTACACTTCTCAATAGGGCAGTTTGCAAACAGTTTTAAATAATTATCGTAACTAATACACGATATGGTACTTCCTGTATCCAACTCCATTTTAATGTTTTTACCATTAATACAAACAATGACATAATATGGGCTATATTGTTTGAAATTTTCGCTACTCTGAGAAATAGAATGAATAATTACCTCTTCACTTCCGTCCGAGCTCGGATAACTATCTACCTCGTTCTCCACATAGTTTTGACGAGCATAATTCGCAGAATCCTCTTTCCTCACTCTTGGGCACATCTTTTTCAGGTGCCCTTCTACATTGCAAATTCGACAAACATAATTGATAAATTTACAGGCCTTGGCAAGATGATTGCCACCACACCGCTCACATTTTTCCCCGCTGGAAAAAAACTTCGAACTTGAATTCGTATTGTTGACGTTTACGCCGCTGCCACCAGCACGGGGCGTGCGCATGGCGTCGCGTGGCCGGCGCGCGCCTCCGCCGCTGCGAGCCTGCGCGCGCGTCCCGCCTGTCTCCGCCGGCGCCGCCTCCGCCGCCTGTCCGCTGCTCCATTGTTTACGCTCCCATGTTCGTTTGGCTCCTACTGTGTTTTGATAAACCGATGTAGGCTGACCCGAATCTAGTCCATTTCCTTCTACCAATGCTGCATCCGTTCTAGCTGCCTCCATCGTGACAGCTATCTTGCACGCTTTTTCGAAAGAAAGTGTCGATTCTTCCTCTGCAAATAACCGCTGCCTTGTGTCATCATCGTACAAGCCACACACCAGTTGATCCCTTAGATTGTTTATTAAATCCCCAAAATTACATGTTCTCGATAGTTTTTTAAGTCAGCCACGAAATCCGCTATAGTTTCATCCTTGCACTGTTTACGCTGCCGAAATTTATACCGTTCGGCTAGAACACTCGCTTGTGGTTGTAAATGATTTTGCATTACAGCCACCAATTCGTTAAAAGTCTTGCTCGCCGGCCGGGCTGGCGTACACAGGTTAACCATTAACTCGTAAGCATCACTTCCTATAACTGTAATCAACGTAGCCACTTTTATCGCTTCTTTGATATCGTTCGCTATAAAATATTGTTCCAACCGTTCTATGTATGACTTCCAAGTGTCTTTGGTGACGTCAAACGGCCCGATCTTGCCCACTGACATCTTTGCACTATTTACACGCGAAATACAGCTGCACTACGCGAAACGATGCACCACCTCGTCGCCAATGATATGTCTAAGCCTAATCCAGGTGATCTAGGCTACTTATGGATATCCAGCAGGAGCACAATTAAACACGTCCGTACAGTACAAAATATTTATTACGGCGAAGAAATGGCGGTAGGGTGGTAAAACTCTAATAAATGAAATATGTGCGCCTACCGCCTTATACCCATACATCACAGTATCCGTTCGGGATTCTTTCTATGAAGCTCAATACCTACAGCAACGCACACTTATACGAACGGAACGGCGTCGCATCAGATTGGGATCAGCTAGTGAACATGAAGTCATGTGATGCGGAACTGCATTTCAATTCCGTCACACACTTTTCACCGCATTCCAGGGAAAATATTTAAAACATAACTTTGTAAAATGTTTAAAAAATTCGTCTACTCGAAAACACACAAAATGCAATCAAATGTCGGCCAGAGTGGAAACGCGGGCGCGGTGCGGGCGCGGTGCGACGAGCTCAAACATATGAACTTCATTGGAGTGTCCATAGTGGGCACGCGGGTGCGGGCTGCGGTGCGGGCTAGTTGGCGCGGGCCGCACGCGAATCGCATGCGGGCAGCTCAAACCATAGCTCGTTCATACAAGTGGCCGCAGTGAGGGCGCGGGCGGCTAGTGCGGGCGCCAGGGTTACCAACTCCCAAAAATATTTACCCCTCAAGCTAAGTCAAAATTCCCACAATTACTTGAAAATCCTTTTTTTTATATATTTTAATTCACAACAATAATATATTTAGCCATAGCAACAATTTTTTTTTTTTAAAGATAGCGCTGTTTTCAATTAAAAACGTGATTTTTTGTTTTACTCCTAGTTGCCATAGCACGGCTCGAACTATGTAGTTTGAGAACCCCGGTGGTCACGCGCGGTTGTCGCTTGCCGCCCACGTACTCACTGCGGCCACTTGTATGAACGAGCTATGCAGCTATGGCGTCTTTGCGTGTTCAAGTTCATATGTTTGAGTATGCCGCTCAGCCCAGCACTAAAAGTACCCCTAAAAAAATCACATTACTCTTATTTACCCCTAAATTTGGGGGGAAAACCCGTATGTTGGTAACCCTGGCAGGAGCGGGGATCTTCAAACCCGCGCCGCTCGCCGCACCGCGCGGCCAGTCTGGCCAGGCAAACCGCGCGCGTTGCCGCACCCGCACCGCACCACGCACCGCGCTTCCACTCTGGCCGAGCACTCAATGCGAGTGGACGAGCGTAGTACGCAATCACCCCGTCAGTGCAGTGCTTATAAGTGTGCGATGGCCTTAATGCGGACTTTCGACAAAGTTCCCGCTTTGATCGAGGCGATTTAAATAATTTCCATTTTGAAACTCAATCGCGCAAAAGTGATTTGATCAAAGAACCGTGGTTTAGGCTTTGTTTGAAACCTCAAGACGTTTAAAGTTCTTCATGGACGGGAAATAAGCTCTGTTGCCAGGCCGATCTTTGGTTTTGACGACATTAGGCACTTATACCAAGTGTTTTATGGAGAGCGATTGTTTAATACTAGCTTTTATTCGCGGTTTTGTACACGTTTTTGTCAATCCTGAGATCCTTATTGTCAAATCTGCAGTGCAAGTACGTAGGAATCGATTCGATAAATCTGACAGCTAATCTCGATAAAATGAGTTCATGTCGAATCGAATCGATGTCGCAAGTACGTAACTACTATTTAAACGATCGGTATTATACTCTACAATTATAACGATTTTATCGAAAATGCAAGTACGAAACGACATTTTGACAGTTGAGATCGACAATTTACGTTGTCGAGCTCGGTAATTTATCGACGCCTTTTAAAAGCGCGACAAGCTTATCGATCATTAATTTAATGGATTTAGGACTTATGGTGTTATTGCTGATGATGAGGAAGAACGGCAGCACCATCATGTGATGCGTATTCGGAGGCAACGTTTCAGAGACACGAACAATCCTCTGGAACTTCCAGATTTTGTTCGTCTTTTTCGAGTACTCGAGAAGTGGCAGTCATTTTAATACAAAGGATAGAGGTAGATTTACGGAGGACACGATCCACTGGATTCCCTGTCCATATCGTGGTAAGCACCTGCTGTTTTAGGTTTTGACAGCCGTAAGGTTTTATGCAATTGGGAGTTACCAAAGGTGCATTGGGCAGGAGTAGGTACAATCTTGCCCTTGGCCACAAAACTGTGAGCAAGGTTGTGCGAGAAGTTTCGAGGACAATAGTACGCCGCCTCTTCCACACCTACCTACGTGAAGATCCCAGGAACTGCAGTTGAAAGGAGAGCCATCGTGGAAGGATTCCAGCACTGGAAAGCGAGATTGGATTGGATGTGTCGATTGCACCCATGTTGCAATGGTCACACCCTACAACAATATTCCCGATGACCCCTTATATGGGTATAAAAGGGTACTACAGCAATAACACACAGTTTTTGAGTACCTACTTATTTATTTTCCAATTTACAGTGTATTGGCTTTTATTTATTTAACAATCTTTAGTCACAGAAAAGCCATAATTAAATTATCCAATATTTCTTTCAAGTTAAATAAGAATTAGAATAACTTATTTAAAAAGTATAACAAAAGTGTTTCAGAACATTTTAATAACTCATTCAGAGGATATATTTATTCCATCACAGTATCTAGGTACTTGACACAAACCATTGACATCCAGCAGCCTTTCTATTGAGAAAAAGCTAATAGTGTAATCACTATGTGGTTAGAAACCAATTTCCAGTAGTGAACATGCCGCCACTGTGATGTGAAATGCTATAGCAGGATGATAAATATTGTAAAAGTTGGTTGGAATTAATTGAATATAGCACTTGAATCCTTGCTTGCTCGTTACAGCTATTTGCTGGTTTTTCAGCCAAAATAACTGACTTAGGACTGTTTATTACTTAACTAGAGAGTAGTCCCAAGATTTGAATGTTTTATGGAAACATAAATAGGGATGAATCTAAAACTATTATAAACTGTTCAATATAAAAATACGTACCTTGCTCATTCAGCTGTCTCCGAGAACGTTGAAAAGTGAAATATTTCTGCTATTGTAAAGACGAACCACTGACTGTGTAACTGTATTTATCATGTATTAAAATTAAATTTTCGAAACAAAACAAAGTTTTTTTCTCAAACCTCAAGAAAGTAATGTCATTGTCAACTGTCAAAGTGTCAACAACAAACTTTTTTTTTGGCAAAGGTAAACACGACGACGTCATGAAGATGGACATTTTCTGTATTTTTACTAAAATAATTGGAAATTTTGGAAAATACTGGTAGTTTCTCTGAAATAAACCCTTAAATATTGTATATAATGCCAAAAATCTATGAAAAAAAGGATTTTTTAAAAATCTCAGACCATTTTTGTACTACAGAGATCCCACCTTAAATGTATTGTCTTTGGACGTCCTCAGTGTTGCCATTTGACAAGCGATCCTTGTCGACTCGATTCGTACCTCGATAAATCTTATCGTCGCGTGTTACGTACTTCCAAATTCGTTAACAAGATCGATAAAAATGACAACCTTAGCGATGTCGATGTCTTATCGATGCTAAGTCCGTACTTGCACTGCTGATCCTGATCGAATTTCGACAAAATTTCGTATACGGGTAGGCGTATACGAAATTTCGTCGAAATTTGATCAGCCGTTTAAGCTGGACAGGTAGACTTAGCATTCACATTCCGTCAACGTTTAGTCTTTATTTAGCATCTGTATGCGTTATTTTACATTAACATTATAAGTTGATACTGTAGGAAAATTATATTCTGAGAAGCGTTTAGCACTGAATTGGTAATTAATTTTCCTAGCTTTGAGCGAAATTCGATACAAAGTCAACATCATATTTAATATGTATGCACTCTCAACAGTGCACTATAATATCAAACGTTTCAATTTAAATAACAATATAGGAACTGAGAAATAATATTTACTATCAATAATAATAATTCATCATCTGCCTAGCCTTTTCCCAACTATATTGGGGTCGGCTTCCAGTTTTACCGGATGCAGCTGAATACCAGTATTTTACATGGAGCGACTGCCTATCTGACCTGTTAAGTAGTCCAACCCAGTTAGTACCGGGTAATACGATACCCTTTGGTAAGACTCGTTATTAGACTTTTTGGGCCTCTGACTACCTAACGACTGTCAAAGATCTACAAATGACAGCCGGGACCTACTGCTTAACGTGCTTTCCGAGGCACGGAGGAAACTCGGTATGTAATGGGTGGTCACCCATCCACAGACCAACCTAGGCAAGCACGGCTTAACCTAACGATCGACCCGAGCGGCTGTTATTATTTAGCCACGAGCTCTTCAATAATAATAATTGTTGGGTGGATATTATTTAATGCTCTACCAATAATTTTGTAATGGATGTTTTCAGTTTCAAATATCTACAGTGGTATGGTTTGCACATAAATTACTTTAATATGCTAAAATATCTACTGCATACAATAATATTGAACTAACTACTAAATGTGCGTAAACAACAGCGAAACATCGTCGTCACGCGGTTTCACCCGCTTAGTTCCCGTTCCCGTGGGAGTACGGGGATAAAGTATAGCCTATATGTTACTCAAGGTGAATGTAGCTTTCTAATGGTGAAAGATTTTTTGAAATCGGCGCAGTAGTTTTTGAGTTAATTCATTACAAACATTCATGACATCCGCAAGAGAACCAAGGTTACCGACGTAGCCCGAAGAATTGCCAAACTTAAGTGGCAGTGGGCAGGGCACATTGCTCGCAGAACGGATGGCTGATGGGGCCGAAAAGTTCTGGAGTGGCGACCGCGAACCGGAAGACGTTGCGTTGGAAGGCCTCCCACTAGGTGGACTGATGACCTGGTGAAAGTTGCGGGAATCCGCTGGATGCGAGTCGCACGGGACCGGTCAATGTGGCGACACTTGGGGGAGGCCTATGTCCAGCAGTGGACGTCTTTCGGCTGAAATGATGATGATGATGATTACAAACATCATCATCATCAGCCTATTGTAATGTTCCCACTGCTGGGACAGAGGCCTCCTCTCTATGAGAGGTAATGGGCTATATAATCCACCACGCGGGCCCAGTGCGGATTGGTAGATGTCACATGTCTTCGAATTTTTTGGTTCTAAGACATGCCGGTTTCCTCACGATGTTTTCCTTCATCGTTTTGAGAGCAGTGGTGATGAAATAAATTACACAAAGTAATGCGCCTGTCTGGGTTTGAACCCACGACTTACTGTTCGTAAGTCGGGGCTGCCACCACTGGGCCACCGCTGCTCTACATACGCACACACAAAACTCAACATACACACACATAAATACAAATCTTTCTTCTTTATAATATTAGTGTAGATATAGATATAGCCATAACCTTCATCTTTAAAATATGTGGTTTACGGGAGCAAGATCCATACTCGACCATTTATTGTATTCAACAATGTATAGTTAAGTAGAAACTAATTGCACCCTCCAGGACTTAAATGAGGTGAACGAGAGAGCTGTGCAGGTTGCTAAGTACTAGTCAGACAAAATCTGAGTCATTGATTCGACAAGTAGAAGTTAAGTAATACTTAAAAAAATATTTCAGATTAGTTTGGGCCTTGTCGGGCACAGCAAGTAATAGTACTGAAGAAAAGCAAAACTTATACCTTTCAGTCAATGATTTATGATATTTAAAATAAATAAATAAATTAAACTTTATTTCAGACTGAAGTCCTTATTTTGGTTGGTATACAGTCCTTACTTTGGTTGGTATAAAGTCCTTATTTTGGTTGGTATAAAGTAGTTAAATGATACCTTGTTCAAGAAAATTAAACTTTCTTTATAAAACAAAGCAAGGTCATCAGATCCCCTGGAAAATGACCGCGTAATCAGATCCAATCGAACCTGAATACCGGTTGCTTGACCTCAGCGGATCTCGAGATTATCGACCTTCAATGTCGATGGGATCCAACGCCTGATGACGCTTAAGCACGATCCACCGACCACTTGAGTTAAGTGCTCGACGACAGAATATTTTATTTTTTATTGACACTATTTGTTGCCTGAGATCTACTAGTATTTGAATGGTGGTTTGAATTTTAAGTCAAATGTGGCTTATTAGGGTTTCGTACCCAAAGGGTAAAAACGGGACCCTAATACTAACACTCCACTGTCTGTCTTTCTGTCACCAGGCTGTAGATTCATGAACCGTGATAGCTAGACAGCTGAAATTTTCACAGATGATGTATTTCTTTTGCCGCTATAACAACAAATAAAATTAAAGGGTTCTTCTATTTTAATGGTACGGAATCTTTCATGTGCGAGTCCGACTTGCACTTGGCCGGTTTTTTTATTTTTGTGAGTAATGTTTTTTGGTTGACTTCAAATGATTTTTTCTTAAAGTTCCTTTGTTCTAGTTATTTTTGTTCTTTAATTTGAATAGCGACCATCGACAATATTATTAAAGATATTTTCTTATAAACTTTCTTGTAAAACAACTAGAAAGTAGCTAGTAGTATAAGGCTTTGTTAAAAGGCCGTAGTTGGACGATTTCAATTTTGTTTCGAATTAATTAGTACATGAAAAATTTATTGAAGACCTCTGTTGAACCATTGCTCTTATTTTTAGCAAAATGTTCAAATATATTTTAAGAAAAATATTCTTACTTAAAGCCTGACGCATTCAATGGAATTTTATAAACTAAGATACAGATCACAGATTCACCCACCAGTTCCCAGAAACACTTTGCCTCAAACCCTTCAAAACAAGATGATTTATAGTTTCTAAATAACTTTTCTAATATCTACTTTTACAACGTTCAAAAGGAGATAATATTAACCTCCTCATACCTTTTACTTTCAGTTTTCAATAAAAGGACTGATATAGCCCGATAAGTGTTTCATTTTGCGACGTCTGCTCATTTCAAGATAGCTCTAGAGAGAGGAAACTCAGAACCGTTGGAGTACTAAGACTGCATAAGTACTAAGGTACTTATAAACCTGGATTTTGTGAAGAGTTCCTGTTTATTAAACGTTCTGTTCAATAGTTGAGTAGAATCAGGGAAAAGAACAGTCGGATTTTTCTAATGATAATTGCTTATTTTAAATAGGTTAATGTTTTCCTTTGGTTTAAATGGAAAAAGCTACAGCTGTGCGCCTAATTGTCGAATAAAACTTTGTCATTAAATTGAAGATTATTTCGTATCAACTAAGGAACACAACACACTGAAAAACACAACTATGAAATAAGTCAGCCCGCGTAGCATGACCGCCGTGGAAACGAGTTTTATCGACGAAGAGTCGGCAAAATTACAGATGAACAAAATTTATCTGTCATTTTGTCGATTCTTTCTTCAAAGAAATCCGTTTCTACGGTGGTCATGCTACGCGTGTAGATCCACCCAAGTTTCCCGCTACGGCGCGCAGCGTAGCGTTCGTAGCAGTGCAATTATCGTAGCAGCTACGACGTAGCAACAATCAAGACGATTAATTCTTTACTGCTAACTGTAACTACATGATATTAGATTTATTTTATTTTACGCGCTCCAAAAGGGCAGTGTTAAGTTTCAGTTTGAAGGGGTACAGTCGCCAGCTACAGCCATAAGAAATGATTTGTCAGTTTTGCTATCCAATTACAAATAATATGAGAATAACGTCAAAAAAATTGGCTACATAGATGCACATAATCCCCGAAAGTTTACAAAAGGTGTACCCATAGTACACCCACAATTCAACAGCTATTATAAATTGATAATAGTGGGGCTCAGCCAGTCGCTATAAGCCGGACAGAAGTCCCGACTCTGAACTGCTGGGCATCGAACCCAGTACACATCAACAGCAGCTCTTGTGACCACTATACTAACGAGGCATTCAACATAGATACAACCTATACCTATTGAATACTGTATTCTATAAACGGTGGATAACTACGACATTCCGCAGCACTCTAGAGAGCGAAGTCTCGACAACGCTTAAGTACTTATATCTTTGTATAAAACTTGCTACATTAGTGCCTGTGACTTTGTGAGGCTAAGTTTCTTGTCTGGATTATGTTTGTCTCGCTTTCATATCACTTGCAGGAAGTTTGTGCAAGTTATGAACATTTTATTAATAAAAATATTTTATGAGCTTGGCGGTGGATGGGAGCGAAAATGTGTTAGGATCGTAACATGAGGCAATGTGCTAGATTGTGACACATCACTTAGAAGACACTTATGGGAAAATGGTAATAACACTAATTTTAACTTATATAAGGTCTGAATTAGACGATTTTACGTAAACGGAGCATTATTCATGCTGGACCGGGCAAGTCGCACGGGACCGGTCAATGTGGCGACACTTGGGGAAGACCAGCAGTGGACGTCTATCGGCTGAAATGATGAAATCAATTTTTGCAAACGGCCATTGTTTTTTCCTGAAAATAACTGTTGTAACCATCAAATAAAGAAAAAAAAAACACTATCAAATTGAATTAAGTCAATTCCTAGCAAAAATTGCTTTTTACATTGCAAACGGCCATTGTTTTTTCTTGAAAATAACTGTTGTAACCATCAAATAAAGAAAAAAAAAACACTATCAAATTGAATTAAGTCAATTCCTAGCAAAAATTGCTTTTTACATTGCAAACGGCCATTGTTTTTTCTTGAAAATAACTGTTGTAACCATCAAATAAAGAAACAAAAAACACTATCAAATTGAATTAAGTCAATTCCTAGCAAAAATTGCTTTTTACATTGCAAACGGCCATTGTTTTTTCTTGAAAATAACTGTTGTAACCATCAAATAAAGAAAAAAAAAACACTATCAAATTGAATTAAGTCAATTCCTAGCAAAAATTGCTTTTTACATTGCAAACGGCCATTGTTTTTTCTTGAAAATAACTGTTGTAACCATCAAATAAAGAAAAAAAAAACACTATCAAATTGAATTAAGTCAATTCCTAGCAAAAATTGCTTTTTACATTGCAAACGGCCATTGTTTTTTCTTGAAAATAACTGTTGTAACCATCAAATAAAGAAAAAAAAAACACTATCAAATTGAATTAAGTCAATTCCTAGCAAAAATTGCTTTTTACATTGCAAACGGCCATTGTTTTTTCTTGAAAATAACTGTTGTAACCATCAAATAAAAATAAAAAAACTATGAAATTCAATTAAGTCAATTCCTAGCAAAAATTGTTTTTTACGTAATTAGGTATGTACTTAACGCACTCACGATTTTTCCCATGAGAGTAGGCAGTAATTTCAGAACAAAGCTTCGTTTTGTTGACAAATTCAATGAAACGACAGATACTTAATAAAAGCTTCTTCTAAATTAAATACGTATTTAGATTAACATCATCTAATACCAACGTCAGTATACCTACTGCAGTACAGCACCTCCAATTAATCTGCAGTAGCGAAGCGGTTAGCCGCAACAGTTCGGTGGCACCAGACTTCGCAACCTCTCGATAACCGGTCAACGCCTTCGCTTGTGGCTTTCAGTTGTTCAGACGTACTAAGAATTGTATACTAGCTGTTTATGTGTTTATGTTTAACAGGTTAAAATATCTAGTAGCTTAGTTTTGTATTCTGTTTTTAATTCTCAACATGATAATAGGGAATATGCATGAATTTTATTTTTTTTATTTTGGTACGGAATGTTAGAATACTACAAAATAATGACAAAAAGCAAAAACAAAACATAAATCGGCCAAACAACACAAAAGTTATAACCATTTAAACTTTTGTTTCTATCCCTTTCTTATAGATGAACGGAATTTAGTATGGATTTTGTACGTCGATGCAGAGAATGACGTCATTCGCTTTATCGGATCTCTCTGTCTAATCAGCAGTTTCAAATTTTTATAACTTAGTATTTTTTATAGATATAAAAAAAAAAAAATTTCACTTTGCTATTTCTGATGTTAATAGGCTTTGTTTAGAGTAATAAAAAAACCCTTTTATTATTGGTCTCTAAAGTCAATTAGTACCTAAATTTTTTTATACTACGCTAGAAATTTCTCCTGTATTGTTGGTGCGTTTACAAACATTTTTTACTCACATGCCCAGACAACCAGACCCGGAGCAACTATTTGTAGGCCATACAAGTATCAAACCCGCGACACGCAGCGCAGCATCCAGTCGCTCAGCCACTGCACCAACCGTGCCGCCGTTGCTGTAGCCATGTAGATTGGGTTCAATGTCAGCGACTTTCAGGTGATGCGACCAACGCAACTTGCGTCAAGCGACAAGCGCGCGGTCGCGCACGTCACCTGATTCCGTATGTCACTCTGCCAGTCGCTAAACAACTTCCTTCATTAACTTTCACCGAGGTCAGTGTCGTAAGACGCGTGTACAGAGAAAACTAGTAATTCATATCCAAAATGTGTAATTTTTTACACTTCATTCCAATCCGGATTTAGGTAACCACTAGCTTATGCCCGGGTTGTCGCCCGCGTGGAGGTTGATAATTGTCCCATAAGATCATATTACCGGGAAAAAAGCATTCTATGTGTTAATCCAGGTTATAAACTATCTGTGTGTTTAATTTCATCCAAATCAGTTCAGTAGTTTTTGCGTGAGAGAGTAACAAACATCCATCCTCAAAAACTTTCGCATTTTTTTTTTTTTGTTTTAGTTAAGCATTCTCACAAGCATCGTTAGATGTGGTTAGATTTATTTTTTCCTACAAATAACAATCACTTTAATTCAATATTATTTACCTGCATTATAGTGGTCCTAGGAAACGATCTTGGTAGAGCAGAATTATTTTTTTAACATCAGTTATACCTTCACGTTGAAAAACTTTTGTAAATGGTTACATTTCAGTTTCCTATTTTTCGTGACGAATAATGCAAGCATTACTATTAAAAATAGTGAAAATAATATTGCTGACGCATGCATACGTGTTTGTATAAAAATCACATAAATTCAGAATATAATTTTAAAAACACTACTTCTGTAAAAAACCGTCTATCTAAAATTAAAATCTGTTACACAGTTTTAGCAAAATATAAACGTTTTTAATTTATATATTTTTGATACAGTTTCCTTGATAAAAATGTCACGTAGACTTTAAAAATACTCATAGAACAGTCTGGATACTGACGTTCATGTTTGAATATTTTTAGTAAAGTTAAAAGGATTGTTTTGATAATAATTCTCTTTATATATGAGGCACTTGAGCCAGGCCTTGCTAGGCTTAAGAAAGGGCCTCGTCATCATCATCATCATTTCAGCCGAAAGACGTCCACTGCTGGATATAGGCTTCCCCTAAGTGTCGCCACTTTGACCGGTCCCGTGCGACACGCTTCCAGCGGATCCCGCAACCTTCATCAGGTCATCGGTTCACCTAGTGGGAGGCCTTCCAATGCAACGTCTTCCGGTTCGCGGGAAGGACCTAGCTATCGGCTATTTTCTCGCCAGGTGTGAAGGAATGTACAATAGATGGTAGCTCCCATGTCAGTGGCACATAATACTAGTTGAACGCTGACTGTACACGCTGCCAGCGATATCTTTCTCAACTAGTTTGCACAGTGACGAAGAGCTTTAAAAGAAAAAAAACACTCAGTGACGCTAGTCTAGCGGGCAGAAAACTCGCTGAAGCTTCTCAGTTTGTATGAGTAATTCGTCACGTTTAATTGGCCGTCACACTCGCGTAGTGACAAAACTATTTTAACTACACACTCGCTTAACACACTTCAAGTACCTAGCTATCGCTACTTGCTTCTCGCTAATCGTCGGCGGTGGAACAGGTCTCTAAGCAACGTATTGTGGCTACAGTTATTGTGTTATGTGTGAGTCTGAATCAGGCATTGTGCAGGCTTTGCGAAGCAACACGGCTACAAAGGCGGCGAGAACCGAGAGTAACAATATTGTCTTGTATTCTTGTGTTCGTTTTTTAATAATGTAGTTTTATATTGAGACTAACAATAGGAAAGTTGTTTTGTTGAAACTTTATTTTAAAACTAAAAACGCGAATTCACGAAATGGAACTCCTTATTGCAAGGCGAACACAATCGTTTTGTCACCGTTTATTTACCTAAAGGCAGCAAACGTGGGAACCTAGTTACTCTATTCCTTATTTATGAAATTGTAAAATACCGAAAATAGCTATAAAACTGTAAGTTACCAAGATGTCTGCTTAGGTTCCCTAGTTTGTCATAATTGGAAGTAACTTTTACTTCTTTAACTTTGTAAGCCATAATTCAGAAGATACTCAACTACGAGACCATCATCATCTGCCGAGCCTTTTCCCAACTACGTCTAACTGGATGCAACGGAATACCAATATTTTACATGGAACGACTGCCTATCTAACCTCCACGACCCAGTTAGTACTGGTTAATACGATACCCGTATATTGGCAAAAATGCTTGTCAGACTTTCTAGCCACTGACTACTTAACGACGGTCAAAGATTTTCAATTGACAGCAGGGACCAACGGCTTAACGTGCTGATCGAGGTATGGAGGAAACTCCGTATCTAATGGGTGGTCACCCATCCACGGACCAACCTAGGCAAGCGTGGCTTGACCTAAAGATTGACTCGAGCGGCTGTTATTATAAAGGGTGTAAAACACCTCTTAACGAAGCCGAAAGGCACTTGTTCTCCTTGTCATTGCGATCATTTTTCTACACCATACCTGGGAACCTTCTAGTTACGGAGAAATTGGGGTCAAAGTTCCAACTTTTGACAAGTTTTTTTTTAAATATAAGTTTTTAATGTAAGATTTTTACTTTAAACACCTCCACGACCCCCGTATTATTCAATCCATCCATCAGCACAATGTTTTGAGTGCGTTACATTGAGTTCTACCACAAAACATGATTATTCACCGCAAAAAAAAGTCGTTTCCCAGCAATAATTTTTGCGTAAAGTTACTTAGTTTGGTGTACAGAATGCTTGGTTGACGGCTTCGTGATGAGGTCTTTTACACCCTGTATAGCCACAAGCTTCTCTTACCAACATTCAAATAATTTTGGTGTCGGTAAAGATAAACTGTAGAACAAGGACGTTTCAAAACCTCCCAGCTTACTAGTTCTAGAGCTCAACAGCGATGATTACAATGTAGATATTTTAGATATAACAGTGTGGGTATTACCGTCATGCGTCAGCTCGAAGACGCTCTGTTATTAGCTGTTGTGTTAATTTATAGTCTCTTGTGATACGGAGATATATTATAGGTCTCAACGGTAGGAGTGAATTGTTCTAGTAATAAATCTTTCTTTAGATGTGGCAGGTCTATCTTCTGATGACTGTTTTGCTTATTCATTGTGGTATTAATATTGTTATGTTATGAAATTTAATTAAAATAAAATATATCATTGTTCTAATTGAGCGAATTTACTTTGCTCAATTAGTAGAAGTATAGCTCCACAGTAACTTCTGTTTAAGGTTAGGTGGCCACGAATTTAAGTTTTTTAAAACAATCTGAGACAATTAATATAGTATTTTAAATTAAATTAAAAAAAATGTATTAGTTAAGGATCTTGTCTAGTCAAAATCGCATTCAGTTGCAAGACCTGATGAACTTCACTCGATAGAAAAAAATCGCAAAGTTGCCCCTTTTTATAACGTTTTTTTTAATATTATGACTATATTACTGATTTTTTACATTTATTTTTATACTATATTAAAGAAACTAATTAGTTATAGACAAATTCGTAGAGTTTGACTTGATAAAATGATTTTCTTAATTACTACAATTAAATATGATCTAAAGTGCCCGCGGCGGCTCCGACAAGCCCGTTCAGTCGCGTGCTGGCGCTTATGGACGACGGACTTGTGTCAGTTTTTTCCGCGACAACTTCGCGCACCTTATCATCTGTTTTTGAGAGTTTTTTTTGTTAGTTATAATGGGCAATAAACAACGCAGGCGAAAAAAGTCGTGAAAAGCAATAAAAGAAACATATCCACAGCATAAAAATATCAGTACTACTAGAGATCGCTAAGATTTTTGATAAAATAAAATTATATTATTAACCGACTTCCAAAAAGGAGGAGGTTCTCAATTCGATCGGTATTTTTTTTTTTTTTTTTTATGTATGTACACCAGTTACGCTGAGATTTATGATCCGATTTACGATGCGGAATAGTTGCCATTTGGTCCCATAAAATTTTACATAGTTTGGCACAGTAGTTTTCATTTTATGAATATTTTTACTTCAGTCGTGTGGTATAATTTCATGTATGTTTACCGATTTCTCCTCCATTTGTGGAGAGATTTTCAAAATTATTTTTTTATTTGAAAGAGTATACTCCTGAGATGGTCGCATTTAAATTTGGTGAAGATCTGATGCTTGTCTTCGGAGATATACAATGGCACTCTTCAAAACTAGACGGTAAATCGGTCGTGATTTTTGCAATCGCTTGGATGTTTATTGTTTATACAACATCATGACGTAACATCAAGCCTGTATGCTCTGAGGGGTACGCAGATGTGTACAATACACGTAAATTTCGATAGTTTAGATATGTTAAATTCCATTTATTGGGGATATACCATGACATGTATTGTTAACAATGTAAAATAAATGCATGGCATATACTTGTACAGGCTATTACGACTAAAAAAGGAAAAATAAAAAAACTTTTTGCAAAAAAATAAAACCTACTTCAAAACACAAAAAAGGGAAAAATAACTTTAGCTTCAGAAGTCGGTAATATACCTCGGTGATAATATATCGATATCTCAGCCTGGCGTTTGCAAACGAAAAGTAAATACTAATACTATATTCTAAGTTCTAAGATTAAAAAGGAAGATATCACTGACTGTGTTTCAGAGTTGTTGAAGTTAAATTGTAACAAAATAATATTGTGTGGTTTTCCATTTTTTGAAAATTTGGGTAATAGAAAAAATAATCATATACATATGTTAAATAACCATGTACATTTTTTAGTAGGTCACTATAGTGACAGACTTATATATCTGGATATCAACACTATTGTTGGTAAACTGAAGTCACCACGGGGTAAGGTGTATCTACCTATTAGATGTAGACACAAAATAGCTCGGCTATTAGCTTATAATATTCACACAGACATAAATAGTATGTCTAAGTTTAGTTCTATTATTAACACTGCGACTATTAGTAGTAATACTAATATACAGGTGACTTTAAATGAATATAGCACTAGTGCTATAAATGTTTACAAACATTGTACTGAGGAGGATCCATGTGTCACCATGGAGAATTCTCAATTAGGGTATATTAGTATTAGTGATAGGGTCTTGTTGTCTGAGGATGGTACGGGTGTCTCCAGCCTCACTCCAAAAATTAATTTAAAATAGGAAATGAGATAACAGGAGGTACGATTAACAATATTGTTAATCCTACCAACGTATCTTCTTGCACTCAATTAGTTAGTAAAAAAGGGCCTCAGCAGAACACTTTGAAATTATTCCACCAAAATATCCAAGGCATTTCTTCCAAATTATTAGAAATTGAATTGTTTTTAGAAAATAGTAAGTTTGACATTATTTGTTTTACTGAACATTGGCTTAAGGATTACCAAATGCTTATCAATTATGAGAACTATATGGTGGGTAGCTGCTTTAACCGTAAAACTATGCTTCGTGGAGGTTCCCTAATATTAATAAGAAATTGTTTTAAATATAAGCAACGTAATGACATAGTAGGTCTCTCGGTTGAACATTGCGTTGAACTGTCCTGTGTTGAGCTAGATAAGCATGTAATTGTGTGTGTGTCAGACCCCCAAACTATCACAACTTTTCTTTATTTGAATCAATAATGGAAGATGTGATGGCAAAACTTGCAGTCAGTAATAAATCTACAATTATTTGTGGTGATTTTAATATCAATATTTTAGAAGAATGTGCAAATAGCAGTCGCTTATTAAATCTTTTTAAGTCATTTGACTTGACCAACACTTTTACTGAACCTACTAGAGTCACTCCATCTTCTGCTACTTGTATAGATAATATTTTCTGCGATTGTGATTACTTAGATAAAGCAATAGTAAATTGTCTACCCTCTGACCATAGCGGACAAACTGTAACCTTCAGGTTTAATACACCCCCATCGCAAAAAGTTCAAATTAAATTCAGACCTATAACTTCTAGCAGATTAAATAGGTATAATATTTTGCTACAGAACAAGTTAAGCGTTATGGGCCTTGATGATATTAATATAGATCAATTGTATGATCGTTTCTTTTCAATAGTTCACACGGAATTCAATAAAACTTTTGAAAAGAAGACAAAAAGTATTTGCCCTAAATTCATATTTAGTGATTGGGCAACTAGAGGTATCAGAAAAAGTAGGGAAAGACTATTTGAGCTTTATGGCCTTGAGCCTTTTATAAACACTGAAACTTTTAACAAGTATGTTGCTAAGTATTCAAATATTTTTAGAAATACATGCAAGGTTGCTAAAGCACTGCATATTAGCAACAAGATCAAAACAGCAGAAAATAAAATAAAGACAGTTTGGAAAGTTATAAATAACGAGACTAACAGGAAGAAAATACGTAACACTAGCTACACATTAGATACAGCATGTGGTCCTAAAAGCTCTAATCAGGAAGTAGCTCAAGAATTTGTAAAGTTCTTTACCGATATACCACAAAAAACAACGGAGGCTCTTATTTCCTCACCTGAACTCTCAATTGGTTTACTATAGGCGAATGTGTCTGGCTGCCAGGTTGAATTTAAATTTAAACACATTAACCCTATGATTGTTATTAAAACTTTCCGGCAAATAAAGATCAAACTAACCGAAGATCTATGGGGAATGTCTGTCAAAGTTTGTACATCCATACTTGAGACTATAGCCCCTTACTTAGCTTTAATTTTTAATTTATGTGTAGACCAAGGAGTTTTCCCTGATTTAATGAAATACAGTAAAGTCATACCTCTTTTCAAATCCGGGGACAGTAAAGATACTAATAATTATAGACCTGTATCCGTGTTACCAGTTTTTAGCAAGGTTTTTGAAAAAGTAATGCTTAATCAAGTGTTCTATCATTTTAACACCAACAGAATCTTACATGATCAACAGTATGGCTTCACCAAGGGACGTTGTACAACTGACGCCGGTGTAACCTTATTAATATTAAAGCACGTATTTACTGCGTGGGAAGAGTCTCAAGACGCCATAGGACTTTTTTGTGACCTCTCCAAAGCGTTTGATTGCGTAAATCACGACACTTTACTTTTGAAACTTGAGCATTACGGACTGGGTAAACTTGCACTTAGTTTGGTAAAATCTTATTTGAATGATAGACAACAACATGTTCAAATAAATGGTGTTAATTCACAGGGGTTAAAAGTAAAAATGGGGGTTCCACAAGGCTCAATATTGGGCCCTTTCCTCTTTCTAGTATATATAAATGATCTACCCTATTTACTGAAAAACCAACCTCAAAATATGGTGTTATTTGCTGATTACACTTCCCTAATTTTTAAGATAAATAGGCGGGCCCAAAATCTAGATGACGTGAATAATGCCCTACTTCAGGTCCAAAATTGGTTCACAGCAAACAATTTGGTATTAAATGAAAAAAAAACCAAATGCATAAGATTTGCTTTACCGAATTTTAAAAGTAGTGATTGTGATATAATATTGAATAAAGATAAACTTGAATTCGTAGATAAAACGGTTTTCCTGGGGATTACGCTTGATTCAAGGCTACAATGGGGTTCTCATTTGACATGTCTTGCGGGGCGGCTAAGTTCAGCAGCCTATGCCATTAGAAAAATCCGTCAGTATACTGATGTAGATACCGCTAGACTGGTTTATTTTAGTTACTTTCATAGTATAATGTCTTATGGCATTTTGCTGTGGGGACGGGCTGCAGATATTGAGTCTATATTTATTCTGCAGAAAAGAGCCATCAGAGCCATATATAATCTTCGTAGGCGCGATTCTCTAAGGGAACTGTTTAAGGATATTGGCATCATGACGGTACATTGTCAATACATCTACGAAAACATAATGTACGTCAGAAAAAATCTGCACCTTTTTGGTAAAAGGGGTGACAGACATAATTACAGTACTAGAAATAGGGACCAAATAGTTCAGCCAGGTTTTAGACTCGCTAAAGTAGACTCATCTTTCATGGGGTACTGTTTGAGATGCTATAATAAAATTCCACAAAGTATTCTTGAACTGAATGAGACGAAATTTAAAAAATGCATTAAACGCACACTATGTAAGCAAGCATATTACAAGTTGAGCGATTATATCGCTGATAAAAATGCTTGGCTCAATGCTGGTCCTGATCCACATGGACAGGGGCGCATAAATTGATAGCATTAAATTGTATTGTTGGAGCTGCTGAAGATTGTACAACTATCTTTGCATTGTATAGAATCAATCTCGTTAGTATTATATAAATGCATAGCCCATATTGTGTGAGTACTATGTACTAGAAAGCTATCATTCACTGGAAACCTACGTCTTTTCTTGACTTGAATGTGTCCTGGCGGTTTGGAGTATGTCATGCTCACTCTATTGTCTCGCTGATGGTGGCGCATGTGTCGAATCATTTAGTTCCCTTCAAAATGGTTGAGTTGAATGGTGCTGATCCATGCGTCATGTCCGTGAACGGGCGCTGTCAGTTGTGACTGGTCATCTCTTGGTTGCCATGGCTTATTTGAATGAATTATTTTGAATTGTATTTTTTTTTTTGTTTGTGTGTTTTTGCTGTGGACACTTTTACCGTGCACATCTTGCTACATTGTTCTCACATAATATACCATCTCAACGTGAATGATGTAACCAAGATTTTGTAACAATATTCTGATTTAAAACAGTGTCCATGGAGTTTCTTGCCCATTCTTCTCCATAGAGATCTACGCTAGGGAATGGGCAACTACAGTACTTTCACAGTTTTTATGTCTTGTGACTGGGACTGTAGCTACATTTAATTTTCGTCTTTGTTTCGACAATTCAAAAGTGCCTGTACCTGGCTTACTTGAAATAAATGCTTTGATTTTGATTTTGATATCTACCTATCAATTTCATCTGTGAAATAGGTACTTCTTTTACTTTTTGTCAGTAGGGCAGCCTCAAGAATTGCAACCGGCAATTTTAATATGACTAAAGTACTATCGAGGATACTCCCGCCTAACCACCACTAAGCTAATTTTTGCTTGCACTCGCAACATAGAAACGCTCTCTAGCCCCGACCCGTTGACTTTGTATAGAAATAATGAATGAAAAGATACCGAATCGGCCGAGCGCACGGATGATGCACGCCAAACGAGAGTTATTGTTATTTTGCGCGGCAAAGTTGACGTTTTCCTAATAGGCCCAAACTTTAAGGGGGCGTGGCTCGGTGCCTCGGCATGTTATAAGCGAAAAAAAATTAAAATGGTCAGGCGAGAAAGACCACGATACTCGTAGTACATGAAAATATTTAAAATTAGCTGTGCCCGGCATGCGTTGCAATGCGCCTTTTCCTACTACCTACCTACATACTACCGACCGCCTACCTACCTACCTACCTACGTACTACCTACCATTTACCTACCTACGTACTACCTACCATCTACCTACTAACTACCTACTTCCTATCTACTACCTACAGTACCTACCTGCCCACTACCTACTACCTACTTACCTACTACCTACCAACCACCTACCTACTGCCTACCCCCTATTTTTTATCTTTTATACACACCTTGACCTATTTATTGTTGAGTTTTAGCGAGACTAACGAACAGCAATTAATTTTTTATTTTTATATTATTATATGGATTTCTTTTATAAATTTGTTTTATTTGACACCCTAGGTTCTTTTTATGCAAATCTATCTTTCAAGTAAATAACCGTAGTTGAAATTGAAATACTTTCCTCAAATACAATTATTTTGAAAAAAAAAACAATAATACAAAAACATAAACAAATCAAAATTTTATCTTTACAGTTCTCAAACCTGCGAACTTGCTGTTTATTTTCAATTAATTATTCCAACTGCCCAATTATGACTACCTATTTTATATTCTAATATTTTATAGACAATTATTTTATATCGAAGCTCTAATTTATCGCTGCTAATAACAAATTTTGATGATAAAAAATTATTTCATAAAAGTCAAGTAATATTACATAACCTACTGCATATTTCTATACTGTGTCGCCGCGCGGAGTCATGAGAGTTCTCTGACGCGCTGTGTCCACGCGAAGTATTTCGCGCGTAGCCTACAGCGCTAAATGCCTACTTTTGCAAAACTACCTAGCCTTAAGTAAAAACACATTATTATTCCGACTTAGATGCATGAAGGATTTGTTTTTGCTTACTTTTATACTTCAATATTCTCTTAGCTTTCCAAAAATATCCAGCAACAATAATCATCACCAGTTAAACTATAATCTAACTAAACCAACTATTTAATTTTCTGAATCCTTTACTGCATTTTATTTAAAATCTCAAACTCAAACTCAAAGCATTTATTTCAATTAGAGCATTACGGCACTTTGAAAGTCAAAAATATAAAAAGAGAAACAAACAAAGCTACAGTCACAAGACATAATAACTTGAGAAAGTGATGTAGTTGCCCATTCCCTAGCGTAGATTTCTATGGAGAAGAACGGGCAAGAAACTCCATGGACACATTTTTAAATCAAAATATTGTTACAAAATCTTGGTTACATCATTCATGTTGAGATTATACATATATGTGAGAACGATGTAGAAAGTCGTGCACATTAAGAGGGTCCAGAGTAAAAATATAATCAAAACTCCTAAGATACTGTCTCCATGAATATCCATGATTTCAAATCTAACTAAATTTTACTACAAATCCGATTTATGTCTAGCAAACCTAGGGTTGAACGGGTTCAAACCAGTAGTTTACAATGCTAACCCAAAACAAACGAAGTGACCGGGTTTTTTTTTGCCAATTCCAAGTCAATATGTAAATAGCGGATACGTCACGCTAGCCGGCTGGAATTGTATAGAGAATAACGTTATTTTTGCGAATCCCTGATGGTCACGCAAGCTCGCGACCTGGTTCGAAATACCACAGTGCAGTAAATCGATGAAAGTGCACGAAATTTTATTTAAATTTGCAGTTGGTTATGACTTTATTAGTTTTGAGTGGGGAAGCTACAATTTTTCGTTAACGTGCTATTTGTAATATTTATTTTGTTAATTTGAAGTCCATAGTTTCTGTGTCAACGGTTTTGTCTGAAAGATTAGTTGGAAGTTTAAACTTTTGGAATAGTGTTTTATTATTCAGCTCGAAAAATATATTTTCGTTTATAAAAATCTGCAAGAAATTAAGTATTCAATATCAAGTATGTTATTATTATCTATCCACAACCACAGACGGCAACCAGCTTAAAATTATCTAAAACTTCATTGAAAATTCAGTGTTTATAATTATTATGATAGGTATTCAAAGAGTAACCCTTAAATTGTGGCAAACCGTGTTTAAGGCTCCTCTGATATGTCGTACCCACAATACCGCTCTAACCATTTAATATGGTACCTAGGTTTAATAATTAATATTTAATGTATGAAATATTTTTGGGAGGCTCATAAATTAATGTGTGGGAGTTTATTATTCAAAACTTTTTAAGAGATGAACTAGTTATCAAGTTCATAATGTCTTTGTTAATTTTAATATGGGTTCTGAGATTTCACTCTCACACTCAACGTCACTCAACAATAGAACCTACAAAAACGAGTGTTACTAAACAGCCGGCTTAGCCAAGTTGACAATCTACAATCGTTAACGCTAGTAGAAAATAGAAAACGTTAAATTACGTGTTCAACACTAACGAATAGAAAATTCGTAGACAAGTTTACATCGTTGAAAGTGATAGAATAGAATGTTATCGTTTCTACAATGTTGATCGCTATTATACTCTTTGGTAGGAACGCTCACTATAGACTAAAGTGTAGGTTTTTTCTACAGACATTATAGAACGAGCGATCGACTCAGTCATGTCAATTTGGCTGCCAATTTAGCGCTTTCTACAATCGCTTACGCCGAGGCGCTTACGATTGTAGAAAGAGAATCGATACGAAACGTTTGTAACTTGGCTAGGCCTGCTGGCTTTGCACTCTACGGGTTAATGATTACCGCCTTACAAATCCTGATTCTCTCTTAAAGTGGACGCGCACCTAGATGCACTACAGGAGCTGTTCGCACCGCAGGGTTCTGCATTTTCGGTTTCGGGAACCTGTCCGCATCGTTCGCGCCGAATCGTCTCAATAATTTTAACAGTATTTCTGTTTGGCAATCGCCGCACGCGCCTTATGCTGCGAATTTGATGAAATTATCCGTGCGCGCTGTTGGAATCCGTATAACCCTACAGCATTTTACTGAAATGCGGATCGTTCGGTGCGGATAGGTGATGTTGTATACTATTTCATATATCCTACTATCCACTATTATAATTATTATAAATGTGAAAGTTTGTGAGTATGATGTATGAATGTTTGTTACTCTTTCACGCAAAAACTACTGAATGGATTTGGATGAAATTTTTCAAACAGATAGTTTATAACCTTGATTAACACATAGGATACTTTTTATTCCGGTATTAGTTTCCGTGGGACAATTTATTATCAAAATTTACGAGGGCGAAGTCGCTGGAAGAACCTAGTTTTATATAAATATTTATAAAATGCAATTACTGCGGTGCGTACGGCTCCTGTGGCACATCTAGGTGCTCATACACCTTTGGTTTATTTATTTTTTAAAAGATGAACAAAAACTTTATTGAAGAATATAGCCAGAAGACGGACTAAGCGACAATATATATATGAACTGTCGAAAAAGTCAAAAATGATTGTCATTACAGGAATAAAAAGGCTTTGGAAGCGACTGCCATTTATGTTGAATAAGAAACAGGTTTGTGCAATTGTCATCCATCTTGAATTCTCGTTTAAATAAAGAACACTAAAAACGAAATCACTATGTATTCATCTTTGCAAAACTCAAGAAATACATAGATTTTCAGTACAATACGTCTTGGCAACAGCTAAAAAGAAGTTATAAAACAAGAATACACTATAACGCGTATAATACTGACAGAAAGGTAGAAGGCAGCGCCATTTATCACGTCGCCTATAAAATATACGATGTCTTGTGAATACATCGAATGTTAAGAATTCATTACAATGTTGGATCATAAATTATGTTAGTATAAGGCAGTAAGGTATCCGTGTTATTTGTATGTTTTTTTCTTAGATAGATATTACCAGCTCATGCCCACGGCTTCGTCCGCGTGAAGCTCAATAATTGTCCCACAACATCGAACTACCGAGATAAAATGTACTCTATGGGTAATCCAAGTTATAGACTATCTGTGTGCTATATTTTATCCAAATCCGTTCAGTACTTTTTGCGTGAATGAGTAACAAAGATCCATCCTTACAAACTTTCCCGTTTATAAAAAACTAGCGGGCGTCACACGGTTTCATCCGCCTAGTTCCCGTTCCCGTGGGAGTACAGGGATAAAATATAGCTTATGGTACTCAAGGTGAACGTAGCTTTCTAATGGTGAAAGAATTTTTGAAATCGGCACAGTAATTTTTGAATTTTTGTGAATGAATAATCATTACAAATATACATACACACACACACACACATACAGCAATACAAATCTTTCCTCTTTATAATATTGTATACGTAGTATAGATTAATCACAATCACGGAAGATATCCCGTAACTGTCATTATAAGTTTAGTTATAAACCGTGAAAGCCTAAAACATTATTAGTAATACAATTTTAGGTCAAGATAACAGATCAAACTGCCTGGTCATCTGCATAACCTGAAACCGAGCTATGCTGATGACAGCTTTCAGTTTAATCAAATTCAGTAGCGCTCAAATAGATATCAGTACTACAGACCGAGTGACTGCTGTCAGTAACCCAGGGACTGGGCTACTAGTAGGTAATTACAGGATACAAGTAACTAGAGAACCAATCATACGGCTACTTCCTGAAAAAAAAAATATGGATGTGTAAAAAACTGTATAGGTCGAATTGAGAATAACCTTCTTTTATTTTCGGTTCAAAATGTGAGCCCATTATTATTGAGTCTGACCACGATAAGCGTCGTTGTGCCAAGCAGGACGCTCTGTGAAGTTTTTATTTTACCACGATTGTTTAAACCTTTGCGTACCCCGATTTTCAATTGCTCGGAAAATAATTTCAAGTACAAAACAACCCTAATACATAAATCAACAGGTAACATTAATCTAATTTTCTGTTTCATTTCAAACTCAACAAAATTATCTACGAACTACCCAAATATTGTGGGCTTCACTGATAAAAATCCATCTATACATTTTGTGTTGACTTGAATTTGTTGAAACCTTAAATTTTGATTTATACATAAACCTCAAATCTGCTGGTTTTATACCAAAACTTGGTATCTTCATGATTTGTGATAAAATTTATCTTTATGACCAATAAACTTACGCCCTTATTACATTCTGTGATTCGTTGCTCTGTGGCGATGTTGTGGTTGTAGTATTACCTATCTGATTTCTTTGTATTTTCTGCTTGTGTGGTACCTAAGATATAGAAAGGGTTATTTTCACGATTATAATATTGGTATGGTGTACCTAAATCAATTAAAATGTCGCTTTAAAGTATTCTAATTGAAGGGATTACAAGTTCAAGTATGTATGTCTTTGAGGTCATAAAATTATGACGATGAATGGATAACCATAAGCTTAGCATAATCCTCATTAAACGAGCCTTTGAGTCACTAGACGTATCAAACAAACGCCTAGACACTCATTCAAAAAGCAAAAAGTGAACAAAGCCCACATAGTCTTAGTCATAAAATCACGCTATTTTCCCATGGATCCTTACATACATTTGGTCATACAAGAACGCCCGTTACGAGTACTACACAACCAACCTTTCTAAAGCATCAATCATCTTTCTGAAGGTTCAGTAATAAAATTGTCCTTCTTAAGTCGTCTACCATGTCTGCCTTGTAAATAAAATACCTTTTGTTAGTCGCCTTTCACTCGTCCTTTTAACTTGGCCAAACCGTCTCGCTATAATCTTTCAATTTTTGTTTCAATAACATCAAAGTCTCCCACTAAATCATTTTATCCACGCCTACATCTAGATTATAGATCTCCAAATGCTTCTTACCTAGATCTGGTATTACAGTCTAGACTAAAATGATGACGAAAAATTAACGGCAAAGGTCAATCCCAGGATTACTTGATTAAGTTAGACGAGCGATTCGCAGAAGATTTTTGTCTTATATCTAATTTGGCCTCAATAATTTTATTTGACTTTGATAGAGGTATTAGGTATGATCACATTAGGTATCGTTGACCTTTTCGTCTATAATTTTTACCTTTAATTGACTTTTTATCTTGATTCTTATTGAATTATGGAATCTTATTTCCCGCAAGTAATTTGCGCACGTGTCGAATAAATATTTCCTTACTTTGCGTAGTCGTCGAGTTGTAAATTCAGTCTTTATTTTAATTTAATTGGATCTCATTAAATGTAACCTTTGTAAGCAACTAATTGCGATGCCTGGAGTCTGGTTGAGGCTGACAAATTGTTTCATTGATTACGGAATAAGCTACACTTGTAATTGCCTAACAGAAAGCTGCAATGAAGCTGATTTTGGCCCCTAAGTGCTCATTTCTGGACACGCAGCGCGTTGAGCGGCGCGTCAGGCAATGCATCGCGGGGCGTCGCGTTGTGCGGCGCGTCACGCGGCGCGTTGCGCGTTTTTCCGTTTACGGAGAGGCGGCGTATGCAGCGGCGGTGTCATCTGTCATATGTTTGTATTTGCGCGCGCACTGCCGCGTTGACCGCGGCGGCGCACGCGGCGGGCAACGCTGCATTTCAGCAAACGCGCGTAAATACGCCTCTCCGTAAACGATCTCATACATTGCCATATGTTTGAATTTTAAGCGGGCCGCGCCGCACAACGCGCTGTGCAACACGCCGCGTAAATAAGCCGTAAATGAGCCCTAAGTCTACCTTACATTAATAAATTGATGAAAACAGATGAAGTCTCTCTTTTGTCGTGCCAATCTTCACTTTCCATTTATTTTCCGGAGGGGCCCCGAGTACTGCTTTACATGGCGTTTGCGACCCCTCAGCGGTGGCTTTCGCCTCCTTGCTCCTTACACGTTCCCATACCAGCCTCATCCAAGTTTATTTCCTTAAAAGCGTCACCATAATCAAATAAGTGTCACAATTATTTTCCCATACAACATTTTAGAACAGAAATTACTTCACAGTTACAAAGTTGTGCTTACCCACCGTTTTTTGCCGCGCGTCGTGGCTCCGCAAACTTCCTTCATTAGCATAATAGCGCCAGATGCGGGTAGTTATCTGAGAATTGCTGTGCAGCTGGCCTACGGTCTCAACCTCAGAGTAGGCGCTGTGTACACGGACGATTTGTGTAGGTACTATGTTTGTCAGTGATTTTATATTTAACCTTCTTCAAAATGCAGGAGAAGGCGTGAATTTCTCGCCTAGTTTTGAACAAACTTTTTTATTGTGATAATCTCAGACCAAGTAAAACACCAAGACCTAGCGCTGCGATCAATGAAGTGAGGCCAGCTTAAATTACGTCTCGCTCTGTTCATACATGCTCACACGCACACATTTACATCAAACTACAAAAACTACGCCTTAATAAATGCACAACCTGTTTACGAAACCGGTCTCACTTTTCTGTTCGCAGAGTTCCGTCTTAATTTTTTTTTTGGTCTGAGTGTACACGGCAAGACGTAATTTGACGGGCCACACTTTGCTGTTCGCAGAGTTCAGTCTTTATTTTTTTATTTGGTTTGAGGTGATGATAAATTACCTTACTTTGAATTACCTTGCCAAGTAGCTTTTCAAATTCAAATTCAAAACATTTATTTCAGACTTTTCGGTCCATAGAGTGTTAGTAGTACATCAAGATGACTTAAAACTATGTTAGTACGACACAAATACAGCAAATAATGGAACACCAGTCAGCCTACAATATGTGCAGCCCAATCCAATGCCTCCAAACAGGACTATGGACGTAGTCTGCAATTACCCTCAGGTAGCTGTTGGGACTGCCCCTCACCCTTCGCATCAGCGATGCTGCTTTGAAGCTGTAACTAAAAGCAAACAATCAGAGTGCCTAGGCAAGTAACAGTTTCAAGGCGGTAACTTCTATCTAATATTTTATTGTCATTTCCCCTTATTAGTACGTTGTCTCAATTTGCAACCTTATTTGGATTGCCAGTTAGCTGAATTAACCGTTGGACTCTCTATGGCTAAGTTAATCTCACAATAATGTACATTTTGGATCTTCAAGGCTAAAAATAACCTTTCGATTTACAAAAAAAAAACTTGTTTCTTACGTTTATATTGTCACTTATAATGTTACTATTTGTTTTGAGCTCCCGGTCAACCCGCGCTCATGGCGCTTGCAACAGCGTCGAAATATCGAGAGCTCAAAACTAATAGTAGGTAATCACGAAAGATATTCCATAGGTGACAATATAAGTTTAGTTTTAAACCGTAAAAGCTTAAAACAGTGTTTTTTACTTACGATTGACAATTCCGAAAAAATGTAATGCAGTAAATCTGTTACCAAAAGTCAACTTGCACCGATTCATTGTCAGACTGATTCCATTCTATACAATCGCAGTCGGTCACTTGTACGTCCCCATAATCAATAGCAATACGGTCTCTGTTTTGTATTTGGATTGTAATAAGGGAACGATATTAAAATTGGCATCGGAATTGTAGGGTTAAATGGAGCATTTACACGCTATCAAATGCTGAGTGGACTGATAAGGTTCTGGAGCAAACCCTCGCAATTAGAGTATTATAAACAAACTGGTGTCTTTGCCAGCACCTTGCCAGTGTCTGGCATGGTGTCACAGTATTATGCTGAGCGATGGCCATTGTGTTTTCCTTGTTATAGACCAGGTTTTATGTCGTCATCAATTACAATAAGAGTCATTTGTGCCTTCTGTTTTTTTTTTTTGTGTAGGTAACTGTCTTGATCATGACCAAAATGTTGGTACTCATCCTGTCATTTATTGGGTATTGTCATCCTTATTTTGATCATTGCCGTTGCCTCGTTTCCTGGTCGATGTCGTCTTTTTTGCCTATGTGAAACTAAACATTGTTTCCATTCTGTTGTGCACAAACTAAACTTAATTTAGGCTATTGCTATCTTTTACTAAAAGACAGTGCGAGAAAAGGACGGCTATAGCTATGAACTAAGTTAGAGATGTCAAACTAGTTTTTGCCTTGCGCTACACCGTGTTTTTAGTCGACATGTTTTTACGTGCACCCTTCATTTGTATGAAAATATTAGTTCCAACTAAATTTGACAGCTCTAAATTACGTCCGTCTCTTTCTCGTTTTACTAGAGAGAAAAAGATAGCAATAGCCTAAATTAAGTTTAGTTTGTGCACTACAGAATCGACACCATTATTTTTCGTACCCATATTTTCATCGCCAGAACCTGTGAGTACCACAAATTGTTACTACCTCATTCAAACATTTTTAAGACCCTTTCTTCGCAAAAGCCTCTCTCAACCACAAAATCATTTCCATGTTTTCGTTGAAAAGGGATCCCCACATTAAAAAAATATGAGAATTTTGTTAAAATAACGCTGACCAGGAGTCAGTCCGGAAAGTGTTAATTTAAGTGGTGTGGGAAAGAAAATAAAGGTCATCGCACAGTTATATCCTCTGCGTGAGGCTTTTGGGATGCTATCAAAGAAACCTTATACTGCAACTTACGCTTATCAGCATCGTAAAAGGCATTAGCCGTGTGGTATCCGGCAGAGTAGAATAGAACCAACCCATTACACTGACGGGTGTCGTAAAAGGCGACTAACGTCTGAGGCAGAACACCTTGCGCCTCCGTAGACCAGAGAATGGGCAGCAGCGTTTTCTGTTAGTCTTTCATCACTGCGATCTCCAATCCGCCAGCCAAGCGTGGAGATTACGGCAAATCCTCCCATCATGGGAGAAGCTTATGTCCAGCAGTGGACGTTATGGGCTGTTGTAGTAAACGGCATCACCTTAGCGCAGAATGATTTAGTAAATAACAGTCGCCAAACTTATAGCGGGGCATCCCTGCTTGAGGCGAGCCTACCAACCGCTTGCCGTGAAAAGGCTGGCTTAAACCGCAAGCAGTGTGTTCACTTGGTGCGTGGCGTCGCCTCAGCGAAGCTTAGCCGAGCTTAGTTGGGTGGATGCCTGGTTGACGGCGAGCCGATGTGTGACGTGTGCGTTGACCTTAAATGCGAAATGTGAGTGAATTTTTTGGTGCCAGTCCTTGCATTTCTGGCTATCTCGAGGGTTCGCGAAGTCAAGTGCTGTTGCAATCTGTGCTCCGAAGTTGGGACGCCTAATTTCAGAGGAGAAACTTCGTAGTTTGTAGGAAAAAATGCGCATTATTTGATACGGAAATTGAATTTTACGGTTTGGAGAGATGTATAATTAATGAGTTGAGCAGAAATGTGATTTCGTTGCAGTAAATTTTGATAGAAATTAAATTGAGGAAAATGATTAGTCTGAAACATTTACAATCTTTTTGTTTTACTCGCACTTGTAGCAATTGTTGAAATCTACATCTACACTAATATTATAAAGAGGAAAGATTTGTATTTTTGTGTGTGTGTGTGCGTGTGTGTGTATGTTTGTAATAAATAAAGTCAAAAACGACTGCGCCGATTTCAAAAAATTTTTCACCATTAGAAAGCTACATTCACCCTGAGTAACATAGGTTATATTTTATCTCCGTACTTCCACGGGAACGGGAACTACGCAGGTAAAACCGCGTGACGTCCGCTAGTTTTAAATAAAATTAGGGAAGAACAATTTAGATAATTGTTTCACGCCTTAATTCCTCAAAAGGCTTGGTAGAAGATTACGTATAATACATCCAGATTTCGACAGTTATGGATAAGCCACATATTACACAAACCACCTAATACTTCCCAACCCGGGACCCCCAACAAGCTGAATGACCGTACAACAAAGGGGCCTGACCTATTAACCTACTCTATTGACGGGCTCAATGATGACAGCGCAAAAACTGCCTCAATCGAACTGCCCCAAGTTAATTACGTTATACCGTCACGCTTCAGACTTGATGGGGTAGGCTTAGGCGTCTAAATTTTAAGGTTTTAATCAATACTTCATCATCTACTTAATCGTACCACTATTATAAAAGCGAATGTTTTTGAGATAATGTTTTTGAATATTACAAAAATATTTACAAAATTAGGGCATGGATTTTTGTTACTCTTATCAATTGACAATTGACGACCCGATTGGCGCAGCGGTAGTGAGGCTGCCTTACGTTCTTAGGGTCCCAGGTTCGAATCCCGGTCGGAGCAAATGTTTGTGTGATGAGCATGGACATTTGTTTCCGAGTCATGGATGTTTATTATATGTATAATAAGTATGTATTTACAAACAAAAAGTATCTAAGTAGTATATCAACTATCCAGCAATATTTATTTATTATTTATTTATTTTAATTCCCGCTGACCCCACCAGTGTGGACACGGGCAATGGGGCCAACGGTAATCACTATATCGATTACTTTCAAGAAAACTTTTCTACTTGACTATACAAATCATAGAAGTGGTCAACGGGCCCAGTTGACTAATTTTAAAATGCACTAGGTCGAGTGGACCCGCGGATCCCGGCTGTGTGGGATCACTTTACTAAAGAGCCTTCACACAAAACTACAGAACAGGTTTTTTTTTTTAGATTTATTTTAAAATTTTGTAAAAAAAAAAATTGGCTAGCATTGCAGGTAAGCACTTAAATCTTTGAGATGAGATTTTTCACAAGAGTATGCTCCAATGTTCCTTACATAACAAGGGTGCTCAACCTTGTTTTATAAGGAACATTTATTATTTATTTTGAATTTTAAAGAGTCACTAAGTACTAGATTTAAAATTTATCCCAAATTAGTGATAACCGTCTAATAAAAGCGATATTACCTTTTAATTTATATACCTTTTAACATTCCCGTCCACTAAAGAAATAAGGTGTCCCCTTTACGAGCCTTTACCATACTCAAATTGAAAAAGAAACGGTAAATTGAAACACAAATTCAGGCCAAACCATTGTGTAACCAAGTTAACAAAACAGATTCCAGAAAACTAAAATAAGCCACATTTACTTCGAAGTAACAGAAAAGGCTCAACAAAAGGCTTTACAAAAAGACTAGATAATTAGAAACATGCCCGATGGGAAATCTCAACAAACCACTTTAAGAAAGGGTCCTTTTCGCAAGGATTGAATGTTAATTTAAATAAATGCCTTGATTACTTGACCTAGCAAATAAACGTGGTCGTTTGTGGTAGTTACGAAGTATTTTCTAACTAATTAACTTAAATGGATAATTGTTTGAAGCATGTGCAGGTTATTAGAAGCAATTAGAAGAAATGGCATATTGCTGTGATACTCCTTAGCGATAGCCTTGCAACGTTCACTGTATTGTGGTAGGGTATTATTAGAAAAACTATTTTATTTTCTGAGTAGTTAGTGTATAACGTCATTTCTTTAATACAAAATACAAAAATATTTTATACAAGAAATTTGTTACAACAATGGGTGGTTGTATTTGGGGATTCCTTTTAAGCAATTTTTGCCTGTGTTAGGAGACCCCGCTCTTCCATAGCAAAATAAATTACAACAGTAACAAATATGTTGGTAATTAAATTATACTTAACTATATTTCTATTATTATTATTTATTTAAAAAGAATAAAAATAAAACCATAGCAAAAATCAAGAAAAATAGTGTAAAAGTGTGTGTGTGATGAGTGTGAGTGTGTGTGTAAGAGTGTGGTTGTGCGTGTGTGTGTGTATGTTTCTATTTGATTTTAGGTGCCAGTTTTTAAGGTTTTCCAATAACGATTTTTTTCTTCAAGTGACGTGATTTTTCCTTATATTTTAAGGTGGGTAGTTGATTGTAATGCCCTAATATTGACAGTAAGTATTCAATTAATCATTTTGTTAAATTATAAAAATCACGTGTCACTATGTTCGTACAAGCTAATCTCCGAAGCCACCAGACCAATATTTGTGAAATGTAAATAATTATGTGTGATTGGTTCCAGATTTAAAGATAGGATACTTTTGAATTCGATAGATGACGCTGTATGAAGCAGAGTCGAGTTGCTATTAATCTAATATATTTTGTTATGAATTTGATGAATTATCTAGGTACATAAAATTAGGAAAAAACACGCCCACATTTTGAAGTAGCAAATGAGTAACAAAATAATATGTCACAAAACTCAAATATAAACCCAACCACCAAAACCGATGCGTAGTTATGAGTACGACATACCCATAGTTCAATAGTTTCGTTTATTTCCCCCGACTCATATTTATTTACTTGTTTAGAAACAAATGTTCCATTTTTCCCACATAACTTGAAACGAAAATAATAATGTACCTCAGTTTATAGTACAGTCATAAGGAATGATATGTATACAATTATCAAAATTAAAATGCGACTTTCTCGTAGATGTAGAAAAACGATTACAACCTATAGAACTTACCTATTACCTATTCCATATTGATATAGGTTCCAAAATACTATGTGCATAACAAAATCTGTACAGTTGGGTAAACGAGAGTGAAACGGCTGAACAAGAATTGCAGAAAAAAAGGTATTTCATCCCCTAGTAAAGTCTAGTTTCCACCATCAATAAATTGCAAATCCATTTAGTCCGTCAGTTAGAGTATTGGAAAATAATGGACACACATTTTGGTTTTGTAAATCAATAATAATATTGACAAAGATAAAAACGCATCAAAACTCGGGAGTGGGGGCTCGTGATGTCACAACACACTAAAACTTATAGCACGGCGTGACGTGTTGAGAATTTTAAAAGTGTCGTATCTTCGTCAATTTTGGTTTGCGTAAGAAAAGAAAAAAGTGTCAAATATTTGTTGATAATCTAACTGACGGACTAATTAGATTTTTTCAGGACACAAGCCTATTATGGGACAAGGGCAAGAAAATTTTGATGAATTGTAGTTGGAGAAAATTACTTTTAATACAATATTAATGCTCGTAACTGTACGTGTACATTTTTCGAATAATTTGACCCGTAAACGTCCCTTGTATACAACGTAGAACTAGCCAAGACGTCCAAGCGTCGTCTTTCTCGTGCGTTCATGTGGAAAACGCGAAAAGTATTCCCAATGACGTCGACAAAGGAATCGAAATGCTCTTCAAATTGTCGTTTGTGTCCAAAAGTTGTTCAAGTTAGTTTTGGAAAAGGGTAACAAGCAAAATCGGAATCAGCGTTGTGAATGTTTATTTTTAGACGAAAGGTGAATCCAATATTTGGACTTTTCGTGAAAACTAATTCTTTGGCAATTCTGGGAATCGAACAGTTAATGTAGGTATGTAATTTATCTACCCGTTTAATTTGGATCCAGATTGGGTGAAGTTTGAACGTTGCCGTTCACCCAAATATATACCGGATGACTATTTTATCACTTAAAAAAAAAATGGGTAGGTATATTAGGTGAACGGAGTAGAAGCTTATGGCTGCTTATGGATGCTTATACCTAGTTTTTTTTCTTTGTTCCACAGCTTGGAAAAAAAATTATCCATCATCAAAAAACGCTACAAAGTTCAAGTAAACTTGTCATAGAACAAAAAGAGAAATTTTGAAAAATAAAATTAAAATATCGAATTTCAAATCATACGCGTATTGCGTGATTTTCGATTTTTTTTTCGCAAAAAAAGAACTACATTATGCCATTGGCTTCTACTCCATTCACCTATTATATCCATTATTTTTGGAAAGTGATAAAAATGTCATCCTGTATAAAACACTAGCTGGTGCCCGTGACTTCATCTGCGTGTACTTATCATAATTATGAACATAAACAAACTCACGCCTTTTTCCCATGCGCGTAGGCAGAAACCACAGAATGCCACGTGCTTCGATTCTTACATAATCCCTTTGCTTCATCCACGTTCATACATCCGGCCATGCATCTTATCGGCGTATATTTTGTATTTAATGATACATTTGTTTGTTAAATTTCGAAACAATCGGTTATGGTTTGAAATGTTTAATACAGACAGACAAAGTAACTTTCGCATTTTAAATAATATAGTTCATCAAACCATCAAATATATTTAACCTGCATTGTAAATCGGACCATGGACGTATTAGTGTATTATAGGGGGTTCTGCATCACGGAAGTTAAAAAACAACATTACACACTACACAGTAATACCAATTTCTCTGCACTCTATCAAGGACTATTTTCAATGTAGTTTTCTATCGGAGCTCGGCGACTTTCAATGTCTTCAGAACAACATTTTAAGTCTAACACACATTCAAAACTCATTAAGCTGGGCTTAGAGAGGTCGGTAAAGTTAAAGCTGCTATAAATTTAAAGTAAACTGCAGATCAGCACCATAACGGCTTGAGTACAAAAATGCAAGTCAACTAAGAAAATCTCCATTGTAAGGATCTGTAAGAGAAGGGTGATGAACAGCCCAAGATATAAGATTGAGCGATTCTATAATAGTACATTTTGATACAAGTGTAGAAAGTTTGTTATTGCATTCGAGGCGGAATTGTTTTTAAGCTGAGAACTGCAATAAAAAATGTCCACGTGTATCAAACGACTTTTTTCAATACACTTTTGAAGAAATAAAATAAAATAACGAAAAATAATTTTGTCACGAACTAAGAAACTATGCTACAAATGTCACTTACGGGATATCTTCCGTGATTATTGTTTCATTTGTAGTATAGTTATGAACCGTGAAAGCTTAAAACAGTGTTTAAGAAACTATGATTTTAATTTTCTTTTTTTTCCGCACTTTGCTTTCGCCAGGTTGAAGGAGAGGCAAAGGTATAAAGCCGTTAAACAGCCTTACATAAAAATAGATTAATTTATTTTATATTTTTGAATTCAGAACACAAATAAATGTTAATCTATATAAATAAAAACAAAAGGCCTGACTGACTGACTGACTGACTCATCAACGCCCAGCCCAAACCCTTAGACCTAGAAAGCTGAAATTTTGCACAAAGGTTTCTTTTATAATGTAGATAAGGAATAAGGAAGGATTTTTAGAAATTCAACCCCTAAGGGAGTTAAATAGGGGATGAAAGTTTGTATGAAAGTCCGTCAGTTTTAAAGTTAGGATCTTCAAATGTTGTGTTTAGGCTAACAATTAAAAATTAATTTATATGTGTGTAGTGTGTGGGGATCTCCAGGAAAACTTCAAACTACTTTTTGATGGTTTATTTAAGTAATAATTCAACACCTTTATAAAGACACGTCTTTTTCATTTCTTCGTACTCGCCATCTTACTTTTTTTCTTCACCTTTCACTCGTTCGATCACTCATCCCATCCTTCGTTCAGAAACATGCATTTTAACAGTTTAGAAACGTTGGGTTATACAGCCTAATCTAAAATTAATCCTACATGCTCGGCCATTCTACACATTTCTGGCCTCAGAAATAAAGTTACACAAAAAACAAACTAACTTACAATATTGAAACTTATAGTTAACTTACTACTAACTTATAGATGAATGGGTTATTCAAATAAACAAAAACAACAAAAGGTTCAGTCAACATTGGGCCACCTCTTCATATAATCTGCCACAGTGGATGTCTTACCTGGTCCTTCCGCAGTGAGGTCCACCTTCTGAACATCATACAGGTCATTTCCTTTGACCTTCGTAATGGTATATGGCCCAAGATATTTAGGTTTGAGCTTCATGCCTGAACCAAACTGGGTGCGCTTAATGGCAACTAGGTCCCCTTCCTGGTACTTGGAACTTTGCTTGCGCCTCTTGTTAAATGTTTGTATATTCTCCTTTTGTATTTTCAAAATATGCTCCTTTGCCTTCAGACATCTCTTCCTTCCTGCATAAGTAAGTCATAGATTTCAATTTCTTTTCTAGTCTTCATTTTGGTTCCAACCAAGAGTTCATATGCGGTACAATTGATACTCCTTTGCCAAGTACTATTCAAAGCCCTCTGTACACGACTTATGTGTTTGTACCACTGTGTAGGGTCCTCTATGCACAACTTTGTAAGTACTGAAATTATGGTCCTGTGTATTCTTTCTACTTGCCCATTTACCCTAGGCACACCTGTAGTGATTTTAGCATGTTTAATTCCTTCTTCTTGACAATAATGTTGAAATTCTTGACTGGTAAATGCTGTCCCTCTGTCACTTATTATTTTAGTAGGATTTCCAAAATGTTGCTGATGGATTCTTATCTTCTCAATAGTCTCTTTGCTAGTGGTACTCTTGGTGGGAAATATCCACACAAACTTCGTGAATGCGTCAACCATTGTAAGCAGATGATTGTACAGTTTCTTCATCTCCGTCATTGGTCCTAGGTGGTCAATGTGGATAGTATGCAGGGGTGTATCCTCTTTCTCTAATAAGTGCAGAAATCCTTCCTGCTTACCTTCTTTACGGCTGCTCAGTAAACATGGAATGCATGTGAGTATAAAATCTTCCAGCTTCTTCGATAAATCTTTAATGTAATAATCTTTACTGATAAGTTCTGTCATCTTCTTCTTACCAAAATGTCCATTCGAGTGTACTCTTTTTATAATCTCCGTTTCCATTCCCTTAGGTACTACTAGTCTTCTCTCCAATCCCTTATACAACAAACCACCTTCCAAATAGTAATCGAGGTAAGGTTTGTCATTGAGTACTTCTATAATAGCTTTCGATCCTTCATCTTGCTCCTGTACCTTCTTTATTTGATCACGTAAGCTATCAGTGGTCACTCCTACATAAGGATTGCGGCTCAACGCATCAACATGCTTCATTCTCGTGCCGGATCTGTGTTCTACCTGAAAATCGAATTCTTGTAATAACAATGCCCATCTCGCTACTCTGGTTGACAAATCCCTTTTTTGTAATGTCATCTGAAATGCTTGGCAGTCTGTTATGATTTTAAATGGAATACCATACAAGTAATGGCGAAACTTCTTTACACCTTCTATGATAGCCAGAGCTTCGAGCTCATAGCTAGAATATTTCCTTTCAGCCTCACTTGTCTTCCGGCTCATATAATACACCGGGTGTAATCCATTGTCTTCACATCGCTGCATTAATACTGCTGCATAGGCCAAGCTGGATGCATCTGTGTGTAGTTCTGTAGGTCGTTTTGGATTGAAAATAATAAGCACTGGACTACTTCCTAATTTCTCTTTTAGAATATTAAAAGCATACCTCTGTTCCTGTTTAAATATAAAACTTTGATCTTTCTTCAGTAGGTTCGTCAATGGACTTGCTATTTGGGCAAAATTTGGTATGTACTTCCTGAAATATGATGCTAGCCCCATGAAGCTTTGTAATTGTTTTACTGTTTTGGGTTCCGGGAACTTCATAACTGCTTCTGTTTTTGCTGTAGCAGGTCTCACTTCACCACCTTGCACTATGTGACCCAAGTACTCAACTTTTGCTGTCAGTATTTCACTCTTCTTCCAGTTAATCTCAAGTCCATAATCGGATGCCACCTCTAATGCTTCACGTAACCTTTCAACTGCTTCTTGATAGTCATTTGCTGGAATTATAGCATCATCAATAAATATAAGAATGTGACCTTTGGCAATGAGGTCTCTAAATATAATTGTTATAAATCTTGTGAAGTATTTCGGACAAATTGACAACCCAAACGGTGCTCCAAGAAACTCAAACTGACCATGATGTGTAACGAAGGAGGTATATTTAATTGAATCTTCATCTATTCTCAAGTGAAAGAATGCATCTTTCAGATCCAACTTGCTGAAAACCTTGGCCTCGGACAACTTGTCAATATGATCTTCGATAACCGGGAGTGGAAATTCATCCTTGACTATCTTACGGTTAATTAATCTGTAATCCACGCATACCCTTGTTGAACCATCCTTCTTTTTAACCAGCACCAGTGGACTTGCATTCTCTGAGAAACTAGCTCTAATAATACCATCTCTCAGCCACTCACCCACCTGCTTTTCAACTTCTTTCTGCTCCGTAAGAGACAACCTTCTTGGCCGCTGTGCCACGGGGATGTCATCCTTTAATATGATTTTCATATTTATCGGCGCTTCCTTGGTTTGTCTGGGTTGATAATTGTCTACCAACCTCTGAGCTGCTTCTCGTATCTGTGGATCAGAAACAAAACATACGGGTTCTGGAACCTCGACAAGCATACACTGCGGCAAAATGTCATTGTAATGTGGCACAATGCTGACTGACCCCTTATTTATTACAGCCGTAACATTTGCTAAAAATGGTTGTCCTAAGATGATATTATATGACATTACGTCTGTCGGGACAATGAAAAAGCACACATCGAAGCAATATCCATCGATCTTAATTGTTTTAATAAACTTTCCAAATGAGCAGACGCTTGTCGCACCGATCCCAGATAATATCACCTTTACCTTTTCGTGAGTCGTTACATCTAACTCGAAAAACAAATTCGAAGAAATTAAATTTAAGTCACTACCGGAATCTATTAAACAATCAACTTCTTTTTCACCAATCGTAATGTTCTTAATTGATTTGTTACACACAATGTCTTTGTTTACGTTTAACACTTTTTCCACTTGACACTTTTGATTTTGACACAATTGACAGGTGTCTGTCGTTGACATTGACGTACACGAGTTTGACGTTAATCGACGCTCATCCATCTCGGTCGTTCGTTCGCTCCGTTGTCGTTCATCTTCATCGCGCCGCTCTCGCTCAGGTTCAGAGGCGCCCTCTTCTGGCGATATCTTTGTGCACATCGATTTTCCAGAACTTTCGCCGCCATCATGCTGCTTTGAGTTTGACTTGAAACTGGCGCCTTACACTCCGTTCCGATGTGGCCAAATGGGTTGCACCGAAAGCTTTTACACCTTTCGTGCACGTGCTGGCGATATGGTCTGTTTCACCACACTTAAAGCATCGACGTGATGATTTTTCGGGATGACTTTTCATTTTCAGCTCGGACTGCTTCGTTGAATTAGTATCATCATGGCGCTTCTTACTTTTATTCTTCATAGTCTCGTGCAACGTTATTTCTTCTTTCAGCGCAGGGTACGTAGTCGCGCCGTACAGGATCATCTTGTTCGATTCGTAATCGTGTATGCCATCAATGATGTATTGTATGGATACGTAGTCCGGAAATTTAGCACGTTTACCTAGCTCCTTCATCGTTAACATGTACTCGTAATATGTTTCGTTACTCCTTTTCTTACGAGCCGCCATGAGTTCGTGCATTTCTTTGCTGTTGATCGACTCGGTAAACTCTTTCAATAGCGCCGTTCGTAGCTCCTCGTATGACTTGAAGGCTTTTTCTGACTTTAGCCATAATTCTGCTGTGCCGGTTAGTGATCAACGCGCCAAAATGAGTTTCTGTTGCGCCGACCAACCGAATATTTCGGCGTTGTCTTCCACGTCCTGCGTCCACTTTGCTGATGAGTATGTTCGATCAGTACCATTGAATTTCGGTATGATGTCAGCAAAATTAAATGACGATGCTGGATTCTTATCGTCTGCCATCATAAATTAACTTCTTTCTTCGTTGTGTTGTGCCGGTAATGGCCGCGTGGTCGCGTTGCGGTTCACCTTGCCGCGAAACGCACCAATCTTCTTTGTTTTTTCCTGGGAATCCCGGACGAGCCCCCAAATTTGTAGTGTGTGGGGATCTCCAGGAAAACTTCAAACTACTTTTTGATGGTTTATTTAAGTAATAATTCAACACCTTTATAAAGACACGTCTTTTTCATTTCTTCGTACTCGCCATCTTACTTTTTTTCTTCACCTTTCACTCGTTCGATCACTCATCCCATCCTTCGTTCAGAAACATGCATTTTAACAGTTTAGAAACGTTGGGTTATACAGCCTAATCTAAAATTAATCCTACATGTGTCTCAGCGTTTTTCATAATTCTACCCCCAAAGGGGTAAAAAGGGGATGAAGCTGTTTTGTATGAAAGTCCGTCAGTTTTAAAGTTAAGATCTTCAAATTTTGTTTTTAGGCTGACGATTAAAAATTAATTTATACGTGTCTCAGCGTTTTTGATAATTTTACCCCCAAAGGGTTAAAAAGAAGGATGAAGTTGTTTATGGAAAATCGTCAGTTTTATTTATTTATTTAAAGTATTTTTTTTTTAAGTTAGGATCTTCAAATTTTGTGTTTAGGCTGATGATTAAACATTAATTGATACGTGTCTCAGCGTTTTTCATAATACCACCCCCGAAGGGTTAAAAAGGAGAATGAAGTTGTTTATGGAAAATCCTTAATTTTCTAAGTAAAACTCACAAAATTTATTATCTAGACTTATGGTAGAAAGCTAACGCAACGGTATTTTTATAAATTTCAACCACTAAGGGGGTGAAAGAAAAAAAGGGGGCTTTATCTGAACAAATAAATAAAATTGAAGTGTCTGTTTGTAATTTTGAAACAACCGCATTTTACTACATGCATATGAATGTATATGGGTACATTTACCAAAATAACATTTTTTTCAATTTTCGTCTGTTGTCTGTTTGTTCCGGCTAATCTCTGGAACGGCGGGACCGATTTTGATGGGACTTTCACTGGCAGATAGCTGATGAAATAAGAAACTTAGGCTACTTCTACTTTAGATAAAATCTATACAGTAACCCTCCTTCTGGCGCAATCGAGTAAAATATATAAAAGAAGAAGAAACTGACTGACTAACTGACTGACATATCAACGCACAGCCCAAACCACTGGGTCTACAGATTCAAAATTTGGCAAGTAGGTTCCTTAAGTGGTCAAGGAGTGCACTAAGAAAGGATTTTTCAAAATTCACTCCCTAAGGGGGTGAAAAAGGGCTTCAAAGTTTGTATTGAGTACTCCTATCGATAATTGAGTAAACATTTGTGTTTCAGATTTTTTCAGAATTAAATCCCCAAGAGAGGGAAATGGGGTGAGAAAGTATAAAAATCAATGCACAGCCCAAACCGCTGAGTCTAGAGATTCCAAATTTGTCACATAGGTTCCTTATGAAGTTTAGGGGTGCACTAAGAAAGGATTTTTCAAAATTTACTCCCTCAGGGGGTGAAACGGGAGTCGAAAGTTTGTATGGGAAAACAAGATTAGTTAGACTGTTTTATTCGAAACTTCACAGGAGTACTCCTATCGATAAATGGGTAGAAATGGGTTTCAGGTTTTTTCAGAATTCAACCCCTAAAAGGGGAAATGGGTTTGGTATTATTTGTATGGTGTATCGGGTATTACAAAAACAGCGATTTTAAGATTTAATGTGGCGGACCTGAAATACCATCATCCCCTGTTGGGGTGCGATGGGGTCGAAATGTCTAAAAATCAATGTGGGTGTCGATTCCGAGGTTATCATTGGTGCTGATTACGAATATGGCATTTGTGTGAGACTGCACAAACAGACTCACGATGTCCGCGATTACGCGGAGCCCTAATCAAAATAATATTTGTTCAATCGACAAAGTGAAAACACCTATTAGATACACTTACCCATCACGTTGGTACCGGTGATGTGACGCAGTCCTGGTCACGTCTTATCTGAGTGGGGTGTAAGTATAACTGTGGTTTGTGTGGTGTATGTGTAGTTATGTGAGATTACGACGGTTCCATGGACGCCCACAGCGCGCACCGTCGACCCCAGGATCAAACCTTCAGATCCCACACGTGGCACCTTTCACCAATGTCCAACTGAATTTTATCCCGGTTTGCTCACCCAATCGGGGATATACGATAATCCAGCACTGAATTTAGGAATTTACCGGCGTTCAAATGACACAAAAGGCCGGACATAACCAACAAATCACTCGCGGTCAAGACCCAAAATGGCGAGATTTCTCAATTTTCACTCAATTATCAACAAAATATCAAACACCGATCAAGATGGTATCGGATTAACAATAACTCAAAGTTTTCAAACAATAATTACACGAAACAGCGTGTACCAAAATTACAAGCACGGAGCGACCATCTTTCAACCAAAATTGCACTGACAAGCAAACGTCATCGCACAGATTCGCACAGACAACGAAACGTAATCTGTCAAACGTCAAAAGGTGCGTTCAGAACTTGGTGGATGAAACAGCATTTATTTTTAGATCCAAAAGATGACGGATTCGATTTCTATACAGGATTATTGTTGATTTATTGTGATGATTGTGATAGTGATTGTGATTGGAATAGTGATGGTGATGGTTGTTGTGATAACGATGATGGTGATGGTTGTTGTGATAACGGTGATGGTGATGGTGATTGTGATTGTGACAGTGATAATGATGGTTTAGTGATGGTGATTGTGATAGCGATTGTGATGATTATAATTGTGATGATTATGAAATTTGGCACATAGATAGTTTATAACCTGGATTAACATGTAGGATACTATTTATCCCTTAAGTATGATCCCGTGGGACAGTTACCGAACTTCACGCGGGCGAAGCCACGGGCAACAGCTAGTTTGTTTATAAAAGTAAATATTAGTTTTAAATAATCATGTTTATCTATGACATTCTATTTATAAACACAATTTGAATAATCAAAAAAATATTTACGCCGTAAAGAAGCATACTGCTTTGCCAAAATTAAAAAAAAAACCGCTCCAACTATAGGCATTGAACTGATTTTCTTGATTTTAGTAGTAGTGTAGTGCGATAAGAACCCGTTATCGAGGAAGTTTATTGAACAATATTTTTTTTAACCACCTTTTCTTGTACACTTTTTGCCGGCATGGTATGTAAAAATCTGGTGGAATCAATTAGCTTTTTGAAGACTAGAATTTAAACGAACGATCTGGGTAAAAGTAGTTGTTTCTGCTCCTGATCCGGAGGTTTGATCGATATTATATATATTGATCGCCATTTCATTGGACTATTATGAGCGTGAGAGAAGAGTTTGTGTACTGCCACAGTGTCACCACTATAAATACCTATATACAAATACGCAAAACCAATTTTCTCGTCAAATAACGATTGTAACTTTAGGCAACGGCCTATTTCATCACAGCACAGATTCGAAAATATTAAGTTAACACCTGACCTGGTGAAGGTTACGGGGATCCGCTGGATGCGAGTCGCAGGGGACCGGTCAATGTGGCCACACTCGGAGAATGCCTATATCCAGCAGTGGACGACTTTCGGCTGAAATAGAACTATCATTAAAAGCAAATCCGTAATCGCCAGGCGCTTATAACTCAACCCGCCTTATAATGAAGACCCTTCGCCGTTGGTGATTCAGGGATTCTGCTGGCGATAATGGCAGATAGCCTTAATCACAGTGAGGGGTACCGTTGGCATTTTGGCTAATTGTACCCTTTGCTTTTTGCCGCTTTCTAACACAAAAACTGCCGAGTAAGGCCCAAGTAATTGGAAAAACCTAGTTTTCGGCCTATTTTTGGAGATGGGATTTCTAAATTGTTGTTTCTTATAATTGGTCTGAGATTGTGTTTATTTTGATGATGTTTTATATAGTAGACGGAGCTAAAGGAGTATAAATAGATTGTAGCGTGTAGCGTTTAGTAGTTAATCCCATGAGAAAAAAAACTTGAGTTTATGCATGTCTGTTTTGTATCTCTATCTGTTTTTAGTGTCTGTTGGTATTTAAGTTTGATTGGCAGCAGATGGGTGAGGTAATGAAACTAGTAATATTGTTCTCTAACAAGATTTGATCCGTATATTTCTTTTTTTTTTATTTATATTGCTTTTGTTTGTTTAACAGGAGATATTCCTAGTGTGGGGGGCACACTAGGAATATTTCCTGTATCATGGGTGCGTTAACAAACATTTAAACTCACAAATACAAACAGACTCGGAAAAACGACATGTAAGCCATATAAATATTTGTCAGCGCAGCAGCCAATCGCTAAGCCACTCCGCCAACTGTGTTTTCTTTGATAGTCACATTATATGTTAATATGACAGCATTGATTCCACAAACTCACTTTATTTATCGAATCGTTGTATCAGTCGTTGTACTATGTCGAAGCATTTTCAGAGGTTACATAGAAACCAATCGTATCGTTGTGATCTATAACGTCAGTACAAAATAAAAGACCAACTAACTATTTTTCAAACTCATGAAAACATAACCCTCCATTTCGGCCCCGCAGTCGGGTAAAATGAAGTCCTCCCACAAAACACATTTCAATCGTACCCGTTCTTGCGGCCGACCGGCCGGGTCAGATTCTAATCACGTGCCGGACGTATATCTGCGTCGGAAACAACTTACAGGCATGTAGCTGTGCAATGCTCGGTGGTGCATGTTTCAGGCATAATGGCGGTTCAGCTGTGAGTTTTACAGCAATGGTTGAAAATGTAAGTTTGGAGTTTAGACGTGCATTTAGAACCACGAAGGAAAAGCTCCCAGAATTTCAATTTGGTTATGATTATTCACACTTTTTCCATACAGAGAGCCACCGTTCTTCACCTAGTGGTAGACGTGTTTGGCTAGTGTCTTTTGACGTTTAAATGCTGATTTTGTTCATTTCATTTTAGACGAGGTTGAAATCAAATTGTTCGCTGTTGGTGATTAATTTTATTGCTAGATAGACGATACTTTGGTAAATGTACGTCTTCGGGTTGAACCTTGTCTATCCAGCGCTGATCCCACTTCTCCTTTTCTCTCGCGCAGAACCGTCATTTCCTAGAAGGAGAAATAGAGCGGGAATGCTATAGCACAAGGTTGCATCGACGACCATTTCAGCAGCACACTCTGTTTTGTTCTGGAAAAGTGTGATTCCGTGCAGCTACATGAGGCGCAACCCTTACAGTGGTAGAAAGGAGTACCTTTTGAGAATACTGTAACGATATTACTGTAATGTAATTTTGCGAAATATTCAACATGCAGCAGACATGCAAGCTGCAATCAATAAAGAGTTCTTATTAATAATTGTATTTGTTGTTAATAATTGATCAAAATATTATACATAAGGTGCCGTGGAAGGGAGATAAATTAAAATTGCGTGACGTTAGAGCAGTACAACAACATTCTTAAGCATCATAAATCAACACGGACAGAAAGCGAAAAGGTTGGAAACCTAAACATTTATATTTTACTAAGGTGCGGTGGCTTTGCCCGCGGTTGATTTTTATTATTTTCCGTACACGACACGAACCCCTTCGCTTACTTCCTGTTAAGTTTTTATTCAGGCTAAAACGATAATTATTTATTTTTATGTCACGTAGGATTAGCTGTCTTAATCAGATTTTTCTTGACATTTCTTATCTGGTTTTCAATCGTAAGTTCTACATAAAACAAAAATCCTTAGTAAATATTTTTACTGTTGTGAGTTTTATACTAATTATTTTAGGTAAAAGCTACGTCAGACGCTTTTGGACTAATCCACACGTCAAGATTTACAGATTAACAAGATTTAACACTTTAACAACAACTCATTGAGTCAATCTAAGGCCAAGTTACGCTGTCTGATGCACGGCGTATCGAGGCCATTCCATCTCAGAAAGCAGTCAGAAGCCTGAATGTGAAATTCAAGCCGCCTCAGTGCCGGTTTTAGCACTACCAGCGCCATGGGCGAGATTTCTAGCGCGCGCCCTAACTGCAATTTTAAACCCATACGAAAAAAAAAACAGCCAAGAACGAGTCGGACTCGCGCACCGAGGGTTCCGTACAAACTTTTTCAAGGACAAACTTAACTTTGCTGTTCGATCCCATGAAACGGCTACTGCAGCGGTGGCCCAGTGGTGGCGGCTCCGACTTACGAACAGTAAGTCGTGGGTTCGAACCCAGGCACATTACTTTGTGTAATTTATTTCATCACCACTGCTCTCAAAACGGTGTAGGAAAACTTCATGAGGGAACTTCGGCATGTCCTGGAACCAAAAATTCGAAGCCATGTGACATCTAGCAATCCGCACTGGGCCCGCGTGGTGGATTATAGCCCATTCCCTCTCATCATGAGAGGGGACCGTGTCCCAGCAGTGGGAACATTATAGGTTGATGATGAATACTAAAATCGTTTTTTTGTGGCCTGCGGCGCCCTGGGCCGTCGCCCAGATTATAGATCACAGCGATCACACCTCGCCCCCCCTAACGCCGCTACTGAGCAGCCTGTCTCAAAGGGTATCGGTGGGTATCTAATTAAAAATGGAACTAGTGGTTATAAAAAACAACACTAGTTCCATCATGGAACTGTTAATGGTACTAGTGACAATGAAGCATCGTAAAACCCAGTAACTGTGTTGTGAAGACAGTCTATATTAGCTGAATACCAGCTACTAGAGACTAGACGATGTTACTAGATGTCATCAGAACATAGGTATCTTAAAATTTTTTTTTTCTTGGAGGTACTAAGTGCCCAATTAAACGGGCAATCAACCTTAGCCTAGTCGGAAAAGGCAGGCAAATGATGATCACCTCTATAACATTTCAGAATCTGCTTTCCTAAGGCCGCGTTTCCACTATGTCGTGACGATTAATTTATCGTTGGTTTTTAGTTGGCAAAAGTCGTGGATGTCGTAATCGCGTCGTCCAATATGTGATTTAAAATACCAGCTCTATTTAAATACTTAAAACTACACGACGACAAAGTGAGCACGCGGCCTAAGCCTCTCATCAATCGTAATCACAATTGTAATACACCAAAAATTCCTCCCGAGTTCAAAATCATATGCAACAAAGTAGAAAAAACTCACTCCAAATAAACGGTAGTTTCAATACACAGACAAGCCTTCGTATTCGCCGGAGTATCGACGGGTAGTGAACCTGAAAAAGATTTGGCACGGGACCGGACCGGCGGACGTAATTCGTCGGTCGTTATACTCTTCACATAACGACAATACTTCGACACAACTTCTATAGAACGTACAAACGTATACAATCCGTACTTTTCCTTCTGTAAGATGTGGTAAATGTTAACTGTACTCTTGTAATTGAAAAATATGTAAGATGAAGACATGCTAAGCCGTCCGCAAATAAATTCAAAGGGTATGGACGATATGGACATACTGACATACTTGTCAGTATGTCCATATCGTCCATACCCTTTGAATGATAATAAGAATGGCTTTATTAGCTCGATTTCCATTTTTATTGACGTCGTATCAGATGCAATTCACACTGTGCAAAACTCGCACTAATGCAAAGTCCACTAATGCATTGTTGCTGATTGATATAATATTGACTATTTCATTTTCAAAGTCTTGTCGAACGCCCAAGACAGAAAACGTAACAGCAAATGCAACAAACCTGCCATGTTCGAACCACATAACACCATCGACTTAACTCAATTGATTGTATCTATGCCAAGCAAATAACCTGACAGACAGACATGAAAGATAGTGTATCGTGAAATTGAGAGATACCTCGGAGACTTTGCTAAACTGTGAGTAAGTACTACCTTACATATATCATACGAACTACCTGACATATATATTATACGAGTTGTAACTCAAGAAGTTTTCTTTTAAAAAGACACGTGATAACCGCAATGCGTCTTGTTCCGTACCACTTTTCTGCTGAAATATGAATTTAAAGTATTTTGCTGGAAAGTATTATGGATTCTCAAAGGTTAAAGTAGGATTCTGTACCTATCAGTTTGGATCCCCCGAAAAGTCTTGTAATACGAACTATATTTTTAAATATATGTTTTGAATATAGTTTAAATCATTCAAACAATTAAACTGCTTATTTATTGTTCTGATATTTTTATATAAAATTATTGTGACATGAATCAATTAAAAGATCTTATCGAAACGTTCTTTATAAACACAGTATATAGACTCGTAAATAGACTAAAATTTTTGTTGATATTGTGTCCTTAGGGCCCTTGGGATCATGTTCCTCCGACCCAAGTTTATATCCTACTAGCTGACGTCCCGCGGTTTCACCCGCGTAGTTCCCGTTCCCGTGGGAGTACGGGAATAAAATATAGCTTATACCACTCACGAATAATGTAGCTTTCTACCAGTGAAACAATTTTTAAAATTGGTTCATTACTTTCGGAGATTACCCCCTACATAAACTTACAAACAAATGTTACCTCTTTATAATATTAGTATAGATTAATATTTCTGTATAGCTTTCTACAGACTAATGAAAGAATGTAAATCAACATCATCAAGATTATTTATCAGCGTAACTGTCGTGACTGATGTATTGTTTCTTAGAAATCGTACACGTGTCGGCGCGACACAATATCAGGTACAATTTTAGATTCAATTGATAAATCTGTTGATTATGTGAATCCAGATGGAAATAATTGCTACAATGAAGGTATTGTGATCATTCAATTCACTTAGTAGGTTTTAACAATAAGACAGTCATTTGACCTGTTGAAGATATTAAAATTATCAAGAATATTTTCTCATAAAAACTATAACGTCACGCCCAATGACGTATTATATATAGACACGTCATGAACCAACATCGCGGCGCTTAAAAACGGCAAAAATACTAGAACTACTTATAAGCGTGAAGAAAGAGAAAGAAAATACGGCGGGATGCCTGTTGCGAGAGGGAGATAAATATACATCTTCAGTCACGTCACAGGATAAGTAATAGTCAAATTACATGCTCATTATACGTAGCGTCGCGCGACAGGTTGGTGCGTAACTAAGCGCGATGTGGGCAATTGCCTTCATTTCATGTTGTCATTTTAGAGTGCGGACAACGTATCTATAGTTTATATATCATTGGTCACGCCTATAACATAAGGAGTACTCATTGTAAACACACATTTCGCGAAATGTCTGGCGTCTACTATTACATGTAATAAGAAGACGAGCCTATTGCTACAAGCATGCAATACATCTAAACTCTGGTCTGCTTCTGTGTAATTGAATTTGTGGAATAACACTTGCCCAAGCCTGAGAATCAAAACCGCAAGACATCATGTTCAGCTGGAGCGGTATGCGACATGATTTTTTTTTAAAGTCCAAAATTTGGCGGCAAGAGGTCGCAGCCCTTTGCGATGGTCCGACCAGATAAGCTCTTCTCTCGAAACGAAATTTCACGATGCGTTTCACTTGGCCAAGGATAGACGGAGATGTCGAAACATTGTCAAGGAAAAAAATATTTCAAGGGAGGATCACGACTCTCAGTAACGAGGAGCACAACTTGAGAAGGAAAAGAAGGCGCGTAATCGAATCTGTATTAGATGCTAAAGTTGTGTTTCCAACAGAAATGAGCGATCTTGTATAGTGAAGGATGTACATATTTATGTGAAACTAACCAATCACATAACTAAAATACCTCAAGCTGTGAAAAAAAAGCTATATTATTGGTTCATTTCACACACATCCCTCGCTACGCATTCTCGCTCATCTATGTTGAAAACGCAGCATAACAGAAACCTGTGTTAAATATTTTCTTCTGTGCGTGTTTTTGAACAAAAGACAATAAACACATAAAGCATGTGTGTTTTTGGTTTATTCCGAACCTGACCCGAAATTCTAACCAAGTCGCGGGTTAGGATAAGAACTTGAAAAAAAAAAAGAAGAAAATTGTTCCGAACGTAACCCTATTCCTAACCTATGACCGGATGTATCGTGTGCTCGCATATTTTGGGCGTTTGACCAAAAATACGTACTTTTCCAAGTCCTCGATATTTGTTAGATAACGGCATAATATTTCAATGAAGAATCATAAATCTGGCTTTGTTTTAGTTCGTAGATTGATTAGAATTTTGTTATAATAGTTAATATTACGAGAAATAGCAATTTTCCGACAGCCAATTTCAAGCAAACGTTAAACATTAGGTTTTCTCCTGCCTGCTGTATCAAACTGGTAACACTAAAAAATCTAAAAAAAAAAAAAATGTACTGGTCATATAGTACTCAAGGTTGTAGATTGATTAGAATATTGAAATAAAAATTGAAACGACGCAAAAAAAAAGATATTCAAAAGCAATATTGATCTAAAATGTATGCATTTTCAGCGTCCATTATATTCCAAATAAATTCAATTTTATCAAATAAATTAATATGATATAAAACTTCGATCTACAACGAATACGTTTTATTAGTTTTCGTTTGTCAATATAATAAGACAAAATTACAATAAATAAAATTGGAGAACTATAATTCTGCGTCAATTCAGCTCGCACCTCAGTCTCATGTCAGTCTCGTCTCTAATTTTCGTCAATAACAATCGACAATCGTCCGGAGATCAATATTATTATCGAGTCGTGTAGGCCGGTCGAAAAAATTTGATCCAGGAAGTAAAAATCAAAAATTTGCGAAAAAAATTGACAGCCCTCTTAACCAGAATTGCGATTTAAATAGTATTACCTTCTTTAATTTATGTTAGCCTAGTACTTTCTCTAAGGTAACTTATCAATTTGTGAATAACTTTTTAACAAGAACGCTCCATAGGGTTAGGATTTCGAGTCAGGTTCGGAATAAACCGTGTTTATTATCTACCTATCTTCATAAAAGGCAGATAATCTCCAGAATTTTGCTCTCAGACACTTGGGTAAATAGGAATCCAGTATTCCAAATACCCAGTGAATACAAAAGTGATTCAGAGTATCGATATGACGAAGCCAAACGCTCATTATTGACAGTGTTTCAGTGAGCTGAATCGTATCTTGATGAAATAACTTTGTATTGTGTGCGTAGTAAGGTGTAATGTTGCGATTTCTGATATGATAGAATTGAATTTGGATGAAGTAGGTCGTATCATTTTCATAACGTTTAAGTGTTTTTTCTGTTTATCAATGTAGTTTGCAAATTTATGTGGACTGGAATAAAAGTGTGTTTTAACGATGAGAATAGAAATATTCTCATCGTTAAAGTTAAGTTAAAGTTTTCACTTTAAATGTATGAAAATACTCAAAGTGGGGTTCCGGTAACACTACGTATTGAAAACCTTTCATGTAGACCTGTTTTTAAACGACTTCCAAAAAGAGGAGGAAAAATAACTTTAGTTTCAGAATTCGGTAGCAATAAAACTGAATCAAACTAATAAAAGTCACCGACGTCAGAAGCTAAAGTTATTTTTCACTTTTTTGTGTTTTTGAAGCCGGTTTTATTTTTTACAAAAAAGATTTTTTACTCCCACAAACTTACTAAAACCATACCGTTTTTTCAACTACTTAATTTCCTTATCAACACTGCTTCATTGGTATAGTGATCGCACAGTCAAACTGCTGAGCATGAAGTCCTAATTTCGAATCCCAGATCAGGCAAAGTATTTGTCTACACAAGGGTTTACCCATGGCGGAACGTGAGAGGGAGAGAACCTCACGTCCCAGCCGCCACAGGAGACGCACCGGGCGTCGAGGGCCACCACGTGGCCCCTGGCCACCATAGGCGCGGGCCTGTAGACGGTGAGCTATGGGCTAGCTCGTCGTCCGTCCGCCTCTTGACGACAGACCGTGTCGACAAGCAGGAGTGTTCCACGCGCGCCTCAAAGAGAGTCAGCAATAGGAAGGGGTCCGCAAGGACCGATGCCTGCCGGGGCTGCGGGACTGAGATACCGTGGCCCCGGAACACAAAGAGCGATGAAGGATCATCAATGGGTTTTAGTCAGTAAAAGTCGGATATTCCCTCCTGCTCCGCCCAGAGCGGGAGGAGTTATTTGATGATTTCCCATCCAAAAAAAAATGGTTTACCCATCAGGAATTTCTCAATAGCAACCCAAAGTGTGAATAAGAATCTGGTTGATGTAAATAGGCACGCCCTTTATTATATAGAACTTAAACACAACTGGTGAAATGTGAGTGTAATAAGTACTTTTATACCTCTACCTATCTTTTATAGGGATTCAGGCATTAAGTTAGGTATATTGTTAGCAATTAATAAAATACATTCTAAGCACTGTTTTAAGCTTTTACGGTATAACACTAAACTTATATAACGTCACTTACTGACAGGACATCTTCCGTGATTTTACATTATTTGAGCTCCCGATATTCCAATTTATTTTCCGTCCACCCGCATTCTCCAGTTATCCTGGCGTTTGCAACAGTGTCGAAATATCAGGAGCTCAAAATAATGAACAATCACGGTAAATATCCCGTGACAGAATAAGTTTAGATTACTAAGGTTCTATTTGAAGCTATTATTATTATTATTATTTATCCATTTATTTCAGATTATTAAAATCCATAAAATACATATTAAAATAAATTTGCACACATTATAACACAAACACAATTAGGTACATAAAACTAAATTAAAATCAATTAGAATACAATGTCATATAATACAAAACAAATAATTTAAGTACAACCAAATCAAAATAACATTAAAATTAAAACAAAATTGTGTTAGTTTAGTAAGTATTGGAAATAAACAATGAATTGTGTCAGTGAGCGCCCAAAACAATGAGCATCCATTTATTAACTACTATCCATTTATTACTATAGATAAGATCATTTCTTTCCCCTAGAACATAAACAGCTTGTACGAGTAATTTCAGCTTCATTCACGAAAATGTAAATCAGGACGCGTTCCATTATCTTCGCTTAAAACATCAGGTATAATAAAACGAGGAACCGAAGGAACAATATATCAAAGTGGCGTCTGCTTCATCAAGTCACCGTGTTTGTTCCGAGAATAAAATCGTTCATTATGGTGATGCAAATTTTCCTTACCCACCCAGTAGTTGGAAGCATTTCTTAGCAGATGTTGCAGATAATAAATTATGTGGTGCTAAGTACCTAGAGCATAATTGATTAATCAGTCTATCATGTTTCCACTATTGGGAAATAGGCCTCCTCTCTTTTGGGACGGAGTGGGATCCACCTACCAAGCGGGTTATTTTTTTATTCTAGGAGATCCCCGTCTCCTCATGATGTTTTCTATCATCGATTTTAAAACAAAGGTGTTCAATTTGCCTGAATTGATCGATTTATTTGACAAAAACAAAGCTAATTTGGCGTAGAAGAGCTTGCAATAATAATAATAATAATAAAGCAGAAGTGCGCACACAATTACACGTAGAATCAGTTAACCCGTATGCTCCCGGCCGTGCCTCCAGAGGCACGGTGCATTGTTATTTTAATTGTGTCTGTAATTGCGGGTATTGAAGTGTTAATAATGAAGACACTAACAATATCGCAGTAACACAAAACACAATCGAAAACACTCAACAACAACAACCACAGGCGTACGCTCAACCAGAATCTTACACTCAATCTCAACCATATTATCAGTCACAGGCATATTCACAAATCACGCATACATCCACACAAACCGAAAATGTAACTATAATGTTAGAAAATGACATTGAGGTCCTAGGAAACATAGATCAAAACCCGCCCACAGATACGCGTATCCAAGAAATAAATGAAAAGTTTAAAACAGCTCTCACTCAATACTCCGGGATGGACCCGGCAGCTCGACCAAAACTTCCCAAACTTAGGTACACACCAAAACTTGTTCGACTCGTTAATTGTTTTAATCAAAACATCCTCAATCAGTATATTAGTGAAAAAACGCAACTCATAGATGTACATACTCTGATATATTGCACAGCATTAGTTATTTCCGAAGAACTCAATTTTAAAATCACAGAATACACAGGTAATACCAGACAACCAAATGCTAATAAACCTGCATGGCAGCTGAGGCTTGAAAAAGATATAGAAAAGCTTAGAACAGACTGCGGTAGACTGACTCAATATTTTAACAACAACAGATCAAACAAAGTTGTCAAAAGAGTAGAAATAATTTTTAAAAACATGGCTGTCCATACTAGACACGAAAATCACAATAGAAAACCAGAAGAATTCTTAGATACTTTAAAACAGAAATTAGCTCTAAAAGTCCACAGGTTGAGAAGATATAAGAAAGCACAAGAACGTAAAAACGATAACGCTTTGTTTGCTACAAACGAAAAGAAGTTTTACAGAAAATTACAGAAACCACAAACTGACACTGACACACCGACAACCGAAAACAACATAGAATTACCAACAACAGAACAGTTAGGAACCTTTTGGGCTGGCATATGGGAAGAACAAGTGCACCACAAGGAAACATCTCAATGGATTCAAGACGAAGAAACTAAATGGAGCTCACTTGAAGAAATGGGATTCAGCGAGATATCTGAGTCTGACGTAGCTAGTGTTACAGCGAGACTACACAATTGGAAATCCCCTGGTATTGATAAAATACATAATTATTGGTATAAAAAGTTAGAATCATTGCACACAATTTTAGCTAAAAATCTAACAGAAATAATTTTAGGAAAACAAAACATTCCGGAATTTATTGCTACAGGAATAACTTACATGTTGCCAAAAACCCAATACTCACCACAACCGTCACAATACAGACCGATTACATGCCTACCCACAATATACAAAATTCTAACATCAGCAATCACGTCCAAAATAAATAAACATATAGAACATCATAACATAATAGCAGAAGAACAGAAAGGGTGCAGAAGGGGACATATGGGATGTAAAGAACAACTAGTTATTGATTCAATAATACATAAACATGCCGCCACAAAAAATAGAAACCTGCATTGCACGTACATAGATTATAAAAAAGCATTCGATAGTATTCCACACTCATGGTTGATTCAAATATTGCAGATTTATAAAATAAACCCAAAAATAATACACTTCTTACAGAATATCATGTCCCATTGGAAAACTACACTACAATTAAATTATCGACACACAGCTATCACAACTCGACGAATAACTATTAAGAAGGGTATTTATCAAGGAGATTCTCTCAGTCCATTATGGTTTTGCCTCGCTTTAAACCCTCTGTCCGACCTACTACGGCGCTGCCAAGCGGGATATTCCTTTAAACATGACACAGAAGAAACAGTTATATCACATCTTATTTATATGGACGATATAAAACTATATGCGAGGTCTGAAAAAGAGATGGAAAAGTTAATCGAAACCACTACAGAATTTAGTAAAGACATAAACATGCAATTTGGGTTAGATAAATGCAAAACAGTTCATATTATAAGAGGCAAAATTAAACCGGGCGACTATCCTATCAACAATATAGACACAATCACAGCTTTAGAACCAACAGACTTATATAAATACTTAGGATACAAGCAACTTAAAGGAATAGATCACACAGCAATCAAACACACATTAAACACAGAATTCAAGAGAAGAGTGATCGCAGTATGTAAAACTCAACTGTCCGGCAAACACTTGATAAAAGCTTTGAACACCTACGCAATACCAATACTAACATACTCGTTTGGGGTGATCAAATGGTCAAAAACTGATATCCAACAAATTGAGAGAACAACACGCACCACACTTACTAAACACAATAACCTACACCCTAAATCTGCTATAGAAAGACTGACTATCAAACGACAATACGGAGGGAGAGGCCTAATTGATATCCACCACCTATGGCAGAAACAAATTACCGGACTAAGAACATTCTTTCACTCTAAATCACACACAAGTAGCATCCACAAGGCCATAGTAAAGAACGACATCAACTACACCCCACTTAACCTACACGAACCGACAGATACACAACACACTAACAATGAAGACCCACAGCAGCAAAAATTAAGAGACTGGAAAAAGAAAGTGCTACACGGTCGGCACCCTCATGATCTAGAACAATCTCACGTAGATACAAAAGCATCAAATAAATGGCTTAAAATTGGTAGTCTATTTCCAGAAACCGAGGGCTTTATTATTGCGATACAGGATCAGATCATAAATACTAAAAACTATAGGAAAGTCATTATCAAAGACCCCACAATAACGAACGACAAATGCCGCAAATGCCACAGCCAACCGGAGACCATACAACACATCACAGGGGCATGCACAACACTCACCCAAACAGATTATACTCACAGGCATAATCAAGTAGCAAATATCATACATCAAAACCTAGCACTTAAATATAAGCTCATACAAGAAACTAACACTCCTTATTATAAATATGTACCAGAAAGATTCCTGGAAAATACAACACACAAACTCTTTTACGACCGCGCCATACTTACTGACAGGACCATTCACTACAATAGACCAGATATAATCCTTCAAGATAAAGCAAATAAAGTTACATACCTCATAGATATTGCAGTCCCCAATACACACAATCTACAAAAAACAATATGAGAAAAAATCAGTAAATATGCTGAACTGAAAGAAGAAGTGACCAGAATCTGGAGGCAGGAAAAAGTATACGTTGTACCTATTGTTGTCTCCACTACGGGTGTCGTACCCAATCACCTCCATCATAGCCTCAAACTATTAGACCTGAAAGACTCAATTTATATAACACTTCAAAAAGCCGCAATTTTAAACACCTGCAGAATAGTGAGAAAGTTCATGCAGATTGAGGATAATGCTTCACACAACACTCATATTTCATCACACACACACACGCTACGTTGACTTGGCATAGGCCCGTTAACGTAGCTGAAACTAGCTAAAAGCTAAGAAACAGTATATGTTTTCCCTAAATAATAATAATAAAGAGCTTGTAATATCACGTTGTGTGCCATCAGATCTAAGTCTTATCAAAGTATGATGAGGTTGTTGCTGTAGGTAGTTTAGACTTTCATTCATAAATATTAAATAACGCCATGTTGTATAAAGCCTTAAAACCCCTTCCCCTCCGGTACGAAAGTAAAAAATTCCACCAAACTTATACCATAAGTGTCACTCATATTTTTCTTTTTTGCCCAAAAATTATGAAATACGTTGCCTTTATAATTCAGCCAGTAAGGCAAACTTATACAATTTGAGCCAGCGATAAAGTACAGTTCTGAAAACGACGACTATCCGCAGACGGTACTGGGGAAGGCTGGTCAAAGCTGATTGTAGATGGCGTGTCCATAGCTTAGTCCCAATCTGTCCAATGAGGACAAGCTATTTTGAAATTTAAAATGACATTGTGCACTAACTAAACCTTATTTGGGCTATTGCTATCTTTTATTATAGGGCAGCGCGAGAAAAGGACTACGGCTATAGCTATGAACTAAATTAGAGATGTCAAACTAGTTTATGCCTTGCGCTTCACCGTGATTTTAGTCGACATGTTTTTACGTGCACCCTTCATTTGTATAGAAATATTAGTTCCAACTAAATTTGACAGCTCTAAATTACGTCCGTCTCTTTTTCGTTTTATTAGAGAGAAAAAGATAGCAATAGCCTAAATTATGTTTAGTTTGTGCACTTTCTAGTGCACTAACTAAAATATTGGCTCAGTTCTGGGCCGACTCAATTTAGATTGCCATCGACACGCTAAGAAGAAGAAGTATGTGCACAACATAATCGACACCATTGATAGATTTTCAACCAATGACGATGCTTTGTACAAGCTATGCTAGCACTATTAGTTCCACAGTATTGATTCTAAGGCATGCGGAATCAAATTTCGGACCCATAGTAAAACCAGTTTTTTCCTGGGTTTTACTATGGGACCGTAATCCGATTCCACATGCCCTATTTGATTCCGAGCACGACGCCACATCTACGACAGAAGCGTTACTGCTACAGATTCGCGGAACTCAAAACAATTTGTCGAACTACTATAACTCTATTAGTGAATAACACATATACTGGTGTTTCAACTGCGGTCGACCGCAGCGGCTAGCGGCACTGTTGCCGTCTACAGAAACGTTTTCTTTAAAAATACATAGACACCAGCGGTATTGCTCCGTGTGTTGTCTATCTGTTCGGTTGGGCACTGTTTCCGCAGTCTGTGGCTTGCCGTCGCGTTCCGAACTGTACCATTAATTTATAATTGTGACCTTAATAAAATACAACGTTAATGAACTGTTAATGTCATAACTTCTCGGGTTCTTCGCCAAGTGGCAATAAGGTTTTGTTTTTCGGCAATTTCGCGCTGACAAGAAATATAGGGTGTTGTTTACGTGAATTTATTTTTAAAAGTGGTTGGTTGTTTGTTTTTTTTTGCGCTCTAGATTATGGGGTAGGATGATATTATATTCTTATCAATCTTCAGCATAGTCAGACTATATTTTCCCACTGCTGGGATTCAGAGCTTGTCTCTAGAGAGAGAGAGGGCCGTATTGCTCTACAGACGCCAAGTACGGACTTATTTATTCGTTTAAATAAATACTTGCCGCACTTACATTTTGCACATAAGCATGCAACAAGCCAACAGCATAACATACCAACTAACTAAACTTAACTAACTACTACTCCTAATTTGTAAATGTCTTGTTTTTCTTTAAAGACTAATTATTAATTAAATAGAAAAATTAACTAAGTACACAAAGTAAATAACCTGGGTTCGAACCCACAACGTATTTTGTAAGTTTGGTCATCGGTCCACCACTGCTCACCACTAGGCCAACACTTATTAAAACTATACTTAAATCTCTATTTTTAGATGAATTTTAAGTTACTGTTTCGTAAATCTGCTGCCTAATTATAACTTGTTTAGATTTGGTCAATATCCGAAGTAGCCTAAAAAACTTAACTTAAAAGCAGATTTGCCCGACTACGATTAAAAGTACTTTAGAAAACGATTTATCAGAATAGGATAACCTACATCTTTTCAAAGAAATCCATCTTTCTGTCCTACCTACATTGAGTCCATTGGTCACGTGCTCAGGATAAAGTTTTACAAAAAGTTTTGGGCAGCAAAGGAATTGGTATAAAGAGTGATTCAGAATTCAAAAGGTATCTTTTGATCTAAATCGGTCTTTGTTTCTATTGAGAAAACTTTTGTAATACGTTAAAACCGGCCCATTTTAGTTACGACGGCTTAAGAACAAACTATTTGATCCACTCTATAAGGCATTTTGCCAATATGAAGGTAGGCAAAGTGATAAATATTCGAGTGTAAACAAACTCAACTAAGTTTTTGAAGTGAAAACTTATTCAGGCGCGTTGAACACTTTTTGGGTGCAGGAAAAACATTGAACTCATCGTCACCGAAAGCGTCACCATCACTGAACGCATCGCATTCATAGCCAATCCGCTACGGCGTAGCACCACTTAGGCGTGTGCGGGGCACAACCCATAGCAGTGCTACGAAATTCACAAGTTAGGTAGGTACTTAGTTTTCATTTTTATCGGCAGTCCCCAAAGACTGCCCCGCATGTTTTTTTTGTCTGTAAATAGCCTGGAGTTAAAGATGCCATGTGCACATGGTCAGGTGCCATGTGTGTTCGTGGAGCACTTCCGACGTTTGGCCCCCAAACTGGAACGGACTGGGGCTGCCTTCAGGCGGCTCCTGCTCAACCTGGGGGGGCCGAACGCCTCCTGCCGGAGGCTCTACACGGGAGTCGTGCGGTCCATGGCCCTTTACGGGGCCCCGGTGTGGGCGCGTTCATTGAAGCTGCGATCCGCCCACTACTTGAACGCGCCCCAAAAGGTGGTAGCCGTAAGGCTGGCCCGGGGGTACCGTACGATCACCCGCGAGGCGGCGAGCCTCCTTGCCGGATTGCCACCATGGGATCTAGAGGCGATAGTCCTCGCGCGCCTACATGAATGGCGCGTGGAGGCGCTACGCCGGGGGGAAACTCCGCTGCCGCGACAAATTGTCGCTCAGCGGACAGACTTCTGGCGGGATCTCATGGCGACATGGAGAGAGCGACTGTCGCAACCCCGTGCAGGGCACGCCACGATAGTGGCGATAAGTCCCCTTTTTGAGGAATGGCTTGAGAGACGCCACGGCGTCCTCACCTTCCGCCTGACGCAGGTCCTCACCGGACACGGCGTTTTCGGGAGGTTCCTGCACCGAATAGGGCGGGAGGATACGCCCGGGTGTTTCTATTGCGAGGATCGACTGGAGGACATGGTGGAGCACACGGTGGAGGGTGACCGATGCCCGCCGGGGTTGCCGGACAGTTCGAAAGAGATACCGCGGCCCCAGAACACAAAAGGCGATGAAGGAACATGGATGGGTTTAAGTCAGTAAAAGTCTGACACTCCCTCCTGCTCCGCCCAGAGCGGGAGGAGTCATTTGATGATTTCCCATCCGAAAAATAAAGGGGAAATTAATTGCCGATAAAAATAACATACTTAACGCCAGAAATCTCTGAAGTCTTTGACAGTTTGTACCTATGGTGCACCTATTTATTTCACCGGCTATGTATAAGTGGTAAAGTCCAATGTATTGGGGGCAAGCTTATTTCCATCAAAATACAATTCTAAACTCTAGTCTGCTATCGAGGATATTCAAGATGAAATGAAAAACCATTCCTTGCCCGTGGTACAGTTGGCTAGTACAGTTGTCCGGACAGCGGGTAAATTTTTTTTTCCTTGGTACTGTTGACTGGACTACAAAAAAACATATTTTCCTTGGTACAGTTGACGGGACTACGGAAGTTTTTTATTATTCCTTGGTACGGTTGACTGGACTATGGAAGAAAAAAATACCCATTAACACTTCCCTAAATACGGGAAATAAACCCAAGACCTATGAGCTCAGCAGTCGCATATTGACAGTATGACAGCTTTTTTAATATAGAATAGCCTTTATTAACAATCATAAAATCTAGTTAAACATATTATTGCTCTTTTATTAACAAGTTCTTTTATTATTCAACCTTGAAGGATTCAATATTCGCCTGATTGAAGCGTCTACAACAACGTCGGCGAATTTGAAGAAAAATGACTCCTTTCTTTGTGATTTATGGAATAATGTCAAAATGATATGCTATCATATCATATTGTGATTGATAGGGGGTTAAAACTAATAAAAACTAGGTGAGATATAATAATGAGGTTGAATTAAATGATATACATGAGGCATATTATACAATAAAGGTTTAAACAGATGACAGAAGTCTGACAACCAGTCTTACCAAGGGGTATCGTATTACCCGGTACTAACTGGGTTGTGGAGGTCAGATAGGCAGTCGCTCCATGTAAAATACTGGTATTCAGCTGCATCCGGTACAACTGGAAGCCGACCCCAACAAAGTTGGGAAAAGGCTAGGCAGATGATGATGATGATGTTTAAACAGATGATAATGCATTTATAAACACAGGGTGTAAACACTGTTTTAGACTTTCACGGTTTTTCACTACACTTAAAGTACTTACGGGATAATATCCGTGATTTTCTTTATTAATGAGTTCCCGATATTTCGACGCTGTTGCAAGCATCATGATCGCGGGAATACTGAAGAGGTATGCGGGTGAGGCGAAAATTATTTATTATGAGCAGACAAATCTGTCTACCCTATTTCTTAGTCTTTTATTACGCGCACTACTGGAACTCGATTGTATCTCACGACAAAACGCACTCACGGTATCACTAGGTATCATTAATAAAGAAAATCACGGATATTATCCCGTAAGTACTTTAAGTGTAGGGTGTAAACAGACTCTTCACCGTCAACCAAGCATTCTGTACATCAAACTGAGTAATTCTGCGCAAAAAATATTGCTGGTAAACTACTTTTTTTTTTGGGGTGAAAAATCATGCTTTACGGTAAAACTCAACGCCACGCATTCAACACATTGTACACAGGTAATGGAGGTATTTAAAGTAAAGTTATAACATTTAAAACTTGTAGTTAAATAAAATACTTGTAAAAAAGTTTGAACTTTGACTCCCAATATCTCCGTAAAGGTTCCCAGGTATGGTCTAGAACAAAAAAAATATCGCAGGGACGAGGAGAATAAGTGCTTTTCGGCTTCGTTAAGAGTCTATTTAAACCCTTTCGACCAGTGGCTGTGTAAAATGGTCCTAAGAGTCCAATACATAGTCAAGTGTAGGTACACACTTGATTGAAATCTACATGGTTTCTTTATTGTTCATGCCTGACAAGAAATATAGGTACATCACCCCTATACACACATCAAAAAAAGTTTGTGATCATTTTATAATTGAACTTCACCAAGAAAAATTATTTGTTGTTTGTTTTCTATAAATAGAAATACCCTGTTTAAAATAAAAAAATATTTTTTTTTGTTTTATTTTTTTTAAAACGTAACAAAAAAGATTTCGATTTTTCAAAGTGATCGCAAACTTTTTCTGATGTGTGTATAGGGGTGATGTATATTTCTTGTTAAGAGGGGTGATTATATTTCTTGTTAGGAGTGAACAATAAAGAATCCATGTAGATTTCAATCAAGTTGTGGTAATTTTCACGATTTAAACATTTATCAAATCCGTGACAGAACCTAATAATCTAAAACATAATTTCTTCAAAGTTCAGGACCTTAAACTCTAAAGACCATTTCAATTGTCTCAGTAAGAGAATAATTATAATTTTAACTGAAATAAATTAAACGATTAATTACCTAAACAACTTTAAAAGTTTGATACTTAACTTGAATCTCTCAATCTTTAGGCTCTAAATTCTTTGATAAGGCTCAAAGTCTTTGAAAGTAGTGTAGTTAACCCTCTAGGCTGGCAAACATGATCGCAATTAGTGAGTTCTGACTTAGTACCCGTTTTTGATCTAGTGCTAATAATACCAGGTCTTAATTAGAGGACTTCATCTTGTGAACTTTAAGTTCCAATGAATTTGAAGAACAATTTAATCTGAATTGATATAGATAAATGATCCTTATACTTTTTAGTCGGTTCTTTTAATGATAGTCTGATGTGGAGCAGTGATGGGAGAGCTCGTGGCTAAAGAATAACAGCCACTCGGGTCGATCTTCAAGTTAAGCCTTGTTGTTAGATGGGTGACCACCCTTACATACCGAGTTTCCTCCGTGCCTCGGAAAGCACGTTAAGCTGTTGGTCGTGGCTGTCATTTGTAGATCTTTGACAGTCGTTACAGGTAGTCAGTGGCCCAAAAAATCTGACAACCAGTCTTACCAAGGGGTATCGTATTATCCAGTACTATCTGGGTTGTGGAGGTCAGATAGGCAGTCGCTTCATGTAAAATACTGGTATTCAGCTGCATTCGGTTAGACTGGAAGACGACCCCAACATGGTTGGGAAAAGGCTGAGCAGATGATGATGAGATGATGATGATGAATTTGATTAATCAACGTCTTCCTAATCAGTGGCACTGCGTTGGGCATTCGTAATATACAGGGTAGAAGGGTCTTTTGTGCGTTGATGTAGACGCACAGACAATTACCTCGTATTCGGTGCATTCGAAACCCTTCCACATAGTTTATCATTGGTAATCTATAAAAACCGGCCAAGTGCGAGTCGGACTCGCGCACGAAGGGTTCCGTACCATTATTTAAAAACATTAGACAAAACTGCAAAAAAATCACGTTTGTTGTATGGGGGCCCCCCTTAAATATTGATTTAATTCTGTTTTTAGTATTTGTTGTTATAGCGGCAACAGAAATACATCATCTGTGAAAATTTCAACTGTCTAGCTGTCACGGTTCATGAGATACAGCCTGGTGACAGACAGACGGACAGACGGACAGAAGAACAGACGGACAGACGGACAGACAGCAAAGTCTTAGTAATAGGGTTCCGTTTTTACCCTTTGGGTACGGAACCCTAAAAAACAACTTCTCCATACATTTTGACCGTGTAGATATTGCACTTTTGTGGAAGACAGATTTTTTTTTTGTGTTGTAAAAATATCTATCAATTCAATTCAATTCAATTCATTTATTTAGTCAGACAAATAAAATATCCATAGAGTAATAATAATAGGTGCTATGTGCGATGCATCGATGTCCTGTCCACCCAATACGCAATACGGGATGCCTACCTTTTTTTTTTCTCTTGTTTTCTTTATAGATATTTAAGCCAAAAGAACTTATCTCTGTTTTTATTTATTGTTACCAGTGTTACTTTATAACAAAATACAATACTTAATATACCTACTTACATTCTTCTAATAACCGAACTCACAAATACTCTTTTAGCTAATTTACTCGTTATATAATTATTAGTAACCATTTATCTATACATTTTGTTTGAAACTGTTTTCCGTTACTTACATACCCCTCAAGGTTCATTGGAAGACCAGCGTCAGACAGAATCACCATCACCTGTCTGGCACGAATGCTGAAATGGACCTTTTTGGCGCAGCCGTGAGGCACACAGCTGTTTTTCCTCCTTATTTTGTATCTTTTTTTATATGTGTGTGTGCTTTTATCTGACGTCAAATAAAACTTTTTTCTTTCTTTCTTTCTTTCTTTCCATTATCATCATTTCAGCCGAAAGACGTCCACTGCTGTACATAGGCCTCCCCTCAAGTATCGCCACATTGACCGGTCCCGTGCGACGCGCATCCAGCGGATTCCCGCAACCTTCACCAGGTCATCGGTCTACCTAGCGGGAGGCCTTCCAACGCAACGTCTTCCAGTTCCACCCTGGATAAATCGTAATTATAAATATTACGTTTCAAAATTGGGCTTTACGCCTTCTTATTAGTACTCCACGTTATACAACCTATGTTTTTTATATCCCATAGCTCTAGGGTATTATTGAGACCATATCAAAGAATCAACTGGCATATGAATTATGTTTCAATCATCCTATTTTTGTTTTTCATTTTTCATACAAAATAATTCGGCAAAGTCACGATTATTAACGTAAAACACCCTTACGTGAAATATGACAACGTCGCATTTTCTTAGCTTTAAATATGAATGATTGGTTTGAATTAAAATGAATTACTCGTCTTTATCAATGAAACTTAGATACATATTTCATTTTACCATTTATTTTACTGCGAAGTTTGGCAACGTCGAAAAAGTAAAAATTCGTCATACTGGTCACAATTTTCTGCCTAATTTAATTTTGATTGATGATATCTCCTCTCATAAAGAGGAGGCCTGTGTCCCAGCAGTGGGAACATTAATAGGCTGATGATGATGATGATGATATCTCCGAAACTATGCATTTTTGGATCACCTATTCTAGGAGTTTTAGTATTATTTTTACCTACAGAATATAACCCTAGAGTTATGGGATATAAAAAACCGGCCAAGTGCGAGTCGGACTCGCGCACGAAGGGTTCCGTACCAATTATTATAAAAAAATTACGTTTGTTGTATGGGAGCCCCCCTTAAATATTAATTTTATTCTGTTTTTAGTATTTGTTGTTATAGCGGCAACAGAAATACATCATCTGTGAAAATTTCAGCTGTCTAGCTGTCACGGTTCATGAGATACAGCCTGGTGACAGACAGACGGACAGACGGACAGACGGACAGACAGCGAAGTCTTAGTAATAGGGTTCCGTTTTTACCCTTTGGGTACGGAACCCTAAAAAACTGGCCAAGTGCGAGTCGGACTCGCGCACGAAGGGTTCCGTACCAATTATTATAAAAAAATTACGTTTGTTGTATGGGAGCCCCCCTTAAATATTAATTTTATTCGGTTTTTAGTATTTGTTGTTATAGCGGCAACAGAAATACATCATCTGTGAAAATTTCAACTGTCTAGCTGTAACGGTTCATGAGATACAGCCTGGTGACAGACAGACGGACAGACAGCGAAGTCTTAGTAATAGGGTTCCGTTTTTACCAAAGGGTAAAAACGGAACCCTATTCCCTAGACCCGTAGTCCGACTCGTACTTGGCCGTACCCAAAGGGGTACGGAACCCTAAAAAAACCGGCCAAGTACGAGTCGGACTCGCACACGAAGGGTTCCGTACCATTGACTATATTTAGTATTTGTTGTTATAGCGGCAACAGAAATACATCATCTGTGAAAATTTCAACTGTCTAGCTGTCACGGTTCATGAGATACAGCCTGGTGACAGACAGACGGATAGACGGACAGACAGCGAAGTCTTAATAATAGGTAGGTAATAGGTTCCGTTTTTACCCTTTGGGTACGGAACCCTAAAAAAACAGGTTGTATTATATGTGAATTATAAACTATTCATCTTTCTTTCCCTCATATTATGGATACTAACATCAATTTAAAAGATCTTCAACTTCAAAAAAAAGTTGAATTGGTTAGGGAGAGACTTTCAGCCAGCAGTGGGACAAAACAGGTAAAAACATATACTGTAACTAAATACTGTACTGTATATCTGCCATCGACCCGCGACTCGCGGAGAAAGCCGTGTTATTAAATGTACAAAATGTACAAAGCCAGCCATTCCTGAACTGCCTAATTAAATTCTACATTAGATTTATGAAGTTCTAAAACCGTTGGTTTTCAGTTAAATGTTTGAGTTTTGCTGTGAGGTTGAATTCAAGTTGACATTGTAACCTTGGATGTTGCATTGTGAATTAGCTTAATTCAGAGAGTGAATGTAATAATGCACATTTTTTACGAGCAGTTTTACTTATAGCCAAATTAATCAGTCAATCAATCAAAGCAAAGCATTTATGTCAAGTAGTGGCCTACTTGTACAGGTTACTTTTAAACTGTCAAAACAAAATTAAATGTAGCTCCAGTTCCAGTCACAAGACATAAAAACCGGCCAAGTGCGAGTCAGACTCGCGCACGAAGGGTTCCGTACCATTATCTATACATTAGACAAAACGGCAAAAAAATCACGTTTGTTGTATGGAAGCCCCCCTTTCTTTTTTTTTTTCTGATGGGAAATCATCAAATAACTCCTCCCGCTCTGGGCGGAGCAGGAGGGAGTGTCAGACTTTTACTGACTAAAACCCATCCATGTTCCTTCATCGCCCTTTGTGTTCCGGGGCCACGGTATCTCTTACGAACAGTCCCGCAACCCCGGCAGGCATCGGTCCCTACGGACCCCTTCCCTTTTGCTGATTCTCTTTGAGGCGCGCGTGGAACACGAACGCGCCGTCGACATGGCCTGTCGTCATGAGACGGACGGACGGCGAGCTAGCCCATAGCTCACCGTCCACAGGCCCGCGCCTACAGTGGCCGGGGGCCACGTGGTTGTGGCCCCCGACGCCCGGGGTGTCTCCCGCGGCGGCCGGGACGTTGAGAGGTTCTCTCCCTCTCACGTTCCACCACCTCCTTCTCTAGCATTACTGCTTCGCAGAAGTAGGTGACGGCGTCCCATTCCGTCTCGCTCCGGACCATGGCTTGCACCGGGGCCGGACGCGAGAGGTCGCCGCCGCCGATCGCCGCTTCGAGGACACGGCGGTGCTCCGCCCACGCGGGGCACACCTCCACCGTGTGTTCCACCGTGTCCTCCGGTCGATCCTCACAATGGAAGCACCCGGGCGTTTCCTCCCGCCCGATACGGTGCAGGAACCTCCCGAACACTCCGTGTCCGGTGAGGACCTGCGTCAGGCGAAAGGTGAGGACGCCGTGGCGTCTCTCAAGCCACTCCTCAAAAAGGGGACTTATCGCCACTCGTAGCGTGTCCTGCACGGGGTTTTGACAGTCGCTCTCTCCATGTCGCCATGAGATCCCGCCGGAAGTCTGTCCGCTGAGCGACAATTTGTCGCTGCAGCGGAGTTTCTCCCCGGTGTAGCGCCTCCGCGCGCCATTCATGCAGGCGCGCGAGGACTATCGCCTCCAGATCCCATGGCGGCAATCCGGCAAGGAGGCTCGTCGCCTCGCGGGCAATCGTGCGATAGCCCCGGGCCAGCCTTACGGCTACCACCTTTTGGGGCGCGTTCAGGTAGTGGGCGGCACGCCGCCTCAAAGAACGCGCCCACACCGGGGCCCCGTAAAGGGCCATGGATCGCACGACTCCCGCGTAGAGCCTCCGGCAGGAGGCGTTTGGCCCTCCCAGGTTGGGCAGGAGCCACCTGAAGGCAGCCCCAGTCCGTTCCAGTTTGGGGGCCAAACGTCGGAAGTGCTCCACGAAGTTCCACCGGCTGTCGAGGACGAGTCCTAGGTACTTCAAAGTCGACTCGACACCGATGGATACCCCTCCTACCGTGAGTAAGGATCCCGGAGGTGGCGCATTCCTAGGCCTATGAAAGCACATGGCCTCGGACTTGTGCAATGCCACCTCGAGACCCAGTTGCCGGATCCTCTCAACGACTGTCGCAACCCCGCGTGTCATCGCTTCGGCCACCGCCTCGTGCAACCTCCCCTGGGCCAGCACCAGCGTGTCGTCAGCGTAGCAAACTACGCTGACACCACTAGGGAGGTCGGCGCGCAGCACCCAGTCGTAACCGATGTTCCACAAGGACGGCCCTAGGACCGATCCCTGCGGAACACCGCACGACATCTCTCGCTGGTTCCATTCTCCGCTGCGACCGGGGTAGATGACGGCTCTGTCCGTCAGATAGTCCCCGACCACTCGACGGAGGTAGGTCGGCACCCGGTGATACCGGAGTGCCTCCCTAATGCAGCTCCAGGGCATGGATTTGAAGGCGTTGGCAATGTCGAAAGACACCGCCAAGACAACCCCCCCCCTGGACACCGCATCCCCCGTCGTGAGGGCTCTCACGCGCATGATGGCGTCCACCGTAGAGTGCCCCTTGCGGAAACCATACTGGTGTTCCGCAAGGTCCGGCCCAGTCCCCGTAAGGTGCTCGGCGAGGCGGTTTGCAATGACTCTTTCAAAGAGCTTGCCACCTCATCGAGCAGCACCACGGGCCGGTATGCGGACGGAGAGTCCGCAGGGCGCCCCGGCTTCCGGATGAGGAACAGCTTCCCCGTCTTCCAACGAAGCGGGAACTGGCCTCTCTCCAAGCATGCGCTTAGAAGCCCCTCCAGTCGGGGCCCGAGAGCCTCCGAGGCCAGGACCCAAGCTTTGCCAGGCAAGCCGTCGGGTCCCGGGGCGGTATTTTTGGCACTGAGCCTGCGTACCGCCACTCTCAGGTCTACCCCAGTCACTTCTGGAGCGTTTTCGTCATCGTCCTGTTGGTCCGCTTCCTGCATCGCAGGTGGCGGAGCCATAGGCGGGGGTGGATGTTCCCCTCGCGAAGGGAACAGAGTGCTCACCACGTCCTCCGCGAGCTCAGGCCGGAGACTCTGCGTCAGTGGGGGGGCCCAGGGGCGGAGTTTATCCCGCACCATTTTGTAAGGGCGCATGGGAGCCCCCCTTAAATATTAATTTTATTCTGTTTTTAGTATTTGTTGTTATAGCGGCAGCAGAAATACATCATCTGTGAAAATTTCAACTGTCTAGCTGTCATAGTTCATGAGATACAGCCTGGTGACAGACAGACGGACAGACGGGCAGACGGACAGACAGCGAAGTCTTAGTAATAGGGTTTCGTTTTTACCCTTTGGGTACGGAACCCTAAAAACTGTCCACGATTTGGAATGCCAAAGCGTGGATCTCATAGATGGAGAAGAACCAGCAAGAAACTTCATGGACACTCTATTAAATCAGAATATTGCTACAGAACCTTGGTTACGTCATTCATGTTGAGATGGTACTTACATTATGTGAAAACGATGTAGCAAGATATACACATCATGTTACATGTGAATGTACCATCATTGGTCCTTGGGTATTCAGCTACAGTTTTATTATGGAAACTACGATTTGAAGCTCTCCTTCAAAATATGAAATCGGTTGATGGTAACTTCTGTTATATTGGGTACCAAAAAACTAAGCTGTCGTGAATAGACCACACCATAACCGGAAAAAAGCGTAAGAACTAAATAGAAAAAAATATTTCAAGTTGACTGATTTATACTACCTACACAATATTATTAAATACTAGCTCGTCCCGCGGTTTCACCCGCGTAGTTCCCGTTCCCGTGAGAGTACGGGAATAAAATATAGCCTATAATATAGCACTCACGAATAATGTAGCTTTATACCAGTGAAACAATTTTTAAAATTGGTTCATTACTTGGAGATTACCCCCTACATACAAACTTACAAACATACAAACTTACAAACAAATGTTACCACTTTATAATATTAGTATAGACTAGCTGACCCGCGCAACTACGTCTGCGTCACATGAGAGAGAGAGAGAGGGTTAGAGAGAGTATGAATCAACCTTAAAAGATAGACATAATTATGCTTTCGCGGATATTTTTTTTTTAACTTTATAAGAGGTACAATTCCATCATACATGATTGTTGCGTAACTTTAACCGTTTATGCAGCGCTCGCAACGGAAGCCCTCAAAATAAATAAATTTTCCCCGATTTTGCAACATTTATCATTGATGCTTCGCTCCTATTAGTTGTAGCGTGATGTTTGATGACCTATAGCCTTCCTCGATAAATGGACTATCCAACACTAAAAGATGTTTTTTTAATTCGAACCAGTAGTTCCTGAAATTCCCTCAGTAATGAGGAGCACGGCTTGAGGAGGAGGAGTTCCTGAAATTAGCGCGTTCAACCAACCAAACAAACTCTTGAGCTTTATTATATTAGTATAGATTCAATCAAGTGTGTAACAATTTAATTTCACCGATTTAATTGCATTAATCGCTAAAATAATATTTATTTACTTATGTTTTTCCAAATAAGAGCTTGCCTCGACAGCCTTACGTCTTCATCCTTAGACACTCGATGACAGTCATACTCCAGCTAGGTCGAAATTTCTCATCAAGGTGCATGAAATAAGCCGGAACACGATAAAGCTGCTATAAACTGTTGCGGAACTCTTTCAACTGCCTTCTGTCTCCATCATTAGATCGCCGATGGCAGTCATACTCCAGCTTGGTCTAAAATTCTCATCAAGGTGCATGAAATAGGGAGAGACACGATAAAGCTGCTGTAAACTGTTGCGAGAACTTCCTCCTGTTGTTTCGTCGTTTAAAAAATCAAAGTTAAGGAGTTGTGACAACAGACACGTGCGAGGGGTCATTCTTTCACGGAAAATCTTAACACCGCGATTCAAAAAATGAAGTGAAATGAACAACGCCATCTAAAGACCAAGTTGTTAAACTGCTAAAATATAATGCACCGTAATACTCTGTAAATTTTCAAACCAGCGTCATGTAGACTAATCTAGAGTACCTTATGGTATAATAACTTTTTTTGAAGCCGGTAAGTCGATGTAGAAGTTATCTGGTGAACACATTTTTAAATATTAGTACCATTTTGTGCAACAGATGTCGTTGCATCTTACATTTGATGATTAGTTCTTCTTGAACACTTTAAATTCATATATCTTTTGATAGACTTAACCGATTACGATGAAACAAAAAAAACTAAATAAAACCTCAAGATACGCACAATTTTTATGTATAATACTTATCTTTATTGGTTTCGTATATTTTGCACAACAGACAAACAGATAAACAGACAAAAAATCCAAAAATGCTGGAAATGAGTTCTGTTGGATAACCAACAGAACTCATTTCCAGCATTTTTGGATTTTTGAAAATAATTTGAAAAAAAAATGCCAGGGTGTTAAAAGATAACTTTTAACACCCTGGCATTTTTTTTTTCAAATTATTTTCGATGTATTATATTATTTTTTAGATTTATTATATGGTACGTATAGATTAATCTAATTCATAGACAATCAGCAAAGGTTCTATACCTTTCTGTGTTAATAATTGATTCCCAACAATTAGAGACATATTGACGACTAAGTGGCTTCTCTTGTACCAGTCATTGGGATATTTATAAACATTAAACCCTTGTTTATTTTTAAAATGGACGAGTGGGTTTCTTACTTAGCTCTGTTGTTTTAACAAATATTTGTGCCAGTTTTCATTAGTTTCACATTTTAGATCTGTTAAAAAAAGAATGTTAGAATGAAACGTCTTTTGGGTATTTTCATAACATTCTTCTTCGTCTTGTTTTTTATGAAAATAGTATTAATGTTGTTGCAGTTAGTTTTATTTTAACACAATATCATCTTTAGCAATGGATATGAATAAAGTCTTAAAAATGCGTCAATATTACGCGCAAAACGGATATTTTAATTGACGAGCGTTCTTGCTAGACCATTTTAGTTAGTAGATTCATAATAGTCCTAATTACATAGTTTTAAGGCAGTCGCTCCATGTAAAATGTGGTAGTGGTATGCAGCTGCACTCGGTTAGACTGGAAGCCTACCCCTACATAGTAGGGAAAAGGCTAGGCAGATGATGAATATTACTGTTTAAAGTTAAGTGGTACTTAAAGTTATTATTGGACTGCGTTATGTAACAACGAATTAAGCGACGAAATCGAAAAAAAAAAGTTATGAATGCAGATCGACTGTAGGTATGATAAACTATGCATTCAGCCATTTTTGTGTTCAAAAATCACTCTTAGGGCCTTATAATAAGGGGTTGAATCAAGCGACATTTCGAACTTTGCTAGAATTTGTGCACACATTCGTTTTGTATTAAAGAATTATGCGTCAAAGTTACGGTTACAAACAGTTTTCAAATTGCATAAACGAATTAAATACGTCCACGATGAAGATAATTCAGTTTTGCCTTTTGATTTAACTGTTTTTAAACCGCAACATCGAATTAACCACCTAAAATGGTATTTAATTCGTTAATGCGTATCACCATACGCGCAATCTTTCATCCGTTTGTGAATGAAGCGCCAGCTTCTGGCGTTTCATTCGTTATTGCATTCTATTTTCGCGGGTTTTTGGGTACGGGACGGGGTGGGGCGGCAGCGGGTGGTCTCATTACGCATCTAACGTAATAACGGAAGGATGTTTTGTTTACTTATCCATCATTTTTGTTGTTTATAAGTGAATTTATTGAAAAACAGTGTTAAAATGGATAAATTTAATAAGAATACTCGTGGTTACCGTTTCATTGCTTCATTAACAAGCAGTGACGCAATGCAAAGTAATTCTCTACAGGTATGTATCGTATACCTACTTACTACTTGTTTATTACCTACATTACATTGTGTTGTCTAGTAATTCTGTTTACATATTTATCTATACATATCCTATTAAAGATAAATAGCTATTCATTTATTTATCTACATACCTACTAATGTAATAGGTATAAAATGACGAAATCGTCGCGCGCTTTTTGACATGACTAAATAAAATCCTTGATGAAATCCAACTCAAACATTAAGTGGTGAATTACACACATCAACGAACGACAACGAATAGGTATCTAAATCATAATTAACATGATTTTATTGTTTTAAGGACACTGCTCAGATTTACGACATAACCCGGGTACAAAATAAATACACCCAGCTCCATGATGAGATAACCAAAGTATCTGAGGCTACCCATTACAATGTTTTACCTGAAGATGAGTTATTGGAAGCTAATGAACATAGAGTATTACTAGATATATCTAACTCCATAAATCTTGTTCATACAACGACAGAAATTGATGAAAATAATATAAGCGTCTGTACCGAAGTAGATGATGCGTACCAAAATTTAATTCAGATGGAAAATGATGACTTTGGCTCAAGGTATTTAGATTCCGTAGAATTCAATACTACAGCAAATTCAAACCATGAGTTACAACAAGAACCACAAGAAAAAAGTTACACCAACATTGAATGTTCTCAGCAAGAAAATGCAGATGTTACAAACATCGATTTATCTATATCTACAGTCAATCTATGTGACAATAGCCCCAGTATACTAGACAATAATATGACTACATCTCAAGTTAGTGTTTTAGCTGAAGAAAATTCACTTATAACTATATCAGAAATATCAACTGGCAATCAGAGTGAAGGCGATCTACAGAACCCGATGATATCTGAACCAATAATAAATGAAAATAGAATTAGACGACCAAAGAAGGGCAGAAAACGGAAATATCCTGAACAAACACGTGAAATTCGTAAAAAGTTATGTGAAACTAACAATCAATACATAAATCAAAAGGGAGAAGTAGTCAATCAACGAAAGTTTATCGATGTTCGCTGTAATGATGGTTGTCATGAAAAAATTTCGGTAAAAGAGCGCCAAGAAGAATTTTCAAAATTTTGGGAGTTATGTTTTGAAGGAAAGTGCTTGTATATATCTTCCAACGTAAAAGTGACATCAATAAAAAGGAAAAGAAACAAGAATTCAAATAAAAGAAATAACACTCGTGTCTATTCTTTAATAGTCAATCAACGAAAGTTTATCGATGTTCGCTGTAATGATGGTTGTCATGAAAAAATTTCGGTAAAAGAGCGCCAAGAAGAATTTTCAAAATTTTGGGAGTTATGTTTTGAAGGAAAGTGCTTGTATATATCTTCCAACGTAAAAGTGACATCAATAAAAAGGAAAAGAAACAAGAATTCAAATAAAAGAAATAACACTCGTGTCTATTCTTTAAAAAACATAGTTGTGTGTGCCAAAATGTTTATCGATACTTTAAGAATTTCATCTGCAAGGATAGATAGATACTTAAAAAAATGCTCACGTCCGGAAAAAATTGAAGACAAAAGAGGAAAGGTATCAGGAAACACTCGTAAGATGCCTCAGGATGTTGAACAAAGTATTATCGAACACATTGATAAATTCCCAAAATATAAGTCCCATTACTGTAGAGCGCAAACAGACAGGATGTATTTACCACCAGAAATGACTTTGTCGAAAATGTACGACTTATATTTATCGGAAGTAAGCTCTGATGAATCAAGAAAGACAGTTTCATTTGCATCGTATAAAAGAATATTTTATACCAAATTTAATCTACAAAGGAAAAAGCCACAGAAAGACACGTGTAATAAGTGCGACCTATTTGCTGTAAAAATCAGAGATACTACTTCACAAGAAACCAAATTAAATTTAGAGAAGGAAAGAGATCAGCACCATAAAGAAGCCGAAGACGCACGTGCAATGAAAAGACAAGATATAACTTTGGCTAAGACTTATGATCATATTGAAACCCTGACATTTGATATGGAAAAAACACTGCCACTGCCAAGAATTCCAACCAACATCGTTTTTTACAAACGCCAACTGTGGCTTTACAACTGCGGTGTGCATTCAGGAAAAACCGGTAAAGGGTTTTGTTACGTCTGGGTGGAAGGAATAGCAGGCAGGGGAGCACAAGAAGTAGGCTCCACTTTACGCAAACATATATCTTTAAATCTAGACTCAAAAGTCGAAGAACTAATCCTGTGGTCAGACTCCTGTGGTGGCCAGAACCGAAATATAAAGTTGACTCTGCTACTATTTGCAGTACTAGAAGAAAATGACAACCTAAAGAAAATCACCCTACGATTTATGGTCCCTGAGCATAGCTTCTTAGAGAATGATAGCGAGTTTAGTGATATCGAATCAGCGTTAAAAACCCATACTCGGCTATACACTCCACAAGACTACATTGATGTGATGACCAGTTGTCGTAAGAGAAACAAGTTAATAGCTAATAAAATGGAAAGTTTAGACTTTGTCGGAGTTTCTAAAATGCTGAAGACAATAGTGAATAGAAAAAAAGATATAGAAGGAAATCCTATAAGCTGGTTGAAAACTAAAGAAATAAACATTTTTAAGGATAGACCTGGTCGGATATTTCTTTCAACCTGTCATGGCGGTCAAACCCATGAAGTAGATCTTAATAAAAGACCAAAAAGAGGGGCAATAAATAACCCATTGACATTATCAAGGCATTATGAGCAACTTTGGCCACAAGGAAAACCTATTTCTCAACCGAAGCTAGATGATATAAAATCTCTCCTTCATCTCATACCATCTGATGCGAGAAAATATTACGAAAATTTAACTGGATCTCGTGATTTAGAAGATGATGTTGAAGGTTTTGATGGATGCATTGATTTTGAAGTAGAAGATGAAGAATAAAAAATAATATGGTACAGTGCATAGATATTTAATAAAAGAAAAAAGTATTAGTAAGATGTAGAAGTGTTTAAGTAAATTTTATTAAAATAACTGGATTTAATCTTATGTTCCAATTTATTTCACCCGAAACAAATCGCAATAAAGTATCAAACGACAATAATGCCGTATAGTACGTTATTGATAAATAAAATGGTCTGAATATGGCTTAAAACACATTAACAAATTAAGCGGAAAAATGGCTATAACTAAAAAACTGTATAGTATAGCCGTATATTTTTTTAACTAATGTGAACTTATACATATTTCATATGTTCAGAATAAAAATTATACTCTTGACATATTAAATGTATGCACAGCGACCATTTTAAGTTTGAAATTTTTGAAGCTCATTTTCTCCGGATTCGTTAAGTGGCGCTTAATCGGTTCTTACATAACGCAGTCCAATTATTAAGGACAGCAAACAGATACCAATAACACAAAAAAATATTTCTACTAACAATGCCTTCCAATCCTTTTATAAAAGTTGAAGAGACCTGGCTCTCAACCAATTTTTTCAAACAAAACCGACTTAGACCACAGACTTTTCATGACTTATAGCAACCGAGAAAAAAATAAAAAAGCTAAGTATTAAATTATCTTTCCATTCGCACGCTATTGTTGAAAAAGCGGCTCAACTCCAGTAGAAAATCTAGAATGATTTTCTATATTTTACTACGCAATTTTTCCGTAGCATTGAATTTGAAATATTGCCTTTACTTCGGGTGGATGGGTACAATTTCCATCCCAGGCTTTTTGGCTTCAGGACTCGATCGAGGTGTGACGATTTTTCTTGAATTCGCAAGTGTACCTATTGGTGTTTAATAATAATAAATTAATAATGGACACACAGTATTTATAAAAAAATCCACAGTTTTTTATCTTATACATTTCATAATTTTTACTTTTTGTTATTGTTTTTTAATGTATGTATAATATAATATTTTATTTTTATTCATAGTTGATATTTGTGCAAAAATTGTAGACTTTAATATGTATTTGTTTATGTTGTCGAGCACTGTTGTATGGCAATCGTGGGCTGCAGCTGAAAATCACGTCAGGTGGTACACCTTGTGTTGTCATCTGGCATTATGCTGAGCTGAGGCCCTTTTGGCATTATTAGTTTTGTTTGTTTATTTATTTTGTGATAATGATTTTAATGCCAAATAAACACAATTTCTTTTTTTTCTTTCTTTCTTTCCTTCTAACCCACAATCTAATGCTCAGCAGTAACTTGACACCACTAGACTTACTAATTGCCTTTTAAAACAGTGAAAAATCACCGCAAAGTCATCGTCAAATTTATAGTTCGATTGGGTAAAAATTGCTTATTACAATTACCATGCCATCTTTTTGGTAGTTTTCGTGCTTTGTTGTTCTGTACCTACAAGGTGTAAAAAGACCCTTCACGATGACGTCAACCAAGCATTCAGTACATCAAACTCAGTAACTCTACGCAGTAATTATAGCTGGGAAACAACTTCTTTTTTGGGTAAAAAATTACTGTTTACTGTAGGACTCAATGAAACGCAATCAAAACATGCCATGGAGGTATTTAAAGTAAAGTTATAACATCTGGGCCTGGGCAGGACATCTTGCAAGACATGGAGATAGCCAATGGAGCAAGGCTTTGACCGAGTAATGACCAAGGTTAGGCCATAGAAACCAGGGGCGTCCTAAAGCTCGTTGGGCCGATGACATCGTCAGTCGCGGGAAACACCTGGAAAAGAGGCGCACAGAACTGGGAACTGTGGCAGAAAAAAGAGGAGGCCTATACCCAGCAGTGGGTGATTCCGGGCTGATATAATGATTATGATTATGATGATGATATAACATTAAAAACTTGTATTTAAAAGGCTTCGTGAAGTCTTTTTACACTATTTAGAGGAGGTAGAATGTGCTAAAACTTCTTTACGTACCAATTCTCAAAGAGCACGGTAGCAAATAGGTCATATAAATAATGAGCAGTAAATAATTTAACAATACCCGCCAAGTTTCCAAATAATTACACACAACAAATCAAAAGCCAGAATTTACGTTCATACGTTCCTATATATTTATATGGAACCGCATTTTGTCCAGTAACAGTTTGTCTTTATATAATCCCTGTTTCTGGCCTCCACAGCCACAAAGCTATTAATCGGGCCTGAAACTAGGCCGAGGCCTAATGCCGGGTGATATGGAATATTTGTCCACGTAATCCGCACAGCTAGCATTAGTCTTTGCCGGGTATGCAGGATGGGTGATCGGTGTGTTGCACGTGAATTAGTGAGACCGTGCTGGAGCAGGCTTTGATCGAGGATTTTGGAGATCGACGGTTTTGAGGTGTGGGTAATAAGAGGGTTGGTATAGTCAGACTTGTTATGGACGAGTGGCCCTACCATGGCTATTTCGTTTATCTAGGTAGTCTACATGGTATAAATGAAAAACAAAGCTAAATTATTACAAAATTTTAATCATCCTGTCCAAAAAAGTTAGTTTGTTGATCACATAAATGAGTCTGTTGATCACATAAATTTGTCTAATGATCACATAAATTTATCTGATGATTACATAAATAACTTAGCACTGAATGTAAATTAACATAAGTACTAGATTTCGCCTAATGTAAAAAGAAACAAAAATAACTGAAAGGTATATCAAAACCGTCCAAAACACATACAATCATGCAAATCGAGAACATACAAACAAAATTGAGAGCGGTCCCAACACTATACCACTGAATTGACACTAATAGCATACCACATCTATTCAAAATACAGCGAACTAAACCAACCTAGCAAAGATGATAAGTAGCTCATAAATACTTTCAACCGAACATGGGTCCGAACCCCGAATCAGCAGAAAAAACAACATTTTCCGACAAACTAATAATAAAATGTGTTTTCTAACAAAATATCTCAGATTTTTTATAAGACTTTGGAAAGCTGAATCGGATTCAAGCCGGACGTGAACGCATATAATAAAAAGATTTTACTGTCAATGAATGCTGCAACAGATAGGATGGCCGAGAATATGATTTAGTACTTGTATGTGTGGTGCAAGAGTGAACGAGCGCGATTTTGTGATTAAATCCTCTTATAGAAGATACAAGTCTTAGTGTAGCGCATTCTAAGCATCTTGAAAAATAAAGACACTATTTTCAGGAATTCTTGGAAAAAGTGGTTGATTTAACACACATATAGCAGGCAGGTTTTTTTTAAATTACGTTCTTATCCGCAAAATGTTTTGAATCTTTCAGAAATTAAAACGAATCATTCTAACAGCCTGGACCAACGTTACAAAATTGATAAAAAAGATGGTAAATTGAATAGGTTAATATTAATAGGTAAAAATAAGATATTTCAAAGGATAACCTAATCACAAAGAGCGTATGGTTCAATGAAAACAAAGTCTACTTACTATTTACCCAATAACCATATTACGGTAGAGTGTACTTTCTTACAACTTGCACCACACAAACCCTTTGCGATTCCTAGCGGGAGATCTTCTCTCTTTTATGACCCCCTAGTCCGTCGAGCAGAACCGAACGTTTCACATCGGACTGCTTGTTACAGTTGTCACGGGCGGGCCGTTACGTATCTGGCTTGATACTTATTAGACTTGGCTTTCAATATGCTATAGTATTAATGTACGATCTTCTATAACGTTATTAAGTGTCCTGAAATATATGTGGAGTCATTATTAAGCATAAACGTAGCAACCTATCTGTATGGTGTCGGACGTTAAGAATAGCACCATCCCGTATCTTCCCGTGGGTGTCGTAAGAGGCGACTAAGAGACTTACCAGAGAATGGGCAGCAGCGTTCTCTGTGCTTTTGTAACAACTGTACTGCGATCGCCAACCCGCCTGCCAAGCGTGGCGATTATGGCAAAAACCCCCCTTTGGGGGAGGCCCATGTCAAAGCCAAGTCTAATGGCTTTCAATATGCTATAGCATAAATTTACGATCTTCTATAACGTTAATAAGTGTCCTGAAATATAATATGTGGTGTCATTAATATGCATAAACGTAGCAACCTATCTGTATGGTGTCGGACATTAAGAATAGCACCATCCCGTATCTTCCCGTGGGTGTCGTAAGAGGCGACTAAGAGACTTACCAGAGAATGGGCAGCAGCGTTCTCTGTGCTTTTGTAACAACTGTACTGCGATCGCCAACCCGCCTGCCAAGCGTGGCGATTATGGCAAAAACCCCCCTTTGGGGGAGGCCCATGTCAAAGCCAAGTCTAATGGCTTTCAATATGCTATAGCATAAATTTACGATCTTCTATAACGTTAATAAGTGTCCTGAAATATAATATGTGGTGTCATTAATATGCATAAACGTAGCAACCTATCTGTATGGTGTCGGACATTAAGAATAGCACCATCCCGTATCTTCCCGTGGGTGTCGTAAGAGGCGACTAAGAGACTTACCAGAGAATGGGCAGCAGCGTTCTCTGTGCTTTTGTAACAACTGTACTGCGATCGCCAACCCGCCTGCCAAGCGTGGCGATTATGGCAAAAACCCCCCTTTGGGGGAGGCCCATGTCAAAGCCAAGTCTAATGGCTTTCAATATGCTATAGCATAAATTTACGATCTTCTATAACGTTAATAAGTGTCCTGAAATATAATATGTGGAGTCATTCATATGCATAAACGTAGCAACCTATCTGTATGGTGTCGGACGTTAAGAATAGCATCATCCCATATCTTCTCGTGGGTGTCGTAAGAGGCGACTAAGGGACTTACCAGAGAATGGGCAGCAGCGTTCTCTGTGCTTTTGTAACAACCGTACTGCGATCGTCAACCCGCCTGCCAAGCGTGGCGATTATGGCAAACCCCCCTTTGGGGGAGGCCCATATCCAACAGTGGATGTCTTTCGGGTGAAATAGAGTAGTAGCAACCTATAAGTTTGTTTGTTACTTTTTCACGCCTAAACTACTGAAACGATCATCCTAAAATGTTGCGTATACGTTGTCAAGTGTACAGAAACGGATATGGGGTACCTTAAACCTGTGAAAATAAGTACTACACTTTTTAAATTTCAATTGTTCTAGGCAAATAATGATACCTACTTATTTTTGCAGGCCAGTGTAGATGACGCCAGGTGTCTTACGAATCATATTTGAATATTATTTTATAAAAAGCAGCAGAATACATCCCAAAGTGATTGTCAGATTCTAAATTACCTAACGCGAGTGAAACCGCGGGCAAAACTAGAAGGGCATAATTCAAAGTTGTGATGATTATTCCATGCTGAAATCGTAAGTTAATATTCGTGACTGAACTACAATGTCTACTACTACTCGAGGAGACTTATGTCCACTGTTGGACATAAGCCTCTCCCATGATGGGAGGATTTGGCGTAATCTCCACGCTTGGCAGGCGGATTGGAGATCGCAGTGATGAAAGACTAACAGAAAACGCGGCTGCCCATTCTTTGGTCTACGGAGGCGCAAGGTCTTCTGCCTCAGACATTAGTCGCCTTATACGACACCCGTGAGTGTAATGGGTTGGTTCTATTCTACTCTGCCGGATACCACACGGCTACAAACAAACAAATACAATGTTCAGTTTTTATTAAATGCATGGCTGTTTTAGACTTTCACGGTTTTTCACTACACTTACCTATAGTACTAACGGGATAATATCCGTGATTTTCTTTAGTAATGAGGTCCCGATATTTCGACGCTGTTGCAAGCATCATGATCGCGGATACACGAAACGAAAAAAAAACGCGCGTAGAAAATCACGGATATTATCCCGTAAGTACTTTAAGTGTAAAGGCATGGCTGTTTTTTTATCTTCGAGAGAAAATAGACAAAGTTTTTCAAAGCTACCAAATAATTTTCGAGCGTTACATTCATTTTTCCAGTACATTTTAAACAATTTGAAAATCAAATAGCTAGATCGGGTTTCACATAGTTTTCGCACAGTCTTATATTATCAAAAGGGTGCTTGAGTTTTATGTTTCAGGTTGTTTTAACAGTAAGCTAGCCTTTGGGGTTTGGTATTGTGAAACACGAGGCTAAAAACAAGTTTCACTAGGTAGAATTTTGAGCATGTAAGGAATTTTTCTAAATATATCGTGGGTATTTAACCTATCAGGTAAGGTAACCGTCTTTAAAGTTGTTCTTATGAACTGTTATCTAAATTTTGAAGAACTCGAAAACTCTAAGGTAATTAAGAACGACCCCAAATGAGTCAGAAAAAAGGTAGAAGAATTATAATGATCTCATTATCCTAAAATAATATAAACAAAAGCAATAACTATCACACAAAATGGTCCCAAGTCTTAATCGTTAAAGACTAATCCTTGTCATTACTAAAAACGATTTATAACCTTATTCAATTTTTTGTGTCCCAGCATTAAATATTCTAAAGACCAGCTCTAGTCTTTGTGCGCCAACAAACTCATCAATCTAGCTCCTGAAGGTTAAATTCTTCGCAAATGGACGCCTGTTTTAATTTTATAGCCTAAGGATCTAATTACCCGTATTTGTGTATCGTTAATTCGTACTTCGCGGCCATTTTGTCTGGAGTTAATGTCGGTAAAGAATACTTAATTTTGTTTGGTTAGATCTTGTGTTTGGGGTACATAAAAACAGCTACTCCAGACTCCAACAGAATAATGATGCCAAATAAGTAGACGAAGAAGTTACTAGGACCTAAACTTCTACCATTGACTCCGTACATGACCGCGGAAGTGTGAAGAACAGCGCAAGTTCTTTAGCACCCAGGCCAAAGGTAGTCGAAGAACACCGTGTGGTTTTAGTCAGTAAGAGTCTGACAGACCCCTGCGCCTGGATGGAGGATGCTCCATCCTGGGGCAGGCGCAGGGGTCTGTCAGACGTCCATAAGCGAAACAAAGGTACATGACTCTATACACGAACAATATATTTTGTACAATATATAAAGAATCTGCTATTCCAAACATTCTGACCGTGTGCTATTATTGCAATTTTGTATGATTCAGAAAAAAATCAACGCGAGGATCTTTTACTGAATTTTGTTTAAAAGTATGTCTTTTCAGCCACGTACATTTTCAGCTATCCGTCAAGCACGCTTTATGTTTCGATTATTATTTATTCACTGACCTTAATGTATCACTTAAGATACTCCAAATATATCTACATTAAAATAGATTCTAAAGAGGCTTTTACCTAGAAAAGCCAAAAATCTCACCAAAGCTTTAGTAGTTACAAAAAGCACAAAATTACAAAGAAGTGATACTTATCACCATTGAAAATATTACATAAAAGGCGACCACAAAGTTGCTAGCTCGGCTTAAAACGGCCCATAATACTTTGTATAAAAAGCCCAGAAAATTCGAATAAAATTTTAATAAGAAGCAAAAGTAGTTGGAGGCTCGTGCATGCATCGCTGAGTTCTAGACTTTAAACCACTTTGGCTAACGAGGCAAACGCAAAAACGTCCATCTCTTTTAAAGTCTAAATCATTTCTCGCTTCGCTTTGAACGCATAAACAATTATATTTTTTTTAGTTGGAGGTGAACGGGGTTCAATGTTTAGTTTACACAGCCGTGTTTTTTATCAAAGGCTTTACCTATGGTGCAATAACATGCCGATTACTTACATCAATTTCGCCATGATAAGGAACAACTCACAATAGGCACAAAGCTTCAACGTCTCTTTGTACCAATTGACCCATTTTTTGTCTCCTGAAGTGGAAACCATGTTTTTCCTACTCCTCCGCTATTCTTTTCTGATTTATTTCGTTGCGATATCCAAGACAGTTAAATTGATTCACTGTGACTTCTTCGAGCATCACTGTCATGGCGCTTTTTTGGTGGTCGCCACTGTTGATTCTGGCTTTCAGGAGTTGCAGTGGTTTGAGAATAGTGTGGCAGGCTTGGTCCATATTTAATACTGTAAGATTAGACATCGCAATCGGGGTTCATAGTGATATACAGCCATCATTCCATTCAAAAATTTCCGTCATAATCTCGTAAGTATGCTAAACTGTCACATGTTGACTAACCTTCACATCTTCCAAGTCCACCGATTAGCTCATACGTGATTTTGATGTGAGCTCCGGACGAAACTGAAAGCTATAGAGCGGTAACCCTAGGTAAGAAACGGAGCTATTACTAAGCGTTGAACAGTAATTAGAATGTTAGGTTCGAATTAGTTAAAATAATATTAGATAATAATCATGCTCATGCACTTCAATCACACACACTCGCACACTTTCACCCTCACATACTCACATCCATCAACACACGCACGCACCCACATCACTCAAACTCCACATAAATCACCGACTAGTTTACACACACTCGTAAACACTTCTCACTCACGTACAGACCATTTGCTTATTATATTGTAGGTAATTTGAATTTTAAAGAATGTAGCATTTAAGTTAGTTTTAAGTCATTCAAAATTTAATTACTTAGTAGTACAACCAACCATATTTCTTTGTTGGCATTTTTCTTTGGTGGGAAAAGCCGCTGAAAACAGAAATACAGGCATTGAATACTTCGGTTGCAGTGGCTACATCCACTTATTAGAAATTAATACTGCCAAACTATTTTTCTTTAAAATATTACTAAGTTTTTTGAGAAATAAAATTTATTTATTACCTATTACTACCTATAACTGACGATACCACGTAGGTCACGTCGACTTTAGACACGTCCCAGGTAAACGCACGTGACTACAACACGTTTGGTAGTTGATGGAATTAGTTGGTAGACGAGTGAGCTCACTGCTGCTAAGATTCGATTATTTGCTGTTACATACGCGGGGTAAGGGACATCGTGAGATAAACTTTTATCATCGATTCAGTACTTTTGTCGTTATTATTCAATGAAAAAAATACCGGCCAAGTGCGAGTCGGACTTGCGCATGAAGGGTTCCCTTTAATTTTAATTTTATTTTTATTATTTGTTGTTATAGCGGCAACAGAAAAACATCATCTGTGAAAATTTCAACTGTCTAGCTATTACGGTTCATGAGATTAGGCCTGGTGATAAACAGACAGACGGACAGTGGAGTCTTAGTAATAGGGTCCCGTTTTTACCCTTTGGGTACGGAATCCTAAAAATGAGCGGTGTAATACAAATGTGTAATACCTAAAATCCTATAGACGGTCAACGGTATCCACCGTTGACCGTCTATAGGATTATACTGCTGTTTTTTTCTTCTAAATATCTGTAGAGGAATGGTTAAGTTGGCGTCTAAAATCATCAAGTAAAACTTTCTGCTTCCATCGTATCATCATCTGCCTGCCTTTTACTATGTTGGGGTCGGATTCCAGTCCAACCGAATATAGCTGCATACGATTATTTTTCATAGAGCGATAGCCTATCTGACCTTCACAACCCAGGTAGTACTTAGTAATACGATACCCCTTGTTAAAACAGGTTGTCAGACTTTCAGGCCACTGAATTTCAAAGATCTACAAATGACAGCTGGCTCGGTTTGTTATGGATTAGCACTCATCCAAGGACTTGCCAAGCGCGGCTTACCCTTAAATATCGACTCGGGCGACTGTGTTCAACCACGAGCTCCATCTCTTCCTCGTGAATAGAAGAAAATAATTAATACAAATTGTAAAATAACCTTCGCCGCCGCCCTTTGAGACAGATTAAGCAACATCAAAAATGTTATGAATTTTAAGAAAATTAACATAATCTTTTTGAAAGCTAATGGTTCCTTCCCTCTAACCGCCGCCATTAGGCAAATGTTGAGAAATTGTTCATGAATTATTTTTACGAACAATTAGAGTAATGGAAAGCATGTACACCATGGTCTGTGGGTTTTTTAAGATATTGTGATTAACATTATATTAAAGTATCTTTTATTTAGTACCAACTTTGGAATTAATTTAATTCTCTATTAACTAAACAGATGTTTTTTTTTTTTTTTGATAGCGAAAACCATATTTTGCCCGCTCAGAATAACAGAAAATTTAAGTTTAAACATCAGTAAAAAACATATATCAGTGCATTAGATTCGCAAAGAAAAATCTATTCATTCTTTATAATCAAAATTCACCTAAAAGAAGAAACCTATCTTTTTACTCAGATTTATAAAGCTAATATTTTAAAAGCCAATGCATAATGCTCTCTTTAATCTCTTAAGTAGGCATTGGATTACAAAGGTATGTGTAATTCTAGAATATTTGTGGTTTGAAAATAAGCGAATCATAAAGAATTAGTTGACCTTCAGATGTGTGATACGCAGTTGAATTACAAAAGGTTCAACAGCAAAATACGGTGCACGATTGAATTTCACGAAAGACTATTAATTTATCAAGTAACCCATATCGGTTACCTGATAAATCTTCGAAGACATTATTGTTTGCTAGACTTGACAATACGGCCCGTTTGCACCACAAATCATTTCACGCGTTTACTGATAAACGCTCTTTAATTTATCGTTCTATCAGTTGCTGTCAATAGTTTGAAGACGATGAAGAAATTCATAGTGTCCGAGCAAAGGCCGAAGATGAATCCAAGATTATTCAATTCAAGATTGGCTACAAGTCAAACTCAAACTCAAACTCAAAGCATTTATTTCAATTAGACCATTACGGCACTTTTGAAAGTCAAAAATACAAAAAAGAAAATCAAAGCTACAGTCCCAGTCACAAGGCATAATAACTTGAGAAAGTACTGTAGTTGCCCATTCCCTAGCTTAGATCTCTATGGAGAAGAACGGGCAAGAAACTCCATGGACACTCTTTTAAAATCAAAATATTGTTACAAAATCTTGGTTACATCATTAATTTTGAGATTATACATTTATGTGAGAACGATGTAGAAAGACGTGCACACTAAGAGCATCCAGAGTAAAAGATTAGATCAAAAATTTATGAATAAAGTAATTAAAATGATTAAAATGAACCTTGGCAGCTAAGAGATGACCAGTCCCAACTGACAGCGCCCGTTCACAGACATGACGCATGTACCGGCGCCATTCAACTCAACCATATCGAAGGGAACTAAATGACCCGACACACCCGCCACCATCAGCGAGACATTTATGTGAGCATGACATTCTCTCAGCCACTAAGGCATATTCAAGTCAATGAAAGATAAATAAATGTAAATGGTGGCTGAACAGTACAAAGTACTCACACATGTGCTATGCAATTATATAATACTAAGAACTGGAATCTATACAATGCAAGTATATTTTTAACAATCTTCTGCTAAGTGAAAAACAAGTGACAGTACTAACAAGGTAATATGAGACAGAATAAATTGTTGATAATTATTTTGTGTTGGTGTTAATGGCACCCGCGGTGACGACCATTTCCATCTCGCGCATTCGTAATAGTTCGTTAAATTGTGGCGCTTGCCGTAAACCTTCGAGTTCGGCCAAAACTTCGGCCCATTTTGGTCGAAGCCGAAAGTGTTTTTTTTTTGGACGAAGGTGGCCGAATTTAAACAGTATATATTGTTGTTCTATTTTACAGCTATCACAGGTTGGTCCTTCGGTACATTGTCGTGTGTTTGTGGTCACGATCTGATAAGTGTAACCCTTCTAAAAAAGTTGATAAAATAATTCTTCTTTATTTTCTTTTATTTAAAAGCATTATGATGACTCTTTCTATCTGAAAGTGCACTAAGAGAGCTCAAAAGTTTATGTCACGCATCTGTCTTTATTTTGTAATTTATGAGGACATCTTAAGATGAATAATGGAAAAGTTACATTGTTATGATGATAATATTATTTTTCCATTAAGTTAGTTTTGTTTTCTTTTTGTAAAGATTACATTGTTCCAGATTATGTCAATTTGCAATTGGTAAATTAGTGAATGTGTGTCTTGTTGTTAAATTAGGTAATAGAAATATTACTTTCTCTCAAAAATTAAATAATTATGTATATTATATACCCTCTTAGCAGACTGAATCATGAACTACAGTAAATATCTATAACTGGAAATCAGTCTGTTCTACCCACTGAGCAGCGTCGATAGCGCTAAAAGCGTATATTTTTTGCAACGAACCGCTCCGAACGCGCTAACGATTTGCGAATTATTCGCAAAAAATCGCAATTCTATAAAAACACTTGACGATCGCAAACTACAAGAGATATAGCTATATAAACTCTACAATGAATAGCTGAATAGATATGGAACCTATTTAACCAAAAATAAAGATAAATAATTATAATTTGATACCCTAAAAATAATGTAGAACTTGAAAAACAGCGATAAAAACGTACATTTCGCTAATAAATTATTATTTTGTGGAAAAATTATTAACTTTTTTTTTTATACTAGTATAAACTAGACTATATTTCCTTTCCAACAAGACCATAAACGTATAAATACCTTATCAAAAACATAAAAATTTTTAATAATTAGAAACTAGGTACTCACTGTTTGTTTACATCCGCGGACTGACTCTGGCCTGCCGCTTGTGGGCGAAATGGTCCTCATACAAAACACAAAACACTTGTTTTTTGGTTTAAATAGTTGAACAATCTAATCACCTCACTAATTAAACACTAGTTTTTTTCATTTCACACACGTTTTAATCACTAAATCACGTATTTCTTCATACTACACAATCACTGTAGGTACATATAACTACTGCATTTTCACAGGCAAAATACTGCAATTTTGCGATTCGGAACCTAATTTGTGTTCTCGTAATACGATAATACAACTTCTCACGAACATTTTAAGGTATAACACTGCATTCCAATAACAAATACGTAACTCGTAATTACTTGAAGTGTGACACTAACGCTAAAACGATGACGCAAAAAATGGCGCGCTCCGTTGACGTAAGTTTGTTACTTCATTGTGACACTTGTTGACGGATTATATCTATGGTTTTTGGTATGGAGTTGAGGAATATTGTAGAGATGGGAAGTAAATCAGCCTATTCACGAATAAAGCACGTTTAGTCGATTATTAAATGATTAATTCACGGGGTATTTTATAAATGTTACTGGGTACTTAAGGTCCCCGGACGTGGTTGGGGGTACGCACCTCCTGGGTATGTAAAGTACCCGGACGCTGTTCAATGGGCAAATGTATACTACTGGTTTTTTAATACAACATACGACATCAACGGACTGTTCATCCATCTCAAAATACAAATAAACTTACACGTAAACTACACATCCAAATCTCCAATTCTTCGTCACATGGGACACTTAATATAGGAAAAAGACCAGAAAATGTGAAGACAAATAGGAATAGTTGACCTTTCGGGCAAGCACTTTAGCAAACCCAAATAATTTATTTAAGTCTTAACGCTCACTTAGAGAAACTCTCCTGCGTCTAGCGTATCCTAAGTGAGCCCGATTTTTCATAGTCGAAGAGATTGCTAGCAGTGCATTGCGGTCGGCCTACAATTCTAGGCATAAATATGGAGCTCCTCGCCTACTCGAATGCATTTACATACTAACGAGACGTTAGCGATGCGACTTTGGTATTATGGAGTTCTTGTTCCCTAAGTTCTTAATAACATTTGGATGGTAAAATTAATTGTTTCACATCAATCAAAAATCAAAAATCATCGTAGCCAATATCAAAATGCACAGAATTAATCACTGAAAGTTAAACGACATCTCTAAACCAGTTTACGACAATATTGTGTAAAGTCACAGGTTACTATTACATAAAGATATCAACTCAGAACCCAGCTACAATTTTACAAGCATCTTACGCACACATTTCTGTAAAATTCAAAACCTAGGTTTTTATACATAATTCCCTGAACAGTTTCTGTAAAACTCTTCTAAATCATCTTGAAATCGGTTAGAAAATCCAAAGTGGCAGAGATTTTTCATATTCAGACAAATCTGTCTGAATGCCAACTGTGCACCAGCCTACAGTTCTAGGCATAAATCTAGTCTAATGCAGGTCCATTTACATACCAACGAGGCGGGAACGACACGTTTTTGTGAAGGGAAAATGTGCTGATTTATCAGAAACGGTTTTGTGTGGGTAATTAAAATAATAATGTGGTCCGGCATTAATATTTTGAGTTATTTAATGTGGGTGTTGTTCGGTTTAATTGTTTATTTATTTAGATAGGTTAATTGTGGTCTAGCCGAGCTTTACATAATAAACCCATTTTGATAAGTTAATGAGTAGACTTCCGAGTAATTTGAGTTCCTGTTGGCTAATTAATTAGGTTCCACGAATCACAACATCACGCCTGTAATGTTCCAAAGATTAGGCAGAAGTATCTTACAATGTATCTTCAGTACACCCACATGCTAGTGGGCATATTGCCATCAACCAGGTACAAATCTATAGGTTCTCGGCTGCTTTAGTCATTTTACAGCATTGGTTTTTATTAGGGTTCCGTAGTCAACTAGAAACCCTTATAGTTTCGCCATGTCTGTCCGTCCGTCCGTCCGTCTGTCCGTCCTCGCTTAATCTCTGTCACCGTTAGCACTAGAAAGCTGAAATTTGGTACCAATATGTATATCAATCACGCCGACAAAGTGGTAAAATAAAAATTGGAAAAAAATGTTTTATTAGGGTAGCCCCCCTATATGTAAAGTGGGAAGTGATTTTTTTTTTTAATATCAACCCTAACGTGTGATATATTGTTGGAAAGGTATTTAAAAATGAATAGGGGTTTCCTAAAATCATTTTTTGATAATGTCAATAATTTCGGAAATAATCGCTCCAAAAGTAAAAAAACAATGTGTCCCCCCCACTAACTTTTGAACCATAAGTTTAGAAAATATGAAAAAAATCTGAAAAGTAGAACTTTATAAGGACTTTCTAGGAAAATCATTTTGAACTTGATGGAAACAACAGTTTTTGTACCAAAAAGAGAAAAAGTTGTACAAAATAATTTCTGGACTAAGTTTGTAGTATATTCGTATATGCAAGCATTTTTACATAATGGATACCCACCTTTATACTCATAAGTGGGAACACTTATTGTGACGGACGGGAAACTACGGAACCCTACACTGAGCGTGGCCCGACACGCTCTTGTTTATTCAATGTGTTGAATGCTCAAACGACATTGACGGCTATGTTATTGGTATTTTTACATCTTGTATAGATATCGTTACGTCTTCGTCGCGTCCAGTACAAACAGGTCTAAAATCCATGTCAGGTATATAAGAGGCAGCCCGTTGATATAGGGATGTAGCGACGATGCTATTACCGCCCAAGTGTACGCAGCGCAATTGTACTTGATTGCTTGCGAGACTCGTGTTGTGCTTGCATAACTTGTTGTTGCATATTAAGTTGCTGTGTCGAGTTAGGTAGTAACTTCACTAGTCCAATTGTTAAGTTGAGTTGTACTTCGATTGTTCAGTTTTGGTTAATACATTGAATACTGAAACATAATAATTGTGCCTACGGTCATTTATCAAGTACAGCAAGCTTGCTTTTTTTTTCAGGAAAAAGAAGATGTGAGATAAATGTAACATTGGATTACTGAAATCACAAGCAATTGGAAAGTATAGAAGAAGAATATTAGAATACTTATGGTCTCCTGTATGTTGCTCCGATCCCAAGTTAATTGGGATAATAAAAATACAACAATTTGAAATGTTGCTTTATAGTTTTTAGGAGTCACAAAAGCCATCTGTGCGAATTCATTATTACTTCTGGAATGGACTTTATTATGTGGATAAGTAAACTCATGACTAGAATTTACGTTTATTTTTACAAAATATTTATGTCGTGGTCTGGTGGCCTACCATGACGTCTTAAAGCAGGATCGTTTTAATTTTATTCCAGAGAGGGAAAGAGATGGCGCTACACGTCCTCTATAGCTCCGTCTCTTACCCACACTCGAACCATGGTATATTAAGGTATGTTATGGTATGTTATGGTAGGCCATCAGATCATCAAACTCATGACTAAGTTATTATGGGGTAATAAGAAAAACAAAACTGAATCGTCATGTCAACTCCTCTTGTCCACACGAAGCCTGTCTCCAAGCTGTGATTATTTTCTCATATATTCTCATTGCACAACAGAACAACCAGAAATGACTAATCCTAATACACAGCGCGGCGCAGGCTGGGAACGCAAGTACAATTATTATTATAATACATATTCAACACGGGCGGAAATAGCTGCGAGCTGGCAGCAATTTGTCTAGCCTTAGGCGCAAATAAAATTGTTGCTTGTCGGTCTCATGTTTATGAATGTACAGGTAAAATAATGAAGTATGTTCAAATGATAATATTGAACGCCTTACGTTAAAAAGGTAGCCGTCACGGGAACCCTGGCAGATGTGAAATATTGAAATTATTTTGTACAAGTAATACGCTTTAAAAAAAGTCATTATAAAAAAACAAACATGTAAAATAAAATAAAAACAAAATGACTCGATTCACAAAAAGAAAATCCCTAGGCTGGCTTCGAAATTGAAGTTACGAGATTGTAACGTAGCGCTATGCCCCTAAACCAGCTGGCTTGTTGTAAACCGTGGCGAATATGTAGATCTTATGCTGCTTCAACAGGTCGGTAATGTTCGGGATTGTTTGGGCCGGGTTGACAACTTGACAGTTGGCGAAGCTTCGCCATGGCATTCGTCGCCACGCCAGTTTATAATTATACCCGCGCCTATAGATATTTCACATCAAAAGGTGGATATTCAGAGAGTTACGGATAGTCAAGATGGTGGAAGTGATGGTGGTTAAGATGGTCACAAATTGGTATTCAATGAGCAAAAAGTGACGACATCATACAAACAGCCGAAATCTTATGGCGCAGACTGGCTAAAGACAGAGTCAGCTGGAACAGTTTGGAGGAGATTTTCAGCACAAAAGGTGGCCTACAAATTATATAAATATAGGCGGCCTATTAATACTAATCTTATCTTAAGTACAACCACTAACATTACTAACCAATAAATAAACAAGTACGCAAGATAATTAAAGCTAAATAAATAAGGGTAAGCAGATATATGTTGTACATAATTATACCTGCTACCAGTCCTGAGCTCCAGATTTAAAGGACCTCATGAAGATCGTTAAAATCACGAATAGAAAATTTGGTAGCATGCGCGTTTGCGATCACAGATCACTGTTTCTTACACTGGTGAAGCTGTTGAACTGGTTCTGGTTGATGAGTGGTCCGAGAAATGGATGGGATGTAAGGCCCCCGTCTGTGGTTCAGCGGCAGAAAATTATTTTTTAAGTTGCTTAAAAGGGGGTTAGTTTTTAACTAACTTAAAAAAGAGTTTATATGCATCCTAGGCGAGTACAATTGCTAACTTTTATACGTGCCGTATTTTCAGACTGCTATCTTGCAAGTTTTAATGCCAGGAACTGACAGATTTTTCTTTTTAAAATTTACGTAATTCAACCAGTTTCACATCTCCTCGATGCAAACCTAACTTAACATCAGTAGGACTTTGTTACCTCCCATAAAAGTTACAGGTTAACTTCTCAGTTGGTGTTGCGTTCACTAATCTTCGTTATAAACAGGGTTTGCGCCGCAGTTCGCCTTTGTATGGTAGTTGTCAGTGTTATTTACATTAGTTTAAATGGCTTCCTCGCCTCAGTTATTGTTGTCCTGCATGGTACAGTGCACGTGGTCGTACGTAAGTGCGTTTTGCAGAAATCAGGGCATTATCAGGAGGTATCAGATTTGTGTGGGAATATTTAAGGACCACTTCCTCCATGGGTCCAATATAGATCTTTAATCAGCTATGTGCGTCAGTGAACGAAAACATCTTGAGGAAACCAGCATGCCTGAGAGATGTTTTTTGATGGTGTGACTGTTCCTAAATTACCCTAGGCTGATAAAATTTTCGTTTTTCCTAATTCATGCTAATAGTACTATTTTGGTCAGTTTCCCCCGGAGGGGAAAAGGTTGCGCCCCGCCTTCCGCACGACCCTGTAGGCTTCGTCCCTGACTGGTCGGCCTTTGTTTTGCTCTGGGCGGAGCAGGAGGGGGTGTCAGACTTTTACTGACTAAATAAAACCCATCCATGTTCCTTCATCGCCCTTTGTGTTCCGGGGCCACGGTATCTCTTTCGAATAGTCCCGCAACCCCGGCAGGCATCGGTCCTTACGGACCCCTTCCTTTTTGCTGACTCTCTTTGAGGCGCGCGTGGAACACGAACGCGCCGTCGACACGGCCTGTCGTCATGAGACGGACGGATGGCGAGCTAGCCCATAGCCCACCGTCCACAGGCCCGCGTCTACGGTGGCCGGGGGCCACGTGGTGGTGGCCCCCGACGCCCGGGGCGTCTCCCACGGCGGCCGGGACGTTGAGAGGTTCGCTCCCTCTCACGTTCCGCCACCTCCTTCTCTAGCATTACTGCTTCGCAGAAGGAGGTGACGGCGTCCCATTCCGTCTCGCTCCGGACCATGGCTTGCACCAGGGCCGGACGCGAGAGGTCGCCGCCGCCAATCGCCGCTTCGAGGACACGGCGGTGCTCCGCCCACGCGGGGCACACCTCCACCGTGTGTTCCACCGTGTCCTCCGGTCGATCCTCACAATGGAAACACCCGGGCGTTTCTTCCCGCCCGATTCGGTGCAGGAACCTCCCGAACACTCCGTGTCCGGTGAGGACCTGCGTCAGGGTGGAAGGTGAGGACGCCGTGGCGTCTCTCAAGCCACTCCTCAAAGAGGGGACTTATCGCCACTATCGTGGCGTGCCCTGCACGGGGTTGCGACAGTCGCTCTCTCCATGTCGCCATGAGATCCCGCCGGAAGTCTGTCCGCTGAGCGACAATTTGTCGCGGCAGCGGAGTTTCCCCCTGGCGTAGCGCCTCCGCGCGCCATTCGTGTAGGCGCGCGAGGACTATTGCCTCCAGATCCCATGGCGGCAATCCGGCAAGGAGGCTCGCTGCCTCGCGGGCAATCGTGCGGTAGCCCCGGGCCAGCCTTACGGCTACCACCTTTTGGGGCGCGTTCAGGTAGTGGGCGGCACGCCGCCTCAAAGAACGCGCCCACACCGGGGCCCCGTAAAGGGCCATGGACCGCACGACTCCCGCGTAGAGCCTCCGGCAGGAGGCGTTCGGCCCCCCTAGGTTGGGCAGGAGCCGCCTGAAGGCAGCCCCAGTCCGTTCCAGTTTGGGGGCCAAACGTCGGAAGTGCTCCACGAAGTTCCACCGGCTGTCGAGGACGAGTCCTAGGTACTTTAAAGTCGACTCGACACCGATGGATACTCCTCCTACCGTGAGTAAGGATCCCGGAGGTGGCGCATTCCGAGGCCCATGAAAGCACATGGCCTCGGACTTGTGCAATGCTACCTCGAGACCCAGTTGCCGGATCCTCTCAACGACTGTCGCAACCCCGCGTGTCATCGCTTCGGCCGCCGCCTCGTGCGACCTCCCCTGGGCCAGCACCAGCGTGTCGTCAGCGTAGCAAACTACGCTGACACCACTAGGGAGGTCGGCGCGCAGCACCCAGTCGTAACCGATGTTCCATAAGGGCGGCCCTAGGACCGAACCCTGCGGAACACCGCACGACATCTCTCGCCGGTTCCATTCTCCGCTGCGACCGGGATAGATGACGGCTCTGTCCGTCAGATAGTCCCCGACCACTCGACGGAGGTAGGTCGGCACCCGGTGATACCGGAGTGCCTCCCTAATGCAGCTCCAGGGCATGGACATGGAGTTGAAAGCGTTGGCGATGTCGAGAGACACCGCCAAGACAACCCCACCCCTGGACACAGCGACCCCCGTCGTGAGGGCTCTCACGCGCATGATGGCGTCCACCGTAGAGCGCCCCTTGCGGAAACCGAACTGGTGTTCCGCAAGGTCCACTGGTCGGCCTCCCACTGACTATGATAAATGAATCCCTTAACATACAGCAGTCCAATGCCTCGTATCATTATTAGATTAAGGAAAGGATTGAAAGAAATAGTAATTCAGACTATGGGATTCATAGTTATTGAAATATATTGAAAGTGGTTTCAAATGAGTAAAACATAACTGGGAGATGCTAAGTATATTCATAGGCAACCAATAGTCTTCGTTAACAACCCTTACGCTAGCGTAATAGGTAATTGGTAATTCGTGACTCACACGATATTCCACATCAACACCTGGTGCACTCAGAGCAACACTTCCATAAGTGACGTAGGCGGCTTTTCAGCGGCAAAACGTCGACATCATGCTCCTAGTGAACACTGTCCCTAGCAGTTCTTTCGAACTGGTGAACGTGACAAGGCGGCTTTTCAGCGGCAGAACGTCAATCATCATGCTATCCAGTAGTCATGGTCCCAAACAGTCCTAAGACTGGTTATAAAATATAATTATGTGGTATCAAACCATCCCAATCCCACCCCATGGATCATGCGCTCGTTTCGTACAACTAGTGCTTCTGCAAAACACGTGCTTGTGTCAGCCTGACCGAATCATTTGTCGGAGATAAGAACATTACTCTAGAATCACTATATGGTTGTACATAATAGAATTGAGAATCAAATCTCAAAAGGCAAATTGGCTGAACTGATGGTTAGAACTAATGAATACATAATTCAAGAATTACCAGATGATAGAGTTGATAAATCAAAACTCAATAACCATTTTGCAATAGAGTTGGGAATCAACTCTATTGAAACCCTATAGACAGCCCCAAAAACGCCCAACCCTTCACCACTTCCTAGTGTTGGAGCTGAGGAGAAGAAATAGTGGAACAAACTCCCCAGCAACACGATTCTGTCTGTTTAGTTTGAAGAAATTTAATTACACCATCAGCCTAGGATAATTATTGTAATAAAGGACTCACCCAGTCACCGACAACAAACACACACACATGCTAGATTAGTCTAATTAGGGCTCTCAACCCAACTATATTAACTTATTCAATCACTACCACACTCTTGCGCCAACACACTTAAACCTAGAGTCGTGGTATTTTACCAAGTCCTCCTAACTCAACTAAAATATATATCGTCCGGTCCCTATAGCGGTGTCACACCGACTGCCCCTTTCATCAGGCATCATCTCCCGAATTTCTCCTCACCGTTACTTCAGCCCCCGGCCTGCCTCGGCCGCTATCAGCCTCTTTTCCCAGAAATCACGCACTTCGTTCATGCTTTTTGTGTCTTTCAATTGTTTTAAGGGTCCGTCTGGCCAAAAACCCATAGCCAGAATATATTGCAAACACGTGTTGTTTTGCCATTCAGAGCCGCTCCTAAAAATAGAATATTTTAACGTTTCTAAAGAATTATTTGAAATATTTATTTTGGCCGGTTCTTATCGTGTGTTTACAAGAGGACGGAACGTTGCGTTATAATTAATTACGGTACCCTGTCCCGTCGTCAAACCATAAAATAGAAATTTAATGGATTTGTAAGTGGCAGATGTGTGTTGTTTTTAAAATAAGAATCAAGACTAAGATATTTGCTGCTTAATAATTAAAGGCATGAGACAGACAGTCACAATGGCATGTAAAGCCAACTCAGAGGCCCGTTGGTCGCATAAAAACTTGGACACCAGGTTATGCACTTACCACATCACGATAAAGAAGAAAGTATAGAAGACACCAGATTAGATTCCGATGGCATTCATCAGCTGTCCCACAGCTAATTAAATGGATGGAATACGAGTGCGGAGACTCCTCGGCGGCTGGGGTCAGTGAACATCCCAAGAGCCGGGCGCGGTGATTCCGTGCTCTGATTAGATACCACTTAATAATATTATTAAATACGTATTTATATGAATCTACAACGACAGAAAGCTCCGATTTGCGTTCGAATTAAGGATACAAATATTATTCACAGTGTAAAATATTTGTATCCTTAGTTAACTTTTTTGACATTTAAGTACAATAATATTTGTACTGTTTCGGGTTTTGTATTCACTGCTAAGCTGTATAGAGACTGATTAAGCCGGTTCTCTCGAAAAATAAGTGGATAGGCAGGTATAATGAGGTTCTAATGCGTAGTTTTTCGTTACACATTTAAATATTATACTTTTCTAATTATACCGTCTGGTATTAATGTTGTCTAAACAAAGCCTTTTTTTGATCTCAAACATAATTTTATTTTTAGGATGATTTCTATGTACCTACGTTATATTAAAGCTGGTAAAATTCAAAAGCTACGAATATATGATTCTCTATTGTAAAAGTTGTTTTGTCTGCGAACTCAAATACGTATAGTATTAAATTAACACCATGGTGTTTAAGTTGTAACCTCAATTTGGAAATCTAATGAAGCTCGTTTTTACTAATGCTAGGCAATACTTAAATGAATACTCTGTGATATTGTGATATCACCTCTGTTTTAGTACGACCACACCGTAGCAACGCCAGTGGCCATCTGTTTCTGCCTCCCATGGGGAATAGGCGTGAGTTTATGTTTATGTTTTAGACGTATGTACAATCATCGGCACGATTCACTTCATACCACCAAAGGGACCCACCTTTGGTGGTATGAAGTGAGGCGCGTATAAGTGCACGATGCCCAAAGCGATCCCCACTCTTCCGCCGAGTGCTCAAGAACCGTGCCGGTATCTGTATACAGGGTGTTTGCGACACCGACGCACAAAGGTCATCACGTATTCGATGCATTATTCTGAACCCGGAACATTGAAAATGTTCACAGTAATTTAATTTAAAAAAAAACAGCTGTTCCGTACATTTTGACCGTGTAGGTATTGCACTTTTGAAGGAAACAGCAGTTTTTTTTTATTTAATTGGTCATATTTGAATGCAACGAAAGAAAAAAAAAGTATTTATTAGCCTGCACAGGACAACACAAAAAAAAATTAAAGTAACTTAAAACAAAATTCATCATCATCATCATCATCAGCCTATTAATGTTGTTAAAACAAAATTACCTATCTAGAAAAGAAACAATAATAAATGCATTGAATAAAAATAATATCATTTAATTTAATGCATTTGATTGGTTATACGATGATTCAGGTCGACAAAAACAATTATAAGAAAATCTCATTGGTCTACTTCAAGTTTCGTTTGTAAGTTTAAAAACTTACAAGAAGGCCCATGAACTCTTCGCTGTACAACGAAAATGAATACGCTTTTGAGATGAATATTAAAACTTATGCGTTTATCTTTGCGAATATCTTGCAGAAGATACAGCTACTGTTTGCAGTTGTTACTGAATCCGTGCAGAATGTAGAAACAGTGTTAATTAAAGTGCATATTTGCGTACTTTTGATTTAATTTAATATCTTCAGTGTTTAGATTTTGGGGTTAGGTTGTTATAATATTTCAACATGTGTGAGCTTGAGAGTTCATTTATAATGTGTATTCAGTTTATTCGCATTTAAAATATCTGAAGAAATTGCCTTGCCACATAAATATGTGCATGGAATCACAATATTTGTAATTGAAGTTAGATAGTAGTTTTAGGTATGGATTTTGCATTTCAGTTTCTTTATCAGTGGGGTAGATGACACACCAATCAATTGACATACTTTTTAAGAACTGTCAAAACGCCGTTCTCTCATAGATTTTGTATGGCAATAGCCAACTGTGACGTCACTGTTTATTCAACTCAAAGACTCAACTATTTATTGATTTCAAAGCAACTAAAAATCGATTTTGGCAATTAATTGAAAATAAATCAGTTTTCCAAAATAAAGTGTTTTTTTTTAGAGATAGGTGTCTTGGAATTATTGTTTTATGGTGTCATCTACCTGTTATTGCCCATTATACTGGAAACTTTATGATAGAGAAACAATCATAGACAAATTAAAAAAAAGTGAGCCTTCACAAGATGCAGAACCGAACTAAACCGTGGCAAATATGTAGAACTTATGCTGTTTCAACAGATCGGTAATGTTCGAGATTGTTCGGGCCGGGTTGACAACTTGACTGTTAACAACTTTAGCTTCTTTGACAGTTTGCAAACAACTTATATTCGGAAGGATAAGCAAACGAAAGTGTCAGTCAACGAGCGTATTTGACGTAACGCAATGTTTTTTTTTCCAAGGCTTTGGCACCAACTATAATAGTCAGTTCAACGCCATCTAATACCTCAAAAGGAAAACCTCTCATTAAATTCGCATACCATGCTAATTAGCTTTTCCTGCATGTGCACATTTTTGTGGGCGGTGCTGCATCTTGCATCCAGGCCTGGATCTATAATGCGGAATTAAAACATAATAAACTCTTTTGCAAAACAACGGGCACTTCAGATTTTTTCTCAACTTCAATGAAGAAAGAGGTTTTATTACTTTGACGATGTATTGGCATATTATTTGAAGAATCCTGGCATGATTTTTTACGTTTAAAATTTAAATTTTGAAATAAACAAAAGAAAAATAATTATCATTGTGGATTATTGTAAAATTGCTTTATTGTTTGGCCGCTGAGAGAATGCGTTCCTGACGTCTGTCAGATGGTACAAAAATTTAGCGCGAAATTATAACATTTATTGATAATTGATTTAATGATATCGTTTTTAATAATATTATTTGTTAAGAGGGCAAAAAGGGTAATAATAGGTTAGTTATAAAGCTCTAAGTTATATAACATCACCAATAATACTAATACTCGCGACCTGTCAGGAACGCATTCTCTCAGCGGCCGAACTATACTAGTGTCGCCCGTGTCGCCAAAGTGGCGTGAATTGCTGAAACGATTTTTTTACGGATTACTAAAATTTTAAAACTTTTTTACAAATATATATATATATATTTTTTCTACAAATTTGACAAATTAATCTTTCTTTTTACATTAAATACCAATTTTTGATATGAGTGATAAAGCGATAAGGGCTGGTAAAATTATAGCCCACTTGTCTTCAAGTAGGGCTATAATTTTAGACGCGTAAGTTTGCGAACAACCTTCTTAGGTTGTTCGCAAACTTACGTGTCTAAGCGGCTAAATGTGAGTCGTTCAACCAGAGGCTTTGACAACGGTATCAAGAGACCGGTTCGGTCAAAAGAAGACATCGTTTTCTTCCCGGTTTGGGAAGAAAACGATGCACAGAACCAAAAGATGGCCGCTTTTTGGTGAGTCAGGCGTTGTGGAATCGTAAGGCGTCAAGTGTGGACCTGAAGAAGAGCCTTGAAGAAGTAAGAGGAGTAGAAGTTAGCTTGTGGACGGTCAGGAGGAGGCTTTTGGCTGCCAATATCAGGAGTTACCGCCCAGCTTGGGGCCCTAAATTACTCCGTGAGCCCCGTGAAGCTCGTCTTCAGTTTCCTCGAAACTTTGCTTCATGGACTCTGGAGGATTGGAATAAAGTATTGTTTTCTGATGAAGAAAGATGGAAGACTTAAGATTTTTCAGAAGAAAATTATAAAAAGTTAAGTTTCCGTGCTGTTTTATTTTGGAATCCGATATACAAGTATCACTCCACATTAAGTACCACTCCTCTGACTCCGCTTAACTTATCAATATATAAATAGCCGGTAAACCTAATTCCCCTATAAAGCTACGCTTCTTTAAAGACCAGAAATAAATTCCCAGCAGAAACCTACGCAAATCATATTTAAAGCTAATCTCGCTTAAAATATATCAAATTTATGGAAAGGTAAATAAGAATATGTATATTTAGTTTCAGTCCCAATGTGATCATTCGTCCGAGGGGACTGTTCACACGAGAAACCCCAATAATGTTTGTGGTTGAATTTCATTTATACCTAGTTTTGGGTCAGATGGACCTGCGGACGGAAATATCGGAGGCTGAAACATATACAGGGACAAGGTTTGTTACGGACATACATTTTATCTGTGCTATCTGTGGCCAGCATTGTAGAACGGTCATGTGTCATGTTTACTACGGTCAAAAAGTCGTCAATTTGCCACCAAAATGTCTAGCTCGCCTTCCCACGATTAAACTTATTTAATACAGTGAAAAATTGTATTTTATTACTTTGATCACGCCCAGGTTCTTTTATGGACACCGAAAACAGGTAAGATGCCAGCGCAAAATCTGGATAGAGTCAAACAAGACGCAACTTTTCACCTATTAAACTGTCGTTTTCTCACGATAAAAAATGAAAATTTTATTCGCGAATTGTTTGGAAAAGAAAATGTATTATTTTTATAGTTATGTCGTTGTGATTTAAACTAGAACACAACAATATGTAGCTGTGTTGTTACGTCACTTCAAATAATCAGATCCTACACAAAGTTACTACCCGTTTTCATGAATATTATCATTCATAGGAAACCAAAAACACTTGCAATTTATCAGTAAATCCATCAGTAGGTATAAAAAGTAAAACATGAAAATATTCATAGAGGTTCTCATTATTCATACTCCACTTAAGCTTAAGCAACTTAATACTCGTAATAAAGTGTAACATTTCATCATTAAAATGATAAAATTAACAAGCTACTCCGAAATAAATTTCGGCAACCCTAATTGTTGTATCCGATATCAACGTCGCTACAATTACTGCAAGCACTAACCGTAATTAAATTTGTATTTACGACGCAATAATTATAGTCACTAGTGGTAATTAATTACCGAATACTGGATAATTATTAGCGTTTTCGGGTAGTGTTACCGCTGGTCATTGATGATTTTGAAACTGTATGTTTACAATCAAAGAGTGGGAAGTTATCCGGTAGCTTTACAGCGCTTTATCGCGCTTACTTTAGTCTGGCTTCCATCAAAGTTATAGAGAGCTTAGGAAATCATTGACCAATAAAAATTCATGTAATCGCTCCGTATTAGTGCACATACATAGCTACAGTAGAGATTCGTGTTGTTCTTTGTAAACGAAGAATGTATGCAAGGCTTAGTCCTCGCCTTCATGTACTTGCACCATTGATGATGATGCCATCTAGCCGATTTAGGCCACAGTCACTTCGCTTTCTAGGGTGGTTGTTTTGTTAGCTTTAGTGTCCTGCTCTCATAATGTGCTCTCAAGTCGCCAGCATATCCAATTTTGCCTGAAGAATAACATGACAAACCATTGACGAAATTATAAACACTACGAGATAAATCTCAAGGATGCTCTTACGACAGCCATATTTAGCAGTGCCGATACACTATCGGTTAAACTGATAAAGTAGTAACGTGTAGGTATTTGCAGTTGTCTGTAGACCTGAAGGTATAGGTACATCCTGATCAAACAGATTTAAAGTCATGACCATTTATGATGACCCTTCGCAAGGTTCTGCTTCAGAGAACAAAAACTTTTTGCTTTTTGCAAAATATACAACCAACTTCAAAAACACAAAAATCAATGAAAAATAACTTTAGCTTCTGAAGTCCTTGACTTTTGTTTCAACTGAATCAAACAATTCAGTTTTTTGCCAAAAAAGAATCGTAAACATTGATTGACTATTGGCGAAGATTTAATGATTTAATGATTGATTGATTTTAAAATACAATTAATAAAAAACAAATGAATTGATAGCCTCCTCCTTTTGCAACTCGGTTAAAAATACTACGTTTTAATAGAAAGGCAGAAAGGAATGTTCACAATTATCACGCTATGTTTTGTAAATGATGGGCTGCCGACGAGAATGACGGCTTTACAACGGAGATGGAGGCTTTAAAAGTCCAGTTTAAAAGATTAATGGCATGTCCTAGATTTTTTGTGCGGAAAACATTCAGGTTTTTAAGACGGGAATTTTTGGGTCGCAATTGGGAAGGCGGAAATTGAAGAGATTTTTTTTTGCTACAGGAAGACATTTATTTTAAGGATGAAGAATAAAATTTTGTGATTGTGATTATGAAATGTTTGTAAGGTCGAACAAGCTATTTGGTTTACAGTTTAAGCCACCATGTAAACCAAATAGCTTGTTCAACCGTACTTCCAAGTTAAAGCCAACAAAAATAAAACAAACATTTGTTGTGTGTATATTATTATTCAAAATTATACACAAAAAGTTACATTATTATACACAAAAAAGGTACCAGTTTATCAACAAAAACAACAACAACAGCCCATAACGTCCACTGCTGGACATAAGCCTCTCCCATGATGGGAGGAATTTGCCGTAATCTCCACGCTTGTCAGGCGGATTGGAGATCGCAGTGATGAAAGACTAATAGAAAACGCTGCTGCCCATTATCAGGTCTACGTGCCTAATACGCTGCTATTGTCGCCACGCACAAACCTGTTTCGCAGGTGAAGAAGGAGGAAAATAAGAGCTGCTGTGAACCCGCCAACAGAGGTTCGAAACAGCATGGCCCAGTAACGGCCACGTGTGACAAGGATGTCTTCGTGAAAGTGGAGAGGAAGAAGCCTAGTCGGAACCAGTGCGGGACCGCGCTGGCAGGACCCAATATGCTGCGTCCGGCGGTACTACCGACGTAGCTCTATGTGTCCTGGCTACATCACACCACGAAGGTTGAGGAGATCGTTGAGTATGTCCGAGCGAAGACCAGTTGGACCTTGAGGGCCGAGAATTTGGAGTCGCGCCACAACACGAATTTCAAGTCGTTCGTGCTGCGAGTTCCGACTCATCATATTGAGACCTTCCTCAAGGAAGAGTTTTGGCCGAAGGGTGTCGTGTATCGGCGATTCCGCGGAAAGCTACGCGACACCACGCAGCGCAACATCTCTTTGTGTACAATAGTTTAATTAGGTTTTTGTAGTTTATATAAATATGTATGTTAGTCTGTAAGGTATAGAGGCCATGAGAACCATAGTGGCCTAACTTATTTTTTTACAATATTGAGTTTATGATTTTTCCAGTTCAAATTGATCATTTTGATAGAACCAGAGTGGCCTAAAAATTATACAACGAATTTTCACTAGATGGCAGCATAATCATTGTTATGGTTTTTAGTCTGTGATCTAAATTTGAGGTGCCATACTAGCCTAAGTAAGATAGGCCACTATGGTTTAAGCAGTCTTTAACTTCACTGTCATGATGACATTAGTTAGGCTACTTTTTGACAGTCTGTGGATGACAAACGTCATTATTTTCGCGCTCATACGTGCTTACTTTATCGTTCAGTAAATTATTTTTAATTGTTAATAAGTGGCTATTTGACAATATGGAAAACGACCGACAAGAATACAATGTGGATAACGAACTTCGAGGTATGTATTACAATATTCCATTGTATTGTATTGCAATAAACATGAAGTGTTATTTGTTAATAGTCTTCTAAGAGTTTTCATTGTTTACAGAAATCTTTGGGTCTGAAGCAGAAGAAGATCCATTTCAAGACTCTGGTTCAGAATACCAGCCATCTGGACGTAATTCGACAGCATCTACTACTGATTTAATTGAGATTTTAGATGACGAAAACCAATCCCCAAATAATGTAACTTCTGAAATTACTCCAGTTCAATGTAAACCTAGAAAAAGAGTGAGACAACCTAGCAAATGGAAGAAGAATGTGAGAAAGGAAAAGCGTTCAAGAGGTGAGGAATATATTAATGTTAAAGGTGTTCTAGTGCCACCAAAACAAATTGATACTGCTCGTGAGTGTAATTGCCAACATAAGTGTCATGAAAAGATTCTGCCTGCTCAGCAAATAATTCTGTTCAACAGCTTTTATGCTTTGGGAAATTATAACTTGCAGACATCTTACCTTTTTTCTTTAATTAAGGTGATGCCAAAAAAGACATGCTCTGCTTTTGCTGAATCTAGGCGTTCAAATTCAAGGGTGTATCAAGTTCTTAATGACTTTATTTCAACAAAAAAGCTGGAGAATAACATTACCAACAGGAAGATAACTGCTGAAAAATCAAAGGTACAGTGGCTCAGCATGCAGTGGCTCTTGTTTAATAAAATGCATCCATTTAAATTATTTTTTAAATATTCTAATAATGAAGATGTTTTATTTGAAAATGTAGATTTAAAGAAAAGGGGCTCTACAGATTTGACTGGTATTAAGCTGGATCCTTTATACCCTGATGGAAAACCCATAAGTTGTGAGAAAAAAAAGGACTTATTAGATATTTTGCCTTTTAGACCTCCAGTGCATCACAGCTTTTATACCAGTATCAAGATAATGTGTCGGTAAGAAATGTCATAGATGTTGAGGATGACATTGATAGTGACTAAGAATACCTTTATTGTTATTGCTGTTGATGTTGCTTTTTTTATTAAGTGTTTTTTAATAAACAATTGGCCTAACAACCATTTTTTTTTTCTAACCTTTTGCCAAAAACCTACTGCCAAAGTGGCCTATTTGTGTATAAAATGTAGAAAAATAGCAAAAAAGCTATTTTCTCACTATTAAAATCATAAAATTGGAACATTAATAGGTCAAATAAAACATAAAAGTAATAAAAAGTATGTATTCTTAAGAGTGCTAGTTGATTAAAAAAATACTGTTTCTATTTTCTATGGTACTCAAAAAGCTTGTCCATTGAATTAGGCCACTATGGTTCTCATGGCCTCGGGTCTTTTGTTACCTGAATTAAATGATATATTTTATTATTAATGGCCTTTTACGACACCCGTGAGTGTAATGGGTTGGCTCTATTCTACTCTGTCGGATATCACACGGCTACCAATTTATCAATCTTTGTAAAACTTTTTTGTAAAGAATAAAAATTGTATTTTTACCTCTTTTGCATAATAACAATATTAAACCACGATTTATTCTTCAGCTGGAACTTATTCTACGATTGAAAAAATACTAAAAAAGCTGAATTTTGAACCTGTAAATATTGTTTAAAAGCCTTTGCAAACCCAAAATACACTCTACAAATACACTGAATCATTGTGAGAAATACCAATTTCTCTAACCATGTTAATGAGCGACTATTGACTCCTAATTAGGTAGTTATTGATACTTGATACACTATTCGTAAACTGATATCCTAGCGAATTCCATATACTACTATTTACAGCTGAATAGTAGTATTTAACTTCAGTAGAGTTCCCTCAAGAACTAGAGATATCTAACTCTGAAGAGCGAGTGAATTGCCGTAACATGTGAATTTAGGATACGATTTTGTGGAAATGTGCTGTTTAAGTTAAACATGGGACGGAGACGTATTTGAGGTTTATGTACAGACGTCAGTACATCAAGCTATCCGAAACTCTCAAATTTTCCCAATGAACCTTGAACCTAATGCTTTACACGTCCCTTTGCGCCTATTGGCCTTGTTTCTTTGTGTCTCCTGCTGATATGGAGGGAAGTGGAAATTACGGATTTTCCTACTCCTCCGCTATACTTTTCTGATTAATTTCGTTGCGGGATCCAAGACAGTTAAATTCATTCTCTGGGACTTCGTCGAGCTTCATTGTCTCGGCGCTTTTCTGGTGGTCGCCACTGTTGATTCTGGCTTTCAGGAGTTACAGTGGTTTGGGAACAGTGTGGCGGGCTTGTCCCAATTTTTTTTTTTTTTTTTTTTAATGCTTTAGCGATAACGTTGAAAATCTATTAAATAAATATGACAGATTAATCTCTCTAATATAGATTTCAACCCGATCTAGAATAATGTAGATGAACGGCTTTGTAGACTTTGTGTGTGTTGTTACGAAATAAATAAGTAAATATCGCTGGACATTACACACACCGCCATCTAGTGCCACACTAAGCAACGAGGCTTGTCTCGTGGACACCAGCTAGTTTATATACTACATATATACTTTTTGTTTGTTATACATACTTATTATTCATATAAACATCCATGACTCGGAAAGAAAATGTCCATGCTCATCACAAAAACATTTGCTCCTACCGAGATTCAAACCCGGGATCCTAAGAACATAAGGCAACCTCACTACCTCTGCGCCATTCGGGACTTAGATGTGTGTTCACTAACGCCTACGTTGAAACTTATCGCAATATTTCAATGACGCGCATTATTTATTCACCTTAGTAGGCGCGTCAATTTAGTTCAGCATTATTATTCACAAACATGGCACGATAATTACCAACCTTATGGTTAAATTAGTATTTTAACCTGAAGAGCCATTTGCGTTAATAACAAGTCAATTACTAACAACTAATAAATCTGCTTAATACCAAATAGGTAATTGTATTGCGATTACCACAAATCGGTCAGCAATTGACACCGACATTGTTTCATACGAATTAATTATTGATAGTGATACTTCGGTTCGTTTTATAGCGAAATTAATCGTCGTTTGAGTGTTGTCTTTATTTAAAACGATGACAGCCGTGATGGAGGCAATGGTTTCGGTGATCGCGATGATTGGGTAATGTTCAACATGCAAACACCGATCTGTGATATCTGTGATGTTCCATGTAATAGTAGGTAAACATGGAGGTCTAGATAAAGATGGACATGACGGCACGGTTGACGCAGTGGCTGTGCGATTGGCTGCTGCACTGCGTGACGCGGGTTCAATTCCCGCACCGTAGAAAATAATATTTGTATGACCTACACGTAGTTAGTTGTTCCGGTTCTGGTTGTTTGTGTATAGAGTTTAAATGTTTGTAAAAGCACCTACGATACAGAATATATTCCTAGTGTGGCAGATATGATTTATTAAAAAAAGAAAGTGACGTTATATTAGTGAAAACAATTATGGGAACTTCAAAAGAAAATGAGATTACTTGATGGACTATCGATAAACCTCTGTTATTCCTGTTGTCCACTCTGCGTGTTCGTGCTTGCGTTTAAACTGGACTCTGAGGGTCGAAAGGTTGGAATCGCGCCACAACATCAACTTTAAGACATTCGTGGTACGAGTTCCAACCCACCATTTACAGACCTGCATGAAGGAGGACTTTTGGTCGAAGTGTGTCGTACATCGACGTTTCCGAGAACGGTTACGCGACAACACGCAGCGAAACACGACAACCACAACGTTGCGTGTATAGTTTTAGTCTCTATGGTTTAAAATATGTATTAGTATATTATTGTTGTTAATTATTATTTTGTGTATTTTATCTATGGGCCTTATTCGCCTGACAATAAAATGATTATTATTATTATTAAACCAACAAGAAAGCAGTAAACGTAGCGCATTTTTCGACACTTCCTTTTGTAGATAACAAGTGTGTTCGGAAGTTAACACGTTAGCTGCGGCACCAATTTTTGCAAACTTTCCGTTCCTGCGGCACGAGGTATTATCGGCCCGCACCATGACCAGACGTTAGGGCGACACGCGGTCTATTAGACCCCACCTCCTTTAACAGACTAAAATCCATTTTCTGGCGCGAAATCAAAGATAAATGAACAATTTTGGTCCTTATCGATATAGACAGTGAATTGATGAACCCTAATCTACCGTCGCCCCGGGATCTGATAGCTAGTTTAGGAATTATTGGCAAAACAAAGTATGGGATCTTATACACCTCGTAACGCACTGAAATAGGGTAAATTTTCGCTAAGATTAGTGATGGGAAAAATAATATCGACGCAACGACGTTTATCTATTTTTGTGTGAAAATCCTAATGCGTTCACAGAATAGAAAAAAAAGAAAACCAGAAGTAGAAAAGAAACTATCCTATGTATTCTGCCTCGAGCTTTAAAAATACACTTATTAGAACTTGAATTAACATAAAAAAATCAGTAACAATATAATTTTTTATAAAAAATCGCAATATATATTTTGTACTTATTTATGAGTGTTTTTCAAAACCTAGACAAAGAACTACTGAATTATCAATTAATTACCTACCTGTTTTGTCAACGGCTGCTTGACATTTTTTGTGGAGTTTTTTACTACCTACAAAAATATCAATTAAAAACTTACCTGTTTTGGTTCTGTTTCTGTATTTTTTAAAATTAACTTCTTCCGACATCGTTTAGACATGTTCTGCGATGTAAAAGGACGTGCTCTCCAATCGACGTGATGCACAACACTAGTCGCGGGAAGCTCGCGTTAGTTGCGGTACGAGGTCCGGGGGGATATGGGACGTTTTAGCCTCGTTCCGCATTGCATTAAAATTATATTAATTCAGTGCGGTACGAGGCCTAAGACATCCGGTACCAAGGTAGGTATACCACCTAGTCCGGGACCATTAGCGCATCTCAAATATACATTTATCTCTTTTCTACACTGGACCAAACCAAAGCTATGCCCTTCGCACGACAGAGATGTTCACTTGTTTCCTTGCCGCACCACAAGGAAGTTGCATGAGGGGTGATTTAGGCCTCGTTTCGCACTTAACGTGTTAAAGTCCATCTTGAATTTCAAACATGACTATCTCGCAAAGTGCTCGCGTTGTTGTTTATGAACCAAAACTAAATACTGGCTACATCCCGTTTAGTAACATTCCCGACTCGCCAAAACTAATTCTTGTGGTTTCATTTTTCTACAAGTTCCCTTTTACTATACAAGGACTTCATTCCTCTTACTACTGAGTTATCTTCGTCCACCACACACAATCGATCACACGACCGCGCTGGTATTTAAAAACGTCACTAGGTACAAGCTACGCGTGGGACTATGAGTAATGGATTACATATTACACAGTGGTTGGCTGACTGCCAATATATTCCACACTGTCACGCTGTCAGCAGTGTCAGCTCTGCACAAAAGAGGAGGATATCAATTATAAGCGCTGAACACTTTTCTGTTTTGTTTGGTGGTCGTTGTTGCGTTCAGACGGGGATGTAAACAAGTGGCTTTTGGATAAGATAGATTGATTAGTTATTCTTGTAAACAAAGAGGGAACTTTTTTTTGTGGGAAATCATCAATGGGTTCCCGCTCTGGGCTGAAAGGAAGGGAGTTTCAGACTTGTACTTACTGACTAAAACCCACCCATGTTCATTCTTAGCCTTTTGTGTGCCAGAGCCGTGGTCTCTCTGTCGAACAGACCTGCATCCCCGGCAGGTATCGTCCCTTACGGACCCCTTCCTTTTGATGACATCTCTTTGAGGCGCGCGTGGAACACGAACCCGCCGTCGACACGGCCTGCTAACAAATCGTTAATGTTTTGGTAATCATTAGCCTATAGGCAGTCCAAGGCACACGGAACACGCGCCCTTCATCGCGATTCTCGGCAACTCTTATCCAGTTGCTATCAATACCCTCCTTGCGAAGATCCTGGCTCTACTTAGCTATTTCTGCTAAGATAATGTCACTTGTGTCTTTATTTCACAGGCTATTTTACCCAAGCACGTAATAGCCAGAGACTGCAAGATTCAGTTTGGATATTTGGTATTATTATAGTTTTCCTTGGAAGTTCTCAATGCCATTCCAAGGTTTGTGAATTTCTACTGTATCTGACTAACACAATAGTCTGTCTAATGTGTGAATAGTCTGTCTGAAGAAAACTTTCTTCCCTCCTCTCTTCTTATCTTCTCTTCTTTTTCTTTCTTCTTCTCTTTCTTCTGTTCTTTTACTGTTTAGAAGGTGCTATTGATACGCCACGTCTTCCTACTTTGTCACATTCTTCATTTTCTTCTTCCACTCTTCTCTGTCAGATGTCACGGCATCACGTCACATTTACTCCTTTCTCTTTATATCATTCTTCACACAATGTATCCATCTTTTTTGGCCTTCCTCTCCCTCTCTATCTATCAACTTGAAAACATTTAAATCTATATCTATAGGTACTAATATTATAAGGAGGTAACATTTGTTTGTAAGTTTGTACTATATGTTTGTAAGTTTGTATGTAGGGGGTAATCTCCGGAAGTAATGAACCAATTTTAAAAATTGTTTCACTGGTAGAAAGCTACATTTGTGAGTGCTATATGCTATATTTTATTCCCGTAATCCCACGGGAACGGGAACTACGCGGGTGAAACCGCGGGACGTCAGCTAGTAAATAATAACGAGACAAAGCGAACAAATAAATACTAACGAGACAAAGCGAACAAAGTAGTAACGCAAGCATCAAACTTTGCAATATAATCTTCAAGGTAGCACTGAGGCATGGGGTCACAGTATTCTACGAATAAGGCTAATTTTGAATCTCATTAGCTAAAGTAAACCAGAAAATCTATACACCTATGTTGCTAGTATCTCAAAGTTGGCTGGAAGATATCAATATCAGCGATAAGACCGCAGCCGTTTGTACCCACAGAATTAGCAATATTGTAAAGAAGCTGTGTTTGGTGTACATTATAGTAGTAAGTATATCCTATTATATGACAATATCGGACAAACAATAATAATATACAAACAATACATGCCCAGTACTAGTTATACTGTCACACAATTGCCTCCGCCATTCCTCCAGGGAAATCACTTTATTGATATTTTTTACTCGACGTATAAAATGTGATGCACCATGCGCTTATTTGATTACTTGTTTTATTCTGAACATTTTTTAGGGTTCCATGAAAAAATAGGACCCTTATGGATCACTCGTGCGTTTGTCTGTCTGTCCGTCCGTCTGTCACAGCCAATTTGCTTCGAATCTACTGGACCAAATCAGGTGAAATTTGGTAGGATGGTGTGGATGGAATGAATGAATCCTATGACCCAAACACAGATTTGCAAAGTAATAAATATTTTTTTTAAAATAAATAAATAATAATAAATAAATGTCTTTTATTTCAGGCATTGCACAATTTTACAATTTTACAGTCCCATATATTAGCCTAAACATTGTTAAATCCACCAATAGGGCTTCGTCAAGTGATAAAGTATAATAACAATAATCTTTCAAAATGTTAATTCATTAAATACATTAAATACAGTCGCACAATAAGTCCTAAATACCTCAATTACAATACTATTTGTACATTTTTGTAGTTTTTTATGGAAGGACACCTTTATATTGTGCATATATGTATGAAAGCCGTCCACTTTATGTTCATCAAACATACCAGTCGCACTACACCGCCACGGTAACCCTAGTAAGGCGCGGAACGCGTTATTGTATTGAACCCGCAAAGTGTTATAATTAGCTTTATTATAGCTATACCAGAGGGCGGCGGTGTAGAACGCCTGGCAGTAGGCTTTAAATAATGTTATTTTAACTTGGTTAGAGCTTCTTGAGAAGCGTCTTGCAAGCATGTTGCTTTTTGCTGCCAGAGATCTTCTCTGTCTTTCAAGATCCTGGTGATCATTTAATGTTTCAGTAAGCATGTGACCTAAATACTTAAATTCACTCACAATATTTATATGTTCACCTAGCAAGGTAATAGGTGGAATTTGGTCAGGACCTTTACCTTTCCTAAATATCATTCATTCAGTTTTCTTTACATTATATTTAAGACAATGCTTTAGAGAATAATTTTCACATATTTTAATTAGTTTTCTTAATCCACTGGCCGAAGGGCTCAGCAGCACCATGTCATCGGCATAACTTATATTATTAAGGCATTCGCCACCAATATGACAGCCAACTCTGGTGCCGCTGAGCTCCTCGATCAGGTCATTAATATAAAGGTTGAAAAGTACTGTGGACGTTAATCCGCCCTGCCTAACTCCACACTCCAGTTTGTATGAGTCAGACAGCGCGCCGCCCCATCGACCTGATTATGTTGATTACCATACCAGAATTCTAATAGTTTTATGATACTACCATGCACATTAGTGTTTCCAAGTTTGTCCCACAGGATGCTATAATTTATCGCATCAAATGCTTTACTTATATCAAGGAAGCAGGCAAAAACGGATGTGTTATTTTTAGTGTAACTGTCAACTGTACTTTTAAGCGCAAAAATAGCAAGATTTGTTGACAAACCCTCTCTAAAACCAAACTGTCCACTGCACAAAGTTATATTTTGTGTTAAATTTGGATATATCAAACGCTCAAGAATCTTAGAGAGTACAGTAGCCAGCGAGATAGGCCTGTAATTCGACAAATTAGACACATCACCTGTTCTATCTTTGATAATAGGAACAACAGTAGTTCTCATTAAGTCAGTAGTTAGTCACCAGTAACAATGCGTTTCATGAATGTTAGGTCCGAACTGACTCGTTCTAGCATGTCCTCAGCGACTTTCATGCGATTGAGTTTTTGGAGAAAATTCAGATCTTTTGGGACTAGCCGAGCAGCAACATGTTTCATACCCAAATGATTAGTTAAAATGGTACGGATTGACTCGTGAGATACAGAAAGTTCGGCGGCTATCTCTCTCAGAGTTGAATGGGGATTTTCAGTCACTATTTTCTTCACTTTTGCGATGTTAACTTCAGTTGCAGACGTTGACGGCCTACCAGAGCGAGGCAAATCTTCCATCACATCTCGACCGCTTTTGAACGCTTTGAACCACTCATAAGCACGAGTTTTTGATAAAGTCGATTCACCGTAAGCCTTCTGTAACATTTTCAGTGACTCCGAACACGAAATTCCATTGGCGATGCAAAATTTAAGACAAACTCTTTGTTCGATATTTTTGTCCATTATGAAATTCGCAATACACACTATATATGATATTACTAAAACCAGCACTGTATTTAATATAAATAACAGATGCAACTCAAACTCCGCGCCAAAATGGAAAACAGTTGTGCCAATCTACAAAAACTACAAAAAAACAAAAATTTTAATTTGGAACCATAAACAAATCATCCATTCCCGATACTTTTTTGACTGAATGTATACGAGTGTCTAGGTGCAACTTTTATTTTGTCAGAAAGTAGTGTAGCTTTTCCTTGTCTGTATGTCTTACGATATAGGTTACTTTTCTTGTTGACTACTTTAGAGTAGCCTTCCTGGTCAATTTAAAGCTTGGGACTGCTAGTCTTTAGCGCCACTCTTGCCGTCTGTGTGTCAGATAAGGCATTATGGCCTGTAATATTATTTAAATTACAGTTGGGTGTAATTGTGCCATTATTTTGTCGCTTGCGCTGCTGCCGCTTCCGACGAGATCGCCCGGCTTTGCGTCCGTTACAGTCCTTTTCACTACTACCCTCTTTCACACTTGTTGTTATTCTGGATTTTTCTAGATGATTTCTCTCAACAACAGTACTGTTCGGGGATCCAAAATACGATTGGGAATCGCCCCCAACACTAATAAGCTGGTCCTGACTTAGTTTATCAATTGATAATCTGAGCGAATTGACCTGTTCTTTTAGCTCTTTTATTATATAAAGGTCAGTTTCGGGAGACAAATTACGATATTAAAAAAAAAGTTTGCAAATCTTACTGTGTCATATATCAAATGATAGGGCTTCTTATGGGGATTTCAAATATATTTTTGTTAATAATGTAAAATAAATAGTTTTGATTTTATTCATGAAATAAGACCAAAATTGACCATTCCCCCCTCCCTGATTTCCGAAACTACTAAGTCTAAAAATTAAAATACAAAATACATTCATCATTTTGTCATCTACCCTATTGTGATTAAAGTTTAAGCTAATTGTCATGATAGTACACTTAGCGTTAGCTTAAACTTTGATCACTCATTAAGTTTCACACAAACTTAATTTAATACTGGATACACTTGTGTAGCTGTAATAAATATTTTTTCTTTAAATCAGTTGGTTCAGTCAGTTGGCCGGCACAAAATTATCATATTGTATTGCAATGTGTTGTACGTTTAATTGGCACTTTCGAAGTGTATTTTACATAATGTAACTGTCGTCACTAAACAGAGCAAAAACACGAAAACGGAAGCCAAACTGCTTAAAATGAACATTATAGAAACACAAAAGTAATTTATAACACTCTCTCTCACTCGTAAAAACACGAACATACCTAAACTTGCTACAAAAGGACCGAATTACGCTTACTGACACTTTGATGGATACATTTTCCGAGTGTAAAGTGAATTTTTACACATTCACCGCCATCTTGAAAACGTTCCACCATTATGTGGCTGCGATAACACCGATATCCTTGATGGATTGATGCGAGTTATCCGGATTAATTTTATCGAAAATAAAATTGGCGTGCACTCTTCTTTGATTCGGTAATTGTACTGAGGGAGTGGTTGATAGCTGATCAGGGTAATGTTACAACTGAAAGGAAATAACAAAGAAAAGAAGCATCTATCTGCTCGCCGAAAACACGTAATTTTGTTGTTTATTGCCTGCAGTATTTTGGATTCTTATTTAAATGTAATTTTATTGGGTACATCTCGTTTGGTATCTTTCCTTACATTCAACTTCGTTTTGCATTGACGTTATCAGCAGCATGAGGAAACAAGATATTAAAATTATTTACAAATTCATATAACGTTGTTTTTTCTCAAATTATGGAAAACAGACGGTGTAATTTAAAGGTTAGTCACAAATACCGTAATGTCTCATTGCAGGACAAATGACACAAACAAAATCAAAATAAATCTGCTCTATTCTCTTCCTTTTCTCACACACTATTGTCTAAATTTCTTTTTCATTTCCCCTTTTACAATTTGCAGGTCTGCTGGCAGAAATTTCTTAAGAAATAAACAATCCATATGTACTCATATTTTATCATGTATTTTCCTGTGCTATACTGTGTTTACACAAATAGTAAAATAAATAAAATAAATAAATCATTTATTTAACAGATCATGAAATCCAAGTTGTTAGTTACATTACACATCTTAAACACTAGTGTCAGTACATACAGGGTGTAAACAGACCCTTGACGAAGTCGTCAACTCTGTACGTCAAACTAAGGAACTTAACGCAAAAATTATTACTGGAAAAAGTTTTATTTTTTGGGTGAAGAATCACGTTTTTTTCGGTAGAACTCAATGAAACGCACTCAAAACATTGTGCTAATGGACGGATTGAATAGTACGGGGATCGTGGAGGTGTTTAAAGTAAAAATCTTACATTAAAAACGTGTATTTAAAAATGTGAAAAAGTTGGAACTTTGACCCCCAATATCTTCGTACCAAGTAGGTTCCCATCACAAAAATCGTAAATATCGCAATGACTGGGAAAACAAGTGCCTTTCGGCTTCGTTAAGATTCTATTTGCAACTTTTATATTCGGAAAGTTTTGGTAATATTCTTATTCTTATTCTTATTCTTTATTGCACACAAAATTAAAAAAGTATACACACAAATAAAAATATATAGCTTATGTACAACGGCTAGCTTAACCCAGAAATCACCATTAACCCGTATGCTCCCGGCCGTGCCTCCAGAGGCACGGTGCATTGTTATTTTAATTGTGTCTGTAATTGCGGGTATTGAAGTGTTAATCATGTCAAAACAGACTCAAAGGCCATAAACCAAAGTGACGGAGACATACGGAAAAATCAGACAAAAGTTATAAAACAAAATATAGTTGCAACAGTTGAACACATTCATATTTTATGTTCAAATTCAAATTCATTTATTGAGTGTGACTTTTGGTACATTTTACATGAGATCTTAAAATAATTATATAGTTCCTCAAAAATCTACCTTAGAGGTTTACACTCTTTCACATAATCAGTCATTATTATTAAAAAAAAAAACCGCCCAAGAGCGTGTCGGGCCACGCTCAGTGTATTAGGGTTCCGTAGTTTCCCGTCCGTCACAATAAGTGTTCCCACTTATGAGTTTAAAGGTGGGTATCCATTATGTAAAAATGCTTGCATATACGAATATACTACAAACTTAGTCCAGAAATTATTTTGTACAACTTTTTGTCTTTTTTGTACAAAAACTGTTGTTTCCATCAAGTTCAAAATGATTTTCCTAGAAAGTCCTACTTTTTTTACTTTATAAAGTTCTACTTTTCAGATTTTTTCATATTTTCTAAACTTATGGTTCAAAAGTTAGAGGGGGACACACATTGTTTTTTACTTTTGGAGCGATTATTTCCGAAATTATTGACATTATCAAAAAATGATTTTAGAAAACCCCTATTCATTTTTAAATACCTTTCCAACAATATATCACACGTTAGGGTTGAAATTAAAAAGAAAAATCACTTCCCACTTTACATATAGGAGGGCTACCCTAATAAAACATTTTTTTCAAATTTTTATTTTACCGCTTTTTTGGCGTGATTGATATACATACTGGTACTAAATTTCAGCTTTCTAGTGCTAACGGTCACAGAGATTAAGCGAGGACGGACGGACGGACAGACATGGCGAAACTATAAGGGTTCCTAGTTGACTACGGAACCCTAAAAAGAATAATCAACGATAACGAATCAATATGTATAACACGTTTATGATTTTCTGTTTTGTATCTTGCATTCTGAGTAAGGAATGAGTCAAACGCATTACCAACTAACCTACCTTGAGTCAATGTCGGTCAATATAGGTACAGTAATGTAAATGAGTATTGTAATTGCTCAAAGGAAGTAGGGTTCTTGGAAAATTAAAGAGAAAAAAATATTCAATCATTTGTGTGCTAAACTTTTTATAAATCACACAGCACCATCTAGTGCCACACTAAGCAACGAGGCTTATGTCGTGGACACCAGATAGTTGATATACTACATAGATACTTTTTGTTTGTAAACACATACTTATTATACATTTATACATTCATGACTCGGAAACAAATGTCTATGTTCATCACACAAACATTTGCTTCTACCGGGATTCGAACCCGGGACCCTAAGAACGTAAGGCAGCCCCCAAATACCTGTTTAATGTTTCCTTAGGTTGTTATATTTTAAGAAAGTCATTATGTATTCGTATATTATATTCCTATTGGAAAAGGCCGAGACAATTTCCCGTTCGGTAAAATTGAGGTTACAAAGTTTTACAAGAATTATGAATATGGCAATTTATTGTAGGTTTCTAGCTGAGGAATTGGACTTCCGCACCACAGTTTACTGGTTCATTTCCCTTCTAGAAACTAATGTTCAATCATTTTAGTTACAACGCAACCGAACGCAGTGAAGTTTACGAAAGGTAAAGAAAGTTGTATAATTTATCTTTCTTTCAACACCGCAGTAGTAGCAATCAGTATAAAGGAAGTCTCCATTAGTAAAATGCGAAACTAGTTCCATTTTAAAACATAGTTTCTGAACAACTGTAAAAATGGTATAACATTAACCACGCGTACAAATTAAAGCCAGTTCATTCTAACCTTCGTGGTAAGTAAAAAGCATGCATTCTCCTTGCAACTTTTTAGTTTAGTAGGTCACAGCAATTTGCAGGATACAGACAAACAGTCGCCGAATGAAAAGAAACCCGGTTTGGAAGAAAAATCGTAAAAATAAGTGTAACTTTCATATTGGTGTGAACTTTTTGAAAAACTTGTATTATTTTGAATTTCACGATTACAAAAAGTTTTCTTGGTCAAAGAGTAAATTTGGTGAGATCAATACAAATAATTATGCAATGGAAGAATTATGAACTCTTAAAAACCCCGTTGGCCAGACATCTGCTATTACTGTTGAGCTATTGTAACTGACAACACAACACTGCTGTTGAACTTTATATTACGAACAAATCCATGAACGTTTTATTAACCTAATTATAATTCTTACTCCATCTGTATGGTGTCGGACGTAAAGAATAGCACCATCCCATATCTTCCCGTGGGTGTCATAAGAGGCGACTAAGGGACTTACCAGAGAATGGGCAGCAGCGTTCTCTGTGCTTTTGTAACAACCGCACTGCGATCGCCAACCCGTCTGCCAAGCGTGGCGATTATGGCAAAACCCCCCCATTCTTGGGGGAGGCCTATGTCCAGCAGTGAGCGTCTTTCAGCTGGAATGATGATGATGAATCTTTACTCATTTCCTTACTTCCGCCAAAGTAAGTTTGTTTGTTATCTCTCACGTTTAAACCACTGAATCGATCATCCTGAAATTTTGCATATACGTTGTGAGGTTTACAGAAAGGAACATTCACCTTTTCATCCCGAAAAAAAGTAATGTTTCCAAGGAAAACAACAATAACATTCTTCTGATAGGTAATAGATGGCGCTACGTGTCTTTCGAATCATGATTGAATTTTAATATAACAAGCAGAACCCAATTGATTGTCAAATTCTAAAACAACACGACCGAAGCCGCGTGTGAAAGCTAGTCGTCAGTATAAATGTAGCTATTACTAGAATTGCAAAACCAATGTTTCAAAGTGTTGATACACGCGGTAGTGTTGGCTTTATTCAGAACCAATAAAGGAAAATTAATTGAATTTGCAATTGATTGATTTATTCTTGATACTTTTAACTCAGCACGTGTAAAACATTGTTTTTTTTAGGGTACCGTACCCAAGGGGTAAAAACGGAACCCTATTACTAAGACTTCGCTGTCTGTCCGTCTGTCCGTCTGTCCATCTGTCCGTCTGTCCGTCTGTCTGTCACCAGGCTGTATCTCATGAACCGTGACAGCTAGACAGTTGAAATTTTCACAGATGATGTATTTCTGTTGCCACTATAACAACAAATACTAAAAATAGAATAAAATTAATATTTAAGGGGGGCTCCCATACAACAAACGTGATTTTTTATAATCATTGGTACGGAACCCTTCGAGCGCGAGTCCGACTCGCACTTGGCCGGTTTTTTTAGTTCCATTCATAGGGAATTGTAGTTAATATTTGAAAAGATCGGTTTCAATTCCAATTATACTTGATTTTACTTTTTTGTCAGAGGCCCAATAAGTCTGACAACCAGTCTTACCAAGGGGTATCGTATTACCCGGTACTAACTGGGTTGTGGAGGTCAGATAGGCAGTCGCTCCATGTAAAATACTGGTATTCAGCTGTATCCGGTAAAACTGGAAGCCGACCCCAATATAGTTGGGAAAAGGCTAGGCAGATGATGACTTGATTTTACAAAAATAACTGCCATTTCATGATGATGATGATGATAAACTGTCATTATTTTTTTTACGTGTGGGTCAAACCTTTGCCTATCCCATCGAAGAAAAAGGTGTAATTAAACTGATAGTATCGAAAGAAAGTGGAAGTAGGCGGGCCATATGTGCCGTAGACTGAGGATGGAAAATGGGGGAAGAAAGTTCAGAGGCCCTACTCTCTAACGTCTGTCCGTCCGTCCATCTCTATCTGTCTCTCTCGCGCACGTCAGCAGATGAGTGCGAGTGGACGGACGGCCGTTCGAGAGTAGGGCCTCTGGAGTGGAGACCACGAACGGGACGGAGGAATGTGGGAAGACAACTGACTAGGTGGACAGTCTGACGATCTCATTAAAGTGGCTGGAAGAAAGTAGAGAGCCATGACACAAACCGCCAAAAGTGGAGAGATGTGAAAGTGACCTGCACTCAGGATTGGGTGGCCAAACATTAAATAAGAAAAAGAGTACCTAAACTGTAATTTATGCTTAAAATATCTAATCCAAAAGGATAGAGAATCACCTAATTTCAGTCTGCCGGTGCCTAAATAAACAATCACGACAGATGAGTCCCTAATCGGAATGCAGCGTGAATATTAAGTCAGAACACGACCAAAACTGTGGTTTAAGATTACTTAATCTATCGTTTGGCAGGACGCCTGAGTAAACCTTGCGACGATACTCAATCGATACTGTACCTACATTCATTTAAAACTGCTTGCTTATTCTGGAGCTTGAGTTGAAAGAAACTAGAGTACGTAGTTCTGTGTTGAGTTGGTTGTTGTTGTTAGTGTTGCAGTTTTTAATTGTTTTGTTTACAACAACAACAACAACAGCCCATAACATCTACTACTGAACATAAGCCTCTCCCATGATGGGAGGAATTTGCCGTAATCTCCACGCTTGGCAGACGGATTGGAGATTGCAGTGATGAAAGACTAACAGAAAACGCTGCTGCCCATTCTCAGGTCTACGGAGGCACAAGGTGTACTGCCTCAGACATTAGTCGCCTTATACGACACCCGTGAGTGTAATGGGTTGGTTCTATTATACTCTGCCGGATACCATACGGCTTGTTTTGTTTAAGCATAAAAAAAATAATGAGGAGCTCATGTAAAACGCATAGCCAAAGTTTGGGACACTCAGAGTTTTTGCTACCTTCCTCTTTTAACCGGTAGTTTTCAAGGCCCCCTGTTCAGTGTTCACTCTTGCTTTGAAAATCCCCCAGGTACCCCAACTTTCACGCTTTTTTCATTATTAGTCTTTTTGGAGAAGACCCACCCCGAACAGATAAGATTCAAAACTTAATTGGTAAAGTAAAGCTGTTACAAAAAAAAATGTTAATTAAGTTTACCTACAATAATAAAACTTTATTTATATTTCAAAGAAACTCTGCAGGCCTGAATTTTTTCAATTTTTCCTTGAACAGTATGTTTTTGGAGATGACCAACTTGCACCTAAAACTTATGATAACGTGAACTGGATCATAACAAAATTGTTATGATCATAACAAAATTGTTATGATCCAGATGTGCGTGTACAGTCACGAGCAACAATATGTAAAAACTTAACAACTTTTAAAAGTGTTTTTCACCTACTATTCTGATTAAAATTTCATGTTGCTACGAACATCTTTGCGAAAGTGGAAAAAATTGAACTATAGGCCAATTTCAATTTTATCCACTTTCGCAAAGATTTTTGAATCTATTATACCTATGTCCACACTTTCGGCAACATTTAAGATTGTATCATAATGATAACCAACACGGTTTCGTAGCATCTAGATCTACAGCCACAAATTTGGTGTCATTCACGGAGTCCCTAATACAGGCTGTAGATGGAGGCAAACAATTCGACGTAGTGTACACTGACTTCAGTAAAGCATTCGATAAAATACCTCACTCTATTCTGATATATAAACTAGCAGCATATGGTATAACAGGGCCTTTATTAAGTTGGTTCAAGTCCTATCTTGCTGAACGCGAATTCTTTGTTGTTGTAAACGGTTTTCGATCGGCTGCACACAAAATAACATCGGGCGCCCCCCAAGGATCTCACTTAGCTCCAATACTATGTATTATGTTCATTAATGACCTTCTTGAGTGTTTTCGTTTTTCCGAACCTTTTCTGTATGCTGATGACTTAACATTCGCACGAGTAATAGAGACTAAAAGAGACTACGAACTTCTGCAACACGATCTTAACCAAGTTATAAAATGGTGCCTCAATAATAAAGTGCAACTAAATCCAAAGAAATGTTCCATGTTAAATATACGAGAAAAATTAGTTGATTAACACAGAGTACCTCATAGACCAAGAGCGAGTCCAAGAAGTCGAAACAATAAGGGATCTAGGAGTACACTTTGACAGGAAGGTCACTTTTGTGCCTCATATTGATAACATTATTAAAAAGTCATCAAAAATGCTTGGGTTCCTACTTCGTAACACCAAAGGCTTTCGTAAAAGTAGCACCAAGATAATGTTATATAACAGTTTCGTACGCAGTGATGGAGACCTCACTATGCCACTCACATGTTGCGTCTGGAAAGGGTCCAGAAACGTTTTGTATGGCAATCTAAGCGTCTGTTCTCTTATAAAGTCCGTCTGTGCTATTTCAAGATGCAGTCGTTGTCTATGCGTAGAGATATAACCGATGCTTTGTTTCTTTACAAACTAGTGCGCAATAAGATCGACTGCCCCGGTTTACTGGAGCTTATTAGATTCCGTGCGCCTTCTAGATATCCTAGGAATAAGATAACACCCATGTGTCCGCCATTTTAAAAGTCAGTGCTTGGTGCGAATTCTCCGATACCTAGATTGTGCAAGATCCTTAATGGCCACAGTGACATCTACTAAAGATGTACACCACGATAGCATAAATAAATTCCTACGAGCTTTTGCAAATAATTCAATGGCGATTTAATTTGATTTAATTTAATTTAATTTAATTTAATTTAATTTAATTTAATTTAATTTAATTTAATTTAATTTAATTTAATTTAATTTAATTTAATTTAATTTAATTTAATTTAATTTAATTTAATTTAATTCAATTTAATTTAATTCAATTCAACTCAATTCAATTCAATTTAATTTAATTCAATTCAATTCAATTCAATTCAATTCAATTCAATTCAATCCAATCCAATTCAATTCAATTCATTTCAATTCAATCCAATTCAATTCAATTCAATTCAATTCAATTCAATTCAATTCATTTCAATTTAATTTAATTTAATTTAATTTAATTTAATTTAATTTTGATTCGATTCGATTCGATTCGATTCGATTCGATTCGATTCGATTCGATTCGTTCGATTCGTTCGATTCGTTCGATTCGTTCGATTTGATTCGATTCGATTCGATTCGATTCGTTCGATTCGATTCGATTCGATTCGATTCGATTCAATTCAATTCACTTCAATTTTATTTTATTTTATTTTAAACATGTTTTTACTTTCTTAGTTTATTCTTTGTATTTATTTTAGTATTCTCATAATTTCATTTTCTTATCAATTATGGTCGTTATATTTATTCATAATCCAATCAACTAATCACAATTTAATCAATTATAATTTTAATCAGTAATTTTACATCCCAATGTCTTTCTCTTTTAGTTTTTACATAAAGACAATTGACATATCCCTACCAGTGGGGATACTACCTCGGTGGTCTAGCCATGGCAAGCGTGACTACTGAGCACGAGGTACTGGGTTCAATTCCCGGGTTTGTTGGTCAAATAGCAAAATGGGAGATTATAGACCTGACTGACACGGCCCCCAATCTGAGTGTGATGCTATCCACAACATAACCCACTGCTGGGATTTCCTGAGTGTCCATAACACTATATCTTTGAACCACACTGACGTTCCTATTAATGTGGCCCGCTACTGGGCCCAACTGATCTAAAAAGAGCTATAGCACGGTAATATTATAATACAGTACTCCGACTTCATACAAACGGACGAAACGCGAGCTATACCTACGCGCCTCGATCACGGGGTGCGCCCGGGGCGCAGACAGTCACGGCTGTACCGCAGTGTCGAACGGACGGTGTGTTGTTTTTTAACAATAACCGCGCGATTTTTTCTCTAAAAATCAGTTAATATGACGAGTAGGAAGTATTGTGCTGTTTTTGGTTGTATGAATTCGTCAATAACGCATCCAGACATAAGTTTTATTAAATTACCTGGAAACTCTGAAAGGTAAGACTATAAAATAATTTTACTTACTATTAGGTAGGTACATAATGTGTGTCTTTTTAATGGATAAGTATTTCCTTTTATCTCACAAAAAAAATGTGTTTGGATTAATACATAAATCGAATAGAGTAACGGAAAGTTATTGAGACGAGTGAAAAAGGTAGTTATATGCGGTTCTGAATGAATCATGATACGGTAGGTACCTACCTACTTACGCTTGTGTTAAAACTTCGGTGCATGTGTGTTTTGTTAGTTTGCATAATTCTAAATTCTAAATAAATTTGTTAGTTTGCAAATCTACCAATCAAAAAACAACACGCATTTTTATTGAACACTTCCTATTCAATATACAAAGTATTTCATTTATTTATATAAAAAGGATATTTACAATCACAAAACTAAATAGAAACAGAAAGTAGGCAAATGTAATTAAAATGCTGGAGACGGGCAGCCCTTACGCATGTTTACGTACCGCGCGGCTGTAGGCATTTATTTCTATCATGCGGCCGAGATACACTACTGTGTGGCTATAGACTCGATAACTCCCGTCGATCTTTGTAGTAGCACCGTTGATTCTGCGCTATAGGTTAACGCCCGTCCGCGCGGTTGGGCGGAGTACGTGGGTTACGCATCAACATAATCATACAATCCAATGCGCCGTGAGATCCGCTTCACCGGCAGACCGCGTGGATGAGCGGTGTCTTGTGACGCCTTATTCTCCCACAAAATGTTTATACTGAGAGTTTGTCTGACTAAAGAATAAGTGTCTATACTCATAAAAAGAAAAGATCCGTTGCTAGTTCAATAACCAAGTTTAGAATAAACGACCGACCTTTCGTGATACCCATTAGTGTTAATTCACACAAAAATGTGAATTACCACTTATCTCAAGTGCTACCTATGTTTCCACAAACACTAGGCGATACACAATATATGCCTAAATATAAGTGTATATTGTTGGATTTTCAACCCTCATCTCACCTCCAAGAATTGAAATTCCAACAGCAGATAAAGTTTTAGAACAGTGCACGGTTAGTAAAACAGACATAAAATTGTTTATCTACTAAAATATTAGCACCTCTAAATCGGACTGCGATAATGAAAACTGGTTCTTAGAGTAAGTGTTAATTGGCCATTAAACTTTCAAGTAGCTGGTAAATATTTTATTTGTTTAGCAGTTGGATAAAGTAATGTGTTGTATAGCAGGTACCTAATTAATGTTAAAGCTTAGCGAGACTGAGTTACTACTTTTTTCCCTTTATTTTGTAGCAGAGGAATAAAAAAGTTTTTGTCTAGTTTTATGCGATGTGATAAGTAAAACAAAGAATAAAAATAATTGTAAAGTTAACGTTGTGCTATAACAAAAAATAAACTTAAATTGACCACTTCTACGTTTGCAGACGAATTATTAAGCTTTTGAGATCTTATCGACTAAATAATGTTAAAAAAGAACCACTGCTAGTCATAAAGACATCGGAGTGTAGATTGCACTTTAAATCATGCACCTTTTCATAAAAAAATCTAATTTGATTCTGAATAAAAAAAATACCGGTCCATTATTGTTTCACAGCAGGGCAATGCCCTCTACTCTAAATATTAATGAAAAAAAAAATTAAAATATAAAATGTAGCCCACCGGTATCGGGAACAGCGTCAGCATAACTATTGGGGGTCAGAACTCCAGAGCGAGGAACCTCCTAACAATACGAGCCGTGCCAGGAGTACCGCTTTCTGAATCAAACCCTGGATTCAGCTGCTTAGCGAGGGCCTCTTCAGGTATTGATCGAGGCTCTTGGCAATTAAGCCATGAGCTGATACGACTATCGACACAATGATCGCTGAATCCACATCCCACATGTCGACAACCTCGCGAACCAAGTCAAGATACTTGATTTGTTTATTTTTCTCGGATTTCGTGATGTTTCTCACCATATTATTACAATAATAGTAATGGACATGATGTTTCCCACAGTCACTCGACACCTCTTTCCCGTTAAGCACCCTCCAGGACGTGAAGGAGGCAAACGACAGAGCTATCAAGGTCACTATGTACTCGGACAAAATCTGAGTAATCGAGAACAACAAGAAAAACCTCTAACTATAATATTATAAAACCAAACTTCATTATACATTACAGGCATAAATCTGCAAACACAAACAATAACTTGATTTTTTTCTAAAAACGCTAAATAAGAAAACAAAGCTTTTTTAGAAGTACAACCATTTCTCTTAACAAGATCTTGCGGAGTTCTTAGCAAGCTTTTGTTGAAAATTATTAATAAACTAAAAAGAAACGGATAATTACTGAATGTCTGAGAACAATGTACGAGTACAATATTTCATTTTTCTTCATCTGAAGAGATATTGTTTTAATTTCGAGATAGTAAATTAAACTTTTGTTCAAAAAACCCACGTTGGTTTGAGAATTAGCCTGAGGGGTACCACAAAATAAAGATCATAACCTCACGCCCTTCTGGGATTACAGATACCCCGAAGGTTAGTCAGAAGTATACCTAATACCTGTGGGTGTACCTGTTCACCCACTTTTCGCCAGTTTTATGAAGGTCCCACGTAATAGGAGGCGAGCCTATTGCCATCAACCGGGCAAAATTCCAGACTCCGTGGCTGCTACTGATAAAAATCCCAATACCACTTTGGAGTCCCATGAATCGTACCCAGGACCTTATCTCAACAGTATTGGTTGCGACCTCTATACCAACGAGGCAGTCAAAAAATAAATAGAAAATGGAGATGCAGGACCAGGAACCTCTCAACGTCCCGGCCGCCGCGGGAGACGCCCCGGGCGTCGGGGGCCACCACCACGTGGCCCCCGGCCACCGTAGGCGCCTGTGGACGGTGAGCTATGGGCTAGCTCGCCGTCCGTCCGTCTCATGACGACAGGCCGTGTCGACGGCGCGTTCGTGTTCCACGCGCGCCTCAAAGAGAGTCAGCAAAAAAGGAAGGGGTCCGTAAGGACCGATGCCTGCCGGGTTTGCGGGACTGTTCGAAAGAGATACCGTGGCCCCGGAACACAAAGGGCGATGAAGGAACATGGATGGGTTTTAGTCAGTAAAAGTCTGACACTCCCTCCTGCTCCGCCCAGAGCGGAAGGAGTTATTTGATGATTTCCCATCCGAAAAAAAAAAAAAAAAGTCCCAAAATAAAGTGTTTTTTTTGAGATTCGTGTCTGGGAATTATTGTTTTATGGTCCAACCAATACATGGCGACCTGGGCACCTCTGTCGGTTACCTCATTCAAGTCCTGGAGGCTGACGGGAAAGAGAGGTGTCGAGTGGGAAGTCGATATATATCTATACTAGCTGTTGCCCGCGGCTTCGCCCGCGTGAAGTTCGGTTACTGTCCCACTGGATCATACTAAAGGGATAATAGTGTCCTACATGTTAATCCAGGTTATAAAGTATCTATGTGCCACATTTCATAATCATCGCAATTATTATTATCACAATCACCATCACAATCCCCATCACCATCACTATCACAGTCACCATCATTATCACCAATTATCATCATTAACACAACCACCATAACTACCACAATCATTATCACAATCACCATCACAATCACCATAACAATCACAATCACCATCACTATCACAATCACCATCACAATCCCCATCACTATCGCTATCACTATCACAATCACCATCACCATCACAATCACCATCATCGTTATCACAATAATTATCATCGTAATCACAGTCATTATCACACTCACCATCACCATCACTATCTCAATCACCATCACAATCACCATAAGAATCACAATCACCATCACTATCACAATCACCATCACAATCCCCATCACTATCGCTATCACAATCACTATCATAATCACCATCACCATCACGATCACCATCAAAATAACTATCACAATCACCATCATCGTTATCACAATAATTATCATCGTAATCACAGTCATTATCACACTCACCATCACTATCTCAATCACCATCACAATCACCATCACAATCACCATCACCATCACAATCACAATCACCATCACAATCACAGTCACCATCACAATCACCATCATCATCACAATCACCATCACAATCACCATCATAATCACCATCACAATCACCATCATAATCACCATCACAATCACCATTACAATCACCATCACAATCACAATCACCATCATCATCACAATCACCATCACAATCACCATCACAATCACCATCACAATCACCATCACAATCACCATCATAATCACCATCACAATCACCATCATAATCACCATCACAATCACCATCACAATCAACGTCACAATCACCATCACAATCACCATCACAATGACCATCACAATCACCATCACAATCACCATCACAATTACCATCACAATCACCATCACAATCACCATCACAATCACCATCGCTATCACCATCACAATCACCACCACTCTCAGAATAACTGTCACAATCATCATCACCATCACAATCACCATCAAAATCAGTATCACAATGACCATCATCGTTATACTTATCACAATCATTATCATCGTAATCACAATCGCTATCATCATTATCACAATCACTATCATCGTAATCTCAACCATTATCATCGTATTCACAATCATCATCCTTGTCATCACAATCATTATAATCGTAATCACAATCATTATCATCGTAATCACAATCATCATGATCACAATCGCCATCACTATCTCAACCACAATCATTATCACAATCACCATCACAATTACCATAACAATCACTACCCTCGTTATCACAATCATTATCATAGTAATGACAATAATCTACATCATTATTACAATCACCGTCACTGTCACAATCACCATTACAATCACAATTACTATCACAATCACCATCATCGTTATCAAACTTATTATCATTGTAATCACAATCATTATCATCGTTATCACAATCATCATTATCACAATCATCATCATCGTAATCACAATCATTATCATCTGGATCTCAAAATAAATGCCATTTTCGTAATCAGCACCCCTGATAATCTCGGTATCGACACCCATATTGATTTTTAGACATTTGAAATGTCTATCCATCGCACCCCAACAGGGAATGGTAGTATTTCAGGTCTGCCACATTAAATCTTAAAATAGTTGTTTTTGTAATACACCCGACCCAATTCACCATAAAAACAATACCTATGTTGAAGTTCAGGCTTTGTTACCCCATTTCCCCCTTTAGGGGTTGAATTCTGAAAAAAAACTGAAACACAAATGTTAACTCATTTATCGATAGGAGTACTCCTGTTAAGTTTCGAATAAAGTAGTCTAACTAATCTTATTTCCCCACGTAATCTTTGGACTCCCGTTCCAACCCCTAAGGGGGTGAATTTTGAAAAATCCTTTCTTAATGCACCCCTAAACCTCATAAAGAACCTTTGTGCCAAATTTGGAATCGCTAGACTCAGCGGTTTGGGCTGTGCATTGATTTTTATACTTTGCCACCCCATTTCCCCCTCTTAGGGGTTGAATTCTGAAAAAACCTGAAACCCGTTTCTACACATTTATCAATAGGAGCACTCCTGTGAAGTTTCGAATAAAATAGTATAACTAATCTTGTTTTACCCATACAAACTTTGGATTCCCTTTTAACCCCCTTAGGGGTAGAATTTTGAAAAATACTTTCTTAGTGCACCCCTAGACCACATAAGGAACCTACTTGCCAAATTTGGAATCTCTAGACTCAGCCGTTTGGGCTGTGCATTGAATTTTATACTTTGCCACCCCATTTCCCCCTCTTAGGGGTTGAATTCTGAAAAAACCTGAAACCCGTTTCTACACATTTATCAATAGGAGCACTCCTGTGAAGTTTCGAATAAAATAGTATAACTAATCTTGTTTTACCCATACAAACTTTGGATTCCCTTTTAACCCCCTCAGGGGTTGAATTTTGAAAAATCCTTTCTTAATGCACCCCTAGACCACATAAGGAACCTACTTGCCAAATTTGGAATCTCTAGACTCAGCCGTTTGGGCTGTGCATTGATTTTTATACTTTGCCACCCCATTTCCCCCTCTTAGGGGTTGAATTCTGAAAAAACCTGAAACCCGTTTCTACTCATTTATCAATAGGAGCACTCCTGTGAAGTTTCTAATAAAATAGTCTAACTAATCTTGTTTCCCCATACAAACTTTGGAGCCCCGTTTAACCCCTTTAGGGGATGAATTTTGAAAAATCCATTCTTAGTGCACCCCTAGACCACATAAGGAACCTACTTGCCAAATTTGGAATCTGTAGTCCCAGCGGTTTGGGCTGTGCGTTGATAGATGAGTCAGTCAGTCAGTCAGTCAGTCAGTCAGTCAGTCAGTCAGTCAGTCAGTCAGTCAGTCAGTCAATCAGTCAGTCAGTCAGTCAGTCAGTTTCTTCTTTTATATATTTAGATAAATAAAAAGAAAAGGCCTGACTGACTGACTGACTGACTCATCAACGCCCAGCCCAAGCCCTTGGACCTAGAAAGCTGAAATTTTGCACAGAGGTTCCCTGTATAATGTAGACAAGGAATAAGGAAGGATTTTTAGAAATTCAACCCCTAAGGGAGTTAAATAGGGGATGGAAGTTTGTATGAAAGTCCGTCAGTTTTAAAGTAAGGATCTTCAAATATTGTGTTTAAGCTGACGATTAAAAATTAATTTATACGTGTCTCAGCGTTTTTGATAATTTTACCCCCAAAGGGTTAAAAAGGGGGATGAAGTTGTTTATGGAAAATCATCAGTTTTAAAGTTAGAATCTTCAAATTTTGTGTTTAGGCTGATGATTAAAAATTAATTGATACGTGTCTCAGCGTTTTTCATAATTCTACCCCTAAAGGGTTAAAAAGGGGATGAAGCTGTTTATGGAAAATCGTCAGTTTTAAAGTTAGGATCTTCAAATTTTGTGTTTAGGCTGATGATTAAAAATTAATTGATCCATGTCTCAGCGTGTTACATAATTCTACCCCTAAAGGGTTAAAAAGGGGATGAAGCTGTTGTGTATGAAAGTCCGTCAGTTTTAAAGTTAGGATCTTCATATTTTGTGTTTAGGCTGATGATTAAAAATTAATTGATACATGTCTCAGCGTTTCTCATAATACCAGCCCCGAAGGGTTAAAAAAGAGAATGAAGTTGTTTATGCAAAGTCCTTAATTTTCGAAGTAAAACTCACTAAATTTATCATCTAGCCTTATGATTGAAAGCTAACGCAACGGTGTTTATAAAAATTTCAACCCATAAGGGGGTGAAAGATGAAAAGGGAAGCCCCCTTTTCATCTGTACAAATAAATAAAATTGAAGTGTCTGTTTGTAATATTAAAACAACCGCATTTTAATACATGCATATGTATGTATATAGGGTACATATACCAAAATATTTTTTTTTTTTCAATTTTTGTCTGTTGTCTGTTTGTTCCGGCTAATCTCTGGAACGGCGGGACCGATTTTGACGGGACTTTCACTGGAAGATAGCTGATGAAATAAGAAGTAACTTAGGATACTTCTATTTTAGATAAAATCTATACAGTACCCCTCCTTCTGGCGCAGTCGGGTAATCTAAATATATAAAAGAAGAAACTGACTGACTGACTCATCTATCAACGCACAGCCCAAACCGCTGGGCCTACAGATTCCAAATTTGGCAAGTAGGTTCCTTATGTGGTCTAGGGGTGCACTAAGAAAGTTTTGCAAAATTCACCCCCTAAGGGGGTTAAATGGGGCTCCAAAGTTTGTATGGGAAAACAAGATTAGTTAGTCTATTTTATTCGAAACTTTACAGGGGTGCTCCTATTGATAAATGAGTAGAAACAGGTTTCAGGATTTTACAGAATTCAACCCCTAAGAGGGGGAAAAGGGGTGACAAAGTCTAAAAATCAATGCACAGCCCAAACCGCTGAGTCTAGAGATTCCAAATTTGGCACATTGGTTCTTTATGTGGTCTAGGGGTGCACTAAGAAAGGATTTTGCAAAATTCATCCCCTAGGGGGGTTAAACGGGGCTCCAAAGTTTGTATGGGGAAACAAGATTAGTTAAACTATTTTATTTAAAACTTCACAGGAGTGCTCCTATTAATAAATGAGTAGAAACGGGTTTCAGGTTTTTTCAGAATTCAACCCCTAAGAAGGGAAGATGGGGTGGCAAAGTGTAAAAATCAATGCACAGCCCAAACCACTGAGTCTGGAGATTCCAAATTTGGCACATAGGTTCTTTATGGGGTTTAGGGGTGCATTAAGAAAGGATTTTTCAAAATTAACCCCCTAAGGGCCACGGGGGTCCAAAGATTACATGGGGAAATAAGATTAGTTAGACTACTTTATTCGAAACTTAACAGAAGTACTCCTATCGATAAATGAGTTAACATTTGTGTTTCAGGTTTTTTCAGAATTCAACCCCTAAAGGGGGAAATGGGGTAACAAAGCCTGAAATTCAACATAGGTATTGTTTGTATGGTGAATTGGGCCGGGTGTATTACAAAAACAACGATTTTAAAATTTAATGTGGCGGACCTGAATTACTGAGGAGCTCGTGGCTAAATAATAACAGCCGCTCGGGTCAATCGTTAGGTTAAGCCGTGCTTGCCTAGGTTGGTCTGTGGATGGGTGACCACCCATTACATACCGAGTTTCCTCCGTGCCTCGGAAAGCACGTTAAGCCGTTGGTCCCGGCTGTCATTTGTAGATCTTTGACAGTCGTTAGGTAGTCAGAGGCCCAAAAAAAAAAAGTCTGACAACCAGTCTTACCAAGGGGTATCGTATTACCCGGTACTAACTGGGTTGTGGAGGTCAGATAGGCAGTCGCTCCATATAAAATACTGGTATTCAGCTGCATCCGGTAAAACTGGAAGCCGACCCCAACACAGTTGGGAAAAGGCTAGGCAGATGATGATGATGATGATGGACCTGAATTACCATAATTCCCTGTTGGGGTGCGATGGGGTTGAAATGTCTAAAAATCAATATGGGTGTCGAAACCGAGATTATCAGGGGTGCTGATGTCGAAAATGGCATTTATTTTGAGATCCAGAAGATAGCGGATTCAACTTCTATACAGGGTTATTGTTGATTTGTTGTGATGATTGTGATAACGATGATGATGATTGTTATAATGATGATGTTGATTGTAATGATGATGATTGTGATTACGACGATAATGATTGTGATTACGATGATGATTGTATTATTATCATGATGATTGTGATGATGATTTTGATTACGATGATAATGAGTTTGATAACGATGATGGTGATTGTGATAGTGATTGTGATAGTGATGGCGATTGTGATAGCGACGGTGATTGTGATGGTGATAGCGATGGTTGTGATAACGAGGATGGAGATTGTGATGATGATGATTATGATAAAGATGATAATGATTGTGATTACGATGATAATGAGTTTGATAACGATGATGGTGATTGTGATAGTGATTTGATTGTGATTGTGATGGTGATGGTGATTGTGATAGTGACGGTGATTGTGATGGTGATAGCCATGGTGATCGTGATTGTGACAGTAACGGTGATTGTGATAATGATTGTGGTTGTGATATTGATGGCAATTGTGATCATGATGATTGTGATTATGATGATAATGATTGAGATTACGATGATGATGATTGTGATAACGATGATGGTGACTGTGATAGTGATTTTGATGGTGATGGTGATTGAAATAGTGACGGTGATTGTGATGGTGATAGCGAAGGTGATGGTGATTGTGATTGTGACAGTGCTGGTGATAATGATGAAAGTGATTGTGGTTACGATGATAATGATTGTGATAGTGATTGTGATTGTGATGGTGATTGTAATGGTGATGTGAGGGTGATTGTGATTGTGATAGTGATAGTGATGGTGATTGTGATAGTGATAGTGATAGTGATGGTGATTGTGATAATGATTGTGGTTGTTAAGTTGATGGCAATCGTGATCATGATGATTGTGATTAAGATGAAAGTGATTGAGATTACGACGATAATGATTGTGATGACGAGGATGGGGATTGTGATGATTGTGACGATGATAATGATTGTTAAAATGATGATAGTGATTGTTAAAATGATGATAGTGATTGTGATCGAGATTGTGATGGTGATTTTGATGGTGATTGTGATGGTGATTGTGATGGTGATTGTGATTGTGATGGTGATTGTGATAGTGATGGTGATTGTGATAACGATGATGGTGATTGTATTAGTGATTTTAATGGTTATTGTGATGGTGATGATGATTGTGATAGTGACGGTGATTGTGATGGTGATAGCGATGGTGATGGGGATTGTGATGGTGATTGTGATTGTGATGATGATTGTGATGGTGATTGCTTTGATGATTGTGATAATGATTGTGATAATGATGGTCGTTGTGTTAGTAATGGTGATTGTGATAATGATTGTGATAATGATGGTGGTTGTGATAGTGATGGTGATTGTGATGATAATAATAAATTGTGATGATTATGAAATTTGGCACATAGATAGTTTATAACCTAAATTAACATGTAGGACACTATTTATCCCTTTAGTATGATTCAGTGGGACAGTTACCGATCCGCACGCGGTCGAAGCCGCGGGCAACAGCTAGTCTTTCATATTATGATGTAGTAGTTTTAGCATCCATTCAATATTATTAATGTCGTATTCAGAATTCACTAATCTGCCTTGAGCATTTATCACCAGACTACGAAGAGGTCATTGTCCTCCTGTGGAACAATAATAGACCGCTATTACTTTTATTTAGAATCAAATAATATTTTATTTTAAGTGCAATTACACTGTGATGTCTATATGGTTATTTTTTAACATTATTTAGTCGATAATATCTCAAAAGCATAATAATTCGTCTGCAAACGTAGATTAGAGTGGTCAGTTTAAGTTTATTTTTTCTTTATAGCACCACGTTAACTTTACAATTATTTTTATTCTTTGTTTTACTTATCACATCACATAAAATAAAACTAAACACAAACTTTTTTATTCCTCTGCTACAAAATAAAGGGAAAAAAGTAGTAACTCAGTCTCGCTAAGCTTTAACATTAATTAGGTACCTGATATACAACACATTACTTTATCCAACTGCTAAACAAATAAAATATTTACCAGCTACTTGAAAGTTTAATGGCCAATTAACACTTACTTTAAGAACCAGTTTTCATTATCGCAGTCCGATTTAGAGGTTATTTTAGTTGATAAACAATTTTATGTCTGTTTTCACTAACCGTGCACTGTTCTAAAACTTTATCTGCTGTTGGAAATTCAATTCTTGGAGGTGGGACAAGGGTTGAAAATCCAACAATATACACTTATATTTAGGCATATATTGTGTATCGCCTAGTGTTTGTGGAAACATAGGCAGCACTTGAGATAAGTGGTAATTCACATTTTTGTGTGAATTAACACTAATGGGTATCGTGAAAGGTCGTTTATTCTATACTTGTTTATTGAACTAGTAACGGATGTTTTCTTCTACGAGTACAGACACTTACTTATTCATACAAACTCTCAGTACATTTTGTGGGAGGAGCGTCACAAGACACCGCTCATCCGCGCGGTCTGCCGGTGCAGTGGATCTCACGGCGCATTTGGCTTGTGCGAAATCTGATGCCTAACCCACGTACTCCGCCCGACCGCGCGGACGAGCGGTAACCTATAGCGCAGAATCAACGGTGCTACTACAAAGGTCGACGGGAGTTATCGAGTCTTTAGCTCTTTTTAGATCAGTTGGACCCAGTAGCGGGTCACATTAATAGGAGCGTCAGTGTGGTTCATCAGGTCCTCAAAGATATTATAGTGTTATGGTCACTCAGGAAATCCCAGCAGTGGGTCATGTTGTGGATAACATCACGCTCAGATTGCGTGCCGTGTCGGTCAGGTCTATTAATCTTCCATTTTGCTATTTGACCTACAAACTCGGGAATCGAACCCAGTACCTCGTGCTCAGCAGCCACGCTTGCCACAGCTAGACCACCGAGGTACTATCCCCACTGGTAGGGATATGTCGGTGGGGATTTCTAGAATAATCCGTCTATATCTATACATATAACGTCTTAAACTTGTTGTGTACTAAAACAAGTTCATCATCACATCATCATCACCAGCCTATTAATGTTCCCACTGCTGGGACACAGGCCTACTCTCTATGAGAGGGAATGGGCTATAATCCACCACGCGGCCAAGTGCGGGTTGGTAGATGTCACATATCTTCGAATTTTTGGTTCTAGGACATGCCGGTTTCCTCACGATGTTTTCATTCACTGTTTTGAGAGCAGCGGTGATGAAATAAATTACATAAAGTATAGTAAAACCAGTTAAGTAAATAATCTAACTAAGTAAACCATAAGACAAACATAGTGTTACTTATGTATTACAGAATCTACTTGCCTACATTTCAAGCTAATTTCCGCATAAAAACCGTGCAATGGAAATAAAAAGAGTCGGCGCAATTCCCCTTTTGATTACAACCAGCGGTTGCAAGTAGCCACAGATGGACCGCCGCCGATAGGGGAGAGTGGCCGCTGTTGTACGGTAAAGAAGGATATCGATGAAAATATCTGGTACTAGCTTATGCCCGTGGCTTCGCTTGCGTGGAGTTCGGTAATTGTGGGATAAAAAGTATCCTATATGTAACTCCAGGTTATAAACTATCTGTCTACTCATCGAAATCCGTTGAGTAGTTTTTTTAGGAAAGAGTATAAGAAACATAAAGCTTACAGTCACCCAAAGGGCAATGGAGAGGGCTCTGCTCGGAGTTTCCTTGCGCGATCGTACTTAAGTAGCAGTAGGTAGAGCACATTGCTCGCAAAACGGATGGCCGATGGGGCCGAAAAGTTCTGGAGTGGCGACCGCAAACCGGAACGCGTTGCGTTGGAAGACCTCCCACTAGGTGGACCGATGACCTGGTGAAGGTTGCGGGAATCCGCTGGATGCGAGTCACACGGGACCGCTCAATGTGGCGACACTTGGGGAAGGCCTATGTCCAGCAGTGGACGTCTTTCGGCTGAAATGATGATGATAACAAACATCCATTCTCACAAACTTTCGCATCTACAATATTAGTAGGATATGGGAAGTCTAGTATTATTAAATAGCTCTATTAAGTTTACACAAAGAACCTTTAAAAACTGTTTTTCTTCTAATTTATTGATTGCAACTAAGTATAAAATTATATTGACAACAACATTATTATTATTTTGGAAGTATGAAATAGGTCTAATCTGAAAGTTGCAATGGTATTTGTCCGATATAAGCAATAGTTTGACACCTATAGGCCGACAATTGACATAAATGACATGCCATACGTGATACATGTTACTATTAGTATTAAAACCTTTATCACCCAGATTTAAGTAACCTTTGCTTTCAGTCCTTAAATTTCAAAACCATTCCGATCCCCATATCTCACACGGAACCATTGAAAAACCAATCGGAATCGGAACATTCACAGTTCCTCCCATTTTTCAATATTCCGAACAATGAGGCCCCGACGCTCGAGATAGCTCGAGAACACTCTCGAACGCTCGAGATTAGCTTTAAATTCGAATATCTAATGGTTTTCAAAGCAGCACATTGCAGAGCGTTATTTTCAATTATTCTTTTTGAACGGATATGTGGGACAATGTGCAGTGAATCAATCTGTGTTCACAGATGCTGTTCAATTATCTGGATTGGAAGTTTGTTAAGTAAGGGTAAATCGGATTGAATCTCTATTGCAAGCCCAAAGACAATAAGCAAAACAAGTCTTAATCAATACAATAACTTTGTATTAATTAAGATTTTTACGAAATACTCTACACGCCCCACTAGTCCACTACCGTACTTCTATAAAACCACATTTGAGATTTTCAACGATACCTATAAGGTTATTGATAATAAATTGCTTTTTTTATAATTATTGCTCAATATTATATTATTTTATGCATTTAATAGGTACAGTGCAAATATTGTTACCAAAAAGCAGTCTGCGGATCTAAAATGGCCGCTTTAGCAAAATCGTAATATGAATCACGTTAAAGATTCAAAATTCTTAAAATGGACTTTATAGTTATAAAACACATATAAACGGGTATTTTCGCGAATTTTTACCTTTAATATTTGCCCGACGTTTCGACCGGATTGCACCAGCCGTGGTCGCGGGGTGGGGCGGCTGGTGCAATCCGGTCGAAACGTCGGGCAAATATTAAAGGTAAAAATTCGCGAAAATACCCGTTTATATGTGTTTTATAATGTGTTTTGATCGTGAGACTTTATAGTTATGAGCAAAAAGTCCATTTCAAGAATTTGACTGACTTCATTTCAGGACACTTTACATGGCGGTGGAAACAACATGAGGAAATCAAAGCCAATAAATCAATTAACCAGTTACGACTGTATCTGTTAATATCCTGCGAAAGGCTTGAGATAATTGACTGATTACTTTTTGAATTAAACCAACCGTATTCTATTAACGTCTGCGTCAAAGAGACGCGACGTCACGGGCATTCTAAAAAAACTTGTCAAAGTTCAGGCAACTGACAGTTCCTGATTGACTGACACTGTTGAACTTACAAACGGTCGTCAAAGCAAATTGCCTTTACAAACACTAACAATGCTGTATTTTTTTTTCGAAGCAATCGAATTCATGTTTCCAAATCAATTGGAGAATGGGTAACGAACTATGAGTATGGTATGGGCCCCAAAACCGAATAGCCATAAGATCTATATCACTGGCGCCATCGAGAGAAATCGACATAATGAAAAAAAAATAATTGGCAATATTTAACTTAACGCTATTGGTTGCTGGTGTATGAGGATTTATGGAATCCAAATTAAAACGAATATTTTAATAAGAGCACTTGTTGCAGGTTTATTGAAAATAAATGAAAGGGGCAGTGTTACCAATTTTTTAACAATAAAACATTTTCTTATTAATACGTTTCGTTTCACGAACATATTCCCGAAGCCCGAAACGCGAAAAATCAATGTAATTAAATTTAAATATAAATATCATAGAAACTATGTAACTTAGTTACTTAAAAGCTAGACTACTACAAACAAGAGATTTCTTAGAGTAGGTACTTGCATACAGTTTTATTAAATTTAAATTAGGTTAAGTTGAATAACTCATTCCTTTATCAGAAACAGCATAGTCCGATTTAAAAAAACATATCTTGTAAAACATACCTTCATACATTTTTCTAAAGAGTAACCGTGGAGTTTCTTGCTAGTTCTTCTCCATAGGGAACGACCAACCCGAACGGTGCACCGATGTTTCATCGTTTTATAAGTGTCCATGTAGGCCTACGTGAAATAAAATATTTTGATTTTGTACTCAACTCCTGAATACTCATCATAACCATTCCATCCAGCTTTGTCGGGTAATAATATCTACTTTCGTTGTCAACTAAAACATTACAGAGCTGACAAGTGGTCAGTGTGGTTGAGAGCAAGCTGACGCCATTTTGTCGCTGCGATCTAAATCCACAAGGACTGAGCTGACTGTACCTAGTGTTCATCCTACGAATTGGTTTAGTGCAGTCATAGATATTTACTGTGTTTCAGTCTACTAATTAGATTGGATTTCCTTAGACGTTTCTGAGAATCGGAGCAGATAGTAATTGGTCCTATTAATTTAATTATATTACAGAAACGTTAGCAGCAGCTGACGTTTCTGTAATTAAACAATAAGCATTACTAGGAACTTCATACAATGACTTCGGTTGCAGTCGCGTCACTATACAAGGTGTAAACGAACCCTAGACAAAAGAGAGAAAAATGATTGCTGGGATAAATCTTTTTTTTTTTGGGGTACAAAATCACATTTTACGGTAAAACTCTAAAGTAAGGCACTCAAATCATAGTGCTGATGGGTGCAATAACTAGTAAGCGGGCATGAAGTTATTTAAAACTAGCTGACGTCCCGCGGTTTCACCCGCGTAGTTCCCGTTCCCGTGGGAGTACGGGGATAAAATATAGCCTATGTTACTCAGGGCGAATGTAGCTTTCTAATTGTGAAAGAATTTTAGAAATTGGTTCATTACTTCTGGAGATTACCCCCTACATACAAACTTACAAACATACAAACTTACAAACAAATGTTACCTCTTCATAATATTAAATAGTAATATAGTAATAGTATAATTAAGTATAGATAAATTTATAACATTAAAAACTTGTACTAAAAAAAGTTGGAACTTTGACCCACAATATCACCGCAACTAGAAGGTTCCAGAAAAAAAAAAATATCGCAATGATGGTGAGTAAAAGTGCCTTTTGATTTCGTTTAGGATATTTTTACACCCATTATTGACATGGTTGATTGGTTGCAGAGTTAACTTTTAAGCGCAGCATAATTGACTAATATCTATAGATGTGTGTTATAGACACCTGTTGATGAGCGACTCATTCGGTGGCATGAGTTTAGGTTCTGGCGAGTTTCTTGAAGCCTTATCTTATTATCTTTGGCTTATCAGACTAGGGATGTCCCTAGTCTGATGACCTCGGTTCTATTATGTGCATCATGAAAGAACTTGAAACGTTATCTTTACATAGTATAAAACAAAGTCGCTACCGCTGCACGGTGTACCGCGTAGAACATGCTAGGTGGAAAATATTATTTTATGATATTTAACGATGCTTTTATATATAAGTAGTCATATTGAAGCATTATTAATAGTTTTTGGTATGATTTTGTAATAAAATACAAAAAAAAAAAAAAAAAACAGAAAAAAATATTTAAAAATAATAAACAAACAACAAAAATGCATTAAATAAATAAATACCTACTGTACAAACTAACTTAACCTAAACCTAATCATCATAATCATTATCAAAATCTTCTGGTGAATCGTCATCATTTTGTGGCAATGTGCGACAATATGATGACGTTTCCGGTCTTGATGCTACTATGGTCGGGCTTACAATTAACTTTAATACTTCTGCACATATTTTTTCCGGTTTTTTTTCGGGGAATCTCACGAAGGCCATTGATCAAAGGGTCAGATGTTATTATTAACATGGACAGCAAGTCTCTATTCGTGGCAACATGTGAGCACTTGCGGGTGTTGTACTCCCTAAATCTGCGGCAATCTTTGTTACGTGCTTCTTGAGCCTCTTCGGAAAGCTGCCCAATTGGAAGCAATGCCGCTTTGATGACCTCAGTACTGTGTACTAATATTTTATGTACAGTAGCAGGCATATAGTACCACAAATAGAGACTATAAGGTAATGTCTTCTAGTTCTACCTATCTCTATCTAGTTCTTTGCCCTGCTGAACGCATAGCAATTTCGGCAGCAGTCACTAATTCACTGGCACTTTGAGATTCTACGAGATCCACGACTCGACGTTTCTTCGTCTTAAACGACGATTCCTCGAAATCTTTGCGAGGTCTTCCTGCAGATGTCACAGCCTCACTCAAAGTCGAAGGTTGTGGGGCTAAAGAACTCACAGTAAACTGTATGTCTCCTTCATCCAGCCAAGTCTTATTTCTAATTAAAAAACGCTCCTTCGATTTTCCCGAAGCCAACCATTTGGCTTCAATCTTAGTATAAAAGTTGGATATTTTCAACTTTATTTCTCTTTGGCTGCTTTCAGTAATGTCACCAAAGTAAAATTTTGAAGAAAGAAAGTCATAAATACGCGACCTTTTATCATTCTTCGTGTGTTTCAACCACTCTTCAAAAAAGTCTACCTTTGAAATAGAGTAAACGTGTTCTGAAAAAAAAAGAAAAAAGTATGTTGTACTGAAGTGTGCTGAACAATATGTGTATTTTTACAAACTAAACAGTTATACCTACAAAATATCTAAAAACTAGCCCGAATAGAGGCAAATCAATGTATTTCCTGAACGTTCAAAGTTTTGTTTATGAAAAAATTACGCAAAAATTTATGCATTAAGTTAAAAAAATGCTAAAAAATCATTTTAATAGATTCTGATAAAAATAATATATTAAATAATAGTAAATACCCTCAGTATTAATATCCACCACAAAAAACTTTCACAATATCTCTATAAACCACTATGAGATGTGCACAAAAGTGTCGCTAAATTGCAACTGATTGACCGGAACGCTTGCATTAAACTCATTACCTGACTTGTGAACTCTAGGACTCATCCGTTAAGCATTTGAAAAACGACTTTTCCTAGGAATTTAGAGTTTGGTGTTGTTTGTGTTATGCAATTAAGATTTCCTGGAAATGAAAACTTGAATTTTGTCCACCTAGCATGTTCTAGGCGAAATACCGTGCGCTGTCTGTACGCTTAGATCTTTTGAACTGCGCAAAGGATTGTTATGGAGTTTTCAGCAATAAATCGAGTGATTCAAGGTTTGTAACATTCAGGGTGTAAAAGACCTCATCACGAAGCTGTCAACCAAGCATTCTGTACATCAACCTAAGTAACTTTACGCAAAAAATATTGCTGGGAAACGACTTTTTTTTGGGGTGAAAAATCATGTTTTGTGGTAAAACTCAATGTAACGCACTCATAACATTGTGCTGAGGGATGGATTGAATAGTACAGGCGTCGTAGAGGTGTTTAAAGTAAAAATGTTACAATAAAAACTTGTATTTTAAAAGAAAAACTTGGAACTTTGACCCCCAATATCTCCGTAACTAGAAGCTTCCCAGGTATGGTGTAGAACAAAAAAATGATCGCAATGACAGGGAGAACAAGTGCTATTCGGCTTCATTAAGTGTTTTACACCCTTTATGTATGTACAACTTTGCACTCGTGCAAAGTCGGTGCGGGTTGCTAGTTTAAGAAAAGAAAGGAATCTTAAATTCATTATATTATTATTTCCTAACAGAGCCATTTGTATTAGTTTAGCTAACAAAACACAGTATTAGTATAGTATTAGTATCCAATGATATTTGGTATTATCCATTATTTAGTCGTTTACGTAACACGTCCGATAGTTTCCCAGCGGTACTGCGGTCTGTGGCTTGATGCAGATGCACCCAAACTATGAACTTTACAGTCAGTTGGCAAGTTTGGGCGGAAGCTGCTGCTAATAGGATATTAATTTATTGTGGAGATAATTTTGAGATCAGATGATAATAGATGCTGGGGTCTGTGTGTTTTCTTTTATACATACAGTGCAGATATATAAGTTAATTTATTCTTTGTTAATTGATTATTTGATTCTTTTTAGTTAATTCTGACGATGCTACTAAATGCAACAACAACAGCCCATAACGTCCACTGCTGGGCATAAGCCTCTCCCATGATGGTAGGAATTTGCCGTAATCTCCACGCTTGGCAGGCGGATTGGAGATCGCAGTGATGAAAGACTAACAGAAAACGCTGCTGCCCATTCTCAGGTCTACGGAGGCGCAAGGTATTCTGCCTCAGACATTAGTCGCCTTAAACGACACCCGTGAGTGGAATGGGTTGGTTCTATTCTACTCTGCCGGGTACCACACGGCTCAAAAATGCGTTGTTCTAAATGCTTGTTGTACTAAATGGGTTGTTCTTTATTAAGAAATTTATTGATATTTTCATAAAACAAGTAATAGCATATTCATCGTTACTAGCCTATATCCTCCGTACAGCTGGAACACAGGTCTTTGCTAGAGGTAGTGGGCCGTTATCCATAACGTCGTCATCGAGCAGTGAGGTCTTAAAAAAAACGGTTTTACATTAGGACCAAATTAATAGACCACACTAGCTGTTGCCCGCGGCTTCGCCCGCGTGCAGTTCGGTAACTGTCCCACTGAATCATACTAAAGGGATAAATAGTGTCCTACATGTTAATCCAGGTTGTAAAATATCTATGTGCCAAATTTCATAGTCATCACAATTTATTATTATCATCACAATCACAATCACTATCACAACCACCATCACAATCACAACTTACTACCATCATTATCACAATCATTATCAAAATCACCATCACTAACACAACCACCATCATTATCACAATCACTATCACAACCACCATCACAATCACAACTTACTACCATCATTATCACAATCATTATCAAAATCACCATCACTAACACAACCACCATCATTATCACAATCATTATCACAATCACCAACACTATCACAACCACCATCATAATCACAATCACCATCGCTATCACCATCACCATCACAATCACTATCACCATCACAATCACCATCATAATCACAATCACCATCACCATCACCATCACCATCACAATCACCATCATAATCACAATCACCATCGCTATCACCATCACAATCACCATCACAATCACTATAACTATGACTATCACTATTACAATCACCACCACAATCACTATCACAATCATTATTATCGTAATCAAAATCACCTTCATCATTGTCACCATCACTGTCACAATCACAATCACCATCACCATCGCTATCACCATCACAATCACCGTCACTATCAAAATCACTGTCACAACCACAATCACCATCACAATCACCGTCACCATCACAGTCACTATCACAATCACTATCACCATCAAAATCACTATCACAATCACCATCATCTTTATCACAATCATCATCATCGTAATCACAATCATCATCATCGTAATCACAATCATTATCACAATCACAATCTCCATCACTATCACAATCACTATCACCATCACAATCACAATCACCATCACTATCTTCATCACAATCACCATAACAATCACGATCACAATCACTATAATCATTTTAGCAATCGTAATCTTAACCACTACCATCGTAATCACAATCATCATCATCACAATCTCCATTCTTGTCATCATAATCATTATCATCGTAATCACAATCATTATCATCGTAATCTCAATCATCATCATCTTAATCACAATCATCATGATCACAATCGCCATCACTATCACAACCACAATCATTATCACAATTACCATCACTATCACAATCACCATTACTATCACAATCACCATCAAAATCAATCAATCAATCATTATCAAAATCATTAACCTCGTTATCACAATCATTATCATCGTAATCACAATCATCTTCATCGTTATCACAATCACCATCACTGTCACAATCACCATCGCTATCACAATCACCGTCACTATCACAATCACCATCACAATAACCATCAAAATCACTATCACAATCACCATCATCGTTATCACAATCATTATCATCGTAACACAATCATTATCATCTTAATCATAATCATCATTATCACAATCTCCATCCTCGTTATCACAACCATCGCTATCACCATTACAATCACCGTCACTATCACAATAGCCATCACTATCACAATCATCATCATCGTAATCACAATCATTATCATCATAATCACAATCATCATCTTTATAACAATCATCATCATCGTTATCACAATCATCATAATAAATCAACAATAACCCTGTATAGAAGTCGAATCCCCAATCTTCTGGATCTCAAAATAAATGCCATTTTCGAAATCAGCACCCCTGATAATCTCGGTTTCGACACCCATATTGATTTTTAAACATTTCAACCCCATCGCACCACCACATTAAATCTTAAAATCATTGTTTTTGTAATACACCCGACCCAATTCACCATACAAACAATACCTATGTTGAATTTCAGGCTTTGTTACCCCATTTCCCCCTTTAGGGGTTGAATTCTGAAAAAACCTGAAACACAAATGTTAACTCATTTATCGATAGGAGTTTCCTGTTAGGTTTCGAATAAAGTAGTCTAACTAATCTTATTTCCCCATGTAATCTTTGGACCCCCGTTTCAACCCCTCAGGGGGTTAATTTTGAAAAATCCTTCCTCAATGCACCCCTAAACCTCATAAAGAACCTATGTGCCATATTTGGAATCTCTAGACTCAGTGGTTTGGGCTGTGCATTGATTTTTATACTTTGCCACCCCATTGCCCCCTCTTAGGGGTTGAATTCTGAAAAAACCGGAAACCTCTTTCTACTCATTTATCAATAGGAGCACTCCTGTGAAGTTTCGAATAAAATAGTCTAACTAATCTTGTTTCCCCATACTAACTTTGGAGCCCCGTTTAACCCCCTTAGGGGGTGAATTTTGAAAAATCCTTTCTGAGTGCACCCCTAGACCACATAAGGAACCTACTTGCCAAATTTGGAATCTGTAGACCCAGCGGTTTGGGCTGTGCGTTGATAGATGAGTCAGTCAGTTTCTTCTTTTATATATTTAGATTTGATATCGGTCAGTTTAGTACCTACTACTATATTTTAAAGTTACCTTATTTTGTCATTATTAAAAATGTGTAATTTAAAAGTTAAGCAATTGTGCAGTTATAAGAAACTAGCTGACCCACGCAACTTCGTCTGCGTCACATAAGAGAGAAAAAGCTAACAAAAGGAATACATTTTCCCCGTTTTTGCAACATCTTTCATTTATGCTCCGCTCCTTTTGGTCGTAGCGTGATGTTATATAGCCTATAACCTTCCTCAATAAATGGGCTATCCAACACAAACATATTTTTTCAATTCCAACCAGTAGTTCCTGAGATTAACGCGTTGAAACAAACAAACAAACAAACTCTTCAGCTTTATAATATTATAATAGTATAGATAAATAATATTTTATGCCAGCCGTTACAAGGTTACGTTGTTGTATTTTGATGAAGTGTCAAAAGTGGTATATTAAATTGGATCTACTGTAATTTTTGATTCTCATCAAATTTTATTGTCTCGAAACCCATTTTTTGAAATCGATCGAATGTGCTCTCAATTCATGATGACTCATCAAATGGGTCGGGGGGTTTTATCCATTTATAAAACAAACGATCTAATAGAACCAAACATAAATCAATCCAAAAACAATGTCGCATCAAAATTTAATTTCCTGAAGACGGATGAGCCTTCAGTAAGATAAATCATTTATCAATTTTAAATGCAAATCTGTGAATTACTTTGGCGGAGTAAGATCAGAGAACGTGCCAAAAGGCTGCATTGAGACCCCACACTAATTGGCTAGTATCCATAAATTTTGTCGCAAATCTGCATTTTGAGCTCAATTTTTTTGTCATCATCTTAATTTGATCGATTCATTGGCATTCTGGAATTGGTTTATGACCCAGTTTAGGAGATTCATTTTAAGAGCTTTCAGAAAAAGGTTCTTTTTTGATTGCAGAAGACAGATGGCGATATTATGCATACATTCAACGATAAAAAATCGTAATATTCGTATTTAGTTGTTAACCTTGACATTAAGTACCACTATCACTATATACGCACTATATTATTAAAATAGCACGAATAGCAAGTATCACTATATTATTGTAGTGAGTAAGAGGAGTCTCAGCCACATTTTGCCAATTTTGTTTTAGCCCGATGTGATAGCAGCCAGTAATTATTTTTAGCCAGAAGAACTGCCTGCTCGCCATGAAAATATTATACCTAACTAGCGACGCGCCTCGGTTTCGCACGGGTGCAATGTACCTACCTTCCACACATGTAAACCTTCCTCTTGAACCATTCTATTTATTACTGAGAACTGCAATAAAATCTGTTGCTCAGGTTAAAAGATCTAAGCGTACATGCGTCGTTGTTCTATACTATGTAAAGATGACAGACATTTTAATCAATCAATGATACAACGAACCAAAGGCTATGGCTATGACTTCCCCTCTAACTAAGTGATTGTTTCCAAACTCACGATTGTTTGTGTTAATTTAGTTATGTTCAAAGTTACCATTTGACGTAACGCTGTTAGCGATGCTTCCAAGAGTTGCTTCGTTTGTTCGTTACAAATAACTATGATCTGGTTTATGTTGTACGTATACTTCTGATTGGGTTCAAGTAAAACTAAAAGTAATTACAGTGAGTTTCTCTAAGTCACGGTTTGTGCCATTCTATTACAATCATTCTAGGTGCGTAATCCTCATGATGCTATTTTTTTTCATTTACTAAAATACTTCTACTTAAATAGTCGGGACCCATATTGGATGGAATGATTTTAGTCTAGACTAGCTGCCCCGTGCAACTTCGTCTGCGTCACATGAGAGAGAGGGTTATAGAGAGTATGACTCAACCTTAAAAGATAGACATTATGCTATCGCGGATATTTTTTTGTTAACTTTATAAGAGGAACAATTCCATCATACATGATTGTTGCGTAACTTTAACTGTTTATACATCGCTAGCAACAGAAGCTCTAAAAAAAAAATCATTTTCCTCGTTTTTGCAACATTTATCATTGATGCTTTGCTCCTATTACTTGTAGCGCGATGTTAGATAACCTTATAGCCTTCCTCGATAAATGAACTATCGAACACTAAAAGTTTTTTTTTTAATTCGAACCAGTAGTTTCTGAAATTAGCGCATTCAACCAACCAAACAAACAAACTCTTGAGCTTTATTATATTAGTATAGATTCAAGTGTGTAACAATTTAATTTCTCCGATATATTTGCATTCATTGCTAAAATAATCTACTTATGTTTTTCCAAATAAGGGCTTGCCTAAAAAACCAATCTTGAGGCAACTGACACGGGCGAGAGTCATTCGACTCAGAAAATCGAGTAAAATGGCCAACGCCATCTATCGACCAAAATGATAAACTGCTATAATATAATGCACGAAAATCATGCTATGTAAATTTTCAAAGCAGCATCATGTAGACTAATCTAGAGTACCTTATGCTATAATAACTTTTTTTTAAAGCCTGTAAGTCGGTTTAAAAGTTATCTGGTGAGCACATTTTTAGTCATTGAGAAAGACGGACGGAGATTGAGAAGAACGGACAAGAAACTCCATGGACACTCTTTTATATCAAAATGTTGTTACAAAATCTTGGTTACATCATTCATGTTGAGATGGTATATTATGTGAGAACAATGTAGCAAGATGTGCACGTTAAAAGTATCAATAGTAAAAACAAAAAATACAATTAAAAAATAAACATTCAAATACGCTATGGCAACTAAGAGATGACCAGTCACAACTGACAGCGTTCGTTCACGAACATGACTCTTTCCTTGTATTGATATTCTGTTCAACACTAACGTAATAACATGGGTGATACGATTTCGCCCTTATATCAAGTAAGCCCTCAAAGTGTATCGATTGGTTTAAGCTACTAATATGTCTTAAAGTCACGTCCTTTAATAACGAGGGGAATCCGAACATCGTTTGTGATTATCTAGATAGTGTTAACCTAAGCCAGTTCTTACGTAGATAAAGGGATTAAACCGAATCCGTTGTTGAGTTCCATACCAAAGGTTTTTTTAAATGTCCTTCTGTAAACATTAGGGAATATGCATAAATTTTCTTTTTTTTATTTCGATACGGAACGTTAAAGTTAAAGTACTATAAAAATAATTCATCATCATCATCAGCCTATTAATGTTCCCACTGCTGGGACACAGGCCTCCTCTCTGTGAGAGGGAATGGCTGTAATCCACCACGCGGGCCCAGTGCGGGTTGGTAGATGTCACATGTCTTCGAATTTTTTGGTTCTATAGGACATGCCGGTTTCCTCACGATGTTTTCCTTTACCGTTTTGCGAGCAGCGATGAAATAAATTACACAAATAGTAATGCGCCTTGCCTGGGTTCGAACCCATGACTTACTGTTCGTAAGTCGGGGCTGCCACCACTTTACAAAAGCGAAAACAAGACAAAATCGGCCAAACAACACAAAAGTTATAACCATTTAAACTTTTGTTTCTATATCTTTCTAGATAAACGGAATTTACTATGGATTTTGTACGTCGATGCAGCGAATGACGTCATTCGCTGTGTCGGATCTCTCTGTCTAATCAACAGTTTAAAATGCTTATAACTTAGAATTTTTATAGATACCTATTAAAAAAATAATTTCACTTTGCTATTTCTGATGTTATTACGCTTTGTTTATTTATACGTAGTGATAAAAAAAGATCATGCATATACTCTATTCTAAAGCCTGAAAACCTCCAATTTGACCGAATACTATAGGAACGTTTAATAAAAAACGACCACTTTATATTGGACATCGAAATTAAAATTTTAACAATATTTGACAATTAAAAATCTAAATAACAAGATCTCAATACTACCGACTTTAATCGTTATTCCAAAAATAAAAATCTTTTTGGCCAAAAAAAATACACTAAAAAAGTGTCAAAAACTTCACTTTCGGAAGTCGGTGACTTTGTTTGTTTCATTGACTTAATGCCGAAAAAAAAGGATGCTGGTGGAATACATAACCTCCTACTTTTTTAGAAGTCGGTTAAAAACAGGGCTATCAATCAAGTCAATACAGGAAGGCCACTTTACCAAACAAAGTTAACTAAAGATACCAACCTTTAACAAGTTAATAAACACACTACTAAGTAAGTAAGTACAGTTTTAGACTTTCACGGTTTTCCACTACACTTAAAGCGCTTACGGGATAATATCCGTGATTTTCTTTACACTAGTAAGTACTTCTCAATTCCACCACATACTAATTTGCTGCTCCAACTAAGACTGCAATTAATCAGCTAAGTGTTTTATCTTATTAATTTAGTAGAACATCAAGAAACTGCCGCTAAATACAGCGGTACCAGGAGTCCAGGAATAAGGAAGAGCATTAATTAAAACAAGCTACTCCAGAATAAGGCTTCGAGTTGTTCTACGCAGCGAAGTTTGTTCGGCTGGTTTAATTCGGTTCTCAGGTCATTGAACTGTGTGCTTTTGGGTTTATAATAGAATTGTTGTTAAGTATCTTTACTACTTAAGTCTTTGGAGAGTGTTACTTACGTATAAGGCTTAAGGAAGACTGTGTTTTGGTAAAACTGTAGAACTAGACTAAATATGTAGTAGGAATAGATTATTTTTAGGTTTTTTTTTCTGTTTGGTGACTTCATTGTATAGAAATCGATTGATGATGTTTGCTGTCAGTTCGTCAACACATTCTCTTACAAAAATAAAAAAAAACATGCTAAATACACACACATAGTTGCACAGCAAACTTTAAAACCATGAACTGAAAAAAAAAAAATTGAATGTGCCTGCAAATTTCAAACGCCTTCCGTTTCTACCCTCTCGAGACCGCGTAAAAGTGACGTTTCCTTATAAATTAACTCGTCGGCAGCCCCCGCCGCATTTTCAATGGAACATTAAGGAAATTGCCCAAAGCAATAAGCTATATAGTGTGGCCCAACTATTAGTATGCAAAGCGAGTGTTACTTAGGTGGTCAGCCACCTTATTGATGACGTCAATTTTATGTTGTATTGTGATGTCTACTAATGAAGGAATGATAGGTGGGTATGTGTTGTAGCCTTTTTGGAGAGCTTGTGAGTTATAACGTGAATAGAACAGTCAATTTATTTTGTACCTAGTTGAGTGTTGTGTGTTATTCATTGTGCCCTTACCCGGCAATCAAACGACCACAGATTGTCTAAGCAGTTTATGTCTGTCAAATTAAGTAGATACTCATAATTTGAAAGTCTGTCAAATGGGGTAGATGACAAACCAATCAATTTAGATACTTTTTAAGAGCTGTCAAAACGCAGTTCTCTCATAGATTTTGTATGGCAATAGCCAACTGTGACGTCACTGTTTATTCAACTCATTTACACATACTATTTAGATACACACAAGATACACAACAACTATTTATTGGTTTCGAAGCAACTAAAAATCGAATTTGGCATTTAATCTATACTAATATTATAAAGAGGTAACATTTGTTTGGAAGTTTGTATGTTTGTAAGTTTGTATGTATACTGTAGGTATGTATGTATGTATACTCCGAAAGTAATGAACCAATTTTAAAAATTGTTTCACTGGTAGAAAGCTACATTATTCGTGAGTGCTATAGGCTATATTTTATCCCCGTACTCCCACGGGAACGGGAACTACGCTTGTGAAACCGCGTGACGTCCGCTAGTTGAAAATAAATGGGGTTTTCAGGTCCAAAATAAAGTGTGTTTTTTTTAAGAGATTGGTGTCTTGGAATTATTGTTTTAAGGTGTCCTCTACCCTATTGCTCAGATAGTGTGTGGTTTTAAATCACCTGCAATACAACGCGGCAATATTTGTTGCAAACAGATAGCTATGCCAGTGTGAGATTCAGAAGCATTCCTATATATAATATTATAATCCACCACTGGTCCAGTGCGGTGGTTAAACGTCACATGTCTTTGAATTTTCAGTTCTAGGACATGCACTTCCATTTGTCGAGCTCACGTAGTGCACTGCAACACAGGTGTCTTAAATAAATCCAGAATGTTGAATAATGATACATTGCAGAAACAAGGAGCGTACAGAGCTAGACGCCTGCTTTAATTAGGTACATACCACTCGCGGTTACAAATTCCTTATGCAAGAAGTGGGTTCGTTAAGCTCCCAGGCACTAGAAACATAGCTAGACATTTTCTACGTAGTATTAACAAAAATTGTATTTGACTACGTAATGACACTAAAGATATTATTTTAATATACTTAGGACAGGACATCGCGAACGATCAAAACTTACTACCTATTACGGGGTATCTTCCGCGACATGTCATCCCGCGATCATGGTGCTTTCAACAGCGTCGAAATATCGTAAGTTCACAATAGTTTTTTTTTTTTCTTTTCTTTTCTTTTCTTTTCTTTTCTTTTCTTTTCTTTTCTTTCTTTTCTTTTCTTTTTCTTTTCTTTTATTTAGTATAGTTCAAGTCTTGTCTTGTTTACTTTTAGATCTTAGTTGTAATTTTTGTTTAAATTCTGTTCTCTTTTTGTACACTACTTTTACCTTTACAAAATTTGTCATTGAAGAGCAGGATCTCCTAGCACAGGTATATATTTTACTCAAAAGGAGGTCCCTATGTAAGATTTACTGTAAAAGTTGTACAAGTTTTTGGAATAAACCTTTTTTTATTTTTATTTTTTTAGTTGAAAGTCACGGAGTTATCCCGTACGTAAGTGTCAGTGTAAGTTTAGTTATAATCCGTGAAGGTTTAAAACAGTATCATTACACATTTGAGCAAACTGTTTGCTGTCATTAGGTATATAGTTACAAGTGTGATGTGTCTTGGCTATTATACTCGTACGAGTAGCCTTACTGAGCTATGGAATCACTTCTTTTTCTATCACATTTCTTCTGATTCTTTAATCACTTTAGATATCACAGACCAATATTACAAATTCAAGAACATAACTATACCATTTCTCACACTTCAATATTTTCAATCCAATCTTCAATTGTCATTACCTACAGCTGGTCTGCAAAAGCTGTTCCAAGCTATCAACATTACAGTAGAAGCAGAATTTAATATAACTCCAATATTCAATAATGGTACCGAACGGTACAGTAACACGAAAGTCTTGATTTGAAAATTCACTGAAAATTTTCTCGATACAAAATCATTCCGCTTTTAAGTGAACAGTTACAAAATTGTTAGGGGAGGTGTACACGAGCGGGGTATTAGTGCAAGTTAAAACAAGTACAAGTGATGGTTTCCTCGTGAGTAGGGAATATCCATGAAATACAAAACTCTTTTTATTTATTAAAAATGCCTTGTATTGGCCCATAAAAACATTGTGGTACACTTGTTTATGTTGCTAATACATCACTTATTTTATAATTTGGTGTTTTATGTAGCATGTTTTTGGTAAAATGGAACGCACTCTCAAAACGTGTCGTCCTCGATAACGCCGGTAGTGACGTCAAAGTTTATGTGTCAAAAAAACACTTTTATTTGAAAAGTGCTTAAAGTTTCACTAATATTGTATTATAATATTGTTATTACATTTTTTTCTTGACTAGAGCACATACAAATAGTAAAATTATTCTAAGGGCAAAAAAAAATATGTAAACAAGGCAGATTGTGGTAAATGACGTCACATCATGGCCGCGACAGCAACGGACGTTTAAACTGTCACAGAAAATTGCAGGAGTTTAATATTATTTTTTAGCGACAAGCAGTAGTTGAACTTAAGTTTTAATACAAAAAAAAAACTACTAAAATAAAATTACGTGCATATTCCCTATTGGTAAAGACAAGCAGAAAACATTCAATGAAGAAGGAACGGGGAAGCCTTTGGCTAGGAGTGAGACATTTTAGAATAACTAAATTTAAAAAAATGCAGTCCTTTTGATAGTAAAATAAGTAGGATAGTACGAAGAATAACTTTCAGTATTTGACTGCAGTACACAGAGTTAATCGATTGATGATCATTTCTGCCGAAAGATGTCCACAGCTAGACATACCCCAAGTGTCGCCACATTGACCAGTCCCATGCGTCTCGCATCCAGCGGATTCCCACAACCTTCACCAGGTCATCGGTCCACCTAGTGAGAGGCCCTCCAACGCAACGTCTTTCGTTTCGAGGTCGCCACTCCAGAACTTTCAGCCCCATCGGCTATCCATTCTGCAACCAATGAGCCCACTGCCACTTAAGTTTGACAATTCTACGGGTTATGTCGGTCGGGTAACCTAACAAAGGTTGGTATTCCTTGTAGTTCTTTCCTAGTGGTTCCTTGCGGATTTTACTATTGGTAGAATTTAGAAGAGATCAAGAGATAAGTGAAGAATTCTGAAAAAAACAAGCAAATTTACCTTGAGGTTATTGAATTGTTAGGTTTTAAAACTAGTTCACTAGTGAATTACTTGCGTGTGCGATAAGGAATATGGAAACGTGTGATTGCAGTTGAAAATGTAAAGTTATGAGGAAAGTTGTTATTATCTATATGAATATGGCTGTCTCTAATAGGTACGCTTTTCATTTTGTCTTTCAGCTCGTTAGGAGAAAACGTATATCTGCTGAAAAGAGATTACACTGGATGTAATTAATCATTATAATAAGTTAAAGTTATGGGGACGTAGGAGGTGGACAAGGGTCGTTAGTTTGCGCCATGGGATAAATAATTAAGTTAAAACACTTTTTTTGCGTGTGACTATAAGAGTGATGAATATAAATGTTTGATGGATGGAGGGGGAGAGGAAGACCAAGGAAATGATGGATGAATTGTGTGAGGAGTGATATGAAAGATAAAAGAGTAAATGATTGTGTGACGGTTGACAGGGGAGAATGGAAGAAAAAAACCGGCCAAGTGCGAGTCGGACTCGCACACGAAGGGTTCCGTACCATTGACTATTAGTTGTTACAGCGGCAACACAAATACATCATCTGTGAAAATTTCAACTGTCTAGCTGTCACGGTTCATGAGATACAGCCTGGTGACAGACAGACGGACAGACGGACAGACAGACGGACAGACAGCGAAGTCTTAGTAATAGGGTTCTGTTTTTACCCTTTGGGTACGGAACCCTAAAAAACGTGTTGCACCGACCACAAGTAACATGGGATAATAGCAGGAAGATGACGATGACTATTTTTAAAATAAAACATGGAACTAACATATTTATCATTATGTTATATAAAGGAATATTTTTTTAATTTTTTTATTTATCACACACGTTTTCTTTGCCATTACAGATAAAATCTAATGCGACAAAGTAACTTAGAAATATGCTTAAAAATATAAGCTTAACTATACCTTACACGCTACACAGTAACTGGCCTTTGTGAACTCACTCAGTGTACAGGTGAATAAGTCTATGGTGTCCGCCAGGGTCAGGGTCGGCTTGAATTTATGCTTTTGCGGTTGCACAACGACATGCTTTGCTTGCGCTTTGCTTGGTAGTATAGATGCAGGCCTACCTTACTGCCTCCTTCAGATGCGGTAAGGTGGCGGGGTCTTGAGGGAGAGCGCTACAGTCGCGTAGATCCTCAAGGCAAGTCTGGTGCGTTCTCCTTCACGTGGTTGCCACCCTGTTCTTGGTCTAATTCAATAAACCTAACCATGACCCTCCGTGACCGAGTGGGCGTGGGCTCGGCCGCCACTAAACCCAGCTGGCGCTGAGTAGGTAAAATAGGTCACCTGCGCTAGGACCTGCGCAGTTGAGCGCCGTAAGCGGGGATGAAGGAGTCCTGGAGGGTTGAGCCGAGCGGCGCTGGCGGTAATGCGTCCGTGAAGCAACACGCCCTCTTTGGTCTGGATTTCAAGCGAAACGGTGGCCCTACCCAATAGCCAAGGGTAGGGAAATGGTCATAGTGTCCCGTCAGAGGGTCACGGCGAGGGGTGGGAGGTCCGCGGAGGTCGTCCTCGGATGGCCAAAGCGGTTGGTGAAGGTCATGCTGAAGGTGCAAGTGAAGGATTGATTAGTCGTCAACCAGATCAAGCACCCGATGTCGCACTGTAAGCCAGCCTCACGCCCCTATATCTCGAAGGTACTCCTAACGGTTGAGCTAGTTTGTAGCGAGACGTTCCCAGGTGCGGGCTCCAAGGAGGGTGGGAAGCCGGAGAGATGAAATATTTACACTAAACTATGGATACCCAAAAACCAAAAGACACCACACATACACCACACACACACACAACAACCACACAAACACACACACCTAAAACACACTCACACGCACACACTGCACACATACACACCGGAGAGGAGGCGATAGCCAATGATTCTCCCAAGAGGGGTGCTTGCAGCACCTCTCTAGCCCCCGGACGCTCCGCTGCTACCGCAGCGAGCTCCAGTGCGGGTACAGGTCCGGCAGTGGCGGGAACCGCTGCCAGGTCCAAATCTAAGTCCCGTAATAAACGGAGGAAGAAGGGCTGCTCGGGACCAGTACCGCTCCTCCCTCTTTTTCAGGTGTGGAGCCCGCCACGAAGGTTAATTCCTCTGGCTGGGCTCCCCTCATACATCCTCCCCCGCCTACTGCTCCCCCCCCGGGCGACGCGTTCGCGCTCACCTGGCAGGTGCAGAGGGGCAGGCACAAAGGCAGGAAGGAGGATACGAAACGTCACTGCGCTGCACCTTCAGTGCAGAATGCCCCGGCCCCCTCGACGGACAACCCGAAGAGGAAGAACAGGCCGTCCCAGAGGCAGCGGCAGACACTGTGGAAGGGTAAGACTCCACAATCTAAACAGGCTAACGCCGCTGGTCGGGTAGAACCGTCTAGCGGCAATGTCAACTTCTCCGCAGGCAAGCGGTCGCAAGCCGAGGCCGGCACCAGCCGACCGGGACCTAGCCAACCAGCAGCCGGCGGAGCGAGTGGACCAGCCACGTCACAGCGACCTGTTCAGAGGGATCAGGCCGCGGCCAAGCGAGCTCTCAACGAGACCTTAACACCTCGAGGAGAGCGCAAGCGGCCGCGTCTTGATAAATCTAAACGGGACGCTAACAGAAGCTACTACGCTAACAGAGGCACTCCGCCCACAACACCAGGGAAACAACCATGGTGGGGAGCGGATCTGGAACGCAAGCGCGGGAAGGTAAGGTCAGCCCTAAACAGAGCCATGAACACCTGTGCTGATAAGGATTGGGACGCGTACTACGCGGCCAAAAAATACTACAAAAAATGCATCAGGTTCAGGAGCACCACTGGGTGGCGAAAATACTGTGGCAGCATCGAATCCTGCCAACAAGCAAACAGGGTAAGGAAGATCCTGGCCCAGCAGAACACGACTGGGCCCGCTGTTCTCCGCAAACCTGACAACACACTTACCACCTCGCCAGAAGAGGCGATGCGCGTCCTTATTGAAACTCACTTCCCAGGCTGCGCTTTAACACAGGCCATCGACTGGACAGAGGTAACCCAAACACCGTCAGAAAACGACTGGCGCTATGCACACAAAGTCATCACGCTGGAAAAACTCCAGTGGGCGATCCGGTGCTTCCATCCTTTCAAGGCAGCTGGTCCGGACGGAATCTTTCCTGCCTTACTGCAGTGGGGCGGGACCTCTGTCGTGAACAGACTGGTACCCATAATGAGAGCGTGTTTGGCATTCAGATACGTTCCAAAAGGATGGAGGGAAGTGAAAGTCATATTCATTCCTAAGCCAGGTAAGAGTGACTATACCAACGCCAAACACCACCGAGCAATCAGCCTAACCTCCTTTCTCCTTAAAACCATGGAGAAAATGTGCGAAAGAGAGCTGAGGGACGGCGTTTTAAAAACTATCCCACTACATACTAACCAACACGCATACAGCTCGGGTAAGTCCACGGAATCCGCCCTCCATTTAGTGGTCGGCCGGATAGAAGAGGCGATTCATCAGAAGGGCACTTGCCTGGGCACTTTCATAGACATCGAGGGAGCATTCGATAAAACAAACTTTTCCAGCATAAACACCGCGCTCTCTCGTCACGGAGCAGAACAGGTACTGATAGACTGGATTACTAACATGCTAAGTAAACGAGTGGTTCGACTTGAAGGGGAGCAGCAGATGGCCATGATAGCCAGAGGCTGCCCCCAAGGTGGCGTACTATCCCCGCTCCTTTGGAATCTGGTTATAAATGACCTCATTACGAAACTCAACGCGAACCATTTCTACACAATAGGGTATGCCGACGACCTCGCTATCCTCATTTCGGGGAAAGTGACGGGGACAATCTGCGACCTCACTCAACAGGCACTACGCACCGTTGAACGATGGTGCAGAGAGTTTGATCTCTCAGTGAACCCCACGAAAACTGAACTAGTCATGTTTACCCAAAAACGAACACTAGGCCCTTATCGCCTACCCAAACTCTTTGATACAGAACTCCAGTTAGCTAATGAGGTCAAGTATCTGGGAGTCATCCTAGACAGCAAGTTAAACTGGAGCAGCCACTTAGACAATAAAATAAACAGGGCCTGCATTACCTTCTGGCAATGCAGGAGGATGATAGGTAAGAAGTGGGGCTTATCTCCTAAAATTATACTTTGGTTATACAGCGCGGTGATCCGACCTATGATCACGTATGGGGCAGTGGTCTGGTGGCCCCACACCAAACTAACTACAGCCTCCATCAAACTGCAACGCTTGCAAAGGCATGCCTGCATGGCAATCACAGGCTGCATGAGGACTACTCCGACTGCGGCTCTTGAAGCCATGTTGGGGCTGCCACCGCTACATCTGTTCATACAGCAGGAAGCGACAATGACGGCGGTACGCCTCAAAACACTTCAAATCTGGGGTAAGAGAGAAACACAGCACACCGCGGTACTGGAGGGATTCTACAACGACTTCCCCCTGGCGAAAGCAACAAACGATCGGATACCAAAACAATTCGTATTCGATAAAAAATATAAAATCCAGCTCCATGAGGATCACCGCTGCGAGGGATTAAATCCTGCGGAACTGCGGATCTTCACGGATGGATCTGAAACAGGTACTGGCACTGGTGCTGGAGTCTTCTCGGAGGATCTCAACATCCACATAGCCAAACCTCTGGGGGCCCACAACACGGTATTTCAGGCAGAATTCATGGGCATTTCCCTGGCGGCATCTGCCATCTTAGCCAGGAAGGTTGTGGACCACTCAATTCGTATACTCTCAGACAGCATGGCTGTACTGCTAGCACTGAATAACCACACAGTAAACTCTGGGTTAATACACGAGTGTCACCAACGCCTGAACCAGGTTGGTAATCTCAATAATATAACTATCCAATGGATCAAAGGACACAGCGATTCCCGTGGCAATGATGCGGCGGACGAACTCGCTAGAAGGGGATCGAGCACGGCAGCGGTGGGACCCGAACCTATCGTACCACTCCCTTTCGGATACCTACGTACACTGGTAAGGAAACGAACTAGCGAACAACACCACAAGCTGTGGCTGGACTACGGCGAGTGTAGGCAGGCCAAGGAAGCACTTCCTGCTATCAATGGCCGCTTCACCAAACGCGCGCTGCGGTTGACCAAACCACAGCTGCGCACAGTTACAGCCGCCGTTACCGGACACGGCTCTTTTAATAAACACCTCTTTGTCTTAGGAGTCACAGACAGCCCCCTGTGCCGTGCCTGCATGGAGGAGGACGAGACAGCAGCCCACGTGCTTCTGCACTGCCCAGTGGTTGCAACATACAGGGCAAAGTACTTTGGTAACCCAGGTACTCTCCGCGAGATAGTCAGCAACATTGGGGCGTTGCTGGCGTTTCTCGGGGAATTGGGATGGATAGAATAGTTTCCCATCCGCACGCAAAATACGCGCTTCGACGTGGAGTTGCGGACACCAGCCCGTTATACAATACAATACAATACAATGGTGTCCGCCATCGTGTTGAGAGTGCGCAGCGCGCGAGTCAGCGGTGCGCGCCCCAGCAGGTTAGTGCGCGCACTCGGCACCGCCAGCAGCCACGCGCCACGTACCTATGCGGTAAATTAAACCCTATTTCTGATAGTACACCTGAGTTTTGGATACTACCTCTTAAAACTTTAAAAAGATACGTTTCCAGTGCCAGTTATAAGTATCATTCCAGCAGCTGCGCCCGCGAGGAGGATGCAGTCTATGAAGATAGATTAAGCTAGATTTTTATTGCGATAGTTCGGTACCACGGTACCGAACTATCGCAATAAAAATCTATCTTATTTTATAATGCAGGTCATCTACCTAGGTCCTAGGTATATGCCTCATTAAATCCAAATTCCTGTGAAAGTGTTTTAGTCTGCTCCAGTTAAGCAGGAATTAAAGGTCATTGCTCTTTCCTTAATTTCTCTGCGTAGGTACCCCGACAATACATTATGAATCGTTTTTTTATATTAGAAAAGTCAAGGATCACGATAAAGGTAGTTTCGGGACAAGTTTATGTCATTATTTCTGTTTTCGGAATTATGTATTTGAATAAATGTATGCGGGTTAATGACCTTTATTTCCTACTTATCTGGCGCAGACTACAGACCGACAAACAGAATTACTTTTGCGTTATTACTGCTCGCGTGAAATTCGGTAACTATCCTACGGGATCATACTACTGGGATAAAAAGTATCCTATGTATTAAATAGAAGAAACCGTGTGGTATCCGGCAGAGTAGAATAGAACCAACACATTACACTCACGGGTGTCGTATAAGGCGACTAATGTCTGAGGCAGAACACCTTGCACCTCCGTAGACCAGGGAATGGGCAGCAGCGTTTTCTGTTAGTCTTTCATCACTGCAATCTCCAATCCGCCTGCCAAGCGTGGAGATTACGGCAAATTCCTCCCATCATGGGAGAGGCTTATGTCCAACAGTGGACGTTATGGGCTGTTGTTGTTGTTGTTGTATGTATTAAATCAGGTTATAAAATATATGTGTGCAAAACGTCATCCAAATCTGTTCAGGAGTTTTTGCGTGAAAGAGTTACAAACATCCGTCCATACTCGGAAACTTTTGCATTTATATTAGTAAAATATTAGTAAAATTTATTTTAAGTACCAAAGATTAATTATTGTCTTCCAACTACCATTTCCAGTTATCAATTAACAACAAACAAACTATCTGAAACTAATATAAATAAAATACCGGTTTAATACCCGCATAAATTGTGCAACAATGGCCATAAAACTCGGTAACGACCAACAAATAAATCATTAAGACGGATTAAGTGCTATAAATTGTTATCAGGCAGACTTTATTAGTGGTAGCTTTGGGTCATTCTTCGGATTCAGTGGCTTTATTTGACAAATAATGTAAAATAACTTGTTAACATAACATAACATTTATTTCATCTCCATCATTTCAGCCGAAAGACGTCTACGCTGGAAGTAGGCCTCCCTTAAGTGACGCCACATTGACCGGTCCCGTGCGACTCGCATCCACGGATTCCCGCAACCTTCACCAGGTCATCGGTCCACCTAGTGGGAGGCATTCCAACGCAATGTCTTCCGGTTCCTTACAGAATCACATTATTATGGTAAAAATAAAATTTATGTTAGTGTTAGTAAAATATTATATAACCTTCAAACCATTTTAAAATTACTTCATATTTTCGTGTATACCAAATTAATATTATAAATGCTAAAGTAAGTTTGTTTATTTGTTTCTTACCTTTTCACGCCTACACCATTGGACCGATCATGTTGAAATTTTGCATATACGTTGTCAGTCTGGTGTACAGAAGAGAACATAACCTTTCATACCGAAAAAAAGTACTACCGCTAGTACCTAGCTTGTACCGAATATCGTTTAATTTTAAATTTTCTCGATTATGCTAGAACAAACACCTTAAGTAATTCTTCTTTCTTGTATCTGTCTGCTAGGGTGCGCCAAAGTTCACCTAAATTTTCAACTCCGATAATTGGAAATCCGAAAATGTTCTTCCTAACATTTTTCATCCTAACAATCACAATTCCTAACAACTCTGTCTCTAATGTTCATAATTCCGAAGCATTCAACTTCATAATGTCAGTAGCAATAAACATCTATTATACTATTATTTGTTTTCCTATATTTTCTCAACATAGCCATCTTTTACACTATTATTCAAAGTCATATCTTTTTTTGTTTAGATTTCTTTTTATTCATAATAATCAGTATTATATACTTACATTAATTTTGCGTAACTTTATTTACACATGTAAGAATAATAGTACCATACAAAATAATAAGGGGGAAAATATAATGACCACCAAAATTAACTTTGTGACCACTAACATCTATCACCTAAAATATCAATTGATCACCAAATTTAGTAAATTGAGCACCAAATCGTAATGAGGTGGTTGATGACAAACTAGTTTTGCCTAGGCAGACTTGGGGCACCCCGACACGGATAGATTAGGTTAGAAGGGTATGGCGGGGTCGAATGAGCGAGCGAAGCGAGCGAATAGACCCCGCCATACCCTTCGTGGTTATTTTTTTATAAACCATTCAGAAGTAGGAGCCCCGCGAAGCAGGGCTCCGTCGACTGGGTCTCCCTCGACTTGGATGCAAGAGCATAACAGTTCAATTTCTGGTGGTCAAAAAAATCTGCCGGGGTTGCGGGACTGTTCGAAAGAGATACCGTGGCCCCGGAACACAAAGGGCGATGAAGGAACATGGATGGGTTTTAGTCAGTAAAAGTCTGACACTCCCTCCTGCTCCGCCCAGAGCGGGAGGAGTTATTTGATGTTTTCCCATCCGAAAAAAAAAAAAAAAAAATGGTGGTCAAAAATAAATTTTTGGTTCTAATTTCACGATAAAATGGGATTAATTTTGGTGATCATTTACTGATTTTGGCAACCAAAAGTGATTTTTTGCCGTTACATTTTGCTAAATCTGGTGGTTTGTAGTTAATACATGCTTTCATATATATTTATAGCGGTGTGTACCTGCAAATATATCCATAGGTTAGGTTAGAACTGTGACCAGCTACCTCGAAATTGGTCGCGAAATTTTTCCAAGTATTTTTTTCATAGTGCCCCCAAGACGACACTGACCTGAATTTCATTCACTTAAGACAAAAATCAGTGAAACGACCTTTAATCATTCTAAACAGTTGGTTTTTTAGACATAATTATCTCAGGTAGGTTTATTTATAGTAATAAGTACGTTATGTAAAGCATACCCCAAATAATAATCATACCCTCAAATTAAAACTATAAATATAATCTTCTACCCACATATATTTTTTATTACAATTGGTAAAAGTTTATTTCTGAGGATGAGTGAAAATATTATGGTAATCCATAATATTTTCACTCATACTCAGAAAGAAACTTTGACAACCCGAAACATAATTATATGTTTAGGGATAAAAGCGTTATGATAAAAAACAGTAGGAGTTTAAATATATTCACATTAATGATATTATTAATTACAATTTTCGGAAACATGAGTGTTATGAACATCGCCGGTAGCACTATAAATAGTATGAATGAAAACTTTAGGATGAAAAATTTTAGGAAGAGTGATCATTCGGATTACAAATCATTAGGAAGAACAATTTCGGGTAAAGAACTTTAGGTGAGCCAATATGGACCCGTCTGCTACCCCTCGAACTGGTGCTAATACCACTTTATCAGCAATCAACACGTCTAACCGGCTTTCAGCGACTGCTAGTTTTAATATTACTAGCCATTATGACATTAACAGCTATCGAACGCAGTTTAGATGTGAAATGTACCCATAGACAGACATCTGTAAAATTTTGCTCTTTCAGTTGTGTTGGTCAGATCTGATATCTCAATCTCACTTCGTATTAAATCCAACTCGTGAAATGTCACTAACATGGTAAGATTTGCAAATCAATCAGCCAAGTTTACAATAGGCCAGTCCTGTAATTATAACAACAGCAATCTAATGAGCAAACTATACGGCAGGATACGTTAGATGAAAAAAAAAACAGAATTGTTTACCGCTTTTGTGTCCAGCCTTAAAAGCTTAACCCTAACGTAAGCGTTTCTGCTTCAAACGTCATCAGCGATTTTCCATCAATGTACTCCAATCCTAAAGTCGCAGCGAGATTGCGAAGTACTTTGCATGCAGGTGTTACTGCGACGGAAACGTACCTACAACGTTTTAAAATTGAATTTCGAAGCGAATTCCGAGGCGCTTGCATTTTTTTGACTATTCATAAGTAGAACGCTTTTTTTTTAATGATCCATTTGTTAGTGACGGGAAACTTTCTGGAACTTTTTTGCTTTTTAACTGTTTTTAGTGATGGCAACTTTGATGTTGAAGTTTGTAGACTGCTTTGTGTGTTAAATTTTAGGGAATGGTTAACTTTTGGAATGTTATGTAGTAACTTTTAAGTGGTGTGGGTGTCGTGCCTGCTAAATAACTTGGTTACAACCCGCTTGCCCTGTTTCGGAACTTAAGATTTATAGAAAACGGGGTTGCATTTAGAAATAAGTTGACCAGTGCCAATAGGTAGCTAGAGTAGAATCTAGAAAAACTTATGGGTTTAAATTTTACTGCTAAAATAAATGCGAAACTTTGACGTTTGTTACTCTTTTGATGAAACCTCACAGTAACATAGTTTATACATCAGAATAACTTATGCTATAATTTATAATGATATTGTGAAACTTAGTGAATTTACGCGGTTGAAACTGCGGGCGGAAGCTAGTTCTAATTAGTTTTATTAGCCATTAATGTAGCATTAATGTGTACATTAATTAATTCCATATCTTTTGAGGCACTCTGGTCGTGTACCACCATAAACCAACCGTCGTAAATATTCCATTTCATTTAAATTTTCTTTCTTTTTCAGCTACTTTTACTCTGGTCTACACTGTGCTGTTCATAACTTACTACCTACATAGTCAAGACCACAATACAAAAAATCACTTATAACCACCGTTAATCATCAAACAGTAAGTATTTTCAAAAATGTATGTATTATACATGCAACGAAATACAAAATAGCAATTTGGAACGAATTTTATGCGCGAACACTTAATTTTGGAGAGAGAAACATGATTTATAATGTTAAATTATACGCTCATGTAACAACGATTAGGCAGCGCCAGCGTTTTATGGGATATTATGTGTTATCCCCTAAGGTTTATGTTAAATTAGGTAGGAACATGGAAACCTGCAGTTATACCGCCCATTAAAGTACGGTAGCATTTACAGAGGTTTGTCTAATTGTGGACAACAAGCAGCTATTGTTTTGATAATTCCGGTATTTTTGTGAGCTGGACGCGGCCTGAACTAACTTTTGTGTCTAAATAATTATACAACCTCCACCAGGTCACCGGTCCAGCTAGGGAGGCCTTCCAACGCAACGACTTCCGGTTCGCGGTGAAGGTTGTGGGAATCCTCCGGATGCGAGTCGCACGGGACCGGTCAATGTGGTGACACTTGGGGGAGGCTTATGTCCAGCAGTGGAAGTTTTTCGGCTGTAATGATGATGAATTATAAAAAATCGCTTTTAATTACTTACACCATCAATATGGTAATTTTAAACTTTTTTAAGGCTCATTCTTTTTACTTTCCTTTTATCCAACATCCCTTTTATACTAATAACGTCAACATGACACATTTTGTAAAAAATAAATAAAAAAATCCTATCAAACGTTTTGCATGAGCGACGGATTTAAACTCTGTTCAAAAATTCGAAGTTCATTGAACTTATTGTTGACTCAGTTTACACACTGTTAAATAAGTGATCGAGTAAGTATGCATAACTAATCATTTACAGGTTTTTACAGTTCTCCCAGTAAAAGTATGCGCTTCGCTTCAATTATCGTCTATCGTCGGAAATACGAATGAGATTTCGTATTTCCGACGAGAGCTATTATTACATCCCTGAAGTCTTGTGCTTTCCTAAATAGCAGTACCGTAGACAGAAAATTACAAATAAAAACAAACTCAAACTCTGTGCAATTGCAAAAAACTTATGATTGACAGAGTATTCGGTGTGACTAGAGTGCCTTCAGAGAATGGCTTCATACAAACACATTTTGTTGTTATAAGTTCACCACTATAATACGGAAACAAGAATATTACCGAAGCGCAAACCTTTTTTGGTTGAACTGTATTTTATTTATGGTTTAATCGTGCTCTCTCGGCACTTTTTTTTGCATTCAATAAAACCTTTTTTATGAAATCGATCCCGTCCTTTTTTGATCGGACATAAATATTATAAGGGTCGAAGCGGGGTCACACTCATGGGGTTTTGGGTTTATTGACTGATCAAAATGTTGTTAAAATGCAATAAAAATGCTGAAATTTTATTTCTTTCTTAAATCGATGAGTCAACTTGTCGGGTTTTATTGCATTTTGCGATGTTTCTAATAATTCATAGCATTGTTAAAAGCTTTATTTCTCGTTTCAACTATAAAAAGATGAATCATCACCTTTTTCCTAATTTATTACTAAATACACCCATCTCCCAGTCACAAAATACACCCATCTCCTCACACAGTCACATACACACACTCACACAATGCATTTATGTAAGTCATACGATTTCCAGACACACATACAGACTCCACCACACAGTCAGTTTATACTTTTTTTTTACTTTTTAAATGTCAGTTTTTTTTTTAATTTTTTCGACTTTTGTTATATTATTATCTTTCTAAAACACTACTTAATAATATACTCTCGAATAATATCAGCTTACCAGCTTTCAATTTCCATAAGGTATAATATAGTGTCCAAGTGGCAGTAGAACACTGACTCCTAAGTCACAGGTTTTCCTAGTTTAGGAGTCAGGGTTTCAGCTGTTTGGGATTGGGGTGAGATAAAGATAAACTAAGATTGAAGATAATCAAGATAACTATATTTTAGTACTTAATACAAATGGGATAACTATTAAAACTAATGAGGTGAAGGAGATGAGATTGAGTCGCGCCCGATACGCTTTCCGTGACGTACTGACTGTTTTTACATAAAATATTGAAGGCATGGAGCGCGGTGTCGCGATTACGCTGACATGTTCATTATTGTTCGGTGATTGACCCGAACATGCTCCCGAGGGAGAAAAGATGAGGTTAGTAAGGGGGTATAGTTAAATGGGTCATGAAATTAATATTAACAAGGTGAAAACAATGTTCAACTTATATTAAAATAGAAATGTAGGGTTAGTAATGTTAAAAGATGAGATGAGAGTAACATTACAAATTAAAAAGAATCGCTACAGTGCAAATCAGGAAGAGAAAACACGCGAAAGATCGGTGAAGAACCTCTATCTTCCTTTTTTTGTAAGCACTCACTCGATAGCGCTAGTCGCTTAGGATCACTTTTCACTGATTTACTACTAGATTGCCCATTTTCCCTAATTTCACTACACTCAATCACAACACTTTCTGTAACGGTGTGTCGAGGTGGCAACGCAGTCGCCGCCGCTGCTGTCGTCGACCGCTCTACTGTAGAAGTGGAGCGTTTTCCCTTACGTTGCTTTTTCCACCAACGTTTAAAACAGTAAGCTGCCACCAAAAGCAAGATTCCCGATATGATGGAATATATAGCCGTATATTGGTGGATGTCGTGGTAGGAGATATTGGTGCTCAAAGGTTCACTGTGCTTCATGATCTCAAGACTTCTCTTAATAGCTTCAAATTGCCTGAGGTTCTCTGAGTTATTGGGATTAAGCTCATATGAGATTTCTGGCATCGTGATATTTATTAAATGATTGATTGGTGATATTTCTGGCGAGATAATCTTTGTCGTCGTGCTAATCTTACTAGACAATCTTTTGTTTGAATACACCATAAAATCTTCTGTTTTTATTAAACAGCCTTCCCCAACACGCAACAGACCAGCACCTGATAGCCTAACTGCCTTAACTTGATTTTCACACAGAAGTTTGACGTTGCATTCATTACAGCATAAATAATAATATTTGTTTTCCGATGTTAGCTCTCTCCAGTCATTCTTGCACGAGGTAGTTTTAGTTTTACAAGTTCTTGTGCCTGGGATAGTCTCACAAAGGCTATAATCATCTTTCATGTGGTGAATAGGCCTTCTGATATGACACAGAATAGTCACAGGGTTTTGTAATACGCATGACTGTAGATCCGTGTCTGTGATAGTTAAAAACGAATCTTTTCTCATGTTGATGGCTGCTAACTCAGAGATAGTTTCGATCTTCATCATCATGTTATCTTTCACAATGCGTGGAACCGGGATAAGATTAAATACCTCATAAAGATCCCTTTCAATCAGGGGTATTTTTATTTCTATAATTAGGTATTTGCCCGAGTATTTGGCTCTTACTTTGAGCAAGCCGTAAAGATCTTTAAGATTAAAGTTGTCGACAGGAACTACCAAGTCTCCAGATATTTGTGCTGATATTATGCTTAGCTCTGATCTGAGTTGCTTCGGGGATATCAAATGAAAATCTAATTTTCCACTATAAATATCAGTTACTGTATCCAAAATAGAGTCCTGGATTCGTCGAAGGGTATACATCAAGTTGTTGGCAGTGAAAGCCGAGGTTATGAAGTCTGTGATGAGAGTTATGTTTTGCACTTGCTGAGAGAGATTTTTATAAGAATCTTGGAGATAATTAAGCTTTTGATTTATTATTTTGTGGTGTTTGTTTATAGTATTCTCCATCCTTTTCATGAGATTAAATTCAGCTTCTACGACCGACGTTTGGTTTTTCCAGAGGTTGTATAAATGGTTTTCATTATGCTTTAAAAGGTCAATATCCCTCTCATACTTTTCTGCAAATCGTTGGTCCAACACTCCGAATAAACTATTTGCAACGTAGCCTACTCCGTCTATCAAGCTGCGTCGCCGACGTTTCTTATTAGTCATATACGAGTCATTTATCATAACAATATTATCGTAATGTTTAATTTCTTCGAACTCGTGCTCGAGTTGTAACATGATGCCATCGCAAGGTGTTTGTGTTCTAATCGTAGAGCATAAGGTTTCAAGGTACTTGATATACTTTAATAATGCCGCCGTTCCTTCTTGATAAGGTTTTGTGTCATAATAGACTATTAACTGCCAATCATCTCTAACTAAATGCATATTCGATATTTTATCGAAGTAGACACTATTATTTGTCAGCAGGGTGGAGTTGTAGGATGCTTGAGCGGTGTTTATTAGTGCCAGCAAGAATAATGTCAAAGATAAAACCATAGCTGAGAATGAGATGGGACGTTTTTTCTTTGCCCCTGGCAATTTATTGTCAATTTTTGGGGCACTTGGCTCTTGATCATTTTTATTTGTTGGCAGTAGGGACAGTTTTACAACTGGGCGTTTTAAGGGCCCGTTTTTGGTTTTAAGTGTGACGACCCTTACGTGTCCGTCACTTCCAGGATGTAGCGCTACTACGCGACCTAGACTCCATTTTCCTGGCGGAAGGTTATCGTCCTTTATAATAACGATGTCGTTAAGATTGAGATCTTTTTGACGCTGTCGCCATTTGGACCTCGTAGAAAGCTGTGAGAGGTAGTCAGTCTTCCACTTATCCCATATATCTTGATAGATTTTCTGCGTCAAGTGCCACCGTGTTCTGAGATCATGCTCTGTTTTGAAAATCGTTAAGTTCGGGCCGCTTGCTAAGAAGTGAGCCGGGGTCAAGAAGTCCAGATCCTCTGGATCTTCTGTCAGAGGGCACAGTGGTCTGGAGTTCAAACAAGCCTCGAGTTGGGATAGTAGGGTATTATATTTCTCGTAGGTTAATTTTTGCTCTCCCACAACACGCTTCAAATGATGTTTTAGGCTCTTCACTGCAGCTTCCCAGAGTCCACCAGCAGATGGCCACGATGGGGCGTTAAAATGCCACTCAATATTCATTTCAGAGATTGTCGATGTTACTTCTTGGTCAGACAAAATGTGGGAGATTTCGGCAAACTCTTGTTTTAAAATTTTGTTGGCTCCTATGAAGTTGGTTCCCTGATCACTGTAGATGTGCCCAGGAACTCCTCTTCTAGCGGACATTCGTCGAAGCGCGGCAATAAATGCTGACGCTGTGAGATCTGAGACGATTTCTAAATGTATGGCTTTAGTTACCATACAAACAAAAACTGCGACATATCCTTTACAGGTTTTAATGCCACGACCTTTGTTTGCCTTAATAAGGATGTGTCCGGTATAATCTATTCCAGTGTGGTAAAAAGGTCGGTTAGAAATCAATCGTGCTGGAGGTAGGTCACCCATGATTTGATGTTGTGGTATGGGATTATTTCTTTTACATTTGACACACATTCTTAATCGTTTCTTTGTGACTCGGTTTCCTCCAAGAATCCAGTATTTTTGTCTTATAAATCCAGTAGTCATTTTGACTCCACCGTGAAATACAAGTTCGTGGGATTCATCTATGATAAAGTCAGCTAATTTCGATTGATTCGGGATTATGATGGGATGCTTCATTTCGGGATCAAGATTCGAATGTTTAAGTCTGCCACCGACACGGAGGATTTGATTAGTGTCTAGTATGGGATTGAGATTAAGAATTTGGCTTTTCTTATTCAGTGGTTCATTATTTTTCAGCCTCGATATTTCTTCGTCGAAATATTCGTTTTGAACGTGCTTAATTAACATTTCTCTTGCTGCCTTTATGTTTTGCAGAGTAAGAAAACATGTGCGTTTTTTCTTGTAAACAACAATGTCGATGAACTTGTTGATGTAGGCTAATATTCGAGTAACTTTCCTTAGCGTGCTATGTTTTGCTAATAGTTGATTAATTATTAAATTTTCGGGATTAACAATGACCGTATTTACTTCCTTGTTTTTTCTGAGTTCTTCGGTAGTAATACTCGTATAAATCGGCTTCTTGAGAGATTCTTTAGGCTTATATTGTGGTAACCAGTCGGGCCCTTGCCACCACAGCGAGAAATTGGCTAATTGAGCAGCAGGTAAACTGCGGCTTGCGCAATCTGCGGGGTTTTCTTTGGATTTTAAGTAACTCCATTTATCTTTCGGGATTGTTTCAGTAATAATCCTTACTCGATTCGCAACAAAAGGTTTCCATTTCTCCGGTTCGCCACTTAACCAACCTAGAACGGCCATTGAATCAATCCAACCATAAACATGCACCTTGTAACTCGATAGGGATAAGATGATTTTTCGCATAAGTTTTGATAACAAGAGAGCGCCGCAGAGTTCCAACCGCGGGATCGATTGTGGTTTTTTCAGCGGTATTACCTTTGATTTCCCTGCAATAAGGGTCACGTGGGTTTCATTTTCTCTCTGTACTTTACAATAGACGACGCAAGCGTATGCTTTTGTGCTAGCGTCGCAAAAGCCATGGAGTTCGATGATATCTTTTTCTTGAGTTTGAATCCAACGTGGTATTTTGAATTGAGATATGTGAGATAGATCGGCTTTAGTGGTATTCCACTCTAACGCGATTTCTTGAGGGACAGGGTGATCCCAACCCAGGTCTGATTTCCATATTTCTTGGAATAAGATCTTAAGTTTTATTGTGACTGGTGCTAGCCAGCCCAAAGGGTCAAAAATTTTAGATATTTGAGATAAAAATTGTCTTTTTGTAAGGATGTCTTGAGAGGTAAATTCAATAGGATGGAAGATAAATTGATCATTTTTTGGTTCCCACCGAAGACCTAAAGTTTTGGTTGACTCCGGTTGCTTAAAGTCAAAGTCTTCCTGTTGAGGTGCATCAGAACTATCTATTATTTCTGGCAAATTTGATCGCCATTTTCTGAGATTAAACCCGCCAGATTTGAGAAGGTTGATCATCTCTTCCTTAAGCTGTTTAGCTGCTCTCTCTGAATGTTCACCATGCATAAGATCGTCCATGTAAAATGAGTGTTCTAAGATGTCAGGAGCGCAACTTTGGGGATAATTTTTCCTTTCATCGATGGCCAGTTGCTTCAGAGTCATCATGGCCAAAAAAGGTGCGGCTTTTGTGCCATAGGTAACAGTCGCTAACTGGTACTCTTTTAAGGGTTGAGATTGATGGTTCCGCCAGATAATTTTCTGAAATTTCTGGTCATCGGGATGTAGCCAGATTTTGCGAAACATTTTTTCTATATCTGCTGTAAAAGCGTATCTAAATTGTCTCCATTTTAAGATAAGGCTCTGAAGGTCTTGTTGTAAATTGGGTCCTCGGCACATAAGATCATTGAGGCTGTATCCACTCGAGGTTTTTGCCGAGGCATTGAAGACAACTCGCAATTTGGTTGTTGATGACTCAGATCGCTGGACGCAATGGTGCGATAAGTAGCAGGCCGGCTGTTCGTGTGACGCAACGGGTGTCATATGTCCGAGCTCTAGGTATTCAGAAATAAACGTTTTATAGTCACGCGCCAGTACGGGTTGCTTACTTAATTTCCGCTCTATTTGGAAAAATTGAGCAATCGATTTTGTTTTCGACTCGCCTATGTTTTTCTCAAAATTTTCTTTGAAGGGTATTTTAACGACGTAGCTTCCGTCTTCTCGTCTGGAGGTTGAAGATTGGTAAAACTCGATGCATTTTTGATCTTCTTCTGATATCGCTGGAGATTCGTGTATGTCCTCCACTTCCCAAAATTGTTGTACCTCTTCGATATTATTTAGGATCACATTGCAATGGTATGTTCTGTAGTTGCCGCTTAAGATCCATCCCAACTGGGTTTGTTGGGCAATGGGCAACATACCTTCTGACCGACAGATACCGTCCATAAGGATAGTGGAATAGATATCTGCCCCAAATAGGATATCAATAGGCCTACTTTTGTAAAATTCGGGATCTGCTAGAGTTATTTGGTTAAGAGTAGGCCAGTCTGGCTTAGGTAAGGTACAGCTGGGTAAGTTATTTATGAGTCTATTCATTATATACACGTCCGTTTCAAAGGTAAAATCGCTAAGCAACGACGAACATTTGATGGTAATCATGCCCTTACAGTTGTTTTCCTTGTTTCCTATTCCAGAGATATAACCGTTACATTTTCGTCGCGGCAGTCTTAACAACTGAGCTGCGCTTTCCCTAATAATGGATGTCTGTGACCCTTGATCTAAAAGAACTCTCATTTTTTTATAAGATCCATCCGCTGCTTGTACGTTAATTATTGCTGTGGCTAGCAATATTTCTGAGGGTTCTTTAAGAAGCGATGCAACTGTATTACTTTCATGCTGCTGAGATGGCGATTTCATAATCGTGACTGCATTTGTGTCAGATCGACGTGACGTAAAACATTCATGCAAAATGGTATTGTGTTCTTTATTGCATTCTTTGCATCTTATTTCAGAAAGGCATTTTTTACCTTCGTGATAATGTAAACAGTTAATACAAAGGTTCAAGTTAGCAACAGCATTTTTACGTTCATAAGGTTGCAATTCCAATAATTTTTGACATGCATGAATTCGATGATCGTCGGAGTTGCAAATAGGGCATTGCTTACGCTGGTTAATTTTGCGTTTGGACTTTGACGATTGCGAAACTTGGTTTGTTGAATAATTCGTTTTAGGATTGTTATAATTTCGTTTATAATTGGAACCTTTAGAAAATGATGGTTTGTTATTGATGTTGGATTGAGATGGGGATGAATTCTGCGTAGAATTTTCAAGCTTCTTACGTGAAGTTTCCAGCATCATAAACTTAGTTTCCAAAAAATTAAGGAAATCTTCCAAGACGGGTAACTCTCGCGGAGATTTTAAGGCTTGTAGATAATCCTCGTATGTATCCGAGTCCAATTTTTGAGACAATATACATACCAGGAAAGGGTCCCAGGAAGACACATCGACTCCCAGATTCTTGATAGCATTCACGCTCTCGTACGTAGTGTCGTGAATGCGTTTTATATGATTTGATGATTGTTGCTGGTTTGTAGGGATATTCATGAGATTGTTAAGATAAGAAGTGAAGATCAGTCGTTTATTATTATAACGATGGTTCAGGATATTCCAGCATACAGGATAATTGTCGGAGCTTATTTGGAGATGTTGGATCAATTTTTCAGGTTCACCTTTGATTTTACTCTTTAGGAACTGCATCTTTTGTGCATTCGACAAAGAGGGGTTGTTGTGCACTGCTTCGGTAAAAAGATCTTTGAACGAAATCCACTTATTGTAGTTTCCCTCAAAGGTGTTTATCTCCATTTTAGGGGTTGATTTTTCAATATGTGCAACGGACCACATTTTCTTATTGATGTCTTTCTTGATTTTGTTATAATAATTCTCATAATGAGTAAATTGCTCTTCATACTCGGGGTTTGATCCGCCATACTCGTTGTCCAGCTCCCAATGAAGCGAGTCGATAGCTGCCCAACGAGATTGTATGGTCTTCAGGATGTCTTCAAACTCCCATTTGTCCGTGATGAGATCAAGGTTGATATTGGAAGATGTTCTCAAGAAAGCTTTAAAATTGGTAGCTTGCTTTTTAAACAGACCTTCGGCTTTACTCTCTTCTGGAGTAGAAGTTTTAGCAGCAGCGTGAGATGCGAGGTTGGAGGTTTGTGCTTCCGCAGTAGGTTTGAAAGTAGGAGGTTTCAATACAGGGGTTTGCGGTCTGTTTGCGAGAGGGTTATAGCTTTGAATAGTAGTTTTAATGTTGTTATATTTCTCCTTCATTTGATCGTATTGATTAGTACTGAAATATGTATGAGATTGATCACCAAAAGATATCAACGTCATGTGATTATTATGGAACTCTGTAAAGTATTGTTCCAAGGTAGCTAATCGACGACGTAGGTAGTCTGAGGTCTTGCGCTCTGCACCATCCTTCTTGAAATTGGTGAAGAGCCCGTCTACGGCTTCGATTAGTTGTTGTTGGGTTGCTAGAATGTCATCCATGTTCGACATTATAAAGGTAAAAAAGAGACCTTACTTGTACTGAAGGCTTCTTTGAGATCAAATGTCCTTGCGATGGCTGCAAGAACAAACCTGGAGTAACAGCGCGAAGAGATGACGCGATGCTTTCGTAAAACCAGGTTCAAACAGGATCAGCAGGATGGCTGTTTACCAGGGTCTGGTAATAAGTTCCAAGCGAGACACTAACACAGTTCAGGTAGTAGACACACGCGTGATGGTCCCGCTCCGATGGCTCGAAGGACCAATGTTTGGGATTGGGGTGAGATAAAGATAAACTAAGATTGAAGATAATCAAGATAACTATATTTTAGTACTTAATACAAATGGGATAACTATTAAAACTAATGAGGTGAAGGAGATGAGATTGAGTCGCGCCCGATACGCTTTCCGTGACGTACTGACTGTTTTTACATAAAATATTGAAGGCATGGAGCGCGGTGTCGCGATTACGCTGACATGTTCATTATTGTTCGGTGATTGACCCGAACACAGCTTTTGTACGCCTTAACTATTGTGAACTTTAGCTAGATATTAAGCATATTGTAAGGATTTGTATAAATAAAGTATTATTTTATATGTATTATATTATGTCTTCTTCTTCCATACTTCTCTGTTTTTCGTCATCTCATCAGACTCCTCTTTTCTTCCCATATCATCCTTTACACAGCCCATCCATCGTTTCGTTGGTCTTCACATTCATACTCAAAACTTTCCTTACAATATTTTCTTCATTTCTCCGCATCACATAACCACCACGATAACAAATTACCATACAACTTTTTAGTCACCAGCGCTACTTCTAAACGTCTTATTGTCATGTCATGTATTTTTTTAATTAATAGCTCAATTACTAGTCACAATTGGTGACCAGTATATGTAAGCACATGAGGTACTTAGATCAACTAGTACCTATATATTAGAATCTCAGGGAGTAAGGCCTATCGTCTGCAAGGTCCAAAAATAAAGTGGTAGACGCTTTATTCTGGACACACCTATAATGTTACCTCCTGTGATACGTACATTTTAAATACATGGGATCATTCCAATAGAATAATCTTAATTATTTTATTTAAAATAATTAAATTGTAACCCAGGGGGATCGGCGTTGAGGGCTGAAATACAGGCTCTGCCTAGTTCGGCCCCAAATGTTAATACTTTTGTGTACATTAAGTTTAGATTAAGCACTGTATTTGTAAAAAATGTACATATATTTGTGAAATAAATATTACTTATTACTTACTTATTCTACTTATAGTTTGCGCTTGGTTGCATTGTGTTCTATATAGCAGCATACGACGCTGACGTCAGCGGCGACCGACTGCCGTCTTTTCTTCTTGCTGACGTCACGACCGACCGTACGCGACCGACCGTCAGCGCGACAAGAATTTAGGCCTAAGAGCTTTTAACGCCATTTTATATCTATTGCTGTGATGGCTACTCAATTGACGATTTAGGTTCGTAATTCGTTACTTTTGCGTAGCGTCGTGTATGCCGAGTCTTATAAAACCGTTGGGCTGCTAGCGCAATTCCACTTTTATCGCAACTTTACATAATCATGTGCAATCGACTAATGTAAGTATCGTTGATAAACACCATCATACAAACCCGGATAGAGTCACTCGTTATCTGGCGACTGTGAATCTCGCGACTGGTCGCGAGTTGGCACCTTCCATATTTTATTTGTTTTGTTGTCGTCAACTCGCACTCACGTTATAAAGTACAGTCAAATGCAAACGGATTGAAACCAATATCTTTAAATAAGTAACTATTGCGTGTGTCATTTATAGCGGCGGAGGGAGAGAGGCTAGCGGCGGGGGAGAGGTGGGGTAAGGGTTTTTTTTTTAATAAAAAATTAATTCATTGGTCTTTGGTATTTCAAAAAAAAACTGTAATTTAATTTTTTATAAAGATTTTTATTTATTTTCTTTTTGGTCACAAAAAAAAAATGTTTCCAAAAAAAATATTTATAAAAAAAATATATAAAAAAAATAACAATACTACACTTATAATTTTACATTTTTTTTTCTTTCTTATATTATACGAGCACTGCTCGTTTAAAGGAATTATTAGATTTACACAATACAGTTTTTTCCCTCACATAGAGAGGAGGCCTGTGTCCCAGCAGTGGGAACATTAATAGGCTGATGATGATTACGTGGTTGGCTGTACATCTGACGTATTTTACGTAGGTGGCGCGAGTTGACGACAGCAAAATAAATAAAAATTGGAAGGTGCCATCTCGCGACCAGTCGCGAGATTCGCAGTCGCCAGATGACTAATGACTCCCCAGATATTATCTTCAACACGTTGCCTCACAACCTGTCTACTTGAAACAACATCTACAGACCATCATCAATTTTACGTACACATACATGCGACAAGACAGGGAACTGTGTTGAACATGAAAAATTACCTTACTACGACTAGCGTTCTATGATAATATACGAGCTAGAATATTTTGTATGCATCTTTACATACAAATAAATAAAATCGAAGTGTCTGTGTACGGTGCAACCACACATTCTGCAACTCAGCAATTTACGCCACATTCATCATTCATCATCATCATTTCAGCCGAAAGACGTCCACTGCTGGACATAGGACTTAGATATAACTAGTTTGTAGACGTCTTGGGTTTACCTGTTAAGTTTACAAATGTTTAATAATAAATAAATAAATAGGTCTGCCCCAAAGGGGGGTTTATGCCATAATCGCCACGCTTGGCAGGCGGGTTGGCGATCGCAGTACGGTTGTTACAAAAGCACAGAGAACGCTGCTGCCCATTCTCTGGTAAGTCCCTTAGTCGCCTCTTACGACACCCACGAGAAGATATGGGATGGTGCTATTCTTTACGTCCGACACCATACAGAACATTCATTTCAACTATAATAATCAGTTCAGTTCGCGTGGAGCTATCAAGTCAGCCAGGCGTTCTTGTTACAAGCCAACAAGGGCCGCGTCACTCACGTCATTTCCACACCATCAGTTCATTAAGCTCATTTTACTATAAGTACCTTTGGGACAATACAGTAGTGTTTCAGTACTTTACCTTCTTTTATTCCATTCACCTATCATCTAAAAGTAATGTCTGGTCTAGCAAGGGATCATACAGCCTGTTTGTAATATCAAAATAACAGATTTTTATTAAATGCATTTACACACACAGTTGCGCCTTCAGAATTGTAAAATAAAGGTCCTTCTGACTTACACAACGTTTTGACTTTGTTTCTATCAAATCTTACTTTGATCGACAAACAACTCAAATAAGTCTTCAGCATAAACCTTAAATATTCTAGAAACATGAAACGACTTCTAACGGACCGCTAAAATTCTCAAGTTACAAAGGATTTGTTACTGAAATGTTATTATTATAATAAGTGAAAGTTAGAAATTATACCTTTATATATACAAGTTGTTCAGGTCTTCATGATTCAGGTAGAGCTGGGCGACCAAATCGAATATTTAAAATTTAATTTTTTTCTGAACTATGAATGTAGAGATTTAAAATAACAAATGTTTTATAGCAACTTTTATTAGTTTTTATATACAAAATTATACTCTTTTTCGAGTCTTTTTTGTTTTGAAAGTATATCTTGTTTACTTAAAACGTTATTGCAATTTTAAAAGTATATGAATGCTCTCGTTTGTCATATTGACGGTGTTTGTGTCAATTATTTAAGTTACGCGGACGACATGGTGCTGCTGCGCACTTCAGTCGGCGGTATAAGGACGTTGTTGGCCACTTGTGAGCGCTACGTGGTGGAGCATGGCTTATCGTACAATGTTCAGAAGAGTCAATACATTGTTTTTGAGGCGGGGACCAAGTACCATCTTGATGTGCCTCCCATACGGCTAAGCGGTGTTTCTCTTGAGCGAGTGGAACAATTTAAATACTTAGGTCACTTGGTCACCACTGACCTTAAGGATAATGCTGACATTGATAGGGAACGGAGGGCTCTGTCCGTACGCGCGAATATGATAGCCCGCAGGTTTGCTCGTTGTACTGCGGACGTAAAGGTGACGCTCTTTAGAGCATTCTGTACCACCTTCTACACTTGCAGCTTGTGGGAGAATTATTCGTTAGCGTCGTATGGAGCCCTTCGTGTTCAATTGAATAATGCGTTCCGGAAACTGATGGGATTGCCATGGCGTTGCATTGCGTCGGGGATGTTTGCGGCGGCGCGTGTAGATTGTTTTTACGCAATAATGCGGAAGCGCGCAGCATCAATAGTGGCTCGCGTCATGGTCAGCCTTAACAGGGTTCTGAGAATGATTGCTGGGCTGGCCTTATGTGGTTCGCTGCTGTCAGTTACATGTGCCACCGTATCGTGTTGTTTTCTAACACTTAGTTTTTAAGGAATATGTTACTAACCCTATATGAGCCTCCGCTCGAATTAAAGTTTTTGAATTTGAATTAGAAAAGTCTCATACTAATTTTTGCAGGCCAGTGTAGTTATGAAGACATCGTGGGTCAAAGTTCCAACTTCTTCACAAGTATTTTTTTTAACGTTATAACTTTACTTTAAATACCTACCTCTGCGGCCCCAGTACTATTTAATTCATCCATCAGCACAATATTTTGCGTGCGTTACATCGAGTCCTACCGTAAAACGTGATTTTTCACCCCAAAACAAACGTCGTTCCCAACAATATTTTTTGCGTGGAGTTACTTAGGTTGATATACAGAATGCTTGTTAGACAGCCGTCTACCAACGAAGGAAGTAAGGAAGGAGTGGTAGTGAAAAGTATGTTTACACCCTGTTCAGGTCCTAGTTCAGGAAACACGGCTCCGTTACGTTTAATTTTGCTAAACTGATTCGAACATGATTCAGCGAAACCAAACGGAGTTTGCCGATCGACACGAACCGAATAGAAGTAAACACGTGAAGTAAGTAATTGCTTCACATTGGCTTTATTATTCATCCAGTACTGCCAAAACGTTGATAATGTAACAAGATGTGTGAATTACCCTTAGCCAAAGAAGCTTCACAATTGTGGGTAGTCTATTATTTAGATCTAGAATTCTAGACACTACAAATTCTTCTCATAGTTCACTAGCCTTCGCATATTCCGCCCACCTTGTGTATATTTAAAACAAGAAAATTGTAAGCACAAAATAGGTACTCAACCTGATATTGTTCTCGCATGGTAAAGACCCTTTCTCATACAGGTAAGTAAAGGCATCATCTGCCTAGCTTTTTCCCAACTATGTTAAGGTCGGCTTCCAGTCTAACCGGATGCAGCTGAATACCAGTATTTTACATAGAGCGACTGCCTATCTGACCTCCACAACCCAGTTAGTACCTACTGGGTAATACGATACCCCTTGGTAAGACAGGTTGTTAGACTTTTTGGGCCAATGAAAACCTGTAACGACTGTCAAAGATTTACAAATGACAACCGGGACCAACGGCTTAACGTGCTTTCTGAGGCACGGAGGACACTTGGTATGTAATGGGTGGTCACCCATCCACGGACCAACCTAGGCAAGCATGGCTTAACCTAAAGATCGACCCAAGCGGCTGTTATTATTTATCCACGAGCTTGCCACTGATTCACTGCAAATTGGGAATTTCAAAATTTCATAGACCTACTTTTGGCAGACTTTTTCCTCTAGTTTTCCCTTTTTGGTGTGATGAACTAAGGAAGCACACAAATAATATTATATTAAAATGTATTTACATTTAAGAATCACTCATACCGAGGCCCTACCACGAGCTTGCGGTGTAAACGTAAAACGTCGATTTTTAAGTCAAAAATACAATAAATTATCCTTTAGAATTTCAGTTAAATTGTTTGAACAAACACAATCAGTATCTATCATGCATAGCTATGAATAAATAAAAAATAAAAAATGTGAAACGAGTATTTTTACTTTAAAAATCGACGTAATTAAGTGACGTTTACACGACGCGGGCGTATCGATGTATCGGCTGCAGACACAAACAGATATTTCATTACAATATCTGTCAGTCCGGTATTCAGACCCACGCGCAAATTGTCCGTGTCAGTCTGACCTTACCTGCACATGCGAATAACCTTAAAAATAAACCCACAAAATCCTACGCTACCAAAACTGCATTTTCAACCTTAACTTACAAAGTTAACCTCAACCTACAGGGTACATCTCTGCCCACCACCAAAGACAAGCTTCGCGATATAAACGAATTTACAGCGCACCTTATTAAATTTCTTATTACTTTCAACAGCAGGTCTCATCTTTATGCAAAATTCTGTTGCCATATGGCCAGGTGCTACGCGACAGAGAGAAACACAGTAGAACCATTCCGTACAAAACATAAAAACAGGCGGCATTTGCACTAGCGCCATGAACCCGCGATGATGGCGCTTGCAACAGCGTCGAAATATCGGGAACTCAAAACAAATAACAATCACGGAAGATTATCCCGTAAGTGACAATATCAGTTGTCTTAGATTATGGCTGCAGGCTGAATAGAATGCTTTCAATTTTGTTAATTAAAATATAATATAATGTTGACGTTGTAGACGTTGCGTTGGAAGGCCTCCCACTAGGTGGACCGATGACCTGGTGAAGGTTGCAGGAATTCGCTGGATGCGAGTCGCACGGGACCGGTCAATGTGGCGACACTTGGGGGAGGCCTATGTCCAGCAGTGGACGTCTTTCGGCTGAAATGATGATGATGATGATGATAATGTTTATTGCTATTTATCTGCTATCTAGTAAAAAAATATAACACAAACAACTAATCTTTTGTAAGACGATTTTTTAAATCCAAGCTGAAACCGATTCCTGAGTGACCTCCACTTTATAGAAACTTATTTTTTAAAGTTCAAAAGGTAAGCCAAAACATTAAATTAGTTGTGTAATCAGTCTATTGGGTTTCGTCTCTTGTTGGTGCTCCTTCTGTACCTTTTTGCTTAGTGATGAGGTCGGACACGAGAGCCGTACTATTTTTGGAACAAGGAAAATTCCTGGCGGGATCCCACCGCTCTTAAATTACAGATAAAATATGTCTTGCAGGATTAAAACAGACGTTTGTGATGTCGTGATTTTGTAAAGGTTGTTTTAGTATGTTTTTCTCGAAATATTGGCGGTTGCAGCAAACAGTTCCAAATACAATTAGCTCATATGCGTTCATTTAAAAATTGATTTGATTGTCCAATCTTCATTTTATTGATTGATTTATATTATTACAAGCAGAGTACAACCTAAAATTGACTGTCAAATTCTAAATTAACGCAAGTGAAATAATAAATATTAATAATAAATTGATAGGACTGGAATTGGATTGGATTAATAGTTAATTTAGAATTGGCGTGCATTTGTAATAATTTGTATCGATATTATGACCAATGCTACTAGTCCCTTTAGTTAGGCATCTGTCATTTTAATCAATTCAGATTTTATGGATTACTAGCTGTTGCCCGCGGCTTCGCCCGCGTGAAGTTCGGTAACTGTCCCACTGAATTATACTAAAGTGATAAATAGTTGTCCTACATGTAAATCCAGGTTATAAACTATCTATGTGCCAAATTTCATAATCATCACAATTTATTATTACTATCACAATCACCATCACTATCACAACCACCATCATTATCACAATCTCCATCACTATCGCAACCAACATCATTATCACAATCACCATCACAATCACCATCACCATCACCATCACAATTACCATCAAAATCACTATTACAATCACCCTCATCGTTTTCACAATCATTATCATCGTAATCACAATCATTATCACAATCACCATCACAATCACAATCACCATCACAATCACCATCACAATCACCATCACAATCACCATCACAATCACCATCACAATCACCATCACAATCGCCATCACAATCACAATCACCATCATAAACACAATCATTATCATCATAATCATTATCATCTTAATCACAATCACCATGATCACTATCACAACCACAATCACCATGACAATCACCATTACGATCACCATCACCATCACAATCCACATCACAATCACTATCACTGTCACAATCACCATCACATCGCTATCACCATCACAAACACCGTCACTATCACAATCACTATCACAATCACCATCACAATCACCATCACAATCACCATCACAATCGCCATCACAATCACAATCACCATCATAAACACAATCATTATCATCATAATCATTATCATCTTAATCACAATCACCATGATCACTATCACAACCACAATCACCATGACAATCACCATTACGATCACCATCACCATCACAATCACCATCACAATCACCATCACAATCGCCATCACAATCACAATCACCATCATAAACACAATCATTATCATCATAATCATTATCATCTTAATCACAATCACCATGATCACTATCACAACCACAATCACCATGACAATCACCATTACGATCACCATCACCATCACAATCCACATCACAATCACTATCACTGTCACAATCACCATCACATCGCTATCACCATCACAAACACCGTCACTATCACAATCACTATCACCATCACAATCACCATCACAATCGCCATCACAATCACTATCACAATCACTATCCTCGTTATCACAATCATTTTCATCGTAATCACAATCATTATCATCGTAATCACAATCATTATCATCTTAATTACAATCAACATGATCACAATCGCCATCACTATCACAATCACCATCACAGTCACCATCACAATCACCATCACAATCACTATCACTATCACTATCACTATCATAATCACTATCACTATCACTATCACTATCACTATCACTATCACAATCACTATCAAAAGTTATCGCAATCATTATCATTGTAATCACAATCATCATGATTACAATCGCCATCACTATCACAACCACAATCATTATCACAATCACCATCACTATCACAATCACCATCATTAACACAATCACACCCACCATCACATTCACAATCACTTTCCTCGTTATCACAATCATTATCATCGTAATCACAATCATCTTCGTCATTATCACAATCACCATCTCTGTCACAATCACAATCACCATCACCATCACTATCACCATCACAATCACCGTCACTATCACAATCACCATCACCATCAAAATCACTATCACAATCACCATCATCGTTTTCACAATAATTATCGTCGTAATACAATTATTATCATCGTAATAACAATCATTATCATCTCAATCACAATCGCCATCACTATCACAAAATCAAGTTAAAACAATCACAATCACCATCACAATCATTCTCGCAATCACTACCACAATCACCGTCACTATCACAATGACCATCACTAACACAATCACAATCAGCATCACCATCACAATCACTCTCACAATCACTATCCTCGTTATCACAATCATTATCATCGTAATCACAATCATCTTCATCATTATCACCGTCACTGTCATAATCACAATCACTATCACCATCGCTATCACCATCACAATCACCATAAAAATCACTATCACAATCACAATCATCGTTACTACAATCATTATCATCGTAATCACAATCATTATCATCTTAATCACAATCATCATTATCACAATCTTCATCGTAATCACAATCATCATCATCATAATCATCAGCATCATTATCACAATCATCGTCATCGTTATTACAATCATCACAATAAATCAACAATAACCCTGTATAGAAGTCGAATCCGCCATCTTCTGGATCTCAAAATAAATGCCATTTTCGTAATCAGCGAACCTGATAATCTCGGTATCGACACCCATATTGATTTTTAGACATTTCAACCCCATCGCACCCCAACAGGGAAAGATTGTATTTCAGGTCCGCCACACTAAATCTTAAAATCGTTGTTTTTGTAATACACCAAACCCAGTTTACCATAAAAACAATACCTATGTTGAATTTCAGGCTTTGTTACCCCATTTCCCCCGTTAGGGGTTGAATTCTGAAATAACCTGAAACACAAATGTTAACTCATTTATTGATTGGAGTACTCCTGTTAAGTTTCGAATAAAGTAGTCTAACTAATCTCATTTCCCCATGTAATATTTGGACTCCCGTTCCAACCCTTAAGGGGGATAATTTTGAAAAATCCTTTGTTAATGCACCCCTAAACCTCATAAAGAACCTTTGTGCCAAATTTGGAATCTCTAGACTCAGCGGTTTGGGCTGTGCATTGATTTTTATACTTTGCCACCCCATTTCCCCCTCTTAGGAGTTGAATTCTGAAAAAAAACCTGAAACCCGTTTCTACTCATTTATCAATAGGAGCACTCCTGTGAAGTTTCGAATAAAATAGTCTAACTAATCATGTTTTACCCATACAAACTTTGGAGCCCCGTTTAACCCCTTTAGGGGTTGAATTTTGAAAAATCCTTTCTTAGTGCAACCCTAGACCACATAAGGAACTTACTTGCCAAATTTGGAATCTCTAGACTCAGCGGTTTGGGCTGTGCATTGATTTTTATACTTTGCCACCCCATTTCCCCCTCTTAGGGGTTGAATTCTGAAAAACCCTGAAACCCGTTTCTACTCATTTATCAATAGGAGCACTCCTGTGAAGTTTCGAATAAAATAGTCTAACTAATCTTGTTTCCCCATACAAACTTTGGAGCCCCGTTTAACCCCCTTAGGGGGTGAATTTTTAAAAATCCTTTCTTAGTGCACCCCTAGACCACCTAAGAAACCTACTTGCCAAATTTGGAATCTGTAGACCCAGCGGTTTGGGCTGTGCGTTGATAGATGAGTCAGTCAGTCAGTCAGTCAGTCAGTCAGTCAGTCAATCAGTCAGTCAGTCAGTCAGTTTCTTCTTTTATATATTTAGATAGGCCCTCCGGCCAATGTAGTCACAAAATTGAACTTGAATTTGAGGTCTCTTCTTTTGCAAAATGGGAGCTATCGTCAGGCAACTTATCAAATGACTAATGCATAAGTCACGTCTATGAAACTGGAAATTCTTGGGAAAAATAAACACCATTGATAATTCACACCGAACATTGCTAGATATAAAATTAATCAATTCATGTCGCTGCAAGAATAGAATACTCATTTATTCGTTAATAGACAGCCGCAACACAATAGAGCAGCACATACATATACATATAACAACAAACAGCTTAACAATTAATTAAACAGCTCAACTGCGCTGAGCATGCCTGTAGTATCCACTCGTTGTAGGCTAATAGGTTGATAACGCAATTCACTAAGAATATCACAGGCTCACCTCACCACCAAGCCCCCCAGTCCAGGGTGCTTCACCTTACAACTTCCCGCCATTCGTGGTGACTGACAGTTGTCATTAGTGACAGCTACCTGACTACTTGTGGCTGTGAGACAGTGTTACCATATCTATTAAATAGATACACTACATCCCTTCCTTGTTATATTTGTTTTAATGAAAATGCTTTACCTTCTCAGGGTTTACCCAGTTACCCCATTTGAACATCTTCTCCTATAGCCTTCTCAACGTGTGGAGTAGGATTGAAGTTGCTTATTAGTTTATTAGACCTTTCCATATCTATTCTATAAACTTTATCGTCTGCTCTAACCTTTGCGTCTGTATGATCTCGTTTTCCTATTTCCATATTCTTTTCCTTTCTCCTTAGTTTTATATTCTTGTAGTTAATACTAAATAGCAGTATGTATACTGCTTCCAATATATTGGCTTCAATCACCACCTTGTCCAAAGTAACTCCGTCCTTATCAACAAAATCTTTTTCCTTAACTCAAATGATGAAGATACTTCTACAATCTGATGTCCAATACCTCCAATTTAATGGTTACCCAATACGTCCAATTGAATGGATGCCCAATACTTCCAATTTAATGGATGCCCAATGCTTCCAATTTAATGGATGCCATTGCTTCCAATTTAATGGATGCCTTTATCCTACCACGCCAAAACTGCATGGTTAGATGTCACATGTCTTCGAAGTATTGGTTCTGGGACATGCCGGTTTCCTCGCGATGTTTTCCTTCATCATTTAACGAGCTTTCACTGGTCCAATATAATGGACGCCCTTAACCTACCACGCTAAAACTGCATGGTAGATGTCACATGTCTTTCGGAGTATTGGTTCTAGGACATGCCGGTTTCCTCACGATGTTTTCCTTCACCATTTAACGAGTACTCACTGGTCCAATTTAATGGAGACCCTTAAGGGCCTCCATTAAATTGATGTTTGATGTTTGATTGGTGTTTGATTGGTGTTTGATGTTTTCCTTCACCATTTAACGAGCATCCACTGGTGATGAGTGAAACATAATGTATCACAAAATGCCTGCCTGGTTTCGAACCCACGACCTATGTCGGGCTAGGCCACCACCGCTCGTAATAAATAAATAAACTAGAGCATCCACTGGTGATAAGTAAAATAACACAAAATGCCTGCCTGGTTTCGAACCCACGACCTATGTCGGGCTAGGCCATCACCGCTCTTAATAAATAGATATGCATAAAAGTAACACACACAACACTCAGTTGAGTGCTGTCACTATATGTTCTATTGTTATATTTGTTAAATATTTTCCTAAATTAAATTTGTTGTTTACACCTTCAATTTTGACTACCCAGATATACATTAACACTAGTCCCTAAGGTGACATAGTACCTACTTGTTACTTTATGTAAGTAACCATAATTTATTTGCAACATACCATCTACTTATTCAATGCAACTTATTCCAAATAATAATGAAATGTTTCAACTGGTACATTTATATTATAACTTATTATTATTTATTTTTATTTTTATTTAACCATTTTAATTTGTGTGTTTAGTCCTGTGCGGGCTAATAAATGCTTTTTTTTATTTTATTAATTAATTATGTTCTTCTTTATCGTGTGGCTAGTACCCAACCCGGCGTCAGAGCCCCTACGCCGCCCATGGGCCTCTTAACTTGGCTTAACATGCCGTCGAGAAATATCGATGTATGTAAATATCAAATATCAATATCATTAGTTAATTATTATGTTCATTTCCACATTGAGACAACAATCATTGAAATTGTACCTTACACAATTTCAAATGAGACGACCCGAATAGCGCAGCGGTACCGAAGCTGCCTTACGTTCCCAGGGTCCCGGGTTCGAATCCCGGCAGAAGCAAACGCTTGTGCGATGAGCACGGATACTAGTTTCCGAGTCATGAATGTTTAAATGTATTACAAGTATGTATTTACAAACAAAAAGTATCCATGCAGTAAATCAACAATCTGGTGTCCACGACACATGCGCCGCCGCCCAGTGTGGCACCAGACGGCGCCGCGTGCAACGCCCAGCGATATCTCATCATTCTCTTGCCCTTATCCCAATTCATTTGGGGTCGGCGCAGCATGTCTTCTTCTTCCATACTTCTCTGTTTTTCGTCATCTCATCAGACACTTCTTTTCTTGCCATATCATTCTTTACACAGTCCATCCATCGTTTCTTTGGTCTTCCTCTACTCATATACCCATCCACATTCATACTCAAAACTTTCCTCACGACATTTTCCTCATCCCTCCGCATCACATGCCCATACCACGACAACCGATTACCACACAACTTTTCAGTCACCGGCGCCACTTTCAGACTTCCTCTTATATACTCATTTCTTACTTTATCCATTCGCGTAACACCACACATCCCCCTTAGCATCCTCATCTCCGCGACATGCAAATGCCTTTCATTCATCCCTTTTGTGGCCCAACATTCTGATCCATACAAGACAGCAGGTCTAACCATTGTTTTATAAATCTTCCCCTTGAGCTTAAGGGGAATGCGGGAGTCGCAGATTGTTCCCGTGACCTGCCGCCATTTCATCCATCCCGTGTTAATTCTGTGCTTTACACTACGATCTATTTCGCCATCGCTTTGCACGAGTGAACCGAGATACCGAAAGTCGGAGCAGACAGGAAGAGGCGCGCCATCTAACGCTATGGCTCCAGAACTGGAGAGACCGCCGAAATCGCAGAACATGTATTCAGTTTTACTTCTGCTGATTTTCAAGCCAACATTCTCCAGTTTCTGTTGCCATTTCTCCAATCTGCTCTGGATCTCAGGTCCATCTTCACCGACAAGAACAATGTCGTCGGCAAACAGCATGCACCAGGGTGCCTCTTCCTGGATGTCCGACGTTAAAGCGTCCATGATCAACAAGAAGAGGTAAGGACTTAAAGCCGACCCTTGATGCAAGCCTACAGCCACACTGAACTCATCGGTGTTGCCAGCAGCTGACCGGACGTAGGTACAAGATTGACTGTACATAGCACGAATTAACTCTACATACTTCCCAGGTATACCTTTCTCTTTCAAAGCCCACCACAACACATCACGAGGTACCCTATCATACGCTTTCTCCAGATCAATGAACACCATGTGCAAGTTTTTGTGTGCACGTCTGTACTTCTCGCACAATTGGCGGAGTGCAAAAGTGGCGTCCATTGTTCCTCGACCTGGCATAAACCCAAACTGATTTTGGGTGATCTTACTCTCTTCTCTTATTCTTTTCTCTATCACTTTCTCCCATACTTTCATACTATGTGACATGAGCTTTATCCCCCGATAGTTGTTGCAGTCCTGCACATCACCTTTATTTTTGAAGATGGGCACTAGCGAACTATTGCACCATTCTTGTGGGATCGCTCCTTCATACAACAACTTATTGAAGAATAAAGTCAGCCACATACATCCGTCTTCTTTTAAACACTTCCATACTTCTACTGGTATTTCATCAGGGCCCATGGCCTTTCCATTTTTCATACTTTGAACTGCTTTCCTCACTTCATCCATACTAATTTCCCTCACCAAACCTATATTTACTTGTACCTCTTTAAGCACACCGCTCCATGCATTCTCTTCATTCATTAGCTTTTCAAAATAACCCTTCCATCTCCTTTTTATTTCATCATCTTTAGACAAAACCTTACCAGCGCCGTCTTTCATACACTTTATATGTTTTATATCTCTCGTTCTCCTTTCTCTTGCTTTTGTAATCCGGTAGAGCTCCTTCTGGCCTCTAGGACTGTCCAGTGAGTCATATAACTTCTCCTGCGCCTTAGCTCTGGAAACTGCTACCGCCTTTTTTGCCTTTCTCTTCCATTCTTTATATTCCTTCTTCTTTTCTTCTTTCAAACTGTTGTTCCCGTTTGCTACACCCTGCCATTCTTTAAACGCAATCTTTTTCTCTTTCAGACTCTTTTGCACCTCTTCATTCCACCACCATGTATCCTTATCTATCATACCTTTCCCTTTGGATTCTCCAAACACATCTTTTGCTACTCTTCTTATACAATCCGCCATCTCCTTCCAACATTCATTCACAGATTTTCCTTCTATATCCAACATATCCTTCATTTCAATCATCTTATCTACAATTTGATTCTTAAACATACTTGCACATTCTTCGTTTTCTATCATACGCCATCTGGTTTTGGGTGGGGGCCGTTCTTTGTTTCTACTGGCTGAGACACTGATTTTTACCTCCATTATGACCAGTCTGTGTTGGGAGACTAAATCTTCGCCTGGCAGCACTTTACAGTTTTTGACGTATTTAAGACTGTCCCGTTTAACCAGGAAATAGTCTATTTGCGTCGCGTGGTGGCCACTTTTATATGTAATAAGATGTTCGTCTCTTTTTTTAAACCACGTATTTGTTATTGCCAGGTCGAAGGCAGACGCAGCTTGAAGCAGTGCCTCGCCGTCATTGTTACGGTCTCCATACCCCCAACCACCATGCACTCTCTCATACTCATCCTTCATTCTTCCTACATGCCCAGCGATATCTATTTATTTAATTATATTTAAATCACTGCTTAAAAGTTTCAATTCAGCCAATGTTTGTGATTTACTTAACATTTCCCACATTAGCTGCACATTATTATTATTCTTGCCTAATATGTTCATCACATAACTCAACATAACACAAGCCAACCAATCCGTCAAGGAGCAGACGGAGGTGCACACAATAGAATATCCATACCTAGCCAGCCATCATCTTCTTAGCGTGTCGATGGCAATCTAAATTGTGTCGGCCCAGAACTGAGCGATGGTAGCGTCCATCAGTTCCTGTAATGAACAAACAACAGGACACGCAGGACACGATATTAAGTGCCCCATCATTACAGCACCGCACCCACACTCCATGGCAGAGTCATTAATTTAATGAATCTCCACCTGAGCAGGTTTTCCTCGCTGCGGCCAAACTGGTTCTGGAGTCTTATCAGCCATGCTATTAGCCATGTCCAAATCCCATGCAACACGGGCTAAACGTACTTCCACCAACTATGCACAATCCAGACTCCTTGACCACTAGCGAGAAATTCCCAACGAATAAACCCAACAAGGCTCCTCTCAACCTAGGAATCGAAACCAGGACCTCACCCAAGCAGCCATAATTGTGACCATGAGTCCTAGTATCATCATTCACGTTCCCCCATACCAATTCATCTGGGGCCCCCGCAGCGTGTCCTCCTCTTCCATACCTCTCCCCTACTCGTCATCTCATTAGACACACGAGTCATAGTAGCTACCTTCTTGTTTTTGATTATCTTACTAAAGTTGTAGAACTAACTTACCTAGCTAGATAAAGGACTTGAAGTTAATACTTCATACTACCTTCTTTTTTTTTTCTTTTTATGGTAACAAATAACCATTACTACTACATTTTAAAATTAAATCTAGATTGCACCCATATTGACTACACAAAATATATTTAATTAAACCACTCCTATACTGGTATAAGCATACAGTTTAATAAATTTCTTAATTGGATAGAAACTGCCTGAGGTGAACTGTTAGATAATAATTATTCCAACACAAAGAATCAGTAGGATATCAATAACTCATACAGTCAAAGTTATTTCAAGTAATTATAGGACTTTAACACTTATATTTAAAAAGTAAAAATGACTCCTTGGACTGGTCTTGTTAAAGCGCAGCACCTGATGATTGTTATCTAATTACTTGTTAGCTACCTTTATCAAAACAAATCAAACGCCATGCATCAAAGAATAAAATTGATTTATTTCTAGCCGTGTGGTATCCGGCAGAGTAGAATAGAACCAACCCATTACACTCACGGGTGTCGTATAAGGCGACTAATGTCTGAGGCAGAACACCTTGTGCCTCCGTAGACCAGAGAATGGGCAGCAGCGTTTTCTGTTAGTTTTCCTTAACTGCGATCTCCAATCCGCCAGCCAAGCGTGGAGATTACGGCAAATTCCTCTCATCATGGGAGAGGCTTATGTCCAGCAGTGGACGTTATGGGCTGTTTTTGTTGTTGTTGTTATTACTGTGGGATCCCTCTTCCAATAATTAACAATGCAACAATCAGGCACAATCTATATCCATACCAAGACCACAAAGAGGAAGATCCGATTCCCTGTCTGTGGACTCGCTACGACTCAACTCAAGAACCACCTAACCAACTCCAAAAATACCTTCACCATCACAAAGCCACATCTTTATCGAGTAACATAGGCCATAAATCACACCGACACGACGTCATGCAAATCAGCCGAGCCACCACAACCCCCGCGGACGAAGTCGCGGCGAAGTGCTAGTGCGTGATACAACAATACAGAATTGTTCCTTCAGCTTGAAATACTTGCTGCCAGTAGATAGTAATACAGTAATTTACATGAATTTATTATGTATCAAGCATAGTCCGATAACTGTACATAATACTTACTAAAGTTTTCTTTTTCATTGTCGATTACTTGCAAACTTCCATAATATTTGAATTTCTGACCTTTATCCTCGTCGCCACTTGTAGTATCCACTTGTTGTAGGCTAATAGGTTGATAACGCAATTCACTAAGAATATCACAGGCTCACCTCACCACCAAGCCCCCCAGTCCAGGGTGCTTCACCTTACAACTTCCCGCCATTCGTGGTGACTGACAGTTGTCATTAGTGACAGCTACCTGACTACTTGTGGCTGTGAGACAGTGTTACCATATCTATTAAATAGATACACTACAATGCCCATAACGAAAGGGTCACCAACTCAGCATATGCTGGGTGTAGAAAACTCAGCGCTGGTTTTCAGTAGGCCCCCCGCAGTGACACACGGATGAGGGTAGTAGGTAGTAAATAAATAATGTTATTCTATTAAATGAGCATTTCGAAGTGTGTAATAAATAAATAATATACAATGAATATTTAAGACATCAGTAAGTTAAACGTTATATTACAGTCCCCGGTCGTTTTGGATTGTATCCCTCAAACTATGAGAGTAAAGGAGCTAAGAGGACACCTGTGTTTGTACTTGTGCAGTAAACTATCTCCTGTGCACTTGGCTCAGTCTTCGTTGAAAATGGCCGCCGTGCACGTAATTTGGTTGAGTAGATTATTATGATCATAGAAGCAAGGGAGGTGCATCGTCACTGCATGCACTGATACTTATTTATAAATAACATAACATATTATCACGCCTGTAATACCTTAAGGGTTAGGCAGAGGTGCACCCACATTCCAGTTATATTTAAGTCCCATGTAATAGGGGGCGAGCCTATCGCCATCAACCGGGCACATCACATTCCGTGGGTGTTACAGAGAAATTTGTGATGGAAAAACCCAATAACAAATTCAAATGCAAAATAATTTATTTCAATCCATTTAGGATCATAAACAGACAACACAACAAAACACACACACACACACACAAAACACACACACGCGCACACACACACACACATTTGAAATAAAAATTAACAATTATAAAATGAAAATTTCAATCAGCACAAAAATAACCAATTAAAAAAAAAAAAAAAAAAAAAAAAAATGTCAGACTAAATAAAAATTTACAATTATAAAAATTAAAAATTGAATCACAACAAAACATTTAGCCCGACGCGGGAATCAAAACCAGGACCACATGTGAAAGCAATCGCGCTACGACCAACGAGGAAATAACTATAAAGCAATAGAGATCGTAATCTTATAGCAATAAAGATCGTAAGCAATTTAGATCAACAAGTGAAGATTTTCGCAGACGAGTGTTAAACAGAATATTTATTGCCTAATTAAAGCCCTCGCAGTATTTTAAAGGTTTTCTTTTTCGTTAAATAATGTAACGCTAACAAGTCGAAGTTTCTTAGCACATTGCTTTAATTTGTTTACGGAAAGATACTTGGACCGTCTTTTTGCAGGTACTTAAAAATATTATAGAACGGAAAGTTTTGTGTGGAAGTGATTTATGGTAGAGCAGCGGTGGCCCAGTGGTAACGTCTCTGACTTACGAACAGTAAGTCGTGGGTTCAAACACAGGCAGGCGCATTACTTTGTGTAATTTATTTCATCACCACTGCTCTCAAAACGGTGAAGGAAAACATCGTGAGGAAACCGGCATGTCTTAGAACCAAAAAATTCGAAGACATGAATGTGACATCTACCAATCCGCACTGGGCCCGCGTGGTGGATTATAGCCCATTCCCTCTCATGGAAAGGAGGCATGTGTCCCAGCAGTGGGAACATTAATAGGCTGACGATGATGATGATGATGATGATCTATGGGGACAACAGAATTTCAAAGTAAATGGTATTTTTGGTGATCTTGAGAAGGTTCAAATGAAAAGTGAAACGGTTGAGATTTATGTCAGTAATTGAATCACAAACTAACTAATTGCGCGTAAGTAAGTTACGTCCTGAGCGGATCATCACCATTTAGTATTAGTGCAAGTAGACATTCTGGCCTATATACCTACCTTGCTGATTTTAAGTCAACAAATAATTAGAATAGAATAGGAATAATTTATTTTTAAAGTATTACAAAAGCTTACTTTTAGGCGCAGTAGTGTTATTTCTCAAACAATGGTTTGATTTAGTGCGTTTATGGAAACTTTAACTAAAATTTATTTAACAGTTGCAAGTAACGATAATTCAAATGTTTGGTAGCGACCAGCCCGATCTAGGTTTATTTAAATCTTTGTTTCAATTATTTTGGGTATACCCTCTGCTCCAACACAGGCCTCTTCTGAGTAGAAGGATCAGGCTGTAATAACACGCCCACGGTATTCCCACAAAAGCGTTTAAAACCAATATCCAAAATAAATCCACAAAAACAGTAGGTATTTAATAAAATCCTCCAGTATACATCCAATAAACAGCTTAATCCTTAAAAAGCTATATTAACTCTCGCACGCGGTGTTACTCACCCAAAGTGATGTGTATAATCCTATAGGCTGTGGTCACATTGCAAAATGAGCGAAGGTTATTTGTCGAGATATTAATGCTAACGGGTTTTATAGCCGTCGCCCTGATTGGATTGCGGAGATCAGGCTGCAGTGGCTTCGAGTAAAATATTGTTATTGACCTCATCTAGTTAGTGTACGAAATACAATATGGAAATGAGAGATGCTGAGAATGATATAGATGGTGCCAGTTAAGATGAAAATAGCGGTCATTGACCCACCTACATTTATTAACCTTGTTAACTTTGAAAACCAAAAATAAGCCTGTTCAAGTCTGGAATCGTCATCTAATGTGATCTTCAAATTTTTTTGTAATGAAAAACGATATATTTGTTTTAGTTCGTACGAAGAGATATTAGGGAAAGGGCAATGACCGCTATTCTCATCTTAACTGGCACCAACAACAGCTATATTGACTGAATTGGGTTTCATTAACTCTTGTGATGGTAGTAGCGCATATTGTGGTCATTGGTTGGCCAACAAGATAGGCCGATTTGTACTAGATAATCACTGATGTAGGATTTGAGATTACAAAAATAATTATCATCTTAAACTTTCAAAAATGTTGTCATAAAAATTATATCGTGTATGTTAAAAAAATACATTGCCTTCGTGCTTTCGTTCTTTCGTCTTTTTTATTCATATTATTAATCACCCAATCTATTTTCCATTTACACTTTGCCTCCCCTTGCTCATCTTCTGATGGAACCTTGCTTATTTCTGTCAATTTATTGTCACGGAAAAATAAAGCTGTAAAATATTCAATTTATTTCCCCATACAAAAATACGAACTGCAAAATATGGATTCATAATACTTTTATGACCAGCCATTACAATTCGTTTAATCTTGTGTCAGTCTTTTAATTTCTGCTGCTATCTTAGGAAGAAATAAATGTTTTTTTAATGAAGACAAAATTAATTTCGAGCTTGGGTTATTGAGTTTTTGCATCAGTTTCTTAGCCTGGAATGTCTATAATATAATCTGGCTTTGTTCCCGATTAATGCAAATGGCAATCGGCACGCCCTCTATATATGAACCTCAAACGTTCCTGGTAAAGTGTGGGTGTTGTGTTGTATTTGTGTGTTGTTTTAGTTTTGATTTTTTTGGAAACCACAAGCAGGATATTATGACAAGTGATTAAAATTGCGATGACAATTTATTGTTTCCTTAGAAACGGACAACTGAGCCAATTTTAAATTGCCTTTTGTAGTGAATTGACGATTACAACAATTGTAACAAATCTACTTGATCCTATTAAAATAAAAGGATAAGCAGACTTGTTCAAATACAATTTTAATTTAGGAAAGATAAAAAATACAGCTAGTTATAAAAAACTACCTAGCACGCACTCAGTTTTAAAGTTTATGTACTTAGATGGACAATAATGAGTTTACCACACTGTAAGAACGGGAACAGGCGTCAGGGTAGCAGATCGATACCGGAGTAACCTTGAAGTTGTACTCTGAAGCAGTAGAAACGGCGGCAGCGCAGATCTCAGAGTTCACTAGGACAGCTCAGCAGCAAGACAGTGCAGAACTCAGGGCCAGACGTAGGACAGCCCTGCGAGACCAGTAGACGGACAGCCACGTAGTGGGAGTGGGGTACGTGGGAGTAGAAGTCCCAGGAGAAACTTTCGTTGGATCCCCTGGACAGTTTAAGAATCTCACCGCCAAAACCAAGCTGCTCTCTGATACTCCTCAAATCAGATTCCAGAGTCCGTTTTCAGCCGTCCGTCAGCTCGTTTCTCCCAAAGTAGTCTTCTTCTTTCAAATCTTAGTTTTCTTAGTGTCGCCATCATCTCAACTGACAAGTGTAGTCGGCCAGGACATATACATGAGTGCGTAAAGAATTTTATAAATATAATCATTTAATATTAAGTTATTAAACAATCGTAATAATTTATAAAATACATTGGCTAAGCATATTGATAAAAATAATTTAAATTATACAAACCAAAAAGAGAAATCATAGAGCTAGACCATAGACTGAGCAGAAAGAGAATTAAAAAACTAACTGACAGTTTGACAATTTGACGCTTGACGTAAATATCACAACATGAAAATTATAATAATATTTTATTTCAGCTATTTCCAAGTTAAAGAATCGTATTTAAATCGATTTGCTGAGTGTAGATATATAAACAAATAAAAAGCATGATAAATAGTATTATGAATGATGAATATGAAGCGTAAGTATAGCAAAATACTATACAATCGACTCATTTTTTTTTATTTGATCCTTATTAGTGAGACTATCGAATGGTGTAATAATACAGTGTTTTTTTTTTCGTAATCAATTCCTGGCTAGGAATATTGATTTTTTCAAAAATCGAATGTTGTAGTTTTAATTATCATCAAATGTGGGCTCAATACTCCTTTGAGTATTTTTCACTTCGGTAGGTTCATAGTTTCGGATTTTGCCATCCAAGCCCGCTTGAACAATTCAACCTTTTACAGATAAAATAAACAAATAAATTGTTCTCAATCCGAACTTAGTCGCTATTGGTATGTTTCTGAACAACTACAACAAAAGGATTGGGATGGACCACAAAAGGACGGGTTCGTTAAAAGTTTTTTAAAATGGGGACCAATACCTATGCTTGACGATGCACAATTGACAATAGTTTCAAACGAAATGAACGCAACTTTTAACGAAGCAAGGAACAAATAGAACTGCTATAGTGTTCTGAAAAAATGGTTTATTTCACATAGCTTGTATTCCATTGCTGAATTTCTCAAAAAATCTTACTGTCCTAACAAACAACACCGGAATGCATTGTCGAGAATTGAGTATGAGATGTGTGTTTAAAAAATATTTTATTATGCTATCAACTTTTTGTGTTTCAAAAAATAAGTACGTACTTTTATTAAATACCTAACAGAAAAATAGAGTGTAGAGTTTACTTAAAAACACACTTCATGTAGTAACGTATGGTTTGAATAGTGTTATTGAAAACTAGCGGTATGATTGCATATTAATGTAGAAACAAAGCAATATTAACGCGTTATTGAATACAATTCATCACATAAGGGTAATTGGTTGCGCCGAAATCGTTCAGTCGGCGAGTGTTAAGGATTGCATTCATTGACTCATCGCTCGCGCGTGTATCCGGCGAGCGAGTCTTCAGTCGTCTCTCGATCACCGCTCCGCTGAGTTGTTGCGTCCGCGCCGCTCCGTGCCGCTCCACGCCGCCACATTATAATCCATATTTCTTCTTCCGTGCTAATAACAAAAAGAAGAATCTCGCTTGCCTGCTCGCCATCTTCCGCGACATTCATCCTAGATAGAGAGACCTATCTCCAAGAAGAAATCGTCAGGCATCGTGGCGGCATTGCATGGTGAGTGGATTGCTTTTCTTTTACTCTCGTCTGATTGGACATTTTTTTTAGCGTACCACACCTCGCCTTGCTCACACAATCAATTTCCCGCATTTTTATCCAACCGCACCGCATCACCAGTAATGCTTATGCTTCTAAAATTACCGACAATTGAATGAGTTTCCCAATTTATTAGGGGTCGGAGCAGCATTTCTTGTTTTTTCATACATCTCCACTACTTTTCATCTCAGCAGTCATCTCCTTTAGCCACATCATCCTTCACACAGTCCATCCACCCTTTCTTTGAACCGGGGGGTTTTTTCTTTTTCCTTTTTTTATGGGGTTTCTTTGGTTTTTACCGAGGGTGCAGTTACTGGAGTCGCGCCGCAACGGCAACTTTAAGGCGTTCGTGGTGCGAATACCAAATTGTTATCTGCCCATGATTATGAAGGAAGACTTTTGGCCGCAGGACGTGGTGTTCCGGCGCTTTCGCGGACAAGTTCCACTGGACAGCCAACACAAGTGAAGTGCTAATAACATCATTTTAAGTCTTATATTTACTAACACAAGTCTTGTATTTACTTTATGTTTATGTTAGTTTGTTACATATTGGTGTAACAGGGTGATCGATTATTACGCATCGGTGTAATAGAAGGAAATAGCAGAAACGCTGACTGCCACTGACCTCCATTCCGCGCACCACAACCTTCGCCGACATGAGACGCGACTCAGCAAATGCGTCACTAAATCATGCCACCCTAATTTCGCAATAGTTTTCATGTATCCGCGTGGTTAATCATCTCATAGAAATATTCATTCTTGGTACATACATCGACCAATTATCACCTCTTTAGAATGTAGTCCTTAATGTAATTATTTTATAATTAAATTATTTTAAGCAAATTGGCTTTCTCTGCATCCTCCGGCTCCAGCTTACATAATTGGCGCAGTCGGTAGGATACTAGCGGGCCGGTTCGCGAGCGCGATGACTAGATAACGTCTTTATAAACGCGATTCGCGGGTCACCCGGGTGACTTCCAAGTACCATCAACGAGTATCCGAATCTACAAGAGTTGCAGCCAGAGGTGTATCCAGACATCGATACCGCAGAGAGACCATAATGCATATGTAAGTACTCTAGAATCGTTCTTGAGTTGCTTCCTTCCAACCCAGGCAATCGCGGAACCCTAGGTTAAATAGAGTAGATAGATAGTAGATAATCAAGGTTAGAGTTATTAGATTCGATTAGAAGTCTAGGTTTTAATGACGTAGGAAGTTCGGATCATTCAGAAAATATGTCAGGAATAGATGAAATATAAGGCCCTGCGCATGGTGCCCGAATATGATAGAAATCCCATTAAACAAAGATTCTGTATTGTTCCAACACAGTCCAACAATTATAGATTAATTTTATAAATATGCTCAGGCGTACCATCTTCTACACGAAAAAGAAGCGCAGTCCCGTCGCCAAATCACGCTCTAAGAGAACACCGGAAAATTGTTGTAGGATACTACCCCATACCTCCATACTACTCTAGCATATCTCATAATACTCTAACTATCTATTATATAAATTATCTATTATATATATAAATAAGTTAGGAGAATATCTCTTCAACTAGGAAGTTTTGAGCTAAGTCGCAATAAACGTGTTCTCATAGACGGATTAGATTCAGACATCAAGAGCATCTCGGGCAAATCTGGATTACACAGACGCGTTAAAATATAACAATGCCAACCGAGTTCTAGAAGGTAACGAAGATAAATTACAGTCAGAAGTTAGAATAAAACTGTTTTATTGATTTAATATCGGCCATTACATTATGTAAATACTTAAAAGATATATTAGTTTGCGCATTCCAGTACATAGTAACTCGATATGTTTACGGAAATTTAGATTGGAGTCAATAGTGACACCAAGAAATGTCAAATGGTCAGCTGTTCTAATTAGGGCAAGAACATGCAGTGTCAGCATACGCGGTACAGGTATGCGGGCAAATGATTAGGTTAGTAAGCGGTGTGCTAGTATTTTTCATTATAAATGAAATGTATTTAGTTTTATCAGCATACAATGTTAAAAGATTATTCCGGATTATTAGCCAATCAGATACAGATTAAATTATAGACCTCGAACTTCGAGATTATTAAAACATTCTAAAAGTAGGATCATATTATAGCTATAAAAATATAGTCATAGTCATGAAGTTTCCAATTACCTTACCTAGAACCTACACCTTACATAAACTTTCCACAGTACCTACCCAATAAATATAACCTAGCCCTAATGTCTACCCTACCTTACATAGCAACCCAGGGACCATATTCTATGTACATAGAGACAGAATGTCCGAAGACCGATTCATGGTACCTCTGCGAGGATAAGGTCAACTACAACATTCAAGATAAGCCGGATTGCACTCAACAGCTAATCACGCAACAGAACACCAGCTCATGTAAACTACACCGGTCAGCCTGAAAGAAGAAACCATGGAAAAACTAGACGACATGCATAACACCCTCAGCTTCCCGATCCCGACAAAAATACAGGCGTCCTGCGGACAAGAAAAACTTATAACTACGTAAATGCAAGGAACCTAGCCACACCCCAGAATTGCTTTATCAAAACTCCGGAATTTACGACATCGAACATTGACAATCGGATCAAACTGAGAATAATTGAATTACTTCCAAACCAGAACGACTAACCGAAGAATGAAGAAACTTTATAAAACTGAACTCGATTAAAAATGAAAATCTGCACAACAGACCCCGAAAAAAAAACCCAAGACAACCTCCAGTAAAGCTGCCTCATACCAACCTCGAGGAAATCCATCACACTACCATACCTATATACTCACTACTATTAGGTGCAAGTGTACTCAGAAGTACGTTAATGTATCGACGATATGCGAGAAAAAGGGTAATGAAAGCTGCCCGAGAAATCCACGATGAAGCTGAACCTAGAAGAAACGAAATGAAATCCGACCAGAGGAAGTCAGAATCGACGCCAATCATCCAGCAGCAATATTCTCGACTTCGTTCAAATAGTTGCTGTTCTTCGGGGGGAGGTGTTACATATTGGTGTAACAGGGTGATCGATTATTACGCATCGGTGTAATAGAAGGACATAGCAGAAACGCTGACTGCCACTGACCTCCATTCCGCGCACCACAACCTTCGCCGACATGAGACGCGACTCAGCAAATGCGTCACTAAATCATGCCACCCTAATTTCGCAATAGTTTTCATGTATCCGCGTTAATCATCTCATAGAAATATTCATTCTTGGTACATACATCGACCAATTATCACCTCTTTAGAATGTAGTCCTTAATGTAATTATTTTATAATTAAATTAAGGACTACATTCTAAAGAGGATAAGGTATATATTGTTTGGCAATTGTAGCCTCTAATAAATAGATGATGTTCATGTTGTTTGGTCTGTCTCTACTCTTAGTCTACCTTCATACTTAACATTTTCCTCACTTCATTTTCATATTCATATTCATTTATTTTGCATTCCATATTGTATAAAAGGTGTATACCACGTACACCACGTACCACCTCTACCACGTACCACCACCACCACCACCACCACCACCACCACCACCACCACCACCACGTGCGTCGTCAGTGCGCTCGGCCGATCGGTATCTTTTCATTCATTATTTCTATACAAAGTCAACGAGCGTTTCTATGTTGTAAGTGCAAGCTAAAAATTTGCTTAGTGGTGATCAGGCGGGAGTTTCCTCGATAGTAAATACCACGATAGCCAATTACCACACAATTTTTCAGTCGCCTTTCCTTAAAAGAGATATCTCCAAATAACAGCGAATTAGAGACAACCCTCAAATATACCAATACCATTTACGCAAATAAATGGCATTTATTCATACAATTTCATACAAAATTCCCCCTTACTAATAAATAGGAGTGAAGTTACAGTAACGTTTAGTCCAATTTATTCCTTTATTTGTTTCCGTTGCTGATCATATTTATACAAAGGAAGTTGTCTCCAAACATTTTTGTATACCGTTAATATCTATAGGGCAGCGTAGGCGGCGGGAATGTTGGTGTATTTTTGTTCTTTTTGTTTAGCATTTTTCTTTTTTGGAAGTTAGTTGAAAACCTCTGTGGAAAATGAAATCTACCTTCTTTTATTCTGGGAATCAATTATAATATTTACTTCAACATTTTTCCGTTACTGAATGTTGATTTTCAGTTACTATTTGCCTACACCTTCCTTTATCTTCATTTATATTATTATTATATTTATATTATATTACTTATGATACGATGATGACGATATGATGTTGGCCGAGAACTGCAGTGAAAAGTGACCGCGTAATTATGAACACAATTTAAAAGTGTAAATTATTAAGGCCTTTCAAGGCTTTTTGCTGAGATTTATAAAAAAACAATCACCAAAACTTATAGTTTTAAAGTTATCTGTGGAAATAAAACACTAGTGGAAATAAATGAAAACGACCCACTGACCAAAAAACACCATCGAGTGTAAAATACACTGCCTTCTGAACCTAATGATAGTGCAATAAGCAGGACAATTTGTTACAAGTGGAGAAACTTTGTCATTGCAGCCGCTGCGGAATTCACACCCGAGCTGTAGGCGAGGATGTTACGGAACCGAAAACTATGAAACCGAAAGTTATTTCCATAGCGTAATGTCGTACGGTATTCTCTTGTGGGGCAATGCCGCCGATATTCAGACAATATTTGTTTTGCAAAAAAGGGCAATTCGTTCAATTTATAAATTAAGACCCAGATACTCCCTCAGAGAAAAATTTAAAGAGATTAATATTCTTACTGTGCCCTCTCAGTTTATTTATGAAAACCTTTTGTACGCACACAAAAATATTAATTTGTTTAAAAAATACAGTGATATCCACAACATAAATACGAGGAACAAAAACACAAATTTGTTGTTCCTGCAACGAGGCTCAAAAAAATAGGGGGTACGTTTAGATGCCAATGTATACGATTTAACAATAAACTTCCGAGCCATATTCAAGCACTAAGTCTAAATAAATTCAAATCGTTCATAAAACGGAAGTTATGCCTGAAAGCCTACTATCATGTTAATCACTATCTCGAAGATAAAAAGGCTTGGGATTAAGCTGCTCCAATTAAATTTGCTCTGTGAATGGCGAAATTTCGGACTTCATTTGTTTATTGTTGATTCCTTTCTTTTATACACTCTGACATTGAATGATTTGACAAGTATTGTATTATTTTTTACTTTATTTTATTTTATTTTATGTGACATTTACTGATTTGACATGAATACTTATTTCATTAAGTATTTTACTTTTTATTATCATTGTGACATTTAATGATTTTGTGATTTTTATTTATTTTGAAAAGAACTTGTTATTAATTTTATTTGATTATTGTGAATGTGGGGACCATGTGGGTCACATTTTTATTTTTGTTTATTTTTTCCCACAACTGTCTGGCAGTTTGAGTACTATAAGCGACCTACCCAAATGTCCTTTCTTTGGTATTGTTTGTCGTTTCGTTGAGCTCCTTGAGTTATAAGTCGAGCTACACGATAACTGACAAATGCTTGCAATGACTGGACAGGTCCACTCAAATCTGTGTGGTTCTTTCTTCAAAAGACCATCTCAGACACTAATCTGCATAGTCCTCATGTGAATTGAGCAAGATTATGTCTGGACTTCAAAAGAGACTATGACCTCTGAGTTTGTTTCGGCTGTTTCTTCTCAGAGTAGTCAGGTACGAAATACCGGCCCCATCTAGTTTAAAAAAAAATGACGTGTAAAAGTGTTTGTAAAAAACCTACTTGCAAAATAAACATCATTTATCTTTTATGTGGTGAAAAATGCCCAGGTGAATCGAATGATGTTTATTAAATCCTCGAGTGTGCAATACATTGCATGTTGAACCTAATCATAGTGTGATAAGAGCCAGTTTTCGAGGAAGTGAATTGAAAAATAATGTTGATCAAGTACCCCATCAGCCTAGCTTTTACCAACCGAGTTAGGGTTGGCTTCCTCTGACCTCAACTTAATGCTTAAACATAAACTAATCTGATACCCCTCCGAGTAATCGATCAGTTTTAAACACAAATAAGACAAAATACAATAAATTGCAAAATAAATGAATGTACAGTCACGGACTATAAATGATGAGCCACTTGCCACCATTCGTATTTTAGCCGTGTAATGCAAATCGGGTTTAGTCGGTTATATTCGTACTTAGTACTCGTAACTTCGTACTTAGACTACATAGAGTCGACGAATTGCAGGTGTAGCAACCGTAACCTAGCTACAATATTGTTTTAGCGTAGCCATAGTAACGTTGGCGTACGGAGAAATTTTATCTTTTCTAACATCGACATTTCAACTGTCACTCTGGCTTCGGATAGGTTTTCAGAAATAAAGAGTATTTAATAAGGACTATTTCTTCAAAGGAGGTCAGTATCAAATAGATTGGGATACACGTCAGCACCATTATATGGTTTTATCATTGACAACTTATAAGTCATTTTTCAACCTCTATGGATAAGACTATTTCCGATTATTAGTTATGTGTCATTTTGTTTTCGAGCATTCGGTTTGAGTTCGTGTTTAATCGTGTAATCTCGTGAATGTATAAAACTGCAAAATTGAAAATCTTGAAAGTGGCTTATCAATTATAGTCCGTGACTGTACACAAACCAATATAATATCGCTTTGTGCAGATAGTTTACAGTTAAGAGGGATTAAAACAAACACAAATAGCGAAGTTCAATCGTTTGATTGATATTTGAAAAGTTCGTACACGTGCGACCAGAATTACTGGGTGCACTGAATTTATTCTCAAAATAGATTTTTTTTGTATCCTTATACCTACTTCAAAGTCATCTCAAGCTGAAATCATATTATTATGTTCAGTTTTATCTTTCATTAGGAATATTTTACTTATCTGAACACAAAATGTAACGTGGAATGAAATAAAAATAATGAACGTCCACTCGAGTGAAGTATCTTTTTAACTGTCACTAAAAGAAAATGTTGAATCCAACGTTGTTTAGTCACAAAACTGTGTTCAAGACTTCAAGCTCGTAATTTTCCAAGCCACCTCCAATCAAGAATGCTTACGCCATTAATAACTAAGTTTCTCTAGGTGGTACAAAGCTTTCCAACTAAATCAAGTAATTATAACACATGCACATTACTAAGAGCTCTGCCAACCCCTGGTAAAAGGAGTGGTATATACCCATACATTAATTAAAACGTTAGTAGAATGAGGAAACTGCGCTTAGAGAAATAATCCAGCAGGAAATATAGGGTAAAGTCGAAAATATAGTGGCTTTAATCTGAATTACATTATGTTCAAGCTGCTTCTTTTAACTCAACTACAATCGCTGTAAAATCATGGCCAGGTTTTTTGTTATATGGGACTTAAAGATCTGATGAAACCTACTAAACTTATCAGGGGAATAGGCGTTATTTTATGTACAAGAACCTACCACATTATACACGTTAATATTATATTATCAAATTGAAAAGGCTTTCTATACAGACGAATTACGAATAAAACGAAATACGAATTACAAATTAAATGAGTTCTAGTTTCAAACAGGCTAGTCCAAGATTACAATCAGCATTATGATTGAGTACGTTCACGTTATGATTGATTACGGTTTTACATAAGGACGTGATACGGATGGGCTGGTCGGGAAAACTAATCAGTTTTGGTCCCAAATAGAGGCTAGTTTGAGTAATTTGGACATATGTGTCGTAACCAATTTACTGTTTAAATTCTACTGAAAATGCCTTTGGAGTTTAATCTATCAATCTGCCAGTTCCCCAACTATGTTGGGGTTGGCTAGCCTAACTCGAAAACAGCTGAATACTAGTATTTGCTGAACCCTTCGTCAGTGAAACCCGACCGAATCGTTCTGACGCCATTGTTTAGCTATTGTGTCTACTTCGCTAACAGGTGAAGGTGTATCTGACCTCCATTACCCTTAACTGTCACGATACCCGTTCGTAATATTGGTTGTCAGAACTTCGAACTACAGCGGCCTATCATCGTAGTCCACTGCTGGACATTGGCCTCCTCAAGCTGCGCCACAATACCCTATCCTCCTCTTTCACATCCAGTCTGTCGCCTTTGGTCTATTTCCCTAGGGAGTATTTCAAATTTAGTCCTTAGGAACGGATTACTCGCGGCCATTTAAGACCTCTTCTTTGATTAATCAAATTTATTTATTCCCCTGTGGACGTTACAAACAATTAGTTATGTTAATTGATCTGGAACGGAACAATAACATCACAATTACCGGTAAATGAACTGAGACTACAATTAACTGTTGGGATTATTATGATAATTACTGCAGGTGCTTATAACGTAGCTGATAATACTTAATTACTGTAATTGGGCAATTCTCCACTAAATGGAAAATCGCTGTCCCAAGCTAATTTTATGTAGTAAGTCTTAATATTTCTCAGTTTTTTGTATCAATACCAACAAAGTATTACGTATTCTTGCCACGCCACAGCTTAGTTAGTAATTTAATAATGTAGTATTTGAATAAATGAACATCAAACACCTCAAAAAACAGTCCCCTGGTACGTCCCTTTTCCAGAATTACAAATATTGTTACCAATATTTATTTTTTTGCCATTGATAACCAAATAAACATAAAAATAAAATACATAAAAACAGTAAGCATCTTTATAAACCATCACAATTTTTTTTTTTAAATAAAAATTTAATCAAAATATTTATGTTCGAATGTTGTCCTCAAATTATTAAAACAGTCCCCTGTTAAAATTTTAAAACCATGCTGAAGTCAAAATTTGTTTGGCGCAAATCATTTAAATCGTGAAACGGAAAGTAATCAATGTGAATTTTATTCGGTTGTGGAGCTAAGCGGGCAGCCGCAATTTTTTTTAGTGTTACAAGTGCTTCTGTGATGAACCACGCGTCTCGGCCATTAGTAGAAACAGTCCCCTGGTAAGCCTCTTTTTTAATATTTTAAGAGTTTTTATAACGACAATTTGTTTAAAATGGTTGATTATCTAGTACGTAGCCACAATTGTTTGGTTTAATCTGATATGTTTAATTGATTTTGTTTTATTAAGTATTTATGTAAAAATGACAGTCCTCTGGCCAACAGTCCCCTGTCATTTCATCGCACAGGTGGTTAAATATTTTTATTTTTTATTATTATACAGACTGACTTTAGTGTCATACAATTAAACTAAGATAGTTTATCAGTATATTTCAGATTCCCAGATGATTTTGTTAAATTTAACAGAAATGTAATATAATAAGTAAAATTTGTTTTAATACTGTTGATTTATTCCAAAAATTACATATTTTAAGAATAACAAAGAAAAATAAAGACTTTGATTACTTTAATCAACAAAAATATATACCTACTCGTTTTTTTTTTGTCTATATAAACATGCTCTTATATGCCAGGGGAGAACAGTCCCCTGTCACGGTTTTGCATAAAATCGTTCATAACTCAAAAACTAAGAGGAAAATGTGTCGGCTTTTTTAAGATATATATTTAATTTACTAATGCCCTCCATTTTATTAAAAAACTTTATCAATATTTAATGAAATTTGCTTAGGACAGTCTTGTATGGACGATTTTCCAAATAGCAGAGAAACACCCAATTACTGGTAAGAAAATCTTTGTCGATAAAATTCTGGAAGCTGCGGTAAATAAACATTTAATCGGTTTCTTCATCTACGGTCTATTTTTATCCCATTTAAGTTGGCGTCAGCCTTAAGGGCTATATATCCCTCAAATGGCTTAGAATGATCCTCCGTTACGCCTAAAATACTGCATCATTAATTTTGAAATAAATATATGGTAAAGTTGATGATTCATGCTAAGTCCTATGTGTGACGACAACACGATTTCATAAACTTTTCTCGATAGAAAAAAATCCAAAGTTACCTCCAAATCGAACAATAAACCGCTGGTATTCAAAAAGTACTTCAAATTAGATCATGAAATCTGCATACTAACTGAACTAACTATAAAGCAGGTCTTACGTGTTTTATTTTTTTAATCCAATCATTCGATTTTTTTTAATCGCAATAAACCACTCGTTTCACACTATTCGGCCGCAGTGACTGACGTAACAACCGCTTTGTAGTGCAAGCTGATTAGAACTATATTCTAACAATTTTTCAAACGAAGTTTGAACCACCACAAATAGAGTTGCTAATTTTAGGGTTAGAAGGGCCTTTTTTTTTCTTTTTTTTTTTTTTTTTTTCGGATGGGAAATCATCAAATAACCCCTCCCGCTCTGGGCGGAGCAGGAGGGAGTGTCAGACTTTTACTGACTAAAACCCATCCATGTTCCTTCATCGCCCTTTGTGTTCCGGGGCCACGAATCTCTTTTTGCTGACTCTCTTTGAGGCGCGCGTGGAACACGAACGCGCCGTCGACACGGCCTGTCGTCATGTCATGAGACGGACGGACGGCGAGCTAGCCCATAGCTCACCGTCCACAGGCCCGCGCCTACGGTGGCCGGGGGCTACGTGGTGGTGGCCCCCGACGCCCGGGGCGTCTCCCGCGGCGGCCGGGACGTTGAGAGGTTCTCTCCCTCTCACGTTCCGCCACCTCCTTCTCTAGCATTACTGCTTCGCAGAAGGAGGTGACGGCGTCCCATTCCGTCTCGCTCCGGACCATGGCTTGTACCAGGGCCGGACGCGAGAGGTCGCCGCCGCCGATCGCCGCTGGGTTAGAAGGGCCTTAAGTTAATCCTAATACATGTAATTAATTAGATAGACATCAGTCTGGTCTTCTCAACCCAGTTACTGGGTAATAGGTACGATACACTTCTGTAAAACTGTTTGTCAGAGTTTCGGGCTTTGGATTAACCCAAATGATAGTAAATGATCCATGCCATATTTATAAAAAAAATATAAGTATCAAGAACAGATCTCCCTCTAGAAACAGACAAAGGAGTCATCAGTTGCGAGAAAAATATTTTGTGGGCAAGTATTACCTACTTTTCGAACTATCTGCCCTAGGATTTGAACTAATTAGTTTTGATTCTGGCCAATGGAATCTAGAATTGTAAATTGAGTCAGGTGAAATAACTGGTCAAAAGTAAGTTTCTCTGGAAATACAACAGAAATCTTAAAAAAGTTATTGCTTTTAACAATACTCGTAAAATCACAACATTTTATCTTTTATGTAGAAATTATGTCCTAAGTTAGAAGAAGAAGATTAAGCGATGTGTGCTTAACCAAAATTATGTGATTTTTTTTTAAATGAAAAGTTTAATTTTTTTTTTTTATGTTCCTAACCTACCTAGATCCTAATCGGTAGCATTGTGCAGTTCTTTTTAGAAATTGCATTTTACAATAAAAAAACATGGTGTTCAGCCGTTTTCAAACAAACAATAATAAGATATCGTTCCAGCCACTAGATTAATAATTAATTTTAAAACAAGAATAACTTCAGAACAACTGGAACTTCCCTAACTATCAACTTTGACTTCCAACCTTATTTCCATTTAACTTTGCTTGCAAATTTTCTTTTAAATAAAACTTGTGGATGATACTTTTTTCTGCACCGCACTGTAATAATATTTTACTTTTGCAATTTTCTGATATTTATCTTTGGTTTAGTAACCTATAGGTTTATTTACTTTCTATCTAATATTCGAATATTCTAGCCAATTAATGTAGTTTGTATTTTATTCGTGGTGCCTATGTTTGTCTAGATTCAAGTTTTAACTTATTATGCATATTTATGCTTAGACTTTGATAACATTCACTGTTTACCCTTGACTTTGTAATTACACGCTATTTGGTTTTGACTAGATGTACCAATAAGCAGTAAACGAATACATGCTTTTTTTACCTACTCTTAGACTCAAGCAATGAAAGGCCGCATGGTGCTGTTCAACAAATAATGGAGCATTGTCCTGTGTGTTCCTAAATTATCTACAACGCCTCTGATGCCGCAATACACAATTACACATGGCCACTAACTGAGCCCAAACATTATAAATTATGGATGGAAAGTCAAAACGAAACGAAGTAGCTCATTACAGGAACTGATAGATGCTACTGAAGGCGCCAAACTCACGGGGTCGCGGGACTGTTCGAAAGAGATATCGTGGCCCCGGAACATAAAGGGCGATGAAGGAACATGGATGGGTTTTAGTCAGTAAAAGTCTGACACTCCCTCCTGCTCCGCCCAGAGCGGGAGGAGTCATTTGATGATTTTTCACCCGAAAAAAAAAGGCGCCAAACTCAGCGCTAAATTCTGGATCGACTCAATTTAAACTGTCATGGACATCAACATCATCATTCTCTTATCTTTATCCTAATTCATTCAGGGTAGGCGCAACATGTATAGTTGGTGCCAGTTAAGATGAGAATAGCGGTCATTGACCCACCTACATTTATTAAACTTCTTAACTTTGAAAACCAAAAATAAGCCTGTTCAAGTCTGGAATCGTATTCTATCGTGATCTTCAACACTTTTTGTAATGAAAAACGATACATGGTTTATTTGTTTTGGTTTGTACGAAGAGATATTAGGGAAAGGGCAATGACCGCTATTCTCATCTTAACTGGCACCAACTATAGGTAGGATTCTTCCATACTTACCTACTCACTAATTAACTTACTGGGTACAAAGTCGGTCACTTAATTCAAAACTTGAAATTAGTTGCTTACTGATCACAAACCAGCCTTCCATATAACGAGACCCAAACTGTTACATTTGGTACTAGTATCCAATATACTAGTTCCTCAATCGCCAGTTACTCTAGAGACTCGTTCTCCGATGACTCTGTAATCAAGTTACTAGAGGCATCCCTAAAGTGATTACCGGAACCAAGTAACACGGTTCCGTGAGTCTAACGACTTTGGAAATAGGCTGAATTGATTTACTTTACCTCACTCTAGACTATGGGTACTACTATCTATCTCTTCTGGGTTTACAGTCGTTATACCGTAGAGTGATTTCAGTGCATAGAGAGAGAGAGAGGGAATAATGTCGCATACTATTGTAATCGGTGTTTTATAGCGTACTTTTGATGAGCTGAATCACCTAAAACATATAGAAAAGAACAGGCCCCCTCAAATAAAATACCTCCTGAAATGCTGAAATGCCGGAACTATTTGATTAAAAAAATATCTACCGAACTGAAAAATATCATTCTACAGACATATTTACAAAGATGATTATAATACGAGTATAAACACAGGTTCACTAGTCTTTCGCCAGGACTCCTTTGACAAATATTCAGATTACAACCAGCGTTTCATACACTATTTACGTGTTTAGCAAACAACTTAGGTATTTTATAAACACACGCTTTAATAAAATGTTTCGTATCACAATATCACGTATAACCTAATATGTATCATTTAAAAACTAAACTAGTCAGTTTATTACTTTCGTGTTACTCTGAAATATTGTCAAATTAAACAATTTAAAATAGCAGCTTTATTAATTATTATTGACCAGGTATCGTAATTAAAATTGATTATTTATGTATTTTAACTAGGATGCAAAACTGCACCTTGTATAAAGGGTGTAAAACACCTCTTAACGAAGCCGAAAGGCACTTGTTCTCCTCGTCATTGCGATCATTTTTTTGTTCTACACCATCCCTGGGAACCTTCTAGTTACGGAGATATTGGGGGTCAAAGTTCTAACGTTTTGACAAGTTTTTAATGTAAGATTTTTACTTTAAACACCTCCTCGAACCCCGTACTATTCAATCCATCCATCAGCACAAAGTTTTGAGTGCGTTACATTGAGTTCTACCACAAAACATGATTTTTCACCCCAAAAAAAAAGTCTTTTCCCAGCAATATTTTTTGCGTAAAGTTACTTAGTTTGATGTACAGAATGCTTGGTTGACGGCTTCGTGATAAGGTCTTTTACACCCTGTAGATGCTCTAAATTATGGTGAAAATCGTATCAAATCAAATCTATTGTATAATCAATGAAATATATGCAATCATTCACAGATAAACAGACACGAAAAACGAACGCAATAATAATTATGTACCGATAAATAAAGTCGTATAGGTACCTAGCTACAGAAATAAAGCCTGATACAAAAATAATAACAACTTGATAACCTTGTCGAGACCTCTGACAGTAATAACTTTATTTTAGGTTATAAAAATTTATTAACGCAGGCATGAAATTACAGATCTGATATATTACTATGACTTGCTGAAATATGTCTTCTGATTTTATACAAGGTATTAATATGGAAATTTTGATTAAGCACTTACCTATTTATAGGGCTGTTTTGTGATTACTTTCTTGAAAGAGATTTTGAGTTATAGCATAACATAATAATAACATCAAGCCTGGAATCACAGAAAGGTTGGGTAGAAGTGTATTTTAAATGTGGTTTACTATTAGTTACACCTCTTAAAAAAAATATATATATATATATAGATATTGTTTGTTGCTTTTTCTCCAGCAGTTATCATATAATAGGGGGCGACCCTATTGCCATCGACCGGGCCCAAATACAGACTCCGTGGCTGCTACTGATAAATTCCTGATGGAATAACCCAATAACACTTTGCCCGACCTGGGAATCGAAACCAGGTTCTCATCATGCTCAGCAGTCGCACTTGCGACTATTCAACCAACACGACAAAATCTTCCGGTCCGACTTACGATCAGGTGGCCTACAGGACGTCTTAAAGCAAGATTGTTTTAATCTTATTCCAGAGTGAGAAAGAGATGGCGCTAAACGTCCTCTATTGCGTCTCTTTCCCACACCGGAATGACAATAAAACCATCCTAACGCCCCAGGACGGTGGCCATATCTCAACGGATTAGCCACAGAGAGAGGCGTACCATGGAATGTGAGAGTAAAGCATATGAATTACTATGACGTCTTAAAGCAGTTTTGTTTTAACCTTAATCCAGAGTGCGAAAGAGATAGTGCTAGACGTCCTCTATAGCTCCTTCACCTTCCCACACTGGAGTGACATTAAAGCAATACTGCTTTAAGACGTCATAGTAATTCATATGCTTTACTCTCATATTCCGATGGGACGGCATGCGGCAGTTCGACAGGACCGGGGAATAACATTGGTTTAATAGGAACACACATGCACATTAAACCCGCATCCATAACCATAAAATATTAAACTAACATACCCTCACCCCATACCTTACGGGAGCATATTAGAACATTCATCACGATGATAAAACCTCCCCAGTTAGATTGAACGATCACTCCCTTGAGGAGGAACATTGTGAGGAGGTACGTGAACGAAGGAACATGGAGTTGTTTCCTGTTTGGTTAATAGCAATATTCATCATTCTTGTGTTTTGTTTTGGTAATAGAGTTTGAGTATGTTTTTCCGTACAAGCTAAGAACATTATAGACTTTACTGTAACAAAAGTTCTTTTATTTTTTTAAGAAATCATAATACTTACGATATTCGCTTTTAATTCAGTAGCATCAACAAATACGAGGTGGTGAAGGTGAACCGGAAGGCCCAGCTCACACCGCTGGAGGCGCAGCGGAGCGCATTTGAAGACAACAATTTAATATAAACCTTAACTACCTTGATATACGGTCGCGCGCATGCTCTTGTGCTTGAGGGCGCTCCGAGTACCGCGTGCGAATTTATTCTTATGTTGACCGTATATCAAGGTAGTTAAGGTTTATATTAAATTGTTGTCTTCAAATGCGCTCCGCTGCGCCTCCAGCGGTGTGCGCTGGGCCGAAGACGTTGCGGTGGGGTGGACCGATGGCCTGGTGAAGGTTGCGGGGATCCGCTGGTGCGAGACGCACAGAACTGGTCAATGTGGCGACACTTGGGGGAGGCCTATGTCCACTAGTGGTCTTCTTTCGGCTAAAATGATGATGAGACGAGGAGCGTTAAAGTAACTAAGTTTTCATTTTCGTTGATTCCGGAATTCATCTCCCATAGAATAGAGAGGATCCTCCAACGGCTGCTGTGTCTCGTGAGGGACCCAATAATTATTGTTTTCGGGTTTTATTATATGATAAATCGCGGTTCAGAATTTTGATGTTAGTTCTTCCTTAATAGCATAGATGGTGCTCTGTTTATTTTGTAGTATGTTATTGTAGTATTTTAAACTAACTATTTAATAACCATGTTTACTGTTAACAAAACAAAAGATTTGTTGCCTTAAGTAGGTATTATTAATTTGTAGCTAGAAATCTGTGGCATATTCGATTAACCGACTGCTGAAACCTGGCTTCTAGTGACTTTAATACCAGACACTGCTATTCCCTTTGGACTAGAATAACTGATACTAACTATATGTGTACAAACGCGGGAAATTCCAAATAGTAGGGACAATACGTGACCATTGAAGTACCTATCATTGAGATTTGGCATTATAGTATAATTGTGCCGTCTTTGTATGGGCCTCTAGTCAGTTTAGTTTGTGGGGTCTTTTTTCCTGCAGTGAAACAGGCTTTGTATTAAAACGTCTTTCCATAACCTGTACGTAAGCTCACTGTCTTTATGCGTACTGAACATCTGAATCAATCAAACTTTTGACCTTTTGCTTCACGCGAGGTCACTGTCCTCGCTGCCTTGCCGGATTTGGGTAAGCTGGCTGCTTGACTACTACTACTAACTACTACAGCCCATAACGTCCACTGCTGGACATAAGCCTCTCCCATGATGGGAGGAATTTGCCGTAATCTCCACGCTTGGCAGGCGGATTGAAGATCGCAGTGATGAAAGACTAACAGAAAACGCTGCTGCCCATTCTCAGGTCTACAGAGGCGCAAGGTGTTCTGCCTCAGACATTAGTCGCCTTATACGACACCCGTGAGTGTAATGGGTTGGTTCTATTCTACTCTGCCGGATACCACACGGCCAAACTAAACTGGCTATTACCTTACTATCTAAATATATAAAAGAAGAAACTGACTGACTGACTGACTGACTGACTGACTGACTGACTGACTGACTGACTCATCTATCAACGCACAGCCCAAACCGCTGGGTTTACAGATTCCAAATTTGGCAAGTAGGTTCCTTATGTGGTCTAGGGGTGCACTAAGAAAGGATTTTTCAAAATTCACCCCCTAAGGGGGTTAAACGGGGCTCCAAAGTTTGTATGGGGAAACAAGATTAGTTAGACTATTGTATTCGAAACTTTACAGGAGTGCTCCTATTGATAAATGAGTAGAAACGGGTTTCAGGATTTTTCAGAATTCAACCCCTAAGAGGGGGAAAAGGGGTGACAAAGTCTAAAAATCAATGCACAGCCCAAACCGCTGAGTCTAAAGATTCCAAATTTGGCACATTGGTTCCTTATGTAGTCTAGGGGTGCACTAAGAAAGGATTTTTCAAAATTCACCCCCTAAGGGGGTGAAACGGGAGTTGGAAAGTTTGTATGGGGAAACAAGATTAGTTAGACTATTTTATTCGAAACTTCACAGGGGTGCTCCTGTTGATAAATGAGTAGAAACGGGTTTCAGGTTTTTTCAGAATTCAACCCCTAAAGGGGGAAATGGGGTAACAAAGCCTGAAATTCAACATAGGTATTGTTTGTGTGGTGAATTGGCGGGTGTATTACAAAATCAACGATTTTAAGATTTAATGTGGCAGACCTAAAATACTACCATTCCCTGTTGGGGTGCGATGGGGTTGAAATGTCTAAAAATCAATATGGGTGTCGATACCGAGATTATCAGGGGTGCTGATTACGAAAATGGCATTTATTTTGAGATCCAGATGATAATCATTGTGATTACGATGATGATGATTGTGATAATGATGACGATGATTGTGATGATGATGATTTTGATTACGATGATAATGATTGTGAGTACGATGATGATGATTGTGATAACGATGATAACGATTGTGATTACGATGATAATGATGATGGTGATTGTAATTGTAATGGTGATTGTGACAGTGATTATGATAGTGACGGTGATTGTGATGGTGCTAGCGATGGTTGTGATAACGAGGATGGAGATTGTGATGATGATGATTGTGATTAAGATGATAGTGATTGTGATTACGATGATAATGATTGTGATAACGATGGTGATTGTGATAGTGATTTTGATGGTGATTGTGATGGTGATGGTGATTGTGATAGTGATTGTAAAAGTGGCGGTGATTGTGATGGTGATAGCGATGGTGATTGTGTTTGTGACAGTGATTGTAATGGTGATGGTGATTGTGATTATGAATGTGGCGGTGATTGTGATGGTGATAGCGATGGTGATTGTGATTGTGATAGTGATTGTGATGGTGATTGTGATGGTGATTGTGATGGTGATTGTGATGGTGATTGTGATGGTGATGTTGATGGTGATGGTGATGGTGATTGAGATAGTGATGGTGATTGTGATAGTGTTGGTGATTGTGATAATGACTGTGATTACGATGATAATTATTGTGATAACGATGATGGTGATTGAGATAGTGATGGTGATTGTGATAATGATGGTGGTTGTGATAGTGATGGTGATTTTGATCATGATGATTGTGATTAAGATGATAGTGATTGTGAGTACGATGATAATGATTGTGATTACGATTATAATGCTTGTGATGACGAGGATGGAGATTGTGATGATGATGATTGTGATTACGATGATAATGGTTGTGATTACGATGATAGTGATTGTGATAATGATGATAGCGATTGTGATTACGATGATAATGATTGTGATAACGATGATAGAGTGGTGTTATAGTGATTTTGATGGTGATACTGATGGTGATGGTGATTGTGATAGTTATTGTGAGAGTGGTGGTGATTGTGATGGTGATAGCGATGGTGATTGTGATGTTGATTTTGATGGTGATTGTGATGGTGATTGAGATAGTGATGGTGATTGTGATAGTGTTGGTGATTGTGATAATGACTGTGATTACAATGATAATTATTGTGATAACGATGATGGTGATTGAGATAGTTATTTTGATGGTAATAATTGTGATGGTGATGGTGATTGTGATTGTGATAGTGACGGTGATTGTGATAGCGATGCTGATGGGGATTGTGATGGTGATTGTGATTGTGATGGTGATTGTGATGGTGATTGTGATGGTGATTGTGATGATGATTGTGATGGTGATTGTGATGGTGATTGTGATGGTGATGGTGATTGTGATAGTTATTGTGAGAGTGGCGGTGATTGTGATGGTGATAGCGATGGTGATTGTGATGTTGATTTTGATGGTGATTGTGATGGTGATTGAGATAGTGATGGTGATTGTGATAGTGTTGGTGATTGTGATAATGACTGTGATTACGATGATAATTATTGTGATAACGATGATGGTGATTGAGATAGTTATTTTGATGGTAATAATTGTGATGGTGATGGTGATTGTGATTGTGATAGTGACGGTGATTGTGATAGCGATGCTGATGGGGATTGTGATGGTGATTGTGATTGTGATTGTGATGGTGATTGTGATGGTGATTGTGATGGTGATTGTGATGGTGATTGAGATAGTGATGGTGATTGTGATAGTGTTGGTGATTGTGATAATGACTGTGATTACGATGATAATTATTGTGATAACGATGATGGTGATTGAGATAGTGATGGTGATTGTGATAATGATGGTGGTTGTGATAGTGATGGTGATTGTGATGATTATGAAATTTGGCTCATAGATAGTTAATAACCTGCATTAACATATAGGACACTTTTATCCCTTTAGTTTTCACATATATGTATAATCTCAACATGAATGATGTAACCAAGATTTTGTAACAATATTTTGATTTAAAAGAGTGTCCATGGAGTTTCTTGCCCGTTCTTCTCCATAGAGATATACGCTAGGGAATGGGCAACTACAGTACTTTCTCAAGTTATTATGTCTTGTGACTGGGACTGTAGCTTTGTTTTTTTTTGTATTTTTGACATTCAACAGTGCCGTAATGGTCTAATTAAAATAAATGCTTTGAGTTTGAGTTTGAGTTTGAGTATGATCCAGTGGGACAGTTACCGAACTTCACGCGGGCGAAGCCGCGGGCAACAGCTAGTCTAAATATATAAAAGAAGAAACTGACTGACTCATCTATCAACGCACAGCCCAAACCGCTGGGTCTACAGATTCCAAATTTGGCATGTAGGTTCCTTATGTGGTCTAGGGGTGCACTAAGAAAGGATTTTTCAAAATTCACCCCCTAAGAGGGTTAAACGGGGCTCCAAAGTTTGTATGGGGAAACAAGATTAGTTTGACTATTTTATTCGAAACTTCACAGGAGTGCTCCTATTGATAAATGAGTAGAAACGGGTTTCAGGATTTTTCAGAATTCAACCCCTAAGGGGGAAATGGGGTGACAAAGTCTAAAAATCAATGCACAGCCCAAGCCGCTGAGTCTAGAGATTCCAAATTTGGCACATTGGTTCCCTAAGTGGTCTAAAGGTGCACTAAGAAAGGATTTTTCAAAATTCATCCCCTAAGGGGGTTAAACGGGGCTCCAAAGTTTGTATGGGGAAACAAGATTAGTTAGACTATTTTATTCAAAACTTCACAGGAGTGCTCCTATTAATAAATGAGTAAAACCGGGTTTCAGGTTTTTTCAGAATTCAACCCCTAAGAGGGGGAAATGGGGTGGCAAAGTATAAAAATCAATGCACAGCCCAAACCACTGAGTCTAGAGATTCCAAATTTGACACATAGGTTCTTTATGGGGTTTAGGGGTGCACTAAGAAAGTATTTTTCAAAATTAAACCCCTAAGGGGTTAAAACGGGGTCCAAAGATTACTTGGAGAAATAAGATTAGTTACTCTACTTTATTCGAAACTCAACAGGAGTACTCCTATCGATAAATGAGTTAACATTTATGTTTCAGGTTTTTTCAGAATTCAACCCCTAAAGGGGGAAATGAGGTAACAAAGCCTGAAATTCAACATAGGTATTGTTTGTATGGTGAATTGGGTTGGGTGTATTACAAAAACACCGATTTTAAGATTTAATGTGGCGGACCTGAATTACCATCATTCCCTGTTGGGGTGCGATGGGGTTGAAATATCTAAAAATCAATATGGGTGTCGAAACCGAGATTGTCAGGGGTGCTGATGTCGAAATTGGCATTTATTTTGAGATCCAGAAGATGGCGGATTCAACTTCTATCCTGGGTTATTGTTGATTTATTGTGATGATTGTGATAACGATGATGATGATTGTTATAATGATGATGATAATTGTGATGATGATGATTGTGATTACGATGATAATGAGTTTGATAACGATGATGGTGATTGTGATAGTGATTGTGATTGTGATAGTGATGGCGATTGTAATAGTGACAGTGATTGTGATGGTGATAGCGATGGTTGTGATAACGAGGATGGAGATTGTGATGATGATGGTTATGATTAAGATGATAATGATTGTGATTACGATGATAATGATTGTCATAGGTAACGATGATGGTGATTGTGATAGTGATTTTGATGGTGATTGTGATGGTGATGGTGATTGTGATAGTGATTGTGATAGTGATGGTGATTGTGATGGTGATTGTGATTACGATGACAATGTCTGTGATAACGATGATGGTGATTGTGATAGTGATTTTGATGGTGATTGTGATGATGATTGTGATAATGATTGTGATAATGATGGTGACTGTGATAGTGATCGTAATTGTGATAATGATGGTGGTTTTGATAGTGATGGTGATTGTGATAATGATTGTGATAATGATGGTGGTTGTGATAGTGATGGTGGTTGTGATAGTGATGGTGGTTGTGATAGTGATGGTGGTTGTGATAGTGACGGTGGTTGTGATAGTGATGGTGATTGTGATGATAATAATAAATTGTGATAATTATGAAATTTGGCATATAGATAGTTTATAACCTGGATTAACATGTAGGACACTATTTATCCCTTTAGTATGATTCAGTGGGACAGTTACCAAACTGCACGCGGGCGAAGCCGCGGGCAACAGCTAGTATTATTATAGTTAACTAAATGATTTCAGTCTTAATTAGTACATATATCATTACTTGTCAATCTCAAGAATATTCCTCCTTAGAATAAACACCAGAAAATTCCTGGATGTCTATCTGTGAATACTAAGTTTAACACAGCAAAGCTGGAGTACTGATATTTAGCTCCCAGGGGTGTTGGCAAGCGAATACAGTCCCGGGTTTAGCAAATCCCGGTTATTAGGGATTTTGGAACACCCGGTATTTTCATAATGCTTTGAATTTGTTTTTTTTTTTGTTCGTTGGCGCTTCACGACGACAAAAAGTAGCGTTTGGGATTTCTAATTAAAGTAAGGAAGCAGAGTGAAATGGGAAGATATTTTGGCACATGGCAGTAATTTTTTGTGGATACTTAAATATTTTCTATAGGTAAGTACCTATTTATAAACTCTCAATGTTTGAAAGTGAATTGTTTCCTTAGCTTTAAAATTAAATTCGTCTACGTTACGTTACACTGCTAGAAGGTGACGTGGTAGACCTCGCAGGAGATGGTGGAACGAGCTGGGCGACCAGTAGTCCACATTGATCCTGGATCGAAAGATTTTGAGGTCATGGAGAGAGGCCTTTGCCCAGCTGTGGGATGACATAGGCTTACAGTAATAGTAACTTCTACGTTACTAATTCATCATCATCTGCCTAGCTTTTTTCCAGCTATGTTGGGGTCGGCTTCCAGTTTTACCGGATGCAGCTGAATATCAGTATTTTACATGGAGCGACTGCCTATCACCTCCACAACCCAGTTAGTACCAGGTAATACGATACCCCTTGGTAAGACTGGTTTTCAGACTTTTGGGCCTCTGACTACCTAACGACTGTCAAAGATCAAAAAACAAATGACAGCCGAGACCAACGGCTTAACGTGCTTTCCGAGGCACGGAGGAAACTCGGTATGTAATGGGTGGTCACCCATCCTCAAACCAACCTAGGCAAGCACAACTTAACCTAACGATCGACCCGAGCGGCTGTTATTATTTAGCCACTACCTCCTCTACGTTACTAATTATTATTAACAACGTAATTTTCGTCACTTATCGATAAAATCTCGTTCTCTACAACGCATGGCCATCTAAAAGCTCTAAGGTGATACGTATCAAATGCAGTTTAAGCAATAGTCAACTCTGTAAGAAATTCCTTAAACGCAACCGTTTGTAGCGACAGCTTTTAAGCTCATGTATACATACACATACATACTATCTTCTCTTTCTGAGCAGTCGTCACTTCGTGCGGATGACTGCTGACAGTTGACAGTGTCTGCTCAAGCAGTAGACAATCACAGCTCGAGCGGTCCATGTAAGTTGTTCAATGACTGAATTGTCAAGCTGTCTGTGTATGGCCACACTAACGGTGACCGCTGTTGCAGCAACGTCTACGTTTGCATTCCTGAATGAACGTCAAAAACAGATAGTTGCGTGTTGCCAGTTGCAGGAACGCGAACAATATTCGGTCTATCTGTACAGCGCCTTAAAATACTTTGTTGCATGAGACTTCTTTTAATTATACCATTCCCGCAACGGTGCAGCGGAGCAGTGGTGGCGGTCTCGACTCGAACAGTAAGTCGTGAGTTCGATCCCAGACAGGCGCATTACTTTGTGTAATTTATTTCATCACCACTGCTCTCAAAACGGTGAAGGAAAACATCGTGAGGAAACTGGCATGTCCTAGAACCAAAAAATTTGAATACATGTGACATCTACCTGCCTAGCCTTTTCGGAACTATGTTGGGGTCGGCATCCAGTTTTACCAGATGCAGCTGAACACCAGTATTTTACATGGAGCGACTGCCTATCTGACCTCCACAACCCAGTTAGTACCGGGTAATACGATACCGGGTAACCCAACCCAGTTAGTACCGGGTAATACGATACCGGGTAAGACTGGTTGTTAGACTTTCGGGCCACTGACTGCTGTCTAGAATTATGAGTGCTGATACTAATAAAACCCATTTTTACTAACACTAAAAATCACCAAAATGTAATGCACGTTGGATTTTTCAATCTCGGCACCAAGGAGTCAAAATCAATCAGTGTATACCCACTTTAGTTTAGACACTAGACATTGTACACGTATTTCGTATGTATTGTATAGAAAACGTCGAGCCAAGTTTTTGCTCTTGGGACTATTACTCCATACTTCGATATACAGCCAACAACATTCTATACGTCTAGCAATGTTTACAAATAAAACCCGATCAAATAAAACGGCTTATATACTGATACAATAAACTCTGAACATTACATAACAGGGGACAATATAAACATTACTTTTACTACGAAAGTATGAAGGAAAAACTTGTTTTACTATGCACGCTAAAGGGTTATAAATTGTTGGAGAGTGAGGATGTTCACGGCGATTCTCTGGGGGAATAAGCAGAGATGACACACTTCGTCCCTTTTACTGATCAAATATTTAGTTTATAGGGACAAAACGATATGTTTCCGTTTGATTTTTGTAATAAAATAACGTTTACTTCGGACAAGTAACCTTCATAGAAGGTATAAAAAGAAACTTATGAAACTCGAGTACCTATCCCCCGAATACTGAAACGTCACTCAAAATTTAAGTAGCACTTATATTTAACAGATATTCGAAAGTAACATTTGGCCATACAAAATTTTAAGTTTAGAAACTGCTCAAATGTTAAGCAGCCCTTAAATTTTGAGTGACGTTTCAGTATTCGAGGGTTAGTCAATCACAATTTAATATTATTTATTTGGACACAAGCTTGTTTTTAGAGATGCATCTACGATCGACTTGTAGAATGTCTCTATAATGACTTATGCCCGACTCGCCAAATAATAGATAGTGTAATGGTGTTCCAAACTATTGTATTTTTCCGACCTGTTCCAAACTTAAACTCAAAGCATTGAATGCAACCTTATTGAAATCAAAATAAAGATAACTATGAGTATGTTTTGAGACGCAAAATCAAACGCATAATAACTGTAAAGGAACTGAAGTTGTATCTCGTTGAATAGCTTTTTCACAGATTCAGATAAAGTAAATTCATATTAAGGTTGCTTGTACAATCTTTATAGCCGATCTAGACAGCCATTGCTGCGTAAAATCTTGAAGTTTCTAAAACAAATCTCTATAAAAAGCTTTCGTTTTCTTCTGAGTTTGTAGGAAACAGAGTAACTAAAATGCATCGCAACAGTACAATTAGCATGTAACGTTTAGAACTAGAATGAGGCAAATGATAGAGCTGCTTAAGCCACTACATACTGTTCGGAAGAAATCTAAGTCATTGATTTAAGAAGGAAAAGAATGTAATCTTCCCACTGCTGGGATACATGTTTTTCTTTGTGAGCTGGATTGGTGGTTGATGAACATGTCTTTGAACTTTTAGTTCTAGGACATGCCAAAACCATTAAAGTTATTGAAACGATAATCTGTGATTTTGGCGTTCTTGTCAGTGGAAAAATCCCATTGCATCCTTTTTGAAACGACATTAAAGATCACTTGGATTTTGAAGTGTTGCACTGTAATATCAATGATGTACTGTAATATACATCATCATCATCATCATCTGGCTAAACTTTTACCAACTATTTTGGGATTGGCTTCCCGTCTAACTGGATGCAGTGGAATACCAGAATTTTACATGAAGTGACTGCTTATCAGACCTCCACAACCCAGTTAGTACTGGGTAATACGATACCCCTTGGTAAGACTGGTTCTTTCAAGCTACTGACTAGACTACCTGTAATGGAATATCAAAGATCTATCTATCTTTTTTAATTACGATCCATTTTCCAAAATCCTCTTTTTCTCTGTAGTAAAACGAGTGGGTAAAAGTTAATCGTGCGTCGCTGTTAAATACCCCGGTTTCATTAAATAGCGGGCGGTTAGCGGTTACGACACTCGATTTTAATTTTATGCTGGTGTGGGATCTAGGTTATACGTTTTTGTGGGGTTATTTTAAGAGATACTTAGGATAAGTTCAATTGTTTATACATATATAAATAACTAAGAAGACCAAAATGCATCATCATCATCTGCCTAGCCTTTTCCCAACTGTGTTGGGGTCGGCTTCCAGTTTTACCGGATAATAATAATAATAAATATCGCTGGACATTAACACACAGCGCCATCTAGTGCCACACTAAGCAACGAGGCTTGTGTCGTGGACATCAGATAGTTGATATACTACATAGATACTTTTTGTTTGTAAATACGTACTTATTATACATGACTTGGAAACAAATGTCCATGCTCATCACACAAACATTTGCTCCAACCGGGATTCGAACCCGGGACCCTAAGAACGTAAGGCAGCCTCACTACCGCTGCGCCATTCGGGTCATCAAACCGGATGCAGCTGAATACCAGTATTTTACATGGAGCAACTGCCTATCTGACCTCCACAACCCAGTTAGTACCGGGTAATACGATACCCCTTGGTAAGACCGGTTGTCAGACTTTTTGGGCCTCTGACTACCTAACAACTGTCAAAGATCTACGTATGACAGCCGGGACCAACGGCTTAACGTGCTTTCCGAGGCACGGAGGAAACTCGGTATGTAATGGGCGGTCACCCATCCACAGACCAACATAGGCAAGCACGGCTTAACCTAACGATCGACCCGAGCGGCTGTTATTATTTAGCCATGAGCTCCTCCCAGAGTCTAAGAAGACCAAAATGCATGATGGATCAGTGACAGTAAAAACCGTAAAGCATTTTTTTTGTTGGGATAACCCCCGTCACACTATTCCCAAACCACAGACACTCCTGAAAACTAGAACCAACAGTGGCGACCGCTAGAAAAGGGCCGAGACAATGAAGCTCGACGAAGTTCCAGAGTTTCTTTACTATGTTGTATGCGTAGGCTACCAATCTTACCGGATACTCCCAAATACAAGGAGCTCATGTTAATGGAGCAACTGATTATTTAATCTTCACAACCCTCCTACCGTAAAACACGACATCCCTTTATAAGACTGATAGTCAGATTATCGGGCTTCTGATTCTGTAGCGATATTACAAAAAAACACTTTAGTAACATAGTACAAAAAGCACTACAGCAACATAGTACAAAAAGCACTACAGCAACATAGTACAAAAAAACACTACAGCAACATAGTACAAAAAGCACTACAGCAACATAGTACAAAAAGCAATACAGCAACATAGTACAAAAAGCACTACAGCAACATAGTACAAAAAACACTACAGCAACACAGTACAAAAAGCACTACAGCAACATAGTACAAAAAACACTACAGCAACATAGTACAAAAAGCACTACAGCAACATAGTGCAAAAAGTACTACAGCGCCATCTATGCCACAAATGAACTAAGATCAAATTCATAAATGGCAATATTTAAGTTCTCCGCGAATTAAGACCTTCATCATCATCATCATTTCAGCCGAAAGACGTCCACTGCTGGACATAGGCCTCCCCCAAAAGGGGGTTTTTGCCATAATCGCCACGCTTGGCAGGCGGGTTGGCGATCGCAGTACGGTTGTTACAAAAGCACAGAGAACGCTGCTGCCCATTCTCTGGTAAGTCCCTTAGTCGCCTCTTACGACACCCACGGGAAGATATGGGATGGTGCTATTATTTACGTCCGACACCATACAGAATAATTAAGACCCTACAGAATGACAACAACTGTCGGGCAGTAACCCACCAGACATAACACCCGTCTGGTCGGAGGATCCTCCCTTTTCTATGGGGGATGAAGAGCTTTACACCCTGTTCTTTATACATACAGCTTATACAACCTGTTTTTTTATATCCTATAACTTTAGGGTATGATTGAGACCATATCAAAGAATCAACTGGCATATGAATAACGTTTCAATCATCTTTTTTTTTTAATTTTTCATACAAACTAATTCGGCAATGGTGCCGATTCCCTTGTTTACAAACTAAACCAAATTAAAGTTCAGTGCATCTTTTTCTTTCTATTTCATTAAGAAAAGGACAGAAGATAAACTTTAGTTATGTTTTGTCAAATTAATCAGCGCCATACAAGTTTTAGACGTGATTAAAAAGTTGACTACTTAAATTACATCAAATTACGTCAGGTGCTGACTAATTTGACAGGATTAAACTAATATTTATCTTCTGTCCTTTTCATAATGAAATAGAAAGAAAAAGATGCATTCAACTTAAATTTAGTTTAGTTTGTGAACAAGGGAATCGGCACCAATGTCACGATTATTAACGTAAAACACCTTTACGTGAAATATGACAATTTTCTTAGCTTTAAATATGAATGATTGGTTTGAATTAAAATGAATTACTCGTATTTATCAATGAAACTTAGATACATTTTATAATTATGATTGATGATATCTCCAAAACTATGCATTGGACCACCTATTCTAGGAGTTTTAGTATTATTTTTACCTACAGAATATAACCCTATTATTATGGGATTTCACAAAAAACAGGTTGTATATATCACAACTGGGATCAAATCAAAGCCTTTACATGTTTTTTGAGGAATATAGAAGTGTTGAAACTCCTATGCAAGAATAAGCAAAGATAATATTTAAAAAAAAGTTGGTCTCGTAGTAAACCTCAAACCGAACTACTGAGAATAGCTGACCTCTAAGTCCCTTTCATCTTCAGATAGCTGAAAGGAAAATAAAATATTAATAGGTGTGGCCTACATAATACATAAATGGTCTCTCAAAACTTTCTTACAGACCTTACGAAAGGGATTTAATATTATAATAGTGGAGGCTCCATAAAACAAAGAGTTTCATTTGTGCTGACTGCGCTTGACACTATTTTTATGACTTCAAGATGAAGAATTTTATAACAAAGTGTCGTAAAAAGAGTTTTTCAGATGAGATGGTAAATTGTGTATATCGTAAAAAAACACATCTTGGGTGACCTCAAGTTGTAGTTTTTATGTATCTCTCAAAAGTAAAGAAATTATTATTTTAAAAGGATTCCACAGTGACTCTTTTTAACTGTTACATCACCGAGCGTTGATTATTTCGGGTGCGTCTCATAACATATAAAGTTATTTGGTATATTTTCATTTCAATAACGTTCATAAGATATAATAAACGTGAGTTATACCAACTGTTGATATAATTTCTTTAGATAAAACATTTACATACTCTAAAACTTATTTGGTATAACGTTATTGGATAAAACGTTTATTTAATCGAAAATCATTAGGCCTATCGTTTAAAATATATAATATTGATATACTTAACGTTTATTTGATCGAAAGAAACCGACTCCACGTAGTCTTGTCTGCCCGGGTAGGGCAGACAAGACTAGAGTGTTATTTAAAATGGAGGAGGGGCGAGGCGGCCCGCGAGCTGAGGAGCAGGTGGTTCTAACACTCGCCGCCGCCGAGGAGCCGCCGAGGAAGCGTGATCCATATCTGCGACGATAAGCTCGCATGGGTCCGCCGAAGCCCCGCAGCGCCGGAGCCGTGACAGAAACCATGCCTACTGCATGTTGCATGCTTGCTTGCATGCTGCATGTATGGTGTATGCTTGTTCACATGCCTGCTGCATGCATGGTGTAGGTATGCTTGTTTGCATGTTTTTTACAGGGAAATAAAAACCACGCGTTTTATCATATTAGACTAAATAAGTTTTATGTCTTGTGAGTGGCATATCAAACGATTTTATATTCAATGTAGGATAAGCTTATAAAAAATAGTAACTTTAAAATTATGTCAATCGTTTACTGATCGTTATATCGAATAAAATTATAGATTCAGTTGTTATGTCTTGTAAATATTAAAGATTTTGTAATTATATCATATACTAGCTGACCCACGCAACTTCGTCTGCGTCACATAAGAGAGAAATAGCTAACAAAAGGAATACATTTTCCCCGTTTTTGCAACATCTTTCATTTATGCTCCGCTCCTTTTGGTCGTAGCGTGATGTCATATAGCCTGTCTAAATGGGCTATCCAACACAAAAATAATTTTTCAATTCCAACCAGTAGTTCCTGAGATTAGCGCGTTCAAACAAACAAACAAACAAACAAACTCTTCAGCTTTATAATATTACTAGCGGACGTCCCGCGGTTTCACCCGCGTAGTTCCCGTTCCAGTGGGAGTACGGGGATAAAATATAGCCTATGTTACTCGTGGATAATGTAGCTTTCAAATGGTGAAAGAATTTTTTAAATCGGTCCAGTAGTTTTTGAGCCTATTCATTACAACCAAACAAACAAAGTTTTCCTCTTTATAATATTAGTATAGATTAGTATAGATATAGATTACTTACCCGATTATTTATTTTCTGATTCGAACGCTGATATTTTCACTTCTTATGAGTACAGATGATGATGGAGTAACATATTAAATAATATTTACCAAAGAGACGCACCTGATCTCAAACGTAAACAGTATAACCAACCCTATAATGCGTAAGAACACGGAAACTTCCCCGAACAGCCAAAGATTAACATAACATTTTCAAAGGGTTAGTAAACTATAACCAATGGAAAATCCCTCATAGTCGTACGTAAACAGAATAATAATTTATAACCCTGTAACACCCCGAGTTTAGTGCCTATAAAATTGCAGCGTACCAAGTAACTGGTTACGGATTTACTGGAACATTTAGTTGGTCTGGAGATATGGACTTCGAAAGATAACCTTGGCTGGTATGAGTTCAAAGTTACCATGTACTATAAGTTTTTTAAACTGAGATGGTCACTTAACACTGGTAACGGTACATTTACCATGTTTACGATTTGTTTTGAGTTCCCGATATATCGGCGCTGTTGCAAGCATGACGATTCGAATTGAAAGATCACGGATTCACTACAACAACAGCCCATAACGTCCACTGCTGGACATAAGCCTCTCTCATGATGAGAGGAATTTGCCGTAATCTCCACGCTTGGCAGGCGGATTGGAGATCGCAGTGATGAAAGACTAACAGAAAATGCTGCTGCCCATTCTCAGGTCTACGGAGGCGCAAGGTGTTCTGCCTCAGATATCAGTCGCCATATACGACACCGTGAGTGTAATGGGTTGGTTCTATTCTACTCTGCCGGATACCACACGGATTAACTAAACAAAATTAATAAACATGATAAATGTCCCGTACATCTGACGTATTTAACGTCAGATTTTCAAGGTCGAGCGTGTTGGCGACAAACAAAAAAACAGGTAAAATCAGACAACAACCACATTTTCTATACAGCAACAAATCTAGGGTCAAACAGCTTACTTTTTAAATATCAAAGGTACAAAACACAGCCTTATAAACCCAACCTCCATCCCTAACAAGACAAAAAGACGTGCTGACGCAACTTTATAAAGTAGTTGCGGCTAACTTTGATAATGGTGTTTAATAAACAATTTTAACTCGCGACCTAGGCCTGCGGTGCCGCGGTGGCGGGCGTAGGGTTGAGTAATAAATGAAGGTCGGCTTAACCCTGTGCGGCTACAGATGGGCTATTTTTATTATAGGCACGCAACGGTTGTGGGGGAAGGGAATTAAAAGATTGTGCCTTGGAGATTTATTTTTAAAATGTACTGCTGTGTCGCAGATGAATGATAAATTAAAAAGCTACCTACCTCAATGGTATTTTGATATATCAGGAAGATAAACAGATAGATTAATATTACATTTCAAAATTATACTTTGTTGTACACAGCAGTTTATCCGATGAACAAAGACATAAATGAATTTGTTGAAATGTGATTTGCGTGATAAATTCTCCTTTGACGCAATGAAACTATTAAAAACTATATTTAATTGTCGTAGCCAACAGTAATTACAAACAATAATAAAAATTCTCATCGCAACTGAGTTTGACATTTTATTTTTTTCCCACCGATTTGCCACAAATATTTAATGTTAAAAATATTTGCTCAAATATACACAGTGTAAACAACGGTACTCCTTTAATTCTCCTAAAAAAATTTGTCCGAAAATTATTATCCATAAAACGTTTGCTATAAACTTCAGTAACCATAATGTTCAAAATCCCGAAATTTTGTTTTACATAATTATTTTTATTTCTAAAACTGTTTTGTCATAATGTCGAATACTATAATAATTGAATCTTCTAATTTTACATGCCATAAAGTCAAATGTCCTAAGTATCTTAATATATAACGTGTATTATTCCGAATGTTCATATAAGTATAATGAAATTTTTGGTCCTAAAACATTTGCTAAAAATTAGGTTTTAGTGAAAAACTTGGGGGAGGCCTATGTCCAGCAGTGGACGTCTTTCGGCTGAAATGATGATGATGATGATGAGGTTTTAGTGACAGAAACGAATCGCTGTAAATCCGACCCCACGCAGTCATGTCTGCCCTACCCCGAGAGTGTAATTTAAAATCGCGTAGGCGTGGAGGGGCGAGGCGGCCCGCGAGTTGAGGAGCAGGTGGTTGTAACACTCGCTGCCGCTGCTGAGGCTGGCCGGCGAAGCCGGCCAGCAAACCGAAGCTGCGGTGGTGAGCGTTAAACACATCTGCGACGATAAGCTCGCGTGGGACCGCCGGAGCCGTGACAGAAACCATGCCTGCTGCTTGCTTGCTCGCTTGCATGCTGCATGTTTGCTCGCTTGCATGCTGCATGCTTACTCGTTTGCATGCTGCATGCTTGCTTGCATACTGTATGCATGCTTGCATGCTGCATGTTTGCTGCAAGCTAGTTGCATGCTTGCTGAATGCTTGGTGCATGCTTGCTGCATACAAGGTGTAAGTTTGGTGTATGTTTGTTTGATTGATTGATTTTCTGCCTTTTATTGACTACCGATATGAAATCTATGCCAATAAAAGATTCTAACTGTGAACTTTCTGCGATAGTATGATGGTTCTACTTTTTAATTCTTACAAATTTCATAAGAGCAATATTGTATAAAAATGTGTTGTGTTGAGAGAAGTTCATAGCATAGCAAAGGTAAGTAATACCTTGTAGTTACCCGTAATTACAGACACAATTAACATAACAATGTTCTGTTCCCTTTTGGGAACGTCTGGGAACATACCGGTTTGTTTTAAAAATATTATTAAGATCAAAACATTGAATATTTTTTTGAATTTAGGAATTATAACTATTATTGAAAACGGTTTTAAGTCTTTTGTATATTATTGATTGTAATATTTATGACAAACGGGGTTAGGGTATATTGTATTTAGGGATTTCAATTTTATGGCATGTGATATTATGTGATATTAAGTTCGGGTAAGTTATCATTCGGACAAATGATGATAAGGACAAAAAAAATTATGGCACTTTAAATTATGAATAAAAAAGTTAGGTACCTAATACAATAGAGAACCGTAAACAACCTCATCACGAAGCCGTCACCATTCTGTACATCATCAAACTAAGAACTTTACGCAAAAATGATTGCTGGGAAACGACTCTTTTTTTTTTTCGGGGTGCATAATCATGTTTTGTGGTAGAACTCAATGTAACGCACTCAAAATATTGTGCTGATGGATGGATTAAATAGTACGGGGGCCGTGGAGGTGTTTAAAGTAAAAATCTTACATTAAAAACTTGTATTATAAAAAAAAAAAACTTGTCAAAAAGTTGGAACTTTGACCCCCAATATCTCCGTAACTAGAAGGTTCCCAGGTATAATGTAGAACTAAAAATTGATCGCAATGATGGGGAGAACACATACCTTTCGGCTCCGTTAAGACGTTTTTAACAGCCTTTATTTACAAATTATTATAAAAAAAACATGAGTCATTGGGTTTCCAATGACAGCAAATAACACTTGTGCATCAGTGTGATTTGCGCTTGAGGTTGGCGAGACAAATTTGACTCTTTTGTTGTTAAACTTTAAAAATGAAAGGGACTTTCAACACACAGGGGAGGATTTGGCTTACGGGCCATCTTTAAATTCATGTCCAACACACCTTGGGTTTCAAACTTGCTACGATAATGCTGATGGGGAAGTTTTTTACCATGACAAGATATGCATACAAAGTTCATTCTCGAGTGAAATAAGAATATTAAGCTTATAAAAGATAATTTATTTTGTAAAGTAAACAAAAATGGCTTATTTATTTATTTATTATAGGTCTACCAACAATTGTTCACACTGGATACAGCGACGTAATTCATTCTTAAAATTAAATAACAGCGCAACAATTACTTATAGGTAAACACCACATGCACAAAACAGTAAATTCGGAAGATAAGCTAATTTAGTAATTACTAAGCGCCAACATTCAATTAAATTAAATTAAACTTGAAACAATAAAAACAGAATTATGACAAAATCGATTAATTTTTAACATAAGTAAAAAATATACAAATACTAAAATTATATTAAATAGGTGAATTGATAAAATTGATAAGTTTTAAATAAAGATCGACACAAAATCGCCGCTTAAATAAGAATACTTAGGACTTCACTGCCTAGTTGGTTACCTATCTGTTTTTTCAACTGTACGCTATCGTAATAATTTCGTAAGTACATCCATGACTGACTAGACAAGACAAACAAATAAATTGCATGTTGTGCAAGACTGATTCATTTGAGGATAACCTTTACGGCTAAATAAAACTCGTTATACACAATTTGTGGTATTAGATAAATTGCGACGTGTGTACATTGATGAGAAATTTGCGGTGAATATTTACATAGTTATTAACTATAGTTTACTAGTCGTTGCCCGCGGCTTCGCTCGCGTTAATTTATAATTTGACAATCAATTCGGGTTGTACTCTGCTTGTAATAATATTATTAAATCATGGTTACAATAACACGTGGTGCCATCTATTATCATGACAAAGTTATTGTTGTTTTCCTCGGGAACAGTACTATGTCCGTTTTTGTACACCTGTAGGCTAATTCACGTAACTAAAGAAGTGCTGTTGCAGTGCAGTTGCAGTTAAGTTTCGATCAAAACAACGCTTTTTGTATTCTCTACCGCTGTCAGACACGCTCGCGTCAAGTTCGCGTCACGCGAGCGCAATAACGGCATTCTACTGTTGCGCGTCTTTAGTGCCTGATTCGGAACGCAACATGATCGGTATTCCACTAATAAGAAAAAGCACTAAAATCTGTACTGGGGTATTATTTTAATATTTTAATAACGTAGTATTCATTTAAATGTAATCGATTCTATTCGATTATATAATAAGTAATATTTTTTCTCTCATATGGCCACACCATAAGTAAGTTTGGTAGAGTTTGGTTGTCGTACAGTTGACGTGCAGTTCACGCGCAGCTTACGCGCAGTTCAAAGATTACAAGAATACCGTTTATCACTCGAACTTGAACTAAACTGCAACTGCACTACAACTTCATCGGCGCGTCATAAAATTACGTGAATTAGCCCTCTGATCATCAAATGAGCGAGAAAGAGAGAGTGATAAAAAAAAATCATGCATATACCATGCATGATTTTTTTTATCACTTTTAACAAAGCTAATTAACATCAGAAATAGCAAAGTGAAATTATTTTTTAATATCTATAAAATATACTAAGTTATAAGCATTTGAAACTGCTGATTAGACAAAGAGATCCGATACAGCGATTGACGTCATTCGCTACATCGACGTACAAAATCCATACTAAATTCCGTTTATCTAGAAAGAGATAGATACAAAAGTTTAAATGGTTATAACTTTTATGTTGTTTGGCTGATTTATGTCTTGTTTTCGCTTTTTGTCATTATTTTTATAGTACTACATTCCGTATCGAAATAAAAAAATTAAAAAAAAATCATATTTAAGTATTCCCTATTGTTGAATGATCAGCTCAGTGGTTTAGGCGTGAAAATATTACAAACTAACTTTGCATTTAAAATATTAGTTATGAAGTTAGGATTAACTGTTGACTTTAACATTTTTTTAAGCTCGCCAATCGAAGGCAGAATTTTATTACGTTGCATGAGTCAACTCCTCGGGTCAAGTATACATGAGGCTGAAGTCTTAATAAGTAAGTTCTTCTTTAAAAAACAAATACATTTCAATTAAAAACACTACGTTATGAAATAATAAAGTCACTATTGTTTAAAAGAGCATCACAGTATTAATGTGGTTTACACGGCGACACATTTCCTGTAATATGGCCCCGCTTTGAATAGATTTCCAGTAGAATGAGAGATCCGCATAAACTGGTATTGCATAGCTTGATTGGTCGTCGTGTATAATTATCTTCTCGATACTATTATTCACCTCGCCGTGGAGACTAGGTTCCTGTATCTCACAAAATGTCCTGATAGTAGACAGGTAGAAGAAACACACACTTGATAAAAGGAAACGGAGTATTTACAACATATCAAAGACTCATGATCGCACCAATCATGAGGTTTACTTATTTATGTGGGCGACGTCCATTGTCAAGTTTAAATAAATCAGATTAACGCAGATGCAGCGATAATACGTGGCCTTGGATTATTCGCTGTTACAATGTGTATGAACGTGAGGCTGAGCACATTAAAGTGAATAAGTACATACGTAGCCGGATGTGCAGACGCATTGTGTATTACAGGTCGCGGCACGAAACTCTAGCGCTGACCGTTATTGCACAGAAGTAAAAAATAAGAATGTCTTGGGGCGTGCGTTGCGCCGATTGGATCTCCAGTCGTATAACATGCGCATATCCCCTCCAAGTTTCGTTCAGCTCTAGAGTTACATGCCGCGACCTGTACAATGTGAAATATTAGTATTAGCTCATAACTGTAGATGTCAGAGCAAGATTCGCAGGCCACACTACAACTTTATGTGTTCATATTTGTGTAAGTGAATGTGAGCTAACGATTAATTTAGGGGTAACAACAATAATAATATTCTTAAAAAAAAAAACATTCTTAGAAGACGCTTAGTTTATACAGAAAAGTAAAGACAAAGTACTGTTTGTGAATCTTGTCCTAATCACCAAGGCATAAAAACTGCAAATTTGAAGACTGCTTTTTTTAAATATCTTCATCAACCTATTAATTTTCCCACTGCTGGGACACAGGCCTCCTCTCTTGAGAGGGACTGGCCTATAATCCACCACGCGGGCCCAGTGCGGATTGGTAGATGTCACATGTCTTCGATTTTTTTGGTTATAGGACATGCCAGTTTCCTTACAATGTTTTCCTTCACCGTTTTGAGAAAAAATATCAAGAAAGAAGAAAAAATATCATCTTTATAATATCAGTGAATTGTATTAAAATAGCATTTTTTAAGTGGGTAAGCCGATCTACTTCAGAGGAAAGATCAGAGGATATTTCTGGTAGTGCTCTTCTTCAAACCGGAATGAAACTGCATAAAATTAGATAATTAAATAATAATATATTTAGTAATATTCCTTCCAGTTAAAATAAAAAGATGTAGGTAGTCGAAACTCACATTCATATCGTATCCTTGAACCTTGATATTTGAATAATAAATTATAGAATATTCTAATTTGTGTGAGTAATAATGTTTCGTCTATATAAAACGAGCTGCGGAATCGTCCTTGACTACCATTTTTGGAAGGCTACTATAACGAACTGTATAATAAAAATCAAATGTAAATTGGATTTGGTTTTTGATTGGACCATGGACAAAGTCTTGGGTTGCGGCCATTGCTACAGAGACAGTTGTCAATGTCAGTTTAATAAAAAAAAACATTCACTATACCTACATTGAAGATAAGAGATTAGCTGTCCAATTGGTGATTGCGCTGATTTTATTTCTCAAAAATATACTGCTGTGTATATCCTTATACTTTTTTCGATGACATCTGCTTATTGTAACTGTTAGCATGCATTATCTCACTGAGCAAGTGCCTCTATAGTGCCCTATGACTATCGAACAGTCCTAACCCAGCCATAACGCGGCGTGCCAGACTCTGTAAATGATATATGGTGGGAAGAACTGGAGACAACCAACAATCAGTGGTCCATATTAGCCCTAGATCGAAGGACAGACAACTTAAAATGTCACTTACGGGATATCTTCCGTGATTATTGATTATTTTAACCCGCGATCATGGCGCTTGCAACAGCTTCGAAATATCGGGAGCTCAAAATAATCTAGAGCCAAGTTCTGGCGCGAAGCTCACCATGAGTAATATTACACGAACTATTTGGAGCCACTTTTGAGGCTAGTTTTTATATACGAATTATATTATAGCCTTCGCAAGTTCAACCTGTTACTTGTCGGTTCTTATTTTATTATTCCAAAAATTTGGCTTGCTGATAGAAACTAACCATCGAACATAATAATTCGTGTATGAGAACTAGCCAAGTCAGACCTTAGGCTAATATATATTCTCCTAAGTTATAAGAAAAAAATATATTTTATGTTGTTATAAATAAATTTCAGGACTGACCATTGAACTTGGCACCCATTTAGATTTCACTTCTTTTGTCGTTGAAGTCAACAAGGCATAATATTGAACTTGGCTCTCATTTCACATTTATGTTTTTGATGGGTCTATAATCACGGAAGATATCCCGTAAGTGACATTTTAAGTATAGTTATGAACCGTGAAAGCTTAAAACAGTGACAGACAACTTAGTAACCCCTCAAAATGATTTAGTTCCAATAGATTAAAACCCACAAGGTCTTACCCCTGACACTGCACCTCATATCGCATGCAACACGCGTTCACAATGTCTAATTCGGAAGCGCTTAACTGCAGATTGAACCGACGCAACCAGCCGTAAGTGGCCCATTTTGCGATTATTTCAATGAGGATTATGGTAGAATAGCGGCATTAAATGACAATGTAACTGTGATTGTGTGGGAGTTCGTGTGTGATATTATACTAGGAGTTTAATCATGTATTCTGTGGTTATAGATTTTATCAGGGACAGATTATTGAAGACGTGAAATAGTTGTGGATGAATTGTGTGATGAGGCCCAATTACCTTAATTGGGCACTTTCTGAAGGCGACCGGAACTGCAAACCTCAGAGTCAACCGCAGCGATTGGACTGGTTTCTATAGAAGCCATGAGTGGCAGAAAATTTGCCATGTACCGATTAATTTTCATAAAGAGAGCGGTTTGCATTTGCATTCGCCTTCGATAGAGAACCTTTAATGATGTTTTTTGCAGTTTCTTTCCACTTTCTCAAAGGATGCAATGTTTTAGTAGTTTTCACTAGATTTCTCCTGTATTCCGCATGCCTTTAGCTTAATTTGGGCTGCAGTAAATTAAGCCGTAATTTTGCTCAATATTGTGTAATGTGCCACTTCATTCCGTATTGTCAAACTCTGGCAGTCTGCCACTACGTATAGTCGTAAACAATACAATAATCATTGGCATCCCGTTCGGTGCAGATTGCTTGGAGCTCTGCTTATATTCCGTAGGAAGACACAAGTCTTACTAATGTAATAAATGAAGATTTGTAGACTTTCACGGTTTTTCACTACACTCAAAGTACTTACGGGACAATATCCGTGGTTTTCTTTGTTGTTGAGCTCCCGGTATTCCCGCGATCATGATGCTTGCAACAGCGTCGAAATATCGGGAGCTCATCAACAAAGAAAACTACGGATATTATCCCGTAAGTACTTTGAGTGAAATGAAGATTTGTTACACAATCACTCATAAAATGCTGCAAACGATAGATTTTGGACACGTTTGGATCATGTTTGGTATTAATAAATGGGAACCCTTTTTATTTAGGTAGAAACATGAAGTAGTTTACTCAGAAAATAGCAGGCAAACGTCCCAGTGTAGGTAACACTGGTATATATCTTCTGCCTTACTGTCATTATGTACTCTTATACAACAGTAAGTACTGGTACTACCACCAATAGAAAAAAGGTCGACAATGTATTAATAAAACATTCACAGTTGAGTTGTGACATTTTATATTATGCTTGTTACCCATTGCACCTCGCCTAGACCTCAGTCTTTGTAATCTGTACCTCGTTTTCCCACATTATCATATTCAAGCTGACCCCCTATAGCCTTCCAACAAGAAACATCAAATACCCAATACCATAGTCCATAACTTATCTAAATGTCCCAAACTTTATCAAAGAGCTGTATGTAACATGTCTAACGGATGTAATGGCTGTGTTTAAGCTTCGGTCACATAAGCCTGTTACTGCGTGTACCTTATGACAAAGGAATACAATACACCCCTCTTGCTATGTGCTGGTGCATAGAGGAATATTGTTTGCTTGAAGACGAGGGGGATAGTCAGTTAGGGACAAACCAATTAGGAGTATGAGTGTGTGTTGTGTTGGGCACTGATTACTGTAAGTTTTATTAAACATAATGAACATACACTGTTTTAAACTTTCACGGTTTTTCACTACTCTTAAAGTACTTATCCGTGATACCCGCGTACCTTTTCAGTATTCCCGCGATCATGATGCTTTTAACAGCGTCGAAATATATCTGGAGCTAATAAAAAGAAAAGAAAATCACGGATATAATCGCGTAAGTACTTGATAGTTTATAATGAACATAATCAGACAGCTGATTTTTGCTGAATGAAGTAGGAAAAGAAGCACGAAGATTTCAAGGAGTAATGACAAAATTCAAGAAAAAATTACAAAAGCTGGCAAATTGTTTAAGAATTGAAACTTTTTCAGAGATTAATTATTATAACGACCCTTAATTGTATATCCAATTTCAGTTACATTCAATTAATATTTTGAGACACCGTCTTCACACTGAGCAACAGTGCACTTAGATTACATTTAGATGTAACCTAGTGAAGGCTATTGTCCGTGTTAACTACATAGTACAATGGGTATCAGCCCATAAGCACATATGTCTTCAGTACCTACATGTGCCACCACACACCACAGGAGTAGAGAATACGTAAATTAAAAAAAATGTAGCTACATACGCAGCTAGTGTCATGAAGTTGAAAAAACTTTTGTATTTTGCATATAAGATGTCATGTGAATAGAAAAAAAAAATATTTAGTTTTAATGACGTGTTTTATCAGTTTTATTTATTTTTATTAGTTTTTTGACTTGCAATATAAAAACCAGACATTAGAAACCTAACGAGGAAAGATCAAAGTTGAATTTTTTTGGCAATTATCATAAAGATGTTGACAATTCTGTTTTTTTTTCGTTTTTGAGGTGACTAAGACAACCGTTTAATTTCATCTGACTCATTGGTTACGAACAAAGTGTTTTGATACTGATTCATATCGAATGCACAATTGACGATAAATCGTTTCAATTAGTGGAGTTGGTTATCAAATGCTTATCCAAGCTGGCATAATTGATTTCAGCCATGACAGGCATTTCGGGTCACAAGTCGAAGAAATTACATTTACGTACATTATTTATTTATTAAAACTTTATGCACATAATGTACAAAGAAAAAAAAAATTATAATAAATACATAATTATATACATACATACAAACAAAATATACAAAGTCAAGAGAGATTAAAATACAACGATGATGAAAAACAATTAATTAGGTATGGGACAAGTCTGCCAACTTCGGTGTTCGCGAGCTTTAACTTTAAATATGAGCCGACTGGTTGCCATCCTGATATTCAGAGGGGGCGCATTCCAAAGGAAAACCGCCTGGACAGGAAAAGAAGATTTAAGAAAACCAGAGCGGAAAGTAGGACATCGTAGAAGACGATTATTGGATGAACGGAGATTCTTGCTGTACGCAGAGCATAAATATTGAAAGTGAGAAGTCAAGTAAGAAGGAGAAGTGTGTTTATCTAGGAGGGAAAACAAAGTTGTCAACGCCCTTAACGCTCTGCGCTGTCTGATGGGTAACCATTTCAAGCGCGACAGATGTGCGGACACATGGTCATATTTACGGAGATTAAAAACGAATCGAATGCAGTTATTTAGAAGTCGGTCAAGTTTATTGAGGAGATCTGCATTCAGGTCATATAACACACATCACCATAGTCAATTATGGGGAAAATAAAAGACTGAACCAGCATTACCTTTATGTGGGACGGGAGAATATTTTTCAACCACAACACAACATTAATTCTTAAGGTAAGGATAGCTGTACGTAATCATCCAGACTGAATTCACCCACTGCTGGTTATACGCCTCTCTCTTCTTGTGCCAAAATCCACGTTCTGTACCAGCCCCATCTCGGTTTTTCTCCTGATGATAACTATGTCATCTGCCGATCCTGCTGGTGGAGGACCCAAATTTCTGTTCCCAGTTCTCTTCCCTTGGACGCCTCTCGGTCAAAGCTTTACACCACCTGTCATCACTGCGCCTTTCTAGGTGTTCTGCCCAACTCCATTTGAGTGATGTCCAATATCGTAGACCTTTATACGGGTTATTCCCAAAGTACTCCAAAAAGAGTTCCCAAACTGCTCCATGAAAAATATAATATCTTTAATTAAGTTTCATTCTACTCCATACCATTTTTATAGAAAAGCTAATTTAAATACGACTTCGTCTACTTACTGCAAATAAAGATCTTACCAATCCTACTTCCTACTAATATTATAAATGGGAAAGTTTGTGAGGATGGATGGATGGATGGATGGATGGATGGATGGATGGATGGATGGATGGATGTTTGTCCCTCTTTCACACAAAAACTACTGAACAGATTTGAATGAAATTTGGCACACATATAGTTTATAACCTGGATTAACACAGGATACTTTTTATTCAGGTGTAAGATCCCGTGGGTCATTATTATTGAACTCCACGCAGGCGTAACCACGGGCATAAGTTAGTTTATTATAAAAACAATGCACATCCTGCAATCACCGATCCTTGTTCATACCAACAGTAGTAACATTATGAGCTGTTTGTGCAAGTGCTTATACTAAGACACTAAGCAATCTCCTTTGTTTCTGATGAATGATGAACCTTCATTTTCTTACAAAACAGGTAAAATGTACGCATTTGTTCCTCCTAATTATGATAAGACTACTACACAAATAGCGCCATTTCTAACGAAACAATATTGTAAGGTATTCAAGTATTTCCTACCTTCGAGTAATTCGGTTGAGGTAGTATAGGCTCTTAACTAGTACAATGGGTATCAGCCCATAAACACGTATGTCTTTAGTACCTACATGTGCCTTTGACCACAGGGGTACAGAATAGGGTAATTAAAAAAATGTAGCTACATACGCAGCTAGTGTCATGAAGTTGAAAAAACTTTTGTATTTTGCATATAAGATGTCATGTGAATAGAAAAAAAAAATATTTAGTTTTAATGACGTGTTTTATCAGTTTTATTTATTTTTATTAGTTTTTTGACTTGCAATATAAAAACCAGACATTAGAAACCTAACGAGGAAAGATCAAAGTTGAATTTTTTTGGCAATTATCATAAAGATGTTGGAAATTCTGTTTTTTTTTTCGTTTTTGAGGTGACTAAGACAACCGTTTAATTTCATCTGACTCATTGGTTACGAACAAAGTGTTTTGATACTGATTCATATCGAATGCACAATTGACGATAAATCGATTCAATTAGTGGAGTTGGTTATCAAATGCTTATCCAAGCTGGCTTAATTGATTTCAGCCATGACAAGCATTTCGGGTCACAAGTCGAAGAAATTACTTTTACATACATTAATTCTTAAGGTAAGGATAGCTATACGTAATCATCCAGACTGAATTAACCCACTGCTGGTTATATGCCTCTCTCTTCTTGTACCAAAATCCACGTTCTGTACCAGCCCCATCTCGGTTTTTCTCCTGATGATAACTATGTCATCTGCCGATCCTGCTGGTGGAGGACCCATATTTCTTTTCCCAGTTCTCTTCCCTTGGACGCCTCTCGGTCAAAGCTTTACACCACCTGTAATCACTGCGCCTTTCTAGGTGTTCTGCCCAACTCCATTTGAGTTACATAACGTGATGTCCAATATCGAAGACCTTTTTACGGGTTATTCCCAAAGTACTCCAAAAAGAGTTCCCAAACTGCTCCATGAAAAATATAATATTTTAAATTAGGTTTCATTCTACTCCATGCCATTTTTATAGAAAAGCTAATTTAAATACGTCTTCGCCTTCTTCCTGCAAATAAAAATCTTACCAATCCTACTTCCTACTAATATTATAAATGCGAAAGTTTGTGAGGATGGATGGATGGATGGATGTTTGTTCCTCTTTCACACAAAAACTACTGAACAGATTTGAATGAAATTTGGCACACATATAGTTTATAACCTGGATTAACACAGGATACTTTTTATTCAGGTGTATGTTCCCGTGGGTCATTATTATCGAACTCCACGCAGGCGTAACCACGGGCATAAGTTAGTTTATTGTAAAAACAATGCACATCCTGCAATCACCGATTCTTGTTCATACTAACAGTAGTAACATTATGAGCTGTTTGTGCAAGTGCTTATACTAAGACACTAAGCAATCTCCTTTGTATCTGATGAATGATGAACCTTCATTTTCTTACAAAATAGGTAAAATTTACTCATTTGTTCCTCCTATAAGACTACTGCACAAATAGCGCCATTTGTAACAAAACAATATCGTAAGGTATTCACGTATTTCCTACCTTCGAGTAATTCAGTTAAATTAATAGTAATTATTGAGTCAACGGCACATTACTGGGTATTGTACGGTGACAAATGCCGTAATTGTGTATATTGTGTTCGCAAAATGGCCGCTGTAACGCTTTTGTTATGGTGATTGATGGTAATCATGGGTTTTCAGGAAGTATGTAAATGTTTTCAGTTTCTAGAAGTCAATTTTTCGATGACGCATGCATTATTTTTGCATGATCAGTCTATCATGTTCCCACTCTGGAACACAAGTTTCTTTTTTGTGAGAGAGAATCGGCCATAATCTACCATTATTCTTACTCTTATTCTTTAGTGCACAAAAATAGCAAATATACATATGAATTTCAATAATATAGCTTAAATGTACAAAGCCGTGTGGTATCCGGCAAAGTAGAATAGAACCATCCCATTACACTCACGGGTGTCGTATAAGGCGACTAATGTCTGAGGCAGAACACCATGCGCCTCCGTAGACCAGACAATGGGCAGCAGCGTTTTCTGTTAGTCTTTCATCACTGCGATCTCCAATCCGCCTGCCAAGCGTGGAGATTACGGCAAATTCCTCCCATCATGGGATAGGCTTATGTCCAGCAGTGGACGTTATGCCAAGCGTGGAGATTACGGCAAATTACTCCCATCATGGGAGAGGCTTATGTCCAGCAGTGGACGTTATGGGCTGTTGTTGTTGTTGTTGTTGTACAAAGGCGAACTTAACCCAGAATTGGGCTTTCTTACAGCAAACCTAATTTTGGTAGCGAGATTCATGATTGATATATATTTTAATTTATTTCGAGTTTTCATTGCATTTGTTTCTTTAGCTGGAAGTTAAAACTTTTTGTATAAAACACCACATTGCCTGTAATCCTTGAAGCGTATGGTAGAGGGATACCTGGTAGTAGACCCAGATTACGACAGTTAAGTTTTAAGTCCCATAGGGGTGCACCTATTGCCATCAACTGGGCACAATACAGACCTGAATCAAACCGACGACCACTCTGCTTAGCAGTCGCACTTGCGACCAGAGACTGACAACCCATCTTTGCTGAAACATTCGTCTCCCTGTAAGAAATCACCAGAACAACACATTTTTAAAACATTTTTTATCATAATAAATGTACCTAATTTCTTATCCCTACCCACAAAGCCTAGGTGAACCACAACAAGAACAAAACTTAATCATAAGTATTATCTAGTTGAAAGTATACCTAACCCCAGAACCGCAGAGTCCGCAAAGGTCAACGTAATCCAGCATAATGCTAGGCTTAACCAAGGAACCCTTACTTACAACGTAGATATACATAATTTGTACAAACTTCACGTTTCTCTAGATTTATTATTTTAGTAGATTAGAACCCGAAGCGGTATCTCTAGGCTGTATTTTTCTTTCTTTGTTAGTAATTTGTAATAATATAATGTTAGGTTCGCAGTTTTGTGAGTTTTAAAATAGATAGAGCCCCATCTTATTTCTTTATCACCCTTGGTTGACTAGTAGAGAACGCTTAAATCATAAAGTCTGCCTTTGATTTTAATTAGTGTGTCGTATTCTTCACTTCTTACTACTAAAATAAATGCAAAAGTTCGTGAGGATCGATTTATGTTCTTCTTCGCAGAAAGTACTGATCGAATTTGAGTGAAATTGCAAACAGATTGATTATAAATAACCCTTAGCATATTTTATAATAGTAGTTAAAAGATTGCTAGCCTGCTTACCTAACTCTTTTGTTGACTTACCTTCAATACCTTCAACAGAATGGACTTCACGTTTGTCCAAGCAAGCAGTTGGTTTCGGCTGGCATTCGTAGATCTTTCACAGTCGCTACGAGAAGTTAGGAGCCCAAAAATCTGACAACCAGTCTAGCCGTGAGGTATCGTTATCGTGCTACTGGTTGGAGGTCAAATAAGCAAGCAGACGTTCCGTGTAAAATACTTGGTTTGCAGCTGCAACCGCATACGCTGGAAGCCGACCCCAACATAATTGGGAAAAGCCTAGGCTTTTAATGAAGACATCATTCGCTCATTTGACCATTAGGATTAATACGTGCTTATCTGAAACAGCATAACTCAGGCACAATCTACGAAAATACTAAATTAAATGTATTTTTATAACCACAAATCACATTTAAAATACATTTGCCTAACGAGTTTCATTTACAATTCTCCTGAAAACGCTCTGTACCGTTTTCAGCCTTAATTACAGGCTGAAATTATGAAGATTATTTACTACAACCAAAGATCACCTTTTAATTTAACTTGGCCCAAGAGTCGTAATTAAATAAACTTAGCATAGGAATTATTACAAACAATTAAGGATGTAGAATTTGCGTAATTATTCTTTATTTACGATTTGTTTTTACCTAACACAGTGACTGCAATATAACTACACGAAACACACGTACGCAAGCACATAAGTAATGTTTTTTTTTAAATACAAGTTCCTTACACTTAAACAAAGCATACAATTAGACCTCTGGGGTCTTTCTTAGCATGGATAAAAAAAATGGAAACACTTATAAAAAAATCAATAACGATTATCTCGTGAGATAACGGTTTCTTCTTTGGGATAAGACCTATTTCGTAATAGCATGGCTTCCAAAATACTATGATCGTGAAAACGTGAAACGTTAATCAATACAGTAAGAGTAAATTGCTTAAGAATTTTGCTAAGTGTATACATTTCATTGCTCACGACTCTACAGACGAAATACATCACACACAAATACATCACTCATTGTCATCTCTCCAAACGATTTCCAGAACCAGAAAGAAATTTATAATTATTTTAGCATTAAACCCGTTTAGTGATTAGTGTTGTAAGAGGGCCTAAGTAAGTAATGATTGTTGACAGTAATCTTAGAGCAATTAAAAAGCAGGATGTAATAAATTTTCACTTAGGAATTTTCCTGCTATAAAAATAAACGCTACGTTTAAACCCACAAACAATCAAGTGAAGAATAATACATTTTAATTACACAGCAATTAACTTGACAATTGCCAACTGATGGCAATTGCTTTATTTTTAAACCCTACAACGTTATAAATTAGTTACAAAATGTCAGTCTGTCTGTATAAGTGACCAATCGGACTGTGACGAGTCGGGCATAACTCCTTTCATAATAGCAGAGGTCCTTGTTCCAGAGTTTACCAAACAAGAGGACGAGAAATAACATTTCAACATCTTATTTTTTTAGTTACTAGCTGAGGCTACTACTGACCTCGATTTCTTCTGGTGGCAATGGATGAGGCTACGATGGGACGAATATAACCGGAACATGCCTGTTCACAATTGCTTTGCAGGATGGGAGGTGGTAAACTCACAAAAACATTTGACCCTTGTGTGTGTCAAGTTTTCATATTTTTTCTTAAACCAATCCCTGCTGATGGGACGTTTGACTTGGCACTGTTCCTACTCGTCATCTAAAAACAAAAGATCACGGTCAAAATGAAAATCTTACTTATGACAGCCTGGTACTTTATAGGCACGAGACGTATTCTATACTAACGCATACCAACGAAAAGCTTTTAATTTATATCGAACATATTTATTTGAATTTTTTTTTAAAGTTTTATAGTTGTTGTAAATAAATTGATTTAAAAGTTATACTATAATTTTCTTACTAACTGTACTTTTTGACACGCAAATTTACACTGGTGACGAATCGGAAATTCAGTTCGAAGTCAAAAATTAATTTGTTTTCTTATGATGACTAGTCGGGACTTCTAGTATGGAAAAAGTTTTTGGTGACCAATCAGAACAGTGACGAGTCGGGCATAAGTCGGACGTTTTACACCCTGTATACATAGAAGGCAATGAAGAGTATCTTTACACTAACATAGCAAGAGGAGCCTACCAATAGGTACCTATGAAAGGATCGTACCAGATGAAATTCTATTCTTTCTGTTTACCCCCCTATGAAAAGGCGTGAGGTTATGAATATACTATAATTATGTATATGTATGTATCTATCTAACAATCTAACGTATAATAACATGAAGCAAAAGATTTGTTTGCAAAGAAGCCATTTTGTCAAAACGTTGTAAAACTGCAGCTAAAAGCGAAATAAATGAGTTTTCTTCCCTCTAAAGCTCTTATGCTGTTTGTTTAAGTGCACTTGAGACAGATTAAAGAGCGATAGCTACGAGAAAAAATAATACGTAAGAACTAAGAAACGGAGGCAAAACACTAAGAGAGTTATTTTTTGACATTTCAGACATTAGAAACAGAACCTTTAATTTGATTTTTTCACGCCTTTTCCCCGCGGGGATAGGCAGAAAGTACAGAACACCACCAGCCCGCTTAGCATGACCACCGAAGAAACGAAAGAGAATCGACAAATCTTTTGTTGATCTGTCATTTTGCTGTCATTGAATCGACAAAATGACAAATGAACAAAAGATTTATCGACTCTCTTTCGTTTCTTCGGTGGTCTTGCTAAACAGAGGCAGCTATACGTAAACCCTTTACTTCGTTTACGTTCGTACAGGGGGCTGCATCAATTGTGTACCCCAGTACCCCGGGGCCGTACGTACCTACGTACGGCCGCCTCGAAAGCACCTGCTTTCGAGGCCACATTCCCACATCGGGAGGTGATTGTACATTGCTTTTTAACCTACTTCATAAAAGAATAGGCAGGTCGTTTCGTGGGATTGTGTTAAATGTCCCTAAGTTCGGTGATTATAATAGTTTCGATAATGCATTTTTTATTGAATAGGGTTCATCTTAAGGTTGGTTCCATAGGTCAAGTTTTGATGTGAAGATATTGGATTAACTTGAATAATACTTAATGATGCTGATACTGTTAGCCTTGCGTCATTACACTGCCAGGCAAAAGCCTATCCCTTGACTTCTAGTTGTTTCGATCCAGTGCTAATGTGAACTTCTTATTACTGATAATGTGCAGCTCCTCCCAACATCTTCACGAGGCTGCCGCGACGGCTTCTGGCTGTATCAGGGCTTGAAGTTAAATAAATATAAATATCGCTGGACATTACACATTAGATGGCGATCTAGTGCCACACTAAGCAACGAGGCTTGTGTCGTGGACACCAGATAGTTGATATACTAATATACTTTTTGTTTGTAAATACATATTTATTATACATATAAACAACCATTACTCGGAAACAAAATTATTACTCATGACACAAACATTTGCTCTTATCCGACTTTAACCCGGGACTCTAAGAACGTAAGGCAGCGTCACTACCACCACGGTAATATTATGATACAGTACTCCATCTTCATAGAAACGGACGAAACGCGAGCTATACCTACGCGCCTCGATATTGGGGTGCGCTTGGGGCGCAGATAGTCACGGCTGTACCGCAGTGTCGAACGGACGGTGTGTTGTTTTTTTAACATTAACCGCGCGATTTTTTCTCTAAAAATCAGTTAATATGACGAGTAGGAAATATTGTGCTGTTTTTGGTTGTATGAATTCGTCAATAACGCATCCAGACATAAGTTTTTTTTAAATTACCCGGAAACTCTGAAAGGTAAGACTATAAAATAGTAGGTAGGTATGTACATAATGTGTGTCTTTTTAATGGATAAGTATTTCCTTTTATCTCACGAAAAAAAAGGTGTTTGGATTAATAAATAAAGCGAATAGAGTAACGGAAAGGTATTGAGACGAGTGAAATAGGTAGTTATATGCGGTTCTGAATGAATCATGATACGGTAGGTACCTACCTACTTACGCTTGTGTTAAAACTTCGGTGCATGTGTGTTTTTAAAACAAAAACATGTTTTTTTAATTAAATCTACCAATCAAAAAGCAACACGCATTTTTATTGAACACTTCCTATTCAATATACAAAGTATTTCATTTATTTATATAAAAAGGATATTTACAATCACAAAACTAAATAGAAACAGAAAGTAGGCAAATGTCATTAAAATGCTGGAGACGGGCAGCCCTAACGCATGTTTACGTAACGCGCGGCTGTAGGCATTTATTTCTATCATGCGGCCGAGTCACACTACTGTATATACTGTGCTACCACTGCGCCATTCGGGTCGTCAAGTTGATAATATTAAAAAAGCAAGTATTGAAAAACGAATTAGCAGCAGTACCGCAACTAAAAACTGTCTAATTAAACAAAAAACAAACACTGTCACAAGTAACAACAAGTGCGCAAATAGCAGTAATTTTCTCGAATGTCAGCCATTTATCTAGTTCACACGTTTTTATTAGTAACTACTTACTTTGGTTTATAAACATTTTTTGCTTAGGTAACTTGTCTTGTCCACGTGCTGTTTATTTTTAAATGTATTGTTTGGATATGTTATGAAAAACAATAGCGATGTTTTCACGGAGTTATTGGATTTTGTACTTTATTGTTGATTCAAATGAAATAGTAGTATATTGTTTCAACAGTCATCAATCAACATTGATTTGTTTACATTCTAATATTCTTCCAGATTGACTCAAATATGAAAATATACTCGAGTGGGTTATACTCCACCGTGAGTCCTCAGTTCGGGTTCATGAATGTCACATCATGGCCATGGTTTTAGGATATTATTATGCCGGTTTCTACACGGTTTTGAGAGTAGTGGTGATGAAGTAAATTACACGGAGTAAAGTACCTGGTTCGAATTTACGATCTATGAGGCCATGATACGTAAGTCGTGGCCGTAACCACAGGGCACTACTACTGTTCCAATATCGACTACCTAATGAACCAAAGAACATGAAGACTGATGACTGGACTAATAGTCAGGCAAACAACTAAACGTAGTTGCTTGCCTCTTACACCTCTTACATCCATTTACACCCTGTATAACGATACAGGGTGTAAACGGATGTTTCACAAAGCCGTCAAACAAGCATTCTGTACATCAAACTAAGTTATTCTACGCAAAGATAATTGCTGGGAAACAGATTTTTTTTTGGCGTGAAAAATCACGTCTTACGGTAAAGTTTAATGTCATCATGTGCCTAGCCTTTTCCCAACTATGTTGGGGTCGTCGGCTTCCAGTTTTACCGGATGCAGCGGAATACCAGTATTTTACATGGAGCGACTGCCTATCTGACCTCCACAACCCAGTTAGTACCGGGTAATACGATGCCCCTTGGTAAGACTGGTTGTCAGACTTTTTGGGCCTCTGACTACCTAACGACTGTCAAAGATCTACAAATGACAGCCGGGACCAACGGCTTAAAGTGCTTTCCGAGGCACGGAGAAAACTCGGTATGTAATGGGCGGTCATCCATCCACAGACCAACATAGGCAAGCACGGCTTAATCTAACGATCGACCCGAGTGCTGTTATTATTTAGCCACGGTCTCCTCTACGGTAAAGCTCAATGTAACGCACTCAAAACATTGTGCTGATGGACGCGAACGGGTTATGGAGGTATTTAAATTAAAGTTTTGACCTTAAAAACTAGTATTTTTTGAAAAAAAAACTTGTGAAAAAGTTGGAACTTTGACTTCCAATATCTCCGTAACTAATATGGGTATGGTCCACAACAAAAAAATGATTGCAATCAATGATATATAAACTATGGATACGTTGTCCGCACTCTAAAATGACAACATGAAATGAAGCCAATTGGCCACATCGCGCTTAGTTACGCACCAACCTGTCGCGCGACGCTACGTTTGTTTATAATTTAATAAATCCTGTGACGTGACTGAAGATGTATATTTATCTCCCTCTCGCAACAGGCATCCCGCCGTTCGGTGTCATATTTTCTTTCTCTTTCTTCACGCTTATAAGTAGTTCTAGTATTTTCGCCGTTTTTAAGCGCCGCGATGTTGGTTCATGACGTGTCTATATATGTATAATACGTCATTGATTGCAATGACGGAGAGAAAAAGTGCTTTTCAGCTTTGTTACTCCTTTTATAAATTATTGGCTGATGCCCGCGGCTTCGCCCGCTTGGCAAATTATATACTAAAACCTTCATCTTGAATCACTCTATCAAATCTATTAAAAAAACCCTGCATCAAAATCCGTTGCGTAGTTTTAAAGATCTAAGCATACATAAGGGCAGACAGACGCGGCGGGGGACTTTGTTTTATAATATGTAGCTAATGATAGTGAAGTAGTGCACTAGTAAATACAAATCTGTCGCAACTAGGTGTTAACTAAGTAAGTAAAGTCAAGAGTGACAGCGCAACAGGTCCTGTTCGCGACGGTTTAATAATAAATCCTTAATGACTCTTCAACTAGTTAATTAGAGTTCATACTTTCAAAGAATTAAGTTTTCAAACGATTAATACATAATCTTAAAAGCTCAATGAGCCAGAAGGCGTCGGGGCGACCTTGGAGAAGATGGCGGGTCGAGCTGGTCAAAACCCACGTGTACTGGTCCACGTTGACCCTGGATCAGAAGAACTAGTAATAAGGGGGATAGGCCTTTGCCCACCTCCAAGATGAAGCAGGCTAACTGTTAAAATATTTCATCTATAGCGTTCCCACTGCTGGGATACGGGCCTCCGCTCCTTTGTGAGAACAGTTACCCTAAGAGCAATAGCGCACTAGCGGCTTGGACGCAGCGGCCAGGTCGCGCGGCCAGGCCGCAGGGATCGATTTGCAACGCGGCCAAAACCACGGCTACGATCATTACAAATCACGCTGTAGCTCTACAACACGTGCGACCGCCACGGCTAGTGCGCGCACACTGGTGATTTTACTACAATACTATAGATCTCAGTGGCCGCAGCGACCAGCGACTGAACACTGGCCGCAAACGCGCCGCTCCGATCTCGCTGGCCGCTGCGGCTGAGTGTGGCCGCTGGTCGCGTGCGACCAGGTGCGCGCGCTCTGTGGCGATTTCATACTAAGGTATCTATCTCGATGGCCGCCGCGACCTGGCCGCTGCGGCCAAGCCGCTAATGCGCTATTGCTCTACACCCGCACTGGCCCTTCTGTGAATACATAATACGGGCCCAGTGCTGGTAACTTCTCAATAACATCTTATTCTCATATTTCAAAAACCTAAGCTTCTGATTGGACTACGCAGCAAGAATGTGTCACCAAAGAGACCTGACCGATCACTAATTTATTTACCCAACATTATTTGCATACAAAATCGGATGGGTACACAATGACACTAAGCTGTGTGCTGACTTGAGTCACAACTGACCGTAGAAAATATCACTTTAAGACCAATCTGTTTTTTTTTAAGTTAGTCTTAAATGTCCCACTATTGGGCAAAGGCCTTACCATAATATCTTTCCAGGTGTTCTTTACCTCCACCGCCACCTTGAGCCAGCCTTCGTGATGCACGTCCAGGTTATGTCGCCATCTTTTCCTGGGCCGGCTTTTATGGGAACGAAAACAAAACTTTCTTTACCCTACCCTTTTTTTCTTTACTCTTTTGTCTTTCTTTACTTTGGCCTTTTTGGCCTCGCACAGGTTTTCTTTTTATGATTTAGTTTTAGATTATTTTTATTATTTAGTTTTAGATTCTTTTTTTTATATATATTATTTTTGTAGTTCCTGTGCTTGTCCCAAATATTTTTTTTTTCTTTCTTTCTTTCTTTACTGAACTTTAACTTTGAGACCTTATATCACAGTCGGCAGTGAATACACCTAAGTTTATACTGTTGTAATCCATCTTGATACAATTATTGATGGCGCGCACTCGCCACACAAGATACTTCTTCTTCTTCGTGTCGCTGGCACGACAATTTTTATCTTTTGGTAGCCCAGAACTTCGCCACTTCCACCTAAACGCAGCGCGTCGGTGGCAGCGCAACTTCGGCTACATGTTTTTGGGTTGAGAGGGCAGGATAAGAGATGGAGCATAGTTTGTGACACAGCTTAGTCCAAATCTCCACAACCACACCCCGCTGCAGTTTCATTGATACTGTTTGGCTGACAACAGACGAAACTATTTAGACTTCAGTGTGCGCACTGTCTATTTGTCAAAATCAAACATCGTGCTATACCTGACAGATCTAATTGCTATGACAATAATAACATTGAAGGCTATAGGGAACGTGCACAACGACGGTGCTGCCAACTGGCGTCGCCAATCCGAATCTTGTGCTCTATTAATGCTTGACATTGACTTTTCTAACAAGTAAACAGAATTAATTTTATAGTGAAAATTAATTAACTAATCATAATGCATTGTTGCATTTCTGGATGTAGGTACCAATACATCCACAAAAATGAAAATAAATCAATTAGCGTAAAATTCTATTACTTTCCAAAGACTACTACTATCATACCATGTTTTGGTGAAAAACGCAAAAAATGGATATAAACGCAGTAAAGAAAAATAATTGAAAACAACTTGTTTTTGTTACACTCTGCATTGAAAAGGCCCTCAAAATCAACCGTCCATGCAAACATAAGTACCAGAACCATTACTAGACTAGACACTTCACCATTACTAGACCGCACTAAAGTTCACACCGAATATCCCTCAACAGTTAATCAAAGACTCCACATGTACTCAGAATATAAACATGGTTATACCCACAATAATGTTTTTAGTTGGCTGCACTCCTTTGGTTTTTTAAGTTTTGTATCTAAATGCTACGGACTGCATTTTATTGATTGCTTCATCAAATGATTGTGAACTAATTGATTTATTAGAGCCTGGAGATACTGTTCTCGCTGATAAAGAATTCCCTTCCATTATACTATGTGTTGAAAATAAGAAAGCTATCTTAGTTATGCCAGCCACCATGTCTTCATACACCACAATTTTCATCAGAAAGTAAAAATAAAGATATAAAATTCATATTATTAAACATTTATATTACGCTGACGATCGTTATTGATAGACCGGAACTCATATTTTTATACCTTTTAGCATATTCAAAAATAATATAATTGAAGAGACAATTTTGTTTATGTAAATTGAAAGCACGATGAGAAGTGTTAAGTTTCCTTTTCTGTCCGCATAGTGTCTCTTTTGTCGATTAGTGCTGCCACCTATAGTTCCTGCACGTTCCCTATAGCTATTATAAGTCAGTGACCCCGTCCCGTGATGCGTGACGACCTTTAACATCGACTGTTGATATTAGACACAGTGATAATAATATTATTAATAGATGCAATAACTTACAGGTGTGAAAATAAATAGATTGTCAAGAAGTAGTTGAATAAACTTTCGTGACTGTAATTCACGTTTAGGAATATTTTGCGTGGTGAATTTCAGTATGACAAAAACATTAGGTAGCTGTTTTGCCTTAGGTAAACGTAGGTTTTAAGACTGCATAACGACAGCGAGACTTTCAGGACCTGGTCACGTGGTGTGACTGTAAACCCAAATTACAACAAATGAACGGAAGCGGCATATTGCTCGCAGAACGGATGACCGATGGGGCCGGAAAGACCTAGATTGGCGACTGCGATCCGGAAGACGTTGCGTTGGAAGGCCTCCCACTACGTGGACCGATGACCTGGTGAAGGTTGCGGGAATCCGCTGGATGCGAGTCGCACGGGACCGGTCAATGTGGCGACAGTTGGGGGAGGCCTATGTCCAGCAGTGGACGTCTTTCAGCTGAAATTATGATGAACGATGAACGGAAGAAAGGCACTACAGTATTATTATCTATCAGCTTAGATAAACAGCCCTTGCTTTAGGCGTGAAAATGTAATAGACAGTCAGTGAGTTACTTTCGCATTTTTAGTACTGTTACTTCAGGAGTTTCTATTTCTATCATGAAGTTGCATTGTTTTCTTCCGGTTTGAAGTTATAAGAATCATCATCTTTAAACACGACCTTAATTTACTTGAACCCCTTTTTGCTGGACTCCTTGGTAACATCCCTAAACTTGGAAACTGTATCTGTTTTGACCGATGTTACCCTAATGGTTATTTTATTAGGGTATTTGAGCTTCGTCAGGGTTTAAAGGGTTTTCTCGTTAAATATCGGCCCTTAGAGTCATGTTAGGGTTCCGTACCCTTTGCTTGTATCCTTCCGCCATGGTGCGCCAGGGAAGGGAGAGAATAAAGATGAATTTGATGGGTATGGTATTTATTATGAGTCAGCCTATTTATACAGCACTGACGTCCCGCGGTTTCACCCGCGTAGTTCCCGTTCCCGTGGGAGTACGGGAATAAAATATAGCCTATAGCGCTTACGAATAATGTAGCTTTCTACCAGTGAAACAATTTTTAAAATTGGTTCATTACTTCCGGAGATTACCCCCTACATATACAAACTTACAAACTTACAAACAAATGTTACCTCTTTATAATATTAGTAAAGATTGTTTCCAGAAATATAATATTTCTCGTTTTTTTTTTTTAAGTTGCTATCCTTCACAATCGTTGCTTTAATTTTTTTTTAAGTTAACTGACACATTCTTCGAATGATTTTATTAAATTCACATTTGAGCTGATAATTTATGATTATTCAAGTTTCTTCCTCGTACCTATTTCTTTAGTGCAAAACTTTAGACCTCCTGATCAGAAATACCAACACTTTCTCTCAGTTACCTTTGTTCGAAAACAATAGTTGGGGCCGTAAGTATTAGTGTAGTAATTTTTTAATTACCGAAAATATCTAATTGTAGAGTTAGGTTAGGTTAGGTTTCGAGCTCCCGATATTTCGACGCTGTTGCAAGCCCCATGATCGTGGGTTAACTGTATACCGATATAAGTTTAGTTTTAATCCGTGAAAGCTTAAAACAGTATATGTCCTTAAGTTTATAATTTCTGTATCATACTCGCTGATTTATTTCAAAATGTTTTCATGGCAGTTATAACAAATGTTGAATTATCACACACAGATACACACAGAGATCACAGATCACAGATATTATTGCATTACGTACTGGTCGCGGTAACACAGTCCGCTAAACAAAGCTTTGCTGTGATAACAATGTGATTTGCATCGTCCCGGCTTATGTCAAACGTGTACATAAACTACAGCGAAGGTTTGTGTTTCAGGGTAAGCGAAGCGATGGTGAGGGCTTGGACAAAGCGGAAAAGAATAACGTGAAATTCAATAATGTATTGGTTTTACATAAATGGTCGAAAAGTTTATTACAGTACGACCACTTTAACTGAGAGGTTCTAGGTAGAGCTGCTTGTCAAGAAAAAATGCATCGTTATGTAATATTCAGTTTAGTTCTGTTTCCCCGCCAAAGTGTAATGTCATTTCTGTATAATCATTCAAATACAGAGCTACATTCATTTTCAAAGCGATGGTAGCACTGTGTGTGAATGACAACGCACTTATCGCTATTAGAATGTCATCGTTAGGCATTCTGGGTTCGTCAGACATTTCCTTAAAGCGCTATCCACAAATGACTGGGAACCCGGCCCTTTTTTTTTTTTTTTCGGATGGGAAATCATCAAATAACCCCTCCCGCTCTGGGCGGAGCAGGAGGGAGTGTCAGACTTTTACTGACTAAAACCCATCCATGTTCCTTCATCGCCCTTTGTGTTCCGGGGCCACGGTATCTCTTTCGAATAGTCCCGCAACCCCGGCAGGCATCGGTCCTTACGGACCCATTCCTTTTTGCTGACTCTCTTTGAGGCGCGCGTGGAACACGAACGCGCCGTCGACACGGCCTGTCGTCATGAGACGGACGGACGGCGAGCTAGCCCATAGCTCACCGTCCACAGGCCCGCGCCTGCGGTGGCCGGGGGCTACGTGGTGGTGGCCCCCGACGCCCGGGGCGTCTCCCGCGGCGGCCGGGACGTTGAGAGGTTCTCTCCCTCTCACGTTCCGCCACCTCCTTCTCTAGCATTACTGCTTCGCGGGAACCCGGCCCTGACGTGTTTTGTACGAACTGTTTGACACGGAGCTATGTGAATTTGTTCGTACAAAACACGTCGGGGCCGGGTTTCCGGACATGCGTGGATAGCGCTTAAATGTCTCATATCACATGATCGCGTATTGAAGGCATTCCCAAAACAATTATTTAAGAGACTGCTCGGTATAGGCCTCTCTTTGCTTGTGCCAAGCTCCATGTTCCAATGCCAAACTCATCCGGGATAAACTGCAATGGCAACAATGTCGTCCGTCTATCTCGCCGCCGATCTATTTTATCAGTTCCTCAGTTCCGCAGTTCCTCAGTTCCGTTCTGATTTTAGCTAATAACAAATGACGACTGAATTGTCAGTGACATGTATTCAATTTTTTCTTTTAATAACTATTGGTCATGAAGAGTTTATGACATGACCGACCAAGAAGTATGTTATATGTAATCGTAGAACAAAAATGAATATACATTTTTCTGCTATCCGTTCAGTCCTATCAGTAGAACACGTCGTAGAACTAAACGAACTTAATAATCTTTTTCTCCGTTAATTTCTACTAGTAGGACAGACTGTCCGTTCTGTCCTACTAGTAGAAATTAACGGATTTTTTTCTCCGTTTAGTACTACTAGTAGAACTGAACGGTAGAACTTTATGGATACAATCATCGATACGTCTTCTCTTAAGATCGTTTAGCTGCCAGCTTCGCTCCAACTGGTCAACAGACCCCTGGTCAACATACCCCAGGTATGATACACCGTTATCAGCGTGATTAATCACCATGCTACAAATAACAGCGCTTCGGGGACCGTCCCGAATAGCACTAATTACCAAACATTAACTCATTACCGACTGTTTCATATTAACGAGATGCGGGTGCTGGGATATAGGCACAAATGTAATTATTACGCTTTTTGAACTTCAGGCAAGTTTTGACTATACTTCTAATTTCCGGAGTCTGCAAATTGTAATAACAAAAGCTTATTTAGTAAACTAGAGTCGAATATAGACGCATCCAATTTAGAACAATGATACATAATAGTTACTTTCCAAAACGCCGTTTTAAAATTTGTTGATGCCAAATTGATGCAAAAGGTAGGTACTTTAGAAAGTATTCGTTTTAGTCCATTTTGTTTTGTCTACGTGGGTTTAAAATTATCGTGTGCCTTTTTACAATGCAGAATCTCAATCTTGGCTCGTATCTACACATATGTCACTTACGGACATTATTGTAATGAGTTTTTAAACCGACATGCCACTACCACCCGATCATGGTCGGTGGTGCGTATAGTTTTACGTTAGATTCTAAAAATATGAAAATGTTGATAAAAAAATAAAACGATACGCTGCGGTAACCTCACAAATGGAGGGTCGCTGATTCGAAATAAGTAATATTCTAGAAATTGAACAGCCTGACGATGAACAGTTAGAAAACACCCCTAGGTAGGTACTTGGGAGGCTTACCTTGCTGGCCACGTCTGCGATCAGCTCCAGAGGGACTGCTTCAACTGCACTCAAAGCCGAAGCCCACTATTGTATTGTATTGTATTGTATAGCGGGCTGGTGTCCGCAACTCCACGTCAAAGCGCGTATTTTGCGTGCGGGTGGGAATTTTATTCGATCCACCCTAACTCCCCGAGAAAGGCCAGCAGCGCCTTGGTGTTGCTGACAATCTCGCGGAGAGTACCTGGGTTACCGAAGTACTTTGCCCTGTATGTTGCAACCCCTGGGCAGTGCAGAAGCACGTGGGCTGCTGTCTCGTCTTCCTCCATGCAGGCACGGCACAGGGGGCTGTCCGTGACTCCTATGACAAAGAGGTGTTTATTAAAAGAGCCGTGTCCAGTAATGGCAGCTGTAACTGTGCGCAGCTGCGGTTTGGTCAACCGAAGCGCGCGTTTAGTGAGGCGGCCGTCGATAGTAGGAAGTGCTTCCTTGGCCTGCCTGCACTCGCCGTGGTCTAGCCATAGCTTGTGGTGTTGTTCACTAGTTCGGTTCCTTACCAGTGTGCGTAGGTATCCGAAAGGGAGTGGCACGATAGGTTCGGGTCCCACCGCTGCCATGCTCGATCCCCTTCTAGCGAGTTCGTCCGCGGCATCATTGCCACGGGAATCGCTGTGTCCCTTAATCCATTGGATGGTTATATTATTGAGATTACCAACCTGGTTCAGGCGTTGGTGACACTCGTGTATTAACCCAGAGTTGACTGTGTGGTTGTTTAGTGCCAGCAGTACAGCCATGCTGTCTGAGAGTATACGGATTGAGTGGTCCACAACCTTCCTGGCTAAGATGGCAGATGCCGCCAGGGAAATGCCCATGCATTCTGCCTGAAATACCGTGTTGTGGGCCCCCAGAGGTTTGGCTATCTGGATGTTGAGATCCTCGGAGAAGACTCCAGCACCTGTGCCAGTACCTGTTTTAGATCCATCCGTGAAGATCCGTAGTTCCGCGGGGTTTAATCCCTCGCAGCGGTGATCCTCGTGGAGCTGGATTTTGTACTTCTTATCGAATACGAATTGTTTTGGTATCCGATCGTTTATTGCTTTCGTCAGGGGGAACTCGTTGTGGAATCCCTCCAGTACCGCGGTGTGCTGTGTTTTTTTCCTTACCCCATAGTTGAAGTGTATTAAGGCGTACAGCCGTCATCGTCGCTTCCTGCTGTATGAACAGATGAAGCGGTGGGAGCCCCAGCATGGCTTCGAGAGCTGCGGTCGGGGTAGTCCTCATGCAGCCTGTGATCGCCATGCAGGCAAGCCTTTGCATGCGTTGCAGTTTGATGGAGGCTGTAGTTAGTTTGGTACGGGGCCACCAGACCACTGCCCCATAAGTGATCATAGGTCGGATAACCGCGCAGTATAACCAAAGTATAATTTTAGGGGATAGGCCCCACTTCTTACCTATCATCCTCCTGCATTGCCAAAAGGTGATGCAGGCCCTGTTTATTTTATTATCTAAGTGACTACTCCAATTTAACTTACTGTCCAGGATGACTCCCAGATATTTGACCTCGTCGGCTAACTGGAGTTCCGTATCGAAAAGTTTGGGTAGGCGATAAGGGCCTAGTGTTCGTTTTTGGGTAAACATGACTAGTTCAGTTTTCGTGGGGTTCACTGAGAGATCGAACTCTCTGCACCACCGCTCAACGATGCGTAGTGCTTGTTGAGTGAGGTTGCAGATTGTCCCTGTCACTTTACCTGAAATGAGGATAGCGAGGTCGTCAGCATACCCTATTGTGTAGAAATGGTTCGCGTTGAGTTTTGTGATGAGGTCATTTATCACCAGATTCCAGAGGAGCGGGGATAGTACTCCACCTTGGGGGCAGCCTCTGGCTATCAAGGCCATCTGCTGTTCCCCTTCAAGTCGAACCACTCGTTTGCTTAACATATTGGTGATCCAGTCTGTCAGTACCTGTTCTACTCCGTGACGGGAGAGCGCGGTGTTGATGCTGGCGAAGTTTGTTTTATCGAAGGCTCCTTCGATGTCTATGAAGGTGCCCAGGCAGATGCCCTTCTGGTGAATCTCCTCTTCTATCCGGCCGACCACTAGATGGAGGGCGGATTCAGTGGACTTGCCCGAGCTGTATGCGTGTTGGTTAGTGTGGAGTGGGATAGTTTTCAAAACGCCGTCCCTCAGCTCTCTCTCGCAAATTCTCTCCAAAGTTTTAAGGAGAAAGGAGGTCAGGCTGATTGGTCGGTGGTGTTTGGCGTTGGTATAGCCGAAGCCCACTTCACACACCGAAGTTCATAGTTAAAAAATGTTATTGCAATTGCGATGGGCCGATGGACCCGCGGGTTTTATTTATAGCGAAACCTGGACAATCTCAGCGATTATTTGAGATGATACCAGAGATGGATCCTTTTAGTTTTTTGGATGGTCAACGGACAGCACACGCGGCGGCGATATTATGCGCAGACGCCATCTTGACTTTTTTTTGCTATTACGTGAAGATAGTCACGAAATGCAATGCGGCCAGTGGAACTTCACACTGGTTCAGCTCCTTTAGCCGCGGCAGGAACAAAGCCCATGGAGTGACTGCTGGACACTTTCAACTAGGCGAGCCATCCCGTTTTCGTACCTAGTCAGTTCAAATGTCAAACACCATGTTGGCGTAACCAGTCGGTGATCATGTTGCTTGCAACAGAAATATTGGGGCCTGAAAACAAACAGTAAACATGGTAAATTTCCTGTTTTCAGTATTATTAATATGGTAATTAGTTGTCAAATTTTGATTTAAACGGTTTAGGTATGCCCGAGTTAGCGAGAGAAATATAACAACAACAACAACAACCCATAACGTGCACTGCTGGACATAAGCCTCTCCCATGATGGAAGGAATTCGCCGTAATCTCTACGCTTGGCAGGCGGATTGGAGATCGCAGTGATGAAAGACTAACAGAAAACGCTGCTGCCCATTCTCTGGTCTACGAAGGCGCAAGGTGTTCTGCCTCAGACATTAGTCGCCTTATACGACACCTGTGAGGGAAATGGGTTAGTGCTATTCTACTCTGCCGGATACCACACGGCTCATCTACTCTGCCGGATACCACACGGCTCCATTGACTTCAACAACGTTTGAATTTCAAGTTTTAATAATACTTCTAATTTCCGGGGTCTGCAAATTTTAATAACAAAATCTTATTTGTTTTAAACTATATAGAGTCTAAAATAGACGCATCTAATTTAGAACAATGCTACATAATAGTTACTTTCCAAAACGCCGTTTTAAAATTTGTTGATGCCAAATTGATGCAAAAGGTACTTTAGAAAGCATTCGTTTTAGTCCATTTTTTTTTTTTGTCTACGTTGGTTTAAAATTATCGTATGCCTTTTTACAATGCAGAATCTCAATCTTGGCTCGTATCTACACATATGTCACTTACGGACATATTGTAATCAGTTTTTAAACCGACATGGTCACTACCATCCGATCATGGTCGGTGATCATGCTGCTTGCAACAGAAATATCGTGAACTCAAAACAAACAGTAAACATTGTAAATATACCGATTTCAGTGTTATTAATGTTGTAATTAGTTGTCCAATTTTGATTTAAACAGTTTAGGTATGCCCGAGTAAGCGACAAAAACATAAATTACAACCAAAACCACGTTGGTTATCGACATTGGATAGTAGACCCAACCCAAATGACATAACCGTAGTTATTATGATAAAGTTCACGGATATGAAGCACAGTTTAATCTACAGCTGTAGGGTAGAGAGGACCGTGGTTAACCTTGAAATGTTGAGTTCATTGTTCGTAATATTTTGGGGTGAAGTTCATTTGTCGAATAACTTTAGGATACCGAAGATTTTTTACTCTTAACTCTATGTGATATTCGGCTTCTCGACAAAATTAATTCATTCGAAATACACAGCATTTAAGGTTTTTTTTGCATTCAATTTATTTAATTAAATGGACTCTATTTCTGATTGCGTGTCTAAAAGACGTTGATGACGGATATTATTAGCATCTACATAAAACATTTTTCTAATCGAAATCTCTTTTTTTTTTTAAAGAAGGATCGATCCTGATTACAATTTAATTTTGATTTTTATGAGCGGATGCGAGATATTTATGATGCAATTTAGCCTCAATCAAAACATCGACTTTAAAGATAAACTAAACTTCATAACAAAATTTTCCGTTACTAATAGATAGGAATATAGATAATTGGGTTCAAATCACATAGAAACCTATAAACCACTACTCATAGGTAACTTGTTATAAATTACCACGCCCGTTCAAACTGCACGAGAAAACCAAGGAATATTAAACTCTTAACAAAGTGGTTCTATTAGAGAAAAACACCCAACTCATCGTAAACTAAACTTGTTAATTTACAAAATGATTTGTGGGAATCATTTTGTAAATTAACAAGTTTAGTTTGTCGTCCGAATTACAATACAATACACTTTATTTTTTCTCTTCACAAAGGTTCACATAGTTTCCCTATATAAAGTTGTAACAAATGGAATTATCTGATAGGCAGCGAAGGAATCCAAGAAAACCCAAAATTTCCAGTAAATGAATTTAATAGAGTAATTACAATTAATTCATAAGTAAGTAGGTTCTAAGAGGTTGTCCTAACGACCGATGTATGTGACGAAAGGCCCCGCGCCGAATCTGCTGCTTAGTTTTATTGGATGCATCGAGTTGGGTTGCGCAATCCATTCACAGTAACTGAACGTATGGTGATGACGTATCTGGGAGGAACTCACAGATATAACATCCGTAACATACGTTTTATAATAAAACGATTGTAAAGTCTGTAATCTTCGAATCGAATGACCGTTTCGATGATTTTACAAGTAGGTATCGATACAATGGTTGCCGGATGGCCAGCAAAAACATCACCACGGTCGGACGGAAATCGATGCAAATTGAGCGTGAGGTTTTCATGTTTAATATCCAGAACTAGTTTGGAGGACGAGGAATTATGTTTTTGCTGACGGTATAATAATTAGTTTTAGTTTATAGCCTAACTGATGGATGTCCGGTGTTTTGTTAAAATTTAATTTTCCGACGAAATTGAATTTTCGTTGTACAAAATGGACGGATTTGAGGTTTATTTTTAGAGAAGTTTTATGAATACCGTCTGTGTTCAGACAGACGACGAACTTTTAAAGAACTATAGGTTTTTCATTATTTCAGAGTTTAATTAACCTAGTACCTAAGTAGTTACATGTTTTCTACAGGTTTTCGAGAAAAAAAGTAAACATGTTTTCTACAGGTTTTCGAAAAAAAACGTCTATTCAAAAGTGGTAGACAAGACATTGTGGTAATTCTATTTTCAATATTCTCTTTTATGAATATCATAATACATAACAGACTTATTTTGTGTCGAACGGTTTTTGAAAAAAATATTGAATTTTAAAGCAATTGATTTCATGTCGCCACAAAAATGTTTGAATGGAAAATGAAGAATTTATTTGTTCATGTTGTTTTCGGCTATCTGAAATTGTTGGAAATAGATAATATTTTTTTAAACGGCCTCGCTGTATTACAGAGGGTGGGAGTGTGTTTAGAAACGATTTTGATTTTCCCCAAAAGAGCGATGTTCTAAAAGCAGAAGAGGCTATAATTCGTACGTCTGACTAATTTTGCTGCAATTTTGTGGCCGTACGTATTATATGAAATTAAAATCATTCCCTACGTTTTCATTTGTGCTTTTTGCACATGCTACCTGCAGACCTTATTGTTTATGTATCATGACACGACAGGACATCGACTGCACCATTAGGACCGCTCAGCATTCCCACTGTCTTCGTATCGTTGATTTGCAAACTCTGGTACTACCTCGGAAAAGAAATTAAGAAATTCAAAGGTATAGCTCATCATCTGCCTACCCTTTCCCCAACTATTTTGGGGTCGGCTTCCAGTCTAACCGGATGCATCTGAGTACCAGTATTTTACATGGAACGACAAAAGCAAAAGGCAAAAGTGGTATCGTATTACCCATAATACGATACCACTTTGGTAAGGTTGTCAGACTTTTTAGGCCACTGACTACCTGTAACGACTGTCAAAGATGGACAAATGACAGCCGGGACCAACAGCTTAACGTGCTTTCCGAGGCACGGAGGAATCTCGGTACGTATGGGTGGTCACCCATCCAATGTCCAACCTAGCCTAGCTTGCCTAGGTTGCTTTAGGCTTAACCTAAAGATCGACCCGAGCGGCTGTTATTATTTAGCCACGAGCTTAAAAAGTGAGAAATTCAAAGCGAGAATTTCGTAGCTAACTGTAGATAAAAAAAAAACGAGTTTTATCATCATGACAAACTATGAACTGTATTCCACAGTGTGTCTTAAACCTTTCTACGTTAAAGTTTCAATTAACTACACTAAAACTAATGCTAACCTTCTTCGCATCTTAAACTGGATGCCAAAAGTGTAGGACAGGACAACTGGCCACAGAGGCTCAAAAGTCAACTTAGCCAACACTTGGTCAGCTTTGGCTAAGTTGACTGATTGACTATTTCGCATCAGACGAGCTCCTCCAATAACCTGCAGGCTTAGCCAAGTTGACAATCTACAATCGGTTTAGTCTACATTTGACAGATTCTACTTATGACATCATATTCTACATTTGACAGATTCTATATTTGACAGATTCTACAATCGACAGATTCTATGTTTGACAGATTCTACAATCGACAGATTATATGTTTGACAGATTCTACAACCGACAGATTCTATCGTTAACGCTAGTAGAAAACTAATCAAATGTATTGGGAAAGACATGTAACAGTGACATGTATCTTAAGTAATCTTAACGTTAAATCACGTGATCAACATAAACGAATATAAAATTCGTGGACAAGTTTACATCGTTCAAAATGATAGAATAGAATGTTATCGTTTCTACAATGTTGATCGCTATACTCTTTGGTAGCAACGCTCACCAAACACTAAAGTGTAGGTTTTTTCTAAGAGAACAAGCGATCGACTCAGTCGTGTCAACTTGGCTATCAATTTAGCGCTTTCGACAATAGCTTACTCCGAGGCGTTTACGTTTGTAGAAAGAGAATCGATATGAAACGTTTGTAACTTGGCTAGGCCTGCTGATTACATACAAACACCCTAATTCCACATAAGTACGTTAACTCCTTCATAAACAATCAGTAGTGCCGCAAAGCTGTACCACGGAGCGTATCATGTTTCCGTTAGCCGACATGTGGGTCAGACACTGTTTGTTATGACACGGTCCAGCGGTGAATCAATTGTGGGGTTGACAATGCATTGGTGTGACTGATGCTTTAATGTGTGGCGGTCGCTTTTATGTTTGTCATGTAAACAGATTGGTACTGCTGCAGTTTATGTTTTTGAGATGAGTTTAGGATCATATGAACAAAAACATAAGCATATCTTCACCCCCGTAATCCTTAAAAAGGTTAACCAAAGGTGTAACTTCTAGTACACCTACATTTCGCATGTTATTTTTGAGTTTTACGTTAGGGGTAGGCCTATTGCCATCAGCCGGGCACAACAGATTTCGATCTGTTACTGAGAAATTCGTGGTGAAAATATTCAGTAAACTTCGCCCGACGTGTTAATAGAACCTGAGACCACGTGCTTCCCTGGTTCAATCCATGGTCCGGAGAGAGACGGAATGGGAAGCCGTCACCTGCTTCTGCGAAGCAGTCGTGCTAGCGAAGGAGGTGGCGGAACGTGAGAGTGAGAGAACCTCACGTCCCGGCTGCCGCGAGAGACGCAACGGGCGTCGGGGGCCACGTGGTGGCCCCCGATGGCTGAGGACGGTGAGCTATGGGCTAGCTCGCCGTCAGTCCACCTTATGACGACAGGCCGTGTCGAGCGCGCGTTCGTGTTCTACGCGCGCTTTAAAGAGATGTCAGCAGAACGGAAGGGCCGATGCCTGCCGGGGCTGCGGGACTGGAAGGAGATACCGTGGCCCCGGAACACAAAGGGCGAAGAAGGAACATGAATGGGTTTTAGTTAGTAAAAGTCTTAAAAGTCTGACACACCCTCCCGCTCCGTCATTTGATGATTTCCTATCCGAAAAAAAAAAAAAACAAAAACTCAACAGTAGCCCTTCTAGACAAACGAGGTAGTATTTGTGATGACTAATAAGATTTCGTAGAATAGTACCCTGCTATTGGTTAGGAGCGTTTTCAGAGTTTCTCTTTACATCCCAAGTAACACATCAAAGCAGTATATCGGCCGACTTACAGCATTTCTGTATCGTTTTCGCATTTTGAATTAGTTCTATGATAGCATTACAAACGTTTATACGGCTACTGTAATGCTTATTTGGGCACAAATTATACGGCTTTAGATCATAAATAAGTTCACAATTAGTTGTTTAATTGCATTACAGGTGCATTACATTAGCATTAGTGTGACCAAATAAGTTGCGAATCGCATTATAGAAACATTATTTCGGTCAATGAAGTTGCCAATCGCATTACAGAAACATTATTACGGACAATGAAGTTGCCAATCGCATTACAGAAACATTATATTAGCAATATTATTGATAATGAAGATGTTAATTGCATTACAAAAGCATTAGACTAGCATTAGATTGTTCTAAAAGAATGATTGAGGCTATCTAAGTGTTCACAGTTAGAACTTAAATAAACCCTAAATCATTGCAAAAATATCTCTAATACTACGGTACAAATGTTATAATACAATTAACTATGTCAAGCAATATATTATGGACGAAGACGGTCAAAACTGAGTGAATGACACCATATTTGTTTGCATCAAAACAAAAATTATAATCCTGAATACGTTTTTGACTCTTTTCTTATTTTATGCCTGTAAATATTATTCGCAATGTAGTTTACTGTAAATTTCTATATAAGTTTCATTGAAATTTTTCACGCGCCTTCGTTATTTTGTGGTTTTCATATAAAATGTGACATAAAAATATGTGTGAAATGCCCAAAACAATTGTGTATTCCTAGTATAGAACGAATTTTGCATGATTAACATAATAGTATTGGTTGAGCAGTATTAAATAAAGTTATATTATTATGATATAGGTCTATTGCTTTTAAAAATAGGTCCAAATGATAATATTTTTTGGTTATAAAATATTTACAAAATGGTGTCGATCTATAGCAGCCAGGTGAGCCCTTAAAAAGGCTAATTAATGCCACCGGTAGTATCAATACTCACACGTGAACAATTATTAAGCTAGAGGCCAGAGAAAAGACTTTTGATGTGCCACTGTAATACCATTGTCTATAAAGTAGCTCTATATGGGTTCACCGGTATACCAGTAGACTTGAATTATCCATAATGGAGAAAAATCAGACACAGATTCGAATGACATAGGCATGGTTGGACCCCGGACGACCGTAGTTCAAAATCAAGAAGAAATGAAAATAAAAAAATCCACCCTAAAAATGGCTGTTGTTTTGTTGATCATATAATATGTGCTTTTCCCCAATATGGCCGACAAATGGTTTTACGAATACAGTGAAATGAATGTATATACAGCTTTACGCATTACAATAACTCACATGTATTTGATTAAATACCTGATAGCTGTACAACAGAACTCAGTTGAACTCTATAAATGCAAGCATTACATTGATTCACGTTGATGCTGTTCAGCGGTACTAGGCTTTTACTTACCGCTCAATAGTGCTATTACACAACAAAGGGCACTAAAAACAGCTCAAAGCTGTATAACGGATTTAAGGTGCATTATAATGGTACAACTTTATGCTATTAAGCGGCAATAGGCATTATCGTACTACTTAAAAATGCTTTTGTAGATCCAAACGCACTAAAAACAGCTGAAAGCTATACAGCTGCCTTGTGGTTTGCTGCACTCAAACTAATGGCTTTACAAAAGCATTTTCAATTGCCGTTATGCAACCGTTATGCATCGTAAAGCATCATAATGGTTTTGAAATACCAATATAAAGCGTCAAGATGATTGGTGAACTCAAATAAGAGTTTATACGGACCTTAAGTTCTAAATAAGTTTACTATTCCTTTGTTATAATGCTTCCTGTGTTACTTGGGATGTGCCGTAAGGACATTGCTTCTCGCCAAATTTCATGATTTTAGGTCAACGGGAAGTACCCTAAAAACTTTGATTCCCTTGAAAGTTTCGAAATACACGTTTATTGCGGGATAAACGGCCGTATCCTTTTTTTACGTTAACTTATAAGTTTGATTTTCACAGCTTCAAGAAACTTGCGTATATGGTTTTAATTTCAACTCGATACCTCCACGTGTTCTTGATATAAAGGGTCTTGACAGACGGACGGACAACAAAATGATCCTAAAAGGGTAACGTTTTTTCGTTTTGAGGTACGAAACCCTAAAAAACGAGAACCACTGAATTTGAATTTACCTTATTATTCTTTTGCTAGCCTAGACTGCCTAGACTAATATGAGAGTAATCCGAGTCCCTGCGAATGATTGTTACACATTTTCATAAATGACTGACACACACTGGCTGCAAAAACAAGTATCACACTTTTAAAATTGCTATAACTTTTTATGTGCACAAGATATACTTTCGAAACAAAAGGGACTCGAAAATGAGTTTAATTTTAATAAATCCATAACAAAAACTAATAAAGCAGATAAAAATTGCTATAAAACGTTTTTTTTTATTTTAAAACTAACTTCTATAGAGTTTAGAAAAAAATTAAAATTTATAAGTGTGATACTAATTTTTGCAGACCAGTGTACAACCGTTTAGGGATCCAATCACATTAATTTATCAAATACATCGTCTACACACATACATAAATTATAGCCTTTGTCATACATATTTCAGTCTCTGTTAGTCTCTAGGCATTTACAATGATTTTGACAGAACATACAAAGCTATAAAACGAACATCAGCAAGATAACTGAGATTAACGGACTGTCTTGATTTATTTCCACGCGCTATTTATGGCCTCGATCCCGGCTTATGACGGGTATTCTTTCATGGATCAAGAAGCCTAATGTTAGGATGAAGTAGCCTTGAGTATTTTTCTCGTTGATTTGGAACATTCAGCCAATAGTTGAAATATTATAAATTCCGTGTGACTTCGCGTGACAAAAAAAATGACATCCTCATTGCACCTGAACGTTTCTGTTAAATAAAGAAGAATCTACACTTAATATTATAAAGAGGAGAGATTTGTATTTTTGTGTCATCATAATCATCATCATATCAGCCGAAAGACGTCCACTGCTGGACATAGGCCTCCCCCAAGGGGGGGTTTTGCCATAATCGCCACGCTTGGCAGGCGGGTTGGCGATCGCAGTACGGTTGTTACAAAAGCACAGAGAACGCTGCTGCCCATTCTCTGGTAAGTCCCTTATTCGCCTCTTACAACACCCACGGGAAGATATGGGATGGTGCTATTCTTTACGTCCGACACCAGACTAGAGTATTTTTGTGTGTATGTTTGTAATGAATAAACTAAAAAACTACTGCGCCGATTTCAAAAATTCTTTCACCATTAGAAAGCTACATTCACCCTAAGTAACATAGGCTATATTTTATCCCCGTACTCTCACGGGAACGGGAACTACGCGGGTGAAACCGCGTGACATCCAGTATTAAATAAAGCGCGAAAACCCGATGGTTTAATTTTTAATTTGTAGATATTTGTCAGTTTTCTTTCTTTCTTTACCGTGGGGTTGGTGACTAACCTGATGTTAGAGATTTTATGCCACCCATGGCGCTTTTACTTGGTTTTCCTACCCTCAAGAAATATTTCTCCATAAGCCAGTTTCCTCACGATGTTTTCCTTTATTTTATTTATTTATTTTGGATTACCAACGAGCACCATTACAATTTCTTAGATAAATTAAAACTATTACAGAATACATGGTCTTGTAACGCAGACTCAATTAGAAAGAAAGAAAGAAAGAAAGAAAAGAAAGAAAGAAAACATGTTTACTCGGCACATGCCGTAAATGCACACAACAAAAAAATAAAAAAGTAAAAAGGGTTCCTTCTATCTGGCAGAATCTTGATGCTCCGAAATTTATTTGGCATAACACACTTGGCATAATCTTTTTTAAACGAATATTTTTAAGGCATAAAAAATATTTAACATATGTAACGCGGGGTCTATGGAAGTAGTAAGTGCGGTGTTGTTACGCAGTCGCAGTGCCATACCTTGCGCGCCCCCCTCCCGTCGCCTGCGCACCTCATACCGGGAGCTCAAGGAATGGGGCGCCAGTCGGCACAGAGGGAGAGTACCCGAATCGCTTCACGACAACGGACGGACGTAGAAAGTAATCCTCCGCGACTCTTGCCTCGTGATGTTTCTATTGTTCTACGACTTGAGTTTCGATGCCTGTACTTAATGTATATTAAATAAAATTGTTTTCACACCAGAAGTTAAACTGGCGCCCAAACTAGTGGCTCGAACCGTTACAAAATGTGATCCGGTGCCTACGTGACCAAGTGCATACCTACTCACCTTGTTAGGTAAAAGTACGGACGTTCGACCTTACCGTTGTCATCACGAGTGTGAAGATGCCGACAACGAGGAGAGGCGAAGCGCTCCGTCAACAACGAGGAGAGGATGAGGACAACGTCACGCTCACCGAAGATGAGGAGAGTGTCGTCGAGCGTGGCCACGCGGACGAAACCGTAAGTGCCGCCGGCTCGAGGTCGATACAGCAACCAGCTCCCCAGATCTCCCCAGACTTCCTATCCACGCTGATTGAGACTATCACGCGTGCGCAAGTGGAAGCCAATAAAAGCCTCATTAACTCGCTGATGTCACCCAATGGCGAACTCAGGGCCTCCACCCCAGAAGGCAGCGCGCCTACCACCAACGCAAGCAGCGAGAGTTCCGCTGTGGCAGCCGCATCACGTGCTGACGCTAATTTCACAAGATGCACGGCGAGATTTGACGGGACCTCCCAGGACGCTGAGGTCCTGGAAGCATTCCTGGACGCCGTAGAGGTCTTCAAGGAGTGTGCCGCCGTAAGCGACGAGCACGCCCTCCGAGGATTGCCAATGCTGCTGGAAGGTGAAGCCGCAGTATGGTGGCGTGGTGTCAAGGCGTCGGCGGTCACCTGGTCGGACGCGATTGCGCGCCTACGCGCGACCTATGGCGTCGCGCAGCCCTCCTATCAAGTCCTACGACAAATCTTCGCCACGGAGCAGCGAGAAGAAGAACGCGCGGAATCGTTCGTGTGCAAAGTGCGGGCATTAATAGCTAAATTACCATACAAACTCGAAGAAGTGGTGCAAGTAGACGCTTGCTACGGGTTACTGCACCGACGTGTGATGAAAAGAGTGCCGCGAGATTGTATACGTAGTGTAGATGAGCTAATGTATAAGGTGAGGATTGCGGAGGATTCATACAAAGCGCTAAAGGTATCAAATTCCATTACTAGTAATAATAAAAATTCGACACCGTTAACAAAAACATTGGCGGAGACTACTACCGACCGCAAACTCACGCAATCGACTTCAAAGTCGAGTGCCACTACTACGAGTGAGACGGCACTGCGTAGCAACAACAGAAATAGACCCCGTTGTAGTTTTTGCAAGTTATTTGGGCATGTTAGTGATGAGTGTCGCAATCGTGATAAGGCGACCACTAATCAAAATAATAGCGACACTACGACTAAGGAGTTACGTTGTTATGGTTGTGGTAAACAAGGCGTCGTGAGATCGAAATGTGATGTTTGCGTGAAACCATTGTCGAAACCGGATGAGAAAACATCTTTCAACACTGTTGATGTAGATTTTTATCGTCGTGATGTTAGTTGTAATAATAACGTTGGCGCGAGTAATGCTGATTCGTGCGTTCAAATAACGAATGTGAGTGCGCGCGAACAGCACCCATTGTTAAATATTAGTGTTATGGGCCGTAGCGGCGTGGCTATTGTAGATACCGGTGCTACACATAGCATTGCGAGCCCTCTATTACACAAACTGTTAGTAGATTCAGGAATTATATTTAGCGAAACTAATCGTTTTGTACGCCTAGCTGACGGTACACAGAACTGGAGAGACCTGTTGTCAGCTGAGGTAGATATAATAATTAAAGGTCGCAAGGTAATGTGTCAGTTTTTAGTATTACCTGGCGATAACATTAGGACGCTGTTAGGTGTAGATTTCCTGGCGCGGGCCGGCATGGTAATAGACGTCGCCCGACGCACGTGGGCGTTCTCGGATAGTCCGGGCCATTGTTATGATTTTGTTTACACTTACACACTTGATCCTACTGACGCGGGCCTGTTGAGCGCCGCGTCTACTGAGTTATCGTTGCGCTCGGACGAAGGTTCGATGTTAAATCCCGAGCAGCGGCGCAAACTTAGCGCGTTTATTGAACGTCGCGCACCGCAGTTCGCGCGTGACGGCCCGGCGACAGAGTTCGCCACGCATCGTATAAAGGTGAGTGCACACCAAGAACCTATTGCTTGTCCACCGTACAGAATGTCACAGAATAAGAAAGAGGCTTTGCAGAAGGAGCTTGATAAGCTGCTGCGAGATGACGTCATCGAAGAGTGTGAGTCACCTTGGGCCTCCAATGTCGTGCTGGTAGGTAAGAAGGACGGAAGTCTAAGGCTCTGTATAGATTACCGGAAGCTTAACGCGGTGACCGAGCCTGACCGGTACCCCCTCCCACGCATTGAAAATATACTGCACGCGGCCAAGACCAGTGAGTACATGACCACTCTTGACCTTCGATCAGGTTACCATCAGGTGAGTGTCTGCCCAGAGGACCAAGACAAGACTGCGTTCACAACGCCACTTGGTACCTTTAGATTTAAGCGGATGCCGATGGGTTTACGGAACTCAGGAGCCACTTTCCAGAGAATGATGGATCGGTTCCGGTCTAACCTGAAGGAAGTGGATCTCCTCGCGTATCTTGACGACCTAATATTGCTGTCACCGGGGCCCTTCGAGAAGCACCTGGCTGACCTAGAGGCAGTTTTTGAACGACTGGCAATGTTTAAGCTAAGGGTCAACAGGGACAAGAGTTTCTTCGCGAAAGAATCTGTCAAGTTTTTAGGCCACGTCATAGTGCCAGGCGGAATTCAGGTGGATCCAGAAAAGACAGCAGCCATCGACAATATGGCCGCCCCTCAGAACGTGAAACACTTAAAGTGCTTTTTACAGACGTCGAGTTGGTACCGACGCTTCATTACTAATTATGCAGAAGTCGCGAGACCCCTTACTAACCTCCTGAAGAAGTCGAGTGTTTGGCGATGGGACGCCGAGCAACAGGAGGCGTTTGAACGCATCAAGGTTCTCCTCGTGTCTGCTCCCATCCTCCGTCAGGCGGACGAGTCGAAACCCTTCGTCCTTTGCACTGATAGTAGCGCTTATTGCCTTGGAGCTGTTCTAATGCAGGGGGAGGGACACGACGAGAGGCCAATTGAGTACGCAAGTCGACTCCTCACTAGCGCCGAGAGGAACTACTCCACGACCGAGCGGGAGGCTCTCGCTGTCGTGTGGGCACTCGGTAAGTTCCGAGGTTATGTAGAAACCGCGAAGGTCACAGTTAGGACGGATCACCAGCCCCTGCGGTGGCTGATGAGTCAAAGGTCACCTAGTGGCCGACTGGCTAGATGGGCCCTCCCGCTGCAAGAGTTCGACCTTAACATCAAGTACATTCCCGGTCGCTCGAACGCGGTTGCAGATACGCTGTCGCGACCTTTTCGTTCGGAGGACCAGAACGAGTGCGCCTTACGTATGACGGTCGTTGACATGCAGAAGAGGAACAGTAGTGATATCCGCGGCAATCAATTATTGGACCCAGAGGTCGGTAAAATTATTGAGGACATGGAGTCTGACGAACCCTCTAGGGGGAGACCATGGTCCGACCGCGGGTACACTATTTCCGATGGCATATTATACAGGTACAGTCTAGAGGCAGACGATGGAGAAGAATGCTGCCTGGTCGTGCCCGAGCACGAACGCAAGCAGGTCATGGCTGACCTCCACGACGCACCGACAGCTGGCCATTTCGGCGTGGAACGCACGTTGAGCCGCGTTCGTGCAAGGTATTATTGGCCTGGTATGCGCACGTTCATCACGAACTATATAAAGGAATGCGTGCCTTGCCAGAGGTATAAAGCCAGTAATCGCAAACCAGCAGGACTGTTGCAAACCCCTGCCGTGTCACGACGATTTGAGGTGGTCTCCGTGGACTTGTTTGGTCCACTTGTAGAGACGCCTAGGAAGAACAGGTGGGTACTGATTGTAGAGGACGTCTGCTCGCGCTGGGTGGAATTGTTTCCATTGTAGAGTGCCACCAGCGTCGAATGTGCTCAGACTCTCGCTAATGAAGTGTTCCTCAGGTATGGAGTGCCACGCCGTCTTATCAGTGACAACGGCGTGCAATTTGTGAGCGAGGTGATGCAGCAGGTGTGCCATGTGCTGGGGATCAGCCAGTCACTCACGCCCTTTTATCATCCCGAGGCTAACCCCATAGAGGGGAAGAACCGAGACCTCAAACCTCAATTGGCTATACTCGTAGGCCACGACCATGCCACGTGGGACATGCATCTTGCTGCAATCAGGTTTGCTATGAACTCCGCGATTACCAGCAGTACAGGGTATTCGCCGGCTTATCTTACATTTGGGAGAGAGTTACGAGCTCCTTCCGATTCTGCGATAGACATGAGGGCTATTGTAGATCACGACAACTTCGTACCTAGTATTACGCCTTACTTGAAGAAGATGGCTGCAACCCTGGACGAGGCCAGGGACACTCACGAGAAGGCGCAGGCTAGCCAGAAGGAGAATGCTGACCAAAAGAGGAGGCCGTCACCAGGGTTCCAGGTAGGCGACCTAGTTTTGTTAAAAACGCAGGGACCTAACGACGCGTCCCGCGGACAGACCGCGAAGTTCATCCCACGTCGCGACGGCCCATACAAAATAGGGAAAATTGTCAGCCCAACAACTTATGGTCTGCAGAACGTGCAGACTGGTAGTGACGTGGGGAGGTATCACGTTTCGCATCTCACGCCCTTCGCCGGTCAAATAGAGCCACCCATTAGGGAGAAACGCCGACGTGGTAGGCCGCGCCGGTATTTGGACTAGCCCAACGGCGAGGGCACCTAGTTGGACTAGAGGGGGAGGATGTAACGCGGGGTCTATGGAAGTAGTAAGTGCGGTGTTGTTACGCAGTCGCAGTGCCATACCTTGCGCGCCCCCCTCCCGTCGCCTGCGCACCTCATACCGGGAGCTCAAGGAATGGGGCGCCAGTCGGCACAGAGGGAGAGTACCCGAATCGCTTCACGACAACGGACGGACGTAGAAAGTAATCCTCCGCGACTCTTGCCTCGTGATGTTTCTATTGTTCTACGACTTGAGTTTCGATGCCTGTACTTAATGTATATTAAATAAAATTGTTTTCACACCAGAAGTTAAACATAGTTATTGTTTGGCCGAATGTTTGTATGTCCGAATTTACAATGGCATACTTATAAGATGGCAGAATATTATTTGGCATAATTACCTTTGGCAATGTTCAAATTCCGCATAATTTCGTTTAGATTAATGATTATTTAGAGCGACTATTATTTGGTACAATTTCACTTGGCATACTATGTGAAGATGGCAGAATTCCATTTGGAATTATTGCCATTTCTATAAAATAGCAATTTTAACCTTAAATTAGAATAAAAATATTGTCCTACAAAGATATGTTACGCTAAAAAAGTTAGTGACAGAAACCAATCGCTCCAAAACCGACTCCACCTAGTCTTGTCTGCCCTACCCCTAGGGTGTAATTTAAATCCGCGAAGGCGCAGAAGGGTGAGGCGGCCCGTGAGCTGAGGAGCAGGTGGTTTTAACGCTCGCCGCCGTAGCTGAGGCTGGCCGGCCAAGCCGGCCAGCAAGCCGAAGCTGCGGTGGTGAGCGTAAAACACATCTGTGACGATAAGCTCGCGTGGGACCGCCGGAACCCTGCAGCGCCGGAGCCGTGACAGAAACCATGCCTGCTGCATGTTGCATGCTTGCTTGCATGCTGCATGCTTGCTTGCATGCTGCATGCTTGCTTGCATGCTGGCTGCACGCATGGTGTATGCTGGTTTGCATGTTTGCATACTGCATACTTGTTTGCACGTTTGCATGTTTGCATACTGCATACTTATTTGCACGTTTGCATGTTTGCATACTGCATGCTTGCTGCATGCATGATGTATGCTTGCCTGATCAGAAATATGCAGCAATTAACATTATCATCGTATGTTTGTGGCGAAAAAAAATAATGTACTATTAATTTTATTATTATGGTAAGAAAAACAAAATTATTAAAACTATGATTTTTTTGTTATGTGATAGATCAGATGAGGCTTTCCATTATTTTTCATAATGAAATATATGCCAAAAGATGATTCTGACTGTAAACTTTCTGTAATATGATAGTTCTGCCTTTTAATGACTATCGATATGAAATCTATGCCAAAAGATGATTCTGACTGTAAACTTTCTGCCATAAGATGGTTCTACTTTTAATTCTTATGCATATGAAATTTATGCCTAAAGATGATTCTGACTTACAAAATTATGAGTTTTAAATGTATGATAAATGAGTGTCTGCCACACGATTTTCTGCGAAATGAAGTTTATGTCATCTACTGTTATGCAAAGTAATATTATGACATAAAAAGTTCTGCTATAAAGGGTAGACCCAAGTAAAAACAAAAGAGTAAACTTAAAACTACACAATAAAAACTTAAAACGAGACAGAAAAAATGAGATAATATTGTGTGTCTCACGGCTGCGCCAAATAGGCCCAGTTCAGCAAACTGCCGAGCATCTAGTGCCGGACGCTGGTTTTCAATTACAGGTAACCACAGCTTACACATTATCGAGTACACATGCTCTAAATACATATTTTAATTAAAATTAGGAATACATAGATACAATTATACAATTAAACAATCATGCTACCATTAAAGATTAAAATATTCAAATTTAATTACTTATATATGTCAAGACGAATTTGGAATTGAGATTAAAAATAGAAATGTAAATTCAAATTAAATTGACATACAATTATTAAGTTAAATTAAAATACCAATTAAATTAAATAAGAATTAAATTAAAATTGTGATAATATATTATATAAATAATGGAATGATAATTCAAATGTCCTCCAACTGAAAGTGTTTATATAATTTCCTTTTAAATATATTCAGACTATCGTGATTGATGTCGAGTTCAGCTTTTCACCATATAGCGTTATACAATTTGGTTGTTCTTGTAAGGGGAGAGTTGTCACCTAAATTGGTTTTGTGCATAGATTGTCTGAACAGATTATAGGTATGTGACCGGGGTAACCTTCTAGGAACATTGATCGATATTTTTGTTAGAAGGTCAGTATTTATTTAATATGTCATTAATTTATGAAGGAAGCATAAATCCAGTACTTTTCTGCGATTATTTAGACTCTGAAGTTTAAAGTGAAGAACACGGTCCTTGTAAGATTTTAATTGTTGCACGGTTCTGTTTTTTAAAGACAAATTATACAAAAATCTCCTTTGGACTCGCTCAATACGCTGCTTATGAACGTTGTAATGAGGTGACCAAACCTGTAAACAGTATTCCAGATTACTGCGAACCAACGCCTCGTATAGAATAATTTTAGTCTTGGGGTTGTTGAACGGTTTTGAGGTCCTCAATACAAAACCTAGCATTTTGTTTGCATTGGATATTATCTTATCAATATGGTTATTGTACGTCAATTTACTGTCCATCAAGACAACCAGATCCCGGATGCTATTCAATTCCTTGAGAATGTTGCCCAAAATTGAGTATTTCGTGCTATGAACGTTTTTATTGCAACAAAATTTGATATGAAAACATTTTTGAATGTTTAAACTCATCCTATTTTCTTTGCACCACTGAACTAATCTGTCTAAGTCAGCCTGTAGTAAATAATAATCTTGCATAGATTTTATAGGCAGCGTCAATTTGAGATCGTCTGCAAATAGATAAGATGCTGCGTGATGGAAACAGTGGATAATGGAGTTTATAAAAAGATTGAAAAGCAAGGGCCCCAGGTGGGAACCTTGGGGTACCCCAGACGTCACGTGAAAATCCTCAGATCGGGTTCCATTCAAAACAACGTACGACATACGATCACTAAGGTAGGACTGAAACCATTGCAATAGAGGACCGTGGATTCCAAAGTTCTCAAGTTTTTGAATTAACAGTTGATGGTCTACTTTGTCGAATGCTTTACTAAAATCAGTGTACACTGCGTCAACCTGGATCCGTTGGTCCCCATGCTCTATCACATTTTCTGCGAAAGCTATCAAATTGGTATGAGTTGATCTTCCTTGACAAAAGCTATGCTGATTACTTACTATGTGGTTACTTTACCAAAGCAAGTGATAATTTTAGTATACAATACGCACATGAATTCGAAAAATCAGAGGTGCCTTGGGTTCGAACTTGAGACCTATGACTTGGCAGTCCGACGGTCACACCACTAGACTACCACTGCTATAACCAGTCATACCATGCCAGGCCTGTGTCACTCCGCGTGTAGGTATTAAAAACATACCTACAGGCGGCGGCCATTGCGCAAGGGCCAATCTAGTAGGCTGCCCCAAGCGAAAGAAGACACGCGCGCGCGCTATTTGTTCGACCACGTTCAACTTTCTCGATAATTGCAAGATGGACACAAAACGAAAAAAAAGCAAAAAGATACTGTGCAGTATTTAATTGTTTAAATACGGATCGTGATCGAAATTTAACTTTTTTTTTGGTTGCCTAAGACGCTGACAGGTAAAATCTACTTTGATTGGATTACATTATGTTCCTATTTGAAATGAAATTAATTCAAACTACAAACCCTTTCTCCTCTTGTTGAACAAAGTACTATTCCAATACCCTAAAAGTATTTAAAAAGACATTTTAGTCGTTTCATTCGAGTTGCATTTCATTTGTCGTATTCATTTACGAACTTAGACTAACAGCCACACTCAGAGTCGTTCATTAAATTAGTCATAATGAATACTTAACTAATTATCATTAAATCCGTTAATCAATGCTACATCCCAGAGACATAATTTAAGGGTTCATTAGCTAATGACAGATTTAAGTATACGTAGGGCGAAGCATCCTAGAATTATCTTATCGATTGCATATCGATAAAGCCTTGGTGTAGTCACATTTAAAAAGTGTTGATATTAAATCACATTTAAGTTTATTTATAAACGTTGAAAATTATTATTCATAGTAATATAATGGATAATCAGTTCTTTATCGGTAAGTTTTTACTAAATTGCAAAGGGGAACAGCTATTTTCATTGAAATAAAATAAAGCAATTGCGATCTTTTTTCTATGGCATCACTGCTGTCAACTGTCAATGTCAAGTAGTATTTACCGAGCGGGAAAGTTTGTGTTGTGAATTTTAATTTCATCTGTATTAATAATTTACGTTATGGTAAGTTTATAAGCATTTTCTGTGAAAATGTGATATCAATAAAATTCATCAACACACCTTGTGTACTCGAAGAACTTCCGTTCATATTTCTGTTTCAATTAATTCTATGATAGGTAAGTATCTGCTAACCCAGGCAGGGTTTTGTAGCGAAGTACCGTAATTTTATTGCTAACATTATTTCCGGTGCAAATGGTAATCCTCTTTTCGTTGGTTTCCTGAGGTCGGATGCCACCAACGGCAATATGACACTTTTTACAGATTCAGGTGTAAATCTATAACTTGCGTGAAATTCCTGAATAGAATATTTTGTAAAGGGATCAGAATAATCTCGTAAATTCCGCCTCAGTCCCGCTTCTCTATATCTTCTGGCATAATATAAAAACTTAAGAGGGCCCTTCCCGGCCCGCCTTTCGTCAACTCCCCTGTCTTACCTAGCCCCGACCCCGCACTATTTGCCTCCCGCGTACCTCATACCGCCTAACGCGAGGACATTGAACGAAAAATATTGTTCAAAAATTTCTAAAACTTGTTCCAGGAAATACGTGTTTTTTAATTAGTCTTACAAGTATGTGAAATAAATATTTGTTATTTAGAATCTACACTACATTTGCAAGGCTTCTATCAGGATGTTTTCTTTACTTTTACAATTTATAAGTACATTATGAACGGCCAAAGTTGAGGTAAAAGTTGTGCAAAACAGCAATTTTTGGAGGCTTATTCTGAATTTGATTCTACAAATTTTTATTTTTTGCTTCAACAGAAGCCTAGATATAGTCCACACAAGATACCTTTATAGTTCGAAAAAATCAAAGATATACCTATGTCTAACAACGGCATAATCACGCACGAGCTATTGTCAAAATTCTCGCGAAAAGTATGGCGGGTTGGCCGCTCTTTTCCTTTTTAATTAATAAACGTTTATTATGAAATCGAATTCGCGGGTAAAAATAGAACCTGAAACATAGATGTCAAAATCAGCCATTAAATATTTAAGTAAAGGTTTTGCTTTACTTAACTTTAATTGTCATTAAGGGACGCTAATGAACCGTTAACTGACTCTGAGGGTGAATTTTTTTTAATTTTTACTAAGGAATCGTTTAAGTAACCATTAACTGACTCTGAGTGTGGCTGTGAGAGCCCAACGCAAAATATTTACGGTGATATGATACTATAGGTGATACCTATGGAATTCTTTTCAACATAAAGGAAGTTTACGAATCCACACTAGATGGCGTAAGTAGTTTCTCGAAGTAAGCAACCCTAGTCCGCGGCTCTTTCAATATGTATAACCACGTATAACTTATTATGAACCGTAGTCCAGTGAATTAAGGCCCATATTCCCTCAAAAAAAATTTGGTAGGTATGTAAATGAACACGTGCTCGGCTGGAACGCGAGCTAAATTAAATCATATTGTTTATCAGATTGAGTACATATTTCTTTGAAAACCATTGCGAAGTAAAGCTTCTGTAAGGCTAGTTACTGGTTATTATTCTGTGACCATGCCATGACTTCTATTGCCAGTCGTTATGTGACTACGTCAGAAACCCGAAGCTATTCAGTTGCATCCAGTTAGACTGGAATACTAACATGGTTGGGAAATGCTGGGTAGATGTGCGAAGTAAGTCACTATTTTTGACGACCCAAATGGCGCAGCGGTAGTGAGGCTGCCTTACGTTCTTAGGGTCCCGGGTTCGAATCCCGGTCGGAGCAAATGTTTGTGTGATGAGCATGGACATTTGTTTCCGAGTCATGGATGTTTATATGTATAATACGTATGTATTTACAAACAAAAAGTATCTATGTAGTACATCAACTATCTGGACTCCACGACACAAGCCTCGTTGCTTAGTGTGGCACTAGATGGCGCTGTGTGTTATGTCCAGCAGTAATTATTTATTTTGATTTATCTATACTAATATTATAAAGAGGTAACATTTGTTTGTATGTTTGTATGTTTGTAAGTTTGTATGTAGGGGGTAATCTCCGGAAGTAATGAACCAATTTTAAAAATTGTTTCACTGGTAGAAAGCTACATTATTTGTGAGTGCTATAGGCTACTATATTTTATTCCCGTACTCTCACGGGAACGGGAACTACGCGGGTGAAACCGCGGGACGTCAGCTAGTTTACTATAAAAGCTTTTATGGGCTTATAAATTTCCATAAAAACTATGATTGCGTAATAATATTTTCTTATCAACTTTTGAAACAATCCCAACAAAACTGTGCGGGTGTTATCAACCCACAAATACGGGAACACTGTTCAGTTACAGTTTCATGATATTATTCTGTACTAAAATAACATTCGGAACAGAACCGTTACAGAATCGAGAACAATTTTAGGAACAGTTTTAGTTGCGAGTCTGATAACAGTTTGAAATATCCTTATCGGTGTAATCTCAGAGTTTGATATCCAACTTATCCCGTAACCGAAAATGGAGCAGGATTCACGTTTAGTTTTGACTTTAGGCTATTTAGGCACAGTTGTCCATACTATAATTATAAATTCGATGGTAACTCTGTCTTTCTGCCAAGCCACCGAACCAATTTGATATTTGGCAAATATTTGTATGTTAGAATCATACAAAGGGGTATCGTATTACCCAGTACTAACTGGGTGGTGGAGGTCAGATAGGCAATCGCTCCATGTAAAATACTGGTATTCAGCTGCATCCGGTTAGACTGGAAGCCGACCCCAACATAGTTGGAAAAAGGCTAGGCAGATGATGAGGATGATGTATGTAGATAGATTGCATCCTGGAGAAGGACATAGGTTACTCCTAATAAGTTTTGCGCTAAACAAAAATAAAGCATCATTCTGCAGATAAGAATTCTCCTTGGTGTAGTGGTCGCAATTTCGACTGCTGAGCCCGCGGTTCTGGGCTCGATTCCCGGGTTAATAAGTTATTGGGTTATTGAGATTTGCAATCAGGTTTCTCAGTTGCAGCCAGGAAGTCTGGATATGTGCCAGGTCAATGGCTATAGACTCGCTCTCCAGCTATCTTTAAGTCCCATGTAATAGACTTAAAAACCCTTTGGGGATTATAGGCGTGATTTTATATAATGTCAGATAAGAAAAGTCAATCTTTTAAAATCCTTGGCTCGCTCCTATTACTTTCACCTCCTGACAATTTTCATTCTATAATGACTGCAGGCAAAAAAGTCAATGCATAATTATGCAATTCGTCACGCAATACACGGCACATAATAAATACTGTACATATATAGTACTGTAAATACTGTATTTGCTGATTAAAACATGTATTGCTATAGGCAGGGTAAATGAGGCCCTCTGGCATCACGTCAATATTGAATAGATCTTCACGAAAAGGAGAAAACAATATCATCTAAACAAAATAGAAAGGGCAACCTCCCCGAATTGTTCCATCTGTGTAGTTCTATTTGGATCTTTACAAAACTACACCAACTCTGATCCTGATCTACGTAAGTTTTCTATTTATCCCAAAAAAGGCGACTTCGTAGGATCAACTTTTAGCCCTCAAACAACTTAGGAGTTTGCCAAATTTCGGCGCGAAGGAACAAACTATCACACCATGTTTTTCTTCCACAAAACACTGGCAAAATATCTTCAACCTTAACACCAACTCTTTAGGATGTAAAATAGAGTGTTTATGTTAGAATATGTTTCGGTCCCGCAGGTTCTTATGCGAGGTAGCCGGCCGTCCAATATCGTTCAAATTCAATAAACATGCGCTCACGAATATTCTCAGGAAACATCTTTGTTTTTCTGTAAAGCTTCAGAATGTAAATAGTTTATTAATAAATTATCGTCTGGCATAGTCTCTTGAGGTCTGACGTTATCTAGACCTTAGCTATTAGGTGGAAAAGTTGAATAAGACCACAATTTTGGTAAATTGGAAAGGGAATACTTGGAGTCCGTTTTCTTTAAAAGTCTTGTTCCAGAAGACATTACCCTTACATATTGATATCAGTGTTGCTTGTTTTCTGGTTTGGAACTAGTTAACTTAACAAACAATGTTGATAGCAATGATATTCTATTAAACAGATATGTTATGAGCGCGCAATCGTGAAGACTCAAAAACGAGCCAATTGGCCTATTTTGCCTTTATTCTGCGTCACTGGCTCTCCCCCGCGAAACACTTTTTTCAGTGCTTTTGTAGGTGTATAACATATCTGTTTGTTAGAATATCATTGGTTGATAGTAAATGAGTGGGTACTTTATTCTTACAATTGTTTACAGATGCAGTCCGCAGTAGCAGAAACAGCTTTTAAAATTCTTGAAAATACATTGAACTTACACTTAATACCTTTTGCTTCGGGTACAATGAAAGACGCCCTCAGACTTTTCTCGGCACAGTGAGTAAGACATGTGCTAAACTAAACCATTATTCCAAACGATTTTGTCCATGAATATTGTTTTTTTTAAAACAATTTCAGTTTCAAAAATTTCTGTTTCATCCAATTAATGAGCACCCTAATTGCGTAACACACTTTCTGTCACAATACTAACGATTTTCAAAGACTGCAAATCCATTTATTCATAGTGTATGAAAAATCCGTCTGTTGAATAGCGACTCAGTTAATGTTTTCGAATTATCGTCGAAATGTAAAGCTATTGTAAGAGTCGGCACCATTTTGTGGTCTCCGTCTTAGTATATCGCATCTGAACAAATATTTGCAGGCTTCAAATGTTTGGTTCAAGCCTTAAGGCATACATTTGGTAGTTCTATAACAAGAATGTTTCCGAAACCAGAAGTGTGTTTTGAATTAATATTTGTCTATCCTATTTTGGGTTTCAATAATTTATATTCTGCAAGTTCGTGAATAGAAACACTAAAATGTAAAGTAGAAGTCGAAGTATTTTGTGATTTAAAAAATCAGGAGGTACAAAATAATGATCTACCTAGCCATTTCTCTTTCCTAAACTGGGGTCGATTTCCAGTCTAACCAGACACAGCTGAATGCCAGTTTTTAAATGGAGCGACTGTCTATCTGACCCCGATCGGATTTCAGAAATATTCTAAAATCATTTAAGTAATGATAACATGCCTTTACTTTTTTCGTAGATATTACTATAAGGTCCTTCGAGCCGGATTTTATGTTTAACCATCGAGGTATTGTAAATTCCGTTACTTTATACTCACTTTTGGAGAATAATGCTGACCACGAAATGGTAATTGCCTCCACTGGACATCAACTACATATTCGAGAATGGAACATCGCTACATTTGTAGTGCTGTTCTTCCTTCTAATGTAAGTAATCCTTTTTTCAAGCAGTTTTCTTCTTAATAAACTTTGACGTTAACAACGAAAAACTTCTTTAAACCTCAATATTGCGAATGAATACTCCCAAAATGTACAGCCCACACAAGGTTTATCAATTAACCAAGCCTGTGTATCACCGGCAGCTGTTGTTCTGAAATGAAGTGGTTTATGTTCAAAGGAGGATTGGATGGGCGCCAGTCGAAGCCGCGGGCATTAGTTAGTGCAGTCGAGGGGAAGATGCTCTGGATAATATTGTTTGGTAGACCAATATTGTATTTGAGGCCTCAAGGCTGTGCCGATGGGAATGTCATGGGCAAAGGTAGTGTATGTAATTAGTACTAGTGGAACAAGTTGGTTTTCTTAGTGAAATAGAAACTTGACATGATATATCTAGGAGATTAGCAATTAGGTTTGTTCTACAAGTTGTAATTGAAAAATAACTTAATATTTATTTATGCAACTGTTGTATAATGAGGGGTATTAAAACACGAATGTGGGTTTATCACACGAGGCGAAGCCGAGTGTGATAATAGTATCACATGAGTTTTTTAATACCTAATTATGTACAGTTGCATACAAGACTTTATCTACATCCATGATATGAATCCTCCATAAAAGTTTCTGAAACCATAGGGTGTTGTAGTGTTGTAAGAAGTCTATGTAAATTCATGGAAAGTTTAATTGCTGAGTATTTAATACAAACAAACCATGTATAGGTAATAATATAATTATTAACATTTTGGATTGTACAATTAATAAAATGCACAAAGCTTGTATCACTCATTTTTATAAACAACAAAGTACATAATGCAATACTAATATCCAAATATCGAACAAAAATAGCGGGATACGACGTGAATTCGAATTAACCTATAAGTTTTTTTTTTTAATTACGGCGCTGTGGTAGTGAATCGCACGTGCTAGACAATGATCTTTTTTTAAAACGAGTTGCATAGTGAAATTCAGTACAACATTATAACACCCGTTTGGATGTTATAATGGTTATTATGACACTGGCTCTTTAATGTTGGCAGTAAGCTAACTGTTTCAGATACTTTTATAGAGGATTTATAGCATGGGTGTAGATAAAACATTTTTTACCATTGCCACTCGAAAAAGGGCATTTTATTCATCGATAACAGTGAATAAAACTCTCTTTTACTCACTGAGTGAATAAAGACATTTTGAATTTGGAACAAACACGAATTTCGTACAAAAAAAAAACGCTGCTGCTGAAAGTACGTACTGGGAGGCTGAATGGAGCTATTCTATAACAAATAAAAAAAAAAAACCCGCCAATTTAGTTACGTTCTTTTTTATCTGTTATTGTGGTTGTTTTGTGTTATTGGAAAATCTATTATCTTAAGTAATTATAATAAAATGAGTTCTTCCGATATCGAAAATGAGAGATTGACTCCGGAATCATTTCGTTCTAAAGCAGCAGTTATAGTAGATGATTTGTTGCCGCCAAAATCTCGGGAGTTGTACCTACCTGAAAACATACAATTTGTTCTGCAACTGGAAAACCACGAATGGCGCCAATTCCTTCTCTGAGTGCATATTTCTTAACTGTTTCAATGAATTAACCAAGACTAAGAAGCCGTCGACACTTTGGAGCATATATTCTATGCTAAAAGCCACAGCGAGAATCAAACACAACATTACAACTAATACAAAAGCCGACAGGTTTTTCTTACAATACCATGGCGGAAAATGTACTCGCCAACCTATTGGAATCAACAAAATAGGTGCGATGCCAAAAGAGATTGCCAGTTTCTTAAATCTATCGAATCCCGAAAAGTACACAGGACATTGCTTCCGCAGAAGCTCTGCCACCCTTTTAGCAAATTCAGGTGCTGATCTTATAGAACTAAAACGCCACGGAGGGTGGAGGTCCAGCACAGTAGCAGAAAGTTATATCGAGGATTCAATCGAAAATAAATCGAAAAGATGCAGCCGGATAGTTGAAAGTATAAATCTAAAACCGTCTGCTGTTGAGCCTTCTGCGCCACTATCTCCGGCACGCCTTTCTACATCGAAAGGTTGTGAAACGACTACATTACAGCTGTCTCAGCAACAGCAACCACAAAATACGGTGACTTTGCCAAATACCCAAGTGTTGTCTAATACAACAGTTTCAAACCCAAACCAGCCTATAACACTAAATTTTAAAAATTGTTCTAATTTTACTATACATTTTTAATTTTAATTTAATATTGAATCCTTTGTTGTTATAATACTGATTATATAATAAAAACTGATAAATATAAATACCATGCTCCTTTTTATTTTCTCACAGTCAATGGTAAAAAGTAGAGTACACAACACGTGAATAAAAAATTTATCTCGGTACTTGTATCCCTCGCTCCGCTCAGGATTCTAATCTAGAATCCCTCGCTACGCTCGTGATTCTACTCTAGAATCCTTCGCTGCTCTCGGGATCCAACTTCGTACCTCGAACTAAATTCCCTTTTTATTCACTTGTTGTATAATCTACTATTTTACCATTGCCACTCGAAAAAGGGCATTTTATTCATCGATAACAGTGAATAAAACTCTCTTTTACTCACTGAGTGAATAAAGACATTTTTAATTTGGAACAAACACGAATTACGTACAAAAAAAAACGCTGCTGCTGAAAGTACGTACTAGGAGGATGAATGGAGCTATTCTATTCCAAATTAAAAAAAAAAACCCGCCAATTTAGTTACGTTCTTTTTTATCTGTTATTGTGGTTGTTTTTGTTTTGTGTTATTGGAAAATCTATTAACTTAAGTAATTATAATAAAATGAGTTCTTCCGATATCGAAAATGAGAGACTGACTCCGGAATCATTTCGTTCTAAAGCAACAGTTATAGTAGATGATTTGTTGCCGCCAAAATCTCGGGAGTTGTACCTATGAAAACATACAATTTGTTCTGCGACTGGAAAACCACGAATGGCGCCAATTCCTTCTCTGAGTGCATATTTCTTAACTATTTCAATGAATTAACCAAGACTAAGAAGCCGTCGACACTTTGGAGCATATATTCTATGCTAAAAGCCACAGTGAGAATCAAACACAACATTGATATTTCAAACTACTCAAAGTTAGTGACATACTTAAAACGGCTATCCGAGGGTAATAAGCCAAAGAAATCTAGAGTGCTTAGCTCCGAAAACATTGAACGTTTTCTAAATGATGCGCCTGACCACAGTTTTCTGGCCGTAAAAGTAAGTACCTACTTAATATATGTATATTTATTTACAAACCTACTGTGCTTCTAAGGTTTTCCTGTCAATACATATTTTTTAAATTATTGTTCACAGGTTATGCTAATTTTCGCCGTGAATGGAGCCTGTCGCAGTAATGAATTATTACAGATAACTATAAACGACATCCAAAAACACTCGGATAATTTATTACTTATCGTTTTAACTGATACGAAAACTAAAATTGATAGAACGTTTGTAATACGCCAAGAATACGTAAAAATCGTCGAAAAATATCAAGCTTTACGGCCCACTAATACAAAAACCGACAGGTTTTTCTTACAATACCATGGCGGAAAATGTACTCGCCAACCTATTGGAATCAACAAAATAGGTGCGATGCCAAAAGAGATTGCCAGTTTCTTAAATCTATCGAATCCCGAAAAGTAGGTACACAGGACATTGCTTCCGCAGAAGCTCTGCCACCCTTTTAGCAAATTCAGGTGCTGATCTTATAGAACTAAAACGCCACGGAGGGTGGAGGTCCAGCACAGTAGCAGAAAATTATATCGAGGATTCAATCGAAAACAAAACGAAAAGATGCAGCCGGATAGTTGAAAGTATAAATCTAAAACCGTCTGCTGTTGAGCCTTCTGCGCCACTATCTCCGGCGCGCCCTTCTACATCAAAAGGTTGTGAAACGACTACATTACAGCTGTCTCAGCAACAGCAACCACAAAATACGGCGACTTTGCCAAATACCCAAGTGTTGTCTAATACAACAGTTTCAAACCCAAACCGGCCTATAACACTAAATTTTAAAAATTGTTCTAATTTTACTATACATTTTTAATTTTAATTTAATATTTAATCCTTTGTTGTTATAATACTGATTATATAATAAAAACTGATAAATATAAATACCATGCTCCTTTTTATTTTCTCACAGTCAATGGTAAAAAGTAGAGTACACAACACGTGAATAAAAAAATTATCTCGGTACTTGTATCCCTCGCTCCGCTCATGATTCTAATCTAGAATCCCTCGCTACGCTCGTGATTCTACTCTAGAATTCTTCGCTGCTCTCGGGATCCAACTTCGTACCTCGAACTAAATTCCCTTTTTATTCACTTGTTGTATAATCTACTATTACAGAGCCACTATCCTCACATACACCGTTATTTTTTAATTAATACAAATACTTAAAGGGCTTATTAAAGAAGGTATTTTTATTATATACTAGCGGACGTCACGCGGTTTCACCCACGTAGTTCCCGTTCCCGTGAGAGTATGGGGATAAAATATAGCCTATGTTACTCAAGGTGAATGTAGCTTTCTAATGGTGAGAGAATTTTTGAAATCGGCGCAGTAGTTTTTGAGTTATTACAAACATACAAAAATACAAATCTTTCCTCTTTGCACACAATCCTGATATCGCAGTAAAATGTCAGCTGCTACATACATTTTAATTAGTATAGACACGCATCTCTGATTTTTCTGATTCATGTGCGTATTGTTTAATGGCATACAACTAACGAACCACCAGCTTTAGCAAAATATAACGGCAAAAAAATCACTTTTGATTGCCAAAATTAGTAAATTATCACCAAAAATAATCCCCATTTTATTGTAAAATTAGAACCAAAAATTTATTTATGACCACCAGAAATTGAACTGTTATGCTGTTGCACCCGAGTTGAGGGAGACCCGGTCAACGGAGCCCCGCGAAGCTCCTACCCCTGAATGGCTTTTAAAAAAAATAAGCACGAAGGGTATGGCGGGGTCTATTCGCTCGCTTTGCTCGCTCATTCTACCCCGCCATACCCTACTAACCTAATCTATCCATGTCGGGGTGCCCCAAGTTGGCCTAGGCAAAACTAGTTTGTCATCAACCACCTCATTTAAATTTGGTGTTCAATTTACTAAATTTGGTGATCAACTGATATTTTAGGTGATAGATGTTAGTGGTCATAAAGATATTTTTGGTGGTCATTATATTTTCCCCCTTGTTTAATTATCACTTGCTTCGGTGAAGGAAAACGTAGTGAGGAAATCGGCATGCCTGAGAGATATTTCTCGACGGCTAGTACTTTGGGAATAATCCATGTAAAGCCCAGTCAGAGGTCCATGGGCTACAATGAAAACTCTGACACCAGTTTAGGCACTAATCACACGATAAAGAAAAATATGTAGGTCTTATTATAAAAACTCCGTATTTTATTTGATTTTGCCACTCAGCCGAATAATTCGTACCAGAACAAACACGCCAAAGTCTTAACATGAACATGTTAACCATCATGTATCGAGCAAACAAGTAAACAAAACAAAGTAATTCTCGCCGTTAATTCCCCTAAGTTCAAACAATGTGTGAAGTTAACTGTTCATCACACAGTAACTGTTTTATTTCCCGGTCTACGTAGCAACTCCCTCGTGAATGCCGTAAACATCTTTGTATTCATAGAAGTGCACAATGCTGGAATACTTTCTTTGTAAGTGTACGTTCACACGATCCGACTTTGAAGTCAATATTTTTACAAAAGTAAACCATGAAACATTTTTTTTTTGTGTGTGGCATCCCGCAGTTCAGTCTAGGAGACTGGCTACTGCTTAACTAGCGATCACGCACTAAGCTATCAACTAGCGATCACGCACTAAGGGCACCCCCCGTGGGTTACGAACCTCGGCTTAGGGCGTCGCTGGGGGCACCAAGGGGACAGGCTGGATCTGAGTTAAATTATAATTAGGGGCTGATTTAATACTACTGGCTCAGCATCGCGGGCTGGCTCAAGCAAGGGTCGGGGGGTTTTGAACGGGGACGTCGCGCCGGACCTCGGCGGCGAGGTCGGAATGTTGCCGGTTTGTATTTGTATGGTCTACGAACGGTACTGGTGTCTTTACTTCTTTCCTGTAAGAGGGTGATAGCATCGTCGGGGGGTGACAAGAGTACGCCTTGGACGGCGGACTGAACTGATACGCAATAGGTCGTATAGGGCGGCCGATGCAATCAGGAGGTTCCTATGCTTAATAGCAGAGTCGAAAAAACGATTTGCAAGACGTTTCATAAATTGCTGTACGGTAGGGATACGGAGGTCTAAATGAAGACTGTCATTACGGACATATAAGGGGGCGCATCGGTAATTTTCCGGAGGAAACTAACCATGAAACATCCTGTCAGTTCCATATATAGAACAGGGTGCATAAGTGCCCAAGGTTTATCTATAGGTACTAATATTATCAAGAGGTATTCTTTTTTAAGTTAGTACCTAATATTATGAGCAACTTGAGCAATATTAGTTGCTGTTTGTACTTAAATTCCTTGCGACTGCCGGAAAACAGAATGAAGAAACTTTCTCACATTAAATCGCTCACTTGAACAGAATCTTCCCTCACTATATTCTTGGGTCATTATTTCTATTAGCACGAAAATACCAAACTACAACCTCAAGCTAAGCCACTTTACACTGCGCACTTCGTGTATTGGGGCACTAATATGCCAAACATATTACATTATGTCGCTCTTGTACCGTCTATTGTTCGTCGCTGATGACATCACGGGCCAAACAATTAGATTTCGCAAGAGATATGGAAAAAGTTGAACATGGCAGATAATATTGTCCAAACATGAAACGTAGTAGTATGTAGTATATTGTAGAACAATAGTATGTGTTTAGAGAAGCATTCATTGGTTTCAATAACCCTCCTTTTGGCTTAGCTGTAGTCGGGTAAAAACATAGCCTATATAATTATTATTCAGAGTAATTATCTTTCCTACCTTAAATTTCTCATCTACATAAGTTGGGGTCACCTTCCAGTCCAAAAATATGCATCGGAATACCTGTATTTTACATGGACCGATTGCCTATCTGACCTCCACTCCAAGATTGGTTGTCTAACTTTCGGGTTCTGTCTAAAAGTAATTAAAACACTGGCTGTTAAGTACCCTTATCACCAAGGCAAAGTTAGCATTTTAAGCTACAAACCATGTTTATAACATCAAATGCGAAAATGAACGAAACATAAACTCCCTGTCGGTAAAAGTCAGTTACAAAAACCAGCTGTGACATATTTCTATGTGGCCAGTGACATTTTAGTCAGTTTTTATTTGAAAGCCATCTGCCTCCGCTGTGCTGTTGTTTGGTGAATCAGTAAATCCATACAGGATTAGCTGCAATATGGCAACAGCAAAAAACTTGTGATCTCAGTTGCGCATACATTCAATCGATTCGCGAGAATGTCGTTAAGGGGAATGCTGGGATTGGGATTTATGATTGATATGGGATTTCGAATAGAATATGAATTGGAGAATCACTTTTAGGAAGTTTTGGTCTAGAGCTGTTACATCTCCTGCCAACAACTAAAAGGAAGAGCTGGTAGAACTGTTCTCAAGTTTAAAGTCAACGCACACAGTTATAAGCAGCATCAACTAGAGCCGTCTCTAGCCCATGTAGCGCCCGTGTGCAAACATTACCTTAGCGCCCCATAATAAGCGCGCGGTCAAAATGAAATGAGTATACAAAGTATAGTAGAGTTCAAACTTAATGGCGGCTCGGAAGTTAGCTGCAAGTGACGGTCTGCGCATTATACAGACAAAACGATGAGTCATCTGCGCCCCGTTGATACCTAAAATTGTTGTCTACGCAGCTTTACATTAGATGTTCCGAATCGCCATAAAGTTTAAAGCATTATTCCTGCGCAGACCGTCACTCGCAGCAACTTCTGAGCTGAAATTAAGTTTGAACCGAACTATACAAGTAACCACAAACTGCCAAATTTCCATGATGTGTTGTTGACTGTATTTAGAATTATACAGGGTGTTTTGGTGTTTACCCTAACAAGCCAAAACCTACCCATTTTGACAGGTATACTAAATGTTACATCATCAATGTCCAAATTTTTAAATTTCTTAATTCTAATTACGACCTCTTACATACAAAGTTCAATATCAATTGGAAACATTTTACAAATTTGGGAAGATAAGCTCACTGCGAGCGAGGCCCACTGTACACAGTTAAAAACATTTTTGGGTTGGGCTCCGTAGCGAGCGGCGCTTGGCGCCCCCTAGGACCGCTGCGCCCGTGTTCAACGCACACCCTGCCAAGACTGCCCTGGCATCAACTCATATCGTTCTTGATTCTTTCCATGAAACTCCTTACTGCAATGCACACTAAAGGTCATGGCACACTAGACAAGCACAGCACCGGCACCGCTCCGACCCAGAATTTAACTTGCCATTCAAATTAGAGCATTAAATCGTATATCATAAAATATATTTTACAATGTCTGTAGGAAAAAGCTTACGGCGGGCGGTCACCCCGCTTACCGCTACCATACGACTCGACTTGCGGGCGCCTCGGAGTCGGCGCGCGGCCCGCGCGCAGACTGCGGTCGGTCAGCGTGCCGCCGTCGCGCGGACCGCCTGCTTATTGCGCGCCAACTCCGAGTTGCCTGCTGTTGCCCGCGAAAGAATGTCGTAAACAAATGAAGCAAGCTCATAGTCCAGGAGAGAGCGTTGCAAACAAAAAAGTCAAGAAACTTTTTCATAAATAGTTTACATCAGCAGCAGCATTGCATGGTGGAGGGGGGATTATGCGTCAGCCGCTTGCATAAACTTGTAAAAGAAACACGTAAAATAAAGTTACAGTACGCCGAATGAAAAACAAAGTGATTGTTTAAATTATCAAAAGTACGAAAACAACAATGAGCTGCGTGGGTAGCGGTGGAAAGACCGTCAGCTGACGCAGTAAAAGTTAAAAATATTGTAGCATTGCTACTACGCTGTCTCCTTTTAAACTGTATCGGAAAGCGTGTTAGTCGGAATTAATCCACGAATCTACTTCATAAAAATAAAATTACTAGACATAATAGGAGGTAGGTAGGTCTAATAGTCACCTTTTTTTTCACCACTTCCCTAACTTCCCAATCCTCCAGCCACCGCGGGTGCGTCTGCTGTCGCTGGGTTCACTTATTATTGTCGTTCGAGATCGATGAACAAGATGGCAAACGATCAGCGTAAAAACACTACATAAACTGCAACGCTAGCTCCCGGACTATCCCGGCCAGTGCGCGGACTGCGAGCTTACGCCTCGCGGACGGCGCGCGGGCCACGGGTGGACGCCGCGCGGACCGCGGGTGGACGCCGCGCGGACCGCGGGTGGACGCCGTGCGGACCGCGGGTGGACGCCGCGCCGTAGCCTAAATTCGAGGCAACGCCGGGCAACAGCTGTGCTGGTGCTGTGCTGGAGCGGTGCTTGTGTAATGTGCCACGACCTTAATAATAAGCCAGGAAATGTAAAGCGATATTATGCTGATCCGGTGTGCAATGCTTAAAAGTGTGCTATGATAAGCTTTATACATCATCCTGTAGAAAGGCGTAAAGGTCATGGCACATTAGACAAGCACCGCACCAGCACTGCACCAGCACAGCTGTTGCCCGGTGTTGCCTCGAATTTAGGCTACGGCGCGCTGCCCACCCGCGGTCCGCGCGGCGCCCACCCGCGGTCCGCGCGCCGTCCGCGAGGCGCAAGCTCGCAGTCCACGTACTAGTCGGCATAGTACGGGAGCTAGCATTTTAGGTAGTATTTTTACGCTGATCGTTTGCCCTCTTGTTCATCGATTTCGAATGACTGATAAGTGAACCCAGCGTAAGCTGACACACCTGCGGTGGGTGGATGATTGGGAAGTTTCGGAGATGGTGAAAAAAAAAGAAAAAAGAATTGGGACCATAGACCTACCTACCCCCTATTATGTCTAGTAATTATATTTTTATGTTAAGTGAATTCGTGGATTAATTCACCTACCCCACTAACCCCCTTTCCGTTACAGTTTAAAAGCAGACAGCGTAGTAGCAATGCTCCAATATTTTTAACTGTTACTGTGTCAGCTGACGGGCTGTCCACCGCTACTCACGCAGCCGATTGTTGTTTTCGTACTTTCGATAATTTAAACAATCACTTTGTTTTTCATCAGGTGTACTGTAACTTTATTTTACGTGATTCTTTTACAAGTTTATACGAGAGCCTGACGCATAATCCTTCCTCCACCATTCAGCTGACGATTTTTTTCAAGCTCAGTATGATGCAAACTATTTATGAAAAAGTTTCATGACTTTTTTGTTTGCAACGCTATCTCCCGGTCTATGAGCTTGCTGCATTTGTTTACGACACTGTTTCGCGGGCAACCGCGGGCAACTAGGAGTCAGGAGTCGGCGCGCCGTAAGCAGGCCGCCCGCGCGACGTCGGCGCGCCTACTACCCGCGGTCCACGCGCGGACCACGCGCCGGCTCCGAGGCGCCCGCGAGTCGAGTCGTATGGTAGCGGTAAGCGGGGTGACCGCCCGCCGTAAGCTTTTTCCTACAGACATTTTAAAATATATTTTATGATATACGATTTAATGCTCTAATTTGAATGGCAAGTTAAATGCTGGGTCGGAGCGGTGCCGGTGCTGTGCTTGTCTAGTGTGCCATGACCTTAAAAGTAAGTCAAAATCTATACATCTTTCATTTGAGGGGATTCATTAAGTATGAAAAAATCGACATGATATTAGTATTCGTAATAATGAATCAGCTGCCTTAGCCTAACAATAAAACGAACTACTTCCTACCAAACATATCACGGGAACAAACAAAGGGACATACAAACTAACTAGCTAAGCACACAAGCAATGAGCCGGCAACAGGTGCCTCCAGTATGGGACGTGAATACTTAAACAATACGTCACCACCGTACATGGCTTCACGCAGCGATGCCTTAAGTAGCATAGGCAGTTCCGTACGTACTGCAAGCAATAAGGAAATGATCGTTACGATAAAACTTATCGTGAAACGCAATTTGGTACTTTGTAAACTTTAGTGTATCTGTCGTGAATTTGGTCGTAAAGATTATGATATAGATCTAACTAGAAATCTGATCCAGATTAAATTATTATTATTATTCGTACGTTCTCATCGTAATGTCGTCTAGTTAACAAATTTTTACTTTTGAAACTGTTCTTATAGAACAGAATGTGTCTCTGTTCTGACACTGTTCTATAAGTACAATCTCACTAAACACTACAAATCTTTAAATAGAATCTTCTCGAAAGAAACTAAAGATTTATGTATGATATTTTCCTTGTTATACACCGACGAAGGTATAAAAACAGAACAATCTTAACGACTCATCAAAAAGTAAATAAAGGTGCGGTTCCGACGTACGCGATTATCGGTCGCGTACGATTGTCTCACGCGACTGTGCCAGCTGGCTTTGCGACAAAACTGGGTTGCGTTTTATTTAATAGCACCTGTGTTTCCACCTGGGGCCTATTTCTAACAACTTTGTATGTAGGTGACCTGTGTAAGCCATCAGATACAGAATTCTCTGAGTCATGATAAGAAAACTTTGTACCACATACGATTCTAGAGCAGCAAATATTTTATTGTGTCGATGATTCACTTTGTCTACCAATCTGATTACCAGCCAAGGTATATCGTGTTACCCATTAGCTGGTATGTGGAGAACATCATCATCATCATCATCATTTCAGCAGAAAGACGTCCACTGCTAGACATAGTCCTCCCCCGAATGTCGCCACATTGACCGGTCCCGTGCGACTCGCATCCAGCGGATTCCCGCACCAGATAAATTCAAATTCATAATTCAGACCTATTGATCCATAAAGCAGTCGCTTCATGTAAAATACTGGAATTCAGCTCCATTTGGTTGGACTAGAAGCTGACCACAGCATAGTTGGAAAAACTCAGGCACAAATAATCGTCTGCCTAGTTTTTTAGTTCACACTGTCATCAATTCTTCGTCACAGCAACTGTCGTATGACTTAAAACTTTGCTTTAACTTTCAAGCTTTGAAACCGAAAACTCAATGTCATTCACGACAAAGTTCAACTTCCATTGCAACCCACTTAGATCAAAGATTGGGTATTCAGGTATACCTCGTCAAGTGATCGTTGGCCTCAAGGGATGAGGTTTCTCTAAACACGACACAGATAAGCACGTGGTCGTATTGAAAGCTAAGATAGCCTCGAGATCAAACCGGTCTAGCTTTAAGAACCTGTTTGGGTGAACTACACTAGTGTTATGTAGAACGTAACTTATGTGATTTTATTACAAACAGGTGATCAGTAGGGTGATTATGAGTATATAATTATGTTAATTATGTTATAGCTACGATCTTTTTAAATGTTGGCCGCATTTCCTCATACTTCTTACTAGCGGACGTCACGCGGTCTCACCCGCGTAGTTCCCGTTCCCGTGGGTGTACGGGGATAAATATAGCCTATGTTACTCAGTAAAGACGGTGGCATTCTAATGATGAAAGAAATTTTGAAATCGGCGCAGTAGTTTTTGAGTTTATTCATTACAAACATTCAAAAATACAAATCTCTCCTCTTTATAATATTACTAGCTGACGTCCCGCGGTTTCACGCGCATAGTTCCCGTTCCCTTGGGAGTACGGGAATAAAATATAGCCTATAGCACTCACGAATAATGTAGTTTTTTTCTACCATTGAAACAATTTTTAAAATTGGTTCATTTCTTCCGGAGATACAAACAAACTACATACAAACTTACAAACAAATGTTACCCTTTATAATATTAGTATAAATAAGTGTAGATATGTTTTTATTTTTTAATATTTTTTAAATACAGGTCTGCACGTGTAGCAAAACCACTTAGAACTTACTAAGACCACCCCTTTACAATTATTTTACTGCTCAGATTTTGGATGACTGTCAAAATCATAGTGATTATCTATATTTTTGTAGCTATAAAGTTGCTGTTGCGTTGCAGCTTGCAATATTCTTTTTATGAAAAAATATTGTATTTAAAAACACGCTCTAGAGTGACGTCGTTATATTTACCTATCATGGGAATGCATAAAAAATAACAAGTTCTTCATCCTTGGGAGTCCGCCATATTGGATTTGGAATGACTTCACTTAAAAATTCACGTTCATATTTTCCTAGTATTAATTGATTGAAAAATGATTCACATTCTTATTATTATAACATACCAATCTATACTAATATTATAAAGAGGAAACCTTTGTATTTTTGTATGTTTGTATTGAATAGGCTCAAAAACTACTGGACCGATTTCAAAATTTCTTTTACCATTACTTAGAGGGATTCTTCCGAATCCGTATAGGCTATATTTTATCACCGTACTCCCACGGGAACGGGAACTACGCGGGTGAAACCGCGTGACGTCCGCTAGTTATGAATATTTTCAATTACATTAACTACAACTAAATTAGATTCACTTTATTGTATTAATGTACCTACTCTTTAATTATGCATGCTAGTTATAGTATAGTTATACAGGCTTAGTTTTCATTTTCATACATCACATTTTTAGGGTTCCGTACCCAAAGGGTAAAAACGGAACCCTATTACTAAGACTTCGCTGTCTGTCCGTCTGTCCGTCTGTCCATCTGTCCGTCTGTCCGTCTGTCCGTCTGTCTGTCACCAGGCTGTATCTCATGAACCGTGACAGCTAGACAGTTGAAATTTTCACAGATGATGTATTTCTGTTGCCGCTATAACAACAAATACTAAAAACAGAATAAAATTAATATTTAAGGGGGGCTCCCATACAACAAACGTGATTTTTTATAATAATTGGTACCGAACCCTTCGTGCGCGAGTCCGACTCGCACTTGGCCGGTTTTTAGGGTTCCGTACCCAAAGGGTAAAAACGGAACCCTATTACTAAGACTTCGCTGTCTGTCCGTCTGTCCGTCTGTCCATCTGTCCGTCTGTCCGTCTGTCCGTCTGTCAGTCTGTCCGTCTGTCCGTCTGTCTGTCACCAGGCTGTATCTCATGAACCGTGACAGCTAGACAGTTGAAATTTTCACAGATGATGTATTTCTGTTGCCGCTATAACAACAAATACTAAAAACAGAATAAAATTAATATTTAAGGGGGGCTCCCATACAACAAACGTGATTTTTTTATAATAATTGGTACGGAACCCTTCGTGCGCGAGTCCAACTCGCACTTGGCCGGTTTTTTTAATTTCATGTAGTTGGTTTAGAATCAATAATAATTTCGATGTAATGAAAAAAAAAACACAATCATTTTTAGGGTTCTGTACCCAAAGGGTAAAAACGGAACCCTATTACTAAGACTTCGCTGTCTGTCCGTCTGTCCGTCTGTCCGTCTGTCTGTCACCAGGCTGTATCTCATGAACCGTGACAGCTAGACAGTTGAAATTTTCACAGATGATGTATTTCTGTTGCCGCTATAACAACAAATACTAAAAAACAGAATACAATTAATATTTAAGGGGGGCTCCCATACAACAAACGTGATTTTTTTGCCGTTTTGTCTAATGTATAGATAATGGTACGGAACCCTTCGTGCGCGAGTCCGACTCGCACTTGGCCGGTTTTTTTTACACACAATTTCATTTCTGTCCACCACTAAAAAGCGAACGTGTAGATATTGCAACAACACAATTCAGTTCAACAACCTATAGGTACGTAGATAGGTAGCAGTTAGCACACACATAAATTTGGCGGTGCATGCACGCACACAAGTTTATTGATTCCCACTAGGTTTATGATTTAGGAAATTTGTAGAACATTTTGAAATGTATGATATTATTTTATTTTATATTTTTCGACAATTATATTTGAAACGCACTTCTGGTTTTTTCACACTATCTAGATCTTAAATTTAAATTTTGGCTCATTGAACACTAACCCTGTATTTATAATTGTGTGAGCAACTGTAATAAAACTCGACCATCTATAATGTATTACAATTCTAAGAAATAAATTGAATTTTTTTATAAAAATTCTTGATTCAATATATTGACAACATTGTTACAGATATCTTAAGATATAACATAGAATAAAATAGAATAGAATACTCTTTATTATGTACACCATAAAAATTACAGATTATAATAACATACAGACTACGTCCCACAGATAGGTCCCCTGGCTCTTAGACTATAGGTTTTCACCTGTGACTTGGAAGACAGTGTTTCTCCATTAAAAAGTCATTATGTATGTCATAGCCTCATAGGTAACCAAAAATGTAACGAAAAAAGAAGAAAAGAAAATGAACAAAAAGCGATTTTCAGAATCGAAAAACATAAACCAAAAATCTATCAATAACAAAATCACAATCATTGTAAAACTTGAAGTGCATGATAGTGTGTTGTCAGACGGTGTGTGTGTCTGTGTGGGTGCGTGTGTCTGTCAGTGTGTGTGTATATGTGTTGATAGGGTGTAAAGTGCTTATGAAATGTTTGTGTCGGGCTTGTGTGGGCAAGTGATTGAAATTTCAGCTCAAACGAAAACCGGAAAGTGGGTCTTTAACTTCTAAGATTTTTTTACATAGTTACAGGTGAAGCTAATAAAATCCTGTTAAAAAGTAACATTTCATTATTGACGAGCTAATGTACATTTTGTTATCTATCTGTATGTTTTCCTAAAAAAAATATTTACAGATATTCCTTGTCACCTTATTCTGACTTACTCCTCGCACTACCCACTGCATTAGCAATGGATACAAGTCTTTAACCAGACCACTTCACATTAATGAACTAACGGCGCGTGGAAGCGCAAGCGCATCAACTCGGTCAGCATAGAAGGCGTTGCATTCTCATGACCTTGAGTTAAGTAGCCAAGTGAAAGAACCACTTGCAATTGTTTATCTGGTCTAGGAATCTGAAGCTTTGTTTTTTGTGTAGAAATAGTAATTAGTTCGCAATGTGATAACAAAATAATATTGCGTACTCATTACTATTTCTATCGACCTGAAAATCATTTTCAGCTGAGTTAAAAGAATCTGAGAGTTCATCATCAGCTTTAACTAAAAATAAGATAAAATAAGTCATTGATAACTTTTGTAGCGCAATTCAGAATTTTGATGTTAGTTCTTTTTGTACTATGTTCTATCGAGGACAGAGCCTGATCACCACTAACCTAATTTTTGATTGCACGTATATCATAGAAACGCTCTCTAGCCCCGCCCCGTTGACTTGGTATAGAAATAATGATTGAAAAGATACCAATAGGCCGGGCGCACTGACGACGCACACCAAATGAGAGTTAATGACATTTTGCGTGCCCAAGTTGACGCTTTCCTAATAGGCCTAAACTTTAAAGGGGCGTGGCTTGGAGCCTCCGCATGATGTTAGCGAAAAATAAATTAACTGATCAGGCGGAAAAGACCCCGACTGTACCTAGCTGTAGCACTTTTTAATGCCACTACAAAGCACGGATAATTTGATTTAACCTAATTAATAAAATTATTTTATGTTGATTAAAATTATATACCTATTTTGTGTAAATTGCTGCATACATCGAACCGTACTTTAATCGTCCTTGCCGTGACCTACAGAGCTGTAGTAATTAATCAAATGTCAGCTTTTATTATTATGCAACTTTGTGTAGTTTATTGGTCACCATTTTTTATTAATGTTACCATAAGGTTACCAAGTTCTTTATTAAGATGTTCTGTTGATAGGTGCATCAATCCAAACATAAAAAAGATACCTGTAATTTTTAAATTCTTATCGTTTCGGCGTACATCAAAATTAAACTTTTTTTTTTTTTTTTATTCTTACCACTTTAAAAGGCAATGTAAGTTTTATTTTGTTATTTTATGTTCAAGTAACAAACTATTTATTCATTGCCATAATTAATTAAAAACTAACATGAATGATGTAACCAAGATTTTGTAACAATATTTTGATTTAAAAGAGTGCCCATGGTGTTTCTTGCCCGTTCTTCTCCATAGAGATCTACGCTAATCAATGGGCAACTACAGTACTTTTACTGTTTTTTTTTTTAATGTTTTGTGACTGGGACTTAACGCGCGTGACTCTTCGCTTTGCCACAAAAATGCAATCTACGAAAACACGACACTTATTTCACACACCCTAAAATACCCAGTTACCAAATCACACCGGAACTGTGAAACCCATGAAATCAATCAAAACTATTCAAAACTAATCTTCGGCAGTAATCATACAAATGAATGCAACACAATACATGAGCGCACAGATGCGTTAGTTAGTGCCACAGACTACGCAATAGCGGACGGCTATGCAATGCGGTGAACCGTCACGCTGCCCGACCACGGCGCGCGGCAGACATGTTGCTATGCTGTGGACTTGGACACTTTTGTGGGGATTGTTTGAGTGGTATTTGTTTGACATATAACATTACGCCTATAATCCCAAAAGGGATAGGCCGAGGAGTACCTAGTACACCCACATTTCGCCGCGCTCTATATAAAATGCAGATATTCAGCTACATTTGGTCAGACTGGAAGCCGACTCTGACAAAAATGCTTAAATGATAATGGGTGTAATATTTATCACAAAGCGGTAGCGCCTTGCGCATCCACCTCAATGTTTTCAAACATTTTATTCACTATTATTATATTTCTATTTCAACTATGGGAAATTGCACCGTTCTATACAAAAGGTAAATATTTTAATAGATAGATAGAATACTCGTAATTGAAAACGTTAACATCACGCTTATAATCCCAAAAGGGATAGGCCGAGGAGTACCTATTAATACACCCACATTTCGCCAGTTATGTTTAAGTGGCTCTTTAGTAAATTGATCCCGCTCATTTGGCTACAAACTTACAAGTATTAGGGGTAAGGTTTGTTTGATTGATTTTGGGATGTGTGACGAGAAAAGGACGTCATGCTGCACTGAAGGCAGACTTACCAGATAATACTAGTCTTCTAGCACCACGTAAGAAAAATCCTGGGCTTAAGTGTGGTGCTTACCCTTCTTAATCCTTACATAGAGTCTGTGCTAAAGTGAGAACGACTCTTGATTTAAGATTTCGATAGCCTTTTTTTTCGGATGGTAAATCATCAAATGACTCCTCCCGCTCTGGGCGGAGCAGGAGGGAGTGTCAGACTTTTACTGACTAAAACCCATCCATGTTCCTTCATCGCCCTTTGTGTTCCGGGCCACGGTATCTCTTTCGAACAGTCCCGCAACCCCGGCAGGCATCGGCCCTTGCGGACGCTCGCTCTCTCTATGTCGCCATGAGATCCCGCCGGAAGTCTGTCCGTTGAGCGACAATTTGTCGCGGCAGTGGAGTTTCCCCCCAGCGTAGCGCCTCTGCGCGCCATTCATGAAGGCGCGCGAGGACTATCGCCTCCAGATCCCATGGTGGCAATCCGGCAAGGAGGCTCGCTGCCTCGTGGGCGATCGTGCGGTACCCACGGGAGATTTCGACAGCCTGTGAAACCGGGATTATGAATTAGCAAAAAATTAAAGTCTTGAGTGAAGTTACATAGGTACACTTTTGCTAATTCAGAGTCTATGAGTTTGATTGATTATCGAGTTTCCTATTTTAAATCACTTGATTTCAAGAATTCACTCAGGGTGTTCTGAAGATGTAGTTCAAACTTTTTATGAAGCCCACTGCATCTCCTTAGAGCAGCTTTTTTGACAAATATAAAAATTTAATCTTATTAAACTAACAGTTACTAACCTAACTAACTTAACTAACTTATTTTCCTTCCACCGGTTATTTGATTTTATTGTATTTGGATGGCTTACAGCACAGCTAACAATACCTACAATACAAAAGTTATCGTTTGGTAATCAATGCCTTATCGCACAATACTTCAATAATTTATAAATCACAATAACAAACTTTGAGCCTCTAATACAATGCCCTCTCAGATTTATGACGTCACAATACGGCCATGTCCAAGCGTTCAAGACGTGTTACGGCCAGATTTATGATTATAAACGCACCTTCAGAGTCGTAAATCTTGGTTCAAGGATTAGGTGGAGCTAAGGTTAAGGCTACGATGTTTTTCTACAGTATTGTTCTATGGGTTTATTTTAAAAGGATTGGTACAGAACCAACACTGGCATCCTTGTGACAAATTCTATGAGCAGTTTTAGTTGTATAACTTTACTCGTACATTAGGAATACGTGTAATATCATATCTTGTAGAGTTTGGAAATAGTCTCCATCTGATAATAATAATGTATCCGATAGGAAATGTAACTGGAACAGTACTATTATCAGTCATGCGATATCATCATCCTGAAGATTTTTGTAAACCTCAGTAGTCTTCATGAGATCTCTAATAAGAGTGAATTTCTCAGACGAAAAATTTACGCGTCTAGGCTGAAATCGCAGTGCTGCTTTACAGATAATGCAACGATTTTTTTTCTCAGAATTAAAGTGACATGAATCTAAATGAAGCCACTTAAATTATATTTATAAGACTACTTTTTTTTGAAAAAAATCGGTAAATGATGAATTATCAATTTCTGTGTCTTGTCCACAATCACTTTCATACACAGCATTTACCTCTCAGGAAGAAAATCTCCAACATATATAGGAAAAAGTATTTTGATTGAATGATTGACCTACAAGACGTTAATTAGTTTTGAATGTTTAGACTCATAGTTAATGAGTACATGTCAACGGTAGGTTTGTCCAAGCGAAATTACTAATTTCTGTGGTCATTTTGTTTCACCGTCCTGAGCTTCCACCAATGAGTTTAAACGAACAATAAATATCTGCTCGGCAAGAGACAGTCGTGCTCTTACGTGCAGTAAGAATGGTAGTGCACCATATCGCCAGGTCTTTCCGCCAAAAATGTAAGTACGTGATTTCAGTTTACTCGGAACGAAATTTTGCAATTTCGGTGATTAGGTTTTAAAAGGATTTTTTCAAGAAATAAAGGTATCACTTTTATGCATGCTAAGTAGCCTTTGGTACACATTGAATATTATAGAAAATAATAGTCATAGCCTTGATAGTTTCTTGTAAAAAAAAAAAATAGCCACGTTTTCAATTTCTATGGGGAAATTTCTGTGGTTTCCGTGGCATCTCGTGGCCCACGGAAATTACACGACTCCACAGAAATTGTACCAATCAATTATTGTATTAATGTTGATGAAGATTTTTGAAAAGAATCAATACTGGTTATGCCGAAATTACTTTGACAGAACTAGGTCCTTAGCCCTTAGCCCCCGACATTAAAATAAAATTGCATTACTATTTCTTGAAAAAGTCATTCAATTGGATTAACTGAACTTTGAGGGTTGCATCCTCCAGGAGCTCCTTCTGGAAGCCTCGATCGTGCAGGCCTGGGTGACATTACCGGCCAGACTTGCCAACGTTGAGAATGAGGCAGGGTGGTTCCAGATGTCGATGGCCAGATCCCTGGCCCACGAGGAGATGCTGGGGACTGAGATCCGTGGGGGCGCCCTTACAAGATGGTGCGGGATAAACTCCGTACCTGGGCCCCACTACTGACGCAGAGTCTCCGGCCTGAGCTCGTGAAGGACATGGTGAGTACTCTGTTCCTTGCGCGAGGGGAACATCCCCCCACGTCTATGGCACTGCCGCCTGCGATTCTGGAAGCGGACCAACAGGATGACGACGAAAACGCTCCGGAAGTGACTGGGGTAGACCCGAGAGTGGCGGTACGTAGGCTCAGTGTCACAAATACCGCCACGGGACCCGACGGCTTGCCTGGCAAAGCCTGGGTCCTGGCCTCGAAGGCTCTCGGTACCGACTAGAGGGACTCCTAAGCGCATGCTTGGAGAGAGGCCAGTTCCCGCTTCGTTGAAAGACGGGAAAGCTGGTCCTCATTCGGAAGCCGGGGCGCCCTGTGGAATCTCCGTCCACATACCGGCCCGTGGTGCTGCTCGGCGAGGTGGGAAAGCTCTTTGAAAGAGTAATTGCAAACCGCCTTGCCGAGCACCTTGCGGGGTCGAGGCCGGATCTTGCAGAACACCAGTTTGGTTTCCGCAAGGGGCGCTCTACGGTGGACGCCATCATGCGCGTGAGCGCTCTCGCGACGGGGTATGCGGTTTCCCGGGGTGGGGTTGTCTTGGTGGTGTCTCTCGACATCGCCAATGCCTTCAACACCATGCCCTGGAGCTGCATTAGGGAGGCACTCCGGTATCACCGGGTGCCGACCTACCTTCGTCGTGTGGTCGAGTCGAGTTTGAAGTACCTAGGACTCGTCTTCGACAGCCAGTGGAACTTTGTGGAGCACTTCCGACCTTTGGCCCCCAAACTGGAACGGACCGGTGCTGCCTTGAGGCGGCTCCTGCCCAACCTGGGCCTGCCGGAGGCTCTACGCGGGAGTCGTGCAGTCCATGCACATGCAGTCCTGTGGTGGGCCTGTGGACGGTGGGCTATGGGCTAGCTCGCCATCTGTCCGTCTCATGACGACAGACCGTGTCGATGGCACGTCCGTGTTCCACGCGCGCCTCAAAGACAGTCAGCAAAAAGGAAGGGGTTCACAAGGTCCGATGCCTGCCGGGGTTGTGGGACTGTTCGAAAGAGATACCGTGGCCCCGGAACACAAAGGGCGATGAAGGAACATGGATAGGTTTTAGTCAGTAAAAGTCTGACACTCCCTCCTGCTCCGCCCAGAGCGGGAGGGGTTATTTGATGATTTCCCATCCGAAAAAAAAAAAAAAAAAAAAGGGGGGCTCCCATACAACAAACGCGATTTTTTTGCCGTTTTGTCTAATGTATAGATAATGGTATGGAACCCTTCGTGCGCGAGTCCAACTCGCACTTGGCTGGTTTTTTTGTATTGCGGTCTTAACTCGCTAATGTCGTTAAAACACCATTGAACCGCGCAATTAGGGTTATTAACGATCTTCAAGTGAATTCGCAAAAAAACTCTTGTTTATTTTATGTTACAATGTAGACTAAATGTTGTTGTTTTATTATTTAAATGTTGTGTTCTTATAGTTAGGGAGCGATGTACAGAAGCTATGATTATAATTATATTATTAGGTACGTAGATGTTAAGATTTGTACCTAGTGCTACTTTTTTTTTTTTTTTAAGTAGTAAATTTAATTTTGAGACCGAGCTATCGCATTAGGAACATTCCTGTAATGATAGTTGTAAGGGAGATTTGAATAAATAAATAAACTATGTAGTAAGTTATGAACAGCACAGTGTAGACCAGAGTAAAAGTACCTGAAAAAGAAAGAAAATTTAAATGAAATGGAATATTTACGACGGTTGGTTTATGGTGGTACACGACCAGAGTGCCTCAAAAGATATGGAATTAATTAATGTACACATTAATGCTACATTAATGGCTAATAAAACTAATTAGAACTAGCTTCCGCCCGCAGTTTCAACCGCGTAAATTCACTAAGTTTCACAATATCATTATAAATTATAGCATAAGTTATTCTGATGTATAAACTATGTTACTGTGAGGTTTCATCATAAGAATAACAAAGTTTGTTATTCTTATGATGAAACCTCACAGTAAACTAATTTCGCATTTAGTTTAGTTTAGTATATAATATTTAGGTACCTACCGTATTAGAGGTACTGCTAATTACCTACTTACAGCTGATGTAGGTACCTACTCATTCTAGTTTCAACACCAGAGTCTCTTCATGTTGAACTAAAATTACAGATCTAGGTAGGTATTAGCTAGCAGTAGCAGCCGCCGCCGCGCCATACTTGGTAGGTACCTACTTACCTACTTTGTGGCAGCAGCAAGTGCACAGTGATACGTCGCCTTAATTAAGATTATTTCTAACGTCTGCAATAAAAGTTGACCCAAGGCCATTTACTAATTACCTACTTACAGCTGATCTAGGTACCTACTCATTCTAGTTTCAACACCAGAGTCTCTTCACGTTGAAGTAAAATTACAGATCTAGGTAGGTAGGTACCTACTAGCTAGCAATAGCAGCTGCCGCCGCTCCATACTTAGGTAGGTACCTACTTACCTACTTTGTGGCAGCAGCAATGCACCAGTAGTTTTTCAAGTGGTGTAGTGATTAGTGCTCGCAAACTAAGAAGATTTCCACATTTTCGAAATTAAAAAAGTTCGTGTGACGCTTGGTCACGTTGCGGGACTATTCGAAAGAGATACCGTGGCCCCGGAACACAAAGGGCGATGAAGGAACATGGATGGGTTTTAGTCAGTAAAAGTCTGACACTCCCTCCTGCTCCGCCCAGAGCGGGAGGGGTTATTTGATGATTTCCCATCCGAAAAAAAAAAAAAAAAAAAAAAAACGCTTGGTCACACGAACGTAGCTTTAGATTGACCACATGTTAGTTGACCACTGTAGAACCTAGGTCTCACTCCCTCACGTTCACCACAATTCATTGGTGCTCTTCTTAGACTGCCTCCGTGGTCTAGTGGTTAGGGTGTTGGTTTTTCGATCAGATCGTAGGTTACATTCCCGAAGGAAGCAAATTGAAAAGACAGAATCAGATGATCCTTGCTCCAGAAGGCATGATAAAGTTGTTTATCGATGTGCTGTGCAGGCACAGAGCGCGGAGCGGAAGTGTCCACACGTAGACGTTGCGCGGTGCGACGAAAAGCTAGCCATGCCTACTCTCCGGATTTCATACTAATTCGAATAACACCGAAAAAACCGCCTCCTACTCTGTGTGTGGACAGCTTTATTTTATACGGCATTTACACTCGCGTACGAGTCGCGTACGAGTCGCGAGACGAGGCGCGAGGTGAGAGTGTGAATAGACGCTCGTGCCTCGTCTCGCGACTCGCGGCGCTCGCGTCAGGAGCGATACCAGTCAAAGGCAGTGTTGCCAACCGTACGATTTAAATCGTGTTTATACGACTATTTAATGTCTGGTGCTGTGTGAGATCATGAATTCAAAACCGTACGCGAAACATACGCTCTTATCTCTCTTTTTGTTTCAATTCGGTAATTTCATCTCTTGCGTACACGGTAACCCGGACATATATAGATAATTTGTGCAAATGACCAGCGGCAACACTGCACAGCACGAGAGTGTGAACGGAAGCTCGTCACGCGAGCCGCGAGGCGAGCCACGAGACGAGTCGCGAGGCGAAGCACGAGGTGAGAGTGTGAATGCACCATTACCGTTGTCGGTCGGTAGGTATCGTTCGGTTTTGTTCGGCGCGTGGCGGGCGGCATGCTTTGTAGAGGGCGGCGACGCGGCGCGGCGGTATCCTTTGATTAGCCGCACGTGCGCGGGATGCGTTTGAGCAAATTTCGTAAATCTATATAAATAAAAACAAAAGGCCTGACTGACTGACTGACTGACTCATCAACGCCCAGCCCAAACCCTTGGACCTAGAAAGCTGAAATTTTGCAAAGAAGTTTCCTTTATAATGTAGACAAGGAATATGGAAGGATTTTTAGAAATTCAACCCCTAAGGGAGTTAAATAGGGGATGAAAGTTTGTATGAAAGTCCGTCAGTTTTAAAGTTAGGATCTTCAAATGTTGTGTTTAGGCAGACAATTAAAAAATAATTTATACGTGTCTCAGCGTTTTTCATAATTCTACCCCCAAAGGGTTAAAAAGGGGATGAAGCTGTTGTATATGAAAGTCCGTCAGTTTTAAAGTTAGGATCTTCAAATTTTGTGTTTAGGCTGATGATTAAAAATTAATTGATACGTGTCTCAGCGTTTTTCACAATTCCAACCCCGAAGGGTTAAAAAGGGGGATGAAGTTGTTTATGGGAAATCGTCAGTTTTAAAGTTAGGGTCTTCAAATTTTGTTTTTAAGCTGATGATTAAAAAATAATTGATACGTGTCTCAGCGTTTTTCACAATTCCACCCCCGATGGGTTAAAAAGGGGGATAAAGTTGTTTATGGAAAATCGTCTGTTTTAAAGTTAGGATCTTCAAATTTTGTGTTTAGGCTGATGATTAAAGAATAATTGACACGTGTCTCAGCGTTTTTCATAATTCCACCCTCAAAGGGTTAAAAAGGGGATGAAGCTGTTGTGTATGAAAGTCCGTCAGTTTTAAAGTTAGGATTTTCAAATTTTGTGTTTAGGCTGATGATTAAAAATTAATTGATACGTGTCTCAGCGTTTTTCACAATTCCACCCCCGAAGGGTTAAAAAGGGGGATGAAGTTGTTTATGGATAATCGTCTGTTTTAAAGATAGGATATTCAAATTTTGTGTTTAGGCTGATGATTAAAAAATAATTTATACGTGTCTCAGCGTTTTTACAATTCCACCCCCGAAGGGTTCAAAAGGGGGATGAAGTTGTTTATGGTAAATCGACTGTTTTAAAGTTAGGATCTTCAAATTTTGTGTTTAGGCTGATGATTAAAAATTAATTGACACGTCTCTCAGCGTTTTTCATAATTCTACCCCCAAAGGGTTAAAAAGGGGATGAAGCTGTTGTGTATGAAAGTCCGTCAGTTTTAAAGTGAGGATTTTCAAATTTTGTGTTTAGGCTGATGATTAAAAATTAATTGATACGTGTCTCAGCGTTTTTCACAATTCCACCCCCGAAGGGTTAAAAAGGGGGATGAAGTTGTTTATGGGAAATCGTCTGTTTTAAAGTTAGGATCTTCAAATTTTGTGTTTAGGCTGATGATTGACACGTGTCTCAGTGTTTTTCATAATTCTACCCCCAAAGGGTTAAAAAGGAAAATGAAGTTGTTTATGCAAAGTCCTTAATGTTCGAAGTAAAACTCACTAAATTTATTATCTAGGCTTATGGTTGGAAGCTAACGCAACGGTGTTTTTAAAAAATTCAACCCCTAAGGGGGTGAAAGATGAAAAGGAGGCTTTATCTGTACAAATAAATAAAATTGAAGTGTCTGTTTGTAATATTAAAACAACCGCATTTTACTACATGCATATGAATGTATATAGGTTACATATACCAAAATAACATTTTTGTCTGTTGTCTGTTTGTTCCGGCTAATCTCTGGAACGGCGGGACCGATTTTAACGGGACTTTTACTGGCAGATAGCTGATGAAATAAGGGGTAACTAAGGCTACTTCTATTTTAGAAAAAATCTATAGAGTAACACTCCTTCTGGCGCAGTCGGGTAAAAATATATAAAAGAAGAAGAAACTGACTGACTGACTGACATATCAACGCACAGCTCAAACCACTAGGGCTACAGATTCCAAATTTGGCAAGTAGGTTCCTTATGTGGTCAAGGAGTGCACTAAGAAAGGATTTTTCAAAATCATTCATTAATCAAAAGGGCTCCAAAGTTTGTATGGGGAAACAAGATTAGTTAAACTGTTTTATTCGAAACTTAACAGGAGTACTCCTATCGATAATTGAGTAAACATTTGTGTTTCAGGTTTTTTCAGAATTAAACCCCCAAGAGAGGGAAATGAGGTAACAAAGTATAAAAATCAATGCACAGCCTAAACCGCTGAGTCTAGAGATTCCAAATTTGTCAAATAGGTTCCATTATGAGGTTTAGGAGTGCACTAAGAAAAGATTTTTCAAAATTCACCCCCTAAGGGGCTGAAAGGGGGTCCAAAATTTACATGGGGAAATAACATTAGTTAGACTAATATATATAATAGTCTAACTAATGTCCTTTCGATAAATGAGTAAACATTTGTGTTTCAGGTTTTTTCAGAATTCAACTCCTAAATATGGAAAAATGGGGTGACAAAGTCTGTAAATCAACTCACAGCCCAAACCACTGGATCTAGAGATTTGAAATTTAGCACGTGTAGATTTCTTATGAGGTCTAACGGTGCACTAAGAAAGGATTTTACAAAATTTACTCCCTAAGGGGTGAAACGGGAGTCGAAAGTTTGTATGGGGAAAAAAGATTAGTTAGACTGTTTTATTCGAAACTTCACAGGAGTATTCCTATCGATAAATGGGTAGAAATGGGTTTCAGGTTTTTTCAGAATTCAACCCCTAAAGGGGGAAATGGATTTGGTATTGTCTGTATGGTGTATCGGGTCGGGTGTATTACAAAAACAGCGATTTTAAGATTTAATGTGGCGGACCTGAAATACCATCTTCCCCTATGGGGTCGAAATGTCTAAAAATCAATATGGGTGTCGATTCCGAGATTATCATTGGTGCTGATTACGAATATGGCATTTATTTTTAGATCCAAAAGATGGCGGATTCGACTTCTATACAGGATTATTGTTGATTTATCGTGATGATTGTGATAACGATGATGGTGATTGTGATAACGATTGTGGTAGTGATAGTGATTGTGATTGGAATAGTGATGGTGATGGTTGTTGTGATATCGATGATGATGATGGTGATTGTGACAGTGATAATGATGGTGATAGTGAGGGTGATTGTGATAGCGATTGTGATGATTATGAAATTTGGCACATTGATAGTTTATAACCTGGATTAACACGTAGGATACTATTTAACCCTTTAGTATGATCCCGTGGGACAGTTACCGAACTTCACGCGGGCGAAGCCGCAGGCAACAGCTAGTCGGGAATAAATCAATCAGTTCAGTTGAATCGCGACCGCGTAAGGTGAAACATTTGTTTAGTTCAGATTTTCGTTTCCGGTTTTGTTTTTAGTATTAGGTGTTTGTGTTTTGTGTGTGTTACGGCGCGCTCACGTCTGCGACCGTCTGGGAGGAGGCCACTTTAGAAAAAAGAGAGAGACTGTAAGGTAGGTAGTTAGTACAAGTAATTTTAATAACTTTCACGTAATTTGATGTTTTTTTTTTTATTTTTCTTTATTACGAAGTCTTTTATGTCCTACTTTTGTTTTGTAGGTAGGTAAGTATGTAAGTATGTAACTTTGTAAATTTATCATTCTTCTTATTTTTATTAGCTCTAATACTGTGAGTTGTTAATGTACTAGCTCAATGGGGCTCTTGATATTCCACATCAGGTACTCCAGGTCCTCAATTTCTAAGTGCCAGCAGAAGCGGCCCATCACGATGAACAACTTTTACAAAGGCATAATTTCCGTATCCCGTACAGTTTAACTGGACTCTTGATGTTCCACGTCAGGTACTCCAGACCCTCGATAGCTGATAAAAAGTAGCCTATGTCCGTCTCCGGCGTGCTAGCAATCTTTGTACTAAAATTCACGAAGATTTGTAGTAAGCGGAACGGCAACGTTGGAGTGACCACCGTCGGCCAATCACGGAGGAAGTAAGAGTGTGCTTCATTGTGATTGGTCCGTTTGAATCGGATCAACATTTATCGGAGCGGATTTGTATATTGGAGCCACATTTGACAAGCGTACTTTTCAGTCGAGTGACGTCACAAGAATGTCAAATGTTGATCCGATTGGAGCCACATTGGTATGAAAAAAAGCGTAATGGATCAACATAAGGCCTTCGGATCAACATTTGTTTTTGGATCAACTTTTAACTGATCGTACGTCTTGAAAGATCAACATTTACCGTGATGGTATCTCTATATATATATATATATATATATATATATATATATATATATATCTATACATATATTAACGACGATATTCGTATTATATCAGTTTTCACATTAAACCTTATCTTTCTTTACATATTATTAAAAAACTATGTATATAAATATATAATAATTCACAATTTCGGTGCAAACGCAGAATTTCTGTGTCACCAATACAATTTCGGTGGCAATAATAAAATTTCTGTGGCTTGCCAATTTCGGTGGCCCAAATAACTCTCTAAGTAATTTAATTATAATATCTTTCAGAAAATGTATATATAATGTGGATATGTTGCGCTTTGTTATTAAAGTTTTTCAAAAAACCTGAAAATGAAAATGTCCATGGAAATTAGGTAAAAAATCGAGTTGTTGAAATTGACTCATAAACTACGTATCGATTGTATCGTAACTAACAATCAAACGCAGCTCTTTACTCTGGGCACTTCTACCATAGCGATGGTTGGTCTACATACGAACCTGGTACCATAAATAGGGATGATGACTGACCAAAAAAAAATATTATTCTGTTTAGTCCATCAGTTAGACTATCGAAAAATATTGGATACTTGTTTTTTTTGTTTTATCAAATAAATAAAAAATAACGAAGATAAAAAGAGTCAAAGATCAGGAGTGGAGGCTCGTGACGTCACATTTCAGTAAAAAAAGTAACCAAATGCGACGTCGCGTCTTAATTTTTTGTTTTCGTGAAAAATAAAAAATATGTGTCCAAAATTTTTTGGAAATCTATCTGCCGGACTAAATAGTTTTTTTTTGTCATCTACCTGTCTACTGCCTATTGTGTTTGGTGAATTGTGTCATCTCCTTTCTTCATATCTTACATGGCCACATGGGACTTAATAACAAGTGCGAACAGTCTCCTGTGAATGGAGAACAGCTATGTGTAATCCCTAAGAGAGCAGAGGCGTTCATACTAAAATACCCAGATTTCGCCAGTAATTTTCAAGTCCCATGTAATAATTGCGAGCCTATTTCTACCAACGTGGTACAAAATCAGACTTCCCGAATTTCTGCATTTTATATTTATACTGACGACACGCAGCGGTAGTGAGGCTGCCTTACGTTCTTAGGGTCCCGGGTTCGAATCCCGGTAGGAGCAAATGTTTGTGTGATGAGCATGGACATTTGTTTCCAAGTCATGGATGTTAATATGAATAATAAGTATGTATTTACAAACAAAAAGTATCTATGTAGTATAATTTTCAACTATCTGGTGTCCACGACACAAGCCTCGTTGCTTAGTGTGGCACTAGAGGGAGCTGTGTGTTAATGTCCAGCGATATATTTATATCTATACTAGCGACCCGCTTCGCACGGGTGAAACATATACATATAAACCTTCCTCTTGAATCCCTCTATCTATTGCTGAAAACTGAATTAAAATTTGCGTATAGTTTAAAAGATCTAAGCGTACCGACAGCAGGAGCGACTTTGTTTTATTACTATGTAAAGAAGATGACGGAGATCTATCTTTTTATCATTTTTAGGGTTCCGTAGTCAACTAGGAACCCTTATAGTTTCGCCATGTCTGTCCGTCCGTCCGTCTGTCCGTCCTCGCTTAATCTCTGTGACCGTTAGCACTAGGAAGCTGAAATTTGGTACCAATATGTATATCAATCACGCCGACAAAGTGGTAAAATAAAAATTGGAAAAAAATGTTTTATTAGGGTAACCCCCCTATATGTAAAGTGGGAAGTGTTTTTTTTTTTTAATTTCAACCCTAACGTGTGATATATTGTTGAAAAGGTATTTAAAAATGAATAGGGGTTTCCTAAAATCATTTTTTGATAATGTCAATAATTTCGGAAATAATCGCTCCAAAAGTAAAAAACAATGTGTCCCTCCCCTCTAACTTTTGAACCATATGTTTAGAAAATATGAAAAAAATCTGAAAAGTAGAACTTTATAAGGACTTTCTAGGAAAATCATTTTGAACTTGATGGAAACAACAGTTTTTGTACAAAAAAAACAAAAAGTTGTACAAAATAATTTCTGGACTAAGTTTGTAGTACATTCGTATATGCAAGCATTTTTACATAATGGATACCCACCTTTAAACTCATAAGTGGGAACACTTATTGTGACGGACGGGAAACTACGGAACCCTACACTGAGCGTGGCCCGACACGCTCTTGGCCGGTTTTTGTATTTGTGAACATGTATACAACAACAACAACAACAGCCCATAACGTCCACTACTGGACATAAGCCTCTCCCAGGATGGGAGAAATTTGCCATAATCTCCACGCTTGGCAGGAGGATTGGAGATCGCAGTGATGAAAGACTAATAGAATACGCTGCTGCCCATTCTCTGGTCTACGGAGGCGCAAGTGTTCTGCCTCAGACATTAGTCGCGTTATACGACACCCGTGAGTAATGGGTTGGTTCTATTCTACTCTGCCGGATACCACACGGCTGCGAACATGTATGCGAAGTCTAAATGCGATACCAAGTTTGCATGGATTGCTGCCATTCTCCTTTTTTACTCCACAACAAAAATAGTTATTCGTCCGAGATCACTGCGTAGCAACGTATTGAAACAGCATTTGAGCCTTGATTTACCTGATTGAAATATTAACCAGTAATCTCATCATGTCTATGATTATTATCGTTTATTGATGATTGATAACATTACTGAGGATATGCACTGTTGGAATTAATGTCGACGAAAAGAGTTGCCAACTTAATAACACATATAACTAATGCTAACAAAAAATTGACATTCCGATTGGAAATATGCCTTTTTTGATGATTCTTGTGTCATAGTCTGGGAATCCCTATTAGGCGTATAGGTATTGTAGGCACGGAATAATCTAACTACCGTAACGACACGTGGATAGTAAATTAAATGGTGCTATTTGCATAAGGTTTCAAACTAGCGTATTTTGCAGCGCAAACAAACCCGCACCGGTTAACACGCGTACACGCGCGATCCATTAAGGCTGGGGTATCTGCTAAATTAGCAACTCTGTTTGCGGTAGTTCAAACTTCGTTTGAAATACTGTTAGAATAAAGTTCTAATCAGCTTGCACTACAAAGCGGTTGTTACGTCCGTCACTGCGGGCCGAATAGTGCGAAATGAGTGGTTTTTATTTAATTGTAGCCTAATAAATCATTAGATCAAAATTCCAATTGTACGCTTTGTGAAGAAAAACGTGACAAATAATTGTGTGAAAAAAAAATACTAATACTTAATGCCGTTTAGGAGTAGTTACGAAATTTCAAAGAAAATATGCTTCACTTTGAAGATTTTTTTCATATAGTAATAATAAAGTTAGAATTATTTCAATTGTTCCAATTAAAGTTTAGAGTCTAATAAGCAACATATATTTTTTTTGGACATTTATATTCACTCATCAAAGAGGAGTTACATAGAGAAAACCTCTCGTTAGCAGGTACCACCCCCTTAAGCGCTAAAAAAAGCGCGCGCGTATCTCGCGTCTCAGGCTTATACGAGCTTAAAAAGTGCGTCAACGCTCGTATGAGTCACGCGTGAAACAAAAGGCGCGAGAATACGCGCGAACTCGCGCTTCCAAAAACGGAGCTTATTTATACGCGTCACAAATACGCTTATCTAACGCCCCCGTTTACGGCCTCAACCGGTGTGTCAGTTGTTTCCTTAAGGTGAAAGCGTCAGGGTAGCCCGCGAAATTCAAATTTTCTTACGTTTTTCACAACTTGCAGGCCACTGCTAGGTTGTATGTTGATTAAAATATTCTGTTTCGCGGGCTACCCTAGAGCATCAGCCTTAACTCCGCAAATCACGTCGCGCTAACTCGTGAACTGATGTAAACTACACATTTTCATTCATTTATTTTCTCTTCAGTTGCTGTCCCAACATGCGAGTCGCTTGAGCGAGAAGCTTGTGACTTGTCCAAGTGGTAATAGTTTTTAGGCGTGAAGAATCATTTTTCCAGTAATTGTGCGTTACTCAATACTTCGACCGTATTATAAAAAGTACTGCTGAGTTCCGGCTCAATTTGAAACCCTTTCAAGGCCGATAACGCATCACTAACCTTCCTCAAGGTTGTTAGTTCATTATTTTGATGATTCGCCATTTGTTACGGTCTCTTGATATACTATATTACGTAGGTAGAAATTGAATTTTATGTTGGACCTTTAACTCAACTGATGGTATAGTTATACAAAGATCATTTGGCGCGTTACCAAAATTGGAATGAACGCTACCATCTTGTTTATAAAGGCGTTTTAGCTTGTCAATTGGTGATCAGATAGGCGCTCTATATAAACTGCAGGTATTCAGCTACATTTGGTCAGACTGGAAGCCGACTCTGACAAAGATGCCTAAATCATAATGGGTGTAATATCTATAACATAGCGGTAGCGCCTTGCGCATCCACCTCAAATGTTTTCAAACATTTTATTCAATACTAGCTGATGCCCGTGGCTTCGCCCGCCCGCTTATTTTATACTAGAACCTTCCTCTTGAATCACTCAATCTATTAAAAAAACCCGCATCAAAATCCGTTGCGTAATTTTAAAGATCTAAGCATACATAGGGACAGACAGACGCGGGCGACTTTGTTTATAATATGTAGTGATTATTGTATTTCTATTTCAACTATGGGAAACTGCACCGTTCAGTACAAACAAAAGGTAAATGTTTTAATAGCTAGATAGAATACTCGTTATTGAACGGCTCAACAATTACAGATAATTTGTTTAGTTTAGTACCTACTTGCTCAATATTATTTTACATGAAGCTATTATGATCAAACACAATATCTATTGTGATCAATGTGAATAATTGACGACCCAAATGGCGCAGCGGCAGTGTGGCTGCCTTACGTTGTTAGGGTCTCGGGTTCGAATCCCGGTCGGAGCAAATGTTTGTGTGATGAACATGGACAATTTTGTTTCCGAGTCATGGATCATCGTCATCTTCCTGCCTATATCCCATGTTACTTGTGGTCGGCGCAACACGTTTTTCCTTCCATTCTCCCCTGTCAACCGTCACACAATCATTTACACCTTTTTCCCTCATATCTTTTCTCACACAATCCATCCATCGTTTCTTTGGTCTTCCTATCCCTCCACCAACATATATATTTGTCACTCTTTTAGTCACATGCGATGTTTATGTGTACGTATAATAAGTACACACATCAAAAAAAGTTTGTGATCACTAGCACAAGCTGATATAATATTTTTAAATTGAACTTTATCAATAAAAATTCTTTGTTGTGTGTTTTCTTTAGATAGAAATACCCTGTTTGAAATAAAAAAATAAAACTATTTTTTTATAATAAAATCTACCGTTAAAAAAAAAGATTTATATTTTTCAAAGTGATCGCAAACTTTTTTTGATGTGTGTATGTATTTACAAACAAAAAAAGTATCTATGTAGTATCCAAACTATCTGGTGTCCACGACACAAGCCTCGTTGCTTAGCGTGGCACTAGATGGCGCTGTGCGTAATGTCCAGCAATATTTATTTTATTGTGATCTATGTATTACTAAACATTCTTGTTAGAACAAATATGTAATTGGACACCAGTTAAAATCTACCAGTCGTTGGTCCTGTGGTAGCGTAAGTGCGACTACTGTACATGAGGTCCTAGGTTCGATTCCCGGTTTGGGCAAAGTGTTATTGGGTTTTTCCATAAGGAAATTCTCAGTATCAGCCAAGGAGTCTAGATTTGCGCCCGGTTGATGCCAATAAGCTAGTTCCCTATTATGGGACTTAAAACATAACTGGTGGAATATGGGTGTACTATTAAAATCTCTTGGCACCTGTTCATCAAAGAACCAGTAATTAACGCACTACACACTATAACACTTTCCATACAAACCAAGCTTATGACTAAAAGTCGTGACAATGCATGGTGTCGATTCTGTTGTGCACAAACTAAACTTAATTTAGGCTATTGCTATCTTTTTCTTTCTAATAAAACGAGAAAGAGACGGGCGTAATTTAGAGCTGTCAAATTTAGTTGGAACTAATATTTCCATACAAATGAAGGGTGCACGTAAAAACATGTCGACTAAAAACACGGTGAAGCGCAAGGTATAAACTAGTTTGACATCTCACTTTAATCATAGCTATAGCCATCCTTTTCTTGCACTGCCTTTTAGTAAAAGATAGCAATAGCCTAAATTAAGTTTAGTTTGTGCACAACAGAATGGACACCAATGGCGCTTCTAGAAGCAGCGAGCTGTCTCTGCTCTGTGTTATCCACCTTAATAACATTATGTTCTTTAATTAAAACGACAGTCTAAAAAAAGCCTATACAAACAACATTCACAATATTTTAACAGCCAGCATCACCTTGAAACCTCCAATCTTTACCTACAAAACTCGATTTCCTGTATAACTCATTGTAATTGCAAATGTATGCAAATTAGGATCATCTAATCTGAATTCGGAGCATGCATAGAGGAGCTATCAATTGGTGTGGACTCGTAACTAGATGCATTGGCTAATCACATTGCTTGGCAGGTGGATTGATGATTGCAGCTGCCTCGTTAGTTCCCATCCTCTTGGACTAATCCGCTGGACCAATAACGTGGAACTGACTAGCAAGGGCAGTTCGCTGGCAATTTCTGGCTGATGAACGACAAGTCAATCGTTTTAGTTCAATTTTATCCATAGTGAATTGTGTCGTGGAATAAGGTGAGATAGAAAATTGGTTAAAAACTTTCCTGACTTTTAGTTTAATTTTATTTTCTGGTTTTCTAAATGTAAGATAATAGTTAGTAGGTGCGACGTCGCTAGTAGCCATTTTTCAGATTATAGTGTTTGATTGAAAAATCAACTCAACATTACGAGAACTATCAAATCAAATGTTGGTTATATTCGTGTAATATATATACTTCAGTTGCGTTTCCTTATCATGACATAAAAACCAGTGATGTTTGAAGAACATAATTTGATTAAACATTAAATTGCAAAGGTTTATTAACCATAGTTATGACAATCAGCGTTTCCGATGATTAGCATTGTTCAAGTATAAAAGGTACTTGGACTTGAAACATGTGTATACCGAATGACTTTTTTATCACTTTCCAACAAAAATGGTTATATTAGGTGAACGGAGTAGAAGCAAATGGCATACTTAGATACCTATTTTTTTTTCTTTTTTCCACAGCTTAGAAAAAAAATGATCCATCATCAAAAAACGCTACAAATTGCAAGTAAACTTTTCATATAAGAGAAAATTTGAAAACAAAATGAGAAATATCGAATTTCAAATATTCAAATGATTTGATTTCGAATTTTTTGATTGAGTTTTTCGCAAAAAAAAAACCTAGTTATGTCATTTGCTTCTACTCCGTTCACCTATTATACCCATTTTTTTTTGGAAAGTGATAAAAAAGTCACCTGTATATGTGATGAGGAAGACAATGAAGAAGAAGATATCTTAATACACTTCATTCATCACTCTCCTACCCGCATCCCAATTTATTTAGGAAAAAGAATGTTCACACTAGTTTGTTTGTCGACAAATTCTGATATTTGGCGACAAATTTCGATTAATTAGCGACAATTTTTTTGTGTTATCAAAATTAAAATCCCTGATGGTGACCAACCCAGTGTCAATGACACACTTGAATGCACACACGAGAGGAAACAATAGTGCGAACACATTAAAAAAATATCAGATTATATTGTCGTTAAAAGGTAAAGCGCTGTGTTGGACGCCACACGCTAGATGGACTAGCATCCTTATTGAGGTTGGCTGGGTCTGATATGCGAAAGGCGGGAGATAATGTGCAGCAAGATAAGTTAAACGCTTTTCTCTCGTTCGCTTGCTGTTTTCTACCTACCTATAGTGAGGAGTAAATAATCTCATCCACTTAATGAAAGTTTTCACGCCAGGTAACTTTAATGACAAACTTAAGTGGTTTGATTGCTATTTTCGCACGTTTGTCCACAAACTTGAATGGTGTGACTGACAGTGGCTTGGCCACCATCATGGATTTTAATTTTGATTATCCAAAAAAATATTCGCTAATTTGTCGAAATTTGTCGCCAAATATCACAATTTGTCCCCTTAACCCTTAACCTTAACCCTTATATCTTTTGAACCAGTGACCGACAAATTCTGATATTTGGCGACAAATTTCGATTAATTAGCGACAATTTTTTTGTGTTATAAAAATTAAAATCCCTGATGGTGGCCAACCCAGTGTCAATGACACACTTGAATGCACACACGAGAGAAAACAATAGTGCGAACACATTAAAAAAATATCAGATTATATTGTCGTTAAAAGGTAAAGCGCTGTGTTGGACGCCACAAGCTAGATGGACTAGCATCCTTATTGAGGTTGGCTGGGTCTGATATGCGAAAGGCGGGAGATGATGTGTAGCAGCGCAGCTTGGGAAAGGCCAATGTCCAACATTGGGCTGCATACATTGAGTTTATACATACACTCAAGCGTATAATCATGTAAATGGAGAACGGCGTGAGCTTATGTTTATGTAGTCACAGTTTATTGTTCATATTTAGAATTAGATCTAGTAAAACACAAATTATTAGCATGCGCCGGTGGCATGTACGGTCGAACAAGCTATTGGGTTTACAGTTTAACCCACAAATTACATTTTAAAATGTAAACCAAATAGCTGTTTCGATCGTACATGCAAATAAGCATACTCTCAGTGATAACATTTGGAGCATTTTGGTGGAAGGAAGCAGATTAGCCAGCGAACTGATTATAAAATCCGACTAAATGTTTTCAAGGTTAGCCCGCATGCGCAGACAAGCATATTGAGGAGTGTGCTACAGTTTAGTCGGAAATATAATGTTGAGATACAACTGAGAGGTGCTTAATAAGGAAATCACATTGACTAATTTGATCCTGTATAGACAGGCTCTGATGGCTACTTCGTAGACGTTCAAAACAAAAAGAAACTGAACTGCCAACGTTCTCTGACCTTAGGGCATGTAGTCTGAACGGACCGCTATCAATTCATTTTGGTCCGTTCAGACGTAGACAGGAAGAAAGACTTCAAATATTTTTCTGTCACGTCTACGGAGTTTGGCTAAGCAATTTTATTTCACCTTGTACGAATACCTGAACATGACATTTTCGAAAACAGTATTCGATCCTTATTTGCCCCAAAAGACCATAATGCCTCGTCAACCGGATCTTCAATATCGCATATGTCTCGAAGATATTTAAATAAACTCATATATCAAGCTATAAAGCCTAATTTAAAATGTTTAGTTAATCTTGTCACGTTTTGCGAGGAAATCAATATCTTTGATCTTTGTCTGACATTGAGGCTCACAGCCTTTTTAAATGAAGCTCAGACATTAATTAGAGAATATAAATGTAGATAGATATAATAATAATTAGATTCCATTTTGATTGCCATAATTCTGATCAAAATGATGATTCATTTCAAAACTAGTTTGATATTTCCGAGCTGATTTTGAAAATTAATTATCATGCGCTCCATTTCTAGGTTTATTTATATTTTTATAAATGTCATTCTAATCGAAAGTGTTTACCTATCAACAGAGTTTGTTTATTAGCCAATGTATACTAGCCGTAGAACCGATGACCATTGAAGTAGACGAAACAAATCGGCAAATATTACAATATCTGAAGCCTTAAGACTACAAGTAGTTGGAGCAATGATATTTGCAGGAGAGCTGGTAACAACTTGATCTGAGTATTAGTCGATAAGGCTTATAATGTTCAGCCTGCAGCGTCACTGCAGGCTGATGCTGATAATGCTAGGTAATATAATAGGTATTTAGAAGTTAATCCCTAATTAGCTTCATTACATTAGACCCCCCTGCTAAAGAGAGTCCGCAAAAGGAAGGAGTCCGCAAGGGTTGATGCCTGCTGGGGCTGCGGCACTGTTCGAAAGAGATACCGTGGCCCCGGAACACAAAGGGCGATGAAGGAACATAGATGGGTTTTAGTCAGTAAAAGTCTCCTGCTCCGTCCGGAGCGGGAGGAGTCATTTGATGATTTCCCAATATTTCGCATCCAAAAAAAAAAGACCCCCTGCTAGACGGTGACCTGAAAAAGGTCAGACTAGATGCAGGAGGCAATGGACAGGGTGCTGTGGCGAAGCTTGAAAGAGTCTATTTCCAGCAGTGGACTGCGATAATCTTAGTCGATTGATTGTAGGTGATATGCACACAGTCAAGACCTTGAAATCCAGTTTAATAAATATCTTGGAAATACCCATCTACGATTGCAAACCATTTCTGGAATGTTTATAAAGAATAACGATGATATTATCTATTTAAATACATACGCTATTGTGCAGCGTATGAATTCAGTTATTTATACAACGATAATTTCAACAAAAAAAGGAAGAACATTCTGTAGTTTTCCTTGTGGAATAACAATAAACTTCAATGGATTGTAAAGCACAAAATTATGATTCAAAACGGCAGGTTTGTTGCTCGTTTTCATGGACACTAAGACCAATATTAAAGCTCTCATGAGCCCACATAAACGACTCCGCTCCTACCCGGCAAAAATAATATAATTCAAATATGTATGGGCTTTATGTATTGCTCTCTAAATATACTTTACATTGGCAACATAAAATAGCAGACAGCTCGCTGTCGGCGGGCTTACCGCCGGCAATGCCAATGTAAAGTGTATCTAAAGAGAAATACTTAAAGCCCATATTTGAATTATATCTTTTTGCCGGGTGGGAGCGGAGTCGTGTAACTGGGCTAAGACCTTTATGCTTTAATTCATCTTCAAAAATCAAATAAAATCTAAGCCTGAAACTGGGCTTAAGACCTTGATTTAATTAATCTTCAAAAACCAAATAAAAGCAACAGCCTAGCTGAAAGGCTTAAAATATAAATAATTCGTACTAAAATTAAATGTGAAAGTAACTGTCTCTGTCTGTTTATCTGTTAGACTCGTCTTAGGAGTTAGGCTACTTTATATCCTTGTAGTAATAGCGTGGGACAATTTCTGACCTCCGAGCGGGTGGCTAAACCTATAGACTAAGCTCCCGTTGCACGAAACCCTACCTCACAAGGTGGCAGATCAGAAATGTAATGTAGTGATAGATACTACTTAGGAACACTGGATTTTAGTAGGTTGCCATCGCATATCCTGGAAGAACTTCTATTTTTTTTCGTTTTCGTATCGCTATTTTGATCGAAAATTACATCATAAGGTGGCAGATCGAAACGTTTACCTATCGAAAGAGACACATTTGGAGATAACAACCCGCATTGGTTGCCAGCCCAAACCCTGGCAGGTTTCAAGATCAGCCATGTTTTATGAGCCCCAAAAATGGGGTAAATTACCTCATCAGGTGGCACCATGAAACCGATGCAGATCGATTGCCCCAGACGTGCCGTTCATGAATATATAGGGTTGCCTGCCTTCAGCTTGGCAGTTTTTCTGGTCAGCCACCTCGAACAATATCTCAAAATCTTGGAATAACGAGAAATTCTTGTATAGATGCTATGATTCAAGGTTTAATTTAATAAAAATCGAAATATTAAATTAAAGTCAACGTACTAACAGACTTGCGTCTCACGGTGTTGAAATAATAGGGTAAATGTACCAGTTTTGGTCATTTCTTCAAATATTGAAAAAAGTGATGTTGCCTTTTACGTTCAACGTGATATAGTCTAACGGGCATTTTTGTGCTGCATAACAATATGTATCATGTAGAAATAATGAATCATTAATCACCTGTGATTTTTATGAGTTAAGTTTATTTTTGCTTTTACTAGCTTTCTGCCCCGCGGCTTTTCCCGTGGTAAAATGTAGGTACCTAGTACCTACATTTTACCATATGCCACCCAACCATATGTGCAATTCTGTTTTCTAATATAATAACACTGTAAAGTTTCATCTAAATCCGTTGTCTAGTTTTTGCTTGAAGAAATAACAAACAGCATACAAAACAAATTGCAGAAAATAGAAGAAACGGAGTACTTATGCACCCACGAAGAAGCAGATACTCGGCTTGTCTTTCATATGTCGAAAGTTCAACCTGAATCCAAATTTCTAGTTAATTGCTCGGACACAGATATCTTGGTGATTATAATAGGAAACATTCACCAACTTACAAATTGTTTACAAATTTGGGTATATAATACCCCACCTTCAATCAGATTATAGCTGTACCGAATTAGCGCACAAGCTGGGACCTGAGATGTGCAAAGCCTTACCAGCTGCACACGCATACACAGGTTGTGATTACACATCCTCCTTCAAGGGGAAAGGAAAAATTAAAACATTTGATTTAATTAGAGGCCGAACAAGATTTTAGAAATGTTTTTGCATCCCTAAATAGAGGACATTCAAAACAAAGAAAAGATACAAAATACTTCAAAAGTTTACATGCAAGTTATATTATTCGCCAAGAAGTGACGTGAATCAGGCTCGTTTCGAAATGTTGACAAAAAAAGATGGTAATATAACCCAAGCATCGAAATTCATGAAATAAAATACAAATTTCAATGCTGCAACTCTACTGCCATGTTGGAAAAGTTTAATACAACATTTACTAAGTACACTGCTTGTAAGCTCAATGTGGCGCAATGCTACAAAACCATCTTGTTTTTTGATCCCATTGAATGCGGATGGGTTCTAAATAGTAATAACAACTATGATATTTTGTGGTATGAAGGAGATTTATTTATTTATTTTTGATTCTTCTTCTGATGAAGAATAACTTTGTACATGGTACTTTAAATAAATAAAAATGTAACTTGTTTATATTTTTTTATGTTTTTACGTGTAAAAAAAACATGCAAGTGATATTTTATTTCTTTTATGTTTGTACCTGTACTGATAATGCAACTCTATGCGTCTTCTTCTAAATTTATAATAAATATAAAAAAAGTTAAACGTACTGTTCTGTTCTAGTGTGAATAGATAATTTTGAATATTTACCTTGAATTAAGATAGCTGCAAGACGTTTCCCATATTTAAAATAAAGTAGATTTTTAATTATTTGTTTTTATTATTTCATATTATTTCTACATGATTACTATTGTTATGCAGCACAAAAATGCCCGTTAGACTATATCACGATGAACGTAAAAGGCAACATCACTTTTTTCAATATTTGAAGAAATGACCAAAACTGGTACATTTACCCTATTATTTCAACACCGTGAGACGCAAGTCTGTTAGTACGTTGACTTTAATTTAATATTTCGATTTTTATTAAATTAAACCTTGAATCATAGCATCTATACAAGAATTTCTCGTTATTCCAAGATTTTGAGATATTGTTCGAGGTGGCTGACCAGAAAAACTGCCAAGCTGAAGGCAGGCAACCCTATATATTCATGAACGGCACGTCTGGGGCAATCGATCTGCATCGGTTTCATGGTGCCACCTGATGAGGTAATTTACCCCATTTTTGGGGCTCATAAAACATGGCTGATCTTGAAACCTGCCAGGGTTTGGGCTGGCAACCAATGCGGGTTGTTATCTCGAAATGTGTCTCTTTCGATAGGTAAACGTTTCGATCTGCCACCTTATGATGTAATTTTCGATCAAAATAGCGATACGAAAACGAAAAAAAATAGAAGTTCTTCCAGGATATGCGATGGCAACCTACTAAAATCCAGTGTTCCTAAGTAGTATCTATCACTACATTACATTTCTGATCTGCCACCTTGTGAGGTAGGGTTTCGTGCAACGGGAGCTTAGTCTACTAGTGTACAAAATACTTTTACCTTGCGTAAGTCTGAAGGTTACCAGAGACTTAGTAATAATAACTGTCGATGTAATGTGTAATGCGCAACTATAAGTATCAATATGACCGATAGTCACGCTCATTAAACCAGTATAATGAATTGAAAAAGTAATGATTACCATCGGAAAATAAATTTCCCATATTGTCCGTGATACAATGGTTTTTGTCACTATTGATGTTAACCATAACAAGCTTTCTCATCATTAGTACTGAGAAATTATGTGGTAATAGTAACATCATAATATTACTTTTCAAGCGTTCAAAATAATATCTCTATACTATACAGCGCAGGGCTAATTGATAACAGCCGCTTGGGTAACCGTGGATGGGTGACCACCAATGAAAAAGGTACAGAGTTTCCTCCGTGCCTCGGAGAGCACGTTAAGTCGTTGGTCCCGGCTGTCATTTGTCAGAAAACATTCTGATCAGGGCAGGCTAACATGCTGGATAATTATCTGGATTAATATCGCACAAACACACACACAGATAAATACACACACACACACATACACAAATACACACACACGCAGACAAATACACACGCACGCACAAAACACAAGGATAGCTGCTTTAGTAAGTAATTAATTAGGTACTTAATTAACTATCATTTATTTTAATTTATTCCTTTTTTATTGTATTTTTATTCCATTAGTTGACTTCATTTTCATAAGATACCACTTATGGGAAGAGCGAGACATCCCCGACACAAGTACTATTGTAAATTACTGGGGCTGCCTCAATTTATGTATGATACTATGTTTGAGAAGTAATAAATATTTTTGTATTTTTTTTTTCGTATTTGTAGATCATTGGCAGTCGCAGTCAGTGGCCCGCAAGTCTGACAACCTGTCTTACCAAGGGGTTTCGCCCAGTTTTCACTAGGTTGTGGAGGTCAGATAGGCAGTCGCTCCATGTAAAATACTAGTATCCAGCTGCATCCGGTTAGACTGGAAGCCGACCACAATATAGTTCGGAAAAGGCTAGGCAGATGATGATGACTATAGTAGCACAGGGTCGACAAAATTCGATATTAGACAGCTTCCCTTTGGAGGATCGAAACAACAATCCTACCGTCATTAAGTTGATGCATCGCCACTAGTATATCAACCTCAAAATTGACCATAAGGACACAGTTTCCGTTGAAACATTCGGAATATTTGTAACCCTTTATACCAACTAATGTCTTGACTTTATACGGAGAGATTTTCTACAAGTAATGAAATAAGTAGCCATCCTACTACTTCCATGATCATGTTTCTTTTCTTAAATTGGATCTGATAAGTACACTTTGTAATGTCAGCTGTAATAAGATTAGAGTTTATTACACAGTTAGGACGTCCAGTCTTGGACATGATGCGTTTTCTTATAACAAAGAAAGTAATTTTTTCCATAAAAACCTTACTTCTTGTAGAACTTATTATATTAATTTTAGGTCGTTCTGGAACCGAAAGCCATAAACTCGATCATCGAACTCGGAACGATTGGGACTGTATTTTTTTTTAAATATCAAAAAAAACAAATTTATTATAAATTTAATTTTTCGTGATTTATTTTTTCATTTTTTTTATTGTTATTTTATAAAAAAATAATTACGATTTTTTTTTTAAAAAAAAAACAGTCCCAATCGTTCTGAGTTCGATGATCGAGTTTATGGCTTTCAGTTCCAAAACGATCTAAAAATAAGCGTGTACTATACACGCCTATTTTTATCCGGGGAAGGACTACATCAAACCTTTTTTTAATAAAGAGAAACATCATTTCTGAGTGTCAAAGATGCTTAAAATTTGCAGGCATTTGAGACTGTTCAACTTACTGTTTTGAGTCGCATTTTTCTTAGTTTTGTCGTTAACCATTTCCGCTATTTAAGTGCTGGTAACCAGTCTCCATCAACTTGTCTCCTTGGTTTGTTTGTCGACCTATAAGTAATGTAAAAAAAACATGCCTAATCAATCTAGCACAGAGGTTTTATAATTCGCCAGTTTCATCACCATTCAATCTACTAAAATGTCGTGTTGTTTTCCAAACAGCTTTCACATCACTGGGGTTTTCCAATTCAATTTGTTATTCATGTAAACGACTATGCGTAGGTATGATTTGAACAGTAATTTCTGTGTTATTCAGGATCACGTTTTGGTCAAGCTTAGAGTTAGGTAAATCATAATGTTATTGATCACATAACAGTATTAAATCAAGTATGTTGTTATTTCTAGAAACTACTTTTTCTGAAAAGGCTCTTTCGAATGAGCTCTAGTATAGGCTATGGCTATGGCAATAGAATGAGCCTTTAGGCAACAGGGTGTGAAATTATAATATGTTTCTTCTAAAATAAAAACATTTTGAGAGTAACATATTTTTTCAATTATTCCTGTTCCCTTCGTCAGCTTTATAGGATTATAAAATAACATTTACTTATCGCAATAATGTAATAATTCTAGAAGAACTTTTAATCAGGCAATAATTATTCAGAAAGTGGATCCATTGAAACTAATTTGCTATTATTACTATCACTGAAACCTGTCAATAAAGTTTAATATTTTAATGTTTCGAATCGTGATGTATGTAGATGACAAGATTTAATAAAGTTAAAAATAAGCTATTTCAACTTCGTTAGTTGCTGCTAACCAAATTAAATATAAAACACAAAGGACTCGCTTCAATAACCCAGTAGTTAAAGGTTGATGTTCAAAATATAACAAAGACTAACCTCCATTGTTTCATAAGCCACACCACACGTCTCCCACATATCGTATGCATTCCACGCGGGGGCCATTATAGCGCTCTGCGCATACCAACACGCAACAAGAAACACTCCAGTAAATACAAAAACAAATACTTTATTACAATACTAATTTATAATTAAATACTTAATCTGTTTATCACTTTAAATGTTGACTTCGTTTCCATGGGGGATAACATTATCTTTCTCGGTTACTTCTTCCCTGTCGGACGGGGTCGTTGGCTCTTTCTTTACCTCTTCGTCGGCTACTGCAGTCGTAGGCTGAACGATCGGCTTATCGGCTTTGTCATCTTTGTATGGCTTCCCTGTTTCCACGATGGGCACTTCCCTATCAACCACCTTCTTCTCTTCGCTGTAGCTCACCGGCGCGGTCACGATCAGGTTTCCGTCACTGGTTAGCTCAGCAGTAACATCGGCGCTGCTGGAGTTTAATGGCAGCGTGTATGTGTGGAAGAACTGGCTCGCGAAAATGTCTCGGTCGTCCTGTTTGGCCTCGTGTGATCCCTGGATGAAGATGAAGTCGCCCTTCAACTTGACCTTCAGATCTTCCTTCTTGTAATCCTTGACGTTCACAATAACTTGAAACTTTTCGTCATCGGTGATGATTTTGGGCCCGATGTCGGCGAAAGTCGGGAACAGTTTCCAGAGAGGAGCGAATAGATTACCGAACATGGGGAAGGAGAGCCACGGGCTGTCGTTGAAGTCATCACTGTTTATTGAGGTGATGGGCAGCGGCGCCGGCTGGTCGGTGACCGGCACTGCGGCTGCCGTCGCAAGGAAAGCGCATACCGCAAATAATCGCGGCGAAAACATATTGACGTGTGCACTCGTTGGTGATGCAACTAGAACTGAGGCCGCTGCGAGTCGCGGAGGCTATATACAGTTGGTGGGGCAAGGGGGGTGCGTAAGCGCATCGCTGCCGCTGACGATAGAGTTGTAATGTAAATACGGCAGTAGGCACAAACAACGAATGAGTTTACCTTTGATTCATGTTCAAGTTTGGAAACATTGATATTTCGAACGCGTATGAGGAAAATATTTACTTAACAATAATGACTCTCTAAGTGAAGACAGCCGAGTTGTTCACTCTACCGATGCCATTGTACTTGACGCTATTCAAATGACTGTAAGTATCTTACTCATCATCCTGGAATTAATTTAAAAAAACTCATCACTAAATATTTGTACAGGTATATACTAAAATAGAACTCAGTAGGCAGAATAGTTTTATTATTCCGTCGCATCTGTAGAAAAGCAAAACAAACAGATCTATGGCTTGAGGCTTGACCTTGTAAGACCGGCTTCTAGACTGATCTCGCAGAATTAACTCATTTACACGTAACGATGAATCAAGCATGAACTAACACTTCCGATGGCACGTCTGTGAATGCGTACCGGTCAGCACTTTGTTTTGCCTACTGTTTATTTGTTTCTTGTTACTGATTATAATTTTGGATGATTGCGGAAATTGTCATAGTGTTTTTTTCCTTTTCGGATAAAAAGTGCTTAGCTTAGAACGACACGTGGATTTTTTTTTACGATCATTCAAACGATTTTTATATCATTGTCATCATAACATCACGCCTGTCATTCCCAAAGGCTTAGGCAAAGGTGTACCTTATAGTACACTCACATTTCACCAGTTATATTTAAGTCCCATGTAATAGGGGACGAGCCTATTGCCATCAACCGGGCGCAAATCCAGACACCGTGGCTGCTACTGAGAAATTCCTGATGGAAAAACCCAACAACACTTTGCTCGACCTGGGAATCGAACCCAGGAACTCATGGTCAACAGTCGCGCTTGCGACTACTAGACTAACGAGGCAATAACGATATCCACATTTAATTTTAAAATGTTGTTAAAAGCAGCTTTCGCTCATAATTTTGTATGTTATCATAATAATAGCTTGTCTAAAAACAAAATGTTGTAGTTTCGATTCAAAAAGGTTGTCATTTCGCGCGTTCGAGGAACCTGGAAACGGTTGTTTTTTTTTGCGTTCTCCTTTTATCTGCGATCGATCAGTATTAAAACAACTGAAACGGTTGTATTGAAAAACAAATATTACATCCTAATGATGTAGTGCTTCATTCTACGTTTATTGATTACGATTATGGGAAGATAATGCCGGAAAATCTAAAACTGATCTTCCCGGAAAGCCTGGTTAATAAAACATTGCTAAAACATAACGGTACTTATATAAGGTAAACTATTCAAAAAAAGTTACGAAACATAGTGTTATTTTAAGCCGGAGACATTACTTGTGCGGCTTCCATCGATGATACAACAAATATTGATATTTGAAGCTCTATCTTAGCACGGATACTACTTTCTGCCTTGGCAAAATTAATTAGATACAAATATGACAAACTTGTTTTTTTTTTAAATCTTCTATACAGGTACTTGAAATGTATATTTAAAAAAAACCCTTTGCTGCAGATTAGTAGGTAATCTTAGAAAATACTTTTACTGGTTTTTGTTCTTTTCGGCCTTAAAAAAACAAAAACTAACGGACGGTTTTCCTGTTATCTCACAATTTTCTGACAATTTTTTCACAATTTTCTGACAATGTTCTGACTTAAATCTTAAGTAATAAACTTAAGTTTTCTACATCCGTTACATACAATGTAGGCTTATTATGCCAAAGACTTGGATCTTGAGCAGAAGCACTGTTTCAGCTAGTTGCATTTTGAATTGAAAAAGGAATTAATTAATGAGTATTGCATTGTTCCCTCTAATGAGCCACATGACTCTATTCTATGAGAGAAACGGGGGTGTACGAACTACCTCTCGAGATCTGTGAGGGTTGGTGGTAAAAAGTAAAGTAAAAGTAAAAAGTTTTTATTTTGGAGCATAGGCAGTTGGCACAATCACAAAGGAAACGATGATAGCTACAAAAGTTTATAACTGTGTCGCAGCTATCAACGCCCATCTAAACAAGAAAACAATTACACTTAAAGTACTTACGGGATAATATCAGTGATTTTCTTTATTTATGAGCTCCCGATATTAATCACGGATATTGTCCCGTAAGTACTTTAAGTGTAGTGAAAAACCGTGAAAGTCTAATACAGTTAAGAAAACAATTAATCCAAACTTAAACTATAAATACAGTATAACCAAAGGGGGTGCGGAAGTGGCTGTGTGTCTCTGAGTGGGTGTGCATGAGGAGGAGTGTGTGAGCGTGTGTGGGGTGTATTTGTGTGTGAGTTTCCACAGGTTTTTCAATTGCGTCTTATGACAATGATTTCAGCCACTCAGTCAACTTCCTTCTCAAGAGACTACGGGGTACCTAAATGATAAATAGGGTCTTATTTATGTTGTTATAGAGCCTGGGGCTGATAAACCTGAAATGTCTTCTCGCTACTGCTGTTCCACAGGGTAAATATTTGCAAACTCTGTCAGAGAGGCGTTTTGCAGTGCTATAACTTGGGTAGTAGTGAATCTGTTTGTGTTTTCTGAGTACAGTCTGTAAGAGCTGCCTAACTGTGAGGACCTTGAATAGTGAATAGAGGTCAGATATCGAAAAGCGGATTGGTTTCTTTGATAAAGTACGGCCCTCTGCGCCTTTTCTAAACGTAGCATGGGAGTTTTGTGCGCTCCCACCCACGCGGTCACGCAATACACAAGAACTGATTGAGTGAGGGCAAGATAGACAGTTATTAGGCATTTGAAGCCAGCAACCCCCCTAATCTGTTTTTTTTTTCATTTAAGGAGATTGTCGATGATTACTCCAAGTTATTTAATATTGTCAGTTCGTTCGATAGGTTCGATAGGTAGGATACAGTTGCAATTAGTAGAAAAATCTCCAAAAAGGGGGGCTGGCTTAAAATGCCCGGGGTAAAGGGTGTGAACTTGCTTTTGCTGATACTTAGCGTGAGGAGGTTTGTGTTTAACCAGTATTATGACCTTGATGAGGGCCATCTATGTGGTTGTCGCACTGTTTTCGATTTTTTTGTTCTAGGACACGCCGGTGACCACCAGATATTATCCTACACTGCTTTTGTAGTAGGCGATAAAATAAACTACGCATAGTATAGTAGCTTGAGTATTCAGACATTTTTATGATTCTTAAAATAAAATTAATGGAACTAATTTCAAAACAAACTAAAGAATAACCTATTTCAAAGAAACGAATTAAAAATAATAGTATCATTATTCTTTCTAAGTACCATCACTATTGTCTCCCAGATTTAATGCATTTATGCATTTTAATTTATCTGCTCGTTTATGTACACACTGGCTTCTGCCAGCGGCTTCGCCCGCGTGAAGTTTGATAATTGTCCCAAGGGATATTACTTTATAAAAAGTATCCTATTTTTTAATCCAGGTTATAAACTATTTGTGTGCAAAGTTTAATCCAAATCCGTTCATTAGTTTTTGCGTAAAAGAGTAGCAAACATCCACACTCACAAACTTTCGCATTTAAAATATTAAAGTCGGATTCCGATAAAATAAGTTAAAAATTAATATCGTCTGTATTTATGTATTGACTGTCGATCTATTTACATCCCTAACACACTTGCAATTGCAATGCTTTTAATTCTGGCAATTCAACAATACTCATTGAGTTGTTTGCATTGTGGAGCAGATTTTTTTCTTTTCCTACAGATAGTAAGTTGTTGTATTGTAAGTGTGTTAAGCAATTGACTTGCTTGCAAGTATTCTATTCAATCTGTTTGTTTATATCGTTGAGAATTTTATTTGAATTCTATCAAGTTGTTAATTTAGCCAGTTATGTTTAATTAAGTCCCATGTATAAGGGGGTGAGCCTTTTGCCATCAACCGGGCACAAATCCAGACTCCTTGGCTGAATATAAAATAAATTAAACTATAGTTCAAACTGAAGTCCATAGTTTTGTTCTTCGATCAATAATAGGTTTTGTTAGTATTAGTAACAATGATGCTTTGGTATTAGGTTAGTATTGTTAGTATCTTAATAATAATAATGATCAATTTACCTTAGATATATATTTGTTAGTGACAATGAAAACTTATAAATATGTTAGTTATAAAGAGTAAAGCAACTGAGAAAATACTGGAAAAATGGAAAAAATGAAATGATGGAAAATCTAATAACACTTTGGCCGACCCAGGAACCTAACCCAGAACTTTATGTATGGAATCGTGCTTTCGACCACTCGACCAACGAGGCAGTCGAGGCTGAGTAGGTATTCGGTCACAATAATATTATAATCCTAAATCGAGTGAAGAAACTGCGATTCCTGGCTAAGCATTACCCCGCAGTGCCCCATTAAATAAATACTTGTTAACGCAAATAAAACTTCAGTACGTGTTCGTACACACACACACAAACAAAATTTGGTAGGCTGAAATAACAATATAGGTACCTAATTACTGGAATTTTCTTGGAAAACACGCATATTTTACATTTATTTCCTTTCCGCTTCATGACTCAGGTGAGACTTTACTCTTTATTGTACCTACTTAACATGAATCAGTCCTATTATTCACGCAGTTATGCCTAACTACATTCTTATGACAATCGACGTAAATAAAGCGAATTGACAACGTGTCCATTGATGATTTCGTAAAAGATAACTGAAAAAAGTCATGAACTTCCGAAGATACATATTACGTCATACTCGTAAACTATGTATGTAGTAAACGGCTGGGTCAGCATTGTTATATTTTCTTTGATATGTTTGTATCGTCGTGATTGCAGGCAGGCCAAGGAAGCACTTCCTACTATCGACGGCCGCCTCACCAAACGCGCGCTTCGGTTGACCAAACCGCAGCTGCGCACAGTTGCAGCCGCCATTACTGGTCACGGCTCTTTTAATAAACACCTCTTTGTCATAGGAGTCACGGACAGCCCCCTGTGCCGTGCCTACATGGAGGAAGACGAAACAGCAGCCCACGTGCTTCTGCATCACTGCCCAGTGGTTGCAACATACAGGGCAAAGTACTTCGGTAACCCAGGTACTCTCCGCGAGATTGTCAGCAACACCAAGGCGATGCTGGCTTTTCTCGGGGAGTTAGGGTGGATCGAATACATTTCCCACCCGTACGCAAAATACTTGCTTTGACGTGGAGTTGCGGACACCAGCCCGCTACACAATACAATCGTCGTTATTAAGGTTTTCTAAGAAAGCAAATTGTAGAAATGGCCTTGTTGTTTGCTGCTAACGCTGGACAACACAACATATTCAATTACATCAGTTAGTTACCAATAAAATCGGTATTTTTATAAAATAACTTCACGCCTGTAAATCCTGAAATGTTGGTCAGAGGTGTCCCTACCTACGTGTAGACTGGTGAGGAAGTTCCTGCAATGTGAATCAGACAACCCGCACCAACATATCCACTTAAACTTACCCTCATCTCTCTTCCAAGCCGCAACCCAAAACCGTAATGTACCATACTACTACCTCTATAACTGTTAAAGCTGATAATCACTTGGCTTAGGCCCGTGCTATCAGTAATTTCCGGCTACCCGGTTAGCCGCCGAGCAAAATAAACGAATAGATATAAAAGTAATAATAATAATACACCAATAATAATACACCAACAATACGCCATTTATATTTAAGACCATTATAATAGGCGCAAGCCTATTGCCATCCAGTACAAATCCAGACTGTGACATTCCAGATAAAAAAACCCAATATCTCTGCCCTGGGAATTAAACCTAGGAGCCCATGATCCGCTGTCCACTTGCGACCACTCCTTCAAGTCATCAAATAGCAAGTAGGTAACTCCAAGGAACCTCACGAAATATTTTTTAACTAGCTTCACGCAAGGCCTTGCTGACACCTTGTCAAAACTGTTTTGTCTAAATCTGCACATAGATTTGTCTGTTGCTAATGCAATGCATCGTAGGTCACGTCCACAAAGATGTGACCATAGTTCGTGCGTCACTCTTGTATAAGGAATATGTATCCTTTAAGGAAACTAAACAATAGCGGTATAGAGCTCAGAGTAATGTGGTAGAACTTCTCCTAATGACTCTATCATTATCTGCCTAGCCTTTTCCCAACTATGTTGGAGTCTGCTTTCAGTCGAACCGGATGCAGCTGAAATACCAGTATTTTACATGGAGCGACTGCCTATCCAACCTCCACAACCCAGTTAGTACTGGGTAATACGATATCCCTTGGTAAGACTGGTTGTCAGACTTTTTGGGCCACTGACTACCTGTAACGACTGTCAAACATCTACAAATGACAGCCGAAACCAACAGCTTAACGTGCTTTCCGAGGCCCGGAGGAAACTTGGTATGTAAGGGTGGTCACCCATCCACAGACCAACCTAGGTAAGCACGGCTGAACCTAAAGATCGACCCGAGTGGCTGTTATTATTTAGCTCCTGATGACTCCATCATTAACACTTATCCCTCCTCCTCCTCTCTTCTCCCTCCTCCCCTATGGAATAAGCAGTACCTTTGTGCTCTTCTATGTTAATGAAATACCTTTTCAAGTAGTTTGGGTGTTCATAAATAAATAAATAAGTAAACACCTTATATATTTATGAGGTTCCTTACTACTAAGTGTCGTACTATGGGCGGGATAGTCTCTAGGTAATTTAAAAAATAACAGTTTTCTTAATACATGTATTAATTACTTTACTAAAACTTACGTTTTATGTATCTATAACTAAAAAACCCAATACAGGACATACAAAGAACCGAGCTGACTCTTTTCATATTTTATCCTCTTTTGAAACCACAAGCACAAAGCATTATCACAACTCCTCGAAAACTTCCTCAATATGAAAATGACCTGTTCCATTTTATATTTATGAGCCTGCCAAAGAATTATCCTGTAGGTATCGAAAGTAGTATAAACCCAAAACTTAGACTAGGGTCAATTATGCACCTATAGACCATATAAAATCACAGTAGAAGGTAGGTAAATACCACCCATAGATTATGCCTGTAAGCCAACAGCGGGAACAATTTAGGGAACTATCCCTAAAAATGTTCCCACTGTTGCCGTAATGCCATATAGGGTAGTCCCTTAAATAGCTTCAAGCTTCATAGACCAAGAGCGAGTCCAAGAAGTCGAAACTATAAGGGATCTAGGAGTACACTTTGACAGAAAGGTCACTTTTGTGCCTCATATTGATAACATTATTAAAAAGTCATCAAAAATGCTTGGGTTCCTACTTCTTAACACCAAAGGCTTTCGTAAAAGTAGCACCAAGATAATGTTATATAACAGTTTCGTACGCAGTGTTATGGAATATTGTAGTGTTGTGTGGAGACCTCACTATGCCACTCTGTCACATGTTGCGTCTGGAAAGGGTCCAGAAACATTTTGTATGGCATTTAGCCTTCAGTGACGGGAAATCTAAGCGTCTGCCCTCGTATAAAGTCCGTCTGTGCCATTTCAAGATGCAGTCGTTGTCTATGCGTAGAGATATAACCGATGCTTTGTTTCTTTACAAATTAATGCGCAATAAGATCGACTGCCCCGGTTTACTGAAACTTTTTAGATTCCGTGTGCCTTCTAGATATCCTAGGAATACGATAACACCCCTGTGTCCGCCATTTCGAAAGTCAGTGCTTGGTGCGAATTCTCCGATATCTAGATTGTGCAAGATCCTTAATGGCCACAGTGACTTAGTAGATGTACACCACGATAGTATAAATAAATTCCTACGAGCTTTTGCAAATAATTCAGTGGCGATTTAATTTGATTTAATTTAATTTAATTTGAAACATGTTTTTAATTTCTTGGTTTATTCTTTGTATTTTTTTTTTGTATTCTCATAATTTTAATTTCTTATCAATTATGGTCGCTATATTTATTCATAATCCAATCAACTAATCACAATTTAATCAATTATAATTTTAATAATTAATTTTACATCTAATGAATGATTTGATAGTTTTCTTTATTATTGTTTTAATTTATTATTCTTTGTATGTATAAGTTTTCTAATGTTAATATTTTATAATTTGTTATGATAGACCGTTTTTTGTGCATGTGGTGTTAACCTGTAATTAATTGTTGCACTTGTAAATGTTGCTCTAGTCATTAAGTCATAAAAGTACAGTGTAAACATTTGTGGGTTACCTAAATAAATAAAAATAAATTCATATTGGGCCTGTTGTAAAACAAATGGTTCCTTGTTATGGATAGGAATCTTACCAGCCAATCATCATTCTGTTAACTGACGAATCAAGCCGTCTTTGTTTTGACACTGAGTAGGCCTGAGTGGGTACAAAAAGTGCGAACACAAAGTCCGCGGCACATGAGCCAAGTTCAAGGATGCTCTGATGACGCAGACGTGATGTTTTTAACTGCGGCTGTTAACTTGCCTGACTGGTGGTTTTATTTTTTACTTTCCATTCTTCGATGATGAATTATCTACATAAAGGACTTATTATCTTGCTGCCTTTGTTTCATGTCACTTGGGGTCGGCGCAACACGATTTTTTAGGGTTCCGTACCCAAAGGATAAAAACGGAACCCCTATTACTAAGACTTCGCTGTCTGTCCGTCTGTCCGTCTGTCTGTCACCAGGCTGTATCTCATGAACCGTGACAGCTAGACAGTTGAAATTTTCACAGATGATGTATTTCTGTTGCCGCTATAACAACAAATACTAAAAACAGAATAAAATTAATATTTATGGGGGGCTCCCATACAACAAACGTGATTTTTTTGCCGTTTTGTCTAATATATAGATAATGGTACGGAACCCTTCGTGCGCGAGTCCGACTCGCACTTGGCCGGTTTTTTTCTTCCATGCTCCTGTGTCAACCGTCTCGCTATCGTTTAGTTATTTTTCTTTCATATTACTCTCCACATAACTCAGCATTTTGGTAACATCCCTGTTGTGGAGTCCGATATGTCGGAACTTCGGATTGATTTTACACCTCCAGTTCCGACCTCGGTTCCGATACTTTTAAATCTGAGGTTTTAATCGGAGGTCGAAATATAATTTGCTTAACTTCTGGAGTCAATTAATTTCATTTAATTTGCTAACTGTTATAGGAATGTGATATTTTTTATTTGTGATACCTATATTATACAGGTTTATTATTGTTTAATTGAAATTAAAGAGGCTGACTAATTAATGTTTGTACTTACTATTTTATTTTATTGCCTGCCCTTAACACATCTTTCTTCTGCTACCATGTCCGACTCCGCCTCCGACTCCGATTCCGGTTCCGGTTCCGACTCTGAAAAACCAAATTTGAAATTCTCCGACTAAGATTTCGGTTCCGATAAAACCACCTCCGTAACATCCCTACTCCATACACCCATCTCAACGTTCTCATCTCTGCTAAATGCAATCCTTTTCCGTCGTAAAAGTTCGTAATCCGTCTTCTTCACTACCCAGCATTCCGATCCATACAGTATTCATCCAAGTGTTATGATAGCAATGAAGGTGAATAAAAATGAAAAAAATATAAGTTAGAAGTTTCTTTAGTCAGGCGATGACGCCTGAATAAAGTAAGTTCTAACTTATATATTTTTTAATGATTTTAAAAAAAAAACCAGAAAAGAGCTACCTAGTTGTAACCTTCCAGAAGGTTACAACTAGGTAGCTCTTTGTGACATAGATAGACCTTTTCGGTTTATGACAGTCAACCTTAGGGTGAAAAAGAAATTATGAAGTTAACTTTACAAGTTAATTGTGATGACCAGCCGCCTGTTCACCGTGGTCATTCTGCCACTAACTGCAGACTGTTGAGCATTTTGTGTTCAACTTTTCATGAAAAAGCACTTTGTCATGTAAAGTTTCAAATATCCCGAGTGTCGGACATAGCGATTGTTTCTGAAGCTTGACAAGAAAATGTCGCTGACACTGAGTAAAATCAAAATGATAAATCATTTTATTTAAAAATTCATTAAATTAGATTTGGATTCTCTCGGTACGATAACTATAGTAAACCTTCATAATAATAAAAAAAATCATAGCCATATTGGAGCTTGGGCATATTTTATAAAAATGTATATTTTTGAAAAGTAAGTTATCAACCAAGCAATTAAAACGAACATCAACAGAATAATAAGTCCGTCTACCAGAGCTCATCTAGTTAGTCACACGCAGTCGTCTGCTGCTGAGGTGGCTGCGGACCGAAATGAAGCAATCAGCGAGTTTTCCAACAATCTACCAACTTTGATTAGCGTGCATTATTGCGGAGTAGTCGTGCCTCTCTGTGTAACTGATAGGTTTGAAATTAAAAGCTGATTTAAAGTCAAAAGGTAAGGGAACTAATCTAATACATTGTAGTAGAGAGAATATCTACATTATATAGTTTTAACACCAGTTTATAATCGGGATCGCATTCGAGTAACTTGTGCATCCGGAAAATGACGAAATCCTAAACTTTCATTCCTTATTAAGAGATAATTAATTTTCAAGCCGTTTTTGTAGCCGTGTGGTATCCGGCAGAGTAGAATAGAACCAACCCATTACACTGACGGGTGTCGTATAGGGCGACTAATGTCTGAGGCAGAACACCTTGCGCCTCCGTAGACCAGAGAATGGGCAGCAGCGTTTTCTGTTAGTCTTTCATCAATGCGATCTCCAATCCGCCTGCCAAGCGTGGAGATTACGGCAAATCCCTCCCATCATGGGAGAGGTTTATGCCCAGCAGTGGACGTTATGGGCTGTTGTAGTAGTAGTAATTTTCAAAACTCTTTCCTTAGCTTAACTTTCCACATTCGTTATAATAAATACCGAAGTCTTGTGCAAAGGGCTTGGAACTTTTTTCAAGAAAGCTAGTCAGCCCCCAAAATATCGTGGTGATTTGGATTTGGCATAAATAAGACACCTGACAATAAACCCAATCACATACCAAAAAATCTGTCTTTTTCCGTTGACGCGATCTGCATTTTGAATTTTATTGAAGCTACTGAAATTGGTGTGAGAAAATTATGATCGTAAATGGAGTTGACCCGCGGGTACTCGCGCCTGGGTCGAAAAGACCCAGTACTCTAGTTTTTGTGCCATTACTGTTTTTGTATTAGTTCATTTGTGTCGTCGCACTAAGTACCTTCAAGTAGCTTCACAGGCTATCCGCACACCCCACCTCAGTCAATCCCCGTGTGGCATTTGGACAGTACGGACGTGTCAAGTGAAAAAAATTGAACTATTTTATATGGAGACTGACTATTTTCCCATTTTTTTTTATTTTTTTCATTTTTTGTTATTTTTTTTAGACTATATTAGAAGGGTTATTTTTTAATTTCTATATCGTAAAAATTAAGATTTAGCAGTGATCTCTTGAATTTTGTGATTTACATTACTTTTTTTCTCTAAATAATAAACATTTATTATTTTTAAGTTTTTTTTTGTTATCCTCTTTCTATATAATTTACAAATAATCCCGAAACTTAATTAAGTTATTAAAAGCAATACATTCAAAATCTGGGTCTTTTCGACCCTCGCGCGACTGTTCATGACTTAAAAGTGACGCGAGTACTGGTGGGTTAAACAAATTATTTCTATTTTAGTACTGGTTTTGCCCATCCAGTAACCTATTAGTTGTCACTAATGGAAGTCAGCGGAAAATATCAGCACTTCAGTGTAAAATTAGCACTTAGTTTTTTTTCAGTTATATTTTGGACACTGATTAAATGTAATGATGGCTCATAAGGTCTGCGAACTATTTAATGTACCAGCACGTAATCAAGTTAATGTCATGACTACTTTATGACTTTTTTTTTCACTTTATTTGTTTTCAGGGACTTTTATATAAGTACATGCCAGTCCCATCGGACCTTATAACATAAAACATAAACTTAATTAAACTATAAGCAGCTCCAGAGTTAGTTGTCGATAAAATATGATGAAACATACAAACCGTCGTACATATTTATCTCGAACTCTATAAGTAAATATTCTCTTGTAGACTGAAATCTGACACATTCCGTCAATAGATGAATGATATCTTCCAGTGTGCCACACTCCTCACAATTTAGTGAATTAATTAATTTCATTACAAACAAAAAAATGGACTTTCTAACTTAGGTAATCATATTCTCTGATTCACGGTAAAGGAAAACATCGTTACGCTCGTTCCTTACCAGTTTCTACTCAGACATTTCCTCGCCGTTGGTTAATTAATTACTAACTGAAATTATTCCTCTGTAAGTACCATTTTTTCCCGCCTAGTTTGCCTTTAGGATAAATGAGTTGAAATCATCACGTAGTCTGGGAAAGGCATGACGAAAAAGATTCAGACATTTCATGACAAAATTGCAGTTAAAGATATTATGTGAGTCTATGGGTCGCTCAATAGACTTTTCCTAATGCTGACAAAAAGCAAAAGGAAAGGATGAAAAAACCGTTTTTCCAGCTCGACTTGAACATCCTCTCATTGTTGTCTCACAACAATAATTGTCCACACATGTGTACAATGACACACTTGATATTGCCGTGTTGACTCCGAATGGAAAGAAAATATCGGAAGCGATGGCCGTTTGTTTTCACCAACAACTGTACAGACAGACGGGAAAGTTGATACCAAGATGTCTTGTTGAAGACAAACGAGAAAGTAAACCTACCTACTTACGACTTGGTTGCGATGTATGTCAGAGCGATAAATTAGTTAAGTCAATGTAATTTCTTGACCAACAGCAAGAAGTAATTTTCGTGGCTCAATTTATTGCAATTTTAGTTGAAATGACGGTATGGTTAAAGGATGACGAAGGAGAGGAAGGCCAAAGAAAAGATGGATGGATTATGTAAGGAATTATTAGGAAAGAGAAACGAGTAAATGATGCCGTGACGTCTGATACCCCTATCAGACGTCACGGCAATGGAAGAAAAAAACGTGTTGCGCTGACCGTAGAATGTAGTAATAACGCTGAAAGTAGAACGGGACAAGGCAGGAAGGTAATGGTGATCATCTTAGATATTAATAAAGAAGGTGATGATAGACCCGCTAAGAAGGATAAATACAATGTTTTGAACGTCGCAAAGCAGTAGGAAGGAAAGTACCTTTAGCAATCTCTGTCTGTTTGACATTTAGCTTACGGACGGTTAGAAACAAAACGTCCAAGAAAATGAATCAAGTGACAGGTAGGTGACGCGGATAAGCTATTTCAAGCTAACTTTGTTTATAGAAACACCGATAGCTACGAGACGTGGGAATATTAACTGACTGTTATACGTAGGCAAGTGATAAAAAACGGCCTTAATCTGTAATTAGCTTGATATGAATATCCACTGTTCTACACGCGCCATAAAAAAGAACATTTACGACAATTTTACGGATGATCTGAGGCCCTACTCTCTAACGTTTCGTCCGTATGTTCGGATCTATCCGTTTAGTTCTCTCACTCGCACTCATCTGCAGACGTGCGCGAGAGGGACGGATAGATCCGAATATACGGATGAAACGTTAGAGAGTAGGGCCACAGATCATGTTTGCGGGGTAAGCATGGCCAGCTCAACTGCATAAAACAAAGAGGTTTGGAAGGAAAAAAGGTATTTGCCCAGAACGCCCAGTTGTCCCCTGACAACACAGGTTAGCAACAAATGAAGTCTGCCTGAATTTGAACCAGCGATACGTAGGTTGGGGCCGTAACCATTGAGCATCCATTACTGCTAAAGAATGACAAATGTTATAATGATGGAGGTACCAAGCATGATACATTAAAAGATAACGTACAATAAATGACACATTTCCTGTTAAAATTTTCCTTATCTTTTATAAGCTTGTTTCGTTGCTGTCCTTGAACTTGAGTCACATTGTAAGAACCTAACAACAAATGTAACAAAGCAGATGAATCACGTTTAAGAGGAGGAAAGTTTTATCTATAAACCACTTAAAAAATATTCCACAATGAAAAAAAAAGTCAAGGTATAAACGGTACGGTTGGCGCAGTGGATGAGTGACTGGTTACAGTGCTGCGTTTGGGTTCGATTCCTGCACGGGAATAGTACATTTTGATAAAAGTGGAGAAAATTTGTTATTGCATCCGAGGCGGAATTAACTCCCGAGCCGTAGCCGAGGGTGTTTTGGGTGTGACGACGTTTTTCAATACACTTTTGATAAAATAAAAGAACGAAAAATATTGTGTCATGAATTAGTAGGAAACTATGATTTTAATTTTCTTTTTTTTCCGCGCTTTGCTTTTGCCAGGTTGAAGGAGAAGCAAAGGTATGAAGCCGCTATACAGCCTATTAAAAAAAATAGTTTCTTTTTTATATTTTTGACTTTAGAACACAAAAAAATATTAATTTGTCTATAAACGTAAATATTCGCTTTAAATAATCATGAAATCTATTTTATTCTATTTGTTAACACAATTTGAATATTCATATTTACGCCATAAAGACGCATTATTGCTTTGCCGAAATAAAAAAAAACATTCACCTCCCGACTAGTTACAGGCATTGAACCAGTTTGAACTAATTAGAGGTATCTGTGGCAATTTTCATTCTCGCACACGTGTTGGAAAATGAAAAAAATCACATGCGTGTGAAATACATTGCATGTTGAACCTAATCGTAGTGCGATAAGAACCAGTTTTTGAGGAAGTGTTTTGAAAAAATATTTGTGTATGTGTGTTTGTGTCTGTTTGTTTATCATCATCTTCCTGTCCTTGTACCATGTTACTTGTGGTCGGCGCAACACGTTTTTTTCTTCTAGGTCCTGTCAACATCACGGTATCATTTACACCTTTTTCTTTCATATCATTCCTCACACAATCCATCCATTGTTTCCTGTGAGTACAATTGTTTGTGAACGCATCCACGATATAGGAGAAATTCCTAGTGCAGACCATGGTCTTTTTTTAAATGACCTTACCAATCTACTCTTCGGGTCATTCAAATGTTTGATGACCAAAATATTGTTCAGCAGCATTTATGACAGTAATGATTCTTCAGTGAGGTTCAAAAATAACTCATTCAAGTTTTAGCCAAATCATTAAACAACATATTTTAATAGATTTGTTCCCTGTAACATAAATATAATACAAACATCTTCGAATGTAATTTGCACTAAGGTGTCAAAGGACTCTTTAGCACTCATACCTACTACCCCTGTACCACGAATGCCATGAAACATCCCTCTGAGAATCGAACATAAAACAAGTCGGTAGCTACCTAACTTCACACTCGTTTTCACAAGCACTAAGTGAGCCTAAATAAATGCCTAACTATCTATAATATATAGGCGTGAGTCATTTTAAACTTTTTGCTTTCGATGTTAATTAAGCCAATTGTTGAAGAGCCAACAAAGGCTTTTAGTTAGTCATCGTTTAGTGATGGAGGAAACGAGTCTGAGCGCGATTCATGCCTACCATGAAACATAACATGCATAACATGTTATGCTGGGTACCTGTGTACTTGTACTCGTCGTGTGGTTACCACGATAGGAATAAGTAGGTAGATATAGGATAGTAAGTAGATACTATAGGTAACCAGACGACGCGACGCTACCTGCGCCATTAGCAACGATAAACGAAGCACGACGCGCAGTATGTTTAAAAACATTAGCGGCCATTCCAAGAACAAGCTGAGAAAATCACGATGTTATCTTATTAACATCTAATCGAGGAATTTAATAATATTTTATTCACACGATTCATTTATTTATATCACGTCTTTTTCTTACTGCAGTACCTATCTATCTACTGTTAACTCAATTCATATTCCCGTTGACCCCACCAGTGGGGCGACGCAGTAGGGCCAGCGGGAACAAAATTGCAGACTTCCCGTTGACCCCACCAGTGGGGCAGGGTAGTGGGACCAACAAAACAACGGTTTTGATTTTTGCCGTTGGCCCCTCACGTGGGGCCATGCCAGTGGGGTCAACGGGAATACACCAATAATGCTACATTTATAATATTTTGTGCGCTAAATCTGGGCTGAATTTTCCCAACCGGTGGCGGCCCCGACTTACGAACAGTAAGTCATGGCACAGGTCATGGGTTCGAACCCAGGCAGGCGCATTACTTTGTGTAATTTATTTCATCACCACTGCTCTAAAACGGTGAAGGAAAACATCTTGAGGAAACCGGCATGTCCTAGAACCAAAAATTCGAAGACATGTGACATCTACCAATCCGCACTGGGCCAGCGCCATTCCCTTTCCCTCTCATAGAGAGGAGGCCTGTGTCCCAGCAGTGGGAACATTAATAGGCTGGTGATGATGATATAATATTAAATTTATAAAAATCATTTGCCAAATGTATGACGGAGCTTCACTTGAGGACAGCTCTATACCGATTTGGGTGTTTTTTTTGTTGTGTTTGTCATTTTCAGAACATGGTTTGGTTTTCATAAAGAAAATGTGTTATATTTCATTTGAAAATTGCACCCGTGTAAAGCCACTAGGTTCCATGACTTTTGTTGGGCCTTTAAAGTATAAATGAAGCGTTATACAGTTCAGAACATACACCAATATACATATAGTTTCGATTGTTAAGAGCGGTAAGAGTACATTTAACTAAGGATTAAAGTCTTCGTACTTAATAATTGTATAACTTAGAATCGTACCTCGTACCGAAAGCTAGACTAGTTCTAGCAAACTTGATCTAATAAAGTTTCGGCACTGTCTTTGCTCCCAAAGGATTGAAGCTCAGTGCAGTTGAGAACATCGCAGTATTAGTATGATAATAAAATGGAAATGTAATTTGGAAAGTTTTCGTGGTCATTTGGGACTTAAAGACCATCTTGAACATAGGTATTAATAATATGATTACTTCATGCTTGGCTTCCATAAGGAGATAATGATCCTTGTTAACACAAGGTGTAAATAATAAACACAAGACCGTCGTCTCGACCTCTCTTTTGTTCTACGAGTCCTTTAAATATGCAATAGAATGGACTTTGTATAGGAATTGACCCGATCAGCTGATACATGTATAGAAATTTTGAGAGATTTTCCAAAAACCATAAAACAAAAGAACCGAAAACATTTTCGTTTATTATGTTATACCTGGTATAATTTCGCGCTTTTGATATCCTACTCTGTCCTACTCCAGGCAAAGGCAATCCTCCATTTCTTTGCGGCTTCCCTTTTTCAGTTTTTGCGGGATCTGTCCACTTCATTACCGCCATCTTTTTATTAGAGATCGATGCCGCCATCACTGTCGTAGTCCGGCGCGACTCTGTTTGGAAAACATTTATCAAACGAGACACATGACCAAAATAATCAACTTGTAATTTTTTTATAACTGTACTTACACCATGCACGTAATGGAGTTGTCACAGAAGTTTCCTAATGCTTTATGCCAATATGACGCTTTTTAAATGTGACATGGCCATAATTTAATTATTCAGTAGGAACAGCGTTTATTATTATAACTTATTTGATAGAATGGGAAAACCCAACTGCGTCAGTAAGCGCTAAACATTGACTATTCTAGACATCGATCGCTTAGACATTAGCTGGTTCTTTTGTTTTTGAAGAGTTGCTGTTAAAGGTAAACGCACACTTACAAGCTTTGCAGAGAATCAACATCACCTCGGCTCGTCGGATTATCGTCAACGTAACGTGGGCAAGCACCGCAACATTGCCCAGATCGGATCGAGTCAGCATAGCCCAAGTCAAATCGGAAGAACTTTCCGCTTGCGCCTATGTTTTGACCTGCTGATGACGGACTGACAATCCGGTGCTGATCCCGTGCAGTGCTTATATATAACTGAGAACTAGCCAGTATTTTGCAAAGGTCTGATAGCAGAAGTCTCGCCGCTTGTCGATGGCAATTCTAAATCGAGGAGGCCCAAAACTTGGCTAAGAATTCAACGCTTTCCAGTTCCTGTAAAAAGCAAACAATGGGATACACATGTCACGACATTAAGTGCGTGTCCATTGCTTGTAATCATCACCACATTTACACTCTAGACGCCAGGGTTATCTATTAAATTTATCTGAGCAGGTTTTCCTTGCTTCGGTCAACGCGATCCGTAGCTCCTGGGCACCTCTCTACATACATAACACTAATGAATCCAATTGCAATAAACACAAGCCAAATGATCAGTTCGTGTAATAAATTCAACATAACACAGGCATTACATAACTCAGTTTGCTTCAAACAAATAAGGCGTATTTACAAACGAACAAATTACAATTCAGCTATGACCATTCACTGAGTTTTGAATAATTTGGTGTACTTAACCAACATTGTGAATTTAAAGTAGGCATTACAATATTTATCTAAGTTAGTTATTGGTTATAAGACTGCCTTGTTCAATAGTGGAAAACGCTATTGCCGAGATATTCTGTTCGATAACCCAGCCGAGCACAGTGTTATTGACTTTTTTCATCAGGACTTTATCTGTAGTAGCTCGGAGTCTGGATGAGTGCCCGGTCGATAGCAATAGTCTCGGTCCCATTACGTGGGACTCAAACATAACTAAAAACACCTCCCTCCACTTCTTCCATATTTCGCAAACCCGTGAACGCTCCTAACCATTTAGACCTCTGTATCTCCTTCGGTATCTCCTTCTGTATCGCTGCGACTCCGTCTATCTCAGGGCACCAGTTCCTTACTTTTTGGGCCCATATCCAGCATAGCATTTACTAGGTCTGAGAATAGGTCGTAAGCTGTTAGTTAACGGCTTACGTACGGTTACGAAGGATCCGAATTTGACAACCAACACTGTGACACGAGATATTTATATTAGATAATCAAGCAACAAAGCTCCCATCAATGAGACAAAGGAATGTGGCTGTGGTCTCTCTATGAGACGGAGCGTCCACCGCCAATCCACCACGCAGACCTAGAGTGGGTTGATAGATGTCACATGTCTTCGATTTTTTGGTTACAACATGCTGGTTTCCTCACGATTTTTTCTTTCCCTGACATGTCCAATTCTGAACACACATTTACGATACAATATTTTGCTCAGCATCTAATATTATAAAACGTGACGGAATCTAAACACAGCCGGGAATTCTGCTTACGCCGTAATTAGTACGTGATCGATGTATCTAGATACTCCAGTAATTAATATAATTGATATGTTATACCTAATCAACCATTCTGAGAAATAAAACTTCGTGACTGAAATGCGTTGGTAGATAATATTGGCTGAGATTATCTGATTTTATCCATACTAATATTACAGTAACTCTGTCTGTCAATGTGCCTGTCACTGGTACATGCCTTAAGGCGCTGTTAACACCAAAATCGCGCACACTGTCTATTTGTATCGGAGAAAACGAGATGTCACTATTACTGGGCGGCTAGGTTTTAGAAAAAAATAATGAATAAATATTGATATAAAAAAAAGTATGGATTATTTGTGAAATATGACTCGTTAGCGGTTTAGGTATAAATATGTTGACTTCATGTTTTTAATTGCAGACCCATACGTCAAAAAAATAAAGACATAGGACCGTTAATGATGATTTTAAGACCAATCTTTGCAATTATTTTCTATCGAGCCGATTTCGTCGAAATATGTATCGAGTCCGTCCAAGGTCTTTGAAATATGATCAATATTAACATATATTTCTTTTTCCGTGCTAGAATAAATAGTTTTTCTTAAAAAACTGCTTAAATAACATCAATTTTAACAAATTAGGTGTTGTCAGCCCCTTAACGACTGGACAGATTCTTAAGGGTATGCGGCAGGTAGATCATAACCTAAGTAAGGATACAGGATTATTTTTATCCCGGTATGTTTCCGTGGTATGATTTCTGACCTCCACGTGTACGAAGCCGCAGGCAAAAACTAGTTTAGTTATTATATTATTCTTACAGATTTTTCTACAAAAAAATATCAGCTTTTCTTTATTAACTAGTAGCTACCATCTCTAGGAATAGGGATCTAGTTGGGTATCTTTTCCCAGAATTAATTTCATAGCAGTAGATAGTAGATCGCAGTATGTAGTACCTACACACATAAAAAAAGTTTGCGATCACTTTAAAAAATCGAAATCTTTTTTGTTATGGTAGATTATATTATGATTTCTTCTTCTTTTTAGATTCTTTATTTAAAAATATAGAATTAGAATAGAACACACACAACAAAGAATTGTTCTTGATTAAGTTCAATTTAAAAAAATATATCAGTTTTGCTAGTGATTACAAACGTTTTTTTTTATGAGTGTATCAGTCTCCTTAATATGTATATAAATATGTTAATACCAGCTGGGAGTTATTACGATTAGACTGCTTGTGAATTATTTTTAATTAACAATGGAATAACTGTATAGGTACTACGTACTTTTTTTATTTCAAACTAAATAATAGTTTATTTTTAACAATCAACGTTACATAATAGGACAATTAAAATAAACCAAACTAACTTACTTAAACTATAAACTCAAAAAATGGCGTCAAAAAACTCCTCCTCAACGCATTTATATCTATTCATTCTTTATTTCTATTCATATTATGACCCCAACATCGAGGCGTTTACTAGTAACCACTGAATAATTTTACTATCCACCTCCTGGTTCTATCATCAGACCTTCGACACCAAGTCCAATCTATTAGACTCGTCAAAACGAAGCATAAATGAGCCCACTACTTGATATAAATGAATAGATATATCTGTTCATTCTTTATTTCTATTCATATTATGACCCCAACATCGAGGCGTTTACTAGTAACCACTAAAGAATTTTACCATCCACCTCTTGGCTCCATCATCAGATTAGCTCCAAGATACCAAATTATAGTATTATCATCCGGACTACATATTATAAATACAAAGTTTCATTTCCATTCACAACTAGAAGTAGGTTAAAATTGACTTCCAAGATTTGATTACATTGTTTGTTACAACTGTTACAAGTGAAGCTTATATGAGCGTGTTAACAAGTACAAGTTATTACGTAGGTACAGTGTCGACCAAAAGTCGATAGGTAATCTCACAAAGCAATAGCTTGACGTTTAGTTTGACTTACGACCTTCTACTTTCAAGAAAATAGACATTGTCATCTACAAGTAAATGTAGTCCAAAATTTCAACATGGAAATATAAGTCAAGATGGCCTAGTGGTTAGGCGCGTCCACATCTAAGAGTGAATCAGTAAGTCTTGAGTTCAAATCTCACGTTGTTACTTTTAGACTTTTTGTAAGTGTTTACTCGATTGGAAGTAATGGGACAGAAAAATATTCTCGCTTTGTTCACACATTTCATAAAGTTAGAAGAAGGTAGATCATAGAAAAATAAGTCAAGAATTTATATTTCTGTGAGGTAAACCTGAGTTTTATGAATATTTTACTTGATCGAAATGAACGTTGTCGTTTGGTTATGTTAAATTTGGTTAGTGACGTGTGGTTTAATAGATAGCGGTATTGTTGTTGGTATTTCTCAAAATGCAGGCAAATATTGATATTGAGGCGAGGGCGACTAATATTATCGTGCTGCATAAAAGTGGTCTTAATAGAACACAAATATCTGAAGAAACCGGACTAATGTGAGTATTATATTTATGAATTATTGTAACAAAGTTTTATTAAAAATTAAAGCCTACTTTGTTATTGTTTATTTATTTGGTGACTTAGGGATTAATAAATTGATTTTAAATCCATCATGAGGCATAAAAGATAAATAATTAGTGTTAATTATTGGATTTATAAACGCAGAGTAAATGATAACTTCAATATTTTATTATAGTTGCCTAACATAATTTTTTTGTTTTTTGTTTTAGAGGAATACTGTGAGTCAGATCAAAAGGCCTTGCTAGTCAACAATGAAGTGGAAGCCGTCGCTTATTATCGATGCGCAGCGACGACATAATATATGGTTGGCGAATAAGAAACAAATGGTTTCACACCTACGAGACACTTTGTGGAATTATTTGACACCTCATCGCAAACTGTTCGCCGTGCCCTCCACGCTGAAGGCTTGTATCACGAAGACCAGCTAAGAAGCCCTTCTTGACAGAAAGAGTTATAGAAGAACGATTACGTTTCGCACGGGATTATTTAGATTTTACTGGAATACTACCATGAGAAGACTCAAAAAACTGACTTTTTAAATAAAGTCAAAAGGGTAGGCTTCATTTATGGCGCAAGAATAACACTCTGCTGGTCTGACAAAAACATAATCCCTAATACAGACTCATGTCGAATTATGGTTAATATGTGGGGATCATGTGGGGATGGATAAGTGCAGCAGGGCCAGGAGAACTGGCTTTTATTCCTCCACGCGCCAACAGTTCTACTTAATTATGTAGAAGTACATATTAGAAGCTGTCATGCTACAAAATTAATCCCTAGATGCTTTAGTTTTAATTAGATGTGTAACAAAATATTTAGTGAATATTAACTTATCCGTAATTATATTAATGATCTTAAATTGAGGTTTAATCTTCTTTTCTTCGGGAAAATGAACACTTAAACTATAACCTCAATACGAGTTACATTTATTGTGACGTCACAAAAAAATATATTCATAAAGTCTAAATTATTTATATTAGTTTTCAATAAACTCTGCTGATTACCGATACCTATAATAAGTGGGTATCAACTATATGTTATATTTGTGTGATTAGAATATCCTTTCCTTGTTACTTAAGTATGTTATTATGAATTGAAAGTAAGTGGGTATACCGTATACAATAAAAAATCTTATGATCGGTTACAAGAGAACTTTTTTACATCTAGGTAAGAATGTGACGTTACAATTATCATGAAAGTTTGTTAATTTTATAAATAAATAAAACGAATAAACATTTTTGTTATCATTCACCACGACTTTTTTATTTCCACCTTCCAACACCAAACAGCTAAAATAATAAATAAATAGTTGAATAATAATACTATGTTTTTTTTTACTAATATTTAACTTATTCTTATAAAAAATAAATAATGAACCAATAACTAATGTTACCAAGAAACAAAAACCCCACACGTTGTTAACAGGATTCGAACTCGGATCTCTTTGATCGTGAATCCTAATGATTACCCCATCAGCTATCAACACATGGTCAAAAGATGTGAATTTTAGCTATCCAATGGTAAGAACAGGTCGCTACACAAATAAGGTTTGCTGCGTGTATAATAAAAGAAACGGAAATATATTCTTATGTTTCGTGGAGTGTGACGCGCGACATGCGATTGGGCGAACTCTGTGGCTGTGGTGTGCGTACTATATTGAGACCACTTACACATATAGACGCACGGACGCTTGACCGTGCGTTCACAGCAATACAATCCTTAGCGTGCCTCAGCCAGCACTTATAAACGCTTACTGTACGTGAAGAGGAAGAGCTCGTTGTGCATACAAAAATCCGTGTCAAAAAACTGTCTAATAAAAATGAGAGCAGTAAAGTCAACTAAATGTGAGAGCAGGAAAACTTCATCGATCCAATAGTAAGAGTAAACGACACAAATGTAATTTCTCTATCTCTTTCGCATAAACAAACTTATATCTGGACCTGTTGCTACCGGAAAACTGAGACAACTGGCTTCAACCAGCTATCTCGGTACGAGTTCTTTGGAAAGTCCGGATCCCGAGATTATGTAGACAAAACCAGAATTCAAGAGGTTGACGAGAACTACCGCTGTCTCGTAAAGCATGCCTATTATTATGGCGATAGCTAATTAATCTATTGCATATGGTACTCCCTTATATCTCCTAAAAATGTTTGTCCAAAAATCATTATCCATAAAACGTTTGCTTATAAACTTCACTTACCATAATGTTCAAAATCCCGAATTTTTGTTTTACATAATTATCTTTATTTCTAAAACTGTTCTGTCATAATATCGAATACTATAATAATTGAATCTTCTAATTGTATATGCCATAAAGTCAATTATCCTAAATATTATATTATATAATGTGTATTATTCCTAATGTCCATATAAGTGTAATAAAATTTTTGGTCCTATAACATTTGCTAAAAATTAGGTTTTAGTGACAGAAACGAATCGCTGTAAATCCGACCCTACGCAATCTTGTCTGCCCTACCCCTAGAGTGTAATTTAAAATCGCGTAGGCGCGGAGGGGCGAGGCGGCCCGCGAGTTGAGGAGCAGGTGGTTGTAACACTCGCCGCCGCTGCTGAGGCTGGCCGGCGAAGCCGGCCAGCAAGCCGAAGCTGCGGTGGTGAGCGTTAAACACATCTGCGACGATAAGCTCGCGTGGGACCGCCGGAGCTCCGCAGCGCCGGAGCCGTGACAGAAACCATGCCTGCTGCATGTTGCTTGCTCGCTTGCATGCTGCATGCTTGCTTGCATACTGCATGCGTGCTTGCTTGGTTGCTGTAAGCTTGTTGCATGCTTGCTGTATGCTGCTTGCTCGCTTGCATGGTTGCTTGCATACTGTATGCGTGCTTGCATGGTTGCTGCAAGCTTGTTGCATGCTTGCTGCATGCTTGCTGAATGCTTGCTGCATGCTTGCTGCATGATTGCTGCATGCTTGCTGCCTGCTTGCTGCATGTTTGTTTGCATGTTTGCATACTTATTACAGGTAAAAATAAAATCCACATAATTATGTTCACACTCAACTGTTTTATAATGATTGACGGTTTGATTGATTGATTTTCTGCCTTTTAGTGACTACTTATATGAAATGTATGCCAAAACAAAAGAAAATTCTAACTATGAACTTTCTGCGATATGATGGTTCTACTTTTTAATTCTTACAAATTTCATAAGAGCAATATTGTATAAAAATGTGTTGTGTTGAGAGAAGTTCATAGCATAGCAAAAGCTAATTAATACTTACTTTACTGTAGGTACCCGTAATTACAGACACAATTAAAATAACAATGTTCTGTTCCCTTTTGGGAACGTCTGGGAACATACCGGTTTGTTTTAACAATATTATTAAGATCTAAACATTTTTTTTTAAATTTAGGATTTATAACTATTATTGAAAACGATTTTAAGTGTTTTGTATATTATTGATTGTAATATTTATGACAAACGGGTTTAGAGCATATTGTATTTAGGGATTTCAATTTTATGGCATGTGATATTATGTGATATTAAGTTCGGGTAAGTTATCATTCGGACAAATAATGATTAGGACAAAAAAAGTTATGGCACTTTAAATTATGAATAAAAAAGTTAGGTAATACAATAGAGAACCATTGCATATTCTATCTTAAGTAGATACCCGTCGATTCATGCGCACAAACTTATTTCTCATCATGACATCTACAATCTGTTCTATAGATCATGTATTGATTTTTGAATGTAACCGCAAATAATAGGTAAGTACTTAAAAAACAATGTATTTTCCTTGTGCTTGTATGAAATCACTGGGTTTGAACTTGGCAAGGACGGAAGATATTGATATTGTTTACCTACATGGTAAGCATGATAATCAGTATTGCTAAGATGCACCGCCGCCCATTTCAATTAAGAGGGAACATACAAAATTTCCCTTTTTTTCTTCCTGAATAATGCCCCTAGAACAATCTTTTTTTTTCATAAAATCAAGGAAAAGGACACCTAGAGGAGAAAAAAGAGAAAACGCTGGCGCGACGACTAAAAGCGGGCGTTTGTTAGAGATTGGCCTGAGACAGCCGCACGTAGAAAAGAGTGGAAGGCTACGGGGGAGGCTTTTAATTAATTAATTTAATTATTCATTAAATTCAGACACAATGATTCATAATTTTGTTAGTAGGTACACAAAACATAATGTTAGTAATAAAAAAATCTGAGACAAATACATAGGTACTCACTACACAGTAGGTACTGTTGATACAAATTTTACCAGCAAAATAATATAAACTGCAGCAGTGGGACAATATAGGCTAATTAAAAAAGAAAGGTATGGTCTGCTGTAGAAACATCCCCGTCATTTCCTTTTATTCAGCTACTAATTTATATAAAGAAAATATGACCCTGCTAAATAACAAAAAATGCCCCATTTTTACGGCCATGATTAGAAAACAAAAAAAAACTAGCCGTGTGGTATCTGGCAGAGTAGAATAGAACCAACCCATTACACTCACGGGTGTCGTATAAGGCGACTAATGTCTGAGGCAGAACACCTTGCGCCTCCGTGGACTTGAGAATGGGCAGCAGCGTTTTCTGTTAGTCTTTCATCACTGCGATCTCCAATCCGCCTGCCAAGCATGGAGATTACGGCAAATTCCTCCCATCATGGGAGAGGTTTATGTCCAGCAGTGGACGTTATGGGCTGTTGTTGTGATTAGAAAACTACCAGACAAATTTGAAAAGATTTTAACATAAAAGAAATAATGTCAAAAATAATTGAATCGGCTTAGTTTTCGAGGTGCAAAAAGGGGAATACAAAACGTTGATCTCGTCAAAAAAATTGTGATGTAATCGGTCGGAGCTACAGTTGTCCCCGTACTCCTTGCGGGCAAGCTTGACGCAGTGAAAACGTAATAGTTTCTTCAAATACCTACCTCACAGCACCTTTTCCCTCTTCATTTATTTATTTGGAGAAAAACATAAAGAAACCGCGTTTTCCCAAGGGTTTGGCTGCTACGATCCTCACATTACTCATTTTGCTTCGTCCAGAAGTACTGCGCATCTGAGTTTTCCAAAGAACTTTGGATAAACTTTAAGTGCCTAGCATGCCTCAAATGGCTTAGCATGATCCTCCGTTACGCCTAAAATACTGCAGCGTTAATTTTGAAATAAATATACAGTAAAGTAAAGGATTAATTCTAGGAACTATGTGTGACGAAAACACGATTCCAAAAACTTTTCTCGATAGAAAAAAATTCCAAAGTTACCTCCAAATCGAACAATAAACCGCTGGTATTCAAGAAGTACTTCAAATTAGATCATGAAACTTTGCATACTAACTGAACTAACTATAAAGCAGGTCTTATGTGTTTTATTTTTTTAGTCTAATCAATAGATTTTTTGTAAATCGCAAAAACCACTCATTTCGCACTATTTGGCCGCAGTGACTGACGTAACAACCGCTTTGTAGTGCAACCTGATTAGAACTTTATTTTAACAGTATTTCAAACGAGAGTTGCTAATTTTAGAAGGGCCTTAACTAAAACCAGCAGCAATTTTCTAACTGGCTATAAACAAAGAGCTCCGTATTTTCATAATTACTTCATTAAAAGAATAATATGAAGTAATTATTTTCTAAGCTTAGGTATGTACTCACAACTAAAGGAACTCTAATAGTTAATGAATACCTACAAAACAAAACATCAAAATGGCCACATAAGCAATTACAATAGATTGTTAAGCGTTAATTGCTTTGTGACTATTTACACATCCACAAACGAATAGTTTTAATTAGTCATCAGAGTTATTTGTTGGTGGAACATTATATGAAATAACTGACTATAAAGTTTCTAGAACACCCATACCATGATCAATACGTTATGTTTGTGCAATCTGTGAAAATGTAATAGTTTAAAATAATAAACCAAGTTAGCTATGTCATTGTCAACAAAGATACACAATCCCATATTCTTTAAGATGTAGAATGAACAATAAACAAATGGATGAAATAATCCGGAATGTCATAGACTTCTGATTATACCCATGTTTTATTTCTCCAAGAATTTATAATACCACTATTGTTGGCGACTGCCTCGTTGTGCGTAAGCGGGACTGCTCAGCATGAGGGTCGGTCAAAGAGTTATTGGGTTTTTTTTCCATCCATTCCATAGTCTGGATTTGCGCCCGGTTGATAGCAATAGGCTCGCCCCCTATTACATGGGATTTAAACATAACTGGCGAAATGTGGGTGAACTATTAAGTACACCTCTGCCTAACCCTTTGGGGATTACAGGCGTGATGATATGTTATGATAATGTTAGCAATTTAATAGTTGACACGCATTTTGCACCGACATACATAGTTAGCAATCATCATCATCATCATCATTTCAGCCGAAAGACGTCCACTGCTGGACATAGGCCTCCCCCAAGTGTCGCCACATTGACCGGTCCCGTGCGACTTGCATCCAGCGGATTCCTGCAACCTTCACCAGGTCATCGGTCCACCTAGTGGGAGGCCTTCCAACGCAACGTCTTCCGGTTCGCGGTCGCCACTCCAGAACTTTTCGGCCCCATCGGCCATCCGTTCTGCGAGCAATGTGCCCTGCCCACTGCCACTTAAGTTTGGCAATTCTTCGGGCTACGTCGGTAACCTTTGTTCTCTTGCGGATGTCTTCATTTCTGATTCGATCGCGCAAGGAAACTCCGAGCATAGCCTCCATTGCCCTTTGGGTGACTTTTAGTTAGCAATACGCAAAGCTTATTTACTGCGCAGGCGATTTTGCCTAATCGGTTGCGTATTTTCCACCGTTTATCGTAATGTTCACCGTTTAGTGTATTTAAAAAGTAAACGTAACAACGAGTATAATTCACATAATTGAAGCTCTATTAGCATGATCCTCCGTTACGCCTAAAACACTGCAGCATTAATTTTAAAATAAATAAATCATCATTATCATTATTTTAATCATTAATTTTAATATATGGTAAAGTTGAGGATTAATTCTAGGTACTATGTGTGACGAAAACACGATCCCATAAACTTTACTCGATAGAAAAAAAATCCAAAGTTACCTCCAAATCGAACAATAATCGCTGGTATTCAAAAAGCACTTCAAATTAGATCATGAAACTTTGCATACTAACTGAACTAACTATAAAGCAGGTCTTATGTGTTTTATTTTTTAGTCCAATCAATAGATTCTTTGTAAATCGCAAAAAACCACTCATTTCGCACTATTCGGCCGCAGTGACTGACGTAACAACCGCTTTGTAGTGCAAGCTGATTAAAACTTTATTCTAACAGTATTTCAAACGAAGTTTGAACCACCACAAATAGAGTTGCTAATTTTAGGGTTAGAAGGCTCTTAACAGAGTAGCAATTTGGGAAAGTAGCGAAACGGGAAGTAGCCAGTAAGTTCGCAAACAGGATGTTTGGCAGATGGACCAACACAATGTTCTTAGAGCTAGAGGTCAACGATGTGAGACCCCTTCATGCCGCGGAGCAATTGTAGATCTTTTAAAATCGTTATGGCATAGTCAGAAGCCCGAAATAGCGGCAACAGGGTCAGCAGTCTCGACATAGATAGCGAAAAAGTCGCTAACTTTCGATCGCTAATAACTGACAAACAAAAATCGGTTGCAATAACGATGCTTGTCAGTGAGAATCACATCTTGGATGTACGTATTAGAGACTTGCGTTTCCCGCAAGCATCGTTATTGCAATCTAATATTTTCATTGTTATTTTAGCGATCGAAAGTTAACGATAATATCGTTATCTATGTAGAAACTGCCGGGCCCAGGGCAGGCAGTCTCGACATAGATAGCGACAAATTCGCTAACTTTTGATTGCTAATTAGTAACGAATTAATTCGGTTGCAATGATGATGCTTGCGAGAAACGTATCTTGGATGTAGAGACTTGCTTTACACGCAAGCATCATTATTGCAACCGAATTAGTTATCGATTTTGTCGTTAACTCTGTCGAGACTGCCGGGCCCAGGTCTCATTTATTGAAGAATTTGACAATATTTATTTTCAGACATTCACAACGCTGTGTGATTGTGATGGTCTTGACAACCCGACAGCCCGATTTCATCCATTGTTGGGTATAGACCTCTCTTTTCCCAATCTCCACGTTCCTGTGCCAACCCCATCCTGGATTTATCTGTGATGACAACAATGTCATGGAGGTCTGGTAGGAATAAATCGCCCCATGTAAAATATTGGTATTCAACTGCATACAGTTAGACTGTGAGCCGACTCCAAAATAAAAAGTAAGAGGCTTGGCAAATGTGCTATGAGAGCCAATCCCTCACCCGTTGAACTTATGTCTAAGTATCGGAATAATTTAGATATTGGTGTCGATTCTGTTGTGCACAAACTAAACTTAATTTAGGCTATTGCTATCTTTTACTAAAAGGCAGTGCGAGAAAAGGACGGCCTTAGCTATGAACTAAGTTAGAGATGTCAAACTAGTTTACGCCTTGCGCTTCACCGTGGTTTTAATCGACATGTTTTTACGTGCACCCTTCATTTGTGTATGGAAATATTAGTTCGAATTAAATTTGACAGCTCTAAATTACGTCCGTCTCTTTCTCGTTTTATTAGAGAGAAAAATATAGCAATGGCTTGAATTAAGTTTAGTTTGTGCACAACAGAATCGACACAATTCTCTAGTACTTACCCAAAATATCAAATTGTATAAGTACCTTTTCTGCATATTAAGAATGTCACCCACAACATTCCCAACATTCCATTTCTACCAAGTCATATAAAATGAATTTCTCACATACCTAAGTAGGTGATAATTACTAAAGCCATAACTGCAACCATACCACGGATTTTCTTGAAATCAGTTTCCGGAAAACTCCGAGTGTTATGAGTTTTTTATTGTTAGAACATATTTCAAATGCGCAATAAAAATTACACGGAAACAATTTATTGATAAATTAAATGCATGAGGCGTTCAAAACAATAGGTATCTATACATAGACAGGGTAGAAAACGTTTATGTTTCTCTTACAGCTTATAACCCGTTTTTAACAAGCAAGGCTCTATTTTGAAAACATATCATTTACAATCTAAGCATCAACAACAACAAGAACAACATTATTTTATGTGCCTGTGAAAATCTTATCAGCAAAGTTTTTAGTAGTCAACTTTAGAATTTCTCGAGATTACTTTAGCAGTAGGCGCTACTTTACGTGATCTTTCTTGCTGCATATCAAACTAGTTATTCCTTGTAAGAAGTAGGTAGGTATGTCGAATCACTAACAGTTCACTCAGGACATCTTCGAAGTCGGATATATTTTAAGCTGTTTCTAAAAGAAAAGTCCAACGTGAATTGATAAAATAAAAGTCATTCGCTAAACTATTTACTGTACATCTGTCTGATTATTTACTATTTTATTTTACTTATATATTTGTTAAAATAGATAGAACCAAACAGAGCGGGGCTTTCAGCAAACATTACAGAACAATGCGAGGTACAGTTTCTAGTGTTGCAGCTATTGGCTATAGCGTAGGGTTGCCTCGAATAAAATCGACGAGCAGAATTAAATGTTTACTTTCCTTTCAATAAAGTGTACTGTTTGCAAACAACCGGCTGCCATCTTGTTTCTTGTCCAATATACCAGTGCTCATTCGTAAAGCCTTTACTTATTTTAACATCGGTTCAGAAGTACAACAGACAATTAAATTGTATTTATTTGAATACAGGATCGAAACCTCTAGCGGCGTACTGAAAGTTTCCCGCCTGTAGATTAATTCAGGCGCCAGTGGGAACAGACGGCCTAGTTTTGATGAGAACGTGCATAATTTTCAATAATAATTACCTACCTACTCATAAATATTGCTACGCGGTCCATTGTGTTAGACAACCCTATCGATTATACATTAATGAAAGCCATTCTGCATAAGATTATTTGAGTGCAGCAAACGAGGCTCTGTTGACTTAATGGATTAGCTGGCTAACGTGCTGGAAACCCAGAACGGTTCCGTGAATAACAGGTGATACAGGGTGGTGGTGAGGTTCATATTTAGAATTTAAAAATAACAGTAAAAAGTGACATCAAATCTTCGCTGAGACTGGATGTCACGTTTATTAAAATTGTATAAAAGTGTTTGCAAAATGGTTTTGGACATGTGCGTTTTCAAGGCAGATTTGAATGATAATACACTTACCATAATTTGGTAATGTTCTTAAGAAAAGTCATTACGCAGTACTCGCAACCAGCGTGCGTTTGACCAGATTTACGAAACTTAAAATTTGTACGGGATCTTAAAAAAATTGTTAGGAACAGACAAATCTGTCTACCCTCTTTGTGTTTTTTCATCCACCCGCATTCTCCAGTTAACGCGCGATCATGGCGCTTGCAACAGCGTCAAAATATTGGGAGCTCAAAATAAATAATAATCACGAGAGATATCCCGTAAGTGATATTTTAAGTTTAGTTACGAACCGTGATAGCTTAAAACATTATCAGATTTATGAACGTAGACGAAGCGAAAGTAGAAAATGAAAATCGTAGCAGGTGGCGTTTTGTAGTTTCTGCCGTTTGTAAAGGGACGTACCTACATATATCAATATGTTAGTATTTAAATGATTAGACCTCCACAGCACAAGAAACCCACAGCGACAAACGAAACCGCCTCCATATATATGTAGTTTATTAATAACGAAGCTAATAGCTATTCATGTGTAGTCTGAAAGTGACCGCAACCCTCGACAACCGCGACCTGAATGGGGAATGATAGTGGAAATTGACTGTACCCCTTGGGGTTTGTAAGGTAGTACATACATGCATAGTGATATGCTTATGATTGCTAACGAGGTGGGTAGTGTTGCGAATAATTCAGTAGGTAAGTGACCGAGACTGACTAGATACTAGTAAATGAAGGCATTGAATGCGTGTAGCCTAGTTTGAACTTTGTCATTTTAAATTCTAGTATTGTTCTCAAGTGAGTGACAATTGTCTTTATTGAGAATACAGTTTCTTTAAACCTATATAATTTGGACAATATGACTAGTACCCAAATTGACAGAAAGTCTTTATTTTGCCTAAAAAATCGTGTTTGTGAATCTTGACGGTGTACAATAAAGTAGGTGTAAAATTATACTTACCGATACACTCTTTTTCTTTTGTCCTTTTTATACCATAGCGAATTCATAAATTCAAAGATTCTGAAGCTTGGATATACTTGTTTTGCTCAGTTTTAAAACAAATACTAATTAGGTTTGCGTTTGGTCGAAACTCGCCTGATGTGAAGCGAAGATACGGCCTTGGGTAGAAAACACTTGCCCACAGATGAAATTTATCCCCTCGAACCATGAAGAGAATCAGATTATAATGATCGGAGAACAGAAAAACCGACAGGGAAGTCCACAGACTGGCGGTTCGTACAATAAATATAAAAGCGCTATGCTTGGTGCTTCAGGCTTTAAAGACAATAATTAAGCGTTCGTAAATAAGATGATTAATATGATTTATCCAGAAACGAATGGAGGAACATGCAAGAGGCATATGTCCAGCAGTAGACGCAAATGTGCTGAGAAGAAGAAGAAGGAGAAATAAGAAGTAGAGAAACTGAATAATCTATCAAATAACCACGCCAACAGCGTCGTTTAAAATAAATTACAACAATAGTACGTCATTTTGTAAATTTAATAAAGGCCACACAAACATTTAGTTGCAATAACGATGGGTAAGGGCAGTAGAATGATGATAAACGAGGCACAGTTGAAATAGTTTCACTTTCCCTCTCCATTGTCCCTCTGAGGAATGTACACCCTTTCAAATAACTCTTCCATTCTTTCACCGTTGAGACAAAACCCACGCTGCACACTGTCGTCGCCAAAAGACTTATTACAATTAACAACTACATTATCAACTTTATTACCACGCATTATAGCTGAAATTTCGCTCTCGTAACTCTGGTTCTGATTACGTGCAACTTTCGGGAATTGTTGATTCTGTTCTTGCATACCGCAGGCTACTTGGAATATTGACTCAAGCGCGAGTTGATCCTGCATCCTTCTCTGTATGGCGGTTGCCTGAACGTTGGCTACTATGTCTTTGTATTTCTTCTCAAGTTTCTCCAGGGAAGCATTCAGTTCAGCTTGGCTTTCAACTGTTATTTCACTAACAACTTGAGCCCTCTGCTTCACTAACTGCAGCTGTAACGAACATTCTGTCAAGTGTTGCTCTCTTTGTAACTGTGCCAGCTTAGCTTCATAAATCTTAGCGCACTTAATTTTCGACTTTTCCACCTTATTAAGACGTTTTTCTAATTGTTGAGTCTTTAACCTCAAGCTGTCGGCTGAGAAATCCGCGCTGGATCTTTCCATAAATTTATTAACCATTGAATTAAGATTGTTCTTTTGTTCTTCAATTTTAATGTTTAAACATGCTATTTCTGCATCTTTTATCTCCAAAAGCTTATCTTTCTCCTCAATCATTCCATCTTTTACTTTAATAAAATCTTTTTCTTTTAATGCAGCAGTTTCTTGTAATTTGTTGATAGTATCTTCATAAGTTGCCCGTAATTCTTCTATTTTCTTATCATAAAATTCTTTAGTCTCTTCTCTAGCTGCAGTCCGGACCTTAATTAATTCCATCTTGTGTTTTGCATTAATTTCTTCAATTTCATTTTTCTTCAAGTCACCAGCATGATCTAATTGATCTTGGAGCGAATTAATTGTCTGAATCATAATATTTCTGGAATCTTGTACTTCTTGGAGTTGGCATTTTATAGACTTCAACGTGATACTGCTTTCATCACTTCGTATATAGGCACTTGTAGCATTATCAACTTTTGTGATACACTCATAAATTAACTCTTCCTTTTTCTGATTTTGTGAGTCATCTCTTAAAGCCTCGAGCTCTTTCTGAAGCAGTATATTTTGAATTTTAATTTCCCTTAGTTTCTTGACAAGATTATTTGCTCTACATTCAAGTTGTGCCCCGTTTTCTTTAAAATTTTGCATCAGTTCAGGACATGTATTGCAAAACACACTTTGATTGCAAGACGGCAGGATTTGTTCTTTCATCATTGGCCTAGAAGTAAAATCGCTGCTAGTCATACTTTCTGTAATTTTATCAAGTCCTTGTGATGATAATCCTAAGTAGCCTGTTTCGGAAGCGGTTAATTTCTTGTTATCAAAAATTACTTTCATGCAGGGTTCATCAGAGTCGACGACGAGATATTCCACTTCGGTTGAGGACTCTCCACCAACATCATCTGACAGAGGTTGCAAAACTTCAGGGGGGCGATTCAAGAATGGCAAATCTAGAACACCTCGAGCAAGTTGGTAACAAAGCACAAATAGGTATTTATTCCTCAAAGCTTTTTCACCATCTTTGCAGTCCGAGAGTCTCTGAATCCAGGCGTTGCAGATCTTAATCACATTGTTTTCAACTAGCTGTTCTAAGTAAGGCCTTAACAGTTGCAAGTACCTTTTAAACTCTACGTCTAGATCTGGAATATCACAGTCGTCCATTATAGTTATATATTGTTTGTTTGCATCAAAAATTTTATATTTTGATTTTCCGAAATGACAAAATTAAACGTCATTATCTTCCAATGACAATTAATGTATTATTTTTTAATTCACATGTGAATTCGAACTCATGGAATAAATTAGGTCGTAGGACTCGAAATCCAAAGGAGATTTTATCAAATAAAACCTTACTGTCACGTGTGGTTTCAGGCGAAAAGTTTATAGGCACAAAAGAGATTATACTCCCGGTATGGAGCTATACGGTCGCATCCTAACCAATGTGATAGTCACGTCTACAGACGACACTTTCGGCCACATCACAACCAAAGCGATCGTCTCACGAATAGGTACGGTCCTGTCACAGTTATTTTATCATCGACCTCTCGACATCGACCTTATTGTAAAGAGAATAAATATCACTATAATTTTGACGGATTACGACAACAACTCAAAACTAACCTTTTTTAACACTAAAAATTGTCAGAAGTGTAAAACTGTAAAAGGACTGACACGATCTTAGCGTTCACAATATATATCACAGATTTAGCCGGAAATTCGGAAGTTACCCTCTATCAGCGAACCCAAATGCTTAAGTGGTCGCGACGACGCAGGATGTGACCGATCGCTTTGATTAGGATGCGGTTTTCGGTTTTTAACACAAATGACTGACAGCATAATTATGAACGCAACGATTGCTTAGGTTAGGACACGGACTACCGCTAGGGTTGCTTTTTCCTTAATAAAACATGTAAGTAAGTTATAACTGTTATTTACTTATTCGTACATAATGTAATAGTAGTAGTACGCGTAAAAAAAATCCACCATAACATTATTATTTAACTACGAGCCCCATAACATATTAATATCTACGAAAGTGAAATTTCTTTTCTCTATTTTCCCTCGGGCAAGAGAACCTTTTATAATTCATATAAGAAGCTTTGCGACCATATGCGAGATTTAAATAACCTAAGCCGACTTAGGCGATGGGGTGTTATATTTTCTAAGTTCATTTAACTTTACTGTGAATAAGAGATTCTATGTGCTTATTTTTAAGCGCATTTTCTATTGGATGAACATGTGATTTTATCGGAGGCTTTGACTTTATTATTCCCTTTTTTCAGTTTGTCTTTTTTAAAGACAAGTCGGGTTTTGAGTACATTAAAAATCGGCCAAGTGCGAGTCGGACTCGCGCACGAAGGGTTCCGTACACATTAGACAAAACGGCAAAAAAATCACGTTTGTTGTATGGGAGCCCTCTTAAATATTAATTTTATTCTGTTTTTAGCTTATTTGTTGTTATAGCGGCAACAGAAATACATCATCTGTGAAAATTTCAAATGTCTAGCTGTCACGGTTCATGAGATACAGCCTGGTGACAGACAGACGGACAGACGGACAGACGGACAGACGGACAGACGGACAGACGAACAGACGGACAGACGGACAGACGGACAGACGGACAGACGGATAGACGGACAGACGGACAGACGGACAGATGGACAGACGGACAGACAGCGAAGTCTTAGTAATAGGGTTCCGTTTTTACCCTTTGGGTACGGAACCCTAAAAAGAAGTTTGAATAGCAGGGCGCGGTGATGACAGGTGGAGCAAAGCTGTGACCGAGGGCGAGTGGCGTCTAAGGAATAGAAAAGATATGTTAGTCACCCGGTGGCGAGATGGGCAGACGTCATTGTTGCCATAGTTGGATGAGGCTGTCACAGGAACATTTTTTTATAGGGCTAAGCCCGCTACACTATTCCCAAACCACTGTAACTAACTCCTAAAAGCCAGAATCAACAGTGGTAATCACCAGAAAAGCGCCGAGACAATGAAGCTCGACGAAGTCCCAAAGAAATAATTTATCTATCTTGGATCCCGCAACGAAAGTAATCAGAAAAGTAAATATAGCGGAGAAGTAGGAAATGTAGGCATATCCCAGCTGTGGGTAAATTCACACTAATGATAATGTATTTATTTTTATTTTTAATAGAAGTACAACTTATATTTATTTATCTGTTACTGGAATGAGAAGTGTAAACATGTTCTTTTTTCAAATTGCTAATATTATAACGAGACGACACAGTTTACTAGCACAGAAGTCAGTAACTTATACGATTTTATGAGGCTTATAACATGTTTTATGCCATTTACTTAAGGGTATCAAACGTTGCACTGTAGAAAAAGCTTTTATAACTTTTTTTTTAAATAATAACAAGACCGATTCATTAAAAACCAATACAAATTGGTATTTAATCAAAACCAGTCCTAAATCCCCTAACACCGTATTTAGTTTCCATCTTCAAGTAATTAAAACTGTTCTAAACTCCAAACTACCAGTACTAAGCACCTTGGAGTCATCAAAATGGTCTTAAATCCCCAATCAGTTATTTAGTGGCAGTTACCGTGCTATCCAAAACTTGGGTACTATCTGGCACTCAAGTGCCCGTCTTTGAGAAGGTAGGTATAATATGCTACGTCATTAATCCGATGCAGTTTTACTGTTGATGCGATCGAAGTAGTGATAATATTTAGCTGTTTTGTTATAGTCTGATATACAGACATCTTCGGGTCTAAAATGGCCGCTTTAACAGATCCTACGCAGAATCTTAGCATGAATCACGTTAAAACATTTAAATTCTTAAAATGGACTTTATGTCAATCACAATAAAGTCCATTTTAACAATTTTAAATTTTTAACGTGATTCACAAAACGCTTCTGCTAAAGCGGCCATTTTAGACCCCCAGGTCAAAATATCTGTAAGTAGGTTAGGTGGTCCCGTGTATAATACTAATAGGTGCATAGGTACCTAAAAGCATAATTAGAAACACTGTGTGACACTACACGGCTACCAAGTGGAATAATCTGCCTATAGCGTCCCTACAGTCGGACCACAAGACTCCTCTGCGTGAGAGGGAATAGGCTGTTTCCAGCACGCGGGCATCATGTCGGGTTTCCATATTGGTGTCGATTCTGTTGTGCACAAACTAAACTTAATTTAGGCTATTGCTATCTTTTTCCCTCTAATAAAACGAGAAAGAGACGGACGTAATTTAGAGTTGTCAAATTTAGTTGGGACTAATATTTCTATACAAATGAAGGGTGCACGTAAAAACATGTCGACTAAAAACACGGTGAAGCGCAAGGCAGAAACTAGTTTGACATCTCTAACTTAGTTCACAGCTATAGCCGTCCTTTTCTCGCACTGCCTTATAGTAAAAGATAGCAATAGCCTAAATTAAGTTTAGTTTGTGCACAACAAAATCGACACCTTTGTCTTCTAAATTTTCGTAAGTACTAGGACATGCCGGTTTCCTTCACAGTTTCGAGAGCAGAGGTGATGAAATAAACACAAAGTAATCACTTAAGTTAGACGCCAACACATCAACCTACCTGAAACTGTTAAATTTTCCCAATCAACTTTGAACTTAATAGTGGAGCTCGACGTGGCTAAATAATAACAGCCGCTCGGGTCGATCGTTAGGTTATACCGTGCTTGCCTAGATTGGTCTGTAGATAGGTGACCTCCCATTACATACCGAGTTTCCTCCGTGCCTCAGAAAGCACGTTAAGCCGTTGGTCTCGGCTGTCGTTTGTAGATCTTTGACAGTTGTTAGGTAGTCAGAGGCATAAAAAGTCTAACAACCAGTCTTACCAAGGGGTATCGTATTACCCAGTACTAACTGGGTTATGGACGTCAGATAGGCCGTCGCTCCATGTAAAATACTGGTATTCAGCTGCATCCGGTAAAACTGGAAGCCGACCACAATAGTTGGGAAAAGGCTGGGCAGATGATGAACTGTGAACCTAATGTTTAGCAAGAAAGTTGAAAAAAATCGGAGCAGTCTTTGGGGACTGCCGATAGAAGTGAAAACAAAAAGTACACAGGCCCCACCCCAGTCATATCAATGGTCATGCCCCGCGCATGCCTATGTGGTGCTACGCCGTAGCGGATGCTACGAGTGCTACGAAGGGCTACGAAGCGTGACCGCACGTTACGTTACGTAACAGTGAGTTCAATGTTTTTCCTTCACCCAAAAAGTGCTCAACGCGCCTAATGAAGTTTTCACTTCAAAAATCTGTTAAGATTTAATAAACTTAAAGAAACTTAAGATTATAGTAGCATGATGTGCTGTCTATACTATACCAAATTGGCGAGAAAGTAACAAAAAAATTTCGTTTCTAAAATTTTTTCGCAAGCCTCAAAATACAGATCAGGTGCTAAGGTTCGTATCATCTATTATTCCTCGACATCTATTCGAGAATACAAAGAAAACATCAACACTACAAAGAAAAGAATATATTCTCGAACTTGTACGAATTTCTTCGGAGTATTTACGCATATTCGAAGTCGTTTATTTGAATCTTTTCGCCAGACGCAGTGTGTTCGAACATCAATCGTCGGTTTGTCTGTCATGTCACGTCCTCAGAAACTGCGAGGGTGTCAAGATGTTTGTCGCCGTGAAAGACATGCTTTGTAACGAGCGAGTGTTTATATACTAGTTGTGTAACAAGAGTTTGCTTGGTGTGGAATTATTTTTAAAATAGATTTTAGGTTTTCTACACAAACTTGAACTCTGACATTCAAGTAGATAAAGAGGTAGTCTCTTTTAGACAGATTTTTCTTCCAGATTACTAGGAAAATGTGAGACGAAAAATCTTAATTAAACAAAAACCAGATGAAACAATAAATGATTTACAAAACAACGTTACCTGAACTTTTCAAAAGGTCGGATAGATCAAAATCGTGAAGCAACTGAAAAATAATAAGATAATAGAATAATTCAGTATAGGTAGGCATTTAGCTATACTTTTACAACTTGGTAAAATGCTACTTCGCTCACAAGTAGTTCACTTACTTTTTGACAAACAATCAGATATTTATTTTACGGAACACAATAGAGTTTTTTCTGCGTATTTTGTCTGTACCCACCCCATGTTACGTAATGAAGTGTGCAAAACCCTATTGTTTTCATTTCACAGTTAATTAACTAGTCCTGTTTGTAATTGAAGCGTTTTTCTAGCCTATTGTCTAGGTGTGTTTTAGGCTACGAAAAACGATTGGAGTTTCTTGAAAAAGTACAGGCTGGCACATGATTGTATATAATAATTAATAGATTTTCGCTCGTAAATCCTTACCTACTTAAGATTGTGCATTTTTATGGTCGTCACCGTCGCAAAAAGTAATGGACCTAGCAAGTTGAAATTTATACCCGACTAGCTGACGTCCCGCGGTTTCACCCGCGTAGTTCCCGTTCCCGTAGGAGTACGGGAATAAAATATAGCCTATAGCACTTACGAATAATGTAGCTTTCTACCAGTGAAACAATTTTTAAAATTGGTTCATTACTTCCGGAGATTACCCCCTACATACAAACTTACAAACATACAAACAAATGTTACGTCTTTATAATATTAGTATAGATACTGAGATCTATAGTCCCTATAAGGTGTATAAAAATCAAGGTCCTGAGTCAACACTATAAAAAGATATGGGCAAAATTAAATTTTCGCGATAACTTTTATGTACTAAAATTTACCTTAATTTTCATTTTTTTTTATTTTTCTGAATTTTCCCTTTACTTGTTAATGAAAACAGCAGAACATTAATTTGACCACGACATTATCAAATTTCAGAATCACCTCTCTTAACATGAGTCTGTCATTGATTGACCGATTCAATAAATGGTCAAAGAGCTTACTCTAATGTACACGCTTAACACACCAATTGGAGATGTTGTTATCAGGGACAGGAAGATCTTGGACTTAATCCCTTAATTGCTTACCACAACCTTTCGCAAGAAATGGGCTGCGTTTTCCTTATGAGAAACGTGTCACAAGCTAACCATAAGCTTTTACACTGACAGCGTTAAATACTTGGTTCATCTTTCAACTCCAGAGATCTCCTGAAAATATGTATGAAAATAATTATGCCGTTAAAATATTCAAGTGCTTTAAGCCCCAACAATTGGTATTTCGGAAATTAAAAGGAAGAAATAATATCTATGTGGGTCAGAGCCCATTCGTCCCCTAAAATTCGTCTCCCAGCATAAAAGTTGTGGATTCGGCCCCTATATAGGTGCCCATTGGTCTCCTGGTAGGGGACCAATTAATATTTAAACAAAAAATATTATTTTTAAGGTACCCATTCGTCCCCTCTAATATATATACAATATAAGTTAAAGATTCGGCACCTGTTCAGGTGCCTATTGGTCCCCTGAGATAAAATTAGCTATATTTTACATAAGAAACGGTTAATTTAATAAATCATAACAGATCATTGAAAAAAGAGCTATGATCAATGATAATCCGTCATGATAATAATATAACCTGACGATAGGCTTACGATGTAATATTGTCTCTCGTCTCACGAATGGCTTGTTAAAAAAACGGGTTACAAAATAGATAAGGTGTTTTGTTTGTATGTTATGGCTGCCTCGGTGACATATTGGTTCTTGAAAGTGACTGCGAATACGAGACTGTTCAATGTGTCTTTGGTCTTTTATTAAATGAAGTTCGCCTAACAAAATAAACAAGAATCGAATTATCTCATTTGAATCCTGGAATATGATTAGTATTATTATTGATGGTAATTCACTTTATGGTGGAATACTACAGTCATATTTTGACTAAAAAGTCAAAACTAAATTATTTACTCCTAAATATGTATAGCAAAGCAATTTTTTTTTCCGTAATTATAATTTTATCATATTAGTGGATGTTATTATGTTCTTGTATTCTAAGTGTTTCGTTTTAGCTCAATGTGGTGTCGTTGTCACCCTTTTAATGTACAAAAATAATGAACGTTCTAACATTAATTCTGTTTTCGTAATAAGATTAGTTTTATACTGAAATAATGTTGATTTGTTTAATCTTCAATAATTATTGTGATTTTAGTCATTTTTTGTTATTGTAGTTATAGTTTGTTAGATTTAACTTATTATGATTTTGCATGTAGTTGGTAAATATACAAAAAATACGGTGATTATAGCCAATTTTTATGTAGGTACTTCTAGTTATAATTTATTAGATGTAATTTATTACGATTTTGCATGTAGTTGGTTAATATACAAAAAAAAATATGTTGATTTATCTAGTCTTCAATCATTACTGTGATTTTAGTATTTTTTTGTACTGTTATAATTTTTTAGATTTAAGTTATTATGATTTTGCATGTATGTAGTTGGTAAATATACAAAAAAATAAGAAGTGATTATTTACTGTTGATATGTGTTCTGACTGACTATATATGTGTTGTGACTATTTTTTTGCATATTTTATATTTAATGTTGATTTATATGATGGTCAATCAAGGCTGATTTTTGTAAAAGAGTTGTATTTTGTTAGTTTCTAGGACATTGTGATTTTGCATGTGTATTTGTAGTTAGTAAAAATGTTGGTTTTACATAGTTGATAAAGACTGATTTTACTTTTTATATTACTTTTATACAAAGTTATTGTGATATTGCATTATTTTGTAGATCTCTTTGACTGTATTGACTGTACAAAGTACTAACAATTAATTGTTATTTTTGTTAGATTGGTATTGATATTTGGTTATTTGTTTGTACACTAGATGTAAATTAATCTAAAATTGAGTTATTACTGGGATTTTATTTAAATAGTTACACAGTTTTATTTTACTGCATAAAGATATTATAGTTATCATATATTTTGCTAAATATTTACAAATGTACAAGAAACCAAAAGTTGATTAATTATTTTGAAGACTGACTTAATGCCTAGAGCCTAGAGGCATTTTATTAAACTTAATCTTATTTGAAATAAACATGATATCTACCGAATTACTATATTTTTTATTTTACCCTTTTCTGCGCGACTGTACCAGGACTACCAAGCTGCAGTATACACTAATACATGCACTTATATTAGAAGAATGAATAAAAATAAATATTCTTCAGGGGACGAATGGGCACCTCAAAAGTTCCAGGGGACGAGTGGGCACAGGGTGCGAATCTTAGGGGACGAATGGGCTCTGACCCATGTAGATTAGACATGTCACCAGTTAGGTAAAGTCAGGATAATTTGTAAACCAAATTGACTCCCTACGTTAATTTTCCGTATTAATCCATTTCGTGCAACTGTAAAAGAAAATATGACAGTTGCGATAAATGTTATTACTAGTCAGTAGGTGGTAAGTTGGTAGTCAAGTTACTCAACAAAGAATTTCTTTGACTTTACACCGACATTTCCACACATCTAAAACTTTCTCCAACGACCAAACACTACCCTCTTACTTAGTACCCCATTAGCCCAGTAACTAAGGCCAATGTTTGCAATCACTTCGTAACGTACAGTGCAGATGCCATTAGGACTAATTCGCCTATACAACGCTCATTGTTCTCCGAGTAATCCTTAGTCTAAATACCACCTCACACAACTAAAACTAGACTTTATATCAAAGCTCCAAGGTTGATTGTACATTGGTGGTTGTGCTCTATATGGTACTGATCACGCCACCCGTTTAGTATCCTAATTGGAGTGAGAGATAGGTGTAACGGAACGTGTAATGCTAGCAATGTGTTTAGGATAAGTGACGACATCACGTGTGCAGGTTACGTCCCGTTTTACGTGAGGATTACGGATAATCAGCTGATTATGGACTTGTATGGTGTGACGGGAATTGGGGGTACAAAGTACCTCACTTTGGGTAAGAATGAGCCAGGTTTCCGAAGCTGGGGTTCTTGACTTAATTAGTTATGAAAAAGGTCCAAGTATAGCTACTTGGCCTTATGGCCTTGTTAACATTGGTTTGCCTTTAGGCCTGAATTACTACTACGCTGATGTCGGTCGCGTACGTCAGCGACAAAAACAATAGCAACATACGCGCCGCTGACGTCAGCGTCGCAGTATGGTGCTATATAGAACACTAGCGGACGTCACGCGGTTTCACCCGCGTAGTTCCCGTTCCCGTGAGAGAACGGAGATAGAATATAGCCTATGTTACTCAGGGTGAATGTAGCTTTCTAATGCTGAAACAATTTTTAAAATCGGTGCAGTAGTTTTTGAGTTTATTCATTACAAATATACACACAAAAATACAAATCTTTCCTCTTTAGGTATAATATTAGTGTATACTCGTACGCGCGACCGACTTATGCGACCGACGTCAGCGTAGCAGAAATTCAGTCTTAAGGATTCATCAGCATGATGTACAGGATAGGTATAAACCTATCCTAGCGGTCGCTCGCGAATATGAAGACCATAAGGTATTCATATTCACTGCGACCGCTTCATATAAAAATAATGAAAAATAGTTGAAGGAATGAAGCTAGAAAACCCTCATAGACCTGATTGCACCTCAAATAACTTTGGAGATAACACAGATAGAAGATAAGATAGATTCTGGGTTAAGCTCGCCGTTGTACATAAGCTATATATTTTAATTTGTGTGTATACTTTTTTTAATTTTGTGTGCAATAAAGAATAAGAATAAGAATAAGAATAGAACTGATTTATATAATTATTTTTATCGCTCAACGCGTACACAATTTAGCGATTCCTTGTGCGAGCGGGCTGTAAACACTTACCGTAATTAAAAATTGTTATACAATGGTGTCGATTCTGTTGTGCACAAACTAAACTTAATTTAGGCTATTGCTATCTTTTTCTCTATAATAAAACGAGAAAGAGACGGACGTAATTTAGAGCTGTCAAATTTAGTTCGAACTAATATTTCTATACAAATGAAAGGTGCACGTAAAAACATTGCAACTAAAAACACGGTGAAGTGCAAGGCATAAACCAGTTTGTCATCTCTAACTTAGTTCATAGCTATAGCCGTCCTTTTCTCGCACTGCCTTTTAGTAAAAGATAGCAATAACCTAAATTAAGTTTAGTTTGTGCACAACAGAATCGACACCAATATCACGTTTGTACTTTTGTTTTGTTAATTATTGTAATTGGTGTTTACCGTTTTAATTAACTAATACATAAATAAATAAATCACAACAAATTATTCATCAAAAGATAAAAGAAAGGGTGTAGGTTAGGTAGGTGCTAAAACACCAGCTTCCCCAATAATTTCGTCACCCATTAAAAACCTTAATAAATCAATCATTTAAAAATACCACCTCGCCATATTGAAACCCTTCAATCTGTCGACAAATAGGGCTGGCAGTCCACTTTAATCTCCGAAATCCCGGCGTAGGTACCAGGATCCCGGGAACTGGGCTAATTGAACGTCTCCTTTATCGAGCTATTGTGAACGTAATTGGAAATGTCAAAGCGGGAATAAGGAGCAATATGAGGCTTATTCCTTGTTTAGTTATTACAGTAGACTAGGGAAGACAAGAATGTGATTATAAAACGTAAATAAGCAAGCAGTTTTTGCAAATAACTAAGGTTTGTTTTTAAGTGTAACGTTATTCGTTTACTTGGGACTTGTCTGGAATTTATTTGAGTTTCTTGTCACGGGAACTTATTAGTCCGAAGTTCTGTGTTGCTTTACCTTGTAGAAGTCAGCCATGGGACTAGTACTGTACCTTTTGGGGAGTAGGTACCGTATAGTTTTACTTTGTTGTTGTTTCCTAAGTGTTGGAGGTGAAAGTTATTTTTCATCAAGGCTTTATCCCATCATGAAACTGTTAATCTTACTAGTGGAACTAGTGATTAGAAAAAATCAACACTAGTTACATTATTTTCAGATTCTTTTAAAATGGAACTAGTGATATAAAAAACAACACTAGTTCCATCATGGAACTGTTAATGGTACTAGTGACTATGAAGGGAATCATCCTCCTGATTTACCTCCAACTAGGTATTTAGGGCAATTAGATAAATACTTGTTTAAAAGAAATTACAAACATATTTATTTTCAGAACAGAGGTGGTTCTGTGGCAACGTCCGCCACTCAAGAGTTAGGTTCAGATCCAGGTAATTTTTGTAGGTACCTAAATTAGAAACACGATACAAAAAAAATTAAGACCATTCCCTAACGCTTCGTCCATATATTCGGATCTATATGTCTCTCTCACTCGCACTCATCTGCAGACGTGCGAGAGAGATACGGACTAAATATACGGACGAAGCGTTAGGGAGTAGGGCCTTGTGATATCTGCTAACCCACACTGGGTCCACGTAGTGGATTACGGCACGGCGCACTTCCTTCCATAGAAAGAAGGCCTGTGTCCCAGTAGTGGGTGTTTTGAGTCCATCATGTAGCATAATCACGCTAATGTAATGTTGGGATCATAATACGCTGATTTAAATAGATCGCTTTTAACGATAAGACCGCCCGTTGTGTCACCCCTTTTTTTTTTTTTTTTTTTTTTTTCGGATGGGAAATCATCAAATAACCCCTCCCGCTCTGGGCGGAGCAGGAGGGAGTGTCAGACTTTTACTGACTAAAACCCATCCATGTTCCTTCATCGCCCTTTGTGTTCCGGGGCCACGGTATCTCTTTCGAATAGTCCCGCAACCCCGGCAGGCATCGGTCCTTACGGACCCCTTCCTTTTTGCTGACTCTCTTTGAGGCGCGCGTGGAACACGAACGCGCCGTCGACACGGCCTGTCGTCATGTCATGAGACGGACGGACGGCGAGCTAGCCCATAGCTCACCGTCCACAGGCCCGCGCCTACGGTGGCCGGGGGCTACGTGGTGGTGGCCCCCGACGCCCGGGGCGTCTCCCGCGGCGGCCGGGACGTTGAGAGGTTCTCTCCCTCTCACGTTCCGCCACCTCCTTCTCTAGCATTACTGCTTCGCAGAAGGAGGTGACGGCGTCCCATTCCGTCTCGCTCCGGACCATGGCTTGCACCAGGGCTGGACGCGAGAGGTCGCCGCCGCCGATCGCCGCTTCGAGGACACGGCGGTGCTCCGCCCACGCGGGGCACACCTCCACCGTGTGTTCCACCGTGTCCTCCGGTCGATCCTCACAATGGAAGCACCCGGGCGTTTCCTCCCGCCCGATTCGGTGCAGGAACCTCCCGAACACTCCGTGTCCGGTGAGGACCTGCGTCAGGCGGAAGGTGAGGACGCCGTGGCGTCTCTCAAGCCACTCCTCAAAGAGGGGACTTATCGCCACTATCGTGGCGTGCCCTGCACAGTGTTGCGACAGTCGCTCTCTCCATGTCGCCATGAGATCCCGCCGGAAGTCTGTCCGCTGAGCGACAATTTGACGCTGCAGCGGAGTTTCCCCCCGGCTTAGCGCCTCCGCGCGCCATTCATGCAGGCGCGCGAGGACTATCGCCTCCAGATCCCATGGCGGCAATCCGGCAAGGAGGCTCGCCGCCTCGCGGGCAATCGTGCGGTAGCCCCGGGCCAGCCTTACGGCTACTACCTTTTGGGGCGCGTTCAGGTAGTGGGCGGCACGCCACCTCAAAGAACGCGCCCACACCGGGGCCCCGTAAAGGGCCATGGACCGCACGACTCCCGCGTAGAGCCTCCGGCAGGAGGCGTTCGGCCCCCCCAGGTTGGGCAGGAGCCGCCTGAAGGCAGCCCCAGTCCGTTCCAGTTTGGGGGCCAAACGTCGGAAGTGCTCCACGAAGTTCCACCGGCTGTCGAGGACGAGTCCTAGGTACTTCAAAGTCGACTCGACACCGATGGATACCCCTCCTACCGTGAGTAAGGATCCCGGAGGTGGCGCATTCCGAGGCCCATGAAAGCACATGGCGTCGGACTTGTGCAATGCCACCTCGAGACCCAGTTGCCGGATCCTCTCAACGACTGTCGCAACCCCGCGTGTCATCACTTCGGCCGCCGCCTCGTGCGACCTCCCCTGGGCCAGCACCAGCGTGTCGTCAGCGTAGCAAACTACGCTGACACCACTAGGGAGGTCGGCGCGCAGCACCCAGTCGTAACCGATGTTCCACAAGGACGGCCCTAGGACCGATCCCTGCGGAACACCGCACGACATCTCTCGCCGGTTCCATTCTCCGCTGCGACCGGGGTAGATGACGGCTCTGTCCGTCAGATAGTCCCCGACCACTCGACGGAGGTAGGTCGGCACCCGGTGATACCGGAAGGCCTCCCTAATGCAGCTCCAGGGCATGGAGTTGAAGGCGTTGGCGATGTCGAGAGTCACCGCCAAGACAACCCCACCCCTGGACACCGCATCCCCCGTCGTGAGGGCTCTCACGCGCATGATGGCATCCACCGTAGAGCGCCCCTTGCGGAAACCAAACTGGTTTTCCGCAAGGTCCGGCCCAGTCCCCGCAAGGTGCTCGGCGAGGCGGTTTGCAATGACTCTTTCAACGAGCTTGCCCACCTCGTCGAGCAGCACCACGGGCCGGTATGCGGACGGAGAGTCCGCAGGGCGCCCCGGCTTCCGGATGAAGACCAGCTTCCCCGTCTTCCAACGAAGCGGGAACTGGTCTCTCTCCGTGCATGCGCTTAGGAGCCCCTCCAGTCGGGGCCCGAGAGCCTCCAAGGCCAGGACCCAGGCTTTGCCAGGCAAGCCGTCGGGTCCCGGGGCGGTATTTTTGGCACTGAGCCTGCGTACCGCCACTCTCAGGTCTACCCCAGTCACCTCCGGAGTGTCGTCGTCGTCGTCCTGATGATCCGCTTCCAGCACCGCATGCGGCGGAGCCATAGGCGGGGGTGGGTGTTCCCCTCGCGAAGGGAACAGAGTGCTCACCACGTCCTCCACGAGCTCAGGCCGGAGACTCTGCGTCAGTGGGGGCGCCCAGGGGCGGAGTTTGTCCCGCACCAACTTGTAAGGGCGCCCCCACGGATCTCTGTCGAGAGTCCCCAGCAACTCCTCGCGGGCCTGATCCCTGGCCCGCAGGACCGCTTCGCGGAGGGCGGTCTTCGCCGCTCTGTACCCCTCATAGAGCTCCGCCTCAATGGCTGCCGCATCCGGTGGGCGGATGCGGAGCCTGCGATGCCTGGCGTACAGGTGTCGTGCAGCCACGCACGCCTTGCGCAGAGATGTCAGCTCACGCGACCACCAGTACACCTGACGCCGGGCGCTTCTTGGCCGAACACGGGGCATTGCCACGTCGCAGATGTCAGACATGGCCTCCTGGAACCACCCTGCCTCATTGTTAACGTCGGCAGACCTGTCCGGTGATGTCACCCAGGCCTGCACGATCGAGGCTTCCAGGAGGAGCTCCCGGTCCAGCTGCTTCAGCGCCCAGCGCGGACCACTCGGGGCCTGTTGGACCGGCGCGCTTGAGTTCTGGGTGGAGACGTCGAACCGGATGTACCGGTGGTCGGAATAGGTCTCCACCCCCTCCATGACACGCCAGTCAACGACACGCGGCGACAGAGCGGGGCTAGCGAACGAAATGTCCACCACCGACTCGCCCCGCATCCGCACACACGTGGGGACAGAACCCCGATTTAGGACAACCAGGCCCTTCTCCAGGGCCCAGTCTTCCACCATGCTTCGCCGCACGTCTGTGCAACGAGAACCCCAAGCCAAGTTCTTGGCATTGAAGTCCCCGAGGACAACCACGGGGAGGGAATGGTTCCCAACGACGACACTCAACTCTGCGAGAGAGTTGTGGAACTCGGCGAGAGTTCGGCTCGGGGAGAAGTAGACTCCCACCACTACGATCTCTTCAAACCGGGCTGCTACGCACCCCCGACCCCTCCTGACACCTTCAAGGGTCGGGGTACCGGCGGCGGCCGACGACACTATGGTCACTGAGCCGCTAAGGTCCGCCACCCAGTCTTCCCTGGGCAGGACAAAATACGGCTCAGCGACCACAGCGATGTTAATCGACCACTGCGCCATGCTCTGGAGCAACAGATCCTGAGCGCAGGCGCAGTGGTTGATATTCGCTTGGAGGAAGCGTAATGGCGCCGTTATTGGTATTCCATTACCGCTTCCTCCACTCGGGCCCCCTGTGAGGTCCCGTCTACGGGCACAATTGTCGCGGCGGCGGTGGCGGCGACAGTGGCAGCGGCTGCGGTTGCGGCTGCGGCTGTGGCGACGGTGGTGGTGGTGGCGGTGGAGGGCCCTCCCCTGCCTCTGGCCTTGGTCTTGGTGGGTGCAGCGCAGGCCTTGCTCCCAGCCCGGTGATCAGCTGGCTTGCCGGCCGCCGCACATGCGGCACAGTGCGGCATGTCGCAGCAAATCGCGGATGTGTGACCGGGCTTACTGCATCGGAAGCAGAGGTCGCTGCGGTCGACCTCCGAGGCGCATTGCACCGACACATGGTGTCCCACATGGCATCGGTAGCACCTCAGAGGTCTGGGTTCCAGCAACTTCACCTGCGCTGAAACCCAGCCCACCAGTAGCCTACGGCCCTCCACAATAGTCTTGGCCGCCGTCACAGGGCAGCTCACCGTGACGGTTCGCATGCCCGTGGAGTCCGGGCGAAGGGTGCCTGCCCTGACCTGATCGGCAGGGCACCCTCCGGACCTGGCGACGGCGGCCACCACCTCCTCCGCGGTCACCGTGTCGTCCAGACCCAGGATGCGCAGGTCTGCGCATCTGACGGGCCTGGACACTCGGGCCTCGTCCGCGTTTAGGGACGCTCTGAGCTTTTCAGCCAGAGCGTCAGCGGACGAGCCACTAGTTTTCCCGGGGATCTCCAGCAACCGAGCTCCCGTCGCGGTGACTTTAAGCCGGAGGCCCCCGGTGATCCCGAGCTCCCCCAGATCCACCGTCTCCTTTGCCTTGGCTAGGAGATCGCGGTAAGACACGCCCCTTTTTTCCGCGTCCGGCTGTAGTGTGATCACTACAGCCGCGGTCTTCGGGGCGCGGAGCCTAGCCGCGATCTTTCGCGCCCTGTGCTGGCGCTGCCGCTCCGCATTTCGGGCCTTTTTGGCCGCCTTCCTCCCCTTCTTCTTCTCCCCGACCACTTGCCATCCGGCTTCAGCCGCAGGTGTCGGGGGCTGGGGGGGCGGTGGTGGCCGCGGCAGCTGGCCTGCCGCAGGCACTGGCCCACTCGCCGCTGGCCCTGGCGCCGGCACAGTCACCGCCTGTGCAGCTGCCTTGCCCTTCCTCCTCTTGGGCGCCTTCTTTACCGGCGCCGGTTTTGCCAGAGCCGGCTTTTCGGGGGTGGCCGCCATAGCCCTGCCGGAGGGCTGGCTCGCCGGCCCCGGTCCAGGTGCGGGTGCCACAGTCGCAGCGGCAGCCGCGTATGACACCGTGCTCGGGCCCGCGGCTGCCCTGTTTGCACCCAGGGGGGGGCGCAGGACCCTTCCCTCCAGGACGGAGAACCGCTGTTCGAAGGCAGCCAGCTCCTTCCGTACCAGATTCAGGATCTGGTTCTCCGCCGGTTCGGGCTGGGTAGGCCGCTGGGTCTGGCCCCCAGTTTGAGAGCCGCGCCCCCGCAGGCTGGCCAGGTCCGCTTGGAGCTTGGCATTCTCCTGTTGGAGAAGCTCCGTGGCGGCCGTCAGGCGGGCCACCTCCTCCCGCAGTTTGGCCACATCTCCCTCTGACGAAGGAGGAGGAGGAGGAGGAGGCCCCGCAAAGTTGGCCTCCGCTGCCGCCAAGATGGAGGTGGAAGCCGCGGGTATGGCCTTAACTTTCGACGACGTCTTCACTTTATAGGCCACTCCCCTTATCGCGGCTTCCACCGCCTTTGCGAACCTGGCCTTACGCTCTGCATCGGAGCCGCCAGGTGCACCTGCCTCTTCGCCAGACCCTCGAGCAGATGTGCCCGGTTGGCGCCCTTCTTCGGCGAGACTCACCGACCTCTCGGGGGCAGATATCCCCCTCCCCCTGCCTCTGATCCCACCACGCTTGTTCGTGGGAATCTTTCTGGCCGAGGCCTCCTCTTCTCCGGATGACGACCTCCGGTCACCATCCCGCCTGGGTCGCTTGCGGAAGAACTTACTGTTCTCCGCGGGCGTCCCGGCCCTCACGCGCCGGGAGCTCTCTGAGCCTCCCGCGCTCACGTCACTGGATGCGATGTCGGACTCCGACGCCGCATCCCTCCTCTCCTCTCCTTTGCCGTTGCCGGCGGTGTTGCCGATGTACCCAACACCGTTGTGTCACCCCTTGTAAAATGTTGTACATTTGTATCTGTAATTTTTATGGTGTACATAATAGAGAGTATTCTATTCTATTCTATTATCTTACACTTACTATTATTTACGAAAAATTGTGAGGATAGATGAATGCTTGTTTACTCTTTCACGCAAAAAATACTAAACAAATTTAGTAAAATTTGGCACATAGATGGCTTAAAACCTGGGTTAAGCACTGTTTAAGACTTTCACGGTTTTTCACTACACTCAAAGTACTTACGGGATAATATCCGTGGTTTTCTTTATTAATGAACAGTATTCCCGCGATCATGATGCTTGCAACAGCGTCGAAATATCGGGAGCTCATTAATAAAGAAAACCACGGATATTATCCCGTAAGTACTTTGAGTGTAACCTAGGCTATGATGAACATCAGAGCAGAAGCCGCGGGCATAAGCTAGTGCTACATATAAAAAAAACATTGATGAAAAAAAACAAGATTGAATTACCGCTACATTCAATCAACAGCTTTCAAAAGCTCAGGCATCAAAAAATGTAGCCAATCATAGAAAAATCGTTGTCACTGAAACGGTCAATGAAAAGTCCTCGGACTCGTCACGTAATAGCAGAGGAAATAGTCGAGAGGTAATTGAAAGGAACCATCGAAGGTATTCCGAGAATGTCTGCCAGTCCCGGAAGCTTCCATTATGATAGTTGACACTTCCACGGGGCTGGCTAAGGTGCCTCGTGCAGTATTTATGTTCAAGGAAAATACTTGCGCGGAAAGTGATACTTTATCAGAAATGCAGTGTTGTGGTGTAATATGTTGTCACTAACCGACTTCAGAGCAGAGCAGAGGAGAGCAGTGGTGGCCCAGTGGTGGCAGACTTACGAACAGTAAGTCGGGTTCGAACCCAGACAGGCGCATTACTTTGTGTAATTTATTTCATCACCACTGCTCTCAAAACGGTAAAGGAAAACATAGTGAGGAAAATAGCATGAGAAGCAAAAAATTCGAAGACATGTGACATCTACCAATCCGCACTGGGCCCGCGTGGTGGATTATAGCTCATTCCCTCTCATAGAGAGGAGGCCTGTGTCCCAGCAGTGGGAACATTAACAGGCTGATAATGATGAACCGGCTTGAAAAAGGAGGAGATTCTCAATTCGATTTGTATATATTTTTTGAGAATAAAACCTTCTTGGAGAAAAATAATGATGAATGCCATAAAGATGTGAGAAGAATTTGTATTTCTGGGATCTTTAGGCCCGGACTCCACCAAAACGGAGACGAGCGGAGGTGTGCGAGGCGGGGAGGAGAGGAGATGCGCACCGTTCACCACAAACCGCTTACAGCGCACCGCTCACCGTACACCGCTCACTGCACGCCGCTCACAGTAGGTACATCGCTCACCTCAAGCCCTCTGACGTCTCTTGTCGTCTCCGCTGTGCGCTTGGTCGCCGAGTGCAGAGGCTGGGCTAAACAATTACGAGACATCTCTCTGCTCAACCGTTTCCACTAAACCTAAGCGAAGACGAGAAGTGTGAAAAACGAAATTCTATTGCACTCGGGGCCGGACTCCACCGAAGCAAGACGAGTGGAGATTAGATCATCATAGTATCTCTCCTGGAAAAAAAAACAAAAAGGGGAAATGGAATGAAATGGCCGTCAAAAGGAAAATAAAAAGTTCATACGTAGTGAGAAATAAAAAGATTTATTGAGCAAATCCAATAATTTCGTAATAACCTATGTTCAGTGCCTTACTAAAACTCACTGGTCATACGAGGCAGAAATCTTCCTAGTGACTGTGACATACCAAACAATGTCACAAAATCGTCCAACAAGCGTGACAATTGTCACATCACATCACAGGTCCACCCCAACAGTTTCCAAGAGTCCACTCTGAAACTACTTGAGCGATCATACCCCCCTTTAATTCGTTACGTACAAAGGTGAGAGGAATTCCACGTGACATACTGGCACTCACTCCACGCGTGACAGGAATTCTCCAGCTGTCTGGAATTTGCAGCTACTGCTAGTGAAGCTGCCAAAAGGCAGGTTGTGGACGTGCTAATTAATGTTCAAAGGGATGTTGGTACAGTTAGCGAGACAGGATGTGACGTGACCTGTGTAGGTACATGAATCTAGATGTTACTGTAATTATTATTAGGGTTACCATTTAGAAATTACCAGAACATTACCCACACTTAGTTACAATGGTATGGTAGGCATGGTATTGACATTGTTGTATTTAATTTTGTTTTGATTAAAGAGAATATTTTTATCATTGAACTAGTTGATACTTGCAAATTTCGCAATAGAATATTTATTTTTAAGTTGATTGTTTGTTGATTATGGACTGATTTGATATTAGCTAACTTACCTAATATGTAGTTTTACTACTCATATTCCATCTAATTTTAAAAAAATCCGGACAAATTAAAGGGCCAGACAAAGTCTGGACAATCCGGACGGATGGTAACCCTAGCTGTAATGAACAGATCAGAAATCTGTAAGCTTAAAAGTTTTGGAACAAAATTAAAGTCCTTAAAAACTTGATGATTCATAACCTTTTTGCATTATAAAATCAAAAGCTAATCGTCACTATTTCTGTTTTACAATACCTACTACTTTGATCAGCCTTGAAGCCTGCTTATTCAGATATTAAAAAACTGAATGAAAGATCCTCAAAAGAGTACTGTTATTACTTCTTAATCAACTCCCAGTTAATTTTCCGGTAATTTTGCCGCCTTTAATACAACTTATTAACAACGCCCATTCGATTTCATATTCCATTGCGTATTTCCAATAACCTTTTTGATGACTTTCGTTAATGAAGCCATAGTCAGTGTTCAATGGACCGTGCGTAACAACTTTGTCCTTCTTCCTTTAGTGAACAGCCGATGTAATGTGTTTGGCCGTTAATAAAAAATAACTGGTCATTCGGTGCATTACCTACGCATAAAACTTTATATTTTTGTGGGTTTATTTACTAGAATAATGGTATGGTATGAGATTAGGTGAACAGCTATTGGTTAACGTTTGACTATACTGAACTTTAAGGACACCTATGATATAGTTATATGCTTGACTCTTTTACTTCAGCCTTTTTTACCCGACTACGTCGAAGCCGAATGGGAGGGTTATGATTTTAGACTATGTATGTACGTATGTTTGTATTTAAATATGTTCCTCCGTAGCGCCTAAACTATCCATCCGATTTTTATGAATAAGGTGTCAATCGATTTATTATTATTGCCCGGGTTTAATAGATATTATGGTTTTTATTAATTATTATAATTCTTTTTATTATGATTTTTGGTTAATTAAATTCCTCAACTATTCGGCTTGTAACTGTATTTTTTATTTAGTTATAACTCTTGTAGTTGGCGATCGTCAAGTGTTTATAACTAAGGTGTCAAATAACATACGAACATTCGCGAACATTTTGCGAATGTTAAGGCCTCATTCACGAAGTCAGCGGCGGCGGCGCGGCGGCGGCGGCGGCGCGGGCGTGGAACGGGCAGCGGGCGCGGTGGCGCTGCCTGTAGTGTCACAGTTTTACAATTCATACAGTTGGGAAACGCCTTTGATGTTGAAGGATGCCGCCACGCGTGTAGGTACTTAGGCTCTGAGTCGCAAGCGTGTAAGGGTTGTCAAAAAATAATAATAAAAGAAATGTGATTTTGTAATCATTTATTTACATTATTAATTCAATATTAATTTACAAGACATACTTATATACTATTTTAAACACTATTTAAAACTAAATATTTACAAAACAAAAAAAGACGTGGATTGGACCCAAGTTTATGGTATATTACTTTAATATAGTTGTACTTTAAGTACTTTAAGGTTTTTTATATTTTTACTATACCTACGGTATGGTACTCATTATTATCTCCTAAACGCGTGGACCGATTTACATGATTCAAACGGATAAAATGGTTTTAGACCTAGACCTTTCATTTGGTACCAAAATCGTCAAGATATCTCAACAAACAAAAAATCACATTTTCAAATTGCTCTCGTAGCTATCGAACATGTACGTAACAATTCTTTTGATATACCTACGTTCACAATTAGCGCAGTAGAGTTGGCCGGCAGAGCTATAGGTGTAGGTATAGGAGGGCTAAGGCATAAGGTCTGTCTTTACGTACCTACTTGGCGTTTTAGTACTAGATATACGACGGGTAGGTATTACTAATTTAAACGAAAATAGTAATAGTAGGTACTAGATGGTTATTTGGTTAGGTAGCTAATTCGAATTTATAGGAAGATAAACTTACCTCTCGTCACGGGGAAATCTATGAAATTTTATATTTTTATCCTTATTGGTGCTCGTCGAGGCACACCCGTATACGCAACAAGTGTACACCATTATATTCAAGTTTTATAACGATTATTAATAGTATTAACAACGATTTACACAGACGCGTCAGCCCTAAACGTCCAAGTCTATGAACTGCGCGAGATCGTAGCCCGCGTACCGCGTCGCCCAACCCCCCGCAAGATCCCCGCCGTTGCTCCACGGAAGTACATTCGTTGCGCAACTGTATGGATTGTAAAACTGTGGTAGTGTTCACGAAGTCAGCGGGCAGATCGCGTGGTGCTAGAGCGGCGTAGTGTTGTGTTACGAGAAATTAATATCTTTATTCGCGAACGAAATATCTGAACAGCGCCGACAACATCTTTTTGATTTTAATTCCTTCCTAAAGTTGGATTTATTGTGGGCAAAAGAAGATATAAATTCCTACAACCAAGCAAAAAAACGAGTTTCATTGGAGTTACGAAGAACAGAGACAAAATCCCGATTGATTCTTTGACTATACCAGAATGAGTACAGAAACATTTGATTATTTTCTTAAAGGTCTCAAAGTGCGATTTAGAATATGTCATTACAATTTTTTTACAAATCCAAAATCATTCATATTAATTCACGTCGTCAGCGGGCATTTTGAAATTTTGGTCGATAATTTATTCTGCACAATAATAATTTATACTGGTATTCAGCTGCATCCGGTAAAACTGGAAGCCGACCCCAACATAGTTGGGAAAAGGCTAGGCAGATGATGATGATGATGAATTTATTCTGCACAACACTACGTCAATGCAGTCTCGAGGGCACCGCTCGTTTGCCGCTCGCCACTCGTACGCGCCGCTCGACGCCCGCTGCCTGCGCCGCCGCCGGCGCCGCGCCGCTGACTTCGTGAACAGCTCCATTTAAATGTATGCATTGGAACGCCCCGCGCCAGCGCCGCTCCCGCGCCGCCGCCGCCGCCGCGCCGCCACCGCTTAGTTCGTGAATGAGGCCTCACGTATTGTCGAATTAAGGACACATGGTTTGCACTGGTAAGTGTCTAAAATAAACTTGAAGCATGTATGATTACCTATTATTAATAATATTTTTGTAATGAACTTAATATATCTGTTCTGAAGTTTTCCAAAGTGCTCAAGATGGTTTCAATGAGGTTTGTCAATGGCTTAAACATAATGTTTTGACATTAAACTTATCAAAAACGAAATACGTTGCTTTTGCGCCCAGGAGAAATCTTCTTCCACCTCCAAATCTTAGTATCATGGCTCACACTTGTTCTTTGTCCAATATCTCATGCCTTTGTTCACCTCTTCAAAATACGGAGGTCATTAGATATCTTGGAGTGTATATCGATCAAACACTAACCTTTAAGCCTCACATCGACATTCTTGTTACTCGGATTCGTAAGCTGATCTACATTTTTAAGACATTAAGACATGTTGCTGATCTTAGGACTACCAAAATGGTCTACTCAGCACTCTGTCAGTCAATAGTAAATTATTGCATTACCTCTTGGGGAGGAGCAGGCAAAGTTTACCTTCTGGAGGTTGAAAGAGCACAAAGAGCTGTTCTCAAGGTAGGAGCTGGACTTCCTTTTCGATACCCAACGGGTGACCTTTATAAACGTTGGGATGTTCTCACAGTCAGGCAGAGCTTCATACTTTCCATAGTTTACAAAAAACATATACAATTAGAATATGACCCGAATCTTAACAAAGATAAGCGTAAGAAAGGTAATGTCTGCCCTACAAAGTATTTTCGCACTATTCTCTCCCAAAGATTTTTCTGTTTTCTCGGAGGATATTTGTATAACAAAATCAACACAACACTTTCAATTTACCCGCTACGGAGACCAGTATGTAAGTTAGCTGTCTGTAAATGGTTAAAAAATCTAGACTATCATACAACTGAAAGTCTATTGATTCCAATCCGCTAAACAGCTATCTACTACACAAACACACACTATTTCATACACATAAATCACACATACAGTTAAGTATGTCCCACTAGAGTAATTATATTTTTTCTTATTTTTAATTTTTAAATTATTCTGTACGTATCTAAGTTAAATCGTCACGCATTAGTTGTAAAGTATTAATCTAAATTAGTTTTATACCTTTAAGTCTTGGGGGCCTGGTGACCCGTAACACAGGTATTGTATACCTATTTCAGGCACCAGTCTCTCACAAATGTTTACCATGTATTGTTAGATTAAATAATTCATGTTCACTGTAACGTTTGTGATGACAAAATAAATATATTATAATTATTATTATCTGTACTAACTCTTACCAGTGACTTCGCTCGCGTTATCATCGGTAATTATCTCTCGGGCAGTGTAACTTCCCATTAGTGAAAGACTTTTCGAAATCGAATCAGTAGTTCCGAAGATCACTCCAGACATCCAAACCTTTACCTTTTGTAAGTAGGTGGTAAGTGTAAATATTATCAATTGAGAACAAGAGTTTGAATAGACTTTGGGGTACTCCTGAAACGCCTACACAGACATACATGACCACACGATGATGTAGAGAAGCGTTAATTACGATTTGTAATTTAGGTACCTCTATTTATCTTTCATTAGCTCATTAGGGAGGACAAACACAGACGTCCTTTAATCAAAAATGTTTGTTTTTTTATTAACGCGGCCTTTGAGTTGCTATTCGAATTATTTCGGCCAATTCCAAGTATTTGATTCGTTCGATCAACGACATGGACGTTTGTGTACAATTTATAAGACTTTTTGCCCAAAAAATAAATAATAAGGCCAAAGAAATCTACATCTACACTGTTAATATTATAAAGAGGAAAGATTTGTATTTTTGTGTGTGTGTGTGTGTGTGTGTGTATGTTTGTAATGAATAAACTCAAAAACTACTGCACTGAAATCAAAAATTCTTTCACCATTAGAAAGCTACATTCACCCTGAGTAACATAGGCTATGTGTGGCTATATTTTATCCCTGTACTCCCACGGGTACGGGAACTACGCGGGTGAAACCGCGTGACGTCCGCTAGTAGCTCAGTGGTTAATATAATAAGGCTAAATAAAGAAAATGTTGTTGACAGATTCCTTAAGAAATCAGTTAACAACATTTTCTTTGTTTTTTGATAGACATAAAAGGTAGTTAACTGAAAGGTCTCGTGTGCCTTTACTATACCTGCTTCCATACCATTCCAACCGGTACATTGCTCCGCTTTGCTGTAAAAAATCATACGAGTAATAATACAAATACTGATAAACCTCCGAACATACAACGACCTAACTGATAAATTCTACGAACATAAAAAAAATATCACAGAGAAGGTGAAATCATGTTGGTTATTTTGGCCTCAGCAGAGTTTAATTTATTTGTTTGAATGATGTGAATAAATAAATGTTATCGAACGTCAGCAATATCGCTAAAACAAGAAATGCATTAATATCGATTCTCACACTCAAAGATAAGCTTTTTTTTAAAAAAAATAATATGAGAATTCCTCTTGTACATTTTTTTTTTTAACCAAATTTTTTTTTTTTTTTGGTTTATTTGAACTAAATATCCAAGCAAACGCCCACCTACTCGAGGCCTCAAAACCGCGACAGCTTATGAAATAGCCCAACATCCAACCCTATGAGTGTTGAGAGCTTTGATTGGTATTAAACGATAACCTTTGCGTCAGTTACAGGTATCATTCCGCGCACGATACGTTTGACATCATTTCCGGGCTGGAACATAATTCCGGTATCGAATCCCGATAATACGGGGTTTCGATATGAATATTAAAATCCCCATTTATATATTTCCGTAGTGTATTTCCAGCTACACAATATTTACTTATATACAGGGTGTAAAAGACCTCATCACGAAGCCGTCAACCAAGCATTCTGTACATCAAAATAAGTAACTTTACGCAAAAATTATTGCTGGGAAACGACTTTTTTTTTGGGGTGAAAAATCATGTTTTGTGGTAGAACTCAATGTAACGGACTCAAAACATTGTGCTGATGGATGGATTGAATAGTACGGGGGTCGTGGAGGTGTTTAAAGTAAAAATGTTACAACAAAAAGTTGTATTAAAAAAAAACTTGTCAAAAAGTTGGAACTTTGACCCCCAATATCTCCGGTTCCCAGGTATGGTGTAGAACAAAAAAATGATCGCAATGACGTGGAGAAAAAGTGCCTTTCGGCTTCGTTAAGAGGTGTTTTACACCCTTTATACTGAATTCAAAGCCCCAAAGTATTATGTGCCGCTAGTATATAAGACAGAAAAAGCGTTCAGTCCCGACATATTTATCTAACCGAAAAACCAATTTGCACTAGCCTGACCTTGAGAACCAATTCATCTATCAAAATCCATTGGCTGCCTCGTCGCTTCCTTCAGAAACTTGTGCTAAAAGTAACTAAGCTCTTACACAAAAGTTTTGTTGAACTTGTGTCAGTATTTAGGTACTAGGTAGCACAAACGAAACTAAAGGAGCAATCTTCATGAGATATCTTTTTTGAGACTACGGAAGGCTTTGTTAACTGAAAATGCAAATTCCGGCTCTTTGCCTATTATCTTTTGTACAAAATCTTGTGCAAAATGCAAGCAAGAAAACTTGTTAACTATGTTCGTTGCTAACAACTTTTCAGCAGGCGCTTTGTAGTTTTTTTTTAGGTTTTATGCCTGTTACGTGTTTATTGTTGAATACATTTTCATTTGCATATGAATAGTGTTTGTGTTTTATCTTTTAGCAATTTTTCTCTAGAAAGTGAGATGTTGGAAGTTTTGAAAGCACATCGTCTGACGTCGACATACCCCCAGTAGAAAAATAGTAACATGAGTTTGCCAGAATTTTGTTTTATAACATCACAAGTTCCACAACACATCATTTTTTACACATTGTTTTTTTGTTTATTTACTGTACTAAAGATAAATTTTACCTCAAACGGGTAAGTTTTATTCACTATTTATTTACTCAACCGCAAGACCGCATACCGCGAGTGTACGTGAGCTAGTACGTAGCTATTTATATGGACACAAGAACAAAGTGACTTCATCTTAATAGACGCTAAGTAAACGCAATAGACGTGCTCTTAGATATAATTTTACTTTTAGCAATTTAAGTTAGATTAAAATTTCTTTATTATATATTAGGCTAGACTGTAATATAAAAAAAAAACCGCAAGACGCTGAGTTACTTTATGGTCAAACTGCTTGAGCTGATCATGTAGGAAGTTCATTGTTTGTAGTTTATTCTAAAACAATCCGCACAGAGAACGCTCACAAAACATAGACTGGGTATATTACAAGAGCTAAGCCCAGTTAATTTCCTCCCTTCTGGAATTCCAACATTTCCAACTAGTCGCCCACTCCGCAATGCTCATAGTTTCTAACAATTCCTGCCAAACAAAACTCATTTTGGAAGCTACAGCCTGAAAATTTTCAACCGACGTAGGATTAATAGTAGAATTTAACACAATAGTGAGATTAATTGTATTCCCAGGTAGAGTGGAGCCGGCGTCGAACTGGCGACCTTCCAAAGTGAGGGTAATTTGTCAAACGTGCCTTCGCTCCGACTAATTATCAAGGTATCGGCGCCTGACATGAGAGCTTGTTAAGGTAGGTATTCGAAATTGGAACGAGTGGCGTATTGGCAGCTTTCCGTTGTCATTTATTTTTCAGAAATTGTTTTTTTTTTCAGGCCAGCAATATTGGTTAGTATCTTCTGCAGTTTTATTTATGGTCTAATATTGTACATAGATTGGTATATACGAGTAGATACACCAACTTACGCCATTTTCCTAAGAGGGCAGGCGAACGCCATGTGTTACGATCGTTACACACTCCTATTGTTTCGTCCACGTTCTTCACATCTGTTTGATGAAAATGGGGAGACACAGGCAAAGATAATCTAAGATGGCGCCACCGTAGCTGGTTTCAATCTGACCAATGAGGTTAAGCTATTCGAAATATAAAATGATATTACCACATTTTCAACCAATGACGATGTTGGGAACCAGCTATGCTAGCGCCATTAGTTCCACAGTTTCCTTCCCCATTATTTCAGAAACGTAAAACATTAGGCCTGTTATGTAATTCCTATTGAGTTAGGCAGGGATAATATTCTTTACAAAAGCTTAATTAACGCCTGACCTTTTATTCAACTTTCTTCTTTAAAATGTTCAAACGTAGCTTTGATTATTCTATGACAGAAGCCAATTCCAATACAAACACAGCAAAGGTAACTTTAATCGCACCCAATATCAACATAAACACCAATTTCCTTAAATGCAAACGAAGCTATAAAAGTAAGGACATAAGCTGCGGAAATCCCTTTATTTCCTCTCTACAGATTAGCACAGAACTTATCTTCATTCGCCTTTACTTTTTCTAAAAGAACGAACGCACCGTTTGTATTGGCGTTAACTGGAGCGAATCCAAATTAGCGTAAAGCCGAGCTTCCGAGCTTAAGGTACGTAAGGCTGGTTGCGCATTGGCAACGTGAGAGTCGCATAATGCGATTCGCAGTTCGCTCTTTAGTTTAATCCGAAAGAATATTGGCCAAGATCGATATATAGATAGGCTATATGCATGATTTTTTTTTATCACTCTAAACAAAGCGTATTATTATCAGTAATAGCAAAGTGAAATTATTTTTTTAATATCTATAAAAAATACTAAGCTAAAAGCATCTGAAACTGCTGATTAGACAGAGAGATCCGATACAGCGAATGACGTCATTCGCTGTATCGACGTACAAAATCCATACTAAATTCCGTTTATCTAGAAAGAGATAGAAACAAAAGTTTAAATGATTATAACTTTTGTGTCGTTGGCCCATTTAAGTCTTGTTTTCGCTTTTTGTCATTATTTTTATAGTATTTTAACATTCCGTATCAAAATAAAACTTTATGCATATTCCCTATTATGGTCCTGAAGCAAACTACACCGAAGAGTGTGCAGAACGGTCGATCATCCTCTTCATCATTCTATACCAATTCATTTGGGGTCAACGCAGCATTCTTCTTCTTCCATACTTCTCTATTTTTTTTCATCTCAGCAGTCGGAGTTCACACAGTCCATCCATCGTTTCTTTGTCTTTCTCTAAGTACTCTTAAGAACGGAACGGTCTATATAGCCTGTCGTAATGACTGTGTACCGCAAAAATCAGCCCTAAATACAAGTGAATATAGGGCTGATTCTTGCGGTACACAGTCATTCTTGCGGAACATGAATGAATATCGAAACCTTTTTAATCTCACTTCTTTGTCCATCTGTCACAAGTAAGAATTTGAATTTTGGCATTTAACTTTATACACACACACTATAAACGCACATAGATAATATATTGGTTTTAAACCAATATATTATCTATGTGCGCGCTGTCGAGACCTAAAGTTAAATGCCAAAATTCAAATACTTACACTTCATAGATCACGAGAAAGCCTTTGTGACAGATGGACAAAGACGTGAGATTAAGAAGGTTCCGATATTAATTTATGTTCGGAGCTTTATAAATGAAAACTGTTTAATTCTACACAAATTCAACGCACATTAACAAAACAAAGGATCTCGGTACTTTCACCAGGGTACGGTACTTGATAAGCTCAAAGAATAAAAAAAATCTGCTTCCTTATTTAATAAAAAAATAACAATTTTGAAAAGCCTGTGGGAGTTTTTGTGCTAATTGGTATATTTAATATCCCCTGGGTCCATTTCATTGAAAGGCCGATGTCTTGACCCCGAAGGATTGCTATGCTTATCTGGGGGCATGGTAGTGGCCCCGCCAAGACGAGTCAAGCGAAGCGCAAGGGCACTACCTTCCTTTACGAGCCAAGCTTTTACTCTACACGCCCTAACTCTACACGGTCTAAACGGCCAAGCCACATATTTTGACTATAAGGTGTAGAGTTTGTGAATTTAGACCTTATAGAGTATAGGGTATGTAGAGTAAAAGCTTGGCTCTACATGAGATCTGATAACTTTTTGACAGTGCGAGTCATATTATGGTCTCGTCTTGGCAACATTTTACATGAAAATGTTTTTGGTAGTAACTTGAATTATGGAAATAATACCAAAGTTTTTATGAAATCAAATGATACCTACTGTGACAGCTTAGATAATTAGCTTGCAAAGTTACCCCTGCAGTGACTACTAGAGCTTCCGTTCTTCTTCTTTGCGTGTCGATGGACTCAAATAATATCCGACGGTAGTATTTAGCCACTTGCACATTTCCTTTAAAAAAACCGGCCAAGTGCGAGTCGGACTCGCGCACGAAGGGTTCCGTACCATTATTATCAAAAAAGGGTAAAAAAATCACGTTTGTTGTATGGGAGCCCCCCTTAAATATTAATTTTATTCTGTTTTTAGTATTTGTTGTTATAGCGGCAACAGAAATACATCATCTGTAAAAAATTCAACTGTCTAGCTGTCACGGTTCATGAGATACAGCCTGGTGACAGACAGACGGACAGACGGACAGACAGACGGACAGACAGCGAAGTCTTAGTAATAGGGTTCCGTTTTTACCCTTTGGGTACGGAACCCTAAAAATAACAAGATATTAAGTTAAACAAATAAATAAATTAAATAAATATATTTTTGGCAACTTTAGCATCTGATATTGAAAAATTCTCCTCCGTCGGCACAAGTAAAGATAACAGATTCAACAACAAACAAACAGAAAACAGAACAACAGATTTGAAGATTTCTTATGAAATAAGCCCTTTGTGCTCTTCTATCTTAATGTAATGTCCTGTTAAGTATTTTGTGTGTACTTATATAAATAAATAAGTTATCAGGTGTGCACGTTCAAAATACAAACTAACACCACTCATCCACACATTTTGTTAATGAGAAAATGTCTGGCGGCACCGGACCTTGCTCTATAGTATTCCAATCGCAATAAAGTTTTGTAATAAATTGTGCGAGTGTGAATCAGTCCTTACGGTCCGCTACAAATGCTACAATTGGTAGAATAACGTCAAATTCTCAGCGACACTATCGCCGTTTGTCTGGGTCGGGTGGCTTTCGGGACCAGGACCGCGGTCCCGGATTCCCCTTAAAAATTTTTGAGTGGTATTTTGGGACCACAAGAAAACAAAAGTTAGAGTACAGTAAGCTGAAATAATATCGTGATCAACAATTACATGAATTTATTATTGAAGTGAAACTTCTCTAAAGACGGGCATTAGAAAAACAAAAAAAAAAATTTTCTCTACTTGTATCAAAATGTACTATTTTTCATCAACTCGTCCTACAAGCCCACGGCCCATTTGGAACGAGTTGACAAAAATCATAATAGATAATAATTTCGTTCTGCAACTCGTACCACGTTTCTTTTTGCGTGGAACTTTAAACTTTATCAACGTTAGGTCTAGTTAGGACGACAAGATTATAGCAATATTTTTTTAAGAATTTTTAATTCAAACAAATTGATAAGTTACCTTAGAAAAAGTACTAGGCTAACATAAATTAAAGAAGGTAATTTCATCTTCTACGAATTTTTTTGGTTTTTCCATCATGGGTGTCGTTCCATGATTTTTGGAGTCGCTGATAACGAAAATGAGGTCAAAATGAAATAATACTTTCTTGGATTCATGCACGCCTAGTACTTTTCGTAAGGTTACTAACTAGGCCTATAACTAGCATCTAGACAATGTTGTGATGATTAAATATTTTATAGGCAATAATTTTTCCACACTAACACTTTTACTACTGATTATACTTTTTTCATACGTGGGACGACAGTTGCAGAACGAAAATATTACTCATTTTGATTTTCATCAACTCGTCCTAAATGGGCCGGCGGCATGTGGGACCAGTTGATGAACGACTCAATACGAAATATGTTTGGTTGACCGTACTTTCCCAAGACATAACTTTGTTTTGTTTTCTTGTGGTCCCAAAATACCATTAAAAAATATTTAGGGGGAATCCGGGACCGTGGTCCTGGTCCCGAAAGCCCCCCGACCCGTTTGTCTGTTTATCTCGCTACTATTGGCTTTTATGTTACTTTGCTGATAAGCTTCGCATTACTACGCGAAATAACCATATAAGTAAAATGTTGTTGCTGGAAGTATTACTTAAACCCTAGGGGCGAGTGATAAAACGCCTTTTTCTTTTCAAATTCGGTTTGATTAAGAGAATACCGTATAATGTTAATAAAATATAAAATAGATATAGAGAAAATTTTGATCATCATCATCATCAGCCTATTAATGTTTCCACAGCTGGGACACAGGCCTCCTCTCTATGAGAGGGAATGGGCTATAATCCACCACGCGGGCCCAGTGCGTATTGGTAGATGTCGCATGTCTTCGAATTTTTTGGTTCTAGGACATGCCGGTTTCCTCAAGAAGTCAAGATGTTATCCTTCACCGTTTTGAGAGCAGTGGAGATGAAATAAATTACACACAGTAATGCGCCTGTCTGGGTTCGAACCCACGACTTACTGTTCGTAAGTCAGGGCCGCCACCACTGGGCCACCGCTGTTCTAAATTTTTGTTTACTGTAGCATAAATGCAAGGTTTAAGCGGACCTTTCACGAAAACACAGTAATACCACACGTAACTGTCAACCAAGCAGTACATCAAACTACAGTGCCCTTCAAAAGTAAGTTGAAATTATTTACTTTAGACGTTACGTTGCATTATCATCCGAAGTCCTAGTTTCAAATGTTTAAACTTAATAATTATAATAATTAGAATTTATTATGGTTCATAAAGTTTTGTAGTACATGAGGGATTTACAAAGTATGCATTTATAATAACATGTAGGTACAACAAATTGCTGGGTGAATCTAGCTAGATTGCTGAACAATCTGTACTTAAACGGTTAAGGTCGCCTAGAAGCCAATATTTGTTCAGAGTGTCAGTTGTTCAGAGTGATTTGTTCAGTGAGAGAGATTTGTATTTTGAGATTTGTTGAGAATTCATTCAAAAGACCTAAAAATGCCTACTAATTTGTAGAAATATCAAAATGACATTTGACAAAACATTGCATAAAAAAATATTACATTCCTTACCAACTTTAACTAACTTTTGGCGGCTGAAATTCATGTTTTGCAACTAAAAACTGCTCATCAAATTAAAAAAAAAAACTTTTGTGCTGGACATCCTAAGCAAAAAGTACTAAGCAAAGAATACTAACATACACACACCGTGCACACACCTATATAATTATACAAGTACGTATATACTTATAACTATTCTTGCAAATATTAATCTCATAACACTATGTGCTCGTAAATTCGCTATAAACGTGTGTCTAATTAGAATTTTACGGTTCAATCTGTGCGTCGTTAAGGATAATTGGTAGTACATCACTTTCTGCTGATATACGTTTTATTATAGAGCTGTTCTTCGTATGTTATTAATCTTGTTTATTGCAACGTTAGTATTAATTAGACATGCTTTGTTTTCGCTTATTTTTCCATTGGTGAGTTGTACGCGGATGGGAAATAATGAGTCTAAAAATGTACAAATAAAATTCAGCGCATAGACCAAGTCGAAACCAATGACAATTTTTTTTTTTGTTTCAGAATAATTTCTTAACCTATGCCATTACTAGCCTGAACCGCCGATACTGATAAATGCCAGTGAGTATTCTACATGGAGCAACTTATACAATTACTGGAGAAATCCTTTGGTCAGACTTTCCGGTTACTAAAAGACGAGTACCAAACGACTGCAAAGAAAAAGTTATCCAAAGACTACATGCATTTATTCATAGAGCAGCGGTGGCCCAGTGGTGGCGGCCCCTTTCGAACAGTTAGTCGTGGGTTCAAAACCAGACAGGCGCATTACTTTGTGTAATTTATTTCATCACCGCTGGTCTCAAAACGGTGAAGAAAAACATCGTGAGGAAACCGGCATGTCCTAGAACCAAAAAATTCGAAGACATACCCGCACTGGACCCACGTGGTGGATCCAGATTCCATTCCCTCTCATAGAGAGGAGGCCTGTTTCCCTGCAGTGGGAACATTAATAGGCTGATGATGATGACGACAAGCATTTATTTGATCGTGCTCAGGGCATTTAGAACTCTGATAAAGATGAAAAACCGACCAAGTGCGAGTCGGACTTGCCCATGAAGGGTTCCGTAGCAGCAAGTAACATAATATAAAAGTTCTTGTAGTTTGTTGTAACTTTGATCGATATTTATAACGTACTAGCTGACCCGCGCAACTTCGTCTGCGTCACATAATATAGCTTATAACATGTTATTTTGTGAATTCAATTACGAACAAAAACTTTTTAAAATCAATATTGCTTACCTCCCATAACATACGGCGTGATAATATGTAGCCTAAAGCCTTCCTTGGTTTACAAAGAACATTCTTGCTGAATTTCAATTCAATCTATCTAGTAGTTTTGGCGTGAAGCCGTACCATACACACAGACAAACAGAAAAAAAATCTAAAAAGTCACTTTTTGTCATCAGTTACGTTTTTCTAACAAAAGCCACTTATTTTTTCTCGAAAATTCTCAATGTACAGTTTTTCTTTCGTTACTGTAAAACTACTTACCTACTAGATCTCGTTCAAACCAATTTTCGGTGGAAGTTTACATGGTAATGTATACGTATGTACCTACATCATATATTTTTTTTAGTTTTAACATTCTCTTATTTTAGAAGTTACAGTACATTTTACCACTTTGGAAGTGTCTCGCGCAAACTATTCAGTTTAGAAAAAAAAAACTAAGAAACCTCAATATCATTTTTGAAGACCTATCCATAGATACATAAATGCGTATACACTTATGGGTTTGATGATAAAAGTTCTAAATATGGGGAACCCCCAAAATTTAATGTTTTTTTTCTATTTTTGTGTGAAAATCTTAATGCGGTTCACAGAATACATCTACTTACCAAGTTTCAACAGCACAGTTCTTATAGTTTCGGAAAAAAGTGGCTGTGACATACGGATGGACAGACAGACATGACGAATCCTTAAGGGTTCCGTTTTTTGCCATTTGGGTACGAAACCCTAAACATCAAAAATTGCTTGCATTATTGTAAACGAGAAGGTAAACAAGTACCTAATCAATCAATCAATTTTGTACCTTGAAAATTAACTTGACACGAACCTATTATGCAGCCCTAAGAAAACGCACTATCATTATTCCTTTTCCAACTAATTTCCATAATCAAGATAATCACAGGGTTCTCATAATTTCTCGTGGAAAGCAACACTCGCCTCTCCTCGCTCCTCAAATAACATAATTTTCTAAACGGTGCCTGGAATATTGAAACTAGTCGTGCAGTTGAGATGTTCATCATTATACTACAGTTACACTAAATTACTAACTGAACAACAATTTTATTAATATGGCCATGAAAACTGTCAATAACTTGGGAGGTTTCGTTGGGTCCAAATTCCATGAGCTTAAGTTACGTACGCTCAAGGAGCAAACATGTGGGTAATTTTCTAACAGATATTTCCTTTACCGCATTTACCTTGGCGCATGTCATCCTACTGTCATCTCCACTCAGTGTTGGCAATTACGGAGGCGGAAATACATTGCTACAGGTTTTTACACGATATAACGGCATTGACAGATTGATGGTAAACATTTGTGAAAATCTTTCCTGACATTGTACAGAAAATTCAAGGAGTGGACGACCACGCGCAAAAAGATCCAGTACAACTACATAAAAATGATTTTTTTGAGAAAAACTCTAGATCGTGAGTTATGGAAAGGTATACTATGTAAGCTAGGCAATAGGCATAGCTAGGCTATGTTAGGTAGGCTATGCTAAGGACTAAGGAGTAAAGAAAAAAGAATAGGCGAGACGACAAAAAAAAATCTAATTAGTCCGTCAGATAGATTTCCAAAAAATATTGGACACATATTTTTTCTTTTGTTACATAAACCAAAATTGACGAAGATATGACGCTTTTAAAATTCTCAATACGTCGCGCCTTGGTATAATTTTTAGCTAGTTCTGACGTCACGAGCCCCCACTCCCGAGTTTTGAAGCGTTTTATCTTTGTCAATATTCATTGATTTACAAAAACAAAAAAATACGTGTCCATTATTTTCCAATACTGTAACTGACGGACTAAATAGATTTGCAATTTTTTGATACTGTCGTCATGCCTATTCTGATGTCAAAATTTAAATAGGTTTATAGGCTAGGTATATGAAATTGAAATGGCAGTTATTTCGGTGTCACCTAGTGTAAATGAAAACAGACGGTAATATTACAGTAGTAATCCGACCGTGTTACTTGGTGTTTGTCATAGCGAGTAAGGAAGGAAATAGATACGTAACGTGGGTTTAATGCCATTTCAACATTGGGGCCGGCAGTCTGACAGAGATAACGACAAAATCGCTAACTTTTGATTGCTAATAACTCACGAAAAAATTCGGTTGCAATAATGCTGCTTGCGTGTACAGCAAGTTTCTACATCCAAGATGCGTTTCTCGCAAGCATCATCATTGCAACCGAATTTATTCAGCGATTGAAAATTAGCGATTCTGTCGTTATCTCTGTCGAGACGCCGGCCCTGGAAAGGCTACCGCTTGTAATCCCAGGGGATTCGATCGGCCTTAGCGCTAGGTAAGGTAACACCCTTTACGCGATGGCATTTATACTTGGACTGTGTGGGTAGAGGGACATTACCATGGATGGAACTATTTGTAAGTTAACCTACAAGGAAATGCCGAGGCTATTTATATTTTCTTTATAGAGTAAAAATATTACAACTATTTAAGGCTTTTGCTTTTTAACTTTTGGTCACACACAATTGTGTTCGATCCCCATGCAGGGTTTCCTTCAGGAATTTCTCAGAGCCCGGGGAGCGTATTTGTGCCCAATTAAAAGGATTAATGATAAGTATTTATTTTACAAATTGGTTAATATTGTTTGTACAAAAACTAGATGAATTTGGTGTTTCTTATCCGAGTACTGCAAAGAAGAAAACTGTAACAAACGCAAATACCACAGTTTGTATTCTATACGTCTATCTTGGGCAAATTACGTGAGGAATATGCAGATTAAGTGTTTGAGATGGTATTTGAGGAAAAACCCACACAGACTTAATTTTCTAATTGACCCCCTATTTTGTCGGACTAAAACAGAATTCGTAAAATGGAGGGGTTTCTGTCTAGACCTTCGATGCACGAAGGTGCAAGATCTCCTTAAAGCTATATGAAGTTGTAATAATTTCAATTTTGCTCGCTTAGTGGCCCAACAGACGGCACAGGCCTCTTAATAGTACTAACGTGAAACATTGTACGTCGTGTAGTCTATGCCCCGCGGTTATTGCACCCACCTGTTTCACAGCCACGATTGAAACATTTTCTATAATGGCACCCGCAAAGCTTAACGTTATTTCTGTTTGAAGATAGTATGCAGAAATACTGTAAAATTGAGTTGTTCGCGTTTATGTTGTGGCTTTATTTTTGTGGATTGCTCTTTATAATCTGTTAAATTTATGCTCGTGGCATGAATTAACCTTTTTAGTGAAAAAAAACTAAAAAAATGACGCGTAAAAGTGTTTGTAAAAACCTACAACATCATTTATCATTCATAGAATCATGATTTTTTGACGCCATTTTTTAAGTTTTTAGTTTAGGTTAGTTAGTTTAGTTTAATTTAATAGATTTGTAAATTGTAAATAATGTACCTATTTGTAAGTATTCAATAAATGTGTATTTTAATCATGTTACATAAATAACGCTCTGAAAACGGTGAAGGAAAACATCGTGAGGAAACCGGCATATCCTAGAACCAAAACTTCGAAGACATGTGACATCTACCAACCCGCACTGGGCCCGTGTCCCAGCAGTGGGGACGTTAATAGGCTGATGATGATGATGATGATGATGTTACTTAAATACAGATTACAGATAGATTCGAAAAGAAGCAACTAGGTAAAGGCTGTTTTCTGTAACTTACTTACGTATAACTGTTAGTTAATATGCCTACTCTCTAGCTATCGGTGTTTCTATACCTATCTACCTATCCTATCCGCGTCACCTACCTGTCACTTGATTCATAGAAAAATCAAAGAAAGCTTTTCTGTGACGTTTTGTTTCTAACCGTCAGTAAGCAAAATGACAAACAGACAGATATAACAACCTACCGATACCGGTCAGCAAGTTATTGAAAATGACCGTTTAGACAACTGCCAATCTGATTAATTATTCATTTGTTCTTAATAAGCTACCTACTTCACACCACGTAGTTTAAACAGCCAAAATATGGATGAACTAAAGGGTACTCCTCTGCCTAGTCTTTCGAAATTACAGGCGTGATGTTAAGGCCCTTCTAACCCTAAAATTAGCAACTCTATTTGTGGTGGTTCAAACTTCGTTTGAAATACTGTTAGAATAAAGTTCTAATCAGCTTGCACTACAAAGCGGTTGTTACGTCAGTCACTGCGGCCGAATAGTGCGAAATGAGTGGTTTTTTGTGATTTACAAAAAATCTATTTATTGGACTAAAAAAATAAAACACACAAGACCTGGCTTTATAATTAGTTCAGTTAGTATGCAAAGTGTCATGATCTAATTTGAAGTACTTTTTGAATACAAGCGGCTTATTGTTCGATTTGGAGGTAAATTTGGATTTTTTTCTATCTAGAAAAGTTTATGGAATCGTGTTTTCGTCACACATAGTACATAGCATTAATCCTCAACTATACCATATATTTATTTCAAAATTAATGCTGCAGTATTTTAGGTGTAGGTAACGGAGGATCATGCTAAGTCATTTGAGGCATTATGGGCCCCTAAGTCATGTTCTAAAAGACCTTTTCAAAACACATTCTCAGAATAACACGTCGTACTTGCATCTTTCATAGCACCTTATAGAAATACATGGAAACAGCCCCAGACTGAAAGGTTAATGTAATCGTTGACCCTTACAGCCCGTGGGAGCCACTTCCGGTATGCACCTGCGACACATTATAGGGCACTTCCGGGCAGACGCAGGGTAAAGCTCAGGTATATCCGGTGGGAAATATACTAGAAATATTCTTAGTCAGCTCTGCATTATTTATGTTCTGATTCATACAAGTTTTAGTATGTTTTCCTTTACAGGGATCTTTAAGTATTGCAGAACAGTTTTGAGTATGAATGTGGCTGGCTTTAAGAGTAAGACAAGAACAAAAAAATGATGGATGGACTGTGTGAAATTGGAAATTGATTATATGGCTAAAAAGGTGCTAATTTTATGCATTGTGCCCAACGTGTTATCGTGATCGTGTACCGAGAAGGGTTTCTACACAACACCTGATATCATTACACGAAATCGTCCTCGGCCCACATAATTTCCATGTCTTACGGAACAAATCCTGACCATTCGACAAATTATATAATTTTAAAGCTGCCGTCAATACTGTTGAAAGCTGTTCTGGAAATGAGAAACACTTTGAAAACGATTGGTCACGTTTCCAGGCCCTCAGATGATCAAACAAAGACCCACATCATAAGTTTTTAACGCAGCGAAATCTCTCGAGAACAGAAAAGTTGTTACGAGCCAATAACTAAAAAGAAAATCATAAGCTTTTTGTATTGTTCGTCGTTCTAAATAAGCTCCTTATAAGTAGGCCGACGATATAAATAAAAAAATCATTTTCTGTTATAATATAAGCTTGAGCTAGTGTTATTTACACAAAGGACCCGGTCACAACTTCGTGTGATGCGGCCTGCGACGCGAATTTTGTCAAGTGACACGCGCGCGTCTCTTGTTTTAGACCAAGATTCCATGAACGCCGGACTGAAACTTTTTCTGTGGAAGTACCTTCATCATCATCATCATTATATCAGCCTGGAATCACCCACTGTTGGGTATAGGCCTTCCCCCTTTTTCTGCCACAGTTCCCGGTTCTGTGCGCCCTTATCCAGGTGTTTCCCGCGACTTTGACGATGTTTTTTGGGAAGTACCTTACTAGAGGTTAAAACAATTAGATATTATGAAAAATCGGTAGTGGTGGCTTTGGCAGATATCAGATCACAAAGAGGTGCTAAATAGCTGCTACGTGGATCCTTCTATTTCCTTCGCGTGTTTTCAGTCGCATATCCCACGTCGTGTCGTACCGCAGCAAGTCTTATGGCGACTCGTGCCATGATCTAAGAAGTTGCTGTTAAGAAAACAAATGAAGGAAGTCCTTTAGGGACTTCCTTCATTTGTTTTCTTAACAGCCGCTATTTTTCTAGACGCGTGTTTAGCTCGTGGCCATAGCTTAATGTAACTAAACTTAATGCTTAGTTGTGCCAAATATGTATTTTTTTTTTCATACAATAGCAACTCGTACAGTAATTCCTGTTATTTCTTTTGTTACTTCAATGGCGGTCCACTTTCTAGTGCTTACCTATTCTTGAACTTAATGATGGCAACAAATGGCGAGGTCAGTCAGTGAATGTCAGGAGCGACGTTATTCTTTATTTCTACCTTTATATCTTCAGCGGGGACACTATTAGACCCTAACAATATAGTTTTGGGGATTACGTAGATGTGTGAAAAGGTAACGGCGGTAAAATTAAAAAATCACTTCGCATTATGTTTGACTATTGCAGCAATGGTGGTATTTTTGTCAATGATCTGATTGCGGATTGAGTCTTTCAGTACTCTTCTAATATAAAAGAGCTGTGTGCTCACAGGGTCTGAATAACTTTTGACCAACAACAACAACAGCCCATAACGTCCACTGCTGGACATAAGCCTCTCCCATGATGGGAGGAATTTGCCGTAATCTCCACGCTTGGCAGGCGGATTGGAGATCGCAGTGATGAAAGATTAACAGAAAACGCTGCTGCCCATTCTCAGGTCTACGGAGGCGCAAGGTGTTCTGCCTCAGACATTAGTCGCCTTATACGACACCCGTGAGTAATGGGTTGGTTCTATTCTACAGATACCACACGGCGTTTACGTAACTTACGCGTGCTGTACTTACTAACGCGTGGCGTAACTTTTGACCAACGAGCTAAAATAATTGCAATTCATTAATAACTTTAGTCAAAAGAACATTGTAAGCCTGTGCGAACATTTCAATAAGTAGCAGTATAGACATCTATATTTATTTAGACAAAATATATTTCTACCCATCTTAGTACTAAATGAAAGTTTAAACACGCGGCAAATAATTTTCAACTACGAAAGTCCATTCGACACGCAGACTGCCAAAACAGCTAATTCGCTAAGCTCCTTTATACCAACATTATCTTAGAAATATACAATCTTTTCGCTTGCTAATTATGTACTTCTATCGTCTTGACAATTATATTTAATTGTTTTAGGGTACTTTGGACCCTCTCGCGTCCTTTTGCGAGAATTTTAATTGGTACCTAAATGACGCCTCTTCACTGTAGTGCCCACTTGAGGTTATTTTGTTCAAGCTGAAAGTAACTTTTGATTATCTTCATTATGTCATCTAAAAGATAAATTATTGGTTTGTATTTTTGAGCTTCGAAAAGTATTCAAAGACATGACTCGGAAAAAGACCTAAAAACGTTTAGTATTTCTAAAGAAATTTGCAACAGGATTAACAAACTTCTGGCGTGTCAGTCTCCGGACTAGTCCACGCTAGATTTTTGACATAACCGTTATTCTGGCTATGCTCCAGGGAGTTGGGATTTTCATTTGATTGATGTCAATAGGGTCGCCCTCTTTTCCATGGAGCTTAAACTTAACTGGCAACCTGTGGGTCTTTATTTGTATAGATACACTTCTACCTTACTTTTCGGGGAAAGCAGAAGTGATTTTAAATTAGAGAAAATCCTTCTTCATCATTTTTAGTACGTCCAAATCGTCTTAGCTCCATGTAATTCTCAACCGTCATGGTGACAGACTCATAACGAGGGGGCGACCTTTTCGCGACATTTGCACAAGAAACTGGGCAGCTAGCCTTCAAGGCAGGGCTTGGAAACGTTATTTAAAATAACGTTTTTAAAACGTTTTGAACAGTTCTTTGTACGTCATTTTGTTCGGAACGAAAACGAAATGAGTACGTTATTTCCGCAGGGTAAAAACCGGTTTATTCCGCAGGACGCAGCCGCGCACGGTGTGCGGCGACAAGCATGAACTTGTTTATTTGGATCGGGTACCGCCTGGCGTAGAATGTTATATTTTGATTTCATTGCATCAGTCATTCCAATGGTATGTATTTCTAAGAGTAATTACGTGTTGTTATGTCCTCATTTTCAATAAAAAATGGTTGAGTGTCTGGTACACCGGTAATTGGATTCACATCTGAAATAAATTTCATATGATTAATATACCATTTTACCATTGTATCATCATCATCTACATAGTTACATGATGGTAAATTGCTTACTACCATAGTTTTATGCCTAAGGCATTAAGCCCACTTTGCACTCTTTTGTGTGCAAAAACCATTGAATAAATAAATAAAAACTTATAAAGCATAAATCATAAGCATAAATCGTATTACCCGGTACTAACTGAGTTGTGGAGGTCAGATAGGCAGTCGCTCCATGTAAAATACTGGTATTCAGCTGCATCCGGTAAAACTGGAAGCCGACCCCAACAAAGTTGGGAAAAGGCTAGGCAGATGATGATAGAGTGAATACTTTAATATCCATAATATTTGATCAAGGATCTACTAGACCAGGGGTTCCCAACCTTTTTTTGTCTACTGCCCACTTTAAGAATAAATTATTTTTTAACGCCCCCCTTTTTAAACATACTTAAAAACCGCTAAGTACTTATAACTGATTATTGAAACGCAAATTTATAGTATTCGGACAGAGTATCTTTTATTGAAAATAAAACAAACATAATCAATTCTTATATAAAAACTAATGTGAAGGTTGAATCTGATGCTGTTCAATAAGTTTCTAAGTCCCTACACAATGCCCCCTTTTTTTTCTGGGTCTCTTACCGCCCCCCTTTAGGCCTGCAGCGCCCACAAGGGGGCGTTATCGCCCACGTTGGGAAAGACTGTACTAGACCCTTAAAAAATGATTGAGCTTTATTGGTAGGAAGTACTTACTACTAGGTACTGATTAATAAAATCAGTTTAATTACCTCTTATAATACAGGTTAACCTAGCTTAAGAGGTAGAGTAATAATCTTGTACAGATTTTGCAACTTAAACTATAAATGTACCTATACGTATTTCCTTTCAAACTCTGTATGTTTTTGGATAAATAAAGATTTTATTATTATTATTATTAATTCTCACGGCAATAAAGTGAAGAGATTTCTGTATTCTGATTAATTGGTTGTAATATTAATTGGAAACAGTGTTTTGAGTGGACTCGGGCTTTTCTACTATTGAACAATTTATAGTTAGACGTATGTCATAATAAAATTACTACTTTATTTTTTTATAGTTATGCAATCACCTTTTGAGACGATATATCTATAGAGCTCTATGCTTGCCTTGGTTGCACTCTTCTATTGCAAGTATTTTAACAAAAGGCTCTAAGTGAATAAACATTGCCTTCGTTGCACTCTTCTGTTGCAAGTATTTTAACAAAAGGCCCTAAGTGAATAAACATTATGCCAGTGGCATTCCTTGATAGTACTTCCAGACAATTCAACACTAAATAATGGAGTTGATGAGCCTTTTTTATTTGCAGACACATCTATTAAATACTAACACTGCAACTGGATTTCAAATTATAAAATTAATTACTGAGAGATCTGAGGCTATCATTGCCTCAATCATAGAATCTATCAAAAGTATATAATTAATTTCATTATAGTTTGATAATATGAGCAAAATTTAGAAAACAAAGACATTGATTGTTCTTCCCTTATTAAAATATATCAAACCCTAATATTCGTAAGTTTGTCAGATTTCAAGTGAAAGGGGTATCTAAACTCCAGAATTAAACTCTCACTATACAACCGAAACAACAGCTCAAATTAGAGCTGGCATCAACGAAGTCAGACATAATGTTGATTACATGGTTATCAAAGTTATTTTATAAAATGTAATATATTTATTGTAAAGTATCCTTGAAGCTATAATATTGAAGCTTTAATATTCTTACAGAAGAAGGTCCAATGTAATTATCAGAAATCAACACTCAGAATTATTTGCATTTTAATCAGTTAACAAATTAATTATTGCAGCCAACTCTGAACATCTACCAAATTATAATAATTATTTGAAAGATTGCCACGAAGTAAAATTGGGAATCAAACGAGCTTACCTGTTAAGCGAAGTCTTGATTCTAATTTCATGAGTGGCAATCTGAAAAATAATTACCCACCCGCCACTATTATAATAGCTAACACTAACAGCCCCAAAGCTGCAATAATTAGTCTACCTAATTCAATTTTAACCTTTCAGGAAAACAGTGGATGCAGGTATTTGGAACTACTCTGTACATAAAACAGAGATTGTTCCAATGATAAGATCTCTAAAATACCTAAGTGACATTTCGTAACTTGACGTTGCGTCACAACGAGACAGCATACGAATGTTGAAATTCCTAAAAAATATTATTTTTTAATTCTCTAAAAATCGCGGTGAGTTAACGTAGATATTAGAAATACTACCAAGTTATAATAATTGTTTTTCAGATTGCCACTCATAAAATTAGAATCAAGACTTCGCTTAACAAAATCAAAATCAAAGCATTTATTTCAAGTAAGCCAGTTACAGGCACTTTTGAATTGTCGAAACAAATATGAAAATTAAATGTAGCTACAGTCCCAGTCACAAGACTTAAAAACTGTGAAAGTACTGTAGTTGCCCATTCCCTAGCGTAGATCTCTATGGAGAAGAACGGGCAAGAAACTCCATGGACACTCTTTTAAATCAGAATATTTTTACAAAATCTTGGTTACATCATTCATGTTGAGATGGTACATTATGTGAGAACAATGTAGCAAGATGTGCACGTTAAAGGTGTTCATAGTAAAAACAAAACAAAAACAATTCAAAAATAAAATGATTAAATTCAAATAAGCCGTGGCAACCAAGAGCTGACCAGTCCCAACTAAAAGCGCTCGTTCACGAACATGACGCATGTATCAGCACCATTCAACTCAACCATTTTGAAGGGAACTAAATGATCCGACACACGCGTCACCATCAGCGAGACATTTGAGTGAGCATGACAAATCTCCTAACCGCCACGGCACATTCAAGTCAAGGAAAAACGAAGGTTTCCAGCGACTGATAGCATTCTAGTACATAGCACTCACACAATATGCGATATGCGGCTGTATAATAATAAAGATATTGAATTTATACAATACAAAGACAGTTGTACAATCTTCAGCAGCTCCAACAATACAATTAGTGCTGTCCATTAATGCGCCCCTGTCCTTGTGGAGCAGGACCGGCATTGAGCCAAGCATTTTTATCAGCCATATAATCGTCCAATTTGTAATATGCTTGCTTACAAAGTGTGCGTTTAATACATGTTTTAAATTTTGTTTCATTCAGTTCAAGAATGTTTTGTGGAATTTTATTATAGCATCTCAAACAGTACCCCATTAAAAGATGAGTCTACTTTAGCGAGTCTGAAGCCTGGCTAAACTAATTGGTCCCTATTTCTAGTACTGTAATTGTGTCTGTCACCTCTTTTACCAAAAAGATGTAGATTTTTTCTTACGTGCATTATATTTTCGTAGATGTATTGACCATGTACAGTCATGATGTTTATTTCCTTAAACAGTTCCCTCAGAGAATCGCGCCTACAAAGATTGTATATGGCTCTGATGGCTCTTTTTTGCAGAATAAATATAGACTCAATGTCAGCAGCCCGTCCCCATAACAAAATGCCATAAGACATTATACTATGAAAGTAACTAAAATAGACCAATCTAGCAGTATCTAAATCAGTAAATTGGCGGATTTTTCTAATAGCATATGCTGCCGAACTTAGCCGCCCCGCCAGAGATGTTAAATGAGAACCCCATTGTAGCCTTGAATCAAGCGTAATCCCCAGGAAAACCGTTTTATCTACGAATTCAAGTTTCTCTTTATTCAGTACTATATCACAATCGCTACTTTTAACATTCGGTAAAGCAAATCTTATGCATTTCGTTTTTTTTTTCATTTAGTACTAAATTATTTGCTGTGAACCAATTATGGACTTGAAGTAGGGCATTATTCACGTCATCTAAATTTTGGGCCCGTCTATTGATCTTAAAAATTAGGGAAGTGTCATCGGCAAATAACACCATATTTTGAGGTTGGTTTTTCAGTAAATAGGGTAAATCATTTATATATACTAAAAAGAGGAAAGGGCCCAATATTGAGCCTTGCGGAACCCCCATTTTTACTTTTAAACCCTGTGAATTAACACCATTTATTTGAACATATTGTTTTCTATCACTCAAATAGGATAACTAAGTGCAAGTTTACCTAGTCCATAATGCTCAAGTTTCAAAAGCAATGTGTCGTGATTTACACAATCAAATGCTTTGGAGAGATCACAAAATATTCCTACAGCGTCTTGAGACTCTTCCCACGCCGTAAATATGTGCTTTATTAAGGTTACACCGGCGTCAGTTGTACAACGTCCCTTGGTGAAACCATACTGTTGATCGTGTAAGATTCTGTTGGTGTTAAAATGATTGAGCATTTGATTAAGCATTATCTTTTCGAACACCTTGCTAAAAACTGGCAACACGGATACAGGCCTATAATTATTTGTATCTTTACTATCACCGGATTTGAAAAGAGGTATGACTTTACTATATTTCATTAAATCAGGGAAAACTCCTTGGTCTAAACAAGTAAGCTCGTTTGATTCCCAATTTTACTTGAAACGACGAAGCCGCGCGGCCGTGAAATATCAACTGAATGAAATTTGTAATTCGTTGTTTCATACCTGTTGAACCCAAAAAAAAAACGGTTTTAAAACGTTTATTAACCAAAAACAATTTAAATTACAATTGTTCTTCAAAAACGTTTTTTATAATGTTCTGTTCCAACGTAAACGAAACAAATCGTTTCTTAGGTATTTAAGACGAAAACGTTTCGAAAAATATACCGTTTTCCGAGCCCTGCTTCAAGGTATGGTGGTAGTGACCTTAAGGGGGAAGTGAGGACACTGGTATTTAGTGGTGTGGTCTTTAAGAACATTAGAATTCTTTCTACTTAGCTTCCCTTACCTGACCTTAGAATTGTGTATTTTATTTATTGGACAAACATAAACTCACTCCTTTTTCACATGGGGACCGGGAACACTCAAATACTCCGAAATATTTTATTCCAAATTTCGATATTCCGATTATCAAAAGTCCGAATTTCATAATACCGCAGAATTATAACGTCTATTATTAAAAATCCCGAAATTTAATATTCCGAAAGTCGTAAATATTTGTTTGCTGTCCGATTTTCGATTTTTATGTCCGAAGAATCAAATTTTTCAATGGATCGTTGGTCTGAAAAACGACATTCCGATTTTCGAATAAACTGCTAACATTTTATATTAATGACAGAAACCAAATACCAAGGAAATAAAGTAGAACTCAGTTTTGCTTAGTGCATTTCTGCATTGGGTCTTGTTGACCACGATATTTGTGACAGAAAGTGAGTGTGTAATGTCAAATGCGGGCGTAGCGAGCGCGCGTCACGTAGTCGAATTCTAATTAATCGGTGTTTTAATCATCGGGATTCGTATTTTTAATGTTTCGTATTATCAATAAGGCCGGACTTTTTGTTATTCGATCTATTGAAACTTGGTAATAAAAGTTATTATGAACGTTAGGAATATTGAAATTTAGGAATTATTAAAATAGGATTAATGATAAATCGGAGATGTTATTTACGGAATTATGAAAATCTTTATTTTGAAATTAGGATTTGTGACTTTCGGAATAAAGTTTTTGTATTTATGTAGTGTACCCGTCCTCTCTAACATAATTTTGAAGAGACTAAGGCTAATGGTACTGATAACTTTTTACGTTATTAATTTCAATGAATATCTTGGATTGCGTTTTGACGGGAAACGTTTATGCAATATTTTATGCAAACAACATAATGAACTTGACTTTCTCTTAACCTTTGACCGCACAAAACTGTAAACCAATCAAAACTTATTACACCTTAGAACTCATTTTATCGAAGAAAAAGCTTTAGTTTAGCTTAACCGAGGCATAAGATATTACGAACTATCGATAAAAACTCAGTTACGCAATTCACACATCGAGCTTATTCACATTCAAATATAGACCACTTACCAAATATTTCTGTCAACCCTACTTTACCTACATCTAAAAATACTCCCCGACCTCTCAATAAAGCCAGTGTCACAAAAGGAACGACATCCATATGTTGTAATATCCGTATATCCGGAGTGAATTCGGTTCCGGATATTAACGCGTCATCGAACACCCCCGCTGATCCGGTTCACTGATTGGCGCATTGGGATTATCTTAAAGGGGAATAATACCTACTATCAGAATACAGATAGGTGAAACTCGAAGAATCAGTAGCCTGTCTTCTATAGAAGTCGGTTTTCTTGGTTTAGTCTTGCCTTTCGTTACTACAAACCTGTGGGTTGGCTCATTTGCAACACACGACGATATGGTTGCTTTAGTGAGTTTATTACTTGTTATAAAAAATAGGAAACAACTGAGAACTGAGAATTGTTGAGCATATTCTACTATCATGTTAGGCCTAAGCTACTATAACAAAGGTAAGGGGAAGATGAATCGGTATATTTTGCAAGCAGTTCATTGTCCCTTAGAAACATTACAAATTATGACCAAAGACAAAACCGTTACAACACGCAAGGAATTTCAAATATAAATACTTCACGCAATTTTTTCCTTTAGTGGTTAGCTGAAACTTCAGAAAAACACGACCATCATCATAGGAGCCTTATACCGTATCGAATTTGGTAATACAAGCCCGCTTAATTGAATTACTACCCTAACAACTTATTAAAACATCACATCATGGCAAAGAAAATATATAGTAGTTCTAATTTGAAGAAACTAGACTTCAATAAAAACCTTCCTACGAAAAATATTGTCATAGCAATCTAGTAGCATCCAATATCGGTACCTACATACTTACATACATACATCGGACCGCGGCCCCGTCTACGGTACCTCAGCACAAAGCGATTCATATCCAAACGAGACAATACTATACAACAAAGCATAAATGGAAACTTTTTGATTGAATTCAACAAACGTATTACCCTTGGGACTGTGGCTAGGAGCGTTAGGTACAGAAGTAAACAGGATTTACACATGCATACTTACTTACGCCTTCTTTCCCATGGATTTACACATTTGCCGCCAGTAGGCTTTTCAAATTTTGCCGCCCCTACTGACCTCTACACAATGTGTTAGTGTAGAGTTCCTTTAGGATTGTTTTTACAACCCAAAAATTGTGTTAAGATTACCCAAGAAATAGTTTTTGGGTAAATTTCTGAGCTAAGCGAAAATTTTAACACTACCTTGAACAGGCTAGAATTGTTTCAATCCTGATACATACGAGTTACTTCTTCGACTCACAGATAAAGGCAAGAGTAAGTAGGCTGCAAGAGCGAGCGAAGCGAGCTCGAAAATTTGTACACTTTACCTACCTTGGACATGTTAGAATTGTTTCAACCTACCGGAGTTACCTGGGCGACTTGTAAACAAAGATAAGATTCAAGAGAAGCTAGTCTGCAAGAGCGAGCAAGGCAAGCACGAAAATTTTTACATCTTGCCTCGAGTAAATTCAGATAGTTATAAGGTTTGAGATCAAAATATCCACATGCTATGCAACCTTGCGTATGTATGCTATAATTGCCTATTAGGGCCTCGGGGCAAGGGGCTCCTAATTTATTTCAGCCTCTGTCTATACCGATCGATCGAGAAGTTTTTCGCAGGCTACGAACCGCGCGCGTTTTTTTAAAGAAAAGGTGTAAGTTTGTAGCGATAGTAAAAGTACTCAGAGGCTCATTTATAACCTTAAAACACACGCTACAATTTGTTACGTATAATACCAATTCTGTGGCATCAGGCAGGAAAAAGCTGCCCCTGGCGACGCCCATGTTACCTATAACTTCGACACACTTGTCTTGATTCCATGGCGAAATACAATAATAATTTTAAAGAAATTCTTAAACATGGGCATCTGGACACTCTTTCTTTTAGCCTGAATTTGAACCTTCACTTAGTTTATTGTTCCAAAAAAACCTTCCACACTAACAATTTACTGCCGTTTCCAGTTTTTGTAAATGTAAAATTATTCCCGTCGCTTGTTTTCAATAAACGCGATTCAATAAGTTGTAGAAAAAATCATCTAACTGGTGAAACATTTAGTACATATTGAATTGCTTGTCTGGACTTATTAAGTCCAGACAAGCAATTCAAAACAAGCATTTAGGAATATAATTATGAATGTATTAATTTCTGTAACACTTTAAAATAAAACTGGCTCATATTTGCCGCCCCTAAAATCTGCCGCCCTAGGCTCCAGCCTACTCAGCCTATTGGTAAATCCGCCACTGCATGGGGGTAAGCAGAAACTCCAGAACTCTACCTGCTACGCTTCTTACGTACCTCTTGTGCTCCGTGCAAGTTCATACATCGAGTCATACATGCACACCAGCCCGCTTAGCATGAACACCGTAGAAACGAAAAAGAATCGACAAATCTTTTGTTCATCTGTCATTGAATCGACAAAAGATAGCTGAACTAAAGATTTGTCGATTCTCTTTCGTTTCTACGGCGCGTTCATACTAAGCGGGCTGTTGTGAGTAGGTATCAAAATTTTCTAAGGAAATTCGTTGATAACTCCATAATAACTTTGCTTACTGTTTGTCATCTTTCATAGTGAATTACATGACCAGGCCATCTATAATTATATCGGACGGATTAATCATACTTTTGTAAGCGATTTAAATTTTTATGATGTCGGCGTAGCGTTTTTATTATGATCACTACTAGTACTACATCTCTGTCAGAATTGGTGTCATCAGTTTTTATCCCCTATCTCGCCACATCATCTTTCGTTCATTTTAGTCATCCCCGTACAGCCATGAAACTAGGTATTTTCGTCACCAGAAATCAAAATATTTACATTCAGAAACTAGAAACATTGAGTTTTTAAACACGACTAAGGAATTTTTTTACCAGTTACACCGTTTTTACTTACTGGTGTGTGGGTGTTTACAAAACATTATGAATCTAGGTGTCTACTACTGCATTCACATGAAGTGTGTTTTGTCTTCCACAAGATAGACAAAACACATCATAAAAATTTAAATAGTATGCAAAATAATGATTAAATCCGTCAGATATACGTATTTCTGACCCATTTTATTAGATGGCTTGGCCATGTTATTTAACTATGAAAGATGACAAACAGTTAGCAAAATTATTCATCATCATCATTCATCATTTTTGCCGAAAGACGTCCACTGCTGGACATAGGCCTCCCCCAAGTGTCGCCACATTGACCGGTCCCGTGCGACTCGCATCCAGCGGATTCCCGCAACCTTCACCAGGTCATCGGTCCACCTAGTGGGAGGCCTTCCAACGTAACATCTTCCGGTTCGCGGTCGCCACTCCAGAACATTTCGGCCCCATCGGCCATCCGTTCTGCGTGCAATGTGCCCTGCCCACTGCCACTTAAGTTTGGCAATTCTTCGGGCTACGTCGGTAACCTTGGTTCTCTTGCGGATGTCTTCATTTCTGATTCGATCGCGCAAGGAAACTCCGAGCATAGCCCTCTCCACTTCCCTTTGGGTGACTTTAAGCCTTCTGATGAGGCCCATTGTGAGCGACCACGTATCGGTCCCGTATGTAATCACTGGCAACACACACTGGTCATAGACTTTCGTCTTGAGACACTGCGGTAGGTTGAACGAGAAGATACCGCGCAACTTCCCGAACGCCGCGCTTCGAATAAACAAAAATTGTAACTACCTCTACTGCTTATTTGTAACTTTTTGAACTGTGCAAGGTTGTTATTTTGATTTGATTTAGCAAATAAAGCGTATTTTTTTTTTTTTTTTTTTTTTTATAATATACCATCTCAACGTGAATGATGTAACCAAGATTTTGTAACAATATTCTGATTTAAAAGAGTGTGTGAGAGTTCCCTCTCACACACTCTTTTACCTATTATTGGAATCAAATATAACAGCTCACAACTTAGGACCCATTAATATTAATATTTATTCGTGGTGCTAGGCAACTGGGCATATTCCAATTGTAACCGTCCCTTTGTGCCTATTGGCCTTGTTTCGTTCTGTCTCCTGCTGATATGAAGGGAAGTGGAAATTAATGTTTTCTCACTCCTCCGCTATACCTACTTTTCTGATTAATTACGTTGCGGGATCCAAGACCTTCTGTCTTTGGGACTTCGTCGAGCTTCATTCTCTCGGCGCTTTTCTGGTGGTCGCCACTGTTGATTCTGGCTTTCAGGAGTTACAGTGGTTTGGGAATAGTGTAAAAAAGTACAGTAAGTGCTGGTGAAATTAATTCGTCTTTTTCCGTAGTAAAATATGTTTCAATACGCAAAAAACATCGATGTTCTGCCATTCTAACAAATAATTTTCAACAAAAAATTATGACTCAAGATCACCGGGTCGGCTTCCAGTCTAACCGGATGCAGCTGAATACCAGTATTTTACATAAAATGACTGCCTATCTAACCTCCACAACCCAAGGGAACAGGGTTATACGATACCCCTTGGTAAGACTGGTTGTCAGACTTTTTGGGCCTCTGACTACCTAACGACTGTCAAAGATCTACAAATGACAGCCGAGACCGACGGCTTAACGTCACTTAACGTGCTTTCCGAGGCACGGAGGAAACTTGGTATGGAATGGGTGGTCACCCATCCACAGACCAACCTAGGCAAGCACGGTTTAACCTAACGATCGACCCGAGCAGCTGTTATTATTTAGCCACGAGCTCCTCACAAAATCCTCATATGACTCAAGATATTATTATACAGTCTACCTATAATACCTAGGTCTACAACACAGCTTTCATCTCAGCTCATAATATTGTCGGTACCAATCGGAGAGCACTTTCACTGTATTTACTTTCACGTTCAGCTGTACTGGCGCACACAAAAGTGTTTGTGTGTGTACTTATTTGAGTACCCTCGCTTGTGTACCTAGTCCTGTGTTTCGTTTAATTAGTTCTGTGTATGAAGCAAATTCTGGATATTTTGTTTGTGTGCTGTGTTGGGTTAGGTATGCTTTTGTTAAAATATTCCATTAAAAAAACGTGTATTGTACAGGTAAATACAATGTAATGTGTATGATGTCTGTTTGTCTTCACCGTTAACATGTTTCAGTTGTTTAGTGCGTCATTGCGATACATTATAACAAATTGTTTTTTGTTTTATATGAGAAGACTAAAGGAGATTGGCGAGATTGCATGTAATTCGGGACCCAGTGATACTGGTAGCGTGCATTGTGGAAAGTTATGAATAGTTAAAGAACGACTTAAGACTAACAAAAACGCAAATGGAAAGTAGGTTATAGAAGTTGGGAGAAAAAAGATAAGAAAGGTAGAAGATTATAACCTAACTTAAGGCACGGACTTATTGGTTATTATTTAGTAGTAGAATGGCATAAAATATGGCTTTTATCCGTATTCCACGTAGCCGTTGAACACAAACAAACAATATAATGATCCACAGACTATGTCCACAGATAAATATGACACTTTTCTCAGTTGTAAAAGGTAAATGTCAAACATGTCTTGCGTTCGGAAACTGCACGATGACTTATCTATACTAATATTATAAAGAGGTAACATTTGTTTGTAAGTTTGTATGTAGGGGGTAATCTCCAGAAGTGATGAACCGATTTCAAAAATGTTTTCACCATTAGAAAGCTACATTCACCTTGAGTAACATAGGCTATATTTTATCCCCGTACTCATAAGGGAACGGGAATTACGCGGGTGAAACCGCGTGACGTCCGCTAGTTTTTATATAAATTAAAATCATTCATAACTTCTATTTCCCATCATCTAGTAACTCAATATTTTTTATAGAACTCTGATAAACTATAATGATAACGATACTATAATTAATATAAACGGGGCCGTGAACGGCGCTCCCTTGATTTTAAATTACGTGGGTCCAACCTCACCATTCTCCTTTAGTCATTTCTAATTTTGTTAGCAATATAAATACAAACAGAACAATAAAAATAAAATAAAGTTTTACCTTACTCATGTGCTGATTTAGGCGGGCGGGAGGGTGATGCATTCTGCTACGAAATATTTTAACAAAACAATTTCTATAAACTATGGTTGTAGAATATCTTAACACTTTTGTACTCGTCTGTATGTGTTGATAGCTTGCGTTTATTGCCTTTTTCACGAAAACATTTAAACACCGATCGAAAGTTAAAATCTTTATTGTAGTTATTGTAAAACACGAACATCTTTTTTTAATAACCATTATTGATTTTGTAGGAAAAAGTATAAACTTCATTTATTAAAGATTGTCTAGACTGTATTTCCAGAATGATTTGTTATGACGATGGCAAAACCGAAATGCACGCAATTTCTGAACAACCTATGACAATCAATGATATTATAAAGAAGATACGCCATGTTCATACTGAATGGCGTTCAGATATTGTTGCGAGTAATTTGTAACTACGACAGCGATAGATAATACGGAACGTATAAGATAGAAAGAGATAGCTAGCTATCAAAGTGCAACAATTGTGTCACTTTGTCCTCAACAATTTGTGCGTGCTAGTGCCATATCTACCTCTTTTTACTATATAATATCATTGATGACAATACATAATCTAACAAAATTATGGTCTATCTAGAGTATGGGAGGAGAAGTTGAAGATGCTCTGACCCCAAAAAAATTGGGATAAGGGCAGAGGGATTATGATTAAAGACTGCCTAGTTGAACAAGACCTGCTGCTGCCCTGGTGAGGAATCCCAGATCGGGCAAAGTGTAATTGGGTTTTTGGGTTTTTCCTTCAGGAATTTTTCACCATAGTCTGCCCAGATAAGTAGGAATTAAAGATCATTGCTCTTTCCTTAATTTCTCTGCGTAAGTACCCCGACAATACATTATGAATCGTTGTTTATTACTAGAAACAGTCAAGGATCGCGATAAAGGTCGTTTCGGGACAAGTTTATGTCATTATTTCTGTTTTCGGAATGATGTGTTTGAATAAATGTATGCGGGTTAATGACCTTTAATTCCCACTTATCTGGTGGACACTATAGCAGCATAGGTATGTTTTTTTTACATAGTAGATAGTCTAGATTTGTGCCTAGTCGATGGCAATGGGCTCGCCCTTTCTAACAATGGGGCCTAAAGCAACTGCTTCGTACCTGTAATCCAAGTAAGTTTAGGCATAGTTAACATGCAGAGTCCAAGTGTGCTAATTTGGAAATAAATACAATTTTGTTCTATGTATGGAACCAACAACTTCAGTAATAATGTATGTGTGTGTGTATGTGTGTATGAGGAGCTCGTGGCTAAATAATAACAGCCGCTCGGGTCAATCGTTGGGTTAAGCCGTGCTTGCCTAGGTTGGTCTGTGGATGGGTGACCGCCCATTACATACCGAGTTTCCTCCGTGCCTCGGAAAGCACGTTAAGCCGTTGGTCCCGGCTGTCATTTGTAGATCTTTGACAGTCGTTATGTAGTCAGAGGCCCGAAAAGTCTGACAACCAGTCTTACCAAGGGGTATCGTATTACCCGGTACTAACTGGGTTGTGGAGGTCAGATAGGCAGTCGCTCCATGTAAAATACTGGTATTCAGCTGCATCCGGTAAAACTGGAAGCCGACCCCAACATAGTTGGGAAAAGGCTAGGCAGATGATGATGAACTTCTGTAATAATGTAATTCTCACATGCGAGGCAACACGAACATTAAGCAACATCGATACATTACAAAACAAGCTTATCCGATAACAGTTTTGCAATCAAAACAGTAATACCTACTTAGTTCCCAAAGGTAAGCAGACAATCGCCTCGATCAATCGCACCCTTGTTTTGTCTTGTCTCAGATTACTCTCGTATTTCACACCGAATGTTTCTAGAACTAATCTCGACTACTCGCAATCATTCAATTACTTCCCCCTATACAGGGGAGGTCGGGGATATCAGTAAAATGGAACACTGTCAGTTGGTGGGACATTATTCAATCAAATAAAGTTGAGGGGAGATGCTCGGTGACTTGACTTTAGTTATAATGGTGAACCTCTAGGCACCGGCGCGGCGCGGCGGCGGCGCACCGGTGAGCATTGAGTAAGATTGTGGCATTCAATGAAAGACAGGTTAAAGGTTCATATTGATGAGACGATGGTTCTGTATAATCGGGCACTAAGAACTATTTTGCTCTTATCCAAAACAAAACCATTCTAGGATATAAACCTTATGGAATGGTTTGGTGATTTAATTCATGGGGTTTTGTTGAAAATACGGAGTTACAACTAGGACCATCGCTATAGGTATATCAACACTCTCCTTTCAAATCATCTTGCACTACAATACAAATTACGTATTGAAGATCACTTCAAATTTCTATCATGATAGAAGTTTTACGCTCTACGCACTTTTGGCAACACGAATTTTATTAGAAGGTTCTGCCGTCTCTCCTAAAACAATGAAAAATCACAAACATATAATTATGACGAATTAACTGCAATTTAGTTGTAAAGTATATCATTTTAATATGTTAGTAGGTTCAAACACAGCCGCCATCACTGCCGCCACCGCCGTAATACTAAAAATATTTATAGTAGAAAATAGAGCTGCTTAAAAAAAATTAAAGAAAAAATCCTTAAAATGACCGTCCGTACGACGCAGTTTGCGCAGATATGTAAATAATAAATTATACAGACCGTGAATTATAGGTAGGCACATTAATCAAGGCCAGTTTTAATTAACGCAATTTTAACTAATGTAAACATTTCTCTGAGAGTTTTATAAAAACTCACTCATAGGCCGAGATCTGTAAAAGTAGCTTATCACGTGCTTTAGTTTAGATACATTCCTGCCTCACCTGTAGTGCGAAAGAGACAAATAATGCTTAACCAAGATACGCGAGAAGTAACGTCTATAGATTTCGGATTCTGTTTTCTGTTCTGTTTTGTGTTTTTTTTTCTGTTTTGTTGTCTGTAATATAGAGACATCTGCTCACTTCTGTTTTCAAGGTCGCTAAAGTGTTTGTTTTAGTCAGGACACGGTTGAAGGTACAAGAGCGCGCGGCAAGTCATCAATGCGTTGGACCGACCAAGTCAAAACTGCACTCATCAATGGTCCACTCCACGAATGCACAAGAAAAGCAACAGTACGGGAGGAATGTCGACGGATTGTGAAGCTTGCCACAACCCCTGATGTAACGACCACGACCACTCTGCCAAGAGTGTGACAACAAAGAAGAAGAAGAACATTTTTGTTCCAATTTGTGGCATGAATGATCTCCACTATCTGTATCCTGGATGCTTCAACTACCTACCTTCTTTGACTCTGTGGTATTCACCGCTTTGAAATATACCAAACTATTCTTGAATTAAGAGTGAAACTTAGCGTTTTTTTATTCTTTTTATCAATATAGCCAATAAAATAACAATTCCTATATTCTTTTGTATGGTTATATTGAGACGCCTACAAGGTGGCCTACATTTAACCACAATGACTTAACCAAACCGCCGTCAATCGACAACTGGCATGCCACAACAACTCTCATTGCCGAACACCAACGGTTACAAACGTTATAATTATGTAGTTAAACCACATTAATATAACTGCCATATTGCATGCTTTCCGGCGACAACTCAACAGCAATAAAATGGGAGGTAGGGTAACAGGTGAAATTACAATAATTACATAACAACAAGTTTCAACGGTTCCTCTTTACCCCGACCTCCCCTAAGTCCCTGTCGACCTGTTGCGTATGTTTGTTTACAATATTACGCGAAACCGGTCGAACAGTCTCGAATATCTTATATATACTTACACAAACAACATCACTCAAAAATCAACCTCAAAATAATCGGACAAAGTTGAATGTCGTATGAACACCTATGTAGAGTTACGACGTTCAATTGCGCAGAATTGCTCAACTTTTCCAGAAAGCGGATAGACGTTTGTCCTTAATGATTTGCAAACGAGTTTGAGTCTTATCAAGTAGAAGTGAAAGTTGGATTTAGAACCATAGATTTAATGATATAGGGTGCGATGACGAAAACCTGTAATGTGTTCACGCAACGGTAGCGTCGGCAAGCAAAATGTACCGGTTTGATGAGTTTCTATATTTAGTTACGGTATTATTTTATGCAGTGACAATAACGTAGAATACACAAAACAAAACAAAACTTCACATAACATCATGCCTGTTATCCCCAAAGGGTTATAATTATTTCAATTAATTAATTAATTAATAATTTATTTATTAATCAATTAATTATTTCAAATTCCAATATTCAGAATTATATTTAACTCGCATTTCGCCAGTTTTGTTTAAGTCCCGTAACAAACAAGAAAATAAAACAGAATACAAGTTATCATCGTCATCATCATTTCAGCCGCAAGACGTCCACTGCTGGACATAGGTCTCCCCCAAGTAGGGCTACCATCCGTCCGGATTAGTCCGGACATGTCCGAACTTTTAGACAATTGTCCGGACTTTGTCTAGCCCTTAAAATTAGATGCAATATGAGTAGGTAATAAAACTACAATATATTAAGTAAGCTAATATCAAATCAGTCTTTAAACAACAAACAATCAACTTAAAAATAAATCTTCTAGTGCGAAATTTTCAAGAATCAACTACCTAGTTCAAAGATAAAATTAATATTCTTTTCAATCAAAACAAAAATAAATACAACAATGTCAATACCATGCCTACCATACGACTGTAACTAAGTGGGTAATGTTTCCATTTTGTGACCGAAAAGTTATAATGTGTATGTTTTTAAATTGTTTTTTTACTTTCATTTTTGGATATTATTAACCCGAAAATTTAAGCATTCGTCCTCCAGGTAGCTTCATGGTCATTTCTTGAAGGCTTAGCATACCTTTTACCTGTAATTCATGTTATTAAAGTTTTTCTGTAGATTTTTATCTCTATTAAATCTTTGTTTACTTTTGTGATGTCAGTTAGTGACAACCCTAGTTTTAATTTAAAATTATTTATTGCTGGAGCTAGTTGTAGATTGTATAGGTAAATCACATCGACCTCATTATCTTTTCTTTTTATTGTGTTCTAAATTCTTCCAAATTATAAAAATAAATGTCAATCATCTGGAGTTGGCAGGAGCCTGGTGGTGGAATTGGCAGTCTACGTTGGGAGCTCAGAGCAGCTAAACGTCTGGAAAGCTTTAATACTACACTTACGTACGTTATTGTTACGTATACTTAGAGGGCAGTTACCCTCTCCTTAAGTTTTTTTAAGTCGGCCTCTCTTCGTGCCGCACTCTCACCTTGAACACCTGGAAACCTGATGCTTGAGCTGCACGAGCCTGATATGAAGATTGATGTTCCTCGGCCCTCCTCTGCGGCTTGAGGATTGATGTTCCTCGGCCCTCCTCTGCGGCTTGAGGATTGATGTTTCTCGGCCCTCCTCTGCGGCTTGAGGATTGATGTTCCTCGGGCCTCCTCTGCGGCTTGAGGATTGATGTTCCTCGGCCCTCCTCTGCGGCTTGAGGATTGATGTTCCTCGGCCCTCCTCTGCGGCTTGAGGATTGATGTTCCTCGGCCCTCCTCCACGGTCTGAAGACGGATGCCCTCGGCCCTCCTCTATGGCCTGAGGATTGATGATCCTCGGCCCTCCTCCACGGTCTGAAGACGGATGTTCTTTAGCTATTCATTCCATCCTGCGCTCATCTTCAGTTCTATCCGCCGGCTTCACTGGCATTAGTGGTTAAGTAGCTCCAGCCTTAAGCTAGGATCTATAATAATAAATTCTTATAACTCGTCCCCTAGACTGTTTCTTTTAATAGTGTTCCCCTCCAGACTGAAAGTTAGGTAGGTGAGTGCTCATTGTGACCTTACAGTTTTCTGGATCCTATCCAGGAAAATGTAACGTTACAAAGTCCGGACTTTTATCGAAATGTCCGGCTTATTGTCAGGGCTTTTCAAATTCCTAAATGGTAACCCTACCCCCAAGTGTTACCACATTGTCAGGTCCCGTACGTGTTTGTTTTTCACCAGGTCATCGGTCCACTTAGTGGGAGGACAAGTTATTGAGAATTCTTGTATCAAACATCAAAATTATACATGGCATCAAAAGACACATACATAATATTATAATAACAATAAATTAATTAGTCATGGCTGCACTGATTTTGTTCTGAGGAAGAGAAAATATTTATGCTGCCAATATGGAAACCCCTCAGAGTTATGTAAATATTATCGTCAGAATTCATAGAACGCAAGAGAAAGGAAACATCAAATTGGTGAAAAGGCGATAATTTTCATAAACAAAGTTAGGTAACAATGCAATATTTACATAACTATTTTATTTATTTCGTCTACCATACCTACTACAGTAACATTGTGTTTTTATAAACATGCTAGCTTTTGCCCACGACTTCTTCGGCGTGGAAATTTTGATGTGTATGTGAGACTATTAAATAGCTTACGACCTATTCTCAGACCTGCCCAATATAAAACAAAAAAGCATAAAAATTGGTCAAGCCGTTTTGGAGGAGTTCGCTATCAAACACTGTGACACAAGATTTTTATAAGTATATTGGAAGTTTTCTGGGGTCCTTGCAAATGAAGAAAACTAACTAAACTAACATTTAAAACAAGAAACTAACCCACTAACATCCCACTAGAATTAAGGCAAGGAATAAACAGGTTTTTTTTTTTTTTTTTTTAATTATTATTGGAAGTTTTGCAATACAACAAGGATTCAATTTTACGTTTTTTTTTTAACACTGATAAAAATACATATATATATATATATTTTGGGGGTTCAGCGGGATGTACTGAACACATGTAACTCTTTGTCCGTCGAAGTCACTTCCACCCTCTATACTATAAATTCTACGAATAACTCAGATTACTATCAACTCCTCCCACTCAATAGGCCAAGACAATTGAGTCACCAACCACGTAACTAGAAGTTCAACAACCTGTTACAATTCCGCTGGAGTTACGACATTTTGTTTATTTTGGTCAACAACAACTTTAAACGTCGCGTCGTCGGTAAAAGCTTTTCTCTTTGGTTAGTGAATGTGTGTTAAAGATTAAGTTGGTTGTTAAAAGGTTGTATGGTAATTGGTTTCTCGGAGAGGCTTTTAAAGCTTATGTATAATATACAATATGTACATAATATATTGTGATATTTATTTGTTATTAACTTCTGCCCGCGGCATTACCCGCTTAGTTGTCGGATTATTCCTCGGGAACCCGGGACGTAGGTACCAAAATAATAGAGTATTATTTTATGTCGTACACCCCAACCATGGTCTACCTGTAAGCCAAATGTCCAGCCATAATCCCATAAAGGGTGAACCAAAAAGTAACAAAGAGAACAAAAAGTTACGCATTTATAATATACTAGCGGACGTCACGCGGTTTCACCCGCGTAGTTCCCGTTCCCGTGGGAGTACGGGGATAAAATATAGCTTATGTTACCCAGGGTGAATGTAGCTTTCTAATGGTGAAAGAATTTTCAAAATTGGTTCATTACTTCCGGAGATTACCCCCTACATACAAACTTACAAACATACAAACTTACAAACAAATGTTACCTCTTTATAATATTATTATTATTAGTATAGATAGATAGATAAAAAAAAGGTTCCGACGAATTGAGAACCTCCTTCTTTTTGAAGTCTGTTAAAAATCCTAATAAAGCATCGGAAACGAAACCAACACAAACTTCTATGAGTAACGGTGACCAATTAAATACACAATTGAAGCCTCAATCTGTGTCTTCAAAAACAACAATCACTGCATCATTAGACCTTTCAATTAAAATCCAATTTGTGCCTCAAAATTGCTGACTATTAACCCAGCTTTTACAATAGAGTCCTACTTACCCCGATAACTACAGTTAGATTCACTGCCCCATTGGTCTAGTGGTCGCAAGCATGACTGCAGTGCTGAAGATGGGGTCCTGGGTTTGATTTTTAAAAATTTTGAGGATTTAGTTTGATCGGGAAAAGTGTTTTTGGGTTTTTCCATTAGACCTTTCTAAGGAGCAGGTCGCGTTTGAAGGTTTGGTGGACACTCCAGTGCTTTCCGAGGCACTGGAGTGTCCCGTTGTTCCCGCGCCTGATCTCTCTCCAGTCGTGTCGAATTGTCGTCCCTACTACAACAGCCCATAACGTCCACTGCTGGACATAAGCCTCTCCCATGATGGGAGGAATTTGCCGTAATCTCCACGCTTGGCAGGCGGATTGGAGATTGCAGTGATGAAAGACTAACAGAAAACGCTGCTGCCCATTGTCTGGTCTACGGAGGCGCAAGGTGTTCTGCCTCAGACATTAGTCGCCTTATACGACACCCGTGAGTGTAATGGGTTGGTTCTATTCTACTCTGCCGGATACCACACGGCTGAATTGTCACGGCTAATTGTCGTCCCAATGAGAGAAAAATATCAGAGCGTGCACATGTCTTTGCAAACACGCTTGTGCATTTACAGTATCTCCTGCATACTTAGTTAATTTATGCGAATTCGGCAGGGAGCAGGAGGTCTTACTAATACTGATACTGTTAGCCTGCGTCATCCCACTGCTGGGCAAAGGCCTCACCCCATGACTTCCAGTTTTCTCTATCCAGGGCTAATGTGGACCACTGGCCGTTGGTTTTATCCAGCTCGTCCCGCCATCTTCTACGAGGTCTGCCGCGACGCCTTCTGGCTGCGTCAGGGCTCCAGAAAGTGGTCTTACAGTTAGATAATTAACAAAACTTGTTTGTCCTCAACGGATGTTGTATGACGTCAAACGGAAGTTATAGTTTTACCAAGAACGTGTTAGGACCCATGCAGGAGGAAAACTGTAAAAAGAAATTACTTGATGATTCACCTCAAGTCGAATATCAGATGGAACCGTGTCACAGTGAGACAGCTACTTATTAAATGATAAACAAATGTTTACCTTTTTGCGTTGAAAGAGTTAAATCCCCAAAACTAAGTGCGAAAGAGATTTTAAGATATTATTCATGTTCTACTAACCGCTTTAAAAATCTTGCATTGTGTTGTCAGGCAGTGTTTATGAAAATTCTGCTAAGACAATGCGTCGTATATTCTTAGTAACTTAATTATAAGGCCAGGGATCGTCAGTTCGCACACATTTGTAGGGTTTTACCTTTCCATTACACCGTGTAGAAACCAGTTAATTCCAGAAACAAAAATTTTAAGACATGTAACATACACGAACATGCACTGGGCCGAATCGGTGGACCCACGAACATGCACTGGGCCGAATCGGTGGACCCACGAACACGCATAGGGCCGAATCGGTGGACCGTGTGATGGTCCTCTTATAGAGTGGAGGCTTGTGTCCCAGGAGTGGATCCAGCTGCGAATCCTTCCACTATAGTTTGACTAGGAAATCGAGCCTACGGATATGCTTCAACCAAAGCCAGGGCGGTTTGCAAGTTCTAAAAAAACATTAACACGGCGCCATCTCTTCAAAGTAGGTAATTTTCTTCAAATTACACTAACGTACGAACATCACATAAGTAGGTAACACATTCTCGAGAGTAAATCTGTAAATAATTACGACTTATAAGTGTAGAGACAGCAAAGAAAGCATCAATCACCACTGATTCGTTTCTTATTCAACAAATTGGAAAGGTTATTGATACTGAAACAAAAAAATAAGACGAAAGTGTTATTGTTTTTGTTTTGTAGTAGGTAAGAGTAAAAGTGCTTGACCTACAAATAAGTGCATTGCTAGTTTTGCTAACGGTACCGCGCACACAGACGCGGTCATTGCCCGGTGCCTGCGCATGTGTGTGTATGTGTGATCTAAACAAGTTGCGCTGCGCAGGAGTCGACAACCTGTAGCTTTTGCCAATGAGTGTTAAAATATTGTAGGATGACAGTATTGTTTAGTTTACATTAAAGAGATTAGCTAGTTAGAAAAACAATAACGAGGATAGCGCTCCAGGGTGCGCTAGACCTAATTAAGCTCGACTGTATTTCTGGATGAATTAACTGTGACATCTACTTTAGCTTGTTGCCAGATTTACCAGCGGAAACTTGCGTTCTGCCTTCGTTATCCACATATTGAATAACTCGTGCTAAAAATAACTGTGTAATGTAAACCAAATTACTAACAATCCACACAGCGCGAAGTTTACAAGCAAACACGATAATATTAATATTGTAGACTAAACCAATATTTGTGCCAATTCTGGAAACTCCTACACGAGGCAGTCGCATGACTTTGTAATGTATGTTGATCAATATTACACTCGAACATTCCAGAAAAATAAGTATTTGCAATACTTAAGTAAACAGTAATAAATATGAAAATGTTTATAAGTACTGCTCAAATAAAATCTCTTTCAAGTATAATTTATTGATGTTCAACTATAAAAGCATGAAATTCAATGTCACCCGATTACAAAACACCTTATAAATGGAAACACACGGAAATATCTGAACAAACTTTCCAAATGTTGACAACAACTGGTTTTACCGCTGCGGTTATCAATGAGCGGCGTACATTCTCGAAACTCCACAAAGCCTATATAAGCCCCGAGCTTGCCTGCAGCCGTCATAGTACATTACGAAAGCAACAACGAAGCAACGAACGATGCAGAAATATCTTTTAGTTCTTGCTTTCCTCGCCACCGCAGCCTGCCATGAGGCTAGGAAGCACCGGCCTGAGGACCCCTTCTCCGCGCTGGACAAACAGATTACCCACACACTTGCCTACCACTACCTATGGCCTTGGAGTCAGCTCATCAGGGCAGCAGCTGCAATGGACGTCGAGGAAGCTCTAGAAGAACCCCAAATTATCTCAGACAAGGAGAAGTTCCTAGTTAATCTCAGTGTGAGGAGGTTCAAACCCGACGAGCTAAGGATCAAAGTGAAGAACCGTTACATCATCGTTGAAGGAAAGCAAAAGATCAAGGATGACGTGCAGCAGTTTATGGCGAACCATTTCGTGCAGCGGTTCGTGCTCCCTCCCGGCAGCAAGCAGGAGGAAGTGACCGCTGTTCTCAAGGAAAACGGTGTTCTAACTGTGTCTGTGCCCAAACATGAGCTGCCTCCACCACCGCCCGAGAGAGAAGTGCCCATCGAAGTAAGACTACCAGTAAAAGTGGAAGACAAAACAGAGAAACCCGTAACAGAAGAGAAAGTTGAAATTGCTGAAACACTTCCTGAAACAACAACAGAGAAAAAGGAGGTCCCTGTGCAAGTACAACCGATCCAGACATCTTCAGCCACACCACTTGAGCAATTGGAATTAATAGAAGCAACAACCCACGTCGGCAAAATAAGGAAGAAGGAATTGAAAACAACAGCAAAAACGGCAAAGGACAACGAAGTATCGAAAGGTCTCGACGGCAACGGCTTGGATTACTCGCTAGTTGAACCAGAAGAGTGAATACAGACTGCAATGAGTGAATTAAGACTGAACAAAGCTTTAAAGCGACCAGCAGTCGATAAAAGCGTGTTTTAACTTTTCGAACGACAAACGACGGTTATAAGACAAAGTATTATTTATTTTCTACAAGAATACGTAGTCATACTGTTGTGAATTTACAAGACATCGTTCGAAAGGTTGTTAGGAGTTGTTATTATTTTTAAGTTTAAATGTATTTGTTGTGAAACATTTACCCAACGAATAAAATGTGTTATTTATTAGTCTGTGTGTTTCCATTCCACTCGCGGTAATATTCCTATTTTATAAGACTGTTATTTATGTTAATGGTGTGTGTAAATCTGTGTAACGCACTCTGTTGGGATGAGAAGCTCCGTAATGGGCTAAAGCCTCATTTGCATTGGCGGAAAAACTCCGTGAATTATTCGTGGGCTTGAACGATGGTCTTTCTTGTTCATTTTGGGATAAACAAAGTAAAATGCGGGAGATCTCTCTCCTTGTAGCTGGAACATTCGTAATTTATCTTTGTTACTTTGGCCTTTGAGTATAGATTACAGAACAAGCTTGGTAAAAGCATATTTTGATTGTTCAACATGCCACTTGTTAAAGCCTCATAAAATAAATATACACACACATTAACCTACTCACCTACTGTAAAATATCTTGTGAGAAAATAACAATAAAAGCAGTGGACGTTAGCTTGTTGTTCAATGAAATATTCATTTTTAACAAAGCTCTATAAGCTAAGCTATACAGCTACAAACCTATCCAGAGCAGTCAGTTTTCCTATTATTAGGTATTAAAAATATATGATCACGACTTTTTCCCATGCGAGTTGGCAGACAGTACAGAAAGCTACCTGCTACTATCCGTACAAACTCCGACTTCGTCGACGTTGATACACCCAGTCATCGCGCACACCAGTTGCGAGTTCTATGCACTTCATCACCTGCTCAGCCTTTTCCAAACTATGTTGGGGTTGGATTCCAATCTAACCGAATGCAGGTACCAATATTACATAGATCTACTGACTATTTGATCTCCACAACCCAGTTCATCATCAGCATCATCGTCAGCCTATTAATGTTCCCACTGCTGAGACACAGGCCTCCTCTCTATGAGAGGGAATGGGCTATAATGCACCACGCGGGCCCAAATCGGGATGGTAGATGTCACACATCTTCGAATTATTGGCTCTAGGACATGCCGGTTTCCTCACGATGTTTCCCTTCACCGTTTTGAGAGCACAACCAAGGTAGTACTAGGTAATACAACACCCCTTGGTTACACACATGTTGGCAGATTTTCGGTACACTATAACTACTATCAAAGAACTACAAATGACAGGCGGGACCAGCGGCTTGCCGTACTTTCCGAGGCATATCGGAAACTCGCTATGTAATGGTTGGTCACCCATCCACAGACCAACCCTGGCAAGCGGTGCTTAACCTTGAAGATCGACCTGTGAGGCTGTTATTATTTAGTCACGAGCTACGTTTGGCCTGGAAGTCTGGATAATAGGTTGTATGAAAATAAACACATACATACCTAACAACATCACACGTTAGGCACAGGTGTACCCATTATTAGTAAACTCACATTTCGCCAGGTATGTTTAAGTCCCATGTAATAAGGGACGAGCCTATTGCCATCAACCGGGCACAAATCTAGACTCCGTGGCTGCTACGGAGAAATTCTGTATGGCAAAACCCAAAATCACTTGCCCTGGAGACCCTCCAACGTGGCAGTCAAATTAACACAAAATCGCGTACAAAATCTTGTCAAGTACTAAGTATACAAAGTCTGTGATTACTTTCATGATTAATTAAATTTTAACGTAGGTTCTTGTATTACAAAATCGTAGAAATATCGAAACAATTTTAATCAAGCATTCAATCGCGCATATTAAATAGCTATGATTAAATTGACAGAGCAACTTTAAATTATGTTCTTTTCGAATAATAATATTAAATCTTTATATACGCCTGCCATTTAATTTACTTTCTTTGTAAAGAATATTTATTACCAAGTTAAATATTACTATTTATTATTTGACAAGACTTTCTTTAATTAACTCAATACAGAATGTAAATAAATTGTGTGCGCAGCTTTTGTTTGATATTAAAAATGTAATTTTCTTAACATACTATTTCAATTATTATTTCTAATAGTAATTGCTTATGAAAAGCCAGATGTTGATGTTGATCAAATCTCCTAAGTAATAAGATATAAAAAAGAGTATTATGTTTGCATTAATAATACAAATTCAATAAATTGCTTTTAAGAGTGCGTGTCATTGGCGTCGCTGTATCTTAATTCCATTTATCTCAATTGTATTATTTATTCACCGTGTTGCCTTTAAATAAGAAAAATCACCCATTATTTTTTTTAAAGAAAATCTGTAGTCGACCGAAGCTGATTTTTCAGTCTTGTCTGGTTACATTTTGAAATCATCATTTCAGCCGAAAGACGTCCACTGCTGGACATGGCCTCCCCCAAAGGGGGGGTTTGTCATAATCGCCACGCTTGGCAGGCGGGTTGGCGATCGCAGTACAGTTGTTACAAAAGCACAGAGAACGCTGCTGCCCATTCTCTGGTAAGTCCCTTAGTCGCCTCTTACGACACCCACGGGAAGATATGGGATGGTGCTATTCTTTACGTCCGACACCATACAGACTTCCGACACCATACAAATTTTGAAAACCTGCTTGTAATATGGCGTTTTTATATGCAGACACTCTTGGGTCATTCCCGCGTCTTTCACACGCATGACATTTACCGTCACGTTTTCCTTGTTTCTATCACGGAAACCTAGACTATGCTTATCATAGCATAATCCGCCTATAATGTTCCCACTGCTGGCACACAGGCCTCCTCTCTATAAAAAGAGAATGGACTATAATCCAACACGCGGGACCAGTGCGGATTGGTAGATGTCACATCATTAATGACTTCGATTTTTTGGTTCTAGGATAATTATAATAATAATAATAATAATTCAATTATTTATTCGAGCAACATAACTCATAGTGTTAGTAACAATTTCACTTATAACTATGTGCCGGTATTATGCCGGTTTCCTCACGATGTTATTATTTGCCATGAGCTCTTCTTTTGTTGTGTAGGTACTTAGTAAATTTGTGATAATGATCTACACTGGCCGAAATATTTGGTTTACAGTCTAACCCACAAATTACATTGTAAAATGTAAACCAAATAGCTTGTTCGACCGTACAATACAATTGTTGTGAAGAATAGTCAATTCGCCACTTTGAATGCTAATTCAAAACCACAAACCGCTAAAATACAGGTTGCGACACTTACCTACTTAGAACTCCGAAACAAGCTCTCAATTGTTCAAATGTAGAATGAATTACAAAATTGGGTTAGAAGTAGAAACTTTGTAAGACGTATAGATAAGCTCATAATCCCGTGGTATACAACAACAAAACTTTATCAAACTCGTTAAATCGTCGCGTACAGTCGTTAACAATGTAACTTGAACACATCGCCGGCATTTAACTTCCCAAACAACATAATCGTGTACAATCGGGTACAGTTGTAAAAATAAATTGTCGACGAGTGGCGATCATTCGACACTGAAGCTGTCGACATGTTGGCTATAAAAGCCGTTGCATTTGAAGTCTGTGCACAATGTATTTTTATTGTTTCGAGCGTGATTTTAAATGATTGGTTTAGCAACAGCCTGTATCTATAGCTTTGGTTTAGATTGCATTTAAATTGCAGATTTGTTATCCAATAAGAAATAGCGAGATAGAATAGTATTTTTATTGCCATATTATGATGCTGTAAACTACATTGAGACTGCATCCATATTCTTTCGAAGTTATAGAATTCTCAATGAATAATGACATTTATGCTTCCATTTTGCCACAGTGATCTACTCTGTATACACTACGGTGTATACAGAGTAGATTACTGTGCCAGAATATCTATATCAATAATGTTTAAATTCCAATTGTTTTTTTTTTGGAATTTAAACATTATTGAATTAAATTCCAATTGTGAGGAGCTCGTGGCTAAATAATAACGGCCGTTTGGGTCGATCTTTAGGTTAAGCCGTGCTTGCCTAGGTTGGTCTGTGGATGTGTGACCACCTATTACATACCGAGTTTCCTCCGTGCCTCGGAAAGCACGTTAAGCAGTTGGTCCCGGCTGTCATTTGTGATATTTGACAGTCGTTACAGGTAGTCAGTGGCCCAAAAACGTCTGACAACCAGTCTTACCAAGGGGTATCGTATTACCCAGTACTAACTGGGTTGTGGAGGTCAGATAGGCAGTCGCTCCATGTAAAATACTGATATTCAGCTGCATCCGGTTAGACTGGAAGCCGACTCCAATAAAAAAAACTTGGGAAAAGGCTAGGCAGATGATGATGTTTAAATTCCAATTGTCCAACGGACAAATATGACATTTCAATCAACTCAGTATCGTACGTAGCCCACAGCTGGGCATAGGAATCTCCGAAGCTACATAACAGAACTCCCCATCCTTCACCTTCCTCATCCAGTCTGTCCTTAACGCATTTTTAAGGACTTCAGTCTATCTGACAATATTTTACCTGCACTTATTTAAGGCATCGATTTTCTCTAACGTCTCCTACTCGTCTTAAAAGGTGAACGCACACTTATCCGCGCCGAAAGAAACATTTTCTCATCCGTATGACGTTATCTATTCGTCCGATTCGACACGGATAAGTGTGCGAAGTTCCATACAAGTAATTCTTAAATTCGATTCTTTCAGCTCCTTCGCTTCCTTCGGCTCTGATATGTTTGTGTTCACCTTTAATCTTACTTCTGTGGCACTTAGAATTCTGCTCACCCTCTCTCGCGCGACATCGATGATTACGAGAGGAGTATAATGACAAGCCCGCCGGCACTGCTCCATTACGTCGCTGGCTCCAAATTTAGATGCCCTTGCGAGCCATCAACCATTCCCCAATCCCGACGGATGTGGAAATATACCAGGGTTGACACTATTCCTTTTATATTCACTTTTATTGGGTTTTACTTATCATCAAAAATTTCCCAGCAGCGCTCAATGTCTAAAACAGGCTCGCCACCTAACACATGATTCTATAACATAACTTGCGAAATATGGTGTACTGCAACACTAAATACAGGCGAGATTTTGTATTACAATTTATCTTTTTTATTGAAACTGCTACAGCGAACACAACCAAACAAGTTGCAGAGTTACAAAAATGTAAACAAAGTTACTAGCCCGTTTTTCTTCATTCGAATCTACGTTTTTTGAATGAGGTTCTGATTTCTGACCGACTCCAAGGAAATTTAAAATATCGCAGCGCGGCAATGGTATTGGAAATGGGAATGGTATTCGTAGTATTGGGAATGGTATTATTATTATTATTTATTTATTTCAGAGAAATCTCCATATAAGTTGCATTATTATAAATCACAAAACATAAAACATAATAAAAACATAGAAACATAGAATGTTAGTGTGTTAGTAACACAAAAATGTACCTACAAATATGTTAGTATTTTTAGTACCTATACCTAACTTATGCCTATGGCTGTCCTTACCCACTGATTCTGGAAAGGACAGTCAAAACGGGCGGCAATCATATTTAGAATGCTGTTGCTGCTGCTTCGTAGACGGTGCAGCAAGGAGTTTGCTTTCTTGCGCATGATGGCTTGAAAACCATCCGTACGCGCTTCAGCAAACATACCAGACGCGCTGCAGCGCCACGGCAGCCCCAACAGCATCCTAAATGCGTTATTATACTGTGTGCGCAGGGCTGTGTAGGTTCGCTGCGTATGTTTCACCCACAGGCCACTCGAGTAAAAGGACTGGCAGTACGCCTTAAAAAGTGTTACCTTCACCTCGTTGGTGCAGCGTGCAAACCTGCGAGCGAGCATATTGCTTCTCACCGCCAAAGCCCTGCGCTCCCTCTCTATGTCCTCGTCATCCTTAAGGTCACCAGTATTGGTTGGTGATTGGAATATATAAATTGACCTCTCAGAACTAAGTCTCTGGTTGGCTCTGCCACCCAAAGAATCATCCAGCTTGGCTAACTTTTCTCAGTAACCTATGTTATAAAATAACTACCCATTCTCAGCCAAGACCAAGCAAATACCAATTAAAACTGTAAGCGGTACTGGTCGTTAGCACGTTCTACAAAAATATTGCTAAAAGCATTTCTTGTTTTCTTATGAGAGAAAACAATTAAATTTTGTTCACATTTCGCTTATAGTTCACGTCTTGCAACAGGTGCTGTTGAGCAAGCTAGCTGAGCAATAATAGAAAATGGAGAGAAGATTACAGAAGGCCCACTATGTATGTGTTTACATTAACGTAATCAGATAACAACGTTCCACTAGGACACAGACTCTTCTCTATGGGTGGGACCAGCCAGCAAGCTTTTCTCCACAGCGGGAGTCTTCGAATTTTTGGCTCAAGAACATGCCTGGGAAAACTGCCAGATGTTTTTATTCGTTGGTATTTTGAAGGCTGTGGTGATGAAATAATTTACAGAAAGCAAAGCCCCTTAAATTCTAGGATTCGAACCCACTAGGTACGACCGACAACGCTGCTCTGCAATCTTTGACGGGCTGTCAATTCCCTGCGTTTTTTATTCTATTTTATTTTTATTCGTCCAGCCAAACGTCACATCGTATCAAAATACGATGTGACGTTTGGCTGGACCAATTTTAGCAGATAGCTGATTATTTAAAAATAGGCTGCCTTTTATTTATGAGAAAGGATTAGGTAACCGTGCGAAAAAAAAAACAGGAAATTGTTAACAAAATCCGATAGGGAAATAGTATTTTTAATTAATAAATATAAGACAACCGAAGGTCGTGGGCACAACTAGTACTAAAGCAAACGTGCAAGAGATTGAACAAATTGATTCAGAGAAAACTAGACTAGATGTCACTAGTTCCCACCGCCTTACATTTTTAACGTGATTTACGTGGCAGGTCTTCTGTCGTTTCTATTCCAAGGAAACACTCCCAGATATAATCATAACATTTCATAATATCACCTAGAAAGTGTATGTTACTTGAGAGGAGGCTTTCCCTACGCTTTCACTATTCGCGGAGAACATTCTAGACTAGGTTTTACCTCGGCTTGGTTTCAAAAGGAAATTGACTTGACAATATTTTCTCTATTTTCTAAGTATTGAATAAACTTTGTATTTTATGGAGGAAAAGTAACAGGATGTATTGGTTTCTTATCATTACAAGCACGTCGTAAAAATTAACACTCGTCTCGCTGTGTTAGTTGAGTATTCGCGCTATTGTGCCTCGCGGGTGATTAGAAGTTTGGAATGTACCACTAGGCACGAACTGCAGGGTAATAAATGAGTAGTATTTTTTTCGTGTTTACTTTTAAAGTACAATTTATGATTTTTCTGAAAGAAAATTAAATAAAGAATTGTTATTTTGTTTACGGTCTACTAAATTAAGACCTTCTCTTAGACCAAATCTTTACAAGCGAACCCCAATGTTGGATTGAATTCTAAGAAATACATTCTGCACCTTCGCAATAAAACGCAAAAGAAAAACTTTAAAATAGCCGTTTCCTTGCAGTCGGATAAAAGATTGTAATGACCAATGTATTGTACAAACTTTGGTGGTCTGATTAATTTTTTAAGTGAAAACTTCTTTAGAGCACTTTTTGGGTGAAGGAAAAACATTGAACTCATCGTCACGTAACGTAACGTGCGGTCACGCTTCGTACCCGTTCGTAGCACCCGTAGCATCCGCTACGGCGTAGCACCACATATGCATGCGCGGGGCATAACCAGTGCTACGACTGGGGCGGGGCCTGTGTACTTTTTGTTTTCACTTCTATCGGCAGTCCCCAAAGACTGCTCCGATTTTTTGCTTTTAACACTTCTGCTGAACTCATATATAAAGTGTTATTTGAACAGTTACCTAGGTTTATACTTTTCAGTGTATTTCTATAATTTCCTGTCTTCTTATGAGAGGCAGCCCTGACATACGACATTAAATATTAGATAGATTGATTGCCCCTGCTGCCTTAATAGTCATAAGAACTTGTGTAATCTGAACTAATAACTTAGGTATATGTATAGGGAAATTTATTCAAAGTAGTTCGTAGTTATTAGACAGACTACATTCGATCTAGGTTTCTTGAGCGTATCGAATATGATATAGCGGTTACCTCACTTTACTTAAAAGTTATAGGCAATTATATTGATGAAGAAAGTTTCATTTATAATCTAGGAATTGATGAGAATGATTAGGAGTAAGAACGGAAAGTCTAGTCCAGTCTAAACGTACAACAATTTATTGTGGAGTTGATTGTTTAAACAATCTTAATCACATTTGGCAAATCATCATCATCATCATTCATCATCATTTCAGCCGAATGACGTCCACTGCTGGACATAGGCCTCCCCCAAGTGTCGCCACATTGAACGGTCACGTGCGACTCGCATCCAGCGGATTCCCGCAGCCTTCACCAGGTCATCGGTCCACCTAGTGGGAGGCGAAGGCCTCGCGACCGCGAACCGGAAGACGTTGCGTTGGAAGCAACGCAACGTCTTCCGGTTCGCGGTCGCCACTCCAGAACTTTTCGGCCCCATCGGCCATCCGTTCTGCGAGCAATGTGCCCTGCCCACTGCCACTTAAGTTTGGCAATTCTTCGGGCTACGTCGGTAACCTTGGTTCTCTTGCGGATGTCTTCATTTCTGATTCGATCGCGCAAGGAAACTCCGAGCATAGCCCTCTCCATTGCCCTTTGGGTGACTTTAAGCCTTCTGATGAGGCCCATTGTAAGCGACCAAGTTTCGGTCCCGTATGTAATCACTGGCAACACACACTGGTCATAGACTTTCGTCTTGAGACACTGCGGTAGGTTGGACGAGAAGGTACCGCGCAACTTCCCGAACGCTGCCCAGCCGAGTCGGATTCGACGATTGACCTCTTTCTCGAAGTTAGACCTACCTAACTGGACCGTTTGTCCCAGGTACACATAATCGTCTACAACTTCGAGTGTAGAGTCTCCGATCTTGATAGGAGTGGGTGTGACATGGGCATTCAACATGACCTTGGTTTTGTCCATGTTCATTTTAAGACCCACTCTTCCGGAAGCTCTACTGAGGTCATCGAGCATTGTACTGAGGTCCTCCATGGTCTCAGCCATGACCACTATGTCGTCGGCAAACCGAAGGTGAGTGATGTACTTGCCATTGACGTCGATGCCTAGCCCTCTCCAGTCCAGAACCTTGAAGACATCCTCCAGTGCAGCAGTAAACAGTTTCGGAGATATGACGTCACCCTGTCTCACACCTCGCTGCAGGAGGATAGGATCTGAGACTTGGTCTTGAAGTCGGACTGACATGGTGGCGTTTTTGTACAAACACTTCAACACCTCGATGTACCGATAGTCGATTTGGCACCGTTGGAGAGACTGCAGTACAGCCCAGGTCTCGATCGAATCGAAGGCTTTCTCGTAGTCCACAAACGCTAAACAGAGAGGCAGGTTATACTCTTCGGTCTTCTGTATAACTTGCCGCAGCGTATGTATGTGGTCTACGGTGCTATAGCCTTTTCGGAAACCGGCTTGTTCGGGTGGCTGGAAATCGTCAAACCTGCGCGCGAGACGATTCGTGATGACTCTAGAAAACAACTTGTAGACATGGCTTAGAAGTGAGATGGGCCTATAATTCTTCAACCGGGCATTGTCACCCTTTTTGAAGAAGAGCACAACCACACACCTGCACCATGCCTGTGGCGTTTTTCCCTCAAGTATGACGGAATTAAACAGCTTCTGAAGGGCCTTAAGTACCGGTTTTCCACCCGCCTTCAGGAGTTCGGCCGTAATTCCGTCATCACCCGGTGCCTTGTTGTTTTTGAGCTGCTTCAGAGCCATCCTAATCTCGTACAGGCTGACGTCCGGGATGTCTTCAGTATAGTGTCGGGTCAGTCTAGCTCTTGGGTCGTTTGCTAGATCTACGACGGGTTTACTAGTTGACGTGTACAACTGTCCATAGAAGCTCTCGATCTCCCTCAGAAGCTCCGGTTTGGCGGATAAGATCCTACTATCGTCGGTCTTCAGTTTCGTGAGCTGGCTCTGCCCAATAGCCAGATCCCTTGCAAATACCTTGGAGCCTTTATTCCGCTCAATCGCGTCTTTAATACGCTCGGTATTAAAGCGGCGGAGGTCGCTCTTCAAGGATTTAGAGATCCGTCTATTGAGCTGCCGATATTTACACGCCTCGTCTGAAGACTGCAGGATCATCTCACGCCGCTCCTTCATGAGCTTGAGAGTGTGATCGGAGAGCCTCTTGTTCTGATCTGTACGACGCGCCTTGAAGAACTTAGACCCGGTCGTATGGACAGTTTCCACGAACCCATCGTTGTACTCGTCCACTGAGCTTCCTAGGCACTCGAAACGGTTGTGGAGTTCAAGCTGAAAGCTCTCGGGATTTTGGATTTGGATCTGTGCTGGACGGAGCGTAGACTTCATCAGTCGATACCTTTCAAGCTTGATATTGATGTTCAATGTGCCTCTTACCATGCGGTGATCGCTCCCGGTTTTCACCGAATTGATCACAGAGACATCATTGAACATTTGCTTCTTGGTTGACATAATGAAGTCGATCTCATTTCTAGTTGCACCATCGAGGCTCTGCCAGGTCCACTTCCTGTGCTCACGCTTTCTGAAGAAGGAGTTCATCATATAGAGGCCCTCCTTCTCCATAAAACTAGCCAGTTGGTGGCCCCGGCGATTCCGACGTCCAACTCCAAATTGCCCCACCTGCAGCTCATCACCGTCTCGTTTGCCCAGTTTCGCGTTGAAGTCCCCCATTACAACTGTGAAGTGAGTTTTGGAACCATGCATGGCTTTAGAAATATCCTCATACATGGTCTCCACTTCGTCGTCGGGGTGTGCCGAGGTTGGGGCGTAGACCTGTATGACCTTCAGCGAATATCTTGAGGATATTCTGAGTATAAGGTACGCCACCCTGGTCGACACACTCTCGATCTTCACCACGTTGTTCACAAGGGACTTGTGGACGATAAACCCAACACCACCCTGGGATTGCCGGTCACCCTCACAGAAATAGAGCAGGTTGCCGGATTTCAGGATTATCGTGTCCTCCCCCTCTCTTCGGACTTCAGATAATCCCACAATACTCCATCGCAGCCTGCTCAATTCCTCTTCGAGTTCCGCTATCTTCTCGTCGGTCCGGAGTGTGCGCGTGTTATATGTTGCCAGGTCTAGTCGTCGGTATTGGCAGCCGGATCCCTTCCGGAGATTCTTCGCACCCCTTGCCACGCCGTAGCCTCGACCGCTGCCGTAGTCGAGGGTAGACGGGCTGCCGGGCACTAGGGGCCATTTTTGTGATGCGCTATTCATTTGGGGGGGTTTTGCCATAATCGCCACGCTTGGCAGGCGGGTTGGCGATCGCAGTGAGTGCGGTTCTTACACAAGACACAGAGAGCGCTGCTGCCCATTCTCTGGTAAATCCCTTAGTCGCCTCTTACGACACCCACAGGAAGATATGGGATGGTGTTATTCTTTACGTCCGACACCATACGGACGCATTTGGCAAATAACTAGGTGATACTTTACCGAGATAACTGTGGCAAAAAGTAAGAATGAAGCTAGAAAGATGTTTAACACATTAATAAATTAAACAAAAAGCCACATTTTATTTTATTTTATCTTATTCATTTAATAATTTAAGTTTAAATATTTTCACATAATGGCACTATATTAATATGACTATTCATTATTCAATGAAGAATTAACATCTATTTGAGCATTTATTTATTTATTCCTACTGTATTAGAACCTTCAATAAATGGAAAGAAACATCCACAGATTTCAATTTAAAACTCTAAACTCAAACTCAAAGCATTTATTTCAATTAGACCATTACGGCACTTTTGAAAGTCAAAAATACAAAAAAGAAAATCAAAGCTACAGTCCCAGTCACAAGGCATAATAACTTGAGAAAGTACTGTAGTTGCCCATTCCCTAGCGTAGATCTACAAGTTAATTAATAATATAATTTTCCATAAATTCAGATCGTTTTCTTTGTAATGAGATGATTTCTTTAAGCTGAGCTGAGATTATATATTTCGTCTTAGCCAGTCCTTGTTAACGAAATTACATTTAGGATACACACTCCCAGACACGCAAAAAACACACTTTATTAAAATCTCAATGAGATAAATATTTAGAGTCAATTCAAATCTGATTCTCATAAGCCCATTTTCCCTAAACAATGAATGATTTTTTAAATAAAAGCGCGCTGTTGGATTTTCATCTGTCAGCGCTGAGCCGAGCAGTGCAAATACAGTTAAATGTCACTTTGTGTAGATGAAAACGGACATAACAGATTTATTAATACTTCGGACAAGTCATCACCACATTGTTTTCCACGATGAACGAAACTAACGAACCTTATCATGACTGTCCCTTTACAGCAAAAGACCCATCAGCATCATATATCCTCTTCTTATCACTCCCATATCCGTACTTATCATAACCATACGGCTGATGGTCAAAACTACCATAACTGTTGTCAAAACTCCCATAACTATGGTCAAAATGCCCATGGTCGTGGTGGTCAAAATGGTCATGCTCAAAATGATGGTCTTCAATATACTCTTGGTGATGATGCTTCTGTTTCTTCAGGTAGTGGATGAACCAGAGCAGGAAATGCCAGCCTTTTGTTATGAGCACGTAGAACAGGGCTCCGTATACCATCTTCAGGACGATCAGCTTCGTTGCCACGACGTAGAAGAAGTGGACTGTAGACAAAGAGATTGACATATTAGTCGAAAGGGTAGTCCGCCACAATATTTCCAAACCACAGCAACTTCTGAAAAATCAACAGTAGGCAACCAGTTGTAAACGTCCCTTTGTGCCTATTGGCCTTGTTTCGTTCTGTCTCCTGCTGATATGGAGGGAAGTGGAAATTACGGTTTTTTCCTACTCCTCCGCTATACTTTTCTGATTAATTTCGTTGCGGGATCCAAGACAGTTAAATTCATTCTCTGGGACTTCGTCGAGCTTCATTGTCTCGGCGCTTTTCTGGTGGTCGCCACTGTTGATTCCGGCTTTCAGGAGTTACAGTGGTTTGGGAATAGTCTGGCGGGTTTGTCCCATAAAAAAAGTAGCCAACCAAAAAAGCGCCGAGTCAATGAAGCTCGACGAAGTCCCAGAGAAACAATTTAACTGTCTTGGATCCCGAAACGAAATTTATCAGAAAAGAATATCGTTCCACCGCTATTCTTTTCTAGGAAAGGGTAGATATAGGTGTACCTACTCCTACTTTTTGCATAGGATGTTTTAGGTCTCTTGTAGTTGAAGCAAGTCTGCTCTCAATGCCCCTGTGTCTTAACCTAAGCGATCATCGCGCTAACACACTATCGTCTCGTTTGTTAAGTTTGCCGATCCAGAACGTGTCTTCAGATAGACAGAATCTTTCGGTTTTCCTAACAAAGAAGTGTCGATTGCTTGTATTGGGAAACGCCCTTGCCTGAGTAGTCTAGCCTCAGGGCCCCAGCTACTGAGAATTAACTAGTGAAAACACCCCTCAAAATGTTATTTTTTTGTAGAATCGAAATAGATTTAAGGTCCTTTCCAAGAACTCTTTCCTAAATCATATTAAGTAAAATAAAATGTATTTACGTAGGTAACAAATACTCTCCGTTTTAGAACCTGAGATACAGTAAACAACAAGACATTAAATACAGACCTACAAACTACCGACGCTGCCGATTTTTAATAAAATCTGCGATCAAATCCAAAGCCTGGTACCCTTGTCTGTGATACGAGAACTTATCCTGGTAAGGTCCAAAATTATCGTGATGTGGTCCAAAATGATCAGGATAAGGTGCATATTGCTCCGTTTTCTGATAATGCAAGTACGGGTCAGGCACATGCTTGTATATGGTCGATGCCCAGACCATTATGAGAAGTATCTTCAAGCTAGCTACCGTCAGGGCTATTGCCAGAACTAGTTTGTACAGTCCAACTTTCGCAGCCAGTACGATCGCGAGGTTGGCTGCAACAAAGAAAGGGCTGTGCTGTATTATTTGATTTTAAAATCTCACATTGGAATAAACTTGATAAAAATAAAAACTGGTCCTACTCTGCAGTGAGGTACCTACAACGGTACATTTACGGCCAGTTTCAATAACTTACTGTTCGGTTTCGGTAGGTTGCTATCTCTGTCTGTTTGACATTTTGCTTACAGACGGTTAAAAACAAAACGTCACAGAAAATCTTTCTTTGATTTTTCTATGAATCGAGTGACAGGTAGGTGACGCCGATAGGATATTTCAAACTAACTTTAACAATAGAAACAGCGATAGCTACAAGCTTGGCATATTAACTGACAGTTATACGTAAGTAAGTTTTAAAAGTTATAGATGGCCCTTAGTGCGTGCTACATTGGGCATATTAAAAGTAAAATGATGGATCGTCATAATTATAATGTTGGATCTTCTTTGGCAAAACATGAGTTTGGAATTATAACTTGTGGTAATTCTTGTGGGAACTATTGATCACACGTTCATGTAGAAATGTGCAAGGCCTGTCCCGCACATCTGACAAGCAGGGAACGAAAACTCCCAAACAAAACCACAACGGCTTTTGCACACGGCTTTGCCCATGGCTTTGCCTGCGTTAAGGAAATTAAACCTATCTTATCCAAAACAAACTAGAAGTCTAACGTCCCATTTATGTAATATTTGTTTCCAATCCATGCTTGCGGTTGTGGGAATCCCCTGGATGCGAGACGCATGGATCCGGTCAATGTGGCGATACTTGGGGAAGATGCTTGCGGTTGTGGGAATCCCCTGGATGCGAGACGCATGGATCCGGTCAATGTGGCGATACTTGGGGAAGATGCTTGCGGTTGTGGGAATCCCCTGGATGCGAGACGCATGGAACCGGTCAATGTGGCGATACTTGGGGAAGATGCTTGCGGTTGTGGGAATCGCCTGGATGCGAGACGCACGGAACCGGTCAATGTGGCGACACTTGGGGAAGCCCTATGTCCAACAGTGGACATCTTTCGGCTGAAATGATGATGATGAATCCATACTAACCAACTACAACTTTCTGTAATCCCTATTCCGCAATACGAGAATAGTTTTTTTTTAATCTTAAAATGTTTCCGACCAAGAAAGGCTAAGGTTTCTGCGGGAAACTTTCCAATTTGTTCTCGATTCAGATTTAAATCCTCGGTCCAGACTTTTACTTTAATTCGCTGTATAAACCGACACTGGATGCTACCGGAATCTGGAATAAGGTTTCGCGGAGATCTTTTAGTTCTAGACCTTTTTGTTGGAACTGGAATTACTGTTTTTGTTATAAAAACTAATTTAAAGAATGTTGGAGTCCCAATGTTTTTCACTGTGTTTTACTATCGTAACATTTTGAAATTCTTGTCATCATCTGCCTAGCCTTTTCCCAATTATGTTAGGGTCGACTTCTAGTCTAACCAGATGCCACTGAATACCAGTAATTTTACTTAGAGCCTCTGACTTCCACAACACACTGTGTACTGGTTAATACGACACCCTTGGTATGACAGGCAGACTTTCAATCCACTGACTACCTGTAACGACTGTCAAAGATCTATAAATGACAGCCGGGACCAACAGCTTAACGTAGTATCCGAGGCTCTGAGGAAGTTCGATATGTAATGGGTGGTCACCCATCCACGGACCAAGCTAGGCAAGCGCAAGTTAACTTAAAGATCGATCCGAGCGGCTGTTATTAGTTAACCACGAGCTTTTGAAATGTCTGAGATCCTTTAACAATATTTCAAAAAGGTTTACATTTAAGCCATTTGCAGATTGGTTACAAAATCAAATGAGAAGATGAGTGATCAAAGTAAAGAAAAAACCTTACTTTGATCAATACGTCTTTCTAAATCTTTCGCTTACTTTGATCAATACTGACCTCATTTGTCAAGCATTACGTATATCAGTCAATAATTGCCTACTTCAAAAAGGTAACCGTTTTTTTTCCAGTAGGTAACAAATTCGTTAAATGGGATGTCATAGCAATGGTGATATATTATGTATGTGTCGCTAAACAGCAACTAACGTAATTTTTTTATGAAACGGATGTTGATATTTAGACCCTATCACTGAACTGTGCGTAACTGTGCTTTCGCTTTCAGAAAAACAAACGTTGCTCAGATAGAAAATATGTTATTTCCTTTTATGACACAACTGTTTTTGATGTCATAATAAAATTAATACAAATGACAGCTATGAAATTTGCATCGATATGTCAAACCTTGGTAGTTGGTGCATTTAGTTTAGTCCTTTGTTTTCCCAAGCATGGAGGCCCCCAACTAAAATAAAAGAAACGCTATCCCGGTATTGAACCCTACCCTATCAGCCTCCGTTAATTAAATACTTATGCCAAAAGTATTTATTCAACGAGAGTCCTGAATAAACAAATAATTCTACGAAAAGCAGTAAAAAAGTTTAATTGCCGAATAATCTGAGTCGTAAACAATATCGATGCACAAAGGTAAATTTAATCTATTTACTTCATCAATGGACGCCATTTAAGTTCCAGGGAATCCTGAATGTAAACTCTTTACAAAAGTTTCAAGCTTTTAATGAGAAAACTCTTTTGTATAGATTGTTATTGTAACGGGATACTACAATCATTTGCGAAAATAGACACAACAAAATGCCACTTAATTAAGTTGCAAGAAATAAAGGTTATCAGTGAGTGACTTTTAATTATTAAATAGTCGACCTCAACTAATTGCACCCTCCAGGGCTTGAATGACGCAAACCACAGAGCTATCCAGGTTGCTCCGACAAAATCCGAGTCATCAATTCGAGATTTTTTTTTCTATTGACCAAAATTCACAAACCCCGATTATTAAGGAACTTACTATAAAATAATAAAATATCAATACTCACTTATTAAAGCGTATTTCGCTTTGCCTCTTGGCTCCACTTCGTTTGCTCTTTCACTTTTATCAGAAGCTTCCACAGACCATGATAACGTAACAATGAAAATTAATAATAGCACCTTCATTTTGACGTATTACAAAAAAAACTTTACAAAATAAAATTACTATTCAAAAGAAAAACGACAAACGTCTTGCGGAAAAACTGAACATAATTTTTGTCCCAAAATAAAACTTATGCTGTCAACTTTTCTGTTACTGTTGTTTTTTCTATTTTTTTCAGACCTTCAGCTCTGTTCAGTGCCGTATTTTAAAATGGCATTTCACAGTCTGAGTTGCCAGTCATACATAATGTGCTAATTGGTGCTAATGTTACAAATAAACACTTTGGGCGAGAAAGTGTACTAAACATTATTACACGACTTTTCGTAATACGAAGCGAGAGTTTTTCTAAAGTGAAGTAATGTTGATTTTTGAGCATATTCAAGTGTTTTCCTATAGATTTTTCGAGATTATCATCAGTCTGAAATAATATACTTATCATAGCTCGTAGGTACAGTGAGTGTACAATTTTCTCTGTTTTTTTGTGTTTTTACCAGTGTCCGAAATTATAGTAGTATAAAATAATTAAGATATTTTTTTTTCTTTGATATTATTGGATAGTTATCAGATAATTATCGGATTATTATCCATACTGATTCATAACTTGATCTCATTCATTTTATAACTCAAACCATTTTTATTGCTTAATGCACTCGAATTCAGTCCAAACAGGGTGTTTAATTTTCTGTATTTTCGTAACTATCTTTCGGGTCCTGAGGAGTGAAATAGCAACAAACAATAATTCTAAAAAAAATGTACGAAAAAATCTGTTTAATAATTAAACACAGCTTTTTTTTTCACACTTCTTTCGTTTATCCAAACAAAACAAAAAAATTACAGGCTAGTATTTTTTTCTATTACTCTTTTTTTAAGAAAAAGTTTAGGAAATACATAGTTTTTCACAACATGCAAATAAGCTTACTCCATGCATGCAGCAAGCAAGCAGCAAGTATGCAGCAAGCATGCAGCAAGCATGGAGCAAGCAAGCAGCAAGCAAGCAGCAAGAAAGCAGCAAGCATGCATCAGCAAGCAAGCAGTAAGCATGCAGCATGCAAACAACAAGCATGCAAGCATGCAACATGCAAGCATGCAACATGCAGCAGGCATGGTTTCTGTCACAGCTCCGGCGCTGTGGGGCTTCTGCGGGGAGATTTAAATTACACCCTAGGGGTAGGGCATAAAAGAAACGTGGAGTCGGTTTTGCAATTCATTTCTGTCAGTAAACTTGTGCTTTTAAAAAACAATTTTCATTCATTTTCTTTTTTAGGATTCCGTACCCAAAGGGTAAAAACGGAACCCTATTACTAAGACTTCGCTGTCTGTCCGTCTGTCCGTCTGTCTGTTACCAGGCTGTATCTCATGAACCGTGACAGCTAGACAGTTGAAATTTTCACAGATGATGTATTTCTGTTGCCGCTATAACAACAAATACTAAATATAGTCAATGGTACGGAACCCTTCGTGTGCGAGTCCGACTCGCACTTGGCCGGTTTTTTTTAGAAATGTCTCAAATAATGTGTAATGTCTTTATTCTAAGCAATGTTTAATGAGATAAAATGAAAAAAAAACCGGCCAAGTGCGAGTCGGACTCGCGCACGAAGGGTTCCGTACCCATTATCTATACATTAGACAAAACGGCAAATAAATCACGTTTGTTGTATGGGAGCCCCCCTTAAATATTAATTTTATTCTGTTTTTAGTATTTGTTGTTATAGCGGCAACAGAAATACATCATCTCTGAAAATTTCAACTGTCTAGCTGTCACGGTTCATGAGATACAGCCTGTTGACAGACAGACGGACAGACGGACAGACAGCGAAGTCTTAGTAATAGGGTTCCGTTTTTACCCTTTGGGTACGGAACCCTAAAAATATGAATTGTTTGTCAAATAATACGTTAATAAATAAAAGTTTATCGGATAATTATTTTGCTAAGTGAATTATTTGGTAAACTTGTTGTTGTATAATGATGTAATGACAAATAATGTTTTTCAAGTAAAAGTTTTTGAAATAATTTTTGGTGAACTGACCGGTCACCAAGTATAAATTATCAATGTTAATCTTCACTTTGAATCCTGGTTTTTACTTCTTAAAAACACCAAGTTGAGAGATTTGTTAACTTAACGGTAAGGAGGAACACAAAATTAATACCATCAAAGGCATTACTTGGAAATCAGTAGAATATTACTTGGAAATTAGTAGAACAAAGTTCAAAAACAGAAAATACCACAAGATAAACGGGAAAGATGCTGAGCAGAACTCGAGGGCCACAGTTAATTGATTGTTGTGGCAAAAGTTAGCGTAAAACAACAAGTGTTGTTTATAATTCTCAGGCATTTCTTCGAATTAGAATTGAGCATTGTACTGGAAGAACCTTGACCTTGTTGGTTTTGTAAACGCTACTACAGGTTAGCGGTAGGTACTGAATTATAAAAACCAGTATAATCAAACTTCTACAAGACTTCTGTTTTTATTTCTGACTAGCGGACGTCACGCGGTTTCACCCGCGTACGTCCTGTTCTCGTGGGACTACGGGGATAAAATAGATAGATAAAATAGGCTATATTACTCAAGGTGAATGTAGCTTTCTAATGGTAAAAGAGTTTTTGAAATCGGCGCAAAAGTTTTTGAGTTTATTCATTACAAACATACACACAAAAATACAAATCTTTCCTCTTTATAATATTAGTGTAGATGTAGATGGAGCAGATGGTTTTCTTAAGTTGTTCAAAATGGTCAGTACCTACAAGTAAAATTTTCAAATTTTCTCCTATTATATTATTATATTTCGCCTCGTCTATAATCATCATTCTCTTGCCCTTACTACAACAGCACATAACGTCCACTGCTGGACATAAGCCTCTCCCATGATGGGAGGAATTTGCCGTAATCTCCACGCGTGGCAGGCGGATTGGAGATCGCAGTGATGAAAGACTAACAGAAAACGCTGCTGCCCATTCTCTGGTGTACGGAGGCGCAAGGTGTTCTGCCTCAGACATTAGTCGCCTTATACGACACCCGTGACTGTAATGGGTTGGTTCTATTCTACTCTGCCGGATACCACACGGCTAACACGGCTCTTGCCCTTAAATCAAATTCATTTGTGGTCGGCGCAGCATTTCTTCTTGTCCCATACTTCTCTTTTATTCGTCATCTCATGAGACACCTCCTGTCTACCCACATCATCCTTCACACAGTCCATCCATCGTTTGTTTGGTCGTACTCTACTCATATACTCATCCACATTCATACTCAGAACTTTCCTCACGACATTATCCACATTTCTCGGCATCACATGCCTATACCACGACAACTGATTATTATCTACATTATGTATTTGTTTTATACCTAGACAATAGACGCCTCATCTATTATCTGGTCAGCTCTTGGTTGCTATGGCTTATTTGAATTAATAATTTTATTTTTGAATTGTTTTTTTTTTTTTGTATTTACTACGGACACCTTTAACGTGCACATCTTTCTACATTGTTCTCACATAATATACCATCTCAACATGAATGATGTAACCAAGATTTTGTAAAAATATTCTGATTTAAAAGAGTGTCCATGTAGTTTCTTGCCCGTTCTTCTCCATAGAGATCTACGCTAGGGAATGGGCAACTACAGTACTTTCACAGTTTGTATGTCTTGTGACTGGGACTGTAGCTACATTTAATTTTCATCTTTGTTTCGACAATTCAAAAGTGCCTGTAACTGGCCTACTTGAAATAAATGCTTTGTTTTTTTTTTTTTTAGGGTTCCGTAGTTTCCCGTCCGTCACAATAAGTGTTCTTACGAGTTTAAAGGTATCCATTATGTAAAAATGCTTGCATATACGAATATACTACATACTTAGTCCAGAAATTATTTTGTACAACTTTTTGTCTTTTTTGTACAAAAACTGTTGTTTCCATCAAGTTCAAAATGATTCTCCTAGAAAGTCCTTATAAAGTTCTACTTTTCAGATTTTTTTCATATTTTCTAAACATATGGTTCAAAAGTTAGAGGTTGTTTTCACACATTGTATCTAAAAAGTATCTATGTAGTATATCAACTATCTAGTGTCCACGACACAAGCCTCGTTGCTTAGTGTGGCACTAGATGGCGCTGTGTGTAATGTCCAGCAATATTTATTTATTTATTTATTGTTTTTTACTTTTGGAGCGATTATTTCCGAAATTATTGACATTATCAAAAAATTAATTTAGGAAACCCGTATTCATTTTTAAATACCTTTCCAACAATATATCACACGTTAGGGTTGAAATTAAAAAAAAAATCACTTCCCATTCTACATATATAGGGGGGCTACCCTAATAAAACATTTCTTTCCAATTTTTATTTTACCACTTTGTCGGCGTGATTGATATACATATATATTGGTACCAAATTTCAGCTTTCTAGTGCTAACGGTCACAGAGATTAAGCGAGGACGGACGGACAGACATGGCGAAACTATAGGGTTCCTAGTTGACTACGGAACCCTAAAAAAGTTACAGATATTTTCTCATACTTTCTAAGGTGTACTGAAAAAACATGTTCTTGTTGAGCCAGCAAGTCGTAAATGTGAAGTGCAGGAAACGCTTAGTAAGTTGCAGCCAATCTGTCCGTTGTCTGAAGGTACAGTCACGAGCATACATATCTTACATTTGAGCAAGATTTAAAGGAATTTCTTCATAGAGTATTGATTATAAATGATGTTATTGATGTTTCGAGCATTTTCAAAACCAAAGTCAAAGACAGCACATAAACGTAAGGTATTTTGTGAGACTATTTGTTTGTCCCACTGCTGGCCAACCAGACCTCCCATTTCTCCTTCCAAACCTCTGTGTCCTGTGCAATATTCTGTCCATGTTCGCCCCGTAAACGACATCAGCAGGGCTATCGGGCTACGTATCTCTGTTGACAGCTCGAAATGATAGCAACTGGGCTCAGTGTCCATCAATTAACTGTCAAAGGTTAGTTTCGTATTATTTATGACCAGTCGCGATCAAACATGACGTCATTGGTTGTTATCGTGACTGATAGTCACCGTAACTCATTTCGACAGACGCTTTCGTATCGATTCTTCTAATATTGCGATTATGTAAGCATAGTGGGCATCAAATTGATGACAACTGAGTTTGATGTGGCTTTCGTGATAGACGTTACGCCATACCCGGGCTGTTAGTCACCGTAAAGTGACATCCACTCTGTGTATTACGTCATCATCATCATCATCATCAGCCTATTAATGTTCCCACTGCTGGGACACAGGCCTCCTATCTATGAGAGGGAGTGTATTACGTAATACCAATATTTTGACATTCACGGTTGTCATCAGAGTGCGGTGTACAACCGAAGCTTGTTAGTCACTGGATATCAAAAAGATACGTAATAGGCCTGCAGATCGCACCACCACCATCGACACCACCTCCGCCGCAGTCTACCTCGACGGCGATTTCCTTCGACAGGCGCAGTGATGATCGTGGCCCATCTCTCCGGGCGCATTCGTGCTACGGAAGTAAGTTATTTGTGTGTGTGTCTGTACCTACATTTTATCACTGTTGCAATTTGTACTTACAATTTCGTTGAGGTAGTGCTACTAATCGTTACTTTGTCTATCTAGTCAACAGACTAGATAGACAAAGTAACGATTAGTAGCACTACAACAGTAGCAGGTAGTACATTTTCACGTTTAGTGTTCTCTAGCTAACTATCACGTCTACCAGGAACTGCACCTATACTTATTCAGCAGCTATAGCTTTGCCTGCTTGTAAATTATCCTGGTAGCAGATACATTTTCCAAATAATACCTACATATTTTATATGAGATTGAGATACATATGCGGTACTGTCGAACATGAGGTTCTGGGTTAGGATTCCAGGCCGGGGAAGGTGGTATTGGATTGAGCCATCGGGAAGTTCTTAGTGAAAGTTCTGAGTCAGAAAAGTGCCCAGTTGATGGGAATAGGCTTGTCCCCTTTTACGTGGGACTTGATCATGGTGAAATGTGGGTGTACTAGTTATAAGTACACTTATGCCTAACCCTTCGAGTATTACAAGCGTGATATTATGGTTTATTATGTTATAATTTGTGATCTTTGACAGTCGTTACAGGTATTCAGTGGCCCAAAAAGTCTGACAACCAGTCTTACCAAGGGGTATCGTATTACCCAGTACTAACTGGGTTGTGGAGGTCAGATAGGCAGTCGCTCCATGTAAAATACTGGTATTCAGCTGCATCCGGTTAGACTGGAAGCCGACCCCAATAAAACTTGGGAAAAAGGCTAGACAGATGATGATGTTACAATTTCAGCTTTATGATGTATGAATTTACCTTGTATTTATCACTATCAGTTGTTAGTCACGATTTCTGGTGCTCAGGAAATGACTGAACATTTTGAACTTTGTAGCTCGTCTCAGACCCTGAATCTAGAAAAGCCGCTATACCATGAATGTTTCTTCTGGAAGAAATCTGTTCATTGGCATTTTGCACACAGGGACATGCAACATGATTTCAACTACAATTTTAACCTAGTCCTTGTTATTGTTATTTATTGAATTATTCATCCTGACTACGGAACCCTACTTTGTGCGTGTTCCGACACGCTCTTGACTGGTTGTTTTTGTTCACACATAATAACAAAAAAGTAATTTCACTATCCATCTTGCATCAAAAATTGTTATTCATTCTCTTTTCATAACAAAAGTGTCAGAACAACTTTATACTGCAGTTGTGTTTCTCGTTATGAACGCGTTAACTGTAAAACTAATTTAAAAGCGTTTTGGTAGTTTTCAAGTTAACGTCAGCAATCATAAGTACTTCGGCGAGAAACCTCCGACAGGCTTGAGCCGAGATTTTATAGGTCATGTTTATTTTTAAGAGATTTTCCTACTAAGTGTATTTGAATTGCCATTTATTAGACGTAGAAGTCTTACTAAGGGGTATCGTATTACCCAATACCCAGTACTAACTGGGTTGTGGAGATCAGATAGGCAATCGCTCCGTCTAAAACACTGGTATTCAACTGCATCCGGTTAGACTGGGAGCCGACCCAACATAGTTGGGATAGGCTATTATTTATTAGACGTAGCGTCAATAATATGGGGCTGCTTTATATAGTTCGGTTCAAACTTAATGGCGGCTCAGAAGTCAGCTGCAAGTGACGGTCTTCGCATTATACAGACAAAACGATGTGTCATCTGCGCCCCGTAGATATCTAAAATTGTTGTCTGCGCAGCTTTACATAATATTTTCCGAATTGCCATAAAGTTTAAAGCGTTATTCCTGCGTAGACCGTCACTCGCAGCTAACTTCCGAGCCGCCATTAAGTCTGAACCGAACTATGCCTGTGTATAGGAACTTGAGTGAGTTGCAAGATACACACGGAGACCAATCATGTTACACTGGAAGGATATACCTTGATTTGACGCCGTGTGTACAAGCTCTATCTAGTAGAAGCCCTTATAATAGATTGCTAATATTTCGTATATCAATAATTTTATTTCAATCAACCTCTTTATATCCCTGCCTCATGGGTCTAGAGGTCGCAAGTGCGACTACTGAGCATGAGATCCTGTGTTCGATTCCAAGGTTGGGGAAAGTGTTATTCAGTTTTTCCATCAAAATATTCTCGGTGGCAGTCACGGAGTCTGGTTTCATGCCCGGTTGATGCCCCATAGCCATGGGGCCTGTAGCCATGGGACTTAAACACAACTGGCGCTATGTGGGTATACCACACCTCTGCATAACCCTTGGGGGATTAAAGGTGTAATGTTATTTTATGACATGTTTCACTAATATTCTCTAAAGGGTGTTAAACACCTCTTAACGAAGGCAAAAAAGGCACTTATTCTCCTCGTCATTGCAATCATTATTTTGTTCTACACCATACCTGGGAACCTTCTAGTTACGGAGATATTGGGGGTCAAAGTTCCAACTTTTTTACAAGTTTTATTATTAATTACAAGTTTTTCATGTAAGATTACGTACGCACGTACTATTCCATCCATCCCTCAGCACAATGTTTTGAGTGCGTTACATTGAGTTCTAACACAAAACATGACTCTTCACACCAAAAAAAAGGCGTTTCCCAGCAATAATTTTTGCGTAGTTTGATGTACAGAATGCTTGGTTGACGGCTTCGTGATGAGGTCTTTTACACCCTGTATATAGCAAGATTATTTTGAAATCAGTATTGCGATAACACTATAGATTACTCTATTCGCAATCCCTATCTAAAAATATATAGTTTTGCGATCTAGATAGCTAACAATCTGCTTTTCAAACTCCAAATAAATAACCTAGAATCAAAAACATTCAAAAATAAAACATTTCAATCCTACTATCATCATTGATCAGTATCCCACGGGCAGCAATCTTTCAATACGCACTCAACTATCGCTTGATTGATCCCACAGTCCCACAACACATCAGCTAATTGCACAGCTTCCAACAATGCGCTTAAAAAACTAGCAGTATTGCATTTGTAAATAAAACCTTTGATGGATTTGTTTTATTTGACGACCGCGACCATTAATTTGGTCACCATTACGCAATTTGAAACATTTGCAGAAAAATAATTCCATATATTTTATATTTAACTTTTTTAATTATTCATTCATATCTTCTCTATTACCAAAAAAAAAACTCTAGAGTCGAAAAGACCGGACCATTGAAAAGAGCAGAGAACACAGGAAAGACGGTGGCCAAAATTCCGGACGTGTCCGGACTGGACTCATTGTAACCCTATTCGTGACCAATGAAATAACCGGTTGTGGAGATATTGAGGGTAGTAAGTACGAATGCGGTGTTTGGAAAATGTTGATTGTAACCAACCATTGAGCTGTTACTCCTACGTATAGAGAAGACACCGCGAACAAAATCTGCGCTCCATTAAATTGCTGTCAGCTGGCTGCAATTCACTCAGTCGCTTGCTCGCCACAGCATTATATATACGGGGTTAGCCGCACCTTCCGCGCCCCGCATTGCGCACAGATTTTGTTCGCGCTGTCTTCTCTATACGTAGTAGTAATAGCTCAATGATTGTAACTTTTCACTTGCCATCGAAATTAGGTAGAGGTCAGTTTGGACTAATTTCAAAAATAGTACTGAAAAATAAAAATTAGATTTTTTTTTTAATTTTCAGAGAGAATAAACTTTCAAAAAGTTGTTATTACATAATTATACGCTGATATAAAATGTCAAACCAGATATTTCTTGACGGCATGTAATGCCAGGTCAGAGGCCCATGATCAGCATAAAACTCTGACATCTGTACTTAAAATGTCACTTACGGGATATCTTCCGTGATTATTTATAAATTTTTGAGCTCCCGATATTTCGACGCTGTTGCAAGCGCCATGATCGCGGGATTAATTGACATCTGTGCCTAACCTGGCACTAACCACTCAAAAAAGAAGACAGAACTGTCAAAGCATCTTGAACGGCAATCGACAACTGTACATGAAAACGGCGTGCAATTCCTTAGCGCTTACGATATCGACGGAATTTATAAAATGCAAGAAAACCCATACTTTCCAATATCATTAGCTATAAACCTATTAGAAGACAACGGTTATGGATATTAAACCTGTCGTTATTACACATCGATACGTAATCTCATCCCATCCCTTTTATGACTTCATTTCAAGGACTTCAATTTGGAAGTCGGTTGAAAGCCGAAGTCTTTCGTTTACTCTAATTTAGAATGGTGGTAATATTGTGAAATTGCTCCATACGTGTGTGCAATCATCGTTAAATATGGAAATAATGAGCCGTTCGCGTTTATGAGTCTAACGATATGGACTAGTGATGTGCTGACTATCATAGATGTAAAAATATCGATGTGTTTGGTCAATCTTCAACGAAAAGCAACGATGTCTGTTCGCGACGAACGTCACCAATCCAGCACATAGAGTGTTGATTATAGTTAAAAAATAGTGTAGAGTCAGTGTATGGGCAATATAGTGAGAATAACAAAGTGCCATCAGTGAATCTAGAATAGTTAGATAGTAATTTTCAGGCGCGCTAGACACATATGGGCTCGCAAGTGGAGTTTTTTAGTATAATTTAACGCTTTGGCGAGGTCCAGGGAGCCTAGGTTGCGACCTAGGCCTGGATATAGTATTTTTTTTATAACTTAGCTTATAGTTGAACCACTTAGACGAGAGTATGACGGTCTAGCGCGGCCATATTAGACAAAAACAGAAAAAAATTGTCTTACAGATTTTCAGTTGAAGGATCGCTACAGGCTGAAAGATACAGACACGAAAAAATAAGTAACAGTTTTAGATGGACCATATACTCGTCTAGTATATGGCGATTATATACTTACAGTCACAGCAACAGTTTTCGTGTAATTCAGCCTGTAAGACCCTTCATCCAAACACTTTTGGAAAAGTTGTCTGGTTTTTTGGAAATAATTTCCACGTTTTAATAAAGATTTTCGTTGTTTTTATGTCTGTACATAAATAACGTTATGTGGAATTGTGGCGATGTATATAATGTGTTTAAACATAAGCTCAAAATTGTAATTTGCAGAAAGATTGTACATTTCCATAATCAAATTTTTATTAAAGTTTTCCGAAATCAGAAAGCGAAATCAGGGTTCTCGTTACAGTAAAGTTCTGGAGTACCTTAGTAAACTCGACTTTTCTTAGAATCGTAGTCATCAGTACGGCAATTAAATATGTATAAGTAAACAGTGAAAAAGTAGTGCGCGAATTAATCCTGAAATCGCTTCCTGTACAGTCATGAAAGTTAAATAAGTGTCTTATTTTCCCAGTAACCCCTATCCTCCCTCGTTAGGTCAACGCCCTGAGATAGCGAAGAATGATCAGCTACAGCTACAGTTAATTAGGTGTAGGACGTCAGCGCCGTCTGGCGGCGAAGTATAGTACAAGCGTGCGCCCGGTAGTAATAGGGTATAGGCAGAGCACCAGGTACACGTATCCACGCCATCAGCGGATACCGCCCGTCCGGCACATGTTTTGGTCCTTCAGAACCGGATTATTCTCGCGAATCTCAGTGCGTCGAAGTGTCGATACCTATGTGAAAGTGAATCGAAGTTATATACATTCCAAAACTTAAGTAATAGCAGTGCGACGAAGTTATAAACTTACGAGAACAGTGTATCAAAGTTAAATACTCAAAGCTTGTGTCAACAGTGCGTCAACGTTATATACCAAGCTTATGTGAACAGTACCTCAACGTTATATACAAAAAGGCTTATGTACACAGTCAAGTACATAGGTTACAGTTAATAGTCACGTGTATAACGGTTTAACCACATAAGTTTTAGTAAACAGTGAAGTATATAACGACAGTACACAAGTGATAGTAAATAGTGAAGTATTTAACAACAGTACATATGTGACAGTATACAGTGAACAGTACGTATGTGATAGTAAACAGTGCATATGTGACAGTCAACAGTAAAGTTTATAACAGCATATAAGAACAGTGAACAGTTTATGTGACAGTGAATAGTGGAAGTATATAACGACGATAATACGAGGGACAGAAAATAGTGAGGTAAGCAGACACATTTGACAGCCAGTGTATAACAGCAAGTACATAACAGCAAGTACATATATAACAGCAAGTATATGTATAACAGCAAGTACATATATAACAGCAAGTATATAACAGCAAGTATATGTATAACAGCAAGTACATAACAGCAAGTATATAACAAGTATATAAGTAAAGTATATAAGCCAAGTATATAAGGCGAGTATATAACCAAGTATATAAGGCGAGTATATAAGGCAAGTATATAAGCCAAGTATATAACCGAGTATATAAGTCAAGTATATAAGGCGAGTATATAACCAAGTATATAAGCCAAGTATATAAGCAAAGTATATAAGCAGGTACATAACTTAAGTACATAAGAAAGTATATAACACAAGTACATAAGTTAAGCTCATAAGAAGCTAACAGAGTTAAGATTGTTTATTTACACCGAAGGATTATACAGAGAAATTTACAGAGAAGCTTATATTACGTTGATAGTTATACAGTGAAGATATAGAGTAAAGATTGTTTATTTACACAGGAAGGTTATACAATAGAGTTTACAGAGAGTTTACAGAGAGGCTTATATACATATTATACTTATATACTGAAGCAAATAGTTAAACATCAAGATTTAATTGTTTAATTCCGAAACCAAGATGCCGGTAACAAGATCGCAAGGCAAATCGTATGCTGAGCCACGCCAAGAGACACCGTCGGCATCAGCTATTCATCATCAGTTGCCGCCACGATCACCGTCATCTATAGAACAGCTGGCAATTCGCCCTACTGTTACACAGGGGGCTCAAAGCGTACCTGGTTCATCAGCTGCTACCAGGAGAACCAGGTCCAAGGAAAATTCGGAAACAACAGTGAAGCCTTCAGATAGCGCAAGAAAAATACAGGATGAGGAATCATCACGAGCCGTACCGATGACTACCCGGGGTGACGCCCGTAACGAACAGATTCGGTCGCCGTCAAACAGGACGACGCGACCAAACAGAAAAATTTCACGAGCCCGCGAGGCTTTATTAAAGATTAAGTTGGAGCTTGCACAAATAGCACTTCAGAGGGCCGAAGAAGAGGACTCCGAAGCTGAATACATGGATGACAGAAACTCTAACGATGAATACGTGCGTTCCTGGTTGGAAGAAGCGCCCGACGCAGCGCGGATTCCGCAAGATGACGTCGCCGAGGGGAACCCTACAGAAATACAGAACCCCCCCCCTGCGGTCATCAACAGTACAGATATAGATAACCAGAGACAGGCACCATCGTTACATCCTACAGTTCCTACAGATAGAAACGTGCAAAGCAATATAGAACCAACTCAGAAGATCAAAGACAACAGGGGGGGAGATTTACGTCCATTTATTACGGAACTTACGTCCGCCATAGCGTCGCTAGCCGACAAAAAAACAGATACAGGGACATCAAATCAACCTTCGGCGTCGAAGATCATCATGACCCTGCCGAATTTCAGTGGGTCACATACAGAATGGCTTTCATTCCGCGCCATATACGATACGACTCGGGCGTATTTCAACGATGTCGAGAATACAGCAAGACTCAGGAGGTGCCTACATGGAAGAGCATTGGATACAGTGAGTTCAGAGCTCATAGGACACGCAAGGCCAGATGACATCATGAGGGAACTTGAGCTGCAGTTCGGCCGTCCAGATTCGATAGCACAGGCCGAAACAGAGAGGCTGAAAGGATTGCCACGCTGCAGCGAAGCACCGAAAGACATCTGCACATTTGCCAGCCGGGTGAGAAGCGGCATAGTGACTCTGCGAGCACTAAAAAAGGATTACTACCTCGTCAACGCTGAGCTAATGCGAATCCTAACAGAAAAGCTGCCGAACTCCCTGCGTGTACGGTGGTACAGAACATTCACAGATAAGTACCAGTCAGTGCCAGATCTGTCACTTTTCAGCGAGTTCATTACAGAACAAGCTCGCTACTGCAGTGCCTTCGCTCCACCTGAGAACATACACTCGACAGAGAATCCGGGAAAGCGGGTTGTGCAAAGAGCACATACGACCACAGACAAACCGACTTCAAAATGTCGAATCTGTGAAAAAGAAGGTCATCAAGAGTCTGATTGCAAGAAGTTCAGATAGGCATCCAACAACAGCAAGTGGGAACTAGCGAAGAAGCACGGCCTCTGCTTCCGCTGTCTGCAACGTCGTCGCAGCGACCACAAGTGCAAGTCGAAGAAATGCGATATACAGGGGTGCAAAGCCACGCATCATAGACTGCTGCACTTCGTCAGGAAGACAACGGAAGAGGAGCCGAAATAGGAAGCTTCAAATGAAATAGTCGCCAGTACGCGAGCAACAGCCAGTCAAGCGTACCTCAAGATGGTACCAGTACGAGTCGTCGGACCGGCGGGAGAAGCATCCACGTTCGCTTTCCTCGACGATGGATCAACAGTTTCGCTCATCGACGAGGAAATCGCGGAGCGAGTTGGAGCAAGGGGCCGCATCGAACCCCTGAAGATAGGCGCCATCGGAGACACCGTGATCGACACACCCATGTCGAGAAGGGTGACAGTTACGCTCTCCAGCCAGGTGAAGGACAAGATGCCCTTCAGAGCGCGCACCATACCGAAGCTCAATCTCGCGACACAGACGGTCAGTGAGGAAGACATCGCTCACTGCAAACATCTGGATGACAACAGGCAACAGTTGACGTACAACAGCGGCGCGCCAAAGATACTAATAGGCCAAGATAATTGGCACCTTTTGCTGGCCACCGAGGTCCGCAGAGGGCCCAAGAACCAGCCGGTCGCCTCACTTACGGCACTGGGCTGGACTCTACACGGCGCGCAAACCAGAACACTTGGTCACCAAGTGAATTTCGTCAACAGACTCACAGCAAAAGAAGAAGATCTCGACGAACAGTTGCGTGAATTTTTCGCGCTTGAATCGCTGGTCATAAACCCCCGCAGACCAGACTCCGACCCGGAACAGAAAGCGGAAGCCATATTGGACCGTCATACCAGACAGACAGAAGCCGGCCATATAGAAACAGCGCTGCTCTGGAAAAACGAAAATATCGAAATGCCAGACAGCTACGGGACAGCACTCAACAGGCTCGTCTCAACAGAAAAGAAGCTCGATAGCAAGCCTGCTCTTCGAGATAGATATACAGAACAGATGAACGCGTACATCAGCAAGGGTTACGCCGAGAGGGCACCCGAAACAAGTACAGTTGGTAGGACTTGGTACCTACCCCATTTCGACGTGTTCAATCCGATGAAACCGGAGAAACTCCGCATAGTTCACGACGCCGCAGCCAAATCTAGAGGGATGTCATTGAACGACTTCCTACTCACGGGTCCAGACCTACTACAGTCGCTGCCCGGCGTCATGATGCGATTCCGCCAACATCCGATAGCAGTCGCCGGCGACATAGCAGAGATGTTCATGCAGGTGAAGGTGCGTAAACAGGACAGAGACGCCCTTCGTTATCTTTGGAGAGGCGACAGACGAGAAGGCGCCCCTGAAGAATACCGCATGACGTCAATAATTTTCGGCGCTGCAAGCTCACCATGCACAGCTATATACGCGAAGAATTGGAACGCGAAAAAGCACAGTGAGACTCAACCAGAAGCGGTGGAAGCCATCATACAGAGTCACTATATGGATGACTACCTAGACAGTTACAGAACCGTCGAAGAAGCGACAAAAACAGCAACAGCGGTGAAGAACATTCACCTACAGGCAAAGTTTGAACTCAAAAAATGGGTTTCAAACAGCGCAGAATTAATAGAAAATATAGACCCGACACAGAACAGGACTGAAGAAGTCAACATCGGGAAGACAGACACAGAAAAAATACTCGGACTAATATGGAAACCGAGTGAAGACAGGCTAGGCTTCAACCTTACGCTCGCACGATTACCGAGCGGAATCCTGGATAAAGAGGCGCCAACGAAGAGAGAAGCACTCAAGATCGTCATGTCGTTGTACGATCCACTAGGCCTCGTCTCCCCAGTAACCATTCGAGCCAAACAGATACTTCAGGAGGCTTGGAGGCGAGGAACCAACTGGGACCAGGTGCTCGAACTCGACCTGTCCGCCCAGTGGAGGAACTGGGTGCAACATCTACGACAGCTGAAAAACGTCAGCCTACCGAGGTGCTATCCAGGATACAGCGAAGCTCTAGAAACAGAAGTCCACGTATTCACCGACGCGAGCGAAATGGCATATGCGACAGCGGTCTATTGGAGATCAACAACAGCAGATGGCAAACAGCACGTCACCCTCGTCATGGCAAAGGCGAAGGTGGCACCGATTAAGCTACAATCAATACCGCGCCTCGAACTACAGGCCGCGGTGTTAGGAACCCGCGTAGCAGCAGCCGTCATAAAAGAGCACAGCATTAAACCCGCATCAGTGACATACTGGACAGACAGCAAGACCGCCCTCACGTGGATACGAAGAGGATCGCGGGTATACAAACCGTTCGTAGCCCATCGCATAGCATCCATTGAAGAAAACAGTAAAGTCGAAGACTGGCGATGGGTGCCCACGAAAATGAACATAGCAGACAGCGCTACTCGCGACGTACCACACCACTTTGACTCGAGTCATGAGTGGTTTTGTGGACCTGGTTTCCTGTATAACGAACCATCCACATGGCCAACAGAAAAACCTCCAATCAATACAGAAACAGGGGAGGAAAGAACACACACAGTCACCGAAAGCAAGGGCAACAATACCCCAGCGCTAACAGAAGTGGTTCCGGATCCGACACGATTCTCGAAGTGGGAAAGACTACTCCGTGCTACAGCTTGCGTTCTACGCTTTATAGATCTCTGCCAAAAAAGGAAAGAGAAAACGTTCTACAAACGAACTCAGAAGAACGCCGAAAAGGATCCGGATTGGAGGAAACAGAAGAAGGCGACCACCCTTCCCAAAAAGACGGCGAGAACAACCGGCACTCAAGTCGAGGGATATCCCCTAGAAGCGGAACTTCTCCGAAGAGCCGAGACATTACTCATACAGGTCTCACAACAACAGTCGTTCGCCAAGGAAATAGCGAATCTACAGCAAGGGAAGTCCGTGGAAAAAGACAGTCGACTGAAGCCACTCCGAATAGAACTTACAGATAAAATTATACGACTGAAAAGTCGTATCGCCGCCGTCACAGAAATAGCCGATGATGCGAAGCGACCACCCATATTGGACGGTGACCACCGCATCACCCAGTTGTATATAGACTGGACTCACAGGAGCCTACAGCACAGCGGCACAGAGCTCACCATCAACGAGGTGCGACAACATTTTTGGGTCATCAGAATGCGACCCACAACAAAGAAGATACTGACACAATGTCTACAGTGTCGTATTCGCAAGGCGCAACCATCTGTGCCTGCGACCGGCGACCATCCGAGAACGCGCCTAGCACACCATCAGAGGCCGTTCACCTACACAGGGCTTGACTATTTCGGGCCATTGTCAGTTACAGTTGGTCGACAACACCAAAAAAGGTACGTAGCCCTATTTACATGTCTGACCACCAGAGCCGTCCACCTCGAGATAGCCGCCAGCCTCAGCGCAGACTCCGCAGTACTGGCACTGCGCCGGTTCGCTGCGCGTCGAGGCTGCCCAGCCGAGATCCACTCCGACAACGGCACCAACATGCACGGTGCCGACAGGGAGCTCCGAGACGCCTTCCGATGGGAGGCCAGTCGCCGTGGCATCGTGTGGCGCTTTATAACGCCCTCAGCGCCCTTCATGGGGGGCGCCTGGGAGCGCCTCGTCCGCTGCGTGAAGACCGCACTGTCTGCCGTCCTCCACGAGAGACACCCGCACGAAGAGGTGTTGTCTACCCTATTGTGTGAAGCGGAATATACAGTAAACAGCCGACCGCTCACACACGTATCAGTGGACAGCAACGACGACGAAGCCATCACGCCCAACCATTTTCTTCTCGGCGGGTCAGCAAGGTTGCCAACCCCTGGCACCTTCACCGAACAAGACATCGACAGCAAAAAGATGTGGCGGCGCTCACAGATTCTCGCCGACATGTTCTGGCGTCGCTGGGTACGCGAGTACCTGCCAGAGCTACAGTACCGGCGGGAGCCGCACAGCCGCGGGCCGGGTCTACAGGTCAATGACCCCGTCCTCATAGCCGACGGCCAGCTGCCACGAAACACGTGGCCGCGAGGCCGCATAGTAGCTGTCTTCCCCGGGGGCGACGGTGAAGTCCGGACAGCTGAGGTGCGCACTTCCGGCGGCACCTTGAAGCGTCCGGTGAAGAAACTCGTCCCACTACCGAAATGATCCAGACATCGGGGAACCAGGCGGTGAGCATCGTGACGGCGGGAGTCACGACTACGGTCGTCGCTCGCCGGCATGATGTAGCGCCGCGCCGACATGACAGCGAGTCGTCACTGCACTACACGGCGGGAGAAATGTTCGCGACGAACGTCACCAATCCAGCACATAGAGTGTTGATTATAGTTAAAAAATAGTGTAGAGTCAGTGTATGGGCAATATAGTGAGAATAACAAAGTGCCATCAGTGAATCTAGAATAGTTAGATAGTAATTTTCAGGCGCGCTAGACACATATGGGCTCGCAAGTGGAGTTTTTTAGTATAATTTAACGCTTTGGCGAGGTCCAGGGAGCCTAGGTTGCGACCTAGGCCTGGATATAGTATTTTTTTTATAACTTAGCTTATAGTTGAACCACTTAGACGAGAGTATGACGGTCTAGCGCGGCCATATTAGACAAAAACAGAAAAAAATTGTCTTACAGATTTTCAGTTGAAGGATCGCTACAGGCTGAAAGATACAGACACGAAAAAATAAGTAACAGTTTTAGATGGACCATATACTCGTCTAGTATATGGCGATTATATACTTACAGTCACAGCAACAGTTTTCGTGTAATTCAGCCTGTAAGACCCTTCATCCAAACACTTTTGGAAAAGTTGTCTGGTTTTTTGGAAATAATTTCCACGTTTTAATAAAGATTTTCGTTGTTTTTATGTCTGTACATAAATAACGTTATGTGGAATTGTGGCGATGTATATAATGTGTTTAAACATAAGCTCAAAATTGTAATTTGCAGAAAGATTGTACATTTCCATAATCAAATTTTCATTAAAGTTTTCCGAAATCAGAAAGCGAAATCAGGGTTCTCGTTACAGTAAAGTTCTGGAGTACCTTAGTAAACTCGACTTTTCTTAGAATCGTAGTCATCAGTACGGCAATTAAATATGTATAAGTAAACAGTGAAAAAGTAGTGCGCGAATTAATCCTGAAATCGCTTCCTGTACAGTCATGAAAGTTAAATAAGTGTCTTATTTTCCCAGTAACCCCTATCCTCCCTCGTTAGGTCAACGCCCTGAGATAGCGAAGAATGATCAGCTACAGCTACAGTTAATTAGGTGTAGGACGTCAGCGCCGTCTGGCGGCGAAGTATAGTACAAGCGTGCGCCCGGTAGTAATAGGGTATAGGCAGAGCACCAGGTACACGTATCCACGCCATCAGCGGATACCGCCCGTCCGGCACAATGTCGATCCGTGACCATGCATTACATACACAGACCCCTCCGTGTCTCGAAAAACACATTAATATGCAGTTAGTCCCGGCTGTCATTCGTGGATCTTTGGCAGTCATTACATACGCCTGAAAGTGTAACCACACCCGTCTTACAAAGGGTTGTGGAGGTCAGATAGGCAGTCACTCCATGCAAAAAACCGGTGGGTCCGGTGAGACTGGATACCGATTTCAGCATAAATGTAGTTGGAAAAAGGCTAGGCAAGATGATGACGTTTAGTTCGTATGATGCTGTTAGTATTTATACGCTCATCTCGTTTATCAAGATATATTAATTTTGAAATGAGATACCTAAGTCTCTTTTGCTATTTCAATTTCATTTCGAGCTTAAGGAATATTTGATAATAATGTTGCAATTTGTTTTAATGAAGTTTAAGGGCTAAATTTTAAGCCCATTTCGTAATCCAACGGTATTGTAATAATCCTATCTGAACCCGAATCTAGTCGAATATGGTAACAAACAACGTTAATATCTACATTATAATTTGTTGTCAAAATGATTAACCTTCTAACTAATTCAGACACTGCATCTTTGCATACCTACATACAAATATAATCACACTTGTTTCCCCGTAAGGAGTACCTTCAGTACCCCACATTTTGTCGCTTATTCTTATATCCTTATTCCATAAGGCAGAGGGCAAGGCCATCAACCGGGCATAAATCGACATTCCAGGCTGCTACTGAAAAAATCCGGATGGAAAAATCCAATAACACTTTACCCGGCCTGGAAATCGAACCCTAAAACTCATGCTCAAGGTTAACCACCACTAGATCAATGAGACAATATTATTGTATAGCATTTAAACTTGATTATTTTTAATACAATAGATCGTGGTATCGATAGATCACAGTCCCATCACTATCACAAATATTAGCAAGAGCATAACGTGTGTTTCATTTGACGATCGAACTAGTTGGTGATTATATTCATGTTCTACTATGTTGACGTCACATGTACGGTGCTAACGGCATGATGACAATATATATCAAGAGAAAAGAATGCAACGTCTTTCTTTGTAGAACTGTGTCCTGAGAGCCTGAATAAAGCGACATTCTAACAGCGGAAACAATCATGGAAAAGTCAGAACGACAAATAGAACAAAAGTCACGTGTATACAAGTGTTTGTACAAACCTATTTGCAAAATAAACATCATTTATCACTGGAAACACAGGTTTAATCATTCAGTAGATAGCTCCACTGACAGATCGGCATCTAAGTTTTTCTTAATTAGCTCGTGACATTTTGCACATTCATTCATACATTTCCTTTATTCGGATTAAATTTTTTATCAAAAAAATCACGATTAGAGATCCAAAGGGGGTCTCATACTGCAAAACTATCGCAGTTCTAACTCAGTAATTTTCCAATTTAACCGGCCAACTCACTGTAACTTTGGTGACTTTTTAAGCCGTAACTTTAAACTAAGTGAGTCTTCGTCCGATGTTCCGGGAAATAATTCTCTCGCTCGTTCTGTGTCGCAGTTACCGTTTTTTATGAAATTTGATCGAGGGAAAGTTTTTTAAGCTCCCTTGTTACAGTGAGATTCTGTAATGAATGAAAGTTGGGACTGAAATAGTAAATTTTTAAACTAATTGATTGAAACTGAAATGGAAGCCTATGTAGATGATGTGATGATCTCATTTGCAAATGGATAGTTAACTTCTTTTTCGGTTCGGAATTCATCAAATCCAGCTCTGGTCGGAGCGGAAGGGAGTGCTTGTACTGACTAAAACCAAACCGTGTTCCTTCTTAGCCCTTTGTGTTCCAGGGCCACGGGATCTCTTTCGAATAGTCCGGCAGCCCCGGCAGGCATCGGCCCTTGCGAACCCCTTCCGGTGTGCTGACATATCCATGAGGCGCCTGTGGAACCTGGAAACTTGGTGCTGCAGTAATGTTAATTACGTGTTAAGTATTCATTATGCTTCCTCATTGCGATTAAGCGTTGCTTCACGAACTTTACTTCTCAAAGGCGGTGAGCAAAATAAACTTATGCCCATTGATTTTTAGTTGATTGCCCACTAGAATAACTAGAGTAAATGAAAGTAAGGTTTAATTAAGGTGTTTCCTAATGTAACTGGAACGAAAGAAGTTAAGTAAAATAGCTGTGACATAAGGACGGACAGACTGACGGACAGGACGAATCTATAAGGATTCCGTTTTGCCATTTGGCAACGAAACTCTAAAAAGAGAGTTTGTATACCTCAAAGATGTAAGTAATTTTGCATCCCAATGTCTTTCTCTTTCTAGTGCTGTATACAGCATTGAATGAATGTTTTTTGATAGTTTTCTTTATTATTGTTTTGATTATTCTTTGTATTTATGTTTCTAATGTTAATAATATCAATAATATAAATATGTTATGTTAAACCGTTTTTTGTGCATGTGGTGTTAACCTGTAATTAATTGTTGCACTTGTAAATGTTACTCTAGTCATTAAGTCAGAAATGTACATAGTGTAAACAATTGTTGGTTAACCTAAATTAATAAATAAAAGTAGAATAAAGTGATGTATTCTATTAAGTAAATGACGTATGAAAAAGTCTCAGCAAGACTAGCAAGGACGTCGGTATAACCCTCAGATCAAATAACTTTGATCTGAGGTATAACCTATCAAAGTGTGAATAGAACAGTCTTACAGCCTTAGAAGCAAGCTTAAGGCTGGACACTATAAAGCCTGTAAGACATGGCTGTCTCTACATTAAGCTCCAATGTAATCTAAACCCGACATAATACTGTCACATAAGGCTTATTTGAAAGCCCTAGGGCTCGTTTTTAGAGCTCTTCACAGGCCTAAATTAGGTATCGTAAATATAACTGTTACGTTTCAATTTTATGGCTATGTGATAAAATTGTTTTGTTGACCGCCTCGTTGAAATCGCAATCGCGACTCCTGAGCATGAGGTCCAGGGTTCGATTTCCGTGTCAGGCAAATTGTTATTGGGTTTTTAAAATATTATCAACGCTGTAGTGGTGTTTTATTCGGTCTTACTTCTCACTGCATGATTTTTAGGCAACCATAGCCTTCAGCCTTCTGGCTGAAAATGTTTCCAGAGTATGACTCACTTTCAATATTATTGTGTAAAATATCTTTAATATCATTCTTCGACTTCGTAGATATATTTATATTAATTATAAAGTAGGTAGGTAAATAAGTAATCATTTAGTACCTACATATGTTTTGACTTAGAAACATAGCTTTCCTCAGCAATCATTTGGTTCATAAGAAAATAGTATCAAAATCAACATTTGAATGAATGCTGACACATCAGCTGGCTGTAGTAATCTGGTACAATTCGGGTACAAAGCAATCAGGACAATTTCAAAATTTTTGCAAAGCTCACTAACGGCATATGTTAAATGGGTCTTGTGACCGTCGACAAACAGAATTACGGGGAATTGAGTTCCTTTTTTAACCAAGTGTGGGTATAGTATAGTTTTAATATAATCGTGGAACACTTCGGCCTTCATCCACCCGTTATCACTCAGTCCTATACCCCAGTCTGATGGAACTTTGGATGTAATTTCAGCTGATAACCGTTTATTCGGAAATATGACCATTGGAGGTGTGGGATCTCCATTAGCGGAAAATGTGAACATTACAGTCAAGGAAGTTTTAGCCAGGGCATTGTCTACCTCGTAGACTTTTCTTTCGCCTTTAGGAGCTAATACGACTCCTGTTTTAGGACAAATAAGAAAATTTGGTTCATCACCGTTAAATACACGGGATGAATCTGAAAGTACCTCAAATAAATCGTTTTCTTTCAGATAAGTTTCAATTTGATTGAACCAGGCTCTCACGTCGTTTTCTGACACAGCAGCACTTGCAGCTGTGACTGCCTCAGGTGTGCGCACAGAAATGTTTGGATGTCGTTGAAGAAATAACTTATACCATTTTTCGCCGTTCTTAAAAACGCTGGCCCTGTTACTACTTTTCAGAAAGTTAGCTACACTACTGATTACGTCATCTTTGCGTTTTGGGAAACCTTTTCTGCAACTCAGTAAAATCCAGTCTTCGAGGTATTTTTCTTCTTTTTCCATCAAAATAGTCACGTCCAGGCCCAGGAGGGCCTGGACGTGACTGATGCTCAGGGTTCTTGATCCTATATTGCAGAGTAGCCCGTGGCACTTGATAAGTCTTTGCCGCCAATTTCTTGCTCATACCATCTTTGACAGCTTGCAAAGCTTTATTCAAGTTTTCCGTGTCGTATATTTTACGTCGCCGTATTGGTTTGGGTTTTTTTCTAGACCTCTCAGTTGTTACTTTTGGTTTCATGGTTTAAAAAGTTGGATACACTGAAAATAAAACCATAACATACGTAAGATGACCAATTATTAGCACACTTATGCCCAATTATTGGCGGTAGTGGTCATAATTGGTAATTTTGCAGTTGGCACCGGTGCCAAGATTTGGAATAAATCGTTTTTATCATGTATTTATTAATGATGCAAAATGAGGTGGTCCACGAATAATATAATTCACTAAATAAACCTCTGAAAATATTAAGTCCAAAAAACCATTTATTGCCTATAAATGCTTTTTTGGACTTAATAAGTGCCAATAAATTAGAATTTGGTCATTTTTTAATACCAATTGTTGGCACCTGGATAAAATAATAGAAATAATTAAATTCTTGGAAAAAAACTTTACAAAAAGGTAGAATAATATGTGTTGAAGTTGCTTTTCATAATAAATAACAGTATAAAGCACTTTATTACTAAGATTTGATGGTAGTACAAAAGCTCTTACCTTAACCAAAAAATTGTTTTCACTGATCACATTGGGATACGCTCAGCTGTTGCTATCCTTCCGACGCCATTGTAACTTTTTTTTATTTATGTGTTACCAGTGTGATAGCTCAAGATTCTACTACTCTATTTAAATAAGTTGCAACACCGCGAGATTAGATGTTTTCTTATAAAAACGGTTAAATCACAGAAGTACCAATAATTAGTGGGGTGCCAGAATTAGGTCACTTTATCCTACGTCTTATTACAGAAAGAGATCTAGACAATATTAGGAACTTACTTCTTTTATACGTTTTCTCTGGTCTTCAATAATTGATTACAAACTTGTAAAAAATCGAGGGGTCTCATTAAATTTTATTTTTTGTTGTTTAAAAACGTTACAAACCATTTTTAAAAACCTCTACATACCAACACTAACCATCGCGGGATTAACAGCGGTATTCCAAACACGGCAACTCAGTGCCACTACTTTATCAATAGGTACATAACTAGATACAGTAGGTATCGTTCTGTATTTACAAAATACTCTGCTGATATTGCACCACAATCTAGAAATTATTGCTTTAGTTAGTTACCTTGGAGCAACTCTTCACATTTATTGAAATACAATCTTGCTATACATATATACTACTATATTAGTTATTATATTACTACTATACTACTATATATATATTATACTATTATTACAGCTATACTAAGCATAATATCACTACATATTATAATAAAACAAAGTCGCCCGCCGCGTCTGTCCCTATGTATGCTTACATCTTTAAAACTACGCAACGGTTTTTGATGCAGGTTTTTTTAATAGATAGAGTGATTCAAGAGGAAGGTTTTAGTATATAATTTGCGGGCAAACGAAGCCGCGAGCATCATTAAGTTACCTATATTCTAGGTCAAAATTTTATTGGTGTTCCATTTATTATGTAGAGTAAACTAACATCATCATCTGCCTAGCCTTTTCCCAACTGTGTTGGGGTCGGCTTCCAGTTTTACCGGATGCAGCTGAATACCAGTATTTTACATGGAGCGACTGCCTATCTGACCTCCACAACCCAGTTAGTACCGGGTAATACGATACCCCTTGGTAAGACTGGTTGTCAGACTTTTCGGGCCTCTGACTACCTAACGACTGTCAAAGATCTACAAATGACAGCCGGGACCAACGGCTTAACGTGCTTTCCGAGGCACGGAGGAAACTCGGTATGTAATGGGCGGTCACCCATCCACAGACCAACCTAGGCAAGCACGGCTTATCCTAACGATCGACCCGAGCGGCTGTTATTATTTAGCCACGAGCTCCTCGAGTAGAGTAAACTAACAAACATTATTAATGAATGGACTATTAAATAAACTAACAACAAACTATGAAAGTGTATAAAAATACGCATTACTTACGCATTTACGCTGTACAAACTCGTGCGATAACTGGTGTATACCCAAAGCAAAATATCTTCCATATTCCGTTCCCATATCACAGTCGAAAGGACAGACGAAAATGTATGATTTGTGAAAGCGAATAAGATAGATTAGAGAAGCTTGCCCTACAATTTGTCATCCAGTGAACGGCGGGGGGTGACCGATCACCCATAATATTGGATTCCCGGGTTGAAGCGACAGTCGTTCCTTCTCCTACTACTTTATATCTAACTAAGCCATGTTGAGGTATTGTGGTATGTTACTTGGTACCTATTTTTATAAAAAGTTTTCGGTAGTGAACAATTATTATAGCCATTGTTTGTAAAAAAAAAATAACTGAAAGTTCTCCGCAAAAAGACTAATGTCTAAGATCATCCTCGGACCAACTGGTATTGTGCATTGTGACTATCACTTTATGGAACGTTTTTTCAAGAACAAAAAGATACGTGAACTTTCCTCATAATAGGATGCCTCAAGCGTAAAAAATTTCAACTGAGAGCATTAAATTAGTCTCTTACCTTTGAAAGGTGAAAACTCGGAAAGCCACAAAAACTAATACCGATGCTAATAAACAAAATGAGCAGTAACTTTCCATGTCTAGACTGGCAGTATTTCAGTCTGCCTACAAAGTTTCCCGCCTACTAAATGAAATATCACCTGTAAGCCCACTGTTATTTACCGAAAACACTGAAATGGTACACTTTCGGTAAGAGGAAAATACATAAAACATAACTTCACCCCTGTATGCTCTGAAGGCGGAGGCAGAAGTGGGTTTTCACGATAAAGATGCACGATTTCACTAACATTAAGTGACTCTTAAACGAATGCCTAACAAAAGCGCATTCACGGATATTCCATTCCCAGCTCTACGTAGCGCCGAGAGTTAACAGGCTCCGGTCCATCTCCTAACTCTCCCATTTCGACAACTAAACAAAATAGCATCACAAAAGTCCCTTTTCGTAACTATTTTAATCTTCTTCAAACAGTGTAATGACGTTAGCCGCGGTCATGTTCTTTTGTCCCAAGTTTTGAAGAGCAGATTTATAAGTGGAGGATAGGTCAGTGCCATTAGCATTATTTTTTTCTAATGCAAAGTCCATCTTGTAAAGTTTTTTTATGTGACGTACAATAAAACAAATTATATTTATCAAACCTTGCCCAACGCAAAATTCGAACCCAGGACTTTATTTTCAGTTAGAAAAAAACTTAAAAAAAAATAACCATGAAATAAAAATGGTTATTGGTTCCGTTCACACGGTTGATGAATATTTCATTTAAACTTTACCTACTTAGATGCGATATTTAAGTGTGTGAAAGAAAATGGTTTTTATTATTAGACAAAAAGAAACTGAGCCGTGCTTTTCATAACAAACTGAGTCCAACTACAATTATGTGTTTTGTAATCTGTATGTTATATATAAGATGTCTGTAACAATGTTGTCAATGTATTGAAATAAAGAATTTTATTATTAAAAAAAACGGTATTTATCGCGAATGTGCGTGTGTGTGTTTTTGTATGTGTGTGTGTATGAACATGTGTATTATAATGTGTTCTATCTAAATATATAAAAGAAGAAACTGACTGACTGACTGACTGACTGATTGACTGACTGACTGACTGACTGACTCATCTATCAACGCACAGCCCAAACCGCTGGGTCTACAGATTCCAAATTTGGCAAGTAGGTTTCTTATATGGTCTAGGGGTGCACTAAGAAAGGATTTTTCAAAATTCATCCCCTAAAGGGGTTAAACGGGGCTCCAAAGTTTGTATGGGGAAACAAGATTAGTTAGACTATTTTATTCGAAACTTCACAGGAGTGCTCCTATTGATAAATGAGTAGAAACGGGTTTCAGGTTTTTTCAGAATTCAACCCCTAAGAGGGGGAAATGGGGTGGCAAAGTATAAAAATCAATGCACAGCCCAAACCGCTGAGTCTAGAGATTCCAAATTTGGCACAAAGGTTCGTTATGAGGTTTAGGGGTGCATTAAGAAAGGATTTTTCAAAATTCACCCCCTTAGGGGTTGGAACGGGAGTCCAAAGATTACGTGGGGAAATAAGATTAGTTATACTACTTTATTCGAAACTTAACAGGAGTACTCCTATCGATAAATGAGTTAACGTTTGTGTTTCAGTTTTTTTTTCAGAATTCAACCCCTAAAGGGGGAAATGGGGAAACAAAGCCTGAAATTCAACATAGGTATTGTTTTTATGGTGAATTCGGTCGGGTGTATTACAAAAACAACGCTTTTAAGATTTAATGTGGCAGACCTGAAATACTACCATTCCCTGTTGGGGTGCGATGGGGTTGAAATGTCTAAAAATCAATATGGGTGTCGATGCCGAGATTATCAGGGGTGCTGATTACGAAAATGGCATTTATTTTGAGATCCAGATGATAATGATTGTGATTACGATGATGATGACTGTGATAATGATGATGATGATTGTGATAATGATGATTGTGATAACGATGATAATGATTGTGATTACAATGATAATAAGTGTGATAACGATGATGGTGATTGTGATAGTGATTGTGATTGTAATGGTGATTGTGACAGTGACGGTGATTGTGATAGTGTCGGTGATTGTGATGGTGATAGCGATGGTTCGAGGACTGAGATTGTGATGATGATCATTGTGATTAAGATGATAATGATTGTGATTACGATGATAATTATTGTGATAACGATGATGGTGATTGTGATAGTGATTTTGATGGTGATTGTGATGGTGATGGTGATTGTGAAAGTGGCAGTGATTGTGATGGTGATAGCGATGGTGATGGTGGATTGTGATTGTGATTGTGACAGTGATGGTGTAATAATGATGTAGATTATTGTGATTACTATGATAATGATTGTGATAACGAGGGTAGTGATTGTGATGGTGATTGTGATGGTGATAGTGATTGTGATGGTGATGGTGATTGTGGTTTTGATTGTGATAGTGTTGGTGATTGTGATAATGATGGTGATTGTGATAATGATCGTGGTTGAGATAGTGATGGCGATTATTATCATGATGATTGTGATTAAGATGATAGTGATTGTGATTACGATGATAATGATTGTAATTACGATTATAATGATTGTGATGACGAGGATGGAGGTTGTGATGATGATGATTGTGAATACGATGATAATGGTTGTGATTACGATGATAGTGATTGTGATAATGATGATAGCGATTGTGATTACGATGATAATGATTGTGATAACGATGATGGTGATTGTGATACTGATTTTAATGGTGATTGTGATGGTGATGATCATTGTGATAGTTATTCTGAGAGTAGTGGTAATTGTGATGGTGATAGCGATTATTAGCGATGGTGATTGTGATGGTGATTGTGATGGTAATTGTGCTGGTGATTGTGATTGTGATGGTAATTGTGCTGGTGATTGTGATGGTGATTGTGATGTTGATTGTGATGTTGATTGTGATGGTGATTGTGATGGTGATTGTGATGGTGATTGTGATGGTGATTGTGATGGTGATTGTGATGGTGATTGTGATGGTGATTGTGATGGTGATTGTGATGGTGATTGTGATGGTGATTGTGATGGTGATTGTGATGGTGATTGTGATGGTGATTGTGATGGTGATTGTGATGGTGATTGTGATTATTTGTGATGGTGATTGTTATGGTGATTGTGATGGTGATTGTGATTGTGATGGTGATTGTGATGGTGATTGTGAATGTGATTGTGATGGTGATTGTGATGGTGATTGTGATGGTGATTGTGATGGTGATTGTGATGGTGATTGTGATGGTGATTGTGATTGTGATGGTGATTGTGATGGTGATTGTGATGGTGATTGTGATGGTGATTGTGATGGTGATTGTGATGGTGATTGTGATAGTGATGGTGATTGTGATGGTGATTGTGATGGTGATTGTGATGGTGATTGTGATGGTGATTGTGATGGTGATTGTGATGGTGATTGTGATGGTGATTGTGATGGTGATTGTGATGGTGATTGTGATGGTGATTGTGATGGTGATTGTGATGGTAATTGAGATAGTGATGGTGAGTGTGATAATGACTGTGATTACGATGATAATTATTGTGATAACGATGATGGTGATTGTGATAGTTATTTTGATGGTGATTGTGATGATGATTGTGATAGTGATTGTGATAGCGATAGTGATGGGGATTGTGATGGTGATTGTGATTGTGATAGTGATGTTGATTGTGATTGTTATGGTAATTGTGATAATGATTGTGGTAATTATGGTGGTTGTGTTAATGATGATAATTGGTGATAATGATGGTGACTGTGATAGTAATGGTGATGGGGATTGTGATGGTGATTGTGATAGTGATGGTGATTGTGATAATGATGGCGGTTGTGATAGTGATGGTGATTGTGATAATAATCATTGTGCAGATTATGAAATGTGGCACATAGATAGTTTATAACCTGGATTAACATGGAGGACACTATTATCCCTTTAGTATGATCCAGTGGGACAGTTACCGAACTTCACGCGGGCGAAGCCGCGGGCAACAGCTAGTTCTTATATATGTATGAATTCTGTTCTTTCTACAAACAGGAGTCTGGCAAAAATAAAGCTAAACATGATGACCTTAAATGGTTTATTAGCAACAACAATTTCTAAAGCGAGCTGTCACACCTTTTTCTGAAAAACTGGGACGCAGTAAAATTAAGAAAACTTTCCTCAAAATACGATATTAAACTTTAAATATATTTGAATAGTTATATTCGTTCTTGGGGAAGTCAAGAATTTTATAAATCAGAACTTTTTCAGCGGTTTTCAGCCGGGTGAAGCAAGCGTCTTTGGTCACAGCCTCCGCAAAAGTTCGCAGCTCCCATTTTCCAAGAAATTCTTGGCTAAGTATTCACAATCCCGTTTTCGGTCACTGCTTGCGTTGGTTAAAAGTTTGTAGTATTCGGATATTGGAATAAAAATTTATTTTTCCTGTCTCAAAAAAATCTGTCTCATTTTCCATAACCACGGAGCATGGTGCCCTTTCCAATATATCTTTTTATTAATGGTCTGTGACACGACCCCTCAGTGTGACCATCAATTCTGCGTTTGGATGAGCAGTGGACCAAAAAACTGCTATCCTGTAACATTTTGTGAGATAGATCGGCTTTATCGTCGACATTTCGAGGGTTTTGTTATCAATGACAAGGACTGAAGTGATATAAGGAACCTCTTTATTTAAGTCAGTTGAGCAATACAAGCTTAAACATTGGATGGAGTTTGGTTGAGTTCATTATTCTTGAGAACATCATCAGACTTTTTTTTCAACACTCTTGATTTACAGATTGCCTGCAAAAAGTTGTTATTGGCATTAAGGGTAGTGCAGTTATTCATTTAAGGTAGAATTCCGAAGGTGACAGCACCAGCAAACCCGCAGTAATGACAGACGGCCAGTGACATGTGTGGTTTCTATTTTATTTAATGCATGGCGACATTAACAGTCGTTACAGTCAGTGGCCCGAAAGTCTGACAACCATTTTTACCAAAGGGTATTCTATTAACCAGTACTAACTGGGTTGTGGACGTCAAATAAGCAGTCGCTCCATGTAAAAAAATACTGGTAGTTATTCAGCTGTATCCGGTTAGACTGGAAGCCGACCCCAACACATTTGGGAAGATGCTAGACTGATGATGAGATGGCGACGTTGCCTTGTGTTGCCGTTTTCATCGAGTTACACAGAAACCAGTCGAGCAGCGGATGCGGTCTGAATTATGCATTTACGCAATCAAGAAGAGAAAAAGAAACACGAATTCTTTTCGCAATTTTACAATAGAGACAGACACTACACAAAGTATGTATTTGTATGTATGTTTATTTCATATACCCAGATATATTTTTGTTTTAAGTTTTAATTTACATTTCCTGTTTTGTCTTTACTGCACACTGTGTCTAAATTTCTAATCCAACTTTCCTCTCGCAGGTCTGCTGGAAGAGATTTCTTATGAAATAAGTAGCACCTTTGTGCTCTTCTATCTTAATGTAATGTCCTGTTAAGTATTTTGTGTGTATATAAATAAATAAATAAAGTAAAAATAAAAAACAAGTCCGTACCACCAAGCAAAATAATAACAATATAACAGTCTCGGAATAAAATGGCTGTGAAATACAGACGGACAGACACACGAACAGGGCAAATCTATAAGGGTTCCTTATTTTGCCTTTCGGCCACGGAACCCTAAAAAGTAGACGTTAATAGAAACGTCTACTTTAATGTTGCCATAGTTTTTCACAAAGACACAAAATTAATTCGGCGTGGAATTTTTAGTCTTAACTTTTATTACAATGACATGAAATAAAATATGAAACACTTATATTCTGAAGAGACCTAATTGAAACAAGCCCCACTTATTATTTAAGTATATCACAATGAAACTGTCTGCAACGCTTTGTCTCGTTTTAGGGATCCGCAGTTTGTAAAAGAAGTCTATTAAAAAGTAACTTTTTACAACAAAGGCTTTTGATTAACTTATTTTTAATATGGTTTTAGTAGGTGATTCTAGCCTAGGCAATCAGGTTCATTCAATTTTTGTAAAAACCTACAGGTATTGAATTTTTAATGGAATAACTGTTTTTTGTTAGGGTTCCGTACCCAAAGGGTAAAAATGGAACCCTATTACTAAAACTTCGCTGTCTGTCCGTCTGTCTGTCCGTCTGTCCGTCTGTCCGTCTGTCCGTCTGTCTGTCACCAGGCTGTATCTCATGAACCGTGACAGCTAGACAGTTGAAATTTTCACAGATGATGTATTTCTGTTGCTGCTATAACAACAAATACTAAAAACAGAATAAAATTAATATTTAAGGGGGGCTCCCATACAACAAACGTGATTTTTTTGCCCTTTTTTGATAATAATGGTACGGAACCCTTCGTGCGCGAGTCCGACTCGCACTTGGCCGGTTTTTTAATAACCGTGGACGAATTTAGGTTTAAAGATTCTTTATTTATTCTAAAAGAATATACATTGTTCACTTATTGAATAAATACATAACTAATTTGTGGAACATTGTCCCTTACACTATGTTTACAGGGTATATACAGATTCTTCACGAAGCCTTCAACCAAGTATTCTGTACATCAAACTAAGTAACTACGCAAACATTTTTCTAGGAAATTACTTTTTTTTTGGGGTTAAAATCAGACTTTTCGGTAGGACTCAATGTAACGCACTCAAACGTGAAGGTATTAAATTTAAAAAAATCTTACATTAAAAACACTTATATAAAAAAAAAAACTTGTCAAAAAGTTGGAACTTTGACCCCCAATATCTCCGTAACTAGAAGGTTCTCAGGTATGGTGTAAAACAAAAAAATATCGGCAACGACAGGGAGAACAAGTGCCTTCCGGCTTCTTTAAGAATCTTTTTACACCCTTTATTATAAAAGCTTATTCTTGGATCTCGAGTTCTAATCCAAGTCACGCATCTCTGATTTTTCGGATTTATCACTTGATTTGGTGAAGAAAAACATTGGTGTCGATTCTGTTGTGCACAAACTTATTTGAGGCTATTACTATCTTTTACTAAAAGGCAGTGCGCGAAAAGGACGGCTATATCTATGAACTAAGTTAGCGATGTTAAACTAGTTTATGCCTTGCGCTTCACCGTGTTTTTAGTCGACATGTTTTTACGTGCACCCTTCATTTGTATGGAAATATTAGTTCCAACTAAATTTGACAGCTCTTAATTACATCCGTCTCTTTCTCGTTTTATTAGAGAGAAAAATATAGCAATAGCCTAAATTAAGTTTAGTTTGTGCACAACAGAATCTACACCAATGTGAGGAAACCGAATCGGCATGCCTGCGAGATATTTCTTAACGGCATGTAAAGTTAAGTCGGAGGCCCATCCCTGGCATAAAAACTCTGAAGCTAGGTTAGGCACTAACCACAAAAAAACATATAAACCCTTTTTTAACCGACTTCCAAAAGGAGTAGGTTCTCAATTCGATTGGTATTTTTTTTTATGTATTTACACCGATTACGCTGCCATTTATGATCCGATTTATGTGATTCTTTTTTAGTTTGATGCGAAATAGTTGCCATTTGGTCCCATAAAAATGTAACATGGTTTGGTCCAGTAGTTTTCATTTTATGAACATTTTTACGTCAGTTGTGTGGTATAATTTCATGTATGTTCTTTTTTTATTCGAAAGAATATACTCCTGAGATGGTCGCATTTAAATTTGGTGAAGATCTGATGCTGATCTTCGGAGATATACAATGGAACTCTTCAAAACTAGATGGTAAATCGGTCGTGATTGCTGCAATCGCTTGGATGTTTATTGTTTACAAACATCATGACGTAACATCACGCCTGTATGCTCTGAGGGGTACACAGATGTGTACAATACACCCAAATTTGGACAGTTTAGGTATGTTAATTTCCATTTATTGGGGATAAGCATAGGCTTATCCCAATAGTACCATGACATGTATTTTTAACAATGTAAAATAAATGCATAGCAAATATTTGTATAGGATATGTATGACAACTAAAAATGGAAAAATAAAAACACTTTTTTGCAAAAAAATAAAACCGACTTCAAAAAACACAAAAAAGTGAAAAATAACTTTAGCTTCAGAAGTTTTTTAAACCTATTTCTAGCAAATATAACCTCTAAGATTAGTTAGTAATGAACTGGAATCAGATTTATAACCCTAGCTGAATTACAAAAGACGTAAAAGTAAATCCAACCAATTGACACTTCTTACCAACTAAACACCCTTCAAAGGTGCTCGTAAATAACAGTTGGAAAAGGCTTGTAGATTGTGTTAAATCGACCCTAATTGATGTAAGTGAGAGATTCACTCAGGTTAATTGCGTTGACTTGGCACAGCGCCAGGTGACCAGATTTATTTGATTTCACCCTAGGGTAGTTAAGAACGATGATTTTTATGTTGATACTATTGTTTACATCTAGATCAGTAAGAAACAATGCGTTTAGTCAAAGTTTTAAATGTACTGTGTGCTAAACTCGCCGTTGTGCATAAACTTTATTGCTCCAATTTTGTGTGTGATATGTATTTAAATTCAACTGGCTGTCATTTGTAGATCTTTGACAGTCGTTAGGTAGTCAGAGGCCAGAAAAGTCTGACAACCAGTCTTACCAAGGGGTATCGTATTACCCGGTACTAACTGGGTTGTGGAGGTCAGATAGGCAGTCGCTCCATGTAAAATACTGGTATTCAGCTGCATCCGGTAAAACTGGAAGCCGACCCCAACACAGTTGGGAAAAGGCTAGGCAGATGATGATGTATTTAAATTCAAATGTTTTCTTTATCTATACTTAATATTATAAAGACACACTTAATATTATAAAAACAAACTTACAAACAAATGTTACCTACATTTGTTTGTAAGTTTGTATGTAGGGGGTTGTGTGGGACAGTGCAATATACAGTGAAAAGTTATAGTGATACATAGACACTGCACAGACTGTACATAAAGTGATATTATAGTGATAAATAAACTGATAGATTTAGTGCTTTGTGTGCAGAACAACGCAAGTAGTGTATAGTGGTATATGTAAGTGTATAGGGTACATAGGGACCTATAGGATAGTAAATAGGCACATAAGGAATAGTATATAGACATCTGCACATAGCTTAAGTCTATATTTTAATAGTTTATTTACATTTTTGTTCGTGTACATAGTAGACTTAGCGTTAGGAGTATATAAGTTTATTATGTAATGTTTTTGGTGATTTTATATTTTTATATGATTATTCTTGATATATAGATTTCGATAACATATAGTTTTATATAGGTTTACATACAAAAAGTTAGTGAAAAACGCAAATATTGTCACGCGGTTCTCGTTACAGTCAAGTTTCGTAGTACTTAAGGTAACTTGCACAATGTTTTCCCGCTTTTTTGTTATGTTTTCATTGGTTTTTAGTATTTCCCGCGCCTTTTGGAAATTTGTTATCGTTTGCGATTGGTCAATTAATTAGAAAATTATGTATAAAAAAAACTTTTTAACAAAAAAATAAAACCGACTTCAAAAACACAAAAAAGTGAAAAATAACTTTAGCTTCAGAAGTCGGTGACCCTTGTTCGATTCATTTAGTTTTTTTTTTTGTCACCGACTTCTGAAGCTAAAGTTATTTTTCACTTTTTTGTGTTTTTGAAGTCGGTTTTATTTTTTTGTTAAAAAGTTTTTTTATTTCTCCATTTTTAGTTGTAAGTAATATCCTCTACAAATATATTATATGCATTTATTTTACATTATTAACAATACATGTCATGGTAATAGGCTTATCCCCAATAAATGGAACTTAACATATCTAAACTGTCGAAATTTGCGTGTATTGTACACACCTGCGTACCCCTCAGAGTATACAGGCGTGATGTTACGTCATGATGTTGTATAAACAATAAACATCCAAGCGATTGCAAAAATCACGACCGATTTACCATCTAGTTTTGAAGAGTTCCATTGTATATCTCCGAAGACCAGCATCAGATCTTCACCAAATTTAAATGCAACCATCTCAGGAGTATACCCTTTCAAATAAAAAAATAATTTTGAAAATCACTCTACAAATGGAGGAGAAATCGGTGAACATACATGAAATTATACTACACGACTGAAGCAAAAATGTTCATAAAATGAAAACTACTGGGCCAAACTATGTAAGTTTTTTATGGGACCAAATGGCAACTATTCCGCATCAAACTATAAAAGAATCACGTAAATCGGATCATAAATCTCAGCGTAATCGGTGTACATACATAAAAAAAAAAAAAAAAAAAAAAAAAAAAAAATACCCATCGAATTGAGAACCTCCTCCTTTTTGGAAGTCGGTTAAAAATAGGGCCATTTTGTTCAGTCGATACAGTAGTCGGCAAGATAGTATTAAGGAAACACTCTTCCCAATAAAGAAGCAACAAGTTCATCAGTGGTTTTACTCCTCACCACACCAGCAGTAAATGTGCTACCCCGCACAGGGGTAATCTCCGGAAGTAATGAACCAATTTTAAATATTGTTTCACTGGTAGAAAGCTACATTATTCGTGAGTGCTATAAGCTATATTTTATTCCCGTACTCCCACGGGAACGGGAACTACGCGGGTGAAACCGCGGGACGTCAGCTATGTGCAATAAAGAATAAGAATACACTAATGCGTTTTCACTAACAATATACACGACTTAGGGACTGTCTCCACGAGCGAGAGAATCGCGGTGATATTATCATTGAGCCACGTATTTCTTTCTATACATTCTCTTCGTCACGATTCTCTCCCTCGTGGAGACGGCCGTGGAGACGGCCCCTTAGTGATGCATTTCTTTACTTTCTTTAATTTCTTTGGTCGTGTTCCACCATTACATCGCCGTTTTGAGTGCAGTGGTGATAAAATAAATTCTCATTCCTACTTACAGAGAGGAGGACTGTGTCCCAGCAGTGGAAACATTGGGCTGATTGTGTTACGACAAGAGCACTGGTAATGTCAAATTATCAGACTGATGTTGAGACGCGTGGGAAAGTTTTGCCCAGCAAAATAGAGTTGGAGAGAGTTTAGTCTAGAGCAATATCGTTTCACAAATAAACACGTACAGAACCCGACCACTGAAAATAACATATGGAAATTCTCTCTTGTCCCTGCGATACGTGTTTAGTAAGTAATTGGGTTCGTTTTAAGAAGAATGTGGTGAGCGAGCACGGAGACAGATTGCAGGCAAAGGCGTCTTACAGACACGATCCGTATCGACGGTGACTCGGTGCGAGGGGAATATTGAAGTATTTAAATTGTAATTATTTTAAGAGTTATACAGGATGTTTCATCCACCAAGTTTCTGAACGCACCTTTTTGACGTTTGACAGATTACGTTTCGTTGTCTGTGCGATGACGTTTTTGCTTGTCAGTGCAATTTTGGTTGAAAAATGGTCGCTCCGTGCTTGTATTTTGATGCACGCGGCTGTCGTGTAATTATTGTTTGAAAACTTTGAGTTATTGTTAATCCGATGCAATCCTGATCGGTGTTTGATATTTTGTTGATAATTGAGTGAAAATTGAGAGATCTCGCCACTTTGGGTCCTGACCGCGAGTAATTTGTTGGTTATGTAGACGGCCTTTTGTGTCTTTGAACGCCGTAAATTCCTAAATTCAGTGCTGGACTAATTTACATCCCCGATTGGGTTAGCAAACCGGGATAAAATTCAGTTGGACATTGGTGAAAGGTGCCACGTGTGGGATCTGAAAGTTTGATCCTGGAGTCGACGGTGCGCGCTGTCTTTGGTTACCGTCGAATCTTACATAACTATACATACACCACACAAACCACATTTATACTTACACCCCACCCAGATAAGACGTGACCTGGGATTACGCCACATCGCCGGTTCCAACGTGATGGGTAAGTGTAACTAATATTTGTTTTCCCCTTGTCGATTGGAAAAGTATTATTTAATTAGGGCTCCGCGTAATCGCGGACATCGTGAGTCTGCTGGTGCAGTCTCACACAACTGGTAGCAGAGCGTGGTTTAATTGTTAAATTCACCACTTATTGTCGAGTTAAAAGTATTGAGAAGTCCGATTTGTTGCCGTCAGCCTGACTCAAATTAAACATAGATTGTTTGACATAATATATTATGATATGTAGTGTCCCTTGTGGTTTGTACTTTAATTTGCTATTGTATAAACAAGGTATTGCTTGTACAGGGTCGGATTTGAACTTGTAATAATTCAAACTAAGTTTTATTATTTGGTTTAAATTGTAGTTGGGTCCGGGAAAATTATTCCTGTTAATAATTTAATTGAATTTAATTTGTTTTATTTTGATATTGTCCCAATGGCTTCATTGAAAGCTGTAAACCAAGCCATTGGTGGATTGACCTCACAGCTAAGATGGTTTGCCTCTGCTGCTGCGACCGCTGAGCGTCGAGACCTGGAAGAGGCCACGCTTGCCCGGTATGAGCAGTTGAACGCGAGATTGAGTGCGGTTGACACTTTGTTTGCTCGCTTCAATGAATTGAGTTTGGACTTGGACCTGGAAACATTGGGTCAAGCAGCCCGTGATAAGGTTGTTGCGGATTATGACCAGATGTTGAACCTGGGTGACATAATAAGTATGCGCGCCAGGGAAATTTTGAAGAGTCGGGACCCTGCCCAGGTCAAAACAGAGACCTCTGTTGTTGCAGGCCCTGGACTTTTGGGTAGACTGCCTACCCTGGAGTTGCCACATTTTGACGGTCACTTGGACCACTGGTTAAGCTTCAGGAACCTATTTGACAGTTTGGTTGATGCGCGCTCTGACCTCCGACCGGCCCAGAAGTTGGCTTATTTGTTGTCAGCCCTAGGAGGTGAGGCTCGAGCCTTGGTGCAGCACTTGCCGGTGACCGACTCGGCCTATCCCACTGCTCTGGAACTTCTATCCCGACGGTACCAGAACAAACGTTGCCTGGCTGATGTCCATATTGACCAGATCTTGGGGTTGCCGGCCATCACCAGAATGTCAGCGTTGCGTGCTGACCTTTTGAATCCGTTGCTTGCAGCAACCAACGCCTTGAAACGATTGGAGTTGCCGGTGGACTATTGGTCCTATTTCTTGGTACACTTAGTGTTGCAGCAGCTTCCTTCAGATTTGAGGTCCCGTTTTGAGCAGAAGTATGGTGGGGATAGTGCCACCCATCGTCCCCCTTTTGAAGACCTCGTCAAATTTTTGGAGGATGAGTGTCGTTTCCTCGACAACGCTTGTGGTGCCACGGGGTTAAGCCAACCGCCCTCTCGGCCGAGGGCCCAGGGACGGACTAGGACTGTCGGGCCTGGTGATAGCCGCCCTGCCCCCTGTTTTGGTGGCACCCAGAGTAATCTTGTTTGCGGCTATTGTAAGGCCACGGGACATGGCGTACCAACTTGCGCGGCCTTCTTGGAGTTGCACGTGAGTGCCCGCCGCCGAGTTGCCAATGCACGCCGTCTGTGCTTTTCGTATTTGGGGAATCATTTTCATCGGGATTGCCCCAACCCCCGCCCTTGTTCAGTTTGTAGGGGCTCACATCTTGAACTTTTGTGCGCCAACGCGAACCGCTCTGTCAGACCAGCCTCTGATGGGGGTTCGCGCAGGGGGGGGTATGATGGAGATGAGCACCGGGCTTCTCGCTCGCCGGATCAGAGTCGGGGAGGGGCCTGCAACTTTGACCGCCGCACTCCACCCCCCGCGCCAGTTGATCGGGAGCCGCGCGACCGCCGATTGACCTCCCCTCGTGAAGGCGACTATGCAGCTGCTGGTAGGCGACGTTGGCCAGACCAGCACCGCCTTCCCTCCCCTCCGTTGGCGGAACGTCCCCGTTTGGAGACGCGCCCCCCGCCACTCAGGCGTCAAGTGAGATATGCCCCTCCAGCGATGGCGCTCGGCTCGGGACATCGCGCGGATGAGGAGTTTGACTACTATCCTCATCGGGATAGACCCCAGCCTGGATGCGGCGATCGGTCGCCGCCCAGGCATTACTAGGAAATTGGCGCCTGTCCCGCTAACGTACCTCCCCAGATCGACACGGTTTTGTTGCCAACGGCATCGGTCAGGGTCTGGGGACCCACGGGGGACTCTGTTGTGGTCCGTGCCATTTTGGACACGGGAGCCCAGGGTTGCCTTTTGTCGTCTTGGTTAGCGGGTCGGGTGAGCCTGGATGTCCGTGCCTTTTCAGGCACGATTAATGGAATAGGCGAAACACCTATCCCTACTGTTGAGGGACAAACCTTATTTGGGCTCACTCCTGTGAGTTGTTTGGACCCTAAGTTTTTTCCTTCGGCCATTGTTCTGACGAGTATTTTGGGCTGTCATCCCCAACGTCAGCTGTCGCCTGATATTGTCCGGTTGACGTCAGGCCTGGATTTGGCTGACCGCCGGTTTGATTCCCCTAATACAACTCATTTGATATTGGGTTCCGATGTACTAGGGAGAATATTGTTGGGTAATATGAAAGTCTTGCCGAACGGTTTGGTGGCTGTCTCGACCATCTTTGGCTTTGCGGTGATGGGCCCAGTGTTGAAGGCTGCCCCTCCACCTGAGCCTGATTTTGCGTTGGCGTGTGACTCCGCTCTCTCTGACGCTGTTCAGAGGTTTTGGGAGGTTGAGGAGCCACCACAAGTGGCCCGCTTGAACCCGGAACATGAGGAGTGCCAGTTGTTCTATCAGAACAACACAGGTCGACTCCGTTCCGGTCGGCTCGTAACACGGTTGCCTTTTGTTGCAGTTCGACCACCTCTCGGCGAGTCCAGACCTATGGCCGAGAAGAGATTGTTGGCGATGGAGCGCCGTATGGCCAGGGATCCGGTGCTGCGGCAGAAATATTTAGATTTCATGCGTGAGTACGCAGACTTGGGACACATGTCGGTGTCAAATTTGGATTGGCGCTCAGTTGAGCATTACTTTCTGCCGCATCACGCGGTCCTCAAGGCATCCACCGGTAAGCTGCGCACAGTGTTTGATGGGTCTGCGCGGACTTCCTCTGGTGTCTCTTTGAATGATTGCTTGCACTCCGGCCCCAAATTGTTGAGGGACCTTTGTGATGTCATCACGTCTTTTCGTCGTCATCAAGTAGTCTTTGTGGCTGACATCAAAATGATGTTCCGGCAAATGGTTATTCACCGGGATGACAGACGTTATCAGTTGATCCTGTGGCGAGAGAATCCCCGGGACCCCATGGTTGTTTATGAGCTCAACACAAATACGTACGGCCTTCGATCGAGCCCCTTTGTTGCTATTCGTTCGCTTTGGGAGCTCGCGGACCGAGAACGCTTGAGGTTCCCTCGGGCGTCCGCCATCTTGAAAACGGACTTGTATGTTGATGACGTCTGCACTGGGGCTTCCACGGTTGAGGAAGCTATCCTGTTGCGTGACGAGTTGGTTCAAATTTTGGATTCCGCTGGCTATGAGTTGCGTAAGTGGGTGTCCAACTCGCCAGCACTGTTGGAAGATGTGGAAGAGGATCATAAGCAGGATCCTCATTTGTTTGAAAATGCTGACAACCCTGCTATGTTGGCCGTTCTCGGCGTTCAGTACCGACCAGTCCAAGACACCTTTACGTATGATGTCGATTTGGAGTCACCACACACTTGGACTAAACGACTGGTATTGTCTACTGTCGCGAGAACCTTTGACCCGAATGGTTGGATATGCCCGGTATTGTTTTGGGCGAAATGTTTTCTCCAGCGCCTTTGGACCGCGGAACTTGGTTGGGATGAGCCACTTCAGGAAACCCTTTTGGAAGATTGGCTCCAATTTGTATCCGCACTTCCTGCGGTCAACGAGGTCGCGTTACCAAGTGCTATCCTCCCCCCTGGGAACTATACTGCTACCCTTCATGGGTTTTGTGACGCATCTTCGCACGGTTATGCAGCTGTTGTTTATCTGCGCACCGTCAGCGCGACAGGCCAGGTGAAGTTGTCACTGATCATGGCCAAGAGCAAGGTGGCCCCCCTCCGGACGGCATTGACCATCCCTAAGCTAGAGTTGTCAGGGGCGGCGCTTCTTGTGCGTCTCTTGAATCACGTTGCTCAAACTTTAGCTGGATCTGTGAACATTCGGAATTCTTACGCCTAGACGGACAGTCAAATTGTTTTGTGCTGGTTGAAGACGTCCGTCCACTCCTTGGAGGTCTTTGTGGCGAACCGAGTGTCACAGATACAAAATTCCGAAACGCCTTTGATTTGGAGGCACGTGCCTGGAGACTTGAACCCCGGCGACGTAGCCTCACGTGGGTGCATGGCCCCCCGCCTGATTGTGCACCCCCTTTGGTGGGGACCGGATTGGCTGACTCGCCCCGAGGATGATTGGCCTCGAACGCCAATTTTGATGTCGGATCCTTTGCCCGGGCTTAAGGTGCTCGCTGTTGGGACGAAGGACCCTCCGTTTGATCCTGATATTTTGTTGAATCGATACAGCTCCCTCGACAAATTGTTGAACGTTACCTCGTGGATCAGGCGTTTTGGTCACAATGCTAGGAATCCAGGGGACAAGCGCCTGTCACCGGTTCTCTCTCCTCAAGAGCGACAGGAGTCACTCCTCCTGTGGGTTCGCTCTGTGCAGGCCGTACACTTTGAGAAGGAGATCGAGACCTTGAAGTCCGGTAGAGTTAAGTTGTCGGGAGCCGTTAGTAAGTTGAACCCCTTTTTGGATGAAACGGGTCTTTTGCGTGTTGGAGGACGGTTGAGGCACTCTAGCCTTCCTTATGGGGTCCGTCACCCCCTTTTGTTGCCCAAGGCGGGCCATTTGATTAAATTGTTGGTGACTGATCGTCACATTAAGAACTCGCACGCTGGTTGCAATGCGCTGTTGGCCATTCTGCAGCGAGAGTTTTGGATTTTGTCGGCTCGTCGTACCATTCGTAGCATCGTCTTCCGTTGCATACCGTGCTATCGGACTAAGGCCCCAACGATGCAGCCCCAGATGGGAGACTTGCCTGCTGATCGTGTCAATGAGGCGAGGCCCTTTGCAGGCGTAGGAACGGACTTTGCTGGTCCCTTTTCGATAAAGACGTCTACCCTTCGCAATAGTAAAATTGTCAAGGCTTATTTGTGCGTATTTGTCTGCCTGTCAACTAAGGCAGTGCACTTGGAGCTGGTATCCTCCCTCTCGACGGAGGCCTTTGTGGCAACTTTGGATAGATTTACGTCTCGCCGTGGGTTACCTTCTCTGATCAGGTCTGATTGCGGTACCAACTACAAGGGTACAAGTAACAATTTGAAAGAAGTGTATGACTTTCTTAATGAGAGCCAGGTTGACATTGGTAACAAATTGGCCCGTCGAGGGGTCACTTGGTTGTTTGACCCGCCAGCCTGCCCCCATTGGGGGGGTATTTTTGAGGCCGCGGTGAAAGCAGCAAAGGGACTCTGGCGGAGATTGTTGGGAGACACCGTTCTCACCTTTGAGGAATTAGCTACGGTATTTTGTCGCATTGAAGCGGTACTAAATTCGCGTCCATTGTGCCCGCTCTCTTCGGACCCGAACGATTTGGAGGCTCTAACCCCGGGCCATTTCTTGATTGGACAGCCACTTGTCGCTCTGCCTGAGTACCCTTTTGTTGATGTGAGCCAAAATCAGCTATCGCGGTTTCAGTTGGTGCAACAGCTCACTCAGAGCTTTTGGAAGCGTTGGAGCTTAGAGTATTTACACATCCTCCAGCAGCGCGTCAAGTGGACTGATAAAACTCATCCGCCCAAGATAGGAGACCTCGTCCTTATTAAGGATGCCAACCTTAAGCCTCTGTATTGGCGCAGGGGGCGCATTCTCAATTTGGTGGCTGGCACCGACGGGGTACCTCGTTTTGCTGAGGTTTTGGTGGATGGATCGGTTATGAAGCGAGCGGTCGCAACCTTGTCAAGACTGCCAATTGATTAGCGGACGGGACGGCCCGTCCGGGGGGGGTAGATGTTTCATCCACCAAGTTTCTGAACGCACCTTTTTGACGTTTGACAGATTACGTTTCGTTGTCTGTGCGATGACGTTTTTGCTTGTCAGTGCAATTTTGGTTGAAAAATGGTCGCTCCGTGCTTGTATTTTGATGCACGCGGCTGTCGTGTAATTATTGTTTGAAAACTTTGAGTTATTGTTAATCCGATGCAATCCTGATCGGTGTTTGATATTTTGTTGATAATTGAGTGAAAATTGAGAGATCTCGCCACTTTGGGTCCTGACCGCGAGTAATTTGTTGGTTATGTAGACGGCCTTTTGTGTCTTTGAACGCCGTAAATTCCTAAATTCAGTGCTGGACTAATTTACATCCCCGATTGAGTTAGCAAACCGGGATAAAATTCAGTTGGACATTGGTGAAAGGTGCCACGTGTGGGATCTGAAAGTTTGATCCTGGAGTCGACGGTGCGCGCTGTGGGCGTCTTTGGTTACCGTCGAATCTTACATAACTATACATACACCACACAAACCACATTTATACTTACACCCCACCCAGATAAGACGTGACCTGGGATTACGCCACATCGCCGGTTCCAACGTGATGGGTAAGTGTAACTAATATTTGTTTTCCCCTTGTCGATTGGAAAAGTATTATTTGATTAGGGCTCCGCGTAATCGCGGACATCGTGAGTCTGCTGGTGCAGTCTCACACACAGGATATGACTTTTTTATCACTTTAAAAAAAAATGGGTATAATAGGTGTAAAACTTTTGAAGGTGTAACAGACTTGATACACATTTAATTATTTTACTGGCAACACTGACTTGGAAACTCCGTTGGTTTTAGTGGGGTTGTGTGGTAGTGGGGAACAGATAAGCTCAGGCAAAAACGATTCCTTTCTAAGATTCATTCTGGTTCTTGAGCTCATGGCGAGCAGTCACTTCTAAATAAGCCGACGTAATTATTGCTAGAAGGCTAAACTTTCCTAAAAATTAACATTAATTTTACTAACCGTTAAGTTTATACTGTATTAAGTTATTGTCAGTCCTAAATAAAACGCATATTCAACCATCCTGCTGTTTCAATTCTGACTGTTTCTACATCTCAGAATTGGGATTGACCAATAAATACGCCTACAATATTAAGGTTGGTACCTACTTATTTTTATTTTTTTATTTTTTTTCTTTTTCTCTTTTTCCTTCTGCTTATTTCTGGTTTAAATCGTTTAAGTACAAATTTTTAAAGATGAATCTAAGCTGTCATGTGGTCTAATGAAGTATAGTCGAGTGTTATTGTTTAGTGTATGCATACTTAAAAAAAAAAAAGTGGTATGTCTACCCTATTTTTATTTGTGTACTTTTCATTTGTTTTCGGTTTTAATGTATAATAATCTAGTACCGTTATGATACCTATAGATAGATATCCTATCCTACCTTAGCCTACCCTACGTAACGTATGTATTTTTTGCGTATTTGGTAAGGCTGATATATTCATGCCAGGGCTACTCTGGGAATATGTGAGTTTTGCTAAAGGCTAAGAATTCTTACATGACTGCCAGGGCTACCCTCTGGGATGTGAGAATTCAATGCACTTACGTATTTAATATTTACTGTGTATTCTAATTATCCACTTTACCCTATCATAACGTATGTATTTGGTGAAGCTGATATATTCATGCCAGGGCTACTCTCTGGGGATGTGTGAGTTTTGCTAAAGGCTAAGAGTTCTTGCATGACTGCCAGGGCTACCCTCTGGGGATGTGAGAATTCAAGGCGGTTACGTTTTCAATAATTACTGTGTATTCTATTTATCCACTTTACCCTATCATCACGTATTTGGTGAAGCTGATATATCCATGCCAGAGCTACTCTCTGGGGATGTGTGAGTTTTGCTAAAGGCTAAGAGTTCTTGCATGACTGCCAGGGCTACCCTCTGGGGATGTGAGAATTCAAGGCGGTTACGTTTTAAATATTTACTGTGTATTCTATTTATCCACTTTACCTTATCATCACGTTTGTATTTGGTGAAGCTGATATATCCATGCCAAGGCTACTCTCTGGGGATGTGTGAGTTTTGCTAAAGGCTAAGAGTTCTTACATGACTGCCAGGGCTACCCTCTGGGGATGTGAGAATTCAAGGCGCTTTCGTATTTAATAATTACTGTATATTCTAATTATCCACTTTACCCTATCATAACGTATGTACTTGGTGAAGCTGATATATCCATGCCAGGGCTACTCTCAAGGCTAAGAGTTTTTACATGACTACCAGGGCTACCCTCTGGGGATATGAGAATTCAAGGCGCTTACGTATTGAATATAATTGCGTATTAACTTTTCAGTATTTTTGTTTTGTGAATGTGGCAAAGTATGACTCGGGTTTTACAAGTTTCAGAAATAATGGACAACACTGATCAATACTGTACACCGGAAGCTCCGATGAGTCCCATAGTCTCCCGACCAGTCATGACTGCAAGGGAGTCGAGAGACTCGCCTGATGGACATCGCAGTAGAAGCAATAGTGTTCAGACCTCGCACTATCGATCGCGACGTCAAGAGCGATCACGCAGCCGTAGCGGAGTTAGAGAATTAGAGGAAAACATCAGTTTGGAGAGGCAAAGATTAGAGCTGCTGGAGAACCAACTTCAAAATGAACGACAAACATTACGAGACTCTGATCTACGAAGAAGATCAAGACTGAGGGATAGTTCAAGAGATAGATCTCAAGATAGATCCAGGGATAGATCAAGGTATGACACAACATCAATATTTTTTGAGGAAATGGTAAAATTGCTTAAGAATAGGTCTGGTGATAGTTTTCCCTCCATGAATAATAACGTTATCCCCGAATTCGATCCTCTTTCGAAAGAACAAACCGTTACTGTTTGGTTGAGCAAAGTAGATGAGTGCTCGGAAATATACGGATGGAGCAGTAAACAAACTATACATTACGCTCTGCCCAAACTAGTAGGTCAGGCAAAATTATGGTACCAAGGTCTCCCTTCTCTTATGCGAACTTGGTCTGAATGGAAGCAATTATTAAAAGAATCTTTTCCGGCTACAGAAAATTATGCCGAATTATTAACAGAAATGCTTAATAGGAGGGTGGCACAAGGAGAGTCACTAGAAATGTATTATTTTTCTAAAATAAACTTATTAAATCGTTGTAAACTATTTGGAAAAGAAGCTATCGATTGTATTATCCACGGCATAGATGATAGGAGTGTAAGGTTAGGTGCCCAGGCCGCAAAATTTAGAAAACCGGAAGAAGTATTAGAATTTTTCAAAAATGTTAAAACTCAAACCAAAGAGAATAGCGAATTTAGGAGAGGCAGGATTTTATCTCGATCAAATAATTCTCGAACGACAAATAAAGGTAATGAACCTTATTCAGATCTTTCGAATAAAGCTCGTCAAAACTCTGATAACGTAATTTGCTATAATTGTAAGGAGAAGGGTCACGTAAGTTTTAAATGCCCGAAACCTATTATTAAATGTAACTATTGCAAATTTATAGGCCATACTATTGCGGAATGCCCAATGAAGACTAAACCCAAACCCGATTCACAAAAGTCCGTTCTTAAAGTTGCTACCAACAATACTGATGTTTTACCAGCACCTTTAGAGTTATCTCAATTAAATGATTCTAATGATAAATACAAAATTTTAATTAAAATAAATCAGAACCCAATATTATGTCAAGTAGATTTAGGTAGTGAGGCTACGTTGATCCGTGAAAAAGAAGCTAAACAAATAGGATTAAACTGGCAAACGGGTACCGGGCCTTTATTACGAGGATTAGGTAATGTGCCTTATTTGCCAAAAGGAAAGGCGTTTATTACAATAGATGTACAGGGTGTTGTAGAGAATGATGTAGAGGTGCTTGTAGTAGAGGATTGTTTAATTAATTATCCAGTGCTTCTAGGACATAGTTTTACAGAAAGACCCACTATTCACTTAATTAAAACTCCAACAGAGCTTCAATTTCAAAAGGTAAAACCGAGAGACGAGTTAAAAGTTATTTTAAAAACTAGTAGTGCGCTCTGTATTGAAAAGGGAGAAATTAAGTTAATTCCCCTAAAGTCAGATTCTGCGTTCACAGGCAAAATATATGTAGGTGGTTCAGTAAGAGGAAAAATAGGTGGTGAGTATTACCTATTACCGGGGGAATACGAGATTAAAAAGGGTGAATCGAGAGTCATATTGGACCAGATGTTATCATATTTCCGAAAGAAATTCTTATTACTAGGGCTAGGTATATTAGTACGGAAGTCAATATAATGAACGTGGCAACAATAAATTCGAATATCGAATTAAAGCATGGCAATCAGTTAACTACCATTGAAATCAATAACTTAAAAACTTTAATAGAGAAATATAAATGTTGTTTTTCTCACGGATTGCATGATTTGGGATTCACCGCAGTTACTGAAATGGTAATACAACTGAAAGACTCTGAACCCGTAGTTTATAGGCCATATAGATTATCTTTTTCGGAGCGAGAACATGTGCGTGACATGATAGATGAAATGATGCATGAAATGAGTAGGTATAGTCAGAGAGTCAAATTCACCTTATGCTAGCCCTATTGTCCTAGTACAGAAAAAAACTGGCGAGAGACAGAGAAAGCAGTCCTGGCACTGTACGATCATATGGCAGAAACTCAACTGCATACAGATGCCAGTAAACTAGGTCTCGCTGGTATCCTGTTGCAAAAGATTGGTTCAGATCCGTGGCGACCGGTGGCATATTATAGTCGACAGACTACGGCTGACGAACAAAAGCTTCATTCGTTTGAGCTTGAAACGCTAGCTGTAGTCAGCGCTCTTGCAAAATTTCGGGTATATCTGCTCGGTATTAAATTTACCATTGTTACGGATTGTAACGCACTACGTAGTACATTCATTAAACGGGACCTACTACCTCGTATATCGAGATGGTGGATCCAATTTCTTGAATATGATTGTGACGTAGAATATCGTCCTGGCGAGAAAATGTCCCACGTTGATGCGCTGAGCAGAAACCCGGTCGTAGATGAACCGGAACCAATAATACACACAATTGATATTCTGACTATAAATACCGATGATTGGATATCTACCGTCCAGTCCGGGGATTCTGAAATCAGACGTATGAAATCAATTTTAGAAGATCCAGAGACCGCTAAAATTGCAAGTATACGTAAAGATTTCAAAATCCTAAACGGTCGCGTATTCCGAGTCATAGACGAGAATACCTTGCGATGGGTCGTACCAAAAGGCGTAAGATGGCAAGTACTAAAAACTAACCATGATGATGTTGGACATTTTGGTTTTGAAAAGACTCTTGATAGAATTCGTGGTTACTTCTGGTTCCCCAAAATGAGGAAGTTTATAAAAAAATATGTCTCTGCCTGCCTTGAGTGCGCTCACCACAAGGTACCCTCGGGCGCTAAAGAAGGATTACTACATCCCATACCGAAAGTAGAAGTTCCCTTTCACACAATCCATGCGGACCACCTGGGACCCTTTATTCGTACCAAAAATAAAAATTGTTATTTGCTAGTTGTCTACGACACATTCCTTCAGTCATTCAAGCTTCATTTAATGATATTTTAATCTATGTTCGCATTCATTCATTACATTCATTCATCAACTTGCAAACTGCTCCGTAGTACCAAAATCTATTTTTCAAAATTGTTATTTTTTGTAAAGGTTATAATAAACCTGTAAAACGAAAATATATTTGTTTGATTTATCGCAAACAAAAGTGGCGACCGTGACAGGACCTGCAATTCGTCGGATCCACTGCCACTCAGATTGTTCCCGGAGCCCGCGCCAAGGGCACTCGAAGGACACCATCGCGTGGACACCTGACGAAGTCTACCAGTACCTACCAACGGAAGGCCGTGTTGAGAAAAAGATCGCCGTGCCTGTGGACTGGCTACTGGCATCCTACTTTACCAGCGTCGAAATTCACCTTCGTCAAGCTATCTGGGAAACTGCAGAGACTAATAAGGAACTCCGATCGAGCAAGTCCGCACTCAGAACGAGTCACTATCTACGTGCTACTGCCCACTATTGAACTGCTGGGATTAGCTGTCTGCCTATTTAAAGTGAGCTCGTTCCATCACATTAACTTACCCACCTACCTATTGTGTTGTCCTATAGTCTGTGCACTTAGCGGATTCAGTTTCTCGAAGTCAAGTGAAGTTCCTACTTTTCTATTTGTGTCCATCGTGCCTAACCATCTTCTAGGTATCTTTGAAATAAAGAAAAATGGGACAGGCGACGCACAAATTAGCCTAACTAATTTCACATACCGCTATCTTTAATTATTGCACATTTAACTACAACATAAATCTCATAAAATTACTCAAACCAAGTAATTTTCATAAAAAATTCACTATTATCGATTTATTATCACTACTTATATCACTCATTCCAACCTAAAAATCACTTACTTAAGGAATACTTCCCGAGAACTCTGTAAAGTCTTTCGTCATACGAATTATTTTTATCAGTTTTACTAAGACGTATGGAATTAATCTATTCCAGTGATCGTGCGTTGTGACTTGTGACACGGCATCGCTTGCGCATCGCTGTTATCTGACTGCCGGCGCGCCCCACCTGCACAGCTCACCATTGCGCGCAGTCTATGAGAGCCCCGAGCATCAGCTGATCAACAGAGTGAGGAGCGTATCGTATGCTATATATCTATTTCGTTATCTATTAACATCTGTTTGTTGGCTCATTTCGAGTTTGCTACAATGGCCGAATCTTTAAAGTTAAGAGAACTAATAAGCAAACGCGGTTCTATTAGAGGACGCGTAACGAAATTTAAGTCAAGTGTTGATAGTTTAGCCTTATTAGAATCCATTCCAGAATTAGAAGTAAGTAAACTCGCATTGAAGCTGACAAAAATTGAGACTTTGTTCATTGAATTCGATGAGGTGCAGAATCAGATTGAGATTATCAACGCAGATAATCAAAGTAGCGAGTTGGTTACTAGAGATTTAATAGAAAATGATTTCTATCATTGTATTGCATTAGTTCAAAATTTAATAAAGAAAAATTCTGCATTTCGAGATGATGAGAATAATTCTCAAATTAAATCCTCTATGGCCACTTGCCATCATAACGATCACAGCTGTAATATGTTAGGTTTTAAATTACCGGTGATTAAAATTCCAAACTTCGACGGTACCTATTTTAAATGGTTGGAGTTTAAGGAAACGTTTGTTTCTTTAGTTCACAACAATAACCAGATTGAAAACATCCATAAATACCACTACTTGCAATCTTATCTTGATGGAGAAGCCGCTCGGGTTATTGCTAATTTGGAGGTTTCCCATAATAATTATCCTGAAGCATGGAAACTTTTATGTGAACGTTATGACAATAAGCGTCAATTAATAAACAACCATCTCAAGTCCTTGCTCAACATTAATTCCGTGCAAGAAAATGATAAGTCTTTAAGATATGTTATTGACCATGTCACTAAAAATTTGCGTGCGCTTAATTCACTAGGGCTAGGGACCAAGCTAGGGGATATTTTAATTATATATATAATTGCAAGTAAATTAAGTAGTAGTACATATTTCAAGTGGGAAGAACATAGAAATAGTTTGAGTGACATACCTTCGCTTAATGATTTCTTCAGTTTTCTTAAACGTCGCGCTGATGTATTGGAGACCGTTTATCGCCATAAAAATGACAATCACGAAAATAAACAAAAACAATCCTCTAGTAATCAAAACAAACATAATAGCTCCAAGTCTTTAGTGGCTACACCAAATGAAGGCAACACTTCTACTTCTAAAATACCGGAATGTTTGTTCTGTAAGAACAGTCATCGCCTTTATGAGTGTCCGCCTTTTAAGTCGAGCTCAATAGAGGATAGATTAGCCTTTGTTTCTTCTAACAAATTATGTGAGAATTGTTTGAGATCTGGCCACATTGCTAAACGTTGTCGCCTTTCAGCTACATGTCGTCATTGCAAATCGCGACATAATTCTCTTCTTCATAAATCAGAAGAAACTGAAAATTCCAATACCGTTAATTCCGTTATTATTATGTCCTCAGCGTGTTCTTCAGAAGTACTTTTGTGTACTGCTCGAGTAAAGGTTACCAACCCAGCCACCAACGAGACTATGATAGTGCGAGCTTTGCTTGACAGCGGGAGTCAGTCAACAATTATTACACAGGAAGTAAAACGCCGTCTAAACCTGATTCCTCAGCCATCAGACACTACCATAGTAGGCATTGGTAACACCAAGTTAAATATTAACACAGAACGCTGTATTCTACGCATTCATTCTGAAACAAGTTCTTTTAATGTGACAGTTTCATGTTTAGTTTTGCCGCAAATTACCGGCGACCTACCTAAGTCATATTTTGATTTGCAAAAATTAAATATTAATGGATTTCAGTTAGCAGATCCCACTTTAAATGAACCATCCCCAGTAAATATTTTGATTGGTGCTGACTTATTCTGGGACATCATAAGTGCCCAGCAGCATTCGTTAGGACCTGGTTATCCTAAACTTCAGGCGTCAAAGTTAGGATGGCTCGTTACGGGATCACTGCCTTGTTTTAATGAAAATAAAAATAACTCAGTCATGGTCAATTTTGTCTCAAATGGTGACACTTCTAGTAACATACATGACGAGCTGTCTAAATTCTGGGAACTTGAAAATTTTCCTCAAAAAAGGCCCCTGAGTAGTGAGGAAAAATTGTGTGAGAAACATTATCTCGTCAACACTACTCGCACTAGGAATGGTCAATTTTGTGTTGGGTTGCCTCTTCGTGATAGCATAGACTGTTTGGGCAACTCCTATAACCTAGCCAAGAAGAGGTTTTTTAATTTAGAGGCTCGTTTCCGGAAACAACCAGAATTAAAACAACAATATTGTCAATTCATAAACGAATACGAAGCATTAGGCCACCTATCGGAGTCTCCTGAGTCTAGGCCATCAAATGCCTATTTCTTGCCTCACCACCCCGTGATACGGGAACAAAGCGAGTCGACTAAGTTACGCGTCGTTTTTGACGCCTCGGCCCGTACTTCTTCTGGTGTTTCTGTTAACGACCTACAAATGGTGGGACCAGTAGTGCAAGAACCTTTGTTTAATATATTAGTTCGTTTCAGACAACATAAGTACGTTTTGACAGGGGACATAGAGAAAATGTTTCGCTCGGTGCTTCTCAAGGAATCTGATCGCAATCTTCAACTGATACTGTGGCGTGATAGTGAAGATAAGCCTTTAAGGACACTTCGTTTAAATACGGTTACCTACGGGTTTGCTAGTGCCTCTTTTCTCACTACTCGTTCTCTTTGGCAGATAGGTGAAGAGTGTTCAGATCAGAAGGTCAAAACTATCATACAAAATGATCTATATTGTGATGATCTACTTACCGGTGCTAACAGTGAGGAGGAGTTACGTCATATCCATCTTTCAGTGTCTTCTGAATTAGCGAAGGGAAGCTTTCATCTACGTAAATACCGTTCAAACTTACCCGAGTTACTCGCAGACTCCGTTAACCTGGAAAGCGGCAATCTCATGATTAGTAATGCGACTAGCACGCTAGGTGTAGGTTGGACGCCGTCTTCGGATGAACTTCACTTTCAGCATGATGTTTCGGCTTCTGAAGAAGTCACAAAGAGAACTATACTTTCCTCAACATTTAAAATATTTGATCCACTTGGTCTTCTGTCTATTTTCACAATTAAACCTAAAATTATGCTACAAGAACTATGGAGTCACAAAATTGATTGGGACGAACCTGTTCCTCCAGAAATAAGGTCCTCCTGGTTAAGGTTTTCTACTAAATCTTCATGTTTATCTTCTTTAAGGATTCCTAGATACATTTTAATTGATAATCATTCCTCTGTAGAAATACATTGTTTTTCTGACGCTTCGCAGCGTGCCTACGGTAGCTGTATATATTTAAGGTCTGTTACTACTAGCGGCGACATACAAGTCAGCCTGGTATGTGCAAAATCACGGGTGGCACCTATTAAACCCACGACAATACCACGGCTCGAACTCTGCGCTGCCCTATTAGGAGCTCAACTAACTGCTACAGTTTTATCCGCATTACGTTGCCCTATTGAACGTCAGGTATATTGGACAGACTCCAAAGTTGTATTAGGTTGGCTTAACTCTAATAAAACTAAAACCTTTGTTGCCCACAGAGTAGCTGCTATAAATGAGCTAACAAATCCCACAGATTGGCGTTATGTTCCAACTTCTATCAACTCCGCTGATTTAGTCTCCCGTGGTGTCGATCCAGACCAGGTAGATCTCTCTATATGGTGGAAAGGGCCATCATTTCTTTTAGAATCCGAATATTCCTGGCCCGCCTGCACTGCGGACTCTATTATTATAGAATTGCCAGAGCTCAAGGCACACCATACTTTAGGGGGGGAGGAAGCATCTCCCATGTCAGATTTATCTGTGAATTTAGCAAAATATTCTAATGTAACTACTATTATTCGGGTTCTGGCTAGAGTTTTAAGGTTCGCCAACAATTGTAGATCACACAAAAAATCGGACAGAGTACAAGGTCCACTTAAAGTTTCCGAGTTAGAAAACGCTCACAACGTTTCCATGAAGTTAGCACAGAAAGATTCCTTTCCTATAGAATTAGGACTACTACAAAAGGGTAAATCTTTAAATTCTAAAGCCGCTATTTCGTCTCTGAATCCATTTTTAGATGAAAATGGGATTATTAAAGTTGGAGGGCGCATCGATTCATCTACTTACCAGTACGACAAACGTCATCCTATCTTATTGTGTTCTAGTCATTATATAACAAAGTTATTATTCAAACAGGAGCATCTACGCTTGTTGCACGCCGGTCCACAGCATCTCCTGGCATCTATAAGGGAGCGCTATTGGCCTGTAGGAGGCAGGGCTCTAGCTAGACGTGCAGCGCGCGAGTGTGTTAGCTGTCGTCGTTTCAATGCCCGTACTATGGATAATATTATGGGAAACTTACCTGCAGATCGCGTTGAAGCTGACTTTCCTTTCTCCACGATAGGTACCGACTTTGCCGGTCCATTCCTTATTACGGATCGCAAGGGACGAGGCTGTAAGATAACTAAAAGTTATCTGTGTATTTTTATTTGCTTTCGGTACAAATGCGTTCATTTAGAGTTAGTCAGTGATTTGACAATGAATGCATTTGTCCTAACATTAAAAAGATTTATAGCCCGCAGGGGTAAACCTAGGGTTATCTACTGCGACAATGGTAGAAATTTTGTTGCAGCAGCAAAAGAAATAAATTCCTTTCTTAAGTCCAACAGCGACGCTATTATTGACTCTGCATCTCGCGAAGGCGTTGAATTCCGCTTCTCACCAGCATACGCTCCTCACTTTGGTGGTCTGTGGGAGGCCGGGGTCAAGTCCGCGAAATTTCATTTATACAGAGTGCTTAAAAATACTCACTTGACGTTCGAGGAGCTGAGTTCGTTGTTCGCTCAGATCGAGGCGATACTTAATAGCCGACCCTTATGCCCATTAAGTCCTTCACCACAAGATCTATCTCCACTCACCCCGAGCCACTTTATAATTGGTAGGCCGCTGACGTCTTTGCCATCGCCGTACCTGCTGGACTATAGCACAAACCGTCTTGACCGTTTTCAGCGATTAGAGCAAGCTCGCCAGCACTTCTGGAAGCGGTGGTCAACAGAGTACGTCACGGAACTCCAGCAGCGCACAAAGTGGAAGGTGCGGTGCCGTGAATTAAAGGTAGATGACCTGGTCCTAATCAAGGATGATAGGACTCCTCCACTATGCTGGCGCCTTGGAAGAATCTCGAAGCTATTTCCCGGCGCTGATGGTGTGCCTCGAGTCGTCGACGTATCTACCTCACAAGGCACCATTCGCAGAGCCATCAACAGATTGTGTCTGCTGCCATCACCAGATCATACGAACAATCAAGAATTTTGAAAGCTCACCTTTCAAAGCCCCCGAGGATGTCTACGACACATTCCTTCAGTCATTCAAGCTTCATTTAATGATATTTTAATCTATGTTCGCATTCATTCATTACATTCATTCATCAACTTGCAAACTGCTCCGTAGTACCAAAATCTATTTTTCAAAATTGTTATTTTTTGTAAAGGTTATAATAAACCTGTAAAACGAAAATATATTTGTTTGATTTATCGCAAACACTAGTAATAGTTGATTCTTTTACTAAGTATGTCAATTTAGCTCCGGTTCGTAGTACTAAGACGAAAGAAAGCATTAAGGCATTTAAAAATTTGTTTAGTTATTTCAGAACCCCTTCTCGACTCATAACTGACAGGGGTACTAGTTTTACTAGTAAAAAATTTAATTCGTTTATAAAATCGTTAGGTATTAAACACATTTTAAATTCTGTGGCCACGCCTCGTGCTAACGGTCAAGTAGAAAGGTACAACCGTACGATCCTGTCGGCATTGAGCACAATGACACACGGTAAAAATTCAAATACGTGGGACGAGTATGTGCAAGACGTACAATTAGGTATTAATACCTCTGTGCATAGCATAACGAAAAAAACCCCAACTGAATTACTGTTCGGAAGAAGGGTTACAAACCCTTCGCTGGGTGTATTAAAGGAAGTGATAGAGGATGTAGGTAGCGGTGTGATGGGAAAGACTTTAGACGAAGTTAGGGCCGAAGCCGGAGAATCTATAACTAAACATCAAAAAATAAGTAAGGACAAATTTGATAAAAATAGGAAACAAAGCACAAAATATAAAATAGGGGACTTAGTAAGGATAATTAGAGCCATTGCGTCGGGAACAGGGCAATCGAAGAAATTAGAAAGTAAATGTCAGGGTCCGTACAGAATTAAAAAGATTTTGCCAAATGACCGATTTATTGTCGAAAACACTCCACTTACGCGAAAAGGTAGACGATTCGAGAGCGTAGTGTCAATAGATAAAATATTTCCGTGGCTCAGTTATAATGCTCCTAGTTGTAGTTCCAGTAGTGATAGCGAGGATTTATAGCTTCACCAGACTTGTTCTAAAGTAGGCTTCTTTCTATTGTAAATGATGTTGTGCCATAAAAATAATGATCATGGTTTAATCAAGATTGGTTTATCAAATGTTGATATATTGAGTGGTATCAGGTAGGAGCACATGAGTGCCGCCTGTTACTTGAGTGTGAGCACATGAGTGTCGCCTAGCTATACTGAAACGGGTAGGAGCACATGAGTGCCGCCTGAAATTGTTGATCAATACAGGTAGGAGCACATGAGTGCCGCCTGAAATTATGGATCAATACAGGTAGGAGCACATGAGTGCCGCCTGAAATTGTTGATCAATACAGGTAGGAGCATATGAGTGCCGCCTGAAATTGTTGATCACAGGTAGAAGCACATGAGTGCTGCCTGAAATTGTGAGTCGAGAAGTCTAGGACAGGATATTTGGATTGAAATGTATAGTACTTAGCATTAGCAGCACTCAGTTTTGATATGTAGTAATTGTGATGTGAATTTGTTTAATTTATTCCATACTGTTGTTATACATTTTTTATGTTAGTAACTTTTATCTTGAAAGTTGTATTTTGTTTAGTTAAGTAGGTTTTTTTTTTTTCGATAAGTAGTGATTGTAATGTGAACTTTTTTTAAGTATATTCCATACTGTTGTTATACATTTTTATGTTATAATGAGTAATTTTTATCTTGAAAGTTGTATTTTTTTGTTACAGTATTAATTTGATTAGTCTATTAAGGTTCATGAGGTAATTAATTTTCTCCCACATAGTTCACTTTGAAACGTTGATATACATAATTATTATTATACATAATGTTAAATGTTTTTGTATTTTTCATGATTATTATTAACGAAGGGACTCGTTTTTTTCTGGATGGCCGAATGTAAAACTTTTGAAGGTGTAACAGACTTGATACACATTTAATTATTTTACTGGCAACACTGACTTGGAAACTCCGTTGGTTTTAGTGGGGTTGTGTGGTAGTGGGGAACAGATAAGCTCAGGCAAAAACGATTCCTTTCTAAGATTCATTCTGGTTCTTGAGCTCATGGCGAGCAGTCACTTCTAAATAAGCCGACGTAATTATTGCTAGAAGGCTAAACTTTCCTAGAAATGAACATTAATTTTACTAACCGTTAAGTTTATACTGTATTAAGTTATTGTCAGTCCTAAATAAAACGCATATTCAACCATCCTGCTGTTTCAATTCTGACTGTTTCTACATAGGTGAACGGAGTAGAAGCAAATGGCATGCTTTTTTTAGTTTTTTTTTTTTTTTTCGAAAATAAAAATTCTAAATAATTAGGAATTCGAATTCAATAATGTAAGGTTAATTAGTCAAGTATCCTATCTATACACCCATGAATATTTATATTAGTATTACACTTAGTAAATATTGATATAGTGGTTATTTTTATTATTCTTGTTAAATATTAAATCGATTATAAAATTGTATCGAATCAAATCGGACTTCTCTATGGCCATACTTTGTATGACATTTTTGACGTTTGAAAAGCGAGGCAAAAGTTATTCATTCGATTTTGGACGGTTGAACCGAACACTTATCTGAATTAAATCCGTTGATATCTTGGAAATCATCGTTTTATTTGGGAGATAAAGAATAGATCCTTTATCTCAGAAGTGGGATTAGCTAACTACGCCCATAATTTCGAAGAAATATTACCGAAATAACCACGAGTTTTGTTGTGTACAAAAATTACTAGTTATTATCTGAGTAACAAATGGATAAAACTAGCGATAATCGCAAGAGCAATGAGCGTAAACGTCGGCGTGACCGGAGCAGAGCAACGAGGACAAGCACTACGCATAAACAGAAGCAGCGAAAGCAGCGATCGAGCAATCGCGACGATTCGTTGGAATCTCGTCTTAGTGGAGGCCGCAGTTCCCGTGAGCAGCCTATGAGACGTCGTCACCAACCGAACCGGAGTAGCAGCCGTGATGGGTATCGCAGTCGGAGCAGCAGCGATGAGCAGCGTCAGCGACATCGTCCCAGCCGGGTGCGGGGCGTGGATGGAGGACGCAACAGGCGAGGCCGCAGCAGGCGCTCAGAATCCAGCATCGAGCGTCACACACCTCCACTTCCTGGTCGCGTGAGTACCCCCAACGTTCTTAATAGTGACACGCAAGCATTTTTTGCTACTTTAGTGGAAGCTTTAACCAATAGTCGACCCCAAGGCAACAAATTTCCCATGCTGGGCAATGTGATTCCAGATTTTGACCCTATGGTTAAGAGTCAGACTATAGTTATGTGGATCAATAAAGTTGACGAATGTGCGCGGCTTTATGGTTGGGGCGACGATCAAATAATACATTACGCTCTGCCTAAACTATCAGGGATTGCCAAATCGTGGTACCAGGCCCTTCCATCTATGTCGTATTCATGGTCTGAGTGGAAGGGCAAACTGGAGCAGTCATTTCCGAGTAGTGAAGACTATGCCGAATTACTAACCGAGATGTTGTCAAAACGTGTGAAATTTAACGATTCGTTGGAACATTATTATTATGACAAAATTAATTTGCTAAATCGATGCGAAATACATGGTAAACGTGCGGTAGATTGCCTACTATATGGGATTGAGGATCGGTCATTGAGATTAGGCGCGAAAGCAGCGAAATGTCAGGAGCCGGAGCAGGTTCTCACATATTTTCAATCAATCAAACAAAATATTCGTGAACCAGATAGGTCAAGGGTGAACTATGATAAACGTAATAATACTACCTCTTCATTATCCAGTAATAGTTCTAAGCAGACGACTAATGGCAGCGAAACTAAGACTCCGAAGTCACAAAATAATGCGTCAATTGTATGCTTTAACTGCAATGAACCTGGGCATTTCAGTTCTAAATGCACAAAAAAGATACTGAAGTGTAATGTTTGTGCCAAATTAGGTCATTTGTCAATTAATTGTCCCAGATTACCCTCTGACTCGGCTAATAAAATTGATAAACCAAAAGAAAAAGACGTGATGCGTATCGAAACAAATAATTGTAATGATAATAAATATTTAATGTATTTGAAACTCAACGGTGAAGCTATTCAAGGCTACGTGGATTTGGGTAGTCAATGCAGGCTGATTCGTTATAGTGAAGCTGTTAGGAGGGGAATCACGTGGACTAATAGCAACTTACCGACTATGAGGGGTATAGGTGAGAGTTTAGTAATACCATTGGGCGTAGCAAACGTCATTATTGAAATTCAAGGTATTGTGGAGGAGGTTAACGCGTACGTTGTTGATGATAGCGTTATTAAATATTCAGTTTTAATTGGACACAGTTTCACAGAAAAACCAGGGATAGTCATAACGAAAACTACACATTCATTAATATTTACTCGTGATCATTCAGTTAAATTACAATTAAAGTTGATAACCGATATTGTAATTCCCTCTAAGGAAATGTATCCATTACCGTGTATTTCTACAAATAAATATTCGGGTGTAGTCCACGTCAGTGGCTCCTTACGCGGCACGTCACAGAACGAGTATTACTTGATGCCGGGTGAATATGAAATACAAAACGGAGAAGTTAGGATACTGGTGCAAAACTTCAGTGATAATCCGGTTCGTTTAAACAAGGATACGCTCATTACACGAGTTTTTTGTACAGACTACTTGAGTGTAAATTTATTAGATTTTGAAAATGCTGAGACTAATTTAGCTTTCAATTATGGCAAACAGCTTAGTGAAGATGAGGTTAACAAATTAAAAGAGCTGCTCAAAAGGTATGAAACGTGTTTCTCGGATAACCTAAAAGACCTGGGATTAACTAATGTAGTTCAAATGGAAATTGAATTAAGTGACTCGCAACCAGTAGTTTATCGCCCATATAGGCTTTCCTTTCCGGAGCGTAGACAGGTCCAATCTATGGTAAAGGAAATGATCGATGCAGGCATAGTTTGCGAGTCAAACTCACCTTACGCTAGTCCAGTTCTACTGGTAAAGAAAAAGACTGGCGATAGCAGATTATGTGTCGATTATCGTGCATTAAATAATAAAACAAAAAAGGAACACTATCCGCTACCTTTGATTGATGAGCAACTTGACAGGCTAGCTGGTAACTCTTTATTTGTAAGTTTGGACCTTGCATCTGGCTACTACCAGATTCCAGTAGAGGCAAATTCTCAAGAAAAGACTGCATTTGTTACTCCCGACGGGCAATATCAATTTAAACGCATGTTTTTTGGTTTAGCGAACGCTCCTTCTATTTTTCAACGTGCGATGAATAAAATACTATCGAAAGTCGGTTATACGATCGTTTATATGGATGATGTATTGATACCTTCTCGATCTTTTGATCAGGGAATGAGACGGCTAGAAGAGGTACTTCAACTTGTAAAAGACGCAGGTCTTACACTTAAGGTAAAAAAATGTAGTTTTTTCTGTACCGAACTAGAGTTTCTAGGATTTCATGTAAGTGGTGAGGGGATACGTCCAGGAAAGCGCAAAACATTAGCTATAGAAAACTTCCCAATTCCGCGAAACGTTCATGATGTCAGACGATTTATCGGTCTAACTAGCTTTTTCCGGAGGTTCGTAAAGGACTTCGCCCTTATTGCCCGTCCACTGACAGACCTATTAAGATCAAAATTTGAATTCAAATGGACGGGGGAGGAGGTGGAGTCATTTAGAATACTGAAGGCAAAATTAGTTGAACGCCCTGTATTAGCTTTATACGACCCTCATTTAGAAACCGAAATTCATACAGACGCTTCGAAGCTAGGTATTGCAGGAATTCTCCTACAGCGAGGCACAGACGGTTTATTTAGGCCAGTGGCGTATTACAGTCGTAAAACCACAGTAGACGAACAAAAATTTCACTCCTTTGAATTGGAAACGTTAGCGGTTGTCGCATCTTTAAATCGTTTCCGTGTCTATTTATTAGGGCTAAGATTTAAAATAGTCACTGACTGTAACGCACTTCGTACCACCTTAACTAAGAGGGATCTTGTACCACGAATTTCTCGCTGGTGGATCCAGTTTCAGGAGTACGACTGTGAAATCGAGTACAGACCGGGCTCGCGTATGGCTCACGTAGATGCTCTCAGTCGTGCCCCTGTCAGTGAGCCGACCGATGTGGATACGGAGCATGTTTTTGATGTTTTACACGTAGACGTCCGTGACTGGATCGCTACTGTCCAGGGTGATGATAGCGAAATAAAACGCATAAGAGACATCTTAGAAGACGACAATACGAAGTTTGTCGCTGACGTGCGTAAGAATTATCTTTTGAAAGGTAGTTATGTATATAAAATTTTAGACGAAAGATTGCGATGGGTAGTTCCGAGGGGTTGTAGGTGGCAAGTGCTGCGCATGAACCATGATGAAGTGGGCCATTTTGGTTTCGAAAAAACTTTGAGTCGTATCAGAAGCATATTTTGGTTTCCAAAAATGCGTAGGTTCGCTAAGAAATATGTCTCAGCTTGTTTGGAGTGTGCGCATCATAAGGCACCTGGTGGTCCCAAAGAAGGAATGCTTCATCCCATACCTAAGTTGGAGAAACCATTCCATACGCTTCATGCCGATCATCTGGGCCCGTTCATTCGCTCTAAGAGAGGCAACATGTATTTGCTTGTTATTATAGATGCCTTTACAAAATTTATTAATATACGAGCTGTTAAAGATACTAAGACGACTACGGCAATCAAGGCATTTAAGGAACATTTTAGTTATTTCGGCGTTCCTTCTCGTCTTATAACGGATCGCGGTTCTTGTTTCACAAGTGCAAAATTTAAGAATTTTATAGACCAATTAAAAATAAAACACATCTTGAATGCAGTAGCTACTCCAAGAGCGAATGGACAGGTCGAAAGGTTTAATCGAACCATAATTGATGCTCTGAGTACGAAATGTCATGGCGGAAATGATAATTTATGGGACGATTACATCGGTGACGTACAATTAGGTATTAATACCACTATTAATAAGACAACAGGGAAGAGTCCCTCTGAGCTGTTGTTCGGTTGCAGACTGACGAATGCGTCAGAAAACGTATTGACTGACGTAATTGCCGAAACAACTGAACGAATTGATGGTGATGCTCTAGTAAAACTAAGGTCGAATGCTAGGGAAAGGATAGAAAAACAACAGGATTATGCTAAAAAGCAGTTTGATAAGCATAGGAAGGGTCAGACAAAATATAACGTTGGTGACTTAGTCAGGATAGAAAGGACCGTAATAGACAAAGATCATGTAGGAAAATCACATAAACTCATCCCCAAATTCCAAGGCCCCTATCGAATCCTCAAAATAATGCCTAATGACAGATTTCTCGTCGAAGACACCCCATTAACAAGAAAAGGTAACAAGAGGTATGAAAATGTTGTTGCCCTAGATAAAATCCATCCCTGGATGAACTTTAAAGGTCACACCAGTGAAAGCACTGACAGTGATCAGGGTGAGGGTACAGACATAGAGGTAGAGAGAGAGTAATTTATTATTCTACATAGCGTGTGGGAACAATTATTATTTAATTTTGTCGATAATAATAATATGCTAATTTACATGGGTTAATCAACTTGCCTGATGAAAAAGACTAGAAATTGCGTGTCATTGTTAAGGATCTAAGTAACTAGACATGAGCAATCAGTGCAGATAATGAATGGCATTGAGTAGTCGATGTCGCACATATTATGATTGCAAGATAGTGAGTAAGATAATACGATGTGAGCACAATTTGTCATAAGAGGTCAGTGCAGATTATGAATGGTACCAAGATAACGGTGCCGCACAGATGACCGAAGATCGTGACAGATTGTGCAAGAAACAAAGAATGAGAATGCATTTCAGCTTCATGAATTTGAATTATGATAAAGATTTGTGATCTAGATTAAATGATAAGCTAAATTGAGATAATTTTAGATGTAAATTGAATAGACACTTTTTGAAATTTTGATTGTGATGAGAATTTGTGATAGACGTAGATTGTGATAAGAATATAGTACCTTAGCTGACCTATAGAGTACATTTGAATTTATATTGTGATAATTAATTAATTATTGAAGAATGAAATTAGTTGCAGAAGTATGTATTCATCATTATTACATTTTGATTTCTTTTATGTTTATTTTATATAGATAATCAAATCAGTAGTTTTAAACAATTTACACCAAACAAGTGAGAGGACTCACTTACACAAGATGGCCGAGTTGTAAGGTTAATTAGTCAAGTATCCTATCTATACACCCATGAATATATATTAGTATTACACTTAGTAAATATTGATATAGTGGTTATTTTTATTATTCTTGTTAAATATTAAATCGATTATAAAATTGTATCGAATCAAATCGGACTTCTCTATGGCCATACTTTGTATGACATTTTTGACGTTTGAAAAGCGAGGCAAAAGTTATTCATTCGATTTTGGACGGTTGAACCGAACACTTATCTGAATTAAATCCGTTGATATCTTGGAAATCATCGTTTTATTTGGGAGATAAAGAATAGATCCTTTAATAATTTCATTTTTTTTTCGAAATTTCTCGTTCTTTGTTCTAATATGAAAAGTTTACTTGAAATTTGTAGCGTTTTTTGATGATAGATCATTATTTTTCTAAGCTGTGGAAAAAAAAACTAGGTATGCCTTATGCTTCTACTCCGTTCACCTAATATACCCATTTTTTTGGAAAGTGATAAAATAGTCATCCGGTATTTAAAAAATAATCCCTTTGTCAGATTTTTTATGAATTTGGATGCTTTAAGGTGTCATCCCACTACACCGTACTATACTAATGTAGTGGGTATCGTGAGAATCCTTTAATCGACACAAATACTTGGTGTTTAACAATGTTTCTTTGAGAACTGATCACTGTCTTTTCCTACTTTATCTAGAAGTTATTGGAGGTAGTTTTAGAATTTTATTTGCCTATCTAAATCGCACAGAAGGAATACAGTCATTAACTTAAGGATAACAGCTGAAGCCGGCAAGTATCGGTAATGTGACACGCTTATGTAGTCACTACTTGCTTAAGTATTCAATTCCTAGATAATAATTAATAATTGGTCAGATAGGCAGTCGCTCCGTGTACACACACCAAAAAAAGTTTGTGATCACTAGCATAAGCTGATATATTTTTTTTAATTGAACTTTATCAAGAAAAAATCTTTGTTGTGTGTTTTTTTTCTTACTGTTCAAACAAAAGTCCAAAAAGAAGAAGAAATCATAATTTATTCTACCGTGACAAAAAAGATTTCGATTTTTCAAAGTGATCGCAAACTTTTTTTGATGTGTGTAAAATACTGGTATTCAGCTGCATCCGGTTAGACTGGAAGCCGACTCCAAAATAGTTGGGAAAAGGCTAGGCAGATGATGATGTGTATTCAATTTCTGTACAGATTGTCTGGTTTATCCTATCGTTTATTATGTTTTTTACATATTGTTTATATGAATTTGTAAGTATTCCTACACCAGCGCTGGGAACAGGGTCCGAGCTGCCGGCGGTCAGGGCTCTTGAGAGAGGAACCTCCTAACGATACGTGCCGTGTCCAGAAGTACTGCTTTCTGAATCAAGCTCTTGATCTAGCTGCCAAGCGAGAGCCTCCTCACATCCTATCGTTATCGTTATGTTTTTCAAACATCGGTGTCGTAAGATTTAGTAACACAGTTGAATAAGGCTGAAATTGCTTTAATGAATATGTGAATAAAACATTTAAAGGTATATTATCAGCAGTTTCAATTGTTGCTGCTGGGACTCGAACAAGAGAAGAGTCTCTCATCAGAAAGATTTGGTCATCTTCAACCACTCCGTGGACTGAGAATATCTTTCAAGACATTTAAAATACAACGATCTTGTAATTAAAACTTGTGGTTAGCTATCGTTTCAATGCATACAAACCACATTAATTTATATTCGTGCAAGTTATAAAACTTAGCTCAAAACTTAATTACTAAGTAAATCTCAGCTTGCTTACTTAACTGGCCGCATAAGAAGTTTAAATACCAATAGTTTTGTTTACTTGTTTCTGCTGAAAACATACAGTTACAGCGGGACCTTGACTGATAAGCTATGAACTACTGCGGTGAGCTTTTCTTGATTTGTTTGATTGAACAAAAACTTTCGCTTTTAGTCTTGTCAATATAAGTTATAAAACACAATAAAAGAAAATGAAAACATTATTTTTGAGACTAACGACCGTAAATAATATAATTATACAAAATAAATAGGTATTTTTTTCAATACCTTTGATAAAAAATATTAATAACTGGAAAAATTAATGCATATGCTTTTTTTAAATCTTTTGTCGTTTTTTAAATGTCGCCTTACATAACGATTGTCGAGTTTCGCTAGCATTGTAATTTAAAAATAACACAGACTTTCGATCAAGTTTGATAAGTAGCCATTCTCTTGTTTTGATATTTCAACAGAAGCTATAGTTGGTGCCAGTTAACATCGGAATAGAGGTCATTGCTCCGACTTTCATCCCGATATCTAAAAATTAGCGATACTGTCGCTCCATCCGTACAAACCTGTCGCAAAACTGATATCGCTTGAGTCTCATAATACATCCACAGTGTCCCACATACATAACACAGTGCACAACCCAAAAAAATAAGAAATCGAGCAAACGTACCCTACGAAATTAATTGATTTAAATAATTTATTTTCGTTTTTAACACTATTTTAACTTACTGAGACAATTTTAATAAAGTAAATATATTATTATACATCTTAAAATTAGGATCGGAGACTTTTGCGCGAAAGAAATTTGCGCAAAGAACACTTGTTGCGCGCACCCACTTGCGCGAAAAGACATATGCGCACATTTTTAACACTATTTTAACTTACTGAGACAATTTTAATAAAGTAAATATTTATTTATTTATTTATTTATTTTATTTGGCTCTTCAACAATAGGTACACTATTACATAGTATATAGTACAACATTTCAAACTTACGTCTAAGTGCCCCATTACTTATAGAAGAGCACTGCATGCACTAAATTATGCGCCTAATTATATATGAAACAGCGATACAAAAAAAAAATATATATATATAAAAGATAAGTTAAGAAAACAGAGTGATATTTAATTATTCTGAGAATTACATTTAAACATTTTTCTGATAGTAGGTACAGATGTATGACATAAGTCGATGTCTTCATCGTGTTCTTTGCATACAGCATACATTCTATATAATGAGCAATGTTGCCTTAAATTTGTATTACATTTTGGCATGCAAAACAGCTTCCTGTTTGATTTTCTTGGTAGATTTCTTGGCACATGGAAGGACACTCTACTGAGCAACTCGGGACAGTTCAAAGAGCCTGTTACTAGTCTTTTAAGGAAAATTAAATCCAACATATCTCTTCTTTTTTCTAACGAAACAATCTTAAAATATTTTAATCTTTCCCGGTACGATTTCAAACTTTTACCCATACCACAGTGATAAGTAAGATGCCATAAGAATCTTTTCTGCAATCTTTCGATACGCTTGATGTGCACATTATATTTAGGAGACCAGACAACACTACAATATTCGAGATGACTTCTAACTAGCGAGTTGTACATAATTTTTTTAGTTTTAACGTTTTTAAAGGTTTTGCACTCTCTCATGACGAAACCTAGTACTTTTGTAGCTTTTAGTGTAACTTTGTCAATATGCTCAACAAAACCAAGCTTTTTATTAAATTGAACGCCAAGGTCTCGTATAGAATCCACTTCTTCCAGCTGTTGACCATTAAAGTTATATGCTGTGGGTGAGACATTTTTTTTTTTAGTAAATTTGATGTGCTTACATTTTTTTATATTTAAAGACATTTTATTGTGCTCACACCACTTACTCAGCCTATCTAAATCGCCCTGAAACTGTACCGAATCAGCAGGCTTTCTAATTTCTTTTATGGCTTTAAGGTCGTCAGCGAATAGAAATATTCTAGAGTTCTGAAAGCACTTGTATATGTCGTTGATGAAAAGGATGAATAAAGGTGGTCCCACATGAGATCCCTGGGGGATTCCTGAAGTGGCCATGTATGGATCAGAACTACAGCCATTCATCACAACCCTAAGCGTCCGCTTTGTCAGATATGACTTGAACCAACTCAGCAAGGGATCCGACACACCATGCATTTTCAGCTTTTCAATAAGCAAACTGTGATCGACTGTGTCGAATGCCTTGCTAAAGTCGGTATAGACTGCATCAACCTGAATACGCGCATCAACCGCTTCAATAATACATTCAGCGTAAGTCACTAAATTTGTAGCAGTTGATTTACCTTTCATAAAGCCATATTGGTTATCTATTATGAGCTGTGCCATATGTCTGGACAATATAGGACATATAAGCGCCTCAAAAACTTTTGCCAGTACAGAGAGAATAGCTACGGGCCTATAGTTGGTCACATCAGACTGATCTCCGCTCTTGAAAACGGGTACAATTCTAGTTTCCTTCCACATGCTCGGAAAAACTCCCTGAAGTAACGAACTATTGAATAATATACTTAATGGCAACGAGAGACTATCTGATAACTTATGTAAAAGCAAATATATTATTATACATCTTAAAATTAGGATCTGAGACTTTTGCGCGAACGAACTTTTGCGTGAATGGACTTATGCGCGAAAGGAATCTTGCGCGAATGGACACTTGCACGATTGGACTCTTGCGCGACTTAATGGCCACTGAGGTTTACTCTGTAGAGTAAACATAACATCACGCCTATTATTACTTGAAGGTGTTTTTTTTTTTGAGTGTCGTTTTCATGGTTTTCGGGGTCGCTGATAATGAAAATGAAAATAATTTGTTGAAATCAAATTTAACCAAAGGCAAGGTAAATCATTGAATCCATTTCACTATTCGTCATTCAAAAGTGCCTTTGAATGACCTAATTGAAATAAATAATTATTGACCTCATTTTCTTTATCCTTTAACCATGAAAACGACGGCTATAACGGAAAAACCAAATTTTTTTCTCGGCGCCATCTTGGTTTTTCATTTTAACCTCATTTCGTTATCAACGACCCTGAAAATCATGAAAACGACACCCATGTGTTAGAAACTCTTTCTTTAATAGTCGGATTTCCGGAATCAATTACTCATTTTTAGACATTTAATTCGATTAATCATAGACATTTATTGTAAGTTAAATTATTATCTGTATTTAAATTGAATAGCAATATTTAAATACTGTTATTATTAAGTAATAATAAAATTAAGTGTTATCGCACGCACTACTTCCGGTCATACCATTACGTTTTATTAGAAATGTCAACCTAGGCTGTTTCCGGTAAAAGATAACACTGGGTGGGAAGTAGTGCGCACGATCGTTGGGCGGTCGATGTCGAACAGTTGAGGTGTAAACAAGTGTGAAGTGATTTTATAAAAAAAGCTTAATTAATAAATATTGTGAGTGATATTCTGAGACATTGTTTCAATTTCCCTGGACTTTAATAGTTCAGAAGTGGGATATAATCGGGATAGCGATCTATAATCGCCCTCGGTGAAGGATTGAACGCCCATAAAAGGTAATGGAAATGCTTCTCTTTATTTAACAATGGTTCAAAAGAAAAATATTTGATCGCTGTTGAATGAGTGATTAATAGCATACTAGCTGAACGGGTGATATATATATATTTCTTTTTTTTTTCTCTCTTCTCTTTTGTCTAATATTTAAAGATAATTAAATTATTAGAAATATTGGTAGCATCATCTTGGGTAAATATTAAATTAAAGAACATTAACTTTTTGTAATTTATTTATTTCTAGCGATCATGACTCGCAAAAGAAAGTCTCGACAACATACAAGGGAGTCATACGACTCTTCACCAAGTAGCTCTGAGCCTGCTGTGCGGAGACGTCGCAAAACTCGCCACAACCGTGACGAGTCGAGTGAATCAAGGACCAGCGAGTCGAGAGATCGCAATGTACCTCGCAGCAGACCTAGTTCAAGGCGCCGTGATGCGACGCATGATGCAACGTGGCATGCAACGCGTGAAGCTACGCGTCATGCATCGCGTGATGCAACGCGTGATGCTACGCGTCATGCATCGCGTGATGCTGCGCGTGGTGAGACGTGTGATGCGTCGCGATCGCTTGATGCGTCGCGGGTGCGTGATGCGTCGCGGGTGCGTGATGGGACGCCTGATGCGTCACGGGTGCGTGATGCGTCGCGATCGAGCCGTGCTTCACGGATGCCTGATGGGGCGCAGGCTGCGACGCGTGATGCGTCGTGTGATGGGTCGCGTGCTGGGACGCATAGCGCGTCACGATCGCGAGATGCGTCGCGAGTGCGTGATGCATCGCAGGTGCGTGATGCGTCGCGATCGCGTCATGCTTCGCGGATGCGTGATGCGACGCAAGCTGTGACGCGTGATGGGACGCCTGATGCGTCACGGGTGCGTGATGCGTCGCGATCGAGCCGTGCTTCACGGATGCGTGATGGGGCGCAGGCTGCGACGCGTGATGCGTCGTGTGATGGATCGTGTGCTGGGACGCATAGCGCGTCACGATCGCAAGATGCGTCGCGAGTGCGTGATGCGGCGTGGAATGCGACCCGTGATGGGACGCATGACTCGTCGCGATCGCGTGATGCTTCACGGATGCGTGATGCGCCGCGGTTGTGCGACGTGTCGCCAAGTCGGGAGGTGGCTCACGGTCGCGACGCATCGTGCAATCGTGATATACCGCGAGCACATAGTCAAGATATAGCGAGCGCATCGCGTTTGGACACTACACCAGCAGCAGTGGTGAGTCCTTTTGATTCTATTAAAGACACAGATTCTAATACTAACATTTTAGTTTCGGTTTTTAAAGAGTTCATGCAGACCATGAAGGCAGACGGGGGTAGTGAACGGTTTCCAGTTTTGAATGTGATACCAGAATTTGATCCCAGTAAACGAACTCAAACAATAGAAACATGGATAAGTAAAGTTAACGAATGTGCTCAGATTTATAATTGGACCGAAAGGCAGACTGTCCACTATGCTCTTCCTAAATTAGCGGGATTGGCTCAGAAATGGTATCAGGGCCTACCTAGCCTTCTGTTCTCATGGGCTGAATGGCAGAGCAAATTAAAATTGGCATTTCCAAGTGACCAGAACTATGGTCAGCTATTAACGGAAATGCTTGCTTGTAGGGCTGATTTTGGCGAATCTTTAGAAGAATATTTTTATCAAAAGGTTGTTTTATTGAATCGTTGTAATATACAGGGTAAAAATGCAATAGATTGTATCTTGTTTGGAATTGAGGACAGGTCTGTCAGAACAAGTGCAGAAGCCACACAGTTCACGGAACCTGATAAATTATTAGTTTATCTCAGAAATATAAGAATTACGAAGAAGTTTAATAAGCCAAATTCATCCCTGCGAGCGGGCAACACTGATAGCAAACAATCTAAGACATTAAAAGGAGCTCAAAATGATCATGATAATAGGAACAATAGGAACTATAGGCTTACAAAATGCTATAATTGTGGTGAAGAGGGGCACCCATATTTCAAATGTAAACTACCAATCAAGCGTTGTAATAAATGTCATCAAGTAGGGCACTTAGCTGATAGTTGTCCAGGCACTAAAGAATCTACTAATAATAAAACAGTTTTAAGAATTTCAAAAGAACCGGATAGTGACTCTAAATATTTTAAAACCGCCGTCGTGAATGGTTTGAATTTTGATTGTTTCATAGACTTCGGAAGTCAATGTTCCATGCTGCAAGAATCTGTGGCAAAAAAATTGTTTAACTCGTGGTCGGTATCAGAACTACCTGTATTGAGAGGCTTTGGGGACAGCGTTGTCAATTGCTTAGGTAAATGCAGTGTTGAGATAAAAGTAGATTCAGTCACTGCTACGGTAGAAACACTTATCGTTCCTGATCAATTATTACAAGTTCCTTTACTACTAGGACAGACATTCACAGAACAAGAACATATTGTGGTTCTAAAAACTAATAACCAGCTTAAGATAACCACGAATATAAATAAAAACGTACTGGTGTACGTTGATAACCCGCTTATTATACATGGGTATACCCCAGTGAGTATTTATACTAAACCAAAATATTCAGGCGACTTATTTGTTGAACCTAGTTTTTGTCAGGATACGCATAAACAATATGAGATTATTCAAAGTGTAGTACAAGTGAGTAACGGACAGGGAACGATTGTTGTTAAGGGCTTAAACTCTGGGTTTGAATTGCTGAAAGACACTTTACTGCTCCGGGCCCTTCCTTTAAGTGAAGTACAGACACTAAATATTGGCAAAATAGAACACTGTCCAGATAATTCAGTAACACCCCAAATTAAAGCTTGCATGATACAGGTGGATGACAATATTGGGTCTGGTCATAGAACCAAATTAACTGAGTTGCTAAATGAATTTAGGGACTGTTTCGCCTTTTCGGTTAAAGAGTTAGGGTGTATAAGTGGTACAGAAATGAACATAAACCTTAGTGACACCACGCCTGTGGTGTACAGACCTTATCGATTATCCCATTCAGAAAGGCATGTAGTTCGTGAAATGATAAAAGACTTGACTGACTCTGGAATAATTAGACAGTCATCATCAAATTACGCATCCCCAATCGTATTAGTACGCAAAAAAACTAATGACTATCGTCTTTGCATTGACTTTAGAGCACTAAACAAAAAGACAGTCAAAGAACACTACCCTCTACCCCGTATAGATGATCAGTTAGATAATCTGTCAGGTCATAAATATTTTACTTCCCTCGATCTCGCATCCGGGTATTATCAGATCCCAATGGCAGAATCGGCAAAGCATTTGACAGCTTTTGTGACCACAGATGGTCATTATGAATTTAACCGCATGCCATTTGGGCTAGTTAATGCGCCGTCAACATTTCAAAGAGCTGTTAATAGTGTTTTGGGGAACGCGAGATTCAAGGAGGCTTTTGCTTACATGGACGACGTAATTATACCATCCAGAACAATAGATGAAGGGTTGCAAAGATTAAATGATATACTGAGTCTTTTCCGATCTTCCGGCATCACACTAAATTTATCAAAATGTAATTTTCTGAAAAAATCCCTAGATTATTTAGGTTTTGAAATTAGTGAGTCCGGAGTTAAACCAGGCAAAAAGAAAACCGAAGCCGTGGATCAATTTCCCAGACCAACAGATCAACATAAGATTAGGCAGTTTGTGGGATTAGCAAGTTTCTTTCGGAAATTTATAAGAGGTTTTTCAATTATCGCAAAACCACTAACACAACTCTTAAAAAAGGATTCTAAATGGCGTTGGGGAGACGCAGAAGAATCCGCATTTATAAACCTAAAAACGGAACTAGTTAAACGACCCATTCTCTCATTTTATAATCCCGAATTCGAAACACAGTTGCATACAGACGCGTCTAAAATCGGGGTTGCCGGAATCTTGATGCAGAGGCCAAATAAAGAGGTTTCTTTTAGTGCCGTAGCCTTTTACAGTAGACAGACATCCCCTGAAGAAGCCAAATTCACATCTTATGACTTAGAAACACTGGCTGTAGTAACATCGCTCCAGAGATTTAGAGTATATTTGTTAGGGATACATTTCACAATTGTTACCGATTGTAATTCTCTCCGTGCAACCTTTGAAAAGAGGGACATACTACCAAGAGTTGCAAGATGGTGGAGCACCATACAAGAATTCGACTTTCAAATAATTTATAAACCAGGCACAGGTATGGCTCATGTAGATGCTCTGAGCCGAAATCCCATTTCATCAGATATAATAGAGTTACAAGTAAGACAAATTGATATAGATTGGGTAGCCACGGTACAACAAAACGATCCTGAGTTGCAAAGAATGATTGCTATATTAAATGACAAAGAAAATGACAATATTATAGAAATTAAAAATAATTTTGTTGTTAAAAGGGGACTATTATACAGGAAAACAGATACTGGTGATCGTTGGGTTGTACCGAAAGGCGTTCGATGGCAAATTTTGAAGTCAAACCATGATGAAATTGGACATTTCGGCCTTGATAAAACATTAGAAATAATTAAAAATAATTACTGGTTTGCTAAGATGAGACGATTCACCAAAAAGTATGTTCAGTCGTGTTTAGAATGTGCCCACTCTAAAATACCAACCGGGAAAAAGTCGGGCAAATTGAATCCCATTGAGAAGGTTGAACAACCATTCCATACTGTACATATTGATCATTTAGGTCCTTTTGTTAGAAGTAAGCACAAAAATGCATACCTATTATTAATTGTTGACGCTTTTACGAAGTTTGTGATAATTGTTCCAGTTAAAAGTACTAAGTCTGTCCATTCCATCAAAGCTATGAAAAACTATTTTCACACATTTAGCGTTCCAAAACGTGTCATTTCCGATAGAGGCACGTCATTCACTTCTAAAAGTTTTCAAAATTACTTAAGTTCATTAGGTGTTAAACATGTAATGAACGCTGTAGCGACTCCGCGGGCTAACGGCCAAGTCGAGCGATACAATCGAACTGTTTTAACAGCATTGACAGCTACAAATTATGGCAAATCCGAAAATGAATGGGATGAACATATTTCAGAAATTCAGTGGGGACTTAATAACACACTAAACAAAGGTACCGGGAAAAGCCCTGCTCAGGCACTGTTTGGTCTTAATTTAGTGAGTACCTCAAATGCGTTATTACAGCTTAACCTTACAAATGACCCAGAAAGTTCAACCACTTCGGTACAGGACATTAGAAAAGAAATTTCAGAGCATATTAAAGAAAATCAAGACAAACAAAAAGAACGTTTCGATAAAGCTAGGAAAGAAGTCAATTATAAAATAGGAGAACTTGTAAGGGTAGAAAGAGATGTACCGTCAGTAGGAAAAAGTAGGAAATTAGTTCCTAAACTTAGAGGTCCGTATCGTATTGCAGAAGTTCTTGATAATGACCGATATGTAATTGAAGATACACCACTATCTAAAAAAGGAAATAGAAGATTTAGCGGTATCTTTTCAGTAGATAAAATTCACCCTTGGGTAGTTTTTAATAGATCGGACTCAGAGTCTGAGGTGCCCGAAAATGACAACACAGACTAATTTAAGATTGATTGGTAATGATGATATTATAATCAAGTTAAGTCTAATACCTTATCTGAGAATATGTCTGAGGTCTCAGCTACGACAGATGACTGTTAAGAATATGTTTGAGGTCTTAACACCTTAAGTTAAGTGAGAATAAGTATCAGTCTCAACTAAGATAAGTGTTAAGAATATGATGAGCCCTTAATAGCTCAATAAAATTATAGTCTAAGTTTGGGTAGATTTAAGAAAATACACAAGCCGAGTATATTTTACTATTTTAATTACTTTTTTTTTTTTTTCTTTTTTGTGAAAATTAATTTTCCCGGGACGGGAAATGTATCAGGAAAGGCCGACTGTTAGAAACTCTTTCTTTAATAGTCGGATTTCCGGAATCAATTACTCATTTTTAGACATTTAATTCGATTAATCATAGACATTTATTGTAAGTTAAATTATTATCTGTATTTAAATTGAATAGCAATATTTAAATACTGTTATTATTAAGTAATAATAAAATTAAGTGTTATCGCACGCACTACTTCCGGTCATACCATTACGTTTTATTAGAAATGTCAACCTAGGCTGTTTCCGGTAAAAGATAACACTGGGTGGGAAGTAGTGCGCACGATCGTTGGGCGGTCGATGTCGAACAGTTGAGGTGTAAACAAGTGTGAAGTGATTTTATAAAAAAAGCTTAATTAATAAATATTGTGAGTGATATTCTGAGACATTGTTTCAATTTCCCTGGACTTTAATACATGATTAAAAAACCAAAAATTTTCCTCGGCGTCATCTAGGATTTTCGTTTGGACCTCATTTTCATATTCAGGGACCCCTAAAACCATGAAAACGACACCCATGCCGGAAAAACCAAAAAAAATCCTGGACGCCATCTTGGATTTTCATTTTGAGCTCATTTTCGTAATCAACGACCCCGAAAACCATGAAAACGACACCCATGACGGAAAAACCATAAGTATCTAAATATAATTATGACATCACAAAAACTATCTCATCACAAAAAATATAATTCTGACCTTATGCCGTTTTCGTTTTACGAGGTCATCGCGTCAGGTGTGCAGCACATTATGGTCACGGTGCGGGGGCGTTTACGTCACACGTAAATTTATAAGCATAAAATTAGTTTTCTAGCAAAAAATAATAATAAATTCGAATTGGAACAACACAAGATTCTCAACCCCTGTATGTCTAGCCGACTGGTATTATGATACTCTAGCGATGTAGCAAAGTATCGCTTATTGGTCGATTTAGATAACTAGTAAGTGTCGTTATCGCTTTGTGATCAAAAACTTGGTAGGTAGGTGTTAATGACCTCTATTCCGATGTTAACTGGCACCAACTATAGTCTTGTATGCGGCGTTACCGTCCATACCGTATGTTTCCATCTGAAGTAGCAGCTTTGTTTTGCTTACCGCTTCTTAGTAAAACACTGGCTGGACGGTTAATTTATCGGGCCATTTGTATCACCAGCTGGGTGACCACTTTTCATATTAACTTTTAGGATTTTATCATTTTCACTGCAGAATTCAACATCTTAGTTTTCCAACTTTTACTTTTGCGACACAAACAAATTTTTATTTAAATCTTCGTTTGATGGATGATGTGTTACAGTTTTACTTTGTTTTTAGGGTTCCGTAGTCAACTAGGAACCCTTATAGTTTCGCCATGTCTGTCCGTCCGTCCGTCCTCGCTTAATCTCTGTGACCGTTAGCACTAGAAAGCTGAAATTTGGTACCAATATGTATATCAATCACGCCAACAAAGTGGTTAAATAAAAATTTGAAAAAATGTTTTATTAGGGTAGCCCCCCTATACCTATGTAAAGTGGGAAGTGTTTTTTTTTTAATTTCAACCCTAACGTGTGATATATTGTTGGAAAGGTATTTAAAAATGAATATGGGTTTTCTAAAATCATTTTTTGATAATGTCAATAATTTCGGAAATAATCGCTCCAAAAGTAAAAAACAATGTGTCCCGCCCCTTTAATTTTTGCACCATAAGTTTAGAAAATATGAAAAAAATCTGAAAAGTAGAACTTTATAAGAACTTTCTAGGAAAATCATTTTGAACTTGATGGAAATAACAGTTTTTGTACAAAAAAGACAAAAAGTTGTACAAAATAATTTCTGGACTAAGTTTGTAGTATATTCGTATATGCAAGCATTTTTACATAATGGATACCCACCTTTAAACTCATAAGTGGGAACACTTATTGTGACGGACGGGAAACTACGGAACTCTACACTGAGCGTGGCCCGACACGCTCTTGGCCGGTTTTATTTTTAACTCGTTTTTCCCTTCTTCTTAAACTGCTGAAAAGACTTCAGCCAGCAATGTAAAGAATTAAGAACGTTTTTTTACCTTTTCTAATTATTTGTGGAGAAAAGGCTAAAGCAGATTAATTCACCTATGAATCTGATCGCGATCAGAACATCTAAACCGCGATCAAGAGCTGTAAATGGTAATATTCTATGGTAATTATGGCACTGACAGTATGCCACTGACTTCATGCCTATGTCTACACATTTGCTAAATAAACATTTTGTTACAAAAGTAAAATCAAAATATTCTGACTGCACCATGGCCACTACAGGGTGTATGCAAATCACGTCACCGGAACTTTTTCTTGTGGTGCCACTTGCTGGAGTGGGGCTTAATGATGTAAAAACACAGCCACCTTCATGGTGTTGTGATGAACAGTAGGACAAGAACTCTTTATGGGGCCTAAGACGAAGAGAGGTAAGCCAGGATAAAACTTGTACACATAAATGTGTAAAAAAAAACGCTTGTACAAAGCGCTTGTGTTTAAAATTTTGGGGATCCTGCCGTTTTGCCGAAAAGATTTTGACAAAATTTTATTACCCAAACAAATTTTAGCAACCTTTTTTTATACCATTGCAATATTTCGAATGATTTTAGTACGCATATTTTTATTTGGTCAAATTTTTACTTGGCAAAATATTACCAAGTATAATGTCATTATGGCATTTGGTCTTTAATCAAATGATTTATTACAGCAAACAATCTTCAGACAATAAACGTTTGGTGAAATGATTTGTTAAGACAAAAAATATTAAGGCAAAAATAAGATTTTGTGGGAATTTTATAATTAATAAATGCAATTTTATTTTAATACGTATAATCATTTGTTTAATGCAAAATATTTTTACATTACAATTTTAAATTTTTTGCAATGGACATTAGCAATTATTTAGGTTAGGTTAATTTCCTCTTTAAACAAAATGGGTAGGTTAGGTTAGGTTAAAACTGTGACCTCCTACGCACTTAGCAGTTCACATTTTTGTCATTGAAGCATTTGACTGAAAAGGAAAGGGTGAATTGAAAACTGACGATACTAAATATTTGGCTTATTTTATTTTGCGTAAAAACTGTTATTCCAACTGAAATATTTTACTAAATAAAAAATGTTAAAAGTACTAGTTGGTAAACAAGTTATAGTTTAAACGTTCATTTCCCAAACATTAGGTTTGCGTTACAATTTTTTGTGAATAGATTTTTTGCTAAGTAATAATTTGGCAAATGAAATTATGCGAAAAATTTTTTGGGAAGTGAAAATTTGTCAAATTCCTTTCGGTCAAACAAGGGAGACCCAAAATTTTGAGCATTCATGATTTAGAACACTGATGATTCATGGAATGACGTTCGGTCAAGGGGTTATTATCTACCTGCCAAGGCGGCAGGACTGTTCTAAAGCGATACCGCGGCCTTGGGACACAAACGGCAATGAAGGAACATGGATGGGTTTTAGTCAGTAAAAGTCTGACACTCCCTTCCGCTCCGCCCAGAGCGGGATCATTTGATGATTTCCCATCCGAAAAAAAAGGGGTTATTATCTACCCATAGACTACCCCAATGGTCTCATGGTCGCAAGCAAGACTTCTGAGAGTGAGGATTCTCCATTTGAGTGAGGTTTTTCCATTAGAGATTTTTCAGTAGCATCCCGGAGCTGGAAGTAGGCGGTATGACACCCCGTGTCTCAGAAAGTACATTGAGATTTTGGTCCTGCGTCTGATCAGTCTCCGGTCATGTTGGGTGCCGTCCCAATCGAATAATGAGAGTGAGAGATAGTATACTTATATTTGTATTTGCGCACGCACTTTAGCACCATAATATTCCCTGAATTCTAGTCTTCACTTAGATTATCTGCCAACACCGAAAACACTCAGGAGAGACTACTAACCCCTTGTATTCTATTCTATTTAAAACTGGCCTACATAATTTAAATACCTTAATAATAACATTGAAGTAACGTTCCAAGTTTACCTACCGTTAGCTCGTAACTAGTGCAACACCTCACCGGTGTCCTATGTAAACAATACCCCATACACGGCGTGCTTATGAAAATGTATGTGCATACTAATTTGATGGCGCCGCCGCCCGTACGCAGTGACGAGTTTGATGAGGTTTGTTTACTACCTACATACATAGCACTGGTATACTGAATACACGCACTACGGCAAATGACGTAAATGCGACAAGAAAGAACTGTGACTAGTTCAAAATTATCGGCCGAGAATTATAACTTTACTATTTAAACGGCCTACGCGTTGGACAGACCTTATAAAAGCTGCAACACAAACGTCCATAGTCCAAAGCTCCCGAGACGCTGAAGACCACAACAGGTGGAGGAACATCGCAAGGGCTACGTCATCTAAAGAAAATGCATCATCTTCAACCACGACCATTCTGTCAAGAATGCACGACTGAGGAGAAAGCTTTAACCGGGAAAAAATGTATCAGACAGTCGCCCAAAACGACCATCCTTCTCCACTTCCTAGTGTTTAAGCTAGGGAGAAGAAGTGTCAGAAAAAACTCCTCAAGACACCCGTCTGTTAAGTTAGAAGAAAAAATCTCTAAACCATTATAAAGTGAATATTTACACCGTTGACCGAAATTTTGTATGAATGCATGATCAAGGTCAAAACTACTACACTACAACAGCCCATAACGTCCACTGCTGGACATAAGCCTCTCCAATGATGGGAGGAATTTGCCGTAATCTCCACGCTTGGCAGGCGGATTGGAGATCGCAGTGATGAAAGACTAACAGAAAACGCTGCTGCCCATTCTCAGGTCTACGGAAGCGCAAGGTGTTCTGCCTCAGACATTAGTCGCCTTATACGACACCCGTGAGTGTAATGGGTTGGTTCTATTCTACTCTGCCGGATACCACACGGCTATACATGGTCAAAACAGCTGAACCCAAAACCTTTTATTAGGTTAACCATGTTTCAGATGAGTCGTTTCGAATGTCCAAAGTTCGCGGTTCCACCTTTCGACGTCTTGTAACATGCAAAGCTCTAACTCCTAAGCTCCAGCATCCAATATTGTAAGCTCGTATCAAATTATCTCGTATATCCCGATATTAGAACATCATAACAATAAAAGCCATTGTTCGGGGTATAAAGAGCCAGTTACCGACATTGCACGCGGCCGATGTGTCGAAGTTTCGCTCTAACAACACAGTATTACGCATTTGCTTGGAATTCAGACAACAGGAATCGAAGTTTCGGTGCAGTGAGGAGCTAACTCTGCTTGTTTATCTTGATAAACAAGGAGATTAAGATAATATAGATAGCCATCAGAAGAGTAATTACATTACTCAGATCTCACCGAGACCATTTAATTTTACCAAATTATATTATTGCCAAGTTTGTCACGTTAAATTTGTAGCGAGAGCTTTTGGTTCACGCTGTCCCGTCTAGCATTAAAAGTATATTTAAATGTCTATAAGGGCAAAGGATTATTTTAATAAAAATGACTGATATTTCATTCAAACTGAGTTTAAAACGTGGTGCCTATCAGTTATATTCATTTGTTTCGAATGAAGTTAAAAAAGAACCTTGTTTTGGCTGAGTTTTGAACCGTCTTCCTGAAGATCAAATTGTGAGTAATATCTCAATTGTTATGTCATACATACAAACATACTATGTATATGTGGTTGACCCACAAAGGGAGTATAGAGTTAAACAAACTACCTCCGACAATCTCAAACCCAATAGACATAACAAGGTTATTACAAAATAGCAAACACTTCATTTTAACTACTTAAAAGAACATAATAAATAAAACAGAGAATCATTCCCAGCGTCTGTTCAATAAAACTTAAAGTGCTTATTCCGATAACTGCTCGGGAAGAGACCGCCCAAGTTATGGCCATCTTGGAACTTTCAATCTATTGAGAAGTAGCAATATTCTTTTGAGAACGGAGCAAAGTTGGTCCGATTGGTGACCTAAGTTCTGTTTTTGTAAGTGTATATTTTTGTATGAAAGGAAAACTAGTTAATACTTACGTATTTTAACCTGTAACTGTCAACTTAAATATCGTCCTTTAGGGAATAAAGGCTTTTAAAGTCTGGAGCTAATGTATTTTTTTAGGTTCGGTCTACCTTCTAGGTGTTAGTTTAATTTTCATTGGATAAACTAACTTGTAAGTAATGAAATAAAAAAAAGTGTGGCTTATTTGTGAAATAAGTCTGGTTAGCGGTTTAGTTATGAATATGTTGACTTCAAGTTGTTAATTGCAGACCCATACCTACGTAAAAAAAATTAATCATAGAACCGTTTAATGATGATTTTAAGACCACTCTTTGCAATTATTTTCTATCGAGCCGATTTCGTCCAATTATGTATCGAGTCTGTCCACTGTCTTTGAAATATGATGAATATTAATTTATATTAACATTTATTTCTTTGATGTGCTAGAACAAATAAGATTTTTTTTTTAAACTGCTTAATAACATCAATTAAGTGTTTTCAGCCCCTTAATCCGTTGGTCTTGCACCTGATCCCTCTCCGGTCGTGTCTGATTGCCGTCCCATCGGACTATGAGAGAAAAGGAACAAATAGTGCATCTGTGCCTGCTCACACACTTGTGCACTATAATATCTCCCGCACCGTTTGCTAATCTGCGTTAAGATTGGCCGCCGTGACAGAAAACGGTCAGGAGGACTATAATAATATGCACAAGGGATATCGACTTCTGCAAATCTCGCAATCGAAATATGTTTTGCTGTAAAAAACCCACTTCTGGGATAAGCTCTTATGTACAACGGCGGTTCATAAGCTATATGATTCTAGTAATTTTGTTTAGATCTTTAAATTTAGTCTGCAATAAAGAATAAGAGAATGTCTCAGCCGCATCTCGGAATCTATTTTTGGAAATAGGCTCCCCCAACACTTATTAAAAAAAAAAAAAAAAAAAAATGAAATAAATGATTTTATTTATTTATTACATGAGACTCAAAAAAATAATTGGCGAAATGAGGTTACACTTCAGCCTTCGGTGACTACATGCGTGATGTTTATGGTATCATCATCATCTGCCTAGCTTTTTCCCAACTATGTTGGGATCGGCTTCCAGTCTAACCGAATGCAGCTGAATACCAGTATTTTACATGGAGCAACTGCCTATCTGACCTCCACAACCCAGTTAGTACTGGGACTACTGGGTAATACGATACCCCTTGGTAAGACTGTTTGTCAGACTTTTTTTGGGTCACTGGTGTCGATTCTGTTGTGCACAAACTAAACTTAATTTAGGCTATTGCTATCTTTTTCTCTCTAATTAAACGAGAAAGAGACGGACGTAATTTAGAGCTGTCAAATTTAGTTGGAACTAATATTTCCATAGAAATAAAGAGTGCACGTAAAAACATGTCGATTAAAAACACGGTGAAGCGCAAGGCATGAACTAGTTTGACATCTCTAACTTAGTTCATAGCTAAAGCCGTCCTTTTCTCGCACTGCCTTTTAGTAAAAGATAGCAATAGCCTAAATTAAGTTTAGTTTGTGCACAACAGAATCGACACCAGTGACTACCTGTAACGACGATGTTTATGCTATCTTATTAAACTATGATCTCCATTATCACGTTGTTTTTTGCAACACCGGTAATACCCCCAACAGTTTCCATTCCACCTCAGTCGAATCCATGGATATTTATACAAAATGATACAATAGATATTGAGTGTTCGCGGAAGTCGTTGGCACATAGTTTCACAGTCCCCGCTCTAATTCCGTGTCATAACTGTTACATTTCTGATTAAATCCGTTGCTTTTTAGTAACAAAGTTCTGTCATTTGATTACTGAGTTCATAGCTGTCATAAAAGCTGGGTTTATTTTATTTTGAGTGTCAGTAACGGAACAGATGGCCAGCGATGGTCTGCCCCATGCCGTCGTTGTAAAGTTTTGTTGGACTAAATTAAGTTCGCCTCCATCTTCATCTGACAATACAGTCAGAATATTATTTCTTGATCAGTCAACGGACTCCGGACAATGACGAACACTTTCAGTGAGTAGGTATGAAACAGTTTGTATCCGGAACCACGATCGCTATTTGACAGTACGAGTACAGTACTAGTACCAGAAAAGTTCCGACACACCGGGTGTCGGAACTTTTCTGGCTATTACAAAATGCGTCTTCGTTAGTCATGTCCTTTTAGGCCCCGATGAGAAGTCACATTTGTGTAATGGTTAATTAATGTCCTTACCGTAACCGTAAAATCTTACACGGAGCCCTTATAATTTTTTATATCCCATTAAATAATAATTTTACATTATGGGATTGGGACCTTACCTATGTAGTGGTTTAAAATAAACTACACAAGTTTATTTTAAACCACTACATAGGTAAGGTACCTATAATAGTCTGAGTTCCCAACTCAAATACTAAAATTACAGTATCCTGGAAAGCACTCTACTGTGTGTAATTACAAGGAAACAATTACTGAGCTGAGACTTTAATACGAAATTAACTCTGAACGTACAAAATAACTTTGAATTAAAGTAGGTACCTAATTGAGTTGAAATTTTCGTGAAGTTGTAAGTTAGTGTTTTCACGCTTTTATTCATACGAGTAAGTTAGTAGAATAGTGTTTATGCATCTCTTGGGGTGCAGTGTGTTAGTTCATTTAGTTATAACACTAATTAGAGTGTGTTGTTGTAAAATACAAAAGCTTTTAAACAATTTTAGAGCCAGAATCGAGTTGGTAAAATAAAAGCCACCGATTTTTAAAGTAATAACTGCTTTGCTGTAGATTTTTGAAGCAGGTAGCCAAAACACTGATACCAAATAAAACTCGAAATACAAAACAATACATATTTTTATTAAATTAATAATTTACTACATTACAACACGAAATGTTATGCTGTCGACGCGCGTATTCGCGCTGCAAACACAATTACAATTAGGTACCATTTGTTAAAGGCACGGAACGAGCGCAGAAAAACCGCCGTGTACATGGGCCCTAAACTACCACTAATACGTTTTAAAGATAGATCTGAAAACATTTTTATAACCGACTAGAGACAGTTTGATACTGGGCATAAAGATAGACTTTAGACTCTACATAGCCTTTATGTGAGTAGATCAAGATTATGTCAGGACCTTAAAAGAGACCTCTGAGTTTGTTTCGGCTGTTTCTTCTCACAGTAGTCAGGTAAGAAACGCCTGCCAGCCTAATCTAGTTATAAAAAAACGTGTGAAAGTGTTTGTAAAAACCTATTTGCAAGATAACATCATTTATCATTGAACTATTTTCACATTACTATACATTTCACTATGGCATTTTGTTCATTTCCTATGGCACTATAAGATAAGGATTGTACTATTACATCTATTAAAAGTTTACTACAGACGTGCTCTAGTAGAGAATCTGGACAAGAAGTTACAAAAGACAAGTACTCTTCTGTAACTTTTGCCTCAGGTAGCTACATCCATTTTACCATTAAACATATCTATCTTCTAAAATACATTTATACTAGCTTGTCATTTCGTTGAAATATGATGCGGCCTCTTAAATTTTACTGCTGCTGATTCTTAAACAACCACTTAAACCCGTTACTGAAATCAGCTATACTAGGTAGAGACTCAGGAGTTTGGAATGGCTCACTTTCAGCTGGCTCATAACTATACCCCACAGTGTTATAATCCTGGGGAGGGCCGTACATCATCTGAGGAGCTACAGAAGGCCCCGACTGGTTCTTCATATAGTAGTTGAGGAGTAGACCACCGGCGTAGAAGAGCTTTTGGAAGAATGCGACGAGGAAGAAGAATGATGCGACCTTGATGACTGCTAGCTTTGATAGCACTACTAGTGCAACGATTGCTGAAACAAATGAAAAACATATTAATATAGAGAAGTGAAACTTTTGTTAATTAATCTAAGGACGTTCGTTCGTCCACGGCTACTCAAAAGTAACCAGTTAAAAACTCAAATCACCATTGAGTAGCCAGAATGTGACTGTACAAGTATTCAACAATGTTAGTTATTTTTCTGACGTGTCTTGGAAGTTGACTCCACATTGAAAGGTCACCAACGACGCGGTGGAAATGGAGAAGTTCTGGACTAACCAAATGTAAAAACTGTCGTGCCAGGGACACGATGATGTAGAATACAATTTTAAAGTTGAAAAAAAGGCCTAGTTCTCCTGGACTGGTTTTAAGAATGTACTATCCAGGTTCTGAATCCTATTAATATTCACAGTCTTATGTATAACTTTATCCAAATCCCTGAAACCTACTCAAAGAGATAACATCAGTTGGTTATATGTAAAATTGTTTCCCAACATACGTTTTCCTCATTATTATTTTCATGAATTCCCAAGACCATGAGAAGATATAATTACGCTTCATTTCTCAAGAACTAAATAATATTTTTCTAAAAGCATTTCCATCAAATATAGCTAGAACAAGCTCTCTAGAAAGTAAATAAATTAGGTCCTAATTGAATTGTCAAGACTAAGTAAATCTTTGGTGGTCCGCAAATTGCTCCAACAGTTTTATTTAATTACCCTTCAGCAGGAAGAAGCTGGAATTATGTCAACTTCAGACTGAAACTTACAGAGCACAAAAATGCCTATATACTTTACTAGAAGCGGCATTATGAACACTTGCCTTAGAAACCAAGCGTGTTTTGTTGGCCCATTCTTCTCCATATTCTACCTTAGCGAAAGGGCAACTATAATAATTATATTCAATGTCCTTGTAAATTACTATCAACTGTGCCTTTTATTGGACCTATTTTAATAAGTGGTTTGACTTGGACAAAATTATTTATAAAAACCGGCCAATGTCAATCATACTCGCGCATGAAGGGTTCCGTACCATCGTAGTATAGCCCCCTTTTAATGTTTAATGTATTTTTATTATTTGTTCGTTTTCTAAAGACATGCCCTAGTAGAGAATCTGGACAAAAAGTTACAAAAGATGAACCCTTCTGTATTTTTTGCCTAAGGTGACCTCATCCCATTTCACCAGTAAACATATCTTCTAAAATGCATTTATACTAGCTTGTCATTTCGTTGAAATGTGATGCGGCCTCTTAAATCTGCCTCACACCATTTACTGCTGCTGATTCTTAAACAACCACTTAAACCCGTTACTGAAATCAGCTATACTAGGCAAAGATTCAGGAAACTGTTTTAAGCTTTCACGGTTTAAAACTAAACTTATATTGTCACTTACGGGATTTCTTCCGTGATTGGTAAGCCCACGATCATGGCGCTTGCAACAGCGTCGAAATATCGGGAGCTCAAAACAATTACCAATCACGGAAGATATCCCGTAAGTGACAATATAAGTAAAGATTCAGGAGTTTGAAAAGGCTCACTTTCAGCCGGCTCATAGCTATACCCCACAGTGTTATAATCCTGGGGAGGGCCGTACAAAAATACTTATAGCGGCAAAATAGAAATACACTTTCTGTGAAAATTTCAACTGTCTACCTATTACGGATATGAGATTCAGCCCGCTGAGAAACAGACGTTCGAACAGACAGCGGAGGCTTAGTAATAGGGTCTTATTAGTTACTCTTTGGGTAACCGCCCACCTAAAAACTGAAGGTGATTCGTCTGTGCTCAGTCTCCATAAAAAAGATTAGCTTTCTTCTTTAATTGATTAAATCCCTTTTTCAAAATATATACGTTCATTTAAGATGTTCACAAAAAAATACAGTTACTACCCTTAATTACGATTATGTACCTTTTCAAACAACAAAATACGTGCAAACCCAATATTCTTCACTAACCTAAATGTTTGGGATTACCCTTTAAATTCTGACTTTATTTTTAGTGAAATAGAAACCATTTTCTTCTGAAGATCACATCCAGAAAATAGAACGTCAATAAATTGTATTGACGAGATGAAATGTCAGGCCAAACGTAGTTAGTTTCCATTACGGAAATTGTATCAATTCTAAGTAATCCGTAGGTTGAGATCTAACTTAATCTTGATTAAATCGTGTTCCTACTTAGGTATTTGTTATTGTACGGTTAAGAGATAGCCAGATCAACGGAGGTTTAGCCGTGTTCATCTCGGTTAGATTTTGGCTCGTTTATTCTAAGTGAAATATTAAATTTACTAATTGTATCTAATCTAAAGCTAACACGATCCACGATTTAAAACACAAAGAAAATAAAATCAAATATATAGTTTCTCATTTTATAAAAGCATTGCATTAAATTACTTTTCTTGATTCCTAGCTTCTTCAATTTGCACAAATTTATTCATTTTGTGCCAGTTTCTTCCCTTAAGTAAAAACACGGAAGCATGATTAACGTTCCTATTTTATGTTCCGATGAACATCGTCATAACTCTCCGGCTGTATTAGGACTACAAAAGATCCCTTTGATTTTTCCGGTTGTAAAAACACTCCAATTAAATCAACTACTCACCCAAAAGCCTTAAAGATCCTTTCTTTTTCTTCGCCCTCGCTTCCTCCGGTAATTGTTCGTTGCTTTCCAAACAATAACAACACACCAATAACGATAAAATAACGATCATTTTCTTCAACATTTTGACAGAGAAAAAAGCTAATTTATAATCTGTATTTAAATTGGAAATTCTATATTCCCGCGCTTTCTGACAGTTCGCTTTTGTAATCGAAAATTATGGAGCAACGGAATTGATATCGAGGAGTTTTGTCATAAACTCTGCGGGTAAATATAAAATGTTTGAGTTTTAAAAAGTTTTGGCTTGTATATTTCTAATATATTTTACACTTTTCCCGAACACCGAACTGTGCGGTCTGCGTTCCCGTTAATAAATAAGTATTGGTTGGTGTGTAGCATTCGTAAATTCTTTTCTCGAAGAAAGTTTGTTCATTGTTTTCATAACTTAAAGGAAACTGTGTCGAGTTTTCCTTTCTGTGACTAATTTGCATGTAAGGAAATAATTATTATGTTCTTTTGTGTAACTTTCGCGTTTTGCTTGTAACTATTCAAATTTTTACGCTTGTTTCAAAAAATTTCTCCGTCATTTGCATGTGAATGATGGTTTTTGAATATTTTGAATGTCATAGATAGGTATAAGTTTATGAGAAATACGTACGTACATATTTACGTACATTGTCTGTAGGTAATGTGTCCGTGAGTTGAGGGAGGCGTAGTAATTTGTCTTCGTCATTAAAATTTAAATTAGTCTCCTTGAAATGATTAATTTATGGGTATTTCCTTCATTTACGTAATCAGTGGTTGTAAGACTGCCTCACAGGTCGAGTGATAGCAAGCGTGACTACTGCGTATGAGGTCCTGGGTCCCATCCCCGAGTCACGTAAAACTTTATTGGGTTTTCCATCAAGGATTTTTCACTAGCAGCCACGGAGTTTGGATCTGTGGCAATCAGTTCGCCCCCTATTACGTTGGACTTAACATAACATAAAATACATTATGATTATTGAAGTGAAAACTTCTTTAGGCGCGTTGAGCAGCGGGCCTGTGGACGGTGGGCTATGGGCTAGGTCGCCGTCCGTCCGTCTCATGACGACAGGCCCTGTCGACGTTGCGTTCGTGTTCCACGCGTGCCTCAAAGAGAGTCAGCAGAAACGAAGGGGTCCGTAAGGACCGATGCCTGCCGGGGTTGCGGGACTGTTCGAAAGAGATACTGTGGCCCCGGAACACAAAGGGCGATGAAGGAACATAGATGGGTTTTAGTCAGTAAAAGTCTGACACTCCCTCCTGCTCCGCCCAGAGTGGGAGGAGTCATTTGATGATTTCCCATCCAAAAAAAAAAGGCGCGTTGAGCACTTTTTGAGTGAACAAAAATTATGCAACTCGCGTGACCGTCACGTACGCTTTTTGTAGCACTCGTAGTCAATCCACTACGGCGTAGCACCACTTAAGCGTGCGCGGGGCACAACCCGTAGCAGTGCTACGACTGGGGCGGAGCCTGAGTGAAGAGGGGGAGGGAGAAAAAATAGAAAAAATTAACAAACAAATTAAAAAAATAATAATTGCACAGACACAGCTCGACGATACAATTCAGAAGTTACTTAGGTCATGGCACACTACACAAGCTTCTATCGGCAGTCCCCAAAGACTGCCCCGCATGTTTTTGTTAAATTTAATTTTAGGCTTAAACACAACTGACGAAATGCGGGTGTACTATTCGGATCATCTCTGCCTACCCCTTCGGGGATTACAGGCTTAGAGTTAAATTATGATTTTGTAAGCCCATCTCCTTTAATTTCATATTGCGATCCTTTCTCGACAAATGAAACTGTTAAAGACATTCCCTTCTAAATATAATAATTTTCAGAAGAAAAATAAAATTAAACGTAATTCTTCTGAAAATTTTATGAATCTTATTTACGGAAATCTAAAGATTTTCCTTTACCTCTGAGACAGCTAGGAATAGAATGCGTCAGTCTATTTTATGAAGGAAATTAGAGGATGACAACTTAAATAATTTGATTTTCTAAAGAAGGTTCTAAGTAGCTAATGTCTTATCGTACAAAACGAACCAAAAAATAAATCTTCAAACATTGGGGAACGTAAAGAACTTTGACTATAAACATTTGAGCTACCACAGATCAAGGCGCCCGATCTAAATGGATTACAGCTGAAATGGAAATTTCAAAGAAAACTTTGTTTTGTTTTTTATTTCATTTTACACAACAGAGTTTCAGACATAGATTTTTGGATGAATATAAACTGAAATAAAATGTTTTATTTTGGGTTTTTTCATTCTTAGTCAGACGTTACACGCTTTCTTTTTTTACCAAATGTATCAAAACCATAAGATATGATGACGGATTTATTAATCAGAGGTAAGTTAAGTCTTTACCTAGGTAGAAGCATCGTGGTTTTTTGACACCAAATAGGCTTGAGTTTGGTCGCAACTCAGTCGCACGCTTGTCTAGAAGCCGTCTTACTCGAACTTTGAATAGATCTAGATTATAATGATCAGGGAACACAGAAGTGAATTCCATCACTGACTGGCGGTTCTCACAATAATGTGGAATCATATAAAGTTGCTCTCCATTTATGAACGATATGCCGACCAGCACGGGCTAAGATAAAATGCTGCTAAGAGTGAGCAACACAAATGTTGGACTTTTATTCCCCACGTTTCGTTTAGTATTTTTCCCAACATTTGTCCCTCCTGTAAAACTGAATGGTTCGCTTTTGCAGAGAGTTACCCACTTTAAATATTAAGGCCATAGTCACCGAGTTAAAAGACGACTTGGATATGGAAAGGGAGCGCAGGATACTGGCTGTAAGGGGAAATATGATTTGTAGAAGGTTTTATGGCTGCTCAGTTCCCGTGAAGCTAACTCTTTTTAAGGCCTACTGCCAAACTTTTTACACCAGCAACCTTTGGGATAGTCATACCCTGAAAGCAGACAATGCCTTGCGTATTCAATACAACAATGCCTTTCAGGGCGCTGTTGAGGCTTCCACCTTACTGTAGCGCGTCAGGTATGTTTGCCGATGCGAATTCTGACGATTACTTTGCGATAATGCGGAAGAAAGTTGCCTCAATAATATCCCGAGTAGCAACAGGTTTCTGAAGGTGTTTGCAGAGAGGCTGGATGGGCCTACAATGAGGAGGTTTACCAAGCTACACGTTGGCAACAAAGCTTGTTAAACCTTCCTGTAATTGTGATTTTTGTTTTTCTAGTTATTTTTCCTGCATGTTACTAATATAGTCTTTAAGGAAGATGTGACTAACACCTTAGGAGCCATGATGCCTGACAATATTTTTTTTTATTTTTTATTATAGCGCTTTGTTCGAGTCCGTAGAAATTCAACCATGTAATGGTGACGCTGCGCCGTATTTGTGCTCGCCCCGTGATAGAATGGGGGTGGTTAAATCCATACAAGGGAACATCCAATTTTCAAAGCGGTTCGTGTTTCTGCATCGACAGAAGATTTTCGGTTCAGTCAAGGTGGCGCTGCTTGTCAAGCAAAACTGCATCATGCAAATGCAATGCATTCTGTTTTCCCGCCTCAACATATAAGTTGAAGTGACTTATATTACTGACTACTACACTACTACTACTACTCCACTACTACGTCTACTACTCGTCTACTACTACTTATTGACTTATTGTCTTTATATATATATATATATATATATATATATTACATAGGGTGGAACACTGGCGCACAAACGGGTACCACATAGTCAGTACCTACATCCCCCCTCCCCCCCCCCACACATCGAATAGTTTCATCGGTAACTAAAAAATCAGCTTTCATACATTTTGACCGTGTAGGTATTGCACTTTTGAAGAAAACAGCATTTTTTTTTTAAATTACCGATTAAAAATGTTATGTTTAACGGTGTCCAAACGATTATTTAATATTATGTTAGGTGCTTACCGATATGACGAATGCGCCTACCTAGCTATCGCTATAGTTATTTATTTACAGTCCACACATTGTAAGTTAGTTTTTTTAGTGTCAATATACAGAGCGTACGAGAAAGACGTTGTTTCTGTTCACTACCAACCCCGTCAAACGAAAGAGAACCTTAACTACTTCAACAAACGGTATATTTCTGTGGTTTAGAATGATTTACAAAATATGTGATAACGGGTTGTGCGTGGGTGTTCCTTCTACCCTGTTTATTTTAAAACTAAACCCATTCCCATTTAGTTTTACAAAATACTTCAGCCGTAACTGACACTTTTCGCCCAAAATTTCCACTGTCAGAGCTCGGTATTTAGATTTAGTGCGGCCATTAGCGCCTGTCTTAGTTGCCGTGGCTCGTGGCTAAACAACCCATCAACAAGTGTTGATTTACATTTTAGTTTAGCTATATTCTGTTCTAGGGAATTTAGATAAGCTGAGCTTTCGTGTGGATTTTGTAGTGTTTTACATTAGGCTTGCTTAATGGCAACAGGGTCATCCATTACATGTTACATGGGCTTCGTAAATGTTTTGTGGTACGTTACCTACTGTATACGTGTGTGTTGACAAGTATACCTTGGTTGACTTGGTTTTCCTTGCACTTTTGGCTGAAATGGTATGTAACCGGATACAGCTGAATACCAATATTCTACATGGAGTAACTGCCTAATCTGACCTCCACAAAGCAGTTACTGGGTAAGGGTATCGTAATGATACTCCCTGGGCAAGGCTACAGTCATGAACTATAGAATTCACTGACAGTCGACCACTTTTCAACCGTATCACTTCGGTCATAAGGGTCAAAAGTAGCAGACCATCAGTGAAGTCGTTAGTACCTAATCTTTAAATAATCATCTATAGGAAGCTGGTGTGCAGTTCGACTGGACTGACAATTATGACGCTCTATCGAAAATCTGCTCATTACTTACCACTCATGCAATTAAATAGCTATTATGAAACAGCATGAAACCCGATTATTTACATACAAAGTCCAAATAAATACAGCTATTTACTAACTGCCAATCCAGCTGCAAATAAATGAACACAACAATTTTGTTGAAATGAAACTCGCTGCATTTATAACGCCGCTCGAAGCTAAGCGAGGCGATATTACTCGTAGTAGGGGCTAATAGAGAGCATGAATTATGTAAGCGTCAGCCAGTGACGGGGAAATAACCCGGGAACGTGCCCGGAACGCGGGGTACGAGAACGTTGACCGGGATTTTTGATTTGCAACATTGATGAAGGAAAACATTCTAAGCTGATAAATAAAAATCAGTCTGATTTTTATTAGTTAGAAAACTTCTGAACTGCTTAAAAATTATATGTCAAACTATCATTGGATTTTTAGATACTAGATTGATTGAAACATCTTAAAAACTGAGCCAACCTACCGCAGTGTCTCAAAACGAAATTCTATGACCAGTGTGTGTTGCCAGTGATTATATGTATACGGGATCGAAACGTGGTCGCTCACAATGGGCCTCATCAGAAGGCTTAAAGTCACCCAAAGGGCAATGGAGAGGGCTATGTTCGGAGTTTCCTTGCGCGATCGAATCAGAAATGAAGACATCTGCAAGAGAACCAAGGTTACCGACGTAGCCCGAAGAATTGCCAAACTTAAGTGGCAGTGGGCAGGGCACATTGCTCGGCCGATGGGGTCGAAAAGTTCTGGAGTGGCGACCGCGAACCGGAAGACGTTGCGTTGGAAGGCCTCCCACTAGGTAGACCGATGACCTGGTGAAGGTTGCGGGAATCCGCTGGATGCGAGTCGCACGGGACCGGGCAATGTGGCGACACTTGAGGGAGGCATATGTCCAGCAGTGGACGTCTTTCGGCTGAAATGATGATGATGAAAAACTGAGCCAGTAGAACATGAAAAACAAGATAAAATGAGATTGCATAATATAAATAAAATATTAAGTAAATAAAACACAAAACGTAGTTCGAAAGGAAAGATATGTAACTAGCGGGGCTAATAGAAAGCATTAAATTATGCAAGCGTCTCCGTCATCGTCGTAATCTCCACTAGTGCAGGCCGTAGTGATGTAAAGTGAACCCCGGGAACGTAGCATACAGGACAGTTGGAATGTTGGCGATGCACTTCCCGAGGTGCCAGCACAAATGAATGCATAATTGCACTAGAAGTCACTATAAATAACTTAACCATCCTTGAAAATTAAATCTGTTTATGTGTTTTTTTTACTGAAAGTCTCATTTATGTGATCCTAATTCTTCAGTATGTACTGTAGACAGGTAATACACAAAATCCAATGAGCGTAAAAATAAAACATCGTTCAACAAAATAATAATCCAATATTTATCCCGTTATTTACGAATCCCGGGGCATAATTTCCCGTATCGTTCCAACACTGCTGCCGGGGCAAAGCTTCCAGATTTTTATTGAATTTTACCTTATTTCGAGCTCATTCCACTCATTGCGAAACGCCCTGATTTTCAGTTAACTGTTTTAAAGTGTTATATTTTAACCGATTTCGAACGAGGCACTTGGTGGTGTTTGTTTTTTTATTTATTTTTTCATTTTCGTTAGCTGGTGTGTTTGTGAAGCACATTTTAAATTTTGTTGCTAAAAACAACAGAATACACCCAATCTGTAATAACGTACTCGTAAAGAAGAAAAATATAAAGTTGTACTTGCTGCGACTGTGTAGGGACGGCTGATTATTTCAATACATAAGTTAAATTACAGGTAGGTATTCGCGATAAATTTGTGATATACAGTCTTACCTTAGAATATCTGTATTTCCAAGTAATTGAATTGTTCAGATCAGAATCTGATATCTAGACTGCAAACTGACCGGTTTTGTGGTTGGTAAGACATCCTATATTAATTTCAGTAACCGAGTTCCCAACCTCAATTTTGGTTTCGATTCTGTTGTGCACAAACTAAACTTAATTTAGGCTATTGCTATCTTTTACTAAAAGGCAGTGCGAGAAAAGGACGGCTATAGCTATGAACTAAGTTAGAGATGTCAAACTAGTTTATGCCTTGCGCTTCACCGTGTTTTTAGTCGACATGTTTTTACGTGCACCCTTCATTTGTATGGAAATGTTAGTTCCAACTAAATTTGACAGCTCTAAATTACGTCCGTCTCTTTCTCGATTTATTAGAGAGAAAAAGATAGCAATAGCCTAAATTAAGTTTATTTGTGCACAACAGAATCGACACACAAAATAAACGTTGGTGGTAATATTCTGGGGATAGCGTGAGACCTATTTCAAAGTTTTCGCATCTAGTCACTATTCCTACCTGAACATTTGGAAATATTACAAAAAAATTTAAAGCAGTAAAGTTGAACTGCCAACGTGGTGACATAAACTAAACTTCTGTTATTTTATCGTAATATTTTAAATGTTGATGTATGAACTAGATGGAACCAAAAGAAGCAGATGATTTTCAGTAGTTTTTTGCGTGCGAATAGGCGTAAGTTTGTATACAGGGTGTAAAAGACCTCATCACGAAGTCGTCAACCAAGCACTCTGTACATCAAACTAAGTAACTTTATGCAAAAATTATTGCTGGGAAACAACTTTCTTTTTGGGGGTGAAAAATCATGTTTTGTGGTAGAACTCAATGTAACGCACTCAAAACATTGTGCTGATGGATGTATTGGATAGTACGGGGGTCGTAGAGGTGTTTAAAGTAAAAATTGTACAGTAAAACTTGAATTAAAAAAAAAAAATGTCAGAAAGTTGGAACTTTGACCCCCAATATCTCCGTAACTATAAGGTTCCCAGGTATGGTGTAGAACAAAAAAAATGATCGCAATGACGAGGAGAAAAAGTGCCTTTCGGCTTCGCTAAGAGGTGTTCTACACCCTTTATGTAGGGACCTCTGGCATGCTTAACGTTAGTATTTTCCTTCCATAAATAAATAGTACCGCAACACGACGCACAATAGCCAGCCGTACCGTCATGCACGCACGTACTTTGCCGCTATAGTTACTTATTCACAGATGTCCTCAACACTCTTGTTCCGAGCTCTGAATAAAATATCATAAGCACACGTACACTGTAGAGGCACTAACAAAATACGTTCGTAGAGAACTAGAGTTAGAGCAATTTTCGTCTGGTCTTTGAACGATACAGACTGCTTTTACAATTGTGACAATTTAACAAAAAAAAGGAAGCTTATGTTTCATAAAATGGGCAACTTATAAAGAAGGTCATCAACTCAACAACAACAAAAAAAACACAATCGGGGCAGTCTTTAGGGACTGCCGATAGAAGTGAAAACAAAAAGTACACAGGCCCCGCCCCAGTTGTAGCACTGGTTATGCCCCGCGCATGCCTATGTGGTGCTACGCCGTAGCGGATGCTACGAGTGCTACGAAGCGTGACCGCACGTTACGTTACGTGACGATGAGTTCAATGTTTTTCCTTCACCCAAAAAGTGCTCAACACGCCTAAAGAAGTTTTCACTTCAAAAAAAAAAATAGGGCTGAATTACCGACACGCTAACGGTCCGTCACGCACAGTCGGTCGCGTACGTCAGTAAGACTACAGTAGCAATACGCGCCGCTGACGTCAACGTCGCAGTATGGTGCTTTATAGAACACAATGTATACACGTACGCGCGACCAACGTCAGCGCGACAGAAATTCAGGCCTAAGTTGACACATTTTTTTTAATATTTGTCAAAAAGTAAAGTTAGTTACTTTATAAACATTGACGAAGGCATAAAGGCTTGACTGTACGCACATTCCGGAATAACATTCATGTAGTACTTTCTACACAAATATGTTAGGGGTGTAGCATACCATATGCATTTGACCCTGGATACTATTGATATAGCTTTTCTTTAACTTTGTAAGTATGCCCAAAAATTTTAAGGTATTTGCTACTGTATGGTTATAGTACATTGTTCACCGAGAGGAGAAAGTGACCGATTACCGTCGAGGGTGTCGTTTGAAGCCCGAGCCGTAGGAGAGGGCTTTAAAACACCCGAGATCGGGAATCGCACTTTCTCTCGAGTGATACATAGTGCTTTATACTACACCTACGAGGAAAATAAAAAACTCAAACAACACACAAATTGGAAATGGCGCCAATGGCGTCTGCAATTTTCACATGTTCTTTTTTCAAATTGTTTATCCTGCCGCCGCAGGGTCGCACTGCCAGCCCGACACCATCCAACACACAGCTAGTGGCCAGTGTCATTTTGCGAACTTGGAGATAAAAACTCACTGTAAAAACTTTTTGGCTTTTGATATTTAGGTTACCGGCGCATAGTCTTACCCAAAATTAAAAAAGAAAAACCACGTAAGAAATGGATTTTCATACACTTTTCTCTCCCGCTCAGATGCGTTTTCTCCCCGCATATTTGTTCGATATGCAATGACGTACTTTCTACCGTAAATTTGATAAAGTATCAAGGTACTTTCCAAGCAGGTGTAGTATAAACGTATTTTTCTTCTCAATTTTAGCGAAAAACGATTACTGATACTTTAAAGCCCTTTAACCCTAAAATTAGCAACTCATTTGTGGTGGTTCAAACTTCGTTTGAAATGCTGTTATAATAAAGTTTTAGTCAGCTTGCACTACAAAGCGGTTGTTACCGTCAGTCACTGCGGCCGAATAGTGCGAAATGAGTGGTGTTTTGCGATTTACAAAAAATCTATTGATTGGACTAAAAAAAATAAAACACATAAGACCTGCTTTATAGTTAGTTCAGTTAGTATGCAAAGTTTCATGATCTAATTTGAAGTACTTTTTGAATACCAGCGGTTTATTGTTCGATTTGGAGGTAACTTTGGTTTTTTTTTTTTCTATCGGGTTAAATTTATGGAATCGTGTTTTCGTCACACATAGGACTTAGGATTCATTATTTATTTCAAAATTAATGCTGCAGTATTTTAGGCGTAACGGAGGATCATGCTAAGCCACTTGAGGGATATATAGCCCTTAAGGGCTGTTACATTTTTTTCGCAAATTTTTGATTTTTACTTCCTGGATCAAATTTTTTTGACCGGCCTACACGACTCGATAATAATATTGATCTCCGGACGATTGTCGATTGTTATTGACGAAAATTAGAGACGAGACCGACATGAGACTGAGGTGCGAGCTGAATTGACGCAGAATTATAGTTCTCCAATTTTATTTATTGTAATTTTGTCTTATTATATTGACAAACGAAAACTAATAAAACGTATTCGTTGTAGATCGAAATTTTATATCATATTAATTTATTTGATAAAATTTAGTTTTTTTGGAATATAATGGACGCTGAAAATGCATACATTTTAGATCAATATTGCTTTTGAATATCGTTTTTTTGTTTTTGCGTCGATTCAATTTTTATTTCAATATTCTAATCAATCTACAACCTTGAGGACTATATGACATTTGTTTTAGATTTTTTCGTGTTACCAGTTTGATACAAATGGCAGGAGAAAACCTAATGGTTAACGTTTGCTTGAAATTGGCTGTCAGAAAATTGCTATTTCTCGTAATATTAACTATTATAACAAAATTCTAATCAATCTACGAACTAAAACAAAGCCAGATTTATGATTCTTCATTTCAATATTATGCCATTATCTTTATATAACAAATATCGAGGACTTGGAAAAGTACGTATTTTTGGTCAAACGTCCAAAATATGTGAGCGCGCTCTTAAGGGCACATTATACATACATTACCGACTTCCGTCGACAGACGCACTTTTATAAATACTCCTAATGCATAACCCCGCGAATGGCAGCCATCTTATTTTTCTATTAATAAAATCACGCTAGTATGCACCATAATTCACTAGATGCGATTAAAGCTTGGCATATGAGAAAAACGATGAAAAACCCTCTGTCTCTATTTACTACATAATACTGACTCAGTAGTCTTCAAAAGATTCACAGTCTTTTATAAACTTGAACACTTTTAGAGGTTTGTGGACTTTGTGACGCAAGCGGTCCTAAGCCATTAAAGTACCTACTTTTATGTGTGAAAATGAGAGAGACAAAGAATTCAGCCGTTGATATTGTCAAGAAGTTTTGCGAACGCTTCTCAACAAGTTTTACTTAGTCAGTCATCTCATCATCTGCCTAGCCTTTTCCCAACTACGTTGGGGTCGGCTTCCAGTCTAACCGGATGCAGCTGAATACCAGTCTTTTACATGAAGCGACTGCCTATCTGACCTCCACAACCCAGTTAGTACTGGGTAATACGATACCCCTTGGTAAGACTGGTTGTCAGACTTTGGACCACTGACTACCTGCAAAGACTGTCAAAGATCTACAAATGACAGCCGGGACCAACAGCTTAACGAGCTTTCCGAGACACGGAAGAAACTCGGTATGTAAGGGTGGTCACCCATCCACAGACCAACCTAGGCAAGCACAGCTTAACCTAAAGATCGACCCGAGCGGCTGTTATTATTTAGCCACGAGCTCCTCCTTTACTTAGTCGGTCATGTGAATAAAAATCATTAAATCTTTCAAACAGCTTTTCTGTGTCTTCATTCACGAACTCACAACGAACGTATCCATTGCTCGGGAAACTAACAACTTCCGAGTAATGGATATCCTTACATTTTTTCCACGTACAAAAAGCACAACGTGACTGCAAGCCCTGGTAGCTGGTACATATGCACTTATACCATAGGTGCACATGCACTAGATTCCCGCCACCCGAGCCAGATTCTTGCTATAATGAGCATGGCATTCCTTGGCGTGCGCTGAAACATAAAACTCTATAGCGCTGCTTGGCTGTGATGGATATGGTTTTTGTAAGTTTGTGGACTTGTCTCGAAGTCCTAAGTACAATAATAATTCATTTGATTATTAGGAAAAAGAACTAAAAGGACCTACCTTTCGCACTGTATGTGTGTGTATTTAGGCACTTTACTTTGTGTAATTTAATTCATCACCACTGTTCTCTTAACCTAACCTCAAAACACTATTCGCCTAAAAAGCATAATTGACGGCAGGGGCGCTTATAGGCATCGTTCACACCAACGCGTACAGTCTGCCGCCGACTGTGAGCATCCAGAACAAAATGTACGAAAAATTTACTTCAGCCGCCGACTGATTCGCTTTTGTTTTTCAAACATTTGCGAAGTCGGCGGCTGACTATACGTTTGGTGTGAACGATGCCACAAAAAGGGGCAATTTTATCATTATTTTTGCGATAGGATGCACCGTTTTCGAGATATAAGCTAATTTAGACCCACCCTGCTACGACTCCATGACGCGCGCTCGTTACTAAGAAAATCATCGTGTGGGTACCGACATGTTATTTAAAGGCTAGAACAAAAATTCGAAGACAGGTCACTTCCACCAACTCGTTCTAGATCCGCATGGGTTATGGTACACTTCCTCTCACATGGAAGAACCCTTTGTCCCAGCAGTGGGAACGTGACAGACCGATCGTACTTATTCATTTTAGCACTTATTTACAAGGAAAGTGAGAAAAGTGGTTCTAATCTTGTGATCTTGTATAATTAGCCGTAAATTCTACTATCAATTCCTAATTGCTAGCTTACTAATTGCCGCTTAATTAACACGGCATCACTTTAATTGAACCAAGAGCCGTTTGTGTACACCTACGCTATCCTTAATACTAATTAATCAATCCGGAATCTGATAATTAATTACATCATCAGAAAGTGCTGATAACATTCCCGCAATTTAACGTCTATACACAACCTTACGTGATGCTGCTTATGTCTAAGTCAAGTGACACACGCGTGTTTCATTTGTATTGTTCACGTAAGAAAAGTCTTGGATTGTAACATAATTATTATAGCAACTTACACAACTATACAGCGTGTATGAGAAAGTTGTGGTAATTTTTAAAGATGTGATGTAGGCTTAAAGTACTTACGGGATAATGGTGTCGATTCTGTTGTGCACAAACTTAACTTAATTAAGGCTACTGCTATCTTTCACTAAAAGGCAGTGCGAGAAAAGGACGGCTATAACAGAAAGCTTGTCTAGGTGACTACGAAAGTACCCTTGCGGAGGTGGCATATGGGGTGCCCCAGGGCAGTGTCCTTGGTCCCACCTTGTTTCTTCTGTACATTGATGGTCTCTGCTCGCTTAAATTAGACAATGCGCAAATATACGCTTACGCTGATGACACAGCCATTATTTTCCATGGCGAGTCTTGGAGGGAAGCCTACAATACCGCAGAAGTTGGAATGCAGAAAGTTACCAGATGGCTGCAACACAACCTGCTTACCTTAAATGTCAAAAAAACTAAGGTATTAAACTTTTCAGTGACAAAAAAAAACAGATGCCCCTGATAACCTTGCACTCAAATTCCATCAATGCAATTGTGGCCCCGGTCGTGGCTACAGCTGTCCTAAAGACATAAATTTGTTTTATTTTCTTGTGGCCCCATAATACCACTAAAAAATAAAACAAATTTATGTCTTGGGAAAGTACGGTCAACCAAACATATTTCGTATTGAGTCATCAACTGGTCCCACATGCCTACGGCCCATTTGGGACGAGTTGATGAAAATCAAAATAAGTAATTTTTCGTTCTGCAACTCGTCCCACGTATGAAAAAAGTATAATCAGGACAATCCAGTTTGTTAGCAATGACATTCAGGAGACTGTTTTGGTACTGGCACGCACCCTATGAAACAAGGACGCTGCTCCCTTGCGTCTGATTGCAGCGAAGCTGTCAGTGTGGGCGTCCGCGAACATCAACACACACCATGTTGTGTGTACTAATGGGTACACACCCCTGCTTAACCCTTCGGGGAGTAAAGGCGTGATGTTTGATGTGTCTACAGTGATTTAACCTCAGTAACAACCCAACATCAACCTTATTTTAAACAACAATAAAGATCACTATGGCTTTGAACTATCAAAGCCATAGTGATCTTTATTTGCATCACTAGATGCAAATTCTGAGCTACAAAAACTGGGAGAATACTGTAGCACAAAACTACATTAGAATAAGTATCTACACAGTTAAAGAAACTACTATAAAAGCATGCAATTTAGATTTGGCTACAACAAATTCCCCGAGGACGTGCAAAAAGCGACAATACGAACAAAGCCAGCGACAAAAGCTAGTGATTACATTAAATATAACTGGGTTCTTGATAGTGTTCCTACGTTTAAACTGTTGTCGTCTCCAGAGATTTGTCTCAAAGACACGCAAATATGTTGCTTCCTCACTAATGGTTTGTTTAGTTGGAAATGTGTTTGGATAGGTAGGTTTGGCTAAAGTATGAGTTTTGTTAAATGTTCCCGTTTAAAATTTATTTTTCAATACACTTCCTCGAAAACTGGTCCATAACGCACTACGATTAGGTACAACATGCAATGTATTTCACACGCGTGCGATTTTTTCGGCGAAGCACTACGCGTCTTTATGGCATAAATATTTTTTGAATATTCAAATTGTGTTTATAAAATTAGAATATCATAGATAAACATGATTATTAAAAACTAATAGTTACTTTTATACACAAATTAACATTTATTTGTGTTCTTAATTCAAAAATATAAAATAAATCTATTTTTTATATTAGGCTGTTTAACAGCTTCATACCTTTGCCTCTCCTTCAACCTGGCGAAACCAAAGCGCAAAAAAAAGAAAATGAAAATCATAGTTTCATAGTTCGTGACAAAAATATTTTTCGTTATTTTATTTCTTCAAAAGTGTATTGAAAAACGTCGTTTGATACACGTGGACATTTGTTATTGCAATTCTCGGCTCAAAAACACCCTCGCCTACGGCTCGTGTGTTATAATTCCGCCTCGAATGCAATAACAAACTTTCTCCACTTGTATCAATATGTACTATTTCAATACACTTCCTCGAAAACTGGTCCATAACACACTATGATTAGGTACAACATGCAATGTATTTCACACGCGTGTGTTTTTTTCCACTTTTCCGCAGGTGTGCGGGAATGAAAATTGCCACAGATAACTATACCTATACTTAGTCCAAATTGATTCAATGCCTATAGTCGGAGGTGAATGTATTTTTTTAATTTTGCTAAAGCAATAATGCGTCTTTACGGCGTAAATATTTTTAAATATTCAAATTCTGTCTATAAATAGAATATCATAGAAAAACATGATTATTTATAACCAATATTTACTTTTATAAACAAATAAACATTTATTTGTGTTCTAAATTAAAAAACTCTTGGCAGTCACGAGGCATAAATGTTAGCGGCCAACACCTAACAAACCTCCGTTTTGCCGATGACATCGTGCTATTCTCCACATGAGCCCCAGAACTCGAAGAAATGCTCCAAGATCTGTGCACAGCAAGTCTTGAGGTTGGACTTTCAATGAATAGATCCAAGACCCAAATTATGACCAACAGCACGAAACGTAGGGTCACGGTAGACGGGCATACGTTGCAATATGTCGACGAGTATACCTATTAGGGCTAGATAGTGTCGTTCAAAAACAGGCAAGACAAAGAAGTCGAAAGACGAGTCCAAAATGCTTGGAAGACCTTCTGGGCCCTTAAGGAACATATGAAGGGAAGCCTTCCATTAACATTGAAAAGAAAACTCGTCGACATGTGCATCCTGCCCGTCCTAACCTACGGTGCACAAAGTTGGTCACTTACTGAACAACAGAAGTCCAAACTCAAGATTTGCCAGCGGGCAATGGAGCGCAGCATAATAGGTGTCAAGCGAACAGATCACGTTAGAAACACCACCCTGCGCTCCATAACTCAAGTAGCTGATGTTGGAGAAAAAACAGCTAGGCTGAAATGGGAGTGAGCAGGCCACGCGGCACGGATGCACCCGGAGAGATGGGCAAAAATCGTCACACACTGGACGCCTGAGGAAGGACAGCGTCGTCGAGGTCGACCTCGGCGAAGGTGGCGTGACGACCTGATCATGTTTGCGGGGCTAACATGGCCGGAGATCGCACAAGATAGAGTGGTATGGAAGGAGAAAGGGGAGGCCTTTGCCCAGCAGTGGGACACTATGCAGGCTATTAAAAAAAAAAAAAAACATTTTTTTTTTTTTTTTATATTAGCCTGATAAGCTTCATACCTTTGCTTCTCCTTCAACCTGGCAAAAGAAAAGCGCGGAAAAAAAGAAAATTAAAATCATAGTTTCCTAATAATTTATTCATGACAAAAATATTTTTAATTCTTTTATTTTATTTCTCCAAAAGTGTATTGAAAAACGTCGTTTAATACACGTGGACATTTGTTATTGCAGTTCTCAGCTGAAAAACACCCTCGTCTACGGCTCGGGTGTTAATTTCGCCTCGAATGCAATAACAAAATTGTACCAAAACTCACTGTGTCACTTGTATCAAAATGTATTATTATCCCATACTAAGATAGTTCGTGTACTTAATTTTTTTTTTACCACTGCTCTCAAAAAGATGCAGGTTCTCCATCTTCACCTCATCCATCAGAGCGCACACACCCTTTCACAGAAGGGAAGCCTGTATCCCAGTGGGAACATTATGGGCTATGCATAATAGATCGAAAGATGCATCGAACAGAATGCTTGATTTTTCTGGGGGAAAAGAAAAAGACAACACAAGATTGTTACATCTGCAGTTGTAATTACAAAACCAATGGTTCTTGTCCGTTACGTACAGGGTTTTGAATAGTTAGCCATTAAAACAAGAAATCAGAACAGTCTCCTAAGTTGATAAATAATGTACACCCTAACTGCAAGCGGTTGATAACTCAGAATGTCTTGACAAAAATTGGTTCCACGACGCGACGCCGCGCGCCGCACCACGTTACCTTAGCCGTATTTTAAACCAAGCTTAAAACTAATAAAAACAACATAGGAATAATGCCTTGCTTCGCTTTTGCTGTTCAGTTTTTATTCTGTCGACTTTCTGAATCAGAAGATTGCCAAAGTATAATTTAATGGTTTCCAACGAAAGCTAGAACGCACTATAGCAACACTCTCTAAAGATAAAGTTTTAAAGCTCTTGGACTCTCGAAGGCCTGACGACATCAAATGGTCTACTCCTTTTAGAGTTCCGTACCCAAAGAGTAAAAACGGGACCCTATTACTAAGACTCCACTGTCCGTCTGTCTGTCACCAGGCTGTATCTCATGAACCGTGATAGCTGGACAGTTGAAATTTTCACTGTTGCCGCTATAACAACAAATACTAAAAACAGAATAAAATAAATATAGCAGTAGGGCTCCCATACAACAAACGTGATTTTTTGATAATAATGTTACGGAACCCTTCGTGCGCGAGTCCGACTCGCACTTGGACTAAAGATTTATAACGCGAAAGTACAATTCCGAAAGTGATCGCAGACTACAAATCATAGCAACAAAACCGCAAACCGCAGCGACAATAAAACGCTGCCATAGACGGCGGCATTGATCGACTTGAACCTTTCGAAATGTACCTGTCTTTGACTTAAGATTTCTGTTATACCGTATAGATATTGATGTAACGAGATCGATTTAATCAGCGAGTCACTTAAAATAAACCACTGTAAAGAAATTATTCCGTAACTCCACTAGCAACCAAACCATTATCGCGTACAAATAAAATCCAAATAAAAAAGGAAAACAAAGTAATCATAGTATTAATATCAGTATAATTGGCAACTCATCGTAACTCAACAATAACTTGGTATAACGCGCGGCTACAAAAGATTGAAGCAATCATCGTAAAATTAAGTCAAAGACCAGACGAATGCAGATGGGACATACTGGAAAAGTGTACTTGTGGAATAATATTTTGTCAAACTGCTACAGGTTACAAAACGAAAAATCAGAGACTTGAAACGCCTATCAACCAAACCTGGCTTTTTTTTACCGAGAACGGCTTTGATTCTAAACATTTGTGCACATTATAAGAATGTGTGAAGGCAGTGCGTAAATAATTTCCCACTTGAAATCTTCTTCAGATAGTACGAGTCTTGCGACCGCTCTCTCGCTCTTGTGTTTTTCAGCGCATTGTTTTTAAGAGTCCTATTACATTTTTTACACAAATTCGTGATTTTTGACGCAGTAATTTTCAGCATCAGTTAGATATTTTAATTATTTGCACATGCAATTCTTATAAAAGCTAAAATTACTGAAAAATAAGCTGAATGTTTTACTTGTTTATTGGAGTTTTAGAATTTCTTTAAATTCCTTGAATTTTCACGCAAAAAATAGTAAAGAAAGCGTAATTTAAGCCATAAATGTCTTGATTCAGCGTCCATTATATTCCAAATAAACTAAATTTTATCAAATAAATTAATATGATATAAAGCTTCAATCTACAATGAATACGTTTCATTAGTTTTCGTTTGTCAATATAATAAGACAAAATTATAATAAATAAAATTGAAGTACTATAATTCTGCGTCAATTCAAGTCGCTCCTGTCTCATGTCAGTCTCGTCTCTAATTTTCGTCAATAACAATCGACAATCATCCGGAGATCGCTATTATTATTGACTCATGTACTCCGATCGAAAAAATTTGATCCAGGGAGTAAAAATCGAAAAATTGCGAAAAAAATGTAATAGGACTCAGGTATTATAACAGTCAACCGCCGTGTGGTATCCGGCAGAGTAGAATAGAACCAACCCATTACACTAACGGGTGTCGTATAAGGCGACTAATGTCTGAGGCGGAACACCTTGCGCCTCTGTAGACCAGAGAATGGGCAGCAGCGTTTTCTGTTAGTCTTTCATCACTGAAATCTCTAAATCATCTCCAATCCGCCTGCCAAGCGTGGAGATTACGGCAAATTCCTCCCATCATAGAAGAGGCTTATGTCCAGCAGTGGAAGTTATGGGCTGTTGTTGTTGTAACAGTCAAAACTAATGCAAACACGGCTAGTTTAGGGTTTAAAGCAGAAGTAACTAATTACCCTAAACGTAATAATGGGTTCATTGAGGTACAAAACTTTGCCCATCTGTTTCTACTCCAAACTTGGTCCATGTTGTTTAATGTTGAACGTAAAATCGCTTATAATCGCGCCCGGCGGCATCACATTTATAGCAAATTCGTTAACCCTTCTTTATGGCTCACCAAACGACTGTTTTTATTGTGTCGTACGTTTAAACCCTTGGGTGGCGAAATGTTGGGTAATTGTAAGTGGGTAAGTTTTGACATTTTACAATGAGTACAAACAAGAATATTTGTTTTTCAGCTGGAAATTGGAACCCTTTTGATTAATATTTGATTTTTCCGGCTAAATTCAAAAAAAATAACAACCTGTACTTTTATCGCACCAATCGATAGGGTCAATCATAATGATCAAATCTATCTAACAAACATGATAAATTAAATGAAAGAAAAATCATGAAATCTTAACTTATAAATTCAATGGGATAAGATAAAGCAGTTTTACTCAACGGTCCATCCAATTTCTTATGTTAGAACCTAATTAAAAATGATCTTTTGACGACATTTATTTATTAAAAGAACTATTAACTACAGCCTTATTCATAAAAAGTTAGAGCCTCCTTGAAGGCTCCTTGATGGCCCGATGCTAAAAAACATTATTCATAAACGTCTGCTAACGCTAATCAGTCCATCAAGGCTCTGCTAAAGTTAGAAGACTGTTGACCCTCCTTTATCTCTCTGCTAAGTCACAAAATGGCGGCCGCAAATTTGAACAGCTGACTTTGACAAGAGCAAAAAACCATACCGATGATAATTTTAGTGAAAGGAGGGTTACGCAGATTAAAAAAAACAGGAAAAAATATTTTTTGGAATTTTTATTTAAAAATCCTCTTAATTAGGTAGATGATAGGTACGTGTACTAACAATAAATATGAAAAAAAAAAATTAGGATGATGAACATAGTTACGGCTTTTTGCACTTAGGTACAATATAAACATGCGGATCGGAAATGGCGGGAAAACAAACATCTCGCTTTTTTTAAAAGTTGATCTTGGGGTTGTATCATCAAATTTTTATCTTTTCTTATTGGTTTATCATTTCTGTTTTATTTATTTTCTTTTTTCTCGTGTGTATTTGTAAAAAAATGTGTTTTCCCGCTAATTTGCTGTCATTGCTGTATTTTTTTTTTTATTGTCGACGAGGCCATTTTTAGGATTCCGTAGCCAAATGGCAAAAAACGGAACCCTTATGGATTCGTCATGTATGTCTGTCTGTCCGTCCGTATGTCACAGCCACTGTTTTCGAAACTATTTGGTAAGTAGATGTATTCTGTGAATCGCATTAAGATTTTCACACAAATATAAAAAAAAAACAATACGTTTTGGGGGTTTCCATACTTAAAACTGAAACTCAAAAATTGTTTTCTTCAAACCCATACGTGTGGGGTATCTATGGATAGGTCTTCAAAAATGATATTGAAGTTTCTGATACATTTTTTTTCTAAACTGAATAGTTTGCGCGAGAGACACTTCCAAAGTGGTAAAATGTGTCCCCTGTAACTTCTAAAATAGTAGAATGATAAAACTAAAAAAAATATATGATGTACATTACCATGTAAACTTCCACCGTAAACTGGTTTTAACTTAACTAAAAAAATACACTATTATTAAAACATCGATCAAAGTTACAACGAACTACAAGAACTTTTATATTACGTTACTTGCTGCTACGGAACTTTTTTGTCTGTTGATTTGTCAAGATGGCCAACATAACGCGTCTAATCCGTCTATCAGCAGCTCATTAACTAGCAGACTGCTAGCAAGCGTTTATGAATCATACTTTTTGACAACCGTCTAACAAGCCTAATGAGTCTGCTAGCTAACAGACCAATCAAACCTCAATTAAGGATTTTTTATGAATAAGGCTGTAAGTATTAATTACTAATAGGAATATTGCAATTTGCATAAACGAACACGTGCAAATTGCAATCTTCTTTCTTCAATTTTATTGTAAAGGTCCATCCTTTGAATAAAAGTGCTATAACGTACCTATACCTATTGAATTTATCCCATTGAATTTATAACTTTAGATTTAATGGTTTTCCTTTCAATTAATTTATCGTGTTTGTTAGATAGATTTGAACCTTATGATTGACCCTATCGATTGGTGCCATAAAAGTATAGGATGTTATTTTTTTGGCATTGAGCCGGTTTGATTCCCAAGTGTGGCAAGCGAATTTTAAAAATATTTGCTTGCAGATTAATTTCTTTTTAAAAATAAAGGAATGTTTCCTTTGAGTTAAATTTGATATCTCCGGTATTTAGAGTACTTTCCCTCCAGGTGGCATGCAAAAAATCCACCCTGTATATCTCCTAGCTTCAGCGCAAACGGACACAACAGTAATACCAAGGCTCACATTGCTGCCTACCTTCCACATAATCCCAGTCGCTTACCACAACAACGGAAATGGAAACCGCAACCGCTGACACTCATTAAAAATTGAAAACTTTCAACAGTTATCGGTTATTTTAATACAGGAACCACTGAAATATAAATCACGCTTTACAATTTCCGTTACAGATAACCAAGGCTAAAGTTTTACGGTTTTTTTGTTTCGAATGCTAAATAAATATATATATTTAAGTACATACAGTTTATCGGTTTGTCAGCAAGTCAGACGTAGTTTATAGGCTTTTAACGGATTGGTTAAATAACGCAATTTATTTGAAAGTTTAAATACAACTTTATGTTGTGCGAGAGTCGTTGATAATTATTATTTTGTGGAGTTTTCAGGAGACAGGGTTGTAATTAGGTTGGAAATGGGCTTGCATGGGTTGCTTAAGTACATATTTTATTCATTTTGATTTTTTTACTGAGAAATATACGATGGAAAAACCCAATAACACTTTGCCCGACCTGGGAATCGAACCCAGGACCTCTTGCTCAACACTGGCTCAATATTTTTATCTAAACTAGTATAACAAAGAGTCTGCAATAAAACGAAAGATGTAAAAACGACTATTAAGCGAAACTGTTAGCAAACTGAAATTAGTAAAGTTTTCCCATCTTTTTCCGCCCCTGGACGAATAATTTTTATACCCCTGAACGTTGGCACGTAATTCCAATCTTCATAGTGCATTCAACGTGATGTTGTGTTATAAACGTGATGCTAAATCAAGCTTTAGTGGTGTGGCATAGAGTATTACCGGATGACTTTTTTATCACTTTCCAAAAAAAATGGGTATATTAGGTGAACGGAGTAGAAGCGTATGGCATACCTAGTATTTTTTTTTCTTTTTTCACAGCTTAGAAAAAAATTGATCCATCATAAAAAAAACGCTACAAATTTCAAGTAAACTTTTATATTAGAACAAAGAAGAGAAATTTTGAAAACAAATGAAAAATATCGAATTTTGTGTATACAGAATTTTGATTTGATTTTTCGAATTTTTCAGAATTTTGTGTGTGTTTTTGTGTGGGGAAATGCGGTCGGTGCGGTAGTGTATGTCGTATCATCGGCCGAGCGCGCACAAGCGACGCGACGGCGCGGCGACGCGCAGGAGGGGAGGGAGCGAGACAAAAAAATACGCCATGTTTTTGTTTTGTTTAAATGCCATACGTTTATAGTTTTTGTAAGTAATGTTTATTTTGTTTTGTATGTTTTTTTACGTTTAGGTACTGTTTGTTTTATTTTTTTTCTAATCAAATATTTAAATATGCTGTTTTTGACTTCCGTACGTTATTCTTTTCACGGGTGACCACTGAAAACCAGCGCTGTGCTGTGGGCTCCCCATAGCACAGCATCATGCTGAGTGGTAACCTATTTATCGCACTCACGACGTGCAAGTTGTCAACTATATTTTTAAATTTACTCTTTGTTTATGTTCCGTTTTGCAATACTATGAATGTTTGTTATGTTTTTAAATTTTGTATGCATGTCATGTCCCTGCGATAAATAACAATTTTTTCTTTCTTTCTTTCTATACCTGTAGTGTTTATTTTATGTATTATGTTTTATTTTTTGTATGAATTTATTTTGTGTCTGTAGATGTGACCGTGACATCACAGTGGGCCCTATCAGAATACCAGCGCTGCGGTATTTGTTTTTCATCTATCGCAGCATCATGCTGAGATAGGAGCCGTTTTGGCCTCGCACAGGTATTCTTTTTATGATTTTGTTTTAGATTATTTTTATTATTTAGTTTAAGATTGTTTTTTTATTTAAATATTATTTTTGTAGTTCCTGTGCTTGTCCCAAAAAATATATTTCTTTCTTTTTATTTCTTTCTTTCTTTATAAACCACCTCTGGTGTGTGAGAAATGCGGAGCAGTGGCGTAATTTGGCTGTAAAAGTATATTTTTCTTCTGCTGCTTCTAAAACTAGTAGAAATGCTAGTCGTTTAATTTTCGAATATGATAAGAAAACGAAGGTGAATTAAGAGAGCTGTCTATTAAAGTGGGAAAATCCGAGATATTAGACATTAAGTTTAGACTTCGATCAAACCGGGACCAACGGGTTAACTTGCTTTCCTAAGCACGGAGGAAACTCGGTATGTACACGGTACGGTACTCGGTGTGTATGTGAGTGGTCACCCATCCACAGACCAACCTAAGTAAGCAGCCATAGCGGCTGTTATTATTTTGCCACGAGCTCCTACGAAGTGGAGAATTGTTTATGACATTATGTTTTTATTTTCCATCAAAAACACTTCATTGTATTACAAAAAAATTCAACGGTCTTGCACCCATCACACGTCCGTGATCCCTCCCTGTGCGTGCACCCAAAAACTCATTCAGTAACAAATGGTCGACCTTAAATTACAAATTATCATGCGGAGCCGGTACAGTCGCGTGCAAAATTAATATTCACAGCTACTCCCGATTTATGTACGTGACAAATCAATTTTGTGGCTGTACCGAAAACAAACTATTACTTGTATGAAGTTTTATTGTGATTGTGGGTCATCTATCATCATAAATAAATATGACACTGAAAAAAAAAAAAATGTTGGACATTTTTCATGCGGTTTTTCTTTTTCTAAACTTTCAGATTTTTGTTTTCCACTGCATTATTTTTTTGCCGTACAGAGTCCTCTCAGCTACCACCGGCTATACATATAGTATGTTAATAACATAACACCACGCCTGTGAACACCAGAACGGTTAAGCAGAGGTGTACTTATTAGTATACCCACATTTCACCAGTTATATTTAAGTCGGGACTGTAATACTAGAGACATGTACTAGGGGGCGAACCTATTTCCAACAACGAGTCACAAATCCAGACTCTGTGGTGGTTACTGCGAAATCCCTGATGGAAAAACAAACTTGTGGATCAAACACAGAACCCCTCTCTCAGCAGCCACTTTTGCGACCACTAGACCTACGAGGCAATTAAATAGTATATAGGTAATAGATAATCTATATCTATACTAATATTATAAAGAGGTAACATTTGTTTGTAAGTTTGTATGTTTGTAAGTTTGTATGTAGGGGGTAATATCCGGAAGTAATGAACCAATTTTAAAAATTGTTTCACTGGTAGAAAGCTACATTATTCGTGAGTGCTATAGGCTAATTTTATTCCCGTACTCTCACGGGAACGGAAACTACGCGGGTGAAACCGCGGGACGTCAGCTAGTAATAGATAACTATGTAAATTATTGAAAGTTTTTGTTGCTCATCAAAGTGGCCGGAAGACACTGGATAGCCCACGACACAAAACCACTAAGAGTGGAGAGATTTGGAAGAGACCTACACTCAGCATTGCGTGGCCAAGGGTTGAAGAATAAGAAGAAGTGGCGTTCACAAACTATCTTAGTGCAGTCATTTGGCAGCTATCAGTTACGACGTAAACGGTTTAACAAAACTAATTCTTACGAAAACTTCTCATTTAGTTAGTTTTGGCCTTTTTTTTTTTCGGATGGGAATATCATCAAATAACTCCTCCCGCTCTGGGCGGAGCAGGAGGGAGTGTCAGACTTTTACTGACTAAAACCCATCCATGTTCCTTCATCGCCCTTTGTGTTCCGGGGCCACGGTATCTCTTTCGAACAGTCCCGCAACCCCGGCAGTTAGTTTTGGCCTTCATCTGTAAATAAAGTCCCTGAAACAGTGTACAGTTTCGAATGACAGTCTTAAGTACCTCTCCCGCGATACTAAAGATTATTAAACTGGTTACGGGTGGTTATAATTGGAGTAAACCGGTTTTATCCAGTTTATGACATGATGGCGTGGCGAAATTGTTATTTTTGTTTTCATTTTCTTAAGGATGTGAGCTAAAATTGGACGAGATGTCAGGATTAAATTTTAATGCGTTGATATAAGTAAATGTCACGGATTACATTAGAATTTTATTTAAAGAAGAAGGTCGTTTTCAGGGCGACAGATTTTTAAAAAGGTTGGAAGGAAATGTTGATTGGTGAAATGGCATTGGAAGAGGGTTAATTATATTATATATATTATATACATATAATAAAACAGTAAAAAAACCGTGTCTGTACATTGAATATATTAAAAAAGAAATAATTGAGGGGGCTTTAGAAACAGTAATAGAGCACGAATCCAAAAAAAAAATCTGTCTGTTTGTCTGTTTGTCTGTGGGTCTGTTTGTTTGTACACGCTAATCTTCGGAACTACTGGACGGATTTTAATGATTTTTTTGTTGTTGTATAGGTATTAAGTCTGGGCAGGATATAGGCTATAATTTATCTTGGAAACTTGAACACCTGATGCAGAACCACAACAGACCAGCTGAACTATAAGGGATACAAAAATGGTACCATAGCAAAAATTGTTCCACGTGATGGGCATTTTCTGCTGAGAGAATAAATTTGAAGATCTGGAACACCTAATGTGGAACTCCAAGAGCCCAGCTACACTTACATATATATAGGAATGACGTTTTAGCAAAAGTTGTTCAATCTGATGAGCACTCTCTGTTGACTTATAAAAATCGAAGATCTGGAACACCTGATGTGGAACTCCGAGAGCCCAGCTACACCATAACACATATAGGAATGACGTCTTAGCAAAAGTTGTTCAATCTGATGAGCAATCTCTGTTGATTTATAAAAATCGAAGATCTGGAACACCTGATGTGGAACTCCAAGAGCCCAGCTACACCATAACATGTGTTAACATGGGTTACGTCATTACTATGTAGTAATGACGTCTTAGCAAGTGTTGTTTGGTCTGATGGGCATTTCCTGTTGACTTTTATCTTGGAAACAAACACCTGATGCAGAACCGCAACAGACCAGCTGAACTATAAGAGATACAAAAATGGTACCATAGCAAAAATTGTTCCACGTGATGAGCATTTTCTGTAGAAGATCTGGAACACCTGATGTGGAACTTCAAGAGCCCAGCTACACTATAATATATATAGGTATAGGAATGAAGTTTTAGCAAAAGTTGTTCAATCTGATGAGCACTCCCAATTGACTTATAAAAATCGAAGATCTGGAACTCCTGTTGTGGAACTCCAAAAGCCCAGCTATGCCATAACACATATAGTAATGACGTCTTAGCAAAAGTTGTTCGGTCTGATGGGCATTTCCTGTTGACTTTTATCTTGGAAAAAAACCCCTGATGCAGAACCGCAACAGACCAGCTGAACTATAAGAGATACAAAAATGGTACCATAGCAAAAATTGTTCCACGTGATGAGCATTTTCTGTAGAAGATCTGGAACACCTGATGTGGAACTTCAAGAGCCCAGCTACACTATAATATATATAGGTATAGGAATGAAGTTTTAGCAAAAGTTGTTCAATCTGATGAGCACTCCCAATTGACTTATAAAAATCGAAGATCTGGAACTCCTGTTGTGGAACTCCAAAAGCCCAGCTATGCCATAACACATATAGGAATGACGTCTTAGCAAAAGTTGTTCGGTCTGATGGGCATTTCCTGTTGACTTTTATCTTGGAAAAAAACCCCTGATGCAGAACCGCAACAGACCAGCTGAACTATAAGAGATACAAAAATGGTACCATAGCAAAAATTGTTCCACGTGATGAGCATTTTCTGTTGAAGATCTGGAACTCCTGATGTGGAACTTTAAGAGCCCAGCTACACTATAACATACTTATAGGAATAAAGTTTTAACAAAAGTTGTTCAATGTGATGAGCACTCTCTGTTCGAAGATCTGGAACACCTGTTGTGGAACTCCAAGAGCCCAGCTACACCATAACACACAGGAATGACGTCTTAGCAAGTGTTGTTTGGTCTGATAGGCATTTCCTGTTGGCTTTTATCTTGAAAACAAACACCTGCTGCAGAACCGCAACAGACCAGCTGAACTATAAGAGATACAAAAATGGTACCATAGCAAAAATTGTTCCACGTGATGAGCATTTTCTGTTGAAGATCTGGAACAACTGATGTGGAACTTTAAGAGCCCAGCTACACTTTAACATACTTATAGGAATGAAGTTTTAGCAAAAGTTGTTCAATCTGATGAGCACTCTCTGTTGACTTATAAAAATCGAAGATCTGGAACACCTGTTGTGGAACTCCAAGAGCCCAGCTACACTATAACATATATATAGGAATGAAGTTTTAGCAAAAGTTGTTCAATTTGATGAGCACTCTCTGTTGACTTATAAAAATCGAAGATCTGGAACACCTGTTGTGGAACTCCAAGAGTCCAGCTACACCATAACACATAGGAATGACGTCTCAGCAAGTGTTGTTTGGTCTGATGGGCATTTCCTGTTGACTTATAAAAATGTTTAGTCTGATGGGCATTTCCTGTTGACTTATAAAAATGTTTAGTCTGATGGGCATTTCCTGTTGACTTACAAAAATGAAAGATCTGGAACGTCTCGAATCGTCTCGCGCATCCCGTTGTATTCCCGTCCCCGGGCTCTTAAAATTCGACATCAGACGTTTCAGGTCTTCGACTTTGACGACCCCGTTGTCGCTGGCATAAGCAACAGGATCCGCGTACGAAGTCGCGGGCAGAAGCTAGTAACGAATAAAATTGATCCGCATAATAATATGTATTGTAACCGATTGTAACTAATCATGAAAACTTGAATATTTCAAAAGATACTTTGTACCAGAAATAGGATGGTCCCTGTAAACTGAAACCTCATTTTAATCAAATAAGATTTCAAATAAGTGTGTCACAGAGTGGGGTAATTATATAATTAAAACAAATCATAGCCTAACCCAGTCTTTACTTTGTAATCTCACACTATAAAAGTACCCATATGTTTTAACTACCAACAACATAACTACAGGGATATCAGCAAACGAGTTTTAACACAAAAGCTCACAAAATAAGGAGCTCATTACATTTTATTGTCAGACAATACTTTTACCTACTTTAAAATAACGTGAAATTAACGTCAAGATAAAAAGCAGAGAACTTGGCACCACAAGTGGCAGAATTTTCCGCAGCCATCGCCAGGGGGCGCTGGTAGTTTACTAGCTGAAACACTAGCTTTTCATGCGGTGTTTCTTGCTTACAGAATAAATGATGGAATTAGCATATGAGCACGACAGAGACCTTTATCGGACTCAGGTTAACCTAATTAGGAAAGTATATACAATTTGAAAAGTAATAGAACAGGTCTGTTATTAAATTTTATTGAAGAAACAAGTGCTTTTTTCTCGTTTTGGATATCTTTTTCCGTGTTAAAGTCTTTATGGGACTAATTTTAAAAAAGCCTTCCTTTAAAAGTTATTTACTTATTTATTTATTAATAGGAGAACCAACAGCTAAAATAAGTGAGTAACAATTGTATAAGCGACACAGAGCCAATGATTCTCACGAGTAGACATCACAGAAACCTTAAAATTTAAGAAACCTTAGGATCACCAAATAGCAAGCATCACGATAATAATACAAATAAAATGATTTAAAATAAGTACTAAATACACTCAGATACTAGGTTAGGCATTTTTGACATGGGTAAAAAAATAAAGCACTACGCGCTTTTAAAAAAGTTTGCATTCAGCCGTGCGCATTTATGCAAAACTCTATGTTTTTATAATTCTATGTTTCAACTTTTGAAGCTATGTTGTTTTACAGTAAATTTAAGATTTTTATTGCGTATTGTCAGCTAGTCCAGAGTGATAAGTTCAAAGAAGAGATATGATTCCATCTAAATAAATAAACGGACAGACAAACTAGTCATCTCAACTGTACAGAAACACATTTCTGTGTACAGTGTATTTCCGTGAACTTTGCCAACTTCTTGATAAGCGTGCATTACGGTGAATACGGTAATTAACATCTTCGTATTTAACTTGTCTAGTTCCATCGAAAGCCATTAGTTAGGTACCGAGTATGTCTGCCTCTGACATAGTATTAAGAAATATAACTCAATGAATCGAGTTTTCCCACAGCAATACTATTAGTGGTGATATATTTGCCAATCACACATTTACATTTTCCTTGATTAAAAAACTAAGTATTTAAACTAAATAAAACACAATTTTACAATAAAAAATATATTTTAATTCCTAGAAACTTATTTACAATCACAATAAATTAAATTCTCTTTCTGCTATTGCTATTTACAAGTTTTAATCTAAAAAAACTCACTAAATAGAATCTTACAATGACGCACAGCACATCCTTGGAGATAAAGATATTTGATATTTGGACAAAACTGACCCCGCATCCTAAGGAAGGACCGAATGGCGTGAATACAGAATCGTCGCTCTCAGTCGGCGTGACTAAGTGTATGAGCACGCCGAAGATAATGAAGACGACTGTCGCATGTTCACGCGACCTCGATTCCAGATTTTATCTTGAAAGCCAGTCCAATTTAGGCCAACACTTCTTATACAGGGTTAGTTTTCAATGCCGGCCAGATTTTTAGAGATGGTATAGTCGATCGATAAAATTTTCGATATATTGAAAAAAACACAACATTTTTTTTAAATAAAATATCATTCCTGTCCATCACTAAAATGCGAACATGTGGATATTGCAACAGCGCAACCTAGATAGGTAGCAGTGAGCACACACATAAATTTGGCGGTGCATGCACACACACAAGTTTCAAATGAATGCTATTATTTTATTTTATAGTTTTCGACAATAATATTTAAAATGCACTTTTGGTTTGATATCTAGATCTTAATTTTAAATTTTGGCAGGTCAGGTCATTGAAAACTAACCCTGTATACCAATCTCATTCACACATACATTTAGACAACGCAAAACACAGTCAAATACAGGAATAACCCCACAACATCTTCCTTGAGAAAACCTAAAAAGGGTTTTAGGACATAGGGATATACGATATAGATGGTTTAGCAGAGTGGGGTTTTGAATAAGGGTTATACGTTTTCTGCTGGTTGCCCCTTCTATAAGGCCCTGGAGGACCGTACTCCACATGGTGATGGTCGTGATGCCCATGGTACTCCGGCTTCTCCTTGATGTAGCTGAGGAACCAGCCGAAGATGTAGCCAGCTTTGTGTAGTAGCAACCAGAAGGCGAACGCGTATATCAGCTTGAGAATGAAGATCTTCTTGATGACCAAGTCCACGAAGTATACTGGAAAGAGAAAGGGAGCTGGTTAGTTAGAAGTTTGTAGTTGGTAAGTATTGTGCCATTAAAAATAAAAGACAACATTAACGTTTAAGGGTTGATTATTCCAACGTCATATATTGTTTCATATCCTTATTCGAGGAATGATCTGTTATTTACAGTTTTCCGCACAAAAATTGTCATGGGTTTAATTTTATCTATTGGATAAAACATAATATCTGATTTCAGCGAAGCCCTACGACAAGTTGTAACGCACACGGACGTGAATAATCGCGTGACTTTCTCATCATTAAAATAAATAACGCGGGAGTCGCGTTTCATGGCCGGCGCGGCGCGCGATTCACCTCAGTGTGGCCGTACCTTTATATTTTCTCTGTATGTAATAAAGATACCATTATTTTTATTTTTTCTCCATTTCGTTGTAATATTTTCTGATTGACATAAATAACGAAGAAGTTATCAACAATATTCTCCACAAAAACCGTCTTCTTTTACGTCTTAACAGTTAATTGAAAAGATAAAAAGATAGTAGTAGTATTTTCTATCATAAGTATCTTCATATCCGTACTAAGCTGAACACAAATCCGTAGGTTTTTGGACATAACAGTAAAGTGGACTTAGTAAAGTAATTGCTTGGCCCGACCATGCGTGGAGAGGAATTCAATAAACCAATCTTATTTATTTTTATTAATATTTACAAGATGTTAGGTAATCCTTGTTTATAAGGATATGGCTATTTTTTTTGTGTTCACGAATTTGGCGAAAGATTTTTTTATAGCTATGTCGGTGTTCCGTACTTGTAATCCGCTTTGCTAAAAGACATTGATGCGATACTCTAAAACTGCCTGAAGGAAGGTCAAAATTGCCTTTATAATTGGTCGTCCTCTTTTTTGTAACCTCTCGTCCTAAACTAAGTGATCAGTCGTGTGACTACGCGATCGACGCGTTCATAATAAAGGGTGTAAAACACCTCTTAACGAAACCGAAAAGCGTTCGCTCTCCCCGTTATTGCGATCATTTTTTTTTGTTCCACACCATACCTGGGAACCTTCTAGTTACGGAGATATTGGGGGTCAAAGTTCCAACTTTTTGACAAGTTTTGTTTAACTAAGTACAAGTTTTTAATGTAAGATTTTTACTTTAAACACCTCCGCGACCCCCGTACGATTCAATCCATTCATCAGCACAATGCTTTGAGTGCGTTACATCGAGTTCTACCACAAAACATGATTTTTCACCCCAAAAAAAAAAGTCGTTTCCCAGCAATAATTTTTGCGTAAAGTTACTTGGTTTGATGTACAGAATGATTGGTTGACGGCTTCGTGATGAGGTCTTTTACACCCTCACACATTTGTTTTAAAAATCGGAAAGCACCCTCTGTCGCGCGACCACTGCTTCGCTAAAGGAAAAGAAACGCGACGATCTCTTTGGTTAGGACGCGGTCTTCTTGTAAAAAGTTATATTTTTCGAAATGTGAACTGTGACAAAATATGAATATGAGTTGATTAAAAATAACAATTTAGTTTACCTACAAAATGCTTAACCTTAGTAGGAAAAGCCATATTCATGGTCCATAAAAACAAAAGGAACGACGTAGACGTATGATTTATATTTATGAACATGAATTTACCGCAACTTTCAATCTTTAGGTAGATAAAAGTATCTGATTGGTGAAAAACTAAAATCTCTTAACATTAAAAGTCCATTTACGAATCAATCAAAGACTACTAACAAAAAACCACAACTTTATTGAAATGGTGACAAATAACTTCGCAATATAGTTATGAGCCGACTGCGCCGATAAAGTGATATTCGATAATCGCTTTCCAATGGCCGTCCACATTTGAATTTATTGAACCCCATCCATTTACGATTTCATAATAAAATATCTTTGTTTCAAACTACATAATTTGTTTGAGTGATGTTGAAATATAAATCTGTGTAATAGCTATGATTTGCTTTAAACGAGGGATTGAGATTTGAAAGCATTTTTTTTTTAATGTATTATTTCAATGAAAATGGTCAAAATATGATGAGATTGTTTTATAGATTTTGGGTTTATATCTTTTTAAGTATTGAGAACATTATTCAATTTGCTGTAAAGCACATTATTTAATTCTTATTTATGTACTTTTAACTTCAGAGATTCATAGCGGTGTGTGTAAATAATTTTAAGTCACAGTTTTTTTTGCAAAATTCTTGTAGACTTCGTTAAACACTTACTAAATAGTCCAATTTTCTTTTTCTTCCCTCTCTCTTCGACTGCATCTTCCAACCCCTCACATACCACCACATATAAAAACACTAGCAACACTGTCAACTGACGCATTTTTTTTCCTGGCAACTCCAAAAAAAGCAAACGTCAAAAATGATTTATTCTATTTAAACATCGATTCTTATTGTCTGTATTCACCCTGAATCGATCGTGTAATGGAGGAAAATCATACATACAGTAAATTTTTAGTCTCTCAACCTGCGAATAGATGTTAATTGAAGGAAAGCCGAAAGTTTGTTTAGTAACCACTTTCACACGAACTGCTAAACTGTAAATAATGAAGTTATGCTGAACTTGACAATCTTGAAAATTACTTAGATATTGTTACGCAAGACGTTTCATAGGATTTCATGACTTGTCGTTTTTGCTTCAGCTTCATAAGGGAAAGGCGATAAAAGAAAGTGTTTCTCGGTTTGTGTGGAATAACTCCGTAACTGTTGTGTAAATGTTGGTTAAATTATACGTGTTGTTACACAATTACTTTCGAGAAATAAGCGGCACCCGTTTGTAAATACTTGATAGCGCAGTAAATGCGAGAGCTTTTCCTTGAAAATTTAATAAGTGCAGAACTCTTTTGTGTTTAACCTTTTTGTGCGCATTTTTGTATTCATTCCTTGTTAATTTCATGTTTTTAATTATTACAAGAATACGTGTTTTACGAAACAAAGTTAAAAAGTGCAATACTTAAGTACATGTACTTGGAAACAAAGATGGCAACAGTAGTTACTGATTGCAGTAGACAAACTCTTTCCAGTCTTAATATTTTGAACGCCAAAGATAGAAGCACGCGCGTGCCATCATCAAGCCCTAATTTCACCTACCATTTTGTCACATATATATGTGACAATAGCGTTAAAAAGTTTAAGGTATTGACACTGACTGAGCATGCCCCTTTTTTTTAAAGTCTGCGAACTCACTAGTGTAGTAGCTTTCTCTGGCATAATTTACTACTCTTTCTCTATTCATAAGATTATTTCTGCAGCCCACTATATTTAGTAAGTTACACTAAGAATACGAAGGGATCCCTCAGAGAATACGTAGCTCATAATTGATTAACTAAGAGAAATATTTAATCTTTCTCTGCTTTTTCCCAGAGGAACATAACTTATTAGTGTGATGCTTAATTCTCCATAACGTTAATAATATTACCTACTATGGAATTGTTGACGTTACACTTTGACTTGAACAGTAGCACAGTTACAACTGTGGTATCATTTTGTAACTTGAGCAGGGGCCCAATTCTGTAAAATGACCAACTTGTCAATAGTGTGTCGGTAGTGTGTAAGTAGTGTCTCAATAGGCTAAACATTGACATTTGATATCCTACAAATTATCTATGGTCATTGACTTACCACTGTAGTGCCATTGAAACGCCATAGAAGACTATTGTAATAATTGGTATTCTGCTCCACTATAATGTGTCAATGTCACCATGATGGCCAAAGTTACGGTAGTCTGTAAATATTTTAAATGTATTTGAAAGTTGTGTCTATCGTGTTTGAAAAGTGTTTTGGCCATCGAACCGCCATTGTGAAGCCATCGAACAACGAAAACACAAAATAATTATTGTACCGCCACACTATCGACACACTACTGAAATACCACTGAAACGCCATTGAAGTTTTTGCAGAATGCCAAATTTGCAACAGTGGCAACATAATGTCTGTCTGTAGTGTGTCGATAGAGTGTCAATGGCGTGTTGCTTAACACAAAGTTACAGAATTGGGCCCCAGGCCTAGTGGTGTACGGAATTTCAATAGAATTTCCCGCTTATAATGGTTTAGTTACTTCTGATCTACTGTAGGTACCTACTATAACTAATTGCGTTTAGCATTGTATTTTAACATTTAAAACATCATTATTTCTCAGTAATCTTCAAACAATTAAAAGAAACAGAGCGATGTTTAAAATATTTATCACTAAACGCATTTTGATGCCAGTAGGCTGTAGAAATGACCAAAGGATACGCCAGTTGATCACCAGTTCATTAAAGCAAAATAATTCTGTTCCAGTTTTGTATCAAACACAGCTGAAACAGCTATTTATATAGCTCCGAACAAATCTAAATTCCCCATATTGCATACCGAGCATCAACATATTTCGTAGCGAATGTTGTCGACATCGATACCAATTGATAGAGCGGGGCAAATACGGAGGATCCCGGTCGTTGTCGATAAATATGACGGTATCGCTAGGGATGGGTAGCCGCATAAATAGGAAGCGACCAGTATTAACTGAACTGTCGGATTTGTCGCGTTTTTTTATGAAGTCCCTGGGTAAGGAATGTTTGGTAAATATTTTATTTATTTTATCCTTATTTGCTTTTTTAGCAAGGAAGCGGAATTGGAGAAGCTATATTTCCTAAACTTTGCTAGCCCCCTCCATGTGTACTGAAACCTATGTAATGGTGCTTCATCACATGCTCATCTATCTAATCTATATCTATACTAATATTATAAAGAGGTAACATTTGTTTGTAACTTTGTATGTTTGTAAGTTTGTATGTAGGGGGTAATCTCCGGAAGTAATGAACCTATTTCAAAAATTCTTTCACCATTAGAAAGCTACATTCACCCTGAGTGACCAAGGCTATATTTTATTCCCGTACTCCCACGGGAACGGGAACTACGCGGGTGAAACCGCGGGACGTCAGCTAGTTAAATATATTTGTACGCCTCTGGGCAAAACATAGAGAACCTTCCTATCTGTAACACCACTATTTGGAATTTGACCTATGTTTACAAATAAAGCATTCTGATTCTGATTCTGTACCTATTGCCTACATTATTTTTTACTAAGGCAAGTCCCAGAAACTGAAGAAGTTTCGTTAATCTCTTATTACGTCAATGTTATAGACATACAGTACATACGTAGTATATATACAGAGATGAAGTTACCAAATTTCGAATTAAGGGACATAATTATATTATTATATTGTATTTTATTGTTTACCTTGATTTTGTTTTTATTATGATGTAGAATTACATGTAGCATTAAGTACAAACCTTAGTGGTTTAAAAATGCTACTCTGCTAAAACAAATGTACTAATTTTGAAATGGTAAATAAATGAAAAAAAAAATATATATTTATATTCTGACGTTTATGTAAGCTTGTCTTATCTTTACGTAGAGCATCGTTTGTAAGTAGGAATGTAGTACTATAATGTAGACCCTACGGTAGATACTGAGCATATGCCACATTGTATGCCAAAATAATGTAATGTCTGTATAAAGTACGAAGGATCCAGTTAGGTTGGTGTATCACCTGAATAAAGGACTGCGACCGTAATCGTTCATTTTTAGGACCGCGCGATTATCCCAGGCACTAAATATAGGGTTGGCTCCAATGTTGGCTCTCTGCAAATCCTGAGAGAGCATTCGTGGACAAGTGGCAATGGCCCTGACTTAACAGTTGTAGGTCGTGGGTTCGAAGTCAGACAGGCTCATTACTTTGTGTAATTTATTTCGTCACCACTGCTTTCAAAACAGTGAAATATTACATCGTGTCGAATGGCGCAGCGGTAGTGAGGCTGCCTTACGTTCTTAGGGTCCCGAGTTCGAATCCCCGTAGGAGTAAATGTTTGTGTGATGAGCATGGACATTTGTTTCCGAGTTATGGATGTTTATATGTATAATAAGTATGTATTAACAAACAAAAAGTATCTATGTAGTATATCAACTATCTGCATGGTGTCCACGACACAAGCGTCGTTGTTTAGTATGGCACTAGATGGCACTGTGTGTAATGTCACGCGATATTTAATTATTTATTTATCCCTAGAACTTAAAAAAATCGAAGACATTTCTTCGCTCTCATAGAGAGTAGGCCCGTGTCTCAGAAGTCGTAACGTTACAGGTTGATTTTGCTTATTTCCTGAAACAAAGATGATTCCATCACGTATCAAGTTTTGTATTGTCACTTAGCACGTCACTCACTGTTTATTCTCAACTCCTAATATCATCATTTACCGCCAATTTACCAGCCCTACATCTCAGTACAGTCGCGTGCGGAACTCGTGAAAATTATCCAGTTATTACGACGATACGTAACGCGCCACACTTTTGTGTGCGAGTGTAATGGTGACGAACTGATGCCTCGTTTGCGCTGTTTATTCCGTCGGCGACAAATATTATTAATATGAGCGTCAGGTAAATAAAACACGAAAGAGCTGAAAAAAATTGTGGAGAAATTTTAATCATTTTGTGGTGCGTTTTGTCAACCCAAAATTAATTGGTTTGCCGAGCAAGAGTTATACAGGGTGACTATTTTATCCCTTTCCAAAAAAAATGGATATAATAGGTGAACGTAGTAGAAGCAAATGTCATAGTCAATATTTTTTATTATTTTTGTCAAAATTTCTATTTCTTTCTTGTCTACGACACTGCTTGACCAATCATCAACGCTCGAGATCACGTCATGTCTGCGGCTCATCGGTTGACCAATGGCCGCTCCCGAATATCGCGTCATATTCAACAGCCAATCGTCGAAGCAGATTCTCACGCGATCGTGGCTCGCAAGTGACGCCTCCGGACACACTCTTTACTACTTACCATACAACGCCACATTGGCATCACCCAAAATTCAAAAATACTCTGTAAATTGCCATCTTTTAAATTAATCGTTCCAAATATCTGTTGTAAAATCTTCTAAACTATTAAACTCCTAAGAATTAAAAACCAAAGTGTTTCTTTTGTTCCATCGCGAACAAAAAGTGGCGACCGTGACAGGACACGATCACTAATCCGTCCGCCTAGTTTCTGTCCAGGAGGAATCAACCCGCCGCGCCGGTGAAAACTACAAGGAAGGTCCGGACCACCAAGCCAAGGGTGTGTTGGAGCTGCGTACACCCCGGAGCGGCCTACATTCCGGAACGGCCTACGACTTTGCTGTCTTCGTCCTGGAACCACGCTGCGGGCCTATTGCTACCTGCTTCGCACGACCTACCGATCTAACTGTGAGCCCGTTCCTATCATACTTTCCTAGATTTCTCCTCTTCTATCTGAGCTTACTACATACTAGGCTCAATGCCGAATGTTTGGTGACTTAATCTTAACCTAAACTATTTCAAACCCATTTTCACCTAATCACATCGAATTACCCATCATTTTCTTCAATATTACAATTTAAATACTTAGTCGATTTTGCCAGTCTACCCCCTATTTATTTCATTATTTTTCCCGTCATTTCATGCCATTTGCAAGCTGCTATAATTACTGCCTAATTGCCTACATATATATGCATAAGCCACTATAGCACATCGCCCCACTCGCACGCTTACTGCTGTCAGCTGTTTAGTTAGTCGTCTTTATGGTAAATTCCAGACGATCGCTGCGCTGAGTACATCGGCGGCTACGCGACGTCACCCATTGTCTACGCGCTACTTGCCTGTCAGCTGTGCGACCTGTCTTCGCTGACGGAAACCGGTCTCTGCTGTACAACGGACTGCGAAACGAGGAGCGTATCGTATTCTTACGTTATTTTTTATTTACGTAGATAACTAATCGCGATGACTTCTGAAACAAAGCTTAAAGATTTAATTATTAAACGTGGTGCTATTAAAGGACGCGTAACTAAATTTAAAACCTATTTAGACGCACTAATTACCTTAGAATCAGTTTCTCCTGTGGAAGTTAGTAAGCTTGCAATGAAGTTATCGCGAATGGAGGCGTTATTTATTGACTTCGACGAGTTGCAAAACCAAATAGAAGCTCAAAGTGAGCCTAATCTAGCAAATGAATTAACTAATCGCGATTTGATTGAACAAGAATTTGATAATTGCATTTCTTTTGCCCAAAACTTTATACAAACGCGTAGCTTGCCCACTAAACAGGAAGAAAGTCACATTTCTAGTTGTTCTCATGCCAATGAGTGTCATCAACATAGTCATGATAGTAACTGTAATAGTCTAGGATTCAAATTACCTATTATACACATTCCTAAGTTCGATGGCACGTATTATAAATGGTTGGAATTTAAGGAAATATATTGTTCTCTGATTCACGATAATCCTAAAATTAAGAATGTACATAAGTTTCACTATCTCGGATCCTATTTGGAGGGTGAAGCTGCGCGAGTACTGAGTAACCTAGAGGTTTCCGATAAAAATTATAATGAAGCCTGGTCTATCCTCTGCAGTCGTTATGACAGTAAAAGGCAGTTAATCAGCAACCATTTAAAGTCACTTTTTCAAATTGAGGCCGTACGAGACACAGACAAATACCTAAGATTTATTATTGACCATGTGAACAAAAACCTACGTGCCCTAAGCACCCTAGGACTACCTACAGATAAATGGGACGCCCTAGTCATTCATATCCTATCGGCAAAGTTAGACAACGGTACGAATTTTAAATGGGAAGAACACCGAAATACTTTACCCGATATACTTAAACTCGAAGATTTCTTTTCATTTTTGAAAAATCGTGCTGACGTGTTAGAAATAGTCAATCGTAATAAATCTGATAAGTTCGATAAAGGTAAACAAACCACATCAACAACAAAGTCGCTTGTTGTAACTTCCAAGGAGACTACTCCTTCTTCACAACATAAAGTTGAATGTGTCGTGTGCAAGGGCAGTCACCGCCTCTACGAGTGCACGACATTCAAATCAAAGACACCTGAAGATAGGAACTCTGTAGTTATGACTTTGAAATTGTGTCTTAACTGTCTAAGGCCTGGTCATAATAGTCAAGCTTGTAAGCTTCCAGGCTCTTGTCGTCAATGTGGAAAGAAGCATAATTCTTTGCTACACTTACCTACTACTCAATCATCTGATACTCCTAGCGGTACGTCAATAGCCATGTCTGCGCTGTCTTCACCTGAAATACTACTGTGCACTGCTAGGGTACGCCTATTGAACCCACATACAAATACTAATATTACTGTCCGAGCGTTACTTGACAGCGGGAGCCAATCGTCCTTTATCACGGAAGGTGTAAAGCAAAGACTCAATTTGACTCCTCAGCCATCAAATGTCGGTATTGTCGGTATAGGTAACAACCAACTCAACTTGAGCACAGAACGCTGCGCTCTCCAATTACAATCAACTAACACTTCTTTCAAAGTTTCTATGATTTGCCTCGTTTTGCAAACAATCACAGAAAACATACCGAAAATTCCCTTTGATACTAATCATCTTAATCTCAGTGAGTTCGAGCTAGCGGACCCTAGCTTCAATGAACCATCCCCAATTGATATGCTTATTGGTGCTGACCTGTTTTGGGATTTGATAGGTAATAAACAACATTCCATAGGGGCAAGCAAAACAAAACTTCGTAGCTCTAAACTTGGATGGCTCATCGCAGGTCCTATGCCTATTTCTACTCAATCTTCATCTAACAAACCAATTATTTGTAACTTTTTACTTAAAGAAGAACATTTATTAAGTATAGATCAACAATTGACCCAATTTTGGGACTTAGAAAACGTCCCGCAAGTTCAACCACGATCAGAAGAAGAAACCTTTTGTGAAAGGCACTTTCTCGCTAACACTGTTCGAGAAAGTGATGGTCGTTTCGTTGTAGGTCTTCCACTAAAAGACGAAATAGAATGTCTGGGAGAATCCTATTATATAGCCAAAAAACGGTTCTACAGTCTTGAGTCTCGCCTTAAGAAAAATCCAGAGCTCAGAAAACAATACTCCCAATTTATTAAAGAGTACGCTGATTGTGGCCATCTCTCTGAATCTTCTGATACAAAACCACCTAATTCCTATTTTCTTCCTCATCATCCGGTTTTCAGGGACAAGAGTGAATCTACTAAGCTCAGAGTTGTTTTTAATGCCTCTGAGCCCACAAGCTCTGGCTTTTCCGTTAATAACCTTCAGATGGTAGGACCCACAATACAAGATTCATTGTTCAACATCCTATTACGTTTCCGTCAATACAAGTATGTTTTGTCAGGGGACATAGAAAAAATGTTCCGACAAGTGCGGCTAAGAGAAGCTGATCGTGACTTACAACTCATTCTATGGCGCGACAGTGAAAATGAGCCTCTCCGCACACTAAGATTAAATACAGTCACTTACGGTTTTGCCAGTGCAAGTTTCCTTACCACTCGGTGTATTTGGCAGATTGGCGAAGAATGTGACAATCCTATAATCAAAAATATTATACAAAGAGATTTCTATTGTGACGATTTATTAACAGGTGCTGATACAAGTGACGAATTACGTTACATTCAGCGCTCAATCGCCACGGAACTAGCTAAAGGTTGTTTTCCTCTCAGGAAATACCGATCCAATTTACCCGACTTATTATGTCAAAACCTTATAAATAATGAACAATCTAATCTAATTATTAGCAATGCCACAAGCACATTGGGCATTGGCTGGTCTCCTTTAACCGATGAAATTCATTTCCCAATTAATGATTCAGATAACCCTACGTATACTAAAAGAACGATTTTGTCAACTACTTTTAGAATATTTGATCCTCTGGGCCTTCTATCCTTATGTACAATCAAAGCTAAAATATTGCTCCAAAGGCTGTGGATTAACAAATTAGGCTGGGATGAGCCAGTTCCTAAAGATATTCAAATTTTTTGGATAAAATTTTCTAAACAAATTAACGTTTTGTCATCTTTAAAAATCCCAAGACAGGTTCTCATCGATAACTTAGTTTCTACTGAGCTCCACTGTTTCTGTGACGCCTCACAACAAGCCTACGGAAGCTGCGTCTACCTGCGATCCGTCGATAGGGATGGAAACGTGCAAGTCAATTTATTGTGCGCTAAAGCACGCGTGGCTCCTATTAAAGCTTGCACTATTCCTAGATTGGAGCTTTGTGGCGCTTTACTAGGCGCAGAGTTGAGTTCCGCTGTTAGTAAGGCTCTAAGTTGCGGTCTAAAACGTAAAGTCTATTGGACTGACTCCAATGTGGTACTAGGCTGGCTTAGGTCTCCCGACAAAACTAAAACGTTCGTCGCTAATAGGGTTGCCGCCATAATTGAGTCAACCGACTCCGCAGCTTGGCGTCACGTGCCTACCGCGGAAAATCCAGCGGACCTCGCTTCTCGCGGCGTAGATCCGCAAGACGTAAGTAAATCTAGTTTGTGGTGGTTCGGGCCCTCATTTCTCAAACAACCAGAGTCAACATGGCCAGTACTCTCGGTTTCAAATGTAGAATTACCCGAACTAAAGGCAATGCCCGCCATAGTGACGGAAGCTTCACCTACAATACCAAACTTTCAACGATATTCCAAACTTTCCACGTTACAGAGAGTGTACGCTACAGTAATTAGATTTATACACAATTGTCGACACCCTAAAGTTAAAATTACAGGAACCTTGCAAGTTCAAGAGCTTGACAAAGCCTTGACTATTCTCACTAAAATAGCACAGAATCAGTCATTTCCTAAAGAGATATCTTCATTAAAATCTAAACAACCATTAAAGGCTAAGACTAACATTTGTTCTCTAAACCCATTCCTCGATGACGAAGGCCTCCTCCGCGTTGGAGGGCGCATTAATAATTCTTCGTACTCGTACGATAAAAGGCACCCTATTGTTTTAAAGGCAGATCATTGCTTAACTAAATTAATTTTTCAAAGTGAACATTTACGCCTTCTGCACTCAGGGCCTCAACATCTTTTAGCCTCTATTCGAGAGCGCTATTGGCCTTTAGGAGGTAGAAAACTAGCTCGCAACGTCGCATGCAATTGTTTTGTATGCCGCAGATTTAAAGGAGAGACTATGTCTAATATTATGGGTAATTTGCCAACTGATCGCATTGAACCTGACTTTCCTTTCAGTACTGTTGGCACTGACTTTGCCGGCCCCTTTTTAATTACAGATCGCAAAGGTCGCGGATGCAAGATAACAAAATGTTATCTCTGCATTTTTGTTTGTCTCCGTTACAGATGCCTACACCTTGAAGTCGTAAGCGACCTAACTAAAGATGCGTTCATACAAACCGTGAATAGATTCATTGCTCGTAGAGGACTGCCTAAAACCATTTATTGCGACAATGGTCGTAATTTTGTGGCTGCCGCAAAGGAAATTGGTAGCTTTCTCATAGCAAATACTGAGCCCATTGGAGATTTTGCTGCTCGCCGGGGCATTGAATTTCGCTTCTCCCCTGCGTACGCTCCTCATTTCAACGGTCTGGCAGAGGCCGGCGTGAAGTCAGCAAAATTCCACCTACACAGAATTTTAAGCCAGTCTCACCTCACATTCGAGGAATTGACCACTGTATTTGCTCAGATAGAGGCAATCCTAAACAGCCGACCCCTTTGTCCTCTCAGCCCTTCACCTAATGATTTCCAACCTCTTACCCCAGCTCACTTTTTAATCGGTAGGTCACTAACGTCGCTTCCTACGCCGAGCTTCGTGGACTCCAACGTGCACCGCCTCGACCGGTTCCAGCGCCTCGAACAAGCAAGGCAACACTTTTGGAATCGATGGGCCTCCGAGTATATTTCTGAACTCCAACAAAGGACCAAATGGCAAGTAAAACGCAGAGACCTTCAGCTTGACGATATGGTGCTGATAAAGGAAGACCAGACGCCCCCTCTATGCTGGCGCCTAGGACGAGTTACCAGACTGTTTCCTGGCTCCGATGGAATAGCCAGAGTCGCCGATGTCAACACAGCCAAGGGTACAGTTCGTCGAGCACTCAACCGCCTCTGTTTACTTCCAACTACAGATGAATGATTGTTGAAAGCTGGAACTAGAGCTTTCAACGGCCGGGAGGATGTCTACGACACTGCTTGACCAATCATCAACGCTCGAGATCACGTCATGTCTGCGGCTCATCGGTTGACCAATGGCCGCTCCCGAATATCGCGTCATATTCAACAGCCAATCGTCGAAGCAGATTCTCACGCGATCGTGGCTCGCAAGTGACGCCTCCGGACACACTCTTTACTACTTACCATACAACGCCACATTGGCATCACCCAAAATTCAAAAATACTCTGTAAATTGCCATCTTTTAAATTAATCGTTCCAAATATCTGTTGTAAAATCTTCTAAACTATTAAACTCCTAAGAATTAAAAACCAAAGTGTTTCTTTTGTTCCATCGCGAACATTTCTTCTAATGTGAAAAGTTTACTTGAAATTTGTGGCGTTTTTTGATGATGGATCAATTTTTTTCTAAGCTGTGGAAAAAAGAAAGAAAGTAGGTATGCCATAAGCTTCAATTCCGTTTACCTAATATACCCATTTTTTTTTGGAAAGGGATAAAAACGTCACCTGTAGAGACGACTGAGTAAGAGGTGCTGGGATCGATTCCTGGGAACGGATAACGGATAACCAGCCCGGTTGACATGGGACTTAAAACATAACTGGCAAAATGTGGATGTTTAAATTAATGATTTAGGTATACCTCTGACTAACCCTTCGGGAATTACAGGTGTGAGGTTGAGAAGAGCAGTGCACGAATTGTAATTCGTTCGAACTCTACTTTATTGTTCACTACTTACTTCTCCTTTCAAAACGGCCGTGCAGGTACGTAGGAATCGATTCGATAAATCTGACAATCATTCTCGACAAAATGAGTTTATAACAAAGATAAAAAGTCATTTTGTCGAGAATAATGTGTTTTGTTTTGCTGACAATCTAAATAAGCATTAGCAAATAAGTACTAAAATTGTTTTCTTACATTTTATGTATACGTGTGACCTAAATTAATTTTATATTTTTGTTTGGATTTTAACTCATACTTATTAACTCATACTTTTATGTTAAATATTGTTAAGAAATCTATTATCCAAACAGTATTTATTAGAAAAAATGCCGCCTGTGATACAGGTTTAACCTAGTACAGGCATCGTAGTTTGTTATACCAACATTATTTCTAAGATTTAAATTGTATTTTTTGTGCTAATTCTATTTTTGAATAAATATATTATTATTAATAATAACTGTCAGATTTATCGAATCGATTCCTACGTACTTGCACTGCGCGGTAAAGATAAAGATCGCGAGAAATTCGAAAATACTTTAGAACCGAAAACATTCAGGCACTTGTACTTGGTTGCGACCCATACCCTCTTACAGAGTCTTAAATTGTATCACAGTATGAATGAATAAATGAATGCATTTATTTGTCAGAATATTGTAAAGCTATTATGTGTATTATGTATTAGGTTATATTCGACCGTTTCCAGCGTACATTAATATGGTTTAGAAAATTATGGGTCATCATTAAATTAAAATTAAATTATGATTTATTGGAATTGCAATTACAAATACTTAATTGGAATAAGTTCAAAAATAAAAGAGATAAATTATATAAGTCAAAAAAGTCTAGGAGATAAAATATGATGAGGCAATAATGTTAAATTTTTCAGTCATAAAATCTTCAGTCGAGTAATAACATTTTCTTAGAAGAAAGTTAAATAATTTACTTTTATTATTTATTTTTAGTGGTAACATTATCGACTAATTATGCTAAGGGCAAGCGAAACAAGGACAAAACACTAGTGCTCTAACCTAACCATTCTACTCTATATAATTATGTCCACTTACATTACCTATAGAAACAAGACCCATAGATCTTCATAATATTCACTCAAATGACGAATAACATAAATTACGCGGAGTATTACAGAAATCGTGAAATAAACCAATATCCTCCGGCATTGTCACGATAACTGAGTCCATACATCTCGCGAACAGCCCGCACTTCATTATCGGCTTACAATATGAAACAAATCGGGCTATTATTATAACAAAATTACTTGCCTTAAGCCTTGCTCAATAAATTATGACATTAGCGACTGAGGTCCGATAATGTACCTATAGTGACATCTCTGGGGCACTGATGGTCAAATATTTTAATTTAAAAGTTCTGTTTTTACCCGACTATGGCAGCCAAAAGGAAGGGTCATGATTTTTTTTTGCTTGATCGTCCTGTCAGATTTGGTAATTGTATCGTTTTCATCAAATTGATATTTAGTATATTTTCAAACATTTTTTGCATTAAAGGATGTTTATTATCAGTGATAAACTTCATGGCAGCGAAATGGAAGAAACAAATTCTTAACGCCACCTACGTGGAACTATTTTGTCAGTAGGTATTATCTTCCATTGCCAAAATAAGATCTGTCTTGATCTTCCTAATTATTTTAAGTTATTTTTGCAATAATTAAGAGAAAATACGCTATGCAATGCAAATACAAAGAGCCACTACTCAGCATTACTATAACCATGAATTTGATAGAGATGACACACCTCAATATCACGAACGATGATTAATATTCAAAAGCTATCAAGCCTCACCTATCAGCAACGATTACTCATAAATTTCACCCGTCCAAGCCTCACAGGCTGCATAAACCACTTTGGCAACCTCAGCACCGACCAATTAATTGTTGTATCGCTTTTATGGCCGTTCCTAATCCCGGCCGGCCGACCATCGGCATAATCATTACACGAAAACGGCGGATTACGGCTTAATGATCACTTTGAGAACCACTGCTGCGACAAAAATAGGTTAGGATCCAAATAAAAGCTGCTGTTATGTGTCTGTGTTGAATTGGTGAAGGTTTATGCCTGCAGGAGATCATTATGTGTGGGGTTTCTTTTATTCTAGCGCTCTGTTAGGTACTAGTACGTGTAAATACAAGATATTTGATATCATCATCATCATCATTTCTGCCGAAAGACGTCCACTGCTGGACATGGGCCTTCCCCAAAGAGGGTTTTTTGCCATAATAGCCACGCTTGGCAGGCGGGTTGGCGATCGCAGTACGGTTGTTACAAAAGCACAGAACGCTGCTGCCCATTCTCTGGTAAGTCCCTTAGTCGCCTAGTAGATAGGTCGCGTATATTTGATATAATAATATAAAAATCATAAAGTTACCTACTGACTGCGTGTGTGGGCAGTCAACGTACTGTTACTAGTTTCCATAATATTCTAAATGAATAATTCACTAAGTAAATGAATATAATGAACATCAACTAGGCTCTCTTCTAATTACTTACATAGAACGTACCACTGACTTACGATTCGATGATTAAATGTGTGACTTTTATGTATAAACGATTTATTTGCATAAACAATTAATAGAGCACACTTTGACCATCTTAAACTTTAACTTTAAACATCGTTACAACTATTATTAACTATAGATCTCATTATATCCTTCAATTTTGCAATCTCCTCAAATATCCACTTCTGAATTGGTTCCACACCCTGCCCACTCAAGACATGCAAGTGTCGATAAACTCCAATTGAAACTAGAACATTGATATCGGAGCAATATCTTTGCCTTAACTGAGCTTTGAGCAAAGTAATAAGTTTCCATATTTGCCTGCAACCCCTGAGGTTTCTCTCTCAACGTAAATAGTTCCCGGGCATCCGCACTTTGATCGGAAGGTACTTGCAAAGTCCCTGAGTGCAGGCACATGCGAGTAAACCTTTATTCTATGAAAAGCTGTATAGCTGACCCATTTTGTTTGAGAAAACAGAGCGAATCAAGCAAACGTTGCTGACTATACCTACGGTATGCACTCGCAAAACTTACTATCTTCTACAATATTATTAAGTACGTTCCTAGGAAACCATTATAAAACACACTGAAACAACCTATTTAGCTTGATTGCAGCATTAATTGCCAATGGTGTCGATTCTGTTGTGCACAAACTAAACTTAATTTAGGCTATTGCTATCTTTTTCTCTCTAATAAAACGAGAAAGAGAAGGACGTAATTTAGAGCTGTCAAATTTAGTTGGAACTAATTTCTATACAAATGAAGGGTGCACGTAAAACATGTCGACTAAAAACCCGGTGAAGCGCAAAGCATAAACTAGTTTGACATCTCTAATTATGTTCATAGCTATAGCCGTCCTTTTCTCGCACTACCTTTTAGTAAAAGATAGCAATAGCCTAAATTAAGTTTAGTTTGTGCACAACAGAATCGACGCCAATTTTATTGTTGTATTTCAATTTAATCTTTCACTGAATACTCAAAATGGGCATCAAACACATACATTACAAGTATTATAAGTATAACACCTAACAACAACAACCAACCAACCAACAGTTGTTTACTTGTTTCCACAACAACGATACTCCAGTAACAATACTATACTCCATCCAGTACACTAATGTAATGTCCTTACATAAAGGTTAGTCGCAGAGTCACGTCCGCCTCGTCCGAGACAAACGACGGCATCACTCCCGTCCAGCGCTGAACACAGGATTGATTTCAGTTTCCAATAGCTACACGAAAAGGGGGTATTATTAGAGAAAAGGGAATACTTGAATGGATTTTAAAAGATAATACACAAGAAATGGTATTTTATTTTCACAAGGTATTGTTGTTCCGTTGTTAAAGCATCATTTGGAAACTCATCAGTAACTCATTCATGATCATCATCACCGTCCCGTCTCATCCTAATTTATTTAAGGATCTCCAACAAAAGATATACACACAAAGCATTGTTAGTTAATGGAAGACACAAGGTATTAGGTAGGTGTACTCCTTCACTTATAGGAGACCACAGCATGCACAATAAAGTTAGTAAATTAAGCTCCTACTAATTAATATAATAATGTTATTTTTGTAAGTTTAAGAATGATAAAAAAAATATTACAAATAATTTTAGGGAATTTGGAAACAGAGTAGAATAAATTATATGATTAACATTGACATAAATTGTAATGATGAAAAAAATAAAACATTATATTTAAAACATGGATAAACATTAAAAAACAATTCAAATAAATTCCTAACATTAACATAAATATAATATAAATTAATATACTAATAGGGACGGCAATTGTGAAACAAATAGCACTATTAGAGCTGGCTCCAAGCATCGTCATTGGTTAAAAATGTGGTACCTAATGGCATTCCATATTTCAAAACATCTACACTTCATTGATCAGATTGGGACCTAGCTATTGTCGCTCCATCTACAATAAGTTTTTAACGGTCTCTTCTCCATTGATTTATGTCTCACGTCATATCACTATGTATCCCCTTGTATTCTAGCAATATTATTTTTCAACACAACATAACATAACGCGTTTAATCCCTGAAGTGGTACGCAGTGGTACGTAAACTCTTATTTCACCTGTTATCATCATCATCAATCAAACTAACATCATCTTGTATTTATTAATCCATCTGTCTATCGGTCATTCGCATGATGTTTCTACTTATCTGTACCCAGCCTCGTTCGTACGTGAACTTTATCATCAATCGGAACTACTTATTTGGAACACAGCTTGGATTTTACAAATGGATTGCTGATATGTTATCTTTTATAATTTTGTAATAAATTATGTTATTATTCATTGTTTAAGACTTTCACGGTTTTTCACTACACTTAAAGTACTTACGGGATAATATCCGTGGTTTTCTTTATTTATGAGCTCCCGATATTTCGACGCTGTTGCAAGCATCATGATCGCGGGAATACATCATCAATCCGCGATCATGATGCTTGCAACAGCGTCGAAATATCGGGAGCTCATAAATAAAGAAAACCACGGAGATTATCCCGTAAGTAGGTAATTTAAGTGTTATGTTATGATTACTGATCTAAGCTAGTTGATAATTATTTATAGTTACCTATTTTGAATATTATCCTATTGCCGACATCAAGAAGGCGTAACTCTTACGTTTACATTTTGGGAGAGGTTTAATTACTTATATTAATTATGAAATACCTAAGTTAAATAACTATCATGTAGAGACAATTATTATACTTACTTTTACTGGCAAGATTCTCGTCGCAAAACGTACGAAACGTTCGTATAGTTTCAGTACTTTCACGTGCCAGATAAATTGCAGCAGCAGACGACTGCGATATATGGTGAACATTTACTATCGAATAGAAAGATTTCACTACTAATAGAAAATAGAATGAAATCATTTGTTTTATGTGTCCCTGGGGCGAAGAAGTTAATGTTTTAGATATTCGTCTAAATAAATAGGTGCTGGGGATTTGGCTGCAGATCTTTTATGAGATAGTAGCTAACAGCTTTGCCCGCGTATTTCGAAAATTATATCTACCTAGTCCTAATCCAGTTTATGATCGACCCGTATGCTCATTCAAATTCGTTCAAATTGGGTGTATTCGAATTCACAAACATTCAAGCATGACATACTTTGACATTCATAATGTAAAATAAGTAGGATTTACATGCGAGAAGGATCCTGAAATAATTGAAAGCGCATCTTTCTGGCTGATATGTAGGCTACAGTTACTCATTCTCTATGTTTCCAGTAGACAAGAAGACAACAGTACAGTAAAGATATTAGTCCCCGTATTTCCCAACATTCAATTTCCTGTCCGTTTATTTATTGAAGACACAACAAGTATTCGCTGCCGTATGTTCGAGTATCAATATGAGGCATCGCCGCAATATCGTTCTGATTGCAGTTCCATTCAGACGGAGTCTACAGAGATAGGAACGGATCTATGCCGCAAAATAATTGCTTCATATTTTTTTTGCAAAATTCTTAGAACTACATCATGCCTGTTTTTATCGAAAGGGTTAGGTAGAATTGTACTATTAGAGGTACTTAATTTATGAAGATCAAGTGAGGGTAGTAGAATAAACACCTTCACTTTGCTGTGGCGGTACCTCCAATACTTCAGTCTTCCCGCGACCACGGCTGGTGCAATCCGGTCGAAACGTCGGGCTTATATTAAAGGTAAAATTCGCGATAAATACCCGTTTACATGTGTATTATAATGTATTAGAGGTACTCCCATCTTTCGTCAGATATGAGTAAATCCCATGTATTAACTTATTGCCATCAACCGAGCACAAATCCATATTCGGGCCACTACTGAGAAATTCCTGATGGGAAACCCAATAACACTTTGCCCGACCTAAGAATCGAACCCGGGACCTTGCTCGGCAGTAACGCTGACAACCACTAAACCACCGAGGTAAAATTTCAAATAATTAAAAAAAAACCGGCCAAGTGCGAGTCGGACTCACACACGAAGGGTTCCGTACCATTGACTATATTTAGTATTTGTTGTTATAGCGGCAACAGAAATACATCATCTGTGAAAATTTCAACTGTCTAGCTGTCACGGTTCATGAGATACAGCCTGGTGACAGACAGACGGACAGACGGACAGATTGCGAAGTCTTAGTAATAGGGTTCCGTTTTTACCCTTTGGGTACGAAACCCTAAAAAACGATTGTTCAAAATATCCTGCGACGTACGTCCATTCGTTACAGGCGGGGACTATGGCGATAGGAACATATCTACGTTCAGTTTGATTGCGATTGATATTCGGCTGTTCTATGATTTAGCTGGTGTTGGTGCATGCATATGTAACGACAGTCCTGTTCTTCTCAATGGTAGACAGAGTGGTGGTGGTGGTGGTTAATTTGTGTGTTTTGTCCTGTGCGGGCTAATAAATGCTTTTTCTTTCTTTCTTTCTTTCTTTAGTTGAATAGTAGGTGCACCCACATTACACTAGCTTCTATAATTGCAAGATAAAACGGAAATTCGCACCTATAGTTTAGCTTTTCCGGATAAAGGCTTTACGAATACTGTTTCATAAATAGGATAAATGCGTTGCTATAATAGCTACAAAGTTGAAAAACCTCATGGACCCGTAGTTTCATTTACTGACTCTTCATACTTTACTAAACACAGCAAATTCTTCTATTGGAAGCAATTAAGTATACTTTTTACTACACTTTTCAACCCCAACCATCTCAAGTTTTCTCAACTAAATAAGAGAAACTTAGAACTAATACATAAATACAGGGTACATTTAATTTATATTTGTTGTTCTATAATTTCCTTGGCAGTCAGCTAAAAATAACAAAACATAGACACGTTTCATACTGCATCAATATTTCATAATGCATTAAGAAAACTCCGAGAAACGACTCACAATACCAAATGTTTATTAATAGATGAAGGAAATTGAATTCGTTGAAGAAAACTGCAAGAAAATAGTTATTGTGAAGCACAGGATACTAGGAAGAACATTTGTTGACACGACTATATTACTATTTTTTCTGAAATTTTTTTTTTTTTTGGAAAAGCTCCTTTTGGCGAGGCAAGCATCTTATGAAGCATCATCTTAGTCCGTCAGTCAGACTATCAAAAAATATTTGACATGTATTTTTTCTTTTGCTACGTAAACCAAATTTGACGAAGATACGACGCTTTTAAAATTCTCAATACGTCACGTCGTGCTATCATTTTTAGTGCGTTGTGACGTCACGAGCCCCCACTCCCGAGTTTTGATGCGTTTTATCTTTGTCAATATTCATTGATTCACAAAAACAAAAAATACGTGTCTATTATTTTCCAATACTATAACTGACAGACTAAATGAATTTGCAATTTATTGATGGTGGAAACTAGCCTCGTGTCATCCCATCATAATTTGACTTTTTCTTGTTATTTTTAAGTATTTTATTTAATATTTTTTGTCATTCTTTATTTAAAATATGTTTTTTTTTTTAAACTGCAAAAATTAGATTTACAAAAAATGAAGGAGTACAACAGCTCCACCTAACCCTTCGAGACAAGCGTGATGTTACGCGTAAAAAATGCGTGTGTTACCAAAGCAAATAGTTAAGTTATAGTCCATACAAATTCCTTATCAGTATTATTTACCATTTCAAATATGGAACTGATCGCCGCCGCACGACTCCAGCTAGTGAGCAGCGCGCTGTTGCTATTCAAATTTCGAACTAATCGCCGCGCGGCGCCAGTCAGTAGGCAGCGCTAGTGCGCTGTTAAGATGGCGGGAAAGCAACAGTGTGCATTCACAGATTAAGTTTATTTAAATTAAAAAATAATACAGTTTATTCGGTAATTTAAAAACTTGGCTGCGTGCTCTAGCGTCTTTGCCAACATTTTCACGCAGCCACGGCAGAAAATAATCCTCGCGCCATTTTTCTCAAATTTTCTTTTCTTTGTACTTGTATTGTGAATGTTTTTTTTTCTGTTGCCTCGCAAATGTGTTAAAAAACGTCGTACGATATACGTGCGTATTGGTTATAACATGCTTGGCTCAATTACGCCCTCGCCTTCGGCTCGGGCTGAAATTTCGCCTCGCATGTTATAACCATCTTAACGCACTAATATCGTAATGTACTATTTCATTCTTGCACCGTAACCGAATCCACATGAGCAGGTTTAACAATTTTATAAACGCAGATCGCTCGTTAAAGTGGTAGATGCGTAATAAAGTCAATTTATGAAGAATACACTGAGTTTTATATCCAAGTATTTTATAGCGGTCTGCGGCGAATCTATTTATACACAGATTATTATAATAAGCACAACCCTTCGTTCTTGTGCTTTAAAATAAAAAGGGCTTGACGCTGAAAGAGCTTCAAATATTTAAGCACAGGTGCTGGTAGGCTATGAATAGGCTTATGTACCTTCCCAGGGTGCCATTACTAGCCCTTTAAACCTTCTGAATTAATAAATAAAGGCTTAAAATTTTCCTACCAATTTATTATAAATGTACCATATTAATGTTACGAGCTGGGTACGGGATAAATTAATTACTACCGATTAAACACTTGGATAACTTTAATTAATCACAAAGCACTTAAAACACAATCACTTATACAGTACTGATCACTATTCACTTAGATATCGCACTTCTAGTTCACTTCGATTCGCTTGGTACTGTAGCTAAAATAAGACTGCCGCTCCTGCAAACAGGTCCGCTATTTATACGGTTACCAACCCATCTAGAAAGATCCATGAATTTCTCGTTTTATTCTAGACAATGCCATAGTGTAGCTCATTGTCCTCGAAGATCAACAAAGAAGTAGGTACTTTATGCGTTCAGCGTACGGTCGAAATTACAATGACCATTCCTATACCTACATCTTCGAGACTCGTCCTACGTACCTACCTACTACTATCTACCTACCTACTTGTAATTGTAGGTACGAGTACGACGTCACAATATATATTATTGTGCCATCATACAATATGTTAAAAAAACATTGGCCGATCCCTGAGGGTATTATTTGGTATCGATATTAGATTTTGGATAACAAGTAAAAAAAAACAACCCGCTGAAAATTAAATAAAATATATTCATCATCATTCATCATCATCATTTCAGCCGAAAGACGTCCACTGCTGGACATAGGCCTCCCCAAGGGGGGGTTTTGCCATAATCGCCACGCTTGGCAGGCGGATTGGCGATCGCAGTGCGGTTGTTACAAAAGCACAGAGAACGCTGCTGCCCATTCTCTGGTAATCCCTTAAATAAAATATATTAAAATGAGGAAACTCAGCGGGAGGTGAAACTCCGGTTGCTACTCGAAATACTCGGACAGTGACGTCATAAACAAGCAATTGACGATCGAAAATACTAATGTTGAGCTGTCACGTTTTAAAATTTAGTTAGATTTTAGGGAAATGGTGGTAATTTGGGCAAACCTTTTGGACAAAAATCACGTATTTTAAAATTCATTAATATGTTAACTTTCAGGAATATTTTGTGTTTCGTATTTTATTTGTTATTTGGTAATATCATCTATATACATATAATAAAACAGTAGAAAAACTGTGTCTGTACATTAAATATATTAAAAAAAAAAAATTGGGGGGGGTTTAGAAACAGGAAAAAAACACGAATCAAAAAAAAAAATTCTTACATATAATAAAACAGTAGAAAAACTGTGTCTGTACATTGAATATATTAAAAAAAAAATTGAGGGGGGTTTAGAAACAGGAAAACACGAATCAAAAAAAAATCTGTCTGTTTGTCTGTTTGTTTGTACACGCTAATCTTTGGAACTACTGGACGGATTTGAATGATTTTTATTTTGTTGTATAGGTATTAAGTCTGGGCAAGATATAGGCTATAATTTATCTTGGAAACTTGAACACCTGATGCAGAACCACAACAGACCAGCTGAACTATAAGAGATACAAAAATGGTACCATAGCAAAAATTGTTCCACGTGATGAGCATTTTCTGTTGAAGATCTGGAACACCTGAAGCGGAACTCCAAGAGCCCAGCTACACTATAACATATATATAGGAATGAAGTTTTAGCAAAAGTTGTTCAATCTGATGAGCACTCTCTGTTGACTTATAAAAATCGAAGATCTGGAACACCTGTTGTGGAACTCCAAGAGCCCAGCTACACCATAACACATAGGAATGACGTCTCAGCAAGTGTTGTTTGGTCTGATGGGCATTTTCTGTTGACTTACAAAAATGAAAGATCTGGAACGTCTCGAATCGTCTCGCGCATTTCGTTGTATTCCCGTCCCCGGGCTCTTAAAATTCCACATCAGACGTTTTGAGGTCTTCGATTTTGACGACCCCGTTGTCGCTGGCATAAGCAACAGGATCCGCGTACGAAGTCGCGGGCAGAAGCTAGTTGGAAAATAAGATTTTCAGATTCAAAAAAGATTTTCCCTTTCGGATTGTTTTTTAACATGATGTATATCAGAGACCTAAAACTGATTACGATCACCATGCTGATCATCTAAACCGCGTTCAAGAGCTTTACGGAATATTGTCACTAACAGCTCTTGAACGCAGTTTACAAGTGCGGATTGCCTTCAGTTTCAATGGTGATATTCGCCCTTAGAATCATTTCCAAACAACTAACGGCATTCGCGATTCAAAAAGAAAACAATATCTACACAAATAATCATTTCGCATTTTATAAAATACCAGCGATCAGTGCAGTGACCAATAAAGAGCTTTCGACCAAAACACATAAAGTGGACGACGAGCAAATAAATCTAAAGACCACAATCTATTTTACCAGCGACCACACAGCATGTAACCCAGAACACATTCCGTTTTTAATTTACCCTTTAAAATAATTAAAACCTTGTAATTAAAACGTGAAAGGCCATGAAATCGTATAAAAACGTATTTTTGTTTCGAATCATTTAACTTGGAGTGCTGTGCTGTGAAATAAAAGGATGTCCGAGTGGGATTTAATTAAATAGTTTAATTACATTTTAGAGTGGCCACCTAGCCGGAATCGCATCTCGACTGGATTCTGTCCAAGATATTAGATGTAGCGAATTGTTGTTTAGCTAGATGAGGATTTTAGCCGTGTGGTATCCGGCAGAGTAGAATAATAGAACCAACCCATTACACCCACGGGTGTCGTATAAGGCGACTAATGTCTGAGGCAGAACACCTTGAGAGAATGGGCAGCAGCGTTTTCTGTTAGTCTTTCATCACTGCGATCTCCAATCCGCCTACCAAGCGTGGAGATTACGGCAAATTCCTCCCATCAAAGGAGAGGATTATGTCCAGCAGTGGACGTTATGGGCTGTTGTAGTAGTGTAGTAGATGAGGATTAGGTGGATTATTAAAGCTTTGTTTATATAGTTTGTTCCGACAGTTCTTTCCAGCTTAAATATGATAAGAAGTAGAAGTGGTGAAGCCGTGAAGGGTGGCCGATAGGAGAAGTTGTCTTATGTAACTTTTACATTTAAAAATATTGACAGCCTTATTTGAATGAAATTATTACTTTCGATTTTGTACAGATCGGAACTTGCTGCAGGTTCTTGTACATGTCTAGACTGCTCCAGACATCCAGAAGTCTAAGGTAATCATACCTAAGCTGATGATGTTGATTATCAATCATGAAAATTTATCCAGCTAATCATAGCTTGCCAGTGCTCATAGCTTGCACAGTCAGGACAATCGCCACGCCGCCGGCGCCGCCGCTAGATGGCTTTATAGATAACTAGCGGACGTCCCGGGGTTCACCCGCGTAGTTCCCGTTCCCGTGGGAGTACGGGGATAAAATATAGCCTATGTTACTCAGGGTTAGGGTTACCATCTGACCGGATAAATCCGGTCTTGACCGGATTTTTAATGCCAATACCGGACTTCGCCCGGATTTTGTGCCAGACCGGATTTTTCGACTCATGCGCCGGTCGAAAGAAAGAAACAGACTATCAGTTGCGTCCATTACACCCATCGTACTTACGAAGTATAATTGGAAAGAATAAAGTTGTGAGCAAAATTTCAATAAAATGTTGGCGGTCAAAACTAAATTTTAAAAGCTATTTCTAGTAATACAATATAATTAACACTTTTACGTTTCACTTTTGATAACTGAACATGATTTTTTTCTTACTTTGAATAAAAAATTCAGTTTTTTGTTTGATCGTAATAGACCGGACTTTTTTGTCGAAAATCAGGATTTTTCATCTTCCAAGACCGGATTTCCGATTTTAGGCCCTGGTAACCCTACTCAGGGTGAATGTAGCTTTCCAATGGTAAAAGAATTTTTGAAATCGGTTCATTACTTCTGGAGATTACCCCCTACATACAAACTTACAAACAAATGCAACAACAAACAACAACAACAACAAACAACAAACAACAAACAACAAACAACTCTTTATAATATTAGTATAGATTAACCAAAAAAAAAATTACCTTCCTCACGATTGCGCGATCCCAGCATTACGGTTTTAATTTTTAAACCAAGTTTTGTCCTTACGGGATGCTAATTAACTTATGCTAATTGCGTTTTGATAATTTAACAGTCGTGTCTGTTAAATTATTCTCTGTAATTCGAAACCGCTGGGAGTTTTCATAATTGAATTTGAGAAACAACCGTTTTTCGTGGTGTAAGGTGTTGTTCGTTCAACGTAAGGGGAAACGTGTTAAGAATTTAAGAAGGTCTTCGTACTTCTGCCTTTATACTTTGTTTGTTTATTTTTATTCTTTGTTACCCAGTAACTGGTTTAAGAAGACCAGTTGCATCCTGTTAGACTAGAAGCCAGCCCCGCCATAAATGTTGATAATGCACCTCAAGTTAGGGCAGAACAGAATTTCTTATGACATTTTCTGTATTGTCTATACGCGATTATTAAGACCACATCAAGGCCTATGATAACAAACAATATGATCATAAGAACATTGTTCACATAGGTAGTGGTCGTGGTTATCTGCCAAATTAGCTCCATTGCTCCCTGCTGCATTTTGTGCAATGATGACATCTTCCGTTTTTGAGTATGATTTGCCCATAATAACCACTGGCTGCTGTACTGTGGTTGTTGTTATACGAGGAGCGCAGTCACCAAATTTTAGCGCAGTCACCAAATTTTCCACTTACACACCGTTGCTGGCAGAGTCAATTATCACCTAATAAAAACCACATATTTATTCCCACATAACAGTCTCAGTAATATTCCACGCACGTATTGCTGACTTATCGCAATTCGATGCCTTGACGCGGCGCATCGCCCGCGCCTGACAGGGTCGCCATGAGGTGAGGGGATCGGCAAATGATACAAGTTGCTTGGTTGACGTCCCGTTTATTACTGAATTGTACCGTTAATAAGATTATACTTATATCTACTACTTCATCTGCCTAGATGAGAAGTTGGCTGATGTAGTAAGGCTTTGACCAATTGGAGGCTAAAGTTGGCCAAAGAATCCAGAAGCACGTTGGCTTGGCAATATTGTTAAAGTCATGGAAAACGTCTGAAAATACGCTGGATTGCGTTCATGAAGTCCGTGGCAAGCCCTCACTATATTTTGACACGATGTAATATTACCTGAGCTCAGTATCATCACGCTGGCGTTTCGTTATCAGCAGTCTGAGCAGTGACAGTAATCTTATAATTAATTAAATCCCCCGTCGCTGCGCCTCATGAATAGTAATAAGCTCGCTTTGGACAGGATGGGGTGTGATTGGTAGCGAAGATGGTGTCCACAAAGTTCTGACGATATTTTTGTCAGATTTTGCCTTTAGATTTCCGCTAGATGAAAGTGAAAGTTTAGCCGATGAACAAAGCTTTAGAAAAAACTATTAACAAGCTCTTTTGCGTTGCCTTAGAATCTAGACAAATTGCATTTCAGTAAATTGATCAGAGAAACAGCCTGGAAAGCAGCTTTTTGGTTTTTCATCAGCAAAATGTTAAAAAAGACAATTGTACGTCCTTCTCTCAGTTTATTGAAGTCGATTTTCCATTTTTCTTAAACGTTTGTTTTTTTTATTATCATTAATGCTTTCATTGTGACCACAGCCTCAATTCTTACACGACACACGCCGACACACCTAATTATGTGTACGGAACAGCTAATGATAATTAATGTTAACATCTGCTTACTACAGCATAGTCCAAGAGGTAGTGCTGAAAAACTACCATGTTCTTGGTCTTGGTTTTTAATTAGTGCACGCACACGATGCGTTGCGGCGAAGGAGCTGCACAACGGACTTGCAATCCGTGAGACGAGGCAGGGAGGGGTGTACGCGTTGCGACGCGCGCTATGTTGTACGACGAACGTTTTTTCTGATCCATTTTTTATTAACAGTTTTTGTCACTCTTCATCTTCATAACTAGAAGGTCATTAGGTCATCATCATCATCATCATCATCAGCCCATTAATGTTCCCACTGCTGGGACACAGGCCCCCTCTCTATGAGAGGGAATGGGCTATAATCCACCACGCGGGCCCCGTGCGGATTGGTAGATATCACATGTCTTCGAATGTTTGGTTCTAGGACATGCCGGTTTCTCACGGTGTTTTCCTTCGCCGATGTTTTCCTATAGGTATAGTGCAGAAATGCCGGAAAGATCAAGTTCCTCTCGGCATCGAAAGGGAGGGTCTTTTTACTGCCATTATTTTGGTCTAATTTGAAAAAATCTTTCATCACAACTTAGTTCAACCAAATCAAACTAACTATTCTTATTCATTTTTGCCACCAGCTCACGATCTTAATAGTTAACAATTTGGGCAGCTAAATGTTTTTTTTTTGCTTACGAATAAAAAATACAGACAGGTTATACTTTACTTACGCTTACATCAGAATCTTTTCTGTGATAGTCATGCAAAAGCTTTCTCAACAATAAATTTATGTAGGCGATCTGTGTCTAGTAGAAACTACATCCAAGTAATAAAACTAGGTTTATCTATGTAATAGTTATGATAACCCAAAAAATGTTCTGATGTTCGTCTGTTAATCATGGTAAGAGCTTGTCCTATTTCCATGTTAGCTCGGGCTCACACGGTCCTATACACTTGGATTTGGGCTAGTGTCTGAAATGTCAGATTCTATAGTACATGTTGACACAAGTGGGCAAATTTCTCCATTACAGCCGAGGCGCAATTCACACCCGAGGCGAGGTTTTTATGGAGCCCATAACTACATTGACCGTCCACGTGTATCGAACGATTTTTTTTTACTTACTACATTTGCGAAGAAATAAAATAACAGAACGAAAAGTGTTTTTGTAGGTAGTTATTTATTAGGAACCTATTCTTTAATTTGCTTTTTTACCGCGCTTTGCCTTCGCAGCTTGAATGAGATTAAAAAAACAAACTATAGGAATTGAACCACGTTGGAATTAGTTTAATAAAATTATCTACGGAAATAAAACACTAGAAAAATAAATGAAGAAAAAACCACTAGTATGAAATACACTGCATTATGAACCTAATGCGTAAAACCTCTAAAGTAAGATTTAAATTGTTATTAGATTAAAAAAAAAATACTAGATAATAAAATATTCATTTATTTATATACATTAATGGTAGTGCGATAGGTGCTAGTTTTTGAGGCAGAGTGTATTGATAATAATATTGGCATAAAAAGGTAACATTGCATCAACGCGTTTTAAACAGGAACAGGATTATAATGCCAAAAGCGAGACAAAACCATTTATTTCAATTAGCCTATTTCAAAAACCATCTTTGAATGTCAAACTTTACAAAAAAAAATAGAACAAATTGAATCTCGTTGACATGATGAAGAGAGTCGTCCATTTAACTTAATAACCTCGGGAAAATTGGCACACAAGGAAGCTATTTGGGGTCAGAGCCCATTGGTCCCCTAAGATTCGCACCCTGTGCCCACTCGTCCCCTGGAACTTTTGAGGTGCCCATTCGTCCCCTGAAGAATATTTATTTTTATTCATTCTTCTAATATAAGTACATGTATATGTGTATACTGCAGCTTGGTAGTCCTGGTACAGTCGCGCAGAAAAGGTTAAAACAAAAAATATAGTACTTCGGTAGATTTCATGTTTATTTCAAATAAGATTAAGTTTAATAAAATGCCTCTAGGCTCTAGGCATTAAGTCAGTCTTCAAAATTATTAATCAACTTTTGATTTCTTGTACATTTGTAAATATTTAGCATATATATGATAACTATAATATCTTTATGCAGTAAAATAAAACTGTGTAACTATTTAAATAAAATCCCAGTAATAACTGAATTTTAGATTAATTTACATCCAGTGTACAAACAAATAACTAAATATCAATACCAATATAACAAAAATAACAATTAATTGTTAGTACTTTGTACAGTCAAAGAGATCTACAAAATATTGCAATATCACAATAACTTTGTATAAAAGTAATATAAAAAGTAAAATCAGTCTTTATCAACTATGTAAAACCAACATTTTTTACTAACTACAAATACACATGCAAAATCACAATGTCCTAGAAACTAACAAAATACAACTCTTTAACAAAAATCAGCCTTGATTGACCATCATATAAATCAACATTAAATATAAAATATGCAAAAAAATAGTCACAACACATATATAGTCAGTCAGAACACATATACACACACACAGTAACAGTTAACAGTAAATAATCACTTCTTATTTTTTTGTATATTTACCAACTACATACATGCAAAATCATAATAACTTAAATCTAAAAAATTATAACAGTAAAAAAAATACTAAAATCACAGTAATTATTGAAGACTAGATAAATCAACATATTTTTTTTTTGTATATTAACCAACTACATGCAAAATCGTAATAACTTACATCTAATAAATTATAACTAGAAGTACCTACATAAAAATTGGCTATAATCACCGTATTTTTTGTATATTTACCAACTACATGCAAAATCATAATAAGTTAAATCTAACAAACTATAACTACAATAACAAAAAATTACTAAAATCACAATAATTATTGAAGATTAAACAAATCAAAATTATTTCAGTATAAAACTAATCTTATTACGAAAACAGAATTAATGTTAGAACGTTCATTATTTTTGTACATTAAAAGGGTGACAACGACTCCACATTGAGCTAAAACGAAACACTTAGAATACAAGAACATAATAACATCCACTAATATGATAAAAATATAATTACGGAAAAAAAATGCTATACATATTTAGGAGTAAATAATTTAGTTTTGAGTTTTTAGTCAAAATATGACACCTAGTATTCCACCATAAAGTGAATTACCATCAATAATAATACTAATCATATTCCAGGATTCAAATGAGATAATTCGATTCAATTATGTTAAAAATATTATTATTATAATATTAACAGTATTGTTTATTTCGTTAGGCGAACTTCATTTAATAAAAGACCAAAGACACATTGAACAGTCTCGTATTCGCAGTCACTTTCAAGAACCAATATGTCACCGAGGCAGCCATAACATACAAACAAAACACCTTATCTATTTTGTAACCCGTTTTTTTAACAAGCCATTCGTGAGACGAGAGACAATATTACATCGTAAGCCTATCGTCAGGTTATATTATTATCATGACGGATTATCATTGATCATAGCTCTTTTTTCAATGATCTGTTATGATTTATTAAATTAATTCCGTTAATAAACTGTTCACAAGTGTACTATGTTAACCGTTTCTTATGTAAAATATAGCTAATTTTATCTCAGGGGACCAATAGGCACCTGAATAGGTGCCGAATCTTTAACTTATATTGTATATATATTAGAGGGGACGAATGGGTACCTTAAAAATAATATTTTTTGTTAAAATATTAATTGGTCCCCTACCAGGAGACCAATGGGCACCTATATAGGGGCCGAATCCACAACTTTTATGCTGGGGGACGAATTTTAGGGGACGAATGGGCTCTGACCCGCTATTTGGTACCTACTATCCTATTCCACAAAGCCCTGAAAAATACATTACCTACGTAGATGCACGAAATCCTAAAATACCAGGGAAATATCAAATGGTGCAGCTTATCGCAAATGTATTCCGAATTCAAAAGTTTGCATCTACGTGCCTCGTATATTTATGGGTTACAATTGAAATCGTTTGAGCAAAACTGTTCAGAACTTACTTTGACTGAAGTTTTATTTGTGTGGTATTCTGAATACTTAATAGTTTTCTTTATGGATAACTAGGCAAGCCGTGATCTGTAAAAATAACCCAGCTTTTGCTTGCGACAGAGGATTTATGTTATTTTAAGTCTTGTGTTTTCCTACTCTCATAAGACCAGTATTTTCTTGACATAGCCTGCATAGAAAGCCGATTCAGGTACATATGAATCAAGAGTAATCATCAGTGGTATTCTGAATTCAATCTAACAGATACATAATACACCTATTTGACATCAAAACCAAAAGAGGACAAGTCGATCAAAGTTGCTCTCCCTCAGGAATAATACAATGTTTGTTCCTTTTAAGGAAAATCCTGGCGACGACCGCTTAAAATTCACCCCGTATATTCGCATTAAATCATAGTTACGGCACTATCCTCGTGTCGCGAATATTAATCTATTTAACTTAACCCGGGGTAGGTACCTATTACACATTAGTTATAGTTAATCACAAAACCGTCATTTATATTACTCGTTAGCTCGTTGTGATTTATCACTGGATTTGTTTCGTAAAAACATGGAAAAGAACACCTATCGGCGTCAATAAAGAATAAGTAGAGTGTGATAACTAATTTTGAAAAGTGAAATATCGAAGATCTCATCCCCGTACGTTCACGAATACGAAACACTTAACAACGAATGCACGCTACCTCGAAAAACCATACGCCCACCGCAGCTATGAGATCTCGAATAACTAAATCTCTAATTTCACCTATTCTAAAAACTTAACGACGAATGCACACTACCACGAATAATTGAACACCGTAGCCATGCGATCTTCAATATGTAAACCTCGAAAAGTCATCGTAAAAAGTCTTTATTCATAAAAACAATCAATCAAATCAAACATTAACAATCAACCAAAACAAACATTAATTTAGAAAAAAACATAAATTTCACATTTTGTTCATTTTATGTTGATTGTTAAATGAACAAAGACTTTAGACCTTACTTTTAATTTTAATTAAAATCAGCAAACTATTTGTAAATTCTTTTGTACAATCAACATCAGACAGCGAAAAATCCAGACTGAAATCCAGCTGTACCTAGGTACTATCACTTTGTATCTAGAATCTAGACGGTACCCGCTGTGAGCCGTCAAATATAATTTTATTTTCTTTGTGTAGTCCAAGAGCAGACATTCGCTTATTGTTATTATCCATCATAAGAATAAAGGATTTTACACACTTGTTCGCTCACAACTCGCACTTGACCAAAAAAATTACTATACGAAAATATTGTTTCAATTTGGCACACGCCTCCTCTCTGGTCTCTAAGAATGTTGTTATCTTTAGATGGGGATGTCCCCAAGCTGCCCCATTAAAAAAAACATAAACCCGCACTAGACCCTCGTGGAGGATTATGACCCTCTGTCTCTCACAGGGAGGAGACCTGTGTTTCAGCAGGGTGTGAACGTTATAATCCGATTATGCTAAATAAACTAACACAAGTCAAATTCAGCGAAGGTATAAGCCAGATTCCGAACGGTGTCTGACGATCGGCATGAGCCGTATGAAAGCACAATATAGATAATTATGTATAGGTAGTTAGTGCCAGTTAAGATGAGAATAGCGGTCATTGCCCTTTCCCTATTATACTTTCGTACGAACCAAAACAAATAAACCATATATCGTTTTTCATTACAAAAAATGTTAAAGATCACGATACATGACGATTCAAGACTTGAACAGGCTTATTTTTTAATGCACTGTTTAAGGGCCTACCCCATGGCACACTAGCGCCACTTTAGTAAAAAAATCAGAACTCGTTAAATACACAATTAATATAAAATCTGATAGACAAAATCAATCTTTTGGTCTTGTAAATTATTTACGTCTGCCTATCTCAGGGAAACATAGCTCGCTGTCGTTACAGATACAAAATGGAAAAAAACGGCCGTTTTTAGCAATTTTTCTAACTGTAACTACAGTGTAGTATATTTTAATGAATTAAATAGACGTCAATAATCTAGAACTCTAAAGCATTGATTTTGTCTATCAGATTTTATATTAATTGTGTAAAAAAATCAGAACTCGTTAATTCTGATTAAGCCCCTTAAGACTTTCACTTTTAGTGTTAGTGTGTTTTATTTTTGGTTTTCAAAGTTAAGAAGTTTAATAAATGTGGGTCAATGACCGCTATTCTCATCTTAACTGGCTCCAACTTTATGTATTAATTGCTTTGATAGAGTAATGGCTAGGCCATAGAAACCAGGCCGTCCTAAAGCTCATTGGGTCGACAACATCCTTAAAGTCGTGGGAAACACCTCGATAAGGGACGCATAAAACCGGGAACAGTGGCAGAAAATAGGGGAGACCTATATCCAGCAGTGGGTGATTCAGGGCTGATATGATGGTGACGATGAATTTCTTCGACTAGCTTCGTTGTTCAAACAAATACCTATCTACTGCTGAATCGAATAACTGAACTAGTGAGTAACAGGCTTTACATTTACAGTCTTTGTTTGAAAAGCCTTTTCAGTCCGAATTGCAGGCTATAACGAATTTTGATATAGGTACTTGATTTGTTTTGTAAAAATGACAGGGCTATGACAGAAATGTTGCTGCAACGATTATTATATTCTGTTTGCGGTTTTCTGCTGCTTTAAGATGAAAGAAATTCTTGATATTATATCCTTGAAATACGATGTGATGAGTTTTAGTGTATTCTGGCAACCCATTTCTTTGTTTGATGCTTGTACCTTCTAAGCCAGGTAGGCTTCTGTTTAGGGCAACAAAACAATTATTTCTGAATCTTCTTCATTATTCATTTCGTTTTTTTTTTAAAGCGTTATCACAACAAAATACTAGTTCGACCCATGCAACAATTTTTTGACATCCCCCTTGTATTAGGTTATTAGGTGAAATAAAATATTTTGAATTTTTCTTAAAATCATTCATTTTCTTTTTTTTCTTTAAATTATTTTCTTTCACACTCAATACGTTTATTGCATTCAACAATGTGAACTTAGGTGGTAGGTACATAAAGACATACATTCGTTTTGGAGCATTGTGGGCCCTGTCGGGCATAACAACATAAAAATTAGGAGGAGGGCTATTAGAGATATTTGTTAACAATTTTAATATTAATCTACTCTTTCGTTTTGTGTAGGTAGGTAGGTACGTTTTGTGTAGGTATCAGACATCCATGCAATTGTCTTCTTGAATTTGAAGACTTTGGTGCCCAGAACTGGTCCTCAGTGAATAGTGCCGGTTCAATTAGCCGTGCGGCCACAAGTTAGCAGCCTCTGCTCAGCGGCAGATCACACGGAATTCATTAGAGGAATCGTCGCCCACCGGTATTTGCATTTGTGCAGAGACTGCACATTTGTTGCAGAAGAGTTTTTTTGCATCATTGAAAACTTGTAGCTACTTATAACTTTACTACCTTTTTGCCGCTGTTTCGCCCGTGTTTCGGTTAGGAATTTTGTTATAGATACCTCGGAAAAAAGTATCATATTGTTGAACAAAGGTTATGGTCTAAATGTGTACCAAATGTGTGAAATGTTAAAGGAAGAGTTACTTTCGCATTTATAACATCTAATTAGTTTGGATTATGTAAATTAAAGTAGTCAAAGGTAAGGGTTCCTGCGCCATCCTGTTTTGTAGCCTAATTAATGCTTACTTACAATAAATATTGTTTCTATCAACATGTAGTACTAACAATGCTCCCAATTCACCACCCACAAGCCCACAACGCCCCGATCACCGTAGAGAGCCAGAAGCCAGTCGCACGATTATTTGGGAATTTGCGCCAATTGCATAATTGCCACTCTGCATGTTTAGCCAAGTTACAAGCTTTTTGGAGCCAAACTTAGCTGGAACGTTTCAGTTGGACGGACGTGACTACTCTATAATTTATGCTGCTGCGTTTTAGAGCTGAATTAGAAGGAAATTGAATGTAGGTATTTATGCATGTGAAGGTAGGTAAATTGGTGCTGATTCTGCCCAACAACTTAACTACGTATAGGTAACACTCTCTTTAGAAACGTTAAAAACCCAATTATCGCAGATTAAAGTTATGCCAACACCTAAAAGGCGAAAAGTGTATGAAAATCTGAATCAGCATAGCTATTCACAACCCTTCGATTCGATTTTCGATTCGGAAAGTCGCATGGTCTATCTCGCTCGATTTCGTAATGTCAAAAAAAGATAGACATACGACTTACCGAATAGAAAATCGAATTGAAGCGTTGTGAATAAGGGGCCTGGTCTGGCACAGTAGTATTATGAGACAGTATTCCGACTTCATAGAAACGGACGAAACGCGAGCTATACCTACGCGCCTCGATCTAAGGGTGCACTTGGGGCGCAGACAGTCACGGCTGTACCGCAGTGCTCCGCTAGGAGTATTAGTGTTCTGTGCCGCAGTGTCGAACGGACTCAACGGACGGTGTGTTGTTTTTTTAACAATAACCGCGCGATTTTTTCTCTAAAAATCAGTTAATATGACGAGTAGGAAATATTGTGCTGTTTTTGGTTGTATGAATTCGTCAATAACGCATCCAGACATAAGTTTTTTTAAATTACCTGGAAACTCTGAAAGGTAAGACTATAAAATAATTTTACTTACTAGTAGGTAGGTACATAATGTGTGTCTTTTTAATGGATAAGTAAGTATTTCCTTTTATCTCACGAAAAAAAAGGTGTTTGGATTAATAAATAAAGCGAATAGAGTAACGGAAAGTTATTGAGACGAGTGAAATAGGTAGATGCGGTTCTGAATACGGTAGGTACCTACCTACTTACGCTTGTGTTAAAACTTCGGTGCCTATACTTTAAAATTTAACAATAAAGCATTTCGTACGACTCAGTCGAGGCGCAAATATTTTTCGGTCGCAAATTTATAAGCCCGATTTGTTTTTCGAACAAAAACATGTTTTTTAAATTAAATCTACCAATAAAAAAACAACACGCATTTTATTGAACACTTCCTATTCAATATAGAAAGTATTTAATTTATTTATATAAAAAGGATATTTACAATCCCAAAACTAAATAGAAACAGAAAGTAGGCAAATGTAATTAAAATGCTGGAGACGGGCAGCCCTAACGCATGTTTACGTACCGCGCGGCTGTAGGCATTTATTTCTATCATGCGGCCGAGTTACACTACTGTATCATAATATTACCGTGGGTCTGGTCTGGAAATCGGAGTACCGATTATAGTGTCAACCTTCGGCTGAAGCCGATGAATGGATGGCGGAGCTGGAACGAGGCCGTAGCTTCGGTCGGTCACTAACAGATTGTGATGTTACTCCACGTTAACTAATAAACAGGTATTAAGCACATTTCAAATTCAAATGAATTTTCTGGAGGACCCGGAATACCTAGCAGCAGATGACCAAATCGTCAATAGGTATCCTTTATTCGATTATGACATAGCAAAATGCGCTTTTCTAAAGCGCTTTGAGTTTGATGCTATCCAAATGATCTACATATACCTATTTTAACCCTAGAAAGATAATCATATTGAAATAAACGTTAAAGATAATCATAGGTACGTAAAATTGACTCCTCCTTTTTGAGTAGCTGTTACTAAAAAGGTTTGTACTGATGCAAGTAGTACAGTAAATAATTTTTATCTACAACATTACAATGAAATAAAAATACTTATATTTATTTATTTATATTTATTTATTAATTTAAAAAAAATAGAAAGAAAAAACTTTAAAAAAAATTAACAAAACATAGGAACTTCTCCTTTCTTCTAAAGTTTTAGCATATTATCATTTTAAATCAGTACTTTTTCTTATATTCTAAATTATAAAATATAATATAATGTAACAATAACTAGAAAATACTGCAGAAAAATCAGCCAAAACACTTTAGACACACAACAATGTTATGCTCTCGGCAAATAATACCTTTACATTTTTTGCACATGGCACTTGCCTTTCTTTTTATTTTAGAAGGGCAATATTTGCAGTAGCCACGTTTTTTGGTTACTGGTTACTTCGATTTCACTGTCGGTATCAGGACAGGGTGGCTCCTCATCACTCTCTAAAAGAGCAGACAGGATATGGTCATCATCCAATTCTCTAGTCCCCATTATGTTGTGGCAGTATCTGAATACCTAAAAAATAAAAACAATATCAAACATTAATAAAAACCAAACTGTGGGTGAGGCCGTGAAAATTAGCACCATTTGTTGCGTGTCTAAATTGTACTGGTTCATTTCATTAAAAAAAATAACGTGAAATGTATTTTAACTATTTGTATACGATTACCTATTGAATAATCCTGCCTTCCAAAAATAAACCGTCTGTTTGACTTATTTAGTTTTGTGAAAAAACAAATTTTGGAGGGACAGGCGTGTAAATAGCCGTGTATCTCTGCGGTTTGAGGACTTGTTACAATCTAACACCTGGATTGCGTGCTGATTCAAACTGCCTATATTTATCTGTATAATTTTCAAGTTGGGAGTGGTGGCAGCAGACTGCGTATGGTGGTCTAACTCTAGCGCGTAAAGAAAAGCGGTACCTGGTTCTTCCTCGTTCAGCCCCGAAGGTCTTCACAGGTGGTACCACCTGCCTCTGCCTGGTCTTGCGCGCCGATCACCTACGTTTTCTTGGGCACAAATTACACAGACGCGGTAATATGGGATTATTATTAATTCCCGGTAGATCCCCAATGCTTACGGGATGATACTCAGGATTTTATGGTCTTGCGGGAGATGATATCTTAAGATTTTAAGACACGCGGTGAGACGTGTGCGTTCTGCGCGAGAGCACTATGACATCTAGTTCAACATGGCCACTGGTTCCTCCAAAAAACATGGCGGTCCCACACGCTATATCGATACACGCCTAAAGTCGGGCGCACCCACACGTCATGATACTGCACACCAACCAACTTGAAACCGAGGGGCGGTACTCGCCACACCATACACCCCACCTTGAAAGGTCCAGGGCTTTCAAAGCAGCTAATCTATGCGGCGCGGGTGCGGTTTAAGAAGCGGGGGTGACCTGTAAGTATTAAGTTGTTGGAGAGCATTAAGGGGAATCTAGCAGCAGTCCGAAACACCATCACAATGATATAACGTTCGGGATCACTTATTATCTGACTCCAGAGAATGAAATTGCGGTTTGATTTGACTAAGATGAGTCGAATTAATCTAAATTATAATTATATAATGGCGTGCCATTGAAACGTACACCTACTATAAACTCTAAACTAAATTAAACTACTTATTAATATTACTTTATTGGGTTGGCAAAGGATACAACTTAGTGACAGGACGTTTATATGTACCTGACGCGGTTCTTATTGAAGCGACTCTAATTACACCATCCGATCCCGGGAAGACTTCCTCTATGATACCTAATGGCCAGGACAATGGAGGTACGTTATCTTGACCCAAGAGAACGACAGTACCGATCTCTATAGGGCGATCGGGAGTGCACCACTTCTGGCGAACTTGCAACGTGTGCAAGTACTCAACTCGCCATTTGTTCCAGTAGGATAACACAAGCTGATCCAAAAGCCTTTTGCGGTTTGTTAGGTTTATGTTTTCTTCTGTCAATTCCGAAGAAGGCAAATACGTGAGTGGACTGGACATTAAAAAATGCGCGGGCGTGAGTACCTCTGGATGCGGGTCTGATGAAAGAACACTAAGCGGTCGAGAGTTCAAAAGGCCTTCAATTTGCACCAATACGGTCGAGAGCTCCTCGTAAGTGAGAAGCTGTTTACCTATGACTCTAAACAAGTGAGTTTTAACACTCTTAATGTTCGATTCCCAAATACCTCCGAAGTGCGGAGCTCGCGGCGGTATTCTTTTCCACTCGATGCGTGATTTAAGAAGCTCATTTTTAATATCCGTTTGAACAGTCGAATTTAATAAGAAAGAATAAATATCATCGAGTTGCGCCTTAGCGCCAACGAAATTGGTACCATTGTCCGAGTACATGACAGACACTGGACCGCGGCGGGAAATGAATCTCTTAAATGCGGATAGGAAAGCCTCAGATGTGAGGTCCGACACAAGCTCGATATGCATGGCTTTAGTCACCATGCACACGAACAAACATAAATAAAGTTTCTGCGAACGTTGACCTCTTCGTCGAATAGGTACGTAAGCAAGCGGCCCGGCGAAATCTACACCGGTGTGTACAAAGGCCTTAGCATCACGGACACGGTATCCAGGAAGTTCAGCCATTTTGGGTACTGGATGCTTAGGATTTAGACGGAAACAAGTATTGCATTTCCGACAGCGAGAACGTATGACTGTTCGGCCATCCAATATCCAAAACCGCTGCCTTATGATGGACATCAATAACCCGGGGCCCGTATGACAGTATGTGTTATGATAGTGATCAATAATTAGATCGACTACGCGGTCGCGTTTAGGTAAAAGCGCAGGATGCTTGGCTTCATATGGTAAGTCAGATTTAGACAATCTGCCCCCAATACGTAGGATTCCGAAGCTATCAACGAAGACAGACAAAGAGCGCAACTTCTTAGAAGGAAGTTCGCCTGCTTTAATTAAATTTAAATCATTAGAAAAATGTACACTTTGAACCAACCGAATAATGAAGTTTTCAGCGGTTTTAATGTTTTCGACAGAGCTATGACTATGTAGTCTGCCCGTAAATTTAAGAATGTACAGAAATACACGTAACAATTTATTCCATGAGCAAACACGGTCAGTTAGAGTATCTAAAATACGCGGTTCATTATTGGATGTTTCTACAAGAAAAATCTTTGATTTAAACTCTGGCAATGTTTCACACTGAGTAGGAGAGAATTTTAAAGGCCACTCGCTCATGGGATGATGGAGCCATGTAGGGCCGTTCCACCACAACGAGTGTTCTATTAAATCCGAAGGCAGCATGCCGCGAGACAGACAATCGCTAGGATTTTCTTTCCCTGACACGTGATTGAAACAAGCGGCAGGTATGTTTTCCTGTATTTGAGCAATGCGATTGCTGACAAAGATAGACCATCTATGGGGAGATGAGTGGATCCACGAGAGAGCTATGGTGGAGTCCGAGAAGGCGTAGACACCTGCAATAGGTACACGGGCGGAAAGTTTGTCTTTGACCACGCGAACAAGTTTAGACAGAAGTAAAGCGGCGACAAGTTCTAATCGAGCTAGCGTTGTTATTTTAGCGGGGGAAACTTTGGACTTTGCACATAAAAGCCGGACTGTGATATTGCCTGTAGGGTTGGTAATGTGTAAATAAATACAACAGCCATACCCACTAAAGCTGGCGTCGCAGAAGGCTACGATATTCACTACAGCTTCTCTAAAGACGCCGATGTGGCGAGGAACCTTTAGAGAAGAGAGCGAAGGAAACCGCGCGTAAAAGCCGAAAACCGATTGGTGATGGAGTCCGGAGGAACTTCATCCCAACCTATTTTAGCTAACCAAAGTTCCTTAATTAATATTTTCGCGTACAACACAACGGGTGCTACGAGACCAAGTACGTCGAACAAGCGGGCAACTAGCGATAGAATCGCGCGCTTCGTACATTTATTATCCACGGCGACTGTTGTCAAAGAAAAATAATCATCAGCGGGTTCCCAGGTTAATCCAAGAATTTTGAAATTATGGACATCATTATCCATGCCAGAAAAATTAACTGGTAAGCGGTGAGACTCTGGGAGAATCTCCAATAAAGCGGGTGAATTAGTGGCCCATTTGACTAAGTCAAAAGAACCTACCTTCATTAAGTCAATTAAATCGCGGGATAGACGCTTAGCGATCTGTTCATCAGAAACAGAATTGACATAGTCATCCATGTAAAACTGAGTTTCCACCAATTTAGAAGCCTCAGGAAAGCGGTCGCTATGCTCACACGCCAAGTTACGCAGTGTGCGCATCGCTAAATAAGGACTAGGCTTTAGCCCAAAGGGAACGCGGTTAAAATTAAAGGTGCGAATAGGCTCATTTTTGTTGAAACGATACAAGATTCGTAAATATTTGCGGTGGTGCTCATTTACACCGATACGTAAAAACATCTGTTTTATATCAGCTGTCATCGCGACAGGGAGTGTACGAAAATCAATTAATAACAAGAACAAGTCGGCTTGTAAATTAGGTCCGACATGCAGAATGTCATTGAGTGACAACCCTGAGTGCGTTTTGGCACTAGCGTCCAAAACCACTCGAATGCTGTCTTTGTCCGGTCTAATGACGGCGTGATGCGGTATGTAGTAACCCTCTTCTGTCAATTCAGAGTCGGGTACCTCCGATAAATACCCCTGAGTTATATAATCCGCGATAGTTTTATTATAATTCTCGCGTAGGGTTGGCACTAACGTGAATTTACGCTCGAGCGCAAGTAGCCGCCGGTGAGCGACACCGCGTGAGCTGCCTAACTCGGAAGGGGCGCGCGCGAAAGGCAAGTCGACAAAGTATCTGCCATCTTTAAATACGACTGAAGAATTAAAACTATTTTCACACTCTAATTCGTCTGGACTAATAAAACGTTGAGCTGGAATTTCCTCTAGCTCAAAAAACTTCTGCAAATTTGACTCGAGTTCAATGTCGGCAAGCGCGGTAAACGAAGATGTAATGTGTGTTATAATATCACTATTGTAACAATCAATATCACCCATCAGTACATAACCGAAACTAGTCAATATAGCTGGGGGTGCGCGGGTGCCTGAGTCAACCCTATCTCCTAGGTAAATAAAAGGAAACAGCTGTGCTCCAAGCACAATGTCGATTCCGCCTGGTACATTCCAGGTCGGGTCGGCTAGCGGTAAGTTATTTAAATATGACATGTTATTATTGTCATTTAATCTAATAAATCTAGCGGGAAGTTTATCTGTAATGCAATCAACGACTAACGCTTGTATGTAATATTTAGTGTGAGAATTAATCCGAGATTCTATGTTGAGATGAACAAAGCCGTGTATAGGTTTTGATGTCATACCAACACCCTGTAAAGACGAATTGCGTAATTTAATTATGGGTAAGTTCAAACGTTTACAACAGTCCGCAGTAATTGAATTATTTTGCGATCCGTTATCCAACAAGCATCTGATAATCACCTTATCTCTGCTGTCCCTATAATATGCATATAATTGCGCGGTCGCTAACAAAATAGTTGACTCATTCGGTAAACAAGTCTTTGCCGCAGTTGTGAGTGATACGGAACTACTGGTAGCGGGTACCTGCTGCTCAAGCGATGACTCACCTTTTACTTCGGAGAAATGCAACAGAGAATGGTGTGTCTTTTTACAAATTTTACAAACGCTTCGTGATTTGCATTTAGCTAAAGAATGAGATAAACTTAAACAATTTATACAGCCACGTTTATTTTTAATAAATTCGAAACGAGCTTGCGGTGTACTAATATCTTTAAATCGCGGACAATCAAACAGCCGATGTTCGACGCCGTCACTATCACACAGTGCACATTTACCATTTGAAACCGGTTCGCTGCGCGAAACAAATGACTTTGAACGACTATGAGCTAAACTAGACTTGGCGCGCGGTTCCGTCTGTGAATTATTAGCGTGTGAGCGCTGGAGTACCTTAACATAGTCTTGCATAAATGCTACAAACTCCGTATATGTAGGTAATTTTTCCCCACTCACACGGCTTTCAAACTGTTGAACAGTTTGCGCGTCAACCTTTCTTAAGCCACAGTGTAATAACACAAAATCCAGCAAGTCTGGAATGTCTAACTGCTTCAAGGCAGCGACCGACGCCGAATATCGTTCCACAAATGTATTAAGACTAGCAACATTGCCGGCGCATCCTTTAATGTCCAATATATTATTGAGATAATGAATGCCTAGACTACGCTTATCTTGATACCTTTTAACGAGACTGTTCCACATAACGCTATATGTATCACCTGTGGGAACAATGCCTGCGGTTAGTTTTAAGGCATCATTAGTCAATTTACTGACCAAGTACTGCACACGTTGCGAGTCATTGAGATCAGTATTTAAATGAACATTGCTGCGGAACATTTCATAAAATATGGGCCAATGTTCTGTTTTACCGTCAAATGATGGTAATTCTATGGGTGGTAATTTTATGCGACTACCTCCCTTCGGCTGTGATGTTTCGCTGCTCGCAAGTATAAGATTACGTTTATATTTAATATGTGAATATAAGTCTTCAATAGAATTTAGACTCGAATAATCTGGAGCGGTTTCGTCAATCTCAAACTGCAATTCATTGATCTGTTCAATTATTTCTTCAAATTTGTTGTATTGTTCACTAATTGTTTCTGACTGCGCTAGGAATGATTCATTTGAGCGCGAATCAAAGTTCGAGATGGTTCTAGAAGCATTATACAAGCGATTAACTCGCTCGAAAATCATTTGTTTTTTAGCAGTAAGCTGAGCTAATTTAGCTTCTTGTTTGCGGGTAGCCATTTTGAGGCACTAATGAAGTTATGTACCTAACGTAATGACTTGTACTTATTTGTACTTAATTTTACTGGTGCCTATCCAGGCTCGAAAGGACCATCTAATGGAGGGACAGGCGTGTAAATAGCCGTGTATCTCTGCGGTTTGAGGACTTGTTACAATCTAACACCTGGATTGCGTGCTGATTCAAACTGCCTATATTTATCTGTATAATTTTCAAGTTGGGAGTGGTGGCAGCAGACTGCGTATGGTGGTCTAACTCTAGCGCGTAAAGAAAAGCGGTACCTGGTTCTTCCTCGTTCAGCCCCGAAGGTCTTCACAGGTGGTACCACCTGCCTCTGCCTGGTCTTGCGCGCCGATCACCTACGTTTTCTTGGGCACAAATTACACAGACGCGGTAATATGGGATTATTATTAATTCCCGGTAGATCCCCAATGCTTACGGGATGATACTCAGGATTTTATGGTCTTGCGGGAGATGATATCTTAAGATTTTAAGACACGCGGTGAGACGTGTGCGTTCTGCGCGAGAGCACTATGACATCTAGTTCAACATGGCCACTGGTTCCTCCAAAAAACATGGCGGTCCCACACGCTATATCGATACACGCCTAAAGTCGGGCGCACCCACACGTCATGATACTGCACACCAACCAACTTGAAACCGAGGGGCGGTACTCGCCACACCAAATTTCTTTTTGAAAAAGCAGAATTTTTTTGGCCAAAATATGGCATTTTTTTCGTATACCTCAGTTGCAACCGTCAATTAAACTTTTTTTTATTGATAATATGAAAAAAACTTTTGATACCCTGGTTGAGTGGATAGTCATCTATGCAATGAGAGCCATGATTGTAAAAATTGATATATAAACACGTGTTTTATATACGCAATAGTGATGGTCAATTATTTTCACTATTGTGTTACAATATTTTGTGTTATGCATTTTACTACCCAAAGTTTAAAAACGAAAACCGGGAAAAATTAATTTGAAAAATAGCAACACTATTGCTTGTCAACAAGTTAAAAAAGTATAAATCGCCATGTTAGTTTGTCTATGACTCAACGAGAAAGTGGCTGCATGGTTGGTGACACCCGGAAATAAAATTGATTTTCAACAATAAAGTAAGGTAAATATAGTTTCTTTTTAAAAACTTTATATGTAGTCTTCGTAGAAAAGTGTACTTTATGTTTACTTTATGGTAAAATGGTGGAATTGTTTAACATTTAGAAATTATAACCTAAAAACGCAAGAATTGTGTGACAATTGTGTAACTTTTGTGATACTTCCGTGTTATCCGTGATACAAATGTTGTGTTACGTAACACAATTCAATTGTAAAGGCTTATACATAAAGCAAAAATAGACTTTTTACAACATTTTACTATTAATTAAAAAAAAAAATGGTTATTTACATGCAGAAAACCAAAAGAAAGGATTTTGATTTTAGCAATGTTTGTATAAAAATGTATGTAAGTACTGTGTATGGATGTTCCACCATAGCACCAAAACTAATAACCCGATTTTGACAATTAAGGTTTCAACCGTTAAAATTGTAAGAGTGTCATAGGCTACATCATTTGCAATAATACCAAAAATTACATTTTATAGTATAAAGAGTGTATTTTTATTTTAAATTATGTTTCTAAAATATTAGACTTCCTCATAATGTGCAAGTTAGTTTTAAAGATGTTGATTTTGAATTATTATTGATTGTTACCTTATTGTGCAGTTCAAATTTAAATATATAAAAATGTTCCTAAAATATGTGATGATTGTAAGTTTAAACTTTAAAATTTGATTTTGAAGTAGGTATAATTTTGCCATATACTTGTTGTCACACGAATATAAAAAGATGATTACAGGTAATGTTGTTTTCTTTATTAACTATACCTATAAATAACTCTTGAAATAACTCCTAAAAATTTTATTAGAATAATGCATAATAAACATACCTTGTGAAATTCCCTTAATGAGAATAATATGTTACTATTGTGTTGCTTTTGTGTTACGATAACACAAAAAGGCCGTGTTACATTTGTGTTATTTTGTGCTAATTTTCGCGGCCTTACCGCACTACCGACAGTAAAAATAATTCAAATAAAATTTTTACCAAATATCGTAAAAGTCACGCAAAAGATAATCATACGTAATTTTGACTCCTGTGATTTTTATATCTCAAAATGGCGGGCACTTACCTCAGTGACGCGGTCGCCTCTCGCTAGCTCCCAACGGCGAATGAAATGTCTGAAACGCACGACTCCGGATTCGCGCTAGTTAAAAAGAGACAGCAATATTTCGTTCGCGCGGGAGTCATTTTGACGTAGATTATGTTTCTAGGGTTAAGGAAGATTCTGCAATAGTAGAAAGGTTCCCTACACATCGAAAAACCGGAATTGATAAGACCTCGGAAATTCGAATTGTTTAAAACGTAAACTGTAATCAATGTTTGCCTTACCTATTCTTATTTCAATTCCTTTGATCAATCGAACCGTTTCAGTTTGAACTTATTGATATTTTCAGATAGGTAGGTACCTACCTACTATGTTAATGTCATTTTCTTTGATTATATTTGTTACACAAGCAGTTCCTTCATCTGATTTGACGAAGTGAAAATGACAAATCCCAGTTTATCCATCCCATTAAACCACGTAGTAGGAAATACCTCATTCCCCAAAACATTATCTTTTGCAACCGCAATCTCCCATAATTACTGCAAATAATCACTTTTACGTTCCACTTCGGTAGAACATGAAACTTCCATAAATTCGCGATTTATCCAAACGACCTCTCATTTACTTTAATGTTGACGAACATAACTGAATCCAGGTAAAGTCCGGGGCTTAATTTGAGGACATTCGTCTGATATATTATTTCGGTCTGTGACCTAGGTTCCAGGAAAAACGATTTCGCAGTAAGTATAATGTTTTATTTCACGAAAGCGATTTAAGTATTTAAAGACTAGAAATTGCTGCAGTATATGAATTCTTAGAAAGTAATTATGTAGGTACCTACTTACATGAAATGGATCATGAAAATTATATGTAATTACAAGTTGCGATATAATTTTACTGGAATTAAAATATAGGCCTTTCCAAAGGTGCTTTCACTTTGATGCAAGAAATTGCTGGAGTGTTTTCCTAATAACATACCTAATTATAAAAAAAATTGGTTGCCTGTAAAGTCGGTATACGGGCGAAAGTTTTACGTGACAACGACTTTGAGTGGTAAAATAAACTTTTTATGTCTGTCTCTCTCGCTCTTAGGCGGGCTCTCACTCGCTCTCATTGTGAGCGCATAACGTGAGCGGAGCGTAACGCAGTTTCTTGAAGTGTCACCCGGCAAACCAATTTATAAGACGTTGTCACGTCAAAATCTCATTCGGCAGGTTTTCTGTAGGCACTAACCGTGCCGTAACCTTGCAATTCTCTGATTAAGATAAGTAGGTAGGTATTCATCTACACAGACAGCTTTCAAATGTGTCGTGTACTTATTACCCTAGCTGTTATTACTCCTTTATATTTCCATACGAAATAACATTATTATGATTACCTGCTTACATTCACGGATCCCGTGGGTCCGATCGCGTTTATCCGTTTTACAAACATTGGTGTCGATTCTGTTGTGCACAAACTAAACTTATTTTAGGCTATTGCTATCTTTTACTAAAAGGCAGTGAGAGAAAAGGACGGCTATACCTATGAACTAAGTTAGAGATGTCAAACTAGATCCACATGTTTTCATGAGCACCATTCATTTGTATGGAAATATTAGTTCCAACTAAATTTGACAGCTCTAAATTACGTCCGTCTCTTTCTTGTTTTACTACAGAAAAAAAGATAGCAATAGCCTAAATTAAGTTTAATTTGTGCACAACAGAATCGACACCATTTCCTAAGATCTATTAATTTGTAAGGTAGGTGGTACGTAGACTGTTCTAGCAACAGTAGCAACCGAACAACTGTAATACCTAAAATGTTGATGCAAAACAATAATCGTATTTAAATATTTAACGGTATTTTAGCTCAGAATTCGAAGAGCTTAGGTAAAGATCATTCTACCCACATTAATTAGGTTGCTTTTCTAAGAAAAAAAGGAAGTGTGTCGGTGAACCGAATCAGTATCATTCAACGCATCAGATTGGAGCCCAAACTCCATATCCTTTTATAATTAATGCATCCTCCTTGGGCACGTAGGCAGTTGTGGAAAATGAGGTTTGAAAGTGATTAAGAAAATGTGCTTTTTGAAAGGATGAACCTCATGATTATGTATGATTATGCCATGGTCCCATAACCAGAGCCGTCTTTACCTAGTGTGCAGGGTGTGCATTGCACGCGGGCGCGGGCGCAGCGGTCCTAAGGGGCGCCGAGTGCCGTGAGCTACGGAGCCCCACTCGGCGCGCGCGTTAGCTGGCCGCGGCACTTTCAATGACCAACGTAAAAAGAGCTCCGCTTTGCATACATTTTGTGTAGCATCTTGGAGCTGTTCTTCATTCATTCATTCATTCATTTCAGCCGAAAGACGTCCACTGCTGGACATGGGCCTCCCCCAAAGGGGGGATTTTGCCATAATCGCCACGCTTGGCAGGCGGTTTGGCGATCGCAGTGCGGTTGTTACAAAAGCACAGAGAACGCTGCTGCCCATTCTCTGGTAAGTCCCTTAGTCGCCTCTTACGACACCCACGGGAAGATATGGGATGGTGCTATTCTTTACGTCCGACACCATACAGAACATTAACAGAACTGTTCTTATATTTGTAGAATTACAGCAAAGCAAGGCATGTTAACATGGGTACGTTTTGGCTTGTTACGGTTGTAATGTGTATGTCTATTACATGTTTTTTACTTACATTTTTGGATATTATTAACCTGAAAATTTAAGCATTCGTCCTCCCTAGGTAGCTTCATGGTCATTTCTTGGAGGCTTAGCAACGGCTTTGGCCTTTTTACCTTGTAATTTGTGTTATTTAAGTTTTTATCTTTATTAAATCTTTGTTTACTTTTGTGATGTCAGTTAGTGGCAACCCTAGTTTTATTTTTAATTTATTGCTGGAGCTAGTTGTAGGTTGTATAGGTAAATCACATCGACCTCATTCGATTTTCTTTTTAATAATTTTCTAATTTTAAAATGTAAATATCTGGAGTTGACAGGAGCCTGGTGGTGGAATGAGCAGTCTACGTTCAGAGCTGAGAGCAGAAACACCTCTGAGAAGCTCCATAAAAATATATTTAAAAGGGCAGTTCCCTTATTCTTCTGGTTTAAGTCGGCCTCTCTCCGTGCCGCACCCTCACCAAGAACACCTGGAAACCTTGATGTTTGAGCTACACAAGCCTGATGAAGATTTGATGCTCCTCGGCCCTCCTCCTACGGCCTGAGGATTGACGGTCCTCGGCCGTCCACCACCGTCTGAAGACGGATGCCCTCGGCCCTCCTCCTACGGCCTGAGGATTGACGGTCCTCGGCCGTCCACCACCGTCTGAAGACGGATGCCCTCGGCCCTTCTCTACGGCCTGAGAGTTGATGGTTCCTCGGTCCTCCTCCACAGTCTGAAGACGGACATTCTTCAGTTATTTATTCCATTCTGCGTTTCATCTTTCCGCCAGCTTCACTGGCATTAGTAATTAAGTAGCTCCAGCCTTTAGATTATCTTTGTTAATAAATTCTTATAACTCGTCCCCTTTATTTCTTATAGTGCTCCCCTCCAGACTGAAAGTTAGGTAGGTGAGTGCTCAGAGTGACCTTACAGTTTTGTGGATCCTATCCAGGAAAATGTAACGTTACACGGTAAACACCAGAACACAATGTATAGGTACCTAATTCTAAAGACAGACAACAGCACATCATGGTACCTATCCAAAACCGACAAATTGCTTCTTCTTTAATCTCCAAACAATAGAGTACCTATATTATCCATTGGGGAAATTTGTCAGTTTGTGGTATCTTGATGCGCTGGTACTTTGTACCCATTCCATTTTGACCGCGCGCTTACTAGGGGGCGCCAGGGTAATGTTTGCACACGGGCGCTACATGGGCTAGAGACGGCTGTGCCCATAACATGATACGAGCGAGCACTTTCATCCAGGCGTGTTTGGACAATCGGCAATCGCGGTAAAACTCATAGAGATAGAAACTTCTCAAGTCAATGGTAAAACTGCACACCATTTTGTTTTTACTTCAATAACCCCGTGACTAGAACGCATCATCGTCGTTCGGAAACCTCTTGATGTTATTACTTGTCTACTTCCACATTAGAGGCTTATTTTGTGCTGAAAACCCACAACATAATATCTTTTAGTGTTTCATAGACAAACGAGCTAGTAAGCAAGTCATTGTACTTAGCTATATAGGTACTAGGTATAGGTAATTAATTAAGGACTAGGATGATCATAAGTCTCTGTTCAGTCTTCCACCTGGTGGGGAAAACGATGCAGACTACTACTACCTACACTCTTGTACGGGTCAGCACATATAATGCAGCTGGATTTGTTGAACAACAAAGGAGACCGGAGATTTTTTTCATTTTGACCTAGTTAATTAAGCCCCTCTTTTCAGAATAATTACCTATGGACTCCTACGAAGTACTACCTATGGATCTACTACCTATGGATCCACTTGATGCGTTCGTGGTTTCTACGTGAAGTGGACGGAGCGTCAGTCTACGTAAAAAAGAACATGATGTTGCGTGGGTACGTGGCGTCCACGGGTACGGGTACCCATGCCCATGTGTAGCTTTGATAATGAACGACGTACCTACGTCCCTACGTGAGTAAGTAGTCAAAAGCAAGGCGATCTATAATCAGAAGAACTCTAGAATAACATTTGCCTCTATGGCCTTAAATACAAAATTATTTTTACCTAAATAAAAATGATGACCGCTGGGCAAAAGTCTCCACGCTATGGTTGCCGGAAGACGGACTATGCGCCGACGCGGCCGGCCCAAAGAGGTGGCGGGACGATTTGGACGCGTACCGCGAGGATTGGTTCGATGAGGCACGAGAAAAGACCACATGGAAGGAATTGGGGGAGGCCTTTGCCCAGCAGTGGGACAGCACAGGCTAACAAAAAAAAAACATTTTTTAATGCAAACCAACCAGCATTGACCTACAATTTTCAGCACTTACTATTAAAGCTTCAAGCTGTCAATTTACCTCGACCGCAGAATCACCATAAAGATTGCATCTCGTATACCTACAATGTATAAAGGCATTACTTACCGTAGTCGAACGGAGGCACGTTCTCCCAGTAACACGTGCTTACCCGGTGCATGCACAGACATTTTCTTTTTACACTCACCTTTCATATTTCGCAAGAATTTTGTGCATGGAGAAAACTGCAGATTCGGTGCGAAATTACATGGTTAAAGCTTTGAAATTCGCTTGGCTATTTTTCTCAAATGGATTTTTTTCCCCGTTTTACTTCCAATACCTATATGATTTCCAAGTTTTAATATTTTGATTCCATTTTGTGAGGATGTGCTGTTTCAGATATATATACATAAACGGCTGTATTAATAAGAAACGACAGATTCATTGGTAAGACTGGTAAGACATGACTTGACTGTCTTTTTGACCAGATTGAAAACCTGAATAACTTGGAAACCCCATTGTTGATTATTTCGCAAATATCTCTTACGTCGGAGGCGAAAACATAATGAAATATTTTTACCCGCTGTATAACACCATGGGATTTATAATTTTGATTAAATGAACGTCGTTTAATTGACTCGATAGAGCCGGGTGTGACAAATTGAAACACAAAAATGATCAAATAATAATATTTATTTCTCCATCCTTATCGACAAATTCATTGAAAACATCGCCTGTATGTGGCATTCGACACACAGGTTCAACAAGCGCCTTGTTACAAAGAACTTTTGCACCGTCAAGTAATACATAAATAATCAAATAGAATTCATGACATTTTATAAATAGCACATTATAGAAACCCTCAATTACTTGAAGATAAACAGCATGATAGATGCTTGAAACTTAAATAGATAATAATATGCAAATGTTACATTTATGATTTTAATTAGCGTGAGATTTTCTTTACTTTAATAAATTATTGGGCTAAGCAATCCAGGCAGCCTTTGCCGCCATTGTAAATGAGATGGAACTTTATATCTTTACCGGAAGTAAACGAACGAGGAAGAAAACGTGAGGAAGACTTCCTTTGGCAGCCCTCGTATTACTAATGACAAAGTGACAAAAACATCTCAGCCGACTGAAGATACACTTTGTTTTTACTAATAATTTCTCGCGTTTTGGACTTATTGCAGAGTGGAGGTTGTTTCGTAAAATGACTATACACGCTCGTTTTTAGATCGTTCTGGAACTCGATCATCGAACTCGGAACGATTGGGACTGTTTTTTTTTTTAAATAACTAAAAAAATAACAAATTTATTATAAATTTAACTTTTTTTGTTGTTTAAAAAAAACGAAAAATTTAAATTTCATTTTTGTTATTAAAAAATACAGTCCCAATCGTTCAGAGTTCGATGATCGAATTTATGGCTTTCCAGAACGACCAAAAATTAACAGCGTATTTTGCAGTTTTTGGATGACAATCTTTGTAAACATTAGCAACCAAGGGCTCAATTTGGAGATCCGATATTGGATATAAACTTGGGAGACGGGTCAGCTGGGGAATAAAAACTGATTTGGAAGTCTTTAGAAGTAGGTGCAGTTCCCTTGTTTCTAGTGAGCTTGTTCCTAGCCCAAACAACCAAAAACCTGTACTGACAGCTTGCAGACCAATACCCGACTTTGACAGATAACATTACATATATAACACGCCTGTTATCGTATCGCCGAAGAGTTAAAAACCTGTACTGACAGGTTGCAGACCAATACCCGACTTTGACAGATAACATTACATATATAACACGCCTGTTATCGTATCGCCGAAGAGTTAAAAACCTGTACTGACAGGTTGCAGACCAATACCCGACTTTGACAGATAACATTACATATATAACACGCCTGTTATCGTATCGCCGAAGAGTTAAAAACCTGTACTGACAGGTTGCAGACCAATACCCGACTTTGACAGATAACATCTATAATATAAAAATGAATCACAAAATGTGTTGGTAAGCGCATAACTCAACAACGCCTGGACCAATGTGACCAATTTTTTTTTTTAAATGTTCGTTGGAGTTCAAGGATGGTTTTTACGGCGAGAAAAAGAAAAAAAAAGAAAGGTAGGTAGGTAGTAGGTAGGTAGTAGGTAGGTAGTAGGTAGGTAGTAGGTAGGTAGTAGGTAGGTAGTAGGTAGGTAGTAGGTAGGTAGTAGGTAGGTAGTAGGTAGGTAGTAGGTAGGTAGTAGGTAGGTAGTAGGTAGGTAGTAGGTAGGTAGTAGGTAGGTAGTAGGTAGGTAGTAGGTAGGTAGTAGGTAGGTAGTAGGTAGGTAGTAGGTAGGTAGTAGGTAGGTAGTAGGTAGGTAGTAGGTAGGTAGTAGGTAGGTAGTAGGTAGGTAGTAGGTAGGTAGTAGGTAGGTAGTAGGTAGGTAGTAGGTAGGTAGTAGGTAGGTAGTAGGTAGGTAGTAGGTAGGTAGTAGGTAGGTAGTAGGTAGGTAGTAGGTAGGTAGTAGGTAGGTAGTAGGTAGGTAGTAGGTAGGTAGTAGGTAGGTAGTAGGTAGGTAGTAGGTAGGTAGTAGGTAGGTAGTAGGTAGGTAGTAGGTAGGTAGTAGGTAGGTAGTAGGTAGGTAGTAGGTAGGTAGTAGGTAGGTAGTAGGTAGGTAGTAGGTAGGTAGTAGGTAGGTAGTAGGTAGGTAGTAGGTAGGTAGTAGGTAGGTAGTAGGTAGGTAGTAGGTAGGTAGTAGGTAGGTAGTAGGTAGGTAGTAGGTAGGTAGTAGGTAGGTAGTAGGTAGGTAGTAGGTAGGTAGTAGGTAGGTAGTAGGTAGGTAGTAGGTAGGTAGTAGGTAGGTAGTAGGTAGGTAGTAGGTAGGTAGTAGGTAGCTTATGTGACGCAGACGAAGTTGCGTGGGTCAGCTAGTTACATATATAACACGCCTGTTATCGTATCGCCGAAGAGTTAGGCAGAGGTGTACGTAATGTAACACCCACATTTCACCAGTTGTTTTAGTGCCATGTAATAGGGGGCGAGCCTATCACCATCAACCGAGCACAAGTAGAAACTCCAAACTCGAATAAAGCTTGAATGACGCTAGATCGTGTCGGGTCCGAGTCGAGTGTCGGCCGTATTGTATCGTATTGTCCGTTGCTCGGCCGTCAACTCTCGGTTGCCGCTCGGTACAGTGTGAGTGTGTCCATACAAAGTCACAATCACTACATATTATAAAACAAACGCCGCGTCTGTCTGTCCCTCATCATCATCATCATTCTCTTGCCCTTATCCCAATACATTTGTGGTCGGCGCAGCATGTCTTCTTCTTCCATACTTCTCTATTTTTCGTCACCTCATCAGACACTTCTTTTCTTGCCATATCATTCTTTACACAGTACATCCATCGTTTCTTTGGTCTTCCTCTACTCATATACCCATCCACATTCATACTCAAAACTTTCCTCACGACATTTTCCTCATCCCTCCGCATCACATGCCCATACCACGACAACCGATTACCACACAACTTTTCAGTCACCGGCGCCACTTTCAGACTTCCTCTTATATACTCATTTCTTACTTTATCCATTCGCGTAACACCACACATCCCCCTTAGCATCCTCATCTCCGCGACATGCTAATGCCTTTCATTCATCCCTTTTGTGGCCCAACATTCTGATCCATACAAGACAGCACGTCTAACCATTGTTTTATAAATCTCTCTCTCGTCTGTCTGTCCCTATGTATGCTTAAATCTTTCAAACTACGCAACAGATTTTGATGCGGGTTTTTTTTTTCAAGAGGAAGGTTTTAGTATGTAATTTGAGGGCGGGCGGAGCCGAGGGCATAAGCTAGTATTATTATATGTAAAATTTTGTTGACCGTGCTACGGCCGACACTCGGCTCGGACCCGACACGGTCTATCGCGTCGTCGCGTCGTATCGGTCAATAGCGTGGGTTATCTTTTACACTGTGCCCGACCTGGGAATCGAACCCGGCACCTCATGTTCAACAGTCACGCTTGCAACCATCTCATCTGCCTAGCCTTTTCCCAACTATGTTGGGGTTGGCTTCCAGTTTTACCGGATGCAGCTGAATACCAGTATTTTACATGGAGCGACTGCCTATCTGACCTCCACAACCCAGTTAGTACCGGGTAATACGATACCCCATTGGTAAAACTGGTTGTCAGACTTTTTTGGGCCTCTGACTACCTAACGACTGTCAAAGATCTACAAATGACAGCCGGGACCAACAGCTTCACGTGCTTTCCGAGGCACGGAGGAAACTCGGTATGTAATGGGTGGTCACCCATCCACAGACCAACCTAGGCAAGCACGGCTTAACCTAACGATCGACCCGAGTGGCTGTTATTATTTAGCCACGAGCTCCTCTCACGCTTGCAACCAACTAGCTAAAAATAATAAACGGCTGTCCAAGTCCGGTGTCCGCAGCCAGTCAGTCATCGGTACCGGTTCAACTGAACCTTAAAACGAATTGACTGAAAACCTGTTTGTGTCAACAATCTAAATATTCAACTCTAACGATGTCTCATCAATTTCACATAAAAATCGTGTAAAAATCTCTATTACCTCTAAAATTTGAATACAATTTGTTTACATCATTATTACGTTCGTGTACTGTTTACCTTACGTCTATTTCTATTGGTGGTTGTGTACAAAGTTAATTTTAGGTCGTTCTGGAACCGGAAGCCTTAAACTCGTTCAGAGTTCGATGATCGAGTTTATGGCTTTCGGTTCGAGAACGACCTAAAAATAATGGTGTATAATGGTACTATTTACAAGTTTAATATCATTTTTGGTGTTCTATATTTACTTTTATGTACTTGTTGGAGATAGAAAGTAATTTTAATATTTGTAATTGTAATTTTTACAGCTAATAAGCAAATGCACAAACTCACTTGCTGCAATCATGTTATCAATTAATGTTGTTGTAATTAATGTTGTCAATTATGTAGCCTGAATTTGAACCTACCCTTATTATATCGCCGACGGAAATTAGAAATGCCATGACATTGAACGCGCTGCTATCGTTGTAGCGTTGCGCTCAGGTGGCCTACCATGACATTATAAAGCAGGATTGTTTTAATCTTATTCCAGCGTGGGAAAGAGATGGCGCTAGACGTCCTCTATAGATAGCTCCGTCTCTTACCCACACTGGAATAAGATTAAAACGATCCTGCTTTAAGACGTCATGGTAGCCCACCAGGGCGGTAACTTGAAACATCCCACTTATTTTGTTTCAAATTTTCGCCGTCATTTGCTTTCTAAATCGAACATTATGGGTGGTGATGCGAGATATTTTATAGATTTTAAAAGCCGTGTCCGAGTTAGGACATCATTGTGTTTAAGAATGGACCAAATGCCTCTTATTTCACTTTAAATAACTTCAGATCGATAAATAGAATAAATACACATAGATGTCATGTATTAAAAATTAAACATAATAGATATTTTGAGATTTTATTGATGACGTGTCCACATAAAAGCATTAACTATTTTGAGCACACAACAAGAGCACCCTGTCATTACAATTTTATTTGTATTAAAACTATGAAATGGCTTATTTTACACAGTTCGAATAAGGAATAAGGAATCTTTTACAAATTCAATAATAATTCTAAGATCGTATAAAAATACAAAAAATAATAATGGCATTTGAAAATTATTGGATGGAATACACACCATTTAAATGCATAAACATTAAATAAATAGAGATTATTCGCAAAATAAGTAACTAAGTATAAGCATAACTTAATTAAACTTAAATATAATAAAATGAACCAGCACTGACATAATATTTAATACTTATTCAACAAATCTGTAACACCATGTAAATAAATAAAAGATTCCTTGTTCTTTCACAAGTTTGTCCAACTATTAGCATGCAAGCTTGCCCAGTGTTGGGCACCGTGCCCACGGTCCAAGCTTAGATCTCTAAAACAATAATCTCCTAATACTATATATTTAATTCCTTACTAAACACTCCTGCAGTACGCGCTCTAGTTAGAAAACGCTTTTTAATACCATTAGAAGAATTTGAATTATAGTTGATTTAAATTTAAATTAATTTCATAGGTCAAAATATTGAAAAAAAAAACATGTTGTACTGTGGTATCGAAATGAGAATAGGGTTGATCTTTGCCTGAATTTCGCCTTTCCAATCTTTCCATTGTTTACGTCAAGTTGTTGAAATGTTATAAATGTTATAATTATGCTATGATATTATTATGTTATGTTCCTTTATTCATTTATAAACAAATTTGTTACATTTGTCGGATCCGGACTCATCCGGTCATGAGTTCGGACGGGTGAACGTATCGAAAGCGCGCCAGTGGTGACATCACGCGACGTACTTACCAGTCTACCCCACCATGGCGGCTTCTACAGAGTCCTGATGTTAACAACACGCGGCGAGGCGGACATTCTATGTCTGATCGCAGCGGAGTTAAGACGTCTTGAAACTGTAAACGATTCATTGTGCCTAGTGTTATTGTGTGACTTTGTTAGACTCAGTGTATCTGTTTGAAAAGAGTAACCATGGAGTTTCTTGCCGGTTCTTCTCCATGGAAACTACCAAGCCGAACCGTGCAATGTGAAATAAAATAGTGTATCGCATCCAGTGTGTTTTCATAGCACGAAACCCGTCTTCTGCCCACATAAGCTCGAGCCTAGCGAAATAAAATCCTGACACACCCCGACACATTTTTTTATTTTATTTAAAAAATATAAAAAACATAAGTGTTATGCTATTATTATGTTATAAATGCTTTGAGTTTGAGTTATCTTCCGTCATAGTCAACCCTAATTTTATTTCGATCACACACAATTATTTTACAATAGAATTTTACCATAATTGTATAATATGAAATATGTATTTGCTTACAGATCGTAACTGACAAGGCCAAAGAAAATAAACACAATGAGGTAACAATATTTCGAAGAAGAAAAAATTTGACTACCTAGAATTTAATCATTTAGATTTATTGATCCAACGATATAAAATCGCCAACTATTAACCTTAAATCTATTTCATTAATGGGCTATCGTTCATAAATCTGTATTATTAATTCCTATTATAATTAACTGCATTGTAATACAGTGTTTTACATACAATACCGTCGCGAAGCGGACTACACTTGTAAATCTTCAAACAAGACTTGCTTTGTTTATAAATATTTGATTAGTTTTCACGTGTACTGATCGAATATAATAATTCATTAGTTGTCAAATAATTTAAAAAACGTGTTTAAATTTGGAAACCCATCACGGCTGCGTAGTTTGGCTAGCTAATTATATTTGACTCTGTAGACCAGAAATGGCCACCGTTGGATGAAAGATACCTTCTCATCTGCAGGCAATATTGGGTCCCGATCAAAGTGGAAGAAAATTTACGATGAAGACTTCATTCAACGGTTGATATTTATGGACGATAAATAAAAATAATTGACTTAGATAATGTTGCTTACTGAACATAATTATTTTACTTGCAACAATGGTCGTCAAGAATGACATACTACAATACAGTAACTCTTGGCGAATTTGTGTTGAAAACAAAGAGCAAGGCAGCATTGTAAAATTCATGGCGGCGAAAATCAACAGTTTCTACATAACATTAGAACCAAAGCGGGAGTGAACGCTGAGACGTTTGCTATGTATCGAAAGTGTTGACAATGGCAATGACGCCACTAGCAGGGACGCTCTAATTCAATTTCTTGTGTGACCAGCGCATGAACATTTGTAATTCAGCATGCAACAATACCCATCCATAATCCTTCTTTCTTTCAGTACACCCTAAAATCGCGTTTGGCCCAGCGCACACCGCTGGAGGCGCAGCGGAGCGCATTTGAAGACAACAATTTAATATAAACCTTAACTACCTTGATATACGGTCAATATAAGAATAAATTCGCACGCCGTACTCGGAGCGCCCTCAAGCTACTACAAGAGCATGTGCGCGACCGTATATCAAGGTAGTTAAGGTTTATATTAAATTGTTGCCTTCAATGCGCTCCGCTGCGCCTCCAGCGGCGTGCGCTGGGCCTTTAACGTCAGTTATTCAAGTACTAGAACGGTCTGTAGCCGGCGGGGTGCTTGATGGGTAAGGAGGACTGCGCCGCCTTGGCGTAGAAGTCCCACCCCAGCTGCTGGTACGCCTGTATGAGTCGCTCCTCCACCTCCTTGGAGGGACGCTCCTCCTGGATCTTCACGAGGAGCTTGATTGCGCGACCCCATTGCTTGAAGGTGAAGCAGTGCCATACGCCGTAGTGGATAGCCTGGGAGATAAGGTCTGTTATGAGTGGGTTGTTTTTTAGAAGATTATTTTTAATAAATAATCGAATAAGGTAAGTAAAATGTGATGATTCCCTAAACAGACATAGTGGAAATAATCCGTTATTTTAGTCAACTTTGTTTGTTGTTCCACTTTAAGGCTCACTTTCCTCATCACTTTCCTCAACTTTCCTCATCTCAACTGATCTCGAAAAAAAGTTTTTCACACCACCTGCTCGACAATGCCATAGTAGATTGTATGACAAGGGAGCAAAATAGTATTTTTACGGCGAGGGCGCTATTTTGATTCCAGAGCGAAGCGAAGGATTCTAGAATAGAATCCCGAGCATAGCGAGGGATTCTAAAATAGAATCCTGAGCGTAGCGAGGGATTCAAAGTAAATCGCCTGAGGGAAAAATATGTTTGCTCTCGAGTCATATACTCTACTTTTCATCTCGTTCTATGAGAAAATAAATAAGAGACACTTTTAAGTAATTAATGAATAAGTTTAATTAAAAAAAAATACATGAATGTAAAAAAGGTCAATTACAAATTTATATTTAATAAACTGGCGAAATTTTGAAAATTTATTGTCACTGTGTGTGTTTTGTTTGGGATTGATATAGTTGTGGATTTATTTAAACAGAATTACATTTGTATCACTTTCAAAATAAAATGGGTATAATAGGTGAACGGAGTAGAAGCAAATGTCACACTTAGTTTTTTTTTTTTATTCGAAATTAAAAAAAAAATATATTTTTTCGTTTGATGTGAAATTCGATATTTTACATTTTTTGTTTTTTATTTTCTCTTTCATTGTTCTAATATGAAAAGTTTACTTGAAATTTGTAGCGTTTTTTGATAATGGATCAATTCTTTTCTAAACTGTGAAAAAAAGAAAAACAAAACTAGGTATGCCTTAAGCTTCTACTCCATTCACCGAATATACCCATTTTTTTTGGAAAGTGATAAAAAAGTCATCCAGTATTTTGAGTGTTTGTAATCTCAGTATCTGGCTGGTGCTCAGGAAAAGGCACTGATTCCTTTGATGTAGCGTCGCGCGGTGACAACGGTATGGGCGAACTATCTGCAACTCTTCATTTGATACTTTCTACAATGCGGGTGCTGACCCCCGCACCGTACAAACACTATCATACAATTCAATTCAATCATACAATTTTCGTTCGATTTCAATGAACGATTCATGTTCCAAATTCAAATCTCATTACTGCCCGCTAAAAAGTCTAGTGGAGAAAAGAGCTACTTTGCTCCCGCTAAAAGGGGAGCAAAACGACACTTTTCGAATGGAAGGGATGAAAAATTACATATCATGCAAACCGTACGTAAAGCAAGTCATTAAAGCCCTTGGCTTTAGCCGCGGTGTAATGTTGGACTGAATCTCATTATAACCCGCTGGGTTGTAATATTTTCACTTTTCATAGTTCTTATTGCAATGGTATTAAAGTCTAATTTCGTAATTATAGATTAACTAATAGTCGAAGGCCGGGGCCGCCGGCGGTGCCGCGTCGAACTTATTTGAAAATCGAACTTATTCTAAAATCAAGCTAGCCACGGCAAGCTGAATGGAACACATTTAAAATTAAACGTGTAAAAATATATGTGGTACAGGCAATGATATTCTAACAAACAGATATGTTATACACCTACAAAACCACCGAAAAAAGTGTGCCGCCGGGGAGAGCCAGCTCACATACACGCAGTGACGCAGAATAAAGGAAAAACAGGCCAATTGACACGTTTTCGAGTCTTCACGATTGCGCGCTCATAACATATCTGTTTAATTAAATATCATTGGGTACAGGTATGTGGCGACCCGATTGGCGCAGCGGTAGTGAGGCTGCCTTACGTTCTTAGGGTCCCGGGTTCGAATCCCGGTCGGAGCAAATGTTTGTGTGATGAGCATGGACATTTGTTTCCGAGTCATGGATGTTTGTATGTATAATAAGTATGTATTTACAAACAAAAAAGTATCTATGTAGTATGTTACATATTGGTGTAACAGGGTGATCGATTATTACGCATCGGTGTAATAGAAGAAATTACCAGAAACGCTGACTGCAACTGACCCCCATTCCGCGCACCGCAACCTTCGCCGACATGAACCGCGACTCAGCAAATGCGTCACTAAATCATGCCACCCTAATTTCGCAATAGTTTTCATGTATCCGCGTAATTAATCATCTCATAGAAATATTCATTCTTGGTACATACATCGACCAATTATCACCTCTTTAGAATGTAGTCCATAATTTGTAATTATTTTATAATTAAATTATTTTAAGCAAATTGGCTTTCTCTGCATCCTCCGGCTCCAGCTTACATAATTGGCGCAGTCGGGAGGATACTCGCGGGCCGGTTCGCGAGCGCGATGACTAGATAACGTCTTTTTTATACGAGATTCGCGAGTCACCCGGGTGACTTCCAAGTACCATCAACGAGTATCCGAATCTACAAGAGTTGCAGCCAGAGGTGTATCCAGACATCGATACCGCAGAGAGACCATCATGCATATGTAAGTACTCTAGAATCGTTCTTGAGTTGCTTCCTTTCTATTTTATGTTACATAATAATCCTCCAAGATTTTCCATCCCAGGCAATCGCGGAACCCTAGGTTAGGTAGAGTAGATAGATAGTAGATATAGCCGAGGTTAGAATTATGAGATTCGATTAGAAGTCTAGGTTTTAATGTCGTAGGAAGTTCGGATCACTTAGAAAATACCTCAGGAAATTTAGATTACGCAGATGCGTTAAAATATAACAATTCCATCCGAGTTTTACAAGATAAAACGAAGATAATTATAGTCAGAAGTTAGAATAGACTGACACAACGCTAAATAAACAGCTGTTCTATTAATTTATATCGGCCACATTACGTAAGTACTTAAAATATACATTAAGTAGTTTGCGCATTCCAGTACATAGTAACTCGATTTGTTTACGGAAATTTAGATTAGAGTCAATAGTGACAAGAAATTTCAAATGGTCAGCTTTTCTAAGTAGGGTAAGACAATGCAGTGTCAGCATACGCGCTACCGGTATGCGCGCAAATGATTTAGGTTAGTTAGCGGTGTGCTAGTATTTTTCATTGTAAATGAAATGTATTTAATTTTATCAGCATACAGGGTTAAAAAAATATTCAAGATTATTAGCCAATCAGATACATATTAAATTATAGACCTCGAACTTTGAGAATATTATAACATTATAAAGGTTGGATCATATTATAGCTATAAAAATATAGTCATAGTCATGAAGTTCCAATTGCCTTACCTAAAACCTACACCTTATATAAACTTTCCAAAGTACCCAAAAAATATAACCTAGCCCTAATGCCTACCCTACCTTACATAGCAACCCAGGGACCATATTCTATGTACATAGAGACAGAATGTCCGAAGACCGATTAATGGTAGGTACCTCTGCGAGGATAAGGTCAACTACAACATTCAAGATAAGCCGGATTGCACTCAACAGCTAAACACGCAACAGAACATCAGCTCATGTAAACTACACCGGTTAGCCTGAAAGAAGAAACCATGGAAAAACTAGACGATATGCATTACACCCTCAGCTTCCCGATCCCGACAAAAAATACAGGCGTCCTGCGGACAAGAAAAACTTATAACTACGTATATGCAAGAAAACTTATAACTACGTATATGCAAGGAATCTACCTAGCCACACCCCAGAATTGCTTTATAAAAACTCCGGAATTTACGACATCGAACATTGACAACCGGATCAATCTGAAAATAATTGAATTACTTCCAAACCGAAGAATGACTAACCGAAGAATGAAGAAACTTTATAAAACTGAACTCGATTAAAAAGGAAAATCTGCACAACAGTCTCCGGAAAAAAAACCCAAGACAACCTCCAGTAAAGCTCCCTCATACCAACCTCGAGAAAATCCATCACACTACCATACCTATATACTCACTACTATTAGGTGCAAGTGATACTCAGAAGTACGTTAATGTATCGACGATATGCGAGAAAAAGGGTAATGAAAGCCGCCCGAGAAATCCACGATGAAGCTGAACCTAGAAGAAATGAAATGAAATCCGACCAGAGGAAGTCAGAATCGACGCCAATCATCCAGCAGCAATATTCTCGACTTCGTTCAAATAGTTGCTGTTCTTCGGGGGGAGGTGTTACATATTGGTGTAACAGGGTGATCGATTATTACGCATCGGTGTAATAGAAGAAATTACCAGAAACGCTGACTGCAACTGACCCCCATTCCGCGCACCGCAACCTTCGCCGACATGAACCGCGACTCAGCAAATGCGTCACTAAATCATGCCACCCTAATTTCGCAATAGTTTTCATGTATCCGCGTAATTAATCATCTCATAGAAATATTCATTCTTGGTACATACATCGACCAATTATCACCTCTTTAGAATGTAGTCCATAATTTGTAATTATTTTATAATTAAATTATTTTAAGCAAATTGGCTTTCTCTGCATCCTCCGGCTCCAGCTTACATAATTAGTATATCAACCATCTGGTGTCCACAACACAAGCCTCGTTGCTTAGTGTGGCACTAGATGGCGCTGTGTGTAATGTCCAGCAATATTATTATCATTCCATTTATTCATCTTTATACATATTTTTAACATTTTTAAATATTTCTTAATAAAACAACATAAAAAAACATTTAAAAATATAAAAAACAGTAGCCCACCAGCGCTGGGAACAGGATCCGAGCTGCCGGTGGTCAGGGCTCTTGAGAGAGGAACCTCCTAACGATACGTGCCGTGTCCAGAAGTACTGCTTTCTGAATCAAGCCCTTGATCCAGCTGCCAAGCGAGAGCCTCCTAAGATGTTGGTCGAGGCTCTTGGCTATTAAGCCATTGGCCGACACGACTATCGGCACAATGACTGCTGTACCCACGTCCCACATGTCGACAACCTCGCGAGCCAGATCTAGATATTTGAATTGTTTATCTTTCTCTGCTTTCACGAGGTTCTCGTCATGCGGGATCGTTATATCAACAATCATTGTGCGACGCTCCAATCGATCTATCACCACAATGTCAGGCCTATTGGCAACAACAGTCCTGTCAGTGGTGATAGGTCGATCCCAATACAACGTGATATGACCATTGTCGAGAACTGGGTCGGGCGCATACTTATAGTATGGCACTTCTGATTCCACAAGGTTGTATTTCAAAGCAAGTTGCTGGTGGATAATCCTGGCAACAAGGTTGTGTCTATGCAAATACTCTCCGTTAGCCAGACTAGAACACCCAGAAATAATGTGTCGGATCGATTCTCCCGGACGGTGGCATGCCCGACATATGTCAACCGTGCCATCTTTCACAATGTATTTCCGGTAGTTATTCGTCATCATAACTTCGTCCATTATTGCACAGATAAAACCTTCTGTTTCCCCGAACAGGTCACCAAAGCGCAGCCAGGATACGGACGCTAAGAAGTCTACATCGGGGCCATGTAGGGCCCGGTAAAAGCGTCCGTGAAGCTCCTTGCCCTGCCATTCCACCTTGCGGTCATTAGTGTCTAATACTTTAGGTTTGCGCCAGTTCTCGTTAGCCAGGGAAAGCGGGGTGAGGCCCTTGTCCACTGAGACCACATCTCGGTGCATCTCCCCTTCGGCTTCTAGGAAGTATTCCCTGAGACTGTACACCTCACGGTTGTGTAGGGTCTTAGCACTTAAGAAGCCACGACCCCCGCACTTCCGTGGGATATACAGTCTCATCACCGACGACCCGATGTGGGTGATGCATTCGATTTGCGGTCAGCAGTGTGCGGACCCTCCTATCCAGGGCATCAAGTTCCGTCTGAGTCCATTTGAGTATGCCGAAGGAATACATCAAAACCGGCATGACCCAACCGTTGAAGGCGCGCACCTTATTTCCGCCTGACAAAAGACTGCCTAGTACCTTATTCAGGCGACCAAAGAAGCGCTCCCTCAACGATTGTTTCATGTCGGCAGTATTGATACCTAATGCCTCCGACATACCCAAATACTTGTAAGTTTCTGTTGAGGAGAGGGATCTAAGGTGTATGGAATCCGAGAGTTGAGTTCCCTCGGATTCCATAATCTCCCCTCGCTTCACATGCATGACTGCACATTTGTCCACACCAAATTCCATCCTGATGGCGCTACTGAAAGTTTCTGTTACCTTCAGTAGCTTCATCAGTTGCAAATTGTTGGGGGTTAAGTTAAAGAGTTTCAGATCATCCATGTAAAGAAGGTGAGATATGACCTGACCATCTCTCCTCAACAGATAGCCTAGACCTGAACGCTCCAGCAGTGTGCTGAGAGGGTTCAAGGCTAGACAAAACCACAATGGACTCAGACTATCACCCTGGAAAATACCACGCTCGATCCTTATTGGTTCGCTGTTCCCCTGGATCTGTCGACATCCTGGATAGCGAAGAACCGTTCTCCAGTGTCCCATACATGACATCAGGAAGGTACGTAGAGTTGCATCTATTTTATACAACTCCAGCACCCTCATGAGCCATGTATGAGGCACTGAGTCATAGGCCTTCTTATAATCTATCCAACATGTAGACAGATTCTTTCGGGAACGGCGAACCTGTTGGCTAATGGCCATATCAATGAGGAGCAGCTCCTTAGTGCCGCGGGACCCGTTCCTACATCTATTCTGAGAGGCAGACATAATAGAATTACTATCAATATGTTGGTTGATTTTAGCTCTCAAAATGGATGTAAGAACTTTATAGACCGTTGGTAAACAAGTGATTGGTCTATAATTTTTGGGCTCCGCAGCACTACCTGATTTATGGAGCAGGTGGGTAATTCCTGTCGTGAGGAATTGGGGCAGCGACCCTGACTCTAAGGCAGATTGAAACTGGGACGCCAAACGAGCGTGTGATCTTTGGAACCACTTGATCCAAAAGTTGTGCAGTCCGTCCGGCCCTGGAGATTTCCAGTTAGGCAACGGACGGACTGCACGAGCTACGTCTTGGGGGCTGATGATGATTGCCCCCATTTCTGGTATAGGATCACACGCTTGTTCAACCTCCCGGGTCCAATCGCCCTCAGTGTGACTGACAGGCACCGACCAGATGTTGCGCCAGAATGAATACATGGCGCTATCATCCGGCAGACGCGTGTCAGTCACACCTTGGTCCGGTCGCTCCCAAGCCCTATATACCCACCTTTCATCGCTTTGGAATGTGCGATTCTGAGTGTGCCGTTCCACTCGCCGCTTGTACCGACGAATACGGCTTGCCCATGCACAGATCTTCTGCTTCAGGGAGTCGATACGCTCTGTGACGCGGGCCAAGTAATCTCGGAAACTTATATCAGTTCCCGAGAACGCCCGCCTCACAAAGCGCATCACTCTAGGGCGAGTATTGCCCTCCCTGAAGCAGATTAACTTGCCGATGAGTGCCCTAGCCTCACCGATACGCCGCTCAATCCTGCACTGCCAAGCTGGAACAGCTAATTTATTATTATTATTTCCTTTATTCATTTATAAACAAATTTATTACATTTTTAAATATTAATTAAAAAAAAATATAAAAAACATTTAAAAATATAAAAAATTGTAGCCCACCGGTATCGGGAACAGGGTCCAAGCTACCGGCGGTCAGGGCTCCAGAGAGAGGAACCTCCTAACAATACGAGCCGTGTCCAGGAGTACCGCTTTCTGAATCAAGCCCTTGATCCAGCTGCCTAACGAGAGCCTCCTCAAGTATTGATCGAGGCTCTTGGCAATTAAGCCATGGGCTGATACGACTATCGGCACAATGATTGCTGAGTCCACTTCCCACATGTCAACAACCTCGCGAGCCAAGTCAAGATACTTGATTTGTTTATCTTTCTCGGCTTTCACGAGGTTCTCATCATGTGGGACCGTTATGTCAACAATCATTGCGCGCCGCTCTGATCGATCCACCACCACTATATCAGGCTTATTGGCTACAATAGTCCTGTCAGTGATGATGGATTGATCCCAGTACAACGTGGGCAGCCATTATCGAGAACTGGGTCGGGCACATACCTATAGTTAGGCACTTCCGATTCCACAAGGTTGTATTTTAGAGCAAGTTGCTGATGGATAATCCTGGCTACAAGGTTGTGTCTATGCAGGTACTCTCCGTTAGCTAGACGAGAACACCCGGAGATAATGTGACGGATTGATTCGCCTGGACGGTGGCATGCCCGACATATGTCAACCGTGCCATCCTTCACAATAAATCTCCGGTAGTTATTCGTCATCATAACTTCATCCATTATTGCACAGACAAAACCTTCAGTTTCTCCGAATAGGTCCCCGGAACGTAGCCAGGCTACGGACGCTGATAGGTCTACATCGGGCCCATGGAGGGCCCGGAAATCGGCTCCCTGCGATCGTTAGTGTCAAGCACTGGAGGTTTGCGCCAGTTCTCTTTAGCCAAGGAGAGCGGGGTGAGGCCCTTGTCCATCATGACGACATCTCGATGCATTCCCACATCGGTTCCTAGGAAATATTCCCTGAGGCTGCATATCTCGCGATTGTGGAGAGTCTTAGCATTTAAAAAGCCTCGACCTCCACACTTCCGCGGGATATACAGTCTCATAACCGAAGAACGTGGGTGATGCATCCGATACGCCGTCAACAATTTACGGACCTTCGTATCCAAGGCGTCTAGTTCTGTTTGAGTCCATTTGAGTATGCCGAAAGAGTACATCAAAACCGGCATGACCCAACCGTTGAAGGCACGCACCTTATTGCCACCTGATAAAAGACTATTAAGTACTTTTTTCAGGCGGCCAAAGAAACGCTCCTTCAACGATTGCTGCATGTCAGCAACATTGACGCCCAGCGCTTCCGACATACCCAAATACTTATAGGTTTCGGTTGCTGAGAGGGATCGAAGAGTTATGGAATCTGAGAGCTGGGTTCCCACAGATTCCACAATCTCCCCTCGTTTTACATGCATGACCGCACATTTGTCCACACCAAATTCCATCCTGATGGCGTTACTGAAAGTTTCAGTTACCTTCAGTAACTCCATCAGTCGCAAATCGTTGGGGGCAAACAGTTTTAGGTCATCCATGTAAAGGAGGTGAGATATAACCTGACCATCTTTCCGCAACCGATAGCCTAAACCTGAATCCTCCAGCAGTGTGCTTAGAGGATTCAAGGCTAAGCAGAACCAAAGTGGACTCAAACTATCGCCCTGAAATATACCTCGCTCTATCCTTATCGGCTCGCTATTCCTCTGAATCTGCCGACATCCTGGATAGCGAAGGACTGTCCTCCATTGCCCCATACATGACATCAGGAAGGTGCGCAGAGTTGCATCAACTTTATACAACTCGAGCACCCTCATGAGCCATGTATGTGGCACCGAGTCATAGGCCTTATAGTCTATCCAACATGTCGACAGATCTTTTCGGAAACGGCGAACCTGGTGACTAATGGCCATATCAATGAGGAGTAGCTCCTTAGTACCACGGGACCCGTTCCTACATCCATTCTGAGAAGCGGACATGACAGAATTGTCATCTATGTGTTTGCTAATTTTAGTTCTCAAAATGGATGTAAGAACTTTATAGACTGTCGGGAGACAGGTGGTTATTATTATTATTATTATACGTGTAAAAACTGCAAAGATTTTTATCTACACCCATGCTTGCTATAAATCCTCTATAAAAGTATCTGAAACAGTTAGCTTATGGCCAACATTAAAACAGCCAGTGTCATTATAACCATTATAACATCCAAACGGGTGTTATAATGTTGTACTGAATTTCATTATGCAACTCATTTTTAAAAAAACCGGCCAAGAGCGTGTCGGGCCACGTTCAGTGTAGGGTTCCGTAGTTTCCCGTTCGTCACAATAAGTGTTCCCACTTATGAGTTTAAAGGTGGGTATCCATTATGTAAAAATGCTTGCATATACGAATATACTACAAACTTAGTCCAGAAATTATTTTGTACAACTTTTTGTCTTTTTTGTACAAAAACTGTTGTTTCCATCAAGTTCAAAATGATTTTCCTAGAAAGTCCTTATAAAGTTCTACTTTTCAGATTTTTTTCATATTTTCTAAACTTATGGTTCAAAAGTTAGAGGGGGGGGGACACATTGTTTTTTACTTTTGGAGCGATTATTTCCGAAATTATTGACATTATCAAAAAATGATTTTAGGAAACCCCTATTCATTTTTAAATACCTTTCCAAAAATATATCACACGTTAGGGTTAAAATTTAAAAAAAAACACTTTTCACTTTACATATAGGGGGGCTACCCTAATAAAACATTTTTTTCCAATTTTTATTTTACCACTTTGTCGGCGTGATTAATAGACATATTGGTACCAAATTTCAGCTTTCTAGTGTTAACGGTCACAGAGATTAAGCGAGGACGGACAGACGGACGGACGGACAGACATGGCGAAACTATAAGGGTTCCTAGTTGACTACGGAACCCTAAAAAGAACATTGTCTAGCACGTGCGATTCACTACCACAGCGACGTAATTTAAAAAAAATCTTATGGGTTAATTCGAATTCACGTCGTATCCCGCCATTTTTGTTCGATATTTGGATATTAGTATTGCACTAAGTACCTACTTTGTTATTTACAAAAAAATTAGTGATACAAGCTTTGTGCATTTTAACAATTGTACAATCCAAAATGTTAATAATTATATTATTACCTATACATGATTTGTTTGTATTAAATACTCAGCAATTAAACTTTCTATTAATATTGACATAGATTTCTTACAACACTGCAAGTCTGCAACATCCTATAGTTTCAGAACCTTTTATGGAGGATTCATATCATGGATGTAGATAAAGTCTTGTATGCAACTGTACATAATTAGGTATTAAAACACTCATGTGATACTATTATACTCGGCTTCGCCTCGTGTGATAAACCCACATTCGTGTTTTAATACCCCTCATTATACAACAGTTGCATAAATAACTATTCAAATATATCAAAATAGAAGAAAAGTTCTGTTAAAATGTCGAGTGACGAAAGTGATTGAACTCCGGAGTCCATTAAATTGGATGCCTTAGGCATTGCTCATAATCTAGTCAAAGGAAAAATACCTGAAATCCTAAAACGATTTCGACAAATGGAAAACTGCAAAAGGTGCAAAGTCTGTGTCTGAATCAGTGCTTCTTAGAACTCTACCTCAACTTCGATAAACGTTTAAATAAAAATTTGTCTTTCCACAACTGGACTAATGTCTCAAACAACAATTTTCACTTTTAATTTTAATTTATTTTAATAAAACGCTGTTGTAGCCTTGCTTTTTTATTGTCTCGCAAAAGGTGAGAAAAGTAGAGTACACTGCTCGGGGATAAAGCGGTTTTTTTGTCTTGGCCGCGCTTGAAACCCTCACTGCGCTCAGGACTCGTCTTAATTCCCTCGCTTCGCTCGGGAATTAAATCATAACACCCTCGCTGCGCTCGGGAGTTAAATTTGGAGTCCTTCGTTACGTTCAGAATTCAATATCGCGCCCGTGACATAAAACAGTGCTATATCCCCTCGGTGTATAATCTACTATTACAGTGCCAATACTGGCATTGAAAAAGCTCTTTAGAACGGATTGTAACTCAAAACTGTAGCGTGAAGTAGATACCTTCATAACATCGTTCGCGAGTATTCTAAAGGCAGAGCGAGTGGTTTGTTCCTTTTATTGCGTTTCGAATTCGGTCCACAGATGTTATCATGTTAGTTACCTTAGTATCAGTGAGGTCGGTGAACTTGAGCAGGTCGGCGACGTTGTTGTGCAGCGCCTCCGTGATCTTCTCCCTCGCGGAGTTGCTCTGCGCCAGCGCGCGCAGGCGGCACAGCGCCGTGCCCTTGCGCGACAGCGCCTCCACCAGGTAGCCGCGCTGCTTCTCCTGCTCCCTGAAACGAGAAACAACATTATGACTCACACCAACACGTCAAAATATAAACAATAATAGTAGCCAATTATAATAGTGTTTGTTTCATCGAAATTGGATCAGGATTTCCAAAGTTACAAAGTTGTAAAGTTTCACTGCTTTTTTACATTTGCGATCCTTCGCGAGCTACAGCGATGTCGTCATGCGGCAATTTTTATGTCCAGTTGCGGGTGATGCGGACTATGCGGAGTGTTTACGTTCATAAAAATTGATTTGTAAAGTGGTTTACGCCTATTATTTGAAGTGATTGTGTTATTTCCGATCGGTTAGAATTCCTACCACTTCGCCCTCTAAAGGTTAAATATTATTGTTATAATTTTTTTTTCTGTAGCGTTGAATGTTCCACTGCTGGGCAAAGTTCTCCCCCATATCCTTCCAGGTACTCTTCTCCTGCGCCACCTCGGAGCCTCGGACCAGTTATTAAATTAATTAATTCAAATTATTCGCAGCGCCCCACATGACGTCACACGTCAGCGGATCGCTTAGTCACGGACGCCGTACTTTAACGTTCAATATCTCAGTCATTTAAGAAGACAGGGAAGAAATAAAAACAGATTCTTTTTTCTCAAGTTACCTAATTTTTAGACACGCTGATAACAAAAAATGGTTGTCTGTCAAGTCGGTTTACGGACGATAATTTTGCGTGATAACGTAATTTTTCATGATATTAGTGACTTTCAAACTTAGTTAACTTAAAAAACTAAATTTCATGTCCCTTTTCACCCCCTTAAGGTGACACAAGTCAGGGGCTCGAACTCATTGGTGGGCGTGGCCAAAAAGCACGCTGTCTCACCTGGCATCGTGCCCGACAAAGATAGTATCAGTGATGAGCAGTTACAGCCTTATTCATAAAAAATCCTTAATTGAGGTTTGATGGGTCTGCTAGCAGTCAGCTAGCAGACTGTTGATGGGTCTGATAGCTAGCAGACTGACGCGTTATGTTGGCCATCTTGACAAATCAAAAGACAAAAAAGTTCCGTAGCAGCAAGTAACATATTATAAAAGTTCTTGTAACTCGTTGTAACTTTGATCGATGTTTTAATAAGTGTTTTTTTTTTTAATTACTTAAGTTAAAATCAGTTTTCGGTGGAAGTTTAAATTTACATACATCATAATATTTTTTTTAGTTTTATCATTCTATTATTTTAGAAGTTACATGGGGGAGGGGGGACACATTTTACCACTTTGGAGGTGTCTCTCGCGCAAACTATTCAGTTTAGAAAAAAAAAATATCAGAAACCTCAATATCATTTTTGAAGACCTATCCATAGAAACCTAGATACACACGTATGGGTTTGATGAAAAAAATAGTTTAGTTTCAGTTTTAAGTATGGGGAACCCCCAAATTTTATTGTTTTTTTTTTATATATTTTTGTGTGAAAATCTTAATGCGGTTCACAGAATACATTTACTTACCAAATAATTTAAAAAAAGTGGCTGTGACATACGGACGGACAGACAGACAGACATGACGAATTCATAAGGGTTCCGTTTTTGCCATTTGGCTACGGAACCCTAAAAAAGGCCTCATCAACAATTTAAAAAAAAAATGACAGCAGTGACAGCAAATTAGCGGGAAAACGCATTTTTTTACAAATACACACGAGAAAAAACAAAAGGAACAAAAAAAGAAATAAAAAAGAAATGATACCAATAAGAAAAGATAAAATTTGACGATACAACCCCAAGATCAACTTTTATAAAAAGTGAGATGTTTGTTTTCCCGCCATTTCCGATCCCCATGTTTATGTTGTACCTAAGTGCAAAAAGCTATAACTATGTTAATCATCCTAATTTAATTTTTTTCATATTTATTGTTAGTACATGTATCATCTTAAAAACCTAATTAAGAGGATTTTTAAATACAAATTTCTGAAAATAAATTTTCCTGGATTTTTTTTTAAGCTGCGTAACCCTCCCTTCACTAAAATTATCTTCGGTATGGTTTTTTGCTCTTGTCAAAGCCAGCTGTTCAAATTTCCGGCGGCCATTTTGTGACTTAGCAGGGAGATAAAGGAGGGTCAACGGTCCTCTAACGTTAGCAGAGCCTTGATGGACTGATTAGCGTTAATTGACGTTTATGAATCATGTTTTTTAGCATCGGGCCTTCAAGGAGGCTCTAACTTTTTATGAATAAGGCTGTAGACGCTAGTCATCACGCATGTCTAGATCGTACGCACACACACAGCGTTCCGAACCGTTCCGAACAAAAACAAAGTTACACCATACACACATAGTATTGCTAATCTATTCGACGCCGCTCAACACTCGCCAACAATATAATATCTTTACAAATAACTTTTTCTTATAATACTTTCGTCTTACCTTTTATTTAAATGTGCTAAAAAGAATTAAATAAAACTTTTCCTTTAAAACTTTTACTATCAACTTATAACGTCATTACACAATTCGCGAGATTAGTGGCAACAATAATATTGTATAACTATATATTCTGTTATTGTTGGCCTGGGGTCACGATGTTCAGGACGCTTTCAGCCAGGTCTGCTAATCCCTCGTAGCCCAGTCAAATTAGACATGAAAGGTTACAATAATTCGCATAGAGCTAAAAATTAGTACGAATGTTGAGAACACCATTATAAATGAAATGTCAAAAGTCCCCATCGATCCGACCTTTGCAAAAAGAAATATTCAAGGTCAAAGGTCGTGTAAATTGGTTTTTTGCATTTTTCAGCCAAACGGTAAGTTGTATCATAAAAATATGTTCGACAAAATTGTAGATCGTGCAATAATCTATAAAAACTGATTTACTACTTTTTCCTAAAAATCATCATTTCCGAGATATTATAGCTGTTCAAAACGATGAAAAAGTTGTGTTTTTGATAATAATCTATACGTTTCCACGCCACCGGTGAAGTAGTGTACCTGGCGTGATTTTTTTTTTAAACGTGGTTACCCCGGTAAGCGTATTCCACGATCTGTTGTGGCCCTGTTTCGTTAAAAACCAGCCAAGTTAGAATCGGACTCGCGCATGAAGGGTTCCGTACCGTCGTAGTAGGTGAGCCTTTAATTTTTAATTTATTTATTGTTGATATAGGACGAGGAGCTGGTGGCTAAATAATAACAGCCACTCGGGTCGATCTTTAGGTTAAGCCGTGCTTGCCTAGGTTTGTCTGTGGATAGTTGACCATCACCCATTACATATTGAGTTTCCTACGCGCCTCGGAAAGCACGTTAAGCAGTTGGTCCCGGCTGTCATTTGTAGATCTTTGACAGTCGTTACAGGTAGTCGGTGGCCCAAAAAGACTGACAACCAGTTTTACCAAGGGTCGAATCGTATTACCCAGTACTAACTGGGCTGTGGAAGTCAGATAGGCAGTCGCTCCATGTAAAATACTGTTATTCAGCTGCATCCGGTTAGGCTGGAAGCCGACCCCAGCATAGCTGTTACAGCACGATCATGAGATGGGTCAAGCAAGGGGCTTTCGGGACCAGGACCACGGTCCCGGATTCCCCCTAAATATTTTTAGTGGTATTTTGGGACCACAGGAAAACAAAACAAATACACCCCGCTGACAGACAGCGGACGGATGGACAGCAGAACCATAAAGATATGGTATTAAATAAAAAATGGTACAATTGGAAAAGATGAAAGCGGTGTAAACTATGAGCACCTAACTAAAGAATATCATTCGTCTGATTGATAAAATTATCTAATGGAACTTCAAAATATGCAATATCTTCTTCTTTTCTTCATCTTCTTCCTGCTGAGTACAAGTAAATTGTTCTATGACCGATACATGAGATATCTCCTCGCTGATATCGTAAGAATACTTTTCTAAATGCGATTCAACATTGGAGCACGACTGTTCCTAACAACCGGCACATGCTATATATAGTTGGTGCCAGTTAACATCGGAATAGAGATCATTAACACCTACCTACCAAGTTTTTGATCACAAAGCGATAACGACACTTACTAGTTACCTACATCGACCAATAAGCGATACTTTGCTACATCGCTAAAGTATCATAATACCAGTCGGCTAGACATACAGGGGTTGAGAATCTGTGTTGTTCCAATTCGAATTTATTATTATTTTTTGCTAGAAAACTAATTTTATGCTTATAAATTTACGTGTGACGTAAACGCCCCCGCACCGTGACCATAATGTGCTGCACACCTGACGCGATGACCTCGTAAAACGAAAACGGCATAAGATCAGAATTATAATTTTTTGTGATGAGATAGTTTTTGTGATGTCATAATTATATTTAGATACTTATGGTTTTTCCGTCATGGGTGTCGTTTTCATGGTTTTCGGGGTCGTTGATTACGAAAATGAGCTCAAAATGAAAATCCAAGATGGCGTCCAAGATTTTTTTGGTTATTCCGTCATGGATGTCGTTTTTATGGTTTTCGGGGTCGTTGATTACAAAAATGAGCTCAAAATGAAAATCCAAGATGGCGTCCAAGATTTTTTTGGTTTTTCCGTCATGGATGTTGTTTTCATGGTTTTCGGGGTCGTTGATTATAAAAATGAGCTCAAAATGAAAATCCAAGATGGCGTCCAAGATTTTTTTGGTTTTTCCGTCGTGGATGTCGTTTTCATGGTTTTCGGGGTCGTTAATTACGAAAATGAGCTCAAAATGAAAATCCAAGATGGCGTACAGGATTTTTTTGGTATTTCCGTCATGGGTGTCGTTTTCATGGTTTTAGGGGTCCCTGGATATGAAAATGAGGTCCAAACGAAAATCCTAGATGACGCCGAGGAACATTTTTGGTTTTTTAATCATGGGTGTCGTTTTCATGATTTTCGGGGTCGTTGATAACGAAATGAGGTTAAGAAAAACCAAGATGGCGCCGAGAAAAAAAATCGGTTTTTCCGTTATGGCCGTCGTTTTCATGGTTAAAGGATAAAGAAAATGAGGTCAATAATTATTTATTTCAATTAGGTCATTCAAAGGCACTTTTGAATGACGAATAGTGAAATGGATTCAATGATTTACCTTGCCTTTGGTTAAATCTGATTTCAACAAATGATTTTCATTATCAGCGACCCCGAAAACCATGAAAACGACACTCATGACGGAAAAACCAAAAAAAAAACACCTTCAAGTAATAATAGGCGTGATGTTATGTTTACTCTACAGAGTAAACCTCAGTGGCCATTAAGTCGCGCAAGAGTCCAATCGTGCAAGTGTCCATTCGCGCAAGATTCCTTTCGCGCATAAGTCCATTAGCGCAAAAGTTCGTTCGCGCAAAAGTCCATGTGCGCATATGTCTTTTCGCGCAAGTGGGTGGGCGCAACAAGTGTTCTTTGCGCAAAAGTCTCAGATCCTAATTTTAAGATGTATAATAATATATTTACTTTATTAAAATTGTCTCAGTAAGTTAAAAAAGTGTTAAAAACGAAAATAAAGTATTTAAATCAATTAATTTCGTAGGGTACGTTTGCTCGATTTCTTATTTTTTGGGTTGTGCACTGCGTTATGTATGTGGGACACTGTGGATGTATTATCAGACTCAAACGATATCAGTTTTGCGACAGGTTTGTACGGATGGAGCGACAGTATCGCTAATATTTAGATATCGGGATGAAAGTCGGAGCAATGACCTCTATTCCGATGTTAACTGGCACCAACTATAATAAACTAAACAACCTAACTTTGTTGCAGCTGCATTTAGCATGGCACCCCTTAATGAAATTCCAAAAAAATGTGCGTTTCGTGCGTCGCGTCGTCGCGTTCGCGTTCGTCTTAACCGTGCGTTTTGAAGTAATGTCTGTATTGATTCCAATGTATTGTCAATTAATTTCCAAGCAGAAGCAGGGGTTATGGGAATACAAGCTGATTGCACTCGTTTTTAGTTCCACTAAATAATTATTTTTCAATCAGACGAATCATTTTCTACAATCACACTTCACACTCATAGTATAAAGGCGAAAGTTTGTATGTGTGTAACTGTGTATGTTTACTCTTTCACGCAACTAGCTGACTTCCCGCAGTTTCACCCGCGTAGTTCCCGTTCCCGTGGGAGTACGGGAATAAAATATAGCCTATAGCACTCACGAATAATGTAGCTTTCTACCAGTGAAACAATTTTTTTAAATTGGTTCGTGTTGAATCGTGAAGGTTTTATGTATATAAAGTTTCTAAATAAGTAGGTCGCAACACCATATTATAGGGTGTGCGTTTCGATGGCGCGACCACGGCGTTTTTACATAACTATGTCATGATTTTGTAAAAATATGTAAAATTTGGTCCAAATTTCCCAAAACCTTAAATTTGTCAAAGTTATGGTTAAAAAGTTATAAGGGTTTGAACATGGCTACACCATCGAAACGCGGTGAACCGCGCGGCCACGGAAATCTTAAAAACTAAGCGTTGCAGAGACCTCAAATTTAGGAAAATAACAGATTGAATTTACAAAAAAATTGAAAAAATCTAGGTTTATATTTCAGGAGCTGTAGTACGGTATCGCTTATAACCTTCAAAACGTTCTGAATGTGAAATTTAAAATTAATTAATTTAATTTTAAATTCAAAGGAGACATTTTTTTTTTGTTTGGAGAACAGGCCCCCACATAAATTGTAGCAGATATTAATGAAGCGTATATAGATTTTTTCCTTATAATCTCTAGATTACAGTGGTAATATTAGTTAAGCCATGTCTAACCGGAATGATGAGAAATTCGAAAATGAAAACGTGAATCCAAAGAGATTTAAAAAGACTATACATAGAGCGGACATTGGGACTAATGTCATACAATAATTTTGATGTCGTACGTCAGTAGCGCTATCTAGCTATGAATAGAAAAAACACAAATATATATATATATTTTTTTTATATAATTCAGCTATTACACGGTAGATCCCACTAGTAACCACCTATGATGCTACAGTTTAGGATGGCGTCAATTATTAACATAATATATTATAATATATAATATATTAATTAATCTTACCAAGCGTTATCGATAAGACTTATCGATAACGCTTGGTAAGATTAATTAAATATTTGTATTATATTGAGACTGCCTCGTTGGTCCAGTGGCGGCAAACGCGACTGTTGAGCATGATGGGTTCGATTACCAGGTCGGGTTATTGGGTTTTTCGATCAGGAATATCTCAATATCAGCCGCGGAGTCTGGATTTGTACCCGGTTGATGGCAATAGGCTCGCCCACTATTACATGTGACATTAGGCAGATGTCCCACCGCCAACGATGAGCGAGAAGCGAGTAGAGCTGGAAACTAGAAATGCGTTGGCGAGCAGCGAGAAGCGAGTATGTAGTTCCGATAGTTTTGTAGTTGGGCTATAAACGAGTGCGCGAGTGCGACGGGCGATTAATCACACCACTCACTCGGAGCGGCTTGTTCTGCGCAACACTGCACGTGCTACGCACTTGTTTCCTTCCTGACAACAATGATACCGGTGCGCATGTATCGCGGCGCGAGTATATCTTTGATAGCTTTTTTAAGTAATTTTAAAGAAATATACGCAAACCAATAACATTTATTCCCATATTGACACTTGAACGACGTAACATGATTACCAGAACAGTAAAATTACGTTTTTGATACTTATTATTTACGACTCAACGTGAAAAAATATCGATAGCAAATATCGATAAACAAATAACTCTCAGTAGAGAAGTAGTGGTACAGCTACTGAGCAACAGAGGACGCTTATTGCAATTTATGTGATTGTGTTCTTGTATTCGCACATTGCGTTGAAATCTTACTGCACAGTTGACACAACGACCAGCAGATACCATTTTCTTAATTTTTATTAAATGCGAAAAAATCGCAGAAACACTTTCACAAAAATCGAAAGAAACGGAAAGAGTAAATGTCAAATGAAGTTGTCTGTCAACCACCAAAAAGACGGATTTCCGTCCCATGATGATTTTCTACACCATCTAAAAGATTTTAGCGGAAACCTTAAAAAATACCATTAAGGGCCCGTGCACAAAATTAAGGCATTTTGAACATTTTTGATCACTACTTGTGGGAAAGGCAAGAAGAATTTGAACCTTATTTATTTTTATTATAAGAGACAGGTTCTTCATCTTGTCGACTGCTTGAACAATATTTTAAAATAATGTATATATTAATGGCAATCACCCATATTCAAAACCCCTTTTCCGCAAAAGTAACGAGCGAGTGATGTTTGTGGTTCGCTGAACAAAGAACTACAAAATATTCTGAACATTAAAAAATATGAATAACATCATTATATGGTCTACTCGTAACATAGCAGGAAACATTATTGATTTCAATACGAAATATAGCAGAAAAAAAATGTTGAAAAAACGTAATTTGTGGAAAACGTCGGGACAAATAAGTATTTTTTTCTATACCTTAGAAACACTTTAAAGAAAATTAAAAAAATAATTCTTAATCTCAAGGTAGCTTTTTAATAGAATCTGAATTTTAATTTATAAATAAACAATAACTTCATTTCGTAAATTAAATGCAAAGTGAACTATATAATCGACCGCGCAAACCCGATCCCGTCAGTAACGAAAGGGCTCTCCCAGCGTGAGCACGTATCACTTTGCTTCGCAAGCGCTCCCGAGTTATTACGTGAATATATTTCCGAGATATACGCAGACTACCACATTTCGATCCAGTATTTATATTAAAATTATTAAACTTTTTGATTGTATTAAGATAAGAGTTTTTTTTGACGTTGGTTGTTTATTAAGATTTATTTCGTCTTCATATTATTTAAAGTTAAGTTTCTTTGTTTGTACTTAATATGTTGTATGTAAGGGTAATAATCTGCGGAACTACTGATCCGATTCCGAAAATTCTTTCATTTAGGGGATTTCACTACTTCATATTATTATTGGTTTTCATGGTAACCTATGGTACCTACCTACAATTTGATTTTAAAATAAAGATAATTTTCTATTTTGGAAGTGCGATTTGGTAGAAATCGTCACGTAAGAAAATGCCGTATGTTGTTGTGTGTGTGTGTGTAGTAGGAGGTATACAAGAAGGGTATGGCGGGGTCGAGTGAGCGAGCGATATTTTTCTTCATAGGTGTCGATTTCGTGGGTTTTGGGGTTGGTGATAACGAAAATGAGGTCAAAATGAAAATCCAAGATGGCGCCGAGGAAAATTTTTGATTTTCCGTCATGGGTGTCGTTTTCATGGTTTTTGGGGTTGCTGGTTACGAAAATGAGGTAAAAATGAAAATCCAAGATGGCGCTGAGGCTATTTTTTGATTTTCCGTAATGGGTGTCGTTTTCATGGTTTTTGGGGTTGCTGGTTACGAAAATGAGGTCAAAATGAAAATCCAAGATGGCGCTGAGGCTATTTTTTTGATTTTCCGTAATGGGTGTCGTTTTCATGGTTTTTGGGGTTGCTGGTTACGAAAATGAGGTCAAAATGAAAATCCAAGATGGCGCCGAGGAAAATTTTTGACTTTTCGTCATGGGTGTCGTTTGCATGGTCTTTGGGGTTGCTGGTTACGAAAATGAGGTCATAATGAAAATCCAAGATGGCGCCGAGGAAATTTTTTTGATTTTCCGTCATGGGTGTCGTTTTCATGGTTTTTGGGGTACCTGGTTACGAAAATGAGATCAAAATGAAAATCCAAGATGGCGCCGAGGAAAATTTTTGACTTTCCGTCATGGGTGTACTTTTCATGGTTTTTAGGGTTGCTGATTACGAAAATGAGGTGAAACTAAAAATCCAAGAAGGTGCCCAAAAAAAATTTCGGTTTTATTGTCATGGGTGTCGTTTTCATGGTTTTGGGGGTTGCTGGTTACGAAAATGAGGTCGAATGCAAATCCAACATGGCGTCGAGAAAAAACTTCGGTTTTTCCAACGTAGATAATAACATCAATAACTCGGAAGGAATTTGATCCTAATACCATTATAACTGTACTTGTAGGTAACAGTTCTAACGTTAAACTTGATGATATCACGGACAATGTCACTCAACTATTAAAACTAAATTGTAAGAGAGTAATTCTGTGCTCGTTCCCGTACTTTACGAAATTGTCTAGCAAGCAAAACCATAATATCCATGCCTTAAATAATCATTTGCATTTTCTAGTTAGTCACTATAGTGACAGGTTGACATTTTTCGACACTAACAGTTTCGTTCAGAAATTGAAGTCAACCAGAAACCATGCGTACTTGCCTATTAGTTTTAGACGTCAAATAGCTCGGCTATTAGCTTTTAATATAAACTCAGACATATGTGGTATGTCGCAGTTTTTTGTAAATAGGTCTACGGAAATTAGTAATTATACTAATTGTAATTATACAAATAGTATTAGCTTAGATTTAAACTAGTCACTAAGACAATAGAAGGTACGAGTGACAATTTAGTTAATCTCGTCAACTTCGAGGTATCTTCTAGCTCTCAATCAAATAACTGTAAAAAAGGGGCTGAGCAGAATTCCTTAAAATTGTTTCACCAGAATATTCAGGGACTTTCTTCCAAAGAACTAGAAATAGAACTATTTTTAGAAAAAACTAAGTTTGATATTATCTGTTTTACTGAACATTGGATGAAAGATTATGAAGTAATGCAAATAAATTATGAGAATTACAATGTGAGCAGTTGCTTTAACCGAAAATCTAAGATGCGTGGGGGTTCATTAATCCTAGTAAAAAATTGTATTAAATCTAAGTCTCGTAATGATATAGTCGATCTATCGGTTGAACATAGCATTGAATTGTCTTGTGTTGAGCTAGATAAGCATATAATAGTGTGCGTTTACAGACCCCCTAATTACCTGAACTATTCTATCTTTGAGTCAGTAATGGAAGATGCTTTGGCAAAACTTGTAACTGGTAATAAACCAATAATTATCTGTGGTGACTTTAATGTCAATATCATAGAGAATAATGTGAATAGCAGTAGATTCTTAAGTCTCTTTAAATCATTTAACTTGTCAAATGTGTTTTCAGAACCAACTCGAATTACGACAAATACTGCTACATGTATCGATAATGTTTTTTGTTGCTGCAATTACATAAATAAATCCATCGTAAATTACCTGCCTTCAGATCATAGTGGTCAGACGGTTACTTTCGCGTACAATAGACAATTACAAAGAATTCAGATACAAACTAGACAAATAACACCCAGCAATCTAGACAAATTTAATAATAATTTAATTAGCAAGTTAGGTATACCGGGTCATATTAGAAACAATGCAAATGTATTTTATGAAGAATTCTTTTCGGTAGTGCACACCGAATTTAATAATACTTTAAAAAAGAAATCTAAAACTATTGGCCCAAAGTTTATTTTCAGTGACTGGGCAACACAGGGTATTCGGAAAAGTAGGGAACGATTGTTTGAGCTGTACGGCCTTAAGCCTTACATCAACACTGAAGCTTTTAATAAATATGTTGCTACTTACTCGAAAATTTTTAAAAACACTTGCAAGGTAGCCAAATCCTTATTCATTAGCAACAAGATTAAATCAGCCGACAACAAAATAAAAACGGTTTGGAAAATCATCAACAGTGAAACAAATAGAAATAAAAAACAAGGCAATGACTTCACACTAGAGACATCGCGTGGCCTTGTGAGCTCCAACAATGAAGTTGCTCAAGAATTTGTAAATTTCTTTACCAGTATCCCACTTAAAACTACAGAAACCTTAAATTCCTCTCCCTTGCTCTCTATTGATTTATTGAAAGCGAACGTTTCAGCCTGTCCGAATGAATTTAAATTTCAGCATATAAACCCCATAACAGTCATAAAAGGTTTTAAGCAAATCAAGATCAAATTAACGGAAGATCTATGGGGTATGTCTATCATAGCTTGTACCTCAATTATTGAGACTGTAGCGCCGTATTTAGCCTCAATATTTAATTTGTGCGTGGATCAAGGGGTCTTCCCGGATCTAATGAAATTCAGTAAGGTAATACCGCTTTTTAAATCCGGGGACAGTAAAGACACCAATAACTATAGGCCCGTATCCGTGTTGCCGGTTTTCAGCAAGGTGTTTGAAAAGATAATGCTCAATCAAATGCTTAACCATTTTAACACTAATAAAATATTACATGAGCAACAGTATGGTTTCACCAAAGGACGTTGTACAACTGACGCCGGTGTCACTTTATTAAAACACATATTTACTGCGTGGGAAGAGGCACAAGATGCCATAGGAATCTTTTGTGACCTTTCGAAGGCATTTGATTGCGTAAATCACGAAACCCTGATCTTGAAACTTCAGCATTACGGTTTAGGTAAACTTGCGCTCAGTTTAATAAAATCGTATTTGAATGATAGACAGCAGCAGGTACAAATAAATGGAGTAAACTCAATGGGTTTAAAAGTAAAAATGGGTGTACCACAAGGTTCGATATTGGGTCCCTTCCTCTTTTTAGTATATATTAATGACCTACCCCATCTATTTAACAACCATCCGCATATGGTTTTGTTTGCTGACGATACTTCTTTAATATTTAAAATAAACAGACGTGCCACTAATCTTGATGACGTAAATAACGCCCTACTGCAGGTCCACGATTGGTTTACCGCTAATAATTTAGTACTAAATGGGAAAAAAACTAAATGCATTAGATTTGCTCTACCAAATGTCAAAAGTAGTGATTGTGACATAATATTGAATCAAGAGAAACTAGAATTTGTCGATAAAACGGTTTTCTTGGGAATCACGCTCGACTCAAGGTTACAATGGGGTCCTCATCTAACATCTCTTGCAGGACGGCTAAGCTCAGCAGCATATGCTGTTAGAAAAATCCGTCAATTTACTGATGTTGATACCGCGAGGCTGGTCTATTTTAGTTATTTTCATAGTATTATGTCATACGGTATTTTACTATGGGGACGGGCTGCAGACATCGAGTCTATATTTATTCTGCAGAAAAGAGCCATCAGAGCCATTTATGAATTACGTAGACGCGATTCTCTAAGAGAACTGTTTAAGGAAATTAATATCATGACAGTACCTTGTCAATACATCTATGAAAACATCATGTACGTTAGAAAAAATCGGCATTTATTCAGTAAGAGAGGGGACAGACACCACTATAACACTAGAAATAGGGACCAACTAGTTCAGCCAGGTTTCAGGCTTGCTAAAGTGGATTCATCTTTCATGGGGTACTGTTTGAAATGTTACAATAAAATACCTCCCCACATTCTTCAACTGAAGGAGACGAAATTTAAATCTTGTATAAAACGCACACTATGTAGGCAAGCATATTATAAGTTGGGGGATCACATTGATGATAAAAATGCTTGGCTAAATGCTGGTCCTGCTCCACAACCATATGTGGGGGGGAGGGGGCAAACTAATTGTTTGTACTGGACGGGCATTATTTGAGTCCATCGACACGTAAAGAAGAAGATGAAGAATTGATTCCCATGTTAATGTATTGTGGAAGCTGCAGAAGATTGTAAAAATATACTTGCATTGTATAGATTCCAGTTCTTAGTATTATATAATTGCATAGCACATGTGTGAGTACTTTGTACTGTTCAGCCACCATTTACATTTATTTATCTTTCATTGACTTGAATAGGCCTTGGTGACTGAGAGAATGTCATGCTCACTTAAATGTCTCGCTGATGGTGGCGGGTGTGTCGGGTCATTTAGTTCCCTTCAATATGGTTGAGTTGAATGGCGCCGGTACATGCGTCATGTCTGTGAACGGGCGCTGTCAGTTGGGACTGGTCATCTCTTAGCTGCCAAGGATCATTTTAATTACTTTATTCATACATTTTTAATCTAATCTTTCACTCTGGATGCTCTTAGTGTGCACGTCTTTCTACATCGTTCTCACATTTATGTATAATCTCAAAATTAATGATGTAACCAAGATTTTGTAACAATATTTTGATTTTAAAAGAGTGTCCATGGAGTTTCTTGCCCATTCTTCTCCATAGAGATCTACGCTAGGGAATGGGCAACTACAGTACTTTCTCAAGTTATTATGCCTTGTGACTGGGACTGTAGCTTTGATTTTCTTTTTTGTATTTTTGACTTTCAAAAGTGCCGTAATGGTCTAATTGAAATAAATGCTTTGAGTTTGAGTTTGAGTTTTGAGTAGGTGTCATTTTCATGGTTTTGAGGTGGCTGATTATTTTAATTTTTTTGCTTCCTGTGTGCTATCTTAGATTTTCATTTTGACCTCATTTCCGTAATTAGCGACCTCGAAAACCATGAAAACGACATCCATGACGGAAAAACCAAAAATTTTCCTCGGCACCATCTTGGATTTACATTTTGACCTCATTTTCGTAACCAGCAACCCCAAAAACCATAAAAACGACACCCATGACGGAAAAATTAAAAAAATTTCCTCGGCGCCATCTTGGATTTGCATTTTGACTTCATTTTCGTAACCAGCACCCCTATAAACCATGAAAACGACACCCATGACGGAAAATCAAAAATTTGCCTGGGCGCCATCTTGGATTTGCATTTCGACTTCAGTTTCGTAACCAGCAACCCCAAAAACCACGAAAACGACACCCATGACGGAAAACAAAAAATTTTCCTCGGCGCCATCTTGGATTTGCATTTCGACTTCATTTTCGTAACCAGCAACCCCAAAACCCATGAAAACGACAACCATGACGGAAAATCAAAAAAATTCCTCGGCGCCATCTTTAATTTTCATTTTGACCTTATTTTCGTAACCAGCAACCCCAAAAACCATAAAAACGACACCCATGACGGAAATACCAAAAATTTTCCTCGGCACCATCTTGGATTTACATTTTGACCTCATTTTCGTAACCAGCAACCCCAAAAACCATAAAAACGACACCCATGACGGAAAATCAAAAATTTTCCTCGGCGCCTCTTGGATTTTTATTTTGACCTGATTTTTGTAATCAGCAACCCCAAAAACCATAAAAACGACACCCATGACGGAAAAATTAAAAAAATTTCCTCGGCGCCATCTTGGATTTGCATTTTGACTTCATTTTCGTAACCAGCACCCCTATAAACCATGAAAACGACACCCATGACGGAAAATCAAAAATTTGCCTGGGCGCCATCTTGGATTTGCATTTCGACTTCAGTTTCGTAACCAGCAACCCCAAAAACCACGAAAACGACACCCATGACGGAAAACAAAAAATTTTCCTCGGCGCCATCTTGGATTTGCATTTCGACTTCATTTTCGTAACCAGCAACCCCAAAACCCATGAAAACGACAACCATGACGGAAAATCAAAAAAATTCCTCGGCGCCATCTTTAATTTTCATTTTGACCTTATTTTCGTAACCAGCAACCCCAAAAACCATAAAAACGACACCCATGACGGAAATACCAAAAATTTTCCTCGGCACCATCTTGGATTTACATTTTGACCTCATTTTCGTAACCAGCAACCCCAAAAACCATAAAAACGACACCCATGACGGAAAATCAAAAATTTTCCTCGGCGCCTCTTGGATTTTTATTTTGACCTGATTTTTGTAATCAGCAACCCCAAAAACCATGAAAACGACACCCATGACTTAATAACCAAAAATTTTCCCTGGCGCCATCTTGGAATTTCATTTTGACCTCATTTTCGTTATCAGTGACCACTTAAACCATGGAAACGACACCGATGACGGAAAAAACAAAAAAATTCCTGTGCGCCATCTTGGATTTTCATTTTGACCTCATTTTCGTAATCAGCGACCCCGAAAACCATAAAAATGACACCCATGATGGAAAAAACAGAAGTTTTCCTCGGCGCCATCTTGGATTTTCATTTTGATCTCATTTCGTTATCAGCGACTCCTTAACCATGACAATGACATCCATGACAGAAAAACCAAAAGAAAAAACCACCTTCAAGTATAAATAACAGGGGTATGTTATGTTTACCCTACAGAGTGAACCTCAGTGGCCATTAAGTCGCGCTAAAGTCCAGTCGCGCAAGTGTCCTTTCGCGCAAGAGTCCATTCGCGCAAGTGTCTTGGCGCGCAAATGTCCGTTCGCGCATAAGTCTAATCGAGCAAAAGTCCATTCGCGCAAGTGTCCAGGCGCGCAAGTGTCTAGGCGCGCAAAAGTCCGTTCGCGCATAAGTCCAATCGCGCAAAAGTCCATGCGCGCATTTGTCTTTTCGCGCAAGTGTCTTTCGCGCAATAGTCCCAGATCTAGAAAAATTAACTTGTCCTATAAAAAGTTTGTACGGAACCCTCAGTGCGCGAGTCCAACTCGCACTTTTATTTATCATTTTGTAAAATGTTTATATGTATCTAAATTCTTCTAATACAAAATTATACCATTTTTATTTTGATTGTGATAAATATACAGTAGACACACATTCCACACATTTCTAAACCGTACTGACTTTATAATATGTATCATAAAATAATATCGTCTACAGGATCAAAATGGTTTAAGCGATCACTACGCTCGATCTTCACCCGTGTGTGCGTGTATCTGCATGAACAATGCACACTAACATAGGATCGCAACGAATTTGCCTAAACTCTAGCGACTGAACTTTGTGCACGGACTCTTAAAAAGCTCACAGTTTAATATTATTTCTTTTTACATTATTTTCTATTTCTATTAAGTATAATTAAAGCAGATATTATTACCAATGGATACCGTACTTTTTTTTTGTAAACGGAAAATACGCCTCTATTTACGTAAGTATTTTCTGTCAAATGACATTGACCGCAACAGGAATAATTTGACTCGCAAAAAATATCATAATATAACTTATTTATTATGATTTTAAGATTCCGGTTTCGTTTCTATGTAATCTTTCGTATTAGACTATAATAAAATGGTTACTCTTTTTTTGAGTAATATGAATAATATTTATGCACATCGAAGAGGGCCTAAAAAAAACTGTCTCCTTTGTACAAAATCTTGCCAGTTTTTTTTTTAAAGGCCTTGGTCGCGCCTCGAAACGCACACATTATAGGAGTGCAATAAAAATGCACAGGCCCTTCAACTTCAGCGAAAAACAAATGACACGTCACTGACGTCATGCATGAAATGAAAAGGGCAGAAATATTATTCTTGTTCTTCTATCAAACAAAGGGCATGTCAATAATATCGCGTTTGACATATTGTTCATGTGTGCGTGAACGTCATCCTCCCCCGCACCGCACCGGGGGGACATTATTCAGTGAGATGCACGAAAATTCATAGTAAAAGGCGCGCGTAAAAAAATACGAAAAGGCCTTTGGGATATCGAATTTTATGAAAAAACCACTGCATAAATCATTTACAAATAAAATGTATTGAATTCTTCGAAAATTGTGCTGTGTCGGTACGGACTTTGTTTTGGAAATTTGACACTTCTTTTATTACTAATTTACGCCCAAAGTTGCGTCAAAATTGGCAAAAAAACAAATCTTTGGTAGCTCGTAACTTTTGAATGGCTTTTTATTTTACTATTATGTTTCCACACAGACACAATTAATAATGAGATAAAACGAAATCATGTTTATCTTTAGATGTACCATGTCAAACAGTGGAGTAATAGCCCCCTGAAATTTGTATGGAAAATGTGTTAAGTAGTTCAACCTTAAGGATTGAAATTTTAACAACGCCTAGATATTAAATTTTGTGATTTTTACTTCGAAAATTAAGGACTTCCCATACACAACTTCATCCCCTTTTTTAACCTTTTGGGGTGGAATTATCAGAAACGCTGAGACACGTATAAATTAATTTTCAGTCGTCAGCCTAAACACAAATTTTAAAATCCTCACTTTAAACTGACGGACTTTCGTACAAACGTTCATCCCCTATTTAGCTTCCACATGGGTTGAAAATCGAAAAATCCTTCCTTATTCCTTGTCTACAATATAAAGGGAACCACTGTGTAAATGTGGAGTTTTCTAGGTCCAAGGGTTTGGGCTGGGCGTTGATTGCAGGATTCGTGACACTTTTTCATGCGTGCAGTCGGTGTTCATCGATTTATAAGACGTTATCACGTGTTTACAAGTACCAAATATATACGCGACGGTTATGACGTAATAGTTGCTTAATTATTCCTAAAATACTTTTAAAAATTATTCCTAAAATATCTAAATAATATTCTTTGTATTTATTTTCTCATAAGTCATTTATTTGATTTTTATAATCTGATTTTTAAATTATGATAATTTATAATTATTGACAGTTGATTTGAATATGGCGGTTAAGTGTATAAAAAGGGAAGCAAATCATTTTAACAGGCATTATATTGTGAACTAGTGTTATGGACATTACTCTGCCCAAATACAGACTGAATGAATAGTCGAGTGCAATTAGACAATAAGGTGGAACGAAGTTTATAGTGGTCGGATTTTCATGGGACTTTTTTTATTGAGTTCCTAGAGGAGTGAAGAAGAAAGTTAAGAAAAAAAAATTGCCGCTCGCTTCTTTTTAGGGTTCCGTAGTCAACTAGGAAGCCTTATAGTTTCGCCATGTCTGTCCGTCCGTCCTCGCTTAATCTCTGTGACCGTTAGCACTAGAAAGCTGAAATTTGGTACCAATATGTATATCAGTCACGCCGACAAAGTGGTAAAATAAAAATTGGAAAAAAATGTTTTATTAGGGTAGCCCCCCTATATGTAAAGTGGGAAGTGATTTTTTTTTAAATTTCAACCCTAACGTGTGATATATTGTTGGAAAGGTATTTAAAAATGAATAGGGGTTTTCTAAAATAATTTTTTGATAATGTCAATAATTTCGGAAATAATCGCTCCAAAAGTAAAAAACAATGTGTCCCCCCCCCTCTAACTTTTGAACCATAAGTTTAGAAAATATGAAAAAAATCTGAAAAGTAGAACTTTATAAGGACTTTCTAGGAAAATTATTTTGAACTTGATGGAAACAACAGTTTTTGTACAAAAAAGACAAAAAGTTGTACAAAATAATTTCTGGACTAAGTTTGTAGTATATTCGTATATGCAAGCATTTTTACATAATGGATACCCACCTTTAAACTCATAAGTGGGAACACTTATTGTGACGGACGGGAAACTACGGAACCCTACACTGAGCGTGGCCCGACACGCTCTAGGCCGGTTTTTTTTTTTAATTTTCTTTGGAATATTCTTTTTTCGTTTATGACTTACTTCAAATTCGATTAATTCATATTGTAGCCTAATAGTGTGACCTGCGTGCATCCATTAAACGCTAATTTGGTCTGTTTCTCTGTTCATTGTTGTCAATGTAATGTATATTTCAAGTATTTTAGAAAATTTCCTATTTTCTGAAATTATTTCCTAAAAATCGAATTTTAAGGCTAAGATTGCTTTTGAAATTTGTAACTAATACTTTTTCACAGATAACTGAACCAGAAAGTATTAATGAAGACCACTTATAATAATAGAATAAAACTTTATTTCACAAAAACACAGATTTAACATGTTATATGTAAACACAATTTAAATAAGCTTAGGTAGTAACACAATGCAATACAATCTAGGAACTGAAATCTGTACACAATATGGGAAACCCTGCCTCTCAAAATAAAACTTTCATGAGTGTAGTGACTTAAAAAAAAATAATGCTATGAAACTCAATGTGTAAATTATTGTCTTAATCCTCATTTTATTAGCTATCTAACGAGGTATAATAAGTAGAAAAAATATTTAAGGATACAGATACTTGTTGCCAAGCTTGCAACTTATCTTAGTTAGAAATCGTGAGAAATGGTTACGTTATAATTACGATATTTTTCGTAAATTTACAGCAATAATCAACATTATGTTATCGAGTACCAACAATTTTTTCTTAGTGTTTGATATCTGTGAATAGCAGATATAATAAGGATATTTTTAGAATAATATTAATATTTACGTTGACCGTCATAGAAATATTTTCAGAAAAATGGCCTTCTTTAACTTTTATATTGACGATTTCCTGATAATTGTGAATACATTTTTAGTCACTTCAGTCGTAAACATGGTTTTCTTAAATATTTTTACATCCAATTATTTGTAAAAAAAAAAGTATCAGTTAATTTTAAAATAAATATTGGTCTTAAAATTCAAAATTTTAAAAATAATTCCAGAAAATAGGAAATTTTCTAAAAATACTTGAAATATTGCATTACATCAACTACAATGAACAAAGAAACAGACACAATTAGCATTTAATGGATGCACGCAGGTCACTATTACGCTACAATACGAATTCGTCGAATTTGACGTTAGTCCTAAACGAAAAAAAAAAGGTCGCAAGCGGCGAAATGGGCAGACGACATAGCTGCCGTTGTGGGAAAAAACTGGATGAGGCTGGCACAGGAACCTGGAGATTGGCACAAGAAAAGAGAGGCCTATACCCAGCAGTGGGTGAGTTCGGGCTGTGGATGATGATGATGATGAAGCGGCGAAATTATTTTTTTCAATACACTTCCTCGAAAACTGGTCCTTAACGCACTACGATTAGGTACAACATGCAATGTATTTCACACACGTGCGATTTTTTCCACTTTCCTGCACGTGTGCGGGAATGAAAATTGCCACAGATAACTAGACCTATACTTAGTCCAAATTGGTTCAATGCCTATACTCTGAAGTGAATGGTTTTTTTTTTTTAATTTTTGCAAAGCACTACGCGTCTTTACGGCATAAATATTTTTTGAATATTCAAATTGTGTTTTTAAATAGAAGATCATAGATAAACATGATTATTTAAAACTAATAGTTACTTTTATACACAAATTAACATTTATTTGTGTTCTGAATTCAAATATATAAAATAAATCTATTTTTTATATTAGGCTGTTTAACGGCTTCATACCTTTGCCTCTCCTCCATGGGCGAGACCAAAGCGCGAAAAAAAAAAGAAAATTTAAATCATAGTTTCATAGTTCTGTGACAAAAATATTATTCGTTATTTAATTTTATTTCTTCTAAAGTGTATTGAAAAACGTCGTTTGATACACGTGGACATTTGTTATTGCAATTCTCGGCTAAAAAACACCCTCGCCTACGGCTCGGGTGTTATAATTCCGCCTCGAATGCAATAACAAACTTTCTCCACTTGTATCAAAATGTACTATTTTAACTTCTCCACTCCTCTAGGAACTCAATAAAAAAAGTCCCTTGAAAATCCGACCACTATAAACTTCGTTCCACCTTTTGAGTATTTTTTGTCTAATTGCACTCGGCTATAGTTCGTATTTAACTGTGTAAAATCTGCTACTGAACAACACACGTCAAAAACGTTGGTGTGACTCATTATACCATTGAACGGTTAATCATAAAGTGTCTTGCGCATACTTTTCCTTAAGACGGTGGTTTAAAATAGCTTCCGTAAATAAATGCTACAAAACACTGGACCAGTGACTCCCAAAATGGTCTAGGTGGAACCCCAGGGGTCCACGGGAGACCCAACGGGAGTCTACGTTGGCATGAAAAAAAATTGGGGTTCACAAGTAGGAAGTGGTGGTGGTCCATGAAAATTTATCTGGTTTCGATACTGCCTAGCCTTTTCCCAACTATGTTGGGGTCGGCTTCCAGTCTAACCAGATGCAGCTGAATACCAGTATTTGACATGAAAAAAATTATCTGGTGTCGATACTAAAGATCAAAAATGTTAGCTAGACTCTATCTATCAATGTAGGCAGATAATAAGCTATTCAAAAAAGTAAAAAAAAAAAATGTTTCGGTTGTAACGTTGTAGAAACTCAGAATAGTTTCTTACGTTACTTTGTAAACATAACCTATTCAACACTTTAATTAAGTTAAATGTCAAAACAAACGCCACAGAGTATACATACTCATTGGGCCGTTCAGTTACTAAACGACTACAATTAGCTGTTTTACCAGTGCTGTGCGCGCGTTACGTGTATCTGATCGAATGAGTGAAGACTTGTCTATGCGTAAACACGCCAGTATAAATGTCACGGACTCGCGATGACGAGTTCTTTTTGGAAATATTCTGCTCCCATAGATTAGACGCGTTTTTTCATCGGAAATTAAATTTCTAGAAGTATTCGTGATCTAGACTATTCGGGCTTAAAGCAGGCAGCTTTAATTTTTGTTAGTAACCTAACTCTTTCCGTTTTGTGTCTGCGTATACCCCATACTGGGGTTCAAGATTCCGGCTAACGTCAAGTTATCGGCTGACAACCGTATTACCGGCATCCAATTTGCCGCGGGCTCCGCAGCGGGTACCTTTTACCTGCGTGACCGCGACGAGATTCTACGGGTCGGCGCGATCATCTGCCGTCCGTCACCCTACCTGGCGTCTGCAGCGTGGCACACCGCTACGGTCATCGTCACGCCGGGCTGAGCCAGGAGAGTACCGTGCAAACCCCCGGGCGGGCTTGGAGACCATAAACCTACCCACCCGCACCCGTTTATTTATTAATATATTTTTATGTTGACCTGGGTCCGTGGTTTCCTTTATTTGCCCCCACGGACACCCTTTCCGTCACACGGTGATTTATGACAGGTTGTATATCGGTGAAAATGGTCGTGGTGTGGAAATCTACCAATTTATGAAGACGATTGGAAATTATTTTATATTTAAAATGGATTGTATTTTTTGAAGGATTTGCTGATAATCGTCTTGAAAGAACCTAGATTGATGAACAGGGCGATAGTCTTGGAGAGGTATAAGGATAGCAAGCGCACCTACCTTTGAGAAGGATCTTTGGCACGAGCTCTGGGTGGAGATGGCGCCGACGACGTTCCTGCTCCGAAGCACTGGTCACAGGGTCTCTTTTGGTGCACCAATTCACTGATCACACCCCGATACCACACAGATATTAAAGTTCAATCACGGTTTTGCAGGGTTGCTGCGGGTCGCTACGGGCCCGCAGCTTAGCGGCTAAGCGTTGCGATGTTCTATGATGGAGTGTCTTTATATTGCGGTTTATATTAGCGGTATGTTGCGCGGCATTTTTGACTAACTCGACGGTAGATCTGAGCGAACTCGAGACGCGCCTAACTCCATCGAAGCATCGGCGGGCCATTGCGGGAGGGGGTGGTAAGGGGGGATAGGATATCTGATCGCCTGTTCACACATTTTTACTTACGTCATGTGAAAAAATCATCCTATGAGCGTTAATATTTATTTATCAACATACATCTACCATTACAGTTAACCAAAGCGGTAAATGCGCCTACAAGAAAAAAAATTAGAAACCTCTGCACTGGACGAAAACATATTTCGTACCCAAGTAGAAGAAAAACAACTTACTGTTTAATCTTAGTGGCGTCGCTTCTCGTGTCATTCTTCATGCCAAGGTACGCGAGCAACTTGTCCTGCTCAATGGCCTTTATTACCTTTAAATAGAGAAATACAATTAAAGACATAATGGAAGAAATTTGGGTGTTCTATAAACTCTGGCAATCCCTCAGGGCAATGATGAAATTAATCATTTACCTTTTCAGAGATAGTAATGAGCTGTTCGCACCACGCTGTCGTAACATCGGGGTCTTCAGTAGCATGAGGCAGTCTGAAATAATACACAAATACCATTACTTTTTGTTGATAGAAATGGAGAGGAGGCCTGTTCCCAGTGGGAACGTTACAGTCTGGTTAAGGTATGATATACAAGTTTTGGTATAATAAAGGGTATAAATAGGATCTTAACGAAGACGAAAGGCACTTGTTCTCCCCGTCATTCCTATTTTTTTTTGTTCTACACTATACCTGGGAACCTACTAGTTACGGAGATATAGGCCAATGTTCCAGCTTTTTCACAAGTTTTTTTTAAGATCTAATTTGAAGTACTTTTTGTATACCAGCGGTTTTTTGTTCGATTTGGAGGTAACTTTGGGATTTTTTTGTATCGAGAAAAATTTTATGAAATCGTGTTTTCGCCAAACATAAGACCTAACATTAATCCTCAACTTTACCATATATTTATTTCAAAATTAATGCTGCAGTATTTTAGGCGTAACGGAGGATCATGCTAAGCCATTTGAGGTAGTATAGGCCCTTAATATCAATATCGACTTACTTCTTGGCGTCAGTAGGCGCGTCGAGTGCGTGCAGGTACGAGATGTGCGCTCCGAGGAAGCCGGGGAACTTGTCCACTAACTCCTCGTATACTTGTTCTAGCTTGTCACCCTCTGCAGACAAAGCAATCCATTAGCTTAGTTTCATCTTTCAAAACTTAATAAATAAATATAGCGAGCCAGCTGTTCCTGTAAAATGGAAACAACCGTCTTTGTTGTACACACGTCATAATCAACTGCCAGTTAAAGAACAATTATTAGCTAGTATGTTATGTGAATGTGTAGTTGGTTTGCTGTAGTTTGAGGTACAAAATGAAAAAAAGAACTACGAACTTTTTTGTTTGTAGTTCTGAGATAAGATGCGGTTGGGATTGATGTACAGTGGGCTGCATCGATTGGGTACCCCGGTACCCCGAGATCGAACGTAGGTGCTTTCAAGAGGGGTACCATATCGTGAAGCTGACTGTACCAGCGCCAACGTTTAAAAGGAAAGGTTATAGTATAAGTAGTTTAGATCCCTTTGAGAACGACCTTCATCGAGCTGGTTATTGGATGAAAAGTGTTTTATTTCAAATTAAATATGTCAAAAAAAATATTGCAACCGGGTTGTCTAAAAAATTTCAGTCCAGAATATTTTTTTATTTTTATTTTTTTTTCAACATTTCACTAGTTTGGCTAATAGACGAATTCCATACCAATCGAAAGTATGAAACCTGTAAAATATGCAAACGTTAGGTTAACCTAACATTTGCACATTCTATAGGCTGCATAACTTTTGCATATTCTATAGCCTATAGAATATGCAAACGTTAGGTTAACCGGTCAACCTAACGTTTGTATATATTCTATAGGCTTCATACTTTCAATTGGTATGGAATTTGTCTATTAAGCAAACCAGAGAAAAGTTAAAAAATATATTTAAAAAATAAATTGATAATTAATCATATTCTGGACTGAAATTTTTTAGACAACCCATTTGCAATATATTTTTTGACATATTTAATTTGAAATAAAACACAGGCTTCCTCTTTCGTACTTCTCGAAACGGATCCTAGAGAAGTCCATAACGTGCTAATGGGTCTTAAATCGGATAGCGCTCCAGGCTGGGATAATATAACAACAAAATTCTTAAAAGCTGCCCATGAATTAGTCGTACCCATAATTTCGCATCTTGCTAACTTGTGTTTTAGCCAAGGGAAATTTCCACCAGCCCTGAAACAAGCCATCATTACTCCTGTGCACAAGGGTGGAGACAAAGACGACGTTAACAACTACAGACCTATCTCTGTCTTGCCTGCAATTTCTAAAATCATTGAAAAGCTAATTAACATAAGACTAACCAGCTACACTAATAAATATAACATTATTTCACAAGCTCAATATGGTTTTAGACAAAAATTATCTACTGAAGACGCAGCCACAGCATTAACCTCTCATATTGTTAACCTTGTAGACTCCGGAAAAAAGTGTCTAACTGTATTTCTTGATTTGAAAAAAGCTTTCGATACCGTTTCTGTCCCCGTTCTTGTGCGTAGTCTGGAAGGTATAGGCGTAAGAGGAGAACCGTTAGCATTACTAATAGATTATCTACGGGATCGTAGGCAAAAGGTTAAGGTAGGAGAGTATACTAGTAAGGAGTCTTACGTGACCTACGGCGTTCCGCAGGGTAGCGTACTGGGCCCGACTCTATTCTTAATATATATAAACCATCTCTGCAAAATGTTGCTAAATAATGGTCGCGTTTTCTCATATGCAGATGACACTGCAATTGTCTTTTCTGGTGATACATGGGAATCTGTTTATCAATCTGCTGAAAAGGGTCTTTCCAAGATTGCTAATTGGCTGAACTCACATCTTCTTACACTCAACATTTCTAAGACAAAATATATTGCATTTTCAATCTACAACAACACTCAACCTGGACCTAACGTAACTCTCAAAATCCACACTTGTCATAATATATCTAGCACAAACTGCCCTTGTAAAAACATTGAAAAAGTGACTCATATAAAATACCTAGGTATAATTATTGATCAGCGGTTGTCTTGGCATACTCATACAGATATGGTCATGGCCCGTGTTAGAAAACTCATCTGGATATTTAAGAACCTACGACATGTTACAACAAAAAAAATGTTAACTGAAATCTATGTCGCTCTGGCTCAGTCAATTCTTACCTACTGTATACCCGTGTGGGGCGGTGCAACTAAAACGAAGTTTCTTGAGCTAGAGCGAGCACAGAGACCTCTTATCAAAGTTATGTACACCAAACCGTTCAGATTCCCAACCAATGAGTTATACTCCCTGAGCGGCATTCTCACAGTCAGAAAACTATACATACTACATGCTGTTTTAAAGTTACACAAAGTCCTGCCCTACGACCCTCGCCATCAGGAAAGAAGACGAAAATACAGTGTTGCACCAGCAAAATTCGTTAAAACTGCGTATGCCAAAAGACAATTTAATGCAAATTCTGCTGCTCTATATAACAAAATTAATAAGATAATTAACATCTATCCCATGAGTACCAAAGACTGCAAAAAGGCAATAGTTCAATGGCTAAAACTGAAGTCCTATGATGATATTGAATTATTGCTGCAAGCATAGGCAATATGAAGTAAATAGATGCACACACGCACACACACACATACACACACACACACACACACACATACACACACACACACACACACATACACACACTCGCAGGCACATACACTCTCACACACACATACTCACATAGGTACACTACTTTAAGATACATCTTTAAGTTTATTTTTATTTTTTTCTTTTATTTAGTATAAGTTCAAGGCTTGTTTTGTTTAGTTTTAGAGCTTAGTTGTAAATTTTTGTTTAAATTCTGTTCTCTTTTTGTACACTACTTTTACCTTTACTAAATTTGTCATTGAAGAGCGGGATCTCCTAGCACAGGTATATCTTTTACTTAAAAGGAGGTCCCTATGTAAGATTTACTGTAAAAGCTGTACAAGTTTCTGCAATAAAACTTTTTATTTATTTATTTATTTACTTTTTCCATATACACATAAGACAGAAAACAAGGGAATACGTTTGTCTGGGCGAAGCGCCGCTACAATTTACTCTGTGACCCAGTTCAGTGTGTGAGTCATAACAGTATGCTTAGCGACAGATGACTTTTAGCGGATGTGACGCATATATTTTCACGATATTGTTCCATCTGCTTGCATGTTTTATGTTCGTGCTATGTTGCACATACCGAGCTTGGTGATCCAGCCGAGCGTGAAGTCCTTGAGCGCGTCCATGTAGTCGTCGTGCGGCTTGGGCTTGTCGCGTGCGGCCTGCGCGCGCCGCACGGGCTCGCACAGCGCGTACTGCAGCGCGTACACGTCCACCTTGCGCCCGCACTCGTCGCGCGCGAACGTCACGCAGCCCGACAGCGACTGGCCCACCGTCAGGTTGGAGCGGCTTATCCTGGAGACACATTTAATGTCATCATCTGACATATGCCTGCCTTTTCGGTCGCCTTATTATGTGATGACACGCACGTCACGTTTAGAGCATTACTTAAGTTTTTGCAGATAAGATGTGTTCGTAGTTTTATTAGAATAGCATCACGTACGCACTATGTATATAATAGTTATTTATGCAACTGTTGTATAATGAGGGGTATTAAAACACGAATGTGGGTTTATGATAATAGTATCACATGAGTATTTTAATACCTAATTATGTACAGTTGCATACAAGACTTTATCTACATCCATGATATGAATCCTCCATAAAAGGTTCCGAAACCATAGGGTGTTGCAGTGTTCTAAGAAGTCTATGTAAATTCATGGAAAGTTTAATTGCTTGTATTTACTACAAACAAACCATGTATAGGTAGTAATATAATTATTTACATTTTGGATTGTTCAATTATCAAAATTCACAAAGCTTGTATCACTCATTTTTGTTAACAACAAAGTATAAAATGGCGGGATACGACGTGAATTCGAATTAACCTATAAGTTTTTTTTTTTATTACGGCGCTGTGGTAGTGAATCGCACGTGCTAGACGTTCGATTCACTACCACATTCGATGTTCTTTTTTTAAAACGAGTTGCATAATGAAATTCAGTACAACATTATAACACCCGTTTGGGTGTTATAATGGTTATTATGACACTGGCTGTTTTAATGTTGGCCATAAGCTAACTGTTTCAGATACCTTTATTAGTTATTTATGCAACTGTTGTATAATGAGGGGTATTAAAACACGAATGTGGGTTTATCACACGAGGCGAAGCCGAGTGTGATAATAGTATCACATGAGTGTTTTAATACCTAATTATGTACAGTTGCATACAAGACTTTATCTACATCCATGATATGAATCCTCCATAAAAGGTTCTGAAACCATAGGGTGTTGCAGTGTTCTAAGAAGTCTATGTAAATTCATGGAAAGTTTAATTGCTTGTATTTACTACAAACAAACCGTGTACCTATAGGTAGTAATATAATTATTTACATTTCGTATTGTTCAATTATCAAAATTCACAAAGCTTGTATCACTCATTTTTGTAAACAACAAAGTACATAATGCAATACTAATATCCAAATGTCGAACAAAAATGGCGGGATACGACGTGACGTGAATTCGAATTAACCTATAAGTTTTTTTTTTTAATTACGGCGCTGTGGTAGTGAATCGCACGTGCTAGACGTTCGATTCACTACCACATTCGATGTTCTTTTTTTAAAACGAGTTGCATAATGAAATTCAGTACAACATTATAACACCCGTTTGGGTGTTATAATGGTTATTAAGACACTGGCTGTTTTAATGTTGGCCATAAGCTAACTGTTTCAGATACCTTTATAGAGGATTTATAGCATGGGTGTAGATAAAGAGGATTTATAGCATGGGTGTAGATAAAGAGGATTTATAGCATGGGTGTAGATAAACAGTATTTTAACAATTAGAGTAATAACCTTAGTGGTTGTTTGAAGTTTTTAGAAGTTGTTGTATTGTGTGCATTACGACGTTTTACTCAATCCAGTTTAACCGGTAGCGAGCAACTGCCTGTCTTATCTGATCTCCATAACACAGTTATTGGGTAGTTGAGTAATACAATACCCAATAGACAAGACTAGCTATCAGAAAATACATAAATAATGCGTGGTGTAGTGAGCGCTGTGCGGTGGTGGGTGCGAGGTGATGCGTCGCACTCGCTGTCTGTGCTAGTGCTAGCCACAGCACACCTAAGCGTCGAGTCGAGATATGACGTGCCGACCCAGCGCCGATAAGCGCCAACAATTTCTGACGGCATAAGCAGGTCGGATCTTGTCGGCGACGGTCGGCGCTAATCGGCGACGGTAGCCAGCGTCCTACGTGTATACGCACTAACACACTTTTATTGGAAACAGTGTTTTATTGTACAAATTTAAACTAGAACCACCACAAGTACTAATATAACTTTTTTTTATTAATTCCAAAAGTGAAAAAGGAAAGCCAAAAACAAGACATTTCCAGATAAATCCGGACCGGACGGCAGTTATCGCTAATCGTGCAAAGCGTGGTCGTAATGTATCAATTAAATTCATATAGGTATGTTTTACTTACTTATCTGAAGGCACAGGTGCGATGTAAAGAGGTAGTAGGTTCCCACTTGATAATGATGCTGAACTGAACTTCTTGCCGCCTGTAAGGGCCTGGAAAATAACAATTTAAATTAAGTGTGGATTTCAGTAAGTGATCATCCATAATATATCGAGATTGCTCCGTGCCTTCGGAAAGCTTTGGCGTAATCTCATCGTTCTGGTTATTATTTGTACATCTTTAGCAGTCGTTATAGGTAGACGGAAAATTTGATCAACGCAAGGCAATCTAAATTGTGTCGAGTCGGAACTAAGCTACGAGTTTGGGACTTTCATTATCGCCCAGTAAGCAGTATGTTTGAATCCATTGCGAACCACGCCACGTCTCCGTAAATAGACCCTAAGAGGTATCGTACAGCCAGTAACAATAGGCTAGTTCCCACCATCAATAAATTGCAAATCTATTTAGTCCGTCAATTAGAGTACAATGAAAATAATGGCCCCTTTTTTCTTTTTTTTGTAAATCAATGAATATTGACAAAGATAAAACGAATCAAAACTCGAGAGTGGGGGCTCGTGACATCAATAGGGCTATTACGTATCTTTTTGATCTCCAGTGACTATCAAGCTTCGGTTGTACACCGAACTTTGATGACAACCGAGAATGCCAAAATATTGGTATTACGTATTACTCAGAATGGATATCACTTTACGGTGACTAACAGCCCGGGTACGGTGTAACGTCTTTCACGAAAGCCGTTTCAAACTCAGTTGTCATCAATTTGATGTCCACTATGCTTACATAATCGCAATTTTAGAAGAATCGATAATAAAGCGTCTGTCAAAATGAGTTACGGTGACACGATGGGCACCGATGACGTCATATTTGATCGCGACTGGTCATACATAATACGAAACTAACCTTTTGACAGTTATTTGATGGACACTGAGCCCAGTTACTTTCATTTCGAGCTGTCAACAGAGATACGTAATAGCCTGCAGAACGCACTAAAAATTATAACACGGTGTGTCGTATTGAGAATTTTAAAAGCGTCGTATCTTCGTCAATTTTTCGGTTTACGTATCAAAATAAAAAATACGGGTCAATTATTTTTAGATAATTTAACTGACGGACTAATTCGATTTTTTGAGTAGACAAGCCTATTAAAAAGGACTTGTCCTGTATGATATAATATGATATCTCACCAGTGCTTGCGAGCAGTACACGTCTAAGCTGATGGGCTGCTGTAGTCGCTGCTGTATGACGGCCGGGAGCTCTTGTAGCTTCTCTAGCAGCGACTTGTTCTGTATGATATAATATGATATCTCACCAGTGCTTGCGAGCAGTACACGTCTAAGCTGATGGGCTGCTGTAGTCGCTGCTGTATGACGGCCGGGAGCTCTTGTAGCTTCTCTAGCAGCGACTTGTTCTGTATGATATAATATGATATCTCACCAGTGCTTGCGAGCAGTACACGTCTAAGCTGATGGGCTGCTGTAGTCGCTGCTGTATGACGGCCGGGAGCTCTTGTAGCTTCTCTAGCAGCGACTTGTTCTGTATGATATAATATGATATCTCACCAGTGCTTGCGAGCAGTACACGTCTAAGCTGATGGGCTGCTGTAGTCGCTGCTGTATGACGGCCGGGAGCTCTTGTAGCTTCTCTAGCAGCGACTTGTTCTGTATGATATAATATGATATCTCACCAGTGCTTGCGAGCAGTACACGTCTAAGCTGATGGGCTGCTGTAGTCGCTGCTGTATGACGGCCGGGAGCTCTTGTAGCTTCTCTAGCAGCGACTTGTTCTGTATGATATAATATGATATCTCACCAGTGCTTGCGAGCAGTACACGTCTAAGCTGATGGGCTGCTGTAGTCGCTGCTGTATGACGGCCGGGAGCTCTTGTAGCTTCTCTAGCAGCGACTTGTTCTGTATGATATAATATGATATCTCACCAGTGCTTGCGAGCAGTACACGTCTAAGCTGATGGGCTGCTGTAGTCGCTGCTGTATGACGGCCGGGAGCTCTTGTAGCTTCTCTAGCAGCGACTTGTTCTGTATGATATAATATGATATCTCACCAGTGCTTGCGAGCAGTACACGTCTAAGCTGATGGGCTGCTGTAGTCGCTGCTGTATGACGGCCGGGAGCTCTTGTAGCTTCTCTAGCAGCGACTTGTTCTGTATGATATAATATGATATCTCACCAGTGCTTGCGAGCAGTACACGTCTAAGCTGATGGGCTGCTGTAGTCGCTGCTGTATGACGGCCGGGAGCTCTTGTAGCTTCTCTAGCAGCGACTTGTTCTGTATGATATAATATGATATCTCACCAGTGCTTGCGAGCAGTACACGTCTAAGCTGATGGGCTGCTGTAGTCGCTGCTGTATGACGGCCGGGAGCTCTTGTAGCTTCTCTAGCAGCGACTTGTTCTGTATGATATAATATGATATCTCACCAGTGCTTGCGAGCAGTACACGTCTAAGCTGATGGGCTGCTGTAGTCGCTGCTGTATGACGGCCGGGAGCTCTTGTAGCTTCTCTAGCAGCGACTTGTTCTGTATGATATAATATGATATCTCACCAGTGCTTGCGAGCAGTACACGTCTAAGCTGATGGGCTGCTGTAGTCGCTGCTGTATGACGGCCGGGAGCTCTTGTAGCTTCTCTAGCAGCGACTTGTTCTGTATGATATAATATGATATCTCACCAGTGCTTGCGAGCAGTACACGTCTAAGCTGATGGGCTGCTGTAGTCGCTGCTGTATGACGGCCGGGAGCTCTTGTAGCTTCTCTAGCAGCGACTTGTTCTGTATGATATAATATGATATCTCACCAGTGCTTGCGAGCAGTACACGTCTAAGCTGATGGGCTGCTGTAGTCGCTGCTGTATGACGGCCGGGAGCTCTTGTAGCTTCTCTAGCAGCGACTTGTTCTGTATGATATAATATGATATCTCACCAGTGCTTGCGAGCAGTACACGTCTAAGCTGATGGGCTGCTGTAGTCGCTGCTGTATGACGGCCGGGAGCTCTTGTAGCTTCTCTAGCAGCGACTTGTTCTGTATGATATAATATGATATCTCACCAGTGCTTGCGAGCAGTACACGTCTAAGCTGATGGGCTGCTGTAGTCGCTGCTGTATGACGGCCGGGAGCTCTTGTAGCTTCTCTAGCAGCGACTTGTTCTGTATGATATAATATGATATCTCACCAGTGCTTGCGAGCAGTACACGTCTAAGCTGATGGGCTGCTGTAGTCGCTGCTGTATGACGGCCGGGAGCTCTTGTAGCTTCTCTAGCAGCGACTTGTTCTGTATGATATAATATGATATCTCACCAGTGCTTGCGAGCAGTACACGTCTAAGCTGATGGGCTGCTGTAGTCGCTGCTGTATGACGGCCGGGAGCTCTTGTAGCTTCTCTAGCAGCGACTTGTTCTGTATGATATAATATGATATCTCACCAGTGCTTGCGAGCAGTACACGTCTAAGCTGATGGGCTGCTGTAGTCGCTGCTGTATGACGGCCGGGAGCTCTTGTAGCTTCTCTAGCAGCGACTTGTTCTGTATGATATAATATGATATCTCACCAGTGCTTGCGAGCAGTACACGTCTAAGCTGATGGGCTGCTGTAGTCGCTGCTGTATGACGGCCGGGAGCTCTTGTAGCTTCTCTAGCAGCGACTTGTTCTGTATGATATAATATGATATCTCACCAGTGCTTGCGAGCAGTACACGTCTAAGCTGATGGGCTGCTGTAGTCGCTGCTGTATGACGGCCGGGAGCTCTTGTAGCTTCTCTAGCAGCGACTTGTTCTGTATGATATAATATGATATCTCACCAGTGCTTGCGAGCAGTACACGTCTAAGCTGATGGGCTGCTGTAGTCGCTGCTGTATGACGGCCGGGAGCTCTTGTAGCTTCTCTAGCAGCGACTTGTTCTGTATGATATAATATGATATCTCACCAGTGCTTGCGAGCAGTACACGTCTAAGCTGATGGGCTGCTGTAGTCGCTGCTGTATGACGGCCGGGAGCTCTTGTAGCTTCTCTAGCAGCGACTTGTTCTGTATGATATAATATGATATCTCACCAGTGCTTGCGAGCAGTACACGTCTAAGCTGATGGGCTGCTGTAGTCGCTGCTGTATGACGGCCGGGAGCTCTTGTAGTTTCTCTAGCAGCGACTTGTTCTCGTGACGTATGCTCAAACGAAGAGTGTATTCGCCTTTCTCTAATTTTACTGAGTACTGAAAAAGAAAAAATAATTATGTTTTTACTATTTTCACTGCTGAATGGTTAGATATACTTTGATAAATGATAACTCTATGAGATCATTGTGTCCCAAGTCAATTACTATGAGGGGGGGGGGGGGGGGGGCACGGAAACAAAATCAGAGATCTCTACTTTAGCTAATTAGCTTAAGTTATGGGGCCAAATTATTACGATAAACATATAAGACATAGGTTAATGGCCTGAGGTTAATTTAATCTAGTATTAAATAAATGTTTTCGATTTGTTAGTTTGGCAATGACTAATACACAGAGCTGATTGCACAAACAGAAGAAAAAACAATAGTGATTCAAGTAATCATGCTCAAAATATACAGTAATCATGCAGTTAGGAGTGGGTGTGGATTACTGAGGATATTTGGGTTTCAACCATACAGAAAATAAATACATTAAACTTACCTGCTAATGGTGTCGGTTCTGCTGTGCACTAACTAAACTTAATTTAGGCTATTGCTATCTTTTACTAAAAGGCAGTGCGAGAAAAGGACGGCTATAGCTATGAACTAAGTTAGAGATGTCAAAGTAGTTTATGTCTTGCGCTTCACTGTGTTTTTAGTCGACATGTTTTTACGTGCACCCTTTATTTGTATGGAAATATTAGTTCCAACTAAATTTGACAGCTCTAAATTACGTCAGTCTCTTTTTCGTTTTAATAGAGAGAAGAAGATAGCAATAGCCTAAATTAAGTTTAGTTTGTGCACAACAGAATCAACACCATTAATAAACTTTTATAGAACTATGTCACAAGTTTGAGTGATAGTGCGACGTGCTAGAAAGGTCGTCCTGCTATACTGTTTTCTAAACCTACAGTTCTACAAAACTAAGTTAAGAGGGCGCATTCAGAAAGTTGGCAATCACGCAAATATCTGTCAAATATTTACCTGTTTTAATGAGGGATTTTCTTTTTAGCTCTTCCCTAGTCGCTGGATAGATGGCGCTAGGAGTAAGTATGATAATGCAAGGAACGGAACCCAAAAAAACTGATTTTAACAAAGCGCGAGAAATGTTGGTTATATTCGAAAGGTTAAGCAAATGAAAGTATCAGTCAACGAGAGTATGTGACGTGACACAATGTTTTTTTTTTCAAGCGTGTTGGCTTTGGCATAGTAAGTTCAACGCCATCTATAGAGTTCTTGGAAACTAAGTTTTTTTTTAAAACCTCAAAAGGAAAACCTCTCATTAATTGCGCAATATTAATGTATGGAAATAAGAAATGTGGCCAACTAGAGTATTATGTTTGTTGGAATTAAAGACACCGTTGAGTAGACTTGTTTTATTAAGCAGTTGGTTTATACAACATAGAGAACTAAAATATTGATAATGAAATGCAACTAGTCGTGCGACACGCGTCACGTGTGTAAACAAGACCCGTGCGAAACCGAGCCACCGAGGCAGCTGTGCCGCCGCCGGTAGCCGGTAGCGGCACTGACTTAGATGCAAAGTACGTCAACGCGCTAACAGGCGTGGAGGAGAAATGCGTACCTACCTAATCGGCGGCGCGCGCGGGCGCCGGGCGCATGTGATGACGACGAAGCGCGGGGGGAGGGGTCGGAGCGAGACAAAAACCTCGTCATATTTTAATTTGTATTTAACGTTTATCTAACCTGCAGTCTTTGATAAAGTACCTTACCGTTTTTTGTACTGTTTATGTTTTTTACGCTGTGTTTTGTTATATTCTATGTACCTACTGGCTGTTTTATTTTAGTAACTCATGTAATAAGATACCACTGTATTGACATCCGTACGTTTTTCAAGGGTGACCACTGAAAACCAGCACTGTGCTGTGGGCTCCCCATAGCACAGCATCATGCTGAGTGGTTTCACCTGTTTGTCACACTCACGACGTGCTGTCAACTTCTTTCTTTTTTTTTTGCTTGTTTCTGTTACGTTCTGTTATATTATATTATTATGTTAAACGTCTTAAGTATAAGCTTTGTACCGATGTTTTGCATGTCGTGTGCCTACGACAAATAAATATTTTTTCTTTCTTTCTTCTTTCAAATGCAATAATTAATATCGTAACACCGAATAATCAGTTATACATGAGAAAAAACTAATTGGAAACTTTCCAATTGCCTTCTCTGCGCCTAAAACGGTTACAACATCAAATTCAGTGTTTTAATTGCAATTCACTATTAATATTCTAGTTCACTATTTAGCCATATTTCTTATTTCCATACAGGAATATTGCCCAATTAATTAAAATAGGTAAATATTTGACAGCTATTTGCGACGTTGCCAACTTTTTGGATGCGCACTCTTAAGCTCATCTAAACACGGTTTGTTCTGTATTTAAAACTAAATGTGCTTTACTAACGGCTGCGTACAAGTACAGTTCAGGCAAGTATTTACTACGCAATGAATACATAAAGGCCGGAGCAGACTCAGAGCGTGGCGTATGCGTGTGCGCACGGTTGTAGGTTTGCTCTCTCTTACTATTTCTTCTATTTTATGTGTCATCATCTGCCTAGCCTTTTCCCAACTATGTTAGAGTCGACTTCCAGTCTAACCGCATCCAGCTGAATACCAGTATTTTACATGAAGCGACTGCCTATCTGACCTCCACAACCCAATTAGTACTGGGTAATACGATACCCCTTGGTAAGACTGGCTGTCAGACTTTTTGGGCCACTGACTACCTGTAACGACTGTCAAAGATCTACAAATGACAGCCGCGACCAACAGCTTAACGTGCTTTCTGAGGCACGGAGGAAACTCAGTATGTAAGGGTGAGACCAACCTAGGCAAACACGGCTTAACCTAAAGATCGATCCGAGCGGCTGTTATTATTTTGCCACGAGCTCCTCTTTCTATTTTAGTTGTGCCCGAATTAAATTAGATTGTGATATGCAACAAATATTGCAGTATTGAGATGTCAGCCTGGCTGCGTGGCAAGTAGTAGTTTCCCGTAAGTTCCCACACCATGTGCACGCGCCTAGTGTACTCCGGCCCACATAGATCTACATCTAGTCTACAAGTTTCCAAGTGTAGGTGTCATGATTACTTGTTTCTTTCTTTTCCTGCGTCTCACCTTAGTGGGGTACGCGTCGCCGGTGGCCATGAGCTGCTTGCAACTGTTGTAGATCATCCACATCTGGGACTCGAACTCCGACTCGTACAGCATGTCGCATAGTAACGATATTATTGGCGACACCTGAAATTGAATAACGGTTAATTTTAATTTTTAGTTGTACGAGGGGGCGTTTTTAAGTTCGCGGAATGGAGGGTGAGAAGTGAAAATAAAAAACCTAAATTATTTTTCTTTTTCATAAATTCACCTGCTACCCTTGCTTGTACATTTTTCAGATCTTTCAATTTCCTTCATAAAAAAATGTTTTGTCTTTGTCCGAAAAATAAGCTGAAACCGCGTCCTTCACTTCTTCATCAGTTGAAAATTTCTTCCCACGAAGTTCTTTTTTCAGTTTTGGGAAGAGGTAATAATCACTGGGAGCCAGGTCTGGGCTGTAGGGTGGATGGTCTAAAATATCGAAGCCCACCTTATGCAGGGCAGCCAACGCAACACGGCTCTTGTGAACAGGCACGTTGTCGTGAAGAAGAAGGACACCTTTGGTCAATTTACCCTCCTTTTTTCTTTAATGCTTTCTTTTAACCTCTCGAGGATAGAAGCATAGTATTCTCCGGTTATAGAAACGCCTTTATCTTTATAATCGGTCAACAGGATCCCTTCTGAATCCCAAAACACTGTTGCCATGATTTTTCCAGCCGATTGTGACACTTTAAACTTCTTGGGTGGTGGTGTGCCTTTTTTGTGCCACTGCATAGAGTCCTGTTTCGACTCAGGTTCATAATGATGAACCCAAGTTTCATCTCCAGTAACAATTCGACTTAATAGTCCATCCTTATCTTCGTTACAGAGGTCCAAAAACGTGCGAGAACACTCCACGCGGTGTTGTTTTTGAGGCGGCGTGAGCATTCTTGGCACCCATCTTGCACTGACCTTTGTCATGCCAAGATGATCGTGTAGAATTTTGAAAATTATCGTATCCGATACTCCAACCATTTCTGCAAGCTGTTTCTTCTTTAGTCTGGCATCTTCCAATATTATTTTTTCGACTTTTTTAATGATTTCCGGAGTAGTCACCTCGATCGATCGTCTGGGCCGTGGGTCGTCTTCAAGTGAGGTCCTGCCTTGTTTAAAAAGACTGTGCCACTTGTAAACCATGGTTTTACCCGGGCAAGAGTCCCCGTAAACGGATTCCATCTCTTCCAGTATATTTTGAACTGACTTCCCTTGCTTGGTAAGGAACTTTATTACGGCACGGTACTCGATTTTTTCCATAATTCACACTTTCTTCCCGATTGAGTTGTTTGATTGACGATAGTTCAAAGACAATCCAATTAAGATAAAACCTGGTATTTTTACTAATATTGAGTGGCTGAAGTTGTGGCCATCCCGATAATGACCTATTGTTATCCCCTCCCCCCCATTCCGCGAACTTAAAAACGCACCCTCGTAGATAGTGTGTTGGTTAATGGGATGCATACAGAAACATTAAGGGCAGGTAGTCCCAATTTTCCCAATTTTACATAACTTTGATTCAATAGTAAACAAAGAAATAGTGATTTTTTAAAGCCAAAAGAAATAGATATTATAGTTGACTATATTTACTAAGATAATTTGTGGTTCAAAACATGATATCAAAAACTTCACTCGATGAAAAAAAAATCCGAACAGGAGCCTAATTCGAATATTTTTTTAAGTTTTTCTTATTTTACTTGGAGAATATGAAAGTTTTACTTCCAAAAAAAATATCTAAGCAAAGTTAATAACATATAGAACGATTATTTGTGGTTAATTTTTTCAAAACAATTTAATCCTTTTAATAATAAATTATTATATAAGAAAACGGCTTGCGCACGTGGATTCAGTCGCCCGCCAGGCTTTGACGAGGTAGGACCTATGTCCCTTTTGCTGGCGCACGGCTGTCCCGTCGATTTATCGAACGATTTATTTAAAGAACGTAGTGTAATTATAACAGTACAGTCTTTTTTAACCGACTTAAAAAAAGGAGGAGGTTTGACAATTTGACCGTAGGATAACTTCGTCGTTTATGAACCGATTTAGATAATTCTTTTTTTGTTGGAAAGAAGATATTCCAAAAGTAGTACCATGACCATGAAACTGGGATCTGATGATGGCATCTCAGAGAAATCGAGGGGAACCTTTGAACATCGTAGTGCGACTAGTGCGTTTGTTTTTTTGTTCATTGAGTATTTTAGAGCACTACTATTTAAAGAAAGTCTGGACTCGATCTGATGATGGAACCCGAAGACAGTCGAGGGCACTCCTCAACGATTCACAATAATTACCTGGTGTTTGGGCTTGATTAATTTGTATTGATGAGAACTTTACACCTAAATGGGTTGTGGTCATCTTTAGGGGTCTGATGATAAAGACGAAGGACAGTCAAAGGAACTCCTCAACGTTTTACAGTAGCTACCTTGTGTTTGGATTTAATTCATTTCTGTTGATGAGAACTTTGCACCCATATGGGTTGTAAGTGCCATTGGTCTGATGATGGAGACCATAGACAGTCGAGGGAATTCCTCAACGAACGAGTTTACAATCTCACGAGATAGATTATAATCTAACGGTATTTACAATTTTACGGTGACACATACAACAAATAAAGCATGTGTCTCTTCGTGATATAAAAACAATGTAAGAAACCTAGTCAAATTGTTCGCGACAAGTGTCTCAAACAGTGTTTTTATATAGTCTATAGAAAGAACGTTCGAGAAAGTACGCTATTGCCGTGTTTGTGATTCTTTGTCGAGTACTTTCTGTTATTATTAGTTTTAAAAGTAAGTAGGTACAAATTCCCTCGAGAATAGTCTCGTCACAGGTGCGCGTACGCAAACTACTTATAAAAAACATCGAGAAATGTTAATTTAATTTCGACCGTACGCCGAGAGCGTAAAGTACCTACTTCCTTCTTCCGTTCGAGTTATTTATTATCCTTTTGTTTATAGTTTCCTTTGTATTTTTTTGTTAATGTTTTTTGTTCATGCTTTTTGTATGAATTAAAAGATTGTCTAGCGAACAAATACTACACAACACACCGCTAGAGGATTCGCGAATATTTTTTGTGTGTCTGCTAATAGTATGAAAGCACAGCGCAGGCACCGCATAGTAAGTTTTGTTTTCGACATTGGAACAGTCAGTTTTGTTTACGACATTCAAGCAGTCAGTTTCGTTTCGATATCCGAATAGTTAACATTTCTTTCCGATTATAGTTTCAGCTCAGTTGTTCCAGTATTGTCTGCTTGTAGTGTCTTACCATAGTCAAATAGTGTTTCCTTTCTTCTCCATCTACAATAATAGTGCAGTATTTTCCAAACCCACCTCTCCGTTCCACGAAGCTAACGTTTACACCCGGAACTTTCGGTACAGGGCGGTTAGTGGCTCAGATTTGGTTCCGTTATAGTTTTTGAATTTCCAAACACGAGTCCACCCGTCTGGTACACAAATAATTGAATAAATTACGACTTGCAGCAATTTGCATTTACAATATCTATTCAAATTAATTTATTACATTTAAATGTTAGCTTTTCGCAATTACTACCTATTATAATAAATCAAGCTGACAATTTAATAAAATAAGTTGACCTACTGCCTACACGACACGCTTACCTATACTGTGACACTTCGCTCAGCTTTGGGTTCAAGTCGGCGACGCGTGTGCACGACTCGTTTCGCGTAAAGGGTGGTAGCGTTAAATACCTACTTTGCTTGGCGTAGACGGCCTTAACTTGAATTCCACTGTTGAAATCTCATTAAGGGTTTTAAGATTCGGGCCTGTGGACGGTGGGCTATGGGCTAGCTCGCCGTCCGTCCGTCTCATGACGACAGGTCGTGTCGACAAGCAGGAGTGTTCCACGCGCGACGCAAAGAGAGTCAACAATAGGAAGGGGTCCGCAAGGACCGATGCCTGCCGGGGTTGCGGGACTGTTCGAAAGAGATACCGTGGTCCCGGAACACAAAGGGCGATGAAGGAACATGGATGGGTTTTAGTCAGTAAAAGTCTGACACTCCCTCCTGCTCCGCCCAGAGCGGGAGGAGTTATTTGATGATTTACCATCCGAAAAAAAAGGGTTATAACAAACAAGTTGCGGATGCTGTTCCGGATATCGGGATCATAAGACATACCTAAGTAATGTGTGGCGCGATCGGTAAGTGTGTGCTAGCACAGCTGATAAGGCACTGAGCGTGGGGACTTGCTCCCAACCCCAGGGACGACGTATAATTTGGAAGAACAGCCATATTTCATCTTGGAAAGCATTAAAAGATGGATGTGGCTGTTTTTTATACACCTTTTTCATCGCTTTTGGGAGCACCATGGCGTGATGTCATAGCATAAAGATTTAAGTAAATGATCAACTAGCCCACCTTTCGGCTGTTTCAATAAACATTGATCTCTAAGTATACATTATCAAGATCTTACCTCGGTAGCCTTAGCGATGTGGAAGTTGTATGTATTGATTAGTTGGTAGATCTGTCTGCTGGGCGGGATGACGTCACGCGCTGTTAGCGGGGCCAGCTTTGATTCTGTAGGCCTGCAATTATTTGTTGATACATTATTAGTTACAGTGTACTGTTACGATTAGCCGGAGGGCTCATCATTTAAAGGGGTGACCCTCGTATTTCTTAAAATTAATTAAAATGAACAAAAAATGAAGCTCAACAACAGAATATCGTTCGCGACCGTCCAAGTACACACCGTGCCACGAAACATGAGACCTATCACATCACTTGAAACGAGTGAAACTTTGTGAAATCTTGATTATGCCTCAACGTCAAACATTAAGAAGACAAAGTAGGAAGATGGCTTACGACCTGCAGGCTAAGCAAGAGGTATGCTGTTACTGGATAGCTGACCTATAGACTGGTTGAACATACGTCCTGCAGACGTATGGTCACCTGTAGGCAAGCTAGACAGATGTATGGTCACCTGTAGACTGGCTCGGTGTGCTTGAGCTGCGCGCTGGGCTGTACGTCCTGCAGACGCAGCGCACTCAGCAGTACTGGATGTCTACCACGCAAGCTAGACAGATGTATGGTCACCTGTAGACTGGCTCGGTGTGCTTGAGCTGCGCGCTGGGCTGTACGTCCTGCAGACGCAGCGCACTCAGCAGTACTGGATGTCTACCACGCAAGCTAGACAGATGTATGGTCACCTGTAGACTGGCTCGGTGTGCTTGAGCTGCGCGCTGGGCTGTACGTCCTGCAGACGCAGCGCACTCAGCAGTACTGGATGTCTACCACGCAAGCTAGACAGATGTATGGTCACCTGTAGACTGGCTCGGTGTGCTTGAGCTGCGCGCTGGGCTGTACGTCCTGCAGACGCAGCGCACTCAGCAGTACTGGATGTCTACCACGCAAGCTAGACAGATGTATGGTCACCTGTAGACTGGCTCGGTGTGCTTGAGCTGCGCGCTGGGCTGTACGTCCTGCAGACGCAGCGCACTCAGCAGTACTGGATGTCTACCACGCAAGCTAGACAGATGTATGGTCACCTGTAGACTGGCTCGGTGTGCTTGAGCTGCGCGCTGGGCTGTACGTCCTGCAGACGCAGCGCACTCAGCAGTACTGGATGTCTACCACGCAAGCTAGACAGATGTATGGTCACCTGTAGACTGGCTCGGTGTGCTTGAGCTGCGCGCTGGGCTGTACGTCCTGCAGACGCAGCGCACTCAGCAGTACTGGATGTCTACCACGCAAGCTAGACAGATGTATGGTCACCTGTAGACTGGCTCGGTGTGCTTGAGCTGCGCGCTGGGCTGTACGTCCTGCAGACGCAGCGCACTCAGCAGTACTGCGCGCACTCCGTCGCCTGCGCCCACGCACAGCTTGTGCCCGAAGTCCGGCTTCAGTCCGTGGAACTCCACGCTGTAGTCCACCGTCAGCTCGCCGATGTTCGCCCAGTACTTGGCTATTACGACTTCTAGTAACACGCCTCCCTGTAGAAGTGGGATTCACGTTTTACAAGATAGAGGTTGAAGGAGATGAATGTATATAGGAAAGGGACATCGAGACACAAACATTTACCATGGATTCAGTTCAATAGATTATTTTTGATTACGAACGATAAATTCTAAAGAAAATTTTGTTGGTTGGTCTAGAATCCTGTACAATCCATAGTTTTTGTCTCGAAGTCAATAAATTACACAGTCTAAACATAGACCAAATGTTTGCACCCGCATGTTTGCGCTCGCACTTTTATAAGGATATTCCATTCCACAAACAAGGACAAAGTGATGCTATACAATTTGATAATCCCATAATATAATACAATCCTAACAAAATAAAAATACATTAAACAGATTGGATTCTGCATTTTACGTCCAAAACCATGGATGATTTATTTCAGTAGGACGTTCCCATGGGTCAATTACCGAACTATACGCGGGTGAAACCGCGGGCACAAGCTAGTAAAACAATATAGTTCATCCACCTACCACTAACTGGAAAGGTAACAAGGTGGGTGCTTCAGCATTGACGGTTATCATCTTCTGTGTCTCGTGGCTCCTACAACTCTTCTTAGGTAACAGCTGCATGGTGTGGACTAGGAATCTACCCGTCTTCTCTTTGTCTTCCGATGAGATCTTTAGGACTCCCCATGTGGCTTCCGGGGGAACTGTGGATAAAGGCAGGAAGATAATCAATTGTTTTTTTAACGTTAGTGATTTTAACTGGTAAAACGTTTTGCAGAATTTTAATGTATAATCAACAAAGGTGTAGACAATTTTTTTTTATTTGCGTTCCGTTTTAATTTATTTTTATCTGAGTTTGCAAGCACTATCTATATAAATAAAAACAAAAGGCCTGACTGACTGACTGACTCATCAACGCCCAGCCCAAACCCTTGGACCTAGAAAGCTGAAATTTTGCAAAGAGGTTCCCTTTATAATGTAGACAAGGAATAAGGAAGGATTTTTAGAAATTCAACCCCTAAGGGAGTTAAATAGGGGATGAAAGTTTGTATGAAAGTCCGTCAGTTTTAAAGTTAGGATCTTCAAATGTTGTGTTTAGGCTGAAAATTAAAAAATAATTTATACGTGTCTCAGCGTTTTTCATAATTCTACCCCCAAAGGGTTAAAAAGGGGATGAAGCTGTTGTGTATCAAAGACCGTCAGTTGTAAAGTTAAGATCTTCAAATGTTGTGTTTAGGCTGAAAATTAAAAAATAATTTATACGTGTCTCAGCGTTTTTCATAATTCTACCCCCAAAGGGTTAAAAAGGGGATGAAGCTGTTGTGTATCAAAGACCGTCAGTTGTAAAGTGAAGATCTTCAAATTTTGTTTTTAGGCTGACGATTAAAAATTAATTGATACATTTCTCAGCGTTTTTCATAATACCATCCCCGAAGGGTTAAAAAGGAGAATGAAGTTGTTTATGCAAAGTCCTTAATTTTCGAAGTAAAACTCACTAAATTTATTATCTAGGCTTATGGTTGGAAGCTAACGCAACGGTGTTTTAAAAAAATTCAACCCCTAAGGGGGTGAAAGATGAAAAGGAGGCTTTATCTGTACAAATAAATAAAATTGAAGCGTCTGTTTGTAATATTAAAACAACCGCATTTTACTAATGTATACGAATGTATATAGGGTACATATACCAAAATAACATTTTTGTCTGTTGTCTGTTTGTTCCGGCTAATCTCTGGAACGGCGGGACCGATTTTAACGGGACTTTTACTGGCAGATAGCTGATGAAATAAGGCGTAACTAAGGCTACTTCTATTTTAGAAAAAATCTATAGAGTAACACTCCTTCTGGCACAGTCGGGTAAAAATATATAAAAGAAGAAGAAACTGACTGACTGACTGACTGACATATCAACGCACAGCCCAAACCACTAGGTCTACAGATTCCAAATTTGGCAAGTAGGTTCCTTATGTGGTCAAGGAGTGCACTAAGAAAGGATTTTTCAAAATCATTAATCAAAAGGGCTCCAAAGTTTGTATGGGGAAACAAGATTAGTTAAACTGTTTTATTCGAAACTTAACAGGAGTACTCCTATCGATAATTGAGTAAACATTTGTGTTTCAGGTTTTTTCAGAATTAAACCCCCAAGAGAGGGAAATGGGGTGACAAAGTATAAAAATCAACGCACAGCCTAAACCGCTGAGTCTAGAGATCCCAAATTTGTCAAATAGGTTCCATTATGAGGTTTAGAAGTGCACTAAGAAAAGATTTTTCAAAATTCACCCCTAAGGGGCTGAAAGGGGGTCCAAAATTTACATGGGGAAATAACATTAGTAAGACTATTTTATTCAAAACTTAACAGGAGTAGGTACTCCTATCGATAAATGAGTAAACATTTGTGTTTCAAGTTTTTTCAGAATTCAACTCCTAAATATGGAGAAATGGGGTGACAAAGTCTGTAAATCAACTCACAGCCCAAACCACTGGGTCTAGAGATTTGAAATTTAGCACGTGTAGGTTTCTTATGAGGTCTAACGGTGCACTAAGAAAGGATTTTTCAAAATTTACTCCCTAAGGGGGTGAAACGGGAGTCGAAAGGTTGTATGGGGAAACAAGATTAGGTAGACTGTTTTATTCGAAACTTCACAGGAGTATTCCTAGCGATAAATGGGTAGAAATGGGTTTCAGGTTTTTTCAGAATTCAACCCCTAAAGGGGGAAATGGGTTTGGTATTGTTTGTATGGTGTATCGGGTCGGGTGTATTACAAAAACAGCGATTTTAAGATATAATGTGGCGGACCTGAAATACCATCTTCCCCTATAGGGGTGCGATGGGGTCGAAATGTCTAAAAACCAATATGGGTGTCGATTCCGAGATTATCATTGGTGCTGATTACGAATATGGCATTTATTTTTAGATCCCAAAGATGGCGGATTCGACTTCTATACAGGATTATTGTTGATTTATTGTGATGATTGTGATAACGATGATGGTGATTGTGATAATGATTGTGATAGTGATTGTGATTGGAATAGTGATGGTGATGGTTGTTGTGATATCGATGATGATGATGATGATGGTGATTGTGACAGTGATAATGATGGTGATAGTGAGGGTGATTGTGATAGCGATTGTGATGATTATGAAATTTGGCACATAGATAGTTTATAACCTGGATTAACATGTAGGATACTATTTAACCCTTTAGTATGATCCCGTGGGACAGTTACCGAACTTCACGCGGGCGAAGCCGCGGGCAACAGCTAGTTCTTAATATTTTACATTCACTTAGCACACAAATAGTATGGGCGAAAAAGTAGTGGGTAGTACATTTAATTTGTCTACTTTAATTATAGATTACACAATAAAAATAACTGAAATGATATGTAATGAATATTATAAGGACGTATTAGTAGACTCACCAATAACAAAATGCCTGACGATAGTAGCGGGCTTGAAGAGCACTTGTGTGTGGGCGAGGCGCGGCGGCGCAGGCGCGGCCACGCACAGCGCCTGCGCCTGCAGTACTGTCACGGCCACGCGGAGCACCGGGCCCTTCTCCACGCACGACACGTCGTAGCCGCGGATACTGGAACGTACCACACAAAAAATAAGACACCGTTGTAAATTCGTCATCATTCGACTTTTGACGATGTTTTCCATTGTCTCCAGCTCAAAGTTGAAAATAGTTACTACGTTATAACGTTTCGATAATTTCAATTTTTGGTTGGAAATCCACCAGCATGCTCAATGTCCCTTAGTGCTCATTTCTGGAGACGCGGCGCGTCGGGCGGCGCGTTGCGCGACGTATTGTGCGTTTTTTCCGTTTACGAAGAGGACCGCGTTATCACACGCCCAAACACAAACATATGGCAAAGTACGATGTTGTTTAAGATGAATGCTCCAACCAGTCCGCGAAATTCAAATTTTGGTACGTTTTTTGCCATTTGCACGCCAGTGCTAGGGTGGCACGTTGATTAATAGTTATTTATGCAACTGTTGTATAATGAGGGGTATTAAAACACGAATGTGGGTTTATCACACGAGGCGAAGCCGAGTGTGATAATAGTATCACATGAGTGTTTTAATACCTAATTATGTACAGTTGCATACAAGACTTTATCTACATCCATGATATGAATCCTCCATAAAAGGTTCTGAAACCATCGAGTGTTGCAGTGTTCTACGAAGTCTATGTAAATTCATGGAAAGTTTAATTGCTTGTATTTAATACAAACAAACCGTGTATAGGTAGTAATATAATTATTTACATTTTGGATTGTTCAATTATCAAAATTCACAAAGCTTGTATCACTCATTTTTGTAAACAACAAAGTACATAATGCAATACTAATATCCAAATGTCGAACAAAAATGGCGGGATACGACGTGAATTCGAATTAACCTATAAGTTTTTTTTTTAATTACGGCGCTGTGGTAGTGAATCACACGTGCTAGACGTTCGATTCACTACCACATTCGATGTTCTTTTTTTAAAACGAGTTGCATAATGAAATTCAGTACAACATTATAACACCCGTTTGGGTGTTATAATGGTTATTATGACACTGGCTGTTTTAATGTTGGCCATAAGCTAACTGTTTCAGATACCTTTATAGAGGATTTATAGCATGGGTGTAGATAAAGTATTATGCTTTATGTATTCCTATGTAGTTACAGAATTATAATCATCAAAACTTTTTCTGTTATTTTTTGGTTTCTACACCTTTATGAAGTTGGCGTTCATCATGTCTACAAGGAGCACAAAGCGTACGTACGTAGTGTAGTGCGGGCCCGGCGGCAGCCCCGCGGTGTGTACGCGCACGGTGCAGGGCCGCGCGGCGTTCATCATGTCTACAAGGAGCACAAAGCGTACGTACGTAGTGTAGTGCGGGCCCGGCGGCAGCCCCGCGGTGTGTACGCGCACGGTGCAGGGCCGCGCGGCGTTCATCATGTCTACAAGGAGCACAAAGCGTACGTACGTAGTGTAGTGCGGGCCCGGCGGCAGCCCCGCGGTGTGTACGCGCACGGTGCAGGGCCGCGCGGCGTTCATCATGTCTACAAGGAGCACAAAGCGTACGTACGTAGTGTAGTGCGGGCCCGGCGGCAGCCCCGCGGTGTGTACGCGCACGGTGCAGGGCCGCGCGGCGTTCATCATGTCTACAAGGAGCACAAAGCGTACGTACGTAGTGTAGTGCGGGCCCGGCGGCAGCCCCGCGGTGTGTACGCGCACGGTGCAGGGCCGCGCGGCGTTCATCATGTCTACAAGGAGCACAAAGCGTACGTACGTAGTGTAGTGCGGGCCCGGCGGCAGCCCCGCGGTGTGTACGCGCACGGTGCAGGGCCGCGCGGCGTTCATCATGTCTACAAGGAGCACAAAGCGTACGTACGTAGTGTAGTGCGGGCCCGGCGGCAGCCCCGCGGTGTGTACGCGCACGGTGCAGGGCCGCGCGGCGTTCATCATGTCTACAAGGAGCACAAAGCGTACGTACGTAGTGTAGTGCGGGCCCGGCGGCAGCCCCGCGGTGTGTACGCGCACGGTGCAGGGCCGCGCGGCGTTCATCATGTCTACAAGGAGCACAAAGCGTACGTACGTAGTGTAGTGCGGGCCCGGCGGCAGCCCCGCGGTGTGTACGCGCACGGTGCAGGGCCGCGCGGCGTTCATCATGTCAAGGTGCGCGGGCGCGGACAGCCAGGCGGCGTCGCTCGCCAGCGCCAGGCGCATGCCGAACGCGATCTGCTTCGGAATTATCGACTTGTCTGCAACACACGCACGCTACATAGCTCTCGTTGTATCTGCTGCTACTGTTGGCACGGCCTGGATACCTTGTCAGGCCGCTCATTATGATTTCACTAACGAAAACACTCGCTGCCCCGTACTTAGCTAACATTATGGCCCCATTTATATTATAGTGTGTTAGGAGAATAAGTATTTCTTATTGCCTTTTGGGAGCATTTAATATTTAATTTCTTACAATCAATTTATTAGGCATAAAAGTCGAGTCAAAGGCAGCAGATATCATACGAAAATGAATGCTGTAAGTATTAACGCAAAATCAAGTTAATGATTTTGCGTGAATCTGTCCTTCCAAAAGATTTGTCAAAACTTGACCCACATCAACAATAATTATTCACATGGCCAGGAAACCTTTCAGCATGTTGACCCTATTTGACCCTATGCCATTTATCTTCTAATGAGAGTCTAAAATCCAAAAATCTACATAAAATAAACATCATGGACGTACCATCACAAGTTCCAATTATTATATCCTTGAGCAAATGTACTTTCGGGCCTACGAAATGAAAATACGGGTCACTTGACACAAACAATATTAAACGGAATACTAAAAGATCCACCAAAATGTCCTACATCACCTAAACTACATACCCTAATTTGAAGTGTGACTATCAACATAAAGTATAAAGACAAACTCACTCTCCGTATCATTATGGTCTTGCAAGAAGTATGGCTCGATAGTAATGCCGACGTCTTTGGGCGGGTCGTCCAGTCGCGGCCGAAGGAAGATGCCTTTAGCGTTGCTGGGCCCGCACTGGATGTTGAATGTTACGTCGCGCTCCGGCTGGTCGTGGTATGTGCTTAGCAGGTCGAATGCCTGTGGAAAATAGAAATCCAAAATTAAGCTTATAATGGCCCCTCTTCCATCTTGCCGTCACCTGCACACTTGATGACCTTATGACTGCATCAGTGAGCAGAGTTCGCGTGCCTGAATTTTGGTTCAAACATATTTGACCATTATTGTTATCGAAATTTCAAATGGATCAGGACGTCTTAGTAGGAACTGTTGAATTCATGTTCAAACGATTTTATCACTAAGAGTTTTTGTACTACTACATCTACATCTTTACCTTTTCAACATTGAGCAGTCCACAGCCCTGTGCCCAGGGCTCCACGTGTGGCAGGTAGGTGGCAGAGTTCTCTAACGCACGTTTGATTGAGTACGGCGAATACGGGAGATTCTTCTGTTTCAGTCCGGAAATTAAGATTGCTGGGAAAGTAAAAATTAAAGGTAAGATAACCTTTTTTTAAACACATTAATATGTTTGTGTAGCTGAATAAAGAAACAAAGGACTAACCTACTGCGCCCGCGACGTGTGGTGCCGCCATTGATGTTCCATTCATTAGCTGGCAATTTCTTAGTGTAAATCTGTAAACAAAATATGGATATAAAAATAAGACTGGGTGATTTGTTTATAAGACAGTTCAGACAAAAAAAAAACCTATTCCAGAGAAAAAGATATAGTTTCATAAAATCATCTATATATATAATTAATCTGGAGAAAATCTATAATATAAAAATGAACCGCTGAATGTGTTGCTAAGCGCAAATCTCGAGAGCAGCTGAACCGATTTCGCTAATTCTTTTTTAAAAAAATCCTGGAAGTACGAGGATGGTTCATAAGGAGAGAAAAATTTTACAAAATGCCCGAAAAAAAAAATTAAGAGAATCGACTGCTAGGCGGTACGAAGTTCGCCGGGTCAGCTAGTGATAACATAAATATTTTGACATCATAAAGCAAGTGTAAATATTAGTAGTATAGTTCACCTAGCGACGGCGGCCACGGCCCCGCCGGGCGCGCACACGGCGATGCCGGGCGCGCCGTCGGCCGTGGGCCCGCGCGAGCTCCAGCTGAAGGCGCCGCCGCACAGCCGCCGCCGCATGGAGTACGCCGCCGACATCATCTCCGGCGACACGTACGCGCCCACACCTACAGCGACAACATAAGTTCCGCACTTCTGTTAAAACTGGACGATGCACGAAACAAACACAACTAACATCAACACTTTACAGCCTTATTGATAAAAAATGTGCATTGAGGTTTGAGCAGTCTGTTACTTAGCAGACTAATAAGCTTGTTAGACGGTTGTCAAGAAGTATGATTCATAAACGCTTGCTAGCAGTCTGCTAGTTAATGAGCTGCTGATAGACGGATTAGACGCGTTTTGTTGGCCATCTTGACAAATCAAAAGACAAAAAAGTTCCGTAGCAGCAAGAAACATAATATAATAGTTCTCGTAGTTTGTTGTAACTTTGATCGATGTTTTAATAATAGTGTAGGTTTTTTTGATAAAGTTAAAACCAGTTTTCGGTGGAAGTTTACATGGTAATGTACTATCGAGGACACTCCCGCCTGACCACCTCTAAGCTCATTTTTGCTTGCACTCGCAACATAAAAACGCTCTCTAGCCCCGCCCCGTTGACTTTGTGTAGAAAAAATGAAAAGATACCGAATCGGCCGAGTGCATTGACGACGCACGCCAAACGAGAGTTATTGTTATTTTGCGCGCCAAAGTTGACGCTTTCCTAATAGGCCCAAACTTTAAGGGGGCGTGGCTCGGCGCCTCCGCATGATTTAAGCGAAAAAAAATTAAAATGGTCAGGCGGAAAAGACCCCGATAGTACAGGTCTCCCAAAGTGATAATGCGCATAGAAATATTCGTCACTGTTCGGCAACGGTCGTATTCCCCGAGCGTCGGAAGTAGGGCTTGTAATTCGAATATTCGAATATTCGAATAATGCGAATATTCGTTCATTTTCGCTATTCGAATATTGACTGATGTTAAATTCGAATATTCGAATAATTTTTAGTTATGGAAAGTTTGAAAATACAAACTAAGTCTGTCTTACAAGTTGTTACCTATAGACCGCGTTACCGGTACCGGCATTAAACGATAGAGGTGGATCGAGACAAATACACTTAAATTAAGTGTATGAGTTTCTGATGTCAATACCGCCCTCGAGCGTTGAATGTGAGAGGGTATTTTCATCCTCAAATTATATTATTAATCTGAGAAGCGCCTTACAGCACAACTCTATAGGCGCCCTAAGTTTTCTTAGATCGCATTATTACATTTTACGTCAATCCCACGAATGATTATTGTGATTGCGTGATTTTATGATCTTTCATTTACTTTTATTATAAAACTTATTATTGCTTTTGAGTAGGTTACTTCAATGTGACTAATTATAGGAGTAATTAGATTAAAATATTACGCAAAGCCGATTTGATCTCTAGAATTTCCAAGTGCTTAAGAGTCCTATTACATTTTTTACGCAAATTCATGATTTTTGACGCAGTAATTTTCAGCAGCTGTAAGATATTTTAATTATTTGCTTATGGATAACGATAGTGCCATTCTCTTTCTTGTAAGTTGGAGTTACACATTTTCATTTTTCTTTTCGTGTAAATTACTATAAATATTTTACGAACTCAGTTTGCAAGAAAAACCGTCGGTGATGAAACTTTGACGCTCAAATTCACATTGTTACATTCAATTCTTATAAAAACTAAAATTACTAAAAGATAAGTTGAATGTTTTACTTGCTTATTGGAGTTCTAAAATTTCTTAAAATTCCTTGAGTTTTCACGGAAAAAATCGTAAAGAAAGCGTAATTTAAGCCGTAAATGTCTTGATTCAGCGTCCATTGTATTCCAAATAAACTCAATTTTATCAAATAAATTAATATGATTTAAAACTTCGATCTACAATGAAAACGTTTCATTAGTTTTCGTTTGTCAATATAATAAGACAAAATTACAATAAATCAAATTAAAGTAGTATAATTCTGCGTCAATACAGCTCGCACCTCAGTTTCATGTCAGTCTGGTCTCTAATTTTCGTCGATAACAATTGAAAATCGTCCGGAGATCGCTATTATTATCGACTCGTGTACGCCGATCGAAATAATTTGATCCAGGAAGTAAAAATCAAAAATTTGCGAAAAAAATGTAATAGGAGTCTTAAGAACTTAAAACTTAAGTTTTGTTATGTTTACTGATTTACTCACTCAGTGGGTGTAAATTTTTACTAAAAATATTTTTGTTTTGTTTTTTTTTTTTTTCATTATGATGACAAACTATGTTGCTGAAAGGTGATTCAATTTTATGTAATAAAAATACTCAACTCTAACTTGTTTATTAATTTTTTAAGCGTGTTCTTTCAAGGTTTTAATTTGGTTTCAAAGGAAAAAGCTAGTATTCGAATAATATTCGAATAATTCGAATACTGTCTGTAAAAACATCGAATATTCGAATATCTAAAAACTTCGAATATTTACAAGCCCTAGTCGGAAGACGATATGTATATAGAGTGGTCAAGTGCATTTTCTTCATGCATAATTTAGTAGAATTATGTGTTTTGTGCTAAAAGAGATAAATATTGATTTATCAGTAACGAAATTGATTCGATAATTCGATGTAAGTAAATAGCGAGGAAAACGACACGATTGCGAATATGCTCCAATCTTTGTTGAAATGATTTACTTCTTCATACTGAAGCTTTTTACAAGGAGGAGCTCGTGGCTAAATAATAACAGCCGCTCGGGTTGATCTTTAGGTTAAGCCGTGCTTGCCTAGGTTGGTCTGTGGATGGGTGACCACCCATTACATACCGGGTTTCCTCCGTGCCTCGGAAAGCACGTTAAGCCGTTGGTCCCGGCTGTCATTTGCAGATCTTTGACAGTCGTTACAGGTAGTCAGTGACCCAAACGTCTGACAACCAGTCTTACCAAGGGGTATCGTATTACCTAGGACTAACTGGGTTGTGGAGGTCAGATAGGCAGTCGCTCCATGTAAAATACAGGTATTCAGCTGCATCCGGTAAAACTGGAAGCCGACCCCAACAAAGTTGGGAAAAGGATAGGTAGATGCTATCATCTACCTATCCTTTTCCCATTCATTCATTTCATTTTTTCTTATCGTTTTCATCTATATGATGATTGAAGCTTTTTACAAAATAAACTATTTCAATTTGAGTAAGATAATTAAAGTTGAAATTAAATTCACCTTTGAAAACAAAACCAAGAAGGGTGTGTAATAGCAGCTCTATATAATTCCACACAGAGAGAACACGTGCAGTCACCACCAATATATAAAGACGACTGACGGACCTTTGACTGACCGGCGACAGCCGCCGACCGCCCGAATTGTTTTCAATTGTTTCACATGATTATTTTGACATATGACATTGACTCCTGTTTCTTTCGAACAAGGTACAAAATGCAAGTGCATTGTTTAGGGCTCTCTCCGATTCAATGATTCGGGTGTTTCCAGGAATACGACAATTGGCGAAGATTTGCATGCGCATTATTAATTTGGGAGTACTGTACATCATAATTATATATTTTTTTTGTTTTATCATTTTATTATTTTAGAAGTTACAGGGACACATTTTACCACTTTGGAAGTGTCCCTCGCGCAAACTCATTCAATATCATTGAAGGCCTATCCATAGATACCCCACACGTATGGGTTTGATGAAAAACATTTTTGAGTTTAAGTTTTAAGAGCCTGTATTTGCTGTTTTGGTGATATTGGGCGATCTAGATCTCGGTATCTATAAGACCTAAGAGTTCGCTATTTGGACACCATTAAACTTGGACTTATAATCATTAAATCTGTTGAAGCGAAAACACGATTGGATAAAATAATCCCGATAGAAAAAAACTCGTTTTGCACTTATTTTGAGTTGGATCTCTGAAACCCTAAGGAATTTAATGATGATTTTTAGCCTAATAGATAGGTAACAATATTATCTAAAATCGTGTCGACTCAATTTTTTATTTTTCTACTTGGTTTTCTCGTAATTAACAATATGTGATTTGGCGCTTACGTTATTTTATTCTAAGCGAGCACGCACTCTTTCTGTCCCTTGTTTTGCACGCGGTAGTAATAGCGCTATCCTTTTCAACCGTTCCCTTCAGTAACGAACGGGCCATCCCAGAGTGAGGACGTATGACTTTGCTGCGCGCGGTTACGTGTTCTACGTAAATTATATTCCAGAGATTGTACGCCGACTACCATATTTTGATCTGAAAAGTTTTTTTTTTTATTTTCATTTTATAAACAAAGAACTTTGCTTGTTTACTGAGATTGTTAAAAAAATTTTCAGCTTCAATACTAATGTTATGATGACGGCGTAAAGTATGTATTCTGTGTTTGCGTGTTTGCAAGTTTAGATGTAGAGGGTAATCTTCGGAACTACTGATCCGATTACGAAAATTCTTTTTTTTTTTTTATTATATTATCGCCGAGTGTCAAAGGCTATTTGCAGGACGTTCCCGTGGGATAGTTTTAGACCATAATGCGAGCGAAGTCTCAGGAAAAAGTGAGTTAAAAAAGCCGGTGCTTTCTAAACCTCAAGTTAAGTCAAGTTGGCCATTTTTATGTTTTCTTATGTTCCTATTGGGTCACTAGGACGGTTCTTATTCTTAGCTTGTTCTTTCTAAGTTTCATTGTCACCTAGCCAAGGATTTTTAGACAAAATGGCCGAAGAAGGTATCTCTGGCCACAAAATTCAAACCCCTTTCGGGTTTGAATTTTGTGGCCAGTCTAACTTCCACCATTTAATTATTTTTTTCAAAGTTGCGGCTACGCATGTAGCCTATATTAATAGATAGCTGGTATAATTACAAACAAGTTTTGTATGAGATAAAATGTCACGTTTCCGATATATGAGCTATTAAAAGTTAAAATCCATTCACTGATAGCATCTTTAATACAACTTTGATTTGATCAGACACGCATAAAACGTATATCAATCGATGGCATCAATACAAACAAGTTTTTTCGGACACAAAATCTTTTAAAGCGTCACGTTTCCGAGATTTAAGCTATCAACGTTGTACTGGTAGCGATCACAACGCTATATATATTCGAAAACGTAGCTAACGTTGCTGTCTCAGACATAATGAATGTGTAAATGGACCACCATGAATGGACTTTAGCTTTGATAGCTCAGATTTCTGAAACGTAACGCTTTAGAAGATTATGTACTCTACAAAATTTGCTTGTATAAATGTCGCAGCCAATTCGTATAACACGCCGTTTCACATAACGGCGCGACGGATTGAAACACGCCGCCGTTATGTAATACGGCGTCCTCACGTTCAGCCGGATTGTGGTGGCGCTGGCGATACGTTCGATAAGCGGCGTCCAACGTTTAGCCGTATTGTCAGCAATTCCGATACCTCAAATAACCTACTAAAATTGTCCTAAAAGTCTTGCTAGCTGGCATGAGGAGTGTAGGCCGAAGGCCGGTGGAGCGACGACGACATTTGTGACAAATAGTGGATGTGTAATATAAAATGCAAGTCGTAGCGAGCGCGCGTCATGGAGTCGTAGCAGGTTCTAAATTTGCTTATATCTCGAAAACGGTGTGTCCTATCGCAAAAATAAAGAAAAAACCGGCCAAGTGCGAGTCGGACTCGCGCACGAAGGGTTCCGTACCATTATTATCAAAAAAAAATTGGTTGCCTGTAAAGTCGGTATACGGGCGAAAGTTTTACGTGACAACGACTTTGTTAACTGTGCTCGAGTGGAAGGGACGCGTGCCTTTCACTTTTTATGTCTGTCTCTCTCGCTCTTAGGCGGGCTAACCATGCCCGAGTGGAAGGGACGCGTGCCTCTCACTCGCTCTCATTGTGAGCGCATAACGTGAGCGGAGCGTAACGCAGTTTCTTGAAGTGTCACCCGGCAAACCAATTTATAAGACGTTGTCACGTCAAAAGGGCAAAAAAATCACGTTTGTTGTATGGGAGCCCCCCTTAAATATTAATTTTATTCTGTTTTTAGTATTTGTTGTTATAGCGGCAACAGAAATACATCATCTGTGAAAATTTCAACTGTCTAGCTGTCACGGTTCATGAGACACAGCCTGGTGACAGACAGACGGACAGACGGACAGACGGACAGACGGACAGACAGACGGACAGACAGCGAAGTCTTAGTAATAGGGTTCCGTTTTTACCCTTTGGGTACGGAACCCTAAAAATCACCCCCCTTTTAGAAACCCCTGCCACGTAATTCTCAACATGTAGGTAAAAAAAAATCGAAAAAAAAAAAAAAAAAAAATACTGAAAAGCGGGAAAGGCGGCCATTTCATTGTGACTCCGTTGTCGATTGTGACGCCATGTTTCTTGTTATGATCATGCAGCGCCACTTGCGGTGATAAATTGAACTAAAACTTTCAAAGCGGTATCGACGATGCGCCCGTTTGTATAACGGCGGCACGTTATTACGCCGCTTTGACGAACGCGAAGAGCTCATTAAATGCGGCGTACTTTATTTCAGCCGAATTGTAATCCAGCTGAACGTGAGGACGCCGTATTACATAACGGAGGCGTTTTTCAACCATACATAATAACGGCGCGCCATACATAATAATGGCGCGTCATACATACGAATTGCCTACGACATTAATATGACCATTTTCTTTCTTTCTTTTCACTTAGTTTTTAACTAATGTCTGACAGTTTCGGTACTTTATGCGGGTTACAAGTTGAACACAACAATGTTTTTTTTTAGGGATGATCCTGACTAATAAAATATGATTCTGTTTAGTCCGTCCATTAGATTATCGAAAAATATTGGATACTTGTTTTTTGTTTTATCAAAGTAGTCAAATTGACGAAGATAAAACGCGTCAAAGATAGAGAGAGGCTTGTGACGTCACTTTCCGGTAAAAACTGTGCTCAAATGTGTCACACGAGTTTTCGACGCACTGTATCGTCTTCATTTTTAGATTACGTGAAAAAATAAAAAAATCTGTGTCCAATATTTTTTGCAAATCTTTCTGACGTTAATTTTTTGTTTGTCATCTACCCTATTGTATTGTTGATGGATGAGTCGACGTACACGATAACTGTCAAATGTTTGCAATGGATAGACAGCGGGTCTAAAATGGCCGCTTTAGCAGAATCCACGCAGAATCTTAGCATGAATCAAGTTAAAAAATTAAAATTCTTAAAATGGACTTTATGGTTATGATCATAAAGTCTATTTTAAGAATTCTAAATTTTTGACGTGATTCATATTACGATTCTGCTAAAGCGGCCATTTTAGACCCCCAGGTGGAAATGTGTACGGTTCTTTCCTCAAAATCATCTTAGATATTAATCTGCGTGGATCTAATATTTATGACTTAACCATTTACTGAGAAATTCCTGATGGAAAATCCAATAAGACGACATATTGATTGTGATAAGCACACAAATTCATGACTTTTATTTCTAAACCGTAGTTACTACTTAATATGTTACTTAAAAATAACTAAAAGATCAAAATTTATTGTTTTTGTTTCTATTTTTGTGTGAAAATCTTAATGCTATTCACAGAATACATCTAATTTTCAAATAGTTTCGGAAAAAAGTGGCTGTGACATACGGATAGACAGACAGACAGATAGACATGACGAATCCATAAGGGTTCCGGTTTTTGCCATTTGGCTACGGAACCCTAAAAATGGCGTCATCGACAATTTTAAAAAAATTGACAGCAGTGACAGCAAATTAGCGGGAATACGCATTTTTTTACAAATACACACGAGAGAAAAAAGAAAAGAAACAAAAAAAGAAATGATAAACCAATAAGAAAAGATAAAATTTGACGATACAACCCCAAGATCAACTTTTAAAAAAAGCGAGATGTTTGTTTTCCCGCCATTTCCGATCCACATGTTTTTGTTGTACCTAAGTGCAAAAAGCCGTTATGTTAATCATCCTAATTTTATTTTTTTTCATATTTATTGTTAGTACACGTATCATCTTAGATACCTTATTAAGAGCCATTTCACAAAATTTCAACGCTCGAGTTTAGGCTGTGGTTTAGGTAAAAGACCGCAGCTTTGTGTATGTATGCGTAGCTATCCACACTTACACAACGCGAACAGTGCAGCGCGAGTGTCGAGACGGACGAAACAATCTTGGGCCGTTATAATCGTAATGCACCTTGGTTCGAGATTTAGGCAAAAAGATCATTTATTTATTCAGTCTTTAATCTATTAAAGCCTTCTAAACTAATAAAACACAAATATATGTTATGTAAATAATTATGTTTTTTATGTGTATGTTTATATTACATATTTATTATTATACTTTTTATTATATTTAGTAGGTAGGTAGGTTGATAAACATGATAATCTTCATTTCGAAGCGCATACTCTTTCTGGTTCCTTAACTAAATACCTAGGTACATTAAATTCAAGCGTTTACAGTATTTTTCAGTAACGATGTTTTTCCATATTCTTACTTTTGATCGGCTGATTAAGCTCTCAGAGTTGAAAGATTTTTTATAAGGATACCTACTCTGTGTAGGTGTACCTACAATGATATTATAAAGAAGATACGCCATGTTCATACTGAATGGCGTTCAGATATCGTTGCGAGTAATTGTTGCGATAGATAATACGGAACGTATAAGATAGAAAGAGATAGCTAGCTATCAAAGTGCAACAATTGTGCCACTTTGTCCTCAACAATTTGTGCCTAGCACGCACAAATTGTTGAGGACAAGGCGAATTACAAGCTAGAGCAAGAGAAGCTGCTATCCTACTTCGAAGATGTTTGCCATCGTAAAGCAGATTTTACTGGTAAGTAACCATTGACAGTTGCAGTAAACGTTAATTAATTAAAAACGATTATTACATTCAGGGAGCAAAATTTTCGATCTAAATAGTATTTACAAATTAGTTTTCTACCATTTTTGAGGTTATGCTAAGATAAACAAATACCGTTCTGGTTATAGCGCGACTTAATAACGTTGATAGTAAGGCAAAAACATTTAATGAAACTTAATTGCGTATTAGCAAATACGTTTTTTGCCATACCATATTTGTTGAAGCAACCGACTAGTGGAAAGAAACAATTTTAAAATATTTTCACGTTATGAACATATGCGCGGGACTTTTTTCGTCGGACTGACAGCAGTTATATTATGAAGATAAAAGCACTAGTTTAAAGTTGTATTATAAGTTTATGTTACTACCATGCTTTGTTTGTTTTAGGTGTTTCTGTAAGCACAGTGCGCAGAATTGTGCAAAACGGCGAGTAATTCTCGACACCAGCTAAACACAGAAAGGGTCGTCCCTCGAAGTCCTTCTTATTATATTTGAGTGAACTTGTAGTTTTATTACTATTACGTACCAAATCTATGATCTACGCGAAACTTATTGAAAGCAATGAATTAATAAACATATTTATTTAAAATAATTATTTGCTCATTATTCATAGCTAATAAACCAATAATACTATTCAAGTATAAAAATCAGCAAGGTCGTACAGGTCTCCCAAAGTGATAATGCGCATAGAAATCTTCGTCACTGTTCGGCAACGGTCGTATTCCCCGAGCGTCGGAAGACGATATGTATATAGAGTGGTTAAGTGCATTTTCTTCATGCATAATTTAGTAGAATTATGTGTTTTGTGCTAAAAGAGATAAATATTGATTTATCAGTAACGAAATTGATTCGATAATTCGATGTAAGTAAGAAAATGGTATGGGCAGAGTTAGGCATATTTTTATTTCTTGTATTATTGCAATAGGTACTAATGTACTTTATAATATTATTTTATTCCTATATCCATCTCTTTATTTATGCATGTGTATCTTTCTATTAAAATTTATATAAGCCTAAATCTGATTTTTTAAATGTTTTTTTCTAGTACTTAATATGTATTTAACGTAGGTATTTTTAATATTAAAAAACGTGAAAAATGTTAGTATATTTACCTATTTTACAAAATAAACTATTTCAATTTGAGTAAGATAATTAAAGTTGAAATTAAATTCACCTTTGAAAACAAAACCAAGAAGGGTGTGTAATAGCAGCTCTATATAATTCCACACAGAGAGAACACGTGCAGTCACCACCAATATTAAACACGACTGACGGACCTTTGACTGACCGGCGACAGCCGCCGACCGCCCGAATTGTTTTCAATTGTTTCACATGATTTGACATATGACATTGACTCCTGTTTCTTTCGAACAAGGTACAAAATGCAAGTGCATTGTTTAGGGCTCTCTCCGATTCAATGATTCGGGTGTTTCCGGGAATACGACAATTGGCGAAGATTTGCATGCGCATTATTAATTTGGGAGTACTGTACTAACTGGGTTGCCACCTGACCGATTGTGGCGCCCTCATTTATTTTCTACTCTTTTATGTCGCACTGTAGGTGATCGATAACTATGTATATGAAATTGCAAATAAAAATAATATCCACCTCGCTTCTGTTTCTTTTTTCTTATATTCTTTCCTTTTATTGACACAATGATAATGCAACCCGTAAGGGTTGGTCCCATTGCTAAAACTAATAAAACAGAAATATAACAATTCATTTACAAACTTCTAAAATAATACTTGTTATTAAGGGGGTGGTACCTGCTAATGAGAGGTTTTCTCCATGTAACTCCTCTTTGATGAGTGTATATAAATGTCCAAAAAAAATATATGTTGCTTGTTAGACTCTAAACTTTAATTGGTACAATTGAAATAATTCTAACTTTATTATTACTATATAAAAAAAATCTTCAAAGTGAAGCATATTTTCTTTGAAATTTCGTAACTACTCCTAAACGGCATTAAGTTTTAATTTTTTTTTTTCACACAAATATTTGTCACGTTTTTCTTCACAAAGCGTACAATTGGAATTTTGATCTAATGATTTATTAGGCTACAATTAAATAAAAACCACTCATTTCGCACTAATAGGCCCGCAGTGACGGACGTAACAACCGCTTTGTAGTGCAAGCTGATTAGAACTTTATTCTAACAGTATTTCAAACGAAGTTTGAACCACCGCAAACAGAGTTGCTAATTTAGCAGATACCCCAGCCTTAAACGAAATTCTAACCTAATGAAAAAAAAATACAAAGAGGATCAAAATGTTGTAGTCGTAGTATAACAATGCGTTTACAATAGATACGCTCGAAAATCGGGACGCGGAAAAAAATGGCACAGGTCCTTCGTCGATGGGCGCTCGGGCCGGACTAATCGGTGCTCGCATATGCGTTGTAATTTATTCTAATTTAGAGTGATGTTAAAAATTATATTGTGTCTGATTAAATGAATTGATTTTAATAAAACTTTGCAATTAGTTTAGTAAAAGAACATAGTTTATTTTTACATATTATTTTTAATGTAATTACGCTTTATTCAAACCAAATATAATCACGATAAAATAGCAATATAAAACGTAAAAATTGACCTAAGACTTTATTTTTTTACTAATGAATGTTATTAATTATCGATATTCTAGTACATTATGTGTCGACAAAAGTATATGTCTGATGCTTTGTGTATTTTTTTGAGTTTAATTTTTAATAAACTAGTTGTGGGAGATTAATCAATACATAGTAAACAAATAAGTTTTTGTAAATACCTTTAAAAATAACTTTAGCTTCAGAAGTCGGTGACTTTTGTTTGTTTTTTTTTTGTCACCGACTATACTAGTTATTTTTCACTTTTTTGTGTTTTTTGAAGTCGGTTTTATTTTTTGCATAAAAGTTTTTTATTTTACCATTTTTAGTTGTTCCCAAACAAATATTTACTATGAATTTATTTGACTGGTAATAGGCGTGAGCAGCGGTGGCCCAGTGGTGGCGGTCCCGACTTACGAACAGCAAATCGTGCAGCAAACCCAGGCAGGCGTATTACTTTGTGTAATTTATTTCATCACCACTGCTCCCAAAACCGTGAAGGAAAACATCGTGAGGAAACCGGATGTCCTAAAACCAAAAAATTCGAAGACATGTGACATCTACCAATCCGTGGGCCCGCGTGCTGGATTATAGCCCATTCTCTCTTATAGAGAGGAGGCCTGTGTCCCAGCAGTGGGAACATTAATAGGCTGATGATGAATAGGCGTATCCCCAATATATGCAACTTAACAAACTTTTTTTTTTCGGATGGGAAATCATCAAATTACCCGCTCTGGGCGGAGCGTATGCGAGTGTCAGACTTTTACTGACTAAAACCCATCCATGTTCCTTCTTAGTCCCTTTGTGTTCCAGGGTCGCAGTATCTCTTTAGAACAGTCCCTTTTGCTGACATCTCTTTGAGGCGCGCGCGGAACACGAACGAACTGTCGAGATCTGGGTGTATTGTACACATCTGCGTACCCCCTCAGAGCATACAGGCGTGATGTTGTCATTTGAGGCGCACGTGGAACACGATCGCACCAAGTTAATATACCTAACTGTCGAAATCTGTGTGTATTGTACACATCTACCTACCCCCTCAGAGCATACAGGCGTGATGTTACGTCATGATGTTGTATAAACAATAAACATCCAAGCGATTGCAACATTCACGGCACTTTTGCCGTCTATTTTTTAAGAGTTCCATTGTATATCTCAGAAGATCATCAGATATGTTCACAAAATTTAAATGGGACCACACCAGCTTTCAAATAAAAAAATAATCATCAAAATCGGTTCACCCAGTTGAAAGTTCTGAGGTAACAAACAAAAAAAAATACAGTCGAATTGAGAACCTCCTCTTTTTGGAAGTCGGTTGAAAAACTGATCTATTTTTATCATGTATTAAAAAATCCCAGGGTGTTATCTAAGTTCGTAAATTAGGCGACGAAAGTCTTAGAAATTTGCGCGAAAACGTGAAATGGCTCTTAAGGTGACACATCACACGGGCTCGAACTCATTGGTGGGCGTGGCTAAAAAGCACGCTGTCTCACCTGGCATCGTGCCCGACAGAGATAGTATCAGTGATGAGCAGTTAGACGCTAGTCTTCAAGCGCGTCTAGTTCGTACGCACACACTCAGCGTTCCGAACCGTTCCGAACAAAAACGAAGTTATATAATACTTTCGTCTGACCTTTTATTTAAATGCGCTAAAAACAATAAAATAAACTTTTTCTTTAAAACTTTTACTATCAACTTATAACGTCATCGTCACTACACAATTCGCGAGATTAGTGGCAACAATAATATTGTATAACTATATTGTTTGTTATTGTTGGCCTGGGGTCACGATGTCCTGGACGCTTTCCGCCAGGTCTGCTAATCCCTCGAGAGAAATAAATGGCTGTGAAGCCAGCAGAGTCTGGACGTTGGTCGGCAGACGACTGCTTTATATTGTCATCGTGGTACTGTGGATTTCCTTGGCCTGATAAAGTTTAGGATTTCCTTTTCAGGGCGTATCACGTCGGAGTCACCAATTTAGTGGTTGTTGTACACTAACTAAATTAAATTAAAAATGTTCATAATTCTATATAAATTTAGTCAACACAAGACAGAAAAGTGACAGATCAGAAGAAAAGTAAAAATTATATCGTGAAGGTTTCATGTAAATAAAGTTTCTAAATAAGTAGGTCGCTACACCATATTATAGGGTGTTCGTTTCGATGGCGCGACCACGGTGTTTTTTTTTTTTTAAATAACTATGCCATGATTTTGTAAAAATATGTATGTACGTGGTTCAAATTTCCCAAAACCTTAAATTTGTGAAAGTTATGGTTAAAAAGTTATAAGGGTTTAAACGTGGCCACGCCATCGAAACGCGGAGAACCGCGCGGCCACGGAAATCTTAAAAACTAAGCGAGACCTCAAATTTTGGTAAATAATAGATTGAATTTGTAAAAAAAATATAAAAAATCCTAGGTTTATATTTCAGGAGCATACGTACGGTATCGCTTATCACCTTCAAAACGCTTATGTTCTGAATGTGAAATTTAAAATTGAAATTAATTAATTAACTTAATTTTATTTTTTTTTACAAAATCTTGCCGTAGTTTAAAAAAAAAATGCCGTGGTCGCGCCATCGAAACGCACACATTATAGGAGTGCAATAAAAATGCACAGGCCCTTCAACTTCAGCGAAAAACAAATGACACGTCACTGACGTCATGCATGAAATGAAAAGGACAGAAATATAGGTCTTGTTCTTCTATCAAACGAAGGACATGTCAATATCGCGTGTCCCCCTCCCGCACCGCACCGGGGGAAACATTATTCAGTGAGATGCACGAAAATTCATAGTAAAAGGCGCGCGTAAAAAAATATGAAAAGGCTTTTGGGAAAGCGCAGTTCAACCTTAAGGTTGAACTGCGCAACATATTTTCCATACAAATTTCGGGGGGCTATTACTCCACTGTTTGACATGGTACATCTAAAGCTAAACATGATATCGTTTTGTCTCATTATAAATTGTGTCTGTGCGGAAACAGAATAGTAAAATAAAAAGCCATTCAAAAGTTACGAGCTACCAAAGATTCATTTTTATTGCCAATTTTAACGTAACTTTGGGCGTAAATTACTAATAAAAGAAGTGTCAAATTTCCAAAACAATGTCGGTACCGACACAGCACAATTATCGAAGAATTCAATAAATTTTATTTGATAATGATTTATGCAGTGGTTTTTTCATAAAATTCGATTTCCCAAAAGCATTTTCATATTTTTTTACGCGCGCCTTTTACTATGAATTTTCGTGCATCTCACTGAATATTGTTTCCCCCGGTGCGGTGCGGGAGGGGGACACGCGATATTGACATGTCCTTCGTTTGATAGAAGAACAAGACCTATATTTCTGTCCTTTTCATTTCATGCATGACGTCAGTGACGTGTCATTTGTTTTTCGCTGAAGTTGAAGGGCCTGTGCATTTTTATTGCACTCCTATAATGTGTGCGTTTTGATGGCGCGACCACGGCATTATTATTTTTTTAAACTATGGCAAGATTTTGTAAAAAAAATAATTTACAATTAAATTCATTAATTAATTAATTTAATTATTTCAATTTTAAATTTCACATTCAGAACATTTTGAAGGTGATAAGCGATACCGTACGTATGCTTCTGAAATATAAACCTAGGATTTTTTATATTTTTTTTACAAATTCAATCTGTTATTTACCTAAATTTCAGGTCTCTGCAACGCTTAGTTTTTAAGATTTCCATGGCCGCGTGGTTCTCCGCGTTTGGATGGCGTGGCCACGTTCAAACCCTTATAACTTTTTAACCATAACTTTGACAAATTTAAGGTTTTGGGAAATTTGAACTACGTACATACAGTACTCCCAAATTAATAATGCGCATGCAAATCTTCGCAAATTGTCGTATTCCCGGAAACACCCGAATCATTGAATCGGAGAGAGCCCTAAACAATGCACTTGCATTTTGTACCTTGTTCGAAAGAAACAGGACTCAATGTCATATGTCAAATCATGTGAAACAATTGAAAAAAATTCAGGCGGTCGGCGGCTGTCGCCGGTCAGTCAAAGGCCCGTCAGTCGTCTTTATATATTGGTGGTGACTGCACGTGTTCTCTCTGTGTGGAATTATATAGAGCTGCTATTACACACCCTTCTTGGTTTTGTTTTCAAAGGTGAATTTAATTTCAACTTTAATTATCTTACTCAAATTGAAATAGTTTATTTTGTAAAATAGGTAAATAATATACTAACATTTTTCACGTTTTTTAATATTAAAAATACCTTCGTTAAATACATATTAAGAACTGAGATTATAATGATTAAATTTTAATGTAAACCTGTGTTTGAAAACCATTTTTTCTTCTTCTAGTATAAACCTTGTGTTATTTAAACCTTTTTTCTTCCATCATTACACCAGCTTCAGTATGAAGAAGTAAATCAATTCAACAAAGATTGTAGCATATTCACAATCGTGTCGTTTACCTCGCTATTTACTTACATCGATTTATCGAATCAATTTCGTTACTGATAAATCAATATTTATCTCTTTTAGCACAAAACACATAATTCTACTAAATTATCCATGAAGAAAATGCACTTAACCACTCTATATACATATCGTCTTCCGACGCTCGGGGAATACGACCGTTGCCGAACAGTGACGAAGATTTCTATGCGCATTATCACTTTGGGAGACCTGTACATATTTTTACAAAATCATGGCATAGTTATTTTTAAAAAAAACGCCGTGGTCGCGCCATCGAAACGCACACCCTATAATACGGTGTAGCGACCTACTTATTTAGAAACTTTATATACATAAAACCTTCACGATATAATTTTTACTTTTCTTCTGATCTGTCACTTCTGTCTTGTGTTGACTAAATTTATATAGAATTATGAACATTTTTAATTTAATTTAGTTAGTGTACAACAACTACTAAATTGGTGACTCCAACGTGATACGCCCTGAAAAGGAAATCCTAAACTTTATCAGGCCAAGGAAATCCACAGTACCACGATGACAATATAAATCAGTCGTCTGCCGACCAACGTCCAGACTCTGCTGGCTTCACAGCCATTTATTTCTCTCGAGGGATTAGCAGACCTGGCGAACAATAACAAACAATATAGTTATACACTATTATTGTTGCCACTAATCTCGCGAATTACGACGTTATAAGTTGATAGTAAAAATTTTAAAGAAAAAGTTTATTTTATTCTTTTTAGCGCATTTAAATAAAAGGTCAGACGAAAGTATTATATAACTTCGTTTTTGTTCGGAACGGTTCGGAACGCTGAGTGTGTGCGTACGAACTAGACGCGCGTGAAGACTAGCGTCTAACTGCTCATCACTGATACTATCTCTGTCGGGCACGATGCCAGGTGAGACAGCGTGCTTTTTGGCCACGCCCACCAATGAGTTCGAGCCCGTGTGATGTGTCACCTTAAGAGCCACAGATTAGCAACTCTATTTGTGGTGGTTCAAACTTTGTTTGTAATACTGTTAGAATAAAGTTCTAATCAGCTTGCACTACAAAGCGGTTGTTACGTCAGTCACTGCGGCCGAATAGTGCGAAATGAGTGGTTTTTATTTTTTATAAAATCAAATTTTCGTCTTTTGGAAAAAATAAAAAACATAAGAACTGCTTTATAGTTAGTTCAGTAAGTATGCAAAGTTTCATGATCTAATTTGAAGTAATTTTTGAATACCAGCGGTTTATTGTTCGATTTGAAGGTAACTTTTCGATTTTTTTCTAACGAGAAAATGTTATGAAATCGTGTTTTCGCTAAACATAAGACCTAACATTAATCCTTAACTTTACCATATTATATTTATTTCAAAATGAATGCTGCAGTATTTTAGGCGTAACGGAGGATCATGCTAAGCCATTTGAGGTAGTATAAGCCCTTAAGAGGATTTTTAAATACAAATTCACGAAAAAAAATTTTCCTGGATTTTTTTTTAATCTGCGTAACCCTCCCTTCACTAAAATTATCTTCGGTATGGTTTTTTGCTCTTGTCAAAGTCAGCTGTGCAAATTTGCGGCGGCCATTTTGTGACTTAGCAGGGAGATAAAGAAGGGTCAACAGTCCTCTAACTTTAGCAGAGCCTTAATGGACTGATTAGCGTTAGCAGACGTTTATGAATCATGTTTTTTAGCATCGAGCCATCAAGGAGCCTTCAAGGAGGCTCTAACTTTTTATGAATAAGGCTGTAAATCTCTACGATTCATAAAAAAAATAATCAAGCAATAATAATAATGTGTTGAAGAAGGTAAATAGACAATCGTTCCATGTAAAATACTGGTATTCAGTTAGTCAGGAAAAGCGTAACAAATAAGGTGATAGCACAGCCATTTCTATTTTTTTGTGATTATTAGGTATTGGTTAATTAAAAATAGATACGTACGTACCAATAAGTATAGGCTGCGCGATATCTGGCGGCGCGCCCACCGTGCACAGCGCCGGCCCGTGGTTACCGCCCGACACCACCCACGACACGTTGTAGCGGTTCACCACGGAGCAGATTATGTCGCCGATACGACTGCGGAGAAACGTAGAATAAGGTAAAAAATGTGAACAAGTCAGATTATAATCGAAGAGAGCAAAAATATCATCAAATTATCAAAGATTCGGAAACAACACACACAAAATGGTTACACATGACAAAATTTAATTTCCATTCGCAATCAAATGTTATGAAAATCATTTCAATGTGAGCTGGCAACTGACAATAGTCAAGTTAACGAAGAACTGACTTCGATTGCGGCATTAGAAAAAATTGGTGGAAATAATGTGGATATGAAGAAACGAAAATATACAGGGATATAGCTCTATACTAGAGGGTCTTATTAGCCATCAGGCCAGAATCAGGTAAAAGAAAGCCCTTGTACACTTGACGATAATTAGTGAAACTTAGGTGTAGTATAGTTTCTGCCAGTTAAGATAGCAAAAGTGGTCATTGACTCACCTACATTTATTAAATAAAGTTCTTAACTTTGAAATCCATGACTTTGAAGTCTTGAATCAATCGTGATCTTCAATATTTTTTCTAATGAAAAACGATCATGGTTTATTTGCTTTGTTTCGTAGGAAGAGATATTAGGGAAAGGGCAATGACCGCTATTGCGATCTTTACTGGTACCAACTATACATACTATAGTTTGGATTGGGACCTCTGCCTAATCCACCCTTCGGGAAATGCAAGCGTAATATAGACGACCCGAATGGCGCAGTGGTAGTGAGGCTGCTTTACGTTCTTAGGGTCCCGGGTTCGAATCCCGGTCGGGGCAAATGTTTGTGTGATGAGCATGGACATTTGTTTCCGAGTCATGGATGTTTATATGTATAATTAGTCTGGTAAAAGAATGATTGTGGTTGGAAAAGTTGAAAGCAGAAAATGTGACTTATGAACTTTGTTTGGACTAGTTAGAAGATAAACATATTAAAAGTCCTGACCCCTCCGAGGTGAGCCCGAGGGGGGGAGGGGGGGCAAAGAAGGTCCCGTTTTTTGGTTTTTTGCTTATATCTCGAAAACGATGCGTCGTATAAAATTTTGTTGTACTACATAATAAAACCTCATAAAATTCTCTTCAACTTTGCTTTTCAAATTTTTTATCTATCTCTTATCGTTGAATTGGTATGATCTCCGAAAAACGAACAATTTTTAAAAATTTGTCCAATTCTCTGTCCTGTTCGTTGTTTATGGTTTGTATCTCGAAAACGGTGTGTCGCACGAATATTTGTTGTATAACACAATGAAATCTGATAAAATTCTCTACAACTCATAAGTCAGATTTTCTGCTTTCGACTTTTCCAACCACATACCCCTTTTGAGCACTCATTTACCAGACTACACGACACAAGCCTCGTTGCTTAGTGTGGCACTAGATGGCTCTGTGTGTAATGTCCAACAATATTTTTTTTTTAAATGTAACGGCACTCACCCCGCATCAGCCCAATGCGCATGCTCCCCGTAGCTCATATTAATGACGTCGATCTTCATCTTCTTGCACAGCTCCATGACCTTGATGCAGGCCCGCACGAGCGCCGTGCCGGTCTCCATGGAGCCGAGGCGCGAGTCCCCGATGGTGAGCGACACGAGCCGGGCGCCGGGCGCCACGCCGTTCCGCTCCGGCTCGTGCGGGAAGTAGCCGGCGGCTATCGCGGCTACGTGCGTGCCGTGGGTTGCTGGGGAGGAAACAAACTCGTAATGGTACCCTAGAACCAACAATCATGTGACATCCACCAACTGCCCTAATAGGGTTTAAGCATGTTTTTTTTTATCACTCTAAACAAAGCGTATTAACATCAGAAATAGCAAAGTGAAATTATTTTTTAATATCTTTAAAAAATACTAAGTTATAAGCATTTGAAACTGCTGATTAGACAGAGAGATCCGATACAGCGAATGACGCCATTCACTGCATCGTTTATCTAGAAAGAGATAGAATCAAAAGTTTAAACGGGTATAACTTTTGTGTTGTTTGGACGATTTATGTCTTGTTTTCGCTTTTTGTCATTTTTTTTATAGTACTTTTAACATTTCGTATCGAAATAAACAAATGAAAATTTATGCATATTCCCTATTGGCGGAGGTTGCGTGGTGGATTCCCACTCTCTCTCACAGACAGAGGTGGTGTTCCAGAAATGTGATAATTACAAGCCGATTAGCACATTTATCAACACAAACTATTTGAGCTGGTCAAAAAGAGCTCTATGTTCATGCAATAAAAAGGGATAACGACGTCATTCGACTCGTATTGGTTCGTACGACGCGACAGGACTAACCCGACCCTCAGAAGTGTGGTGAATGGCTCAAGCATTTCCCATAGATAAGTGTGATGCCATGCTATCTGTAGGGTCGTACTCACAGCACATGCCGACGACCTCGAGCGTGTTGCCGGCGTCGTGCACGTTGATGCTGACAGTCATCTCGTCGAAGGGCGTCAGGTGTGCGTGTTCGTGGGTGGCGCTGTATTCGCCCAGCAGTGGGCCCGACGCCAGGTCGCCGCTCTCTGACGTGTCGATACATGCTCTGTTGACAAAGAAAAGGAATTAAACTATGTTTCATTGCTAGAGTGCTACATTAATATTATGGTGCTTGAATGGCATTGTCAGAAGGACCCTATTGCAATGTTAAAACAAGTGAAGGTTTTAGTTCTGATTTTGGCCAAGCCCAATATCCTTTTGCACAGAAAATAATTATTAGCTTTTTTATTATTATTAGCTTGTGGTGTGATGACACATACATACAATAAATAAATTAACAATTAAAGTGATTACTTATTGATTGTTACGTGAAGCACCATGCATTACGACGTTTTACTCTAGCCTCCCGACTCCCCACATCACGAGCTCTATTGAGACCAGTAATAATTACTAGCTAATAAGGAGTATTATGATCCATTCGCAACCCAAACCTGTTTGAGGGAGGAATAGATGAGTAAAACTTCAGACTATCACTGTATTGTACTTTTATTCAATTTGTGGCTCATGTTATTATGTGGTGGATATGATATCTAATGTCAATTGCTTAAATGTCTGTTTCAGCAGTTAGGCCAAGGGAAGTACACAAACACAAACACACATAGCCTTGCCTATTATCACAAGATTGCCAATAAAAACTGTTCCAACATGAAGTCGGAAATTAGTTATTTAGTTATTTGTAATTGATCATAACTAAATATACAAGATGCAACATCATAATAAATGCACAACTTCTCTTGTGGCCACTCAGACCATGATGCAGAACAACTTTTGTTCTATGACTTTTGGAAATTCATAACTTTTCTTGATCAACTAAATGCTTCAAGTTTATTTTAAGAACTTGTAAGCGTTGTTCTGTCATGGTCTGAGAAACCCCATGAGAAGTTGTGCATTCATTACAGTGTTACACCTTGCATATTGCGTTTGTAAAACTACTATGGATGTTATTGTAAAATTCCCAACATACCTCCACACATCTCCATCATGGAACAGCACACAGTCATAAGTGGGCCCGAGATCATTGTACTTCTTCTCTGCTGTCTGCAGAATTTCCACCCTAGCTTCCAACTCCTCCTTAAAGATTTTGTCATCTGGGCTCAGTGTAGGGTTCTTGGCCACTAAAAGTAAAAAAAAACTGAGTTAGCTTAATTACTCAAGTTTTCATTTCTTTTTTTTTTAGAGGTGATGCCCGCGGCTTCGCCTGCCTGCAAATTATATACTAAAACCTTCCTCTTGAATTACTCTATCTATTAAAAAAACCCGCATAGTTTAATAGTTTTAAAGATCTAAGCATACATAGAGACAGACAGACGCTGCGGTGGACTTTTTATTATAATATGTAGTGATAGTTTAATTTTATATTTAACCGACTTTCTTTCACTGCTACTCCCAAAATTTTATTATTTGACACATAACTGGGAAAATGTGGTTGTACTATGTGGGGTGTGGTGTACAGGGATGGGTTCCCTTCAGTGGGTGTATAGTTTGTATTGGCTTAATGTGATTCAAAGTGTGTGTTTAAGCAGGGCTGTAATAGAAATTACATAAGTGACATTTGGATCTCAATTCATTTATATTTTATCTGTGTAAACAAGTATCAAACCTGTTTGCCTTGAAAGGCTAGGCAGAGTTGTTCCTATACTTTTAGTAAGTTATGTTTAAGATTTAATCTCATGTAATATGTGGGCACAAATACAGACTCTGGGCTGCTACTGATAAAACCCAATAACAGTTTGCCCAACCTTGGAAACAAACCTCAAAGCTCATGCTCATCAGTAGCTCTTACAACTACTAGACCAACAAAGCAGTGTTTTGACTTACCAACATCAGTTTCAAATTCCTGCAGTTGCTTATTGGCCTCAGCGAAGGCAGGCTTGTAGCCGACATCCCAGCCATGTTCTTTCCGATGTTCTTGCATGCGTTCTTTCAACTTTGTAGGGTATAAACTGAATGCATGCAAGATTCCCACTCGCCATGTTCCTGAGGGATTCTTCCATAGCTCTGGGATCTATGGAAAACAATAAACCTATAATTCTATACTAATATTATAAAGACGTGAGATAGAGACGTATGAGAGTGAGGGAAAAGAAACTGCACCTGTGTCTATGTGTAAGTGACACACTTGTGCACTTTAATTTCTCCCAGGCCAATATTATGGCTAGCCTTACTGAGATTGGTTGCGTGATCAAAAATGGTCTGAGGACTATTATTATAAAAGAGGTAAAATTCGTAAATTTGGATGTTTGGGGGTAATCTCCTAAATTACCTGATTTCAAAATTTCTTTCACTGACAGAAAGCTCTGTACGACGTGACAGGAGGGGGGCGCGCAAGGTATGGCACTGCGACTGCGTAACAATACTGCACTTACTACATCCATAGACACGTTACAGCTCTTAATTTTTACAATGAACATAATATGTTTTTTTGATGTGGACAAAGTTGTGGGCAAGAGCTAGCTTATTCAATACAGTAAAGTTCGAGGAAGGTTTATTAGGTATGATTTAATCATGGTCTTGCTTTGCGTTATTTGAGCATTTCATTAATGTAACTGTAACACAACAACATGAAAACAACAAAACTTTAACATGAAAATTTGAACTCAGTCTGGAGACAATGAGCAGATAAGTCCTTGTGGCTTAAAATAATGTTTCTAAATTCTAAATATTATAATCAATAGGAACCACTTTAAATGTGGACCTGACTCCAAGCCATTTGAAATATAACAAGGCCTTTGTTAGTGTTAGACTTTTATGTGACTTGCATGAACCAGTATCATTTACTTAGGTATTTATTGATAAAGGTTTACCAACAGTTAAGGACACAATATATCAAAGGTTTCTGTAACAAATTAGTCATGGACTAGCGCAGTTGTCAATTCACAAAGAACTTAATATATTATGTTCTAATCATACATAGCAAGGTCGTAACCACTTAGAAAAAATACATTGTTGTCAAGTTTATGAGGAAAGTAACTTGTTAATATTGACTTTTCTGTCCACTCCCGAACATAATGAATTTTATAAAATATACAACGCTTTGGGCATCGTCGACTAATATGTACCAAACGTACCAAACACGGAAAAAGTCTGAAGTAAAACTATTTCGGCAACAATAAATTTACCTTCAGTTTGCGGCCCGTGAGACCGGTAATGCATCCATCGACGACTTTTTTGACAGTACTGGTGTCCACATCGCCGCAGCCGCTGCAGTCGTACCTCTCAATAACCTTCGTCTCACCCGTACTCGTTACCTGCAACCTCAGCAATAATTAATAGCGGCCAAAATTGCATTAAAGTGCAACTAAACAAATCGTGACATGACAGTTTTTTACCGTAAGTCCAGCTGCTGCAGGGTCTACGCCTGAATCGAAAATAGCAATAACGGTGTCTCTGCCATCATAACTTGTATTTTTGTTGATAAATGAGACCACTCCAGTCTCTTTTTTCGGCAATAATCCCCAGACGGGGAAATCACAGTCGATCGGAGCGTCTGCCATTTTTGATGACCCGATAACTAGTGTTTCCAGAGAAAAAACAACAATGAATTAAAAAGAAAAAGATGCACAGTGTTGCCATAATAAAACCAGTCAAGCGAGAGTTGAAAACAATGTAATACAAATGTGGCATAATTACACCTTTTTATAATCATAGAGGTACGTTCAGCTCAGTATTAACAAATGACATATGAAGTAATATTACTTGTCTTCACAGAGCATTGTCTTAGAATGACAATTAAGTCTTGCAACAACAGTTTCTTGGTTATTAATAAATTATGTGGTTCGATATCCTTCCATCGTACTTAATTGTTGCTGCTTCTGTTGCATTCGGAGGATATGGGTGCTGGTGGAGTCATTATTTATTGATTGGGAACGTAAGTAACGAATATAATTTACAAAACTTTGTAAGACCGTTTTTGTTAAACATACTTGAAAAGTGCCAAAGGGACTCTATTCACTCGATTTTCGAGCTCGCTTCGCTCGCTCTTGCAGGCTAGTTTTTCTGGAGTCTTAATTTTGTCTACAGGAGGCCCAGGTAACTCCAGTACGTCGGTAGGAGAAGTGTTAAAATTTTCGAGCTCGAGTCCCTTTGGCACTTTTTAAGTATGGGTATGGCACTTTTTAGGTGTTGGTCCGTCTGTAACAGGGCATGTTTTGAAAGGAAAAGTGCCAAAAGGACTTGTCACCACTCTGTCCGTTTGTAACAGGGCATCTTTTAAACGGTAATAGATAGCTAGACACTTGAATGATGCTTGAATGTTTCAGAGTATCCTGTAATTCTAAAAGGTTTAATAAAAAAAATGGTTGTCTGTAAAGGCTGCTTTACACCGCACCGGGGCAACACTGTGCGGCATTGCAGCATGCCAAAAGGCTGCAAGCTACAATAATTTAAAATGTTGCACAATTGTGTCAAGAATCGTTCGGCATGGCAACAACTTGCGTTAGGTGGCACATGCTGTGCTCTCTTAGAACATTAGAGCCTGGCTGAAACTTTTGTATGGAAACTAGCGTCATCTATCCCACATGCACATTTTTCAACTGTTTGACAACACAACACTGACAACTGTCATATCATGCATTAGAATAGAACAGCTATTTTAAACTAATAATCACCAGATAAAGTAGCCCGTTGGTGACAGCAGCCGCCCTATGAACAGTGGGTTTCAAGTTCAAACCTCCGTCAAGAATCACTTTTTGTATTTATTTTGAAAGATTATGGATTTAGTTCGCCATCACCACGGATAGTTGGCGCTGCATGTATGATCACGGAAATACAGTTGAGACAACCGTCTATCTCCATATATATATTGTAGTCTTTGAGGTGGCAGACTGTCGCAGCCAGTCACAGCTTCTATCCAAAATTCCAAACACAATAGATTCCATGCCACATTTTTGGTGCGTTATACAGTTTATAGGTTATGTTTTACGATGCTTTGAAAATTATTTTCACAAGATCACATGCCACTTTAAGTAGCATGCTGCAAAGCCGCGCAGTGTTGCCCCGGCGTAAAGAAGCCTTAAGACTTATTAAAAAAACACGTATTTCCTGGAACAAGTTTTATACATTTTCGAACACTACTTTTCGTTCAATGTCCTCGCGTTATGCAGTATGAGGTGCGCGGGTGACGAGTAGTGCGTTGTCGGGGCTAGGTAAAACAGGGGAGTTGAAAAAATACCAGCTGCTCGCGTTGACGATAACGATAGACGGGCCAGGAAGGACCCTCTTCTTAGAGCGCTTTCACATTTAGGCAACTTTAGCAGCGCGTTAGTCGCGCGACTGTCGCGCTGTCAGAATTTCATAGTTTAAACAGAAGCGCGGCGCGGCGGTCGCGCGCTGCCGCCGCGGCCGCCGCGTGCGCTCAGTCGGCGATGAGCCAGTGTTGCAAACGTAGGTACGTAATTATAGACTACACAATGAGCGAGTTTGATACCGAACAATTTATTATTGAAATTCAAATGCGTCCTGTTTTGTGGGACTCAAGAAGCAACAATTACAACAACGGGACCCTAAAAAAGAATAACTGGCAAGAATTATGTGCATTGTTTATTACTGATTTCGAAAATAAAAGTGGGTAAAGTAATTTTATAAATTAAGTGCGCCGCACTGCACTGCATTTGCAGGCCAGTGCCAGGTTGTATGTTGATTAAAATATTGTTCGCGATTGTAAGACTTAGGTAGTTACATGATTATAATCACCAAAAACATTAATGCAACTCAAAGTTCACAAAAGTCGAGGAACGATTTATTCAAGGTCAAAGTCATTGCTAGACCTTTATGAACTTTGAGGGTTGTATTGATGATTTTGATGTATATAATTCTATAACTACATACGTCGCGATTGTAAGACGTATGCGCGATTACCGCGAACAATATTTTAATCGAACATACAACCTCACAGGAGGCCTACCATGATCTAATTAGAAACGATTCAATTGCAAGGCATTTCAGTTTAGATTCCTAAACTGCATAGCTCAAACTCGTACCATGACGTCCAAAACGTAAGAAAATTTGAATTTCGCGGGCTGGTTGGAGCATTCACCACCTACCCCTCTCCATTTATATATCTAAAAATGGAGAGGGGTAGGTCGTCACATATTTGTATTTCTTACCATAAAAGCCGCGCCTTTATTTTTTTATTAATCATAAAAGGTAATAGTTTGTTATTTATCTAAGTTTCTGTGTGTGTAAGTATATGAGAGGGTAGGTTATCTAAATTATTTAAACGCGATTGATTACCTACCAGCATGAATTGGCTCACTTTCAAGTTGGTCACACTGTCTTTGCGCACAATCGGCACAATACAACTCTGGCAACACACAGTTTGCTGTCATTCGAATTACGAAATTTTTGCTACTGTACGTGCGAAAATTTGTTAATAATATGTGGTACGAAATTCTCCCCAGTTTCTTCATTATCACTGCTGCCCTAGGTTTACCAGGCTGGGGTCTATATCACATTCACAATTTAACAATAGGCAACGTAAGTTCACAGTAATAGGTAACATGTTAGATAACAACCTCCCAGCACTGTCTTCTTCCATAGATCATACTGTAGAGTACTTACTTGTTTGGGTTCAGTTCACAGATAATATATTGTGGTCGTCGGTCATAATAATCATCAGCTGTGAATATGTAGATCTAGAAGTGTATGAAGACAGGACCCAAAACAAATTGAAAATTTTTGTGTTAGTAGTTGAAAAAGTTAATTCTTCTTCACAGACTACATAATGATGTAAACTCAAATAACCATAGCCTACAACTTTTATACTGCATTGATGTTATTAAAATGCTGTGATCAAGCTGTGATGATATATTTTAAAGAATTCAATGTTTTGTTTTGCAGCACTACAGACGCAACATGGATGAAAGATGGAACCGTTATCTGTACCAGAGGGACCTCAGGATTACTGGTAATCCCTACAAACTTGCGGTAAGGGACATTTGTTTACTTACAACACTTATTAACCAAAATTAGGAAAGAACTAAAAATACAACAGCACGAAGAAAAGAAGAAAGGAAACTTTCAATATGACAAACTTATAATCAAAGGAAAAACAAATCAAGGAAATGGGAATGGGAAAAGGAAACATGCTCCCTCAAATAATGGCGTAAGTCCAATACCAAAGGTTCCAAGCAAAATAAACAAAGTAAATGCCTTTGAATTCATGAATACGACTGGCAAACCACTCAAACTGCAATTAGCAATCAATAGCAACTACTTAATTAACAGCTGAAAAAGGAGAATAATTATCAACAATGACAAAAACAATCTACATTCCCCAAGCCGGTGGTGTGTGTGGTGCGTGTGGTCACCATGAGGATTAATGACCATTACCCTCCATCTGTAGTAAACAGAAAAATCAATAATAAAACTGCAAATAGGCACATACATTACTACGTAAGATCCTTGTCCTCGATAGAGAGATACCTATGTCTTATATACATTTTCAAGAAAATGTAAACTACGACATTCTAGATCAGAAAAAAGACAAAGCTTACAGATGTCCTAACAAAAGCCCTAGGTGATGAGAGATGGGACTATCCAAACCACAAGATGGACAGGACCACCGGGCAAATGAAAGATCGGGAGACCTTTACTGCTGGCTCAAACTGGCTAAATATTGCCAAGGACCATGAGAAGTGGAAAAAGATGGAGGAGGCCTCTACCCGTAATGGGACTACATCTCCAACCTTTAATAAAAACTAACACTACTAACTAGGATAAGATAAAGACTAACACAACAAACATTTCATTAGAAATACAGTTAGTATTTTGATTTTATTTCTGTTTGCTTTCATATTGTGTTTTTGGATACTTTCTGGGTTATTAGATTTTGGAAGTAGTAATTTTCTTTTGAAGGTCTAGTTGGTCTGTGAATGCCTTAAATTTTTTTATTTGGTTCTGTGGAGTCGGTTTAAGTAGTTGAACACTACAGTTAACAGTTACAGTTACGAAACACTAAAGTTACAAGAAGAATGAGGTAAACTCATTAGTATTAAAAATAAAAGCAAAGAAACCAGATAAGAAATTCAAAATATCTCAAAACAACTGAGGACTAGGTTGAGGAAAGATAGACAGACTTAACCCGTATGTCCCCAGCCATTCCCGAAGGGGAATGGTGCATTGTTATTTTAATTGTGTCTGTAATTGTAAATGTTCTTCAAACATTTGAAGAACATATTATCAAATCAGGAGGAGTAAAAAATGCCATCCAATACTTAACCACGAAGAGGGACTGGATACGAAGCATTAAAAATGTAAGGGGTATAGTTAAAACAAAGAGACCACACATAATAAGAACAGCAACAGAGTTTTATCAGGATTTGTACTCATAAGTCATTATCAACAGACAATGTACCGCTCGATAACCAAACTGATGTCCCACCAATATTAGCAAGAGAAGTTGAAAAGGCTATAAAAATACAAAAAAGAGAAAGCCCCTGGTTCTGACAATAAAACAAATGAAATCTTGTCAGCATTACAGCATGGCATAACACCAGTTTTTAATCATGTATTAGAAACTGAAATCATACCGCGCAAATGGACCAAGTCTACTATAATTTTACTACTTACTCAAAAAGGGGGACAGAAATGATATTGGAAACTACCGGCCAATAATTTTAACGTCGAATATTTATAAGGTTTTTCAAAAGTTATCCTAAGCCTCATAACGCGAGAACAGGCGGGATTCCGAAGCAAGTACTCGGTCGTTACCATGTCCATGTGGTGAAAAAAATGTTTAAAAAATATAAAGAATATGACCTACCAATCTACTGCTGTTTTGTCGACTATTGCAAGGCCTTTGATTCTTTGGACCACAATAAAATTTGGGATGCCAGAAGAAACAAGGGGTGGAAGAAAAATATATTGGGATAATAAATAACATCTACACTGGTGGTACAGCAAGAGTTAAGCTAGAAAGAGAAGGAGGGATTGTCAATCTAGAAAAGGGTGTACGACAAGGAGACCCACTCTCACCAAAATTGTTTACTGCAGTACTGGAGGAAGTCTTCAGACAATTTAATTGGGAGAGTTGTGGCCTAAGAATCAATGGCAAGTATACAACAACAAACTTAAGATTTGCTAATGACATTATTCTGTTCGCAAAGTCCTCTCATGAGCTTCAAAATATGCTGACAGATCTAGACACGCATAGCAAAACGGTTGGCTTAAACATGAATACATCAAAAACTAAGGCAATGACTAACAGAGAGAAAGAAACAATCATAGTAAACAATATTCCGATTGATTATGTGGATGAGTATACATATATTTGGGTCAGATAATCAAGATAAACAATATGTCAAGCAAAGAGATTGAGACACGCATGCGCGGAAGAAATACTGGGCGCACAGAGAAATAATGAGAGACAAAACAATACACATCTCGGTTAAAGGAAAGCTATTTAACACTTGCATACTCCTATCCTAACATATGGATGCCAGACTTGGACACTTACTAAATCAGAGCAAGCCAAACTTCAAACTTGCCAGCGAAGCATGGAACGAAGCATGATGGGGAAAAGGAAAATAGATAAAATTAACCACAGCAAAATTAGGAAAGCTACAAAGGCCCAAGGTGTAGTGTTGAAATGAAGAAAACTAAAGTGGAAATGGGCTGGGTATGTAATTAGAGAAGAGAAATGGAACAAAGTAGTAACATTGTGGTACCCAAGAGAGGGAAAGAGAAAAAAGGAGAAACCATTCAGAAGATGGGAAGATGATGTGGTTAAAACAGCTGGAAAAACCTGGACTATAATGGCGCGGGAGAGAGAAGATTGTAAAGTGTTAGAGGTGGCCTTTGCCAAAGGGCACACAAAACAAAAACAAACATACCTATATAAAAAGCAATTGGTTAAAAATAGATATATTCTTTTGTCTGAAAAAGGGCTTTAAATAAGTACCTAGTGTTAAGTGTGTAAAACTTGATGAGAAATAAAAGGCTTTTATTTATTTTATAAATAACCAAGCAAATTAAAAATGCTTTTTTAGCTGCATCCGGTTAGACCGGCAGGCAACCCCGAAATAATTGGGAAAAGGCAGATGAAAAAAATTTTCAATTAGGCCTACAACAAATTATTTATGGGCAGTTTGTTTAAATTGGTAGACCTCTCTCTAAGATGTACTGTTTCTAAAAGATATTTTTTCACTTTCAGGGACTGGAAACAATTAAGGATGAAGAACGTAAGTGTCACATCAGGGTAGATCATTAAAAAAAACTATTTCTGCAATTAATGTTTTTCTTCAGAAAACTCAAAAGCATTTTATTATTAGTTGTAATATGAATGTGTGATGATTAGTGAGAGCTGGGTATAAAATTTGATATGTATGTACCCATGTATGTATAACTACGTGATGGGTCGTAAAACGATGCAAACAATATGATATGAGCCTATGATAGACATGATAATTTTCATAGGAAAGAGAAATTGTCACAGAGTCTTATTACATTTGGGATTGGGCCCAAATAGCTATAGAAAGGGATAATGGTGTCGATTCTGTTGTGCACAAACTAAACTTGATTTAGGCTATTGCTATCTTTTACTAAAAGGCAGTGTGAGAAAAGGACGGCTATAGCTATGAACTAAGTTAGAGATGTCAAACTAGTTTATGCCTTGCGCTTCACCGTGTTTTTAAGCGACATGTTTTTACGTGCACCCTTCATTTGTATGGAAATATTAGTTCCAAATAAATTTGACAGCTCTAAATTAGGTCCGTCTCTTTCTCGTTTTATTAGAGAGAAAAAGATAGCAATAGCCTAAATTAAGTTTAGTTTATGCACAACATAATCGACACCAAGATTGACCTTTATTACTTAAGTTTGACAAAAATAGTAAAACTTTTTTTGTGCATTCTAGTTGTGTTTGTAGTTTATTTTTATTTTATGCGTTGCCATACCATTTATCTGATTGGGGCAATGATATTATAGTAAACAGATATGTTGTGAGCGCGCAATCGTAGACTCGAAAACGGCCCAATTGGGCCGTATTCTGCAACACGCATGGCGACGAGCGATACGCTGCTACGAATTTAGATAAAAAATGTAAAAATGCCATCGTGCGTGTTCAGAAAGTGTAGGTACCATACCAAAGTAAATGCTGAGGTACCAGAGTAAACGCTGCTGCGCGAACACTTTTTTCGGTGGTTTCGTAGGTGTAGGTATAACATATTATCTGTTTATTAGAATGTCATTGGATTGGGGTAACACTTTGTCAACATAATGCTAGAATTTGTGCGAAGGTTATAGGTTTAGTACAATTTTAATAATTAGAAAAAAAAAATAACAAGGGCGATAAAGCTAGTAATTAATAATTACAGACTTCTGGTCTATTTATTAGGCCCTGTGATGTAGCTCTAACTAACACAATATGTGCCCTACCTATACTTTTCTCTCCCTAACCCTGCCTGCACATTTTGTTGCCAAGTCTCCAACAAGTTGTTTACCAGATGGACAGTTTCTAATATGTAATATTTTTATATTTTCAGCTAAGAAAAAGAAGTAAGGAATCGATAATAAATACATCAGAGTAGATTTTATTAAATTATGAACTAGATTTTCTGTTGATAATAAACATCTTTTAATTACCTAATTTATTATTTATTTTTTTAGCAAATTAATAGAACTTCTCCCTATCTCCCTTTATGGGTCAAGTAGTTTAAACACTTAAAATTAAAACAAAATATTACACTACAACTCCACTTTTTAAACTTCCTTTTTGTATTCATAAAGACACAGAAGACAGGTAGGTGTACCACTAGTATAACTATACTAATATTATAAAGAGGTAAAATTTGTTTGTATGTAGGGGGTAATCTTTGGAACTACTGATTCGATTATGAAAATTCTTTCACTAACGGCAACCTACATTATCCCAGAGTACTTTATGCTACACTTAAAACTTTCCCGTGTGTTAATTTCCATAAATATGAGCGAAGCCGCGAGCAAAAGCTAGTCATTCATTTAAGTCATTTATTTGAGTACTTATTACAATAGAGAAACCATTGTAACAGTAACTAAATAAATTAATTTAAAAGTAAAACATTTGCACTTCCCCTGTTATTATAATTATGTTAACTAAATCAATTAGGATGAGTCAAGGAACTAATTAGCAATGGAAATAAAAAAACAATGTTGTTATATGAGTTTTATTTACGTATGAAAGTCTGTCATGGGATCGTGACTGTGGCGTGCTGGGCACATTTTTGTTTGTCATCTCTAAATGACTGGTGGTCAAAAGATAACAAGATAAAAAATAAGTTAGGTTACAAGTGCTGTACAAAAATTCCTGCTAGATAAGTTGTACTTGCCTAGTATTCTTCAGTGCTCAGTATTCCTCTCTAAGTACTATCCAACACATTCGCAAATCCATCCTCTGCAGGTCCGAAAGTTTCTGCAATATTCTTCTATGTATACAAATCCATCCTCTGCAGGTTCAATAGTCTCTGCAATATTCTTAGACGCATCCACAAATCCATCCTTCAATAATCTGCAATATTCTTCAACCCATCCACAAATCCATCCTCTGCAGGTTCAATAGTCTCTGCAATATTCCTCAACCCATCCACAAATCCATCCTCTGCAGGTTCAATAGTCTTTGCAATATTCTTCAACACATCCATAAATCCATCCTCTGCAGGTTCAATAGTCTGCAATATTCTTCTATGTATACAAATCCATCCTCTGCAGGTTCAATAGTCTCTGCAATATTCTTAGATGCATCCACAAATCCATCCTTCAATAATCTGCAATATTCTTCAACCCATCCACAAATCCATCCTCTGCAGGTTCAATAGTCTCTGCAATATTCTTCAACCCATCCACAAATCCATCCTCTGCAGGTTCAATAGTCTCTGCAATATTCTTCAACCCATCCACAAATCTATCCTCTGCAGGTTCAATAGTCTCTGCAATATTCTTCAACCCATCCACAAATCCATCCTCTGCAGGTTCAATAGTCTCTGCAATATTCTTCAACCCATCCACAAATCCATCCTCTGCAGGTTCAATAGTCTCTGGAATATTCCTCAACACATCCATGAATCCATCCTCTGCAGGTTCAATAGTCTCTGCAATATTCCTCAACCCATCCACAAATCCATCCTCTGCAGGTTCAAATCTCTGCAATATTCTCACATCCACAAATCCATCCTCTGCAGGTTCAATAGTCTTTGCAATATTCTTCAACACATCCACAAATCCATCCTCTGCAGGTTCAATAGTCTCTGCAATATTCTTAGACTCATCCACAAATCCATCCTTCAATAGTCTGCAATATTCTTCAACCCATCCACAAATCCATCCTCTGCAGGTTCAATAGTCTCTGCAATATTCTTCAACCCATCCACAAATCCATCCTCTGCAGGTTCAATAGTCTCTGGAATATTCCTCAACCCATCCACAAATCCATCCTCTGCAGGTTCAATAGTCTCTGCAATATTCTTCAACCCATCCACAAATCCATCCTCTGCAGGTTCAATAGTCTCTGGAATATTCCTCAACCCATCCACAAATCCATCCTCTGCAGGTTCAATAGTCTCTGCAATATTCTTCAACACATCCATAAATCCATCCTCTGCAGGTTCAATAGTCTCTGCAATATTCTTCAACACATCTACAAATCCTTCCTCTGCAGGTTCAATAGTAATTACATACATGTACTCACATTAAATAACGCAAAATATTCTCCATCAGGATGATGTTTCCTGTGATAATGTAGGTGCATATTACGTCTTTGTGTAAAGAATTGATCACAACAAGGGCATACAAATACTTTTTGTTTATTCAGAACCTTTGGATTCAAACGGACAAGTATAAGTCTTAAACTTTTTATTTCTTCATTTGTCCTTTTAAATTTTGTTATTCTGGGAATAGTTTTCACCACAGGTTTATTTTTACCTCGTAGATTTAAAAACTTATGGTAAGCAAGTGAACCTGTACTGGCAGTAGATTTAGAATTATATCCTCTGTATTCAAAGTTATCTGTATTTATGGATATAAATCCGGCCTTAACTCCTTCATAATTAGGCTGACATAATAATTCAGCACCATTTGTGACACTGTCTATAATCTGGCCAAGTGTCTGTGAATTATATTTACATTTTGTATAAAATTTGTAACTGTTTATTGCTCCTGATGAACATTGATTGCATACTGCATTAAATATTGATAACTGGTCACTTATCTGAAAAAAAACATGGTTTTTATTTGGGGAATAAAACAAATATGATACCTGGTTTCAACAGTTCAAATTATTTGCACAAAAGATGTAGAAAGCTGTATACGAGGGTAATCATAGAAACAAGAGAGAACCATGTTAAATACCCAGTGGAAGATTGCAGTCATTTTTTTAGGATTGTACCTATTTTCAGTACTTTCATAACAAAAAATCTAGCCTAAATCATGTTTGGCCATAATTCTGTCTATACCAAAGAAAAAACCGGCCAAGTGCGAGTCGGACTCGCGCACGAAGGGTACCGTACCATTATCTATACAACATTAGACAAAACTGCAGAAAAACATGTTTGTTGTACAGGAGCCCCCCGTTATTTATTTATTTTATTTGTATTATTTCTTTTTAAAGTGAATGTGCAACTTATATATTCTGTGAAATTTCGAGCGTCTACCTGTTGCCGTTATTTATATCGAGCAAAAAACGGCAATAAAATCGCGTTTGTTGTATGGGAGCCCCCTTAATTATTTATTTTATTCCGTTGTTAGTATTTGTTGTTATAGCGGCATCAGAAATACATCATCTGTGAAAATTTCAACTGTCTAGCTATCACAGTTCATGAGATAAAGCCTGGTGACAGACACGGACAGTGGAGTCTTAGTAATGGGTCCCGTTTTACCCTTTGGTTAAGGAACCCTGAAAGATTAATAGAATAGGTAGGTACTTAGTTTTTTACCTCCGACCCCAAGATATCCGTAAGAATATCAAACATATAAACTTCAACGTGAGTATTATCGTGTTTCTTCACGACAACCTTGTCTTCTATGTGAACCGCGGAGTCAGCCACGGTTTTAAAGCACAAGCAACAGAAATGATTTCGTCCGAGTATCAAGCTGTTAATAACACTGCCCTTTACTTGTTGCATTTCGTTAGTACAGATTTCGGTGCACTTTTCTACCTAAGATATTCATATGTTGGGTTTTATTTGTTTCACTTCTTCCCAAAACAGAATGGCAGATTGTTTTATTTTTCTTGTACAAAAATTTCTCGCGTTGTGCTGTTACAGCAGGCAACATCGAGTGATAAGACGTCACGTATCGAATTTATAATTTTATACCCAAAAATACAACACAATATTTATATTATAATTTACTGCCTCATCACAAACAGATCACTAACTTTTTGGATGAATCAAAATAGCGGCAAGCGTGACACTGACACTGACAGTCTGACAGCCATTGATTGTCATTTGCATTGCAGACCACAGACTCCACAGCTAGAGATGTGTCGTACTAGGTAAATTTTGTACTAAGTGCATTGCATCTAGTCCGATTCCGTACAAATACTTGATCCAAATACCTATTCCACCTAGTCCATTAAGTACGCATACATTAAGGTGAATGCTTCAACCAGCCCGCGAAATTCAAATTTTCTTACGTTTTTTGCAATTTGCAGGCCAGTGCTAGGTTGTATGTTACTTAAAATATTGTTCGCGATTGTAAGACGTATGTAGTTACAGAATTATAATCATCAAAATCATCAATACAACCCTCCAAGTTCATAAAGGTCTAGCAATGACTTTGACCTTGAAAAAATCGTTCCTCGACTTATATGAACTCAGAGGGTTGTATTGATGATTTTGATGATTATAATTCTGTAACTACATACGTCTTACTATCGCGAACAATATTTTAATCAACATACAACCAAGCATTGTCCTACAAATTGCAAAAAACGTAAGAAAATTTGAATTTCGCGGGCTACCCTGGAGCATCAGCCTTAATTAAAGTATGCTTAGTCTTTGCGTACCACCGATACGTGCAGGTACAGGGTACATACGTAGTAATATTGGAATCTTCCCGTAATACTTTACACAGATTTAAGACAGTCAGAATAAAGGTTTATCTACATTGTAGATTGTTGGCGTATTTATAAGATTCAATTCATTTTTCAAAATATTAAACCATTTTTTTGCCTTTTCTGTACTTTTATTTTTGTTTTTCACCTTTCTTCAATCATTGTTTTTTTTTTCACCTTTCTTCAATCATTGTTTTAATATTTTAATAAAACTAAAATCAAAAGTTCTACACCAAACTTCGTTACGAAAAATGTTTGCCTAAGTATGTCCGATACGCGTATCATGTATCAATATCAATATGACGAGCCGGCAGCCACCGAGATCATATCCGCACTATCTGTGTTTGATACTCGACGTCTTTGTACTAGACTATTGCAACTAGTGGATCAAGTCTTCATTCACATCGAGTATTTACAAGTACATACAAGACTGTGGAATAATGTAGTAAAAAAAAAGACAGAATGTATTCTTGCACAACACGATACTTGCTTACAATGCTTCGTAAGCTAGATAATCTCTTAAATGTAGGGTCTACTATTGTATTTCATTTCTATAGCCACTTATTTTTATTTTTTATTTTAATCTCTCATATGTTAACACTTATTTTTGTGAATGCTGGTTAACCTGTAATTGGCAACTGTGTTAGTCCAAGACTGTTAAACCAATGTATACCTAAATGTTATAGTACAGAAGCTGTTGGTGAACCTTTACTAATAAATAAATAAATAAACAAACACGAGTGCGCGTCGCGTTACTTTTATAAGCATTGAAATATGGTTCAAATTCAAATGACTGGCACACGAATGATTTTAGGCAAACACGAGTGAGTGGAAAAGCAGACTAGGAACTATGGAAACAAAATGCTATCTCGCTTCGCCGCGCCCGCGCCGGTACCTACTTCGGACTTCGATACGAGCAGGCCGCGGGTGCCGGACGCCGCGTAGGAGTGAGACTAGCTGGATCGAGTATCTAAGTTCGATCGAGTAAGTAAGTAGGAATAGGTGCAACCTAGTCTCTTTAAATACCTAGTGCCTGCATCTGTTCTAGTATATACGCTTCATCTCAGTTCCATACATCCACAGAGTACATTGCTGCAGATGGACGGAGGTTGGTGCGGCTGCAGCCTTTTTTTTTTTTCGTTTGGAAATCCTCAATGGATGTCCTCCGCCGTGAGGTCAGCCTGCGGCTATAATCAGTAGAAGTCTGACAGACCCAGACTTCTACTGAAGTACTGACTACAGCCACACGTTGTTTTTCCTCGTCATTTCTTGCTGGGGTGCGGGTACACGGCTTCACAATCACCCCAGCCCAGCAGTGACGGTTTGTTTGCGACAAACCTCGTCTCAGATAGTGAAGGAGAAGAGAGAAGAGAAGTGGAGGAGAGAGCTGGTCCTCACCCTGTCATTCATGTGAGAGGGCACGGAAACACCACGCGACGCCAACTCGGGCCTATTTGCTTAGACGACGGACTTTCCCAGGAACATCACAGCCTGAATATTAAACTTCGTTCTTCATCTTTTCTGTGCAGACGCCAGCACAGCAATATAGCTTCAACTTTAAAGATATAGTTCAATCTAAGTTCAAGGTTGATCGGGAAAATTTGTCAGTCTTGATGTGCTGGCGACGCTGGCGTCAGTACCGTGTAATATAGGTTCTAAGTCACCAAACAGATACGATAGACACCTAGAGAACCACCGAAAAAAAGAGTGCCGTGCAGCAGCTGCAGCACCTTTTCATTCATTCTACATTTCACTCTAAAGTAGTCAGTGTTACCAGAGTGAATCTGCAGAAATCAGTAGAAAAATTAAACTTTTAGCACTATATCGAAGGAAAAATCAGTAATTAAAAAAGTCATACCCAAATGAGGTAAAAAGGACTTGAGCTTGAATAGAGTACATGTGTGACAAAAAAAATCTACCTAACTAGTCCGTCAGATAGATTTCCAAAAAATATTGGACATGTATTTTTTCTTTTTTACGTAAACAAAAATGAAGACGATACAATGCGTCGAAAACTCGTGTGACGTCACATTTGAGTACATTTTTTACTCATGTGCAAACCAAACTCATGATCTTTGACATTTTATCTTCGTCAATTTTTATTAATTCGATAGAACAAAGAACACGTATCCAATATTTTTCGATACTTACTACGGTTGTTGAACAAATGTCATGTTATTTAGGCCTATAAGCCAGATGACACGACACGTTGTCAATAACTAGATGATACGATCTGATTTGAAAAAAAGCAGGTAGATTTCCAATCAAGGCAGTAGATTTTTTTTAAATCAGGTAGATCTACCGCTAAATCAGTAGATCTGGCATCACTGAAAGTAGTAGAAACTAGTAAGTCTATTGGTTGGTTTTGACATTGACTGACAGCGACAGTTGACAGTGTTGACACTGATTGAGAATGACGTTGATTGTTGTGGCTCATGTCAGTTGTCACATTTATTTGTTTATCTACCGCTTGATAACCTAATTTTGTAATAAATTAATTATGGATAACTGTTTTGTGGACATTACAATAGAATTCTTAGCGGTTGCCTTTCACAGCATTCTTTATTACGCATCAGTTTACCCAGAAAGTGTCTTTGAAACTCGTAGAAAGTACAATATTGTCGTATACCGTTCAATTCATCCCGAAGTGAATCAGTATCTTGATCTGTGCCTGAAGAGTATAGCGGAATGTTTGAAAAATGACCAGCTAGGTTGTGTGGAATTTGTAGTTACAGATAATAAATACAAACCTTTATTGAAATTCGTGTTTCAATTCGATAAAAACAGTCACTTTGATGAGACAATTGATGCTTATTTGGTACAATGTGAACAGAATTTGCGAGCTTTTTGCTTAAAGGTGTCCTCTGTGAGCAATAACTTTAAAGATTTACCAGAAGATTGCAGTTTCTCAATATACATTCATACCAATGAGTCCAATGCTGTTGCCATGACTACCAATCCTGAGTTTGAAGAGTTCCCGCTGGTTGAAGTTGGTGAGAAGCAAGAGGAGACTGATATAATATTTCCACTCAGCAGGTTCTCAATAAGGAGTTATGCTGTGGATACATATGTGGAGTTGAAATAGAGTTGTTAGTTTGTACATAAGCAGAAGAAAACTTTATGATGTTTTACAAGTGTACCAGCACTTATTAAACTAACATGATGGTGAAAATTTCAAATGCTGCAAAAAACACTTGTGCAGTACGATTTTCAGCTTTTGATGCCAAGCTAAATATTGCTAATCCAACAGCAACAACTGTAACTGAATCAAAATCTTCTTAATGGGGAAGACCCTTAAAAGCTAAGTATAGGCGGCGCGACCACAGCTAGGTCTCAATCTGACCAATGAGGTCAAGCTATTTTTAAACAAAAAATGACATTACCAGATTTTCAAACAATAACGATGCTTGGAACCAGCTAAGCTAGCGCCATTAGTTCCACAGTTGCCATCCCCATTGTGGAAGCATGAAATGTCGTTAGAGACAGCTCTTCTTCTTAGCGGGACAATGACAATTTATATTGAGTTGTGGCATTCAGTAGCGTTCATAAGCTCCTGTGATGTGCAAACAATCAAACAGGCAGTACACAATATAAAGTGTTTCATTGTTTGTGGGGCAATACAATATTTAACACTCCAGGGCTGAATCATCTAAAGGAGTTTATTTAAAGACTTCCAGGTTAGCCATGGCAACTTATGAGATTTTCAGCAAGTGGCACAAATTAGTTTGGTAGGGGAACAATTTAAGGGACAGTACTATTGCTTGGATTTCCAATAGTCATTTATTTATAAACAAGTAATTAATGTTCAGCTCAGCACAGTTGAAGACCAACATTGTCCACTAGTAGCTCGGCAATTTGTTGAACTGGGCCTATTTGGCGCAGCAGTGAGACACAATATTATCCTTTTTTTAAATTAAGTAAGTTTTTTATTATAATATATTTTTTAATGCCAAATATGTTTTCTTTCACAGAAAGTTGAAAATCCAATGACTTGCATACCTTTTCAGACATTTTTCCATTATCAGTGGCACAGGTGTCACATGAGTCTATTATACCTAATATCTAGAATGGTGTTGATTATGTAAAGTAAAGTATAATATTAGATTATCCATCTTTATTAAATAAAAGAAGTCAACATAATTATCTGTAGTTTTATTTTATTGTTACTATTTTATTTTTTAACTTCACATTTGTGTTAAAAATCTCAAACAATACCATCTTCATGCTTCAATTTAACTTTCAAGCATCTTAACCTTGAATATATCTCATCCCAGTCCACATAAGCTCCTATTAGTTGCCTCACATTATTCTCATTGTCCTCGTACGCATTCCTGCCATGCAACAACCTTATATTATTAAAGCACAGTATGTCTCCAGCTTTAGTTTTAAACTTCGCGGCGAACTTGTGGTTTAAAGCTAGGAACAGACCATGAGCCTCATACCATGGCTTCACTAAGTCAATCGGCCCGGGGAACTGACTACCTCTTTGCGGAATCGAGAAATTGATTCTCTTTATTTCGCCGTGACGATCCAAGCAGATGACGGGCTCACGATGCAGCTTAAAAAATTCGTTGCCATCTTCTATCCCAACATCCCTCCACTCAATTTCTGTGTTAGTGAGAAGCTTGTACTGTTCTGGGTGATTCTCCTTCATGTAGTCGGCCACATAGTGACAGTCTGACAACAAATTCTCTCCTCCTTTACTAGTTGTTTGAACTAAACAATGTAATAAATTAGCTCCCGGACAATATTCGTAGTAGGGCAGGTCAGTGTGTAGCTGTAGGTTACTCGACAAGTAGGCCACGTTACTCGTATTCGGGACATTTCGTACGACAAACTTGACCCCGTAGTGTGTCCTCTTAGTAAAGCCAACTTTATTGACAACGGCGTCTATAGCTGCCTCAGAGTCCGGTGTGTTCTGAATTAACGCGACTCCATAAACAGATAACTTGTACAACCAGTCGTACAGTGCTTCGTCTGTGTTCAGTATCTTGTTGTAATCATGTTTGGAAAATATTTTGTCGAAATGTTCACTACGCCACGTGATTTTCTTAGGTTTGTAAATAGTTTCGGTGTAATTCTTCTGATTTTCAGGCGTAAAACCTCTGAATTTGAGCCAGTTTAAGTTGTATTCTGATGTGTGTCCGTCATTCCAAGTGACTTGCAGAGAATTTTGGTCCTTGTAGACATCTTTCGGCTTCACATTTTGGTCGAAGTTGCTCCAATCCAGTATCCGGCTTTTGGCTGAAGTATGATAGCACTGTTCACAGGGACAGTTGTCTCTTAACCACACGTATGGGAATTGTAAAGGTTCTCCGCGAATGTCTACGTTAAGTAAATCATCTGTTTTGTTTTTGTACAGCACATTTCGAGTGTGAATTAGTTTGATACAAGAAGCGCTTGGCAACGATTTAGTGAAGTTTGTCGCCCTCGTAGCGAGTCTCAAGGCGAACATGTTGACGTGTTGCTCCGAGCGAGCAAGCGCCACACTGAGATAAAAGTATAAAACTGATATAGGTACCTACCTAATTTACATTCATATATGCTAATGACTCGGGATGTACGCTATGATAATAACAATCAATCTGTGTGTGAGATAAATATTGCGCGATTATTTATACCGTATACGCTAGTTCAGAAAGACATACGTAGGTACGCTATGTTACGTAAGTAACAGTTGAGGCACATTATTGTCTTAGTAAGTGGTTATGACTGTATTAACTTAGCGCACGATCCTGCAAACTCACAAAATCAACATAATCCGTCCGTTTAAGAGAAACCGGATTTCGTGTAGTGTCGATCGGTCTTATTATTGCTGAAATTATCATCATCATCCGAAAGACGTCCACTGCTGAATAGGCCTCACCCCAAGTGTCGCCACAGTGACCCATTACCGTCTCGCATTACAGCGGAAACCCGCATACTTCATCAGGTTATCGCTTATCGGTCCACCTAGTGGGAGGCCTTCATTTTGCTGAAATACTTAATATTAATAATTGTGGAACTAATAATAAATAGTCTTGTCAGTGTGTACTGGTTACTACAAGAAATTAATAAAAAAAACCAGTACGAACAGTTTTTCTTTTGTTTTCATGAATGCCTGAATAAAATCGCGCGGTTTTTTTGTATCGGCGATGAGCTCATACAGTGCGTGGATAATCTAAGCGCGCGCTTTTTTTTAAACATTACTTAGTAACGGTGAAAACGGGCAAACAAAAATGTCAAGTGTTGTTATGGGTTCTTATATCTCTTCAATATTTGTGCAAAAGTGGCCTTTGTTTCGCTTTGATCAGGATTCTATTTTAGAATCCCTCGCGCATATAGGAAAAATTTCGCTACTTGACGAACTTTTTTACTTTGTAAAGAGATAAAAAACATTATAAAAACCAGTTCAGACGTGTGGCGAAGCGCTTTTGGTAGTTAATTAAGGTAGACTTGGTTAAAACTCGGCATGAGGTTCGAACCTGCAACCTCTGACGACCTGTGATCTGACCACTGAGCTACTGTGACTAAAAAATATTGTAGAAGAAAATAATAACGTGGAAATAATATTATGTACCTAGTCGTTATTAAAACACTCGTTACATAACAGTATTTTATTGTGCAGAAGGAATAATTATAAATATAAAATACACTATGAACAATAAAAGGGCATTGATTTATGGTCCATGTACCTCTAAGTAAAATGTCTACTTATCTATTTATTGCAAAAAGAGCGTAATATTATGAAAAAGAAAATCATTTCAGTGGCCATGATTGGACTAGTGTGGAACAGAATTGGTAGTTATTTTAGAGTATTTTTTATACTTATAAATTACTGAGTATATTTAAGCAATTGAGAGTGGATAAACCAACAAAACGTAAATTTTTACTACAGTTTGTTATTGAATAGATTATTATGAAAGAAACTTTACACTAAAACAGTGAATTGTTCGAAATGTTAACAGACATTGAAAATATAATTTATACTAGCTACATATTAGATAATTTACAAAAAATCATATTTAATTAATAATTATTATGTTAATCATGACAACAAGACATTTTATGCCTACAAAATAATTTACAATATTTGTCCAGTCGTATCCAGTCTTACTGGTTTAGATAGTAATAGAGATTACAACTATCGAGCGATATGAAAATAAAACCCTATCTTTCTGTATAAGTACAGGTCGCGGCACGAAAGTCTAGCGGTGACCGTTATTGCGCAGAAGTAAAAAATAAGAATGTCTTGGGGCGTGCGTTGCGCCGATTGGCTCTCCAGTCGTAGAACATGCGCAGATACGCCCCTCCACGTTTCGTTCAGCGCTAGAGTTACGTGCCGCGACCTGTAAAGGCCTACATTCAAAAACTACTGAGTAGATATTTTGCAAATAATAGAAGAAGGATAGGTTCCACGCAGGATAAGATAGGATAGTATAGTTGGTGCCAGTTAACATCGGAATAGAGGTCATTGCTCCGACTTTCATCCCGATATCTAAATATTAGCGATACTGTCGCTCCATCCGTACAAACCTGTCGCAAAACTGATATCGCTTGAGTCTCATAATACATCCACAGTGTCCCACATACATAACACAGTGCACAACCCAAAAAAATAAGAAATCGAGCAAACGTACCCTACGAAATTAATTGATTTAAATACTTTATTTTCGTTTTTAACACTATTTTAACTTACTGAGACAATTTTAATACAGTAAATATATTATTATACATCTTAAAATTAGGATCTGAGACTTATGCGCGAAAGACATTTGCGCAAAGAACACTTGTTGCGCGCACCCACTTGCGCGAAAAGACATGCGCACATGGACTTTTGCGCGAACGAACTTTTGCGCGAATGGACTTATGCGCGAAGGACACTTGCACGATTGGACTCTTGCGCGACTTAATGGTCACTGAGTTTTACTCTGTAGAGTAAACATAACATCACGCCTATTATTACTTGAAGGTGTTTTTTTGTTTTGGTTTTTCCGTCATGAGTGTCGTTTTCATGGTTTTCGGGGTCGTTGATAATGAAAATGAAAATGATTTGTTGAAATCAGATTTAACCAAAGGCACGGTAAATCAGTGAATCCATTTCACTATTCGTCATTCAAAAGTGCCTTTGAATGACCTAATTGAAATAAATAATTATTGACCTCATTTTCTTTATCCTTTAACCATGAAAACGACGGCCATAACGGAAAAACCGAAATTTTTTCTCGGCGCCATCTTGGTTTTTCATTTTAACCTCATTTCGTTATCAACGACCCCGAAAATCATGAAAACGACACCCATGATTAAAAAACCAAAAATTTTCCTCGGCGTCATCTAGGATTTTCGTTTGGAACTCATTTTCATATTCAGGGACCCCTAAAACCATGAAAACGACACCCATGACGGAAATACTAAAAAAATCCTGGACGCCATCTTGGATTTTCATTTTGAGCTCATTTTCGTAATCAACGGCCCCGAAAACCATGAAAACGACATCCATGACGGAAAAACCAAAAAAATCTTGGACGCCATCTTGAATTTTCATTTTGAGCTCATTTTCGTAATCAACGACCCCGAAAACCACTAAAACGACATCAATGACGGAAAAACCAAAAAAATCTTGGACGCCATCTTGGATTTTCATTTTGAGCTCATTTTCGTAATCAACGACCCCGAAAACCATGAAAACGACATCCATGACGGAAAAACCAAAAAAATCTTGGACGCCATCTTGGATTTTCATTTTGAGCTCATTTTCGTAATCAACGACCCCGAAAACCATGAAAACGACATCCATGACGGAAAAACCAAAAAAATCTTGGACGCCATCTTGGATTTTCATTTTGAGCTCATTTTCGTAATCAACGACCCCGAAAACCATGAAAACGACACCCATGACGGAAAAACCAAAAAAATCTTGGACGCCATCTTGGATTTTCATTTTGAGCTCATTTTCGTAATCAACGACCCCGAAAACCATGAAAACGACATCCATGACGGAAAAACCAAAAAAATCTTGGACGCCATCTTGGATTTTCATTTTGAGCTCATTTTCGTAATCAACGACCCCGAAAACCATGAAAACGACACCTATGACGGAAAAACCATAAGTACCTATCTAAATATAATTATGACATCACAAAAACTTATAATTCTGATCTTATGCCGTTTTCGTTTTACGAGGTCATCGCGTCAGGTGTGCAGCACATTATGGTCACGGTGCGGGGGCATTTACGTCACACGTAAATTTATAAGCATAAAATTAGTTTTCTAACAAAAAATAATAATAAATTCGAATTGGAACAACACAAGATGCTCAACCCCTGTATGTCTAGCCGACTGGTATTATGATACTCTAGCGATGTAGCAAAGTATCGCTTATTGGTCGATTTAGGTAACTAGTAAGTGTCGTTATCGCTTTGTGAAAAAAACTTGGTAGGTAGGTGTTAATGACCTCTATTCCGATGTTAACTGGCACCAACTATAGTAACACGTAGGTAGTACAAAGATTTAAATCAGATACGATCTACTGCTTCTAAAAATGGTCACGTTTTTGTGCTGACGTGGTGATATTTGAAATTTGAATAGTATTGTCTCGCTCACACATGCAGACAATTGTATATTATTGTTTCTGGTGTGAGCTCACTTTTTTGCAAGGCTTAAATACAGTGACAGTACATCTTACTATTTAAATCTTTGCATAAATATGTCAATAAAAAAAATTATGAATTAACATCATTTGACAATAGTCTCTTTTAAATTTATATTGTCACTTATGAGATATCTTCCGTGATTGTTCAAACAACACGTGTGCACGTGTTGTTGTTGTTTTGTTGTTGTTGAACAATCACGGAAGATATCCCGTAAGTGACAATATAAGTTTAGTTTTAAACCGTGAAAGCTTAAAACAGTGATAGTCTCTTTTGTTTAAATACAATTAAAACTATTCAATATTAATGCTTGATCTGTACTGTGATTTTATGGTAAGCGTTGCTAAGTACCCCTCGGATGTTCCAAATGTCTTCAAACCTCTCTGGTTGAGTGTTGAAGTTGCTATCTGTCGCCTTCGCCCATAATTGGAGCTGCGAAAAACAAGAAAATATCAGCTTTACCGATTTTTAACCATTTTCAACTTTATTACTAGAGGATAGGGTTGACAAGGCGTGGTTAACCGTATTTTTCCGCATATTTTCATAAACTTTTTCATTACTTTTGAAGTTAATGTCTCTCATGTGTTTGTAATAAAACCGCACTGCGATCACCAGTGTCATGAAAAAGCCAGTCTGCTCACGGTGAAGGAAAACATCGTGAAGAAACCTAGTGTTAGAACCGACGATTTGGAAGACGTTCGTGTAGTAGTTAGTGTTATGTCCAAGTCTCTCTTACTGAGAGGAGGCCTGTGTCAGAATAGGCTAGTTTCCACCATCAATAAATTGCAAATCTATTTAGTTCGTTAGTCTGTTAGAGTATTGGAAAATAATGGACACGTATTTTTTGTTTTTGTAAATCGATGAATATTGACAAAGATAAAACGCATCAAAACTCGAGAGTGGGGGCTCGTGACGTTATAACGCACTAAAAATTATAGCACGGCGTGACGTATTGAGAATTTTAAAAGCGTAGTATCTTCGATTCTTCGTCAATTTTGGTTTACGTAACAAAAGAAAAACTACGTGTCAAATATTTTTTGATAATTTAACTGACGGACTAATTAGATTTTTTCAGGACACAAGCCTATTAGGCGACGTTTGTTGTCAATTATAGGCAGATTGTGCTCTAAAACCGTGTGGTATCCGGCAGAGTAGAATAGAACCAACCCATTACACTCACGGGTGTTGTATAAGGCTCGTAATGTCTGAGGCAGAACACCTTGCGCCTCCGTAGACCAGAGAATGGGCAGCAGCGTTTTCTGTTAGTCTTTCATCACTGCGATCTCCAATCCGCCTGCCAAGCGTGGAGATTACGGCAAATTCCTCCCATCATGGGAGAGGCTTATGTCCAGCAGTGGACGTTATGGGCTGTTGTTGTTGTTGTGCTCTAAAAGGTCCAATATAAATCGTGGGCCTACCTCCTTCTGCCCCTTGGTGACCGGTATGGTAGCCGTCCACAGCGTCCACCCGTAGTGTAGCTGGGGCGGCGCGTCGTCGCTCTGCAAGTGCTCCGCCTGCACCCACGTGCGCCCGCAGTCGGGGGAGATGTCCACTCGTAAGATCTTGGCGCCGCCGCCGGAGTAGGCGTAGCCTGGTAGTGGGTAAGAGAACAAGGAATGTCATCATCATCATCATTTTAGCCGAAAGACGTCCACTACTGGACATGGGCCTCCTCCAAAGGGGGGGTTTTGCCATAATCGCCACGCTTGACAGGCGGGTTGGCGATCGCAGTGCGGTTGTTACAAAAGCACAGAGAACGCTGCTGCCCATTCTCTGGTAAGTCCCTTAGTCGCCTCTTACGACACCCACGGGAAGATATGGGATGGTGCTATTCTTTACGTCCAACACCATACAGAATACAAGGATACAAGGCATGTAAGTGGTATTAATGCCTGTTGAAAGGGTACTGTTGGATCGAAGGACAAAGTATAATTTATGGTTGATAGCTGCTATCATCTTGACAAAACATAATTCTGTAATATTTGTTTAAATATTTGTACGCCGTTGGCGGCATAACATAGACCTGTGAACTTATTTATTTTTACCTTTGCCACTCGAAAAAGGCCATTTTATTCATCGATAACAGTGAATAAAACGCTCTTTTACTCACTCAGTGAATAATAGCAGATTTTACAACAAGTGCACAAAACGAACCATTTTCATCCGAGATTTTTAGCAGCCCGAGCCGAAGGCGAGGGCTGATAGTAATGTCGAGGATAAAAATGGTTTTGTGGACGAGTTATAAACTCTGCTTTTCACTTCGATTGCGAGGAAATAAAACAGTAGTATTTAAATTGAAGAAATTAATAAACACGCAAAAACAAGAGCTGTTTCCCGCCGCTTTCTTTTTTTGAAATCTTACGACATTGATATTAGACTTGGGCTGTAGACCTATACAGGCTACTATTTTTTTTTTTTTTAATAATAATTTTCTTAAATTAATTAAATAACCTACCGCAGGTACTTGAATTTAATGTTTATGTCTTTAATGTCTTAAAAAACACATAAGGCAAATAAATTAAAGTAAATATTGTAAAATAACAAATTCTATCTATGAACTTCTTATTACGTTTGGCTGTATGGCTCATTTTCTTTGCCTTAATATATAACTATTTATTTTATTTATTTATTATTAATTACAACGGTATACACCAGTAACAGTAATTAATTAATTTCTTATGTATTATATAGGCTACAATTTCATATCGATAGGTACAGCATAAATATACATTAAAAAAAAAATTGGTTGCCTGTAAAGTCGGTATACGGGCGAAAGTTTTACGTGACAACGACTTTGAGTGGTAAAATAAACTTTTTATGTCTGTCTCTCTCGCTCTTAGGCGGGACGCGTGCCTCTCACTCGCTCTCATTGTGAGCGCATAACGTGAGCGGAGCGTTACCCAGTTTCTTGAAGTGTCACCCGGCAAACCAATTTATAAGACGTTGTCACGTCAAAAAAAGAAAATACATTTTGGTTACAAATTAATAGAACATATTGGATATATACGTACAATTATTCAAATACAATGTCTTTCACAAAATCTCGAGCACAAAAACATAATTTGGTTGAATCTGTCATTCAACACGTCACAATCGGGAAGGTCAAAAATAAGGGCATTGATTGCGCTGCGCATGCGACACAGTGGGGAATGTGCACGGGACACCGTGCGGCTCTGTGCAGTCGCGAATAGTCTGTGCCGGCGGTTAGACCGGTGGCGTAGGTAATTGTCAGGGACATAAAATGAGCATAGTATGTTGTGCAATTCTGGGGAGTCAATTAAGTTCCGTAAAATTCTCAGTGCAGTGATGATCTGCGTTCGAGACCGCCGGACAGCTAGGGAGTTATATCCTAGAATACCTAACAAAAAATCCGTGGGGTACATAAATGGATAGTACCCTTGGTTTCTCTTATATAAGTAGCGTAGGAAGGCCTTTTGAATTTTTTCAATTATTAGGGTGTATGTTGATTCGTATGGACTCCAAACGCAAGCTGCGAATTCCAATTTACTTCTAACAAGGGAATTATACAATATTTTGATGATGTTAGGGTTACGGAAGTCACGTGCATTACGCAAGACGAAGCCCAGTCGTCTGTATGACTCGGCGGCCACTAAAGATATGTGCTCGTGAAATGTCAGGCGACAATCGAATGTCACACCAAGATCACGGATGTTGAATACGCGGGTTACCTCTGTATCACCTAATGTGTATACGGCTTGACTAGGTCGTGATTTACGGCTGAACGTCATAACATAACACTTACTGGTGTTAAAATACAATTTATTAGTTTGGCTCCACTGTAAGACTCGGTCAATGTCGCTCTGAAGATCCTCACGAGTGCAATTCTCGGTAATTTCGAGTACTAATTTTAAATCGTCCGCATATAGCAGACATTTTGCATGTTGTACCACACTGACGAGATCATTGATCATTAAAAGAAAGAGTAATGGGCCAAGAACTGACCCTTGACTCACCCCAGATCGCGTATGGTAAGATCCCGAAAGAAAGCACCCATGAGCAACAAATTGTTTCCGGTTCAAGAGATAATTAGCAAAAAAATGCAGAAGCTTTGGTGTGAAACCTATGGCTTGTAATTTGCTCAGTAAAATGTCGTTGTCCACTGCATCGAATGCCTTTCTGAAATCAAAATAGAGAACATCCACTTCATGCCCCCTATCCAGACCCCTCGAGACGTAATCAACGAGTGACAATAAATTTGTTTCGACAGAGCGACCTGGTCGGAAGCCATGTTGCTCATCACATAAGAGGGATTTTAATTGGTGGTAAATGTCCCTATGTGCAATGGTCTCAAACACCTTGGCTGGACATGACAAAACGGCAATAGGATGATGCTCCTCAACTGACGATTTATTACTGGTTTTTGGTATCGGCGTAACTCGAGATACCTTCCATTGGTCGGGATATATGCCACTTTGAAGTGCTAAGTTCATTATATAGGTTAGTGGAGGAGCGAGAAAATCCCTACAGCCAATCAAAACCTATGGTGGAACTTTGTCTGGGCCGACTGAGCTACGCGGCTTTAGTTTACGAATTCCGTTCTTAACCTGAGATATGGTGAAATTTTCGATGTGTATGTAGCCCCCGTCAGTCGTAGCTGTGACAGGTAATATATTATCAGCATCCAACTTAGGGTTCTGTGGCAAAAATACACTAGAAAAATACTCGGCAAAGGCATTCGCTGCGTCACTGCCAGTAAAGGTTTTGTTTTTGTAACTCATGGTGGGCTCAAAGCCACCTTTGGACCGAAGACTTTTGATGTACTGCCAGAATTGAAGTGGGTTACTTCTGATGCAATTTTCAATTGATGCAGTGTAAATTTTGTATGCACAATCAATACGCTCCTTTAGCTCAGATCGAATTCTACTAAAGGCAAAATACACATTAAGGTCAGGGTAACGTTTCCATTGTCTATGAAGCTTAACTTTATGATTCAAATCTCTAATAATATCAGAGGAGAACCAAACAGGATAGCGTTTTCTATTAGATATTGCTCTATTTTTTTTTGGTACACAAATATCGAATATTCTATAAAGCATTCTGTAAAACTCACCAGTAGCTGATGGTACATCCGTGGCATTGGTGACACAGCTCCAGTCAGTCTGGGATATATGTTCATACAGCAAGAGAAAGTCAGCTTTAGAAAAATTCCAGTCAGTCGCCGAGTCGAGATTACTAGGGCAGGTCTTCTCCTCGCTAAACGTCGTAAGAAGTCTCGTTTCGATGTCCAGGGGAGGATGATATGAGTCAACATTCACAATGCCACCAGCCTCAGCGGCTTGGACTTGCACAACGCAATCAGTATCCCTTGAAAGGACGACATCCAACTTGCCGCCAAAAACATTATAAACATTATTATTCTCAATCATTGAACAAAATGAAAGGAAATATGCAAAATAACTATTTACAGATTTCGATGCACTGTTGAGGTTGATATCACCAATTATAAATATGTTGCCTTTCAAATCATTTATAAAGGATTCCACTTTGTGGAACCAGTCAAAATACACAGAATCCACAGCACTTGGAGGAATATACACGGCACAGATATATACACTAATTCCTCTTATGCAAAACTTAACCCAGAGATCTTCTCCATCGGCAGTTTCCAACTCATTTGTTCGAACAGGCACGATCCCCGGCTTAGCAGCTACTAGAACGCCACCTCCTGGTCTGTTTCTATCTCGGCGTACTACATTCCAGCCAGTGGACACAACCTCAGAGCTCTCCACCGACGAATCCAGGAAAGTCTCAGTAGCAACAATAATGTCATAATCCAGAAGTGACATATTGGTTTTCCATCTATGCAACTTGGTTTTAATACCACGAACATTTTGATAAAATAAGTTAAGCGTTGTTATTGCTCTCGTGCGAGTAGAGCGATTCTTTACGACAGGCATAGGATTATTCGGTATGTGGGAATCGGCTGTCCTGATTATTGGTGCGAAATCGACGAAAGGCAATCCACGGCTTAATCCGAGCATTTTCTGGCCAAATCTCCGGCAAAAGAATGCAATCGTAGCAGGCTATCGGTACCACCAGTTTGTATGACCTATAATTGCCTTTTGTTTTTACTTCATCGACGACACATTTCGCTTGAGGGTACAGTTGTTGTAGGTATTCTGCAATTTCGTCGGGACCGGACTCCATATTCCACAAGTGTATGCTTTTGGTTTCTTCAGCCGCCCTAAGAGAAGTAATATTAGGCCCAGCAGTACAACGAATAGAATTTTGTTGTTTTTTATTGCTGGGCAGTCCATCAGTAGGAGCAGCACAAACCTGCGTTCCGTCAGAGGTTCTCACAATCTGTTCCCTCGTGGAATACGATATAGATACATTTATGAGTAGATACATTAATGCCCTTGTGCACAAAATTCGATTTTGTGCAGCCTATATCCTGCACAAACAAGCACTTTCAGAGAATGAGAAGTGAAAAGACATTTTGAATTAGGAACAAGGACTAATTATGAACAAATAAAACGTGCCGAGTTACCGACAAGGATATAACACTGAATTTCGAAAATTGTTCTCAATTTCAATCAGTATTTTACATGGAGCGACTGCCTATATGACCTTCAGAACCCAGTTAGTACTGGGTGCGTAATACGGTACTCCTTGGTAAGACTGGTTGTCAGACTTTCGGGCCACTGGCTTTCTGTTACGACTGTCAAAGAACAACAAATGACAGCCGGGACCAAGGGGCTTTACGTACTTTCCGACGCACGGAGAAAACTCGTTAAGTAACAAATTAGTGGTCACCCATCCACAGACCGACCTTGGTAAGCGTGGCCTTGAAGATCGACTCGAGTGGCTGTTATTATTAACCCATGAGGAATATAAATACTATTCTTCTATATATTTTCTCGCAGTCAATTGTAAAAAGTAAAGTACACAACTCGTGAAAAAAAATCATCTCGGTTCTTGTATCCCTCGCTCCGCTCAGGATTCTAATCTAGAATTTCGCTGCTCTCGGGATCCAACTTAGTCCCTCGAATGAAATTCCCTTTTTATCATTTGTTGTATATATGTTATAATCTGTGGTAAATATTATAATCTTGATTTATAATCTGGCAACATCACTGTCTCTATTCGGTACTAGAAATTGTGTCATGGCGTTGCTTGCTTCTATCCTGTGTAACGATAATATGTAAAATTATGATAAAGTGATTTAATAAACACTAATTAATATAATGTGGCCTAATCATTCATATCAACCATATCCACCAACTCCAACATGGTAGCAGAGCGTGGTTGGGTGGTAAAGTATCTGAAAAATTGAGATCAAGAAAACGGGCACGTGCTAGTTCGCGCCTTGTGTAAATCAAGAATAAAAGTCAAGAATATAAACGTTTTAATCATCAAAATGGCTAAACAAGCTAAAATAGAAGACATCATGATGCCCATTTTTGATGGAGTTAATTATTCCAGTTGGAAGTTGAGGTTATTAACCCTACTGGAATATAAAGATTGTAACGAGCCCGCCATTTGCGAGATGCCTGCTAAATATTTAAATGAAGAGGCGGAATGGAAGAAAAAGGATTTAAACGCAAGAACTATTTTAATGAGCACCATTTCGGATAAACAACTAGAATATGTCGGTGAATGTACAACAGCCTATCACATGATGAAAAAGTTTGACAAGATGTATCTAACACAGTCTACAGCTATGCAAATAATATGCAGAGGAAAAATTGAAGAAATTAAATTAAACAGTTACAATACAGTAGAAGATTTTTTTGTGGATTTCGAAAAAACAACGAATGACTTCAAAGCGGCTGGTGGAAGCATGAATGAAACCGAAAAGATGCGATACTTGCTCAGAGCATTACCTCCAAGCTATAGTTATATTGGAGATTTTATTGATGTAATTCCAGAAGAACAAAGAACAGTAGATTATGTAAAGTCTAAAATAAAAGAGAAAAATATGACTTCTACTAGTGATCCAGACAAGAAAAGCAATATGAGTACTTTTTCAACAAAAACTAAAGCACAATGTTTTATCTGTGGAAAGACCGGCCATCTCAAGAAGGACTGTTGGCACGGTCAGAAAAACTACCAAGGAAGATATCCAACCAGTCAACGCCAGCAAGGACCACAAAGAGGTAACAACAGAGGTGGATTTCATCGAGGTCGTGCCCGAGGCAGAGGTCAAGGTCATCCCAGAGGTGAGTCGACAAGCACTCAGCAAGATGGCTCTGCAGCAGAGTCATGGACAGCTCAGGTATGTAATCCAGAAATAAATCAGTTAACAGGATGTAGTGAACGGGAATATGATAATGATGGTGAAATAAGTTGGTTGTTAGATAGTGGATGTACGGATCATATTATAAAGAATGATACATGTTTTTATGATTATGTAGATTTAAAAAATCCCATTGATGTGAAACTGCCGGATGGTAAAATTTTAAAAGCAACCAAAGTAGGTACGGTTAAAATTTATTTCAAAAATTATTACAATGAAAAACACATTGATTTAAAAAATGTATATTTTGTTAAAGGTATTAATCAAATTTTGTTAAGTGTTTCAAAAATAACCCAAAAAAATTGCACACTAGTAGCAAGACATGATAATGTAAAAATTTACAACCAATCAAGAGAATTAATAGTTGTTGCTAACAAAATAAATAATTTGTATTACATAAAAAGTTTTGTTTCAAATTTTAATACCAACAAAATGTGTGTGAATTCAATAAAATTAACTAATAAAGAGAAATGGCATAGGGCACTTGGTCATGTAAATTTTCAATATTTAAACAAGTTGATAAATAATAAGTTAGTTGAAGGTTTGCCAGATAAGATTGAAAGTACAGAAATGAAATGTTCAAATTGTATTGAAAGCAAAATGGCTAATGTACCTTTTGAAAACAATAGAACTAACCCCCGAATACTGAAACGTCACTCAAATTTTAAGGGCTGCTTAACATTTGAGCAGCTTCTAAATTTTAAATTTCGTATGGCCAAACGTCACTTTTGAGCATCTGTTAAATATAAGTACTACTTAAATTTTGAGTGACGATTCAGTATTCGGGGGTAAGACTACTGAAATTTTGGAATTGATACATACTGATCTAAACGGTCCACATAGCACAACTGGTTATGGTGGAGAAAAATATTTTTTGACATTTATCGATGATTATAGTAAATGTACAAGAATTTTTTGTATTAAAAGCAAAGCAGAAACTGCAAATTGTTTTATGGAATTTGTTAATTTAGTAGAAAATAAATTCAATAAAAAAGTAAAGAAATTACAGTGCGATAATGGCAAAGAATACTTAAATCGAGACATTTATAATTTCATTAGACAAAAGGGAATAGAGTTATTACCATGTCCACCCTATGTCCATGAATTAAATGGAGTAGCGGAAAGGTATAATAGATCTGCTATGGACATAGGCAGATGCTTAATGAGAGAAGCTAAAATTCACAGAAGGTATTGGCCTGAAGTTAAAAAAACAGCAGCATATTTGAAAAATCGTACAATTGCAAATACAGTAGAGAATAAAACTCCCTACGAAATATTTTTCGGTATTAAACCAAATGTTGAGCATTTAAAGATTTATGGGAGTAGAGTTTTTGTGAGGGTTCCAGAAGTTTTAAGAAAAAGTAAATGGGACGATAAAGCCCAACTCGGAGTACTAGTAGGTTATAATGAGAATGGTTATAGAGTTTTATTAAATAATAGAATAATTAATGCTAGACATGTACAGGTGGTTGAAGAAAACACTGAATTAATTTGTTTAGAAAAACTTGATGATGAAAAGGACAGGGACTTGGAAAATGTAACTTCAAATATAAAAAATAAACTTTTTAAAACTGAAACTGATGAAGACTTTGTAGATGCAAATGAAACTAGCTCTAATAATACTATGGAAGATCTTGTTAATGATGATAATTTAAGTAACAATAATGACAAGCTTGAAATAGAAGAAAGGTCAAAAAGAAAGAGAAATCCAGTTTCCAGATATGGTTATCCAGTAACACATTTTATTTATGTAAATTGCATTGATGCAAATGTACCAAATACATTTGAGGAGGCGATGAGCTCCCACGATTATAAGCAATGGCAGGTAGCAATGGACTCAGAAATAAATAGCTTAAACAAAAACAACACATGGCAAATTGTTGAACGGCCAAAAGATAAAAAGGTTATTGACGTCAAATGGGTCTTTAAAATTAAAAGTAATAATGTTTATAAAGCTAGATTAGATGTGAGAGGATTTCAGCAAAAGGATTATCTTGAAAATGTTTATTCACCAGTAGGAAAAATGCAAACATTGAAAATTTTATTATCATACAGTTGTAAAAATAATTTATTTATAGAACAAAATTAAATGGATGTTGAGACAGCATTTTTAAATGGTCATATAAATTCAGAAGTATTTATAAATCAACCGAAAGGTTATGAAACTGGAGATAATAAAGTTTACAAATTGCAAAAAGCACTCTATGGTCTCAGAGAAAGCTCTAGAGTGTGGTATGATTGTTTCAACAAATTTATTGAAAAATTGAACTTTGTTAGAAGTAACTATGATTACTGTTTATATGTAAACAGAGCAAGCAAAGATCCAATATATATACTAATATTCGTTGATGATCTCCTAATTTGTTGTAAAGATAAAGATAAAGTAAATAAGGTAAAAACTAGCTTAATGGAAAAATTTGCTATGAAAGACCTAGGAAAAATTAAAAGTTATATAGGCATAGATATTGATTATAACAATGACAGGAACAAAATGACCTTAAGTCAAACAAAATATATTGAATCTTTGGCTGTAAAATATAATCTGGAAAATAGTAAGTTATATGATACTCCAATGGAAACAAACTTAAAATTAGAACAAGCTAGAGAAGTAGATGATAGTATTAACTATAGAAATATAATTGGTGAATTATTGTATATTAGTACAGGCACTAGGCCAGACATAGCATACAGTGTTAATTACTTAAGTCGATATCAAAGTTGTTATGACCGTACACATTACAAATATGCCATGAGAATCTTAAAATATTTGTATACGACTAAGGATTTAAAGTTAACATACTATGATACTGAAAACTCTGAAACATTAGATTGTATGGTAGACTCTGATTATGCAGGACATAATGTAGATAGAAAATCTACAACAGGTTTTGTAATTAGATTATTTGGAAACTTATTTTTTTGGAAAACACATAAACAAAGTACAGTAACCAAGTGTTCAACCTTTGCAGAGTATACTGCTATGTCAGAAGCAGTGACAGAAGTACTTTTCATTAGAAACTTGTTAAGTGAATCATTCAATGTAAATTTTGATAAACCAATAAAATTATATGAAGATAATACAGGTGCGATTTCGATTGCTAAGTATGGCAATTTTACCAAAAATTCAAAGCACATTGAAGTTCAGTTTCACTATATAAATGAAAACTATGAAAAGGGTATTATTGATATTGTAAAAATAGATACAGAATTTAACTTAGCAGACATGTTAACTAAAAGTTTAGACAAGAACAAATTTTTGAAAAATTGGTTAGGGTTAAAATTAATTTAGATTAAGTTTTGTATTTTTTATGTAAAAGGTCAAGATTATAAATTTAAGGAGGAGTGTTATAATCTGTGGTAAATATTATAATCTTGATTTATAATCTGGCAACATCACTGTCTCTATTCGGTACTAGAAATTGTGTCATGGCGTTGCTTGCTTCTATCCTGTGTAACGATAATATGTAAAATTATGATAAAGTGATTTAATAAACACTAATTAATATGTGGCCTAATCATTCATATCAACCATATCCACCAACTCCAACAGTATAATCTACTATTACACATATGTTTACAAAAATAAAAACTTTGACATTGGATTTTCAACACTTGGGCACAGATAATATAATACTTCGACTTGGGTCACTGCCAAGAGTCGATATTACAACAGTGCAAAGAGAAAATCAATACCAATAAACCATAGATTTAAGAGCAAAGCACAAGCTATGCTTTTTTTTAAAATCATTGTATTAAATATGACAGTCTTCAAGCAGAAAAAACGCTGAACGCTGGCATCATTCTTAACTTACAAAAACCCATCATTTCCAACAGACCCAGAATACACACATGGGTTGTAGTAAGAGGTGAGATTTTTTACGGGTTTAGACGGACGAAATACTTAAGCTATTTAAGCTGGGAAGAAGTCAGGCAACGAACAGCACCAAGTTAAAGTAATTTGAACCTTATTCCTTACCCCTAACCTCGACGCATCCATTGTTGACGGCGACCGTGTCTCCGTGCGCCGGGTCGCAGATGGCGGACGTGACGGGCAGGCTGTATATGGGCGGCGCGGACGCAAAGTCAGCGGTTTCCCAAGTCTTGGACGCGTTGAATGAGCGGTAGTCCTTCTGGTGCCAGTGGGAGGGACTCTCGTCGTGGGATATTGTTATGGATTCTGTTGGGAGACAAATATATTGTGAATTAGCTTATGACCATGGCTTCGCCCGCGTGAAGTTTGTTAATTGTCCCACGGGATCGTAATGCCGGGATAAAAAGTCCTAATCTTATGTGTTAATTCAGGTTATAAAACTAACTATAGTTGGTGCCAGTTAAGATGAGAATAGCGATCATTGCCCTTTCCCTAATATCTCTTCGTACGAACCAAAACAAATAAATCATGTTTCGTTTTTCATTACAAAAAATGTTGAAGATCACGACAGATGACGATTCAAGACTTGAACAGGCTTATTTTTGGTTTTCAAAGTTAAGAAGTTTAATAAATGTAGGTGGGTCAATGGCATCAACTATAACTGTGTACCAAATTTTACCCAAATCCGGTCTGTAGTTTTATATTCCAAAACAATTAAGTGCTGTTTGCGTTCAGTTTCGCTAGTAAAATTTCATCTAATTTTGGGATGTTGGTGGTGGAAAGTCCAGTAACAGTATGTTCCTGTGAACATATTATGCACTCTTCAGTTCAAAGTTGCGCAATTGCAATCAACAAATCAGCTAATCACTTTTGAACAAAATCAACAACCAATATGATTTACAATTCTGTCAAGTGAGCAGTAAAAGCTCGTCATGAATGAGCATGGAGACTTTTTCAACCCCTAAAGTCGAAGAGTAAAGCTTGCAAAATTATTTGTGGGCCTGACTAAATTCAAGTCCTAGCAGCGATTCTGTTGTGCACAAACTAAACTAAATTTAGGCTATTGCTATTTTTTACCCGACTGCGCGTCGCAAAGGAGGGTAATGTGTTTATCAGTCTATGTATTTATGTATGTATGTTTGTTTCTATGTGGCCTTCTAGAGACCAAATGCGTAGGCCGATTTTAATAATTATAATAGTTTAGGATATATAACGATTTAAAGTTGTTTAACAATACAATCATTCTCGCTAATTCTTACTTATTGATTTAAGTTTTTATTTCAAGTATTAACGATATACAAACAAAAAAACAGTGAAAAGCACGAAAAACTAATATTTTTGGTAAAAAAATAACTTTTATTCATCGCCAAGTCGCCGAGAAAAAAAAGTTTACCACCAAGCTCGATAGATGGCGTTGTACATTTGATGCACGTTTCTGAATCGCGGCGTTAAGATTCTCCGCGTCTACTAATTTAATTCTTTGTTATGGATTTAAGTTATCATACTTTACAACTGATTTTAGCTCACTAAGAGAGAATAGTTAACTGACTTTAGTACGTACGTAAATTTGAAAATACTTAATTTGGATTCCTATTGTTTTTTGTTATCATCATTACATTTCTGTCACCAAAACTATTACGATTTGGACTAAAGGGACTAATCATCATTAGTTTAGACCACCGCAAGTTACTTCATAATGGCTAATTATATTTCAGGCGAATAACAATTTATTATGCGACTAACTACTTGGTTACAAAAAATATAACTTGGTAGCGATTAAATATTTTTAGCACAATCATATTAAATGAGCTACAAAAGTCAAGGTTCTATAAAAACTAAATAATGGCTGATACTATAAGTTAGCAAATACACACATCAAAAGTGTCTAGGGATCAAGCATTTTTATGCGGATTTCTTGAGATTGAGATCTGGCTTTGTAATAAATTTATGATTTTATAAATTTATATGGATCCTTTTTGGTGCATTTCATAATTTGAATCAGGAACTCTCAATCAAATTCGAGTAAAAGATGAAAATAAGCTGTCAATATTTTCCCTATAAAAACATACAACGCATTGAAGACATTATTAGTGCTACTGTTTCCCTACTACTGATTAAAACCAACGTTATTATGGAGCGGCGACGTCATTTAAGCAGGGAAGAAATGCTCAGAGCCGTGGGAATGATAGAAGCTGGTTCCCGGCAACGTACTGTAGCTTTAGCTCTGAATACAAGTCAGAGTGTTATCAGTCGACTTTGGACACGTTACCGAAGCACTGGTACCGTGGCTGAGCGCCATGGAGGACGGTATCGCTGCACCACACGGAGACAAGACCGATACATTCAAATCTTAACTCGAAGAGCTCCAACAATAACCGCCATGATGTTAGCCGTGAGGCTTCATCACTCTTCAGGGAACTTAATTAGCGACCAAACAGTCAGAAACCGCTTGCATGAAGTGAACCTTCATTCCCGAAGACCGCTACGGGTACCACCTATAGCAATGCACAATCGTAGGATTCGATATCAATGGGCTCTTGAACACAGAAATTGGGCAGAAGAACAATGGCGTTTCGTGTGCTTTTCTGATGAGTCTCGTTTTGGTATGAGACCGGATACAAGACGTATACGACACTGGAGAACCCCTGGACGCCAACAGCGATTAAAATCCTGCCAGGAAGTCCATCCTTATAGTGGTGGAACCATCATGGTATGGGCGGGTATTTGGATCGGCGGAAGAACTGAGTTGATTTGGATCAGAGGCAACCTCAACGCTCAAATTTATGCTGAGACGATTGTATCAGACGTCATCGTTCCTCTACAAGTGCAAATCGGTCCCTTATTTCAGTTAATGCATGATAATGCACGACCGCACACCGCAAGAGTTGTAAGACAGACTCTCGCCGCAGCTAACATCAATGTCCTGCCCTGGCCTGCTCAGTCGCCAGACTTGAACCCGATTGAGCATGCATGGGATATGCTACAGAGAAGAGCTCTGCCGAATATGGAGGGTATCCAGTCGCAAGAAGACCTTTTTTTGTTGTTGCAACGAACATGGGCGGCCATTCCACAGCGTGATTTGGATGAACTCATTTTGAGTATGCCAAACCGATGTTCTTGTGTTGTTAGTGTTCGCGGTAGAAACACGGATTATTAATTGTTTAAGTTACCCAATAAAATTTTAAAGAAAACTGTGTTTTCAGTCATTTTTTCGAACTTTAATGTTAGTGGTTCAAATGTCAAAAATCCCTTTATTAGGAAAATGGCAAATTTCTTTATTAATGCAAAGGTGACTTGGTTTATCGTTACTGTGACAAACGAAAACACTTTATTTGATGAATCCTTAAAGAAAATTTTAATTAATATCAATCAGGAGAAAAGTTATTGCAAAAATATATGTTGATCCCTAGATACTTTTGATGTGTGTATATTAAACAGGGCCAATGAAATAATAGGTGAGGTATTAAAAATAATGACTGGGCGGCTAACATTTCAAATTTTCATTTAAGTAATCATTTCTGGGCGGCATGGGCACCGGGCCGTAGGCCGACGAAGGAGGCCGGCGGAGGCCCGGCACTTCGGGGACAGAAGTCAAAGAGTGTTATTCAATATGCGAGCGAAGCGAGCGCGCGTCATGGAGTCGTAGCAGGTTCTAAATCTCAGTTAATTTTATAAACAACCTCATTGTTTAATTTATGAAAGCCTATTTTCTACTTTTTATCCGCCTTCAAGTTGTCGCCAAACAATAAATTCAATTGCCACACCAAAAAATCACTTCAAATTTAAATTTAAACAAAGCTATATAAAGCTGCTACTTTATACTTAAAATGCTACTTCACTGTAGCTGCCAACGTATTATTTTTGCTACCCAATATAATTATTTTTAAAACCCTTAATCAGATTAGTTTGTCGCCGCGTTAAATACATGCCCTTAATAATTCCCACGATATTATAAACAACCTCAATGAAATGACTAGATTGCGAAATTTACCATCTTATAACGAAGTCAATGAATCGTAACTAAAAAGTATAAAATAAAAAATAATAATTTAAAGAAAAACAAAAAACCCGACTGTTTCATCCACCAAGTTTCTGAACGCACCTTTTTGACGTTTGACAGATTACGTTTCGTTGTCTGTGCGATGACGTTTTGCTTGTCAGTGCAATATTGGTTGGAAAAATGGTCGCTCCGTGTCTTGTAATTTGGTGCACGCGGCTGTCGTGTTATTATTGTTTGAAACTTTGAGTTAATGGTAATCCGATACAATCCTGATCGGTGTTTGATATTTTGTTGATAATTGAGTGAAAATTGAGAAATCTCGCCATTTTGGGTCTTGACCGCGAGTGATTTGTTGGTTATGTCCGGCCTTTTTTGTGTCATTTGAACGCCGGTAAATTCCTAAATTCAGTGCTGGACTATCGTATATCCCCGATTGGGTTAGCAAACCGGGATAAAATTCAGTTGGACATTGGTGAAAGGTGCCACGTGTGTGATCGGAAGGTTTGTCCAGGGAGACGTCGGTACGCGCTGTGGGGCGCCCTTTGGTTACCGTCGAATCTTACATAACTACACATACACCACACAAACCACAGTTATACTTACACCCCACTCAGATACGACGTGACCAGGGACTACATCACATCACCGGTACCAACGTGATGGTAAGTGTATCTAATAGTTGTTTTCCCTTTGTCGATTGAACAAATATTATTTTGATTAGGGCTCCGCGTAATCGCGGACATCGTGAGTCTGTTTGTGCAGTCTCACACACCGACTGCGTAAAAACTAATTTTAAAAAATACGTGAAAGAATTAACTTAAATAAAAACTAAAAAGAAAGAAACAAGCCCAGTAGTTTAGAATTCTGTTAAGTAATACTAAATAACTACACAATTGAAATAGTTTTATAATCGACACACATAAGACGACCTGATTGGCGCAGCGGTAGTAAGGTTGCCTTACGTTCTTAGGGTCCCGGGTTCAAATCCCGGTCGGAGCAAATGTTTGTGTGATGAGCATGGACATTTGTTTCCGAGTCATGGATGTTTGTATGTATAATAAGTATGTATTTACAAACAAAAAGTATCTATTTAGTATATCAACTATCTGGTGTCCACGACACAAGCCTCGTTGCTTAGTGTGGCATTAGATGGCGCTGTGTATAATGTCCAGCAATATTTATTTATTTATTTATTAAAACAAATCATAAATTCTAATGCAGAACAGAACGACTCACAGTCGGGGCCCATTTAAATTTTACCAATCAAATCTTCCCAAGGGGCCCCGACTGTGAGTCGTTCTGTTCTGCATTAGAATTTATGATTTGTTTTATGTGTGTCGATTATAAAACTATTTCAATTGTGTAGTTATTTAGTATTACTTAACAGAATTCTAAACTACTGGGCTTGTTTCTTTCTTTTTAGTTTTTATTTTTACTAAAAGGCAGTGCGAGAAAAGGATGGCTATAGCTATGAACTAAGTTAGAGATGTCAAACTAGTTTATGCCTTGCGCTTCACCGTGTTTTTAGTCGACATGTCTATACTTGCACCCTTCATTTGTATGGAGAAATTAGTTCCAACTAAATGTGACAGCTCTAAATTACGTCCGTCTTTTTCTCGTTCTATAATAGAGAAAAAGATAGCAATAGCCTAAATTAAGTTTAGTTTGTGCACAACAGAATACACCATTGGTTTTTTTTCTGAACTAGACGGAATTTCTCTTTTTTTTTATAAAGCACCTCCAGACTTACCCAGCCACTTCACACTCCTGACAGCCGGAGCCCCCGGTACCACGACCCTCAGAGGATACCCATGGTCAGGCGGAAGCGGTCGCCCGTTCATACTGGTCGCCAGTAGGATGCGACCGTTAGGATTCAACGCCTGCTCAAGAGGGATGGATGTCGAGAAATTCACTCCAGTTGCATCGATGTCTGAGCCTGTGAACTGAGGATAAAATTGGTAAGAGATTTGTATGAGGAAAACTTATGATGAGCTTAATCATGATCGTCATCTTCCTGCCCTTATCCCATGTTACTTGTGGTCGGCGCAACACGTTTTTCCTTCCATTCTCCCCTGTCAACCGTCACACAATCATTTACACCTTTTTCCCTCATATCATTCCTCACACAATCCATCCATCGTTTCTTTGGTCTTCCTATCCCTCCACCAACATATATATTTGTCACTCTTTTAGTCACATGCGATTCTTCCCTCCTCATAACATAATGATGAGCTTAATAAAATTACCATTAAATTCATTAGTACCTATACCTCTAGAGCGGCCCTAGATTTACAATTTGATTTGGCATTACTATTACAAATCATTACATGTGTGGGTGTTGCAACAAGCGACTTAGTAGTCGCAAATTAAAAGGCCAGCTTATTTTTATTTACTGTATGCCGTCTCCGCGAACTAGTGTGCTTTCGACCGCGATCGTGACAACTTATAGCAATTCTGTGTTGTTCAGGGGTTTTTTGTAAAAACCGAAACTTGTTTCGCTTTTTCCCAAAACTTTGTTCATCACGGAATTACTTATCATACGTAAGTACAAGTATTTTATGTCGAATAATGATTAAGGAGTAAATGATAGCGCGCCGGCTAACAGAGGAGAATAGATGAAAAAAACCGGCCAAGTGCGAGTCGGACTCGCGCACGAAGAGTTCCGTACCATTATCGAGTGAAGTGTGTTTTACTAACTTAGTTTTAAGTTTATATACTAACACACCTTGTACAATTATGATATATATGTTAGTCTGTATGTGTATTTATCTATGGGCCAAAGTAGCCTGACAATAAAGGATTTATTATTATTATTATTATTTAAAAACATTAGACAAAACTGCAAAAAAATCACTTTTGTTGTATGGGAGCCCCCCTTAAATATTGATTTAATTCTGTTTTTAGTATTTGTTGTTATAGCGGCAACAGAAATACATCATCTGTGAAAATTTCAACTGTCTAGCTGTCACGGTTCATCAGATACAGCCTGGTGACAGACAGACGGACAGACGCACAGACAGCGAAGTCTTAGTAATAGGGTTCCGTTTTTACCCTTTGGGTACGGAACCCTAAAAACGTGTTGCGCCGACCACAAGTAACATGAGACAAGGGCAGGAAGATGATGATGATGATTTCTGACGAATCAATCAGGGGTTGATAGAGATACGACATAAAGAAGACGGTAGGTCCGACCTGGACCAGAACCGCCGCATCCAGAAGCGAATGGAGGACCATGCAAGAGGCATAATGCCCAGCAGTGGACGCAAATGTGCTGAGAAGACGATAAGAAGAGATACAACTTGGCATAGATTTTGCTTCACAAGTTAGCGATTCAGGGACCGTATAGGGGTCAGTCAGTATCATCATTGTTTATAGTTCGAAACAGAGATGAAGCTAGGCAGGATATATGACGCCATCCCTTTTTCTCACTTGGGTAATGATGACCTTTGCCCAATCGAGTAATTGAAGGTCTTGATACAAAAGATATACGTTACAATGACGTGTTTCCCGAGGGTGTTGAGCGTGTCGACGCCGCAGTACAGCAGCACGTCGCGCAGGTACACTCCCTCCCACACCGCGCTACTGATGGCGCCGCCTTGCCAGCTGATGCCCTTCACTGGTTTCACCTGCTTTGTAATAGCAAGCATACAAATATTAATAGCAAGAAACGTGTGAAATCTACAAATGCCTGTGAAATAAGTGTGTGAAGTGTGAGTGTAAGTGAGTTACGTGACTTAGAAAAGTGTTACACCGAATGAAACGTCCCCGTAAGTTTACGAATACGACAAACTTAACATTGAATGCATACTACCACGAAAAACTTAACACCGGCGCCGCACGGTGGGCTGGAAATCGGCTTTCATAGACTTAGGGATTTCAATTTGCAAGTGCTTGTTTTTATGCCGGATATCGCTTCTTTTAGTCATTACTATGTACAAAAATTACACCCGAGTTAATTCTGCCCAAAAACGAAGGAAATATAATTTTTTTACGAAAAATTTGTTTGAAGCTAGTATGAAAAATCGAATTATCTCCTAAACAGCATGTTTAACCGTACTATCCTTGGAGGTGGTCATAGTGCTAATTATTTATAATTTTTTGGTTGCCGATTTGACGAAAAATTGAATGTCGTTTTTTTTTAAAAAAAATCGTCAAAATATTTTTATTTATTTTTACATGTAAAACGATCCCTTTTAGTGTCCAAGTTAAAAAGTTCGATATGTTATTAACCCAAATATTAAGAACACACGAAACAAGAAAAATTCAATAAAAAAATTGCTGTTTTTTGACACATTTTTATTAATTTAAATAAAAAAAGATTATCAAACTCTTATTTAAGTAACATATAAAGTTATATTATATAGAAAATAATTTAATTTAAGGAATTAATACTAAGCATTTGTAAAATAAAGTAAAATAAATAAAAAAAAGACAAAATATCATTAAATATTACAAAAAAAAACCCAAACACACTCAAATACAAATTTACAAATATGTACATATATAATTTTTTTACAAATTTTCCATATCACTCTCGTTGTCAGACTCCAATTCTGAGTCAACATCCAGATTGGATATATCCAAAAACTCGAACTCAGTTTCCTGAAATTGAGTGTGTTTGGGTTTTTTTTTTGTAATATTTAATGATATTTTGTCTTTTTTTTATTTATTTTACTTTATTTTACAAATGCTTAGTATTAATTCCTTAAATTAAATTATTTTGTATATAATATAACTTTATTTGTTACATGTATAAGAGTTTGATAATCTTTTTTTATTTAAATTAATAAAAATGTGTCAAAAAACAGCAATTTTTTTATTTATTTTTTCTTGTTTTGTGTGTTCTTAATATTTGGGTTAATAACATATCGAACTTTTTAACTTGGACACTAAAAGGGATCGTTTTACATGTAAAAATAAATAAAAATATTTTGACGATTTTTTTTAAAAAAACGGCATTAAATTTTTCGTCAAATCGGCAACCAAAAAATCATAAATAATTAGCACTATGACCACCTCCAAGGATAGTACGGTTAAACATGCCGTTTAGGAGATAATTCGATTTTTCATACTAGCTTCATACAAATTTTTCGTAAAAAAATTATATTTCCTTCGTTTTTGGGCAGAATAAACTCGGGTGTCATTTTTGTACATAGTAATGACTAATAGAAGCGATATCCGGCATAAAACAAGCACTTGCAAATTGAAATCCCTAAGTCTATGAAAGCCGATTTCCAGCCCACCGTGCGCCGTAGCTATGCGATCTCGAATAACGAGACCTCAAAAAGTCATCGTATAAATGGACATACCCACATTTTTAGATGGTCTTTGCATACTTGTGCTATTTTAAACGATAACTCATATTAATTTTTTTTCCTCAATTGGTTGATTGTTAAATAAATAAACAGTTTTTACGATAACTTTTTGAAGTTTCGTTATTCGATATCGCAACCGGACTTATATATGAAAAGAGTGCATGTAAATTACGCGACAAGTTACGCTTGAAAATGGAAAATTTAAAGCAAGAGCCAAATTGTTGATTAGAGTCACTGAAGCAGGAGCCGAGGACTTCGTTACACTACTTCTTTTCCCAGCTAAAACACTAGGACGTTGGGGAAAGTGTGTTGCGGGACTGTCTTATGTATTGTATTACGTTCAAAAAGTCCTGATTCTTGGTCTAATTTGGATTATTAAAGGAGCTCAACTAAGTAGTAACAAATATTTATGACTTCCCCGCGTTATCGACTAAACTAAACAATAAGCTGACCAACACAACTAATCTTAGAAGTACTATCGGGGTTATCTAGCTTATCGGGGTTAAGCGAAATTTTTTAAAATGGTCAGGCGGCTTTTCCGCCTGACCATTTTAAAATTTTTTCGCTTAAATCATGCGGAGGCGCCGAGCCACGCCTCCTTAAAGTTTGGGCCTATTAGGAAAGCGTCAATTTTGGCGCGCAAAGTAACAATAACTCTCGTTTGGCGTGCGTCTTCAATGCGCTCGGCCGATTCGGTATCTTTTCATTCATTTTTTCTACACAAAGTCAACGGGGCGGGGCTAGAGAGCGTTTTTATGTTGCGAGTGCAAGCAAAAATGAGCTTAGTGGTGGTCAGGCGGGAGTGTCCTCGATAGTACCAAAGAGTCGAAAAGAGAACGATAGACTAAAAATGTCAAATCCATTCTACCTCATTCATCTCACTTCTCCTATTCCCGGCGCACATGAGCGCAGCCCGTACGCACGCCTTCGGGAACATCTGCAACTGTTGCAGACTGAACTCCTTGGTGCGGACGCTGCCGTTCTTAATGATGACCTTCACGTGGTGTCTGGATGAATCCAACTCTGGAACAGGCATGTGTTGTCGGACGTAAAATAATTCGCTGCAAAGAAAAGGATAGCGTGAGGAAAGAACAGAGATGTTGCGTTGCTATATGGCGTTAGGAAACAATTTTCAGCATTTCGTTTTTAATACATTCATGTGATTCGTGCAGTAAAGCAAATAATGCGATTTTCACACGACACCGCTCGTCTGAGCAGTCTGGCGTTGGCGGCGATGATTTGTATGGCAGTGCACCGCGCGGAGAGGCGGTGAGTGTCACTCTTCAGCGCGGTAGGGTGGTGTTATGCGAGAATCGCCTAAGCCACAGTTTAGCGGGTGTAGTTGGCTGACTAAAATAACGACTATTAATACAAAGATATCTCAAAAAAGATATATCGTAAAGTGATCTCAAGTGCACTCGCACATCCCGCACGAAGTATATATATATTTTTTAAATAAGTACATCATTTAAAACACGAGTTTAAAAAAAAAATATTAGTAGGGCATTTGATTTTAATAGAAATACAACTCTCATTGACTGCACATTTAGTAGTTCTTGACTATAAAGTCACACATTAGTGTATCTAGTTTTCTGGAGGTTTAAGCCTTCGATCAGTGACTCAAAAGGATATCTTTAAATCCAATCCATTAGAACACAACTAAAATCTAAAACAAAAGCATTCACGGCCACATTTACCAACATACTTGGGCGTATCGAAGTAGGCTATCTGCAGCTTGGCGGGTATCTCCGCGTTGAACGGCTTGGCAGTCTTCACGATGAGCCGCTTGTCCCGGCACGGCTCCTTCACCCACATCTCGTCGTCCGTGTGGTCCACTACGTCGTCCTCGTGAAGGTTTCCTGTGGATGTGCTGCTCATGTTTTTATTGGGAACTGGTAAAATCATTTTTGGGGTGGAAAAAGAACTTTTGACTTCTCATGCTCTAAAAGTTCGTCTTTATTTCGTGCGTAGGTGACATAAAGTCGCTTTTTGAGAGAGTCTAGCGCATAAAGTAAAATCTTCGTCGAAGACCAAGGTAATCGGTCCAACAGCCACACGAACAACTTCAACTTCAAATTCATAGAACAACCTCTTTATTTTAATTCGTTTCGTTAGTATTCTAGAAACAAGGCAAGGATACCAAAAGCCAAAGTACACAACAAAACTTCATGAAATAAACTTATATTTTTTATTTCGTCCATTTATTATTTTACATGTTGCTGTTTCATTTCCTCGCAATCGAATTATCGAAGTGAAAAGTAGAGTGTATAACTCGTCCATAAAACTAATTTTAAACTCTATATCTACTTGATAAACGTCACGCGTAAAATGGTGCGTTTTATGCACTTGGTGTACAATCTACTATTTTATAAACTGGTAGCGTTTAAGAGGGGTGAAACCAGTCTAAAGTAGACAGTAGATCCAGTCATAATCTTCCTGCACTTTTCCCATTCTACTTGGGGTCGGCGCAACACGTTTTCTTCTTCCATTCTCCCCTGTCAGACGTCACGGCATCATTTACTCCCTTCTCTTTCATACCACCCCTCACACAATCCTTCCATCTTTTCATTGGTCTTCCTCTCCCTCTCCATTCGTCAACATTCATGCCCATCACTCTTTTAGACCCACGCGTTTCATCCCTCCTCATTACATGTCCATACCAAGACAAACGACTTCCTTTCAATTAGACAGTGGATAACGTATATGGCAATATACAATGGATGGTCTCTTCGGTGAGAGACACGTCACGCAGCGTAATAAGGTATTAAATTATAAACACTCACCTATCCTAAAAGACTCCAGCAACGCATACACCTCCTGCGTCTTATGCATCCCGTAGACGTTCCAGAAGGGCTCAATACTGAGTCCTCCGGCGTTCATGATCTGATCGCCTCCCGGGTGAGAGGACAGGAATGACGTTACGTCGTACACGCCGTTTTTGTAAATCACCCAGAAGCTTTTCCTGTGAAAAGGAATTTAAGGGGTCACTGAAGCGGTACCTAGCGGCTCTTATTAATACTTAAGGGTCTGCCCACCACACCGTAGGTACCATACCATGACCGTGCTATGAACGTATCAGTATGCACGGAAAGAAATGACACGGACTACTATGCCCACTAGAACGTATCAATAGCGTATCATACGCGTTTAGAACGGATTTAGAACGGTCATCAAACGCGATATGACCCTATAATCTTTGTATTGAAAAACCGACTTCAAAAAAAACGCAAAAAGAAAAGGACAAAAAAATACACTAAAAGAAAAACAAAAAAAAAACACTAAAACAAAACCACAAAAAAGTGAAAAATAACTTTAGCTTCAGAAGCCGGTGAGAAAAACACCAAATCAATCAAAGGTCAAGTTTCAGAAGTCGGTGACCTTGTTTAATTGATTTAGTGTTTTTGTCACCGACTTCTGAAACTTGACCTTTGATTGATTTGGTGTTTTTCTCACCGGCTTCTGAAGCTAAAGTTATTTTTCACTTTTTTGTGGTTTTGTTTTAGTGTTTTTTTTTTTGTTTTTCTTTTAGTGTATTTTTTTGTCCTTTTCTTTTTGCGTTTTTTTTGAAGTCGGTTTTATTTTTGGCAAAAAAGTTTTATTTTATTTTTCCATTTTTAGTTGTAATATCCTATACTTACAAATATTTGCTATGCATTCATTGTACATAGTTAACAATACATGTCATGGTAATAGGCTTATCCCCAATAAATGGAACATAACATGCCATAACTGTCGAAATCTGGGTGTACTGTACACATCTATGTACCCCTCAGAGCAAACAGGTGTAATGTTACGTCATGATGTTGTTTAAACAATGAACATCCAACCGATTGGAGCTATCACAACAGATTTGCCGTCTATTTTTGAAGAGTTCCATTGTATATCTCTGAAGATCAGCATCAGATCTTCACCAAATTAAAATGGGACCACCTCAGGAGTATACTTTTTCCAATAAAAAAAGAATTTTGAGAATCGGTCCACAAATGGGAGAGAAATCAGGTAAATTGTACACTTCTGCGTACCCCCTCAGAGCATACAGGCGTGATGTTCCGTCATGATATTGTATAAACAATGAACATCCAACCGATTGGAGCTATCACAACAGATTTGCCGTCTCTTTTTGAAGAGTTCCATTGTATATCTCCGAAGGTCAGCATCAGATCTTCACCAAATTAAAATGGGACCACCTCAGAAGTGTACTCTATCAAATGAAAAAAGAATTTTGAAAATCGGTCCACAAATGGGAGAGAAATCAGGTAACATACATAAAAAAAAAAAAAAAAATACATACACACGAACATATAACCTCCGCCTTTTTTGAAGTCGGTTAATGAGACTATGCTCACTGAACCGTTGCGTCACTGACCAACACCGTCACCAAACAGCCCTGCACCCATACAAATATTTATTCCGTGTGGGGATCAACCCGCGACATGCAACGCAGCAGCCTGTCGCTCAGCCACTGCGCCAACCGTGCCGTGCCAGTCATTTGATAGATACTGGTGCATGTTCCGATGATACGCCTACCAGGTAGGCTTATAGAGGGTGACAATTTGAAGTCGCTTGAGGAAAACCTCTTTAAATATTGATCATTCAAAGATTTTGAACAGTTGATCGAACCGACATAAATACGAAATACAAATGTGTTCTGTCTGATTATTAATAAAGATTGCGTCATAATATGATAAGATGCGATCAGGCAAGGCGGGGGGTGTGATTGAGACATGATGTAATAATTTTGATGCAGTGAAACAGCAGTGCAGTATCAATAAATTATCTCAGGCCATAATTATAATTTACAACTTCGATTCATAATTATTTAGCTTTAGGTGTTTCTGAATATTATGAAAATGAAACATCAGTATTTTAAAGGAGCTCGTGGCTAAATAATAACAGCCGCTCGGGTCGATCGTTAGGTTAAGCCGTGCTTGCCTAGGTTGGTCTGTGGATGGGTGACCACCCATTATATACCGAGTTTCCTCCGTGCCTCGGAAAGCACGTTAAGCCGTTGGTCCCGGCTGTCATTTGTAGATCTTTGACAGTCGTTAGGTAGTCAGAGGCCCAAAAAGTCTGACAACCAGTCTTACCAAGGGGTATCGTATTACCCGGTACTAACTGGGTTGTGGAGGTCAGATAGGCAGTCGCTCCATGTAAAATACTGGTATTCAGCTGCATCCGGTAAAACTGGAAGCCGACCCTAACGTAGTTGGGAAAAGGCTAGGCAGATGATGAAACATCAGTATTTAAGTAAACATAATATCTGACCTTTTCACTTAAGAATACCTACGTCAGTTACATACGCATTTATTAAGTGTTGACACTATCTTCTTATCAACAATGCGTGGCTAAGTACATAAAAAAAAAACTTTATTTCAGACCTTGATCCATATGATGTTAGTAATACACACTACTTATAAGCTATGTTAGTAACAAAACGAAAAACAAGATTTAATTCATATATCTGCTGCACTCACCAGACGCACCGGGTATATGTACACGTACCCAATGAGCCATGATGGTGCAGCACGGCTTATCACTAATGACCTTCAGGATGTCATTGCGGCTCCCACGCCCTCTGCGCATCATGGAAGCAGTCTTCTTACGTAGAATGGTACTGAAACCGTCAGTACGTGCTTCCGCAAACATTCCAGACGCGCTACAGTAACGTGGGAGCCCCAACAACATCCTGAAGGTATTATTATACTGAACTCTGAGGGCGTTGTATGCTCTCTGCGTATATCGAACCCACAGAGTGCACGTGTACAAAGATTGACAGAAAGCCCTAAAAAGAGTTATTTTTACTTCTGGTGTACAACGTGCGAACCTGCGGGCCAACATATTACATCGGACAGCCAACGCCCTCCGTTCCCTTTCCATATCAGCATCATCCTTTAAGTCCTCCGTAACTATGTGCCCCAGGTACTTAAAATCTAGCACTCTTTCAAGGGCCACACCCCTTAACATAACTGGTGGTATATTATGTGCTGGTTTTTTATGCTTCGCCATGAACACAAGCAATTTGCTTTTTTGCACGTTGTAAACAAGCCCGTGCGCTTCTGCATAGGCCTCACAAACCACCAACAACTTCCTGAGTGCGCTAATTGACGGACTCAGCAGCACCATGTCGTCCGCGTAACTAATACTATTGACACACATTCCGTCAATAGGACAACCAACAAGAGTGCTACTGAGTTCGACAATCAGCTGGTTAATATACAGGTTGAAAAGCGCCGGTGAGGTCAATCCACCCTGTCTCACCCCGCATTCCAACCTGTACTCTTCAGATAACTCGTTGGCCCATCTAACTTGATTGGTTTGGTGGCCATACCAATACTGAAACATATTTGTTATGGCGTCAGGCACTTCCGCTTCGCGCATCTTACACCACAAGACATCATACCTTACGAGGTCAAATGCCCTGGAAAGGTCTAGAAATGCCGCATATACAGGCGTACTTCTCTCCGTATAGTACCTGACCTGACAGTATGCTTGAGGGCCAAAATAGCACATTCAGTTGATAACTGTGGCCTAAAGCCAAACTGAGCATCGTGTATTTTAAGATGTTTACTAATTTGACTCTCAAACACACCGTCAAGTACTTTAGCCGTAATAGTCGCCAATGAGATTGGTCTGTAATTACCCTTGTCACTGGCGTCACCGGTTTTATTTTCAATATTGGTACAACCACCGTTCTCATCAACGAAGCGGGTAGGTACGAGTGTCGGATACAGAACGTAAACAATAACGCTAGCAGACGTGGGAGATGCGGATGTTCAAAATGTTCTATGCTAAGGCTGTCATGTCCTGGCGATTTACCCCGTCTCATATTTTTAATTATTACTTTTATCTGCTTAGCCATAATGCGAGCAGGCACATCTAATACAACAGCCCCAGCAACGCCACCACTAACATCCGACTTCGAAGGTAGTATTTTAAAAATAATGTGCGTATGCGTGGGTCATACTACCCGTTTTCACTAATATTAGGCGACCAAAATGTAATGCGTAAATATTTTTGTAGTATGGTGGATTTTACTGGCTTTTTGTATTTAAGGCTGCGCCCAGTTTCATTTCAAAATAAGTTACCTACACAAAATAGGTAGGTAGGTACCTACTTCTTTTATAGCTATAAGTAAGTACAGATTCCTACGAATTAAATACAATCATATCATCATTTCCAAATACGTAATCCCAGTCATATCTTGACAACAACATAGTGCAAATGGAACTTGTATCTATGTACTACCAGCTCTTATCAGTGTCAACCGTGCCAAGATTGTTGCCAAACAGAAGCCGATAACATTACGTACAAATGTACGATTCTAATCAGTTTCATATCTGCATTAAATTTGTTGATCTTTTCGATCTAATCTTATGTGCAGATTTTATATGCCGAAAAATATTCCTTTTTCTATTTGATTCGGAGGCTAAGACTGGAACTATCACAGGTAGTCTAGTATGCTATGTAGCCTATTATCGTTACTAAATATTATTGTTAATAGTTTATCTCGGTTCATCAATAACACTTAATTGACCTAGTGAATCGTTAAATCACCGAGTGTAAGTAGGTATAGATAGGTAGAAAAATGTAGGGCTCTGTGGTAGGGCTAAACTCATCAGCAATATTATTTGTACTTTAGTGAAACTTTAGGACATACATTTCGGGCTGTCGCATTTTAATTTGTTTTCCTGGACAAGAATCAATATTGTTATTGATTGATATCACCATTGTAACAAACAGATATGAATCAACAAATTACTGAAAGTTTTATGAAACATGATGATACCTACGTTTGGACATGTTTCAAAATGATGATTGAGCAAACAAATCAATTTGTCACAAAACAACAGGTGAATTCGTCAGTTTCCTTAAAATATTTCTATTGGGGATTCCAGTAAGTAAGTGTGTCATGCACAGTGATCGTGACATAAGTTCTACTTAGGTAGTAGTAGGTACTGCCAAGAAAAGTGATGATAAGTATGCAGGCAACTACTCGAGTGCTGTCTATGCCATGGCTATGATCTCAGGCCGGAATGTGAATCGTTAAACCTCGATCGAAAAACAAGTTTGTTTTCCGATCGAGTTTTAACGATTCAACTTTGTTGCTTGTACTTCTTACTTTCTAAATGTAAAATATGCAAACAATAAAAGTTGCCTGCGTCACATTATCACGTATATGTATGCAGATGACCTTAAATTCTCTAGGATAATCGAATCTGAAAACGATAGATTATTGCTTCAGAGGGACGTAGACTCGTTAGTTAAATGGTGTAACGAGAATGAAATGAGCTTAAACGTGAAAAAGTACTACCACGTGAAATACACCCGAAAGAAGAAATTGACGGCTAGCGTATATCACGTGGGCGCTAACGTTATCCAGGAGGTGGATCAAATAAGGGACTTAGGAGTTGTTTTCGACAACGCCTTAACATTTGTACCTCATGTTGAAAGCGTCATCAAAAAGGCTTCTAGAATGTTGGGATTTGTTATAAGGAATGTTGCTGGTTTTAAGCGCAATCGGACTAAGATCTTGCTGTATAACTGTATTGTTCGTAGTACCTTGGAATTTTGCAGTACGATTTCGAGACCTCATTACTCCACGCACATCCTTAGACTGGAGCGAATTCAAAAAAGATTCCTCTGGCATCTAGCCTATTCCAGCGGAGTTGTACAAAAGGATACGATCATACGAAGCCCGACTAACTTATTTTAAGATGGTCTCACCGGAGAAACGTAGAATAACCATTGATTCGTCCCTCGCCTTTGCAAATTGTTAAATAGCTGCAGCGATCTTGTCGACGTGCATTTTGACTCATACGCCAAGTTTCATAAAACTATTAGTAACGCTTAATTTTATTGTTTTATTGGTTAATTTTAATATTGTTTTTAATTTGAAATGTTTTTATTTTTGAATTTTGCATTGATTTTGTTTTGAATTTGCTTGAATTGTAATTTTGATTTTAATTGTAATTTCGGTTTGATTCTAATTTTGATTATGATTTTAACTGTAATTTAGATTTGGATCTTGAATGTGATCTTAATTTTATTTCGAATTTAATTTTGTTTTTGTTTTTTGGACATTGATATTAATTTTGTTTTGATTGTAATTGTAATTTTGATAATGATTCTAATTATGGTTTAGGTTTTGAATTGATAGTGATTTTAATTGTAATTTTAATTTTCTCTCAATTTTTTTCTGTTTTGTTGTGTCTCTGTTTGTTCTGTTCTATTGAATTTTACTTTTACTGTTAATATTAGTTTTATATTCTTGGACATAATGTTAATTTAAACTTGTTAATTTTAGTTAATTAGACACCAATTTTATTGTACAGTGCACAGTGCTTGTGGCACATCTAATATGTTTATGGGGCATGCAGTGCTAACCTGTAAGAAATTGTTGCACTAACCTCAGATAATGGTAGATAATTACTCGAAATATTTACAGTGTAAACAATTGTTGGTTGGCCAATAAAGGAAAATAAAATAAAATAAAATCACATAAGTACCTACTGAAATTATTTATTGCTCAAGTAGGTACCTACTTACCAAAATTTTTGTTGACTGTAGGGCACTTACCTACCTACATAGGTAGGTACCTACATCACTTACCTACCTACTTAAAATGGCATTTTTATTACCGACTAAAACGTTGACTGGCATTTATTAACTGTTAATGTTTTCCTGCTTGTTTTCTTGGCAGATGTATGAGTACTTAATCATGGCGGTTTTCCTACTCAGCCTCAGTTATCACCCTATCAGTATGTTCGTGTAAAGGTGGACGCACAACTAGACGTGTCGCAGTCATCGCAGTTTATAAATCTTTATATGAAATATCCACGCCGAACGCTATCTGCGGCCACCTTAAGGGTCCCTACAAGAAATTAAGTCATTTTGAACATTTTTGATCACTCCGTGTGAGAAAGGCAAGAAGAATTTGAACCTGCTTTATTTTTATTATAAGAGTCAGGTTCTTATTCTTGTCGACTGCGGGAACAATTGTTTTAAATAATGTATATATTAATGGCAATCACCCATATTCAAAACCCCTTTTCCGCAAAAGTAACGAGCGAGTGATGTTTGTGGTTCCCTGAACAAAGAACTACAAAATATACTGAATATTAAAAAATATGAATAACATCAATATATGGTCTACTCGTAACATACGGGAAAACATTATTGATTACTATACGAAATATAGCAGAAAAAAAATGTTGAAAAAACTTAATTTATGGAAAACGTCGGGACAAAAGGGTATTTTTTTCTATACCTTAGAAACACTTTAAAGAAAATTTAAAAATTACTCATTAATCTCAAGGTAGCCCTTTATTAGAATCTGAACTTTAATTTATAAATAAACAATAACTTCATTTCGTAAATTAAATGCAAAGTGAACTATATAATCGACTGCGCAAACCCGCTCCCGTCAGTAACGAAAGGGCTCTCCCAGCGTGAGCACGTATCACTTTGCTTCGCAAGCGCTCCCGAGTTATTACGTGAATATATTTCCGAGATATACGCAGACTACCACATTTCGATCCAGTATTTATATTAAAATTATTAAACTTTTTGATTGTACATATTTAGATAAGATTTTTTTTTGACGTTGGTTGTTTATTATGATTGGTAATATATATTTTTGTTTTTTTACGGATTCGTATAGAGGAAGCTCGGGAAAGTAAAAACCAGTTTTCAAAAATTGACCCACTTGTCCCCCTTCTCCCCTCTTTAGGCGGATCTCGGAAGTTGAGAGACTTGGAACATTTTTTTTTTCAGATTCATATAAAGGGGCAACGCGTTAGTCAAAATCATTTTTCAAAACTCCCCACTCTCCCCCCTTCACCCCTCCCCCCATCGTATCTCGGAAACTAGGACACGTAGCAGCTTTTTGATTTTTACTATAAATTATTAATGAGGAGCGTTTAAATTTGTAAACGGAGGGTATCCTCCCCTCCCCAACCTCCCCTAAAAATAAAAGGGCTATAACTTCGTAACGGTCAGAGATAGCCATTGGGTGCTTGAACAAATATTATAGTAGGCGTCGAAACCTGTCTGGTGGTAGGTAGGTTCTGAGTGGAGCGAACCTGCGAGACCGAGTGGAGCGAAGGGGGGAGGTGGCGAGCGAAGCGAGCCGGCGACCTCCGCAGCGTAACGAAGGTTGAGTGGGTGAAGTGTAACTCAGGGCGACGACAAGCAAACTTTAGGGTAGTGTTTTTTTTAATGGGTCTGAGTTTTTAAATAAGGTTTTTTTATAGGTAATATTTTTTTTAATTGCTTTTTAGAATGTTTTAGGGGTTCTTAAGGGTTTTTATACTGATATAGGGGTAGTTGTAACGGATCGTTTTGACCTCATTTTCGTAACCAACAACCCCAAAAACCATGAAAATGACACCCATGACGGAAAAACCAAATTTTTTCTCGGCGACATCTTGGATTTTCATTTTGACCTCATTTTCGTAACCAGCAACCCCGAAAACCATGAAAACGACACCCATGACGGAAAAACAAATTTTTTTCTCGGCGACATCTTGGATTTTCATTTTGACCTCATTTTCGTAACCAGCAACCCCACAAACTATGAAATCGACACCCATGACGGAAAATCAAAAATTTTCCTCGGCGCCATCTTGGATTTTCATTTTGACCTCATTTTCGTAACCAGCAACCCCAAAAACCATAAAAACGACACCCATGACGGAGAGTCAAAAATTTTCCTCTGCGCCTCTTGGATTTTTATTTTGACCTCATTTTTGTAATCAGCAACCCCAAAAACCATGAAAACGACACCCATGACTTAATAACCAAAATTTTTTCCTGGCGCCATCTTAAATTTTTATTTTGACCTCATTTTCATAATCAGCGACCCCGAAAACCATAAAATTACATCCGTGATAGAAAAAACAGAAGTTTTCCTCGGCGCCATCTAGGATTTTCATTTTGATCTCATTTCGTTATCAGCGACTCCTTATCCATGAAAATGACATCCATGACAGAAAAACCAAAAGAAAAAACCACCTTCAAGCATAAATAACAGGGGTATGTTATGTTTACTCTACAGAGTGAACCTTTTTTTTTTTTTTTTTTTTTCGGATGGGAAATCATCAAATAACCCCTCCCGCTCTGGGCGGAGCAGGAGGGAGTGTCAGACTTTTACTGACTAAAACCCATCCATGTTCCTTCATCGCCCTTTGTGTTCCGGGGCCACGGTATCTCTTTCGAATAGTCCCGCAACCCCGGTACAGAGTGAACCTCAGTGGCCATTAAGTCGCGCTAAAGTCCAGTCGCGCAAGTTTCCATTCGCGCAAGTGTCCTTTCGCGCAAGAGTCCATTCGCGCAAGTGTCTTGGCGCGCAAATGTCCGTTCGCGCATAAGTCTAATCGCGCAAAAGTCCCAGATCCAGAAAAAATAAGTTTGTCCTTTAAAAAGTTTGTACGGAACCCTCAGTGCGCGAGTCCAACTCGCACTTTTATTTATCATTTTGTAAAAAATTTATATGTATCTAAATACTTTTAATACAAAATTAAACCATTTTTATTTTGATTGTGATAAATATACAGTAGACACACATTCCAGACTTTTATTTCTAAACCGTACTAACTTTATAATTATGTATCATAAAATAATATCGTCTAAAGGATCAAAATGGTTTAGGCGATCACTACGCTCGATCTGCACCCGTGTGTGCGTGTATCTGCATGAACGATGCACACAAACATAGGATCGCAACGAATTTGCCTAAACTCTAGCGACTGAATTTTTGGAAGGGGCTCTTAAACGTTTTGCTGTCTTATTTGCATTTCAATAGAATTAATATTTTTGAATGCTTTCTAGATTATTAATAATTATGTACTTACATCCATCATCTGCCCGTAAACGTTCTTAGCTTGCTTTTCAATTCCTCGAGTGCCAAAGTAGCTGCTTTGTTGTATTGAATTATTTTAGTGAGGCTGTGATTCGCCGTCGACGTATTTGATAATTTAATTTTAAACCTAATTACTTGAAACATAAAGCATATTTTGGGTTAATAGCGCAATACTAAGGCGCGCACGCACGTTCATCACGTGCATCGTTTGAGTGATAGAATTCGTGATCAATAAACACGACATAAGGCCCTTCTAACCCTAAAATTAGCAACTCTATTTGTGGTGGTTCAAACTTCGTTTGGAATACTGTTAGAATAAAGTTCTAATCAGCTTGCACTACAAAGCGGTTGTTACGTCAGTCTCTGCGGCCGAATAGTGCGAAATGAGTGTTTTTTGCGATTTACAAAAAATCTATTGATTGAACTAAAAAATAAAACACTTATGACCTGCTTTACAGTTAGTTCAGTTAGTATGCAAAGTTTCATGATCTAATTTGAAGTACCTTTTGAATACCAGCGGTTTATTGTTCGATTTGGAGGTAACTTTGGATTTTTTTTCTATCGAGTAAAGTTTATGGAATCGTGTTTTCGTGGCACTTAGTACTTAGCATTAATCCTTAACTTTACCATATATTTATTTCAAAATTATTGCTGCAGTATTTTAGGCGTAACGGAGGATCATGCTAAGCCATTTGAGGAGTATAGGCCCTTAAAGTAACAGTAACTTACTCATTGTCATGCTTGCTCACTTCGTCAGCCCTGAAGGTAGGCAGGTCAGGTCTCTTCTCGCCTGCATCCAGTGTCTTCATGTCAGGGTTCTTCCTTTTACGGTCACTTTTGTTCGGCTTTTCTGAAATTTAAATTATGCACAATCTGCAATAAAAATTATGACAAAAATATTTTACTTTAACATTTGTATTATTGTCTAATTTTATAAGTCTTTCAGTAGGTACAATACCTACTCAATTATTTATTTTTAACCTAATATTTTATTTTTATTTTTCAGTTGCTAGTTTCAATTCAGTCCTCACCCAACATGTAAATAAATACCTACATGCAATCATGCATGTAATGTATGCATTAAGGAAATTCAATTTGAATTATTTCAGAATAATTAAATGTTTTCAGTCAATTCTTAGAACCAACCAACTGATAAAACTTGAATTAATCATTTACCTGTGTATTTTGTTTTAATACCTCTAGTACACACTTTATGTAACACATTTATACATATTTTATACATTTGGTAAAATCATTTTGGTTTTTTTGTCCACCAACCCGCACTGGGTTTGCCCCCACTTCCTCTCACAAAATGAAGGCTCGGGTTCCAACAGTGGTTACATTAAAGCAGGCCCGTCCAACATAAGGCCCCCGGGCCACCTATCGGCCCGCATAGGTCTTTCATCAGGCCCACGAGCGAATTAAAACTTTTAAGACATCAATAAATAATGCAGGAACATTGTTTAAAAAAAAAATTGATGTCATTTTGCATTTCTTTTGGCCCACTGCGATTACAAAAATACTAAACTTGGCCCTCCATAAAATTATGTTGGACACCCCTGCATTAAAGGCACTCTCTCTGATCATAAATGAAGTAATATAACTAGCCTCCTCATAGTGTAGAATTTAGCCATCAGTATGGGTAATACTAGGCTGATAACATTGGCCTATTACCAGTTTATGAAGCATGAGCTAGTTACATTATGTCACCAAAGAAAGACCATCTGTATTCAATATTTAATAATCTCATCATACACTTATAATTTGAATGCGGAAAGAATCAGGTTGGCCTAGGCAATAAGACTCCTAGATGCAGGCTGGAAAAGAATACAAAAAGGTTGTCCATCAACAAAAAAAAAAATTACCTACCTGCTAGTATAGTTCCAACAATCACAGAACTGAATAGTGCTGTTGCTACTGTTCTTCTGTAGTAACCAGAGTGTCTCTTTTGTTCTCTATGGCCATCATGTTCTTGATTTGAAACTTTTACTGCAGTTGCAGCGATGTTTATAAATTTGTTCTTCTGATTGATTGTACTGAAAAAAAAAATTTGAATAGGATAGATAGGAATGAAGAGGGATTGCTTCTGCTTGGTCCCTAGTTCACTGTCAGTGAAATGTGTCAGTTCAGACCAAAGAAAAGTGTGAAATAACTTGCTATGTAGATCCTCTGATCATGTTATAGTATATTTCATTACAAGTGCGGAAAGGCTGTCATATGTCTACCCGAGCCGAGGCGCAGCCGAAGGCGAGGGTTGACAGTCGGAACAAGTTGCAATGACGGTTCCGCAGGTGTACTGAATGACTATTTTTAATACAGTTGCGAAAAAATTAAGCAATTTAATAAAATAATAAAAACCTCTACCATAACGTAGACGGTTTTAATTTTGCTGAGAGTTTGGAGAAGTATGCCAACATAACATTTTCTGAAAAACTATTTGCTTTTTTCTCTTCTCTCCACGCAATAAATTCGTAGATATGTAACGACTTTAAAAAAAAACTCTTTAGTAAAAACTTCATGGTTGGTTTTTCTTTTTAATAGACATTATTTTGACAGTTGGAAAAGAGAACGCACGAGTTCGGGAAAGGTAAAAAAAAAGCACTAGTATGTAATAGCCCACATCCCGAACGCTATACGTCTGTATTAAAAAGAATATTTCAGTAGATGGTAAGCTGATTTAGTTTATACTATACACATTTATTCTTATTTGCCCTGCATGAAAGTAAACGAAAAATTTACACTGATGTGCTCGGAAATATTTTAATAATGAGAAAAGATTTTCAAATTATTTTCCTTCCCTTCGTAGAGCTACTTAGAAAAAAAAACTATGTAAACACTACATTTTCAGACCAATTTGTCGATTTTATTTTAACGTAAAGAAAGATAATTTGGAATATTCACTGACTCACCTTAGTATTATGTTTTTTAGCGACATTTTGATCGAAATTCTTCAAAATAATGTGTTGCTATGAAGTTTACATGTTATACAATAACATTAAAAATATTGTCTGTTATCGACTATCACAATAGTATTCCGACCTTGGATACTGGACTATTTGTGACGACCTTTTATCATTTATTCTATCTATCACTATTCAAACACAACTCGCGAGCAAATGACGAACTCACAATAACACCTTCGTCCCGTATTGACACTATGACAGTGACACTAGAAATGGGATTAACTCACTGTCGTAAATGACAATCAGCTGATTCAGTGTCAAAGAAGTTTTTCGTTTAGTTATTTTAATATGCGCAAATATGTTACGCCTTAAAGAAAACCCTCTTATCATGATATGCTAGTGTAGATTTTCCGTCTGAATCACTACATATTATATAAAAAGCAAAATTGAAAATTTTGAAAAAAGTAATTGAAAAAATTTAAATAATTAAAAAAAAAAAACAACGTAAGTAATAAAAAACCCACGAATATTCGTCGGGGTTTAAAAATAACTTGGTATTCAGCTGCATCCGATTAGACTGGAAGCCGACCCCAGTCGGACAAGCTTGTATGAAAGCTTTCGTTTTCATCTAACAATAAATTTGTGCACAACATAATTAGAAAACTTTTTACTTTTACTAGGTAATTTAATTGTCAGTAGGTAATTTCTTATAGAACAAAGGAAAGTACGTATACTTAATAACTCACGTTTTATTCTTTACGACGTCCAATCATTGTCGTAGTAAAGATCAAAAGTGATTGATGCACTGAATAGCGGCAGGTGTTCGGTGTTCGCTAATGGATTGTCATTAACATTAACATGTTCATGAGTAATGGTCCTAGGCGACAACGTAGGTAGGTACCTAATTATCTATTTGAGAGGCTTATGAGAAATAATGGGCAATAGTCAGCTGAAATAATAAATAATAATAATAGCTGAGCTGTCGGTCAGGTATTACGGCACTAGCAAGGTTTAGGTAGGTACCATTTCTTCGTAAGGTTGACCTCTCGCAGAAGGCCCTAGCAGAAAAACGTACCTAATTGAAAAAGGATAAAATAATTAAAAAAAACCCAACTTAATAAAAACCCACGAATATTCGTCGGGGGCTGCCATGAAATGGCTATGGCTAGTTTTGCAGTTTTATTTTTATAGTAGCTTGAGTAATTGGAGATTTTTTAGCGCTATACTTACACCCTTACTTGTTAGGGGCCGTGGCCCGTGCCCCTACAGTGGGGACCTTTAGAAGTTGATGATGATACTTATTTTTATTTACGATGAAATTTAAAATAGTGATGGCAGCCCCCGACGGATATTCGTGGGTTTTTTTAAATTATTTTATCCTTTTTCAATTACTTTTTAACCGTTGGTTTTTTCAAAATTTTTAATTTTGCTTTTTATTTTAAACTTTTTAGAGAGCATCAAAATCGGACTAGTAGTTTTGGAGAAAAATGCCAACGTGGATTTGCACAAACAAACATAACAGTCTCTGTTCCGTCGTGGGTAAAAATACTGGTATTCAGCTGCATCCGATTAGACTGGAAGCCGACCTCAAGTCGGGACAAGCTTTTATGAAAGCTTTTCGTTTTCATTTACTAAAAGGTTTATTTTCTTCTTTTCAGTGCATTTTTATAGAAGCTTATTTTTGAAAAGGTTTTAGATTAATATTTATTTTTATCGTAATCATTGAATTCGTGCTATTTACCGTTGAGGAGTTCCCTCGTGTGAAGACAATCCTGGCTGTAGGACCAAGTCATGATAGAAATCATGTTTATCTATCAAATATGAACTCGTCTACAAATCTTCGTATTCGTGCTATTTACCGTTGAGGAGTTCCCTCGTGAGTAGACAACTGGTGAGTTATCACCGTGACACTTATTTAAGAACATGCACCAATGAAACCTAAATCCATAACTGAAAACCGCATCAAAATCGGACTAGTAGTTTTGGAGAAAAATGGCAACTTGTATTTGCACAAAAAATATTTGCTGCAGCGCCCCCTGGTGAGTTGTCACCTTAACACCTATCTAAGAACATGCACCAATCAAACCCGAACCCATAACTGAAAACAGCATCAAAATCGGACTAGCAGTTTTGGAAAAAAATGGCAACATGTATTTGCACAAACAAACAAACACACAAACAAACAAACATCCTCTCACCCCGAAAGCATACACCGTCTCCGTTCCGTCGTCGTGGGTAAAAAATATATAAATAGATAGGTAATTGTAGAGCGATTACTATGGAGTGGTGTTATGTAGGAAGTAAATGTGGAGAGGTGTAGCAGTAGGTGAATATACTATCTATATGTCGGCAGTACCTACCGTATGGTTCTTTCTTCAAAAGACCATATCAGACACTAATCTGCATAGTCCTCATGTGAATTGAGCAAGATTGTCTGGACTTTAAAAGAGACTCTGAGTTTGTTTCGGCTGTTTCTTCTCAGAGTAGTCAGGTACGAAACACCGGCCCCATCTAGTTTTAAAAAATGACGTGTAAAAGTGTTTGTAAAAACCTACTTGCAAAATAAACATCATTTATCATTTATCATATGTTAGTTGTTGTGTGTACAACTTTCTGGGTTTGATATTAATCTTGCAGGTAATAAGTAATAAAAATACGTCGTCGTCCATACAGGTTTTATTGGATCTCTTGCATAGATACAAGTTGCCAGAGAGTATAAAAACTATTTTAACCATAAACATTGAAACCACAGATTATTAAATAAGCATTCGCAACATCACTCCCGGGGCACAATGAAATAGGTGTACCTATGTATAAACGTTATATAATCAAAAACATTGTATCTAATCTAGCTATTCTAAAATTATCACCTAATTTGTTAACAGCACTTAGAAACAATGAGTATTCTTTATTTAGTGTAAGTATTAAACAATCAAGTAAATTACACTGTAAGCAGTCTCGGATGGAGATCAAAACTTAGACAAAAAAGCAACCGAAACTCAACCATGAATAATTATGAAATAAATCAATCTAAGAATCTGAAAGGTAGTTTTATTGTACGACCCGACCTAGTCGATGTAGGGGGGGCAGATGTAGGACACTGAGTACCATCATCAGGATCTGATGACTCCATATGCTGTAGCTCTGGGCCGAGCTGGGCACCAATGCTCTCAGGGAGGTTGTTCAACCATTCTTGAGATGCTGCTGAGACTTCTAGAGGATATAACTTTTGATAAGGTCTTACCTTTTCACCTGAAGCTGTCTGCACTCTAGCTGACCTCGTGCAACCGTCTTTGCCTGGAAAAACCTCTTTTATTATGCCAATAGGCCAATGCAATCTTTTGGAATCTGTCTCTACCAAAACTACTTCTCCGACTCTGGGTTCTTTTCTGGTTTCCTTTCCTTTACTTATTAATAATCCTAAATATTCACTTTTAAATCTCTTCCTGAAATCTTCTCGTAACTGTTGTAGGTATCTGTATCGAATATTTAGATTCTTGTGATCAATCTGATCTAAGTCTGGTGTCTCATTAGTAGGTAAACCTTGAAGAAACAACATGGGTGTCAAAGGTCTCATGTCTCCCATTTCCACATAAGTTAAAGGTCTGTTGTTGATTGTTGCTTCACAGTCACATAATATAGTTGAAAGCTCTACCCAGTCAACTGACGCTTTCCCCAATATCCTGCGTAGCATATCCTTCACCACTCTAACAAGCCTTTCCCACCAACCTCCCCACCACGGAGCTGCTGGTACAGAGAATTTCCACTGAATGTCGAAGCAGTTCTCTACTTCCTTCCAATCCACATCACGCAGCAGGTTGGCAGTGCCCACAAAATTTGTCCCGTTGTCTGTGTAGACAATTCTCGGCCTCCCTCTCCTGCTTATAAATCTTCGTAATGCCATTATGAAGCTAGCAGTTGACACGGAGTCGGTGAGCTCTAGATGTATTGCCCTGTAAACTGCACATGTAAACAGAACAATCCAACACTTGTTATTATTTTTCAGAAAGAGTGGTCCTGCTAAATCTATTCCTGTTACTTCAAATGCTGTAGTATTGCAAATCCGATCCTTTGGAAGAGGTGGTTCTGGAACTTCATAATGTTTTGCTTTAAACCTCTTGCAGATTATGCATTGCGATACTACTTTGTTTGACAATCTTCTAATTCCTGTTATCCAATAATTATTTCTTAAACTAGTCATCAAAGTTGAAGATCCTGCATGATTCATCTGTTCATGTTTTTGTTGAACCATCCGTTTCACAATTTCATTTTTTCCTGGTAATAATATTGGATATATGAAGTCTCTGTTTTCATTACTGTATTCTAACCTTGTCCTTATTTTTAGAATACCTGCTTCTTCTGTAGTTTTCAGCTTTTTATTCATGATCTCCTCAATGTATGTCTCTCTTTGTATTAACTTTATTAGTGTTTCTTCAGCATTCTTGTACTCTTCATATCCTATATGAGTAGAAGAAATGTTGTATTCCTTTCTGATTCTAGGGCTCATTCTTAGTAGTCTTGCCACTAGTCTTACTATCTTAGTATATTTGTTGAAATACAATAATCTATTGCTGAAATCTTCTGTATTTATCTCTATGTGTACTGATGTGCTTTTGCTTTGTTCACTCTCTAAAACTTCTTTTTCACTTTTTGTTAATGTACTACAACTCTTTGGCCATTCTTTTTCTTTCAGGTACAACCATTGTGGACCCGACCACCATTGGGTTTCTAGCAGCTTCTTCGTGTTGCAGCCACGGGATGGTAAGTCTGCCGGGTTGGAAATACCAGGTATGTGATTCCAATAATCTTTACTTGTGTTCGTACATATTTCTTTTACTCTGTTTGTGACAAAAGGTTTCCATGTTTCTTGTTTTTTCAGCCATGCCAGTACTACAGCAGAGTCTGTCCAGCAGAATACTTTGTAATCTTTACAGTGTTGGAGTAGGCCTGATTTTATGACTTCTTGATATTGCCTAGAGGCTATTAGTGCACCCATCAATTCTAGTCTTGGCAGCGTCATTTGCCTCTTGATAGGTGCCACTCTACTTTTGGCTATAACAAGTCTTACTGTTACCTCTCCTCTCCATTCAGTGCGAAGGAAAATACAGCTAGCATATGCGTCCTTGCTCGCATCACAAAACACATGAACTTGTACCTTGCAGTCTAGTAGTGAAGCTTCTGCGAGGCGTCTAGGTACTCTGCATCTATTGATACAGTCAATGGTTTTTATCCAGTCTTTATATTCATTCTCCAGCTCTACAGGTATCTTCTCATCCCATCCAGTATTCAACATCCACGCCTTTTGAATTATCAATTTTGGAATTAATGTGGTAGGTGACAAGAATCCCACTGGATCAAATATCTGTTGTGTAATAGAGAGTAAGTTTCTCTTAGTGATATCTTTAGGTACAGTTTTTACATTTACAGTACAACATAAATCATCTTTCTGTCTGTTCCACTGTACTCCCAATACTGAAACTGATTCTCCATCTTTCAGCCTTTCTTTCTGGTCTTGAATATTTGTCATCCAGCCTCTTAGTTCAAACATTCCTTTCTCCATTAGCTCTATGGCTTCTCTTCTGAATCTATTAACTTCTTTTTCAGAATCAAAACTTGTCACACAGTTGTCTACATAGAAGGATTCTTTCAATCGTGTTGCTGTTTCCGGGTAAGTATCCACATGTTTATCGAGGTGGTGGTTTATTGTAGCCGCCAGTATGAAAGGACTGCACGCGACGCCGAAAGGGACCCTTGTATGTTGGTAAGTAACCATTTCCTCTCTGGTCTTTGGATCCTTCCACCATAGTAATTTTAAATATGTTCAATCTGGTTCTGTAACAGCTATTTGTAAGAATGCCTTTTTTATGTCAGATATAACTCCAAAAGTACCTGTTCTAAACATGGTCAGTAACTTCGGTATAACTTCTATAAGGTTTGTTCCTTTCTCTATACAAGCGTTTAAGGAATTTTTATTCTTGTCCTTACAGGAAGCGTCAAATACTGGTCTGATCTTTGTTGTGGTACTCTCCAGTTTGATCACTGCATGGTGAGGTAAGTAGTGGCCTTTATTTTTGTTATTTTCTTGTACCACTTCGATAATACCTTCTTTTTTCCATTGTTCCAAAACTTCACTGTATTCTTCTAGTTTTCCCATATTTTCTAACTTCTTAGTTGTAGACACTAGTCTTCTGTATGCTTGATCATAGTTAGACTCTAGCTCTGGTCCTTCTTTCCACAGCAATCCTACTTCATAACGTCCTTCCTTGTTTACTGAAATTTTATCATTGAAATCTTTTAATATTTCGGTCTGAGTTAGTTCTTCCTTTTTATATGGATCTTTTATACCTAATGTTTCTATATCTATACATATAATAAAACAGTAGAAAAACTGTGTCTGTACATTGAATATATTAAAAAATAAATAATTGAGGGGTGTTTAGAAACAGTAATAGAGCACGAATCCAAAAAAAAAAGTCTGTCTGTTTGTCTGTTTGTTTGTACACGCTAATCTTCGGAACTACTGGACGGATTTGAATGATTTTTTTGTTGTTGTATAGGTATTAAGTCTGGGCAAGATATAGGCTATAATTTATCTTGGAAACTTGAACACCTGATGCAGAACCACAACAGACCAGCTGAACTATAAGAGATACAAAAATGGTACCATAGCAAAAATTGTTCCACGTGATGGGCATTTTCTGCTGAGAGAATAAATTTGAAGATCTGGAACACCTGATGTGGAACTCCAAGAGCCCAGCTACACTTACATATATAGGAATGACGTTTTAGCAAAAGTTGTTCAATCTGATGAGCACACTCTGTTGACTTATAAAAATCGAAGATCTGGAACACCTGTTGTGGAACTCCGAGAGCCCAGCTACACCATAACACATATTGGAATGACGTCTTAGCAAAAGTTGTTCGGTCTGATGGGCATTTCCTATTGAGTTTTATGTTGGAAAAAACATAAACACCTGATGCAGAACCGCAACAGACCAGGTAAACTATAAGAGATACAAAAATGGTACCATAGCAAAAATTGTTCCACGTGATGGGCATTTTCTGCTGAGAGAATAAATTTGAAGATCTGGAACACCTGTTGTGGAACTCCAAGAGCCCAGCTACACCATAACACATAGGAATGACGTCTTAGCAAGTGTTGTTTGGTCTGATGGGCATTCCCTGTTGACTTTTATCTTGGAAACAAACACCTGATGCAGAACCGCAACAGACCGGCTGAACTATAAGAGATACAAAAATGGTACCATAGCAAAAATTGTTCTACGTGATGAGCATTTTCTGCTGTGAGAATAAATTTGAAGATCTGGAACACCTCGAAGATCTGGAACACCTGTTGTGGAACTCCAAGAGCCCAGCTACACCATAACACATAGGAATGACGTCTAAGCAAGTGTTGTTTGGTCTGATGGGCATTTCCTGTTGACTTATAAAAATGTTTAGTCTGATGGGCATTTCCTGTTGACTTACAAAAATGAAAGATCTGGAACGTCTCGAATCGTCTCGCGCATCCCGTTGTATTCCCGTCCCCGGGCTCTTAAAATTCGACATCAGACGTTTCAGATCTTCGATTTTGACGACCCCGTTGTCGCTGGCATAAGCAACAGGATCCGCGTACGAAGTCGCGGGCAGAAGCTAGTTCCACATAAATTCTAAACTATCTTCTGGAACGTTTGATACAAAATTAGAACTGACTGTTGTGTTATAAACACCTTGAATGGGACCTTGTAATGTCCAGCCAAGCTTTGTAGGAATAGCCACAAGACTGTCTGTTACATGGACAAAATTAGATTTCAAAATTGACCCTAAATAATCAGAACCAATTAATAAACTTATTTCTGATAGCTGCTCCTTAGCATCAGTCAAATTAATTTTCATTTTCTGTAAATTTTTTACTAGGTTGGGGTCTTGTACTTTTGGTAATGTACCACAAAGTACATCTTGTTCCAACGCTGTCATTGTGGTCTGGTATGTATTTTCTAGGTTACTTACTTGGAGTTCAATGAGTCGGTGTGGTTGTGCCATCTTCTTTACACCTCCGAACAGTGAATGTCCAAGACTTTCACTGCCAGTTACCTTTAGTCCTAATTCTTTTGTCAGCTCAGCCTTAACATATGTTCTCTGTGAACCGGAGTCTAGAAGCGCCCTCACCTTCTTCTCTTGGTTGTTACAGGAAACTTTGACAACCAAGGTCTGTAATAAAGTTGTTCTATTATTACTTGTATAATTACTAACTACTTCTATTTTTTCAGGTTTATCTGGCTTGTCTTCAAGAGTATTATCAGAATCCATTTTCTTTTTTTGTTCACAGGTTGGCCCCTGAGACTTCATGTTAGGACAAAGAATAACATGATGCCGTTTGCTACAAGACAAACATTTTACATAAGCTTTACACTTTTTTGCCATGTGCCCTCTTTTAAGACAAATATAGCACCCACCCTTCTTTTTAACAGCCTCCTTTCTCTCTTCTAGACTAATAGCACTAATTTTACCACATTCTAATGAGTTATGAGATTTATCACAAAAATAACAAAGTTCCTTACCATCTTTTTGTTTGTTTTGGTCGTTGGATTTTCCAGTGCTTACCTCTTTTGACACTAAACATGAAGCAGTTGGTACAGTGTCCGTGTTGCTTACAACACGTGCTAAGTTGCATCTTTCTTCTGCTTCTACCTCTTTACGAATGAACTCTAATAGCTGGTTGAGTTTTGGCTCCTTGTTAAGGGGTAGTTTAGCCCATTCAATTAATAATTTATCAGGAAGTGCTGACTCAATTAACGGTACTAACATACATTCATATTTACCTTTTGTTATGCCTAATGACTCAAGTATTTGTAAGTTTACACTTATTTTATCATATAAAACTTGAACTTTAACACTGTCTTTCTTTAATACTAAATTCAACAATTCTCTAACGTAAATCTCTATTAGTATCTCTTCTCTTCCATATCGCCTCTGTAGAGTCTTGATTACGCTGGTATAATTTTCTTCTGAAGCTGGGTAACTTGAGACGAAAGCTTGCGCCTGTGAACCTTCCGCCATCCCTTGTAATAAGTATTGCAGCTTGTCTTGAGCCTGTAAATTCCCATCCTTGTGTATTTTTTCGAATTGGCTCCAAAATGCCAACCAATTTTTGGGGTTATCATCAAACTTCCTAATTTCAAGCTTCGGCAATTTTAGATGCGGTTTTGCCTCATAATGTTTATTTTCACTAACTCGTTCGGTTTTCGGCCATCTTGCTTTTAACTCAAGCCATTTTCTTGTATACGAGTCGCAAGTGTCGCATTCTTTTTCGTACAATGTTTGGTCGAAATCTTCTGCGCTAAGCATGTTCTCCTTAATCGCTTCGTCGAGAATCTCCATCTTCTTAAATTTTTCTTGAAGAAACTCAAAGTCAGTGATGGTGTTAGCCGCCACTTCATGTCGGGTGAACACACGCCGTAACTGGTCGCGCTCCCGCGACAGCTTCTGGAGATCCATCTGACTGTATTTTATTACCGACTAATAAAGACACGGTGTGACGGTCGCCAATTGTTGTGTGTACAACTTTCTGGGTTTGATATTAATCTTGCAGGTAATAAGTAATAAAAATACGTCGTCGTCCATACAGGTTTTATTGGATCTCTTGCATAGATACAAGTTGCCAGAGAGTATAAAAACTATTTTAACCATAAACATTGAAACCACAGATTATTAAATAAGCATTCGCAACATTAGTAGAGAGGTAAAGACAATCGTTCAGCAGGCCATATGCTGAACAGCCCGCTGAAACAAGGTGCATGCTGTGCTCTCTTAGAACATTAGAGCCTGGCTGAAACTTTTGTATGGAAACTAGCGTCATCTATCCCACATGCACATTTTTCAACTGTTTGACAACACAACACTGACAACTGTCATACCATGCATTAGAATAGAACAGCTATTTTAAACTGACAATCACCAGATAAAGTAGCCCGTTGGTGACAGCAGCCGCCTTATGAACAGTGGGTTTCAAGTTCAAACCTCCGTCAAGAATCACTTTTTGTATTTATTTTGAAAGATTATGGATTTAGTTCGCCATCACCACGGATAGTTGGCGCTGCATGTATGATCACGGAAATACAGTTGAGACAACCGTCTATCTCCATATATATATTGTAGTCTTTGACAAGGTGGGCCGAACGATGGGTACCTGTCAATGTGTGCAGACATTTTTATTCGCGTCATAGACATCCATCAAGACGAATTGTGGGGTTTCAGTCTGTAGGCCATCCGGACAAAACTTCCCGTTATATCTTGACTGAAGGTAGACCTGCATGGGGACTTTCCAAAGAAAAAAGATTCATTAGAACAACGCATCCTATGTGTACTACATGCAGGCACACTTAAGGCCCTTCTAACCCTAAAATTAGCAACTCTATTTGTGGAGGTTCAAACTTCGTTTGAAATACTGTTAGAATAAAGTTCTAATCAGCTTGCACTACAAAGTGATTGTTACGTCAGTCACTGCGGCCCAATAGTGCGAAATGAGTGCTTTTTGCGATTTACAAAAAATCTATTGATTGGACTAAAAAAAGTAAAACACATAGGACCAATGACGTATTATATATAGACACGTCATGAACCAACATCGCGGCGCTTAAAAACGGCGAAAATACTAGAACTACTTCTACGCGTGAAGAAAGAGAAAGAAAATATGACACCGAACGGCGGGATGCCTGTTGCGAGAGGGAGATAAATATACATCTTCAGTCACGTCACAGGATTTATTAAATTATAAACAAACGTAGCGTCGCGCGACAGGTTGGTGCGTAACTAAGCGCGATGTGGCCAATTGGCTTCATTTCATGTTGTCATTTTAGAGTGCGGACAACGTATCTATAGTTTATATATCATTGCATAGGACCTGCTTTATAGTTAGTTCAGTTAGTATGCAAAGTTTCATGCTCTAATTTGAAATACCTACTTTTCGTATCATATATAACATCATTGAATACCAGCGGTTTATTGTTTGATTTGGAGGTAACCTTGGATTTTTTTCTATCGAGAAAAGTTTATGGAATCGTGTTTTCGTCACACATGAGACTTAGCATTAATCCTCAACTTTACCATACATACCTACCTATTTATTTAAAAATTAATGCTGCAGTATTTTAGGTGTAACGGAGGATCATGCTAAGCCATTTGAGGCATGTTTTATAGGCCCTTAAAAACATACCTCTATAACATTTTATAGGGCGTTGCAAGTTGCATATTAAATGCATGTGCTCAGTTTGTAGTAGGTAGGAGCAAAAAGTGCTACGTTTGTACGTCGTTAACCTCTTTCTCATGTTCTAATGAGATTTTAAAGACTTTATACATTAGTTACCTACTTGTTACACGTATAACATATTTATGATTTCTTTTAAAGTCTTAAGAATCTAAAACGTGACCATTTCTGAACAAAAATGTATTATTTGATGATAAGAAAGTGAGCATCATGCATCCGTAGTAACTATAGTTGGATAACTAACTATTAGGCTAAATGATACTCTACTGCCTTTGGTTTTGGTTTTCTGGCTATACATTTTTCAATTGTTTATTTATTAAAAAATGTTTATGATGTTCCTGGACTTAAGAAACCCACAAAACAGTTTTCACGTAAGCACTTTTACCGCAAGGACCTACTGCAGCAGCCTATTTTGCAGATATTGGCAAAGATAAAAGTTAGGACAGGAGAATCGAAGCCGGAGATATTATATGCGCAAGCGTGTGTGCAAACACAGGAAAATCCTCTTTTCCCATAGTCTCTGAAACAGATGGAAGGCAATCCGACTCGACGAATCCAGCGCAGAATGAAAAACAACTTCCAAACTTCGAACTGCTACTCTGACGGAAAAACTCAATAACACTTAACTCGACCTAGGAATCAAATCTACGATCGACCCCTCACTAGGTGGGTAGGTTACAAGTCTACCTGTAGGTACGTTTTTCTGACTCTTCAATTCCACGACTCGAAAAGTACGTGTAAGAGGTAGTTTATCAATAAAATCCTTTCATTATTACATTCCGTCGCGCACAGCAGTGTTTTATTGCTCTCCTTACGAGTAATAGCCTCTCGAACTACAAGTGGAATAAAGTTTACCTATACCTCTCGTGCCGGAGGCCAGTGGGAAATGCCTCTAGGAAAATTAACTGCGTGTTCCCACTGGTGAAATTTTCACATAACAACATGTCGAAATCTACTCTCTTTCTCTTCTCCTGAAATCTTCTGTAATTATTGCAAGTTACGTACTTTTCTCAATCAGAAACGTGGGCTCGGAAGTAAACGGAGATCGGTCAGTTTACTTTAAAACCGTTTCGTATTTCTGCACCACTTTGCAACGAGATAGACGCAAGCAGTCGCAAGCTTTTAAGTCCATTACCTATTTTTTTTCGTTATCTTTATAGCTGATACGGTGGAATGACACTTTGCGTAGGCGCTCTGCGTTCAGTTTGGTACGACTTTAAACCCGGTGTTCTAAAAAGTCATAGACACACTATTGTTTAGCGCTTTAGGTAATTCGTCACATCACAGGTCAGCCCCATGCTGACCTTGGGATTTGAGTACTCAAGGTTTAAGAGCGTTTAAGTAGCATCACTCTGCGAGGCTCTTTTAATGCGCCATAAATTGAAATTAAAGTGAGTGCGACCCATGAAATATGTCAAAAATATTTCATACAACAAATTTTTATTTTTACGACCCCTAATTCTTATTTTATGACCGAAATTGCGGTCCTAATGGTTTTACCTTCTGATATTTTCGACGAAATGATCGCTCAGTTTTATGTCACTTTCAGAACGTGTTGAATAGAAAACTATTATTGTGTTTTTAATAAAAATGGTTTTATGGGTTCCATGTGTAGCTGTTATGGATGAAAATTGGGTTGATTGGATACATAGGTAGGTAGAGGTAGGTACACAAGATTGAGTTTTCATTTTAGACAGAGTCCCTTCATGATAATTGCATAGTGCAGTCGACTGCACCGAGTCAGTTTGTACTGAAACTCAAACTGAAAGCATTTATTTCAATTTTATTTTGTTTTATTACTTTTAAGAAAACTTACAGCTAATACATTTGAGTAGTCAGAAGTAATAAGTAGAAGAAAGCCAATTACAAGTTTCCACTTATATAAACTTATGTATAAATTGACAAAACGGTAAACAGCGGGAGAGTTATACAAAGAAACAGAGAGGAGAATAAACAAAATAAAACACATTACACAAAAAAATTACTTTTCAAAGAAAAACTTACTTAACGTTTTTTTAAATTTCTGGACACTATTTGTAAATAAATCAAGCTCAACATCCCGGCACACCTTATTGAACATTCGACATGCTCGTATAATATATGTGTTTTGCCTTTAGATAGTTTTCACAATAGGTACATGAAGGAGATGAGGTCTCCGAAGAAACACAGATGGTGCACGAAGTCCAATCTTGGCCACCAGCTCAGGGACGTCAGTAGATCTATTCATTATATTAAATAGGAAAGTGAGATCTGCAATTTTTCTTCGCTCGTGTAAAGGAAGAATATGAAATTTATTACACCGACTAGTATAATTAGGAAGATAAGTATTTGAACGATATTGAGTGTACCTTAAAAATCGCCTTTGTATGATTTCGAGGCGATTAATATAAACATTGTAATTTGGATTCCAAATTTGAGAAGCATATTCGAGATGGCTACGGACAAAAGCACAGTATAGAATTTTCATTGTTTTGACATTCTTAAACTCAGAAGAGACCCTAAAAATAAAACCCAATGCTTTAGAAGCTTTCTTGACTATATTGTCAATATGCGCATCAAACAAAAGCTTCGAGTCAAAAGTTACCCCAAGATCCTTGATGACGTTGACTCTGGCAATTGACGTATTCGATAGTTTGTAATCATACATAATAGGGTTTGGCTTACGAGTAAATTTACACACATAACATTTTGCAATGTTTAAATCCAACCTATTTCGATCGCAGTAATCATGGAACCGGTCCAGATCCTCCTGTAATAGGTATGCATCCTCAATGGTTGACACTTGACTCAGAATGTTCATGTCATCAGCATACAACAAAATTTTAAAGTTTAGGAAGCAAGAGGCGATGTCATTCAGAAAGATATTAAATAAAAGGGGTCCTAATGAGGATCCTTGAGGAACCCCCGACGGAATGTACATCGCTCTCGAGGTATAACCATTGAGGACTACAGTCTTGCATCTATTTTCGACATATGATACAAACCATCTGTAAGTTACCCCTCACACCAATCCCTAACAGTTTGCGCATGAGAAGTGTATGATCTATTCGATCAAAAAATTTACTGTAATCAGTGTATATAACGTCGACCTGAGACCTCTTGGACATATGCTCTGAAAGATAGTCACTACAGACCACGAGATTAGATGTGGACGAGCGACCTTTTAAAAATCCGTGTTGGTGTTCGGAGAAACTTAATTTAAGAAAAGAAGAAAGTTGTACGTGTACGATTTTCTCCATAATTTTAGCGAACACGCAGAGTTTTGAGATCGGTCTATAATTTACAACATCGTCCTTAGGTCCCTTTTTTATGAATCGGCGTTATATACGCCGACTTCCAGATTGTAGGCACCACTCCCAAGTCAAATGACCGTTTGAATAACATTGTTAATGGGATGGATAGACACCTGGCGCATTTGGTTATAAAAATTGGTGAAATATTATCCGGACCAGCGGATTTATTGATATCCACTTGCTTTAGCAAGCGAAATACCTCCTCCTCCCGCACATCAATAGAGCAGATGTCTGATACGAGACCAGTAGACTGATCCACTCTCACAGAGGCTAAGAATTCATTCGCGTCGCGTCGCTCTTGGAAGTTCGAAAAGAAATTGTCGCCAAACATATTACAGATTTCCTCCCCGTGACCAGACGACACTTCACCAAATTTCAATACAGATGGGTAACAGTTGGTATGTTGTTTAATGAAACCATTTACAGGCACTTAGTCTGGTCAAGGAGTCAGCGTTAGAAAATGATGCAGATCTATAATTGTGGGTATTGCAATGTAAATGGTCTTAACAAGGCGACCGGACCGTCCAAAATCTGACTTTTTAATAAACTAAACGTCCAATATAGCTCAATTTAACTCTACATATATTATTATAATTAAAGGTTAAAATCTACCTAGTTCTTATAGGTACTAAAAACTCATCCTAGATAACTGTGCTTTTCAACAGTAGGATACTGGTTTTTAACCACTTACAGGTAACGTGTTACCATTACTTACTAGGTATTTGGTCAAATCAACGCTCAACCAAGTAGGTAAATCACCTCAGAAAGCTCAGCGTTAGTTAGTTGTCTTGTAGTTTCTACCGGTACCTATTCATACGTCTACAATATATTCTGATAAGGAAACTTTGTAAGCGTCTGAAGTGGACGTAAGTTATGATCAAATGTTTAAAAGTAACTTTCTTTCGGGATGGCAGCAATGATTTAGAGATTCGTATGTGAAACAGTTTACGTTTAGTTTCAATTTTCTATTACCTAAGTATAAGTAGGTAAAAATCTTATTGTTTGTTAAATAGTATCCGGCTGTATTAAAATGTAAAGTTATCTTATTAAATTAATATTGCATTACATACCGAAGGCTATGAACACTTAATGGAAACGTACTTTTGTGCGTTGAAGTATCTAAATACTAGGTAGGTACTTACAGTTAGTACCTAGACAATCTTAATAAAAAAATCAAGATCACTGGCATTTCTTAAAGAATTTATTCAGTAAAAAGTTTATGTATCTGTTATACGTTTCAAGACAGTGTAACGAGCTCCTATTTATTAAGCCTCGCTTAGGTGTGGCCGCAGTAGGAGCGCGAATAATTGCGAGTAAATAAAAAACATAGTCCTATTTTCATACTTTCATATGAATAACACGTTTAGAACTGACTCTGGAAAGGAATGGAAATATGAAATCACGATTAAAATCATCAAAGGAAAAGAAAATTGTTTATTGTGCTGTGTAGCTGAAATGAATCACATACTCGTACTTCTTAGATACACGTCGTTGATGTGTCAATGGTATATGGTATGGCCACTCTAGCATAATGTTGTTGTTATATACGAGAAGAAGACGGCTACCAAGAATTATGAAAACCAATCGTCTTCTTAGAAAGTTTGAGCGATTCAATAACGGCAATTTTGTAAATAAATTTTGTGAATAAACTCGTTGGTATATTACTGTTACGAGCTGGGTATGGGATAAATTAATTACTACCGATGAAACAACTTAATAACTTTAATAATCACAAAACACTTCAAACTCTATCACAAGTACACTACTGATCAATATTCGCTTAGATATCGTACTTACTAGTTCACTTCGATTCGCTTCGTTGCGTAGGTAGCCAAAATGAAACTGCCGCTCCCGCGGACATAAACATGTCCGCTATTTATATGGTGACCAACCCTTCTAGAAAGATCCACGACTTACTCAAATTATTCTAGACAATTACATAGTCGGTCATTGTCCTTTCACAACTTGTACAAAATAAAGAAGTAGGAACTTTATGCCCTCGGCGTACGGTCGAAATTACAATGACAATTCCTATACCTACATCATTCGAGACTCGTCCTACGTACCTACCTAGTACTATCTACCTACCTACTTGTAATTGTAGGTACGAGTACGACGTAACATTACCAAACACGGTAATGATCAACAACATTTTGCAGACGTTTGCATTCTGTATCAAAGCATGCCAATGTGATCTCATTTATTATGTAGGTACCTATATTTATGTCTTATGACAGAGAACTCACCCTTGGGAAATGTATTCGGTCTAGTGCACTTTTTGAGGTACTTACCTAATAAGGAACAACCCCCTGTGGTTAAGTTCCTCAATACTCCATTGAAAAGAGAGGAGCCTCTGAACACACGGGTGTTGTATGTGGTTGGCTACTGAGGAATTTTAGTTCTTCATTCGCGCCATAGATGGCGCTAGCGATCTTTTTGTTTATGTGGCTACACACCGTTTCTGCCTAGTCTTGGCACTGTCTCGCCAATGCGTTACATTTGCAAAAGGATGGTCCCGTTTTCAGTGGGACCCCGCTTCAATCGCGAGGTCCGATTTGCCCGGGACTCGAGTCCCGGGGGACGGTTATTGAAAAAGTTAGCGGCGCGGCCGAGGCCTGGCCGTGAATTAATGCCGCGCAAATACGGGAAGTCATACTTTACCTTATCGAGGACTGGGCCAAAGAAATGTATCTCGGGGGTTTCTTAACAAATCCATGTTTTCCGTACTTACTGATTTAGTATGAGACGGTGAATTAATTAAAATTTGGTGGCTAAAGATTTATGTTACAAACTGATTTCTTTGCGAAATAATAGAGATTTTAGAACATAAATTAGGCACAGGCGTAGGTACCTATAAGCTAGCTATGAGTAGTATGAGTGCACAGCTGGGTTGTTCTTCTTTTTTAGTGACAATGGTCTGTCACTAGCCTCATTTTGTGTCATATTAGAGCAGTCTTTCCCAACGTGGGCGATAACGCCCCCTTGTGGGCGCTGCAGGCCTAAAGGGGGGTGGTAAGAGACCCAGAAAAAAAAGGGGGCATTGTGTAGGGCTTTGGGGTCGATTTATAATTTCATCTACCTAGCTAGGAAGGAGCTGAGCTCTCGACTCTCGACTACATCTTATGAACATCAACTAATATTAATTAAGATATAGTTCAAACTCGGTTCGATATAAAAGACCGCGGGCAATCATGTTTTAACAAGTTTTTGTTAAATAATCCGAATTGTACATTCCTATACCAATCTGCTGGTTCTATATCAATAATCAGTTATAACTTAGCGGTTTTTAAGTATGTTTAAAAAGGGGGGCGTTAAAAAATAATTTATTCTAAAACCGGCCAAGTGCGAGTCGGACTCGCGCACGAAGGGTTCCGTACCAATTATTATAAAAAACCGGCCAAGTGCGAGTCGGACTCGCGCACGAAGGGTTCCGTACCAATTATTATAAAAAAATCACGTTTGTTGTATGGGAGCCCCCCTTAAATATTAATTTTATTCTGTTTTTAGTATTTGTTGTTATAGGGGCAACAGAAATACATCATCTGTGAAAATTTCAACTGTCTAGCTGTCACGGTTCATGAGATACAGCCTGGTGACAGACAGACGGACAGACGGACAGACAGCGAAGTCTTCGTAATAGGGTTCCGTTTTTACCCTTTGGGTACGGAACCCTAAAAAGGGCAAAAAAATCACGTTTGTTGTGTGGGAGCCCCCCTTAAATATTAATTTTATTCTGTTTTTAGTATTTGTTGTTATAACGGCAACAGAAATACATCATCTGTGAAAATTTCAACTGTCTAGCTGTCACGGTTCATGAGATACAGCCTGGTGACAGACAGACGGACAGACGGACAGACGGACAGACAGCGAAGTCTTCGTAATAGGGTTCCGTTTTTACCCTTTGGGTACGGAACCCTAAAAAGGGCAAAAAAATCACGTTTGTTGTATGGGAGCCCCCCTTAAATATTAATTTTATTCTGTTTTTAGTATTTGTTGTTATAGCGGCAACAGAAATACATCATCTGTGAAAATTTCAACTGTCTAGCTGTCACGGTTCATGAGATACAGCCTGGTAACAGACAGACGGACAGACGGACAGATGGACAGACGGACAGACAGCGACGTCTTAGTAATAGGGTTCCGTTTTTACCCTTTGGGTACGGAACCCTAAAAACCGGCCAAGTGCGAGTCGGACTCGCGCACGAAGGGTTCCGTACCAATTATTATAAAAAAATCACGTTTGTTGTATGGGAGCCCCTCTTAAATATTAATTTTATTCTGTTTTTAGTATTTGTTGTTATAGCGGCAACAGAAATACATCATCTGTGAAAATTTCAACTGTCTAGCTGTCACGGTTCATGAGATACAGCCTGGTGACAGACAGACGGACAGACGGACAGACAGCGAAGTCTTAGTAATAGGGTTCCGTTTTTACCGTTTGGGTACGGAACCCTAAAAAAAGGTTGGGAACCCCTGTTTTAGAGTATGGATTATTATGTATTCATTGTTTGAATCTACATCCTCATCGCTTTATACCTTTTAATACTAAATAATCTTTATTTTTCTGTAGTTAATAATTGTTTGCATGTGTTGATTTTTCATTAATACCGTGACAGAGTAGTAATTCATAATGATGTCCTACCTAGAAAGGTCAAAGTGTTTTCTCGAAAATCGCCACAAAACAAACAACGTAAAGGACATGAAAACAAAGATTAAATGATTCAAATGAAAATTAAATGCATTTACAAAAAATATCTAACACTGAAATCAAAATATTGTAACTTGAAAAACTCGAACTGAAAAACACCAATTCATTGTCACGAAAAAAGAAGAACGACCCACCTACATTTTTTCCAGGGGGCGAGTCTAGCGCCTCCAACCGGGTACAAATACAGATTCCGGCTGATGGACGCCACCATAACACCACCATAATACTTTTTCATCCCATCTATTCGAAAAGGACGACTTGGTGCGCCTTTAAGTGCACCCAAAGGTCGTGTTTTCTATAAGAAACTTTTAGCGGGCAGTAATGAGTTTTTAATCCTCTTTATAGATGTTCCAAATTCAAAAAGTGCGCCGCAAAGATAATTGCGGCGCACTTTTTGAATTTGGAACATCTTAGTGTTCAGCGCCGAAAGAAATCGAACGCAAATATTGTTTGAATAAAGACTGGCTGGTACGACGGCCCAGTCGCGCCGCCGGCGGCCGCCGCGCTTACTGAATAAAAAAAAGAAATCAAATTAAAAGCGCGCGAACTACAGACCGCGTTTTCGTCAATTTTCATGAATTGTTAGAAATTCATGGTTTTGTTTTCAAAAATGAGTTCTTTAAGTGACAGTGAATAAAAAACACAATAAAGTGAAAAATAACTTTAGATCTTCAGAAGTCGGTGACCTTTGTTTGATTCATTTAGTTTTTTTTTGTCACCGACTTCTGAAGCTAAAGTTATTTTTAACATTTTTGTGTTTTGTGAAGTCTGTTTTATTTTTTGCAAAAAAGTTTTTTTATTTTTCCATTTTTAGTTGTAATATTCTATCCAAATATTAGATACTTATGCATTTATTTTACATGTTGAAATTAGACCACATGACTGAAGTAAAAATGTTCATAAAATGAAAACTACTGGGCCAAACTATGTTACATTTTTATAGGACCAAATGGCAACTATTCCGCATCAAACTAAAGAATAATCACGTCAATCGGCTCATAAATATCAGCGTAATCGGTGTAAATACATAAAAAAAACAGTCGAATTACCTCCTCCTTTTTGAAGTCGGTTAAAATTATGAGGCGCCTTTTATTTTCTCATAGTGGGTGATGAAAAGTAGAGTGTATCACTCGGGCGCAAAATATATTTTTGGCTCGGGCGACGTACTTTGAATCCCTCGCTACGTTCAGGATACTATTAAAGAATCCCTCGCTACGCTCGGGATTCTACTCTAGAATCCCTCACTTTGCTCTGGATTCAAAAAAGCGCCCTCGCCGTAAAAATATTATTTTGCTCCCTTATGATACAATTTACTATTACTCGACCTGGGAATCAAACCTAAAACTCAGTGGTAGTGCTTGCGGGCTTAAGACTAATGAGGCATTCAGAATACTTCCACCTCACTAGAAATATCGGTGTAACCGAATACCACCTCTGTCTACCCTTCGAAGACATACAAGCGAGATGTTTGGTTACTTCAAAATGATAAATATACTGTATCTTTCTTCCACCTTTTCCATTAGCAAGAAAATTAAGCCATCACGAATATTAAGCGGGATTGAGGGATGACTCGCCGAATTTCGATAACGTTCCCTCAAGTGATGGATCAGGTGGGATGTGGGCTAATACTGATTGTGTAAACTTTGCTTATAATAAAGTTGATTTTCACCTTGCGAAGAGACAGTCGATGAGCAGTCACGTTTGCCTTACGATATTTTTTTATTGAGTCTTAAATTCAGAATAGACATCAGAGGGGCCCAATTCTGTAAAATTACCAACTTGTCAATAGTGTGTCGGTAGTGTGTAAGTAGTGTCTCAATAGGCTAATCATTGACATTTGGTATTCTACAAATTATCTATGGTCATTGACTTACCACTGTAGTGCCATTGAAACACCATAGTAAGACTAAGTATTGTTATAATTAGTATTCTGCTCCACTTTAATGTGTATATTCATCATGATGGCCAAAGTTACAGTAGTATGTTGGATTTGAAAGTTGTGTCTATCGTGTTTGAAAAGTGTTTTGGCCATCGAACCGCCATTGTGAAGCCATCATCGAACAACGAAAACACTGAAAAATATTGTACCGCCACACTATCGACACACTACTGAGACACCACTGAAACGCCATTGAAGTTTTTGCAGAATACCAAATTTGCAGCAGTGGCAACATAATGTCTGTAGTGTGTCGATAGAGTTGTCAATGGCGTGTTGCTTAATACAAAGTTACAGAATTGGGCCCCAGGTAGTCAGCTTGCATTACAATCTTATAACAAACTAATAAAAAACTGACACTGCGAAATATAACAGGAGGGTCAAGAGAAAAAGTCGAAAAAAAATGAACTCCTGTATTTGATTGACACAAGCTTCCGAAAACCTTATCACAATAAAGTAATGTAAGTAATTATATCAATCATGTTGAAAGTCGCTGTAGAAAATGATTTAAGCGATTGCTATTCGTCTTGGCTGAGGTTTCGAAACCGTGTGGTTTCGAAACCTCAGCCAAGACGAATCAAAATGGATTCCTTCACCTGTTTCAACATTTTAAAGTTTTCACAAATGCATCTCACAACACTTAGAAATTAAATATTCAAAAGCAGTCTGTTGTTGTGTCTTTTTAAACTGCACCGACTTGTTTAACTTCGTGAGCTTACCGTCCAAGCTTTTAATGGACCCGTTCTACTTCTGCTCTTCCAGTTATTATAAAACTTTAAACACGGAAGTCATTCCGCCGCGCTCTCCACGTGCCGACCAAGTTTAAATATTTAACTTCAGTTGTTTCTCCACGTGGCTGGCTTCTTTTTAAATTAAAATTGCTGTTTATTTGCTAAAAATATGAGTAATGGTTTTAATCGAACAGAAAATTTAAAATTGCGTTAAAATAAGTAATGGTTTCAATCGAACAGAAAATTTAAAACAGAGCTTCTTGATTCATAAAGAAAAACCACAGACTTACAAATTACATTGTAATGAGAAAACTACTTACCTAATTAAATTACGTCAGGATTAAGCACCACTTTATAAAATTGGCACACTTTATAAGTATCGGCTTGTCGACGTGTACGAGCAGGCTCGAAAATTTCATGCTGACATTCGCGATCATATTATGTACTTACGTTTACATATTATGGCATGTGCATTACTGTAGCAAATTAAGTTGCTTGGTGAATACACATGACTGGGTTTTCTTCTACATTACATAAGAATTCCCGGCACATATTGCACCTCAGCGGTAGGACTCCACATATTTTTGGTCCTTCGACTATATTGAGACTATAGTGAAGTGTGCGAGAAGGTTTCTTCATCAATAGCGAATCGGCTCGGCTGGCCTCCCACAAGCGGGTCTCACCAGTCTAGTTGAGAAGTTGTGTTTCATCTCAGAAGTAACAGAACCAGTGGACACACAGGTCCACAACGTACTCTTCTATCAGTGACAGTGATTACAACAGACAACTAATTTCTTCAACACATCTACTGGAATACAATCGAAGCTACTACTCATACAACGTCAACAAATCAATGCTGAAACTGTACAGAAGAATTCTACAAACAACAAGAAAGATTCTGCAATTCAGAAAACTGGCGGAGTTCAGAAGAAAACGGCTAGTGAATCTTGAAGAATTGTGGGATGAATTCGACAACAATCACAAAAAACTAACTTTGTGATGACAAACACGAGTACTTTCAGTCTGGTGCTTGCCTCTCTGTGAAATAGCTCTACGCAGTTACATGTGCTCTGCTGATGGACATGACACATACCGAAACCATAGCTAAAAAACCGGCCAAGAGCGTGTCGGGTCACGCTCAGTGTAGGGTTCCGTAGTTTCCCGTCCGTCACAATAAGTGTTCTCCCACTTATGAGTTTAAAGGTGGGTGTCCATTATGTAAAAATGCTTGCATATACGAATATACTACAAACTTAGTCCAGAAATTATTTTGTACAACTTTTTGTCTTTTTTGTACAAAAACTGTTGTTTCCATCAAGTTCAAAATAATTTTCCTAGAAAGTCCTTATAAAGTTCTACTTTTCAGATTTTTTTCATATTTTCTAAACTTATGGTTCAAAAGTTAGAGGGGGGACACATTGTTTTTTACTTTTGGAGCGATTATTTCCGAAATTATTGACATTATCAAAAAATGATTTTAGAAAACCCCTATTCATTTTTAAATACCTTTCCAACAATATATCACACGTTAGGATTGAAATTAAAAAAAAAATCACTTCCCACTTTACATATAGGGGGGCTACCCTAATAAAACATTTTTTTCCAATTCGGCGTGATTGATATACATATTGGTACCAAATTTCATCCTTCTAGTGCTAACGGTCACAGAGATTAAGCGAGGACGGACGGACGGACAGACATGGCGAAACTAAAAGGGTTCCTAGTTGACTACGGAACCCTAACAAGGTAAAGTAAAAGTCAAGTAAGTAAGTAAGTAGTAGTAAGTCAAGGGGTAGTAAAGGTCAAGGTGACAAACAGCACAATGTCAACACGGAAGAGAAAGTTATTTGTCCAAAACTGATGAGCTGATTAATCAGTAACAAACAAACTTTCGAGCCTTTTCGAGGGTTGTACAAGGTATTGCCATTAACACCATCTCAGAAAAATGTGAAGACAAACTGTAGATGATACAGGCGCACTAAACTATTGACGATCTACATTGGCAAATAGATAATCTACTAATTGGCACGGCAGTGGATTATGAACAGGAGTACGCGGAGCATGAAAATATTTACGAAGCCATCAAGAAATAACTCACTAAACCCAAAACTCAGTCAAACATCTCACCAACAGCAAACTATGTCGAAATTGGAGATTCCGGCATTTAATGGCAACTATGCTCAATGGCCAACTTTCATGGACCTCTACTCTGAAGCCATCCATAACAAGCCCATGCTGAGCAAAACTCCAAAAAATGCATCACGTCAAACTGAAAGGAGAGGCAGAGCGTCTAGTGCAGCATCTCAACGTCTCAGCTGAAAACTACGACACATGCTGGGATATACTCACCCGAAGGTACAACAACATACAGCTGCTGTTTACAAAGCAAATCCAAATATTCTATTTCTTAAGCCAACGGACTGTGCTAGGGCTTGTAATTCGAATATTCGAATATTCGAATAATGCGAATATTCGTTCATTTTCACTATTCGAATATTGAATGATGTTAAATTCGAATATTCGAATAATTTGTAGTTATGGAAAGCAGATCGCCTTACTGGTACCGGCATTATACGATAGAGGTGGATCGAGACAAATACATAAGTGTATGAGTTTCTGATGTCAATACCGCCCTCGAGCGTTGAATGTGAGAGGGTATTTTCATCCTCAAAATATATTATTAACCACCTGAGATGCGCCTCACAGCACGACTCTATAGACGCCCTAAGTTTTCTTAGATCGCATTATTAAAGTTTATGTTTTTATGATCTTTCAATTACTTTCATTATAAAACTTATTATTGCTTTTGAGTAGGTGATTTCAATGTGATTATGTGACTAATAGGGTATATGCATGATTTTTTTCATCACTCTAAACAAAGCGTATTAATATCAGAAATAGCAACGTGAAATTATTTTTTTAATATCTACAAAAATACTAAGTTATAAGCATTTGAAACTGCTGATTAGACAGAGAGATCCAATACAGCGAATGACGTCATTCGCTGCATCGACATAGAAAATCCGCACTAAATTCGGTTTATCTAGAAAGACATAGAAACAAAAGTTTAAATGGTTATAACTTTTGTGTTGTTTGGCGGATTTGTCTTGTTTTCGCTTTTTGTCATTATTTTTATAGTATTTTCAACAATCTGCATCGAAATAAAAAAATAAAATATATTATGCATATTCCCTATTGTAGGAGTAATTAGATTAAAATCTTACGCAAAGCCGATTTGATCTCTAGAATTGTGTGCCTAAGAACCTAAAACTTAAGTTTTGTTATGTTTACTGATTTACTCACGCAGTGGAAATTTTAAATTTTTATTAAAAATATTTTTGTTTTGTTTAGTTAATTTTTTTTTTGTTTTTTTTTCTTTATAATGACAATATAAGTTGCTCTAAGGTGACTCAGTTTTATATAATAAAAATACTCAACTGTAACTTGTTTATTATTTTTTTAAGCATGTTCTTTCAAGGTTTTATTTGGTTTCAAAGGAAAAAGCTAGTATTCGAATAATATTCGAATAATTCGAATACTGCCTGTAAAAACATCGAATATTCGAATATCTAAAAACTTCGAATATTTACAAGCCCTCTGTGCACAAACATTCTGCTCAAGAACTGAAAAACCTTCACGATACGACCTTGGAAACGATTACCGGCAAACGCAATCTCGGAGTCGATACCACTACGTGGGATCTGTTTTTGGTGCACATATTCACAGAAAAAATGGATGCAGAAACCTACAGTTCACACATGGAGTGCCGAAAAGCTCCACGAAATCTGCCTTCATTCGACGACTTTTGGGCATTTTTGAGAGATACACTGCTCTGAGGAGCTCGTGGCTAAATAATAACAGCCGCTCGGGTCGATCGTTAGGTTAAGCCGTGCTTGCCTAGGTTGGTCTGTGGATGGGTGACCGCCCATTACATACCGAGTTTTCTCCGTGCCTCGGAAAGCACGTTAAGCCGTTGGTCCCGGCTGTCATTTGTAGATCTTTGACAGTCGTTAGGTAGTCAGAGGCCCAAAAAGTCTGACAACCAGTCTTACCAAGGGGTATCGTATTACCCGGTACTAACTGGGTTGTGGAGGTCAGATAGGCAGTCGCTCCATGTAAAATACAGGTATTCAGCTGCATCCGGTAAAACTGGAAGCCGACCCCAACAAAGTTGGGAAAAGGCTAGGCAGATGATGACACTGCTCTCGAGCCAGTAACAGAAAATATAACAAGACTGGTTCCACGAAGCATGACGCCAAGAAATTTTCTATCAAACACCTTCCTAAGAAGTTCAACAACAGGGCAAGCTTATTATCACGCTCGATCTGAATGAAAATGTCCAATAAGCAAGTCGGTCCACATATTGGTTTCTTGTAAAACATTCCAAAATGTGGCACGGGCACCAGAAGATAAAACAAATACAACTGTACAACAAAAGTCTGTGAGAATTGTATGTTGGTGTTGTTGAATTGTGTGTTTGTTTTTTTGTTGTTCTATAACAACAAACAATGTAATTCCACGTGAACATGTAAGGTGTGCAAGGTTACTTGATGCTACACAACAAAGGGCTCAACCTACAATCGCTGGCTAATAACATGACACCCAAAACCCATCCGACAGTAGCGCAAAATAAATCACATCACGTTGCTTGGAATGTGAACGAAGTTCAACTTGCCACAGTTGAAAATGGAATGCCTACAAAACTTAGGGCTCTACTTGACCAAGGTTCCCAAATCAACTTGATTACGGAAACAGTTGCTCAGCGGTTGGGATTTCACAGGCGTAAACAAGATGCAATCGTCTCAGTAAATTAAAGTACCCCCGAACAATGTAGCGTTCTGCCAGTGAAATAATTTTTAGAATAGGGAATATGCAAGAAATACAAAACTCTTTTTATTTATTAGAAATGCCTTGTATTGGCCTCTAAATACATTGTGGTACACTTGTCTAAGTTTCTAAAACATCACTTATTTTACAATTTATTGTTTTATGTAGCATGTTTTTAGTGAAACGGAACGCACTCTCAAAATGTGTCGTCCTCGATAACGCCGGTATTGACGTCAAAGTCTATGTGTCAAAAAACACTTTCATTTGAAAAGTAGGTAGTTTCACTAAGATTTTATTAAAATATCGTTATCGCAAAAGGCCAGAAAAATAGAATGTAAACAAGGCAGATTGAGGTAAATAACGTCACATCATGGCCGCGACAGTCACGGACGTTTGAACTGTCATAGAAAATTGCAGGAGTTTAATATTATTTTTAAGCGACAAGCAGTAGTTGAACTTAACTTTTAATACTTTTCTTGGGTTGATACTACTGTATTTTATTGATTTAAATTAAGAAAAAATTACGTGCATATTCCCTATTGGATCATTAGTTCCGGAGATTATTACCCCCTGTCCGTTGAGGTTTATTAACTCAATTCCATAACCTGTTATTTTATAGCATCGGGAAACCATGCGTCTAATAATGATCAGAAATGTCAATCTAGTTACAGTTAACAACATTATTTTCCTAACTCTGAAAGCCACAAGAGCGTAAAAGGAAAATATAAATGATTCCAGTGTATTATAGTGCAATATTTCATTTGCAACGTTTGTCAGCGGTCGGGTGGTTGGGTTCATCTCGTTAACCTAAACTTACGTACTTCTATTACGTATGGCAATGGCAATAGGAATAGGTGTGGGTAATAAAAGACCAACGAAGATTATTGTAGGTATACTTATTATATATCTATTAACAAAGTTCTTCAAGGGCAAGTGTAACTACCAGTCTCCAAATACGATAAAATAACTGGAGTTAAATAATTGGGTATATCCTTACCATAAATAAAATCTAGATGACCAAAAGTTTGATCAGAAAGTACGCACAGAGAGGATTTTTGTAATTTAGATTGAAGGGTTTTTATGTCTGTGACATTAGCAACATAGTCGTTGTTGCTTCCTAGGAACACCCACGGCATCGTTATACCAGACAAGTCATATTCCGGAGGGCTGAACCTTCTATAAGTTATTAAGTTTTTGAAAATTCCAAAATCGTATTCAGTAAAACCGTTGTTCTGCATTTGCCCCCATCTGATAAAGTTTTTAAGAGAAGTTCCAGATGGAGTATGACCAACTACTACAGGCAAAACATCATTGGTAATCTGGAACTCATTGTAACCTAAAGCTGCGAATACAAGTACAGAGCAAAAAGGATATGCTAGGTCAGTGGTTCCGCACAGAAATTCTCCAGAATTTTGTAGTAGTCCGTCTCGTTTTAATACTTCCATTTTGAGGAAATCGCCGGTCAGTTGTAATCCTGGGGCAATAAGACTTTGGATCTTTATCACGATAAATTTAGCGTTTTTCAACCATGCCGTCGGTGATAAGCCGAAGCCAACCCTTATCTTAGCGTTGTATTCGGGTTTCTTTGCGCAAAGAATTAATAACATGCTGACTCCTTGTGAGTGAGCGACGTACGATAACTGAGTTTCACCTGTCTTAAGTAAGACAAAATCTATGGCTGCTGGTAAATCATACAAGGCCATTTCATCAACAGAAAAGTCCCAGAATTCTGAATCTTTGTCAGGATTATACTTTGTATGGTTTCTGCCGTAAAAGTTTCCTCTAGCATTGGGAACCCAGACGTCATAGCAGTTGTCAGAGTAGACGTAGCAGTGAGCCTTGCCAGGTCCTGGTATAAGGCAGTCATCACCACTGAGGTAGAGACCGTGCATGAACATTATGACACCTTTAGAGACCTTACAGCTTTCTTTGACAGGTAGTCGGAAAAGCCCCAAGATGTATCCGTCTTCTGTGGTCACAGAATACTGTTCAGCTAAGTAACCATCGTATTCCGCAAGTTCTGTAAATGTTAGATCCTGTCTTGGTGATAGGCCGAATGGAGAGTCGTCATCATCAGCACATATTACTGTGTGTATTGAGCAGAGCAGGATCAATGCGTATATAAAATTCATGTCTGACGTTGCGTTCCTGAAAAATAAAATCGAATAAAACTACACTACACACACTAATATTCGTTATAGTTTCCATAGAACCATTTAATACTGTGAGGACAGTATCGTATAAGTATTGGTTATTTTATTGATTAATTCTGAAGAACCAAGTTATTATACAAATGCTGAATTATACCTGTATTTATAAAATGCAGATAGGTATTTGATAACAGTCGTGCAAGTTGTAAACTAATTATAAGCTTAAGGTGTGTATATGATGTGGTGAAGGTCAAGTAAATAACCTGCATTCGTGTCGTTGCACCAACGTGACTGATAAGCAGATAACTGATTGTTTAATCTACGATCACACAGTGAAACTTCTTATTTTTGGTAGGTGGAAAGGAAATCTTGGTAAGGCAGTTTGGCCAATAAAATACCTGTCAAGAAGGTGGAAGACAATGCTTGTATATTTCTTTGCTGACTCAAAGCGATAGGAAGAACTCTGTGGGGTTTTAGTCTATACGGCTAATCCTTTATCTGTCCTGGGTGCATCCAGATTTTCCCACGCAAACATAAATATTGATTAAGTACAAAAAAAAGGAACAAAACAAATTGACACAAATTGACTACAAATTGATTGAGCACGCACTTATGTTTTGTTTATTTTGAAAGGAAACTACCTTTCTTTCTGCATAATCACTACGGGTACATAACCTATAAGTGCGCACTGTTGGGACAGACCTTCACATGCTGTGGAAGGATATCACCGTAATCCACCATGCGGACCCATGTGGGTTGGTGTATTACGGCGAATTTTAGGTTCTGAGACATGCCGGTTTTCTCACGATTTTTTCCTTCTATCGTTTTGAGAGCAGCATTACTTTTACTAAGTTAATTGAAACAGGTAGGTACTAACCTTTTTCCGTTACATGGGGACCGAGTAGACTCCTCAATTGATGAACTTGTGCTACAAGTGTTGCAACATTTCCGCCTTATATAACACCCGAAATATTACTTAATTCTTCATTGTGTTTATAAGATAGCGAGTTTATGAAGAAAAGACTCCTACACACGAGTTAAATTCCGCTTTCTTTTGTGTTGGTTATGTGTGACTGAATTATAATTACCATTCTTCTTCTCAATGCGATGAATTAGATTTTATCCGACCAGTACGTAGCGACCTGAAACAGCTTTACCGTTTGCTTCTTTCAAGTCCGAGGGTGCAGTTATTTGTACACGATGGGCAGGAGAGAACGTGTGGTATCTCATGTGCACCTCTCTTAGACGTAACTCGGGGCGTTTTACACTTCAATCCCCCCGGGACGAGTCCCGCAGGTCAAGCGCGCTGGCACTGTTTAATAATATAGTGTGGAGCCAAGCAAGATAATGATGCATATTTTTGTCGTTTGTAGATTGCTTATCTAAATAAGTAAAAGCAATGAATATACCTACCTATGTTGTATATACAGACTGTTTCAATATCGACTTGAATAAATAAATGACAGATAAAAATAAATACCCACCTGATGATATTTTTTTAGGTTGTGTCTGGAACATTTTTTATTTATACAGTTCGTAAGCGTTTAACAAACAGTAGCAAAATAAAAGAAAGTTAACTATACAGTTAATTTAAAACTCTATCACGTTGTTTTGTGACATGTGACATTTACCAAACACGTGCGGAACCACGTGGGGGTTTCGAGTACTACACTCGCGGCCGGTGTGCGCTGTGGGTGCATGACGATGACCAGATGTATGCACGTGGACGAGGCGAAAGGAGTATGTGAGGATCGTTGCAGGTGGCGTTCTGTGGTTTCTTATCCCTATGGGAAAAGGGAGCGCGCTCCACATTCACGCGAGATCCTCGCTGAGAATCTCGGCAAGAAACTCAGTGAGAATCTCGGCGAGAACTTCTTTGGGTACACACTCGTAAGGTTCTCAATACAGTTCTCACGCTCGGTAACCATGGACGCAGAATTAACTATATTTTTTTAAAGGAGACAGTTTTTTTAGGCCCTCTTAGATGTTGCGTATATTCATATTACTTACACCAAAAAAAGTAACCATTTTATTATAGTAATAAACGAAAGATTACATAGAAACGAAACCGGAATCATAAAATCATAATAAATAAGTTGTATTATGATATTTTTTTGCGAGTCAAATCATTCCTGTTGTGGTCAATGCCATTTCACAGAAAATACTTACGTAAATAGGGGCGTTTTTTCCGTTTAAAAAAAAAGTATGGTATCCATCAGTAATAATAATATGCTTTAATTAAAATAGAATATAATATAAACAGAAATAATATTAAACTGTGAGCTTTTTAATGCTATTTTAGAGGTTTCCGCTAAAATCTTTTAGATGGACCTACCATCTAATCTATAATGACCTATAGAAAATCATCATGGCACGGAACGTTGTAAATCCGTCTTTTTGGTGGTTGACAAACAACTTCATTTGACATTTACAATCTTTCCGTTTATTTTGATTGTTGTGAGTGTTTCTGCCATTTTTTCGCATATAATAAAAACTATTATGAAAATGGCATCTGCTGGTCGTTGTGTCAATTGTGCAGTAAGATTACAACGCAATGTGCGAATACAATTACTTTCAGAGACTAGTCAGACGTGTTATTATTATTGTTTATTGTTCGATTCACGTTTTCATTTTCGAATTTCTCATCATTCCGGTTAGACATGGCTTAGCTAATATTACCACTGTAATCTAGAGATTATAAAAAAGAAATCTATATACGTTTCATTAATATCTGCTACAATTTATGTGGGTGGCCTATTCTCCAAACAAAAAAAATTGTCTCAATTGTATTCCACAAAAATCGGTTCCGCTTGAAAATATTCTAGAAATGTCAATTCTAGTTCGTTTGTCCAAATCCGGCTCATATTGATGCTCATACATGTTATGAATAGGTCACATCACTATTGATGTCACATCACTGGTGTATAAGCGAGCGGCCATGACGGTGATCTAACTATATGTAATACCATTATAATAAAACCAAGTCTAATTAATTCTTGTATTCATTTACATATTACACCGACTAAAACATGGTGTCAGAAATTGGGTTCGTAATCTACTTATTAAATTCATTGTGAGAAAAGTGCTCGTGTGAAAAGTCATGACTGAAAAACAAAAGCCTACGAAACTTTCTGGAATGTCCAGTCCACAGCCCATGGTGATGAATGGCAACTTGGCTCAACAATGGAAAAAATGGGTACAGTCATTTAAATTTTATTTACGTGCGTCTGGCTTGGATGAAGAGAGCGATGGCAGAAAAGTAGCTTTATTTCTACATGTCATTGGTGAAAAAGGCGTCGATGTATTCAATACATTTGGAAAAGACGAGGATACCATTACATACGACAAGCTAATAGAGTTGTTTCAAAGTCATTTTTCCCCAAAAGCTAACCTCACTTATGAAAGTCATAATTTTTTCACGTACAAACAAGTTGAAAATGAAACCTTAGACGATTTTGCTTGCGCATTAAAATTAAGGTCACAAAACTGTGAGCTGGGACAGCTGCAAGAACGCTTAATCAAAATAATGTTTATATGTAACATGCATCAAAAATACAACTTTATCAGAGAAAAATTATTGCTTGAAGATAAGCTGGATCTGGATAAGGCTTTAGAGATGGCAAAGGCCATGCTTGCTTCCAGACATCAAACGGATGAATTGACAGCAGAACAAGGTTCAGTCTTATACAATACGAGTCAGCCACGCTCAAGGTCAAAGTCTAACTCAAGTAATGTCAGTCAATATGGTCAGCAGTCAAGACAGGAAGTTTGTACAAGGTGTGGTCAGGTGCATCGTTACAAGTGTCCAGCATTAGGTGTAAAGTGCAAGAAATGTGAAAGAGTCGGTCATTTTGCAGTTTGTTGTCGGTCAAAGTCAATAAGATATGTACAGTCAGATAGTAATATGCAGCAGGTACAGTCGGAACAAGATGAATTGTTTATAGGTCATATTCAGTCATCCAAGTCTTTGTCAAGTGAATGGACAATTAATTTATGCATAAATAATTCACAAGTAAATTGTATTATTGATACGGGCAGTGATGTCAATATTATGTCAAAAAGTGTTTATGATTCACTTAATATAAAAAATGTACTGTCTAAAACTGATATAAAAATTAAGTCATACACTGGTAATAGTCTAGAGGTACTAGGTCAACAAAACATAGAGTGTAAATTTCAATTTAATGACCTGTATATGACAAAACAAATTAATTTTATAATTGCGAATGTGAATTCTCCAACTGTTTTAGGTAAACTTACTTGCACAGAAATTGGACTAATAAAAAGAGTTTTCTGTGTAGACGCTACAAGTATGCAAACGTCAGAAAGTGATTATAGTCAATTATATTCTGAAATAAGTCAAAATGAGTCAAATTCAAGTCAAATAATATGTCCTAAAGTCACAAAAAGTCAATCACAGTCATTTCTATTACAGTCAAGTCAGTCACAAAATATAAACATAAATAAACTTGTTGAATGTAATAATTCTGTTTTTACCGGTCTTGGTTGTCTTCCTGGTGAGTGTCACATAAGTACAAATCCTGAGGTCCAGCCAAAAGTTGATGCTCCAAGGAAGGTACCGTTTGCATTACATCATAGACTTCAGCAAGAACTTGAGAAGATGGAAAAAATGGATGTCATTACCAAGGTCACAGAGCCTACAGAATGGGTGAGTTCTTTAATCTTAATTGAAAAGAAAAATGGTCAATTAAGGGTATGTCTAGACCCCCGTAATTTAAATCAGGCAATTAGAAGAACTCATTATCCTATTCTATCAGTAGATGTGGTCCGCGCCAAGGTGGCTGGTGCAAGATTTTTCTCCACCTTGGATGCAAGTAGTGGATTTTGGATGTGTAAATTGAGTGAGAAAAGTTCTTACCTCACTACTTTTAATACAGCTTTTGGCCGATACCGCTTTAAACGTCTTCCATTTGGAGTCAGTTGTGCTCCTGAGTATTTTCACAGAGCTATGACTCAAATGTTTGCTGACATACCAGGAGTGGCAGTATACAGCGATGATATTTTAGTAAGTGGTCAAACAATACAAGAGCATAATGAGCGTCTTAATACAGTATTTCAAAGAGCAAAGGAATATAATGTCAAATTTAATAAAGAAAAATGTTCATTCACCAAGGAGAGTATTAAATATCTGGGTCATATTTTTTCAGCGGATGGAATCTCAGTTGATCCAGACAAAGTGAGAGCAATCAAAGAGATGCCTTCTCCTACCTGTCTAAAGGATTTACAAAGATTTTTAGGCATACTTAATTATTTAAGTCCTTTCATTAAACATATGGCAGGCGAGACAGAAATTCTACGTCAATTATTAAAAAAATCGACTGATTGGCAGTGGACTGCCAATCATGAAACAACATTTTGTCGTCTGAAGCAATTAATATGTCAAGTTCCAGTGTTGTCACATTTTAATGTTCATGGTCCTATTGTCGTACAAAGTGATGCTAGTAAGAGTGCTGTCGGAGCAGTGGTGTTACAAAATCAACATCCAGTATATTATGCTTCAAAAACTTTAACAGATACACAACAGAAAATGGCTCAGATAGAGAAAGAACTCTATTCAATAGTTTTTGCCTGCTTAAAGTTTCATCAATTTATTTATGGACAAACTGTAACTGTAGAGACAGACCATGCTCCTTTAATAACATTATTTAAAAAGTCTTTAGTCGAAGTTCCAACACGTCTCCAAAGAATGATGTTGAAAATACAACCTTATAGTCTAAATGTAGTTTACAAGAAAGGTAGTCACATGTACATTGCTGATACCTTGTCAAGAGCAGCCCTCTCTGAAACAAGTTCAGATGAATTAGATGATGATATCATTGTTCATGTAAATTTACTGATTAAGTCATTACCAGTCTCATCAGAACGTCTACAGTGGTTAATCAGAGGCACTAATGGAGATGAAAGTCTGCAGATTTTGAAAAAATACTGTAAAGAAGGATGGCCATCAAGTAAAACTCAAATTCACAAAGATCTGCATGAGTATTGGCAGTATAGATTAGATTTACATACAGAAAATGATTTAATTTTCAGAAGCAACAGTATGGTCATACCTAAAAAATTAAGACCAGAGATTTTGAAAATAATACACAGTGGTCATCTGGGAATTCAAAGGTTAAAAGCGTTTGCTAGAGGACATGTATTTTGGCCATTTATGTCAACTGATATAAAAAACATTGTTCAGTCGTGTCATATTTGTTTGTCACATAGAAGCTCAAATGCTCCAGAACCACTCCTTCCACATGATGTTACATTACTTCCCTGGGAAAAAGTTGGTGTTGATTTTATGGATTATAAATCTAAAAAATACGTAGTAGTACAAGATTATTACTCAAATTATATTGAATTAATGACAGTGGCAAGTACTAATGCCAAAACAGTAATTGTTTGTCTTAAAAGTATTTTTAGCAGACATGGTATTCCAGTTGAGTTATTCTCTGACAATGGGCCACCATTTAATTCGGCAGAGTTTAAGAATTTTATTTGGGAATGGGGAATGCATCATAATACGTCAAGTCCCTACATACCAAGGTCAAATGGGTTGGTAGAGTCGGCAGTAAAGATATGTAAACGTTTTCTTACGAAGTCAGAAGAGTCAGGGACAGATCCATATCTGGCTTTGCTTCAATTCAGAAATACACCTAGAGGAAATCTACCATCTCCAGCACAGTTATTAATGTCACGTTCACTTAGAACACAATTACCAACAGTCACCAAAAATTTATTACCAAGAACAGTCAAATTTCAAGAATATTTAAAAACGAAGGAAGAAAATAAAAATAAAATGAAGGATTATTATGACAGAAAGACTAAATCATTACCAGAATTACAAGAAGGAGATGAAGTTTATTTTAAGAGAATGCCAGATACTCCATGGATTACAGGCACGGTAAGGTCCAAATGTGATCAACCTAGGTCTTATACTGTTGAAGGGTCTGATGGATTTATAGGAAGGAGAAACAGACAGCATATTTTGAAGATTCCGGAGTCACCTCAAACAATATCTCAAGATAATTCTCATACAGTATCTCAAGATAATTCTCATACAGTATCTCAAGATAACTCTCATACAGTAACACCGTCTATTGAAGAGCGTGCAACTTCAGTGGAAATGCACACTAGGTGTGGAAGAGTCATAAGACCACCAAGACGGTTAAATTTATAAGAATTAGTTTAGTTAGTCTTAAATAATAATTGAATTTATTATTTTGTTTTTTTTTTTATGAGGAAGATTCTATGAATAGGTCACATCATTTATGTTTTTTGTTAATTTAACAATGACTGTGAAGGACTCATTGATTTATATGTTTATAGTTATAGAATTAGTTTTAGTTTAGATAGTCTTATAATAATTTAATAATTGTTATTATTATTATTATTTTTAAAAAAGGGAGATGTTATGAATAGGTCACATCACTATTGATGTCACATCACTGGTGTATAAGCGAGCGGCCATGACGGTGATCTAACTATATGTAATACCATTATAATAAAACCAAGTCTAATTAATTCTTGTATTCATTTACATATTACACCGACTAAAACAATACAATACCACGCACAACTCTTCTAATCGGCGAGTCACTCGGTACTGAGAAACATGCGACTCGAGTGTAGAGTCAACACAAGTTCTCGTCTGTTCTCAGGGTAAGTAATATATTATATAATTAAAAAATCTCTAATATTTACAAGACATAACAACTGAATCTATAATTTTGTTCATTAAAACGATCAGTTAATATAATAAACGATTGATATAATTTTAAAGTTACTAATTTTTATTAAAGATAATTACTTAACTTAAATCACGGATATTATCCCGTAAGTACTTTAAGTGTAGTGAAAAACCGTGAAAGTCTAAAACAGTGCATAATTACTTATATCTAGAGTTACTTCTTAATAATAATAATATTTACCTCTGGGGCGTTTTGGTGACGTTATAGGGTTAATACATGTTTTTTGAGTTTAATTTTAAATATTAGTAATACATGTTATCACATTTCTATAAATCTTTTAGTAAATCATTGAACATTTGTGCTCGATCCATTAATACCGTTTTTTTGCCGTAATTAAGTTGGAATTTGTTTTTACTTCTTTGTTATTGTTTTTTTTATGTATTTGTATGTTTGATTGTACGGAATTCGTGGTTAAGTTTGTTTGTATAATTTTTTTGTTGGTTATGGAAAGTGGTAGTGAAATAGTAATTTAATAATTTTGTTTTGTGTTCTATTTAGATAAGATTTAGCTGCTGAACCCCACACCTTGATTATGTATTCAAGGTTTGATTTTACTAGAGTATGTAAAATCATGTATTCAATTTAATTTCTGATCAATCACATTATTATTCTGCTAATATTATGATGGCGTTCATTAAGAATTTCCAAACGTATATGTAATGAAAGCCAAACTCAGGCCCCAAGTCTGCTATTTTTATAAAATTCGTCATTCCTACACGACGCCATTGTCATTTTGGTAAAAGTTCATAGTCTGCTAAGTTCATAATGATAGATCACTGGTCGGTCAATGGTCTCGTAATAGAATTGTGTTGGAATGATATTGTTGTATTGCCATTTTTAAAACCCGGTGGTAGAAATGATTTTCGAAAAACTACTATTAAAATTGAACATTTATTCATGCCAGATTTCATTTTATATATTTTTACATATTATTTATTAGTGTTTTAAGCCATCTGAATTAATAAGAAGTTCGTAAATAGGAAAAAACATTAAAATGTTCAACGCGGATTAATGTAAAACTTAATATTTTATCTGTATAAATGTCAAAGTCAAATGTGACATTATAGTTTACTCTCGTGTATCTGTTTTTGTTTCTAGCGGCCGGTGTTTTGTTATTGTATTTATTTTCATTTGAGTGTTCTAGTTAGATTTTAGTTTGTATATTTTAACCCCTAAGTGGAGGAGCTCGTGGCTAAGTAATAACAGCCGCTCGGGTCAATCTTTAGGTTAAGCCGTGCTTGCCTAAGTTGGTCTGTGGATGGGTGACCACCCTTACACACCGAGTTTCCTCCGTGCCTCGGAAAGCACGTTAAGCTGTTGGTCCCAGCTGTCATTTGTAGATCTTTGACAGTCGTTACAGGTAGGTAGTCAGTGGCCCATATAGTCTGACAACCAGTCTTACCAAGGGGTATCGTATTTCCCACTACTAGCTGGGTTGTGGAGGTCAGTTAAGCAGTCGCTCCTTGTAAAATACTGGTATTCAGCTGAATCCGGTTAGACTGGAAGCCGACCCCAACATAGTTGGGAAAAGGCTAGGCAGGCAGATGATGATTTTAACCCATAGGTAACATGCATTTACAATCTTGCCTGCAGTTGTTGAACTCTAAAGGCTGCTTTACGCCGGGGCAACGCTATGCGATATTGCAGCATACCACATGGCCGCATGCTACAATATTTTAAAATGTTGCACATTGTGGCAAGAATCGTGTGGCTTGGCAACACCTAGCGTCATGCTGCTAAAGTTACTTCATCAGCCATAATCTACGGTGTCTTGTCCCCTCAATCAATCAAGTTGGTAGACCAAAACACTCCAATAAAATATACAGCATGATACTTTGAAAAAGGCACGATGTTGCCTCGGCGTAAAATACGCTGCCGCATACCGCAATTGCTGCATTGTATCGTTATTTGTAGCACACCATAATACGACGCACGCCACAACACGTAGCATGCTGCAATGCCACACAGTGTTGCCCCCAATGATATTCTAAAGGTAGCTTTACGCCGGGGGCATCACTGTGCGGCATTGCAGCGAGCTACATATTGTGGCGTGCGTCATCTTTTGGTATGATGCAATTAACCACGGTGAGCGGCAATTGCGGTATGCCGCAGACTATATTACACCAAGGCAACATCGTGCCTAGATAATTTTCAAAGCATCCCAAATATAACCTATAAACTGTATGACGCACCAAGATTGTGGCATGGAATCCATAGTGTTTGGATAGAAGCTGTGACAGTCTGATACATGACGCAAGTTGTTGCAATGCCGCACAATGTGCAACATTTTAAATTTTTGAAGCATGCGCCTTTGTGGCATGCTGCAATGCCGCACAGTGTTGCCCCGGTGTAAAGTATAAACTAGCCATATTATACAGATATGTTATTACACCTACAAAACCACGGAAAAAAGTGTGCCGCGGGGCAGAGCCAGCTCACATACACGCAGTAACGCAGAATAAAGGCAAAACAGGCCAATTGGCACGTTTTTGACTCTTCACGATTGCGCGCTCACAACATATCTGTTTAATAGAATATCGTTGGTTGCCCCGGTGTAAAGCAGCCCTATGTAAAGCATGTGTGCTGCAAACAAACACCTGCAAAAAATCAATTTACTTTTTTACCTAGCTGCATTTGGCATTTGGCTGCATTGGGACGACCCGATTGGCGCAGTGGTAGTCAGGCTGCCTTACGTTCTTAGGGTTCCGGGTTCGAATCCCGGTCGGAGCAAATGTTTGTGTGATGAGCATGGACATTTGTTTCCGAGTCATGGATGTTTATATGTATATTAAGTATGTATTTACAAACAAAAAGTATCTATGTAGGTAGTATATTAACTATCTGGTGTCCACGATACAAGCCTCGTTGCTTAGTGTGGCACTAGATGGCGCTGTGTGTAATGTCGAGCAATATTTATTTATTTAGGTAAACGTAGATTAACTTATATTTAATTACTGTTCTTGACATAAACAAGAAATAGAGCATCTAAATTTATAGAGTAAGAAATTAATTCTATTTTCTATTTTTTATTCTAATAATCACTCATCATGAGTATTTAAAACAATTGCTTAGAATAATGCTCTTTATATAACGCTCTTCGTCAGTCCAACACGATCCTATTGTCATTTTGGTAAAAGTTCGTAGTCTGCTAAATTCATAGTGATCGATCATTGTCCGGACAATGGTCTCGTGTTGTAATGACTTTGTTGTATTGCCATTAATATAAGACCCGTTAGTAGAAATGATTTTCGAAAAACTACTATTACATTTGAACATTTATTCATGCCAGATTTCATTTATTTATTTATTTACATATTATTTATTAGTGTTTTAAGCCATCTGAATTGGTAAAAAGTTCGTAAATAGGAAAAAACATTAAAATTTTCAACGCGGATTAATGTAAATTTAATATTTTATCTGTTTATATGTCAAAGTCAAATGTGGCATTACTGTTTACTGACGTTTATTTGTTTTTGTATCTAGCGGCCGGTGTTTTGTTATTGTATTTATTTTCATTTGATTGTCTAGTTAGATTTTTGTTTGTATATTTTTACCCCTAAGACGACCCACTGACCGAGAAGCCTATATTTATTGATTTTATACAAAATGGTGATAATTGAGCAAATTTCGGCTCCACTTGAATAATTGGAAAACCACCAATGAAGGGCGAAGTTTATCGAAGGTAAAATCTTGCAATTATTTGTTTTGACCATTAACGCCCCACTTTATGGGCAAAGTATGTCGCCCGATGTTACAAAATATATATTTTTTTATAGAAACAGACCATGTACCCTCTCGATGTTGCTCAATCAAGGCTCGATCAGGCTGGATGCTATTGAAGCCAGGAACGAGGCGACTTTAAAACATGCTCGGGCAGGCCATCAACAACTCAGCTGCTGCATTGATGGACAGCTCCACCACAGAAAAAATGGTGAACCATAGAGGCCACTGTGTGCCAAAAAAGGTAATTACTAATTACTGTTGATTTATAGGTAAGTCATTCACCTTTAGGTAATGGTTTCACCCAAAATCGGAACTTCTACTCATTGTGTGTGCTACCAACATACCCACAATAAGTATTATGGAGCATTGAAAACAAAACAATAAAAATTATAATAATTAATATGACCCCTCCATCTAAGCTTATAAGCTTGTGTTAGGTTTAGGCTCAATCAGTAGTAGTACATTGGCCAGAATCTGACATCTTGATTGTAACTCTGATACTAAGCGCTAGGTTACACAACATGCTATAAAAGAAGTTGCAACTTTTGTATTAAACTTAATTTTGTTTTCACACAAACTCTGCAGAATTATAATGTCATGACAAAATGATTAAATGAAACAGTGTTTATAAAAAGAGTATTAATTTATTTTAACCTATAAGTATACCCGTAATTACAGGAATAACAATGTTCTGTTCCCGGGCTTGAAACGTTAAATCATATTTTGTCAATACTGTGGTCACTGTGGATCTGTAACAAAGAGTTAAATCATTTTATTAATACACTAACATTAAGGTAGGTTTACAGTACATACCTGCTAATTTAATTTATGCATTTCTCCACAGTCTGCCAAGAAGAGCCTGCTGCAGTGCCCGACCTTCAAGAAGATCCCGATTCACCCTTTGATGGTTTTGATAATTAGGTGCTGCATTATTATTTTCCTCCTAAATTAAAAGACAGATTAGTGATTAATGACATGAATGACTGTTATTATTTTTATTAAAAGGTAATATTTGTGATTTGTTATTCAAATGATGATTAAAATTAAAATATTGAAGATTTTTTGATTTGTATGAAGACTGATTTTGATTTGTTATTATTATTACATTAGATATTGTAACTTGTCTTTTGTTTTATGTAGTACTTATATTTACATTTCAGGTTTTTCAATTGACTTGAAATTCAAGTTTAAAATGTTAAATAAATATTTAGTTTATGAGAAATAAAGATTATTTTAAATGTTGATTTTTAACATAGCAGTATTATTTTAAATTCCATCTTCATTCTAAGTGAAATGTGGAATGTAAATCACCTATTGCAAGCCAAGTACTTCTAGATAAACTTCATCAGGTGGCAACGGTGCTCTTGCCATGTATGGAATGTTGTGCAATATGTAACATGCATTCACAATCTTGCCTGCAGTTGTTCGACTATAATGTAAAGCATGAACTGCAACCTGAAAAAATCAATTTACTTTTTTAAGTACAACCGCAGGTAACTTAACTTTTATTTAATTAATACTGTTCTTGACATAAACTATTGCATCTAATCATTGTTATTGAGTATCTAAAACAATAAATTGCTTATAATAATGGGTCTTTACCTGAAATATGCTTCTAATACGCTGCAATGGGGAATGAGTTCTTCAATTTATTAACCTCCATATGAGTTCTTTCCAAGGCGAAACGACTTTACAAATTCCGCCTCGGGAATATCTTAAAAGGGTTCAAATAATCCCTTTAGGCTCAAAACGTCCATCATTCGCGTCAAGCGAAGGGCACGACGACGTCTTCTGCATTCCGCCCATCTTCTTTCTCTAGCATCCACTGCGTTGGCTAGCTCGAGAACATTTTGTTCGTAGTGAATTCATTGTCTCCATTCAATATTCCACAAACACGATCGAAATAAAAGCAATGATTGCACAATGACGTTCCACTGATAGGTTAGTGATCAAAAGAACTGTCAAAACTTTAGCAGATTACCGCTTTATGTTAGTCATTGTGTACGAGATTACCATTCTAAAACAGTGGTTGTTCATTGGAAAGCCATAATGACGCCATTATATTAGTAGATTACCAAACTTGTCAAAATCAACAAATAGAAGATCAACGATAGATCATTCTGACACTATTGTAATAGCAGACTTGATTTGCGTTGGCTGGCTCGAGAATATTTTGTTCGTAGTGAATTCATTGTCTCCATTCAATAATCCACAACCACGATCGAATTAAAAACCATGACCGCACAATGACGTTTCAATGATAAGTCAATGATCCAAAGGAACTGTCAAAATTTTAGCAGATTACCGCTTATGTCAGTCATTCATTTGTCATTGTGTACGAGATTACCATTCTATGCCATTTCTTTCAATGGAGTGTCAGTGGTTGTTCATTGGAAAGCCATAATGACGCCACTAAATTAGTAGATTACCAAACTTGTCAAAATCGACAATTATGAGATCAATGAACGACTATTCTGACACTATTGTAATAGCAGACTTGAGGCCCAGGATCGGTAACAAGCGGTCACGAAACATTAAGGGAACGCAATGGCGCGGCTGATCTGCTGGACTTTACTACAGGAATATGGACGAATTTAACTTATACTACACGTTATTGTTAGAATGTTGACAAATTGAGACCAGTCTTGGCTTGGCTAAAACTGAGTGTTGCTCTTCATTTGGTAGATTTATATGACTTCTTGTTAAATACGTTAATCACAGCCACCGAGGCTGACTAAAGCACGGTAAAGTCTGTTGCAAAAAGTATTTGATGAAAATGTAAACAAATGTATCAGAAAACGCTCCTGCGAATATCACTGTCACCTATAAAGTATTGAGGTGATAATTTGAATTCTTGAAGACGGAAATGCTAATAAATTAAAGACTTTGTACCAGCTAACCTGCAAGGAATCATCAACGACCGCACGCGACGCACGTACTTCCAACACTGAGACGCCGCCGCCGCCGCACTATGGGACCAAACAGTATTTTTCATCTCAAAAAGGGTTTGGACAAAAGTCGTGTTATTGAAACCGTTTTGATTGTTTTATATTCTAAGATAATAGAACTATCCGATATAATAGTAAAAAAAAAAAAAAATGTTTTAGGTATTTAAAATTACACCCAAACTTTATACTTTGATATTCTATTTTAACTAGATTACAGGTAGTCTTTATTTTCAGAAATATTTACATTATTTACATACTATATAATAGAAATAAAAATATTTACAAGTATCAAAAAGGGTTACAGGGCGTCGAAAAATTCGTCCACATCGCTGTCAACAGGAAACGTGCCCAGAAGGCTGGCAGCATTGCCACGTTGGATGGCAATGCTGATTCTTTGGCCAAAAAATAGGCCCGCCCTCTGGTCACGTGAACAGTCGACCAACCGCTTGGCGATTTCTCGAAAAACTAGGTGGGCACTCGGACCCCATGGCCCTAGTGTTTCAACCCCAAACGGCTCAAACACATAATTACCAATTAAATTATTGTATTTGCGCCGTTTGAGGTTTTCAGCACCTGCAGCAGCCGCCCCAGCGCAGCACACTGTGCTAGGAAGATGGGATGGCGCAAGGGTGTCGACGCAAGTTGCGTCCCACACCAAAGGCCTACCCAACTTCCATGGCATTATGGTCATACCATCTGGTCTCTTGCCATCGACGCGTGCCAAGCCAGTGGGTTCTAATACAGCTGGCACCCCGGCGGTGGCAAGAGCACGACGGATGAGATCATTAATGCTAGCGTGCCGCGCTATCCGACCTGCACTCTTACTGCAAGAAAGGCCATGGTGTCCGAGGCAGTCGACTGCTTCACCACATTGACAGCGATGTGGAGCCCCACAAGGAGCGCCCAAACGCAAACATGTAGCGAGCCGGAAGGTTGTGTCACCTAACATAGTGCCTATATTAGGTGACGGTAGCGCCTGAAGCCAGAGGCCCGACTCCCATTCACCCACAGCCAGCAGGCGGGCACGCTCAGCAGTATTGGTAGACGTATTAATAAGTTTATTCCGTACCAACCTGCAGAGCGGCTCATCCCACTGTCTCTGGGAAAACGGGTTCTCGGGCCGATCCGTGTCCGGGCAAGCCACTTTCCAGGCGTCCTCTGCGTCGGTCAAGCACGGCACTTCCGAGCTAACCAGGGAGAGAGATAAAATTTTCCTGGTTAGCTTTTCAGTGCTGTGGACAGAAGACAGAAACGCCGGTAAGCTAACACTAGAAATTTTGCGGACGCCAAGGCCACCAAAACGAATTGGCAGGGTGGCTTGCAGCCACGCTCGGTCGTCCAGGGCCACATTAAGAATGGATGTTAATGTGTTGCGAATAATTTGGTCAATTTTGTCCAAAAGTTGTGGTTTCTTCCAAAGTGGAGAACAACGGAGAAAATACATAAAATTTGGACCAAAACAGCAATATCTTATAATGGTGAATGCCGAATGCAAATTAATTTTGGAAAGTCTATCCGAAATATCATTGAAATGTTTAATTTTGTCGTCGATGAAAGATGAAAAACTTTCTTCAAAAATAGGGGAACCTAGGAGATGCAGGGAACTTTTTTCTAAAATTTTGATTTTTGGGGCTATTGCATTAAAAAGATTACTAGATTACTCATTATGGAAGTTAAACTTAAGATATTTTCTATGTTCTTCAAGGGAATACATAAGTATTATACATTTTTGGATTGTTCAAGACCTCTAATTTATAACTAAGTTATGTTTTTATGAGAAATAATGTTTATATATTTTTTATTTAATTTTAAGTGACATAAGGAAATTTTCCGTCTTTTTAATTTTCAAGTTGAGGTTTTCTTGTTATCGGTGTCTGCCGGTGTCGAGTTAATAACATTTTTAGATTTCTTAACTATTCAGTAATACAAGGAAATAAAAAAAACCTCAGACATTGCTGCGCCATTTCGAGCTAGAAGCAAAAATGTCGACCGTAAAATATTTTCACATAATATTTTTTTGCGGTGATCATTTTAACCACACTTATCATAAAAATTGTGATCCATCGTTTTATATCTTGAGGTAATTATAATAAGTACTGGTAACTGCATTTCTGTAAGAACTGTTTTTATTAATTTTCTCATTGGTTTTGCACAAGTTACTGAAACTAGGTTACTAATCCTATAAATACTCCGGTTTTCAGCGTGTTCGTCAAAGTGTACGTATACCTTCCCTCAGTAACTGTAAATTTGCTGTAAAAAAGAGTGAAAAAAAAAGTTCAAAATGAGTGAATTCGTTTGTTTTCGACGCGATATATGTGCTCAGATAATAAGCGGGAAAAGTACTTCAGATATTGAAAAATATTTGTTGGTCAATTTCCATTTATCAACAACGGATGTGAATACGGTTATGCAGAATAAGCAAACAAAATTGATAACGATTTGAAACCAAAAATGGGTGAAAGCTCATAGAAAACAAGATCGTTTCGAGGGCCAAAACACAAATTGGTTAGTTTAGTAGGTACCATTGAATTCGTGCAGTAGGTCCTACCTACCTCAACTTAGGACGCGTGTTCGGAGATTACAAAAAAACGTAAAAACATGGAATTACTTCAGGAGTACGGAATGGGGCATGTGCATTACGCTTATGTATTATAATATTTGTTTTTTCATGACTTTATATATATTTTTTTTAATGTTAAATTATGTAATTAGGTATGTATTAACTTATTAATAATTTTAATTTAACCTAATGTAAGCAACCAACTAATTTTAATAATTTACTTTAATTTTTGTATGACAATTTACAACATTTTATTTTAGTAATTTTTTTACTCAATAATCATAGTTTTTAAAGTGGCAATGTTTTAATTATCTATTAGCATAAGTATTCAGGAATACGTACCTATATAAAATTTCAATTCAAAATATCAAGAAACAAAAAAGTTATAGATTTTTGAGATGGAACGCACCGTTTCGTCCCATAGTGCGCCGGCCGCGCGCTTATTTACGTGTGTTCAACTCCCGCGGCTCGCCGGAGCGAGTGACGTAGTCAGTAGCTGCGCGGGGGCTCACGCACCAGCTCGATCGTGATTGGTCCGTTTATACTTTAGCTAGTTGATCAGACAACTACCCCTTGGGTGAAATTGTATATATAGATTAGGCCATTTCGATAATAAACATTCTAAAATCCTATTGTGTTTTAATTACCAATACCTTGGTAAAACTTCTTAGATTTTTTCATTTGCAATTTGAGATTAACGATTCGTCAAGGATTTTTCAATCGAAATTGGTTTAAAGTGATCATATAGTTATTTAAATAATAATTGTCGGAAAAAGGGACAATACTATTAATAATCTGTTATGTGCGTCTAAATAAATATGGGGTTCCAAAGGTCTCGGCTATAGCGAAAATAGACGCGAAATTAGAATAAAAAATCACGGTTCTCGTTACGGGCGGACAGGGCCGTATATTAATCGGGGTCGACGGCGAACGGTCGTCAGTCGCAGCCCAGCCACCGAGGAAGCAACAACTAGAAGAAAAAGGGGAACAAGCCGAAACCTAGGGAACTCCGAACATTGGGAAGAAAGAAAAATTGCGTTTTATTCTACGGTTCCTGCCTACCCCTCTCCTCCCCGAGGTCCAGCTCTACTAGGTCGCTAGTACCCGACCATACCCTACGCATTCAGGGGTGCGTGGAGACGTGCGCCACCAGCGAGTACTACAAGGAGCGCTCGTCTACTATTGTGGGAGATTGTCCCAGGTTGACTGGACCCCAGGGTCTGGCCATCCGAAACAGTTGAACCACTCCGGCGCTATCTGTCACACATTGTATATCGTTGTCCTATACATAAACGCTATCTGTCACGATATTACTACGCGCACCCGCCTCCCAAAAAACTGCATTAAAAACCGTCTAAAACTGTCTCCTCTAGAGCTTATACCTCTGTGTTCAATTCGTTACTAAATTCCTCAATAATAAAATCGAACATCGCAACACTACTCCATAGACAATTTGCCGAAAAAAAAAAAAACTTTCATTTGACAGACGGTGAACACTCGAATTTCCCTTCGCAGCAAATGTCGTTGATAACTCTGGTATTTTTAATGGTAGCTGATACTATTATATATCAAAATTATCCTTGAGAACCGTGCTTCATTATTTTGTCAACGTAAATTCGTTTTGGAATCTCGAAGTTGCAATATTTCGCCCGTGAAAAAGTAGTTATTATATGTACCTATAGTGATTGTGTTGTGTGAAGAAATACGTGATTTAGTGACTAAAACGTGTGTGAAATGGGAAAAGCAGTGCTTAATTAGTGAGGTGATTAGATTGTTCAACTATCTACACCAAAAAACATGTGGGTTTGTGTGTTTTTTCATCCAACACCGGCTGCCAAAAATTAGTTCCCAGATGTAAACAAACAGTGAGTATCTAGTTTCATAAGTATATTTAGATATGATGCTATTGAGCTATAAATGAGATTGTGGTCTTGTTGGAAAGGAAATATAGTCTAGTTTATTTCTTTAATGTTAAAATGGATAAAAAACTAAGAGAAAACTGATATTTCTAGCGAAATATCAGTTTTTGTAACTATTTTTTGCTATACATTATGACTTGGAGTATATAATTAAAGTATTTCATTTTGATTTCTAGATAAGTAGATTCCTTATCTAATCAGCTTGACAACAGTATTTTTGTAATTGCTCTAGGACTTGTAGTTTTTGAGCTACAGGTGTTTTTATCGGAACGGGCAGAAAATGTTTTGAAAACTTGCAAAAATTTTTGCATGTGAGCGGTTACGGTATTTGCAAATCCGCGCGCTTGGCGTCGGAGAGGTGAACTTGAACAGGATTTGTTTACTCTTTCATAAAACAGTTTTGAGGCAGATCATACTCATCAACTCACCATCAGAGTTGAGTTTTACAACCTACTGACAATGACCACTTTTATGAATCAATCGCTTTTCACAATGATTCTATAACAGTTTCTTTCGAATCTTTAAACCATAACTATAAAAAAAAAACATTTTTGCAAAAAATAAAACCGACTTCAAAAAACACAAAAAAGTGAAAAATAATTATAGCAAAAATAATTAGCTTCAGAAGTCGGTGACTTTTGTTTGATAGATTTTTTTTTGTCACCGTCTTCTGAAGCTAATTATTTTTGCTATAATTATTTTTCACTTTTTTGTGTTTTTTGAAGTCGGTTTTATTTTTTGCAAAAAAGTTTTTTATTTTACCATTTTTAGTTGTTCCCAAACAAATAATTATTTGCTATGAATTTATTTGACTGGTAATAGGCGTGAGCAGCGGTGGCCCAGTGGTGGCGGCCCCGACTTACGAACAGCAAGTCGTGGGTTCGAACCCAGGCAGGCGTACTACTTTGTGTAATTTATTACATCACCACTGCTCTCAAAACGGAGAAGGAAAACATCGTGAAGAAACCGGCATGTCCTAGAACCAAAAAATTCGAAGACATGTGACATCTACCAATCCGTGGGCCCGCGTGCTGGATTATAGCCCATTCTCTCTTATAGAGAGGAGGCCTGTGTCCCAGCAGTGGGAACATTAATAGGCTGATGATGAATCAAAAAGGCGTATCCCCAATATAAAGAACTTAATATACCTTTTTTTTTCGGATGGGAAATCATCAAATTACCCCTCCCGCTCTGGGCGGAGCGGAAGGGAGTGTTATGCCCGTTTTCACCGACATCCCCTATACTACCACCACCTATGTATGGGACCCTTAGCTTAAAAGCTCCCATAAACTAGCCCCTAAATAAAATTGTGTTTCACCATCATTTCTATCACCTAGCGACTGTGACTGATTCGTTTTTGAGCTTATCGATACTTTGAAACATGACAGTTTTTTATTAAATTCTCTTTAATATACACCTAAATGGATACAGTTATTAATGAATCATGACCTGATAGCAGTATCAGATATGATTTCATTGACATGATGCTCCAGGGTAGCCCGCGAAATTCAAATTTTCTTACGTTTTTTGCAATTTGTAGGACAATGCTTGGTTGTATGTTGATTAAAATATTGTTCGCGATGTTAAGATGTAAATGATAAAAAAGTCACCTGTATTCCTCCGATAAAAGTCACCTGTATTCCTCCGATAAAAGTCACCTGTATTCCTCCGATAAAAGTTAGTTTCATCAAAAATATCCATGTTATTTGGTCGTTTCGATATATTTTTGGTCTACGGCTGTTATTTACATTTATAGCTTTGAATATTGTAAAAATAGTTTCGAAATTTTCAAAAAGTTCATTAAAATCAGTATCCATCTTCGTGTTTTGAGAGATCACTTACTTAAGTGCTGGTTTATGGGCCCAAATTTCGACCACGTAAATTTAGGGGACCTTTTAGCGTTTAACTGACCCCTAAATGTTGGTGAAACAGAAACCATTCCCCAGCGGTCCCCTATCTATGCTTAGGGGATCCCCTAAGTTTACGCAGACTTTTACTGACTAAAACCCATCCATATTCCTTCTTAGCCCTTTGTGTTCCAGGGTCGCAGTATCTCTTTAGAACAGTCCCTTTTGCTGACATATCTTTGAGGCGCGCGTGGAACACGAACGAACTGTCGAGATTTGGGTGTATTGTACACATCTGCGTATCCCCTCAGAGCATACAGGCGTGATGTTACGTCATTTGAGGCGCACGCCGAACACGATCGCACCAACTTAACATACCTAACTGTTGAAATCTGTGTGTATTGTACACATCTACCTACCCCCTCAGAGCATACAGGCGTGATGTTACGTCATGATGTTGTATAAACAATAAACATCCAAGCGATTGCAACATTGACGGCAATTTTGCCGTCTATTTTTGAAGAGTTCCATTGTATATCTCCGAAGATCAGCATTACATGTTCATAAAATTTAAATGGAACCACACGGGAAGCACCAGATTTCAATTAAAAAAAGAATCATCAAAATCGGTTCACCCAGTCTAAAGTTCTGAGGTAAAAACACAAAAAAAAAAAAAAACAGTTGAATTGAGAACCTCCTCTTTTTGGAAGTCGGTTGAAAAGGAAATAACAATCAGTTACCGTAAAAGCGGATAATTTTCTAGAAAAGTGGCACAATTTTCCTCGAACTTCCAAAGTTATGTAGTAATATCTTCCGGATATAGGGACCAGGATTCTGCATTGGTTTGCAAACGGGTTGCGAGGATGCAAGGCCAGCTTACCGGCTCTTAATTTATATGTTACATGCTGCGGTGCAGTGCAACGCAATGGCGTGGAAGATACGCCGGCTGCCGTAACTGGGGTAATGGAAAACTAACACGAGTACTGTTAACTGGGTGGAAAATTGAGTGCTATTAGGTACATTATAATTAATATGGGTAGATGGAAATAAGGGATGTTTCTGTTTAAAGATCCATATTTACATGAAGTGATGCATGGACTCACAGATCTGCTTCCCAATTGTCTAACACACCCAATTGTCTAACCCGTAAGGCTACTGCTCAAGATATGGAGCTAAAATTGAGAACGGCCCTCCAAGAACTTAAGGACTCTAAACTCCAATGCCAGCAGCTGTTGCAAGAGAGAGAGGACAGTGAGGAGGAGGTCATTAACGTAAAAAGCAAAAACTCGAGCTTAAAACGGGAGCTAGTAGACCTTCATCAGGAATTCTTGAATGTTGTCAATGAACCGGATCAACTAAAGGCGGTCACGGATGGGTTCAACTCTTGTAGCAACTTGTATGAGGAGGCTTTATGTAAAATTAGGGACCTAGAGGATGAATTAGTCCATGCAAATGTCAAACTTTTAAATTTGAAAAAGGAAAACGATCATACTCAGGCTATGGAAACTGAACATTTGTATAATGAATTAGTTAATACAAATTGCAACCCTCATTCCATTATAACAATAGACCTTACAGAGGACTCCTTACTAAAGCATAACTACAGCCACAAAATTAGTAAAAAATAATATTAGGAAATATGCACGATTAAATAGAATAATTCAAAAATGTAATAAATACAAGAAACAACAAAAATACCTTTCCAAAAATATTCAATTAAGGAAAGAACGTGTTTCTCTAGTTAATAAATTAAATAACTATCAGATTAAATTGGAAGATAGTATAAATATTTATGAAATTGACATTCAGCGCTTACAATCAGAAATACAGGCTCTTAATAAGTCACTAAAATTTTATGTAATAAATATGAATGCTCGGAAAATCAAATTAAAGAGCATATTCTTGCTACAAATGCATTGGTAGACAAAGTAGATTCGCTGACTCTCAGCAACACTCAGTGTACTTGTCAGAGGGAATCCAGCAATGATGACCTCCAGCTTGAGGCAACGGAGGGCCCGTCCCTAGCTGTGAGTACTCAGGACTGTATTTCCACCCAAGATACAATACCTGACTTAGGTAATTTGGTCTCACCTAATAGTCATGGTTCTAATCTTTCAGTTATGTTCTCTGATAGTATAGGTAGAGGGTTAGGGAAATTAATCAGTAATAACCTGAGTTATTGTACCCAAAATTATTGCATGCCAGGATCAACCTACAAACAGATTATGGCATCAGTAACAAAGACTGTTTGTGATCCTAGTACCACCATTACTATATGTGTTGGTAATAGTTCTAAGATTAAAAAGGAAGACATCACTGACTGTGTTTCAGAGTTGTTGAAGTTAAATTGTAACAAAATAATATTGTGTGGTTTTCAATTTTTTGAAAATTTGGGTAATAGGAAAAACAATTATATACATATGTTAAATAACCATGTAAATTTTTTAGTAGGTCACTATAGTGACAGACTAATACATCTGGATATCAACACTATTGTTGGTAAACTGAAGTCGACACGGGGTAAGGTGTATCTACCTATTAGATGTAGACACAAAATAGCTCGGCTATTAGCTTATAATATTCACACAGACATAAATAGTATGTCTAAGTTTAGTTCTATTATTAACACTGCGACTATTAGTAGTAATACTAATATACAGGTGACTTTAAAAGAATAAAGCTCTAGTGCTACAAATGTTTACAAACATTGTACTGAGGAGGATCCATGTGTCACCGTGGAGAATTCTCAATTAGGGTATATTAGTATTAGTGATAGGGTCTTGTTGTCTGAGGATGGTACGGGTGTCTCCAGCCTCACTCCAAAAATTTATTTAAACTAGGAAATGAGACAACAGGAGGTACGATTAACAATATTGTTAATCCTACCAACGTATCTTCTTGCACTCAATTAGTTAGTAAAAAAGGGCCTCAAGAGAACACTTTGAAATTATTCCACCAAAATATCCAAGGCATTTCTTCCAAATTATTAGAAATTGAATTGTTTTTAGAACATAGTAAGTTTGACATTATTTGTTTTACTGAACATTGGCTTAAGGATTACCAAATGCTTATCAATTATGAGAACTATATGGTGGGTAGCTGCTTTAACCGTAAAACTATGCTTCGTGGAGGTTCCCTAATATTAATAAGAAATTGTTTTAAATATAAGCAACGTAATGACATAGTAGGTCTCTCGGTTGAACATTGCGTTGAACTGTCCTGTGTTGAGCTAGATAAGCATGTAATTGTGTGTGTGTACAGACCCCCAAACTATCAAAACTTTTCTTTATTTGAATCAATAATGGAAGATGTGATGGCAAAACTTGCAGTCAGTAATAAATCTACAATTATTTGTGGTGATTTTAATATCAATATTTTAGAAGAATGTGCAAATAGCAGTCGCTTATTAAATCTTTTTAAGTCATTTGACTTGACCAACACTTTTACAGAACCTACTAGAGTCACTCCATCTTCTGCTACTTGTATAGATAATATTTTCTGCGATTGTGATTACTTAGATAAAGCAATAGTAAATTGTCTACCCTCTGACCATAGCGGACAAACTGTAACCTTCAGATGTAATACACCCCATCCCATCGCAAAAAGTTCAAATTAAATTTAGACCTATAACTTCTAGCAGATTAAATAGGTATAATATTTTGCTACAGAACAAGTTAAGCGTTATGGGCCTTGATGATATTAATATAGATCAATTGTATGATCGTTTCTTTTCAATAGTTCACACGGAATTCAATAAAACTTTTGAAAAGAAGACAAAAAGTATTTGCCCTAAATTCATATTTAGTGATTTGGCAACTATAGGTATCAGAAAAAGTAGGGAAAGACTATTTGAGCTTTATGGCCTTAAGCCTTTTATAGACACTGAAACTTTTAACAAGTATGTTGCTAAGTATTCAAACATTTTTATAAATACATGCAAGGTTGCTAAAGCACTGCACATTAGCAACAAGATCAAAACAGCAGAAAAATATATTTTTTTTTTAAAGAAAAACAAAAAACCCGACTGCGTAAAAACTAATTTTAAAAAATACGTGAAAGAATTAACTTAAATAAAAACTAAAAAGAAAGAAACAAGCCCAGTAGTTTAGAATTACATTACAAACTCACACCGTATTATATAGGTAACTAGATAAATACACCAACAGTAAAATAGATTATAAAAAGTAATGAAAATGAATTGAAACCGAGATAAACTAACTAGAAAATTACCTGCCTAAAATAAAACAATAACGTATTACTACTAAGATATTATAGCAAACAACTTATTAACTACTGATGTATGTTTAGAATTAGATTATTTTATTATGTAGTGCAAAGCGCCTACTAATTTTAAATAGCAAGCAGTTCACACATACGTGTCTTATTGCGTCAACAAACTTTCAGTTTTTATCAAATGTTTTATGTATACCGCCTAGTTTTTATTTTTCTATTCTCTTTTGTAATTCGCACGGAATACAAGCATTATAACGTTGCTGAAATATTTTATTTAAAAACTAAACCTAAGAATCCCCAACATGGCCCTACGACACGGATTATAAAGAAAGTTAATCAGTAATCAGCAAAAACAAGAAGAATCACGGATTTATACTGGGATTACTATATTGAAGATTGGACGAAGCCACTTTGTACGGGGTACAAAGGTTATCACGAAGTTCAACGCGAACATCAAGGAATATTTGAGATCCTGTCAAGGAAAATTTGAGATCCTGGAGTATTGGATACGGTGTTCAGTGTTCATTATTATAATTAGTAACACCCAGTATTCTAAATTAGGTTTGTTTAAGGTAATACGTTGAGTAAGTTTCAACAATTTGTTAAGGTCAGTACCTACTCATTCATTTATTTTTATCGATTGTTACAACCAGATAATTATTTTCTGCAGTTAACCGATTACATTGTTATAATAATTGAGCAGAAACTAGGGTTATATTGTCATAAAATATACCATTAATAAGTTGTAGTTTCCTTAGCTTGATTTTTTTTTGTGTAAAAGGTATTAAACAATCTGAGAGGTAGATGTAACTTGAACTTTAAATTGTTTTTATTCCAGCTGTAAGACGCATTGTAAGCTGTGATTGTATTTGTAATTTCGTGCGTTATTAATTTGTTATTTCGGTATATTTCAGTAAAGTACCGGTTTCCCAGAATGACTGACAAAGAGGAGAAGGAGTTAACCAAAAGACGGGCAAGTTATAAGGGACGTTTGACTGCGTTCTCAAATTATTTAAACAGTTTGGAGGATTCGTTAAATTCGTCACAGGTTAACGAATTGCAACTACGCCTAGGTAAGATGGAACATTTATTTACTCAATACGACGAGGTTCAATTAAAATTAGAGTGTTTAGTGGATGACGTCAATATTCAAATATCGGAACGAAACGACTTTGAGTCTACATATTATAAGTTGTTTTCTGAAGCTCAAAACCTGCTGTCACGAAACATAAAATCAAACACCGATGAGTTTCCGGGGAGTGATAAAGGTTCATCACGAATTCATAATCATAGGCTCGTTAAATTACCTACCATACAACTGCCAAAATTTAACGGTTCTTTTGAAAATTGGTTGGAGTTTCGGGACACATTCTCTAGTTTGATACACTCTAATGATGAGATGGATGACGTAAACAAGTTCCACTATCTAAGGACCTCTCTCGAGGGTTCAGCTGCTGTGGTAATACAATCCATAGAATTTTCTGCAAGTAATTATCCTGTCGCATGGAAAATATTGTGCGAAAGGTTCGATAATAAACGTCTTTTGATTCAGAATCACGTATCTGCATTATTTAATATTGAGACAATTACAAAGGAAGCATCTTTTACTTTAAAACGAACCATCGATATCGTTAATAAAAACTTGCGTTCTTTGGAGTCATTAGGGGAACCAACAAAATATTGGGACACACTGTTAATTTATATTGTAACGAATAAATTAGATTCAAAAACTTATCGTGAATGTGAAGAATTTAGAGGTAATCCGGATAACGGTAAGTCAATTACATTAAAAATGTTTCTTGAATTTATTCGAAAACGTGCAGACTTGTTAGAAACCTTAGAAATGTCACACAATAGTACAACTTATCCTAAAAATAATAATAAAATTAAAAGCATGGTATCTGTTACCAGTACGCCAAGTAGTCAGTCAAATAGCGGTACTAGCTCATCAAAACCGTGTCCCAAATGTCGAGGTGAACATAGTCTCACTAACTGTTCACAATTCTTGGGACTTAGTAATGATCAGAGGTTAGAATTGTTACCGCAATACAAAGTATGTTTTAATTGCTTCCGTACTGGCCATTATGCTAACCATTGCAAATCAAGTGGTTGCAAAGTGTGTAAACGCAAGCACAACACACTTGTTCATGTGGATACCAAAGGTAAATCGACTTTGACTTCTGTTGTTGACAGCGATGTCACTGGTAAGGATAGTGATCAGTCGCCCAACAGTAACGTCACATTGTCTGCACGAGTTACGACATTTGCACACAATAAATGTCAAGTTCTTTTAGCCACATCACTATTAAAAATTTATGATAGAAATAACCGGGAATATCTATGTCGCGCTATTCTCGACAGTGGGAGTACATCTTGCCTGATAACAGAAAAATTCCATAATTTATTGAATTTACCAACCATTCAAGTTAATGAGTCACTCATGGGTATTAATAATGCTAGCTCACCGATAAGTAAAATGTGTTGCGTCCCAATTAAATCTTTAAATGAAAACTTTTCTACAAACATTTATTGTTTTATTTTACCTTCTATAACTGATGAAGTACCTTGCCGTCAATTAAATCTTAGTAATTTAAATATTCCGAGTGATTTGTGTCTGGCTGATCCACACTTTTATACCCCTGCCTCCGTCGACTTGATTATAGGTGCAGATGTGTTCTGGGATCTACTGGGCACACAAAGAATTAACCTCGGTATAGGTAAGCCGGTACTATTCGAAACGAGACTTGGTTGGATAGCTTCAGGCCCTATATTAAATAGTAATCAACTATCACAATCGTCTCCTATAATTTGCAATTTTGCAAATATTAATAAAAATAATAATAGTTCTCTGAGCAACTCGAATACTGATGATATTCAAAACCTTTTAATGCGTTTTTGGCAGCTTGAGGAAGTTGGCCATCAGTCATCAGTCTATTCTCGAGAAGAAAAGATGTGTGAAGAGCACTTTATCACAAATACAACTCGTCTTAAAGACGGCCGTTTTTGTGTGAGAATACCATTAAAGAAATCATGTGATAACTTAGGTGACTCTATGCAGCGAGCCAAGCATTGTCTCTTCTCTCTAGAGCGCAGGTTTAGAAGTCAACCATCATTCAAAATACGTTACTGTGATTTCATGAAAGAGTATGCTGTTTTAAACCATATGTCTGAATGTGTACCTGATCCTCAAAAGGTATCATATTTTATTCCTCACCATGGCGTTGTGCGTGAGAGCAGTACAACCACCAAACTTAGGGTGGTGTTCAATGTTAGTAGTCCAACTACCTCAGGGTCATCCTTTAATCATTTACAAATGATAGGACCCACTGTACAAGATGACTTGCTGTCAATTCTTCTCCGATTTAGGAAATATAAATATGTTATTTCAGGAGATGTTGAGAAAATGTACAGGCAAGTCATTGTACACCCTGATGACAGGCATCTGCAGCAGATCTTATGGCGTGAGGATCCCTCAAAGCCTATGGTAGCCTATCAGTTATATACGGTTACATATGGTACCGCTAGTGCTCCGTATCTTGCTACGAGGTGTCTGCGTCAGATAGGCCTTGATTGTACTGATAGCAAAATTGCAACGATAATAAAACACGATTTTTATGTTGATGACTTGCTCTCTGGTGGGGATACGATTGAGGAGGTACTTGACATACGTCGTAAGGTAACGGCTGAATTGGCATCAGCTGGAATGTCATTACGTAAATGGAAATCTAATGATTACCATATAGTGTCTAACAACACAGAACACTCTTCATTCAATTTAAATATTGGCTCCATAGAACCCTGTAAAACTTTAGGTCTCAGTTGGCTGACTGATTCAGATGTGCTGTGTTTTTTAATTAACTCTGATTCTTCCAGCCCAATGACAAAACGTGGAATACTTTCTGCTATTTCTCAAATTTTTGATCCGCTGGGTCTCTTGGCCCCGTGCATTATCGTTATGAAAATGATAATTCAAAAATTATGGATTCTAAAATTGGGTTGGGATGATCAGTTGCCACCTGATCTTTTAAAATTATGGACCGATATAATGCATAGCTTGCCTATTCTAAATGAATTACGTATTCCACGTATTGTACTGTGTGACTTCCACAGGTACATAGACTTGCACATATTTAGTGATGCGTCGCTAAGTGCATATGGTGCATGTTTATACGTTCGTAGTTCACATCATGATAATAATGTACTGGTACATTTACTTACAGCCAAAAGCAGAGTGGCCCCAATCAAACCAACTACCATACCAAGGCTCGAGCTTTGTGCTGTGTTGGTTGGTGTTCGTCTTTACGAAAAAGTGATTGAGTCACTCCGAGCTCAAGTCAGAAGTGTCACCTTTTGGACTGACTCGATGGTAGTGTTGGGCTGGCTTAACATGTTACCAAGCAAACTACAACCCTTTGTGCGCAACCGTGTTGCTGAGATATTGGACAAGACTGGTGCATGTTCCTGGAGGCACGTCCCTACTAATCTAAATCCAGCAGATCACATATCCCGTGGAATCGATGTAAGTCTTTTAAAATCTTTAGAACTGTGGTGGTCAGGCCCAGAATTTTTAAAATATGATTCCTCAAAGTGGCCTAATACTCCAACAGTAACTAGTGAGAAATTACCGGAAGTGCGATCGGAGATTTCTTTACTTGTTACATCGGTGAGTCAACCTGTTCTAGATTTTTATAGATTTTCAAATTTTTCAAGACTTAAACGCGCGGTGGCCTACTTATTAAGGTTTATAAATATTTGCAAAAAACAGCCATCTAAACATCAGTATCTTAGTGATGATGAGTTAAAACAATCTTTAAATTTAATTATAAAACTTTCACAAGTTGAATCCTTTCCAGAATATAAAATTCTATTAAATAAGCAACAATTATCAAAAAAGAGTCAATTAATCAAATATAATATTTTTCTAGATGACAATAATTTAATGCGTGTCGGTGGTCGTCTAGAAAATTCTCAATTTAGTTACGACAAGAAACACCCCTTATTATTACAGTCCACTCATATTGTTACAAAATTATTATTTGTTTACATGCATAAGAAGCTTATGCACGCAGGACCACAACTTTTATTAGCGTCCATTAAAGAAAATTACTGGCCGATTGGTGGTCTAACTTTAGCAAAGGCAGTTTATCGTAAATGTGTGATATGTTGTCGCATTAAAGGGCAGGTAATCCCTCCTCTCATGGGTAATTTACCGCAGCAGCGCTTGAATCCCGGGGGATATCCCTTTGAAACTGTTGGTGTCGACTACGCTGGGCCCATTTTATCAGCTAGTAGACAAGGACGTGGATGTCGCCTCACTAAAGTGTACATCGTTCTATTTGTTTGCTTCACCACAAAAGCTGTTCATGTAGAGTTGGTAGGTGATTTAACGAGCAACAATTTTTTATTATGTCTTCGTAGATTTGTGTCGCGTAGAGGAAAGCCTAAACACATCTACTCTGATAATGGGACCTCGTTTGTTGGAGCTTATAACGAAATTGGCAAGTTTATTAAGGATAATTGCAATTCGTTATCTGATGATTTGGCGAATGAAGAAATTAATTTCCATTTTGTCCCTCCGTACGCTCCACACTTTGGAGGTCTCTGGGAGGCCGGTATTAAAAGCACTAAGTACCACTTAAAGAGAATACTGGGAAATTGTAATCTTACATAATTATGAGGAACTGAACACTGTGTTAGTCCAAATAGAAGCCCTGCTGAATTCTCGTCCACTGACACCACTCTCATCGGACCCCAATGATTTGCTGCCGCTAACGCCTGGACACTTCATCATAGGACGACCACTCACAGCACTGCCCACTCAAAATTTGGAGGACTGTTCCAAGCATCACTTGACCAGATATCAGAGAATTGAGCAACTCCGTCAGCATTTTTGGTTAAGGTGGAGCAAAGAGTATGTGTCGGAGCTACAGCAGCGAGTGAAATGGAGATCCTGCACTACGGCTCTTAAACCGAACACTCTTGTGCTTATCAAAGATGATCATCTACCACCATTGAAATGGCGATTAGGCCGAGTTACGACGGTCTATCCGGGGCAGGATGGCATCAGTCGAGTCGCAGATATCAGGACGGCGTGTGGAGTGGTTCGTCGCGCCTTCAGTAAAATATGTCCATTGCCTCACGATGAAGAATCTGGTTGAGAGACAGTCTCTCAACGCCTGGGGGCATGTTTAGAATTAGATTATTTTATTATGTAGTGCAAAGTGCCTACTAATTTTTAATAGCAAGCAGTTCACACATACGTGTCTTATTGCGTCAACAAACTTTCAGTTTTTATCAAATGTTTTATGTATACCGCCTAGTTTTTATTTTTCTATTCTCTTTTGTAATTCGCACGGAATACAAGCATTATAACGTTGCTGAAATATTTTATTTAAAAACTAAACCTAAGAATCCCCAACATGTATGTACCCTACCTACCGAACTATGAGTCGTGAATCGTAATAGTTTTGTTGACAGAAATGTAATGATGATAACAAAAAACAATAGGAATCCCAAATTAAGTATTTTCAAATTTACGTACGTACTAAAGCCGGTTAACTATTCTCTCTCTCTTAGTGAGCTAAAATCAGTTGTAAAGTATGAAAACTTAAATCCATAACAAAGAATTCAATTAGTAGACGCGGAGAGTCTTAACACCGCGATTCAGAAACGTGCATCAAATGTACAACGCCATCATTCTATCCAGCTTGGTGGTAAACTTTTTTTTCTCGGCGACTTGGCGATGAATAAAAGTTATTTTTTTACCAAAAATATTGGTTTTTCATGCTTTTTCACTGTTTTTTTGTTTGTATATCGTTAATCTATACATATAATAAATCTGTAGAAAAGTCATTTTTGTACATTGAAGAAATTGAAACAAAAAATAGCCAGCGTGTGAAAAGATAAGTAACAGAACCCATTTCCATCATTTTTGAAATTTTTGTCTGTTTGTCTGTTTGTCTGTTTGTTTGTGCGCACATCACGTAAAATCTACGAATTCAATGCTGACAATGTTTATACATAAAAATTGTGTGTAACTTGGGGTATGATATAGTGTTTGTTTCATTGAAATCGGTTAATTCTATCAAAAGATATATGAACTTAAAGTTTTCAAGAAGAACTAATCATCAAATGTAAGATACATAATACATGCAGCGACATCTGTTGAACTAAAATGATACCAATGAATAAAAAATATGCTCACCACAGTCATAACTTTTAAATCGACTGACCAGCTTTAAAAGAAAATTATAGCATAGGTAATATACTTTAGCAGTTTAACATTTTGGTCGATAGACGGCGTTGTTTATTTCACTCCATTTTCTGAATTGAATGACCCTCGCCCGTGCCAGTTGCCTATTTATTGTTTTTTTTTTTTCGGATGGGAAATCATCAAATGACTCCTCCTGCTCTGGGCGGAGCAGGAGGGAGTGTCAGACTTTTACTGACTAAAACCCAGCCATGTTCCTTCATCGCCCTTTTGTTCCGGGGCCACGGTATCTCTTTCGAACAGTCCCGCAACCCCGGCAGACATCGGTCCTTGCGGATCGGCCCTTCCTTTTTGCTGACTCTCTTTTAGGCGCACGTGGAACACGAACGCGCCGTCGACACGGCCTGTCGTCATGAGACGGACGGACGGCGAGCTAGCCCATAGCCCACCATCCACAGGCCCGCGCCTACGGTGGCCGGGGGCCACGTGGTTGCCCCGGAAGCCCGGGGCGTCTGCCGCGGTGGCCGGGACGTTGAGAGGTTCTCTCCCTCTCACGTTCCGCCACCTCCTTCTCTAGCATTACTGCTTCGCAGAAGGAGGTGACGGCGTCCCATTCCGTCTCGCTCCGGACCATGGCTTGCACCAGGGCCGGACGCGAGAGGTCGCCGCCGCAAACGTGTAAATTGCCTCAAGATTGGTTTTTTAACCGACGAAACAAAAAGAAGGCAGTTCTCAATTCAACGCGTATTTTTTTTATATATGACCACGGATAACTTTTACAGAGAAGTCCGTACATGGTCCTTTTGTTTGTAAAAAGCGTAGGTAGGTACATCTCAAAGTTGGTCCCATTTATAATTGAAAAATCGTGTTTGGGCTAATTTCTTGCACCTTTGATGAGAAATTTCGACCTAGCTGGAGTATGACTGTCATCGAGTGTCTAAGGATGAAGGAGGTGGCGGAACGTGAGAGGGAGAGAACCTCTAAACGTCCCGGCCGCCGCGGGAGACGCCCCGGGCGTCCGGGGCCACCACGTGGCCCCCGGCCACCGTACGCGCGGGCCTGTGGACGGTGGGCTATGGGCTAGCTCGCCGTCCGTCTGTCTCATGACGACAGGCCGTGTCGACGGCACGTTCGTGTTCGACGCGCGCCTCAAAGAGAGTCAGCAATAGGAAGGGGTCCGCAAGGGCCGATGCCTGCCGGGGTTGCGGGACTGTTCTAAAGAGATACCGTGGCCCCGGAACATAAAGGGCGATGAAGGAACATGGATGGGTTTAGTCAGTAAAAGTATGACACTGCCTCCTGGTCCGCCCAGAGCGGGAGGAGTCATTTGATGATTTCCCATCCGAAAAAAAAAGGCTGTCGAGGTAAGCCCTTTTTTGGAAAAACATAAGTAGATTATTTTAGCGATTAATGCAAATATATCGAAGAAATTAAATTGTTACCCACTTGGATCTACGTAGGTATATATCTACTAATATTATAAAGCTAAAGAGATTTTGGTTGGTTGAACGCGCTAATTACAGGAAAACTTTTAGTGTTGAATAGTTATCGAGGATGGCTATAGGTTATCTAACATCACGCTATAATTAAAAGGAGCGGAGCATCAATGATAAATGTTGCAAAAACAAGGAAAATTTATTTCTTTCGAGAGCTTCCTTTGCGGGCGCTGCATAAACGGTTAAAGTTGCGCAACAATCATGTATTAGGGAATTGTTCGTTTTAAAGCGTTCTAAAAAAAACCGCGATAGCATTATGTCTATCTTTCAAGGTTGACTCCACTCTCTCTAACCCTTTCTCTCTCATGTGACGCAGACGAAGTTGCGCGGGTCAGCTAGTACTTGAAATAAAAACTTAAATCAATAAGTAAGAATTAGCGAGAATAATTGCTTTGTTAAACATTTTTAAATCGTTATATATCCTAAACTGTTATTTAAAATGAAAAATTATAAAAGGAACCTAAAGATGATTTTAAAATACCTATTCAACGACATGCCACTTGACATAGTTCATCAACTTTTTTTTTTTTTCATTTTGAAAATATGGCGTCTGGTTGTCGCTGTGGTGAATTTTGATTACTGTTATGTCTTTAGTGACACTCGCAAGGTTAAAACGAATCGATTGACGTAAGAATTATCAAAATCGGCCTACGCATTTGGTCTCTAGAACGCCACATAGAAACAAACATACATACATAGACTGATAAACACATTACCCTCCTTTGCGTCGCGCAGTCGGGTAATAAATCTTATCTTATCTTATCTTACCACGCCTGTAATCCCCAAAGGGTTAGGTAGAGGTGTACCAAATAGTATATCCACATTTCGTTAGTTATGTTTAAGTTCCCATGTAATAGGGGACGAGCCTATTGCCACTAACCGAGCACAAATCCAGACTCCGTGGCCGTACTGAGAAATTCCTGATCGAAAATACTCAATAACACTTTGCCTGACTTGGGAATAGAACCCAAATCTATTTCCGATTGTTGTAGGGGTCTACAACCAGGGAACATTCTGTTGTCATCTAGCTCAACCAACATGTGCCTTTTTATCAGTTTACTGAAACCTGTTTTAACGTAAATAATTGTAGTAAGTACTGTCATTGAATCGACAAAATGACAGATGAACAAAAGATTTTTCGATTCTCTTTCGTTTCTACGGCGTTCATGCTAAGCGGGCTGATGGTCTTACACGAGCATACCGCTGGGCCTGGCACATGGCCAAGTAAATAAATATCAAATGGCTGTCCACGTCTCTCTAAACTGAAGGTCAAGCTATCAATTGTACACGTGCGAAAATAAAGGGAAAATAACACTACATTTTATGACCAGCACGCTTTTGGCAGTAAACAGATGGATACAGAAGGTAAGCTGTGTGTTTAGAAAAAGAAATAAAAATAAAAACAATTTATTTATTCTATGTTTATTTGTGGTGTATGTTTATTTCAATTACAATAGGCATTTCGATACATATTATTGGAGATCACCTTTTAAGTAAGGAATTGCTCGTATTAGGAGACTCCGCACTTGCACTTATCATTTTTATGCAATTGAAATGTAGACAGTGTAAACATGAAAGACTAAACAAAGATATAAATTAAAATAAAATAAATGATAAATGGGTAAAGGCAAAAACACACTAGAAACAAATTTCTACACGGTCTTTGGGCTACGGTTACGTATCATGCACAAAAACATTGTTTTGTAGAATCATTTACCTTGAGTGCATGTAAATAAATAGGTAGTGTTCTAGTTAGTTTTCTCGTTGAATAAGTGGTCGCAAGACTCGCAAGTGCTACTGCTGACCATGAAGTCCTAGGTTCGATTGTCAGGTCAGGCAGTGTTGTTGCCGGGATCCCTTTTTTTTGCATAATCTTCTTTTTCCTAATATACTTTGGCATAACTGTTTTGGCATAATTTGTTTTGCCATAATAATACTTTGCCAAATTTTTTTTTGGCATAGTGTTTATGTTGGCATAATCATCTTGAAGGCTAATTTGTTTTGGCATAAATTGAATTTTGCATAATGTTACTAGGCATAATGACTATTAGCATAATAGTATTTAGGCATACAAATAATTTAATACCAGAATAAAATTTGAGTTTATTTTTACGTATTTATTTTGAATTAAAAATTAATTAAGTTGTATTACAAAAGTTACTGACAGAAACGAATCGCTGCAAAACCGACTCCACGTAGTCTTGTCTGCCCTACCCCTAGAGTGTAATTTAAAATCGCGTAGGCGCGGAGGTGCGAGGCGGCCCGCGAGTTGAGGAGCAGGTAGGTGGTTGTAATACTCGCCGCCGCTGCTGAGGCTGGCCGGCGAAGCCGGCCAGCAAGCCGAAGCTGCGGTGGTGAGCGTTAAACACATCTGCGACGATAAGCTCGCGTGGGACCGCCGGAGCCCTGCAGCGCCGGAGCCGTGACAGAAACCTTGCCTGCTGCATGTTGCATACTGCATGCTTGCTTGCTGCATGCTTGCTTGCATGCTGCATGATTGCTGAATGCATGCTTGCTGCATGCTTGCTGCATGATTGCTACATGCTTGCATGCATGTATGTTCACAATCAACTATGTTCAAAACAAATATGTTATGTATTACCTGCTTCGGAGAGATGGTTTTATTTCAATCGTCAAAATAAATTGGTATATCCAATTAGGGTATGTCTAACATTTTAGGATTATGCTTCTTTGTTATGCCTATAAAAAATATGTTTTAGTATCATTATGCGTAAATCAATTTATGCCTAACAATGTTATGCTTAATCATTATTATGATTAGATAAATTATGCTTAAAAAAAATATGCGTAAGCTGTTATGCGTAAAAATGTTATGCAAAAATATAATTAGTAGTAACAAAAGTATGCCAAGTTATATTAGGTATTAAAATTTTATGCAAATGGATAGGGAACCGTTGTTGCCTTATCGGATGTCCATCAAGCATTTTCGGTTCCCTATCCATTTGCATAAAATTTTAAGACCTAATATAACTTGGCATACTTTCTTCTTTCTTCCTTCGAAAATCGTACTGGTGACTAGTGCGTTTGTTCTTTTTTTTCACTGAGTATTTTAAAGCACTACTATTCAATGCAGGTCTAGAGTCAATCTAATGATGGAGCCGAAAGACGGTCGAGAAAACTCCTCAACGATATAAAGCAATTACCTGGTGTTTGGGCTTGACTATTTTTTATTGATGAGAACTTTGCACCCATATGGATTATAAGTGCCATTACAGGTCTGATGATGGAGACCATAGACAGTCGACGGAATTCCTCAACGATTTACAGTAGTTACCTTTTGTTGGGCTTACTTTAAATGAAGTTTGCACAGCAAATATTTGAGAATACATTACAACTAAAAATGGAAAAATAAAAATGTTTTTTGCAAAAAAGATTTTATTTATTTAAATTGTTCGCGACGAACGTCACCTAAATTAGCACATAGTGTTGTTCATTGTAGTTAAAAACAGTGTAGAGTCATTGTATGGGCAATATAGTGATATACTCGTAATATACCAAGTGCCTTCAGTGATTAGAATAGTAATACAGTAATTTTCATAAGCGCTAGACTCATATAAACTCGCAAGTGGAGTTCAATTTAGTGTTTTAGTAAAGTCCAGGTAGTCTAGGTTGCGACCTAGGCCTGGACATAGTCTTTGTTTATAACTTAGCTTTTTAGATAAACCACTTGACGGGAGTATGAAAGTTGTAACAAATCTACTTGTTCCTATTAAATAAAAGGATAAGCAGACTTGTTCAATTTAAAATGTAATAAGGGAAAGATAAAAAATACAGCTAGTTATATAAAAACCTACCTACCACGCACTCTCTATAGTTCTATAGTTCACAGTTAGGAATCACGGGAACAGGCGTCAGGGTAGCAGGTCGATATCAGAGCAACCTCGAGGTTCAGCTCTGAAGCAGTAGAAGCGGCGGCAGCGCAGATCTCAGAGTCCACCAGGACAGCTCTGCAGCAAGGCAGTGCAGAACTCAAGGCCAGACGTAGGACAGCCCTGCGAGACCAGTAGACAGTCAGGCACGTAGTTAGCCTCCGAAGATCGGGAGTAGAAGTCCCAGGAGAATCTTTATCTGGATCCTCTGGGCAGTTTAAGTATCTGACAGCGAAAACCAATCTGCTCTCTGATGCTCATCAAATCAGATCCAAGAGTCGACTTTTCAGCCGTCCGTCAGCTCGTTTCTCCCAAAGTAGTCTTCCTTTTTCAAATATTCTTTTTCTTAGTGTTGCCATCATCTCATCTGACAAGTGTAGTCGGCCTGGACATATCCATGAGTGCGTAAAGAATTTAATAATATAATTTAATATTCAATTATTTAGTAAACAATCGTAATAATTTATAAAATACATTGGCTAAGCATATTGATAAAAATAATTTAAATTATACAAACCAAAAAGAGAAATCATAGAGCCAGACCATAGACTGAGCAGAAAGACAGTTAAAAAGTAACTGACAGTTTGACAATTTGACGCTTGACGTAAGTGCCACAACATGAAAATTATGGGTTAATTGCTGAGTGTAGATACATAAATAAATAAAAAGCATGATAAATAGTATTATGAATGGTGAATATGAAGTGTAAGTATAGCATATTACTATACAGTCTAGCGTAGATATCTTCGTCAATGACAGAATTTTTTTGTCTTACAGAATAACAGTTGAAGGATCGTTACAGGCTGAAAAATACAGACACGAAAAAATAAGTAATAGTTTTAGATAGGCCATGTACTCGTCTAGTATATGGCAATGAGGGATTTTCTTTTTAGCTTTTCCCTAGTCGCTGGAAAGATGGTGCTAGGAGTAAGTATGATAATGCAAGGAAAGGAACCTAAAAAAACTGATTTTAACAAAGCGCGAGAAAACTAGGTTATATTCGGAAGGTTAAGCAAATGAAAGTGTCAGTCAACGAGAGAATGTGATGTGACACAATGTTTTTTTTTCCAAGCGTTTTGGTTTTGGCACCAACTATCATAGTAAGTTCAACGCCATCTATAGAGTTCTTGGAAACTAAGTTTTTTTTTAATACCTCAAAAAGAAAACCTCTCATTATATACTTACACTTATACACTTATATACTTACAGCAACAGTTTTCGTGAAATTCAGCCTGGAAGATCATTCCTCCAGCCACTTTTGGAAAAGTTGTCTGGTTTTTTAGAAATAATTTCCTAATTTTAATAAAGATCATCGTTATTTTTATGTCTGTACATAAATAACGTTATGTAGAAGCGATGTCATGTATATAATGTACTTAGATATAAGCTCAAAATTGTAATCTTTGGTAAAGATGTTTGTTTTAATAGTCACTAGTACGGCAATTATATACAGAAGAAAAACAGTGAAAAAGTTGTGCGCGAAAAGTCCTGCAGCTCCGAATCGCTTCCATTTCCCAGTAAACCCCTATCCCCTCGTTAAGTTCTACGTCTGAGATAGCGAAGAGTAGCTACAGTTAAATAGGTGTAGGACATCAGCGCCGTCTGACGGCGAAGTACAGTGTATGCGTGCGCCCGGTAAAGATAGGGTATAGGCAGACCACTAGGTACACGTCATCCACGCCTTCAGCGGATCACGCCCGTCCGGCACATAAATGAAGAAAAAATTACGTGCATATTCCCTATTGGATCATTCGTTCCGGGGATTATTACCCCCTTTCCGTTGAGCTTTATTTACTCAATTCCATTACCTGCACCCCTAGCCAAGTTACAAACGTTTCGTATCGATTCTCTTTCTACAATCGTAAACGCCTCGGCGTAAGCGATTGTACAAAGTGCTAAATTGGTAGCCAAGTTGACACGACTGAGTCGATCGCTCGTTCTCTAATGTCTGTAGAAAAAACTGAAAACCTACACTTTAGTCTATGGTGAGCGTTCCTACCAAAGAGTTTAGCGATCAACATTGTAGAAACGATAACATTATATTCTATCATTTTGAACGATGTAAACTTGTCTACGAATTTTCTATTCGTTTGTGTTGATCACGTGATTTAACGTTGAGATGATGTCATTCCCATTCATTTGAATAGTTTTCTACTAGCGTTAACGATTGTAGATTGTCAACTTGGCTAGGGGTGCTGTTATTTTATAGCATCGGGAAACCATGCGTCTAATAATGATCAGAAATATCAATCTGGTTACAGTTAACAACATTATTTTCCTAACTCTGAAAGCCACAAGAGCGTAAAAGGAAAATATAAATGATTCCAGTGTATTATAGTGCAATATTTCATTTGAAACGTTTGTCAGCGGTCGGGTGGTTGGGTTCATCTCGTTAACCTGAACCTTCTATTACGTATGGCAATGGCAATAGGAATAGGTGAGGGTAATAAAATACCAACGAAGATTATTGTATACTTATTATATCTATTAACAAAGTTCTTCAAGGGCAAGTGTAACTTCCAGTCTCCAAATACGACAAAATAACTGGAGTTAAATAATTGGGTATATCCTTACCATAAATAAAATCTAGATGACCAAAAGTTTGATCAGAAAGTACGCAAAGAGAGGATTTTTGTAATTTAGATTGAAGCGTTTTTATATCTGTGACATCAGCAACATAGTCGTTGTTGCTTCCTAGGAACACCCACGGCATCGTTATACCAGACAAGTCATATTCCGGAGGGCTAAACCTTCCATAAGTTATTAAGTTTTTGACAGTTCCAAAATCGTATTCAGTAAAACCGTTGTTCTGCATTTGCCCCCATCTGATAAAGTTTTTAAGAGAAGTTCCAGATGGAGTATGACCAACTACTACAGGCAATACATCACTGGTAATCTGGAACTCATTGTAACCTAAAACTGCGAATACAAGTACAGAGCAAAAAGGATATGCTAGATCAGTTGTTCCGCACAGAAATTCTCCAGAATTTTGTAATAGTCCGTCTCGTTTTAATACTTCCATATTGAGGAAATCGCCTGTCAGTTGTAATCCTGGGGCAATAAGACTTTGGATCTTTATCACGATAAATTTAGCGTTTTTCAACCATGCCGTCGGTGATAAGCCGAAGCCAACCCTTATCTTAGCGTTGTATTCGGGTTTCTTTGCGCAAAGAATTAATAACATGCTGACTCCTTGTGAGTGAGCGACGTACGATAACTGAGTTTCACCTGTCTTAAGTAAGACAAAATCTATGGCTGCTGGTAAATCATACAAGGCCATTTCATCAACAGAAAAGTCCCAGAATTCTGAATCTTTGTCAGGATTATACTTTGTATGGTTTCTGCCGTAAAAGTTTCCTCTAGCATTGGGAACCCAGACGTCATAGCAGTTGTCAGAGTAGACGTAGCAGTGAGCCTTGCCAGGTCCTGGTATAAGGCAGTCATCACCACTGAGGTAGAGACCGTGCATGAACATTATGACACCTTTCGAGACCTTACAGCTTTCTTTGACAGGTAGTCGGAAAAGCCCCAAGATGTATCCGTCTTCTGTGGTCACAGAATACTGTTCAGCTGAGTAACCATCGTATTCCGCAAGTTCTGTGAATGTTAGATCTTGTCTTGGTGATAGGCCGAATGGAGAGTCGCCATCATCAGCACATATTACTGTGTGTATTGAGCAGATCAGGATCAAGGCGTAGATAAAATTCATGTCTGACGTTGCGTTCCTGAAAAATAAAATCGAATAAAACTACACTACACTCACTAATATTCTTTATCGTTTCCTTAAACCCATTTAATACTGTGAGGACAGTATGGTATCAGTATTGATTATTTTATTGATGAATTCTGAAGAACCAAGTTATTATACAAATGCTGAATTATACCTGCATTTATAAAATGCAGGTAGGTATTTGATAACGGTCGTGCAAGTTGTAAAGTCAAAACAATTTCTTATCACGGAAGATATCCCGTAAGTGACAATATAAGTTAAGTTGTAAAGTAATTATAAGCTTAAGGTGTGTTTATGATGTGGTGAAGGTCAAGTAAATAACCTGCTTTGGTGTCGTTGCACCAACGTGACTGATAAGCAGATAACTGATTGTTTAGTCTACGATCACACAGTGAAACTTATTTTTGGTAGGGGGAAAAGAAATCTTGGTAAGGCAGATTGGCCAATAAAATACCTGTCAAGAAGGTGGAAGACAATGCTTGTATATTTCTTTGCTGACTTATAGCGATAGGAAGAACTCCGTGGGGTTTTAGTCTATACGGCTAATCCTTTACCTGTCCTGGGTGCATCAAGATTTTCCCACGCAAACATAAATATTGATTAAGTACAAAAAAAAAATAAGGAGCAAAACAAATTGACACAAATTGACTACAAATTGATTGAGCCGCACTTATGTTTTGTTTATTTTGAAAGGAAACTACCTTTCTTTCTGCATAATCACTACGGGTACATAACCTATAAGTGCGCACTGTTGGGACAGACCTTCACATGCTGTGAAAGGATATCACCGTAATCCACCATGCGGACCCATGTGGGTTGGTGTATTACGGCGAATTTTAGGTTCTGAGACATGCTGGTTTTCTCACGATTTTTTCCTTCTATCGTTTTGAGAGCAGCATTACTTTTACTAAGTTAATTGAAACAGGTAGCTACTAACCTTTTTCCGTTACATGGAGACCGAGTAGACTCTTCAATTGATGAACTTGTGCTACAAGTGTTGCAACATTTCCGCCTTATATAACACCCGAAATATTACTTAATTCTTCATTGTGTTTATAAGATAGCGAGTTTATGAAGAAAAGACTCCTACACACGAGTTCAATTCCGCTATCTTTTGTGTTGGTTATGTGTGACTGAATTATAATGAGCTGCTGATAGACGGATTAGACGCGTTATGTTGGCCATCTTGACAAATCAACAGACAAAAAAGTTCCGTAACAGCAAGTAACATACTATAAAAGTTCTTGTAGTTCGTTGTAACTTTGATCCATAGACCTATAAAAAAAGGCTTTGGTTGATGTTTTAATAATAGTGTATTTTTTTAAAATTAATTTAAAACCAGTTTACGGTGGAAGTTTACATGGTAATGTACATCATATATTTTTTTTAGGCTTTTCATTCTATTATTATAGAAGTTACAGGGGACACATTTTACCACTTTGGAAGTGTCTCTCGCGCAAACTATTCAGTTTAGAAAAAAATTATATCAGAAACCGCAATATCATTTTTGAAGACCTATCCATAGATACCCCACACGTATGGGTTTGATGAAAACAATTGTTGAGTTTCAGTTTTAAGTATGGGGAACCCCCAAAATTTATTGTATTTTTTTTTTTTCTATTTTTGTGTGAAAATCTTAATGCGATTCACAGAATACATCTACTTACCAAATAGTTTCGAAAAAAGTGGCTGTGACATACGGACGGACAGACAGACATACATGACGAATCCATAAGGGTTTCGTTTTTTGCCATTTGGCTACGGAACCCTAAAAATGGCCTCATCGACAATTAAAAAAAAATTGACAGCAAATTAGCGGGAAAACGCATTTTTTTACAAATACACACGAGAAAAAAGAAAAGTAACGGAAAAGAAATAAAAAAGATGGAAAGGATGGGAAGAAAGAAAATGATAAACCAATAAGAAAATATAACATTTGACGATACAACCCCAAGATCAACTTTTAAAAAAAGCGAGATGTTTGTTTTCCCGCCGTTTCCGATCCGCATGTTTATGTTGTATGTACCTAGGTGCAAAAAGCCGTAACTATGTTAATCATCCTAATTTTTTTTTTTTTTCAATTTTATTGTTAGTACCTACACGTATCATCTTAAATACCTCAAAGAGGATTTTTAAATACAAATTCCTGAAAATAAATTTTCCTGTTTTTTTTTTTTTTAAATCTGCGTAACCCTTCACTAAAATTATCATCGGTATGGTTTTTTGCTCTTGTCAAAGTCAGCTGTTCAAATTTGCGGCGGCCATTTTGTGACTTAGCAGAGAGATAAAGGAAGGTCAACAGTCCTCTAACTTTAGCAGAGCCTTGATGGACTGATTAGCGTTAGCAGACGTTTATGAATCATGATTTTTAGCATCGGGCCTTCAAGGAGCCTTCAAGAAGGCTTTAACTTTTTATGAATAAGGCTGTTAGATTTTATCCGACCAGTACGTAGCGACCTGAAACAGCTTAATCGTTTGCTTCTTTCAACTCCGAGCGTGCAGTTATTTGTACACGATGGGCAGGAGAGAACGTGTGGTATCTCATGTGCACCTCTCTTAGACGTAACTCGGGGAGTTTTACACTTCAATCCCCCCGGGACGAGTCCCGCAGGCCAAGCGGGCTGGCACTGTTTAATAATACAGGGTGTAAAAGACCTCATCACGAAGCCGTCAACCACGCATTCTGTACATCAAACTAAGTAACTTTACGCAAAAATTATTGCTGGGAAACTACTTTTTTTTTGGGGTGAAAAATCATGTTTTGTGGTAGAACTCAATGTAACGCACTCAAAACATTGTGCTGCAGGATGGTTTAATAGTACGGGGGTCGTGGAGGTGTTACACAAAACGACGTGATAGAGTTTTAAATTAGCTGTATAGTTAACTGTCTTTTGTTTTGCTGCTGTTTGTTAAACGCTTACGAACTGTATAAATAAAAAGTGTTCCAGGCACAACCAACTTAAAAACACCTTGTCAAAAAGTTAGAACTTTGACCCCCAATATCTCCGTATTTAGAAGGTTCCCAGGTATGTAATGGTGTAGAACAAAAAAATGATCGCAATGACGAGGAGAACAAGTGCCTTTCGGCTTCGTTAAGAGGTGTTTTACACCCTTTATAGTGTGGAGCCAAGCAAGATAATGATGTATAATTTTGTCGTTTGTAGATTGCCTAACTAAATAAGTAAAAGCAATTAATATACCTATCTATGTTGTATATACAGACTGTTTCAATATCGACTTGAACAAATAAATTACAGATAAAAATAAATACCCACCTGATGATACCACCTAAACAAAAGTGACATTCTAAGTATCTGTTTGGAAGAGCTGCGAAATAAGAAAAAATCTATCGATGTTGTATGTATTACGGAACATTTTATGACGCCTGAGCAAGAAGAATTATTAAATATACCTAACTATAACATAGCTATAAGTTTCTCAAGAGAATGTAAAAGAGGTGGTGCATGTGTGTTAACAAAAATTGGACATCACTATAAAGTAGTAAATTTAAACAATTATTGTGTAAAAAATTTGATTGAATGTTAAGCAATTGAATTAACCGAACATGGTATTATTATTGTGTGTATTTATAGGGTCCCAAATTCCGACATAAATACTTTCTATGACAAATTCGAAAATATTCTCCATCTAGTATGTATTCACCGTAATAAAAAAATTATCGTTTGTGGGAACTTTAACATAAATACATTAAAAAGAAATAAACAGACCCTAGATTTTGAATATATTCTTTAAACTATAATTTAAAATTGCAATTCTCTCAACCCACTAGAATAAGCAGTGGGACATGTTTGGATAACTTCGCGCACAATATCAGAGGTTGCAAGGGGGAAATTATTGAATTTGGACTGTCAGACCACACCACACAGGTTCTAAGATGCCCGGTTAAAAAAACATGTGCTATTAAGTCATGGCGCATTAGACGGAGGAACTATTGTCAAGAATATATTTGGATACATTTAAAAATTGTATAAAAAGTCTCTCATTCTCAGACATTTACAAAACTTCGGACGCTAATGAGGCGTATGTCTATTTTTTGGAACTATTTCAATGCTTTTATGAACTCTGTTTTCCTTACGAAACTATAACTAAGTCGCTAACTAAACAATCCAAGTGGATCTCAAAGAGAATAAAAAAATGCAGCAAAAGGAAACGTGTGCTTCTGTGGCAATATAGAACTAAGCCCACTCTTTAAAACAAAACTGCGTTCAAAACATATTCACTTAGACTTAAAAAAATTATATCTTTAACCCAAAAATCCCAAAAAAAATATTTTATCAAAACATCACAAAACAAATCTAAAGCGACATGGACCGTAATTAACAATAATAAAGCCTACTTTCTTATAGAACCTATAACTGCAATAAAAACTGACTCAAAGATCGTTACGAATCCTACTGAAATAGCAAACTCCTTCAACGAATGGCATGCCAGTTCATCAACATGTCAGTTCGTTCGTCCAAATGCGGCTCATATTGATGCTCATACAATATCACGCACAACTCTTCTAATCGGCGAGTCACTCGCTACTCAGACACATGCGAGTGTAGAGTCAACACAAGTTCTCGTCTGTTCTCTAGTTGTTAGCTCCTTTGTCTCGCGCCAAAAAACCCAAAAAAATCGGAGAACAAGGCGAGAACCTGAGAAGATTGTTCTTTATTTCGTTCGTTTCGTTTCTATTGAGAGAACGTTCTCGCGAGATTGTTTGAATGTTTTTGCACATAACGGTTTTAAAGATAATTACTTATCTCAAATCACGGATATTATCCCGTAAGTACTTTATGTGTAGTGAAAAACCGTGAAAGTCTAAAACAGTGCCTAATTATTTATGTCTCTTAAGAACTTTAAATAACATTTCATTTATAATGACATACAGAGTTACTTCTTAATAATAATAGGTAATAATATATTTACCTCTGGGGCGTTTTGGTGACGTTATAGGGTTCATACATGTTTTTTTGAGTTTAATTTTAAATATTAATAATACATGTTCTCACATTTCTATAAATCTTTTAGTAAATCATTGAACGTTTGTGCTCGATCCATTAATAGGTACCGTTTTTTTGCCGTAATTAAGTTGCAATTTGTTTTTACTTCTTATGTTGTATGTTATTGTTTTTTTTATGTATTTGTATGTTTGATTGTACGGAATTCATGGTGATTTTTTCATAATACAGGTGTACTGTGTAAAGTTGTGTGAGATTTAGTGGTTAAGTTTATTTGTATATTTTTTTTGTTGGTTAAGGATAGTGGTAGTGAAATAGTAATTTAATAATTTTGTTTTGTGTTCTATTTAGATAAGATTTAGCTGCTGAACCCCACACCTTGATTATGTATTCAAGGTTTGATTTTACTAGAGTATGTAAAATCATGCACTCAATTTAATTTCTGATCAATCACATTATTATTCTGCTCTAATATTATGATGGCGTTCATTAAGAATTTCCAAACGTATATGTAATGAAAGCCAAACTGATCGGTAACAAGCGGTCACGAAACATTAAGGGAACGCAATGGCGCGGCTGATCTGCTGGACTTTACTCTACTACAGGAATATGGACGAATTTAACTTATACTACACGTTATTGTTAGAATGTTGACAAATTGAGACCAGTCTTGGCTTGGCTGAAACTGAGTGTTGCTCTTCATATGGTAGATTGATCTGACTTCTTGTTAATACTAATAGTAAAAAGAAACAGAAAGATAACCAAAGGTCTAAAACAAAGTTGCAAAACAAAAAGATCTCTGCGCTATCAATATTATAAGAGCAAAATTTTACGAAATAAAACTAAATATTTACAATACTCAAAGATTTTACAGAAATGCGTTTACACATCAAAAAAGAACGCAAAGATCAAATACATAGACAATAGTGAAAACAAATGTAAAGTTGTTTGGAGAGTAATAAAGGATGAAATCGGGAGCAATAACGTTAGGGACAACATAGAAAACATTCTACTTGATAACACAGTACTTTCAGATCCTGTAGAAATAGCAACGACTTTCAATAACCACTATACTAATATGGCACAATCTTCGAGTAAGGGAACAAAAATAAACAGTAACGAATGTTCAATGGTCCATTCGATGTTCCTTAAACTTGAGAGAGTACAAAAACCCTACCCACGGGCCGGAGCCAAGTCTGTAGGGGGAAGTTTAAATGGAGAATGTTGATGATATTGTAGAAGAAGTTAAGAATTTCCGAGTGATGCGACAGGTGTTTAGAATTGTGGCTTTTTGGAGCAGATAAGTGTGTGGGGCGACATGTGTTAAGTGGTTAAGCTTTGCGTAAGAGATTTCGGTACGACACCAGTGGAAGAGAGCACTATGGGACGATGTGGACGGTTTGTGCTTTCCACTGGGTTTTTATTTCTTTGGCGATTTCTTTGTTATTTACTAAGCTTTTCAGATATTGTAGTTTGAATGTTGTGTGAGTTTGGGATAGCTATATCTATTAGGTAAACTGTTTTGTTGGTTTTGTCGTGAAGGGTTATATCTGGTCTATTGAAATGTATAGTTTTGTCAGTTATTATAGTCCTATCCCAATAGATTTTCTGATTCCTATTTTCTAGTGTTATTTCGGGTTTGTATTTATTATTATTATTAGATACGTTAATCACAGCTACCGAGGATGACTAAAGTATTAAGTATAAGTATAGCCAGTATTTGATGAAAATGTAAACAAATGTATCAGAAAACACTCCTGCGAATATCACTGTCACCTATAAAGTATTGAGTTGATAATTTGAATTCATAAAGACGGAAATTCTAATAAATTAAAGACTTCTTAGATTTTTTCATTTGCAATTTGAATTTAACACTTCGTCGAGGATTTTTCAATCGAAATTGGTTTAGAGTGATCATAAAGGTATTTAAATAATAATTGTTGGAAAAAGGGATACTACTTAAGTTATTAATAATAATCTGTTATGTGCGTAATAAGAACCTGAGCAGGATTTGTTTACTCTTTCCTAAAACAGTTTTGAGACAGATCATACTCATCAGTGTTGAGTTTTACAACCTACTAACAATGACCACTGTTATGAATCAATCATTTTTCACAATGATTCTATAACAGTTTCTTTCGAATCTTTAAACCATAACTATAAAAAGGAAATAACAATCAGTTACCGTAAAAGCGGAAAAGTGGCACAATTTTCCTCGAACTTCCAAAGTTATGTAGTAATATCTTCCGGATATAGGGACCAGGATTCTGCATTGGTTTGCAAATGGGATGCGAGGATGCAAGGCCAGCTTACCGGCTCTTAATTTATATGTAACATGCTGCGGTGCAGTGCAACGCAATGGCGTGGAAGATACGCCGGCTGCCGCAACTGGGGTAATGGAAAACTAACACGAGTACTGTTAACTGGGTGGAAAATTGAGTGCTATTAGGTACATTATAATTAATATGGGTAGATGGAAATAAGGGATGTTTCTGTTTAAAGATCCATATTTACATGAAGTGATGCATGGACTCACAGATCTGCTTCCCAATTGTATAACACACTATCACAATGCGAAGACTTTTAAAGGAAATTTGCAGTACATTGCTTCAAATGTTTGAAGAAACCCCTCTCCTGGCAACGTAAATAGTGCAATGAATATTGTTGAACTGTAAAGATGGCATTGCCGTTGTATGTGTGTTACGCCATTAGATGTCTGCTTGTTTTACCTACAACGCGTTTCACCCACTACTGTAGATGTTGCAGTCCTAGTAGCTGCAAAGATTCATAACGCAGTTTTCATTATAATAAACGATTAACTACATTTAAACCACATAGCAAAATTAATCAAATCACACCCCTAAACATCCCTTCAAATAAATATTCATGAGCGATTCCAAAACAAAGCTGAGGCACATAGTTGTAGTATGTATGTATTAGTGGTAGAGTCGGCGCGCAGCGGTGTGTGAGTACTAGGCAAACAGGAATGTTTGGAGGCAGTCGCTGCGATGTTGGTGAGCAGACCGTGCGATTAGGCGATGCGGTATATTGAGCAAGTGTCTTTTGGGTAGACGAGTAATATATATTGGTAAAGGAAGAAAAGAAAAAGAAAAATGCGTCTCGTTCGACGCAAAAAGCTATCGCTCGCATTATGTTGTGACACCATGCGACACAGTGGCATAGCGCTGATATTCAGCTGCATTCGGTTACTTTGAAACCTGACCCCAACACAGTTTGGAAAAGCTAGGCCGATAATAATGTCTTCGTGATGGACTAGGATTTAATCTGATAAAAATAGTAAAAGGTGATGACGTTCATAATGATTTGTTTTCGTTTAAAGATCTTGGGGTGCTAACGTGTAGCTTTCTTGGCGTTTACTCATACCTATTCAACAACGGCGACACAAAAAAAAGAAGGATCACTGGTTTTGACAGTGCCGTTAACTGTTAGTGAAAACCGGAAAGGGCTGTATAAAATAAAATTGAATTTCGAAACCATCTTCATTCTTTCTTACATTCAAGTTTGAACTTGGAATCGATAGTATGCGCAGAATGTTGGTAATGAAAGCGTTCAGTATTATTGGGTAAATTAACGGCTGCTTTGGCCGCGTCGGAGAAGTTTGGGCCAAGTTTGTGGGTGTTTGTTTGTTTATCTATTTATGATATAATGATATTCCCGCCCTGTGGAATTTTTGTAGATATCTATAGGTACGTTTGCACCGGCTATGTAGGTACATACTTAGCTAAATTGTACAAATATTTGAATTCTGATTACGTTTAGGTCAATTAGGTCAAATTACACCTTAGCCTTAAACTTGTGTAGGTAAATGTCACTAATATTTTTAGGACGCAATTTTTTGTTTGTGGTTTTTTTTTGTTAATTTATGAGTAAATATTAATAAATAATTAATATTACACTGACTGTCAAGACTTAAATTGAGATGCGATGCGTTACTGCGTTGGTTTCTGTGAAGTATTTAAACTTGTTGGATCAAACAGCGCCGAGCCGAGTATTGTGTAGTAGTTACTGAAAAAGAGGTATTAATCTCACAAGTCATTTACACTTCACCCTATTTTAAAGGTTCCAAATCAACGTGGCATAAACTCCTATTAACCAGAAATAACCTTTAGCTCCTTCCACCAATCTCAAGTAAAAATGACACTCAATTTACAAAAGTGATATTCTGAACAATATGAAGCTCGTATAGGCAAGCTATTAGCTCCGGGGCATGATGGATGATGGTCCCAGGCGTGCTCACATATTGGAGAAGGAAATTGTGTTGCACCGCAGCCAAGCTAGTAAATTGTATTATAGCTTGGCTTGTAATGAGCTCTTAATTTGTGAGACGTTATAACGTTGCTGCGTTATTGCATTATACTCCTAGTCACGTATTATACGCTGTACGTACACTTATTTTGAGTGTATTGAAAAAGAAAGATCGCGTGCTAGTTAAAATTTTGGTCTCGCGACAATAGATCCTTAAACAGCTGTAGATTCGGATGAGAGATCACTTTAGTCATGCAAACAGACTAAAAGAATTTGGTCTTTTTTGCCACGTTTTTATTAATTACGTAACATAACATCACACCTGTAATTCCTGAAGGGTTAGGTAGAGGTGTACCAAATAGTATATCCACATTTCGTCAGTTATAATAGGGGACGAGCCTATTGCCACTAACCGAGCACAAATCCAGACTCCGTGGCCGTACTGAGAAATTCCTGATCGAAAATACTCAATAACACTTTGCCTGACTTGGGAATCGCACCCAAATCTATTTCCGATTGTTGTAGGGATACAACCAGGGAACATTCTGAAAATCTGTTGTCATCTAGCTTAACCAGCATACAATACGTGCCTTTTCATCAGTTTACTGAAACCTGTTGTAACGTTAATAATTGTAGTAAGTACTGTCATTGAATCGACAAAATGACAGATGAACAAAAGATTTTTCGATTCTCTTTCGTTTCTACGGCGTTCATGCTAAGCGGGCTGATGGTCTTACACGAGCATACCGCTGGGCCTGGCACATGGCCAAGTAAATAAATATCAAATGGCTGTCCACGTCTCTCTAAACTGAAGGTCGAGCTATCAATTGTACACGTGCGAAAATAAAGGGAAAATAACACTAAATTTTATGACCAGCACGCTTTTGGCAGTAAACAGATGGATACAGAAGGTAAGCTGTGTGTTTAGAAAAAGAAATAAAAATAAAAACAATTTATTCAGTGTTTATTTGTGGTGTATGTTTATTTCAATTACAATAGACATTTCGATACATATTATTGGAGATCACCTTTTAAGTAAGGAATTGCTTGTATTAAAAGACTTCGCACCTCCACTTGTCATTTTTATGCAATTGAAATGTAGACAGTGTAAACATAAAAGACTAAACAAAGATAAAAATTAAAATAAAATAAATGATAAATGGGTAAAGGCAAAAACACACTAGAAACAAATTTCTACACGGTCTTTGGGCTACGGTTACGTATTATGCACAAAAACATTGTTTTGTAGAATGATTTGACCTTGAGTGCATGTAATGAAATAGTTTTCTAGTTAGGACTTGTCTTGTTGATCAAGTGGTCGCAAGACTCGCAAGTGCTACTGCTGACCATGAAGTCCAAGGTTCGAATCTCAGGTCAGGCAGTGTTGTTGCTTTATAGGATGTCCATCAAGAATTTTCAGCAGCGGCTTGGAGTCAGGTTTTACTCGCACATCGAAATGTGAATATACTGCAGATATACAACTCTTTTTTACCCTATTGAGAAAATCAAAGGTAATTTTATGTCATTAAGATTCATTATCCTACTGATTATTACTGTCCTGCACCCCTAGCCAAGTCACAAACGTTTCGTCTCGATTCTCTTTCTACAATCGTAAACGCCTCGGCGTAAGCGATTGTAGAAAGCGCTAAATTGGTAGCCAAGTTGACACGACTGAGTCGATCGCTCGTTCTCTAATGTCTGTAGAATAAACCTACACTTTAGTCTATGGTGAGCGTTCCTACCAAAGAGTTTAGCGATCAACATTGTAGAAACGATATCATTATATTCTATCATTTTGAACGATGTAAACTTGTCTACGAATTTTCTATTCGTTTGTGTTGATCATGTGATTTAACGTTGAGATGATGTCATTCCCATTCATTTGAATAGTTTTCTACTAGCGTTAACGATTGTAGATTGTCAACTTGGCTAGGGGTGCTGGGATATGTAGGCATTTCTCTTTTCAAAGTGCTCCTTCTACAATCTTCAACAACATTGAGAAAACACGCTTGTTATGATTTTAGCGCTACGATTATTATTTCCCCTTTATATTCTAACCCGGAGTAAAATGTCTCATGTCGGAAACTGACATTTACGCTTTTTATGACGAACTAGAGTTTTGTGCTCGTGTAGGCAGTTATTTATTTTTATCTTTATACTTGAGTTGTGTACCGGTTTTATGTTTATAAGTAGGTATGTAAGGAAGGGAAACTGAAAGTAATAAATATTTAGCATGTTTCATCATCATCTGCCTAGCATTTTCCCAACTATGTCGGTGTCGGCTTCCAGTCTAACCGGATGCAGCAGAATACCTGTATTTTACATGGAGCGACTGCCTATCTGACCTCCACAACCCAGTTAGTGTTGGGTAATACGGTACTCCTTGGTAAGACTGGTTGTCAGACTTTCTGGTCACTGACTACCTGTAACGAAAAACCTGTAAAGGTTTTTATTCGACCTCACTGAACCGATAAATGAGGTAATCTCCTCTTTCATTCACCTCTTTTATTCATTTCGGGTGCGGCCTAATGAGTTGTGTGTTGTTGTTGTATGTCATATGCAGTTTTAACGTCCAAAAAATTCTGATCCTCGGCTCTTTTTGAATGTCTTCTGTTTTGATTTGTATACCTTCCAAGTATACAATTTGGGTGCAAAGTATGTCCTACAATAGACTGCCACGATGTCAATTATTTTTTTACTTCTCTTTTGATACAAATGTTATGATAACAAGTTATCGCGATTGTATCAGCGACCGTAAATAAGTATCTTTAATTTTATCAAGAAAATATGAAATGAGTGTCGTTTTTTGTCTTGTTATCAAACCGCAGTGCGTCAACTGATAACACGATGCATTGTCTTGTTTCGCATAGAGATAGTTGAATACTGGGAAGTGTCTGTGGTACGAAAATAACTTAAGTTAGTAGTACAAAATATCAATCAAATTTAGATGGGTTCTTATTCTTAACGTGTCAATTAATCTCAAATTGTGTCAGACCAGTACAATTTGATTCTTTTAAATCCTGAAAGGTGCAGATAGTTGTGGAAGATGGGCTGGTGGGGCATATCGTACAAAGGAGCTCCACACGGGCATTCTAGCTGAGTTAATTGATATTTTTTGTCACAATCCACAGCTGAATAAAGACCTCTACAAAGGTGCGCCTCAACACGCTGTCCCCTGCTTTCCATATCCGGTCTGACATAGTCACGTTTTAAAGATCGTCCGGCCATCTAACCGGTACAAAATATAAATGGATATAAGACTTCTTTATTATCTTTCATAAGACTTAAATTTACGATCACCCAGTACCATAATTTTACCAATTTGTTTGCTCATGTGACTTTAATAACCTGAAGTGTGTGTTATCATTTGTGGCTATTGAAAGATTAGCGATTTTGGTACTGTTATCTGTATTATTAAAATGTTTATTTATAGTGATACAACAACAACAGCCTATAACGTCCACTGTTGGACATAAGCCTCTCCCATGATGGGAGGAATTTGCCGTAATCTCCACGCTTGGCAGGCGGATTGGAGATCGCAATGATGAAAGACTAACAGAAACGCTGCTGCCCATTCTCAGGTCTACGGAGGTGCAAGGTGTTTTGCCTGTTTGTAAAGTGATATGTTACAATGTATTTGTAATATAAATATGAAAAAAACATGCAATGGCCAAGTCATTTCTCCTCAGGCAGCGCTGGCTGGCTCAACCCAAGTAGGTGTACCTACTAGGTACCCATATATATTTTTCATGTTCTTCCTTTTTCAGACTTTCTAGCTTCTAAATAATGCTGTAAAGACTTTCACAAATATTTGTACGATAATCGAATCCGCGGTTTACGCGCTCCCTGAGGTACAAAGTGATGTTGGTGTGTTAAGCATGGTCACATTGTCCCATTTACACATCTATGGCATGGCCGCAGCAATCGCAGCTTAACTTCACAGACATCTTTGCTGGTATTACTATGTTGGGCTCACACAATTTTCTATTTACCACTTAACAAGACATAAAACAGGGAGATGAAAGAAGTTTCAGTTTATGTGTGTTTTGTGCTCGGCCATAGTTTTACGTTCCGATATAAAACCGTGAAGAACGCCAATGTTCGCGGTTCGTTATCTAGAGGAAAGCGCTTGGGTAATAACCCTGGACGAGGGAAACACAATTATGGTTTAGGAGCTCTTATTATTTAGAAGAATATGGATAGGGGCACTTGAAATTATTTGGAAAACCTGACATAAAACCTGAAAAATACATAAAACACCCACAACATTATACTTTACTGATTTTATGCTTGTATTTTTTTTGCTTTTGACTCACCGCTGGTTTGGTGGTATTTAACCGTCTCAAAAAGGAGGAGGTTCTTAATTTGATTGGTTTTTTTTTTGAAGTTGTTTTTTTTTTTTTACGTAATTTTTTTTTCCTCCAGCATTGTTATAGGTGTTCTTTCAACATTTTTCAGTTTTCGTAATTCGCTACCGATGTTATTTTCAGGGAATTTGGCTCAAATAATAAATCTATTTTGTTTATGCGTGTGCAAAATTAAACATACATGGTTAGGTAAAAGCTTATTTTTATTTTATAATATTATTAAAAGAATAACTTTCATTCTTCAGCATTCTTCTTCCTTTTTACTTTTTAAAATATAAACTTGCTAGCAGCCGACTGCTTACCGCACATTAATTCTCATAGAAAAATCTATTCTACTTTTGACGCAAAATAAGTTCAGGGTAGTAAAACTTGGTAGATTTTAAAATTCATAACCAACTCCGAAGCCGAAAGTTGTATAGAATCAACATTTTTATAATACTTTTACGTGTACTAAAACCTTCGAAGCTCGTTTCTCACTTCACTCGCCTTACCGCCTGGCCACTAACTATATACACGCTCAAGGAACAGGCGAGTTGCCGTATTGCTACAGCGACAAGCCCCCGTTCGTCTCGCGTCACCTCTTCGTATCAGTTCTTGCAATTTCGGCGCTTGCTAGAAACCTTCAGCTTCAGCCGAAGCCCAATGCTTGGCCTACGGTGGTTTTTTTTTTTGCCGAAGGTGGCCGACGTCAAAGAATCGGTCATACACTAAATTTTAAGGTTATTCTACTTTTGACATTACAGCACTGTCAAAAACAATAATCTTCATTATTGCTCCAATTAGGTGACTGCTGAGTTGCTGCCACTAACAAATCTGTCCAAACTACAGTGATCTATATCTTTGTCAATATAAGGTTGCCTTCTGGATCCTGCTATTAGAGGTAAATAACTGTGAAAGATCTGTAGAGCCCCTCTGACCGTTCATGCCAGGAATCACCGCGATGACGCGACTTGCTACTCGCGCGACGGAAACAAATGACGCGCGCTCGTGTCGCTTGACGCAAGTTGCATCGACTCAAGTCGTGAACGGGTAGTTTTAAGTTAAAACCTTCATAGCTCGTTCCCCGTTGGCGCCCTACGCAGTCGAGTGTGGTATTGAAAACATGGAGTGTGGTATAAAATCGTTTGCCGTGATGAGGGGCGGCCGGGTGACGCTTTTTGTGAGCCGCCACTGTGACGGACATAAAAGGGAATAGGTACTTGGAGGGGCAGTATACTGGCTGAAATGAAACCAAAACAAATCTAAACATTTAAACAAATTTATACATTTGTTTTGATATATCAGCAATTATAAAAATCAGGTAAGTTTTTTTTTTTTTTTTTATTTTTTTTTATTTTTTTTTTTATAGGAGTTTACCAGTGGAGAGCAAACTCTGAAAGTATTGGTCACTAACTTATATTATTAGGTTTATAGGTATTGTATTGTATAACAACATTTTTACTTTAAGGTGCAAATAAACAATTTTTACTTTATTATTTTAACTTGTTTACGGGCGGTTCACAGTTTGTATTCCAGTCCAGTAATCCAACGAGTTAATATAGCTTACTTTGACAAGTAGGCTGGACCATATCGTCTACATTATTCCAGTCATTTTTACAACAATGCTTATTTACACAAAAAACAACAATGCATATTCACTGTTCAACGTTTAATCCAGCACTGAATTGGCCGTTTAGACGATTCAAGTTGCGCTAGAATGGGTGCGCTGGGTTAAAAGTAGACCACCAATCCAGTTACTGGACTCGAATTCTTACGGGTTTCAGGGCATTCCAGTGACGGTTCAGACTATTCCTGACGGAATCCAGTGCTGAATTAAATCACTGGTCTGGAATGATACTGGAACAATGTGAACCGGGCATTAAAGGCTGATTTATATTAATCCAATAGCTGGAACCAGCTTCATTGGATTCCAGCGCAGGATTGGCATTGACACTGGATCAGGCCGTTTACATTCAGTACAGTAGACAGTCTTACTTTGTTGAGGTAATTACGCGGCGACGAATGGCCATTGCGTTTACACGGATCCAGGGCCACTGGCACGTGATGCGCGGCGTACGGGGGGAGGACACTGGATTGAAAAATAGGAACGGAGTCTATTCCGATTCAGCGCTGGATACTGGACGCTGTACTGGATTGTATCATGTTTACATTAACCCAGTGCTGATCCAGCGCTGGAATCCAGTGAAGCTGGATCCAGCTACTGGATCAATGTAAATCAGCCTTTACTGTGTGTTCATACTTTAAGCAGAAGCTTCCGTCGTAGTAAGTTTTTGGCTTAATTATCTCAAAAATACAGCAGGTATTGAACGCCTCCTGGTTTTTGCGTATGTATGTAGACAAGCGTGGACACCCCCTACTTTCCACAACCCCTCATGTATGTGTCATTTCACACCGAGCGCCCGCGTCTATCAAGGACATTCTTCTCTTTTTCTGAACCATTATAAGGGCAACGCGGGACCTGCGTCTAGGGTTACCATTTTGAAAATTGAATACTGAGACTGTTAGCGTCCGTCTTCCAATTGCTGGGTAAAGGCCTCTCTCCATGACTTCCAGTTGCTTCGATGGCTAATGTGGAACAGTAGTGTTGTCCAGCTCGTACCACCATCTTCTACGAGGTTCTTCTTCCTTCTTTTGGAGATTAAATATTCCAGAATAATGTTCTGAAATCTTAATTGTTTCAGATTATAATGAACTGTTTTAATTTTTTAAAGTAATCTCGTGAAGCGGAAAATTCCGAACAAATAGCCTGAAAACCCGAGATGTGTGGGTAAATCGGAAGTGTGGTAACCCTGCCTGCGCAGTGTTAAGAGCCGTGAGATTCTGATGACGTCACGGTGGTTGGCTTTCATAATGCGTACAAAGAGGTTGGGCAACGTTCTATTATATTACGTACAAGGCAGAAAATGTACATACATAGGTATATGATAAGGGAAAAAGTCGTGATAGTGTATAAAATAAATATTTGTTTTGACGGTTGAACAATATTCATTGACATACCGAAAATGTCGGGTCGTAAATTTTCCAGTGCTTTTTATGAATGAACTAGATGGCGTTGATCAATCTTGGAAATAATAAAATGGCTCGTTTTTATGTCCACAAAGCCTTAACTGAAGTACGGAGGAACCTAAGCTCGACTCGACGCACCAGGAGTTTAGACGTAACGTAAAAACACTCAGAAGAACAATAGAAAAAACCAAAAAACTTGTAGTTCAGTTCAATGATGCAAATGAACAGTAGACTTTTTAGGTTAAAAATGTTTGACAGAAAAAAGGTTATTTACAGTTCTCACTTTATATACAACAATGAATAATAAAGAAATTTTATTATACAATGAGTTTGACATGTGTCTAGGAGAGTTTTTTTTGCCCTGTTAAAAGATTGTACCATTGACCCATAATTTTACTAGAACGCTGCTTAAAAAACATTCCCAAAGCTGATCAGCGCCATCTATTGATATATACTGAAGCGTTATGACAAACGTCAGTGGAAAATTCCTCACATAACACATGTAATGGCGTGACGCGATTATTTTGTTTGAACATCATCACAATCATGTAATTAAAAAATAAATCATATAAAACCATATATTGTTAATTGTTATGTATTCGCTCACTATTCAATGACATTCATTTTCATAAAAGTAATTGTGATAGACAAACAATTAAAATTCCATGGATAATAAATACACTCCATCACAATTTGGGTTGGCAACATAATAATTCCAAAAACATGAATTGGTATAAAATGAAATATTACGTGGTGGCGAATCCCGTGCCTAATGGACAGACCTTTTTGTGGCCATTAAAACTGTTACTGAGGTTTAAAAAAGAAATAATGCTATCAAAAACCGTGAAGGATACCTCATCATAAGGAAACCAGCTTGTTCTCAAACCGAAAAATTGGAAGACACATGTCCTATTCACGTGAATTACTGCAAATTTTCTTTGGGCATGTGTCCCAGCAGTGGGAACAATATAACGTTATTATGCATTTACTTCTGATACTTTTGATCAGATAAAGAGAATTCTTAAATTCAGAAGTCTTCAAAGAGACGATTCAATTTGAATATAATCAAAAGCAAAAAAAAGGATTTTGTGTGTATTGCCATTTTTTTGCGGATTCTGGAATCCGCACCAGTTCTATTCATTTATCATTTCTTTTCGGACCACTGTGCATTGTGTGGGTTTTGAATCCTCAATTTAACTGTAGAGGCTGCAGTTTATCATTCTGAACGGGAGGGGGGAGGGAGGGGGGATGGTCATTCAAATTCATTTTCATAGTTTTTTTTTTACATTACTTTTTGTGCGCCGGTGTCCACCCAGTATATTATAATATATACGTAACAATGTTTACAATCATGTGCTTGCCGGGACACAGGCCACCTCTCAGTGAGAGTGTGGGGGCTTGTAACTAGCAGGTGGGATTATGTAGTTTCTGCCTTTTTTAAACGTTCTAGCAAACTCATGTATTTTTCTCATAAAAAAAGGCGTGATATACGAGTTTATTTATACAGTACACAAAGTAATTACATAAAAAAGCGCCTGCCTGAATTCGAATCTACGACTCAGAACTCAACTTGTGAGTCGGTGCAGATAGAACTGGACCACAATTGCATCCTGTGGTTAGCTTTTTCAGTAAACCTTTATGTACTAACATACATCTGCCTAGCCGCACCTATACAACCCAGTTAGTACTGGGTAATACGATACCCCTTGTTAAGACTGGTTGTCAGACTTAGCCACTGACTACCTGTAACGACTGTCAAAGATCTACAAATGACAGCCGGGACCAACAGCATAAAGTGCTTTCCGAGGCACGGAGGAAACTCGGTTTGTAATGGGTGGTCACCCATCCACGGACCAACCTAGGCAAGTGCAACTTTACCTGAAGATGGACCCGAGTGGCTGTTATTATAGTTAGCCACGAGGTACTTCCCTATGTACTTAGACTTACATAGTACGTACTTAATTACTCGCTTACTCTATAGCCTCGTCTAAAACGTTTTATTCGTGTCACGTACCGTCCCTCTCATATTTTTATTGTCCGCAACAGCTTAAGAAAATGCCCCTCACTGAAAAACAAGGGCTTTTAATGGTTTTCTGTGAAAACAATATGAATTATTGAATGACTCGTGTTTTTGCCATTGTGATGGAATTGTTGAGAGACTTTTTATGTTAAGTTATATGTGACTGTAAGTATTTAACCCTGGGGAAAATGGGTCTACTTGTATTGAAAGGAAAGGAATTCACTACCATGTTGACGATTGAGGAGCACGACTCAGTGCCCTGCATTACCTGACTTCTCTTACAAAGAGTCAGATTATGCAAGGTACTGACTGGACTGTATGAAGCACAATCATGTCATAATAATACACCCAAATTTCGCCAGTAATGTTTACGTCCCATGTAGTAGGAAGCGAGCCTATTACCATCAACCAGGCATTTCTGATGGAAAAACCCAATTACACTGTGCCCGACCCGGGAATCAAACCCAGGATCTTATGCTTAGCAGTCGCCCTTGCACACTACTGCTTAATCCTACGCGTTGTTCTACGTGCCCTTCACAGGTACTCTTTTAGTTCAAATAATACACTAAACTCCCGTGACATATTCAAAGAATCTTTTATTAGGCATGTTGTGTACCTATGTCGCTTCTTGAAGTGAAACCTCGTGGCAACGTGTTTTATTTAAAAGTGCAATAACTTGCATACTGAAGCGGTCAGCGCTACAATTTGCTGCAAGCGCTGGACTGCTATTAAACATGTTTGTGGCATTGTGGTTGGGCTGGCGTGAACAAACGTGGTTTTTGGGTTGGCCTGCGTCTTTGTAATGGGGAAGGTTGATAAAACAAGAGAAGATCTAGGAGTATCGAAGTTTTATGCAACAAATGAATATCAAGGAGTTTTGAGGTTCTTAAAACAAGTGCATTCAAGTTGGAGTGTAGAAGGCTTAGAAATAATAGTAGATCGATATTAATATATTCTGTATGGTGTCGGACGTAAAGAATAGCACCATCCCATATCTTCCCGTGGGTGTCGTAAGAGGCGACTAAGGGACTTACCAGAGAATGGGCAGCAGCGTTCTCTGTGGTTTTGTACAACCGTACTGCGATCGCCAACCCGCCTGCCAAGCGTGGCGATTATGGCAAAAACCCCCCGTTTGGGGGAGGCCTATGTCCAGCAGTGGACGTCTTTCGGCTGAAATGATGATGATGATTAATATTATACAGTGTTCTACAATTTGTGTTTTCAATCTCACCATAGCTTACAGTTCAATTATTCGCTCTTTTTCGACTCGACTTGCTCTTACAAACGAAATTTAGATTGTAAAATAAAACTGCAGTGCACGTATTACGAGAGTAGAACTCCCAAATAAATTCTACCATTTCTAAGCCATAAATATCAGAGGCCATATATTTTAAATAAAAACCTGGACCAGCGAACTTTACCAGGACTACGCTCTAAAATATTATAGCGTGCTTAATCCTAGCCTGCATCTGCGATTTTCGACTAAGCCCATTAAAGAGGAAACAAACTTACATTTGCAGTTAAAACACCCTTACGCTCTTCCAATAAGGTTGTTTTTTGCGGATGCACAGATTTGCAAGCAACATTACTTTTGCGTTTTACAATGACTTTACACCGTTGTGTTAAGGGTGGGTTTTGGAGGTTTGTGTGGTTAGTAAGTGTGCCTTAACTTGTTGCATACGACTCTGGTTCCACTAGTTTTATATTTACTGGGACATGCATGGCTGGTTGTATGTGGCTTTGTCTCTAGGTGTAGTTTGATTTATGCTAAAGAAGTGAATTTTCAACCTCGGAGGCGTTCATTTATTATTTTCCTAGAAAGAAAATGAAGTTTCTGAGTTACAATGCATAATAAATACATACTTTGTAATCTTAAATCCATAGCATTGGAACTAGATTCGGATAAATAATTTGTTAAAACCAACGCTTTCAAGAATCTTTCAAAACTTGTAACTTCTAGAATTAAAATATAAATATTAAAAGATCCATTTTCGAAATGGATATTAAAATCTTAAGAACATTTATGCCTTTGTTAAAACCAGTCTGGTAGTTTTTAATATGAAAAGTAACGTCAAAATGCTGTATTTTTCATGAATTTTTGTTTTACGAGTGTTCTTAGTTTTGAAGGAACCATTCATTCATGGATGATTTGGATAGATAAAATATTGATATAAAAAAAAATAGAAAATTTCAGCTTTCCACAAATGAAAGGGACACACATAATTATAAGTGGTTATTGGATAGTGGGGGTTGGACAAACATTGAAACAACCAAAAATCGCTTTAATTACTGTACTATAATTTACGTACTTTGCAGTGATTAGTATTCGAGTGAATTTCTCAGGCGAAAAATTTACGCGTCTAGGCTGAAATGGCAGTGCTGCTTTACAGATAATGCAACGATTTTTTTTCTCAGAATTAAAGTGATATGAATCTAAATGAAGCCACTTAAATTATATTTATAAGACTATTACTTTTTATGAAAAAAAATCGGTAAATGATGAATTATCAATTTCTGTGTGTTGTCCACAATCACTTTCATACACAGCATTTACCTCTCAGGAAGATAATCTCCAACATATATAGGAAAAAGTATTTTGATTGCGTTAAGTAATGATTGACCTACAAGACGTTAATTAGTTTTGAATGTGTAGACTCATAGTTAATGAGTACATGTCAACGGTAGGTTTGTCCAAGCGAAATTACTAATTTCTATGGTCATTTTGTTTCACTGTCCTGAGCTTCCACCAATGAGTTTAAACGAACAATAAATCCCTGCTCGGCAAGAGACAGTCGTGCTCTTACGTGCAGTAAGAATGGTAGTGCACCATATCGCCAGGTCTTTCCGCCAAAAATATAAGTACGTGATTTCAGTTTACTCGGAACGAAATTTTGCAATTTCGGTGATTAGGTTTTAAAAGGATTTTTGCAAGAAATAAAGGTATCACTTTTATGCATGCAAGTAGCCTTTGGTACACATTTAATATTATAGAAAATAATAGTCATAGCCTTGATAGTTTCATGTAAAAAAAAAAAATAGCCAAGTTTCCAATTTCTATGGGGCAATTTCTGTGGTTTCCGTGGCATCTTGTGGCCCACGGAAATTACACGACTCCACAGAAATTGTACCAATCAATTATTGTATTAATGTTAATGAAGATTTTTGAAAAGAATCAATAATTGTTATGCCAAAATTACTTTGACAGAACTAGGTCCTTAGCCCCGGACATTAAAATAAAATTGTATTACTATTTCTTGAAAAAGTCATTCAATTGGATTAACTGAACTTTGAGGTTTGCATCCTCCAGAAGCTCCTCCTGGAAGCCTCGATCGTGCAGGCCTGGGTGACATCACTGGCCAGACCTGCCGACGTTGACAATGAGGCAGGGTGGTTCCAGGAGGCCATGTCCGACATCTGCGACGTGCGCAGATGTCGAGTCCCCAGCATCTCCTCGTGGGCCAGGGATCTGGCTCGCGAGGAGATGCTGGGGACTCTCGACAGAGATCCATGGGGGCGCCCTTACAAGATGGTGCGGGATAAACTCCGCACCTGGGCCCCCCTACTGACGCAGTCTCCGGCCTGAGCTCGTGGAGGACATGATGAGTACTCTGTTCCCTTCGCAAGGGGAACATCCCCCCCGTCTATGGCTCCGCCGCCTGCGATGCTGGAAGCGGACCAACAGGACGACGACGAAAACACTCTGGAAGTGACTGGGGTAGACCTGAGAGTGGCGGTACGTAGGCTCAGTGTCAAAAATACCGCCCTGGGACCCGACGGCTTGCTTGCAAAGCCTGGGTCCTGGCCTCGGAGGCTCTCGGGCACCGACTAGAGGTGCTCCTAAGCGCATGCTTGGAGAGAGGCCAGTTCCCGCTTCGTTGGAAGACGGGAAAGCTGGTCCTCATTCGGAAGCCGGGGTGCCCTGCGGAATCTCCGTCCGCATACCGGCCCGTGGTGCTGCTCGGCGAGGTGGGAAAGCTCTTCGAAAGAGTAATTGCAAACCGCCTCGCCGAGCACCTTGCGGGGTCGGGGCCGGATCTTGCGGAACACCAGTTTGGTTTCCGCAAGGGGCGCTCTATGGTGGACGCCATCATGCGCGTGAGAGCCTAGCCCTCACGACGGGATATGCGGTTTCCCGGGGTGGGGTTGTCTTGGTGGTGTCTCTCGACATCGCTAATGCCTTCAACACCATGCCCTGGATCTGCATTAGGTAGGCACTTCAGTATCACTGGGTGCCGACCTACCTTCGTCGTGTGGTCGAGTCGACTTTGAAGTACCTAGGACTCGTCTTTGACAGCCAGTGGATCTTCTTGGAGCACTTCCGACGTTTGGCCCCCAAACTGGAACGGACCGGCGCTGCCTTCAGGCGGCTCCTGCCCAACCTGGGGGGGGCAAACGCCCCCTGCCGGAGGCTCTACGCAGGAGTCGTGCGGTCCATGCACATGCAGTCGTGGCCGGGGGCCACGTGGTGGGCCTGTGGGCTATGGGCTAGCTTGCCGTCTGTCCGTCTCATGATGACAGACCGTGTCGATGGCGCGTTCGTGTTCCACGCGCGCCTCAAAGAGAGTCAGCAATAGGAAGGGGTCCGCAAGGACCGATGCCTGCCGGGGTTGCGGGACTGTTCGAAAGAGATACCATGGCCCCGGAACACAAAGGGCGATGAATGAACATGAATAGGTTTTAGTCAGTAAAAGTCTGAAAGTCCCTCCTGCTTCGCCCAGAGCGAGAGAAGTCATTTGATGATTTCCCATCCTCTTCATAGAAGTAAAAAACATAATCAGTTCCTTGATTGCTAATTTTATAAGACTGATTTATCCAATTAATAGTACACCACGTTGTATTTTAGAAATGCTTATTAAAATGATCAAATCGTTTATTTGTGATACATGGGTTACACGCAGGTGTTCATTACATAATTACAACGATAATATATACATATATTAACGACGATATTCGTATTATATCAGTTTTTTCATTAAACCTTATCTTTCTTTACATATTATTAAAAAACAATGTATTTATATAATAATTCACAATTTTGGTGCAAACGCAGTATTTCTGTGTCACCAATACAATTTCGGTGGCAATAATAAAATTTCTGTGGCTCGCCAATTTCGACGGCCCAAATAACTCTCTAAGTAATTTAATTATAATATCCCCTTTCAGAAAATGTATATATAATGTGGATATGTTGCGCTTTGTTATTAAAGTTTTTAAAAAAACCTGAAAATGAAAATGTCCATGGAAATTAGGTAAAAAATCGAGTTGTTGAAATTGACTCATCCGTTTATTTTCGGTACGATTCCGGGGGGGGGGATAAATCCCAACTATCCCCCCCCTGTATACGTGCCTGCACTTGCCACTATTCGTATTTTAGCCGTGGAATGCAGATCAGGTTTAGTCGGTAATATTCGTACTCGTGCGTGTATGAAACTGCAAAATTGTAAAGTAGTAAAAGTGCAGGCTTATCAATTAAAGTCTGTATCTTGTACTTGTCGCATCCAGTAACTCCCGCGGCCTTAACAAGGTCATCGGTTCACTTGGTTGTCCACTGCCACTTAAGGTCGCAATTCTTCGGGCCATGTTAATTACCTTAGTTTTCTAGCGAATCTCTTTATTTCTGATTCGCTATCCTCTAAACACTCCAAGCACTCGAGCTGTTGCATTTGTATAAACAGCAATATTTCAAGTTTGCGGCTATTTCGGAGAATCGGACCAGTGCACAGTGGTCTTAACTTTCAATTTTGAGCTGTAGCGATATTGTAAAGTTCCAGAGAGTATTCTCGATATCACGAGAAATCCGTCGGAATCAAATGGGTCCATATTGGCTCACCTAAAGTTCTTTACCCGAAAATGTTCTTCCTAACGATTTGTAATCCGAATGATCATTCTTCCTAAAATTTTTCATCCTAAAGTTTTCATTCATACTATTTGTAGTGCTACCGGCGATGTTCATAACACTTATGTTTCCGAAAATTGTAATTAATAATATCGTTAATGTGAATATATTTAAACTCCTACTGTTTTTGACGTGACAACGTCTTATAAATTGGTTTGCCGGGTGACACTTCAAGAAACTGCGTTACGCTCCGCTCACGTTATGCGCTCACAATGAGAGCGAGTGAGAGCCCGCCTAAGAGCGAGAGAGACAGACATAAAAAGTTTATTTTACCACTCAAAGTCGTTGTCACGTAAAACTTTCGCCCGTATACCGACTTTACAGGCAACCAATTTTTTTATCATAACGCTTTTATCCCTAAACATAATTACCATAATATTTTCACTCATACTCAGAAAGAAACATTTATCAAGTGTAATAAAAATATATGTGGGTATAAGATGATATTTATAGTTTTAATTTGAGGGTATGATTATTATTTGGGCATTAAAGCATACCTGCTTTACATAACGTACTTATTACTATAACTATACCTGAGATAATTATGTCTAAAAAACCAACTGTTTAGAATGATTAAAGGTCGTTTCACTGATTTTTGTCTTAAATGAATGAAATTCAGGTCAGGGTGTCGTCTTGGGGGCACTATGAAAAAAATACTTAAAAAATTTCGCGACCAATTTCGAGGCTGGTCACAGTTCTAACAAAACCTATGGATATCTTTGCAGGTACCTACACACCGCTATAAATATATATGAAAACATGTATTAACTACGAACCACCAGATTTAGCAAAATGTAACGGCAAAAAATAACTTTTGGTTGCCAAAATCGGTAAATGGTCACCAAAATTGATCTCCATTTTATCGTGAAATTAGAACCAAAAATTTATTTTTGACCACCAGAAATTGAACTGTTATGCTCGCAAGAGCCCAAAAAAATCCGAGTCGAGGGAGGCCCGGTCGACGGAGCCCCGCTCCGCGGGGCTCCTACTTCTGAATGGTTTATAAAAAAATAACCACGAAGGGTATGGCGGGGTCTATTCGCTCGCTTCGCTCGCTCATTCGACCCTTCTAACCTAATCTATCCGTGTCGGGGTGCCCCAAGTCGGCCTAGTCAAAACTAGTTTGTCATCAACCACCTCATTAAAATTTGGTGCTCAATTTACTAAATTTGGTGATCAATTGATAGGTATTTTAGGTGATAGATGTTAGTGGTCACAAAGTTAATTTTGATGGTCATTATATTTTCCCCCCTATTATTTTGTATGGTACTATTATTCTTATATGTTATACATGTTACTATTATTCTTATATGTTATACATGTTATGTGAAAATAAAGTTACGCAAAATTAATATATATAATACTGATTATTATAAATAAAAAGAAATCTAAACAAAAAAGATATGACTTTGAATAATAGTGTAAAAGATGGTTATGTTGAGAAAATATAGGAAAACAAATAAAAGTATAATAGATGTTTATTGCTACTGACATTATGAAGATGAATGCTTCGGAATTATGAACATTAGAGGCAGAGTAGTTAGGAATTGTGATTGTTAGGATGAAAAATGTTAGGAAGAACATTTTCGGATTTCCAATTATCGGAGTTGAAAATTTAGGTGAACTTTGGCGCACCCGAATCAAATTGATATGAAATCGTAACACTTGTATAGTTTACAGGATCGTTTGAATTCGTTCTTTTGAAGGCCCCAAAAATAGTTATTGTGATATTTCTTTCTAAATAAAATCAGAGTTCGGTTACCAGGTCGGGTGTTTCTATCAGGATTTTCTCTTTGGTTTGGTTAATTTATGTGCATCTACACATGTGTCATTTCGGGGATTACGGACGTAATGTTATGTTACTTTAGAATAAAAACTAATAAATGAACGCTCACCAATTACTTTAAAACCAGAACAGTATCTCAACTTCTCTAGAATATAAATCCAAGAGGGATGTCTTCGCGTCGTCGTAAAAAATCGAAACTAGTGAGTCGCAGTGGGAAAACTCCAACTATTTCCGATAACTGCTGGAATCCTAGCCGCGGGGTGTAAATAATGAAGCATGGCCGCCGAGGGGCACAATTAATATTGACTGGTGGGCCCCTAGAGGGTTGCGCTGCGTATCGTCTTTCTGTGTGCTATGTTATGGCGGATAAAATGTGTGGATGATACTCGGTACTTGTAATTTAACGGGTTTTGTAATTGGACGTTGTTAAGCACAAAAAAGATTCAGTCCAGAACCACACTGATGCTAAATATACGATACTATAATGGCATGCTTGGTTTGATTCTAACGAGTTATGCCCGACTCCTCACTGTTCCGATTGGTCACTGGTCACCAATTTTTTTTTCCATACAAGAAGTCCTGATTCGTCATCTTAAGAAAACAAATGAATTAATGGTGATTATAATGAATTATGAACCTTTTGGTTTTTGCTTGGATCTTTTTTACTGGCTGGTAGGGTAGTATGGATATACAAAGTCCAATTATGGATCGTTTGTTTAGTAATCACATACTTTTTCTATAAAATGTATATGTGATTTTTTTTAAAGTAAGTAGGTATGCGTATTATATCCGGTTTCAGTTATTATTAATATGGCTTTTGTTTAAGCAAAGGCTTTCCCTAACCCACCTACTTTTCACTTACCTAATTGCATTGCGGCCTTAACACCACTAAGCAAATTTTTACTTGCACTCGCAACATAGAAACACTATCTAGTCCCGCCCTGTTGAATTTGTATAGAAATAATGAATGAAAGACAATACCGATCGGCCGAGCGCACTGACGACGCACGCCAATTGAGATTTATTGTTATTTTGAGCGCCAAATTGACGCTTTCCTAATAGGCCTAAACTTTAGAGGGCATGGCTCGGCGGCGGCGTCTCCGCATGATTTAAGCGATTTTGTTCTGGCGGAAAAAACCACGACGGTACATCTGAGTGGAATCACTGCGCTGGCGCTGGTAGAGGATGCCCTTGAAACCCACACCGGTCTTCTAGTTGAGTTTGTTCAAAAAGATAAGGCGAGTAGAAAAAAGGCGTGAGTTTTTGTATCCACGGGATCATACTACCGGGGAAAAAATCTATGTGTATAATACAATGTATTATACACATTTGAAATTTGGCACATAGATAGTTTAAAACCTGGATTAACATGTCATGTTAATCCAGGTTTTAAACTATCTATGTGCCAAATTTCCTCTAAATCGTCAGTATTTTTTGCGTGAAATAGTAACAAACATCCATTCATCCTCACAAACTTTCGCATGTATAATATTAGTAAGATAGTTATTATAACAGTCATAAACTCGCTAACAACCTCACTGCGACATGAGAAGCGTGTGCAATATAAATTGACATCTTGACACTCAATTTACTGCAGGAGCAACCGAAGCGTACGGAGATCGTATCTCAACGTTCTGGTCGATGATCTTGTTCTGGGATTAAATTATAATATGTTTAAGTCATAAGTCATTTATTCATTTGTTTAACAAAGGTACAGTAATAATGGTATCAAGGCAATAAAGAGTGCGCTATGTTGTTGTTTGTTCTTTATTTAATGCAATAGTATATTTTTGGCGAAGAGCTCGTGGCTGAATAATAACAGCCGCTCGGGTCGATCGTTAGGTCAAGCCGTGCTTGCCTAGGTTGGTCTGTGGATGGGTGACCACCCATTATATACCGAGTTTCCTCCGTGCCTCGGAAAGCACGCTAAGCCGTTGGTCCCGGCTGTCATTTGCAGATCTTTGACAGTCGTTACAGGTAGTCAGTGACCCAAAAAGTCTGACAACCAGTCTTACCAAGGGGTATCGTATTACCCAGTACTAACTGGGTTGTGGAGGTCAGATAGGCAGTCGCTCCATGTAAAATACTGGTATAGCTGCATCCGGTTAGACTGGAAGCCGACTCCAACAGAGTTGGGAAAAGGCTAGGCAGATGATGAGTATCTTTTTGCAGAGGAGCTCGTGGCTAAATAATAATAGCCACTCGGATCATTCTTCAGGTTAAGCCACGCTTGCCTAGGTTGGTCTGTGGATTGGTGACCATCCAATACATACCGAGTTTCCTCCGTGAAAGCACATTAAGCCCCATGTCACTTGTAGATCTTGTTAGATCTTTGACAGTCGTTACTGGTAGTCAGTGGTCCGAGTCTGACAACCAGGTTTACCAAGGGGTATCGTATTACCTATTACTAACTGGATTGTGGAGGTCAGATAGGCAACCCATGTAAAATACTGGAACCCTGTACCCCGCGTACCGCGTCGCCCAACCCCCCGCAAGATCCCCGGCGTTGCTCCACGGAAGTACATTCGTTGCGCAACTGTATGGATTGTAAAACTGTGCTTGTACTGTACCATAGATTATACTGTCGTGTATGTAGAGGCACCTTTATATTATAATTACTTCTATGTGTGTTACAGTATAAAATAGGTAACAATATTTCAATAAAGACAGTATTTACTCATCATTCGCCTTGGTATCATTTCGCTCCAATTCCCAACATCACATGGCGACCGTGACGTATGAGTCCCCTGGACTTTGTTTGGAATTCCTTTCTCCGTATTAGGGCACCATTTCACGATGGTTAGTCGCAAACAAAGTCTAGTGAGAAACAGTGTTTTTTGTGGCATCAATAATAATATTCAATATTATCATGGGGAAAAGTCAGAGTAAGGAGGAAGTAATTATAGCTCAAACAGCTTCCGGTGGTAATAACAACGCAGATTTGGAGCAATTGAAGTACCATACCAGCACAACGAATGTGTTTTTGTTGGTCATTTTGTTGTTACTGTTGCTCGGATTCCTGTACCTTATACTCAGGATTTACAAGAATTGTCACACCAAGTGGATGAGCAATGAAATAAATCGACACGCTTTGCGAAGATCAATTTCATACTTCCGGCGAGACCCAAAAATTGATGCGCGAACGGAGAACGTTTAACAGAAACTTTCAAAAAGATCAAACTAATTAAAAAGGCATGGACAACGACACATAACATTTATAATGTATACATAATATAGAACGACATAATTGGCGATATATTCATGAGTATGAGCTGGATATAAGAAGACAACAGCATGCTGATTCAAGCACCGAAGTGAAGTGGGAAAAGTGAAGTGAAAAAGTGAAGTTGAAAATATCTAAAAAAAAAAAATACGTGTGACCCGCAATTTATAAAGTCATTAGTTCGGTTCGACAGCATTTAAAAGTGGAACTTTAGACAATATCAATAAACCTTAAATAGTGAAATCTCGAGGACACTAAAATGAATTAAAAACGCCTAGATAAGTATATCAAATAATTATCACTTAATAGTGCTAATTGAAATGTATCCACATTATGTATGTACTTAAATAGCAATACCTACTAAGTAAATATAAATAAAAAAAAACGCCACATGTTTGTAAAGGATTAATCTTAATACTAATTATGCCACATGGCTCAAAATATATCAGAATTACTTGTAAAGATTAAAGAATTGAGAACATATTTAGTGAAGATAGGTGCCAAGAGGCGAGTAGGTAGAATAATTGAAGTAAAGGTACGGGAAGCGAACCACTTGTATAAAGACTATCAAAACTTATTAGGAAAATTAGAAGTAATTGAAGGTAGCATTAAGGAAGAAGAATACATATTTGTAAAACAAAATTGTGAACAATTTAATATAATATATAAGGAAATATTAAGCTTGTGTTCTGTGAAAAATAAGGAAAGCCAAAAAATGGCCGAGTTTGATTTAAAGATAGCTATGAATTTATTGCCTCTTTCAGCCGACGATGAATCCAGTATTAATCGTCTTATAGATGGTATTGAATATTACAGCTCAGAGCTCGACGACGACTCCCAGAAAAGGTTAGTAAACTTTGTTTTGAAAAATAGACTAACTCGGGGCGCGAAATTAAAATTATCCAGTAATTATTCTAGTACTGATGCGCTTATTAATGATATGAAAATTCAGCTATTACCGAAAAAATCAGCGACTGCTATTCAACGCAAACTACAAAGTTTTAGACAGGATAATCTGTCAATTGATGAGTTTGGCAATAAAATAACAGAAATGTTCGTTGACCTGACTATTTCTCAGTCGGAAGGTAAGGACCACGCATACGAGGTTTTACGCCCACTAAACGAAAAACTCGCTATAAAATGTTTTGCAGATGGATTGAGAAATCGTAGACTCAGTACAGTTATCACAGCAAGGAATTATACCTCGTTAAAGGATGCCGTCCAAGCGGCATTAGATGAAGAAATATCACGACCCACCGATCCTGAAGTTTTGTATTTCAATCGCAATAACTATCCTAATAACAATTACAGGGGTATCGGGAATCGTCGAGCCAGCATAAGGGCCAGAGGTATGTCACACGCAGCTGCAGAAGAGCACAACAGTGAGAACTCTGGTTACCAGCAGGGTACAGGGCACGGTTGGCGAGGTCAACGGAACACAGCGCGCGGTGCAAGGCGGTCTTACTTCAGGAGCAGAGGTAGATCTAATTATAGTCGCCAAGCACAAATACATACTTTGACAAGCTCAGACTCGACTCCATTGCAGACAACCGAAGCAACTTTGCAAACGGCCGAATCTTATTTACCATCCGACGAAAATAACGAGTTTTTTCGTGACTAAAAAAGCAATTCTTTTAACAAATAATAATGCTAGTACCATTTATTTAAATGGTCGTAATGGTTATTCATATAACTGGTTAATTGACACCGGTGCTTCCATATCGGCAATAAAATATAAACATGTAATGAAACAAAATATTCCAATCCATAAACAGAACATCGACGTATCTGGAATGGGGGGCAAAGTTCAATCTATTGGATATGTTTATCTAGATCTAAGTTCTAAGAATCAGATACTGAAACATAAATTCTATGTTTTTAATTCCTTACCTTGTAAGACCAGTGGCATAATAGGGCATGATTTCTTAAACAAATACAAATCAATTCTAAACCTAGGTAACAATACCTTGTTGTTATGGAATAATAATGTTGAAATTTCTTTTCCTCTGTATTTTCCACGCAAAAATATAAAGATACCCGCGAGGTGTGAATCAATACATTTCATTAGTGTCCAGCCAAGGTATGCATTTGAAGAAATTGTTATTAATGCATCAGAGCTGCAAAACGGAGTTTTTATAGCTAGCGCATTGGTTAAACCCAAAAACGGAATGCTACCCATCCGAGTCCTTAACACAACGGATAATGATATAACCTTAGACGAAATTAATCCCTCTATACAAAAATCGTCGGAATACAACATTTGTACATTTGAGAAAACAATTAGTAATGCCGAAAGGGTTAAAAAACTGTTTTCAACTCTAGATTTAAAGCACCTTAACAAGGAGGAACAATTATCGATAGAAAAAATTTGTGCGAAGTATTCCGACATTTTTTATCTTGCAGGTGACAAAATGACGACAACAGAATTATATACGCACAAAATTAACTTGAAACCAAACGTAGCTCCCATATACTCAAAGCCATACAGACTTCCACATTCCCAGAAAGGAGAAATAAACAAACAAATAGAAAATTTACTTCAGCAAGGAGTCATAGAAAAATGTAACAGTGAATGGTCGAGCCCAGTATTACTAGTACCCAAAAAACCAGACTCTGCGGGAAATAAAAAATGGCGTTTAGTTATTGATTACCGCAAACTTAACAGCAGTATTCAAGATGACAAGTTTCCCCTACCGAATATAAATGAAATATTAGACTCTTTATCAGGCTGTATTTACTTCAGTCACTTAGATTTAAACCAAGGTTTCTATAATGTTAATCTACACGAAGACAGCCGCAAATACACAGCATTTGCATCAGGGCAGTACCAGATGACGCGTATGCCCATGGGTTTAAAAACCAGCCCCAGTTCTTTCTCACGTATGATGACAATGGCTATGGCCGGGCTAACATATGATAAGTGCTTAGTATATCTCGATGATTTGATAGTTCTTGGAAAGTCTCTTTCACAACACAATAAAAACCTTATAGACATATTTGATCGCTTACGCAAAGTTAATTTAAAACTAAACCCAACAAAGTGCAATTTTCTTAGGAAAGAGATGCTTTATTTAGGCCACATAGTATCTAGTGAAGGAGTTTTGCCAGATCCTGCAAAGACAAGTGTTATTAAGGAATACCCAACACCCAAAAATGTAGACGATGTAAAACGATTTGTCGCTTTTGCGAACTACTACCGTAAATTTATTCCAAATTTTGCGGATAAAGCTTATTATCTTAATTTGTTGTGTAGAAAAAATGTAGTATTTAATTGGGATGACAACTGTCAGAAATCATTTGACATACTAAAAGAAACTATGCTAACACCGCCAATACTGCAATATCCTAATTTTTCACTAGATAATAAATTCGAATTACAAACAGACGCATCAGGCTATGCAGTTGGAGCTATTTTATCAAATGCAGATGGGCGCCCAGTTGCTTACGCTAGCAGAGGTCTAAATAAATCAGAGAAAAACTACCCCACCATAGAAAAGGAACTATTAGCTATTGTGTGGGGGGTGAAACATTTCAGACCATATCTATTTGGCCGTCATTTTAAAATTAAAACAGATCACAAACCATTGATTTACTTATTTAATCTAAAAGATCCATCCAGCAGACTACTAAAATTTAAATTGATACTCGAGGAATACGATTACGAAATTGAGTACATCAAAGGTCGAGACAATGCAGCCGCGGACGCGCTATCTCGATTAACTTCCAAAGATTTGCAGGACATGAACAATAATTTATGTGTAATGACACGGGCGCAGAAACTAAAGTTGATTTCCAACCCATCATCAGATGAGCCAGCCCAGCCAAGCGATTATTTAGAAAAACCTAAAATTGTCGAGACACAGAATAAACCAAAAGAAGTAGTTGAATTAAGATTTATAGACAATTCAGGGATAGGAAAACTAAAGAAAGAGAACGAAGTCAACAAAGAAAACGATGTTTTTATCTATTCAAAAAATAAAAGATCTCTCTTTATAAAACCAGCGGCTCACTCACAAATAACTCGAGCAGAATTTGTGAAAGCCCTGAGTAATTTTTGTAGTGAGATATATGTAGAGGAAGTGTACTTCATGAAAAGTAAGAATAATAGAATATTTGTTGAAAAATTAATCAGTCAAATCAAAGACAGCCTAAATTGGTTTGGGCCAAGATTAATCATAATACAAGACGTAGAACGCGTAGAAAATAAGGACGATAGGAAGGTAATACTTAATGATTTCCATCTTTTACCAACAAGTGGTCATGCGGGTATAAGACGAATGGTAAATAAAATTCGGCAATATTACTTTTGGCCAGGCCTAGAGTCAGACGTTAAAAATTATGTGAGAAAATGCCCAGATTGCCAGAAACAAAAGTACACAGTTCAAGTAAAAGAACCAATGGCCATCACTTCAACGGCACACACTGCTTTCGAAAAAATTTTCCTAGATTTAGTTGGACCTTTAGATAAGGACAATAATGGATATTCATATATTCTAACCATACAGTGCGAGTTGTCAAAATATATATGTGCTTTTCCACTTATTACAAAAACAGCAGCAGAAGTAGCGCGAACTTTTGTGGACAACTTCGTGCTTCATCATGGTGTGCCGAAGGAAATCGCTACCGACAGAGGTACTGAGTTTATGGCAGATACGGTAAAAGAGGTATGTGCATTGCTTAATATTAAAAAACTTAACTCAACTGCATATCACCATCAAAGCATAGGAGCTTTAGAAAACTCACATAAAGGTTTGTCCACGTTTCTTCGTATTCAAACGGAACAAAAATCAGAATCCTGGAGTACCTGGCTACCCTATTGGAGTTTCGCTTATAACACTTCTGTAAATACGTCCACTAAATTCTCTCCGTTTGAATTAGTTTACGGTAAAAAGTGCATTTTGCCAAGCAATCTCACTCAAAAAATTGAGCCACTATATAACTATGACAGTTACCCTCTGGAACTAAAATACAGGTTACAGGTAACACAAACGCAAGCACGCAAAAATTTAATTAACAGTAAGTTGGAAACAAAACGTAGGTATGACACTTATGTTAACCCCACACATTATAACCCAAATGACAAAGTATTAGTAAAAAACGAAACAGGCAATAAACTCACAAGCTTATACTCAGGACCCTACAAAGTTATCAGAGACATTTCACCAAATGTGGAAATCGAAATTAATGGTAAAACTGATGTTATACATAAAAACAGAACAAAGCCCTATTATGACTAATGAACAGCATTTGCATTGTAAAATTTTACCATTAAATAGTATTTAAAAAAAAAAAAAATACAACCTGTCGTTGTCGTGTCTAGTTACTAAGCGAAATGTAACCATAAACTAGTAATAAGCGTCCAATATTATGTACTTAACCAATTTATATTGCTATTCTATTTATATTGCTAACCAAAAAAAAAAATAATTAAAAAAAAAACCTAGGGCCAATCCTTTTTTTTTTCCTTTTTTTTTTTTTCTCCCCCCGGCGAGGTGTCGTGTATGTAGAGGCACCTTTATATTATAATTACTTCTATGTGTGTTACAGTATAAAATAGGTAACAATATTTCAATAAAGACAGTATTTACTCATCATTCGCCTTGGTATCATTTCGCTCCAATTCCCAACATCACAATACAATATATAATACAAGAGCCTGTACTCTGCGGTGGCTGCTCACGCGACGTCGCGTGATGGTGCCTTACAATTATGTATATTTATGAGCATTATGAGCCATAAAATAGCGGGTGCAGCGTTTTTGATAAATTTTTCTTATTTCAAAAATACTCAAATACAAGAAAAAAAAATTATTTTTATTTTGAGCGCACAGAGAAATAATCAAAGTTTGTCGGGCATTTTTTTTTTTTAATTTTGTGGCCATATCTAAGCCATAATCACACATCAAAAAATCTTAGTTTAGAAGTGTTTAGATATGGCCACAGAATTAAAAAAAATAGGCCCGAGAGAGTTTGATTATTTCACCAGGGAGCGCTCAACATAAAAATAAAACTTGTATTTGAGTGTTAGACTAGAAAAGACAACTGCTGTGGAATTATAGATTAAAACCTAGTCAGACAAATAAAATGAGTCTAAAAAATTACACCAAGCTGTATAAAAAAATTATAAAGCTGACACAGTGCGCTCAAAATAATTATAAAATTAAAACATCTACAAATAGATCCAAAACTACATGGCAAATAATTAAACGAAGCAAACTAAATATACCAAAACCTTCTATAGACAAAATTAAAGTTAATAATGAATCCATCACAGAGCCAAAACTCATATCGGATATCTTTAACAATCATTTCATCGACAAAATTGAACCCATTGCCAATGCCGGAACTGCAGTGACAAAAAATATTTTGAATAAAAGAGACTCCATGTTTATGGCACCTAGTACACCATATGATGTAATAAAAATCATATCAACACTAAAAAACACAAACAGTGTAGGCTATGACGGAATTTCTACAAAAATACTCAAAGATGTAGCTGGCGTCATAAGTTCCCCTTTAAGTTACATAATTAATTTGAGTATCAGTGCTGGAATATTCCCAATCGCACTAAAGACATCAATAGTAAAGCCATTATTTAAGAAAGACGATAAAGAATTGATGATGAATTATAGACCGTTATCGCTCATCCCAGTAATTTCCAAAATTTTTGAAAAATATATTTATAAACAACTCAACTCATATTTAGAACACAATAAGATCCTTTGTAATGAACAAAAAGGTTTCAGGGAAAAGAAAACTATTAACATGGCAATTTATGATTTTTTATATACAGTGATGATAAATGTTGATCAACATAAGCCGGTGTGCAGTATATTCTGCGATATGACTCAGGCGTTTGATTATGTTCAACACGATATCTTACTTAAAAAACTCGAAGTATATGGCATTAGAGGTAACATACTAAAACTATTTGAGTCATATCTTCAAAACAGAAGGCAGATAACGGAAGTAAGTAGGATCAACATAACCACAAAACAAGAAGAGTTGCATCGGTCGCAAGAACGTGAAGTTAGGTATGGTGTGCCACAGGGAAGTGTTCTGGGACCTCCTTTGTTTACATTATATATAAATGATTTGCCGAAGTCCACAGAACAACCTATGAGCCTCTTTGCTGATGATAGTGTAGTGACAATTGCGTGTAAAAATCGAGACACTTATAAATCTGACATTAATAACTCACTAATTGCAATTATAGAATAGTTAAATAATAATAATTTAAAAATAAATTTAAGTAAGACTAAAATCATGCACTTTGGACAGCGCTCCTTGACATTAAATAATAATCTAAATATAAACTATAATAATAACAACATTGACGAAGTTGATACAACAAAATTCTTAGGCCTTATTATTGACAAGAAACTAAATTGGAAGGCACATATAGAGACTATCAGTAAGAAAGTAAGTACCTCAGCATATGCTCTTTACAAACTGGCAGCAGTTATTAGTGTAGATGCTTTGCTCACCGCATACTACGGCTTGGTGGAGTCCATATTGAGATACGGCGTAATTTTTTGGGGCAACTCTACTGATCGGGAACTTATATTTAAAACTCAAAAGCGTTGTATTAGGTCGATGTTCAAACTTGAAACCACTCAGAGTTGCAAGCCTTATTTTCAAAAGTACAAAATCTTGACCCTACCTTCACTCTATATATTGGAAAATGCGATGTTCGTAAGATCCAACCCTCATTTATTTTCTCGCATGGCAGATCGATTTCCTCGAAATAGGCGTGACAGTACCCAAATTTGCCTACAACAATATAAAACGGCACTTATGCAAAAAAGTGTCTTTTGCATGGCTCCTAAAATCTATAATAAACTTCCGAAAAACTGGAAGCAGTTAAGGGATGTAGAATTCAAAAGAAAAGTAATTAATTTACTAGCAGATAAGGCTTATTATAATTTAAAAGAGTGTTTAGATGAGAAATTATGATTATTTGTTACATATCTTTTATTCTCTATGGTCTCTCTTTATGTTTGTTATCTTTTTTTTAATTATCATGTTAATTTTGGAATAAATTGACTCAGAGTGACATTATAAATTATTGTATTTAATATTTGCATGCCAATGTTGGCAAACGTGATGATCTGTATATAAACTTATTTTAACATCTCTTGCATGCTGACAATTTGTATGTATTGTACTCATGTTTGTGCAAATAAATAAATGATTATGATTATGATTATGAATGACTCTTAAAACACTCAAATACAAAAAAAATTGTAATACCCTCTTAAAACAAATAAAGCCAAAAAAAAAAAACATTGAAAAAGTTCAAAGAATACGAATTTCACCAACTAGGTAGGTAAGTTCAGCATTTTGGCTTGGCAATGAACGCGTTAATCACATTGGTGGGTGAAACTCATCATGCTTGACGCAAAAAATAAACCTTTGTGATAGCTGTATTTTTGTTACAAAAAAATAAAATAAAACCGACTTCAAAAAACACAAAAAAATGAAAAATAACTTTAGCTTCAGAAGTCGGTGACCTTTGTTTGATTGATTTCGTTTTTTTGTCACCGACTTCTGAAGCTAAAGTTATTTTTCACTTTTTTGTGATTTTTAAAAACGGTTTTATTTTTTTCCAAAAAAGTTTTTATTTTTCACTTTTTAGTGGTTCACATGTGCTTACCCCTTCACAGCGTACCAGCGTGATGTTATGTTATGAACTGGTGGAAACAATAGGCAAACATGCGATTTCAGCACTCCCAGTCCATTTGCTATCATTTATTGAGGAGTTCTGTTGCCTATCTCCGAAGTTCTTCATCAGATCTTCACCAAATTGAAATGGGACCACTCCGAGATAGTACTCTTCTAAAAACTACCCAAATCGCTTCAAGTGTGCCCATAAAATTTGAAGAGTTCTCTCTATTTCTTCAGGATCCCATCATCAGATCCTGACTTGATGATCATGAGACCACCTGGAAAGTATACTCTTTCAAATAAAACAAAAAAAATCCAAATCGGTCCAGCCATCTTTGAGTAATCGGGGAACATACATAAAAAAAGAAAAAAAAAACGTTCCGACGAATTGAGAACCTCCTCCTTTTTGAAGTCGGAAAAAATCGTTCGTATTTACGTTATGTTTAGGTATGTCGAGCCTCGGGTACTACAAGGGTACGGATAGGTATCCTAGGTATAGCTTGAGTGCAAGTCCTCGACACAAAGTCGCACTAGTGGCGTCCTCGTCGCGTCGTGTCGTCTAATTAGTCGCACTTGGCGCCTCATCAGCGGCTTCACACCGCCATCGCCACATTGGACGAGTTAGTACCAACATACAGTATTTCAACTAGGAACAAATGGTAGAATCTGCTCACACACACAATGTAAAGTGATTGATTACATGAATTTTAAGCATGCTTCTAGTAACAGGTTATGTTTTGTGTGTGTAGTGCAATATAACGTTACGTGTATAGTTATAGTTTAATAAGGTTTTAATATGTATTAGCTTATTACTGTTTAAGATTATTTTGAGTATTTTATATATGGGTCTCAGTTGCCTGATAATAAAATGACCCGTGTTTGATTTCGCAAAATGTTTACGTACTTGCTTTACTGGTTGGCTTTGTTCTGTGACACCGAGTATTATTTTCGCGTGTCACGTACATAAGCGCGGATGCGCGTTGCTTTGCAAGACCAAATTAATACTTCAATTTTGTTTATTGTGTTATGAGGAGACAATGTGATTGTTAGACTGATACATGAAGTTATACTGGCAAAACATAACACCACGCATACGCGCGACAGAGAGGTTTGAAAGGAGAAAGGGGAGGCCTTTGCCCAGCAGTGGGACATTAATAATAATAAAAAAATAGTAACTTCAGAACTTTGGTAAACTGTTTATGGTTTCCAGGAGGTGAGTTCAGTCACTTGCTATCAACGTGAAGATAGAAACCTGTGTTACCATACAGGTAATGATGAATCTATAATGAGTACTTACTTAAGCAGTGCAGAGAATTGTGTCCCTAGTAAACCTCTATCTTAAGAGCAGGTCAGGAAAAGAAGTAGGTATCTAACTAATTAAATCAAGTGATCACTAAACGTCAATGAAAGTCACCTTTAAACCATAAAAAATTAAGAATTTTCAATGCCAGTTGAATCACAAATCAATACAAATTCATACAACATCTCTTATATAAATGTATAAGCATAGGTGTTTTTCACCAGTTTTGATGAACTTGTCAAGTGATATCGCGCCAAAAGGTACGATAGAAATTTTTGTAAAATGTATCTTAGTTTCTGTCGTACAGCAAGAATGAAAAAATATTCTAAAGGTAAATAAATTATGTAAGGATAAGAAGTTTTCTTGAAGAACTTCAAAGAATCCTCTGGCATTCTTTGAAGACAGCCTAATCTTCAAAGTATTCTTATCGTAATCGCTAGAATACCAAGATCGAGACAAAGCCAACCTGTTTTCAGAAACAGTAAGTAATGCCTAAATATGTTTGCACTGTTAGTTAGTGTTCAACTAACTACGCTACATTGCTCCGCATTGAAAATCGTAAGAAAAGCTTTTGATTAGACATTAGTAAATATAAAAAGTAAAGGTTCTACTCTCGGAGTTTCTTCATTATGAAAAAACCTTTCAGGAAATGAAACAACAACCGATAAGATATTTATGTATGGTATGACCATAATGCCATGGAAGTTGGGTAGGCCTTTGGTGTGGGACGCAACTTGCGTCGACACCCTTGCGCCATCCCATCTTTCTAGCACAGTGTGCTGTGCTGAGGCGGCTGCTGCGGGTACTGAAAACCTTAAAATGAAACCTGAAAACTGAAAATTTAATTGGTAATTATGTGTTTGAACAGTTTGGGTGCCCACCTTTTAAAAATTTATTCAATTAGTTACATTGAATTAGATAATCTTTTAAAGCTAATATAGCAGCCTACCTCGTTTCATTTCATAACTTAATTTTTTTCTTTCGCTTTCATCGCTAACTTCCCTTTATTTGTCTATTCTATTAGTTCACACCGTTTCTTTACTTCTAATTTTCAGAAACCAATCCTGAAACTATGCCTGTGATGACCCGTAGGGCTACTGCTCAGGATTTGGAGCTAAAATTAAGAACGGCCCTCCAAGAACTCAAAGAATCCAACCTCCAAGTCCATCAACTGTTACAGGAGAGAGATGAGAGTGAGGTGGAAATCGATAAGGTTAATGGCAAAAACTCCAGCTTAAAACGGGAGCTAGTAGACCTACATCAGCAATACTTGGACGTTGTTGATGAACGGAATCAACTGAAGGTTGTCACGGATGGTTTCCATAATTGTAGTAACTTGTATGAGGAGGCTTTGTTTAAAATTAGGGACATAGAAGATGAGTTGATTCATGCCAATAATTGTATAGTTAAGTTACAGAAACAAAAAGAATGTACTCAGGTTAAAGAAACAAATCTCTTATATAATGAATTATTCAAAAGAAATAGTAACCCCCCCTCCTTAGTAACTATTGATCTAACTGAAGATTCCTTATTAAAACAGAATTTTATAGTATAGCAATAGGAAGATTAAAAAATATGCAAAATTAAACAGAATAATTAAAAAATGTAATCAATTTAGGAAACAACAGAAACGCTTTTCCAAATTTATTCCACTGAGGAAAGAGCGTGTTGATTTAGTTAATAAGTTAAATAATTATCAAATAAAATTAGAGGACAGTATAAAAAATTATGAAATTGATACTCAGCATTTACAGTCTGAAATACAGGTACTTCAGGACTCACTAAGTTCCCTTTCTAGTAGGTATAAGATTTCTCAGAACCGAATTAGGAAACATATTTATGCAGCAAATTAGTTGGTAATGGGTCAATGTGGTTGCCAGACAGTTACCAACCATGATACTATCCAGCCTGAGATAATGGAGGACCCATACCAGGTTGAAAATTTGTCTCAGGACAGCATATTGAACCAACAAACAACTAATATTACACTAGATTATTCACACGTGGTACAGTCTGAGTTGTATGATAGTCTGCCTGGGATTAATAATTTTGTTTCTCCTAATAGTCATGATTGTAATCGTTCAGTTATGTTCTCTGACAGTATAGGTAGGGGGCTAGGTAAATTAATTAGTAATAACTTGAGTTACTGTACCCAAAACAATTGCATGCCAGGGTCAACATATAAACAGATTATGGCATCAGTAACAAAGACTGTTTGTGATCCTAGTACCACCATTACTATATGTGTTGGTAATAGTTCAAAGATTAAGAAGGAAGACATCACTGACTATGTTTCAGAGTTGTTGAAGTTAAAGTATAATAAAATAATATTATGTGCTTTCCCATACTTTGAAAATTTATGTAACTGAAAAATCAATTATATTCACATGTTAAATAAACATTTACATTTTTTAGCAGGTCATTATTTTTACAAACTCATATATCTTGATATAAACACTTTTGTTGATAAACTTAGATCGACTCGGGGTAAAGTGTATCTACCTATTAGTTGTAGACACAAAATAGCTCGGCTATTAGCTTATAATATTCACACAGACATAAATAGTATGTCTAAGTTTAGTTCTATTATTAATACTGCAACTATTAGTAGTAATACTAATGTACAGGTGACTTTAAATGAATATAGCATTAGTGCTATAAATGTTTACAAACATTGTACTGAGGAGGATCCATGTGTCACCGTGGAGAATTCTCAATTAGGGTCTATTAGTGATAGGGTCTTGTTGTCTGAGGATGGCACGGGAGTCTCCGGCCTCACTCCAAATATTAATATAAACTAGAATGTGAGACAACAGAAGTTACCATTAACAATATTGTTAATCCTACCAACGTATCTTCTTGCACTCAATTAGTTAGTAAAAAAGGGCCTCAGCAGAACACTTTAAAATTATTCCACCAAAATATCCAAGGCATTTCTTCAAAATTATTAGAAATTGAATTGTTTTTAGAAAATAGTAAGTTTGACATTATTTGTTTTACTGAACATTGGCTAAAGGATTACCAAATGCTTATCAATTATGAGAACTATATGGTGGGTAGCTGCTTTAATCGTAAAACTATGCTTCGTGGAGGTTCCCTAATATTAATAAAAATTGTTTTAAATATAAGCAACGTAATGATATAGTAGGTCTCTCGGTTGAACATTGCGTCAAACTGTCCTGTGTTGAGCTAGATAAGCATGTAATTGTGTGTGTGTACAGACCCCCAAACTATAAAAACTTTTCCTTATTTGAATCAATAATGGAAGATGTACTAGCAAAATTGGAAGCCAGTAATAAATCTACAATTATTTGTGGTGATTTCAATATCAATATTTTAGAAGAAAATTCAAATAGCAGTCGGATATTAAATCTTTTTAAGTCATTTGACTTGACCAACACTTTTATAGAACCTACTAGAGTCACTCCATCTTCAGCTACTTTTATAGATAATGTTTTCTGCGATTGTGATTACTTAGATAAAGCCATAGTAAATTGTCTACCGTCTGACCATAGCGGACAAACTGTAACTTTTAGATGTAATACACCATTGCAAAAAGTTCAGATAAAATTTAGATCTATAACTTCTAGCAAATTAAATAGTTATAATATTTCCCTACAAAACAAGTCAGGTGTTATGTGTTATTCGCCATGACGATATTAATATAAATCAATTGTATGATCGTTTCTTTTCAATAGTTCACACGGAATTCAACAAAACTTTTGAAAAGAAGACAAAAAGTATTAGCCCTAAATTCATATTTAGTGATTGGGCAACTAGAGGTATCAGAAAAAGTAGGGAAAGACTATTTGGGCTTTATGGTCTTAAGCCTTTTATAAACACTGAAACTTTTAGCAAGTATGTTGCTAAGTATTCAAAAATTTTTAGAAATACGTGCAAGGTTGCTAAAGCCCTGCACATTAGCAACAAGATCAAAACAGCAGAAAACAAAATAAAGACAGTTTGGAAGGTCATAAATAATGAGACTAACAGGAATAAAATACGTAACACTAGCTACACATTAGATTCAGCATGTGGTCCTAAAAGCTCTAATCTGGAAGTAGCTCAAGAATTTGTAAATTTCTTTACCGATATACCATTAAAAACTACAGAGGTTCTTAATTCCTCACCTGAAGTCTCAACTGGTTTATTAAAGGCGAATGTATCTGGCTGCACGGTTGAATTTAAATTTAAACACATAAACCCTATTAAAGCTTTCCGGCAAATAAAAATAAAACTGACCGAAGATCTATGGGGAATGTCTATCAAAGTTTGTACATCCATACTTGAGACTATAGCCCCATACTTAGCTTTAATTTTTAATTTGTGTGTAGACCAAGGAGTTTTCCCTGATCTAACGAAATACAGTAAAGTCATACCTCTTTTCAAATCCGGGGACAGTAAAGATACTAATAATTATAGACCTGTATCAGTGTTACCGGTTTTTAGCAAGGTGTTTGAAAAAGTAATGCTGAATCAAATGCTCAGTCATTTTAACACCAACAAAATTTTAACCGATCAACAGTATGGTTTCACCAAGGGACGTTGTACGGCTGACGCCGGTGTAACCTTATTAAAGCACATATTTACTGCGTGGGAAGAGTCTCAAGATGCCATAGGAATATTTTGTGACCTTTCCAAAGCATTTGATTGCGTAAATCACGACACATTACTTTTGAAACTTGAGCATTACGGATTAGGTCAACTTGCACTTAGTTTGGTAACAGTAGTAGTACACACAACAACATGTTCAAATAAATGGTGTTAACTCACAGGGTTTAAAAGTAGTAATGGGGGTTCCGCAAGGCTCAATAATGGGTCCTTTCCTCTTTCTCGTGTATATAAATGATCTACCCTATTTATTGAAAAACCAACCTCAAAATATGGTGTTGTTTGCTAATGACACTTCCCTAATTTTTAAGTTAAATAGACGGGCCCAAAATCTAGATGACGTGAATAATGCCCTACTTCAGGTCCATAATTGGTTCACAGCAAACAATTTAGTATTAAATGAAAAAAAAAAACTAAATGCATAAGATTTGCTTTACCCAATGTTAGAAGTAGTGATTGTGAAATAATATTGAATAAAGAGAAACTTGAATTCGTAGATAAAACGGTTTTCCTGGGGATTACGCTTGATTCAAGGCTACAATGGGGTTCTCATTTAACATCCCTTGCGGCGCGGCTAAGTTCAGCGGCATATGCTATTAGAAAAATTCGTCAAATTACTGATGTAGATACCGCTAGACTGGTCTATTTTAGTTACTTTCATAGTATAATGTCTTATGGCATTTTGCTATGGGGACGGGCTGCAGATATTGAGTCTATATTTATTCTGCAAAAAAGAGCCATCAAAGCCATATATAATCTTCGTAGGCGCGATTCTCTAAGGGAACTGTTTAAGGATATTGGCATCATGACGGTCCATTGTCAGTACATCTACGAAAACATAATGTATGTACGTTAGAAAAAATCTGCACCTTTTTGGTAAAAGAGGTGATAGACATAATTACAGTACTAGAAATAGGGACCAACTCGTTCAGCCAGGCTTCAGACTTGCTAAAGTAGACTCATCTTTCATGGGGTACTGTTTGAGATGCTATAATAAAATTCCACAAAGTATTCTTGAACTGAATGAGACGAAATTTAAAACATGTATCAAACGCACACTATGTAAGCAAGCTTTATTGTTATATTATATTACTATATTTATTATATCGTTGATAAAAATGCGTGGCTCAATGCTGGTCCTGCTCCACATGGACAGGGGCGCATAAATTGATAGCATTAAATAGAATTGTTGGAGCTGCTGAAGATTGTACAACTATCTTTGCATTGTATAGAATCAATCTCTAGTATTATATAATCGCATGGCCCATATTGTGTGAGTACTATGTACTAGAAAGCTATCATTCACTGAAATCCTACGTTTTTTTTTAATTTTTATTTCTTGACTTGAATGTGCCCTGGCGGTTGAGAGTATGTCATGCTCACTCTAATGTCTCGCTGATGGTGGCGCGTGTGTTGGATCATTTAGTTCCCTTCGAAATGGTTGAGCTGAATGGTGCTGATCCATGCGTCATGTTCGTAAACGGGCGCTGTCAGTTGCGACTGGTCATCTCTTAGTTGCCGTGGCTTATTTGAATGTTTATTTTTTAATTGTATTTTTTGTTTTTACTATGGACAATTTTAACGTGCACATCTTGCTTCATTGTTCTCACATAATATACCATCTTAACATGAATGATGTAACCAAGATTTTGTAACAACATTTTGATTTAAAAGAGTGTCCATGAAGTTTCTTGCCCGTTCTTCTCCATAGAGATCTACGCTAGGGAATGGGCAACTACAGTACTTTCACAGTTTTTATGTCTTGTGACTGTAGCTACATTTAATTTTCATCTTTGTTTCGACAATTCAAAAGTGCCTGTAACTGGCTTACTTGAAATAAATGCTTTGATTTTGATTTTGACCTAGTAATTCGGGAAATCGCTAAGCGGTTGGTCGACTCTTCACGTGACCAGAGGGCGGGCCTATTTTTTGGCCGAAAAATCAGCATTGCCAGCCTTCTGGGCAGTTTTCCTGTTGGCAGCGATGTGAACGATTTTTTCGACGCCCTGTAACCCCTTTTTTAATACTTATCAATAAAATATGTATTTTATTACCATTATGAAAACGATTACGATCACTTAAAACTGCTTACACTTAAAATTAAACCTGTAAACAACAAAACGTCTTGTAACAGTGTAAGCTCTCTTGACCTCAAAGGGTAGGCCGTACCTCCGAGTACCTTCTGAGGAGTACGCCGCACAATGTACACGTGTTATGGCTTACCTTAGTTAATTGAAGCGAGTGAACTGCTCTCAATTGGTTTGATAAAGGGTTTACTGTGCTCTACTGGAATTGTTACATTATTTGAAGGTCTCTAGATGGTCGATGGGGCCGAATTGTTCTGGAGTGGCAGGCCTCCCATACCACGAGGCGGACCGATGACCTGGAGAATCCGCTGCATGCGAGATCCATAGGAACGCTCGACGTGTGGGCGTGCGGGAAGGCATTTGTGGGTGTTTCGGTGACGATAGTGTTAACGCCTTACATTGATAACGACTTTGCTGTTGTCAGGAAGCAATCGGGTTCAATGCGTTTCGTATTTTACAACTAAGTGCAACAGGATTGATGTGAAAGAAGATGATGACTTCTTATCATAATTTAAAAGTTGTAACCAACGTTTTGTAAAAATATTCTGATTTAAAAGAGTGTCCATGGAGTTTCTTGCCCGTTCTTCTCCATAGAGATCTACGCTAGGGAATGGGCAACTACAGTACTTTCACAGTTTTTATGTCTTGTGACTGGCACAGTAGCTACATTTAATTTTCATCTTTGTTTTGACAATTCAATAGTGCCTGTAACTGGCCTGCTTGAAAAAAATGCTTCGATTTTGATTTTGAAAAAAAAAAAAAAATTGGCGTTACAAAATCAACAACAATTTTAAGTTAAGTTTATTAAGTTAATACCAGACACTGTTCAACGCAGTGAACGAAGTACTTAATTCTCAACATAGTCTGTAATCTTCTCACAGGATATCAGGAATATCACTTCAACGGCTTCAATATTCTGCAAGCTAAGTTAAATTAATTGTCATGTTAGATCCTTGAGAACACAGGATGAGAACATCTTATTCTCCACGGTAACATTAATCTTTAAGTGAATGTTGTTTTACTTTAACGTCCATAATCATCATCATCATCATCAGCCTATTAATTTTACCACTGCTGGGACATAGGCCTCCTCTCTACGAGAGAGAATGGGCTATAATCCACCACGTGGGCCCAGTGCAGATAGGTAGAGGTCACATGTCTTCAAATTTTTGGTTCTAGGACATGCCGATTTCCTCACGAAACGTCCATAATAGTAACTACGAAATCGCCGTCGTGGTAGACCGCGGTGAAGGTGGTGTGATGATCTGATCTCGTTTGCGGGGCGAACATGGCCAGAATATTGCACAGGACAGAGGGGTTTGGAAGGAGAAAGGGGAGGCCTTTGCCCAGTAGTGGGACATTAATAATAATAAAAAAATAGTAACTTCAGAACTTTGGTAAACTGTTTATGGTTTCCAGGAGGTGAGTTTAGTCACTTGCTATCAACGTGAGGATAGAAACCTGCGTTATCATACAAGTAATGACGAATCTGTAATGAGTACTTACCTAAGCAGCGCAGAGACCCTAGTAAACCTCTATCTTAAAAACTAGGTACTAGGTCAGGGAAAGAAGTAGGTATCTAACTAAATAAATCAAGTGATCACTAAACGTCAATGAAAGTCACCATTAAACCATAACAATTAAGAATTTTCAATGCCAGTTGAATCACAAATCAATACAAATTCATACAACATCTCTTACATTCCTGCGGTAAAAAGCGTCTCTTTAAAAGGTCAGTGCGGGCACGCCCATAATGCCCATAAAAACGCTCTCAAACGCCTGTCAAATAAGCCGCTCTACGGCCCCGGTCACAAACTCGAGCGGTGCGTTTCTCCACGCGACAAAACGCTCGCGCATCACTTGTTTCCTTCACGTGAGACTGCCGCTTCGCAAATCATGACGCGGCAACTCGCGTACTACTGTTCTAAGCTACTTCTTTCATTTGTTGTTGTCGCAAGAAGCACGTAGTCCGTGGCCGCACGCTTACGCTCATAAAAACGCTCCCAAACGCCTGTCAAATAAGCCGCTGTATCTTTGCAGTGGGTTTCGTAAGCAGAAACAATATTAACCGGGCTCCAGTTTAATTTCCATAAGAAAATAAAAATGCCCGTTATTTGTCTTTGGCGAGAGGGGATCTTGGTTTTTGTGGGGAGTACTAGCGGTACTGGACGGGTTTTAAGGCGAGTATTATGTGAGCAAAAAAAAACCTACGCAAAAGACCGCTGATAGTATTGAAGGACGACTTTTGGAAGGTAGTTAAAAGCAACTAAATGCAAAGGGCCTAGACAGAGTGAGTTTCTTTCAGCAGAAACAAAGCAACCGAAAAGTAAGTTTTGTCAGTGTTTTCGCTGCCACGGAGTCTAGATTCGGACACTTGGTTAACAAAAAAATGATAAACGCCAACAAAAATTACAACACGAATATTTCTCGAACGCAACTCGCCTCAACTCACTTAGTACCTCGTAACAAAGTCCATAATCCTTAACTTATTATTTCTCATTTGCATTCAAAGAGACGTGATTTTCAGCTGAAATTTCAGCAAAAGGTGTTATTGTTTGTCAGCACTATTTAAGACTATGTTTAATCCTGCCTACGCTTTTAACTCTTACATTATCTTCACTTGGTTCCTTTAATTTGCAAAATTAGGGCATCATTCATAGCTAAGTTATGAAAGTGTGCCCTTGTTTTATTTTATTTTATCTAATCTTCCTTATATTTTATTTTCTGTTAGTTTTGTCATTTAATCTTATTTTTTTTTTTGTTTTATATTAAGTCAGTTTTCTACAATAGATCTCAGATCAAAGAAACAGGCGTTTTGGTATTTATTTTCCATCAAATATTTTCGGCTCACTTGAAACACAAAACCTTAACAGTAAGTCCTCTGTGTTGCTAGTTTATGACGGGAAAATTACCCTGAATTAGGGGAATGTGTAGGTATTGTGCATAAAAAATATCGATTAATTTATACATACGTAATTGCGTATAAGGAAATGTTGTATCTAAAGGGTGCATTTAAATTCATGACGAATATTTTAACCTCTGGCATTACTAACGATACTAATTGTAATACGCAACTCAAAAACATTATTAAATTATTAATGCATATTAGTATGCAGTATTTAAAACCTCACAACAGCTGACTAACACATACTACATCACAGTAACAGTCCACTAACACTGCGATCCAAATTATCACTATGAGTGGCGTGAGCGCCGATCACGTCACGGGACAAATCGATCAAATGCGTCAATACACCTGCGCAGTCGTAATGACACGAGGTCACTAGTTAGTTCCGTCCGGGTCGTAAAGACTTCGGGTCTCGGGAGGGCACCCCCACGCGCGGGGCTGTATTCGTATTTTAGCGTGAGAAAGAGGGACGGAGAGCATGCCTTTAAACTATTTGGTACTTGTAAGGATATGCCGCGCTCGCGCCGCTGTATTATTTTATTATTTGATGTATGTTTACTTTTCGTTCCACGCGCGGTGTACTGCGCTTTAAAATTTTTATATTTCAAGACTTATTGGGGTTTATGTTCTGCGATTTCGGCGGTCTCTCCAGTTCTGGAGCCATAGCGTTAGATGGAGCGCCTCTTCCTGTCTGCTCCGACTTTCGGTATCTCGGTTCACTCGTGCAAAGCGATGGCGAAATAGATCGTAGTGTATTGTGTGTTTGTTTCGTTCAGAAATTGAAGTCAACCAGAAACCATGCGTACTTGCCTATTAGTTTTAGACGTCAAATAGCTCGGCTATTAGCTTTTAATATAAACTCAGACATATGTGGTATGTCGCAGTTTTTTGTAAATAGGTCTACGGAAATTAGTAATTATACTAATTGTAATTATACAAATAGTATTAGCTTAGATTTAAACTAGTCACTAAGACAATAGAAGGTACGAGTGACAATTTAGTTAATCTCGTCAACTTCGAGGTATCTTCTAGCTCTCAATCAAATAACTGTAAAAAAGGGGCTGAGCAGAATTCCTTAAAATTGTTTCACCAGAATATTCAGGGACTTTCTTCCAAAGAACTAGAAATAGAACTATTTTTAGAAAAAACTAAGTTTGATATTATCTGTTTTACTGAACATTGGATGAAAGATTATGAAGTAATGCAAATAAATTAAGAGAATTACAATATGAGCAGTTGCTTTAACCGAAAATCTAAGATGCGTGGGGGTTCATTAATCCTAGTAAAAAATTGTATTAAATCTAAGTCTCGTAATGATATAGTCGATCTATCGGTTGAACATAGCATTGAATTGTCTTGTGTTGAGCTAGATAAGCATGTAATAGTGTGCGTTTACAGACCCCCTAATTACCTGAACTATTCTATCTTTGAGTCAGTAATGGAAGATGCTTTGGCAAAACTTGTAACTGGTAATAAACCAATAATTATCTGTGGTGACTTTAATGTCAATATCATAGAGAATAATGTGAATAGCAGTAGATTCTTATGTCTCTTTAAATCATTTAACTTGTCAAATGTGTTTTCAGAACCAACTCGAATTACTACAAATACTGCTACATGTATCGATAATGTTTTTTGTTGCTGCGATTACATAAATAAATCCATCGTAAATTACCTGCCTTCAGATCATAGTGGTCAGACGGTTACTTTCGCGTACAATAGACAATTACAAAGAATTCAGATACAAACTAGACAAATAACACCCAGCAATCTAGACAAATTTAATAATAATTTAATTAGCAAGTTAGGTATACCGGGTCATATTAGAAACAATGCAAATGTATTTTATGAAGAATTCTTTTCGGTAGTGCACACCGAATTTAATAATACTTTAAAAAAGAAATCTAAAACTATTGGCCCAAAGTTTATTTTCAGTGACTGGGCAACACAGGGTATTCGGAAAAGTAGTGAACGATTGTTTGAGCTGTACGGCCTTAAGCCTTACATCAACACTGAAGCTTTTAATAAATATGTTGCTACTTACTCGAAAATTTTTAAAAACACTTGCAAGGTAGCCAAATCCTTATTCATTAGCAACAAGATTAAATCAGCCGACAACAAAATAAAAACGGTTTGGAAAATCATCAACAGTGAAACAAATAGAAATAAAAAACAAGGTATTGACTTCACACTAGAGACATCGCGTGGCCTTGTGAGCTCCAACAATGAAGTTGCTCAAGAATTTGTAAATTTCTTTACCAGTATCCCACTTAAAACTACAGAAACCTTAAATTCCTCTCCCTTGCTCTCTATTGATTTATTGAAAGCGAACGTTTCAGCCTGTCCAAATGAATTTAAATTTCAGCATATAAACCCCATAACAGTCATAAAAGGATTTAAGCAAATCAAGATCAAATTAACGGAAGATCTATGGGGTATGTCTATCAAAGCTTGTACCTCAATTATTGAGACTGTAGCGCCGTATTTAGCCTCAATATTTAATTTGTGCGTGGATCAAGGGGTCTTCCCGGATCTAATGAAATTCAATAAGGTAATACCGCTTTTTAAATCCGGGGACAGTAAAGACACCAATAACTATAGGCCCGTATCCGTGTTGCCGGTTTTCAGCAAGGTGTTTGAAAAGATAATGCTCAATCAAATGCTTAACCATTTTAACACTAATAAAATATTACACGAGCAACAGTATGGTTTCACCAAAGAACGTTGTACAACTGACGCCGGTGTCACTTTATTAAAACACATATTTACTGCGTGGGAAGAGGCACAAGATGCCATAGGAATCTTTTGTGACCTTTCGAAGGCATTTGATTGCGTAAATCACGAAACCCTGATCTTGAAACTTCAGCATTACGGTTTAGGTAAACTTGCGCTCAGTTTAATAAAATCGTATTTGAATGATAGACAGCAGCAGGTACAAATAAATGGAGTAAACTCAATGGGTTTAAAAGTAAAAATGGGTGTACCACAAGGTTCGATATTGGGTCCCTTCCTCTTTTTAGTATATATTAATGACCTACCCCATCTATTTAACAACCATCCGCATATGGTGTTGTTTGCTGACGATACTTCTTTAATATTTAAAATAAACAGACGTGCCACTAATCTTGATGACGTAAATAACGCCCTACTGCAGGTCCACGATTGGTTTACCGCTAATAATTTAGTACTAAATGGAAAAAAAACTAAATGCATTAGATTTGCTCTACCAAATGTCAAAAGTAGTGATTGTGACATAATATTGAATCAAGAGAAACTAGAATTTGTCGATAAAATGGTTTTCTTGGGAATCACGCTCGACTCAAGGTTACAATGGGGTCCTCATCTAACATCTCTTGCAGGACGGCTAAGCTCAGCAGCATATGCTGTTAGAAAAATCCGTCAATTTACTGATGTTGATACCGCGAGGCTGGTCTATTTTAGTTATTTTCATAGTATTATGTCATACGGTATTTTACTATGGGGACGGGCTGCAGACATCGAGTCTATATTTATTCTGCAGAAAAGAGCCATCAGAGCCATTTATGAATTACGTAGACGCGATTCTCTAAGAGAACTGTTCAAGGAAATTAATATCATGACAGTACCTTGTCAATACATCTATGAAAACATCATGTACGTTAGAAAAAATCGGCATTTATTCAGTAAGAGAGGGGACAGACACCACTATAACACTAGAAATAGGGACCAACTAGTTCAGCCAGGTTTCAGGCTTGCTAAAGTGGATTCATCTTTCATGGGGTACTGTTTGAAATGTTACAATAAAATACCTCCCCACATTCTTCAACTGAATGAGACGAAATTTAAATCTTGTATAAAACGCACACTATGTAGGCAAGCATATTATAAGTTGGGGGATTACATTGATGATAAAAATGCTTGGCTAAATGCTGGTCCTGCTCCACAACCATAGGTGGGGGGGAGGGGGGCAAACTAATTGTTTGTACTGGACGGGCATTATTTGAGTCCATCGACACGTAAAGAAGAAGATTATTTATTTATTATTTAAAATTACGTAAATAACACCTTAACAGCTATGACGCCAATGCGATGTTACTACTAAGATACACATACAAAAAGAAAAACAATAAGAAAAAACAATTGACACACATCTAAACATTCTCGATGCACTTCAGTGCTACTCCTGTGAACTTCATCAGACTGCAGTGAAATATATCTACCTCATCTGAAATAATATTTAACAGTCTTATGGCGCGAGACAAGGGGGCAAACTTGTTCAGGTTAGTCCTAGAGAATGGCTCCAGTAGCGTAGGCGTGGGGCGACGCGCACCTCCGCAACCAGGTGGCGCGCGCAGCCCCAGCTCCGCTAACAGCTCGGGGTGGTGCAGCCAGCCGCGCAGCACCCGAAACACGAAGCTACACAGAGCGACGTCCCTCCGCACCGCCAGCCTACTGTACCCTACCATCCCTATTACAAAGAGACTCGGGTACATGAGCGGGAAGAAGGGATATACGCCGTACTGTTTAAAAAATAAAAACCGAGTGAATTTGTTTTGGATTCTTTCCACCATGATACTATATTTGGCCTCATGGGGGTTCCACACGAAGATGAAGAATTGATTCCCATGTTAATGTATTGTGGAAGCTGCAGAAGATTGTAAAAATATACTTGCATTGTATAGATTCCAGTTCTTAGTATTATATAATTGCATAGCACATGTGTGAGTACTTTGTACTGTTCAGCCACCATTTACATTTATTTATCTTTCATTGACTTGAATATGCCTTGGTGACTGAGAGAATGTCATGCTCACTTAAATGTCTCGCTGATGGTGGCGGGTGTGTCGGGTCATTTAGTTCCCTTCAATATGGTTGAGTTGAATGGCGCCGGTACATGCGTCATGTCTGTGAACGGGCGCTGTCAGTTGGGACTGGTCATCTCTTAGCTGCCAAGGTTCATTTTAATTACTTTATTCATACATTTTTAATCTAATCTTTCACTCTGGATGCTCTTAGTGTGCACGTCTTTCTACATCGTTCTCACATTTATGTATAATCTCAAAATTAATGATGTAACCAAGATTTTGTAACAATATTTTGATTTTAAAAGAGTGTCCATGGAGTTTCTTGCCCATTCTTCTCCATAGAGATCTACGCTAGGGAATGGGCAACTACAGTACTTTCTCAAGTTATTATGCCTTGTGACTGGGACTGTAGCTTTGATTTTCTTTTTTGTATTTTTGACTTTCAAAAGTGCCGTAATGGTCTAATTGAAATAAATGCTTTGAGTTTGAGTTTGAGTTTGAGTTTTGTAAAGCACAGAATTAACACGGGATGGATGAAATGGCGGCAGGTCACGGGAACAATCTGCGACTCCCGCATTCCCCTTAAGCTCAAGGGGAAGATTTATAAAACAATGGTTAGACCTGCTGTCTTGTATGGATCAGAATGTTGGGCCACAAAAGGGATGAATGAAAGGCATTTGCATGTCGCGGAGATGAGGATGCTAAGGGGGATGTGTGGTGTTACGCGAATGGATAAAGTAAGAAATGAGTATATAAGAGGAAGTCTGAAAGTGGCGCCGGTGACTGAAAAGTTGTGTGGTAATCGGTTGTCGTGGTATGGGCATGTGATGCGGAGGGATGAGGAAAATGTTGTGAGGAAAGTTTTGAGTATGAATGTGGATGGGTATATGAGTAGAGGAAGACCAAAGAAACGATGGATGGACTGTGTAAAGAATGATATGGCAAGAAAAGAAGTGTCTGATGAGGTGACGAAAAATAGAGAAGTATGGAAGAAGAAGACATGCTGCGCCGACCCCAAATGAATTGGGATAAGGGCAAGAGAATGATGACTTATTGGGGTTTATGAAGTATTTCCCTTATTATTGTTCTGTTCAAATACTACAGGCTTTTGCTATCTGGGTATAACCATAAAGAAAAATCGCGTTTCCAATTTAAAAAAATAGTAGTACAATATTTGGGAACAATTTAACTGAACAAAAATATGGGATTATTTCTCAATATCTGGCAATCGTAAACGCACACAGACGCGCGTGTCCCTACACGGCCCCTCTTGTCTGCCGCGCACACATAAATAAAAACCGGCGTCACCTTGTTTGTCGCGCACGTTCTTTCTGCCTGTTTCTTTGATCTGAGCAATAGATATTAATTTAGTTTTGGTTATTTTTTTACAGTAGTTGCAGTAAGCACTGTCTAAGCTACCACACTCAGATCTATGTAACCGGCAAAACCTCATCCCCTGTCATACAGGTTGTCCTAGTTCAGAGGTTGAGACCACACTGATTTGTAATGTGTTTTGAAGTTCTAGAAAATAAATTATTATTATTGGTACGTATATAAGTAAAAGCAGGAACTTTCGTGGGTATGCTGAAAACAGCTGCCTGCGTTTTGAAATTCGTTGGTAATTTTTGGTGTTTCTGACAATTCAGGACCATCTGCACAACAAATTGCTAAACATATTTGAAGCCAAAACGTATGTATAGTTCACTCTGTTTTTATCTTTAAACGACTGACAAAAACCGAGCAATGTTTAAATCCCATTTAAGTAGTTTAGTGAGTTGTGTTAAATTGCAATAGTCTGTTTCTTATGAAGTTAATTAATTTAATATAACTTTCACCCTGTATTATTAAGGAATTTGATTGTAAACATCTACATGTTTACAATCAAATTCCTTAATAATACAGGGTGTAAACAGACCCGTCACGAACCCGTCAACCAAGCATTCTGTTCATCAAACTAACTCTACGCAAAAATTATTGCTAGGAAACAACTTTTTTTTTGTGGTGAAATCTCACGTTTTGTGATAAAAATCAATATAACGCACCCAAAACATTGTGCTTGTTTAGTACCACACTCATTTCCGAACGTTTTATTTCACGTCTTAGGGCAGCTGTCACTGTCATGTCAATTGTAATATCGTTGTTGAAAAGCTTTGATTTTGCACGGAACGTTTTGACTGTATTTCGTTGGGGAAAATTGTAAATCGTTTTGAATCTTAATTGTTTTCCGAATTATTTATTGGTTGAAATAAGAGCTTACCGAGCCTAACATCCCCCCTTGAGGTATTTACCTGGGATAGTTAGTGACTTTTGGACAAACGCCGCTTTGAGGTTAAGTGAGTCAGCCGCGCGTGGAATTGCATATTTCATATAAAGACATTGGTGAGAAGTGTGAACGATTTAATTCAGGCCCGGAGCCGTTTTGTGATCATCTTGGACATGGTGGGCATTCGCGCTATTACACGCTGTACGGACCAGCGTCCTTTGGGAATATCGTCGAATCTTAAACTCCTCACTCATTTTACACAAACAAAGACACTCCCATACATACACAGAAGCGACGTGACCTCCAGACAGGACCTCATCACCAGCGCTAGGTAAGTACAATTTAGGCAAGAGTATTGTTAGCTTGGCTCCGCGGATCGCGGACATCGACACCCAGAGCTTGCCCAGGTTAGGTGTCGAACAGTGCTTTTGGACGCATTTAATAGTAAACTGGTTTTGGAGGTGTTTGCGCCTGACGTTTTAATCCTTTGCTGCGTCGCATCGCTAAGTTGCTGCTAATTGTTTTGATCAGGCACTCAAAAATGTCGGTAGATTGCGCACAAAATAAATTGCCAAGGAGAAACTTCTACCTGAAATTTTGGATAATCAATTCATCTACATTCTTAAACGGACGAACATCAGTACACATATTTACTTTTATTAAGAGCTTGGCATTGTATAAATTTATAATAGAACGCAGTTACGTTGTCTCATTGTCTTTTAAAATTAAATTCATTGTTATCGTGAAGACATCGTCGTTTTATTGAGCACCAAGCTCCAGTGTCTCGAGCAGATAGGAGGTATTCAAAGTAAAGTTATGAGTTATGACCTTCAAAACAAGTATTTGAAAAAAAACTTGTGAAAAAGTTGTAATTTTGACCTCCAATGTCTCCGTAACTAGTAGGTTCCCAGGTGGTCTAGAATAAAATATATGATCGCAGTGACGAGGAAAATGAGTGCCTTTCAGCTTCGTGTCTATTTACACCCTTTCTTTCCAGAAATTCTCTCAGGCATATAAAAAGAAGACTCTTCTGTTTAAATTGTTTTAACTTGTATAACGACTACGAGTACTTGCAGGAACAAAACGACTATTTCATCATCTCTTAGCCAGTTCTGGTTACTTGGTACTTGCTTGCTTGCTTTCAATAACCACAGACTACTGATACTGTTTCTCATAAAGCATTTGAAGACCTTCCTCCTAAAATCATCTTTCAGTCGTCTTCAACGATAGGTACTTACAATTTTTGTTAGTGATCGAATAGGTATTCCAACAGTAGGAATTATAATTTTAGATTAAATAAAAAGAAAATTGTTAAACGAGTTTAATTACTTAACTTTATTTTAAATCTTTAGGTGCGCCGATTGCTGTTAATACAAATTCTGAGAAGAAAGTATTTATTTTATTTCTTTTTATAACCATACCCACTGCCACCCCACAGCGGGTTATAACTGTTGGTCCTCGAGTTCACATCATGCTGGTCCCTTCCGGCTTGATACTCGTATTGTTCCTTCTGGCCTGAATAGTCATAGCCTAAGTGGTCCTTTTTAGCTGGATAGCATTTAGGGTCCAGCCATTTATAGAGGTCCATACCTGGTATCTGCTTGCAAGGTATTATTTTGTTCCTGAAATATTAAGGAATTAAGTCATTTATATTGCACATTATACTTGTCTGTACTGTTAGTCTGCAATAGTCCACCGCTAGGCAAGAGTTTTCTATGACGTATTAATACATTTTCCTTCTTAAAAACAATTTAGTGTTTACTTTGAATACAGATTTCTAGGTCATGGTTCCGTAGACGTGGAAGCTATTTTGCTTAATTGCCACTTGTGCATAATAATAAGTCGAGTCTTTGCTTGAAGCGCAGGCAGTCTACTTAGAGTTTCTTTTGATAGCAAGAACGTAGTTGAAAATAAGTTTAACTTGTGTAAAAATAGAGACGAAAGGCAAAACAGTATTTGTATGTACAAACTGTTGAAGAAGATTTACTTTATGAGGTTATTTGTTTCTACAACCTGACGTCAAGCTAATTCTATTATTATCGTTTATTTCAGGCACACTAAAATTAATTCACATTAAATTACTTATTAAAATCAAAATTGCCAATTATAATCAAAGTTAAAATCCACATTTAAATCAAACATCCATCCTTAAAATCTAAAATAAAAATAAAAATCAGAATTAAAGTAAAAATTAAAACCAATATCATAATCTTAATTAAAACCAAAATTAATATATCGCGCGAGATCAGGATATAATTATTCGGCAGTAGCCCACTATACAAAACAGTAAGTCCTATCGGAAAATCCTCCTTTTACAATTGACAGTAACGAAACATTATCCATGCACCTCATACCTCACGTACCAAACACCTTAAAACAAAAACAGTAATCAAAGAAACAAAAAATTCAAGAATACTTCCCCACTTACTTCTTGCTAACGTTGAGCAGAGCCTTAGGCTGTATCTCTTCCACACCATTGCCGTTGTCACACAGCAGCCGAGCCACACTAGTACTCCTTACTTCGTTCAATTGAGCTGTGGAAATAACATATTAATGTACTAAGTTTATAAAGACGATAATTTGTTTGAACGTTTTGGTACCTAAAAAACCGGCCAAGTGCGAGTTGGACTCGCGCACGAAGGGTTCCGTACCATTCTTTTTTAAAAAAAGGGCAAAAAAAAAAACCGGCCAAGTGCGAGTCGGACTCGCGCACGAAGGGTTCCGTACCATTATCTATACATTAGACAAAACGGCAAAAAAATCACGTTTGTTGTATGGGAGCCCCCCTTAAATATTAATTTTATTCTGTTTTAAGTATTTGTTGTTATAGCGGCAACAGAAATACATCATCTGTGAAAATTTCAACTGTCTAGCTGTCACGGTTCATGAGATACAGCCTGGTGACAGACAGACGGACAGACGGACAGACAGCGAAGTCTTAGTAATAGGGTTCCGTTTTTATATCTAAAATGTAATAAGGTAGACGCATTGCTGTTGATTGCTATAGTTCACAAGTCCGACATCGCCGCGTTAGCAGTGTCTAGACACGGCAGTACAAATACAATTCGTGGCGTCAAAGTGCTTTGACAGCACAACTTCAGTCGCGGACCGTCTTCAAAGCCGTAGTGCGAGTAAACCTTAACATTGAGTGGAAAGCGTCGATATTGCCGCGTCTAGCAGTGACCGCCGTGGATGACGTCTTCGTGCGCTGCAATTGTTAGCAGACTAGAGGACGCTGCTTACACATACTTTTCTTCACTACTTACGCAGAGTCAATGCAGCGGGGGAATATCCATTCTCAAAGAAGAACCGGTCAGACCTCCTCCAATTGACGAGGTTCTCCACCATGATACAGAACAGCGTGGGCCCCACCCAGGCGCCGTGCAGCAGTCTCTCGCTGTAGATGGCCACCATCAGCTCCATGTCATCGACCTCGTCGTCGTAGATGCGACGGAGTTGTTCCACTTTCTGGAGTACAAAAAACCTTTTTGGAGATCACAAGATAATTCTGAGGTCTATCGTACACGGCGCTACTTAAATATAACTAGTAACCTAAAATGAATACTAATAAGAAGCCTAAATGTCACAGCATTATTATGTCAATTATATCAAACCACTCACGAACAAGTAAATAACCTGTTAGTAAACGAGTCCTCTTTACAGACACTTTTAACATAAGCTAATTAATCGAGTTGCTATGCCTACTAATGACTACCTACTCTTCTAATCTTCTTGTTCAGTTATTACAAACCATTTGAGAATATCAGCTCATGTAGTGCTCAGATAGTAAACTAGTTAGAATGTTGATATGTGTTTTAGATGTTAACGACTAACCGATGAATTTGGCAATGTGAAAGAATTGGTGCCGACGTCACGGTAGCAGCAGCGCCATAACAACTCATGTACTCAAAAACAGGTAAGGAACAGTATTGTTCTTACATCAGGGTATATGGTGTCTTCGAAATCCTTAAACTTATGAGCCACAGGCAAGCCGCAAATCTTTCTGTACTCGTTGTATGGAGGCAAACCCTGGTCTCGACCTCTCATGATGTCAATAGCGCTCATGTCTGAGGCTGATTGTAACTCTCCGAGGACACGCTCCGCTATCTGTAACCGGAACAAGATCTCATTATGAATCTTTCATTCAAAAAACCAGAGAGAATTTTCTTTAGTTTATATTGGTTAGATTAGGGTACACTTAACGCCCCGTTCACGTCATCAAGCGATGTGACATGCGTCAAGTGAAGTAGTGTAAAATATAGCGTCAAGTGTTACATTGTATGTTTGTACTTACATCCGGCTCAATAGTGTAATCGAACTTAGCGGCTCTCTGCCTGAAGGCTCCTTGTGTAAGATCAGCCTCAGTGTTGTTCACCTCGAGGATACCGCTCCGGAACTCATCGTCTACCGTGGTGCGAGTGCCTAGGTATTTACCCTTGCCGCTGTACAGGCTGCAAGAATAACACGAATGAACCTCTGGTAACAGGGCTGATGTTACGTTATGTTACCTGAAGACAACAACAGATTCACCATTATAATACACCAATATTGATATTTTACGTGCAAATGTCTTATCAGTGCCAGATCTTGACAAAGTAAAGAGATATTTTTAGTTCTTGAGAAGAAAAAAAAGCAGAGAGCCTTGTGAAAACATAAAAAATTAAACGAATGTTACTGTTTTCCATAAACACAAACTTCCTATCGCAAGGTAGTGACCGTTCAAACAAAGGTATTAGGTACATATAACTTTTGTCAGCATCTGCAATACCCTTAGTTCAGTTGGCATGACAACTTTCCGTCAAGAGGGTCATTTACCCTGTTTGCCAACTTGTAAAACAGTGTAATTATTCACCGAACAACATTTCCACTAACTCTTTTGTGAGAGGCAATGGGCCGTAATCCACCACACGAGCCCAATGTAGGTTCGTGCTGTCAGCCTGTCACATGTCTACGAATTCTTCGTTCTAGGACATGCCGGTTTCCTCACGATGTTTTCCTTTACGATTTTGAAAGCAATAATTATGGTGATAACTACGGTATGACACGATGAACTTACTCAGTCCTGCCATCCTGGAAGGTGTGAAACCATCTTGTGCCGACCAGATACTCGTGGTACACCCCCGGCTTGTGTCGTTCATCAAAGTCGTTGACGTAGCCGTTTGTATCGTATATCACTCCGGTCTCCAGGGCATTCTTAGGACCTAGAAGGAAATGGAGAATTATACGTTTTTAAAAGTAATATGTACAATAGAGTATAATTCCATTGTGCTTTGCTAAGCCGTGTGGTATTCGGCAGAGTAGAATAGAACCAACCCATTACACTTACGTTAGTCGTATAAGGCGACTAATGTCTGAGGCAGAACACCTTGCGCCTCCGTAGACCAGAGAATGGGCAGCAGCGTTTTCTGTTAGTCTTTCATCACTGCAATCTTCAATCCGCCTGCCAAGCTTGGAGATTACGGCAAATTCCTCCCATCATGGGAGAGGTTTATGTCCAGCAGTGGACGTTATGGGCTGTTGTTGTTGTTGTGCTTTGCCCAACTTATTTACGTCATGATATCCCCCCACTACCTGGTGATGAGTAAAAGCGAAACGCCTTGCCGACGACAAGACTATGTGTAAAATCCTAGTAAAAGACTAGTAAAGGATGCGTAATGCATTAAGTCCGGATTTGCGACCGTTGTGTGCGTAATGTTTGTAAGTTCGTAAGTGGATGACTGACTTATATTCTATTGAAAATTTTGCATTTTCAACGCTGAAAAGGGATTATTTTATCTATTTTTTCACAACTTTTTTAAGCTATGATCGATTTATTTATTTAACTTTGCATAGCTCCCGTAGGTTCTCAAATTAAAGTATGTAAAGGCCTTACCTAAGATCTCTGCCATCAGTTCATAATACAGCATATACTGCCACTGCGCGATGTTGATCTGGCGAGCCGTCTCGAACAGCTTCTGATCGTCCCAGCACGGGTTCAGCTCAGCCAGCTTGCGCGCCAGGCGGTTGTGCTCGCGGTAGAACTGCATCGCCGTCAGGTAGATGCCCGTCAGTACATTACCGTCGTAGAAGTCACCTGGTAAAGGGGGAAGTCTGGAAATATATTTGACTGCTACTATACTAAAGAACGGACTTTTGTTCCCAGTGATACGATCCCGTGGGACAATTATCAAACACCAAGCGTTTGCAGCATCGAGAAGGAAATCTGTGTCTAGAATTTTTCTTCCCCAATTCTACTCACCAAATTCATAACAAGCATTTTCAATGGGTCTCCTGTTATTAATGCAAATAGGAGCGGTGCCAGGTGGTCTCTCGACGCCATCTCTCTCCTCAGACTTCAGCAGTCCTCCCTGATACGTTCTGATCTGTCTCTCCCGCACGTCGGTGTAGCCGTACACTACTGACAGATCTTGGAGAGGAGTTGGAAGGTTGTACTGTGAAATTAATATTTTTATATTAAGAAAACAACAATTATGTGAAAACATTTAATCTCGATCTTGTTCTTGACAAATGTTATTGAGACCTCTTGCTCGACCTCCCGGACAATAGTATCCAGCTGCGGCAGAGTATTGAGCTTGTATAACTTGCACAGGGCACGTGTGGTACAATACTACAGCTAACTCTACTACAATTCCATTCTACCAAAACTGAGATCAGCTACCGTTCAAACCGGATGCAGCTGAAATCCAGTTTTTAACATGGTTGTACCCAGTATTGGGTACAAACCACCAACCAGTCTGATCAATGGGTGCCATGGTTGTCCACGGCACCCATTGCTCAAACTGGTTGTAATACGTTTATTACAACCAGTTTGAGCAATGGGTGACGTGGACAACCACGGCACCCCTTTCCTTTTCATTTTCAGGTAAAGAAAGAAAGTTTAAGTTTTGACTTTAAGAAACTGCTTACCTTTCTTAACGATACCTAATACAAAACTCTCACCCTTTCAGCCGGCAGCGTGTTGGGTATGCAGCCCATTTCCTGGTACGTTGAGAACCTGGTGAGGTTCATGCACCTAATGCCGGTCCGCCGGAGATAGGGGTCGTCCTGGGGTACGGGGATGGGGATGCACAGGGGGTTGACGCGGTTAGGAGTGTTGCCAAGACAGCAGTCACTGGCGACGGCATAGCGAACTGAAGAAGAATGCAACGCGATCAGGTAAACGAAGAATAGTTCTTGGATCAAAGTAAAAAAATCTTTTAAACAGTTAAGTATTTTTACAAGGACTTTGAATAGGAATTTTGCCACTTAAATTATTGAAGAAATAATTCATACATTTTTTTTGAAGGTATTCCATTTATTAATATGATAGTGGCTATGCGGGAAACCGGTTCTCGTTCTTGTATCGAAATGAGCAATATGTCTATGCCAGTAAAAAGTGATAAAGCAGGCAGCAATGTTAGTAGTAGGACCATCTACTGAGGGTCATAATTTAATAATTCTTCTCTAATCATTTTTAAATTCCTTTCAAAACTTACGCAATACAGTCAAGTCAACAATATCCACGGTAGAGAAGGCGAAAACGTGTGTCGCCAGGGTGTTGAACTGGTGGTCTTCTGGGAAGCCGTCACCCAGGATTTTGACGCGTAAGAGACGCGCTGATGGAAGCTCGGAACCGTTCATGGCTGGTCGCAACATATTGCCTGAAATATTTCTTCTTTGAACAGTGTTTCTCGTCGTTGAAATTATAAAAAGACAGTTAAAGATTAAAACACCTGTCACAGTGCCAACGAGGGAGCGACACACTATCAACTATTTAATCACTCAAACAAGAACAAAAGATGTAGACCGTGTCAATGAAAGAGATAATTATATTAGTTGATCGCTGACATAACTCACCGCAGGCGATAACTCTCTCTCCACTAGTTTGCTGCTACTAGAACTAAACATGTAAAAAACACTCAGCGTTACTTGCTTGGCGAGCATAACACTCGCTGAGTGCCTTGCTCTTGGAACAGCATAAGCTTACCAGCAATCCTTATGTCGCATAAGTAAGGATAAAAAGTGAGTATGCCGATTACAAAAATGAACCGTACTACAGTAGACAGCTTACCAAGTCCGAACTTAGCAGGCCTCATCCGCAGCAGTGGGGTGGGTGACCCCCCGCGGGACGGGTACTTCGGGTTGACGCACGTGCCATCGATGCGGCGACCCTCGTGCTTCTTGCACGGCTCCACCTTTATCGTGCATTGTCTGGTGGATGCAAAGTGATTAAAGAAGATGCTATAGAGGAAATAAATTGTGATAACATATTGTCTCAGTGATCATCATCATCTACTAGCCTACCTAGCCTTTTCCCAACTATGTTGGGGTCGGCTTCCAGTCTAACCGGATGCAGCTGAGTACCAGTATTTTACATGGAGCGACTGCCTATCTGACCTCCACAACCCAGTTCATACTGGGTAATACGATACCACTTTTTTAAGACTGGTTGTCAGACTTTCTGGGTCACTGACTACCTGTAACGACTGTCAAAGATGGACAAATGACAGCCGGGACCAACAGCTTAACGTGCTTTCCGAGGCACGGAGGAAACCCGGTATGTAGGGTGGTCACCCATCCACAGACCAACCTAGGCAAGCACAGCTTAACCTAAAGATCGACCCGAGCGGCTGTTATTATTTAGCCACGAGCTCCTCCTATTGTCTCAGTGATGATGACGCAGAAAGCAAAATTATATAATAGCCAAAATTAGCACGTTACCCTTATACCGGACAGCACCAGTTAGCTTTTGCAAACAGTTTACGAAGGCCGAATTTTCTCGTGTATCGTGAAAACACCCTTATCGAAGTCGAGAGGTACTTGTTGTTCCCGTCATTGCGATCATTTTTTGTTCTGGGTCCATACCATATAGTTACGGAGATATTGAAGGTTTTTTTTAATCCACATGAACAAATTTTTTAATCCTAATTTTAAATGGTTCTTCTTTACTTTAAATACCTCAATTTTACTGATCAATATTATTCATTAATATTCAATGCATCTATTAGCACAATGTCTTGAGTGCGTGACACTGAGTGCTACCGTGAATTAGGCCATAGCGCTCTTGACAATACTTAGTGCCTAGCACACAGCTTGTCTTCTTCCATACTTCTCTATTAGCAATCCTCCTATAGTCACCCCCTTTCTAGCCGTATCATTTTTCACACAGCCATTTACCGCTTTTGTGGTTTTTTTTAAAGCCATCACCACATTCATACTCAAAACTATCCTCTCAATATTTTAATCATTACAATAACAGGTAATTTGGAAGTAAATGGTTGCATCAGGTAGGTTGAGAACAATTAGGTACTTACCTAGTCAAATTCAAGCTTTCCAACTGGTTTCCTCGGTCATCCTTTATTGGTTTACCGAAATAAGCATCGTAGATCACTTGGGACACCACAAAGTGGGCGAGGAACAAATAGAACGTGAATTTGACGATCATCGCGGTCGAAGGGCGCGATATCTGTAATTGTTTCCTTCGTTTACATTTGCACTTATTTATGCTGTTGGTTTTAAATGCTGTTAATTTGTGCTGATTGTTTTTTATTTCACTAATTTGTTGCAGTTCTGTTATTTACAAATTTTTGTTTTTATGTGCAATTGCTTGTAATTTTCGACGGCATTGGCATAATTTTGAATTATTTACGATAGTTTATGTTAATCCCTTCCATTTTTGTCTCTCCCATACTTATCAACATTTTCGTTGATAGAATGTCTCTCGTGTAGGTTCCGTGGACTATTTCTAAGTAACTTAGGAATTATTTCCTTAAGTCAAGTAAATGGTTTTAATTCCTTACATTATGCTGTTGAGATGTTTCTTGTGTCATTGTGTTCAGTTTATACCACATCTAAATAAATATAAGGAAGGTAATTGTTTAATTTATTCGTGGAAAAAAACCCTTATGATGATTCCAGTATTGTTAAGATGTAGCCAAAATTCAGTCAGTGTGGGAAATTGTCGAAAAACGAGAAAATTTGGAACCATTCATGTTATTGTTGGTGTTTATTAAACATCGGTCTTTCAGTTTATAAGAAAACAGCTCTTAATGTTATTAATCTTGTCATCATCTTGTTATCATGTCTTATTGTTAATACATATTTCCAAAAAAAAAAACGAATACAGGGTGATAAAGAATATAGGGTCTGATTTTTCTTAAAATTATTGGGGTTCAGAATGATGTACTAATAACGTGGTAACTGTTTTAGCGTCGGTATCCCTTCTACTTTGTACATATTTTTCTAACCTAGTTATCAAATATAAGAACCTAAAATAAAATCTAACCTAAAACCCGCTTTCTAAAACCCGCTTTCACCCAAGCTTTTCAGTAGCGCACTTGAAGAAGTCTTCAAAAAGCTTACAGCTAGTTGGGAGAGAAGCGGCATTGAAATTGGTAGGGCTCGGTTAACAAACCTTCGCTTCACTGACGACATTGTCGTATTCTCCTCCACGGCGGCAGAACTGGAGCTTATGTTGAACCAGCTCAGTGAGGCAAGCCTTGAGGTTAGACTTGCGATGAACATGTCGAAGACCAAACTGATGGTAAACACCACCAAATACAAGATCCAAGTGAATGGTGAAGAATTGCAATATGTCCATGAATACATCTACTTGGGCCAGTTAGTCTCTTTCCAGTCCAGACAAGACAAGGAAGTCATAAGACGAACCGAAAATGCCTGGAAGAGCTACTGGTACATGAAAGAGCTAATGAAAGGAAATCTTCCTTTGTCACTCAAGCGTCAAATCATGGACATGTGCATTCTTCCCATTTTGACATATGGATCCCAGGCTTGGTCTTTGACAAACATTCAAAAGTCCAAGCTCAAGGTTTGCCAACATGTAATGGAGCGCAGCATTCTTGGCGTCAAACTTACCGACCATGTACGCAACACCACACTGCGCTCCAAAACACAAATCGCTGACGTTGCTCAAAAAGCCGCTAAGCTAAAGTGGGACTGGGCTGCGGCTGGCCCGATCATTCTCATGGATCTAGTGAGAATTGTTTTTCTCATTGTATCCTGATTTAAAAAAATGGATCTACTGAGAATGAGGCCGATCATGTCTGCCGCATGTCTGACGAGCTGTGGGCCAAAATAACCACGATGTGGAGCCCTGATACAGCCCGAAGGCGACGTGGTAGACCTCGCAGGAGATGGCGGGACGACCTAGATAAAACCAACGACCAGTGGTCCACATTGGCCCTGGATCGAAGAATTTGGAAGTCATGGGGAGAGGCCTTTGCCCAGCAGTGGGATGGCACAGGCTAACAGTAACAGTAAAGTAAATAAAATCTCTTTTGTAACCATTACACCACTTCAAGTACAAATGTTCAACGATAGATCTCAAAACCACTCAAGCGAAAAGAATTAAGTACAATTTCGCAAGTGCAACAAAAATATGAATACTCAGTTATCCATAATCAAGAACTTCCGTTTTCCACTAGAATTAAAATCCCATTACGGCAGCTGAACCGATAGGTATGAATAATAATGTGGTTGTGATAAATTATGCATAATATCTCTTCTATCGCACTGCCGGCTGAATCTTCTGTTTACAAGCAATTTTACAGAAAATAATCCGTGGTTGTGGAATCGACGTCACATCATCAATTATCATTATTATGAAATCATCATAATCGCCGTGCAAAGAAATATTATGTTCTTAAACTCGTCAACACCAGAATAGGTCTTTTGAAATCGTCCAACACACAGTAAGTGGTCCTTTGAGTCATACCTTGACCATTACCTACCATTAGAATTAAACCAAATTAAGGCAACTACAGGAGCTAAATTAGCAACTCTATTTGTGGTGGTTCAAACTTCGTTTGAAATACTGTTAGAATAAAGTTCCAATCAGCTTGCACTACAAAGTGGTTGTTACGTCAGTCACTGCGGGCCGAATAGTGCGAAATTAGTGTTTTTTTTTTGCGATTTACAAAAAATCTATTGATTGGACCAAAATAATAAAACACTATCATGCTAATATGTTGCTTGTATAATAATTTGCCAAAAAATCAGAATAATCGCATGTATTTTTAGTATGGTTTTTACTCGTTGTAACAAATCTACTTGCTCCTATTAAATAAAAGGATAAGCAGACTTGTTCAATTTAAAATTAAATTCGGGAAGTAATTTACAGGTGATAAAAAATACAGCTAGTTATAAAAACCTACCTAACAAGCACTCTATAGTATATAGAGTGATAGTTACGTAGTTACGTAGGGGATAGTTACGTAGTTTATAGTTCACGCACTGTAGGAGAGACGGGAACAGGCATCAGGGTACTAGGTCAATACCAGGGCAACTTCGAGGTTCAGCTTCAGGAAACCTGCTGGAAGGGCGTCGTGCAGCTCTGTAAGTTACGCACCAGGTCAGCTCTATTCAATTCAATTCAATTCAATTCAATTCTTTATTGCATATCACATGTGTTATAAAAGGTCTTATTATTAATATAAAGTTCACATGCACAACGGGCACAACAATTTATAGTATTAGCATTTAAAATATCATCATTAATTAAAAATATGTAAATTCATTAAAATAAGTAAATAATGTCAAAGTATAAAATAAAAGGATAAAATGGAGAATAAAAAAAAATCAAATAAAATAAAATTACAGTCAAATACATCTGGTCATTAGAATAATAATCGAAATACAATCATGTCAATAAGATAACAATAAAAAACAAAATGTCAATAAAATAAAATCAAATTACAGTCAAATAAATCATGTCACTAAAAAATAATAATCAAAATACAATTATGTCTTATGCTAATAAACAAAACAAAATGTCAATAAAATAAAATAAAATTACAGTCAAATAAATCATGTCACTAAAAATAATTATCAAAATACAATTATGTCATAAGCTAATAAATAATCAAAACAAAATGTCAATAAAATAACATAAAAAGTCCAAATCATGTCTTTAAAATAAAACTCGAAAATCATGATAAAAAGTTAATGAATCAAATACAAAATGTCAAAAAATTAAAAAGGAAAATTCAATAAATAAGTAAAGGTAGTAAAATTAATCCATTTTGAAGTCATCATTAAAAATTCATTAATTGTATAGTGCAGTAGCATTTTTGAATTAATAGCTTTCTGACTCGATTTATTTATTTTTTAATTTTTTTTAATCTGTAGTAAGGCAGTGTAGATCTTACGGCCAGACTTCAGGATAGCTTTGCGAGACAAGTAGTAAGTCAGGCACGTAGTTAGCTTCCGAAGATCGGGAGTAGAAGTCACCAGGTGGAATCTTTAGTGGGATCCCCTGGGTAATATAGAAATCTAGTAGCAAAAGCCTAACTGTTTTTTTAATGCTTAAGAAATCGGATCCAAGAGTAGCCTTTTCCAGCCGTCCGTCAGCTCGTTTTTCCAAAGTAGTCTTCCTTTTTCAAATTTTAGCGTTCTTAGTGTGGCCATCATCTCATCTGACAAGTGTAGTCGGCCAGGGCATATCCATGAGTGCGTAAATAATTTTATAATATAATTTATTATTAAGTTATTTAGTAAACAATCGTAATAATCTACAAAATGATGAAAATAATGGCTAAACACTTATTGATAAAAATAATTTAAATTTTACAAACCAAAAAGTAACTATCATAGACTAAGCAGAAAGGCAAATAAAAAATAACTGAGAGTTTGACAATTTGACGCTTGACGTAAGTGTCACAACATGAAAATTTTGATAATATTTTATTTCAGCTATTTTTAATTAAACGAATCGTATTTAGATCGATTTGCTGAGTGTAGATATATAAACAAATAAAAAGGATGATAAATAGTATTATGAACAATGATATTCTAACAAACAGATATGTTATACACCTACAAAACCACCGAAAAAAGTGTGCCGCGGGGGAGAGCCAGCTCACATACACGCAGTGACGCAGAATAAAGGAAAAACAGGCCAATTGACACGTTTTCGAGTCTTCACGATTGCGCGCTCATAACATAATTATCTGTTTAATTAAATATCATTGATTATGAATAATGAATATGAAGTGTAAGTATAACATAATACTATATCGTTAAATAATTTTTTTAAAGATAAGTTCGTGATTTTTTTTTATCGAGTAAAATTAGTTGTATTATGTTTTCAAAACACTATCATACTAGCATATATCCTGAAGAATATCATATATTTTTCTGGTTTTGTTTATTGCAATGATATGCTTTTTTGCGTTATAAAACTCGCGTTTAGCTCCTGAGTGACCTTAAATAAATACAAGCAAATATATTTTTTTATTACCAATGTAAACCATTTTATAGTAATATTTGAATGTACAGGAATACATAAATTAATATTCATTGATCTTGTTATGACTACAAGATAATTAATATCCACTAAAACATTAAATTACGTTTTCTCCTCGCTTGTGCTGCACTGTGTTGCACACAACGCAATCCTTAGTTATTAAATACCACTCAACAAATAGGGGATAGTGTTTATGAAAGGAGGCGTGGTGGCCCAGTGGAGGAGGCGTGGTGGCCGAGTGGTGGCGGCCCCGACTTACGAACAGTAAGTCGTAGGTTTGAACCCAGACAGGCGCATTACTTTGTGTAATTTATTTTATCACCACTGCTCTCAAAACGGTGAAGGAAAACATAGTGAGGAAACCGGCATGTCCTAAGAACCAAAAATTCGAAGACATGTGATATCTACCAATCCGCACTGGGCCGCGTGGTGGATTATAGCCCATTCCCTTTCATTGAGAGGAATTACAATTGCCGTGTCCCAGCAGTGGGAACATTATAGGCTGATGATGATGATGATGTTTATGGAAAATCTCATTTTAAGAAATAATTGAAAGGCAAATTGAAATCAATCAAATTATAATTTAATCAAAATCAATAAGAACACAAACGTCTGCCATTCTTACAAAATTAACCGGACAGGGGTCGACCCCAATCATGGAACCGGAAGTAATCCAACTGTCTTCTGGGTAATCAGTCACTTCTGTATCTTCTGAACTGGATGGGTAGCACAGAGCGATACTTATGACACCAACTAAGGTAAGCACAGCTAGGAGCTTCATTGTAAGGAATTTTGAGTCTTGACGCTCTCTGCGACGATTTGTGAAGGACTAGTCAGTGAGCAATAGTTCATGCAGTCTATATGAACACTTGAGAGAATTAAGGAATTATGTTAATTTTATACTCGTGAGTGTATTTTCCATAACAAAACATCAATTACAGTTAAATACTAGAAATGAGAGTGTTTATGCAAAACTGTGTTATTATTTCATTACAAATTAAAAGTTAAAAATTCCTTATAGTTGAGGTAAATATCCACCTATCCTGACTGTCTAACCCTAAAACATCAACCATCGATGACGCCGTGAAAGTGAAGAAATTTTGAGGCAAAAAAACCGTTGTGTAGGTAAGCGACAAGAAGAAGATAAAAAGGTTTAAAATAAAATACGTCGATGTCATTCTAACGGTCTAAATTGTATGAAAAAAATAGTCTAAAACCTCACGATTTAATCAACAGGAACACATTTATTCAGAAATCTGACAAAACCAACAGGACATGTGTCCGCTTGAATGGCAGTATTAGAAGGAGGAAAATGTTCTTCTGGGTAATTTGTCACTTCTGTATCTTCTGCCATGGATGTGGAGCAAATAGCAACATTTAGAACACAAACTGAGTCCGTTACCCCAGCCAGATGTTGTCGAAAATGGTCATTTGAATCTGATAGATAATTAGTTTTACGGCTTCTATAATTGTTGCGCACATTTTTAAATTTGTTGCGCTTAGAGTTTTTTAATTATTTCACAAAAACATTTCCTGCTGGGGTAACGTTACCCCAGCCAGACCTTTTTCTTTCTAATGGGAATATTTAAATAAATACTAGCTATAAAATTAGTTGTCTAGTTGAAGTAAATGTTGTGCCTTATTTTGTATTAGTTCTTTCATCGGTTGCGAAGTTATTCGAGATTTTGCTGGGGTAACGTTTTTGGTTTTGCTAGATCTTTGAAATGGTTAAGCGGATTCTTATCATATTTTGTACATGACTTCTTAGGAATTAGTTTAAATTTGTTGTGCAATAAAAAAACCAAAATAATGCATAGCTTAAAGGTTATTTCATTAAATAGAAAAACACTTCAATTGGTCCTAGCACTCTCAATAAGAGGTCTAAAGACTTACATTATTTTAAAGCTTGTAACTGCCTTCAAATGTATGTGAAGTTTCATTAGTATTCTGTAAGTATTTAACAAGTTATGATGATATTCAGTTCTTCACGAGCACGGTCTTGATGCGCGCGGTGTTATTTGGCCACTGGATTGGATATATGAACTGAATGTTATGTCAATTATTAGTTTTTTAGTTCAGTTGTATATCAGTAAAATTTCAGCTCAGTACATTGGATATTTAATGAGATAATACGATTAAAGTCATTAGGAAGTGAATGACCGTGGTAACCCGACCAAGTTTAGGTGGTTACAAAAAAGCGAAAACGCAGAACATTACACTATCTTTTGAAATGTTTAGTATAATACACCTTACAATTTCGGTACAGACGCGTACACTGTTAAATACATAATAATATAATAATATCTGTACTATGAAAACATTATTATTATCTTCCAGTTGCACAAACTTATCAAAAATCACCGATATAACATGTCGTTCGGTGGGACGCGGGAGGGGTCGTGAAGGGGTAATACATTGTTTGCATAACGCACTAAACATGCTCCATAATCACATAATTCATCTTGTAGAGTGCGCGTGCGCTTCGGCAGTTCCGTTTCCTGTTTTTTGCAAATATTTATCGAGTGCGTGAGAGCTATTATTATAATAATAAGTGTGGCGAATTACTGCTAATGTGGAGTGCTTCTATTGACGATCATAATTATGGTGCGGGCTGCTTGATGAATTCACGAACAAGGTAAGCTTGCATAATGTAACTACAGAAATAGTAGCAAAATTATTATTAATATGTACATGTTGTTAGGTACTTATCTAAAACTGTATTTTTTTTAAGGCTTAAATATTTGAATTAAGGAACTTACTTATTATTTTCTTTTTTTAGCAAAATTACTATCTGTAATTTTAATCTGTGATTGTTTTTAAGTATAAAATTATGAATACTTTAAAAGTTCAATTGAAATGATTATTCTAGCTGTCAATAAAAATTCTTTAATAATCATGTAGTTTTTTTTTTAAACTTGAGTACATGTCTGTACTAAATTTGTAACACTATCCTACATATTTTAGATGGTACCATAATGTTCTGCGTTTTCGCTTTTTCGCAACCACCTAAACTTGGTCGGGTTACCACGGTCATTCACTTCCTAATGACTTTAATCGTATTATCTCATTAATTATCCAATGTACTGAGCTGAAATTTTACTGATATACAACTGAACTAAAAAACTAATAATTGACATAACATTCAGTTCATATATCCAATCCAGTGGCCAAATAACACCGCGCGCATCAAGACCGTGCTCATGAAGAACTGAATATCATCATAACTTGTTAAATACTTACAGGATACTAATGAAACTTCACATACATTTGAAGGCAGTTACAAGCTTCAAAATAATGTTTAAAGTAAGTCTTTAGACCTCTTATTGAGAGTGCTGAGACCAATTGAAATGTTTTTCTATTTAATGAAATAACCTTTAAGCTATGTATTATTTTGTTTTTTTTTTTATTGCAGAACAAATTTACCTATTTCCTAAGAAGTCTTGTACAAAATATGATAAGAATCCGCTTAACCATTTCAAAAATCTAGCAAAACCAAAAACGTTACCCCAGCAAAATCTCGAATAACTTCGCAACCGAAGAAAGAACAAATACAAAATAAGGCACAACATTTACTTCATCTAGACAACTAACTTTATAGCTAGTATTTATTTAAATATTCCCATTAGAAAGAAAAAGGTCTGGCTGGGGTAACGTTACCCCAGCAGGAAATGTTTTTGTGAAATAATTAAAAAACTATAAGCGCAACAAATTTAAAAACCGGCCAAGTGCGAGTCGGACTCGCGCACGAAGGGTTCCGTACCATTATTATCAAAAAAAAGGGCAAAAAAATCACGTTTGTTGTATGGGAGCCCCCTTAAATATTAATTTTATTCTGTTTTTAGTATTTGTTGTTATAGCGGCAACAGAAATACATCATCTGTGAAAATTTCAACTGTCTAGCTGTCACGGTTCATGAGATACAGCCTGGTGACAGACAGACGGACAGACGGACAGACGGACAGACGGACAGACGGACAGACAGACGGACAGACAGCGAAGTCTTAGTAATAGGGTTCCGTTTATACCCTTTGGGTACGGAACCCTAAAAATGTGCGCAACAATTATAGAAGCCGTAAAACTAATTATCTATCAGATTCAAATGACCATTTTCGACAACATCTGGCTGGGGTAACGGACTCGACGAAATGGTTATGTTCGTAGTTTTTATTTATTTATACTTTAGAGAAATTTAGTGCATTTAATTTTATACTCGTGTCGTGTGTTGGATCGTAGGTTAGTAGTTGAGTGTTTATGCAAAACTGTGGTATTATTTAGATAATGAGTACATTTCTCGTAATTGCTGCCTCCCACTTCTGACAGTAACTCTACTAAGTAATTTACAACTTGGCAGCAGTGGTGGCAAAGTACTTACGTCCCCAACCATATAAATATTTATATTTCTATGACCCAAACCCACGAACACCTTTTGGAAAAAGTCGTGAGGAAACTGGAATGTCATTTAACTGAATGTTCGAAGACATCTTCGACAGCCTTCGAATTGTGAAAGAATTACGCATTTGATGTGGTGAAAGTAAGTGATCAATACCATTGTAAAAAAAAAAAACAACAAGAGTATCACGAAGAACTCGAAGAAGTTTAATCAACAGGAACACAAGAGTTATGCATTCTTACAGTATTTTCTGGACAAAAGTTCGCAACAAATAACATAAAAGAATTGTCAAAATCCATTTCTGTCCTTGTATTGTTTGACACCAGTTTATTAACCTTAACTTTCACGATACCCTCGTTTTCTTGGGAGTTCAATACACTGAATAATAATATAGAAACTAGTAACGTGGCTATGTACTTCATTTTAACTGATTTCAGCGTAACCCTTACAGTGGAATGGTTAGTTGCTGTTGGTTGATGCTTTTTATATGATTTGTGATGGCTCTGGTACAGTGATGAGGAAAAGCTGTAACAAAAATCCAGTACCTGTTTCCTATACTCAAATATTCTAAAAAATGCCATATTCTGTTATTGTGTACAAAAGTTAGATCTGGTTTCTGAAACGAAAATCAACACAAAAAATTTGCTTACAAATTATTGTCAAACGCAAATCAACAATATGACGCGACATGATGACATGACATGGACTTGATGTGTTTACAGCTAATCAGATCACTTTTGATGTTCCTTTTTTACCAGAACCCGGATGTCAATTATTTGCCAAGAAAAGTGTTACAATTTCTATACTTGAGGCGGTACATAAAATAAAAAAAAAACAAAGTACGATTCAAATACATAGTTTATCAACTGTGTAACGTTGTTAGTTCATAATTGATAAAACGTAAACAAATAAAACAGAAGTCATTTTAATATCGTTTACCAGCCGACCAAATCACCTGATCGCGCCTGTACTTTTGTCTCACTCGCTCGCGTTCCTAAAACCAGTTTTTTTCCCACTCCATCATTCTCCGCGCGCCGCGAGCGTCGACCACGCTCGCATGCCTGCAGAGGCCAGTGGGCATTTTACGCGCGGTCAGTCTACACACATATTAGACGACATATGCGCAGCCTCGCGAATTATACTTTGATTGGACTACTGATAATTTCCAAAACTTTTTTTAATAATTTTACTTTTTAAAAAAGTTCTATAAAGGAACCATAACTTCAGTGTGTAATTCCCCATATCGGGTAAGTGGCTAAGTGTTGACAAATTCACGCAGTGCTTGTTTCTAAATGTCATGTCAAGGTCAATGATGTGCAAAATTATTTCATCATCTTTTTCATAGACATCATTTTAGCTACCATTTCAACTATTGTACTCAAACCTTAATTGCTACATCAATGTTTTATGTAGGTATGTGTAAATATTAATTTAAAAGTGCTTCACACCTTTTTTTTCTCTTTTCTTTTTTTCTCTGTAAACTCCGCTTCTGAAGGTGACCTCTACACACATACGCCCTAAGCGCAATAGTACCCATCCCTACGCTTGCGCTTACGCTGCTGTGGTCACCGTCAGGAGAGGATAAGCAGAGAACCCTACGCTTACCACTGGACATAAATTCCAGGGACCAAAGTTCGGGATTTTCTTCCTCCGGGGTTAACCCGTGTGTGCCGTTGCTGCGTCACCTGGTGCCGACACTCGCAACTGACGAGTCGGTTCCACCGGCATCCGGCATCCAACGACGGCGACGCCTCTACGGGCATCCGGCACCGCTACCACCTACCCTGCGGGTCCTGCATCCTGCTCCTCGGCTCCAGCGTCCATACAGCTACGCGCAAGCCAGGGCAGTACTTGACGCGCCTACCTCCATATGTCGGAAAAAACTTATGACGGGCCTTAGTAATCCGCGACCTATTTTTAATAAATTATTTTTATGAAAGTGTTGGTGAATTTTGTTCAAACCTATTAGGGTTCCATATTCCCACGCTTCATTGGCGCCCATATCGTGGTTTTTTCATGGTCATACGTTTTTTTTTCTGTTTTATGGAGGTAGTGGTGTTTTTCGGTGTTTTGTGTGTTTTGTGTTTCGTTGTTTTTTGTAATAACGCTTTGTTCTTTTTTTTATTTCGTGTGCAGCAACTGGTGTGAAGAGTTAAGTTTAGTTTTGTTTTTAATTTGCCTGATATACAGGGTGTTTTTTATATACCGGGTGCGGACTTAGTTTTTTTTATTTTTTTTTCTTGAATACCGTGTATTCAACATTTTGTAGTAGTAGAGCTTATAGTAACGGCTCGCCCCGGGGAAGTACTACCCTCATTCCTTTTTTTCTTCCGGTAAGCAGTTTTTGCTGTGTGCTGGTTGAAGGGTTTGAGTGCCGGGTGTAAGTACTGGCTAACTTATAGACATTATCATCTTTGTCTTATGTCGACACTTAAATTACTGTAAAGTGTCTACATTTTTTTTTTTTTTTGGTTTTGTATACAGGGTGATTAAATTTAGTTTTGTATTATTTTAATCTTTGTGATTTTTTGTTGTTAAACGCCAAAATTAGGATCGTTAGTTTATTTTTTTTTGTAATTTACTTATACCCACACACCAGTTGCAAAACATATTTTTTTTTTTTAACGCTTTTCTTGTTTTTTTTTTGTTACATCGTAACTAAAGTGTACGTTACAGAAATTTTTTAAGTTTTGGAGTACTTATTAAGTACAGTCATGCTCAAAAACTTGTAACTGTCTTGTTGTACAGTCAGCGCATGATATAAGTTGCAATTTTTTTTTTTTTTACATTACATTAAATTTTGAACTCAATATCTTTTAACCGTTACTTATTGACGTTGCTTAATTCTTAGGTACGGTCAGAAAAAAAGTTTTCTTTTTAACAAAGTTTTTTTTTTTTTCTCACTCTAGCTAGTTTTATTTAATTCTGCGTACACATTAGTTGCAAATTTTATTATTTTGCATTTTTTTATTTTTTATTTTTAGTTACCAAATTTCTTAGTTTTTTTTGCTAGCTTTACATACGTGGAAAAAACAACAATACGTTACTTAAATTTAACTTAAAATTGTAACAGACGGAGTATTTAGTACTTATTTGTTTATTTCACTATACGGAATTGTTCAACACTTACCCACACTTCTAAAAAAAAAAAATTTTTTTTTCTCTCTTTGCTATCAATTTAAATTATTGTTATAATGGCTTATCCCGTGAAGTTCATGTCACTTCAAAAGTCTGAGCTTGAGTATGAAGTTGCTATTAAGGGTGAATCACCAGCTGCCACAGTGCAGGAGTTGCGCAAACTAGTAACTAAGTGTGGACTATTATTTCCTACAGGGGATATTCACACTAGTCTCTTGAACTAACGCACGACCTGAATGGTGTGCTGGATGTTCTTGAGAAGGTTAACGTCATTTTAGAATCGACGTCATTACTGCAATACATTGCTGCGTACTCAAAATTTCCTTAATCATTTATATCTCCGGCTTAGCCGCATTCCATGTGATGATAAATTTAAGGAAGACTATGGGCAATGTGTTACCCTTTTCAAGAAGGCCACAATAAGGCTTACGTACACAAGTCTAGTCTAATAGTAACTTACATAAATTGCTTACTCTAAATATAACAATAACTCTTAGAATTAAAAACTACCCTATACCTAGTACCTTATTATCAAAAATAAAATCAAATAGCATTTCTTTTCTCTCCTCTATATTTCGATAAATATTATTTTGAATTTTTCACATCTAGTTTTGATTTCACTAATCAAGATTTGCATTCCCTCTCGCATATATTCCACCTTCTATTGGAACACTTATTGGTAAGGTATCTAGTTAGAGAAAAACAAGATACCTATATTTTTATGTTATAGTGCGTCAGTTATGTTGGTATCGTTAGAATACAATAACTGCTGCTAGTTTATGTTAGCGAGAAGTATGAAAGATGACTTATAAAAGGTAAACCTATAGTAACTCAAGTTCTTGATGCGGATTTTTATTCATTTTAAGAGATGACAAAAATCCTTGATTGCGCGCGGGGGTATTGTAACGTTGTTAGTTCATAATTGATAAAACGTAAACAAATAAAACAGAAGTCATTTTAATATCGTTTACCAGCCGACCAAATCACCTGATCGCGCCTGTACTTTTGTCTCACTCGCTCGCGTTCCTAAAACCAGTTTTTTTCCCACTCCATCATTCTCCGCGCGCCGCGAGCGTCGACCACGCTCGCATGCCTGCAGAGGCCAGTGGGCATTTTACGCGCGGTCAGTCTACACACATATTAGAACTTGTTATTGTCTACACACATATTGGAAGGGCATCCACACTGAACATTACACCAGAAGTAATCCTATCTTCTGGATAACGCGTCGCTCCTATATTAAGCTGGTTTGGACGGGTTGGGTAGCACATCATGACATTGGCACATAGGCAACAATATAAAAATAACGCCAAGAAAAACTTCATTGTTGTCAGCTGCTCTTCACTGTTTCTCCTGCTGCAATGGTTTAATCACGATGCCTTCTACATTTTTGTTCCTGTTAATTCTGTTATTTTTATGTTAACTATATTTTTTGTACCTTAAATTAATAAGTAACAATTTAAACGTTACAAATTCATCGTGTGGGAAAAAAAATATAAATTACATGTCGATTATAGTTATTTTCTAGGGTAAATAACCCAAGAATAACAGTGTTTTAGTTAAACTAAGTCATTATTATTGACATTATAAATAAATGTGAAGTCGTTTTTTCAAGTATTCAGTTAGAGGCCCTAAGCACGAACGCGCGGTGTAAACGTAACGTAATACGTTGATTTTAATATTAAAAATATTCGATTTACATACGTATATAATACAACAACAGCCCATAACGTCCACTGCTGAACATAAGCCTCTCCCATGATGGGAGGAATTTGCCGTAATCTCCACGCTTGGCAGGCGGATTGGAGATCGCAGTGATGAAAGACTAACAGAAAACGCTGCTGCCCATTCTCTGGTCTACGGAGGCGCAAGGTGTTCTGCCTCAGACATTAGTCGCCTTATACGACACCCGTGAGTGTAATGGGTTGTTTCTATTCTACTCTGCCCGACTCTACCAGACGGCTTAACATAACTTACATTTATAATAATATTATCATTCACCCGCCCATATCTCAATTTATTTGGGGTTGGCTCAGCATGTCTTCTTCTTCTCTCCAGGTCCAGTTGAAAACCAGCGTCGGGCACTAGTCTGTTGTCCGGCATTATGCTGAACTGGGCCTATTTGGCGCAGCCGTGAGGCACACGGTGTCACATTGTTTTTTATTTTTTGTTTAGTTTTAAGTTTTTAATCATTTATTTTGTTATTCTTTTTGTTTGTCATTTTTGTTTATTTTTTATACTGTGTGCACTTGTGGCGTGTGCCAAAAAAATGTATTTTCTTTCTTTCTTCTTTCTTCCATACTTCTCTATTACCCGTTATCTCAGCACAGTGATAGGAATAGGTAGTGCTTATTAGCCTAAACTTCGAAGAAGAACAGAGAAAAGAATCGGAGACTTCCTTAGACTATATTTTATTATGCGACCACGACGAGTTTTTTTTTGTAAATTCTAAGAGTAGATAACTAAATGCGCAGCCATAAAAGTCCGCCCATTGTACTTTCGTTGCAATAAAGATTAAATGATGTTTTTAAAGTTTAAGTGTGTTACTAAACAATGTAACCCGGCTATTATTTTAGAATTTTGAAATATACTTCAGAAATATATTTTAGTAAGATAAAATCCAAATACCTTTTGTTTTTGAAATAATAAATCACTTGAACTTTAAAAATTTCAACAAACGTGGCCGAGAGTGGGCTAGAAAGTAGATATTTACTTCAAAACGTGTACGGCTCCTTGACAAAGATAGCGTTTCATAGTTTTATGATGAAGAAGTCGTTTCCAAAATGTTCTTAAAAAAAGAAAACTTTCAGAAATTTTGATGGTTGTAACGACTGTGTTATGTTATGTTAGTCGCAAACTTTAGGTAAACATAGACCAATTACTTATTCCAAATAACATTAATTTTTGATGTAGGTACTTACGTGATGTCCCGGAAAAAAATACAGTCTAAGCAAGTACTATTATCTATTCTGTGGTCTAAGGAAGTCTCCGATTCTTGTCTCTGTTCTTCGAAGTTTAGTTAGCCTAAACTTCGAAGAACAGAGACAAGAATCGGAGACTACTACTAAGAGACTAAGCACTACCTATTCCTATCACTGCTCAGCAGTCATCTCCTTTCTAGCCATATTATGTTTCACACAGTTCATCCATCGCTTCTCTGGTCTTCCTCTACTCTTATAGTCATCTACATTCATACTCAACATTCTCCTCATTAGGCTCTTCTGGACTGGTTGTGTAGCACATCACTACATACACACTAATAACGCTAACTAAAAGTATTGGTATGTAAAACTTTATTGTGGCAACTCTTGACTATTCCCGTGCCATGTCCGTGTCCGTGTGGTATAGTATGTACAATAGTTCAACAGCAATGGATTATGCAGTTATATTTATAGCTCTATAAATCTTCTTACGTTACGTTATGATATTGTATAAACAATAAACATCCAAGCGATTGCAACAATCACGACAGATCTTCTATTATTGAAGAGTTCCCTAAAAATGGAAAAAAAACTTTTTTGCAAAAAATAAAAGTTTTGCTTCGTCAACGTTCATACAATATTGATTTCTCCAGACACATCAGACCTGTTCATAAGGACAGGTTTAAAAGTATAATTAAAGGAAAGTTAAGAAGTATAATTTAAGGAAAATGGTACTCGTAGGTAATTTATTGCATTAGTGTTCCAATCCAATCAATCCGTTAATATTTACATCACTCGGACAATATATTTAGTTTTTTTCACGATTTATTTAAGTTTACAAATACAATTAAAAAGTAATGTCAAGACAGTTGAAAAGAAAAAAACAATTATGTAACAAATGATTTAATCTCGATCTTCTTCTTGACAAATATTATTGAGACCTCTTGCACGACCTCCCGGACAATAGTCTCCAACTGCCGCAGAGTATTGAACACCATCAACACCACCATCTTCAATATTCCAATACGTATCATATAAAGGTTGAACCTCTTGCCCGTACTCATCCACTTCTATCACTTTCACTTTCTGTAACCACACCTCTACCCCACTGGGGTACCTAAAGTACCGACAGTTCACCAGATCTAGCACTAGAACACAAACTAGTATCGCACACAAGTGTTTCATGTTTACTGTTTCTTGTCTTACTGTGAGTTATTCGTCGACGACTGCCTTTATAGATTTTCATCAGTAGAACACATGCACACTTTTTTTATACAAGGAAACTGAATGTTTTGTTTAGTCATCCATGTTGGGTTAAAGTTAATATCTAATATTTAGAAATATTATTAAAAGAGGCTTGCTCTCGAAACAGTTAAAAAGAGTGAGTTTGTCAAACAGCAGCAGTTAAATGGATGGAATATTTGAAAATTACGGCGATATTTATTATAATGTTTCATAAACAAAACAGCTAAGCAGTGTGTAGCCTTTCAATATATAGTATAGTAGTTATAAACAGGCACCGGATCGCCGCATCTCTTTTTTATGATTGCGATCCAAGGCAATTCCGTGACGGTGCTTGTAAGTGTGCGTCGCAGTAGATATTTTAGATGTAAATTGTTTTACAACAATTGTTACTATATTACAGCTTTTGTGCGTTGAGCGTTTATAAAAATGGCTTATAAATAAAGGGTTCTGGATAAGTAAAAAATAAAATTATAATTAAATATATTGTTTTTGACAAAGACCTTCGCCAATTCTGACAGTATCGCCTGGACAATGATCCCCGAAGCTGCAGTAGACCCATCCGATTATGAAATCCCCACGGACACCTGGACTACCTCACAATTTGAGAGACAGTCGAGGTAGTGCCGGACTCGAACCGACTAAAAACCACTCCTGCCCAACCAGTGTCCCTCTGACAAGCCGGTTCAAGTCTGGCACTATGTCCACTTTCTCTTAAATTGTGAGTTAGTCGAGGTGTCCGTGGGGATTGGCTAATCGAGTCAAAAAAAAATCGAACCCGCGACACGCAGTGTAGCAGCCAGTCGCTCAACCACTACGCCAAGCGCGGTTTTTGTGATGTTTCTCTGTTTATATTTTGTTTTGTTTTGTTAATAAACAATAAAAAAAAAGAAAAAAAACCGTGCCGACAAAAATGACTTATTTAGTAATTATAACTTTGAGAGCAGTGGTGGCCTTACGAGTTGTAGGTCATGACTTCAAATCCAGGCAGACGAGTTACTTTGCGCAATTAGATTCAACTTCACTGATCTCGTGAATGGTGAAGGAGGTCTCCTCAGATGGTTTCCAGTTTCTTCGTACCTTCGTTTCAACTGCCGATGCCGGACCGTTCTTAATGTTACACCCACCATTTCTTGCATTGCGACGCATACCTATACCAACCGACGCATGCCTATAGTTTCGGAAAAGCCATGCTTCTTGCACATTATTCAAGTGAACGAGGCATGATAAGTAAAGTTTACGTGCTATTGACGCCTTTGCTTTTTTACTTTAAAAGTTATTGAAATTTTAAAAGTACGAAGTTTTATAGGCCAGTAGTAGATTTTGAATATCGCTCATCTTTATCCTACAATATCGTCATGTACCGATTTCTTTCCCAAGTATGTTGGCTTTAAATAATTATAATCTGATGCAGCTAAATACCTAGAAGAAATCATAGTACCAGTCTTCATATTGTTTGTATCCTTGAATAAGCTATAATGAGATATGTTGTACCTAGTTTGGGAATGTAGCTTTGGTTGGATTAAATTAGTAAGTAGGTAATTATATAATATATGGCCACAGTTTTTATGAATAATTGTATAACATCGCCCGCAGAACCGGTACGAACCATCAGGTCATATTATTCGAGGTCACGACAATGCTAAAAAAATTAACATAAGTAAATAAAGGAACGAGTGATTTTGAAACGTAATACTGTATGATTTTATTTAGTTTTTAACAATTATCTTTTTAGGGTTCCGTACCCAAAGGGTAAAAACGGAACCCTATTACTAAGACTTCGCTGTCTGTCCGTCTGTCCGTCTGTCCGTCTGTCTGTCACCAGGCTGTATCTCATGAACCGTGACAGCTAGACAGTTGAAATTTTCACAGATGATGTATTTCTGTTGCCGCTATAACAACAAATACTAAAAACAGAATAAAATTAATATTTAAGGGGGGCTCCCATACAACAAACGTGTTTTTTTTTATAAAAATTGGTACGGAACCCTTCGTGCGCGAGTCCGACTCGCACTTGGCCGGTTTTTTAACGTAATGGACGCTAACATGACTACTGAGTATGGGGGCTCAAATATCCAGTCAGATTAAAATAAAATAAGTTTTTGGATTTTCTACCTAGACATTCTTAGCAGCGACGACGCGACGTTAGACGGCACCATAGGGCCGGCAGTCTCGACAGAGATAACGACATTATCGTTAACTTTCAATCGCTAAAATAACAATGAAAAAATTCAGTTGCAATGATGATGCTTGCGAAAAACGCAACTGGATGTAGAGACTTACGTTACTCGCAAGCATCGTTATTGCAACCGTTTTTGGTAAGTAATTAGCGATCGAAAGTTTGCGATTTTGTGGTTAGTTTACGATTGTCAATTTTACAAATACAATTAAAAAAACGTTAAGGCAGATAAACAACAATTATGTAACAAATGATTTAATCTCGATCTTCTTGTTGACAAACATTATTGAGACCTCTTGCACGACCTCCCGGACAGTAGTCTCCTAATACCGCAGCGGCAGGAGCTGCTGTCCCTGTAGTTGGCAACCTTCCATCTAGGTCTGGTTGATCTTTGACATTCCTATGTGTGTCATATAAAGGTTGAACCTCTTGCCCGTAGTCATCCACTTCTATCACTTTCACTCTCTGTACCCACACCTCTACCCCACTGGGGTACCTAAAGTACCGACAGTTCACCAGATCTAACACTAGAACACAAACTAATATCGCACACAAATGTTTCATGTTTACTGTTTCTTGTCTTACTGTGAGTAATTTGTCGATGCCTACTGCCTTTATACATAGATTTTTTTTTATCAATAGAACACATACACAGTTTTTATACAAGGTAACTATATTTTTGCTTAACCATCCGTGTTAGGTTTAATTAGTTAATATTAAGAAATATTATTAAAAGATACTCGCTTTTGAAACAATTAAAAAGAGTGGGTTTGACAAACAGCAGCAGTTAAATGGATAGAATGTTTGATAGTTACGGCGATATTTATATAATTATTACATACAATTTTTTTATTCCCACTAGGCCTACGATTTAAGGCCTCCTGGTACTTTGTGTGACTCATTTCCTACTTCTCTAGATGCCAATTTCTTAGGTTGAATATCAGCTAAGTGCATTTTTTGTCAATTTTGGTGGCGAAATTTATTCTTCAGTTTTCGTGAAAAATAAGGACCTGGTATAACAATAGAAAGTCCAAGCTTAAAGAATCTTCAAGAGGCCCAAGAATATCTCGATAACTTTTTGAGATATTTAAGTTTAAAGTGTAGTGTGGCCACCAAAATTGAAAATCACCCACCAAAATCGAAAGTACCCACCAAAATTAAAAATCAGTGGCACCAAAATTGAATATGCTTCGCATGTAGAGTATATCTCGACCTGATTCCGAAAATGGGGATTCCAGAACCACCTTAACCCGTCATTACAGAGAAGACCTGTCAAGATTCAGCCAAGATGAAATCGAGGCGGCTCTTAGAAGGCTTAGAAATGGAAATGCCCTGATGAGGATAGGATAACGACAGAGTTCCTGAAAGCGGGAGGAAGACCTACATTAAGAGAGCTTCAGGAGCTTTTCAACTCGGTCCTGTTATCTGGGAGAGCTCCAGAAGCTTGGAGAAGGGGCATGGTCGTTCTTTTCTTTAAGAAGGGGAACAAGACCCTATTAAATAATTACAGACCCATTTCGCTCCTTAGTCACGTGTATAAGCTGTTTTCCAGAGTCGTCGCGATTCGTCTAGCGCAAAGACTCGACGACTTCCAGCCACCGGAGCAGACCGGGTTTTGAGGAGGCCACACTATGCGGCAGAACATACAGAAGTTCCGAAGAGTATAATCGGCCGCTCTGTCTTGCATTTGTGGACTATGAGAAGGTTTTTGACTCTGTCGAAATCTGGTCAGTTCTGAAGTCTTCCCAGAACTATTGTTGTCAATGGCGGTCCTCTCGAGGTTAATCGAGGATATGTTTTTCTCGGGCAAACTCTGAAGTTTGGTAAGAACAACTTTGAGACTCACAGAAAATTCAGCTGGGCTGGGCAGCATTTGGGAAACTTTTTCCGGTCTTCTCGTTGCGTTTCCACAGTGTCTAAAGATGGAAAGTCTTCAAACAGCCCGTCCTGCCTGTTATGACTTACAGGGCCGAAACGTGGACACTCACGGTACGGCTGGTCCATACTCAGCGTGCTATGGGACGGGCTGTGCTTGGAGTCTCTCTGAGGTGGGGTGGGTCTCCTGAACGAGGTTGAGAACCAGAGTTGTCAACATAGCTCACAGAATAAGTTAGCTGAAGTGGCAATGGGCCAGTCATTTAGCCATAGAACCGATGACCGTTGGGGTAGACGTGTTCTTGAGTAGAGACCGCGAATCGGTAAACGTAAGGGGATCCCCCCTTGCGTTTGCCGATTCACGGCCCTCAGACTCGAGTGACTGGAGCGACGATCTTGGGAGAGTGGCTGGTAGCAACTGGATGGGAGCTGCAGAGAATCGAGTTGAGTGGCGTGTCATTGAGGAGGCATATGTCCAGCAGTGGTCTATTGCAAGCTGATGATAAAAAATTATTCTTGCTTTTCTTCTTCTTTCATCCATTCTCTTTTTAAGCAGTATCTTTTCATTGGTCTATTTTGGCATTCTAAAAAGCAAGAAAATAAGAAACTTCATCATCAGCATGCTATCCTTATAATAATAGGTCTTAGTTACTGCCAAGTACATGACATTTATTTGTTTGCTAATGAAACTGTATTGCAACGTAAAAACTGGCTATATAAGTACAAAGAGTACGTGAAAACGCCACCAAAAACACCGAAATTGAGCCACCAAAATTGGAACCAGGCATACAAAAAAATCTTTAAAAATTGGGGTTTTAAGTTACAATTAAATTAATATCACTGATTTATGCGTTACCCAAATCACTGGCTATAACGTGTAGCTTACTAATAAAACACGTTATAATCAACAGCAAAACGACCCACCAAAATTGAACAATTCTTGTCCTCCGTGCCACCCAAGACGAGTACTTACGTTTTTATTGGGTAATCGCAGTATCAATTACACACCTGTTACGGGCATGTCCAGCAGCACACGACCGAGAGGTGCGAAATAAAAAAAACGCGATTGGTCGCACACGCACAAAACTTCATGTTATAGTAAGTTGAAAAAGTGCCACCAAAATTTTGTGTTTTGCTTGGACAAACTTTGATCGAATGTCCTGTGCTTTTAAATTAGTTTTTCTGATATGGTTTAATTGTTTTTAGATAATGTGTCAGTTACATAAACTAAGGAAATGGTTTATTTTTTATTATACCTTAAATTGTTACTTTGGTGAATGAAATTATATCAAAAAATGGAACTGGGACAAGCTACCAAACTTGAATTTTAAGGCAATTTTTTTTTCTTGATTATTTATAAACACTTATAACAACAAAAAATGTGGCCCTAGTTACACCAAGTAACGTAGTTCGCTATAAAAAAAAGAAACATCCTATCATTTTACACCTTGATTCTCAACGTGGACACGTAAAATTTGCTGATAACGTAGTAGGGTGAATACCAAATATTCACCCTACTACGTTATCTTCGAGTGTAAGCTCACATAGTAATCTGAGGCTATTCGAGCCAATATACTACTAGCAAACCCAAAGCAGGGTAAATTCGCATTAGTACGAATTTTGCATAGTGTGAATGTACGACCTACGCCAAAACGTAGTACTAGTGTGAACAAAAACCCCATTAGTTTTGTGTAATAGAGCAGACTAATAGGACTTTTTGTTCCCATTAGTTCTACGATTTTGGAACACCTTAACTCAAACTAAAAGTATTGGTGAGAAAAACTTCATTGTAGTAACTCTTGACTGTTCTCCGTGTCACGGCAGCAGTCCAGAGTCTGGTGCATGGCAATAGGCTCGGCCCCTGTAACATGGGCCATAAAGATAATAGGCGAAATGTGGGTGCGCTGTAGGTACTCCTCTGCCTAACACTGCGGAGAGACGGGGAGATGTTTTTAGGGTTCCGTACCCAAAGGGTAAAAACGGAACCCTATTACTAAGACTTCGCTGTCTGTCCGTCTGTCTGTCCGTCTGTCCGTCTGTCTGTCACCAGGCTGTATCTCATGAACCGTGACAGCTAGACAGTTGAAATTTTCACAGATGATGTATTTCTGTTGCCGCTATAACAACAAATACTAAAAACAGAATAAAATTCATTATTTAAGGGGGGCTCCCATACAACAAACGTGATTTTTTTGCCGTTTTGTCTAATGTATAGATAATGGTACGGAACCCTTCGTGCGCGAGTCCGACTCGCACTTGGCCGGTTTTTTAATGTTAATATCACTGAAAAGGAAGGTTGCAAGTTGCAGCTACCAGTATATTTTCTGACCTCCACAACTCCAGTCTAAACGTCCGGCATCTATTCTACATCTTGAAACAATCAACAATGTATAATCGATATTGTAACGTCACTTCTTGAAATTAGGAAGCTACCCGTGCTGACAAACGGCGATTCTTTGGCTGTATCATTAATATTCATACGTTGTTAGTCACTTGCTTTAGAGCACAAGAAAGAACAACACACCAAATCTCTCGCCAACCACCATCGCATGCAGTCGCTGTAGTCGAAATGAGCTAGATGGCATTATAATCATCCCGGTCGGACAAAATTCATAAAAGTAGCAAACAGAGGTTGAAAAAAATCACCTATTTCTGACAGTATGCAGTATTCATTCACTTCTATCACGTTCACTTTCCGTGCATACACTTGTACACCACGGGGTACCTCACATTAATCACTATAGTACACAAACTAATAGGTACCTACTACAGTCAAGTATTTCATGTTGGGTGTTGTGTTAGTCTAAGATGATAAATGATGAATGTGGCATTTTAAACTTTTTATCGACACACGCAATAATAAACAAGTTTTTTTTTGTAATTTATAAAATTATGAAACTAGATTTTTAATGTCACTTTTTTTTTTCAAAATATTTATGTTAATTAGTTCTGTTATATATTATTATAGTTTAGGGACACCTTTGGTAAGGATAGTTTTGCAAACGGTTGCTGCGTTCGTCATACATACGACATACGTAGCAGAACCGGCATTGATATTGTTTATCAAACATGAATAGATAATAATTTACACACATAAATTATTATGTCTGTTCTTAAGATCATAAACATACATGAATTAACGCTTTTTATGTGTTTATCAGCCTAATGTAGGTTTGTTCCTTTGTGGCACGCCAGAGACCAAACGCATGAGCTGATTTTGATGATTCATAAGTCAATCGACTTGGGTTAATCTTTAAAGACATGACAGCTATCACAATTCAATATGGCGCCAACCAGATGCCATATTGTGATTGTCAAGTTTATATTAATATTAAGGCAGTTAAAAAGAAAACAATATTTTGAAACAAATTATTTAATCTCGATCTTCTTCTTGACAAATGTTATTGAGACCTCTTGTACGACCTCCCGGACAATAGTCTCCTATTGCCGCAGAAACTGTAACAGCTGGCAGTTTAGGTAGTAGCCTTACATCTATGTCTGGTTGATCTTCAATATTCCTATGTTGAACCTCTTGCCCGTACTCATCCACTTCTATCACTTTCACTCTGTGTACCCACACCTCTACCCCACTGGGGTACCTAAAGTACCGACAGTTCACCAGATCTAACACTAGAACACAAACTAATATCGCACACAAATGTTTCATGTTTACTGTTTCTTGTCTAACTGTGAGTAATTCGTCGTTGCCTACTGCCTTTATACATAGATTTTTTATATCAAAGGACACATACACAGTTTTTTATACAAGGAAACTAGATTTTTGCTCAACTATCCGTGTTAGGATAAAGTTGTTAATATTTAGAAATATTATTAAAAGAGGCTCGCTTTCGAAACAATTAAGAGTGGGTAAACCCACTCTGGGTTTGACAAACAGCAGCAGTTAAATGGATGGAATGTTTGATAGTTACGGATCGCCGTAAATAAATATCGTTTTATATATTGTTAATACAAAGCAGCGAAACAGTGTGTATCCAAGCAGTGTGTTCGCTATTAGTCAGTTGGTCGGTTGGTAAGTCAGTTTTGCCGCCTTTGCACAGTGCACAGGTTTATACCTAAAATGAATAAAATCCAGTTAAATCCAGTTAAATCGTAGGACTAGTGGGAAAAAAAGTACTTGTCTTATGACAAGTACTTTTTTCCCACTAGTCCTATGATTTAATGCCTCCTGGTACTTTATGTAACTTAACTATCCATGTTACTCATCTCCTTCTTGTCCATGCCAATTTCCTACTTCGTAGTCTTCGAGTGTAAGCTAGCACACTATTAGGCTATTCGAGCCAATATACTACTAGCAAACACAAAGCGGGGTAAATTCGCATTATTGCGAGTTTTTCATAGTGTGATTATACGACCTACGCCAAAACGTAGTACTAGTGAGAACAAAAACCCCGATAGTTTTGTGTATTAAAGCAGTAGAACTAATGGGACTCTTTGTTTCCACTAGTTCCACGATTTTGGACCACCTTAACGCAAACTAAAAGTATTGGTAAGAAAAACTTCAATTGTAGCGACTCTTCACTGTTCCCCTTGTCACGGCAGCAGTTCAGAGTCGACAAACATCAGACAACAACAACAGCACGGGGTACCTCACATTAATCACTAGAACACAAACTACGTATAATACTAAGTATAGTCAAGTATTTCATAATGAGTGTTTCTTGCGTTAGTCTAAGATAATAAATGATGAATGTGGCATTTTAGACTTTTTATGGACACACGCAATAAACAAGTTTTTTTTTGGTAAATTAAGAAACTAGATTTTTAATGTCACTTCCTTTTTCAAAATAATTATGTTAATTAGTTCTGTAATGCTTATTTTAGGGACACCTATGGTAAGGAAAGTTTTGCGTACGGTTGCCGCGTTTGTCATATTTACGTCATTATGTTGCAGAACCGGCATTAATTACGGCATTAAACATGACCTTCAAAATTAAAGAATTTTGAAGGTTATGTTTAGAATAACAAAATTATATAACATGAATAGATAATCACATACATAATTATAAATTATTATAACTGTTCATAAGAAACAAAATATACATGAATCTTTTTACCAGACTGCTCGAGAGTAATGATAGCTAATAGCAGCCTATGTATGTATGTTTACAAAATACAAAGTTTACAAAACATACAATTTAGAAAAATGTCAAGGCAGTTTATAAGAAAACAATAATTATGTAACAAATGATTTAATCTCGATCTTCTTCTTGACAAATATTATTGAGACCTCTTGTACGACCTTCCGGACAATAGTCCCCAACTGCAGCAGAGTATCCTCCACTTGACACTGATATTTGACCTCTTGGCACTGCCATCTGACCACTTTGCACTGCCATTTGACCACTTGGCACTTTAGGTTGTAGCCCCACTTCTATGTCTGGTTGATATTCAATATTTCTATGTGTGTCATATAAAGATTGAACCTCTTGCCCGTATTCATCCACTTCTATCACTTTCACTGTCTGTACCCACACCTCTACCCCACTGGGGTACCTAAAGTACCGACAGTTCACTAGATCTAACACTAGAACATAAACTAGTATCGCACACAAGTGTTTCATGTTTACTGTTTCTTGTCTTAATGTGAGTTATTCGTCGACGACTACTGCCTTTATAATTTTTTATCAGTAGAACACATACACAGTTTTTTATAAAAGGAAACTAGATTTTTGCTCAACCATCCATGTTGGGATAATGTTGTTAATATTTAGAAATATTATTAAAACAGGCTCGCTTTCGAAACAATTAAAAAGAGTGGGTTTGTCAATCAGCAGCAGTTAAATGGATAGAATGTTTGATAATCACGGCGAAATAATTATATATATTGTTTCATAAACAAAGAAGTCAAACAGTGTGTCTGTGTGTGTGTGTGTCTGTTTTGCCGCCTCTGCACAGTTATAAGCACTGCTCCGGATCGCCTCACCTCATTTTTATGATTCCGCATCTTAGGCAGTACCGTAACAGTGCTTTTAAGGGTGCGTTACAATAGATATTCTTATTCTTTATTGTACACATAAAAATATACAACAATTTTTACTATATTACAGCTTATGTGCGTATAGCATTAGTAAAAATGGTTAAGGCAATTAATACATAAAGGGTTCTGTCTTGGTATTAATACATAAGTCAAAAATAAAAAAATATAATTAAATATCCTCTTTTTGACAAAGTCCATCGCCAATTCTGACAGTACCGTCCGTACAATGATCGCCCGAAGCTGCAGTAGACCCACCCGTAGGTGTATTTTCTAGTTTCTTAAACTCTTCCTCACTATATCCGTACCCTTCTACCTGCTGCACTTTTACTTTTCCGCTTCTTAGTGGCCGATTTCCAAAATTTACATCAGTATCCTTTGGGAGTTGATATCCTTTAGTTTCGCTTTCCTCGAGTTCAATCACCTGCACATGGTCTACCGTTACTCTTGCTCCCCCGGGGTACACCACATAGTGAGAAGAAGAATGCGTTACATCGAAAAATAAAACACAAACTAATACTATTATTGCCAAGTATTTCATGTTGACAGCTGTGTCACTGTTAGATGTGTGATGATGAATGTTGCATTTTAGCTTTTATACGGATAGAATGGAAACATACAAGGTTTTTTTTTTAATAAAAAAACTAGATTTTGAATGTCACTTTGTGTTTTTAAATATTTTGAATTTAAATTACCTAATTGTTTAGGAAGTAAATTTGGTATTCTACAGACGGCTGCTATATTCAATAACTCATACTATATCATGCAGAACCGGTTTCAGCATAGTGAAGGATTGTCAAAGTCATGATACAACAACAAAATTAATAAGAATTAAAAGGTTTCCTCTGACTCGTTGGCGCAGTCGTCGTAAGCTCGATTATATTATTGACGTTGTAGTCGTAGTTATTAAGTTGTCGGATATCCACTCGAATTCATCATAGGACATGGTAATTAACTATTTCGAGGTCAAAAATAAAACAACTTAAGAATAATAAAGAATGATATGTATTTGATTTATCTAATCTATATCTTCCTTTATGCAACTTCCATTAGGAAATCTGACCTTGTCCGGACAATGGTTCGCGATAAGTCCCCCATGACCTCCCGCAAGACCTCCCCCTTGACCTCCACTTGAAAATGGCGGATAACCACCAAGAGGTTCTGTCAGTCCATCAGTCACTTCTATAACATGTACCTTGTATACCCACACCTGTACTGTTGTGCCATGGTTCCTCGGTAGTGTCGAATGTTGTCTAACATCTGGAGCTGGTAGATGTCCACGATGTCCATTAGAAGGAAACAGATGTTGTACCTCTTCACCGTATTCATTCACTTCTATTACGTTCACTTTCTGTGCTGAAACTTGTACACCACTGGGATACGTTATATAGTGAGAATGCGTTACATTGATCACTACAACACAAACTAATACTACTGCCAAGTAGTTCATCTTCCTGTGTCACTGTAATATTTGTGATGATGAATGCCTACATTGTTTGCTTTTATATCGATGGAAAAAAATAAGGTTTTTTTATTATAATCAAGAGCTAGATTTTGTAAATATGTTTAATTCAAATTAGTAACGCCTTGTTTAGGTTTGGCAAAGTTAGTAGTATTGACGGCCGCTGCATTCATAACTGGCCGTTGCATTGATCATCACTTGCAGAACCGGTATATAAACAGCTTTTTTTGCGATTGTCAAGGTCAGGACAACAACAGCAAATTAACAAAAGTTTTAATAAAAAATGCTATAGTGCAACGGTTGGCAACTAAGGCGCGGGACTAGTACAAGAGGCGTCGGGCGGTGGTGAGGCGCGGGCGCAGCGCAGGCGAGGTGCGGGCGTGGTGCCGGTGCAGCGCAGAACAGGGGCCCTACTCTATAACGTCCGTCTGTCCATCCGTCTCTATCCGTCTCTCTCACTCGCACTCATCTCATCAGTGCAGACGTGCGCGAGAGTGACGGATAGAGACGGATGGACGGACGGACGTTAGAGAGTACGGCCTCAGGAACGCTAACAGTGTCGGAAAGGCGAGGCGCGGGCGAACACAGGGATGCATTTGGGGCATTCTAGTGTTTAAAATTCTATATCGTCACGCATTTTCGCCGTGTAGTTCGCTTCTGTGTACACTGTCGGCATGCCACTGCTATCTGCATGTGCGCCGAGGACGAGGAAGTGGCTCTTCTATACATTTTGTATGAAATTTCAGAGAAGTGGCGCCGCGCCCGTGCCGCGCCCGCGCTTCACTTTCGCCCGACGCCTTTTACATTTGTCCCGCGCCTTAGAGTGGTGCTGGCCCTGTATTAACGACCTTGACTTAAAAGTTTTAGGTCGCTGGTTGGAACCCAGACAGGCGGATTCTTTTGTGTATTTTTTTATAGGTATCATCTCCACTGCCGTAAAGGCAAAAAGTCGTAGACATTTGACATTTATCAACCTGCACTGGGACCGCTTTCCCTCTCATAGAAAAGTGTGTGTCCTTTAATGTTCCCAGCAGTGGGAACATTAAAGGCTAATTTTATAATGTTCTTTGTTACAGCTTCCAACTCGTCGGGCTAGTTAATTCAAAGTGCCTGTGAACTCGTACATTAAAGTCGTGACTCGTGTTGTTGCATCATTTCCTACACAGCATCAATATGACCAGCATGCGTAACATGGCACTTTGTAAGCATCTCTAATCTAAGAAAAATACATATACTGTATACCTAATGACGGCACCGTTGGTACAGTGGCTGAGCGATTGGCTGCTGCGCTGCGTGTCGCGGGTTCGATTCCCGTACGGAACAAATATTTGTATCGCTGTTTGTGTACATGAGTTTAAATGCTTGTAAATGAACAAATGAGAAAAAAAGTTTGTGCGATTTTTGCATTATCATCATTATCATCAGCCTATTAATGTTTCCACTACTGGGACACAGCCCTCCACTCTATGAGAGGGAATGGGCTATAATCCACCACGCTCGCCCAGTGCGGGTTGGTAGATGTCACATGTCTTCGAATTTTTTGGTTCTAGGACATGCCGGTTTCCTCACGATGTTTTCCTTCACCGTTTTGAGAGCAGTGCTGATGAAATAAATTACACAAAGTAATGCGCCTGTCTGGGTTCGAACCCACGACTCACTGTTCGTAAGTCGGGGCCGCCACCACTGGGCCACCGCTGCATTGTATTAGTATTACTTTTTTGCATAGAAGTCTGCAGTTATGCAGTACTTAATTTTGTTTATCCACGGTGGTCCTGCAACAATCTTTTCACAATTACAACCCAACAGTGAGTAGCGTATGGACTAAAAAAACAAAACCGTAATTTTTACGAGATGCAGGTCGTAAATCTTGCAATAGTCAAATCGTTCAATAAAACAACAATATAGCCAATTAGGCATTTATTTAAACATGTCAATTGGGGTCATTGTGTACACAGGTCTTATCAACTCTTGTAGTGTCACTCGGACAATTATCAACCTTAATGTACGCAGAGCCACCCTTAGGTGGTCCCTCCGCTTTTAGTTTCTCCAGATCCCACGGTTTTAACCATGGTGGTCCTTCGTCGTGACTCGTTGGCAATAGCGTTTCTTCTTCAAAATGTCCACCGAAATCCGTCGGAAGTTGAAGTCTTACCGCGTTACCCTCCAGTTCAGTCACATGCACTTCTTCTATCCACACTTTTACACCGTTGGAGTTAGAACGAAGGACATCTATCACTAGAACACAAGCTAGTACTGCAGTCAAGTTTTTCATGTTGGCTTCGTGTGTCTGTGAGATGTTTGCTCATGAATGCTGGATTATATATTTTTCTATAGATGGAATGCGCTCATACAAGTTTTTTTGTTGTTGTTACATACATACGATACTATGTAAATTGTAGCATATAGATATGATTTTTTATTTCATTTGTGACTTTTCCTTGTATTCTAGAATTTGTGTTGAATTTTAATTAGTTATGCCTTGTTTGGGAAGTTTATTAATGTTAATACTGTCGTCTGAGATTGCCAAGGTCAATCTACAATGCAAGGTTAATCAATATCAATGAAGGCTATATCACCTACCAATTTGGAGTTATTGTGAGATTAAAATTTAAAAAAATAAATAAGTTCATTGCTTGTAGATTGCAGGAAAACTTATAAGAATTCTGTCGATTGAAAATAAAGTGGTAAACTCAATATAAGACTGGCATTGTACGGAACCCTCTCCACGCGAGTTAAACTCGCATTTGGCCGGTTTTTATTGTTTATAGTTTTGCGGAGAGAAAACAAGTTATATTGGTGTTAATATTTTAATCATTATTAACACACTTTGAACCGACTCTATTAAGTCCTTTGGGACACTCCAAAGCTGATACATATCCTGTACCTACTTCCACTGAACTTGAACTTGAAGAACTTTTGAGATCTTTAGGCACTTCGTGATCTAGCACCCACACTTGTTGTTTTCCCTTTCTTTCACTCGGTATAACAGTTGGTTCTCCAAATCTGATATCTATGAGTGGGGTTTTCACATGAAGTTTATCTAGCGGTTGACCCTTGGAGTGAGCTACAGTTTTGCTGGCATCATCGTTGTTATGATTCTTCGGTAGTAACTGCTGTCTTGCTTCTATAACTGGTAAGTTTCCAGAGTTCTTGTGAGGTTTATCTTGAGGTTTCATGTTTTCGTGAGCCACAGTTATAACTGTAGCAACGTTGGCATGATTCCTTGGCAGTGTTGTTAGTAGTCTTACATCTATGTCTGGTTGATCTTCAATATTCCTATGTTGAACCTCCTGCCCGTATTCATCCACTTCTATCACTTTCACTCTCTGTACCCACACCTCTACCCCAGTGGGGTACCTAAAGTACTGACAGTTCACCAGATCTAACACTAAAACACAAATTATTATCGCACACAAGAGTTTCATGTTTACTGTTTTTCCTCAATGGTTTCGACTAAATGAATTTGTTTAAAGCATGCTGGCATTTATATTCCTTTGAAAATAGAATAATACATATAGCACAAAAAAAATGTAAAACTGGATACACATACTGTTTGTAATCTGGTTTTTTGGATTGTATTGAATTCAAATATGTGTTTTCGACTAGGAACCGGAAATTAAGTCGTCCTCGCCAACAGATGGGCAGATGAGTATATTGAATAAGTTGAAGGTCACAGGTGTGGTCTGATGCAAGTGTATTTTTTTTGAGATGCATGTCATGTTCTGGTTTTAGATAAAAAAAAGGTGGTTATAAAGGTGACAAATTATATGTTACTAGATATTGTCCACGGCTTCGCTCGCGCTGTGTTCAGAAATTATAATACCACGGTAACGCTTTAAGGCCAAGATCTTCCAATTGACCTGTTTTTGATTGAGTCTTAAGGTATGAAATAGTCGTCGTCGTCGTGTTTTAATCCAGAAAAACTATGTTGTTGTAAATGAACTGTTCTTGATTATTCTTAGGCTCAAAACACGATAGTTATTACTTCTCTCGATCATAAAAAAATGCAAAGATAGGTAAGTTTATGACTATTTTCACGTTTTAATTAAAGATTATTATAGGTAGATAAAAAAAATACACTGAAAAATGAGAAATTACATTGTCTACATTATTCTGAGGTAACTTTTTTGAACTATGTTTTATTTTTATTATAATAAATTAAAAACCACTCATTTCGCACTATTCGGCCCGCAGTGACCGACGTAACAACCACTCTAGTACAAGCTGATTAACTTTATTCTAACAGGATTTCAAACTAAGTTTGAACAGTTGTCAGTTGTGACTGGTCATCTCTTAGTTGCCATGGCTTATTTGAATGTTTATTTTTGAATTGTATTTTTTGTTTTTACTATGGACACTTTTAACGCGCACATCTTGCTACATTGTTCTGACATAATATACCATCATAACATGAATGATGTAACCAAGATTTTGTAATTTTGATTGTAAAAAGTGTCCATGGAGTTTCTTGCCAGTTCTTCTCCATAGAGATCTAGGCTAGGGAATGGGCAACTACAGTACTTTCACAGTTTTTATGTCTTGTGACTGGGACTGTAGCTACATTTAATTTTCATCTTTGTTTCGACAATTCAAAAGTGCCTGTAACTGGCTTACCTACTTGAAATAAATGCTTTGATTTTGAACCACCACAAATAGAGTTGCTAATTTTGAAGATCCTGGCCTTAAATATAGTTTACTAGCGGTCCGCCCCGGCTTTGCACGGGTGGACATGAATTTTTTAAACATTTTGGATTTTCTAGTAATAAATATAGCCAAATAACATACAAAAATGCAAATCTTACCTTTTTATAATATTAGTGTAGATTATTTTGGAGGTTGAATGCTACTTCTACTTTTTTTTTCAAACTTACTAGTTTTGATGGACTGTGTGATGAAGACCGATGTCTGAGGAGTAGAGAAAAGTAACATCAGCTCAAATTGAGCCACATGAGATTCTCCAACATATCGAATTAAGTTATATCAATCAATAGACGGATGCACATTAGTCGAGTAAAAAAGTTTTTTATTTGTCCATTTTTAGTTGTAATATCCTATACAAATATAACTTCAATCTTGATTAGGTATTATTTTTATAAAAACTGAACATTTTGCCATATTGAACTGTATGAAGTAGGTAAGCCCAACAAAAGGTAACTGCTGTAAATCGTTGAGGAATTCCCTCGACTGTCTGTGCTCTCCATCATCAGACCTGTAATGGCACTTATAATCCATATGGGTTCAAAATTCTCATCATTAGAAATGAATTCAGTACAAACACAAGGTAGCTACTGTAAAACGTTTAGGAGTTCCCTTGACTGTCTTTCGTCTTCATCATCAGACTCCTTATGACAGTCACAACCCATCTAGGTGTAAAGTTCTCATCAACACAAATTAATCAAGCCCAAACATCAGGTAATTGCTGTTAATCGTTGTAGAGTTTCCTCGACTGTCTTTCGATTCCAACATCAGATCGACTCCAGACGTTCATTAAATAGTAGTGCTTTAAAATACTTAATTAAAAAATTAACAAACGCCACCACTACGATTTTCGAAGGTTCCCCTCGATTTCTCTGGGATGCCGTTATCAGATCCTGGTTTCCTGGTTTTATAATGGTACCACCCTTGGGATATCTCCTTTCCAAAAGGATCTATGCAATAACTCTAACTTGCAGATTCACGTTAAAGTTCCCACACGTAAAGACTCGTGTATAGACCACATACTAAGTAATATAAAAAAATCTTCTACTGAGGTTTTATCCCTATATTTATCAGACCACGACACCGCACAACTCTTAGATTTCCCAGTAAAAGAGCAAAGTTTAAAGTCCAAATCATATTTTATGTATAAAAAAGATCCCATCAAAAACATAAATGTGAAATGAGAGCCAAGTTCAATATTATGATATATGCATTGATTGTTGACTTCAACGACAAAAGAAGTGAAATCTAAATGGGTGCCAAGTTTAATGGTCAGTCCTCAAATTTATTTATAACAACATAAATTATATTTTTTCTTATAACTTAGGAGAATATATTGTAGCCTGAGGTTTGATTTGGCTAGTTCTTATATACGATACGGTAACAACTTTATACCATGTTTAAGGCAAATAAAGACTTATCTTATCTTATCTAAAAAAAAAGAATCACCAAAATCAGTTCATAAACGACGAAGTCATCATCGAACAAACATAAAAATATATAAAGAAACACCTGCACCTTTTTTTGGAGTCGGTTAATAAAATAAAATAGGACGTCATTTTCGAATGAATATGACATAATATAATTATACTCAATGCTATCCGGTCGATCACCTTCAAATGACCTTGTCTGGCAAAAAAACGAACTGCGGATCGGTCACATGATAAAATCTAAGACAGTGTTTAATATCAGTCTGCCTCGTAGGTCTAGGGCCTGAATTAGTGCCGCGCTGCCGGTCGGTCGCGTACGGTCGGTCGCTTACGAGTACCTATACATTGTGTTCCTTACCTACTACCACCTTACTTGTTACCTTATATAGCACCATACCACAGTTTTACAATGCATACAGTTGCGCAACGAATGTACTTCCGTGGAGCAACGGCGGGGATCTTGCGGGGGGTTGGGCGACGCGGTACGCGCTCTACGATCTCGCGCAGTTCATAGCCTTGGACGTTTAGGGCCGACGCGTCTGTGTAAATCGTTGTTAATACTATTAATAATCGTTATAATATAACTTGAATATAATGGTGTACACTTGTTGCGTATACGGGTGTGCCTCGACGAGCACCAATAAGGATAAAAATATAAAATTTTATAGATTTCCCCGTGACGAGACGTAAGTTTATCTTCCTATAATTCGAATTAGCTACCTAACCAAATAACCATCTAGTACCTACCTACTATTACTATTTTCGTTTAAATTAGTAATACCTACCCGTCGTATATCTAGTAGGTACTAAAACGCCAAGTAGGTACGTAAAGACAGACCTTATGCCTTAGCCCTCCTATACCTACACACCTATAGCTCTGCCGGCCAACTCTACTGCGCTAATTGTGAACGCAGGTATATCAAAAGAATTGTTACGCGTTCCATAGGTACATGTTGGATAATTACGAGAGCAATTTGAAAATATGATTTTTTGTTTGTTGAGATATCTTGATGGTTTTGGTACCAAATGAAAGGTCTAGGTCTAAAACCATTTTATCCGTTTGAATCACGTAAATTGGTCCACGCGTTTAAGAGATAATAATGAGTACCATACCATAGGTATAGTAAAAATATAAAAAACCTTAAAGTACTTAAAGTACAACTATATTAAAGTAATATAGGTACCATAAACTTGGATCCAATCCACGTCTTTTTTTGTTTTGTAAATATTTAGTTTTAAATAGTGTTTAAAATAGTATATAAGTATGTCTTGTAAATTAATATTGAATTAATAATGTAAATAAATGATTACAAAATCACATTTCTTTTATTATTATTTTTTGACAACCCTTACACGTACGACTCAGAGCCTAAGTACCTACACGCGTGGCGGCATCGTTCAACATCAAAGGCGTTTCCCAACTGTATGCATTGTAAAACTGTGACCATACTGCGAGTCTGCGACGCTGACATCACGGCGACCGACAGCCGTGTTTTGTTCTTGCTGACGCCACGACCGATGGTACGCGACCGACCGTCAGCGAGACAGTAACTCACGCCAAGTAGTCGCAATGGTACGCTATTTATGGGCTTGACACAGATGGTTAATTATTGAGAATCCCTTCTATAATATAAAATAATTCCTTCAGTTTAAATTTAAACAATCTAATTGTAACAAAAATTTGCATGTCATTGATAAATGATGTTTATTTTGCAAGTAGGTTTTTACAAACACTTTTACACGTCATTTTTTTAAACTAGATGGGGCAGGTGTTTCGCACCTGACTACTCTGAGAAGAAACAGCCGAAACAAACTCAGAGGTCATAGTCTCTTTTAAAGTCCAGACAATTTTGCTCAATTCACATGAGGACTATGCAGATTAGTGTCTTAGATGGTCTTTTGAAGTTTATTTTAAGATTATTTTAAGATTGAATATGTTAAGCTACTATACCATTGTAAGAACTTTTGTAACCATATTTATCGGCAAATAAATCTTTGACTTTGACTTTGCAAACGCTACTACTGAGCATGACTTCTTGGGGTTTTTTTTTTGGGGATTTCTAGGTCGTCAAAGAGATATTGGTATTTCCATTACAAAAAAACCACCTCTACTAGCTTTGCGGGTATTACAGGCGAGAGAGTATGGTATAAAAATAACACTTACTTTCTTAGTCATTTATAATTTTATTTAATTTTTAAATTAATCACTTTTTCTTGTCTTGTGGGCACCAGTGATCTTTCCACTTGTTTAGATTTATCCCCGGAATCTTTTCACAAGGCACAGGGTAGTTCCTGAAAATAGAATGAATACAAGTAATTTAAAGCTCATACACAAAATTTTCTACTTTGTAAAACTTAATTGAAGTGAATCAAATGAAATAACGAACTTAGGATTGTAATAACTACATTTAAGTTTTATTAAAATAGCTATTTAAAAAAAAAATGCAGTACGTAATGTCAGGAACGGTCGTGACTTCGCATTATGTGGATCGTAGGTTCCTAACCCAGGCAAGCACTGTGTACATTAGTTCATCACCACAGCACTCAAAACGTTAAAGGAAAAATCTTGAAGAAAACCTACTGAGCTTCAGCATGAGGTCCTTGGTTTGATTTCCGGGTCGGGCAAAGTAATAATGAGTTTTTCCATCAGTAATTTCTTAGTAGCAGCCACGGAGTCTGAATTGTGGCCGGTTGATGGCAATAGGCTCGTCCCCTATTACATGGGACCTATAACGTAACTGGTGAAATATTTTTGTACTATTTAATAGGTACACCAGCCGTGTGGTATCCGGCAGAGTAACAGCCGTGTGGTATCCGGCAGAGTAGAAACCAACCCATTACAGTCACGGGTGTCGTATAAGGCGACTAATGTCTGAGGCAGAACACCTTGCGCCTCCGTAGACCAGAGAATGGGCAGCAGCGTTTTCTGTTAGTCTTTCAACACTGCGATCTCCAATCCGCCTGCCAAGCGTGGAGATTATGGCAAATTCCTCCCATCATGGGAGAGGCTTATGTCCAGCAGTGGACGTTATGGGCTGTTGTAGTAGATACACCTCTGCCAATCCCTTCAGGGATTACAAGCGTGATTTTATGTTCATGTATATTATATCCACCAAACTTATATTGTACGGGATAACTTCCGTGATTGGTAATTGTTTTGAGCTCCCGATATTTCGACGCTGTTGCAAGCGCCGTGATCGCGGGTTTACCAATCACGGAAGATATCCCGTAAGTGACAATATAAGTTTAGTTTTAAACCGTAAAAGCTTAAAACAGTGTTTATATCCACCAACCCGCACTGGGCCCGCGTGGTGGATTATACGGCTCACTCTTCATTACAGAGAGGAAGCCTACGTTCCAACTGTGGGACCTGATCATGCTACAGCCAGTATGTATAATAATAATAGTGGGTTATATGTTTAAATGCTTTTAAATACTTTTTAAAAATTAATGTTAAAAAATGTAACAAATTTGTTTAAAGATGAATAAAGGAATAGTAATAATATTTTTAAATGTTTTTATAAAGTTTTTTTAAGAAATATTTAAAAATGTAAAAAATAAGATGTTAGACAATTACAGGAGATTATAATAATAAATAATACAATTTTATTTTAAAAATATAAGGTAAACGTTACGTTGTAATAAGTACTACCTAAGGTTCAATTTCGAGATTTCAAAATTTTAGTGATCGACCGGAGGACACGGTGGAACACACGGTGGAGGTGTGCCCCGCGTGGGCGGAGCACCGCCGTGTCCTCGAAGCGGCGATCGGCGGCGGCGACCTCTCGCGTCCGGCCCTGGTGCAAGCCATGGTCCGGAGCGAGACGGAATGGGACGCCGTCACCTCCTTCTGCGAAGCAGTAATGCTAGAGAAGGAGGTGGTGGAACGTGAGAGGGAGAGAACCTCTCAACGTCCCGGCCGCCGCGGGAGACGCCCCGGGCGTTGGGGGCCACCACCACGTGACCTCCGGCCACCGTAGGCGCGGGCCTGTGGACGGTGGGCTATGGGCTAGCTCGCCGTCCGTCCGTCTCATGACGACAGGCCGTGTCGACGGCGCGTTCGTGTTCCACGCGCGCCTCAAAGAGAGTCGGCAAAAAGGAAGGGGTCCGTAAAGACCGATGCCTGCCGGGGTTGCGGGACAGTTCGAAAGAGATACCGCGGCCCCGGAACACAAAGGGCGATGAAGGAACATGGATAGGTTTTAGTCAGTAAAAGTCTGACACTCCCTCCTGCTCCGCCCAGAGCGGGAGGAGTTATTTGATGACTTCCCATCCGAAAAAAAAAAAACGGTTTAATTTTAAACATCCATGCCTGCCCAAGTATTAGCTTACTCTACAAACTTTTTGCGCCAATTCCCTATCTCACGACCCTCAAGTTCTTCCAACCGCCAGATAGATTGATCAGCCTCTACATGTAACCCGTAAATAAATGGAGTAGGTAAAGGCAATATGTTTTAAAAGGCCGATATCTGCGGGTTTCGGTATCTCACGCACGTTCGCTATAGTAAATATTTTACGTCCGATCGCCTGTATATTAGTTGCCAGCAAAATGTTTAGAGATGGTTTCCTTTTGCTTATTTATTTTATTTTCCTCCATGCGTAACGATTTTTGTTCAATTCGTTTGGTACTTTTGTTCAGTTGGATTCTGTAAAAAGTCTAGTAACTTGTGAAGGTTTGGTAATATTGTTGTATCGTGACCTAACAATTTGGAGAATTCAGTTTCAAGCCAAAAAATATGGCGGAGGAAGTCTGCCTCCACCATCTTTTGTGTGATAAAATGTTACAGTTTGTACTCAATCAGCTTATAGTGTTCCCACAGCTGGGAAATAAGCCTCCAGTCTAAAAGCTGGAGTGGGCCGTAATCCACCAAGCGGGTCCAGTGCGAGGATGTATGTCACATGTGTAAGGATTTTTGCTTTTAGGACATGTTTTCATTACGATTTTTTTCTTCACCATTTTGAGAGCAGTAGTGATGATTTCAACTTACATAAACTAAAATACCTATATGGTTTCGAAACTACGACATACAAATTGTAAGTTGCAGCTTTTTCCACTGGGCCACCACTGTTCCGGGCAGTGTGTATTGAGAAACTAAAACCAAGGACTGCTAATACTCAAAGTGAACTCTTACCAATGTCCTCTCCTGAAGAACGCAGCGGGTTGTATCTGTTTGATGTTATCGCCGCTATCACACAGCACACGCGCTATGCTAGTCTTCCGTACTTCGTTCAGTTGAGCTGAAATTTGACAAAACTACTTTATGACTGACCAACTAGTTGGAGTACCTATTTCACTGCCACGATATCAACATTAAAATAAAACTTGTCCAATAAAGTGCGTAGCTTAGAAAAAGTCCAGAGTGTTATGGTTTTTACGATGCGCAACGTATGAGTACTTTGATCGTAAATCTTGAACATTTTATTGTTATCTTATATTGATGAATTGTTACGGATAAAAACAAACTATCACTTATACGACCTTTTTGGATTTATCGAAGAAGGTTTGAAAAATTCTTGCAGAAAGTTTTTTTGTAAGAATGAATATTTAATTTTACTAGTAGTGAATAAACAAATAAACATAGATGGTCTGTGTGAAAGATATGGCTAGAAAGACTCATGAAGTGATGACTAATAGAGAAGACTAGGAGAAGACTAGGAGAAGACTTGCTGCTCCGAACCAGATCCAATTGGAATATAACCGCAAGAGAATGAGGTTCATAGATGGTTTCCCTTTGAAGTATTTTCGTAAAAAAATATATTTTTCCATTCTTGTTCAAGTACTTACGAATCGTCAAAGCAGCAGGGAAGTCTCCATGCTCAAAGAAGAACTTATCGGAACGCCTCCACAGCAGCAGGTTTTGTGTCAAGATGCAGTACAGCGTGGGGGTCACGTATGTCCCCGGCAGGAGCCTTTCTATGTAGATGGCTAGCATGAGATCCACGTCTTCTACATCATCATAGATGCGGCGGAGGGTTTCTACTTTCTGGAAGAGATTTAGCATCATATTAGTGCAACCTGTTGGTTTTCATTTTGACGCGATCAATGTTCCAACGACAATTCAAATTTTGTCTACGTCTGAAGTCTTTATCATACACAAGTATTCGTCGATGTTTTCTATAAAGTTTACTGACTGGGTTTTGAGCTTCTTCTTATGCATTATGATCGGCTAAAATTAGAATAAAACATCCTTTGGCCTTTACTTGGTCATCAGTTAGTCGATTATGGTTTTCCCCGATTATTTTATTATTTTTTAAGACACGAAGTACCAAATCGGATAAATACTCAGCATATTATGCACTTACATCTTTATCAATAGTATCGTAGAAGTCCTCCCAGCGTTTAGCTGGCTTCATCCCGCAGATCTTCCGGTAGTGGTTGTAGGGAGGTAGACCAGCGTCACGGCCTCTCATTATGTCAGTAGCTGGGAGGTCATTCACCAGCTGCACATTGCCAAAGTACCGCTCTGCTAGCTGTCCAGAAAAAAGAGTAAAGGTAAAAGTTTCTAATATGGAGATAAAAGATGCGTCAAATAATGTCTTGATTGACGAAGCAGCCAGCTAAGTGATAGGACGAGTCACACTTACTGTATCCTATAAGTGTGAAGATAGATGAGTCAGTATCGTCATACTTTGGGTGCCTGATGACATCCATCTTCACCGAGGCAGGCCTATTATCTCTGGCGTGAAAATTTGAACTCATTCATGCTTCATTGGCCGGACAAGGCAAAACTCAGAGGAATGGAGAGAGATGAGAAGACCTTTGCCCCGCAGTGGGACAACTTAGGTTTAATAAAAAAAGGCGCATTCATAGACAGATATAGGCTTGGATCTAGTTATATGTATTATATTGCTTCACTTACATCAGGAGCCATGACGTAATCGAACTTGTCAGCGGGCTGGATGAGGCATCCCTCCGTGAGGTCAGCTTCAGTGTTATTGATGGCGAGGATGCCGCTCCTCAGCTCGTCGTCAGGCGTGGGTCTACTGCCAATGTACCTGCCGTCCCTGTACAGACTGATGAAAACAAGTTTAAGTACCTTATGTTTCTTCAATAATTACTTTGAAATAATTATGGGTTGCTACACACATGTTCGGGAGAAAACCGCCAAGCTTAGGTCGAATTGAACTGCGAAATTATTGCTATTCTATCTATCTATTTATATCTATTTAAATAAAAACAAAAGGCCTGACTGACTGACTCATCAACGCCAAGCCCAAACCCTTAGACCTAGAAAGCTGAAAATTTGTACAGAAGTTCCTTTTATAATTTAGACAAGGAATAAGGAAGGATTTTTAGTTATTCAATCCCTAGGGGAGTTAAATAGGGGATGAAATTTTGTATGGAAAATCGTCAGTTTTAAAGTTACGATCTTCAAATTTTGTGTATGGGCTGATGATTAAAAATTAATTGACAGGTGTCTCAGCGTCTTTCATAATTCCACCCCCAAAGGGTTAAAAAGGGAGATAAGGTTGTGTATGGAAAATCGTCAGTTTTAAAGTTAGGATCTTTAAATTTTCTGTTTAGGCTGATGATTAAAATATAATTTATACGTGTCTCACCGTTTTTTATAATACCACCCCCGAAGGGCTAAAAAGGAGAGAGTCAGCAAAAAGGAAGGGGTCCGTAAGGACCGATGCCTGCCGGGGTTGCGGGACTGTTCGAAAGAGATACCGTGGCCCCGGAACACAAAGGGCGATGAAGGAACATGGATGGGTTTTAGTCAGTAAAAGTCTGACACTCCCTCCTGCTCCGCCCAGAGCGGGAGGAGTTATTTGATGATTTCCCATCCGAAAAAAAAAGGGCTAAAAAGGAGAATGAAGTTGTATATGGAAAGTCCTTAATTTTAGAAGTAAAACTCACAAAATTTATAATCTACACATGTAAATAAAATTAAAGTGTCTGTTTGTAATATTAAAACAACTGCTTTTTACTACTTGCATATTAATGTATATAGGGTACATAATACCAAAATAACATTTGTTCCAATTTTTGTCCGTCTGTCTGTTCCGGGTAATCTCTGGGATGGCTGGACCGATTTTGACGGGACTTTTACTGGCAGATAGCTGATGTAATATGGAGTAACTGAGGCTCCTTCTGTCATCATCTGCCTAGCCTTTTCCGAACTATATTGGGGTCAGCTTCCACTTTTACCGGATGCAGCTGAATACCAGTATTTTACATGGAGCGACTGCCTATCTGACCTCCACAACCCAGTTAGTACCGGGTAATACGATACCTTTTGGTAAGACTGGTTGTCAGACTTTTTGGGCCTATGACTACCTAACGACTGTCAAAGATCTACAAATGACAGCCGGGACCAACGGCTTAACGTGCTTTCCGAGGCACGGAGGAAACTCGGTATGTAAGGGTGGTCACCCATCCACAGACCAACCTATACAAGCACGGCTTGACCTAACGATCGACCCGAGCGGCTGTTATTATTTAGCCACGAGCTCCTCTTAACTTAGGCTCCTTCTGTTTTAGAAAAAAATCTATACAATAACCCACCTTCTGGCGCAGTCGGGTAAAAATGTATATAAGAAGAAGAAACTGACTGATTGACTGACTGAGTGACTGACATATCAACGCACAGCCCAAACCACTGGGTCTACAGATTTCAAATTTGGCAAGTTGGTTCCATATGTCGTCAAGGGGTGCACTAAGAAAGTTTTGCAAGTTTGTATGGGAAAACAAGATTAGATTAACAGTTTTTTTTCGAAACAAAACAAACTCATTTATCAATAGGAGTACTCCCTCCTATCGATAAATGAGTAAACATTTGTGTTTTAGGTTTTTTTTTTAGAATTAAACCCCTAAGAGGGGGAAATGGGGTGACAAAGTCTAAAAAACAATGCACAGCCAAAACCGCTGAGTCTAGAGATTCCAAATTTGGCACATAGGTTTCTTATAAGGTTTAGGGGTATATTAAGAAAGGATTTTTCAAAATTCACCCCCTAAGGGGCTAAAACGGGGGTCCAAAGTTTACATGGGGAAACAAGATTAGTTACACTGTTTTATTCAAAACTTCACAGGAGTACTCCTATCGATAAATGAGTAGAAACGGTTTTCAAGTTTTTTCAGAATTCAACTCCTAAAGGGAGAAATAGGATGACAAAGTCTGAAAATCAACATGGTTATTTTTTGTATGGTGTATCGGGTTGGGTCTATTACAAAAACAACGATATTAAAATTTAATGTGGCGGACCTTAAATACCATCATCCCCTGTTGGGGTGCGATGGGGTTGAAATGTCTAAAAATCAATATGGGTGTCGATTCCGAGATTATCAGGGATGCTGATTACGAATATGGCATATATTTTTAGATCCAAAAGATGGCGTCTTTGACTTCTATACAATGTTATTGTTGATTTATTGTGATGATTGTGATAAAGATGATGATGATTGTGATTACGATGATAAAGATTGTGATATTGATGATAGTGATTGGGATAGTGATGGTGATGGTGATTGTGATTGTGATAACGATGATGGTGATGGTGATTGAGATAGTGATTGTGACAGTGATAATGATGGTGATAGTGATGGTGATCGTGATTATGATGGTGATTGTCATAACGATGATGGTGATTGTGATAGTGATTGTGACAGTGATAATGATGGTGGTAGTAATGGTGATTGTGTTTGTGATTATGATAGTGATTGTGATTGTGATGATTATTGAGGAAGCAAGGTGGAAGAAAGGGGATGTAGTGGCTGATTCCGGGTTGAAATGATGATGTTCTCATAAAAGTCCTCATACTTGGACTCTCATGATAACACGGTTTGCTCCATGTTCTGTAAGAATCATGACTACTTACTCCGTAGGACCGGGCTGGAAGTTATGGAACCATCGAAGGGTGATGACGTACTCTCGGAACACTCCCGGCTCGAAACGATGGTCGAAGTCGTTGACGTAACCATCTGTCTCGTAAATGATGCCTTCTGCTAGGGCGTTCTTTCGACCTGCGAGATGGAAATAACATGGAATGACCACTTGACCATAATTAGTTTGTTGCTCACAACCGAAAAAAACGTCAGAAACCCAAGATCTAGTTAAGATAATCAATGTCATTACGTTTTCTCAGTGTTTATAAAACACTTCCCTTTGTGCTGATCATATTTCATCAGTAACTTATTTGTAGGCACCAGAAGCCTTCATTTGATTCTCAAATGTGCAGATATACGCTTATATATGCTTTCGGGACACGCCATGAAGTGGGTCATGTTCTGAACAATGCACTCAGATTGTGCATCTGGCGGATCTGTAATACCAAGCAGTTTTTAGTGACCAGGACTGATGGAATAACTGAGCAGTCGGTGTATTTTTCTTACCAAGGAATTCAACAATGAGTTCATAATAGAAGATGTACTGATGCTGCGCTATATTGATCTGCCTGGCAGTAAGGAACAGCTTCTCGTCATCCCAGCAGGAATTCAGCTTAGCTAGCTGGCGAGCTATCCGGTTGTGCTCCCTGAAGAACCACATCGTTGTTAGGTAAATCCCTGAGAGGAGGTTGCTTTGGAAGTCGTCACCTGTGGAGTGAGAATTTTAGAAGTCATCGTTCTTTATAAAGGTAGCTCCGTGATCCATCCTATCGTAGCGTTACACGTTAGGACAAAATGAAGGCCACCCTCGCAGTAAACCACCACCAAGCTACACACGTGTAATCAGCTTTGCTTTGTATGAAGATGTGGGTGGAATTGTCTACTGCGACCCACGGCCAGGCACGAAACAATGAAATAAATAAATAAATATCGCTGGACATTTCACACAGCGCTATCTAGGTGCCACACTAAGCAACGAGGCTTGTATCGTGGACACCAGATAGTTGATATACTACATAGATACTTTTTGTTTGTAAATACATACTTATATACATATAAACATCCATGACTCTGAAAGAATTGTCCATGCTCATCACACAAACATTTGCTCCTACCGGGATTCGAACCCGGGACCCTAAGAACGTAAGGCAGCCTCACTACCGCTTCGCCATTCGGGTCGTCAATCACTGATAAACTTAATGCATCTCACAGCTTACGTGGCAGACTTCTCCGTGCGTATTCTACTTACAACAGACACTCACCTTTTAATGGCTCAGCATAGTTGAGCACGATATATTATTGTTTATTATTGTTTGTATTATCACCAGTATACTATTGTCGGAATACTAATTAAAAACACAATAAAATCCTTTCAAAGATAGCTGTATTTTTAGGGTTCCGTACCTCAAAAGGTAAAAATAGGAACCCTTATAATATCACTCTCTTGACCGTCTGTCCGTCCGTCTGTCACCACCGATTTGCTCAGGAACGGGTGGACCTAGTTTTACTTGTGATGTATCACTTAGATACCCGCAATCACAGACACGATTAAAATAACAATGCACCGTGCCCGATCGGGCACAGCTGGGAACTAGAAAAATGGAAAAACCATTAGGTCACCTTACTAAACCTAAAAACAGCGGGCGTGCGTACCAAAGTTATAGCAGCTTGTTTCGGGAGGTTGGATGTTGAGGCAAAGTGGGCTATTCCCCTGCGGCACTTCGCGATCACCTTCCATCCTGAACGCCAGTTCACCTCCTTGGAAAGCTCGGATCATTCTGTTCCTGGCATCGTAATTCCCATAAACAGTTGAAAGATCCAGCAAGGGAGTGACTACGGAGTACTGGAAAGGAAATTATTTGATGACATTTAGACAGACAGCACAGACAGACACAACAGACAGACAACAGACAACAACAGACAGGCAACAGACAGGTTTAACTGACTTTACTAATTGATTCCGCAGACGAAACTGCCATCACATTTAAAACAACCACGAATTCTTGCATCAGACTTGTTTAAATAATTTGAATTGCTGAGTAATGCGAGTCCTATCATATACCCAGCTTGCTTAAATTAAGATTGATTGTACGGTAGACAACCTTACAGTACTGCGATCACCAATCTGATGACTAAACGTGGAGTTTATAAAAAGTTTTCCTTTGACCCTTAAATACTTAGGTATTCAGTGTTAGAGGATCCAAAAAACAATAGACCAAGAAGTCACTCACTCTTTCAGCGGGCAAAGAGTTGGGTAGACACCCAAGGTCCTGGTAAGTGATGACCCTGGTTAGGTTGAGGCATCTAATCTGGGTGATGCGTAGGTAAGGGTCGTCTCCAGGCACAGGGATGGGGATGCAGATGGGGTTTACACGGTTACGGATGTTGCCCACGCAGCAGTCGCTGGCCTTAGCATATCTGTCTGTAAAATAAAAAATCCTCCTATATTACTTTCAATACTTTATATGTGTGCCATCGTTAGGCAAAAGCGAGCAATTTTTGTATTAAAATGCATTGCGCTGCGGCCGTGTGCAATTTGCACTGTGCTTAGAATTATTAAAATGTTTCCTAAGGTCGCCAAATTTGACAAGACTTGAGAATGACAAGTCGGTCTCAACAAAAACAACAGCCCACGTCCACTTTTAACATAAGCCTCTCCCATGATGGGAGGAATTTGCCGTAATCTCCACGCTTGGCAGGCGGATTGGAGATCGCAGTGATGAAAGACTAATAGAAAACGCTGCTGCCCATTCTCTGGTCTACGGAGGCGCAAGGTTCAAGGTCATCGGTCCGTATATAATTGCCACTTCAGCTTCAATAAAACTTACTGACGTATAAAAGATCCACGTTATCAGCCACCGAAGTCACTAGGACATGGTTGGCGAGCGTGGAGAACTCGTGGTTGGTGAAAGATCCATCCGCGATAAGGGAGGTGCGGAGTAGCCGCGCCGATGGCAGCTCTGACCCGTCTCTCGCTGGCCTTAAGGTGTTGCCTGTTTAAAAGGGTTTATAAGTGGCTATTGTGGTGAGCTAATTATATCGCACTGGATTAGAGACCTGATTTTATATAATAGAACACTTCGGAAATAATAAAATTGATCGAAAAACAAAGAATTGGAAACAAAGGTTGGTTAAATGTTATATGTTTCGTATTTCTACAGCGACGTCATCGTTATCGCTTCTTCTCCTTCGTGTTGTTGGCACGGCATCCTTCAGACTTTGGCTCTGAGGTTGGCTAAGATTTTCCTGTAATTACCATAAAAAGGCGACCGTTTCTGAGGGTACTATGTCCAAGACCCACTTACCTGGTCCAAACTGTGGTGGCAAGATTCTCGGGAGGGGCGTCATGCTGGCTCCGCGGGAGGGGTACTTAGGGTTCGTACACGTGCCGTCTACGCGTCGTCCTTCCTCCTTGCGACATGCTTGAACCGGTATTGTGCACAAGCTGGGAAGAAGTTTTCAGTATCAGTTTCACCGATGTCGCGTACTGTGAAGATCTTTTAAAGTAAGGCCTTTGCCACACTTGGCGGAAATTCCGTCGTGGATCTTCCGCGTCGGAACGCCAAAACATGTTATTGCATATAAATGAGGAACGACCGATCTTCCGCTTAGTGTGCCCGTAATTAGTCATTTATATGCAATAACATGTATTGGCAGAAGATCCGCGGCGGAATTTCCGCCAAGTGTGGCAAAGGCCTAAGAGTTTAATAATGTTAAGTATGAGGTGGGTCGATGATACGCACGGACAAGTGAAACGATCGCTAGTTGGCAATGCACTGTTTATTGCTAGATTACGCTCACGCATCGCGAGCGGCGCGGGAAGGGCGCGGGGAGGGGCGCGGTACGCGCATACACGACATTCTTCCCTCTATTACAAAACTACTGTACAATCAAGAATCTTAAAACTACCATTAATGCTATGCTATATCTAAGTATACTAAACAATACTAAAAATACTTTTTAAAGCAAATCACGGGGCGATTTCGTAATGATCTCTTTGGTGCAACAGTTATGGAGTTATCTCGTTGTGATTCTTGGGTGTCGGTTTCTGCTTCTTGGAACTCATCTTCAGAGTCCGAATGTCTCTCCGTTGTTCCAACATCTGCATTTCGTGTTCCTTTATAAAGCTGATTTATGTGTCTTTTATAACTTTCTGAAACATCGAGATCTTTTATCAGATACAAAACTTTACCTATTCTTTTTATTATGATGCCCTTACACCATGTATAGTTTGCTTTGTTCACGTACTATTTATATAATACAATATCGTTAAATTTAAAAAAAAAAACGTTTTATTTTTCCTTTCTTGCTTAATTTGCGTAAAAAATCAATAGTTGATTTTTTACGTGATCGGATACAGACGGTGACGAGGGTGCCGATGACTTTGGGTTAGTCATATCTAAACGCGACTTAACTTGTGCCCATAAACCAATTGAGCTGGGGATAACCCAGTTGCAGTGAGAACCGAATTACGATAATCCATAAGATATTTTAGTAATTTTATCGATGATTCTTTCGCGCTATGGCTCGACATAAGACATGGTTTTATTCCATTTTTATCGATTTTAACTAAACTTTCGGCTTGGCCGTTGCTCGGCGGGTGGTATGCGTTATCCTGGCAAAATGTTGTGGATTTGAGAGATGACACCATAAAAAATAATTAGTGTATCATGATTTGGTTCCGGGCTGAACGAATTTTTGAAAATCGATATTGCCAGGATAACGTTTCAAACGTTACTCCAGCAAAATGTGTTTTTCTCAAATAACTTTAAAACTACAATCCACACAAATTTTGCTACTATTAAACAAATTGCTCCTCATGATACACTAATTATTTTTTATGATCTCATCTCTCAAATCCACAACATTTTGCTAGGGTTATGGACACCGGTGGGTGATATACCGGTGAGGTCATGTGAGAAATTCCGTTAGTCCCGCAAAATAGTTCAAATTCCCGTGAACATAAAGCTGTGCCATTATCACTTACTATTGTTTTCGGTACTCCGAATCGTGACATAAATTCATATAGGTTCCCAATAACTGCAGTCGAAGTCGTAGCCGTATTCATATTATTTAGTATGCGCGTCGACCGCTATTAAATAAACACAACCTTTAATTGGACCAAGGAAGTCTATGTGTATTCTGTAAAAAGGACATGGTGGAACCTCCCAATGGGCCAGCGGGGCTCGTGGTGGTGAATGGCGCAGCTGAATACATACATCGCAAGAAGCTATCATTGTTTCTACTGCTTGATCGATTCCCGGGAACCAAAATCTTGATCGAGCTTCGGCCTTTGTTTTAACTATTCTTAAATGCGAAGATTGTAATTCTTTAAGAATTATTTGGTAGAAGCTTGTGAATATGACCACCTTGTGACCTCTTATTACGCACCCATTCTCAAGAGATAATTGTGTTATATAAAAGTACGTGAACAAAGCAAACTATACATGGTGTAAGGGCATCATAATAAAAAGAATAGGTAAAGTTTTGTATCTGATAAAAGATCTCGATGATTCAGAAAGTGCGTATCACGATCCCATCCTCGTCGCCACTGTTGAGTATGAGGTGGGTCGATGATACGCACGGACAAGTGAAACGATCGCTAGTTGGCAACGCACTGTTTATTGCTAGATGACGCTCACGCATCGCGCGCGGCGAGGGGAGGGGCGCGGTACGCGCATACACAACAATCAGTCATACACAATGATATTATAATAGTAAAAAGAGGTAGATATCGCACTAGCACGCACAAATTGTTGAGGACAAAGTGATACAATTGTTGCACTTTGATAGCTAGCTATCTCTTTCTATCTTATACGTTCCGTATTATCTATCGCTGTCGTAGTTTTAAATTACTCGCAACGATATCTGAACGCCATTCAGTATGAACATGGCGTATTTTCTTTATAATATCATTGGTCATACATGCAATTATTGATGATCTTTCTTTTAAATAACGTTTTTTTTTTACTAACATATTGCATGGTGGCCCACGTATTGTGTTTTTTGAATAAATCTAGTCATAACAGGTAAAACCACATCACACAACCACATGACGATCATTGTTTATGCATATTTAACTAGTTCAAAAAAGACATGTATTAAAATCGCACATACTTATCTCAAGCTGTCTGAATAGACCCTCTCTTGCAGACTAAAATCTAACATACTCCATAGGGTAATATTATATAGCTGAATACTAGTATTTTACATGGAGCGACTGAACTCATTTCCCAGTTAGTACTGGGTAATACGATACCTGTTATTACTACTACTGGTGGTTGTCAGACTTTCGGGCCACTGACTGCCTGTTACGACTGTCTAAAGATCTACAAATGACAGCCGGCGGAGGAATCTTGATTTGTAACGCATGGTCACCCGTTTATGGTCCAACCTTGAAGATCGACCCGTGCGTTGTTATTATTTCACTAGAGCTCACCTCGTCGCGTTTAACAGTTAATTAGTCTTAACACTATTATGTGGTAAAGCGTAAACATTGACTTACCTCGTCCCATTGGCGACGGCTCCCAAGTAGTTGCTTCGCTTATCCGTGATGGGCTTCCCGAAGTACGCATCGTATAACACTGGAGCTTCTTGTGACAATATTGATACGAACATCACAAATAAAGATAAAAGGATTTTCCAATCCATTGTTACAAGCTATAGTTTAGATTTGCGCAAAATATATGTAAAAAAAATATGTAAACAGGTTATATTCTAACGTGAGATCTTTATAAGCAATAGGTACACAAGCCTTAATACAAAACGACTGAAAGGTTATTCAAGTGTGAAAATTAAAGTATTTATACCAATGATTCTTTGATTGCAATTTAGTTTTTAGATCAAAGTAATTATATTCTTAGCATTTGATGAGGTTGTTGGCACGATCAGGCGAATATGTTTGTCTGTTATGTGTGGTAATAGGAATAATTGTAGTGCACTTTATTACTATAGACAATAGGGCATATGCATATTTTTTTAATTATGCATTTATTCATTTATATTCACATGTTTTTAACATTTTTAAATATTTCTTAGTAAAACGACTTAAAAAAACATTTAAAAATATAAAAAACAGTAGCCCACCAGCGCTGGGAACAGGGTCCGAGCTGCCGGTGGTCAGGGCTCTTGAGAGAGGAACCTCCTTACGTGCCGTGTCCAGAAGTACTGCTTTCTGAATCAAGCCCTTGATCCAGCTGCCAAGCGAGAGCCTCCTAAGATGTTGGTTGAGGCTCTTGGCTATTAAGCCATTGGCCGACACGACTATCGGCACAATGACTGCTGTATTTACGTCCCACATGTCAACAACCTCGCGAGCCAGATCTAGATACTTGAATTGTTTATCTTTCTCTGCTTTCACGAGGTTCTCATCATGCGGGACCGTTATATCAACAATCATTGTGCGACGCTCCAATCGATCTATCACCACAATGTCAGGCCTATTGGCAACAACAGTCCTGTCAGTGGTGATAGGTCGATCCCAATACAACGTGATATTACCATTATCGAGAACTGGGTCGGGCGCATACCTATAGTATGGCACTTCTGATTCCACAAGGTTGTACTTCAAAGCAAGTTGCGGGTGGATAATCCTGGCAACGAGGTTGTGTCTATGCAAGTACTCTCCGTTAGCGAGACTAGAACACCCAGAAATAATGTGTCGGATCGATTCTCCCGGATGGTGGCATGCCCGACATATGTCAACCGTGCCATCTTTCACAATGTATTTCCGGTAGTTATTCGTCATCATAACTTCGTCCATTATTGCACAGACAAAACCTTCGGTTTCCCCGAAGAGGTCACCAAAGCGTAGCCAGGATACCGACGCTAAGAAGTCTACATCGGGGCCATGTAGGGCCCGGTAAAAGCGTCCGTGAAGCTCCTTGCTCTGCCATTCTTCCTTGCGGTCATTAGTGTTTAATACTTTAGGCTTGCGCCAGTTCTCGTTAGCCAGGGAGAGCGGGGTGAGGCCCTTGTCCACTGATACCATATCTCGGTGCATCTCGCTTCCAGGAAGTATTCTCTGAGACTGCACCCTGACCTCACGGTTGTGTAGGGCCTTAGCATTTAAGAAGCCACGACCCCCGCACTTCCGCGGGATATACAGTTTCATCACCGACGAACGTGGGTGATGCATTCGATTTGCGGTCAGCAGTGTGCGTACCCTCCTATCCAGGGCATCAAGTTCCGTCTGAGTCCATTTGAGTATGCTGAAGGAATACATCAAAACTGGCATGACCCAACCGTTGAAGGCGCGCACCTTGTTTCCGCCTGACAAAAGACTGCCTAGCACCTTATTCAGGCGGCCAAAGAAGCGCTCCCTCAACGATTGTTTCATGTCTGCAGTATTGATACCTAATGCCTCCGACATACCCAAATACTTGTAGGTTTCTGTTGAGGAGAGGGATCTAAGGTGTATGGAATCCGAGAGTTGAGTTCCCACGGATTCCATAATCTCTCCTCGCTTCACATGCATGACTGCACATTTGTCCACACCAAATTCCATCCTGATGGCGCTACTGAAAGTTTCTGTTACCTTCAGTAGCTTCATCAGTTGCAAATTGTTGGGGGCAAAGAGTTTCAGATCATCCATGTAAAGAAGGTGAGATATGACCTGACCATCTCTCCTCAACAGATAGCCTAGACCTGAACGCTCCAGCAGTGTGCTGAGAGGGTTCAAGGCCAGACAAAACCACAATGGACTCAGACTATCACCCTGGAATATACCACGCTCGATCCTTATCGGTTCGCTAGTCCCCTGAATCTGTCGACATCCTGGATAGCGAAGAACCGTTCTCCACTGCCCCATACATGACATCAGGAAGGTACGTAGAGTTGCATCTACTTTATACAACTCCAGCACCCTCATGAGCCATGTATGAGGTACAGAATCATAAGCCTTCTTATAGTCTATCCAACATGTAGACAGATTCTTACGGGAGCGGCGAACCTGTTGGCTAATGGCCATATCAATGAGGAGCAGCTCCTTAGTGCCGCGGGACCCGTTCCTACATCCATTCTGAGAGGCAGACATGATAGAGTTACTCTCAATATGTTGGTTGATTTTAGCTCTCAAAATGGATGTAAGAACTTTATAGACCGTTAGTAAACAAGTGATTGGTCTATAATTTTTGGGCTCCGCGGCACTACCTGATTTATGGAGCAGGTGGGTAATTCCTGTCGTCAAGAACTGGGGCAGCGACCCTGACTCTAAGGCTGATTGAAACTGGGACGCCAAGCAAGCGTGTGATCTTTGGAACCATTTGATCCAGAAGTTGTGCAGTCCGTCCGGCCCTGGAGATTTCCAGTTAGGCAACGGACGGACTGCACGAGCTACGTCTTGGGGGCTGATGACGATTGCCCCCATTTCTGGTATTGGATTACACGCTTGTTCAACCTCCCGGGTCCAATCGCCCTCAGTGTGACTGACAGGCACCGACCAGATGCTGCGCCAGAATGAACACATGGCGTTATCATCCGGCAGACGCGTGTCAGTCACACCTTGGTCTGGCCGCTCCCAAGCCCTATATACCCACCTTTCATCGCTTTGGAATGTGCGATTCTGAGTGTACCGCTCCACTCGCCGCTTGTACCGACGAATACGGCTTGCCCATGCACAGATCTTCTGCTTCAGGGAGTCGATACGCTCTGTGACGCGGGCCAAGTAATCTCGAAAACTAATATCAGTTCCCGAGAACGCCCGCCTCACAAAGCGCATCACTCTAGGACGAGTATTGCCCTCCCTGAAGCAGATTAACTTGCCGATGAGTGCCCTAGCCTCACCGATACGCCGCTCAATCCTGCACTGCCAAGCTGGAGCAGCTAATTTTGGTCGTGTAGCTCTGTCGTTGTTAGGGAATTTGACGTGAGCTACACGACATGCCGCGATAGCTCCACAGTACAATATTGAGTGAGTATCGGCGAGGTCTTTGCTGCTGTCAAAGCAGTTTGACAGCTGCGAATCTAGAGCACACACCAGCGCCTTGTTTTTGTTGTGCATACGAGGTAGACGTGGTCTAAGTTCAGGCGGTGTGGAACGGTACTCCCGGAATGCACTCTCCAAAGCGCTCCTCAATTGTGCGTTGCACTGGGTACTCACGGAAATAACTTCGTTATCATCCTCTTCACCATCTCGGTCGGATCGCGGCGGTGCACTGGATACATTTTGTACCTGTACCGCAAGCAACGGCGAAGCAGGCATAACGAGGTTACTCCGTGATTCGGAGCGTAGTCGATCAAGTACGGTGTCATCCAACATATGGTTACGCTGGATGACTCGCACCTGATCCAACAACCGTTGCGCCGACGCACTGACACCTGGCTCAAGCACCTGAAACAGAGAGAGCATCTGACCACGATACGCAGTCAAGTTAATCCCTCCCTCTGTAGCCCCATAATATGCGCGCATCACATTTTCGTTCATTGACTGTGTCCAACGAATGCGCGACACATTTCCACCGGCAGCGGGGACCCTACTCGGAGCCTGTTGGCTTCGAGGTCCCAAGCCCGCTGGTGGCCGTCCTCTTCCTCGTCGTGGTGATGGTGATGGTGTCGACGGCGGGGAGAAAAACTCGTCGTTTTTTTTTTTTTTTTTTTTTTTTTTTTATTTAACACTTCAAGCACAAAGTACAGAGGCGGACTTAATGCCATAGGCATTTTCTACCAGTCAACCTTTGGGTGATGCAGAGACAAGCAGTGGTAGGTGTACATCTGAAAATAATTAATTAATACTAAGGTAAAATAGAAGGATATATAAAATACTAGCTGTTGCCCGCGGCTTCGCCCGCGTAAAGTTCGGTAACTGTCCCACTGAATCATACTAAAGGGATAAATAGTGTCCTACATGTGAATCCAGGTTATAAACTATCGATGTGCCAAATTTCATAATCATCACAACCACCATCACTGTCACAACCACCATTATTATCACAATCACCATCACTATCAAAACCAACATCAATATCACAATCATTATCACAATCACCATCACTATTTCAGTCACCATCACCATCACAAACACCAACACAATCACCATCACAATCACAGTCACCATCAATATCACCATCATTATCACAATCACCATCACAATCACCATCACAATCACCATCACAATCACCATCACAATCACCATCACAATCACCATCATAATCACCATCACAATCACCATCACCATCACAATCACTATCAAAATCACCATCACAATCACTATCACCATAACAATCACCATCATCGTTATCTCAATCATTATCACAATCGCCATCACAATCGCCATCACAATCGCCATCACAATCGCCATCACAATCACCATCACAATCACCATCATCACAATCATTCACTATCACAATCACACCATCACAATCACCATCACCATCACAATCACTATCAAAATCACCATCACAATCACAATCACCATCATCGTTATCTCAATCATTATCACAATCGCCATCACAATCGCCATCACAATCACCATCACAATCACCACATCACAATCATTCACTATCACAATCACACTATCACAATCACCATCACCATCACAATCACCATCACAATCACCATCACAATCACCATCACGATCACCATCACGATCACCATCACGATCACCATCACAATCACCATCAATGTTGAATGATCACAACCGTTTCAAGGTTCCATCTATCTCTATACCAAAATTCATTTAGTAGGGATATACGATACACAACTGCACTCTGCGTTTCCACCCGTATAATTCCGGGATCGGGATCGGGATCTGGATAAAAAGTACCCTATGTCCTTTCCCAAGGTTCCATCTATCTCTATACCAAAATTCATCAAAATCGGTTCAGCGGTTTATGCGTGAAAAGGTAACAGACAGACAGACAGACAGACAGACAGACAGAGTTACTTTCGCATTTATAATATTAGTAGGGAAGTAGGGAAGTAGGGACTATAAATATATATAAATACTATAAATATATATCAAACTATTTATTACTGTAAATAGATATTTACACGGATAACAGAATAAAAAGACAAACAATAGAGAAAACATTACCGCTGTGATGAAACTGCCAGCTTCTTGCAAATGTACTCTCGAACTTTAATTTACCGCCCCACCTTATTTTTTTTTTTATCACTCTAAACAAAGCGTATACATCAGAAATAGCAAAATGATTTTTTTTTAATATCTGTAAAAAATACTAAGTTATAAGCATTTGAAACTGCTGATTAGACAGAGAGATCCGATACAGCGAATCACGTCATTCGCTGCATCGACGTACAAAATCCATACTAAATTCCGTTTATCTAGAAAGAGATAGAAACAAAAGTTTAAATGGTTATAACTTTTGTGTTGTTTGGCCGATTTAAGTTTTGTTTTCACTTTTTGTCATTATTTTTATAGTACAAAATTTGTAATTGTCATCATGTCAGTACATTCCGTATCGAAATAAAAAAAAAGAAAATGTATGAATCCTATTGGGTTTCCAAATCCGATTAACACACAGCACTCGATATTTTTGTGAATAATAATAGGTATTTTATAAAAATGGGCACAAAAATACCTAATGTAAAAAAGTGTCAGTTTGATAAAAAAATGTGTTTTTTAATCGTTTCCTATACGTAAGTAAGATCTCTCTCTGCATTTGAGATGCGGTTACAAACATGTTAACAAACATGCAAGTGAAAAGAGTAACATACATTTTGGCCGAACCTATTGCCATCAACTGGGCACAAATAATCCAAACTCCGTTATTCCGAAATCAACAATTTGCAATAGTATAAAATTGATATTTGTTTTAAACTGAAAAAACCGGCCAAGAGCGTGTCGGGCCACGCTCAGTGTAGGGTTCCGTAGTTTCCCGTCCGTCACAATAAGTGTTCCCACTTATGAGCTGTTTAAAGGTGGGTATCCATTATGTAAAAATGCTTGCAATGCTTACAAACTTAGTCCAGAAATTATTTTGTACAACTTTTTGTCTTTTTTGTACAAAAACTGTTGTTTTCATCAAGTTCAAAATGATTTTGCTAGAAAGTCCTTATAAAGTTCTACTTTTCAGATTTTTTTCATATTTTCTAAACTTATGGTTCAAAAGTTAGAGGGGGGGGAACACATTGTTTTTTTACTTTTGGAGCGATTATTTCCGAAATTATTGACATTATCAAAAAATGATTTTAGGAAACCCCTATTCATTTTTAAATACCTTTCCAACAATATATCACACGTTAGGGTTGAAATTAAAAAAAAAAATCACTTCCCACTTTACATATAGGGGGGCTACCCTAATAAAACATTTTTTTCCAATTTTTATTTTACCACTTTGTCGGCGTGATTGATATACATATTGGTACCAAATTTCAGCTTTCTAGTGCTAACGGTCACAGAGATTAAGCGAGGACGGACAGACGGACGGACGGACAGACATGGCGAAACTATAAGGGTTCCTAATTGACTACGGAACCCTAAAAACACCAACCGGGACCAGGTGCAGGTCGTTTCGTTTTAAGTCCACTGAGTAAATTCCTCAGGTTAAGAAAAGGATTTTCCAGCACCAGTAATTAAGTAATAGTCTTGGCACAGGACCACTATTTGCATTGCCTGTTGGTGCCTAAGCTATAAGGTGTTTGTAAACCAACCTGCAATAGGGTTGAGAATCCAACAAGCAAACGACACATTTCCAGACTCGCGTGCAATGAATATCGTGCAAATATCTAGAACAGTGCAGCCATGAAAACGTTTAATTAAATTGTTTTTTTTCTAAGCGTTTGATTACAGATAAGTACAGTATTATTTCGTTTATATTTATAATCACCGGTGTGGTAGATTAACTTTTCAGTAATTTATAAACTACTAGCACTTCGCCCGTGACTTTGTCCGCAAAAGTTCTGATAGCTCAGCTAATATGCATGATATAAATATAATGTATAGCCCTATAGCACTAACGGATAATGTAGCTATCTGCCAGAGAAAAAAAAATAGAATTGGATCATTCGTTCCGGAGATTACCCCTATATATAAACTTACAAACAAAACTTCTACAAAATAATGATAAAGTCGAAATTAAAAACATTTGGCGAATGTAGTGTTTGTATTATTGGTCAATTTGGGTCAATTTTCAACCGACTTCCAAAAAAAAGAGGTTCTCAATTCGACTGTATTTTTTTTTGTGTTTGTTACCTCAGAACTTCCGACTGGGTGAACCGATTTTGATGATTATTTTTTATTTGAAAGCTGGTGCTTCCCGTGTGGTCCCATTTAACCAGAATTTGAACATCTGATGCTGATCTTCGGAGATATACAATGGAACTCTTCAAAAATAGACGGCAAAAGTGCCGTGAATGTTGCAATCGTTTGGATGCTTATTGTTTATACAACGTCATGACGTAACATCACGCCTGTATGCTCTGAGGGAGTAGGTAGATGTGTACAATACACCCAGATTTCGACAATTAGGTATGTTAAGTTGGTGCGATCATGTTCCGCGTGCGCCCCAAATGACGTAACATCACGCCTGTATGCTCTGAGGGGATACGCAGATGTGTACAATACACCTAGATCTCGACAGTTCGTTCGTGTTCCGCGCGCGCCTCAAAGAGATGTCAGCAAAAGGGACTGTTCTAAAGGGATACTGCGACCCTGGAACACAAAGGGCTAAGAAGGATAATGGATGGGTTTTAGTCAGTAAAAGTCTGACACTCCCTTCCGCTCCGTCCAGAGCGGGAGGGGGTAATTTGATGATTTCCCAACCGAAAAAAAAAGGTATGCTAAGTTCCATATTATATTGGGTATACGCCTATTCATCATCAGCCTATTAATGTTCCCACTACTGGGACTCTATAAGAGAGAATTGGCTATAATCCAGCACGCGGGCCCACGGATTGGTTGATGTCACATGTCTTGGAATTTTTTGGTTCTAGGACATGCCGGTTTCCTCACGATGTTTTCCTTCACCGTTTTGAGAGCAGTGGTGATGAAATAAAGTACACAAAGTGATACGCCTGCCTGGGTTCGAACCCACGACTTGCTGTTCGTAAGTCGGGGCCGCCACCACTGGGCCACCACTGCTCACGCCTATTACCAGTCAAATAAATTCATAGCAAATATTTGTTTGGGAACAACTAAAAATGGTAAAATAAAAAACTTTTTTACAAAAAATAAAACCGACTTCAAAAAACACATAAAAGTGAAAAATAACTTTAGCTTTAGAAGTCGGTGACAAAAAAAAATCAATCAAACAAAAGTCACCGACTTCTGAAGCTAAAGTTATTTTTCACTTTTATGTGTTTTTTGAAGTCGGTTTTAGTTTTTGTAAAAAAGTTTTTTATTTTACCATTTTTCCCATGCCCCATTCCCAGGCGGCAATCCGGCAAGGAGGCTCGCCGCCTCGCGGGAGATCGTACGGTACCCCCGGGCCAGCCTTACGGCTACTACCTTTTGGGGCGCGTTCAAATAGTGGGCGGCTCGCAGCCTCAATGAACGCACCCACACCGGGGCCCCGTAAAGGGCCATTGACCGCACGACTCCCGCGTAGAGCCTCCGGCAGGAGGCGTTCGGCCCCCCCAGATTGGGCAGGAGCCGCCTGAAGGCAGCCCCAGTCCGTTCCAGTTTGGGGGCCAAACGTCGGAAATGTTCTACGAAGTTCCACCGGCTGTCAAGGACAAGTCCCAAGTACTTCAACGTCGACTCAACGCCGATGGATACCCCTCCTACCGTCAGTGAGGATCCCGGAGGTGGCGCATTCCGAGGCCCATGAAAGCACATGGCCTCGGACTTGTGCAATGCCACCTCGAGACCCAATTGCCGGATCCTCTCAACGACTATCGCAACCCCGCGTGTCATCACTTCGGCCGCCGCCTCGTGCGACCCCCCCTGTGCTAGCACCAGCGTGTCGTCTGCGTAGCAAACCACGCTGACACCGCTAGGGAGGTCGGCGCGCAGCACCCAGTCGTACCCGATGTTCCACAAGGACGGCCCTAGGACCGATCCCTGCGGAACACCGCACGACATCTCTCGCCGGTTCCATTCTCCGCTGCGACCAGGGTAAATGACTGCCCTGTCCGTCAGGTAGTCCCCGACCACTCGACGGAGGTAGGTCGGCACCCGGTGGTACCGGAGTGCCTCCCTAATGCAGCTCCAAGGCATGGAGTTGAAGGCGTTGGCGATGTCGAGAGACACCGCCAAGACAACCCCACCTCTGGACACCGCATCCCCCGTCGTGAGGGCTCTCACGCGCATGATGGCGTCCACCGTTGAGCGCCCCTTGCGGAAACCGAACTGGTGTTCCGCAAGGTCCGGCCCAGTCCCCGCAAGGTGCTCGGCGAGGTGGTTTGCAATTACTCTTTCAAAGAGCTTGCCCACCTCGTCGAGCAGCACCACGGGCCGGTATGCGGACGGAGAATCCGCAGGGCGCCCCGGCTTCCGAATGAGAACCAGCTTTCCCGTCTTCCAACGAAGCGGGAACTGGCCTCTCTCCAAGCATGCGCTAAGGAGCCCCTCTAGTCGGGGCCCGAGAGCCTCCGAGGCCAGGACCCAGGCTTTGCCAGGCAAGCCGTCGGGTCCCAGGGCGGTATTTTTGGCACTGAGCCTGCGTACCGCCACTCTCAGGTCTACCCCAGTCACTTCCGGAGCGTTGTCGTCGTCGTCCTGTTGGTCCGCTTCCAGCATCGCAGGCGGCGGAGCCATAGGCGGGGGTGGGTGTTCCCCTCGCGAAGGGAACAGAGTGCTCACCACGTCCTCCACGAGCTCAGGCCGGAGACTCTGCGTCAGTGGGGGGGCCCAGAGGCGGAGTTTGTCCCGCACCAACTTGTAAGGGCGCCCCCACGGATCTCTGTCGAGAGTCCCCAGCAACTCCTCGCGGGCCTGATCCCTGGCCCGCAGAACCGCTTCGCGGAGGGCGGTCTTCGCCGCTCTGTACCCCTCATAAAGCTCCGCCTCAATAGCTGCCGCATCCGGTGGGCGGATGCGGAGCCTGCGATGCCTGGCGTACAGGTGTCGTGCAGCCACGCACGCCTCGCGCAGAGATGTCAGCTCACGCGACCACCAGTACACCTGACGCCGGGCGCTTCTTGGCCGAACACGGGGCATTGCCACGTCACAGATGTCAGACATGGCCTCCTGGAACCACCCTGCCTCATTGTTAACGTCGGCAGGCCTGTCCGGTGATGTCAGCCAGGCCTGCACGATCGAGGCTTCCAGGAGGAGCTCCCGGTCCAGCTGCTTCAGCGCCCAACGCGGACCACTCGGGGCCTGTTGGACCGGCGCGCTTGGGGTCTGGGTGGAGACGTCGAACCGGATGTACCGGTGGTCGGAATAGGTCTCCACCCCCTCCATGACACGCCAGTCAATGACACGTGGCGACAGAGCGGGGCTAGCGAACGAAATGTCCACCACCGACTCGCCCCGCATCCGCACACACGTGGGGACAGAACCCCGATTTAGGACGACCAGGGCCCAGTCTTCCACCATCCTTCCCCGCACGTCTGTACAACGAGAACCCCAAGCCAAATTCTTGGCATTGAAGTCCCCGAGGACAACCACAGGGAGGGAATGGTTTCCGACGACAACACTCAACTCTGCGAGAGAGTTGTGGAACTCGGCGAGAGTTCGGCTCGGGGAGAAGTAGACTCCCACCACTACGATCTCCCCGAACCGGGCTGCTACGCACCCCCGACCCCTCCTGACATCTTCAAGGGTCGGGGTACCGGCGGCGGCCGACGACACTATGGTCACTGAGCCGCTAAGGTCCGCCACCCAGTCTTCCCTGGGCAGGACAAAATACGGCTCAGCGACCACAGCGATGTTAATCAACCACTGCGCCATGCTCTGGAGCAACAGATCCTGAGCGCAGGCGCAGTGGTTGATGTTCGCTTGGAGGAAGCGTAATGGGGCCGTTATTGGCACTCCATTACCGCTTCCTCCCTGGCCCCCTGCGAGGGTCCTTCTGCGGCGGCGACAGCGGCAGTGGCGGCAGCGGTGGCAGTTGCGGCTGCGGCGGTGGTGACGGTGGTGGCGGCGGTGGAGGGCCTTCCCTTGCCTCTGGTGGCCTTGGTGGGCGGAGCGCAGGCCTTGCTCCCAGCCCGGTGATCGGCCGGCTTGCCGGCCGCTGCACATGCACCGCAGTGCGGCGTGGCGCAGCAAACTGCAGACACATGACCGGGCAGAAAAGAGTACCTTGTGACATGTTTAAATCTCAGAAAGAATTCAGTCACTAGCTAAAGTTAAGGTCAATGACACTTGAATAGGGCTGACAAAGATTGAAATTGGTGCAGAAATAATAACAAGTAACAAAATAAAGCTGTTTTGTTGGTCTAGTAGTCTCAAGCCAGCAAGCATATTGTTTTTATCCAGAAGCGCTACTGCTGAGCTTGAAGTCCTGTATTCAATTCCCAGGTTGAGAAAAGTGCCATTAACAGCAGCCCGGACTAGCGTTTCATCACAAATAGACTCACTCGATATTTAATGAGAATTTCAAACATAACTACGTGGGCGAGGGTGCTAAAAAATGCTGCTTTTTTTCCCAAAATGGTTTTTATGAGGTGTACCCTCATAAAAACCATTTTGGGAAAAAAATCACGATGCTATGTTAAAAATTACGATTAAGAAAAGTAACAAAATGGTATTCATATTACTTCATCTAAGATCTAAGTTTCACTGTAACCCAATATTGAATTCACACCAACATCTCAACAAAATAGTTCCACATTCAAATTCAGTGGAAACGTGAAAGTTTCCACTGAATTTGTATGTGTATTTGTCCGCTTTCCAGCCTGGTAGCCCTACATACTGGAGCGTGGCGGAAGCGGCAACCGTCGGTACTTTCCGACAACCGTCCGTACTTTCCGCCAAACGTTGGATTTTTCCGCCACGATGTCGGATCAAGTTATGAGGATATTGAAAGGAATGTTATAACCGACACGTGTGTCACTTTGTTGGAGTGATAGTGGGAGTATTATACCTGCTTTATTTTTATTGATTTTGCCATTTTATCATGATACTACGAGTATGTTGATTTTTGAGACATTTTATATTTGGTTTTGTGGTCTGGGCTTATTGGTTTTGAACGTACATACTGAATAAGGTATGAGTAAAGTTTATTTACCAGAGAATGGGCAGCAGCGCTCTCTGTGCTTTTGTAACAACCGCACTCACTGCGATCGCCAACCCGCCTGCCAAGCGTGGCCATTATGGCAAGAACCCCCCCTTGGGGGAGGCCTACGTCCAGCAGTGGACGTGTTTCGGCTGAAATGATGAAAGTTTATTTATTTCTCATTTCTCCTTACATAATAGTATAACATAATTATGTAGAACAAATGAGCAACTGCGCCTGAGCTAGCCTGAGCCTGTATTTCAGGTAATATCTTGAAATCTGACTAAAAAATTAGGCCTGTTACAAAAATATACTTGTTGTGTCAGTTTTGAGTTGTGATGTTTAGTAGCTCAATTATAAAACATAGCAACTAAAATCCGCCGCCATTAAAATGAAAATCATAATTAGGAGTCAGTTTCAAATGTTACCTTACGGAGTGTGTCAGATTTCAGTCTGCAAAAGAGGAGCTATTTTTTGTTTATTTTTTATTAATAAACAGGAAAAAAAAACTTATTTTTGTGTTATTTATAAGAATGTTAAACGATATTAAATCGCTCATCCAACCCCGACTACCCGGATGTTTTCCATGAGATAAAATCAAACAAATCAATTCGTAAACAAGTTCATTTTTCTTTTCCCCTCCCTTTTGTACGTTAAATAGGCACGTGTATGTGCTTAATATTTGGGTTTGTGGCCTTTCATGCCGAGTATTAGTCCTCAAACCAACATAAATCAACCAGTAAATTAGGAAAATGATCGCTGAATAGATGAATGTATCTTCTTATAATTGATTGCCTTTGATCTCTGGCACGTGGACTGTTTGCTTTGTCGTTGTACAGAGTGGCGCCTCTCATCAGGTCTCACTTAAAGCTACTTCAATCCGTCAAATTTCTTTTATGGATTTTCAACTTTATTGCTGAGGCTATTAGGTCCAAGGTTGATTGGGAAAATTTGACAGTTTCGGGTAGCTTGATTTGCTGGCGTTTGTACTTACTGTATCTGACAGGTAGGAGGAGGTCACAACCCATGGTTATGACTTTTTCCTGTGTGTTGCCAATCTTGTATGACTTGCCTGGGGAAAGTTGTGTCATCTCTTGGGCTTCTGCTTAAGGGCTATATATCCCTCAAATGGCTTAGCATGATCCTCCGTTACGCCTAAAATACTGCAGCATTAATTTTGAAATAAATATATGGTCAAGTTGATGATTAATGCTAAGTACTGTGTGTGACGAAAACACGATTCCATATTTTTTTCTCGATAGAGAAAAATTCCAAAGTTACCTCCAAATCGAACAATAAACCGCTGATATTCAAAAAGTACTTCAAATTAGATCATGAAACTTTGCTACTAACTGAACTAACTTTATAGCAGGTCTTATGTGTTTTATTTTATAAGTCCAATAAATAGATTTTTTGTAAATCGCAAAAAAACACTCCTTTCGCACTATTTGCCCGCAGTGATTGACGTAACAACCACTTTGTAGTGCAAGCTGATTAGAACTTTATTCTAACAGTATTTCAAATAAAGTTTGAACCACCACAAATAGAGTTGCTTATTTTAGGGGTTAGAAGGGCCTTAAACTGTGCTGTTTATGTTTTCGGAGTAAATAATATTTGTAGTATTTACAGCTACAACTATCTCAAAACAATGAATACCAAATATCTTTTCGATTTACTTATAAAATATTATGATATTCACGGCATTTAAAACACTTCAAACGCGTTCAAAGGGGAAAGGCCGGATATTGCGACACGAGGAAGTGACAAATATCTTGTCACGTCGACATTCATAGCGTATTCCTGGATTTGATATATTTTATAGGTGCGTTTTGTTCAGGCGTACTTGTCTTCATTGGATCAGTAGATTATAATAATAAACTTATATTGTCACTCACGGGATATCTTCCGTGATTATTAATTGTTTTGAGCTCCCGATATTTCGACGCTGTTGCAAGCGCCATGATCGCGGGTTGACTGGAGAATGCGGGTGGATGGAAGAAGAAAAGTAAAGATCTTGGAATTTATAAAAAACTAACTTATGCCCGCGACTTTGCCCGTGTCAAGTTCGGTATCTGTCCCACGAAATTATACTACCGGGTTAAAAAGTAGGTATCTTATATACAGGTTAAAAACTATCTATGTGCTAAATTTTATCCAAATCCGTTCTGTAGGTTTCACGTGAAAGAGTAATAAATATTCATCCATCCGTCCTCATGAACTTTCGTTTTTATAATATTAGTAAGATTAGTTTATACCTATAACTCACTAAGTACCTACTTAGTGATCCTGTTTAGACATGTTGCACTGAACCTTCAATAAATTCGAATAAGCGAAGGAGAATAATAGTGATGACTAGTGTTGCCAGGTCCGATTAGATTAAAATCGGGGCAGATGGTAAAAGAAATCGGGATTTAGGGTTTCAAATCGGGACAAACAAAAAATCCATGTAAAATAAATAAATAATAAAATGCTCCATGTAAAATACTGGTATTCAGCTGCATCCGGTAAAACTGGAAGCCGACCCCAATATAGTTGGGAAAAGGCTAGGCAGATGATGATGAAACAAAAAATCCTTTTTTTTCAAGTAACTGTCTTAATTTTTTTTTCTACTACTATTACTATTGTTGCTGGCAGTTAAAATCACAATAGCGGTGCCTAGGTTGGTCTATAGATGGGTGACCCACCTACAATTATTAAAGTTCTTAACATTGAAAACCATAAGCCTGTTCAAGTCTTGAAAAATAATTAATAATTTATCTATCGTAATCTTCAAATTTTTCTAATGAAAAACAATACATAGTTCATTTGTTTTGGTTCGTACGAAGAGATATTAGGGAAAGGGCAATGACCGCTCAAGGTAGTGATGAAATTTAGTACGCATTGAAGCTCTCGACATGGTGATTCGAATGCGACTGATGTAATACATAATTACATATTATTTTTTGGCAATAATTATGGTTTTAATTAAAGTTATTGATTAATCGGGACATTTAGCGTCCCGATCAGGTGCAAATCGGGACGCGTTCTCAGACCCCTGAAAATCGGGACGTCCCGCGCAAATCGGGACACCTTTTTTTTTTTTTTTTTTTTCGGATGGGAAATCATTAAATAACCCCTCCCGCTCTGGGCGGAGCAGGAGGGAGTGTCAGACTTTTACTGACTAAAACCCATCCATGTTCCTTCATCGCCCTTTGTGTTCCGGGGCCACGGTATCTCTTTCGAATAGTCCCGCAACCCCGGCAGGCATCGGTCCTTGCGGACCCCTTCCTTTTTGCTGACTCTCTTTGAGGCGCGCGTGGAACACGAACGCGCCGTCGACACGGCCTGTCGTCATGAGACGGACGGACGGCGAGCTAGCCCATAGCTCACCGTCCACAGGCCCGCGCCTACGGTGGCCGGGGGCCACGTGGTGGTGGCCCCCGACGCCCGGGGCGTCTCCCGCGGCGGCCGGGACGTTGAGAGGTTCTCTCCCTCTCACGTTCCGCCACCTCCTTCTCTAGCATTACTGCTTCGCAGAAGGAGGTGACGGCGTCCCATTCCGTCTCGCTTCGGACCATGGCTTGCACCAGGGCCGGACGCGAGAGGTCGCCGCCGCCGATCGCCGCTTCGAGGACACGGCGGTGCTCCGCCCACGCGGGGCACACCTCCACCGTGTGTTCCACCGTGTCCTCCGGTCGATCCTCACAATGGAAGCACCCGGGCGTTTCCTCCCGCCCGATTCGGTGCAGGAACCTCCCGAACACTCCGTGTCCAGTGAGGACCTGTGTCAGGCGGAAGGTGAGGACGCCGTGGCGTCTCTCAAGCCACTCCTCAAAGAGGGGACTTATCGCCACTATCGTGGCGTGCCCTGCACGGGGTTGCGACAGTCGCTCTCTCCATGTCGCCATGAGATCCCGCCGGAAGTCTGTCCGCTGAGCGACAATTTGTCGCTGCAGCGGAGTTTCCTCCCGGCGTAGCGCCTCCGCGCGCCATTCATGTAGGCGCGCGAGGACTATCGCCTCTAGATCCCATGGCGGCAATCCGGCAAGGAGGCTCGCCGCCTCGCGGGAGATCGTACGGTACCCCCGGGCCAGCCTTACGGCTACTACCTTTTGAGGCGCGTTCAAATAGTGAGCGGCTCGCAGCCTCAATGAACGCGCCCACACCGGGGCCCCATAAAGGGCCATTGACCGCACGACTCCCGCGTAGAGCCTCCGGCAGGAGGCGTTCGGCCCCCCCAGATTGGGCAGGAGCCGCCTGAAGGCAGCCCCAGTCCGTTCCAGTTTGGGGGCCAAACGTCGGAAATGTTCTACGAAGTTCCACCGGCTGTCAAGGACAAGTCCCAAGTACTTTAACGTCGACTCAACGCCGATGGATACCCCTCCTACCGTCAGTGAGGATCCCGGAGGTGGCGCATTCCGAGGCCCATGAAAGCACATGGCCTCGGACTTGTGCAGTGCCACCTCGAGACCCAGTTGCCGGATCCTCTCAACGACTATCGCAACCCCGCGTGTCATCGCTTCGGCCGCCGCCTCGTGCGACCTCCCCTGTGCCAGCACCAGCGTGTCGTCAGCGTAGCACACTACGCTGACACCGCTAGGGAGGTCGGCGCGCAGCACCTAGTCGTACCCGATGTTCCACAAGGGCGGCCCTAGGACCGATCCCTGCGGAACACCGCACGACATCTCTCGCCGGTTCCATTCTCCGCTGCGACCAGGGTAGATGACGGCTCTGTCCGTCAGATAGTCCCCGACCACTCGACGGAGGTAGGTTGGCACCCGGTGATACCGGAGTGCCTCCCTAATGCAGCTCCAGGGCATGGAGTTGAAGGCGTTGGCGATGTCGAGAGACACCGCCAAGACAACCCCACCCCTTGAAACCGCATCCCCCGGACACCTGACAACACTAGTGATGATCGGGACACCTAACAACTCGGGACACCTGACAACACTAGTGATGACTGACATTTCTATTAATTCTTGTAGCCAAAATAACTTCTCATTCAAATATTTGTTTTTAAGCAGTTTTATGTAATAGGGAATATGCATGAAATACAAAACTCTTTTTATTTATGAAAATGCCTTGTATTGACCCATAAAAACATTGTGGTACACTTATTTTATTTTACAATTTATTGTTTTACGTAGCTTGTTTTTGGTGAAACGGAACGCACTCTCAAAACGCGTTGTCCTCGATAACGCCGGTAGTGACGTCAAAGTCTATGTGTCAAAAACACATTTTCATTTAAAAAGTAGGTACAATTTTTAAGAAAAAATTACATGCATATTTCCCTATTGGCTCTTTTACAAAATAACAGTTGATAAAGACAAAAGATTAAGCTACTGATTAAATGGGGGCTATCGCGTGTGAATTTGCCGCTAGAGGCGCTTGTGTGGACTAAGGTCCTCCAAAATGTCAGATATCATAGTGTTCGCGCGTTGTGTGCTTTTTTTATCACGTATTTATACAAATACTCACGATTGTGTTCTAGATTGAACCATTCCTGATTAATTATGACTTGAAGATTTTAAGTAGCAACTTAGGATCATGATATTGTTAGTACTTGGAGGTAGAATGATTTTTAAATGTTTCATGCTTGCTAATTTTAGGAAGAATATTGTAAATATATATCTAAAGCTTGCACTATGTTGTTATACGTAATAAAATAAACATGTTTTTAAGATGTTATTGGTGCTCTAGAGTATTGAATAGAATTACTGACAGGACCTTACTCGACAGTGCGCCATCTGGTGAGCTCTAAAACGATAGCCCCCATTGAATAGGCTTTTAGAAAAGTCATGATTAAGTATAGTTGCTTCATAAAAAACAATATCATTAGGTACAACAAAAACACGTTATCTAGAGGGATCCCTTTTTTTTGCATAATCTTCTTTTTCCTAATATACTTTGGCATAACTGTTTTGGCATAATTTGTTTTGCCATAATAATACTTTGCCAACATTTTTTTTGGCATACTGTTTATTTTAGCATAATCATCTTGAAGGCTAATTTGTTTTGGCATAAATTTAATTTTGCATAATGTAACTAGGCATAATGACTATTAGCATAATAGTATTTAGGCATACAAATAATATAAATACCGGAATCAAATTTGAGTTATTTTTACGTATTTATTTTGAATTCAAAATTCATTATGTTGTGCTACAAAAGTTACCTAGTGACAGAAACGAATCGCTGTAAAACCGACTCCACGTAGTCTTGTCTGCCCTACCCCTAGAGTGTAATCTAAGCCCGCGTAGGCGCGGAGGGGTGAGGCGGCCTGCGAGTTGAGGAGCAGATGGTTTTAATGCTCGCCGACGCAGCTGAGGCTGGCCGGCGGAGCCGGCCAGCAAGCCGAAGCTGCGGTGGTGAGCGTAAAACACATCTGCGACGATAAGCTCGCGTGGGACCGCCGGAACCCCGCAGCGCCGGAGCCGTGACAGAAACCTTGCCTGCTGCATGTTGCATATTGCATGCTTACTTGCTGCATGCTTGCTTGCATGCTGCATGCTTGCTGAACGCATGCTTGCTGTACGCATGCTTGCTTTATGCTTGCTGCATGCATGGTGTATGCTTGTTTGCATGGAGCCCCGCAGCGCCGGAGCCGTGACAGAAACCTTGCCTGCTGCATGTTGCATATTGCATGCTTACTTGCTGCATGCTTGCTTGCTTTATGCTTGCTGCATGCATGGTGTATGCTTGTTTGCATGCTTCTTGAAAAAACTCACATACGTTCACAATCAACTATGTTCAAAACAAATATGTTATGTAATTACCTGCTTCGGAGAGATGGTTTTTTTCCAATCGTCAAAATAAATTGGTATATCCAATTAGGGTATGTCTAACATTTTAGGATTATGCTTCTTTGTTATGCCTATAAAAATATGGTTTAGTATCATTATGCGTAAATCAATTTATGCCTAACAATGTTATGCTTAATCATTATTATGATTAGATAAATTATGCTTAAAAAAATTATGCGTAAGCTGTTATGCGTAAATAATGTTATGCGAAAATATAATTAGTAGTAACAAAAGTATGCCAAGTTACATTAGGTCTTAAAATTTTATGCAAATGGATAGGGAACCTTATCTAGATCGTATTATTTCTAAAAAAATAATTTCACGAAGCTACTAAGCTAGTGCCACCCATTAAAATCCATTTTAACCTCCACATTGTCCCGAAACTTCATTCAACCCCTTTAAAAAAAAAGTTCGATCCTGCAAACAAAAGTGCGCGATTTTCAATTCTTTTTTGATGGAATTGCCCGGTTGGTTCCGCACGGGAACGCACGGAATCGTATAGGATCGTGTCACTACGCGCGGTTAGAATCGGGAACACGACGCGTCAGTTACACTGGCAGTAAAGTGACGGCTGCTCACAGTGAAAGCAGACGAGATTCACGTAAACGGTATTATTTAGGTCAAAGAATTTTATTATGAAGGAAATATGCAAAGTGGGATGTTATATAAGTTACTAGTGGATCCGGCAGACGTCGTCCTGCCCGGAAAAGCAGCGCCACATTACCACTTTAAATATGATATTTTGAATTTAACATTTTCAGGGTTCCGTAGCCGAAGGGTTATCAACGGGAGCCTATTACTAAGTCTCCGCTGCGTCCATCCGTCTGTCTGTCTGTCAGAGGGCTGTATCTCATGTTCCGTAATAGGTAGAAAGTACACAAAAAATGTAATCAAAATAATCTCTGTCATTTAAAAGTCAGTGACATCCCGAAAGCAGCGCCACCTACCGAGTCCACTTGTGAATTCAAACCTTGCAGGAACCCACTCGAAAGTACACAAAAAAATCATTAAAATCGTTTCTGTCATTTAAAAGTCAGTGACATCCCGAAAGCAGCGCCACCTACCGGATCCATTTGTGAATTCAAACCTTGCAGGAACCCACTTGAAAGTACACAAAAATATAATTAAAATCGTCTCTGTCATTTAAAAGTCAGTGACATCCCGAAAGCAGCGCCACCTACCGAGTCCATTAGTGAATTCAATTTTGCAGGGATTCACTCGAAAGTACACAAAAATCTCATTATCATTATCATTTTATTCAGGTGACAAACACACGAACAGAAGAATTATAAATGATTAAGATTAACTACTAGCTGTTGCGCGCGACTTCGTTCGCCTGAAAGTTTTGATGTGCATGTGTGAGAAAAAAGATAGGTAGCTTATGTGCTTTCCCAAGATATCAACTATCTCCTTGCCAAATTTGATTACGATCCGATCAGCCGTTTAGTGGTGAATACGTAAGAAACGAACAGTTCACTAGAACTTTCTCCTGTATCGTGGGTGCGTTTACAAACATTTAATACTCATATGCACCAACAGCTAGGTCCAGAACAACTATCTGAAGGCCATACAAATATTTGTTCCATGCAGGAATCGAACCCTCAACACGCAGCGCAAGCCAACTGTGTCGTCGATTATGCTAAGCATGCTGTCAATATGATAATGCAATGCTATTTTGCACTTACTTTTTGGATTACCACACGTAGACGCAAGAAAAAGATTTTTTTCAACACAAAGAAAAGACGTAAAAGCCTCTTAGCAGTAAATGTTTATATCCAAATCATAATTGCGGTGAGATGGGCGATTTCTTACCCATTGCCTTAACAATGAATCGTTTCCCCGAGCTCAATTTGCGTGCCATCAAGTGGTAAAGGGTTCCAATCGATGCTAATACATTGCGTATAAGTATTATTCGATGTTTAGCTTCTTTTGGCGAAGGAAAAGGAAAATAAGGCATTCATTTGGGAGAGGAAAATTATACTCGGTTTTATCACAGGTACTCGTAGGTACACGAGTGAGCAATAATGATGACAACTTTTGATTTACTCCAAATGTAGGCATGCAAATGTTGGCATTCCTGCGTAGCACGCATCAGGTGAGAATGGTATAAACACCCATATCAATTATTCAGTAGGCCTTTTATTGTATTGCATTCGCGCTAGACTACCTCTACGTCAAATATCCCAGGGTTCAAGGTTTAAATTCACAACCTTCATTATTCTAATGCTTTAGGTGTTGGGTTATGCTCTAGTGTACTATGCCAGCTTGGAATAGTAACACAGGGTCATTGGCGACATGGAGAGAGCGACTGTCGCAACCCCGTGCAGGGCACGCCACGATAGTGGCGATAAGTCCCTTCTTTGAGGAGTGGCTTGAGAGACGCCACGGCGTCCTCACCTTCCGCCTGACGCAGGTCCTCACCGGACACGGAGTGTTCGGGAGGTTCCTGCACCGAATCGGGCGGGAGGAAACGCCCGGGTGCTTCCATTGTGAGGATCGACCGGAGGACACGGTGGAACACACGGTGGAGGTGTGCCCCGCGTGGGCGGAGCACCGCCGTGTCCTCGAAGCGGCGATTGGCGGTGGCGACCTATCGCGTCCGACCCTGGTGCAAGCCATGGTCCGGAGCGAGACGGAATGGGACGCCGTCACCTCCTTCTGCGAAGCAGTAATGCTAGAGAAGGAGGTGGCAGAACGTGAGAGGGAGCGAACCTCTCAACGTCCCGGCCGCCGCGGGAGACGCCCCGGGCGTCGGGGGCCACCACCACGTGGCCCCCGGCCACCGTAGGCGCGGGCCTGTGGACGGTGGGCTATGGGCTAGGTCGCCGTCCGTCCGTCCCATGACGACAGGCCGTGTCGACGGCGCGTTCGTGTTCCACGCGCGCCTCAAAGAGAGTCAGCAAAAGGGAAGGGGTCCGTAGGGACCGATGCCTGCCGGGGTTGCGGGACTGTTCGAAAGAGATACCGTGGCCCCGGAACACAAAGGGCGATGAAGGAACATGGATGGGTTTTAGTCAGTAAAAGTCTGACACTCCCTCCTGCTCCACCCAGAGCGGGAGGAGTTATTTGATGATTTCCCATCCGAAAAAAAAAAAAAAAAAAAGGGTCATAAGGACGATAAAAGAAGTCCAGATTTCTTCCAGATGTTTCAGATCAACAAACTCTAGTATCACGTCTTATTGTGCCTATGTGCGACAATCATAACTATTTAGTACCACGCACGTTCCATTACGAGAGCTTGAACGATGTAATATAGTGCATCAGAGTCCGAGGCCCAACACATTGGGAAGGGGCCGGGCACAGCTGTGTACGCACATTACTCGGTAATAGTGCGGCAGTACAATAGTATGGCTTCTAGAGCCGTGTGTGTCACGATTACGAAAATAGCACTTTGCATTAGTCCTACACATTACTATAACTTGCAACAGTAACCGTGATACCGACGCCTGTTTGTAATAGGCATTGAATAATAACAACATTATTGGGTAAAAGTGTACGTATAAATGACAGACCCATATTTAAGTGAAGCTCAAGTCGAAACACCTCTTGTCCTCTCAAATCGAAACACCTCTTGTGGTCCGAGCCTACGCTACATAAAAAACCCTACTTCACAGCAATTTTTCACTACAAATCTTCGTTATTGAGAAAATATCTGTAAGAATCCCACAATTGTACCTTAAGTTATCCGCTTAGCTGAAGTAACCCTCCATAACTTATACGCTAACAAGAAAATCCATGCTAACCAAACCGCAGACGATCCTTACTTCCTAAAACATCACACTTATCATCCCTTACCAGAAGAAGACAGCACTATCTGGGAATACCTTTGTCTTTCTCTTCATCTGAAGCCGGCTCGAGTTCTATCAGAGAGGATTAATATTCCATCAGAAGTACTTCCAGTAGAAATGCAATATCGCCCGGGAGCGAGCGTCGACAAACAATTAAAGTAAGCCATAAGAAACGCCTCTCGACCGTCAAAATGATATGAATCTTGTTATTAAATTGAAAAACGGTTGACGGGTTCGAGTAGTGCGGGTTCAGATGACCATAGGGGTGAACAGAGGTTGTATTGTTTTAATGACGTAGGAAGTAAATATACACGGTGGCCTGTCTCTAAGCCTGGTTTCAGGGTCCGACTAGAACTTTGTAAACGAGATGTTCGAGTGTTATAAGGTAAAATTTTGAATTTCAAAAACTTGAACACATAGACAATATAAACGTTATTTCTGGTATGTATAAAAAATAAATTATCTTATTTTATCCATATTTACTTCAAGAGGCAAGAAAATAATAAAGACACCAAAACACTAAATTCAAGGCACGACAAGTGGACCCCAATTGTAATACTTGCAGAGAACGGAATTGTAGAGTGACTGGTTCCGTCTGAGCCCGCTCTTATCGAAGGAACAGTCGAACTACTTGACAAGGCATTGGAAAGAAATGCTCGCTCTTGGCGAAAACTACGTGACTGTTCGTAGAAGAACTTTCTGGAGTCGTGAAACGAGGCACGTGCTTTATGCAACTATCGAAGGCAGTATGATTTTATTTGTATTGTACCTTCTACAGCTATACAGAGAGATGGGTAGATGACATTGCTACCATCGAGGTTAATACCTGGATAAGGCCAGCAGGCACTGCAACGTGGTGTTTTGCACAAGTATAGAGCTTGGATAAAGTCGGGCTGATGATAGCTATATTCGTGAATTCGCCTGTTTGTGCTAAGTCAGATTAAATAATTTTCTGGAATTAAAACTACCATTATTTATTCTTCTGAGTCACCTCTTTAATAATAAGAATATTCAGCAAAAAGTAGAGATGTTCTTTTTCTTTACAACATTAATGTGTTTTCACCACGAGTGTCTACTATCAGCTACGTCCCGATACCCCTCTAGACAAGGTTATCGCTCACTGTTGACAAAAGAAACGCCCGCACTTATCCGCCGGTCTCGGTCCAATCAGAGTCCGGTACTTAGCAGCCGTGGAGATAAAATACTGCCACAATAATGTTTCGGCATTTTTTTGGCTTTCAATAATATTTTCTCTCTATTGACAGCTGGATAAAATGTACGTGGAATTCAAAATGCGAACGAACTAAGAATAAGATGGTTGCTGAACTTTGACGACCCGAATGGCGCAGCGGTAGTAAGGTTGCCTTACGTTCTTAGGGTCCCGTGTTCGAATCCCGGTAGGAGCAAATGTTTGTGTGATGAGCATGGACATTTGTTTCCGAGTCATGGATGTTTATGTGTATAATAAGTATGTATTTACAAACAAAAAGTATCTGTGTAATACACTTGCGTGCAAAAAAATCGGCCCACCCCTTTATTTTCTGTTGAGAGACGATGTTTGAAATTTTTTAATTAATAATTTATTTTTTTATACTATGTGAGTGTTCAGAATGTGTCCCGTAGAGAGGGAGAATGATTTGCGTAAGCTTGCATTGAGGAAAGAGTAGCATTTTGAGGAGATTCAAGGACTGTTTGGGGCGGTATCTCTTTGGATGGAAAAACCAAACTTGAGTTCGTAACCTGGCCTCGTTTTGGCACTTTGACTGCCCACCGCTACATTCAGGGGGTGCTGGAACAATATGTTATGCCATATGCTGGTTTAACAGGCGAAGAATTCATGCTCATGCAGGATAATGCCCGACCACATGTTGCCGCATCAGGTTGCCAGTATCTACACCAAGTCGAAATTCCTGTTATGGAGTGGCCAGCTAGGAGCCCTGACCTTAATCCCATTGAACACTTATGAGATGAGCTTAAAAGAAGGGTTATGGCTAGGTTCATACTGCAGGAACTCAAAGAGGCTATCCAAGAGGTGTGGGACGGTATCCCTCAGGAATTCGTCGTAAAATTGAAAAGGACGATTAAAAACCGTATTGAAGCTACAATTACGGCAAGGAGTGGCAATACGAGCTATTGAAACAAGTTTACTTGTTTTTTTTTCTGCATGTAATCCTTTCATTCTTGTTTTAATCGGCGATTAAAAATTTGTGCTATTGAAACCGTTTTTTGTTTTAGGCCTGTTTAGTTAGAAAACAATTTTAAGTTACAATTTCCAGTAAGGTTATTGATATCGTACCTTTTCGTCTACCACACGGTGTTAAAAGTTAGTTTTTAATATCTTATTTTTTTGAATTAGCGTGTTTCAAATGGAAGCGCACGGTGTGGGTCGATTTTTTGGCACGCAAGTGTATATCAACTATCTGGTGTCTACGACACAAGCCTCGTTGTTTAGTGTGGCACTAGATGGCGCTGTGTATAAAGTCCAGCTATATTTATTTATTTATTTAATGACCTAGAGAAAGCATACACTACAGACATGAGTGGTACAGTCATGGATTACTGACATACGTCATCCCAGTGCTGGGCAAAAGCGCCACTTGTTTCTATCCAGGGCTAATATGGACCGCTAGTCTTTAGTTTGGTCCGGGCTCGTCCCGCCATCTTCTACAAGGTCTGCTGCGACGCCAGTCATAGGTTAGTAAAGGGAAAATAGACTGCTACTATGCACTACTGCTTCTGCTGCTGCTACATTTAGTTGGAGTGGAATGGGTTCCTTCCAATTTTGTTTTGCTGCAGGACAAGTCAACAAAGCATGTGGAGGTAAATATGTGCCAAAACATTATTTATTGTACTTTTGAGAACCTACTCTTGCATACTTTTGCTAGCCTATGTAAATACTATTCCTGGCCACGTTTGAGATGCAAACACGTCTACATCATCATCATTCTCTTGCCCTTATCCCAATCCATTTGTGGTCGGCGCAGCATGTCTTCTTCTTCCATACTTCTCTATTTTTCGTCATCTCATCAGACACTTCCCTTCTTGCCATATCATCCTTCACACAGTCCATCCATCGTTTCTTTGGTCTTCCTCTACTCATATACCCATCCACATTCATACTCAAAACTTTCCTCACGACATTTTCCTCATCCCTCCGCATCACATGCCCATACCACGACAACCGATTACCACACAACTTTTCAGTCACCGGCGCCACTTTCAGACTTCCTCTTATGTACTTATTTCTAACTTTATCCATTCGCGTAACACCACACATCCCCCTTAGCATCCTCATCTCCGCGACATGCAAATGCCTTTCATTCATCCCTTTTGTGGCCCAACATTCTGATCCATACAAGACAGCAGGTCTAACCATTGTTTTATAAATCTTCCCCTTGAGTTTAAGGGGAATGCGGGAGTCGCAGATTGTTCCCGTGACCTGCCGCCATTTCATCCATCCCGTGTTAATTCTGTGCTTTACACTACGATCTATTTCATGTTATTTTTTTTTTTTATGCAAACACGTCTACATTGTAGTAAACAACGCCTATAAAAAAGGTAGTTGTGACAGGAGTATTATTGGTGCTAGTTGAAATAAATAACCGAACTTACCTCCGGAGCCGTGCCGCTCTTGCCTTCATCCCGTAAAATATGACAAGCTGGGAACTGTGCCGGAAGTACCCACCGTAAGTACTTCGACGTGAAAGCTTTTTGAAGGCGGCTAATTAGGCCAATCATTTTTATATTGGTTTTCAGATTATTAATAGATTTTGGTGAGTGAATGAGGACTCTTCTTTAAATAGAATTAAAATGTCTTTTGTAACTACCCATGGCAACGACGGAGACATAATAGCTTTGTAGGTACAGCTATGGTTATGGAATGACGAAATAAATAGGAAAGGTCAATCTACACTAATATTCTAAAGAGGAAAGATTTGCATTTTTGTATGTTTGTAATGAATAAACTCAAAAACTACTGCGCTGATTTCAAAAATTCTTTCTCCATTAGAAAGCTACATTCACTTGGAGTAACATAGGCTATATTTATCCCCGTACCCGTACTCCCACGGGAACGGGAACTACGCGGGTGAAAACGCGTGACGTCCGCTTGTAATTAATATTTTAAATACAAGCATAACAGCATTCCAGTTTCTTTCAAGTGTAAGGCAGGGATCTACCTACACCCAAAATTTTGCCATTTATGTTTAAGTCCTATATAATACTTAGAGAGAGAGAGTGCCTATTGCCGTCAATCGGATACATATTCAGACTCCGTGGCTGCTACTGAGGAATTCCACAAGGAAAAGCCCAATAACACTTTGTCCGATTTGGGATTCGAACCTAAGATGATGTAATGCTCAGCAGTAACTAGCCACTTAGAAAAAAAATCAAGATTTATTTAATAAAAAAATAAAAATAAAAATTGTTTATTTTCAGACAAATAAGTCCATAGAGAGGTTAATATTGGAAATCTTATAAACTATGTTAGTAGGTACCAAAAAATAAAATAACAAATGTGAATGGTTAGTATAACAGACATCTTACACACTATGTTAGTACAATAAAAATAACAATCACAATGGGAATCAATTATATAATTCTTCACTTAACCTGCACCTGTCACATGCAGGTTAGTGAAGCGACGCATGACCGCCGAGTCCAATCTATCAGCTATCATTCTCAGGATACCGTTACGGCTCCCCCTCATACTGTGCACCACAGACATGGTTTTCCTACGCATAATTGCATAGAAATCATCTATGTGCGCATCTGCAAACATGCCTGAAGCACTACAGTACCGCGGAAGCCGCACCAGAGTCCTGAAAATGTTATTACATATATTGCACTCTGAGTGCATTATAGGTCCGCTGTTTGAAACTGGCCCATAGACCACCTGTGTAGAAACTTTGACTTTGACTTTTTTTTAATAGATGCAAGATAGATAGATAAAATCTCTAAAATAAAGAAGAATATTAACGTGGTCACATAGACACAAACATCGACTTAATGTTATTATTATATGTTTACATGTTGAAATATTTAATAGTTTATCATATATTGTATCAACCAGAACAGACAACCTTCTTTAAATACCTAAGAAAAGTAGTTTCTATAAATCGTTTTCCGGTTTCTGGGCTAGATACTTTCATATTTATAATAATAACACCAGCCTGTTACTGTCCCACTGTTGGGCAAAGGCTTCTTCTCATACAGAGAGGGTGTAGGGTGTATCCCTAACATAAGTAATGACAATGCAAATGTAAAGTGTCAAATTTAAACTTAAATGCAGAAAATGTCAGTGAATGCTCAACGGGATGAATCTAAATGAAAATGCAAGTTGTCCGACTCAAACCACGTCTAATTGAACACTAAAAATGTAATATACATAAAATGCATAGAACAATGCAATATGTCAGTGTCAATGCACTGCCAAATGTAGGTCGCGTCCAAAGTGCAAATACGCGAGCCTACTGGCTAACTTATTGTAATAAATATATTTTAAAACCCATGTACGTGCACCGTACAGAGGGGTTGGCGATTTAAGACTTCCATTCACTTCAATTCCATGTTTCCTCACGACGCGACGTGTACCTTCACCAATGTTAGTGACTTTCATATGCTACTTCAATATATGCTACGTAATTCGGCCCATCTTCGTAATTTAAGAATCGGAAAGGTTCGGTCCCTTATTCGTTTTTATCGCGAGTGCCCCAACCCCGGCCGCAACAGAATCTCGGGCATATGTAAATACGCTAACATCTGCCCCTTCGTATTGTTTCTCTATAAAATATGTGGACATAAGTAAAGGATTTTGTCTTCAAATGGGATTTGCTGATTGGGGATTCGTTATGTTTGGATTTCGATTTTTTTGATGTTTATAAGTTATGTAAAAGGTCTAATGCGGTTCAGTATTTCGATTATAAGGGCCTGATACTCAGAACTGAACGAGGGTTTCTGCAAAAGGAGTATGTATGGGGGTATCGTAGCTGGTTACGTTCTGTGGTTTCGGTTTCACCCCATGGAAAAAAAGGCGTGAGTGCAAGCATTCCGTAAAAAGCTGTTATTTTGAAATTAGAAAGAGACACTTGTTTATTTGTATAGATGTGGAGCGGGAGCTTTAAGTACCTAGGTACGGTCGAACAAGTTATTTGGTTACATTTTACAATGTATAATTTGTTAAACTCAAACTCAAACTCAAAGCATTTATTTCAATTAGACCATTACGGCACTTTTGAAAGTCAAAAATACAAAAAAGAAAATCAAAGCTACAGTCCCAGTCACAAGGCATAATAACTTGAGAAAGTACTGTAGTTGCCCATTCCCTAGCGTAGATCTCTATGGAGAAGAATGGGCAAGAAACTCCATGGACACTCTTTTAAAATCAAAATATTGTTACAAAATCTTGGTTACATCATTAATTTTGAGATTATACATATATGTGAGAACGATGTAGAAAGACGTGCACACTAAGAGCATCCAGAGTGAAAGATTAAATTAAAAATGTATGAATAAAGTAATTAAAATGAACCTTGGCAGCTAAGAGATGACCAGTCCCAACTGACAGCGCCCGTTCACAGACATGACGCATGTACCGGCGCCATTCAACTCAACCATATTGAAGGGAACTAAATGACTGTTCGAAAGAGATACCGTGGCCCCGGAACACAAAGGGCGATGAAGGAACATGGATGGGTTTTAGTCAGTAAAAGTCTGACACTCCCTCCTGCTCCGCCCAGAGCGGGAGGAGTTATTTGATGATTTCCCATCCGAAAAAAAAAAAAAAAAAGGGAACGAAATGACCCGACACACCCGCCACCATCAGCGAGACATTTAAGTGAGCATGACATTCTCTCAGTCACCAAGGCATATTCAAGTCAATGAAAGATAAATAAATGTAAATGGTGGCTGAACAGTACAAAGTACTCACACATGTGCTATGCAATTATATAATACTAAGAACTGGAATCTACACAATGCAAGTATATTTTTACAATCTTCTGCAGCTTCCACAATACATTAACATGGGAATCAATTCTTCATCTTCTTCTTTGCGTGTCGATGGACTCAAATAATGCCCGACCAGTACAAACAATTGGTTTGCCCCCCCCCCCCCCCCCCCCCCCGCCTATGGTTGTGGAGCAGGACCAGCATTTAGCCAAGCATTTTTATCATCAATGTAATCCCCCAACTTATAATAATGCTTGCCTACATAGTGTGCGTTTTATACAAGATTTAAATTTCGTCTCATTCAGTTGAAGAATTATTCTTGATTGAAGACTTATGAGTTATTCTTGATTGTATCCCGAACTTTACAGTCTTTTTGACATTCAATTCGGTTGTTAGTATTGTATGTACTTACGAACTGTCCTTTGTAAGTCTCCAAGTTTGATGTATGTGCATCTCAATCCTATGATGTGTCACTGCTGCATACGTTATTTACTCGTTGCTGAAATGTTCTTCATAAATGACAGTCGATGCCCAATCAATGTTGGACACAATGTATGCTGAGCTAAAGTTTATGATTAACTCGCTTTTCCTTTATCAACCAGTACTACCAGGTACCAACTGGTTAAACTCCCAAAGGAAGAAGATACGGATGGGTTCAACTCTTGTAGCAACTTGTATGAGGAGGCTTTATGTAAAATTAGGGACTTAGAGGATGAATTAGTCCATGCAAATGTCAAACTTTTAAATTTGAAAAAGGAAAAGGATCATGCTCAGGCTATGGAAACTGAACATTTGTATAATGAATTAAAATATGCACGATTAAATAGAATAATTAAAAAATGTAATAAATACAAGAAACAACAAAAACACCTTTCCAAAAATATTCAATTAAGGAAAGAACGTGTTTCTCTAGTTAATAAATTAAATAACTATCAGATTAAATTGGAAGATAGTATAAATATTTATGAAATTGACACTCAGCGCTTACAATCAGAAATACAGGCTCTTAATAAGTCACTAAAATCTTTATGTAATAAATATGAATGCTCGGAAAATCAAATTAAAGAGCATATTCTTGCTACAAATGCATTGGTAGACAAAGTGGACTCGCTGACTCTCAGCAACACTCAGTGTACTTGTCAGAGGGAATCCAGCAATGATGCCCTCCAGCTTGAGGCAACGGAGGACCCGTCCCTAGCTGTGAGTACTCAGGACTGTATTTCCACCCAAGATACAATACCTGACTTAGGTAATTTGGTCTCACCTAATAGTCTTGGTTCTAATCTTTCAGTTATGTTCTCTGATAGTATAGGTAGAGGGTTAGGGAAATTGATCAGTAATAACCTGAGTTATTGTACCCAAAATTATTGCATGCCAGGATCAACCTACAAACAGATTATGGCATCAGTAACAAAGACCGTTTGTGATCCTAGTACCACCATTACTATAGGTGTTGGTAATAGTTCTAAGATTAAAAAGGAAGACATCACTGATTGTGTTTCAGAGTTGTTAAAGTTAAATTGTAACAAAATAATATTGTGTGGTTTTCCATTTTTTGAAAATTTGGGTAATAGAAAAAATAATTATATACATATGTTAAATAACCATGTACATTTTTTAGTAGGTCACTATAGTGACAGACTTACATATCTGGATATCAACACTATTGTTGGTAAACTGAAGTCGACACGGGGTAAGGTGTATCTACCTATTAGATGTAGACACAAAATAGCTCGGCTATTAGCTTATAATATTCACACAGACATAAATAGTATGTCTAAGTTTAGTTCTATTATTAACACTGCGACTATTAGTAGTAATACTACTATACAGGTGACTTTCAATGAATATAGCACTAGTGCTATAAATGTTTACAAACATTGTACTGAGGAGGATCCATGTGTCACCGTGGAGAATTCTCAATTAGGGTATATTAGTATTAGTGATAGGGTCTTGTTGTCTGAGGATGGTACGGGTGTCTCCAGCCTCACTCCAAAAATTAATTTAAACTAGGAAATGAGACAACAGGAGGTACGATTAACAATATTGTTAATCCTACCAACGTATCTTCTTGCACTCAATTAGTTAGTAAAAAAGGGCCTCAGCAGAACACTTTGAAATTATTCCACCAAAATATCCAAGGCATTTCTTCCAAATTATTAGAAATTGAATTTTTTTTAGAAAATAGTAAGTTTGACATTATATGTTTTACTGAACATTGGCTTAGGGATTACCAAATGCTTATCAATTATGAGAACTATATGGTGGGTAGCTGCTTTAACCGTAAAACTATGCTTCGTGGAGGTTCCCTAATATTAATAAGAAATTGTTTTAAATATAAGCAACGTAATGACATAGTAGGTCTCTCGGTTGAACATTGCGTTGAACTGTCCTGTGTTGAGCTAGATAAGCATGTAATTGTGTGTGTGTACAGACCCCCAAACTATCAAAACTTTTCTTTGTTTGAATCAATAATGGAAGATGTGATGGCAAAACTTGCAGTCAGTAATAAATCTACAATTATCTGTGGTGATTTTAATATCAATATTTTAGAAGAATGTGCAAATAGCAGTCGCTTATTAAATCTTTTTAAGTCATTTGACTTGACCAACACTTTTACAGAACCTACTAGAGTCACTCCATCTTCTGCTACTTGTATAGATAATATTTTCTGCGATTGTGATTACTTAGATAAAGCAATAGTAAATTGTCTACCCTCTGACCATAGTGGACAAACTGTAACCTTCAGGTGTAATACACCCCCATCGCAAAAAGTTCAAATTAAATTTAGACCTATAACTTCTAGCAGATTAAATAGGTATAATATTTTGCTACAGAACAAGTTAAGCGTTATGGGCCTTGATGATATTAATATAGATCAATTGTATGATCGTTTCTTTTCAATAGTTCACACGGAATTCAATAAAACTTTTGAAAAGAAGACAAAAAGTATTTGCCCTAAATTCATATTTAGTGATTGGGCAACTAGAGGTATCAGAAAAAGTAGGGAAAGACTATTTGAGCTTTATGGCCTTAAGCCTTTTATAAACACTGAAACTTTTAACAAGTATGTTGCTAAGTATTCAAACATTTTTAGAAATACATGCAAGGTTGCTAAAGCACTGCACATTAGCAACAAGATCAAAACAGCAGAAAATAAAATAAAGACAGTTTGGAAAGTTATAAATAATGAGACTAACAGGAAGAAAATACGTAACACTAGCTACACATTAGATACAGCATGTGGTCCTTAAAGCTCTAATCAGGAAGTAGCTCAAGAATTTGTAAAATTCTTTACCGATATACCACAAAAAACAACGGAGGCTCTTATTTCCTCACCTGAACTCTCAATTGGTTTATTAAAGGCGAATGTGTCTGGCTGCCTGGTTGAATTTAAATTTAAACACATTAACCCTATGATTGTTATTAAAACTTTCCGGCAAATAAAGATCAAACTAACCGAAGATCTATGGGGAATGTCTGTCAAAGTTTGTACATCCATACTTGAGACTATAGCCCCTTACTTAGCTTTAATTTTTAATTTATGTGTAGACCAAGGAGTTTTCCCTGATTTAATGAAATACAGTAAAGTCATACCTCTTTTCAAATCCGGGGACAGTAAAGATACTAATAATTATAGACCTGTATCCGTGTTACCAGTTTTTAGCAAGGTTTTTGAAAAAGTAATGCTTAATCAAATGCTCTATCATTTTAACACCAACAGAATCTTACATGATCAACAGTATGGCTTCACCAAGGGACGTTGTACAACTGACGCCGGTGTAACCTTATTAAAGCACATATTTACTGCGTGGGAAGAGTCACAAGACGCCATAGGAATTTTTTGTGACCTCTCCAAAGCGTTTGATTGCGTAAATCACGACACATTACTTTTGAAACTTGAGCATTACGGACTGGGTAAACTTGCACTTAGTTTCGTAAAATCTTATTTGAATGATAGACAACAACATGTTCAAATAAATAGTGTTAATTCACAGGGGTTAAAAGTAAAAATGGGGGTTCCACAAGGCTCAATATTGGGTCCTTTCCTCTTTCTAGTATATATAAATGATCTACCCTATTTACTGAAAAACCAACCTCAAAATTTGGTGTTATTTGCTGATGACACTTCCCTAATTTTTAAGATAAATAGGCGGGCCCAAAATCTAGATGACGTGAATAATGCCCTACTTTAGGTCCAAAATTGGTTCACAGCAAACAATTTGGTATTAAATGAAAAAAAAAAACCAAATGCATAAGATTTGCTTTACCGAATGTTAAAAGTAGTGATTGTGATATAATATTGAATAAAGAGAAACTTGAATTCGTAGATAAAACGGTTTTCCTGGGGATTACGCTTGATTCAAGGCTACAATGGGGTTCTCATTTGACATCTCTTGCGGGGCGGCTAAGTTCAGCAGCCTTTGCCATTAGAAAAATCCGTCAGTATACTGATGTAGATACCGCTAGACTGGTTTATTTTAGTTACTTTCATAGTATAATGTCTTATGGCATTTTGCTGTGGGGACGGGCTGCTGATATTGAGTCTATATTTATTCTGCAGAAAAGAGCCATCAGAGCCGTATATAATCTTCGTAGGCGCGATTCTCTAAGGGAACTGTTTAAGGATATTGGCATCATGACGGTACATTGTCAATACATCTACGAAAACATAATGTACGTCAGAAAAAATCTGCACCTTTTTGGTAAAAGGGGTGACAGACATAATTACAGTACTAGAAATAGGGACCAACTAGTTCAGCCAGGTTTCAGACTCGCTAAAGTAGACTCATCTTTCATGGGGTACTGTTTGAGATGCTATAATAAAATTCCACAAAGTATTCTTGAACTGAATGAGACGAAATTTAAAACATGTATTAAACGCACACTATGTAAGCAAGCATATTACAAGTTGTGCGATTATATCGATGATAAAAATGCTTGGCTCAATGCTGGTCCTGCTCCACATGGACAGGGGCGCATAAATTGATAGCATTAAATTGTATTGTTGGAGCTGCTGAAGATTGTACAACTATCTTTGCATTGTATAGAATCAATCTCTTTAGTATTATATAAATGCATAGCCCATATTGTGTGAGTACTATGTACTAGAAAGCTATCATTCACTGGAAACCTACGTCTTTTTTTGACTTGAATGTGCCCTGACGGTTTGGAGTATGTCATGCTCACTCTATTGTCTCGCTGATGGTGGCGCATGTGTCGGATCATTTAGTTCCCTTCAAAATGGTTGAGTTGAATGGTGCTGATCCATGCGTCATGTCCGTGAACGGGCGCTGTCAGTTGTGACTGGTCATCTCTTGGTTGCCATGGCTTATTTGAATGAATTATTTTGAATTGTATTTTTTTTTTGTTTGTGTTTTTTTGCTGTGGACACTTTTACCGTGCACATCTTGCTACATTGTTCTCACATAATATACCATCTCAACGTGAATGATGTAACCAAGATTTTGTAACAATATTCTGATTTAAAAGAGTGTCCATGGAGTTTCTTGCCCATTCTTCTCCATAGAGATCTACGCTAGGGAATGGGCAACTACAGTACTTTCACAGTTTTTATGTCTTGTGACTGGGACTGTAGCTACATTTAATTTTCATCTTTGTTTCGACAATTCAAAAGTGCCTGTAACTGGCTTACTTGAAATAAATGCTTTGATTTTGATTTTGATTTTGATAAAAAGGACAAATACAATCATTGTTGTTTTGTGGCGTGCATAATAGTACATTTTGATACAAGTGGAGAAAGTTTGTCATTGCATTCGAGGCGGAATTATAACACACGAGCCGTAGGCGAGGGTGTTTTTGAGCCGAGAACTGCAATAACAAATGTCCACGTGTATCAAACGACGTTTTTCAATACACTTTTGAAAAAATAAAATAAAATATAACGAAAAAAATTGTGTCACGAACTAAGAAACTATGATATTAATTTTATTTTCTTTTCGCGTTCTGCTTTCGCCAGGTTGAAGAAGAGGCAAAGGTATAAAACCGTTAGACAGCCTAAAATAAAAAATAGATTTATTTTATATTTTTTAATTCAGAACACAAATAAATGTTAATTTGTGTATAAAAATAACTATTAGTTTTTAATAATCATGTTTAACTATGTTATTCTATTTATAAACACAATTTTAATATTCAAAAAATATTTATGACGTAAAGACGCGTAGTGCTTTGAAATTAAAAAAAAACATTCACCTCAAACTATAGGCATTGAACCAATTTGGACAAAGTATAGGTATAGTTATCTGTGGCAATTTTCATTCCCGCACATGTGCGGGAAAGTGGAAAAAAACGCACGCGTGTGAAATAAGTACATTGCATGTTGTATCTAATCATAGTGCGTTATGGAGCAGTTTTCGAGGAAGTGTATTGAAAAGTTATTTGTTGTTTTCTATATTGTATACCATAATTACAGACTCGTCCAATACGATGCTATAATTGGTGGTAAATAAATAAATTTATCACCCCACGCGATACGTCAAACACGAATGAAGAGCAAATGGGTTTTTATACAATTTGAATAAGACTGTTTCGAAAATAACATTGGAATATTTTACTAGGAAAACGTTCTGATAAACAACTCGTTAGTAAAAAAATTCTCGGAAACTTTTACACGTGCCCAGAATATTATCAAACAGATTATTTTTTAGCTGCTTTTGATGAAAAAACTCTTATTTGAAGGTTTATGCTTATCAACCAAAAAGGCAGAGGCTTTACTAAACGGCACTGGCCACGGGTCTCAAAACAGTGAAAGAACACATCGTGAGGAAGCTGGTGTGAAACCTAGAACTAAAAGTTAGGCCCAAGTGCCCACTCCCTCTCACAGTGTGGACGGCTGTTTTGCCCAGCAGTGGGGTCGTTTATTGGCCAATTAACAGATTGCAATGAAGAGCATTATCGCCTTAATAACAAGTACATTTTATAAATGTCAGAATGATCAGCGATAAACTGAATTAATAAAAATGCAGTATCTGTAGCTGCAATAATTATATTATCTTTTCTCTAAAATTTATTTCTAAGGCAGTGCTGTTGTTTATTTAGCAACTCAATTAAGAAAATCTCTATCGCCTTATCACGTAATATATCTGTCCTCCCTGCGAAGGTTTTATTTAGAAGGCAACGTTGAGTTATTGCAATTGTTTTTAAAACTTTTCTCTCGAGTGTAATCTTTTGTTCACAAATAGGTAGAGTTGGTTGTGGTAATTGAAGAAACAATATCACAAGATAGACTTTGCGTTCGAAAAAAAAAATCAAAAGGTGATCGTTTGTCTCGTCGATCTTGTGGTCGCAAGCGCGACTGCTGAGCATGAGGTACTGGGTTCGATCCCCGGTTTGGGCAAAGTGTTATTGAGTTTTTCCATCAATATCTCAATAGCAGCCACGGACTCTGAATTTGTGCGTGGTTGATGAATATTGCTCCTATTACATGGGATTTAAACATAATCGGTGAAATGTTGGTGTTCTAAGGCAAACCTCTGCATAGCCTTTCGGGAATTACAGGCGTGATGTTATGAAAAAACGTATCTACAATGAACTACGCATCCACATAACTATAACCTAACGTCACACAAATCCTAAACGGCGTGAGTTAACTACGACATTGGGAAATACGTTACAACTCGGCAACAATCCTCGCTCACTAGGCACATCACCCATCCTAACTCCATACATTTAAAAACACAAAACATTTAACGCCGTTTACTCTGCGTCAGAAGTATCTTTATAAAATTGAATTCATGTTAGTAATATGTATGGTATTTGTGTTTCTATGTCAAACAATAACCTTCTACGACTTCGGGCGGGTAACTTGCTGAGATCTTTTCATATGTTAACAGAACAAAAATAATACTGTTTTTTCCCCTTATTTCTATTTTTGTATCACACAGAGAGTAAATGTAGAGCTAGTACAATAACCGAAGAAGTGAACCTACTTTATCTTTTAATTGTAAACGGAAACTCAAAGCGACTGAAATAATTTACGTTAAAAAAATGCAAGAAAAAGCTGCCTATGTATTTTCTAATTTCCAATATTTGTTTTTCTTGAATGTAGAAGTTGGTCCAGTACAATTTATATACTTTTCTGATCACGCACAAACACAATTTAAAGTTTATTCCGAATCAGTTTGTGTAGGCCTCTCGTCCGCGTAATAAAGGGCTTCTTTGGAAAAGTCGCTTTGTGTAATTTTGTGTACCTACGCTACGTTGTACTCATAGGAACCTTTCACAAATTGCCTCTATTCAGCCACCAGCTCTTTGGGGATTTTGATTGTAAAAGAATTTAGGCATTACTTTACAATTTAGTTTTTAATTAATGAACCTTTAAATCAAATCCCAAAGGTTCAGGACGATCTCCAACTTCAGAACATTCTTCGTCATCGCTTTCTGTTTCAGTTGTTTCCACAATGTCAATGCTGGGACCTCTCTGTTGCACGTATTCACTCGCAGCAATATTTCATTTTGTAAAACTCGAAAACCGGAATTCAGGACTGATTTTTCGCAGACAATCCACCACCGTGTTCATAATGAAATAATCTTTATTTTAACTTAACTTGAATTCAATAACCAGACCGGTGCAAATTACTAGTATCAATTTACCTGTTACCTGCCTACCCAAGAGTTGTGACGGGAAAAAAATCGTTTAACCAAACCAGAGATATGAAAAAAAAAATGTTATTTAACCATTTTCTGGACTGAAGTTTTTTAGTCAATTTATTTATTGTCGGTGAAGGTCGTTTTATATAGAAGTTTTAGACTATTATGTCAATCTTGTTGGAGGTCGAGGTCGTTGATGAAATTCAAAATGTTTTTACAGTGGTTGTCAGTTGTTTGTATTTCGAGCTATGGTTAAATATTTTTCAATTTTACATCCACGTATTGTCAAGACTTGTATATTCTAATCATTTACTGAAACTAAAACTATAGTAATAGTAAGGTGGACTCAGGTCTTAAAAAACAGTCAAGGTCAAAGAGATTTTCAGGATGCTTTCACATTGTAAGTCATGAATGATAGCGATAATTCTTTGCTATTTATAATAATAATAAATAATAATAAAGTTTATTTCGTAATCAACAGGTTTTAACAGATACATTGTAGAGGCCTTCTTTTAAGTATGGAAATACCTGTAGCAGAAGACCTCCCTCTTCCATGTTTATGTGCAAACATTATACAAAGCCTGTTAATAATTAAAAACATAGTTGGTAAAAAAAAATTATTCAAAATACACTACAGAATTTAGAATAAAAAATATGTGTGTGTGTCTGTGTTCTGTATGGGTGTGTGTGTGTGTGTGTGTGTGTGTGTGTGTGTGTGTGTGTGTAGGTGTATGCACGTGTGTGTATGTATGTGTGTGTGTGAGAGAGCAAATAGGACTAGTGTGGGTGTAACAAAGAGGAAACCAAAAGCATATTATTATCAGTGTGAAGTAGTGCATACAGTAGACATTCGTTTATTAATAAAATAATAATAAAATTTATGACAGGTGTTTTATTATATATCCGGATGAAGAAGAGCCTCAGTTTCTTCATATGTAAGGGTCTTTAGCCATGCAGTCAGGGTTTTCTTACAGTCGTGATGTGATTTTTGGTAGATAGCCAGTTTTTTGTTTATGGCATTGTATTTCTATAAATAATAATTATATTTTACATGAAGAGTGGTGAAATCGATGGCGCAAAACTTTTGATAAATAATAACTGCAGGTTAGCAAAAAAGGCGTTTTGTCTGTACTGCTCACTTTTTTCCTTTTATTGCGCTAACATGGTCCCATCTCGCCTACAGGCGTCAAGCCAAAGTAGCTTCTTTGTGTTCCTATATTCAATTGAATGTTAAACAAAAAACACATATCACTGCTCAATTCAATACCTGCCTGGTTATTCACAGTTGTCCGCTTCCGCTCATGAGTCGCGCGGATGGTAAGTCAACCAATTTGTAAAGGCTTCCTGTTACCGCCCTTGAGGATGGCATTGAGAAGTGTGCTCTGTATCTTGAATTTAAATTGACCGACTACTTTTGTTTTGTTTATTTTACTTTAAATCTTGGTTCTTAAAAGACCGCTCTAGTAGTTTTTACTGTACAGAAAGAAAAAAATTGTCAATGAAGAAAATCTGCGTTCACTATTTAATCTTACATTATTTACGAGCAATAATATCAGCAAACACTTAATTTCTATAAGCTTATCAAACTATTACTTGTTTGGAATCTTCTTAAAAACCTAAGAAGAACCAGGCAAAACAATAGACTGCTCTCCCTAAAAATGTTCAATACTAACTTTACATTTCTAAAAACCGACTTAACCTTACCCAACATGTTATTTTGAATTTACATTCCATACAGTCCACGCATTAGCCGGCGCGGGCCGTTGCGTACCGTTGCCCATTTATTTTACATGTGATGGAAAATTCCCTGAACGTGGAAAGGGTTTTAACGCGGCACGATGCGATGGTCAGGAAATACTCCACTAACACAAGCCTAAGTCCGTCCCTGCTCATACACACGGTGAGAACTTATCCGTGATTGGTGGAATTGAGCCGTGTTTGCGAATGTTTGCGTACGGTGTATCTATTCGTACAGGGCCGGTGTAAATGTGTTCGTATTTTACTTTCGTGTGTGTATTTGATGGCAGACAGCGTTTTGCGTCGTCATCACGACTGATTGGGACCATCTGTTGCCCGTACGATGGGAACTGTGACGACTATGTTCTCGATGGGGATTCTTTGTTCGTAGTTAGTGCGGTTTATCGGTTTGGAAGTTTGTTGTGATCTGTGAGTGATATGCGACACACATGCGATATGTAACACCATACGTGAGTAAAACATATACCAACAAGTTCGTTCTTAATTTTTTCTACAATTCTTTATTAGGTACAAATAGCAATCAATTGCTCTTACTATTAGGTATAAATTAGTTTTATACCTGTAGGTCTTGGGGGCCTGGTGACCCGTAACACAGGTATTGTAAGTAGACCTACCTATTTTTCGGGCACCAGTCTCTCATAAATGTTTACCCTGTGTTGTTAGATTAAATAGTTCATGTCCACTGTAACGTTTGTGATGAAAAAAAAAAAACCAGCCAAGTGCGAGTTGGACTCGCGCACGAAGGGTTCCGTACCATTATTTGAAATATTTTTATTCCGTTTTTAGTATTTGTTGTTATAGCGGCAACAGAAATACATCATCTGTGAAAATTTCAACTGTCTAGCTGTCACGGTTCATGAGATACAGCCTGGTGACAGACAGACGGACAGACAGCGAAGTCTTATAGTAATGGGGTTCCGTTTTTACCCTTTGGGTACGGAACCCTAAAAACATGTTATTTATTAATACGAGTCGGAGACGTTCACGGATACAGAATTGCGCTTCGACATCAGACGTATCAGACCTTCGATTTTGATGATGATGATGATTTTGCCGTTGTCGCTGGCATAAGCACCAGGTTCCGCGCACGAAGTCGCGGGCAGAAGCTAGTTTATTAATATTTATATTAACCCTTTTTGAGTGACCATTCTCAACAATTTCACAAGATTGATTTTATTTTCTGCGTTGATTCAGCTAAAACACTGATTTAAAACGACGGGTCAAACTTGTGTATTTGTTTCAGAGAAGAAAAAAGAAGAAAAAGTCTTTATTTGACTAACACAGGACAAAACAAAACAAATTCAAATAAAAATAAAACAACCAAAAAAAAAACATAAAATTATACCAGTGTGCAATAATTATGAAACTATACATTGATCTCTTGGCACTTTGACATCGGTAAGGTTGATGGTTAAATTGTAAAAGGGTTTCATGATTTTTGTTTAGAAAACAAGCTGCCACGCTAAGCTGACGCTGCTAATAACAAAAATTCCGATTTCAGTTTGTGTTGTAATATTTAATGAGTAAAACGGTAGTGTTTTCCTAGAGATGGGTAATTATGACCGTCATGTGTGATCACCGGTGCGCGCACTGTAACATGGGGTTGACAACTGTACCGCAAACCTTTTCCTACTCGTTCATCGCTTAATCGAAAATCCATCCAAATTGTAACGTAGTGTTTGTTGGTCAAAGAAAATGTGTGAATAGCACTGTTGTTTAGGATTTGATGTATTTGTTAAGCAGTTATTTACACTGGTAACACATATTTAATGTTATCATGTTTACGTAATGAATGCATGAATAGCAATGCTGTTCAGATTTAAAAATTACTCTGTTGAATACACTGTACATGTTTTCCAAGTAACAAATGAAGGTGAGTATATAATGCGGCATGTAGGGTTTCTTTTGATGGGTGGCTGTAGCCGGTCAATACAATATCCAAAAAAAAAACCCAAATTATTTCTCCTTCAAATATTTTTTATATTTTGAACAAATGGCCAAGCAAACGCATAGCACGTCTTTTGTTTTCTGCCTATCATGTTCATGTCATATCTCCTTTTAAATACCTACTAGGTTATAGATTAAGTTCTTTTCTAAATCTTACTTTAATTCAAATAAAAACATGGATAATTTCCATTTTCGTTTTGCCCGGATCTTAAAATTAAGAAAGTTTAACCAATAAAGAATATAGTGGACTTGATCGGATGGAGTCTGAATAACTGGCATAATATAAAAAAGAACTGTGAGAGGTTTTAATTAAAGAAACGCTCATAGCGACCACCCTGAAGCCACTGGGATTAGACATATGAAGTACAACCATTCGTGTAGTGGTGTTGGGTTCTGTAGAAATATTGGTTATTGAAATAATCAGTGAGCGAGTCAAAGTATGTTTTGTTCAATCCATGAAGCAATCATTACATGCATTGCAAAATGAGTCAGTATTGCGGCAGTACCTAACCTAAAATGTAATGAGATCATTATGAACCCTGTTGGGCACAGCAAAATAGTAGGAGAGAGGAAGCTTGTTGATCTGTTGCCTTCAACAGAAGGATGAAAAAAGATATAGACAGTTGTTGCTTCTTTTAAGCTGCTTAAAGTTACTATCCTCCTAACTTTTAATGACAATAAACTGCGATTATCATACCACTTAATAAAGAGGTCTATAGTAAGCCATTATTATATACTTACTCCATAATTATGTGCGTTTACATGGGTAGATTGATGTTGTCTCCGATTGATCATATTTCGTACGTATCTTTGAAAATATACCAAATACTTCGAAATACATTCTTTGGGTGAGTTATTGAAAAATACTAAAGGCTAAAGCAGATTTGAATACCATATACATTATAGGTACAGTAGTCTAGTATTGATTTTACACGCGGTACCCTAAAAAGTACGTTTTAATGGCGGTCGAAATAAATTAATGGCATTTTACGGAAGCGCCCGCAAACCACTCGGGGGATGCGCTTAATTGGCTTAATTTGTCTTTATATAAACTGTAGAGAGCTACTGTGTTTGTCCGTTGTAACATTTAACGGTGGTAACACTATGCTGCACCTATACGAAATTTATGAATACTTCAATAAAACTGCGCCGTTGAATTTTTAATACACTGACAGGAGTTGAAGTTTTTACAGGTGCCAAGTTTCCAGCATTTGTAACAACCCTAGAAAAAACAGCTATGGGAATAATAATATAATTATATTTTGTTGGGTCACAAATTAAAACTATTGTTGCTTAGTTATAGTTTTTAATTCAAATGCACCATAATATTGTTTTTTCAACCAATGTATCTCAAGTATCCAGACAATATATTTTCTTAGGTTCTATAATCTCTCAAACAGAGCCGAGACACGGAGTAGGTTCTCAAAAATATATTCATTGGAAAGCACCGCCTTGTCTTAATTTTTCCCTGATATCTTTTTAATGGAGTATTATAAAACATTAGAGCGGCTCCTACTGCCTCCTGGGGATATTATACGAACAGTTCGACTAGTTTACAATTATTTTATGCAAGACGATTAATGTGACTTGATTCATCCTTTACGTTAAAAAGATTTCGATAAGTAATATATTGTTTTTATTTTCCTTATGTTTGTCATAATTATATACCTACACCTTATTATCATAGGCATCTGCTGTGTCAATAATGGTTGTATACTATCTAAAGATCTCTGTTTTAATGTAAAGCAAACTTCGTCAAATGATTTTATAATTTATCTAAAACTGTAAACTAAACCTCAAAACAACATAATTACTTCAGACAGCTCATTAATTGCTCTTCAAATTAACAAGGACAACGAACATAATTACAATTCACCGAATAATTACGAATCAGAGGCCGATGCTCCCATCCCAATCAACCGAGATCAGCTCAAACAGTGATTACAGACTCCGACGATGTTTGCACTCTTAATAGATCTATGACAGGCGAAACTTTTCAGAGTAAACCCCACCGGTAGCTCACAATCCTGCCAAACGAAAATGTACTTTATTAAAAAGGAGTAGAAGTTGTGATGGCGGTATTTGAAGTGATGAATGCAGCACTTATCAGGTTTGTATTTCAGAGCTAGATTGAATTAAAGGAGTCCTCTGATTGAGTTAGTTTAACGTTGTTCTTATGTCGAAGTTTGGTGAAGCTTTTAAAACCGATAGTTATGTTTACATTAATTTTCTCTTTGGACGAAACCTGTAGGTACCTACAGGACAGGGTAAGGACCGAATCCTTTTCAAAACTATAAAGCGTTTTTACACTTATTTATTACCAGTTTTAAAAGGTTTGCGATTCATTGTAAAAATCTAAAAAATCATGTAAAAATCACGGTTTTTGGTAAACCGTAACAAAAGTCGTTTCCCAGCTATAATTTTTCCGAGTGTTTAAGTCTATTCTGGACTATAACTTTCACATAGTAGTGTGCACGCTATAATGTAAATAAAATACCGGTACCAGTTGCCATCGAATATCTGGTGAAATTCTTGTAGTAATTAGAATCCCTAGAATAAGGCAACTAAAATAATATCAGTGTCGCCCAAATGCGCAGTAATTACGATGTAGAGGTCAATGGCAGCCGAACTGGTGTTCAAAATTGATATTCTGCTGTTACTAGATAAAATGGAAGATCTTCACTTGATATATCGTAAGGATACCGGTATGTCCCAGAACCAAAAATTCGAAGATATGTGACTACAACACGTACTGGGCCCGCGTGTCGGATTATGGTACAGTTCATCTTGCAGTCACACTCACTTCAGTGGTAACGGCCCCGACACGGGTTGGAGCTCATAAGTTCGAAAAAAACCGGCCAAGTGCGAGTCGGACTCGCGCACGAAAGGTTCCGTACCAATTATTATAAAAAAAATCACGTTTGTTGTATGGGAGCCCCCCTTAAATATTAATTTTATTCTGTTTTTAGTATTGTTGTTATAGCGGCAACAGAAATACATCATCTGTGAAAATTTCAACTGTCTAGCTGTCACGGTTCATGAGATACAGCCTGGTGACAGACAGACGGACAGACGGACAGACGGACAGACGGACAGACAGCCAAGTCTTAGTAATAGGGTTCCGTTTTTACCCTTTGGGTACGGAACCCTAAAAAGGCAGGTCCATTACTTAGTGTAATTAATTTTATCACCACTGCTTTCAAAACGCTCACCGAAACTATAGTGAGGTAAGCAGTACGTCTTAGAACCCAAAATTCGAAGACATGATTGTGTATGCGGTTCTACAAAAAAGTACTACTGCAACATAGTACAAAAAGTACTACAGCAGCATGTATGACACAAATGAAGAACAAACATCAAAATTCTGAATCACGCTGCAAAGTTATCTGCGACTTAGGACCATGTAGAAAAACCCGCCGAACTGTCGGGCCGTAGCCCACCAGACACAACAGCCGTCTGGTCGGAAGATCCTCCCTTTTATATGTGGGGTGAATAACTCATAGACCGTATTCTTCATACCCCTTTACTATGACCTCTACCAATGTGCGACCTGGAGAGACGAAAATCCACCTCTTTTATGGTCTCTTGAACAGAGAGGCTGCCTGTGTTATAGCAGTTATTCTTGATTAACATTTTCTCATTTTAAAAGTTCTACAATTAACAAAAACGCCGGACATACTTACTAGTTATCATCATGTATGCCTATGTACTACTATGTACGGTATGTAGATCGTATGAGGGTCGTACATACGAGCAATGCTCTCGCATACTAATTAGTTCGTCTGTCTAGTGTGACTTTATTTTCTTTTGATAAACTTTGTCTGTGTGGAAACAAACTGTGTTATGGGGAGCAATTGCAAATTGCTCAGGCTGTCAACAGTTCAGTCTTTTTGGTTGGTGGATGTAGTATCTGGGTACTGGGTGCCCATAGAGAATATAAGCCTCTACACTTTGGGTGTCGTCATAGACATTCTAAAATGTTCCCACTGGTGGGACGCACAAGCCACGTCTCTGTTGGTGTACATCAGAATTCTCGCATTTTCCGTTCTAAGAGACTTCATACATACATAAATTATACGAGTATACCAGAATTTTCTTCCTTTATTGTTTTGAGAGCATTAGTTGAAATAATACTTAGTTCACATAAAATAAAAGTACCAGCATGGATTCTAACCTACGACCCGCAACTGGTAAGTTACTGGGCCACTGTGTCCTAGTGTGTGTTATTGATCGTAGATGACTAAAGGATTATAATATACTAGCTGACGTCCCGCGGTTTCACCCGCGTAGTTCCCGTTCCCGTGGGAGCACGGGAATAATATATATATATATATAGCCTATAGCACTCACGAATAATGCAGCTTTCTACCAGTGAAACAATTTTTAAAATTGGTTTATTACTTCCGGAGATTACCCCCTACATACAAACTTACAAACATACAAACTTACAAACAAATGTTACCTCTTTATAATATTATTATTAATTATTATTAATTATATTAAGTATAGACTAGCCGTTGCCCGCGACTTCGTCCGCGTGGTAGTAAACATCAGTCATCGTAAAGGGTACAAACAATCACTCAAGATCATGGCTGACAGTTTGATTCACTGACTAATCGATCAACGCAAAGCTGAAACTGCTGGGTCTAGAACCATGAAATTTTGCACAAACGTAAAGTGTCTATGACAATATTTCTTCATAAACAACACTCTTAACTCCACTCGACCACAAGTCGATTCTTGCGAATTTAAGAGTTTGGCCTTGTGCCTTTTTTATTGACCTGTCAATGCAAACTTTCAGGGAAAACAAAAGTCGCTTAAATTCAAATGGCAGATCATAGGGAATGCGGAGGCCTGTGGACGGAGAGCTATGGTCTAGCTCGCCATCCGTCCGTCACATGACGACAGGCCGTGTCGACGGCGCGTTCGTGTTCCAAGTGCGCCTCAAAGAGAGTCAGCAAAAGGAAGGGGTCCGCAAGGGCCGACGCCTGCCGGGGCTGCGGGACTGTTCGAAAGAGATACCGTAGCTCAGGAACACAAAGGCCAAGAGGGAACATGGATGGGTTTTAGTCAGTAAAAGTATGACACTCCCTTCCGCTCCACCCAGAGTGGGAGGGGTCATTTGATGACTTACCATCCGAAAAAAAAAATATCATAGGGAGTCAACGGTATATGCGGCACAAACACTGTTTCTCATTACATATGTAGTTTCGGTGGTAGTAAATTACGAAGTAACATGACAGGTGTGCCGACAGGCAGCGAGAGCTTATGATATCGTGAAGGCCTTGTGCTTTCATGGCCTCGGAATGCGGCACCGTCGGGATTCCTACTAACGGTAGGAGGGGTTTCCATCGGCGTCGAGTCGACTATAAAGTACCTAGGACTCGACCTCGACACCCGGTGGAACTTTGTGGAACAGTTCCGACGTTTGGCTCCCAAACTGGAACGGGCCGGGGTTGCCTTCAAGTGGTTCTTGCCCAACCTGGGGGGTCCAAACGCCTCCTACCGGAGGCTCTACGCGGGGATCGTGCGGTCCATGGCTCTTTATGGGGCCCCGGTAGGGAGGTTGCTCCGTTTTGGTGGAGCACCGCCGTGTCCTCGTAGCGGCGATTGGCGGCGGCGAACTCTCGCGTCCAGCTCTGGTTCAATCCATGGTCCGGAGCGAGAGGGAATGGGAAGCCGTCACCGCCTTCTGGGAAGCAGTCATGCTAGCGACGGAATGGCGCGGAACGGTGGCAGAACGTGAGAGGCAGAGAATCTCACGTCCCAGCCAGCGCGGGAGACGCACGCAGCGCGGTTGGCCCTCGGCCGCCTTAGGCGCGCGCCTGTGGACGGTGAGCAATGGGTTAGCTCGCCGTCCATCCGTCTTTTGACGACAGGCCGTGTCGACGCTGCGTTCGTGTTCCACGCACGCCTCAAAACAAAACAGGAAGGTATTCGAAAGGGTCGATGCTTGCCAGGGCTGCGGGACTGTTCGAAAGGGATACCGCGGCCCTGGAACATAAAGGTTTAAGAAGGAACATAGATGGGTTTTAGTCAGTAAAAGTCTTACACTCACACTCACATTTGATGATTTTCCATTCTCCAAAAAGGGGGTAAAACAGGGGATGAAAGTTTGTATGAAACTTCATCATTTTTGAAGTTAGAATTGTAAAAAATGGTTGGGAATAAAAGTAAACTGCATCTCTTTTTTGAAACTTCAAAAATGACGGAGTTTCATATAAACTTTGTTATACAAATTATTTTTTTAACAGTGATACAGTAAAGTTTTCTTTTGAACCATGAGCTCATATATACTATTTTCACATTTCTAACTTCAAAATCGATCAAGTTTCATACAAACCTTCAACCCTCGTTTTAACCCCTCAGGGAAAGAATTTTGAAAAATCCCTTCTTAGTGTACACTTACGTCATTCAAGGCCGTTTCAGCTGTGCGTTGATCGATCAGTCAGCCAGTCAGTTCATAATTTCATCCCCCTTTACACCCCCTTAAAGGTTGAAATTCTAACAACACCGTTGCGTTAGCTTCCAACCATAAGCTTAGATAATAAATTAAGTGATTATTACTTCGAAAATAAAGGACTTTCCATATACAACTTCCTTTTTAACCCTTCGGGGGTGGAATTATCAAAAACGCCGAGACACTTATAAATAATTTTTTAATTGTCAGCCTAAACACAAATTAAAAGATCCTTAGGTACTTCAAAGTTGACGGACTTTCATATAAACTTCCATCCCCTATTTTACCCCTTTAGGGGTGGAATTCCCGAAAACCCTTTCTTAGTGGATACATACTCTTTACAAAGAACACACCCTTCAAGTTTCATGTCTCTAGGACCAGCAGTTTGGGCTGTGCGTTGATATGTCACCCAGTCAGTCAGTCAGTTTACCATTTTATATTAATTATATATAATATAAGAAGAAGATTGTAAGTTGAGAGGATTGCATAATTGGTCCTTAGAGGTGGAGTAACTCAGCAGATTATAATTATCTGGGATTATGATTAATACGGCTTATTGGATTTGCTGCATTAATACCACTCAGGTATCTCAGCAAGTTAGTTAAGTTGGAAAGTATTTATTGGGAAGGCTAGGGAAGTAAACGTTCAAAATGAAAGCTATTCGTTACTTATAAACATAATAGGTTCGATGATAAAAAAAATCTAATTAAGTAGTCCGTCAGTTAAATTTCCAAAAAATATTGGACACATATTTTTTAGGGTTCCGTACCCAAAGGGTAAAAACGGAACCCTATTACTAAGACTTCGCTGTCTGTCCGTCTGTCCGTTTGTCCGTCTGTCCGTCTGTCCGTCTGTCCGTCTGTCCGTCTGTCCGTCTGTCTGTCACCAGGCTGTATCTCATGAACCGTGACAGCTAGACAGTTGAAATTTTCACAGATGATGTATTTCTGTTGCCGCTATAACAACAAATACTAAAAACAGAATAAAATTAATATTTAAGGGGGGCTCCCATACAACAAACGTGATTTTTTTGCCGTTTTGTCTAATGTATAGATAATGGTACGGAACCCTTCGTGCGCGAGTCCGACTCGCACTTGGCCGGTTTTTTTTTATTTCTTCACGTAAACAAAAAATTAAGACGATACAGTGCGTCGAAAAGTACAGTACATTTTTACCGGAAAGCTAAGTGACGTCACAAGCCCCCCATTCATGATCTTTGACGCATTTTATCTTCGTAAATTTTTATTAATTTGATAAAACAAAAACACTTATCCAATAGGTATTTTTCGATAATCTAACTGACGGACTAAACAGAATCATATTTTTTTTAGTCTGGAATCATCCCTGTTATACTGAACCATGCAAATTGTTGTAAATTGGCTAAATTACTTAAAATACATTTTACATGTTAGCAATGTTGAACTATTACCACCAGTACACCGAGCGAAAGGAAGTTTTTACTTAAAAATACCGTTCTGATTTATAATTAGTATACCTTTGATGTCGCACGTAACTTCACGCCCAAAGAATATATTTATCTAGAGGGTTAATAAAGTATCTAAATAAAAAAGCTTAAATTTGCCAAGTTCCTTTACAGGATCATTTAATGATACATCAAAACTTCATCATTAAAAGAAATCGTTAAATATTTAGTACAAGCTTTTGCAACACCAATACTTCAAAGGGCGAAGTTTGCCTTGATTGGCGTAAGCTTCTTTGCAACCACTTCGTTAGTGAGATGCAACCTTGTACCTAACAGCGTAAGGTTTAAATTAAGTCCTCTGAGGCGTAGCGTTTGAACATGCTAAGTGGGTCTTTTTTGGTAAAGGTGCCTTTTTTGGAGGACGTGTATCGTGTCCTTGTGTGTGTCTATCTTCAGAAATCAGTATATTTTTGTGTAATTTATAAGCACCTCACACGAATTCATCCGTGACATAATTTTGTAAAACCCCCACGAGAATACGAGACTACGCACGATTGTTTTTTTTATTTCCGCAATATTTGTATTTATTATTTAAAGGTAGCGCAGTTACTGAGGAAAACTAAAAAAAAATCGACCCATAATTGCGTGTTAGTCAGCTTGTGGGTTTACTAAAACACTGTGATAGATAATACAACATAAAAACTAAATATATAAACACATACAATACATAAACTAAATAATATCTAGTAAACCTTTTATCTGCAATGTACTGAAAAGCACACGTGCATCATAAAAGCAACACAGCACACAGTAATTTGAGCAACCATACTCCTGCAACTCGACAAGCAACTGTGTATCTTAAGCTCAGTTTAACCCGTGCATAGTTCTTGAGATCTCTCTACCTATCATTGTATTGTTTCTGAGAGCCACAGAGCTCAGAATCGCTGTTAATATCTAGAGACGACAGAATGAAAATGGAGTCTTAAACGAACAACTTTTGTCACGGACCGCCTTCCGTTCCAAGCCGACAGTTTCTATACTTCACTTGTATCGAACTGTGTGTAAAGTCACAAGTACATAAAAGAATCTTTCTAGATTATAGAACAGTCTAAGAAGTATATTTTTAATTAAAATAATTATATACCTACCCGTATTGAACAATTATGCTATGGTACCGTACCGGATTGCCGTGTACAACTGTGCGTGCATACCGCTGTTAAACCCGCGATAGTTTGTGTTGGTATGTTTATGTTTTTCTAAATGTTTTGAATACAAAAAAACAGTGACACGTTTAATTCGTAATCAAAATGTTGTCCGCCTCTAGCATCGGCCGTCAAGGCGTGTCTGTGCTCTGTAGTGTGATCTAGCATGAAGGGAGATAAGTATTGTTTTCTTTTTCGATCGCTTGCCATGTAAACAAGGCGCAAGGTCGCATCGAGCGCGACGCCGACATTTGAATAAAATATATTATTCTGCGACATGGAAACTCACTCGGGTTTTTTGAATGAGAACTTGAGGTTGTTTTGTTCCAAGTCTTTTTAGAGAATGTTGTTATCATTATTTTATTTGGTTCGCAAACTTATCTGTCACAGCGCATTTGTAAATCTGTGGAATCACTGTTAAGGGCCACGTATTGCGTTTTCTTCTGATGCATCTCCAATCACTGAAGAAGGTTGGCCATCAACTCAATATTTTCTTGTACTTTCCGAGGACCGTTCAGAAATTGTCGTAATTTTCATTCGCGATTTTTCTACCAAGACTAGTTTTTGTCCCGGTAAACCTCGACAAGCGTAGCTTAATCCATGCGAATTGTATTATTTAGTACGAGATTCTCTCAAAATAACTTTCCACATAAGATGAGATCGAAGTCACGCCAAAATAAAGACACTTCAGTCCACGTTCCAAGGTGTTCACATTCACGACCTACACTGCTGCTCACCACAAGACAACCGCATTAGTCCGCTAAGTATTGGCGCGGAGAGTAATGGCGGCGGCGCGTGTCTCGAATGCGAATATTATAAACTATAACAGCTTGCTGACCGTCGCCACAGCAGAATTAACGAACAGTATTTCAACTTAGAACAAAATGATTGAAATCGGATTTAACACACATACCTACGAAGTGATTTCTCGAATGCTAAGCATGCTTCAGGTAACAGATAACTCGTGAGTAGGGGTGATTGCATAAGGGAACAGGTTTTATATTTCTATAAGCAAGTGCAAAATAGTCTAGTAATACTGCGATTATTTAACCCGCACCGATCGGTACTGATCCCTCCGATTTTATCTATGTCGGGGCTGTCGCATCAAGATATGCATTTTGTGTAAGGTAAACGTAACAAAACAATTTGTTGTATAACATCTGTGTTTGTTTCACAAAAAAAGGTATTGCAATCTACTAAAGAAAATGACATAAAAATAATAATTTAGTAAACTGATCCGGCGGGTCCCAAATGAGCGGGATCAATTTTCTAAATTGCCTACCTACTGGCTATCTTTGCTCTGTGCCGCCGCCGCCTGTACCACGGTCTGTGGGTAATGGACCTCTTTGTATAGCCGTTTGGAATATTAAATGATCACCTTATTGGTGTAGCTGTCCTATAGCGCGTATTTGAGTTCTACCGAGTCCGAGTAAAGTTAAAGTTTGCCTTTTGGTGCGAAATATCTGTCGTTGTCAGTGTCCAGTGATCGCAACCTGTCCGAAATCTGTCCGCATCGGGTCGACCGAACCTTAACCTTAAGTAGTTACAAAACTTATTAGTAAAAGTTTCTGGTATTTAAGACTCAGGTTCAAGGCGGAACCAAGAATCAATATATTGAAAAGGTTATTTTTTTTCAAAAATAACGTTTAATACATTTAGAGTACCAACACAACTCTAAAAATATCTTTTACCACACAAAACATTTAAATCTAAATATTTTAATCTACAATAACAAATCTCGAACACTCCATAGCGTTACCATATCTACATAGCAGTCTTGGACCGCCATCATTCGGAACAGTTGCTAAATCCCCTTCATCCATGAAGCCCGGGTCCTATCATTGGTGACAAGGGTCACCTGAGCTGTGGGCCAACAGCGGGTGACCCTCCCAGTACCAGCTCCGTTCACGACCTCAACCCATGCGACGTAGGACAACAGCCAGAGATACGCGCGCGTCACTTGTTTCCATTTTATTTGTGGAAATTATGTATTTTTCTTGGTTTTCTTTTGATTAATTGCGGCAAGTCGAAAAGTTTTTACGGGAATCGTTGAGCTTCAATGTCTCGATGGTTTTCTGGTGGTCGCTATAGTTAAGATTGGCTTTCAGGACTTGAGTGGTTCCGAGTAGTGTGGCTTCGTATGAGTACCGTCGGTCCATAAGTAGCATCGTGGTGACTCTGAACAACTTCTTTAATTTGTTTTCTCGGCGTGGCGCTTGAGATTGTGGTTCGTGGCCAGGGGGTAAACGATCATCTTGATGGTTATTCGACGTTTTGTTTGAAAATTGAATATTAATTGGGTGGTCGATGAGTGATGGAATTAATTTTGAAGATTTTTGTTGCGAGGTAGTTAATTTAAAGGTGTAGTGTGTGTGTGTCGAGGTCAACTCTAATCATGCTTTCATGTCAACTTCTAATACCACTTTTCAACGGTCGCCCTAGCGTCGAGAGTTATAATTCCAAGTTCAAGGATATTTGAGTACCTATCCATTGAGTTAGTTATTTGCTTTTGTTGAGAAATAAAAATAAAAACTGCTAGTTTCAAGTTTCTGACAAACTGCTCGATTCCTTGGCAATTCAAAAATACCTGTAAATGGTTAAGTATATAAGTTAAGTATGTATTATAAATGCAATAAAGTTTTTGAGATAAATTCTAACACTGTCATAAATTATTTCTTTGATACGGCTCAAAAGCCCAGCCGGGAACAAACCACAAAATTCATATTTCGAAACACACAAACTTTTTGCATCGCAGAGCTTAAAATGCTAAAAATAACGAGCCTCCGACATTTCTGGCCACAGAGAGATTAAAACCTTTTTTGCTCATTTTGCGTCTAAACGTGTAATAACTGTTGCTATGCTGGTTTAATTAAAAGGCCACATGACTGCAATAATTGTTTGTTAAGATATTAAGCTGAGTTTTGCTTGTGTAACGGCTTAGCTACTACGAAGATGAGATAATAATATTATTCTCATAATTGGTTTGGTCGAATTAAAGCGTTTTTATAAAAATAATAATAAAGAAAAGAGTAACCATGGAGTTTCTTTCCGGTCCTTCTCCATGGAAACGACCAACCCGAACCGTGCACCTTTTTCAACGTTTTATAAGTGCCCATCTAGGCCTATGTGAATTAATAGTAGATTGTATGACAAGGGAGCAAAATAGTATTTTTACGGCGAGGGCGCTATTTTGATTCCAGAGCGAAGCGAAGGATTCTAGAATAGAATCCCGAGCATAGCGAGGGATTCTAAAATATAATCCTGAGCGTAGCGAGGGATTCAAAGTACATCGCCTGAGGGAAAAATATGTTTGCTCTCGAGTCATATACTCTACTTTTCATCGCGTTATATGAGAAAATAAATAAGAGACACTTATAAGTAAATTTTGAATAAGTTTCATTAAAAAATGACATGAATGTAAAAAAGGTCAATTACAAATTTATATTTATTCTAATACACTGGCGAAATTTTGAAAATTTTTGTCACTGTGTGTGTTTTGTTTGGGATTGACATAGTTGTGGATTTATTTATACATTAATTACATCATTTTTTTTTTTCATTCGTTACATTTTTATTACTTTCAAAATAAAATGGTTGTGAACGGAGTAGAAGCCAATGCTGCACTTAGTTTTTTTTTTCAAATTCGAAAAAAAAAAAAATTTTTCGTTATGAAAATCGATATTTTGCATTTTTTGTTTTTTAATTTCTCTTTCTTTGTTCTAATATGAAAAGTTTACTTGAAATTCGCAGCGTTTTTTGATGATGGATCAATTCTTTTCTAAACTGTGGAAAAAAGAAAATCAAAACTAGGTATGCCATAAGCTTCTACTCCATTCACCGAATATACCCATTTTTTTGGAAAGTGATAAAAAAGTCATCCAGTATTTTGAGTGTTTGTAATCTCAGTATCTGGCTGGTGCTCAGGAAAAGGTTCCCTTGATGAAGAAGGGCGCGGTGACAACGGCATGGGCGAACTATCTGCAACTCTTAATTTAATATTTTCAACAATGCGGGTGCTGACCCCCGCACCGTACAACAAACACTGACAGATAGTAATTTATACAATTTTCGTTCGATTTCAATGAACGATTCATGTTCCAAATTCAAATCTCATTACTGCCCGCTAAAAAGTCTAGTGGAGAAAAGAGCTACTTTGCTCCCGCTAAAAGGGGAACAAAGCGACACTTTTCGAATAGAAGGGATGAAAAATATTTTATACTACACTTGCTTAGTAAGTGTACCAATACTACCCCACTAATAGGCTTGAAAGCTGTTCATTAAACCTTCTCAAAAATCTAGGCAGTTATGTTGTATGGAATTTCATTACTGCCCTGAAAATGAGGGTAGTAATGCATTACTAACGCGTTTTTTTTTTTAAGTCTTGATGTTGTTTGTTACTTGGGGTCGGCGCAACACGTTTTTTATCTTTTCTTTTCTTTTCTTTTCTTTTCTTTGCTTTTCTTTTCTTTTCTTTTCTTTTCTTTTATTTTCTTTGCTTTTCTTTGTTTTTCTTTTCTTTTCTTTGCTTTTCTTTGTTTTTCTTTTCTTTTCTTTTATTGCAAGTGCAAATAAAGCAGTATATATCACTCGAGGGTAAGTACAGATTACTAAACTCGTGTGGTTCACGGCCCTCCGCTTCGCGTCGGGCCTCAAATGCACACTCGATTAGTAATCTGTGCCTTACTCCCCTTGGTGAATAAATAGAAATTGACTTTGATTTTATCAATGCTGCAATGTCTCTAAAAACTTCATCCTTCTTTTGGGCGGAGTCCGGAGTCGAATAGAATTAATAGTGACACGACGTGTTATGGGTATAGTAATATGCTACGACGTAGTTGGTGTAGCAACAATGTCATCACGTCCGCTACGCCGTAGCAAATTCTGAGAAAGAATCCAGTATTCATAATTATGGGTAAAATCATAAACGCTGGTTACAGTTTATTTCGCGTAACAAGAGACGTTTAAGCGTCAAATAATGTATGTTTGAACAGTCACTAATCATTAGTTAATTTTAAGTGATTATAGTTGACTGTATGGTGTGTGTGTGTGTCTGTGTGTTTTGTAGTGTACTGTATTGCTAACTATATCTGTACTTTTTCAAGTCCTTTAACACTCGTGTGATAAAGGACTTGAAAAAGTCCCTAACAGACCTATAGTGTGTTGTATTGTTGTGTGTTTAGATTGAATATACCTGTTATGAGTTTATTTGTTTACTTTGTTACGTGAACAAAATAAACACATAATAGGTATATTAGATCTAAATACCTCCTTTAAAGCGTATTGAGTTGAGACACGTGAACAAATAAACGCACAATATGTTAAATCTACATACCAAGATTTGAGTTTAACAAGTTTAACAGACCGCAGCACAAACACAGACCAGCCTAACCAAGTCCCAGCCTTTGCTATTATTTGCGTTTTCAGTGGTATTTGATCAGCACTGTCCCGAGGAGCTCTAAGATTTAAGATAAAATGTTATTCCATTTTAAAAGGATCTTTCTCAAAGATTTGTTTCTGTTTGAAGTGCGGGAGGAAATATAAAAAATGTTATTGCTTGGTTCCCGAAAGGATCATTTCAGGGTACACATCAAACACTTGAAATTAAAACGTCTGGGATCTTTTTCTTATTTTCCTTGTTTTGAAAACTATGTTGTTTGTTTTTTATTATCAGCCAGTTATTTCACTCCACCATAATTCTTTCATAAATTTATCGCCATATTATTATTCTTACTCAAAACTTTTATGGATTTCTTTAGACTTTATAATTCACAAAGATTATTTGGCTTGTCTGGTTGCCCGGTGGCAATAAGTTCGCCCTCAATTACATGAGAAATGTGACTTACAAACACAAATGGTGCTATGTGGGTGTACTAGAAATGTGACTTACAAACGCAAATGGTGCTATGTGGGTGTACTAGAAATGTGACTTACAAACGCAAATGGTGCTATGTGGGTGTACTAGAAATGTGACTTACAAACACAACTGGTGCTCTGTGGGTGTACTAGAAATGTGACTTACAAACACAACTGGTGCTCTGTGGGTGTACTAGAAATGAACCTCTGGCCAACCCTTCGGAGATTACAGACGTAGTGTTATGGTAAAGCAAAGAACACTAGGTTTCACCGTTGAGGTCATTGACCTATCCGTGTTTATTAGAGTTAGTTGAGCAGCTAACGAGAAGTCGTGATTTCATCCAAATTACCAAGGTACCTGACACGTCTCTTGTGACCTTTATTATAATTAAATGTTTTGAAAGTGCTTATTATCTCCTATCAATGTACAATAGTGTAACAGTGTCAATAAACGATATTAAGTATAGTGCATAGTGTTTTCCATCAAGATCCCAAGGGTAAAGGAGCGTCCCATCCAAGGTTCAGTCTCCATAACTTTTGCAAAAATTATTTTGCCCTAACTGTTATGAGTCCTGATATAATATATTTTTTTACTAGCCTACATTGTGATATAGAGGATGAATGATGAGGGTGTAGGGATAGAGAGAGGTATCTCTATCCTCGAGGTCGACCGCGGCGAAGTTGGCGTGACGATCTGATCATGTTTGCGGGGTTAATATGGCCGGAGATCGCACAGGAGAGAGACGTTTGGAATACCAATATATTAATTAGAAATACATCAAAATTTGTCCACATTCACTTACTTTCTCACTACTACTACTACTATGTCCACTGTTTTGTACAAATAAACTTAAAACGTTCCGTAAAAAAGGATTGATTCCAGTGACACACACTTTGACACGCTTTGCAAAAGGTGTTCATTGTATAACTTAATTTTTTTTAAACAGTTGCTATGTATCGCGATAGCTCTTCTCTGTGATACTATTAGTATTTGAATGGTATAATCAGCCAATAACGTCCCCATTGCTGGGATACAGGCACCCTCTATGGGCCATAATCCACCACGCGTGCGCGGGCCCAGTTTGGGTGGGCAATTTTACTCTTGACAAGCAGTGGTGGCCCCTTGGTGACGGCTCCAACTTACGAGTCCTATGGTTGTTCGAAACTAGGCAAGCGCGTTATTTTGTGTAATTTCTTTCATCATCACTGCTACCAAAACGGTGAACGAAAACATAGTATTTTAATATTGAAATAAATATTTGAACACGAGAGTAAATCAGAGCCAGCTGTAATTTTAAAAACAACAGCTAAAAAAACTTTTTTGCCAAGCCGGTTTTGGCAATTAACAGTAATAATGTTGATGTCTGTAAACCAGAAAAGTTTGGAGAGCTGTGGTTAAAAGATACGCCGTTTTATGACCACTTCGCGCAAAGTTACGGAAAACTCTGGATAAACTCCGTGAATTTCTACGTTTCAAGTATTTAGTACTAATGTTACGGTTTTGAGAGTATTTTTTTAGCTTTGTCTTGTGGTTATTGTACCGAAAATCTCATGGTTAGTAATTCTTTTCTACAGAGTATATAATTATCTAAAATTGATTCACTTTCAGTTCAGACAACTGACAGCCTAAATCACTGTGTCTAAAAGCATACAATTTTGCTCAAGGTGCATATACAACGAAAGTAAGCAATAAGAAGTGATTTATGTAAATTCATCCCATAAAAGGGTCAAATAGGGCGTAATGAAATAAAATTTCTAGGAAAGTTCATCATCTTTGCTGATATGGAAGATCTCATCAAGCATACAAGAAATAAGATTCCAAAGAATCTTAGACATTTAAATCAATGTGGACTCACAGAAGAAAACTATCTCACCACTTAATTGTCCCACCCCACAATTACCATCAAGCAATCGCAACCGGTAGCTGTCGTACGTCCTACAATAAGAGCCCCATCGAATCCAATCCATTACTCGCGCTCGTGCGCGGGTATACATGTAGAGGCTTTTGGTCAGCACTACACGTGCCGCTTATACAGGGTCATGTCGGATTGTTTTGTCACGATTATTGCTATTGGGTTCCGTGTATGTGACCCGGGGTGTGTGTATCCGGGGGTTAAGGGGTTGAGTTTAAAATCAGGATGTGGCAACATACCTACATTCCTCCGTTCCTCGGGTTCAGGATTAGGGTACGACTGAGAACGATTCGCAACACAGAAGACTTGACCAGTAGGCCGGCCCCAGGTGGCCCTGATCTTGACATATTTAGGTAGACCAAACGGAAGTGACACACTTATCGTCACAGAAACGGCATGACCCAGTCAGCAAGAGTCTTTGCCATCAGCCTGGTTTCGCTTCGGAGGACGTGACTTCACACTGCGTCAGTCTATTTGTTTTTAGGGCATGGATATAAAGCTCTTATAGACCAGCTCTAGCCAGCTCCAAGTCATTATGAGTGCTATATATGGGAAGAATGGCAAATTCTTCTCTTGAGTCTTGAGTTTATGAGAGTTCCGTTTCTGTATTAGGTAATAAAAAAAAATGCTCTTTGATGATAAATGAATGATAAATTATGTTTATTTTGCAAGTAGGTTTTTACAAACACTTTTACACGTCATTTTTCAAAACTAGATGGGGCCGGTGTTTCGTACCTGACTACTCTGAGAAGAAACAACCGAAACAAACTCAGAGGTACTCAGAGGGCATAGTCTCTTTTAAAGTCCAGGCATGATCTTGCTCAATTCACATGACGACTATGCAGATGAGTATGACTATGCTTTATGGAGTGAAACCATTTACCATCCTTGAAAGCTGAAAGGATTTCATATCGTAAGAAACCTATAATCATCTTAAATTAAATCCTCCGTTAACTCCCCAACCATTTCAATAGGAAATATTCTAGATCCGTTCCGCTCGCGGGACAAATATCGTTATTGAAAAGTTGGTGGAGTTCCGCGCGGGAATCGCATTCGCACGGAATCGGATGTAGTCGAGATTGTGTCATTTATGTCGCACGTCACGAGAAAGGGACGACTGAGGACCGAGAGCAAATGGAGCAATATCCTTTTGGATTCAAGGGATATTTTGAAGGCTTGGAGATTTTCTATTTATTGCCGAGATTCAACGAGAAGATTTGCGTTTTCTGAAACATAAGTCAGTCACTTTCCAGCAAATGTTCAGTTTTATAAATTCATATACATTATAATTCATATTATAATGCGAAAGTAATTCTGAATGACTGTTATCTTTTTACGTGTTAATTGAATAACTGGGTTGGGATATAGGATACTTTATCCATGCAGTACCTTCACTTGGGATCAGTTCTAACCTCCACGCTTTAATGAACTAAAAGCAGAACGAAATATATAAATAAAGATAGTTGTAAAATCGTATGTTATAAACACGGCTGGCCAGTATATCGGGGATTAAGTTTTAATCGGTCAATGTTGTTCGCCCATTGAGCTTGCAGCCGACTTTCCGAACTATGCTAAACTCGTTATGTCATCCATTCACGATATGCTGTTGGGAGCTACTATGTGTCTCGTTCATCGTAACAGGGGTAAATGAATAGAACATTAAAGGTCACTTTAGTTATATCTCTAAGTATCATGAAACAGGGAGCGTATCGATTAAAACCTTAAAAATTCTAAAGCGATTCATTTGACTATTTAACAACATTAATTCCGTTTTTACGATGTTACTGGGTTTTTCCATTAGGAATTTCCTCAGTAGCAGACACGAAGTCTGGATTTGCGCCCGTTTGATGGCAACAGGCTCGCCTATATTACATGGGACTCTAACATACTTGTGAAATGTGGGTGTACTGTTAGTAACACCTCTGCCTAGCCTTCGGGGATTATAGGTGATGTTATGTGATTTTATGTCATTCCGTTTTTATTTCGTGACGCAGACAAATTTCTTTTTGACTTACCTATGAAATACTCCGGACAATGTTAAAAGAGTCATCATTCTCTTGCCCTTATCCCAATTCATTTGGGGTCGGCGCAGCATGTCTTCTTCTTCCATACTTCTCTGTTTTTCGTCATCTCATCAGACACTTCTTTTCTTGCCATATCATTGTTTACACAGTCCATCCATCGTTTCTTTGGTCTTCCTCTACTCATATACCCATCCACATTCATACTCAAAACTTTCCTCACGACATTTTCCTCATCCCTCCGCATCACATGCCCATACCACGACAACCGATTACCACACAACTTTTCAGTCACCGGCGCCACTTTCAGACTTCCTCTTATATACTCATTTCTTACTTTATCCATTCGCGTAACACCACACATCCCCCTTAGCATCCTCATCTCCGCGACATGCAAATGCCTTTCATTCATCCCTTTTGTGGCCCAACATTCTGATCCATACAGGACAGCAGGTCTAACCATTGTTTTATAAATCTTCCCCTTGAGCTTAAGGGGAATGCGGGAGTCGCAGATTGTTCCCGTGACCTGCCGCCATTTCATCCATCCCGTGTTAATTCTGTGCTTTACACTACGATCTATTTCGCCATCGCTTTGCACGAGTGAACCGAGATACCGAAAGTCGGAGCAGACAGGAAGAGGCGCGCCATCTAACGCTATGGCTCCAGAACTGGAGAGACCGCCGAAATCGCAGAACATGTATTCAGTTTTACTTCTGCTGATTTTCAAGCCAACATTCTCCAGTTTCTGTTGCCATTTCTCCAATCTGCTCTGGATCTCAGGTCCATCTTCACCGACAAGAACAATGTCGTCGGCAAACAGCATGCACCAGGGTGCCTCTTCCTGGATGTCCGACGTTAAAGCGTCCATGATCAACAAGAAGAGGTAAGGACTTAAAGCCGACCCTTGATGCAAGCCTACAGCCACACTGAACTCATCGGTGTTGCCAGCAGCTGACCGGACGTAGGTACAAGATTGACTGTACATAGCACGAATTAACTCTACATACTTCCCAGGTATACCTTTCTCTTTCAAAGCCCACCACAACACATCACGAGGTACCCTATCATACGCTTTCTCCAGATCAATGAACACCATGTGCAAGTTTTTGTGTGCACGTCTGTACTTCTCGCACAATTGACGGAGTGCAAAAGTGGCGTCCATTGTTCCTCGACCTGGCATAAACCCAAACTGATTTTGGGTGATCTTACTCTCTTCTCTTATTCTTTTCTCTATCACTTTCTCCCATACTTTCATACTATGTGACATGAGCTTTATCCCCCGATAGTTGTTGCAGTCCTGCACATCACCTTTATTTTTGAAGATGGGCACTAGCGAACTATTGCACCATTCTTGTGGGATCGCTCCTTCATACAACAACTTATTGAAGAATAAAGTCAGCCACATACATCCGTCTTCTTTTAAACACTTCCATACTTCTACTGGTATTTCATCAGGGCCCATGGCCTTTCCATTTTTCATACTTTGAACTGCTTTCCTCACTTCATCCATACTAATTTCCCTCACCAAACCTATATGAGTGTGTTACGCAATTAGTGTAACTGACTCAAATTCCGAATGTGGGTAGCCACTGAGAATGTATAAGGTAAAAACGCTATTGGCACTGCTTTACCCCGATATTAAACCCTGGACATTAAGCTAGTCCCTAGTCGCACTTATAATTACTTATCAAACGAGATTTAAAGTTACTTACAATTTCAGAATAGAAACTTGAATACTCATTGCCTTCAGGAACTCCAATCATATTGATTCCAATATCCATTGTTTCCCAATTGAGAGTTTAATATCACTGCAATAATTGAATATCAACCTCAACTACATTTACTGTGGTGAACATAAGATGCCAATCTAAACCTCAATTGGAACGCAGATTAATTAACATTCCTGCGTAGATAACTAATGCATTTTAGATTTACTTCTTGTTTAAAATGAAATAGTGAAAAATATCAGATGTAAAGGCGACAGATGAACGAATAGAAAAACATGACAAATTTTGGATTGCTGTTTGGACTATACAGCCTTGTTTGAGGTAGAGTTTTTGCCTGTCTCCATGGAAATAGGCTTCTAGATTATAACAACAACAGCCCATAACGTCCACTGCTGGTCATAAGCCTCTCCCATGATGGGAGGAATTTGCCGTAATCTCCACGCTTGGCAGGCGGATTGGAGATCGCAGTGATGAAAGACTAACAGAAAACGCTGCTGCCCATTCTCTGGTCTACGGAGGCGCAAGGTGTTCTGCCTCAGACATTAGTCGCCTTATACGACACCCGTGAGATAGATTATAAACGAAGTTCAAAAAGAACATCTATCATCAAAATGAAGCTGCGCCTTTTTACCATTGAGAGTATCGATGGACCATAAAAAACATGGGACCGTTTCTACTTATCTTTATATGTGAGGGTTGCCGAAGCCTCGGGCGATCACAATTAACACAAAGGAAGTATATGTTTTCCTTTTTTTCGACTTTATTTACAACTGAATTAATGTATCTTTCCCATGTAGGTAGTACTGGGAAAGCTTTTTATTTTGAAGGGAATTAAAGATGTGAAAGGTAAATTATGTTGTTATAATTTTCATATACTAAATTCTTCAACTGACTTGACTGTCTACTGCTATTTCTGAGGTTTAATTTCCAAGTCAGGCCAATTGCTTTTCCACCTGGAATTTTCCAGTTAGAGCTCGGAGTTAGGATGCCCCTATTAAATCATCTACCATCTTCTGCCTAGCCTATTCCCAGCAATGTTAAGGTCTGCTTCTAGTCTAACCGGATGTATACCAGTATTATACATGGAGCGATAGCCTGTCTGACCTTCAAAACCCAGTTAGCATCGGGTATTACGATACCCAAGACAAGAGACTGGCTGTCAGACTTTCGGGTCACTACCTGTAGTGACTGTCAAAGATCTATAATCGTGCTTTCCGAAGCACGGAGGAAGCTTGGGATGTAATGGGTGATCATTCATCTACGGACCATCCTAGGCAAGAGCGGTTTAACCTTAAGCTAGCAGATTCGAGTGGCAGTTATTACTTAGCCCCATATATTTCATGTATCATAATATAATTGGCGAAATGTCGTAGACCTCTGCCTAACTCTTAGGGAATAACACAAGTCTTGTTGTTTCACCTTGCAGAGCGAGCGCTCTCTCTAGGTGGACACCTACCTCTACATCTGACTATAACGCCTACTTTGCATCAACCGGTAGGTAGCAAAGTGCTTAACTTCTTTATGCTTAAAATTTTCCAGCCCTATATACAACAATCGATGTCTGAATTCGTAATTTTTACGGAGCGGACTTTCATTTTATTCCATCTGAGATTTACATAATATATTTCATATGAAGCCCAATAGGTACCAAAGCTTAAAGTGGGGTTCACTACTCGTATTAGTCGCACGTCGAAGCACAAAAGAGCAAAAGGAACCAGACGCCATCTGATTTAAGTTGTAGGTATTACAGGGAGCGTAGGAATTTGATTTTATATCAGAAAGTATAAAATGTAAACGAATACTTTTCGAGAATACGAACATGCTGTCTTACGGATCATAGATATTTACTCCCAAATTTACAAAAAATCCCAGTCACGCAAAATAAAACCTTATCTCGTAACTTTAGGAGCTATGAAGAGTGCACTAAAAAGGTTGTTGAGGACCAAACCCTGGGAAGCAGACAATCCATTGTAAAACGACCCTTCTGACATTGTAATAAGAGTCTTCCATTAGGCGGTATTGTTGCGGGTACCCCACGTGTCCCGATTGTAGGATATTTGTATTGATAGTTTTCGAATAAATATCTTGTTGTATCGCGCGGTTGATATTCAAGATGCGTAGAGAAGGGCCTTACTTTTATATATTTTGTGTAATATATTATGTTTTGTCACGTAGTTCTGTAATGCGGGTTAGCGGGACCGTGTGAGGTGGGCTCGGGGCGCGGGCCAATATAGCGTGATTGGTGGTTGCCCGGTAACGATACGACCGCTCCGTCATTTGTTATGTCGTCGCCAGTGGCTACTACTTACCAATAAATTTTATAGGGATGGATGCATTGAATAATAATGGAGTTTTCCTCTTTCATGAATATTGGTAGACTTTTCTTCGCGATGCTGAGTTGCTTACCTAAACCTATCATCGTTTTTAATTCTTAGTGATTCTACCACTTAGGGTGAATTTCGCTTATGAAACTGAACATGATCAACTCATCTGAACGGCGTTCAAGAGATGTCGGTGTCAACATTCCATGGCAATTATGACACGGACAGCTTTTGAACGTGGTTCAGACGCGCTGATCGAGTTCAGTTTCATCGATGAAAATCAAATAAATCACCCATGTATTTTTGAGGTAGGTACGTCATTTACATGGAAAAATAAACTATCTTCTCTCCCATATTATTATTATTTTAAGTACTAGGATGGGTTACAGAAATCTCATCTGAATCTCTAAGACGCTGGAAGATGAAGCTAATATAAATTCTAATAAAATTCTCCGCAAGTTAAGTCTTTCAGGATGAAGTTGCATTTAATATTAACGGATAGGGGAAGTAATAAACTTTAAGAACAGCTTAAGGCTGCGGTTCCACCAGAGATGAGCGAGGATGCATATCGAGGGATGTGAGTGAGACCAACCAATAATATCGCTTCTTTTTCACAGCTTGAGTTATTCTAGCTATGTGATTGCTCGCTCATTTCTGGTAAAAACGCAGTCTAAAGGCCGACGTATAAGCACTGCACGGGATCAACATCACGTCAACTTGAGCCGTTTGGGAGGCTTTTTTATGAAACTCGATTCGCAAACTTCATTTCTAATTGAGACCTAACAACACCCAACGCTAATATGCGTCACGTTTTTTGTCAGCCACCCAAAACATGTACATGGTTACATGCATAGAGACCACTCTATGTGGGTATTATTGTGTTTTAATTGTAATTTCACTATACCATTTGAGCGGTGCATCGATTGTTGCATTATTACTTTTCTAATTCATTAAATATATAATGCAAAGGGTCCCTAAATAAAATGCCCCTGTGCAAGACGAAATTGTAACTGTGTTGTAATGACTGCGGAACCCCTTACAGAGCTGTCAACTCACATTATGTATCCCTGTTTTTTGAAGATATTAAGTAAAGTATGTGAGTGGGTAGTCTACTCTTATATTGTAAAAGGTTCTATCTAAAAAATACATATTTACTTAGGTTTGAGAATTGTAATCCTCCTAAGAATAGCTGCGTAAGCCGTCGAGTGCTGCAAACTGAATATTTAAGATTATAATATACAAGCGGTACTAGCGGACTAGTTGTAGTCGTAGGCAAGGCTAGGCTTGTGTTGTGGGCTCGGCCCCTATCACTTGGGCCTTAAACATAACTATGAAATATGGGTGTACTAACGGGTACCCCTCTGCGTTAACCTTCCGGGATTACAAGCGTAACGTTAAGTTTTATTATTGTACATGCGACTTGCCTTTGCTTCTCTAGGTTTTAGGGCCACATATCAAAAGATTTCTGTGCTATATCTAAGTTAAATATTTATCTTACTACCATTATTTCTATCTTAATATCTTTCTTGCATACTGTTATTAATGATGGCTTCGTGAAGGTGGAGAGGAAGAAAAGGAAGAAGCCTCCTAGTCAGAACCAGTGCGGGACCGCGTAGGACCCAATATGCTGCGTCCGGCGATACCAACGACGCAGCTCTATGTGTCCCGGCTACATCACACCACGAAGGTTGAGGAGATCGTGGAGTATGTCCGAGCGAAGACCAGCTGGACCTTGAGGGTCGAGAAGTTGGAGTTGCGCCACAACACGAATTTCAAATCGTTCGTGCTGCGAGTTCCGACTCATCATATTGAGACCTTCCTCAAGGAAGAGTTTTGGCCGAAGGGTGTCGTGTATCGGCGATTCCGCGGAAGGCTACGCGACACCAAGCAGCGCAACATGACGCCGTCTCTTCGTGTACAGTACTCCCAAATTAATAATGCACATGCAAATCTTCGCCAATTGTCGTATTCCCAGAAACACCCGAATCATTGAATCGGAGAGAGCCCTAAACAATGCACTTGCATTTTGTACCTTGTTCGAAAGAAACAGGAGTCAATGTCATATGTCAAATCATGTGAAACAATTGAAAACAATTCGGGCGGTCGGCGGCTGTCGCCTGTCAGTCAAAGGTCCGTCAGTCGTCTTTATATATTGGTGGTGACTGCACGTGTTCTCTCTGTGTGGAATTATATAGAGCTGCTATTACACACCCTTCTTGGTTTTGTTTTCAAAGGTGAATTTAATTTCAACTTTAATTATCTTACTCAAATTGAAATAGTTTATTTTGTAAAATAGGTAAATATACTAACATTTTTCACGTTTTTTAATATTAAAAATACCTACGTTAAATACATATTAAGAACTGAGATTTTAATGATTAGATTTTAATGTAAACCTGTGTTTAAATACCATTTTTCTTCTTCTAGTATAAACCTTGTGTTATTTAAACCTTCTTTTCTTCCATCATCACACCAGCTTCAGTATGAAGAAGTAAATCAATTCAACAAAGATTGTAGCATATTCGCAATCGTGTCGTTTTCCTCGCTATTTACTTACATCGAATTATCGAATCAATTTCGTTACTGATAAATCAATATTTATCTCTTTTAGCACAAAACACTTAATTCTACTAAATTATGCATGAAGAAAATGCACTTAACCACTCTATATACATATCGCCTTCCGACGCTCGGGGAATACGACCGTTGCCGAACAGTGACGAAGATTTCTATGCGCATTATCACTTTGGGAGACCTGTACAATAGTTTAATTAGGTTTTTGTAGTTTATACAAATATGTACAAATATGATGTTTCATCCACCAAGTTTCTGAACGCACCTTTTTGACGTTTGACAGATTACGTTTCGTTGTCTGTGCGATGACGTTTGCTTGTCAGTGCAATTTTTTTTGGTTGGAAAAATGGTCGCTCCGTGTCTTGTTTTTTTGATGCACGCTGTTTCGTGTAATTATTGATTGAAACTTTGAGTTAATTTTAATCCGATACCATCTTGATCGGTGTTTGATATTTTGTTGATAATTGAGTGAAAATTGAGAAATCTCGCCATTTTGGGTCATGACCGCGAGTAATTTGTTGGTTAAGTACCTAGCCGGCTTTGTCATTTGGACGCCGGTAATTTCCTAAATTCAGTGCTGGACTATTGTACATCCCCGATTGGGTTAGCAAACCGGGATAAAATTCAGTTGAACATTGGTGAAAAGTGCCACGTGTTGGATCTGAAGGTTTGATCCGGGAGTCGACGGTACGAGCCGCGCGCGTCCTTTGGAACCGTCGAATCTTACATGACCTTACAAACACAACACAAGCACAGTTACACTTGCACCCCACCCAGATACGACGTGACCAGGACTGCGTCACATCACCGGTACCAACGTGATGGTGAGTGTATCTAATAGGTGTTTTCCATTTGTCGATTGGACAAATATTATTTAATTAGGGCTCCGCGTAATCGCGGACATCGTGAGTCTATTGATGCAGTCTCACACATGATATTGGTCTTTTGTTACCTGAATTAAATGATATATTATTATTATTATTCGCAAGTTTTTGAAGATGGATTTTTGTTACTCTTTCATGCAATAACTACTGAACAGATTTGCATATTTAACCTGGATTACCATGTACGATAGTTTTTATCCTGGTATTACGATCAGGTGGGATAATACCGAACACCACGCGGGCGAGGCCACGGCCATAAGCTAGTGTTCTAAATATATATACATAGTATCCCGAAATAAGTGTTCTAAATGATGTTGAAAATTGCATCAAAATTCGTCGTTAAGCAAAACGCAGGTTCAAGTGACAAAAAGCGGTCACCGTAGCTTACCAAAGGGTTTGCTGCTTCTTTGTTTTCAGATGCAAAGTTGAGAGCTCTTGTCTACTTGTCGAGTTTCACCCTTTCTCATGCTCTTCAAACTTTCCTCTAGTTTCCTCTTAAAACTATAACTAAGGAAACAGCTACGAAATATAGGAAATACTCGTTCTAACTAATAGTTGGAGCAGTCTTAAGTCAGCAGTAATTACTGTTGAGTTCTTAGACACGTCGAACATATTTCTTCACTCGACTGCTATGAGACTGGCACTGTAGTATTGTTGATAGCAGCTGCTTCGAAGAATGTTATGTGCGAATACTTATTTTTTAAGTTTTAGAACAGCAGTTTAAGCAACTTTTGAGAACTGAGTGGAATTATTCGCATAATTTACAAACATACTTGACCGCTTATAGCTAAATTAATAATAACAGCCGCGCGGATCAATCTTCAGGTTAAGCAGCGCTTGCCTAGGTTGGTATGTGGATGGGTCACCACCTATTACTTACCTAGTTTCCTCCGTGCTTCGGAAAGCACGTTAAGCCGTTAGTCCCAGCTATCATTTGTAGATCTTTGACAGTCGTAACAGGTAGTCCGTGACCCGAAAGTCTGACAACCAGTCTTACCAAGGGGTATCGTATTACCCAGTACCAACTGGGTTGTGAAGGTCAGTTAGGCAGTCGCTCCATGTAAAATACAGCCGCATCCGGTTAGATTGGAAGCCGACCCATTGGGGTCGGCTTCCAGTCTAACCGGATGTCGGGAGCCGGTAGTCGGGAAAAGGCTAGGCAGATGACGACTTATGTCCGATATTTAAATCGCGTACTGATTGTCGCGTCGCGCGGACGTACTGACGTTTGTTTGTCTTGAGTTACGATTGATGCGAGAGCACTCTTGTGATTGACCAATCACAAGAGTGCTCTGTGTTACGATTGACGAGGGCTGATTAAACATTATTTTTGACAAGCGATCATTGTATGAAAACTTTTCAGTTTAATGGTCATCAATATATTGCGATTCTCAAGTCTATTCAATGAAGATTGGGATGATTTCAATGATATTCTAATGAGATATGTTATGAGCGCGCAATCGTGAAGACTCAAAAACGAGCCAATTAGCCTGTTTTGCCTTTATTCTGCGTCACTGCGTGTATGTGAGCTGGCTCTCCCCCGCGGCACACTTTTTTCGGTGGTTTTGTAGGTGTATAACATATCTGTTTGTTAGAATATCATTGAATGATTTAAATATTTTAAATATTAGTAACTTTACGTGTAACTTTGAAAGTAATAGTCTTGCAGCACATTGAACTGCTGAGATAAAGTTTTATCTTTGTTTATTAGTTACAAACTTTAGTAAAGAGTTGCAGCATTTCTTTTTAAGCTTACTGTTTTAACAATCAGTTTACAAAGTAGACTTTCAAATAAATGAGAGCTTATTTTGTTCATCATTTAAACTGTAGAATACTTTTTCACTTTCTTATTTTCATAATAGGTACGCTAACAGCTAGTACATTGTACGCTAATTGGTATAAGTAAGGTCTTATAATGATAATTCAATTAAAGGTGTACATGACATTAACGTACTTAATTAAAACAACATCTTAATTAAATAATATGAATAGCTTCTTAAAAATTATAACAAATAAGCTTTGGTCTGAACTTGATTAAAAGAAGTCGAAATGACTTAGGGTTTTTCCACACAATGATAAAAGTGTCGATAAGTAGAAAAACCCCAAAGCAATTAGCAAAGGCTCGAATTGGAAATGGAACCCTAAACCGCTAGACCAACCAAGTAGAGTACTAAGGAAGGCAAAACCCAAATATCTTTTGTGGTATTTTATGATTATTTTAAATAATACCTACTGTGTGCTTAACTTGACCTACCCCACATACGACTCCAGTGTAGCCGTTTGTCTACAACTTACTATGAGCATTAATTCAATCAATTACGTTCATTGTCTGTATTCAGCCCGTAACTAACCAATAACCTCATAATGGGCAGGTAAATCACGTAATGCGGTCACAATATACTACATCGGCTAGCTATACAAGATGGACGCCTCATATAATGCTTATTAGTGACTCAGTGCGATCTACCTCATTGAATAGTGGTAATGGAAATTATTGTGCGTGATCTGCTACATTAGTTTGGATGTTTGTAACTTCGGGATATCTTCCGTGATTATTGTTTATTTTTAACCGACTTCAAAAAAGGCGGAGGTTATATGTTCGTGTGTATGTATTTTTTTTTTTTTATGTATGTTACCTGATTTATCTCCCATTTGTGGACCGATTTTCAAAATTCTTTTTTCATTTGATAGAGTATACTCCTGAGGTGGTCCCATTTTAATTTGGTGAAGATCTGATGCTGACCTTCGGAGATATACAATGGAACTCTTCAAAAAGAGACGGCAAATCTGTTGTGATAGCTCCAATCGGTTGGATGTTCATTGTTTATACAATATCATGACGGAACATCACGCCTGTTTGCTCTGAGGTGGTACGCAGAAGTGTACAATTTACCTGATTTCTCTCCCATTTGTGGACCGATTTTCAAAATACTTTTTTTACTTGAAAGAGTATACTCCTGAGGTGGTCCCATTTTAATTTGGTGAAGATCTGATGCTGATCTTCGGAGATATACAATGGAACTCTTCAAAAATAGACGGCAAATCTGTTGTGATAGCTCCAATCGGTTGGATGTTCATTGTTTAAACAACATCATGACGTAACATTACACCTGTTTGCTCTGAGGGGTACATAAATGTGTACAGTACCCCCAGATTTCGACAGTTATGGCATGTTATGTTCCATTTATTGGGGATAAGCCACTGGGTGACAAAAACACTAAATCAATTAAACAAGGTCACCGACTTCTGAAACTTGAGCTTTGATTGATTTGGTGTTTTTCTCACCGGCTTCTGAAGCTAAAGTTATTTTTCACTTTTTTGTGGTTTTGTTTTAGTGTTTTTTTTTTTGTTTTTCTTTTAGTGTATTTTTTTGTCCTTTTCTTTTTGTGTTTTTTTGTTTGTTTTTTTTTTTTTATTGAGCTCCCGATATTTCGACGCTGTTGCAAGTGCCATGATCGCGGGTTAGCTGGAGAATGCGGGTGGCTGGAAAAAAATGTTAGGAGCAGACAAATCTGTCTACCCTCTTTCTTTGTCTTTTGCTACGCGCACTACTGGAACTCGACACTAAGTCACGGCAAAAAACACTCACAGTATCACTCAATGATATATAAACTATAGATACGTTGTCCGCACTCTAAAATGACAACATGAAATGAAGCCAATTGGCCACATCGCGCTTAGTTACGCACCAACCTGTCGCGCGACGCTACGTTTGTTTATAATTTAATAAATCCTGTGACGTGACTGAATATGTATATTTATCTCCCTCTCGCAACAGGCATCCCGCCGTTCGGTGTCATATTTTCTTTCTCTTTCTTCACGCTTATAAGTAGTTCTAGTATTTTCGCCGTTTTTAAGCGCCGCGATGTTGGTTCATGACGTGTCTATATATAATACGTCATTGGTATCACTAGGTTTTGTGGAGTCCTTTTAAGCATATTCAATTCTGGATTCCACGTACTTGACAAACACAGCATCCTACAACAGCAAGCATCATCAGCATCCCGCATTCTCCAGTTAACCCGCGATCATAGCGCTTGCAACAGCGTCGAAATATCGGGAGCTCAAAAATAAACAATAATCACGGAAGATATCCCGTGGCAAGTGACATTGTAGTGTGTTTGTAACTTTATCACGCGTTTAAACAATTATGTAGAATATACCTAGGTTAAGCTATACGTTCTATGCGAGTAGATTTGTGGAAGACAAATAGTTTTACTCTAATGTTTCAAGTTCGACTATGCACCGTATATGCAAGTGAGCCGAACACTCTCAAACGAACTTGCACTTATTGCATGCAAGTTTACCTTTTTCTTTATTCAACAGGAAGGACATAGTTATCTTAGCTTATGTCAGTCCTATACGTTTATGACTTTCTCTAAGCCCTCTGTTATATCATAAATTAGCTTTGCCTTATGGTGCGATCAAACAGATCTGACCGGACATGGGACTTTCACAAAATAATGTAGGGAAATAAATTGACAAAGTTCGGTCTCCGCATCCTGTCCGGAGTCCATTCTAGTTGGTTTAACTACACATCATCATCATCATCATTTCAGCCGAAAGACGTCCACTGCTGGACATAGGCCTCCCCCAAAGAGGGGTTTTTGCCATAATCGCCACGCTTGGCAGGCGGGTTGGCGATCGCAGTGCGGTTGTTACAAAAGCACACAGAACGCTGCTGCCCATTCTCTGGTAAGTCCCTTAGTCGCCTCTTACGACACCCACGGGAAGATATGGGATGATGCTATTCTTTACGTCCGACACCATACGGTCTAACTACACATTTAATAAATAATATTTTAGCATAACCATAATAATTCTGAAGTAGCAAAATTAATTAAGAAGTTTGTAAATTAGAACCTGTACCTTTTTTTTAGAAAGACATTTGTAAAAATATTTGCGACTTTCATTTTATATAGATTAGATATTTACCTAGCTCGCTAATTACTCTCAAGTTATAATTATAATCTGATTAATGAGACGCAAGCCTTTGTATTGCTACGAAGTATTAAATGAAAATGAGCGGCAACATTTGCTCGGAGAAATCTTTTATTAATCTAAGTATTAGAATGTTAGTTACTACCCGAGCAGATTGTATCTAGAATTATCCACTTACGTCTACAATGGAATAATATTGTGATTCTACCCTTCATTATATAATGAACCAGTTTTCTTGAAATTTAAAGCACATTATACTGTTGGTCCCGGTTGCCATTCGTAGATATTTGACAGTCGTATCGGGTAGTCAGAAGCATGAACGTCTGACAACCAGTCTTACCAAGTAGTGCAAGGGGTTTGGGGTATATTGCGCAGTGATTGGATTGTGGTGGTTAGATAATGTAACATATACGGGTGTGCGTTGGAACGCGCGACACAGCCAAGTGAGACACTGGCTGAGGCATCTAAGAATATTGTAATTAGAATAAGACTTTACTTACTACAAATAAATGTGCTTTAACCCGTATGCTCCCGGCCGTGCCTCCAGAGGCACGGTGCATTGTTATTTTAATTGTGTCTGTAATTGCGGGTATTGAAGTGCTACTACGTAGCAGCTTGGCTTTAATTAATAAACAATACAGTTAGACAATACAATACAGTTGATTTTCATCAACTCGTCCCAAATGGGCCATAGGCTTGTGGGACGAGTTGCTGAACGACTCGATTATTTGGGCAAACACCAAAGAAATGTAGATAAAGATGTTGATGAGAAAAATATTCAGCATATTAGATACAATTCCAGGTTACTGAATCGCCAACCTTCAAAGTGTCTATGTTAAATAGTTAAATAGTTTCTACGTTTCAACAGATATTTCTTTTTAAAATCTTTAGTTCAAAATGGCTTTTATAACTCATGCCTGTCGACACACAATGGCCCATTTTCGATAGGCTACACAGCCTGTGTTGTGTAGCAGGCCATTCATCTCAACATGTAGCCACGGGTCGACCTGAACGTCACAGCCGTCCGGCCCCTTCCTGTACATGACATTGAAATTTTATTTGTTTTCGGGTATGAAATATTGATATCTTTGCTGGTTATGTTTTCCTGATACGTCACACGGAAACGAAGAAAATTTTGCTATATGTTGTATTTTGTGTATACCTTTTAATTGTGTGTGCAATAAATAATAAGAATGTTTTGATTTAAAGTAAGAAAAAAAGAGAGTTGTTTTAAATAGTGTGAGTAAGTATGTGGAGTTTTAGTTAGGAGTACTTGTCCAGAAATTATGTTTCATGACTCCTTCAAAGGATCCGTTTGGTCAATGGTAGAAAAATCTAATGAAAAATTGTGGTTAATAGGGTGGTACTAACTACGACGATTAAATTGAGATAATTCTATCTAGGAAAAGATAGAAGAGATCTTATCTTTCAAGATCTGTCCAGCAAAAAGTTCTAACCTAGATAGACACAGTCATTAAAATAATAACAGAAAATTATGCAAAACTTTTCTAGTGAACTAACGACGATCATTTTAAAATGACTCGCAAGAAAACTTAAAGTTAGTTGAGAAAGCGTTTCCTTAGTCAATTAGCGGCTCTGGTAATTACATTAGCAGCTGCACAGGAGGCTGCATCTCGCGAGAAAGCGCTGTCAGTTAACTCAAGTTTAATGGTTCAACTGCACTTCATTTTTAACGTTAAAGGAAACAAATGGGAAAGATATTGGAAGCTGGTGTTGTAGATAAAGCGGAGATTCCTCGGTGGCCGCTGAAACCACGGCAGCTCAACATTGTCCACGCGATGAAGAAAGCGTGTCACGTGTAAAGTATTGTTTGACTTTTTAATGACTTCGTTTCATATATTTTGTGACAAAAGCATGAGTTTTCAGGTTCTACTACTTCGGACAATGAACTGTTTGTTAGTATTGTTATCCCCGTGTTGTGAGGAAACCACTGAAATGATTAGAATAACTGTTCCTGTAATTTAAACATTGTTCCAATTCATTTGTGAGAAAAATAACAACACCTTTTGGGTCAAAACGTCTTTCTTTACTGTGTTGTAGGTTTTCTTGACTTGTCTATAGAAGAAATAAGACATATAATACAAAAAAAACACTTAAACATGATCAGTCTTGTATTGTTTTTCGTCATTACTGTTCGAGTTGTTAGCCTGCATGCTCTGAAGGGTGGACAAAGGAGTATTTACACCTACATTTCGCCAGGAACTTTGGAGTCCCAGATAATGGGAGCCTACCGTTTTACTAACAACAGTATCAACCCGTTAGAAATTTAGACTGATACTGTTACATGCAATTTTCGGAATACTTACTACCTTCCTGATATTCGCGGTAGTAGATACTGACACATGCTACTTTACTAACGCTAATGATGTGGCGGACATCGAACCTTTATGGACAGTAGTTTGATGCTTCGCCAGCGTGGAAGTCGGTCGCTTGGGATAAAATATTACATGTCCGTTAAGGCGTTTTAAGGTAATATGCACCAGACTGACAGACAAATAAGAATTACTTTGCATTGATAATATTGAAGATAAAGATAAAGATACTTTATTTGTCAAAAACATGCGTTTACACACAAATCGAGAATGCAAGATCTTAGTAAAATAGGGAAGGTCCGTACATGTTTTACCTGGTGAGGTGTATAAATTTGTTTTTTTTTTTAACAATTATGCGGATTCCAATATTTATAGTTTAGGCATTTCTCTGGTACACTCATAATAACTAATTATTTTCTTTGAATTACATAATAAAAATATAAACAAAAAATACACATTGTCCCATTTTCATAAACGTAAAACTGAAATAATGATGTGCAAAGGTAAAATATGTCAAAAGTACAAAATAATAATATCAGATGGTAATATATGTCAAACAGTAAAAATGTATCATAGGTAAAATATGTCAATAGATAAAATATGTCAAAAGGTATCTGATAAGAAGTAATTTATATTATAGTAACTTTTGTCTGTTAATAAATTCCGAATCTTTTTTTTTAATAAGTTTGTAGTCAGAGATTTGTAAGCCTGAGGTATTTTGTTGTAAATCTTAGGGGCCATACAAAAAAAGCTTTTCGACATTAAAGTGGTTTTTGCTGAGTGTAAGCAAAGTTGGCTATTGTCGCGTCTGTTGCGTGGAAACGCGTCTGATAGTCGAGGAAATAGTTGTGGGTTACTTTTTACAAAAGATGCTACTTCAAAAATGTATAAAGACGGTAAGGTTAATAATTTGGATGAAACAATATTTTTAAGTAAAAATCTCTATCTAAAGCACATTACTCGTACAGTACACAGTGACATAACTGCGAACACGTAGGCCTCCGTCCCCAACTCCCAGCGCTCCGCTTTGCCTACATTATGCTAAGTCCGAAGGTTCGCTTTGTCATGCTAATGCAAATTCGTCACTTTCACTCCGTATGAAGCGCCGACAGGTTTATTTATTTTGTATAAAATGGATTTGCGCTCTTATCTGTATGCTCGTTTATCTAAGGCCATAGGCCGGCTCTAACCGTGGGTATTGTATATGTTACGGGTAATGCAAACCAGAAGAAGAAGTAAACGTAGGTTTGTCCGGGTTAACTTAGTTTTACCCAGCTTTTTGGGTAAAGTTCGAATAATCACTAAAATTAATTTAAATTTGGAGTTAAGCGTTAACCTTGGATGTATTGCTCGCCGGCTGCTGCCGCGGCACCGTTCGCTACGCTCGTTCAGCTCTCGCGCGTTTGGGTTTACATTTATAACCCAACCTAACCCATTTGGTCGGTGTGCCTTAATAATAAAAAAGATAAACCTGAGCTTAACCAACTGCTACCGGCCGCACTTAGGTATAGCCGGCTATAACTAGGTGTAACCGTACTTCAGCTTTTGACCTTACCATAGTTTTCGAACTTGACTCAACAAACTCGGATAATATTAAGTTAACACAGGTAAGCCTAGATTTACTTCTACGAGACTTCTAACTGCCTCGTTGCTCTGTTGCTCAAAAACCTAATAGGCATTCAGTGTTTGTATTTTGATTAATATTGGCTTATGTTTAGTAACAGTTATGAAAGGGATTCTTCATTTATCTTTTTAGAGGTATCTATTATTAACTAAATTAGAGACTTCAAATTTATTTACTCTGACATTACTGAGGCGAGCTTGAAAACCCGACGGAGACCTTTCAGAATGTCAAAGCTAACCTTAATTCAACGTTAGCATTAAGCGTCGTTTCCTCGCGAACGACGACAGTACCTCGGAATCGTCCATCTTGCTACAAAAACAAAATTTATTACAGATCTCATCGTGAGATTATCTTTATCTTTCTCAAACGGCTAAGACTTATTTTGATAGAGTTCTCGAGAACGCTTTTTAATCAGTAATTAGATTATATTGCCCTCTAGTCCCTCCTCTGTCGCCGAGTAAATGTTTGAAGATTCTTTATCTAATGAAAATATTTTGAAGGTATTCAATTTGTTTAGCTCTTTGAATTTCCTTTTTTAGTTAGACATTCTAATGTTTAGATGTTTAGTTTATTTACTTTAACTAATTAATATGAAACTCGTGCCTTACGCTTCATAGAATGGTGCAATTTTTTACAATTCTGACATTAGATGTAAACATAATATCCTAGTCTAAGATCCCGCCTGAGATGGACCTCCACCCATCTGTTTAACACTAAAAATATTTATTAGTAATGTTAATAAATATATTATGATATATACACCTGGATCAGGAACGCACAGGACCGGGAAGTGTGGCGGAAGAAATGGGAGGCCTATACCCAGCAGTGGGTGATTCCGGGCTGATATGATGATGATGATGAATAAATATATTTATTAAAAATAAATAAATAAATATCGCTGGACATTACACACAGCAACATCTAGTGCCACACTAAGCTACGAGGCTTGTGTCGTGGACACCAGATAGTTGATATACAACATAGATAGTATTTGTTTGTAAATACATACTTATCTAAATATATAAAAGAAGAAACTGACTGACTGACTGACTGACTGACTGACTGACTGACTGACTCATCTATCAACGCACAGCCCAAACCGCTGGGTCTACAGATTCCAAATTTGGCAAGTAGTTTCCTTATGTGGTCTAGGGGTGCACTAAGAAAGGATTTTTCAAAATTCACCCCCTAAGGGGGTTAAACGGGGCTCCAAAGTTTGTATGGGGAAACAAGATTAGTTAGACTATTTTATTCGAAACTTCACAGGAGTGCTCCTATTGATAAATGAGTAGAAATGGGTTTCAGGTTTTTTCAGAATTCAACCCCTAAGAGGGGGAAATGGGGTGGCAAAGTATAAAAATCAATGCACAGCCCAAACCGCTGAGTCTAGAGATTCCAAATTTGGCAAGTAGGTTCCTTATGTGGTCTAGGGGTGCATTAAGAAAGGATTTTTCAAAATTCAACCCCTAAGGGGGTTAAACGGGAATCCAAAGTTTGTATGGGTAAAACAAGATTAGTTAGACTATTTTATTCGAAACTTCACAGGAGTGCTCCTATTGATAAATGAGTAGAAACGGGTTTCAGGTTTTTTCAGAATTCAACCCCTAAAAGGGGGAAATGGGGTGGCAAAGTATAAAAATCAATGCACAGCCCAAACCGCAAGAGATTCCAAATTTGACACATAACTTCTTTATGAAGTTTAGGGGTGCATTAAGAAAGGATTTTTCAAAATTCACCCCCGTAGGGGTTGGAACGGGAGTCCAAAGATTACGTGGGGAAATAAGATTAGTTAGACTACTTTATTCGAAACTTAACAGGAGTACTCCTATCGATAAATGAGTTAACGTTTGTGTTTCAGTTTTTTTCAGAATTCAACCCCTAAAGGGGGAAATGGGGTAACAAAGCCTGAAATTCAACATAGGTATTGTTTTTATGGTGAATTGGGTCGGGTGTATTACAAAAACAACGATTTTAAGATTTAATGTGGCAGACCTGAAATACTACCATTCCCTGTTGGGGTGCGATGGGGTTGAAATGTCTAAAAATCAATATGGGTGTCGATACCGAGATAATCAGGGGTGCTGATTACGAAAATGGCATTTATTTTGAGATCCAGATGATAATAATTGCGATTACGATGATGATGATTGTGATAATGATGACGATGTTTGTGATGATGATGATTTTGATAACGATGATAATGATTATGATTACGATGATGATGATTGTGATAATGATGATTGTGATAACGATGATAATGATTGTGATTACAATCATAATAAGTGTGATAACGATGATGGTGATTGTGATAGTGATTGTGATCGTAATGGTGATTGTGACAGTGACGGTGATTGTGATAGTGTCGGTGATTGTTATGGTCATAGCGATGGTTGTGATAACGAGCACGAAGATTGTGATGATGATGATTGTGATTAAGATGATAATGATTGTGATTACGATGATAATGATTGTGATAACGATGATGGTGATTGTGATAACGATGATGGTGATTGCGATAGTGATTTTGATGGTGATTGTGATGGTGATGGTGATTGTGATGGTGATGGTGATTGTGATGGTGATGGTGATGGTGATTGTGATGGTGATTGTGATGGTGATTGTGATGGTGATTGTGATGATGATGGTGATTGTGATGGTGATTGTGATGGTAATTGTGATGGTGATGGTGATGGTGACTGTGATGGTGATTGTGATGGTGATTGTGATGGTGATTGTGATTGTGATGGTGATGGTGATTGTTATGGTGATTGTGATGGTGAATGATTATGATTACGATGATGATGATTGTGATAATGATGATTGTGATTACGATTATAATGATTGTGATGACGAGGATGGAGATTGTGATGATGATGATTATCATATGATGATAATGGTTGTGATTGCGATGATAGTGATTGTGATAATGATGATAGCGATTGTGATTACGATGATAATGATTGTGATAACGATGATGGTGTTTGTGATACTGATTTTGATGGTGATTGTGATGGTGATGATGATTGTGATAGTTATTCTGAGAGTGGTGGTGATTGTGATGGTGATAGCGATGGTGATTGTGATGGTGATTGTGATGGTAATTGTGATGGTGATTGTGATGGTGATTGTGATGGTCATTGTGATGGTGATTGTGATGGTGATTGTCATGTTCATTGTGATGGTGATTGTGATGGTGATTGTGATGGTGATTGTGATGGTGATTGTGATTATGATGGTGATTGTGATTGTGATGGTGATTGTGATGGTGATTGTGATGGTGATTGTGATGGTGATTGTGATGGTGATTGTGATGGTGATTGTGATGGTGATTGTGATGGTGATTGTGATGGTGATTGTGATGGTGATTGTGATGGTGATTATGATGATGATGGTGATTGTGATGGTGAAAGTGATGGTGATTGTGATGGTGATGGTGATGGTGATGGTGACTGTGATGGTGATTGTGATGGTGATTGTGATGGTGATTGTGATTGTGATGGTGATGGTGATTGTTATGGTGATTGTGATGGTGATTGTGATGGTGATTGAGATAGTGATGGTGATGGTGAGTGTGATAATGACTGTGATTACGATGATAATTATTGTGATAACGATAATGGTGATTGTGATAGTTATTTTGATGGTGATTGTGATGGTGATGGTGATTGTGATAGTGATTTTGATAGGGATAGTTATGGGGATTGTGATGGTGATTGTGATAGTGATGGTGATTGTGATTGTTATGGTGATTGTGATAATGATTGTGGTAATTATGGTGGTTGTGTTAATGATGATAATTGGTGATAATGACGGTGACTGTGATAGTAATGGCGATGGGGATTGTGATAGTGATTGTGATTGTGATAGTGATAGTGATGGTGATTGTGATAATGGTGGCGGTTGTGATAGTGATGGTGATTGTGATAATAATAATTGTGATGATTATGAAATGTGGCACATAGATAGTTTATAACCTGGATTAACATGGAGGACACTATTATCCCTTTAGTATGATCCAGTGGGACAGTTACCGAATTTCACGCGGGCGAAGCCGCGGGCAACAGCTAGTTATACATATAAACATCCATGACTCGGAAACAAATCAAGTACAGTCACAGACAGTATCAGTTGGTAGAACCCATTTGGAGAAAGAATCAATCCATTAGAATGAGTCGACACCGCGGTATCCGCGGACCGATCTTAATGTGCTGCGTTAGTGATGGGTAGCGCAGGCTTTTGAAGTCATTAGGCTATGTGACTGGGTGTTCAGATTTTTGATTTTGGGCAGTTTGATTTTCAGTTTCAGATAATTGTACAATTATGAAATGCCATAAAAGTTTTTAAGTGTTCAGATACACGTTGTTTTGTTTTTGTTATTTTTGTAAGCCGCAAAGCATTGACTCAGTCAAATTTAAGAAAAAAAAATCATCTGGAAATAAATCAGAATTCGCAGGTCCGCTGGAAAAGATTTCTAAATGAAATAAGCGGTACCTTTGTGCTCTTTTGTCTGTATGTTATTTCCTGTATATGTGTTTTGTGTAGATAAATAAAAAATAAATAAGACTTCATAAAACGACTTTCGGCTCAGAAGTCACCGCAGTTCCATCACTAAAAACATTCCGCGTTCTATCGGACAAGTTCGTCTGATGACGTACGATCCGAGCGTCCGCGAATATTGGCATTCCAAATTTAAAATTGAATTTCACTTCGTGCTCTGTTGATTGGCATCGCGATGATTAGTACTGAATACTCGATCGATATTTTTTTTTCGATAGATTGATTGATAGATGCATTTTTATTCAATGCGAAAATTCAAATGTTTATCAATCAAGTCATGTTTACCAGGCAAGTATATTTGCCATTCATGCATTTCGTTAATATGCCTTAAGGCGAGGTTACCCCGGAGGCGCTACGCCGGGGAGAAACTCCGCTGCCACGGCAAATTGTCGCCCAGCGGACAGACTTCCGGCGGGATCTTATGGAGACATGGAGAGAGCGACTGCAGCAATCCCGTGCGGGGCACGCCACAATAGTGGCGATAAGTCCCCTCTTTGAGGAGTGGCTAGAGAGACGCCACGGCGTCCTCACCTTCCGCCTGACGCAGGTCCTCACCGGACACGGTTGTTTCGGGGGGTTCCTGCACCGAATCGGGCGGAAGGAAACGCCCGGGTGCTACCATTGTGAGGATCGACCGGAGGACACGGTGGAGCACACCGTGGAGGTGTGTCCCGCTTGGGCGGAGCACTACGGTGTCCCCGAAGTGGCGATCGGCGGCGGCGACCACTCGCGTCCATCCCTGGTTCAAGCCATGGTCCGGAGCGAGACGGAATGGGACGCCGTCACCTCCTTTTGCGAAGCAGTCATGCTAGAGAAAGAAGTGGCGGAACGTGAGAGGGAGAGAACCTCACGTCCCAGCCATCGCGGGAGACGCCCCGGGCATCGGGGGCCACGTAGTGGCCCCCGGCCACCGTAGGCGCGGGCCTGTGGACGGAGAGCTATGGGCTAGCTCGCCGTCCGTCCGTCTGATGACGACAGGCCATGTCGACGGCGCGTTCGTGTTCCACGCGCGCCTCAAAGAGAGTCAGCAAAAGGAAAGGGTCCGCAAGGGGCGATGCCTGCCGGAGCTGCGGGACTGTTCGAAAGAGATACCGTGGCCCCGGAACACAAAGGGCGGTGAAGGAACATGGATGGATTTTAATCAGTAAAAGTCTGACACTCCCTCCTGCTCCGCCCAGAGCGGGAGGAGTAATTTGATGATTTCCCATACTAAAAAAAAGGCGAGGTTACCCGGATAAACGTCATTTTTAATAGTGTTTTATTCGTAGATGGCACGGATTTAAATCTATTACAAAAATAAATTACATATTTCACACTTCGATCTAGATATTTCGGCCGTCGGATCGGCACTTTACTGCATCCAATTAAATCACAAAAACCAGTCTAAATAATGGTCTAATTATTATTTAATTTGAGTTATATTAAGCCTTTAAGAATAAAATTTATACCATAATAGACCTTAAAAAATTTAATAAAAATCGGCCACCACAATTATTGTGAAATAAGAAAATACATAATTTATACCATTAATTCCAAAATCAAGTGTTTTCATGCGCTTGCGTCGTGGCCTTTAATCCCTAGGGGAACGCGATGAATGTCGGAAGTGTTTTAAATTTTTCGACCACGCCACCTCCGCTAAGCTCTGTTATAGGCTGAGAGTGTCGTGTTTCCTTGCGGGGGCTGGGGTAAGCGATAAGTGCCTACGGCGCTCGGGTTACCCTCGCCTTAAGTTTTTTAAGACATCGATATAAACGACAAATAGCGCCTAGTCACTAAGCATGTATACGTACTTGTCTGGTCATAAACAACCGACTGTCAAGAAAAACTTCTAAAAGCCAACAACAATATCTAATTTGAAAACCGAACAAAGCCGAGACGCGAGACGAGTCTCAGAGAAACAGTTTGATTTATCCTAAAGTTAAAGGTATCGGAGGAGGGGTGTTAGTGCAGAATCACTGTGTTCAGATAAAAGGTATATTAGATAAGTTTTGTAAGATGAATCGCAAGGTGGAATATTTGTTAGCAGGTTCACGATTTTTCTGATTGTAAGGGCATGAGCCTTTACACTTAATGTTAAAAATGTTAATAAAATAAATGTTAATGTTCAAAGGTATTTAATGGGAAATTGCACTAAAATAATGTAATAAGAAAATAATAGAAAATGTTACAAAAGGTCACAAAATGTTAGATGTTGCGCGAGCTCGATATTAAACCGAAGACTGACGTACTTGCGTACGTGACGATACTACATTTTTATTAAATCACAAAATTTGCAGTATTTTAACTAGGTTAATTAAAGTACAATGTGCGGTTGCTGACCGTACATCTTGGCGGGGCAAAAAGTAAGATAACTTATTAAAGACTATTTTACCAATATAAATACAACTCATGAAATGAAAACAATGTTAATTAACATGATTATAAGTCAAATGTTAAAAGAATGAGGTGTCGCATAGGTAAGTTCTATGTTTTCAGTGGATGCTGCAGCTCTTGGTGGCTTCCGTGGCGGTAATCTGGTGGACGCGCCGGTGTCACTGACGGTGACCTTGCCGCTGCGTTTCCAGCACACGTAGGCTCCTCCCGCGACGACTATTGACAAGATCAGAAGTCCCATCGTAGAGTATGAAACGATGTATTGGTGCACATCGTGTTGCGACATTTCAGCCTGTTTCGTTTGATCTTCCAATTCTTTCAATGAATTATGCAGCTTTTCATAATCGTTTCTAACAAATTGGGTGTTGTGTTGTCCAGTTGATAAATCAAGCGGCTGGACAGATGTTAAATTGTTGATGTCATCCATATCTTTCAGTGGTATTTCTGGGCTGACGTAAATATTGTTTGTGTAGTAAACTTGTGTATAATATGTTTCTTCGTTGTTTCTAATTATACATCCTTCTTTGGCTTCTAAAATTCCCGTCGAATATATTGCCTTTGTGGTCATACGACCTTCACAGATTATTTGCAGTTGGCAATCCGTGCAGCAGACATAAAGCCAGGTGTTAGGTTTTTGTAATGGTGTCCATTTATTGTTGCAGGATTCGGATGTGTAGATACATTTTGATAATGTTATGTTTGTTATTGCGCCGATTTCGCATGGAATTTGCTGATTTTTCATGTTACGTGTTGGTTTGTTTAGTGAACATATAAATGTACTTGGTTCCATTTTAATGCAATGTTCTAGGTCACTGTCTGTGAGCTGCATAAATGTCTCTTTTCTTATATTGACTGCAACATATTCTGAATTTGTTTTCATTGTAAGTAAATGTTTGTTATTTTTTATCATCGGTATAGGCACTGTTTTATAGATGGTGAATGGAGTGTCGCCTGTTAATGGTAATGTGATTTCGATGATAAAATATTTATCAAATAATCTTGATTTTACCTCTAGTAGTTTGTATATGTCAGCTAATTGGTTTTGAATATTGTCCACGGGTATTGATAATTGTTGTGGCAATTGCCCAGAGATAATGTTGAGCTCCTGAAAGAGCTGGTTCTGCGGTAAAAGTCTGGTGTCTACCTGACCATGGTGAATGTTAATGGCTGTGTCTAAAAGCATTTGTTGGATGTGGCGCAGTTTAGACAGAATTGTTGAACTAGTCAGAGCCATGATGTTAAAGTAGTTCAAAGATTCCTCTTGCTCAACCTCCTTACCCAATTTCTGTAAATAGTTCTCTGTAGCGTTTAGATGTTGATTTAAGAGATTGAACTGAGTGTTCATTGCCTCTTCATTTCTCTTTAGAATGTTATTATGTGCTTCTATAATTGATGTTTGACCTTTAATCAGGTTCAATAAATGGTCTCTGTTATTCTGCAATGTTTCTATGTCCTGTTTGTATTGTATTGCGAACCTTTCATCTAGCACGCCGAATAGACTATTTGCAAGGTAACCTATTCCATTGAAAAAGCCTCGGGGAACGCGCCCTCTCGTCTGCCCATGATGTGTTTCCAACATGTAATTGTTATGATCAAGTTCGTTAAGTTCCTGTTCGAATTCGGTCATAATAGTTTTGCACATCGTTTGGTATGCAAATTGCTCACACCTTTCTCTCAGGTGTTTCACAACTCTATGTATGTTTTCCATGCCTTGCCAGTAAGATGTCATATTATAGTAAGTGACAATCTTCCAGTCATCGTGTACGCTTTGCAAACTGCCGATTTTGTCAAAGTACACTGCTCTACTTGGTTCAAACGGTGTGATATTTATAGCGTCACTGCTTTGCTTTGTGGGCTGAAATAACATTATTAATGTTAAGAGTATACATAGCAGGCTGGAACTTATATTCCTTGATTTAAATCGTTGGTTTCTGTTTGTTTTGTTTATTGTAGATTTTTGTTTTTCAGTGCAGGTGTTGTTATTGGATGTGGTGGTGTCAGGTATTTCTATATAAGATTCTGGTATTGGGAGTTTAACTAATTTTGTTATTGGTCTTGTTAGTACCCCTGTTTTTGTTTTCATAGTCACAACTCTGACCAGATTGTCTCTCCCCGGGTGAACTTCCTGTATTCTGCCAAGTGCCCATTTCGCAGGAGGAAGGTTGTCTTCTTTGATTAAGACAACATCCCCTATGGATAAATTGTTTGTTTTGTTCAGCCATTTACTACGAACTTGAAGTTGTTGCAGGTATTCTGACGACCATTTCGTCCAAAACCCTTGTTTCATTTTGTTTAATAACTGCCACCTATGTCGAATGTTGATGTTTCGCTTTTCGATGTTTTCCGTTGGTAGAAATGTTACTGGTCGGCCAATTAAAAAATGTGCAGGAGTAAGATAATCAATATCGTCCACGTCTTCTGTTAAAGGGCAAAGTGGTCTAGAGTTCATACAGGCTTCGATTTGAGTAAGCAGTGTTAAAAACTCTTCGTATGTCAACTTTTGCTCTCCTAGGACACGCTTTAGGTGATATTTCATTGACTTAACTGCAGCCTCCCAAAGTCCTCCCGCAGTCGGCCAGCTTGGGGCGTTGAAGTGCCACTCTATCCCCATCTCAGTGTTCCTCCTCGATAAAGTGTCGTTGTCAAATGTTTGTGAGATATGCAGTTGTTTGGCTAACTCCTTTTCAGCTCCAACAAAGTTTGTTCCGTTGTCGGAGTAAATATGTTTCGGACAACCTCGTCGCGCAATCATGCGGTTGAGAGCCAGTATAAATGTTTGTGACGATAAATCTGATGCAAGTTCTAAATGCACTGCTTTTGTTGCCATGCATACGAAGACAACGACATAACCTTTACTCGTTCTGATGCCTCGACCCTTGTTTAGTTTAACACTAACAAACCCTGTGAAGTCTACCCCTGTATGATAGAATGGTGGTGATTGCGTTATCCTTTCACTGGGTAAGTCGGCCATTAATTGGTATTGTTTCGATGGTTTGAAGCGACAACATTGTACACAGTCTTGTAGGTACTTTTTAACTGTGCTATTTCCTCCTGTTATCCAATATTTTTGTCTTAATGTAGCCATAGTTAGCCTCGCTCCACCGTGTAGTGTTGTAACATGCGCACGGGCAATGAGAAGATATGCCAGCTTGCTGTTTTTCGGGATGATAACAGGGTGTTTTGTTTCATCAGGTAAGTTTGAATTCTGTAATCTCCCTCCGACGCGTAGTATGTTATTTTAATCTAGGTAAGGGTAAAGTTTCTGAAGTCCTCTATTGTTGTTTATCCTTCCTTTTGTTTTTAAATCTTTGATTTCTTGTCCGTAATGTTCATTTTGTACATGTTTTATAATTATGTTTGTAGCGCGTCGAATATCAGTGAGTGTTAAATTACATTGTTTTGACGCAGGCGGCCCATTCATGTTTGTATGATTCATGGCTGCGTCTTCCCTGTGACGATTATTTTGTGACGTGTTTGTTATGAAACGCGACACCCAAGCTACGATGCGTATTATAATTGTAATACAGCTGTTCTTGTTAAGGAGTTTAGTTACAATGTTCATGTTTTTGTTTTCGGTAATTCGTGACGTAACTGCATGCACCTTTTTAACTTCTATTTCTGGTATCTTAACCGTGTCATATGTTTCCGGGATGTTTTCTCTGCAAAGCCATTCGGGTCCGTCAAACCACAGAGGAAAGTTGTGTAATTGAGAAGGTAGTAGACCACGTGACGCGCAGTCGGCCGGGTTTTGCTCTGATCTTACGTGTTTCCAACACCCGGCGGGCACTACAGATGTTATCTCCTGAACTCTGTGTCCGACATAGGCCTTCCATCGCGAGACATCGCCCTTTAGCCAGCCAAGCACGATCATTGAATCCGTCCAAGCTGTTACTTTAATGTTAGGTTTATCGAGACAATGTTTTATTTTCTTGACCAGTTGAGCTAACAGCTGAGCACCGCATAACTCAAGTCTCGGAAGTGTTTGTTGTTTTTGGATTGGAGCGACCTTTGTTTTTGCCGCAACCAATGCAATTTGTTGCTGTTTTCCCTCTGTGACTTTACTGTACACCACGCACGAAAACGATTTTTCCGATGCGTCACAGAATGCGTGTAATTCAAAATCCTTGTTTGCTTCTAACCCAAGCCATCGGTTAATTTTGAAAGGTTGCATATTTGTTAATTCAGATTTTAATATTCTCCATTCCTTTTCTATTCCATCCGGAACAGTGTCATCCCATTCGATTTTGTAGTTCCAGATCTGTTGGAATAAAATTTTTGCCTTGATTGTTATTGGGGATAGCCATCCCAAAGGATCAAAAATTGTAGAAATGTCGCTTAAGATTTGCCGTTTTGACGAATTTTTGTTAAGGCCAATGTTGTTTTTGTTTTTTATTGTGGTTGAAAATATGAATTCATCTTGTTTCGGATCCCATGCCAAGCCTAATGCTTTGGAAGCTGATGCTTCTGTAAAACTTAAGTTGACTGGGCTAATCATATGTTCTGGCTGATCTTTTAGCAGTTGTTGTTCGTTACTCGACCACTTTCTGAGGTTAAACCCTCCTTCTTTCAGTAGCTGTATAAGTTGGTCTCTTGTATCTCGCGCCTCGTCCAGAGTATCCTTTCCGAATAACGCATCATCTACAAAAAATTGGTTGAGTAAAATGTTTTTAGCTTCCGGGTACTTGTCACCTTCGTCCATCGCTAGCTGTTGAAGTGTTCGCAGTGCTAAGAATGGAGCAGCCTTAGTACCATAGGTGACTGTACATAGTTGATATTCTCTTAGCAGTTGCCGTGGACAATTCCTCCACACTATTTTCTGTAAGGGTTGATGTTCTGGATGTACCATTATAAACCGGTACATTTTCTCAATGTCTGATGATAAGACATATTTGTATTGTCTCCATTTCAGCAAGATGCTAAGGATATCTTTTTGTAGATTCGGTCCCGCCTCCATTAAGTCATTAAGACTGTGTTTTGAACTAGTTTTTGCCGATGCGTTGAACACAACTCTAAGTTTCGTTGTGATAGCACCTGGTCGCACTACCTCGTGGTGCGGGAGAAAATATTCAATGTTTTTGTTCCTAGTGTTGTTTTCGACTTGCTCCATGTGACCCATTTCTTCATATTCCTCCATAAAAGCTTTATAATCTTTTGCGAACGCATGATTTTTAGCCATCTTTCGCTCAAGTTGTTGAAATTGAGCGATGGCCTGTGGTTTCGATGTTCCTAAGTGTTCAATAAAATTATCCTTGAGTGGGAGACGAACTTGATATCGCCCATCAGGAAGTCGTGTTGTTGTCTCTTTGTACAGCTGTTCGCACCTGTTGTCAGGGTCCACATCTTCTTTGTTGTCTTGCAAAGACTCCTGTTCCCAGAATTGGGTTAGATCCTGAATGTTGTTGATAATTACATGGCAATTGAATGTTTTGTAATTACCACATACTACCCAGCCTAAATGAGTTTGTTGTGCTATGATGGATGACGTGTTTGTTTTTATTAACCCCTCTAACAATATTTCGGAATATATATCGGCTCCCAATAGTAAGTCTATATCCTGAGATATGTTAAATTCAGGGTCAGCGAGTTGTAAATGTTGTATATGTTCAAAGCTATCTTTATTTACTGTTTTACTTGGCAGTTTGTTTGTTATTTTCTTCATAATAAGTGCATTAATGTTAATGTTGAAGTCACTGTGTATTGCTTGGCATTTAAGATGGAGCACTCCTTTACACTTGGTGGTGGCTGAAGCACCAACGCCTGACACCAGCGCGCTCAGCTTGTTTCGTTTTAACTGCAATTTTTGTGCAGCATTTTCTGTAATTAGGCTAACCTGAGATCCCTGGTCTAATAAAGCGCGTAAAACGATCGTAGTTCCATCATTGGCTATTGTTTTGACCTGGGCCGTGGCTAGCAGTACCTCATTTGAGTTGTCATGTGCTAAATGCGTGTTCACTTGTTGACCTACATTAGCCCTGCCGGTTCGCGATTTTGCAACTCCAATCGCCTCATGCAAAATGCTGCTATGCGGCTCATCGCAGTGCTTGCACTTTTTTTCCGACGTACATTTTTCGCCGTTATGACTGAACAGGCAATTTAGACATACATGTAGGTTGTTGGCGGTCTTTAACCTTTCTTCAGGTGACATACATAAAAAATCTCTGCAATTATAGAGCCCATGTTGGTTATTACATTTAGGACAAGTTATTATCTAAATATATAAAAGAAGAAACTGACTGACTGACTGACTGACTGACTGACTGACTGACTGACTCATCTATCAACGCACAGCCCAAACCGCTGGGTCTACAGATTCCAAATTTGGCAAGTAGGTTCCTTATGTGGTCTAGGGGTGCACTAAGAAAGGATTTTTCAAAATTCATCCCCTAAGAGGGTTAAACGGGGCTCCAAAGTTTGTATGGGGAAACAAGATTAGTTAGACTATTTTATTCGAAACTTCACAGGAGTGCTCCTATTGATAAATGAGTAGAAATGGGTTTCAGGATTTTTCAGAATTCAACCCCTAAGAGGGGGAAATGGGGTGGCAAAGTATAAAAATCAATGCACAGCCCAAACCGCTGAGTCTAGACATTCCAAATTTGGAAAATTGGTTCCTTATGTGGTCTAGGGGTGCACTAAGAAAGGATTTTACAAAATTCACCCCCTAAGGGGTTGAAACGGGGGTCCAAAGATTACATGGGGAAATAAGATTAGTTAGACTACTTTATTTGAAACTTAACAGGAGTACTCCTATCGATAAATGAGTTAACATTTGTGTTTCAGGTTTTTTCAGAATTCAACCCCTAAAGAGGGAAATGGGGTAACAAAGCCTGAAATTCAACATTTCAATTTGTTTTTATAGTGAATTGGGTCGGGTGTATTACAAAAACAACGATTTTAAGATTTAATGTGGCGGACCTGAAATACAATCATTCCCTGTTGGGGTGCGACGGGGTTGAAATGTCTAAAAATCAATATAGGTGTCGATACCGAGATTATCAGGGGCGCTGATTACGAAAATGGCATTTATTTTGAGATCCAGAAGATGGCGGATTCGACTTCTGTACAGGGTTGTTGATTTATTGTGATGATTGTGATAACGATGATGATTGTGATAATGAAGATTGTGATTAAGATGATAATGATTGTGATAACGATGATAATGATTGTAATTACAATGATAATGATTGTGATAACGATGATGGTGATTGTGATAGTGATTTCGATGGTGATGGTGATTGTGATAGTGATAGTGATTACGATGGTGATGGTGATAGCGATGGTGATGGTGATTGTGATTGTGACAGTGATGGTGATTGTGATAATGATGAAGATGATCGTGATTACGATGATAATGATTGTGATAACGAGGTTAGTGATTGTGATAGTGATTGTGATGGTGATGGTGATTGTGATGCTGATTGTGATTGTGATGGTGATGGTGATGGTAATACTGATTGTGATAGTGATAGTGATAGTGATAGTGATAGTGATAGTGATAGTGATTATGATAGTGATGGTGATTGTGATAATGATTTTGGTTGTGATAGTGATGGCAATTGTGAATTTGTGATCATGATGATTGTGATTTACATGAAAATGATTGAGATTACGATGATAATGATTGTGATTACGATGATCATGATTGTGATGACGAGGATGGAGATTGAGATGATGATTATTGTGATTACAATGATAATGGTTGTGATTACGATGATAATGATTTTTAAAAAGATGATAGTCATTGTGATCATGATTATGATGGTGATTGTGATGGTGATTGTGATGGTGATGGTGATTGTAATGGTGATTGTGATGGTGATTGTAAAGGTGATTGTGATGGTGATTGTGATGATGATTGTGATGGTGATTGTGATGATGATTGTGATGGTGATTGTGATGGTGATTGTGATGGTGATTGTGATTGTGATTGTGATGGTGATTGTGATGGTGATTGTGATGGTGATTGTGATGGTGATTATGATGGTGATTGTGATGGTGATTTTGATGGTGATTGTGATGGTCATTGTGATGGCGATTGTGATGGTTATTGTGATGGTGATTGTGATGGTGATTGTGATTGTTATGGTGTGTGATAGTGATGGTGATTGTGATAATGATGGTGGTTGAGAGTGATGATGACAGTGATAGTGATGGTGATGGTGATTGTAATAGTGATGGTGATTGTGATAATGATTTTGGTTGTGATAGTGATGGCGATTGTGAATTTGTGATCATGATGATTGTGATTAAGATGAAAATGATTGAGATTACGATGATAATGATTGTGATTACGATGATAATGATTTTTAAAAAGATGATAGTCATTGTGATCATGATTATGATGGTGATTGTGATGGTGATTGTGATGGTGATGGTGATTGTAATGGTGATTGTGATGGTGATTGTAAAGGTGATTGTGATGGTGATTGTGATGATGATTGTGATGGTGATTGTGATGATGATTGTGATGGTGATTGTGATGGTGATTGTGATGGTGATTGTGATTGTGATTGTGATGGTGATTGTGATGGTGATTGTGATGGTGATTGTGATGGTGATTATGATGGTGATTGTGATGGTGATTTTGATGGTGATTGTGATGGTCATTGTGATGGCGATTGTGATGGTTATTGTGATGGTGATTGTGATGGTGATTGTGATTGTTATGGTGTGTGATAGTGATGGTGATTGTGATAATGATGGTGGTTGAGAGTGATGCTGACAGTGATAGTGATGGTGATGGTGATTGTAATAGTGATGGTGATTGTGATAATGATTTTGGTTGTGATAGTGATGGCGATTGTGAATTTGTGATCATGATGATTGTGATTAAGATGAAAATGATTGAGATTACGATGATAATGATTGTGATTACGATGATGGTGATTATGATAGTCACTTTGATAGTAATTGTGATGGTGATGGCGATTGTAATAGTGACGGTGATTGTGATGGTGATAGCTATGGTGATGGGGATTGTGATGGTGATGGTGATGGTGATGCTGATGGTGATGGTGATGGTGATTGTGATGATAAATATAGTAAGATTCAGTGGGACAGTTACCGAACTGCACGCGGGCGAAGCCGCGGGCAACAGCTAGTGGAATTATAAAATGTTTGTTTGTTATGGAATGTTCTCGGCATGTTCTTAGTTCCACCTTGAACGGGGTGTTGCTGCACCTTGGGCTTGCTGTACGTTGCGTTATGAACTGTTTTCGGCTGAATGTTTTGCTGTTGACTGTTAAAGTTCCGTGGACGGTTCGGGTTTGTACCCGATTCCATTGACATGAACTTGGTTTCGATGAATTTCAGGAACTCGTTTAGAGGTGGCATTTCCCTTGGATTTTCCATGGATTCTTTGAAAGCCTGGCGTGTGTCTGCGTCCAGCTTTTGCATTAAAATGTGTACCACTAAGGGGTCCCAGCTAGCAATATCGTATTGCAGATTCTTAATAGCCTGAAGGCACTCAATGGTCGTATCATGCATCCTTTTTAGGAGAGATGCCGTTGGAGTTTGTATGTTGGGTAGACTCAGTAAAATGTTTGCTTGGTAGGTAAATAATAGTCTCTTATTATCGTACCTCTGTTGAAGTATCTGCCAACTAGCTTCGTAGTTATCAGCGCTAATGTTCATGTGCTGTATCAATCGCTCGGGCTCTCCCTTTAATTTCGCCTTCAAATGTTGCATTTTTTGAGCATTAGAGATAAAAGTGTTACGATGCACGATTTCCACGAACAAGTCCTTAAATGTTGTCCACTGTGCATAGCTACCACTGAAAATTGGAAGTTCAATTTTTGGCGTAGATTTTTCCTGATGTTTGTTATCCCAAATCCTCTTGTTAATTTGTTCCTTGCTGAATTCATACAGCCTTTCTAATCTATTATAATCGCTTTCAAATGCTTGCGTGTTGACCAACATGTTATCGAGCTTCCAATAAGTGCTATCGACCTTTTCCCAACGTTGCGTAACTGTCCTCAACTTATCTTCAAGTTGCCACTTTTCTTTTAAATTTTCAATGTCCATGTTCCGTACTGTTCTCTCAAAAGCTTTGATGTTCGACCGCTGCTCATTCATCATATCTTTAGTCCATTGGTCCACGACTAACTCTTCATTTGACGTGTTCTTCACATCATCCGCGATCTCATCGCTCTCCTGTTCTTCTCGAATATTCTCTTGAACACACGGCCTTTCTTCCTGTTTTTTCAACTGACTAAACGAAGTAAATTTATCGTCCTCGATTTTAGCCAGTAATCTTTGTTTTGACTTATTTATCATACACTTCGTTTCCTCGTATATTTGTTCTAAGCGCTCGTAAATGCGATTCTCATAGTAAGGTCCAGACTTTTTGCCTTCAAACAAGGATAATTGGATGTCGTTCTGTTTAAACTCACTCCAATACTCCTCCAGCTTTACAAGTCTGTCATCATGATACTCAAGAGTGTTTTTACGTGTAGAACTATCTTTTTTAAAGTTTTCATTTATTCGTTTGATAGCCTCAAGATTTGTAGATTGAGAGTTAAGTAAAGCATCGTAAGAAGTCATTGTTGTTATCCGGTGCTTAGTGCAGACTATAAATCCAAAATTCCCGAAAATTAGGTAAAATGGAACGTGCTCACCGGATTTGCTGCTTACGCTCCACCTCGATCTGCGTAATTCTCACTTAATATCACTGTTCACACTGTTTTTAATGTTCTGTTGAATGTTCGAGTTTAATGTTCAACTGTTCCCGCGAGTGAAAACGTACCACGGCACTGATTTTACTCTTAACGGCTCGAAGGACCAAAATGATTATAAGTCAAATGTTAAAAGAATGAGGTTAACTAGGTTAACTAAAGTACAATGTGCGGTTGCTGACCGTACACTGATAGTCTTTTATAATCGGATAGCTTTGTCATTCGCTAATTTTTTTCTCAGGGAAACGTTGTAGTTATGGCAAGATAATAATTGATTATTGACGCAGCCATTGTCTTAAAGGATACCGGTAGTGATGTCCGAGTAAAGTACAATGGAAACGAATGAATGTCTCGACTAAAGGCGAACAGGTACTATAAACCAAACCGGTTACGTAAGAGGTTCATATTTTATAGAAAATACGTAGCACTTCAATACCCGCAATTACAGACACAATTAAAATAACAATGCACTGTGCCTTACGAGGCATGGCTGGGAACATACGGGTTTGTTTTTGGTGTGTTTTTTATTTCCCAAGGGAAAGCAAAATTATTTGCAATATATTTCGAGTCTATTGCAATATTATAGTCATGCATAAATATAGACTGAGACGTTTATAATTCAGATTGTTTAGAAAATTATTTTTTTGTTTCACGAAAACCGTTTTAACGGTTTTCTAGAAGCAGTATGTTTTGCGTGCGAAACAGTACGATGACAGTATTTTAAGCTTGTTTAATACGACGACGTTCCACACCAAAAATTAAAATCGTTTTCCAGCCTGCTTTTTAAATTAAATATCTGGATGATCAGTCGTTAGGTAGTCAGAGGCCAAAAAAGTCTGACAACCAGTCTTACCAAGGGGTATCGTAATACCTGGTGCTAACTGGGTTGTGGAGGTCAGATAGGCAGTCGCTCCATGTAAAATACTGGTATTCAGCTGCATCCGGTAAAACTGGAAGCCGACCCCAACGTAGTTGGGAAAAGGCTAGGCAGATGATGATGATGATCTGGATGACCGAGCTTTGCTCGTTTTTTTTTAATATGCAACCTAGCTAGATCAATTTATCGCCCCCGAAACCCCATGCATACTAAATTTTATGAAAATCGTTGAAGCCGTTTCCGAGATTCATATTATATATTATACATACATATGTCGGAGTTGGTTGTCAATTACAATTGTGGGTATTCAACAAATTTTGTTAAGAGTCGATTTTTTTGTTAATAATTCAAGTGATTTTAGTATCAATTACTATCTAGTAAATCGAATCATAATTTATTAAGTACTTGGTGTACACACCAATTGATTTTTGGCAACTTATTTCGATAAGTGTGACCGGTAGTTTTGTTCGAAACAAATTGATGACATGTTGTTTTATTTTTTTAATTGATATTCTTTGTGAATTCACTATTCTTTATTTACGATAATTATTGTTGTATTATTTGATTACTTTGTAATGTAATTCTGACTAGATTTAGCACATTTTTATGTATCAAGTAAACACGTGACGCACTTCCGCGCGCCAACGGACAGAGTTGTGGAGGGATTGCAAAGTGGGGGCATAGTCCTATAAAAGAGCGTGCACTCAGTAAGCTCGTCAGTATGATCCGACCCAGCCTGTTGTTGTCCCTTGCTGCCCTCTTGTCAATGACCCACTAAGCCGAGGCCCGAACCCCACAGGGGGTGCCCTTAGTGACGGTTCATTTAATGTGTAATTCCTGTTAGTTTGTAAGCCCTGGCTGGGGGCCTTAAAGTAATTTTTGGCCACCACAGGATTGTCCGGTTAAGCAGTCAAGCAATCGTCTAGAATTGCAACTGCGAGTGGTCCCTCCTAAAAAAAAAAAAAAAAAAAAAAAAAATAAGCTCGTCAGTCGGTCTTCGGATTCGACTCATTACAGAGCTCCCTTGCTCCCGACAAAACTGTCGGTTTACCTGGTACAGCGCTGCTGTATATTTACAGTAGTTGTAAACTTGCTTATAGCGAGATACACTCTGTAATTGGGTGGCTTGGCCACTGTACGAACTGTGACCTTCTAAGGTCTGTTCGCCTATTGTTATCTTTTGTTTTTATTGTTATTATTGCCATTTTTATATTGTGTGCTATTTTATATTGTGTATTGTGTGTACTTACTGTAAATATAACACTGTAATTGCCTAATACAGTCTTGTTTATCCCAATAAAATGGGAACTCCAAATCCTGACGATATACCTCTCGGCACTCCTGATCCTACATCAGAAGTGGGATTAGGTTTAGCCCAGGAATCGGAAGGTGTTGGTGATCCATGGCGAGTAATGTTAGAGCTTCAGAATCGTAATATGTCTCAGTTAATTGAAGCGATTAAGACGCAATCCACTCAGTCTACTGTAATTGCTTTGCCCGTTTTTGACCCAGACCTACCCGATTCCGATGCTCAATCTTGGAGTACAACCGTAGATATTTGCCTATCGGAAAATCCTCTTCAAGGTGGTACTCTTATTATTGCCCTCACTAAGGCCTTAAAAGGCAGTGCTAACGTATGGCTTTCCCAAGTATCGTATGCAGGTATGACCTGGACAGACTTCAAGAGTCTCTTCCTCTCTCGTTATGCCATTTCGGAAACTGTTGCCGCTACCCTCATTAACCTTCATAACAGTCAACCAAAAGAAGGTGAATCTTTAGCCGCATACGCCAGTCGACAGGTCACTTCACTGACATCTTAATGGAATAACCTGAGTGTCGAACACATTGCTGTTTCTACTGTACTGGCCCATGTCTCCAAATTTGATTCCCGTGCTCATCGACTAGCATTTACTACCGAAGTACAAAGTAGGCACAAACTTCAACAAGAACTGAGTGTCTTGTCTCACCTTAAGAGAAAGTCTCAGATTTCCTCTGACCAACATGATTCTTCTCAACCAAAGAAGTTCAAACCAGGTACAATAGTATGTCACTTTTGTGGTATAGTGGGGCACAAATCCACTAACTGTCGCAAAAAGGCCGAGAACACTAGCAAACATCCTGGACCAGCCAGCTCGTCACATAAGACGACGCCAAAGAAGATCGTCTGTTACCGCTGCCTGTGGGGAGTCGGGACACGTCGCTCCTCGCTGCCCAAAGGCGACCGGAAGGCGGCCGGGAGGTTCAAGTGAAGACACCGGGAGTCTGCCGTCGACCAGTCAACCATCCGTAAAGAGAGTTGAAGCTTGTGATGTACGGCCTATCACTGGTGTTCTACAGCAATCCGGTGAGTCGTTTACATTTTGTTATGACTCTTAGGCTGAATGTTCTCTTAATTCTGAAAACATTAAAAAGTATGCTTATCGCCGTTGAGACCAGAGAGCGCTCATGGTAGGATGCCATTGAAGACATTCAAATTGCTCTTAATTGCACAATGAATAGAGTTACTAAATCTAGTCCTTTACAATTATTGATTGGACGAGTTGCTAGACCTTTGGGTTTGATGACTATTGACAGTGAAGAGGTAGAAGTAAATCTGTCCTATGTAAGAGAACAAGCAGCCCTGGGTATAACTAAAAATGCTGAATACGATAAAGCCTATTATGATAAGACTAAAGCTATTTTGAAAAAGTTCCAAGTTGGAGACTTTGTTCTTATTGCTAATGAGGAACGAAATCAAACTAAACTAGATCCTAAATTTAAAGGTCCCTATAAAATTTTAGAACTATTAGATGGCGATAGATATTTGTTAAAAGCTTTGAATACCAATAGAATTTACAAATATGCCCATGATCGTGTACGAAAAATGCCTGAATGTCCAGTTATTGTTAGTGATGATGTCAATACTGACACTGATGATGAATCATCTGCTGCTGACATAGTATAGCTGAATTGACAAGATGTCTATGTTGACTCTTGTTTAGCTTGACGCTTAGTCGGATGTCTATGTTGACTCCTGGATTTGGACGTTGAACTTGACGCTTATGCGGGTTGTCTATGTTGACGCCTATGCGAGTTGTCTATGTTGACGCCTATGCGGGTTGTCTATGTTGACGCCTATGCGGGTTGTCTATTTCACTCCAAATTACTTGTCGAATCCCATGGTGTGATTTCGGCTGGGAGACTGTGTCTCTACTTTAGTTGAGCTATGTATTGTCAGTAACAGTATGGTCATTCTGAATGGTTGCAATGCAACTGCTATTGATATTAATTTTATTTGACAAACTCAGGATTTTTCTTTTCAACACAACTTTTGTTAAGGCTTTTGTTAAGGCTTTTGTTTGTCAGAAAGGCCGATCGATATTCACAAGAGATTTTCTTTTTCAGGATCACACGAGGTCGTGTAGGACGTCAGTTCTGGCCGTGTCGGAGTTGGTTGTCAATTACAATTGTGGGTATTCAACAAATTTTGTTAAGAGTCGATTTTTTTGTTAATAATTCAAGTGATTTTAGTATCAATTACTATCTAGTAAATCGAATCATAATTTATTAAGTACTTGGTGTACACACCAATTGATTTTTGGCAACTTATTTCGATAAGTGTGACCGGTAGTTTTGTTCGAAACAAATTGATGACATGTTGTTTCATTTTTTTAATTGATATTCTTTGTGAATTCACTATTCTTTATTTACGATAATTATTGTTGTATTATTTGATTACTTTGTAATGTAATTCTGACTAGATTTAGCACATTTTTATGTATCAAGTAAACACGTGACGCACTTCCGCGCGCCAACGGACAGAGTTGTGGAGGGATTGCAAAGTGGGGGCATAGTCCTATAAAAGAGCGTGCACTCAGTAAGCTCGTCAGTCGGTCTTCGGATTCGACTCATTACAGAGCTCCCTTGCTCCCGACAAAACTGTCGGTTTACCTGGTACAGCGCTGCTGTATATTTACAGTAGTTGTAAACTTGCTTATAGCGAGATACACTCTGTAATTGGGTGGCTTGGCCACTGTACGAACTGTGACCTTCTAAGGTCTGTTCGCCTATTGTTATCTTTTGTTTTTATTGTTATTATTGCCATTTTTATATTGTGTGCTATTTTATATTGTGTATTGTGTGTACTTACTGTAAATATAACACTGTAATTGCCTAATACAGTCTTGTTTATCCCAATAAAATGGGAACTCCAAATCCTGACGATATACCTCTCGGCACTCCTGATCCTACACATATATACAAGAATTGCTCGTTTATAGATATTAGATAGATATCTCTTCATTCAATTTAAAAATATCCTACACGAACATTATAATAAAAATATTTGTTGTAATAGTAACGTAAGTAGGAGGAGGAGGGTAGAGGGGTGACGGGGTTCGTAACGTTGGATTACATGATCGCAGACGTTACTAGAGATTTAGTTGCCTAGGCAACTAAATCTCTAGTAACGTCTGCTAACGAGCCAGTTTTACTGGGCAAATAAATAATGTTCGCAGGTATGCAGCAAGCGCGCTTCAGTATTATCGACGAAGAAAAAGATTTAGAAAATGTTTTGAACATTTTCTACAAGCTGTCTAGAGTATTTTTCTCTGAGCACAAAAAGAAATGTTGTATTATGTTACAAAATTTTCAGCAGACTTAATCTTTATAATGTGATTTTTTTAATGTTAAAACCCATATATGTTGTTCCATCAGGAATTTCTCAGAAATACCCAGTTTTGTGCCTAGTGGATGGCAATAGGCTCACCCTCTATTACTTAGAACTTCAACATAACCGGTGAAATGTGGGGGTTTTTATAGAAAAACCTCTGCCTAACTCTCCAGGGAAAGAAAACAGCCCGTGATGTTAAATTATAAAACCCATTTGCATCATAAAAATACTCCCCAATATGACAACTAAAACACCGAACATCATAATTCCGAACTCAATAACAAACGAAACTAGAACAGCTTTCGATTCTGCCACAATATTGTAAGTAATAAGTAGACGTAAGTGCTACGAGCTACGAGACTTCTACGCGTGGGCGGTACGAGCTACGAGCGTAGTAGCTACGGCGTAGCGCGTAGCAACGTGGTCATTGTATATTTTGACGGCGTCTGGCAATCAGCTGATGCGCTTGTATATTACAAACTTGTATTATTGTTTGTAAATGTACGTAACATCACGCTGTTTTTCTGTTATGGGATATGTTGAGCTTTAACTAGAACAAAATCATTTCATAAAAGCGTTTTTTTCCTCAAGTTCAAGTTTTGCATTGCAGAATAATACAAAATGAACAACAAAAGTAATTTGACCTACCTGTATTTGGATACCTGTGGGATGCCAATCTAATACTGTTGCCGTGGCTGTATTTTGACCGAAGCTTAATAATATGTATACTAGCTTATGCCAGCGGCTTCCTCCTCGTGGAGGTCGGAAGTTATCCCACGGGAGCGTACTGAAAAAGTATCTATGTCCTTACCCATGTCATGGCCATGCCAAATATTGAAACGACGATAGACAAGGAAAAGAAGAAGAAAAATACGGTAAGTTCTCCAAACGTATATAGTAAATAGTATGTTGAAAGGTTTACCGTAACGTTTGGTATGAACAGTTGGCGTCAAAGACATTAATCAAGATAATGCGGGTAGGAAGATCAATCACATCGGCCCAATAGTTCTTTGACATTGTTCAAGGTCGAATAGGAATTGTGGGAGGAGGCGAGTCGCTCGTTTTGGAATCTTTTTCTATGAAAAATAATATAATTTGACGGTAAGGCAACTTTAGAAAATGAAATAAACTTTATATTCTTAAAAAACAGGGCAGTTTCGGTATTTTTCCGTTCTACGTTCATAAGTACGTGCCGAGATATTTATCTTTGCTTTTTAATAACTTGGCAAGGCGACACTTAAACGCACTTCATGCCTGGAGATATGACGGCCTTACATATCAGTTTCATCATACGCCACAATTATGAGGAAAATTAAAAATAGCGATAGCTATGCGTAAAACTGAAGTACATAAAATAATTTCACCATCACCTCAAACCTACCTCAAACCAACAACCGCACAATAAAAACTACTCCACGGTACAAACGCTAGCAATTGCTGTAATACTGAATAATATCACACATTTGTCTAGCTCGGGCCGAGCGGCGAGCTTATGGGAATTGCGCGAGTATTTCACTTGGCGCCAGCAAGTTGTCCCACCGGTGGGGAAAACTGGAATGTTTCGAGTTTTATCATGATTTAATACTTTAAGCACAGAGTAGAGATGAGGACCTAATGCCACAGGCATTCACCAGTCTACCATTCAGTGATACAGACACAAACATATGGCTAGTCCGAAAAATTAGCTGCCAAGTTGACATTAAAATCTTGTCCCACTGGATAACATGGTGGGGCAGAGTGGAATATCCCGAATTGAGTATGCTCGCCTCGCATTTGGTAGCGCGGTAGGCGGCAGATACTCGTTAATTTTATAGAGCTCTAACCTCATCGTGTGGAGAAGAATAACGGATGAGGTTACTTAGGTTGGTGATGTCTCTTGGGTATCATACCGAAATATGATTATTAAATTTATAACAATAATGGTGATCAATAGTTTTGTTTTGTATCCGTAAAAACCTTATTGGAAACAGCCTATGAACAAAAATAAAATTTTAGAAAATGTTGTAGGTTTGGATTACGAACAACTTCGACATTTTTGTATACGGCTGTTGCTCTTATGTTATTTAAAGAATGAAAATCGGATCCCTATCCATTTGCATAAATTTTAAAACCTAATATGTATAACTTGGCATACTTTTGTTTCTCCTAATTATATTTTCGCATAACATTATTTACGCCTAACAGCTTACGCAATTTTTTTTTTGAGCATAATTTCTCTAATCGTAATAATAATTAAGCAAAACATTCTAAAGCATAAATTTATTCACGCATAATGATAAAAAAACATATTTTTTATAGGCATAACAATAATATATAGCATAGGTAATTAACTCCTAAAATGTTAGACATACCATAATTGGATATACCAATTTATTTTGACGATTGGAAAAAAACCATATCTCCTGAAGCACGTAATACATAACAACTTTGTTTTGAAAATAGTTGATCCATAGGACACATTACTCGCAGAACGAACCGCGAACCTGAAGACGTTGCGTTGGAAGGCCCCACTAGGTGGACCGATGACCTGGTGAAGATTGTGGGAATCCGCTGGATGCGAGTTGCACGGGACCGGTCAATGTGGCGACACTTGAAGGGGAGGGGGGCAGCTTCGGCTTGGCCGTCCAGCCTCAGCTGCGGCAGCGAGTCTTAAAACCGCCTGCTCCTCAACTTGCGGGCCGCCTCGCCCCTCCGCGCCTACGTGGGCTTAGATTACACTCTAGGGGTAGGGCAGACAAGACTACGTGGAGTCGGTTTTGCAGCAATTCGTTTCTGTCACTAACTTTAGTAGCACAACATATAGAATTTTTAATTAGAAATAAATACGTAAAAATGACTCAAATTTGTTTCCGATATTTCTATTAATTGTATGCCTAAATACTATTATGCTAATAGTCATTATGCCTAGTAACATTATGCGAATTAAATTTTTGCCAAAACAAATTAGCCTTGATGATAATTATGCCAACATAAACTGGAAAGAACATTATGCAAAAAGAAAGCATCCCATGAAAATCAAATCTTTTTTCTACAAAGCAATCAACAACAACCTTTAATAGAAAATTTATCTGATTCCTTTTCATGATTTTAAAAACAGCTTCACAGCGTTATACCATAAAAAGCTAGTCACATAAACATTTAAACTGTGACACGAGCACACGGACCATTTCCAAATCCACAGTTGAATCAAACGACCGGCGCTTTGGAATCAATTCGGCGGCCATTTAAAAAGGAATCAATGTTATCTATTCACGCATCGGTGGTGATGACATGGAAATATGTCGTGTGTCGCTATGGACGAAGCCGTTAGCTAATGTTTTGTGTAGGTATCTATGGCTTTTACACCTGTGTGGGCAAAAAACGGCAAAAAAAATTGCTTGTTCTGAAAAATATATCATAATATTTTACTTATCATGTTTGTGCAGTTTTCACAAAAATACCTATGTGACAGGTAGACAAAATCGTGGGATTATGAAGCTTAAATCTTTACCGTTAAATTTGGAACCATTAAATACAATTTTGTTTAAACTACAGATTTACCTGTGTTTTAACAACACCGATCGCGTGTGTGGGTTTTGCTAGCTACTTTAATTCTTATTTACTCCATCCACAAAAGACGGCATTTTTTTTGTAATTTTCAAGTACAAAACCTGCGCTGTATATTGTCCTGTCATCTTCAGAAAACCGGAGCAATATTCATGACAGACGGTAAATTGATTTACATCTATGAAAACATTATTTACTTTGAAATAAACAAATAGGTATAATCTCAAAGAACACTGAAAAGTTTTAGGTTGCGGTAGCTCTTCGGTACGCGCAATTACAGACAATTAAAATAACAATGCACCGTGCCCGATCGGGCACGGCTGCGGCCTTACAGGTTAATATTATACAAAACTTAGTTTTAAAAACTTTCAGTCATCTGATTTTATGTAAAACAATTCTATTTGTAAGGGAATGCGAATGAAAGCGAAATACAAATTTTCCGATAAAGCAATTAAAATGTTCGTATTTCTAACATATATTTTTTGTAGGTGTCAAAATTTTTTATTACAGGACATGGCTAAAGTAAAAATGATTATAACAATATAGTAGTGTAGTGTAGTCAAATTCGGCAACGTCAGAAATAGTACGGAAGAAGCTTTTCATAATATGTCTCGCGAAGAAAACTGTCAACAACAACAGACATTAAAGGAAACATCATGTGGAATACAGGAAAAGTAGTAGATGTTTCTCGAAAACAATCTTGGGAATTACGTATTCGTATTTCTAAAACCATCGGATATGCTCGTCTTTTCCTAGCAAAAGAAGTGAGTAAACCTTAGTAGAAGCCTTACCGCTCGGGGTTTACGACGCGATGTTGTGTTATGTTCCTTAAGTTCCAAAATTAAAGATTTACTCAGAAAACCATCCCCAAGAATCTCTAAAATCAAAGCAGGTGACCAAAAACAATATTTGACTAAAACATAAACGCTCGCAAATCGTTAAAAACACAAACCGTCAGCCGTCAAGCGAATTCCAAGGAGGCATAAATCCTTTTCCGTCGGACTTTTTTAATAAGCATCAAGGTGTGGCGGTGTGTGGTGGGGGAGGGAGGGTCGGAGGGGGTGCGGGGCTGGCCTGGGACCAGACGCCCGCCTACGCGCGTCGCTGCGGACGTCTCCACGTCCCGCCTCCGCCACAGTTCGCCAGCGGTGGGCCGCGCGCCCGCCGCGTCGCCGCGACCACTACACTACCAACACGTTACATTTACGTATTTTCTACCTATTTGTATTTTTAAATATTTAAGTTAAAGGTGAGTGCTGATTTAAATTAAAAGTTTTAAGTGGATTTTAGGTTAAGTTTCGTACTTTGTTACTTTTTGATGCTTTATTTATTTTTGGTTGTTCAATTTTTTTAAGTGTGTTATTTTTTTGGTGTTATAATTGTGAATTCAGGTATATACAGGAACTTGTTTAAATTTATTTTAAAACCGAACTGTAAAAGAACCGGAGGAATACCGCTATTAATTTATTGAGGAGCCAAAAATAATAATGCTTCTGAGTAAAGCTTGAAAATTAAACAAAACGCTTATAATTTTGTGTTACTCACATCTGCTAACAGTCAAATTGACATTAGAATGAAATTAGTGAACATTATTATCATATAATTCCTATCAGAAACCGTTTATGTCTTCGGTCGTTAATTATTTATAAATTAAAGCATGTTCCATTTAAATTACGAGTGGACAGTTTAAGCATCTCTTAATTAATTTAAATTAATTAACGCGACCTTAAAAGCTCAAATTCTTGAGTAAAAATTATGGTCCCTTTTTTGGACTTTAAGATGGTTTTTAATTTGTCAAGATAATTTGAACGTGACGTGTTTTAAAATGACGGATTCTTAAAAAAAAAATGGCGTGTACTTCGAAATTTTCGCAAAAGCATGAACAGGTTATCGTTACGTTTTGCGGATATTATGGTGCGTGCGGTAGTTTACTCACGCGCTTTTAGTAGTTTATTTTACAGTTTGACGCTTTACAAGCGTTTGTGATAATTACGTGGGTTTTACAGCTTATAAGTATCCGTTGACGTTTGGAGTAAGATAAGATAAGATTTATCATAGTTTGTATTTACGGGCAGGATTTATTTTAGGTGCTTTTTAATGAAAGTGGAAGTTATATTATGATATTCCGTTTAGTCTCCAGTAATAAACCAGGTCAGAATTGTAATAAAACTACAATAATATGTCACTGCGATTACTAAAGCATGAACCTAAAGGAAAACATTGCAATTTTTACAGTAATCTGTAGCGGCGGTATTTGGCTGAGTTATATTTCTTAAACGGTGGGGTTCAATAATAACAGCCACATTACGGGGATTTTCAAAGATAAGTAACGCTTTCTGGATTCAGTTCTTCCATAGTATTCCTTGGATAACCATCGATTTTGCCCCACATTACATGAAAAATTCTTTCATGAGAAATTAAACTTCCAAAATACGTTTAGTAGTAACAGTTGGTCCCGACTGTCATTCGTAAATACGCAATACGGGTGGTAAGAAGTCTAAAAGTCTGACAGCCAGTCCTGCCAAGAGCTCTCATGTAACCTAGTTGTGGAGGACAGATGTAAGTCACCCCATATACTGGTATTCAGCTGTATCTGATTACATTGGAGTATACTTTATTGTACACGAAAATTGTTACATTAGCTCTTTTACAATATTCTTGTATGTATGGCGATCTTATCACTTAAAGCGAAGTCCACCATTCCTTTGCGCTTTCTTCTTGAGAATAGTAGGATAAAATGTTATTACTTGGTTAGGTAGTAACCATCGAACTTAGTTAAGGGGTGATACGAATACTAATGACCCGCATATTTTCTGGTAAAAATCAATAGAAAAAGAAACTTCAAAATACGCAGCTCGCTATTACAAGCAGATGGAATAATCCTGCTGCAAATAATTTTGATAAAGGCTCTTTTTGCGACACTTATGTGTTGGAGTAGAAATATACAGGCTTGTTTTCCAAAAAATGGAGAGTTACATAGTGAAGTGAATAAGAAAAGGATGTAAGAAGAATGATATGGCTAGAAGGGATATGACTGCTGTTAGGACGAGTAATAATAATAATATACGTAATAATAAATCGTTTATTGGACTCAGTAAAAATATAGCTTAATACAATGTCATCCATTAGAGGGTGTACAAAACAGGCTGCAATAAAAAACTAAAAGGACGCCTGACTTCCAAGCTAGGTAAAGAACCTGTATCTTGGAAATGAGTACACTTCCATGGACAAAATTTCGTATAGAATTAATTGATGACAATTCCAACACTGGTAGACTACAAAATTTAGATATAAAACATTATACAATAATTAAATGAAAACTGACTAACAAATAAAGAAAATTAAAAATCGTGAAGTAATTAAACAAGGAATTTAAGTGTGGTAGTATTTTGGGTTTGTTGTGGGGTGTGATAGTGAGCAAGGGTGTGATAGTGTGTATGGGTGTTTTTGTGAGTGTGTTACTGGTGTAAAATAAGTGTGAGTGTTTTGGTGTGTACGTAATTTTTCTTTATGTTGGTTCAGAGATGATGATGATCAGATGATGTTAGTTCTGGCCTGATTTTACATCGGAACATATATGATTTTTTCCGTTTGAGAATAATCAAGGGTAAGAAGCCATCGTGTGACAGTTTGTTTGCATTTTTGCTTAGTTAGGGGATAAATTGTCAGTGCTTGATTAATTTTATTATACAATATGGCCACCTAAAAATGTGAAAAATCTCTGCGCGAATTGAGTACGGCAGGCTCTGGACTCGCAAACTGTATGTTTCCTACGTTTATGTAGGAGATCAATAGGATCATAAGTCAGACGACCATGCATTTGGATGATGGTGTGAAGTATGAAAAGTTGCCTCACTGTAAGAACTTCACAGGTTTGGTAAAGTGTGATAGTGGGCATTTCTGAAATGCACTAACTTTAAGTAACGCTTTCTGGGCACGCTCCAGTTTCAGCATTACGGTTTTACACGCCCCACCCCAAGACGTTATACAATAAACTAAAAGAGATTGGCATAAAGCGAAGTAGATTGTTTTTAAGACTTTCGAGTTTGCTATATGTCTGAGATTTAAATATATATATTAATTTACGAACTCTAGATGAAACAAGGTCGATGTGGGGTGCAAAATTTAGTCTACTATCAAGTTGTACGCCAAGGTATTTTATTGTGTTAGTTTGCTGAAGTGGAGGACAGTCACAAGGTGATAGGCAACTACATATGTGCGAGTGTGCGATAATTTGTGCGTTAGCCAAGAGCGTCCGTGGGACATTCCGGAGAGAAAAAGTTAGAAACTTTGTTTTGTCGACATTTAGGGTTAGAAGATTGGTTCTCAGCCAATGTTAAAGCCACGCTGTGCGTGCTGAAACGCTTTGTCCCATGAGCTATCTCTGAAAATGAGGGCTGTGTCATCTGCAAAGGCAACAATCTTCCTATTTAGAAGTTCAAGGTCACAGAGATCATTGATATAAATAAGAAACAAGGTAGGTCCGAGGATGCTTCCTTGAGGTACTCCGTAGGATAAGGGAAGATCGCCACTTATCCACTCACCAACTCTTACACACTAAGACCTGTCACTGAGATAATCCGTGAAGAGTTCAAGTGGTAAATCCATGATTCCCAGTCTTTCAAGCTTATCTATTAGTCTGGGGACAGAGACCGTGTCAAAAGTCTTAGCTAAATCAAGAAATATTGCTAATACTTTATTTTTGTCATCGATATTGTTTACAATAAAGTCCGTAACCTCATGAACTGCATCACTAGTAGCTTTATTGCATCTAAAACCAAATTGACAGTCAGATAGCAGCTTATTTTTTTCCAAGTAGTTTATCAGTCTTTTGTTCATAAGTTTCTCTAGGATTTTAGAAAATGTAGGAAATATCTAAATTGGTCTATAATTATTGACACAGGCTCTGTCACCAGACTTAAATATGGGTGTTATTTGGGATTTTTTGAAGTGTCGTGGTAAGGAACCGGTCTGAAATAACAAATTACAAATATAAGCTAGCGGGAAGAGTAATATAAGTCTATGTATATCGAGATAGAATACTTGCAGATATATTATCACGTCAACAGCACAGTTAATTTTAAGATTGAGGATAATATTGTTTATCTCATTTTCATCTGTTGGGAACATTACGAAAGAGTATGGACAAGACGATTTGGGAGGTAAAGGTGAGTCGGGTGTATGTTCCTGAGATAGATGTTTTTCTGCTAGAGATTTGCCTATGTTTGCAAAGAATGCATTTATGGTATCAACGGAAAGTTGAGGGTTACTAGCAGATATTAATTCAGAGGCAACAACATCCTTTGATCGAGTCATTCATCATCATCATTTCAGCCGAAAGTCGTCCACTGCTCCCCCAAGTGTCACCACATTGACCGGTCCCGTGCGACTCGCATCCAGCGGATTCCCGCAACCTTCACCTGATCATTGGTCCACCTAGTGGGAGGCCTTCCAACGCAACGTCTTCCGGTTCGCGGTCGCCACTCCAGAACTTTTTGGCCCCATCGGCCATCCGTTCTGCGATTTTGCAATGTGCCCTGCCCACTGCCACTTAAGTTTGGCAATTCTTCGGGCTACGTCGGTGACCTTGCTTCTCTTGCGGATGTCTTTATTTCTGATTCGATCGCGCAAGGAAACTCCGAGCATAGCCCATTGTGAGCGACCACGTTTCAGTCCCGTATGTAATCACTGACAGTGTAGAGTCTCCGATCTTGATAGGAGTGGGTGAGACATGGGCATTCAACATGACCTTAGTCTTGTCCATGTTCATTTTAAGGTTCACTCTTCCGGAAGCTCTACTGAGGTCATCGAGCATTGTACTGAGGTCCTCCATGCCAGCCATGACCACTATATTATCGGCAAACCGAAGGTGAGTGATGTACTCGCCATTGACGTTGATGCTTAGCCCTCTCCAGTTCAGAACCTTGAAGACATCCTCCAGTGCAGCGGTGAACAGTTTCGGAGATATGACGTCTCCCTGTCTCACAACTCGCTGCAGGAGGATAGGTTCCGAGGCTTGGTCCTGAAGTCGGACTGACATGGTGGCGTTTTTGTACAAACACTTCAACACCTCGATGTACCGATAGTCGATTTGGCACCATTGGAGAGACTGCAGTACAGGCCAGGTCTCGATCGAATCAAAGGCTTTCTCGTAGTCCACAAACCCTAAACAGAGAGTCAGGTTATATATATATATATACTCTTATATATATATACTCTTCGGTCTTCTGTATAACTTGCCACAGCGTATGTATGTGGTCCACGGTGCTAAAGCCTTTTCGGAAACCAGCTTGTTCGGGTGGCTGGAAATCGTCAAACCTGTGCGCAAGACGATTCGTGATGACTCTAGAAAACAACTTGTAGACATGGCTTAGAAGTGAGATGGGCCTATAATTCTTCAACCGGGCATTGTCACCCTTCTTGAAGAAGAGTACCACCACACCCCAGCACCATACCTGTGGCGTTTTTCCCTCAAGTATGACGGAATTTAACAGCTTCTGAAGGGCCTTAAGTACCGGTTTTCCACCTGCCTTCAGGAGTTCGGCCGTAATTCCGTCATCACCCAGTGCCTTGTTGTTTTTGAGCTGCTTCAGAGCTATCCTAATCTCGTACAGGCTGACGTCCGGGATGTCTTCGGTATAGTGTCGGGTCAGTCTAGCTCTTGGGTCGTTAAAGTCGTCCGGGTCGGTCCGGTCGCTCCGGTTTGGCGGATAAGATCCTACCATCGTCGGTCTTCAGTTTCGTGAGCTGGCTCTGCCCAATAGTCAGATCTCTTGCAAATACCTTGGAGCCTTTATTCCGATCAATCGCGTCTTTAATACGCTCAGTATTCAAGCGGCGGAGGTCGCTCTTCACGGATTAAGAGATCCATCTATTGAGCTGCCGGTATTTGCACGCCTCATCTGAAGACTGCAGGATCATCTCACGCCGCTCCTTCATGAGCTTGAGAGTGTGATCGGAGAGCCTCTTGTTCTGATCTGTACGACGCGCCTTGAAGAACTTAGACCCGGTAGTATGGACAGTTTCCACGAACCCATCGTTGTATTCGTCCAATGAGTTTCCTAGGCACTCGAAACGGTTCTGGAGTTCAAGCTGAAAGCTCTCGGGGTTTTGGATTTGGCTCTGTGTGGACGGAGCATAGACTTCATCAGTCGATACCTTTCAAGCTTGATATTGATGTTCAATGTGCCTCTTACCATGCGGTGATCGCTCCCGGTTTGATCGAGTAGTGTAAGTTATCGATTTCGTTCCTTTCATCTTGTCTTTTCAGCTTTTTTAACAATCCGTTACAAAAATGTCTGTATCTGGTATAGGTTACTTTTAGGATTGTATTATTGGGAGATTTTTTCGACTTCAGGTGGAGTTTATCCCTATTTCTCATGCATCTCAAGAGACCTGGAGTAATCCAGGGCTTCAAGTTTTTCTGCCTTCTGGTTACAGTTATAGTGTTAGTGCACAATTTCAAAGCAGAATTAATAGAACCAGTGAAAAAGACAACAGCATAATTAACATCAGTCATAGCATATAGGGGCGCGAAGTCGATATTGGGGACAACTGAGTCTAAAGAAGCATAGTCTATTTGTTTTAGCGTTCTTGCGGTCGGTTTTGCAGGGATAGACATGTCAATGGAACGAAGAACAGTGTGGTGATCAGTAAGGGATGTTTCAGCTACGAAACATGATGCTGGAAACTTGGTTTTCAGCATAACGTGATCGATGCAAGATTTAGAGTTAGTGGGAATAAGATGAGCTGGTAACATGCCATGCGAGGCCATAAGGTTTAAGTAATGGTGTTTTCGTACATCCAATGTCTGTTCAGATATATCGATGTTAATATCACTAGTTAAAACAAAGTTTTTAAATTTTGAAATAACGTCATGCAGTAGGTTATGTAAGCTTTGCAAAAATACATCGATATTTCTAACACTGGGGGATCGTTAAACAGCAAGAATTGCAGTATGCTTTTCGAGTGTTATTAGCAGACTGTTACAGTCCATAATTAACGGCTCCTCTACACATACATTAATTCCCTTCTTGATATAAACCTTCGTTTTGGGATTTATTGTTATTAGTTGCATAATAGTCATAACCATCCATTAACGGAGGATTATGAACACCAAGCAACCAGCACTCGGTTACTATTATCACGTCCCAATCGACCCTGGATCTAGGCAAAAGAATGTGCATACCAGGCATATTACAATTAATGCTTCTTATATTTTGAGTTAACATTTTGAATGATTTTCCAGACAATGAGATTAGGGTTCAGCATTGGTCTATGCTACAGGTAGACGCACTATAGACATGGATATTAAGTCTATATCGGTCGAAAAGCTTTCATGACTATTTATGTTATCGAATTTTGGATTGTAGTCATCATCATCATCATCATCATCTTCCTGCCCTTATCCCATGTTACTTGGGGTCGGCGCAACACGTTTTCTTCTTCCATTGATTGTAGTAAATTTCCAAATAAGGGTGTTAACAGAGAATAGATTTGCATGAACGGAATCACGCAGGATTTTGCGTACAGTTTTCAGTTGGGAGTGTGAAAGTAAGTGTAGGTGTGTGAGTAAGTATGTGTGTGGTATGGTCGTCAAGACGATATGAACTTGAGAAAAAACACATTTGCAGAAAAAATACAATTCAAAGACTAAAACAAAAACTAAAAGAAACAGGCAGACGGCTGTAATCCTATTACTATGAAATTACAATGTTGTAATTTGAACACTTCTAATAAATAGTCGTGCCGTTAGCCGTGTGGTATCCGGCAGAGTAGAATAGAACCACCCCATTACACTCACTGGTGTCGTATAAGGCGACTAATGTCTGAGGCAGAACACCTTGCGCCTCCGTAGACCAGAGAATGGGCAGCAGCGTTTTCTGTTAGTCTTTCATCACTGCGATCTCCAATCCACCTGCCAAGCGTGGAGATTACGGCAAATTACTCCCATCATGGGAGAGGCTTATGTCCAGCAGTGGACGTTATGGGCTGTTGTAGTAGTAGTAGTAATAAATAGTCATGCTTGGGCAAGTTTGAGAATATCATCTTCACTATCTATACGTATGGTTGGTAGATCATCTGTTTTCTTCATGTAGATTTTTAATAAGAAGTATGGAAGAAGAAGACATGCTGCGCCAACCCCAAATAAATTGGGATGGCAGGAGAATAATGACATAGTGAAGTACGTAAATTGTTTCATCTTCATCATCATCATTTCAGCCGAAAGACATCCACTGCTGGACATAGGCCTCCCCCAAGTGTCGCCACATTGACCGGTCCCGTGCGACTCGCATTCAGCGGATTCCCGCAACCTTCACCAGGTCATCGGTCCACTTAGTGGGAGGCCTTCCAACGCAACGTCTTCCGGTTCGCGGTCGCCACTCCAGAACTTTTCGGCCCCATCGGCCTTCCGTTCTGTGAGCAATGTGCCCTGCCCACTGCCACTTAAGTTTGGCAATTTTTCGGGCTACGTCGATAACCGTTTTTTTTTTTTTTCGGATGGGAAATCATCAAATGACTTCTCCCGCTCTGGGCGGAGCAGGAGGGAGTGTCAGACTTTTACTGACTAAAACCCATCCATGTTCCTTCATTGCCCTTTGTGTTCCGGGGCCGCGGTATCTCTTTCGAACTGTCCCGCAACCCCGGCAGGCATCGGTCCTTACGGACCCCTTCCTTTTTGCTGACTCTCTTTGAGGCGCGCGTGGAACACGAACGCGCCGTCGACACGGCCTGTCGTCATGAGACGGACGGACGGCGAGCTAGCCCATAGCCCACCGTCCACAGGCCCGCGCCTATGGTGGCCGGGGGCCACGTGGTGGCCCCGATGCCCGGGGCGTCTCCCGCGGCGGCCGGGACGCTGAGAGGTTCTCTCCCTCTCCCGTTCCGCCACCTCCTTCTCTAGCATTACTGCTTCGCAGAAGGAGGTGACGGCGTCCCATTCCGTCTCGCTCCGGACCATGGCTTGCACCAGGGCCGGACGCGAGAGGTCGCCGCTGCCATACGTCGGTAACCTTGGTTCTCTTGCGGATGTCTTCATTTCTGATTCAATCGCGCAAGGAAACTCCGAGCATAGCCCTCTCCATTGCCCTTTGGGTGACTTTAAGCCTTCTGATGAGGCCCATTGTGAGCGACCACGATTCGGTCCCGTATGTACAGACTGGCAACACACACTGGTCATAGACTTTCGTCTAGACACTGCGGTAAGTTGGACGATAAAATTGTTTCAATGGTAATGAAATACACTAATTCTGAACGGCCCTTAGGCTTGCTAAGGGGAAATTAAATTTTTCAATGGAATTTTAGAACTTTACGACTTTATACGTTTGCACCTAAATCACTCACTCATAAACAATCACTATCTCGAAGATAAAAAGGCTTGGGATTAAGCTGCTCCAATGAAATTTGCTCTGTGAATGTCGAAGCCTCGGACTTCGCTTGTTTATTATTTATTCCTTTCTTTTCCTTTTTTTATTTTTTTTTTCCTTTTTTGTACACTCTGACATTTAATGTTTTGACATGTATTTTATTATTTTTTATACACTCTGAAATTTAATGTTTTGACATGTATTTTATTATTGTTTACTTTATTATTTTATTTGACATTTACTGATTTGACATGAATAATTACTTATTTTGTTAAGTATTTTACTTTTTTTTTATCATCATTGTGACTTTTAATGATTTTTGTGATTTTTACTTACATTCTTTTTGGATAGAACTTGTTATGAATTTTATATGATTATTGTGAATGTGGGGACCATGTGGGTCACATTTATATTTTTTGTTTATTTTTTCCCACAACTGTCTGACAGTTTGAGTACTCTAAGCGACCTACCCAAATGTCCTTTCTTTGGTATTGTTCGTCGTTTCGTTAAGCTCCTTGAGTTATAAGTCGAGCTACACGTTAACTGACAAATGCTTGCACTGACTGGACAGGTCCACTCAAATCTGTATGGTTCTTTCTTCAAAAGACCATCTCAGACACTAATCTGCATAGTCCTCATGTGAATTGAGCAAGATTGTCTGGACTTTAAAAGAGACTATGACCTCTGAGTTTGTTTCGGCTGTTTCTTCTCAGAGTAGTCAGGTACGAAACACCGGCCCCATCTAGTTTAAAAAAATGACGTGTAAAAGTGTTTGTAAAAACCTACTTGCAAAATAAACATCATTTATCATTTATCATAAATACTCAAATCATTTGCGGGGATTTCAGAAACAATCCGGAAAATAATTAACAAAGTTATCAAACATTCAACGCAAAGTCGACTAAAATAGACCACGATACAATAACCAACGTATGCTGTTCAAAATAGACTAAACACAATAGGTTAGTACAGTCCTATTGAGCAATTTGTGGGTATAAATGAGCGGCTTAATTAATACGCTACGAGCTGTGCTACTAACTTGTCACTACACTGTAACGTACCCACTTGAAATACGTCGCTACAATATGTATACATACAAAAGTATACATGTTTACATGTACGTATGTATAAGCCCTAACAAGTTATAATCCTTTGGTAAAGGATTATAACTTGTTAAATTATGTGATAGGTACTTACTCTGATCAAACATAGGTAACATCACCTACACGATTTCAGGGTTATGAAGTGTTTTCAGGTAATTCCGTTTAAAGATGATTTCAAAACGCCAGGAACGGTTCGTCTCTAGGACCTATCCTTGGGTAGCTTTTAGTAATGCCTAGCTGTCTCTTGATAATATTCCAAAGGTCATTATTTTTGTTCATCATCATCAGCCTATAATGTTCCCACTGCTGGGAAAGGGCCTCCTCTCAATGAGAGAGAATGGGCTATAATCCACCACGCGGGCACAGTGCGGGTTGGTAGATGTCACATGTCTTCGAAGTTTTGGTTCTAGGACATGCCGATTTCCTCAAGATGTTTTCCTTCACCGTTTTGAGAGCAGTGGTGATTAAATAAATTACAGAAAGCGCCTGTCTGTATTTTTGTTAACTACTTATTATTTGATAACTCTGTATTCAAATTATACTAATATTATTTTGCGAATGTGTTATCCAAAGAAATACGTTAAGGGCGTATACTCCCTCAAATGGCTTAGCATGATCCTCCGTTACGCCTTAAATACTGCAGCATTAATTTTAAAATACATATATGGTAAAGTTGAGGATTAATGCTAGTACTATGTGTGACGACGAAAATTCCAAAGTTACCTCCAAATCGAACAATAAACCGCTGGTATTCAAAAAGTACTTCAAATTAGATCATGAAACTTTTCATACTAACTGAACTATCTATAAAGCAGGTCAGGTATTTTTTTAGTCCAATTAATAGATTATTTGTGAATCGCAAAAAAACCACTCATTGTGCACTATTCGGCCGCAGTCACTGACGGTAGTGCATGCTGATTAGAACTTTATTCTAACAGTTGTATTTCAAACGAAGTTTGAACCAACACAGATAGACTTGCTAATTTTAAGGTTAGAAGGGCCTTAAATACGTTATTCATCACAAATATTTAATTTTGAACAAAATTGCAGTAACATTTGACATTTAATTTCAACTAGCTTCTGCCTGTGACTTCGTACGCGGAACCTGGTGCTTATGCCAGCGTCAACGGGGTCGTCAAAATCGAAGATCTGATACGTCTGATGTCGCAGCGCAATTCTCTATCCGTGAACGTCTCCGACTCGCGAGACAATGCGTGACGTTCACGATCAGCAGTCAGTCGCGCATCACGTTCCCCACTTGTCTCCAGATACCTAGAAGTCGATGTGTAGGTACGCTGAGAACTCAAGCGTGATTCTCTTTCCGTGAACGTCTTCAACTCGCGAGACAATGTAGACGTTCACGATCAGCGGTCAGTCGCGCACCATATTCTACACTGGTCTCTAGAGACTTGGATGTAGATGCGTAAATACGCTGAGAACGCAGGCGTGCTTCGCGATCCGAAGAGGTTTCCAGGGAGCGAGTTGAAGCCTGATGTTCTCGAACAGCATCAAGTCTCTCCTGACGCTCTTCGGTAGATTCTTAGGATCTTATGATCCGCAATCTTTTAGCTCCTTTGGAACATTGGGAAAGATTTGACCTCTTTCTAGGCATGGTTATAGTTTTATTAAAATCTAAGTGACTGCTCCGCTGCGTTACCGGGTAGGCTACCGTGCCACAAAGATAAATGGAAAAGGAAATTAAACACTAAAATAACATAAGCCGTAAGGCAAATTTATTCGATAAAATAAAAAAATAAAAGGGACTTTTGGCTAGTAGAGTCAAATTTTCAATGATATACCATCATCATCGAAAATCAGTCAGTTGCCAAAACGTCATTCCTATATATATGTTAGTGTAGCTGGGCTCTTGGAGTTCCACATTAGGTGTTCCAGATCTTCAAATTTATTCTCCCAGCAGAAAATTCTCATCACAAGGAACAATTTTTGCTGTGGTACCATTTTTGTATCTCTTATAGTTTAGCTGATCTGTTGCGGTTCTGCATCAGGTGTTCAAGTTTCCAAGATAAATTGTTGCCCAGACTCAATACCTATACGACAAAAAAAATCATTTAAATCCGTCCAGTAGATCCGAAGATTAGCGTGAACAAACAAACAGACCCACAGACAAACAGACACAGACAAACAGACAGATTTTTTTTTTGGATTCGTGCTCTATTACTGTTTCTAAACCCCCCTCAATTATTTCTTTTTAGGGTTCCGTACCCAAAGGGTAAAAACGGAACCCTATTACTAAGACTTCGCTGTCTGTCCGTCCGTCTGTCCGTCTGTCCGTCTGTCCGTCTGTCCGTCTGTCTGTCACCAGGCTGTATCTCATGAACCGTGATAGCTAGACAGTTGAAATTTTCACAGATGATGTATTTCTGTTGCCGCTATAACAACAAATACTAAAAACAGAATAAAATTAATATTTAAGGGGGGCTCCCATACAACAAACGTGATTTTTTTGCCGTTTTTTGATAATAATGGTACGGAACCCTTCGTGCGCGAGTCCGACTCGCACTTGGCCGGTTTTTTTTTAATATATTCAATGTACAGACGCAGTTTTTTAACTGTTTTATTATATGTATATAGAATATAGATATAGATATAGAAGATGCAGTTGCACGAATCAGCTAGTTTTGAATAAAAGTGTAACGATATCATGTATGTGTAGGTTAACGATAGGAAAAACAAACGGAAAAAGCTCAATAATCGGTTTGGTCTAGTTTTGCCTAGCTTTTCAAGACTATGTTAGGGTTGGGTTTCAGTCTAACCGGCTGAAGTTAAATACCAGTAACTTACATGGAGCGACTATCTCACCTCCACAACCCACTACCGACTACCCATCGCAACTGACAAAGATCTACGAACGACGACGACAAGGAACAAACTGCAGAACGTGCTTGAGGCATTTAGTGGTAGACAGTTGTAGTAATTACATAAACTTTCAAAGTTAAAAATTCCCCTACTACCTAGCTATTAACTAGCCCAAACACCGGAGAAAGAAAAATACCAGTAGGTACATACTCTACCTCATAAAATCCCGCTGTCGTCCATTTTACAAACCAATTTAATATCGGACCTATATCCCAGGTGGCACTGTTACGGCACAAGTTGACCAAAACCACATAAGCCCCATATGAACCATTTGCATTGTTTCAGCGTTTTGGCGCCAATTATGTGGTGTTGTAAACTTAAACATACTGGCGAAATATGTTTTCTTGTTATAAGAAGTTTGCCACAAGTGCTGAGTGCACCGTGTTGTATAAGGTGCAAGAGTTATAAAAATTATTATACCTGCTACTTACAAACAATGATTTAATTATGTACATAAAAAAAGTTTAAACGTTACACCAAGTTGACGATATCATAATAGTTTACTAAACTATCTGAAGTGTGGGTTTTTTTTTTTTTTTTAAATATAAAAAATGTATCAAAAGTACCAAGAAACGATCATTTCAAAGGTCACAGAAAGATCTGAATATGCAAAGAAGCACAATATTGGATCCCAACAGTCTCCTGACCTTTAGCAGTTTAGTCTTATGTAAACAATATTATGGGTACAAATGCCACGTTCAAGGGCTGTGGCGGGGTGGCGGTCATTTTACGTGGCTAATAGAGTAGAGTAAATTAACATGGATTCTTGTCACGCGGTCATAATCGGAAGAAACGACGCCATTTTTGTTAAATCCATTTTCCACACATACACACATCAAAAAAAGTTTACGATCACGTTGAAAAATCGACATCTTTTTTTTTACTTTTTCTTGTTAATATTTATTATTGTACTTATTTTTAAAATTCAAACACGATATTTCTATTTAAAGAAAACACAAGTCATACAACGAAGAATTTTTCTTGACAAAGTTCTATTTAAAAAAATATCTGACCCTATGCTAGTGATCACAAACTTTTTTTGATGTGTGTACTATTACAAATCTTTATCGTGTGGTTAGTGACTAACCTGTAGTCTTAGTTTTTATGCTACCCATATGTGGGCCTATGACTTGGCTTTACATGCCGTCGAGAAATATCAGGAATGCTGGTTTCCTCACGATAATTTCCTTCACCAAGTTATAATTATACAATACGCACATGAATCCTAAAAATTAGAGGTGCGTGTCGTGGGTTTGAACTCGAGACCTATGAATTGGCAGTCCGAAGATCACACCACTGGACTATCACTGCGCTGGCGAATAAAACTAGAAGAAGAAGAATTTTACTAATGTTTGCGTACCAACACCACTCCTGACCATGTTATTAAAGCGTCATAAGACACATGCAGCACTGTATGAAGCAAAAAACAATCGCCAAAGTTCGCAAAAGTAAAATACATTTTTCACAAAGGGAACAGGAATTTTTTTGTTCCTTAAAATCGCAACAGTCAGTGTTTGTCAAAGTGTACAGCAAATTAATAAATATCAATATCAAGGAACTTTGTACTCGGCAAATACAAAGTTGGACAAGAACTGAAATGTGTCAAAAGTTTGAATTTTAGAAGAAAATCATTCTGAAACTCTGTCTGAAGTCGGTGAGCGACACAATAATATTAAATCGATTACTCGTTGTTATTATAGTACTCTGCTTGTAATTAAGGAAGAAGGTATTGTTAAAAGAGTAAAGAAAAATCTTGGCCCTTTGTTTTTTTTTTAACCATTTATTTTGATTTTCACATAACACCATATCTTCAGTCAGTTTGTCAGTTTTGAGCATCTACTATTTCCCTTTGGTTGATTCTAGTTTAAAGACCAGAAGGATGCAAATACATGATGTATTTTTTTTTTCCTTTGCTCAGTAGGCTAGATAAATTATGACCCTGAAATGTAGCTGCATACTAAATTCAGGTTATAAATATTTTTTTAAGACCAGAATATCACACATGGTACGCAGAGTTCATGTCACAAAAGACCAGATACAATGCCCACAGTATTCGCAACCCCCCCCCCCCCTCTCTTCGACCCTCACGTTACTAATCGCTCACACTCCTGAGCCCTTTACTCCTCTCTCGCTCACTCACGCACAGAGCGACCGAGGGAGCCCTCGAGTAGACCCGACCCCCGAACGTCTTATTTGGGTCAAGTTCAACTGTTCAACCACCATCTGGGCCGTTTAGTGCTAACTTTGACAATAAATATCGACTTCTTAAGAATTATTATGAAGACAGAAGTCTTATGGGCATGGTGTTGTAATAGTCACCTTAACTTAAAATTTTATCTAAGTTTACTTACTTACTTTAGACAAGTTTGAAACAGACTGGTATGTTTTTATCTTTTAATGTTCTTTTTATTAAAAACTAGCTTCTGCCCGCGACTTCGTACGCGGAACCTGTTGCTTATGCCAGCGACAACGGGGTCGTCAAAATCGAAGACCTGAAACGTCCGATGTCGAATTTTAAGAGCCCGGGGATGGGAATACAACGGGATGCGCGAGACGATTCGAGACGTTCCAGATCTTTCATTTTTGTAAGTCAACAGGAAATGCCCATCAGACTAAATATTTTTATAAGTCGACAGGAAATGCCCATCAGACTAAAAACATGCTGAGACGTCATTCCTATGTGTTATGGTGTAGCTGGGCTCTTGGAGTTCCACAACAGGTGTTCCAGATCTTCAAATTTATTCTCTCAGCAGAAAATGCCCATCACGTGGAACAATTTTTGCTATGGTACCATTTTTGTATCTCTTATAGTTTAGCTGGTCTGTTGCGGTTCTGCATCAGGTGTTTATGTTTTTAGGAAATGCCCATCAGACCGAACAACTTTTGCTAAGACGTCATTCCAATATGTGTTATGGTGTAGCTGGGCTCTCGGAGTTCCATAACAGGTGTTCCAGATCTTCGATTTTTATAAGTCAACAGAGAGTGCTCATCAGATTGAACAGCTTTTGCTAAAACGTCATTCCTATATATGTAAGTGTAGCTGGGCTCTTGCAGTTCCACATCAGGTGTTCCAGATCTTCAAATTTATTCTCTCAGCAGAAAAGGCCCATCACGTGGAACAATTTTTGCTATGGTACCATTTTTGTATCTCTTATAGTTCAGCTGGTCTGTTGTGGTTCTGCATCAGGTGTTCAAGTTTCCAAGATAAATTACAGCCTATATCTTGCCCAGACTTAATACCTATACAACAACAAAAAAATCATTCAAATCCGTCCAGTAGTTCCGAAGATTAGCGTGTACAAACAAACAGACAAACAGACAAACAGACAGAACTTTTTTTTTGGATTAGTGCTCTATTACTGTTTCTAAACCCCCCTCAATTATTTTTTTTTTATTATATTCAATGTACAGACACAGTTTTTTTACTGTTTTATTATATGTATATATAGATCACAATAAAATACTCGTTTCTCCTTATCGGAGAACATAGAAGACGTTTTATTTATTAACAAACACCTACATTCTAATGGCAGTCTTTGGGAGGATTTACATCCGACCCTCCTCATTGGACTTTTTCACTCAGTTTTTTATTACACATTCTGAAAAGTAACAGATAATCGCACTTTAGTTTCCCCAAAAAAATGTTGACACAGTCAAAAGCATCCCATCCGTTTGTCGCTGAAGACATATTCCCGTAGTTCCCTGTGCTTGTGCGCTTCGACGTCCACCTACCCATTACCAGAGTACCTCCATGAAAAATAACCGGTTCTCAGTTAATGTCGGCCATTTACTTGTTTTTTTCGTTCCCACAAAAAGCAATAAAAGTTTGTTCGAGCAGAAATCTCAATTTGCCCAAAGTTTAAAGACGCCCTCAGTTTATCATCTCTCTAACATTATAATTGGTTTATCGTGAGTTGTGATTCTAAGATAAAATTAACTTTTTTTGGAAGGTTTACCTCGATGTCCTACGAATTCATAAAAGCTTTTGAAAAGCAATTTCAGAAAAAGCCAGTGTTAAAAATAAAGGTGTTTTATGAAAACTAGCTGCCTCACCACGACTTCGTTTGCGGCAAATTCCTTGTTTGAAGATAATACACATTAATACAAGTTTCTCCAAGTCCTACAAAGAAGTAGGTTTGAAACACAAACTGTAAAATATAAGTTTTGATTCAAATGAAGTTGTTGAATAACCTATAAATTTTCCAGTGTGTGTGTGCCTGATACCAGTTTTTCTCAACATGTGTCACTGTCAAAGAGCGAACAAAAGTTTTACTTTTTACGAAAACTAAAAAGCGTGTTGTAGTTTTTGTAAAATAATCATGTACACGATTCTCCCATATTATGGGTGTCGCACAGACCAGGCTAATAGTAAAATACAATGAAAATAAAGCATTTAAAATATGCCTTGCCAACCGCGTTTTACTCTACAAGTAGGTACAGTCAATAACAAAAATGTATGTCCGTATTCATCGTGTGGAAATATATCAGGGTTCCCGGCACATGTATTGTTTGCGATACCGCTCGTAAATTTGTTTTATTGCTTTCGATATCAATTTTCGATGCAAACTTTACCTACTTTTTGTGGCTTAAATTGGCAGCCGATTGTTCGATATTTTAATTTGCGAATATTTTTCAGCTCTTATTTACCGATTTATTGGAAAGGTTAGCCATTTTAAACATACGTTTACCATACGTACATAATGAAATTGGTTGTAGTAAACATTTCTGGGTTTATTCATAAAATCTGAATTGGTTATCAACATCTGCTTCACTATATTTTTTTCTCTTAACTGCAAGCAAAGTTAGGTATGTACGTAGGTAGTATAAATTCTATTGTTTCTGTTATAGATACAAGATACAACAATATTTTTCCATCATTGTAATCCATAAGTCCACTTATTCGAAAGGAAGAGGAATTATTTCTGCAACAAGTTTATCTAGAGCAAGTTATTACTAAAATTATTTTGTTTTGCAAAAAAGAAGGTGTCAATCTATTGGTGCACGGTGCCCAGTGGTCTGCGATCTACCCCATATTTAAAATGAACAGCAGCTAATGGTCCCATTGCAAGGTCGACCGCCATTACTTCTTAGCGTGTCCGCAAACATTTATTTTTCCGAAAATACAGCAATTCAGCTATTATGTCCTCACGTGCGTTTTTTGTGGTACAGCTTATCTGTCTTAGAGGCTAAGTAGGTACATTTTAGTTTTAGCTAAAGACACTTAGTAAAAAGATACACGTTTACCCATTATTTTTATTCAAATTATATCATGAGCACCATCATAATTGCCAATGTGCACAATATGTCATCTGTTAGTTAGTCAATATGACTAACTAATAGATTCCTACGTGTGGTAGTTACCGACCATTTAGCTGGGATGGTTATCAGGTTTCCACGCCAATAGCATTCCCCTATCATCTCCTAGCTCACTTCACTCATTGGAAACAAAGATACTGAAATTGTAGCTTAAACATATATCGATGTTTTTCGTGAATACATACAGAATTGAGTGAATACTTACAGTAATACATAAACAATAATTTAATTGAGTGCATTTTGAAAAATATAAAAAACACTTTGTAAATAATTGCGTACCAAAATACCACTAATAAACACTTATATTCCGTGTGTCATCAACTCATTAATTAGTTATTACATGACCTACTAGATTATAGTAGGTAGGTGTATTCGCATGACACATTGTGAAAAGACGAGTCTTCAACTTTTGTCGCTGACCATACATAGTTACTGTTGGAGCAATTCTGAGGAGCATGTCCCCATTATTTACTAAAAGTTATTTTTAAAATTCAACGTTTTGGTAATTTTGTTTGGATATTCTTCTTTTTAGGAAATGCCTCTCAATCAACGTTAACAAGGTAGAAGTTTCGACAAAACGAATTGGATTAAATTACTCTAGAGTGTACTGATAGGTTCTCTCGAATTTGTCGAATTGTAATAGGTACTGACATTATAATATTCCATCATCGAAGCGAATTCTGAGTTCGCAGAACAGTCGAGAAGCTTCAATCACAAATTCAAATCAATGGTTATCAAAACTATATAATGTCTTGAAACATTATTCAGTTGTTATTAGATAAATGTTTGGTACTTTAATCATTTAAGTTGGTATCTAGCCTACTTCCAACTTTGCTGTTGTAGGAAAATAGAAAATCTGGTATTTTTTGTGAACTGAACAGCTTAGGGCCAAGTTCACCGAAAAGATAACAGTGTGATTATCTAAAAACAGCTGTTTAAAACATATTTTCATGTTCAAAAATGTGTTTTAAACAGCTGTTTTTAGATAATCAGACTGTTATCTTTTTAGTGAACTTGGCCCTTAGTGTTTATTTATGTGAAAAAAGCCGTTTAGCTTAGCTGAAACTCAGCGATGCTAAACAAAGTGTTCTGATCTGACTGAAAGTCAAGTATGTATTTGTAATAATTGTCGTTGGTCGTCAAATACCTACGAAACATCATACTGAAAACATGGCATAATTAAAACAAAAGCCACACATCACAAACATCACATGAGACAGCGCGGTAAGGATTGCAATCCCGTGGAGTGGTAGCCCGCAGCGCTGTGGGACTTTTATGCGGATTTTAAAGTTAAACATATTTTATTTTGACATGAGTTCTTACCGCGTCTGTGATTAACTAGTTAGTATGCAACGCCATTTGTAATTACGGTTATGTATCTTAATAACTAAGTTTATTAAAACTATTTTCGATATGACTACGGTCCAAAGACCTACTGTTTAAAATACCTAAAGATCGTTTCACAGATTTTTGTAATAACTAATGAACGAAATCCATAAAGGACCATTCATCTACGGTTGACTCACCTACGGTTTACTCATCTAACGGACGATTCACCTACGGTTTATTCAACTAACGGACGATTCACCTATTGTTGAATTATATGGGGTGGAAGGGACACCGACGCGAAAACAGTTACCACGTATTCAGTACATCATTCTAAACCCCCCCTAAATAGGTTTCCCGAAAAAACCGGTTCGTATGCCCTAGTAACTACCCACCACTTTAGAAATCAATCCAGCGCTTGCAGTATGTAGGCAAGTCGTCCATTAGGTATTTCATACGTAGTTGAAATATCCAAAATCTTAAAAAACCATTAGATTAATCGTTCGTTAGTGCGATTAATTTTAGTTGAATAAAAATTAGGTACCTAAGTAAAACAGTAGGTGAGTCGACCAATATGCGTTATGAACATATGTGAATCAACCGTAGTTATATCGAAATTAGTCAGGATAAACTTAGGTATTATGATACGTAACCATTTTGTTAAACTTGAACTTAGAAATATCTTCATACTAAATATCTTAAATTCTTTCATTCACTGGTGGACAAGGACAACGTGTAGTTTAAGCCGCTGAGTCTAGAAAAATGACATTGTGTACCTACAAGAGTTCAGGAAAGAGGGAATTTTGGAAATTCATTCCTTGAGCAGGTTACATGGGTGTGACAGCTGATAATTATGACAGTTTGTTAATTTTTGCAGATGGACACACAGCCTGTTTCTTAATAAGACAAATTTACTGAAAAAAAAACAAAATTCCTTTACAATTTCCGTACACGCACTACGGACCCCGTTGAATCCCGCCAGCTTACCCCGCATTGCTGGCAACACAAATGAACATCCAATAACATGCCCCGTATGAAATTAATCAAGGCGTACATAATAACGTGAATTGTATCGAGGATTAGGTCGGATTGCCGTACCAGAGACATGTTAGCAGTGGCCCCGACACAATGTTGTAATGAGCATAAGCCGATTTGGCGAGATTTTGGCAAGAAATTCTCATATAATTGTAGAAATGTTATTGTTATTGTTATTGGAAGATACTGTTTGATCACAGTTTAAGTTAAAGCGTAAGAGCGTTCATAAATTAGATCCATGTATGATGTTCGTATTGAATATTAATTTTGTTTTCTTACTCGTTGATTAGTAACGTTCATGATAATTTTAAGTATTTAACAATATCATTAGGAGCCCGTGGCTAAATAATAACAGCCACTCGGATCAATCTTTGGGTTAAGCCGTGCTTGCCTAGGTTGTTCTGTGGATGGGTGAACACCAATTACTTTTTATTTCCGGGTTTTCTCCGTGCCTCAGAAAGCACGTTAAGCCGTTGGTCCCAGCTGTTATTTGTAGATCTTTGACAGTCGTTACAGTCAGTGGCCCAAAAAGTCTCACAACCAGTCTTACCAAGGGGTATTGTATTATCCAGTACTAACTGGGTTGTTGAGGTCAGATAGGCAATGGCTCCATGTAAAATACAAGTATTCAGCTGCATCCGGTTAGATTGGAAGCCGACCCCAAAAAGTTGGGAAAAGGCTAGGCAGATGATGATGAACAATATCATCACACTACTGTGAAAAAAAAAAAGAAATGAAACAAAGGTAATGAATTTCAATTGAATGATGTTGATGATGAATGAATGAACGATGATGTGAATGTATGTGTGAAAATCAATTATTTACCATTTAGTTTTTGAGTTTTTTTTTTTGGATCAAATTAGTAATGAAAGCTCTTTGGAAAAATAACCCATAATAAAACCGAGAAAAGCGGGAAAATTTACTTTAAGTATAACTAAAAAGCAGTTTTTAGTTTCATCGTTGAATTCCAATGGAGACAGTCTGATTACAGATAATCAATTCATCCTTTCAAAACGTTTAATTGATGAGTTAACGAAGTCAGTATAATTAACACTAAGAGGATTTAATTCCACTCATCAGCTGTCATGATACATTAAAAGCCAATTAATATTTCCCTTTGTGAGAAAATGATGAAAATAAGTACCTGTAGGAATTATTACATAACGTGTTTAATTATATATTATTATGCACTCAATTTGCGGAGATCATACCCGTTGTTTCAGTGTTATGTGTATTTTATGATTTATTATAGTAAGGGATTCTACATAGCATGTTCAAGCCGTATTATAAAGCTCGTATTATAATAACTTCTATTAATTTAAAACCATTAACTAAAAATAACTTTAAAAAACCCTGAAAACAGCCAGGTATATAATTATGTTCAAAAATACCTGCTTAAAAATACCAGGTACATACTGCCGTTCTATTTTTGCCTCTCCAAGTACTTAGGTACATGTGCTTCTCGCTAAGTAGACATGTATGTAGAACCTTTGGGTGCGGGGTAGATCAAATTAATGTTTAATTAAGAAAGGGCCCATCTTGTTCGTGTTTTAATTACATTTAATTAAACATGTGTCGCTCGGAATATTTTTAGTCGGATAACAGAGGGTTGGCGATCATTTTAGTAAGAGGGAGTTGCATTTTGAGATTTGCAATATGGGTGATAATGTGCAGAAAATAATATCTTAAGGGCCTATACTACCTCAAATGGCTTAGCATGATCCTCCGTTACGCCTAAAATACTGCAGCATTAATTTTGAAATAAATATGTGGTAAAGTTGAGGATTAATGTTAAGTCTTATGTTTGACGAAAATACGATTCCATACAATTTTCTCGATAGAAAAAAAATCCAAAATTACCTCCAAATCGAACAATAAACCACTGGTATTTAAAAAGTACTTCAAATTAGATCATGAAACTTTGCATACTAACTGAACTAACTATAAAGCAGGTCTTATGTCTTTTATTTTATCCAAAAGACGAAAAATTGATTTTATAAAGAATAAAAACCACTCCTTTCGCACTATTCGGCCTGCAGTGTCTGATGTAACAACCACTTTGTAATGCAAGCTGATTGAATGTTATTCTAACAGTATTTCAATCGAAGTATGAACCACCACAAATAGAGTTGCTAATTTGAGGTAGTATAGGCTCTTAAGAAGAGCGGCATAACGAAAGAAATTACGCCAAATTTGGCAGGCTTACATTGACGAAGAAAATGACATAATGTGATTTAAGTCTGATAAAGTTATATATTGCAGTCGTTGCGCATAGTCAAAGCCAGAAAGTCTGACAAACAGTCTTATTAAGGGATATCGTATTACCTAGTAACTGACTTGTGGAGGTCAGAGAGGCCGTAGGTCCGTTCAAACTGGAAACTAACTCAACCTAGTTGGAAAAAGGCAGATGATTATATTCTGTTCATAATGCTGAAATCACATTACGTAAGTTCCTAGCCAATATGAATAAGCTGTTTTTTAGTTTCATAGATTTGCTTACCCAAACAAAAATTTCCATTTTCACTTCAAAAGATCAATCAACAAAATAACATCATCGCTCAAACGAAAAAAGGTAATAACAAAATAATATTGTCATTTAAAGAGTCCGTCCGATGTGATCGCCGCTCGCTATGAAACACGTTGGCAGGAAATGAAACGCGCGCCACCGCCCCAACATCATACATTTTGCTTTTACACCCAGGAATTTCATATTTTTTTAGGGAATTTTTATATGTAGACTGTCAGATTTATTTGTTTTACGAACCACTTTTTTTTGTAGGCGTCGAAGAAGTTTGACGAATTATTTAAAAGTTAAGATAATCATGAAAAGTACACCTACCTCTGTTATGCTTCACGTTGTACAAGTAAATAATTAAAAACAGTGGAGAATGCGATACCAGGAATAATTTATCGCAGATATTCGTTAAGGTTTAACTTTTAAGAGGAAAGAGGACGAAGTGACATTCTTCTAGCGATATCTATGGTAGAAAAGTTGAAAATGTGTATCATTGACATAAGCTAACGTGTACGTCACTTTTGTAGAAATCATTGCAGAAATATGAAGCGCTTTGAACTTCACTTGTTTAGGTCATCATTGTCTCTATTTAACTTCAAATTAATCAAACAGAATTTATCACACAATTCGAAAGGAAAATAACTTTTCCAACCGTTTCATAACATTATTCTTTATGTAGACATTTGACAGAGGTTATTGACAGCGGCGAACTTGACAAAGAGACGGAGGGTCACTTCTGAAGGAACAAGTAATATTACATTTGTAAGGGAGTGATTTTGAAAAGAAAATTATGTTTTATGCCATTACGACGCCTTAAAAATGATGACACGGTGGTAACATCTGTTTGAAATCGTCTTTTTAATGATAAATGACAAATGATAAATTATGTTTATTTTGCAAGTAGGTTTTTACAAACACTTTTACACGTCATTTTTTAAAACTAGATGGGGCCGGTGTTTCGTACCTGACTACTCTGAGAAGAAACAGCCGAAACAAACTCAGAGGTCATAGTCTCTTGTAAAGTCCAGACAATCTTGCTCAATTCACATGAGGACTATGCAGATTAGTGTTTGAGATAGTCTTTTGAAGAAAAAACCATACAGATTTGAGTGGACCTGTCCAGTCAGTGCAAGCATTTGTCAGTTAACGTGTAGTTCGACTTATAACACAAGGAGCTCAACGAAACGACGAACAATACCAAAGAAAGGACATTTGGGTAGGTCGCTTAGAGTACTCAAACTGCCAGACAGTTGTGGGAAAAAATCAACAAAAAATATAAACGTGACCCACATGGTCCCCACATTCACAATAATCATATAAAATTAATAACAAGTTCTATTAAAAAAAAAATGTAAATGGAAATCACAAAAATCATTAAAAGTCACAATGATGATAAAAAAAAAGTTTATTCGGTATGCTTTTTATAATTGACTGTATTATGATGGTATCGTTTTCACGAGGTATCCTTTTGTGAAAATCTTCTGTACCGTTTATTGATTATTTAACACGCAGAAAAAACTTACTGATTCTCCAGAAAACATGAACTTTATACATAGTAAACTAGTTCGTGCCCACGAATTCGTTAGCGTGATGGTCGAAAATTAAACAAAATATTGCCTAACGTAGGTCATCATCTATCCGTGTGTCAAACGTCACCGAAGTCCATTCAGCCATTAAGCCACGAAAAGGATGCAGGCAGACATACTATCAGAGGTTCCCTATCCATTTGCATAAAATTTTAAGACCTAATATAACTTGGCATACTTTTGTTACTACTAATTATATTTTTGCATAACATTTTTACGCATAACAGCTTACGCATATTTTTTTTAAGCATAATTTATCTAATCATAATAATGATTAAGCATAACATTGTTAGGCATAAATTGATTTACGCATAATGATGCTAAAACATATTTTTTATAGGCATAACAAAGAAGCATAATCCTAAAATGTTAGACATACCCTAATTGGATATACCAATTTATTTTGACGATTGGAATAAAACCATCTCTCCGAAGCAGGTAATACATAACATATTTGTTTTGAACATAGTTGATTGTGAACATATGTGAGTTTTTTCCCTGTAAGAAGCATGCAAACAAGCATACACCATGCATGCAGCAAACATGCAGGTTGCAAACATTTAAACAAGCATACACCATGCATGCAGCAAGCATAAAGCAAGCATGCGTGCAGCAAGCATGCAGCAATCATGCAGCAAGCATGCAGCAAGCATGCAGCAAGCATGCATTCAGCAATCATGCAGCATGCAAGCAAGCATGCAGCAAGCAAGCATGCAGTATGCAACATGCAGCAGGCAAGGTTTCTGTCACGGCTCCGGCGCTGCGGGGCTCCGGCGGTCCCACGCGAGCTTATCGTCGCAGATGTGTTTAACGCTCACCACCGCAGCTTCGGCTTGCTGGCCGGCTTCGCCGGCCAGCCTCAGCAGCGGCGGCGAGTGTTACAACCACCTGCTCCTCAACTCGCGGGCCGCCTCGCCCCTCCGCGACTACGCGATTTTAAATTACACTCTAGGGGTAGGGCAGACAAGACTACGTTGAGTCGGTTTTGCAGCGATTCGTTTCTGTCACTAACTTTTGTAGTACAACTTAATGAATTTTTAATTCAAAATAAATACGTAAAAATAACTCAAATTTTATTCTGGTATTTATATTATTTGTATGCCTAAATACTATTATGCTAATAATCATTATGCCTAGTAACATTATGCAAAATTAAATGTATGCCAAAACAAATTAGCCTTCAAGATGATTATGTCAACATAAACAGTATGGCCAAAAAAAAATTGGCAAAGTATTATTATGGCAAAACAAATTATGCCAAAACAGTTATGCCAAAGTATATTAGGAAAAAGAAGATTATGCAAAGAAAAGGGATCCCACTATCAGACCGGTGGCGTTACTTTCGGATTAATTTTAACGCTTATGTCCCCAGCCGTTCCCGAAAGGGATCAGAACATTGTTATTTTAATTGTGTCTGTAATAGGGTAGATGCATGATTTTTTTTATCACTCTAAACAAAGCGTATTAACATCAGAAATAGCCAAGTGAAATTATTTTTTAAATATCTATTAAAAATACTAAGTTATAAGCATTTGAAACTGCTGATTAGACAGAGAGATCCGATACAACGAATGACGTCATTCTCTGCATCGACGTACAAAGTCCATACTAAATTCCGTTTAACTAGAAAGAGATAGAAACAAAAGTTTAAATGGTTATACACTTTTGTGTTATTTGGCCGATTTATGTCTTGTTTCCGCTTTTTGTCATTATTTTTATAGTACTTTAACATTCCGTATCGAAATAAAGAAAAGAAAATTTATGCATCTTCCCTATTGCGGGTATCTAAAGGAAGTATGTACTAAAAAAACGTGTTGCTAGGGAAATAAATAATCTCATTCTAAGTATGTCAGTTTGTACACAGAGCACACAACTACAAAGGGGTAGAGTCCCCCCCCTACAGTCCCCTTGGGTACAACGAGCTAGATCGCCAGCGGCAATGCTCTTTGACTGTCTTCGTTTTGAAGTGTGACATAGTTTCTTTTTGCTGTTGTTTAGGGGTCGAAATAAGATATGTATTATATAATGCTACAACATGATTCAAATAAACTGCAGTTTCTTTCTTATTTTTTGTACGTTAGCCTATTTAGTCTCACTGCTGCGCAAAGGTCTTCCGCACTCCTTATTTTTTGTCCTTTTGTTTTCTACGGCCAATTAGCCAGGAACGAATCCCAATCGTCACGCTAGCTTTACCTAAGATCTTAGGCTTGCCTCGACAAACACAGTCGTCTTCGGGCATTGTGTGACAAACTTCGCCCTATCTTAATTCAAAAATTCATAACATTTTCTAAAAACATAATATCTGACACCAAGAGTCCAGATATTAGAAATACTCCTAAAATATTTTAATTTCACAAACTTTAACAGTAGCGGTATTTCATTACTGAAACTTAGTGAAAAGTAAATTGAAAAAGAAAACTTTATCTTTAAACTTGGCCGAACGTCTAATTGCTTTGGCCCAGGCTTGTCATTGCTTTGATCAAAACGTGCTGACTGAAATCTGTTACTTTTTGCTGCGTTTTTACTTGCGTTTCCTACAGATTATTATCAATATGTTTATGCTTCATTCGTTAAAAAACTGTCCAATAGCGCATGACCTTGATTGGAAATAACGCCTCAATCATATTTTTCAACACTATTTCCACACACAATTAATGTATACCAATAGTGCCTTCCTGTCAATGTCATTCATGGGCCAATAGAGCCGTGTAGCACTGTAATTATACATCAAAACGAGAAAAACCGAAGCCGTCATTTGGAAAAACGATTACGTGTTAAAAGAGAATTAAAGTGCCATACAAAAACAATGATGATGTTTGTCGAGCCGCACAAAGATTAAATGCTTAGCTCAGCACAACGGTTCCGTTTCATCAAAGATAAACATTGTTTTTGCGAGAATATATTTACAGAGACAATAAAAAAGGAAATGGCTTACAAATCTAAGTTGATGATGCTTATAAGTCTCTCTAAATGGGCAAATTTTTGTTTTTACAACCAGTTATGAAGTACCTATCATAATATTTACGATGTGTTACAATTAAGTACAAATGGTAATTACAAACCTGTACGTTTATAATAATAATGAATAGGTCCTCCTGACGATTTTTGTCTTAGTTGCTAGATCTCCCCTTGGTAAATCTTCTGCTCAACGTTTAAAAGGTCCAGAGATTAATCAGGGAAATCCTCCATCCCTACAATACATACCTCAGCACCCATATTCATGTCGTTGTTATATCGCAGGTAATTGCAACGCAAAGTGGCTGGTTCCGTGGGACTTTGTCGTGAAGAGAGCAAGCGGAACTGATAGATGAGAACTGAACACACGGTCGCGCGCACACAATATGGCGTCTTTCAAAGGTAAGTCAAGCTTCTCTTTTCTTTCTTAGACTCTATCTCTTGGATGCCCTTTTTTTTGTTCCCGGGGTGGAAATTCCACACGGATGTCCTCCGCCCTGGGGCGGGGGTCTGTTGGACTCTAACCGACTAAAAACCAACCCGGTGTTCACTTCCCACACTTGCACCGGGGATCATGAGAACTAGTGCACCTTCCACGATCCCCAGGTCTCTTGGATGCCCTAAGTCAGCCCGATTGGATGGATTTCTACTGATTACTAGTTTTGTAGTTTCTGACTACCCCCCATGCGAAATAGGCGTGTAAGACAACGCTGTTCCTACTACCTACCTGAAAGCATGGGGTATGAAAATCGGATATACGCAATAACGAAAACGTCCTAGATTAGTAAAAAATAAGTTCAACAAGAAAGGTCAATTTACCCTAAATATGTAGTAGGTAGGTACGTTAGCCGTTACAATTATATTCTATGGGACAAGGAAGAAATTTGTTTAATACGCAAGAAGCATATTAAAAACACTTTTAAGTATTTTTTCACTTGTGCTGGAGTTGGACTTCCTCGTGTAGTTAATTAAAGTCAGTGCACCGAATCACTGACCCTAATTTCTTGCACGACGATCAAATAAAAGTCTATTATAAAATTTATTCTTGTTATGTTACTGGAATAATTGTGGTAACTGAATTTGCAATACACGTGCAAGATCTTAACGAAATTTCAAGCGGTATCACTCGACACTCTGGAACCGTGCCAAGCCATAAGCATGCTAAATAGCAATCACTGTTGTAGGCGCAGCTAGTCCAGGTCTTAACATAAATAATATTCTATTAGGTTTCCGTTCGTGATATAATTAGACCGCATACATCCGCTTAAATCTTTACACTGTGGCAACATTGCTGTGTTTACTTTATAACGCCTTGTATTGTATAATGGGCTGGTAATTGGTGTCCGCAACCGTATCACCACATCCAAAGCCCGTATTTTGTAAGTAAACCACATTTCATTTAGCAAACATCTTGTAATTAAAGTTGTTAAAGTATCGTTACTTAGGTTTCCGTATTGTAACCAAAGGGTAACCATCGGTACCCTATTACTAAGCCTCCGTTGTCCGTCCGTCTGTCCGTCCGTCCATCCATCCGCCTGTCTATCAGCGGACTGTATCTCATGATCCGTAATAGGCAGACAGTTAATATTTTCTCAGAATGTGTATATCTGTTTCCGCACTAACAACAAAATAAAAATTAAGGGAGCTCCCCTAACGTAATAGGGATATTACGTTGGTACGGAACCCTTCACACCCTCGCACTTGCTCGGTTTTTTTTTCAAGGTTGCCCCACTCTAGGAATCTCTCTTGTATCGTGGTCGCGTTTACGGTTCGATCAAACCGGCCGTGGACAGGTCGCAGACCGGCTACGGACACCGGACAGTGACAGATACTTCAGGACAAAATCTGTCCGGGTCTGGTGTCCGGGGCTTTGTCAGCGATTTGTCTGTATCTGTTTGACCGTACCTTCAGAGCCTATACTACCTCAGATTAGCAACTCTATTTGTCGTGGTTCAAACTTCGTTTGTAATATCGTATCGTTTGTAATATTGTAATATCATATTCGTCTGTTAGAATAAAGTTCTAATCAGCTTGCACTACAAAGCGGTTGTTACGTGAGTCACTGCGGCCGAATAGTGCGAAATGAGTGGTTTTTATTCTTTATAAAATCAAATTTTCGTCTTTTGGCAAAAATAAAAAACTTAGGACCTGCTTTATAGTTAGTTCAGTTAGTATGATCTAATTTGAAGTACTTTTTGAATACCAGCGGTTTATTGTTCGATTTGGAGGTAACTTTGGGTTTTTTTTCTATAGAGAAAATTTTATGAAATCGTGTTTTCGCCAAACATAAGACCTAACATTAATCCTCAACTTGACCATATATATTTATTTCAAAAATTAATGCTGCAGTATTTTAGGCGTAACGGAGGATCATGCTAAGCCATTTGAGGGAGTATAGGCCCTTCAGTAAAGCATTAATATAACCTTTTTTCCAAAAAACAAACATCAATTAAAAACGTCTGGTGTTCGTGACGATTTGAGCGTGGAAACAGATCTGAGATGGCAGTCTGTCGCCATGGACGCGAGGTCACTGCCTCCCGTCGTGGGATCGCTTAGCGACACATCGCGGGACCGGGAACATTTGCCAACAGGTTCATGTTCAAATACCATTATTATCCGATTAGGAGGATTGTACTAAACTGCTGCTTTTTCATTGAGGCCGAAGAATAGTTTACTTTATGTTATGGTTAGGCTAAATGGTGCCTAAAATCGTCAAAGTGTCTAGGCTGATTGTCCACCAGCGGCAAGGTTCAGCGGAGACTAGCCATTCCAGCTTGAGTTATATGTACTGTATGCAAACACAAAGGAACTCTCTGTTCCTTCACTCTCATAGTCTGAGTATCGCGACTTACTTACGCGTTAATTATGGGATGCCATTGAAATACTAGGTGCTGTCATGTCATGCATTCTGCCTAATCATTGATTCTTGGACTACAGCGCCTGTGACGTTTTTTTTAATGTTACAGCACCATGCCGAGATAGGAGCCTTTTGGCCTCGTAGAGGACCAATTTCGTTTCTTCTTTTTTTTGTTTTCTATATAATTATGTTTACTGTTTAATAGTTATAATTACAATTTAACCATTTTATTTTTGTGTGTGTTTTTGTCCTGGGCGGGCTAATAAATGCTTTTTCTTTATTTCTTTCTCTGACTTGTAACTGGTTTCTTTTCAAAACTTTTTAGTTCTAATCTGTATAAATTGTAATTTGTTTTTGGTATCATTGCTTGTTTATGCTCATTACTACAAATAAAATGATAGAAGGGTTCGCCTTTTAGTGTGATAGTTACACTCGCATATTCCATAATTATTATCATTTTGTAGTATCTTTGGATAATACTTGAATAAAACAAGGAGTGTTCGTTACACGTTTAATGGCCGGTCGAAGACTGCCCAAAATTCCTTTACACACGAGTACCCGCATTTATAATATACCACAATCCCTCCACCAATAATTTAAAACATATATGTATAAAACTAAAAATCTTAACATTTATAATTTACAATTTTTTTTCTAACAGCTCTGACCGGTCGCTGGTATGTACTCTGTGGTCCCGTGCTTACTGGTTGAATATGTTCCGAAGGTGAATCGATCCTTCCGCCATCCTGTTCGTCTTCTTCTTCGGAACTTTTATCTGATGGCTGATCCGTTTGATGTTCGTCATTCAGCGGAACCGAAGACGGAGTCTCGGGAACAGAACAGAATGAACTGTCACTCTCCTCTTCCTCTAAGTCAACCTTTGCCGTGGTGTCAGATTCCGCGAGCGTGCCTGGGGGATCAAATACTGATGCCAATTGTATGAAGTCGCCGACGTCCTCTAACTCGGGTGGTTCCGACTTTGTCCCTTTATAGCTTACAATATGGTCTAAATGTTTTTTTAAAACAGTTTTTAACACTGGCACGTATATACCATACAGTCTCTTTCCGATTTTGTGCCTTACAACACCATGAAGCCATATATGTTTTGTCCCATTATTATAAAAATGTTTAATTAATACCTCATCATTACAAAACCATTCACTTTTTCGACTGCCTCCGTATTGTTTATGCTGTAAGGTCTGTTTTTGCACGACATTATTCTTAGCAGCGGATGCAAGCGACACAGCTGATGCGTTAATATTATGACTCATTCCTCTGGAATGTGCATCCGAAACTCGCAACAAATCGAGCCTACTGCGTAATGAACGACCGAACAACAACTGAGCCGGTGAAAATCCTGTCGTACAATGTTTTGAATTTCTATAATTAAACAAAAACTCATTAAGCTGGCGTTGTATTAGTTTTGGATTTGATTTTTCATTTAACATTATTTTTAAGCCCCGTTTAACGGTTTTGACTGTATTTTCTGCCTGGCCATTTGATGCCGGATGATATGGAGCGGTTGTTAAATGTTGAATGCCGTTAGTCAAACAATACTTATCGAATTGACTTGAACAAAAATTTCTACCATTGTCTGTGACCAAGGTACGCACTATTCCGAATCTACTGAACATTTCTGACAACTTCGAAATAATAGCTTCACTATCTGTATTTGTCATTGGAAAACATTCCACCCACTTTGAGTGCGCATCTACTGCTATTAAAAACTGTTTGCCGATCAGCGTGAACATATCTAAATGCACCCGTTCCCAAGGTCGCGCAGGGTATGGCCACACAGTAAGCGGAGCGCGAGGCGGGTTGCTGCGTAGCGAATTACATTTAGTACAGGCACCCACCTTTTCTTCTATGCTTATCAATATTTGGCCACCAAAAACGCGATCTTGCTTCCGTTTTCGTCTTTACTACACCAAAATGAGGAATATGTAGCATATCTAGAATCTGTTCTCTATAAAAAGAAGGTATCACCAATTTGTAACCCCTAAGCAAACACCCATTTTCATAACTTAAATCACACCGGCAAGCGTAAAACGGTTTAATTCGCAAATCAGCAACTTTCTTTGGCCAACCGTTTTTAACAAAACCTATAATTTTGCATAACGTTTCATCGCGTTCAGTTTCCCGCTTAATCTCTTCAAGTGTAATTGGCTTTAATATGCTGTCTGTAATGTGATTAACAAACATTGATTTGTCGTCATTTTCCAACACCTCATTATTAAACTTACTGTATTCGGCAACCGCACGAGATAAATAATCTGCAACATTTTGTTCACTTTTAACATACTCTAAGTTAAAGTTATATGCCGACAAGAATAACGCATAACGTTGCAGACGGTTTGCCGCTATCTCTGGTACCCCCTTTTTGCTGCCAAATATAGTTAGAAGCGGTTTGTGATCTGTACGCAATGTAAAAGGCACAACACGACCGTACACGTAGTGATGAAATTTTTTTATAGAAAACACAATAGCCGCAGCCTCTTTCTGTATCTGAGAATAATTACATTCAGCTTTTGTCAGAGAACGTGAAGCGTAGGCGACTACGCGCTCCGTGCCATCGGGGTATCGGTGCGACAATACCGCGCCGAGACCGCGCGGTCCCGCGTCCGCCGTCACTATCGTAGGCAGCTCGGGGTTATAATGTGCCAAGGTGCGTTCTGATGCTAGTTCGCGTTTAATTTTATTAAAAACCTGAGCCTGTTCCTCACCCCACTTCCATTTAATACCCTTTTTTAAAAGTAAATGTAGGGGGGCCATGAGGCTAGATGCTCCACGAACGAATGACCTATAATAATTAACCATGCCCAAGAATGACTTTAATTCGCTTACATTTTTAGGAGATTCACTAGTCATTATAGCTTCTACCTTAGAATTTGATTTACGTAATCCATTTTTATCAATAATAAATCCTAAGTACTCAACGGAATCTTTTAATAATTCGCATTTATTTTCCTTAACTCTAAACCGTGAATTTTCAAGCCTACTCAGCACTTCTTCTAACCTTAAAAGGTGCCGTTGTTGATTTTCAGCCGTAATTAAAATATCATCAAGGAAAATACATACTCCGTCAATACCCGTAAGCACTTCTTCTAATATTCTTTGAAATATGCTTGGAGCTGTTGACAAGCCGAAAACCATCCTATTAAAGCAAAATAAACCTTTATGAGTGTTAATGCATGTCAGTTTTTTGGTGTCATCAAGTAATAACTGATTGTAGGCCCTAGATAAATCTAGTTTTGAAAATTGAACTCCGCCATGAAGTTTCGCGAATAGGTCTTGAATACGCGGTAAAGGATAACTATCCGTATATAACCACTTGTTCAGTGTCACTGAGTAGTCACCACATATCCTTATATTACCGTCAGGTCGTAACACTGGTACAATCGGTGTCGCTACTTCCGAATGCTCGACTTTCTCTAATATACCTAATTCCAATAATCTGTGCAATTCATTCTCTACCTTTTGTTTTAATGCTAACGGTACCGGTCGTGGTTTAAAAAATTTCAACTGTGCGTCTGGCTTTAGTTTTAACGTAACCTGGTGCTTATTAAACGTACCCAACTCATCAGTAAACAATTGCGCGTATTTTCCTTTCAAATAAGTCCCCAGGTCAACACTATTAATATGATTACACGGAACACTACATAGCTGTAAACTAAACTTAGAAATGAAATCGCGACCCAACAGCGAAGGTTGTTTGTTATTACATTGCCCCGTATCTACAACGTAAAACTTTAAATTTTCTGTACGACCTTTATAAGTCACAGGCAATGTTAAGCAACCTAACGGTGAAATTTTACTACCATTATAGCAATTCAACACTGCATTACTGGACTTTAAATCGTATTTATTCCTAAAATTCAAATTGTAAACAACAGCTGGCAAAACTGAGACCGCGCTACCGCTATCTACTTCACACATAATCATTGTACTACCCACCGACACTAATTGTTGCATCGGTTCGCCATTGACACTTTTTATGTTAAACAATTCATAAATACCTTCCAATGAGTCATCGTCATCCGCTGTTAAGAACTTGCTACTTTTCACCTTAATTCTACACATACGCTTTAAATGGCCCTTTTGATTACACTTTTTACACGCATAGTTTATAAATCGACACTGATCCGTACTATGGTTCTTGTATCCGCACACACTGCAACACTTCCCGACTTTCGAGTTCTCCGCGGCGGCGGCGCGGCCCGCGGCGTCTGGCCGCTGCGTACTGCCTGCGCCGCGCTGTTTTAACGCGAACACGGAATGCGCCGGCTCCGCTGGCAGCGCGGATGGCTCGGCGACAGCGCCATTGCTGTGTGATTCCCTCAGCGCCAACCTTGCACATCTCACACTTTGCGCTATTTCCAATGCACGATTAAATGTCAGCGTGTCTATGCTTTCTGCGAACAGCTTCTCTTTCTCCTTGATATTTTCTAACCCGAGGACAAACCGATCCCGCAATGCTGACTCGAGTTCTGTTTTAAACCCGCAGTACTGCGCGAGATGACGTACACGCGACGCCCATTCGGACAAATCTTCTCCTGGACGTTGCTCCGCTTTATAAAATTTGTACCGCTCCGCAAACGTACACTTTTTAGACGCAAAGTGACTGTCTAGCTTAGATATTAGACTTTTGAATTCTAACGTCTCGAGTTCTTCCGGGAAAACTAAATCCTTCACGACGCGGTACGTTTCTTCCACCAAACATGTCAATATCAGGGATCTCCGCTTTACTTGCGCCTTGTCGGTGTCGTCTGTGATATCGTTCACCAAACAAAACTGAGTAAAACGACTTTTGAAGATGTTCCATTCCTGCACGCGGTGGTCAAACGTGATATGTCCTCCAAACAGCATTCTTTCTTGAGCCATTTTATTTCCAACACCAATTATGTCAAAATATCACTTTCTTGCTCACGTGAAGATCGCCTCGTCGCCAATTTGTAGTATCTTTGGATAATCTATCTTCTATAATATAAAAATGAATCGCAAAATGTGTTGGTAAGCGCATAACTCAACAACGCCTGGACCAATTTGGCCAAATTTTTTTTTAAAATGTTCGTTGAAGTTCAAGGATGGTTTTAACGGCGAGAAAAATTAGAATTATTGCTGAAAAAACCCTAAAAATAGCCCTTTTCTATTTCCCATACAAATGATTTCTAACTAAAACGTAGTCAATTTGAGCTTTATTGCTATGGTATAAAGTTCATATTAAATTACAAGCACTCACTATTGTCTAAGCAATGTAGGTGTGTTCCGAAAGTCAAAGATCATATCTATCAAAACAATGTGCGTGTGTGCGTTGGAGCACAGAATACATAGTTGGAGGAGTTTAATGTCGCGTTCCGAAACTCGCGTTTCTTTTGTATTAGTTTCGGCACGCGAGATAAAATGCATCAGTTTCCACGTCATTACATCAGTCAAACAAAAATCGCGTTACCAACAGTGTTTTATTATTTTTAAAAACAATTCGTACGGCTTAAAAGGATTTGACTTCAAGTCATATCAAATTTAAAAAAAAAAAAAAGTTGTCTGTTACCTAATCTACTGAGTTTGCTTTTGTCAACTGATACACGAAACAAATTCGTATATCGTGTTTTGTGCAGAGTGTTTAGTTAGTTAGTGTTTGTTTAGTTCGTGATTAGTGAAAAAATAATTTATATTTGATATGCCTCCTATAAGACGAAGCAATTTAGGTAGAAGAACCAGAAATGCTACAAACCAAGCTAATTACCGATCTAATCGTACTGCACAAGAATGTGACGACGGAAATGAACGTGAAAGAATTCGGATATCACAAATGCGTGAAGCGCGAGCGCGACATTCAACTAATAATCGCGCAAGTTTGAATCGAGCTGCTTTCAGTTACGATGTGTCAATTGACTACAGTAACTACCAATGTGTTGTTATTGGTTCTATGAACTCGGTTTGCTCACACTGTAAGGCATTAAAATACAAAAACGAAGCCAATGGATTGTGTTGCGCAAATGGTAAAGTGAAATTGATACCATTGGATCCACCACCAGAACCATTGTACTCATTGGTTTCAGGAATAGGAACAGATTCTATACACTTTTTGACACATATCCAACAATATAACAATTGCTTTCAAATGACTTCATTTGGGGCAACAAATGTAGTTCGGGAAAATTTTATGCCAACTTTCAAGGTATGTATTATAGCAGTTACTCATAATTATTTTAGCGAACAAAATTTTCTGTCACCAAAGGTAATCTTCAATTTCTTAATCATTACGAAATATATCACTTAGTCATCATATTATATGGTGATTCAGTTTCAGTGACACTTTTATTATATTTTATTATATTTGATAGATATTAGTTAAAACTAAATATATACTTTTTAAGATCAAATATTATTTAAGTTTGATCACTGACAATCCATTAATTTATACCACACCATAATATTTTTTTTTTATTTACAGATACAAGGGCAAATATATCACAGAGCAGGTTCACTGTTACCAGTGTCAGATAGCGACAACAAATTCCTGCAAATTTATTTTATGGGCAATTCACCACAAGAAATTAATCTGCGTTGTGCACATAACAATTTAGTAAAGAGGTCTATTGTAGAACAATTACAAACTTTATTTCATGAACACAATCAATTGATTATATTGTTTAAAACTGCCCTGGATCTGATGCCATCCGATAATCACAAAATTGTAATCAGAGCTGATAAAACACCTGCAGGTCAACATACAAGACGTTTTAATGCACCAACTATTGATGAAGTTGCTATCGTTGTAGTTGGAGAAAACTTGGAATCCCGTGATATTGTTTTACATCGTCGGAATGATCAATTACAACGTATAAAGGAAACACACCGCTCATATGATGCACTGCAATATCCCATTATATTTTGGCAAGGTGAAGATGGCTACGATTTCTCAATAAAAATGATAAATCCCATCACAGGTAACTAAAATATTAGTTTAGCTATGGCGATAATATCTCAGTCATTATATTATGTATTTTAATTTTATATTTGAATGTTATTAAAACAAAATCTATTTACAGGTTCTGAAACCAACAAAAAAGTAAGTTCAATGAACTATTATTCATACCGCCTAATGATTCGGGAAAATGAAGATAATCACATATTGAAATGTCGGCGATTATATCACAAATATGTTGTTGACATGTATGTTAAAATTGAAACGGAGAGATTAACATTCATCAGGTTGAATCAAACCAAACTCCGATCTGAAGAGTATATTCACCTTCGAGATGCGATTAATACTGATGGAAATGCACAGAATGTCGGTCGGATGACTATTCTTCCAGCAACATACATCGGAAGCCCTCGGCATATGCACGAATATGCTCAAGATGCCATGTCGTATGTTCGTCATTATGGTACAGCAGATTTGTTCATCACATTTACATGCAATCCGCAATGGATAGAAATCAAGCAGGAGTTATTCTCTGGGCAATCACCCATTGATCGTCATGATATTACAGCCAGAGTCTTTAGACAAAAGTTGAAATCTTTAATGGATTTCATCGTAAAACATAATGTGTTTGGTGAGACACGCTGCTGGATGTATTCTGTGGAGTGGCAGAAACGAGGATTGCCACATGCACACATTTTGATTTGGTTGGTTGAAAAGATAAGGCCAAATGAAGTTGATGCAGTGATATCAGCTGAAATCCCTAATGTACAAGTAGATCCTGGATTGCATGAGGTAGTTATCAAAAACATGATACATGGTCCCTGTGGAACTCTTAATCAAAATTCACCGTATATGATGGATGGTAAATGTTCAAAACGATATCCACGGACATTAATATCGGAAACAATTACTGGTAATGACGGTTATCCATTGTATCGTCGCAGATCGACAGCAGACAATGGAAAATCAACAATTGTCAAATTAAATCAACAAGATATTGAAATAGATAATCGTTGGATTGTTCCATATTCACCCATTTTATCAAAGACATTCAAAGCACACATCAACGTTGAATCTTGCCATTCAGTGAAATCTATAAAATACATTTGCAAATATGTAACCAAAGGGAGTGATATGGCTGTGATTGGAATTGGTGCAGAGAATTCCAATGATGAAGTTACCCAATACCAAATGGGCCGCTATGTCAGTAGTAATGAAGCAGTTTGGCGAATATTTTCTTTTCCTATTCATGAGAGACACCCTTCTGTTGTTCACTTAGCTGTGCATTTAGAAAATGGACAAAGAGTGTATTTTACAGCACAGAACGCAGTACAAAGAGCTGCTCAGCCACCATCTACTACATTAACCAGTTTTTTTGAGACATGCCAAAACGATGATTTCGCACAAACATTGCTATATTCTGAAATGCCAAAATATTATACCTGGAATCAATCCTCAAGGAGATTTATACGACGGAAACAAGGAAAACCAGTTCCAGGATATACAGATGTATATTCCACCGATGCGATTGGCCGGATTTATTCAGTACATCCAAGCAATGATGAATGTTTTTATTTACGACTGCTATTAGTCAATGTACGTGGCCCAACATCATTCCAACAGTTACGAACTGTTGATGGTGAATTGTGTGGATCCTACAGAGAAGCCTGTCAACGTTTGCAATTGCTTGAAAATGACGCTCATTGGGATCAAACTCTCAATGATGCTGTAATATCATCACACGCTCATCAAATACGAACATTGTTTTCTATAATCATATCTACATGCTTCCCATCAAACCCAATTGATTTGTGGATCAAGTACAAAGATTATATGTGTGATGATATTTTGTATCAAATACGGAATAGAATGGGAAATCCAAATATACAAATCAGTGAAGAAATTTACAATGAAGCATTGATTTCAATTGAGGACATGTGCTTGATAATGTCAAACAAACTATTAATTCAATTAGGCCTGACCGCGCCCAATCGTCCAATGCATGACGCTTTTAACCAAGAGTTGCATCGAGAAAGACTGTATGATCTCAACGCTTTGAAAGAATTAATTCAAACAAATCTTCCACTGTTAAATGAACAACAGAAGTATGTATTTGAAACTCTTATGAAAGTAACAAATGATGAAACTGGAGGGATTTACTTCTTAGATGCACCTGGTGGTACAGGAAAAACTTTTTTGATTTCATTAATATTAGCAACAATTCGCTCACAAAATAAAATTGCACTTGCACTCGCTTCGTCGGGAATCGCAGCAACTTTGCTTGAAGGTGGTCGAACAGCCCATTCAGCACTAAAATTGCCATTAAATATGCAAAGCAATGAAACTCCAACCTGCAACGTTTCGAAGAACTCTGCAATGGCAAAGGTTTTGCAGCAATGTAAATTGATTGTTTGGGATGAATGCACGATGGCACATAAAAAATCTTTGGAGGCTTTAGACAGAACCTTAAAAGATCTACGGAGCAATAATAACCGATTTGGTGGTGCAATGATTTTATTAGCAGGAGATTTTCGTCAAACATTGCCAGTGATTCCACGATCAACGCCAGCTGATGAACTCAATGCATGTCTAAAGTCCTCCAATTTGTGGAAACATGTCAAAGTACTTCATTTAAGCAAGAATATGCGTGTCGAGTTGCAAAATGACCAATCTGGAAACATATTCTCTAAACAACTCATTGACATTGGTAATGACAAATTTCCTATAGACATGTTGACTGGCTGCATTAACTTTCCTCAAAGTTTTTGTCAGTTAACTCGATCAAAAGATGAACTTATTCAGAAGGTGTTTCCAGATGTTTCTCAAAATTACAGAAACCATGATTGGTTGAGCGAACGAGCTATACTGGCTGCAAAAAACATAGATGTAAATGAATTAAATTTCAAAATTCAAGAACAAATTACAGGCGAATTGAGGATATATAAATCAGTTGATTCAGCTACTAATCAAGATGATGTAGTCAACTATCCACCGGAATTTTTAAACTCGCTGGATTTGCCAGGATTGCCACCTCACAATCTTCAATTAAAGGTTGGATCGGTGGTTATAATGTTGCGAAATATCAACCAACCGCGTCTTTGCAACGGTACACGGTTAGCGATAAAAAAATTACTAAACAATGTGATAGAAGCAACTATACTCAAAGGAAAGTATAAAGGAGAAGATGTTCTCATACCGCGCATCCCAATGATTCCGACTGATGTGCCATTTGAGTTTAAACGACTACAGTTTCCAGTGCGGCTTGCTTTTGCTATGACTATAAACAAGTCCCAGGGGCAATCATTAAGTGTTTGTGGTATTAATCTAGAAAACCCATGTTTCTCACATGGTCAATTGTATGTTGCCTGTTCCCGTGTTGGAAAACCATCAGATTTGTTTATCTATGCGCCAGGTAATCAAACAAAAAACATCGTATACCACAAAGCACTACAATGATAATAATAATAATTATGATTCACATGATTAACAATAAAGCGATTACTTACTTTTAAATCCTTATATATGTTTTATTTAATTATTTTTTATTCACAACGCCCTATCACCAGGGTGACGGTTCTGTTCAGGAGAATTTTTTAAAATACGTAGGCACAAAAACTGCCACATTACAAATCTTTTTGACAGGACGAAGTCTGTCGGGTCAGCTATACTTGAATAAAACAAGGAGTGTTCGTTACACGTTTAATGGCCGGTCGAAGACTGCCCAAAATTCCTTTACACACGAGTACCCGCATTTATAATATACCACACATTTACATGGTTCTTTAGCCTCGGTTGCATCCTTTGCAAATGTCTGCTCTTACAAGTTGAGTAAACTCGATACGTTTGTACGTAATTAATGAAGACAGTATTGTTACTGTCCTCATTAATTTGAAAAAAAAAAAAAAAAAAATTAATAATTAATTTAATTATTAATTAATTTCAAAGGTTGACTGGTAGAAAATGCCTATGGCATTAAGTCCGCCTCTGTACTTTGTGCTTGAAGTGTTAAATAAATAAATAAATAATTTCGCAATAAATTCAAGGGATTCTAATATACTTGAAATTGAAATGAGTTTAATTCATAATTGTTAATTTATAGCTATTAATTACAATATTTAATTGTTAAAAATACTCTTATAGAATTAATTATGGAAATTATCACGCGATTTATAAATAAAAAAACTGTGGATATAAAATAGTACCTATTAATAATTGAGTGTAAACCTATAAATAATTGAGTGTAAATCAGAATTGCAATTGAAGCAATAAACTTCCAATGTACTCCCCCAGCCCGATCACTATGTACGGCAAGCCTGGGAGAAGCGAGCTAAAAACTTAGTGAAATCCTCGACCACCTCCCATCCTCTCCTTGTCCTTCGGGGCACTTATAGAAGCAGCACGTGATCGAGCTGATTTTGCCATGAGTAGGCTTCATTTCATGCTAACGGCAAAGAGCAAGTTGTTAAAAAGTTATATATAAAAGTAGTCATATGCAAGTTGCGCTATACTGCGATGATCGTCACGGTTATGCCATACACCTTATGACATACGCCTGTGTCGTATTCGCGCACTCCAGGTCCCGATGTATCTATAGGATTCAAACCCTCCAAATCTGGTTCTTACGTAAAGTCACGGGAGCCCCCTTCTATGTCCGCAATGAGAGTCTACACTTATACCTCAGCATGCCCAACGTCTTTCAAATCATGAAATGCCTTTCCAAGCCCTCTCGCGGACCAATGCATACCCTCGTCACTCCCGATGACGCTGTCACTCTCCTCCAGGAGAGCATTATTGAAACTAGCACTCTTCGTAAATACAGACGCAAACCACCGACATTCCGTCCTACCCCTGACTGGAGACCTTGCACTGAAGGCACCCACAGGGTAGTCCGGCTAAGAAAACGAAATCCTCCTGGGTTAACCAGTAAGATGCCATTCACAAAAAAAAAACTTCCAATATACGGACAGACGAACGGATAATAAAAAGTAAAATTATCTCACTTTTTTTTTCTTTATTTAAAGGGGCTTGTGTACCTATAGTTAATAATACTTTCTTATACTTATTAAATGCCTACGTTTTGCCTCTTCCCAAAGTTGCAAATCCCTCTTCAGTATCCCAGTTTCGCCCAATCTCAATACTTCCAATCCTGTCCAAGGTCCTTGAGAGTGTTGTTAATAATCAACTATCGCATTACCTTTCTACTAATAGCCTGCTAAGTCCATATCAGTCTGGATTTCGTCCTGGCCATAGCACTGTTTCTGCCCTAATTAAAATTACTGACGACATCCGATTGGCCATGGAAAACCGTCTCCTTACGGTGTTGGTTCTATTGGACTTTAGCAGTGCGTTTAACTCAGTTGATTTTGACATCCTCTCAGGTATCCTTTCCTCTCTAAACATATCTCCTTCTGTGACTGCTTGGTTTGATTCATATCTTCGGGGTCGCTCGCAGTCAGTACACTTGAATGAGGCTTGCTCTCATTGGTGCGATCTTTCTGCGGGTGTTCCTCAGGGTGGCGTCCTTTCTCCTCTTCTTTTCTCCGTTTTCATTAACGCTGTCACCAAGGTATTATCTTCACATTATCATCTCTATGCAGACGACCTGCAGCTTTATCGTCATTTTAAACTTGAGGAGCTTCCTAGAGCTATCGATGCCATCAATAATGATCTTCAGAACATCAGTCAGTGGGCTAAAAGTTTTGGACTATTAGTCAACCCAACAAAATCACAAGCTCTCATTATTGGTGGCAGATACTTCGTCAATTTCTTAAATCATCAGTCTCTTCCTCCTGTTGTGTACAATGGTAACGCTATAGCCTACTCCAAGAAAGTTAAAGATTTAGGTGTATTCTTGGACTGCAACCTATCTTGGAATGTTCACATTGCTGAAGTAAGCAGGAGGGTGTTTTGTTCGTATCGGTCTCTTAAGCGTCTTCAGAAATTTCTGCCATTTGAAACTAAAATTACTCTTGCTCAGTCTCTCCTTCTACCTCTTCTAGACTATGCAGATGTATGTTTTCTTGATGCGACTGAGGAACTTCTTAATAAGCTCGAACGTCTGCAGAATTTGTGTATCGATGCGACTGAGGAACTTCTTAATAAGCTCGAACGTCTGCAGAATTTGTGTATCCGCTTCATTTTCGGGCTTCGTAAGTACGACCATGTGTCGGAGTTTCGGAAGCAGCTGAAGTGGCTACCTATTCGGCAGCGTCGAGATTGTCACACTTTCGTTTCTCTTTTCCATTCTTCACAATTCTAAGGCTCCTTCGTATCTTCAGGAACGCTTTGAGTATATTGTTCCTAGAGGTAAGCCTTGTCGCTCATCGTCATCTCTTCTCCTTCGTTTCCCTTCCCACTCCTCAAGTCGGTATGATGGATCTTTCACTGTTCGTGCTGTGCGCCTTTGGAATTCACTTCCACACTCCTTACGGGATAGCCCCTCATTAGAGGTGTTCAAGAGAGGAATAAGGAAACATTTCCTGTCAACATGATCAATATGTATGTATGTAGGTTTATATATATATATATATGATTTTATAGGTATGTATGTATATACTGTATGTATGACGTATATTATATTGTATGTTTGTAGTTTAGTTTATAAAATTAATTAATTTTAGTAATGTTATTGCACATTCTTAAGTGAATCCTCTTCTGCAAATCTCGCTATCAAAATTAGGTTTGCTGTAAGAAAACCCAATTCTGGGTTAAGCTCGCCTTTGTACATAAGCTATATAATTGCAATTTTATGTATATTTGATTTTTTTGTGTGCAATAAAGAATAAGAATAAGAATAAGTGAACCTACGATACTGACAGTTCTTAAAATCAGCTTACCTATGCTGATCTTGTTTAGTCTCAGGTGAAATTCGTCCTTACTCGTGTTTCTTGGGTAGGTATAACTCAGTTCAAAATCCTACCAGCATACACGATATCTATACCCTTGTACCGCCATTCGTCCGTTACCACCAGATTATAATTACGCGTAATAAGCCGATATTGGGCACCTCGGCTCGAGTCAACACAACTTCTTATCAGTTGCCGCCACTTGCTCGTGGTTGTTCATGTATTAACTTAGGTATCTTTATGATATGTTGTACCTAGTGACGTTGGCCGTGTGGTATCCGGCAGAGTGGAATAGAACCAACCCATTACAATCACGGGTGTCGTATAAGGCGACTAATGTCTGAGGCAGAACACCTTGCGCATCCGTAGACCAGAGAATGGGCAGCAGCGTTTTCTGTTAGTCTTTCATCACTGCGATCTCCAATCCGCCTGCCAAGCGTGGAGATTACGGCAAATTCCTCCCATCATGGGCGAGGCTTATGTCTAGCAGTGGACGTTATGGGCTGTTGTAGTAGTAGTAGTGACGTTTAAAGGATAATATTGTATGGTGTACAAACTATTTTGTGTCAAAGAAAATTAAGTGTGTGTGAAGTCGCTTCAGAATGTTTAGTGGTGGGAAGTGTTCTTAGGTTAACTGATTATGATGTAGTGAAAAAAGTATTGAGGGCGTTTTTATTCGTGAATATTTCATCGTTGATGTGTGTAGACCCCGTTGTCTTGCAAGAGAACATAATTATAGTCAAAATTTAATAATTAATTTTAACATGTTTTCTAATTGACATAACGTTTCCTAATGTTTATTTTTAATTACCACAAATATTGATAGATTAAACTTAAATTGATTCCGCCATTTTTATCATAAACTCTCCTTACACTGCGACAATTCACAACAACATTAAATAAGTCGAACTAGCTAAACACAGATAGCTCTAGATAGCACTGAGGGCGTAATGCTGTCCATCGTCGTGGATTACCCACCGAACCGGATGCAACGCTGCTACAACAAGCACATCGCTTACTCAACGATACCGACTGAACAGATTTACTAACTCAACGACCATTTCAGTTTAAACTTACTAGCGTTAAAGCGAACTGAATGGAAAAACGAATAAGCTTTTTTTATTTAAAAAAAATCTGTGCACAACAACTGGGCTGTGAACGAGCCACGAAGTTTGACTTATTTAAAAAAAATATGAATAAAATCAGGAAAATTGGCATAACATTACTTAATCACCGAATATTCCAGAAGTATTAGAGATTTACTAATAGTAGGTAGCAAAGTAGAATACACTGCTAGAGGTATGTGTCGGCTTTTTCAATCACTTTACGCGTCGTTGGGTTTATCGGAAAATTCTGACACCAAACGTTAGGTACTGTTTTTTAGCACACGCAAAGTTGCAATTTTAGTCATCGTGGCGAAGCAAAACAAACAATACTATTTGTATTGTTTGTTTTGCTTGTTGTGTGTGTTCCAAATAAAATTGTGAGCATATACTACCGACTGGTACTACTTTCACTCTTCTCCATAGAGATCTACGCTAGGGAATGGGCAACTACAGTACTTTCTCAAGTTATGTGCCTTGTGACTGGGACTGTAGCTTTTTTTTTTTTCATATTTGACATTTAAAAGTGCCGTAATGGTCTAATTGAAATACATGCTTTGAGTTTGAGTTTTCAAAAATTTTAATATCTCTTCGATAAGTCGTTTTTGTAACTTTCTCGTGACAAATTTTGTCGCTCAACTTCGAGTACTGTAAGAAGTTCGAGCTTTTACGGAACAAGTTGTCTTATAGACTATTATATTATCCAGCTTTATGAATTAAATTTTCGAGGACATAGTTCATTTTGTATTTAAAGCACGATCTGACAGAGATTCGAAGAGAAGACAAGAAAGAAAAACAACTGTTAATGCTAAATAAATATCATCATCTGCCTAGCCTTTTCCCAGCTATGTTAGCGGTTTCCAGTCTAACCAGATGCAGCTGAATACCAATATTCTACATGGGGCTACTGCCTAATGCTGAATAAATAAATCAGATCATTATACAATTTTACAAAGTATTTAAAAGCCCACGCTAAACTTAATCTTGGCTAAATCTCATAAATGAATCGGTCAAACAGAGCAACATAATTGATCATCAGTAAATACATTTTAACATCTATATCTATACTAATATTATAAAGAGGAAAGATTTGTATTTTTGTATGTAACGAATAAACTTAAAAACTACTGGACCGAATTCAAAAATTCTTTCAGCAATGGATAGCTACATTATCAGCGAGTAACATAGGTTATATTTTATCCCCGTACTCCCATGGGAACGGGAACTACGCGGGTGAAACCGCATGACATCCGCTAGTAACTTATAAACTGAAACTTTTTACCACAACAGCTATAATTTCACATTTACCTCTGTATTTAAACTAAATAATATATGCCAAACAATTGAATTCTTCTCTTCCAAAGTCGTCTAAAGTCAACACATTCAACCAATAAGCTGTTTTATAAATAACAACAACATACTGGACCTACCACTAAGTACAATGTCATGAATGACCTGTATGTACTATTAATAGTTTGACCCACTTTATGTATCGGGTCCGATCGGTTTGCGTTGGCGACGCACCAAGTTTAAGGTTAGCTGGCTCTTCTGCTATGTTGATCGAAATGAGTTTTAGGTCTGTAAATAGCCTACGATTTGTGGCAGCAAAGTACCTACGAATAGATTTAATCTCACGATTGCGATTTGACCATTTTAAATACTTCTGAGTGATTTTGATTCGAAATAAATTAGCGCAGTAGTTATAATGTGCTTTCATTGTGATAGTTTAGGAACATTGCTTTGTTGTCGAGAGACGAGTTTTAAATATTTTTTGTACATCGGGAATTTTGCACTATGGGTGCTGTCTGAGGTGCTTCGTCATCTAAAACTTAGATTGTTATATTTTTCAAAACATTTTATGCGGAATTTGTGTAACAAATTCACCAGCAAAACGCACTGTGTAAATATTCCTAGAGCTTTTTAAAGTATATCTAATTAGGGTCCCGCCCTAACATACAGATATCTAAAAAACCTCACACCAAACTGTTCACCAATGCAATGTAAACTTCAAGAGCCGTTCCACTTATTTCACACATTTCATATTCAAAAACTTGCTTCCCAAATGACCAGTTCCCCATTAGTCCTCAACATGACCCCAACTCAATCAAAGCGCTGCCGCTGTCTGTATGAGCTGCGTCGAGCTATGTTGAGCTGTGTCAGCACACGAGCGTAATTAAGCGCTCCTAACGCTCCCATGTGTCAACTTGCACAACTCGAAAACTTCCAGTAGTTGTGTTGACTTTTATCAAGTTTCAGATTATGAGGTTCTTGACATCTCGCGGTCGCGTTCATGGATGGTTTGGTTTGTCTTTGGTTTCGGTGATAAGAAGGATTGGTTGAACCAGTACGGACAAACTAAGGACGCGGTCCCGGACAGTAACATTTCTGACTGGCTCCGGACACCGAAATATCCGTCACTGTCCGGTGTCCGCAGACGGTTGGCACCGGTCCCATCTCCTAGCATTGGGTGGTCAAAGGTTGAAGAAGAGAGAGAAGATACTTGAGAGTCCATGTGTGGAATTTATTTTTGGTAGCTAGAACTTCTCTTCCTCAATCTAGCTCATAACACAAAATATGAATTCTCGATCAAAAACTACGGACAATTTCGTCCTGTCCAGCAATACTTTTCGCAAGCTTGAATTTTGTTCTCGCAGAAAAATAAAGTTTAAAACTATGGTCCATTTTTGTATCCAATCGGTTGTCAATTTGTAACTTCACTGAAAACGACGGCGTTTCAAAAACAAAATGCATGAAGCGAGAAACGACGTCGCGCTTTATAAAGTCAGACAGCTCTGGGATTCGTGTAAATACGTAATGGACACACGGCGGAAAAATCCGAGGTGTGACTTCGAAATGCCTTTCCGATGCAATCAGCGTATTGTTTCATTTTCGATGGGATTTGCATTTACCGGTAACATTCAATGACATGCAGCTGATTTTTTTTTTCAGAAATGTTAAAAACATGAAAATACTATAAAAATACGGCGTATATCTGAAATGTGTTGACCACACATTTGAGGGTGTGGTTCAGACATGGGAAACAATATCATAGCAATAAACGATTTGATTGACTTTGTCCAGGGAAATAATGAGCTATCGAAATTTTAAGTATATTTGTAAGACAAGCGTGGTTAAGTTTTATGTTCTCTACCACATCTTTGACGCTTAAACATAACCACATATTTCTATTACATGCCGTGTATTATGTACCAGTTCAATGTATAAAGTATTCACCAAAATCCGTTATCTTAACCAAATCCTTGTATATCTATATGTATATATATATATATATGTATATGTATACACTTGGCTTGTTACGCACATTCTTATCTCATTAGCACAAAATATATTTACTTGTAATTCCCTCAAACGCACCTGTATAACGTACTTGTGTTTAAGCGAATTTAGCTAAATATACAGAATGAGCGTTATCCGCGAGCGCCGAGACAATATCGTTTTAACAATTTTGTAATTAACACCCTCTTACAAACGTGTAGTTGTAATTACATTGGGGGACAAGTTTAGAGTAACACTGCGGCAATGGGAATTATTCTTCAGAAAATAAAACCTGTTTACTATCTTCGGCGATGCAGCGATTCACGATGGGCTAAAACTAAAGAAAGAACTGCAAGACATTATACGTCTTCTCTACACTACACAATAAAACTCGAAGAAATGATCGTCATGTCATTAACACGTGATGATATCAAATCTAAGTTCGTTCAAAAACGTCGTCGCGGTCGCTTATCGCTGATGTCTTAGAGGGTGTTTAGTAAATTTCGTAAACATTAAACTGGAAAATTAAAATGGCACTTGGCAATGGTCGCCGCAGTAGCCGTGTGGTATACGGCATAGTTGAATAGAACCAACCCATTACACTCACGGGTGTCGTATATGGCGACTAATCTCTGAGGCAGAACATCTTGCGCCTCGGTAGACCAGAGAATGGGCAGCAGCGTTTTCTGTTAGTCTTTCATCACTGCGATCACCAATCCGCCTGCCAAGCGTGGAGATTACGGCAAGTTCTTCCCATCATGGTAGAGGCTTATGTCAATCAGTGGACGTTATGGGCTGTTTTTGTTGTTGTTGGCAATGGTAGTAACATAACATCATGTGTGTAATTCTCGAAGATTTGCCCCGGGTTTCGTTACTTATGGGTTGACAATCATAGTTTTCAATCTCAAATTACAAAAAAATCTGGAAATTACTAGTAAAAAACAATCTATTTTAGCCATTCATCATGTACTCGGAACAGCATAACCACGACTTGTAAACAAGAACCCAATAGTGGTCGTTTGCAAGTTGCGACCATACTTGAGCAACTAAAGTAAAGGACATTGTTCAGCGGTCGTAAGAAACGGCCGAACCCTTCGCTATTTATGTTAATTGTTCTTACTGCAGACTTAGTTCTGATGAGTCGTGTTGCTCCTGTTTAGAGCTTTCTTGGACACGACGGTATTCACTAATTGTATTTTATTACGATGTTTTTACGGTTTTATGATTAGGTTGGTTATCGTTATAGTTGGTAATGTTGGTATGATATAAGTCGTTGTTGGTTTATTATTTTGTGGCTGTGAATGATTGATTATAATCGGTGCACCATGATAGTTTGCAAATTTTTCTCATTCTATGGTGTGTGACACGATGCAGCAAGGCATTCGTTTGTCTAGTGGAGGCAAGCACTACTGCTGAGCATGCAGTCCTGGGCTCCATTCCCACGTTGGACAGTGTGTTATTCCCACGTCGGACAGTGTGTTATTCCCACGTCGGACAGTGTGTTATTCCCACGTCGGACAGTGGGTTATTGCCACATCGGACAGTGTGTTATTCCCACGTCAGACAGTGTGTTATTGCCACGTCGGGCAGTGTGTTATTCCCACGTCGGACAGTGTGTTATTCCCACGTCGGACAGTGTGTTATTGGATTTTTCTATCGCATTGCGATTTCTCAGCAGCAGCCTGGAGTTCGGATTTGTGTCCGGTCTATAGCAAAAGTCCTGTCCCGTACTACATGTCACTCAAACATAACTGATATATCTTCTAGGCTGTGACTAATGAGATACACCTCCGTTTAACCCTTCGGTGATTACATACATAAGTAAACACACTAATTGCACGACTAATCTTCTATCTATACTCAATTTATTATATTAATAACTAAACGCAATTAGCAAGGCATTCAATGGAATTAATTACACTAATATAATAAGGCATTCGAATAGCATTGAGAGCGTGGTGCACAATTTGCACGCCAGTATACGACAACCGTCTCGGCGCACAAGACTCGTATTAATTGAAGATAATCGCATGTACGTATACTACTAAATACATAATTGTGTATATGTAACACCACGAGCACGACACAAGTCAATACAGAAGTCTTGCTGTAGGATAAACAAATAAACAAGAACAATAAGAGTGCAATCATAAACATAAAGAAATAGTAGACCATCTTCCTTAGTCTGATCTTATCAAACTCGTAGAGACTGTTTTCAGACTTTGGTTGGGTGATCAACTGATCATGCTTATCAGGTGAAAAAACACCTGACATTAGAATATCCGTTTACCTTATAATTTGTTTTGATCTGATCGAGTGCAGTAGCTCTATGTACCGGGGTTGCGGGACTGTTCGAAAGAGATACCGTGGCCCCGGAACACAAAGGGCGATGAAGGAACATGGATGGGTTTTAGTCAGTAAAAGTCTGACACTCCCTCCTGCTCCGCCCAGAGCGGGAAGAGTTATTTGATGATTTCCCACCAGAAAAAAAAAAAAAAAAAAAGTTGCTCTATGTAAAATATTGACATAAAACATCATCATCTGCCTAGCCTTTTTCCCAACTATATTGGGGTCGGCTTCCAGTCATAACCGGATGCAGCTGAATACCAGTATTTTACATGGAGCGACTGCCTACCTGACCTCCACAACCCAGTTTGTATTGGGTAATACGATACCCCTTGGTAAGACTGGTTGTCAGACTTTTTGGGCCACTGACTAACTGTAACGAACGTCAAATATCTATACAAATGACAGCCGGGACCAACAGCTTAACCTGCTTTCCTTTGCACGGAGGAAACTCGGTATGTAAGGGTGGTCACCCATCCACAGACCAACCGCAAGCACGACTTAACCTAAAGATCGACCCGAGCGGCTGTTATTATTTAGCCACGAGCTCTATTGACATAAAACATACCCTATCAAAATAATGTTTGTGTGAATTGAAACTACTGCGTATCTAGTAACTGTGTCGTATGGTATAAAACGCACTGAACAAATTGTGGCCCTTAGCGTGACATTCAGTGTAATAACTTTAATTGTAATTGAGCCACCTGGGAGGTTAGTTATAGAGTACCTTGCTGTTTACACCGGGATTAGAACTTATTGTGAGTGCTTTTGTTTATATTGTTGTTTTGTTCCTCACCACTATATTGTAAGTTAATTGGAGTTTTTTTTTGTTCTAATAATGTTTACTATCTTATCATATTAAATTAGGTTTAAAACTTGACGAATACCGTAGATTTATGTTTTGCAACTTTTAATCTGATCAGTGATTTTGATCTGTCAATTGGAAAATAAGACTTTAATTCATGTGCTTCTTTATCTAGGTGCTTTAATATGTAAAAAACTAATTTCGTAATAAACTTCTCTTCCTTTAGTTTTAGTTGTTGATTTCGAAATAAAAACTTGTTAATATTGCTAATTAAAGGACTTAAGTTAGTTAGACTCAATATACGAACAATAGCTATTTACCTAACCAGTATATTACAACAAAGAATCAACAATCATGAAGTCTATTGTACGCAACTTTCAATTAGACAAACCATTATTAATGAATTATTTCCAAACTATTGTACAATATCTACTGATTACAATAACAGTGCTTTGTTTAGCCATAAGTACTCGTACCTGGTACCTACCTACAAGTCCTACAACTATGTATTTCGAGTATTTTCGAGAGAAAGTTTGGTTTAATCCATACAAGTTGTAGGTACAGAAATAGTTGTTGTACCTACATGAAAGGTTGTGAGGGTTTAAATTAATAAACTCTGTAATAAAATTCGTTAGAGTCCATTTTTGAACAAGCCACGACATTCGAACCTCGAATGTCTATGTAGTGGTTAAAGGATATAGTAGGAAATGTAAGTAATTACGCACACCTATTTTTGTTGTAAGTACTACACACCTGATCTGATAAGACATGCTGCTTTTTTCTGCATCAAAGACATAGGTATACATATACATACACACATACATCGTCTGTCTATATCGCATAAAAACAGGCAAATCTCGCTACAAATGGCAAAACAATCGATACTCAAAGAAAGATATATGGTTTAGGCACAAGCACGAAGTCCTCTAGAGCGGTAATAGTCCGCGCTAACGTTTTGTTTGCTCCATTGAGTCGCTGCCTCAAACATTACTATCACGACGCTAGAGTGAGACGGAGGTTGTACAGATACGTGTGACAGACAGAGATGGAATGCCAAGGTGGAGCAAAGGGTTGGAACAAATAGATTGCTATACGGAGACATCATGTACGGTCAGATGGTGAAGATAGTTGTATCTGTCTGTATTTCATGGTCAATCCTCTTTGTTTGAAGTATGTAGTTGACCGAAGTGCTTTTCAGTAAAGATAATAATAAAACCAAACATTAAACCCCCATTAATGTCTGTATAGTGTCGGACGTAAAGAATAGCACCATCCCATATCTTCCCGTGGGTGTCGTAAGAGGCGACTAAGGGACTTACCAGAGAATGGGCAGCAGCGTTCTCTGTGCTTTTGTAACAACCGTACTGCGATCTCCAACCCGCCTGCCAAGCGTGGCGATTATGGCAAAACCCCCCTTTTGGGGGAGGCCTATGTCCAGCAGTGGACGTGTTTCGGCTGAAATGATGATGATGATGAATGATTAAACCCCTGTAGTCCCAGAAGGAATAGGCATAGGTGTACCTAAAGTACATCCACATTTTGCCAGTTATGATCAAGTCCCATGTTATATGGAGTAAGCCTATTGCAATCAACCGGGCAAAAATCCAGACTCAGGGCTGCTATTGAGCAAGTCCCGATAGAAAATCACACTATCATTTTGACCGATGTATAAATCGAACCCAAGAGACCTCACGCTTTCGACCACTAGACCAACGTGACTGCATTAGAGCACTTATCACTATAAATGTTTACTTCAATAACATTAGTTTAATAAATTGAAATACTATGACTGTCAACAGTTGTAAACATTAACCAGAATAGAAAAAAATACGGCTAGGGTCTTAAGAGAGCCGAGGACGGTAATCACCATTACACACGTGTATCATACGATGTTTTTCAACACACTTGTAAAGAAAATAATACTAAAAAAACATTTTATTTAGTAGATAATAGACATTTGTCCTTGGAGTTTTCAGGTAGTAAACTTCCATAACGTTAAGGACTTCATTCACATCTTATATCGGGCGGTGTATACAAATTAAATAATTTTCTTCATAACTAGTACTTGTAGACATTTTAATGAACAAATAACCATAATTTCAACAGTGAAAACGAGTTGTGAAAAATCTTTCACAATGGCGGGAATAATTAATCAGTTTTCCTAATTTTCCTATGCGCGCACGTCTAACGATGGTGATTGGCCATAGAGAATGAGGTTTCTTTTTTTGGCTTTTCGTGGGTAGCGTTTTAGCCACGTACAAAATGGGAAATTCAAAGTTTTCTTTATTACAAAGAAAACTAATATATTATATTTAGTTATATTTGAGTGAAAGCTTTACTTATTAAAAACGTAAAGTTGAAATTATCTATTTAAATACCAAGTTGCATAATATGAGCAAACAATAGGTACATATTAATTTATTTGTACTATTGAACACGATATTTTTTCTATAGAAACTTTTTTAAAAATAAAGCAACAAGCACCTCAACCAATAAAATAAAATAAAATCCTATAGCTCACTTGTGAATAATAGCAATGAAAAAGTCACAGTTTGATTACAGGTGTCATTAGGTGCCTAATTGCGGAGAAATTAGAGCCATTTTATAAGCCGATGAAAACGTCATTAAACTCGACATGTTAAATAATAGTTATTTATGCAACTGTTGTATAATGAGGGGTATTAAAACACGAATGTGAGTTTATCACACGAGGCGAAGCCGAGTGTGATAATAGTATCACATGAGTGTTTTAATACCTAATTATGTACAGTTGCATACAAGACTTTATCTACATCCATGATATGAATCCTCCATAAAAGGTTCTGAAACCATAGGGTGTTGCAGTGTTCTAAGAAGTCTATGTAAATTCATGGAAAGTTTAATTGCTTGTATTTAATACTTACAAACCGTGTATAGGCAGTAATATAATTATTTACATTTTGGATTGTTCAATTATCAAAATTCACAAAGATTGTATCACTCATTTTTGTAAACAACAAAGTACATAATGCAATACTAATATACAAATGTCGAACAAAAATGGCGGGATACGACGTGAATTCGAATTAACCTATAAGTTTTTTTTTTAATTACGGCGCTGTGGTAGTGAATCGCACGTGCTAGACGTTCGATTCACTACCACATTCGATGTTCTTTTTTTAAAACGAGTTGCATAATGAAATTCAGTACAACATTATAACACCCGTTTGGGTGTTATAATGGTTATTATGACACTGGCTGTTTTAATGTTGGCCATAAGCTAACTGTTTCAGATACCTTTATAGAGGATTTATAGCATGGGTGTAGATAAATATTTTTATGCAGCAGTAACGTAATTAATTAGCGTCCAATAACGAATACAAGAGAGCAGCATTATCTTTCATTAACCTCAGTTCTGAGCTGTGGTTTCCATAGCGAAGTAGGAGTGATTTCCATTGTTCAGAGTCGGTGGCGGTGTCGACTTTCGTCATAATTTGGAGGTCAGGTTGGTCTATAAAATCTGATAATTGTGGGGTTACTTGGTTATGATGTTTGTCTTTAATATTTGATGTAAGAAAGAAGAAAGAAAGAAAGAAAAAAAAAAAAAAAACAACAATCAAAGAGAGTTGAGTAATTTGTCTTGATGTACTGTTTTGTTTCCTAATTTTTCATTTGGGTCCAAGATTCCGCCCCTGATCTTTCCGTTATCTATCTATTTACTTGTCTATTTTTTCCTTGTAACATGAGGCGGCCAAATATTCGGACAGTAGGATCAATGTCTTGTTTCCGTTTTTTTTTGGAAGCTATTTTCTAGTTACTCATTAGATAGACTGTAGCTTGGCTTGATTTTTTTTTGACATTCAAAAGTGCCGTAATGGTCTAATTTGAAATAAATGGTTTGAGTTTGAGTTTTATGCCGAATATTTTCATGCCCAACATTTACATTGAAGGATTAATGACTGCAACAAATGAGGTGGACATAAGTGGGACTTTACATAGTATGCTGCTTTTGAAAAATTATACGTATGTAATTCATAACAACAAGGAAGTAAATGGACATATTAAATTACTAGCTTGTATTCGCGGATGCGCCTATGTAGATGTTGAAAATATCTTGTGGGAACGTACTAGTGGCATAAAAATTAAAAACCGGCCAAGTGCGAGTCGGACTCGCGCACGAAGGGTTCCGTACCAATTCTTATAAAAAAAACACGTTTGTTGTATGGGAACTCCCCTTAAATATTAATTTTATTCTGTTTTTAGTATTTGTTGTTATAGCGGCAACAGAAATACATCATCTGTGAAAATTTCAACTGTCTAGCTGTCACGGTTTATGAGATACAGCCTGGTGACAGACAGACGGACAGACAGACGGACAGACAGCGTAGTCTTAGTAATAGGGTTCCGTTTTTACCCTTTGGGTACGGAACCCTAAAAACTAAGTCTTAATCCAGGTCATGTTCTATTCCAATACAAATTTCAACAGTTCTGGCGTGAACACGTAACAGGCAGTCAGTTACTTCCATCTTTCAATATTATTACGGATTTTTGTTTAAAACACTGCAGTAACCCTGGTATTTCAATAAAAAAAAAATATATCTGAAATTAAAAACTTAAAATCTCAATGTTTTTTCTGTCTCTACACAAACCGCTTACGTTCAAAGAATGTGGTCATGTGTTTCTATTTCTTTCAAGTTTATCTTTTGGCGCTTTTCTGTGCAACTGCCAGTCTTTTGTACTCTGTCTCTTTGTGAGCTGTCTCTACTACATCTAGGAAATGTTTACAACACTATCGTCTCGTTCTTGACTGTCTTTTAACTTTTAGTCTGAAAAAACAAAACTAAATTGTGAAATATTTTATTTCTTCATTTCTGTGAATTAAAAAATGGTCGCTTGTTTACGATACGACATCTATAGGACACCGATTACTTTAGATGAAGACAACTTTGTGTTAAAAGTCTTGTAATATTTTTTAAAATATTAATATATTATATAGAGATAATGAGCTGGCTTGGAAATATAAGAATTTGAGTGAGTGAGAGAAAAAACAGGTTAATTTTTAGGGTTCCGTACCCAAAGGGTAAAAACGGAACCCTATTACTAAGACTACGCTGTCTGTCCGTCTGTCTGTCCGTCTGTCTGTCACCAGGCTGTATCTCATAAACCGTGACAGCTAGACAGTTGAAATTTTCACAGATGATGTATTTCTGTTGCCGCTATAACAACAAATACTAAAAACAGAATAAAATTAATATTTAAGGGGGGCTCCCATATAACAAACGTGATTTTTTTATAATAATTGGTACGGAACCCTTCGTGCGCGAGTCCGACTCGCACTTGGCCGGTTTTTTTTAAACTTCTTGTCTTTATGAGCCTATACTACCTCAGATTAGCAACTCTATTTGTGGTGGTACAAACTTCGTTTGTAATACTGTTAGAATAAAGTTCTAATCAGTTTGCACTACAAAGCGGTTGTTACGTCAGTCACTGCGGCCGAATAGTGCGAAATGAGTGGTTTTTATTCTATAAAAAATCAAATTTTCGTCTTATGGAAAAAAATATAAAAACATAAGACCTGCTTTATAGTTAGTTCAGTTAGTATGCAAAGTTTCATGATCTAATTTGAAGTGCTTTTTGAATACCAGCGGTTTATTGTTCGATTTGGAGGTAACTTTGGGATTTTTTTCTATCGAGAAAATTTTATGAAATCGTGTTTTCGCCAAACATAAGACCTAACATTAATCCTCAACTTTACCATATATTTATTTCAAAATTAATGCTGCAGTATTTTAGGCGTTTTAACGGAGGATCATGCTAAGCCATTTGAGGTAGTATAGGCCCTTAAGGGCGGCCTCAGATTGCCGTATGTTCGGTGCGTATAAGCTCGATTTTTAGATGCACATGTAGGCACGCATACATAAGCACGCCTTTTTCTTTACGTTGGAACTCGTACGAGTGTTGACGCGTGTGTAAGCTCGTACAACCGCGAGTCGCCAGGTAGGTCACTTTTGCAGACAGTTGTCATTTTAATCAAGGGAACGCGACGGTATAAGTTTAAAGTAGGTAGGTTTCATAGTTGTGTCACAATTCGCGCATATTGTGTGAGACGTAGTAGGACATGGCCAATTGTGGTAATTCAGGCAATGGAATATCCCAAAGCACACATTTGTAGCTGATTAGGACTGTGTAATAAGTGTAGTAGGAGTGGAAAGTTTAACGTAGGTACCTGCAAAACGTGCACCCGATAGGGCTTTTCATACGAAAAATATTCTTAGAAACTTTCATCCCTACGTATAGGGAGTGAGTTTTCAAAAACGTTTCCTCATTGCTCATCTTTGTTATTTAAGGAACTTTTGTGCAAAATTCCATGCTTCTGAGCCTCAAACCCTGACTGTGCATTATCTATGCGGGAATAAAAAAAACTTTATTTGCTAAATCAAAATAACAACCTTGCACAGTTCAATAAGTTACAAATAAGCAGTAGAGGTAGTTACAATTTTAGTAAGGAAAAAAAGAAAAAAAAAATGAATGAATGATGAATGTTTTTTGTGTAAGGTTTTAATAATTATTAATATTAACATAAATAATTATTGTTTTATTAATATAAACTAAACATAAAATGTCACTTACGGTATTATCTTCCGTGATAGCTTAAAACAGTGATTAAATATCTTTTTTCGTTTTGAGCGTAGGATTTTACCAAAAATAATCACAAAATTAAAAAAATAACTACTTAGTGATATTACTCATCTATTTCATCTAATTATGTTCTATTCAGGAATGAAACCCTATACAATGAATTACCATTTTCAACTTTTTCTAAACAATTACGAGATTAAAATAGGTTCAAAATCTTTCTTAAATAAGTTGTAAAAAATAATTATTTATGTAACTTCTTTATTAATACTTAATGTTGACAAGCAAAATATAAAATTCGTTATTGAAATGAGATCCTTTGATTATTTTTTATATTCGAAATGTTATTCTGTAAACATCGTCTGATCAGTATGGAGCTTCTTTAATCTTCAATTAATTATAGTTAAGTTAGAATTTACAGCTGTCTAACTACGTTTTAAACTTCACAACAACTACAAACACGTTAGTAATGTTGGTTGCAGCTGCAAAAGGCTAAAGATCTGACTCAACTTACGCGAATTCAATGCGAGATGCGGCAACAAAATTCCTTCCCATCAATTAAGTTTCTGTATGGCGATGTTCAAACTGGCGTGAATAGTCCGTGATTTCCTAAACATTTCAACAAGCAAGTCTCGTATCCCAAGCGGTATTCGCCTCATGCTGGTCAGAACATAAAGCGCGGGCCGGCTGGAGATAGAGGATGTGAATTCAATCGTCACCCATGTCGCGCAGCCATTGGATGTGTGCCCCCGCTAGGAAGCGCGGCTGGTGGATTTTGGCTAAGTCCCTGGGCCCGCAGTATCAATAGTGTGCCCGTGACTACGCGCACTTCGTTAGGTGACCATGTATGGCCGACGATAAGCACGCGCCGCAGCTTGCCTATGCGTGTCTTTAGCGTTCGGTAGGAGCGCCATGGCACTGTAAAGTAGCGCCGCTTGCTTCAGGGCACCTCGGCGCTCTCTCACCGCCAACTGAGACCTTCGAGTACCCGGAGGAGGCCCAGCGGGTGAAGACCAGCAACGGAGGTGACTCAGGCTACCGAGGAGGGTGACCCCCATCCGAAGACGTTATATTATCAAACCGATGCGCTCCGGACTAAGGGGCCGTATATGTGTATGAGCGGCAATGTACTTGTGTAACACCACTCATGAAAGCCAGAATTGTGATCCCGTGCCGCACATTCGTTGCGTGAGGACATTCGCATGTGGAGTTGCGTGTGTATGGAGTGGGGCGCGTCGTGCCTAAATTAACTTAGCTCACGACGCATACCGGGTGTATTCGTAAAGGTGGAGTCGTCGTGTTCGAGTATATTGTCACGTGCCCAGTCCGGTGGGTTGGCGTCGTCGTTGTCTGCAGGCACGAGGTCGCGTGGCGGGCGCCTCACGTCCGTTGGCCTTGCGTGCCATGGCGCTACGTTCCTGACATGGAGGCAGGCAGAAGCGTCAGCGCGCGCTAACATGTTTCTCGCGAGGTGACGGCAGAAGTCATCCAGGCGCTCGATCTTGAGGTCCCGCTGGATGGTGGAGTTCCTCACGTAGCGAATGGTTCCGACGATCTTCCGCAGCGCTAGGTTTTATTGCGCGCGGAAAATGGCATTTCGCGTCCACTGACGCTTTACACTTTATATTAGCGTTATATGAGAGGTTGACAGCAATAATACACAAAAAACACACACAAAACCAGCAAATCATAAGAATCCACGCCTAAACCCTTACCACATTATGCACCACTGACATTTACCTCCCCGTCGCGTACCAGGGCAATATGTCACCATTACATCTTCATAAATATGTAAGAGGAATCGTTTCATTAAATCATCCCGCCGCGGCGTGATGAAACATTCATAATTCGGAGATCGGAACGGGGTCGCTCGGAGCAGCTTGAGCATCGGGTGCTATCGGTAATATCTAGCAATAACAGAGTTTGCCCTCTCTAATTGTCCAAGTTACAGTGAAAAGGCGACGGCAGGGCTGACTCTAGCTGAAAGCAAGCCGTGAGACAACTTGGCTCTAGTCTCTGTAAACAACATCGTACTTTGCCATATGTTTATGTTTGGGCGTGTGATAATGCGGGCCGCTGCACGCGCCGCCTCTCCGTAAATGGAAAAAACGCACAACGTGTCGGGCGACGCGCCGCCCAACGCGCCGCGTCTCCGGAAATGAGCACTAAAACTGCATTGTTAGTTATTCTATAATGTAACCAGTTTACTACGAAATTGTCCCCAATGTTCATCGCAAATTTATCCATTATAATTAATAATTACATTTTGCGCAAACGGGCTGGAATCGTTGTAAAAAAATGATGTCTTGAAATACATTGTGTGACAACCCTACAATCTCCGATTTGGATTTTTTACTGCCGTGCCGTGCAGTGGTTACTGGTATTATTGAGCTCAAATTTTAATGAAATTACTCTCTCACTACAGTCAAAATATCCAAAAGACATACACCGACCGAAATTATGAGGAGGTCTTGTTTGCGAGACTTGTTGTGTTGTTAATTAGTATTATCACCGAAAGAATTGCGTCTATGGTGCTAACACCGCTGGTAAATCCACACTGGGTTGGTGTTATGTTTGTTATTTTTGTTAGCCTTTTTACGAGGATACTTTCACAGATCTTAAGGGTGTGAGAGGTTAGATTGATTCCTCTATAATTTCCACAGTCCGCAACATCTCCATTATTTTATAGAAAGGTATCACGTTGCTGGTTCTCCACATCTCTGGTACTTTGGTGGTTCTGAGAATTTCGTTGAAAAGCTTTGTCAGCCATGCTATACCGGTATACCCATTTCCCATTCTCATTCCATAGTATTATGTCCCGTGGCTTTCCTATTTTTCATCTTTTGGATAGCTGCTTTGTCTTCCTCTGGTGAAATAATATCAACTGGTCCTTCAGCGCATGGCAGTGCTGTTAGCAGTTCCTGTGGAAACTCCTTGGTATTACTGCCAAGGAGTACTTGCCACCTCTCATTAATTTCTTTATTGGCCAGCAATTTGCCGGATGAGTCTTTAATGTATTTGTTGCGTTTGATTTCTTTTGTTTGATTATTTCGGAATTTAGCTAATTTAACCCTTATGTCCCCAGCCGTGCCCGATCGGGTACGGTGCATTGTTATTTTAATTGTGTCTGTAATTGCGGGTATCGAAGTGCAAATATCTCTGCACCTGTTTTTGCGTTCTCTAATCTATACTTCTGTACTAATATTATAAAGAGGAAACCTTTGTATTTTTGTATTTTTGTATGTTTGTATTGAATAGGCTCAAAAACTACTGGACCGATTTCAAAATTTCTTTTACCATTACTTAGAGGGATTCTTCCGAATCCGTATAGGCTATATTTTATCACCGTACTCCCACGGGAACGGGAACTACGCGGGTGAAACCGCGTGACGTCCGCTAGTTATTTATAAAAGTGGTCGTTGGACAATGCTCCTGTTATGGCAACACATTTCTTGGCCCTTATTTTCATTATGTTGTATTCCAGGCGATCCGTGTCCATTTTTGTTTCCTGCCATTTCTTGAAAAACATTTTTGTTTCCCTTATCTGAGATTTAAAATTCTCATCCCACCAAGTAGGATCTTTATTGATCCTTAGTTTTCCTTTTGTCACACCGAAAGTTGTTTTGGCGGTTTTCAGGCAAAACTGGTGGAAGTCGTTCCAGAGGGTGTTACTATCTTTTGGGTCTTGTAGCGTGTCTATCAAGACTTCTTTTGAGTATCGTCTTAAAATTCTCTCCGAGTACTTACTTCTTACACTCTCTTGCTTGTCTACTGTCTCTTGTGCTACCTTAATATTTCCAGTGAAAACTTTTGATTAGCCCTCTTTCACTAAATGTCTATAACTGTATCCTAGCTGCAAGTTTTCTTAAGAAATAAAATAAAATTTAAAATGCATTATCTAATCAAGATTTTTCACAGCTCAATTATTATATTATTGGATTCCTTTTACTTGAGTTTATGTCGATCGAATTATGTTTATTCTTGTTCTGTGTGACGGACAATTTCTAAGGGCTGTAATGATATGAGGTGCTACATCATATAGCTAGTTATCTCTCTGACGCTATAAAAACCACACTATTTTTAAAGGCATTCACTGAATGTGAATACCAACGACGTCTACCCCTTTGTTTAACAACAAAGCATGACGGACGTTCACTGGAGTCACCTCAGACCTTCAGCCCTCCAGACTCAGGTAATGGCGGAACATAACTCATCGCTTTGCATAAATCAGCGCCGGTTCGATTAAAGTAGGGTCTGCGCCGACCACGTTATATCCTCTCCGTTCTAACAGCTTTACTGTATTAGTTCCATGATCAAATTAAAGGATAATAATAAGGTAATATGTTAGGAGCATATTAGTATTTTAATCATAATATTTCATTTTTAACATGACAGAGGTTCTGATCCCTGCTTTAAAGCATTATATCTATCGCGTAGGTAATTCATTTATTACAAAAAATATGGAATTATGTCTTTTAAATATCCAAGAATGGTTTTGCTAATAATATAATGCTCAAAATTAAAACTCAACGCATTTATTTCAATTAAACTATTTACAGGCACTTTGAATTGTCAAGGTGTCGGTCAGTTAGAAAAGTTGAAACTTTACAAAACGTGGATCTCTATGAATTGAAGAAGCTTATATATGTGAGAACAATGTAAGACAAGCAACAAATCTTTATTCAATAATGCAGAACCATAATATAGCTCTCTTTCCATTATCTACTGTCTATCGACAGATAATCAGCGCTTAAGCGGGTAAGCTAGTTTATAAAAGGGATTATTATTACTACCCTAGTCACAATAACTAAATGTTGCTGCCATTTTCACCACAAGAAAACACAATTCAAATGTTCCAAAACTTCATATTTATGTAATGTCCTCTCCCCCAACCCACATTTCCCAAGTTAGTACAAGTACAAGTATCACTCAGCCATCCCGCGCCCGCGCCACTCAGGTTCTCTAAAATACGAAACGTTTTAAATAACATCTAATACTGTAAACTTCAGTAAAGGTTAAAACTCTTAGTTAAATGTCGGCCAATTAAGACGTTGTTACTGAACCTATAAGAAATTACTCAATTTAATTTGTTTCGTCGCCATTTCGAAAGGTCAGCATTTGAATAGACTGGGGTAGAAAGTTACCTCAGTTTTCAAGTAGGCTTAGTTCAATTCAATTTAGAACTGAAGAGTGCACTTCAAAATATTGACGATAGATTCTAGCTGGATTTGTTCTATTCAGTCCTCAACAAATAAGTATATTCCTGATTGATGCCATAATTTAAATAATTTTTTTTCTCAATTTCACTTTTTGTGTATCGATGGATGATACCTTTGATGAAACAAACCAGCCCAGGAGATCTTAAGAAAAGGGCGCTTTAATATGAATAGTTTTTTTTTTTGCAAAGTTTTGAGCTTTACGAGCCGTAAATGGAAGTAGGCTTTATGTCACTAAGTAATCCGTCCCTGTCTACAATAAAATACTTATCTAATACGTCTTATTTATTTTCTTACATTTATTCCTTGTATTATGTATTCATATGTGAAAAACAAATTACATTTAACTCTTTCAATTATCTTGAGAAACTATTTACATACTTGTATTACGTACATTTGTATTACACTAGTATTATTACACTACGATCTTTCGATAACATGGGATATTGGTTTTTCTATGTACCCACTTGTTTGGTATGAAAACGTATATATAATACTTGTATTAATATATTTTATTGACTCATATTCGTTTGGAATGAACAATATGTCTAAGTATCTGGCAGTGTAGGAGGTGAATCATCATATTAACTTTTAAGTAATATTGAAAAATCACGCTTTATAGTATGATGTAACTTAGCAGCTATTTAGCACACCTTTGTTACCTGATATCTGCCAGAGCCACCATCGACTTTTCATAATATCCAATTGTTCTTACTTATAAATAAATAAATATCGCTGGACATTACCTATAGTAAACAAAGTTTCAGCTTTTATAGAATGATGTAGGTCACGGTTACGGGATCTCTCTCCATAACAATCATCTAGGAATCTACAAGACCTACAATGTTCACACATTCACAAACAATCGGTAAAAATGAATCTATACAAAGAAAATTTTATAAAAATCCCATAATAACCAAATGACACAAACGCTGTCATCAGTGCTGTAACTTCTCTGAACAAAAGATTTAAGGAGGATGTCAACTTAAATTGATACATACTCGTACAAGTATCTTGTGGGCTCAGCCCACAACTCCCCATACACACGAATAAGTGTGAGTGTATAAACTATTAGGGAAAACGTCTCGGGAGACGGTTCAATCTACCCTCATCAAATATCTGACGTTTGGATGCTGCATAATGTGATATGAAAATCTCATACGTAGCCTACGCAATGTAGGAAAATATACAAATGTGTGAGTAGACTCGAAGAATTTATGATTGCTGTGTGGGATATGCGAAAGAACCTTCGTGGTCGTAGCGACCATGTTTCTTTCTGTAGCCATACACAAAAAAACCGGCCAAGAGCGTGTCGGGCCACGCTCAGTGTAGGGTTCCGTAGTTTCCCGTCCGTCACAATAAGTGTTCCCACTTATGAGTTTAAAGGTAAAAATGCTTGCATATACGAATATACTACAAACTTAGTCCAGAAATTATTTTGTACAACTTTTTGTCTTTTCTGTACAAAAACTGTTGTTTCCATCAAGTTCAAAATAATTTTCCTAGAAAGTCCTTATGAAGTTCTACTTTTCAGATTTTCTAAACTTATGTTTCAAAAGTTAGAGGGGGGGGGGAACACATTGTTTTTTACTTTTGGAGCGATTATTTCCGAAATTATTGACATTATCAAAAAATGATTTTAGGAAACCCCTATTCATTTTTAAATACCTTTCCAACAATATATCACACGTTAGGGTTGAAATTAAAAAAAAATCACTTCCCACTTTACATATAGGGGGGCTACCCTAATAAAACTACCGCCACTTTGTCGGCGTGATTGATATACATATTGGTACCAAATTTCAGCTTTTTAGTGCTAACGGTCACAGAGATTAAGCGAGGACGGACGGACGGACAGACATGGCGAAACTATAAGGGTTCCTAGTTGACTACGGAACCCTAAAAATGAACATTTTTCTTTGCAACATGTCATAGGTACACACATAGAATAGGCCTAGCTACGGACCACATCCCACATGTTTTGTAGAGACATTGATTTATTGGATGAACTGGCTCAAGCACTGACATCAAAAGCTTTTATTTCAGTAACACTCAGCACTGTTGAAATTTTAAATTTAGGCGCTGAGTCGGCATTCCTTTACGTATCACGCGTAAATGGGCGTTATTTTGTATACAATGATGCATGTGTTTTTGCATTCATACACACTTGTTCCAGAGTATTTTCTAATACCCTTGAGTCCCGTAAGACAGCAGTGAGTACGGCTCGCGGGTCAAAGAGAAGTTATTATGTTCGTTGGCGAGCGGCCAACACCTCTCACTTTGTGCAGCTCTAGTGCCGCCATCTTTGGACTTTACACGCTTTTAACCATAGGAGGCTGAAGTTGATAGATACTTTAGTATTCATTTTCATTAAAATTCGTGCTCATATCATAAATATATCATCATATACTAATCATATACTAACAATTTATGGATCTCTTAGTTGTCCGAAATAAAATAATTTATTATTATTATTATCTATACATATAATAAAACAGTTACGAAAGAAAAACTGTACATTGAGAATTTTCGAGAAAATATAAGTGGCTCTTGTTAGAAAAACGTAGCTGATGACAAAAAGTGACTTTTTAGAATTTTTGTCTGTTTGTCTGTTTGTCTGTGTGTATGGTACGGCTTCACGCCTAAACTATTGGATAGATTGAATTGAAATTCAGCAAAAATGTTCTTTGTAAACCAAGGAAGGCTTTAGGCTACATATTATCACGCCGTATGTTATGGGAGGTAAGCAATATTGATTTTAAAAGGTTTTTGTTCGTATGAGATACATACATGCAGCGATGTCGCAGCAAAAATGTTCTTTGTAAACCAAGGAAGGCTTTAGGCTACATATTATCATGCCGTATGTTATGGGAGGTAAGCAAAATTTATTTTAACGGGTTTTTGTTCGTAAGATACATACATGCAGCGACATCTGTTGAACTAAAATGGTACCAATGACTAAAAATGTGCTCATCACATAAATTTTAAATCGACTGACCGGCTTTAAAAAAATATATTAGGTCGTTACATATGAAATTGGCGTTTTGTCGTACTGACCACTTTGATATATATATATTATATTTATATATTTATAATATATAAATAAAAACATAAAACAGTTACGAAAGAAAAACTGTACATTGAGAATTTTCGAGAAAATATAAGTGGCTTTTGTTAGAAAAACGTAGCTGATGACAAAAAGTGACTTTTTAGAATTTTTGTCTGTTTGTCTGTGTGTATGGTACGGCTTCACGCCTAAACTATTGGATAGATTGAATTGAAATTCAGTAAAAATGTTCTTTGAAAACCAAGGAAGGCTTTAGGCTACATATTATCACGCCGTATGTTATGGGAAGTAAGCAATATTGATTTTAAAAGGTTTTTGTTCGTATGAGATACATACATGCAGCGATGTCGCAGCAAAAATGTTCTTTGTAAACCAAGGAAGGCTTTAGGCTACATATTATCACGCCGTATGTTATGGGAGGTAAGCAAAATTTATTTTAAAGGGTTTTTGTTCGTAAGATACATACATGCAGCGACATCTGTTGAACTAAAATGGTACCAATGACTAAAAATGTGCTCATCACATACATTTTAAATCGACTGACCGGCTTTAAAAAAATATATTAGGTCGTTACAAATGAAATTGGCGTTTTGTCGTACTGACCACTTTGATATATATATATTATATTTATATCTATATAAATAAAAACAAAAGGCCTGACTGACTGACTCATCAACGCGCAGCCCAAAACCTAGGACCTAGAAAGCTGAAATTTTGCACAGAGGTTCCCTTTATAATGTAGACAAGGAATAAAAAAGAAATTTTAGAAATTCAACCCCTAATGGAGTTAAATCGGGGATGGAAGTTTGTATGAAAGTCCGTCAGTTTTAAAGTTAGGATCTTCAAATGTTGTGTTTAGGCTGACAATTAAAAATTAATTTATACGTGTTTCAGCGTTTTTCATAATACAACCCCCGAAGGGTTAAAAAGGAGAATGAAGTTGTTTATGGAAAATCGTCAGTTTTAAAGTTAGGATCTTCAAATTTTGAGTTTAGGCTGATTAATAAAAATTAATTGTTCACGTGTCTCAGCGTTTTCCATAATACCACCCCCGAAGGGTTAAAAAGGAGAATGAAGTTGTTTATGGAAAGTCCTTAATTTTCGAAGTAAAACTCACTAAATTTATTATCTAGGCTTATGGTTGGAAGCTAACGCAACGTTGTTTTTAAAAATGTCAACCCCTAAGGATGAAAAGGGGGCTTTATCTGTACAAATAAATAAAATTGAAGTGTCTGTTTGTAATATTAAAACAACCGCATTTTACTACATGCATACGAATGTATACGTATATAGGGTACATATACCAAAACAACATTTTTTTCAATTTTTGTCTGTTGTCTGTTTGTTCCGGCTAATCTCTGGAACGGCGGGACTGATTTTGTCGGGACTTTCACTGGCAGATAGCTGATGAAATAGGGAGTAACTTAGGCTACTTCTATTTTACATAAATCTATTTAATAACCCTTCTTCTGGCGCAGTCGGGTATAAATATATAAAAGAAGAAGAAACTGACTGACTGACTGTGACACACAGCCCAGACCGCTGATTCTACTGATTCCAAATTTGGCAAGTAGGTTCCTTATGTGGTCAAGGAGTGCTAAGAAAGGATTTTTCAAAATTTATTTACTCCCTAAGGGGATGAAAAGGGCTCCAAAGTTTGAATGGGGAAACAAGATTAGTTAAACTGTTTTATTCGAAACTTAACAGGAGTACTCCTCTCGATAATTGAGTTAACATTTGTGTTTCAGGTTTTTTCAGAATTAAACCCCAAAGAGAGGGAAATGGGGTGACAAAGTATAAAAATCAAAATATAAAAATCAGCCCAAACCGCTGAGTCTAGAGATTCCAAATTTGGCACATAGGTTCCTTATGAGGTTTAAGGGTGCACTAAGAAAGGATTTTTCAAAATTCACCTCCTTTAGGGCTGAAACGGGGGTCCAAAATGTACATGGGGAAATAACATTAGTTAGATTATTTTATTCGAAACTTAACAGGAGTACTCCTAACGATAAATGGGTAGAAATGGGTTTCAGGTTTTTTCAGAATTCAACCCCTAAAGGGGGAAATGGGTTTGGTATTGTTTGTATGGTGTATCGGGTCGGGTGTATTACAAAAACACCGTTTTTAAGATTTAATGTGGTGGACCTGAAATACCATCATCCCCTGTTGGGGTGCGATGGGGTTGAAATGTCTCAAAATCAATATGGGTGTCGATTCCGAGATTATCATTGGTGCTGATTACGAATATGGCATTTATTTTTAGATCCAAAATATGGCGGATTCGACTTCTATACAGGATTATTGTTGATTTATTGCGGTGATTGTGATAACGATGATGGTAATTGTGATAATGATTGTGATAGTGATTGTGATTGGGATAGTGATGGTGATGGTTGTTGTGATAACGATGATGGTGATGGTGATAATTGCGATTGTGACAGTGATAATGATGGTGATAGTGATGGTGATTGTGATAGCGATTGTGATGATTATAATTGTGATGATTATGAAATTTGGCACATAGATAGTTTATAACCTGGATTAACATGAAGGATACTATTTATCCCTTTAGTATGATCCCGTGGGACAGTTACCGAACTTCACGCGGGCGAAGCCGCGGGCAACAGCTAGTTATAAATATGAAAGTAACTCTACTTCTTAAAGGCTGAATGGCTTTCGTTGACATTTGGCAGGGGTTTGTGGTTCGACGGTTCTAGCCCTCCACCTGTGTGGATAATTTGCCAAATGTTACCGAAATACGCAAAAGTATTATATTCTATGTCCCAGCATAGATATACTTTCTGTCCGGAAAAGCTTCCAGTGGGATAAATTACGACCTCCACAATATGTTCGTAATTGCCTTTTTTATTTATTTGTGAATTTGTGTAGGCCATCATTTTCTGTTTCGAGTGAATAAAAAAACATATAAGTACCTACAGTTTCAACGCTACCTATCTATCTGCACTGACCGGTTGTGCAAATATTTGAAAAGGGTAAATGTTGATAATGGTTTGTCGCAACACTGAGTACCCAGCGGGTCCGTGGCTTAGGCCCCCAGTGGTTGAGGCACCTGTGGCCGACGCCCCCGATTCGATTCATTTGTTTTTTGTGCTTTTTCTCTTAGTACAGTAAATGAGAAAAGTGTTTCACCATAATAATAAAGTATTTTTCATCGGCGTACAAAAAGAAAAGATTTCGACTTCGAGGAGCCTGTGGGTGTAGGACCAAAAAAAAAGTTTTCGACCTCGAGGAGCCTGTGCTAACTTGGTGGGGATAAAAACTTTGAAATTATCGCAGTAACTAACCCAGTACTAACTGGGTTATGGGGGTCAGATAGGCAGTCGGTCCATGTAAAATTCTAGTATTCAGCTGCATCAGGTTAGACTGGAATCCGACCCCAACATAGGAAAAGGCTAGGCAGATGATGATGATTTTTGCGCCTGACAGTACATTTGATCAAAAATTGCTTTGAATTAAATTTATCGAATCATGGGCGTCGGCCACGGGTGCCTGGACCACTGGGGGCCTAAGCCATGGACCCTACCCAGCGCTGATGCAGACCACACCAGGTTGGCTCTGCTAGCTCGCTATAATATATTATATAAACTATGAAGAAACATTTCTTAACCAGAGAAGCTAAAAAAACTCATCATTTGAAAAGCTGAAGAAATGTAGCATATTCTCGTGATGATCTGTTTTCATGTACTGTAGTAGGTACGTAGACGCCTGTTCTCACTGTAACTTTTAGAATATGAGTAAGTACATGTAATCTCTTGTAGGTACTCTCCCATACTCATATTTCTTACAATGGTAATGCACAATTACGGAACTAGTAGGCCACAGCAAATAAAATAAAACATAACAATAAAAGCCCTGGTCACTCGAACTCTTGTTAAGTAGATAAACATACGGAAAATTATCCACACCTGAAGCCGCTGTAAACCTATTAATAGTCAAGGACTATAATGCATTTCTGCGAACAACGATCATGCTCAACTTATCCCGGTGTACTTACAATATCTACCAGTATAAACCCACGTACTATGGCGGGATTTGTGCCGCCTCAACCCTTTCATGTCAGAGTTATGCGGCGGCACGACAATCACGAGATATATTCACGCGAGCATTGCAAATATTCACAGAATGCTTTGGTGATTATATTGCGTTAACGCCCTTATCTATTTACAGCGATGTTGGTTAAGTAGGCATTGGATGTTTCGTGAGCGGTAGTGAGTGGAGTCTCTACTCCACTCACTACCTCTCTAGGACACGGTTCGGGATTAATTTAGGTGGTAGGTTTGAAAAAAGGTTTTTGAGGAGCAGCTCACAGCTCCCTTGTCCTCCTCCCTTGTCGGGGTTTGTAGCAAACAAACCGTCACTGTTAGGGTGATGTGACGCGTAGCCAGAAGTGAATTGCAAAAACACCGTGTACGTCTAGTCAGTAGGAGTCTGACAGACCCCACCGCCGCGCCGGGCCCACGGCGGCAGAGAACACGTATTGAGAATTTCCACAAGTAAAACAAAGTTAAGAAGTGCTAGAATAATATCACCACACAAACAGAGGGGAACTTAAACGAGATTTCTGACTGTGTGTGTTTGTTGAAAATTTTTAACAACACCATAAACTGTAGTGATATTTTGTCAAAATTTTATTTCTACATTCCCTTGAAGTGTAAACGATACAATCCACCTTTGTGTGTGCCATTTGCATCAACTAATTATAGGCAGAATTCGTGCATTGTGCGTGCAAGCAGAAATTTAATCAAGCTTTGTAAACAGTATGATATAGATCCATTCCAAACTAGTGTGTCGTCAGCCAGGAAGTGCTTAAGTCGAAGCTTTTTCAAGTAGTTCACACTTGTTACGATGGTTGTTATGCAGTGTGAGCAACATAGTAATTATGCTGTAGTATATAAGTGTATGTAAGTATATGTATGTAACTTGGTGTGAATGTCCATAGAATTTACTTTTTTTTTCACTGTATTTTATAAGTGCAGACCTGTAATTGGCTTTCAGTCTATTGTACTGTTCTTGATCTGTTTGTTTTAGCTGTAAGTCTCCCATGTTATTTAAATAAATAAATAAATAAAGTATATTAAATTAAATGGGAACTTTGTCGTGTTAATACACTAAATATTTACTAATAAAAATACTAAATGAAGTATAAAACTATCTACCTACACATACCTACATACAGGGTTAGTTTTCAATGACCAGCCAAAATTTAAAATTAAGATCTAAACATCAAACCAAAAGTGCATTTTATATATTATTGTCGAAAAAAATAAAATAATAGCATTGATTTAAAAAAGTCCTAAAAATTTCCTAAATCGTAAACCTAGTGGGAAACAATGCACTTGTGTGCGAGAATGCACCGCCAGATATGTGTGTGCCAACTGCTATCTAGGTTGTTGAACGGAATTGTGCTGTTGCAATATCTGTGGATACGTTCGCTTTTTAGTGGTGGACAGGAATTAAATTTTATTTAAAAAATAAATGTTTTTTTTTTCATTATATCGAAAATATTATCGATTCTAAACCATCTCTGAAAATTTGGCCGGTTAATGAAAACTAACCCTGTGTATACTATACAACTACGACTGTCGATAAGAATAACCAGCTTCTATCGTCCCCCTGCTAACACAGGCCTTCTCTGTGTGAGAAGCGGGCTGGAGTTTTTTTTTTTCTAGAACATACCAGTTTCCACATAAATTATATTTTTCTTAACCATTTTCAGAAAAGTGATGATGAAATAAATGACACAAAAAAAGACTATCAGAGTTCAAAGTTAGTTACCCGCGAACTACGCACACGTCAGTTGAGACAGTTTCCACTGGGCCACACCACAATAACGGAATTGTACAGGGGAGATTACCGAATCTAGAGTCAAAAAGTTGAGTAGCAAAACATCGCAATAGAAACTCAACGACAAAAAAAAAATCAAAAGGAGTCCGATTCAATTGTTTTATTAATTACAAACGAGAACATAAATACAACACTCTAATTGTAAAACAAAAACAAAGAATAACAATGTATTGTAGGAGTTCTTTTGTGTAGGTTTCGCGACTAGAGAAGTGGCCAAGTTTGGAAGGGATTGTGGGCCGTTGTCATCAAAATCAAAATCAAAGCATTTATTTCAAGTAAGCCAGTTACAGGCACTTTTGAATTGTCGAAACAAAGATGAAAATTAAATGTAGCTACAGTCCCAGTCACAAGACATAAAAACTGTGAAAGTACTGTAGTTGCCCATTCCCTAGCGTAGATCTCTATGGAGAAGAATGGGCAAGAAACTCCATGGACACTCTTTTAAATCAGAATATTGTTACAAAATCTTGGTTACATCATTAACGTTGAGATGGTATATTATGTGAGAACAATGTAGCAAGATGTGCACGGTAAAAGTGTCCACAGCAAAAAAACACAAACAAAAAATAAAAAAAAATACAATTCAAAATAATTCATTCAAATAAGCCATGGCAACCAAGAGATGACCAGTCACAACTGACAGCGCCCGTTCACGGACATGACGCATGGATCAGCACCATTCAACTCAACCATTTCATTGCAACCATTCTTGCGTAAATAATGAATTTCTTTGCAGACCAATTTGTTCCCACAGTTAGAAACAAATATTTTTCTGTTAAGATATAAAGAAACAAATATTTTAGGAAAGAAAATGATGTTTGATTATAGCTCTGGAGTGTTTATTGTCACGTGCGTTTTTTTTTTCTAGTTTGCACAATTTCTTTCTTTATAACAAGAACTCGATTGTAGGATGTTCTAATCTTTATTTAGGGGCATAACGTTATCCAGGAGGTATAACGTGCAATTAATACAAATAGATTTTTAAAGAATGGGAAATGTCGATAGTATTCAAAGAACAATGAATGTAAGAACTAGTACATAAAGCAAACCACACAAAGGCACTTACTAAAAATGATATATAAAGTATTTTATTTAACGAAATAAAATCAGCAATTTTATTTTGCAATATCGGGAGCTAAAAATTTCTTTGTACCAACGTTATATTATTATCAAGTTTATTAATGTTTTACGGGGATTTTCCCGGAAGGGGTATCCTTTTACATTATAATATCATTATTATAGGTACTAATCAAAATCAAGCCAATTTAATTTGCATTTGAAATGTACCGGTTAGATTCTTATTAGATTTTTATTAGAACTTGCCTTATTCTATGAATTATTGCTTCAAACCTATTAAGTCTACAATAATAAGTTACGATCGTAAAATCAAAGAAGAAAACATGAGAAATATAATCCAAGTTCAAAATTCGAAAAAACATGCTTAACCTCTTCGTAACCTTCATAACGGTACCTACACACATCGTATGGACCTACCCACAACCTCTTCGTAACCTTCACAACTGTACCTACACACATCGTATGGAACTACCAACAACCTAACATGGTTAACGTCTTCGTAATCTTCACAACTGTACCTACACACATCGTATGGAACTACCCACAACCTAACATGCTTAACGTCTTCGTAACCTTCAGAACTATACGTACACACGTCGTATGGACCTACCCACAACCTAACATAGAAAACTCCTTTATATTAAAATTCCCCAAATGATCCGACAATTTGAAAGAAGCTCTTTGTGATCGAGAGCCTCAATCCCATTAGCCGTTTTTAATTCAATTACGAGATATCTGCGAAGGGACAGCCCCGGATCGGACTACAAAGTACTACAGATATTTGCTTTGTTTGATTTCCGAAGCGAAGCTCTACGACAATCAGACGGGACTTTTTCAGAAAAACGAGTACGTTGTCGTGTGTAATTTTAACTCACTTGTAAGAAGTAAAGAAAATTCTTGATTGTGTGAATGTCGGGATTTTTTGTAATATCGGCCTACAATGTGCTGGGATACTGGTCTCCTCATGTGACATATCTTTTAATTTTAGGTTCTAGAACATGGGGGTTACCTCGCGATGTATTGTTTTCTTTTGCCTATGAGCCACCTCGTTAGTCGTGGCCATTAACATTAGGCAATAAATTTTCGATAGAGGTACAAAAAAGTGCTTATAACAACTTTAATTTGCACCTATTTATCTTTTCTTCAGAGAAACGGGTACCATAAGCTTTAATAAATTATTCGCTCATTTAAGAAAACTTTGTCTAAGCCGAAGAATACTCGAGATAACCGTTTAGCCATAAGCCATTCAAGATTATGTCAGATTACGTCTAAACGACCGCTCAATAATAAATATCTCGATAAATCTGCTAATATACGGGATTTTTCAAACTTTCTAGAGTCAGTATCCACTAATCTTGTTCTACAGCGTGCAATTCGTTACATTATTTAGTTAAGCCTTATTATCAAATATTACTTTACGGTAATTTACCAACGGTTGGTTTGTAAAATCGAGTCGTACCTACTTAAATAAACACTAGACACTACGAACACCTTGTTGGCAAAAAAATAGATACCATACTTTGCGGTGAATAGCTGCAAAATCTAAGTCAACAATCAATTAATTGTAAATAGTAAAAGAAAACACCCAATTTCATAAATTACCTGTGAGCGAGTAACTTAACTAATCGATAGCGCACATTATCTTGCATTAGAAAGCATTATTATTGTTGTATTAAATTTAAGAATGCATGAGGAAATAAATAGTTTTAATTTTTTTTATAAAGTATAACGTCTGAAAATGATTACAAATCAACATGAAAAGACACAACAAACAAATTGATGTAACTCTTTTTAATTTCAACATAATAAAATACGTTTATTGCAGAAATAAAAAAAAATCCCGTAGTACTACTAAACGATCCAGTAGTACCACGGGAAGTTGAGATTTTCAATGTTGAGATTATGATTGTTGATCATATGTACCAATCCCAGTGGTACCACGGGTAAAAAAAACTTCCTGTGGTACTACCGGATCGCTTGATAGTACTACGGTTTTTTTTTACCCGTGGCACCACTGGTGGTACCACGAGCAATAAACGATTATATCGATCAACATAACATTTTTTAAAGCGACTTCTAAACCTTTAAAATAATAAGCTCCTAATAAAAAAAAAAACAGTATCTTCAAAATTTTGTAAAAAAAAAGTTTTCGTAAAACGTACCGCAGCCCTATTCTCAAATAAGGGGCGCGAGTTTCAGGAACAACCAGTTATCTGCGCCTATTGAAACTACGCGTGGTTCCAATGATTTATAATCCGGAATAAACTTCCTTTCCAACCTTTTTTTAGAAGTTTCACGAGTGGTTTTTTATTTAGAGGTGGAGTTTCTGTAATTCTGAATAGAGCATGAAGAATGGGTCCAGTAACCGGTGGCCTTTTTTTATTATTATTATTTTTTTTTTTTTCGGATGGGAAATCATCAAATAACCCCTCCCGCTCTGGGCGGAGCAGGAGGGAGTGTCAGACTTTTACTGACTAAAACCCATCCATGTTCCTTCATCACCCTTTGTGTTCCGGGGCCACGGTATCTCTTTCGAATAGTCCCGCAACCCCGGCAGGCATCGGTCCTTGCGGACCCCTTCCTTTTTGCTGACTCTCTTTGAGGCGCGCGTGGAATACGAACGCGCCGTCGACACGGCCTGTCGTCATGAGACGGACGGACGGCGAGCTAGCCCATAGCTCACCGTCCACAGGCCCGCGCCTACGGTGGCCGGGGGCCACGTGGTGGTGGCCCCCGACGCCCGGGGCGTCTCCCGCGGCGGCCGGGACGTTGAGAGGTTCTCTCCCTCTCACGTTCCGCCACCTCCTTCTCTAGCATTACTGCTTCGCAGAAGGAGGTGACGGCGTCCCATTCCGTCTCGCTTCGGACCATGGCTTGCACCAGGGCCGGACGCGAGAGGTCGCCGCCGCCGATCGCCGCTTCGAGGACACGGCGGTGCTCCGCCCACGCGGGGCACACCTCCACCGTGTGTTCCACCGTGTCCTCCGGTCGATCCTCACAATGGAAGCACCCGGGCGTTTCCTCCCGCCCGATTCGGTGCAGGAACCTCCCGAACACTCCGTGTCCGGTGAGGACCTGCGTCAGGCGGAAGGTGAGGACGCCGTGGCGTCTCTCAAGCCACTCCTCAAAGAGGGGACTTATCGCCACTATCGTGGCGTGCCCTAGTAACCGGTGGCCTTAATATTTTTTCCTTAAGTTTTAAAATTATGCTCAGGTTCCTATTATATAGAATTCACATTTTATTCTAAAATAAGCCAAGTTCGTAGGCGCTATGTGGCTATTTATAGAAGACCAAACTATTGTAGGAAAAGCTTTTATTTAGCACTCTTTCCTTAAGTTTTAAAATTATGCTCAGGTTCCTATTATATAGAATTCACATTTTATTCTAAAATAAGCCTAGTTCGTAGCTATGTGGCTATTTATAGAAGACCAAACTATTGTAGGAAAAGCTTTTATTTAGCACTCTCCCTAAATAGGTACCCATATCTACTTAGAGATTATCGGACAGAAACTATAAATAAACTATTGATCGGCCCCAGTTCATTACTGTACAACTTATTTGTTCCATCCATCATTGATACTACTTTTAGACTTATTTTGTGATGATCCATCTGAATTTGTCACCGGTAATACACGAAATTTATACAACGTTATCTTTAGTACATGTGAAATCTGAATATAGTTTGTTCAGAATAAGTAACTGAATCGATTCTAATAATTTTCACACCATGTTATATTTTGTCCCAAAAATTAAAAAAAAATGTTATCCCCAGTTAATTACAATACAATCGCCGTACGGTTAGACCAAATTATTATCAATGAGCGCAAGACGACGCGCGCGACGCTGCGCTGGAGGCGCGAGTGGTGCGGCGTGGTAACCATGTTTTTGTAAGGACAACCAGATAACAGAACAAGCTTATAACTTTGTAATTTTGTACATGGATTCTTTACATAAAAATACCAGACAAGTGTTTCGGGTTCCGCATATACTAAAACTAATGTTGTATAGAATCTATCTTTTTCATTCGGATAGAAAAATAAAGGGAGATTACCTCTGGCCCACCACTGCTCGCTACATCGAGATAGAGCATCTATAAACGTTCGTGTACCTTACGTCTCATGTGATGTGTTACCCGCAGATTGGCTGACGGTGACGTGGGCGCAGGGCGGCATGCAGCTGCAAGGAGACGGCACGGACGACGACGACTCCGCCAAAGGACGGTGAGTACAACCACCTACAAAAAGAAACACGAGGAAGGTTTCACGACGATACAGAAGCGTCTAAGTGATACTCTTAGGCCCTATTTACGGCTTTAGACGATACTTCTTGCTCTGGTTTTTAACATTATTTTCATTTAAATTCTCCGCAGTCGTTGTTTTAAAAAGCGTGTAGGTTGCAGGCAAGGAGGTAAGGCTACAATTGCTAGCTGACTTATCGGACTCATAACGTGTGTACACTCACCGCCTGAACGACGCTTGAACAATGAGAGCTCGTATAAACGAGGCTAAACCCTTGTTCTACTAGTCGTGTGAACTGTAGAACTCACGCTCAGGGACTTAGGCCTTCGTTATGTAGCTACTTCTAGTTTGTTTCTATTTCCTTGATTGGTTGCACCGACAATCAACATAGCAAACATACAACAAAGCCGTTTGCTTTGACCAAATCGTTAGGATTCGTAAACATGCGGCCCCAAATTGTGGATCGTCTACGGATAGCAGGCTCTGGCTAGCGTCTCAGATAGATCAGTATTTTATGTCGAGTCCGCCGTGTCCGACATTTGTTCGTGCTGGTTTCACTAAATCTTAACCAGAACTACCACTTTTGGGTCGTTAATGCCCTCAATAAAACGGTTGTTACTCCACAAAATATAATCAAGTTAGTGATCTCGGTGAGTTTACTTAGTACCTCGCGCAACCGTACCGCGTAGTACCGCCGGCGCCGCCGCACCGCGCCGCCCGCCGGGACGGGACGCGCTTATTGAGAAAACTTTACTCTTGTGTTTTAATTAAATGGATTTGTTCGCAACTTGAGGTTTATTGGTGTTGTTTGAATTAATTATTAATTTTAAGAATTATGTTGCGAGATTTTTTTGTTGTTATTGTTTTGAGGTTTAAAAACTGTACATTGTGTATTTTCTTTATCTTCGCGTTGTTTGATTTTTTCTGGCCAACTGATGAGTGTTCCAAGCATATTTCATTTAGCCAACAGCTTAATGTAAATGATAGAATAACCTTTGTAGTTCGAGTATTTTTGTAGCACAAAGATTTTATTTTGGTTGTTTGCCAGAGAAATTATGTGCTGAATCAACTTTTTCAATAATATATCCTTGACGACATAAACTACAAAAAGAAATTTATATCAATGGATTTTCAGTAGGTTGTAACCAATAAAGTAACTGCGAACAGTAAAGTCGATTAAACCGGGTTGCATCATCGTTTGTCGAGCAAACCTAACCTAATAGCAAGCCCTGAGCAAGCGGTGAGCAATCCTGTGCCAAGTGTCCAGCGGACTGTACTGTCGCCGCAACGCCGTCGTCCGCAGACCCCGGTCCGCAAGACTTGTTGATTATTGCAAGTCACAGATTAGAATAATACAGTCGGAAAATCGTTTGTTGAAAGTAAATTTTAGCAATTTTAATGTTTGATTAAAACAATAAAATTTTAGCAATTTTAATGTTTGATTAAAACAATAAAATTTTAGCAATTTTATTGCTTTAATCAAACCACAAACCACAGAAAAACCGAGTATTATTATGATTTTACGACGTGAGATTCTTTGCACATCATCACTATCACTACATATTATAAAACAAAGTCCCCCGCCGCGTCTGTCTGTCCCTAAGTATGCTTAGATCTTTAAAACTACGCAACGGATTTTGATGCGAGTTTTTTAATAGATAGAGTGATTCAAGAGGAAGGTTTTAGTATATAATTTGTCAAGTTTTTGTATACATTGGCTAAAATATAATGATATTTGTTGGAGGTGTCGTATTTATAAGACATAGACTTTTTATCCCTGGAATAGGTTCCCATGGGTTGCGGGAACGGGATCAAATTTCATAATTACTTTTGGTCGTGATAACCGACATCCACGCGGGCGAAGCCGCGGGCATCAACTAGTTGTTTTATATTTTTAATACTCAGTGGTTGGTGGGTAGTTTTTATTTTTTTAGTTTTATATGGTAGGTAGGTACTTGATTGAACGCTCGACTGAATTTCCAATCAAGTAAATTACTTTACCTACTATATCCTCGCCATTTACAGGGTTTATCCACCACCCGTAATCACTGAATATCTGTAGGTTGTAGGAAAGGCGTCGGTCACGGTTAATTGATAAATAGTCCTTTGTCTAATGGTAGTTTCAGCAAGGAAACTTATCGTCCCTTGGAATACGAAGGTTGATTAAATTGTTATACAAGGTGTTAACGGAACCTTAGCAAAGCCGTTAACCAAGGATTCTATACATGAAACTAAGGGCCAAGTTCACCGAAAAGATAACAGTCTGATTATCAGTTAAAAACAGTTGTTTAAAACACATTTTTGTACATGAAAATGTGTTATAAACAGCTGTTTTTAGATAATCAGACTGTTATCTTTTCTGTGAACTTGGCCCTAAGTATCTCAATGCAAAAAATCACAGATCTCGTGCTCTACACGACCTTCGGGTACTATCGTGGACACTTCCGCCTGACCACCACCCGACGCCACATAGAAATGATCTCTAGCCCCGCCCCGTTGACTTTGTATAGAAAAAATGAATGAAAAGATTCCGAATCGGCCGAGCGCACTGACAACGCTCGCCAAACGAGAGTTATTGTTATTTTGCGCGCCAACGTTGACGCTTTCCTGATAGGCCCAAACTTTAAGGGGGCGTGGCTCGGCGCCTCCGCATGTTTTAAGCGAAAAAAAAATTAAAAAGGTCAGGCGGAAAACACCACGATAGTACATTGAAAATGCACTTTAAGCAGGCTTTTCATTTTGTACGATGCCTAATCTTAGACGTAATAGTAGTTCGTCTTTGAACTAATAGAGGTCAAATGCACGATGTAAATAATCTGTAAGGTAAAAATAATATTTTTTTGCAAACAAACAACATCGCAAAACAGTTCTTTTGTTTGACATTAACTCACTCGGCTTGGAATGGATCTTGTTTCTAGGTAACTTTGCGTAAAAAACAGCCTAACAATTTCACTAGGACCGTGTGGTTCGTTTTGTCTCAAATATATGTTTTTATCTATAAGGACAATACGCGTTTAACAAGTACTATTTAGTTTACGACCACTATCCTTTCGGGCGCCAAACAATTATTAAGCAATTTATGAGTCTCTACTGCGTCGGGGTCAGAGAGCAACAATTATTGTCTTACACCACTTTCATTGCTTTTAATATTGGTTTGGCTGCTTTTTTAATAGTCACTTTAGCTACAATGTTATTTTTCTAAATTGCAGATGCATTTACAGAAATAACTTTCTACTCCACGTATAGGTATAAGTTTGTATTCGTTACTAAAGTATCTTGTACCAAATGAATAAAACAGTCGGTACAGTTCTCGTCTATACATCTATACAATATTAGACAAAACGGCAAAAAAATCACGTTTTACGTTCATCACGTTGTATGGGTGCCCCCTTTTTTTTCGGATGGGAAATCATCAAATGACTCCTCCGTGTCAGACTTTTACTGACTAAACCCATCCATGTACCTTCATCGCCCTTTGTGTTCCGGGGCCACGGTATCTCTTTCAAACAGTCCCGCAACCCCGGCAGGCATCGGTAGTTGCGGACCCCTTCCTTTTGCAGACTCTCTTTGAGGCGCGCGTGGAACACGGCGACGGCAAGCTAGCCCATAGCCCACCGTCCACAGGCCCGCGCCCACGGTGGGCGTCTCCCGTGGCGGCCGGGACGTGAGGTTCCTCTCCATCTCACGTTCCGCCACCTCCTTCTCTAGCATTACTGCTTCGCAGAAGGAGGTGACGGGTATGGGAACCCCATGGGACGTGAGGTTCCTCTCCATCTCACGTTCCGCCACCTCCTTCTCTAGCATTACTGCTTCGCAGAAGGAGGTGACGAGTATGGGAATCCCCTTAAATATATATTTTTTACTTTAATTATTTATTTTATTTTTACAGTGAATGTACAACTAAATATTCTGTGAGTCACGTTTGTTGTATCGGAGCCCCTCTTAACTATTTATGGCATTCGGTTTTTATTACAGCATTTTTTTTTGTTGTATAGTAGTTGTATTAGTATTTGTTTTTAAGGCGGCTACCAAAATACATGTCTTTCGGCTTCGTAAAGGGTCTTTTTACGCCTATTATAATAAAACAACAAATTCAATTTATAGCTCTGCACTGGTCTGATCCGGGACGACGTTTTACTGTAAATAAAATTAAAAAAATAAAATCAACTCCCACTATAATCACCAAACTATTACAAATGTTAACTATAAAACAACAACAAATATTGTGTTACCTTAACAATAGTCTGCATTCGCTTCCCATTCATGATTAAAACTAAATACAAATCATTTATATATAGCTCTGCACTGGTCTGAGCCGGGACGACTCAATTTTTTTTTTTTTTAAATAAACTCCCACTATAATCACCAAACTATTACAAATGTTAACTATAAAACAACAACAAATATTGTGTTACCTTAAGGCGACTACAGGAGCTAAATTAGCAACTCTATTTGTGGTGGTTCAAACTTCGTTTGAAATACTGTTAGAATAAAGTTCTAATCAGCTTGCACTACAAAGTGGTTGTTACGTCAGTCACTGCGGCAAAATAATGCGAAATCAGTGGTTTTTTGCGATTAAAAAAAAATCTATTGATTGGACTAAACAAGTAAAACACTATGGTACTAGTATGTTGCTTGTAGAATTATTTGCCAAAAAATCAGAATGATCACATGTATTTTAGTATGGTTTTTACTCTTTAAAATATTTTTTTAGAGATAAGTTCGTGATTTTTTTCTATCCAATAAAGTTTGTTGTATTATGTTTTCAAAACACTATGGAACTAGCATATATCCTGAAGAATATCATATATTTTTGTGGTTTTGGTTATTGCAGTGAATCACATGCTTTTTTGCATTATAAAACTCGCGTTTAGCTCCTGTAATCACCTTAACAAAAGTCTGCATTCGCTTCCCATTCATGATTAAAAGTAAACACAACTCAACATGTTGTGTTTAGTTTATCGTGATCACTGGATTCGTTTCAGATCTGTGAGTGAAAAACCGTGCCGGTTTAATGTGCAATTAAGCATCCTAGCCGTCTAACGAGTTTGTTTGCAAACACAGATGATAAATAAACAGTTTTTATCTACTCCCATGCTATAAATCCTCCATAAAAGTATCTAAAACAGTTAGCTTATGGCCAACATTAAAACAGCCAGTGTCATAATAACCATTATAACACACAAACGGGTGTTATAATGTTGTACTGAATTTCATTATGCAACTCGTTTTAAAAAAAGAACATTGTCTAGCACGTGCGATTCACTACCACAGCGTCGTAATTTAAAAAAAAAAACTTATAGGTTAATTCGAATTCACGTCGTATCCCGCCATTTTTGTTCGATATTAGTATAGTATTGCATTATGTACTTTGTTGTTTACAAAAATGAGTGATACAAACTTTGTGCATTTTAATAATTGTACAATCAAAATGTAAATAATTATATTTTGGTTTGTTTGTATTAAATACTCAGCAATTAAACTTTACATAGACTTCTTACAACACTACAACACCCCATGGTTTCAGAACCATTTATATAGAGGATTCACATCATGGATGTAGATAAAGTCTTGTATGCAACTGTACTTAATTAGGTATTAAAACACTCATGTGATACTATTATCACACTCGGCTTCGCCTCGTGTGATAAACCCACATTCGTGTTTTAATACCTCTCATTATACAACAGTTGCATAAATAACTATTTTTTTATCGAATCATCGATGAGATGAGGTTTAATGGTGGTTGCATGACAAGATATTTTGTAAAGAAGTATTAAGAGACCTATTACATTTTTTTGGTAAATTTTTTATTTTTACTTCCTGGATCATATTATTTCGATCGGCGTACACGAGTCGATAATAATAGCAATCTCCAGACGATTGTCTGTTGTTATTGACGAAAATTAGAGACGATACAGCAGTGCAAGTACGTAGCACTCGATTCGATACGATTCGATAAATCTGACAGTTATTCTCGATAAAATGAGTTTTTAACCAATCGAAAAGTCGGATTAAATCGAATCGTTTCGATTCGATCGTTATCGATTGCTACGTACTTGCAGTGCTGACATGAGACTGAGGAGCGAGCTGAATGAGGGATTTTCTTTTTAGCTCTTCCCTAGTCGCTGGATAGATGGCGCTAGGAGTAAGTATGTTAGTGCAAGGAACGGAACCTAAAAAAACTGATTTTAACAAAGCGCGAGAAATGTAGGTTATATTCGGAAGGTTAAAGCAAATGAAAGTGTCAGTCAACGAGAGTATGTGACGTGAAACAATGTTTTTTTTTTCAAGCATTTTGCCTTTGGCGCCAACTATAATAGTAAGTTCAATGCCATCTATAGAGTTCTTGAAAACCTCTTATTGACGCAGAATTATAGTACTTTAATTTTATTTATTGTAATTTCGTCTTATTATATTGACAAACGAAAACTAATGAAACATAATTATACATTGTAGATCGAAGTTTTATATGATATTATTTTATTTGATAAAATTGAGTTTATTTGGAATATAATGGACGCTGAATCAAGACATTTATGGCTTAAATTACGCTTTCTTTACGATTTTTTTCCTTGAAAACTCAAGGAATTTAAGAAAATTCTAGAACTCCAATAAACAAGTAAACCATTCAACTTATCTTTTAGTAATTTTAACTTTTATAAGAATTGAATGTAACAATGTGAATTTGAGCGTCAAAGTTCCATCACCGACGGTTTTTCTTGCAAACTGAGTTCGTAAAATACTTATAGTCAATTACACGAAAACAAAAATGAAAATGTGTAACTCCAACTTACAAGAAAGAGAATGCACTATACACTATCGTTATTCATAAGCAAATAATTAAAATATCTTACTGCTGCTGAAAATTACTGCGTCAAAAATCATGAATTTGCGTAAGAAATGTAATAGGACTCTGATGTTTTCCGTTGTGTTTATCCGGTTAGACTGGAAGCCGACCCCAACATACATAGTTGGGAAAAGGCTAGGCAAACTGATGATGACTAGCTGTTGCCCGCGATTTTGTTCGCGTGGAAATATTGATGTGTCTGCGTGAGAGTAAAAAATAGCCTAGCCTACAACTCAGACCTACTAAATAAAGGGTGTAAAACACCTTTTAATGAAGCCGAAAGGCCCTTGTTTTCCTCGTCATTGCGATCATTTCTTTGTTCTACACCATACCTGGGAACCTTCTAGTTCGGAGATATTGGGGGTCAAAGTTTCAACTTTTTGACAAGTTTCATTTTTTTAAATACTAGTTTTTAATGTAAGATTTTTACGCCTTAGAGGAGGTTGGAGGTTGAGGCTCCGTACTATTCAATCCATCCATGAGCACAATGTTTTAAGTACGTTACATTGAGTTCTACCACAAAACATGATTTTTCACCCCAAAAAAAAAGTCGTTTCCCAGCAAAAATGTTTGCGTAAAGTTACTTAGTTTGATGTACAGAATGCTTGGTTGACGGCTTCGTGATGAGGTCTTTTACACCCTGTATACACACAAAAAACATAAAAGACGTCAAGCTGTTTCGGAGGAGTTTGATAACAAACACTCTGACACGAGATTTTTATATATTAGAAAGAAGATGTAACTACTCTTAGGTACTTTTCCATCAATAACAAGGATTTGTTTATCTCTAAACATTACCTATAAATAAACTCCTGAATGAACGTGGAACTTGGTTTACGTTCCAAGAGTGCAATAGGATTTAAGCATTCATTTGCTTAGTGAACGCGGGAAACTATTTGGTAGCCGCACTTAATTTCTTCAAATCTTGTCTCGAATCAATAAACTCAACTAAATAAACGGTTCATTCAAATAATAAATCCAACAGGCTAATAAGAAAACTAAAAATACTATCAGATCAACCACCATCGATTATTCCATACGACACATTCCATCTTGATAGCCCCGCACCGCTGGCGCTGGGAGCTCCTACCAACGCAGCAATACTCCTAAACGTCCTGCGGTTGATTGATGACGCCGCTGGAGGTACAGTCAGCGTCGGAAATATAGGGGGCAAACAGACCGATTTAAATTAAGCAGATAACTGATACTGATACTGTTAGCCAGTGTCATCCCACTGCTGGGCAAAGGTCTCTATCCTGATGACTTCCAGAAGAGGACAACTAACAAAAAACTATATTTTCTCATTAACTCCAGTCGTCTTTCAGAATGAACAGATTATCACAGTGAACAGACCGTTGCCTTAATCTCATCTACTGCTTAGAGTCTTTTTGTTTGTGCCAAATTCTAATACACGACAACTGACAATCACAGTTCCTATCGTCCACTATCCACATCAGGTTTGTCCCAGCCTCATTTACAAGATCATTCGGTCCACATAGCTGGGGGTATCCCGCACTACGCGGTCTCTACTCCAGAACTCGCTTGTTCCATCGGAAATTCCGATAATTTTGATCAGTTTGTTCGTTCCATTTCCGATGCTGCCTGTACCTAGGTAGGTCGGCAATACTTCGCTACACGCTGAGTAGTACGACTTGACTAAATGAGACAAATTTGTCACATACAAGCAACAAAGGATCCGTGATTAATGGCTGTTCAGAGGCTATGTTATAATTGTTCATACCTGTCCGAAGTTTTGGAGGCTTGGATGTTTTAGAGCGTGTTGAATTCAACGTTGTATACTTTCCTTTTGAGAAGTTTACATTTTTTATGTGAAAATTTTAATTATTTATTGCTGCCTCGCTTGTGTAGTGGTCGCATTCGCGAATGGTCCTATGTCCCCTAGATGGGGCAGAGGGCGTCCACAGATGTCCTCCATCGCTATCGGTCTTGAACTTCACGCTTCACCTCGCTCCACGTCATTCTCGCCGCTTCTGCCAACACGGGGCGACGCCAGGTTTGACGGGGACGGCCACGCTTTCTTTTTCCTTGGGGATTCCAGTCCAAAGCTTGTTTGGGTATGTGGTCAGGGTCCCTTCGGAGCGTGTGGCCAATCCATCTCCATTTGCGACGCTTGATCTGGCGGTCGATCGGGCTCTCGTGGCATTCCTCTAACAGCTCTACGTTGGAGATGGTCTCGGGCCAATAAATTCCGAGAATGCGACGAAGACAGCGGTTGACGAAAACTTGGATTTGGCGTGAGATGTCCTTTGTGACCTTCCACGTTTCACACCCGTAAAGCAGCACGGATTTCACATTGGACCCGAATATCTTGAGTTAATCCTTCGGGTCAGTTTCCGTGACTGCCAAACAGGTCTCAGCTGTGCGAAGGTTGCTCGGGCTTTGGCGATCCGTGAAGCGATGTCCTCTTCACTGCCCCCAGTCTCTGCCACGATGCTCCCGAGGTAAGTAAATTTGTGGACGCGTGCCACATAAAAATATAAGGACCAAATATTATATGAAACATTTTCTGTGAAACAAAAATCTATGAAATTTCTGTCTGCGGAATAAGGGGACACCACAATAGACACAGACACGCCACATAGCAACAACTTCCAAGTGACCTGACCCTGACCCTCACTTTCAATTAAACCGCTATCGTAAACCTCATCAGTAAAAGGCCTCTAACTATTAAAACACATTTATCGTATCACGACTGATGTACCTACTTCCATCGCTTTACCTATCAACTTTCAATTTAAACTTTGCTAACAGACCGAGATCAAAAAGTTTGGTTATCAAGCTTAGAATTCGGAAAAAAGTTTAGAAAATTTTCTGTGAGATTTCCTGAATTTCATTACGAGTATATCGAGCTTTTTTAATTTCCTTCGGAGGTTATATTGGGTTTTGCTAGAAGTTTTGTTGGTTGTTGTGATAACATCTTTTTTGACAGCTACCGGTGTAGTAGTAGTGTGCCTCCGGACACTAGACTCATAAGGATTATGCACTGAAGAATTTGAGAGAATGTTTGAGAGAATGTCATGCTCACTTAAATATCTCGCTGATGGTGGCGGGTGTGTTGGGTCATTTAGTTCCCTTCAACATGGTTGAGTTGAATGGCGCCGGTACACGCGTCATGTTTGTGAACGGGCGCTGTGAGTCGGGACTGGTCATCTCTTAGCTGCCAAGATTCATTTTAATTACTTTATTCATAAATTGTTGATCTAATCTTTTACTCTGGACGCTCATAATGTGCACGTCTTTCTACAACGTTCTCACATATGTATAATCTCAAAATTAATGATGTAACCAAGATTTTGTAACAATATTTTGATTTTAAAAGAGTGTTCATGGAGTTTCTTGCCTATTCTTCTCCATAGAGATCTAAGCTAGGGAATGGGCAACGACAGTACCTTCTCAAGTTATTGCCTTGTGACTGGGATTGTAGCTTTGATTTTGTTTTTTGTATTTTTGACATTCAAAAGTGCCGTAAGGGTCTAATTGAAATAAATGCTTTGAGTTTGAGTTTGAGTTTTGAGTTTGTCAGTGTCTAATATCCGTAGCGAGTCCGTCATTTGGCCACACCGATTTAACCGACTCTAAAATAATAAAGAAACAAAGTGATGTTTCGTAAAGTAACTACAAATTCCGGTTAATGTTCTAACCGGTTTTGTTTGTTACCGCGTTTCCGTCATGCGCATTGTCCAGCTAGATTCATTTCATCTCAGTAAACACAGTCTGTATTGCAGTCAGTCAACAAGTAACAATGAATAATGAAACAGAACTCAAATAAACTTCTTCAGTTTATTTGAGTTCTGCTTTAAGGTGCCTAGCAATAAAGTAGCTACGTATTTTGGAAATTTAAAACATTATGGAGTAGTCGAAAAGAAGATTATTTTAAGATTAACTACGTAAAAAATTCCCAGCCCAACTTGAAGCCAAACAAAAACCGCGTAGCGTCGTGTGTGATTTGCTACGGTGTAGTCTACGTAGCTGCTACGCCGTAGCAACATTAAAATTTGCTAACGTTGCAGTATTTGCGATATTGACGGCAGCGTAAATTTGAGTAGCGTTATTACAATACTAAATTACAATGAAAACCAAAAGCTATTAGAACTTATTAAGTTGCTGCTTCCCGCCCGGTAACAGTCGGCTGTCCATCTATCTATAAAAAAAATGTTAAAATCACGAAAAATTAAATATGTATTTTTTTTTTAAAAGAGTCCCAATCGTTCTGAGTTCAATGATCGAGTTTATGGCTTTCGGTTCCATAATGACCTAAAAATAAGCATGTATCTTTATATAATTTGTTAATGACCTGCCTACAGTCGTGAAAGATGCAAAGTGTCTACTGTTTGCAGATGACTTGAAGTTGTACCTAAATTTGAAGGAGACAGCTGACTGTAATCTGCTCCAGTCTGATATCGACAATGTGGTACAATGGAGTAAACCAAACAAACTGCGTTTTAATGTTGATAAGTGTTGAGCTAAACACGCGCGCGGGCTCTTTTGCAGCATCACTATGACATGGACGGTGTAGTCATACCGAGGCGCGTGTCAGGCAAGTACGAGATCTAGGGGTGCAGATGGTGTCTGAGCTGACGCACCGCAAACACATAGTGGAGGTGTGCGGTAAGGCTTTCAAAAATCTTGGTTTCATCATAAGACAGTGTAAGGATTTTACCGATACTGTTGCTTTTAAGGTTTTTAACCGACTTCAAAAAAGGCGGAGGTTATATGTTCGTGTGTATGTATTTTTTTTTTTTTATGTATGTTACCTGATTTCTCTCCCATTTGTGGACCGATTTTCAAAATTATTTTTTTATTTGATAGAGTACACTTCTGAGGTGGTCCCATTTTAATTTGGTGAAGATCTGATGCTGACCTTCGGAGATATACAATGGAACTCTTCAAAAAGAGACGGCAAATCTGTTGTGATAGCTCCAATCGGTTGGATGTTCATTGTTTATACAATATCATGACGGAACATCACGCCTGTATGCTCTGAGGGGGTACGCAGAAGTGTACAATTTACCTGATTTCTCTCCCATTTGTGGACCGATTTTCAAAATTCTTTTTTTACTTGAAATAGTATACTCCTGAGGTGGTCCCATTTTAATTTGGTGAAGATCTGATGCTGATCTTCGGAGATATACAATGGAACTCTTCAAAAATAGACGGCAAATCTGTTGTGATAGCTCCAATCGGTTGGATGTTCATTGTTTAAACAACATCATGACGTAACATTACACCTGTTTGCTCTGAGGGGTACATAGATGTGTACATTACACCCAGATTTCGACAGTTATTGCATGTTATGTTCCATTTATTGGGGATATTCTATTACCATGACATGTATTGTTAACCATGTACAATGAATGCATAGCAAATATTTGTAAGTATAGGATATTACAACTAAAAATGGAAAAATAAAATAAAACTTTTTTGCCAAAAATAAAACCGACTTCAAAAAAAACAACAAACAAAAAAAACACAAAAAGAAAAGGACAAAAAAATACACTAAAAGAAAAACAATAAAAAAAACACTAAAACAAAACCACAAAAAAGTGAAAAATAACTTTAGCTTCAGAAGCCGGTGAGAAAAACACCAAATCAATCAAAGGTCAAGTTTCAGAAGTCGGTGACAAAAACACTAAATCAATTAAACAAGGTCACCGACTTCTGAAGCATGACCTTTGATTGATTTGGTGCTTCCGTGCCTCCGTGCACGTTAAGCCGTTGGCCCCGGCTGTCATTTGTAGGTCTTTGTAGTCATTACAGGTAGTGTTACCATAGGGTATCGTAATCTCTTCTCTTCTTATCCGGTACGCTCTTGACAGAGCAGTCGTGATCGTTAAGTACTCATAGCAGTATTGGAAGGGGCAGATGTGATGCACTTCACGACATTTCGTCACCGCTGCCTACTAGAGGTCATCCTGCTGCATTCGTTAACTGAACCCCTAATGGCAGACTTGATCTGGTCAGTCCAACGCGTGGGTGACCTTCCGCGCGGTCTAGTGCCTTCTACTTTCCCTTGGACGACGAGGCGTTCTATGGACTGATTGTCACGCCGGGAAATATGTCCGAAGAATGTCAGGATGCGAGATTGTACTATCGAGAACAGGCGCTGCCTGATACCGAGTTCTTGAAGAATCGAGACGTTCGTGCGAAACTCGGTCCACGAAACCCCAAGCATTCTTCTCCAGCACCATATTTCCAGAGCATCTATTTTCTGCCTATCCGCATCTCGCAAGGTTTCTTTACGCAGGTTTCAGCTGCGTAAAGAAATATGGGGAATATAAGCGTCCTCACGAGCCTGGTCTTCGTGGCGCTTTACTTATGTTTCTATTCCACCATATTTTCTGCATCTTGTCCATCGCTATTCTTGTGATGCCCATACGTCGTTTGATCTCATCGATGCACCCGCCGTTGTTCGAAATTAGAGCCCTAATATAGATATGAGATTGGGCCACGTTGCAATTCGCGATTTGGGTCACTTCAGGCAAATTATTCCTGGCACGGTCAACAACCATCACGTGGGTCTTGCTGCGATTAATTTTTAGTCCAAACTCATGGCTCATGGTATCGTAATACCCAATACTAATTGGGATCTGGAGTTCAGATAGGCAGTTCCTCCAAGTAAAATACTGGTTTTCAGCTGCATCCTGTTAAACTGGAAGTCGACCCCAACATAGTTGGGAAAAGACATGCAGATGATGATTAAACGTTTAATTTAAAGGAAAAAAGATCAAAGAATTGAAACTAGAGCAAGATTCTTAATGAACTGTACGTGCAATCTGTGGTAAACCGGCCAATGTGAGAGATATTACAGTGAAATGGTTATTAGGTTAGGTATTTTGGTATACCTACATTAATGTCTCTCGGCGTTTAGACATATTTTCTTACTCTTTGACGGAATTCTAGAGGGTGACACTTAGTTTGTTGTCCACTGTGTAATTTGTGTACCCAGACCTGTTACTTGAGACTGAATAATTAGCAATGTATGACTACTTTTGTTAGCTTGGGTTTTACATGTATGTATAACAAATGTATGTGTTAATGAATAAATAAATAAATAATAATAATAATTATTATTATTTTGTTAATAGTAAAATAATGAATATTTTGTAAGAAATAAATTAAATTATAAGGAGTAAACCGCGAAGGCACCACCGAATTGAATGTGCCACCATGGAACTAGTCTTTAGCAACCCTAACAGAGAAACTTCTTCAAATCGCAAGTGATCACAAACCCATTTCCCTGGTGTGGCTCTCAAAAATATTCCTAAGTGAAGGTAACCAGAAGGGAAGTAGGTATACTTAGGCAGCCCGTGCTCATTCCATTAGCGGGCAGTAGTTGGAACAGCTCCAAATCATTTACTACAATACGTATTTGCTGATTTTAAATTAACATAAGCTCCCGTCCCACAAACTTACGCTTTGATTTTAACTCGAAAAATAAACAACAGGATAATATGTAAAGACTAGCACTATAAACCGATCAATTCTAAAGCGAGCGTTTTAATAAACATAATATTTATGTCTCCTCATTAATTTGGTGGTTGCAAGCACTGCTGCTGACCATAAGGCCTTTTTTTTTTCGGATGTGAAATCATCAAATGACTCCTCCCGCTCTGGGCGGAGTAGGAGGGAGTCTCAGATTTTTACTGACTAAAACCCATCCATGTTCCTTCATCGCCCTTTGTGTTCCGGGGCCACGGTATCTCTTTCGAACTGTCCCGCAACCCCGGCAGGCATCGGTCCTTACGGACCCCTTCCTTTTTGCTGACTCTCTTTGAGGCGCGCGTGGAACACGAACGCGCCGTCGACACGGCCTGTCGTCATGAGACGGACGGACGGTGAGCTAGCCCATAGCCCACCGTCCACAGGCCCGCGCCTACGGTGGCCGAGCCACGTGGTGGCTCCCGACGCCCGGGGCGTCTCCCGCGGGACCATAAGGTCCTGAGTTTATCCCTCAAACATTTCTCATTAACAAATACGATTTTCTAGATGTCTACCCGATTGATGGCAATTGGCTAGCCCCCTATAAACTTAACCGAACTGTTCATCAGTACATCACTTACCTAACTCTTCAGTGAAAGCCGTCGCGTTATTATTACACGACTGCCCAAAAAAAGGAGTGTTATGTTGTCAGGGTTCATGTATGTATGTATGTATGTTTGTGAGTTTCTTTATTCTACCATAACTTCTAAACACCTAAACCGATTTCGATGTACTTTGTAGGATCCTTGTGTTAACATAGGCTAGTGAAAAATTAAAACAAAAATGAAAACAAATTGGATACTGCAATATGGGTATGGGTATGGGTATGAGTACGAGTATGGGTGGCTCATCATTAGGATTTTAAAAGTGTACAAGTAACTAAAAAGTGTAAATTAAAAAAAAAAAATAGAAAACCCCGACTGCGTAAAAAATAAATAATTACTTTAGATAAAAAAATAAAAGACAAAAACAAGTTCAGGAGACAGGACATATTGACTGCAACAGTCGGGACCCATTAAATAATCTAGACTAAAATCATTACATCCAATATGGGTCCTGACTGTTGCAGTCAATATGTCCTGGCTCCTGAACTTCTTTTATTATTTTCAGTTTTTATTTAAAGTTATTAGTTATCTTTTAAGCAGTCGGGTTTTTTGTTTTTTTTTTCAAATTAAGTTTTATATGACAAATCGGCAAATGCGACAGTGTGCCCGCTATCAACAGAGATATGGCAAACCGAGGCTTTTCAAATTACAGTCATTTCACTCAAATATTCGATTGGGTCTACTCATGCTCACCAAAACCACAACAACAGCCATATTTTTTCAAAGTAACCACGAAACCAATAAAACTAATTGAATTCAATCGGAATCCTTCACAATTATTATCATCGGAAAATCGTGACGCCGCGCCGCGAGATGCGACGTCGGCGACATGTCCTAGGCAACATTTGTTGCCGGTTGGAACACAATTAATCACACCAATTTGCGAGACCGTTAAGTTTGCCAACCGTGGCAGCGGGGTAGTGGAGACACACCCCCCGTATCTCCAGCTTGCGGCACACGTTAATTTAATTTTCTTCATTGTTTCACTTCATGTGTCTTACTGAAACTTTTAGTTCGGCAGTGAAATTCGTAATTGGTGGAGAAAAATGGTTTTCCGAAATAGACTCCATTAAGTTGAGAGGTGTCACGCAGCATTACAATTAAATGTGAAAAATGAATTGCTTATTTTTAGACTTCCTTTATTATATTATTTTATTTTACGTTTGTAAAAATTCAATTATAGTCACAAATCGCAGACATTTTCTAAAAAACGACACAGTCTTGTAATTGGATATCAGCTCTTATGGCAGCAGAAGAATTGAAAAATAAATATAAGGCTGTATTACCACCAAAGATGTACGAGGACGAGTAGCAAAAGATGTGCGAGAATTTAAATTTAAACAATAATTTATCGTTTATTTTTTACAGCTTGAGCTAAGCTAGCCATGTGGCAAGTTCTGATAGAAAAGCGACGTTATCCGTTAGACCAAAACAAACACAAATAACAAGTATCCATCTTATTCCGCATTCATTATCCTCGCACAGTTCATGTCATCGTTTCTTAGCATAATCGTCTGTGACGTTGTTTAGATTAATAATCTGTCAGACGAAGGGGGTGGAGGGGGATATTGGATAGGCCTGTTAGAGGGCTAAGTTCAGGACAGGTTTGAGAAATTGATGTCATTAGCGAGAATATTCAGACTGAGGTGTGATGCAAAAATACTGATTTGAATACTCAATTGATACGTCACTTCGCTGGGACAACCAAAAGTACATTGATTTAAGTGGAGACCCAAGAGTACATAAAGTAAGTACGTATGACGCATCTTACTCACCTACGAACAATTCTAGCTGACTGGCTTACCTGTATTTTTGCCACAACATTAGCTTGACGCAAAAAAAAAAATACCTCGGACATATTTATAGGTACAAAAAAATGAGGGTGCGCAAATACTATTATGCTAAGGGTGCGTACAGACTATATAACATATTATATAACTTGTGTTTTTTAACACGTCCACATTATGAAATTGACATTGACATTTATAACATTCAGTGTCCACATTATCTGTAACATTTTATATAGCAATGTTATTTATGTTATATAGTCTGTACGCACCCTAATAGTCATTATACCGAGTAACCTAACATTATGCGAATTCAATTTATGCCAAAACAAATTAGCCTTCAAGAGGATTATGCTAACATATACTGTATGGCAAAAAAAAATATGCCAAAACTGTTATGCCAAAGTGTGAAATAGTAGATTATACAACAAGTGAATAAAAAGGGAATTTAGTTCGAGGTACGAAGTTGGATCCCGAGAGCAGCGAAGGATTCTAGAGTAGAATCACGAGCGTAGCGAAGGATTCTAGATTAGAATCCTGAGCGGAGCGAGGGATACAAGTACCGAGATAAATTTTTTATTCACGTGTTGTGTACTCTACTTTTTACCATTGACTGTGAGAAAATAAAAAGGAGCATATGTTTATCAGTTTTTATTATATAATCAGTATTATAACAACAAAGGATTAAATATTAAATTAAAATTAAAAATGTATAGTAAAATTAGAACAATTTTTAAAATTTAGTGTTATAGGCTGGTTTGGGTTTGAAACTGTTGTATTAGACAACACTTGGGTATTTGGCAAAGTCGCCGTATTTTGTGGTTGCTGTTGCTGAGACAGCTGTAATGTAGTCGTTTCACCACCTTTCGGTGTAGAAGGGCGCGCCGGAGATAGTGGCGCAGAAGGCTCAACAGCAGACGGTTTTAGATTTATACTTTCAACTATCCGGCTGCATCTTTTCGATTTATTTTCGATTGAATCCTCGATATAACTTTCTGCTACTGTGCTGGACCTCCACCCTCCGTGGCGTTTTAGTTCTATAAGATCAGCACCTGAATTTGCTAAAAGGGTGGCAGAGCTTCTGCGGAAGCAATGTCCTGTGTACTTTTCGGGATTCGATAGATTTAAGAAACTGGCAATCTCTTTTGGCATCGCACCTATTTTGTTGATTCCAATAGGTTGGCGAGTACATTTTCCGCCATGGTATTGTTACGTCGTACCCATACCTGCAATACAAGTAGCTTCTAATAGTAGGTACCTACAACTAAGTAGGTAGGTAGTAGTAGGTATGTATCGAATGATGTAGGTACAAATTCGCAAACTACCTATAAAATACATCAGGAAGTTGTCATTGTAATTTCGACCGTACGCCCAGGGCATAAAGTACCTATTTCTTTCCTTTGTACAAAAGTTGTGGAAGTTTCTCGTAGGACAATGACCTAGTATGAATTGACTAGAAGATTCTGGATCTTTCTCAAACGTTCGGTCGTCATATAAATAGTCGACGTGTTTGCGGGAGCAGGCAGTATTATTTTGGCTACAGTACGGAGCGAATCGAGGTGATCTAGTAAGTGCGATATCTAAGTGAATAGTGATCAGTAGTGTATTAGTGATTGAGTTTGAAGTGTTTTGTGATTATTAAAGTTATTCAGTTGTTTCATCGGTAGTAATTAATTTATCCCGTACCCAGCTCGTAACAATTTGGTGCCAGAAGTGAGGGATAAATTATGCCAGTTCTACCAAAGGACAACACGGACGGTATCCGTACCAGGAGTCAACGACAGCAGGACATGGACCAAAGGCGGTTTGGAGACTCTCCGACACAGACACCGGGTGGAGTCCAGCCTACGTCAGTGCCAGTCGCTGGTCCATCCGGAGTTTCTCCAGCATCAGTAGCGCCAGACTTGTCAGCTTTAATGGCGCTGCTGCAGGAGCAGGCTCGCCGTCAAGAGGAGCAGGCTCGCCGTCAAGAGGAGCAGTCTCGCCAGTTACAGGAGCAGTTGCAACGAGATAAGGAGGAGCAGGCTCGCCGCCAAGAGGAGCAGGCTCGCCGTCAAGAGGAGCAGGCTCGCCGTCAAGAGGAGCAGTCTCGCCAGTTACAGGAGCAGTTGCAACGAGATAAGGAGGAGCAGGCTCGCCGCCAAGAGGAGCAGGCTCGCCAGTTACAGGAGCAGTTGCAACGAGATAAGGAGGAGCAGGCTCGCCGTCAAGAGGAGCAGGCTCGCCAGTTACAGGAGCAGTTGCAACGAGATAAAGAGGAGCAGGCTCGCTGTCAAGAGGAGCAGGCTCGCCGTCAAGAGGACCAGGCTCGCCAGTTACAAGAGCAGTTGCAACGAGATAAAGAGGAGCAGGCTCGCCGTCAAGAAGAACAGATGATCCTCATAAAGGATCTTCATGCAACTTTCGGCAAAGAGCTCAAGATTATGAAGGACCAGGTACACCAGCACGAGAATCGCATCTCAGAGGCCGAAGTTCAGATCGCTGGAGTGAAGAAGGCTTTGGGAGAACTGAAGTCTGGAGACGTGACTGTGGCTTCAGTAGTTGCTGCACCTTCAGCGCGGGGCTTTAAGGTGCCTCCATTCGACGGAACATCTTCGTGGTCGGCTTATAAAATTCAATTTGAGGCCGTTATGAAGGCGAATGGATGGACAAAATCGCAAGCCATGACCGCGCTCACCTTGGGCCTCCGAGACCAGGCCCTAAACATTCTTGAGGCGCTCGGTAAGGATGTAACCTACGAGCAGCTACTGGAGGCGTTAGAGTCCAGATACGGCGACGCGCACCTGGAGCACGTATTTCGTGCTAAGTTGAAGGATCGTGTTCAACGTAGTGCCGAGAACCTACAGCAGTGGGCCCTGGAAGTTGAAAAGCTGGTTCGGAAAGCATACCAGTCTGCCCCTGCACTGATCGATGGGAATCTGGTACAAGCGTTCGTTGATGGAATACGTGACTTAGAAGTTAGAGCCGCCGTGAGACTTGGGCATCATGAAACATTGAAGGACGCCTTAGCCCATGCTTTAGAAGTAGAGGCAGTGAGGCAAGACCACCGAACGCACCGCGTTAGGGAGGTTGTAGCATCACCGGTACGCGAGCGCCCGCAAGGGTACAGTCCTAGGTGCTACACTTGTGGAGAAAGGGGTCACCTTCGGTCAAGCTGTCCAAAGCGCAACACCCCGCGAGAAGATCAGCAAGGAAGGGTGGCTGAAGTGACTGCCCAGCCACAGCAGGGAAACGAGTAAATGCCAGGACTGGGGGGCGGGTGCTGGCTGGTATTGAAAGAGCCCCGAGAATCTTGATCTCGCAAGCACATGACGGGAACAGCCTGACCATCAGAGGCGAAGTCAACGGAACACCATGCAAACTGACGTTGGATACTGGAGCTTCTTACACGGTCGTTAACTCTCACCTAGCAAGTCGGTTTCTTGGGGACTACTTTGATAACCACGACCGTATACGATTACTAACAGCTACCGGTCAGCACATAACCGTCCGAGGCAAGAAGGAGGTGGAGTTAAAATTGGGTGACAGATTTTACAAGCACAATGTCATCGTGGCCGACATAGTGGACGATTGCATCTTGGGCTTGGATTTCATGCGGAAATATCGTTGTGAGATCGACGTTGATCAAGGAGTATTGAAATGTGGTTCAGAGGAAGTCTTCATGGAAGGTGCACCATCAGGGAAAGTGTACTGCTTGAAGGAGATTGTTCTTCCTCGCAGATCAGAAACGATTGTGCCAATTAGTTTACCACGGAATTCTGGACAAAAAGATCGAAGTGTTCTGATAGAAAGGGTGAACAATGACTTTCCATGGAAGATGGCACGTACTCTGGTCAAGGCCAAAAACGTCTCGGCAGTACGCATACTGAATCCAAGTGACAAGGAGCAAGTGATTAAGAAGGGCACCTTAATCGGCACTTGCGAGGAAGTAGCTTGGATGCGTCAATTGCAAAATCTGCCTACCGGAAATAAAATTCGTAGTACAAAGTTTGACGTGTCAACACTTTTGGAAAACTGCGATTTATCTAAAGAAGAAATGGACAAGGCTAAGAAGATGTTACTTCAGTACGCCGACATTTTCTCTTCAAATGATGCTGACATAGGGAGAACTGGACTAGTTCAGCATAAGATTAATACGGGTAACGAGTTACCAATCCGTCAGCGACCAAGAAGACTGCCAGTTGCACGTGAAAAAGAGGTGGAAACCATGATGGAGGGAATGATGAAGGACGGTGTTATAGAGCCTTCATCGAGTCCATGGTGTTCTCCTGTGGTCCTGGTAAAGAAAAAGGACGGCAGTATGCGCTTCTGTGTGGACTATCGACGACTGAACGATGTCACGAAAAAGGACAGCTATCCGCTGCCTAGGATCGATGACACACTGGATACGCTGACTGGTATGAAGTGGTTTACCACACTTGACCTGAAAAGTGGCTACTGGCAAGTAGAAATAGACCCCAAGGATAAGGAAAAAACTGCATTCTCAACAGGGAAGGGATTGTGGCAGTTTAAAGTTATGCCATTCGGATTGTGCAATGCTCCTGCAACGTTTGAAAGGCTGATGGAGCAAGTACTCGCCGGATTGATTGGAGACGCATGTCTTGTCTATCTAGACGACATAATCATCGTGGGCCGTACATTTGAAGATCACCTTAAAAACCTCAACCAAGTGCTGTCGAAAATCCAAACAGCAAATCTTAAGTTAAGTCCGAAAAAGTGCTCGTTTTTCAGAAAACAAGTGAACTTCTTAGGACACATAGTTTCGGGGGAAGGTGTTCAAACAGACCCAGAAAAAGTAATCGCCGTCAAGGATTGGCCAGTTCCGAAAGACAAGACACAGGTCAGAGCATTTCTGGGTTTGTGCTCCTACTATCGAAGGTTTGTCAAGAATTTTGCCGACATTGCAAAACCTCTGCACAAACTCACTGAGGAAAAGCGGCAATTCTGTTGGGACGAGAACTGCGACGTTGCATTTCAGGAATTAAAGAAACGTCTGTGCAATACGCCTATCTTGGGATATCCTGACACAGAAAATGACTTCATAGTTGACACAGATGCAAGTAATACTGGAATTGGGGGCGTGTTGTCTCAACGGAAAGGAAACCAAGAGGTTGTGATAGCTTACTTCAGCAAGTCTTTATCCAAACCAGAACGAAATTACTGCGTTACAAGACGGGAACTACTCGCCGTAGTAAAGACATTGCAGCACTTCAGTAAATATTTGTTGGGACGTAAATTCCAATTAAGAACTGACCATGCTGCATTGAAGTGGCTATTACAGTTCAAGAATCCAGAAGGGCAAGTGGCGAGATGGATTGAGCTATTGCAAGAGTTTGACTTCGTAACTGAACATCGCAGTGGAAGAACTCACGGTAACGCAGACGCCCTGTCGAGAAGACCTTGTCCTGAAGACTGTAAGCACTGTGCCCGGCAAGAGACTAAGGAAGTAGTGCCCGTGAGGATGCTTAGAATGGATCTCAGCGATGAATGGAAAGAAACCCTACAGCAGGCTCAGCAAAATGACTCGGACATCAAACCGATCTTCGAGTGGATCAAAGCTGGTGCTCCTAAACCCAAGTGGAGTGATGTGGCTGCGATGAGTTCCATCACGAAGAGTTATTGGGCGCAATGGAACAGCTTGGTGATCCAGGATGGAGTCTTGTGCCGTAAATGGGAAAACGCTCGAGGGGACAGCTGTCATCTACAAATGGTTGTCCCTAAAGCTAAGGTACCGGATGTTTTACGGCTGTACCATGATGGATGTTCGGGAGGACATATGGGGGTAAAAAGGACTTTACTAAAAATTCGAGAACGCTTTTACTGGATCCACTGTCGAGATGATGTGGAGGACTGGTGTCGCAAATGTACCAGTTGTGCGGCCGTGAAAGGACCCCAAACACGCAGCAGAGGAGCATTAAAAGTGTACAACGTTGGAGCCCCTTGGGAACGGATAGCACTAGACGTTGCGGGACCATTTCCAGAAAGTGAGAGCGGAAACAAGTACTTCTTGGTGGTCATGGATTACTTCACAAAGTGGCCAGAAGTCTTCGCCATTCCTAATCAAGAAGCTACAACTGTCGCAGATAAATTGGTTCAGGAAGTCTTCTGTCGTTTTGGAGTACCCTTAGAAATACACAGCGATCAAGGAAGGAATTTCGAATCGCAAGTATTTCAGGAGACTTGTCGATTAATGGGTACCCACAAAACCAGAACCACCTCTTACCACCCACAATCTGATGGAATGGTGGAACGATTCAACCAAACGTTGGAAAGATATCTGGCAAAAGTCGTGGAAAGCAGACAAAGGGATTGGGACAAGCACATACAGCCGTTTCTTCTGTCCTACCGCAGCGCAGTCCATGAAAGTACGACTGTGACGCCCGCCTTCGCGAACTTTGGAAGGGAATTACGGTTGCCTGCAGATTTAATCACTGGAACTCCCCCTGATGCTCCACGCAGTGTAACAGATTACGCAAATGACTTGCGTAACAAGTTGAATGATGTTTATGAGCATATTAGACAATCCGGCCAACAGATGTCTGAGAAGATGAAGACCCGTTACGACCGGAAGGCAAATAGTAGGGGTTTCGACGAGAGTTCACTGGTGTGGTTGCATAACCCAGTACGGAGCAAAGGGAAGTCTCCGAAATTACAAGCAAACTGGGATGGACCATACCGAGTCGTGACTAGGATCAACGATGTCACCTACCGAATACAGAAGGGTCCACGAGGTGCGCCTAAGATTGTCCATGTAGACCGATTGGCGCGATACTACGGGCCTAATGATGCTCGGGACGAGCATGTCTAAGGAGGGGGCAGTGTTACGTCGTACCCATACCTGCAATACAAGTAGCTTCTAATAGTAGGTACCTACAACTAAGTAGGTAGGTAGTAGTAGGTATGTATCGAATGATGTAGGTACAAATTCGCAAACTACCTATAAAATACATCAGGAAGTTGTCATTGTAATTTCGACCGTACGCCCAGGGCATAAAGTACCTATTTCTTTCCTTTGTACAAAAGTTGTGGAAGTTTCTCGTAGGACAATGACCTAGTATGAATTGACTAGAAGATTCTGGATCTTTCTCAAACGTTCGGTCGTCATATAAATAGTCGACGTGTTTGCGGGAGCAGGCAGTATTATTTTGGCTACAGTACGGAGCGAATCGAGGTGATCTAGTAAGTGCGATATCTAAGTGAATAGTGATCAGTAGTGTATTAGTGATTGAGTTTGAAGTGTTTTGTGATTATTAAAGTTATTCAGTTGTTTCATCGGTAGTAATTAATTTATCCCGTACCCAGCTCGTAACAGTATTGTAAGAAAAACCTGTCGGTTTTTGTATTAGTGGGCCGTAAAGCTTGATATTTTTCGACGATTTTTACGTAATCTTGGCGTATTACAAATGTTCTATCAATTTTAGTTTTCGTATCAGTTATAACGATAAGTAATAAATTATCCGAGTGTTTTTGGATGTCGTTTATAGTTATCTGTAATAATTCATTACTGCGACAGGCTCCATTCACGCCGAAAATTAGCACAACCTGTGAACAATAATTTAAAAAATATGTATTGACAGGAAAACCTTAGAAGCACAGTAGGTTTGTAAATAAATATACGTAGGTACTTACTTTTACGGCCAGAAAACTGTGGTCAGGCGCATCATTTAGAAAACGTTCAATGTTTTCGGAGCTAAGCACTCTAGATTTCTTTGGCTTATTACCCTCGGATAGCCGTTTTAAGTATGTCACTAACTTTGAGTAGTTTGAAATATCAATGTTGTGTTTGATTCTCACTGTGGCTTTTAGCATAGAATATATGCTCCAAAGTGTCGACGGCTTCTTAGTCTTGGTTAATTCATTGAAATAGTTAAGAAATATGCACTCAGAGAAGGAATTGGCGCCATTCGTGGTTTTCCAGTCGCAGAACAAATTGTATGTTTTCAGGTACAACTCCCGAGATTTTGGCGGCAACAAATCATCTACTATAACTGCTGCTTTAGAACGAAATGATTCCGGAGTCAGTCTCTCATTTTCGATATCCGAAGAACTCATTTTATTATAATTACTTAAGTTAATAGATTTTCCAATAACACAAAACAACCACATTAACAGATAAAAAAGAACGTAAATAAACGTTAAAAATTAAAAATTAAAAGGCGGGATTTTTTTTTTAATTTGAAATAGAATAGCTCCATTCAGCCTCCCAGTACGTACTTTCAGCAGCAGCGTTTTTTTTTGTACGTAATTCGTGTTTGTTCCAAATTCAAAATGTCTTTATTCACTCAGTGAGTAAAAGAGAGTTTTATTCACTGTTATCGATTAATAAAATGCCCTTTTTCGAGTGGCAATGGTAAAAAAGAACATTATGCAAAAAGAAGAGATCCCGTTAAACTACTGTACGACTGTGCCTCCAGTCATCTAAAATGCCCAAAACAAAACAGAACTCACGAAATCGCTGGTCTGTCGCTTAAAAACAACCTAATCTATTGAATAAAACCTCAGAGCGGCCGGCGGCGGCGGAATCAAAGCGGCGGCATTCGATTCATTACGAGCATGTAATCAGCAGCGTCCATTAGTCGCTCCATTTCCTACCGAAATGAATGGAACGAACCATTCTCGAGTTTTCCATCGATTTCTATGTGGTTTTTGTACCATGGTGTTTCGGGGGTAAACAAACATTTAAGTTAGATGTGTAGAGGCACATATTTTATAAAAAGGTTACCGTTGCAAATGAGGCATGACATGAAACCCCTGACGGGTAAAGCTATGGTGTACCTCCACCACCACCCACACTCCAATTGAGGCGTTCGGTAGAAATCATGAGTCCGTTGAACCATGAGTAGTTACTTGTGCTTAACTTGGAGCGAACATTTTTGAGTTAGTTCTGCTTCCCTAACCGTATTGTGTTACCCAATTGTTTTGAGTTCGGCGGCCTGCTTCGTTCTCAAGGTGCTTAATAGCACAAGATTTATTTCTAGTCGAAGCTAAATTGTGTTTTTCTTGTATTTTGCGGCTTACATGAGTAAAAGTCTTTATTCTAAGATGTAAAAACATGCTGAATAAATGTTCTATATAATTATTCTCTTCATAATATTTTGCAATACACAACCAATTAATATTTTATTCAATAATTGAATAAGTGAAGCAGCATTAGAGAAGAGAATTAGTAGAGTCAATTTCAACAACTCGAAATTTTACCTAATTTCCATGGACATTTTCATTTTCAGGTTTTTTGAAAAACTTTAATAATAAAGCGCAACATATCCACGTTATATATACGTTTTCTGAAAGGGGGATATTATAATTAAATTACTTAAGTGAGTTATTTGGGCCACCGAAATTGGCGAGCCACAGAAATTTTATTATTGCCACCGAAATTGTATTGGTGACACAGAAATTCTGCGTTTGCACCGAAATTGTGAATTATTATAAATATACATTGTTTTTTAATAATAAGTAAAGAAAGATAAGGTTTAATGAAAAACTGATATAATACAAATATCGTCGTTAATATATATATAACTAGCGGACGTCCCGCGGTTACACCCGCGTAGTTCCCGTTCCCGTGGGAGTACGGGGATAAAATATAGCCTATGTTACTCGTGGATAATGTAGCTTTCGAATGGTGAAAGAATTTTTTAAATCGGTCCAGTAGTTTTTGAGCCTATTCATTACAAACAAACAAACAAAGTTTACCTCTTTATAATATTAGTATAGATTATATTATCGTCGTAATTATGTAATGAACACCTGCATGTAACCCATGTATCACAAATAAACGATTTGATCATTTTAATAAGCATTTCTAAAAATACAACGTGGTGTACTTGCATAAATCAGTCTTACAAAATTAGCAATTAAGGAACTGATTATGTTTTATACTTCTATGAAGAGGATGGGAAATCATCAAATGACTCCTCCCGCTCTGGGCGAAGCAGGAGGGACTTTCAGACTTTTACTGACTAAAACCCATTCATGTTCCTTCATCGCCCTTTGTGTTCCGGGGCCACGGTATCTCTTTCGAATAGTCCCGCAACCCCGGCAGGCATCGGTCCTTGCGGACCCCTTCCTATTGTTGACTCTGTTTGAGGCGCGCGTGGAACACGAACGCGCCGTTGACACGGTCTGTCGTCATGAGACGGACAGACGGCGAGCTAGCCCATAGCCCACCGTCCACAGGCCCACCACGTGGCCCCCGGCCACAACTGCATGTGCATGGACCGCACGACTCCCACGTAGAGTCTCCGGCAGGAGGCGTTTGCCCCCCCCAGGTTGGGCAGGAGCGCCTGAAGGCAGCCCCGGTCCGTTCCAGTTTGGGGGCCAAACGTCGGAAGTGCTCCACGAAGTTCCACCGGCTGTCGAAGACGAGTCCTAGGTACTTCAAAGTCGACTCGACCACACGACGAAGGTAGGTCGGCACCCGGTGATACTGGAGTGCCTCCCTAATGCAGCTCCAGGGCATGGTGTTGAAGGCATTGGCGATGTCGAGAGACACCACCAAGACAACCCCACCCCGGGAAACCGCATCCCCGTCGTGAGGGCTCTCACGCACATGATGGCGTCCACCGTAGAGCGCCCCTTGCGGAAACCAAACTGGTGTTCCGCAAGATCCGGCCCCGACCCCGCAAGGTGCTCGGCGAGGCGGTTTGCAATTACTCTTTCAAAGAGCTTGCCCACCTCGCCGAGCAGCACCACGGGCCGGTATGCGGACGGAGGTTCCGCATGGTGCCCCGGCTTCCAAATGAGGACCAGCTTTCCCGTCTTCTAACGAAGCGGGAACTGGCCTCTCTCCAAGCATGCACTTAGGAGCCCCTCTAGTCAGGGCCCGAGAGCCTCCGAGGCCAGGACCCTGGCTTTGCCAGGCAAGCCGTCGGGTCCCGGGGCGGTATTTTTGACACTGAGCCTACGTACCGCAACTCTCAGGTCTACCCCAGTCACTTCCGGAGTGTTTTCGTCGTCGTCCTGTTGGTCCGCTTCCAGCATCGCAGGTGGTGGAGCCATAGGCGGGGAGTGATGTTCCCCTCGCGAAGGGAACAGAGTACTCACCATGTCCTCCACGAGCTCAGGCCGGAGACTCTGCGTCAGTAGGGGGGCCCAGGTGCGGAGTTTATCCCGCATCATCTTGTAAGGGCGCCCCCACGGATCTCTGTCGAGAGTCCCCAGCATCTCCTCGCGGGCCAGATCCCAGATGCTGGAGACTCTACATCTGCGCACGTCGCAGATGTCGGACATGGCCTCCTGGAACCACCCTGCCTCATTGTCAACGTCGGCAGGTCTGGTCGGTGATGTCACCCAGGCCTGCATGATCGAGGCTTCCAGGAGGAGTTCCCGGAGGATGCAACTCTCAAAGTTCAGTAAATCCAATTGAATGACTTTTTCAAGAAATAGTAATACAATTTTATTTTAATGAATGTCGGGGGCAAAGGACTTAGTTCTGTCAAAGTAATTTCGGCATAACAAGTATTGATTCTTTTCAAAAATCTTCATTAACATTAGTACAATAATTGATTGGTACAATTTCTGTGTAGTCGTGTAATTTCCGTGGGCCACGAGATGCCACGGAAACCACAGAAATTTCCCCACAGAAATTGGAAACGTGGCTATTTTATATTTTTTACAAGAAACTTTCAAGGCTATGACTATTATATTCTAAAATATTAAATGTGTACCAAAGGCTACTTAGCATGCATAAAAGTGATACCTTTATTTCTTGCAAAAATCCTTTTAAAACCTGATCACCGAAATTGCAAAATTTCGTTCCGAGTAAACTGAAATCATGTTCTTAAATTTTTGGCGGAAAAACCTGGCGATATGGTGCACTACCATTCTTACTGCACGTAAGCGCACTACTGTCTCATGCCGAGCATGGATTTATTGTTCGTTTAAACTCATTGGTGGAAGCTCAGGACGGTGAAACAAAATGACCATAGAAATTAGTAATTTCGCTTGGACAAACCTACCGTTGACATGTACTCATTAACTATGAGTCTAAACATTCAAAACTAATTAACGTCATGTAGGTCAATCATTACCTAACGCAATCAAAATACTTTTTCCTATATATGTTGGAGATTATCTTTCTGAGAGGTAAATGCTGTGTATGAAAGTGATTGTGGACAAGACACAGAAATTGATAATTCATCATTTACCGATTTTTTTCATAAAAAGTAATAGTCTTATAAATATAATTTAAGTGGCTTCATTTAGATCCATGTCACTTTAATTCTGAGAAAAAAAATCGTTGCATTATCTGTAAAGCAGCATTGCGATTTCAGCCTAGACGCGTAAATTTTTCGCCTGAGAAATTCACTCAGTAATATAAGTAAGTGGTTGATCGTTAAGGTGAAGACGCGAGAGTTAGTAAATGGTGAAACAGCAACTCGGTGCCACTCGAGAGCTTTACATTTAACAAATTAACGATTTCGCTCGTAACGGCTTACTGCTGATTTATTTGCACGTAAACTTTGGAGAAGTGTTAAGTTGAAGACACAGAATCAATAGGAATTAACACTATTGCATAATAGATACATACCTATTTATTTATAGTTGTACATAGATGTTTAGGCGCGTGGTCAGAATCAGAACTAATCGCACCATCTCGATTATTCAAAGGAATTTTAGGAATATTCACAAGCTGTCAATATCGATTATTCTCAAGAAGGTTAATTACCGCTAGCTATTAAAGTGTAGGTAAATCAAGCATACGCAATACAGTACACCATTACATACGACCGCATCTATTCAACAGCCAATCACAGAGGAGCGAGTCCAACCGCAGCCAATCATAGTGAAGTGTGTTCATTAACGCATCCCGTAGCCGACAGACATGTCCGGTCAGGCTCGAGCGCCATTCATTAACCGGAACTGTGATCACCGGGTGACAACAACGGGTGTCCTGTTTACCTTTGTTGTGTGTAGGTGGGGTACCTATGAATCTCAGGTACGGATATATGTTCTGTTGTGGGAGACAAAAGTGTGTCATTGTGTCAGCAGTTGACACAAGAAAATTTATTTCTCTGAGGGTTATTTATATCTAGTGAACAGTCAAACAACACAATTATAGATCCTGCAACAACCAAAACATGATGCACAACGTGCAATATTGCTTTTTAGAACGTATTAAGCAAACAAACCATAATATAAGAAATACAGAAATGCTGAGATTATTATCTACATCATCATCAGCTTACACAAGTCCAGAGGTAGATGAGGACCTCTCCAAACAGATCCCTATAGAGTCAATCCTCTACCACAGCTACAACAGACTTCAGAAACGCGACAACTGCATATCCCCATTTAGTTTACGATTCAAACATTCTGTTTTACACTTGGGCTCTAACGAAGCGTCAGAATGTAGGAGCAGGGTTCAGGTCGTTTACTCTGGAGAAGAGCAATTTAGACTCCGGTTACACTAAGATAATTGCCTCAACTTTTATTTCCTAACTATTACTACAGTGTTTATAGGTAAAATCATCATCTGCCTAGCCTTTTCCCAACTATGTTGGTTGGCTTCCAGTCTAACCGGATGCAACTCAATACCTGTATTTTACATGGGGCGACTGCCTATCTGACCTCAACAACCCATACTGGGTAATACGATACCCCTTGGTAAGACTGGTTGTCAGACTTTTTGGGCCACTGACTACCTGTAACGACTGTCAAAGATGGACAAATTACAGCCGGGACCAACAGCTTAACGTGCTTTCCGAGGCACGGAGGAAACTCGGTATGTAATGGGTCACCCATCCACAGACCAACCTAGGTAAGCACGGCTTAACCTAATGATCGACCGGAGTGGCTGTTATTATTTAGCCACGAGCTAGTGTTTATAGGTAAAATAATACTCCTAAATAAGTTGAGCTTCGAACTATCACAGTTTTCAACTTACATATAATTCATGCTGTGTTCAGACCGGGGCCGACTGTCCGTGGAATTGCACTGGCCTACATAGCATTCAGTGCCGAACGTGTAATCGCCGGGACGCGGCGGGAACCACTCGTTTCCGTGTTTGTACAAGAGCACTCCATGTTAACTTAGCGCGAGTAGGATTCAAGTAAACAACGGTATTTGACGACGGGCTGCGATGTTGAGGAAGTTTAGACTAATAATAACAATTTATAGCGTTTAATTGACGCACATACACACGCCCACGCGCACGCGCAAATTCTGCCACTTACGAGATACAAGAAGATACATCTATATACCGACTCCACATACGACCGCAATTCGGGCGCTTATACATTTGCTACCGGTCCCGCTGAACGCTGAATCAATACGCTCAGCATCGGTGCTCGTGACGTGACAATCGCACAATGACTTCTATTGAGTGCCGCTGCACGTCCGGTGGTGACTGTTTGTAGATTCGGTTTTAGCATCCCTTCGTTACGGCTTTAGTTGAGATTTCTATTTTTGTTGGTTGTGGTTTGGTAGGAGAAAATGCTTTTACCATAGTAAGACCACGTATTAATGAGATGAGAAAAATAAAAACAATTATTAGTTTCCTACATATAAATTGATCATGAGCTACAGGGTAGATGACAAAAAAAAAATACACACATTTTTTCTTTTTTCACTTAAACAAAAAATGAAGACGATACAGTGCGTCGAAAACTTGTCTGACGTCACATTTGAGTACATTTTTACTCAAATGTGACGTCGCAAGTCCCCACTCATTGATCTTTGACACGTTTTATCTTCGTCAATTTAAACTAATTGGATAAAACAAAAAATACGTACACATCCCATATTATCCGATAATCTAACTGACGGGCTGACTAAACAGAATCATATTTTTTTTAGTCAGTCATCTATATACATAATTATAATAAATCTGTAGAAAAGTCATTTTTGTACATTGAAGAAATTGAAACAAAAAATAGCCAGCGTGTGAAAAGATAAGTAACAGAACCCATTTCCATCATTTTTGAAATTTTTGTCTGTTTGTCTGTTTGTTTGTGCGCACATCACGAAAAATCTACGAATTCAATGCTGACAATGTTTATATACAAAAATTATACGCAATTTGAGGTTTAACTTAGTTTTTGTTTCATCGAAATCGGTTCACTCTATCAAAAGATATGATTAATTTAGTGAGTTCAAGAAGTAAAATATTACGTTATTACGCAATTCAGTATAGTATTGCAACGACATCTTCTTCTTAAGACTAAAAATAGAACTAATGTTGATAGTTGAAATCCAAATCCGATAGATGGCGTTGTGCAAATGACGTCATTTTCTGAATCGCGGTGTTAAGATTTTCCGCGCGAGAATGACGTCCACCGTGTTTACTAAAATTTCTTGCGTGACTGCGTGTGTCGTAAAAGTTTTTTGGTTGCTTGGTTTATCGACTTTCTAAATTGGTCGAAAAAAAAGTATTGGCTTATCTTATTGGTTTCGTTTGGTCAACTTTAGTCATTGGTTTGAGGTACGAAGTAAAGATTGTATTTTATTTACTTCGTAGTTTGAATCCAATACTGCCAATCGTTATACAGTAAGTTAGTGTTGCCAAGCCAATTCGTTGAGTCACGACCACGAACAGACGATACGTTGTCACACTAGACTGTTCGACGCACCGTTCTTTTAAGTTTGTAGGCTATCTATACATATAATACATCTGTAGAAAAATCGTTTTTGTACATCGAAAATATTTTGAAAAAAAAATTGCCAGGGTGTTAAAGGATAACCAACAGAACTCATTTCCATCATTTTTGGAATTTTTGTCTGTTTTTCTGTTTCGATGATCAAGCATCACGCAAAATATACCGTTTAGTCTACACGAAACCAATATAGATAACGTTTATATATCATAGCATATCTTGAGGTATTATTTAGTTTTTGTTTCATCGTAATCGGTTAATTCTATCGAAAGATATATGAATTTAAAGTGTTCAAGAAAAACTAATCATCAAATGTAAGATGCAACGACATCTATTGCACTAAAATGGTAGGTACTAATGCCTAAAAATGTGCTCACCAGATAACTTTTAAATCGACTTACCGGCTTTAAAAAGAGTTATTATAGCATAAGGTACTCTAGATTAGTCTACATGACATATTTTTTTAATAGAAAATTTACATAGCATTTCCGTGCATTACATTTTAGCAGTTTAACATTTTGGTCGATAGATGGCGTTTTTAATTTCACTTCATTTTCTGAATCGGGGTGTTAAGATTTTCCGTAAAAGAATGACCCCTCGCACAGTCATGTCAGTTGCCTCAATTTCTTAAGTTTGGTTTTTTAACCGACGAAACAACAGGAGGAAGTTCTCAATTCGACCCGTATATTTTTTATGTATGACCACGAGAGAAGTTCATTAAGCAAGATCCTTTTTTTTTTTTTGAAAAGCGTAGGTAATAGGTATATCTCAAAATTGGTCCCAATCAAAATTGAAATATCGTGTGTTTCGTTTATGCTCATTTCCTGCACCTTTGATGAGAACTTTAAACCTAGCTAGAGTATGACTGTCATCGAAGGTCTAACGGTGGAGACAGAAGGCAGTTGCAAGAGTTTACAGCAGCTATATTGTCATTGGCCTCATTTCATACACCTTTGATAAGTACTATAGACCTACCTGGAGTATGATTGTCATCGGCGATCTAACGATGGAGACAGAAGGCAGTTGCAAGAATTCCGCAACAGTTTACAGCAGCTTTATCGTGTCCCGGCTTATTTCATGCACCTTAATGAGAAATTTTGACCTTGCTGGAGTATGACTGTCATCGTGTCTAAGGATGAAGACGTAAGGCTGTTGAGGCAAACCCTTATTTGGAAAAACATAAGTAGATTATTTTAGCGATTAATGCAAATATATCGGAGATGTTAAATTGTTACACACTTGATTCTATTTTATTATAATAAAGCTCAAGAGTTTGTTTGTTTGGTTGGTTGAACGCGCTAATTTCAGCAACTACTGGTTCGAATTAAAAAAAAAAATTCAGGTGTTGGATAGTCCATTTAACGAGGAAGGCGTCATTCGGCGGTTATCTTACATCACGCTACAACTAATAGGAGCGAAGCATCAATGATAAATGTTGCAAAAACGGGGAAAATGTATTTCTTTTGAGAACTTCCGTAGCGAGCGCTGCATAAACGGTTAAAATTACGCAACAATCATGTCATGATGGAATTGTACCTCATAAAAGAAAAAAAAAAAAATCTGCGATAGCAGTCTGTCTATCTTTAAGGTTGAGTCATACTCTCTCTAACCCTCTCTCTCTCTCATGTGACGCAGACGAAGTTGCGCGGGTCAGCTAGTCCATAATAGATAAAACAAATGAAATAAATTTCTTAGAACATGCCACGACCACGACTCCGCGATGCAACTTGCAATGCGTCGTCGGCACCTACCCGTGAAAGTAACAAGTGACACATGCGAGTGTCACTTGACGCAAGACATATCACTTGAGGGTGGATACAGAGCGTGAGGGTATCTGGTTTTTATTATTTGAAAGTATTTGTTCAAAACCAGCAAAAATGTTGAGCTTTAACCGACACATCGAAGCTACTTAGCTCTATCCCTGTTACTGCAGCTAATTAACTCCGCCTTGCCTTCAGGTGTGGACGCGCCGGCAGCCTCGCAGCGACTCCGGGCGAGAAACTTTTAGAACTGCTCCGACCGAGCGTGGGCACCCCTCGGCGCCACAGCACAGCAGCGTGTGCACCCGCGCAGCCGCAGCGACCGGCCGGCTTCGTGTACTGTCCCTCTGACGCGCTGCCCTACTGCCCACCTTCGAGGATCGCGCCGCCAAGGCCCATCATGAAGGTAAAATATGGTACCATTAGTTTGAACAGTCACAAGCAGTGATATTTAATAAGAAAATGTATGGAGTTACGAATTACTTTGCAGGAATCCTTGACATTTAATGTTATGCAAAATATTTAGTGTTAATTCCGCGAAAAAAATCCAGAGTTGGATGCAGGCCCGCCCTCCCGAGCGGTCGTCGACTCAAGATCTCTTCAATCCTGCTTATTTTTGCGAACGGAAAGGTGGGCGGTTTTCGTAAAATGTACACTAAATATTTTGCATAACAATAAAAATAAAATTAAATACGTAAAATATAATAATAAATTGCAATGAGTTCAGTGGGAGCAAATCACATGAATGATTCTTCCGTGATATTGGTGCTCGTGACTACACCTTCAAAAAAGTTAAAATACAAACTGATCTTATTTGTGTATTTCCGGTGACAGCTCCAGCCACCTCCGCAACAGATCCAGCCAGTGCAGCCGCCACCACCACCAGTGCCGCAGCGCAGCACGGCGACAGTGGCGCCCACCCCTCTCCCGGTACCGCCCCCCGCGCCGCCCCGCCGCGCCTCTCCTCAACCCCCGCGTCGAGTGCCACCACCCACACCACCACGACCACCGACCACGACAACACCACAGACAGACCCCAACGGCAACAGAAGAACAGTCGCCCCTGTGCAACCACAACCGCGGCTAGACTGTAACAGAAACCCTTCACATACACAGTCTCTGTCCGCCAGAAGACAACTCCCTCCCACAAGAATACCTGACTCTTCACCCTTCCCTGCTCCCTTACCTCCTCAGAATACTGTCCAGCCGATGAAACGGTCTCCAAGTTCAGGGTCAAATATAAGCGTCCGACAGGACTCGAACGTGTCCTCAGACTCGTTCAGTCAGACATCCTCACCGTCTTACACGACGAAGACGATGGAAGCTCCCTTGCTTCCTCACCAGCATGTGAACAAAAGCCTCAATGCGAAAATTGCTCGGGGTCTTCTCCTGAAGGAGCAACAAGACAGGGACTCGGGCAATGGGTCCATTACCAAGAGTATGTCCACACCGGCGTCGTTACAGACGATCGTCCGGTTCCAGAATGGAAGCAACATGTCTCTGCATCATCGGGTGAGTACCATTCATTTAACAATCTCACTTTTATCATCAAATCAACAAAAACGTAAAACATAAAGTTCAATCTGACTACATATATTCTCCAAAGAAAACTGTCGTTTATTTAAACAATGACGTGCACAGCACAAAAAATACTAACAACACTAACGAATAACTACTGCAACAGTCCAAACACCGACACAATTAGTACGATCAGTCAGTTTGTATTTTCTACTTCAAAATTCACATTCCGCGCCCCATGATCCGAAAACGGTAACGAAAACGCCGTTTGCAAAAACATTTTTATAGCTGCAAATGCTGCAAAAATCGCGCATTCAACAAAATGTAAGTACACAACAAAATGTAAAAGTAAGTAGTAACAGTATTTTCCCGCACAAGTGTATGACACATATGGCCCCTGTAAAATTAAGTGTCGCTCGCAAGCGCTGCGTCGTAATTAAAATATTGCGCCGCATTAAACGTTTGCTGTGTTTACGGTAAATGCTTCGAGGGCTGGTTGAGGTCCAAAGCGTAGGAGCTAGCGAGAAGAGCTGGTTTGAACAAATGTGGTAGAAACTTATAGCACTGCTGAGACACAGGCCTCTTCCCTATATGAAGGCCATAATCCACCACGACAAGATATTTGATGAAATGCATAACAAATCTTAACATTCTAACCAAAATGCTACTGGTAGGTAATCACTTGCAACTTGCAGATTTTCTTTGAAAAGATCTATCAAAATTCAAGCAATTTCTATAATCTGGTCATGGTGAATTGTGAAGCCCTCGTCTCATTGCATTGAATACATAAACTCGCTATCGTTTTTCACTTGTTTCTTCCATTTCACAATCAAGAGTGGACTGCACTTGAGCGAGTCGTGGCTCGATTACTCGGGAATCGTATCGAAAAGTTTCGATCTCAAGATTAGTTTGCAGCGTATTGTGTAGCGAAATAAAGTAGCTATTATATTTTTGTCAGTACCGCAGGATATGTTGGAAGAATTTATTGACAAGTTTTGTTGTAGATTGAAGGAAGCTTATGGAATCTATCTAAACATTTAGAATATGTTTAGATAGATTCCTTAAGCTTCAGTTGCTATCCGTGTGACCGCGTCTACTATAACTACTTTCATCTACTGTCCTGAAGTTTTAACGATCACTTGCATAATGGGAAAACCAAAACTACGAACAGTTAGATTTACTTTCAATAAAAATGTATATTTTAAGTACTCGAAGAAACAACTAGACAACATGACATTAAAATCGATTTCCAATCATTGGGAGGCTTTACAATTCTTATCGGAATAAATCAAATAAATTGAGACAAGTGATTGCGATACCGCGGGCGCCAGCCTCTTGACACAGACAGATTGTTTGTTGGAAAGTCAGCCGCTTGTCTCGATCAAATACACTATGGAAATGTTAACAATTGGAGAGGCAGTGCTAAAACTTAAAGATATCATGTCTACTACCACTGTACCACTGTACTTAAAACATAGGATTGGTGCCTTGAACAGCCACAAGCAACAAAGGAGATGGCGAGACGACTCGAGGGTCTAAACAAGACATTACGATAATGGAAAGGTCAAAACTGTATTGGACTGACATAAGCTACCGAGAAGCTTGTGTCAATCTTGGAAAGTTGCGCGAAAGTCGATTGCCACTTGTCTCTGAATTGTCACCGATGCAAGACCTGGAGAAAACCTTTGCCCAGAAGTGGGTCAATTCGGGCTAGTAATAATATACTATTTTTTAACTTGTAAGCTCCGAAATGCTTCAGAAAATAACACTGCTGTGTTTTCTGGACATTGACAGATTATTTTAATGTCCCAGTTTGAAAAATCCTTTATATTAGGAACAGACTTTCATCAATTCACCGTATAGTATCAAATCAAACTTTTAACGACAGCGTTCAAGTTTGCAACCGTTCACTGCAAAGACGTACTCGTAATGAAATCTCGCTAACATCCTCCTAAATACTAGCAGAAACTTCTTTCATCCTCTCTAATAAAATCTTAAAGTCCGTCCTTTTAAGTTCTCCACACAATCTCAAAGTTTCTAATCAGCGTTCGCGTTCGCCACATACGTATCTGCGCGGAGGGGTGTACGCCCGCCCCTACAGCTAGTAGGAAGGAGTGTACAACCCGGGCCACATATTATTGTTTACATGAGTCAAGATTGCGTCCCGTCCTACGTATAACTCTGGGGAGTAACCTGTATTGTATTGCGAAAGAGTTTTGTTTTGTTGGTTCATCGTTTCTAATGGACTTATCTCGGTATCTTTTGGCGAGTTCTTTTGTAAGTATTTTTGTGCCTAAATAAAATAGGCTGTTTGTGGTAGATAGGTACCGTAGGTACATAATCAGTTTTTGTTATGAAACAAAGACCCTTAATTTAGTAGTAGGTGTCATTCAGTTTGTTTTTTTCTACTTTATTGTCTGTTCAAAGATACTTGACACGTATATCCGATTTGATTCAATCGTTCTCATAGAGATAGCGGCTTTGATACTGGATTTATCGATATCCATCGGGTCTCTCATCAGATGCATATTGCATATGACCTGCCGGATACGGGTCAACCCTGAACGCGGTTGTTATGCTAATACTTCATCTTGGACATTAATTGAGATAGATATCACTGAATCGTATGGGTTGATGTAACTAGGGATGCCATAGATGTAACAAGTTTTGAATGTTTATCCAATAATATTGAATTTATTTTCAGCAATGTCCAGATTGTCCAGACATCTGCTCGTAATTCACTAAACGCATTCTTTACATGTCCACACGGCATGTTTTGAAAATCCAGTGAAACTGAACAGAATTTTAAAAGATATGGTTTTGGCTTCCATAGAAATTAAAAGCTAGAACAACTTTCCAATAAAATTGTCATTGTTCAAAGTAAAACATAAAAATACACCTCAATTTCGTATCACAATCTGGAAACATGGAGTTACGTTTATGGGACCCTGAATAGAGATTACGTAACAATAATATCTCAGAGGAGGCTACAAAGCCAAGGCTTCGTATTGAATGTGAAACAATTGAGAGTACGCGCTGCCACCCGGGGCCGGAGCCTGGGCCCATTCATGGCGCCACTGCACTTCGAGATAAATCCTTTTCGGCAGAATGGCTAACAAGCTATGAATGTATGCCGTTATGTTTCAGGAGGAAATAGTCACATTGTTTAAACTTTGTATAGTTAACCTGAATAGGTTGCCTGTGTTGCAAGGTTCAGGGACAAACGTTGTTTCATTCTTGAGTTATCTTGAGCAATTTGTATTTTTTTTATCTAGCTCCGTTGACTGATTTTCTTTAAATCATTTTCTAGGTAGGTAGGTACTTGAAGTTACTGGGTATTTTTGTGTACGCTGTGGGCTGATTTTAAAAATTCGCAATTGGTGTACCCCTCTGTTATGATACACAAAGGTTCAAAATTGCGAATCCTCTCAAATTCAACCACATTTGCGTACCGTCGTTCATGAAGCCAATATATGACAGCAAGCTTTATGATACACATTGATCAGCTTATGTTCTGATTCCAGCTGACTAACGACAATATGAGCTTTCGAAGTCTTTTGTTCATAGAAATTTAGTTATGAGCGGCACAAGCTATCCGAACCAAACGGCCTAGCTCGAAACACTTGCAGTCATCAAGTCATGTGTCTTTTAGTAATTGAATACCTATGGCTTCAGTTCAGGAAGATTATAATGATCGAAAATGGCAGAATAATGAAGATAAATCTTTTAGTTGAATTCTTTTTGTTTTATTTAAGTATTGTATAACTATGTATTTGCGAAAACATGTAATTGGCCATATTGATGTTATTAACTAAACTATTGTGTCTGTCTTGCTGTAAGTTTTCCGAAAATAATAAAATAAATAAATTTTCTGTTTTACAAATTGAAATGGCATACGTATAGAACTAGTTATTTTTACTACACTGAAAAGTACAATAGAAAGTTAAACATAAGTTCCTTTTTCTGCCACGAACGGGAATGAAAGTAGTAAAAAAGCTTCATTTTTACTTTAACTAATTCAGTAACTGAACAATGCAGTTGTGAATGAACACGCAGCCGCAAATACCCGTCTACCGAGACCGTGGCGCTGAATTAATTGCGTTACTATCAAACCAGCTCACTATAAGCCCGCAGGATCCCGGCTCAGGAAACTGAATGAAATGACGTGTAATTTGGGAAAAACTGAACACATTTCTACGGTAATTTTCGCCAAAGACCTTAAGAACCTATTGAAACATTTGACAGTACCTCAAATTGAAGTAACTTTAGTTAGGAATATACCGGTAATCAACTCATTATATAATTTAGTCCTACCCTCCTTGTATTACAATTTTTATTTTAAAAAGAGCTTCTGGTCAGACGCTCATCTTGCTTTTTCTTCACTATTTGGTATATTTGGAATCGAACATTAATACTGTAGTTTAATTGTAGTTTAACATTATTACTGTAGTGATAGTGTGTAGCCTTCACACACTTGTTCGGTGCTATAGCGGCACTACAAAAAGTACTACAGCAACATAGAACGAAAAGTACTACAGCGCCATCTATGACACGGACGATGAACTAACAGCAAAACATGTCAGAAATCCTACATCGCGCAAGCAAAGGTATGCGCGATTTAATACTAAACAATTACGTGTTAATTGAGTTCTTTATGAAGTATGGCGGTTTAAGTTAGTTTCAGTGCGGTTGATATTTTGTTCCATGTTAGAATAAACGGTTGTATTCGTTATTCTTTGTTCCTCGTTTTCTTATTTAAAACATCTTCACTTCTGGATGCATAATGACTATATACGAGAACCCTGCAACAACTGCCTAGACATAACAGCCGTCTGGTCGGAAGATTCTCCCTTTTCTATGGGGGATGAAGAGCTTTACACCCTGTTCTTCATACCCCCAAAGTGCATTCAATTCGACAATACTGTTGAACAACAAGGCCGACCCGAAGCAATGCCTACACTTATGGAGTAATTGTGTTTATTAAATCAACGTTAACCAATATAAAAATAAAGGAACCCGTGATTCTTGATTCAAGTAGCTTAGTGGTCACCATAGGTTCTGATTTGGCAATAATAGCAGTTTGTAGACCTTATGCATTTAAAGACCCATCCAACTTTATACAATCCCTGGACAGAGTACTTAGCGAACATAAATCCTATAAAAATATTTTCCTGGTAGGGGATTTAATATAGATATTGGTAAAGAAAATAAATCAAATTATACTCTGGATTATCTAGATCTTTTGTTGCACCATGGATTATATCTGGGGCATACCCTCCCAAGACATGGGTCTACATGTTTGGATGACGTTAACATTAAGACATCTTTGCCAACGAAGGTTTTGGTATTAGAGACTACTATCACAGACCACTACGCAGTTCTGGTGGCTATATCAATGAGGAAATCCACTGCTGCTCAGCGTTCTTTTATTACCAGGGATGATGAAGATAACTTAACAATTGACATGGAAAAACTGAATTTTAAACATGTCTTCATAGCACAGGACCCCAATACTGCTGCTAAATTGTTAATTGAGCCTATTATTTTTACTTTATCTGCCAATACCTCCACTATCGCACTATCACGTAGACGTAGGCCTATTAAAGCGTGGATCACCCCAGGGTCACTAAAATGTACGCGCCATAGAGATAATCTTAATAAGTTATTTATAAAAAAACTCCAAAAATGATGTCATCAAGGTTTCTTATAAACGGTATAATAATTACTGCATTTCTCTTTTGCGAAAGGCCAAAAGAGATTATGAAAGAAAGGAATTCGAAAAAGCAGGTAAAAACTCCAAACGGTTATGGAAGGTCATTAAATCTGTTGCAAACACTAATCAACCTAAGCATTTATTAGAATCCAATCTGGATAAACAGGACGCGGTGAATAACATTAACTCGTACTTTGCCAATGTAGGAAGACAGCTAGCGGAAAATATTAATAAAACTCCCTGTCCCCATGTTTCAGTAGATTCTGTTACGGATTCTTTTGTAATGCAGGAAACAGATGACGCAGAGGTAAATGCGTGTTTGATGTCATTGAAAAACGACTGTGCAGTTGGTTATGACGGCATCTCCTCAGGGTTCCTAAAGAAGTATTGCTCGATTATTGTGCCCCTGCTCACCTACATTTGCAATTTAAGCTTGAAGACTGGTATCTTTCCCAATGCATTTAAAAGACCCTATTTTTAAGTCAGGGGATCGAAACCGTGTTGAAAATTACAGACCTATTTCGGTCTCACCAGCTTTGTCAAAAATTTTAGAAAAAAATTATCAATATTAGACTTGTAGATTATTTAGAATCACGTAAACTCCTCTCAAATAACCAATTTGGTTTCCGAAAAAAAAACATCAACGGCTGATGATCACCTGGTTGACCACATAGTCAGAAAGCTTGATAAGAACCAAAAATGTGTCGCTCTATTCCTGGATCTTGCTAAGGCATTCGACACGGTTTCGATCCCAATCCTGTTAAAAAAGCTGGATAATATGGGGATTAGAGGTACTCAGTTGTCCTTACTCCAGAGCTATCTGAACAATCTTTTGTTCAGATAGCTCCGGATAGCTCTGGTATTTTGGCCCTATTTTTACACATTGGGTTCTTACCCAATGTGTAAGCCGCACACTAGTTCCGAGATGCCAATTGTTTACGGGGTGCCCCAGGGCAGCATCCTTGGACCGAGCCTTTTCTTATGCTATATAAATGATTTATGTAATCTTATAATTGAAAACGGGACGATATTTTCTTATGCGGATGATACAGCTCTCGTATTTTCGTCGAATAATTGGGCTGAAACGTATTGCCTTGCACAGAGAGGCTTTAATGCTGTTAGTGACTGGCTTCAAAAAAATTTACTCACCCTGAACGTCTCCAAAACCAAGTTGCTCAACTTCTCCATACGAACTTATGCAATTCCATCTGATGTACTCCCTTAAATTACAACTACTGATAACACCTCTAGTATAGATAAAGTCACACACATCAAGTTTCTCGGCGTCGTGATAGACAGTCATCTGTCATTCAAAAATCGGAAGCTCATTTATATATTTAAGCAATTGCGCGAATACGCAGGTGCAGACATTATGAAGATGGTCTATCAGGCGCTGTGTCAATCGATTTTAAACTATTGCAACACGACCGGGGAGGTGCCGCCAAATCTAACCTGATAAAAGTCGAACGCGCCCAAAGAGCGGTCCTTAAAGTTTGTTGTTTCAAACCCCGCCTATTTCCCACAGTTGAACTGTACGAATACTGCCAAGTACTGACTGTAAGGTAATTATTTATTCTGGCCACAGTTATCAAACAGCACTCCCTGTCACAGTACACACCGGGACCAGTGCGTCGAAACCGCCTTGTTGCATTGCATCTTTCCCAACCAAAACATCATTCAGTCGTCGCTTCTTTATTTTGCTCGGACCATATCTCTATAATTAAATTCACAAAATTCTATCCGTGCATCAACTAAACCAACACGACCTTAAAATAGCTGTTCAAGATTGGCTACTTCAGCAGTCATATACTGCAACAGAGGGTCTGTTGCAGGTTTTGGCTTAATTGACCTACAACTTATTGGCACATCATACACATATACTCTCATGCACAAACACACTTACACACACTCATGCACAAACACATACGCACACTTTCTCATACACACGCACCTACACCACATAGGTAATTATTCTAAATTGTTTTGTTCCTATATCACTTTTTACTTTCATTTTTTAGGGTTCCGTAGTCAACTAGAAACCCTTATAGTTTCGCCATGTCTGTCCGTCCGTCCGTCCGTCTGTCCGTCCTCGCTTAATCTCTGTGACCGTTAGCACTAGAAAGCTGAAATTTGGTACCAATATGTATACACATACACGCCGACAAAGTGGTAAAATAAAAATTGGAAAAAAATGTTTTATTAGGGTAGCCCCCCTATATGTAAAGTAGGATGTGATTTTTTTTTTAAATTCAACCCTAACGTGTGATATATTGTTGGAAAGGTATTTAAAAATGAATAGGGGTTTTCTAAAATAATTTTTTGATAATGTCAATAATTTCGGAAATAATCGCTCCAAAAGTAAAAAACAATGTGTGTTTAAAAGATAGAGGGGGGGGGGGGGGGCTCTAACTTTTAAACCATAAGTTTTGAAAATATGAAAACAATCTGAAAATTTGAACTTTATAAGGACTTTCTAGGAAAATTATTTTGAACTTGATGGAAACAACAGTTTTTGTACAAAAAAGACAAAAAGTTGTACAAAATAATTTCTGGACTAAGTTTGTAGTATATCGTATATGCAAGCATTTTTAACTCATAAGTGGGAACACTTATTGTGACGGACGGGAAACTACGGAACCCTACACTGAGCGTGGCCCGACACGCTCTTGGCCGGTTTTCTTAAGATACCTATTTTCAATTTGTCAACCAACCTTTAACATTGGTACATCACAATGATACTGTAAATTGCTTTCTGAGTGGAAACCTGGTGACCTGTAATACAGGTGTTTCACTACCTACAGTGATTCATGACCATGTAATGTTTTGTTTAAGCCAATAAATAAATTTATTATTATATTATTATTATTATATACAACAGCTTTCAGTCATCAAAAACTATTTTGCAACTCGTGCCGATCGGCAAACTCCTTTCAACTACTGGTGCCGTTGAATCATGTTTAAGTCGACTCGGCGCAAACCGAGCGGATCTTTCACGGATTTCACCGGCTGTGCCAAACATAGTCCCGTCCTAAACATGAGTGTAGCTCCCCTGACATCTCATACGTGCATGTTAAGTCTACATCAAGTTAATCTACTCTCTCCCCACCAGATGCTCCGCGACATGCGAGGCGCCAGCACAGACGCCAACCCCCACAAATTTAGACTGATGCAGCTCGCGCTCAACGCGGTGGCGCTGCTCGCCATCACAGGAGCGCTGTTCGCCTACTTCAGGGCTAACCCAGCGGTACAGGTAAGATATAATCTTTACAAATATATTTGAATAATAATATTATATTATATTATTATTTATATAGTCCATAATATTCTTGAAGCTGGAACTCAGACTCAATTTATGTAAAGAGGATTGGGCCGTGCATTACATTTTGTTTTTTAATTGAATTTTTATTTTAGTATGAAATACAATTTGGGCAAAATGAAAATGCTAAATGCTTGACGTGTGGGTTTTTTAATAGGCTTATATTTCTTGAAAACGTCGCACTAACAATAACCATGAATTAACAAATAGGGCCTTTCATACCCATCAGCTATGTGGAGCAGCAATACAAGTCACCGTAATGCGTAAATTGTAGAAATTTAGGAACACTGCGACAAAACGAAACTTTAGCTTTTATTTGTAATGACTTCAACTGTCTCAAACGAAGTTGGAATATTTTTCTCACCCTTAGAAAAAGCGCGCTATTTTTCACTGTGTGAAAATCAACAAAACGAAGCAACTCAATTACTGAACCACTTGCATACAGCTGAAAGCCATCCCGCCCACAAAAACGTTGGAAAGGCAAAGCTTTGCTAACAAAACAATTATTGTGCTCGTTGCTCGTAGTCGGTGCTCTGGCTTTGGGCAACAATTCCGTCTTACCTGGCGTCTTTGTCTGTTTTGTGAGAGTTGGAACAATGGCCACATTGTGAAGGACGCGTTGTTGTGGATACATATTGTTTTTTGTGCTCAAGAAATTTTGGAAAGGATTTTCCTGAGGGAAGTAGTTTGCGCGTACGGTCTTGAATGTTCTAAAGCTGTTTTGTGGGAGATGAAAGTACTGAAGTGCCGTATTTCTTTAATTTATTAATTGTTATGGTTGTAGGAACTACAGTTGGGCAATAATGCCAACGAGGCATATCGGTCCAAAACTGCGGAATCCTGTCCGTAACGTTTATGCTGGCCAGTTGGGCCACAGGGGGTGGTGGTGGTTGGCTCATCCTGGGGAACCCTTGAAATTCCCGCCGAAAGGTTTCAAGTTCGACGGCGAGTCGCCTGCCGCGCGATCGCACGATATCACTTAACTGTCTACTGTTTTTTTCACTTTAATACACTGCCGTACTTTGCTTCTCCACAACCAGTTCCCTAGGATCACGTCGGGGTCACCAATATTGTAACCTTTACCAATAATGAAATCACGAAAGTGCAATGAAAGTCTATTTATAGATCAGAAGTTATGTTACAGTGACGTTTCATATTATATTATATCATATCGATAGCACACAATGTTATGCTGTGGCACGGCGGAGACGACTGGCCGCTCGACTGTATGCGAGGGGCACCTTACATTTTGCCTCGTTTGCATTATTGCCCAACTGTAGTTCCTACTCAGACAAAAAGTCTGACAACCAGTGTTACCAAGGGGTATCGTATAACCCGGTACTTTCTGGGTTGTGGAGGTCAGATAGGCAGTCGCTCCATGTAAAATACTGGTATTCAGCTGCATCCGGTAAAACTGGAAGCCGACCCCAACAAAGTTGGGAAAAGGCTAGGCTGATGATGTAGTTCCTACTACTAATTCTTATATACAAGTCTTTTGTTAAAAATGTAATTAAAAATTACATAATCAAAGCATGTACCCAAGTGAACTGGAGCTAATCCTACCTCGTTGTCCACAGTACGTGTCCCAAGTAGTGAACCGGTCCACAGTGGTGACGTGGCCGGCGCCCACAGACCCGCCGGGCGCACGGAACCCCGCGCCAGGAGTCTGCCTGCCCGTCATCGTCAACTTCTGCCAGCAGCACAGGATATCGTACAACTTCACCGTGTTCCCTAACTACATCGGACACTTCGGACAGAGGGATGCTCAGCAGGTTCGTGATATCTTGTTTACAACATTGGAGTGTCGTGCCCTTTGTTTTCCAGAGGAACCAACCAATTTGAACCGAACACGTAGCTTCTTACGTTACTAAAATGCCCATGTAGCTCTATGTGTACCTACTAACAAAATTATTCTACGAACAAAATTATGGATCATTGTGTCTGAAATAAATAAATGAATTGAATTTTATGTGAAATAAAGTATTTAAATTTTTTGATGTCGTGTCCAATCTGGATTTATCATCAGTTTTGTTTTCTTCTTTCAGATCATTTAAACTGGCGAACTTTAGTAGTTTATTGATCATAATGAGTAGTTGTTTCGTAGTTGTGTAGTTTCGTAGTTACATAAGAAATGTGTCACAAGTTGAAAACATTACTTTAACATAAGCTTTTAGAATTTGAAGTACAGACGAAATTCCATGAAACCCTAATAACTGCTTGAGCTAGATAATTCCAGTGATGACTGGATGCTTGTTGATAAACGTTACCACTGACGAGTTATCAATTCAGAGAAGACAAAACCATTATCAAAGGATCAATATCATCAATATTTAGTTAATCAAACACACTAATTGCGGAGTTTAATTTACTATATCTAAGGGACTTTACGAAATCGGGTTGTTTGTTAAGTTGTAGGACCCCACAAATGTATTGATACTCGATCCCCTGGACTTGTTTTTAAGTCAAATACGGCAAGTCAAAGCTTCGATACGTCAAGTTACAAATTGGATGAATTCGGTTTGCTGGTGATATTAGTTAAATTGCTGTACGAACAAACAGCGCGGGAAATTGAGTTTGCTATGTTAAGTGAATCTCGGTTTGTAAATATTCTGTTTTTAATTAATATTGGCGACAAAGTCTCCACTGTAATTTTGTTAGTTTGTTTATTATTTGATTTGCTTGTTGGAGTACGAAATAAGTATCGTTAATGCCTAGGCATTCTAATCTGTACATAAATAATACCTTACAGTACCAACTAGAAATGTTATAATGAAAGCAGACCAACCGTTAAAAGTGGGTATAAATCGTACGTACACTAAAACAAATTATACCTAGCAAAAAGGCGGTAAGTAGGCTAAGTAACAAAATAAATACTGGTAAAATCAGTGAAATCAACGCAAAGACATTAAAATATTAACGAGCGATAGACGGGACAAGACGAAGACAAATTGTAATCCAATACGATAGAAAATAAATCTTTATCTTAATAATACTTAGTAATTTATCGGTTATAAATCGTTCTGTCTAGTGTCATACGAATGTCAGGTAGCATTCGTGTGTCAAAATCCAAAATGTTGAGGATCATAATTTTTGTAAAAAGTATTCCCAACATCCGCTCTATGTCTTTTAAATCGCTTTGAATCAACGTATACTTTTAACAGTTTAACACTAATTTAAGAACAACTGTAATAAAGAATGCCAGGAAGAAACAATGCTGCATCACGAGGGCTCCAAACAGTGAAGGTCTAAAGACGTTGCCATCTTCTGCTGGGCATTACTGGGCAATGAGTTTAATTGCCCGAATCCAAGGTGAATCGTTAAAATGCCATTAACAGGCTTTAACAGACACTTGGCGGGTCCCGCGGGCTCGTTAATTAGCCGACCTGTGCGCTTAGTGCGTGTTTTGTTGTTTTCGTTCACCGCATTCGAGCGCGTTAACGTTTAGGCAAAGGACATGGTCTTTTTTGGTACTTTATTCCGAGATAATCTAACCACTGTAAAGAAAATTAACACAGATAATACTGCACAATAGACTGCCTAATCTCAAGTTTCAAGCTGGAAATTGCCTGCATTTTCAAGAAAATAATGTCCAAAGATGTACTATTTAGTGTAGATTTAGAGAAGTTTTAATAATGTCAATAGATGGCGCTGTGCTGAGTTTGTGCCCAATTCTAATTTATTATTACAAATATGCACTGGTGGTATTCTTATCTCTCTATTATAGATGATGCACTCTATTTTTGCACCGAATAATACACTGAACACAACGCACGCAGTCAAATCACTAACTGTCTCAACTGTCTGACGGACTTATCTATCGTGACATTGACATCTAGCTTTTTTCAAATGTCATTCAACGCAGCTGTTCCGAATTACGCTGAATGCATTCTTAAGTATATTTGCTCAAAGCTTTGTGCTTTGAGCAAATACATGTCGGTAGGTACAAATTGTTTTTCATTTTTATTTCTCATTATATTCTCGTAACCATTCTTATTACTTTGATTACCAAAAATGCGTTTCAGTTCGACCATCCTCACAATTCTTAGTTAGCGCTGCGATAGGATAGGAACGTAAAACATGGTGTTACCAAAATCTACCTGTGTTGCACTGTGAACTAAAAATAAAAGAACTTAAAAAATTAATATCTTTATTTTGCAGGATATTTACGTGATTAGGATTTAGTTAAGTTAAATTATATTTTATCCTCTTCCAATTAATACAGTAAAATCTGTGGTTGCTTTCAATTTGAATAAAGTACCAAGCTTCATACTAATTCAGTTTTGTCCGGCGCTGGGGTAGCGCCATCTAGCGTAATATATCAGAACTACGTAGTGTGAGTGCCGCATCGACAATCGTTAAATTGCGAGTGTGAGATCCTAGAATACAATCATTCGTTTGCGCGTTAATTCACCGTAATGTGTGTTGCGTACATTAATAACCGGCCAAAATAAGTTGACATTCGTATTTTGTGTTCATAATCTAGGCGACTGCCTATTCAATTAGTGGTGGTTATAGAACGAAGTTAGACGACATTACTTATCTGTGGTCAATGGTCATTAGTTTTGTTTGTGTTTACGAAAGTTTGTGTTAGTTTTGAATATTATTGTTAAAAATAAAGACTAGCCCGTCCCAATTTGAAATGCTGGTGACATAAACGGAGCAGTTAGTGTAATTTATATCTTTTGGTGTGTAGTGACTGTAGTGAGTGACCTTGATCCATATGTGCAGTTTGTAAAACTAAGTTTGTTACTTTTTAGGCATGGAGATCTAAGCAAATGATCTAATAATGCCCGAGAGGTTTGTGGTGGTGTTTCTATCTTTGTTTACGTAACCGTGTTTACGTTTTTGTGGCGTTAAATTACGCTTATCTTGTGCTTTTGTGGTCTCAAACATTGTCCAAACGAAATAATATACGAGATTCCATGGTAAGTTTCATTCACAATATGAAATTAAATTACTTTGTTATTTCACCACTCTCATGATGCTCTCACCACAAAATCTTTAGTGACAACTTTTCACGCTCGCGTTTCGTGTTCGAGCTGTCAAAACTGTCAAAATTGTAACTTGCACTCGCGAAAACATGCAAACGTTAGCGATGTGCTCCAAACGGACCTCATTTTCATAGAGGCACTCTATTGTCATTACCGATGACGTAAATGGTAACGTAAACTCGGTTTTACGTGATCGAGAAATTACTTGAATTTAAGTATGGAACTCGCACTTAGCACACTGTAATGTATTCAAGTGTTTTGGCGGTATTTAATTTTTTTTGTTAAGTAACGAAAGTCGATATTTTAGCTTTATTTTATTTAACTAGGTAATATATTTTTGAATAGACATCCATAATATAACACTCCCTAATTACTTGTACTCCCCAAAGATTATTCACATTTCGCCAGTTAGATTGAGATTGAGTTCCGTGAAAAAAGTGTCTAGGTGAAAAAAACCAATATTAGTTTTCCGACTTTAAAATCGAACCCAAACAACGAGCTATAACAAAACTTTTCAGTGGATATTACCTATTGTTTGCACTGCCGACAACCTTTTCCAACAAAAATAAATGATGAAGTGGACCCCCCCACAATATTATTTTTCAATCTCACTCACAAATCCAAACATTCACTATATCAATACACTATTGGTTCTGTGCGACCTCTACTCTCACAACAGCTCGTATCTAAGTCTTTGCAGTGAACTTTCTTCAAAATCCTCTTAACGAAAATTAATTGATCGAAAACCTAGTAGGCGCAGATCAAAGGGCTTATGGGGCAATTAATTTGTGCTCGTCGCTCGCCGGCCGCTGATCTCTGCGCCAAGTGTCAGGTCACGCTTCTGAGACTGTAATTATATCATACGAATATTGGGAGAATTTTTAAGGAGATTATTTTGTCGTAATTGGTAGTGCTCATGATTGGAAACTGGTTCTGCTAGAACGTGTGTCTTCGGGATGTCTCACCCTTGAGCACGAGCACACGCTCATAAAGAGACATGCGGGTTCGACTGCGGAGATAACAAATGATAGAGGTTGCTTAGAGCACGCTGTTAGTCACCCTGACATGTGTCGCGACGCGACGATACTCACGCAAAGAGCTGCGTCGCAAGTCGCCTGACGAAGTGAGTGCGTCAAGTTTGAAGACAAAGCGTATCCACTCGTAGCCTTACTTTAGGTGGTGACTGTCATCATGTCTGATGGCGGCAAAAAAATACCTGAATTCAAATAACCAATCAGTGCGATTTCTATTCAGGGTCTAGCGGACATTGATGTTAAACGTTATCTTCTTTGTTCATAATTTTTATTTCGGAAATGATTTTAATTTTGATTTAACTATGTGTTTAAAAACCATAGTTGAGTGAGCTGATTTTAAGTAGACACTCAACGACAAATAAGTAGTGCATGATGCGCTTACCTGTAAGAGGTTGATACTGTCTGTAACTCTATTGAATGTATCTTGTATCTTTGAAGCAGTGCATTCAATTTTTGGTGAGCCAAATAAATAAAATAAAAATAATAATTACCTAAACCACATTCATCGGATTCACATTACCGCAAACAAAGAGTGGTACAGGAACATTTTCATTCACAGTATATTACTCACCGCGACCACAACAGCGGGTGACGCGGCGACATCAATAACCATTAGCGGAACCCTTTCGCGCGCGAATCAATCATTGTCGCGGAAACAATGCGCGCCCGACAACTAAAATATCTGCGTCAGATTCTAAAGCGCGTTTTTAACGAGCAATGTTTATTAAAACGTGGCATTGCGTCGTCCTTGGACTGTGACAGCGTTTGCTTGTTACAGGGGAATAAATAGGTCTTGTATTTAAAATCTGGATAAGAAGTGAAGAGGAATGGTGTCAGAGATAGAGTGCATTATTATACTATGTTATGTAAATAGATATGTTGTAAGGAGTTAAGAATCGTACCAGCTGGCGTTCTATAGTACCTACTTATTTCTTACTTACCTACACGGAAAAAGGCGTGGGTCTAACATGTATTACCATAACTCTTACTACACACACGGGTCTACATTAATTTAACATAATTAAAAAATCGGTTCCGTTTCTGTCTGACCTAGTTGTTCGAAGAAATCTTTACAAGTCTCCAGTTTAAAAAGATCGTCTTTGTACACGAGTCGGAGACAAGGGAGGGATCATGCCCGTGTGCGGTGTTCTTATCACATACTATTCTTGGAGTCTGCATTAAGTACCTATATACACAACAAACGCCTACAAATTTATTTATTTATTTATTTATTTATAAAGGTTCACCAACAGCTTCTGTGTATAACATTTAGGTATACATTGGTTATACAGTTTTGGACTAACACAGTTGCCAATTATAGGTTAACCAGCATTCACAAAAATAAGTGTTAGCTTAGGAGAGATTAAAATTAAAAATTAAAATAAGTGGCTAAAAACAAGTGACAACAACGAAATGAAATACAAAGTAGAACATACAATAATAGACTATCTAACTTACGAAGCAATACAAATAAAAGAAAAACGTATGATGCAATTTTACTAACTAATTAAAATTAAAAAAAAAGACATAAGATATGATTAGTAATGTTAGAATAGATAAAAATGAGATCAGAACTATGAATAAAAATAAAATTATTATAACATTGTTAAAAATAAAGAAAGAAGTAATGTTACAAAGTAAAAAAAAAAACCAAAGGAATCATAATTAATACTAACATAACAAAACATTGTGTTGCGATTTTCGAGAATCTAGTAATTGGGATTTAAAGATTTTTATGGAATTGTGGTAAATGTCGACATCAGGGGAGGATTTAATAAAAGAATTCATCTCTCTACAGAGTCTATTGAGTGGCGAGTTTACACCAATATTTGAATTAGATCCTTGAGTATTGAATAGGTAGGTCATAGGATATCTGGGAAAATTGTGAGGTACTTTTAGGCCGATACGCTCAACTAGCTTACTGCAGTCTAATTTATTATTTACTAATTTGTACAAAAACATGAGATCCTGCATTAGTCGACGGTCGCGCAAACTATTCATTTCAAACGATTGAAGGCGTTGTTCATATGGACACCGGGGGGATATTATACTGAAAGTATAGGCTAGGTGTTTCGTAAAGGCCCTCTGGATGCTTTCGACTCTCTGTGAGTGTACAGCATAGTGGGGGTTCCATACCACGCTGGCAAATTCCAGGTGGCTCCGAACTAAGGCGTTATAAAGGACAATTTTAGTTCTTATTAGCTTAAACCCTTTAGTACTTCTCTTAAGAAATCCTAGCAACCGTGATGATTTAGTAACGATGTTATCGATATGACTTCTGAAGTTAAGTTTACTGTCCATGATGACACCAAGATCGCGGACCTCATTAACGGTTTCTAATAATTCTCCTTTTATTTTAAATGAGACTGAATTGCAGTGCTTTTTCCTTGAAAATCGTATGTGACTACATTTTTGTATGTTAAGCTTCATGTGATTCAGGTTGCACCAATGGTCAATTCTATCCAAATCCTCCTGAATTAGGGAAGCATCTTTATCTGAAGTGATAATTTTATAAATTTTAAGATCATCGGCAAACAACAGGTATTTACAGTGAAGGATTTGATCAGTTATATCATTAATGAAGAGTGAAAATAGAACTGGTGCAAAGTGAGAACCCTGAGGAACTCCTGAGACAGCATAGTAAGGGTAAGATTCATAACCATTAACAACAAGAATTTGCGATCTACGGGATAAATAAGATGAAAACCAGTTTAAAAAAGAGCCATGTATACCATTGTATTCTAACTTTGACAGTAGCAGAGAATGGTCAACTTTATCAAACGCACTGCTAAAATCCGTGTAAACAGCATCTACTTCCAATCTTTTGTCAAGAGCCAGGGTTACATCAGAAACAAACTCGACAAGGTTTGTTTCTACGCTGCGACCCGCTTTAAAACCATGCTGACTCTGTGAAATAATTTTGTCAATGTGGTTAGTAATAATTGGACAAATAAGAGACTCAAAGATCTTTGAAAAACATGATAATATTGAAATTGGACGGTAATTTTTAACATTGGCAGGATCTCCTTTCTTGAAAATCGGGACGATTCTTGCACTTTTCCATACTTCAGGAAACAATCCTTCGGCAAGAGAAGAATTAAAAATTAACAGCAACGGTAGGGTAAGCTCGTGACAACAGCGTTTTATTAACAAAGGTGGTATGGAATCAGGTCCAGCCCCTTTGGAAGCATCTATGTGTTTGAGTTTGTTAAAAATCTGCATTTCCGTAAACTCAATAGTACTTATGACAGAGCCAATACCTGAAAATCCATTTGAAGTATTGTTATTCGTAACTGGGTTTAGACTAAAAACAGACACAAATTGATCTGCGAAAAGGTTGGCAATTTCAGGGCCACTACTGGCGACCCTATCATTCATAAACATGTCAGCAGGTATGCAAGATTCCCCACGACGTTTATCCTTTATGTACCGCCAGAAAGCTTTAGGGTTTTTGGGAATATCGTTTTCAATTTTACATTTATATGTATTATAACAGTTATTTATTAATGTATGGCAGCGACTGCGAAGTAATTCAAAGGTTAGTTTGTCTCGGGGATTATTATATTTGCGGAATTTTTGTCTAAATTTCTCTTTTTCAGAAAGAGCCCTAATAAGTGAGGCAGTATACCAAGGCGGATATTTAGATTTTTTCTTAGTGTATTTGGGTACAATATTATCAATAGCGCTCTGAAGCACACTGTAAAATGCGTCAACCATTTCATTCACATCAACACAGTTATGGAAGGTATCATACCAATTTATATTTGCAAGATACATTTTGATTTGTTCATAGTCAGCTTTAAAAAAGTTGTAACCGGAGCGATATTTTGGTTTTAATTGTTCTAAGTTTGACAGTGGAAAAGAGATAAGCAAGCTTGGATGATGGGAATCAAGTTTACTAAGCAGGTCATTGGGCTTAGTAACTGTTACGTCTGATATATTACTTAATACTAGATCTAAATATCTGTTATCTGCATTAGGAATGGTATTAAATTGGTGAAGTTCATTAACCGACAAAAAGTCAACAAATGAGTAACCCAGTTGGTTTTCATAGTTAGATGGTGAAAGATGTAGGTTATCATCACTTCTGTTCCACTCGATAAAACCCAAGTTAAAATCCCCAAGAATCACAACATCATCAACATTATTAAGCACATTAATGACATTATTTAGGAAGCACTGAAGAGAGTTCAATTTGACAGGCGGGGGCATATAGAAAACACATAGTGCAATTTTTTTAGTATTATTATTAACAGTTAACTCAACAGACAACCACAAATCTTCCAAATCACTTTCCCAGCTTTTCATTCGTACAGATTTAATTTTATTAGTAACAGCAACCATAACCCCTCCTCCATCTTTTTTGGATACTTTAGAACTTAATCTATCTCTACGATAAACTATGTACCGCGGGTCAATGAATTCTCCATTAGTTACATTAGGGTTTAGCCAAGATTCAGTAAATGCTATTACATCATAGCTAGTAAGCAAAATATTTTTATAGATATCTTCAGTTTTAGTTCTCATTCCACGAACATTTTGATAATAAATATTAAGCATTACGAATACAAATAACGCGAAGAACACTAATATAAAGACGGAAGTAAACTTAATTCTTAAATAGCTACGTCTGTCGTTTTCATTAAATTTAAGCTATCCTGATTGCGAATGTAGATAGGCTTCGAATAAATATCTTTCCGTACAAATATCCGCCCATTACGTATCCAGACAAAGTTAAATGACATCTCCTTAGCCAATTTCCGTGTTGCTGCATGAAGTTGTTTGCCAGTAGGGCATAAATGCTCGCTTATAAAGATAGGAACTCGGTTACCAGCTATGCCTAGGTGATGTGTGCTCAATTTGTCCGAGGGTTGTTTTTTGTTGAAGTTTCCTACAGCAGCTAGGAGATTGTCACGCTGGCGAGGGCTGCGGAGCTTAGCAATCACAGTGCGTGGACGGTTGCTCTCCTTATTTAGTTTGGCTACTCTTGTGATTTGCATAACGTCACAGTCGCCAATTTCACAGCAGGTCACCTTCGCGATCTTTTGCAGCGTTTGTACCAGGTTTTCAGACTTATCCTCAGGTAGTCCATTAATTTCCACATTGTTTTCACGCATGTTTTGTTCTACGATACATAAACGTGTAGTAAGTTCACTTACACTCTGCTGGAGGGTTGCATTATCGTTGCGCAGTAGGTTTATTATGGTGTCCTTTTCATCTAAGCGTTTCTTGAATTCTTCGAAGTGCTCGTTGAAAAACCCAAGCGAAACTTTAAATTCAGATATTTCTCCTTGTATATTTTTCAATTGCTCCGTAAGTAACTCTTTAAAGGATGACTTGAAAGCTGCGGCCAATTCTTCCTTAATTATATCTCTAAGATTATTTTCGTTAAAACATTGTTCCTGAATATTTGAGTTAGACATGGACTGACTACTTTTCTTCCTTAAGGTCACATTCATCGTATCAGGTGGAGTATTTTGAGAGCCAAAAGATTTTGATATATTTATGGGGCTTGATGTTTGTTTCCGACCCGGTGAGTGACGGAGGTTTCCAGTATTATTAGACTGGCACGCAGGTGTTTCAGTGTTGTCGGTCTTTAGCTGTTTGTAGCTAAAGATATTTATTAAAATGCGGCATAAAGCTTGGAGTTGTTGAAGTGCCAAGCGGCAAGCGAGCATGCATGCAGCAAGCGCCGTGCGTGTAGTACGATCCCAGCGATTCGCGGGTTGCCCTAGGCAACGAACAATAACACCGACGTTATAAAATTTTGAAAGAAATTTGCTTATTACTCACGAACACACAAGAGTCCTGATATGATGTAAAAACTACAGGATAGTCCGTAAACACGGCTTCACGGGGATATAATAACACTACTTATTATGGAAAGTATTGACTACTTTTCTGTTTATTTTAACGGATCAAAATTTTAAACAGCGTTGTCACTTTGGCGTATGTACTTCATATTTTTTTTTACAAATAGATCAATAAGTATCACAGTCTATTGTTACCAGAACTTTACGATGCTATGATGTATTCTGGTAAAACGGCTGATATTCTTCAACATTTAACATGAACGCCCAAGAAATAAATATTATAGAATTTGAAATTGGTACTTGTCATAATTGTTCTTCATCAGCTTGAAGGAATCACCTTGATGTTTCCTTGGGCGATCGACGTGATGAGTTTTTAACTTGAAGTTCTCAGTGAAGAAATCGTTGTTAGTTATCAGATCACAAACAAAAATCAAATCAGTAAAATTTATTTCGATAAAGCTACATGGGCACTTATGTAACGTCGGAAAACAGGTTCACGGACGTTTTCTATGGAGAAGAACCGGAAAGAAACTCAGCTTAAAAGAACCTCCTTTTAACATCTGTTCTCTATTGCCAGGACCTGGAGGTCTACGAAGCTGTAGTAGACGTCCGCTGTTACGACCTCACAGCACTGTTCCTGTGCTCACTGTTTGTGCCCAAATGTGGGCCTCTGGGGCATATGGTGCGGCCTTGCAGGAGTTTATGTCATGGTAAGACTTTAGCACCTGCCCCATGTCGTCTTTGAGATAGTGTCTCTGCAACTTGATAAGTACTCACCATAAAGTCTGTGGTTGACTACTTTCACTTTTTGTCTCAATAATAAAATATTCAAAATTGAGGGCATTGCTTGTTTTGCATGTAATTATTAGAGAGAATAAAAAAAAAGACTACTATTGAAACAACTTTCCAAAATTATCTTCAATTAATAACCCACCCCCCGCCCTATTTCCGTACAGAAACGATGCGTCGCTGCGGATTCTTCCTAGAAGTGTTCGGTCTGACGATGCCAGACTACCTGCAGTGTGACATATTTCCCGAGTCTACGGACACGGACGTGTGTCTCGGCAATCGAGAGGTCGCCGACGCGCGCTTCAGAGACGCCATGCCAGGTAACACGGAAATAGAGCAGTTACGAGAGTTCGTATATATTTCAAGTGAACTTATTTCGATTTTGTTATTTATGTTGCTGGGGATTATTTTTGAAGCTATTTAACCGACCTCAAAAAAGGAGTAGGTTATATTTTAGAAGTTTACTTTGACTACATAGACACACACATAATGTTCCCAGTAGGACACAGGGCCAGTCTCGACAGTCAAAAGTTGGCGATTTCGTCGTTATCTCTGTCGAGACTGCCGGCCCAGGTGTCTCACACAGAGCAGACAGGCCCCGGCAGTCTCGACAGAGACATGAGACGAACCGTAGTCCCACGCGGATTGCGTGCAGGTTGGTCGATGGCTCATGTCTCGAATTGTCATGCGGGTTTTCTCACGACGTGTTCCTTCACCGTTTTGATCTACACTCAGTACGCTTAATTTTTAGAAATAATCCTTTATTATTTGACTGATAGCTCGGTCTAAGTCATATTGCAAGACTAGTATGCTCCATACACTACTAGAAATGTAGTTCACAATTAACGTTTCTAGTCTCAATACCTACCTATTATTTTTTACTAATCATTGAGAAACCTGAAGTACCTATCCAATGATGACAGATCATAGGTAAATAATGGATACAAATAAATGTTTGCCCAACTATACCTACCTACCGTATTGTTTGTGTTCGAGAGACCTTTTGTAAGTACGTATTGTCAGTGATCCTGACCTTTGATAAGCAAGCCCGTTTTTTGTAGCTATCTAATTATATTTTTATGTCCACAAAAACCTAAACGTATTATACCCACATTAGGGACGTATCTCGTTCCAGATTAATATTTAGAGATGTGTTTCTGTACCTAATGACAAAAATGTCACCACCCATTATTTTCCGAGTATTAATACCTGTTTGAAATAAAAGCGTTCTCTCAGAATTCCACGTCTAAAATAATGGTTCCAATTTTATTGAAGGTTTGTATGACGTGTTAATTCTTAATATTTTATCTAAAACTTAAGATATACTTTTAATCGCACGTAGATATTTTGCGAATCCTTCATCCAATGGCGAGGCACGAGCGTGCGATGTAAAAATACAATCGAAAATACAACTATCCTATAGACCTTTTTTTGCGACAAGCGCATTAAGGTGAATGCTTCAGGGTAGCCCGCGAAATTCAAATGTTCTTACGTTTTTTGCAATTTGCAGGCCAGTGCTAGGTTGTATGTTGATTAAAATATTAATTGCGTTTGTAAGACGTATGTAGTTACAGAATTATATTCATCAAAATCATCAATACAACCCTCAAAGTTCATAAAGGTGGAAAAATTACTTTTCCAAAGTCAAAATCATTCTTGCACCTTTATGAACTTGGAGGGTTGTATTGATGATTTTGATCATTATAATACTATTATTGATCGAAGATTATAATTCTGTAACTACATACGTCTTACAAACGCAATTAATAACACCATGAGCCTTAAGTAACACCATGGAAATCAATTAATTCTTAAATTAAGTTAATAATACGTGTATTTAAAACTTGTATTTTTATTTTAAAATCGTTCGTATTTACGTTACCTACGTTTCACCGCGCCCTCAAGGGCCTCGGTTGTATTGCTTCGCTCGCTTCAATCAACATAAAATTCTGTAACTCAATCTTTAGTACTTTTGGAGGCTCCAAGTTTCTGGTTGACTGCAAAATTACTGTTTCTGTTTCAGATGATGTTGATACGTCATAAGTTTGCTATTTTTTTTTCAACGATATTTCTGCAAGAACAAGTAAACCCCTCACGTCTCTCCCCAGTCTGCCCCACCGGGTTCCAATGCGACGTGCGACGCTGCATCCCGCACGACTGGCGCTGCGACGGGCACGTAGACTGCCAGGACCGCTCCGACGAGCTCAACTGCCGCGTGTGCAAGCGCAGCGGGGAGGTGCACTGCGGGAACCAGCGGTGCATATCACAGGCGCATCTGTGCGACGGCAAGGTTGACTGTCCGTGGGGGCAGGATGAGAGGAATTGCTGTGAGTACTTGTTTATTGAATAAACTTTATTCACCTTGCCGTAACTATTTTAAGATAGAAATTGCGTAAGAATTCGGTGGCGGGCCAATTAAAATACTAATGTGAACCAATGAGAAGCGACCAAGATCGCAGAATGCATTTAATTTAATTTTGTTATAATTCTATGTGTATTTAAATAAATAGTTATGTTGGCAGGAGGCTGTCGCTGCGTTTTCTAACCATGACTTGGTTCAGTGCCAAGTTATTGTTCTAATGCGAGATTTTGCCAACAAGAATTTGTCTTTAGTGGTAGGAACTTGTAAATTTATTTGTGGGATAAATACATAAGTTATTGAGGAGGCGGATCTTTCCTTTGAATTTTCAAGTTCGGCGAAAACCTACTCGCTGCTTCAAAACGGCTTTTATAAATCGTAGGTGGGACTTACCCACTAGACCGAGGATTTAAAACATAAGATTTGGCCTAGCGCATCAAAAGGTCGTCCCACTTATGTTCGTCGAAGATGACATATAAATAAAATTATTGTCGTACTCGTTCTTGATACTGAAAATCGTTTCAGTCACTCCATGTAAAATGTTTGAGCTCACTCTTCTCAGTTTATACATTTTCTCGCCCGATCTGAGACGGTGATCCATCACATCTAATCACGATTTAATCTTTGAGGGAAACAGTTTAACTGTTTAACATATAAATGCTAACTAAACCTGAATCTTAATCTAGTCTTTCTCGTAACAGTGCGACTGAGCCAAGCGAACGGCGACGTGGGTCGAGGTGAGCTGCAAGTTTACCGCGCCGCCAACCACTCCTGGTTTCCCGCCTGCATCACCACCCTGGATGCTGACACTGCCTTCAAGCTGTGCTCAATATTGGGATACTCGTAAGTTAATAAATAGATCTAGTACACTGTCTACACTTCGAATCGTAGAATGTGATGGTAAATTCTTCTGGGTAATCCCTACTAATATTATAATTGCGAAAATAGAGTTGTTGTTGATGCTGTTACATTTTCATGCCTAAATGGCTGAATGACATTGACATACCGGTAAGCAATGAGCTAAGGCGATAACAAATAAGATACCTTTTATCCCAGCTGTACACGAGTGAAGCCGCGGGGTAAATTATTAGGTACCTACCTACTTATGTCTTCTTCAGACTATTGGCAGCTTTCATATTTATATGTTGTCCCTTACCATTAAACTTCTTTGTACCACTAACAATGAGTCAACAAGTAGGTACATATGTGTAGTTAATTATACCTCAAAGTCCCCAAAATAATAACTGGTCAAAACAATAACTGTTTCAAAACACTTCAATGAAATAGTTCCGAGTTCAAAGTTCAACATATACTTGGCAAGTCATTAGCATTTACCACAGAGTTGTTGATGACGAATCAATTTAGTTCCGACACGTAGACAATGTGCACACTACAGCGCGCGATGCAATTGGTTAAATTGAAAGCACTTATGCCGCGTGGTGGAGCGCAGACTTTACCTGTGGAATTTATTTCATAGTACAATCTGCACACGTGCGCTCTTTGGATGTTTGTGGTGTTAACTGTATGGTCTAACTTTAAATGATATTAGTAGTAATAAGTAAATGTTAAGCCCATATACAAAATATTTAACAGTGTAAAAGTTGTCTCCGCTGAAGTGAAGTTATTTAATAGGTATGGCCTTCCGCTTTACACCTACATTCTCTTTGCAATTTTTAATCATCCAAAAACGAAACGTCTTTTCCCGCTTATGTTAGGGTTGGCTTCTAGTCCGTAGTATAACCAGCTGCAGCTGAATACCATAATTTTGGATAGAGCAACTGCCTATCTGATCTGCACAGTACACACTCCAGCTACTAGGTAATACGATACTTCTATGAATGACTGGTTGTCAGACTTTCTGGGTTCTGACTCCCCGTAATGACTGCAACTCTTCACATATCTTACGACAACATTTAAAACTGACACAGTCACTCTGACGAAAAAGATACGAAACCGTAAGTTCGAAACCACCTTCTCAACAATGTGTTTGCACGCAGATGGCTAAACAAAAGCCAAGCAGTGATCAACGAGACCCGGCCAGCGGTGAGCAGTATAAAGGCAGCCGTGAACGTGAGCGCCACCCCGGGCCCCCGCGCCAGCTTCGTGCACGAGCACGGCGCGGCGCAGACCTACCGCGCCTTCCTGCGGACTCAGGGAGGCCTGCTGAAGGAACTGAAGGAATGCAGACAGGACTCACCGAGAGTCCACCTCGTTTGTAACAACTATGGTGAGTAGCTTTTATTCTTGTTCCTCTTCGTGTCGCTGATACTTAACCACTTTGTCTAGTTATGTTTATTAACCTCCGTATAACATCCCGGAAAGATTTTAAAGTTCCGAAATAAAGCTGTTAAATTAAAGGTAGGTATTATCTACATATTACTTACTTCCTCAAATAAACTCGGTGGGTATCGGAATAGTCCGATTTCTGTTTAAGACCTTCGAACTTGGGGAGATTCCTAAATACTGCGGGTTTAATACTAGGTAGTATTAAATCCGCAGTATTTAGGAATCTCCCTCCCTCCGAATTAGGAAATTTACTAATAGTAGCCCTGTTGCTAACAAATTAATCGATATTTGTGTATCTATCTTATTCTGTCTTAATCTCATAAGCTTGTAGTTTAAATATTTACATAATGATGTAGGCAAGGTTCACTCGCAAGATATTTCATCTTGGTGAGTTAATAACAAAAATAGCACGAACTATGATAGGTTTTTTTGGAGATTGAAAAATACAGATCCTTCTATTCAATCCATTATTTTTAATTTAACTTATAATTGAAAAATACGCCATCAAAACACATAACATCCCGTTCAAGATTACCTTAAAAATGAGATCCACTATAAGTCGTCGACTCTTGTGGAACCAATTTGCTGATGGCTATGTGGCTGATAGCCGGCATGGCCGGGCTGAGCGTCGCGTCGGCTAGCAATAGACTCAGTGTTGCATGTGATTGAGTTACAGGCTTTTACGGCCTTATGATTACGGGAGAGCTTTTAACGTACCTGTAAATTTTCTATTAAATCCGAGTGGCAGACGTTTCCAAATTTTAAATAAAAAAACCGGCCAAGAGCGTGTCGGGCCACGCTCAGTGTAGGGTTCCGTAGTTTCCCGTCCGTCACAATAAGTGTTCCCACTTATGAGTTTAAAGGTGGGTATCCATTATGTAAAAATGGTTGCATATACGAATATACTACAAACTTAGTCCAGAAATTATTTTGTACAACTTTTTGTCTTTTTTGTACAAAAACTGTTGTTTCCATCAAGTTCAAAATGATTTTCCTAGAAAGTCCTTATAAAGTTCTACTCTTCAGATTTTTTTCATATTTTCTAAACTTATGGTTCAAAAGTTAGAGGGGGGGGGACACATTGTTTGTTACTTTTGGAGCGATTATTTCCGAAATTATTGACATTATCAAAAAATTATTTTAGGAAACCCCTATTCATTTTTAAATACCTTTCCAACAATATATCACACGTTAGGGTTTAAATTAAATAAAAAATCACTTCCCACTTTACATATAGGGGGGCTACCCTAATAAAACATTTTTTTCCAATTTTTATTTAGCCACTTTATCGGCGTGATTGATATACATATTGGTACCAAATTTCAGCTTTCTAGTGCTAACGGTCACAGAGATTAAGCGAGGACGGACAGACGGACGGACAGACATGGCGAAACTATAAGGGTTCCTAGTTGACTACGGAACCCTAAAAACTCACCGCTCGAATCTCAAATCCTCAACTTACACAATGTTAAAGTTTCCATTTGTTTTTTTTTTACATTAATATTAATTTATTTATTTATTAAACTTAGGTACACATATAGGTATTCTAGCCAATCACGGTATTCCAATGATCAAGATTAAGAAAAGAGAAGATGAAGAAAAGAGATCTGGAATCAGTCAATTTTTGAAACTTAAAAGGTTTCATTCCAAAAAAAAGCGTAGGTACAAGATGTTCTATACTTGCTGTCTAAATCAGGGCCCCGTTTTATTTTCATTCTCTGTTATTTCAACGTAAGTGGCGCCGTTTGACATCCGTTGAGTGCAGACATACGTACGTAGGCTGGAGGCTGGAGGCTGCGAGCGGATCCAATCTTGTCAGTTCAGAAGGGTGAATCAACTTTTGTTTTGTAAGAGCTTTGTCAACTGTACTCTAAGATGGCGTTAGGCTTTTAAACGTATAGGTATGTCGCGTGTACGGGTTGGTAAAAAGGCTTAGTTGTGCTTAATACGTGATGTTTTACTTAAAGTTAAAATTCGTGAGGTACGTTGATTGACCACACGTCGGCGGACATTCTGCCGGGAGAACTACTACTAGGCACCTATATTTATTTTATTAACATAAGCAACAAAAACTACAACAACAGCCCATAACGTCCACTGTCCTGGAAATAAGCCTCTCCCATGATCCCATGAATTTGCCGTAATCTCTACGCTTGGCAGGTGGATTGGAGATCGCAGTGATGAAAGACTAACAGAAAACGCTGCTGCCCATTCTCTGGTCTACAGAGGCGCAAAGAGGTGTTCTGCCTCAGACATTAGTCGCCTTATACGACACCCGTGAGTGTAATGGGTTGGTTCTATTCTACTCTGCCAGATACCACACGGCTTAAGCTTAACATAAGCAATCTTGACGAAAGACATTCTTGCATATCAAAAAGTCAAGCATTCTTTTATTTGGATCCCATAATTGTCAGAATAATCAATATCCAAACCGTTACCGATCCAATCAAAGTAATTCTCCGAAATTACAGTAGTTATATGAAACAGTAGGTAAGCATTAAGTGAGGCAATTATGTTTCTCGAATCGGTTCTCACATACATTAACATTTGTATTACATTTCCTCAATAAAGCAGTCAATACGTTATACTCATAAATAGCTTTTATATTCCAATCGAGATTTAACAACAAAGCGGCGATATTACAACAACAGATTAAGGGTGGGTGTCCCTCAGCGCGCTAATGTTTCCTGACGACTGACGATGGCGGCCGCGGGCGATCCGCGCTAAGACCGGCTGAGTGAGCGACGACCTTTGCCCATTATTGATAGGGACCGATAGATTATTGGATGGGATATTCACGATGTTGTTATGATTAATAGATTAGCAAATAATATATTGAGCACACAATTGGGATTGTGATTATTTTGACAGTAAGTAAATCTTAATCAAAAGTTTGACCTTCCCGTATTACAATTCAATTATATTACTCCGTAGTAGTTAGGCCAGTCTAATCATATTATCTAAGAGTAATATTACGCATAACCAGTTAACTTCTCGTAACGCCAATAAATCATTAAGTGCCTACCACTAAGTGAGCTGTTAGCGTAAATTAAATGCTTGAGGTATACGGTATGCGTAATAGGTACCTATATTATGTGTGATAATGATATTCTTCAATTCATGACATTCTCGACCAATCATCTTAATAAGCTATCTACTCCAATAAAGGTCCTTAGATGGATCCCTGGATAGGAAAGGTTAAAATCTTTCCTATCCATACATTTTCTGTCAAAGTAAAATGGCCGAGGGCACGCCCACTATTTGTCCGTACCGGTTTGACGAACCTTAACTTAGTGAAGACAATGGGCATTACAATAATCCCACAAAACGTCACAATAAAGATTCAAACGTCAGTACCACTGAAGGTCGCCTCTTCGCCAACATGACCAAATGGAATGTAATTTGCCAAGACAAATGGTTTTTAATTATAAAATCTGTCATAACAGAGGAGTGTAAAAATTTATGAAAGGTTTTGTTCGCAATTATGTAAAACGAATTACGGAGCGCTAAGCCCACTCGACTTATTGATAAAGTTGATGAGATTCTCATCTTTTCTCTTTCTCGGGACTTTCCTGTTGGCTGAAAGATTGCTTGTTTATTGGATCAACTTTATTTGTCTGCTGGTACTGGACTTTTTCTTGAATTGTGACTATGCTGGTATTCGTGAGATTACAGGTTTTCGTTCTATAGCCATTTGAAACTATCAAGAAATGAAACAGTTAATTTAAATTTGCGAAAAAATGTCGTTAGTCAGTTTGCTTTACAATTACCTGCCAATTACTTACCTTAATTAACATAATTTTACACATTGAAGCTAGAAAAGTTGCGACGTAATAATATCTTACGCAAATCTAGACTGACAAGTATCAGCGTCATACTCTCAGATCGCCGGCTTTTAAAGTTATCCTGAAATATTATTACCTAAAACCTAGCCACCTTTACCGACCGCGACGGCACGGAAACTTTTAGCTCGGAATATCATAATTACGTTACTATGTTATACATATAAGTAGGTAAGTAAAGTATATTCAAAATTTATTCACGAAATAACTTGGTAAACCGCGCGAAGTGTTTCAAGGTAAATTCAGGCTGTAACTAGGAGCCTGTCTGTTGCAAATAACACAAAAAACGGCTTGTGTCACGTAATTAGAAGCTTTTTTATATTTATATTTTACGTTTATGCTTGAAAAGGTAACTCAAATTACCAACTAAAAAAATAAATAAAATATCGCTGGACATTACAGACAGCGCCATTTAGTGCCACACTAAGCAACGAGGCTTGTGCCGTGGACACCAGATAGTTGATATACTACATATGTAGATATTTTTTGTTTGTAAATACATACTTACTATACATATAAACAACCATGACTCGGAAACAAATGTCCATTGCTCATCACACAAACATTTGCTCCTACCGGGATTCGAACCCGGGACCCTTAAAACGTAAGGCAGCCTCAGTACCGCTGCGCCATTCGGGTCGTCAAGTCGGGACCCATATTGGATGTAATGATTTTAGTCTAGATTATTCAATGGGTCACGACTGTTGCAGTCAATGTGTCCTGTCTCCTGAACTTGTTATATTGTTTTCAGTTATTTTTATATAAAGTTATTACTTATTTTTTACGCAGTCGGGTTTTTTAATTATTTTACACTTTTTAGTTACTTAGATATAACGGCGGAGTGTTCCCACTTAAATTTTTAGAAAGAGCGACATCAGCAAGCTGATGTCACTCGCCATCAACTCACATCATTTATTTTATTTTATTTTATTTTATGAATTTTAAGAAAACTTACAGCTAATTCATTCGAGTAGACAGAAGTAATAAGTAGAAGAAAGCCAATTACAAGTTTCCACTTACATAGACTTATGTGTAAATTGACAAAACGGTAAACAGCGTGAGAGTTATACAAAGAAACAACTGAAGATCACTTTTCCGTTTAGTCTACATTTGACAGATTCTACTTATGACATCATATTCTACATTTGACAGATTCTATATTTGACAGATTCTACAATCGACAGATTCTATGTTTGACAGATTCTACAATCGACAGATTCTATGTTTGACAGATTCTACAATCGACAGATTCTATGTTTGACAGATTCTACAACCGACAGATTCTATGCTTGACAGATTTTGAATAAGTTATTAATTAACAGGCAACAGTCATTTTTATCATATTTATTAGGTATAGTATTATTTTGTAACATAGTTGCAAATATGTATTATGTATTTATACAATTACATTGAAAAAAAAAAAACAAAAAGTTATGCTTATTTGTAATAAAAAAAAAAAGTATGGATAAGAAATAAAAGTACAGTTTAGGAACAGTTGGATTTGAATCATTTACTTTAAAAATTATACTTATTTGTAAATAAAAAGAAAGGACAAATTTTAAAAAACACATTGAAAGAAAAAAACGAAAAGTTATACTTATTTGTAATAAAAAAAGGAGAAAAAGTATGGATAAGAAATAAAAGTACAGGAACAGTTGGATATGAATTTAAAAAAAAAAAAACGAAAAATGATACTCATTTGTTATAAAAAATAAGGAAAAAAATAAAAATTACAGAAACGGATATAAATTATTTTCTTAAAAAAAACGAAAAGCGATACTTAATTGTTACAAAAAAAAAAATTAAATTACAGAAACAGTTGGATATAAATTATTTAAAAAAAAAAAACTAAAAGCGATACCTAAGTTATAAAAAAAATTAAATTACAGAAACAGTTGGATATAAATTATTTTCTTAAAAAAAAACTAAAAGCGATACTTATTTGTTATACAAAATAAGGAAAAAAAAAGGAAAAAAAAATACAGGAATAGTTGGATATGAAAAAAAAACACAAAAAATGATACTCATTTGTTATAAAAAAAGGAAAAACACAAAAAAGTGAAAAATTACTTTAGCTTCAGAAGCCTGACCTTTGTTTGATTGATTTGGTGTAAAGAGATCATTTTGTGAAACGCAGTAGTCATTATGAAAAAGTGGTCATTTTGTTAAAGTGGTATTTTTGGTATAGTAGACTTTATGTACCTAAAAGGATAAAAATGACTGTTGCCTGTTAATTAATAACTTATTCAAAATCTGTCAAACATAGAATCTGTCGATTGTAGAATCGGTCAAACATAGAATCTGTCGGTTGTAGAATCTGTCAAACATAGAATCTGTCGATTGTAGAATCTGTCAAACATAGAATCTGTTGATTGTAGAATCTGTCAAATATAGAATCTGTCAAATGTAGAATATGATGTCATAAGTAGAATCTGTCAAATGTAGACTAAACGCACTTTTCAACATCAGTTTTCAACGATCCAACTAAACTCAAACCAAGACATCAACATGGCCGATCGTGCCATCGAAACTTGCATAAATATTTAACATTTTAAACCAAACAATGACTGACGAATGTAATCGCTATTATAAACCGACAAATACTAACTCAATTTATTAGTAATTTTAAAACCTGAAAATCAATTCTAGCGTTCTTATTTTAAATCGGATGTGTTTTTATCAAGCAATATGGACGCCATTTTAGCTTCAATGTTTTTTGTTTGTTAATACATTAAAATTTGATTAAAATAATCAAATTTTAATGTAATTTCAATTAGATTAAAAACACACCGATTGATGTTTACAAATCATAATATGAATTTTTTAACAATATGGTTTAGGTAATAAATCATTATAAGTAATTTACATTATAATTTGTAGATTATTAAACTTGGTATGATGACCATCTAGAACATCCTAATTAAAATTCAATTAATCAAAATTCATTAATCAAATGAATTGATAATAATGGTTAGAAAAGCTACTAAGCTATTATAGGATTTTAAAATTAGTTTGATTAACCTGAATTATTTAATTAGTAAGTTATTACAAACTATACTCAACAGTCAATATGGTGTCACAACAGATTGACTGCTTCAATTGTACACTGAGTGAATTCACACGGGCCGCATTTAGCTGTATGTGTGTTCTAAATAAATAATTAATTTGACGGGTCGACAGATATTATACCATAAAATCCTCATGATGAGCCCTTTATCGAGCCGTTTAGGCTACATAGCGTGCCAAACATTTGAATTTGGCGCTAAAAATCCGCCATTTTGTTTTTTATTATTTTGATATGCCTAGCGTCACTCTCACAGTAAATTCGAATCTATCGACACCTCTCAAGCTAAAATCCATCTAGCCGTACAGGCTGCAGAGCGTGCGAAACATTTAATTTTTTATTTACTTTTAAACTAATTGTCGTTTCGAATTACTTTCAAACATTTAAGTTGCATTTATTTTAAAACCCTTCATTTTGATATCCTATTCGATGGTCTATGAAGAAAAATAATGTCGAACGCCACAATATGGCACCCCAAATTCACGGTTTTTATTTGTTTTTTGATTATAATGTAACCACCAGTGACACTCGCGCCATCAAAAAGAATCTAACGACATATAATCTATCCAAATCCCTCCATCCATTGAGGCGAGGGAACAAAGAAACGGACATACATACAGGTCAAACACATTACCCTCCTTTTGGGCTTCGCCGCAGTCGGGTAAAAAATATGTCTATGTACAATTTTACCATGAACTAACAAGGCCTGGAGGAGACCATTCGACTGATTATTACCATCCAGCTTTCCCTTATTCAAAAACCAACATGAAAGGTAATATTTAGCTCACAATTTATTTAATTGTGAAAAGCTACATTGTATTTTAAATCTTCGAACGGAATACCTACTAAAGTTGAAATACTTTAATATTTCGGACATAGTCACCGAGTTGGATCCATTAGTGTTTCGTTAACTTAATGGACAATATTCGTAAATTCATAACTTTCTAAAGTATTTCTGAAAACCCAAATTATGAACTATTTCATTTGGGTCCTTGATTCGATTTGCACATAAAAGAGGAAGTTTTTAGAACTTGAAATACCATTTGTCTAACTAGCTCAATGTTTATTAAGATAAGGGTTTGCTAAGGCACACAATGTATACTAAATTATCAATAGGCCCGTAAATTTTGAAAAAAATACATTTTAAATCATTTTAAATTATGCTCATGATACATGTGACACAAACTACACTTCCATATCTAACATCACTTTCTAGTTGCATGTCCTAAATTAAAGTTGCAAATGGCTACAAAAATGTAAACAAAAATTATTAATCCAATCAAAAAGTCACATCGCGTTAGCAAGAGTGATGAACGGTGAATAAATCGAATATTTCCGCGTGTTCCAACACTTCCAACAAACCTCGACAGATATTCCACGTAAAATAAAACGTGTTAAATCCACAGTGAATAAAACGTTACGCGTTTGAAATAATTTTGTGAATCGGGATTTTTTTCTGATATTCGGCAAATTACAAGAATTAATGGGTTTTTGAAATGTAAATAGAATATGGAAATATTATAAGAATGTGGGAATACAAAATAAGAACCTCTAAATTGCACGTAACCAATTTTCATGGAAAATTACCGTCACTGAGTCTCTAATCCAAGGCATTTATGAATGCGCCCATCAAAGAGGAAAGTCGCACAAAAACCTAAGAGCTACTTATTTATTATTGAAAACCAAAAGTCGTTATACAAAAGGCCCCATTTGAAGTCTCCATAAGAGGATTTTATGGCAAAATAAAATATAATCATCTCTGTTGGTTTATTCAGCGTGGCTGAAGGACGTGAAGGCGGGACACTTTTTTTTACTTTTTGAGTGGAATAATTATTTGACGAGTGGAAAAATTTTACCCCATAACATCGCGTATACAGGTGTTAAAGTAGTCGGTGCCATAGCTTAGGGGTAGGTTCAGTATCAATAAAGGAACCCAGGAAAAATAAAAAAAACCGGCCAAGTGCGAGTCGGACTCGCGCACGAAGGGTTCCGTACCATTATTTAAAAACATTAGACAAAACTGCAAAAAAATCACGTTTGTTGTACGGGAGCCCCCCTTAAATATTGATTAATTTCTGTTTTTAGTATTTGTTGTTATAGCGGCAACAGAAATACATCATCTGTGAAAATTTCAACTGTCTAGCTGTTACGGTTCATGAGATACAGCCTGGTGACAGACAGACGGACAGACACGGGTACGGAACCCTAAAAAGGAATCCTAAAAAAAAAAAAAAATGCAAGATCAACCTAATTTAGTACAAATAGGTAGGTAAGTAATTAAAGCGTTTAAACAAATAAAATAATTTTAATTCTAAACGATTGCTAATTTAAGTTTTAGTAGGTACTAAATTAGGTTGATCTAGCAATATTTTTTTACTTTTTTTACTATTATTTTTTTATTTTTCCTTTATTGATACTGAACCTACCCCTAAGCTATGGCAAGCGACTACTTTAACACCCTGTTTAGGATCCGACAGAAGGAAACATTCAATTTATCTAAGCTACCTATTGCATATAAACCGAAGCCCGGAAACAATATCGGTATCTTGCAAAAGATAGCTCGAGCTTTATTGTACGCTCAAATAAAAACACAAACATCTTAAAGACTAAAAGAATTATCGATCGCGAGTAGTACTTACGCAACGGCGCGGCCGCGGCGGGCCGACGACCGGGATTTGGCCCAATGTTACTTGAAGGTTTGACCGCTTGCTGAGTGTCGCACGTCCATAGTCCATCCACAGCGAGGAGAATCTGTGAAGTACAAACATCATTATGTGTTCAAAAAGAATAATTGCCAACCTGCTTTTCAGGTAGATGTCGGTAAAGACGCCTGTTTTTCTAAAAGAAACAAAAAAAAACACTATGTTCCAACGTGATAACTTGAGCACAACCATGTGTAACACAAGTGATTTATTTTTAGCAAAGAACGAAGAAATCATCATCTGCCTAGCTTTTTCCCAACTACGTTGAGGTCGGCTTCCAGTCTAATCGGATGCAGCTGAATACCAGTATTTTACACGGAGCGACTGCCTATCTGACCTCCATAACCCAGTCAGTACTGGGTAATACGATACTTCTTGATAAGACTAGTAGTCAGACTTTTTAGGCCACTGACTACCCGTAATTACTGTCAAAGATCACAAATGACAGCCGGGGCCAACTGCTTAACGTGTTTTCCGAGGCACGGAGGAAACTTGGTATGTAATGGGTGGTCACCCATCCACAGACCAACCTAGGCAAGCACGGCTTAACCTAAAGATCGACCCGAGCAACTGTTATTATTTAACCACGAGCTCCTCTCAAAAGAAAGAAGAAACCTTCGCAAAATGAAAGAAACAAGTAGAACGCTAAAAATGTCCTTGTTGTATTTTTAGCCACAGAAACTATACGTAAAGATAGCAATACTAAGTATAGAAAAAAGAAATAGGATGCTACAAATGGCCTCATTGCACAGGATAATAAAGTTCAATACAAACAGAAGTACTAAGTATAAAACCTTGCGATAGAAATATTGCATTTCACTTGAAACAGTTATTTGCGTGCTCTAGTGCCTTTATACTTGTAGTACTGCTTCGCTTTCAGCTGTTTTCTTCAGGGCAGGGAAATGTTTATGGGTCAGTCTCTTGAACGTCGCGCGTCGTGTCACTTATACAACACTATTTTTTGGTCGTTTTAATTATTTTAAGGGCGTCTAGTACTCGTGAAAATGAACAACTTTTACTATGGGACCGACCATGGAATCTCGAAAAAATATCAGCTGCTGCCTACATTTTTAGGGTTCCGTACCCAAAGGGTAAAAACGGAACCCTATTACTAAGACTTCGTTGTCTGTCCGTCTGTCTGTCCGTCTGTCTGTCACCAGGCTGTATCTCATGAACCGTGACAGCTAGACAGTTGAAATTTTCACAGATGATGTATTTCTGTTGCCGCTATAACAACAAATACCAAATACTAAATATAGTCAATGGTACGGAACCCTTCGTGTGCGAGTCCGACTCGCACTTAGCCGGTTTTTTCGAGTTACGCAACCAACGATGTCTGAAGCAGCTGATTTTATTTCGAGATTCCATAGTAAAAGTTGTTCATTTTCGTGAGTACTAGACGCCATAATGATGATGAATTCATCATCATCATCTTTCTGCCCTTATCCCATGTTACTTGGGGTCGACCTTAAAGAAAACGACTAAAACATTCTGTTGTATTTACAATGCCACCAACTTATCTATTCATTTGAGGGCGTCGCTAGTGGTGATTTTGGTATTGCCATTTTAGAAATTCACCAAGAAAATAGGGAAGTAAAACATAAGACAGTATTTCAAGTCCGTCTTTAAATATCATAAGAGTATAAAATTCAAATACGAGTACAGCTATGAATTTTAGTCAGTAAATAAATAAAACAAAAAGTGCGGAATAATAGGATCTTGATTTATATTTTGAAAAAATAATTGTGGTCATGGTTTCTGAGTTCGAGCGGACGCATTAAAGGAATTCCTGTCGTAATCGATGTTATCGAGCCACCTGCCAATTGCCTCAATTATTCATCTTCTGAGTCACTCGAATCGCATTCACTGTCACTCTGTAATGAGAGGTTTTCTTTTTGAGGTATTAAAAAAAACTAAGACTACGATAGTTTGTGCCAAAGCCGAAACGCTTGGAAAAAAAACATTGCGTCACGTCACATACGCTCGTTGACTGACACTTTCGTTTGCTTAACCTTTCTAATATAACCTAGTTTTCTGGCGCTTTGTTAAAATCAGTTTTTTTAGGTTCCGTTCATTATCATTTTATTGGATTATCATACTAAGTTTAGCGCCATCTATCCGGCGACTAGGGAAGAGCTAAAAAGAAAATCCCTCATTTATTTAATAATAGGTGATTGATTTTCCAAATGTGGCATCACTGACTTGTCATAGCCGAAACGCGGATTGGTGGACACTGACAGCGGCATGACGTTCATAAAATGGCGGCTGTAATTCCAATTTTGTCCACGTGCACAGCTAAGTTGGTGGCACTATAAGTCAGTCACAACGTCAACAGATGTCAGGGAAGAATGAATGTCCAGGTCTTTAGAAGTTAATAAGAATACAATTCATTGTATCTTTTGGTAAAATTAACTAGTTTGTCAATTAAGCAATATGAATAGCGGCTTCTGAAAACGACTTTTCTTAAGACTGGCCGAAATCTATAAACTTTACTTAGTGTGTATTTGACACAACAAGGGCAATACAAAAGGGAATACGTCTCATAGCACGTACTAAACAACGTCTATAGATTGCGGCCTAAGTGCTTATGAAAGAAAATAAAACTGTTTAGTCTGCACAAAAATAAAACGCACAATAATTGCGTAAGACGAGTTAGTTGGTTTAAACAATTCTCTAACATATTATTATTTTTATGTACTTAAATTCCCAATCGAAACTATCTACAGACTAGCTTATTGGAATCCAGCAAAAATGGGCATAATATTGTGCCGAAATCAAAGTACGTAACTTCTTAACAGTATACCTATTTACCCAATATTGAGTATTTGCCCTCGTCTGTACCCTTCGATGTAGCCAACATCGAGCTGGATTCTTTGAATATCAGCTTTGTGTCTAATATCTTGCAATAATATAATTATCTTCAGTGTACTGGACTATAGTCACAAAACCTAACATTCATATTGTATCTATCTCCAGTCTAGATTTTTATTTGACATATCAAGCGTTACAAACTAATAAGATATTTTAATCATCATAGTAACACTAGACATAAAGTCATGGCTGTACCCGTGGGGTAGGCAGAAACTACATAAGTACTGATCTTGCATTTCTAGTGTATCATATTGTTACGAGCTAGGTGTGGGATAAATTAAATACTACCGATTATACAAAAAAATAACTTTAATAATCACGAAACAATTAAAAACCCATCACAAATACACTACTGATCCCTATTCGCTTAATATTGCACTTCTGGTGTGTGCATAACCCTAGCAAAATGTTGTGCATTTGAGAGATGAGACCATAAAAAATAATTAGTGTATCATGAGGAGCAATTTGTTTAATAGTAGCAAAATTTGTGTGAATTGTAGTTTTAAAGTTATTTGAGAAAAACACATTTTGCTGGAGTAACGTTAAGAAACGTTATCCTGGCAAAATCGATTTTCAAAAATTCGTTCAGCCCGTAACCAAATACATGATTAGTAGCTTTTGTTGCATAGTAAATGTTTGTAAATAGCAAAATTTGTGTGTGGTATGGTTCTTGAGTTATTTAAGATTTTGCTGCGGTAACGTTTTGGGATTTCCCAGATCTCGAAAACGGCTCAACGCAGAAGATTGAAAAAAATACCAATAAGAGACCTTAATTTGTTTAAATTAGTTTAAACATTACTTTTTGATTTGGTTGTCGTAAACCAATGGAATTAAATGGTTTCAAAAATCAGATAAAAACGGATTTGCAAGTAAACCAAAACACTTATAACCAAATAAACAGCTGTAAAAAATACCCATGGTAGACACGTATCACGTCAAGTAAAATGGATTATGTAAATTTATACGATACGAAGATAAAAACAAAATTGATTAATTTAGACTGGTCGTACTTTAGCGATGAAATACGCAGTTCCCAAAACATTAAGTAACGTGGCATACTTTAAACTAATTAAAATGATACATGAACATTAATTCCTGTTAATTTCAGCTTTCAATTACGGCTAATTAAAGTTATATCAAAATCAAGAATATGTCAGAAATTCTCTAATAGCCGACCAAATTAAAAAGGTCACGTAAAAGCGGCCGCACCATACGTACGAGTAGTCTTCGCAAATTAGCAACTTAGTGTCCGATGTTTTGTACAGTTAAGCAGAAAAACGTTTTACGTGTAACCGATTTTTTAATGTTCGAAGTGCAGGTACCATAACACACATTTTCTACTAGTTTTCTATTTTATAAATGAAAATCATGTTAATTAACAGTAGTTTAACAATTTAATGGATCATAAGTAATTATTTAAAGTCAAGTAACTTTAAAAAGGTAAGTAATAATCTCAGTAAATAATTTATAGTGTGATTTTGATTGACGACGCGTGGTTCACACGTTGATCACCTGTAACCGTCACATGTAATGTTGAAATAACCACTAAGTTATACGTTACAAAGCTCATGTTTAAATGCCATACTGTGAGTCGAGGGGAAATGGAGTCCACCTACCTACCTACGTATTTAGTAGGTGCCTATCTCCGTCTTAAGGAAAATTGTACAAACTATGAATCAACATTGTATTTTAAGTTTAAGCATTGGTACTTGACAAACAGAAAAACATTTATGCCAAATATTAAAATTAAGTACGTACGTAACTTATCTGAATTTTTTCCTCAATATGTTAATGCTAAGGCAAAGATATACAATAATTTGTATGAAACTGATTTTTAAATAAAAATAATGAACACCATGACCAGCAACCTACGCAACAGTAACAACAACGTACGTACACAACTGTACTAACAAAACATCCATATTATCCCATTCATTTAAGATGGTTACGATTATGTATAGTGCGGCCGCTTTTTCGTGACCTTTCCGATTTGGTCAGCTTATTTGACATTTTCTTGTTTTTGATATAACTTTAATTACAGCCGTAATTGAAAGCTGAAACTAACAGGAATTAATGTTCATGTATCATTTTAATTAGTTTAAAGTATGCCACGTTTCTTAATGTTTTGGGAACTGCGTATTTCATCGCTAAAGTACGACCAGTCTAAAATGAATCAATTTTGTTTTTATCTTCATATCGTATAAAGTTACATAATTTATTTTACTTGACGTGCTAAGTGTCTACCATGGGTATTTTTGACAGCTGTCAATTTGGTTATAAGTGTTTTGGTTTACTTGCAAATCCATTTTTATCTGATTTTTGAAACCATTTAATTCAATTGGTTTACGACAACCAAATCAAAAACTAATGTTTAAACTAATTTAAACAAATTAAGGTCTCTTATTGGTATTTTTTTCAATCTTCTGCGTTGAGCCGTTTTCGAGATCTGGGAAATCACAAAACGTTACCGCAGCAAAATCTTAAATAACTCAAGAACCATACCACACACAAATTTTGCTATTTACAAACATTTACTATGCAACAAAAGCTATCTAATCATGTATTTGGTTACGGGCTGAACGAATTTTTGAAAATCGATTTTGCCAGGATAACGTTTCAAACGTTACTCCAGCAAAATGTGTTTTTCTCAAATAACTTTAAAACTACAATTCACACAAATTTTGCTACTATTAAACAAATTGCTCCTCATGATACACTAATTATTTTTTATGGTCTCATCTCTCAAATGCACAACATTTTGCTAGGGTTATGCACACACTTCTGGTTCACTTCGATGTAGCTAAAATCAGACTGACTGCTCCCGCAAACACGTCGGCTATTTATATGGCGACCGATCCTTCGAGAAAGAATTTCTCGAATTTTCTAAACAGTTCCATAGTAGGACATTCGAGATTATCTAGAATGTTCTCGTACGACGTAACAATATCACTACAAGTTTTTTACATTATACTCCAAAGATAGAGGTATTAATTGTAGGAATTTTGCTTTGTTGCGTAAGTCGGAGGAGATCATACGGGCTGCGGTTACGGTACACTTTATGAATAAGAATTTCTATAGTTACCTATGACAATGATATTTGTGCAGGCAAATTAAGTAGAATGAGTCAAATTGAAGATTCTCTATTTAATTACGAAGTACTACTATTACCAAATTCATATCTACTAATACACTCACAAAACAGCACACACACACAGTTACAGCTCTAAACTTTTTAGATAAACGCCAACGTCTCATCGATCTAACCAATCTTACTTTTTTACATTGAAAATTTAATTAAAATCTAAACTGATGAAATACTAAAGAGCCTTACATCAGAGCTTTCAAGTACCCATAAATATGATTTACTTTTATACAAATGTCAATCTAAAACTTAAGTGATAAGGTTGAAATTCGTCTGTGGCATGGTGCACAGTGGTTTCATTACCTGTAACGACTGGCCATAAGTTTCGCCAATTTAATTCTATCGTCTCATCGCTCATACAGTACTTGTATTTTTACGACGACGAAATAAAAATGTTCTTGTTCTATACATTTGTGAACAGGGAAGCCTCGAGATGTGTCATGTGTTTGGTTGTAACTCTTTATCGGTTTGTGTATGATATCGGAGGCGAAGAATAGCTTTTTATTGCGCATTTTATTTCACGCGTTTGTTTTACTGCAAAATGTGTACATAGGGGTTTTATCTACCCTTGCCGCTTTTAAGATTCTGGAATACACACATGCAATATATATTTTTGTGTTATCTAAAACGTAATAAAAATACATAAATCTCTTATTTTTCACTAAGCAAAACAACCCAAATTACCAAGAAATATTTCCACGATGCCTATTTATTCATTGGCGGTAAGCGAATTGTGTCAGTAATCATTTGTTGTCAGCCTTATCTTATGAACGACGAGGTTAGCAGGTGGGCGATAACTTTACCAAATTACCGAGTAAATGTTCTTGTCGTTTACTTGAACAAATTTTGAGGAAACATAATTCTGTGGGATGTAGATTCTTATAAGTTTGCAATTATAACTTATATTCATCTGTCATTGGATTGGGTCTTGTTTTATTATTTGAAAAATACTCTTTTAATATTGTTAAAAAAAATACTAAAAACCAATTAACGCACTTTTACGTTATTCTTACGATATCACACATTTGAATTTTAATGAATGTAACTAGATCTCCTAATTTCTCACCGCTGACATAGTTCTTGAGTACTCTTTTACTAACCCCTATGGACCTTGTTGTTCGCAATATGTAAATACATTTTTGATTTGATTTGGTTTAAGCACGAAATCTTCTTTAGGAAGTGGAGGCCCAAGTGCAGGACTGTTTGAACACGACGTACACCTGGTATTGAATCGCGTTCCACACGCCGAACATCTATTTCCTCTGCAGTTCCTCTACGATCTACGACCTTGCCGAGAAAAGGAATTGAATGATGGCAGTTCTTGTCTGACTCCTAAGACACAGGCACATACACCTAGTTTAGGAGTCAGGGAATTAAAATTATTGTGTCCTAGTTATAGCCTTATATGCTCATAGTTTGTAGAATTTGCACAGGAAATAGGCTGCCAATAGTTGCAACAAGCCGAAAATTATCATCATCACAATGCTTATTGCGGAAAGATGAAATTGTAGCTGGTCGGTAGTAGCCACATTAGAAGATCCAATGCCATTCTGGTTTATTATAACTTCTTTTCGTTTTGGAGTGTTAGAATTGCACACTGTAAAAGTTTTATGAAAGTTCTCGAACAAAATTCAATAACGCAACGTACACTTAGAACGAGAGTCTGTACCACACACGAAGTGCCCTGCATTGCGACCCAACACCCCATCACCAAACATGGCAGGGTCACCATGTAAAGGTTGGGTATTAGAGGAGAATTAAACGCTCTGACTGCTGGTTGAAAACTGACTGATTTATTAGTAATTATTGGTATTTAAGTACACGTGTAACATACATAGGTATAGACAAACTTAGAACATAGCATATACACTACAGTCTACAAGGCCGGTATGTCCCCGGACGAAGAACGACAAACATTTTAATATGTCAAAAAGAATGAAGTCGCGTAGCGGTGTGCTACGAGAGCGTAGCGGCGGGCTACGAGAGCGTAGCGGTATGCTACAAGTTTGTAGCTGGCGCTACGCGTTATAACAAATTAGTGTATCTGAAGAGTTTAACACAAGAACTAGTGAACTATTCCAAAAAAGGAAGCCACGCTATTAAACGGAAACCGCTTATTAGGGAGTTTCAAGTTATTTTTAGCATATTCATGTAACAGTAAAAACATAGAAGCGTAAGCTTAAAGAACATTACATTAAGTAGATTATAACTTAACTGATAATAGAGCGTTGATCAAATGCATGCAGGCCGTGGCACTCTGACAAATCCAAGAGATCTAATTGTGTGCTTTGTTTAAGTATCTTCAAACATAATTTATAAAATAATGTGACTAAGGAGTAACAAATCCAGTGTCCATTTGAGTTACGAATAGTGAGATTTATATATTTATTATTTGCTGAACAAGATTATCTGGGTCTTCACAAAGTTTTTGTCGAGACATTGTGTTATACATACAAATAATACAGACAGATAAGTGCTTTGACCTTTAAAGGAGCTGACAGTTCATTTTTCACGTTCAAGATAAGAAAGTATAAAATTATGATTTAGGTACCGTACTTCAAAAAGATCAACTGTTTGAGTAACTGTGTACAGTCTAGTGAAGATTTATTGTATCTCATGGAGCACAATAAGAACTAGTTTATCGGTTGCAATATCGCGCCGAACGAGAAAAATGAGAGTTCCGCGCGGTTTGTTACGTAAAGCAGCCTTCTTTGTTTATTTAGCCTTTCCTGCTGTTGCCAATAATCCCCGCTCTTATATAGTCAGTAAGCTTAGCTATTTTCGTAAACTGAAACATTTGCATTTCTAGCTTTCAGGATTAATTTGGAATTATATTTAGGTTTGTTTGTCGATAGGCTCGCTTTCTGTTATAATTACTGAACTTAAACATGTCTGGCAAAATGTAGGTCTGTTTACTTTAAGTACACTTCTGTTTATCGCTTCGGGGATTACAGCCGTGAAGTTATGTGTGCTGTAATTCAGGTTTGTTCTAGATTTAGATAAATAAAAACAAGCATATAACTTAGAGAAGCCATTGGTTGGTATGTTTATGTGCTGTTGTGAAGGACGTCTCGATATTTTTACAACTAAAAGAGAAGCAAATGTTTACTTATGATTTACAAGGAGCTATAATGGAGATGTTGCGTAGAAACTAAATTTATTTGCCACGAATATGGGTACAAACTAAGATGTAAACATCATAAAAGCTGTTCCAACACACTGTACCTTTTTTTTTTCGGATGAGTAATCATCAAATGACTCCTACCGCTCTGGGCGGAGCAGGAGGGAGTGTGAGACTTTTACTGACTAAAACCCATCCATGTTCCTTCATCGCCCTTTGTGTTTGGACCACGGTATCTCTTTCGAACAGTCCCCCAGCCCCGGTAGGCATCGGTCCCTACGGACCCCTTCCCTTTTGCTGACTCTCTTTGAGGCGCGCGTGGAACACGAACGCGCCGTCGACACGGCCTGTCGTCATGAGACGGACGGACGGCGAGCTAGCCCATAGCTCTCCGTCCACAGGCCCGCGCCTACGGTGGTCGGGGGCCACCGCGTGGCAAGAAAATAAGTAGATTGATTGATTGATAGTAAGATTTTTCTTAATAATGCTGTTTTGAACCAAACTGTAAACCGACTGTAAACATTAGATTTTTGTGTTAGGTCGCTAACAGATCCGGACGTGAAGTATTATGTGATAATCTATCAAATGGGTACATGATCCTAGAAATAAATACAATAGAAGAAAATGTTTTATATCCCTCAAATGGCTTAGCATGATCCTCCGTTACGCCTAAAATACTGCAGCATTAATTTTGAAATAAATATATGGTAAAGTTGAGGCTTAATGCTAAGTCTAATGTGTGACGAAAACACGATTCCATAGAATTATTCTTTAACTTTTCTCGATAGAAAAAAATTCCAGTTACCTTCAAATCGAACAATAATCCGCTGGTATTCAAAAAGCACTTCAAATTAGATCATGAAACTTTGCATACTAACTGAACTAATTGTAAATCAGGTCTTATGTGTTTTATTTTTTTAGTCCAATCAATAGATTTTTGATAATCGCAAAAAAACACTCATTTCGCACTATTCGCCGCAGTGACTGACGTAACAACCGCTTGTAGTGCAAGCTGATTAGAACGTTATTCTAACAGTATTTCAAACGAAGTTTTCATCCCATCTATTCGAAAAGGACGACTTGGTTCGCCTTTAAGTGCACCCAAAGGTGGTGTTTTCTATAAGAAACTTTTAGCGGGCAGTAATGAGTTTTTAATCCTCTTTATAGATGTTCCAAATTCAAAAAGTGCGCCGCAATTATTTTTGCGGCGCACTTTTTGAATTACATCTTAGTGTTCAGCGCCGAAAGAAATCGAACGCAAATATTGTTTGAATAAAGACTGGCTGGTACGACGGCCCAGTCGCGCCTTGCAATTGTTAGAAATTCATGGTTTTGTTTTGAAAAATGAGTTCTTCAAGTGACAGTGAATAAAAAACACAATAAAGTGAAAAATAACTTTAGATCTTCAGAAGTCGGTGACCTTTGTTTGATTCATTTAGTTTTTTTTTGTCCATGACTTCTGAAGCTAAAGTTATTTTTATCGTTTTTGTGTTTTGTAAAGTCGGTTTTATATTTTGCAAAAAAGATTTTTTTATCCAAATATTAGATATGCATTTATTTTACATGTTGAAATTAGACCACACGACTGAAGTAAAAATGTTTATAAAATGAAAACTACTGGGCCAAACTATGTTACATTTTTATAGGACCAAATGGCAACTATTCCGCATCAAACTAAAGAATAATCACGTCAATCGGCTCATAAATATCAGCGTAATCGGTGTAAATACATAAAAAAAAACAGTCAAATTACCTCCTCCTTTTTGAAGTCGGTTAAAATTATGAGGCGCCTTTTATTTTCTCATAGTGGGTGATGAAAAGTAGAGTGTATCACTCGGGCGCAAAATATATTTTTGGCTCGGGCGACGTACTTTGAATCCCTCGCTACGTTCAGGATTCTATTAAAAAATCCCTCGCTACGCTCGGGATTCTAGTCTAGAATCCCTCACTTCGCTCTGGATTCAAAAAAGCGCCCTCGCCGTAAAATAGTAGATTATGCACCGAGGGGCTAAAGTTGTGTCTTATGTCACGGGCGTCATATTGAATCTCGAGCGCAATGAATGAAGGATTCGGTATTTAACTCCCGAGCACAGCGAGGGAGTTAAGAGTTTAACTCACGAGCGAAGCGAGGGAGTTAATACAAGAATCCTGAATGCAGCGAGGGATTCAAGCTAGCCCAAGGCAAAGACACCTTTAGCCCAGAGGAGGATACTCTACTTTTTACACCTACTGTGAGAAATAATAGCCATAGTACGAAAAACAAAGTATTTATTAAATAAACAAACAGTAAGAATAATTAACTAATGTTACGGCCAATTACTATTACGGTATTACGGCGCGGTACGGTATTTGTTATTATTGATGCCAGTTTTAATGTTATTCCATTCCTTTTAAAAAAAAAATTGGTTGCCTGTAAAGTCGGTATACGGGCGAAAGTTTTACGTGACAACGACTTTGAGTGGTAAAATAAACTTTTTATGTCTGTCTCTCTCGCTCTTAGGCGGGCTCTCACTCGCTCTCATTGTGAGCGCATAACGTGAGCGGAGCGTAACGCAGTTTCTTGATGTGTCACCCGGCAAACCAATTTATAAGACGTTGTCACGTCAAAATGGTTCGTAGTTATCTAATTATTCTTACAATATTATGTCTTCGAAAACATGGCAACGATATGAAGAAGCAGTCGTTATGATTTTGTAGGAAATCGAGAATATCATCCACGCGTAGTAAGGGTATCGAGAATAGCTTTCCTCTTTCTGGCACCAAAGGGTGTTGGTTAGTACTATACTGCCAATATAACTGAGCATGTGAGCTTCCAAATTCAAATCACATTATTGACCGGCGGGTCATAATGAAATCCAGTACAACATTATTGACCGGCTGTGCCCCCGGCCACTAATGACTCACTTTAGGTTAAGGTTGCTTGACATATAATTTGACATTTTCGAGCAGGTGGTGTGAAAATATTATTTTGCTCCCTTATGACACAATCTACTATTGAACCACCACAAATAGAGTTACTAATTTTAGGGTTAGAAGGGCCTTAAGTTGAAATACAAAAAACGATGTTCAACAAAAACCAGCGTTCGTAATGAAATGTCAAAAAACACATAAATTACAAAAGGCTAGAGACACGAACAAACTGTCGGTAATCTGCTGTTCATAATTGTGGACGCGACACGATTGCTAAAACTTTAATTATGTTTTTGCCAGGTGGGTAGCACTGCACGCTGGTGCCTGAGAGGAACTAAAGGCGGGACTAGAAATTATTATTTCCGACTACTGACTAATGTATTTGCTACAAACGTAGTATTTACAATATTTCGGGTCGTGGAAGCAAATTCTTTTTTTTTTTTTTTTAATCGCGTGGATGTCAGAAATTATGAAAAATTAGTAAAAAGGTAACATATTCACAGAATTTCCCTTGCAATTTATAAAATTAGTTTGGATGAACACAACACTTATGAAAGAGTACATAGGGGTGGGGAATCAGGAATCAAAACAATGAGGGGGAGACTCTACTGCAATCCGCTACTGCATTTGATCTGGCAGTAGCCAATACTTGGTTCCAGAAAAAATATGAACACCTTATCACTTACAAAAGTGGTAACCATAATACACAAATAGATTACTTCCTAATTTGACGAAATAAATTAAAGTGCATCAAAGACTGTAAAGTCTTACCGGGAGACGACTTGGTTACACAGCATAGACTCCTAGTTTTGGAAATAGTCACAGAAATAAAAGTCAATAAAACCAAACACCGAAGGGTGACTGTGCGAAAGAATTTAAATAACGAGTGGTGGATAAAATGTTAGAGATGGGAGACATGCACAAGCAAAGTGTAAATGAATGTTGGAATGAGATGGCTGTGTGTATTAGGAGTGTAGCAAAGCATATTTTAGGAGAGACGAAAGGAAGGGGTACGATAGATAGGGATACATGGTGGTGGTCGACAGAAATCCAGAAGGTGTTGAAGGAAAAGAAGAGAAAATTTAAGGAATGGCAGAGTGTTGAAGTTGCAAATGTTAGTCTGAAAGCTGAAAGGAAGAGTGAGTATGATGCTATTAAGAAAAAAGCGAAGAAAGCTGTGGCCATAGCGAGAGCAAAAGCCCAGGATAAGCTGTATGACGCACTTGATAGTCCAGCACGCCAAAAATACCTATGCTTGCGAGAGCTAGAAAGAAAGTCGAGGGATGTATGCAGATAAATTGCATAAAAAATGAAGATGGAATGGTTCTGTCGGATGATGAGAAAATAAAGGATAGGTGCAAGGGGTACTTCGAAAGACTGATGAATGAAGAGAATGACTGGAATGGTGTGCTGGACAATAAACCAGTGAATGGGGGTCTGGTGAGAATGGTCAGTATGGCTGAAGTGAGAATAACAGTAAATGGAATGAAGAATGGTAAAGCATTAGGACCTGACGGTATACCAGTTGAAGTTTGGAAGTTATTAAGGGTGGATGGATGGACGTGGTTAGCTTTTTTCTTCAATAAGTTGTTGCTGGAAGAAGCCATACCTGACGAATGGTGCAAGAGTTCGCTGGTGCCTGCTCTGCTACCTGATCTTTAAAAACAAAGATGATGTGCTGGAGTGCAATAACTATAGAGAAATAAAGCTAATGGCATGTAGTGTGAAAGTTTGGGAGAAAGTTATTGAAAGACGACTGAGAGAAGAGAGCGAAATTTCACGAAATCAATTCGGTTTGATGCCTGATCGGGGAACGACGGACGCCATTTTAGCCATCCGCCAGCTATGCGAGAAATACAGAAGTGCGCACAAAAACTTGCACATGGTGTTCATCAACCTCGAAAAGGTATACGACCGGGTACCTCGTGAGGTTTTGTGGTGGGCCCTGAAAGAGAAAGGTACGCCTGGGAAGTAATTGTGCAGTTGATTCGAGCGATGTCCAGTCGATGTATTAGTACCCAAGTCCGGTCTACAGCGGGCACTACCGGCAGCTTCAATGTGGCTGTTGGCTTACACCAAGGGTCGGGGTCTAAGCCCGTATCTCTTCCTGGTAATAATGGACGCACTTACGTCGGACATCCAGGAAGAGACTCCCTGGTGTATGCTGTTTCCCGACGACATTGTGTTGGTTGCCGAGAGCTGCCAAGAGGTCCAGAGCAGATTGGAGGTGTGGTGGCAAAGACTGCAGAATGTTGGCCTAAAATTAAGTAGGTCTAAAACAGAATACTTTATTCTGTGATTTCGGCGGTCTCTCCAGTCCTACGTCCATAACTCTTGCCGGAACGCCCATACCGACCTGTTCCGATTTCCGGTACCTCGGGTCGCTTGTCCAAGGGGATGGTGAAGTAGACCGTGACGTGACGCATCGGATCAACTCAGGATGGATGAAATGGCGACAGTTCACTGGAACAACTTGCGACCCACGGATGCTTTAACTTGAGTTATAGGGGAAAATATACAAGTCCGTGATTAGACCTGTTGTACTGTATGGATCGGAATGCTGGACTGTGACGAAGATGGATGAAAAAAGATTGCATGTAACGGAGATGAGAATGTTGAGGTGGATGTGTGGTGTGACAAGAATGGATAAAATAAGGAATGAGTATATTAGAGGAAGTTTGAAAGTTGCGCCAGTTACAGAAAAGTTGAAAGAGGACTGTCTTGGTGTGGGCATGTGATGAGGAGGGAAGAATCGCATGTGACTAAACGAGTGATGAATATAATATATCCATCAGGATGGAGAGGGAGAGGAAGACCAAAGAAACGATGGATGGATTGTGTGAGGAATGATATGAATTAAAAAGGTGTAAATGATTGTGTGACGTTTGACAGGGGAGAATGGAAGAAAAAAACGTGTTGCGCCGACCACAAGTAACATGGGATAAGGGCAGGAAGATGATGGATGAACACAAAACCCGTGATGGAAGTAAAAAAAAAACAGATTTTGGACAAATCGTTGAGTTGCCAAAACGAAACGTCTAGGCGAGGCTCACAATTTAGAAGATAAATCAAATAAATCCGCTAAGTCTTCTTACTTGAACAGTCGAAAAATTTCGTTTAAAAGTCTCGGTAAAAGGGTTTTACTTAAATTTCAATTTAGAGAGCGCCGGACGTCAAGCGGGTTAAATAAAGAAGTTCAGCTTTACAAGTTTAATTTGTGCTTTGTCGGCGTTTGTGCGAACAAGCAGAAATTACAATAGAATTAATATTTACTTGCTTACTTTGTTTTCACAACTGTTGCTGTGGCTTGGAAAAATACGCGCAAAGATATTATAGCGGGCACAATTTTATTTAACTGAGCTTTGTTTTAAAGACTTTTGTTTATCTTTGGTTTCAGGTAGATTTCGTCAGAAATAATCTACGTATTGGTCTTGCACTTAAAGTCGAGTTTTCCGAAAATTTCACCATAGGAGGTCTAGTTATGACCTCTACAGCCCAAATCAAACGCTGGTTAAAAAGTTTACATATATCTATATGTATACGTATGTATGTGGGGCACCAAGAAAATTTAGCCACACTCTACAGGTCGCAATTATGCACCGATTGCTTTCAAACTTGGCCCAAAAATCGAAAGTGTCAAAACTTAGGTTAAGTTTGTGAATGGGCGGAATTCGTCCATGGGGGGCGGCGAGGGGGCGGTTTTTCGAAAATCAGTTTTTTGGCAATAACTATTTTCCTTTGGAAAATTTTTGAACCGTTTAATATTTTTATCATTCAGAGTAAGAATACGGACAACTTTAAAATTAAACTTTTTTGATGCAACCCCTAACTTGGGAAGGGGGTTGAAATTTCCAAAATTTTTAGAAAAAAAATAAGTTATCTCCGAAAACGTCGAATTTTTTTTTTTAAAGCAAATTCTTTATTCTACAATTTTTACTTTCAAAGTTTTGCGATACAACTTATAGTTTTCGAAATAAATAAATAATAACTGAAAAATTGAGGGTGTGTCCATGCTAAACTCTTATGGGAGGATTTTAAAATTTATGAAAACCTGTATGGCCGCAGCCGTGCCCAATCGGGCACGGTGCATTGTTATTTTAATTGTGTCTGTAATTGCGAGTATCGAAGAGCTACAATGTTTAGTGGTCAAACGTCAACAAATTCTTTGCCATAACGACCAAGTCTTTCGGCAACTGACGTATTCATAAAGGAGGTACTTCTAACAAAAACAAAAAAAAATCTGACAAAAGATCGGCCAGCGCAGCTGTGGCTAGCTATAGCCTCTGAATTTCCTGAATACATATGGGTGGAACCTTCTTCGAAATCTACCTCCTCCTGCGGTTGCCGAAGGGATTTTTTAAATTATTTACATAACTCTGTAAATAATTGCAATTTTGCAATATCTATTCTAAGCTCACTATTTACTACTTACCAATCCGAACACATACTCGTACCTGTTGAAAACTTCCTCCAATAGGAACGAGGGCCTTATTCCCAACAATCCAGAATCGCTAATGTTATAGGCAGATTATTTACCGTTTGTAAATACTAGAGTTTGATTCCCAGGTCGGGGAGTGTTATTGGATAATTCCAGATGGAATTATGAGTAACAGCCCGGAGTCAGGACGGGATTACATGGGTGGGATTTAGACATAACTGGCAAAATGGTTCCTATAGGAAACATTTATTTATTTATGACACAAAACACATATACAGGAAATAACATACAGAGAATGAGCACAAAAGTTATACCGCTTGTTTCATTTAGAAATCTCAAATATCTGTGCCTTCGAGGATTACCTACACAGGCATGATATTATTATGTTTTATAAGTATGTTAATATCATTTTCATTGCCTTTCTTGTGGTAGCAATCACCGATGTGGTAGTTTGATTTCCAGGCCGGGCAAATTATTATCGGGTTTTTCCATCAGGAATTTGTCAGTAGCAGCCACGGAGTCTGTAATCGTGCCTGGTTGATGGCAATAAGCTCACCCCTACTTCATGAGACTCAAACAAAACATGCGAAATGTGGGTGTACTACTAGGTACACCCTCACATAACCTAACATTTCGAGGATTACAGGAGGCCTACCATGATCTAATTAGAAACGATGCAATTGCAAGGCATTTCAGTTTATATTCCTAAACTGCATCGCTCAAACTCGTACCACGACGTCCAATACGCTCAGCGGCATTTGGATCGTTGAAAGTGAATGAAAGATCACAATTTAGACTGAACCGCGTTTGAAACGTTTTTAGTGAAAAAGAGACAACGCTATTAATATCAAATAACTTTGTTTCGCGCACATTTTAGTGTCAGACACGCTCAGAAGCAAGCAACGTTTTATTTTGTTTTTAACTTAGTAGCGTTACCAAAAGTAAAAAAATACATACCTACCTAGCAGTTGTTTTTAAGATTTCACGGTACGGCACGTTCATACGGTAACTATTGTTAAATACACTGTTAAAATAATTCTTATTCAAAGTAGATATTTATTTAGCTTTTGCTATTTATTACACGATTTTTTTTATTTCGACGTAATAAAACAAATTATGTTTCTGTTACGAACGTACCAGAGTAAAATAGTTGTGCGAGTTGTCATGTCACTGTTAGTGTCAGTTTGACTAGATACGTAGGTAGTCTGTGGAGTTGTGATTACGGTAGGAAAATTAAAGTGAAGAGTTGTTTTGAATTCGATAAAAAAACATTATTTCAAGTGGCATCCTCAAAGTTATAAGAAAGAGTAAAGTACACTTACATTGGTTTTTGTAAGATTCCAATAAAATAGAACTAAAAAACTTTATTTTCGTCAATAATTCACCAAACGTTTCAGTTTACGTTAGAGAAATATTAAAGTGAATCGCTTAATTTGACAGTTGAGCGTTTCAGTTGAGCTGCTCTATGGACGTCATGGTACCAAACAAATACAAATTTGACTGAATGAAACCAAAACTTGCGACTCAGTTTGGCGTCAATCGCTATCAGATGGCATGGCCTATATAAATTGAATCGTTAAACTGACGTCATGGTACGAATTAGACGAACAGTTCAGTTTAGGTCCTAAAATGGGTCACGATAAGAGCTCGTGGTAGGCCCCCAGGCGTGATGTTATGTTATGTTAATATTAATTTTCCTACTTCACCGTGCACTTTTGCCCCCAGAATGCGGCAAGCGACGTACGATAGGCGTAGCAACGAAGCGTATCGTGGGTGGCGTGGAGGCGTCTCCGGGCGACTGGCCGTTCTTGGCGGCTATCCTCGGAGGACCGGAGGAGGTGTTCTATTGCGCTGGCGTGCTCATCGCCGACCAGTGGGTGCTGACGGCTGCGCATTGTGTTGGGAAGTGAGTATCATGCCGTTTCTTTCTGAAATGAAACCAGTCAGATCTTTCAGCGCAGTGGCAAACTATACGCATGGACATAAAGGTCTTTCTGACCACTTCAAGCCTAGATGAATGTAACCACTGCGTAAAGAATCCCGTTCTATCTTCATTCCATTAACCCTTGCAGCCACACGGACGTGAACGGCTGGACGATACAGCTGGGCATCACGCGGCGCCGCTCGCACGCCTACTACGGACAGAAGGTCAAGGTCAAGCGCGTGGCCCCGCACCCGCACTACAACTCCGGCATCGCCCACGATAATGATATCGCCTTGTTTCAGGTTTGAGATTTTTTGTAATATTTACACTATATTTTTGTTCCATAATATATTGTACATCTTCAGTTTATGTAATAACAAATGCAACTTAATTGCAATATTGCACTCCTAAAACTCCTTTATTCCCGTGCAACCACCGGTCCGCCACCACTGGTGGCAGTTGCAACTATTTGTCGTAACTACCACCACTAAATCTCTGATGGCATTGGCCATCAGAGATTTACTTACTAAAAGATTTACTAAAATTTACTTATTTATTTTACTAAAAGCAACATAATTACTTATCTGTTTCGGACTAAAGTTTACCGAAATATTAAATCGTAATTTCTTTGAAAATAAGTATAGGCAAAGAACCCTTATACATACTAAACAAAAATAAACATGTACAAATTGACGTTCGCCTCATCCCGCACAGCTGTCAGTCCGCGTGCGCTACCACGAGCAGGTGTCCCCGGTGTGCCTGCCGCCCGCCAACCGCGTCCTGAAGCCGGGCACGCTCTGCACTGTCATCGGCTGGGGGAAGCGCGACGATAAGGAATGTAAGTCAATTTGATTGCTTTACCTGCGTTAATAATACTCTCAACTTTCATCAATCATCTGGTTTTGCAAAATAATATATAGGTCGGAATTTTACATAAATCCGCTTTTACATAATACAAGCTCTGAATTTTTAAGAAGGTAAGTTCTAGGATTCGTGTACGCGGTGTTTGAGCGCGGCTTTAGTATCAATCAGTTTTGTAAACAAAATTCGGAACCTTTCTGTTTGTTTTTACTTCGTAAACTTAGTGGGAGGACCTCGGGGTTAAGGCCGTGATCTACAACCGTTACACAACACAACCTTTGGTTAAGCGTTATTTAATTCGCTGCTGTTTGTTCGTTTCTCTTCGACAAGTGTCAAACGAAAAGTAAGAACAAGATAAAATCGAAAACATGTTCAAGCCAAAACACGTGTCAATGCGTTCATAGATAGATGTCGAACATAGTCATACAGGCATTGAACGACTGAGGCAAAGCTCGACAAAGCTTAACTTATTTCTAAAACATGAGAAATTATGCCCGTGTTAACAGCCGCGTACGAGTATACTGTATCCATTTTTTGCCTACAGTATCAGAATACGAGCCAGCAGTGAATGAAGTGGAGGTACCAGTCCTCAACCGGGACTTGTGCAACCAGTGGCTAGAGCACCGAGATCTTAACGTGACGGAGGGCATGATTTGTGCCGGCTACCCTGAGGGCGGAAAGGACGCCTGCCAGGTACGTTTGGAAATCTATTACTTACCTAGTATATTCACTTCTACTTAACCATAGATGTAGAGTTATTTTAAAATATTATCCCTGTTAAGAGCCATATGAATTGAGCATAAACCAAACAAATAAACAGCCAACAAACAGCAAACAGACCCCTATATAAAATTGATAGAATACCACTTGCGAATTATGGTAGTTCTTTACTAAGTAAAGTGTACGCAAAATACGCGCTTTGAAGTGGAGATGCGGACACCAGCCTGTTATAGACGTACAATACAATTTAGTAACTAGAATGGAACTAAAAGCCTAAGACCTTCAAGGTCTTGAAGATGTCTCTATAGATAATCCGGAACACGTGCCATCACAGTTTAGTGGCCAATAATCAATACAAAACAATTGATTTGCTTGATCATAATATAAGATTACGTACAATCTTGTGTATCAAATCCTATAGATGACTGGTAGGTACTTATACTATACTACACATGAGACGGACGAACAATTCTTGATATTGATTGTTGAAGTTGTACTTTACTATTTCTGGACAAAACTATGTACCTATTAGTATCAAACTACAATCTATACAGAGCAGCGGTGGCCCAGTGGTGGCGGCCCCGACTTACGAACAGTAAGTCGTGTGGGTTCGAACTCAGACAGGCGCATTAGGTACTTTGTAAATAAATAAATAATTTCATCACCACTGCTCTCAAAAACGGTGAAGGAAAACATCGTGAGGTAACCGGCATGTCCTAGAACCAAAAAATTCTAAGACATGTGACATCTACCAACCCGCACTGGGCCCGCGTGGTGGATTGTAGCCCATTCCCTCTCATAGAGAGGAGGCCTGTGTCCCAGCAGTGGGGACGTTAATAGGCTGATGATGATGATGACAATCTATACCTTCATAAAGTTATTTAATAAAAAAAGATGACGCGCCTTTAAAAGTGAAAATCGATTTCAAAGGTTTCCGTGTTGTACTACGATTTTCAATAAGATTGAAATAACCTTTTCGGAGCATAAGTCAATCCAATACATTTTTAGGGTTCCATAATCACACCCTTTGTTTCGCTACATTGTCTGCTTGGTGTGGGGATTTTTTTCCCTTGTCTGTCCTGTGGTGTAAATAGTGTCGTTAGATAGGACGTTTAAAAATTTTGCGGGTGTGTGCAAACCATTTTTATTTTTAGGGGTGCGTTTGACTAGTCTGCTAACTTATAAAACGTACCTACTTCAGAACATAATTTTTCTCGCTGAAAGAATTTCACTTTGTTAAGAATCTCTGAATTAAATTAGTCATTCTAAGAACTTCCTTTGTAGACATCGTTTTTACCCGATTACGGCGAAGTCAAAAGAAAGGGTTATGATTTATTTTATAGAATCATTAAGAGGACAATTTTTTCTTACTTATTCAGGGAGTTTTATTAGCATCAAAGTAAGCTTTTAATTATTTTACATTGACAATTTAATTAAGCAATAATCAAACACACACAAAATCACAATTAAACACACAACGAACACAAAATGTTACATCAAATTCACAATAAACAAGTTTATGGAGAAAACGGTAAACAACTCGTTTCTTGAACAATTTCATGATGCAATAAAAATAACGTTGCTTCCTAAATTGCTAATTATTCTTCCTAAATTAATAAATATTTATTTCATTCTTATAAAAAAATACATAGACGCTATGAAGTTTAAAAGTAAAACGGTAGGTATGGAAAGAACTGTAATTGACGTAGCGCGCTGGTAACATTAATAATATAATTTTGTACGGAACTTGCATGAATAATCCCACGTCGGAAGTGTGGATCCCCAGGCACGTGAGTTAAGTCATGTAAGCGCCTTGACACGTGGAGCAAATAACATTTTTTGCTCCGGAGAAAATAAATATCAACCTAGAGAAAAACACTAATGAAACTTTTCTGCTTCATCAATTTGTCTTCGAAGTTAACGAAAAGCTCTTAACACACTAATAAAGTCCTCAAGAAAACAAGCCAGTAAAGCAATAAAACTAAAAAATGTTCTAATACGACTCCCAAATAAATATTTGTTCTGCCAATAGGTAAATCCAATAAGCGAGTAGGTTGCGAGCTGACGACAATAAACATCTCTTTGCTTCAGCCGTCCAATAACGAGCTCGTATTTACTCCACTCGCCCGAATTCATTGGAGTTCCTTTATGAACGCTACTTTAACGGTTCAGTGAAGCGTGCCAGCTGGTGATTTTAAGTAGTTTTATAATGTTGCTCGGGATGTTAAAGTTTGTGGCTTGTGAAATAGCTTTGCAGACCATCATAAACACAAATATTTGTAAATAGTAGACCTTACTCATCTAGATAGTCTTCTGCCAACTTGTAACGAACCGGAAGTTGCAGAACGCGAACCCCAGCTTGTTAGTCTACACATCCGAAGAACACATTTCGTAATTCAGCGGCTGTCAATGGATTGACAGTATTTTGGTACCTTATGTCAGTCACACACATTTTTAACTTTTTCAACGACGTTATCGCAGATACAAATATTTTGGTTTGTCCTATCTTGTGAGTTCGATTTAACTGATCGCTTATTAACCGTCAACGTCGTTTTCTAAATGTTTAAGCAACATTGATTCTGGAACGAGTAGACAATTAATAACCAGGAAATCTTGATTGAGTACTTTATGAGAGGTTAGATTGATTGCTGAGCCATGTTCCAAAGGTCTAAAAGAATTCGTAAGTGTTTCGTTTTCCAATTCTCTTGTAAACTTTAAGGGTCCCTACAAGAAATTAAGTCATTTTGAACATTTTTGATCACTCCTTGTGAGAAAGGCAAGAAGAATTTGAACCTGCTTTATTTTTATTATAAGAGTCAGGTTCTTATTCTTGTCGACTGCGGGAACAATTGTTTTAAATAATGTATATATTAATGGCAATCACCCATATTCAAAACCCCTTTTCCGCAAAAAAAACGAGCGAGTGATGTTTGTGGTTCCCTGAACAAAGAACTACAAAATATTCTGAATATTAAAAAATATGAATAACATCAATATATGGTCTACTCGTAACATACGGGAAAACATTATTGATTTCTATACGAAATATAGCAGAAAAAAAATGTTGAAAAAACTTAATTTATGGAAAACGTCGGGACAAAAGGGTATTTTTTTCTATACCTTAGAAACACTTTAAAGAAAATTTAAAAATTACTCATTAATCTCAAGGTAGCCCTTTATTAGAATCTGAATTTTAATTTATAAATAAACAATAACTTCATTTCGTAAATTAAATGCAAAGTGAACTATATAATCGACCGCGCAAACGCGATCCCGTCAGTAACGAAAGGGCTCTCCCAGGGCGAGCACGTATCACTTTGCTTCGCAAGCGCTCCCGAGTTATTACGTGAATATATTTCCGAGATATACGCAGACTACCACATTTCGATCCAGTATTTATATTAAAATTATTAAACTTTTTGATTGTACATATTTAGATAAGGTTTTTTTTTGACGTTGGTTGTTTATTATGATTGGTAATATATTTTTGTTTTTTACGGATTCGTATAGAGGAGGCTCGGGAAAGTAAAAACCAGTTTTCAAAAGTTGACCCACTTGTCCCCCTTCTCACCCCTTTAGGCGGATCTCGGAAGTTGAGAGACTTGAAACATTTTTTTTTTCAAATTCATATAAAGGGGCAACGCGTTAGTCAAAATCATTTTTCAAAACTCCCCACTCTCCCCCCCTTCACCCCTCCCCCCATCGTATCTCGGAAACTAGGACACGTAGCGGCTTTATGATTTTTACTAGAAATTATTAATGAGGAGCGTTTAAATTTGTAAACGGAGGGTATCCTCCCCTCCCCAACCTCCCCTAAAAATAAAAGGGCTATAACTTCGTAACGGTCAGAGATAGCCATTGAGTGCTTGAACAAATATTATAGTAGGCGTCGAAACCTGTCTGGTGGTAGGTAGGTTCTGAGTGGAGCGAACCTGCGAGACCGAGTGGAGCAAAGGGGGGAGGTGGCGACCTCCGCAGCGTAACGAAAGTTGAGTGGGTGAAGCGTAACTCAGGGCGACGACAAGCAAACTTTAGGGTAGTGTTTTTTTTTATGGGTCTGAGTTTTTAAATAAGGTTTTTTTTATAGGTAATATTTTTTTAAATTGGTTTTTAGAGTGTTTTAGGGGTTCTTAAGGGTTTTCATACTGATATAGGGGTAGTTGTATCGGATTTTCCAATTATTTTAAGGATTCCTATGGATTCTCAAAATTTTATGATGGTAAGGAATACTTCTCAAGAACACGACAAAAAGCGAGCTGCACGCAACTCGCGCACCCACGCAAATACTAGTATTAATATAATGTAGAAGTAAGTAAGTTTTGGGGTCGCTGATTATGAAAATGACATCAAAATGAAAATCCAAGATGACGTCGACGAAAATTTTCGGTTTTTTCTTCATGGGTGTTGTTTTCGTGATTTTTGGGGTCGCTGATAATGAAAATGAGATCAAAATGAAAATCCAAGATGGCGCCGAGGATTTCTTTTTATTTTCCGTCATGGGTGTCGTTTTCATGGTTTTTGGGGTTGCTGGTTACGAAAATGAGGTCAAAATGAAAATCCAAGTAGGCGCCCAAAAAAATTTTCGGTTTTTCTGTCATGGGTGTCGTTTTCATGGTTTTGGGGGTTGCTGGTTACAAAAATGAGGTCGAATGCAAATCCAACATGGCGCCGAGAAAAAAAATCGGTTTTTCCAACGTAGGTGTCATTTTCATGGTTTTTGAGGTCGCTGATTATTTTATTTTTTTTGCTTCCTCGGCGCCATCTTGGATTTGCATTTCGACTTCAGTTTCGTAACCAGCAACCCCAAAATCCATGAAAACGACACCCATGACGGAAAATCAAAAAAATTTTCCTCGGCGCCATCTTGGATTTTCATTTTGACCTCATTTTCGTAACCAGCAACCCCACAAACCATACAAACGACACCCATGACGGAAAATCATAAATTTTCCTCGGCGCCATCTTGGATTTTCATTTTGACCTCATTTTCGTAACCAGCAACCCCAAAAACCATGAAAACGACACCCATGGCGGAAAATCAAAAATTATCCTGGGCGCCATCTTGGATTTTCATTTTGGCCTCATTTTCATAATCAGCGACCCCGAAAACCATAAAAATGACACCCATGATAGAAAAAAACAGAAGTTTTCCTCGGCGCCATCTTGGATTTTCATTTTGATCTCATTTCGTTATCAGCGTCTCCTTAACCATGAAAATGACATCCATGACAGAAAAACCAAAAGAAAAAAACCGGCCAAGTGCGAGTCGGACTCGCACACGAAGGGTTCCGTACCATTGACTATATTTAGTATTTGTTGTTATAGCGGCAACAGAAATACATCATCTGTGAAAATTTCAACTGTCTAGCTATCGCGGTTCATGAGATACAGCCCGGTGACAGACAGACGGACAGACGGACAGACAGCGAAGTCTTAGTAATAGGGTTCCGTTTTTACCCTTTGGGCACGGAACCCTAAAAACTACCTTCAAGTAAAAAAAAAACAGGGGTATGTTATGTTTACTCTACAGAGTGAACCTCAGTGGCAAAAGTCCATTCGCGAAAGTGTCCAGGTGCGCAAAAGTCCGTTCGCGCATAAGTCCAATCGCGCAAAAGTCCGTTCGCGCATAAGTCCAATCGCGCAAAAGTCCATGCGCGCATTTGTCTTTTCGCGCAAATGGGTTCGCGCAAGTGTCCTTCGCGCAAATGTTTTTCGCGCAAAAGTCCCAGATCCAGAAAAAATAAGTTTGTCCTTTAAAAAGTTTGTACGGAACCCTCAGTGCGCGAGTCCAACTCGCACTTTTATTTATCATTTTGTAAAATGTTTATATGTACCTATCTAAATTCTTCTAATACAAAATTAAACCATTTTTATTTTGATTGTGATAAATATACAGTAGACACACATTCCAGACTTTTATTTCTAAACCGTACTGACTTTATAATTATGTATCATAAAATAATATCGTCTACAGGATCAAAATGGTTTAGGCGATCACTACGCTCGATCTTCACCCGTGTGTGCGTGTATCTGCATGAACAATGCACACAAACATAGGATCGCAACGAATTTGCCTAAACTCTAGCGACTGAATTTTTGGAAGGGGCTCTAACTGTTTGTCTAACTGACGTTAGTAAAAAAATAGGGATGACCTACTTACCCGAAACCCGATGTTGATTTAGAAAATATTTGCACTCATGTTCCATTATTAAGTTAGAAACCCTTTTCGTTCAGGTGTACAAAGTGTGCAGAAAATACACAAATCTTTACAGAAGAAACGGGACTGAAAGAAATATTTTAATATCCAATCTTGAGGTTAGGGTTACCAACGAGTGCTGAAAATAAACTGTAGTAAGACTGAAATATTCGGTTTAGAAGTTTAATTTAAGCCATAAAAGTTTTAAGGTATATATATTAGTACCTACCTATATAGGAAACTATATTTATTAAATCTTTTGAAAAAAATATTTTGGTCCTATACCTAGCACCTTAACTAATAATCTAATATAATAAAACTGTTGATCATCCAAACCATTATTTAAAACATCGTCAAAGCGGGATCAAAATTAAATTGAAACGAGTCAGCACTTTCGGTAGCGTGACAATGAGTAAGATGGGTCAGGGGCTCAGGGGCTCCGGGCAACCCGACGCCTGGACAAAGCCCAAGGGCTTGCTGATACTGCTTTTATATATCAGCTTTATTCCATACCTATACTAGAATTGGATGAGGTTGTATTTCTGAATTTTATTTAAAGTGCAGCACTTTGTCTAAAACACGGGTCTAAACTTTGTAGAATTCATAAACTAAGGCAAACTCAAGTTTTACATGATTTTATTCTTCATTTCGTAGATACACAAAGCTTGAATTTAAAAGATTTTCCTCGAAAAATTCAATTTTAACGTGACCACAAGATTGACAACACTTTAAAAGGCGGCAAAACACAAAACGTAGCTTTCGTGAAAGTGTATTTGAGTCAATCTTCTTGTTCGAGGAAAACAAGTAAATTTCTCCAAAGTAAACTGTTGATTTCTTGCGACAACAATGACTTTTTCCTTATTACATTTCATGTTAAAAGCTTCGTTCTATCTATCGGAAACATACCTACCTACTACCTACCTACCTGTTTCACGAAGTTTTTATGCTGATGAAAGTGATATTTGGCACTTACCTGGGTAACAAAGAGGGTACCTAGGTATTATTTATTATTACATCTTCAATGTTTGTGGACCAATCTTAAACGGTAAAGCGAAGTCTTTGTAAGGTTTTATTACATACTTAATAAACAAAAAGTTATCCCGTATTTTTAATCGAAATTCGACCATTGACTTAGTCGTCACACCTAAGTACAATGGCGAGCCGCAAAACATTAAATCAACTAAACTCTTCGGCTACGAACGCACTGGCAGGTGACTTCGATACACGCTAGGCTATTAGCCAAGGATCCAAGAGCGCTGTGCGGCCGGTTGTGAAGATTCAAGAACGTTCCTTTTATTTCGTTACTTGCCACCTGTCAGTGCGTACGTAACCTTAGTCTTCCTGTCACCTTTGACTTACCTGTTATACTTATTTGCTACTAGCTGACGTCCCGCGGTTTCACCCGCGTAGTTCCCGTTCCCGTGGAAGTACGGGAATAAAATATAGCCTATAGCACTCACGAATAATGTAGCTTTCTACCAGTGAAACAATTTTTAAAATTGGTTCATTACCTACTTCCGGAGATTACCCCCTACATACAAACTTACAAACATACAAAAAAAATGTTACCTCTTTGTAATATTAGTATAGATTGACTCTCGAATCGTAATTCTTAAATGATGCGCTACAATTTCTCCCTCCCTTGATTTCCAGGGCGACTCTGGTGGGCCCCTGCTGTGCAAGGACCCGGACGAGCCAATGCGCTGGTACGTGGGCGGCATCGTGTCGTGGGGCATCAAGTGCGCGCACCCGCGCCTGCCCGGCGTGTACGCGTACGTGCCCAAGTTCATCCCCTGGATACATCAGCAGATCGCACAGTATAACGATGACGACGCCAAGTCAGAAGAAATATAACAAGGAATATACTGATGACATCACTTTGGAATAGAAAAAATCAAGAATTATATTTATAAAAATTGAACTAGCTAGGATATACAACTATTTTTTACACGTTATATACATACATATATTTGAGGATATTGTAAACATGAAATAACTGTGTTAGATTTATATTATTTATTTAGTAGTGAAAACAAATACCTACGCAAAAAGTTTATAATGTAGTTTATTACCTATTCTTAAGTGGTGTCCAATGTACTTGACAATACACGACTCTGCACGTTTGGCAGAGAACTAAGGTTATGATAATAAATATTTATAATGACAATAAAATGATTGATGACAATAATCAAACAATTATATACAATCGTAAACTGTAGTAGGTAAGTCAATTTTTCAAGAAAATCTAAATATACAAAATAAATATATACACGAAGGTTTCGACGCATAAATTATATTATGTCTTGGAGAGTTGACTTAAATATTGCTTTCGACTATGACAATAATATGGCTAAATATTTTCACATATCACTCGTATATCGTGTGATGTAAATTATTTGAAGCTGTGATAGTAATTCATTTATTATGAAGCGAACAAGTCGATATTGTATTAAAGTTTATCCGTGACTTGAAAGTTGACTTTACATTGTGGCTGGGCGCACCTCGCGCCCCTCGATACTTTTTCTCGGGGTAGCAGTCATTATCAGTGACATAGATATATCATTAATATTATACATATGAAGAAATTGTTTTTAATAATGCGAATTTTATAATATGTAAGCTGCTTTTATAAGTAATGTAGTGTTCTCAAAGCTTTAGCAGACTTTTAGGATGATTGTTTTTAATACTGTACTCCTATGTTCTTTTATTTGTATTCTGTGTTAGTAACTAGTGGAGGAAATGTTTATTTGTGATACGTGGTCATGCGTCCGTTACATCAGGTGGACGGCACTGGACCTGTTGAGGCCACGAGTGACAAATAAGGTGGACATCTATAGCATTAAAGTGTATGTTTGTTTGATGTTTGATGTTAGTAGTTTAGGGGAAAGTGCTTTTATAGAATAAAATGAAATCCCATTCACATGGATGCAGGTTAAAAAAATTTAGACAACAAATGTTTAATAAAAATAGGTGTTAATCTATGCTGTTCTAAAATTCTTCCTGAAGACAATAAATTATAAACACTGGGTTTTAATGCGATAAAATCGTAAAGAATATTAATAAAAATAAAAATGAAATTCAATGACAATAATATAATATTATAGAAGTGTATATGTAAATAGGTACATTGACTAAATACTTTTATTTCGTGGCAAAGTTCCAAGTGGAAATTAATGCGTTTCATCTATGTAGGATTCAGAAATGATATTTGACAATAACAATTTTTGACAATATATTTACTAACAGACGTAGTTTATGCTTTGTTAATATACAATTTAGAGACTTCTATTTCAGTATTATTTCTATACATAGGTAGTGAGTCATTTTCTAAAACCTTGAAATTAATGGAACTTGTAATTATATTAGAGAAATAGCTTTAATAGATTTTAAGACATCATATTATTAGATATAGTAGTTGTAGGTGTGGTAAATATTTTTTAAACTTAGGAAGAAATATACTTAGTTCCTTTTATATACCTAGGTAATGTTTTGATTTGTCGTATCGTCTCTAGATGTTCTGCGATCTACAGCGGTCTCTAACAAGACGTTATTATAGCACAAAGCTATGCTCAAAATAACTTAGGTGTATTTATATAAGTATAGAATGAAGTAAACATTTTAGCGATGTGAACATGAATGACTTCACTAAAATAATTGTTGGCCTAGGTACATTACACATAAAAGTAAAAACTTATCACTACTAACATCTACCTATAGAAAATTGCCAAGTTTTTCTAAATAACTGAGTTACTCTACATCACTGCATTATAATACTCGATGGCCTACACTAGCCTCAGCTTTCGGACTAAAAAAATGGCACGTGTGCTGTCAATTTGCCTCAGTTTTTGTTCACATCGCACTCTAAATATATACAGGACGACTAATTTATCACTTTCCAAAAAAAAATGAGTATAATAGGTGAACGGATAAGCAAATGGCATAGGTACTTAGTTGTTTTTTTTTTTTTGCGAAAAATAAAATATCCAATAAATTCAAATCATACGCGTATCACGTACCTACCTATGATTAGAAATTCGTTTTTTTTCTTCAAAATTTCTCTTTGTTCTAATATGAAAAGTTTAATAAAAATTTGTAGCGTTTTTTTTTTGATGATGGATCCTTTTTTTCTAAGCTGCGGAAAAAAGAAAAAAAAACTAGTTATACCATAAGCTTCTACTCTGTTCACCTCATATCCCTATTTTTTTGGAAAGTGATAGAAAAGTCATCCAGTATACCTATTCTACGTTTACATGGAAGTATGGTTGTTGACTTCTTATGAGTCTCCTTCTCAATTCGAGCTTTCTACTAGTGTTACGAGAGTAAAATCTATATAAATATATAAATTACTATATCAAATATTTAAATAACATAACAGTTTTGTTAATATCATGGTAAAAAAGATTCAACTCATTTTTATCTCAATATCTATCAAATATAATTTGAAAGAAATAATCATGTCGATCATTTTTATGAACTCATCTTTTTCTATGTAGTGACTGAATTAAAGTAATTTGAAAACGAGAACAGAATGAAGAGCGAAGAATCAAAATTATTCCAAATGACAAAAAATTTAATCTGTTCTGGTTTTCAAAAGACCTAGATGTATTAGATAGTAAGTTAGGTTAGGTGTAATCAAATAAATTAGTATTTTAGGGCCATGCTTTAGTGTTCTGTGACATCTTATGATACTTGTGATCTCTGCATTACAAACTCTGCATTATAGTACTCAGTACATTTGCTAAGTTTATTTTCTACTCGCCTTTATGATTGCGATTTTTCTATTAATATTATTTTGGCACAAAATTATTCTTCTCTTCTATTTTTATGGATATTGTTTGGGTGAACTGGGCGGGCATTAAGGTAGCGTTTAAGTACGAAGGCTGATAAGGAACAAAGTAAAATTATTTTATGAACGAAAATCACTTATGTACCTAAACCAAAATTAACAAAACAAAATAGACTAATTTTCAAATGTAGTCAAGAAGGAGTGAATCAGAGGAGTGAGGAGTGAATAGTACCATCTTATTGATTCACAACCATTTTGATAACTAGGGTGGAGCGACTCAATATTCAATATAATTTGAACAGGCGAGCACTTTTCATTTGAATTAGTCTGTCCAAGTTACTTCTGTAGTAGCGAAGCTTAATTTATAGAGATGTGTCTCAAACGAAACTAAGTTCGTTAAAGAATTATAAATAAACATAAAAATGCATTGGTATTTGGCTTTATATAGAACATGTGTGGAATATGCATGTTCAGCTCTTAATGTTTATATGGACGTAGTTTTACATGTTTAAATGTACATGTATCGCGTATATTGTATACTGTTGTAGATTATAATTGCTGTTGGTAAATAAAATCTATGGTAGACTAAATTGTGTCGTGTTCAAAGCATATCTTCTACGAGTCAGCAGGTTTGACTCCAACCCATAGTTAATAAAATTATTAGATACATACGTATTTGTAAAAAATAGTGACTATAGTAATTATCGACAATAAATATTTTGATAATGAACAAAAATATATATAATTCTAAATTTCTACTGGTGGTTACATAGTGGTTAAGTTTTCATAGAAATAATGACGAAATTTATTAAATAGTGTAAAAAGAAAAATTTGGAAAATTGTTTATTACTGTTGGTAAAAATAATCAGGTGGAATAAAGTGAAGACCTAACCACTAAATATCCGTGAACTTCTTAACATCAAGCTTGGAACTTGACTTACATTGCTTTATTCGATTGTTTTGTCAACAATTCCTATGATTTCCATCGAAGCCATGCATTTCAGGCTAAAATAACGGTTGTGTATTAAATGTTTAGTGGTGTTTACGTCACTAGTACGACGTCACTGTCTAGTGCTCGCATCGGTGTAGAACCACTGGCCCCTATTGAATGTTGATCGTTGTAGACAAATATTTATTAGATAATGAGTGTTACTTTACTAACTAATATATATTGTACACTAGCTGGATACTTAATTGTTATTTTCTAGTTACAACTAATGTTAGCACATTATCAATGAAATATGACGAAGTATACCTACTTACATGTAATTAGGTACCTACCTACTATCAGTACTAGGAATCATCAACAAAATTTTAAAGTAAGTAGTTTTAATTTCTCTTTCAGAATCATCTGGGCTGGTCCTAAATTGTTATCACTTTAAATTATAATGTGGTATGGGAGCTTACTTCTTTGATAGTGTGCTTTGAATTTTTTTTATTTGAGACTCATTTCTACTCTGTTAAAATCTTTAGATATTTTTATACCTATGTAGGTAAGTCGTACGAAAGTTTGGATATTGTCAATTTCTTGCCAACGAGTACTGTGTGCACAAAGATATCAATTAATCTCAATTACATAGGTACATAATGTACTACGTATTACGTATTTCAGCATATTAAAGTATTCTCCTACTACAAATAGTAATATGCATGTACTAAGATGCTATAAGAAAGATTTAAATCTATACATTTGCCCTACCGCGTGAAAAAATAATCGTGTTCTATTTCATTGACAATAACAGTTGTCATGCTCACTATCTTGACGACCCGATTGGCGCAGCAGTACTGAGGCTGCCTTACGTTCTTAGGGTCCCGGGTTCGAATCCCGGTCGGAGCAAATGTTTGTGTGATAAGCGTGGACATTTGTATCCAAGTCATGGATGTTTATATGTATAATAAGTACCTATGTATTTACATACAAAAAATATCTATGTAGTATATCAACTATCTGGTGTCCACGACACAAGCCTCGTTGCTTAGTGTGGCACTAGATGGCGCTGTGTGTAATGTCCAGCAATATTTATATTTATTTACTAACACTAAAAATATGTACCTACTTATAATACATAATTTATATGTATACGTATGTAACCTTCCTTGCAGGATGTGGGAACCCCCTCTCCTCAGAGTGAACACTTTTTCGCGCGATCTTAGGAAGGCTAGGGCAAGTCTAAATATTTAAATCCTAATGTTCCATACTAAGTAAAATGAAATGCGAAAAAGGAAAGCGAAGATGCAAACAACCAAAAAATAACCACAGGAGCAATGTTTAAAAGAATTAAATTCAATTGTTTCTGGTAAGATATATTGGTTTATATTTGGAAGGTGTGAAGGACAATAAATGTGATGAGACAATATTTCGTCGGAAATCAACTCCGTAGCCTAGCTTGTTGATTTATCGAAGTTTTGTATTTTTCCAACATCTAGACTAATGAATCAACCTTCGTAGTTTAGATATTTGTCATTAAGAAATTAGATTAAAGTAATAATTGGGACTATGCTGGACAAATTTAAGTAAAAGATAAATATGGTGTACATGCACAATGGAAACGTTTTAAACACTTGTTAAAATTGCATTTTTCTTTTATTATTCACGCCAACATAGCTGTGAACGCGATGGTGGACGCGAGATATCCCATTGTGTGGTCCTCCATATAATGTGGATTTATAAAGGGTGTATAAACCTTCTAACGAAGCCAAAAGTCACTTGTTCTCCTCGTCATTGCGATCATTTTTTTGTTCTACATATGGTGTAGAACAAAAAAATGATCGCAATGACGAAGGTTCCCACTAAACTAACTAACTAGAAGGTAAACTAGAAGGTTCCCAGTTATGGACTGGGAACCTTCTAGTTACGGAGATATTGGGTGTCAAAGTTCCAATTTTTTGACAAGTTTTTTATGTAAGATTTATGTAAGTTCTAATGTAAGATTATTACTTAAAACACCTCCACGACCGCGTATTATTCAATCCATCCATCAGCACAATGTTTTGAGTGCGTTACATTGAGTTTTATCACACCATGATTTTTCACCCCAAAAAAAGTCGTTTCCCAGCAATAATTTTTGCGTAAAGTTACTTAGTTTGATGTACGGAATGCTTGGTTGACGGCTTCGTGATAAGGTTGTTTACACCCGTATACGTGCTCCTTTGTGACCCAATAATATAAACAAAGAATCGTTTGTCCCTTTATTACTATAATCTAACAATTATATAATTATGTAGACACGTAATAGATACGCACAAATTTCTCTGTACTATAAAGCCACTATTTTAGAAGATTTCCGTTTATATACAAGCTCATATCTGTGGAATATATCGTACATGTTTACTATATCGATGTTATGTGTGCTAGGAAGGTGTTGCTTTCAAAGCTATTTGTGATTCCTGTTTTTATACGATCCTGCGAACCTATGTGCTTGATATAAATATTTAGTGTAGTTTTGCAGAGTTTATGTCAATTGTTTGGTAAAGATATTGGTGTTGCAAACGATTTGAAGACTTTAGTTGTCAGATTGCTTTGTGATTGTTATTGAAGTTTGAGGTCTAGTATTCATTTAGTTAGATCATTTAATTCATATGTTAAATAATACTTAATTGACGCGTTATTACAATTCAATTTCTAAAATTTTACCACGTTGAGAATAAGTCAATATTTGCTACGACATAGTATGTACCTAATTCTGCAGACTTCTTGTACAAAACAAACTTTGCACAACTATCTACCTTCACCAACAACGTCTGCAGAATATCTGTAACACAAAAATCTTTACCAAACCATTATGAAATGATTTGTCGCCCAAAGTCATATTATATTAAAATGGTTAAACAAAGTTAAGTTGACCTCGTACAGAACATTTAGTATTGCGTCGTTAGTTTGTCTGTGGCGAGCCGAGCGTGTCGCTTGTAACCCTTGTGTAGCTTTACTTTGTTCCCTAAAGCTTGGATTAAATATTATGATAAAGAATGTGTTTTATTTTCACAATTCCTTCAAAAATGCATTCCATTTAAAGATGCTTATTTACACTGGTTCTAAATTATTAGCAACAAGCTAATTTTTCGTTATTTTATTTCCGTTCGACTTGCACCAAAGGAAACGTGCACTTTATTTGTTTATTTGGCGTGAGTACAGTCGCGTTGAGTCACCACTCAACGCGACTGTCACCGCGAGTCACTCGAGTGGCATGTTGGCAGTGGCTGTTGCTACATGCTTGTCGGCTGAGCCTGCAGCTCTTGGTCAAGATCCAGACCGGATCTGTGTTTCACTTTATGACAGGAGAATGTTTGTCATATAATAGTAAAAAGGTTCCCAACTACACTGGCCTGCAAAAATAAGTATCACACTTTTAAAATTGCATTAACTTTTTAAGTACACAAGATATACTTTCGAAACAAAAAGGACTCGAAAAAGAGTTTAATTTTGTACATAAAACTAATAAAGCTGATAAAAATTGCTATAAGTAAAACGTTTTTTATTTTAAATCTCTAACTTCTAGAGTTTCGAAAAAAAAGAAATTTTAAAAGTGTAATACTTATTTTTGCAGGCCAGTGTACTTCAAGCGAATAAAATTGAAACTACAGTAGTAATTGAATTAATATTTTACTAATGGATACAATATAGTTACATTAATCGACAATAGGTATAAATAACTAGGCGTTAGCCTCTACATAATTAGACGTGGTACATTTCCTATATGGCGGTTATTGAGTTAGATGACGATATAGGTGGCGCCACCATCGCTTGAACTGTAACTTATTTTATCATAAATTCGCTATCTGTTTGAGTAAAAATGTCGATAAACAGGTATTTTGATAATAACGATGGTGGGACCCGAAGTCATTTAACTCGTTAAACAAATTGTCAGCTAGTGTTGGGAAATATTGTTATATTATTACTAATGATGTGGATCTCTAGAGCGACATTCGCCTTTCCCAACACTGGTGACAGTAGATGATGGCTCAATTGATAGTAACATCGGTGGGTCTGCGTTCTAGCCGAGATTTATAAACTCCACGCCGACATTACTTTGTAGACCGAGGTTTACGCAATACAATTTGTGTACTAAATATTTTTCATTTAACAGAAAATATGCATGTTTGCAATAAAAAGAGATTCGTAAAGATGTCTTGTTTTATTAATAAGTTTGCATATTAAACCCCTGTCTAGTTTTCATTAATTTACTTGAACTAATTATACGTAACTTGTTAAATACTGCTATATAATCGACAATTCATAGCTAAACTAAATAGTTAACACATCGAGGATCGTTTTGAAGGTGCTCTGTTAAACGTAATTGATTAATTTCGGTTTATTAATACTACTTAATTAGTTGTTAATAAATAACTTTGTTACATTTATTGATTGACTTTCGAATTGACTCTCTTTCTCACGAAGTATAATATAATCCGTCGATGGGTAACCCAAGTAAAAAATAATTTATATCACATGACACTACGCAAGGTTTGCCAGAAAAAAAAAAACCCTTACATGGTATTTATTTTACCTTTCTTATATTTATTTATTTTCTAAAAAATGTGGAGACTATCAAAACGGTCCTCGTATGAAGCATGAGTTCAAATAAAAGAGTTCGCACAACATCCAACTTCAGTCTTGAGTATTTTCTCTAAATTGACTAATCGATTGATCTGTTACAGTAATTACAATTACACAAGAGTTTACCAGGAAAGGAATGAGCAGAATGAAAATGTTAGATATGAAAACGCTCATGCTTTAAATTAATATAAAAGTACGTAATAAAAAAGGAATATTTTACATTTAAAATATTGTGATGATGTTAATCATAGTCGAGATTCAATAATTACTTTAAAATATATTCTAAGCATACATAATGTAGCTGCAATAAAAAAAGATAATATTTAACTTATAAAATAAAAATATACTAAAATTAAAGTCGAAAAAGCCTCAAAATACGAAAATTTAAGTAAAACTTACAGTCCCAATAGACGAGTATTATGACAAATCACGTTATGTATCATTTTCGGTATAATATAATACACATACTTAATAATATATAAGTACGCACGCTCGTACGCACACAAACACGCACGCACTAGCACGTAGACATGCACTCACCCACGTACGCACGTGCGATGACGTAAGCGTAATCGCCTTTTAAAACATTCGATTATCGAATAATTCAGCTACTTCACATAATGTCCGACATTAATTGTATTTATTCATAAAACGAATACGTGAATGTACTACTTATTATGATAATGTGAAATTAAACTAAACAGAATATTCGTCTGGAGTTATTTTATAGTGTAATACTAATACTGTTTACATACATACAAAATTGGTCCATATCTGTCACACACCTTGTTAACAATGAAAACTATGTCGAATACAAAGTTTACATATTACAAAAGGGAACTCCACAAATCAGTTTTGTCTCCTTTAAGTTAACATAGCCCTAAATACTTTACTACTGCAAATAAAAGTACAACAGTCGTCCAATCCCGATGGACTAACTACGAACCGGAAATAAGTGAAGAGCATGTGAAAGATATAGTCCTAATTTAACACCCGCCTACTACCGTAATTACAATCGACGTTAGTACAAATTGACAGTACACAAGGCTTTATACAAACAACTATACAATGTACAAATGAAACAATTACAATCTTCAGCAGAACACCTACGTCAACAATTACTTCATAAGTATTCTAAACAAAGTCAAACTATTGTAGGCGGAGATCTATGAACGTTACTTAGGACGTACTTTTAGTTTGTTACTGTCGCACAATTGTCAAACTACAAGTACCAAATAGAGACGGGAACATGTCCAAGTCAAGATTCAAGTAAGGTTTATAGTGCCCAGCTGATTAGTGTTTTAATAAGAAATGGTCTGGCAGTTACGACTGACCTTATTCTGTCTACACTACATCCCTACTTAGGACATGACATTTTATATTAGCAGAGTTACTATCGACGTATTATCAATATTTATCCTTTCAAAACATCAGTCTAGTCAGTACATATTATTGTCGACTAACGAAGACTAGCCGATTCTAAGCTTGCAAGTATACCCGGGGCCGTGAATTAAATTTTCTTGGATTAAGAAACTCCAAGCAACCCCTTAGCACAAGGCATCTTTCTCTCCCTCGTATACAAAACGAGGTATGTCATTCGAAACATGTTTATTAAAGTGTACAGTTTAGTATTTCTATAAAATTATTTAAAACTGTGATCCAGACGATTTCTTACACAAATTAATATAATATACAGTATTATTTACTAAATAATTATGTTTAATTAAAAATAATACATACATCTACGTAAACACTATTTTAAATAGAGCCTCAAGGCAAATAGCTTCACAGATAAAATATAACATTTTATTTCAACAAATTATATAGAGTGGTGATTAATTAGTGGCCGTACAAGTTACTTTTACTAGCATTTCATAACATAATATTTTTACCATTTGACATTCCTGATTATGCTTTACTACGCAAGTTATACTTCAAGATTCGTCCAAGTAAAGATAAGTGTGATTTATAAAATTTATAATAAAGAGTTTTTAAAATAGAAATATAAAGACTTAAACAGCCACTAAGCAATACCCTGTATAGGAAAATCTATGATTTCGATAACATATCAGTGTCGACGATATAATTCATTTACTTAAATTTAATGATATGAAGCAAGCGCAAAAGTTTACCAATTTCAAACAATTTAAAATGTGTCATATTTTTTTTTATAATTTCTAATTTTATACCACTACGTACTTACTTAGCATAGAAATTATATTAATATCAACAGATGAGGTGGCCATCAAAGGATTATTTAATTAGTGGGTCAGAACCACTCAGAACATTGGCACCGCAATAGTACAATTATTGACATTGTAATCGTTGCTATGTATTTAAAATACCCCAAGATTTGCGCTATTCAGGCGACTGATGATGCCAATGATCACCTATCAAATTAATATAAAGTCAATGCTAATGCTTTCCATAATTCTCAGTCATTAAATAGCCTCGTTCGAGAAAATATCACGTACACATGTCTACCGCTAACAAGTTTGAACGATCAAACGTTAAAAATCTTTGGTGTGTTCATTATAAGTTACTAAAAATGAGTATTTAGTCGATTTTAATACCGTATTTATCATCTTCATATTTAACACGAATTTCACCCGTGAAACGGAACTCGATCAGCACACCTAGAACGCGTTCAAGAGCTGTCAGCATCATAATCATCATTTGGATAATCATCATTTTCATAATTTCAGCCGAAAGACGTCCACTGCTGGACATGGCCCTCCCCCAAAGGGGGGTTTTGCCATAATCGCCACGCTTGGCAGGCGGGTTGGCGATTGCAGTACGGTTGTTACAAAAGCACAGAGAACGCTGCTGCCCATTCTCTGGTAAGTCCCTTAGTCGCCTCTTACGATACCCACGGGAAGATATGGGCTGGTGCTATTCTTTACGTCCGACACCATATAGAAATTTACGTCCGACACCACACAGAAAGGGCATCATAATTGTCATGGAATATTGACAAAGACAGCTCATGAACACCGTTTATAATACGTAGTTATGTTGATCGCGTTGAATTTAATCATAAGAGCCGCTCTTAGTTGTGGCCAACAGGGTAGTTCCAAGACACCAATCTCTAAAAAACACTTTATTTTGGGCCTGAAAACCCGATTTATTTTCAATTAGTTGCCAAATTCGATTTTTAGTTGCTTTGAAATCAATAAATAGTTGAGTCATTGAGTTGACTAAACAGTGACGTCACAGTGCTATTGCCATACAAAATCTATGAGAGAACTGCGTTTTGACAGCTCTTAAAAATTATCTCAATTGATTGGTGTGTCATCTACCCCATTCTCGCCAACAAAACATTTGTTTTAAATTACCTTACATAAAACTAACATTTTTGGAAGTTGTTTATTGGGCGAATTATTGGAATTTTATGTTCACTTTATTAATAGTAACTAATCAAACTTTTGTACAAAGTGATGACTAATGATGAGAGTTTTATAATTATTTACCTTTACGTTCTGAGCAGATGTTTAAGGGTAATTACCGCTCAAGGTTCGAAGTCGAAAGATGTTAGACTATTCGACAGGCGATCACAAAGAAAATATATTTATAGCTCATCAATAAAATTGAGATTCACTTCTACTTCTCCATAACTACCCTTAAAATAGATAAAGTCAAATGGGTAAAACAATCCTTATAGGTTTTAATTTGTAATCGCCAATCGACAATATTCTTGTTACAATAATGGCGCCTATTAGAGACTAGCAAATACTTCATAATTATCAGAATAATTGCAGTATTTGTTAACCTGTGCTACGAGGGCATTTTACGATATAATTAGCGAGATAATTATACATAGTTATTTGTCGATCGTCATTGTTAACATACAGATATTAAAATTTAACAAAGTGATTCTATACAATACGCTGCTTTTAAGGTATTTTGGATCGGAATGGACATCCTTAACTTAATAGACTTTAGGACTCATAAGATTCATGAGGGACATTTATTTAGAGATGGAAGATTGGAGAACACCTATTACAAGCTGGGCTAACTACCGTAACAGTTAAAATTACGTAATTATTTCTCTTCTTTTAGGTGAATAGATCTGAAAATTCCATGGAATAATAATTCCAAAACGCGTACTGAATTAACAATTGAAATGAATTAATTCGTTCTTCTGAAATAGTGTTTTTCAAAAACTCCAAGCGATAATAGAAAATTCTAGAAGGTATGTACAGGGAAGACGAGGGTACGAAGTATCAGTAAAAATGCACAGCATAGCATTTTCACAAATTTCACCCTTATATCGATAGAGGTAAGATTCAAAAATAGATTTGCAAGAGACAACAGTGCTAAATTTACTTTTTAGTCTTTCAACATTCGCTGTTTGGGTAATTGTTAGGCCTTAAATAAAATAATATGATTATTATTGTTTTACATCTAAACTAAATAATAATTAATATTATTATACTGAGTGCGGCAACTAAATATTCGCTTCAGTTTTCATTCATTTCGGACTCCTAAATTCATTGGTCTTCTTAAACTATTTACCAGGAAAGTATTTAAAAATCAAAGTTCAATTAGGTACAGTAAAACAATTTTAGCACTAATACTTTCTTCACGCAAGAGTCTGTTCTATAATATTCTACAAATGCCATTTATTTACCAACTTTTATAAAACTGTATACAGTCCATTCCGTCATGTTACTTCTGACAACAGTAATCCAACAGAAACGTTATTGCAACGATTACAAAGATCACTTTGATTTTGTGTCGTAGTGCCGCTCGGTCAGAGGTAAGGTTACTGAAAGGACTGTAATCGCGCTGACACAGCGCGTTACTATATTGTAACTAATTACCATTTTACTCAAAAACACCTTGAAATACAAGGCATGGTTGTTAAACAATCGTAAATACATAATGCTAGAAACTACAATCAAACTAAATCAAGTCGTTACTTAGAATACTTCTGGAATATTTAATTCCACTCTTTATACCACATTCAAGTAACACTATAAAACTAATTTCAAACTGAACATTCCATAAGTTGTCCAAGAAACGTTCTGATACGGAAAACGTTGTAAGTAATAACCGACCTTATGTATATCTCGTTAGGGATCTAATTGGACTGCTGTATGGACGCGAGGAAAGCGGGGTCGACCGACGCTACCTTAGCCGTCAGGAACGCGTGCATGCAGAACAGTAAGCTCTGCAGGATTTGACATTCTAGTTCCTGGAAAAGTTGGTTACAATCAGTACACTCAAACTCAAACTCAAAGCATTTATTTCATTTAGACCATTACGGCACTTTTGAAAGTCAAAATTACAAAAAAGAAAATCAAAGCTACAGTCCCAGTCACAAGGCATAATAACTTGAGAAAGTACTGTAGTTGCCCATTCCCTAGCGTAGATCTCTATGGAGAAGAATATATTCTAAAACTAAACTATATATTCTAAAACACAATATTAAAGACAAAAAAAAATAGGACATGAATCAATGGAACTTTCGAGCCAATGAATATATATCTGATAGTTACCTTAGTTTCAATAACTTTAGTTTCGGAGTCCTGGAAGTGTAATTTTAGTTTTGATTTTCCGTCATCGCTTGATCCACGGAGCTGAGAAAACCTAAATAAAAAACAAAATAATTTTAATTAGGGGATAAAATCAATTAACGCATACGAAGGCAAGCATTACGTTTAGTTGAAATGTATATTCATTGGAATATAAAGTTGCGTACTATTGTTGGAGCAGCACTATATATTACGGGAAAATGTTAATGTTTCTAGCAGCTAAATAAAAATCATGCTATGAGCTAAATGTGTCCAGTGCTGCAAGGATCGTTTGGCGCATAAATAAAATTATGTATGAGGGTGCTGTTGGTAAACTGTGGGTATTCTATAGAAAAAAAAAAAGATAGCGCCGCTAGTTTTGACTATTGCTACGCAACAAAAGATCCGTTTACTAAACACAAGATACGCGCTATCTCGTGGTGTCACGTCATGCTCACCTATAAGCCCACACGGGCTTGGCGCCGGGCGTGCCCTCGCTGAGCGAGAAGCCCGCCGACCAGTCCAGCGTGAGGCCGGCCGCGCGGCCCCCGTGCACCACGGTAAACGTCTTCTTCTGTAACAACACACATCATGGTCATCAACACTGTTTCCGCTGTTGGGCCTGTGAACGGTCCTGCGAGAGACGCAGCGGAGCTGGGGCAAATTGCTGGTATATGGGTATCACAAATGTCTGCAAAAGTCTCATATGCCAGTTTACACAAAGAAAAGTTATACACCCTTCTTATCAAGCCTTGGACCACTGCCCCGGACTGATTTTTTAAATGAATTGGACCACGGAACTCTCAAAAGGTGCTGTGGACCAACTATTTTGAAAGTTGGACTATTGCCCCTAGTAAAGACCCATGGTCCAACTATAACAATACCTCAGTGGGTATTGGTATTGGATGGTAGTTGACCCCTTAGCTGCCGCTACTATTATACTATCATTCGATAAGTATGTATTATTGCAGTATTTCGATACGAATCAATAACAAGTGTTCTATAAAACCTTTTTGATAGAAATATTATGAAACTTGTAATGTTTCAACATCGACGTGTCACGATTGTCAATTACTTGACACAAAGTTACTTGACATTGTGTGGATTCAGCATTAAAATAAAGAGACTATAATAGTTTCATAAGAATAAAATTAGTGAATGATTCTTGTAAAATAGTTTAACAAAATGTATGGACACGGTAAACATGTTTGTACGATATGGCAACCGCCCAAATGTGCTGATGTGCCGCCAACTGCCAACTTTTTCCAAAAGCAGGTTTGTTGTTTCTTTTGTATTGAATAACAATTCAATAACTAAAACTTTTGTGTCCCGCGCGTGATCTGCACTGCATACCCAGGTAGGCCGCTGCAAACATAATTTGACGAAGTGGGCATTAATGACTCATCCAACACCCAATGCGAGTGCGGTGCTTCTGATAAGATTATGAACTACTTGCTGGAGTGTCTTAAGTGCCAAGTGACTCTTTACTTGCTCATTTAATGACCTAAATAATCCACTGATCCGCAAACACCTATTGGGTTCAAACAACCTAAAGAAACGTCGGCTAGACAAGACGAACTAATAACTGCAACATAATTTGTGTTATTAATACAAAGCCATCGCGTACACCATTCGGTAGTAAAAAAGGTATTTATTTCTTTTTGAGAAGCAATCGAATTAGAAGTTTGTCATGTATGCCGCTGAGCTAGTGTTGTCGGCAGCGCTGCGTGTGGCTGAGCCTGGTGCTGCCGTGCGCGTGGCAGCACAGCTCGGCGATGTTCGTGCGCAGCCGCTGGCGCCTGCGCAGGGAGCGCGAGCGGCACACGCACTCCTACGTGTGGCACCCCTACAGCCCTATCAAGTACTACTGGGACTGCATGCAGCTGTTCTTCGTGTTCGCTGTTTTCCTCTACATGCCAGTGCAAGTCTTTATTACTTGTAAGTTAATAAATTGTTCCTGGCATGCCTAAATTTAATTGTTTAGATTTCTCGCATTCGTCTAGACTGGCCTAGACAGCCGCTTCGTTACCTGCAGTATATATCACGTTGAATCCTTAAGCCAATATATGTAATGTCGGAATAGTCACGACAAAATAATAATGTTGCTGTGTCGAACTAACGATAAGTGTATTTTGGTTCCAGGCCCGCCTCCCCACGACTGGTTTATCTTATTAACGGACGGGTTAGCATTCCTCAATGTGTGCACTCGATTCATCACCGGCTACCTCGACAAAGAACACAAGATCATCATGCTCCACCCCAAAAATATTGCAATGCACTACCTCAAAGAAAATTTTATTTTTGATTTTATTGGCTGTTTGCCTTTACAGCTAATAGTTCCTTTCAGCGACTGCGAGTATCCATCCCACACAGTCATGTTTGTATTCAAGTTGCTCAGAAGTATATCTTTGACCGAACAGTGGACGAACGTTATTGGTCAGTTTCAACTGTCTTACATAAATTACGTAGCCCTCAAAATATTGGCGATGTTCGTAATGTTCTTTCACTGGATGACCTACATCCACTACCAGGTGCCGATACTGTGCTATCACTTGTACGAAAGGAGCGACGCCTTCATGGCCTGGTTGGGGCGATATCACATTACGAAATTCGAGCCGGACGATGGTTCATTATTTCAGAAGTATATCACAAACTTCTATTTGGTGGTCGGCCTGGTCATCGGAGCAGGTTACTACACGCCGCTGGACACACACTTCCTGCCAGAGTTGATGCTGTCATCAATGATGGGGCTCATGGGTATTTTCTTTCTTACATATTCGTGTTCTGGATTAATGCGCTTGGCAATATACAGGCTGTACGAATCGTACTGCTTTATTGGGAAATCGACAGAGTTGGAAGAGTACATGCAGTTCATGCGATTGCCGAAGTATTTGATAAGAAAGATAAGATTGTTTGTAAACTACAAGTTTAACGATCACTTCTTCCATGAAGAAGCAATTCTCAGCACGATCAACGAGCAGATCAAGCAGGACATCAACATGCACTGCTGCCAGCGCCTCGTCATGAACGTGCCCATGTTTCAGGACTTGCCGGTCGCGCTCATCAACTCGATCATATTCACTTTACAGCAAGCCTTGTTTATGCCTGGCCAGGTATTTATCCTTAATCTTCTTTTTACTAAAATACAGATGTAACTAAATAAAATAAAAATACCTACAATAAATTCTATCGTCATTTTTAGACCGTTGTGGAGTTCAACAAGCCGAGCGAGTCCATTCATCTGATATCGTCCGGAACTGTCGCCGTCATGGACGCCGCGGGAAGGGAGGTTTGTTACAATGTTGTGTTAAGCGGGCACATCATCTGATATCGTCCGGAACTGTCGCCGTCATGGACGCCGCGGGAAGGGAGGTTTGTTACAATGTTGTGTTAAGCGGGCACATCATCTGATATCGTCCGGAACTGTCGCCGTCATGGACGCCGCGGGAAGGGAGGTTTGTTACAATGTTGTGTTACGCGGGCACATTATCTGATATCGTCCGGAACTGTCGCCGTTATGGACGCCGCAGGAAGAGAGGTTTGTTACAATGTTGTGTTACGCGGGCACATCATCATCACTTGACATTCTTCCAATGAAAAGACATGCTTTCGAGATGCTGCTTAATAGAAACCGAACCGTTTTATAGCTTACATCCAATAAAATGATGGTGCCGTGGACGGCGGCAGTTAAAAAAACAGGGAAATACCAGTTATTGTTTGTTTTTTTTTATATAAAGGGTGTAAAACACCTTAACGAAGTCGAAAGGCACTTGTTCTCCCCGTCATTGCGATCATTTTTTAGGGTTCCGTAGTCAACTAGGAACCCTTATAGTTTCGCCATGTCTGTCCATCCGTCCTCGCTTAATCTCTGTGACCGTTAGCACTAGAATGCTGAAATTTAGTACCACTATGTATATCAATCAGGCCGACAAAGTGGTAAAATAAAAATTGGAAAAAAATGTTTTATTAGGGTAGCCCCCCTATATGTAAAGTGGGAAGTAATTTTATTTTTTTAATTTCAACCCTAACGTGAGATATATTGTTGGAAAGGTATTTAAAAATGAATAGGGGTTTTCTAAAATCATTTTTTGATAATGTCAATAATTTCGGAAATAATCGCTCCAAAAGTAAAAAACAATGTGTGTCCCCCTCTAACTTTTGAACCATATAGAAAATATGAAAAAAATCTGAAAAGTAGAACTTTATAAGGACTTTCTAGGAAAATCATTTTGAACTTGATGGAAACAACAGTTTTTGTACAAAAAAGACAAAAAGTTGTACAAAATAATTTCTGGACTAAGTTTGTAGTATATTCGTATATGCAACGTTTTTACATAATGGATACCCACCTTTAACCTCATAAGTGGGAACACTTATTGTGACGGACGGGAAACTACGGAACCCTACACTGAGCGTGGCCCGACACGCTCTTGGCCGGTTTCTTGTTCTACACTATACCTGGGAACCTTCTAGTTACGGAGACATTGGGGGTCAAAGTTCTAACTTTTTAACAAGTTTTTTTGTAATACTGGTTTTTAATGTAAGATTTTTACTTTAAACAGCTCCACGATCTCCGTACTATTCAATCCATCCATCAGCACAAAGTTTTGAGTGCGTTACATTGACTTCTACAACAAAACATGATTTTTCACCCCAAAAATAAAAGTCGTTTCCCAGCAATAAGTTTTGCGTAAAGTTAGTTAGTTTGATGTACAGAATGCTTGGTTGACGGCTTCGTGATGAGGTCTTTTACACCCTGTAGGTATTAATTGGACGATGTAGACGGAGCTTATTACAGGTAGCACATCTCCGAGACGGCGCATTCTTTGGCGAGAATGCTTTGCTAGCGCCGGGCGTGACGAGAACAGCTAGCATCATAGCGCTCGAGATTACAGAGATTTACATGTGAGTTTTGTGAATGAATGCTAGTAGAGTGTGTTGATCAACATTAAAAAAAAACATCCTCGTACCCAGCTTACTTTCACACATATGACAAACAACCAAACCCAACCCAACCAAAGCTTTACTTATGGCCGCTATAACCGACATCCACGTCGGCGAAGCCGCGGGCATCAGCTAGTAATTAATAAAGCTGCTATTTTAAATTGTTTAGGGAGAGTATTTCAGAATAACACGAAAGTAATAGAAGAATCACCCATCCCGTGACATGTCTCCGTGTGCGTGTTTATTTGTCAGACGAGCTACGTTTTAATACGGGTGGGTTACACTTACCGATTTCCGTAAATACGAAAAAAAAAACCTACACATTTTATTTATGCAGTATGCAACAAGCAGCATGCATGGTTTCTGTCACGGCTCCGGCGTTGCGGGCTCCGGCGATCCTACGCGAGCTTACGTCGCAGATGTGTTTTACGCTCACCACTGCAGCTTCGGCTTGAGCCGGTCAGCCTCAGCTGCGGCGGCGGACGTTAAAACCACTTGCTCTTCAGCTCGCAGGCCGCCTCGCCCCTCCGAGCGTACGCGGGCTTATATTACACTTTAGGGGTAGGGCAGACAAGACTACGTGGAGTTGGTTTTGCAGCAATTCGTTTCTGTCACTGACTTTTGTAGCACAACTTAATGAATTTTTAATTCAAAATAAATACGTAAGAATAACTCAAATTTGATTCCGTTATTTCTATTATTTGTATGCCTAAATACTATTACGCCTAGATACATTATGCGAATTTAATTTATGCCAAAAAAATAGCCTTTAAGATAATTATGCCAACATAAACTGTATGCCAAAAAACAATATGGCAAATTATTATTATGGCAAAACAAATTATGCCAAAGTGTATTAGGATAAATAACATTATGCAAAAAAGAAGGGATTCCTGTAAAGTGTTGTCTTGGTCAGAGCCACCATCATCCTTTCTAAACGGATGTGGTATATTAACAGTGACATACGGTCGAGTAATTGTGCGTGCGTATTACCCACTCAGTCACTCACTTCGTCGTGGAGGTCGGATAGGCAGCCGATCCATGTAAACTGTACTGATATTCAGTCGCATCCGGCTGGGCCGGAAGGCGATCGTAATATAGTTGGGAAAAGGCTAAGCAGATGATGACATTAACTCGTTTGTGGCAGCCTGAAACACGAATCATTCCTGTCGTGCTTGGCGCCCTACCCGCACCTCAAGCGCCGCCTGGAGGAGGCCGCCGCCCGCCGCGACACCGCGCCACACCCGCGCCGGGCCTAGCGCCTAGTGCTCCTGTCGTGCCTGGCTCCTACCCGCGCCGGGCCTAGCGCCTAGTGCTCCTGTCGTGCCTGGCTCCTACCCGCGCCGGGCCTAGCGCCTAGTGCTCCTGTCGTGCCTGGCTCCTACCCGCGCCGGGCCTAGCGCCTAGTGCTCCTGTCGTGCCTGGCTCCTACCCGCGCCGGGCCTAGCGCCTAGTGCTCCTGTCGTGCCTGGCTCCTACCCGCGCCGGGCCTAGCGCCTAGTGCTCCTGTCGTGCCTGGCTCCTACCCGCGCCGGGCCTAGCGCCTAGTGCTCCTGTCGTGCCTGGCGCCCTACCCGCGCCGGGCCTAGAGCCTAGTGCTCCTGTCGTGCCTGGCGCCCTACCCGCGCCGGGCCTAGCGCCTAGTGCTCCTGTCGTGCCTGGCGCCCTACCCGCGCCGGGCCTAGCGCCTAGTGCTCCTGTCGTGCCTGGCGCCCTACCCACGCCGGGCCTAGCGCCTAGTGCTCCTGTCGTGCCTGGCGCCCTACCCACGCCGGGCCTAGCGCCTAGTGCTCCTGTCGTGCCTGGCGCCCTACCCGCGCCGGGCCTAGCGCCTAGTGCTCCTGTCGTGCCTGGCGCCCTACCCGCGCCGGGCCTAGCGCCTAGTGCTCCTGTCGTGCCTGGCGCCCTACCCGCGCCGGGCCTAGCGCCTAGTGCTCCTGTCGTGCCTGGCGCCCTACCCGCGCCGGGCCTAGCGCCTAGTGCTCCTGTCGTGCCTGGCGCCCTACCCGCGCCGGGCCTAGCGCCTAGTGCTCCTGTCGTGCCTGGCTCCTACCCGCGCCGGGCCTAGCGCCTAGTGCTCCTGTCGTGCCTGGCTCCTACCCGCGCCGGGCCTAGCGCCTAGTGCTCCTGTCGTGCCTGGCTCCTACCCGCGCCGGGCCTAGCGCCTAGTGCTCCTGTCGTGCCTGGCTCCTACCCGCGCCGGGCCTAGCGCCTAGTGCTCCTGTCGTGCCTGGCTCCTACCCGCGCCGGGCCTAGCGCCTAGTGCTCCTGTCGTGCCTGGCGCCCTACCCGCGCCGGGCCTAGAGCCTAGTGCTCCTGTCGTGCCTGGCGCCCTACCCGCGCCGGGCCTAGCGCCTAGTGCTCCTGTCGTGCCTGGCGCCCTACCCGCGCCGGGCCTAGCGCCTAGTGCTCCTGTCGTGCCTGGCGCCCTACCCACGCCGGGCCTAGCGCCTAGTGCTCCTGTCGTGCCTGGCGCCCTACCCGCGCCGGGCCTAGCGCCTAGTGCTCCTGTCGTGCCTGGCGCCCTACCCGCGCCGGGCCTAGCGCCTAGTGCTCCTGTCGTGCCTGGCGCCCTACCCGCGCCGGGCCTAGCGCCTAGTGCTCCTGTCGTGCCTGGCGCCCTACCCGCGCCGGGCCTAGAGCCTAGTGCTCCTGTCGTGCCTGGCGCCCTACCCGCGCCGGGCCTAGCGCCTAGTGCTCCTGTCGTGCCTGGCGCCCTACCCGCGCCGGGCCTAGCGCCTAGTGCTCCTGTCGTGCCTGGCGCCCTACCCACGCCGGGCCTAGCGCCTAGTGCTCCTGTCGTGCCTGGCGCCCTACCCGCGCCGGGCCTAGCGCCTAGTGCTCCTGTCGTGCCTGGCGCCCTACCCGCGCCGGGCCTAGCGCCTAGTGCTCCTGTCGTGCCTGGCGCCCTACCCGCGCCGGGCCTAGCGCCTAGTGCTCCTGTCGTGCCTGGCGCCCTACCCGCGCCGGGCCTAGCGCCTAGTGCTCCTGTCGTGCCTGGCGCCCTACCCGCGCCGGGCCTAGCGCCTAGTGCTCCTGTCGTGCCTGGCGCCCTACCCGCGCCGGGCCTAGCGCCTAGTGCTCCTGTCGTGCCTGGCGCCCTACCCGCGCCGGGCCTAGCGCCTAGTGCTCCTGTCGTGCCTGAACCCGCGCTGGGCCTAGCGCACCTAGTGCTCCTGTCGTGCCTGTACCCGCGCCGGGCCTAGCGCACCTAGTGCTCCTGTCGTGCCTGTACCCGCGCCGGGCCTAGCGCACCTAGTGCTCCTGTCGTGCCTGTACCCGCGCCGGGGCTAGCGCACCTAGTGCTCCTGTCGTGCCTGTACCCGCGCCGGGGCTAGCGCACCTAGTGCTCCTGTCGTGCCTGTACCCGCGCCGGGCCTAGCGCCTAGTGCTCCTGTCGTGCCTGGCTCCCTACCCGCACCGGGCCTAGCGCGCCTAGTGCTCCTGTCGTGCCTGGCGCCCTACCCGCGCCGGGCCTAGCGCCTAGTGCTCCTGTCGTGCCGGAACCCGCGCGGGGCCTAGCGCACCTAGTGCTCCTGTCGTGCCTGTACCCGCGCCGGGCCTAGCGCACCTAGTGCTCCTGTCGTGCCTGTACCCGCGCCGGGCCTAGCGCACCTAGTGCTCCTGTCGTGCCTGTACCCGCGCCGGGGCTAGCGCACCTAGTGCTCCTGTCGTGCCTGTACCCGCGCCGGGGCTAGCGCACCTAGTGCTCCTGTCGTGCCTGTACCCGCGCCGGGCCTAGCGCACCTAGTGCTCCTGTCGTGCCTGTACCCGCGCCCGGCCTAGCGCACCTAGTGCTCCTGTCGTGCCTGTACCCGCGCCGGGCCTAGCGCACCTAGTGCTCCTGTCGTGCCTGTACCCGCGCCGGGCCTAGCGCTCCTAGTGCTCCTGTCGTGCCTGTACCCGCGCCGGGGCTAGCGCACCTAGTGCTCCTGTCGTGCCTGTACCCGCGCCGGGCCTAGCGCACCTAGTGCTCCTGTCGTGCCTGTACCCGCGCCGGGCCTAGCGCACCTAGTGCTCCTGTCGTGCCTGTACCCGCGCGGGGCCTAGCGCACCTAGTGCTCCTGTCGTGCCTGGCGCCCTACCCGCGCCGGGCCTAGCGCGCCTAGTGCTCCTGTCGTGCCTGGCGCCCTACCCGCGCCGGGCCTAGCGCCTAGTGCTCCTGTCGTGCCTGAACCCGCGCTGGGCCTAGCGCACCTAGTGCTCCTGTCGTGCCTGTACCCGCGCCGGGCCTAGCGCACCTAGTGCTCCTGTCGTGCCTGTACCCGCGCCGGGCCTAGCGCACCTAGTGCTCCTGTCGTGCCTGTACCCGCGCCGGGGCTAGCGCACCTAGTGCTCCTGTCGTGCCTGTACCCGCGCCGGGCCTAGCGCACCTAGTGCTCCTGTCGTGCCTGTACCCGCGCCGGGCCTAGCGCACCTAGTGCTCCTGTCGTGCCTGGCGCCCTACCCGCGCCGGGCCTAGCGCGCCTAGTGCTCCTGTCGTGCCTGGCTCCCTACCCGCACCGGGCCTAGCGCGCCTAGTGCTCCTGTCGTGCCTGGCGCCCTACCCGCGCCGGGCCTAGCGCCTAGTGCTCCTGTCGTGCCTGAACCCGCGCTGGGCCTAGCGCACCTAGTGCTCCTGTCGTGCCTGTACCCGCGCCGGGCCTAGCGCACCTAGTGCTCCTGTCGTGCCTGTACCCGCGCCGGGCCTAGCGCACCTAGTGCTCCTGTCGTGCCTGTACCCGCGCGGGGCCTAGCGCACCTAGTGCTCCTGTCGTGCCTGGCGCCCTACCCGCGCCGGGCCTAGCGCGCCTAGTGCTCCTGTCGTGCCTGGCGCCCTACCCGCGCCGGGCCTAGCGCCTAGTGCTCCTGTCGTGCCTGAACCCGCGCTGGGCCTAGCGCACCTAGTGCTCCTGTCGTGCCTGTACCCGCGCCGGGCCTAGCGCACCTAGTGCTCCTGTCGTGCCTGTACCCGCGCCGGGCCTAGCGCACCTAGTGCTCCTGTCGTGCCTGTACCCGCGCCGGGGCTAGCGCACCTAGTGCTCCTGTCGTGCCTGTACCCGCGCCGGGCCTAGCGCACCTAGTGCTCCTGTCGTGCCTGTACCCGCGCCGGGCCTAGCGCACCTAGTGCTCCTGTCGTGCCTGGCGCCCTACCCGCGCCGGGCCTAGCGCGCCTAGTGCTCCTGTCGTGCCTGGCTCCCTACCCGCACCGGGCCTAGCGCGCCTAGTGCTCCTGTCGTGCCTGGCGCCCTACCCGCGCCGGGCCTAGCGCCTAGTGCTCCTGTCGTGCCTGAACCCGCGCTGGGCCTAGCGCACCTAGTGCTCCTGTCGTGCCTGTACCCGCGCCGGGCCTAGCGCACCTAGTGCTCCTGTCGTGCCTGTACCCGCGCCGGGCCTAGCGCACCTAGTGCTCCTGTCGTGCCTGTACCCGCGCCGGGCCTAGCGCACCTAGTGCTCCTGTCGTGCCTGTACCCGCGCCGGGCCTAGCGCACCTAGTGCTCCTGTCGTGCCTGTACCCGCGCCCGGCCTAGCGCACCTAGTGCTCCTGTCGTGCCTGTACCCGCGCCGGGCCTAGCGCACCTAGTGCTCCTGTCGTGCCTGTACCCGCGCCGGGCCTAGCGCACCTAGTGCTCCTGTCGTGCCTGTACCCGCGCCGGGCCTAGCGCACCTAGTGCTCCTGTCGTGCCTGTACCCGCGCCCGGCCTAGCGCACCTAGTGCTCCTGTCGTGCCTGTACCCGCGCCGGGCCTAGCGCACCTAGTGCTCCTGTCGTGCCTGGCGCCCTACCCGCGCCGGGTCATTATCAATTATTAAGTTTAATAAAATATACACTAAGTGTAATTTTTGACACGTTTTTTATTTTATTTCCTGATTCAAAAAGCCTTTATTGATTTTTGAAAGATCTATTGTTGTCTCTGTTCTAACAAAAAAACAACACCACAATCATGTATTCGTTAGACGATCTCATTCTATTAAATCCAAAACGACCGTTCTACTTACACACGAACAAATAAATGACATATGAACGCGATAATGGCGAATCGTGTAGCGTGAACTCATACGCGCGGTAATACTGGGCGCCAATACATCGTATTCACAAACATTGCGCATGTTGAAAATTCGCGAGTTATTGAGTGTGCTATTCGCCACCTATTTTAGCCAAGTTCCACGCTTTTTCTGGACGGAACGAAGGTGCGAGAGATTTACGGAGAATTCACCTTATTTGAACAAGGTCTTAGGCCTCGTACGCGCCTACGTTTCGTCTGAACAAAACCTTAACAGGATGTACTCACCCCGAGCCGTATGACGGAGTTGACGATGTTGGCCGTCCACGCCGCCTCCACGCGCAGCAGGTCCTGGCGCGTCTCGGCGCTGAAGTAGCGCGGGCCGGGCGCGCTGGCGCCGGCCGGCCCGGCCGCAGAGCTCTGCACCAGGAAGCAGTGCTGGCGCCAGTCCACTGTCTCGCTCTCTTTCACTGTGCGGAACATCGTCTGGTACACCTTCAGGGTTTCCGGACACTTCGCTAGCTCGGTTATGTTCATCTGGGGAACGTAGGGAATCATAATTATTATAATTTAGAAACCAAATTAAAAGTACATTTTTTTACAGTAAAATAATTTCCTGAAATCTTTCTGCACTAAGCAGTGCCTATTCTGCAAGAGACAGGAATTTAGAAGAAAGAGAACTTATCATTTGAAAACGTGACACTTACGAATCCGCACTGAAACCGCATGGTGGATTACCTACCTTCTTTCTCTATCAGAGGGGAGGCCTGCGGCCATGATTCCGTTTCCATTAGAGGCTGATAATATTAATGTACTGACCGGCGGCACATCAAACAGCATGACGTCGGTCCCCTTGAGCAGTAAGAACTTGGGGCGGTAGGTCTGCCACGGCTGCTGCGCCTGCACTACGCCCTCGTGCACCCAGCCCATGTACTCGATGCGCTCGCCCACACCGAAGTGCCGGTTGAACAGCTTCATCTGGACACAATAACGACTTCAATAGCTTCTTCTTCTTACTTCAGAAAGCACGTTAAATTCAAATTCAAAAACTTTAATTCGAGTATAGGCTCATATAAGGTTAGTAACATATTCCAAAAAAAAAACAACAAGATACTGTGACACGTATAACTGACAGCGTGGTGACCAAGTGACCTAAGTATTTAAATTGTTCCACTCGTTCACGAGGAACGCCGCTAAGCCGTATGGGAGGCACATCAAGATGGTACTTGGTCCCCGCCTCAAAAACTGTTCTGAACATTGTACGATAAGCCACGCTCCACCAGGTGGCGCTCACAAGTGGCCACAGCGTCCTTATACCGCCGACTGAAGCGCTCAGCAGCACCATGTGGTCCGCGTTACTTAAATAATTGACACAGACACCGTCAGTATGACAACCGACCCCGGCTGTTATTTGTAGATCTTCAGTAGCCGAAAGTCCGACAACCGGTCTCACTAGGGGTATCGTATCACCCAGTACCAACTGTCGCTCCATACCTTCAACAGAGTAGAGACAATAAAACATTCATGTTTTATTTTGATAAAAGATGAATGTTTTATTGTCTCTACTCAATATTTATACTATCTTTGATCTTAGTATATTTGATGAATTTTACTAACTTTGGTAAACGATGTAACTTTGGGTTTTGGACAGTCGTTATGGGTCAGGAGTCCCTAAATTTGACAACCAACAACAACTGGGTTGTGAAGGTCAGATAGGCAGTCGCTCCATGTAAAATACTGGTATCAGATCGACAGTTGACCCCAACACAATTACCGAAAAGGCAGCTGTACCATCGAACGAAATCTTACCACCGATTCTTTTTGTTTGCAGCATCCGGCCGCTATTGAAGCGCTTATGTGCGCTCATCAACCAATAGCATCGCAGCATCTGATCCCTTGTCTTTGTTAATAACAATAAAAAGGGTCGAAAGAAAAAAATCCAATACAATACGGGTAGTAAACAGATGTGGACATCGTGTCCACGGGATTTTGTTTAAAACATGGTAAGATTTCGTCCGAGCTGATGGTACAATAGTGGTATGCCCCACGTAGTATAATATAGTTCCCGTCACCTGCAGGTTGGTGAGCCCCACAATGTTGTCGGAGATGCTCTTGAGCCAGTGCGACAGCGCGGCCGGCTCCTCCGCGTGCACCACGCCCGTCGTCAGCTGATGGTACAATAGTGGTATACCCCACGTAGTATAATATAGTTCCCGTCACCTGCAGGTTGGTGAGCCCCACAATGTTGTCGGAGATGCTCTTGAGCCAGTGCGACAGCGCGGCCGGCTCCTCCGCGTGCACCACGCCCGTCGTCAGCTGATGGTACAATAGTGGTATACCCCACGTAGTATAATATAGTTCCCGTCACCTGCAGGTTGGTGAGCCCCACAATGTTGTCGGAGATGCTCTTGAGCCAGTGCGACAGCGCGGCCGGCTCCTCCGCGTGCACCACGCCCGTCGTCAGCTGATGGTACAATAGTGGTATACCCCACGTAGTATAATATAGTTCCCGTCACCTGCAGGTTGGTGAGCCCCACAATGTTGTCGGAGATGCTCTTGAGCCAGTGCGACAGCGCGGCCGGCTCCTCCGCGTGCACCACGCCCGTCGTCAGCTGATGGTACAATAGTGGTATACCCCACGTAGTATAATATAGTTCCCGTCACCTGCAGGTTGGTGAGCCCCACAATGTTGTCGGAGATGCTCTTGAGCCAGTGCGACAGCGCGGCCGGCTCCTCCGCGTGCACCACGCCCGTCGTCAGCTGATGGTACAATAGTGGTATACCCCACGTAGTATAATATAGTTCCCGTCACCTGCAGGTTGGTGAGCCCCACAATGTTGTCGGAGATGCTCTTGAGCCAGTGCGACAGCGCGGCCGGCTCCTCCGCGTGCACCACGCCCGTCGTCAGCTGATGGTACAATAGTGGTATACCCCACGTAGTATAATATAGTTCCCGTCACCTGCAGGTTGGTGAGCCCCACAATGTTGTCGGAGATGCTCTTGAGCCAGTGCGACAGCGCGGCCGGCTCCTCCGCGTGCACCACGCCCGTCGTCAGCTGATGGTACAATAGTGGTATACCCCACGTAGTATAATATAGTTCCCGTCACCTGCAGGTTGGTGAGCCCCACAATGTTGTCGGAGATGCTCTTGAGCCAGTGCGACAGCGCGGCCGGCTCCTCCGCGTGCACCACGCCCGTCGTCAGCTGATGGTACAATAGTGGTATACCCCACGTAGTATAATATAGTTCCCGTCACCTGCAGGTTGGTGAGCCCCACAATGTTGTCGGAGATGCTCTTGAGCCAGTGCGACAGCGCGGCCGGCTCCTCCGCGTGCACCACGCCCGTCGTCAGCTGATGGTACAATAGTGGTATACCCCACGTAGTATAATATAGTTCCCGTCACCTGCAGGTTGGTGAGCCCCACAATGTTGTCGGAGATGCTCTTGAGCCAGTGCGACAGCGCGGCCGGCTCCTCCGCGTGCACCACGCCCGTCGTCAGCTGATGGTACAATAGTGGTATACCCCACGTAGTATAATATAGTTCCCGTCACCTGCAGGTTGGTGAGCCCCACAATGTTGTCGGAGATGCTCTTGAGCCAGTGCGACAGCGCGGCCGGCTCCTCCGCGTGCACCACGCCCGTCGTCAGCTGATGGTACAATAGTGGTATACCCCACGTAGTATAATATAGTTCCCGTCACCTGCAGGTTGGTGAGCCCCACAATGTTGTCGGAGATGCTCTTGAGCCAGTGCGACAGCGCGGCCGGCTCCTCCGCGTGCACCACGCCCGTCGTCAGCTGATGGTACAATAGTGGTATACCCCACGTAGTATAATATAGTTCCCGTCACCTGCAGGTTGGTGAGCCCCACAATGTTGTCGGAGATGCTCTTGAGCCAGTGCGACAGCGCGGCCGGCTCCTCCGCGTGCACCACGCCCGTCGTCAGCTGATGGTACAATAGTGGTATACCCCACGTAGTATAATATAGTTCCCGTCACCTGCAGGTTGGTGAGCCCCACAATGTTGTCGGAGATGCTCTTGAGCCAGTGCGACAGCGCGGCCGGCTCCTCCGCGTGCACCACGCCCGTCGTCAGCTGATGGTACAATAGTGGTATACCCCACGTAGTATAATATAGTTCCCGTCACCTGCAGGTTGGTGAGCCCCACAATGTTGTCGGAGATGCTCTTGAGCCAGTGCGACAGCGCGGCCGGCTCCTCCGCGTGCACCACGCCCGTCGTCAGCTGATGGTACAATAGTGGTATACCCCACGTAGTATAATATAGTTCCCGTCACCTGCAGGTTGGTGAGCCCCACAATGTTGTCGGAGATGCTCTTGAGCCAGTGCGACAGCGCGGCCGGCTCCTCCGCGTGCACCACGCCCGTCGTCAGCTGATGGTACAATAGTGGTATACCCCACGTAGTATAATATAGTTCCCGTCACCTGCAGGTTGGTGAGCCCCACAATGTTGTCGGAGATGCTCTTGAGCCAGTGCGACAGCGCGGCCGGCTCCTCCGCGTGCACCACGCCCGTCGTCAGCTGATGGTACAATAGTGGTATACCCCACGTAGTATAATATAGTTCCCGTCACCTGCAGGTTGGTGAGCCCCACAATGTTGTCGGAGATGCTCTTGAGCCAGTGCGACAGCGCGGCCGGCTCCTCCGCGTGCACCACGCCCGTCGTCAGCTGATGGTACAATAGTGGTATACCCCACGTAGTATAATATAGTTCCCGTCACCTGCAGGTTGGTGAGCCCCACAATGTTGTCGGAGATGCTCTTGAGCCAGTGCGACAGCGCGGCCGGCTCCTCCGCGTGCACCACGCCCGTCGTCAGCTGATGGTACAATAGTGGTATACCCCACGTAGTATAATATAGTTCCCGTCACCTGCAGGTTGGTGAGCCCCACAATGTTGTCGGAGATGCTCTTGAGCCAGTGCGACAGCGCGGCCGGCTCCTCCGCGTGCACCACGCCCGTCGTCAGCTGATGGTACAATAGTGGTATACCCCACGTAGTATAATATAGTTCCCGTCACCTGCAGGTTGGTGAGCCCCACAATGTTGTCGGAGATGCTCTTGAGCCAGTGCGACAGCGCGGCCGGCTCCTCCGCGTGCACCACGCCCGTCGTCAGCTGATGGTACAATAGTGGTATACCCCACGTAGTATAATATAGTTCCCGTCACCTGCAGGTTGGTGAGCCCCACAATGTTGTCGGAGATGCTCTTGAGCCAGTGCGACAGCGCGGCCGGCTCCTCCGCGTGCACCACGCCCGTCGTCAGATGATGGTACAATAGTGGTATACCCCACGTAGTATAATATAGTTCCCGTCACCTGCAGGTTGGTGAGCCCCACAATGTTGTCGGAGATGCTCTTGAGCCAGTGCGACAGCGCGGCCGGCTCCTCCGCGTGCACCACGCCCGTCGTCAGCTGATGGTACAATAGTGGTATACCCCACGTAGTATAATATAGTTCCCGTCACCTGCAGGTTGGTGAGCCCCACAATGTTGTCGGAGATGCTCTTGAGCCAGTGCGACAGCGCGGCCGGCTCCTCCGCGTGCACCACGCCCGTCGTCAGCTGATGGTACAATAGTGGTATACCCCACGTAGTATAATATAGTTCCCGTCACCTGCAGGTTGGTGAGCCCCACAATGTTGTCGGAGATGCTCTTGAGCCAGTGCGACAGCGCGGCCGGCTCCTCCGCGTGCACCACGCCCGTCGTCAGCTGCGGCCGCGCGCCACGCACCTGCACACACACACACACACACACGTCACACGGTTGTTGTAGGGTTCTATTGTATTGTAATTTCAAGGACAACTTTGGTTGCTTGATGCAAGATTTTGTTTGTTTTTTATGTAGAGTTGAAGATGCAGCCACACGTATATTATCATAACTGTATACCCCTAAAATTAACAACTCTATTTGTGGTGGTTCAAACTTCGTTTGAAATACTGTTAGAATAAAGTTCTAATCAGCTTGCACTACAAAGTGGTTGTTACGTCAGTCACTGCGGCCGAATAGTACGAAATGAGTGTTTTTTTGCGATTTACAAAAAAATCTATTGATTGGACAAAAAAAAAAAAATAACATATATTTTATAGTTAGTTCATTTAGTATAAAAAGTTTCATGATCTAATTTGAAGTATTTTATGATTGCCAGCGGCTTATTGTTCAGTTTAGAGGTAACTTTGGGATTTTTTTCTATCGAGAAAATTTTATGGAATCGTGTTTTCGCCAAACATAGGACTTAATAGTAGATTGTATGACAAGGGAGCAAAATAGTATTTTTACGCCGAGGGCGCTATTTTTAATCCAGAGCGAAGCGAAGGATTCTAGAATCCTGAGCGTAGCGAGGGATTCAAACTACATCGCCTGAGGGAAAAATATGTTTGCTCTCGAGTCATATACTCTACTTTTCATCTCGTTCTATGAGAAAATAAGTAAGAGACACTTTTAAGTAATTAATGAATAAGTTTAATTAAAAAAATGACATGAATGTAAAAAATGACACTTACGTATAGGTTTGCCCAAATGCACCTACACACCTGGTCTTGGTCTTGGTATTGCGCTCTCAGTCTTGGTCTTGGCCTTGCAGCAAGAGTCTTGCAAGTCTTGCGAGACTCTACTACTTAGACTAGACAACTTTCAAATACCTATTAGCCTATTGCTATAGAATAAACACGTTAGTTTCGATCTTAGAACAACGTAACAGAGTAGTACATGTTGAGCTTAAATTGACATAGGCATAGTGAACCACCAAATTAATAAAAATAACTTGTGATGATGTTGATTTATGAAATAAAATAATTGATGTTTATAATTTCAAACTTCGCGTAACGTCAAATTTTCCCAATCAACCATGAACCTTAATGCTTTAGCGATAGTTGAAAATCTGTTAAAGAAATTTGGCAGATTGTAGTAGCTTGATGTGCTGGGGTCTGTACCATAACATAGGCTGGCTTAAAAACTGCTACTAGTACTAGACCTACTCGACTCGCTGTTAGTTTTAAATTTTGCTGAATAGAAGAATAATATAAACTTTGAAATATAAGTACCTACATAATGTTTACAAACCTACTAACGTTAGATCTGCACATTAGACTTATACAAGGGGTGTAAATCACCTCATCACGAAGCCGTCAACCAAGCATTCTGTATCATTGAATCCTGCCAAAAGAATAATAATTAATTGTAATAACAAATCATACCCAAAATTTCTTTTTTTTATTTTTAATTTCTCGAAATGATTTTAAACCATAAAATGTTGGTTGTTAAGTTTAAAATCGAATGAGGAAATTTGACCGAAGAAGTTCAAAGATACCGCCTCAGGAGTCGGGACCCGACGTTGTGTGCGATATTGTGTGTGTGTGTAGTTTCCGACAAAGAAATTTATTTAATGAAGATTTTAAGGATTATTTTTTATTTATTAGTTCGGTTTCTTACGTCATCGCATGTGCATGCTTGATAGTTTTCGCAAAAACTTTTGCTGGATAACAGCGACAGCGATGGTGATTAGGTAAGTACCTAGTTTAAATCAAGTATTTTTTACCCATAGTACTGCAATACCTACGTACCTTCTCGCTGCGCGGTGACACGTGGCGGGGCGCCACGTGTCGCGGTAACGTTTGAACTCGAGCGGCCGTATACCTACAAGCCTAACCGTCAACACGGTTGAATGTGATTTACTTGTGTGCATTGAACAGTTTTTGATTTCAGACGGCTTACATAAACAATTTAATGTAGGTAGCAAAGCTACAAATTTTACACAATAATTTGCAATGCGTTTCATCATCGGAGTCCAAAGCATGCCGCCGCGCTGCTACTAGCGACTTACGGAGTCATTTTAATGTGCTATTTTTTACCAATTGACAAACTTACCGGTTGACCACTTTTCAATCTTAACGCTAAAGGCTTAAAAGTGGTCAACCGCCGGCTTTGTCGTGTGTTTGTAGATGGGATAGAATGTGAGTGTCGTTAGAGTTTGATTTAACATTGCAAATTATTGTGTAAAATTTGTAGCTTTGCTACCTACATTAAATTGTTTATGTAAGCCGTCTGAAATCAAAAACTGTTCAATGCACACAAGTAAATCACATTCAACCGTGTTGACGGTTAGGCTTGTAGGTATACGGCCGCTCGAGTTCAAACGTTACCGCGACACGTGGCGCCCCGCCACGTGTCACCGCGCAGCGAGAAGGTACGTAGGTATTGCAGTACTATGGGTAAAAAATACTTGATTTAAACTAGGTACTTACCTAATCACCATCGCTGTCGCTGTTATCCAGCAAAAGTTTTTGCGAAAACTATCAAGCATGCACATGCGATGACGTAAGAAACCGAACTAATAAATAAAAAATAATCCTTAAAATCTTCATTAAATAAATTTCTTTGTCGGAAACTACACACACACACAATATCGCACACAACGTCGGGTCCCGACTCCTGAGGCGGTATCTTTGAACTTCTTCGGTCAAATTTCCTCATTCGATTTTAAACTTAACAACCAACATTTTATGGTTTAAAATCATTTCGAGAAATTAAAAATAAAAAAAAGAAATTTTGGGTATGATTTGTTATTACAATTAATTATTATTCTTTTGGCAGGATTCAATGATAACAATATCACGCCTGTAATCCTCGAAGGCTAAGGCAGGGGTGTACCGAAAGTACACACTCATTTCGAAAGTTACGTTGCCTCACAAAACCGTTTTTACGGTTTGTCTGTGGGAACGGAAAAAAACAGTATTGAAAATTCAAAAATTTGCCAAACATATTTACTTGAATCTGCAGTTTTTAAAAGATTTTTTGTGGGTTCTTCGATATTGCAATTCGGTATCTCAACAATCCACAGAGTAAACTTGTGTATCGCAGAGCAAATAACCCATAATCAACGTTTTTAAAAAACATCTGATAGAAATCAAAAACTGTTTAATGCAAACAAATAAACGTCCTTTAATCGATCATCTGAGTACGCGGGTAACACGGCCGACGGCCGCTCACATTCATGCGTTGAACTCAAATGACTCGAGGTCACACGCACCACGGGCACAGCTGATACCGCGCGCTTGTGTGCGTGGAACGACCGCGCGGCTTGTCAATGTGGGTGTGCTCTTGGTTATGATACATTGAATTTCGTAACTTCAAACGCATAATTTGTTAAGAAAATTTCAAAATTTTGATAAGGGTTGTTTGGATGAAAAATTTGTGATAACGGTTAGAATTCGATGGTGCAGAAAAGTAAAAAAAACCGGCCAAGTGCGAGTCGGACTCGCACACGAAGGGTTCCGTACCATTGACTATATTTAGTATTTGTTGTTATAGCGGCAACAGAAATACATCATCTGTGAAAATTTCAACTGTCTAGCTGTCACGGTTCATGAGATACAGCCTGGTGACAGACAGACGGACAGACGGACAGACAGCGAAGTCTTAGTAATAGGGTTCCGTTTTTGCCCTTTGGGTACGGAACCCTAAAAATGACACTTTGACCTTCAATATCTCCAGAACCTGTGGTTTCCCAGGTATTGTCTAGAAGAAAAAAATGATCCCAATGATGGGCAGAATATGAGGTTTTCGTTTTCGTTAAGAGGTCTTTTACACCCTTTATAATACTATAGGTAGATATATCTACAAGGTATGAAATGAACTTTGCTAGAAAGTTATACTAGGAACATTTTTATCACATGGGAACATATTTGTAAGTAACACGCTACCTACTTAATAAATAGTCGAAATATATAATAATAAATACAATATACCTTTTAGTGTTATGACGATACCTACGGTTTTGATACTGGAGAACGTCTATCAAAATCGGGATTGAAACCAAATACCTACCTACTATACCGCCCAAATCTCAGTTTGACTTAACTGCGAGACGCAAGAGTCTTGCAGGCTTGGTCTTGTTCTTGCTCAAGTCTTGCAGAGTTCAGTCTTGGTCATGGTCTTGCTACAATAAGTCGGTCTTGGTCTTGTTTTTGCATTTTCGATTTTGGGCAACACTACTTACGTATATCTAATACACTAGCGAAATTTTGAAAATTTATTGTCACTGTGTGTGTGTTTTATTTGGGATTGATATACTTATGGATTTAATCAATCAAAAGAAAGAAGCAAACGGCATAGTTAGTTTTCATTCAAAAATCAAAAATTCGATATTTTACATTTTTTGTTTTTTAATTTCTCTTTCTTTGTTCTAATATAAAAAGTTTATTTGAAATTTGTAGCGTTTTTTGATGATGGATAAATTCTTTTCTAAGCTGTGGAAAAAAGAAAAACTAAACTAGGTATGCCATAAGCTTCTACTCCGTTCACCTAATATACCCATTTTTTTGGAAAGTGATAAAAAAGTCATCCGGTACTTTGAGTGTTTGTAATCTCAGTATCTGGCTGGTGCTCAGGAAAAGGCACTGATTCCTTTGATGTAGAAGGGCGGGGCGACAATTGTGTGGGTGAACTCTTAATTTAATATTTTTTACCATTGCCACTCGAAAAAGGGCATTTTATTCATCGATAACAGTGAATAAAACTCTCTTTTACTCACTGAGTGAATAAAGACATTTTGAATTTGGAACAAACACGAATTACGTACAAAAAAAAAACGCTGCTGCTGAAAGTACGTACTGGGAGGCTGAATGTATTCTATTCCAAATAAAAAAAAAACCCGCCAATTTAGTTACGTTCTTTTTTATCTGTTATTGTGGTTGTTTTGTGTTATTGGAAAATCTACTAACTTAAGTAATTATAATAAAATGAGTTCTTCCGATATCGAAAGTGAGAGACTGACTCCGGAATCATTTCGTTCTAAAGCAGCAGTTATAGTAGATGATTTGTTGCCGCCAAAATCTCGGGAGTTGTACCTGAAAACATACAATTTGTTCTGCGACTGGAAAACCACGAACGGCGCCAATTCATTCTCTGAGTGCATATTTCTTAACTATTTCAATGAATTAACCAAGACTAAGAAGCCGTCGACACTTTGGAGCATATGTTCTATGCTAAAAGCCACAGTGAGAATCAAACACAACATTGATATTTCATACTACTCAAAGTTAGTGACATACTTAAAACGGCTATCCGAGGGTAATAAGCCAAAGAAATCTAGAGTGCTTAGCTCCGAAAACATTGAACGTTTTCTAAATGATGCGCCTGACCACAGTTTTCTGGCAGTAAAAGTAAGTACCTACTTAATATAATTATGTATATTTATTTACAAACCTACTGTGCTTCTAAGGTTTTCCTGTCAATACATATTTTTTCAATTATTGTTCACAGGTTGTGCTAATTTTCGGCGTAAATGGAGCCTGTCGCAGTAATGAATTATTACAGATAACTATAAACGACATCCAAAAACACTCGGATAATTTATTACTTATCGTTTTAACTGATACGAAAACTAAAATTGATAGAACGTTTGTAATACGCCAAGAATACGTAAAAATCGTCGAAAAATATCAAGCTTTACGGCCCATTATTACAAAAACCGACAGGTTTTTCTTACAATACCATGGCGAAAAATGTATTCGCCAACCTATTGGAATCAACAAAATTGGTGCGATGCCAAAAGAGATTGCCAGTTTCTTAAATCTATCGAATCCCGAAAAGTACACAGGACATTGCTTCCGCAGAAGCTCTGCCACCTTTTTAGCAAATTCAGGTGCTGATCTTATGGAACTAAAACGCCACGGAGGGTGGAGGTCCAGCACAGTAGCAGAAAGTTATATCGAGGATTCAATCGAAAATAAATCGAAAAGATGCAGCCGGATAGTTGAAAGTATAAATCTAAAACCGTCTGCTGTTGAGCCTTCTGCGCCACTATCTCCGGCGCGCCCTTCTACATCGAAAGGTTGTGAAACGACTACATTACAGCTGTCTCAGCAACAGCAACCACAAAATACGGCGACTTTGCCAAATACCCAAGTGTTGTCTAATAGTTGTTTCAAACCCAAACCAGCCTATAACACTAAATTTTAAAAATTGTTCTAATTTTACTATACATTTTTAATTTTAATTTAATATTTAATCCTTTGTTGTTATAATACTGATTATATAATAAAAACTGATAAATATAAATACCATGCTCCTTTTTATTTTCTCACAGTCAATGGTAAAAAGTAGAGTACACAACACGTGAATAAAAAATTTATCTCGGTACTTGTATCCCTCGCTCCGCTCAGGATTCTAATCTAGAATCCCTCGCTACGCTCGTGATTCTACTCTAGAATCCTTCGCTGCTCTCGGGATCCAACTTCGTACCTCGAACTAAATTCCCTTTTTATTCACTTGTTGTATAATCTACTATTATACAATGCGGGTGCTGACCCCCGCACCGTTCGATTTCAATGAACGATTCATGTTCCAAATTCAAACCTCATTACTGCCCGCTAAAAAGTCTAGTGGAGAAAAGAGCTACTTTGCTTAAAGGGGAACAAAACGACACTTTTCGAATAGAAGGGATGAAATAGTAGATTTTACATCAAGTGCAAAAAACGAACCAATTTTATCCGAGACTTTTAGCTGATAGTAATGTCGAGGATAAAATGGTTTTGTGGACGAGTTATAAACTCTGTTTTTCACTTCGATTGCGAGGAAATAAAACAGTAGTATAAATTGAAGAAATTAATAAACGCACGAAAAAACAAGAGCTGTTTCCCCCGCTTTATTTTTTTAAATCTTACGACATTGATATTAGGCTTGGGCTGCAAACCTATACAGCCTACTGTTTGCGCCTGACGTTTTAATCCATCGCTGCGTCGCTAGGGTGCTGCTAATTGTTTTGATCAGGCGCTCAAAAATGTCGGTAGATTGCGCACAAAATAAATTGCTATGGAAAAACTTCTACCTGACATTTTGGATAATCAATTCATCTACATTCTAAAACGGACGAACATCAGTCCACACATATTTCATTTTATTAAGAGCTTGGCATTGTTTAAATTTGTAATATAACGCAGTTACGTTGTCTCATTGTCATTTTAAATTAAATTATTTGTTATCGTGAAGACATCGTCGTTTTATTGGACACCAAGCTCCAGTGTCTCGAGCAGACATAAGTGGCGACCGTGACAGGACACGATCCGAAGCAAAATTTGGAGTACCGAGGTCTACCAGTCGGCCAGCACCGCGCCGCAACCAGTCGGCCAGCACCGCGCCGCAACCCGTCGGCTAGAACCGCGCCGCAACCCGTCGGCCAGCACCGCGCCGCAACCAGTCGGCCTGTACCGCGCCGCAACCCGTCGGCCAGCCCCGCGCCGCAACTCGTCGGCCAGCACCGCGCCGCAACCAGTCGGCCAGCACCGCGCCACATCCAGACCTTGGGAGAAGATCGTACACGCCTGCCTCCATACCAGGGCCTAGCTGGAGTAGGCCAGCATCGCGCCGCAGCCATCAGCCGGTCAGCACCGCGCCACATCCAGCCCTTGGGAGAAGCACGTACATGGGAAGAATACAAGCAGTACTTAGCACCGCCGGACATTGATGCTATATACGGCGTCACACCGCAGCGCAGCAGCATTTCTGCAGCTAAGTGCCCTTCCTTAATTCCTAACCTTCCGTTTAAACCAAGTAGCCTACGTCCTAATCCAATTTCTGTATGGTTTTCTACTTGTGCAACTTCATAGGTTTTATACATAGTTTGACCTTGTCAAGGTTACAGAATTGCGTCATACTTTCTAATTATTTCTTTCCTTAAATTTCCACGAGTTCGCTATTATTTAGTATCAGTGACAACTCGCAAGGATATTCTACAATGCATATTTTATTTCTTTTTCCGTTTTGGTGAATTTTCAAGCGGAATTTTCTAGTACATTCCACATCTCGAAGTACCTACATACCCATATAAAGTCAAAAGTACAATCAAACCTTTTTTATTGTTTAATTATTAAGAATATATTTTAGGAAATTAATTCCACAGGCTGCAGCTGTGCCCATTTCAGTTCCGTTTAGTGATTATTCCGCCGAACGTTTCAGAATCGCCCAAGTTTCCCGTGCATCGCTGAGCGTCGTTGCCGCACCGCGCAACGCACGCGCAGCGTCCGTGCAGAGGCAGCCTGCAAACCGGTGCCTGCGACTTCGGCCTCCCGCGCGGCAGAGACCACCAACCAGGGGCGTGAGCGTATTCTTTCATTTTATTTGGTTTATTTTAACGTAGTTTTCTTTATTTCAATCACACACTTCTTTAATTTCTTTCTCGTGAGAATTTTGTTTGAAATAAACAGTCACAATGGGTTTAGGTGACGAAGCCAAGAACTTGGCGGAATTAAATGTTAGACGTAGTTCCGTCAAGGGCCAAGTAACGAAGTTTAAAAATTATTTAGAAAAAATATCGCGGTTGGACACTTTTAATACAACACAAAGGGCGGAACTTACACTTAGACTTAGTAAATTCGAAACTTTATCTTCAAGGTTCGATGAGTTACAAAGTCAAATTGAAATTCTTAATTCTAGTGGGTTGAAGGATGAACTTGAAGAACGAGAAAGCATCGAGAAAGAGTTCATTAGCAATATCGTAATAGCTCAAGAGTTATTACAAATGCACGCTAGGGATGAAGGCATCCACGACTCAAGCACTCCTCACAATATAACTCATTGCGCTGTCGATCATAATGAAATAGGTTTCAAGCTACCTATGATACAGATATCTAAATTCGACGGGTCATACTTTCGATGGATGGAATTTCGTGACACGTTTCGATCTTTAATACATGAGAATAGTAGAATTAGTTCAGTGAACAAGTTTCATTATTTAATTTCATATTTAGAAGGAGAAGCAGCACGAACCGTTTCAAATCTAGAAGTATCGGCTGATAATTATCGGGAAGCTTGGAACCTATTGCTCGAACGTTACGACAGGAAGCGTTTATTAATAAGTCATCATCTCACGGCCTTAACCAGCATTAATCCTGTAAATAAGGAGTCTGAAAGATCGTTGCGCTTCTTGGTTGACCACGTGGCTAAGAATTTGCGTGCCCTTTCCAATTTGGGACAAGTCATTGAAAATTGGGATCCCCTTATCATTCACATAGTTTCTTCCAAATTGGACCATAACACTTTCGTAAAGTGGGAGGAACACTGTAACGCGTTATCAACATACACATCTACACTTAAGGAATTTTATAAATTTTTAAACGATCGTGCAGCCGTGCTTGAGTCCTTGCACCGCAGCAAGTCTGACAACGCCTATAGATCCAATCATGATAAACAGCGTCCGGAAGGCCATTCAAAGAAGCAACCGGACCATACACGTCATACTAAAGCACATGCATACATTAGTAGTAGTAACCAGCCACAAGCACAATCATCCTCATCGCACCTCTGTCCATGCTGTAACGCTGATCATAAAATATTTGATTGTCCTTCGTTCAAAGCAAAGAGCGTAAGCGAGCGTATAGCCGAGGCGACTAAATTGAAATTGTGTCTTAATTGTTTAAGGTCAGGTCACCCTACATTTAGATGTCGTTCCGGTCGTTGTCTTGAATGCAACAAGAGACACAATTCTATGTTGCACCTTCCTACTGGTACATCTGACAGTTCATTTAGTACAAGCATCGATAGTTCTCCTGAGACGTTGACTAACTGCAACAATCAAGGTAACAAGTATGCTCTTCTTTGTACTGCCTTGATTGATATAGTAAATCCTAAAACAAATAAATGTGAAACAGTACGAGCCCTGCTTGATTGTGGCAGCCAATCTTCTTTCATAAGTCTAAGCCTGAAACAAAGGTTATCATTAGAGGACTGCCCTATCAATGCTACAAAGGTAGTAGGTTTTGGCAACAATGATGCAGGTACAATAACTGAATATTGCATTGCCCAATTAAAATCTCGAAACACGCCATTCAACGTTATTTCCAACTTTTTTGTTATGAATGAACTAACATCTCTAATTCCCAACAAGGTAATTGATATTAGTTCGTTTAATATTCCTAAAAATATTATCTTAGCAGACCCTAAATTCTATCAGCCTTGTTTCATAGATATTCTCATAGGCTCAGATTTATTTTGGGACATTATATGTTGTGAGCAGAAGTCGTTAGGCCCTAATCTTCCCAAGTTACACAGCTCAAGGTTAGGCTGGTTGATTGGAGGTCCCCTGCAACATAAGCAACCTAAGGAAATTAAATGCAATCATGTACTTACCCATTTTTCTTATGATGAAAACATAGAATTAAAATTGAATAGGTTTTGGGAACTGGAAGAGATTCCATCTAAAACTTTTCTAAGTGAAGGCGAGCAGGCATGTGAAACGCATTTTTTGCAGCACACATGCCGCTTAGAAAACGGCAGATTCTCTGTCAAGTTACCTCTTACCGGCACACCGGATTGTCTCGGTGACTCCTACAACATGGCCAAGAAAAGGTTCTACAATTTAGAACGGCGATTTAGAAGACAGCCTGAAGTTAAGTCGCAATATATTGAATTTATCAGAGAATATGCAGAATTAGGTCATCTCTCTGAAATTGCAATAAATAATTTAAATTCTAATTTATGCTATTTCTTACCACATCATCCTGTATTTAAAGAAAACAGCGAATCGACAAAAATCCGCGTCGTCTTCGATGCATCGGCTCGCACCTCCTCAGGCCTCTCTGTCAATGACATACAAATGGTTGGGCCTCAAATTCAAGACTCTCTTTTCTCCATTTTAACTCGAGCTCGTTTCTACAAATATCTATTAGCAGCAGACGTAGAAAAACTATTTCGTCAAATATTAGTGGACGAGTCAGATCGAAATCTTCAGCTTATTCTATGGAGAGAAGACGAGCGTCAGCCTCTTAAGACGTTACGTTTGAATACGGTGACTTATGGTTTCACAAGCGCAAGTTATTTAAGTACAAGGTGTCTTTGGCAGTCGGGAGAGGAGTGTGAAGATCCACTCATTAGAACAATTATACAACACGATCTATACGTAGACGACTTAATTACCGGCTGTAATTCTGAGAAAGAATTAATACATATTCAAAAATCTGTATCAGGAGCCCTTAAGGCAGCATGTTTTAATCTACGAAAATATAAATCTAATTCGTCTAGCGTACTCGAAGCCTGCTCCGAAAACTCTACAGACTCGCTTATCATTAGTGAATCCTCGAATGCTCTCGGTTTAGGCTGGAATCCCAATACTGACAGTTTACATTATTCTTTCGAAATTCCCCCTATCAATGATAAAATCACGAAGCGATATATTTTATCAACATCATTTAAAATTTTTGACCCACTCGGTTTTGTCAGCCCCTGTATTATTATTCCTAAATTAATAATGCAGCGACTTTGGCTTGACAGGGTTGGCTGGGACGAACCTCTTTCAAAGGAAATAGAAAAGGATTGGCGTAAGTTTTCTAATAATCTATCTTGTCTAGCTACGTTTACACTGCCGAGGCAGGTTCTATGTGACTCACCTGTTGTTACAGAGCTACATATGTTCAGCGACGCCTCCCAAAGGGCTTACGGCGCTTGCGTCTATGTAAGGTCTATTGATGAAGCAGGTATCGTGCATGTTAACCTTTTGTGTTCTAAGTCAAAGGTGGCACCAATCAAGGCTTGTACTATACCTCGTTTGGAGCTGTGTGCCGCCTTACTAGCTGTCAAACTCTGCAAGGCAGTCGTCGATTCCTTGAGGTTCCCAGTAACTCGTAAATTGTATTGGTGTGACTCCAGCGTTGTCCTTGCTTGGATGCATACTAGCTCTAGAAGGTTAAAGACCTTCGTGGCTAATAGAATAGCGGAAATACTGGAACTGTCAGATGTTTCTTGTTGGCGTTATGTACCTACCACAGATAATCCTGCTGATCTCGTCTCGCGCGGCGTCTACCCCGATGAGCTTAAGGATCGTAGTCTGTGGTGGTCTGGGCCCGAATTTTTACTTCAAGGCGAATCTTCTTGGCCTACCTTATCAAATGAACTCCAAGGCGAGTCTGAAATTCCCGAAACAAAATCGAACATTGTTCCCAAGATGGATAATTCTTCAATCATTCCATTTCATAAATACAGTAAATTACATAAAATAAAACAAGATTATGCGTACGTACTAAGATATTTTTACAATTTACGCAATCCTAAATCCAGGCGCGTCGACGCCCTTAATTTAGAAGAATTACAAAATTCTTTGGATCTTTTATGCCGTAAGGCCCAACAGGAATCTTTTCCTGTTGAGTACGATTTGCTATCCAAAGCAAAATCAATTAGTACAAAATCACCCATCATAGGGCTTACACCTTTTATGGACGTAAATGGGTTGATACGAGTAGGAGGCCGGCTGGATGCTTCAGCTATCTCATTTGCTAGCAAACACCCTATCCTACTACATTCCTCACACCATCTCACAAAATTAATCTTTGAGCGGGAACACCTACACAAATTACACGCTGGCCCACAGCTTCTCCTCGCGAGCGTCAGGCAATACGTGTGGCCTATCAATGGGCGACACCTCGCTCGGAGAACTGTGCGCAACTGCATCACATGTAGAAGGGTACAAGGTAAGACTTTAATGCCCTTAATGGGGAACTTGCCCTCTCAGCGCGTTACGGTGGACTTCCCGTTTCGTAGTGTTGGCATAGACTTTGCCGGACCCTTTTATGTCTCAACTAGAAAGGGGCGCGGATCAAGGGTCACAAAATGCTATTTATGCATTTTTGTTTGTTTAAGGTACAAATGTGTACACTTGGAAGCGGTAAGCGATCTTTCGAAGGACGCTTTCATCCTTACCCTGCGTAGGTTTATATCCCGTCGGGGTAAGCCTACTGAAATTTTTAGTGACAACGGTCGCAACTTTGTGGCCGCTGCCAAAGAAATTGGCAACTTTTTGAAATGTAATCGCCAAGCAATAACAGATTTCTCTAAAGAGGAAGAAATTAAATTTTTGTTTTCACCTGCTTACGCTCCCCACTTTGGTGGTATCTGGGAGGCCGGGGTAAAATCCGCCAAATATCATATAAGACGTGTAATGGGCAACACGCATCTAAATTTCGAAGAGATATCCACGTTGTTCGCACAAGTGGAAGCCATATTAAACAGTCGCCCACTTTACCCCATGTCCTCGTCTCCGAATGATCTCCTTTTCCTCACCCCAGGGCACTTCCTGCTGGGCCGGCCGCTAACCGCGCTGCCTTCACCAAGCCTAGAAAACTGCAAATCCACTCACCTGAAGCGCTATCAACGACTGGAACAAATCCGACAGCACTTTTGGAGGAGATGGCAGAGGGAGTACTTGGCTGAGCTGCAGCAGAGATCAAAATGGCGCACTAATGACACTCCACTGAACGTTGGCGACCTAGTGCTGCTTCAAGAAGACAACCTACCACCGTTGTGCTGGCGTATGGGCCGTATCAGCAAGCTTTTTCCTGGTCCAGATGGAGTATGTCGAGTGGCAGACGTTCAAACGACACAGGGAACTTACAGGAGGCCCTTTAAGCGACTCTGTCCGCTGCCAGTGACGGAGCATTTGATCGAGTGAGAGTTAAAAGCCGGAGACTTTTAACCCCGGGGAAGATGTTTGCGCCTGACGTTTTAATCCATCGCTGCGTCGCTAGGGTGCTGCTAATTGTTTTGATCAGGCGCTCAAAAATGTCGGTAGATTGCGCACAAAATAAATTGCTATGGAAAAACTTCTACCTGACATTTTGGATAATCAATTCATCTACATTCTAAAACGGACGAACATCAGTCCACACATATTTCATTTTATTAAGAGCTTGGCATTGTTTAAATTTGTAATATAACGCAGTTACGTTGTCTCATTGTCATTTTAAATTAAATTATTTGTTATCGTGAAGACATCGTCGTTTTATTGGACACCAAGCTCCAGTGTCTCGAGCAGACACCTACAATTAAATTAATTTTGTAATAATAATTTTCTTAAATTAAGTAAATAACCTACCGTAGGTATTTAGAATTTAAATTTTTTATATCTTTTAAGTCTTAAAAAAAACACAAGGAAAATAAATTAAAGTAAATATTATAAAATAACAAATTCTATCTATGAACTTCTTATTGCGTTAGGCTGTATGGCTCATTTTCTTTGCCTTAATATAGATACATTTATGAGTAGATACGTTAATGCCCTTGTGCACAAAATTCGATTTTGTGCAGCCTATATCCTGCACAAACAAGAACTTTCAGAGCATGAGAAGTGAAATAGCTATTTATTCACCAAGGGGAGTAAGGCACAGATTACCAATCGAGTGTGCATTTGAGGCCCGACGCGAAGCGGAGGGCCGTGAACCACACGAGTTTAGTAATCTGTACTTACCCTCGAGTGATATATACTGCTTTATACTACACTTGCACTTTTAAGCACAAAGAAATAAAGACAAAATAGCAAAAAAAAAGCATTTTATTAAAAAGTTATATTGACAAACTTTACCAAGAAAATTGTCTCTACAAAATACGTCAACCAACAATAAGTTTTTTTATTAATTTTAGCGCGTCAAACAGTTTTCGCGCCAGAAGACGTTAGAGAAGGTAAAAACGCCCCGTATGGTAAAATTAAATCGTTTGATTGCAATGATATTCAATTAAACAGATATGATAAGAGCGCGCAATCGTGAAGACTCGAAAACGCGCCAATTGGCCTGTTTTGCCTTTATTCTGCGTCACTGCGTGTATGTGAGCTGGCTCACTTTTTTCGGTGGTTTTGTAGGTGTATAACATATCTGGTTGTTAGAATATTATTGTTTGATTGCCAATGTCATCAAGACTTAAAAAAAAAAAAACAAAACGCGTTAGTAATGCATTACTACCCTGATTTTCAGGGCAGTAATGGATTACTACCCTGATTTTCAGGGCAGTAATGAAATTCCATACAATAACTGCCTAGATTTTTGAGAAGGTTTAATGAACAGCTTTCAAGCCTTTTAGTGGGGTAGTATTGGTACACTTACTAAGCAAGTGTAGTATAAAAGTCTTTATCATGCCAGCTTAAGGGCCTATATATACTAGCTCAAATGGCTTAGCATGATCTTCCGTTACGCCTAAAATACTGCAGCATTAATTTTGAAATAAATATATGGTAAAGTTGAGGATTAATTTTTCATCCCTTCTATTCGAAAAGTGTCGTTTTGTTCCCCTTTAAACGGGAGCAAACTAGCTCTTTTCTCCACTAGACTTTTTAGCGGGCAGTTATGAGATTTGAATTTGGAACATGAATCGTTCATTGAAATCGAACGCAAATTGTATAATGACTGGCTGTAAGTGTTTGTTGTACGGTGCGGGGTTAGCACCCGCATTGTACATACCATTGTCGCTACGCCCTTCTACATCAAAGGAATCAATGCCTTTTCCTGAGCACCAGCTAGATGACTTTTTTATCACTTTCCAAAAAAATGGATAAGTGTATTAGGTGAACGGAGTAGAAGCTTATGGCATACCTAGTTTTGTTTTTCTTTTTTCCACAACTTAGAAAAGAATTGATCCATCATCAAAAAACGCTACAAATTTTAAGTAAACTTTTCATATTAGAACAAAGAAAGAGAAATTAAAAAAAAAATGTAAAATATCTAATTTCAAATCATACGAAAACAATTTTTTTTTATATTTCGAATAAAAAAAAAACTAAGTATGCCATTTGCTTCTACTCCGTTCACCTATTATACCCATTTTTTTTTTTGGAAAGTGATAAAAATGTCATCCTGTCAATGATATTCTAATAAACAGATATGTTATACACCTACAAAATCACAGAAAAAGTGTGCCGCGGGGAGAGTCAGCTCACATACACGCAGTGACGCAGAATAAAAGAAAAACAGGCTAATTGGCCGGTTTTCAAGTCTTTACAATTGCGCGCAAACAACATATCTGTATAGTAGAATATCATTGCATCCTGTATAAATAAATCCACAACTTTATCAATCCCAAATAAAACACACACTGACAATAAATTTTCAAAATTTGGCCAGTGTATTAGATATAAATATAAATTTGTAATTGACCTTTTTTACATTCATGTCATTTTTTTAATTAAACTTATTCATTAATTACTTAAAAAAGTCTCTTATTTATTTTCTCATAGAACGAGATGAAAAGTAGAGTATATGACTCGAGAGCAAACATATTTTTCCCTCAGGCGATGTAGTTTGAATCCCTCGCTACGCTCAGGATTCTATTTTAGAATCCCTCGCTATGATCAGGATTCTATTCTAGAATCCTTCGCTTCACTCTGGATTCAAAATAGTGCCCTCGCCGTAAAAATACTATTTTGCTCCCTTGTCATACAATCTACTAATTTCATCACTTCTATTCGAAAAGTGTCGTTTTGTTCCCTTTTTAGCGGGAGCAAAGTAGCTTTTTCTCCACTAGAATTTTTAGCGGGCAGTAATGAGATTTGAATTTGGAACATGAATCGTTCATTGAAATCGAACGTAAATTGTATAAATTTAGTATTTGTACGGTGCGGGGGTCAGAACCCGCATTGTAGAAAATATCAAATGAAGAGTTGCAGATAGTTCGCCCATACCGTTGTCACCGCGCTCTTCTACATCAAAGGAACCTTTTCCTGAGCACCAGCCAGATACTGAGATTACAAACACTCAAAATACTGGATGACTTTTTTATCACTTTCCAAAAAAAATGGGTATATTCGGTGAATGGAGTAGAAGCTTAAGGCATACCTAATTTTGTTTTTCTTTTTTCCACAGTTTAGAAAAGAATTGATCCATCATCAAAAAACGCTAAAAATTTCAAGTAAACTTTTCATATTAGAACAAAGAAAGAGAAAATAAAATAAACAAAAAATGTAAAATATCGAATTTCACATCAAACGAAAAAATAGGTTTTTTTTTTTAATTTCGAATTAAAAAGAAAAACTAAGTGTGGTATTTGCTTCTACTCCGTTCACCTATTATACCCATTTTATTTTGAAAGTGATAAAAATGTCATTCTGTATAAATAAATCCACAACTATATCAATCCCAAACAAAACACACACAGTGACAATAAATTTTCAAAATTTCGCCAGTGTATTAGATACCGAGATAAATTTGTAATTGACCTTTTTTACATTCATGTTATTTTTTTAATTAAACGTATTCATTAATTACTGAAAAGTGTCTCTTATTTATTTTCTCATAGAACGAGATGAAAAGTAGAGTATATGACTCGAGAGCAATTACATACTTTTCCCTCAGGCGATGTACTTTGAATTCCTCGCTACGCTCAGGATTCTATTTTAGAATCCCTCGCTATGCTCTGGAATCAAAATAGCGCCCTCGGCGTAAAAATACTATTTTGCTCCCTTGTCATACAATCTACTATTTTTAATAAGCGCCTAGGATATCAAAACAATGTACCTCAAACGCTCCGGGCCGTAGCTTATCGGTTCCTAATACGTATCTTGTGACATAGCCCATCATCAAAGGAACTGTAACAAAAAAACATAAATGTTTATCAGAAAGAAAGCAGTATTTTTATGGTTTACTGTTACTGTACACACACTCGAACTGCTACGTTACTGTAAGATACAGCACCTTACAGTAACGTAGCAGTTCGAGTGTTACGACAAGTTTGACTTAGTGAGAGTGTCGTCTCAGTTACTCACACACTATGTAATGTCTATATAATTATGAACAATGGAGAATGACAAGGTTGGACCCACGTAATTTAAAAATCAACGGAGCGCCGTTCAGGGCCTAGTTTATATTAATTATAGTAAAGAGTTCATCAGAGGTCTATATAAAAATATTGAGTTACTAGATGATGGGAATTATAAGCAGTGATAGGAATAGGTAGTGCTTATTAGCCTAAACTTCGAAGAAGAACAGAGAAAAGAATCGGAGACTTCCTTAGACTATATTTTATTATGCGACCACGGCGAGTTTTTTTTTGTAAATTCTAAGAGTGCGTACCTAAGAGAGCGTATCATAGTTTTATGATGAAGAAGTCGTTTCCAAAATGTTCTTAAAAAGAAAACTTTCAGAAATTTTGATGGTTGTAACGACCGTGTTATGTTATGTCTAGTCGCAAACTTTAGGTAAACATAGACCAATTACTTATTCCAAATAACATTAATTTTTGATGTACTTACGTGATGTCCCGGAAAAAATATAGTCTAAGGAAGTCTCCGATTCTTGTCTCTGTTCTTCGAAGTTTAGGCTAATAAGCACTACCTATTCCTATCACTGATTATAAGTTACGAATGATTTTAATTTACATAAAAATAGGTCATCGTGCAGTTTCTGAACGCAACGTTGACATTTACCTTTTACAACTGTGTCAAATTCATCTGTGGACATAGTCTGTGGATCATTCTACTGTTTGTTTGTGTTCAACGGCTACGTGGAATACGGATAAAAGCTAATTTATGCCATTCTACTACTAAATAATAACCAATAAGTCCGTAACTTAAGTTAGGTTATAATCTTCTACCTTTCATATCTTTTTTCTCCCAACTTCTATAACCCACTTTCGATTTGCTTTTTTGTTAGTCTTAAGTCGTTCTTTAACTATTCATAAGTTTCCACAATGTACGCTACCCATATCACTGGGTCCCGAATTACATGCAATTTCGCCATTCTCTTTTTAAGGGTTAAAATGAAATCTATGAAATATTTTTTTTAATGTCTGCTCTGTTAGGACTTTGACGTTAAGAAAGCGTTGACTTGTAGTCAAGTTGACCTCAAAATGAGCTACACTTCAATCGTCACATACCTGATATGACGTCGACCCACTCCTTGGTCTCGGTAGGTGGGTCGGACGCGACGGAGGGAGGTCGCGAGCCGCGCACAGATCCCGTCGCGCTGCCCGGCCGACTGTTCTCGTCGCCGTCCGTCCAAGCGCTCTAAAAACAAATATCAACAAAACAAATTAACAAATATAAACAAATTAGTTATGCAACTGTTGTATAATGAGGGGTATTAAAACACGAATGTGGGTTTAACACTCATGTGATACTATTATCACACTCGGCTTCGCCTCGTGTGATATATATGTCGCCGCGAGGACACCTATAAGCTAAGCTTATTACATAATGTTATTGATTGTAACTAGTTGAATTATAATTTCTTATTCCATAAACGATAATACTGCCATCTGTGAGATACTCTGGCAACTATTATAACACCTGTGGTGCCATTGACTAATTTCGTTGGAGTATCAAGCTCAACAGCGCCATCTGTTGGCTTGTCTTAATCAGTATCACTTGAAAAACAATTATCAAACTAAACTCGATGTTCTAGCTAAAACTATCGTTATAATTAACATAAGAATATTTGTTTAACAACTTTAGGGTTTCATTCATATTAGCAATTAATAGTTAATCACTTGACATTATGATTCGGCGTCACCTGTCAGGGAAAATGGCGCCGAATGTGATTTTACCGTCAATACCTGAATGTTTAAATTTAGTACGAGAACTAAGTAAGTCTCAATAATAGATCCCAACTTTAAAATAATAAGACTATTTTACACAGTGATTTACTAGTAAAAAGCTTTTGTTTAACATAACTGTTTATATCACCGGAAATGTTCCATCATAGCACAGATTAAAGACTAAAAAGTAATGAGACAACTAGTTTATTATTAATGATTGAAAACGTGTTCAAATTGGTGAATTCTGTCATTATTTAATAGTAACACAATTATTGTAAAGTGTTTCATTATTATTTGTGAGGCTGATTGAATTTACTATTGTAATAAGTTGCTGAACCGATATTGTGGTACTTCCGCCCACTCAGGATGGACGCGTGAGCGTCGAGCAGTCACGTTATCCTAAGATTAGCAAAACAATTGAAATGCTAAGTAATTATAAGTGTTTGTGAAAATGAGAGTGTACCTAAATGGTTTAATAGAAATAAACGTTTGGAGTTCGAGTCAAGTGCTGTGTGTGATTTCAACTACCCAGTACCCACCTACCTATCTACCAACAATGAAGAATCATATCGCAAGCCGATGTGATAGATGACTGAAAGACAATATGGTGGCGGATGGCGCCAATATTGGGACAGTGTTCCTCTATGCTTTCCCTGCCGTGATATCAGAAGAGGTGATAGCTCTTGCGCGCTGCTCACAGTGCCGGACATCCAGAACAATTACAAGGAACTACCGAAAACTCTTGCTTTCGTTACCATGGCCGAAGGCGTGGCAAAAAAAAAAAAAAAAACTTTTCACCGAAGGGTTCACCACGAAGCTTTTCAAGAGAGAGCGACTTATTATGCTGCCACAGCCAATATACTGTGCTATATGGCAATGAACTGATAGACAAGAAGATACATAAGAAGACTAAGATAGCCAAAGAGTTGGCTGCATTTTCATCCAAGTGGCTGACAGATACCATCATGATAATTTATTGCAACACTTGACCCAAAACAAATCATAAGAACACATAATGAAAACGCTATTTACATTGGTAAACAAACAATGAAGTTGTATGTGATGGAAAACTTCATTGATTGCACTCAAAATTGCCAACATGTACAGCACAGAATGACCGAAGCAGAATAAACAAAGATTGGACTCCGGGAAAGCATAATTATCAATAAATAAACCTGCTAATGGATCATTAATCCCGGGAAGTATTTTGTTTCATTTATTTTAGTATTTTGTTACTGTAGAGAATTTTTACAGATAACATTATTACTTAACACATCCCATGCTGGTTATGGTAACTTGACACCTGTGGAAGTGAAATAAAAACACTCCATTTAATCCACTCAATAAGCAATCAATGGTTTTTGATATATAACCAGTAATGATGTGTCAGAAACTAAAATCATGAATTAGCTTTTTTAATTACTACTAAGTAATTAGATAAATGAGTAGTAACAAATTTAAGACGTTGTTATTGACTTTTCATTCACACTTATAAGTTTATACCTCACAATCAGATATTGTTTGCGTTAATTGCAACGTTGAGGGCTTTTCAAATAATTATGCAAATTTGAAAACATTTGTATTGGACAACATGTTGCAAGATTCATACAAAAACACTTTGTTAAGAAACTGATTTATAAAACAAGACAACTTATGAAATGTCAAACAAATTTCAGTTCAACAAGTTATGACAATGAAATCTTAGCGTGTTGTATCAACGAAGCAAAGCTTTTGATGTGTTAATAAAATGTGAATGTTTTGTCAGTTAAACTACACAACAAATAGTGTTCTTAAAATAGTTCTGATCAGTTTAACTTTCCCATCTTAGTTTAATTAACTTTTCAAAACAACTTATTACCGACTCTATAACTTATCACTCCAACTAATTTTAACAATAGTAGGACTGCTTTGTTGGTCCAGTAGTCATGAGCCCTGTTATTAAAGCATGAGGACCTGGATTCGATTCCCAGGCCTGTCGGAGTGTTATTGGGTTTTTCCATCAGGAATTTCTCAGTAGCTGGCCAATCATATGAATGGCAAATAGCCATATTGCTAAACGAGAGGCTTAGCAAAGTGTGGGTTTATTATTTTCACCTCTGTCTAACCCCTCGGGGATTGCAGGTGTGATGTTATGTACCTACACACTTCACTATTAGTGTAGACATTACACTATTATTAATATTTACCTGCACTGACTACCTTGTTGGTCTAGTGGCTGCAAGCGTGACTGTTGAGCATAAGGCCCTGGGTTCGATTCCCAGGTCAGGCAAAGTGTTGTTGGGTTTTTCCATTAGGAATTTCTCTGTAGCAGGCACAGAGTCCAGATTTGTGCCTGGTTGATGGCAATAAGGCTTGTCCCCCTATTACATGGGACTTCAAAATAAATGTTGGCATACTATTAGGTATACCTCTGCCTAACCTTTCAGGAACAATAGGCGTGATGTTATGTTATTTACCTGCATGACTTCTCACATTTCAGGTTCCAGGCAATTGTCTTATCATAGAAGAAATGATACCTTCTATCAAAGAAATTGAGAGCAACTCTATGCACCCAGTCACTCTAAGATTGTGATGACATCAATTAACCGCTACCCCAGCAAATGATAATGGAGCAAGGTCACTTAAAAATGTGACTCAATGAACAATTTCAAAAACTAACAACTTCAAGGACTACAGCCTGGTGAACAGATGACCGTGTCGCCAGCTATGGAGCTATAAAATGGGGAACAGCATGAGAACAGCCAACCAGGGATGACTGTTACAGTGTCCTCACATCATAAACTAACATAAAAGGTGAGGAGTTTTCAAACTACTTCTTACACTTCCCCACTGATACCTACAGTGTTACAACAATAGACTTAATACAATACCCCAATCAACCTACCTACATGATGCTCATGTGTAATCAGTATCATGATTCCACATTGATTAATTTAATTTTTATAATCCTGCCAGTTGTAAGCAACTATTTACAAAAATAATAACAAAATATTAGTACTAACAGTAACTAATAAAATAAAAAACTCACAAGCTATTGGTATCCGTGGAGGAAACAACAAGCTCAATGAGTAATACAAACACTCACAACAAATCAAACAAATACTGTCAGTGCCGTGGAGGTACTTGGTAATGAACACAACACATTACAAAAATCCTATCAGCAGCCATAGGGGCAACTGACTCACAACAAATACTATCAGTGCCGTGGAGGTACTTGATAATGAACACAACAAATTACAAACAATCCTATCAGCAGCCGTGGAGGCCACTGATAATGAACACTACTAATGATCCTATCAGCAGCCGTGGAGGCAACTGATAAACAATACTCTCATGTTATCCTGCTGGGTCCACGGCATACTAACGCCCAGAGCCTGGTTCCTTATATCCTGTCAAATCAAAGACTCCGTGCCTGTCACGGAGCAATGGTCCTAAACTCCTTACCCTTTAATCCTGTCAAATCAAAGACTTTGTGTCTATCACAGAGCGGTGTTCCTGATCCTATCCTTTTATCCTGTCAAATCCAAGACTTTGTGTCTATCACAGAGCATTACCTTCCCGTGAGAATGAACAAATAAAAACATGCTACTTACACTACACTTACCAAATACAAATTACAGAATATCTAAAGCAATCAATAATTTTATTTAAGACGAATCTAGTAGACAGTAGGTTACAAGGTTCTAAAGTTGACTAAAAACCTAAATCATACCAAGCTTTACAATATTATGAATATGTTGAATAGCTCAAGCGACAATGTTATTTTTAACAAATAGCATTTAGCATCAAAATAAAAACTCGAATACAAGTTGCAAAACTGCTTGCAAACTAACTGATACTAAAAAACACAACAATTCAACGAATATTGTTGGACAATTGAAGCAACAATATTCTATTCAGCTAATAGCTGATTAAACAATATCAATGACCTTAATACAATTAATGTTATTTGATAATTCAGGCTACAACATTTTATTCAGCTAACAGCTCATACCAGCTTCAATCTAAGCACTACTAAAAATTTAAACAAAAATTTCAAGCAGATTAACTCTGTGACTGTGTGTATGTGTCTAGGTGAGACATAAACACATTTAATTTTGAATACAAGGAAAACTGAGTAGATGTCAGATCTATTACAAGCTTTCTATGTTGACTGAAACTTTCTGTTACCAAATCCTACAATTCAATGAACATTGTAGGATAATAAGAAAAGTAACAATAATCTGCCGCCAAAATTTATTTCCACTATTTCAGATAACAACCACGAAACTCCACATAGTGACGACATCGGCAGGTGCAGAGCGCGCACCGCCGATCAGAATGGCCGTGTCGCCGCGAGGACACCTATAAGCTAAGCTTATTACATAATGTTATTGATTGTAACTAGTTGAATTATAATTTCTTATTCCATAAACGATAATACTGCCATCTGTGAGATACTCTGGCAACTATTATAACACCTGTGGTGCCATTGACTAATTTCGTTGGAGTATCAAGCTCAACAGCGCCATCTGTTGGCTTGTCTTAATCAGTATCACTTGAAAAACAATTATCAAACTAAACTCGATGTTCTAGCTAAAAATATCGTTATAATTAACATAAGAATATTTGTTTAACAACTTTAGGGTTTCATTCATATTAGCAATTAATAGTTAATCACTTGACATTATGATTCGGCGTCACCTGTCAGGGAAAATGGCGCCGAATGTGATTTTACCGTCAATACCTGAATGTGTAAGTCTCAATAATAGATCCCAACTTTAAAATAATAAGACTATTTTACACAGTGATTTACTAGTAAAAAGCTTTTGTTTAACATAACTGTTTATATCACCGGAAATGTTCCATCATAGCACAGATTAAAGACTAAAAAGTAATGAGACAACTAGTTTATTTATAACACTGCCCGTCCCGGAAATCTGACCCAGGACCTTATGGTCTTCTCCTTTCCGACCACTAGGCCAACGAAGCGGGTTAAATTACGAGTTTGGTGGTGATTGAAAACGTGTTCAAATTGGTGAATTCTGTCATTATTTAATAGTAACACAATTATTGTAAAGTGTTTCATTATTATTTGTGAGGCTGATTGAATTTACTATTGTAATAATAATAATAATATATTTATTTAATTTGACAACATTGGTCCACTGGTTAGTACACAAACAAACTTATCAACTAAGGGTTAGCATTTATTAACTAAGTACATAATTATTTCTGTTATTTGTCATCCCTGCCTCACAAGCAACCGGACAAAGTGTCTCACTATCGGTGCATCGTGCTGTTCAGCTAGGGTTCTCAAAATACTGTTGTGGCTAGCCCTCATTCTGCCTATTAAGGATGCGGTCTTTTTCCTCATAATGGCATAAAAGTCATCAGTTCGTGCTGCAGCAAACATGCTTGACGCGCTGCAGAACCTGGGCAACCTCAACAGCACCCTAAAGCCATTATTATATTGCACACGCAGAGCATCTAGAGCCCTCCGCGTATAGCTGACCCACAAACTGCTCGTGTAGAACCCTTGACAATAAGCTTTAAACAGAGTTATTTTGACTTCGTTGCTACAACGAGCGAATCTGTGAGCCAGCATATTGCATCTGGCTGCTAGTGCCCTGCGCTCGCGATCCATATCTACCTGATCTTTGAGGTCCTCGGTGACATAATGTCCTAAGTATTTAAATTGGGCGACCCTTTTAAGGGTTCGTCCATTGAGGGATATTATGGGCTCGTAATTTAAATGTTTCCCGGAAGCAGCAAAGATCAGGTTCTCACTTTTCGCAAGTGTATATAATAAATAATAAGTTGCTGAACCGATATTGTAGTACTTCCGCCCACTCAGGATGGACGCGTGAGCGTCGAGCAGTCACGTTATCCTAAGATTAGCAAAACAATTGAAATGCTAAGTAATTATAAGTGTTTGTGAAAATGAGAGTGTACCTAAATGGTTTAATAGAAATAAACGTTTGGAGTTCGAGTCAAGTGCTGTGTGTGATTTCAACTACCCAGTACCCACCTACCTATCTACCAACAATGAAGAATCGTATCGCAAGGCGATGTGATAGATGACTAAAAGACAATATGGTGGCGGATGGCGCCAATATTGGGACAGTGTTCCTCTAGGCTTTCCCTGCCGTGATATATATATATATAGATGTAGTATCACATGAGTGTTTTAATACCTAATTATGTACTATTGCATACAAGACTTTATCTACATCCATGATAATTATGAATCCTCCATATAAAAGTTTCTGAAACCATAGGGTGTTGTAGTATTGTAAAAAGTCTATGTAAATTCATGGAAAGTTTAATTGCTGAGTTTTTAATACAAACAAACCATGTATAAGTAATAATATAATTATTTACATTTTGGATTGTACAATTATTAAAATGCACAAAGCTTGTATCACTCATTTCTGTAAACAACAAAGTACAGCAATACTAATATCGAACAAAAATGGCGGGATACGACGTGAATTCGAATTAACCTATTTTTTCTTAGCCTGTCATTGTGTCCCACTGCTGGGCAAAGGCCTACCCTTTCTTCTTCCAAACCTCTCTATCTTGTGCGATATCCGGCCATGTTCGATTAGATTTTCGATTCGGAAACTCGTATGTCTATCTCGCTCGATTTCGTAATGTCAAAAAAAGATAGACATACGACTTTCCGAATCGAAAATCGAATCGACGCGTTGTGAATAAGGGGCCTGGTCGTCACACCACCTTCGCCGCGGTCTACCTCGACGGCGATTTCCTCCGTCCACCAATTAACCTATAAGTTTTTTTTTTAAATTACGGCGCTGTGGTAGTGAATCGCACGTACTATAGTTGGTGCCAGTTAACATCGGAATAGAGGTCATTGCTCCGACTTTCATCCCGATATCTAAATATTAGCGATACTGTCGCTCCATCCGTACAAACCTGTCGCAAAACAGATATCGCTTGAGTCTCATAATACATCCACAGTGTCCCACATACATAACACAGTGCACAACTCAAAAAAATAATAAATCGAGCAAACGTACCCTACGAAATTAATTGATTTAAATACTTTATTTTCGTTTTTAAAACTATTTTAACTTACTGAGACAATTTTAATAAAGTAAATATATTATTATACATCTTAAAATTAGGATCTGAGACTTATGCGCGAAAGACATTTGCGCAAAGAACACTTGTTGCGCGCACCCACTTGCGCGAAAAGATATATGCGCACATGGACTTTTGCGCAAACGAACTTTTGCGCGAATGGACTTATGCGCGAAAGGAATCTTGCGCGAATGGACACTTGCACGATTGGACTCTTGCGTGACTTAATGGCCACTGAGGTTTACTCAGTAGAGTAAACATAACATCACGCCTATTATTACTTGAAGGTGTTTTTTTTTTCGTTTTTTCCGTCATGAGTGTTGTTTTCATGGATCGACCCCGAAGGGTCGTTGATAATGAAAATGATTTGTTGAAATCAGATTTAACCAAAGGCAAGGTAAATCATTGAATCCATTTCACTATTCGTCATTCAAAAGTGCCTTTGAATGACCTAATTGAAATAAATAATTATTGACCTCATTTTCTTTATCCTTTCACCATGAAAGCGACGGCCATAACGGAAAATTTTTTTTCTCGGCGCCATCTTGGTTTTTAATTTTAACCTCATTTCGTTATCAACGACCCCGAAAATCATGAAAACGGCACCCATGATTAAAAAAAAACAAAATTTTCCTCGGCGTCATCTAGGATTTTCGTTTGGACCTCATTTTCGTATTCAGGGACCCCTAAAACCATGAAAACGACACCGATGACGGAAATACCAAAAAAATCCTGGACTCCATCTTGGATTTTCATTTTGAGCTCATTTTCGTAATCAACGACCCCGAAAACCAAGAAAACGACATCCATGACGAAAAAACCAAAAAAATCTTGGACGCCATCTTGGATTTTCATTTTGAGCTCATTTTCGTAATCAACGACCCCGAAAACCATGAAAACGACATCCATGACGGAAAAACCAAAAAAATCTTGGACGCCATCTTGGATTTTCATTTTGAGCTCATTTTCATAATCAACGACCCCGAAAACCATGAAAACGACACCCATGACGGAAAAACCAAAAAAATCTTGGACGCCATCTTGGATTTTCATTTTGAGCTCATTTTCGTAATCAACGACCCCGAAAACCATGGAAACGACACCCATGACGGAAAAACCATAAGTACCTATCTAAATATAATTATGTCATCACAAAAACTATCTCATCACAAAAAATTATAATTCTGATCTTATGCCGTTTTCGTTTTACGAGGTCATCGCGTCAGGTGTGCAGCACATTATGGTCACAGTGCGGGGGCATTTACGTCACACGTAAACTTACAAGCATAAAATTAGTTTTCTAGCAAAAAATAATAATAAATTCGAATTGGAACAACACAAGATTCTCAACCCCTGTATGTCTAGCCGACTGGTATTATGATACTCTAGCGATGTAGCAAAGTATCGCTTATTGGTCGATTTAGGTAACTAGTAAGTGTCGTTATCGCTTTGTGATAAAAAACTTGGTAGGTAGGTGTTAATGACCTCTATTCCGATGTTAACTGGCACCAACTATAAACAATGTTTTTTTTTAAAACGAGTAGAACGAGTTGTTATTGAAATTTAGTACAACATTATAACACCCGTTTGGATGTTATAATGGTTATTATGACACTGGCTGTTTTAATGTTGGCAATAAGCTAACTGTTTCAGTTACTTTTATAGAGGATTTATAGCATGGGTGTAGATAATAGTTATTTTCATCCCATCTATTCGAAAAGGACGACTTGGTTCGCCTTTAAGTGCACCCAAAGGTGGTGTTTTCTATAAGAAACTTTTAGCGGGCAGTAATGAGTTTTTAATCCTCTTTATACATCTATCCAAATTCAAAAAGTGCGCACTTTTTGAATTTGGAACATCTTAGTGTTCAGCGCCGAAAGAAATCGAATGCAAATATTGTTTGAATAAAGACTGGCTGGTACGACGGCCCAGTCGCGCCGCCGGCGCCGGCCGCCGCGCTGACTGAATAAAAAAAAGAAATCAAATTAAAAACGTGCGAACTACAGACCGCGTTTTCGTCAATGGACATTGACCAAAATCAGAGTCGCTTTATAGTAAAAGAGTATGCCCATAAAAATAAACTCATAAATTATAAAATATTTTTTTAACTTCTCTTAATTCATTTGAACGAAATCGTATGTGGGGTTACTATTTTGTATTTTATTAGCTACAGTATTGGATTTAATTGCTTACTTTTTAAAATGGCGTATTTCGGTAAAATCAATGTTGCCAATTTATTAAAACCTGGGACATAATCCGTCACTCAGGTTTAAAAATAAATTCAACCATGACTTTATCCTCGTTATTTATATTTTTAATTAGCACAATTGAAATAACATATTTTCTTAGTTCACATCCTATAGATAATATTACTTTGCTAATTAAAAATCTTTCTTTAGTTGACAGTCAGAGTGATTTATATTGACTGTTGGTAACACTATCACAATGTGATATGTGAACTGTCTCTGTCAATTTGTCAAACAAACAAAACAACACCGAACTTTTGTTTTCACTTGTGCATCGATAGTTGTTGAGTTTGTTGTGCTTATAAATAACTTATCATTGCGTACTGTTCGTGTCTTATGTCAATTCAAGTCATACTGTTGTAATGGGCTGCTGCTTTTAGTGGAAGGTTCGTTACAAAACTAACCTCAAAACTGAATAGAAAATCAAAGAACAACTAAAACCCCCACAAAATAAATGGATATTTTTTTTTCCTTAGAAAGTACGACATCACCCCTCTTTTATATTCAATTTATGCTATCATACAAAAAGTTTTGATGCGCAACGGCGGTCAGTAGAAAAATGGGCATTCTCCTTTCATGAATTGTTAGAAATTCATGGTTTTGTTTTGAAAAATGAGTTCTTCAAATGACAGTGAATAAAAAACACAATAAAGTGAAAAATAACTTTAGATCTTCAGAAGTCGGTGACCTTTGTTTGATTCATTTAGTTTTTTTTTGTCACCGACTTCTGAAGCTAAAGTTATTTTTAACGTTTTTGTGTTTTGTGAAGTCGGTTTTATTTTTTGCAAAAAAGTTTTTTTATTTTTCCATTTTTAGTTGTAATATCCTATCCAAATATTAGATATGCATTTATTTTACATGTTGAAATTAGACCACACGACTGAAGTAAAAATGTTCATAAAATGAAAACTACTGGGCCCACAGAAATCTAAAAAAGAGGAGAAGTGGTAAGGGGGCGTGTCGGTGTCCGCGCGACATGTCCAGTCGGCCATGTCATAGGCAAATGGCCGTCTCCGCGAACTAGTGTACTTTCGACCGCGATCGTGACAAATTATAGCAATTCCGTGTTGTTCAGGCGTTTTTTTTTAAAACCGAAGCATAAACCTAAACTTTGTTGATCACGGAATTACTTATCATATATAAGTACAAGTATTTTACTATATTTGTCTTTAAAATCAAGAAAAACAACAAATCGTAAAATATTTGTTGCTTTTACTATGTTATGTTTGTTTTCAAATATCACAGCGAGTGTACTATTTTTGCAATAAATACATTACTCCTTAACCACTACCTAAATTTGTCGCTAAGTGACTGAACAAGCAATGTAAAAATCACAAAACGATATTTCACTAAGCGGATGAATCACGTAGTACGGCCGCTCCTTCTCGCGACGAGTTAATGATGTAAATCAAAAGCTTTCATGCGAAGTCAAGAATATCTAAGTGTATGTAGAAGTTCTAATGAGCATACCTGCCAGCCACCGTTAGTCTGTTCGGTGTTCTTCTCGGTGTTACAGTTGGCGTCTACGTTCTTATTGTGAAGAGAAGGATGGTCGTCGCCAGTACTGCTGTCCGTATCTGATGCACCATCCGCTGAAAACGATTTATAACATCATAGCTGTGATCATAGTAAAGAAGTACTGCAGAAAACACTTCTTCCTATGCCTAAAACTAAGAACCTAGCCTATGAATAGGATGTTGGTGAAACCACAGCCATGAGTCAAAGTCTTTGAGGTTGGTAATTTATCAACATTTTGCTATTGTAGTTGTTTAAAGGCAGCCGGTCAGTTTTATCAGGTTTTACCTGTAGATCTAGTATTCACAAGGGAACAAATGTCCCACGAAAAGTGACGCTGGAGATTTCATTTAAAGAATCGTGCGATGTCCACTAAAGTCGCTCGAATTCACCCGACATGTCTAGGGTCAAGAACCAATTAGGTACAGAGAATAATATGGAAGTGAACACTCAATAGGTATGCCTTTGCCAACTGTATACGATCGGACTTTAATAAAATAGCAATTTAGATGTACCCGGCTAGTTCCTGCTACCTGATTCACTAGAAAAAATGACAGACTCACCCTGCTTCTGTAAAAAAGGAGTGGCGGCCCTGTAGTGCTTGACAGTGAGCACCACTATATCGCCCGCATTCCGCAGTATGTTCACCGCGTCGTCGTGCTTGCACGCCGTTATGTACTCTCCGTTCACTGGAATAAAGACCATTTTATGTAAGAAAAAATTTGGAAGTGTCTAGACGTCGCAACAACCGAAGTTTTGGCAATAGAGACATCATGAGGGTCGGCTTCTATTATATGCGGATGCAGCTTAATACCAGGACTTCACACGGAGCGACTGTCTATCGTTAACTACGTAACAAGATACTACTGGTTTAGTGCTGTGCACTGTATTTATTTTGTGGAAGACCTCATTTCTGCAGTTATATAATACATATTTACGCATATGAACAATAGAGCACAAATTTCACTATCCATCTTGTAGAAAGGAACAATAACAATACGTAAGTACGTTAGTGATCCTGCCTCGTAAGTATTACTGTTCCACATACTAGCGTGTTCGTATTTATAGCCCAACTGCTTGATCCCAGTAATTATATTCTCTTACACAACGGCGCGGCGTCGTGTCTGTGGAATCATCTTTGCTCCAGATCTATCGTTGCGATTGATTAAACACAACATATTATACAGGGAATTAATGGATAACCTTGAAATGGCTTATAGTAGAACTTATGGCCATTTAGAAAAAAATCTATCATAGTAGTACTGTAAGCAAGTACATTTATTTTGGAAAATTTGTATGTATTAATATTTAAACAAGTTTAAATAACCATCTTGGGTAATTGTATCTGTCTTAAATAGTGAATTATTGCTATTAATGTACTATGGGGGTCTTTTCCGCCTGACCAGTTTAAATTTTTTTCGCTTAAATCATGCGGAGGCGCCGAGCTCCACCCCCTAAAAGTTTGGGCCTATTAGGAAAGCGTCAACTTTGGCGCGCAAAATAACAATAACTCTCGTTTGGCGTGCGTCGTCAGTGCGCTCGGCCGATTCGGTATCTTTTCATTCATTATTTCTATACAAAGTCAACGGGGCGTGGCTAGTGAGCGTTTCTGTTGCGAGTGCAAGCAAAAATTAGCTTAGTGGTGGTCAGGCGGGAGTGTCCTTGATAGTACGTAGACAAGGAGAAAAAATTACTGAAGCAAAAAAATGATAATATGGCCATTCTTATGCAGGCCTGCCCTAACGTCTGTGGATGAAATTTTTTTATAAGATAGTTTTTTTTCGTTTTTTTTTTCTGAATGGACATACTTCTGCCTGATTGCCATTTCGCCAATTATTGTAACGTAAGTCCCATGTCATAAGGAGGCGAATCTATTGCTATCAGCGTAGCAAAAATCATGACTGTTACTGGCTGCCATTGAGAAATTCCAATGGCATAACCCAATAACTATTGCCCGTCCTCCAAGTCGAAAGATCGTATGCTCAATATACTTAGTACCACGAGTAGTGCTTGCGACAACTAGACCCGAGGCAGTCATTGGTGTCGATTCTGTTATGGACAAACTAAACTTAATTTAGGCTATTGCTATCTTTTTGTCTCTAATAAAACGAGAAAGAGACGGACGTAATTTATTGGAACCAATATTTCTATACAAATGAAGGGTGCACATAAAAAGATGTCGACTAAAAACACGGTGAAGCTCAAGGCATAAACTAGTTTGACATCTCCTTAGCTCAAAGCTATAGCCGTCCTTTTCTCGCACTGCTTTTTAGTAAAAGATAGCAATAGCCTAAATTAAGTTTAGTTTGTGCACAACAGAATAGACACCATCGACTGATTAATAAAGTTTAAGTAACCTACTTGTACGAGAATGTAATAAAACAGTGATTTGTTATTGTTACACATAACTCGCTCGTTCGTATTTATAGCCCAGCTGTTTGATCGCCGTAATTACATTTACATAGCAGTGACGCGTCTACGAATTGATCTTTGTGGCGCCAAAAAATTCCGAAGTTACGCGTCTAGTTAATAAATAATGTTTATCTTCAAGTAACAATGACTCTAACAATGACTGGGGAGCAGCGGTGGCCCAGTGGTGGCGGCCCCGACTTACGAACAGTAAGTCGTGGGTTCGAACCCAGGCAGGCGCATTACTTTGTGTAATTTATTTCATCACCGCTGCTCTCAAAACGGTGAAGGAAAACATCGTGAGGAAACCGGCATGTCCTAGAACCAAAAATTCGAAGACATGAGACATCTACCAATCCGCACTGGGCCCGCGTGGTGGATTATAGCCCATTCCCTCTCATAGAGAGGAGGCCTGTGTCCCAGCAGTGGGAACATTAATAGGCTGATGATGATGATGAACAATGACTCACCAATACAAACACTCACTAAATTGATATACATGTTCGTCGTAATTGGAATGCCAACAGCTCAATAACTTAATTATCCTTTACGTTGTTTTCGATTTTATCTAATCCGTGTCGACTGTGAATTTCGCAATTCACGCAGCCAACTAGCGAAATAAATAGGTCTTAAGATTCTTATCAGATCTTAAGTTATAAAGAGGTAGCTACCGCGAGATGACGACTAGTAGAAAAGTATGGAATACGAAGATAAGCTGCGCCAACCCCAAATAGGGAAAGAAAGATTAGGGCTAGAGAATTATGATATCAAGGTTACCTATTTCATCTTTCTCTACAAGCTGCTCCAAATTCTCTTAAGCTAACAAAATGAATCCAAGATTCCAATCAATCATAATGAGACGGATAAGTAAATAACAATATCAATAAACTGGCAGCCAGTGAAATCCGATTACCAAAGTCTCACTGCCAATCCATCAAGCTTATTTTACGTCGCTCGTCAATCCTTGATCCCCAGGGTTTCTTGATTGTCTTTAATGAATGGCACAACAGACGTACAATTTGCATCCAGTAGTTAATTGTCACTTGTTAAGCAATTGGATGAGACTGCACAAGAACTAATTCGAAGAATTCACTGTAATCTACTGCTCTTAGGATGAAGGATACATTGCTATGCGGTGGATTTTTATTTAGCACGGTGGGATACAATACAATGATGAATATAATTATGTCGGCTAGCCCGTCAGAATAGTTACATCATTCATTGTCTAACGCCGTAAATTATGAACATACTTTTTTTTCCATGGGCAGAAACAACAGAACAGCACCTGCTACGATCCTGACACAGTCCTCAAGCTTCGTCCACGTTACATGTTGCCACTACTAGGCACCTGACCTTTCTGAAGAACATCACCAATGACGTCAGTGTTTATTCTTCTAGTACGTCCCTTCACTGCGTTTCAATTCAACTCTCATCTGTCTCGTCAATACCTTAGTCGCCTTTCCATCATCTTCTCAATACATGAGCATGCCATGTAAGCGTATTCATCAAGTCCTGTCTATTATTCTCGTTAAATAATATTGTTTTGGGACTTTAGCTACTTTCAGGGGTAAGGGCGCGATTGGTCCACTAAAGTTCACAGAAGCGAGCTTGTATAAACAGTATCAACCTACCAACCTACACGTGTGAAAACATCAAAGAAAGGTTAATCCAATCAGCCTTCCAGACGGGTAGGGTACCTGTTGATACTTATTTGTACTAATTCGAGCTTGACAACGAACTATTAACAACGAAACCTAATTACCGGAGGCAAAGGGCCGGCACGCATATTTTATTTTAACGGTAGTAAAAAAAAATAGTAGTGTATTTATACAATAATTTTATAATCTGTACGTTTCTTCTCAAGCTTTTACCAGTTTGATCTTATGGCAAAATAAATGAGACTAAGAATGTAGTAGGTACTATTGTAAAAAGCAAAGGAAACAAAAATAAACTACGCCTATTTGTATCGTATAGGTACGTACGAATAGTTCCTATTTACTCCACTCTGTCGTCGTCTGGATCGTCAAGAATAGGACGCTTGTATCCTTCTCGAGGCGAAAGCAAATCAATACTTGTTTACTTTTTGCCACTGTAGTTTGCGTTAGTTATTGTCTCCATAAAGCAAACAAACCATCACGTAGTGTATTAGATGAGACTTCACATTCTTCACAGTGATACTTAGGAAGGTACCAAGGGGAATCATGTTACTCAGTACTTAACTGGCTTGTGGAAGTCAGATAGGCAGTCGCTCCATTTAAAATACTTATATTCAGTTGCATCCGAATAGACTGGAATCCAACCCCAACGTAGCTGGTAGCTGGGAAAAGCCTATGCAGATTATGATGATGATATCTGAAAAGTGTGGAATAACAAGCATTGTCCAGATCTTACCTTTGATAACAGCGTCTCCAACGAACAGTTGACCAGTCTGATCAGCGGCCTGGTCCTTGTATATCTTGGAGATGAGGATGGGCAGCTTGTGTTCCGAACCGCCCTTTATGCTGAGCCCAAGACCACCGACCTTCTGCCGCGTTATTTGGACCATGCGCTCCTGAAAATAGGCCGTGAATCAGAAAATAAGGTTAAAAGTAGCCTGAGGCTGAAGTGGATGCGGCGATTCGACCCTTAGCTGCCCAAGTGGAGACAATGTCTCAGCGTCTTAACAGTTATTTCTCGCGCAGTCGCGCTATATGTAGCTTCATTTAGACCCGCATTACGATTTGCATCCAGTGGTGATATGAGGCAGGCCCGAGCGGTCTCTGTGACTCTCTATGGGATAAATTCGCAACTAGGAGGCGCGGAAGGGAATATTTTCCCAATTTACTGGTAGTTATGAAACCTTTCAGGAGTGAGATTTCTTTAACGTCAAGAAGTTAATTGGATTTAGTTGATTTGCATATTATGTGTCGAAACTGTGTAGGCGTTTGATTATGAATATCGATCAGTTAATAGTCCGCTAGGTAACTACGATGGCACCAATGATTGACAAAATAACAACCCATCATACTACGAACACTAATTTATTCCGCACGTGTGGGTTTGTTGATTAAAATATAAGTAACTCGTATCACGAAGTACGATTTTGATGAGCTTCGCGGCTGAAACACAGGGGAGTTAATCCAGATTAAAATAATACATTACTTTTGTTATTTTTAATCTGGCAAAGAGTACGAGTGGCGAAAAGCTAATTATCTAACAATGGGACAATTTAAACACACTCCGGGTTTTAAATCCACACGCTTAGCTACAGTGAGATGGCACAGTCAACAGGGCTACCTGCACTAAATGTTTCATTGTGCGCTTAATAATTCACAACTACCGCCCATTAGCTTGCTCCCTGCTTCATGCAAAAATCATTATCTGCGTAGATTTATGTTTGGATTGTTATGGAGAATGCCCACGGCTCAGCACTCTCTAGGTCCTTGGCATGATATTTGCATGAGTTTCCTTGGTTTGTTTGGGTATTAGACAGATTTATTGATAGTAGACTTTTTGCCTCAATTTCGAGGATTTCAACCTTGCTAAATCGTCATTTCCTGCAGCCAGACCGACTACGGATTGATTGAAACTATATGATGTAACCAACTGCAGGCTGCTAGTGAATATTACCTGCTCTTACTCTTACATTCGTGATTACGGCATGTCAGTATATGTGAGGTACGAGCCGCATAATCATGATGTAAATGCATTCATCGCCATATTCGCCATCCTAGTGCGAACATACGAAGTTGTAGAGTTCATAGACTGGATATACGAAAATGCTCCCTGACTGAAAGCCCAGACTTCCATGAAACATTGAAGTACCTATTGAAAACTTCCGAGAGGTTAATATCGGGAATAGTTCCGTTAAATTATGTCGGAAATGGCCCAGTTGCACGGGCTATTGTTGATAGTTTTATGCCGGCAGAGATGGCATGACCATTGTCTCTATGAAACGATCATACCTTTCGCGTTCATTCTACCTTATATATGCGAAAATCAGGCACTTAGCTTCTTTATTTATCATCGTTTTAATCATAATATTGTGTGTGTTAGTTACCCGACTGCGCCAGAAGGAGGGTTATGTTTTTCGAGGGTATGTATAACTGTTTGGCACGCTCTGTGGCCTGAACGGCTCGATGGATTTTAACTTGAGAGGTGTCGTTAGATTTGTATTTACTGTGAGAGTGACACTGGGTATATCAAAATAAAATAAAAAACAAAATGGCGGATTCTTGGGCGCCAAATTCAAATGTTTGGCACGTTCTGCTCTGCCAGAACGGCTCGATAAAGGGCTCATCATGAGGATTTTAAAATGGTAGGTATATCTAAGTACTTAACTAAAAAGTCTAAAATAAAAAAATATAATTAATAAAATTAAAAAACCTGACTGTTGTTCTTTACGCAGTCGGGTTTTTTAATTTTTTTATTTATATTTTTAGCATAAGGAGAATTGAGTTTTGTAGACGACTTTTTCATGTGGTCTGCTAACCATTAGCGACTTCGTATCAATCAATCATGATCTTTCAATCTATTCACACACGTGATTCGTGCATTTATTTAATGCCGGCTGTACACTCTCGCCCGAGAGCACTCGCTGTGCCTCACCCGAGAGCCTCGGTCGAAACGAGTACCCAACGAGTGTTCATTTTAATTACTTTATTCATTTTTTGATCTAATCTTTTACTCTGGACGCTCTTAGTGTGCACGTCTTTCTACATCGTTCTCACATTTTTTTTTTTGGAACAGGCCCGCCACACTGTTCCCAAACTCCTGAAAGCCAGAATCAACAGTGGCGCCCACCAGAAAAGCGCCGAGACAATGAAGTCCCAGTCCCCCGCAACGAAATTAATCAGAAAAATATAGCGGAGGAGTAGGAAAATCCGTAATTTCCACTTCCCTCCATATCAGCAGGAGATAGAAAGAAACAAGGCCAATAGGCGCAAAGGGACGTTTACAACTGAGATGATAAATAATGAGGATATAATGAGTTGTAAACGTCCCTTTCGCTCCCACGTTAGCGTTACGTTCCCATCGTTCTCACATAATCTCAAAATTAATGATGTAACCAAGATTTATTTATTTATTTATTTATTGGTCTATCTACAATTGTAGAACAATTTGTTGTACAATTGTATTTTGTAACAATATTTTGATTTTAAAAGAGTGTCCATGGAGTTTCTTGCCCGTTCTTCTCCATAGAGATCTACGCTAGGGAATGGGCAACTACAGTACTTTCTCAAGTTATTATGCCTTGTGACTGGGACTGTAGCTTTGATTTTCTTTTTTGTATTTTTGACATTCAAAAGTGCCGTAATGGTCTAACTGAAATAAATGGTTTGAGTTTGAGTCATGTACACTTGCCGAGCGAGGTCACTCGTCATTTTCAATCGTGGACGCCGATGGAATGGACGAAACAGGAGGTGATGCTGTTGCACTATGTGCCATCACTTATTACCGTTACTTATGTACCTACGTACTTAAGTATAAATTATGAAAAAAAATATACAAAAAAAGGGGCGTAAACAAAGATGGTGGATGTTCACAATTCATCGTAATAGAACATGGGTATGAGAATTTGAATTTAATTTTACTTCTTATTTGATGTACAGGCATTGCAACTGGGAGAAACGGAGAGTGTACAGCGACGCGCTCGCAGTTCGCGCAAGGCGGCGCGAGACCCTTTGACTCGCGCGCAAAAACCGACTCGGGACAGAGAGCTAGCGAGGAACATCGAGACAGGCCGAGACGGGCCAGCGCTACCATCTACACTCTCGCGCTCGCCCTACCTCGGACTGTCTCGGCGAGAGTGTACAACCGGCAAAATAGCGAGTGGTTTACGAGACTAAACTAAACCTATGTACTTAGTGGGAAAACCTACGTGGCCGTGAACTTTATTCACGTGTCTGAAAAACCATATTTTTTTATTTGTTTAAACAAGCTAGTTTTGCATAGTGGGCTGTTAATAGTAGACAAGAATGCCAAAGGGTAGGGTAGGTAGGTATACCTACTATCAAATGTTTTCCGACATACAAGGTTAATGAATAGGATTTATGCAAACTAACCATGAAATAAAGCGGAAATGTGAGGGAAATCGAAAAGAGTCACGAACGTAAAGCCATTTCAATTAAAAATATTTTGAGTGCTGACATGAAAGCATGAAACAGTAAACTAGATTTTCATCGCAAAACACTACCTCTATAATTAGGGGTGCTATTTACTTATATCATCAATATTGGCCGACCATCTAGATAATGAATAAATAAAGCGTTTGTTGGAGCGACGTTCATGTATAATAATGATTTGTAGAAGAAAAAACAATTAACTCGGTCCAGAAGGCAAAAAAAATATAAGAGCATAAATTATAATTTTCTTCCTAATTAATTACATCATACAGGGTGTAAACAGACCCTTCACGACCCGGCCGTCAACCAAGCATTCTGTACATCAAACTGAGCAACTCTGCGCAAAAATTATTGCTGATGAACTACTTTTTTTTGGGGTGAAAAATCACATTTTACGGTAAAACTTAATGCAACGCATCCAACACATTGTGCTGATGAATGCATTGAGTAGTAAACGGGTCATGGAGGTATTTAAAGTTGTAAAATTAAAAACTATTAAAAAAAAAACATACACATATAGCATACATACAACAACACATAACAACATATAGTTGTACATTGTAACATATAGTTTTTTTTTAACTATTTAAAAAAACCTTGAGAAAAAGTTAACTTTGACCCCCAATATCTACATAAATAGTTCCCAGGTATGTTATAGAACAGAAAAATGACATAAACTTTATTTATTAGTATCTTATGAGACACTTAAATGTCAAAAAAAATAACGACTATGCAGTATTAATTAATTATATTATCATTAATGTCTTAGGTAAAGTATGGAAGTGTAATCTAATCCCAAAGAAAATCTTCAAATGGACATTTTCAATTCCACTGTTATTCTGCCAGAACCAGGACATAATTGTAAAGCCTTCAGACTACAGCACATAAACAATATGCTTGGCTATGTGCCTAACATTCCTAACATTGCTTCTCACTCTTATTAGATCATAAATCTTCACAAGCTCACTCACCCTAGCATGGGGCACATTCTTGTCCTTAGTTGGCTGCACAGGCACGGGGGCCTCTCGCTGTACGGTCACCGCATCCATTGTGAGCACCAGCCGCGCTGGCCTCGGACGGGACTTGCCATCCGAGACCTGCACCATGCCTGTACGAATCTGAAAGATGATGGTGGCGGTGGTAGTTTTGTATGATAAATGATGTTTATTTTGCAAGTAGGTTTTTACAAACACTTTTACACGTCATTTTTTAAAACTAGATGGGGCCGGTGTTTCGTAACTGACTACTCTGAGAAGAAACAGCCGAAACAAACTCAGAGGTCATAGTCTCTTTTGAAATCCAGACATAATCTTGCTCAATTCACATGAGGACTATGCAGATTAGTGTCTGAGATGGTCTTTTGAAGAAAGAACCATACAGATTTGAGTGGACCTGTCCAGTCAGTGCAAGCATTTGTCAGTTAATGTGTAGCAAAGTGATGAATTATGACAGAAACATCTAGGTACTTATAATAATGATAATAGTCCTCCTGACCGTTTTCGGTCACGGCGGTCAGTCTTAGCGAAGATTAGCCATCGGCGTGGGAGATATTATAGTGCACACAATGTAGTTTATATATCATTGAGTGCACAAGTGTGTGTGCGCAGGCACAGATGCACTGTCTGTTCCTTTTTCTCTCATAGTCCTCAGGAACGGCAATCTGACACGACCAGAGAGAGATCAGGTGCAGGACCAACGGTTCAATGTGCTTTCCGAGGCACGGGGGTACCTAACCGCTAACTTCCAAACTACTGAGAAATTTCTAATTGAAAAACCCAATAGCACTGCCCCATTGGTCTCGTGGTCGCAAGTGCGACTGCTGAGTGTGGGGTCTTGAGTTCGATTCCTGGGTCGGACAGAAAGGTTCTTATGAATATTATTGGGATCTCAGGGACTATGGAAAAATCAAGATAAAACACCAGCCTAACATTATTTTTGTGTCCTTCATCATCATCATATCAGCCCGGAATCACCCACTGCTGGGTATAGGCCTCCCCTTTTTTCTTTTTTTGTGTGAAATAATAAAAATAATTAAATAAAATAATTTATTTCAGGTCCGAGACCCATTTAAACAAAAATACAAACACATATAATTGAAATTGGAGAATTACATTAAAATTACATTCGAAACATTATTTAAAAAAAAAAAACAAAAATGGATCAAATTTTATACAAACACTTAAATAATTGAAATGTCAGAATTAAGTACATTAGAAACATTATCGGATTAAACTAGATTAAATTAAAAAGCCAAAAGTAAAAATACACAATCAATTCAGAATAAATAAAAAAAATGTCAAAATAAATTAACATAATTATATACAAAACTGTGGAATTACAAGAAAGAAATTTAAATGTCAAAACAATGGTATATAATATATGTGAATATAGGCCTTAGCAACATGCCGGGGTTACAGCAGTGCCTCATGTAGGGACATTCAAGTCTCCCCGCAATCATCGCCAGGACAGTGTTGGAGCTGGCTCGCAACCAAGGACGCGCACAGATTGTGCATGGTGGCGTGGAAACAGTTGGTGCGCACTTCCGCAAATGCATAATATTATAAATGTGGAAGTAACTGTCTCTTTCTGGTTGTTCGTTTTCACACCCTAGTGGTCTATTGTATTTTTTTTTCCTGGCAGGACTTTTCCATGCCTCCCATGAGAATGTTCTATGGCATAGAACAATTTCTTGATTTGAGATTTAGTTGACACTGGCAAAGCTGCCGGCAATAACAAGTTCTTTATAAATAGAAAAAAACAATAGGATGACTTCAATGCTAATTCAAACTACCCAGCTTTGAACAAAGCACACATTATTATTAATCTATCATTCTGTGCTCCAACAAGGGAAGTAATTAGTACTCTATTGAATATTTTTGGCATGCACATATTATTAGTCTTTGTTTACACATTGGTTGGTGGTCCTTGTGAAACGTTTTGTCAGGGGGTCTAAAATGGCCGCTTTAGCAGAATCGTAACATGAATCACATAAAAAATTTACAGTTCTTAAAATGGACTTTATGACTGTAACCATAAAGTCTATTTTAAGAATTTTAATTTTTTAACATTTTTCATACTAAGATTCTGCGTGGATTCTGCTAAAGCGGCCGTTTTAGACCCGCTGTATATTTTACGTTTACTATTCTTCACCTTCTAGCTCTGATTTGATGGCACAAGAGCATGCAATTATGCACATGAGACTTTTATGTTGTTTCTGGATAATGCAATAATGACAAAGCTACACTTTGACTTATCCTTCTATCTAATTACTGTAACTACAGTTTGGCCGCTGAGAGAATGCGTTCCTGACAGGTCGCGAGTATTAGTATTATTAGTGATGTTAGATAACATATAGCTTATATTACTTACCTATTATAGTCAGTTTTGTTTTTTAAAAAAATAATATTATTAAAAACGATATCATTAAATCAAATAACAATAAATGTTATAATTCCGCTCCAACTTTATGTACCAACTGGCAGACGTCAGGAACGCATTCTCTCAGCGGCCAAACTGTACCTGATTATTTAGTGATCAACCTGGACTGAACAAAAAATTCCAGCTATGTATACAGTACCTAGGTATTCAATAGCTTATCATCTTCAATCAAGTGTGTAGTGTTCTTCATTAACCAATCAAGTCAGGAAACAGAAAAAATATTCAATAAGTAAATCAAAACTAAATAGCAACTATTATTTGTTTTTTGGCTCAGCAGTGGGGGACAACATGAGCTAGATGGGGAAAAAAATGTTTTTAAGACTATCCTATTCAGTGACATTTTTGGCCCATAATTATTTATTTTAATAAATTTTAGGAGAGCAAGAATTTAACTTTCATCATGGTTTACAAATTACAACATTGCTAATTAAATTCTTGTCCCTTTTAAAGATGAAAAGAGGTCTATCACCTGCACTGTTTTTTTGGCTTAGTTTATTTTAGTGTTGTATTTTTTTTAATAATCCGAGTTTAAAAAAAGAGAATTTTATGTAATCACTGTGAAGTAGACCAACATTAACTAGGTGCTAAAGTGACATCTGGACAAAATCCTACCTCTTGAGGGCCAATACTTTATTAATAAATTACCATTGCTTACCTTTTCATCTTTCTTCTCCTCAATAGGCGTCATCATTGTAGAACATGCACACCATAACGATATAAAAACTTTTTGAACGTCCCAAATTTAAGAAAGCTAGATAAATTAAACAAAAAAATCGCGGACCCCTGATACTCTCACGAACTTCGGCCCCATAGCGCTTTCTTGCAAACAATTTATCATTTATGGTCCATTTCTAATTAGCCCTACTGTGGCTTCTAATGATAATTTTAATTATTTATGGGTTACACACACATTACAAATACTAAAAACAGGTCACTGGCATACGATAAATCAATATAGGTGAACGGCATCAAAACAATTGAAATACAGCGAGCGGATTTACTACGACTGTGGCAGATTTTTTAGATATTCTTAACTATTTCTTATTACTGTTTTTCGATAATTGAAAGTTCTAATTGATAAAATTACTATCTATTTGTACAATAACAAATAATTTTTTGGAGAATTGACGACGGACGACACCACTTCTTAGTTCTTAGCCCCCCTATCCTATGCACGCAAAGTACATACTAGTGATGTCCATTCAACTATTTGCTTTGCATGACTTGCCAGCATAGTGAGTTTCATAGTCACTTTTTCACGCAATCGATTGTTTAATATTATTCGTAGTCGATTCTTTTATTTAATAAATGTACTAAATGATAATTATAAATTCGAACGAAAGAACTAAAACTGCCTATACTACTACTACGTATTGATTATTAGAGCTGAGACTGCTTAATTAAGCGCTCTCACAAGCAAGTTTACACTGATTGTTATTGATTACAATGTAAACAGATGATAGACACCTCTAAACCACCGAAAAAAGTGTTCAGCGGGGCAGCGCCAGCTCACATACCTACGCGCAGCGACGCAGAATAAAGGCAAAACAAAACGACTCAATGGGACGGGCAACTGGTGGAATTAATGGCGCTAGCATCGCATGAACCAAACATCGTCATTGGTTGAAAATCTGTCAATGTCATTTTATAATTCAAAATAGTTTGACCTCATTGGTCAGATTGGGTCTAAGCCAGTCCATCTACTTCTCAAGTCAATGGTCTAAGCATGGTCTAAGCTAATATGGACGCGCCATCTATAATCAACTATGACTAGCCTTCCCTATTGGCCCGTTTTCGAGTCTTCACGATTGCGCGCTCAAAACTATCTGGCTAGTAGATTATCGCTTCTCTATATATATTTTTTTCTTTGGTAAAATTAAAAGTATAGAATAAGAATACAAGCAATTATTCAATAGAAGGTATAAACAATAACCACCATTCGCGAAAGTGCTGATTAGTGGAAAATTGCGATTTTATTTTTTCATTTTCTTTTTGCATATTTGCTTTCCACACAATTTTCTTTGCATTTTTTTGGTGTCGATTCTGTTGTGCACAAACTAAACTTAATTTAGGATATTGCTATCTTTTTCTCTCTAAAATAAAACGAGAAAGAGACGGACGTAATTTAGAGCTGTCAAATTTAATTGGAATTGGAACTAATATTTTCATACAAATGCAGGGTGCACGTAAAAACATGTCGACTAAAAACACGGCATTAACTAGTTTGACATCTCTAACTTAGTTCATAGCTATAACCGTCCTTTTCTCGCACTGCCTGCAAAAGATAGCGATAGCTTATATTATGTTTAGTTTGTGCACAACAGAATTGACACCATTGGTAGCTCCTATCAATGGGGTGGGCAACTTGTGGAACTAATGGCGCTAGCACCGCATGAACCTAACATAGTCATTGGTTGAAAATCTGTCAATGTCATTTTATATTTCAAAATAGTTTGATCCCATTGGTCAGATTGGGTCTAAGCGATGAACACGCCATCTAGAATCAGCTTTGACCAGCCTTCCCCAATAATAATCAAAAAGGAAGTTACTGGTTCACAACAAAAACAATGATTGTTCAGTGAACAAATTGATTGAAGTTCTATGTTTCGTCATTCACTAAATAGTACTAGAACTAGATGTCTAGATACTCCATACTGTTCAGCATTATCTGTATCAAACAAAGTTAACAAGTATTACGATAGATGGCGCCTTTCCAATTCACGACACTACTCTAAGTTATAAAGGTGACTGGGAGTCCCAGTCCTCTTCCTCTATTAAATAATCTGGAGTAGTAGTAGAATGCCGTGCCGTGCCGTGCCGTGTGCCATGTGTAGAATGCCTATTTCATTAAAAAAAAAATTAGCCAACCTTGACACTGACCTGCAAATTTAAAAAAAACGTAAGAAAATTTTAATTTTGCGGGCTACCTTACCGCGTCTTCGTTCAGGCTCTAAAGGAAAGACTGCATTTTTTTAAGTAGGTAAAGTAAACGCAGCGAACGAATATGAAAATTAAAAAGTTCATGCTTGCATTTGCTCATTTGCCGAGTTTCCTCCTTGCCTCGGAAACCACGCTATGCAGTTGATCCCGGCTGTCATTAGTTTATCTTTGACAGCCGTTTTAGATAGTCAGCTAGTGGCCCGAAAGTCTGACAATCAATCTTTTCAAGGGGTATCGTATTACCCAGTACCTACTAATAATACGGGTTGAGGAGGTTAGACAGGCACTCATCATCATCATCATCATTTCAGCCAAAAGACGTCCGCTGCTGGACATAGGCCTCCCCCAAGTGTCGCCACATTGACCGGTCCCATGCGACTCGCATCCAGCGGATTCCCGCAACCAAAAGGCCTTCCAACGCAAGGTCTTCCGGTTCGCGGTCGCCACTCCAGAACTTTTCGGCCCCATCGGCCATCCGTTCTGCGATCAATGTGCCCTGCCCACTGCCACTTAAGTTTGGCAATTCTTCGGGCTACGTCGGTAAACTTGGTTCTCTTGCGGATGTCTTCATTTCCGATTCGATCGCGCAAGGAAACTCCGAGCATAGCCCTCTCCATTGCCCTTTGGGTGACTTTAAGCCTTCTGATGAGGCCCATTGCACAGGCACTCGCTCCATGTAAAATACTGGTAGGTATTCAGCTGCATCCGGTTAGACTGGAAGCGAACTCACCATAGTCGGGAAAAGGCTTGGCAGATGATGATTGCTTTGCTGATGAGATGCTTTTATAAATTTATATGACCCGCGTTGTAATGATAAAATAAAGATCAAGAAAAAAAAGAATAGCGAAAAGGCCTCTTCGCCTATAATAATAATAATAATAATCCATTTATTTTCAGGTAACAAAGACCCATAGATAAATACCTTAACCTAAGTATACATACGTTTTATTACAATTGTATTAGTAAATATAACTTAAAACTATGTTAGTATCACTAAATTGCACTAAGTCTTTGTGCGTTCTGGTGGCACTTGTCCGCGAAAGCGGCGAAATACCACATTCTGTGGCCAAAAACTTTCTTCCATGACCTGATGCAGGTAGCATGTTGGTACGCGCACCACAAACGCCTTAAAGTTGACGTTGCGATGCGACTCCAGCAACTGCACTCTCGGAGAGTAATTCAGCCTTTGGCGCACGTACTTCACGATGTCTTCCGCGTCAATGGTGTAATGGAGACGCGAAATATACACCGGGGTATTGGCTTCGCAGCACGCAGTTTCATGTTAGGCTCTATAGGAGCCTTGCCGCAGATAGATGCAATATGGCGATAGATGTAGGTAGTAATGTAGCTAGATAATTTTATTTTACAAAAATATTAAAATATCCCCAAAGCGTTATACAGAGAAGTAACTCGACCTGAGACGCATTAGGTCTGATATGGAATTTCACAAGTTTAGAGGAGAGCCAAAAGAAAATTATTGACAAAATCGTGTCAAAACTTTTGTTTCTTATCGAATAGGCTAACAAAACCGGCCAAGAGCGTGTCGGGCCACGCTCAGTGTAGGGTTCCGTAGTTTCCCGTCCGTCACAATAAGTGTTCCCACTTATGAGTTTAAAGGTGGGTATCCATTATGTAAAAATGCTTGCATATACTAACATACTACAAACTTAGTCCAGAAATTATTTTGTACAACTTTTTGTCTTTTTTGTACAAAAACTGTTATTTCCATCAAGTTCAAAATGATTTACCTAGAAAGTCCTTATAAAGTTCTACTTTTCAGATTTTTTTCATATTTTCTAAACTTATGGTTCAAAAGTTAGAGGGGGGGGGGGACACATTGTTTTTTTTACTTTTGGAGCGATTATTTCCGAAATTATTGACATTATCAAAAAATGATTTTAGGAAACCCCTATTCATTTTTAAATACCTTTCCAACAATATATCACACGTTAGGGTTGAAATTAAAAAAAAATCACTTCCCACTTTACATATAGGGGGGCTACCCTAATAAAACATTTTTTTCCAATTTTTATTTTACCACTTTGTTGGCGTGATTGATATACATATTGGTACCAAATTTCAGCTTTCTAGGGTCACAGAGATTAAGCGAGGACGGACGGACGGACAGACATGGCGAAACTATAAGGGTTCCTAGTTGACTACGGAACCCTAAAAATAGTATAATGTTTTAGCTAAGTCGTGTATCTTTGTATAGTATCTACAGTAATAAAACCAGTCACAGTAAAATATTAATATGTTATTAATCAAAAACTACGTTTTTGGTGACATCCAACCTTATGCTTTTACAGAGTTATTAAACGACGAATCCTTTTAATTCTATTTACTGATCCAACTTTATGCTTGCAATTCTTTGGTAACTTCAATGCGTATTGTAAGCTTTTTTAAAACATATAACTTTATGTTTGACCAAAAATAGAAATTTAGTTACGGCCGATCTTGTTTTAAAAATCTATATATGAGGCATCGGGAGCTCAAAACAATTACCAATCATGGAAGCACGGAAGATATCCCGTAAACTGTGACAATATAAGTTTAAATTTCGTTTATTCATTTCTTTACATAAAATTTACAGTTTTAAATATTCTTATAATAAAAACAATATAAATAAAAACATTTAAAATATTATTAATACCGGTATATTTATTCCGGTTTTTTTTTTTCTTATACCGGCAGCTCGGACCTTGTTCCCAGCGCTGGTGGGCCAGCGCTGGGAACAAGGTCCGAGCTGCCGGTGGTCAGGTCTCTTGAGAGAGGAACCTTCTAACAATACGTGCCGTGTCCAGATATATTGCTTTCTGAATCAAGCCCTTGATCCAGCTGCCAAGCGAGAGCCTCCTAAGATGTTGGTCGAGGCTCTTGGCTATTAAGCCATTGGCCGACACGACTATCGGCACAATGAATGCTCTATTCACGTTCCACATGTCGACAACCTCGCGAGCCAGATCTAGATATTTGAATTGTTTATCTTTCTCTGCTTTCACGAGGCTCTCGTCATGCGGGACCGTTATATCAACATCATCAATCATTGTGTGACGCTCCAATCGATCTATCACCACAATGTCAGGCCAATTGGCAACAACAGTCCTCTCAGTGGTAATAGGTCGATCCCAATACGACGTGATACTACCATTATCGAGAACTGGGTCGGGCGCATACTTATAGTATGGCACTTCTGATTCCATAAGGTTGTACATAAAAGCAAGTTGCTGGTGAATAATCCTGGCAACAAGGTTGTGTCTGTACAAGTACTCTCCGTTAGCCAGACTTGGAACACCCAGAAATAATGTGTCAGACTGATTCTCACGGACAGTGCCATCCCCGACATATTATTATGTCAACCGTGCCGTCCTACACAATGTTTCCAGTTGTTATTCGTCATCATAACTTTGTGCATTATTGCACAGACAAAACCTTCGGTTTCCCCGAAGAGTTCATCAATGCGCCGCCAGGATACGGACGCTAAGAAGACTACATAGGGACCGTGCAGGGCCCGGTAAAAGCGTCCGTGAAGCTCTTTACCCTGCCATTCCTCCCTGCGGTCATTAGTGTCTAATACTTTAGGTTTGCGCCAGTTCGTGTTAGCTAGGGAGACCTTGTCCACTGAAATCACATCTCGGTGAATCCCCACGTCGGCTTCTAGGAAGTATTCCCTGAGACTGCATACCTCACGGTTATGCAGGTTCTTAGCATTTAAGAAGCTTCGGCCCCCGCAATTCCGCGTGATTTGCAGTCTCATCATCGACGACCGTGGGTGCATTCAATTTGCGGTCAGCAGTGTGCGTACCCTCCTATCCAGGGCATCGAGTTCCGTCTGAGTCCATTTGATTATGCCGAAAGACAATAAAACCGGCATGAACCAACCATTAAAGACGCGCACCTTGTTCCCACCTGATAGAAGGCTATTTAATACCTTCTTCAGGCGACCTAAGAAGCGCTCCCTCAACGATTGCTTCATGTCAGTTACGTTAATGCCTAACGCTTCCGACATACCCAAATACTTGTAGGTTTCTGTTGAGGAGAGGGATCTAAGGTGTATCGAATCCGATAGTTGAGTCCCACGGATTCCATAAACTCCTCTCGCTTCACATGCATGACTGCACATTTGTCCACACCAAATTCCATCTTGATGGCGCTACTGAAAGTTTCTGTTACCTTCACAGTAGCTTCATCAGTTTCAAATTGTTGGGGGCAAAGAGTTTCAGATCATTCATGTAAAGAAGGTGAGATATGACCTGACCATCTTTCCTCAACAGATAGCCTAGACCTGAACCCTCCAGCAGTGTGTTGAGAGGGTTCAAGGCTAGACCAAACCACGATGGAGTCAGACTATCACCCTGGAATATACCGCGCTCGATCCTTATCGGTTCCCTAGGATCTGTCGACATTCTGGATAGCGAAGAACCGTTCTTCAGTGCCTCATACATGACATCGGGAAGGTACGTAGAGTTGCATCTACTTTATACAACTCCAGCACCCTCATGAGCCATGTTTATGGCACAGAATCATAGGCCTTCTTAATCTATCAACATCTATAATCTAGCAACATGTAGCCTGTTGGCTAATAGAGAGCAGCTCTTTAGCACCGCGGGACCCGTTCCTACATCCATTCTGAGAGGCAGACATGATAGAATTACTCTCAATATGTTGGCTGATTTAGAAGTAATTAAATTCACTAATAATTCGGCACGAATAACAACTTGGTCGCGAATAACTTGTAAACAAAACTAGATAGGTCAAGCCTAGCCACCATGGTGCTGAAAACGGCTGAGTGACCAGCGATAATGTCCGATGCACAGTCCGATGTCATTCTATCGCGTCGATGTGCGGTCACGAAGTTAATGGAATAATGTTTCTTCTTCGCATAGGCATTTCTGTACAACGATTAAGTAGCACTTTTTAAAGGCATAAGGGCTAATTATGCTTGTAGACCTTAAACAAACAAATAAAATTTTCGAGGCATAACACTGTATTGTATCTCAAGGTACGACATCTGATTATTTAATTTCAAGAGGCATAAAGTTCTACTAGACAATACGTATTATATTTATTAACAATCCTTGTAGGATAAAGTCGAATGACAAAATAGTCCCTTCCTTACGCGTAAAATAATTTAAAAGCATAAAAGCTGAAGTCAATGTTCGACCTTCTATTAAACCAAAATTTTAAGCGTAAATTATACTGTAGTTGCTTTCAAGCCTTATTCCACGATACAAATTTAAGAATTCGACAGATTCAACCTTATGCATTTGTATATTAACAGAACAAAAAGAGATAGAATTATGATTGTTACATAGACTTAGTATATAGATTGTTATATGCTTAGAAAGAGCGCGAGATACTGGTTTCAGCTGACTATTAAAGTTATTTTGCTCTGATTTCGAAATTCGACCTTATGCGTCTCCGGTCGAGTAGTTGGTACACTTGCAGTTCAGCGGAATTATGTTTTTAGTCACACAAATCCAGCTTTGTGGTTTTACTGAGAAGAAAAGGGATAAAATATCCATTACAGTGCAATGATTTCGAAGTCCATATTTTTTTTGTAGATAGTACACTTAGATAGAAAAGTTTTTACAAAATTTCAATATGCGGACGCCCACGGTTTACGAGGTTTAATTATTTAAAGTTTCTGTACAGATTAGAAAATAGCACATTTGCACATTTTTAGGTTGGTTATTATTGTCATGGTACCTAGACGTCAAAGTGGGCATTTCACGTTCCGTTGACGGTAGAAGTGTATTTTATTCAATTTTATCTCCGTCGACTACGCTTTTAAGTCGAATAAAGAGTGTTTTGAGGTTAGGTTACTATAACTGTTTTTTTTTTCAAGAACGGTGCGTCGCCTTTGCATGGGAGTGGTGCCAGGGCACAGGGGGCACCTCTCCCCTCCCTCCCTCTGCCAAACGATACTAAATTTTTACCTCTTTTCATTTTAACTAAATAGCCCTATTCTAACCTCTAAACTTTAACCATGGATATCCCCATAATCATGGGGCTCCACGGGATGGGGTGGTACAGGGGGTAGTAATTTTCATTCCCGCACACGTGCGGGAAAGTGGAAAAAATCGCACGCGTGTGAAATACATTGCATGTTGTACTTACCTAATCGTAGTGCGTTATGGACCAGTTTTCGAGGAAGTGTATTGAAAAATAAATACCTACTTTGATTAGATTTACCTATACAAAGAAGTAATTGAGTATTGCGCACAGTGCAGCTCTTGCTTGTTTATTTCCGACTTATATTTGTCGACGCGTCAATTTAATTATAGTTTGTAAATAACTTAATAATTAAATAATTCAGGTTAATCAAACCAATTTTAAAATCCTATAATAGCTTAATAGCTTTTCTAACCATTATTATCAATTCATTTGATTTTGTAATTTTAATTAAGATGTTTTAGATGGTCAATATACCAAGTTATAGTCGGGGTGGGTCAGTTCTCAATTAAAAGGGCTTTGTTGTCGGCATAAACTTTAATTAAACTCAAAAGGAGTACACAGGTTACACATTACACAGGTTAAAACTTAAAACGTCCGCCATCCTTGATCATAGTCCCTGTACTGTTTACTAAACAATTCAACAAACTAAATGAAAAATACTTAAAACTATTAGGGCCAATCAGCGGCCGAGTAGCCGCGCGACGACAAATCCGCGATTGGTCGGCGCGAGGCGCGTGGGCAACCACGTTACCGCGTTGGTGAAAAGCGATCGGGCGCTTTACCCCTATTGGACCTCTTTGTACGTCCAGGGAGATGGGAGCGTTCGGAAACGTCTTCCGCTATACACTCCCCCTCGGGTTCGTGAAGGCGTCCTCGCTCAGGAACCCGCTCATGATCGGCAGAAACAGGCTTGACATGACGAGGGCGACCTCGATTACGCTTTGGCATAATAGGAAGAGGCGGCGTATCGTCCCTATTGACAAATCGCGTAAGTTGGGACGCATGGAACCTGCCTATGACCTCGTCAGGAGAATTAATTTTAGATACTAGGTAAGTCGTAGGACTGGCTTTCTTAACGACCTCATAGGGACCATCCCTTTTTGGTATAAACTTAGCCGACAATCCTTTAGCAGCGTTACTCAATACGTGCGACTTTACCAAAACTTGATCACCGACATTAAAATCTAAGGATTTTCGACCCTTATCGGCGTAATCTTTACGTCTATCCTGTTCTTTCTCTACCCTATCCCTAATCGAAACAAAAGAATCTAGAAATCTGTTTAGGTAAGGCGTTATCTGAGGAACAAAGTTATCCTTTTTCAGGACGGCCCTAATATCATAATGAACCTCAACTGGTGAACGAAGATCTCTAGCTAAGTTGAGAAAAGCTGGTGAAACACCTGTTGTCTGACACAAGGCTGAGTTCATAGCGAAACGAACTGACGGTAAGTGGTCAGGCCATGAAGAATGCTCGGTGTCGACCAACTGAGCCAGCTGCACCTTTAGGTCTCTGTTTTTCCGTTCGGCTGGGTTTGCCTCCGGATGATATAAAGGTAACAAGTCCTGTTCAATTCTTAAAATGTACATACATTGTTGCATAACCGCAGAGACAAACTGTACCCCATTATCCGAGATAACGCGACGTGGAAAGCCGTACCTAAGGAAATACTCCTCGATTAGTGTCCGAGCACAGACCTCCGAAGTGGCGTCAACCAAAGCAAAAAGCTCGACCCACCGAGTAGCTGTGTCCTCAACTAATAAAATGTACTTCTCCCCCTTCTCTCCAGGAGGGAGCGGGCCAAACAAGTCAATCGCCAAGACCTCTCCCCTTTGATTCAATACTGGGGTCTGTAAAAGGCCTGAAGGCTTCAGGTTTGACGACTTGTACCGCTGGCACGTCGCACAAGACTTAATAAAGTCTGCGACAAACCGTCTCATTCCGGGGAAGAAAAATCGCTGTGAAAGCTTATGTAAGGTCCTATCAATACCTTGATGCCCAGCAATAGGAGTATCGTGACATTCCCTCAAAACTTCCAGACGTAAACTCGCCGGAAGAACGAGCTGAGCTTCCTCGACGTCGACGTCAGGGTTGTAACGATATAGGACTCCTTGCTGCATAAAGTAACCGCGCTCAGACCAGCGTTTTTCTTCAACTGCGTCATTACTTTCAAGACCAGTCATTATCTTTTCTAGTTCCGGGTCGTCTAACTGAGCAGGTCGCAAATCAGCTGGACTTCTCGTGGGTAAATCAACAACTACTGAACAAATACCACACTGATCTTTACTACTTTCTTCACAAGTAGGACGACTCAGCGTGTCGGCCACAACATTGGCTCTACCTGGAGTGTATTCATACTGAATATTGAACTCTTGTAACTTCAGTGCCCACCGAACTAATCTACCTGATGGCGACTTCAAGCTCAACAACCATTTGAGAGGTTGGTGGTCACTACCTACAATAATTTGTTGACCTTCCAAATAACCTCTGAACCGCTCAACTGACCAAACTACTGCGAGAGCTTCCCTCTCTGTAGTAGAATAATTACGCTCGGCGGGGTTTAAAAGGCGGCTCGCGTATTCGATCGGCCTTTCATCTTTCCCCTCACCTTGCAGCAACACTGCACCAAGAGCGTAATTACTTGCGTCCGTACGCAAGATAAACGGTTTACTGTAATCAGCTTGGACGAGTATGGGCGCAGACGTTAAACGCTTTTTTAGCTCCTGAAACGCCTGATTTTGCTCAGCGCCCCATACCCAAGGCTGATTTTTCTTCAAAAGACGAGTTAAGGGTTCAGCGACTTCTGAAAAGTTCAAAATGAACTTTCTGAACCACGAACACGTCTGAAGAAACGTTCTGAGGTGGCGTACAGTACTTGGTGCCTTCATGTCCGCCACTGCGCGAACTTTGTCATGATCAGGTGAAACTCCATCCTGAGTAATGACATGACCCAAGTATTTTACTTCTTCGCGCGCGAAAACACATTTTTCGCGATTGGCGCGAAGATTGAACATACGCAGCCTTTCAAACACTGCACGTAGATCAGCGATGTGCTGATCGAATCCTTCCGATATTACGAGCAGATCATCCTGATAGCACAACAGGGTCACATTCTGAAGTGAGGCGCCAGAGCGCAACCTGTCGATGAGTCGTTGGAATGTTGACGGAGCGTTTTTGAGCCCAAACGGCATCCTTTTGAAACGATACGTACCAAAAGGCGTCAAAAAGGCCGTTTTATCTCGATCGCATTCCCTGACCGAAACATTCCAAAACCCACTACGCATATCTAACGTACTCATGATGCAGTTTCGCTTAGTAGACTGCACTAGCTCGTCTATAAGCGGCATCGGGTACACATCGGTTTTAGTTATGGCGTTAAGTTTTCTATAATCTACGCAAAACCGAACTTGATCGTTCTTTTTAGGTACTAACAATGCAGGCGATCCCCATGCCGATTCGCACTCCTCTATAATATCATCAGCCAACATCTTTTCGATTTCTGACTTCATGATCTCTTTTTTAGCAGGAGTAAGCCGGTATGGAGGGACTGCAACTGGAGCGTGGTCGCCGGTGTCAATGACGTGCTCCGCAAAAGCAGTTGGTTCGCCCCGTAACTCAAACACATCCTTATTATCAGAAAGGAACTGGGCCAGAACCTCACGCTGCTCGTTGCTAAGCTTTGAAGCTTCCTCGTCCCTAAGCAGACTACTGATAGGCACACTCTTGACCTGGTGTGCGGGTTTTTCAAATGGGAGATCGAACTGCTCAGCACTGTCAGCGAAGTGCCACTTAGAACTACGAAAATCAACACAGATACTAAAATTTATCAAAAAATCTATACCTAAAAGTGATTCATTATTGTCCGCGTCCGGAAAAATTAAAAAACTAACGAGCCTGGTTCTACCTTCAAGAGTAACATTCACTTCGGTAGTAAGTACATTCATTAACCTGAGTACACCATCTGCAAGCTTTACATTTTCCATGCTAGAGGACATAGGATGACCTTTGGCCTTTAGGAGAGCGTATAGCGTATGACCAGCCACACAGCTTTTAGCTGCCGAATCTAGTAACGCGGTACCATTCTCACCTAAAATACTAATCTTTAGCACGGGCCTTAGAAAAGATCGAAAGTTATGATTTTCGTTAAAAGGTTGTGAACCACTGGTAATTCCGTACAACTGTTGACAATTATTATTCTGGGAATAAAAATGTTGAGAACCCCTGACGTTCTCGGAAAAAGGTTGACGACCACTTGCGATCTCTGAAAAATGTTGAGAGTCGCTGGTATTGTTATCAAATGGTTTATAATCAGCGGATCTGGAAATAGGCATAAAATCGCGAGCGCAAGATTTTGAACCGACGGAATTACCAGAATACGATTGACAACCATTGAACATTACCGACCGTGACGCACTATCATTAGACTGCGACGGTGACGCGAACTCCCCCTGGTCGCAAGAAGTACAAACACATGCCTTATTAATATAACAATAACATTGGTCAACACAAAAACGATTCTTAGAATTATTATTACAAGTGGTAGACGTAACACTAACATTGTTATCAACACACGACGACTTATTGAAATAAAATTTATCGTTAAAACTATGACACTCTATACAGCAAACTTTATGTAAACATTTACCATAACTATAAGGAACTCTATTAACAGAATAGTCGGTATCCATAGCTAAAATATTAACATTACAATTTGGAACATTAGTGTGAGAACTAAACTTAGTGACAGAACCAAAATTAGTGGCAGAACCCCCTACGACTTTCACGGCCGCGGGGTTACCTCTAACTTTGCACGACGACACGCGTCGCTCGACGCTGGAAGGCGCGGGCGCGCCCCCGCCCGCAGTACCGGCAACCATCGCGCTACCTCGCGGCGGCGGGGTAGGCAATTGTAGCGGCGGTGGCGCGTTGACCTTGGGGCGTATGTCGCCATGTACGCGAGGCGTACGATGCGACCGGGAGCAATCGGTGGGTGCACGAGACTCACATGCAGAAGCAATAGAACAGAACGCCGAATGTCCACTGTTCTTACCATCATTGGCATTACACTTCGGGCACTTCGACTTTATGATATTCGCGGCACCACAACCGTAACACTTAATGTCTTTTTTAAACTCACTTTTTGTGTTATTTACGTCACTAGTTTTCACTAATTTCTCGCACGTTTCCTTTGTGTGACCGCTACGTTTGCAGTAAACACAGAACGACTTCGTATTCCCTGCCTTTCTTGTCGTTGAGTCGCCCGTGCGACTATCGGCGACGACGGCAGCGGATGATCGGGAAGCACGACTCGAAGTATCGGTACGAATGTGCGCAGGCTCGGCGGCGGCGGCGCGTGATCCATCTTCGATATGAGACGACGGCTTATGACCTTGACGACCGTTTTGTGACTCTTTTAGCGAGTCTTCTACGGCGCGTGCCTTCTTCAGCAACTCGTCGAATGTCGAAACCGTAGCTCTGTCGATGCGCTTCCTGATGCGACGATCTAACAATCCATATGTCATATCTAACTCGACGCGTTCACACAAGTCTTCTTGTGGAAGTTTTGCAAACAAGGCACGAACTTTCGCTATAAACAAATCTGTGTTTTCGGTACCTTGTACGAGGGAGAATAACTCGACGTAAATACGAAACGGCGGGCGGCGTTCACCATACGCACTACGCAGTCTAGTTATAGCTTCATCCCATGTCGTCGTTGAGCCCTTGATACCTTGCCACCATGTTCCCGCCGATGAAGTGAGCAGCATGGACATACCTAAAAGAGCGTTCTCGTCGCTTATGTTTAGGCATGACTTGTAAACCTCTATGGCATCTATAAAGTTTTCCACGGATTCTTCTGGATTGCCACTAAACTTAGATGAACATTTCGAGAAGTTACCTGAGGACTTCATGATAGCCGCGGCGGCGTTGGCAGTGGCAGCAGATGTACTTGCATCTACCGACGCGAGTAATGGCGTCGACGAACGAACTTCGCGTAAGAGTTGCTGACAAAATTCTGCTTGCGATTGTTGAATAGATGTTATCAGCTTGGCAAGGACGTCTTGTGGCATCGTTATGTTGCTTGACTGTTCTGGTTCCGATGACTCCTCGTGAATCGAGTCGTCGGCGTCGGCGGGCAGCGACTTGCGTCTTCGCGGCATTTTGCAAACCGATAAGTACCTACTTTTCGTAAAAAGCTACAATACACGGCTCGTGGTTGTACCAACCAGCAATAATCCACACGTAGACACAAAACACAGGCAAAGTCACTGTCTATACACAGTTTTCTGCACTTGTCGGTCGTTATCACCGTATCACCAAAGTTTTTCGACTTGAACGAACTTACAACGAACGAAAAGTTTGATCCGCACAACAAAAACTCCGACCCCTTGTTTTAATTTACAAAACACACGTTGGAGCGCCAAGATATAGTCGGGGTGGGTCAGTTCTCAATTAAAAGGGCTTTGTTGTCGGCATAAACTTTAATTAAACTCAAAAGGAGTACACAGGTTACACATTACACAGGTTAAAACTTAAAACGTCCGCCATCCTTGATCATAGTCCCTGTACTGTTTACTAAACAATTCAACAAACTAAATGAAAAATACTTAAAACTATTAGGGCCAATCAGCGGCCGAGTAGCCGCGCGACGACAAATCCGCGATTGGTCGGCGCGAGGCGCGTGGGCAACCACGTTACCGCGTTGGTGAAAAGCGATCGGGCGCTTTACCCCTATTGGACCTCTTTGTACGTCCAGGGAGATGGGAGCGTTCGGAAACGTCTTCCGCTATAAAGTTTAATAAACTAAAAATAATATGTGAATTACTTAGAATGATTTATTACATAAACCGTATTGTTAATTCATATTATGATTTGTAAACATCCATCGGTGTGTTTTTATCTAAATGAAGTCACATTTGATTAAAATAACATTGAAACTAAAATGGCGTCCATACTGCTTGATAAAAACACATCCGATTTAAAATAAGAAAGCTAAAATTGATTTTCAGGTTTTAAAATTACTAATAAATTGAGTTAGTATTTGTCAATTTATAATAGCGATTACATTCGTCACTCATTGTTTGATTGAAAATGTTGAATATTTATGCAAGTTCCGGTGGCGCGATCGGCCATGTTGTTTTCTTAGTTTGAGTTTAGTTGGATCGTTGAAAAGTGTTTAACGGCCCATTTTGCCGCTGGAAATTGTAGAGTGTAGAAGACTCAGGAGATCCTGTGAGTAAATAGTTTTTATAGTTTTAAATTGCTGTTCTTTGTAATATTATTAATTTTAATTAAGTGCATACGTTAAAGTGTACCAAATTATAAAGTGTTATTATAGAATAACACTTTATAATTTGGTACACTTTAACGTCGACATTGCAGGATAATGAAAACACCAAACAATAGTGTTTGGTGTTTTCATTATCCTGCAATGTCTGAGAATAATAACGAGAGTAGTGACATCAGCAATGCTGATGTCACTCTTTCTAAAAATTTAAGTGGGAACACTAAGCCGTTATCAGAAGTGGGATTTCTACCCCCTTCTGCCGGACATTCTGCTGCAAACAATGAAAATGTTTCTGCTTCTGCTATCGGCGTACCCACTGAGTTTTTCTCACAGATGTTGCAGGTGATGAAGGGCATGACGGATCGTATTTCTAAACAATCTGAGAAAGTTAAAATTAATGACGTATTTTTACCGTCGTACGATCCGGATGCCAATATAGGAATACGTGAATGGTGTCAACACGTGAATACAGCCATGGAAACCTACAACCTGTCCGATTACGATGTTAGAATAAAAGTTGGAAGTCTACTTAACGGTCGTGCCAGGTTGTGGGTAGACAATTGGTTGGTTTCCACATCCACGTGGCAGGAATTGCGTAATTTATTAATAACCACATTCGAACCTGAAAATAGGTACTCTCGAGACATTCTTCGATTCAGAAAGCATACTTATGACAATAATAAGGATATTGCGCAATTTCTGTCTCAAGCTTGGGTACTTTGGCGCCGCATCACAAAAGATAAATTATCTAATGAGGACGCGGTTTAGGCGGTTATTGGCTGTATTGGGGATGACCGACTGAGGATCGAATTATTGAATGCACGTGCGGTTTCGGTTCCAGAACTTATTTCTGTGGCATCGTCTATTCGCCATATTAAAAGACCAAACCCAAATTCATCTAATACTCAGTCGGTTATCAACAAGCGACCACGATTTTCTGAAAAGCAACAATTTTGCCAAATATGTAAAAGGTCAGGCCATGAAACACGGGACTGTCGTTTTAATAAAAAACCTGATAGCATCCAACCACGTCCTCAAGAAAACCAATCTGGTTCTCAGACAGTTAGTGCAGAGACAGACAAACCAACGTGTACATTTTGTTCAAAGATAGGCCATACATTTGACAAATGTTTCAAGCGTGAACGTGCAGTAATATCTAAAATTAATTGTGTGGGTGCAAATAAGTTGGCTTTTATGCAAATAAAAATGTGTAACATAAAAATACAGGCCATGTTCGATAGTGGTGCAGAATGTTCACTAATACGCGAGTCTGTAACGTCTAAATTGCCTGGAAAAAGAACGAATGAGGTTAGCTATCTAAAGGGTATTGGTCAATTTACGGTGCTTTCCTTAACAAAAATAACAACAGTATGTATTATCGACAATTTACGAGTAGAGCTTCAATTTCATGTAGTAGCAGATTATGAAATATGTGCTGATGTCATTGTTGGCATAAATCTTGTCGACAATACAAACATTGGAGTATTAGTGACGTCACGGGGTGCTAAACTGTTTCATCAACCGATAGTAAACCACATGCGATCTGATGGTAATAAATTTGATAATTTAGACTGTGATTTAACTGATGACGATCAAGTAGCTGAATTGAAAATATTGCTTAACAAATATGAACATGTATTTATTCGCGGGTTCCCAAAGACCAGGGTGAACACCGGTGAATTAGAAATCCGGCTACAAGACCCCACTAAGCGAGTGGAACGTCGACCATACCGTTTAAGCCCGGTTGAACGGGAGAAAGTACGCAATATTGTAAGTGAGCTACTTGAGCACAAAATCATACGCGAAAGTAAATCTTCGTTTGCGAGCCCAATAATATTGGTCAAAAAGAAAAATGGTCAGGATCGTATGTGTGTAGACTTCAGGGAACTGAACAGAAATACCCTTAGGGACCACTACCCTTTACCAATAATTTCGGACCAAATAGACCAACTGGCTGGTGGTCATTTCTTCTCTACTTTTGATATGGCAGCTGGTTTCCACCAGATTCCAGTTGCAGAGGAGTCAATTGAAAAGACTGCATTTGTCACGCCCGATGGGCTTTATGAATATCTAGCCATGCCATTTGGTCTAAGCAACGCTTGCTCGGTTTACCAGCGTTGTATTAATAAAGCGTTGATGCCGCTATTAATAAAGCAGGTATGCCAGGTTTACGTAGATGACGTCCTCTCAAAATGTAGGGATTTCCAGGAAGGCCTCTCTAACATAGAGCAAATATTAATTGCTTTGCAAAGGGCTGGTTTCTCAATTAATATTGAGAAAATTGCTTTTTTTAAACGTTCTATTGAGTACTTGGGCAATATAATAACTGATGGGCAAGTTGGTCCAAGTCCAAGGAAAGTGGAAGCTTTAACAATGGCACCAGTACCGACTACAGTTAAACAAGTTAGACAATTTAATGGCCTCGCTAGCTATTTCAGGCGTTTCATTCCCAATTTTTCCCGAGTTATGATGCCACTTTACGAGTTAACAAAAAAAAGACACTAAATGGGAATGGAACGGCAGACATGATGAGGCTCGCAACAAAATTATCCAGTATTTGTCTACTGCGCCTACCTTATCCCTATTTCAGGAAGATGCGCCAATTGAACTCTACACTGACGCCAGCAGCCTTGGATACGGAGCTGTATTGGTCCAGGTAATCGACGGACGCCAGCACCCGATCGCTTATATGAGTCAACGTACCACTGATGCGGAAAGCCGCTATCACTCATATGAGCTGGAGACACTGGCAGTGGTGAGAGCTATCAAACACTTCAGGCAGTATCTGTATGGACGAAAGTTTAAAGTTATTACAGATTGCAATGCTCTCAAGGCATCCAAACACAAGAAAGACCTGCTACCTAGAGTTCATCGCTGGTGGGCTTTTCTACAGAATTATAATTTTGACGTAGAATATAGAAAAGGTGAAAGGCTGCAACCCGCAGATTTCTTCAGCAGAAATCCCTCTGGTGAGTTTTGCACAAATACATTAACATCCGATATGATATACGACGACGATATAGACGATAAAGACGATAAATAAGATGATATAGACATAACACAAAACAGACAGACATAAGATGATATAGATGATATAGATTGATAAGATGATATAGACGATAGGAGCTCGTGGTTAAATAATAACAGCCGCTCGGGTCGATCATTAGGTTAAGCCGTGCTTGCCTAGGTTGGTCTGTGGATGGGTGACCACCCATTACATACCGAGTTTCCTCCGTGCCTCGGAAAGCACGTTAAGCCGTTGGTCCCGGCTGTCATTTGTACATCTTTGACAGACGTTAGGTAGTCAGAGGCCAAAAAAGTCTGACAACCAGTCTTACCAAGGGGTATCGTATTACCCGGTACTAACTGGGTTGTGGAGGTCAGATAGGCAGTCGCTCCATGTAAAATACTGGTATTTAGCTGCATCCGGTAAAACTGGAAGCCGACCCCAACATAGTTGGGAAAAGGCTAGGCAGATGATGATGACATTAACATCCGATATGAAATTGATACAAATAGAACAACGACGCGATGAAAAGCTGCGTTCACTCGTAGAAAACCCTACTCCTAGTTTTGAAGTGGAAGACGGTGTCCTAAAGAAGATCTGCACAGACACTGTACTTGGTACGTATAAGCTTACAGTAGTTCCAAAAGCATTCCAGTGGAGTCTAATTAATTCATACCACACATCGTTACATCACCCGGGATGGGAAAAGACCCTACAAAAACTGAAGCAATCTTACTGGTTTGATAAGATGAGCACCGGTGTGAGGAACTTTGTTGAAAATTGTGTCATATGCAGAACTTCGAAGGGGCCTTCTGGTGCAATTCAGGTACAACTACATCCTATCCAAAAACCCACTGCACCATTTCAAGTGGTCCATATGGATATCACTGGAAAACTGGGCACCAGAAACTCTCAAGGACGTGATGAATATGTGATCGTTATAATTGACGCATATACAAAGTACATACTTTTAAGTTACTCCAATGACAAAAGCCAGGGTAGTAGTCTTGCTGCTTTGAAACGCCTCATACATCTATTTGCAACACCTATACAGATTGTGGTCGATGGTGGTAGGGAATTCCTAGGTGAATTCAAGGTCTATTGTGATCGGGTTGGTATTGATATCCATTCAATAGCGCCAGGAGTTAGCCGAGCGAACGGACAGGTGGAACGTGTGATGGGTACGTTAAAAAATTCTCTGACCATGATCAAAAATTATAACACGGAGAAATGGCAAGTTGCATTAGAAGCATTGCAGCTCGCATTTAATTGTACTGCACATCGAGTGACCGGCGTTGCACCCCTCACTCTTCTCACACGACGACAACATTGTGTCCCACCAGAGCTCCTGAAATTGGTTAACATTGACAACGAATCAATGGATTTCGATTTACTAGAGCAACATGTAAGTGAGAAGATGACTGCTGCAGCACAATATGAAAAACAGCGTTTTGATAAAAATAAAGCAAAACTCAAACCATTCCAAAGGGGAGACTACGTCCTTATCAAGAACAACCCGCGTAATCAAACTTCTCTTGATTTGAAATACAGTGAACCATTTGAGATTTACAGAGTGTTGGACAATGACCGCTACATGGTGAAAAGGGTCACAGGCCGAGGACGACCGCGTAAGGTGGCTCACGATCAACTACGTAGAGCTCCTCAGCCAGGCGACCAGGCAACCGTGTCGACGGAATCTCAAGAGGATAATGAGCAACAACCTGGAACATCGCAGCTGATAACTCCAACACCTGAGCTTCGTTCATTGCAAGTGCCTACATCAAGCCCATCGTTACCATCTACAACTCTAGGAGACTGTCCTGTGGATGCCTAATAAGTTCGGTGAGTTCTATCCGTTAATAGAAAACCTAGTTTTAACTAATAACGTCAACTTATTGGGTGTGGCAAATTGTTTGCCATACCTATCACATTTATAAAGATGATTGGACTTGCTCACCAGTTCCTACCGTGTTCGCAAAATGTTGGCGAGTCATTTCTCATATTTATGAGTTATGGCTCATGTTTATAAAATGTAGAAAATATGAAAGGCGATTTTGTTGTCATTTTTATATTTTATGTTTCCTTAATAACCCGTGTTGACCACGATCATATTAAATGATCCAGACGACACCATCGACCTAGACCCATTTCCTTTAGAGCCTCTGTGGACCACGGCGCTCATACCGCCCAGACCACAGCATCATCATTTTACTCCTGTGTGGACCACGATCATTCTAAATGATCCAGATCACACCATCGACCTAAACCCATTTCCTTTAGGGCCTCTGTGGATCACGGCGCACATACCGCCCAGACCACAGCATCATCAATTTACTCCCGTGTGGACCACGATCATTCTAAATGATCCAGACCACACCATCGACCTAGACCCATTTTCCTTAGAGCCTCTGTGGACCACGGCGCTCAGACCGCCCAGACCACAGCATCATCATCTTACTCCCGTGTGGACCACGATCATTCTAAATGATCCAGACCACACCATCGACCTAGACCCATTTCCTTTAGGGCCTCTGTGGACCACGGCGCTCATACCGCCCAGACCACAGCATCATCCCTTATCTACGACACATAAGCAATACAGTTTTACGTGGAGTAACTGTATCAAAATATAATCATAAATATGTAGTGGCATGATGCGGTTGCATTGTCACATAAACGTATTTCATTCTATCTATTCTGTGCATATGTTGAGAATGTGTAATTAACTATAATTATGCAGATGATGACTTGGTGAAGTTGTTTAGCTACACATACAATAAAATGCTTGAGTAAACTAAAAATAAAATACTTTACCGACCCAAATTATCAGCTAGCGATCCTGTGTAGAGGCGCTAGACTACAACCTAACATTTCACATTTCAGAATGATTACCTCGGGCTGGTGCAGAGCGCGCACCACCTCGCAGAATGGCCGTGTCGACGCGTCAATTTAATTATAGTTTGTAAATAACTTAATAATTAAATAATTCAGGTTAATCAAACCAATTTTAAAATCCTATAATAGCTTAATAGCTTTTCTAACCATTATTATCAATTCATTTGATTTTGTAATTTTAATTAAGATGTTTTAGATGGTCAATATACCAAGTTTAATAAACTAAAAATAATATGTGAATTACTTAGAATGATTTATTACATAAACCGTATTGTTAATTCATATTATGATTTGTAAACATCCATCGGTGTGTTTTTATCTAACTGAAGTCACATTTGATTAAAATAACATTGAAACTAAAATGGCGTCCATACTGCTTGATAAAAACACATCCGATTTAAAATAAGAAAGCTAAAATTGATTTTCAGGTTTTAAAATTACTAATAAATTGAGTTAGTATTTGTCAATTTATAATAGCGATTACATTCGTCACTCATTGTTTGATTGAAAATGTTGAATATTTATGCAAGTTCCGGTGGCGCGATCGGCCATGTTGTTTTCTTAGTTTGAGTTTAGTTGGATCGTTGAAAAGTGTTTAACGGCCCATTTTGCCGCTGGAAATTGTAGAGTGTAGAAGACTCAGGAGATCCTGTGAGTAAATAGTTTTTATAGTTTTAAATTGCTGTTCTTTGTAATATTATTAATTTTAATTAAGTGCATACGTTAAAGTGTACCAAATTATAAAGTGTTATTCTATTGTTTGGTGTTTTCATTATCCTGCAATGTCTGAGAATAATAACGAGAGTAGTGACATCAGCAATGCTGATGTCACTCTTTCTAAAAATTTAAGTGGGAACACTCCGCCGTTATATTATTTCTACTAAAAGTCCAAGAATCCTCACTATGTTTTCTCTTCATCGATGTCAATGATCATTACATGCGCGACAACACAACATGCGCGTGCGAGGCAATTCATAGCTGGTGTAGTAATATTTTAATATCGCTTCAGTGTGGGAAAGAGCTCCATCTCTTTCACATTGAAGTAACATTAAAAATACTGCTATAAGAAAGAGGTTACCCGATAACAAAATAATGCTCTCCATGTAGTTATTGAACTTTTTTGCCTATCAATGTAGGTACATCAGGATGCAGACTTATTCCAATAATCTACTAATATTATAAATTTGAAGGTTTTTTTAAATCTTTATTTATTTACGGGATAAATGTGAAGTTGTACTTAAATGTTTATGTTTATTTTTTTTTCTCAATTACGTTTTTGGATGAACTCGATTAACCTACTGGGTTTGATGAAGCAATGAAAATAAAATGTCATACCACAACACACACCTTTATTCTTTTCCTCCGCACTAATATCAATAATTTTATTATTACACAACATGTATATAGAAAGATTTTTATACAATAGTGTATAATTAATACCTATTATCTATAATAATCAACAATATAGTAAAAAGAATTACGAATTACTTAAATACTGGCAGTCTATTTTAATGATATGTATCTTTTGCAGTTTGGAACAGCCGTTAACATTACTTAAGATCTACATAATTTAGTAAATTAAATTAAGTTTTCATTTAAATTTTGAAAATATATAATGTGCATCTGATTTTACACGCCATGCGTAGAGATATCTTTTTATTTATCGAGGAATTTATAAAATTACAGATGCACATGTTACATATTTTCATATTATTTAGGTTTGCTGTGAGATTATTTTAAGCACATTGATATACCTATTGAGAGCTTAGCTTGTTACTCTATGGACAGCAAAATCTCCACATTTAATTGTTCAACTGTAAATCTCACAGCAAACGAGTAATATTTCAATAGACTTAACATCTGTTAATATTTACAATTCATTATATGCCATTTATAAATCTAAGCTGTCCTAGATGAACAGCTTTTAAAATAAATCACATTATTGTTTAAATAATTTATTTAACATTAAGTATATGGGGAGTCACAGTTTGTGACGCAATCACATGTATGAATTAAGCCCTTTTTTACAAACAATTGACAGCAAACGAGATGTTTGCTTTTTGTTCTAATATTACTCGAAACGTTTTTCAAATTGCACAATTATAGAAAAAATGTCCTCGTAATTAAATATGTAGTTAGACATTAGATTTCACAATGAGTGAATGGACTTGTTCAATTAGAAAATTGTTTGAAACACTATGTTACACGTGAATTGTACATTCTCGCCGTTCTTGTTCTTTTCTTTGTTGATATCTGCGCAAAAAATAAATATAAATTAATGTTTTATTCAAAACAAGTCAAAGTCGGTAGTAAAGGTTCCCGGAGGTTAGTAATTGGAGGGTTTTTAAAAGGTAGGCATTCAGGTTACAACAATCTGAAGATCGAGAATCTTGGTGGGGAATATCATACCAATACCTAATGATCAGAGTCTTACTAACTTGTCAATTAAAGAAGATATATCAGCGGGGACTGGGGCGAAGCTCCCCGAGAGGCCGTCGCTCCCGTTCGGGCCTCCGCTGTCAAAGATACACTTCAATCAGTCGTAGTAATGCTACAAATAATTTATGTTCAATACTATAAGTTCGTAGCAAAGCTGGTTTGTTGTAAGCATTATGTTGGGTATATTTCTAGCTCGCAATAATCTACGTAGACGCTCATCTACCAAAATTAAATAATTTATGGCTATAGAAATTAGTAAAAACTAAAACCTAATTAAATTAAAACGTATAATAAGTGAGACGCAATAAAAGTAACAGACTATAATTGCATAACAACCAAACCAAAATTTAATAAATTAATACCTAAGTCCTCGCAAAAAACTGGCTACATACAAAAACAGCGTTACGTGGAAAACATCAACAAATGAATAATCTCTGCCTAGGGTAATTATTTCATTTGGTGTAAATCGGCTGTCCGCGATAATATCACCATAAATGAAGTTGGAATTTTACCGTGGATTAAAGTAACTTGTAATATGGAATGACTTCTAACTGGCGCTTCTTTTAAATTTTATATATGTTAAGTAATTTAAAAGTTATTTTGTTCAAAAGGGCCAAAATGTCATTACCAAGGGGTGTCCGCTTTCCAGTTTTCGGTAAAACTTCAGCAAAATGTTCCATTAAATTCACGTTTACGGCTGAAACTACTGTATACCTAAAAAGTTTAATAGTTATGACATACATTATTGATTGCACAAATTAAAACGTATTGTAAAACACTGAACAGCAACATCGTACATTTTGGTTCCTAATAAACTCATCATTACCGTGGCACAACGTAACGCGACATGCAGCTCTTCACTAAATAGCTTTGCACAAACCCCGCCGCTGCCACCGAGTGCCCCTAGCCACCGTTCAGACGGCGAAGTGAACGCAGGTCGCGCAGCGCAAAATTAAGAATTTTTATATATTTTACAAAGTCGTACCGTGGTTTTTGTCACAGTAATATTGTCTTTCCCGTGGGTATCATTCCTCAGTAAGTATACGAATTGTTTATATTAATCGTATTTTATCTTATAGCCTAACTGTTTTGTTATGACGTAATCAGTAAAACATTCTGGAATATCTTATACGGTAAGTGTTACAGTGGAAATTTCTGGATTTTGTCATTACCAAGGTGGTCATTACCATGGATTTCCGTGGACTTTTCTATCTACGGTAATGACAATGATTCCATGGTAATGACTATCTCCACTTATCCTGCATAGAGCTTGCCTTTTTAAATTTTTGCCTTGAGCTTATCTGATTTGTTATGACGTTATAAGTAGAACGTTTTCGCATTAACATGCTTAAAGTGTAAATTTCTGGATTTTGTCATTACCATGGATTGCCGTGGACTTTCAATCCACGGTAATGACAATGCTTCCATGGTAATGACAATGATTCTATGGTAATGACAATGATTCCATGGTAATGAGTATCTCCACTTACCCGAAAAAGAGCTTGCATTTTAAAATTGTTGCCTTTTATATCTGTGCACACTTTCCGTTAATTTTAGTGTCTGTATTTTGCGCAAATATTTATCGCATGATTATTTTAGTTTTTTTTTATAATATTGATTGTTCCAGTGACTGAAGTAAATGAATATGCCGCGTAAAAAACAAGAAAATAAACAAGAGTTGTTACGAAAAAAACGGATACTTATCTAAAAAGAAAAGGCGCGAAAAAAATAAATCTAACCCTAAGCTGTTTAAAGAATACCTAGATTTTTTTTATGAATACCTATACATAGGTACTGATTGTAAAATTATTTTCTATTATATATATAATGCCAAATAGATATATGTGTTTTATTAAGATTATTTCGAGAAGCAAAATGAAAATAATAAATAAATAATTACGATAATCATATTATTATGGTCTTATTATTCATTCCATTAATAAGTTCTAATATTCTATTATTTTAGAAACACACACACACACAGGCTATAGATGGGTACTGCAAGAGCTGTTCACTAATTGGAGATAGAAATATTTGTCATTACCATGTGCTATGGTCATTACCAAGCATATTAAATGTCATTACCATGTGCTATGGTCATTACCAAGCGTGCAACATGTCATTACCATGACGCTTAAAACTTTGCGGGTCCATATCTTCACAAATATGGAACCTAAGAGATGGCCTTCATTTTTTTTATAATCCTTGAATAAGAAACTTTTAAATAAGATGAAGTTTGCGATTAAAAACAATTTTATTTTTATTTTTTTAACAAACCGCCCAATTTGCACCAAATGAAATAAATACCCCCTAACTGAACCACATATAAGTCTAGCAATAATGGAGGTGCATGGATTAGGTGAGCAGTGAGCGGCGAGTGGTGAGGAGTGAGCGGGGGAGGTACCTGAGTTCTACCTGCTGGTCGTGCGCGCGCTGCGCCGCCCGCTGCCGTACGCGCTGTTACACGGGGACGTGCCTGAACCTGGTGGAGGCAATGAACAAGGCAATGATCACTTTATTTATCTAAAAGGAAGGTCGACAAAAGGTAATTGTAGATGGCATGTCCATTGTCCGTAGTTTGGTCCTTAACTGACCAACGAGAGTCGACCAAAAGTCGATAGGCAATCTCACAAAGCAATAGCTTGACGTTTAGTTTGACTTACGACCTTCTACTTTCAAGAAAATAGACATTGTCATCTTCAAGTAAATGTAGTCCAAAATTTCAACATTGAAATATAAGTCAAGATGGCCTAGTGGTTAGGCGCGTCCACATCTAAGAGTGAATCAGTAAGCCGTGAGTTCAAATCTCACGTTGTTTCTTTTAGACTTTTTGTAAGTTTTTACTCGATTTGAAGTAATGGGGCAGAAAAATATTCTCGCTTTGTTCACACATTTCGTAAAGTTAGAAGAAGGTAGATCATAGAAAAATAAGTCAAGAATTTATATTTCTGTGAGGTAAACTTGAGTTTTATGAATATTTTACTTGATCGAAATGAACGTTGTCGTTTGGTTGTGTTAAATTTGGTTAGTGACGTGTGGTTTAATAGATAGCGGTATTGTTGTTGGTATTTCTCAAAATGCAGGCAAATATTGATATTGAGGCAAGGGCGACTAATATTATCGTGCTGCATAAAAGTGGCAAATATCTGAAGAAACCGGACTAATGTGAGTATTATATTTATGAATTATTGTAACAAAGTTTTATTAAAAATTAAAACCTACTTTGTTATTGTTTATTTATTTGGTGACATATGGATTAATAAATTGATTTTAAATCCATCATGAGGCATAAAAGATAAATAATTAGTGTTAATTATTGAATTTATAAATGCAGAGTGAATGATAACTTCAGTATTTTATTATAGCTGTCTAACATCATTTTTTTGTTTTTTGTTTTAGAGGAATACTGTGAGTCAGATCAAAATGCCTTGCTAGTCGACAATGAAGTGGAAAGCCGTCGCTTATTAGCGATGCGCAGCGACGACATAATAATTTATATGGTTGGCGAATAAGAAACAAATGGTTTCACACCTACGAGACACTTTGTGGAATTATTTGACACCTCATCGCAAACTGTTCGCAGTGCCCTCCACGCTGAAGGCTTGTATCACGAAGACCAGCTAAGAAGCCCTTCTTGACAGAAAGAGTTATAGAAGAACGATTACGTTTCGCACGGGGTTATTTAGATTTTTACTGGAATACTACCATGAGAAGACTCAAGATTTACTTAAATATTTTATGTAGATACTGTATTGCTAGTATTATACATACCCACTATTAATTCTACTCGTTTTAAAAGGTTTTTAGTCGTGTGTGTTAGTGAATAGTGTGTGTGATCGTGTGTTTGTGATTTCTGAACCATATCGTGAACCTAGATGGGATTAGATTAGGGTTAAAACGTTGACATGTCCAAGTACAGTGTAGAGTTTGGGTACTGTGTAAATATGAGCACCCTAAGTTGCTGCTAGCACGGCGCTCAAGGTACCATCGAGAGCAGAGCGCGGCAAACGGCAGCCTGCGCGTGGAGCGGAAACTCGGTGAACTCTTTTTATTTATTGATCTTTATTGAACGCAGATTGTTTTTCGGCCAACCAGCCGTCACTTGTGTGTACAAGCCTGGGGTTTCCCAGTCTACCTAGCTAGGACGACTATCTATTTAAACGATTAACTCTCGCATAACCAAAATAGATTATTGTGCATGATAAATGCCCCATGTGGAAAACTTCACATAATTGATGCGCCTACCTACTATTAAGGGCGCGTGTTAACTATTTCTATGTTTAGAATCATAATTTTAATTCTTTGTGGAAACTACATTAGATCATTTTAAAATGTAATTGTGATAAGTGGCCTGGCTTTGACATTACTGGAACTGTAGCCAAAATGCAACATCTGGCGTAATACGACTCTAAAAAAAAACAAAAACTAAGCCAAACTCTTGAAACTAATACGAGTAGGACAACAAAAGATTACGGTCTGTATTTTTTTTTTATCGGCCTCACTCCGGGTCGCAACGAGCACAGATGGTATACATAAATCTCTGGACTTGAAAACGTTGGGAAAAAAAACCTTAAACAAATAACCTAACAATAGTGACTGGCCTGTCAATAACCCATAGTTACAAAAGTCAACCCTGCTTTCTCCCATTACCCACGGAACAAAAATAAATTGCATAACCCGACCATTAACAAACTAACAAAGCAGCGAGGCTTTGTTAGTCTGTTAATATAGAGGTATAAAACAGCGCGAGATGATAGTCCTAGTAAAATATTATTAGTTAATATCTTTGCCAAGGAGCACTAATACATTTTTTATTTAGGAACAGTAATGAACTTTTCCTGCAGGCTTAAATTACAAGGATGACTACATTATGAAGCGCCGTAAAAAGCAACACATAAGGAATTCTTGCGAGGCCATAACAATGAAATCGGAGGCGAAGCAACACAATATCAAACAGGATCCATTATCATTAAATCCAAACATGGAAATAGTATATAATATGATCGGAGATGGAAACTGCTTGTATAGGGCCATCGCGCACCAAGTAAACGCCATATTTTTCCTGACGTTCGACCAACACATGATAAGAAGAGACCTGGCTACTACCACAAACCAAGGAAACGCAGATGAGGAAAGGAAAAAATTAATCGAACAACAATAGAAAGCTGGCGTCTGGGGTGGTGAAGATATCATCATTTCAGCAGCCGAGTATTACTACATCAACGTAACAGTTTACAGTACACAGTAGCGGAGGAAAAAAATATCAGACCATAAAATATTGCTGCGGATATTATTATTCTGAATTACAAAAGGGAGAAAAAAAAAAGTCCGACACTGTATAATAAATATGTTGAAATTCAACGAGAAATCAATGCACAAATCCGAGCTTGAATTCAACTACAGGAATTACGAATATATTAGCCTACTCCAAAGTGAGGAAATAGTGAAAAAATAACAAAAGGCAATTAAAAGCCAACCTCGGGTATTAATTCTACAAAACATTAACCCTTATAAATATCAACCTTTAACCCTTATAAATATCATGAAATCAGTAGCGGCAAAGTTTATTATAAGCAGGCCAATCAGATCCAGAGAACATAGAATCGCGCTCGCAAAACTGCAAAAAGCCAAGTTTATCAAAAACTGCTACCCTAGAGAAGCATTTGCAATCAACAACACAATCTGCAAAATATAAGAAATAAAGTAGAAGAGAAAAATGCGAAATATTTTCTAGAAACCTATGCAGAACTCATCCATCACAACGAATGAGAACCACACAAGATGTATATAGGAGACATAAAATGAACATGAAGCGCAACAACAAACAACGTTTTATGCCTATGTCAAGGTAGGAGGAAGAGATTTAATAATAAAAAAAAGTCAGCAGGCTAACACATAGAACTCCTACGCAATGAGAACCCATCAGACGTAAAAGAAGAAATATCATAAGAGGAAATAAGTGATATCATTAAAAACATGCGCAACGGCAAAGCACCAGGTACTGACAAGGTGGAGTCCAAGCTATTCAAAGCCTTGCCAACAGAAATGCCAACGGAAATTATAAAATACAGGCAGGCAGTATGGGCAAGCAATTATGTATCAATGTTTTGAAACAAAACGATCCAAATTCCAGTGCCTAAAAAAGCAAAGCCAGACGGAATTAGTGACTGCAGAAAGTTATCTATATGTAACGTGGGTCATAGAATATATGCGAGCTTTCTTCTAAGCAAACTGGATGCTTAATAAAAGAACTAGGAAACTACTAAGTAGCCTTTCTTCGCAATAGATCGACCGACGACCATTTATGTACTACACACTTAGGAGAATTCTTGATAAGGAATGGAGAGCAGGCTCAAAAACCTATATGCTGGCGTTAGACATCGAAAAAGCTTTCGATACGCTGGACTCAAACTCTCTCAGAGACATTTTATTTAATAGAACTATCAAATATCTAACAAATAGAATTATTAAGGCATGCATGAATGAATTCACTTGCATAAAATGGTCTGGACAGCAAACGGAATCGACGAACAAAGGCAAGGGAGTCAAACAGTGATGTCCGCTTCCCCACGACTATTCACCATAGTAATGAACGACACTCTCAGAACATTAGAAGAAAAATTAGAATGCCTTCATCTAGACCAGGACCATGAGATTCAACTCCCTATTATACTGTCTTTTGCAGATGACGTGTTAATAGTAAAAAATAATCTCAGTGAACCGGACGAAATAGTCACCAAAATCAAACCGTTACTGGAATCAGTCGGACTCCACATTAATGAAACGAAAACAAAACTAGTAATCAGAGACCTACACAGCACCGAAACCCGAAGTCTTATTATAATTGGAGGAACCAGTATTCAACCGGTAGACGAAATTAAGTAGCTGCGCACGTATATCATCGACACTTAATAGAAACAACACAGTTAACGCCAGATGTAAACAAGCGATGCGTAACTCTAAGGCCTTATTATACTTCATTAAAAACTCGAAAATGGAGTGGAAAATCGCGCATCTTATCTATTAAATGGTCATAGAACCCGCAATGACTTACGGTCTTAAAGCAGCACTCACAAAGGCAAACCGATCGAAACTCAAAAGATACAAAAGACCCATTCTTAAAGATATGATAAAGAGTACGCGAAACCCCCCGAACAAAAACATGCGAAATTCTTATGAGAAAAACAATTAGGTACCAAAATAATTAAATGCCTACGGTTATGCTACTACGGGCACATTCTCTGACGACCAGAGCCTCACTTTCTACACGCAGCTATTAGATACAAGGCTAAACGGTTAAAAGTAGGAAGACCATTATATACATGGAACGAGTCATTCCAACAAGGCATGGAATATTCCAATAAAAGCAAAGAAGAATGGATTCAGCTAGCAGCAAAAAGAAAAAAATCAGCTACCCAGGAAATATATCACCTTAACATAATTATACGCGAACAATAATATTTTCAACTTTAAGCCGTGTCAAAATCGAATGGAATCGCAACCACCAGAAACGAACATGATTCTCCAATGATAGAAGAGACCAATCAACCGAAGGTCAAAGCACCAATGCTCATTCCTATGGATTGTACCTGTCTTTACCACTATTCCTATATTGGCTCGAGGCTGCATAGTCGGCTGATTGTGCCCGACTGGCTGCGGTTGGTCGGGCTTCCTTTCCCATCCCAGAGCATGTCTTTCCTTACAAAATAGTGCCCCCTGGTGTATCCGGCTTGTCCGGGTCAGGCTTGCTCCTGGCTGGGTGTGGTGCTCAATCATCATCAATCAATACTACCATGAGAAGACTCAAAAAACTGACTTTTTAAATCAAGTCAAAAGGGTAGGCTTCATTTATGGCGCAAGAATTACACTCTGCTGGTCTGACAAAAACATAATCCCTAATACAGACTCATGTCGAATTATGGTTAATATGTGGGGATCATGTGGGGATGGATAAGTGCAGCAGGGCCAGGAGAACTGGCTTTTATTCCTCCACGCGCCAACAGTTCTACTTAATTATGTAGAAGTATTAGAAGATGTCATGCTACAAAATTAATCCCTAGATGCTTTAGTTTTAATTATATGTGTAACAAAATATTTAGTGATTATTAACTTATCCGTAATTATATTAATGATATTAAATTGAGGTTAGGTTTCAATCTTCTTTTCTTCGGGAAAATGAACACTTAAACTATAACCTCAATACGAGTTACATTTATTGTGACGTCACAAAAAATATATTCATAAAGTCTAAATTATTTTTTATATTAGTTTTCAATAAACTCTGCTGATTACCGATACTTATAATAAGTGGGTATCAACTATATGTTATATTTGTGTGATTAGAATATCCTGTTATTATGAATTGAAAGTAAGTGGGTATACCGATACAATAAAAAATCTTATGATCGGTTACAAGAGAACTTTTTTACATCTAGGTAGGAATGTGACGTTACAATTATCATGAAAGTTTGTTAATTTTATAAATAAATAAAACGAATAAACATTTTTGTTATCATTCACCACGGCTTTTTTATTTCCACCTTCCAACACCGAACAGCTAAAATAATAAATAAATAATTGAATAATAATACTATGTTTTTTTTTTTAATAATATTTAACTTATTCTTATAAAAAAATAAATAATGAACCAATAACTAATGTTGCCAAGAAACAAAAACCCCAAATGTTGTTAACAGGATTAGAACTCGGATCTCTTTGATCGTGAATCCTACTGATTACCCCAACAGCTATCAACACATGGTAAATAGATGTGAATTTTAGCTATCCAATAGTAAGAACAGGTCGCTACACAAATAAGGTTTGCTGCGTATTCTTATGTTTCGTGGAGTGTGACGCGCGACATGCGATTGGGCGAACTCTGTGGCTGTGGTGTGCGTACTGTATTGAGACCACTTACACATACAGACGCACGGACGCTCGACCGTGCGTTCACAGCAATACAATCCTTAGCGTGCGCTGAACTTATGAACGCTTACTGTATGTACTGTTGGTACCTATCTAAAATTACATTTATCAGATTTTCAACCAGTAAAGATGTTTCCAACTGGCTATAAGCTAGCGCCAATCGTTTCACAGTTAGTTTTTCCACTAAGTGACAAAAGTATCTTGAAAACAATACGTTGGGCAATAATAAGGTCATTTCCTAACGATTTCGTTCATAGTACCTAATATATGATCCGCAAAAAAGAAACTAACTTAACATATAAATGTTACGACAAGTTATTTAACAGATATTATTACCCTTAGTAGTGGTATTGGCAGCACTGTCGCTGTTATCGTCGGAGTCAGTGTGCGTGTCCCTCCAGTTGTTGGGCGCGACGCCGCCGCCGGCGCCGGCGCAGGCAGCTCGCATGCGGTGCCGCGCCTCCACTGTCGAGCATTTAGACAGACTCGATTCATCTGTCGGTACAACAATCACACGTCGGATCCAAGCGAAGGCTTGGTACAAGTTTAAAAGTATTCTAGTTACCAACTTGTCTGGTTGTGTGCCCCGACCGAGCACACATACATGGCAATTATAGGCGAAATGTGGGTGTACTATTATGAAAGTGTATTGTCTATGTTGTAAAGGTATATATCTGTAATAGAGGCTACTACTTCATCAATAAAATTATAATCAATATTATAATAAAATAAAACAAAATAATTAATATTGTGAAGTTGAGTATTCAATTTTCTAAATCGATAAAGCGTACCTAAATAAATTAAAGCTTTCACATCAATCACATCACTATTGCCTTTTATATGACAAGAACGTCAAAAACGTTTACTTCTGAAAATTATGTTTATTCAAATTCAAACTTCTTTTCAAAATTCACTACCGTTGTATTGTCCATAAAAAGAAACACAATGTAATTATCATTATCTGATAATAACAGAACTGACCATATCTGTAATGATCACAGGCGCGATGTCGGCGCCGGTGCGGAGGCGCCGCGTCGTCCTCCCGCCTGGCGAGCGTGCGGAACTGCAGCGAGTGAGCCGCGGACACGCCGAACGTCGCGTATGGACTTATTTCATACAACTCCGCTGAAGATAAAAGGTAATTTTGAATTCAGTTTTTGCAATCTTGGATAGTAAGTAGGCTTACCATTTCAAAGAGAAGTCCGGGCATGTTTTTAATCTTTAATTTTTTTCTAGTCATTCGTTTTTGTTGTAAGTCCGGAGAAATGCCAATACAAGTCCAGACCGGGAGTTACAAAGCGGGACAAATCCGGTCGAAGATAAGATACATAAATGAAGAAAAAAAAAACAGTCGGCTTCATTGAAGTTTATTGGTCCAGTGGTAAAACAAACAACTGCATGCTGTGTACCATAGGTTGAATCCTGGTTTGGGCAGTATTAAAAAAAATAGGATAAGTAAGTATTATACAAGCAGAGTCACCTCTGTTTTTCTTTAAAAAAAAAACAAGCAAATTTTTTTAGTACGTTAGTAAAAGCCAACCTGAAGAGTCATCATTTGACTTTTCATTCCCATTGATAGAGGATGACGAGTACAGCTTCTGTCCTTCTCGAAGCTTCTCCCTCTCTGCTTCATTGCTTTCGCTGAGCTTCCTGTCATCCCTCATGTAGTGGTCGCTTGAGATGCAGAAGAATCTATAATGTAGATAGATCAAAAGTATCAAAACATTAATAATTAAAAAAAAAATCGGAGCAGTCTTTGGGGACTGCCGATAGAAGTGAAAACAAAAAGTACACCCGCCCCAGTCGTAGCACTGGTTATGCCCCGCGCATGCCTATGTGGTGCTACGCCGTAGCGGATGCTACGAGTGCTACGAACAGCTACGAAGCGTGACCGCACGTTACGTTACGTGACGATGAGTTCAATGTTTTTCCTTCACCCAAAAAGTGCTCAACGCGCCTAAAGAAGTTTTCACTTCAAAAATATTGAAATGATCGCCAATCTACTTTGTTGGCCTAGCTAGGGGTTGCAAATTCAACAACTGAGCAAGAATTCATGGGTCATGCAGTAATATTGGGTTTTTATAACAGGAACAGCCTCGAGTCTGTTTGTGACTGGCCAATTTAATTGGTTAGTGTCTGTATTTTTACACCTCAGCTCGCTTAGCATGAACGCCGTAGACACGAAAGAGAATCGACAAATCTTTTGTTCATCTGTCATTTTGTCGATTCAATGACAGATGAACAAAAGATTTGTCGTTTCTCTTTCGTGTCTACGGCGTTCATGCTAAGCGGGCTGGGGTCGTTCAAGTATTACGTAAGCAGATTTATTACAATTATTTACCCCCCCCCCCTCCCCCTTGTCAGCAAAAGTAAACAAAGCTCTTACCCATGCTTACGTAAACATTGGTATATATGCATTTTTCTTTTAATGTAAGTATTCTGTTTTTTTTTATTGATTCATGAGCAGCAGTTATAATTCAAGAAATAAGAAAATAAGCTTAGCTACTCGGTTCTAAGCGAGCACCTAAACGTACTTACCTATTCATTATTTGTGGGAATCCCCGAATATGCGTTTGGTTTTGGGTTGCCATTTATGTGTAAATTACTGCTGACGTAATCACCATCTAGACCCCCCATATCATCAAAAATAAGCAAAGCATAGACCCCCCGCCCCTCTATAGTGCTTACGTAATACTTGAACGGTCCCTCTCCTATGTATACCGTTAGAGGTATTTTGTATGTATATTACATACAAGGTGAATTTATAATAACTGGAAACCTCATAAAGGGGTGTTATTGTAAGTATAAATTAACTAGCTGATGCCCGCGGTTTCGCCCGCCTGACAAATTATATACTAAAACCTTCCTCTTGAATCACTCTATCTATTAAAAAAACCCGCATCAAAATCCGTTGCGTAGTTTTAAAGATCTAAACATACATAGGGACCGACAGACGCGGCGGGGACTTTGTTTTATAATAATTAGTGGTAATGATGAGTAAAGTTCGAAAATTAAATGTTAAGCAAATTGACTAACACCTTTTAGATACCTATATTGTCTGTGAACATTATATTCACAATTATTGACACTGTCATTTGTTGATATTGCTATAACAGAGCTAATGAGGGATTTTCCTATTCAACTCTTCCCTAGTCGCTGGATAATAGATGGCGTTGAACTTGGTAAGTTACTGCAAGGATCGGAACGTCACATCATTTCACTTGGATGTAATGGTTGTATTCGGAAGCTTAGGTGAAAGTGTCAGTCAACGAGCGTATGTGACGTGACGCAATGTTTTTTTTCCCAAGCGTTTTGGCTTTGGCACCTAGTAACGTAGTTCAACGCCATCTACAGAGTTCTTGGAAACTATGTTTTTTTTAAAATAGGTACTCAAGAAGAAAACCTCTCATTGACATAATGCTTAACTATTAATTTCAGTGACTACAATGCTAATTTAGGAAGTTTGTAGTTATTTCACTCAAACACGTTGTAGGCATGTACCTCTACTTGGCATTAGTTATTTGTTTGTGTGATTTCAAATCGTTTTGATAGGTAGTTGCTGCTTACTTCTTCTTCCCATGCACTAGACACACTATAGCTGCTAGCGTGACGACGATGACGACACCGCTCGCGACGCACGACACCAGCACCGTGCGGAGCGACGCGGGACGGGACGCGCCCGACAGGGGGGACGATGGCTTGATTGGTGGGATGCGACCTGCGGATTTCATTCAAATTACACAGAATCAGTACTTTTTGAACGTCAAAACTACCTACATAAGACAGTTCCTCTAAATGCCTGCCCTCAATCACATACTAGAATTAAGATGGCGACAAGAAGTGGCGGAACGAACGCCCAAACGCCCGAACGTTTAAATATTTTAGTCCAATGTCTTACGTTGTCTTCTTTATGAGAGGTTTTTTCACTTTTGCTTAAGCATATCATGAATTTATGATTGAAAAGAAGTAAATCATATCACCATCGGTCATTTTTTAAAACTACGATGTTTAAACCGAAACCTACTTTCTCACTTAGTATTTCAGCGATGATTACCTCCAGCAAGAGTATGTGTGTCAGCAGTCAGAGTGACTCGCTCCAGCCCCGCATCACTGAAGGCTTCCACAGCCAGCTCGTACCATGTGGCTGGCGATAGTTCTCCCACTACATGACTTGCTGAACTCAGTCCATCGCCAACCTACGAAAATAAAATTGCAATATGAATGACAAAAGGCGTCCTTCTTTGTGAAGATTTCATTTGTTGTAGGTACAACCCTAAACTATTGGTGATTTATTGTTATTTGTATAGAGGGCAGTTACCTTGATCCAATGTTCAGATCCAGCTCTTCGGTAGGACACCCTAAAACCGAGTATGGGGCAACCGCCATCTCGCCACGCGTAGAAGTTTATTTTGATTGCCGTTGAGTTCATGTGTACGTGGTCTTCGGGTTTTGGGGGCTTAGGACCTAAAACAGAGAAGCTATCATCATAATTTTCTATTATGAAGTACTATTTTATTGGTAAAAAAAAATACCAATAAAATAGTACTTCATAATCAAGTCTTGATCGTACTGATTATAATTAATTATTTTAATTATGTAAACCCAGTTGCTGAAGTACTAATGACTGTACAATATACTTTGTCGTTGGAATATATTATAGCCTTTGAAACTTACGTCCCCCTCTCGTAGTGGCTGTAAGTACATCGCTGGGCGGCCCTATTGATATCCTGTTCCTTGCTTGTATCTTCGCGTTGTATGTGGAACCGCACTTCAGCATGTCCATTGTGTAGGAGTTCACTTCGGGAGACAGGTCTACCGTGTGCCATTCGCTGTCTGAAGCCTGCTTGTAGTGAAGGAGAAAACCTGAAGATGAAAAAAAGTCAATGCTTAAATTCATTATCATAATGGTCCTTTCCTTTGTCACCACTCCGATTCAAGCGAAGTGTCATCACATCATCATCATATTAGCCGAAAAAACTCCACTAAATTCTGCATTGCAACTCGTTGAAAATCTAAGTAGGTACAATAAAATTAGATACAATAGTTAAACAATGGCGTCAGACCGATCCGGTCGGGCTTCATTTCACAGACGAAGGGGTATATAGTGAAGTCCCCTCTTTGAGGAGTGGCTTGAGCGACGCCACGGCGTCCTCACCTTCCGCCTGACACAGGTCCTCACCGGACACGGTGTGTTCGAGAGGTTCCTGCACCGAATCGGGCGGGAGGAAACGCCCGGGTGTTTCCACTGCGAGGATCGAGCAAACGGTGGAGGTGTGCCCCGCGTGGGCGGAGCACCGCCGTGTCCTCGAAGCGGCGATTAGCGGCGGCGACCTGTCGCGTCCGGCCCTGGTGCAAGCCATGGTCCGGAGCGAGATGGAATGGGACGCCGTCACCTCCTTCTGCGAAGCAGTAATGCTAGAGAAGGAGGTGGCGGAACGTGAGAGGGAGAGAACCTCTCAACGTCCCGGCCACCGCGGGAGACGCCCCGGGCGTTGGGGGACACCACGTGGCCCTCGACCACCGTAGGCACGGGCCTGTGCCTGGTGGGCTATGGGCTAGCTCGCCGTCCGTCCGTCTCATGACGACAGGCCGTGTCGACGGCGCGTGCGTGTTCCACGCGCGCCTCAAAGAGAGTCAGCAAAAACGAAGGGGTCCGTAAGGACCGATGCCTGCCGGGGTTGCGGGACTGTTCGAAAGAGATACCGTGGCCCCGTAACACAAAGGGCGATGAAGGAACATGTATGGGTTTTAGTCAGTAAAAGTCTGACACTCCCTCCTGCTCCGCCCAGAGCGGGAGGAGTCATTTGATGATTTATCATCCGAAAAAAAAGGGGTATATAGTAAAGGTTCATATAAAGGAAGATGGAAATGAAAATGTCTATAGCATTTAGTCCGCCTCTGTACTTTGAGCTATAAATAAATAAGATTGTTAACGCCATCTATTGGTGAAACTCCGCGTCACGTGACACCCTCTAGCGTCGAGTGACGGAGGCTCGGCACTAGAGGAATGAACGGGAGCGGCGCACGCTGATTGGTCGTTGCCGAAGTACTGAATCATTCATTCAACAAAAGAAAAAGCATGGTAGGTAGTCGGTCCACCATCAAAACTGTTTTTTTTTTCATCATTCTTACCTATTAAACGCATTAAATCTTCCTTAACAATAAAATCGTTAATTGAAGAAACCCTGACTCTCAACACACAACAAAGAATGATGAAGCAGCAATGTCGTACTTATTATTCTATTGAATTTATTTAGGTAATCGTATAGGTTCATGTTGCCTACCTAATATAGGTTCCGTAGTGTCCCCAGGCAGCTGCCAGTGTAGTTTGATGCTCGAAGTAGTAGTGTATTGTAGAGAGAGCGCGGGCGCAGCGGGCGGCATAATAGCCATCACTACGTACACAATGGTATCTTCGCCGATTGAGTTGCTGGCCGTGCATGTGAAGTTGCCTGAGGATTGCTCGTTGACTTCTGTGGGTAAAAGTGAGTCAGTAGAATATGAAATATCCAAAATGTTAGATAGACGGTATTTATTTGTTTGGGTCGGATGCGAAAATTTTAGAACTTAGACTCTAGGCGCTAAACAGCCACCTGCCAGTGCGTATGTAGCCTAAAGGTCCACATGTCCACATTGTACGCATCGGACGCATCGCATCAAACGGATTGAAGTATTATTGAACAGATTCGAGCGATCCGTACGGTGCGGGTCAGTGGACGCACTTGTGTGACTTTCTATACAAAGAATACTACGATCCGTCTGATGCAATGTGTACGATATTGACATGTGGACGCTTACCTTTAAAGATTGTCAAAGTATAGTACACGAAAAAAAAACTTAAATCCTTACATTAAAACCTTCACAACATACGCGCTAAAATAGTAGCAACTACGTACAGCTTATACTCGTTTAATGATGTGCAACAAAGAATTAGATAAAAAGTATTAGTACGGTTCATTTTAGTTTCACCAAAAATCCACTGACAAATTTTCATTTTACAACCAACGTTTCGTAGAGGTACTATTTATTTCGCAAACAACTTATTCCGCAAATGTTTTATTTTATTAATATTCGTTTTACAAACATTTATTTGGCAAATACTACTTTTATCAAATGCATCAGATGATATTTAATCATTTATACATTTTTCATTTCTAATTTTTGTACTATTTCTTTTGTACTATTTAATTTATAAATTATTCATCAGTTATTTTTTGTACTGTAAACTTGTTGTTGTATAATGATGAAATGACAAATAGTGTTTGTGCTAATCGTTGCTTGTCAAGTAAAAGTTTTTGAATTAATGTTTGGTGAACTGACTGGTCACCCGGTAATACCTTGGGATCACCGCTGGCTATCTGCTGACCTACGTGAACTGATAACCGAGAAGAACGTGAACAACGCTCACATGCACAATTTATAGGGTGCTGTAGATTGCGCATAAGTGAGCATCGTAACACTCAATGGGACAAAGAGCTCAGCGAACTCAACCACCCACCTAGCTTTCTGGCAACTGCAAGGAAAGGTGCGCCTCTGAGAAGACTGAATGCCTGGAATCTCAGTGCTCCCCCAGCTCTCAACCAGTAAACAAATGACACCTCGATGACACCGAAGTCAAAAGTAGAGTCGCTGTCCACTCCCGTAGAAGATCCTGATAATCCTCTGCCTCCAGTCACATATGACGAAGTCGGCATGTAGAAGGCCGAAGCCTTTTTATGATGTTTTGCTCTTGCACTTGCAAGACATCATAAAAAGGCTTCGGCCGCAGAAAACCCCCTTCTATTCTATCCTTCTATGTCTGAATCGACAGTCTACACTTAGACCTTAGAATGCCTACCATCCTTCAGTTATATCGCGTATTAGCAAGTTTCGCGGACCACGGCATACCCCAGCCACTACCTATGACCTAGTATCTAGCACCCTCCCTCAGAAAAGCAGTACGGAAACCAGTACAATACGTAAACACAGATCCAAACCGCCGTCATTTCGGCGCCGCCGCAGAGGCCCGTCACGACGTCCCTGTTCTCGCCCCCCCGAACCTTGCTCAAGCCAGTGGTTTTAAATCAGCCCCTGAATAATGATCTGATTCAGATCCAGCCTGTCCCTTTGCTGCCCAAACCCCAGGGACGCCCTAAGCCGAGGTTCGTACCCCACAGGGGGTGCCCTTAGCGCGCTGTTGCTTAGTTTAAGTTTAAGTTTAATAAGTTATTTGCCTCTGGCTGGAGGCCTTACACTCAAGACACCCGCAGGATAGTCCAGATAAGCAACAGCCAGCCTCAGGTTGACCTGCAAAATGCCATTTAAAAAACCCTAGGGATTTACCACACATAGTGATGCTTGAGATCTTTGAAAAGGATTCTAGGAGTCCTTCTTCGCGTGCTGATGATGTTAGCGGGAGAAACTCAGTCCAGTCTCTTCCCCAAAGGCCGAGTGTATTTTGTTAACAATCTTCAATCGACATGTATCGCGTATACACGTACCTCGTATGTGCAGATGTCCTCGGTGCGTGACCTGGTAGTACTGGTGGTGCGTGACGGGCACGCGCGCGTGCTGCCAGCGCGAGCGCGGGGTGGGCGCGCCCACGCACGAGCACGCCAGCAGCGCGCCGCGCCCCGCGCCCACCCACACCCAGCGCCCGAACGAAGCGATGCGGGCTGGAACTGGAAGTAGATAGGTGGCTATTACTTTTATCCTATTTTTTAAATTGACTTTCTGGTTGGCCTCTCGGTCATAAGCACAGCTGCTCGGTTTCGTTCTTCAAGTCTGTCAAGTTTCATAGGGTTTTCCCCATTAGAAATATCGCAGTAGCAGCCCGGAGTTTGAATTTTTGCCCAGATCTTGATGGCTCAGAGGTTAAGGCCTTACCTCTCATGAGGTTGTGGGTTCAAATTCGGGCAAGTACCAATGTGACTTTTTCAATTCATATGTACTTTCTAAGATAAACTTGGACATCACAAACATCAGTGAAGGAACTGGACTTATAATTAACTAGCTGTTGCCCGCGGCTTCGCCCGCGTGAAGTTCGGTAACTGTCCCACTGGGTCATACAAAAGGGATAATAGTGTCCTCCATGTTAATCCAGGTTATAAACTATCTATGTGCCACATTTCTTAATCATCACAATTATTATTATCACAATCACCATCACTATCACAACCGCCATCATTATCACAATCACCATCACTATCACTATCACAATCACCATCACAATCCCCATCACCATCATTATCACAGTCACCATCATTATCACCAATTATCATCATTAACACAACCACCATAATTACCACAATCATTATCATAATCACCATCACAATCACCATAACAATCACAATCACAATCACTGTCACAATCACAATCACCATCACAATCCCCATCACTATCGCTATTACAATCACCATCACAATCACCATCACAATCACCATCACAATCACCATCACAATCACCACCACAATCACCATCACAATCACCATCACAATCACCATCACAATCACCATCACAATCACCATCACAATCACCATCAAAATCACCATCACAATCACCATCACAATCACCATCACCATCACCATCACAATCCCCTTCACTATCGCTATCACAATCACTATCACAATCACCATCACCATCACAATCACCATCAAAATAAATATCACAATCACCATCATCGTTATCACAATAATTATCATCGTAATCACAGTCATTATCACACTTACCATCACCATCACTATCTCAATCACCATCACAATCACCATAACAATCACAATCACCGTCACTATCACATTCACCATCACAATCCCCATCACTATCGCTATCACAATCACTATCACAATCACCATCACCATCACAATCACCATCAAAATAACTATCACAATCACCATCATCGTTATCACAATAATTATCATCGTAATCACAGTTATTATCACACTCACCATCACTATCTCAATCACCATCACAATCACCATCGCAATCACCATCACCATCACAATCACCATCACAATCACCATCACAATCACCATCATATTCACCATCACAATCACCATCACAATCACCATCACAATCAATATCACAATCACCATCACAATCACCATCACAATCACCATCACAATCACCATCACAATCACCATCACAATCACCATCACAATCACCATCACAATCACCATCGCTATCACCATCACAATCACAATCACTGTCACAATCACAATCACCATCACAATCCCCATCACTATCGCTATTACAATCACTATCACAATCACCATCACCATCACAATCACCATCAAAATAACTATCACAATCACCATCACAATCACCATCACAATCACCATCACAATCACCATCATCGTAATCACAACCATTATCATCATATTCACAATCATCATCATCACAATCTCCATCCTCGTCATCACAATCATTATAATCGTAATCACAATCATCATGATCACAATCGCCATCACTGTCTCAACCACAATCATTATCACAATCACCATCACCGTCACAATCACAATCACCATCGCTATCACCATCACAATCACTGCCACTTTCACAATCCATCACAATCAGCATCACCATCACAATCACCATCAAAATCACTATCACCATCACCATCATCGTTATCACAATCATTATCATTGCAATCACAATCATTATCATCTTAATCACAATCATCATCATCACAATCTCCGTCCTCGTTATCACAACCATCGCTATCACCATCACAATCACCGACACTATCACAATCACCGTCACTGTCACAATCACCATTACAATCACAATCACTATCACAATTACCATCATCGTTATCACACTTATTATCATTGTAATCACAATCATTATCATCGTTATCACAATCATCATTATCACAATCATCATCATCGTAATCACAATCATTAGGTATCATCGTTATCAAAATCATCATCATCACAATCATCGTCGTCTTTATCACAATCATCATCATCGTAATCACAATCATTATCATCTGGATCTCAAAATAAATGCCATTTTCGTAATCAGCACCCCTGATAATCTCGGTATCGACACCCATATTGATTTTTAGACATTTCGACCCCTTCGCACCCCAACAGGGAATGGTAGTATTTCAGGTCTGCTACATTAAATCTTAAAATCGTTGTTTTTGTAATACACCCGACCCAATTCACCATACAAACAATACCTATGTTGAATTTCAGGCTTTGTTACCTCATTTCCCCCTTTAGGGGTTGAATTCTGAAAAAACCTGAAACATAAATGTTAACTCATTTATCGATAGGAGTACTCCTGTTGAGTTTCGAATAAAGTAGAGTAACTAATCTTATTTCCCCATGTAATCTTTGGACCCCGTTTCAACCCCTTAGGGGTTTAATTTTGAAAAATACTTTCTTAGTGCACCCCTAAACCCCATAAAGAACCTATGTGTCAAATTTGGAATCTCTAGACTCAGTGGTTTGGGCTGTGCATTGATTTTTATACTTTGCCACCCCATTTCCCCCTCTTAGGGGTTGAATTCTGAAAAAACCTGAAACCCGGTTTTACTCATTTATTAATAGAAGCACTCCTGTGAAGTTTTGAATAAAATAGTCTAACTAATCTTGTTTCCCCATACAAACTTTGGAGCCCCGTTTAACCCCCTTAGGGGATGAATTTTGAAAAATCCTTTCTTAGTGCACCTTTAGACCAAATAAGGAACCAATGTGCCAAATTTGGAATCTCTAGACTCAGCGGCTTGGGCTGTGCATTGATTTTTAGACTTTGTCACCCCATTTCTCCCTCTTAGGGGTTGAATTCTGAAAAATCCTGAAACCCGTTTCTACTCATTTATTAATAGGAGCACTCCTGTGAAGTTTCGAATAAAATAGTCAAACTAATCTTGTTTCCCCATACAAACTTTGGAGCCCCGTTTAACCCCCTTAGGGGGTGAATTTTGAAAAATCCTTTCTTAGTGCACCCCTAGACCACATAAGGAACCTACATGCCAAATTTGGAATCTGTAGACCCAGCGGTTTGGGCTGTGCGTTGATAGATGAGTCAGTCAGTTTCTCGTTTTATATATTTAGATAGGCATTCAATTAGCGAACCACCAGATTTAGCAAAATGTAACGGCAGAAAAATCACTTTAGATTGCCAAAATTAATCCCCATCTTATCGTGAAATTACAACCAAAAATTTTATTTTTTTGTTAATGACCCCCAGAAAATGAACTGTTATGCTCTTGCATCTGAGTCGAGGGAGACCTGGTCGGGGCTCCTACTTCTGAATGGTTTATAAAAAAATAGCCGCCCCAATTCGGCCTTGGCAAAACTAGTTTGTCATCAACCACCTCATAAAAATTTAGGGCTCAATTTACTAAATTTAGTGATCAATTGATATTTTAGGTGATAGATGTTAGTGGTCACAAAGTTAGTTTTCGTGGTCAATATATTTTCCCCCTAATTAATATAAGTCTGAAATCGTCAACCCGTTTTGAACAAGCGTGGTGATCAATGCTCATGCCTTCTCTGTTGAGAAGAGGCCTTTGTCCAGCAGTGGGACAGTAATAGGCTGGTATTATTATTATTCTTGGTAAATAAACTCGGATGTGTTTTTCTACTTTATCCGTTCCATTTCCCATTTGAACCATAAATATGGAGGATCTTCACTTACTTCTGGAGCTCGGTCCTTGTCCCACCACGAGCGTGGACTCTCCTTCGCCAGAGCCGGTAGTAGCTGATACCCAGAACTCGTACAGTTGGTTCTCCATTAGGTTCCGAACTTGGAACATCAGCTCTGTGTCGGTCTTCTTGTCAGCTGGCACTGAGAAGCTCGAGTGCTTGCCGAGGCTGGAAAAATAATTCGCCTTGTGAGTGATTATTTTTACCTAGTGTTTGAATTAGGTTTAGGTTGTTTGTTCGAATTTATAGCTTTGGGAGGCTCAAATTAATTTAATTTATGAATGAGTAACATTATCTCAGTGCATCCTTACCGGCCAGCTTCTCTGTAGTAGACAGTATAATGCGATATCACGCCATTGGGATGTAGAGGTGGTAACCAGCTGACTAGAACCGAGTCGCTAGAATACGCAAGAGCTTTAATCTTCTCTGGTGCTGAAGGAACTGCAATAAAAACATAGAGAATAGTTTACATTGGACTTACTACTATTGAATATCCTTATGTTAGGAAAATCAAATTTGAGTACTCACCGTCTTCCTCAGTCATGCAGTAGACCGGTAGACTTCTTTTGCCATCTCCGGCGTTGGTGAAAGCCAAGACTTGTATTGAGTAGTTGGAGTATTTACGTAGAGTGTGTAGGAATGTGTCTGTTGTCGTCACTCGCTTGATTTCGCCTATGTCCACTGAAAATGAGAATTTGCTTTAGTTATTTCTGTCTGCCTTTAAATTAATTTTCATTTTTATCAGCGCCTTTATGATATGTGTTGTTTCCTTACCATGATCAGTGGTTAAAGGGGAGTAAATAACTTTGTAGCCTTGTATGAGGCCGCCATGTTGGCCGATAGGCGGTGGATTCCATGACACCTTCATGCTGGAAGACGATAGGGCTGAGCAGGACACTCTTGTTGGTGGAGATTCTGGCACTGGAATTAATATGAGAGAATGTTTTTAAATACCCATTAAATATTTTAAAACATATCATTATCCTGTTGGAGTTTTGGACTGTCATAACAAGACTTCCAAAGTACCTAAGTACTACTGAAATCAGTTATATTTTACCTCCTTCTAGCGTGGTAGCAGAGACCGGCGCAGACGCAGGCCCTGCAGCGACGCCATTGAACGCTCTCACGCGCACCTCGTAACGCGTGAACTTGCGCAGAGCTGATAAACTTAGTTCGGTGGCTGACCAACCGTTCACAGTTAGTGTTCTAGAAAATATAGATAAGACAATTTAGTTAATTTTGAAAACAAATCGTTCAGTGGGTAGACTGATTAGTTTGTCATACGAGTGGTGCATCCTTGGCAAGAGGGATAGAATGATCTGAAGTTTGTATTTTATTAGCAAATGGTCCACAACGTTTTTTCTACTATCCTATTTGTGATGATGGTAGGTACATACCTGGTTGAGTTCCTCATAGCCGGTGAAGCAAGACCAAGCTCCGCACATGTAACGGAGTAGCCCAGTAGCTCTCCGTGCCACGCGTCCCGCGGTGGCGGGCGCCAGCTCACGTGCAGCTCGCCCGGCCCGCCGGGGGTCACGTGCACGTTGGTGGGGGCTTCTGACGGCGCTTGGAACGGAATTGAGGTCGACATTAGAAGATTCTATCATTTTTAGGTAGGTATATTATGCCATGAGTTAAAAGTTAGGTGATTGGAAAAAGGTAAGAATGAAAAATTTTAACTTAAGTGGCTCATAATAGTGAGGAAAGTACAAATCTGTCTTATGTTCTAAAGATCACTGACTGTCGCTTGTTTATGTAAGCTGTACATGGATTGTGTGGCACGTTGCCATAACCGGAACTAACGCTGCCATCTTGTCTCTTCAAAATAGTTTCACAAATGTTTACCAATAACTAAAAGTGTAAAGTTGTCAGGGGGGGCCCCTGACAACTTCATTCAAGCGAACGCCAATAATCTTCGCAAAACTGTAAGTTATTGTTATTTTTACCTTCTTCTTGTGTCTTCACCACGACAGGTTCAGTGTAAGCACTCCTGTCGATCTGATTGATGGCAGCTATTCGGATCATGTACGCGGTGTGTGGCTTCAGACTGCTCAGCAGAGCTTCGTAATGGATGTCACCTTTCTTAGTCAGGCTGAAATATATAACATCATATTTTTGTATTTTGTATTTTTTTCTACTTTGCTTCTCTTGTGAGTCCCAGATACCAGTCGCAGTAGTATTTGTATCTTTTGGTATTTTTTTGGGCCAAAACGTATGTTTGTACTCACGTGACATGAGAGTGCGCGATCCCGTGGACGGAGACGTTTAGTGTGACAGCTGCATCCCACTGGTTTACTCTGATGGCTCCCTGAGCCGATAGCGCGCAGTATTGTAAGGTGTACCCCACGAGGGGCGAGTTGCCGTCGAAGCCCTGGCTCCAGGACAGACGGACAGCACGGCTCAGAATCTCCGTCACCGATAGTGAGTGAGGGGTGTCGGGTTTTTCTGGGAAAAAAAATGAAATAGTGTAAAGCCTGTACTTAAGTACTTATTCACAGAGTTGGCTCTAAAGCGACGCTAACGTGCGTGACTTGTCCCCATCGTGTGAGTTCTGTCGCACCACGGTGATTCGTGGCATTCTTTTTTTCTTTTCGATTGCATTCCTTGTCTCACAAGCGGTTATGAATTAAAAACTCAAAATTTTGCATCAATATTTGCTAAGTTATATTGTGATTTAGCAAATAATGATGGTTTTTTTTTTTTTTTTTTTTTTTTTTCGATTTAACTCACCTTGGACGGAAAGGTAAATATAATGGTCGCTGTGGCCGTACGCGTTGACTGCTTGACACTTGTAGACGCCGGAGTCCTGCCGGTCTGCCCGGCTGATGTACAGCTGGGATCTTAAACCACTATCAGTCTTTGCTTCTGAGATGCTTAACCTGGCAAATATGCGGAAAAAGTGGTTGGGTGCATAAAGTCAAAACAATTTTGTTCATTAGTTATAGAGGGAAAAGTAAGACAATAATGCTGAGCAACATTATTGAAGAAGTTAGTATATAACATAGTTATACGTCTTATACATTTTTGTTTGCTGGCTTTCTTTGTCATTTATGTTGATGCTGATGAAAGTGTAAGATTCCTTACCTATAAGTATTAAGATCTAAGTGGTTCATGTTGTGTGCCCACGTCACTCTAATGGGGCTGTCTCCGCGCACATCGCACACTAGTGTCGCAGGAGCGTCCCGGCGTGCTGTCATATTGTGTGATGTCAGCTCAAATCTTGCGGGCTCTGCAAATGAAGACAAGACTTCATATGAATAGTTACTGACTTCACAGCAGAGATTATGAAAATTACTTTGTAGCTGTGGTGGTTGTTAAGTGTTTTGGGGAATTAACACTTACCGTTGACAGAAACGAATATAGTTTTGGTAAGTGGAGATCCTACTCCGTTCTCCGATTTACACATGTAGTTCCCTTCGTCATAGGGAAGCGCTGACTCTATCCATAGTGTTCCGTTTGATAGGAACTGAAATCTTCCACCCAGGTTTATGAGAGGGACGTAGTCTGTTGATGACCCTGAAATAAAAATTAAGTGATCATTTACCCTGTCCAACTTGGGAGTTATCTTGTAATCAGTGAGATAATTATGATTTATTCTATGTGAAAACATTAATTTAGGTTATTGTTTAGAAGCAGTATGGAGCAGGGTAAATTTTATATAATCTTATTATTGTCAATAAATTATAACGCATTTAACACTTTGGTAAAACTTGCAAGCCAAGTCTAGTGACAGATTGTGAAAAATATTCACAATTATTTGATACTTGGTAGTAAGGTTGTTTCTGTAAGTGTTTATAAATGAATCGAACTTCTTTTCACCTACCTCTCTGTTTCAGCCAGGTGACTTGTGGGGCTGGTGACCCCATGGTCTGACAATGCAAAGCCAACTGTTCACCAGCCAGCACCGCTTCGTCCTTGGGTTCCACCACCCATTTTGGAGAGACTGCAGCGTGCAAGTAAGTCAAGTTTCGTTTATTTCTGGGTTTAATACACTATTTAACTTTAGTTACGGCACTTGACTGTGATTAATTATACTACTTAAGGCGACTTACCATGTAAAACATTGTTGCCCTAATTAGTTCTTTACATACATTATAATATACTATTTTTACCTTTCCCGTCAGCTGCAAAACATTGTTATGAATATAAAGAGCTACTTAAGTTATTAAAGCTAAGAACTTTATCGTCGCTTCTTAAAATATACGACCGTTTACATGCATTTTTACGCTTTTTGTTGGTTCATTTTTGGACAAGCGGTGCACTCTGTGTGGTACAGGAATAATCAATTATCTTTACGCGAGGTGAGGTGATCCATTAATTATTATACAATCTTTTATACGATAGGTTTGAAAATTATGTAGGCACAATCAATAATGTGAACTTTGAAAATATTGAAGACGAAGTAAGTCAAGTATACTTATTCCAAACAATTTAGTAACAGTTCCTTTGTCCTTATTATTTCAGATCGGTGAGTTTCAAAACAAAATTCTTATAAATAAAATTTACCATTTTCGTAAGCCATCTGAAATCCAACGCTGTGCAAAACAAAAATGTTCAAGAATTTATACATTTAAAATACTTTTTAAAAACATTTGCTGTGGAAAATAAATGTGCGCTGTGAATTAAGTGCTTATAAAAGTGAATACATTTTCGATGGCATTTATTCAAACTGCGTGGTATAATTATAGTACTTTCTTTTGATCGGAGATATGAATATTAAGGTAAGTACCTCCTTAGATGTTAAACAAAATTGAATGACTACACGCCCCATAACATCTTGTTATAATTTTACCAATTCAGTACAATATGATAACATACTCAGTCAGACTCCCCAATGTTGATATTTTGAAAGTTATCTTCGATAATTAAAAACAGCGTTTCCATACATAAGAGCAATATCTACACAGTCAAATTCTATGGGACAAAAGCGTTTCTATCACCGCGTATAGTGCAATGTGAATAAAGCCATCATTTTAACACTTTTAGGAAGAAGGGAACATTGTGGTAATGTGATCCTGCAAAGAAACCAGCATACGGTATACGATACAGATAAAATAATGACAACTCTGTGCTCTGTGCAAGCGTGATTAGTCTCTTTGATAGTGGGAGCGCGGTTTCGGGTGGAATGTCTATTCTCTACGTCAACATGGCTTTGGGAACGTGCCGTCATGTTCTAGTTGTATGGTTACCATTTGGTTTAAATGCGGACGGAATGCTTGAATTCTAACCTGAATCATTTTATTACAAGCTCCTCTATAATACTTCCAATTTGAAACTTGAACGAACTCAATACTCATCGAGTCCTTGGCCCTTGCCAAATCACTTTGAACAATTGTAAATTTATTAAAGTAATCGAAAAATCTCGTCTAAACCACCTTAAACATTTTTTTTCGGATGCCAATTTCTGCAAAATATCCTAGGCTAACGTAAAACGCTTAATGACTGATTCTAAGCTAAATCTTTGGCAGTATACTAATATCATCCATTCCCGCGCTCCCACATCACTCGGACATCATGACAGTGCTCGGTGCTCTTGTGCAAATTGACATGGCGGTTACCTTTCACCACCAGTTCGGCGGTATAGTTAACCTTGGCCGCAGTATTGGAGGCCACGCAAGTGTACAACCCGCTGTGGCGGGCCGACACCTCTTTGAATACGAGGTTGCTGAAAAAATCAGCGCCCCGTTCTTCCACCTATACAACCAGGCCGGGTTTTGAAGATATGCTTATTTATGTAGGTACAATATCGAGGAGATAGATTTGGAGAGGCTTGATTCTTGAATGAGGTGTAAATATAGACGTAAGATTTTAGGAGGTAATACTATTTCGACCTTCACCATCTTGCCGTCTCTGGAAAGTGTTTTGTCTAAGTTATATCAGTCAAATTGGGAATGAAAAAGAAGAGAATTGTTTCAAGAATCAATCCCTAAATCCAAATAAACTAAAGCAGCTCCATATCATTGAACCCACCTGTAAACTAGAAGGAATTGGTGCATTGTCCTTGAGCCAGGTGAAGTGGACAGGCATGTCACCTGATGTCACGCTACAGCTGACCTGCGCACGCTTTCCTTCTTGCAAGTTTGCAGAGAAAGAGAACGGCTCTATTTCTGGGGGATCTGAAAATAATGTTAAATTTTGATAGTTCCTATAATACTCTTTTTGTTTTGACGATGCATCTATTTTAGTGTTGGGTCTAGTAGGTGGTCACGTTAATTTAGACAGTTAAAAAATCTATGTAATCAAATAATCAGGTAATAGCTTTTTCTATGTGTACTAAAAATAAATATAATGCCTATAATTGTCTCCCAAGTCACAGGTGAAAGCCTAGTTTGACATAATCTGTATGTTATATCTATAAGATGTCTGTAATAATGTTGTCAATGTATTGAAATAAATAATTTTATTATTATAATTATAATAAATTCTTCTCGATTTATTTGTTTGAGAATTTGCTAGTAAATATTTGTAAATTAAATAAGACAAAATAACTCACTGCTAACAACAAGTTGCAGTTCTCTCCTGGCTATCTCCCCATGCGGGCCCATGACTGCACATGTATAAGCACCCGCATACGAAGGTTCTACTCGAGACACTTTCAGGGCACCATCAATGCTGCTGTCCCACTCAACTGGGTTGCCGTCTCGCTCCCACTTCACTGAACTGAAAGAGACGGCATGATTAGAAAAGCCTTATTTTATGAAGTAAAAATATTATTTATTAATTAGTAGTTCACTCACGTGATTGGATAGCCAGAATAAGGACAATAGAGAATCAGCTCTCGACCCGCTACAGCTCTGATTGGTCCAATAGACCTCACATAAGGCGGACCTGAAGCAAAGCACATAAAATTACATCATTTGCCCCTTTTCAATGACTTTACAAACGCTTTTGTTAACTTCGTTACGCAAGCTACGCTGTCGTAGCAATTTGCTACGACGTAGCGGGCGTAGCAGCGTAGCCCGTGTAATGCAAACATTCGTCAAAATCTTCGTGTCCGTGTGTCATGTTACTTGGGGTCGGCGCAACACGTTTTTTTCTTCCAGGCCCTGTCAACCGTCACGCTATCATGTCCTCCTTTTTCTTTCATATCATTCCGCACACAATCCATTTAGCTTTCTTTTGATATGCGAACATTAATCCAAGAGAAATAGATACTCGTTTTTCAACCAAAGACATGCGAGTTTTTTTCCACAATATTAATGAGTTGTATTAAAACTTAAAGAAAAATAAGAATGATTAGACATTTACGAATTTAAACACAAAATAATAGAGACCTACCATAAATATTGAGTCTGGAGGTATGTGATACTTCTCCCAGTGAGTTAGCTGCCCTGCAGGTGTACAGGCCTCCGTCCTCAGACCTCACGGCTGAGATGTTCAGGTAGCTCACCACGTCGTTGGTTTTAGTCGCAAACTGTTCCACGCTGTATCTGCCAGACAGATTTATGTTAAAAATGGAAAAAGCAAATTGTATAAATACCGACTAGCCAGCTCTGGTTAAGTAGTTTAGTTTCGATTTCCTTATATGACACGTTTATAGTCAGTGGAAAATTGTGGCTACATCGCTAAATTATCGTTGACATGCTACCAAACAAAATGAATTATGACAAGGAAGAAAGTTAAAGTAAAAGAACTACAGGGGGTAATAACTGCGCAAACTCAAACGCTTAAGATCGCAAAAATTTAGATAATCGTAGGTGTGGTACGCATCAATATTTAGCATTCATAAACAGAAAGAGGCATGATTACAAACCTATGTCCTCTAGCCATGGTATTGAGCGGTTGCCCATCAAGCATCCAGGTGAAGTGTGGCGGTGGGGAGCCGGCTGCGGAACACTTGAGAGTCACCACCTGTCCAGGTCGTAGGACCTGTTCTATAAACGTGTACTGGAGCTCTGGCGCTGTATCTGGGTGAAAAGTAGAAGAAGTTCTCATAAAGGTTTATTTACCTCAGAAAAGGAGAATTAAGTAAAAGGAGTCTGCACTATGTAAGAAACAAGAATTATAGCAAGTGTTTTTCTTTAGTTTCTACCTAGACCCATTGGAAAAAGACTCCCAATTATTTTAAAATTGGGTCTATTCTAAATCGTCGTTCATGCAGAAATCTCAAATGATTGCTCAAATCAAGAAGGATTTTAAATCAAATCAAGATGATTTTGTATTAGAAACTATCGAAAATGGCCAAAAAAGAGGACAATGTTATAGACCTTAAACAGCATACAGATCCAAGACTCGAACTCACCTCCCAACCTCAACTCCGCGCTAGCCTGCGCCGAGTCCCTCTCGTTCCTAGCCATGCACTGGTACACGCCCTTATCAGCCCTGTGCACTGACGCAATGATCAGCTGTTCTCCATTGTTCTGCACACGAACCCTGCCTCCCGCCACCCCTGCTCCGAGGGGCACGCCATTGTGCAGCCATTCTAGTCGTGGGGCAGGCCAGCCGCCCCATGTGCAGTTGATGATAGCTGTGCCACCGCTGTTTACCACCTGAGGGAGAAGTTTTGATGGTTGAGAATTTTGTATTGTTTCTAGAAGCGTATCATCTGCATCGGTTTCATATTTGAATATGTCTAGTTAGCCAATAGGCTTATATTTTCATACAAAATGAGCTATTTTCGCCTAAAAATGCGATTTTCCAAGTTTAATTAACGGGTGTAAAAGTGGGTGTTAAATTCCATAATGACTCCTGTACACTATTCAATGTATCTGTTACAGTAATTAAAACCCGTTTTTAGTTAAAACGCGTTTTCCCTAGTTAAAACTAGTTTTTACTCACTGCCTTAGTTTGAACTAGTATTTAAAAATGAATATCAGTGAAAACTAGTCTTAACTAGGGAAAACGCGTTTTGTCGAACAGTTTCATTTCATTTTATGTACGTTTCTGTTTTTCGTGTTTTGCCTGAAAAGAGTCTATCTGGCCGAGGTTTATTCATGGACATAATATTCAATCACCACACCGCCACTTCTCTCTGTACCATTCGTCATCAGTTTTGTCTTGGTCATATTCATTGAAAGCCCGACTTGGACACTGGCGCGGCTCAGTTGATCGAGCATTAGGCCCAGCTCAGCTCCTGAGGAAGAATTATGTTACTTCATCACCATCTGCCCTGCCTTTTCCCAACTATGTTAGGGTCGGCTTCCAGTCTAACCGGATGCAGCTGAATACCAGTATTTTACATGGAGCGACTACCAATCTGACCTCCACAACCCAGTTAATACTGGGTAATACGACACCACTTGACCATCGACAAATGACAGTCGGAACCAACAGCTTAATGAAGAATCATCTTACTTATAGGAACATCAACGTGTAACAGTAATGCCATGGCGACAATATTAATTTCGAGTAAGTAATTAAAATAATCAAATAAAGAAAAGTCAAAAACAGCCTACTAAAAAACACATAAAATGAAATAAAACAGTTTTAACTGAATCATTTCTACAAAACGCGTTATCCTTAATTTGAACTATGTAGTTTTCACTGATATTCATTTTTGAAGAGCAGTTAATACTAGTCCTAACTAAGGCAGTTATTAAAAACTAGCTTTAACTAGGGAAAACGCGTTTTAACTAAAAACGGTTTTAATTGTAACACATCCATTGGCATAATGTTTTGAGTGCGTCACTAAATAAAAAGTCGTCTCCCAGCAATACTTTTTGCAATATAACGTACTCTATGCTTCTTGTACCTAGAGAATGCTTGGTTGAAGGTTATGTAATGGGTCCGTTTACACCCTGTATATAAAATATTTCGAACTACTATGTATAAGGGATCCATTTCCTTTTTTCGACTTATGAAATTGAACAAGCAACATTCTCGTCTTTTTTCCTCACCCTGCGAACCTAAATCAAACGAATAAGTACGCTGGCGTTCATAACAGAAGAGGAGGTTTATTTGCTAATAAACGACACTATTTGCTTTTACGACGGCCCGTTTAATTAAACCGAATATATACGCGCACGAATATCAATAATTTTGTTACATACGCCGATCTACAAATAAGGATGACACCCGGAATAAAACGAAAAAATATTTTGCTGTTCACTGGCAGTAGATGCTTTGACGCAAAAAGTCCGCATACTGTACTATATTGTTTAGTCTGTATGGTGCCGGACGTAAAGAATAGCACCATCCCATATCTTCCCGTGGGTGTCGTAAGAGGCGACTAAGGGACTTACCAGAGAAAGGGCAGCAGCGTTCTGTGCTTTTGTAAAAACCACACTGCGATCGCCAACCCGCCTGCCAAGCGTGGCGATTATGGCAAAAACCTCCCTTTGGGGGAGGCCCATGTCCAACAGTGGACGTCTTTTGGCTAAGATGAGGATGATGATGACTATTGTAAATGTAATAATATATCCTTATCAATTGATGTTAGGTACATTGTTAGGTTAGGGTATATTGCCTCGGTGAAGTGAGACCACTTTTTATCAATCTTTCCACAAGTATTTTTTATTAAACTTTATGACCAACATATCAGTCAGACCCCAGCCAACCAGAATATTACTAAATATGACAAAGATAAAGTACCCTTTTACCTATATTTATGCTATAATAAATCAAGGAGTTTGTCGGTATATTTTATCCTGAAATTTTTTGTGGATATTTTTTGGTTATTTTGTCACAGACCTCACAATCTTAGCCCGGGGCGTTATACAATTTTGGGGCACTTTACTTCATATCTTTTCATCAAATGAAAGCCTACTTTCCTTGTCGCTAGTACCTGCCTACACTTCAGTAACTGCCTACTAAGTTGTTATTTGATATTGAGAAATTGTGGTACGTTTCGAGCCCTGGTTTCAAATGCGCCCGAAGGGCTTTTAAATCTCTGAGTTATTTCAATCTGCACCAATGCGTACTAAAAGAAGCATGAAGAGAAAACAAGCAGAAATAATGTTCAAACAAGTCTCGAGCACAGCGCTAGAAAACAATAATATTTTATCTCCCATGAGTCAACCCTATCTATAATTGCGCGCGTAATGTTTGCGGCCCGGTATCGGGACGCATTTATTTTATTTTACGTCGCAAATATCCTGCCAGCAATAACTTTACGCGTAGCTACAATGAAATGTTCCAAATATCCGGTTTTTCCAACAATCGCTGGTGATTGCTGTTTATTTTGCTGATAAAATACCAAATTGATTGCAATACTTGATTAATTATAACTTAATATTTTGTATTGTTCTGTTTATTTGGTCAGTGTTGAATAATTGGAATAAATTAAATTATTATTATCATTCAGCATTATGATCTGGAAATAACATTAATTGTGTATCGTTAACATTTGTTAAAATCGGGTCAAGTATATAGTTAAAATAAACTCCTCTGTATTTTTTTTAATAAAGCAGGTAGGTACACTGTATTCAAATTACTTGTAATGCGAATATAATTCAAATTTAAAATAAGCATAAAACAAAATAAATATATGATTAACTTACGACATTGACGTCTATCAGAAAATATTAATATTCAAAAACTTTAAATTAATACTCGACAACTAAGTAAATAACGGTCTCTAAACTTATCATAACAGAACACAAACAAATCTAATAGCCAATAACATCGTATTAAGTATAACAGAAATGTTAGTAAAATCAATAGAAACACCAGTGCTCGGCATAATGACAGCGATCGCGCCGATACGGACTGCAATCAACAGCTATTTCGCGCATTCCAATGAGCATTTCGTAGAATTACAAGAACGTTTACTGATTATATTGTACACCGATTTTCCACTTCGATAGCACTTTATGTGCCAATTAAGTTATCATTGTAACCGTGTAACGGATATGACCTGCATTTGGAAAGGAAAGGAAAGGAAATAATAATATTTATTTACTCAACACTGATTGTGGTAGGATACATGGTTATAGCATTTCTTAGAGAATAATAATATGTTAGATAGTCTACAATCGAGTGGGTGAAGCACTGTTCTCCTAGCTAGGTTACAGAATAACCTGTGTTAAGGAGAAACAGTCTCGGTCCCCTATGCTTAATGGTACAGTGATACTATACATAACATAGTACATGTGCTGATGCTACAATTTTAACGGCATTACATATTAATGAGTACCTAAATACTACATAGTTTTATATTCTAACAAAAATCTTATTCTATTTAGTAATATAATGTGGGTGTGGTGTATCAGTGAATGTGGGTATGTGTGGGTGTGTGGGTATGTGTGGGTGTGTGTGTATGTGTGGTGTGTGTGGCGTATGTGTGTATGTGGATACGTGATAGTGTGTGTATAGCGCAGCGTAATGCTCATTAAGTTGTGAGTAGTTTTTTGGTTGCATCATATGACAGATTTGAATTACATGACAATTTGAAATGTTGTCTGTGATTCATATTGCACTTTGTTCCAAAAAAAAACTTTATTCTGAATTCGTTAGATCCTAAACGACACACATATATGGAATCAAATATAAAGTCAAAGCCTGGTAGGTAAAGTAAGTACTCGTAGGTACTGTAGTAAAAACTAGGTAGATAAATACACTCTTTTACAGCAAATACCTACCAACCACCCATTTACTACCAAAAACATTTTACGGAATACCCACTAAACTCCAACACACGTAGTTAAAAACACGAACCTCCTCCAAAGAAGCGCCCGTTCTTACCTAAGATTTTATCTCGAACCAAGCATTAAGCCACGAACTGCCGCTGTGCGCTACATTTTAGCCAAAATACTCTGCATCCAAACAAAATTGACAAGAGCCAAGTTTATAGCGCCAGCAGCAAAAACGAGCATAATAAAAAATAACATCGCTACTAAAACATTCTTAAGATTTTCTTCCACAAATGGAGGTGAGAATCTTGGGACAATTGAAACAATCTGATTTGCAATTCGAGAACCTTAAAAGGGTTTGTGGTAACAAGTCCCTGACCTCAGAACGTTGGCCTCATCCGGCCAATCTGAAACAATTGGGGAAGGTAGCGCTTAAGCCTATGTTACAACTGCGCCGGACACCTTGTTAGCATGGTTTTGGTGGAAAACAGTAACAATCATAGTTATTGTTCTATTTTTGGGCTCTGCAAAACAGTGAAGCATTCCAGACAAACTGTGCCCCAGCTAGTACACTGACATCTAGTTTTTTTTAGTAAAAGCCTGTTGTACTTAAGTTTCAGTACAACAATGCAGCGATTTTTTAATCAGCCAACGTACCAGCTTTTACTAACAAAACTAACTGTGATGATGGAAATCATGCGCTTAGTTGCCATAGTAAGTTTCTAATTTTAAAATCAATTTCATGTAGGTTTGAGGAGAGTAAGCGCCCGAGGCATCCCTAAAATAATTTCTACCTTTACACAGGATAATTAATTCTGAGTTATGTTTTAGCCAAACATAATATAATTTAAGGAAACACTATATCGTATTATTAGTTTGTTTACTTACCATTACATGCATATACATCAACCAACCTGTCTAAAATGTGAAGTCCTGTTCTATATCGTTTTCTAAATGAAATCCAAATCCGCATTCGGTAATTAAAAACATCGGTGTCACAATTTCCGAATCTCCATCAATATTCAGCTTCCACTCTGCCTTCACACGAATTTTCTGATCCTCGTGTTATTTTCTCATCGGCAACATGCCGTGACAAATAAAAAAGCCAGTCACACGTTATTCGCGTCACGAATCACAGCTCAACTTTCCAAAAAGACAAACAAGTGTCCCGCAAAAACACGAAAATTCTCGGCTTTAAAAAATCGGATTTCGTGTAGAAATAGCCTTAATATTTAATTGGATAAGCGAGGTTAATCTTGGGAGGCAGTTTAGGTCCGCACTTCCAACTACAATATTTACAAAGGTCTGCAAATAGTGGAGCTGTTGAAGAAAGAAGTTGGTTTTATTGAATTAGATCGGAGGCGTAACGATGTAACAACGATTCGGGATTAGATGGCGCTGGTCAATTGGGTTGTATCTAAGGGCACGGTCTATAGGCACGCTACTATCCGCCCAGCATTCCAAACAGACCCTTACATCTTCAAGAATCATGTACCTATCTGATGTTCGTTAGCTAATTGTTATCGATACTGTAGGTCTTGCTAAGCAGTATTTTGTTTGAAGTAGCTATTAATTCACTTTGTAGACCACCTGGTAACTTAAAGTTATTTTAATATGCTTTCGTTCATTAATGGTGCAAGCGACTGCAATTTAATCATGTAGAAACCATTCCAGTTGAGCTAAAGCACAAATTAAGGTGTCTTAAGTGCTACCTATAGGTACCCTTATGCAGTCGTTGAATGCAATTCAGAAGAGAACAAAGTGTATTGCATAATTTGCTTTTGAGAACATTTGGCCGTATAAGGAAAATATTCTTGGCAAAATTCCGTTCCTGCATAAACATAAGTAAAGAAACGTTTTCATTTTTCTTGTCAGGTTCGTTACACTGTTACTCGATTATATTTTTAGGAGTTTAATTAAGATTAATGCTTCTAATTTGGCTCAGGTTGTTTCATTTATAAACTGTCACAGGGTTCGGCTTAATGTCCGAGTTATCTCACCATTCTTCTTCATTATGAAAAGGCGTGGTGTTGACACTGCAATTTGTATTGACGACGTTTTTTTTATTTTACAAAATATATCTACCTAAAGGTAAAAAATAAAAGTGCCAGATAGCCATATTTATTTAAAATGAAAAACAAGATGTACATGAATCCTTCACGAAGCCTTCTGAACGTCAAACTAAGTAACTCTACGAAAAACTGTATTTCTGTGTAACGACTTTTTACGACCTTTGTAAGACTCAATGTAACATTCACTGAAAACATTGTGCTAATTGATGCATTAAATAGCACGTGTATAACGTGTATTTACAGTACATAACGTTATAACATCAAAATTGACCAATATCTCCGTAACTAGAAGGTTCAGGTAAGAGTTAAAAAAAAATAATGACTCATGACGGAGAGAACATGCGCCTTTCAGCTTCGTTAAGAGTACCTATACACCCAGTATATTTATATGATTTCACTGACTATTAATATACCCCGAAATATACTACATACTGACCCCAAACCCATATAAGTAATCATTTGACATTAAAACGACAATTGCCTTGTACCACGACACCTATCAAACGTAGTCGTGCAATAATGCATTTTTTTTATTATTCACCTGTTCATTTTAATTAATTAAAAAGCTTTTACTACCCACCTCTTAACATTTGACGTCATTCCAATGAAAAATAGGACTCTCCACGTATCGAGTTTATTGGTGATATTTTAGCTTCGTTACGGCGAATGGAAGTTCAAACGTAGAGAAAATAAAACGCAGCCAATTAGATTATTCGAAATAGAAGCACGTCAAAAAAGAGTAATATATTTTCCGGCAAGAATTATTATTATTGGGTAAAAATCAAGTCGATGGAAAAGGGTTCGTGAGAGAATTTGTTTTCATATTTTCTGAAACGAGTTTTTAGTTTCAGATGATAGAAAGGTTGCGTGTGACTTAGATTCTCATTAGTGCAGTGTTTTGGTTTACCTACAAGTAGGTACTTGTAGTATATCTGTTGCCTCGATTCACCTAACAATTATTGATAAATAGCGTTTCGGGCTATCCAAAGCTTTATCAAAGCCACCACTGACCTGTGTATGTGGTTGTGCATGTGCAGTTAGATGCGCCCTCACTGCCAAATGTAGCCTCAGCGTCAGATGTCCATGAGCGTTGGCAGCGCGGCACGCCCATCGGCCACCATCGGCTATCTCCGCGCGTCGGATGCCGAGGGCGTCGTGTGTTCTGCTGTAGCGACCGCCGCCTTCTCCGTCGCGTATCTCGCGGAGAACACCTCCACCGGTCTCGCGGTACCATCTGGAAAGAAGACAGGGGTTAGTAACTCGTTCAACAACGGCGCAATAGCTAGTAGAGCTAACAGAGATAATGAGTAAAGTGAGACGGTAGGTAATTGCTACTTCCCGCCATATGAAATGGTATGTTTTTTTTTTCAACTTTGTCCCAATCAGCTGTTGAGTTTATAGTGACTTATGCAGGCACATTTTGGCTTCTCCGTAGAGCTGAATTGCCAATAGTAAAGTTGACTATACTATCATTGCTCCTATTCCTATGTTTAAGTGGCACCAAGATTCTTTATAGAAGAAAGACCATAATATGAAAGTATGTACGAGTATGAATGTATGTTATTGCGAGTAATAATAGTAACGGAACTTTATGATTCCATCTCGACAGCGTTTATGGCCCGTCTACATTAGTGAGGGCACCCATACCTTTTATGTTCAGTCAGTTTCCTGTTGAGGACATCAGAAATGGACCACGCTTTACGAGGTAGACGTTTTTACACGACTTCCATGCGAATTGTGTCACATACTCAAATGCAAGTTGCTATTATAATCGTAAAGACTTTAATAAGATGAATACTCAATAAAACATTCCATTTTAATCAAAGGTCTTTATTTATGAATTTAAGTTTCCCAAAAAAAAAGTCTCCCAGAAAAGTCCCTACTTAAGACTTATTGGACACGATTGGACACAGGTATTTCTAAAAAGTTCCTAATAATCACATTAAATCTCCGCCTACCCTCTCAATCAGAGCGAAGTGTCGAGCAGTCGAGCCTCTCATTGGACCTCATCCCCGCACAAAGCGTCCGCATGAATGGCCCACATCCTTCTTAACAGATTTTTTTATACGGAGAGTGCTCACATCACTTCCGGTCTCCGGAAGTCCTCATTAAATTTATATAGCCAACGCTTGGTAGCGTTCGGAAAGGTACTCTAATTTGGCGCACAATAAAGTAACGGTGATTGTGGAAATCGTGTTCGAGCTTTCTTGGTAAACGAAGTTTTTCTTTTCTTTTTTACCGATGGCGCGTTTAGTAAGTTATTCATTCAGTTTAGTTTATGTTTTTCCCCTCAGAAAAATGTTTGGCTAACTCGCCTAGTAATAAATATTTGAAACAATGTTTAAAGAATTAATAGGTAATTTCTTTAGTCATATTTTAATTATTATTATATTTTAATTTTCATATTCAGTCGCATTTGTTTTAGTTAGAAGCTTTTTTAATATGTTTGTACATCGTAGGCGGATACCAACATCTATTACTGTCTCAAATTTACGAGAATTCCTCATGAATAAAACAGAACAGCTGAAATCAAGCTTTAAGACGACAATACAAAACACGGGTTCTTTTCAATCCTCTTCTCCAGTAGTGTTGGGTACACATCTAAGACTGCACTAACTCAAAAGAAACCTAAACCGCGCCACCTCAATCTCAAACTGCTTTTTTCCCCACAAACTAGAAAGTCCCTCGTTAATGCGTTATTTTTCTCATAGTCGGTTGCTAAGCAACGGCACGTCTGCTGGTCATTACTACGAAGAAAGAGAAACTGCGAATATTTTCTACAAGGATTTAGGTTGAACTTTGGTCTTGCTGTTGTTTCTGGAACCTTTCATTTTACTTGAGTTTTGGAGAGTGGGTTAAATTAACACTATCAAAGTAGTTCTCCAATTTTTAGGATTCCGTACAAAAAAAAGAAAAAAAAACCGGCCAATTGCGAGTCGGACTCGCGCACGAAGGGTTCCGTACCATTATTACCAAAAAAAGGGCAAAAAAATCACGTTTGTTGTATGGGAGCCCCCCTTAAATATTAATTTTATTCTGTTTTTAGTATTTGTTGTTATAGCGGCAACAGAAATACATCATCTGTGAAAATTTCAACTGTCTAGCTGTCACGGTTCATGAGATACAGCCTGGTGACAGACAGACGGACAGACGGACAGACGGACAGACAGACGGACAGACAGCGAAGTCTTAGTAATAGGGTTCCGTTTTTACCCTTTGGGTACGGAACCCTAAAACACGGAACCCCTAAAAAAGGATCACTCGTGCGTCTGTCTGTCACAGCCAATTTGCTCCGAATCTACTCGACCAAGCCAGGTGAAATTTGGTAGGATGGTGTAATCCTATGACCCAAACACATAATTATGCTCAAAGTAAATAAATATTTTATAAATAAGGTTCATTTTCGGAGGCCAAATTAGGAAATTAAAAAAAAGTTTTCCAAACCTTACTGTGTCATAATATATCAAATGAAAGGGGTCGTTATGAGGATCTCAAATATATTTTTGTTATTATTGTAAAATAAATAGTTTTGATTTTTATTCATGAAAGAAGACGAAAATTGACCAAACCGACCCTGATCTCCGAAACTACTGAGCCTAAAATTTTGAAAAAATCACAAAATATAGTTCATTGCTTGTAGATTACAGGAAAACATATAAGAATGCTATCAATCTATACCAATATTATAAAGAGGTAACATTTTTTTGTAAGTTTGTATGTAGGGGGTAATCTCCGGAAGTAATGAATCAATTTTAAAAATTGTTTTACTGGTAGAAAGCTACATTATTCGTGAGTGCTCTAGGCTATATTTTATTCCCGTACTCCCACGGGAACGGGAACTACGCGGGTGAAACCGCGGGACGTCAGCTAGTTGAAAATAAAGTGGTAAACTCAAATAAGACTGGAATTGTATGGAACCCCTTTCCACGCGAGTTCAACTCTCACTTGGCCGGTTTTTAAGATGTTATTAACTGTTACCTACCCACTCCCTAAATTATTATAGAGTGCCTAAGTTTGAATTTTCCACTTCCCGTACTAGACAAAAGACTTACACCTAGATCGAAGTAACACATGAATGCAATAAAGAGTTTGAGTATGAATTTGAGTTAAGATAGCAAAAACCTAGTACCGGACGCAAACAAGGCAATATCGCCTGTTTAAAATATACGATAGAAACTGTCTAGTAAAGTTGTGAAGTTCCCTTTGTAAAACGACCAGGCTATTTTGTTACTTACAGTGCCTGATCACTGTACTTACTACTAAACTGTGATCAAAGAAACTCCGTTCAGTTAAAATAACATTTTGTTTGAAAAGTTACTTCAGCGTGATTAAATAATGTGATCTTAAAAGGAAGTCTGAAGTAATTTTATGTTTTAGAGAATAAAATTATGAAACATAGGAAGTGGGGGAATTTGGGGCGCTTTTGTTAGCGTGGGGTTCAAAGCGTTTTATTTTAGCTCATTTTGAATATACGTGGAATATAAGTTCGTACGTGGTTGAATATACGTTCAGTTTGACAAAAAGTGCCGCAAAAATTTGAAACGTTTTAAACGTTTTTAACTTTACTTGTGTTACTTTTAATTTTGCAACAAATTGATATCAGATAAATTAATTCCTCTAATGGAATTGGTTCTGTATGGTGTCGGACGTAAAGAATAGCACCATCCCATATCTTCCGGTGGGTGTCGTAAGAGGCGACTAAGGGACTTACCAGAGAATGGGCAGCAGCGTGCTCTGTGCTTTTGTAACAACCGCACTGCGATCGCCAACCCGCCTGCCAAGCGTGGCGATTATGGCTAAAACCCCCCTTTGGGGGAGGCCCATGTCCAGCAGTGGACGTCTTTCGGCTGAAATGATGATGATGAATGGAATTGGAACAGCCGCTTGATTAAAAAAAACCGGCCAAGAGCGAGTTGGACTCGCGCACCGAGAGTTCCGTACAAACTTTAAAGGACAAACTTAACTTTGCTGTTCAATTTCTAGAAACGGCTATTGCAGCAACCGCAAATAATAAGTTTATTATATAAAATAAAGAAAAACAAAAAACCCAACTGCGTAAAAACTAATTTTAAAAATACGTGAAAGAATTGTCTTAAATAAAAACTAAAAAGAAAGAAACAAGCCCAGTAGTTTAGAATTCTGTTAAGTAATACTAAATAACTACACAATTGAAATAGTTTTTTAATCGATACACACATAAAACAAATCATAAATTCTAATGCAGAACAGAACGGGCCCCCTCTCCCCCTCACTCACAGTCGGGGCCCCTTGGGAAGATTTGATTGGTAAAATTTAAATGGGCCCCGACTGTGAGTCGTTCTGTGCTGCATTAGAATTTATGATTTGTTTTATGTGTGTATCGATTAAAAAACTATTCTCCGGGTTCCAATTGGTCCCTCCGAAGAGCTGGCCACTCAATTGTCCTTATAACACCCATTGCTCCGTTAACAAGACCATGGGTAACATTCAAATTTCTTCGTAACATAACTCGTGATCCTAAACCGATTGTTAAATATTTAACGATTCCTCCAGTTTTGTTAGGATCATCAGAAACATATACATCTTTCGGTTTTTGACCATATGTTTTCTATTCTACTGATATATCAACTGCATGTAATTTAGACAACCTAGTAGTTTTTGCCAATATAGTTGTCATCTTTTGATTATGTTCATCGATCTGTTTAGTAGTTGGGAAAACTCGAATGATTTCATTGAGGTCGTCTACCTCTACCCGTCGACTATCTAATTTTTCTCGGCGACTTGGCGATGAATAAAAGTTATTTTTTTACCAAAAATATTTGTTTTCCATGCTTTTTCACTGTTTTTTTGTTTGTATATCGTTAATACTTGAAATAAAAACTTAAATCAATAAGTAAGAATTAGCGAGAATGATTGCTTTGTTAAAAAACTTTAAATCGTTATATATCCTAAACTATTATTTAAAATGAAAAATGACAAAGTAACCTAAAGATGATTTTAAAATACCTATTCAACGACACCCCACTTGACATAGTTCATCAACTTTTTTTTTTTCATTTTGACAATATGGCGTCTGGTTGTCGCTGTGGTGAATTTTGATTACTGTTATGTCTTTAGTGACACTCGCAAGGTTAAGACGAATCGATTGACGTAAGAATTATCAAAATCGGCCTACGCATTTGGTCTCTAGAACGCCACATAGAAACAAACATACATACATACATACATAGACTGATAAACACATTACCCTCCTTTGCGTCGCGCAGTCGGGTAAAAAAGTAAAATCGCTTTTTTTTTTTTGTTATTAAACTACTTTACGGTTTTCAGATTTTTCCCTTTACATGTGCCAGGTCAACGGAAACTGCCATAATTATAGGTTTTCAACCAAAAACTTATAGGGTACTTCCGGTTGACCTAGAATTGTCAATTTTGATTTAAAACAAGGTCTTCAAGGTCAGCACAAGTAAATGTGTGTGAATTTAGCAGATCATTGTCCAGCAGATCAAAAATAAATCGGAGTTCTATTCGCATGCAGCATAGTTCTAGAGTTCCTGATACTTTTCAGAAATAGTTCTGCCTTTTTTCAGGAAAAAAATGAAAATTAAAGTAAATTCTGGTTACTTCATACAAGTTTTCGCGAAAATATAAATCTGCCCAAATATTTTTATCGTGTTGACTCAGGACCTTGATTTTTATACACCTAATAGGGATTATAGACCTCAGTATCTGGTATAAATTTCAACTTGGTGGGTCTACACTTTCCCGAGAAAATCGTGGGTGACAGACGGACAGACGGACAAGAAAGTGATATTATAAGGGTTCCTTTTTATCTTTTGAGTTACGGAACCCTAAAAAGTCTATAATCTTTAAACTTGACTCCTATGTGTAGGTGTAGCCTTCAGCCAATCTGGTACCTACATTAACCAATCTTGATTATTCCACGATCTGGACAGAAGTAATTTTCAGCTATGACATAGGTATCCTCTAGTCACGTACGTTAACTTACGCCAAAACTTACGCAGTAGTAACCGATACTCGTAGGTATAATGTAGGTGTACTAGCAACCATCGCAGGTAAAGATAAACACGTATCGCTTACCTCTGTTGTCTGAAGTTCAATTAAATAATTTTAGGTAGGTACTTAAGTACTTACAGACAAACAACTACTTCAAACAATGGTGTGAGTAGTCAATTCCATCAAAATACTATAAACTTCTTAGTATTTTTTATTCCTATTGTATTTTTTTCAGGCTTTTAACATTTTTTTCTGGAAACGTTAGATTGAACTAATAAAATAAGGGCCCCTGGTAACAATACTAATTAAAATAATGTTGAGACATTTTCCGTTAATTTTATTTGGCATTCCATTAAAAACAGACCATCTCAAAGTAACTCTATCTGAAACGGGAAAACATTATAACATAGAAAAAATTAAATAAACAAAATACCTCTCCTGCTTTCATAAAAGCTACATTAAAAACAAATTGAACAGAAACGCCGCCCGTAATGAGTTACTTCCAAAGCGTTTTCTGGAACCAAATAAATTTCTTATTAAGAATAACCCGTCGCTGCGGCTTTCTTTTTGTCGTTGTCGCAATAGCTGGGTCTCTGCGACCCACGTAATTAGGTTTGGGAGGTCGACGCGGTGAGGTGACATGTTGACCATGCGTTACATAGAAGACGTACATGTTTTTTGTTATGGTTAGTAGGTAGGTTTGTTACAGCAATTGAGCAATCAATCAGGCAGTCATAAAAAAACAGTTTATCCTAGGCAACCTATTTCCATAATAGGACTCGTGATATGTCCCGCGGTATAAACTAATAAACTATGTAACGTAATAGTTTTCAAACATGGCAGTATAACGAGTTGCAAAAGCGTTCCAAAAGCATTATTCTGAAAAGTATGGTTTTTGAAAAGGGGTGCTAAACACTCTAGGATCTGTTGAATATTGGTTGAACCACAACGACGACCCGTAGCAATAACTATATTTATTTTATTCGGCTCGTGCTGAACGGTAAACTCCATTAAAATTTGATATCTACATCACAGCAGTTCGAACATAGCGGCTTCTTCCCGGAGGTGTAGGGTCTGCGCGGACGACAGACTTTTTGTGCGATCGAGTCTGTGGCGCACAAAATGTCTGCATGGCATACAAAAAGTCCGTCGCGGATTTTACGCAGACTCAACGTACACGACGACGCACCGACGCACATCTTTATTCTTCATAGTACGTTACGTTACGTCCCCGACTAACGAGTGCAGATTGCATACTAAAAGTGTGCGCCGTCTGCGTTAGCACGTGTTGGAGCAAACGTTCTATTTTTTCGTATGCGTTACTACGTATAATTAAATTGCTTAGGTTCCATTTTCACAGACTAAAAAGTGCGTCACGGATAGTCTGTCGTCTGCACAGGCCCTTATTGTTTATATTCGATTACTAAAAAGCTATTAAGCATAATAGCATTTTAGCAATACAAGCATATATAGCATTTTTATCATCCTAGGAATAATCCTAGGGTGATAAAAATAAAATAAAATGTTGAAAACCAAAGCGATTCAGTAGCAATACTGTATCAAAGTCAGTGTTGCCAAAACCAGTTCAAAAAGGCAATGAAAGTCATCCGGCAGTAAGTCCACTAAGTCTGCAAGCACATTAAACATAGACTAGATTAAATGAGTGAACATTCATGTCCTCAGCGCAACATTTAAATACGCAATGTCCCAATTCCCAGTACATCGTGGGGTCCCTACCGGTCCACTATGCGGGTACCTGCGCTAATAGGGTTAATTCTGCTTCCCCAGAAGGCTCAAAACATTTATTTGTATTTGAACTAGAAATGAACTCCTTTGTTACTCACATACACACATACATGTTTGTTATAACTACGCACACACACGTAACACACACTCTTGCGTTGTTTTCAGTAACGGTCTCATAGGGTTACACCGACTTGCGTTTAATTACTTGTTAGTTTATATTAGTTAATGCATTGTATTGTAATTAAATGAACTTGCCTTAAGTTCTGCGATATTATAACTATGTGAAGGCTTTGTTTTGTCAAGTCAATTCACTTGGGCAAGTTTTGTATCTGTTTAGCCCTTATAGTAAATAAATGATATAGTGATAAATGAATAAAAGAAACCGCGGGCAAGACTCGTAAGACTACTTCCTCTTTGAGTACCGCCAATCTCCCTAAAAGCATAAATAAATTATGTCTCATATTTCCTTGTTCTCTAAATATTTATAACAAATATGAAATTCAATGCTATGGTATCGCCAGCTGGCACAAATCTCACAAACACGACCTAAATAACACAGAATCACGACCGCACTAGCACTGCAGACATTTACTCCTAGTGGTGTACTAACGTATGCAAAATCCCGCGATATCGCATCGTTTCTCAAATCAAACGCACGTGGTGTAGGGATGGGAATCAAAGCGGGATCGGCGGCAACGCGGACTCCCTGGGGGCAGCACTCAACGCGTGATGGATACAGCCTTGACTTGCCCCGGGATACAGAGGATAGTGCATGTCACAAGAGCAAGCGTTTCGAGTACTGTTGGACAAAGATGGTGCAGTGTTGGGGTGAAGATTTTCGTGTACAGTTTTAAAACATGTAAACTACACTACTAACTACAACAGCCTATAACGTCCACTGCTGGACATAAGCCTCTCCCATGATGGGAGGAATTTGCCGTAATCTCCACGCTTGGCAGGCGGATTGGAGATCGCAGTGATGAAAGAATAACAGAAAACGCTGCTGCCCATTCTCTGGTCTACGGAGGCGCAAGGTGTTCTGCCTCAGACATTAGTCGCCTTATACGACACCCGTGAGTGTAATGGTTTGGTTCTATTCTACTCTGCCGGATACCACACGGCTAACATGACATGTAAAAGAATTCATAATTTGGACCATGCTTTAAAACTATATTTAAAGCTTATCGCTTACTTGTAAGTAAGCGAAATGGATGGTGGATTTGATACGAAAACTGAGATGATTCTCGAATATACAAACAGAAATCTTATTATAACTAATATCCACGTTACCAACCAACATCTGTTGCAATTCTCGCATTTGAAATCTGAGCTCCTATTATGAAAACCACAGTAGGAACCTAATAACCTATGCTCCGCAGTTACGTATTTATGTATGCAAAATTCGCTCAAATTGCATGGCTCCTTGAATCAAACGCACGCAGAATGATAGATGGAAATCTCTTTGGTCTTGCCGGGGGACATACTCAAAACTTGGCATGTATTTAGGTGGTACGGAGCCGGTAAAAAAAATTGTATAGGGATAGTATGCCGAAACCAAATCAAGGTTTGCATCTGATACACGTTTAAATTAATAGGTATTGGGATACAGTTCAGATTCTAGTACAAACAATACTTATTCCTAAGATTTAGTAATTCCTAACTTTATTGTTAATCAGCCTCCAGCCCGTTTTTTCTCCATAGCTTCAACTTTCGGACTAACTGACCGACTCTTTGATAGTTCAAAACTGCCTGTTAATTGAAATAAAAGTTTGTTTTCGACAATAAAATCACGCAAAACTCAAATAGGACACTATTCAAAAAACATATTACTTACAAACTTGTACAAGTATTTATTAAATATGATCTTAATTATAATATATCACCAATATTTACTATTATTGTGTCTATACTTCTTGGCACCTATTAATGTATTGTAAATACTCGAGGGGAATGGTGCTGATAGCCGAAATACAGGCTATGCCTAGTTCGGCTACAGACGCTGATTTCTTTGTGTAAATTGAAATTGTTGTCACATTGCCATTGTAAAATAGTACTAAGTTGTTTGGAAATAAACTATTATTATTATTTATTATTAAATATAAATAGTAAATATAATATAAATGTTGTAATTTAATAACATGTAGTTATGCACCTAACAGTATGTAGGTACTTACTACTTACTATATTATCCCCATTTGGTATGAGCATGACAAAAAGTTGGTGCTGATCGACTCCCCTGTGGCGGCACTCGGCGGGTGGTAGATACAGCCTTGACTAGCCCCGGGGTATCAGACACCCACATCGGACTCACACTGTGAGAGGAAAGCGATCTATGTTGCGTCGTCTTTTTGTAGTCTCGCATTACCTTATGTTTACTTATGTAATAGTGTCATGACAGGTAGGTTTATAAGCTATTAATTAAAGCATCAGGTCCGCAAGTAGCCTTTCTTACACAATAATAAATATCAATTGCCAAAATTGGTACTGTTTATTTTTCGGCGGTCAAAACGAAAATACAAAATCTCAGCAAACGAAATTAAATAAATTTATAATTCGTTTTATAACCTTAATTAAAGCTTTTGAATCAGCCATAGTGAAATTAAATCATTTTATACAGGTTAATTTTTGTTTTTTTGCCTACACTTCTTAATACAGAAGTGAATGCTGGGTATGGCAAACGAGACATAAAAGTAAAATTAATGCTGTAGAAATGTTCCTTGCGAAGCATGTGTCGTGTAACTCTGAATGATAAACTGAGGAATGAGGTTATTCGATAACGCTGCGGTTTAAAAGAAGATGTACAAATATTGAAAAGAGTATTTTTAGATGGTTTGATCATGGGAGAGGATTAGTGAAATGCCGCTAACAAAAAGCAGATTTGAGCGGCAACGCCGGGAACTCTACACCCTAGAAGGAGTTACTGGTGATGTTTTTCAAAAAGGTCAGGTACGAAGTACGTAGTAATCCTAACCGGGGTGCGTGTATGACCAGATTTATGAACGTGGACGAGGAGAAAAGAGTATAATTTATAATTATAAATATATATTTTTTTTTTATATATTTTTTTAGTATGCAGGTGACGTTCTGTGGTTTCTGCCTACTCCCATGGGAAAAAGGCATGAGTTTATGTATGTATGATTTTTGGGATGAGACTTCAGGGTGAAGTTCAAAAGTATGCGAAGGTAGAGCAAAGTAGTCAAAGAATTCGATTTTGGAGAAAATCAAAAGTGCATTAAAGTTGTTTTAAAAAGCTTTTCCCTGAGCCAGGAACGTGAAAGCAGCGAAATATGATACAAAAAAACCTCTTGTCTTGAAAGACCTCTTATCGCTTGTAGCTTATGCCGCTAACCTCCGCCGATATTATTATTATTTATATGATCGCGGGAAAATTCTCGTTTCGCATCCCCAGGGGAGCGTGCGTCAGCGCGTGGTTTTGATCTTATGATGTAAAAGGATGCAGGGAAAGCAGGGTTGAACGGAAGCTGCTCAAGGACTAGTTGTGCAGTCTTATGATGAAGGTGTTGGAATTTTAAATCATGTTACTTGTTTGTTTGCGCAACAAGCGGGTTAAAGAAGTCTTTTGTGCTTTACTTAAAATTTGCTGTGCAGCTAGTACGTTGAAGACAAAGGGTTCATTTTAAATACATGTTGACTTATAACCATAGATGATGAATGTAGATAGGTACAATGAGTTTGTTTTGTGATATCTTCAATAGTTAAATGAAGCCCTAGGAACCGAATAATTTCTGCTCACTCTGTCAGTCTCCTAGAGAAGAACCATAACTGCAACAATGGATTAAGATTGAAGAAAAGCTAGGTCTATATCCCACTACATCAATATGCAATGAACATGAAACTAATCCTTTCCACAATACAATTAATCGCTAATCGCTCATGACTTGCTCCATCGATTTCATACACATCGGTAATACTGGGTGGCGGTAAATTTCACGTTTTATGTCTGCGTTGATATGTGACGTCAACAAGTCGGCAGCATCTTGAAACGTTTTGTGAAAAATATATTATGTGTGTAACTTAAGGAAGCGGGAGTTTAGTTACGAGTAATAAGGCTTCCAGTACAGATGCTCGTAAATAAAATATGTTACGATCATAGATGTTTGTTATTGGTCGCTGTATTTCTATTACCTTGGAAATGTGTATTTTTCTTCGTCCTTTGTTTGGAAATTAATTATTAACCCGTTTTGTGGGTTTGAATTTTTAGGTAGAATAGGGATTAATAAATAAATGAAATATAAGCTTAGCTCTTTTACTTGGACTTTATTTACCTGCCCTTGACATTATATGCAGAAGAGAGATCATACGCTTTGTGTACAAGTGTTATTGACAGCAATTGGATGGGCGTAAATTGTATCAGATATTTACAATAAGTAGGTTCCTAATACTACCACCACTCAAGTGTGACTGGTCAACATCCTTAGTGGTAGTTACAAGCCAACAAAGTACCTACACGAAAATAAGTACTTAAGTAATAAGTAAGTAGATAAAGTTAGTAAAGTTATAACAACGGAACTTGTTTCGAGTTATCTATTCGAAATCGAATGAAAACAAAAGAGTAAACTTAAAACTACACAATAAAAACTTAAATCGAGACAGAAAAAATGAGATAATATTGTGTGTCTCACGGCTGCGCCAAATAGGCCCAGTTCAGCAAACTGTAAATATCAAGGTTAGGTATAATATATACCAAGCATTTCAATTGTAAGCGTTTACATAATTACCGCACAGTGTATCAATCAATAACTTTACGAAAACATTCTAAACAATATTCCTAAAATCCAAATCGCTAATTCTTACCAACTTCTTTAACTTAAATCCCTTAATATCTCAAACTCTAAGCCTGCTAAAAGTGGCCCCGGGAAGCGTGCGCAAATCTCCTCGGTACCATTGCACTGGTTTCCAATATCCTCGAAACTTGGCCGCAAAGGCTTCACTTTGTTATCTGTGGTAATGGAAAACGCTTGTTCTACCCTCCAGGGAGAGACAGAAGATGCTCTCTCCGTATTTGTGTAAAAGATTGCGGAGGAGGGAATGCAAATATGATTTTCAGAATATTTTTCCGTGTGTCGTTTGGATAATAGAATAAGAAATGGATATTATATTATCTGTACATGTTACGATAGTCGTAAATATGTAAATATCGGTAGTTGGTGTGTATTTGCAAATCTTTTGTACTTAATTATATCGAGTCACAAATAGCAAAATAAAAAGGCTTTCTTATCTTTCATCTCTTTTTTTTCCATCTATTTGTAACGTTGTAGAAACTCAGAATAGTTTCTACCGTTACTTTGTAAACATAACCTATTCAACACTTTAATTAAGTTAAATGTCAAAACAAACGCCACAGAGTATACATACTTATTGGGCCGTTCAGTTACTAATCGACTAAAATTAGCTGTTTTACCAGTGCTGTGCGCGCGTTACGTGTATCTGATCGAATGAGTGAAGACTTGTCTATGCGTAAACACGCCAGTATCAATGTCACGGACTCGAGATGACGAGTCCTTTTTGGAAATATTCTGCTCCCAAATATTAGACGCGTTTTTTTCATCGGAAATTCAATTTCGAGATAGTATTCGTGTTCTAGAATATTCGGGCTTGAAGCAGGCAGCTTTAATTTTTAATAGTGACCTAACTCTTTTCGTATTGTGTCGGCGTAACCCCATACTGGGTGAGTTTTGAACAGCACTTCACAGCAATTCACGTTTTCATATTTTGTGTATCACTAGCTACGTGGTCTCAAGATGTGAGCCACTTTCTATCACCGTTTTTGCTATGCACATTCAAATGCTTAAATCTTGTAGCATTCAGCCGAGTGTATTTGACATTGTTGCAATAACCTCCATGACACTCAAAATGTGCAAATCATATCGTGCTTACCACCACCATAATGTAAACTCCGTACTGATTGTGACTACCACACATCACCTTCATTGGCGCACGGGTATTTCTCGCTTTGCTTATGCCTTGGTGTCACAATCAGCGGGGATGACTGCTAGCCATTCCGTGACACGCTGGACGTTATTTTCCAGGGTTCAAGATTCCGGCTAACGTCCAAGTTATCGGCTGACAACCATATTACCGGCATCCAGTTAGCCGCGGGCTCCGCAGCGGGTACCTTTTTACCTGCGTGGCCGCGACGAGATTCTACGGGTCGGCGCGATCATCTGCCGTCCGTCACCCTACCTGGCGTCTGCAGCGTGGCACACCGCTACGTTCATCGTCACGCCGGGCTGAGCCAGGAGAGTACCGTGCAAACCCCCGGGCGGGCTTGGAGAAACTTGTGACCATAAACCTACCCACACCCATATTTTAATATTAATTATATTTTTTTATGTTGACCTGGATCCGTGGTTTTCTTTATTTATACCCACGGACACCCTCTCCGTTACATTGGCGCCCAACGTGTGTTGTCAGCCGATAACTCTGACGTTAGCCGGAATCTTGAACCCTGGAAAATAACGTACAGCGTGTCACGGAATGGCTAGCAGTCATCCCCGCTGATTGTGACACCAAGGCATAAGCAAAGCGAGAAATACCCGTGCGCCAATGAAGGTGATGTGTGGTAGTCACAATCAGTACGGAGTTTACATGATGGTGGTGGTAAGCACGACATGATTTGCACATTTTGAGTGTCATGGAGGTTATTGCAACAATGTCAAATACACTCGGCTGAAGGCTACAAAATTTAAGCATTTGAATGTGCATAGCAAAAACGGTGATAGAAAGTGGCTCACATCTTGAGACCACGTAACTAGTGATACACAAAATATGAAAACGTGAATTGCTGTGAATTGCTGTTCAAAACTTACCCAGTATGGGGTTACGCCGACACAATACGAAAAGAGTTAGGTTACTATTAAAAATTAAAGCTGCCTGCTTCAAGCCCGAATATTCTAGAACACGAATACTATCTCGAGATTTAATTTCCGATGAAAAAAAACGCGTCTAATCTTTGGGAGCAGAATATTTCCAAAAAGGACTCGTCATCGCGAGTCCGTGACATTTATACTGGCGTGTTTACGCATAGACAAGTCTTCACTCATTCGATCAGATACACGTAACGCGCGCACAGCACTGGTAAAACAGCTAATTTTAGTCGATTAGTAACTGAACGGCCCAATAAGTATGTAAACTCTGTGGCGTTTGTTTTGACATTTAACTTAATTAAAGTGTTGAATAGGTTATGTTTACAAAGTAACGGTAGAAACTATTCTGAGTTTCTACAACGTTACATATTTAGTAAAAATATCTGGCAATAATAACGTCTAGAGGGCGCGAAGGTACCCAAAAGCAATTCATTACCTTACAGAGAACCGGAAACGGTAGCGGTGACGGTGGCATGCCGGGAGAGCGGCGGATACAGCTCCGAGCACTCGGATTTATTCGTTCCGGAGCCGTGACGTCACGACCGTTTGCGAGAAGAATGGAGACTAATAATAATGTTTTTTTTTGCCTGAAGAGAAGGGAAAAGTAATGGTTTTTGGTGATATATGACTCTGACCTGCATAATTGTTTTGATAATAATAATATGTAAAAATAACACCAGTCCCTTGCTCTCCCATTGCATACTGCAGCGTTAATGCCTCTACCCATATAAATAAGGCATTGATCACCTTGCTCAAGACGGGTTGGCTCATATTCTAGCTATAGAAAAAAGCCAGCTCAAGATACCTACTTTGAATAGCAGCAATCTCAAAAGCAGCCAAGAACTATCGCCTTCCTAGATCTATAGCGACTAAGATTTGGCAGAAGAAACGATTGCAAAGCATAGAATTCAATATTCAATGTTTTCGCGACACACCCTACATAAAGACGTCTAGACACCGTGACAGGTTCATAAATCAGTCACAAGTAATCCGTTACCATCCGCACCGCCATGACCGAATTCTCATAAATTGTCGAGAAATGCGTCGTTTCTCATATTGTTCACCTAAGGGATTCGTAAAGCCGTGCATCCACTGCCGACGATACTGTTGCTATCGTAAAATCGAGTCCTGATGACTGCTCGGGAAGTTTAGCTGACCTCAATATGCTTAGCCAGTGACGTAAGCAACAGCAGTGCTAAGATTCTGATCCCAATAATGGGCATCGTGATCTGTCTAGCCTTTCCCAACTACATTGAGGTTAGCTTTCTTTCAGTCAAGCAGAATAGGTTTTAGTATTTTATTGCTAATAGGATTTATTTTACAACGACTGACACAGTGTTTACCAAACCTCACCTATAATACAATATGACCGTTGTTACCTGATGACCAAGTGAACAAGCCGCTTTAGGCGAGCTGTGATGTCATACAAAACAAAATAAAGAACGTTTGACGTATCGATACCGTAGACAGGCGGGCTTAGGATAGATTGATGGATCATAGATGTATGTATGGCCGACAGGGGAAATAAACAAGTACCGGAGATAGGCGGCGCGCGGGGCTGGGCCACTTTTTATTTCTTTATTGACATATAGACGGGTAAAAACGGTAAAGAACCGACGATGTAGGTATGCTTAAAACCACATTCGAGTTAGTCAATTACTTCGCCTTCAAATGACGTTTTTAAACCTTTTCCGTAAGTTTACTTTTCAGAAAATGTAACCCGGGTTTGAAATACTCTCTAGATCGTGAATTTTAAAAATGCGCGTCGATATATCTACATCTTAAATTGAAATAAATATATTCATAAATTAAACCGATTTTACCATTTGTACGATTCTTATTTAAAAACATCAAACTGCCTCTTTCATGTTACTCGAAGTTGGTACAAAACTACACGTGCAAACTTCTAGAACGTTCGCAAGTGAAGTATATAACGATAAGCAAAGGAAACGTGCTAAAGATTTGCCGCCGGGGCCCGCTATTTATCGATACAAGTTTTCAACTACATGCTGTTCAGTTCATTCGACTGAATGGGACGAGGTATGAGCGGTGGCGGGAAAAGACTGAGAATATTATGCTGCTCATTTAGGAAGATCATTAATTTACAGTCGCATGAAATTAGTTGTTTTCCTCTCTTTTGTACCCTGTTGCTAAATTATTCATCTGTATATTTTGTGCTTTTAATATTGTATAATTAGGTACGTTGGACTTTTACCATATGGTAATTTAATGGTTAACGCATCTTATAATTTATTGTTTTCAACACAATTTTCATTGCATCAGAATGACGAAAATGTACAGTATATTATCCATAAGTTCAATAAACTTTATTGTCAAGAATGAAATCACATGTAGGTACCTAAGTTTCATCTCGCTTGCTTCCGCTTCCGCCGCACAACTCATAAGCATAAGCGTGCAGTGACAATAACAGTCATAGCGTACTTAAAACTTTTTACTAACGACCTGCGAGTTGCAGCAGTTCGATAGAGAACTCCTGCCAAGTACGAACAGTCAACGTTGTACTTACTTCAAGTTACCTGTACTTAATAGTTAATAGTACGATGCCAGTATTATTGTGTCCTACTTTTTGCTACGCTACACTCATTTCAAAAGGTTCAGCTTAGATTTCTCTGGGGTGACGAAATATTTTTGGGACTGTGTCAAATTGTAGCATTTTGCTGTGGTAAGAAATGTTGCCAAGATTCATGTCACAGATGAAGCAAAGACAAATTATCTAATAGCGTCGAGACGTCTAGCTTATTGTCTAGCAAATGGAGTTGATAGAAACTGTTAAAGTAAATTCAAAATAAATAAATAATAAAATAAACATTTTTATATCGGTTTAAATCGATTCCGAAATAGTTACTCGTTTTAGTAACATTTAATAATTAAATACTTGCAACACTATTAATATTTTTGATGGCTAGCAACTGTTCTAGATTATGTTCTCTCCGGTTTTTTTTCTCTTAGACGGGCCGGCAAGTCTAATTTGTTCTGTAAAATACTGTTAATTGCAATAAATTCAGTATTCCATTTTTCCACGCATGTTTTATTTATACAGAAACTTTTCAACAGCTAGTCTGTTTACAAGTAATTTCAGCAAAGCTAAATTTTAAACTCAATTTTAGGTAGACATATTTCAATTCCGGTTCATAAATTATTCCTTTTCCTGTAATCTTCCGAAATGTCGTCCATGACACACTCCTTTTACCCTGAAACCACATCATTCTTTACCCCTTGAAATCTTCGCCGATGTAGAGTAGGTACTTAGCTGACGTGGCGTGTAGCGACGACAATTAATAACGCACATCAAAGTTGTAGGCAGCGCATTTCTTGCTACTAACGCCCGTTTTCATGAACAGTCGGAGATACCTAAATATAATGTAAACATGTTAAGGATGGATGTTGTTGTTGTTGTTGTGGATGGATGTTGTTGTTGTTGTGTTGTTGTTGTGTGGTGTTGTGTGTATGTTGTTGTTGTGTGTGGGTGTATGTGTTGTTTGTTGTTGTTGTGTTGTGTTATGTGTTTACTCATAGTCATAGTCATTCCCCTGCCCTCCTCCTGGTTTATTTGTGGCATGTCTTCTTCCATATTTGTCTATTACTCTTCACACCTCAGCAGTCAGCTCCAGCCATAGTCCATCCATCGTGTCTATGATCTTCTTCTACTCATAAAGCCTTACACATTCATACTCAACACTTTCACGACATTTTCCTCGTTCCTCTGCAACACATGTCCATACCACGATAACCGATTACCACTCAACTTTTCAGTCACCAGCGTCACTTTCAGATGTTAAGCATTTACTACGTGCAACAATTTTTCATAAAATATTGATACACCGAAGTTGTCCTAAGCACCTAATACTGGTGTCAAATATTTAGTTGGAAAGCTTATTAAAAAACAAATGGCGTCAAAAGCTCTTGTTGCCATTCGTTTAAGCTACCTACGTAACTTACGTGTCCCACTAGGGTTGGGCCCTGCTTAAGCATAACATCTCATAGCATAGGCTACAAAGTTTCCACTGTTGTCTTTTTTTTTCTAACCTAAGCACATTCCCATGGTCCATACCATGGGAATGTGTTTAGGTTAGGTTTATCCCAACTAGGCGTTGCCTAAGTTGACGTATAAGTATTTTACTGGAGATCCATTAGCGGCCAGAGCCCGAGACCGCTGACACATGACAAATGGTCGGTTATTGCCGAGTTTCGAGCTCAAAGCTGCGCTGCGGTGCGATTGGGAGCGGGTCTGCGGTTCTGAGGTTCAGAAAGATTTTAGATTCATTATTAATAAGTTTGGGGAGTGTTTTTGATGTACGACGTTATTTTAATTTTGGTACTTACAACCAAAGGGTTATACTGTACAATATAATACTGTTACGAGCTGGGTATGGGATAAATTAATTACTACCGATGAAACAACTGAATAACTTTAATAATTACAAAACACTTCAAACTCAATCACAAGTACACCACTGATCACTATTCACTTAGATATCGCACTTACTAGATCACCTCGATTCGCTCCGTACTGTAGCCAAAATAATACTGCCTGCTCCCGCAAACACGTCGACTATTTATATGACGACCGAACGTTTGAGAAAGATCCAGAATCTTCTAGTCAATTCATACTAGGTCATTGTCCTACGAGAAACTTCCACAACTTTTGTACAAAGGAAAGAAATAGGTACTTTATGCCCTGGGCGTACGGTCGAAATTACAATGACAACTTCCTGATGTATTTTATAGGTAGTTTGCGAATTTGTACCTACATCATTCGATACATACCTACTACTACCTACCTACTTAGTTGTGGGTACCTACTATTAGAAGCTACTTGTATTGTAGGTATGGGTACGACGTAACAATACGTATTAAAGTTCCTTCAAAACGACATTAGTTTTTAATTTATGGACGTGTATGGTATGAGTGAGACAATACCTACCGCCACAAGGTACCAGTAACATACAAATTTGGTGGAGAAAACTTTAATGTTAGGTTAGGAACTATTGGGAAATTCTGGTAGTGCAATACTCGTTGCGAAGTTCTCGGTTGACATGTTCAATAAGGACTAGCTCGCATGAAGACGCTTTATGAGTTTTCTGCCTATTATGATCCTACTGCTAGGACGCAGGCTTCTCCGTAAAGGGAATGGGCCATAATCCACCACCCAGGCACGAAGCAGGTTGAAGTGTGTAAGTTTTTACTTTAAGCTTGCCAAAACAAGCAGTGACGGGAATAATGATGACAAACTCAACTGTGCTCTCACGCTAATGTGAAATACCTACTCTACGAAACATGCAAACAATATAGATATGTTTTAAACGATAAGCAAATATTGGGATAGCCTCAGAAGTATTGCACAAATAAAATCCAGTAATATCTCCACAGCACTTTAATCACAAAATTCACCTCTTCCTTGTACAACGGCTATGCGATGACTGACTATCGCAACGACTGTCAGTTATGACATTGACTTCGATTAAAAATACACTATCTTAAATTAATATAATGGCTATTTAACAAACGCTTATTCCTCTAAAATTAGTTTATAATTAATAATACATTTAATTATTATCATTTAGATTAACAATGTAATATATTTCGTTAAATATCAAAACTGTTTAAACTTTAACAGTTGCTACTTAATACAGTCAATACAACATCTATATATTAGATTTAGAGGTATAATAATTCCAGGATATATAGAATAATATTAATCAGTCGTACATTAAACTAATTAGGCTTACAGCTCGGCCTTCCTGTGAAAGCGAGTCCCTTCGCGAAAAAGAAAATGACTTTACTATTATCAGGCTAAACAGAGTATTATTAGTATATATAATCTTTTTTTTCAATACTTTTATTAGGACTTGATTGAATTGAGAAAGGAATCATTGTTGTTCTAAATAAACCACATTACTATTAGCAATGAAATAATTATTGTCATGGTAATGGAACCCAAATCAAACAGGACCTGTAGCTTGTAAGCGCTACAGACTGATATTAAAACATTAATAATGTATAATGTTCTGACATAAACATCTGACATCTAGACACGAAACAAGCACAAATGCTGATTGAGGCTTATAATTACACGAGACACTAATCTAATATAATCTAAATAATGTTATTTAATCATAGTACAATTTAATATTAAATTATTTATATTAGATTAATATACATAAACACTTAACGAACAAGAACATAACTTTTATTTATAAATTTATTTTTACTCATTATCTGAACCACTTTCTTCACAACTACTTTCCAAGTTTCTACTAAAATTTAACCAGGGCTGCATTTTGTCGATTGCTACGACGGCTTCGTAACGACGATTATTTTTGCGCGATAAGGGAGTGTCTTCGATGACATATCTATCGTTGGGAAGTACTTTTATTACCCGGTACGGACCCTGATATTTGACAACCAGTTTTTGTGATTGTCCATCGTTAGGAACCTGTCGCTCTACACGTACTAAGTCTCCTACTGAATAATTCTTCGCTGGTTTCCTACGACGGTTAAACCTTTCCCTATCTTTAATCTGAGTCTCACTTATTTTCTTTCCAGCTACGTCCCTTACTTCTACTAATTTCTCCGCCGATGTTACGGTCACGGTGTCGTCTAAAATCTCACTCAATATGCTTTCACTCCTACACTTAATATTAAATCCGAAAAGTAACTCTGATGGAGTCTTTTGCGTCGTTTTATGAGTCGTAGTATTTAAACCTAGTTGTATATCGAGAATTTGTTCATCCCAAGACTTTTCGTCTTTACCGTGGGCTGAAGTAGAAAGAGCGTCTAATATGGTCCTGTTGAATCTTTCAACTTGACCATTGGCCCTGGGAGTTGCCACGGCATTCATAATGTGCTTAATGCCGTATAGCATTACAAACTCCCTAAAAACCCCGCTAGTGAAGCTGGTGCCCCTGTCGGTGATAAGGCGTGTTGGCACACCAAAGTAGCTGATATGGTCTTTGAGTACTTTTATCGTGGTCGCCGATTTGGTGTCTCTAACCGGCTTTACGATAACATATTTTGTAAAGCCGTCGACCAAAACGAGTAAATAACAATTGCCCTTTTTACTCTTTATAAATGGACCCAAGTGGTCAGCATGAACCGTATGAAATGGTACGCTTGGTCTTTCGATAGGGTGTAATTCACCTTCACGCTTACCACCAGGTGTTTTGTGGTGTAAGCATTCGAGGCAGGATGAAACGTATTTCTTCACGAATTTGCGCATTTTGGCAAACCAGTAATTTTTACGGATCCGCTGTAAGGTTTTATCATAACCACAATGACCGACGTCGTCGTGATTCATTTTTTAAATCTGCCAGCGAACGCCTTTCGGTACCAGCCATTTTATTTCATCCCCGACTATTCTGTAGACCCTATTGTTTTTTAATTTGTAATTTTTGTGAATATCCATCACTTGCTCTGAACCAGGATCCGATAACGTCTCTTTTATCTTCCTGACCTCTTCGTCAGCAGACTGTACAGTAGCAATCCAGTCTTGCTCGCAAGTTTCGATGGTTAGGACATCAAAACACGTCGGCGGCTCTGATTCGCTTCCATCGACTGGATTGCGACTCAGCGCGTCGACGTGAGACATGCGCAATCCCGAACGGTATTCGATGGTGCAGTCATATTCTTGTAACTGTATCCACCATCGGGCTATTCGTGGGATCAAATCGCGTTTGATTAACGTTGCGCGTAATGCGTTGCAGTCGGTGAGTATTTTAAAGGGAATTCCGATGAGATAGACGCGAAAACGATTAAGTGACGCAATTACCGCCAATGTCTCTAGATCGTACGAGTGAAGTTTTTGTTCATCTACGTTAGTTTTTCGACTAAAGTACGACACTGGCTGGAACACACCGTTTGAGTTAGCCTGTAATAAGATACCTGCTAGTCCGGCTTTGCTAGCGTCAGTATGCAATTGGGTTTCCGCACTATGATTGTAGAGCGCAAGAATGGGTCTATCAACCAGGAAAGCTTTGATTTTATTAAATGCTGAATCCTGGTCTTTGTCCCATGCCCATTTAATATCCTTTTTTAATAAATCGGTTAGTGGGGCCGCTAATATAGCATAATTCATAATAAATCGCCTAAAATATCCCGATAGCCCAAGGAATTGTCTCAATTCATGTTGATTCCTGGGTGTCGGAAATTTAGATACCGCCTCAGTTTTTCTCTGGCCGGGTCGTATACCTTCGGAACTAACCTCATAACCGAGAAAGTCTATTTTTTCAAGAAAAAAGTGGCATTTGTTTAATTTTAGTGTTAGACCGCCCTTTTGAAGAAGTGTTAAGACTTCTTCCAATCGTTGTAACCCTTCGGTAACGTCCTTAGCTGGAATAAGGACGTCATCCATGTAGACTATTGCATATTTGATCTTAGCCTCGAGAAGTATTTTATTGATAGTGCGCTGGAAAACTGACGGCGCATTCACCAGACCAAACGGCATCCGATTATATTCATATTGGCCGTCTGGTGTCACAAAAGCGGTTTTGTGCCGCGACTCTTCAGCGATTGGTATCTGGTAATACCCAGAGGCTAAATCAAGCGACGTAAATACTTTGTTTCCTGACAGTTGATCCAATTGATCCTCAATCCGAGGGAGAGGGTAATGTTCTTTTTTAGTTTTGCGGTTCAAGGCACGGTAGTCAACACACAAACGTTTATCTCCCGTTTTCTTTTGTACGAGGACAATAGGGCTTGCGTAAGATGAGGTAGATTCTCTAACAATACCGTGTTCGATCATTTCCTGCACCATATTTCTTACCAAAACGCGGTCCGCGTAAGACATACGATACGGCCTATAAACAACTGGCTCTGAATCCTCAAGCTCAATCACCATCTCTGTCAGATCTGTGAACCCCAAATCGTCAAGACCCTTTGAAAAGCAGTTACTATATTTATTAATTAGTTGTTTTAAATTTAATTTATCTTCTTCACTTAGAGCATCGTTACAGTTCAAAACGTCATTGTTTTGGGATTCACAGATTGTGACATTGCACGAGTTTAAGATATTTTCCAAATTGTCTACATGCTTATATTGTACTCGTGTCAAAAGGGTTCCTTTCTCAAGTGTGATTGAACTGGATGATGCATTGTGAATCAGGAGCGCGCTACGCCCACCCTTTACCTCATATTCTCCAGGCAGGAGGTAGTATTCCTTCCCTTCCGGACCCCGCAAGGAACCATTAACATAAACTCGTGCATCTACGCTAGGATCAGTAGAAACTCGCAAAGCGCGTAAAGTATTCGACGGGATTTCAGCATCATCGCTAGTTGAGAGACGCATTTTAACGCTCGGAATTTTGTTAAATATCACAGCGGTAGGGGTTTTTGTAATAACGATATCTGGTTTCTCGGTAAAGGAATGTCCTAATAGAACTGACTGGTTGATTACGAAATCGTTTACTACATATAAATTTATCGTCTCCTTTATGCCTTGAACTTCGACAGAAACAATCGTCATACCTACTGGCGAGATAAGGTTAGCGCCTATACCCCTAAGAACAGGTAAATCTTCCGGTACTACTATATCTAAGTTGAGTTCCCTAGCTTTTGTTAGCTTTATAAGAGAACATTGACTCCCTAAATCTAGATGACAATCTAAATTATGGTTATTGACTTTGATCTCAAGCATGTACTTAGCAGTCAAGTCTTCAGATAAACATAATTGGGACACTTGTTTTTCGGTTTTGTTATTATTCTGACTAGTTTCCTTTTCGCGATCTTTATTCAGGCGTTTGTTTTTAAAGCAGTGAATTGACAAATGACCCGATTTATCGCAAGTGACGCACTTAGCAGGGGGTTTATCACAACGGAAACTTGGATGACCAATTTGATCGCAATTGTAGCATGTCATTTTCGAACCCGCTGGCTTAGATAAAATAGTTGTACCCTTACGTTCGTTTCGGGATTTAAAACTAGAATCAGGATTTTCCCGACTATGCCCTATTTTCACAGTTCTGAAATATTTCAGCACTTGCTCTGGCTCAGAGAATTGTGCAGCCTGCGCACCTATTTTAACAGCCCTATCTTCAACGCCGTATAGCAAGCAATCGACGGCCTGACGCCCATAGATCTTACATCTATTTAGCAAATTAATTTTGGCGTAATAGTAATGTTCAAGTGACTCTCCATATTTAACCCTTTTGCCCAGCATTTCAGTCAAGAGTTCAGCATAGTCTTCGCGAACAGGAAAAGATTCAATCAATTTCTTTTTCCACTCACTCCACGTATACATCATTGTCGGCAAACTCTGATACCAATTTTTCGCCACCCCTGTCAACTTTGGCAGGGCGTAGTGAATTATTTCTCTATCTTCCCACCCATAAATTTCTGAACATTCTTCTACCTTTGTCAACCAAGTCAAAATAGTTTGCTCCTTTGTCATAGGATCAAACTCGGGAACAATATTAGTATTAAAAGGCAACTTCGACTTATCTGAACTCTTAACTGATTGCAAAATTGTCAAAAATTTATCTAAAATAATCTCAGTGGAGTCTACACTCCTAGGTTTCTTATTATTAGATGACATTTGTTGCTCACCCTCGTCTCCTCGCTCAAGATGATGGCTCCTCTTCCGGTCACGACTAAAACCCGACCTTGAATCCTTATCGTCCTCCGGTCTCCTACCTCGTCGACTCGTACTTCTCTCTCTGGTACCCTCACGGCTATAGGATCCATCGTTCGACGAACGGCTACGCCTTGACCTCGAAGGTGTGCGGAGAAATCTCTCCTTAACCCTTTGTGGACGAAGCACCCTTCGTCCTTGACGCTCTCCGTCAATATTGTCATAATTATTATCAACCTCAGTATCACGCACCCGTGATACCGCTGGTTGTTCCGAATATGTCCTCCTAGCCTGACCCTCATACATGGGTACTCTTGGCCAAGTTGCGTGGCTAGACTCACGTCTCAAATCAACCGCTTCCCGACCCTGACCCTCAAACCTGGGTACTCCTGGGTCCGGACTAAGAGTCCTATAATCTCGGGTTTGACTCTTCTCTCTCTCCATGTCGAGCACTGAAACTGACAGACGATAGCTTAGTAAACCATTATTTTTAACATCATTAACATAGATTAAGTTATGCAGCAATATGTATATTTCTTTAAAATTTTCGGTAATAGTAACTGAATCACTCCTGATTAAGCTCGGTCTTTCTCACATAGTACTGCTACTACCACCGTAGCACACCACACAATGTTCATTTCGAAATACGCAATTTCAGAAACAGGGAGAAAAAAAAGAACACATTTACTATCTTCGATTGCAACAATCGACCCCAGTACCTTTGCCAATCGCGAGCAATGATAAATAATGCTTTCCAAAATATTTGTATTAATTGCTTTGTACAGCAAGCACCGAAATTCTATATATAAAAAAACAATACTCGTTACTTTCGACAAGCGTGGGTACTTACACAAACGCCAAATAGTTAAATGATAATTCCATTTATCTTATTGTGAATCAGTATGTTTAGTTGTTAAATACTCTTATTTACGGTAAACTTTCTAACCGACTAGCAACCCGTTATAATTATCACTTTAAACAGGAGATAAATAACCTCAATTCGAATTCGTCGTAACTACTTATTGGTAATATTTGATTTACATATTTATTTCTATTTTATTTTTTTAAAGACAACAGTCAAACATTTTTCACGCTATAAAATTCAAATCAAACAATTAAGTTTTTGGTACAATACAAATAAATGTACTTACGTTTTTCTCGTAGGCGTAAGTCGAAAATAGTAATACTTTTCGTTGATCCCACTTCTGAAGCTATTGGGATAGCCTCAGAAGTATTGCACAAATAAAATCCAGTAATATCTCCACAGCACTTTAATCACAAAATTCACCTCTTCCTTGTACAACGGCTATGCGATGACTGACTATCGCAACGACTGTCAGTTATGACATTGACTTCGATTAAAAATACACTATCTTAAATTAATATAATGGCTATTTAACAAACGCTTATTCCTCTAAAATTAGTTTATAATTAATAATACATTTAATTATTATCATTTAGATTAACAATGTAATATATTTCGTTAAATATCAAAACTGTTTAAACTTTAACAGTTGCTACTTAATACAGTCAATACAACATCTATATATTAGATTTAGAGGTATAATAATTCCAGGATATATAGAATAATATTAATCAGTCGTACATTAAACTAATTAGGCTTACACAAACTACAAAGTACACTCGGTAAAGTGGTAAAACGTTAGTAAAAGAAAGCAAGTGATGTTATTGTCCCTCCGACATGATAAATTAGGTAGGTACCTACTATATTGTTTTTGTCAAAATCTTGATTCAGACGTACATTTCTATTAAATTCTAGATTCTTAATTCTTTATACTTAAAATAAAATAGTTTTTCTACACAAAATACGTAAATACTCAGAGTATTTACGTATTTTGTGTAGAAAAACTATTTTTAGGGTTCCGTACCCAAAGGGTAAAAACGGAACCCTATTACTAAGACTTCGCTGTCTGTCCGTCTGTCCATCTGTCCGTCTGTCTGTCACCAGGCTGTATCTCATGAACCGTGACAGCTAGACAGTTGAAATTTTCACAGATGATGTATTTCTGTTGCCGCTATAACAACAAATACTAAAAACAGAATAAAATTAATATTTAAGGGGGGCTCCCATACAACAAACGTGATTTTTTTGCCGTTTTGTCTAATGTATACATAATGGTACGGAACCCTTCGTGCGCGAGTCCGACTCGCACTTGTTTTATTTCGTGAGACTGATACGAATAAATAACACGACTGTCTTGATACTTAATTCCGTTAGGGGCCATATATGCCTCAAATGGCTTAGCATGATCCTCCGTTACGCCTAAAATACTGCAGCATTAATTTTGAAATAAATATATGGTAAAGTTGAGGATTAATGCTAGGTAATATGTGTGACGAAAACAAGATTCCATAAACTTTTTTCGATAAAAAAAAATCCAAAGTTAGGTACCTCCAAATCGAACAATAAACCGCAAATTAGATCATGAAACTTTGCATAGTAACTGAACTAACTATAACGCAGGACGGTCTTATGTTTTATTTTTTTAGTCCAATTAATGGTTTTTTTTGTAAATCGCAAAAATCCACTTATTTCGCACTATTCGGCCACCGTGACTGACGTAACAACCGCTTTGTAGTGCAAGCTGATTAGAACTTTATTCTAACAGTATTTCAAACGAAGTTTGAACCACCACAAATAGAGTTGCTAATTTTAGGGTTAGAAGGGCCTTAAGCACACAGAATCCACCAAGACAGTGTAGTGTAGGTAAACAGTACTAACTATTCCGAAATTAGTTCCAGTCAAACGGCATAGATACCTACTCGTAAGTCAAGTGGACATTTAAAAAGGGGAGTATATTTAAAGTAGGTCAGCCTCGAACTACAGGTCAACAGAGCTCGCGGACCTGTCCCAAACGTAATAAGTATTGTTCGGGGAAGCACGGACCCACTCACAAAATGTTGTGACTATAGCTTTATGTGTATGTATGTACACGCCTTTATTCCTCCGTATAAACAAACGAACGCGCGGGAATAGACGCCGTCTTTATTTTATTCCTGGCAATATGTTGAATATATTACTGACAGGTAAGTTCATACCTCCAGTTTCAGGAGTGGAATTACAGGTATTGTACTTGAGAAATTAAATTAAAGCTTACGTGACGGAAACTGGATAGGTTTTAGAGAAAATAAATAGGCGTTCATTTTCAACACCGTCCTGTTATGTAGTAACCACGCTATGAAATCAAGACACAAATAAGTTGAAATACTTGGTGAAAAACAGCACGCAAAAACATTGATTACGTATAATGAAAATAATAAGTACCTACTACTAGTTGCCGACGAATGAAATATCTTTTGTGTCCGTAATAAAATTTATCTTTAAATTTTATCTGAAAAGGAAAAAGGTAGTATCATAAAGATATTACGTGGGTGTTTAATTATTTAATGCGGCTACCACCTTTATTCAGCAATTAAAACGTAACCAAAGGGCTTTCCAATAAAATTATATTGCGCGCACGACTGCGTAATTACTTGGGAAATAACTTTCCATGTGTGAAATACGTGGAAACATACGACGCGGCGACGTGACATTAGGAGCGGGCGCATTTTACACTGTCTTGTCTCAACTACTGAGTACCTACTATGGTTTACAGAACGACAAGACGAAGACAAGACAGTCTTTACAGATGCTTGGTTTGTTTCGATTCCATAAAAAGATTCACCATAAAAGCCGCATTTGACTAGTGAGTTAAGACACTTTCAAAGGGCATTGTGTCCGTATAGTTCTACCGTTCAGTTCTACTAGTAGGACTAAACGGAGAAAAAAGTCCATTTAATACCATAATACTATCTGGACTTACGCTAGTTGATTTGCACCAAGATTCAGATAACGGCCGGTGTAGCAAAATTAGCGGAATGATGATAAGATAAAGAAGATGACTTTTTATATAAAGTTAGAAAAGGCTACTTATCTATAAAATATTTTGTGACTGAAATATCAAGTCGGCTGAATATAGGTCGCCATTTACACCTAATTACCATTCTGCGAAGACGTTGTTTTCCCTGAAGGGTTGCGACTAGACGGCAGTAAAACTAGATACACAAACCTTCATAAATAAAACATTTGCTCGTGTAAGGAAATATAATCAAGAGATATAAACTACGTAGGTATTCCAACGGTAGTAGCAGCGGTCATAAAAAGGGGAAGCGAGATGACATGGGACTAGTGTCCGACCGAACCTTCGGCTTCGGACACTTGTGCTTAAAAAGACCAATGTCCGCCAGACTTTCGGCTTCGGCCAGAATGGGCCGAAGTTTTCTTTAGCCGAAGATTTCTAGCAGGCGCCGAAATTGAACGAACTGCTACGAATGCACAAGAGCGCGTAAGAAGTGGCGACGCACTGGTCGAAGTAGAATTTACGAAGAAGTATTATTTTTAAACAAGTTACATGGTTATCTTAATCACCTCGTGAGTTAACGTAGGTAGTTTATTTGCAGTCAACATAAACTTTTATTTTAAGAGTTTAAAAAATCACGTTAAGCATTACTAAAACTGAAGTTTATTTGAGTTATTAAACCTTCCGGTTCGGCCAGAAATCGACTCTCGGTCGGACTACAAGGGACTGACTAGAGCTTTTAAATATCTATATATTCTATTTGCTCATTTTTGTATTGGAAGATGTAGAGTTTAATAGGTTACAACCTGTACTCATGATACATTTTCCATCGGCGAACTTTCATACAGTGTTTTATCCCCCATGTAACCCCTTGAATTTCAAAAACTCTTCATTAGTGCTAATCCTTATAATGAATTCTTGTGCAACATTTCTTGCTTCTAGACCCTGGGGTTAAGGCTGTGCATTCTCTGTCTGTAAATTCAAGACTTTTAGGGTTGCGTACCTCAAAAGGTACAAGAGGAACCCTTTTATGATCACTTTCTTGTTTTTCTTGCACAGACGGCCGTCTGTCCGTCCGTCTGTCACGACCGATATTCTCAGGAACGGTTGGACCTAGCAAGTTGAAATTTATACCAGGTGTATAAAAATCAAAGTCCTGGGTCAACACGATAGATAGATCTGGGCATATATAGATTTTTGCGAAAACTTGTCAGTACCAAAATTTACCTTAATTTTCAACTTTTTAAATTTTCAGGACTTTCCCCTTTACTTGTGCTGTAAGACCTTGCTTTTAACCAAAATTGACAATTCTAGGTCAACCGGAAGTACCCTATAGGTAGTTCCCGTTGAACTAGAATCACGAAATTTGGCGAGACGCAATGTCTTACCGCACATGGAAAGGGAAAAGTCTGAAAACCTTAAATATGTAGTTTAATAACAAAAAAAAAAGCGTTTTTACTATACTACTTATTATTTGCTACTGGTGCAATAGCCGTTTCATGGGATCGAACAGCAAAGTTAAGTTTGTCCTTTAAAAAGTTTGTAAAGAACCCTCGGTGCACGAGTCCGACTCGCTCTTGGCCGGTTTTTTTCAAGTAAATGACAGTCAAATAACCGTCTCCTGGTTCAGCACAAACTAATACCCCGTACGATTCCAAACCCACAGGTTAAAACTAAGAAAGCCTTAGGTTAACGAGAGCCCTCGAGAAGTGAACGTGAAGCGATACGTTAACAACACTCCAGACGTTGCCTGTTTACCCACTGTACCCGCTGTAATTGGCGAACTAAACTTGAAGACCATGCAAATTGTAGTGGGAGACTGTCGTCTGTTTGTTTTGCCTTTGATACTCTATTGTTGTAGTATTTGGAACTGATTTACATTGTAATGTAGGTATGTACAATGTTGTTAGAAATCTACAATATACGAGTAACATTGCGACCTAATCTAACATTGTTACACGGGCTGAAAAGTTTTGCTGCTTGCTCCATTGTAGGTACGTAGAAGAGCCAAACGGGTTAGTAAGAATCGTAGCAGGTAGTGTTTTGTTATGTCCGTCTACCCCAAAGGCCATGAATTTGTAAATAATCTATCACTGAATTTACTAATCAGCTGAAAAATCTCAGGTTACATTGTTAGGTAAGTATATATTTTGTTCAAAGATTAGTATGAATACTTAGATACAGTTTTTGTTTTGTTAGGTAATTAATCTTCTTTAAATAAATAAGTACATCAATGTTACAGTCAATTAATCAAATTGACTACTTTCGAAGTGATTTCACTTGACATTCGGCGAGATTAATGATCACGAATATACCTACGTATTAATACTCATAGATGTACCTAAGATAGATTCTACGATATTATTAAACTTCCAGAAACCGGGTGTGTAAGATCTAAAACGAGCTAAACCTACACTGCTCCTAGCTAGACAGTACAGAAGTTTGCGTCTGTTTGCTAAGTTCTTGTAATTGGCTGAAGTAAACTTGTAGTGGAGCCAGCTAATTGAAAGGTCGTACGATTGTTGTAGTTGCTTTGTTTCGCTGTGATACAATGATGGCGCTGATTGTCTTTGATATGCACTGCTGGATTTATTAACTCAGTCTGACTTTTAAGTTGGACACAATATGCATCATTGTAAAGTAGGTTTCCATTTAGTAGCGGCTAGGAGGTAGTCTAGTTGTCGTGGATTGTTTAAACATTAAGAACATCGTTTGTTAAAACATTTTATAAGGTTAATAACGTGCACATTAGGTTTTGCCATGATAATTTAAAGTTCTTGGGATGTTATTGAAAGACGCTTTCATCAGTATTTCGAAGTGTTAGATGAAGGAAAATGTTGAAGTGACTGCTGGTATTGTGACTCACTCTGACTCTGAAGGTATAAATTATGATTGATGTGAAAACTAAGCTTAGTAAGATTGACGCCTCAGACTTATGATGATAGACAGAATATAAACTTTGCCCATCAAACAATGATACGAACCGTTTCTAAGTGAGACAGGTTTCTACGTACCTATGTATACGTAGGTATTCTCTTAGTTTGTAGTGTATCTGAGGACCTACTTAGATTATCCCACTAACTAGTGGATTAACTAGTGGATCTTAACGCTCTTCGGTCGGTTTGGACCTATAAGAAACTCGTGTATTTTGATAGATGTTTAGACCTTACGGCAGTGCTGCCACCTTGTGGTTTTTTCAATTTGGAAACCCCTCATACGAACAGTCGTATGAGGGTTTTCCAAATTGAAAAAACTCACGCTGCAACGGACAGCCGTTGCAGCGTGAGCACACTATGCACGACGTAGACCGGCGCGGCGGCGACCAGACGGCACATTCATGTATCAAAAGAAGACTAACTTATGTCACGTATCATAACTTAGGTTATGAAACTTAAGGAAAAGAAGAAAAGCATGTTAATAGAGATTGAAACTCCCAATAATTTTCCTACAATTCATGTTTCTTTCGATGTATGTCATTAAGGATGAATTTAACCCTGATTCGTTTAGAAACTGAACCGTTTTATTGGTGGCGGACGATTGTTTTACGATTATGTGGACATGGCCAAGACGCATAAGCCTCTTGTCTTTTACAGCTTGCATGCGATCGTCAAATATCGCCGCTGCCGGAGATAACAACGTGTTACAAAAATAATCTGCTCCCATAGATGTCAAAATTTTCAAACAAGACATTACATTAACCCTTAGCTCCTGTCCTGTCACTAAATTATTCACTCATACACCATGCCATAGGGGATTAGAAAATGTAATAAGGATCAACCACGAAGGCAACTTTTAGGCTTCGGTAATTTAATTCAGCGTGCAAGCATTGTGCGGTTCGTAATCTAATCTTTTATTTACGACGTTATCGTTGCCATGGTGAATGGGTAATAAAAGGAACACAGGCTGTGAGCCAGAAATTCCTTTATTTCTAACATTGTCGTTGAAAATCTTAAACAACAACGCACAGGAGTTCCTTTTGTGCCGTAGGTAGATAGCACAGGAAAGATTTATGAAAATTCATCCTCATCTATACTAATACTAGCTGTTGCCCGCGGCTTCGCCCGCATGCAGTTCGGTAACTGTCCCACTGAATCATACTAAAGGGATAAATAGTGTCCTACATGTTAATCCAGGTTATAAACTATCTATGTGCCAAATATCATAATCATCACATTTTATAATTATCATCACAATCACCATCACTATCTCAACCACCATCACTATCACAACCACCATCATTATCACAATCATTATTACAATCCCAACACTATCACAACCACCATCATTATCACAATCATTATCACAATCACCATCATAATCACCACCACAATCACAATCACCATCACAATCCCCATCACCATCGCTATCATCATCACAATCACCGTCACTATCACAATCACCATCATCGTTATCACAATCATTATGGTGATTGTGATGGTGATGGTGATTGTGATTGTGATAGTGATGGTGACTGTGATGGTGATTATAATCGAGATTGTGATGGTGATTGTGATGGTGATTGGCATGGTGATTGTTATGGTGATGGTGATGGTGATTGTGATGGTGATTGTGATTACCATCGTAATCACAATCACCTTCATCATTATCACCATCACTGTCACAATCACAATCACCATCGCTATCACCATCACAATCACCGTCACTATCACAATCACCGTCACAATCACTATCACAATCACCATCACCATCAAAATCACTATCACAATCACCATCACCGTTATCACAATCATTATCATCGTAATCACAATCATTATCATCACAATTTCCATTCTCGTCATCAGAATCATTATTATCGTAATCACAATCATTATCATCGTAATCACAATCATTACCATCTTAATCACAATCATCATGATCACAATCGCCATCACTATCACAACCACAAACATTATCACAATCACCATCACTATCACAATCATTATCATCATTTTAACAATCATTATCATCGTAATCACAACCACTAGTTCATCGTAATCACTATCATCATCATCACAATCTTCATCCTCGTCATCACAATCATTATCATCATAATCACAATCATTATCACCGTAATCTCAATCATTATCATCTTAATCACAATCATCATGATCACAATCGCCATCACTATCACAACCACAATCATTTCCACAATCACCATCACTATCACAATCACCATTACTATCACTATCACAATCACTTTCACTATCACCATCACAATCACCAACACAATCATTATCACAATCACTAACCTCGTTATAACAATCATTATCATCGTAATCACAATCATCTTCATCATTATCACAATCACCATCACTGTCACAATTACAATCACGATCACCATCGCTATCACCGTCACTATCACAATCGCTATCACAATCACCATCACCATCACTAACCTCGTTATCACAATCATTATCATCGTAATCACAATCATCATCATCATAATCATCAGCATCATTATCATAATCATCATTATCGTTATCACAATCATTATCATCGTAATCACAATCATCATCTCATCTGCCTTTTCCCAACTTTGTTGGGGTCGGCTTCCAGTCTAACTGGATGCAGCTGAATACCAGTATTTTACATGGAGCGACTGCCTATCTGACCTCCATAACCCAGTTAGTACCGGGTAATACGATACCCCTTGGTCAGACTGGTTGTCAGACTTTTTGGGCCTCTGACTACCTAACGACTGTCAAAGATCTACAAATGACAGCCGGGACCAACGGCTTAACGTGCTTTCCGAGGCACGGAGGAAACTCGGTATGTAATGGGCGGTCACCCATCCACAGACCAACCTAGGCAAGCACGGCTTAACCTAACGATCGACCCGAGCGGCTGTTATTATTTAGCCACGAGCTCCTCTCATCATCATAATTATCAGCATCATTATCATAATCATCATTATCGTTATCACAATCATCACAATAAATCAACAATAACCCTGTGTAGAAGTCGAATCCGCCATCTTCTGGATCTCAAAATAAATGCCATTTTCATAATTAGCGCCCCTGATAATCTCGGTATCGACACCCATATTGATTTTTAGACATTTCAATCCCATCGCACCCCAACAGGGAATTATTGTATTTCAGGTCCGCCACATTAAATCTTAAAATCGTTGTTTTTGTAATACACCCGACCCAATACAATGTTGAATTTCAGGTTTTGTTACCCCATTTCCCCCTTTAGGGGTTGAATTCTGAAACAACCTGAAACACAAATGTTAACTCATTTATCGATAGGAGTACTCCTGTTAAGTTTCGAATAAAATAGTCTAACTAATCTTGTTTTACCCATACAAACTTTGGATTCCCGTTTAACCCCCTTAGGGGTTGAATTTTGAAAAATCCTTTCTTAGTGCACCCCTAGACCACATAAGGAACCTACTTGCCAAATTTGGAATCTGTAGACCCAGCGGTTTGGGCTGTGCGTTGATAGATGAGTCAGTCAGTCAGTCAGTCAGTCAGTCAGTCAGTCAATCAGTCAGTCAGTCAGTCAGTTTCTTCTTTTACCTATATATTTAGAAGATTATAAAGAGGTAACATTTGTTTGTAAGTTTTTAAGTTTGTATGTAGGGCGTAATCTCCGGAAGTAATGAACAAATTTTAAAAATTGTTTCACGGGTAGAAAGCTACATTATTCGTGAGTGCTATAGGCTATATTTTATTCCCGTACTCCCACGGGAACGGGAACTACGCGGGTGAAACCGCGGGACGTCAGCTAGTAAGGTTTAAATAGGGGATGGTTTGTACTTGCACACGGTTTGTCCTTTGATTGAATTAATAGATTTACAATCGCAAAGAGGTATCTAAATTATAAAGTTGTTACTAGAAAGTTAGTCCCTTACCTACACATTTTAAAAACAGGGAAAGCGTTTTTCTTTTTCCGTTCTCTCTGTATCAGCGAATCAATAATAATAAATCACAGCAGAATGTAAAACTCCTTACGTTTTCAAACTTATGATTAATAGGCGCTTCCATTATGAGCAGACAATGGCAAACAATGGTTTGTTATGAACAGGAGCGGCTGCTTTGATTTACACGGATTTCGGTATTGATTAGGAAAGAACATGAAATGTTACGAGTTATCTGAACTACTTGTTGGCACAATTAGGTATCCAACTAATTAGAACTTTTGGTAGGAAAAAAGTCACCACTTTTACTGACGAAGTAGTTTTTCAAGGGGTGTCATATTTCTTGTATTGTCATTCTTTCGGTAGGTTATGTCAATTCAATACATTTTTGAGTTTTCTTTCACCATAGAACTTAACTTTTTCTAGCCTGAGAATCTAGAAAAAGTGTGCTAGTTGGTTTGATGTTATTCAACATATGTTCAGATTTTCTCATTGGAAATAAAAAACCTTCCTTTGTCTGGAAATCACTAACGCTTACATAACTTCGTGTAATGCATCTGCTCAGACTTGAAACCGACCTAGTAACTGCGACAGTACTATGTATAAACAGCTCTATCAGACTATTCGACCTCAAAAGAGACAATAGCCTGTATATTATTATCAGTAGGTTCCACGGTATTACTGATAAGCTGCCACGCATGGTAATATTCGTAGTATGACCGTTGTTTATCGCTCCCTTGGGGTGGGCCTTGTAGCAAAGGCTGTTTGCGCCTGGTTGTGTGAATATGTAGGTATGTGACATACTAGGCACAGAACAAACATGGCTAAACACATAACGTGTGTAATCAGCGAGGTATGAGTATTTATTTTTTGACGACCCGAATGACACAGCGGTGGTGAGGCTGCCTTACGTTCTTAGGGTCCCGGGTTCGAATCCCGGTTGGAGCAAATGTTTGTGTGACAATGTTTGGACATTTGTTTCCAAGTCATGGCTGTTTATAATTATGTATAATAAGCATTGGTAAGTTATGTATAATAAGTTGATATACTACATAGATACTTTTTGTTTGTAAATACTTACAAACAAAAAGTATCTATGTAGTATATCAACTATCTGGTGTCCACGACACAAGCCTCGTTGCTTAGTGTGGTGCTAGATGGCGCTGTGTGTTAATGTCCAGCGATATTTATTTATTATTATTTACCCATCAGACATCTTGATTGATCTACTTTACCTAAGTCATTTAATTTCAGAATGAATTACCTATGTATTGTTTGTTACTGTGTGAAGTTTAGTGTGGTTAGGTTAGGTTCCATAATTCGTTTAGCTTAGATAAAGTTAAATGAATTACGGAAATGTTCGTAAAAGTCGCGGTTGTTTTCTGACTGTCGTTGCCACTCGCTAATTTTCCGTCTGCGTTATAACACGTTAGAGTTCTCACATTTCGTTTGTTACCATGTAACGTTAGGGTAGTAAATTATTAGATACGCTGGGTGTGTTAAAAAAAGAGACCATAAGTAAGAAAATATGGCCTATCGAACAAAGCTGACTATAATCCTACTTCAACAAAGTGGTTCGGATACTCACAACCAAACTTTCAAGCATTTACGTTATTTTTCTGTTTAGAATTCGGTCTAAAAAATTAGCTCGCTATCTATTTGCTAGCGCGGACTTTTTTTCGTTGTATTTGGTTAGCTTCAAATACAGGGCGACTACCACGTATTTGATCCAAGGGTCCAAAATGTACTTAGGTACCCTTTCAAATGAATAGAACACAATTGTTGATAAAAAATAAACGCGAATGTGTAACAACGGGTCCTCAGTCACCGTAATTGGATGCGACACGATAGACAGACAGACAAGGGTTGAAATCCGCAAAATATAAAACAACAACCCTTGTTGAGGGTTCCACAAACTTTGCACAAAACCCAGCGGGACACGCACGTATATTTGTCACACTTGACGCGAAGGCGGCTTACATTTGCGGCACAAGAAATCTACCTACATGTTTAACTATTTATGTAGGTAGAAGGAATCAACGTTGAGAAGTAGTTTGCGAAGATGTTGACTGAGGAGGAATGTCAGAATTAGGTACCTACCTAATACATGGATTTATAATATTAGAATAATATTTTCGTGTACACCTTTTTCTAACAATAAGCAGACTGGTTGAACCTATGATTCTAGAGAAATTTTGCGTTTATTTTATTCACGAAGTTTGTGTACGAACAGCTACGTAGTGCTCATAAATACATCAAAGAATCATCTAAGACGTGTTTAACACCAAAGTTTAGCTATTATTCGTTTATTTTCGTGCTGGCTGGCTTGTTTTCGAGAAATGATTTATTGCTGGCATTTTCGCTAGGCAAGCACGAGTTTCCTGTCCAATATTCTAATATTCCGAAAAAAATGTTGATAGCCGAGTAAAGAGTAATGGAAATTGCCTGCTACCCGTAATTTACAAGATAATAATATTAATCAATTTTTATCTAAATGGGGAATAGATAAAACTTTGTAGCTACCTATCTTTCTAAAAGCTTCGTGACTGTAAATTATTGTTGTAGATCGTACAAAAAAATTTTTGGATGTGAGCGGTGAAAAACGTTGAATGCTTTATGTCTTTTGGAATGGAATCGTTTATTGCTGTTTAATAATTTTACCTACACATTTTGTTTTCACACATAAAACCCTTTTAAAAATTACAGCCTTTGTTTGTCATAAAAGTGTTAGGGTTGCGCCATATTTCTAGTAGCAAGGAATCGAACTTGTCTTGTTCATGCAGATATATCGTTCTTGTGGGAATGCTTTATTACGCGGGAGCAACGACGATACGGTCGGCAGCAGGCTCTGTTTCTCGCTCTATCAAATGACAGTCCTGAGCGACTGAAAAGGACAGGAGCATGGAAAAGTGCGATTCCGTGCTGCTAGACGAGGTACTATCGAGGACACTCCCGCCTGACCACCACTAAGCTCATTTTTGCTTGCACTCGCAACATAAAAACGCTCTCTAGCCCCGGTCGGCGCCTCCGCATGATTTAAGCGATTTTTTTTTTAAATGGTCAGGCGGAAAAGACCCCGATAGTACAACCCTTATGATTCAGTCAGACATATATAGCATTAAAAAAACTGTAGGAAATTAAGTCAATAAAGTTGTTTCGGGTAGGTCAGCAAAGCGCAGATAGCTATAAAAAAAACGCTTAATCTTAATTTTGAAAGATTATGTGCAAGTGAGGCGTCTCGCTTGGTTACATTAAAATATAATAAGCTTATTGTCATAAAAAATCATAATTAAATTATTTATTTATTTGTGAAAGATCAGGAGGAACTTTGTATTGATCCACTGTAAGGTAATATTTGATTAGTCGTTTTATTTGCAAAGTTGTCTTTGATTGTAATTTATTAGTTAGTTGCTTAGGGACTTTATTCAAAAAGTTAAGTAACAAGTACCTCCAGGGCCTTAGAAATTAGATGCAACGTCTAGATTTTAAACTCGGTAGTTAAAACAACGCGTTCTCTCGTTTATCTCGAAAAAAAGAACATGATAGTGTGTACCTATACAGGGTTAGTTTTTAATGACCAGCCAGAATTTAAAATTAAGATATCAAACCAAAAGTGCGTTTTCAATATTATTGTCGAAAAATATAAAATAAAATGCATTCATTTGAAAATGTCCTAAATTATAAACCTAGTGGGAACCAATGCACTTGTGTGCGTGCATGCACCGCCAAATTTATATGTGTGCTAACTGCTACCTATCTAGGTTGTTGAACCGAATTGTGGTGTTGCAAGTTCAGTTTTTAGTTGTGGACAGGAATGAAATTTTATTTTAAAAATTGTATTTTTTTTTCATTAAGTATATTATCGAAAATATTATCGATTCTAAACCATCTCTGAAAATTTGGCCGGTCATTGAAAACTAACCCTGTATAGTTTTGAGTACGTAACGTACGAGTACATGGTACCTACTCTTCTACCCTATTTTTTTTGATGACGGAATAATCCATTCTTCTACACTTTTTCAAACTGAAAAACTAACCCAATAACACTGCAGAGTCTGACTTAGGACCCCAATACCGACGGAATATCAAGCTGCTAAAATACCGGATTTTTCGGAAAATACACTGTGTGGGTGAAAAACCACATCACATCGTATATCTAGTAAACAAAGCGCAGTTTGTTAGTGTGTAGTCGTGTGCACTTGCGAGCTTGATTTAAGTGGCTTTGAGCACTAACTGCACGGCGCTCTATTCTATATTTTTATGAAATGTGCTCGACACTCGTGTTAATTAATGTTTATTTTGAGAGTTTGTTAGTTGATACGCGTTAATAAAAAAAATGTGCAAAAAAATGTGTGAAAACTTCTGCTTAAAACGGTAATTTAGGTCCTAATTAATTAAAATGTTTTTATTTAGGTACACCTGGCCTGGCACCGCCACATACTCGTAGTTGATTTTGCTGCTCGACGTATGATCCTGTTCGCCTGTGGCACAATTTCCTCTGTTACACTAAACCGTTGTTTGTCATCCTTAAAAATAATCTTTAACAACGCTTATACTCGTCCCAAAACTAAACTTCATCAATAAAAACATAAGCGTTAAGAAAATCTTAATTACACAAAACTCAAGTACGTACCCATAAGAGCTGACATGGAGTACGGAGGTAATTATGTTTTAGTGGCCTCCAGTTTACGAGTCGTCGGGGACCCGTCGCCGCGTCGTCGGGCAGTCGTGGGCGCGCTGTCGTACGCACTCAGCGCTTACAACGTCTGGGCTTGGCTTAATGTCCTCTCTGTGATGCGCACTTTTCATTGCCGGGTTTGTTTTGTTTTTAGTCTATACTTGAGAACGTTGACTGCGATGGATGTTGTTTTTTTAGATAGCTATGTTTTTTGCGGCTAGCGTTGTTTGAGTGGCTCTTGTTGAGCTGAATGAACTCGGTTGTCAAATACAGAGTTATCAAGACATTTCTCGCTAGCTAGGGTTCTACGCGTTGCCAGTCTGTGTGGCTTAGCTTTGCATTTTGTGAAAATTTTTGTGTGTTTGTGGATGGTGGTTGACACTATTTGTACCTATATATTATAGACTTACAGTCAATGTAGTTTATAGTTAATAAATGTAAGTATTCCTTCGTTAATTTTTTTTCTAACTATTATTGTAGGTACCTACACCCTAAGAGATGTTGTGGAGATATTTTTATTAAATTACTAAATAATAAATTCGGTTGCAATAGGTAATGATGCTTGCGAGAATCGCATCTTGTATACTTATACTTGTAGACTTGCATTTTCAGCAAGCATCGCTATTGCAACCGAATTTATTCGTGAGTAATTAGCGATCGAAAGTTAGCGATTTTGTCGTTGTCTCTGTCGAGACCGCCGCCGGCCCAGTTCTAAATTGTAGTGCGAATTAAATAATTTCATCCTACGACTCTATTCTGTCCATAAAACTACTTTGGAACGTTGTATGAATGTTTTACTTTGTGCTTAAAATCTGTTTACGAGTTACAGGAAATATGGAATACAAACATGTCTACAATTTCCTTTCATTGTGTAATTGTGACAAAAGAGTTGTGGGAAATGTCCCATGTGTATCCTACTAGATAATAGAAACTCGTGGGTACGGAAATACAACATTTCAGGAAATAAATCTGCAAATTTTTTCAAAACTCGTTGCCGTATTAACAAACATACTGTTCCTATGAACAGAATATTTGTTAGAACAGTATGTTAGTTAATACAGCAACGAGATTTGAAAAAGATTGCAGATATATATGACGTTACAACACAGGTATATAAAAGCAGTATCTGTGCGAGTTCGTTAAATATGCTCGACGAACTATTGCGTCAGTATTACCTCATTATTTTTCTGTTTTCCTCTAAGCTAGTAGTTACGGCTCCCCTGGGAGCTATACCCTGCCTACATTAGCTGGTACCCTGGCCTGTTTGGTCGGGATAACGTAAATGAATTGGTAATACCGCCCGTATTACCGCTCAATGCGTCTTGGTGGCCAGGGACCGGAATATACCTAAGTACTTCTGTTGATGATCTGGCGAAGATGGAAACTAATACAAAGGTTATATGACTGTGAGATGGTAGTATTATGAAGGAATAATACCGATTTATTTTCTGTAAAACATAGGTACCTGCCTACTCTTCCTCTTTGTCCGAAATTGCCCAGTAGCTAGGTAATATAACAGAAACCTGTGTCATGCATGATAAAATTACTTAATGAATGATTCATAAAAAAATCCACTCAAGGCTTTCGTCCAAATTGCTTTAATTAACGCCTGAAATTGTAAGTAACGAGACATTTCTTCGAATTAGTGTTTCGAGACAGAGAATTAATCTACAATTAGAGGAAAGTTGGAAATTATATTTTGGTTATAATTTTTCTTTGAATTCAATTTTGTAGAGTAGCTCTGAAATTATGACACAAATAAAATAAATTGCTGATATCAAATTGTTTGTCGTTATTTTCGTGTGCATTTAATGGACTGTATTACATAGCCACAAAGCATGTCCGTGGCTTTGGTGTTTAGAGTCAGTCTAAGATTTACACAAACACACACGCTAACTTCCATGTCGAAACATAAGCATTCAACTGTTTTTGACTTCAATATTATTCCCGGAATTACGTCACTTTCCTGATTAACCATCTAGACAAAAGACGTGCAAACGTATTCGTAGAGCGTTTTTATTAACATTCTGGAGCTGAGGGCCTAGAAACAAAAATATTCCGTCGAAAAAAAAAATATCACTGTAAAATCTCTTGGTTGTCTCAAACTAGATAGCAAGAACGTCAGCTTATCTGCAAATGCTGGGACTACAAGGTACTCACGTGATGGTGGCAGGAGGGTTGGCATGGACCAGGCAGGGGAGCACCACGTCGCCGCCTCGCCGTACTGCTGCCTCCCACTGGCCGTGTGAGACGCCGCGCGGAGCTGACGCCACGCTTATTGCTAAAACAGAATACATACAGTGGTGTCGATTCTGTTATGCACAAACTAAACTTAATTTAGGCTATTGCTATCTTTTTCTCTCTAATAAAACGAGAAAGAGATGGACATAATTTAGAGCTGTCAAATTTAGTTGGAACTAATATTTCCATACAAATGAAGGGTCCACGTAAAAGCATGTTGACTAAAAACACGGTGAAGCGCAAGGCATAAACCAGCTTTGACATCTCTAACTTAGTTCATAGCTATATCCGTCCTTTTCTCGCACTGCCTTTTAGTAAAAGATAGCAATAGCCTAAATAAAGTTTAGTTTGTGCACAACAGAATCGACACAGTTATTATTATCTTTTTCGTAGTGTCGCTGACAATCCAAATTTGTCAGTCCATGGATATTAATGTCCTATTATTTATGATAAAAGGTATGACATGATTTCAGTGAATAGCTTCATAGGTATCGAGGTCGAACCCAAGGCATGCATCTCTGATTTTTCGGATTCAAGTGCGTATTGTATAATTATCACTTCCTTCGGTGAAGGAAAACATCGTGAAGAAACCAGCATCAACATCATATACCTGCCTTATCCCAACTATGTTGGGGTCGGCTTCCTGGGTATAAAATAGGTAAAATGCCAAAACTTATATCGTTACCATCATTGTTTAAAGATCAACACCAAAGTAACAGTGTAAAAGTGTTTTAAAGGCGAACTATAAAATAAACATCGAGTAATCAAAAACCGATTCATAATAACAATATCGTAGCTGCCACCTTGCGTTAATTAAACAGGAAAAAAAATTGTTTCACACCAATTTGTAATTATAGTAACGAAACCCATGTTTTGATTTTCCAAGATAACAACAAAAACGTATTATTTTTTATTTTCTACTAAATCCAGATTCCTGTTGTTAGAGTTAGGAAGAACTTTCTGGTTTTAAAGACTGCTTTTGAAATATTTAAATCATCTAGACTTAATAATCCATACAAATATAAAATATTTTTTTAAGATTCTTCTGTGTAATAAAAACATAATATACTTAATTATTATGTTTTATTTTTACTACTCGTAAACCAGAATTTGACTAAAGAGATATTAAGATTTCTTTCTACAATGAATTTAATTTTGTGAAATTAATTATTCGTGTTGCTAACACCTACCGCCCTAGTACTGTAATAAATGAAGAACGAACTAGAATGTAATTACCTACTACAAACTATTGTGGTATCCATTGTCGGTCAGATAGTAATCTATTATGACAACCGCATTTGAACACTTTAAAATGGATGCAGACACAGATGCCAAATGTAGTTGTGTCGACATGATAGCTATGAAAACCTCAAAGCCGATATTTTTAAAATCCAGTGAAACACTTCGAGCAAAAAGTCATATTTTATAACCATGAAATAATTCATATTGCTTTTTGAAGTACTTACCACAACGACAATTTTTACAAGAAACGAAAAAAAAAAAACATATGGCAAAAATACGGACAAGTTCCACTGGGCAGTAAAATAATTGAAGTGTGAACAAGTGGCTACTGCTATATTCTTAAATCATACTTATTAACACAAGTATTGTGTTCACTTTATACATACATAAATTAAACTTAATACGTTTTTATGTTGAATATAATATCTATGGGCCTTAGTAGCCTGAAATAAATATTTTTATGTTATAACATTAACTTATTAGACATAGACACGAGTTCAAGATCATAGACATAAAAGAATTTGGTGTGCCCAGTTTTATAGAGTGTTGTGCCATCGAACTGGTAGCTCATAAGTTGATCATCATTTGCATGTACAGACCTCCAAAATACACGAGAGATGCTATTTCCATTTTCTTTGAAAAAATTGAACTTATTTTAAACTATTGCGGAAGGAACTTGGGAAAAAAGGTTTTGCTTTGCGGTGATTTTAACATCGATATTCTGCAAAAAACGAGAATATCCACTGAATTTCAACATCTCCTACTGAACTACAATCTTAAGCCGAGTATAAAAAAACCCACACGAGTATCTAGTGGAACCTGTATCGATAACGTTATGCATAATGTTAGAGGTGGTACTGGCGAAGTTTTAGAGTTGGCCCTATCAGACCACACCGCCCAACTTTTTAAATGCCCCGTTAAAAAATCGTGTGCATTTGATCACTGGTATATATTAAGTCGAGATTATAGCTCTGAGAATATATCTAAGTTTATTGAAGCCGTTAGTAGCTTAAGTTTTACTGAAGTGTTCAATAGCACAAACCCGGAAATGGCTTTTAATTCGTTTTATGAAATGTTTAAACTCTTTTACGACTTGTGCTTTCCTACCGTGAGGAAAAAGATTTCCAGTCGGAAAACTCCGCGATGGATATCTAAAGGTATCAAAAACTGTAGTAAACGGAAAAGAGAGATGTTATGGTTGTACAGGCGATCACCAAATATTGAAAACAAACAATTACTGAAACAATATTCAACACGATTAAAAAGAGTAATACATTTGACACAAAAGTCTCAAAACAGTCATATTATAAATAGCGCAGAAAATAAAAGCAAAGCTACGTGGAAATTAATTAATAGGTGTAAATCCAACTTTCCCCCGGAACCTGTAAAACGAATTTTAATTGGTGATAAGGAAATTGAGGATCCTAAAGACATAGCTACGGCTTTCAATGACAATTTTATAGATTCGGTACATCCAGCAATAAATTCTGCAGACGGTAATGCTATATCTCTTATAGATCACTACCCAAAAACTCTCTTTATGGCACCGACCGATGCTATGGACATTTTCAAAATCATAAATTCGTTAAAAAATACCAATAGCACGGGATTTGATGAAATTTCAACAAAAATTTTAAAAATGGTGTCGCATATAATTGCGCCCGTACTAAGTTTTATAATAAACTTATGCATAGAACATGGTCACTTTCCAAACTTATTAAAAACGACTTTAATTAAACCACTTCTTAAAAAAGGTGACAAAACAACAATTTCAAATTACCGTCCAATAGCCTTAATACCGGTATTATCAAAGGTCTTTGAGAAAGTGATTTATAAATCCCTTAACTCGTTCTTTGAAACCAATGAAATACTCGCTAAAGAACAATATGGTTTTCGTAAAAATAGAAATATTAACAACGCAGTCTATCAGTTAGTTGCTAAGATTATTGATAACGTTGACAAAAAAAATCCTATTGCCGCAGTACTCATGGACATGTCTAAGGCATTTGATCACGTGGATCATACAATATTACTGGGTAAATTAGAACGTTATGGTGTCCGAGGTAATATATTGAGCCTAATCAAAACGTATTTAAGTGGAAGAAAACAAATCACGGTTTTATCTAGAATTTGTCCCAACTCTAAGACAGAAGTTGCTCATAAGTCATCCATTAGGTATACAACTTGCGGTGTACCCCAAGGGAGTGTCCTTGGGCCCTTGCTGTTTCTCATTTTTATAAATGATTTGCCGAAGTGTACCGACTATCAGACTGTCCTGTTTGCTGATGATAGTACAATCATTATACCATGCAAAAATTTAGAATCTTTTGAAAATGATATAAATAATGCCATCCATTGCATTATAAAGTGGTTACACAAGAATAAACTTAAAATAAATTTAGAAAAAACACAGGTTATGACGTTCGAACAAAGGAAAAAAAAACAAAATTTAAATATAAAATACGCAGACCAAAAAATACCGGAAACCACTAGTGCCAGATTCCTAGGACTTTACTTGGATAATCATCTTAATTGGAAATGTCATGTAGAAACTGTATGTAAAAAACTTAACCAGTATTCGTATGCGCTCTACAATCTTGCGAAAATTTCAAATGAGTCTGTAGTTTTGATTGCATACAAAGCGTACGTCTCATCAACGCTACGTTTTGGAATAATGTATTGGGGAAATTCCACTGAAAAAAACATTGCGTTCAAAGCTCAAAAGAAGTGTGTGCGTGCTGTTTTTAAGCTGAAAAGTACTGATAGTTGTAGGCCATTATTTAAACAATTCAAACTCCTCACTTTGCCCTGTATGTACATCTACGAGACAGCAGTATTCGCAAAATCAAACTTGCATTTATTTCAAACATTTAGGTCGAAACGTCGCAATAGAGAAATATGTGCTATTCCACACAAGACTGCGCTCTACTCAAAAAGCTTTTTAGGAATGGCACCTAAGTTATATAATAAGTTACCCATTTGTATAAAAGATCTTGATAGCATACACCATTTCAAAAAGGCTCTTCTTAATTTACTAGGCGAAAAAGCTTACTACACAGTCAATGAGTACCTAGAAGACAAATTGTAATTTAATGACATTTTATTTGTTTCTATTTTATGTGTATTCATTTATTTAATTTTAATGTTCTGTGACCTGGTCAAACGTATTGTTTTAATTAATTAATTGAAAATCGTAATTTTTTTTTTTTTTTGGTTTGCTATAATTTAATTTCATTGTTAATTTTTACTGTTTCATTATTTTAAATGTTTTTTTGTTATTTATTTACCAAAATAATAATAAGACATTATACTAATTAGAATATTTGTACGCCGTTGACGGCAAGACATAGCGCACATTTTATTAACATTGACATCTGTACTTTTGTTTACCTATGTTCTACAAATAAAAATATTTGAATTTGAATTTGAATTTGAATAAATATTACTTAGTAGGTACTTACGAGCAACATCAATATTCACGGGCGTACTTCTCCGCCTTTCTCCAGTCAGAGAGTCAAGTACTGAGCATGAGTACTGTGCCCTGGAATCTTCCACTCGAGTCGTCCTGATGATCAGTCGCCAACCTTCATCAGCCAGGAGTGTGGTACCAGCTGTGGTAAAGAAAATAGTTTAGTTTTATACCTACTGAGACAAAAAATAGTACATTTGGATACAAGTGGGCAAACTCTACTGCAGTTCTTGTGCTCCATAACACCTTTGCTTACGGCTCGGGTGTGGATTTCGCCTCGGCTGCAGTGACAAACGCCCACGTGAATCAAACGACGTTTTTAAATACACTGACGAAGAAATACAATAACAGAACGAAAAGTATTTATGTCATTTATCTTAAGAAACTATGATTGATTTTTTTTTGCCTTTGCAGGTTGACGGAGAAGCAAGTGAATGAAGCCGCAAAATAGCCTAATATAAAAAATAGAATAAAAACAAATATTTTTAAATATAGGATACAAACAAATTTAATATTATTCAAATTTCAATGTTAGTTTATTAATAAAAGCAAATTATGTTATATACGTAAATACTTTAATAATCTTTAGGTATATTATGATAATTATTCTGTTCATGAACACTATTACAATTTTCATAATCATTCATAATATTAAGGCTTTATAAACATGCACGGCTCTTTGCTGAGAATAATAAAAAACCACGGACTAATTAGAGGAATTAAACAATTTGTTTACTGTTATTTGTGGAAAATTAAACACTAGTTGAGTTAAATAAAAAAAAACCACGGGTGTGAAATACATTGCATGTTGAACCTAATCGTGGTACTACTTATATAAGAGTCAGTTTTCAAGGAAGTGTTTTGAGAATGCAGATGACTTGGTAACTTCATTCTTTGTTGTGTGCCTAGAAGTAAAGTCTTCTTAGATACGGTACCTAACTCTTATAAATGTATCTATTGCCTCTTTTCACAAACAGTAGGCAACGCCTAAATTACCTACTACCGACATAAAGCGCTCTGTTAGAATTTGTATGCTAAGCAGAACGGTTTACTTTAGCTCGTCAGTCGGTTAGTGTTCATGAAAACAGCTTATAAAGTTATAACTCATCCAATAAAAGTAGATACTGAGTAGCAGTGTAGATGTATATTCGTGTATATTTTTGCCTCTGTTGTTGACTGTACAAGTTAAAGGTCCCGCCATAAAAAGAGAATCAGACTTAGACGATGTTTTAATGTTTCCCTGGAGTCTGAAGTTCCGTAGAATTTAGGTGGAATTAAATTCTCTGAAGTAAACTTTTGGGAAAGATGGTTTATTGTAATGGTTGTGGACAGCGAGTTAGTTGAACGTGCCCATCGACGATATCTTAGTTAAAAGAATAAAATAAACTCAAGACAGACAAAACCTTTCTTTTAATAAATTCTTGTTAGCATTTTACTTATTCACTGATCTGAAGCTCGTTGAACAAAAGCTTCGTTTTCAAGAGATCGCTGAATCTTAAACTTTTGAACTAGATTTGAGTTTAGATTACTATAACGTTTATCAGTTTTCTCTTCAATGGGCACAGACTCTATATCTAAGATATCGCAGGTAAGTTTAAAGCTTTCAATGTATATTGACGCCCGCATTTTTCATATTTTATATTTAAAAAATACGAAATAAAACTTTCTGCTCATCTAAAGACATTGAGTGCGCGACCTGTCTATGGGGTCGGGGTATTGTCGATCCCAGACTGGGCAAGGAGTTCTCTACATTAGGTGTCTGGAATCTAGATTTAGTCCACACCTTTCATGTGGGACAAACGTAATGGTGAAATGTGAGTGTCCTGCTGTGTTCTCTGCTAACCCTTCGGCGAACACGTCCGACAAGTTACGCTACTTACACATATGCTCTGAGGCGGGAAGCACGGAGTCATCTCTGTACCACGCTGCGACGGAGGCATGCTCCCTCAGCGCGACAGGAGCCACACACGTGAGGAGTGCAGGGCCACCTGCCTCCGAGGGCGTAGAGGTAACGTGCACCTGCCACTCTTGCCAGACCACTGGAACAAGGAGACCCAGTTAGTAAAATGAAACTATTTGTTGAGATGAAACTATTTTTTGTGCTGAAAGGTTGGACTAAAAAAAAGCTGTCTAATTTGAAGATTTGTGACGTACTAAACATAAGGTTATGGTTAGGTTATAAGCTCATTACATATACCAAGATGATAACCAAAATATATATATTACTGTACTCACTGGTGGTCATCACGCACACGCACAGTTAGATATATAGTAGTTTAATATTTTCGTTGCGTCCAGTCATGAATAAAACCGTGCTACACATTTTTTGAACAAAATATATAGGCAAAACCACAAAATTTCAAAAAAAAATCAATTTCAAACAAATTAAAAGGCCGTTTTAACTGAAATCACTGCAAAAAAGGTAGCTTTGATAGCGACTAATTAAACGTAAAGCTCTGTAACTCGAGCGTGCCGTTCGATGGGGTTTGAAGCGAAAAAGTATTTGCAAACGAATACAGCCGTGATTTGCGAACGGTGAATAATTTGTCATTTTCTCATAATGTATTCGACATAAATTGCCGTCGTTTCTCTAGGACCTGCCGAGTACAGGATTGGATTTGGTTCTCAGGTTTAAATATTAAGTAAGTACATTTTTTTGAAGATTCTAGGAATAGTTTCTTTACTTAAGAGTGAGGATTTTAGAAATACTAAAAACAGACAACTATTTTCATAATTCTATCTAAGTTGTAAATTAAGTTGAAAACCAAAAAGTTTTTGGACAACCAAAGAGAAAAAGAAAATCATTTTAAAAACAGCCCTTCAAATTCCACACCTAATACGGTTCTTGTGAAAGCGGGTGACAAAATAAAAACTCCGAATCAGCATTAGCCAGACGTTCTGAAACTTTTGCTAGCTTGTTATTTTTTTTTTTGCCAACTTTTTCTTGCATGCAGTGGAACTCCGTAGCAGATGCTTTTAAACTTTTGTATTTCGTCCCCTTTGCTAACTTCCTAACTTTTTTAAGCGTCGCTCTTGGGAAATCTTCATCTTATATTAAACGAAATATGTGATAGCTAAATAAGTCAAGTTTCGTGTAGAACCTCATGGGAATACTAACATTAGCAGCACTGTGCACTGGTTGTCTGGGGTAGACGACGTGATCTTGGGACAAATTTTGCGCACAGTGTCCTGTTTTGAATGCTGTTTTGTGTAATAAATCATGATTATAATTGTTTGCAGAGTTCACGGGACGAGTGTTTAGTTTACTTAGTTTGTAGTACTTACTTAGTGTAGTACTTACTTAGTATTCACAATTGTTTTTATTGCGATTTAGATTATAATGTAGCAGTTGTTAGTATTGCCCCTAGGTACTCCATACGAGTACCTACATACTTTAGTAGCTGGTATCGTAAGTTACTCTGTTTCGTGCAGAACCATGCCCTACGTCAAGTCTGCAATGTATTGTTCTTCTTCAATTAATTGTAACCCAACAAACACACATGCACATGGTCAAGTAAGTAGTTTAGTTGAGTAGTACCTATTCAAATCTGAATCTGCAAAACTTCGCAAAACGCACACACACCTCACACACATCAAAACTTTGCATCTTGCAATTTTGTAACTTCTTCAGACGTCAGCAAAAAAATTGAGTACCTATGCTACTTGCATCTATACTACTTGAAGCAGGTACTTCAAGTAGCATAGATGCAAGTAGCAAAGGTACTCAAATTTTTTGCTGATGTCTGGGCCTTCACAACATATTGCATCTTTATACATGTCTTGTTAGGAGCGGCAAAAGGCACAATAATTGCTTTTACGTAAGTATTTCCTTTCTTTCAAGGCGAGAAAAACTGTCTGGATGTTAAATTTTTGTTAAGAGAGTTGGAATTCTCTCATGCTGTGTCAAAGGTTCTGGTGTTTTTACAAAACACTGAGGTGGATAATAATCTTTGTAGATTTGGCGCTATATACATTTATTGTAAGTAGACGGATTACTTTTGACTTGTTATTGACTTGTCTGATGGTAACAAATGGTTGACTATACCAACCGATCATCCGTTGTAAAATGGTTATGACAACTCTATTTTTTCGTAGTAATATGGGCGTTTATTGCAGTTTGCGTTGCGGTTGTCCATACTGTACCTAACTTCTATCTCCTTCTCAAAACTAGGTTAACAACAAAATATTCTTTAACATCAACAGAAACCATACCTCAGGAGCCAGTTATACCTCATACTTCAGATCCTTTCAACCCGAAGTGTTGCAACAGCCACTAAGCGTACCATACTTCCTTTTTACATAACAACTTTAGGTCCTATAAAGCTAATAGGCTTGTTTGACATTCACGACACGACGACGATACGACGGCGATGTTTCCCCTAACGCGATCGATGGTAATCATGATCAAATTGTAAGAAGATACGGAATTAAGTGTGCTCAGCATAATTTGAAACACGTTTAGGGGATGTAGAATTTATAAATGTTTTCGGATATTGGAGCTTGATTAGATCAAGGGGCTTGTTTTTTTTTCTTATTTATTTACCGAATATGAGAACATATTGTTAAATGTTTGGACGGAGAACGTTGAGACACTAATCATATCACAATGAAACGATCGAATTAAATCTGAAAATTGCTGCATTAAACTGACAAAGAGTGGACTCTAAAGCAGCACTAAACTCAGTGTACGTCACCTAACTTTCCGAGTTCAGCAGAGAATAAACTAGGAAGAGCAAAAAACCTAACATCACGAAAGAGAATCATAATTCTCACTCAACACGCAAATAAAACGTGCAAGATAAAACCGAAACGGTCTTTGACAAACTTTTTACTAACTTCAATAATAAAAGCATTCGTCTCACGAGCATAAAGTCGAGCACTATAAAGCGATTGCTCTCTTCGAGCATAACTCGAGCACTTTAAAGTGATTGTTATGAGAACAGGTTTAATGCTCGGGGATATGAAACTTCTTTTTAACGTCCGAAACGGCTTTTGTACTTAACTTCATTTTGAATTTTCTAATGTCTTTTTCCAAGACCCTTATTGCGACGATTTTATTTTTCAAAGGTTTGTTTGAGAGTATTCGTTTTCCTCGTTTGTATTTGAAATATTTTATGAAAACGATTTCCGTCTTTTGTGAACATTACAATTTGCAGCGTTCATTAAGAATATTATACATTACAATGTCTGTGGAAATAATGAATTAGGTAGTTATACAAAAAATCTTTATTATTTTAAATATTAATTGGTTTTGTGAGTCAATAAATTTAAGTAATAGTGTAATTATAATTTTCTACCACTTACTTTCTAAACCTAACCTGTTTTTAATCATATCGTAAACACTAATTACATCAGCTTATCCACAGCGTAACTAAGGTCCATTATTTTAGTTTTCGTGGTCCAAGAATTGTAAGTTACGCGCGCAATTTACGCTTCCCTAAACCAAGCCTAAGATTTATTAAGACTAATGTACATAAAATGCGGTTTGTTGAAACGCCTTCGTTGAGGTCTGCAAATACTCGTAAAAGTGTCAGTACCCAACGACCATTTAGAATATTACAATGATTTACTGAAGGAAAAAATGTCCGAATTGATCCGAGGCTTGCCTTTTTTCTCTTGTCTTTTCGGGGTAAAAGATTTAGTAGCTATAAGCTAAAGTATTTCTCTATAAGACCATTTCCATGTTTTGTCCTACTAAAAATATTCTGGAACAGCCTATTAATTTAACCTCTCTCAAATTCCGTTCACGCGCCCATGATTTTGGGGTAATAGAATTAAAATCATAATCATCCTTTTCATCTAATTTTGACCCTTTACAAAACTACCTTACATAAACAAGTAAACTCCAATCACAAAGTATAAAACGTTATGAATTTATAGGGAAACTTCCCGATCGAACATCTTGAACCTCTTTCAACTTGAATATCATTTAATTAGCTGTCTCTCCATCAGGTCCTTTGAGGCAGTATCGCCGCCAATCGCTGGGACACTCCGAGGTAAATTCGGATGAAGTCAAACTTTCATAAACACTCACAGAATTTAATGAAAATTTGTTAAGATGGATGCTACGTGAATTATACGGTCGTTTGGTTGGACTGGCCGGCCGGTTGTGTTGGGATCTGGATTGTCGTTAATTGATTTTTACTTTGTGTGTTATGTCAGCACTTAGAATAGTAACATGTTACTTTATTCAACAACTCTCTTAACACTTCTCAAAGTAGATGCTTTTAGTTTTTTACGGCTTAATTGGGAAACTTAAATCTATGCACTTTTTGGCTAACCACCGAAAATTAGTTAGTACGAACATTTTATCGGAGAAAGCTAGAATCTTGTCTGTTAAACTACCCCAAAATCTCAGCGACGACGCAGCCAAGCATGAACAAATCTACAAAATTAATATGGCGTAAAGTTTTGAATAACTGAAATGACCCCGGTCGCTGTGGATTTCATCCCGGTCGGCGTCTTCCCCTGTATACATATTTGATTCAATTAAGGCGTCCCGATCTGCCCCTACTGAATATTTTAAGTGTGCCTCGATTAATACCGTCTATGAACTAATCACATTTACAAGCTGGTGAGGATGAAAGAGTTTCTGTGGATATTAACTGCTTCTTAGAAAGGGTTGCTGGAGATCACCGACTATTTTTTATTTTGCACGTCCGTTGGAATTCAGTAAGATAAGTTATCGGAGTGGTTTTCTAAAATCCATTCGTGTAAATAATGCTGCGTTTTGAAATTCCCAATGCCTGTGCGTAGCTGAACTCGCCGTCGTCGCCGGCGTAGGTACATTCGTGAGATATATTGTCATTTACTATCGTGACATTAAAGTGGTAGCAGTTGCAGTGCACTAAATATTGATTTGTCACAAATAATTCCCGCTCCTCTTACCTTTTCGTAACTATCAGAGCGGATAGATTATCTAACCGCTCAAATAGTGGCGGTGCTCCGAATTGTGAACATGATTACATGAATAAAAAGCCTTCCTTCATATACATTAGTAACACATGTTATCTGCTTACATATCTAGCAGTAGGAAAAACCTTTGCACACTAACTAATGAACCCATTTCATCTTCCATCTGTTATCTTTGAAACCTTACACTCTTCCACTCAAACAGTGAATGCATGCCTCGATGGCTATATGCTCCTAGGCCCTCAAATCGTTCGTTAGCGAATAAATTGGGAGCACTGCGAAGCGGCAAAGATCAGCAGTGAGCTATCGAGCAGTCAATTATTTTAGCCGTAATGATAAAATTAATGGCCGCGCGTAGTGGGAGGGTTGCACAGATAGCTTTATTATACCCTATAATAAAGGTACATACCCAGCTGTGTTGTTGGTAAAGGTGATGAATTTTATTAATAAGTTATTAGTAACGTCGAAATTGTATAATTAACGGAGAGCAGCGGTGGCCCAGTGGTGGCTTCCCCGACTTATGAACAGTAAGTCGTGGATTCGAACCCAGAGGACAAGCGCATTACTTTGTGTAATTTATTTCATCACCACTGCTCTCAAAACGGTGAAGAAAATCATCGTGAGGAAACCGGCATGTCCTAGAACCAAACATTCGAAAACATGTGACAATGACATCTACCAATCCGCACTGGGCCCGCGTGCTGGATTGTAGCCCATTCCCTCTCATAGAGAGGAGGCCGTGTCCCAGCAGAAGCAGAACATTATAGCCTAATGATGATGATGATGATGATGTATAATTATGATCCGTTAAGTAAAATATTTTGATTATCTGCTTAGGTATTTACACAAAAGACACGTACGTCAAACTTTTCCAAAAAGAATATTAACATCAACACTATTCAGTATTCATGTAAGTCTTAAATTATACTTACCTTGTAAATTGTTCACGGCGTATTAAATGTTTGCGTGTGCCCAAAGACATACCTTTAAATAATTAAAGCTGCTATTATAATAAAATGATAACAAGAAAAACGGTTCACAAATTCATAAAGCGGTCACAAATTATTTACTACGGGAAATCATTGACCGTAATAACATAACCTGAGGCAATGTAATCTTTTACTCGTTTGTAATAAGGTAGAAAATGGTTTGAATTAAATTGGATTACATTAGAGAATTATATGAAAAAAATAATATAAAATAGCAATGCTTTTTATGCGGCCAGTTCGGATTACAAAACCTTTGCAAGTTTATGTGTACGTAAAATTAATTAAGATAAAAGCGGTGAAACAGTTTTTATTTTGTAGAAGAGTTGTGTGTAGGTACAAGTGAACCAAGCTCCCACTCTTGTTTGTTCCGTCAACCGGAAAAATTAAAATATTATGCGTTGCCAAGTTTTGGAGAAAAATATTTTTTTTATTTGAGAAACTATCACGACATAATTTTTCTTATGTATTTTATAAGTGAGTAGTTGTTTTGGTACTGTCGGGGAAGTTATGTTTTATTTTTATTTGTGTTGTATTTCCATTTCTTTTTCTTTGTTTTCACTTGTTTGCTTATTTTTACTAGCTTATTCTTACTTTCATCATGTAGGTACTTATAATCTCTTTGTTTCAGTTTATTTTATGTTTTGCCTTTTTGGTGTGCCTTTGTTTTTACGACACTTATTTCATTTAGCTTTAACCTTTGCACCTCTGGGGCAGAAAACAATAACAAATATCCAGACACGATTTTAAATTAAGCAATCATTCTCAATTCAATACCGATAGAGGTCAAACATAAAATTTATTAAATTGACTTTCCATGTTACGGTTTAATCAATTTCAATTATATTGGAATAAAAATTGTGCCGGGCGGCCAGGACCGTGCTGAATGGTCTTTATGGCTGTCTGGCATAGGAAACAATAAACTTTTTATCTTTCCTCTTGTTTTTTCTTTATTTGACTTTCATTGCTGGTTAGTCATAAAACGCCACTATTTTTACGTTTCTTTTTCCTTAACCAGTTACTTCATTAACGGTATTGATTTTCATTTATAGCGAAGCGAGCTTTGTTAAACAACCGCAGAATTTCCATATATAATAATAATAATATAGCCTTTTAATCAGATCCATTTTACAATTAAATAAAAAGAACAATATATAGAAAACTTAAATTTAATGTAAACCCTATTAATCTAGTCCTTTATTTGATTTTTACTTATTTTCTGAAGATCTGTTTGCCAGTCGGCAAAGGCCTCCTACCTTTTCCAATCATGTCTTTCTTGAGCTGTTGCAGAATTTCCATGGCAAGATATAATTTTACAGAAAGATGTTGCTTTCCACCCAAATAAATAATTCTAGTGCATATAAAACCGAGAAGAGTGTTTTAAATTAGGCAGCAACCGCACGGCAAAAAGGTCAGTCGAAAAATTTGCATACACCAAAACCTTTTTGCTTAATCGCAAAGTACATTTGTATGCAGTCCCGACCGCCCCTTATCTCTGGGAGCGGAACCTGTAATGCAGTTGTCAGACTTGAATTATTGGCGGGACGTCCTAATGGACTGGCCCGATATACTTAGGTTTACTCGCAGTTCGAACGAGGGATCCGTCCACTCGCACACGCAGATTATTGAGGGGAATCAGTTGATTGGTTTTGGGGCGGACTGCGGAACTATGAACGGACGTTAGGAAACGTTTCGAGTAGACAGCTCTTAATTGGTCTGAAATAGACAAGGAAAAGTTTAAAGGTTCTGTCAAACCGATACAAACAAATTGTGAACGCGGCTCCAGAATTCTGAACACGGACTCTCATAAGTATTCTAGTGAAGTATCCACCACAGTCCGTTGTCCACCACTCGGTCCACTCGGCCCGAACTAGTTTGACTGAACGTTTATCGACGTTTCACTTCACAGAAATAATAAGAGACTGAGAAAGCAAAAGAATATCAAATTCGTAAAAGTCGGAGTGAATTCAAGATTTTCACTCCGACTTGAGACAGTCAAAAACGATTTCACTCAAAAAAAAGTTATAAAATTAATTTCATGCCGATGCGTCTCCTCTGCTTCCTCGTAATCTCCTGTACTAATTTTCCTTCTTATGAATATAAAGCTAGTATTTCTACATTGTGCAGACTTTCAGGTTTAATCAATTCATGGCAGTTCCTGGATATAAATAGGAGTGTCCTATCGTTTCCCCTGGGTGTCGGGCAAACGTGCAAATGATGCCCAGGGGATGAGCAGCATCCATTTATGAAATAATACCATTAAATACGATTGCGGTAATTCTGTTTGATAGTAATCGGGAAATAATGCAGTGAAGTATCGTTTTTCGTTAAATTTTTTTAATAAGCTTTTGTATAATGTGTCTGCGGTTTGCTGCCTGATGTCTGATGAATTGATCGGAAATAAAATGGCGCAGTGGTGATGCCACTTGACATGGATCAATGTTTATTTAATTTAAATAGGCAATACTGGATAATAATTGTAGTGTATTTGAAACAATTTTAAGTAAGTTATGTAGTGTTGAGTAAGGTAAGTTGAGTAGTAGGGTGAGTAGTTAGTGGTTGTAGTATTTTAAGTATGTTTTCGTAAGCCCTACCTTTTCAAGAAAGCACACATAACACCCTCAAACCTAGTATGAACCATAACATGTTTATAAAACACATTTTATCGATATCTCGCAGTCCCTCGATCAGGAGGCACATAAACCGCCATGGCTATTCGGTTATAAAGCTTATGGTATAAACATCAAAAACGCCTGATTTTTGCCTCCGTTCGTGATGGCAACACGTGAACGCTTCCATTTCGGGATTGGCTCGTTAGGGCGCGCAAGGACGGACGGACGTGAATCCGAAAATATCCGATTTGCACTTGGTGGCGTTAACTTTTGATGTTGTGGAAATTGTGCCGCGAGCTCATCACGGCAATATTATTGTGTTGACAGCAGCTCTTTATTGTATTCGCGTTACGCGAAATCTCACTTTTATGTTAATTTCGTTTTAAATCATCTCCAGAAACCACGCCAGAAACACTACTGAGCTCATCAGCCTCATGTAATAAAACAAGTAGAACTTAATAATTTAACAAAACCAGTGAATTTATTAGCACCTGAAATCGAAATATCGACTAATCCTAAACCACGTATTATCCGAATTGGCGGATAAACCCACGAAATCAGCTGTAACTTCACAATCGTGTAACATCACTGATCTGTGATCGTCCGGTGTCCGGCGATCCGAGAGCACATTGAGCCTCTATTACGTGGATATTCAATGAATTACGAGTTTATCAGGCAAAACACTTTGATTGGTCCTTGACGGGGTTAAACCATTTTGGTATTACAACGATAAGTAGCATTAAATTGCTTATTATACTTAGAAATTCTTGAAGGGAAATTCAATTGTCTGGATTTGTAACCAGTAAAATTATTAAAAATAACCGGCCAAGTGGGAGTTGGACTCGCGCACCCAACAAAGTGATCCTGTAAGGGTTCCTTTTTTCTTGTTGAGGTACGGAACCCTAAAAATGGATCAGATTACTTGAATAATTGTGTTAGGTACAAACAATAATGAGAGGTTTATCCAAATGTTGCTAAGATCAAGTAGCAGTCAAACTTTTATGTAGGATTTATTAAATAAAACATCCGTCGTATAATTGCTAGAACTTTCGCTTCAGAGACTAAAATAGTTTAATTTAACGTCTAACTAAATAATCAAACAGATATCGGATTACAAACACATAACTAAACTAATACCTCACTAAAACGTCGTTGGCACATCTGGAACATCGTAAAAGTCTATCACGATGACAACATTACGGAAGTACACGACAACTAGAGCAGTTCCTTGTCAACGTAATGCGTGACTTTACAGTTTACGTGTGTCAAAGATTTATGAGCCCCGAGAGGGAGGGACAACGGAGGGACATGTAACGTGACGCTCATTGACGAGAGTTTTGACAGCGGGTCGAGTTAGGGTGAAGGTGAACGAAGACTACATTTTGTGGTCTTCTGGGAAACTAGAATACCTATACCTAGGTACTGCTCTCATCATCTACCTATCCTTTTCCTGGCATGCAAAACTAAGTACTACACTTTTAAAATTTAAATTTTTTTAAGCTACAGGAGTTAGAGATTTAAAATAAAAAAACGTTTTATATAGCAATTTTTATCAGCTTTATTAGTTGTTATGTACAAAATTAAACTCTTTTTCGAGTCCTTTGTTTCGAAGGTATATCTTGTGTTCTTAAAAAGTTATTGCAATTTTAAAAGTGTGATACTTAGTTTTGCAGGCCTGTGTATGTTGGGGTCGGCTTCCAGTCTAACCGCATGCAGCTGAATAGGTACCTGTATTTTACATGAAGCGACTGCCTATCTGACCAGTCTGACCTCCACAACCCAGTTAGTACTGGATAATACGACACCACTTGGTAAGACTGGCCACTGACTACCTGTAACGACTGAAAAAGATTTACTAATGACAGCCGGGACCAACAGCTTTCCGAGGCACGGAGGAAACTCGGTATGTAAGAGTGGTCACGTAGTACTTAGTACATTATAACTCAATGAATTACATTTAGAAAGTAAAGTCACGTTTAACAGAGTGACGAAGGCGAATGCGTAGGTAGCCAATTTTTCAAATTCTCAGAAATTGTTGGTCTGTTTTAAATCTCTAACAATATTTATTAATATATTTGCTCAAAGTAGCACGTGTAGCTTATTAGAGCGAAATTAGACAAATTGCTGCCAATTTGTCACATGATCAATCAAACAAACTAACCTCCCCATATTATTACCAGGTAACAGATTACTGTAATAATAAACCCAGCCCTAACTAACAGCGCTATCATTACGCGAATTAATCACAACAGGCGGTGTTTATCACCTTGCCATCCGTCACGGTTAGCGGCAGGATATCCAAACTGCGTCGCCGCTCGTTATTCAGCGGAGCACGTAAATCAATTGTCCGGTTGATTCACGGCTATGTACCGACCTCGGATCAGCGGGCCGGTATTATTGGCACGTGTACATGTTATCAGTGCAAGTACCTTCACACATGCAAGTGCATGTAAGCAGAATTATTGTAAGTGGGTGACAGAGGTCTTCACACATCGAAAGGTTTGCTAACGTTGTAGAGGACGTTTTGCACTGAAGTTATCTGCCCACTAACCAGTCAATCGATAAATTCAATGTCTACCTACCCAATACAGGAAGTTACGGTACTTTAGTTGTTTTACACAACAAAGCAAAACACGCTACCATCATTTAATTTGATCAAGCCCTTTTTAGCACAAAACATAAGTAAAAATAAAACATAAGCTTTCGTAGGTGTATACTCTTAATCTGATTGCCTGGTATAACCAAAATTAGGTCGATGTTTTTCTTTCATCCCAACATGGATCCAAGAATTATTGATTAACTTACTTCGCCCACGCATAGAAATGTTATAATGAATTAAGACAGTTATCCCCTGTTACAGTTATTTCCTGTGAACTGGGAGAGGAAAGAGTGACCGTGCTCGTCGACGTGGAATCGGCTTGAGCCGAACCTGTAACACCATATTCGGCGCATTAGATCTTTTCGAACCAAAAAGAACTAGGTACGTATTCTTCGTTTTTATTGCATTGATTTAAAGCTGTAACTACCTGGCTCCACCGATTCAGCGTTGATAAACGTCGCGTCGTTAATCCTTTAAAGGCCTTCTTCTCTGGAGAAAGTTCAATAATTTCGATCCCTCGACCTTACGACGCACCTTACTCACCTTCAAGAAGGAGCCAACCTGCGAGTGTTCATTAATTTCCTTTCTATGTAATTGAAGATGTCAAATTCAATTAGAAAAATAAACTCACCTTATTAATAATTTCGGTCTTTCGAATATTTTAATTAGACAATTATGTATTTGTTGCCCTCAATTTTGTGGTAACACAATTTTGACAATAAAAGTAATTTTCAAGTAAGTTTAATTGTCAGACAGATTGTCAATTTACTTTGTACTTTATTATTGTTTTGTGGTTTCTAATTTGAATTTATACGAGTACATATTATATAGAGGTTTATTAGTTCTTTGATGGTCAGAACATTTTATGGTTATAATGACTAGATTTAAAACTTTTCATCAGGTGAATGATCATCAGAATACGAAGTTACAGTTTTTACTGTTTCGTTGGCTTATTGATAGCTAACGTTACTGCTGAGCATGAGACTCTATGTTTCATAGCTCAGGTCAGATAAGTCCAATTTTTGTTTTTCTCAGAATCCTGATTCTGGATCTGTCCCCGGTTGACGACAATAAGCTCGCCCACTCACTGGCGTATGGCACTCAATCTGGGTGTACTATAGGGTACATAAAGTAAAGTGTGTATACATATCGGTATTCAACAGAAGTTAAAGTGGGTCACCTATTGCATAACAACAATTTTTCTGTCATTGAAAATGATGCACGTTCTGACAACTCGCATCTATTCTATGTAACTCGCGATTGATTCCCAGAGTATAGGGTAATATGAATAAAGGCGCTCCCTCACCGATCACAACACAACTTGTTCAATTTGAAGTACTCACTTGTTTTTGTTCAAAATCGAATCTTGTATTGTTACATTACAGGCGAAAGCTCCGGTGAGCGAGCGTCTTAAGTGACACGATTACAATATAACAGAAATTCTACAAGAATTTCTGTTGACGAAAAGTTTTATAACAAGAAAGACGTAACTTTGTGCTAACCACGAAGAGTGTGATTTTTGCCAGTTTTATCCCTGTGCTGCGTAGACCCAGCCAATATGCTTGGTTTAGCTTTTTACAAAATCATCGTAGTTAAAAATGCCAGAAATACTATAATGGCAATGATCATCTTAGAATCATATAAAGGCAATGTTACAATCGGTGATGAATATAAATGTTGATGGATGGTAGGGAAGAGGAAAACCAAAGAATCGATGGATGGATTTTATGAGGAATGATATAAAATATAAAGGAGTAAATGACTGTGTGACGGTTGACAGGGGAGAATGGAAGAAAAAAACGTGTTGCGTCGACCCCAAGCAACATGGGATAAGGGCAGGAAGAAGATGATGATGGCAATAATCATACGATACCCTCAGATAATCACAAGAAAAGGCCATAATGCGATTTTACTCACCAGGAAAGTTTAAGTATCATATAAGAATTGGAGGAAATGGAACACTTATGATAATAGGTTATTACGGCCATCACATTATCGTTTCGTCTGATATTAAAGTATCGTTCGTAGGTAACCATATCCTTGGGTTGAACTCAAAGAAATTACGCTGAAGTAATCGTGTCATTTTGATGTGGAACTGACAAGGTTACGTCACATTCGTACCTAGTTGTTCTGAGATTTATACGAAGAAAATAATGATAACGGTGGATGCTTTGAAAAAACAACTAACAGAAGAATATTTCATTTAGGATGGTAGTAAGACTGATAGGCCTGTGGATGAAACATGCCTGTTAGCATGCACGCCATGGTGTGTCATTTTAACATTCACCAATCGGTAAGTCATTGCTATGGCCTAATAGCATGCAAGCATACTGCATACTTTTGTGCAAGAGGTTACTCGCACGTGTATTTAGAGCTATCTTTCTCTGAGGGCTAGTCTTTCTGGCGTAAAGTGGAAGATTATATGATAATGGAAGAACATTAAAGTAATTTGAGGGCTCCGTACCTCAAAAGGTAAAAAAAGAACTCTCATAAGATTATTTTACGCTAAAGTATTATCAGAATCTCAACACAATTTTAATGAAATATCGATACCTCTGGGCTCAAAGGGCGTATAGCACAAAACGTGGGTTTTCAAGAGAAGCAAAAAACAAAAAAAAAAAACTTTTTTGGTTATATCTCGCTCAGTTTTAGAGCTATATAAAAGTATCCAAGGAACAAAGTTCTTAGATTTGTTATGTGTTTAAGAAGGTTTTTTTCGAAAATGGCGCTGGTCTTATAATGACTGAGATAGCGTGTGCTTTACGACCAAAAAAAATATATATATGTCCTATACACCCCATAAAAATAGGCAGGTACACAAAGGCGTAAGCCCAACTATTCAAAAATAATGCAAAGAAACTGGGGCGTATAAATCACTTGAATTGTTGTTTAACGGGGTAAATGACAATATTTTTGCAATTACTTTTCTTGAAAACAGGTTAATTAAAGTTAATTAGTAGATATCTATTCTTAGATACTTATATTTAGGATATTAATAGAAACTAAAATTATGTTATGGAATAAAAAAACGTTTATTTCACTTTTCTACAAGTTTTTTAACTTTGTAATGAGATCACTTTAATATTCATTTTCTTCATCATTTCTAATTAGCAATAATAATAATCGCGCATATTATGGGTATTTGAACCTGCCATCAATGTCTGCCCAACGATTGTCGGATCAGGTGCGCCTTATTCAAGATAATCATAGGTTGGATGATGCTACTAGAGCAATGAAATGCAGATTGGCTCTGCCAGCAACCCCCCCATCTCAGAACATCACACATGGCTGCACTACCATTGCGGGCAAATCAGCATGCTGAGGAAGTGAATGCCAGGGCTATATCTGCAGATAACCTGTGCAATGTGGAATTAAGAAGCTCTGGTGGATGCGATTCGTGAGTGTCGCTTCACGTCACTGGATCTCAGGTCACGGTTAGCACGGTTGCCCATGAATAGTAAGAATAGAGCACTGGTGTGTGCCCTGGATGCCCTGATACAAACCTTTGCGATACATACTTAATCTTGTATTGCACGCCTGTTGACACGACCGAAATCTGCCGTGCCAGCCTGGCAATGCATGAGATTGAGTTTCGTATTAAAGAGACCAGGGCACCAGGGCACTTATGGAATCCATGAGAACTCAACTCCGCATTCCATACACCTTAGATTCCTCTCCTCATCCGAGACCTACAAAGAAGTATTGGGGTACGTCGGAAGCATTAAGCATCAATGCTTTTGACATGAAACAATCATTGAAGGAGCGCTTCTTTGACCGCCTGAATAAAGTGTTAAGCAGTCTTTCATCAGGCGGGAACAAGGTGCGCACCTTTAATGGTTGGATCATTCCAGTTTTTATGTATTCTTACGGCATACTCTAATGGACTCAGATGGAACTTGACACTAATGATCACAAACCGGATGCATCATCCACGGTCATCGGTGATGAGATGTGAGGAGGTCGTGGTTGCTTAAATGTTAGGACCTTGCACAACCACGAGGTATGTAGTCTCAGGGAATACTTTCTCGAACCCGACGTGGGGATGCACGAGATGTGGTGTGCTGCTCAGTGGACGAGGACCTCACCCCACTTTCCTTGGCTAACGAGAACTGGTGCAAAATTATGATATTGGATACTAATGACCCCATGGAGGTATGGCAGAGCAAGGAGCTACACGGGCGCTTTTTCCGGGCCTTACATGGGCCTGATGTAGACTTCTTGGCGTCCGTATCCTGGCTACGATTCGGTGATGTCTTTGGGGAAACCGAAGGTTTCGTTAATGCGCTTATTTTTTATTTTTTAAATGTTTTTCTAAATTGTTTTTTATTATAATACTAGCTGACCCGCGCAACTTCGTCTGCGTCACATGAGAGAGAGAGGGTTAGAGAGAGTGGAGTCAACATTGAAAGATAGACATAATGCTATCGCGTTTTTTTTTAGAACGCTTTAAAACGAACAATTCCCTAATACATGATTGTTGCGCAACTTTAACCGTTTATGCAGCGCCCGCAAAGGAAGCTCTCGAAAGAAATAAATTTTCCTTGTTTTTGCAACATTTATCATTGATGCTCCGCTCCTTTTAATTATAGCGTGATGTTAGATAACCTATAGCCATCCTCGATAACTATTCAACACTAAAAGTTTTCCTGTAATTAGCGCGTTCAACCAACCAAAATCTCTTTAGCTTTATAATATTAGTAGATATATTACATATACCTACGTAGATCCAAGTGGGTAACAATTTAATTTCTTCGATATATTTGCATTAATCGCTAAAATAATCTACTTATGTTTTTCCAAAAAAGGGCTTACCTCGACAGCCTTTTTTTTTCGGATGGGAAATCATCAAATGACTCCTCCCGCTCTGGGCGGACCAGGAGGCAGTGTCATACTTTTACTGACTAAACCCATCCATGTTCCTTCATCGCCTTTTGTGTTCCGGGGCCACGGTATCTCTTTAGAACAGTCCCGCAACCCCGGCAGGCATGGGCCCTTCCTATTGCTGACTCTCTTTGAGGCGCGCGTCGAACACGAACGTGCCGTCGACACGGCCTGTCGTCATGAGACAGACGGACGCCGAGCTAGCCCATAGCCCACCGTCCACAGGCCCGCGCGTACGGTGGCCGGGGGCCACGTGGTGGCCCCGGACGCCCGGGGCGTCTCCCGCGGCGGCCGGGACGTTTAGAGGTTCTCTCCCTCTCACGTTCCGCCACCTCCTTCATCCTTAGACACTCGATGACAGTCATACTCCAGCTAGGTCGAAAGTTCTCATCAAAGGTGCAAGAAATTAGCCCAAACACGATTTTTCAATTATAAATGGGACCAACTTTGAGATGTATCTACGCTTTTTACAAACAAAAGGACCATGTACGGACTTCTCTGTAAAAGTTATCCGTGGTCATATATAAAAAAAATACGCGTCGAATTGAGAACTGCCTTCTTTTTGTTTCGTCGGTTAAAAAACCAATCTTGAGGCAATTTACACGTTTGCGGCGGCGACCTCTCGCGTCCGGCCCTGGTGCAAGCCATGGTCCGGAGCGAGACGGAATGGGACGCCGTCACCTCCTTCTGCGAAGCAGTAATGCTAGAGAAGGAGGTGGCGGAACGTGAGAGGGAGAGAACCTCTCAACGTCCCGGCCGCCGCGGCAGACGCCCCGGGCTTCGGGGGCAACCACGTGGCCCCCGGCCACCGTAGGCGCGGGCCTGTGGACGGTGGGCTATGGGCTAGCTCGCCGTCCGTCCGTCTCATGACGACAGGCCGTGTCGACGGCGCGTTCGTGTTCCACGCGCGTCTAAAAGAGAGTCAGCAAAAAGGAAGGGCCGATCCGCAAGGACCGATGTCTGCCGGGGTTGCGGGACTGTTCGAAAGAGATACCGTGGCCCCGGAACAAAAGGGCGATGAAGGAACATGGCTGGGTTTTAGTCAGTAAAAGTCTGACACTCCCTCCTGCTCCGCCCAGAGCAGGAGGAGTCATTTGATGATTTCCCATCCGAAAAAAAAAAAACAAAAAATAGGCAACTGACACGGGCGAGGGTCATTCAATTCAGAAAATGGAGTGAAATAAACAACGCCGTCTATCGACCAAAATGTTAAACTGCTAAAGTATATTACCTATGCTATAATTTTTTTTTAAGCTGGTCAGTCGATTTAAAAGTTATGACTGTGGTGAGCACATTTTTAGTCATTGGTATCATTTTAGTTCAACAGATGTCGCTGCATGTATGTATCTTACATTTGATGATTAGTTCTTCTTGAAAACTTTAAGTTCATATATCTTTTGATAGAATTAACCGATTTCAATGAAACAAACACTAAATCATACCCCAAGTTACACACAATTTTTATGTATAAACATTGTCAGCATTGAATTCGTAGATTTTACGTGATGTGCGCACAAACAAACAGACAAACAGACAAAAATTTCAAAAATGATGGAAATGGGTTCTGTTACTTATCTTTTCACACGCTGGCTATTTTTTGTTTCAATTTCTTCAATGTACAAAAATGACTTTTCTACAGATTTATTATATGTATAGACTAGCTGACCCGCGCAACTTCGTCTGCGTCACATGAGAGAGACAGGGTTAGAGTGGAGTCAACCTTGAAAGATAGACATAATGCTATCGCGTTTTTTTTTAGAACGCTTTAAAACGAACAATTCCCTAATACATGATTGTTGCGCAACTTTAACCGTTTATGCAGCGCCCGCAAAGGAAGCTCTCGAAAGAAATAAATTTTCCTTGTTTTTGCAACATTTATCATTGATGCTCCGCTACTTTTAATTATAGCGTGATGTTAGATAACCTATAGCCATCCTCGATAACTATTCAACACTAAAAGTTTTCCTGTAATTAGCGCGTTCAACCAACCAAAATCTCTTTAGCTTTATAATATTAGTAGATATATACCTACGTAGATCCAAGTGGGTAACAATTTAATTTCTTCGATATACACACATCAAAAGTGTCTAGGGATCAAGCATTTTTATGCGGATTTCTTGAGATTGAGATGTGGCTTTGTAATAAATTTATGATTTTATAAATTTATATGGATCCTTTTTGGTGCATTTCATAATTTGAATCAGGAACTCTCAATCAAATTCGAGTAAAAGATGAAAATAAGCTGTCAATATTTTCCCTATAAAAACATACAACGCATTGAAGACATTATTAGTGCTACTGTTTCCCTACTACTGATTAAAACCAACGTTATTATGGAGCGGCGACGTCATTTAAGCAGGGAAGAAATGCTCAGAGCCGTGGGAATGATAGAAGCTGGTTCCCGGCAACGTACTGTAGCTTTAGCTCTGAATACAAGTCAGAGTGTTATCAGTCGACTTTGGACACGTTACCGAAGCACTGGTACCGTGGCTGAGCGCCATGGAGGACGGTATCGCTGCACCACACGGAGACAAGACCGATACATTCAAATCTTAACTCGAAGAGCTCCAACAATAACCGCCATGATGTTAGCCGTGAGGCTTCATCACTCTTCAGGGAACTTAATTAGCGACCAAACAGTCAGAAACCGCTTGCATGAAGTGAACCTTCATTCCCGAAGACCGCTACGGGTACCACCTATAGCAATGCACAATCGTAGGATTCGATATCAATGGGCTCTTGAACACAGAAATTGGGCAGAAGAACAATGGCGTTTCGTGTGCTTTTCTGATGAGTCTCGTTTTGGTATGAGACCGGATACAAGACGTATACGACACTGGAGAACCCCTGGACGCCAACAGCGATTAAAATCCTGCCAGGAAGTCCATCCTTATAGTGGTGGAACCATCATGGTATGGGCGGGTATTTGGATCGGCGGAAGAACTGAGTTGATTTGGATCAGAGGCAACCTCAACGCTCAAATTTATGCTGAGACGATTGTATCAGACGTCATCGTTCCTCTACAAGTGCAAATCGGTCCCTTATTTCAGTTAATGCATGATAATGCACGACCGCACACCGCAAGAGTTGTAAGACAGACTCTCGCCGCAGCTAACATCAATGTCCTGCCCTGGCCTGCTCAGTCGCCAGACTTGAACCCGATTGAGCATGCATGGGATATGCTACAGAGAAGAGCTCTGCCGAATATGGAGGGTATCCAGTCGCAAGAAGACCTTTTTTTGTTGTTGCAACGAACATGGGCGGCCATTCCACAGCGTGATTTGGATGAACTCATTTTGAGTATGCCAAACCGATGTTCTTGTGTTGTTAGTGTTCGCGGTAGAAACACGGATTATTAATTGTTTAAGTTACCCAATAAAATTTTAAAGAAAACTGTGTTTTCAGTCATTTTTTCGAACTTTAATGTTAGTGGTTCAAATGTCAAAAATCCCTTTATTAGGAAAATGGCAAATTTCTTTATTAATGCAAAGGTGACTTGGTTTATCGTTACTGTGACAAACGAAAACACTTTATTTGATGAATCCTTAAAGAAAATTTTAATTAATATCAATCAGGAGAAAAGTTATTGCAAAAATATATGTTGATCCCTAGATACTTTTGATGTGTGTATTTGCATTAATCGCTAAAATAATCTACTTATGTTTTTCCAAAAAAGGGCTTACCTCGATAGCCTTTTTTTTTTCGGATGGGAAATCATCAAATGACTCCTCCCGCTCTGGGCGGACCAGGAGGCAGTGTCATACTTTTACTGACTAAACCCATCTATGTTCCTTCATCGCCCTTTGTGTTCCGGGGCCACGGTATCTTTTTAGAACAGTCCCGCAACCCCGGCAGGCATCGGCCCTTGCGGACCCCTTCCTATTGCTGATTCTCTTTGAGGCGCGCGTCGAACGCGAACGTGCCGTCAACACGGCCTGTCGACATGAGACAGACGGACGGCGAGCTAGCCCATAGCCCACCGTCCACAGGCCCGCGCGTACGGTGGCCGGGGGCCACGTGGTGGCCCCGGACGCCCGGGGCGTCTCCCGCGGCGGCCGGGACGTTTAGAGGTTCTCTCCCTCTCACGTTCCGCCACCTCCTTCATCCTTAGACACTCGATGACAGTCATACTCCAGCTAGGTCAAAAGTTCTTATCAAAGGTGCAAGAAATTAGCCCAAACACGATTTTTCAATTATAAATGGGACCAACTTTGAGATGTACCTACGCTTTTTACAAACAAAAGGACCATGTACGGACTTCTCTGTAAAAGTTATCCGTGGTCATATATAAAAAAAATACGCGTCGAATTGAGAACTGCCTTCTTTTTGTTTCGTCGGTTAAAAAACCAATCTTGAGGCAATTTACACGTTTGCGGCGGCGACCTCTCGCGTCCGGCCCTGGTGCAAGCCATGGTCCGGAGCGAGACGGAATAGGACGCCGTCACCTCCTTCTGCGAAGCAGTAATGCTAGAGAAGGAGGTGGCGGAACGTGAGAGGGAGAGAACCTCTCAACGTCCCGGCCGCCGCGGCAGACGCCTCGGGCTTCCGGGGCAACCACGTAGCCCCCGGCCACCGTAGGCGCGGGCCTGTGGACGGTGGGCTATGGGCTAGCTCGCCGTCCGTCCGTCTCATGACGACAGGCCGTGTCGACGGCGCGTTCGTGTTCCACTCGCGCCTAAAAGAGAGTCAGCAAAAAGGAAGCCCGATCAGCAAGGACCGATGTCTGCCGGGGTTGCGGGACTGTTCGAAAGAGATACCGTGGCCCCGGAACAAAAGGGCGATGAAGGAACATGGCTGGGTTTTAGTCAGTAAAAGTCTGACACTCCCTCCTGCTCCGCCCAGAGCAGGAGGAGTCATTTGATGATATCCCATCCGAAAAAAAAAAAACAAAAAATAGGCAACTGACACGGGCGAGGGTCATTCAATTCAGAAAATGGAGTGAAATAAACAACGCCGTCTATCGACCAAAATGTTAAACTGCTAAAGTACATTACCTATGCTATAATTTTTTTTTAAAGCTGGTCAGTCGATTTAAAAGTTATGACTGTGGTGAGCACATTTTTAGTCATTGGTATCATTTTAGTTCAACAGATGTCGCTGCATGTATGTATCTTACATTTGATGATTAGTTCTTCTTGAAAACTTTAAGTTCATATATCTTTTGATAGAATTAACCGATTTCAATGAAACAAACACTAAATCATACCCCAAGTTACACACAATTTTTATGTATAAACATTGTCAGCATTGAATTCGTAGATTTTACGTGATGTGCGCACAAACAAACAGACAAACAGACAAACAGACAAAAATTTCAAAAATGATGGAAATGGGTTCAGTTAATACTTATCTTTTCACACGCTGGCTATTTTTTGTTTCAATTTCTTCAATGTACAAAAATTACTTTTCTACAGATTTATTATATGTATAGATTTAAAAATGTAATTTATATGTGTAAAAATTAATAAACGAAAAAAATATATAATCTAAGTGTGAGTGTGTGAGCGAGAAAAAGAATAAATTTACTATACTACTTTACCGTAGTTTCACACAATTCTTGAAAGACCCGCCAATTTTTTGAATAAATAAGTAAATGTAGGTCGTATAGCACAACTATACTTCTATTTAAAATTATGATAAAGAGGTAAAGAGCAATATTACTTTTCGAACGAGGATGTATAAGACAATTTGCAAAATTACGATCTTACACCCAAAATCTTCAACCAGAATTGGTTTATACAACTTGCCAATTATTGTGGTGGCAGCATTATGTTCCTTATGCCCCTAATCTTTAAACAAATTGTGTTTACGTAACGAAAATTATGAGGTCGTATTCTACTTTTTTTTTGCGAATTTCGCCACGTCGATTACACAGATCGATAGAAAATTAAAAACTGAGTGTAGAGAATATGTAAAAATGACAAAATGCCCAAAATGTGCTATACGCCCTTTGAGCCCAGAGGTATCGATATATTATGTCATTAAAGTAAATCCATTGTAAAATTATATCAACAACTACTACCGTAGTCATAGGTAAATTAATTTGGACATTAAATTTATTAATCACATGAAACCGAACGCCAAATATTAATTAATGATTGTTCATTAAAAGTATCAGGTGCATCTCGCGAATTATTTATGAAATCATCGAACAACGGTAAGCTTGTTAATATTAATAAACAAATTGGGATTGTTTACAGGAGGATCACTCAACAATCACTGTAATTCATAAAGCATTTTAAATCAATGTTCAACGCGATGATTGATGTGGATAGTTTGATTAATTCGCTTTGTTTTTGGTTTTTGTATTATAAAAAAACCTCTTTTAGATAATTTTGTCATCGTGGGGTGTTGTCTCAGTAAAATACTGCCATTATACCTCTTCTGGCAATCAAAAGGATCGAGCATTGATATCCATTCTATGAGGGCGTTTGATTCAGCTGGAGTTTCGTCTAAATACTATTGTCAAAATCAAAACCATGGATTAATTTAAGAGATTTTATTTAACGGTACATACAACTGAATCATAAATAGTTAGCACGTACGTGTCTGGGCACCCTTCAAATTGCGTCCGTTGTTCATGTTTTCCTTCAGCATACTAAAGTTAAGACTAACTCAGAGAGGTACGACCTTTCTATTTATATCATAATTATATTCACACGCTATTCAAATGGCGGCGGCCACACGTTTTCATAATAAAATTGGAATAGGAACGTGTTTTTATCATAATTTCATGCTCCCCGCTGATCATACGGGGTTCATAAAAATATATGCATTGTTAATACTGGTTTGCGAAGGTATTACCCTTATGGGAAAAGAATAAAAATAAGCTACTCCAATGAACATTACTAAAGAAGTTTTTGTTCCGACCGACGGTGAAATGTAAAACTACAAACCAAACTTAGCAAAAGACACCGATTGATTGCTTTCACCGTATAAGCGTAACGTACCATGCCAAACAGCGGATTGCAGTTATATCCTGATACACATGTTTTATCTTGTTTGCAGTCAAAACTTACGCATCAAATTAGACGCGTTTTCTCCTCTTCTCTCTGACATAATCCCTCACCCCTTTTACGACTCCCCCGTGAAGGTAAAGCCTGTTTTACGTCGGAAACCACGCGATAAATCCTGCCTTATTTACCGACAAAGCAACGCCCAATCAGATCGTATCTCAGTCACAGTTGATGGCGGTTGCATGATTTATCCGACGCAAATGAAGATGTGTTTCGATCGAGAGGTATTACCGCATACCGACCTCCAAGCTCTGTGATTGATAAGGGATGGTTTAGCCTTTAAGCTTTCGTTGTAAATTATAAATCGTTGATTTTGTTAAAACAAATATGGGTTTGAGTAGAAGGTGGAATTTTAATTGACTGTCTAGCTGATTTAGTGTTTGTAACCGTGACTTCTAAATGTCCTGGATTCGATCCTCAGGGATTGTAAAATATTATTAGCTTTCTCACAAGGATTTTTCGCTGCACCAGTTCGGCGACAGTAAAATGTTGCCGCCCTGTTACACCTCTACTTCCCCTCTAGTGATACAAGCATGATGGTGTTATGTGATGTGCAATTGAAATATCAACTGTGTAGGTAGTGTATACCTGGTATGCGGATCGTTAGTGGATGCCAATTTGGAACAAACATGGTGTCGTGTGTACTTGTGTAGTTTGTGCAATAATCTGTTTTCTCTATGTGAGGTATCCTACAAACAAATGGCCTTGCACACTTTATGAAGACTACTATAAATGACAAGTCTATCAAAAGTGTCATGATTTTCAAAAATATTATGTAGGGTTTCAAAGATTTTAATAATTCGTTTTATATTTGAGAAATGACAACACTGCCTAGCCGTCAATGTTGAAGCGGGAAGGGGTAGTTTATAAAACATGACACTCGACCGAGAGAGCTCTGTTCATTGGGAGAAATTGTGGTGTTAAGACTAACAGTCGAATCTATGTCTGATAAGTGTTGTAATTAATGCATTTTGTATAAAACGTGAAGTAATGTAGAATTGTGTAATACCAAATAATTTGAAAAGAGTAACCATGGAGTTTCTTGCCAGTTCTTCTCCATGGAAGCCACCAACCGAACCGTGCACCCTTGTCGACGTTCTTAAGTGCCCATCCAGGCCTATGTGAAATAAAATACTTGGATTTGAATATACTGAAGAGTTGATTGGAGCTACAGTGGTTTTTATTACAGTTCAGAAGTGACAAGAACCACGAGCCATCTCTCAGCGAAATAGTAAGTAATTTGTTTCCTTTTCTTTACCCTAATTAGATGTATACTTACTGTTAAATTTCTGAAAAAAAAGGGAGGGTGGATATTTAACAAATAAACTTTCACGTATGCACAGTGTTTTACACCATGGAGATTATTGTTATAACACGAAATAGAGAAAGATTTCTACCCCGCTAAAAAGTTCACGTGATTCAACTATGCAGAAAGTATACATAATTATTAAGAACTGTGTTCTGACTCGCATTGCTCGAATTTATTACTCGGAATTCTCTGAAGTTGATTTATTTAACTCTAATAAACCGACTTCTTCTTCTTGTACTATCTTTTATTCAACCGTTTTTTGTTTAAAATTTTTCAAAATTGTAATCCAGTTCTAAAAATAACTTAAACATTATGTTGTATCGTATTTTTGTATTGTATTTTTATTTTTTGAAAATATCTGGCATTAGTCCGTTCGCATGTATTATATATATATATATCCCAGTTACACAGGGAATGCTATAATTGGCCATAATAACTGTCACAAGCATATTTTGTAAAATATTTTTATGTATCGCTGTTGGTTAGTTAAATAAATAAAATTAAAATAATTATGGCATTTAATATATGAGTTTAACAATGCAGCCATGAAGATGTGTTGATTTTACATGTTAACATCCATTCTAAAGAACCATGTGTGAGTGTTGTTAATAAACCATGTAGGTTTACATGTAGTGTCATGCCATGTAGGTAGAGATAGGGATACTCGTAGTCGTTAAACTATTAATATTTGCTCGATAAAAAAAAAAAAAAAAAAAACAAAAACTGTTACACGTTTTGAAGTATTTTGAAGAATTTAACATGAGGCATTTATGAGAATGATTACCCACAATGTTTATTATAAAATTCTAAATTGTTTTTGCTATTATGTACATAGCTATGCCGTCATAGGCCTCTGCACCGGGATTTAAATGAGCAACATTGGTAGTGCCAGTGTAACATGCTTTATTTATGATTATTTACAAGCATCCAGAGGTAAATGTCAATAAATTATTATTCTGGCCATGGTAATTTCCTAAATGGATACCCAGTGAACTATGTTGGTTCATAGGGTCTTTGTCAAGAGACGTACCTAGTGATTTCGCTGGATATTTCAGTGGGTACTTGTTCCTGCTGATTTATCACAGTGAATCGGTCGTCAGATCCATGATAATGATGATGATAATGATAATGTGAACTAAGTGTGTTCACAGGCGACTTGGTTAGTTCACTTGATTTTATGCAGGTTTGTCCTGTTGATTTATCACAGTGAATCGGTCGTCGGATCCATGTTAGGTGACTTGGTTAGTTCACTTGATTTTAGGTAGGTATGACCTACTGATTTATCACAGTGAATCGGTCGTCGGATCCATGATAATGATGATGATAATGATAATGTGAACTAAGTGTGTTCACAGGCGACTTGGTTAGTTCACTTGATTTTATGCAGGTTTGTCCTGTTGATTTATCACAGTGAGTCGGTCGTCGGATCCATGTTAGGTGACTTGGTTAGTTCACTTGATTTTAGGTAGGTATGACCTACTGATTTATCACAGTGAATCGGTCGTCGGATCCATGATGATGATGATGATAATGATAATGTAAACTAAGTGTGTTCACAGGCGACTTGGTTAGTTCACTTGATTTTATGCAGGTTTGTCCTGTTGATTTATCACAGTGAGTCGGTCGTCGGATCCATGTTAGGCGACTTGGTTAGTTCACTTGATTTTAGGTAGGTATGACCTACTGATTTATCACAGTGAATTGGTCGTCGGATCCATGATAATGATGATGATAATGATAACGTGAACTAAGTGTGTTCACAGGCGACTTGGTTAGTTCACTTGATTTTATGCAGGTTTGTCCTGTTGATTTATCACAGTGAATCGGTCGTCGGATCCATGTTAGGCGACTTGGTTAGTTCACTTGATTTTATGCAGGTGTGTCCTACTGATTTATCACAGTGAGTCGGTCGTCAGGCAGATGTTAACCCAGTGAACTAAATGTGTTCACAGGGCCTATGTTATGCGACTTAGTGTGTTCGCTGGATTTTTGTAAATGATAAATAATGAATGATAAATGATAAATGATAATTGATAGATGATAAATGATAATTGATAGATGATAGATGATAAATGATGTTTATTTTGCAAGTAGGTTTTTACAAACACTTACACGTCATTTTTTAAACTTTAAATTAATTAATAATGGTGAGCAATGAATTATAGTGAGCAGTAAATTATAGTAGTTGTTTATTCCCTATCAATGTTACGGGTTATCTTTTCTTTTAATGGAGCCCGTGAGTTGCTCGCTGGATGCGTTAGGGGCGATGGATATTTTCTCAATGGATTATTGGGTGAGCTGCATACATTCGTCGGATTTGAGCAGACTATATTTGCTTACTGGTTAATGACTCTTACAACGTTTAGATGAAGCGCAATAAATATATTGAATTCGAATGATTTTTAATTAAATAAATAAGAGACAGATTATGTCGATGAATATTGTACACATTTCAGAAATCGATAGGCGGTTATTGTTGAGGAACTTGACTGCTAAGCTGTACTTTTATGTAGAAGTACTAGCGGACGTCACAGTTTCGAGTACGGGTATAAAATATAGATTTTGTTGCTCGCTGGTAATGTAGCTATCCATTGCTGAAAGAAAAATGTCCAGCAGTTTTTAAGTTTATTCGTTACATACAAAGATACAGATGTTTCCTCTTTAATAATCTTGGTATAGACTGACGTCTGACAATTAATGACATTGACGGATAAAAGCAAAAAGCAAAGCAAATTCACTTTCTAAAGAAAAGTTCGTAACTACTATTTAAGTCAGACTAAATAGCTCTCAATTCGAAGTCTAGTCATAATAGTTATTATTAGTTTTCTCGATATTATCTTTTCAATTTTTGGCATTTGATAGAATATATATTAGTTAATTTTATCTGTATATGTGTATTAAAATCAATATAAGTATTGGTATTCTCGTTCCCAAAAAACTAGTTTTTTTAATATTATTTTGTACCCTATCACAATGTTTTCCTATTTAACCCAAAGGTTGACTGGTAGAGAATTCGAGTGTACCACTATTGTACATGAAGTTTAAATAAATAAATAAATAATAATAAATTAAACAACATTTTTGGAATACCCTCTGGGCCTTTGTGCCATACAAATAATTAATCAAACTAAATGTTGTGTTGCTAACAGCCTGTAAATGCCTAGCAAACAAATGACATTTTTGTGTTTTACATTGTTGGATTGCTCACTTATTGATTGATTAATTAATTTATATTGATATTTTAGTTCAATTTCTTATTTGTTGGTTTGACCAAGACCAACGTCTTATTTGACTTGATTTGGTAAATAGTATTGTGTGGTATATGTCTTTGATTGATAATAATGTTTTTATGCCTATTACCCAAAATATGGATATTTCTGTCATAGAGAATTAAATTAATTAAAATTAATGATAATAAAGCTTATTGTGATCGATCATTCACATGACATCGTTTTTATGCGAGTGTGAACGGATTACTTCTCAAATGATGTACAATGTTTCAGTGAGCCGTGACGATGTCGTCTGATGTTGAGCTTGGTACCCCGTCTGGTATACCTCTGAGGCGCCGGCGTAAGTCCATGAAAATGAAGGCTAAGGCCGAGAAGCCAATTGATATCTACATAGTTCGAGCGAAAAGACTTTCCCTAGTGAAGAAAGTTACGGACGTCCGTTGGAAGAGATGTTGAATCGTACTTTACCTGTTGATGAAAGTCTTCGTGGGTATTTTATGATAAATTAATTAGGATTATTAAATAGATGTTAAATTACTGGTAGCTGTTGGCTGGCTGGCTGACTAACTGTTCGATTAGGAATAGGTCACAGACTCGGAATAGTTTGGATCCCGAAGATTTACTTAACTTTCTTGCATCTCGGAGACCTCAACCGCAGTTTAATAATAAATTACGTGAACATACGACTCAAAACCACGGTTAAGGTCTTTGAGAAAATAGTTTATGACTTCGGTCATCGGTGTTCCAACTAAGATTGTGTCTGACCGTGACACAAGCTTTACGTTGAAAGACTTTAAAAACCTTTTGTAATACACATGGTATTAGAACATATTTTAAACGCAGTAGCTTGTCTCAGAGTTAATGGTCAGCAGAGAGATTTAATCAAACCATCTTAAAATTCATGATCATCTTAAAACCTATCAAGCCTAAACGTGACTGAGACAAGTGTCTGGGAAACATACAATAGGGCACTATCAACACTGTTCGTAATCATAATCATTTATTTGTAATGTTAAGAATAAGAATTATTTATTTGCTTAAAATACAGGTGTTACCAGATGTTAAAGTTGGTGGTTTAGGCACAAACGATATTTTGGCTTTTTAGCGCATGCAAATATAATTTTACATTATTGTATAATGCGTATCTATGTGAAATTTAACATGTACTTATTAAGTAAAGTAAAATAATTATTATTAATAATAAATATAAAATAATTAGTAAAGTAAAATAATTATTATTAATAATAAATATAAAATAATTAGTAAAGTAAAATAATTATTGGTACATATTACTGTATATTGGTACATATACAATTATTGGTCTTAAAATAAGTTGAGCGTAATACATAGTCAGATATATTTCATATATCATCACATGCATATTTTACAAGTTACACAATACCATTCTTTAGTATTAGTCTTTAAACATCCATTTTTATTATTCATTATTTTAGCAAAACGTTCAATAACGTTACCATAATTTCGATTTTAGAATACATTAATTATTAACATTATTTATATATTCTTTAGTAAAATCAAATCGTTTTTAAATAATAATAATTGTAAATTAGTCCACACATTAAAAGAGTTCGTTCTTTAGTTATATTGTCACTTACGGGATATATTCCGTGATTGTTCATTATTTTGAGCTCCCAATATTAAGTTAAGTTAGTTAATTAGATAGTTAGTTTATAAGAAAGTTAGTTAGTTGTGATAAGTTTAGTTTTAAACCGTGAAAGCTTAAAACAGAGTTCGTTCTTTATATAGAAGTCCTGTTAATGCCTCAACACAGAAAACTGCGGCAGAGGCTATGTTTGGGATATATAAATACACGAGATAAATTACATGACATTTTGTCAAATAAGCTTAGCGCCGATAAGTCTAAGTACTAATTTAGAGTTGCCATAAGTCGAAAAACTTAATTTTGATATGATAAGAAAAGTACAAAGCCTCTGTCGAAGTTTGCGGGTCCATACAAGATCACTGAAGTTGCAGCTGATAGAATCCGATCATGGATACATTTTGGAACTGCATAGCTCCGATGTCCAGTAGCTTAGAGGATGCTGGCAAAAGTAACTGAGTAAAGCTAACTTAAAATATTTCCTCTTACTGTCTATTTTATTGCAAAACATTTTCTTTAAATGTACAAGCTCAGAAGCTCTAGTTAAATAAATGTTGTCAAGTTTTAAAATTTTATATATATTTGTAATGTATAGAAATATTTTTTTTTGTTGTTTGTATTTTTTTTTTCTCTCTTCATTTTTAACTTTTAAGAATGTCATGATTTTATTTCTATGATTGTTGTGTGTGCCAGGAGGCCACACTGTGTCGGATGGCCGAATGTCATGATTTTCAAAAATATTATGTAGGGTTTCAAAGATTTTAATAATTCGTTTTATATTTGAGAAATGACAACACTGCCTAGCCGTCAATGTTGAAGCGGGAAGGGGTAGTTTATAAAACATGACACTCGACCGAGAGAGCTCTGTTCATTGGGAGAAATTGTGGTGTTAAGACTAACAGTCGAATCTACACACATCAAAAGTGTCTAGGGATCAAGCATTTTTATGCGGATTTCTTGAGATTGAGATGTGGCTTTGTAATAAATTTATGATTTTATAAATTTACATGGATCCTTTTTGGTGCATTTCATAATTTGAATCAGGAACTCTCAATCAAATTCGAGTAAAAGATGAAAATAAGCTGTCAATATTTTCCCTATAAAAACATACAACGCATTGAAGACATTATTAGTGCTACTGTTTCCCTACTACTGATTAAAACCAACGTTATTATGGAGCGGCGACGTCATTTAAGCAGGGAAGAAATGCTCAGAGCCGTGGGAATGATAGAAGCTGGTTCCCGGGAACGTACTGTAGCTTTAGCTCTGAATACAAGTCAGAGTGTTATCAGTCGACTTTGGACACGTTACCGAAGCACTGGTACCGTGGCTGAGCGCCATGGAGGACGGTATCGCTGCACCACACGGAGACAAGACCGATACATTCAAATCTTAACTCGAAGAGCTCCAACAATAACCGCCATGATGTTAGCCGTGAGGCTTCATCACTCTTCAGGGAACTTAATTAGCGACCAAACAGTCAGAAACCGCTTGCATGAAGTGAACCTTCATTCCCGAAGACCGCTACGGGTACCACCTATAGCAATGCACAATCGTAGGATTCGATATCAATGGGCTCTTGAACACAGAAATTGGGCAGAAGAACAATGGCGTTTCGTGTGCTTTTCTGATGAGTCTCGTTTTGGTATGAGACCGGATACAAGACGTATACGACACTGGAGAACCCCTGGACGCCAACAGCGATTAAAATCCTGCCAGGAAGTCCATCCTTATAGTGGTGGAACCATCATGGTATGGGCGGGTATTTGGATCGGCGGAAGAACTGAGTTGATTTGGATCAGAGGCAACCTCAACGCTCAAATTTATGCTGAGACGATTGTATCAGACGTCATCGTTCCTCTACAAGTGCAAATCGGTCCCTTATTTCAGTTAATGCATGATAATGCACGACCGCACACCGCAAGAGTTGTAAGACAGACTCTCGCCGCAGCTAACATCAATGTCCTGCCCTGGCCTGCTCAGTCGCCAGACTTGAACCCGATTGAGCATGCATGGGATATGCTACAGAGAAGAGCTCTGCCGAATATGGAGGGTATCCAGTCGCAAGAAGACCTTTTTTTGTTGTTGCAACGAACATGGGCGGCCATTCCACAGCGTGATAGTATGCCAAACCGATGTTCTTGTGTTGTTAGTGTTCGCGGTAGAAACACGGATTATTAATTGTTTAAGTTACCCAATAAAATTTTAAAGAAAACTGTGTTTTCAGTCATTTTTTCGAACTTTAATGTTAGTGGATCAAATGTCAAAAATCCCTTTATTAGGAAAATGGCAAATTTCTTTATTAATGCAAAGGTGACTTGGTTTATCGTTACTGTGACAAACGAAAACACTTTATTTGATGAATCCTTAAAGAAAATTTTAATTAATATCAATCAGGAGAAAAGTTATTGCAAAAATATATGTTGATCCCTAGATACTTTTGATGTGTGTATGTCTGATAAGTGTTGTAATTAATGCATTTTGTATAAAACGTGAAGTAATGTAGAATTGTGTAATACCAAATAATTTGAAAAGAGTAACCATGGAGTTTCTTGCCGGTTCTTCTCCATGGAAGCCACCAACCGAACCGTGCACCCTTGTCGACGTTCTTAAGTGCCCATCCAGGCCTATGTGAAATGAAATACTTGGATTTGAATATACTGAAGAGTTGATTGGAGCTACAGTGGTTTTTATTACAAAAGTAAGAGGGCCTAATACAAGTGACATGCTATCAGTGATATAACGATCCTGGTAAAGTCAAAAATGTTTGTGACTATTTGAACCTAAAAGCTTATGTCAATCCTAATAAAAGTCATTGCAGAAATAAGAAAAGCTTTAAAAGCGGTTACTATAGTCAAAGTTATAAATATAGTGGGTGTCTTTAGGGTTAGATATAAAGGGTGTAAAACACCTCTTAACGAAGCCGAAAGTCACTTGTTGTCCCCGTCATTGCGATCATTTTTTGTTCTACAACATACCTGGGAACGTTCTTGTTACGGAGGTATTGGGGGTCAAAGTTCCAACGTTTTGACAAGTATTTTTTTTTTTTAATTAAATGTTTTTAAGTAAGATTTTTACTTTAAACACCTCTACAACCCCCGTCCTATTCAATCCATCCATCAGCACAATGTTTTGAGTGCGTTACATTGAGTTCTACCACAAAACATGATTTTACACTCCAAAAAAAAAAGTCGTTTCCCAGCAATAATTTTTGCGTAAAGTTACTAAGTTTGATGTACAGAATGCTTGGTTCACGGCTTCGTGATGAGGTGGTTTACACCCTGTATATTCCACAACATGACATAACCACGCATTACTGCATCGGACAGCTGATGTACCGCAGAATGTGATTGCTATAACCCAGATTACGAAGATGATTGTCAGGTATAGGTATGACTACAAAGTTTATTAAAACTGTACGAATTTTACCAACAATCGAATCCTAAGGAAAAAAATCGTTTAATTTCAAACTAGTTGCCCAAAGTAGCAGTTTTAGATTTTTCTACTCATGTTATTTCTACTTTGAAATTGTGAGGTAAACTAGTAGCGAGTGCTAGTTTAACTAATATCAATCGGCTAGTCATAAAATTATCTGCATTGCATTGCAATTTTATAGAAGACTAGCTGACGTCCCGCGGTTTCACCCGCGTTGTTCCCGTTCCCGTGGGAGTACGGGTATAAAATGTAGCCTATAGCTAGCGAATAATATAAATATACTCACGAATAATGTAGCTTTCTACCAGTGAAACAATTTTTAAAATTGGTTCATTACTTCCGGAGATTACATTTGTTTGTAAGTTTGTATGTAGGGGACATACAAACTTACAAACAAATGTTACCTCTTTATAATATTAGTATAGATATTATAGTATATAGTATAGACTAAGCAGTTGGTACGCGTAGCAATCGACTACGACATAGCTACGCCGTAGCAAGAAATTATTTATTTCCCATTAAGAGCAAAGATTTATAATTACAGTTCCCTTGTACCTTGACAACGGTATTACGTAGAAGTGTAGCTGGTACGAGCATGGCACATGTGCGATACGTGAACGGTGGCAGCTATTTATTTGTTGGACGAGGGTGTGACGTTTGACGGATACCTTTGTCATTGTGCGTAATGTGTTATTTTTTCTTTACTAAAGTAAACTATTAAACTTATACCTTTTGTGTTAATTAGTGTTTAATTTTCTTTTGGTGTTCAATTGCGCATTCCACTACTTAGCATTGCGCAGCTGGATAGGTAGTTAGGGGTATCTATTCGTCGTGAGTTTATATGTTTATAAACAAACAGAAACTCAAGTCTTTTTCCTAGACAGAAACTACGAAATGCCACTTCGTCCACGTTACGTCTAGTCATACACGGTCTGGGCATTATAATACTACACGACAATGACGAGCAGTTACTTCACCCCTGTCTGTATAATATGTGAATAAGTGAACAACCCTACTGAGAATGGCCAAAATAACATTTGTCTGCTGGTGACAGCCTCATACTCGCCCCCTGCCGTCCCATTACAAATATAGGTGTATTTTTAAACGCGACCTAACTGTAAGCACCCAGATATTCCTTTTGATCCGCCGGACGAGAACGAGGGTACGACATTTGACATGTACCTTCGTTACTCCACTATCGTCTTTGTGTCACTCTTAAAACTATTTTACGCTAAATTTGCTATCGTGGATGATTTTAATAAAAAAATTAGGTTTCTCTTTTTTACTGAAAAGAACTGTCATTTATTATTCATATTGATATTATTTCGTCTGTATGGTGTCGGACGTAAAGAATAGCACCATCCCATATCTTCCCGTGGGTGTCGTAAGAGGCGACTAAGGGATTACCAGAAAATGGGCAGCAGCGTTCTCTGTGCTTTTGTAACAACCGTACTGCGATCGCCAACCCACCTGCCAAACGTGGCGATTATGGCAAAACCCCCCCTTGGGGGAGGCCTGTGTCCAGCAGTGGACGTCTTTCGGCTGAAATGATGATGATGATGATGATTGATATTATAATTGTAGTGACATACCATACCAAAGTTGTAGTTGAAAGTCAAAAGTGTCTACATGTTGGTGTCTTTTATACTATCTGCAACGTCCGTGTTACATTATCTTACTTTGTTAAAAAACACCCACACGGTTCGCCACCAATAAATGCTATAAATTTTTGATACGGGTCAATGTGACCGAAGATTGGCCAAAATGCTTAAGTTTCGTGTTCTGTTGCTTTTGATTCGGTGACACAGCAGGTGTGTCGTTATAGCCGAATACGCCGAAAGTAAGATGAGCACCACATCAGTGCGGCATGATATGGCGGGCTGGTGGGAGCCAACAATGAGGATCAAGCAAAGGTGTATTGTCACGCCTACGTTCATAACAACTTTCGAATGGATAAAAGACGGGTGTACCGATTCTTATGTTATTTTTGTGTACAAACACCCCTCTTTTTTGGTTGGGCGTTAAACATAGATTTCATCTATTCATAGCCGTATTAATTATAGGCACAATGTTGGATTCAAAAGCAACTTAAGCAAAAATATAATATTCAAGAGATTTATTTTTGGTACAGGTATTGTGGTTGCTTTTATACGTACTCGTTAATGTGTGTGCGGGAGTCGAACTACAACCTCGATTTATATTCATCATCATTGTCCTGCCCTGTTGTACGTACTCGTTAATGTTGTGTGCGGGAGTCGAACTACAACCTCGATTTATATTCATCATCAATGTCCTGCCTTTTTGTACGTACTCGTTTATGTGTGTGCGGGAGTCGAACTACAACCTCGATTTATATTCATCATCAATGTCCTGCCTTTTTGTACGTACTCGTTAATGTGTGTGCGGGAGTCGAACTACAACCTCGATTTATATTCATCATCAATGTCCTGCCTTTTTGTACGTACTCGTTAATGTGTGTGCGGGAGTCGAACTACAACCTCGATTTATATTCATCATCATTGTCCTGCCCTGTAGTACGTACTCGTTAATGTTGTGTGCGGGAGTCGAACTACAACATCGATTTATATTCATCATCAATGTCCTGCCTTTTTGTACGTACTCGTTAATGTGTGTGCGGGAGTCGAACTACAAGCTCGATTTATATTCATCATCAATGTCCTGCCTTTTTGTACGTACTCGTTAATGTGTGTGCGAGAGTCGAACTACAACCTCGATTTATATTCATCATCATTGTCCTGCCCTGTTGTACGTACTCGTTAATGTTGTGTGCGGGAGTCGAACTACAACCTCGATTTATATTCATCATCAATGTCCTGCCTTTTTGTACGTACTCGTTAATGTGTGTGCGGGAGTCGAACTACAACCTCGATTTATATTCATCATCAATGTCCTGCCTTTTTGTACGTACTCGTTAATGTGTGTGCGGGAGTCGAACTACAACCTCGATTTATATTCATCATTAATGTCCTGCCTTTTTGTACGTACTCGTTAATGTGTGTGCGGGAGTCGAACTACAACCTCGATTTATATTCATCATCAATGTCCTGCCTTTTTGTACGTACTCGTTAATGTGTGTGCGGGAGTCGAACTACAACCTCGATTTATATTCATCATCAATGTCCTGCCTTTTTGTACGTACTCGTTAATGTGTGTGCGGGAGTCGAACTACAACCTCGATTTATATTCATCATCAATGTCCTGCCTTTTTGTACGTACTCGTTAATGTGTGTGCGGGAGTCGAACTACAACTTCGATTTATATTCATCATCAATGTCCTACCTTTTTGTACGTACTCGTTAATGTGTGTGCGGGAGTCGAACTACAACCTCGATTTATATTCATCATCAATGTCCTGCCTTTTTGTACGTACTCGTTAATGTGTGTGCGAGAGTCGAACTACAACCTCGATTTATATTCATCATCATTGTCCTGCCCTGTTGTACGTACTCGTTAATGTTGTGTGCGGGAGTCGAACTACAACCTCGATTTATATTCATCATCAATGTCCTGCCTTTTTGTACGTACTCGTTAATGTGTGTGCGGGAGTCGAACTACAACCTCGATTTATATTCATCATCAATGTCCTGCCTTTTTGTACGTACTCGTTAATGTGTGTGCGGGAGTCGAACTACAACCTCGATTTATATTCATCATTAATGTCCTGCCTTTTTGTACGTACTCGTTAATGTGTGTGCGGGAGTCGAACTACAACCTCGATTTATATTCATCGTCAATGTCCTGCCTTTTTGTACGTACTCGTTAATGTGTGTGCGGGAGTCGAACTACAACCTCGATTTATATTCATCATCAATGTCCTGCCTTTTTGTACGTACTCGTTAATGTGTGTGCGGGAGTCGAACTACAACCTCGATTTATATTCATCATCAATGTCCTGCCTTTTTGTACGTACTCGTTAATGTGTGTGCGGGAGTCGAACTACAACTTCGATTTATATTCATCATCAATGTCCTACCTTTTTGTACGTACTCGTTAATGTGTGTGCGGGAGTCGAACTACAACCTCGATTTATATTCATCATCAATGTCCTGCCTTTTTGTACGTACTCGTTAATGTGTGTGCGGGAGTCGAACTACAACCTCGATTTATATTCATCATCATTGTCCTGCCCTGTTGTACGTACTCGTTAATGTGTGTGCGGGAGTCGAACTACAACCTCGATTTATATTCATCATCATTGTCCTGCCCTGTTGTACGTACTCGTTAATGTTGTGTGCGGGAGTCGAACTACAACCTCGATTTATATTCATCATCATTGTCCTACCCTTTTCCCAATTCTTCTTCTTCCATACTCCTCTCACCATCCCATCAGTGACCTTCTTTCTAGACATATCATCATCGCACAGTCCATCGGTTTATTCGGTCTTCGCTTTCCTCACGAGATTTTCCTCATTCCTCTGCGTCACATGTCCATACCAAGAGTAACCATGGAGTTTCATGCCGGTTCTTCTCCATAGGAAACAACCAACCCGAACCTTACACCAAGTTTTAGCTGTTTTATAAGTTCCCATGTAGGCCTATGTGAAATAAAATATTCTGCTGGAAGTAGAAAACTATGTAGTTTTCAACAGCTAATAGCGAGGTGTGGGCTTGCTAAGTAAAGTAGGTAGAAGTTGAATTTCCCAATTTCGAATAGTTTAAATCATTGACTAGAACTTAGTAACACTGAGGTAACATAAGTAGTGTCAATTAAAAATCTATTTATTTTAAATTTGTCTCGTTTTGCGGTGACTAGACTTGAACTTAAAACCGAGACTAAATGAATTCTTTTAAAATCGAGTGTTTTTTTGTAAATAAAAATGCTACGTTTGAACTCTGAAATGCATTGGTTGCGTAGAACTTTGTCCCATGTCACATAAAGCATAGGTACTCGAAAGTTATATTATGTAAAATGAAATAGAGTTGTACAATGTTTATGATCTCATAATGGACTCAATCTATTTATAAATCTAAGTCCAGGTGAAAGTGTTTAAATAAAAAATAAAAAGCTTTTTATTACGTACCTACCTTACCACCTGCTTAGCCTTTTCCCAACTAAGTTAGGGTCGGCTTCCAGTCTAACCGGATGCGGCTGAATAGAAGTATTTTACGTGGAGCGGCTTATCAACTCAAGTTATTATTATTACGTACCTACCTAAACCGTAAGACTTGCAGATATATGTGTAGAAATTTACAAACAGTATCATCACATTAGTTGACGGTCTGGACAAGTATAAGTATTTAGCATTGTTTCCTAAGACGAAACAATACACACGTTACGGAACTCACTCACTTTTTATGACTTACGACAGCATAAAGTTTACTACATCGTATTCCTTACAAATAAACGTTCGATTCGTCACACGGAAAGAAAACGTCTTCAATTAGGTGACGGATCGCTTCTCGTTTCAGGACTCAACAATACGAACGACTCAACAGTATGACTCAACTTAGATATAAAACGTTAAGTAAAAGGTACAGTAGCTCAGTAGTCCCATTATTGCGTAGTCGGGTGGTAGCAAGTGCGAAGGCCGTATGATGTGTGTTGTGTTCGATCCTCATGTCGGGCAAATATTATTGGGGGTGTACATCTTGAGAAATTTCTCTGTGCCAAGCCATTATTTTAATTTGTGACCGGTTGGCTGAAAACTGCACCTAACTCTTCGTTAATCTAATCCTATGTATAGCCTAATGCTATGCGAAAAGTCTTGTTTCAAATTCTCAACAACAACAACAACAGCCCATAACGTCCATTGCTGGACAGAAGCCTCTCCCGTGATGGGAGGAATTTGCCGTAATCTCCACGCTTGGCAGGCGGATTGGAGATCGCAGTGATGAAAGGCTTACAGAAAATGCTGCCCATTCTCTGGTCTACGGAGGCGCAAGCTGTCAAACTCTCAGCATCACCCTTTTATTTGGTGACGAAATCAAGCATGCTCCTGCAAGCCATCTTTTTACTTACTATGAACATGAATACTTTTAGCTAGTCTCTCACTCAGTTTTAAAGGTCTTCAGAACATGATTAAAACCACATGAGGCCATGACAACACGACAACGAGACGACTCAACAATGGATAATGAAACAAAGTTTAATGCTGTGGTTATATTATTCATTGTATTCCCTTCACTCGGTTAGAGTAAAAAATTTACTAACTTCGCTTTCCTTTCTTTGTCGTCAGATGAAGGGACTTAGACGGCTTATCAGGAAACTTGGAGCTACTGGGATGAGTATACCTGTCCAGGTTAATATAATGTCTGTTGATCGTTTATTAAGTTTAAACTCCACTTTGGTTAAACATGTACCTAAGTTAAAATTAAGTCTATTTGTGAGATAAAAAGTACCTTCATAGCTACTTTGCAAGAACCTGCCTACGTTTTTCTTGTAAATACGAAATCATGGTTATTATAATTTTAACGTGCAGCGATTTTTACAAAGTTTTAGAAAAGCACAATTTCTCAGAACTACATACAACTATCCGAAGTAATGACACGCTGGTCACGTGAATCACCTCCTATACCACTGCCCATTTATCTAATTGCTACATTCAGGCCATCTCATTAAGAAATGGTTAGCCATTAATAATGAAAAGTGAGAGATTACCTCGTATCCCATTGTTCTCACGTATCTACTGCGGCATGTAAAACTTGCACTATGAGTATGTATGATAGGTCATTAGCAAAAAATATGAATTACATACTAACTTATCGTATATGTTGTATGTACATACAATTATCCAATAATCTTCAAAGAACTCCAATTTCCGCTTGCAACTATTTAATTGATGGGGCGAAGTCAAACATTGATTCTTATAAAGTTCCAACAGCTGGGACACAGTTTCCAGCAATCGGACCCAGTGCGGGTTGTTGAAGTCAAGTATTGTTTCTCTATTAGAGCGTAATTGCGCTTTTCATTTATTCAATAAATGTTCGGTTTCTCGTGAAAACATAAGAACACACAACAGATAGTTGTACCCTATTACGGTGAAAGAAAACAAGACCATTGCTCGTTAATAAGCTGCGGTTCGACGTAACGAGCAGAGCAACCACAATGAAGAAGGTTTATTTATTAACAAACTGTGATATTTTGCTTGTCATTTTCGACCCTCTTGAAGACGTATTGGCCTGTAGGTACTTTGTCTTTGACTACTACTACTACTACAACAGCCCATATCGTCCATTGCTGGACATAAGCCTCTCCCATGATGGGAGGAAGTTTCCGTAATCTCCACGCTTGGCAGGCGGATTGGAGATCGTAGTGATGAAAGACTAACAGAAAACGCTGCTGCCCATTCTCTGGTCTACGGAGGGGCAAGGTGTTCTGCCTCAGACATTAGTCGCCTTATACGACACCCGTGAGTGTAATGGGTTGGTTCTATTCTACTCTGCCGGATACCACACGGCTAAAAGCAGTAGAAGATGTAGTAGTAGTATTACTATAATGAAAAGTTCAGCCATTAACAAGATGAAAAACAAAAGTCTTTATTCAAATAAAGCTTTTAGTCAACACTTTTTGAACATCAAAACGTCATAAGACTGGCCTCCAAAACCAATGCCTAGGGTTTTAGCTGGAGAGAAACAGTGGTGGAACGAAGTTTTCAGCAACATCATCCGTATCTCAGTAGGAGAACTGTCTGCCTAGTGCACCAAACGTGCCTGTATGTATGGATTGTGAGGGCTCTTTTGATGTAATTAACCTTCGTGATTTGTAGCACCAGTGTTACCAAACAATTACGGTCTATCCCATTCAGATACTTAGTTATATTTCCTAATCGTATTTTTTTGTCCGTGGATCTTCTGAGCCTCACTGTGTAGTAGGGTTAGTGTAGCAGTTCTTTATGCGTCCCAGGCTGGTCATAAATGTCGTGTGATACAATAACAGCGCCCAGTTCATAACAATGTTCAAATGTACACTTTTATTTGAGGCTCGACATAATCAAATTTGAAGTTTTACACAAATTAAAATGAATTATAACTGTTGTTATAGAAATACTAAATATTTAATGACTAGATAATTTATTTACGTAGGTCAAAAGAGCCGTGTGGTATCCGGCAGAGTAGAATAGAACCAACCCATTACACTCACGGATGTCGTATAAGGCGACTGATGTCTGAGGCAGAACACCTTGCGCCTCCGTAGACCAGAGAATGGGCAGCAGCGTTTTCTGTTAGTCTTTCATCACTGCGATATCCAATCCGCCTGCCAAGCGTGGAGATTACGGCAAATTCCTCCCATCATGGGAGAGGCTTATGTCCAGCAGTGGACGTTATGGGCTGTTGTAGTAGTTGGGAGACCTTTGCCCTACAGTTTGAATATGCAGGCTTATAATAAAAACTGCCTAGCTATTCGAAGTAACACAACATTCATCAACTTCTGACACTGACTCGAATCGAACTAAACGTAACTATGTTATGTCAAACTGTTCGCGATTGAACGTCAGCCAGTGAAGAATGTCTAACTATTCACATACACTGCTTTTGCAGCGCTCAACCTGTAATGTACCTACATTTAAATATTCTACTTAACTTGTTTGCTGTATTGGATCAAGATACATTTATAAAAGTATTTATATTTACATTTAGATTTTCTTGGCCATACTGTCTCGAATTGGGGTTTCCTCGTTGTCACGAGATTGGTTCTCATCATATCTTCGTGGTTGCCAGCAGGCGGTGCGTGCTGATCAAGATTACTCTGACTGGTGCGACCTGGTCCTCTCCTATCTCCTCTCTTATTTTCATTATTTATTAACTCTATATTTCTATCCTCAAGTGCTCTTACCATCTGTACGCTGATGACCTGCAACTTTACGATATTGGTAACAACCTCGGTAATTGCATCTCATTACTTCAAACTATCGGAGAATGGTCTGGTAAATTTGGGGTTGCTGTCAACGTCGGGAAAGCCGAGACTTGTCCTTCTTGAGGTATTTGGTTTCTTCAATGAAAGGACTGATAATTTTGGAAATTACTTTTATATTTCTTATGACAAAAAATATACATGGACCGCTCGTGCGGTTAGCAAGTCACCGGCTGTCACAGTTAATATTTACAGATGTTCTCGCACGAAGTGTCATCATTAGCACAGATATTATAATGTTCCGCCGATATTCGCGCACACCGCGGCAATGGTTGCGTTTAGGCGATGGGTGAGCCTAAACATCCTCCCACCTGTTGAAAGGCTTGTCTTTCAACATCAAATCTTCAGCAGTGGGCAGCGGACATAGATTGATGATAGGCCGGCGTAGAACGCCTCTAATGGTTTTCAAGTCGGCGCGGCGACTCGGGAAACTCCATCCGGACCAGGGAATAATTTGGTAACCCGTCCCAGGCGTCAACACAATGGAAGGACATGGTCTTCGTGGATAAGCACGAGGTCTCCAATACGTAGGGATTTTGTGTTCGTCTTCCAATTGAGACGTTGTTGCAGCTCGTATATATGTTCATGCTGCCAGCGTGACCAGAAGTGCTGGTGAATTTGTAGCAGTCGGGCATATCGTTGCATGTGACTTTCCTTTAAGTTTTCTAAGGTAGGCTCTGGGAGTGCCTTTAGCGGTCTTCCAATAAGAAAGTACCCCGGGGTCAAATAAAGGTAGTCATCAGGAGAGGAGGATAAGGGACACAAGGAACGGCTATTCAAAACGGCCTCAACTTGTGCGAAAAGTGTAGATATTTCTTCAAAGGTAAGATGGGAATTTCCCATGACTCCTTTAATATGGAATTTAGCAGATTTAACTCTAGCTTCCCAGATGCCGCCAAAGTGAGGAGTGTGAGCTGGTGAGAATAAAAATTTTATATTTTCATGAGTTGCAAATTCAGTTAAGTCCCTATTATGTAATTTTAAAAAAGCCGCTATATCTTTAGCAGCAGCCACAAAATTACCCCCGTTATCACTAAATATTTCATTGGGCTTGCCACGACGGGCAATAAATCTACGCAATGTCATTACGAATGCGTTCTTGGTAAGGTCACAGACCGCTTCCAAATGAACACACTTGTAACGCAAGCACACAAATATATGCAAAGGTAATATTTGTTTATCCTTGCACCTCTACCTTTACGATTAATTATATAAAAAGGTCCAGCAAAATCTATGCCGACTGAATTGAATGGGAAATCTGCGCTCACACGTTGTGATGGCAAATCAGCCATTTTAGGACAAAAAGTTTTGCCTTGGACACGACAACATCGCACACAATTGTGAACTGTGCACCGAGCCAACCTTCTGCCATTTAGTGGCCATACTGATTCCCTTATTATTGATAACAACAGCTGTGGGCCAGCATGCATGTGTCGTAAATGTTCTCTTTCAAATAAAAGTTTTGTTAAATGATGAGACGAATCGAGTAGTATTGGATGTTTTTTATCGAAATTATAAGGTGAGGCACTTATTCGTCCTCCAACTCTAATTAAATTGTTGTCATCTTAAAAAAGTGACAAAGACAATAATTTAGATTTAATATTCAAAGGTAAGTTCTAAGATAACGCCTTGTATTCAATTGGAAAACATTTAATCTGAGCAACACGACATAGATAAACAAATTAGTCATCTAACTCATTAGCGCTGAGAGCTAGAACCGGTTTGTTATGCGGATTACGAATGACTGGAATGGATTACCAAAATCTTTTTACCCATGCGACTATTCTAATGAGTTTGTTTAATTTGCTATATTTTTCAATATCTATTATAGGTTGTAGTGTGTATTTGTTGAGGTAAGTATTTATTTCAAAGGTTTTATTAGGTGTAATTAGTGAATTTAGTGTTTTATGAGTTTTTGTTTCAGATGCTCTGCTTGCTTCGTCGGTGCCAAGCTTGAGACGGGCATAGCAGATTGGACCGTTTTGGGTAAGTATTTGGATTTTTTTGTAATTCTAATTTAGACGTAATTTTTGTTTCGGGTATATTATGGATATCTATGGAGTTTAGAACTGGCCAATCGCTTTCACTATTAATTAAATAATTTGGACCTGACCACCACAGACTATTATTTATTATTTGATTTACATTTATACCCCTAGAAATGCGATCGGCTGGGTTCATGACAGTGGGAACATATCGCCACGATCCATGTGCTCCCGATTACTTAAAATAATATTTCAAAGTGTTGGGCAGTTCACACAGTCGTAACCTTCGAGCTTCCCAAAAACCTACTCCTTGAATTTTCCTCACACTGTACTGGTTTATGTCCTCTTCTTACGTTGTCTCTACTATAAAGCTCTGGAATGCGTTACCCCTTGAAATTAAAAAATCAGAAAGCAAAATGGCTTTCAAAAGAACAGTTTCGAAGCACTATTGTAGGTCAGACTAAATTGCTCACAAGCAGTGGCGTAGCTAGCATGGGTGACAGCCGGTGCGGATAATGTAGGTGTCACCCCAAAAATCAATCAAAACAGTTAAAATAAAAATTACGTTTGTCTATTCGTACAAGGAGTCATTTTGTCAATTTATACAGAAAATACAATTAATTGAAAAAAAGAATAAAGTGGTAAACTCAATATAAGACTGGTATTGTACGGAACCCTCTCCACGCGAGTTCAACTCTCACTTGGCCGGTTTTTATAGGTGGCACTAGTGATGTTCACGGTCGGGTGTCACCCCTAAGCGGGTGACACCCGGTGCGGGCCGCCCCTGCCGCTCCCCCCTAGCTACGCCACTGCTCACAAGCTGGTCATAGTAATTATTATATGGTTTCTCGTATTTTGAACTATTTGTATGTATTATAATATAGGTATCTTAGTTTATTTAATTTTATCTGTATTAGTATATACTACTTATGTATGTATTTGTATATCAATTTAATTTATAAAAATGGTATTTTTATTATTTATTTTTGTACTCTATCATAATGCTGTCCTATTTAACCCAAAGGTTGACTGGTAGAGAATGCCTTGTGGCATTACTTGTCCGCCTATGTACCATTCTTGTACATGAAGTTTAAATAAATAAACAGTACAAAACTCACAATGCTTGGGAAAAGTCAATGTAGGTAGGTACGTAGGCAGGTAATGAGATTCCCTGAAAGCGTATTAATTTCTCTCAGAATGGTTCGTAGAACTCTGAATTTTCAAAAATTTACTTCCTATTATAAATATAGTGACTGTGACGTGGTATTGAATCAAGATAAACTAGAATTTGTCGATAAAACGGTTTTCTTGGGAATTACGCTCGACTCAAGGCTACAATGACCCCATTTAACATCTCTTGCAGGACGGCTGAGCTCAGCAGCATATGCTGTTAGAAAAATCCGTCAATTTACAGATGTTGATACGGCGAGGCTAGTCTATTTTAGTTATTTTCATAGTATTATGTCATACGGTATTTTACTATGGGGACGGGCTGCAGACATCGAGTCTATATTTATTCTGCAGAAAAGAGCCATCAGAGCCATATATGAATTACGTAGACGCGATTCTCTAAGAGAACTGTATCATGACAGTACCTTGTCAATACATCTATGAGAATATCATGTACGTTAGGAAAAATCTGCATTTATTCAGTAAAAGAGGTGATAGACACCACTATAATACTAGAAATAGGGACCAACTAGTTCAGCCAGGTTTCAGACTTGCTAAGGTAGATTCATCTTTCATGGGGTACTGTTTAAAATGTTACAATAAAATACCTCCCCACATTCTACAACTAAATGAGACGAAATTTAAATCTTGTATAAAACGCACACTATGTAGTCAAGCATATTATAAGTTAGGGGATTACATTAATGATAAAAATGCTTGGCTCAATGCTGGTCCTGCTCCACAACCATAGGGGAAAACTAATTGGGCAAATTATTGTGGTAGCTGCAGAAGATTGTAAAAATATCCTTGCTTTGTATAGACTCCATCTCTTAGTATTGTATAATTGCATAGCTCATGTGTGAGTACCATGTACTGTAAAGCATTTGCATTTAGTTATCTTTCATTGACTTGAATATGCCTTGGTGGCTGAGAGAATGTCATGCTCACTCAAATGTCTCACTGATGGTGGCGGGTGTGTCGGGTCATTTAGTTCCCTTCAATCTGGTTGAGTTGAATGGCGCCGATACATGCGTCATGTTCGTGTACGGGCACTATCAGTTGGGACTGGTCATCTCTTAACTGCCATGGTTCATTTTAATTACCTACTTTATTTATACATTTTTGATTTAATATTTTGCTCTGGACGCTCTTAATGTGCACGTCTTTCTACATCGTTCTCACTTATGTATAATCTTAATATGAATGATGTAACCAAGATTTTGTAACAATATTTTGATTTAAAAGAGTGTCCATGGAGTTTCTTGCCCGTTCTTCTCCATCGAGATCTACGCTAGGGAATGGACAACTACACTCAAGTTAGTATGTATTGTGACTGGGACTGTAGCTTTGTTTTTTTTTTGTATTTCTGACATTCAAAAGTGCCGTAATGGTCTAATTGAAATAAATGCTTTGAGTTTGAGTTTGAGTTTGATTTGATTTATCATTTCCTGAATTTCAATTAATTATTAACGTCTGTACAACTCTAGTAATGTTTTACTTCCAATTAAATTTTATTCTTCTCTGATTCTAAGTAATTAGATCATCTAAAAAAAAATTTTACATTTAAAAATACTTATGCTAGTGTGACACATACTTAAAACAACCATTTATTGAGATTAAAATATTTATGTTATTGGTTAGCTATATAACAACAAAGAAAAATGTTGCAAATAATTATAGAACAAACACGTAACTCTTCATATATTCTCCATATACCTTGCATTTACTCACAAATCTAGGTCAGTTCCCTCCTGTTTTTGGTACCTCAGTAACTCGATAAATGAAACCTCTCATAATTCGCCTGTACCACACGATATTTACGCTGCTTTCTACCTAGATCCGATAAATCTATCTGCATAGAGTTGTTGGAGCCGCGATAGGGAAGCTGCACAACAATAGGTGTCGGGTTACCAGAGTTCTATTGTTGGAGCTGAGAGCTATGCGTGCCTCTCGCTCACTCCTATGAATTTGCGTGTTCTACAAGATAAATGTTGTACCCTGTTATTGAGTGGTTTTTAACTGAATACAATAGAACTCTCAGCATGAATTGCGCTGTTATATAAGTAGGTTAGGAACTATAGATCCATGCAGGTATGAGTTGTTTTTCTTTAAACAGGAATTCTTGTATAAATTTCAAAGAATTTTACTATTTTTTATATTGTTTAGGTATTTCCTCCAATCAAGGCATTCCAGTAAATTTTATTGCCACGTCTTATTTATTTATTTATTTAAACTTCATGTCCAAGGGTGGTACATAGGCGGACTTAATGCCACAAGGCATTCTCTACCAGTCAACCTTTGGGTTAAATAGGACAGCAATGTGTGTCAAGTCTTGATAATAAATTGATGAGTTCAGTTTGTTCTATAGAAAAAAAAAACCAAAGTGGATGTTTCTGTAATTGAATAGCATCTGATAATCTGTACAAGTGTACAGTGGTAGCTATTCCCTAATACGAGTCGAATAGAAACCTCCTTTTTTTTTGTCGGTAAAAAACAAAATGTAACTAATTAAATAAAGCGAAAACTATATTATTATACGGAAACTATTAACTAAACCACACATCACACTGTCGCTAAAACTACAAAGTCAATTCAAAGTAACGTTTACCTATAATCACCGCATTAGATCTATGCCGACGGTTTTATCTCTAATTCGAGCCAACTCTCCCAGTTATTACCTAACGGGCTGTTTGATTAAAGCTCCCACTACCCGTAGTACGGTCAACCGCACCTCTATGGCAAAAATTGAACCCTGAAAGCACCTTTATTCCGTTGTAGTAAGAGCGGTTTTCGTAGTTCACCTTCTACATGTGGTTGTATTATAGCTACCACGCTGAGTCGAGAAAAAAGGTAAGTTTTTGCTGTAGGTAAGGTTAATTACTAGGACTTGTGTGAGTGTAGTGTGTGGAGCAGTAGGTCAAATGGTAATTTGTCTCGTGATAAGGTGTGCAGTGTTATCCGTCAAAGTGCTCTGCCACCGGTGACTTGTAGCAGTGGCGGAGTTTTGGGCCAACAACATGTGAAGCGGGTAGGTCATGACAACGAATAAGAAGACGGTGAAGGTGTCAAGGAATATTGTGAATAGACTAGCTGGATTGTAATTTTAGCTATACCATAAACTAAATTGTAAGAAAATCATTCATCAATGTAAGGACCTTATTTTCACTGACTCAAAACAGGAAAGGCTGTGAATCACTTCTATAATATTGACATTACCAACTTAAGTACCTGTCTCATCTACACCCTATAAAAGACTCATGTGTTTATTCAGAAGCGTGGGCCATTACAGTATACCGTAATACCGCCGGAGGGCAGACGTACGGCAGCTCAAATTGTGGCCTGGGAGTGCCCAGGAGGGAATGGACGAATTATGAGTTTATGAGCCGGGTAATAACCGGAGTAATTGCCCAGTCCTCTATGAGCCGGTGTCTATCTACTGATGGGCTTATGTTCGTAACGGTACGGCAGTACTTAGAAGTAAAATATTATGTAAATATCCATGTTTATGATTTTATCCGCCTTTGTGTGCAGAATTGTCATTATACGTATAATGACAATTCTTCATACTGTACCGAAAAGTGTTTATTTATTTATTTATCATCACGAACTCTCATTGACATAATTATTCTTCATACATTTTTTATGGATCACGATGAAAGTAGTGTGACAGAAAAAAGTAAATATTATCCAAATAGGAATCTTAAACGGTGAAGATTTAAATACCTTAACAGTAACTCCAGATCAAATTTTGTCTCTTCAAAATTCAATCCTCAATCATTAACGAATCAATCGTCCGTTAAAACCAGTTCGCGAGAATGTGAGTTCAGGACCACTTATGTAATCAGATGTGCACTAAGTTTTGTGCGCAAAAGTTTCGAGTTCTTTGCTTTGCTTTAGAATTAAAGTTTTACAACTTGCTCGTGGAAGAAGAATGAATGGTGGAGTTTTTATGAAGAATTATCTGCTTTTTCTCTTAGTATTTCTATGAATGCATATGTAACTAGCGGACGTCACGCGGTTTCACCCGCGTAGTTCCCGTTCCCGTGGGAGTACATTAATAAAATATAGCTTATGTTACTCAATAAAGACGTGGCTTTCCAATGGTGAAAGAATTTTTGAAATCGGCGCAGTAGTTTTTGAGGTTATTCATTACAAACATACACACAAAAGTACAAAAATACAAATCTTTTTCTTTATAATATTAGTGTAGATGTATACGGATAAAGGAAATAGAAGGACCATTAAAGTTGTAGCGCAACTTGTATATATTTAAGCGCAATTTTATTTGCTAAGTTGATAAATACTTGAACAGTGCAGTTGTTTTGTTTATTTTCATCGATTTAACATAAATTCATGTTAAATTGTGTAAACAGAATTTTAAAATTTGCTATAACTAATCTGTAAAGCCTGATTGTTGCTGTAGTGTAAAAATCCCTTAAAATACGTAAGAATTATTATACCGGAGGACCTTTCATCAATATTCGCCGCATTCTGTTCATTTACCTATTCATTTTTAAAGAAAAAACAAATCAAAAATCTTTCATTGACCCATTTCATCTCCTCGCCATTTGCTGCAAGAAACTCAATTTTACTTAAGAACAGGAGTGTCGTGGAGTCGCTAGTCTCGGTAAATGTTTACAAATTATCTCATAACGTTATTACAGCGGGAAAGAGCGGAGAATTTGTGATGTCACGGACTGAAGGCACGACAGGGAGAAAGGGATGTAATTTGATGTTTTTTTTCCATTTGGTTTTGGGCCTAAATTGTTTCCCAAACTTATTTACAGGATGCAGATTTAATGAGGCTTGAGCTCGATTTAAAAAGTCAGTTAGGTAAACTGCATTTTTCTCCCCAAACAATAAATATGTCTTGTAGTTTTATTCTTCCGCTCTTTTTATCTATGCCTACTTTATTAGACAATACAAAAAGCCACAATTATTCTGGCACAGATTCAATCACACACACAAGTTAGCTCCCCAACAGTTTTCCCAATCCTTTTTACAGATTCAGAAACCAGCACAATATTGTGAATAAACCAACATTACTTTCCCGCAAACTCGAGAAAATAAAATAAAATATCAGCTTTCATACATCATCTGTGAGGCGTGTGAGTATATAAGTTTATGTGCATATGTGTGTGTTGACGTCAAGAATGTAATTTTGCTACAATCTTTGAAGTTAGAAAGCTGGGGAGAACGTAATCGTATATTGTGTAACATATTTTGTTTATACTAGTAAAAAGGTATCATAAGTGAATGCTTCAGGATTTTCTGGTTATATTTTTCTGGATGATAATACGTACTTATGTATATTATAAATATTGTTGCACAAAATCTACATATTCGCGGATGCAATGAAAAAATCCAGTAGTCTCACACATATTATTTTTATACACCACTATTTTTCAATTATATTTCGCATTTAGCTTGAAGTAGCGCATACCCAATTCTTAATTGCTTTAATTTTTTTACAAAACTAATAAGATAATTAAAAAAAAACTTTTTTCATTGTAGCAGTATAGACAGAGACTTCTAACATTTTTCGTGTTCCTGTTCAACCTACTCATTTTATTCTGCAGTCTGCTATGTTTCAATAAGCTGCTTTACCTGATAATCCATCGTAATTGGGCTAATGGCGGCCAGTGGATTGACCTACTTATAGTGTATGTGAATCTTTATATTTAAGTAATTCAAAAAACCAGAACATAAGTAACAGAAAAGTTGCATAAAATGAGCTCCAAGTTCAGCTTAGCTTCTAATTTTATTCAACGCATGTAGGAGCTTCATGGAAGTCTGTAAAATCTAAGAACTTTCACAAGATCATCTTGTGAGCGGCTGAACTTGTGTTTGCTTTACTAGAACGGCTACAATAAGCCGAGGATGCTATTCCTATCCAGAGTTATATTGAAATCTGAAAAACATGTTTATCGTAGCCTTATATAAATACGTTTCCGGGGGGGACTTGGCGGACGGCACGTGCAACGTGCGTAGATAGAAACCAGCGTGCATTAATGACTGAATATATTGTGGACGTATTAAGTAAGGAGTCAGGATCGTTGCAAGTGGCATTCTGTCGTTTCTGTCTATTTCCAAAGACAAAAGGCGCAAGTTCATGTATATATTCACTTAAAGGTGACAGGACCTCAAGAAGCAGAGGGGCGTGCGGGGCCCGCGCGCACACACAGCTACAATCTCCGACGAGAGACCACGTCTTTTTTAACATAAATATTACCTACTAAATTAAGTCTTGATGCAGAAAGGAATATACTCATTGTACCTATTCAACACGTTGTTTATTATGAAGAAGACCCGACCAACTCATCACGAGCTGCAGTAAATATCAGCCTGAACAATTGGCCACGGATATTATCCCGTAAGTAGTTTAAGTGTAGTGAAAAACCGTGAAAATCTTAAACAGTGCATGTATATATTGTACTAGCGGACGTCCTGCGGTTTCACCCGCGTAGTTCCCGTTCCCGTGGGAGTACGGGGATAAAATATAGCCTATGTTACTCGTGGATAATGTAGCTTTCGAATGGTGAAAGAATTTATTAAATCGGTCCAGTAGTTTTTGAGCCTATTCATTACAAACAAACTGTAACGTTGTAGAAACACAGAATAGTTTCTACCGTTACTTTGTAAACATAGCCTATTCAACACTTTCATTAAGTTAAATGTCAAAACAAATGCCACAGAGTATACATACTCATTGGGCCGTTCAGTTACTAAACGACTAAAATTAGCTGTTTTTACCAGTGCTGTGCGCGCGTTACGTGTATCTGATCGAATGAGTGAAGACTTGTCTATGCGTAAACACGCCAGTATAAATGTCACGGACTCGCGGTGACGAGTCCTTTTTTGGAAATATTCTGCTCCCAGTGACTAGACGCGTTCTCTCATCGGAAATTAAATTTATAGAAGTATTCGTGATCTAGAATATTCGGGCTTAAAGCAGGCAGCTTTAATTTTTGTTAGTAACCTAACTCTTTTCGTTTTGTGTCTACGTAAACCCCATACTGGGTAAGTGTTGAACAGCAATTGAACAGCAATTCACGTTTTCATATTTTATGTATCACTAGCTACGTGGTCTCAAGATGTGAGCCACTTTCTATCACCGTTTTTGCTATGCACATTCAAACGCTTAAATCTTGTAGCCTTCAGCCGAGTGTATTTGACATTGTTACAATAACCCTCATGACACTCAAAATGTGCAAATCATGTCGTGCTTACCACCACCATCATGTAAACTCCGTACTGATTGTGACTACCACACATCACCTTCATTGGCGCATGGGTATTTCTCGCTTTGCTTATGCCTTGGTGTCACAATCAGCGGGGAGGACTGCTAGCCATTCCGTGACACGCTGGACGTTATTTTCCAGGGTTCAAGATTCCGGCTGACATTCAAGATTCCGGCTGACAGTCAGGATTTCGGCTGACAACCGTTTTACCGGCATCCAATTTGCCGCGGGCTCCGCAGCGGGTACCTTTTACCTGCGTGGCCGCGTCGAAATTCTACGGGTCGGCGCGATCATCTGCCGTCCGTCACCCTACCTGGCGTCTGCAGCGTGGCACACTGCTACGGTCATCGTCACGCCGGGCTGGGCCAGGAGAGTACCGTGCAAACCCCCGGGCGGGCTTGGAGAAACTTGTGACCATAGACCTACCCACACCCGTTTATTTTATTAATATATTTTTTTTATGTTGACCTGGGTCCGTGGTTTTGTTCTATTTACCCCCACGGACACCCTTTCCGTCACAAAACAAACAAACAAACAAACAAAGTTTTCCTCTTTATAATATTAGTATAGATGTAAAATATCCTACGTCTCTCCAAATCTCCAAGGAAAACAAAAGACAGAACAAGTAATGGACACTGTTCTGTATGGTGTCGGAGTTCTGTATGGTGTCGGACGTAAAGAATAGCACCATCCCATATCTTCCCATGGGTGTCGTAAGAGGCGACTAAGGGACTTAGCAGAGAATGGGCAGCAGCGTTCTCTATGCTTTTGTAACAACCGTACTGCGATCGCCAACCCGCCTGCCAAGCGTGGCAAAAACCCTCCTTTGGGGGAGGCCCATGTCCAGCAGTGGACGTCTTTCAGCTGAAATGATGGACACTTTTCCCAAAAAAAAAATCATAAAGATTATAAATAACTTTTTATCAAGTATAGACTCTCACAACTTTATAGTTTACCTACAATCTCGTGAATAATTTAAAAATAACCTTTAATAAGTTAGTAACACAAACATGTATGAAAGTTAGCGTAACACACAAAGAAAATGTTATCGGAATAGGGACCTCCGCGGAGCAATGTGAACAGAAACAGGCCCTAACGAGCGGTAAATTGCCTACGCAATACCGTGACGTCGTGTATTAGCGTACTATTGTGTTATGGCACAACTTAGCTTATTTATGACGTGGTTTAGAAGTTTCTCTTCGTTAGAGTAATAAGGAAAGTAATATTAGGTTATGTATAGGATTGATTAAAAGGTTTAATGAAAACGTATGTGGGCTACGTGTGTGACTGTGATGTCATATTATCCATATCGACGTAGCGTAGTTTTGGTACGGCAGCAACATTTTGTGGTGCTGTATCGCAAATTTAAATCGACAATGCATGTAGTTAAAGAGACCTATGCGCTGCGACCGATGACTCAGAAGAACTGGTGAAGTTTTAGTACAACAAAAATAATGTTATAACAGCGATACGAAGACCAGACAATTTTTTTGGTATATGGAAACATGTATGATTGGAGTGACCAAGGTAGGCTTAATTACATGAATTGCTGCCAACAATGTTTCGAAAAGATGACTCTACTCTTTACTTCTGACGTTCTCTAAATGCGAAGCAATAAGTTATTTCACAACCGCGCCTTTTTTAGCCTGTTCATAAAAAAACATAAAGGATATGTTGACCGACCTGCTTGCGTCCTCATGTCTCTGGACACGATGGTGCCGTGTGCGTTGTGCGCGCGGCAGCGGTACACTGTCGCGTGGATGTCCTGACGATACTGCACCGCGCTGAATGGCAGGAACACCAGAGTGCCGTTGTCCAGGACTTGTCTGCGAAAGGAGGAGGATGCTATCAAATTATTCGTAAAGTAAAACACGAATAAAACTGCCCTGAAAATAACAATACACAATTTACCGTAATCTTTTAAACATAACCTGACAAAACTCATAAAAAAGTACTCGAAACTCAACACCTCGAAACAAAAACGGAACGTCCAATATCTTGAAAAATTTACCTGAAGGCGTAAACCGCACGATTCCTTCAATTATTCCTGACTTTAATTTCCTCAATGAAAAAAGGATTAAGGAAGAATAAAATTGCACTGCCTTATAAAAAAGAATCGCGGCCCGTAATTGGTGTTGGCAAAACGGCGGGAGAATTTTCTGGAAATATTTTACAGGTGCGGCCATATTGAAGTGAGCAAGAATGAAAGTTCAGTTCAGAAGATAAAAATCATCTTGTTAACTAGAATGAAACTGGTTCTGTGGTATTTGACTGGTAATTGGCTGGTTGGTTAGTACAAATTGAACTTTGTGAATTGGCTTTTTTGAGAGTCTACAAATAATTCATAATCAAAGTTGTCATTGTAATAAATAAATAAATCAATTTATTGACACACACAAGTTACAAATTATACAAACAAGAAAACAAAAACAATGCGCATAAACAAAACAAAACAAAACTAAAAAGAAGAAACCGTGGGCCCCAAACTAGGCACAGCCTATCTTGGTGGCCCAATACAGACAGTAAAGGCAGATCGAGTAACTGACTCTTCAGCGTGACACAGCACAACAAGACACAAGTAACAGTTAATTTTGAAAATTAAAAATATATATATAAATATAGGTATATATTATATATATATTCACATTATAATAATAATATCGATCTATCTAAATCAATAAATGAATATAACATAAAATAAACAAGAAGATGAACATACATAAAATTGTTGGTTTGTTTTTTCACATGTTGTTTTGTCACAATTGATATGTTTCAAAATAGATTGCAAATAATGAAATGGAATAATACAAACCGCTATTTCATTAACTTAAATAAACAACAAAAACATTTCTTCATAATATATTTTTTTTTAATTTAATTTTTTTTTTTAGATCGTCTATACTGTTACGTCGTACTCGTACCTACAATTAAAAGTAGGTAGGTAGATAGCAGTAGGTAGGTACGTAGGACGAGTATCGAATAATGTAGGTATAGGAATTGTCATTGTAATTTCGACCGTGCGCCGAGGGCGTAAGGTTCCTACTTCTTTATTTTGTACAAAGGCCAATGACCGACTGTAATTGTCTAGAAATTCAAAGTAAGTTGTGGATGTTTCTAGAAGGGTTGGTCACCATATAAATAGCGGACATGTTTGCGGGAGCGGCAGTCTTATTTTGGCTACAGTACCAAGCGAATCGAAGTGAACTAGAAGTGCGATATCTAAGTGAATAGTGATCAGTGGTGTACTTGTGATTGAGTTTGAAGTGTTTTGTGATTAATTAAAGTTATTCAGTTGTTTCATCGGTAGTAATTAATTTATCCCGTACCCAGCTCGTAACAATTTGGTGCCAGAAGTGAGGGATAAATTATGCCAGTTCTACTTAAGGACAACACGGAAGGTATCCGTACCAGGAGTCAGCGACAGCAAGACATGGACCAAAGGCGGTTTGGAGATTCTCCGACACAGACACCGGGTGGTGTCCAGCCTACGGCAGAGCTGGTCGCATCGGATTAACAATAACTCAAAGTTTTCAAACAATAAATACGCGACAGCCGCGTGCATCAAAATTACAACCCAACTAGCAAAAGCGCTATATAACGAATGATTTATAAGGTTATACCTCTTGTACGTGTTTTATAACAGCATCAGTTTTACAACTGTCTTTATAAAAGCATGTTTTAAGTGTTTTTTGCTAATATGGTATATCGGTCTTATCACCTCATCTTACATACGTTTAAATAACCAATTTAAATGTCTCTTATAAAGCATTTGACATATAGAAGCATATAATATGGCTTTTCAGACATATAATAATTTAGCCTTGTAGTCGCATTGGCCTCATACTATTTGTGAAATTAATAGGGCTATTATAAAACCTATTTCCTTATAGTGTTTATTTGAATGCAGCTTAAAAGCTAATGCAAAAAGGCAAGTTAAATAGCTTCTATAAATAAATAAAGTGTTGACTGCACCTTTATGTAACAGGTACAAGAACTTTAATCTTATACGTATGCTTGACTTTGCCTTTACATAAGTTTATCGTCAGCCATGACATTTTAGAATCGATAATATAATAGTGACTCGGTATTGTGAAAATGGATTTAAATAACTGGAAAAAACTAAAGCGAAGTGGTTCTTATAGAAGAAAGGTGAAGAAAAGGTACGAGGCTATGATGTCATCAAATTCGTTATCCTCAGCAGCGACTCCGTCCAGGGTAGAGATGCAAGAAAATGTTATGGGTTCTGTAGAATTATTTTCACAGAATTTTGACAATGACACTTTCGATGAAGATTTCTTAAAAGGTTACGTTACTCAAAGTGATAATGAATCATCTGATGATCGTGACAGTGACATAAAGAGAGACATAGAAAAGGACGGGTTCAGAGATGATATAGCTACTTGGGCTGTGGAGTATAACATTACACATTGTGCTTTAAACAAACTTTTTAAAATTGTGAATAAATTAGTACCCCATTCATTACCAACAGATGCACGCACACTTCTTAAAAGTAACAAAGTTAAAATAGAATTAATTAAAATGGGCTCTGGACATTATTGGCACAATGGGCTAACGGAACAATTAATCGAATTTTTACAACGTCATTCTGACATACCCAATAAGTTATCACTTAATATAAATATTGACGGATTACCAGTTTACAAAAGTTCCAAACATCAATTTTGGCCAATTCTATGTAATGTATCCGAAATCAAACAAATGTCTCCGTTGGTGATAGGGATATATGAAGGAAAAACAAAACCTTTGAATTTGGATGCATATTTTCACGCATTTATAACAGAAGTCAAACAACTTGAAACCGGTTTGAAAATCGTTGATAAAACAGGAACAGAAAAGATGATTGAAGTCAAAATAAGAGCGTTCATTTGCGATTCTCCAGCTAGAGCTCTAATCAAAGGTAAATTTACCGATTAAATTAATACCTAAAAAGTGAAAAACTAAATTACTCTGTAGGTGCAGGGTTAACGGAGAGGGTATGTATGTACAGACGCCAGCACATCAAGCTACTACAATCTGTCAGACTTCTTTGATAGATTTTCGACTTTATTTCTAGAGCATTAGGTTCAAGGTTCATTGGGAAAAATTGACAGTTTCGGGTAGCTTGACGTGCTGGCGTCTGTACTACACTTAAGAACATGCATTATGCCTACTCATGATAACATTAAATGCACCTCATTAAGTATTCATAATTACCACAGACACATTATACCCTTTCCGTAACAACATGTATACTTATTATTTCAATGTATGTACCTACATTGCCTGTAGAAGTGCGTATGTAGCATAAACTTTTTAACTTTAAAAAGTAAACAGATATTAATAAAGACATTTAAATTCTGAGAATTACTTTCTAGACAATAACATAATCTACGTTAATTTTAGATCCTCAAATATTATAAATTATCTCAATAAATATTTTTGTTTGATCAAAAAATATAAATGTATAAGCGCACTTGTGCAGGCATTATTGCATTGGTTATATTTGCTGATTCACTGTGCTCTCAAAAATATGGAAAAATTTGGACACAGGGTTAAATTTGTTTTTACATCATTTCAGGAGTTATGAATTTCAACGCTAAGCATGGATGCACGAAATGTACCGTGGTAGGCGAGTATTCGCATGTATCACATACTGTAACGTTTCAATCCGTTGACTGTCTTAAGAGGAACAATGCAGACTTTCGTGAAAAAAAGTATGAAAAACATCAAAAAATTGACTCGCCCCTACTGGAATTAAATGTCGATATGATCGAAGATTTTCCTGTCAGTGACTCACTTCACCTCATAGATCTCGGAGTAATGAAACGATTATTAACTGGGTGGAGAGATGGGAACTTTGGCAAATATGTCACTAAGTGGAGTCACCGTGACATTGAGAAAGTAAATAGTTTCCTATCAAATTGTCATTTGCCGAAGGAAATACACAGAGCAGTACGGCAACTTGATGTGTTAGCGTACTGGAAAGGTTCGGAATATCGCTCTTTTTTATATTACCTTAGTCCAGTATTGCTGAGACAGTTGCTTAACCCTGAAGCGTACCACCACTATTTATGTTTTTATTGTGCCATTATGATTTGCTCCAATCAACATTTTTTTCGATTCTTACGTCTTGCAGAGGAGTTATTAAAATATTTTGTTACACATTTTCATGATTTCTATGGCAAAGACTATATTACAAGTAATATACACAACTTATGTCACGTTGTAGATGAAGTAAGAAGATTTGGTATACTGCAGACTTTTAACGCTTACCCGTTCGAAAACAAACTTCAAATGATTAAAAGCTTGCTAAGGCAAGGAAATAAACCACTGGAACAAGTTGCTAAAAGACTTTTGGAAAGAAATTTTGTTGAAATAGAAACTTTTAATGAACAGAAACCTAAATGGCCATTCGTAAAAGAAAGCAGGTGTAAGAATGGAAAACATATGATTCTTCATCTGGAAACTTTCATAATATCGCCGGAAGAGTATAACAAATGGTTTTTGACAAATGATAATCAAGTTGTGGAAACGACTGCCATATCATTTGATGGTAGTTTTGGTAATAACGTTATATGGTTAAAAGGAAATCGTATTGAAAATGTAGGTGATGCTTTCGAACAACCTATGAAGTCCTCATTGTTAAACATTTACAAATGCGATTTAGGAAGCATTAAGAAAACCATGAATATTGATTTTTCAGCAGCTGATATACAGTGCAAGTTAGTTAGTGTTAAATACGATACTGAATTATATTTTATACCATTATTACATAGTCTTTGATATTATAATTACATTAATTACGGAAGGCTGAGGCAAATAAAATAGTATTTTTATGAAAAAGCTTTTAATTAAAAATGTCTGTGAAATCAATTAGCACAAAATGTTCTGACACTGTCATTCGTTTCTTATCATCATTGACTGCAATTTACAATATTTCCATAAAGACTATTTTGTTGAGTGTATGCACAATATTAAGGGAAAAGGTCATTTAAAAAATGTCTGTCTAATAAACTATCAAAAAACATAACGGTTTTCTTTTCACAGTAATTCTTTTCATATAAAACACATTAACATTTCTATAAAAACTATCTTTTTAGGAACTCACAATATTAACGTAAAATAATATTATTAACAAAATGTCTGTCAAATCAACTAATAAAAAAATTCACTAATTCTCTTGTCTCATTATAATTTTTTTACCATCCACTACAATCAACAGAATTTCGACAAAGCTAAAATCGAAAATATGAACTTAAACTTGTAAAGTCACCGGTATTACTCGTACGTTACAACAGTAAACATAACTGCGTAAATTTTAATCTTCTCTTTACATGATAATTATAAATTATGACAATAATCACTCAAAATTATTATTGCTAAGAATGACTATAATAAATTTTACAAAAACACTTTATGATCATTTGATCCTGAGATCAAATTAAAAGGTTATAAGGTTCTTCTTTATCACTGATCTGAATCAGTGATAAAGAAGAACCTTATAACGTAAAACAATGTGAGTAATATATTATCACCTACTAAATAGTATACTTAAATTATCAAATAATACCTACTAATGGAGTATTCATACAGAGGCGGGCGCTTTTCGGAGCAGAAGTTTCACAGAACGCTCCCGCTCCGGGACGCTCCCACCTCTGAATGAACACTACATACATTAATCTGTCTGATATGTTTTCCTTCTCTAATCTGTTCATTATGTATTCTAATGACTATTCATTAATGTTCATTATTGTTTATGTCTAATGTAATACGGGGTGGAAGCGACAGCGACGCTAAGCCGATTACCACGTATTCAGTACATCATTCTGAACCCCCCACATAGTAATTTTTAGTCGGTTATTAAAAAAAACAGCTGTTTCCTACAAAACTGCAATACCTACACGTCAAAATGTACTGAACAGCTGTTTTTTTTTTTAATGACCGACGTAACATTTCTGTGTGGGGGGGTTCAGAATGATGTACTGAACACGTGGTAACCGACTTAGCGTCGCTGTCCCTTCCATCCTTTATTTTAAAAAAAGTTCAGACAAGGAAGATATTTCAGACATTGGTATTCATTTCATTAGACAATATATGAATATTATCTATTGAAATTAATGACTATTAATGTAAGAATATAAAATTCTATGATTTGAAAAGTGGCCCGCAGCGTCGCATATTACTGTTGCTGGGGTAACTACAGTAATATGCGACGCATCGCGGTTTAGCTCACATCGAAAACCAATGCGTAGATCCATAAGGCCCGTTATCCATCAAAACGGAGACGAGACGAAGAGATGCGTTTTTCATACGTTTTTCTTCTCTTATTATAAAATGTGTGATTTGCCAAGGCCATATCACTTCAGCAAACAATTTTTGAAAATCGTCCTTTTTCAAGAAACGATCCACATCCATATTAGGTAAGTACTGTCTGGGTTCTGTAGAATAAAAAAGAGTGCAAAGTAGTAAGTATTCACAAAATTTTACTATAAAGAATAATGGAGACTGAACCCTAAAATCTTTCAAAATGGTTGATTATATTTGTACTAGCCTGCTACAATAAGGGTACATGACTTTTAGATGATTTATAAAAACATTTGATTTGCTAATCCTTCTTATAGTAGCAATTAACAGGAACTCAGAAAATTAAAATAGTTTTTAAAATGAAAAAAAGATAAAATTAGCGAGGCGCATTAAAAATTTGCCATAAAACTTACCCACAGTTCTCACAAATCTGCTTTTCCACTTAAACTTCCAGTATAAAATACGAAAAAAGAGCGATGTGGTCAATGTCTAGCTGTAATGCAGGCCATTAATATCTTTTATAAATCACGTATTGAGGCAAATGACGAGTGAATAAATCATGAACTTCTCATATTCGTATTGCGTTTGCTACAATACGAGAAATTGCTCTTATAGCGGTATTTTGTTAGCGGTTATAAGGGTAATTTGTTACATAAAAGCAAATGTCTTGCCTATTTATAGTTAATCAGCCATATAATACGCCTTTACATGGCGAGTTTAAGGGGGATTAGCTTGTTATATGGTAACTATAAAATCACTACAAGGTTTTATTCCTTATAATTTGTGCCCATTTGCAATCTTATTAGCATTAATATGGCCTTTATAAAATATATTTTTTTGGCTTTAATGACATTTATAGAGCAACTTTTTGCTACTTGGGAAGCACGGAGCGACCATTATTCAACCAAAATTGCACTGACAAGCAAAACGTCATCGCACCGATTCGCACAGACAACGAAACGTAATCTGTCAAACGTCAAAGGGTGGGGTGCGTTCAGAAACTTGGTGGATGAAACATCTACCCCCCCCGGACGGGCCGTCCCGTCCGCTAATCAATTGGCAGTCTTGACAAGGTTGCGACCGCTCTCTTCATAACCGATTCATCCACTAAAACCTCAGCAAAACGAGGTACCCCGTCGGTGCCAGCCACCAAATTGAGAATGCGCCCCCGGCGCCAATACAGAGGCTTAAGGTTGGCATCCTTAATAAGGACGAGGTCTCCTATCTTGGGCGGATGAGTTTTATCAGTCCACTTGACGCGCTGCTGGAGGATGTGCAGATACTCTAAGCTCCAACGCTTCCAAAAGCTCTGAGTGAGCTGTTGCACCAACTGAAACCGCGATAGCCGATTTTGGCTCACATCAACAAAAGGGTACTCAGGCAGAGCAACAAGTGGCTGTCCAATCAAGAAATGGCCCGGGGTTAGAGCCTCCAAATCGTTAGGGTCCGAAGAGAGCGGGCACAATGGACGCGAATTTAGTACCGCTTCAATGCGACAAAATACCGTAGCTAATTCCTCAAAGGTGAGAACGGTGTCTCCCAACAATCTCCGCCAGAGTCCCTTTGCCGCTTTTACCGCGGCCTCAAAAATACCCCCCCAATGGGGGCAGGCTGGCGGGTCAAACAACCAAGTGACCCCTCGACGGGCCAATTTGTTACCAATGTCAACCTGGCTCTCATTAAGAAAGTCATACACTTCCTTCAAATAGTTACTTGTAGCCTTGTAGTTGGTACCGCAATCAGACCTGATCAGAGAAGGTAACCCACGGCGAGACGTAAATCTATCCAAAGTTGCCACAAAGGCCTCCGTCGAGAGGGAGGATACCAGCTCCAAGTGCACTGCCTTAGTTGACAGGCAGACAAATACGCACAAATAAGCCTTGACAATTTTACTATTGCGAAGGGTAGACGTCTTTATCGAAAAGGGACCAGCAAAGTCCGTTCCTACGCCTGCAAAGGGCCTCGCCTCATTGACACGATCAGCAGGCAAGTCTCCCATCTGGGGCTGCATCGTTGGGGCCTTAGTCCGATAGCACGGTATGCAACGGAAGACGATGCTACGAATGGTACGACGAGCCGACAAAATCCAAAACTCTCGCTGCAGAATGGCCAACAGCGCATTGCAACCGGCGTGCGAGTTCTTAATGTGACGATCAGTCACCAACTATTTAATCAAATGGCCTGCCTTGGGCAACAAAAGGGGGTGACGGACCCCATAAGGAAGGCTAGAGTGCCTCAACCGTCCTCCAACACGCAAAAGACCCGTTTCATCCAAAAAGGGGTTCAACTTACTAACGGCTCCCGACAACTTAACTCTACCGGACTTCAAGGTCTCGATCTCCTTCTCAAAGTGTACGGCCTGCACAGAGCGAACCCACAGGAGGAGTGACTCCTGTCGCTCTTGAGGAGAGAGAACCGGTGACAGGCGCTTGTCCCCTGGATTCCTAGCATTGTGACCAAAACGCCTGATCCACGAGGTAACGTTCAACAATTTGTCGAGGGAGCTGTATCGATTCAACAAAATATCCGGATCAAACGGAGGGTCCTTCGTCCCAACAGCGAGCACCTTAAGCCCGGGCAAAGGATCCGACATCAAAATTGGCGTTCGAGGCCAATCATCCTCGGGGCGAGTCAGCCAATCCGGTCCCCACCAAAGGGGGTGCACAATCAGGCTCAGGTGGAGGGGCAGCCTTCAACACTGGGCCCATCACCGCAAAGCCAAAGATGGTCGAGACAGCCACCAAACCGTTCGGCTGCAAGACTTTCACATTACCCAACAATATTCTCCCTAGTACATCGGAACCCAATATCAAATGAGCTGTATTAGGGGAATCAAACCGGCGGTCAGCCAAATCCAGGCCTGACGTCAACCGGACAATATCAGGCGACAGCTGACGTTGGGGATGACAGCCCAAAATACTCGTCAGAACAATGGCCGAAGGAAAAAACTTAGGGTCCAAACAACTCACAGGAGTGAGCCCAAATAAGGTTTGTCCCTCAACAGTCGGGATAGGTGTTTCGCCTATTCCATTAATCGTGCCTGAAAAGGCACGGACATCCAGGCTCACCCGACCCGCTAACCAAGACGACAAAAGGCAACCCTGGGCTCCCGTGTCCAAAATGGCGCGGACCACAACAGAGTCCCCCGTGGGTCCCCAGACCCTGACCGATGCCGTTGGCAACAAAACCGTGTCGATCTGGGGAGGTACGTTAGCGGGACAGGCGCCAATTTCCTAGTAATGCCTGGGCGGCGACCGATCGCCGCATCCAGGCTGGGGTCTATCCCGATGGGGATAGTAGTCAAACTCCTCATCCGCGCGATGTCCCGAGCCGCGCGCCATCGCTGGAGGGGCATATCCCACCTGACGCCTGAGCGGCGGGGGGCGCGTCTCCAAACGGGGACGTTCCGCCAGCGGAGGGGAGGGAAGGCGGTGCTGGTCTGGCCAACGTCGCCTACCAGCAGCTGCATACTCGCCTTCACGAGGGGAGGTCAATCGGCGGTCGCGCGGCTCCCGATCAACGGGCGGGGGGGGTGAAGTACGGCGGTCAAAGTTGCAGGCCCCTCCTTGATTCTGATCCGGCGAGCGAGAAGCCCGGTGCTCATCTCCATCATACCCCCCCCCTGCGCGAACCCCCATCAGAGGCTGGTCTGTCAGAGCGGTTCGCGTTGGCGCACAAAACTTCAAGATGTGAGCCCCTACAAATTGAACAAGTGCGGGGGTTGGGGCAATCCCGATGAAAATGATTCCCCAAACAAGAAAAGCACAGGCGGCGTGCATTGGCAACTCGGCGGCGGGCATTCACGTGCAACTCTAAGAAGGCCGCGCAAGTGACTACGGCATGTCCCGTGGCCTTACAATAGCCGCAAGTAAGATTACTCTGGGTGCCACCAAAACGGGGGGCAGGGCGGCCATCACCAGGCCCGACAGTCCCAGTCCGTCCCTGGGCCCTCGGCCGAGAGGGCGGTTGGCTTAACCCCGTGGCACCACAAGCGTTGTCGAGGAAACGACACTCATCCTCCAAAAATTTGACGAGGTCCTCAAAGGGGGGAAGATGGGTGGCACTATCCCCACCATACTTCTGCTCAAAACGGGACCTCAAGTCTGACGGAAGCCGCTGCAACACCAAGTGCACCAAGAAATAGGACCAATAGTCCACCGGCAACTCCAATCGTTTCAAGGCGTTGGTTGCTGCAAGCAACGGATTCAAAAGGTCAGCACGCAACGCTGACATTCTGGTGATGGCCGGCAACCCCAAGATCTGGTCAATATGGACATCAGCCAGGCAACGTTTGTTCTGGTACCGTCGGGATAGAAGTTCCAGAGCAGTGGGATAGGCCGAGTCGGTCACCGGCAAGTGCTGCACCAAGGCTCGAGCCTCACCTCCTAGGGCTGACAACAAATAAGCCAACTTCTGGGCCGGTCGGAGGTCAGACCGCGCATCAACCAAACTGTCAAATAGGTTCCTGAAGCTTAACCAATGGTCCAAGTGACCGTCAAAATGTGGCAGCTCCAGGGTAGGCGGTCTACCCAAAAGTCCAGGGCCTGCAACAACAGAGGTCTCTGTTTTGACCTGGGCAGGGTCCCGACTCTTCAAAATTTCCCTGGCGCGCATACTTATTATGTCACCCAGGTTCAACATCTGGTCATAATCCGCAACAACCTTATCACGGGCTGCTTGACCCAATGTTTCCAGGTCCAAGTCCAAACTCAATTCACTGAAGCGAGCAAACAAAGTGTCAACCGCACTCAATCTCGCGTTCAACTGCTCATACCGGGCAAGCGTGGCCTCTTCCAGGTCTCGACGCTCAGCGGTCGCAGCGGCAGAGGCAAACCATCTTAGCTGTGAGGTCAATCCACCAATGGCTTGGTTTACAGCTTTCAATGAAGCCATTGGGACAAATATCAAATAAACAAATTAAATTCAATTAAATAATCAACGGGAATAATTTTCCCGGACCCAACTACAATTTAAACCAAATAATAAAACTTAGTTTGAATTATTACAAGTTCAAATCCGACCCTGTACAAGCAATACCTTGTTTATACAATAGCAAATTAAAGTACAAACCACAAGGGACACCACATATCACAATATATTATGTCAAACAATCTATGTTGACTATGTTTAATTTGAGTCAGGCTGACAGGCCACAAATCGGACTTCTCAATACTTTTACTCGACAATAAGTGGTGAATTTAACAATTAAACCACGCTCTGCTACCAGTTGTGTGAGACTGCACGAACAGACTCACGATGTCCGCGATTACGCGGAGCCCTAATCAAAATATATTTGTCCAATTGACAAAGAAAAAACAACTATTCAATACACTTACCATCACGTTGGTACCGGTGATGTGACGTAGTCCCTGGTAACGTCGTATCTGAGTGGGGTGTAAGTATAAGTGTGTTTGTGTGGTGTATGTATAGTTATGTAAGATTCGACAGCAACCAAGGGACGCGCGCGACTCGTACCGTCGACTCCCGGACAAACCTTCCAAGATCCCACACGTGGCACCTTTCCCCAATGTCCAACTGAATTTTATCCCGGTTGCTAACCCAATCGGGGATGTAAATTAGTCCAGCACTGAATTTAGGAATTTACGGCGTTCAAAGACACAAAAGGCCGTCTACATAACCAACAAATTACTCGCGGTCAAGACCCAAAATGGCGAGATTTCTCAATTTTCACTCAATTATCAACAAAATATCAAACACCGAACATGATTGCATCGGATTAACAATAACTCAAAGTTTTCAAACAATAAATACGCGACAGCCGCGTGCATCAAAATTACAAGCACGGAGCGACCATTATTCAACCAAAATTGCACTGACAAGCAAAACGTCATCGCACCGATTCGCACAGACAACGAAACGTAATCTGTCAAACGTCAAAAGGGTGCGTTCAGAAACTTGGTGGATGAAACAAGGATCTTCATTCAACTTTCGGCAAAGAGCTGAAGGTAATGAAGGATCAGGTTCACCAGCATGAGAATCGCATCTCAGAAGCCGAAGTTCAGATCGCTGGGGTGAAGAAGGCTTTGGGGGAACTGAAGACTGGAGACGTGACTGTGGCTTCAGTGGTTGCTGCACCTTCAGCGCGGGGCTTTAAGGTGCCTCCATTCGATGGAACATCTTCGTGGTCGGCTTATAAAATTCAATTTGAGGCCGTTATGAAGGCGAATGGATGGACAAAACCGCAAGCCATGACCGCGCTCACCTTGGGTCTCCGAGACCAGGCCCTCAACATTCTTGAGGCGCTTGGCAAGGATGTAACCTACGAGCAGCTGCTGGAGGCGTTAGAGTCCAGATACGGCGACGCGCACCTGGAGCACGTATTTCGTGCTAAGTTGAAGGATCGTGTTCAACGTAGTGCCGAGAACCTGCAGCAGTGGGCCCTGGAAGTTGAAAAGCTGGTTCGGAAAGCATACCAGTCTGCCCCTGCACTTATCGATGGGAATCTGGTACAAGCGTTCGTTGATGGAATACGCGACTTGGAAGTTAGAGCCGCTGTGAGACTTGGGCACCATAAGACGCTGAAAGACGCCTTGGCCCACGCCTTAGAAGTAGAGGCAGTGAGGCAGGACCACCGAACGCACCGCGTCAGGGAGGTTGTAGCATCACCTGTACGCGACCTCCCGCAAGGGTATAGTCCTAGGTGCTACACTTGTGGAGAAAGGGGTCATCTTCGGTCAAGCTGTCCTAAGCGCAACACCCCGAGAGAAGATCAGCAGGGAAGGGTGGCTGAAGTGACTGCCGAGCCACAGCAGGGAAACGAATAAATGCCAGGACTGGGGGGCGGGTGCTGGCTGGTATTAAAAGAGCCCCAAGAATCTTGATCTCGCAAGCACAAGACAGGAACAGCCTGACCATCAAAGGCAAAGTCAACGGAACACCATGCAAATTGACGTTGGATACTGGAGCTTCTCACACAGTCGTCAATTCTAACCTAGAAAATCGGTTTCTTGGGGACTACTTCGATAACCACGACCGTATACGATTACTAACGGCTACCGGTCAGCACATAATCGTCCGAGGCAAGAAGGAGGTGGAGTTAAAATTAGGTGACAGATTTTACAAGCACAATGTCATCGTGGCCGACATAGTGGACGATTGCATCTTGGGCTTGGATTTTATGAGGAAATATCGTTGTGAGATATTGAAATGTGGTTCAGAGGAAGTCTTCATGGAAGGTGCACCATCAGGGAAAGTGTACTGCTTGAAGGAGGTTGTTCTTCCTCGCAGATCAGAAACGATTGTGCCAATTAGTCTACCACGGAATTCTGCACAAAAAGATCGAAGTGTTCTGATAGAAAGGGTGGAGAATGACTTTCCATGGAAGATGGCACGGACTCTGGTTAAGGCCACCAACGTCTCAGCAGTACGCATACTGAATCCAAGTGACAAGGAGCAAATGATTAAGAAGGGCACCTTGATCGGCACTTGCGAGGAAGTAGCTTGGATGCGTCAATTACAAAATCTGCCTACCGAAAATAAAATTCGTAGTCCAAAGTTTGACGTGTCAACGCTTTTGGAAAACTGCGATTTAACTAAAGGAGAAATGGACAAGGCTAAGAAGATGTTACTTCAGTATGCCGAAACTTTCTCTTCAAATGATGCTGACATAGGGAGAACTGGACTTGTTCAGCATAAGATTAATACAGGTAACGAGTTACCAGTCCGTCAGCGACCAAGAAGACTGCCAGTTGCACGTGAAAAAGAGGTGGAAACCATGATTGAGGGAATGGTGAAGGACGGTGTTATAGAGCCTTCATCCAGTCCATGGTGTTCTCCTGTAGTCCTGGTAAAGAAAAAGGACGGCAGTATGCGCTTCTGTGTGGACTATCGACGACTGAACGATGTCACGAAGAAGGACAGCTACCCGCTGCCTAGGATCGATGACACATTGGATACGCTGACTGGTATGAAGTGGTTTACCACACTTGACCTGAAAAGTGGCTACTGGCAAGTAGAAATAAACCCCAAAGACAAAGAGAAAACTGCATTCTCAACAGGAAAGGGGTTGTGGCAGTTTAAAGTTATGCCATGCGGTTTGTGCAATGCTCCTGTGACGTTTGAAAGGCTGATGGAGCAAGTACTCGCCGGATTGATTGGAGACGCATGTCTTGTCTATCTAGACGACATAATCATCGTGGGCCGTACATTTGAAGATCACCTTAAAAACCTCAACCAAGTGCTGTCGAAAATCCAAACAGCAAATCTCAAGTTAAGTCCGAAAAAGTGCTCGTTTTTCAGAAAACAAGTGAACTTCTTAGGACACATAGTTTCGGGGGAAGGTGTTCAAACAGACCCAGAAAAAGTAGTCGCCGTCAAGGATTGGCCAGTTCCGAAAGATAAGACACAGGTAAGAGCATTTTTGGGTTTGTGCTCCTACTATCGAAGGTTTGTCAAGAGTTTTGCCGATATTGCAAGACCTCTGCATAAACTCACTGAGGAAAAGCGGCAATTCTGTTGGGACGAGAACTGCGACGTCGCATTTCAGGAATTAAAGAAACGTCTGTGCAATACGCCTATTTTGGGATATCCTGACACTGAAAACGACTTCATAGTTGACACAGATGCAAGTAATACTGGAACTGGGGGCGTACTGTCTCAACGGAAAGGAAACCAAGAGGTTGTGATAGCTTACTTCAGCAAGTCTTCATCCAAACCAGAAAGAAATTACTGCGTTACAAGACGGGAGCTACTCGCCGTAGTAAAGACATTGCAGCACTTCAGTAAATATTTGTTGGGACGTAAATTTCAATTAAGAACTGACCATGCTGCATTGAAATGGCTATTACAGTTCAAGAATCCAGAGGGGCAAGTGGCGAGATGGATTGAACTACTGCAAGAGTTTGACTTCGTAACTGAACATCGCAGTGGGAGAACTCACGGAAACGCAGACGCCTTGTCTAGAAGACCTTGTCCTGAAGACTGTAAGCACTGTGCCAGGCAAGAGACTAAGGAAGTAGTGCCCGTGAGGATGCTTAGAATGGATCTCAGCGATGAATGGAAAGAAACCCTACAGCAGGCTCAGCAAAATGACTCGGACATCAAACCGATCTTCGAGTGGATCAAAGCTGGTGCTCCTAAACCCAAGTGGAGTGATTTGGCTGCGATGAGTTCCATCACGAAGAGTTATTGGGCGCAATGGAACAGCTTGGTGATCCAGGATGGAGTCTTGTGCCGTAAATGGGAAAACGCTCGAGGGGACAGCTGTCATCTACAAATGGTTGTCCCTAAAGCTAAGGTACGAGATGTTTTACGGCTGTACCATGATGGATGTTCGGGAGGACATATGGGGGTAAAAAGGACTTTACTAAAAATTCGAGAACGCTTTTACTGGATCCACTGTCGAGATGATGTGGAGGACTGGTGTCGCAAATGTACCAGTTGTGCGGCCGTGAAAGGACCCCAACCAAACACGCAGCAGAGGAGCATTAAAAGTGTACAACGTTGGAGCCCCTTGGGAACGGATAGCACTAGACGTTGCGGGACCATTTCCAGAAAGTGAGAGCGGAAACAAGTACTTCTTGGTGGTCATGGATTACTTTACAAAGTGGCCAGAAGTCTTCGCCATTTCTAATCAAGAAGCTACAACTGTCGCAGATAAATTGGTTCAGGAAGTCTTCTGTCGTTTTGGAGTACCCTTAGAAATACACAGCGATCAAGGAAGGAATTTCGAATCGCAAGTATTTCAGGAGACTTTTCGATTAATGGGTACCCACAAAACCAGAACCACCTCTTACCACCCACAATCTGATGGAATGGTGGAACGATTCAACCAAACGTTGGAAAGATATCTGGCAAAAGTCGTGGAAAGCAGACAAAGGGATTGGGACAAGCACATACAGCCGTTTCTTCTGTCCTACCGCAGCGCCGTCCACGAAAGTACGACTGTGACGCCAGCCTTCGCGAACTTTGGAAGGGAATTACGGTTGCCTGCAGATTTAATCACTGGAACTCCCCCTGATGCTCCACGCAGTGTAACAGATTACGCAAATGACTTACGTAACAAGTTGAATGATGTTTATGAGCATATTAGACAATCCGGCCAACAGATGCCCGAGAAGATGAAGACCCGTTATGACCGGAAGGCAAATAGTAGGGGTTTCGACGAGAGTTCACTGGTGTGGTTGCATAACCCAGTACGGAGCAAAGGGAAATCTCCGAAATTGCAAGCAAACTGGGATGGACCATATCGAGTCGTGACTAGGATCAATGATGTCACTCACCGAATACAGAAGGGTCCACGAGGTGCGCCTAAGATTGTCCATGTAGACCGATTGGCGCGATATTACGGGGCTAATGATGCTCGGGACGAGCATGTCTAAGGAGGGGGCAGTGTTACGTCGTACTCGTACCTACAATTAAAAGTAGGTAGGTAGATAGCAGTAGGTAGGTACGTAGGACGAGTATCGAATAATGTAGGTATAGGAATTGTCATTGTAATTTCGACCGTGCGCCGAGGGCGTAAGGTTCCTACTTCTTTATTTTGTACAAAGGCCAATGACCGACTGTAATTGTCTAGAAATTCAAAGTAAGTTGTGGATGTTTCTAGAAGGGTTGGTCACCATATAAATAGCGGACATGTTTGCGGGAGCGGCAGTCTTATTTTGGCTACAGTACCAAGCGAATCGAAGTGAACTAGAAGTGCGATATCTAAGTGAATAGTGATCAGTGGTGTACTTGTGATTGAGTTTGAAGTGTTTTGTGATTAATTAAAGTTATTCAGTTGTTTCATCGGTAGTAATTAATTTATCCCGTACCCAGCTCGTAACAATACATTTTCTGTTAAAATCGGTATTAAAGTGATAATACTGTTGTTGTTGTTTACTGTCTCTTAAAGGTAGGGTTCATTATTATTTTGTATGCATAGACTTATTTTGTGGACTTTAATCTTCTGTGCACAAAATTAAATTATATGCGTATTTTTGTCACCTTGTTTTGAACTGTGTCTGTGTCTATTATTCGGTTAAATAAACAATTTATTTTATTTTAATATCTGATCTAGTTACTTATTTCTTTAAGTGCAGGTGCCATGTAGGTAGACGGTACTTTTGGGAACAAATAGTCTCACTAGTTTCACTAACATTAATTAATATAAATAGTGGTAATAAAGAGATCCAGATTAGAAGCATCTAAACCAGCTTTTTATCAACAACAATGATATAATTAACAAGCTTGATTCTTCTTAGGTATAATATTAGAGGGATCCCTTCTTTTTGCATAATATTCTTTTTCCTAATAAACTTTGTCATAACTATTTTGGCATAATTTGTTTTGCCTTATCCAGTGGACCGCGAGCGGCAAAATTTTTGCTAAAATAAATAATAACACTTCGCCATATTTTTTTGGCATACAGTTTATAATTATGTTAGCATAATTATTTTGAAGGATGATTTGTTTTGGCTTAAATTTAATTCGCATAATGTTACTAGGCATAATGACTATTAGCATAATAGTATTTAGGCATACAATGCATAGAAATAATGGAGTCAAATTTGAGTTATTTTTACGTATTTACTTTGAATTAAAAAATAGTGAACAGTTAGTGACAGAAACGAATCGCTGCAAAACTGACTCCACGTAGTCTTGTCTGCCGTACCCCTAGGGTGTAATCTAAGCCCACGTAGGCGCGGAGGGGCGCGAAGCGTCCTGCGAGCTGAGGAGCAAGTGCTTTCTACCGTAAAACACATCTGCGACGATAAGCTCGCGTGGGACCGCCGGAGCCCCGCAGTGCCAGAGCCGTGACAGAAACCATGCTTCCTGCATGTTGCATACTGCATGCTTGCTTGCATGCTGCATGCTTGCTGCATGCACTGTGTAGGCTTGTTTACATGTTTGCATGCTGCATGCATGGTGTAGGTAAGAAGCAGGAGGTTCAGTTGACAATATTTCGACAGTTTACAATCTCGCTAGGCAGATTACAATCGAACTGTTTTTACAATGTGAAGCTGACATATACATCGTTCATTTTAGGTCATTCTGGAACCAAAAGCCATAAACTCGATCATTAAACTCGGAACGATTGGGACAGTTAAAAAGTAAAAAAAAAACTAACAATAAAAAATGAAACTTAAAATTTTCGTGTTTTTTTTTAAATCACATTAAGTAATAATTTTTTTTTTAGTTACCTATTTAAAAAAAAACAGTTCCAATCAATAGTATACATCTAAACCGACAAACTGCAGCGAAAAAGCCACCCTAATCACTATGGCAGTCACAGACCGTATCAACATTTAACCTCAAAAATTTTCACGAAGTTTTTCTCATTTCTCTGCATCTCATGGCATACAGAGACAATCGACTACCACAGAACTTTTCTGTCACTGGCGCCACTTTCAGACTTCCTCTTATGTCCTCATTTCTTAATTTATCCGTTCGCGTAGCATCACACACCCCTTTAACCTTCACATTTCGCCATTCATTCATATCTTTTGTGGCCTAACATTCTGATCCATATAAGACAGTAGGTCTAACAACTGTTTTATAAATCGCTTTGCATGAATGAACCGAGATGCCGAAAGTTGGAGTAGACTGGAAGAAGCACCCCATGTAGCGCTGTGGTTCAAGAACTGGAGGGACCGCCAAAATCGCTGAACATATTTTCAGTTTATGTTAGGCTGATTTCCAAGCCAACATACTTCAGCTTCTGTTGCCATTTCTCCAGTCTGCCCTGGATCTCAGATACATCTTCACCGACAAGAACAATGTCGGCAATGTCGTGCATGCTGTATCAAGGTGCCTCTTCTTGTATGGCTGACGTAAAAGCGTCAAATGACTCAAAGTTGACGTATGGTTTCTATGTAACCATATAATACCATTTCCGTAGATGGCGACATTGCGTATGACGCTGTTATCGAGCGGCGATTGCAGACCAGTAGTGCCGTCTGTCACTTACAGAGCGACTAAATGAGAGAAATGCCATTGCCATCGAAGATGTGACGTTGGTATTAAAACTATAGTGTCATTGCGGATTGCGGTTACTATCATCGCAACCGCAAGCGTTGGCTCCGGCGGTTGCAGTCGTCTTCGGAAGTATGCCTCAAGAATCCAGCTCCTATTGGTCTTGGTCCTGGAAGAGCAGAGGTCAAGAGGGACTTGTTATAAAACTGCTTTGTTGTGGGAAATCCTATTTTTATGTGCGATGGCGTCGTGATATTATTAGAGGAAGTTTCAACTCAGTTAAGGTTTTAATTTCGTTAGTTTCTGCTGCAATGCGACTGTGCTAATGAAAGTGTATAAATGTGAATATTTATTGTCTTAATCGTGTAAACTTTGCATGATTTTAAAAGTATATTGTTACTGTTGCAACTGTGGAACAAAATTCTTCCTAAAACACAAACAACTATTTTATTTTGCTAAAAAATGCGTAAAACCTTCCAAAGTAATTGGAAACAGCAATGATACTGAAAATAAGTACATAACATATAGGTATGTAGACGATCATATTACATCAATATATAGAGTATCTAGTCGTACCTTATTCGGTTAAGGCCATGTTAAGGCCCTTAGATTTTTTTAAAGTTCGGTTTTAAAGAGATTGTTCTGTCACTTAAACTAATGTTACCATGTCCTTCTAAAGCTCGATGTATCATATTTACACCCCTTTACTGTAATAGGGTGTGGTCACTAAACGAACAGGTAAGTACCAAAACTGTGTAACACATGTAACCCCCGACGTCACGTTACGTTAGTACCCACAAGCCGCGCCGCAGAGAGCGGCGAGTGGCCCTTTGATGTTCAAATGTAATCGTTTTATGTGCCGCGCGGTTTCGGCCCTGGTTTCACACTAACTGGGTAGCTTTCCAAGATTTTTTGATCAATGTTTAACCTGGTTTGGCAAGCCGACCTTAATCCTTAATGTGTTTTCCGAAATGGGGTATGATTTGGGTGGTTAGTTTTAAGCTTCGTCGGTGAGTCTCTCTGAAAAATGTTGCAAATCTAATTCATTAGTGAAGTAGTTTAGAGATAGATCTCGCAAATTCTGCTAAATGTTGTCTGCTGAATGTTGTGGAATAAAATAATCTAAGATCGGTATTAAGAAATTACGCCTCGTTATTCTAGTGGTCGCAGGCACTACTGCTGACTGGTCTGCCAAAAATATGATTGCATCCGGAATTTCTCTCGGCCTTAATACATGGGATTTAAACATAACGGCGCAATATTCGTGTACTCAAGATATATCTAAAAAAATAAAATAAAACTTTTTTGCCAAAAATAAAACCGACTTAAAAAAAAACAACAAACAAAAAAAACACAAAAAAAGGACAAAAAAATACACTTAAAGAAAAACAAAAAAAAAACACTAAAACAAAACCACAAAAAAGTGAAAAATAACTTTAGCTTCAGAAGCCGGTGAGAAAAACACCAAATCAATCAAAGGTCAAGCTTCAGAAGTCGGTGACCTTGTTTAATTGATTTAGTGTTTTTGTTTTTTATTACTTTTCGCCTTTTTTAAAAAATACAGGCGTAATGTGACGTTATGTTAATAAACTGGTGATGGATAAATCCTTGAAGATCAATGTGGCCTTGCAAACTTTAAACATAAACAAAACCCTTTACTTTAGTCGCACAACACCCGGTTTCATACCCCACCCTATCCGCAGAGACTTCACATTGACACAACGCTGTCACCAAACTTTTTCCCACACAACACATTTGCCAACTCCAGAGGAAATAACTCATTCATCTTCATTCACACAAAGCAAAAATCCAAAGACTTTGAAAGTCAAAGCTAAACAAGGCATATCATCTGTCATGTCTCAAGTTAGTTCTGAAGATATCGTGGTTTGGGACCGGAAAAAAATCTACGTCGACATTCCCTAGGCATGTGGATTTACGTCGTTCTTAGGGTTCCGTACCTTTTTTTTTTTTTTTTTTTTTTTTTCGGATGGGAAATCATCAAATAACCCCTCCCGCTCTGGGCGGAGCAGGAGGGAGTGTCAGACTTTTACTGACTAAAACCCATCCATGTTCCTTCATCGCCCTTTGTGTTCCGGGGCCACGGTATCTCTTTCGAATAGTCCCGCAACCCCGGCAGGCATCAGTCCTTACGGACCCCTTCCTTTATGCTGACTCTCTTTGAGGCGCGCGTGGAACACGAACGCGCCGTCGACACGGCCTGTCGTCATGAGACGGACGGACGGCGAGCTAGCCCATAGCTCACCGTCCACAGGCCCGCGAGGGTTCCGTACCTCAAAAGTTAAAAAAGGAACCCTATAAGATCGCTCTCTTGTCCGTCTGGCACCACCGATTTTCTTAGGAACGGGTGGACCTAGCAAGTTGAAATTTATGAATTTTTTTTTTTTTTTTCTTTAGTCCCTATTAGGTGTATAAAAATCAAAATTTAGATTTTCGCGAAAACTTATATGCGTAAGTACCTACCAAAATTTAACTTAATTTTCGACTTCTTTTTATTGTTCGGAATTTTTTCTTTACTTCTTACCTTGCTTTTAACCAAAATTGACAATTCTAGGTCAACCGGAAGTACCCTATAGGTTTTGGGTCGAAAACATGTACAGGGAAAAATCTGAAAACCGTAAATATGTAAGTTAATTAACAAAAAAATAAGCGATTTTACTATTACAAACTTACTATTTGCGGTTGGGGCAATAGTCGTTTCTGGGGATCGAACAGCAAAGTTATGTTTGTCCTTTAAAAAGTTAGTACGGAACCCTCGTTGAGGGAGTCCGACTCGCTTTTGGCTGGTTTTATCGACGTGCTTAGATGTCTACGTTCCTAGGCAGTGTGCTTATTGGGAACATAAGGTCGTAAATGTAACTTAAATGACATAAGTACGTATATCAAAAAGATCTCCCCTTTCTTCATGAATTTATGACAAGCATGTTGCATGTTCCCAAAGAATTACCACACTTAAGTGGCAGTGAGCAGGGCACATTGCTCGCGGAACGGATGGCCGATGGGGCCGAACCGGAAGACGTTGCGTTGGGAGACCTGCCACTAGGTGGACCGATGACCCGGTGAAGGTTGCGGGAATCCGCTGGCTGCGATTTGCACGGGACTGGTCAATGTGGTGACACTTGGGGGAGGCCTATGTCCAGCAGTGGACGTCTTTCGGCTGGAATGATGATGTTGTATGTTCTAATAAAATGTTAAAAATTGTTATTTACGAACATGTTGAAACATTCCAAACATTACAGAGGTCTATAAGGAAGACCTATATTCAAAGTGGACGAGAAGGCCGGGAATATATTAACATGCTATTATGTATGTACGTAGTCCTACATTCGTAACCCTAGCCCGGTTCATATTTGTATAATAATTGAGGTAAAAGTCGTTTCACGTTTTAATTAACGAGCATTTTATTTTGCTGAGCTGCGGCCGAAAAATACCAGTTTTTAATGTAGTTCAGTATGTTTTATAACGTTGAGCAATTATTTATACGCCAAATGGAGAATGTAAATATCATATTATTATACGTTTTATTTTGGGATGTATTTCAGTGAATGTTATGAAAATAATTTTGTTTATTGTAGTTGTCTTTCAGTTTTTTGGTTAATGTTTTCAGGTCAATATTCAGTCAGTATATCGTTCTTCAATTGACATTCAGTTTCAATATTGGATTTATTTACTTTTGTATTGTTCCCATATTTGTACCCATATTTGTGGAGAGTCGGCAGTTGGAATATGTTCATGAATACATATATTTAGGCAAACAAATATCTTTCTCAAAATCAAGACATCGTGACGAATTAAAGAGACGTATAAAAATGACATGGAACAAGTTCTGGAGCCACAAAGAAGTTCTAAAATCTGATCTACCTTTAAGATTAAAAAAGAAAGTCCTAGACTCATGTCTTCTACCCTGCCTCTCTTATGCAAGCCAAACCTGGATCTACAATACGCACACGAACGATAGAATTGAAAAATGCCAAAGAGCCATGGAGAGAAGCATTCTTAACCTGAAACTGAGAGACAAAAATCGACACAGCGAAATAAGAGAAAGGACAAAAGTTATGGATGCATTAACCCACTGCAAAAAACTTAAATGGAAGTGGGCTGGTCACATTGCACGTCAGGATAAGGAGAGATGGACTAGAAAAACTACTACATGGGCTGGCCCCCCCGGAAAAAGGAAAAGAGGCCGCCCCTGGAACGATGGGAAGACGAACTTAAAAAACTCACAAAAAGCGACTGGATGAGAACAGCCCAAGATAGGAAAAAGTGGAGTGAGATGGAGGAGGCCTATACTCGTCGAGAGGTCCTTAGTTAAAATAAAGTTAAAAAAAAAAAAAAAAAATGTATTAACACTAAGGAATTAAAGAGGCTTAAATAAATAAATAATGTATGTACGTAGACATTCGTAACCCTAGCCCGGTTCATAGTTCTATAATAATGGAGGTAAAAGTCGTTTCACGTTTTAATTAACGAGCATTTTATTTTGCTGAGCTGCGGCCGAAAAATACCAGTTTTTAATGTAGTTCAGTATGTTTTATAACGTTGAGCAATTATTTATACGCCAAATGGAGAATGTAAATATCATATTATTATACGTTTTATTTTGGGATGTATTTCAGTGAATGTTATGAAAATAATTTTGTTTATTGTAGTTGTCTTTCAGTTTTTTGGTTAATGTTTTCAGGTCAATATTCAGTCAGTATATCGTTCTTCAATTGACATTCAGTTTCAATATTGGATTTATTTACTTTTGTATTGTTGTTTGATTGTGAAAATATTATTTTATTTATTCTAGAAAATGTTTTCTATGTTTCATATCGTATGTTGTTATTATTAGATAATGAGGTTATACAATCTCTATTACACTCACATACACGCATACTTTTTGATATTAACCGTGTTGCCGAAGACCTGCCAATAGCTACAGCAAGAAAGCTACGTAGTTTTCGTATAGTGGCATTTAAGTAGAAAACTTGTACAAGTGTTTTATTTAATACACTCTTTCCTCACATATATTTACCGATACTTCCCTCACTCGATCACATGGACCAGGAGCAAATTTTACATACATGTCATCATTGAACAGGAGGTACATTTCTCAGGGGAAATCTACGGATAACTCCGAGGTAACAATATTATAAGAGTTTTGCCTAAATTATAGCACCGCAGCAATTTCTTTGTGGTGCTTTACGGGCTATATTGGGAGTTCTCAAACTGATTGGAAAACTTGGTGTAGTTTGTAACATTGCCAAAGTTTTAATATGGATACCCAATTCCGTGGCAATCAGTGTGTAAGAAATGGTTCATTGGCGACTGAAGCGATTCCAGACGTACCTTTGCGGGGCTAAGCAAGATGATTGTACTCGATTTGGTTTGAAATCAGATCGCCCGAAGGTGCTTGATCTTGCCCCTTACTCGATTTGTATATTGGAATCTTGATCTTGTTCGATATCCAATTTCCTTTATTTTTGTAGCAATAGTAGGCCTTATTCTAACACAGACGAATATTTTAGATTGTTAAATTCAAACAATTACTGGAATTCTTATGAAATTGTTTGAAAAGGCTATAACATTATAGTTAGTGTAGCGTGACAATTTGATAGACAATTAATTTCCCTTCTTGTCCATTCATCATCATCATCATCATTTCAGCCGAAAGACGTCCACTGCTGGACATAGGCCTCCCCCAAGTGTCGCCACATTGACCGGTCCCGTGCGACTCGCATCCAGCGGATTCCTGCAACCTTCACCAGGTCATCGGTCCACCTAGTGGGAGGCCTTCCAACGCAACGTCTTCCGGTTCGGGGTCGCCACTCCAAAACTTGTCCATTGACGACAGATAATACAAATTATCGGTATACCTTCGGTAAATATATGAGTACTACAAACAAAATAATTATCCTTGCTCAAATACCTATGTAACAGGTAAATATTATTATAATAGTATCAATATTTGGAGCCGAGCATCATCGCTCAATGCAAACATTAATCATGTCACGTCTTGCGTGGCCAGGGAATACGTATCAATGTATATAAAGAAGTTATATACGAGTATGTATACATACGGAATATCTGTCGTGAAAACTGACAGGAGGAGCAATGGACTGTTTATTTAGGTCAACCAACATTGAACGGGCTGCGGCTAAGAACGGTTCTTATTCCCTGATATTACAACTGCAATATCTATCTGGCTATCTGGTGTCAGCATCAGCCGGTACTATTCATATTTTCATTGAATGGTTATTTTGGACACATCTGATTTACGGAGATGGCAAACATCCGGGGTAACCACTAACACCCGAGTTGAATTGATTTATTATTTACACTTGTCTTCTATGCCGTCCTGATTTACATGACCCAGTCAATGGATACATTTTATTGACTGCCAACCTCTCTTTCTAAACCGGTTTATGTTATGGTCAATGTGATATATTGAATAATATATACAAATAAATGTAGCAAGCAGCTCGACGGTTACGTCGTAAGGCAGTCCTGAACTAGCCCTTCTGGCGACTAGACGGTCCCTTCGAGTTGCACACTACTTACTGTTAATTGAGTGGTTTTAATCTAAAGCCTAAAAGTACAACAAGTGATCCTAGTGAACACCACATTGGCGACGAGGATGGGATCGTCTAGTCGCCAGAAGGGCTAGTTCAGGACTGCCTTACGACGTAACCGTCAAGCTGCTTGCTACGTTTATTTGTATATATTATCAATATATCACAGTCAATCTGGTTGTGCGTTCTGAAAGTTCAAATAGCTGCAAGTTGCAGACAGATGTCAAATATTTCGTTGTTTTGGTTAATTAATCTCAAAAATGTAGTTGTTATTGAATTTAATTCTAGTATCGAAAAAAATGTTGGTGACCAATCGGAACCGTGACGAATCAGGCATAACTCGGCCACCGCAACCTTCACCAGGTCATTGGTCCACCTAGTAGGAGGCCTTATATAATATTAACTACAACCAATGTTACTATAACACAGAAGCTGCTAATCTCTCCGACGTTGAACCAGCATGAGCCATGTATCAATTAGTGATCGATAATGCTTAGATTCAATCACGGTGACTAGCGTGAACTAATCATGTCTGATTTGATTACACTGTTCGCTTCCCATGCTACCCTGGTAGCACTGGTACTGAGCAGGTATATTGTTGGTAAGTAGAGAAAGTGGTGTTCAACTTGTTTGGTAGTAGGTGTAAAGTCGAACAACGGTGTTGTGTCACAAGTTGGTAAGAACTATAAGTTGACTTTGACAGGCGACGAATTATTGTTTTTTATTGGGAACGAAACTATTTTAATAGACATAGCTCAACTGAACTGCTTTTAATAGGTACTCGTACATACTTCCATAACTTTTCTACTTATATCATGGGGGCATGCAGAAACCACTATAACGCCTGTTACAATCCTTGACCGTTTTCAATGGGTAAACAAGTATTTTGTCGATTTACATTTTAAACTTTCTGTGAGTTAAATAGTAGGTTGGCAGGCGAATGAAAACAGCCAGCTTATCTTGAAACGCTATCTTTCAGTAACAACAAAAACAACAACAGCCCATAACGTCCAATGCTGGACATAAGCCTTTCCCATGATGGGAGGAATTTGCCGTAATCTCTACGCTTGGCAGGCGGATTGGAGATCGCAGTGATGAAAGACTAACAGAAAACGCTGCTGCCCATTCTCTGGTCTACGGAGGCGAAAGGTGTTCTGCCTCAGACATTAGTCGCCTTATACGACACCCGTGAGTGTAATGGGTTGGTTCTATTCTACTCTACCGGATACCACACGGCTAAAACACGGCTTTTCTTTCAGTAAATCTGCGTTTAATATCTTTACGAAAATAAGCGTTATTAATTAACCTTGAAAGTTTTTCTAACAAATGTTAGAAACAGATCTTCACTAGGTGCCCTAGTTTTTGAGATATAAATGTTGCCAAGCTGGGGAGACTCTCTCCAGATCGGCCACCTATAAACCCTTATATCTTTTGAACCAGTGACCGACCAAATTCTGGTATTTGGCGACAAATTTCAACTAATTAGCGACAGAACACATTATAATACACATGTGAACGGGTATTTATTTTTTTGTGTTATCAAAATTAATATCCCTGATGGTGGCCAAGCCAGTGTCAGTCACACCCGTTTTTAATCTCTTTGAGAGAGAATTAAAAAAAATCCTTAGTTCGTAATAATAAAGCACTCTTATGCAAAAACTCATATTTGTGTATGTCATTGAATTTAAGTTTTTTTTGTTAAGTATAATATATTTACAAAATAAACAAAGCGTTATCATATAAAATACGTATTACCTTTGTTTACATGACCTTTAAAAGAAAGCCGTGGGGTAAAGTGATCATTACTGTCCCCACACGAACTTAACGACAAATAAATTGTCTATTCTAACCATTTAGAGGTCGCTTGTTCAAATTGGAACTTTTGTGAGGAAACTTATTCAGGGAAGTACGAACACTAAATTATTTTTGATGTACTGCTAAGGTTTCTTTATCTTAATTAAATAAAACATCATTTTATTCTGGCTATAAAAAAGTTTGAGTTTTTTCTACAATATTATTGCAAAAAACTAACTTGCCCACGGTTACGTCCACAAGGAAGTTGGAAATTATTTCACGGACTTTTACTGACGGGACGAAAAGTACTTAGTTAAAACCCAAGTTAAACATCAAAATCCATTCCAGCTGTTTAAGTGTGTAGAAGTAACAAACATACACATGGAACGTAGTTACTTTCACATCATATTGGATTCACTGATGAGGGATTTCTTAAATAAGATTTAAATAACAATTATACTGCATGAATGCAAGATGGATGAAGCTGGATAAGACTAGATGATATATTATCACCCTATACATTCCCAGAGCCCGAATAACAATATTATTCTGCCATTCTCCAAACACACAGGAAATGGGTCAACAATATGAATCAATAGACACAATCTATTACAAACAGGCTGGTCTAGTTATTAATACCCAATTACCTATCCTAACTTTGATTATGATGGGTTTGTTACTAAGTATTCAGCTAGTCCATTTAATACACTTATGTTTAGTTTAGACTACTGTTCACCGAACTTTTTTTTTCTAGAGTTGTTTTTGCTTACGGCTTCCTCCACGTGGAGGTTGGTTCGCATGAGATTGTAAAGCCGGGGCAACATGTATCCTAAACTCAGTTCATAGTCTACTCGTATGCCTTTCATGCAGCTTACAGCTGAACAGGTGTCCTGTTCTAAAATAGGAACGGTCTAAGACCAGACCAGAGTATTTTTTATTTAAAATATGAATATGAGAGACTGGATAGCCAAAAACATCATGAAAAGAAGTTTTTAAAACATCTGCTAATAATATTAACCTATTAAAAGCTAACCCTCCATTTTTTTTTGCCGGTGTTAAAAATCCACATGGATGTCTTCCGCCCTGCGGCGGGCTGAGGGGTATGTCGTACTCCAACCGACTAAAACCACCCGGTGTTCCCTTCCCACACATGCACCGGGGATCATGAGAACTAGTGTGCCTTCCACGATCCCCGGAACCTTACCCACCCTAACCTAACCTATTAATATTATCCTTGAAACGGAACACAGCCTTGAATTTATGACTTGGTAAATATTTACTTTTTTACTTAACAGTCAGTACTAAACCCACTTGTGCCTAAGCGTTCGTACCTCATTATTATATCCTCAGTTATTTTTTTCCATTTTGCCCGAGTGCAGAGAACATAGAAGTTTTGTTTTCATAGTTTACAATAGACACCGACACATACTACAGAATTATCAAATAAACCTATTATTGTCTACTAATAAACACTAATCTATTGGATAGGCCGTTACCCATTTTAATACCCAATTACCGTTAGGGTGAGCCTCATTATCGTCCTTCCGAACAAAAGTTATTGGTTTTAACTTTTCACATAAATTTTTGTCGTTCCCATTAAAGTAGGTAATGTAATTTTGGAGGATGAAGGGGCTTCCGAGTATCGTCCATTGTTGATATTTGTGGCCTGCTTAATGTTGCGGATAAATTATAAGTTAGATATGATGGATTATGAGCGGAAATGCAAACACCAATTAGATTAGAAGAGATAATATATTTTAACACGTTCGAGCACATACAGTATCGCAGTAAGAGAGAAAAATCAAAAAGTGACAGCTAGGTTATTATTAGAGACCCAATTACTTAAAATCTATTTACGAGGTAAGTTAAACAGAGCATTATGCAAGACCCATTTCACCTATCAATACCATCGTTTATTATAGGACTTTGTGTTTACAAAGACAGCTCTAATACTACCCCTTAAACCAATGTCCTAAATACCTAAGTACTAACTAGAAGTAGTTACACAGAATTACAATCAATATACTTATTATTATCAATAAAAAACTTAAATACAATATCACAAAGAATCCGAGATATTAAGTAAAGTGAGAGATGTATTAAACAAAAAAAAAACTATCACAAATTATGTAAACATAATCCTTTTACAAATTGATCATGTTTTTCTTTTGTCAAAGGTTTTGTCAACACATCTGCAATCATTAAATCTGTGGGCAAAAACTTAACATTAACAATGTTTTTCTTTATGTTTTCTCTAATGAAATGATGCCTCACATCAATGTGCTTAGTTCTATTATGATACATACAATTAGTAGTCAACTTTTGAGCAGACTGGTTATCATTATACAATGTTACTTTACATTTACTGTTCAACAATTCATCAAGAAAACTTCTTACAAAAAGAGCTTCCTTACAACCATCTGAAAGTGCCATATATTCAGCCTCTGTGCTGGAGAGAGCAACAGTCTTTTGTTTACGACTTTCCCAAGAGATCAATGAATTACCGAGCTTAAAAATAAATCCGGTGAAAGACTTACGATCAAGTTCATTTCCACCCCAGTCAGCATCTACAAAAGCAGTTACATCCACACCACTCTTCTGAAAAACTAATCCATAGTTTACCGTACCTTTAAGATAGCGAAGTACACGCTTCAAAGCTTTCCAATGATGTTCAGTGTGACACTCATTAAATTGACTGAGCACACTCACAGCATGAGCGATATCTGGTCGGGTGCACACTGCTATGTACATGAGACAGCCAAGCAAATTCCTGTAATGAGAATTTGTACTTTTATTATCACCTTTTGGTAATTTGATTCCTTTTTCTAGTGGAGTTTTTGCAGGTTTGCAATCCGTCATGTTAAACTTCTCCAATACCCTTTTTATGTATCCAGTTTGATCGAGTGTAACTTTATTTTTACTTTTATTTACTCTCATTCCAAGAATGTGGTGTGCAGATCCAAAATCCTTCATTTCAAAAGTGTTCATAAGTTCAAGTTTCACCTTTGCTTTCAAAGTTGTATTGCTAGAAAACAATAAAATGTCATCGACATAGAGTGCAATTATTATTAATTCACTATTAGTTCTCATGTAAAATACACATGGTTCTGAAGTCATCCTTTTGAAGTGCATTTTCTGTAATAATACTTCGTTTATTCTCTCATACCACATTTTGGAAGCTTGCTTTAAGCCATAAATAGCTTTATGTAGTTTGTACACAAAATTTTCTTTACCTTTTACTATGAAACCTTCTGGTTGTTCCATATATACATTTTCATTTAGGTTGCCATTCAAAAAAGGCAGTCTTAACATCAAGATGATCAATGTCCATATTAAATTCAGCAGCAATGGCAAGTAAAGTTCTAATAGTTGAGTGTCTTACCACCGGAGAGAAAGTCTCTTCATAATCGACTCCAAATTTCTGCGAGTAACCTTTAGCCACCAGCCGTGCTTTGTAGTTCAAGAGTTCACCATTGAGACCTTTTTTCTTTTTAAAAACCCATCTGCACTTAATTGCTTTCTGATTCTTTGGTTTCTCTACTAGAGTCCAACATTTGTTGTCATTAAAAGATTTATACTCATCTGTCATGGCTGTTGTCCACTCACTTGATTCTGTGCCTGCCAAAGCTTCTTGCACCGTTCCTGGTATGTCATCGTCATTGCATAGTTCTTTAACCAACAGGACAGACATTTCAGTCTTATCGAGATCTTCATATACTGATGAATCTGATGACATCTCATCCAGTGTTGAGCAACCTGGAACGTATGTGGGATCCGCAGAAAGATTTGTTTCTAAAGTGGTGTCAACTTCACTGTCTGAATCATACACTGTAATTGTGCTCGACCGTGCTATTCTTTGGTCATCAGAAAACTCTGGTCTTACGGTGGATGGTTCAGACTGGCTTGGCTCAGGTTGTTCAATTTGCTGTGAGCATTGGTCACTATCCAGGATTGATTCTGGGTTATGAACAACATTCACAGGTTTCCCCGCATCATCTTGCGGAAATTCAATGAACACAGAGTCAAAATTATCATCATGTGACCTATTATTGAAAAATTTATTCTCCAAGAAAATCACATCTCTAGCTTTGACACACTTGTATGATTTATCAGGATCCAACAGACGAAAACCCTTTGTACTTTCACAGTACCCAACAAAAATATGCTGCTTGGATTTCGAATCCAATTTGTTTCTAATTGGGGTAACAGCATAGGCAATGCAGCCAAAAATACGTAAATGACTAACATCTACCTTTTTATTCCTCCATTTTTCCTCAGGTACTTGTCCAATTAGAGCCTTAGTTGGTGTCCGGTTTTTGAGATACAGAGCAGTATTGACAGCTTCTGCCCAGAATTTCTTGTCCAGGCCAGCATCCCTCAGCATACACCTGGCTTTCTCAACAATGGTCCTGTTTGCTCTCTCTGCCACACCATTTTGTTGTGGAGAATACGGGACCGTTGTGTGATGTTTGATTCCATTCTCTTTCAGATAAGCCTGTAATTTATAGTTAATAAATTCACCACCATTGTCACTACGTATAATTTTAATCTTGTGGTTAGTTTCATTTTCAACTAAGACTTTAAAATTCCTAAAATGTTCAAAAACTTCATCTTTGTTATGCAAAAAATAAACAAATGTTTTCCTACTGAAATCGTCTATAAATATCAGAAAATATCTAGCACCACCAATAGACTGCATTGGCATTGGTCCACATAAGTCAGTGTGTACTAATCCTAGTAACTGAGTTGCTCGTGTGTATGACCTTTTAGGAAAGGGAGCACGAGTTTGTTTGCCTTCAATGCAAGAAACACACGGATTAAAAATATTAGAATTATATTTAATACCTGTGACCATACCTTTATTCAGCAGTGCCATACTCCTCGAGTTCAAATGGCCAAGTCTACGGTGCCACATTTCCTGCGACTCCTCTTTCACTGTACCTTTTGATGAGCTTGATGAAGAAAACATAACAGTCTCATCACTAGACTGTTTTTCTTTGGTAACTGTACTGTAAGAAGCAAAACTAGTATTACCTCCCCCCCCACACAAAGGCTGATCAATGGCGTCAAGTTGATATATACCATTCCTATGAGTGGCTGTTGCCAAAACTTCATCCTCATCAGATATAATACATTTCTGTTTACTAAAAGTTACTGTATAACCTTTCTTCACTAAAGAACTAACAGAAAGCAAATTTGCTGAAAGATTAGGCACATAATAAACGTCTCTAATTGTTCTCACACAGTCTTGCAATTTTACACGCACGTTGCCTTGTCCCGCTGTTGGCAGTTTATCACCGTTTGCAACACTCACTTGTGACACACTTACTTCACTAAAATCACAAAAGAGTTCTCGGTTGTTGCACATGTGGTTTGATGCACCGCTATCCACATACCATACACCACGCTGGAAGCTGACGGAGAGCGCTGTTAAGAGAGCCTTGGATGAATCCTTGGGAGGTTTATCCTTATCTGTTCTCTTATCTTTCTCTGGCTTCTTATTATTATTCCTCGGGCAGTCTTTGATAAAATGTCCAGTCCTTTTACATTTATAACATTTTGGTGCTTTTCTGGTTGTTGCTAATGCCATGGTTTCTTCAGTTTTATTCCTGCGGTCATATTCTTGTAATAATTTACCTTTGACCATGTCACTTGACAACTTTAAGTTTGAATTTTCAAGTGCCATAATAAGCGGATCATAATTACTTGGTAACCCGCTGAGCATGATGACAGCCAAGAATTCATCATCCAGAGGTGAATTGATATCAAACAGTTGTTGTGACAGTTCTTGCAGTTTGCCAAGGTAGCTTTCCATGCTGTCATGCTCTGTCAATTTGGTGCTGAATAGCGTTCTTAACAGACCTAGTCTTCGGCATAGCCCTTTGTCCTCAAAGGCTTTGCTCAGGTTGTTCCACGCCTCACGTGCATCCTTTGCGTTCCTGACATGGGGGAATGCACTCGTTTGAACCGACAGGCATATTCTTGCAAGTGCCTTCTGCGATTTTTTCATGTCTGCATCGCTCAGTGTTCCTTTTTGCTCACCATCGATAGTGTCCCACAGGTAGGGTTACCATATCTCAGGATTTGTCCTGAGATTTCAGGATTTTTGGACTCTTCTCAGGATTGCGGCTGGATTTTGCAAATCTAATGAAATCTCAGGATTTTTTGGATTTTCAATAAAATACAGCTTACATTTTAAAGATCTCTTTGTTATAAAGTTAAACAAACTAAAAATAATCTTCCTTTGGTAATAATTGCACAATTAAAATCAGTACTTATTTATCCAAGTAGGTACTTAATCAGTTTTATCATACTTAATATGTGATGATACATTTTTAAGTAAGGTTTTTTCTTTAATTATGGATTTATAAAATGCCCCACATGTTAAGCTCTTCAAATTATATTGAATACCCCGCCCCCCCCGCGCTTCGAGTGCGATGTGCAACGCGTGAGTGAGGTCCACAGTGTAGGTATATAAACGATAATATAACGACTTTTTAAAATTGTTAAACTTAACAATTTAAAAAAGTTTGAGAATTTTTGAAACTGTAAAAAATCTCAGGATTTTTCAATGGAAATCAGGCTTTTTCTCCGGACTTTTGATTTTTTCATCTGGTAACCCTACCCACAGGTCCTCATGGATCAGTATCATTTTCATGCAAAACTTCCATGTGGAATAATTATCTAAACCTTTGAGTTTTTCGATGCTTTGCAGAGGCGAAGCATTTCCGGCCATTTTTACGTTTATAGGTTATAGTTTTTTATTTTCCTTCACTTTCGAGTTCAGATTGTTAATATTACGATTGCCGCGCAGATTTCGGCGTTCTGGGCCCATAACCTGATGGATTATGAGCGGAAATGCAAACACCAATTAGATTAGAAGAGATAATATATTTTAACACGTTCGAGCACATACAGTATCGCAGTAAGAGAGAAAAATCAAAAAGTGACAGCTAGGTTATTATTAGAGACCCAATTACTTAAAATCTATTTACGAGGTAAGTTAAACAGAGCATTATGCAAGACCCATTTCACCTATCAATACCATCGTTTATTATAGGACTTTGTGTTTACAAAGACAGCTCTAATAAGATATTGTTTTATAGGAATTTCCTCTCGGGTAGCCACTGACTTCATCTTTCAAAAAATAATAGGCATCGAGAGCCTGCAACGTAATTGTTGGATCTTTGCTCATCTTTTGAGGGTAGATGATTTATGTTTTGTCATCTGCTTTTTACGACTACCGTCGTTTTGAATCGTGGCCGAGACTCGTGCAACCTCCGCGCGATGCGGTGGAGCTAGTTGGCTTGCGTGATCAGACAGTATCGGTCACGTCTCATCTTTTTTGAGAAACTATTCCGTGAATAAGTCAAGTTTAACTCATTTTCTACACTGCCGTGCAGTATTTATTGTGTGAGACGTTCTCGCAGTGCTGTGCCAATTTAGATGGTGTTTTGGAACGTCTGTGCCCTCGCTCGCCTCCGCTTTCGATACCAGGACCCCTTGCCGTGCAAGGCTCTCGTGAAGAAACGTACGTGTGGAAGTTTGAGGTAGGTGGCATACTGGATTATCTACCTACTTACGCGAGCAAAGATCCACTTTCTAAACTTTACCTAAATAGGTTGATACAGCAATTTTTTTATTAATTAATGGTCCTTCAAAAAAAAACCAATTTCTTACCAGCCTTCTACAGTCATACTCAACAGTAATAATATCAAGTATCAATTTCCCTCATTTTCATAATTATTTGAAAAGATATGGCAAAACAAACCTAACATAGACATAACATACATTGTAATAAAAAGGCATTTACGTGGAAAACAAGTGGATATGTTCGTCAAAATTATAATTATTTCGTAACGATATACTTTGTTACGTCTCGTCTAGTGCCTCGACGTTAGGCGCAAGTTAGCTGAGATAGCGAGTTAAGATGGCTTCTGTAGTGTGAATATCCTGGTTTATCCGAAAGGCCTGTAATACAAAGTTCCGGAACTGAGTACCTATTTAAAGTGTGTTAATGTTCAACGAGCCTCCCCCGCCAGGGTACCGGTAGAGCAGTAGTGTTGAACAATAAGACAAAGAAAATATGTCGTCGTAGAAAATTCAATCAATTTGCGAGATTAAGCTGCGCTTGCTGTGGTCTTGTAGCGGCACTAGGAAAGTACTACAGCAAATAAAACAAAATATACTACAGCGCCATCTATGACAAAGATGATGAACTAATAACGAAACACGTCAGAATTCCTACATCGCACAAACAACATTATCCGCGACTTAAGAGTATAGGAGAACCCGAACACAACCAGGCAGTAGCCCACCAGACATAAGCCGTCTGGTCGGAGGATCCTCCCTTTTCTATGGGAGATGAAAAGCTTAGGCTTTGGCAGAATTTGTTTTGCCATAATAATACATTGCCAATTTTTTTTTACTTACAGTTTATGTTGGCATAATTATCTTAAAGGCTAATTTGTTTTGGCATAAATTGAATTCGCATAATGTTAATAGGAATAATGACTATCATAATAGTATTTAGGCATACAATTAAAAGAAATAACGGAATAAAATTGAGTGATTTTTACGTATTTAACTTAAATTAAAAATTCATAAAGTTGTACTACAAAAGTTAGTGACAGAAACGAATCGCTGCAAAACCGACTCCACGTAGTCTTTTCTGCCCTACCCCAAGGGTGTAATCTAATTCCGCGTAGGCGCGGAGGGGCGAGCGAGCTGAGGAGCAGGTGGTTTTAACGCCCGCCGCCGCTGGTTGAGGCTAGCCGGCGAGCCGGCCAGCAAGCCGAAGCCACAGTGGTGAGCATAAAACACATCTGTAACGATCAGCTCGCGTGGGACCACCGGAGCCCCGCAGCGCCGGAGCCGTGACAGAAACCATGCCTGCTGTATGCTGCATACTTGCTTGCTGCATGTATGGTGTATGCATGTTTACATTTTTGCATGCTGCATGCATGGTATTTTGCTAATCTGTCTTTTTGTGAACCTGTCATTTTGCTAATCTGTCTTTTTGCGATTCTGACCATTTGAGACAAAATACTAACACCTGACAATTCGCTAATCTGTCATTTTGCGTTTCTGACGTTCTGCGCCCAAACCGTGTATGCTTGTTTGCAGGCTTATTACAGGGAAAAAACCCATATTGTTCACAATCAACTATGTTCAAAACAAATATGTTATGTATTACCTGCTTCAGGAGATATGTTTTTTTTTCAATCGTCAAAATAAATAGGTATATCCTATTATGGTATGTCTAACATTTTAGGAGTTAATTATTATGCTTCCTTGTTATGCCTATCAAAATTATGTTTTAATATCATAATGCGTAAATAAACTTATGCTTAAGAATGTTATGCCTAATCATTATTATGATTAGAGAAATTATGCCTAACAAAATTTTGCGTAAGCTGTGCGTAAATAATGTTATGCGAAAATATAATTAGGAGTAACAAAACCATGCCAAGTTATATTAGGTCTTAAAATGTTATGCAAATGGATAGGGAACCGTTCTTCATACCCCCAAAGTCTCTTCGTAGATGTGTGACCATTATTCTACATGTATTAATTTTTTATCATATCTAAGATGATAAAAAAATCTTTCGTTCACTTACACTTACAGCTTACATCTTAGGTCGTACGTCTCAGTAAATTTTCGCGGGCCAGTGCTCAAAGGGTATCCGCGTTCGTTAGCAGGCTCGCATCACGCGCCGTCTTTGAAAAATAAACTGCCTAGCTCTCTAAATATGTGCTCTTTTTAAATGAACGTATGTAGGCATAAGATTTTCGTGGCAAATCTTTGGTGTGTAGCTAGGAGTTTAATGTTTAGCGTAGCAAGATGAAGGCTTTGCTCGGTTTAAGATCTTAACATGGCCTAATTTCTTGGAAATTATGTAAGAAGTATAGATTGAATGTATTGTTGTTTATTCGCCTAGTTTGGTGTGTGAGGTAGATTTCTACAATTGAAAAAACTTGAAAACTACTGTTTCCTACTTTCGGTTTGAAGTTAAATTACAGAACAAATCTTATTAGGTGAACTGACTAAATTATGCAAAGTTTCGTATGAGTGTACAATGTTTTAAAATGAAAACCAAATTACCATGAGTCCCTATGAGTGCCGCACTCTTAGAGACTTTTACTCAGAATCGTGAACTCTTAATAGTTTCGGTTAGCGTTTAATAAACCCTCTGCGACGATAAGCTCGAGTGGAACGCCGGGCCCCGCAGCGCCCGGCTGTTACAGAAACCATGCCGGCTGCATGTTCCATGCTGCATGCTTGCATACTGCATGCTTACTGCTAGCTCGTTGCTTGCCTGCTGCATGCTAGCTGCATGCTTGCTGTTTGCTTGATGCATGCTTGCTGCTAGCTTGCTGCATGCTTGCTGCATGCTTACTGCATGCTTGCTGCATACTTGCTGCTTGCTTGTTGCATGCATGGAGTATGCTTGTTTGCATGTTGTGAAAAAATTATACATATCCTAAACTTTTTCTTAAAAAAGAGTAATAAAAAAAAAATACTAGCCTGTAAATTATTTTGTAGAAACGTGATGTATCCAAATGTTTCTAAACAATAAAAGAAAATAAATGATTAATTGATTAAATATCATCTGATGCATTTGATAAAATAAGTGTTTGCCAAATAAAGTTTGTAAAACGAGTGATTTTAAAATAAAACATTTGCGGAATAAGTTGTTTGCGAAATAAATATTACCTATACGAAACGTTGGTTGTAAAATGAAAATTTGTAAATGGAGTTTTGGTGAAACTTTAGTATACTTTTTTCTAGGTATTGTCATTGTTTGCGCTTTGAACGACATTTTTAAATGATATTGCAGTCGGAAATAGGATGAGGGATGAAACGAATATAACTAAAATACAGATCGATTTAAAATGATGCTGGATGGAGAAGGCTTAAGAAAAGATTAATGGAGTGAGTTATGATATATTATGTAAGAAAAGTGATTATTTGATAGCATACATTAGAGGGAAGAGTGGAAGACAAAAGGGACTTTCCGGTCTCAAGTAACATGGTTCAAGGACAGGCAGACGATTATATTGTAGACTGAAATGTTTTACACAACTTTCACCAAACCTCATACTTTCATATTCTTTCTCTCTAACTAAACTTAAAAAATATATATAACAACACGACTCCACAACTTCTGCAAGATTGTAGGTAGGTTATTCTTTTATTATTCTTTTATTATTATTACTTCTTATGCCTTTGTTATACATATTGTTTATCTTCTACTTTGTTTTTAATATTGTTATGCATATTGTTTAACTCCTACTCCCAAACGTTATCTCTGTAAGCTAATTCTAGCCTGAAAGGGGCCTGGTGACCTGTAACACAGGTTTTTTTCCCAAAAACCTACATCAGGCACCAGTCTCTCACAAAGGCTGAATACAGCTGAGACATTATTTTGTACATTTTTACTTTAAGTCACCTTTGTGAAGAGAAAATAAATGATAAATTATTATTATTAATCTTATTTTACCGTCAACGCAATTAACCCAGAGGTTACCACAATCTTCTTCGTCTTGCAACATTTGCATTTCATTATTTTATTTTCTCAACCGTGATTTGGTAATCTCAATTTTGTCAGTTATCTTCAAAGCTTTTTTTTTTCCTATCTGATAGTAAAACTTGGATTAGTTCTGTAAAAACATTGTAATTTTTAGATAAGTTGATCTCGTCAGGGCGCATTTGTATAATGTTATGTTGGTATTAAAAACTTTCTCCTTGATTTTATTCAAGCGCGATAATTGGGCAATCAAGTCATAGCATTCCTTAGTTACAATAACTAGCTGATGTGCTTGGTTATTAAATAAATAAATAAAAAAAATATCAATTTATTTTTTCTACACATGTTACTTAATGCTAAGGTTACAGTGGAACACGAGCGTGGAATTAACTTTGTGAGAGAGTGGTGCTTGAAGTAGGTCTCTATAGAAACCTGTATAAGTCAAGCCAAGTCACCAGTCATTGATGTTGTCAGGTAACCTACACGAGGTTACCACCCATAGTATTTATGACGTTGCCACTGCAGGGACATTTTGACCCGCAATCAACCACGCAGTCTCAGTGTGGATCGGTGGATGTCACATTTACACATGGGCATTCAAAAGTGGCCGTGTGGTATCCGGCAGAGTTGAATAGAACCAACCCATTACACTCACGGGTGTCGTATAAGGTGACTAATGTCTGAGGCAGAACACCTTGTGCCTCCGTAGACCAGAGAATTGGCAGCAGCGTTTTCTGTTAGTCTTTCATCACTGCGATCTACAATCCGCCTGCCAAGCGTGGAGATTACGGCAAATTCCTCCCATCATGGGAGAGGCCTGTGTCCAGCAGTGGACGTTATGGGCTGTTGTTGTTGTTTTTGTTATTCAAAAATAAATCTATGCTGTAAATGACGTTTGATTGAAAGATACCTCTATCTTGCCTTATACTCGTAGGTATACTACATGCCCATGCTGCATGTTCTAATCTCATGCAGGCTATAACAAGACAAGTTGTTGTCTATTTTTTGTCTTTCGCTGTCATCCCAAGTAATGACAAAGGAAACTAGAAAAATGATTAAAGTTTCAAAATTCTTAGGAATATTTCAATGTGAATAGTTTTCTTTCAAATCTTATTCCGTATTCAGGCAAAACTGTAGCAACTTGAATAGAGGACAGGCATAAAACATAAATATAACATTTGTTCCGATTCTCAACGACTTGAATATTTTCATACAATAGAACGAGCGATAAGATGCACGCACCTTCTTCCGAGACTTTTTGTCAGAGACGTTTCTGTGATAATAATAGTAAAATGGAGATATAATATAATTCAAATTAAGTCTTTGTGATAAAAAAGATAGTGATAATAAGATTGCCAGTAACTCTGTGAAAACACATTTAACAATATTACTATAACGCGTTCTGTATGGTGTCGGACGTAAAGAATAGCACCATCCCATATCTTCCCATGGGTGTCGTAAGAGGCGACTAAGGGACTGCCAGAGAATGGGCAGCAGCGTTCTCTGTGCTTTTGTAACAACCGTACTACGTTCGCCAACTCGCCTGCCAAGCGTGGCGATTATGGCAAAAACCCCCCTTTGGTGGAGGCCCATGTCCAGCAGTGGACGTCTTTCAGCTGAAATAGTAGTATTATAACGCGGTAGAACCTTTAGCAATCTTATTCAAAAGAAAACAAGAGAGTACATATAGTACACTACATAATAAGTAGCCCTTCTCACGCTATCACACACACACAGCATACATAGTGTATGTACGCTCACATTATTAATTAAAGTCACATAATATAAAAAAAAAAAACTGGCTGACAAGTGAACGTTAAAGACGAAAAAAGTTAAAAATACTCACTCAAAGAACAAAGTACATAATAGAAATACAATTTTGTTAAAATCCGATTAACTACGGACTTCTTTTCTTTATTTCTTTGACGATGAAAAAAGTAAAACATTCATTTCGCTATCAGACGGATGAGTCGACTAATGTTCCCGGAGCTAGGGCCGGGGTGATGCTTACGATCTAATGAGACGAATATTTTATCAACTTTTGACAACTTTCTTATAAAAACAACGTTGAGAAATAGACGTCTAATTTTTCAAATGATTTGTTTGTTAACATTAATTGGAAACGATTTATAATCTTTTTAAAAGAGAGATTTTACTTCAAAAAAGTGTATCTTCTGATTTTGTCCTCGCATTGAGAGTAGATGCTTCTAATATTTTATTTTCAACAGGAATCAAACTGAAAACTTTAGGTTTTACTGCTTATTGTCACAAACCGTTAACAGATCGTGTTAATCTTCACCCCGGGTCTCGTAAAAGAGCCAAGAGAACAAGAATGGTCATAACCATTTTATTTACTTTTATAGCTTGCAAGCTCCCTGCAAGCACCATGATTTACGACGGCAAGAACTTTAACTTGTACAATCATAAAACAAGTCTGTTTATAGATACTTGTGTCGTGTGGTGGCTGGCAAGGAGTAGGCAACCCACTTCAGTCGTTATGTCAAGAGGATGGGCATAATAAGAACCTAATGTAAAGGTCACCAAAGTGCCTGTCGTATACGGTGCTCTTTATATAAATTCATCATCCATTCATTTCTCACATATGCTGTCTTAAAAATATTCTGTGAACATGGCATGCTTTCACATTAATAATAAAATAAAATAAATAAATAAAATCATTTATTTCAGGCCCGAGACCCATATTAAACAAAAATACAAACACATAAGTATAATAGAAATTGCAGAATTACATTACAATAAGATTCGAAACATTATTTAAAAACAAAAATAGATAGACACAACATACAAACACATAAATAATTGGAATGTCAAAATTACATTAGAAACATTATCGAGTCAAACTAGATTAAATTAACAAGTCAAAAGTAAAAATACACAATAAATTCAGAATAAATAAATGTCAAAATAAATTATCATATCTGCCATATTATCATATCTGCCATTAATAACTGCCGATTTGAGGGAATTCCAACTTAAATCTTAAAGAAACCTGAATGACCATTCCAAATATTTCCAGAAGATAAATGCTTATCCATATATTTCCCAAGTACTCAGCTTAATTAGGCGGGTTCGTCATGAGTTCCGAGCAATAGACGGAGAAAACCCAACGAAGGCATTTGAGATAGCGATTTACACTTGAATAAAACCGGTAAATATTACAGAAAATAATGAGGTCTTAAATTGAAAGTCTTTGGATCGACATCTGAAGATTACACGTGGATGTTCTGATGTGGTATTATTTCTATTAGAAATTACTTGTGTAGTCACAATTAACTACTACTCTGAATTAGCGCGTTAGTAAATTAATTACCAGTTGTTTATTGTGTAAAGTTTTGCTGTATCATAATTCAAAAAGGGAGGTACAGAAATATTTAAAGACATGGAGGTTGTACTGAAAAAATGTTCTATTTATAGGTTTAAAATAGGTTATTAGGTGTTTTAGTGACTAAACATTCTCCTCTTTGTTCTCGGATTCTGCTCTTTTGAGTCTAAATGTAACCTTTCCGCGACATTTTGATTGCTAAATAAGAACGTTGTAAATAAATAAATAAAACACGTCAAATACATATTAACTTGGGTTCGCAATAGGTTTTTCATTTCTTTTTGTTATTTACTCACAATCAATCATGAACAGAATGTACCTACGTACAAAATAAGCGAATATAACAATATTTTTAATAAAACATTTATAAACATTACAGACAACACTTACGCTAGTAAATGCAAAGTTAGCACAAAAAACTCCATCACGCTCAAATAAAATGCTTAATTGCATTTTTCTTTCATTCCGAATACGCTCACATGATGTAAAAATAAAAGTCCTTTAGCTGCGCGCCTAACTTTCCGACTGACCCACGAAATTATTTAACTGGGCGCTTTGAAAGACTACAAATTATGTAAATTAAAGAAAACTTTTAGTCAGACTATTATGAAAATTAGAAATTCATTGAGAGGGACGGCGACGTTTTCAGGACAGTCTGTTTACAGGCACTGAAGCGAATCATGTAAACTGGAGTTTCTGTACAATTAAATTATTTTGTACAGATTCAAAGGTTTCGTTTTATTTCAATTCAGTGCCCGTTTCCATTCCTTTCATTTGTTTGTTATTGGCTCGTAAACATTCACTGGACCTTTACTAACGTGTCATATTCATTATAATCTCACTCGGAAAACCGGTTACGGATGTGTGACTACAGTAAAGTTGTATCAAGCGCTCAGTTTTTTTTTTGCTGTTTATCGTACTGGCATGATCCCTTTGCCACTTTTTTGAACTTACCTACAAAATAAATAGAATATAACAAACACAGTAAAGCTGAGTTAACATAATCCTTTGTCAGAGTTATTTCAGTCATTTTTTAACTAAGCGAGTTCAAATTTAATGCTGTGCTATTAACTGCCCATTTCCATTTAATTAAGACTGTCGGCTCAGTGCTGACCGCCTTATAATGGAAATAAACCAATATTATGTAAATATAAATTATTTATGTAGTCTAAAATACAATTAATTAGAGTGTGTAGTGGCTGACTGGATATTATGTTGTAATAAAATAAATTATATATATAATAATTATAGTAGTTGGCAGCTTAGGGCCGCTTTCAAAAGTAACCGAAATCAAAAGAATCAAAAGAAGAAAAAGTAACCGAATCAAATATTTTACGAAAGTGCATTTATTTAGAAGTGCCTAATTCAAAAGGGAATGACATGAAAATTAAAATAATAAAAAGATGATCCTTCCTTGATTATTAAAAGATCTTCTTTACAGTCGGGTAGGATATAGTAAAGAGGATAAGAATTTAAATTAAAACTACGAACAACAATAAAAATCCGGTATTGTTGGACTAGACTATTAAGGGTTCTCTGCTATGCAGACTAAACCTTTTCAAAGGATGTCATGGTTTACTTCGTTTTCGCATTTTCTTGGTGACTAGCTCAGCTCAGAGATTCTTCAGTAAACTTGTGGTTTGGGTTAATAAATACTTGGAATGGCTGAGAATAGAAAACATGACTTCAAGGAAATAGGAACTTGAAATGTTCGTTGAAAAATAAATGAAATCTAAAAACAAAAGGTATTTCTTGTGTCATGCAGCATAAGCATGCAGCGCTTAGCTTAAAAAAAGTAATTTGACTCAGCACAAAATGATTTCGTGCGCTCAACACAGATTTATTTCCGCGCTGACTGTGCAAAGTATTTTCTTTCTCAGCACCAAGAAAAGTACCCATTAACCATTTTATTCCAGCCATTTCCTAAAACTGAACAATGCTTCACAAAAGTTTTCTCAGCAGAATCCCATAGCTGTCTAGTCCGTCTGTACCCGCCCCGGATAAATCAAACGTCAGCCGAAGATTTACGACGACTCCCGAGCGCACCCGAAGAGACCTCGCTGACTTAGCACCAGCTTAGCCGGTAATAAACCCAATGAACGATGTTTTACTGAGTTGTTTGATAATTTTGAAGACAAACAGCAAAATCCTATTCAAATTTAGCTTTACAGGACTGTTTGGCCTAAGTTAGGATTAGAAACGTTTTGTGAACGAGTTTAAAATTATATTGTTGAGCTGTGATTAAAATCTACTAGCAAACAGCTTTTACTTTGTGTCGCCGAATATTCTAGAGATTATTTGATTACGGTTTTATTTTAAGCTCTTTAAAAGTTTATTCGTCGTAACCAGTCTTAAAAAATGAAGTCGCAAAGATGTTTAATAGACAAGTAACACTCGCCGACAAGTCAACTTTTCGCGTGACGAGAAGGCTGGCTCTTTCTTTAGCCAAAGAATTAGCATTGCCATTCAACGTGGCAATAATAAAGTAATTCGACAGGAAGGTATATATTTAATAATAATCTAAACATATTGATCAGTTTTATCGTCTAGCCGCTCGTATACATTCAGCCCTAGGTTTGTACACGGTAAATAGACCGTCTGATTACACAAGGGTAATAATTATGCCTCAGTATGAACTAACTTCGTTTTTGTCAACTTTACTAGCCCATTTTGAATAATTAATACTTGTTGATTGTAACTACGCGGATACATACAAGTAACTACAAATAACTTAAGAGACTCCTACAGTCATTCAAAACTACGTACGCGTTAGCTCGTGGCTTATTAGAATAGGTGACTATCTCTATCACAAATAGTTACCAAGGAACTGTAGATGTAGACTGTAACTCAGAACTGTAACAGCAATCAGCCGTCTTTGAGTGCACTAGCTCCAAAGACAACCTCCTGACAACCTCCCAGCACGAACATAAAAGGAAATTGAAATAACTACGCGATAAAGGCCCCGACTTTGAATAAAACAAAACGTAACATGAAGTAAATTCTAATATCGCAACAGGAAAATTCAATTCTGCTAGCCACACTTCTTCGTAAACAATACTAGAACATTTTCGCTAATTATCTCTACGGAAACTCGTAATTTTGCGGTCCTATTAATGCTAGATGTATCTTTACGTCGATTGTAAACTTTATACGGTTGTTATAAAGATAAAATTAGACTGTATTACAGTAATTGTATTATTTACTGAGACGATTTTGTATTAAAAAAATGAGATATTATTTATAATCGCTTCAGAGGACAATAACCAGGAGCTTGAGAGTTGCAGAACGGATACAACATAAATTATTAAACGAGAAGAGAATGCGAGGAAATTCCGTTTGGAGACTACCTACATAAATAGAAAAAGTATTTTAAAAATTATACAACGGGACCGCAAAAAGTATAAAGATAGTCGAGGTTCTCATAATTTTAAATTTATAAACATCGCATTCAACATTCGTTCATGATATAACGAAGGCAATCTTGTAAATTACGTGATTTAATTTAAAATAGACCGATAAACTTTCTAGGATTTTTTTTTCTAAAACCGTTGCTTATTTATGATTTTCCATGGGTCTAAACTCTAAAGCCTGGGCTCTCACAAAATTTTTGTACAAATTCATGCTTATTAAGTTATAATAAACAAGACACAAAGGCATCAAACTAAGCTGTTAAATTATCAAGGAAAAGTGCTCGTTTCCATAGTTTTTAACCGACTTCATTAAAAAGGAGGAGGTTTTCAATTCGACTGTTTGTTTTATTATGTGTCTGTTACCTCAGAACTTTCAACTGGATGAACTGATTTTGATGATTTTTTCATTTAAATTTGGTGAAGAAATCATGCTGGTCTTCGGAGATAAACAATGGAACTCTTCAAAAATAGACGGCAGTCCTGCCGTGATTGCTGCAATCGCTTGGATGTTTATTGTTTATACAACATCATGACGAAACATCACGCCTGTATGCCCTGAGGGGGTACACACGCTGCCGGGGCTGCGGGACTGTTTGAAAGAGATTCCGTGGCCCCGGAACACAAAGGGCGATGAAGGAACATGGATGGGTTTTTAGTCAGTAAAAGTCGGACACTCCCTCCTGTTCCGCCCCGAGCGGGAGGAGTCCATCCGAAAAAAAAGGGGGTACACAGATGATGTGTACAATACACCCAGATTTCGACAGTTAGGTATGTCAAGTTCCATTTATTGGGGATAAGCCTTTGGTGACATGTATTGTTAACAATGTAAAATAATTTTTATTCATAGAATATCCCGAGTGGGTGTTATCCCTTAGCAACTATCGTCTTTGTATAACGAAACACTCAGTAGTCCAACAAAACCAAGCTCCCAAAACATTATACCATTATTCCTTCCCAAAATATAGTGTAGCGTTAATTCGTTCGACAACGGCGGGCCGGGCTCGGGTAAACCACATGAATATGCATGAACGGGGCAAAACAAGACATTATGTGGGACAATGCCACCCTACACATACACCTGCCCGCCTGCCCACCTGCCCGGGCCCAGTCAGGATCGTACGCCGAAGCTAAACCCCGGACAAATATGACTGATTTATTGTCCAGCCAAATTGGCTGTTGCATTTAGCCGGACGGTTTTTGCAACCGGACATTGGCTGCGCGGTCGTTGCAAATGCCTGAAATATTTTTTTAGTGTTGTGAAAATAAAAAATCTAGATATTTTCCGTTAGGGTCACTGTTGTGGAGTGTTAACATATCTGTGACGCGCTTTAGAATTTTTGTTGCACATATTTATGGACAGTTTTGGTCCGGGTTCACACTTTTAGAAGATTTTCACCTTTCAGTCAGACTTTCAAAGCTTTGATAAGGTTAGCTTTCAGTCTAACCGGATGTAGCTGAATATCAGTATTTTTTTATAGGAGAGTCAAAAAAGTCTTTAGAATAAAAAAAAAATATCCTCATAAACATTCTAAAATTTGTGTGAAATCCAAAATACGTACACACAAAACGCGGTACGGTCCAATAAGAGAATTGTCATAATTCTCAGCACGGAGCGTGGTCCGAGCCCCAGTTTACGTCGGCGGACCAAACAAATTAGTTTGTTCTATGAAATAATGTCAAATGTGATTTTCTTTATGTCGGACATTGTGGTTTTAAGTTTCGGGGCACGAGGAATGACAAATTAATTTACTGTGGTCAGTGGTTTTAGGTGTATTTTATGCATGAAATATTTTCTAAATGTTTTAAACAGGTAACCCTGTTTACTGAAGATATTGCGCGTAATACGACTCTAACTAGACAATGGTGCCGATTCCCTTGTTCACAAACTAAACTAAATTTAAGTTAAATGCATCTTTTTCTTTCTATTTCATTATGAAAAGGACAGAAGATAAATATTAGTTTAATCCTGTCAAATTAGTCAGCACCTGACGTAATTTGATGTAATTTTAGCAGTCAACTTTTTAATCGCGTCTAAAACTTGTATGGCCCTGATTAATTTGACAGAACATAACTAAAATTTATCTTTTGTCCTTTTCTTAATGAAATAGAAAGAAAAAGATGCACTGAACTTAAATTTGGTTTAGTTTGTAAACAAGGGAATCGGCACCAATGTAGTGTAACGTTCACGTCTGAACATAAGTTTCCAACAGAGATGAAGAAATACTACTAAATCGCTACCTTTTTTTTTTTTTTTTTCGGATGGGAAATCATCAAATGACTCCTCCCGCTCTGGGCGGAGCAGGAGGGAGTGTCAGACTTATACTGACTAAAACCCATCCATGTTCCTTCATCGCCCTTTGTGTTCCGGGGCCACGGTATCTCTTTCGAACAGTCCCGCAACCCTGGCAGGCATCGGTCCTTACGGACCCCTTCCTTTTTGCTGACTCTCTTTGAGGCGCGCGTGGAACACGAACGCGCCGTCGACACGGCCTGTCGTCATGAGACGGACGGACGGCGAGCTAGCGCTACCTTGTGCAAACATATTACCAAAAAAAGGTAATGTTCTCTCGTCAGAGCGTACCTGAGATTATGAACATCCTGTACACTATCAATATTTGTAACATGTTTTTCGATAACCAGGTTTACAAAAACTAGGTCGAAAACAAGTTTCGCTCTACAAATTCCCGTGACATTTGTCAAGTTTATTTTGATGACAATATTGTTTGGTTACGCACTGTCATGGCAGTGCTAGTTAGATATTTATACCTAGTCGTAATTAGTAGTAGTAACTGTAATTTCATTAAATCCTTCGGGGTTTCAGGATTGTACTGCGTGTACTGCTTTCCAGGAATATCGCCTTAGCGCTTTGCACTTTAATTTACATTTAGAATTTCTTGGAAGCTCTGCATCATTGACTTCCTGGAACAGATTGTCACAAGTGGCTACAGGCATGTTTTATAAAATTCGGTCTAGGTTTATGTAAAGATTCTGAATAAAACGAATTTATCGTCTGTGATCGCCAACTCTCTCTTTCAGTCACTAATTCTAGGATTTTTTCTTTTAGAGTTGTCTTACCAAAGACTACTTAGCCTATCATTCTTACCTTTTTAAATTTCTTCTGCAAAAGGAGATAGTCGAACGGCAGTATCAGCAAGTTTCTTTATCAATTTATCGTTACTTAGGGCTGATTATACAAGATTCAGATAATCTTTTAACCGTGGTATAAATTAGCGTCTTATAGTTAGTACGAAAAAAAACCGTGAAACGATTAATACTAGGATAAGAACTGAAGGACTGTGAAATGGTTTGCTGGGGTTGCGGGACTGTTCGAAAGAGATACCGTGGTCCCGGAACACAAAGGGTGATGAAGGAACATGGATGGGTTTTAGTCAGTAAAAGTCTGACACTCCCTCCTGCTCTGCCCAGAGCGGGAGGAGTCATTTGATGATTTGCCATCCGAAAAAAAAAGGACTGTGAAATGGTTTAATACTAGGTAAATAAAAAGTGTGCTCAAATTCACGGTTAGATATTTACCTTGCCTAACGTTACTTAATTTGGGCCAGCCCGAAATCAAAATATAGGAAATCCGTCTGAAATGTGTGTATGTCATAGCGGGTGGATAATTCATGAAGCACCACTATCAATTTCCTAAACAAAGCCTGTCCAAAACTCTGTCAAACTAGGAGCACTAACGAGGTCATTGCCCCGGTGCAGCCACACTCCGCCGGTGTCATTACCGCTAATGCGCTCACTGTTATGACACCATTAGCAGCCGGGTTATAGGCTTTTGTGCCAGTAACTCGCTTATCTCTTGCGATCCGACGTGCCAATGGGCGGATAGTTAGAACTAACTGTACGTGGGCCTGCAAGTTGTCCTTGTGAAGGATTTTAATATCTAATTGTACGTCAGTGCACTTTTTACCTGACCCCTCTAACCTGTCTGGTCTGCCTACCTGTGCCCAGGTTGATAGCTCAGATGACGACCAATAGAGAAGTATCGGGTAGGGTCTAGCTAGAAGATGTGCTGCGCCGACCCCAAACATATTGGGATTATGACGACATAAAAACTTTTGTTGAAAATTACAAAAAAAGCTCTGTGTATGATTAATTATTATAAGATGCACCAGTTTCGCGTGTGGTGCAAACCTATCAAGTAGGTAGTTTATTTTAAGAATAGTTTTATTCCATTAATAGATAGTTGCGGTAGTATTTCGTAGCCGACTTCATTCACACGACTACTAGATTAATTTAAAGAGACTACGTGTAAATATTAATTCTCCTATAAGAAAGTATTTGTGTATTAGAGGTTTGTTCTAGCTAATATTCGAAACAATTGTAGCGACAGTTAAAATGACATACAAGAATATTCGAAAACGCCCGCCCGCTCCGCCACCTAACCTTACATACTCCTTTTTCCTCGTTCAAGTTCGATCTGGTCTTGCGAGTCCTACGCACCTGAACTTTGTGAAAAACGTCACCAATAAGATCAGTGTACGTCCTACTAGGGCCTGTAGCCACGGCGTCGCCAGCATATTTTATTTCATGGCACCTATTTAATCACAAACCTTTTACAACAGCTTGCATTTTACTGTGGTCTTGTATAGCAAAACTTCGTTTATGTAACTATTCTGTTTATCACGTAAACGTTGACATCGTTTTGTAAGTTCTCAGAATAAATAATAACCGTTACTATCTGGAGTCTGAACTAGGTCACTTTTAAAGACCAGTTAGTTCAGTTTTATGGATCTACTATTGCCATTTAATATTTAGTGCTGCGTTTTGTCAGACTTCTATTTTGTTACTTTTGTATGTTTATATCAATAACAATACTCTATAATACTGCAAGATGCGAAGACTATATACGACAGTGGTCTGGTTGGTTGTATGCAAACAACATAATTATAACTATTGTTGAAAGAAATAAAATTGAAACAAAAACAACTGCATCGACGTATCATCGTCCTTCTATAAAATAAAGTTTTTACCTCAGGAATGTAAAAACATCTCAAAACTAGAATGATAAACATATCAAACAGTTTTCAGGCAATAACTAACTCCAGCCTCCAATCAGTTTCCAATTACGACCACTACAATTGCTTCAATCAATAGCGCTAGTATCGCCTGTTCCGATTGCACTGGGCCATGGGAATATTTGCACAAATCACTGTTATTTACCGAAATACCAAACGATATTTGCAGTTATATTATGATTTATGGGAACTTTATTATTTTCCTGTAAATACAATTTAACAGTACATTATAAGCTTTGTATTGTGTTTTAGTAATTATTTTTTATTGCATGGAAATATTTGAATCGTCTAAAGTATTGTGGTTGATTTTGGGAATATGTTGATATTATGACTTTGTTATCGGCAAATTGTGGTAATATGCAAGAAATTCTAAACTTTTTTTATTCCTTAAAAATGCCTTGTGTTATCTAAATAATTACAACACTTATTTTACTATTTAATATTTTATGTAGCGTGTTTTTGGTGGTCGCCGGTAGTGACGTCAAACGTTATGAGTTAAAGAAAGACTTTTATTAAAAAAATACTTAAAGTTTAACTAAGATGTTATTGTATCATATTATTTTTGCAATGTTTGCTTGAATAAACATTTAGTAATATGATTATATTATGGGTAAAATCTTAGATGTGAACAAGGCAGATAGACAGAAATAACGAGCAACGCTATGACATGAATGGCCTCGACAGTCACGGACGTTTGAACTGTCGTAGAAAATTGTAGAATTTTAATATTTTTTTTGAGTGACAAGCAGTCGTTGAAATTAACTTTTAATTATTTTATTGGGTTGATAGTACTGTGCTTTATTGATTTAAGTGAAAAAAAAATACATGCATATATTCCCTATTCCTGGTACCATTTTTTATTGTGTTATTATAAGCAATTTATGTCATAACATTGAATTTAACATGAGTTAATGTTTTTGGTTATCACAATTTATTTTATTACTCAAATTCTTTAATATTTATGCCATCATCATCATCTGCCTAGCCTTTTTCCCAACTATGTTGGGGTCGACTTCCAGTCTAACTGGATGCAGCTGAATAACAGTATTTTACATGGAGCGACTGCCTATCTGACCTCCACAACCCAGTTAGTACTGGGTAATACGATACCCCTTGGTAAGACTGGTTGTCAGACTTTTTGGGCCACTGGCCAAAAAAGGCCAAAGGCTGGCTTTTGGCCATCTTTAATATTTATGTATTTAAATAAATAAAAAAATATTGTCTGGTCAATAGAACCAGCATGCCTAAGAGATTTTCTCGACGGCATGTAAAGCTAGGTCAAAGGCCCATGGGCGACATAAACACTGACACTTATACACTAACCACACGATAAGTAGTAGTAATATAAATCTTTTAACTTTTCTTTGTGGACTGTGTATTTGTTAAAAATATAAACCCAACTAATTAAGTGTACGTTTTCTTACAAAAGTAGGCAAACTTCACCACAAATTTTATTTTTTATTTTTACGAAAACACTCCTAACACTTCGCCCCCTTATTTTTAAGTCTCCAAAAGTATACAACGAGTTTTTATTCTTTATTGTGGACTTGCAACCCGCTGTGGTGTTGTTAAGGTGCTTACACACTGAGCAGTTGTATTCATAAAGTTAATACGTCACATTTTTACTTGACAACTATCTAAACTTTGTTGATGACTTTACACCATAGATTTTGAAGCCCTGTGGTGGTACATTGTAAATTCATCAGTGAAATCTAGTTGTTTTAAAGACAATAATAAATCTAATTCGTAAGTATTTTAAAATTGTATTTCCTTGACGCGAGTTCAAGTTTGAGTTCAACTTAAGATGCTTTAGCATCGCCATAATTGGACCGTGTTAAGCAGAAAAGATCCAACCAGCAATTTGTCGAAAATCGAGTTATATATATGCGCTGGTCACAAACCTTATTTTGTAGGCCAACAGTACACGAAAGATATTTTGCAACATGCTCCCGCAACAGCAACGCCCGGAATACGCTAGTCAGTGTGTAAGGCCCATTAGTTCACAAGTAGTTGAACAACTTTAGATTTACTGGCGCTCTTAATGCTTCGCTCTGTTCGCTCGCTCGGCTCGAGTCGCGACAAAGCGTCGCGACCGCTGCAGTTTTGCATTCTACCCGCCAACCAACATTTTGAGTTGCGTAATGCTCCATGATTGTTGTTCTTCGATGTTTTAATGTTCAACGGTTGAATTTTTCTTGAATGAGGGAAAGTTATTTTTGTTTGCAGTTTTCCTAAAAATGTTGGGTTTGTGTATTTTTTGTACATTTTAATTTTTTAACGGTGCTCAACAACTGTTATCCAGATTTTTATTCAGTTTATTTTAACAAGCATAGCTTAAAATGACACACGGAACAGTACTTTACTATAAAAATAAATAACACATCAGTCGCTACAAGGTTCGTAGCACCGTCTACGAGTAAGTGCTACGCGGCTACGAGTTTCGCTACGGCAGCTGCGATATCTTTAAAATGTGACACAATGATGTTCTAATGGTGACAGAGTGTGGAAAACAAAGGGAACGTTCTATTCGTGTGTTTACGTCGTGGAGGAAAACACTTCTCTTCATTAGAGACGTATAATGAGTTCAAGCTTTTATTACACACTATGTTTGTCTGGGTTTGTTGAAGTTTGGCAATAATTTTGATCAAGGATCTCAGAAATATTGTTTTTATATAGTATCTAGCTTTCACCTGCGGTTTCGATTGAATAGAAAGAAAGAAAGAAAAATATTTATTTTGGACAAGCACAGGAAATACAAAAATAAAAAAAAAATAGAATCTAAAACTAAACAATAAAAAGAATCTAAAACTAAATCAAAAAGAAAACCTGTGCGAGGCCAAAAAGGCTCCTATCTCAGCATGATGCTGCGATAAATGAAAACAAATACCGCAGCGCTGGTTTTCTGATAGGGCCCACTGTGAATGATCTCAAATAATCCCACTGAGCCTTAAAATATTAGTATGGATATAAAATATTGTAGTAAGTCTTCATTTTGACTCGATAAATTCTCTATCATTGCTTCCTACATGTTTCCTAGTAAATTCTACCTATTTTTTTGTGTAAGTACCCCGCAATATTGCTTAAAGCAACCCCCTTGACTATACAAAGTTTTTTATTATTTTCCTTTAGAAATACATTGTATGTTTGCCATCCCGCTGGTCTCATGACGTTTGTCTTGTAATTAATTGCGAAATACACGCGCAGAACAAAAGACTCTTTCTCTACACATTTCCTTTGTTTTGTTAGGATATTGTATGTATCGACCCGTATTACCACGCTGTTTACACAAAATTGTAGGTGGGCAGAGCTTGATGTGCCATAAATTTATTCATAAGCTACATATTTTTTTGGAAATTGAATGGAGTCATCATCACATACTGTTTATCAATATTGAAATTACTGCTTTAAAGCATTTCGTATTTCTCTAAGGGGTGTGAACATAAGCTTTTCGGTAACTTTCAGTAGTTACCGCTGATAGAACATCTACATCTGCTGCTGTAGCTGTTATTCGCATAAAATCAAAAAGGCATTTTAATTATGATTTTAATAAACGCAGATGTGATGGTGGACTTACAGACTTGTTTCGTGTTGCTTAGAAGATCATGCCTTTTGTCATCACTTCTAAGCTTGCACGTGTACATACAAAATACATCTAATCTGTCTCGTCTCGCCACAACTTATTTATTAAACGTAACACCATACAAACAAGCTCACACTTACAAAGGCAATAGTCGTGCGCCACTCTTTTGTTGCTACTGCTTATGACGATGATGTCGTACAGGGTGCATGCTAATCTGAATGGACAGTTCAGGTTCTATTTTTTATATTTTGTGCTTGGGGTAAGGACACGATTTTTTTTATTTTATTTTGCTTTGCTTTATTTTAAACGCCTTGCTATATAAACTTGGAGATAAAATTCTACTTTTCCTCAACTTGCCTCAACTCTAAAGGCTTGACTGGAAATCTCAAATCGAGAACCTTTGTAAAAAAATCGGTAGTTCTGCATTTGTACTGAGTGCAGTACAGATGCAGAACTAGAGAGTGCTCTAGCTGCAGTTGTAAATGTAGATACCTTGCTTGCGGCTTACCATGGCTTAGTTGCGTCTCACCTAAGATACGGCATCATATTCTGGGGAAATTCTACCGACGCTAACACGGCATTTAAGGCCCAAAAGAAATGCATTCGATCTATGTTTGGGTTAAAAACGATCGATACCTGTAAGCCGTATTTTAAAAGGTACAAGCTATTGACTCTTCCTTGTCTGTATATCCTCGAAACTGCAACGTTCGTCAAAACAAACCCCAAACTATTTCCACGTTTACAGGACGTGGTACCGCGTAACAGACGGGATATGACCATTCTTCGAGTCTATCCCGCAAAGACGACACTCATGCGCAAAAGTGTCGTCTGTATGGCGCCTACTATATTTAACAAATTGCCTAAATGCTGAAAGGAGCTGAATGGTAAGGCATTCAAACGCCAATTAAAAATGTTTCTTTCGCAAAAGGCGTATTATAGTATCTCCGAATTTCTAGTCGAAAAAGATTTTTCTGTTTGACTTAATATATAATTTTATCGTTTCTTGACACTAATACTAAATTTATATGAATATGAAATTTTGACATTATCACATTAGATTTTTTATTTATTTATTTATAAAGTTGTTAAATTATAAATTTTGCATGTGCCTATTCTAAGTAATTTTTAAATAATTTTTATTGCTAATTTTTTTTTTCTCTCATTGTTATGGAAATATTTGTATGCCGTTACTTACGGCTAAACATTCTGCACTAAACCAATGTAACATCTTGCATGCTCTTGTATGTATACGTATCCAATGTTTAAACGAATAAAGAAATCTTATCTTATCATATTAAAAACTTGTATTTTTTAGGGTTCCGTACCCAAAGGGTAAAAACGGAACCCTATTACTAAGACTTCGCTGTCTGTCCGTCTGTCCGTCGGTCCGTCTGTCCGTCTGTCTGTCACCAGGCTGTATCTCATGAACCGTGACAGCTAGACAGTTGAAATTTTCACAGATGATGTATTTCTGTTGCCGCTATAACAACAAATACTAAAAACATAATAAAATTAATATTTAAGGGGGGCTCCCATACAACAAACGTGATTTTTTTATAATAATTGGTACGGAACCCTTCGTGCGCGAGTCCGACTCGCACTTGGCCGGTTTTTTTTTAAAACGTCGGTGCTTTGGCCTTCAATATATCCGTAACTAAAAGGTATGAACAAAAAAAATCGCAATGACGAGAAGAATACGTTTTTTTTTTTCAGCTTTGTAAGTGTGTTTTTAAACTCCTTACTCTCTCGTGTAGGTCATGGGCTCGAACCCAGCCAGGTGTGTTACTTTGTGTAATTTATTGCATCGCGACTTTTCTCGAAACGGTAAAGGAAAATATAGTGAGAAACCCTGCGTGTCATTGATACAGAAAACCAAGGACTTGGGACATCTAGCACCTTAGTAGGACCACCACCTTAGGAGGATGGATGATGGAGGATATGATGGGCGATGATCCACCTTCTGGGCCCAGACTAAGTTGGAGTGGGCCATGATTCATGGCCTACTGTCCCACAGAGAGGAGACCTGCACTGTTTCGTGTGAATTATGATGTCTCTGATTTCATGGTTATTTTGTGTGTTATAATAACATCTAAAAATGACGTCACAAGAGACACGTTATCCTACACGTCAGGAATGGCCTATTTTCACAGAAAAAATACGTGCGTATCTGAGGAAGTACCACGCCTGTAGTAGACGTTTTGTGTGTCACACACAAAATGTCAAAATGTTTTCATATCATTAGTATGTGTCATGTTGGTGTTGGCGTGCTTACGCAAATGGCGATTGGACAAATACCTAACAATATTTTATGCAATAGTGTTAACAAACATGGAAATTATGAGGTTAACATGAAGAAAACATGGTAATTATCGGTGTATGTTCAAAGCGTAGGCCCGTTACTTAGTCAAAGAGTAACTACTACTCGGTTAGAGATGTAGAGTATCCACGCAGTCTCCGAACATCTAACTAAGTATAGATAACGTTAGTCAAAGTATAGTAAGATAGAGACTTAGTAGAAATATTTATTTTATACATTAATATTATTATTGTTGTCTTTGCACAACATAACCGTAATGTGGACTGGTAGAATATGCTCAAGTTATTAATTCCACCTTTGCACAGTTTTTACTGGTGCATAAAGTTTTAATAAATAAATAATGTTAACTGAAAAATGCCTTTTTATAGCTGCTTAATGACAGCTTTTGTGCGCAATGTAACGCGAGCAAAGACTTACCAACGTGTGCTATTTTTAATACTATAAATTTCTTTGGAAAAGCAACTGTATCCATATAAAATCAAATAAATTTTGAACGTAGACTGCTGTAGGCACTCTATCCAAACTGTTTCTCAAGAAGTTGTTCTCACAAATACGATGAAATAACATAAATAATAAACTAAAATAATCAAAGACAAAGGGCGGTAAGAAATTAATTAGTTTCGGCGCGGTATCACAAAGGAACACCTTTTGTGGCGGCCTTCACCAGCAAGGTAGAGGTTAATCGAACTATCAGCATACCTAATAACAGCTAAATGTATTTATTCTTGTACATTGAAGATGTTGTTTTGGTCTGTCTGTAAAGAACAATGTTATCTTGTTTGATAGGGATTCATTTCGTACCATAATTGTACAAATTTTTATCCTTAGCGTTAACAAAAATCAGTCGCTAAAAGCGACTTCTTAAACTATTAATAACCTGTTTGTCATTGCTTAAGTTTTGGCAGATAATTGCGTAAAAATGGCATTCTCTGAGAATCTACAAGCAGAGTAAATTCAGCTTGCTCTTGGACAAAACGAGCGATCTCGATAAATATGGAAGAAGCGGTGAACTACCTGAAAGACTTACTATGTCTGTAAGTCTTTGAAGAGATCTTAAACACAAACTAAATCATTTTTTTTTCAATTAAAGCATTTAAATTACATTCACTTCTGAACTATTAAGAAGTCAAGCAGTCATAAAGATGCAAGCTCTTTTAATTTTTCTTAATCTAGACAATAGGCTTGGGTCCTGAAAAAATCTAATTAGTCCGTCAGTTAGATACTTAAAAAATATATTTGACACGTATTTTTTCTTTTATTTCGTAAACTAAAATTGACGAAGATACGACGCTTTTAAAATTCTCAATACGTCATGCCGTGCTATAATTTTTAGTGCATTGTGACGTCATGAGCCGCTACTCTCGAGTTTTGATGCGTTTTATCTTTGTCAATATTCCTTGATTTACAAAAACAAAAAATACGCATCCATTATTTTCCAATACTCTAACTGACGGATCATATAGATTTGCAATTTATTGATGGTGGAAACTAGCCCATTCGAAAATAGGCAGGTCTGCTCTTAAAACGGTGAAGGAAAACATCAAGAAGCAACTGGCAGGTCCTAAAACTGAAAATTTGAAGACATGACATGTGACATCTACCAACCCGTACTGCCAACGTGGTGGATTATAGCCCGATTTGCTCTCATAGAGAGAAACTCTGTGTCCCAGCCGTGAGAATAATATAGGCTGATTATACTTATGCAGGTCTGCAAAACTGCAAAACAAAACACTCCGGAACTTACGCATCACATGTCCTTTACAGCCAGGCATGCGAGCATGGCATTTTGAGTTTATTCGATGGATACTGGACAGTTTAGTACTTAGGTATTCGGAGATTGTGGAACAAGCCCATAAAGAACAAATTGATTCGTGACTGGTTTTATGAACACAAACGGTACCCATACAATTTCGTCTTTAACATAAGCCAACTACAACATACTTTCTAACACAAAGGAAAAAAAAAAACATGACGCTAAACATTCTAAAATTAGCATCAGTTCTTAAAGAATGCCGCCCCCTCATCACCGCTTGCGTGTTGATCGTACCGGTGATTACTGTCGTGTCGGTGATAAGTAAGAAATACGACGCGATGAGTATCATCGAAGATAAGGCAGCCATCCGTCTCTTTGAGGGTGATACACGAAATGTTAGGAGCTAAAGCTTAGACTGGATAAGATCAAGTTGTTTATTATAAACTGTAAACTTCAGAGGATGATTAGACACTGAAAACAAGAAACAATAATTACAATAATTTATTTATTAATGACCTAAAATATTAATTTATAAATCGTATAAAGGAGACAATTTTTTTTGTTTGGAGAACAGGCCACCCACATAAAATTGTAACAGACGTACAGATATTAATGAAACGTATATAGTTTTCTTCCTTATAATTTCTAGATTACAGTGATAATATTAGTTAAGCCATGTCTAACCGGAATGATGAGAAATTCGAAAATGAAAACGTGAATCTAACAATAAACAATAACACGTCAAATGTCAAATGAAGTTGTTAGTCAACCACCAAAAAGACGAATTTACAACGTTCCGTGCCATGATGATTTTCTATACCATCTAAAAGATTTTAGCGGAAACCTCTAAAATAGCATTCGAAAGCTCACAGTTTAATATTATTTCTTTTTATATTATATTATATTTTAATTAAAGCAGATATTAGTACCAATGGATACCATACTTTTTTTTTGTAAACGGAAAAAACGCCCCTATTTACGTAAGTATTTTCCGTCAAATGACCACAACAGGAATGATTTGACTCGCAAAAAAATATCATAATACAACTTATTTGTATGTGCATGATTTTAAGATTCCGGTTTCGTTTCTATGTAATCTTTCGTTTATTATTACAATAAAATGGTTATTTTTTTTTGGTGTAAGTAATATGAATATCCGCAACATCGAAGAGGGCCTAAAAAAAACTGTCTCCTTTACAGACACGTAAGTAATAACTTAAGTTAGCGGTTTAAAATGCTAATTTCATTTAAATAATAGTCAAGAAATTCAACGATTGCCTTTTGGAGGTAAGTATAAGCCGTCTTACGTGCGGCTTACGTGGCCTTCTTTCTTTTTGAACCCAGATTAATCGTTCCGTTGTTGAAAAACAAACGATTATATTCAAAAACTTAGGCACGATACAGGTGTTGGGTCAGTAAGCTTATACCTTGGCTTTACATGGCTTACCACCGTCCTCCTGGGAATATTACCTTGAAATATCACTCGTATTGTACAGAAAATAGGCGTTATTTATTACGACACATGGGCTCGGTATAGCGCGATATAACATTTATTTTCAAACTAGTGTCACCTCACCGTAATGCCTGCACTTTGAAATATAGTCTTTAATATTTTATACCTATCTTGGAAAAATAATTTGTTGGTTAAAGATAAAAGGTTACAAGTCGGGGGAATTGAAAAAGTTGTTGGAAGTTATTTCAGACGTTTAAATGTAAACGAAAATATTAAATTAAGAAAATAATACTGGCCTCGTAAATGAAAACACAGTTAATCCGAAAATGCCATTTTTATAAAAAAACGCGGTTAAAGTTATGTGGGATACAGGATTCTTCCAGGCAATAAAATAATGCAGTCTTGAATAACTTTTTATTTTTCTTAGCGCAGTGCACACGGCACAACGTCTTTTTATTCTAAACCCTCTCATTCAACCTGGCGTCTTACCAATCCCATCTCTCTTCCCTCGTCTATCACTCTCTCACTCACACCTAGCACTCTCTCCCTTACTTTCACTTACGTTCCATTTCCCTTACTTCCACTTACGTTCCATTTCCCACAGTTAAAGCTTCAATTCAGTGTTTAGGGAACTTTCTTGTTTTTTATTTAATTATTTTTTATTATATTATATTTTATTGTTTTTTATTTAATTCCATCATTTAATGTGTTAAAAAAGGAACAAAATGTATAAATTTTTATTTCTTTAAGTTAAATCCAATGATATTCTAGTAAACAGATATGTTATACACCTACAAAACCACTGAAAAAGTATTCCGCGCAGCAGCGGCAACACACTTTTAATTAATTCTACATTTCAAATGATACAAAAGGGATAGCTTGATAAAACCAATAAGAAAAAAGTGTTGTTCTATCTCTGCAGTGCAAGCGTCCTTTTCGTACTCACGACAAAAATGCTTTTCCCTATCTCTTTCTTTTTTTTATCCTCCATTATTAGAATATTAGGAAAATAAATGAAAAATATTAATAAATCAAAGTATATTGCGTAGTTACATGCGCTAAGAGATCCCTTGTGTTTTATTTACTTTGGTATCATAATTGGTACACTTTCTGAACACGCACAATGGCATTTTTACAATTTTTATCTAAATTCGTAGCAGCGTATCGCTCGTCGCCATGCGTGTTGCAGACTAAAGGCAATACGGGCCAATTGGGCCGCTTTCGAGGCTTCACGATTGCGCGCTCACAATATACACACATCAAAAGTATCTAGGGATCAACATATATTTTTGCAATAACTTTTCTCCTGATTGATATTAATTAAAATTTTCTTTAAGGATTCATCAAATAAAGTGTTTTCGTTTGTCACAGTAACGATAAACCAAGTCACCTTTGCATTAATAAAGAAATTTGCCATTTTCCTAATAAAGGGATTTTTGACATTTGAACCACTAACATTAAAGTTCGAAAAAATGACTGAAAACACAGTTTTCTTTAAAATTTTATTGGGTAACTTAAACAATTAATAATCCGTGTTTCTACCGCGAACACTAACAACACAAGAACATCGGTTTGGCATACTCAAAATGAGTTCATCCAAATCACGCTGTGGAATGGCCGCCCATGTTCGTTGCAACAACAAAAAAAGGTCTTCTTGCGACTGGATACCCTCCATATTCGGCAGAGCTCTTCTCTGTAGCATATCCCATGCATGCTCAATCGGGTTCAAGTCTGGCGACTGAGCAGGCCAGGGCAGGACATTGATGTTAGCTGCGGCGAGAGTCTGTCTTACAACTCTTGCGGTGTGCGGTCGTGCATTATCATGCATTAACTGAAATAAGGGACCGATTTGCACTTGTAGAGGAACGATGACGTCTGATACAATCGTCTCAGCATAAATTTGAGCGTTGAGGTTGCCTCTGATCCAAATCAACTCAGTTCTTCCGCCGATCCAAATACCCGCCCATACCATGATGGTTCCACCACTATAAGGATGGACTTCCTGGCAGGATTTTAATCGCTGTTGGCGTCCAGGGGTTCTCCAGTGTCGTATACGTCTTGTATCCGGTCTCATATACCAAAACGAGACTCATCAGAAAAGCACACGAAACGCCATTGTTCTTCTGCCCAATTTCTGTGTTCAAGAGCCCATTGATATCGAATCCTACGATTGTGCATTGCTATAGGTGGTACCCGTAGCGGTCTTCGGGAATGAAGGTTCACTTCATGCAAGCGGTTTCTGACTGTTTGGTCGCTAATTAAGTTCCCTGAAGAGTGATGAAGCCTCACGGCTAACATCATGGCGGTTATTGTTGGAGCTCTTCGAGTTAAGATTTGAATGTATCGGTCTTGTCTCCGTGTGGTGCAGCGATACCGTCCTCCATGGCGCTCAGCCACGGTACCAGTGCTTCGGTAACGTGTCCAAAGTCGACTGATAACACTCTGACTTGTATTCAGAGCTAAAGCTACAGTACGTTGCCGGGAACCAGCTTCTATCATTCCCACGGCTCTGAGCATTTCTTCCCTGCTTAAATGACGTCGCCGCTCCATAATAACGTTGGTTTTAATCAGTAGTAGGGAAACAGTAGCACTAATAATGTCTTCAATGCGTTGTATGTTTTTATAGGGAAAATATTGACAGCTTATTTTCATCTTTTACTCGAATTTGATTGAGAGTTCCTGATTCAAATTATGAAATGCACCAAAAAGGATCCATATAAATTTATAAAATCATAAATTTATTACAAAGCCACATCTCAATCTCAAGAAATCCGCATAAAAATGCTTGATCCCTAGACACTTTTGATGTGTGTATCTGTTTACTAGAATATCATTGGTTAAAACCCAGTAACTGATTGGTTACTGTGGTCTAAGTTAGTTTTACACGTTACTGTGTTTTAACCATGTAGCACTAAATATTTTATTTAATTGGATTAATGGATACTCCAAAAAAAATAATTAAACCTCGAAATCTTTCATTGCCGTGTTTGACTCTAGTGTTATTACCACACAGTAACTGTACACATACTGACCTAATAACAGCAGGCTTCGATTACCGAACTGAATAACTAAGTAACCCTGTAACTAACATACTGTGATTAATTTAAGTTTAACTTAAGATACATTTTACGGAAATTTTACATAAAACCACAGTATTTGAAGAAGCTGTATTATGGCCAAGCAAAACATTTATAAAAATACATGAACATGTATTACAGAACAGTAAATAGTAATTTACTGCATTCAAACCTAAAAATTCTAAAGCACTGTGTTTTTATTAAAATGTCTTGATTTTTAGCGAAATACTGTGTTTTTATCTATCGTTTCTCCGTAACGGTGGTAGATACAGACAAACCAAAAATTTTCCCAGATAGCGCTCGGTCTCCTTATTACAATAACAAATACAAGCATAAACACAGTAATTGAAGTTACTGTGTTTTCATTTACGAGGGCAGAATAAAAGACGGGTGTCTGTCTGAGCCTCAAAATGTAGAGACGCAAATGACTTCTGAGACCGTAATTAAAAAAGAAGAAGAAGAAGAAATTCTCGCATAAAATTCACCAATAATTCTTCAAACTATAGAGTTAATTATATTTAAGTATTACCTATTACTATTCGTAGTAGGTTATTTCAGAATATTGAGATAATTCATACAAAGTTTTTCTATCTTAAAACTTTTAACGTGGGGGGTACGTTAAAAGTTCGCCATGAATGACCTATACTCTAAACTATATTTATTTCTAGGACTTGAAATAACGAACAATACGAGTCCCAGTCTCCAAATATAGCGTGAACTATTGATCGAGTGGGATCAGCGCGGCGCTATATTCAGATACAGCGGGCAATATTGCTTATTGTGTGCCTAATGTGATGTTGTGGCGAAAGGGTTACATCTCATGAGAAATATCGCAATATATATTTGAAGAAGGCTTTGTTGTAAATAAAGATGAAGAAGCTTGGTAATAAATGTCGCATTGTATTTGATGTGGGTGATGTGCCTTTGATATGGTTTCGTTGTTTTTTAAGTCATACCTATTTTCTTTATTCTTATTTGGCTTTGAGATGAAATTTAATGGATTGCTTGGATGTGCTAAGCAAATGTTATTATCAGAGAACTTTGCAGTGCTGTTAGTATTATCTAGGCCAGTGTTTTTCAAACTTTTTCATGACACGACCCCCGCCGTGGTATGAAAAAATATTTGGCGTCCCTTCGCTTTTTTTCCATTTATATTTTTTTATGCATTTGCATAATTATTATGATTCGGATAAATATATGTATAAACACATTTTTTATTTTATTTGGAATTCGATTTAATTCTCATTGTAACAAAAACGAATCCACAATGGGAGAAATTAGTTAATGACAACAAGCGAAACCTCAATAAGATGGATGAGTACTAGGTAATAGGTTTTATTTTGTTAATTTGTGTGAAAATACAAATTTTAATGTATATTCTTTATTTAACATTTTCTTATGAAATCTATCTTTACAGGCTTCATTGTTTTGTTTATTGAGGTAGTTTTCGCGACCTCTTGCGACCGCTCTATGAAGGCTTCGCGACCCCCCAGGGGGTCGTAAACCACAGGTTGAAAAACACTGATCTAGGCCATTAAGTTGTTAACTGCTTATAACTAAGTATCAAAATAAACAAGTAAGTAGCAACGGAAGTACCATAAATAAATATATACATATTTATATATAGATTAAAAACTTCACTTTAAAAATTGAAGGCCAATGCGCTTTTGATTATTTAATCACCTGCGTTCTCCTTTAATGTTCCATTGGTAAAGCGATAAAAATAACACTGTTCTGGAAAATTTCTTCAGCGTGTCGTCTAGATTTTAATTTTAAATGTTTTGAAACATCTAGTACCTATTCTGCACAGTTTTGTTTATGCCTGGATCTAGTAATTTTTATTACAAATAGGGTATGAGCTTTTTACCACCGACCACCACAAGTCATTTTGTTATTGGTAATTTCTTGGCCACCCTATTTATAAAATAACTTGCAAATGTAAAGGTAATTGGGAAAAACCTTTTATCTTGACAAAAATGTAAACCAACGTACCTCAGGAAAGCAAAGAGAGTGACTTCTTTCTTGTCTTTCTATCTTACTTCTCTAATGAGGTACCTGTCTTTCTTAGCTTTCGATGTCTTGAAAATCAACAACGTTAGTCAACCTGCTGTTGTCATGGGCTGAATTTGCCAACTCAACAGTACTAAGCAAAGGAATCAATGCTTGATCCTTCCCTGTAATAAAAAAGGTCTTTGAAATAAACACAGGCCAGTTATTTATGATAGCATGCAGTCAGTCTTTTGAGTATATGGTGGTTAAAAAAATGTCTTCCTTTTACTTTGTTCTTGTTTATTGTTCTTTTATTTAAATATCTACCTTAAAAGCGCATTTCACAACATGTCACGCAAATACATAGAGAACACGCCATAAATTTTGTGGAAACGTGACATTTCTTTTATTTCCCAATCGCTATGAGTAGACAAATCAAAACTATGACCAGTATAGTTCCGTCATATCGCATGCAAGTCGCCTATCTGCGATGAGTATGCATGAGTATCCACGGACTGTATCACGGAACGTCGCTAAAAATCAAGAATTCATAATAACTGGCCGATCGATAGCAGATTTTAAGATGAGGCACACTAGGACTTTATTCAGAGCGGCACGTGTTTGTATTTGTATCGAAATATGATAAATTTATGTGTGATATCTTCCGTCTATTCGTTCTGATATCTATTATTAGAATTCCAAACATGAGTTTGCCACCGCCAAAGAGCTGTAAAAACACATGTAAAATGTCTTCCTCTTTAAACATAAATAATCCTAAAATAAATACTTAGTTGGGGTCTGTAAAATTATATGTTTTTGAAATACTTTTCGTTAGGGTTGAAGTATAAACCTTACATATTTATGTAGGTATGCTCCTAAACACACAAACACTCTTAAAAATCAAGTGACGCGTGATATGATTCGGTTTTCACACTTGATTAGACCCCAAAGTTAAGCCAAATAGGAGAATTTTATCAGCTTATTACTGCAAAACTTAGAAGAGCCCGGGGTTTTAATGTACCGCACCCGTTGGCTATCGTCATTAATATAATACTATATAAAGCTTTATTATTATAATATTGAATGTTAGTTTAGGCAGTCAGATGAAGGGAGTAAAATCACAGTTGTAAGTAGTTTTGAGTACGGGGCAAGGAAGCATTTAATGTGAATTTTGACGATTTAATTGGATTTCGCAAATGTCTTGCTTTTTAATGTTGCAAGATACTTCTTTTTCTTTACAGGTTCTATTCGTCTACGATTCTTTATAAAGTAACTGGCGGATGAAGCGATAAAAACTATTTCGTATTTAGAACAAAGATTCGGCTGAGAAAGCTACCTGCAACCGTCGCGTCGGCTAAAAAAGAGTAGCTAATTCTAGGAACTATTATAATCGAATATAAAATAGCCTTTCATTTTAGTAGCTATAGATTCTGAGTAAGTACCCGCTTCGACCTTTGTGTAAACCGTAGAGCTGTATGTCGATGACCTATTCTTCTACCTATAGTTTATTTCATGTTTAAGTCGTGCGTGTACTGAACTAGCACGCTTTATACTGATAAACGCTATCCCAGAAAGAACATTATCCTTTATCTCAAAGAAATAAAATAGACAATCTACCTTTAAACCATCTTTCATTTTCAAACACAACAAAAAAGAATCTCAAACGAACATTCAAAAATTCACAAAGGATCTGTACAGACGGCAAATGAAAATAGGTGCAAAAGAGTGAACACACTACCGCGCCCGGTGTGCGCCCGGTGTGCGCCCGGTGTGCCACCGACACGGGGAACTATTCGCATTGTCTGTCTGTCTGTCTGATACATATTTCATGACGCTCATCCGAATCCCGACACTTGGATTATTTTAAAGATATACCGTTTGTACCACAAACTGTATTTGTTGAAATCCAAGGTCCAACGCAGTGGCGACTTGCTAATTTTGCAGTTTGCATCGTTCAGTTCTGGTAAGGAATACGTATATTTTTGGTTTATCTTGTAAAGTCGTAATGTGTAACTGTAGGTACATGTGTTTTAAATTTTAGACCTTGTCTTAACTTTAATTTTTCCTCTTAAAGTCCGTAGGGTTTTTTTTGTTAGCCTGTACTGTCCCCTGTAGGGTTAGGAGAATTTAATTCAGAGACATTTCTCAATAGGTACTCGTCCAGACAGGGAGACGTCATATCTCCGAAACTGTTTACTGCTGCACTGGAGGATGTCTTCAAGGTTCTGGACTGGAGAGGGCTAGGCATCAACGTCAATGGCGAGTACATCACTCACCTTCGGTTTGCCGACGACATAGTGGTCATGGCTGAGACCATGGAGGACCTCAGTACAATGCTCGATGACCTCAGTAGAGCTTCCGGAAGAGTGGGTCTTAAAATGAACATGGACAAAACCAAGGTCATGTTGAATGCCCATGTCACACCCACTCCTATCAAGATCGGAGACTTTACACTCGAAGTGGTAGACGATTATGTGTACCTGGGACAAACGGTCCAGTTAGGTAGGTCTAACTTCGAGAAAGAGGTCAATCGTCGAATCCGACTCGGCTGGGCAGCGTTCGGGAAGTTGCGCGGTATCTTCTCGTCCAACCTACCGCAGTGTCTCAAGACGAAAGTCTATGACCAGTGTGTGTTGCCAGTGATTACATACGGGACCGAAACGTGGTCACTTACAATGGGCCTCATCAGAAAGCTTAAAGTCACCCAAAGGGCAATGGAGAGGGCTATGCTCGGAGTTTCCTTGCGCGATCGAATCAGAAATGAAGACATCCGCAAGAGAACCAAGGTTACCAACGTAGCCCGAAGAATTGCCAAACTTAAGTGGCAGTGGGCAGGGCACATTGCTCGCAGAACGGATGGCCGATGGGGCCGAAAAGTTCTGGAGTGGCGACCGCGAACCGGAAGACGTTGCGTTGGAAGGCCTCCCACTAGGTGGACCGATGACCTGGTGAAGGCTGCGGGAATCCGCTGGATGCGAGTCGCACGGGACCGTTCAATGTGGCGACACTTGGGGGAGGCCTATGTCCAGCAGTGGACGTCTTTCGGCTGAAATGATGAATGATGATGATGACTCGTCCAGAAAACGTTTGATAAACGTCTGTAAGCTAGTGAGCTCAGTGAAAACAATACCTAAACGAAGTGCATTACTAGTAATACAAATACCTTTTAGTCAGCTAAATTAACTTCTGATGTATTTATGCAAAGTGAGTCGTTTAACTTACCATTTAGGTATGGTAATTTTAAATGTAATTTACCTGCAAATGAGACCAAAATATAAACCGTAGTACAGTTTATACTTTTGTTACCGATGTACAAGCTGTAATTTACTAATACACTTTCTGGTTAGCTTTGTTAATGTTAGACCGGTGGTCCACGGAGCTACTGGCATTACTAACTCAAATCAACTATAAGTATCCACACTGACATGTTGTAATAGTAATTCAACGGCGATCCGCAAAAGACACGAACCATCAAAAAATAGTTAAATAGCGTCTTACACGATAGGCGTATTGACTGTAACGAGCTAGTCGACCAGTAGTACACTGCACAGTGAAGCACTCTTATGAGTAGTTTACTTGTAGCTGAGCTAGTAGAGCTCTCGAGTAGCGGCTGCCAGCCATATCTGACCGCAGCTCTTATACACACTAGCATCACAATAACGTAGATTGTGGTATACAATTTTATGGTTCCGAACTAACAGCAGAAACAGAACCTTTATTGTGTCACCTTTATGTCTGTCAGAGGTTTTTATTATAAGGAGAATTATAGTATCCGTAAGGATTCAAGGTGTCCTGTTAGAAATTGTGCTTCATTTGTCTCTATTTGTTTGTAACGCCTAGACTGGTTTCGCTGACAAAGAAAAAGGAAAACTGTATCATAGGTACCTAATTAATTACTAACAAAACAGTAAAAATATATAATTCGGTGTTCCTTTGTTGGCGTTGCGTGATGCAAGCAATTTATCAGATGGTTCTTTTGAAAAGTGCACGTTTTCTTTCAAATAAATACGAGTTATAAGTACGAGATAGCCAGAAAAGGCTTAGCGTTCAACTTCATATCACTTCACTTTGATAATAGTAGAAATTATTTTTACAAAAAAAAAGATGGAACTAAAACATGGTGTTGCACTGCAAGTGACATTTCGATGCAGTGCTCAACGGGATACCGCCAGGAGGAGAGTCCGCAACAGGTCACTATTTTAAAGAGAAGACGCTGAAAAGCTGAAAAAAAAAACAAAGAACCCCACATGACCGCACTTCAACATAATTTTATTCCAAACCAATCTCACAGCCAAACACATGTATCACTAAAACATTCCACACACTCAAGAAACCACATCTTATTGTAATTCGCGGCACTTTCGCTACAGAACAGAATTCTTCGGTACATTGGCACCAGGTGGCGCTGTGATCCCTCTTATATTATACACGAGAACCCAATATGTTGGGTACGTGTTTATTTACTTTTATAAGAGTTTGGGTAGTTTGCCGGCTTATAGTCTAGCTGGAGAAGGACAGCTCAACTTGATTCTTATTTTGTAAAAAGCAGGATTTACCAGCATTTGGTTCCCCGGCTGAAAATATGAATGGCAGAGAACACTCGGAATTCAAATCCATTTTGAAACATACGACTGGCCTATATGCAGCTATATGTATATACTACGAGTACTACAGGTTTAATACTCATACAAAATCATGGAAATTGGCTAAGTATGTAGAATAAGCTTGAATGAGAAGATTTTCAGATTTTTTAATGCGTTTACATCACACCTATAATTTTTAACTGTTATTTATGAGGAAAAGTATTTTCCTCTAAATATCAGTGTACAGCTAACTCTTTGGTAAACAGACGTAATATAAGATGAGAGCCGCAGCTGGCGTGGATGTGATCCCTCTTATTCAGCATTCCCCAATAAATAGCCGTACGTGTTTATAAACTACGCATGAACTTGGATGGTTCATGTCGGGCATACTATGTACTAGCGGACGTCCCGCGGTTTCACCCGCGTAGTTCCCGTTCCCGTGGGAGTACGGGGATAAAATATAGCCTATGTTACTTAGGGTGAATGTAGCTTTCTAATGGTGAAAGAACTTTTGAAATCGGTTCATTACTTCCGGAGATTACCCCCTACATACAAACTTACAAACATACAATCTTACAAACAAATGTTACCTCTTTATAATATTAGTATAGATGAGGAAACGTTATTTGCATAATACAGGTTGGGATCCATTGACACACAACTTTATTTATTGGTAATTATGTCAAAATGTATAGAACAGAAGATAATTTTAAAAATTACCGATGTGAAATTTCTATGTGGGTTCAGATGAATGGTAAAGTACTATACGTGATAACCGTTTGTGCGTCGGTGTCCTTCCCACCCTGTATTATTCAGGCAAAGGTTCGATTCCTGCTTGGGTTATATCATTTAGGATAGAGAGCTGTAAGTGGGCTGTAGTGTAAGGGTGTTTATTTTAGGTACTAATTAATTATTCTAAACAGTTTCTCTGAAGGCACATATAACTTAGTATTGCTGATGGCCAAAGCTCATTATCATCTTGTTTGAGAGACGCCCTGTCTCGGTCTTTCAGGTTAAGTGGTTCGATTGGGGGTTGTTAGGATTCTGGTTGTCGGTACAAATAATGTTCTAATTATAGAGACACCCGCAGAGAGTCACTAAATTATAGTTTGAATCCGAGCACTGTCGTTGAACATATGAAGATTTTTTTGCCACTAATCTGTCAGTTAATGCTAGATTACGTAGAACTTGATGAGTCAATTTTAAGTCTAAAAACTTATTGCTATCTGACTAGGTAGGTTAAAGGCCAAAGTTGCTCCCAACCAGATGCTGGAGTGCCGAATATTTCATTTGTTGTTTTGGTTTACCCCCGCCTATAGATGTTTCACATCAAAAGCACTCCACTCACCTCAACCCTGGCACATCATCAAGCTGTGCCCCATCTGGCTGCTGCCAGGCGATCTGCGGCGAGGGGAAGCCGTGCGCCGCGCATGAGGCCCGCGCACCTGTCGTGTTGGAGAACACCAGCCGAGGCGGCGGCTCCATCAGGAACACCGGCCCGTGCTCCTGGCCTTCACCACCTGCGGAAGAAGATGGTGATGTTAAAAGAAAAGTTCCATGCTCCGAGTAAAATACTGGCATTCAGCGGTTGACTATAAGTCAACCATAACATAGTGGGGCTAGGCAGTTGATGGGTGTATTTTTAACTTTGTTAGTTGTAATATTGTGTCCAATGTCAGTGTGATCTTCGGTGTCAGTCATAAGTCAAATAAAATATTTTTTTAGTCTCTATAATGTTATAGGTAATAGAGATCATATTTGTATGTAATCGCGTGGTGTGTTTAAACTGTAATAATGATTTTACTCCCGTTCAAAATAATTATTCAATTTTAATGCTTGATGCCAATTACTTTTAATTTATTTAGCCACCATGACAAACATTTCAATTTGTCACCCTGTATAACTATGACATTTCTACCACATACCATACAATGAAGCTAGCGTAGTGTGAAACATTAATACTGGTTTTACCCCGAAAACGACATATTAAAGAGAGTACTTAGAACGTGTGTTGGAACGAAGAGCCGTTCCATTTCGTTCTTACATTACCGGGACGTTACATTGTTACCACCCTCTAAGATTTATAAATATAACTTCTATAAATGGAATGTTCGGGAAAACTTGCTGTTTCCGCAAAAGTGTTCGGGTTACGATAACTTACTTACATTTCAGCTATTCTTACAACTTGGCAATTCTATTGTATTTTTATTGAAGAAAATCCTATTATTTGCCTCAATAGACCTTTCAGAAACTTGGTAATCGTAATTGGGTACCCTGAACAATTTTTGGCATACCCAAAAATATAAAGACTGGTGTAAAATTCAACAAAGGGTTCTCTCCTGGGGATTGCAAATTTTTAGACAGCCGTTAAGGTTGTTATAAACGCTATAGTAGTACTAGCCACGAAGTTAAACTGCGATTAGATCCCAACGTACCTGTCTAATGACGTTGCTATCCAGATGAAATAAGTTGTTAAAAACTAAGTTTGAAAATGAACACTTAATTTCGGGGTTTGTTCTGTCGAAAATGTTAAGTTGGCCATTTAAAACTTTTCGCGAACTCTGATGACTACTTATCAAATTGTATAAAGGTAATTCAATGTAGTAATTTTACCTTAAATTTTCTACTCAGACTTTTTTTAATTTCAATGCTGAAAATATCACTAGGTATTCGATTTTCTACCTTTTCATATTCAAACTAATTTTTAATTTGATTAAATCGCACTGCATGACTGGAAACAAGAAACCAAGCCAGCGAAGCGAGCCAGTCACAATCAAATATACATAAACGAATTTCCAGGATCGGACTCCGTAGTTTCTGAACGTATGCACAAAGATATCGATGAACGCGAACAATCGAGCTACTTGCAAAGATTGTAACCATTGACACTTTGACTAGCGACTTTGTAGCGTGATGTATATAGGTAGTACCTATACAGGATGGAACTTAGTTTGAAGTAAGAAATTGCAGTATTGTGGAGTTCGTTGTGTGATCAAGTTGAGATGTGCAAGGAGTTTTGCTCTCTAATTGTACTGACAAGAAAATGACAAAAAATTCTAGCATTTAGGTATCAGTAGTTAGCGAGTATTAGAATAACCATTTGATTCTAACTAGTAGGAGTTCATACGGCATGCGATCTAGTATTCAAAATTATCAGACCAAGCTCAAGTCATCTACACTCACGAAAATAAGGTATTACGCACCGTATTTTGCATTCAGCCGACATCCGTCGAAACATCGAAAACAAAAATGTTTTCATTCAATCCAGAACTTGTTATCGTTCTCTAGATTCCGGGTTAAACCGAGATTTGTCAAATTAGACATCGGGTTAACTGCCTTAACGTGGTTACCGCCGACAGACAGACGGCTGCCTTGATATGTATAATACGCCATTTGAATTTCAAACGCCATTCCTCCGTGAACTGGATTCAACCAGCGTTTGCCACAATGTTATGTTGGAATTAACATAATAATGTGTTATATATAACTAAGTTTGGATTAAAGGGGATTCGGATTGGATTATTGTTGGTTCGAACTGGTTGCGTATCAATTTAGTTTGATACAAGTTTGTTTGGGATCGGTTGCGCTGTTTAAAACTTTGATTAAAAATGTCATTTTAAATGGTCATAGTCTTTCTACTTTCCACCCATTTTGATAGTTGAAGCAAACAAAAATAATCACGTGTAGGTAAATTATTATAAGATTTTATTTCAGGATCACTTTAAATATATGATGAATGAAAGGCATTTGCATGTCGCGGAGATGAGGATGCTAAGGGGGATGTGTGGTGTTACGCGAATGGATAAAGTAAGAAATGAGTATATAAGAGGAAGTCTGAAAGTGGCGCGGTGACTGAAAAGTTGTGTGGTAATCGGTTGTCGTGGTATGGGCATGTGATGCGGAGGGATGAGGAAAATGTCGTGAGGAAAGTTTTGAGTATGAATGTGGATGGGTATATGAGTAGAGGAAGACCAAAGAAACGATGGATGGACTGTGTAAAGAATGATATGGCAAGAAAAGAAGTGTCTGATGAGATGACGAAAAATAGAGAAGTATGGAAGAAGAAGACATGCTGCGCCGACCACAAATGAATTGGGATAAGGGCAAGAGAATGATGATGATCACTTTAAATATATAAATAGGTTTATCTTTCCCCAGAAAGCATACTCAAGATTGTATGCACACATTCTTATATTACTGAAGTACCACCCCTATTTCATGTATGCCAATCATCTAAATATAGAAAGATCTAACTCGTTAAATTCGCACCTTCCTAGTACCGTTGGCAAATACACGAGCTCAGTCGGGCTTCTTTTTACGCGCGCATAAATATGCAGTTTTGTACCTATCTCTGACGTCATAGTATCGCGACCGTTTTGGAGCACCCTGTAAGTACAGCTTATTCCAATCTTTGTTTCCTACTGCATACTGCCGACGGCATCGCCGATGCATGCCGCGTGCGATAGCATTCTCGCTCTGTTTCTCGCACTATCAAGTTATGATTGTGAGCGACAGCGAGAAAAAGATTGCAGCATCGAAAAGTGCGATTCTGTGCTGCCAGACGAGGTTCAACCCATCGAATGTCAGCTATATGACAGTGTGTATCAAGTGATTTCAGAATGTCAGTTAAAGTCTAAAAGTTATCCAAGTTTTCAAAGACACCTACTTGTTTACATATTCGGAAACTAAACTGCGAATGCAGTATAGCTGAATGTTCCAATTTTGCTATCTGTACTGCGTACTCTGACGTACAAGAATGTTTGAAGACTTTTTTTTTGTTTTCGTAAAGGGAATTGCTAAATCTTGATACAGATTTGGTAGCTCGGTGGAGTTTTAAAAGTATTAACATAATTAAGCTCAAGCGGGTGTTGTGACGCAATTTACGAAGGCTTTGTCCATTGGTAGATAGCGATGTTTTGTGTGGTTATTTTCTTTAAGATTCACGTAGGATTAAAGTTTAAGCGGATTTTTTTCAAATATGAGGACGAGGTCCTGGATTCGATTTCTGAGGCAAGATTTGTAGGAGTGGGTTTTGGTTTTTCCATCAGAAATTTCTCAATAATGAGCCGGATTCTGGGTTTCGCCATGTTGGTGGCAATAGGTTTGCTCCTATTACTAGGTAATTAAGTATACTGCTGCAATGTACGCACATGTGCCTAAAGGTCACGGCACAGTATACCGGCACCGCAACTGCACAGCTGCAGCATGGCGACGCGACGCCTCGAATTTAGGCTGCGGCTAGCCGCCAGCGCGCTAACTACGCGTCGTCCGTGAGGTGCAAGCTAGCAATTCGCGCGCCGGCCGCGAGGTGCAAGATTGCGGTTCGCGCGCCGGCCGCGAGGTGTAAGCGTGCTGTCACCGCGAGCACAATTGTTATATGGCTCTTTTTCGACGTTGTTTCGCTGGCGACTCAAAGTCGGCGAGCTGTAAGCGCGCTGTCGCTTGTCGGTGCGGTGTAAGCATGCGGTCCACTCGCTTGCAGCGCGCGGGCTGCGAGTCGAGTTGTATGGTAGCGGTAAGCACGCTGACTGCTCGTCGTGGGCTTTTTCATATTGACATTATGAAATATATTTTACGACACACGATTTAATGCTCGGTGTGGTGCCGGTTTAGTGTGCCATGACCTAACCCTTTAAGGAATACAGGCGCAGTGTTATGTTTATGTAACAGTTTCAATGCTTACTTTTTAAGCTGTTGGACAAAGTCTCTCGTCCTACCTTTATTATATCCGCTACATAACGTAAGGCCCTTAGAACAGCTCTGTGCCACTTGCATCCAACACCCCGTCGCTCTCACGAGGTCATCGCCTTACTAATTCTAAGAGCTACGACGTCAACGATTTTATTTTACATTCTGGATTCCGTCTGTAAGATCAACTTTGGATTTGACGGGCCTGTTGACTGTTACTAGCTAAAAATACGACTCACGAATCGATCGATCATCTCAATTTTTGCCAACAATTCATTTTGCATGAAGAAAAAGCTCATTTAACTTTAGCAATACAGTGACCCAATATTTTTTAAAACAAAACAAAAACGTAGCGTCCGTAGTTCCGTTATTTTGTACGAAACGAAAAAAAATCTTTGAAACTTGGAGCGTTTAATACTTTTATCTTGGCCGTGTCTCTTTTGTTCAGTTTTGCGAGTACCTGGGGTATGTTACTGAATATGTAAATACAGAAGGTTTATACAACGCAAAAAATACGCGCACACATTGAAATACAACTTCTATGGGTCAACGCTTACTTATTAGCAATAAAATTAACATGATCAGCATCGCCGCGGCTAATCAAGTACGCAAGTATTGGCTCAAAACCCTCGGATGGATGCCCAACCTGCGGCTAGGCGTCACTCTGCTCACTGAGGGTATAAGTTGTTGATGTCTCTTTGTAAGTGAGGACGAAATGAACCGCGCGGTGACGACAATTATCGTCCCGTCATTGCAGTTTAGAGTTTCATACAAAACCTGAGCGCCTCTGGTTAAGGCAATGCTTATCCCGTGCAGTGCTTATAACTGTGCGTTGCTTTGTGTGCATGCACCTAGCTTCGATCGTTGTATGAAACTGGCATTCTGCCCCAATCTATTCCGTGGCTTTGACGTCACTCTTTGTGCACGTTCGGCTCAAAGAACCTGTCGTGCCGATTGTCTGGATGCTGCCATGAAATCTAGGACACAAATTAAGGTGTGAGCTTTGCGAGCTTTTTAGTCGGATTTAAAATGAATGAGAATTTTGTTTGGAGCGTATTTGTCGGATAAAGTGGTTTTGTGTTAATGCATTTGTGTATGTGTACTTTAATAATGTGTGTGATGAAATATGACGCAGAAGTGCATCATATTTCACTTCTTATATCTTCAACGTATTCTATCTGCCGGATCTAACAAAGGAGTTTTCTTGGCACCGTGTTACTTTACTCAAACAAAGATGTAGATAACGTAATAATTACATTGATTAACGTACGTAACGTAACAGTTACATTAACGTAATAATAATAATAGTCTACCGCGTTGGTACAGTGGTCGCAAGTGCGACTGCTAAGCAAGAGGTCCAGGGTTCGATTCCCAGGTCAGGGAAAGTGATTTTGGGTAGCAGCTACGATCAGTCTCGATTCGAGCCCGGTTGATGGGTTTAGGCGCGCTCCCTATTACATGGTACTTAAACATAACTGGCAATAAATAAAAAAATAAAAAATATTGCTGGACATTACACACAGCGCCACCTAGTGCCACACTAAGCAACGAGGCTTGTGTCGTGGACACCAGATAGTTGATATACTACATATATACTTTTTGTTTGTAAATACATACTTATTATACATATAAACATCCATGACTCGGAAACAAATGGCCATGCTCATCACAAATGCTCATCATCAGCAATATGTGGGTGTACCGTACACCTCTGCCTAACCCTTCGAAAATTACGGGCGCGATGCTATTTACATAACGGTAATAGTCCTCCTGACTATTTCATCATCATGAACATCATCAGCCTATTAATGTTTCCACTGCTGGGACACAGGCCTCCTTTCTATGAGAAGGAATGGGCTATAATCTACCGCTCGCCCAGTGCGGATTGGTAGATGTCACATGTCTTCTAATTTTTTGGTTCTAGGACATGCCGGTTTCCTCACGATATTTTCCTTCACCATTTTGAGAGCAGTGGTGATGCAATAAATTACACAAAGTAATGCGCCTGCCTGGGTTTGAACCCACAACTTACTGTTCGTAAGTCGGGGCCGCCACCACTGGGCCACCGCTGCTCTCACCCTGACTATTTACATAACTGTAATAGTCCTCCTGAGCTGCAGGTGGGGCAATTTGGAGTTGGACATCGGAATCGCCGGGGTCACCAACTGGCTAGTTTTATGGAGAAGGAGGGCCTCTATATGATGAACTCCTTCTTCAGAAAGCGTGAGCACAGGAAGTGGACCTGGCAGAGCCCCGATGGTGCAACTAGAAATGAGATCGACTTCATCATGTCAACCAAGAAGCAAATGTTCAATGATGTCTCTGTGATCAATTCGGTGAAAACCGGGAGCGATCACCGCATGGTAAGAGGCACATTGAACATCAATATCAAGCTTGAAAGGTATCGACTGATGAAGTCTACGCTCCGTCCAGCACAGATCCAAATCCAAAACCCCGAGAGCTTTCAGCTTGAACTCCAGAACCGTTTCGAGTGCCTAGGAAGCTCAGTGGACGAATACAACGATGGGTTCGTGGAAACTGTCCATACGACCGGGTCTAAGTTCTTCAAGGCGCGTCGTACAGATCAGAACAAGAGGCTCTCCGATCACACTCTCAAGCTCATGAAGGAGCGGCGTGAGATGATCCTGCAGTCTTCAGACGAGGCGTGTAAATACTGGCAGCTCAATAGACGGATATCTAAATCCTTGAAGAGCGACCTCCGCCGCTTTAATACCGAGCGTATTAAAGACGCAATTGAGCGGAATAAAGGCTCCAAGGTATTTGCAAGGGATCTGGCTATTGGGCAGAGCCAGCTCACGAAACTGAAGACCGACGATGGTAGGATCTTATCCGCCAAACCGGAGCTTCTGAGGGAGATCGAGAGCTTCTATGGACAGTTGTACACGTCAACCAGTAAACCCGTCGTAGATCTAGCCAACGACCCAAGAGCTAGACTGACCCGACACTATACCGAAGACATCCCGGACGTCAGCCTGTACGAGATTAGGATGGCTCTGAAGCAGCTTAAAAACAACAAGGCACCGGGTGATGACGGAATTACGGCCGAACTCCTGAAGGCGGGTGGAAAACCGGTACTTAAGGCCCTTCAGAAGCTGTTTAATTCCGTCATACTTGAGGGAAAAACGCCACAGGCATGGTGCAGGGGTGTGGTGGTGCTCTTCTTCAAAAAGGGTGACAATGCCCGGCTGAAGAATTATAGGCCCATCTCACTTCTAAGCCATGTCTACAAGTTGTTTTCTAGAGTCATCACGAATCGTCTCACGCGCAGGTTTGACGATTTCCAGCCACTCGAACAAGCCGGTTTCCGAAAAGGCTTTAGCACCGTGGACCACATACATACGCTGCGGCAAGTTATACAGAAGACCGAAGAGTATAACCTGCCTCTCTGTTTAGCGTTTGTGGACTACGAGAAAGCCTTCGATTCGATCGAGACCTGGGCTGTACTGCAGTCTCTCCAACGGTGCCAAATCGATTATCGGTACATCGAGGTGTTGAAGTGTTTGTACAAAAACGCCACCATGTCAGTCCGACTTCAGGACCAAGCCTCGAAACCTATCCTCCTGCAGCGAGGTGTGAGACAGGGAGACGTCATATCTCGGAAACTGTTCACCGCTGCACTGGAGGATGTCTTCAAGGTTCTGGACTGGAGAGGCTAGGCATCAACGTCAATGGCGAGTACATCACTCACCTTCGGTTTGCCGATGATATAGTGGTAATGGCTGAGACCATGGAGGACCTCAGTACAATGCTCGATGACCTCAGTAGAGCTTCCGGAAGAGTGGGTCTAAAAATGAACATGGACAAGACTAAGGTCATGTTGAATGCCCATGTCACACCCACTCCTATCAATATCGGAGACTCTACTCTCGAAGTTGTAGACGATTATGTGTACCTGGGACAAACGGTCCAGTTAGGTAGGTCTAACTTCGAGAAAGAGGTCAATCGTCGAATCCAACTCGGTTGGGCAGCGTTCGGGAAATTGCGCGGTATCTTCTCGTCCAACCTACCGCAGTGTCTCAAGATGAAAGTCTATGACCAGTGTGTGTTGCCAGTGATTACATACGGGACCGAAACGTGGTCGCTCACAATGGGCCTCATCAGAAAGCTTAAAGTCACCCAAAGGGCAATGGAGAGGGATATGCTCGGAGTTTCCTTGCGCGATCGAATCAGAAATGAAGACATCCGCAAGAGAACAAAGGTTACCGACGTAGCCCGAAGAATTGCCAAACTTAAGTGGCAGTGGGCAGGGCACATTGCTCGCAGAACGGATGGCCGATGGGGCCGAAAAGTTCTGGAGTGGCGACCGCGAACCGGAAGGCGTTGCGTTGGAAGGCCTCCCACTAGGTGGACCGATGACCTGGTGAAGGTTGCAGGAATCCGCTGGATGCGAGTCGCACGGGACCGGTCAATGTGGCGACACTTGGGGGAGGCCTATGTCCAGCAGTGGACGTCTTTCGGCTGAAATGATGAATGATGATGATGATGAATAGTCCTCCTTACCATTTGCTTAGCTGTAACAATCTTCCTGACCGTTTTTGTTCAGGGCTGCTACTGAGGAATTAGGTAAGTAGCTACATAAGGCAACAACCCAATAACAATTTGCCTAACCCGGGAATCGAACCCACGACTCCACCCTAAGCATTCGCGTTTGCGACCATGAGATCAATGAGGCTGTTAATAATTACACACCCCGCTAATTAAGTTAATTAATTTACTAAGAAATAAAAAATCAGCTTCCAGAAATAAATATCTGCTCCCAGAAAATAATGATAATTTTGAAATCTATAGTAAAATGGACATCTTCCAAAAATCTTTTGGCTGGGCAGACAACATAGTTTAACCGCTACTGATTAATATCAATGTAAACTAATTGAACAAAACCCGTTCATATTCATCATATTCATGTTATCTTCAACAACATAAACAACGCGCCAACAGGTGCAAAGGGGAAATGCGGTTGGTGCGGTAGTAATAATAGTAATAGTATGAGTCGTACGTATGATCGGCTGAGCGCGCGCAAGCGACGGCGACGCGCACGAGCGGAGGGGGCGAGACATAACATACGCCATGTTTTTTATGTTTGTTATGTTTAGCCTGCTTATATACCTTTATATTTTTGTAAGTAATGTTTATTTTGTTTCTTATGATTGTTATACGTTTAGGTACTGTTTGTTTTTATTTTTTCTAATTAATCAAATATTTAAATATGCTGTTTTGAATTCCGTACGTTTTTCTTTTCATGGGTGACTACTGAAATCCAGCGCTGTGCTGTGGGCGGGCCCCTATAGCACAGCATCATGCTGAGTGGTACCATTATTGCACTCACGGCGTGCAAGCTGCCAACAATTTATTTAAATTTACTTTTTTTATGTTACTCGGAATTAGAATCAGAATAAGAAATCTTTATTTGTTAAACATAGGTATTTACATAGGTGTTAGGTTAACATATTTGAGCGCTATGTTTTGCCGCGAAGGCATACAAATTTTAAATAAAATTTAATTAAAAAACTAAAATACTAAATAAAAAGAAACAATTAAGAAAATACAAAGCTTAAACTAAAAAAAAAATATATATTAAAAATCCGAAACGGAATGTTTGTTATGTTTATGGTTTCTGTTTTCAATTTTTTTATGCACGTCAATGTATGTCCCTGTGATAAATAAATATTTTTTTCTTTCTTTCTTTATTTAAAGGAACATCGCTCTTAATTTCAAGAACTTAAAGAAGTCCTGAATAGTTAAGTGCGGCACGAGTTTTTAAGACTTGTGTTAAGTTATACAAGTGTCACCCCCTGGAGTGCAAGCTCGTTTATGATATTATTGCCAACTTTGACAGCGCACTCTAGACTTGGGTATAAAAAAAGGTACTATAAGAAATAGACAAGAAAGAGACTTTACACCCCGTAAGGTCTGGGTGTAAAGTCAGTAGGATAAAATTACTTTAAGAAAAATCTTTCCATGATATAATAATTATACACTAGAATATTTAATCATTGATTTGAACTTTGGAAAATACCTAGGCAATTTAGAAAGTAACTAGCTATTCTTTTTGGCTTATTTAGTAATTTTTGTAGCAATTAAATAATTATCATTTGATAGGACGCCTCAAGAATATTTCATGGTAATTAGATACTAACAACAATAATAAATATGTTACTTAGCTTATGTACTCGTACAACATAATTTCAAAATTACAACTACAGCATTATAAATTCTGCGGCAAACGATTTCAGGCTCAATTAAGCAATGTTATTTACATTGTATACGAGTGTCCACGACCTGTAATGTATGTAATAGCTCTTTATGACTGTGTCATAATGTACACAATTCACGGAGCGATAAACACTAAATAATTCTAGTTTATGTGATGTGCTGTTAAAGCTTTCGTAGTAATTTATCACACTATTCATTGTATTTTAAATTAAAACGAAAATACCTACATATATTATTATTTATTTCATTGATGCTTTGTTTTTAATTGTACTCAAACATTTATCGACCCTGCTAATAGGCTTCACTTTTGTTTACGCTTGCCAGCAATGGTTGGTATTGCAATATGGTGTCCCGCACCATACACACCGGTTAGGAACCGAAAAGCAGCGGCGACATTTTCCACCGCACACGACAGTTTTCCAACTATCAGCCAATTCACTGACCTCTCATTCAAGTTAGTTACGCATGAAACACGATACGCAAGAAATTACACGACCAAGATGGTACTCCCTTATATCTCCTAAAAAATTTTGTCCGAAAATCATTATCCATAAAACGTTTGCTATAAACTTCAGTTACCATAATGTTCAAAATCCCGAAATTTTGGTTTACATAATTATCTTTATTTCTAAAACTGTTCTGTCATAATATCGAATACTATAATAATTGAATCTTCTAATTTTATATGCCATAAAGTCAATTATCCTAAGTATTATATTATATAATGTGTATTATTCCTAATGTTCATAAAAGTGTAATATCCTAAAACATTTGCTAAAAATTAGGTTTTAGTGACAGAAACGAATCGCTGTAAATCCGACCCCACGCAGTCTTGTCTGCCCTACCCCTAGAGTGTAATTTAAAATCGCGTAGGCGCGAAGGGGCGAGGCGGCCCGCGAGTTGAGGAGCAGGTGGTTGTAACACTCGCCGCCGCTGCTGAGGCTGGCTGGCCAAGCCGGCCAGCAAGCCGAAGCTGCGGTGGTGAGCGTTAAACACATCTGCGGCGATAAGCTCGCGTGGGACCGCCGGAGCCCCGCAGCGCCGGAGCCGTGACAGAAACCATGCCTGCTGCATGTTGCTTGCTCGCTTGCATGCCGCATGCTTGCTTGCATACTGTATGCGTGCTTGCATGTTGCATGCTTGCTGCATGTTGCTTGCTCGCTTGCATGGTTGCTTGCATACTGTATGCGTGCTTGCATGGTTGCTGCAAGCTTGTTGCATGCTTGCTGAATGCTTGCTGCATGCTTGCTGCCTGGTTGCTGCCTGCTTGCTGCATGCTTGCTGCATGTTTGTTTGCATGTTTGCATACTTATTACAGGGAAAAATAAAATCCACATAATTATGTTCACACTCAACTGTTTTATAATGATTGACGGTTCTATTGATTGATTTTCTGCCTTTTAGTGAATACTTATATGAAATGTATGCCAAAACAAAAGAAGATTCTACCAGCTATGAACTTTCTGCGATATGATGGTTCTACTTTTTAATTCTTACAAATTTCATAAGAGCAATATTGTATAAAAATGTGTTGTGTTGAGAGAAGTTCATAGCATAGCAAAAGCTAAGTAATACTTACTTTACTGTAGGTACCCGTAATTACAGACACAATTAAAATAACAATGTTGTGTTCCCTTTTGGGAACGTCTGGGAATATACCGGTTTGTTTTAAAAATATTATTAAGATCTTAACATTTTTTTTTTAATTTTGGATTTATAACTATTATTGAAAACGATTTTAAGTGTTTTGTATATTATTGATTGTAATATTTATGACAAACGGGTTTAGAGCATATTGTATTTAGGGATTTCAATTTTATGGCATGTGATATTATGTGATATTAAGTTCGGGTAAGTTATCATTCGGACAAATGATGATTAGGACAAAAAAAGTTATGGCACTTTAAATTATGAATAAAAAAGTTAGGTAATACAATAGAGAACCGACCAAGATTTATGGTACAGAGGTAATTTATTAATGGTGCCTCGACAACTACAATAATTGCAAGAACAAATAATATTTCACTGGTATAAGGCTTTTGTTGACATCATAACCAAAAAAATAGTACATTTTGATACAAGTGGAGAAAGTTTGTAATTGCATCCGAAGCGGAATTATAACACCCAAGCCGTAGGCGAGGGGGTTTTGAGGGGTAGGTTAGGTTATTTATGCCGTAAAGACGCGTAGTGCTTTGCTGAAATTAAAAAAAAAAAAATTCGCCTCAGACTATAGGCATTGAACCAATTTGGACTAGGTATAGGTATAGTTATCTGTGGCAATTTTCATTACCGCACACGTGCGGGAAAATGAAAAAAAAACGCACGCTTGTGAAATACATTGCATGTTGTAACTAATCGTATGAAGATATCTAGTCAATGATTCTCTTTCTAATAGGCACCATATGTATATAGTTAGTAAATATTCTGTATAAGTAAATAGAAAATAAGGGCTTCCGCCGCCCCGCGGCGCTAGGAGCATTGTCTATAAATATGACGCACCCAAATTCTGAGAATTATTATTCGCTCGACCGCTGCTGAAGACACACTAAGAAGAAGAAGACACTCGCCTCACCCTACACTCCACACGCACTACACTCTACACGCAGTTTCTCTACGAAGTTCGCCTTATTATTTATCATCCTGAATCCCTGAAGTCATCTACCTATGGTCTGCAGTCTACGGAGTCTGGTGTAGCGCCCTGCTGAAAAAGTCTACACCTTTCAATAGTTTTCAAAGAATTAAAAAAAAAACTAATCTTAGTGCGTTATGGACCAGTTTTCGAGGAAGTGTATTGAAAAAACAATTATATAACAAGTACATGACATACATTTCTTTTTGTCATGTGGCTTGTGTCAAAGATTGGGGTCGAGAGGATGGCTAGTCTTTTCCCACGAAGTTGTTCGGTAGAACTTGAATTGTATTACGACCATTTTCAAACTTACTAACAGGTATTAGAAGGTTGCTCTCTCTAACTGACAATTAGTTTACGGACCGTTAGAAACAAACCTCACAGAAAAGCTTTATTGGATGTTTCTATGAATCAAGTGAAAGGTAGGGGACTCGGATGGGATATTTCAAGCTAATTTTGTTTATAGAAAGACCGAAGTAAAGTTATGACCTTGACAACTAGTATTGAAAAAAAAACTAGTATTGAAAAAAAAAACTAATATTGAAAAAAAAAACTAGTATCGAAAAAAAAAAACTAATATTGAAAAAAAAAACTAGTATTGAAAAAAAAACTTGGGATAAAGTTGGAACTTCGACCTTCAAAATCTCCGTAACTAGTAGGTTCCCAGGTATGGTCCGGAATAAAATAATATCGCAATGACGAGGAGAACAAGTGCCTTTCGGCTTCGTTAAATGTCCATTTACACCCTCTATTTACAACACACGCCATGTCACATAACCTTTTATATACTTACTAAATTGTAAGTTGGCAGCTGCCTGCAAGATTATCTCTGTTTTCAGGAAAACAGCTTTACTTCTCGGTAATTCCCAGTTTTTTCGGGTTTAAGCAAATTGTTTTGCTTTCCAATTTAGTTTACTTAGATAAAGGTTTGGGTTTTATCATTTTATGTTTCGCTGTTCATCTATTTTCGTTCGACGTTAATAATAAGATGAAAAAGAAATAATTTACCTTGATATCAGCAATAAACGCTCTGTCTGCTCTCTAAGATTACTTTTTAAATAAAACTTGTGTTTCTATCAGAATTTTATGTACTCGTAGCGGTAATGAATGACAAATTAAAATTTATTTAGATGTATTCTGAAAGAAACTTGGATTTTTGTAGTCAATAATATTGCTGGAATGCGTGGCGTGCATAACAGTATGTTTTTAAGAACATAACGTCAAAAAACTCAGCAACTAAAGCTGGTCGCCTGGCAGACCCAAATAAAAGAATAAGTCCAATTGTAATTAAAAACACAAGCTCCGAACTCGACTCATAAAGAAAAACAAAGCAGTCGTTACCCACATCACATTACTTTTCTCCTCACACATTATTTACTTTTCATTTGGCCTATTTTTCAGCATTGTCAACAAAAGTGTTTCAACTACCCGCAGTTGCGTTGAAATTGAAACAAACAACGCAACAACAACAATAGGGCAGCAATTCAGCTCGTCATAACTCTATGCTCTTTTGTTTTTGATTTTTTTAAAAACCTCCGCGTACAATAGGGAACGCAAACATATATTTTACCCAAATAAAAGTTTAGGAGTTTGAAAAATGGGCAAGTACGATGTTAAAATGTAGCCGGCGGGGGCGAGCGGCGCCGGGCGCCCGTGTGAGCGTCACTCACAATTTATTTGGAATTGGACTGTAGGTTCTGTGTCTCTGTTTTTGTTGGTAGCGTATGCTCAAAGACATGTCAACTGTAATTTGGGAGATTGGGGTTGGAAAAAGACCCGATTTCGGTACGAGTATCATGTGATAAATTAATTTACCCACTACGATAAACGAATACATACATAATTATAACATTTTGAGTATTTCATAACATCATTCTCGAAATACTTTTAATAATCTTTTGTTAATATCCTATCTAGGAGCATGGCGCAAATAAGAGTAATGAATAAGGCTTGTTGTGAAACACAATGCAATGGAACTATAAAACGGGGCATAAACCGGTTGTTTGGATGAAATGCGTTATATTTCGTACATTTTTGTAGTTAACAACATTTCAAGCTTGTTTTATAGCTGAAAATTGTACATGTACCTATCTAATAATATTTTAAATAAATTAAAATATTTATATTCATAAAAGTTATCTACATAAGTTTATCTAATATAGGCAACTACACTGGCCTGCTTCAAAACTAAGTACTACACTTTTAAAATTTCATTTTTTTCTAAACTCTATAGAAGTTAGAGATTTAAAATAAAAAACGTTTTATATAGCAATGTTTATCAGCTTTATTAGTTTTTATGTACAAAATTAAACTCTTTTTCAGTTCTTTTGTTTCGAAAGTATATCTTGTGTACTTATAAAGTTATTGCAATTTTAAAAGTGTGATTCTTATTTTTGCAGGCCAGTGTATTTTTTAAAAAGTCTGCCACTAAAACAATATTTTGTTTCGATCGATTCCAAGATCCTAATTTATAGTAAAAGAGCTCTTCTGCTGCATAAGCAGAAAGAAAGAAAAATAAAGTAAAGTAAAGTAAGACTAAAAATATAATTATAGTATAAGTATAATATAGTATAAGTAATAAATATTTACTAAAAATACTTTCAAAGTAAATTAATAATATGTTACTATTAGTAGTCAGTTTAATATCAAATTACGGAGAGGAACTCTTAAGAATGCAGCAGACAAGAAGGCATCCAATAACGAGGAAGCCGCACAAAGAGCCGTTGTCTTGATAAACTCAAGTTTCCTCGCGCTGCAGGTAAGCATCCTCCATCCAGGGTTACGAAGCAATTTAAAGTCACGGCAGAAACTAATTTCAACTAAGTTTACTATGTTTTCTAAAAGAAAAAGTCAAACGCTCCGATCTTGGGAGACTTGTATTATGTGTCGAGAGTTATTTATGGTTTGGTAAGTAATAATATTATTTTTTAACTGTTTTTTTTTAATTATAGAAACCCAAGTAGTAAGCAACCTTGATATGGATGAATCTCGAATATGAGTCAAACGTATTCATGAAAACACCATGAATTTATGAAATATAGCAAACATTTTCTTTTCAACCGACTGCCAAAAAGAGGAGGTTCTCAATTCGACTCGACTTCCAAAAAGAAGAGGTTCTCAATTCGACTGTATTTTTTTTTTGTTACCTTTGTACTTCCGACTGGGTGAACCGATTTCGATAATTCTTTTTTTTATTTGAAAGCTGGTGCTTTTCGCGTGGTCCTATTTAAATTTTGTGAACATCTGATTCTGATCTTCGGAGATATACAATAGACGGCAAATGTGCCGTGATTGCTGCAATCGCTTAGATGTATATACACCATCATGACGTAACATCACGCCTGTATGCTGTGAGGGGATGTGCAGATGTGTACAATACACCCAGATTTCGACAGTTAGGTATGTATGTTAAATTGGCGCGTTCGTGTTCCGCGTGCGCCTCAAAGAGATGTCAGAAAAAGAAAGGGGTTTGCAAGGTCTGATGCCTGCCGGGGCTGCGGGACTGTTCTAAAGAGATACTGCGGCCCCGGAACATAAAGGGCTAAGAAGGAACATGGATGGGTTTTAGTCAGTAAAAGTCTGACTCTCCCTTCCGCTCCGCCCAGAGCGGGGGGGGAAGGGTAATTTGATGATTTCCCATCCGAAAAAAAAAATTGGTATGTTATGTTCCATATATTGGGGATACGCCTATTAAGTACCATGACATGTATTGTTAACAATGTCAAATAAATTCATGGCAAATATTTGTTTGGGAACAACTAGAAATGGAAAAATAAAAATAAATGCAAAAAATAAAACCGTCTTCAAAAAACACAAAAAAGTGAAAAATAACTAACAAAAAAGTTTTTTATTCGGTAACTTCTTCAATCTCGCGCCTCAAAGAAGTTTACATACTTCTTTGAGGCGTGAGCTTAAACAAAGACTGTTCAGTGCTCATAAATTTGTTCGTTTGTGTATTTTCACACAGATTTGAAAGGTTACAAATATTTATTTAGAAGTCTATTCTTTAAGTATACTCAGGTTTGTTATGAGAGGTCGATTCTTAGGAACACTGTCGCGCGGTGAAATTCTTAAAATTTTATTCGGCCTAAAGATATTTCGCCGCTTTCTAGAATATTCAGAAAGCAAAAATGGCGCTTAGTTGACGTCGTTCGTCACTTGGAGACGGGAAATAATGATTATGTTAGTACCAAAGTTGTTTATTTTAATGAAAAGGTTGGGTTTAATCAAGAGCGGTAATATTCTAAGTAATTTTGGGTCAAAATTAAACTTGGTTTCATAACGTATTTTACTATTTATAGGATGAGGTGAGCGAGTAGATAAATAATCAATGTTTTAAGACTGACAAAGCACCGTAGTAAAATTTTGAAATTTATCTTGAAGTCTTAATAATTAATCACGTTAAGTTTATACCTCAGACAAAGTAGATTTTGGTACCTAATTAGTTCAAAGGCTGAATTTAGATCCAGTGTCTGGCGTCTGCTTGGGAAGAAGGGGTAATAGTAGATTTTACAACAAGTGCACAAAACGAACCATTTTTATCCGAAACTTTTAGCAGCCCGAGCCGAAAGCGAGGGCTGATAGAATGTCGAGGATAAAATGGTTTTGTGGACGAGTTATAAACTCTGCTTTTCACTTCGATTGCGAGGAAATAAAACAGTAGTATAAATTAAAGAAATTAATAACCGCACGAAAAAACCAGAGCTGTTTGCCGCCGCTTTATTTTTCTGAAATCTTACGACATTAATATTAAGCTTGGGCTGCAGACTTATACACATACAGCCTACTATTAAATTAATTTTGTTATAATAATTTGCTTACATTAATTAAATAACATACCGTAGGTACTTGAATTTAAATTTGTATATTTTTTATGTCATAAAAAACACATATATGGCAAATAAATTAAAGTAAATATTTTAAAATAACAAATTCTATCTATGAACTTCTTATTGCGTTTGGCTTTATGGCTCATTTTCTTTGCCTTAATATAGATACATTTATGAGTAGATACGTCAATGCCCTTGTGCATAAAATTCGATTTTGTGCAGCCTATATCCTGCACAAACAAGCACTTTCAGAGCATGAGAAGTGAAATAGTAGATTTTTACAACAAGTGCACAAAACGAACCATTTTTATCCGAGATTTTTAGCAGCCCGAGCCGAAGGCGAGGGCTGATAGTAATGTCGAGGATAAAAATGGTTTTGTGGACGAGTTATAAACTCTGCTTTTCACTTCGATTGCGAGGAAATAAAACAGTAGTATACATTGAAGAAATTAATAAACGCACGCAAAAACACCGTGTTTCCCGCCGCTTTCTTTTTTTGAAATCTTACGACATTGATATTAGACTTGGGTTGCAGACCTATACAGCCTACTATTAAATTTTTTTTTTTTAATAATAATGTTCTTAATTAAATAACCTACCGTAGGTACTTGAATTTAATTTTTTATATCTTTTATGTCTTAAAAAAACACATAACGCAAATAAATTAAAGTAAATATTATAAAACTAGAGGCCGTCACGCGGTTTCACCCGCGTAGTTCCCGTTCCCGTAAGAGTCCGGGGATAAAATATAGCATATGTTACTCAAGGTGAATATAGCTTTCTAATGGTGAAAGAATTTTTGAAATCGGCGCCGTAGTTTTTGAGTTTATTCATTACAAACATACACATACAAAAATACAAATCTTTCCTCTTTATAATATATAGCTGTTCCCCGCGGTTTCACCCTCGCTGCTCAGCACCTGTTGGTCGTAGCGTGATGTTATATAGCCTATAGCCTTCCTCAAGAAATGGACTATCCAAAACTAAAAGAATTTTCCAATTCCAACTAGTAGTCCCTGAGATTAGCGCGTTCAAACAAACAAACAAACAAACAAACTCTTCAGCTTTATAATATTAGTATAGATAACAAATTCTATCTATGAACTTCTTATTGCGTTTGGCTGTATGGCTCATTTTCTTTGCCTTAATATAGATACATTTAAGATTAGATACATTAATGCCCTTGTGCACAAAATTCGATTTTGTGCAGCCTATATCCTGCACAAACAATCACTTTCAGAGCATGAGAAGTGAAAAGGTTTTTTTTTTTTTAAGAATTTTGAATCGGCGTTGTATATAACAGGATCAAATTTTACTAGCGAAACTGACGTGATCAAATAATAGGTATGTTTTTTATTCGTTTTATCATAATGAGATAATTATCATCAACGATACCCATCACGCCTATGGAACTCCAAGACGTGCGTATGGAGGACGTGTGACGCTGGCTTAATTAACTTTACCTTGTAGAGTGGGTAATGTGTTATAATGGGGAGTCTGTGCTCACCAGTTGGACACAATGTTGGCTTAGATCGAAATAGGTAATTTAGTCATATTTGAGGTACAAAGATTATATGTATAATTGTTTCATCCACCAAGTTTCTGAACGCACCCTTTTGACGTTTGACAGATTACGGTTCGTTGTCTGTGCGAATCTGTGCGATGACGTTTGCTTGTCAGTGCAATTTTGGTTGAAAAGATGGTCACTCCGTGCTTGTAATTTTGGTACACGCTGTCGCGTAGTTATTGGTTGAAAACTTTGAGTTATTGTTAATCCGATACCATCTTGATCGGTGTTTGATATTTTGTTGATAATTGAGTGAAAATTGAGAAATCTCGCCATTTTGGGTCTTGACCGCGAGTGATTTTTTGGTTATGTCCGGCCTGTTTGTGTCATTTGAACGCCGGTAATTTCCTAAATTCAGTGTTGGACTATTACATCCCCGATTGGGTTAGCAAACCGGGATAAAATTCAGTTGGACATTGGTGAGGGTTGCCACGTGTGTGATAGGAAGGTTTGTCCAGAAAGACGTCGGTACGCGCTGGGCGTCCATGGAACCGTCGTAATCTCACATAACTACACATACATAACCACACAAACCACAGTTATACTTACACCCCACCCAGATAAGACGGAACCAGGGACTACGTCACATCACCGGTACCAACGTGATGGTAAGTGTATTGAATAGTTGTTTTTCCTTTGTCAATTTGGACAAATATATTTTGATTAGGGCTCCGCGTAATCGCGGACATCGTGAGTCTGTTCGTGCAGTCTCACACAATAATAATAATAATAAAATATCAATTTATTTTCTCTACACAAGTTACTTAATGCTAAGGTTACAGTGGAACACGAGCGTGGAATTAACTTTGTGAGAGACTGGTGCTTGAAGTAGGTCTCTATAGAAACCTGTATTACAAGTCACCAGGACCCTCCCGTTCCGTGTGTTCCGTGTGGTGTCGGACGTAAAAAATAGCACCATCCCATATCTTCCCGTGGGTGTCGTAAGAGGCGACAAAGGGATTACCAGAGAATGGGCAGCAGCGCTCTCTGTGTCTTTTGGAAGAACTGTACTGCGATCGCCAACCCGCTTGCCAAGCGTGGCGATTATGGCAAAACCCCCCCATTATGAATACCGCATTAAGAAAATGGCCCCTAGTGCCCGGCAGCCCGTCTACCCTCAACTACGGCAGCGGTCGAGGTTACGGCGTGGCAAGGGGTGCGAAGAATCCTCGGATGGGATCCGGCTGCCAATACCAACGACTGGACCTGGCAACGTATAACGCACGCACACTCCGGACCGACGAGAAGATAGCGGAACTCGAAGAGGAATTGAGCAGGCTGCGATGGAGTATTGTGGGATTGTCTGAAGTCCGAAGAGAGGGGGAGGACACGATAATCCTGAAATCCGGGAACCTGCTCTATTTCCGTGAGGGTGACCGGCAATCCCAAGGTGGTGTTGGGTTTATCGTCCACAAGTCCCTTGTGAACAACGTGGTGAAGATCGAGAGTGTCGACCAGGGTGGCGTACCTTATACTCAGAATATCCTCCAGATATTCGCTGAAGGTCATACAGGTCTACGCCCCGACCTCGGCACACCCCGACGACGAAGTGGAGACCATGTATGAGGATATTTCTAAAGCCATGCATGGTTCCAAAACTCACTTCACCATTGTCATGGGGGACTTCAACGCGAAACTGGGCAAACGAGACGGGGATGAGCTGCAGGTGGGGCAATTTGGAGTTGGACATCGGAATCGCCGGGGTCACCAACTGGCTAGTTTTATGGAGAAGGAGGGCCTCTATATGATGAACTCCTTCTTCAAAAAGCGTGAGCACAGGAAGTGGACCTGGCAAAGCCCCGATGGTGCAACTAGAAATGAGATTGACTTCATCATGTCAACCAAGAAGCAAATGTTCAATGATGTCTCGGTGATCAATTCGGTGAAAACCGGGAGCGATCACCGCATGGTAAGAGGCACATTGAACATCAATATTAAGCTTGAAAGGTCTCGACTGATGAAGTCTACGCTCCGTCCAGCACAGATCCAAATCCAAAACCCCGAGAGCTTTCAGCTTGTACTCCAGAACCGTTTCGAGTGCCTAGGAAGCTCAGTGGACGAATACAACGATGGGTTCGTGGAAACTGTCCATACGACCGGGTCTAAGTTCTTCAAGGCACGTCGTACACATCAGAACAAGAGACTCTCCGATCACACTCTCAAGCTCATGAAGGAGCGGCGTGAGATGATCCTGCAGTCTTCAGACGAGGCGTGCAAATACCGGCAGCTCAATAGACGGATCTCTAAATCCTTGAAGAGCGACCTCCGCCGCTTTAATACCGAGCGTATTAAAGACGCGATTGAGCGGAATAAAGGCTCCAAGGTATTTGCAAGAGATCTGGCTATTGGGCAGAGCCAGCTCACGAAACTGAAGACCGACGATGGTGGGATCTTATCCGCCAAACCGGAGCTTCTGAGGGAGATCGAGAGCTTCTATGGACAGTTGTACACGTCAACCAGTAAACCCGTCGTAGATCTAGCAAACGACCCAAGAGCTAGACTAACCCGACACTATACCGAAGACATCCCGGACGTCAGCCTGTACGAGATTAGGATGGCTCTGAAGCAGCTCAAAAACAACAAGGCACCGGGTGATGACGGAATTACGGCCGAACTTCTGAAGGCGGGTGGAAAACCGGTACTTAAGGCCCTTCAGAAGCTGTTTAATTCCGTCATACTTGAGGGAAAAACGCCACAGGCATGGTGCAGGGGTGTGGTGGTACTCTTCTTCAAGAAGGGTGACAATGCCCGGTTGAAGAATTATAGGCCCATCTCACTTCTAAGCCATGTCTACAAGTTGTTTTCTAGAGTCATCACGAATCGTCTCGCGCGCAGGTTTGACGATTTCCAGCCACCCGAACAAGCCGGTTTCCGAAAAGGCTTTAGCACCGTGGACCACATACATACGCTGCGGCAAGTTATACAGAAGACCGAAGAGTATAACCTGCCCCTCTGTTTAGCGTTTGTGGACTACGAGAAAGCCTTCGATTCGATCGAGACCTGGGCTGTACTGCAGTCTCTCCAACCGGTGCCAAATCGACTATCGGTACATCGAGGTGTTGAAGTGTTTGTACAAAAATGCCACCATGTCAGTCCGACTTCAGGACCAAGCCTCGGAACCTATCCTCCTGCAGCGAGGTGTGAGACAGGGAGACGTCATTTCTCCGAAACTGTTCACCGCTGCACTGGAGGATGTCTTCAAGGTTCTGGACTGGAGAGGGCTAGGCATCAACGTCAATGGCGAGTACATCACTCACCTTCGGTTTGCCGACGATATAGTGGTCATGGCTGAGACCATGGAGGACCTCAGTACAATGCTCGATGACCTCAGTGGAGCTTCCGGAAGAGTGGGTCTTAAAATGAACATGGACAAAACCAAGGTCGTGTTGAATGCCCATGTCACACCCACTCCTATCAAGATCGGAGACTCCACACTCGAAGTTGTAGACGATTATGTATTGTGTACCTAGGACAAACGGTCCAGTTAGGTAGGTCTAACTTCGAGAAAGAGGTCAATCGTCGAATCCGACTAGGCTGGGCAGCGTTCGGGAAGTTGCGCGGTATCTTCTCGTCCAACTTACCGCAGTGTCTCAAGACGAAAGTCTATGACCAGTGTGTGTTGCCAGTGATTACATACGGGACCGAAACGTGGTCGCTCACAATGGGCCTCATCAGAAGGCTTAAAGTCACCCAAAGGGCAATGGAGAGGGCTATGCTCGGAGTTTCCTTGCGCGACCGAATCAGAAATGAAGACATCCGCAAGAGAACCAAGGTTACCGACGTAGCCCGAAGAATTGCCAAACTTAAGTGGCAGTGGGCAGGGCACATTGCTCGCAGAACGGATGGCCGATGGGGCCGAAAAGTTCTGGAGTGGCGACCGCGAACCGGAAGACGTTGCGTTGGAAGGCCTCCCACTAGGTGGACTGATGACCTGGTGAAGGTTGCGGGAATCCGCTGGATGCGAGTCGCACGGGACCGGTCAATGTGGCGACACTTGGGGGAGGCCTATGTCCAGCAGTGGACGTCTTTCGGCTGAAATGATGATGAATGATGAGGACCCTCCCGCGGCAATAACAGTATAACAGGAATCATTTGATTGAGAATTTATAAAACCCTTTAATAAAGTCGTTATCCCATATCAATTTAGGGGCGATTCTATCAACATTTGTTAGATACATAGTTTCACTCAAGTCACTAAATTATCTAGCAACAATGAAAAGTTGTCTCCACACGATCTCAACGCAACGATAAAACTTTGATGAAATAGTCTCGAGTCAGTCGCTCCTGTAGATTATCCGTATGAGTAATGTCAGTTTTCTAAAGTCAACTTGCTCTAGTTCGCTGTACTTGCTACTTCGCTAGTTCAAGTTTCAAGTAGCTGATGTAGTTACGATATTGTTCTTCCATCGCCGCATGCTTGCCTTTCATATCGGGGCGGAATCCGATTTAAAGTGAGGCTGCATTTCCGGCATTACTGCTACTGTTAGCCTGTGTCATCCCACTGCTGGACAAAGGCCTCTCCCCAATTTCCGGCATTAATCTTTGAATCTTACACACCAGTGCGATATCAAGATGTTACGTATCTTACTGTCAGCTACTTATTTGAGTAAGTTTAAATGAAGTGATTTCTTCTTTAAAAACCTTTTTTGAATTTTCCTTATTACAAAAAAACGTCGTACGTAAAGTTGGTTCACAAGTCGTAGGCGGATATCATGTGGGACTACTGATCGATGTCTTAAAAGGTTAAGTAGCAGTTGTACATCTACACTTACTTTTGGAAGAAATAAAATGTTTAAGCCATTAGACTAATCTGTGTTGTAGAAGAAAGGATAGAGTGAAAGTCACAAAAGTCAGTTATTGGGGGAAAAAGGTGATAAAAAATCTTCTACCTTCGCTAAGTGACCTTCGTATTTCCAACCCATTTTCGTCCAAACTTTCAGGCACCCAGCCTTTTGTACCTAAGAAATAGGCTTAATATTTTCCAACGGTTACCCGAGCGAATGGCAGCGAAATCTAATAAGCGAGCTGAACCGACGCAATCCGATTGTCCCGACAGACGGACGGAGGGCTAACGCAATTTGATGTGGAGGCCGAATTGACGCCCGACCCCCGCACGTATGACTGACGAGTTTCTTGCTGACGGTTTTACACTCCAAGAGGACTGACAAGATCAGCGGGGTGGAGGAGGGGGGAGGGGGTGTGACGTCATAGGAAAGAGTTGTGCATTGTTTATGTGAGGATGTAGTTAGCATATATTTTGTCCTGAACTGTGTGGAGCTGTGGGATTGATTTTTTTTTAGAGAAGGATAAGTATAGGGAACATTTGTTTTAAAGCTTTTGCTTTAGATGTATGTGTAACTCACAAAATATATCTGTCTTTGATAAGAATAATTTCTGAAACATTTTTAAAAGCATCGTCTTCCAGCTCTGTCTTCGTCTTCTATCTTAAAGGCACCTATCACGCAATTCACCCTCAAACAACACCAGAACTGACACTTCATAACAAAGAAAAACAAAAAGTGGGAAATCCTTCTAATTCTCCCAGCTATTTATCGTGCCTCTGATTTCATTACCGAGTCATCCGAAAAAAAACTTTAAGATGCAGCTGTAAGACCTAAAATAGCAGAGCTGGTTACCTAGTTAGGGGTGCACGCAAACACATTAGCATATATACAAGGAGACAACAAGTCTTCCGTCTAAAAGTTAATGAAAATGTTTTGTGAACTCATTACATTTTAATAACGTGGCGAAGGTGGATCTAATTTGAAGGATGTATGCGATAACTAGGGCAATTTATATGCTTATCTTAGAAGTACACCTTCATAAAGGAAACTATAAATAAAGTTTTCTTGACATGGCTTTCACAGCATATTAAGAAGAAGTTAATAAAAACAAGGCGTGGAGGCGTATATACATAGAGAACATCACAATAACATCACAGTACTGTGTATTCTGAAGTAACTAAACAAGCATAATGTAATTATAAACTTGTAAAAATGCAAATATTGATGTTAAAATATTTAGTATTAAGCAAATTTGTTACGCTCTAATGGGGCATGTGCTCATTCGTTTTATGGTTAGTCTGTAACTCTGTGTACATTTAGTACATTGTGCAATAAAAAGATGATGAGTATTTCTGAAATGTCGCAGCATAATTGCCGAATAGTAAAATATGGCTGAGCTTTGATATTTCCTATCAACTATTGTGTATTACCCATATTTGCAAAATAAAATTCTATAATGAGCTAAACGAGACAGGGAACTAGGCCTTTGACTGTGATTGAGAAATATTGGCATTCAAATTCAGCAAACAACAATGATCTATATGCGTAATTTATTCCTTCCGTTTAATGTTTTGGCAAAGAAGAGATACATAAAGGGTTACGAAAATAATATAAATGTAAATGAACAGATAAAATTATTCTAAATCATTCATATGAATGATGCTTGGCGAAATTGCTTGAGCTGCGAGTAGGTACACCGACGACAAACATTTAACTAAATTAAATAGTTAAGCTGCGTGATATTCAAGAAATGTTCAATTATGTTCAACAACTAGGTGTCTGATGTTATTATAATTTCTATTAGATTTTTGTGAAGGATATTTATTGCTTTAATCATTACGATAAGAATGCGTAACACAAACCATTGCTTCCTAGTCTATAGACAACTATGTGAGAGTTAACTTCCAGTTTAACCCGATGCAACTGAGTACGTAGGTACCACAATTTTACACGAATGTGATGATACAAGCCAAATGAATCGTTTTTATTTTCATAGCGTAGCTAGATTTAGCTGTGGTTTATAACATAACTTAGGGTGTACTTTGGTTTAGGGACATTATTCCTGTACCTGTGGCACAACTGTCGAACTACAAGCGCAAGACAGAGACGCGAACATGCCTGTCACAGCACTAGCAAAGTAACGTTACTAGATCTTAGCCTCGGCCTACCACACTCATTTCTGGAAAAGGCAGTTCAACCATTACCATATCGCAATGTATAATCTGTCATATTACATTGCCATAATATGCTTCTACTATACATGTAACACATTATGCAAAGTACGCACAGTAAATGGTAGATACATTGTTAGGCTAGGATAGTTACCAATGTGTGAGAATGTTTACTACTTTAATAACGTTGTAGGTACACTGTTAAGGCTCCTATTGAGAACGCAGAATGGCTATGAAACGCTCCGTGTTCATGTTTGTGTTTATTATTGAAATAGCAAAGTTATTTTATTGCCTCGTTAGTGTATTGTTACTAGTTCAGCGTCTACCTGTTAACGATTTAGAAGTCCTGAACTTTACGCCTGAAGTCGTTCTCTTGCTGTTATTGAAGTTTAATACCCACACTATTTACGATACATTATTGAGTTTGCCGTTTAGAACATTCTCAAAGTCAAAGTCAAAGATTTATTTGCCGATAAACTCTCAAATCTAGTATGCTGACATGATGCTTTCTTATCCCGTACGGTTACGCAAATAAATGTGTAACACAATCTGTGGTTCTTCGAATGGTAGACCTTTACTACATTCGTAGTTGACCAGGTATGTTGAAGTCCCATGTAAAAGGGGGCGATCCTACTGCCACCAACTGGATATAAATCCCGAATTCGGGTTGTAACTAATAAATACCTAATATAAAACCCATTAACACTGCCAGCCCGCTTAGCATGAACGCTGTAGACACGAAAGAGAAACGACAAATCTTTTGTTCATCTGTCATTGAATCGACAAAATGACAGATGAACAAAAGATTTGTCGAGTCTCTTTCCTGTCTACGGCGTTAATGCTAAGCGGGCTGGCCTAGGAACCGAAGCCAAGACCACACGCTAACAAACAAAGGGTTGAACTAATGTGAAACACACATTTCCATATTTCTCCAGTTATTTTCGTATTCGATATAATAAGGTCCAACCACTTCCATGAACATAATTTATTATTATCTATCAATTTATTTTAATAAGAACTAACGTAAATATTTCCCTCGGCAAAAAAAACAATAAAGCATTACTGAAAACGAATGCCTTCTCAGCATTATTGCCGTCCTACGAAAACAATAATAATATAGAACTGTGCCATAGAACAACAAGTCAACAAACGAAGGGAAATAATAAATAATGAATTATGGTTCCCTAAATTAATGCCCGACGATAGCTAACAGTAATTGAGTTTGTTTATAAGAAAAGTCTCATTTGAAGCTAACGCTACTCTAGGGTTATTAAAGCATGACATTTCATGAAGTATTTTCCTGTCTAATGGAATGCAGCTGAATACTAGTATTTTACCTAGAACCGCCGATTTAACGTATAATTAAAATCAATAAATTGAGGACCCCAATTAAATGGTTTTCACGAAACATAAATAGGTTATTCTATAAACTGCGAAGTATTACTATAAAATGCTTTCATTTAATCTACCATCGCTTTGTCGGTACGTTATCGTTACAAAAGGGTTTACTTATTATTTTATATTACTCACTGTTTTATTGTCACTCGTAAAATATGGGTACTCTAATTAAGTTTCATTTCAGTGATCAAGTAATGAATGTGAAAATAAAATATTTGCAGGTAGTAAAATTATGTAACGACAGAAATAATATAGAAGAAGGCCCTGAATTTTTCCTTTTTCTGATCTAATATTATTATGTTTTCCAATATCGGCAGGGTAGCAACAGCATAATAATTCTTGAATGGCTGGAAAATGGTGAATTAATTTCAATAAAATATTGTCGAAGCAGGTTTTGTATTTTCTGTCTACCATCAAGGAAATAAGGAGCGAGTTTCAACGTACTGCTAATTTTCCGACGATTATCGATTAAAGAAAGAAAAAGCATTTATTAGCCTGCACAGGAAAAAACACACAAATTAAAACGAACGATTCTAACTTGTGTCCAATTATTAAACATTGCTTGCTTAATGATATGAAATTAAACAATTAATCTTCATAACGTAACACCCACCAAGAAAAACCCCTTAACACGACCTCTTCAAAGGTAACCCATCTATCCTGCCCACCACCGTACGCACAAAGGGCGTCATGTATCGTGATTTTTCATCGGACGTACGTCAATTAACATGTAAATTGGACTCGCTGGCTGATGAGTCCCCGAGCGTAGGGTTGCTCTCTTTCAAGTGCTCCAGGATATAGGAGGGACCTTTTTGTAGCGCAGACGGATTTTAAGCTAAAGCGCTTTAGCGCCGCGGAGGTACTATAGAGGACGTCAGGTTTGATGGACATAATTATAGAAGCGCAAAGCGAACGTCAGACTATGGAGATGTTGCGGGAATGTTCGAAAGAGATACCGTGACCCCGGAACACAAAGGGCGATGAAGGAACATGGATGGGTTTTAGTCAGTAGAAGTCTGACACTCCCTCCTGCTCCGCCCAGAGCGGGAGGAGTCATTTGATGATTTCCCATTCGAAAAAAAAAATGATTTTGAGATGTGTAGTCTGTGAGTTGACCACTATGTAGAAAAATCAGTAAACCATAATTTAGTTTAATAACCTCTTGAAAACTTCAACCCAAAATTCAAGTTCCTAAATCAACAAATGGTTTCAAAAGAATATTAGGACATCCCTACGGACGCTAGCATATATACAGGGAGTATATACATTTCCGTGTACACGTTTTAAGCGGCAAAGAGGATTTGCTTAATAAAACATTGGATTTGTTTAAATCCGTGACCGACGGGTGTTCAGAGTTCATACAAGATTTAATTAAGGATTACAAATGTTTTTGATGTATGTTATACGTACCAACCGGTCTGATATTTTGACTTGTGTATGCAATGATGAATAACTCGCTAAGATACTTATCAGCTGAGACAGAAAGGCTGCTTTGGAGGGCTTGCAAAAAAAAGTAAATTGAGCTCATTCATTTTTGTCAACATACTTGAACGAATAGAGTCTATTCGAAACACCGTACAGGGAGGCATGAAAAACTACGAGGTTCTCTATTTTTATTAACCGACTTCAAAATGGAATTCGTAGGAACCTTTTTTTATTATTATTATGTACTAGCTGACCCGCGCAACTTCGTCTGCATCACATGAGAGAGAGAGTGTTAGAGAGAGTGGAGTCAACCTTGAAAGATAGACATAATGCTATCGCGGTTTTTTTTAGAACGCTTTAAAACGAACAATTCCCTAATGCATGATTGTTGCGCAACTTTAACCGTTTATGCAGCGCCCGCAAAGGAAGCTCTCGAAAGAAATAAATTTTCCTTGTTTTTGCAACATTTATCATTGATGCTCCGCTCCTTTTAATTATAGCGTGATGTTAGATAACCTATAGCCATCCTCGATAACTATTCAACACTAAAAGTTTTCCTGTAATTAGCGCGTTCAACCAACCAAAATCTCTTTAGCTTTATAATATTAGTAGATATATACCTACGTAGATCCAAGTGGGTAACAATTTAATTTCTTCAATATATTTGCATTAATCGCTAAAATAATCTACTTATGTTTTTCCAAAAAAGGGCTTACCTCGACAGCCTTTTTTTTTCGGATGGGAAATCATCAAATGACTCCTCCCGCTCTGGGCGGACCAGGAGGCAGTGTCATACTTTTACTGACTAAACCCATCCATGTTCCTTCATCGCCCTTTGTGTTCCGGGGCCACGGTATCTCTTTAGAACAGTCCCGCAACCCCGGCAGGCATCGGCCCTTCCTATTGTTGACTCTCTTTGAGGCGCGCGTCGAACACGAACGTGCCGTCGACACGGCCTGTCGTCATGAGACAGACGGACGGCGAGCTAGCCCATAGCCCACCGTCCACAGGCCCGCGCGTACGGTGGCCGGGGGCCACGTGATGGCCCCGGACGCCCGGGGCGTCTCCCGCGGCGGCCGGGACGTTTAGAGGTTCTCTCCCTCTCACGTTCCGCCACCTCCTTCATCCTTAGACACTCGATGACAGTCATACTCCAGCTAGGTCGAAAGTTCTCATCAAAGGTGCAAGAAATTAGCCCAAACACGATTTTTCAATTATAAATGGGACCAACTTTGAGATGTACCTACGCTTTTTACAAACAAAAGGACCATGTACGGACTTCTCTGTAAAAGTTATCCGTGGTCATATATAAAAAAAATACGCGTCGAATTGAGAACTGCCTTCTTTTTGTTTCGTCGGTTAAAAAACCAATCTTGAGGTAACTTACACGTTTGCGGCGGCGTCCTCTCGCGTCCGGCCCTGGTGCAAGCCATGGTCCGGAGCGAGACGGAATGGGACGCCGTCACCTCCTTCTGCGAAGCAGTAATGCTAGAGAAGGAGGTGGCGGAACGTGAGAGGGAGAGAACCTCTCAACGTCCCGGCCGCCGCGGCAGACGCCCCGGGCTTCCGGGGCAACCACGTGGCCCCCGGCCACCGTAGGCGCGGGCCTGTGGACGGTGGGCTATGGGCTAGCTCGCCGTCCGTCCGTCTCATGACGACAGGCCGTGTCGACGGCGCGTTCGTGTTCCACGCGCGCCTTAAAGAGAGTCAGCAAAAAGGAAGGGCCGATCCGCAAGGACCGATGTCTGCCGGGGTTGCGGGACTGTTCGAAAGAGATACCGTGGCCCCGGAACAAAAGGGCGATGAAGGAACATGGCTGGGTTTTAGTCAGTAAAAGTCTGACACTCCCTCCTGCTCCGCCCAGAGCAGGAGGAGTCATTTGATGATTTCCCATCCGAAAAAAAAAAACAAAAAATAGGCAACTGACACGGGCGAGGGTCATTCAATTCAGAAAATGGAGTGAAATAAACAACGCCGTCTATCGACCAAAATGTTAAACTGCTAAAGTATATTACCTATGCTATACATTTTTTTTAAAGCTGGTCAGTTATAATAATAATAATATAATATAATTTATTTGCTATTTATTTATTTGTTATTTTTTTTGCTTTTTTCAGTTATGACTGTGGTGAGCACATTTTTAGTCATTGGTATCATTTTAGTTCAACAGATGTCGCTGCATGTATGTATCTTACATTTGATGATTAGTTCTTCTTGAAAACTTTAAGTTCATATATCTTTTGATAGAATTAACCGATTTCAATGAAACAAACACTAAATCATACCCCAAGTTACACACAATTTTTATGTATAAACATTGTCAGCATTGAATTCGTAGATTTTACGTGATGTGCGCACAAACAAACAGACAAACAGACAAACAGACAAAAATTTCAAAAATGATGGAAATGGGTTCTGTTACTTATCTTTTCACACGCTGGCTATTTTTTGTTTCAATTTCTTCAATATACAAAAATGACTTTTCTACAGATTTATTATATGTATAGATGTTCCCCGAGTACTCGAAGATGGCTGGACCGATTTTGATTTTTTTCTGTTTGAAAGGTTTCCTAGGTGGTCCCATGACCATCAAGTCAGGATCTGATGATGAGATTCTGGAGAAATAGAGAGAACTCTTCAAATTTTATAGACACTTATGAGTACGTTCTCGGAGTGATCCCATTTCAATTTGGTGAAGATCTGATGTAAAACTTCGGAGATACACTCCGGAACTCACTTCGGAAACGCATGTCTGGCTATTGTTTACGCCGGTACGCTGTGAAGGGGTAAGCACATGTGAACCACTAAAAAGTAAAAAAAAAAAACTTTTTTGGAAAAAATAAAACCGACTTAAAAAAAAAAACAAAAAAGTGAAAAATCTATACTAGGTGACCTTTGTTTGATTGATTTAGTTTTTTTTTGTCACCGACTTCCGAAGTTAAAGTTATTTTTCACTTTTTTGTGTTTGTTTGAAGTCGGTTGTTTTTTGCAAAAAAGTTTTTATATTACATCAATTTAAATTACATCAACAATGACCTAATAAATTAAGTGCTGCAGCTAATGAAGTTGTGACTTAAATACTATGTTTCTATTCTCGTTTAGTTTCACAGTCTGAACAAACATCATGATAATGTCATTAGATAAAAGGTGGAAGATATTGCTTCGTTGAAAAGAAACCAGCATTCCCATAATCCATTAGTAGGTACAGCAGTACCCTCGGGGACCATCGAGCTGCTTTATTCCTCGGCCAAAAAGGAAAACGGAACCATAATTGCAAAAACGTCTTAAAATGATAATACATTTTTGCTTTAACTGTTTTTGGAGACAAAGGCGTAGAAAAGATAAAAGAACGCTGTGGCATAAAAAATAATTTCTGCAGAAGGTTAATAATGAAAATGTCATGGTCAAATGTTAATGAAAGCGATTTGAAGCGTGACAGTTGTGTTTTGTTTTTACTGTGCATATTCTGTAGGTCAGCTTGTTTCTATCGATTCTATGATTCAGCACTACTGTTTTCATCTGCCTAGTGTCCATTATGACTGAGATAAGTTCAAGTGAAATGTCACGTGGCAAATTGAATGGGAGTTGGGTCGGCTTTTCGTTGGATCTTTGTCTAGGGGACTCTTTGTTTTGCACGGCGGATGGCCGAGGTGAAAGATCTCCATTTTGGGAACGATTTCCCTTGGAATGTAGAACGGGAAGTCGGGCCAAAGTAAAGGGATATTAATCTCTGATGCTGGGATAAGGTCACACAAAAATGTTTTTTAATCCCTCGGGCGTTCTTGCGGAATAATTTCTAAAACATCATTAGGCGTAAGCAATCCTCATTTCATTTTACGTTTTGGCATTTTTTCGGCACTGCAATAATCGATAAGTCCGCCGTAAAAATACGAGTATAAATTGATTAATTAAATAAAAAATAATCCTATCACCAATGGCACTGCTTACCTACCTCCGAAAAGTTGGGATTATAAAGATATGTATGTGTTATCATGCAACATGATAAACTTTGACTTTTGAACTTTTAAACTAAGACTAATCCAAAGCGGTGGGAAGTTATGAGCTGAACAAAAACTTAGCTCATGTTAATCCTGTAACCTGTAACTTCTTGATAAAACCATTAAATTGATTTTCCGGAAGCAAGGTAAATTTTAACTTTCTTATAACGTTATTATTTTGCAGCTTTTTTGATGTGTGCAACGCTATGTGAAAGGTAAGATCACTCTATAAAATAGGAATCATTTATAATGTTTGCGTTATCATTGGATGCTTTCAACATGAAACTTTCGTGGGTCATTGATTAATAGGTAGTACTCAATACCGTTGATAGATTCGATATCATCAAATATTTCAATGGGTTCCCGTATAAAGGTTCATGTTATAACATGATTGTTTAACTAGCATAAGTGAAATTAGATTATTATTAGATGCATAATAATTAAGGCAGGAAATATAGATTCATAAATATAAATGGTCTTAACTACATCAGCCCATAAAATCCACTGCTGGACATAAGCCACTCCCATGATGGGAGGAATTAGCCGTAATCTCCACGCTTGGCAGGTGGATTGGAGATCGCAGTGATGAAAGACTAACAGAAAACGCTGCTGCCCATTCTCTGGTCTACGGAGGCGCAAGGTGTTCTGCCGCAGACATTGGTCGCCTTATACGACACCCGTGAATGTAATGTTGTCTTAGAGTACCACTTAACTAGTAACACCTGACCTGCCTTAGCTGCATTGACTCTTAATGAATGAGCTAGAGAAGAAGAAGAAGAAGTTTCAACTTATCCCCTCTTCGGCACCCAGTCTACTACAGAGCCTATCAAATCTGTATTCACACATAACACATAACTTACTCGTATCGATTCAATTGTACCCGAATCAGAATGCCTTTGATACCGATAATCTAGCTTATTGAAATTAATGAGCACATTAAGCCGAGCGACAGTACGCGGGTAAGCCACAAATCCGTCTAAGTGGTATCATTGAGTAACGTGAGCTTGTTTATTTATTAATCAATTCGACTGAAACTTGGTTCCGAAAGCTTTGATACACAAGGGCATTACGGTAAAGGTGAATTTCACCAACCGATCGTGATCGACACATTTGACTCGCGTTAAAGAACTGTCAGTGTCTGTGAAATTCTGGATACTCATTGACGATTTGGGTTTCTTAATCGTTTTTTAGTAGAGTCGTGTTCGATGGACCTAAGTAGATTTTTTGGACCCGAAGATATTTTATCTACGGACCTCAACAACGGCGCATTAATCATTTTACCCAGAACTATAGGAACATTTTAGTAAAGTCCAACTTACCCATGGCAAACAGGATGATGAGGGCTGACACGACCCAGGAGCACATCGTGACGTCACTACCGGCTCTGGTTACATTGTCAACTAGGCCGCTTGCTTTACACTGGGAGGATGAGTTCTGGAACAAACAGATCAGTGTTATTATCACTAACCTAAACTAGAAGGTATAATGGGATAAGCTTAAACTACAAATTACCGTCGATCTGTAAAATACATATTGTATTACGAACATTGTTTTAGGACTATAGGGTACAGATAGATACAAAGGATCCTATACTTATTTGTACACCATAATAGTTTTCACTTATTATTTACATTATTTCTTATGGCTGATATCGATATTAAAGTTAGTAAAAAAATTGATGCCATGTTTCATAGCTGACGTTGGCTTAGCTCCATATGTGTAATTGGCTTAGATTTGTATAACATTTATGGCATCATCATCCACACAGTGACTCCAATCGAAGAGCAGATTTTAGTTTTACTCACACACAAGACACATGCACGACTATATTACTTAGTCTTTCGTCCAATGTAATCGAAGGAATAAGAGTGACATGAAGTCTGAGGTTTTCGTGGAGTAGTCTGATTCTTCATGCAAAAACATAAAAGATATCCAAAACTTCACCACCATTGTTTAGCAGTGAAACAAGGCCTTAATGTTTTAAAAGGTAGTCGACCAATTTTTTAAAGTCCTCTATTTGGATGATGATGAATAAAAACACAGCAGCTATATCACCAGTAAACATTCATCTCAAAAAGAGTGAAACATCCACAAAGACAAACTTGAGCGGATTTAACAAAAAAGTAACTCCAAGTCTTAAGAAAACTTCACAAGTTTTGCAAACACTTTTTCTGTTCCGTTGACACTTGTACAGTTCTTATGAAACAAGAATTCTATACAAAGATAACTGAATTGAAATTTAATTGTTGTTTTATTCGATTGTACACTATCTACTCAATTTATTATTAGAATTTTTATAAAGTACACAATCATTTTTAACACGATTGAACATAACAACATACCTAGGTGTTAATAATTAGTGAACAAAAAGATTAATTGAATACGGAAAGCTTGATAATACACAATTAACTAAAATACTGTAATCCATGTTAATAATAAATTGTTTAAACCCCTTTTAATCATGTCAAAGCAATATTTGTGATGTTTTACAAAATTGTACTAGGTAAATGAGCTTACTTTTGGCCGCGACTTCGCGTGCGTGAAACAGATTTACATCAGCTTATGGGGATTAAGTCCCCATGCTCATTAGGGGCATTAAGGGAAGTGAAATTGGGGGAATATCCATTAGGTTCTGTAACAAGGTTTTTGATTCCCATGTGTTGCTTCACAATATAGGACGTAGTAACATTTGATGTCACTTCCATTTCCCGACACGACAAGACTGTTCATTCTGGCAGAGTGACGAGGCTGGTTTCACAAAACATTCCGGCATTCTGTTTTAATTCAAAACATTCCAGTTTTATTGATTCACGAAGATTTTATTCAAATAAAACAATACAATCTAGATAATTCATCTTCATCTTAAAACTTTACTTCAAACGGTTGCAGCACCACATCATCTGCAAAGTTTGAGTTTTTGGCATTTCAATCAAACCGAACGGTTTCCTAACTAAAAGTTGGTGGGTATAAGTACTTCTTTAACTCCATCGCCATAACACACACGTCTATTCGGAACATTGACCTCATGATGACCGCTAAACTTCTCAAGTTTTCCTTCGACGCCAAGTTTTAATAGTTACGTACTGCACTCTACTTTCTCAACTCCAAAGCTTATAATTACAAGTCATGAGACATTTTTACGTGGTGGGTCATAAATCTGGGAGACAAGTTGGTAAAGTGAAGTGTGGCGGTGATAAATGAGTGCACGCCAGCCGTCCCGCGCCCCGCCCCCGCGCCTCCCGGCACGTCTGGGTGTGCTCTTAATTCTACTTCTCGCTATTATACGAATTGCTGATTAAGCAGTTGGAGTGCATAGGGAGTGTTTTGTGATAGGTGACATTATTTATCGGGTACCATTGGCATCGCTAGGTGTAACTAGATTTTAATTCTCTAAACTATTACATAGAGGATATTCTTAGGCTTAGTAGGAAAATGTTTTTTTAATGTTAATTTATTATTTTGTTATGATTTGCTGAAGAAGCAATAAAGTAAAACGTTAAAGACTTACTTGACTTAATACTGTAATATGTACTACTTAATATGTAATAGGCCATTCAAGAACTTAGAACGTTTTCAAAGTAGAGACACATTTTTGCCCTAATATTGAATACTCTCATTTCTACATACTCTTGTACCTACCGATGAATACCACGAACCGAGCAAACTTCACATAAACACGTATACATTATGAGAAAATTCATCAGAAAATATAAAAGTAAAATTAATAATGTACAGTCTGTTGTTATAAAACTTCGCGCCAAGTTTTAAGTAACCACGAGTACGCCGAAGACGTTGACCCTGCAAGGAGCGGCGAAATTAAATAAAATAATTTATAGTTCAGCACACAATGCATCGCTAAATTGTTTTCATTCGTCTTTTTTTTAAACATAATAAATCTCTCTCATTTTCGGTAAACATAAAAATAAATACCACTCGAATTGAGAACCTCCTCCTTTTTTTAAGTTGGTTAAAAAACAGTTTACGTGGGCAGCGCAAACACGATTTAACTTTTCTTACAGTCGCATGGTATCAATCAAATGGTAGGATTGTTCCGACCGTAATCAGACAAACTCCTTACTGCGAGAGGGAGTGGACTGTTCCTTGCAAACGCACCACGTGAGTGTTTGGGTCATGTCATTTAATGTTTAATTCTAGAACATCCAGACGTTAGATTTTTTTCCTTTTCAACATACATGTTAAATTTTATAATATGTCAACAAAAAAAAAATTGTTTCGACTGTTGTGATGAAACCTGCAACTTGTATTTATGGCTGTACCAGCAGGTGTATTTTTTTTTTCTCATCAGTTTTATAAACTTGTATACGTTCTAAGGAAATAAACAATTCGTATAAACAGGAAAAACGTACTTTTATATCTGATGGACGAAGGAAAATAAAGAAAAATAAACTTAGTTTTACGTCCGTCCGAGTTATTTCATAGAAACCTTAGATGTTATGATGAAACTTTCACTGAAATAGGATAACTTAGTTTCATATGACGAAGTAAAAAACTTGGCTTCAACTTATTTGTTGTTTCAAGATTCTTGTCAGCCAGTAAACACCGAGACTTACATGAAAACTTAACGCTGAATTTATAAATCTTTGAATATTTAAAAAAAGAATAAAGTACTTAGACTTATATTGTCACTTACGGGATATCTTCCGTGATTGTTCATTGTTTTGAGCTCCCGATATTTCGACGCTGTTGCGGGAAGCTCAAAACAATGAACAATCGCAGATTTTTTTTTCATTTTTTTACCATTTAAAAATTAGTACATTTGTACATTTGTGCAGAGTAGCATTTTTAATATATCCCGTAAGTGACAATATAAGTTTAGTTTTAAACCGTGAATGCTTAAAACAGTGTTTTAGAGTTTCAAAATAAAAACCGACACCTAACTTCTTTTAACTTTGCAAAAAAAACCTCTGTTGCACTGGAAGCACTCTAAACTACCCTATTTTTAATTCAAACAAACGAACGGATACCCCCTTTTATGAAATAACCGATTTCAGAGAAGTTCTTAAACTTTTCCGAATGCAGATAAAATTTAAAACCGGGCTCTCTTGATTACGTCACCGCTTCGACGCCATTGTAAAGTTCCAGAATATTACAAAGATGATGGTTTTAATTTCAGTACATATATATAATGAATGGACGTTAAACCTATAAATCGTTGATAAGATCCGTTTGATGAACTAAGGGAGAAGAAGGGCGTTTTATCATAGCTTTTAGTTTTTTTATGACAGCGCTCTTAGAAGTATGAACGAAGTGAATTTGGGACTAGAGGAAATTGGATTATTTATTATAGTTTTTGTCAGCGGTGACTTTTTTCTTCGAGACAGTGTTTCTTTTCAAGGCCTCTAACTAATGCACGTGTAATTTTTTATTTCTGGACGCGTTTCAACAATTAAGTTTTATAATAATAATCATTTTTATTTATTTAACAGATCATACCATCTTAAACACTAGTGTTAGTACATCATTATATTTCATACAATGTTGTTAATAATTATTAATAATGTCAAAATAATTATTAATAAAAATGTCAAAATCTTCAAACAATAATGTCAAAATCACCATTCATGTCAAAATAATTAATAATAAAAATGTCAAATAAAATAATTAAAATGTCAAATTTATACCCAGCTGATAAAAACATAATCTCAGGTGCAAGCTATTCTTAATTTTTTAATGACTATGCCTAACATTTCCAAAACATACTTCCTAAATTATCTTAAACTTCCAACCAAATAGTATTAAAAGTTGTCAAACAGGAAATGAGATTACGAATCAACTAGAAATTACCAAACCGACATACCTAAATCCGACTAAAGAAAGACCACAAGGCAAGTTTGTCACCACAACTCCTCTGTAATCAATTTATAGTCAGTGTGCCATGACTTGAGTTAAACACAGTTTGACCCACCAGAGTTAACCCGTTGACTAATTTCGTTATTTATCTATCTATTAGATTGATCAATCATTAAATTAGTAAAATTAAGATCGGCTCAGCTACTGACAAGGTTATCGAGAACATTTATATTTCCCGCTATCATTTGCCCAGCTTATTCAAAACTATTGTAGGGTCAGCCTCCACTCTAACTACCTGAATACGGTACGGAGATTGAGCGACTGTCTATCTGACGTCGCGTCGACGACCTTCTGCTTGCTATTACTACCAAAAATATTCTTCACAAACAGCGACAATTTCTTCCATATGACATCCATGTAACATCAACGCATGAGTAGCTATTTCCTCTCCGGAAAAATAATTCCTACTTAGTTAAATAGTATTCCTACTTAGTATGGTTTATTAGTATTACCTGGTATGTTTCTAGGTGTATTTATTTAAGTCTAATGTAAAACCAACAGAATTTTATAAAACGCAATTTTTCCACTCCTTGGAAAACATTATTCCATCCTGACGTTCACTAGCATTTTTATTCAACGGAGAGAAGTTATTGTTACCTTAATCTATATACATATAATAAATCTGTAGAAAAATCGTTTTTGTACATCGAAAATATTTAGAAAAAAAATTGCCAGGGTATTAAAGGATAAGCAACAGAACACATTTCCAGCATTTTTGTCTGTTTGTCTGTTTCGATGATTTTACATGATGCACTTTTATACATAAAAAATTGTGTGTAACTTGGGGTATGATTTAGTGTTTGTTTCATTGAAATCGGTTAATTCTATCAAAAGATATATGAACTTAAAGTTTTCAAGAAGAACTAATCATCAAATGTAAGATACATACATGCAGCGACATCTGTTGAACTAAAATGGTACCAATGACTAAAAATGTGCTCACCACATAACTTTTAAATCGACTCCACCACATAGCTTTTAAAAAAATATATAGCATAATAACAACGCCATCTATCAACCAATATGTTAAACTGCTAAAGTATAGCAGTTTAACATATTGGTTGATAGATGGCGTTGTTAATTTCACTCCACTTTCTGAATCGAATGACCCTCGCCCGTGTCAGTTGCCTCAAGATTGGTTTTTTAACTGACAAAAAAAAAAAGAAGGATGTTCTCAATTCGACGCGTATTAAGCCGTGTAGAACCAACCTATTACACTCACGGGTGTCGTTTATGGTGACTAATGTCTGAGGCAGAACAATTTGCGCCTCCGTAGACCAGAGAATGGGCAGCAGCGTTTTCTGTTAGTCTTTCATCACTGCGATCTCCAATCCGCCTGCCAAGCGTGGAGATTACGGCAAATTCCTCCCATCATGGGAGAGGCTTATGTCCAGCAGTGGACGTTATGTGCTGTTGTTGTTGTTGACCACGGATAACTTTCACAGGGAAGTCCGTACATGGTCCTTTTTTTGTGAAAAGCGTAGGGGTACATCTCAAAGTTAGCTTGCGTGGCTAATTTCTTGCACCTTTGATGAAAACTTTCGACCTAGCTGGAGTATGACTGTCATCGAGTGTCTAAGGATGAAGACGTAAGGCTGTCGAGGCAAGCCCTTTTTTGAAAAAAATATAAGTAGATTATTTTAGCGATTAATGCAAATATATCGAAGAAATTAAATTGTTACCCACTTGGATCTATATCCACTAATATTATAAAGCTAAAGAGTTTGTTTGGTTGGTTGAACGCGCTAAGAACTACTGGTTCGAATTAAAAAAAACTTTTTGTGTTGAATAGTTATCGAGGACGGCTATAGGTTATCTAACATCACGCTATAATTAAAAGGAGCGGAGCATCAATGATAAATGTTGCAAAAACAAGGAAAATTTATTTCTTTTGAAAGCTTCCTTTGCGGGCGCTGCATAAACGGTTAAAGTTACGCAACAATCATGTATTAGGGAATTGTCCGTTTTAAAACGTTCTAAAAAAAACCGCGATAGCATTATGTCTATCTTTTAAGGTTGACTCACACTCTCTCTAACCCTTTTCTCTCATGTGACGCAGACGAAGTTGCGCGGGTCAGCTAGTAAAATATAATAAATCGCTAATTAGCGTCATATTACTCCAATAGTGCCTTCATTATGTTATTCAATAATTTCGAGTACTATGTTGACATAATGGAGTTTGAAATTTAATTTTTGTGAAGAAAATCCACATTAGAAATAAAAATAATATTAACAGTGAAAGGCTTCTGCCAGAGCCCATTAAAGACAAAGTCACACTCATATGTAACAAGAAACTCAGTCATCCGTAAACACACCAATTGGCTCACTCTAATGCACCCTCACGTGAAGTGTGAATTCAAACTTCAATGGTCGCTTCACACAAACACACACACACATACATACACACAGAACAAACGCACACAAACCACCGCAGACAGTCTGAAAGACTTTTTTTCCTTTTCCACTCCAATCTGCTTTTGCAATGTCTCCTATTTGTCTAGGCTCTAAAAACAACCATATCCTGTATCGTCACCACAATCTTAACACGTCCTAATAAAGGTCAAATTACCTTGATCTGGTAGCAGATGGAAGGCTATAGATATCCAAGCCACTCGTGAGCCTGAGGGATCAATTATACATGCCATGACAAGAGATGGGGTTTTAAATAATAAAGGGGATCTATTCAAAGTGACGGCAGATTTGATGCGACTAATTATTTAAGTCTGGGCTTCGGGATTGGTTTTAGTACTTACTATATCCCATTAATTTTGAAACCGGGATCCAGCCTTATGTGGGTCTAAGAAACAGTTGATATTGTGTTAAGTAAGCTGAATTACGTTAGTGTTTAAATTTTCATGTTATAATCTGAATATGTTTTACTTGTTCGTTACAAATTCTATAAATATTAAAAGCTTTGACTACTATACCACTGTATTATTCTAATAACTGTAGAGTAATTAAATATTGAGTAAAAACTTCTATTTAATTCTCAACAAAAACATCAAAATCTAGAAAGCCGATAGCTACATATCATTAAAATAACTTGTTAAGACTCGACAGCGAAGCAAGGGAAATTGCTTCGACCATCCCATGGGGACTATCCATTCAATGGGGTAAAAAGTGGCGTATTTTTCCCTTTTCCGACGCGTTTCTATGGTGTAAAAATCTCCCTTGTACTGCCTCGAGACTGAATGGAAACGGACTGACCGGCTTACATTCATGGCAAGAGTCATGGCTCAAGTTGCCCGTTGTACTTGTGGATGAAATCGCAAACTTTGATTATGTTTGTCGCGTTTGACCCTCCGATATATTATTAAACTGTCAGCTTTGGACTGGTGAAAGTTTTAGTAACCGACCGCTTAGAAGTTGAAAAGGTAAACATTTGCATGTTTTCCCTACCTGCGAGTTATAGAAACTTTGAATATTATATTTTTCAAAATTTAGCATTTACATCAGTTTGTCTGAAAGTACTTTACTACATAGTTTGTTTCAGAATAATTTGGCAGAAATAAGTGTAATAATCATGTGTTATCCCCAAAATACAGCTAGATTCTAAATTAAACGTTATTTGTATTACCATGTCCCAATTAGTTTCATAAATGTAAGCTCTTTCCAAAATTGCTAGTTGATTTTAGTATACTTCTCAGAGTGGATCATTTCCCTAATCCAAATCACTTTTACGTAGTAGGTACAAACACAATATTGCCTTAAAAATGTACCGTTACTTAGTACTAAGCTAACACAGCTAGGTGTACGCACACACATAGCCGACCAAGTAATAAGCCCCTACACATAAACACGAACTTGTATTAGATATTAGTCGGGAAGGTCGCATATGCCTAGACGTCGCCGCAAAATTATTAATATGTCATGTCCCTTGACAAAAAGGTATTACGTGCGTTAAAGATATTGATCTCGTCTTAGGAAAACATGTTGTAATAAGGCTTGTTTGTCTTTCATATCACATTTTCTTGCTTTGTTGGTACAAATATATTCCTTGGGCATTTTAACGAATAATTAGGTTGTCCCTAATGCCTCTCATAATTATCATCACTACTGATATTTTTCAAAATCACTAACATTCTAGTCACGTCAATCAATATTTTTTAATGATACTTTAATGTCAATCGTATTGACATCAATCACGATAATATGGAGAAATATACTCGTACACATGTTATTTAATTAAAATAAAATATGTTATGATATCAGCATTAATATCCTACAAGGGCAAATTTCAACCGTGTGAAAATGTTTTTAAATATATGTACATGAACCCAATGAAATCGATGACTGAAAAGTTGTGTGGTAATCGGTTGTCGTGGTATGGGCATGTGATGCGGAGGGATGAGGAAAATGTCGTGAGGAAAGTTTTGAGTATGAATGTGGATGGGTATATGAGTAGAGGAAGACCAAAGAAACGATGGATGGACTGTATAAAGAATGATATGGCAAGAAAAGAAGTGTCTGATGAGATGACGAAAAATAGAGAAGTATGGAAGAAGAAGACATGCTGCGCCGACCACAAATGAATTGGGATGAGGGCAAGAGAATGATGATGTACATGAGCCCAATGAAATCTGTATCACTTTAAACGACCTTCATTCAACAAAAAAATAAATTATGGACATTCTTTTCATTCTCTTAAGTCTCTAAAGGGCTTTAAAGCGAACACTAGGAAAGTATTTCCAAACAAAATACATATTTTATTACAAAGTTACCAAAATCTACGCTCCGTTCATGACGAATTCCCTAATTACTCATTTGAACTCGTAGACGCGCTACGGCGTAGCCGTGCTACGAGTGTCGTAGACCTTCACGTCGTCGTTGCCTCTCGGTTGAAATGTTATATATGTCGTAGGATAATTTGATACTTCGAATCTTCGCGAAAATCCTAGGGGTTTTGCGAAAACGCGGATAATTAGACATAGGCGAAAAATTATCAAATCTTACTGGACAAAGTCAGGATTTTTGCGAAAATACTCGTTACTATAGTAAGATTTGATGTGCTCAACACTGATTGGCTACAATTTTGCTGGCTGACTTCTAATTGGTTCCTAGTTTGCCGATGATTAACTTCAAGTATTGTATCATAGAGTTATGAAGGTTTAGAATAGGTGAGAAAGAAAAATCACTAAATTGATTTTTATAAACTTTTTATTGAAAATTTTAGTATGTATGTTGTTTTCTACAGACAATAGGAGATCTCAGTCGTAGTAAAAAAAAATGATCCAATTTTAGGGTGTAATCCATAAATTGGATGAAACTGGTTAGGTAAACAATTAGTTTAATAGTGCAACAATGGAATTGATCAGTCTTGTGAATTAAAGTCTTGAGATAAAATCACTCATTCATCAGCCTTCTCTTCTCTTATACAGCTAAACTTAAGATATATTGAGGCAAAATTATTATCACATTCTGGTTCACTTATAGTGAACAAAATAACTACAACAAATTATTATTGAATTAGCAAAAATAGGAAAAAAGAGACTTATTCAAAGAAATTAAAAGATAACTAGAAAAAAATTTGAAAAGCGAATAATCACAGAACAAAAGATAATTAAATACGTCACTAATGTGAAACTTACGCTGAGTTGCATGGACCTGTAACATTGGAGTTGCAATGCAAGCACAGCTGCGTTTAGTAAATAGTAATATGAAATTATTAGTAAGACTTTACTTGTTACAACAATTCAAAGATTTATGACATTTGGAATTACAAAGCAAACCGTGCTTTTTACAAGCACACTTATTTGAGGAACATTGTTTGCTTGATTTCTTGCAATGACATTGCTTAAACCCTTGTCCGCCGAATGGTGATAGTTGTGAGGAAATACCACGAATTGGTAATACTACCTCGGGAACGGGGCCGGTAAATTGAGCTCCTGGAGATATTTGAAGTGCGTTTCTTGGTAGCCAATCTTTAATTATACCAACGGAGGTACCAACTTGAAACAAACCATTCTTCTTATCAATTACTCGTCCTGTAATGTTTTTATTATCTAAGGGTGCACGATCGTACTTCGGAACATCAACCAAAATTGTAGCACCTACATCTATTTCTTTAAATTTTTTGTTGGATGTAGTACACATAGTCGCAGCTGCTCTTTTTAAATTTTCATGCGAACTTGTTCTTTCTTTCTTAATAGAATCTTCTTGCCAACATAAGTTACATTTAACATTAGAAGAACTACTACCTTCTCTAACTTCAGACACTCCACATGCGCCGTGAATCACTTGTTGGCATTTTGAACATTTGAGTGAATCGGATGTGGTAATTTGGCTAATACAACATTTAACTTCAGTAGCAACAATATTATTGGAATGTTGTTGTTGTACATTTGTGTGGGAATTTGTGTCATTTATAGCGATATTGTTATCAAGACAGATCGTTTTTGTTGTACTTGCTGGGACAATTATTACATCTTCTAAAATTGTAATGTTATTTGCAGATTTTTTTTTATATTGTGTCATAGATGAAAGAGGGGTAGATTGTGTTGAAGTTTGTGTTCGGATAGTAATTTTTTGATCAGTGGAAACATACTGATTTGTGGTTTCGGAAAGCTGCTCATAGAAAAGGATTGCATTTTCAACTTTGGATTCATTTCTACAACCTGCATTACGCTCGTCTTGAATATCTTCAGTGCGAGGAGGATTTTCATTAATTAAAACCTGTTGTAAGTCTTCTTCATTTTCTAATTTTGACAATGTATCTCTAGGCAAATAAGTTGAAGACAGGCCAATTACAGGATCGTGACCAAACAAGGCTTTGTATGGTGAACGTCCTATTGTGCGATGATGCGAAGAATTTTTCTGGTACTGAACGAAATAGCATCCCAGTGACCATTCAGTTGAGTTATTGTCGGACATCCAGGAACGCAACATGTTCTCAACATCCTGATTGCACCTTTCTACCGAACCTAAAAAAGAGAAAAATACTTTATTGCACATAAAAAAAAATACAAAACAACAGATAACAACAAAAGACAGTACAACATAGGTGGCCTTATTGCTAAGGTAGCAATCTCTACCAGGCAACCTTTGGGTGAAAGAAAAATGCATAGCGGTAAGCGGGATAGTGCAAAACTTGCAAACAAACCTTGACTTTGAGGATGTCGGGGACGTCCATTCACTATCTTGCATGCAGGCCACAATGTGATTAGCTCTTTTATTATGCTGGCAGTAAATTCCTTGCCATTATCACTCTGTAAAATCATTGGCGCACCCACTTCTAAGAATATTTTTAAAAGAGCCATGGCTACTTCAGTTGCTTTTTTACTGGTTAAAGGTCTGAGAAAGCAGAACTTAGTGAGGTGGTCTTGATAGTTTAAAATCCATTTGTAATTGTGGCTAGGAGTTGACTGGAGATCAATTAAATCTACCTGCCCACGTTTGTTAAAGTCTTGAGAAATTATGGGGCGTACAACAATTCCTGTTTTTGTGCAACTTTTTTTATTCAGACAGATCTTACACAAGTTGAGGAACAATATCATAATCGGTACCGGTATCACATATTGTTGCTTTAGGTTATATATCAGTTTGTCGCGTCCTCCATGCCCAGTTGATATGTGCGCCTGCAGAAGAATATCATAGTACATATCTGTTGAAGGTACTTGTACAACAGGAGAGTTAAGATCCTTTCTTCTCAGTATCAGAAGTTTCTCTTCACCTACACTCATCACGTCGTATTTTTTTGCATTTCTATACTGTTGTTGTGTTTTTGGTTGCTTAAGTACACTCGCAGTTTTAAATTGTTCAATTGAATTTATTACAGCATTTACGCGTTCTTTAGTCCATTCTGGTTTAGTTGTACCGTCAACTCTATTATCGTAAAACTTTCTTAACTCTATGTAAAATTTGTCTTTATCGGAGATAACCTCCAAATTCTCCGATTCTGCTGAAGGTTGAACATCATTCTCTGTCGAATCTGTCATAATTATATGAAAACCAAACCTCCTATTCACACCGTTTCTTAGTTCAAGTCCAATTTTATAGTCCACTTTTAACACAATGACAAACAAAACACCGCTAAACCAATCTCGAAAGCATTGTTGTTGTTGAGTGGTTGACTAAGACTTTTATGATATATGACACTATGTACATCCGTGTAGCACTTTTATTTACCACTTTATTTAAGTCCAAGTAGGTACACTATTTACGATAAAAAACAAAACACTTCTGCAATTTTACTCAGACACAAACGTAAACAAATAACGTGCGGCAACAAATGATTGCCATTTAAGACGTCAACCAATCAGAGACGATCTCTTATTGAACGCGCTGACCGACCAATCAGCGTTCTTATTTCATAACAGCCAGCGTTTCGTTTCGCAATATTGCTATAATAACGAGCATTTTCGCAAAAATCCTGACTTTGTCCAGTAAGATTTGATAATTTTTCGCCTATGTCTAATTATCCGCGTTTTCGCAAAACCCCTAGGATTTTCGCGAAGATTCGAAGTATCAAATTATCCTACGACATATATATAGAGGATTAAACTTAATGATGATTAATCATTATACTTAGTTTTTTAGTAGTCGATTATGCTATGTATAATCTAAATGGAACCTTATATAAACTGAAACAAACAATGTGATTATGTATTCACTTGTCAACAGATTTTAAATTTAATGTACTAAGAATGCACAATTTTTAAAACTTCTTGTATGCGGCGGTTTCATTTTGTATTGTCTCTTACAATACGAAATGAAACCGCCATTAACAACAAACTAGTCCGTTGACCTGGATATCGTCGGTTCGCTTCCGAGTCGCATCACGTTGGATTCATGAGGTCCATCAGTAACAGTGTCAGATCTGTGATTGTAACTGAATGACCGAGCTGAATAAATGAACCAGACTAGAATTTGTATATAGCTACTGAATTGACCGGTAAACTAACTAACCGGTAAGCCACGACATGGTCATTCTTAATAAACCCATGATTTCTGTCCATACTCAGTTACTTCTCGCTTCTTGTAAAATACTGGTATTCAGCTGCATCCGGTAAGACTAGAAGCCCACCCCAACATAGTTGGGAAAAGGCTAGGCAGATGATGATGATGATGATGACTCAGTTACTTCTCACTACTATTATAACTGCGAAATTTCGTAATGGATCGTGGATGTTTGTTTCTGTGTCAAAAAACGGTTGAACGAATTTGGGCGATATTTGACTGACACATACTATAAAACCTGGATTAACATTATGAGATACCTTTTATCCCAGTATTATGATCCCGTGTGATAATTACCAAACTCTGCGCGGGTGCAAAAGCAGTATGTTATATAATAACAACCAGTTTTCAAAGTTTCTTGAATAAAAACCTCTTTTAAAATAAATAAATAAAATTAATTTAATTCAGATAACATGATCCATACAGTGACATTAAAATTAGTATTAAAAAATAAAATAAATTATCACAAATACAAAAAAATCTAAAATAAATTACCATCAATTATTAAAATCAAGATAAAATTTACAATTTATTCACAATTCAAATAAGATAAATAAAACATCAAATTTAAAATACGATTCAATAAAAATTAGAACATTCAAAATACAATAAGATAAAATAAAAATTAAAACATTCAAATTACCCGCTTAATGAAAGACACCCATAACGGAGAAGAGATCCTATCAGCCTAAATGGAAGCTCAAACTGGTACGGAACAAAAGCGGACACGGATTCGATCACCGGACTCTATAGATAATGTAGGTATTGGTCCGGTGTTCGCAGTCAGTCTCAAATCCGTCCATACAGGTTTGACTGCACCTTTATTGAGAAATTCCGATACAAACAAGTACATAAATAGATTTGTAACAACAAGAAAGTACAATAGCCTATTTTAAGTCAGTGTACTAATAGATACACGGGGATTACATGAGTGATGTAATCTATATCTATACTAATATTATAAAGAGGTAACATTTGTTTGTAAGTTTGTAAGTTTGTTTGTAGGGGGTAATCTCCGGAAGTAATGAACCGATTTTAAAAATTGTTTCACTGGTAGAAAGCTACATTATTCGTGAGTGCTATAGGCTATATTTTGTTCCCGTACTCCCATGGGAACGGGAACTACGTGGGTGAAACCGCGGGACGTCAGCTAGTCTATACTAATATTATAAAGAGGTAACATTTGTTTGTAAGTTTGTATGTTTGTAAGTTTGTATGTAGGGGGTAATCTCCGGAAGTAATGAACCGATTTTAAAAATTCTTTCACCATTCGAAAGCTACATTCACCTTGAGTGACATAGGTTATATTTTATCCCCGTACTCCCACGGGAACGGGAACTACGCGGGTTAAACCGCGGGACGTCAGCTAGTGTGTTTGTAAAATAAGTGGATCATGTTTAACGTGTTGAAATAAAACCCATTCCAAGAATTAGTCTTACTACTAGCTGTTGCCCGCAGCTTCGCCCACGTAAAGTTCGGTAATTGTCCCACTGAATCATAATAAAGGGATAAATTATAGTATCCTACATGTTATTCCAGGTTATAAACTATGTATGTGCCAAATTTCATTATAATCACAATTTATTATTATCATCAAAATCACCATCACTATCACAACCACCATCACTATCACTATCACTATCACAATCACTATCACAATCACTATCACAATCACTATCACAATCACTATCACAATCACTATCACAATCACTATCACAATCACTATCACAATCACTATCACAATCACTATCACAATCACTATCACAATCACTATCACAATCACTATCACAATCACTATCACAATCACTATCACAATCACTATCACAATCACTATCACAATCACTATCACAATCACTATCACAATCACTATCACAATCACTATCACAATCACTATCACAATCACTATCACAATCACTATCACAATCAATATCACAATCACTATCACAATCACTATCACAATCACTATCACAATCACTATCACAATCACTATCACAATCACTATCACAATCACTATCACAATCACTATCACAATCACTATCACAATCACTATCACAATCACTATCACAATCACTATCACAATCACAATCACTATCACAATCACTATCACAATCACTATCACAATCACTATCACAATCACTATCACAATCACTATCACAATCACTATCACAATCACTATCACCATCACTATCACAATCACTATCACCATCACAATCACTATCACAATCACTATCACCATCACAATCACTATCATCGTTATCACAATCATTATCATCGTAATCGCAATCATTATCATTGTAATCACAATCATCATGATTACAATCGCCATCACTGTCACAACCACAATCATTATCACAATCACAATCACCATCATTAACACAATCACACCCACCATCACATTCACAATCGCTATCCTCGTTATCACAATCATTATCATCATAATCACAATCATCTTCGTCATTATCACAATCACCATCACCATCACTATCACCATCACAATCACCGTCACCATCACAATCACCATCAAAATCACTATCACAATCACCATCATCGTTTTCACAATAATTATCGTCGTAATTACAATCATTATCATCGTAATAACAATCATTATCATCTCAATCACAATCATCATGATCACAATCGCCGTCACTATCACAAAATCAAGTTAAAACAATCACAATCACCATCACAATCATTCTCGCAATCACTATCCTCGTTATCAAAATCATTATCATCATAATCACAATCATCTTTATCATTATCACCGTTGCTGTCACAATCACAATCACCATCACCATCGCTATCACTATCACAATCACCGTCACTATCACAATGACCATCACAATCACCATCAAAATCACTATCAAAATCACCATCATCGTTTTCACAATAATTATCTTCGTAATTTTGTAATTACGAAGATAATTATTGTGAAAACGATGATGGTGAGATGATAATGATTGTTATTACGATGATAATGATTGTTCATTATCATCGTAATAACAATCATTATCATCTCAATCACAATCATAATGATCACAATCGCCGTCACTATCACAAAATCAAATTAAAACAATCACAATCATTCTCGCAATCACTATCCTCGTTATCACAATCATTATTTATTTATTTATTTTTTATTTATAAAAACTTTATGCACAAGCAAAAAAACTGTACAAAGGCGGACTTAATGCCTTGCATTATCATCGTAATCACAATCGTCTTCATCATTATCACCGTTGCTGTCACAATCACAATCACCATCACCATCGCTATCACTATCACAATCACTGTCACTATAACAATGACCATCACTAACACAATCACAATCACCATCACAATCACTCTCACAATCACTATCCTCGTTATCACAATCATTATCATCGTAATCACAATCATCTTCATCATTATCACCGTCACTGTCATAATCACAATCACCATCACCATCGCTATCACCATCACAATCACCATCACAATCACCATCACAATCACCATCAAAATCACTATCACAATCACCATCATCGTTACTACAATCATTATCATCGTAATCACAATCATTATCATCTTAATCACAATCATCATTATCACAATCTTCATCGTAATCACAATCATCATCATCATAATCATCAGCATCATTATCACAATCATCGTCATCGTTATCACAATCATCACAATAAATCAACAATAACCCTGTATAGAAGTCGAATCCGCCATCTTCTAGATCTCAAAATAAATGCCATTTTCGTAATCAGCGCCCCTGATAATCTCGGTATCGACACCCATATTGTTTTTTAGACATTTCAACCCCATCGCACCCCAACAGGGAATGATTTTATTTCAGGTCCGCCACTTTAAATCTTAAAATCGTTGTTTTTGTATTACACCCGACCCAGTTTACCATAAAAACAATACCTATGTTGAATTTCAGGCTTTGTTACCCCATTTCCCCCTTTAGGGGTTGAATTCTGAAAAAACCTGAAACACAAATGTTAACTCATTTATTGATTGGAGTACTCCTGTTAAGTTTCGAATAAAGTAGTCTAACTAATCTTATTTCCCCATGTAATCTTTGGACTCCCATTCCAACCCCTAAGGGGGTTAATTTTGAAAAATCCTTTCTTAATGCACCCCTAAACCTCATAAAGAACCTTTGTTCCAAATTTGGAATCTCTAGACTCAGTGGTTTGGGCTGTGCATTGATTTTTATACTTTGCCACCCCATTTCCCCCTCTTAGGGGTTGAATTCTGAAAAAACCTGAAACCTGTTTCTACTCATTTATCCATAGGAGCACTCCTATGAAGTTTCGAATAAAATAGTCTAACTAATCTTGTTTCCCCATACAAACTTTGGAGCCCCGTTTGACCCCCATAGGGGGTGAATTTTGAAAAATTATTTCTTAGTGCTCCTCTAGACCACATAAGGAACCTACTTGCCAAATTTGGAATCTCTAGACTCAGCGGTTTGGGCTGTGCATTGATTTTAATACTTTGCCACCCCATTTCCCTCTCTTAGGGGTTGAATTCTGAAAAAACCTGAAACCCGTTTCTACTCATTTATCAATAGGAGCACTCCTGTGAAGTTTCGAATAAAATAGTCTAACTAATCTTGTTTTACTCATACAAACTTTGGAGCCCCGTTTAACCCCCTTAGGGGTTGAATTTTGAAAAATCCTTTCTTAGTGCAACCCTAGACCACATAAGGAACCTACTTGCCAAATTTGGAATCTCTAGACTCAGCGGTTTGGGCTGTGCATTGATTTTTATACTTTGCCACCCCATTTCCCCCTCTTAGAGGTTGAATTCTGAAAAACCCTGAAACCCGTTTCTACTCATTTATCAATAGGAGCACTCCTGTGAAGTTTTGAATAAAATAGTCTAACTAATCTTGTTTCCCCATACAAACTTTGGAGCCCCGTTTAACCCCCTTAGGGGGTGAATTTTGAAAAATCCTTTCTTAGTGCACCCCAAGACCACCTAAGGAACCTACTTGCCAAATTTGGAATCTGTAGACCCAGCGGTTTGGGCTGTGCGTTGATAGATGAGTCAGTCAGTCAGTCAGTCAGTCAGTCAATCAGTCAGTCAATCAGTCAGTCAGTCAGTCAGTTTCTTCTTTTATATATTTAGATTACATAATCGTGTTTAAATCCATTCTCGATTAAGACCTACATTAACACTAAGAGCTTAAAACTCGTATTTCGGTCGTGACATGACAATTGTCTGTGGGGCCCGTCCGTTGACCTGATTACCAGTCGCATCTGCAGTCGCAGCACGTAACATGTTCACGATAGTTCACTCGCTACGGCTCGTTGACGGCCCCACTGATGTGACTGACGTCAACGTTTGATAATGAAAGATAAGAAGGACTTCTTGATGTCTAGGTTTATAACATCGTGGTTGTAATTCCCGAACGAGTCCGCCACATTTTGTCAGTTATATTTAAGTTCCTTATAAAAGAGGGCGACCCTATTACCATCAACCCGTCACAATTCTCGTCTCTGTGCTGCTACTAAGACATTCCTTTTGGAAAACTCAATAATACTTTGTCTGACCTAGGAATCGAACATAGAAGCTCATGCTCAACCTCTCTACACATTAGGTGTTGTTTCCGGGCATTGGCAGATGCAACGTTGAAGAAATGGCCAATGTAGACCAAAAAACTAGTCCATTATGTGCCTCCCATTCTATCTCAACTAAATTCCAAGAACAGCAATGTTACTTGGCACCAAAAATATTTATTTATTTATTTATTTATTTATTATCTCATCATCACTATCGTTACAGGAATGTCCTAATTCAATAGTGAGGCCATAATTACAATTTATTATATTTCATAACATATTCTGTACATAGTTATTTTTGTGAACTCACTCAGAGGACAAGTAAACAGATCTATGCTGTCTGCTACGTCATTAAGTACACGTAAGGTACGCGTTATAGGGGCTTTACTCAGTAGATTGGTCCTACTACTGGGAATCGCCAATAGACGTGGCCGTCGCCTTCGCAATACATAATTGTCGGGCACATACAGGTTTATTTCTTTCAATATACCTGGGTTTGAAGTCTTGCCACGCAATAATTTAAAAATATAGGTAGCAAGAGCGATGTCCCTCCTTGTTTCCAATTTATTGTATCCCACCATGCCTATAACAAACAAGGTTGGATACATCAATGGATAAAATGGATATATACCATACAATCTTAAATACAGAAACCTAGTAAATTTATTTTGTATACGCTCCAGCATGAGACTGTATTTAGCTTCGTGCGGAGCCCATATGATTGCGTTACATTCGAGCTGACTTCTTACCAACGCATTGTACAAAGAAGTTAGCGCAGCGATGCTTGTAAAACCCTCTGCTCTTCTTAGGACGAACCCTAGGCTCCTATAGGCTTTCTTACAAACATTTACGATGTGATTACGAAATGCCAGGCCTGAGTCAAGGCGTACTCCTAAATCCCGCACTGTTTCTGTTCTTTTCAATAACGTGTTGTCCACTCTATAGTCATATTTCTTGGGCATTTTCATCCTACTAAAAGTTATTACCGAACACTTTGACGTATTAAACACCAACTTATTCTTCTTTCCCCATTCAACAACCCTGTCTATGTCTTCCTGTAAGCGTACAAAGTCCTTTTGTTCTTTCACAGATAGTAGCAATTTTAGATCGTCAGCAAACAACAGGCACTTGGCATTCTTGACGACCTCGGGCAAGTCATTTACCATCACTATAAATTGAAATGGTCCCAAATTACTGCCCTGACTTACGCCTGACCTCGTAACATAGGGCTCAGATCTGTACCCAGCATATTCTACATACTGCTTTCTGTTACTCATATGATCAGCGAAGAATTTCAGCAATTTAGGAGTGCATCCGACTGCCGCGAGCTTTGATAATAAAATGTCATTATCGACCAAATCAAAGGCTTTTTTAAAATCAAAGTATGCAGCATCAACCTGCACTCCCAAATCAACGCTAGGAACCACATATGCCATAAAATTCAGCAGATTTGTAGTCGTGCTACGTACGTGCTACGTAATAGATTGCACGATGCCAGCATTTCCCGAAAACACTTAAGATTGGTTTCTGGGAATAGTATGAGGTCCTCGTTAAAGTTAAAGGAAGGCTCCTTGAACTTTTACAAGGAGCTCATACTGTTATTTTCGAAGAAATATCGCTGAATCTTCCTTTAAGCTAAACAAATACAATTACAGCATTGAACAATTCTCAATCCATTAGCCTCGCCAACAAACGTTGATTTATTAATTAAACTGTTTGGTATTCTGATAACCCTGTAATATCAAATGATATTAGTGATACCGGCGGATACGCGTATTACCTTAAGCCTTTCTACCGCTACATTATATATCCATTTCAGTTCGCCGACTATCGCAGCCGTGGGAGGGTTAACATCTGCTGTTTTTTTACCCCAACACATTATTCAAATTACGTAAGTATAAGTAAAATTACATGTAACACTTAGCTCGTATAAATATTATGTGAACAAAGTAAGAATAAAGTCGAAAGTTATTCCAAACTCGTATTAAGTGTGAAAGAAAACACGAAAGCCGGAATATAGAAACGGAAGCAATAGTTAGGGGTTCCGCTGTAAATATGAACGATAATATTTGTTGTTACATTTCTACAGACATTTTATATCTAGAGGAATGTTGTGATTGCTCGAGAGATTGTTGTTTTAAGATGTGAGCAGATTCCCAAGTAGCCGGAGTGCGCCAATAAAGTGAACCATTAGAGCGTGGCTATGAATAGCTGGCTAGGTATCATAATGCAGTCTCGGGAGAGTCGTGAATCAACTAACCAAGACCGAGCATTTATTTGGCTGAACAATGTTATAACGTAACTAATCCTTTTGAAAGTGGTTTTGAACTTAGATTTCAAAACTCCGAGAGATGGAAACTTGAAGAGTGAGGCGTCAGTGATGCCTATGTACACATATTATTTTTAACATAAAACAGAAGGAAGAATAACAATAAAGTATCTGTACTAAGACAACTTATTTAGCAATTAGCCGCCAAAATAATTAAATATTCCCAGATTGATTACTGAAAATGTACAATTATCATCTGCCTAGTCTTTTCCCAACTATGTTTGGATCGGCTACCAGTCAACCAGTTTGACAAGGAGCAACTGCCCATCTGTCCTCCACAACCCAGTTAGTACTGGGTAATCCCAGTGCTCCTTGTCAAACTGGTTGACTGGTAGCCGATCCAAACACAGTCAACAACCCTAAGTAACAGTCTTACTTAGGGGTATCGTATTAACGATACCCCTAAGTAAGACTGGAAGTCAGACTTTCAGCCCACTGAGTACCTGTAACGACTGTCAAACATCTACAATTACAGCCGGGACCAACGGCTTAACGTGCTTTTCTGAGGCATGGAGGAAACTCAAACTCAAAGCATTTATTTCAATTAGACCATTTAGACGATTACGGCACTTTTGAATGTCAAAAATACAAAAAAAAGCAAAACTACAAAAACTTGGTATGTAATGAGTGGTCACCCATCCACGGACCAACCAGGCAAGCGCGGCTTAACCTGAACATCCACTCACTTAAATTCTACAATAAATAATCAAAATTTAAACGACAAGGCATTTTTCATATAGCATGAGGTCCTGGGTTCGATTCCCAGGTCCCAAAGTGTTTTTGGGATTTTCCATCAAGAATTTCTCAGTAGCAGCCACAGAGTCTGGAATTGTACCCGATGATGGCAATAGGCTCGCCCTGGGGCCCCAGGGGGGGCGACATAATAATATGCGACTCAAACTCAAAGCATTTATTTCAATTAGACCATTACGGCACTTTTGAATGTCAAAAATACAAAAAAAAAACAAAGCTACAGTCCCAGTCACAAGACATAATAACTTGAGAAAGTACTGTAGTTGCCCATTCCCTAGCGTAGATCTCGATGGAGAAGAACAGGCAAGAAACTCCATGGACACTCTTTTAAATCAAAATATTGTTACAAAATCTTGGTTACATCATTCATGTTGAGATTATACATATATGTGAGAACGATGTAGAAAGAAGTGCACATTAAGAGCGTCCAGAGCAAAAGATTAAATCAAAAATTATAAATAAAGTAGGTGATTAAAATTAACCGTGGCAGTTAAGAGATGACTAGTCCCAACTGACAGCGCCCGTACACGAACATGACGCATGGACTTAAACATTACTGGCAAAATGTGGGTGCACTAAGGTACAACAACAACAACAGCCCATAACGTCCACTGCTGGACATAAGCTTCTCCTATGACGGGAGGAATTTGCCGTAATCTCCACGCTTGGCAGGCGGATTGGAGATCGCAGTGATGAAAGACTAACAGAAAACGCTGCTGCCCATTCTCTGGTCTACGGAGGCGCAAGGTGTTCTGCCTCAGACATTAGTCGCCTTATACGACACCCGTGAGTGTAATGGGTTGGTTCTATTCTACTCTGCCGGATACCACACGGCTACTACGGTACTAAGGTACACCGCTCCCTAACTCTTCGGGGATTACAAGCGTGGTCTTATGTCTCAAAATAGGCAGTAATCGTCCTTATATACAAATATCACATGTATTAATACTTCCTTAGGGACCAGTGAAAACAAATAAAAACAAGAAACGTATCAGCTACTTATCGTACCGTAATAGTAAAACTCCGGCCGAAAGAATGTTCCGTAATGGTGTGAAAGCATGGCCAGCTCGCCACTCCGGCCTGATAACAATCTATGGCACTAGCAAGTGCAAGTTATGCGAGTGTGGCATTATATTCTATTGACAAGGGTTGGGGTCGCGTGTGTTTGGTTTTTTATAGGAAAAAAGGAGGTTTTTTTATAGTGAGGGCCGTTGTAAAATTATTACCACTAGTAGTTTTTTTGAAAGACAATATGTTAACAGTATCTATCCAAATATTATTTCTGATCAGTGTTAGCTATGTATTTGTATTTTTATTTCACTAATACGGCTTTACAAATAAAGTTAACATTTTTTTTAAAAAACACCCTGTCTGTTTTTGCAGACTTTACAAGGAATAAAATTGTACTAGCGAGCGATTCCTAATGAGTTAAGTGGTGTAGTAATTAGCGTCAAAGCATAACTTAAACCCACTTTGCACCTGCTACGTTAACATGAGAAGCTAAGACTGGATAATTTGCACATTTGCATTCAAAATAGCTAAATGAAAGCGTAGAAGTCACTTCTTATTTTAAAAAGTATTTTGTTATGTAAAGGTTGAGGTGAGGTGAGGTGATTAAAGAATGGTTATTTTAACTATTATTTTGAAACTATTCGTCTCATTTTGACACAATGCAGCCAAAATATCGCTAACACATCTCGTATTTCAACAATGTTTATCGTGAACGTGCAATGTTTAGAAAGTTAGTCAAACCCTGTGCTACGTATAAATAGGGGTTACAAATTACATACCATTAGCCAGCAGCGCTGTTCCTAGTCATTAATGACGCACATATAGCTCTAGATGTGATGCTGTGCGTTTGACAAACTTCCCCACTACCCACACCTGGGATACAAGGGCTTAAGATGAATATCAGCGATTACCTTTGTTTATAAGTATAACAAGTAATGAAAATGTAAAATATTTGAGGCGTTGCTTAACAGAATCATACAAATAATGCCAAAATAATGGCCTACTTTTGGAACCCAATCAAAAACAATTAATGTCAGCTGACAAAATGTACAAAACATTAAAAGTAACCTCACATTTCTACGAACTATCGACGCCCGAATACATTTCCTCGTACATAAACTCAATATCAAAATTTAATTACAAGTGCACTCATAAAGACTTTAACCCTGCATTCCGCCGGTCACACTTAATTACTACGTACCTATTTAACGCGATTTTTCGTGCCTTTCTTTCGCACAAACGGTGGTATCGGTTTGCAGGAGAGGGATGGACACAGTGGATGGTAACAGAGCGCGTTTGCCGAACACCCGCCGGCGGTGGCGGCGCGAGGCTGACTAAATCTGTGTCCCTCTCAAGCCAGGTCAGGTCAGACGTAGAGCCGTGTCCAGAGGGCGAACATTTCCTGAATAAATTGTGTAAATATTTTAACATGGGCCCGGTGTTTTCAGCGGCAATTTGACGGGACGCGGTTCGTTCTAACAAATTCGTAGCTGTCGGTACGAATTTTATTGTGTCCGATTTATTTGGCCGCATGTGTAAACACGTAGGGATCAAACGTGTTCGACTAATTTCGTTTGATGTTTCAATTTAGAGGATTAACCGTTTAGATTACATTTATAAAAGATTTGGGATTAAAAAGTAAATAGCTTTCGCAGGAACGTCAAATGACTTTATGGTAAAATGGTTTACAATGAATGAATGTACAAGTACCTATGTTCAATGATGTTTAAAACATGAAAGTTGGGTTGTCATGCTTTTAAATAAATTACTAAATTAACTTTATAATGGTTAGATAACCAAATAGAAAGTGTATGTTTGGCTTTTTATGCTTTTTTTGTAAATAAGCAAACATTAAAAGTTATCATTTTTACAACATTATATTCAAATAACAACAACAACAGCTAAGCACACACCCATGAACCGATTTGGAACAACTACTATACCTATTTATACGCCAGGAAAACAGATAATCGAAAGTATTGCAAATCTTGGTATAAGCTCTTGGCGTTTGTAAACTCCACATAATCTGAATGGGACTCAAGCAAACAATCGTACGAAACTCAATCAGCCGTCCGTATGGATGCAGCTTTAGCCAGCATCCCGCGCACACAGGCGCACCAATCAGTACGCACACAGGGGCACCAATCAGCACGCACACAAGGCCGCATCCTTCGCAAAATTTGATACATCCCTGTATGTGTGAGTAACAAGTGTCCGTATACGTATAGGACGTTGCACTGTGGTGGTTTCCCTGAAAATGGCCGCCGTGGAAAACGCGCATGCGTCCGAAAACCATTCATCAATGCAGCTGAAATGTCGAATGTTATCTGAATTTGGACTTTACGGTGTAAACGATAAAGGGTATGGCTGACTTTGCGCGGGATGTGTAGTAAGTTGGTAGTAAACATGGCGGGTTTTTGAAGTTCGGACTTGAGTAAGGTAAAGGACACTTCTTGACGGTGGTGGCGTATAGAGAATTAAAATGAGTGCTCGCAGCGACAAACTTAAAGCGCGGTTAATGATAGAATCACTGTATACGACATGCCAAGTATGCAAGTTCAGATATATGCGGCTGCGTAGTTCACAAAAAAATTAGACAATAATGTTTTTTTTAATCTATAGTAATTTATTTATTAATTTAATAAAAAAGAAGGAAAATAATAAGAAATTTTGTTTTCTATCTGACACAATTATTATTTTAAAAAAATAAAAAAAATAAAACACATTTAATTCAGACTAATAAAATGTCCATAATTTGTTAGTAACATTATCTTAAAACTATGTTAGTCAGAAAAATTGCTTAGATAACATGAAGCCTTCCTACAACTGCAGATTCAGGTCTCTCTGCAATCATCCTTAGGATTCCGTTGCCACTTCCTCGAATTCGGCGAATTAGTGAGGCTGACTTTTTGCGCATTATAGCGTAAAAGTCAACCACCCTCGCGTCGGCAAACATGCCCGAGGCGCTACAAAACCGAGGTAGCCGCACCAGAATCCTAAAGGCGTTGTTGTACTGCACTCTAAGAGCATTGTAGGCCCGCTGCGTATAGTTGGTCCATAGGGCGCTGGTGTAAAAGCTTTGACAGTAAGCTCTGAACAAAGTTACCTTAACCTGTGCTGTACACTTTGCGAACCTGTGCACCAACATGTTAGCGCGCACCGACAATGCTCTCCTCTCCCTCTCAATATCTCTGTCATCATTAAGTGTTTCAGTTACAATGTGCCCTAGATAACTAAACTCAGACACTCGACTCAAGGATACCCCGTTTAGGTATACGGGTGGTATATGCTCAGGTTGTTTATTTTTACCTCTGATAATCATATACTCACTCTTTTTATCGTTGTACCTTAAGCCGTGAGTCTCGGCGTATGACTCACAGATATTCAACAGTTTCCTCAAACCACCTACAGATGGACTCAGCAACACCACGTCGTCTGCATAACTGATGTTATTGACACAAACGTTGTCTATGTGACACCCGACATGGCTGTTGCTGAGCTCACCAATCAGCTGGTTGACATATAGATTGAAAAGTCTTGGGGAGGTCAGCCCCCCTTGTCTAACTCCACACTCAAGTGTATACTCATCTGAAAATACGTTTCCCCACTTAACAACGTTTTATTTTAGGTATCACTACTGTTGTAAAAAAATGCAAACCTATAAACCAGGCCACCTCTTTTAAAATTAGTGATGTATTCCGCATTTTTCTTCAAAGATCTACTCAAACTCAAAGCACATGGGTTTTAATTATACCAGTTACAGGCAATTTTGTACTGTCGAGGAAATAGTCAATTATTCAGAATTTGCCTATTTCAATTTTTCAGGTTAGAACTAGGAGAAGAACGGGCAAAAAAACGGGGAAAAGATGTCTAAGGAGTTTTCTACCCCTTGGATTTTTTTTCAGCGCTCACCAATTATGAAAAGAAAGTTGCTGACTCATCATTTGAGATAAATACCCAAAGTGGAACACTATATAAATAAAACCTACTTATCTTGTTCAACCAACTGACCAAAACATTTTATACGAAACGACACTCATATAATTAGTAAAATTCTAGCAGAATCAAATATAAGTGGAATTGGACCTTATAAAGCGGTCATGATCGAATCGGAGCGCAGATAGTAAAATTTTACGTTTGATCCCCTTCAACGAGTTGAGAAGAAATCGTTTGACACAATGCTACTACGAAAACTGTGTTTATAGGCGATGTAATCTACAAATTAACTAGGTTTGGTGAATGATAAATGATAAAAGTACACAACATTCTAATCTAATTCATTTACAATCAATGGAAATTATGTTATGACAGTTGCTTTAAGATTAACTAAATGTTAAGGCAGATATAAATCTCTAAAATATAATAATTCAACTTTTTAACTGTAGGAGGATTGTAATTTAATAAATGAAAATATATCTAGATTGTTGTATGAACTGGAATAGTTTCAAGTGTATAACAACAAAATGTGCGACTCGAAACCAAATCACTTCTGATCATAACGTAGTAGTTCTCACAATTTAAGATGACCACTATCCCGGGCGGTGCGCTCGTCACTCTGTACGTTCAGCGGAATTGCAGACACGATCAGCATCTTAACATTCACGTCGAGTACAGCTGCACTTCTGATACGTGCGAATTGACCCATCGAGAATGGGAGATGACATTGAATAGGGTATTTAACTGCACTTTACTATGGAACCGTAGTAAAGATTATGATATTCAAAGCGTATGTGTCTGTCACGTACTCCTAATTATTAAACAAATATCTTGGCCTTGATTTGTTATTTCAAAAGGCGACTGGGTGAGTCCTTTATTACAATAATTATCCTAGGCTGAAGGTGTGATGAAAGTTCTTAAAACTAAACAGACAGATCCGTGTAGCTGGGGAGTTTGTTGCGTCGCTTCTTCCCCCAGCACTAAAAAGTGGTGAAGGGTGGTCGCTTTGGGGCTGTCAGTAGAGTTGATCCCCAACTATAGTACAAAATGTTGATTGAGTTTTTATTAAGAACTTCATTATTTGGTAATTCTTGAATTATTTATTCATTAGCTCTAACCATCAACTCGGCCAACTTGCCTGCAATACAAATCAAATCAATTTTATTAGCCTAGGGTAAATTAAATTACATACAGTACCTACATTTAAATTATTATAAAGTTAAAGATGCACCATTTTAAAACTGCTCTTCTTCTTGTGTTGATGACTCGTATTTTGACCTACCTGTATTTAGCATCCCAGATGACTCTGTCATTTGCCTCATTTAAGTCGATGAGTTCCTACTCATCGTGCCCTCCAATCCGGCTCGAAGGACCAAATGTTGGGGCGTAACTCCCAACAGTGAAAATGCTATGTACCTGTTATTTTATTTTATTTTATTTATTTAGGGACAAAAAACAGTTACACGTTACAATTTATATATCGGTATTGTTATGTAGACTTGTAAGGGATGTTATGTTATGTAAATGAGCAGACAAGTTTGTGATTCCCTTGATGGATTTATTGCTACTGAATTATAATGATACGATTATATACTAAGTTACTTCTGTAACTATTGATATATGTTGATATTGTTTAAGTGTGCATATCTATGCACACTTAAACAATATCAACACACGAGATATCGATATGCATGAAATGAGTATGACGTACAAACTACCCAAAGGTCATTATACAGCGTAACTCGTACACTTAATGGCTCCTTTTTAGTCCTCTAACAAGGAGCCATATGTTGTGAGTCAGCATATTCTCTGTGCTAACAAATTTTAATAACCATTTAAACGTAAAACCTAGTTTACATGACGTGATTTTTTTCGACTGTAGAGAGGATATGTTGTCGAATAGCCATATATTTCATGTGCAGACTTCATTCACATCGATTATGCTTAGTTTGGTCTGCACATTTTTACCTTCAACGAGTAATAAATAAATAAAATAAAATGCTTTTTATTCAGACTAAGTCCATTTGGTTAGTACAACAAACAACCTATAAACTAGTGTTAGTGCTTATATCTACCCGAAGAACAAAACAAAACAATTATTAATTATGCGCCACAGTGGCATGTAGGCGCATCCAATGCCCCAGTATGGGACTGTGCCACCTGTCAGCTATAGTTTTCAGGATGCTGTTGGGGCTGACGCGTACCCTGCGCATGATGGAGGCGCATCGCTTGCGCATGATGGCGTGAAAGCCATCAATGCCCGCTTCGGCAAACATGCCGGAAGCACTGCAGTAGCGCGGCAACCCCATCAACACCCTGAACGCATTGTTATATTGTACGCGCAGAGTGCTGTATGCCCTCTGCGTGTAGTTGACCCACAGACTGCATGTATAGAACGACTGACAGTACGCTGTGTAGCCTTTACTTCAGTCGAGCATTTCGCAAATCTGCGAGCCAACATATTGCAGCAGACAGCCAACGCTCTGCGCTCACGCTCAATGTCTAAGCTGTCCTTTAGGTCCTCGGAAACCCAGTGGCCCAAATACTTGAAAGATGTGACTTGGTTTAAGGGACTTCCGCCAAGTTTCAGCTGAGGCGCAATCGGGTAGGTTTTAGTGCCTGCCTTGAATACCAGTACTTCACTTTTCTTAACATTGTATCTGAGCCCACGGGCTTCCGCGTACCTTTCACATATCATGAGCACACTCATCATTGAGTTAATCGATGTAATGCTTTAGTACTAATTATTGATAACAAGGTACTAGAAAAAGGAACCGGAAGTTCTGGTCAAATTTAGCGAAACCCTTTTAAAATTGCAGCGATACGTCTCATACCATTAAAAGCGTTAGTTAATAAATGACCTGCACAGGTCCCCATCTATTGTAAAGTGTAGACCTACTGCTACTAATCTATCTGCGGTACCATTGAGCTAGCCTGCGGTGGCGTATGGCAGGAGCAATTTATCACGCGGCCGCTGCTCCGCGGTCGACCAATTAGTGCATACACACGTGTACAAGCTGAGGGAGGACCGAGGGGAAGGGGTATAGATTTAACGGATTTAAGTGATATTATATTCCTGATGATTATCTGCTGAATGAATAATTAAAATGTAAAAACTACTTATTATTGTTCCTGTTAAGGTTCTTTTGAACCAGTACGGACATATAGGGACGAGGCCCCGGACGCCGCCAGACTACTTACTATAGATAATGTGCTAAAGTGTCTGTCAGTGTCTAGTGTCCACAATCTGTCAGTACCCATTTGATCGCACCTTTAGCCTGCAGATTCATGTCTTTCAGTTATTTCGATACAGGGAAGTTGTAACCACGGACATTGTTTTTGTCCAAGTCATCCTGTCATCCTCTACATCAGTCAGTCAAAACGCGTCGTGGCAAAACGATCGCGTTCTGACTGCTTCAGGGCTCCACGTAGTGGATTTTTGCTTTTCAGTTATGTTAGAAAAAATATTTTAATTAAGTTTGTAATCAAGATTAAACATAAGTTCCTTGCTATTTATTTTGTCCTTACACGATAATCTATCAGGTACTTAGAACTTCAAACTTATTGGAATACAAAGCAAACTCCAAGCATCATTTAGGTATTGTTTACTTCAAAAGTTTATTTACCCCAACAGCAGAACTTGTACAATTTCACCTTGTAATTCTATACTAGTCGCAGGATATCAGATTCAATTTACCGTACAACATCAAATGGACAATATTTACCGTCTCTTTAGTTCACAGTTAATAATAATAAAATAATAATAAAAATCTTTATTTATACAAAAACCTTCAACATTGATTCAAGACTAGATCACATGAATTTAGTAAAATAAAGGTAATACAGATAGAGTAACCCTGACTCCCAAACTAGGAGATCCTGTGACTTAGGAGTCAGTGTTCTGCTGTCACTATGATACAAAAACCTTTTACTAAAAAGTGTGTTAACAAAAATCTTGGCAAAATAGAAACAAATTTGATAGTACAACTAAATTATTTTAACAGAGATTAAAAACTAGGAGTGAAGGAATTTATTAAACGTAGTTGTATTATGAATGTGCATGTGTAGGTAATTGTGTGTGAAGATGTGTAGGTGTGTATGTGAGAGTGAGAGTGTGTAATGGGGGGTAAGTGTGCGTAAGTGTGTGTGTGGAATTGAGATTGTACATATTTGCGTGTATAAGTGTTGTAGTGTTAGTATATTTATGTATCTTGCTGAAAGGGTTGGGAGTTTGGGACTGTTATATTTAAAAAAAAAAAAAAAAAAAAAAAAAATGGGTAGAAGAATTACCTATTACACGGCTACTGCCGGAGGTGAAGTAATTCTTCTGTCCGGTCGTAGTCCTGATCCTGAAGCCAACTTTGAACTTTAACCTTGACTTCATGGTGACTTAGCCCAGTTAATTGAGTAGTTTTAGCGATGTTTCTGTAAATGAAGGAGCTGACAACATAGAACTGGCGCCTGGCGAATGCGGTCTTGTGGCTTATTGTAGGGAAAGTCATTTTTGCTCTGCGCTTAGCGTTATCTGGTGGGGGAATTTGTCTATGCTTCCTTAGTGTGGCTCGGAGGACAAAGAGCTGTCTCACCGAAAGTAGCTTACAGTCCGCATATAGTTTTATAGTGGGAAATCTGTATGGTTTACCAAGCATAACCTTGAGCACAGCTCTCTGTGCCCTTTCCACTTCGATAAACTTGGTTTTAGCAGCCCCTCCCCAAACCGGGATGCAGTAAGTGATAACGGACTGACAAAGTGCTAGGTAAACCATTTTCAGAATATGTTTGTCTGCACAGATTCTCAAAGATTTGAAAATATAAATAAGTCTTCTAACTTTTGACGTAACATTGTCTATTTGGTTGTACCATTTCAGTCCGTCATCAATCACTACACCCAGGTACTTAGTTTGGCTGACGCGAGTAAGCGTTGCACATGAGCAGTGGGTGTGATCGAGACATGTATGTGCTGTAATTTCAAAATCTGGAGGTGCTTTGTTTTTATAATTAATAAAAAATGGAATGAAGTTAGTTTTAGCCACGTTAAGTGTGAGAAGGTTTTCTCGCAGCCACCCCCCAACAGTCCTCAAGGACCGTTCCGCAGCACATTTGACATCGCTCCACGTATCACCATAAACAACAATCGCAGTGTCATCAGCGTATGTAAAGATCTGCGATTTATGCAGGGACAGCGTGCATAAGTCATTTATGTAGATTTGGAAAAGTGTTGGTCCCAGCACGCTGCCCTGCGGGACGCCGTATGTCACAGTTTCTTCGTCACTTTGGCATGAGTCGATTTTAACAGTCATCTTTCTGTTTTGTAGGTAATCCCTGAAGAGGTCGAGAGGTTTACCACGAATACCTATACACTCCAGCTTGTAGAGAAGTTAAGTTATCTTGATATTAACTTAGTACTTCTGTGCTTGCTATTAGAACCTCATTGCCCCGGAGCGTCGTAGTACTACGAACGTCTACGCTTCGCTACGCCATTGCACCTCATAGCACTCGTAGCCAAACGATTACTATCAGCTACTCTGCAGAATTAAATAAGCTACTTGGACTCTATAATTTACTAAGACAAAAGATATTGGAGTGGATATATTATGCTTGACAGCACCTATTAGCGTTATAAAATAAATTGTTATATTGTCACAAGAGGTACGTTTGTCATTAGTGAAACATTTGGGAATATTTTCAATAATTTTGTTTATTGAAATGTTAGATTATGTTTTTAGCAGATTAAAGGTACAAAAACATTCTTAGTAATGTATAAGTCGTCAAAAGGATTCGCCAGAAGGACAAAATTATATGCCTACGATCAGAAGATACCGAAAACCTTTCATAATGTTAATTTAGCAGCTCCAAATTGGAGTTATGTATCTATAGCTTCTTAATTCAATAGGTTTTCCCAAAATTATTTGAATGGCCAACTTATGACCAACTCGCGACACCAACCTGAGAGAAGTTCTTAATACGTTCCTGGAATTGAAGTAAGGTGTTTTATTTGATATTATTTTAGTTACAGTAACCCCACATCTGCAAAACTTTAAACAAAAGTCGTCATCCTCAACATATAATTTTAAATCCGTAACATATAACAGATATTATTGTACGGTGCAACCGCACATTCTGCAATTCAGCAGTTTACGCCACATTCATTTCAACTTATAATAATCAGTTCCGTTCGCGTTGAGCTATCAAGTCAGCCAGGCGTTCTCGCTACACTCACGTCATTTCCACACCATCCAGCCAGTCAGTTCCAGTTCATTATGCGCATTTTACTATAAGTACCTTTGGAAAAATACAGTAGTGTTTCAGTACTTTACTTTATTTTATTCCATTCACCTATCATCTAAAGTAATATCTGGTCTAGCAAGGGATCATACAATTATGTTTCCAATTCCTTACAGAATAATCGCCAACGGTATTGTAGATAATAATGCAATGGCGGAGTGCCAGGCAGGGAATTGAAACATCTTAGTGCTAGGAGCCACACTTAAATGCCAAGTGCCGGCAAACATAAGTAGCATGCCAACAAAACTATTGATAGAAGAGAGGACATTATGTTGGGAACTACTTAATGTTGTTATGGAACAAGTTACTGATGTGTACTGGGCTTAGTAAATCTTGGAAAACAATATTAATTATTGCCTTGTTTTTAACCGACTTCTAAAAAAGGAGGTTTCTCAATTCGACCGTATATATAATTTTAATATAAGAGTGTTCGCGGATAACTGCGTCGTTTATGAACCGATTAAGATGATTCTTTTTTTGTTGGAAAGTAGATATCTCAAGGGTGGTACCATGGTAAGGAAACCAGGATCTGATAATGGCAACTCAGAGAAATCGAGGGCAACCTTCGAAAATCGTACTGGTGACTAGTGCGTTTGTTCTTTTTTTTCACTAAGTATTTTAAAGCACTACTATTTAATGCAGGTCTGGAGTCAATCTAATGATGGAGCCGAAAAACGGTTGAGGGAACTCCTCAACGATTTAAAGCAATTAACTGGTGTTGGGGCTTGACTAATTTGTATTGATGAGAACTTTACACCTAGATGGGTTATAAGTGCCATTACATGTATAATGATGGAGACGATAGACTGTCGACGGAATTTCTCAACGATTTACAGCTGTTACCTTTTGTTGGGCTTACTTCAAATTGAAGTTTGCACAGCAAATATTTGTATTATAGGATACATTGCAACTAAAAATGGAAAAATAAAAAACTTTTTTGCAAAAAATTAAACCGACTTAAAAAAAACATAAAACTGAAAAATAACTTTAGCTTCAGAAGTCGGTGACAAAAAAACTAAATCAATCACAATTTTTTTTTGCAAAAAAGTTTTTTTTTGTTTATCTTTTGTTACAGTTTATTGTCTCATGTATTCTTATGAAAGAGGGTGTGGGAATTCAGAGGAATAAATTAGTTGCAGTATGGTTATTCTTGATTATGGTGGAAGAAAATGCCCCACAGGACTCTCTAATCTTAGTCTAACCTAAAACCTAAAAATCAACTTATAAATTATAGTTGGCACATTCTTTGGCCAACAGAACGAGCTTGCAATTTGTTAACTGTCAAGTTCATTAAACAGGGTGTTAAAGTAGTCGCGTGCCATAGCGTAGGGGTAGGTTCAGTATCGTTAAAGGAACCCAGGAAAAATGAAAAAATAAATCCAAGAAAATAAAATAAAATAAATTAAACAAACAAATTATTGCAAGATCAACCTAATTTAGTATCGTCTACTAACTTAAAATAGCAATCGTTTAGAATTAAAATTATTTTATTTGTTTAAATGCTTTAATTACTTTCCTACTATCGAACGTGTTGTAGGATATCACCCGTTCTCACTCAATTTACGCGCGAGAAACAAACGGCTCGGCGCACAGCGCGCACCCCGACGCGCGCTCGCTCTAGCGACAGCTGACTGCGGCGCGGTCGATGACCCCGAGTGCCCGACCGTTCGGCGGTCAGCTGTTTCCGAGCGCATTAGCGTGAAATGATCTTTAGTAAATTAGTTTTCAAAAAATAAAGGTTGCTTTTTTCAATGGTTTTAGGTTCTACTAATGAAATCAAAGCACTGGTTTCAAGGATAATGGTGTTCACACTAACACCCAAATTTTAGGTTTAAAAAAAAAAATTAAAGGTATTTATTTTTTATTTTTTACGGGTTCCTTTATCGATACTGAACTCACCCCTAAGCTATGGCACGCGACTACTTTAACACCCTGTATATATAAAGGGTGTAAAACACCTCATAACGAAGCCGAAAGACACTTGTTCTCCCCGTCATTGCGATAATTTTTTTGTTCTACACCATACCTGGGAACCTTCTAGTTACGGAGATATTGGGAGTCAAAGTTCCAACTTTTGGACAAGTTTTTTTTTTTAAATACAAGTTTTTAATGTAAGATTTTTGCTTTAGACACCTCCACGACTCTCGTACTATTCAATCCATCCATCAGCACAATGTTTTGAGTGCGTTACATTGAGTTCTACCACAAAACATGATTTTTCACCCCAAAAAAAAAGTCGTTTCCCAGAAATATTTTTTGCGTAAAGTTACTTAGTTTAATGTACAGAATGCTTGGTAATGAGGTCTTTTACACCCTGTAGGTACATGGGTAGCCAAAGCTACTGCTATGTTATTATGGACTTACCAAGAATTGTTTATGAGAAGCGACATTTATGTATCGGCAGTGATGATATGTTTAGCCTAAAGTGTTGTGTGATTCACTAAGGTTTTTGGTAATCTTCTAGAGAAAGGGACTACAAAAAAATGCATGTTATGTAATCATTATAATGATGTTAATAATTCCAGCTTATTACTGTCCCATTGCATGGCAGATGCCTCTAGTCATACAGAGAAGGCGTGACCATTGATCAGGGCTTTTTTCAAAGCAGATTGGCGATTACATATTCACATTAATTTAAGTCCAAGTTTCCTCACGATGTCTTTCTCCACTGTTAGTGATGTCCAACATTACCTACAACCTTATAGGCTAATTTGTTAACCTTCATATAAATTAAAAAGTTAAATTAATACGTGCCTGGATTGGAACCCACCACCACATCGTGCGAAGTTTTAACCACATGGATTGCATCGCCACCTCACTAACTCTAAAAAACAAGGAAAAGGATATACGTAGGTACTGCAGGTGTATTTCATCATCATCAGCCTATAATGTTCCCACTGCTGGGATACGGCCTCCTCTCAATGAGAGGGGAATGGGCTATAATCCACCATGCGGGCCCAGTGCGGATTGGTAGATGTCACATGTCCTCGAATTTTTTGGTTCTAGGACATGCCGGTTTCCTCACGATGTTTTCCTTCACCGTTTTGACAGCAGTGGTGATGAAATAAATTACTCAATACTCAGTACTCAATTGTTTATTGCGTTCCATAAGGTATTACAAGAATGGTGTTATAAAATAAAATAAAAGATCATTATGGACCCTGTACGGGCACAGCAACATTAGGAGAGAGGAAGACAGAAGAAGAGGGCTTAGTAGCAATTCAATATGTAGTCTTAATATAAATTATTAGATGTATTAAATCGGGTGTATAATTATGAATATTTATACATATTTAAATAATTAATTTGATCTGTGTGTAAACGTATTTATATTAGTATTTTTAATTATGTAATGCAGTCATGTAGAATAATCAAGACAATTATTATAAAACTATTTAAACTATTATCATTTTTATTAAATTATATTATTGATTATGTATTTATATTTTTATATTTATATTTGGTTTCCTACATTCTATATTATAATTATTATGTATAATTCGTAATGTTTGTTGAGAGCGAATAACTTTATTTTGCAACCGATTTGTCATCTAAAAACTCCTTTACTGAGTAGTATGCCTTTGATTCTAGAAATTGTTTCAATTTATTTAAAAATATGTTTGTCTTTTCTACTTCTCGAATGTCGTTTGGCAGTTTATTATAAATTTTTGTGGACATAACTAAGGGCCGGTTGAGTGCATTTTAAGTCGGGATTGGGGTATATTTATTTTGTTTTTGTTGTGTGGAAAAGTGTATTTTGTTTGTGTTTCTTCACAAGTGGTGTAAAAATCTGGGTGTTTTCTGACAAATTTACATAGTTCAAAAACATATAAACAGGGAAGTGTGAGTATTTTGTGTTTTCTGAAGTGTGGTTTGCAGCTATCTGTTTGTTCTATGTTGGTTAATATTCGAATTAACTTCTTTTGTAAGATGAATATCGTCTGCGAGTCGGTACTGTTTCCCCACAGTATGACCCCATAGCTGAGCCATGCTTGAGCGTATGCATAGTAAGTCACAAGTGCGGTTTGAAGGTTGGTAGTTTTTTTAATTTCGCGTAGGGCGTAGGAAAATTTTGATAGCTTTGCTCTTATTTTCTGTATATGGGATTTCCAATTTATGTGGGTATCTATAGACAAACCGAGGAGAGTAAATTCATTTACTTGTTCTAGTTTTTCATTATTAAAAATGAAATTTAGTTTTAAAGGGGGTTTTTGATGGGGATGAAATGTAATTATTTTTGTTTTGGTGAAGTTAATTTCTAGATTATGGTTATCCATCCAGTTTACTGCTACAGAAAGAAGAGAGTTTAATTTGGCATTAATATTGTCGTCTTTCTGGCACGACGTGAGCAGAGAGATATCGTCAGCAAATAGGACACATGGTTCGTTTATAATTTTAGGAAGGTCGTTTATATAGATAAGGAACATTAAGCAGCCTGCTACACTACCTTGGGGAATAGACGCGTTTACTGCTTTGCAGTGGGATCTCACTTTAATTATTTCATTTGTGTTTCTATCGAAGTATTCAATTTCCACTAGTTGTACCCTATCCTTCAAATATGATGAAAACCACTCATGAGCTTTCCCTCGTATCCCTATCCCATGTAATTTGTCCAGTAATATTTTAAATTGCACCTTGTCGTAGGCTTTCGTCATATCAAGCAGCATACCTACAGCGTAGTTTTTATTATTAATAATGGTTAGAGCCGCTTGTACGTATTTATAGACTGCTAACGTTGTAGACCTGTTTTTGCGGAAACCGTTTTGGCAGTCGTCAAGTATTTTATATTTTTCACAAAAAGAGTATACGCGGTCACACATAGCCTTTTCAAAGATTTTAGATGCAGTTGGAAGCAGCGCGATAGGGCGATAGTTGTTAGGGTCGGTTTTAGAATTTTTCTTGTGTATGGGTTTTATCAGTGCTTTTTTAAGTTGAGTGGGGAAAACTCCTTCTTCAAACGATTGGTTAATTAATTTAAAGAACGGTAGGGTTAGTTCGTCTGCACATTGCTTAAGTAGGAATGGGGGAATTTCGTCTACGCCATGGCTCTTTTTATTTTTTAAACTTTTTATAATTTTGTTTACTTCATAAGGATCGACAGGGCTGAGGAACATGGTGTTTTCTGTGGGGCACATCACAGGGGCTCCCTTTGCTGGTGAGGTTTTTTCTCCAATAGAAGCAAAGAAGTCATTAAAAATATTTGCTATTTGCTTAGGTTCAGTTATCAAGTTATCATTTTGATGTAATTTTATGTTTGTTTTTTCACTTTTTATTGGTTTATTTGTTCTTTCATTTATGATATTCCACATAGTTTTTACTTTATTTGTTGACTTTTTGATTTTATTTATGTATTGTAATTTTTTTGCTTTCATAACAGTCTGTTTTAGGGTTTTTTCGTATTTTTTATAATATTTTGTTAATATGGGATTGTTCGCTTTTATGGTAAGTATTTTAAGTAGTCTTTTGTTATTGCAAGATAATTTAATACCCTTAGTTAGCCAGTACTTTTTATATATCGGTTTTATTTTCATTTGCTGCAGCGGAATACACGCATTTAGACATTTATTTAATATATTTTCAAACGCAGAGTAGTTTTCATTAATATTTTTACACAAAGTAATGCGCCTGTCTGGGTTCGAACCCACGACTTACTGTTCGTAAGTCGGGGCCACCACCACTGGGCCACCGCTACTCTCAGGTGTATTTATAAAAAGGCAATATTAAAATGATTTTTTTTGGGTGAAATATAAAAACAGACACACGAATCAATCGATTTTATTTTTCATTTCCTTTAAAATATTTACATTAGCAAACACGTAGGCAGTGACAGTTAACTTAAGAGTTGAGAGTATTGGTTTATTGCTATTACTATTGTTAGCCTACTGATAAATTATTAAAAGAGTATAAAACAAGTTTAGTGATTCTAATTACTATAAATACCCGAATATATGGCTCGATTTAATTCTGTTTAATGGGGTAAAATTGTGCTCAAAATATTACTTCATAAAAAAGTTTTGGAAAAATTAAACATTATAAGTATAGTACATGACTAATTTAGTTTTCATTTACAAAGTAAAACTAATTGTTGAATTAGCAGATTTTTTTGAAATTCTTAACTTACAAATTTAATTGGCACATTATTTTATGTAGTAGGTAGGTACGTGTTTATTTTACGTAGCAGGAAAACTCATTGTACTGTATATAAACGTCCATAGTTATTCAAAAATATAGTACAAAACCAACACTGGGGTATATTATAAAATTCATAATACAAGTATACAATGTAAACTTAATCGTACTCTTGAGCATCTTAAAAATATTAAATACAAAACACGATGAGCACATGAAACCATTTAATAATTAAAAGCAACGCTATCTATCGAGCCCGGTGGTCAACGGGAAAATCGCATTTTCTCATCCTATAACACTAACAATAAAATCTTCTTGTACTTATTATTATTGACGTCTTATTATAAATCTATGTTCTACTTTTTACATTCCGTCAGATATGATTCAGGGTTTGTTTAATATTCAATAACTATTGTTAAAGTGTATGACTTAATTCCGACTGTGGATTTACTACAAAAGTGGCAGTTTAGATTAAAAGAAACGTTTCGTTTCAAATAGAATTCAAAATGATCATTTTAGTGATACCAAATAGGCCGCAATCTTTTTTCAAATCCAACATAGTACAAAACATCCTAAAATATTTACATTTTTATTTTTCGTTTTAAAATCTCTTATAGCTAAAACGGTAAATTAGCTAGGTAACAATTTAATAGTATTTCGCTTGTAGCAGTCTTTATTGTCGTCGTATTTATACGTGTATCGTAAAATCTCTTCTCTCTTGCTCCTGCCGCTGCTGGTATCTGGGAAAACAAAACAGCGCCATCTAGTAACCCTTTGTACAATCAACTATTTAGTAAAGTCGCCGCAACGCCAATAATGATAGCTCAAACGGAAATAAAGCAACGCGCAGGATGCTCGCTTAAGATGGTATATGTATTACTCAATAGATGGCGAAACTTGTGATGCTGAGAGAATATTTTAGTCCTACGAGCATGACTCATACTGATCAGAAAGTTATACTTCTGAGCTTATTGAGTGGACAATAGGGTATTATCAAATTATGTTATTTTGTGGAAAAGTGACAGCGAAAAGAGGAGATATTAAATAAAAAATCCTATACCTACTCAGAAATTGGTTTACCTAATGTTGAGTTTACCTAGACGATGTGGGCGTGTGGTGTCGCCGCGGTCGCCGCCGCGACTTGTCGTGCGCGCGCTGCGACACGGAGCGCGCGTCCGCCGCGGACTCCGCGCTTGAGTCCGTCACCGCGCGGAATACCTCATCTGGAAGAACTGCTTTTATTAAATTACTTGAAGTTTTTGTACGAAAATTTGGGAATTTGGTCAAAACCATATTTTTCTCTCTCAAGCGTCTTGATTTGGGCCAGCAGGCCACTTACCTCCTATGCAGGTTTCGTTATCTGTCAGAAGTTTGTAAACAATAGCAAAATTAAATGGTAGGTAGGCAGTGTTTATAGTATATAGAAGACGAAGTAAATGGACTTAGAACTGGAAAGAAGTAGAATGGAACGAGAGCAGTGGAGGAAGTTAAATCAGGCCTTTGCCCTGGAGCATAACATTAGAGCAAGCATTAAAAGACATTGAAATACCTTTCCCTGGCGTGACGGGCATCCTGTAGGACACGCTGGAGTTGCACTCTGCACACGGCGAGCCGCTCGAGTCGGAGTCGGACTCCGAGCGACGCACCATCAGCGTCATTGCACGAGACAGCGTGTATTCATCTGTGGAATGCAAAAACGGTGAACACTGTACAAAAATAATTTGAGCTAGACTACACATTGTGACACATTTTTTATGGATTCTAATTCCGTGTGTCAGCAATTTTGCCCAGAATTAGACAGTGGTGAATCAATAAAATTAATCCACTCAGCCTATCGCAGTCCACTGTTGACCACAGGTAGACCCCTCCCAAGCTGCACCACAACATACACCACCTTTGTGCCTCCTGTAGGTATGCCACATCTGTAAAGTCGTCCGTCGTCTTACTAGTTGGGAGGCATCCCACACTACGTATACACCCACATACGTAGGGAAAGCTATACCACACCAACTGTTGATTGCGTCACACGATATGAGTGAAAAGGTGTGTAAAAAAAAGAAATGTGTGCTGGGACACATAGTAGAAATGAAGCGGCGGAGGGATTTCTTTTTGAATTCATATTTCATTCATTTAAATGTGCCTGACCTAACCAAATCAATGATTTGGTTAGGTCAGGCACATTTAAATGAATGAAATATGAATTCAAAAAAAAAATCCCTCCGCCGCTGCCGCCTCTCACCACGCGATATATCGCCTCCGTAGCAACTGGACAGATTCGCAACTGGACAGATTCTCAGCTGGACAGATAAGTGGCCGTAACGATTTTTCTTTTCTCTTTTACCCCGACTATATAGAAGTTTCACTTCAAAAAGAGGTGGATTATAATCGGACGGCTGAGAAAAGAGAATGAAAAAGAAGCAAATACATGTTACTTGCTTCTTTTTTGTGTATTGTGTAAGCAGAAGAAGATACTCGTAGTAATGTGGTACCGACCCGCGTTCTCCGCGGTGAGGTGGTGGTGGTGGTGCGCGCGCGGCGGGGCGGCCTGCAGCGGCGCCGGCTCGGCGCGCCGGAACGTGTATTGTGTAAACAGAAGAAGATACTCGTAGTAATGTGGTACCGACCCGCGTTCTCCGCGGTGAGGTGGTGGTGGTGGTGCGCGCGCGGCGGGGCGGCCTGCAGCGGCGCAGGCTCGGCGCGCCGGAACGTGTATTGTGTAAACAGAAGAAGATACTCGTAGTAATGTGGTACCGACCCGCGTTCTCCGCGGTGAGGTGGTGGTGGTGGTGCGCGCGCGGCGGGGCGGCCTGCAGCGGCGCCGGCTCGGCGCGCCGGAACGTGTATTGTGTAAACAGAAGAAGATACTCGTAGTAATGTGGTACCGACCCGCGTTCTCCGCGGTGAGGTGGTGGTGGTGGTGCGCGCGCGGCGGGGCGGCCTGCAGCGGCGCCGGCTCGGCGCGCCGGAACGTGTATTGTGTAAACAGAAGAAGATACTCGTAGTAATGTGGTACCGACCCGCGTTCTCCGCGGTGAGGTGGTGGTGGTGGTGCGCGCGCGGCGGGGCGGCCTGCAGCGGCGCCGGCTCGGCGCGCCGGAACGTGTATTGTGTAAACAGAAGAAGATACTCGTAGTAATGTGGTACCGACCCGCGTTCTCCGCGGTGAGGTGGTGGTGGTGGTGCGCGCGCGGCGGGGCGGCCTGCAGCGGCGCAGGCTCGGCGCGCCGGAACGTGTATTGTGTAAACAGAAGAAGATACTCGTAGTAATGTGGTACCGACCCGCGTTCTCCGCGGTGAGGTGGTGGTGGTGGTGCGCGCGCGGCGGGGCGGCCTGCAGCGGCGCCGGCTCGGCGCGCCGGAACGTGTATTGTGTAAACAGAAGAAGATACTCGTAGTAATGTGGTACCGACCCGCGTTCTCCGCGGTGAGGTGGTGGTGGTGGTGCGCGCGCGGCGGGGCGGCCTGCAGCGGCGCCGGCTCGGCGCGCCGGAACGTGTATTGTGTAAACAGAAGAAGATACTCGTAGTAATGTGGTACCGACCCGCGTTCTCCGCGGTGAGGTGGTGGTGGTGGTGCGCGCGCGGCGGGGCGGCCTGCAGCGGCGCCGGCTCGGCGCGCCGGAACGTGTATTGTGTAAACAGAAGAAGATACTCGTAGTAATGTGGTACCGACCCGCGTTCTCCGCGGTGAGGTGGTGGTGGTGGTGCGCGCGCGGCGGGGCGGCCTGCAGCGGCGCCGGCTCGGCGCGCCGGAACGTGTATTGTGTAAACAGAAGAAGATACTCGTAGTAATGTGGTACCGACCCGCGTTCTCCGCGGTGAGGTGGTGGTGGTGGTGCGCGCGCGGCGGGGCGGCCTGCAGCGGCGCCGGCTCGGCGCGCCGGAACGTGTATTGTGTAAACAGAAGAAGATACTCGTAGTAATGTGGTACCGACCCGCGTTCTCCGCGGTGAGGTGGTGGTGGTGGTGCGCGCGCGGCGGGGCGGCCTGCAGCGGCGCCGGCTCGGCGCGCCGGAACGTGTATTGTGTAAACAGAAGAAGATACTCGTAGTAATGTGGTACCGACCCGCGTTCTCCGCGGTGAGGTGGTGGTGGTGGTGCGCGCGCGGCGGGGCGGCCTGCAGCGGCGCCGGCTCGGCGCGCCGGAACGTGTATTGTGTAAACAAAAGAAGATACTCGTAGTAATGTGGTACCGACCCGCGTTCTCCGCGGTGAGGTGGTGGTGGTGGTGCGCGCGCGGCGGGGCGGCCTGCAGCGGCGCCGGCTCGGCGCGCCGGAACGTGTATTGTGTAAACAGAAGAAGATACTCGTAGTAATGTGGTACCGACCCGCGTTCTCCGCGGTGAGGTGGTGGTGGTGGTGCGCGCGCGGCGGGGCGGCCTGCAGCGGCGCCGGCTCGGCGCGCCGGAACGTGTATTGTGTAAACAGAAGAAGATACTCGTAGTAATGTGGTACCGACCCGCGTTCTCCGCGGTGAGGTGGTGGTGGTGGTGCGCGCGCGGCGGGGCGGCCTGCAGCGGCGCCGGCTCGGCGCGCCGGAACGTGTATTGTGTAAACAGAAGAAGATACTCGTAGTAATGTGGTACCGACCCGCGTTCTCCGCGGTGAGGTGGTGGTGGTGGTGCGCGCGCGGCGGGGCGGCCTGCAGCGGCGCCGGCTCGGCGCGCCGGAACGTGTATTGTGTAAACAGAAGAAGATACTCGTAGTAATGTGGTACCGACCCGCGTTCTCCGCGGTGAGGTGGTGGTGGTGGTGCGCGCGCGGCGGGGCGGCCTGCAGCGGCGCCGGCTCGGCGCGCCGGAACGTGTATTGTGTAAACAGAAGAAGATACTCGTAGTAATGTGGTACCGACCCGCGTTCTCCGCGGTGAGGTGGTGGTGGTGGTGCGCGCGCGGCGGGGCGGCCTGCAGCGGCGCCGGCTCGGCGCGCCGGAACGTGTATTGTGTAAACAGAAGAAGATACTCGTAGTAATGTGGTACCGACCCGCGTTCTCCGCGGTGAGGTGGTGGTGGTGGTGCGCGCGCGGCGGGGCGGCCTGCAGCGGCGCCGGCTCGGCGCGCCGGAACGTGTATTGTGTAAACAGAAGAAGATACTCGTAGTAATGTGGTACCGACCCGCGTTCTCCGCGGTGAGGTGGTGGTGGTGGTGCGCGCGCGGCGGGGCGGCCTGCAGCGGCGCCGGCTCGGCGCGCCCGAACGTACGCAGCGTGCCGCCCGCCGCGCCCTCTTCCACGCCCGCGCCCGCGCCCGCCATGCTGAACGTCGCATACGGACTTATCTCGTACATTTCTGAAATCGGAACAATAATGCCATCAACAACACTGTTTTTCGCATATCATCCATCCCGTCTGTCTATTCATTTAATTTTCCTGGTAGAAAATACAGTTACGTCATACTCGTACCTGCAATTACAAGTAGGTGGGTAGGTAGTAGTAGGTAGGTGCGTAGGACGAGTCTCAAATGATGAAGGTATAGGAATTGTCATTGTAATTTCGACCGTACGCCGAGGGCATAAAGTTCCTACTTCTTTATTTTGTACAAGTTTTGGAGGGACAATGACCCACTATGTAATTGTCTAGAACAATTCATATTCATATTGTTGGATTATGTTTTAGTAGATACCTAATTACAACCATACAGTCCATATTACGTCAACTTAATTATTTCATTCATAGCATTGCCGCCTTCCTATTTAATATGATGTTTGTACGTTCTTAGAGTAGTAGCAAATTAAACTTGTTATAAGACACACGTTTGTTTCGTTGGTCCGCCTGCACAACCTAAATTGAACCCTAAAGCCTACAACATAATGGTCAGAATCGAGCCGGATTGCCTACGCATTGAATAGACAACCCGTTCCGTGAGAACAATAGGCGCCGCACCGTACCGCATTCCATCAGAGATAAGAAGCGATCGAGCGAGTACTTTGCACAAACAAGTCATTAGTGAATATTACAAGTTAATACGTTGTTTACGTAGTGCAGTGATTTCATTATATTATTGAAGATTAACGGTTCTAACACTTAAAGATGACTGCTACCCCTGAACAAGCACTTAATATATTGGAAGATACGGCTGAATTACTTAAGAAGACACAAGTTAACCTAAGAAAATGTCCGAAACAGCGCCTAACGAGAGGATATATACAGTCGAGAATACAGTGCATTGAAGAGTATTGGAAAACTTTTAGTAACGCACATCAAGAATTAGCGAAGATGACACCACGTGATAAACGCAATGTAGTGTCGTATTTTGTGAACGAAGAGTTTTTTATTTACGAAGACCTTTATTTGTGTTTGTTGGGGGAATTACGAGATATGTTGGAAAGGTTAAATACAAAACCGGAAACGGCGAATACTGAAGCCATGTCAGAAGATAGTCATCAAACACAAGTGAACTTGCCAAGAATAACAATCCCAACATTCACCGGTATTTACGAAGAGTGGCCTACCTTTAAAGACCTGTATGTATCATTAGTTCATGATAACAAATCACTAAGCCAGGTTCAAAAGTTGCACTACTTGAAGACCAGTATCAGTGGGGAAGCGGCAACTTTACTCAAACATGTGCAAGTGACGGAAAGTAATTATTTACAAGCATGGGATACGTTGAAAAGCCGTTATGGTAACAAACGATTAATAGTTAACTCACTGTTGAAACGATGGTTTACACAAAGAAAGTCTACAACTCAATCTGCCAGTCAATTAAAGTCAGTTTTGGATACTACGAATGAAGTTCTCAATAGCCTTCAAAACGTGGACGTTTCTACAGATTCTTGGGATCCAGTAATTATTTTTCTCGTCGTGCAGAAGTTGGACCCGGAGTCTCATAAAGACTGGGAGGAGTATTCCTACAAGGGAAATCCCGAAGAACTCTCTTCGTGGCAAGACTTGAAGACATTTCTAGAAGGCAAATTTCGTACTTTAGAGTTAGTTACACCTAGTTCTTCAACAACTTCACGTGAGAAAACTAAAGAACGCGCTTTTCATGTTTCCACCACAACTGAAACCACTTGCGCTTTGTGTAAAGAGAATCACACCATGAGTCATTGCAAGGCGTTTGCTAAATTACAACCTTCGGAACGAATCGAATATGTGAAGACAAATAAACTGTGTTTTAACTGTTTGGCATCGGGACACGCAGTTTTCAAATGCCGTGTTCCATTGTCTTGCCGAATGTGTAAGAGACGTCATCACACTCTTCTGCACCAAACAAAGAAAACGGATACTGTGGGGTCACCGGGAACTACACAACCGACGGTATCAACTCAAGCAGGTGCAGAAGAGCCAGTGCAAGTTAACACAATGATGGCGTCATACTACAATGCCAAACAAGACATGGGTCTTTTAGCTACTGCAATGGTAACAGTACAAAGTGAGCAAGGACATGCCATTGTTCTTAAAGCACTAATAGACCCAGGATCACAAGTGTGCTTCCTTAGTGAAAAAGCTGCTCAAGCTCTAAAGCTCAACAGGCGATTTACGAATAAAGTCGTCACTGGCATGGAAGCCATGAAGATTGTTGTCAAGCAAGAAGTTCAAGTAGAAGTTCAGTCACGATGGGATTCTAACTTCAGTTTACCTATACAAGCCTATGTGATGTCCAAGCGCTTGACAATACAAATATGGTCACCGAAAAAATGGCCACATTTGATGGATCTGGAGTTAGCAGATCCTGAATGTTGTGTATCAGGAAACGTTGATCTACTTCTAGATGTCAAAGGATACGCTAAAATATTACAAGAGGGTTTACACAAGGGTCCACCGGGGTCGCCAATAGCTCAAAGAACCAACCTCGGCTGGATTGTTTTTGGAGAAATAAGCATCAAGACAAACCCAAATGAAAAATGCTTTATGGCGATCAATAAAGATGTAGATGTTAAGGATTTATTAAAAACAATGTGGGAAATTGACACAGATACAAAAAGAAAATTTACCAAAGAAGAACAGCTCTGTGAAGAAATTTATGAGAAAACACACACGAGAAATAAAGAAGGTCGATATGTTGTAAAACTACCGTTTAAAACAGACAAACTAAAGTCGCCAGAAGGGAAGACAAGAGAAACAGCGCTCAATAGATTTCTTCAACTTGAGAGAAGACTGGACAAAAATCCTGAAATGAAAGAAGAATACACAAAAGTTATCGAAGATTACAAAAAACTAAAACACATAGAAGAAGTACCACACGATGAATTGCATACAAAGAAATCAGTGTACTTACCCCACCACGCTGTAGTCCGCAATGATAAGGAAACAACGAAGACTCGCGTCGTTTTTGATGCTTCTTGCAAGGGCTGTAACGGAGTTTCACTCAACGATGAATTACTATCAGGTCCGGTATTGCAAGACGATCTTCGCAGCCTGATAATAAGATGGCGTACACATGCAATATGCTACGTTTCTGACATACAGAAGATGTATAGAATGATTCTTGTGGCCAAAGAAGACATTGATTTCCAAAGAATATTATGGCGAAACAGTGCTTCCGAAAATGTCCAGGATTTAAGGCTTCTGACAGTTACCTTTGGTACAACCTCAGCACCATACCTAGCTGTTAAAACGCTTATGCAACTAGCTGATGATGAAGGTGCTCAATATCCTGAAGCGGCGAGGGTACTACGCGAAGATTTGTACATGGATGACGTCATGTCAGGAGGAGATACTCTAGAAGAGGCCATCAAAATCAGCAGAGACTTGAAACATGTACTACATCGAGGTGGCTTCGAGCTTAAAAAATGGTCTTCCAACAACTTGGAATTTATGAAGACTATAGAGCCAAGTGAGAGATCTATGAATGCCCGCTTGAACATAAATATTGACGGTACTGTGAAGGCCCTAGGCGTGCAGTGGAATCTAGGTACCGATCAATTTGAGTATAACCTAAACCTTTCTCCACTTGCAGTGACTGTGACCAAAAGGGCTATCTTGTCGGATCTACAGAAACTTTTCGACCCACTCGGTTGGATTGCACCATCCATCGTACAGGCAAAAATTCTTATCCAGAAACTTTGGCAAACCAAACTTGATTGGGATGAAGAGATTGATTCAGTTCTAAAGGAAGAATGGACGACCATACGAGCAGATCTCAACAACGTTAATGAAATACGTCTTGAACGTTGGCTAGGTACACTACGGGCCAGAAATTACTGCATACAAATTCATGGGTTTAGTGACGCATCAATGAAAGCATACGCAGCTGTAGTTTATTGTCGCGTACACGATCCAGCAGGCAACATAACAACTACAATTATAGCTGCAAGAACTCGCGTCGCTCCATTAAAGACAGTGTCCTTACCACGACTCGAATTATGTGGAGCCCTTCTGCTGTCAAGATTATTGAAACAAATTTCCACTGCGATGAGAATCTCAAAGTCTCGTATATTTGCGTGGACTGATTCAACAATAGTTATGGCGTGGATAAAGGGAGAACCTAGCAGATGGAAGGCTTTTGTTGCAAACCGAGTGGTTGAAATTACAGATAATGTTCCTGAAAATCAGTGGTACCATGTACAATCCCATGAAAACCCGGCTGATGTAGCATCCAGAGGGGCCCTAGTGACAGAGTTAAAAACGTGTAATTTATGGTGGAAGGGACCAGAATGGCTGTCAAGTGAAGATATTAATTACACAGCACCAGAAGTTACTCCTACTGATTTAGAACAGAAAACCACTATACAAGCATTTACAGTATGTGAAACTGAAGAACAATATAAAAGTTTATCGAAACAATTTGAACAATTTAATTCATTAACAGAACTAGTAAGAAGCCTAACATTATGTAGAAGATTTTTAAAACAAAATATATTGAAAGAAAACATTGACGGAACAATCACAACAGAAGAGTTACAAAGTTCATTACATATTTGTGTAAAATTGGTACAGGCTGAGGAGTTTACAGAAGAAATTGAATCGTTAAAGAGAGGTAAACAAGTAAAGAGAGCTAGCATCTTGAAGACATTAGATCCGTACTTAGATAAGGAACAAATTCTCAGGGTGGGCGGACGCCTCAGACATTCGAATTTGACAGAAGAATGTAAACATCCCATCATTTTGGGTATTAAGAACAACCTAACACCCTTGATTATTGCCGATGCACATTTAAAAACTCTTCACGGAGGAATGCAATTAATGTTGTGCTACCTTAGATCTAAGTACTGGATAATCCGTGCTAAGTCCTCAGTCAAGAAATATGTTCATCGTTGCTTGGTGTGTGCCAAACATAATGCTGCCGTTAGAACACAAGTAATGGGCGACCTACCAAAACCACGGGTGCCACCAGCACGACCATTTTTACATTCTGGCGTTGACTTTGCTGGACCACTGCAAATACTCCAAAGCAAGGGTAGAGGAGGCAGGACGCACAAGGCGTATATATCTGTTTTCATTTGTATGGCTACTAAAGCCATACATTTAGAGCTAGTTGGAGATTTAACGTCCGCAGCATTTATCGGCGCATTTAAAAGATTCTGTGCACGAAGAGGAAAATGTGCACATTTGTGGAGTGACCAGGGCAGGAACTTCGTTGGTGCGAATAAGGAGCTGGTAGCCCTGTGGAAAGAAGCCTGTCTTGAGTTCTCTGGAGAAATTTCTGATTCACTTACCTCCGATGGCACCCAGTGGCACTTCATTCCTCCTTATAGTCCAAATTTCGGCGGCCTCTGGGAAGCGGGAGTCAAATCTGTCAAGTTTCATCTCAAGCGTATATTTAACAGAAACTTGACGTTTGAGGAGATGACCACAGTACTCTGTGAGATTGAGGCTTGCTTAAATTCTAGACCGCTGTGCCCGCGAGACGACTTGGACAATGAGAACGTTGAACCACTAACGCCTGGTCATTTTTTGATTGGAGAATCGCCGATTGCTGTACCGAGTCCAAATTTTCGAAATGTTAATGTGCAACATCTTTCGCGTTGGCAGTATACGCGCAAATTGTTGAATGATTTTTGGACCAGATGGCAACAAGAGTACCTGTCCAGACTGCAGCAGCGCCCAAAATGGCTTAAACGAGAGAAAGACTTTGAAGTTGGCAACATTGTTTTGATAAAACAAGAAAACCTGCCTCCCGGAAAATGGCTACTAGGACGGATAATAGACAAGCATCCGGGGCCAGACGGTTGCACTAGAGTGTATAGTGTCAAGAGCGGGGACAGTGTAGTGAAAAGAACTGTTACTAAATTATGTCCCTTACCAATCAATACTAATTGTGATTAAGTAGTTTTGTAGATATTCATATTTATTGTTTGTTCTTTCTTGCTGTTGCCTGAGTTTTTTAAAGGACTCGTATAGTCCTTTGGTGGGCGGCATGTTGGATTATGTTTTAGTAGATACCTAATTACAACCATACAGTCCATATTACGTCAACTTAATTATTTCATTCATAGCATTGCCGCCTTCCTATTTAATATGATGTTTGTACGTTCTTAGAGTAGTAGCAAATTAAACTTGTTATAAGACACACGTTTGTTTCGTTGGTCCGCCTGCACAACCTAAATTGAACCCTAAAGCCTACAACACATATTCATATTCATTTTATTTTATTTTGCGTTCCATAAGTTTAAAAAGATGTTACAATGGGCTTACAGCTAAGAACAATTATGGACCCTGTTAGGGCACAGCAATAAACAAGATTCGCATTAAATTTTAAGTTGTTAATAATAGATATCATAGACATAGTAATAACATAAAGTGACATCATAATTTCAATGCTAATTATAACTGAGATCAATATTATTGTCGACATTTATATATAAATCTTGGTAACCTAATATTATAATTCGTTTTTCCTGTGTGGGTAGACATAGGGTCAACACTCATATTTTGGTCACTCCCAGTTTTAATTAATTTTAATATATTTTAAATAGAATTCTTAATGTTATAATTATATTTTATTATTCTTAACCACCCAACTCTCACTATTTACTATTTCCAAGTCTTTCTGTCATCACATTCTTCTCTATTTGCTTTTCTTCTATCCAACCATCCTTATGGACAATAAACTGGCAACAAGTTTGGAAGATCTGGAGCAACTGTTCAACTCTCGAATGGCTGAGTACGAGAACAAGCTCATAAATGCGTCCTCAGGATCTGAGTCAGGACCTGATATCACAGCACTTTCACGTGAGTTCGCTGAATTTAAAACCTTCGTATGGCAGGCACTCTCTAAATTCAAGGCTCAAATAGAGATGCTTTCTCTTGGCTTTGACAGACATGAGACTATGATGAGAAGAAAGGTCCTACTGTTTCATGGAGTTGCCGAGCTACCAAATGAAAAGTTGCATGATGTGGTTCACAAAGTATTAACCGACCAAATGAGCTTGTCCGAGGTCAGAAAGGAAAACATTCATGTCTGCCACCGATTAGGCTCTGCGCAAGGCAAAGCCAGACCTATCCTAGTGAGACTTTACACCACTGAGCACCGTCACTTGATTTGGGAGAGCAAAAAGTCACTGAAAGGTACTGGCATCACAATCTCGGAGTTCTTAACGCACACAAGACACCGTACTTTTATGGACGCACGCAAGCATTTTGGGGTGTCGAACTGCTGGTCAGTGGAGGGCAGGATAGCGATCGTCACGTCAGATGGTAAGCGACACAAAATTGAAACTCCGGGTGAACTTCGAGCACTGGTTTCGCGGTTCCCCATGGCTACAGTCGATTCAGGTGATGCTGCGCTTTCAGAGGTACATACTTCTCCTAAGAGTGCGAGCCCAACCGAAGTTACCGCTACACCTTCAAGAGGCCAAAGAAAGGCGCGCCGGCGTAACTAATGTTAGTTTGTCTATTTCGTTCCAAGTTACTTTGTAAATTAGCCGCATTGTATGATTACTTTTCACGTATGTTCTTTACTTTTAAGTTTTTAAAGTCGTGTCGGTATATTTACAAAACTTCTAATGAATGTCACTCTTCTGATTGTTTGTTGTTTGTTGTCACTGTGAAAATGACATTGACATTTGACATTATCAACTTGACGTAAAGCGTTCCATTACTGTTTCGTGGTAATGCCTATTTGTGTGCATTGCGATTGTGATTCGTTTTACGCGAATAACTTGTTATTTTAGTTATAATTGTATCATTGTTTTTCGTGTTCTTTTTTTTATATTTTGTTTTTACTACTATTTTTTTTTCCAACACACTAGTGAGTTAGGGTGGTTGTATTTGAAAACAATCAGCCGTATATTTAGTTGTAGTTATTGTTTTTTTTCTGTTTGGTTTTTGCTATAATTATATATATAATATTTGTATATATCTATGAATATTCCAGCTGACTTAAATGACAGTTTTTTCTCTTGTTCTTCCTCGACTTGTAGCTTTGTTAGTGCGGACAGTGAGCCCTCGCTTCATACTTTGCATGACAATATTTCCTCTCTTTTTTCTAAATATCCTAACAATCTGCATATAGCCCATATTAATGCTCAGAGTGTTCCTGGTCACTATTCCGATCTTCTGGCATCCTTTAGCAGTGTTCAGCTTGATGCACTCCTAATATCTGAGACCTTTTTCAAACCCTCTCTCCTTTCTACGCACTACTCACTTCCTGGTTTTGTTCTGGTCAGAAATGACAGGATTGGCAAAGGTGGTGGTGGTGTTGCTATTTACATACGCGCCGATATACCGCACAAAATTGTTAGTTCGTCTCCATCTCAGTACTCTGGGTCGGCTGAATCATTGTTTCTGGAGATCACCTTAAATCATACAAATGTATTGCTTGCTGTGTTTTACTCTCCTAACCTTCACGTTAACTATTTTGACTCCTTAGAATCCTCGCTTAATAATCTTTGCCCATCATACGAGCATGTCATTTTAATGGGTGATTTTAACACATGTTTAGTTAAAAATGATTCACGTTCACTTAAACTCCGTTCGCTTTTATCTTCTTTTAACCTTGAAATTCTACCTCTTTCTGCAACCCATAACTTTCCAAATTGCACGCCTTCTCTTCTTGACCTAATGATCGTATCTTCACCTCACAATGTTGCTGAGTTTGGGCAGCTCACTGCAACCTTTTCGTATCACGACCTCATTTACCTTTCCTATCGTATCCGACCTCCTAAACGTAAGCCTCGATTCTGTTTTCTTCGTAGTTTTAATAGCATTGACCTGGAGGCTTTGAAACGCGATGCTGGTGCTATCGATTGGAGTCACGTTATCGAGAGTGCCAGTATCGATGAAAAGGTGAACAGCTTCAATGCCATTGTGTTAGATCTTTACGATAAACATGCCCCTCGTCGGCGTATTAAAATTAAACATAAACCTGCTCCGTGGATGACTACTGAAATTAAAAATGCTATCGCTCGTAAGGATAAGGCGAAAAGTAGGTATAGGCGCAGACCAACGGAAACTAATCTCACTCACTTTAAAGCTTTGCGTAACCGCTGCAATCGTCTGTGTCGGGATGCCAAGAGACGCTATTTCCACGAATCTCTCGTTGATCGTAGCTCCTCTGATGTCTGGAAATTTTTAAAGTCTGTCGGTATCGGTAAATCTCCCACGAACACCTGTAAAGATGTCGACTTATGCGCTCTTAACAGGCACTTTTCTTTTCCTCCTGTTTCTCTGGACCCAAGCGTTAAAGCTTCAACTTTAATTGAGCTCTCTAACTTGCCGTTACCAAATAGTACACCTTTTAATTTTAATCCTGTTTCTGAAGACGTCGTCAAAAAGTCCCTTCTCTCTATTTCCTCCTCTGCTGCGGGCCATGACAATTTGTGTTCGAGAATGATAATACCTATTATTTCAGAGCTGCTCCCCATCCTTACTCATATTGTTAATTTTTCCTTATTCTCTGGTATATTTCCGTCATCCTGGAAACAGGCTCACATAATACCACTTCCTAAAGTTAGCAATCCTTCTTCCTTATCCCAGTTTAGGACCATCTCCATTCTTCCTTTCCTTTCAAAAGTTCTCGAACACATCGTTCATGGTCAAATTTCCAGATATCTTTCGTCTAATGCTCTTATTTCTCCATTCCAATCTGGTTTCCGTACTGGCCACAGTACTGTTACTGCACTCTTGAAGGTTACTGACGATATCCGCTGGGCTATGGACAACAAATCTCTGACTGTTTTAGTGTTACTTGACTTTAGTTGCGCGTTCAACTCAGTGGATTTCGACATCCTTCTTGGGATCCTTCAATCTTTTAACTTCTCTGCCTCTACGATAGCCTGGTTTGACTCGTATCTTCGGGGTCGCTCTCAGTGTGTCCGCCAAGAAGAGATCTACTCTGACTGGTGTGATCTTACTGCTGGTGTGCCTCAGGGTGGCGTTCTCTCTCCTCTTCTTTTCTCTATATTTATTAACACTGTTACCAAGGTTATCACCTCCAGCTTCCACCTCTACGCAGACGATTTGCAGCTGTATCGACATTTCTTGCTGGCTGATGCAGAATCGGCAATCAATGCCATGAATCATGACCTGGAAAGCATCTATCAATGGGCTAAGTCGTTCGGCTTACAGATTAACCCTGCTAAGTCGCAGGCCATGATCATAGGCAGCAGATACTACCGCACTGCACTTGACTTGTCTATTTTGACTCCATTATCTCTGGGCTGCACGACCATTGCGTATACTGATACAGCCAAGGACCTTGGTGTCTTAATTGACAGCAATCTTTCTTGGCGAGCTCAAGTGAATGAGGTTAGTCGTAAGGTTCACTTTTCTTTTCACTCGCTCAAATCCTTACAGAGCTTCTTGCCATTCAAAACTAAAATTTACTTAGCTCAAACTCTGATTCAGCCGATCATTGATTACGCTGATGCCTGCTATTTGGATGCCACCGAGGAGCTGTTAAACAAGCTTGAGCGCTTACAGAACCTCGGCATTCGTTTTGTGTATGGTCTGAGGAAATATGACCATGTTTCTCACTTCCGCAAAGAACTCAAGTGGCTCCCTATCCGTCTTCGCAGGAACACTCGGATATTATGTCTCCTTTACAACATCCTTCATAACCCTGCATATCCCAGCTACCTGCGCGATCGATTTTCCTTTACCCGTCCTCCTGATGCTCTGTGTAGATCCCACCTCAGGCATCATCTTAATTTCCCATCCCATAAAACCGAACTGTATTCCTACTCCTTCTCTGTTCACGCAGTACGTTTGTGGAACTCACTTCCGCCTAACATTCGAGATTGTAAAACTTTATTTCTCTTTAAAAAACAAGTCAAAGAGCATTACCTCTCTTCTCAGTAATATTCTTCATATATATATGTATGTATATTATAGCCAAATATTTACAATATTATTTTTATTTTATTATATGTGTAGGTATTTGTATGTACGTTTATTATTATAGTTATAGTTTTGTTTTAAGTTTAAATTTAAATTTTTGTGTCTAACTTGTCTACACACTGTGTCTACATTTCATATCCAACTTTCCTCTCGCAGGTCTGCTGGAAGAAATTTCATAAGAAATAAGCAGTACCTTTGTGCTCTTCTATGTAAATATATTGTCCTGTAAAGTATTTTGTGTGTACATGAATAAATAAATAAATAAATAAATAATATAGTCGATATTTATTTATAATTATTGAGATCAATTTATCTTAGATTACTTCATTAGTTTAAGGCACATTAGGCAAGGAATATAATTAATTATAGTATTTTATTTCAAAGTGTAAAATGGTTAATTCTCAATTATTATTATTATCAGCCATTTGTGTCCCACTGCAGGGCAAAGGCCTCCCTTCCTTCCTTCCACTTATCCCTATCTAGTGCTGTTATGCGCCAATCCTTGTGATAGGAGTTGAGTTCGTCCCGCCATCTCCTTCTGGGCCTGCCGCGTTGCCGTTTGCTGCTGTTTGGGACCCATTTTGTGGTAGCTTTAGCCCATAGCTCCTCCGGCATGCGACAGATGTGGCCAGCCCAGTTCCATTTGAGCTTGGCGGCCGTGTGACCTACATCGGCAATTTGAGTTTTGGAACGCAGTATCGAGTTCCTTACACGATCCGTAAGTTTCACTCCAAGGATACTGCGCTCCATTGCTCGCTGACAGACCCCAAGTGTGGACTTTTGACGGTTGGTCAATGACCATGTCTGCGCTCCATAGGTGAGGGTAGGAAGAATGCACATGTCCATGAGTTTTCTCTTCAGTGAGAGAGGGAGAGTTCCCTTCATTATTTGCTTCATCGACCAATAGCTCGACTAATTCTCAATTAGTTCATATTATTTATAAATTAGTATTTAAAATTATTGAACTTAATTGTAAAATTTAAATGTATAATTTAATTGTAAAATTTAATAAACAAACAACCCATAAAACATAATTCTAATTAGGTACAATGTATGGTGTGTGTTTGTGTTAAATATATTTGTTTGTCAGATAAGTATTCGTTAATAGTGTAGTATGCTTTTTGAATTAATAATTGTTTGAGTTTATTTGTAAAAGTTGTATCGCTAATTTCATTTTTTATTGCATCTGGTAGTTTATTAAATATTTTTATGGTCATTACGTAGGGACTAGTTGAATGTAGTTTCATTCGCGAAAAGGGTAACATTAACATATTTCTGTATCTGACGGATCGGTCGCTATGTTTATTACCGCGGGTTGTAAAGAAGTACGCGTATTTTCTAACAAATTTGCATATTTCTAGTATATAGATGGATGGTAAGGTGAGTATGTTATGTTTTATGAAAAAGGGTTTACAGCTATCGGTTTGTTCTATGTTAAATATAATATGAATTAATTTCTTTTGAAGAATGAAAAGTGTAGGCGCGTCCGTGCTATTTCCCCACATTATGATGCCATAGCTGAGCCAAGCATGAGCGTAGGCATAATATGTGGTAAGTGCGGTTTTCAAGTCGGTAGTTTTTTTGACTTCTCTAAGTGCATACGTGAATTTGGATAGTTTTGATCGTACTTTTTTTATATGGGGCTTCCAAGAAATGTGTGTGTCAATTGTGAGTCCTAATAGCGTAAAGTCGTTAACTACTTCAATTTTTGTGCCATTTAATGAAAAGCTGAGTGGTAATTCGAGTAAGTCGTGGATCTTTCTAGAAGGGTTGGTCACCATATAAATAGCGGACATGTTTGCGAGAGCGGCAGTCATCGGACATCGTGATCCACAAAGGCCTGAGCTGCCAGATGACACAACAAGTTCTGGACGACGAGCTGCAATCGGACCACGTCCCTGTACTAGTCGTCCTCTCAGAAATGCCGACCCGACTCTCTCCTCTAGCGCCACGTCGAAGAACGGACTGGGAGAAGTTCACGGAAAGGATGGAGATCACCACTCCTACTTGGCCCATAGTCACCGTGGACAGACTGGCAGAGGAGGTCACCGTTTGCATCCAACGCGCCCTCAACGAGGCGACAACCACCACCACGCAACCACAGGGCCTTGCCTAGAAGCCTCTGCCCACCCGCCTGAAGCAGATGATCGCCCAGAAGAGGCGCCTATGCAAGCGGTGGCAAGACACAGGCTGCCCTACATATAAAAGGGAGCTCAACCGTCTCGCGGAGAAGGTTAGGGCCAAGCTACAGGAGCACAACACCGAGAGCTGGGAGGAACGGATCGACGCCGCGGAAGGAGACTGGCCGTCGATACACAGGCTGTGCAGGCAACTTGCGAACACCCCAGCTCCGGTACGTCCGCTACTCCACAGCGACGGGGCACCAAGATACACTGCAGCAGACCGTGCAGAGATCTTCGCCGAGCACCAGCGTCAGTTCAAACCGAACCCGAGCACTTCGCAGCAGTCGAGAGGCACCTTGGGGAGTACTTCGCTGCACCGATGGCCTCTGAGAACAACCCCGTCTATTTCTCGCCTTACGCAGTGCGGCGCGCCATTCTGAAAGCCAAGCCAAGGAAGGCCCCCGGTGCGGACGGTATCACGAATGAAGTGCTGCGCCGCCTACCGTTCCGCACAGTAGTGGCATTGGCTCGCCTGTTCTCCGGAATACTGCGCACCGGAGTTTTCCCGGCATCGTGGAAGGAAGGGCGCGTAATCATGCTGCCCAAGGCGAACAAAGACATACTGAAGCCAGAGAGCTATTGCCCGGTCACCTTGCTCTCTTCGATCTCCAAGGTGTTTGAACAACTCCTGCTGCGACACCTGAAGGAGCACATCACGCCACGCGCAGAACAGTTCGCGTTCCGTGCTGAACACTCAACGACGCTCCAGCTGTCGAGGGTACTGCACCTGCTAACAGCGGCTCTGAACAAGAAGGAGGATGCAGTTGCAGTATTCCTCGACATGGAAAAGGCATTTGATCACGTGTGGCACGCTGGTCTGCTGTACAAGCTGTCGAGGACAGAAGCGCCCCGTCGCTTGATACAGGTGATCTCATCCTTTCTGACCAACAGGACCTTCAGTGTGAGGGTGGACGGCGCCCTATCGGCCGCCCGGCCAATTGCAGCGGGGGTGCCGCAGGAGAGCTGCGTATCCCCGCTGTGCTACTCCGTGTACACCGATGACATCCCCACCATCAACGACACCACGCTCGCGCTGTACGCCGACGACGCCGCGTACATCGCCACCTCGCTAAACGCGAGACACGCGGCCGTCAAGATGCAGCGCGTGCTCGACCTGCTGCCCGACTGGCTGTCGAAATGGAGGTTGTCGGTGAACGTGTGGTATGTAATATGATGTGCAAGCTTGCAGTGATAGCTTGCAAGTAGTTTACGTAGAATAGCAATAAGTATATTATGTGAGGACAGTTAATAAATGGATCGCACGACATACGGACGTTTCAATATAAACTCTACCAAATCTGCACAATCCTTACATGGCGACCTTGCCAGGATTTCAACCATGTTTCGGCGTTGTTTAAATATCTACATGGACAATTAACGTACCTACATCAAAATGTGTCGCTCAGATATCAAGAAAGACGAAGTATTTATCACTCAGAGTGCCTCCGGAGAATCAAACAGCAGTGCGGAATATCACCTTTCAAACATAAGCGTCGTGATGTTCGTCATCTGCACAATACTGTCTATTGCAGGACTTTACGGACTATACGTTTTGTACAAAAAGTGTCATCATATTTGGATCAGGAATGAAGTTTTGACACAAAACATGAGACGGTCCATTCGCCGCGTGACCACTAGATCCGGAGAGGAACCTACCAGCGTTTCCTGTGCCTGCCGTAAATAAAACGAAAAATAAATAAATAATGAAGAAGTGAAGAAAGAAGATATAATTATAGAAGAAAGAAGATAAAATTTTAATAATAGAAGAACGAAGAATAATAATAATCAATAAAATAATAATTATTGAAGAAAGAAAATAAAAATTACAGAAGAGAGAAGAAAAATTATAGAAAAAAAAAGAAGAGAAGAACGAAGAAATAAAATATATTTTGTTGGAGGAGTCAGGGTAATCCCGGCTCAGTTACCTGTGGTGTCCAGGGTATAGCCCGGCCCAAGCTGCCATTCCTGAGGATGAGCCAAGCAGTCACAACAGAGGACAAACCAAGCAGCCCTTCCAGAGGACAAACCTAGCAGCCCATCGAGCCGGACCAACTCGATGAAAGGTATGAGTGCGGTACTCACGAAATGTAAAAATGTGTATAAGTGTAAAAATAAACTCTATAATTATTATTCATGAAAAGACTCAGTGAAATATTTATGGAAATTTACTAGATTTATGTGTTAGTATTAGAAAATTAGGCCCTAAAAGGCGAGGCAAAAAAAAAAAAAAAGTAGGACAGCATGATGAATTTTTAGATATAGAGGAAAATAAGACAACATACAAAATGGAGAGTTTCAGTTTAAAAACGGCTAGTACTTTGATTCCAGTTATGGACGGAAAGGAAGAAACAGTAGAGAGAATAATCGAAGGTATAGAGATGTATGAAAGTTGCTTGACAGACGAAGGTTGTAAGAAATTGCTAGTTTCATTTGTGTTAAAGACTCGTCTATCAAAAATAGCGAGATTAAAACTGCAAAAAAGTTACGCAACTGTTTCTGGTTTAGTAAAAGATATTCAAACTCATTTTATGACAAACAAATCTTCCAATTCAATATTAACTCAGATTAATAATATAAGTCAAAACAACTTGACTATAGGCGAATACGGAGAGAAATTAGGAGATTTGTTTACCTCCCTTACCATAGCGCAAGCAGACGGAAACCAGACAGCCGCCGAGATACTAAGTCCCATAAACGAAAGGTTAGTAGTTAAAAGATTTGCTGATGGTCTGAGAAATCGTCGACTTAGTACTATTTTAGCAGCTAGAAATTATAGTCAACTGAAGGATGCAGTACGAGCAGCAGAAGATGAGGAGCTTTCACTTCCCGGAACATCAGGTCAGGATGCCGTGTTATCATACACACGAGGTAGAAACTCAAGGTACAGTCGGAGTCGCGGAAACTACCATCGTGGGCAGACTACTCAATACCGTGGAAATCCTTCTCACTATCGAGGTAATAACGCAGCTCAGCATTACAGGGGTCAGGGACCCGCACAGCGAGGTTTTTACCGAGGCAAATATTACCAACAGCGTGGATACTCTAGGCCGCCGAATAAAAGTTACTATAGAAGTAACAGGGGTCATTACAGAGGTGCCAAGCAGGACAACGTAAATGTTGTTACAGTACCAAAAGAGGAAAAGGAAAAAGAGGAAAATTTATCTCAGTTTTTCGGAGCAACTAATTATGATATAGTATGTAAAAGTCTCGATTTTATCTATTTATATGCTGGAAAACAAAAACTAAAATTTTTAATCGATACGGGTGCAACTATTTCATTAATCAACAAACAATCGGTAACACGCGAAACAAAATTATATAGCGGTCAAACAAGCATAAAAGGCATCGGTGGAAAAGTACAGGCATATAACTACGCGTACATATCTTTGACATTAGAAACGGGTGTACAGTTTCGTCACAAGTTTTATTTGTACGATAATATTCCATGTGAATCGGATGGAATACTCGGTTTAGACTTTCTGAGAACTTATAACGCTAACATTGATTTACCGACAAACGTACTCAGCTTACAATTAAATGACAAAGCGCCGCATTATCGCATTGAAATACAAAACCGTCAACCTATTCACACGAACTCGGAAAATTATTTGCTTATTCCAGGTCGAAGTGAATCTATCCACTATGTAGACATAAACAAAAATGTTTACAAAGAATGTGTTTTACATCCTAAGCAAATAAATGACAACTTATTCATAGCAGGTTGTATTTTTCAGCCAAAACGAGGTAAAGTACCAGTAAAAATTTTAAACACAAACGAAAATTTAATCAAAATACCGAAATCTAAATTAATACGAAACGATGACATAGAGTACTTAGATAACTATAATATTTGTTTATTTAATAAATCAGAAACGGGACTGGAACGAGTAAAAAAATTACTATCGGAACTAAATTTAACTCATTTAAATTCAAGCGATAGAAAAGATTTGGAAATAATTTGTGCTAAATATTCAGACATATTTTTCCTTCAAGGAGACAAACTAGGTACAGCAAATGTAGTAGAACAGTCAATAACAATAAAATCAAATACGATGCCAGTGTATACTAAGCCTTATCGTTTGCCTCAATCGTCGAAATCGGAAATAAATAAGCAAGTAGAAAAAATGTTACAGGACGACATAATAGAGCCCTCCAGCAGTGAGTGGAACAGTCCTATTCTTTTAGTACCCAAAAAATCAGATGGAGAAAAAAAATGGCGTTTAGTAGTGGATTACCGTAAACTTAATGATTGTATCCAAGACGATAAATTTCCACTACCAAACATTACCGAGATATTAGACTCTCTATCAGGAAGTATTTGTTTTAGTCATTTAGATCTTCAGCAAGGGTTTTATCAAGTTAATTTAAAACCAGAGAGTAGGGATATCACCAGTTTTTCGACTAGTGAAGGCCAATATCGTATGAAGCGCCTTCCGATGGGTCTCAAAATATCACCAAATGCGTTTTCTAGAGCCATGTCAATTGCCTTGTCGGGACTAACATTTGAGAAATGTTTCGTTTACTGTGACGATCTTATAGTATTCGGTAGAACAGTAGATATACATAATAAGAACCTTATGGATGTTTTCGATCGTTTAAGAAAAATGAACCTTAAGCTAAATCCAGCAAAGTGTGAATTTATGAAAACTCAACTACTCTATTTAGGTCACGAAGTTTCAGCTAACGGTGTATTACCAGATCCACAAAAGATTACTGTAGTTAAAAATTACCCAGTACCAAAAAATGCCGAAGAGGTTAGGCGATTCGTTGCATTTTGCAATTATTATAGAAAATTCATTCGATCGTTTGCAGAAATAACAGTACCATTAAATAAATTATGTAGGAAGAACGAATCTTTTGTATGGACAAAAGAGTGTCAAAATAGTTTTGACGTTCTCAAAGAAAAGTTAATTAATCCACCAATTTTGCAATACCCCGATTTTTCAAAAGAAAATGAATTTATACTACAAACGGACGCATCTAATATGGCAATAGGATCAGTCTTATGTAACAGCGATCTAAGACCAGTAGCTTACGCCAGTAGACCACTCAATAAAGCAGAGTTAAATTATCCTACGATACAAAAAGAACTTTTGGCAGTAGTGTGGAGTATAAAATATTTTAGACCTTACCTATACGGAAGAAAATTTACTATTCTAACGGATCATAAACCACTTATCTATCTATTTGGCATGAAGGACCCATCTACACGACTATTAAAGTTTAGATTACTATTAGAAGAATACGATTATGATATTAAATACATAAAAGGTACAGAGAATAATGTTGCTGATGCATTGAGTAGGGTTACCATAAGTTCGAACGAATTAAAGTCTTTAAATGAAAAAATTGTAAATATAGTAATGACAAGGGCACAAAAAGCGAAAATTAACTCGGAGTGCAAAGCAAAACCACAATCGAGTGACAATGGTTCCCTTAATATAGCTGACGAACCGAGGTTAGGCCAACCAAGGATAGCAGAGATATTAAGAAAACCTAATGAAGCAGTAGAATTAAAATTTATAAAAGGAAAAGATCTAAACAAGAAAAATAAGGATTACGAAAACGAATGTTTTGCTTATGTAAAGAATGAATCAACACTATATATTAATCTCGATTATATGTCGCATTTCTCGCGAGTCGAATTTGCGGATTTATTGAGTGAAAATTGTAGAAAAATAAATATTAAAGAACTATGCATAGTAAAAGATAAAAATAATGTTGAATTTATTAAAGAATTGATCAATGAAATAAAAGGAAGAACACAGTGGTCCGGACCACAAATAAATATTCTAAGAGGAATAAAAAGAGTCCTAGAAAATGACGAAAAGACATACATACTACATGACTATCATTTGCTGCCAACAAGTGGGCATGCAGGTGTACGACGTATGATAAATAATATAAAAGGTAAGTACTATTGGCCAAGCATGGAGAACGACGTACGAAGCTACGTTTCAAAGTGTAAAAAATGCCAGACTAGTAAGTATTCTAGAAATATAGTAGAAGCAATGGTCGTAACTACAACGGCAACAAGTGCTTTCCAAAAGGTATTTTTAGATTTAATTGGACCATTAGATAAGGATTTAGAAGGTAACGTTTATATTTTAAGTTTACAATGTGAGCTCAGTAAGTATATCGAAGCGTATCCATTACAGAGAAAAGATACGGTAAGTGTAGCCAGATCATTCGTAAACAACTTTATACTTAGGTATGGTTTACCTACAACCATCGCTACCGATCGAGGTACGGAATTTATGTCAGAAACAATGACAGAGGTTTGTAAATTGCTACAAATTAATAAAATGAATTCGACAGCATATCATCATCAGTCGATAGGTGCTTTAGAAAATACCCATAAGCATCTTGCAGCATTTTTACGTACTCAGTGTGACGGACATCCAGAAACATGGAGTCAATGGTTGAATTTTTGGTGTTTTTCATACAACACTACCGTCCACACGGAAACAAAATACACACCGTATGAGTTAGTATTCGGAAAGACATGCAACTTACCTAGTAATCTTACCAATGACGTAGTAGAACCGCTTTACAACCCAGATAACTATGCATTAGAACTTAAATATAGGTTACAGTTAGCTCATAAGGAAGTTAGGAATAATTTAATTTTAAGAAAAACTCAAAGGAAATTAGTATATGATAGAAAATGTAATCCTATTTCGTATAAACCAGGTGATTTGATACTTATAAAAAATGAAACAGGTAAAAAATTAGACAAGTTATTTAGAGGACCTTATACTGTGTTAAGTGATAATGAACCTAATGTCGTTATAAATAAAGGCGATAAATTAGAGACGGTTCATAAAAATAGAACAAAGAGATATGTAACTTAAGAACTTATATCTAATCAGTTTGTTTACATTTATGTGAAAACATGTTATGACAGTGACACACTAAACTTAATGATAGATTTGCATTGTTTAGATTTAATTCCAAAAATAATCGCGATTGTTTTTGATAATGTGTTTAGAATAAGACTAAAATAACTACCTACCTATTAAGCTAATATTTGTATTGTATATTTTAAGGATCTTAGCTATTGCTATAAGCAAATATAATGTAAAAAAAAAAAAAAAAAAAACATTTAATATGTTATTTTTTTTTTGTAACAACCCCTATGATGTGGTATGTAATATGATGTGCAAGCTTGCAGTGATAGCTTGCAAGTAGTTTACGTAGAATAGCAATAAGTATATTATGTGAGGACAGTCAATAAATGGATCGCACGACATACGGACGTTTCCTTATAAACTCTACCCAATCTGCACAATCCTTACAAACGTGACCAAGACGCAAGCGCTCGTCGTGGGCGCCGCCCGCCACCTCCCACCACCCCTGACTGCAGGAGGCCGACGTCGCGTGGTTGCCACAGGTAAAGTACCTCGGGGTCACTATCGACCGTCGGCTCACCATGGCCGTCCACGTCCGCAAGTCCATCGCGAAGAGCAGAACGGCCCGCGCTCTGCTTCATCCAGTGCTCTCATCTCGCCTCCCGCTACGTGCCAGGCTGGGCGTGTACAAAACGTACATCCGCCCGCTGCTCACGTACGCCGCCCCAGCCTGGCTCGCCCTCACTAGCGATGTTAGCAAGAAACTGCTCCGCGCGCAACAGAACCTGTCGCTGCGGAAGATCGTCGCCGCCCCTCGCTATGTGAGGAACTCCACCATCCAGCGGGACCTCAAGATCGAGAGCCTGGATGACTTCTGCCGTCGCCTGGCGGCGAACATGTTCGCGCGCGCCGACGCGTCCGCCTGGCCGCATGTCAAGGACATAGCGCCATGGCACGAGCGGCCCCCCGACGCGAGGCGCCTGCCACGCGACCTGCTTGCGGACGACGATGATGCCAACCCACCGGATTGACCACACGGGTATGTCGCTTCACCTACACGCGACATACTCACCCAAACAGACTCCACAACACTACATACATTCGGTAAACGTCGTACGCTAAGTTAATATAGGTACGGCGCGCCCCGCCTCCATACATGCACAAACTAAACAGGCGACCAAACTCACGCGATGAGGGTGCGGCGCGGGCTCGCAACTCTCGCTACATGAGCGGTGTTACCTAGGCACATTGCCGCTCACACACACACACATACACGGCCCCTTAGCCTGGAGTGCATCGGCTCGCTTCGATAACGCTGTGGGCGGGGGCCACCCTCTTCACGGTAGTGTGCGCCAGAGCCACCTCTGGCTGGTCATCATCCGCCCGGCCTCACCCGGGTAACCGGAGGTCTCACCGGGCGGTGACAGACCGCCGAGGTGGCGAGAAGAAAGCGACGCCCGTAATAGCGTCGTGGCGCCTCTACCGAACATCACGACAACCACACATAGGCAAATCGCGCGAGCGCGCTTGCCCTCGGCCACGCCTACATGGCCACCCAACGAGGTACCCGTAGCTACGGGTACCAAACAGAAACCACGGGACAAGGACAAGGTCCATAACCCGCCGGCCGCGCCCTCTTGCGGGGGCGCAGCGACTTCCACTACGTAGAGCGGCAGTCTGATTTTAGCTACGCAACGACGCTTCGTTGTGTAATGATTCGCTAATCGTGAGCAGCGGTGGCCCAGTGGTGGCGGCCCCGACTTACGAACAGTAAGTCGTGGGTTCGAACCCAGTCAGGCGCATTACTTTGTGTAATTTATTTCATCACCGCTGCTCTCAAAACGGTGAAGGAAAACATCGTGAGGAAACCGGCATGTCCTAGAACCAAAAAATTCGAAGACATGTGACATCTACCAATCCGCACTGGGCCCGCGTGGTGGATTATAGCCCATTCCCTCTCATAGAGAGGAGGCCTGTGTCCCAGCAGTGGGAACATTAATAGGCTGATGATGATGATGATAATGACGAAGCGAGTGGAAGTGAACTAGTAAGTGCGATATCTAAGCGAATAGTGATCGGTAGTGTATTTGTGATTGAGTTTGAAGTGTTTTGTGATTATTGTTCAGTTGTTTAATCGGTAGTAATTAATTTATGCCGTACCCATTTCGTGACAATTTGATATTCTTTCACTTTTCTTTCATTGTTAATTTATTTATTTTAAGTAGGTATTTAAGCACCTTCTAGCCTGAAACACAGGTTCTACCTAGTTCAGGCAATAAGCAACAGTGCTATATTTTATTTGTTAAGATACTTAATTGTAAATGTGCCCCTTTTTATAAATAAACGATTTTATTATTATTATTATTATATTATTATATCAGAAGTGAGGGATAAATTATGCCAATTCTACCAAAGGTACAGCAGGACATCGACCAAAGGCGGTTTGGAGATTCTCCGACACAGACACCGTGTGGTGTCCAGCCTACGTCAGTGCCAGTCCCTGATCCATCCGGAGTTTTTCCAGCATCAGTGGCGCCAGACTTGTCAGCTTTAATGGCGCTGCTGCAGGAGCAGGCTCACCGGCAAGAGGAGCAGGCTCGCTGGTTGGAAGAGCAGTTGCAACGAGATAAGGAGGAGCAGGCTCGCCGTCAAGAGGAGCAGGCTCGCCAGTTACAGGAGTAGGCTCGCCGGTTGGAAGAACAGTTGCAACGAGATAGGAGCAGGCTCGCCGTCAAGAGGAGTGGAGTTGCTAGTTACAGGAGCAGTTGCAACGAGATAAGGAGGAGCAGGCTCGCCGTCAAGAAGAACAGATGCTTCTCATAAATGATCTTCATGCAACTTTTGGAAAGGATCTCAAGCTGTGAAGGACCAGGTTCACCATCACGAGAATCGCATCTCAGAGGCCGAAGTTCAGATAGCTGGGGTAAAGAAGGCTTTGGGAGAACTGAAGACTGAAGACGTGACTGTAACTTCAGTAGTTGCTGCATCTTCAGCGCGGGGCTTTAAGGTGCCTCCATTTGATGGAACATCTTCGTGGTGGGCTTATAAAATTCAATTTGAGGCCGCTATGAAGGCGAATGGATGGACAAAATCGCAAGCCATGACCGCGCTCACCTTGGGCCTCGAGACCAGGCCCTCAACATTCTTGAAGCGCTCGGCAAGGATGTGACCTACAAACAGCTGCTTGAGGCGTGATAGTCCAGATACGGCGACGCGCACCTGGAGCACGTATTTCGTGCTAAGTGAAGGATCGTGTTCAACGTAGTGCCGAGAACTTACAGCAGTGGGCCTTGAAAGTTGAAAAGCTGGTTCGGAAAGCATACCGGTCCGCCCCTGTACTCATTAGTAGAAATTTGGTGCAGGCGTTCGTTGATGGAATACGCGACTTGGAAGTTAGAGCTGCTGTACGACTTGGGCATCATGAGACACTGAAAGAGGCGTTGGCCTTGGAAGTAGAGGCAGCGAGGCAAGACCATAGAACACACCACGTCAGGGAGGTTGTGGCATCACCTGTACGCCAGCGTTTGCAAGGGTACATCCCTAGGTGCTACACTTGTGGAGAAAGGGGTCATCTTCGGTCAAGCTGTCTTAAGCGCAGCACACCGAGAGAAGACCAATCCCTGCATATAAAACCGGCTGGAAGGACTGCTCAGCAACAGTGGAGAAACCACAGCAAAACAGACGAACTGTCAAGAAGACCTTTGCTCGAAGATTGGAAGCACAGTTCCAGACAGGAGTTTAAGGAAGTGGTGCCCGTGAGGATTCCGAGAAGGGATCTCAACGATGAATGGAAGGTAACCATACAGCAGGCTCAGCACAATGGCTCGGACATCAAACCAATCTTCGAGGGATCAAAGCTGGTGCTCCTAAACCCAAGTGGGGTGATGTGGCTGCGATGAGTTCCATCATGAAGAGTTATTCAAATTCAAATTCAAATTCATTTATGTTTCATCCACCAAGTTTCTAAACGCACCTTTTTGACGTTTGACAGGTCGTTTCGTTGTCTGTGCGATGACGTTTTTGCTTGTCAGTGCCATATTGGTTTGGAAAAAGTTTGCTTCCGTGGTCTTGTAATTTTGGTACACGCTGTTTCGTGTAATTATTGTTTGAAAACTTTGAGTTATTGTTAATCCGATACAATCTTGATCGGTGTTTGATATTTTGTTGACAATTGAGTGAAAATTGAGAAATCTCGCCATTTTGGGTCATGACCGCGAGTGATTTGTTGGTTATGTAGCCGGCCTTTGTGTTTTATTTGAACGCCGGTAATTTCCTAAATTCAGTGCTGGACTATTATATCCCCGATTGGGTTAGCAAACCGGGATAAAATTCAGTTGGACATTCGTGAAAGGTGCCACGTGTGGGATCTGAAGGTTTGATCCTGGAGTCGACGGTGCGCGCTGTGGGCGTCCATGGAACCGTCGTAATCTCACATAACTTCACATACACCACACAAACCACAGATATACTTACACCCCACCCAGATAAGACGTGACCAGGACTGCGTCACATCACTGGTACCAACGTGATGGGTAAGTGTAACTAATATTTGTTTTCCCCTTGTCGATTGGAAGAGTATTGTTTGATTAGGGCTCCGCGTAATCGCGGACATCGTGAGTCTGCTGGTGCAGTCTCACACAATTTATTTCAATCTATTTAGGATCATAATTGCACACACTTGAACCAAAAAATTACAATTATAAAATAACAATCTCAGCATTTATCCAAAAAATTATCAATTAAATAATATACATTAAAATTCCAAAATTATAATGTCAAACACTAAATTATTAGTAGTTAGTTATTGGGCGCAATGGAACAGCTTGGTGATCCAGGATGGAGTCTTGTGCCGTAAATGGGAAAACGCTCGAGGGGACAGCTGTCATCTACAAATGGTTGTCCCTAAAGCTGATGCAGGTATAGGAATTGTCATTGTAATTTCGACCGTACGCCGAGGGCATAGAGGTCCTACTTCTTTATTTTGTACAAGTTGTGAAGGGACAATGACCCACTATTTAATTGTATAAAACAATTCGAGCAAGTCGAGAATCTTTCTAGAAAGGTTGTTTAATCGATCGTAATTAATTTATCCCGTACCCAGCTCGTAACAATACTAATAGATCATCATCATCATCTACGTCATCATCATCATCATTATTATTTCAGCCGAAAGACGTCCACTGCCAGACAAAGGCCTCCCCAAGTGTCGCCACATTGACCGGTCCCCTGCGACTCGCATCCAGCAGATTCCCGCAACCTTCACCAGGTCATCGGGCCACGGGCTTAGGCCTCCCTTCTTCTCTTTTCTCTTAAAACATTGCATAATCAGAGGTCAAAGAAAGATCAAGATACCTTGCTGGTCCTTCTTCCCGATAGGATGCTTGATAGGTGACGAAGTGTACACCTGCTGGCAATTCCGTCGGTTATCTCTCTTCTCCACAGACTTATCTTCCTCTTCTGATATAATATCTCCCTGTTCGTATCCTTTCCTAAAGCATGTTGTTGAGGAACTGAAAACAACAAAAAAAAAACAGTTAGACTATTACATGTAAATTGGATTCCGACATCCAAAACGTGTCGTACGGAATGTCTATTCAATCATAGTTGACCTTGCTATGTATCTGACATTGCAGACGCTGCTTAAAACACTAAACACAAAGAACGTCTTACCCCCGTTTGTAAGCAATAGCTGCCAACAACAGAAGCGCAGCGAAAAGTCCACAAGCGGCTGCAGCCAACACTGCAGTCGCTCGCTCTTCACCCTCCTCGCCTCCAGGAGGGAAGTGGGCTGGTGCTGGTATCCTTTCTGGAATGTTCAGACAATGGTCTAGTGCTGGCAGAAAGTAAGAATGAAACAAGTATATCTATGCTTTAGTCGGCGTACGTCCAGTGATTTATTTACTTGTGTGGCCTGATATTTTGAAAACGATATTTGCAGAGCAAAGATGCCAGCTGTAGATTTTAATCACAAGCAACAATAAACGCACCTCCACCCTCCGTCAGAGTTGAGAAATAATAATTCCCCAGTGTGGTTCCCGCGGCACTGGTAGCGACCACCTTTAAATGGTACCACGTGGCCATCGTCAACCCACACAGGACAGTTGGCTGGGCTGCGGGTGATACTGTCTGGGTGATCCATGTAGACTCCTCGAAACTCCTCACAGAGACTGCGAACTGAGTGAGAGGACAACCATTGCTGTCCCAGGTCAGAAGGTTTAGACGGACGCATGAGCTGTTGGTCGTTATCAGGTCCTTCTCCGGAGAAGCTTTTGATGCTGTAAAATTAAGAAGAATTACTAAGAAACGATTTGTGAGGTTTTGGAATTCCAACTAGAAAAATAACTAGATAAGCTTCGATCAGTACTATTATTGATCGAAGTAGATAAGTCACAGTTGTTTTTATTCAACTATTAGGGCAAAGCGGAGGAGGAATTTTAACCGGCTATGCACTGAAGACGTATGACTCTTATCAAACAAAGAAGTTATTATAAGTCGTAACCCTTATTTTTTTAAATTGGAAGTTATCGTAAATTCTACTTACGTCCTCCTTTAGTAGAAACGACCAGTTCGTCACTGGGTGGCGATGATCCGACCGCGTTGTACGCAGTCAGCCTCACTTTGTACAGCGTCCCACAAGCCAACCGCTCCAGGGTGTGCGTCCGCGTATCAGCTGGTAATCGTGTCGTGTGCCATTTGACATCATCGGAGCGGGAGTGCTCTACTAAGTAACCTGAGGATCAAAAAAAATTCTTTGTAGGTACTGCTTCTAACGTAACGTTACGGTATGGGATTGTGATTGTAAGACAAATAATGCAGATATTGCTAAAATAAACAACAGTTTAGCATCATCGGAAGCGTCCATAGGTTTCTGTAACATGGGGATTCGTAGTGCACACTTGTGTGTATAGGTTTTACTTTAAGCCAGAGTCATGTCTTACATTAACCACCTGTGAAGGTTTTCCAAATACAGAAATTCCATCTTACCGTGTAGACTAGACCCTCCAGCATGCGGCTTCTCCCACACCAGGTGTAACCTCGCCGGTGCAGCTGCAGCCAGTCTGAGCTGTGGTCGTGACGGTATCCCTAACACTTTCAGTTCCCAGCTGGCTCGCTCCTCGCCCCAAGGGTTGCGCACCGTGCACGTGTAGTTGTCCGCTGAACCACGGTCTACCTCTGAAATTAGTTACGCATGTTGTAAAGCCCACCACAACATTTAACCCGTCTACCTTCAAAGCAAGAGTGAACAGGCATCTTCTGGGTACGCTTGTTCCATCATAGATCTCATCCATCGCTTTCCATCAGGCGAGATCGAGGTCAAGAGCAGGTCCATATTGTAATTAAAAATTAAAAAAAACATCTACGACCTAAGATGTTTTCTCTTCAGGAACTGGTTTAATTTGATTGTAATAATTGTCAGTCAATTTGATTATTTTTGGACAACAAAAAAAAATGATAAGGTATAGGAGTGATCAGATAGTAACTCAGTATAACTAGGTACGGTCCATCGATGAGGTAGTTGTTATCATGCGCTAGCGGCGGCGCGGGGCGGCGGCGCGCCCAGGCGCGGTGCGGCGGGGGCGCGCCCGCGGCCCCGCACATCATGCGCGAGCGGCTGCCTGCCTTCGCCTCCACTCGACGACCAAACGAGGTTATTTTTGCTGGGGCTGAAAAATAAAACAATGCAAACTTTTATTCATTTGAACCGTAGCGTATCATGTGTATGGTGATTACCAAGATACTCTGAGGTTATAGGCTAGAAGAACTTGGTTCAGGTTTAACTTACAGTCAAACCAAATGCAGCTGAAACCAGTATTTTGCATGGAGCGATAATTTATAGATACAAAGCCAACATAAGCAATCTCACCTCTAGCATTCGGTTTCCTTGCCACAATAGCACTCATCTCCCCTTCACCAGAAGCAGTGGCTGCCGTCACCCAGAACTCGTACACTTGATGCTCCTGAAGGCCTCGTACTTCCACCTGGTACTCTGCCTCCTCATCCTTGTGGAGAACCATCAACTGCGAGTGCTGGCCTGTTCTGTTTGATTGGAAAAAAAGTTCTTATAATGGGTGTTTAATTGGAGTATCCTACCAGGAGTATCCACCTAATTCCAGGCTTTGTAGTCAGTTAACCCTTCATCTGTTAGCGAAATAGACACAATAGTTAAACAATGGCATCTCGACCGAATTTTTCGGGTCCACAGACGAAGTTTAAAGAGATATCTCCAAAGTAAATAAATGTCATTATCACTTTTATGAAAGACACACCTCTGTGGTCTATTGTATACGGTGTAGTGCTTGATTTTGCCGTTCTTCTGTAGCGGTGCCAGCCAGCTCACGATCACCGTGTCTTCCGAGCTCGCCACCGCTTTTATGTCCATCGGAGCTCCCGGTACTGAAATATTTAGAATACATATTTTCTTATAGCTACTGCTTATTTTGTAGAGCACCTTAATTAGGTATACGTACAGACATAGCAATTAAAACGATTGGATTGTTCATTTTTAAGGAATTTCCTTCTAATGGAAATCGTTCAACTAATCGTGATTGGTAGACGTGAATAGCAATAGTTTTAAACTTTCGTTATGTAGAATGATCACAAATAACGTTTTTGGCACACCTTCGCGTTAGAAATTGGTCATCTGTATTGTAATAGTAAACTGGAGAGTTCTTAATATCATGCTTTGTTACAGTATTTCATTGGAATCAGTTCAATACTCACTATCTTCATGTGTGACACAATAAACTGGTTCTGAGGTAGGTCCCGTACCAGCGGCAGTTCTGGCTCGAACTGCTATGCTGTAGTTGGCAGCTCGTTGTAACGCTTGAAGGACTGTCTCCATGCCACCTGAGCGACGGGTTTCTACTTGACTTTCCAGTTCGTCTACGGTCTGTGCAGCGGGAATATAGTTATTACCAATTTGCAAGAGTTATATCAATAGTTTTCAAGCAGGGACGTTGCCGACTTTAAGTATTTAACCGTGGCCTTCAATCCAATGTCCAACGTAGGATTAGATATAGCACATCGATAGAAGTAACAAATCATCTGTGTTAAGTGACGTCTCTGAAACCCATACGTATGTCAGTTATTATGAAGCCATAATAACGCCCGGGTGATGTAAGTTATAAGTATTAACGCACCTCATAAAGTACTTCGTATCCAAGCAGCACTCCTCCTCGTGACACAGGTGGCGGTGGTTCCCACCAGACACGCACCGACTGTGCTGACAGAGGCTCGCAACGGACTCGCTCCGGTGGGGCTTCAGGAGCTGAACATTATGAATAAAGAAAAGAAAAAGATTGTACGAGCCAATATTGCTCATACAGCAAAAGTACGTTTCTGCGCACGTAATGAATTACGCTAAACGTACTTTATTAATTATATTCTTACATAAATTCAGTCGTCACTAAAACTCAGCCACGAGCGTGTCGATCAATAATAACATTGCATCAAGTGCGGCTCAGATAGCTAAACAAACGTAACTTAAACGTAATTAAACTATTGAACATAACAGTGGTTTGGTGTGAACTAACTATCTTCCTACAACAACTACCGGGGTATCCGTCAACGACGAGAAAACCCCAACATCTTTTGGTCCTTCGAGCCGGATCACGCGGCATATCATCTCGTAAGTCGTCGTGTCTCCTCATCAGCAGAGTGCTCAGCGTGGTATATCCCAGTTACGTTAGCAAATCGGTGTTACTGGCCTCCCACAAGCGGGTCTCACCAGTAGCATTGAGACGTTGCACATAACGTAAAGGAGGGTGAGCTACACTGAGTGCCTGTATCTAACGAACCAGCAGAGAAGACGTCTACTGCTACAACTACAACTAAACAATCGGCGGAGATTACATCTACTGCTACAACTACGACTAAACAATCGGCGGAGATTACATCTACTGCTTCAACTACAACTAAACAATCGGCGGAGATTACATCTACTGCTTCAACTAAGCAAGAATCAGCGGGGATCACATCCTGCGGTTACTTCAGCTCCAAAAACTAAACAATCGGCGGAGATTACATCTACTGCTTCAACTAAGCAAGAATCAGCGGGGGTCACATCCTGCGGTTACTTCAGCTCCCAAAACTTCGTGAGTACTCACTAACTACACGCCAACCACGCGCAGCCACAAGGCAGAAACAATGTCGACAGAAGACTACCCTGAATTCGTGGAACTTATAACGAAACAGCAAAACAGCTACGAGAGAATCAAAACTCTACAAACTAACTATAAAAAGGATGCTGTGAGTAGAAAAACCACAGACTACCTGAACAAGCGCATCGAAGCTTTACAATCCTTGTGGGATGAGTTTCGATCGAATCATGAAATTTTGAAGAAGTATGAATCTGCCCAAAGAGACCATGACTACTTTAGGCAGGACATATTTAATATAACTAGAAGCATGTTTGACGAAACAATGCAATCTATGAATCAACTACGAAACAAGTTGATAAGCGAACCTGGATTTTCGGGTATACCAAAACCGAAAATACTAGAAACTCCCGGAACACCGCAATTTGATACAACTGGAGTTCACCAACAAATCGGGGATGAAACGGACAAACACCTATCAACTCTGTTACGTAATCAAATGTGTAACTTCAACGCTTTTAAGCGAGCGGTCTCCAAAATTAATCTGGATGACATGAAAGAGAAGTGGCAACTCCAAGATCAAGTCAACATATTACGATCTAAATGGGAATCCATCGACAAGATTCATTGGGAACTAAGCTACTTACTGCAAGGGAACGACAAGGACTATGAAGCAAAATTCGACCATTGGGAGCAAGTCTACGACAACCTAAAGGACGAGCTAAATAGAAAAATCTTTGAGACATCCCATTATGAAAAAACAACACCGCGTATGGAATTACCGGAGTTCAACGGAACTTTCAACAACTGGATCTCCTTTAGAGATTTATTCTTTGAGATGATTCATAACAATCCAACGCTGAACAAAACGCAGAAAATGAAGTTCCTAAAGTCTAAATTGAAAGGCGAAGCGGAAAAGTTAATCAAGCACCTTCCTGTGAGTGCTGAGAATTATGACTCGTGCCTAAACATTATTGAGCACCGCTACGACAACAAGCGATTACTTTTCACTTCCTACATAGAAACACTTCTCAATCAAGCGTCCATCGAAAAACCAAACTCTACTAACATGAAAAAGTTGTATGACACAACTAAAGAGTGTTTAAATGGCCTAGAAAACATAGGCGTTAACATTCCAGTATGGGGTCCACTTATCGTCTATTTACTATCCTCCAAACTGGATGACATTACGTACGCTGACTACATAAAAACCATGAAACATTCAAGAGAGCTCCCAGACTTAGAGGAGTTTATGGAGTTCCTGGAATTGCAGTTCATAACTCTAGAAACATCCCGTAACAAAAAGAATGGCGGGAAACAAAACTACTCATCAAATAACCAACATAAAAATTATGACAACAAAAAGTCAACGAACTTTAAAGACACAGAAAAGTGTACAAAAACCTTCCATGCAACGCTGAGGAAATGTCCACTGTGCAAAAACGAACACACGCTGATACAGTGTCCTACATTCTTGGACATGGATGTCGCAACGCGAAACAAAACAACAAGAAGTCTTAACTTGTGCAAAAATTGTTTGTTTAGTCACGGCGGAAATAAATGCAACTCAATGAAAAAATGCCGCACGTGTTACTACAAGCATCACTCCCTTCTCCATGATGATAATCTGAAAGGGCAACAATCAACGCCAACCACATCAACGGTGGCTGAGCGAACATCTAATCACATTAACGGTGAACAAGAGATACTCTTAACGACTCTTCAATTACGGGTCAAAAACAAGGAAGGAGATTACGTCATCCTTCGGGCGTTACTGGATCAAGGCTCTCAAGTAAGCTTGGTCACAGAAAATGCTGCGCAACGGTTGAACTTACCCCGAAATAAAATAAACGCTGCGGTCACTGGAGTTGGCACTATAATGGGCAAAAGTAAAGGGATGATAAAACTGGAATGCAAGTCTATCCACTCTGATTATACATTCCTAACAGAAGCGTTAGTGATGAGTAAACTCATCAACAACTTGCCAAACTCAACGATCAGCACAGAGAACTGGACACATCTTCACAATATTGAGTTAGCTGATCCAGACTACAACATCTCTGGACCTATCGATCTACTGCTTGGAGCAGATGTTTACTCCGACGTGATCCTAGGAGGAATAATCAAGCATAACAATGGTTCACCAGTAGCACAACAGACAAAGTTGGGCTGGATATTGTGCGGAGCAACAAAGCAGTTTAACTGTCTAGTAACGCTAACAGAGCTAGACAATCTAACAAAATTTTGGGAAATAGAAGACATCCCTTCGGAATCCGAAAACACTACGGAAAACGAATTCTGTGAAAAATATTACACAGAAACAACCAAACGATTGAGCAATGGGCGTTATGTGGTAAAAATGCCAATGCACTCTAACTACGAACAAAACCTGGGTAACTCGAAACCTCAAGCTACAGCACAATTTCTTCATTTAGAAAAGAAAATGGCGAGGCAAAAACACTTCGCTAAACTATACAAAGACTTCATTCGAGAATACATCGAATTGGGTCACATGAAACCCGCGACAGAATCGGAAAGTCGAGTACAATCCTACTTACCACACCACGGCGTAGTAAGGGAGTGCTCATCAACAACGAAACTACGAGCTGTTTTTAACGCATCAATGAAAACAGACTCCGGGTACAGCCTAAACGATTTGATGGAAAAAGGGCCAAACCTACAAAAGGACATACTATCCCTGATCATAAAATGGCGGAGCTATAAATATGTTCTAACGGCGGACATTGAGAAAATGTACCGTCAAATCCTTATTCATCAAGATCAACAATGTCTTCAAAGAATTATTTGGAGAGAATCCAAGAGAGAACCACTGAGAGCTATGCAACTGTGTACCCTAACATACGGGACCAAAGTCGCACCATTCATAGCGATGCGGACTCTCCAACAGCTGGCCAAAGATGAAGGCAACGCTTTCCCTCTGGCCCAAAAGGCGCTACTTAACGAATTTTATATGGATGACGCCATTACAGGCCATCATACCATAGAATCAACAAAGCTACTGCAAAAAGAGCTAAGCGAACTACTGAAGAAAAGTGGTTTTGCTTTACGGAAATGGTCCACGAACGAACCATCTATTCTCAAAGACCTACAAAAGAAAAAGAAAAGTAACAATAACGAATTTAACTTCAAACAACAAGAGTTCAGCAAAACACTGGGGCTCGCAGGGAATGACGCAAGCGACACATTCCATTTTACTAGCGAAGCACCTAACGACAACAAAAATGCATCATATACAAAACGCAGGCTATTGTCAGAAATAAGCAAGATCTACGATCCACTCGGTTGGTTGGCTCCAGTAACACTACAAGCAAAACTGCTTTTCCAAAAACTATGGAATGATAGCTGCCAAGACATTGGCTGGGATGAAAATGTACCGGATTCCATAGAAAAGGAATGGAGGCAAATAAAATCCGACCTGCCGAACATAAAATTCATAAGTTTACCAAGATGGATAAAACATGAAAACAATAGTACGATCGAATTGCAAGCCTTCTGTGACGCGAGCGAGAAAGCCTACGCATGCGTTATATACAGCCGAACTACGTCATCCAGTGGCGCTTACGAAACAACACTACTCGCAGCAAAAACTAAGGTGGCACCAATTAAGAAGAAAACTACAATACCGAGATTGGAATTATGCGCCGCAGTTTTGCTAGCGAAACTCCTACAAAGGATAACAAAAATCCTGGAAGATTACGATCTAAAGATTACCTGCTGGACCGACTCTAAGGTCGTTCTAGCATGGCTTCAGGGAAATCAAACTAAATACGAAAAGTATGTAACTAACAGAACAACACAAATAATAAACATCGTGCCGGCAATCAACTGGGGTTACGTAAAAACAAACGAAAACCCTGCCGACTGTGCCACAAGAGGACTTCCACCATCCAAACTGGTCAACTATTCCCTGTGGTGGGAAGGCCCAAAATGGCTTAAGGAGCAAGACACACAAGCCCTTGACTTTAAAGAAACTTATAGCACAAACGAGGGCTTCCTAACAAACTGTTATACGACAAATAGTACGGAACCCACGTCGATAAAAAATGAATTAATAAATTCATTACTTGAACGACATAGCAACATAAATCGTATTACAAGAATACTTACTTTGGTGATACGTTTTGCTGATGCATTACGAAACAAAAGAAGGTCAACTGAGTGCCATGAACTGAACTTGCACGAACAAAATAACACGCTATTTATAATTATTAAATCAGTGCAACGGGATTATTTCGAAAATGAGATAAATTCCTTAAACAAAGGTGAAAAACTTGCCAACAGAAGCACCATTTTGAAACTTAATCCATATTTGGACTCTAATGGAGTTTTACGTGTTGGAGGACGCCTAAACCACTCAAACTTGCCAGTGGAAACGAAACACCCCATTCTATTACCAGGAGAGGGAAGATTAACCCAACTTATTGTTGAAAAGGCGCATCAACGAACTTTACACGGTGGAGCAAGATTAACGCTAGCTCACACTAGAAACGCTTACTGGATAATCAGCGGCAATCGAACCGTCAAGAAAATACTGCAACAATGCATCCGATGCCGTCGATATTCAACATCTCGAAGTGAACAATTGATGGGCAACCTTCCTAAAGAAAGGATTACTCCATCGAGGCCGTTTTCGCATACCGGCGTCGACTTTACAGGCCATGTGGACGTAAAGATAAACAAAGGCCGCGGGATACAAAACCTGCAAAGGCTACATAGCCATATTCATATGTATGTGCACAAAAGCAGTGCATATCGAACTTGTTTCGGACCTATCAACGGAAACTTTTATCGCAGCACTAAGAAGAATGTGCGCCCGAAGAGGCACCCCAAAACATATTTACTCGGATAACGGAACCAACTTTGTTGGAGCCGCAAGAGTTTTAAAAGAAGAGTTCCAACTATTTAAAACACTGCAATCGTCAGAGTTCTTTAAGGAGATCAACGACCTTCAAATCGAATGGCACTTCAACGCTCCATCCTGGCCATCAGCAGGAGGCTTATGGGAAGCCGCAGTACGTTCCATGAAAGCACACCTGAAAAGGGTGATCGGACAACAAAAGCTTACCTACGAACAATTTGCAACGCTTCTCACACAAATCGAAGCGTGCATGAACAGCCGGCTACTGTGTCCATTATCAGAAGATATTGAAGATCTGGAATATCTCACTCCTGGTCACTTCCTCACGGGAAGTCCAACACTAACACTACCACTCAATGAACCTGAAGAAAAGTGGTTTTGCTTTACGGAAATGGTCCAAAATAAAACGATAGACATCAGAAACAACTGGAAACTCATTGAACTCATGCGTCGACACTATTGGGGTCGCTGGTCGAAAGAATACCTTCATTCTCTACAAAACCGAAACAAATGGCAACAAACTAAAGAAAACATACAGAAGGGGCAGCTAGTTCTCGTCAAAGAAAGTAATCTACCTTCAAGCAGATGGGCTATGGGACGAGTAATAGAACTGCACCCAGGCAGCGACAACTTAGTACGAGTAGTCACGCTTAAGACACAAAATGGGGTACTTAAAAGACCCATAACTAAGCTCGCCCCGCTACCTATAAACGAGGTACGCGGAAGCGAAGAAACACTAGAAGTGAGTCCAGAAACGGACCACAACGAGCCAAAGAAAGGCACTAATAAAAGTCGAAAAGGGGTAAACAGCCTGCTTATGATGTTACTAGTAGCATTTACAACGCTATCATGTGGACTAGCAGCACCCCTACAACATTTTAAAATAACTCGGTTAACTGAAAACCAACCAGTGTACTTTGACCCCGTCGGAAACATCCAACTCATCCACGATGAATGGAAACTTCTGGTATACTATAACCTGACAACATTCTGGCAAAGTACGACAAAGGTAGAGGAGTTCGTAAACCATTTAGGCCAACTATGCGACACGATGCCTAACGAACCATGTCACTCTACGTCACAACAACTCAAGTTCGAAATGAACCAGCTGAACGAGTATAACATATTGTTGCGATCTCAACATCAACAGCGGAGGCGACGTGGCTACGTCAACGGCGTAGGAAATATTGCACGAGCCCTGTTTGGTGTCCTTGACAGCGATTTCGCAGAAAAATACGCTCAGGACATAGAAAAAATTAAAACAAACGAACAATACTTACTACAGCTGATTCGAAATCAGACACTGATTATCGAGGCAGAAAACAACGTCATCAAGAAAAATGAAGACTTTGTAAAGACGCAACTCGAAGTAATTCAGCAATTCATGAACGAAACGAAATATAATACGGCTGTGATAGAAAACAGATTTCAACGAATGGAAACAATGAATGATGTCAACGCTGGCGCACTAACAGCTAGTTTACTTATCTCAGCACTGAGGAGAAACCAAGAAATGCTCTTAAGTGCATTGACAGATATCTACAGAGGCCATCTCGACATGAAATTATTCACACCGGAGCAGCTATCTGAACAACTCAACTACATTGCCGGTATCATACCGAAAAGATTAACATTACCTATCAAACACAGCAATGGGTCGAACATAAAAAATATTTACAACATTATTTATGTTAAAGCCCGGCTCACCGAACAGTACTTACTCTTCGAATTACATATCCCGTTACTAAGCGATGACGAGTATACACTGTATCGCAACATAGCTATTCCTAGATCGGAAACGGCTGAACAATGTCAGGTGATACAGACAGCAACACAATATATTGGAGTCAACTTCGTAAAGAGTACCTACATACAGATGGAAGAGGTTGATCTTCAGCAGTGTACCACAATGACGGCGGACAATCATATCTGCCACGCCTCTACAACTATCAACAACCTGCATGGAGCCACAGCATCCTGCGAAGCTAAAATACTTAGTCAAAATGTAAATAACATTACATGTGACTGGGTATCACAACAATGCGCTGACCAATGGATAAAATTACAGCGACCAAACATATGGCTGTATAATTGCATCAATGAGTGCACGATTCGCATTGTCTGCGAAAATCGAATTACAACAACAACTATAACAAAAGCAGGGCTCCTTGCCCTAGGTCAGGACTGCATACTTCAGCACAAAGACAACACGATTTATTCACATAACGTTTTTAGTAGTAGTACCAACATTGGAATAACCTTGGAGGTACCTACTATTGACTCACCAAATGATATGTGGAACACATTCAAAAACACGAAGATTGTGCTATCGAAATTAAACTTATCTAATGACCACAAATTATTAGATGACCAGATAGCCGGACAAAAGGGAAGAGAGAGCCTACCTAACAGCCTTAGTGTCCACGATATCGGCAACTACGCTATGAGCTCTTTGCTGGTGGGAGGAATCGTCGCCGCTATAATAGTTTGGCGAATAAGAAGATATCTTCAGGCTCGTAAGAAGAGCGATACTGCAGCCAACGCGAACAGGATTCAAGAAAGAACAGAAGATATAGAACTAAAGGAGATTCCTGCCTACGCCAAAGTACGAGGTGGACATTCGGAGAACTACCGGCCACCGCTACCAGCAATTGGAACAAGATTTAGACTATAATTAATTAAGAATTATTTCTTGCTTATTGTTTTGATTGCTTAATAACATGTATTTTAAACTATTTAACTTGTAACTCAAGTTTGGTAATCTGAGTGCGTACATATTTTTTCCCTCGGGAGCATGTACGAGCCAATATTGCTCATACAGCAAAAGTACGTTTCTGCGCACGTAATGAATTACGCTAAACGTACTTTATTAATTATATTCTTACATAAATTCAGTCGTCACTAAAACTCAGCCACGAGCGGGTCGATCAATAATAACATTGCATCAAGTGCGGCTCAGATAGCTAAACAAACGTAACTTAAACGTAATTAAACTATTGAACATAACAGTGGTTTGGTGTGAACTAACTATCTTCCTACAACAACTACCGGGGTATCCGTCAACGATGAGAAAACCCCAACAAAGATGCCCTACATTATTTGTATGTAATCATAAGGAAATACTTTGACGTTATGTTGGTGACAGATACAAAGAAAGCTATATATAATCGATTACATATAATATATATGTAATCGATCTTCTTCTTTTTTTCGTATCGACGGTATATACATAAACATATTATATTATTATACTTTTTGAACTTGGCCACATTTATTTCTACGTGAACGGCTATTTGGGACAGTGTTGGATGAATCAATAATACTCGAATTGTGTTTGCAGCGGTCAACGATGTTTTGCAATCGGTACAGTACTTTTCAAAAGAAATGTTCACGTTATGGGCTGTTAAGATTTAAATATAGATATCAATACTAATAATCTCACCTCCTTCTAAAGTGGTAGCAGTGAGTGGCGCGCACGGCGGGCCGGCGCCCACGGCGTTGAAGGCGCGCACGCGCAGCTCGTAGTGCGCGTGCGTGCGCAGCGCCACCAGCGCCGCGTGCGACGCGCCCCAGCCCGCGGCGGTCAGGGCCGCCGTCGCGTTGGCGGAGGACGCCTCGTGCCACGTCACTACGTAGCCCAGGAGTTCTCCGTTCCAAGACTCTTGAGGTGGTGCCTATGATGTTATATTGTTTTGCTTTAAAAGTTCTGATAAAACTTTGATAATTCGTGCTTTTAGTAGAGACAATGCTCCAATACAAAGCATTTCTTTCAAATTCATCAGTTACAGTCGATCAAAGACCAAACAAAGGTTGTGAAGAGACTATCCTTTCACAACCTCTCTCCTCTTGACAGTAATTAATAACACGGTAATTTCCCAGAAATGTGAAATCAGAAGTGACTGTGAAGACTGTAAATTAGGAATAAATATTTCACCTGCCATTTGACGAGCAATTCTCCTGGAGCAGTAGCTTGCACTTGAACATTGTGAGGAGGTTCAGATGGGGCTGCAAAGAAAGTACTTTTGATTTAGTTCTATTAAATAATAATGAGCCAAAGTAAATATCTTGGTCAGTTTAAACAGAAATCTGGTCCCTACTTCTTACCTTCTTCTAAAGTCTGTACGATGACGGGGTCAGAGTAATCACTGTCGCCGATGGCATTAACTGCTGCCAGTCTCAAAGCATACGCGGTAGCGGGTCGGAGACCTTCCACTCGATATTCTAGGTGCACTTCTGTTGTTGTCACATCCGGGTTTTGTCTGTAACGGAATATATCGGAGTTAGACATGTGTCGCGAACGTTTAAGGTTAAGGCACAAATCCAGACTTAACCAACCATTCAACTAAAAAATGAAATCAGTAATTATAATACAGCTTTTAAAATAAATACATTTCAGCTTTCAAATTTAACTCCAAGTTTACGCAGATTTTAAAGTCTAGACGTTCTCACCTGACCAGCACCCTATCAGCGGGCACATCTCTAGTGGGTGCCTCAGCCCAGTCCGGCGCATCAGGTCTGCGCGCGTCCCCCACGACCCGGTACTGCAGGCGGTACAGCAGCACGCGCGCGTTGCCGTCGTAGCCGCGCCGCCACCACACCGTCGCGCCGCGCCCCGAGCGACGCGACACGTGGAGACCCAGGGGGGCTTCGGGGAACTCTGAGGAAGTGGTTCAATTTGTAAAAGTATAAATGAGGTAAAATTAATTATTCTACTATAAGAGCCAGTAGCTTACTTTAAGAAAATTAAAAAGCAACAAAGTTGTGTACTATGGTAAGTTAAGATCTAGTTAACAAAACTAGACACAGTAACCTTAAATTCAAGTTCCCAAATCCAGTAAAAAGCTATGATAGTATATAAATTATACACAGAATAGTAATATCACGTGCGCTACACTTGGTTTGTGGCTCTCCGAATATCACAATTGTAGATAATATTACTTTTTGATGGTAATACTTTTCTTAACTTTACTTTAACTGGTCTGTTACCTTGGACAGCAAGGTATATTAGTAGCTCATCTCTTCCGTAAGCGTTTTCAGCTCGACACCGATACACCCCTGAGTCGTGACGCTCGGCGTGCGCTATACTTAGTTGCGAGCTCACGCCGCTTTCTGACCGTTTCTCTGATACCGATACCCTGAAAATTAAACAATTGATTTATTAACATTTATAGTCCATTAGACCCGAGTCTTTCTGTCAAATGTTTTAAGAAATAGTTTAATATTCAACCGCCTTGGTTGCATGGTTGTTAACAGAATTAAATGGGTCCAACTGAAAAGACAGTTTAATTAAGATGATATTCACCTGTAAGTAGTAAGATCCACTCTCTTCATGTTATGCGTCCACTGCAGTTGTATGGGCGGGTCTCCTCGCGCGTCACACTGTAACGTCGCCTGCGCTGTTCTTTTGACTGTCATGTTGCGTGACGAAAACTCAAAGTGAGCCGGCTCTGAAAAGTGGGATTAATAAACGTGAAGTAATAGACTCTAATGTATAGTATTGTGGATATATACGCCAAGCTAGGAAAACAAATCGAGTATAAAAAGGAGAAGATATTAAAAATAATACATCTTTCGGAATAACATAGTTTCTCTATGCACAATAATTTAATACACCCAATATGTCCCAAATGTAATGAAGATAAATATAGACATCATCCCTTGCAATATCCCTCCCTGTAAATATTGATCAGTAATCTTATTACCTACCATTGACAGAAACTGCTATAATCTTGGACAATCCCCGTCCAATCCCATTCTCTGCTCGGCACATGTACTGCCCCTCGTGATGATGGGCTGCTGGGGCTATGCTCAGAGACCCGTTGGGAAGCATGGAGAACTGAAGGTCCAGGTTTGATACTGGTCGGAAATCACTTACTCCAGACCCTGAGAGAGATTAGAATTACATATATCAGTGACCTAGTAAAACAAAAGTAATCAAAATAGTTTTAGAAATAAAAATACTATTAGTTACTAGTGAAAACTAGCAGTAATCACCACAGTTCTCAAGAAAGATTGGCGGTTTTAGTGTTGTCAGAAGGTAATCGTTTATATTGTTATTTTTAATATTGTTAATGAAATGGCCCTGAATAAAAACTCACCATGACCTTTAAGCCAAGAGATCCTTGGTTCCGGGTATCCTTTGGTAGAACAATGTACCAAGATCTGAGTCCCTAAGAGAGCTGAAACGTCTTGAGGCTCGTAAACCCATGATGGTGCAACTGAAATGCAATAAAATGTTTTGTCATCAAAGATTTGACACTCAAACAGAGAAAGCCCAGCTTTTTCAACGACCAATGTGTGAGTTTTGATATTAGTAGGGAATCTTTCACCTTACCTTTTACAGCCAACCTAGCAGTATGATTGACTTCAGCTGCAGAGTTGCTCGCAACACAAGTGTAGTCTCCGCTATGTTTTGAAGTCACGTGAGAGAATATAAGAAAACTGAACTCATCCAATGACTTCTCTTGAACCTGTAAACGAAATCAGGGTATGAAGGACCAATTTAAGTACTCTTTCTACAACCTTAAGGTCAAATGAATCGAACTAAGTCTGCTAGAAAACTAAGATATTGTAGTAAGAAGTCTCTTACTTGTAAGCCTGATGGTATGTGCTGCCCATCTTTGAGCCAGGAAAAGTAAACTGGTTTGTCACCCGACGTTATCCCACATAATACTTGTATCGAACTGCCCTCTACTAAGTCAAGCGGAAACGTAAATCCTGCTATTTTCGGTGGATCTGAAATCAAATACTGTGTGTAATGTGTTGGAGCATCAATTTAATGTTAAGTTAGTTTAGTGTATAACAGTTTCAAAGACACTAGAGTGAATTGCAACACGCAGCTGCAGCCTACGTGGTCGTTTTACCAAATAAAGTCAAGGGAGCAACACGTACTTCTTACAAAAATCTGAACATCTTTCTGAGCGTATTGCCCCGATGGTGACGTCACTCTGCAGGAGTATACTCCAGCATCAGCAGGCTCCGCCGGCCACAGCAGCAGTTCTCCTCCCACTCCTGACAAGGCACGGCCTCCGGTAGAACTGACGTCCATACCCCCACGCTGCCATCGGATCTCACTGGAAGGTAGAGAAGTAAGGGTTGGTAATTTGATGGCAGTGCTGATCTGATGCTAGACTTATTTACAACTAGGTCTATTTTCGGTTTAAGTGCAACTATTGTTTAAAAGGATTGTAAAAGATTATTTTTAGATAGGTCAGAAGATTACTACAAAGAAGAAACATCCACAAACTAGTTTGAAAGGTAAAGACAAGGTCATCTAACATTGAACTACGAAAACAAAACAAAAATGAAACTTATAAATTTACTAAGCAAATGCACCTCCATCAACCTGATTGGAAATCCGGAGAATGGGCAGTAGATGGTAGTGTTGACGCCGGCTACCACCCGGATGGGACCGATGTTCCTTATTGATGGTGGTCCTAGAAAAGTGAACAAGTCCTTCCTATTTCAATTTGTATGCAATTTTAGAGAAACAACATGACAGAAAAGCCACTCTAAATGTCACAATTACACTGTCCTTTTGAAAGCTGAGTTATAACATGTTTTCGCAAATTCTAAAGTCTTGATTGGAGGTAGTCACTAAAATCCTCAACAAAACTGTCATGCTCATACTCATCATCATCTGCCTAGCCTTTTCCCAACTATGTTGGGGTCGGCTTCCAGTCTAACCAGATGCAGCTGAACACCAGTATTTGACATGGAGTGACTCCTTATAATTATAACCTCCACTACCCAGTTAGTACTGGGTAATACGATACCCCTTGGTAAGAGTGGTTGTCAGACTTTTTGGGCCACTGACTACCTGTAACAACTGTCAAAGATTTACAAATGAGGGAACAATAGCTTAACATGCTTTCCGAGGCATGGAGAAAACCTGGTATGTAAGGGTGGTCACCCATCCACAGACCAACCTAGGCAAGCACAGCTTAACCTAAAGATTGACCCGAGCGGCTGTTATTATTTAGCCACGAGCATGTTCATACTACACTATTGAATGACTAATGAAATAGTCATTCAATAGATAGATTGTTGAGGCCAACTCTAATTTAAGAGATTGAATTTTGCGGGCTCGCTAGCGCATCTTCCTTAAACCAACTTCAAAAATGGACGAGATAATACTTTGAAGCTCCAACAGCGCAGACTAGCAAAATACTGGAATGTTAGATAAGTTACCATAAACATTGAGCCTTGTAGAATGTTCAACAGCTCCCCTGGAGTTGTGCGCCCTGCAGGTGTAGCGGCCACCGTCCTCAGGCCGGACTGATGTCAGGTTCATATAGCTCACCACGTCACCGTTCGAGTTCATGAACTGGGTTATACTTCTGGGAATGGAAAGTACAAGATTTTAGATTTAGTTAATAAAGCCGCAGCTGTGTCGATAGGAGCCTAAAAAGTTTGTCGTGAATTTATATGATCAGTCTTTCTATAATTATGTTCTCACTAATTATTTTATGAATTGTTTTAATATGATTTCACTATAGATATGTTTAACGTCCACATCTGGCTACATCGTTCGCACATACTGTACCATCTCAACATCAATGACGTAACCAAGGCTTTTTCAAAAAGTTTCTGATATAAAAGAGTGTCCTTGGAGTTTCTTGCCCGTTCTTCTCCTTATAGATGTAAGTTAGGGATTGGGCTACAACAGTACTTTCACAGTTTTTATTCCTTGAAACTGGGACTGTAGCTACACTTCATTGTTGTCTTTGTTTCGACAATTCATAAATGCCTGTAACTGGCCTACTTGAAATAAATGCTTCGATTTTGATTTTGAAGTGGACACAGTAGGCCTCCACTCAGTGAGAGAGAACGAACTACCACACGGGCCCAGTGTGACTTCTTCTTCTTAGTCGTTCACTCTTGACAGAGTGGTCGTGGTCATGAGGGGTCGCCCACAATTTCAGTCGCTGTCTTCGCGATCCTTTTCCACCGGTCTCTATTGGCCGCATGGCGAGCACATTCTGCCAGAGGGATCTTGGTGACAGATTTGATGGATTCTGTCCATCGGGTTGGTGATCGACCACGTAGTCTCATGCCTTCGACTCTACCCTGAATTACCAAACGCTCCATGGAATCATTGTTGCGGGTAACGTGTCCAAAGAATCTGAGGATTCGTAATTGCACAAGCGACGACAGTCTTTGTTTAATATTGACTGTGACTATGAATACTCATTTCAAACTCTAAAATAAGGTAGATGCTGATATGAAAAGGAATCATGGAATATCATTATGTGCATGAGAACATACGTGGGACGCTATAACAGCTCGTATAATTGCGTACCCAAAATAGCTCTTGTTAAAAACCCTCGAGAATCGTACTCCGAAAATTGGAACGACGCAACATACGACCCCTTGCCCAAATTGTTTCTTCAATCTTTATGTTAGCGTCCTATGTCGCACACATTTTGCTTTCTGCTCGATATTATTATGGTGTACCTAGGTAGAGAATGTATTGAAATGATGGCACAACCAATGCCATAGACTGGATAAATAACGTATTCCATGGAAGAAATAAGACGAGAAATCGCTTTGAAACGTGAAAAATTACTTCAAGAACGTATACCTACCTCTGAGGTGTATTGTGTTCTTCAACGGCCTGACCATCTAACAACCAGGTGAATCTTGGTGGAGGACTGCCGGATGCCGCACAGTGCAGTGCCAGGGAAGGTCCAGGGTGTAAGGCCTGCTCTATGAACGTGTAGTGAAGCTCTGGGGCTGTATCTGTAAATAAATTGTAACCAAATTCATAATTGAAAATTTTCTTGCACTGCTGTTGCTAAAAAATCTTCTTCGTTCAGAGAGATAAAGCAGCATTCTATCAATGATAACGTTACTGGGAATGTCAGTAATATATGCGACTGACATAAGCTACCGAAAATCAAATGTTAATACCGGTGAAAGTAGTTGTAGAAATACGAGTCGTTGGTGTGACTATGGATCGGTCATGGGATATTTTGTTTCGTTTGGAATTCCTAACGAAACAATATATTCACGAATATTGATCATACAGATTGATCATTGATTTTAGTAAGCGTTACCTAAGTAGTAAAGCAGCTGTTTGCATAAAGCAGCTTTAACGTTAATATAAGCTGAAACTAAAATTGGAAAAATCCTAGTGATTCACAGGAGAATCACATTCAATCGGCGGGTACTAATTTGTAGCCTTTGTCCAGGCACAGATTACAAATAGCCAACCGATTGTAATAAGTGACCAACAAATATTCTCCCATACAACAATCTTACATCACAACAAAATCCAATCAGTGTACAGCCGAATGTATGGCGGCCGTTTATCACAGATCATAACGGGGTATCCGCCATTAGCGGCGGATTTATCGCACTCGTGACGCCGACACATCATTGTTTATGTTATGTGTTAGATACTGAGTGATGTTGGAGAAGCGACGGGGTTTGCGAGATAATCCTTTGTTTGTATTTGAAGTCATAGCAATTAAATGTTACAATGTAAATGGACGCGTTGCTACCTAGGTAACAATGAATAGTTAAGTGAAAAGCATAGTTTAACAGCTGTTATGTCGAACGATCGCGCAAACTAAGATTAAAAACATAAACTAGATTCCTCCCGTAAAATCAATTTACTCGATACTAACCAGGGAAATAATTCAGCGATTTCTTACAACACCTATGATTAAATTAGGCTCCATTACACACTCATGTGAATTAAGAACAAGTTAATAAAGATCTGCGAGCAATTGTTTACGTAATTACTGCATTAGGTCACAGGTGGGAACTACAGTACAACGGCTGTGTGCTTAGGTCCACTCAGCACATTTTATAATGCTTTTTGCTAATACCTTCATACAGTTTACTCAAGCCGTTACGCTCGAAGTTAAGCATGTAGTAAATGCAGTGCACTAAACGTGGTGCATTACTAATATGCCTGTTAACCCGAGAGCCATGCAGCGGTTGTAATGTTCGTTAAAGGGTTCATAAAATAGGCTTCTAGGGCTCCGTGTGCTTGAAAAAAATGCAACGTAAAATACATTTCAAGCACTAAGCAGTGGCTTTAACTTCGAACAATGTATTCTTTTGTTGCAGGTTTATTACTCATTATCTGCCGAGCCTTTTCCCAACTATGTTGTGGACGGTTTCCAGTCTAACCGAAATAAAAAAAAGAAAATTGAAGAAAGAAAGAAGAGAAAACAGAAGTATTGAAAATCAACCATTATTGTGATACATTCCCCACGTGAGTAATTGACATCCTATGACATTTAATTTCTATGAAGCTTAGACAAATACCTCTTACAAGTTATCTCAGTGCCAAAACATTTTCAGCCGGTGCCGTAATTTCTTACTGAAAAATTGTGTTTAAATATGAAAAAAAAGTTTAATTGTGAGTGTAATAAATTGTGTTTATATATAATTGTGTTTACTTTAATTCACCATAGAATCACAAGCCCACAACTTAACCCGCTCATTACATACCTTAATCTCTTTACATCCGGGATCCAAAACATTCAACTGCAGCCAGTCGGCATGCGGTCATAAATCTTGGCAAATAAATTCAATTAGCCGCTACACTAACATAATAACGAATGAATACAATGGCCGCCGGAATTATGAGGGTCTAAATTGTGAGCGGCTAGCGTTTCTGAGAGCTTTATTACAGGCCGTACCGGACGCCGTGACAGACAATATGTCAGCGTGTGGTGCAAGGCGAGGAGGTGGCGGGGTATTGGTGAGAAAATGATTGGAACAGGAGTAAAATAGAGATAGGAACTGATTTAAATTTCTGTTTTTACAATGGGCACGTGGCTATTAACAAGGGTTTTACATGTAGTTTACGCTACTAGCTACATCGTTGTTAGAAATTGGCATTTTTCATTATTGATATTGGCATACGAATGATCTATAACAGTGTTATAAAAGGTGAACAGAAAGCTAGCTTATTGGTAACTACATAATTTCACTAACTCATTTTTGCGTTAAAGATTTTCTAGCTGAAATTGTATGAATTGAAAATGTTTTTTTGATCGCTTCAGTTTAAGGGCCTTTAATGAAGCGATCGAAAAACATTTTCAATTTTTAGCGAAAATGGGGGCTCATTTTCGCTCAGAGTGTGACATCGCCTTGGTGTCGTGAGTTTTAGGGCTACCTCAATGTTTGCGGTCTCAAAAGACGCGTATTAAGAAGGGCTATAAATTATGGTGAAAAATAAAAACGAAAAAGTCGTAAACTTTTCTTTGGAAATCGCAAAAATGTGAAAAATTCGATCAATTTTTTAGGGTCTTTTGGCATCCTGCCGGGGTTGCGGGACTGTTCGAAAGAGATACCGTGGCCCCGGAACACAAAGGGCGATGAAGGAACATGGATGTGTTTTAGTCAGTAAAAGTCTGACACTGTCCTGCTTCTTCGCCCAGAGCGAAATCATTTGATGATTTCCCATCTATTTTTTTTCGGATTCCCATCCCATTGGATGGGAATCCGAAAAAAAAAGGGCTTTTCGCATAAAATCGACTGTATCTCAAAAACTAAATGTGATCTCATAAGAGAAAAAGCTCACAAAAGGAATAAATCATCCCCGTTTTTGCACCATTTTTCATTTATGCTCTGCTCCTATTGTTCGTAGCGTGATGATATATAGCCTATATATATATATACCCTCCTCGAATTTTTTGAAAAAGTATTTTTTCAATTCCTACCAGTAGTTCCTGAGATTAGCGCGTTCAACCAAACAAACAAGCTCTTCAGCTTTATAATAAAAGTAATGTGGTGTCACCTAAGTATTCAACCAAAATCAATGGGTACTTATAGTAACTCTTTGTACCCGCTGTCACCCATCACTTAGTCCCCACTCCAGTTGGCACGGCGCCCGCTCACAAGCCAGCTCTTGTAAACGTTGCATCGTTTTGCGCGAATTTATATCAGATGCCGCTGATAGTCGGCTAATTGTATAATTGTATGCGATGCGCTTATCTGCCTGACCGGGCCGTCTGACCCGGTCTCTCAGACACCGCGTGCCTTATGTGCTGTGTGTTATTTGAACAGGAAATAAGCGGTTATTTATTAGTTGTTGTATTGGTTTTGGCTTTATTGAAATAGTTGTAAAAGGAATAGAGGAAATGCAAAAATGGTGCACAAATCAAATATGGATTTTCAAAACCAGACTATTTTTTTTTAAATCTCTGTTACGAATCCTTTATATTTTCTGATAAACTAGGTTTTGCCCACAAAGAAGATATTTATTTCACAACCTAAGGGAACAAAGGCACGCAAGATGCAACGACATATTTAACAAGAATTTAGTTAAATTTATGCAACATAGAATATATATTAATATATAAACTAGCAAGCAGCAACGGCAAAGGCATCTCCAAGAAACCCTTTAAGATTCTCGACCAGAAAGAAGCCTTAGAAATAGCCGACTCAGGACCGCTCGCTCTCCCAGATTGAAAGTGATATATCATGTTGTGTATATTTTACTATAACATGCATGTAAGTACCAGGAAAATGGCGGGTCAACGTATGTATGAATGCATGAATTCAAGTTTTGTTTGAGAACCAATTTATTGTTCGAGTAGGAAGTTGAAACCTTCGTTCCAACAAAATATACTAGATGGCATTGCTAGTTAACAATTTACAACTTCCCCCAATGTGCATTTCAAAGTTTTAATTTCATAAATCTGTATCTGTTGTACAAGACTCATAAATGAGCGATAGTATCCTTAGAAACTATAATTCAATTAAACAGTTGCCAAACTCAAGCTGAATCCGGGAGTGAAAATATTTAAAACAGGCCCTCGAAGTTTGTAGGCGATGGAAACTGCTCGCTCGGAATGTTGGTCTTAGCCTGAAGAATTAACGGGGACTTAGCCGCTTGCTACTTACTCCTCGGATTTAATTATTTAATAAAATATACTTTTAATGCAATAATTCCTTGGGACATTGCCAGGCTGCTCCGTAGAAGCTAGATAGTAATCTTTAATTTCAGTAGCGCTTGGATAAGTGGAATTACTAACAAATGCGACTCATGATATTTCTACACAATTTTTGAACAAATTAATGCAATTTTCTAACTACCTACATAATAATCTAGCTTTAATCTTATAATAACATCACATTGGTGTCGATTCTGTAGTGCACAACCTAAACTTAATTAAGGCTATTGCTATCTCTTTCTCTCTAATAAAACGAGAAAGAGACGGACGTAATTTAGAGCTGTCAAATTTAGTTGGAACTAATATTTCCATACAAATGAAGGGTGCACGTAAAAACAAGTCGACTAAAAACACGGTGAAGCGCAAGGCATAAACTAGTTTGACATCTCTAACTTAGTTCATAGATATAGCAGTGCTTTTCTCGCACTTCCTTATAATAAAAGATAGCAATAGCCTAAATTAAGTTTAGTTTGTGCCCAACAGAATCGACACCACTGTTAAATAGAGATTGCTTTGGGCTTTTTTCATTATTCTTTGGGGAATTATTCTGGCAACAACAGCTAGGTGGTTAGTAATATTTCATTTTAAAATCGTTTTTGTGGTACTAACTAGTGAACAAGTTTCTCCCACTTGACGACCCGATTGGCGCAGCGGTAGTCAGGCTGCCTTACGTACTTAGGGTCCCGGGTTCCAATCCCGGTCGGAGCAAATGTTTGTGTGATGAGCATGGACATTTGTTTCCGAGTCATGGATGTTTATGTGTATAATAAGTATGTATTTACAAACAAAAAGTATCTATGTAGTATATCAACTATCTGGTGTCCACGATACAAGCCTCGTTGCTTAGTGTGGCACTAGATGGCGCTGTGTGTAATGTCCAGCAATATTTATTTATTTATTTATTTACTTACTTGATGCCCTAAACATTGTCATCTGAGAATCCTTGGCATGCTTGTGTATAACACGCCTAACGTTACAAATCAGTTAGACAAGAGTTCCCCAGAACGCAGCACTAAGCCGATTTATAGCATTATCTAAATGGCCGCCAGATATCATAGTACATTTTAGTTAGCATTAGAACCGGCTTCTAATTGAATTGTTGCATTAAAGGCGTAATCCGATGTTCAATACGCTGACGGTATTGTCCAATAATAAAATAATATAATAATAGAATAGGTTTATATAGACCATTTCGGTGGTAATTAGTAAGCATGAAAAGGATTAATGCAACTGTATAAACTAAATGCAATTCAAACAACGATTACGTAAATGGGATTTCTGTAATGTAATGGGAATTTTATTTGTGTAGGTATTATTTTTTAGGTACCTACCTACTTTAGTGTAAATCTTTTTGGTTGCCGTTTGATTGCTCTTATTTCAAGCCTTAGTCAAAATAATTACAGCTTTAAGAACGTATATTCTAACAAAAACCGGCCAAGTGCGAGTCGGACTCGCGCACGAAGGGTTCCGTACCATTATTATCAAAAAAAGGGCAAAAAAAATCACGTTTGTTGTATGGGAAACAACACTTAAATATTATTTTTATTCTGTTTTAGTATTTGTTGTTATAGCGGCAACAGAAATACATCATCTGTGAAAATTTCAACTGTCTAGCTGTCACGGTTCATGAGATACAGCCTGGTGACAGACAGACGGACGGACAGACAGCGAAGTCTTAGTAATAGGGTTCCGTTTTTACCCTTTGGGTACGGAACCCTAAAAAGGAGGAGGTTTATTGCTCCGTGCTGGGTTAAAATAATATGGTCGAAATGTACGGTAAATAAAATACCTACCTACAAGCTTATTTTATGGATAATTTTTCACATTTCCATAGTAACTACATCGCCTCACCCCTCATTCCAATAAACAAAAATCACGATTTCCATAGTTCCAGTCCTACACAAACAATACAACAAAGTAATGAAAACCATTGCTCACCAGCACTAATCCAGCTAGTTCGCAAAATATATGACGTCATAGATCGTCTCTATTATTCCATTAGAGCTATCCGGATTATCCCGCGGCCTGACTTATGCGCTGTCCGCGACATTATTGCTCGAGTTATGGCCACCGTACCTGGCAGGAGGTGGACTTATAGGTAAGATATTAGTCATGGGTGGTGGTGCTTCCTGGCTATAAAAAGAGTTTAGTTTGGCAGAAAAAAAAACTTGACGGTGAAAATGTATGTTCTGAGGCATTTTCATTTGTGTGTAACTATGTACTTATAATGAAGTTTGTCCTTTCAGATCCTTGGCTCTTTCAGACACATCTGTATTTATGGTAGCCCTTTTCTAAAACTCGTATGTGCCATAACATAGGTATTGTAGCTACTTTTCACCTCTTTTCGAAGTTATGTCTTACTAGCTGACGTCCCGCGGTTTCACCCGCGTAGTTCCCGTTCCCGTGGGAGCACGGGAATAAAATATAGCCTATAGCACTCACGAATAATGTAGCTTTCTACCAGTGCCAATTTTTAAAATCGGTTCATTACTTCCGAAGATTACCCCCTATATACAAACTTACAAACATACAAACAAATGTTACCTCTTTATAATATTATTATTTCCTTTATTCATTACATTACATATCTTTTACATTTTTAAATATTTCTATACAAAATACTATAAAAAAAACATTTAAAATATAAAAAATAGTAGCCCACCAACGCTGGGAACAGGGTCCGAGCTGCCGGTGGTCAGGGCTCTTGAGAGAGGAACCTCCTAACGATACGTGCCGTGTCCAGAAGTACTGCTTTCTGAATCAAGCCCTTGATCCAGCTGCCAAGCGAGAGCCTCCTAAGATGTTGGGCGAGGCTCTTGGCTATTAAGCCAATTATTATTATTATTTATTATTATTATTGTTAGTATATTAGTATTAGTATATTAGTATTAATATATTAGTATTAGTATATTAGTATATATTTTACCACAATTTCTGTGTCCCACTTGCAACAAATTTTATTTGTCAAATAATTGTTTTGTTGACAAAAAGTAATTCTTCTCAGTTCAGATACAACATTCGTTTGTAACATTCTTAGCCAGATCTCCCCACATTTATTTCCAAAATATTCGCCTCCGTTCTCAACGGTTTTACGTACCAAGCATATTCCCGTTCCTTTGCAAGCGAATGACAAAATTCCAGCTAAATAAGAATGTTTGTTCACTGTGTATTTTTCTGTACATTTCATTAGAATACACAGTACCTGCATTGTAGCGAACTGCACAGAGAGCAGGTTTCACTTAACTAAAGGCTTAGACCGTCTTACTGTTCTGCACTCTTTCCTTTATATGAGCAAAGTCTGTGAAGTACCTGCAAAAGATGCTTTAGAGGCATGAAGCGTGTTACAAAGCTTTTGTAGTAAAGTATTTTTTTTTACCTAGAAGATGCTGTTTTAGTGTTGCAAATTGCATTGCACTATAATACGTTGGATTTCACATCAAAGTCTTTAAACGCAGAAGTACCATTTCCATTTGCGTGTTTTAGTTTGAAAGACACCGGCTGGTGAAATTCAGGTACATGAAACATTTCAATTAAAGTTGGCAATGCGTTGGTAAAACCTTTGACATTTTTGGCATCAATAGATAGCGCTACACAATTGTTGACTAATTGGTAAAATGTTTCATATTTTTGGTATCTATAGAAGCTTAGACAGCGCCATACAATTTAGACTTAATAATAATATTATACCTATCCTTCCGAGTTTCCGACCGAATTTTCAGTCATCGCAGCCAATTAAAGCGGGGACTAGCCATGCACGCAGATAATATTATATTATTATGATAGTGTACAGTGTGTAGGCAGCCACAGGTGCACTCTCTGTTACTACTACAGTACTTTCTCAAGTTATTGTGCCTTGTGACTGGGAAGGTAGCTTTGTTTTTTTATTATTGAGTTTTTGACATTCAAAAGTGTCGTAATGGTCTAATTGACATAAATGCTTTGAGTTTGAGTTTAGATGAATAAAATTGTAAATGATTTTTGACATCGAAGGAATTTAAATAAATTTATACTGTTGTTACGATTTTGCTTTTGCTAAAAGTGAATTTTTATTGATTACTAGCTGACCCGCGCAACTTCGTCTGCGTCACTTATAGAGGGTTACAGAGAGAGTGTAACTCAACTTCAATCAAAAGATAGACATATTGCTATCGTGGATTTATTTTAAATGGGACCAACTTTGAGATATACCTACGCTTTTCACAAAAAAAAAGGATCATGCCTAACGGAATTCTCTGTAAAAAGTTATGCGTGGTCATACATAAAAAAAATATATGCGTCGAATGGAGAACTTCATCCTTTTGTTTCGTCGGTTAAAAAGCCAAACATGAGGCAACTGACACGGGCTATGGTCACTCTTTCGCGGAAAATCTTAACACCGCGATTAAAAAAATGGAGTGAAATGAACAACGCCATCTATCGACCAAAATGTAAAACTGCTAAAATATATTATGCTATTATTGGTCCATGGCTATAAATAATATATTTTTTTAAAGCCGGTCAGTCGATTTAAAATTTTTGTGGTGAGCACATTTTTAGGTGCCATTGGTGCCATTTCAGTTCAACAGATGTCGCTGCATGTATGTATCTTACATTGATGATGATTAGTTCTTCTTGAACACTTTAAATTCATATGTCTTTTGATAGAATTAACCGATTACGATGAAACAAAAACTAAATAATACCTCAAGATACACGCAATTTTTATGTACAAAAGTTATCTATATTTGTTTCGTATATTTTACGGGATGCTTGATCATCGAAACAGACAAACAGATAAACAGGCAAACAGACAAAAATTCAAAAAATGCTGGAAATGAGTTCTGTTGGTTATCCTTCAACACCCTGGCAATTTTTTTTCGAAATGTTTTCGATGTACAAAAACGATTTTTCTACAGATTTAATACATGTATAGATATAGATTAATTGTTTATTTTATTTATTTTTTTGTTGTTTATAACTATTTCATATGTATCACATTCAGACACATCACACAATGTAATTTGTTGTTGAATAAATGAAAAGAAGCGAGCTCCGTACTTATGGCACCCGACGTTAGGTTTGGTTAAGTTACTTTAAAATCTGCAGATAGAAATAGGAGCCCCGCATAGTGGGGCTACGTCGACTACACCTTATTTTCGGAATTTTCAGTATTTTATTCGGTCGTTTCTTCTTGCTGACGATACGGCTAAACATTGGACGCCGCTTTGTGGAACGTATCGCCCCACGATCCGGCTGAACGTGAGGACGCCGCATTACATAGCGGCGACGTTTTTCAATCCGGCGCGCCATTATGTATTACGGCGTGTTATACGAATTGGCTGTCACATTTACACCGCGCGCTCATGGACTTTTACGTGCTTTCCGAGGTACCGGGGAGTCACACCACAAAAATCTAGGTTACTGAGACGTTCCTAACGATAAATCTCAGTAAAACACTTTGCTGAACCTTGGAATCGAACCCAGGAACTCATGCCCAGCAGTCGTGCTCACAAGACCAACTTATCAATCTAGTATTACTAAGTAAAGGAAGGTATGTGAAGGGATTACAACAATTTACGAAATAATATATTATGTAAATTAAACAGAAGAATATTATCTGTATGCTTATCAGCAACAGCATTTTATTTCCATTCCTCATGTATTATGCCTCTGTCGGTAATATTCATAAACATAAAGTCGCAAAGTTTTTGAAGCAAGGCTTGAATGGGATTATAGGCTCCGGCCGCGCGTATATTTCTTACTTTGTGGTATTAGCGCTGTCAGACTGCGTATTTATGATATCGCCTATTTTTTCCTGCTGCTGCTGACTATTAACATAGTTTAACTTTCATGTTTATAACGATTATGGACCGTTTACCATACCAATAAATGGTGCAGGGGTATTTTAAAAAATGCATCTGAAACGATGGCCTATCTGACCTTCACAACCCAGTATTAGCTGTTCAGACATTCGGGTTACCGACTACGCGATACGACTTTAAAAGTTCCAAATGTCACGGAAATGTTAAAGAGTGGTCAAGGCAAATAGGCAAATACATATATTCTGGATTACAGAAACTGTTTTAAGCTTTCACGGCTTATACCCTTTTTTTCGTATGGGTTATCATCAAAACCCTGCCTTACGTACGGATGCCAAACTTGGATATTTGACTCAACAACCAGCAGAAAAATTGCAACGTGTCAGAGAGCACTAGAACGCAGTTCTCTAAATATAAAACTAAAGGACAGAGTACGACACAATTTAATAAGAAAAAAAACTCAAGTTATAGACGCTCTATCGTTCGCTAGAAGTTTGAAATGGAGATGGGCGGGACATGTGGCCCGCTATACAGATGAGAGATGGACGAAGATAGCGACATTATGGAGAGGCCCTCACGGATACAGACGTAGAGGTAGACCGAAAGCGAGATGGAAAGACGAAGTAGAGGCAATCGCAGGAAAAGACTGGACAGATGTCGCCAAAGATCGAGAAAATTGGCATTCTCTGGAGGAGGCCTTTACCCGAAAAGGGGTCCAATTAGCGTAATCACTATTATTATTTACCTAGATACGTTACCATAATTTTCTATACTAATGTCATGATTTGTATAATTTATAATTTTGCATGTTTTAATGAATTCAAAATGGATTATTTAATTTTAATTATTTTGTTATAAATTATCTATACTTAGGTTATTTAAAGTTGTATATAAAATTGATTTTTAATACATTTTATTTTTGTAAACATCATACAATTAATTCAAATTTAGCATGATTATGATTAAATGTATTATTGTTATGTAATTTTAATAGCTATTGGAATTAAAAAGGCTTTTTTATTTTTATTTTATTTATTTTATTTATCATCAAATGACCCCTCCCGCTCTGGGGAGTGTCATACTTTTACTGACTAAAACCCATCCATGTTCCCTTTGTGTTACTTACTTATCTTCCGCGATTATCCATTATTCTATTATTCTGAGCTCTCGATATTGCGACGCTATTGCTAGCGTCATGATCGCGGGTTGACTGAACTGACTGACAGGGTCAGAAGATATCCCGTAAGTGACAGTATAAGTTTGGATTCTAGATTCTGGAGATTATTATTTTTAATCTATATCTATACTAATATTAAAAAGAGGTAACATTTGTTTGTAAGTTTGTAAGTTTGTATGTAGGGGGTAATCTCCGCAAGTAATGAACCGATTTCAAAAATTCTTTCACCATTAGAAAGCTACATTCACCCTAAGTAACATAGGCTATATTTTATCCCCGTACTCCCACGGGAACAGGAACTACGCGGGTGAAGCCGCATGACGTCCGCTAGTACAATATAAAAGTAGGCCTTTAGTTATATGGATAAGTCAGTTGTATTTAAAATAAAAATCGGCAAGTTCCGTATCATTAAACTAAGTATTCGGTACTTCATCACTCAATTCAGATGTTTCCTGTACATTGTTCTACGTGACCTAGTTTAGCTACAGGGTGTACCTATGTATGCTAGTACCTATGTACATACAGTAGCAGGTTTTAGGTGTGTCATAGTAGACTATGTCTTTGTGGGTCGGGCCACTGTTTGATGCTTGCAATAGATCTCACCGAGCGGGGAATGGACGGGGTTAAGTCTTAAGCTTTGCAGAGTAGTTAAGTAATCGCTGTCACAGCATATTTATTTATTTAAACTTCATGTACAGGAGTGGTACATAGGCGGACTTAATGCCACAAGGCATTCTCTTTATCAGGATTGTGTCATTTGCTAAAATATTATGATTGAAACAACATTAAGCCTTCATCTCCTTTTGATAATTATCTTAAAAGAATAACAGTTTAGCAGTTGTATTGTGACACACAAGGTTTAATGTGGGGCCCTAAAACATTAGGTACTGATACGATCCTTTTAAACACATGAGCTAAATCAATATTTTTGCCTTAATTCCGAATAAAAACTTACTACAGTAAGTCTACAACCCGCCACCGCACTCAACTTGTACCTGCGGTCACGGCAGCGGGTGATGCATGGCGCCGGTCCAGTCATTACTGCTCTCGTTAATCAATAACCCGACGACACACGAAATCTCACCGCGCTGCAATCCGCAAAATTACAACATTGGTAATTACACCACGAAATGCTCTCCGATTGGCCGATCGACGCTCAAAGGACTTTAATCGACCAATCAGGAAGCAATTTTCGTTTCGAGGACGAATTTTTTTGGTTCCTACTGTAGCTAGTATTTTTTGCCTTTGTTTTTTAATTTCGCTTCTTGTATTCACAATAGTTATAGTTTATATTCCTGCTAACATTTGTAATATTATAAACCAATTCAATTCCTACGCATTCTCCATGATTGTGAATGAATTAGTATCAATTAACATACTAATAACAAACACGTAACATAACGTGCTTTCTCCGCGAATTCGTTTAAATAATAATATCTATTTATTTATTTACACTTCATGTACAATAGTGGTACATAGGCGGATTTAATGCCACAAGGCATTCTCTGCCAGTCAACCTTTGGGTTAAATAGGAAAACATAGTGATAGGGTACAAAATAATGTCTAAAAAACTAACTTCTTGTTAACGAGAATTTGTATACTTACGTATATAATGATACTAATACACATATACAGATAAAATAAACTAATAAATATTCTAACAAATACCAAAAATTAAAAAGAAAATAACGAGAAACCTAATAATTATTATTATGACTAGACTTCAAATTAAGAGCTATTTAGTCTGACTTTAATAATGGTTACGAACTTTTCTTTTAAAAGTGAATTTGCTTTCAGCTTTTTTAATGCCAAACGGTAGCGCGTATTAAGATATTAGATTAAATAATGAAGACACCAATACCAGCTACTAATTCTTAAACATGCCTTAGACTACATTTAAGTCCTAATAACCCCTACAACATCACTAGAACAAAATAAAAACAAAAGGTTGAAATAAAAGTGATCCGGTAATCCCAAAAACACAACGACGAAACGGGCAAGTCCTAAACAAATACGTGGGAACGGCCTTGAACCGTCCATTAATTCCAAATGGACCCTCGGCGTAGGACTAAACATTTGTTGAAGGGAATTAATTCCGTAAGGACTATCGAGTTTTTCTCGACCGAAGATAAAATAAATAATGCTGATATGGATAGTAACACATGTTTGGTGTTTTCGCAGAAAGGGTAGGAGGCTTTCGACTCTTCAAAGAGAATATTAAATTCTAGGTTAACAAAATCCCTTAAATTTAACTTTTCAAAAAGATGATGCAACTTCAATATTAAAAATATTTATAGAACAAGTTCTCCGGATCTTAATATCAGCCCATTTTCCAGAGGTAAAGTCGTAGAAACTAACTGTGAATTAATTAATTAAAATAAATACGAACGTTCACGAGTCTTTGTGAAGGTTCCGCTGAACCAAAACATTTCAAGTAGAATTAACTCTTAGTGAGTTAGGCCTAACAATGAATGATAGAACTGGGACGAAAGCTGATTGAGGTTCAGGTGTCACTCTAATGTTTCAGAGGAGATTTATATTTTTGTCGCGAAATTCAATCAGAAATTATGGATTTGTAATGCATGAGTGACGGATACCACGTCGGTATGAGCGCTCAGTGTTACTAAAAATGTGGAATCTGGAAACTTGAACAGAATTGGAAGACAATTAAAATTGGGGTGAAAATGCATACTTTTTCGTAAAACAACAATTTTCGTTACAAATTATGAGAATGTCTTGAATGTATCGATTGATATCACCCACTTTGACTCACTTTGGAGAACTAACGAATCCTCGCTTATTTTTTTTCCTCATAATCATCGAAAAACACTGGAGTCCTAGTAATATATTGATTTAGGAATGTGTAAACACTGACCGAAGCACAAATGCTTTTGCTATATTTTTGTGAAGTGCTCGTGGGAAGACGCAACTACTCAAACACTTTACACACGCCCGATCAACGAAGATCGATCGGGACTTTTATGAAATAGTTAAAATTAACATCACGCCAGTAGTCCCCGAGGGATTAGGCAGAGGTGTAGCTACTTAGTAGTACATCGACATTTCACTAGTTACGATGTTTAAATCCCATGTAATAGGGTGCAGCAAAGATTTGACGGATTCTATTATTTCATAATATTTCTACACTGAGCTTCGGTGATGTGCAGCTGCAGCTGCGTATAGTACACGCAACTGACGTATGTATGACCGTTTGGTCATATGAACGTGGACGAACCAAAGTTTGTATGTAAATAGATGGTGTTCTGTTCTGTTCCGTGGGAAAAAGGTATGAATTTATGAATATAGTATGTTTGTTTTACAAAGTACTTATTCTTACCTCCCAGTCTCAGTTCAGCAGCTGCCTGTGCGCTGTCCAGGTCCCTCTCTGCGAAGCACTGGTACATCCCTCGGTGAGCCCTCACGACCCCGTGCACCCTCAGCACCCTCTCACCGCCGCCCACCGGCACGCCGTCGTGCAACCATCTGACCCGCGCGTCCCCGCCTTCCACCGAACAGTTGAATGTCACTGAGCTGCCCGAGTTGGCTACCTGTACGAGAATGTGTGTTTTTGATGAATGCATGCAACATTAAATAAAACACATTTAGTCCAATCGTAATAACTATTTTTATTTATTTCATTTTGTTAGAGAATCGTTTTCAGCAAGCTCTGTTAGTTGATACGGGCCACCTCAGATTAACCAGGGGTTTTACTAAATGCAAGTCAACATTCAAATTTTTTTGTTGATTTAATTTTGAACTAAAAAATTTGAAATTCATTGCATTGAAATGAACATTCAGATCAAACCAGTCCACGCCTGTAGTGACAGGTGACACAAAAGAGACGAATTAACCCAATTATCGCTACTGTCGGAACTCGATAAACAAGCGACAAATACGAGCGAGTCGACTCAAGACGATCCTGCGAGTTCACCTCATAAATTATTCAGCAGGACATCACCTAGTGACTACGTCACGCCGCGTGTCGGCTCAAACTGGATTGCTAGGGCTGCTACCAATGGTAGGGGCACCTACATCCTACAAGTCATTGATCCGATATGTTGGGTTTTCAATTACGTTTAATATTGGTACGACATTTATTTGTACGAAATGTAATACAATTCGGTAAGAAACGAGCCCTTTAAGATGAGATCGAGTAAATGTTCCTAAATTATTTACTTGGGTGTCGAATAGTAACAAAAAGTCAAAATGATTGCCATGGATACCTCTTTTATATAATTCAAGTAAAAACCTATCTCTTCTGCTCTGACCAGCAGACCAAAATAATTATATTTTCCATAGTTATTATAATTAAATCCGAGACACCTATCATTGGTGATATCATAGCCAAACAGTATTTAATACAAACTGGAAATAGGTCTGAAAATAGTCAAGACTGGAAATAGTCGTCTGTTTGGGATCAGTAACAACAAATTATTTTACAGCTACTAATAAAATACAACCCATGCATTCAATGTGATCGTTTTCCTGCTACAACATCTTCGGGCCAAGAGAGGGCGATCTATTCATCGGAAGCTCTACAGCAATAAGGAAGTGATACGGCGGTCCATTGATAGTTGAGAATGCTCGGCTCGTATCGATGACATGTCCGGCACGGTGACAACCCTATGACTAGGGAGGTTGGTAGGACCGCTATTCAACATAGTACGTGAATAATTTATTGTTATGGTCAACGAAATACATGTTACAACATACTCCAGGGGAATACCTATGTAGATAAAATATGGACTGTGGTGAAATATTTAGTCGTAGATTTTGGCAAAAAACAAATACATATTGGATGTTTTAAAAGAGTTAGGATGACCTTATTTAAAATGCTAGAAGTAAAGAATAAATTTCTTACAAAAGCCAGATATTTAGACTGCCTTTATTATCATAATAAAGAATAGTTAATTGCGAACTATAGGTCTAAAACAAATGAAGAGGCCTTGTTTTAAATTCATCAATTTCGCGTGCCAAGAGCTATTAGCAAACTTCTGATCTTGAGATAAACTAATGAAAACACTTTTGTTCAGTTCTTAATCAAATTATGTACAAGCAATATTTACTTGTGAATTCAATTACGGCGAATCAAGCTTGCTTATTAAATTTGATGGCTGAGACTCAGAATTAATTAAAAACCAGAATAAACGTTTAATGTCTGAAACAATAGACGTCTATCTGTCGGCATGGCCAGTTGGAGATACACTGATTTGTTTTTCACGTTAGTCAAATTGATTGATGTAAATACGGAAAACAGTAAACAATTTCGACAAATACAATGGCTAGTGATATAGAATAATTTTTAAATTCTGTTTTTTGTTTTCAGCTAAAACTGAACTGAACCAAAACTGAAATGTAATTTGTGACATCCGCCAAACCGCACTGCCTATCCCCGACTGGGCTCTCGTCGTGAACTATGTTCCACTCCCTCTCACAGAGAAGAGCTCTGTGCTGTTTGACAATCATTGAATGTTCCAGCTAGCAGTTACTATTTTTTTCATTCAAAACATTTCCTAGAAATGTGAAATAGACGAGAAGAGCGTGTCATTGAATTCCAGTGCAATGCAACTAACACAGTCATCCGGCACGAAACATTGAAATGTTTAAAATGTTCTCCATATTTTATGCCATGACAGAGAGAATTTTTCGCTGCCATTGTCTCCAAGTTTGCATTTCAGTGAACGAATTTTTCACGTAAAATGATTAATTTATTCATAGTGTTTGTGATTTTTTAACTAAGTGCCAATAAATTGTGGTGAACACAGATCGAATTTATTTGATATTCATACATTACTCTTTCACACATTTTTCTTATCATACAGAAAACGAGATGCCAACTTACGGCTTGATTTGAATATTACACATTTCTCTCTTCAAACTGTCGGTTAACGAAGTCCAAATTTAACTCCCAGATTACAAAATCCCTGTCCCGTTTCTAGTGTTACTGATAATGTTAGTTACCATGACAGTTTAAAAACTGATTTTTTGAAAGTATTACATTTTTGGTAATCAATGGATCTTAATAGTCCCGAAACAAAAAAATCTTTTATGTAACGCTTACTAAATGAAAATTTAAATGAGTTTACACGTGGTGCGACTGCGAGCGATATGATTTATTGGCATGATTTTAAAATACCTGCTAGCGAAAAGTTTAGTGGAATTTCAACTGGCTTTTACGACTAAATTAGTTTGTCTCCGAAAGGCTTTTACTACGTCGTATTTGATCAAAAGGAAGAGAAGTAGGAATATACAGCAAATCACCAAATCCAGATCCAGGTGCCGATCTCCTCGACAAACTTGACCGTCTTCTAAATAACTGCATTCGTTTCGTTTTCAATCTGCGTAAATATGATCATGTGTCCGAGTACCGGTATCTTCTTAAATGGTTGCGCATACGTCAGCGTAGGGAGCAAAGGGCGCTAACCACCTTGTTTTCTTTTCTTGTTTCTCCCACTTCCCCTTGTTACCTTGCTCCCCACTTTCAGTACATTTGTGCCAACCATACTAAGAGTCTGCGATCATCGCAAAACCGTGTTCTACACTGTCCCTCTCACCGTACTGACTTCATTCACCGTTCATTCTTTGTGCAATCTATTTCTCTGTGGAATGTGCTTCCCCAGGAAATCAGGATGGCAACCAATCGTTTAGCTTTCAAAATTAAAGTTCGAGAGTACATTCGCAAGAAGCTGGCAGTTTCATCACAGCGGTAATGTTTTCACTATTGTTTGTCTTTTTATTTTAATCCGTGAATATCTATTTACAGTAATAAATAGTTTGATATATATTTATAGTATTTATATATATTTATAGTATTTTATATATCCTTCTATTTTACCTTATTATTAATTAAATTATTTTCAGATGTACACCTACCACTGCTTGTCTCTGCATCACCCAAATGTTGACTGGTAGAAAATGCCTATGGCATCCGCCTCTGTACTTTGTGCTTGAAGTGTTAAATAAATAAATAAATATAATTTATCTCTGATGGCTCTGCTGCAGCGAGCCAATCTCAGCATTTCTTGGAATTCTGTCGGGTGGACTATATTTTATCACGCTTTTTAGGGTTCCGTACCCGAAGGGTAACCAACGGGACCCTATTACTTAGCCTCCGCTGTCCGTCCGTCCGTCCGTATGTCTGTAAATCGGGCTGTATGATCCGTGAAAGGTAGACAGTTGAAATTTTCACAGTGTATTTCTGTTGCCGCTTAACAACAAATACTAAAAACAGAATAAAAGTAATATTTGTGTATGGAAGCCCAGGGGGGCTTCCATACACAAATATATACAATAAACGAGATTTTTATGCCGTGTTTTGCTCGATATTAATATGGACAAGAGGTGAACGCTTGAAATATTCACAAAATATTTAGTTGTATGTGCACTATAAAAATAAATAATTAAATTAAAACAAACTAAAAAAATTTAAGGGCCCCCTTAAATATTTATTTTGTTTTAATTTAATTATTTATTTTTATACCACAAACGTGATTTTTCACGTTTTTTTTTACCCATACAACAAACGTGATTTTTCTGCCGTTTTGTCTAATGTAGTGATAATGTGGTTTTTGACTTGTTATCCTGTCTAGTGCCCCACTGTTTGGCAGGGCATCCCTTTCTTCCTTCAAAATCTATATCTTTTTGCAAATTCTGGCCGTGTTTGCCCAGTAAACAAGATTAGATCGTGATACCAGCTTCGCTGCAGTCTCCGTAGACGGTGATCCTGTTTAATAAACTGAGTTCCCAGGTTGGATTATAACTAAAATGTCCGGAACAGACAGACAACCCCGCTAACACAAGCACCTCGCCCCATCTTGTCTATATTCGATGGGCGAACCGCTTGGATCACATCGTGCGATGTGTCTCCTCGCTCTGTGATCTGAATACTTATTTTTCAATTTTTGCAACGTCACCCGCCGCTGACGAGAATTTAGCCGCTCGTCCAAATACAGATGTAGCAACGTTCGGGACAATTGTGTTTTCTGTTAGCCCTCTTTATGTAATAAAAGAAAATGTCGGGAGGTTTCTCGTGGCTTGAAACGTACGCTGTTTATTCTCTGACAAGTTCGGAATAATGCGATCGAGCTGTGCGTATCTATTGGTCACGTCTTTTTTGTACGAAGATAGCGTTGGAATTTGGCGTGGAAATGTTTAAGAGCGAGGAATAATTGGGTGTCGAAACACTTTTCGAATATTAGGATGCAAACTAGATTACTTAGTTTAGTTAGTGTTGTTCAAACTTTGAATACAAACGTTGCGTTTCATATTATTTTGTTGACTTGAAATAGTTTTTAGAATTGTAATTGTGACCAAATACTTAAGTACTATTGAGTTTTTCCATCAGGAATTTCTTAGAAGCAACCAGGATCCGGATTTGTACGCGGTTGGGGCCGATGTCCCATTTAAGTCCCATCGGCTTAAATGGCGAAATGTGTAGGTCACCTCGCCCTAAGTGTTTGAGGAATACAAAAACATGAATTTATGTTAAAAAAGAGCATCCTCACCTGCAACTGCGGATGCACACTCACAACCAGCCGGGACCGGACCCTGAGCCTAGCATCCCTCCTCTGCTCCCCGAACTGGTTGTGCGCCCTGCAGGTCCACACGCCGCCGTCAGACAGCTGCGCGCGCCGGATGATCAGCACCTGCTCCGACACCGAGATCCTGATGCTGTTGGACACGGGGCTTAGGCGGCCGTTTGAGTGGCGGAACCAGCTGGAAAAGGTGGCAAGTTAAAGTACAAGGCTTCCAGATACCTTAAAATATTGATACAAATTAATAAAGTCATGTTCCGGAGTTATCATAAGATTCCTTACGTTGAATATAATAAGTACAGTAGTAAGTAGTCTTGGTTGGGCCAGGAGTAAATTCCGATCATACGAAACGTTTGACGATTCCAAACTGTAACTCTGTTCGTACCTATTTTATTTAGGCTTATATTTATTCTGGCCGTCTGTGTAGCCTACCTAACAGCTGGCCGCCATAATGGGAACGAAGCCAAGTGGGTTTCTCATTGCAACAGTCTATCCTTCACAAAAGTTATTATGTAATGCACTTTCATTCTCACATAACTTTTTTGAGCGAAAAACAAAATAAAGGATCACGGATTTCGTTCAGGTTTCTCTAAAATTGCCATAACTGGCATTGTAGCACCAAAATGTATGAATTTGTGGCACAAACTGGCTTTCGTAATGAAACTAGTTTTGATGATGTAATCTGTCCAAGTACCTGTAAGTGGGCGGTGGACTTCCAATCGCGCAGCATACTAGTCGGATATCTCCTCCTTGAGGCACCATCTCGTCTTCAGATACCGACAGCATTCTTGGAGCCATGCTTGTTGATGCATCTGTAGGTATAGGTTCTATTACTTAATATTCCGGAAGATTCGTTATGGAATTGTCCGTTTGATTTCTCTTCCCCGAGGACAAGCTAGTGCTTAATTTAACTCTGACTCATTTATGCAAACCTTTTTTTTTTCGGATGCGAAATCATCGAATGACTCCTCCCGCTCGGAGCAGGAGGGATTGTCAGACGTTTACTGACTAAAACCCATCCATGTTCTTTCATCGCCCTTTGTGTTCCGGGGCCACGGTATCTCTTTCGAACAGTCCCGCAACCCCGGCAGGATTTATGCAACCCTAATACATTGATTTCAAGGTTAAGGGCATGATAATGATGATGATAATTCTGACTTGTGCCAGTTGTAATCAATCATTATACAATTTTCCCTGTAACCTTACCTTTTATTTTTGCTCTTAGTTGATTCGTTATTGTAGGTAAGCATAAACCATTCATACAAGTTCAATTATTTCAGGGCTCACAGTTATCATTTATAAATTAGAGCTAGTGTATTTAAACATTGATACTAACGTGAAACAGTGACCATAGCCGGTGGGCTCCTCCTCTTCTCCCCAGTGAGCGTATGCTGGGCCTCGCAGGAGTACGAGCTTCCGTCATCAGGACGAGCGTCGCGCACCACCAGGATGTCACTGCGACTGCCACCCACTATGTAGCGACCACCTGGAACAAGCTATCTTGTTAGAAAGTTTCATATCTTCTGGACTGATGTCCTTCTAAGACTCTACATTATGATATCTGAAGTAAGTTGGCTGTATTTAAAACATGTCTAGTTACATCTCCGCACGTTTTTTACTAACTATTCCACGATTTGAGCGGTAGTAATGCGCAACAATCTAGGAATGGAGCTAGTTAACTTTTAATTCTATGTTTTCTTAACTGCCTCTACAATCTAAAATCTTGTTTCATTTCGATCGTACAGTTTCATTCAAAATCGACTGACCACTGATCTCTACAGATACAATCAGTAACAACCGCTCATATAATAAGGTGCAGGTCAAAGCACGGCTGAGCACAAACAAGCTTTCTATTTGATTGAACTGCAGCCTTCCCTTTCGATACATCCATCAACATCCTACTAGGAAGCTGAAGTGACATAGACGGGGGTGGGTACGGGGGTGGAGATACTAATAAGAGGTTTGGCCAGAAGGTCTACTAAGAAACGAACACAATAGAATAGAATAGAATAGAAAGTCTTTATTTCAGACCGGAGTCCATAGGGTTAGTAACAATTTTACTTAAGTTCTAGTGTTAGTAGGTTACAGACACAGATGAAATGAACAATCACAATTCAGCATGGAGCCGCATGCACCTGCGCACCATCGGGGAATCCCACCAATCCGCGAATACACTGAGAATACTGTTGCTACTGCCGCGGACACGAGTCATCAGGGATGCACATCTATTTCTAATAATGGCGGCAAACCCATCAATATTATTATCTGCAAACATCCCTGACGCACTACTGCGCCACGGCAGCCGCAGCAGCACTCTCAGTGCATTATTGTATTGAACGCGTAGGTCGCTGTATGTCCGCTGAGTAAAGTTGACCCACAGGCAACAGAAACACCAATACCTATATATAAAAAATAAGAAGCGCCATTAAAACTGCAGCTGTTCATGGTTATCATAATTATTACTTCCTCGCACCTGAAATCCCGCATTTCACACATTTTTTTTTACCTAAAGGGGGCGAGCTTATTGCCATCAACCGGGAACACATCCTGTCTCTGGGCTGCTACTGTATAATTCCTGGATGGAATACCTATAAAAACACTGCTCGACCTGGGAATCAAATCGAAAGCAAAGCAGGAGCGCTTGCGACAACTTGACTTGAAGATGGTATCTGAATTTTATAAGGTACTTACTCCTTGACAAGTTTTCTATTTGTCCGGTTGTTACTATTTATTTATGCATGCCCAAACTTGAGGTTACCAGTTTTATAGGACAGTGCTTCTGAAACCACTTTATGTGTGGAGGACTGGAGGAGGTAGTGAACGCTCATGACTTTGAAATTAGGAGACAACTTCGATCGAGTGCACTTACCCATTTATAGCTCGGGGGTGACACCATTTGACCGACGTCGATGTACCTACTCTTTGTGTTGGATGGTCGGAGCCAAAAGTGACAACACACAAATTGTAAAAAGCTTTGCCCGCCACAGACAAAAGAATTTGAAATGCTATTTGGAAGCTCGAAAATTGAAACCGTTTGTATTTTTCAGTGTTGATAAAGTTCAATCTTTTGCTTTTACTATTATGAAGATCAAACTGAGGGGTAGGTGTGAGTTGTTGTTGCTTTACGATCGCGTTAACGTAACCTTCATTTTGTAATACAGCTGTAGTAATGACCTCTGGTGACAAAAATTTATCTTAAAAGTAATTCCACACAAATTAAAATGTACCTTACAAAAATTAATCCAATTAAAAACTTTTTTTTGACGTGATAACGTCTTATAAATCGATGAACACCGGTTGCACGCACGAAAAAATGTCCAAACCCTTGGACCTATAAAACTGAAATTTTGCACAGTGGTTCTCATTATAATGTAGACAAGGAACAAGGAAGGATTTTTCGAAATTCAACCCATAAGGGAGTTAAATAGGGGATAAAAGTTTGTATGAAAGTCCGTCAGTTTTAAAGTTAGGATCTTGAAATTGTGTGTTTAGGCTGACGATTGAAAATTAATTTAAACATGTGACCTCAGCGTTTTTGATAACCATCCCCAAAGGTCATAATTTTCGAAGCAAAAATCACAAAATTTATTATCTAGGCGTATGGTTGGAAGCTAACGCAACAGTGTTGTTAGAATTTCAATCCCTAGGGGGGTGAAAAGGGGTGTGAAATTTTGTTTTTCAAGTTAAAATCACTAATATCATGAAAATTTGTATTTAGCCTTTTGGTTGGTAATTAATAATTACATGTATCAGCATTTTTAAATCATCCTAGAAAAGAAATACTTAATGCTAATTCAGTGATAATAATTCAATTCAGTTCATAAAAGTATGCAATTTTTCATCAATGCTATGACGTTATCACTATTAAAACTTATAGTCGTTTTTTTTGCTAATAAATTTCGCTCCTTGAGCACTCGTTTTTCTCACTTACCCTATACAAATTAGCAGTAAACTCTTCAACACGTTTCATATACCGAACCTTTCTCTTTCAGTTCAAAACGCTTGTGTGTGGTACGGTACGGGCAGTCGGGCACGGCGGCATGGCAGAGCGTCTCGCCGGTCGTCACCGTTTACGATCAGATAACTTTCAAGCGAGACTTTTTCAATGAATTCTAAATGCGCGACTACCTCGGCTCCCCTTCGCACTCGAGCGCTTTGTTTCACGATTGTCGACTGTTAACTGATCCAGTCGATACTATTGTTACTTTGTTTGGCTTTTAAGCGTTTTTATTTATAATAAGAGGGTAAGAACACATTTAATATTTATGCAATATTATTAGATTTTAAACTTACGGACCGTGTCAGAAAGTCTATGCTTCCCTCCAAAACCCAAATAACTGATGTTGGCCTTACAGCTGCTAGGTTGAAGTGGAACTGGGCTGGTCACATCTGCCGCATGTCGGAGAAGCAATGGGCAAAAATTACCACTCAGTGGATACCAAATAGCAGGAAACGACAACGCGGCAGGCCCAGAAGGAGATGGCGGGATGAGCTAGACTCTATCGCAAAGGATTGGCCTACAATCGCACTAGATCACGAAATGTGGAAGGAGGGAAGGGAGGCCTTTGCCCTGCAGTGTGACAATACAGGCTTATAATAATAATAATAATAATATTAGATATTCAAAACAGGGTAATAGCCACTAGGTAAATGATACTTTCGGATAACGCTTTAATTATTTTGTCTTGTAAATACCAACATGGCAGAAGTCAAACAATAAACAACATGACAGCTCCGTTATGAAATGCAGATAGTAATGAATAAAGATTGCAGACAATAATTAAATCCGCCAATCAAAATATTTGGCAAATTACATCGACATTCAATTAAAACAACAGCCATGTCAAATTGAAATTCCACCTTTGTTTATTTTTTTATTATAAATATTTTGATTATTTGCGTATCACGAAAAAATATTAAATTTAACAAAGTAAACAATCACAACAAAAGTGAAAAAATAATTACATCGTTTTGCTCTCATGCAATCGAGTTGGTGCCTACCTTATGACGTCACAACATGTCGTCTGGTTCGTCGGCGCGGAACAGAATAACGAAGTTTTAATTAACGCCCTTTTGAATCCTTTGTGCCAAAATATTGTCGATTGTCAACCGAATAAAATCAACTTGCGAATTGAATTTAATAGAGTTAAGTTTCTGTGAATATTTCAATTGTTTTATTTTGTTTTTTGCGCTCTCTTTGGCACCTCGAATAGCAAGTCTAAGTATTTCAAAGATATACAAACAATCTGGCCATATCCCACAAATTACGACGTAGTAATGGTTTCATTTATAAAAAAAGCTAAAGAAAATAACGACAAGCGCTTATTTTTTTTTAAACAACTAGGGTATGAACCTAAAATAAATTAAATAATATTCTGAAGAGAAAGCAACTAGCGTGGAAATATTTTAACATACTTACAATTTTATTCAAGCTATCTGACACCTGTTAAAATTACTTTCTATAATACTAAAAGAGAATCATGAATTTCAATTATTATTTAAATTAGTTTCTTTTAAAGAAATTTAATTTAGCAAAGACAGAAGTGGGCCATGAACAACAAGAGAACTCACTCCTGAATAAAATAAGAAAGACTGATTTACTTTTAATTTCGTTTGGAAACTTGTTAAATTACTTTTGAGAGTAATTTATGGTAAAATTTGTAAAGTATCTGTCTCTGAAGACAATGTCAGCGATGTAGGATTAAAATTTATCTGGCATTTATCTTCCATAGCCGCTGTTGGGCTGAAATTCAAGTTATTTCGGGTTTATTAAAGTAATTCAATCATTTAGATAGGGTTCTTCAAATTGGTTTAAATGCGAAAACGACCTATGCCTGTAATATCACAAACATCACACTTACTTAATCTTCTTTTACTTCGAAAGCGAAAAGAAAACAACTTTTCAAAATACAAAAAAATGTTGAAAGCTAAAGCACATCCCATAATGGATAAGCAGCAAGCAACACATCCATATCGATGGTAATCGGGCCATCAAAACATTTTCCTTAAGGACCCGAAAAAAATAGCAAAAGCCTCTTGGATCTTGTCTTTAAGCCTCTACCTTCCTTTTACCTCGTCGAGAAATTAACTGATCCTTTATCGCGGCCTTAACTTGTTTTATGCGAACTTTATGAACGGTACGTCATTCAAATAACCATAAAAGTGAATGTTGGGGGCTGCTCAATGAATGTATACAGTTGGAGCTCCGCGGGGCTCCTGCTGATCGGTGACGGGCGATAAGCCGAGCAACGTCTGTCGCTGTTCGATAAGAGTCGGTAAAAATCTCCACTTAAAGCAAGATGTGACCTTTTTTAATTTGAGTTTATGGCAGCGGGTGACAGAGAAATTGGTTGTATTGAATATTCTGTGGGTAAGTATAATATTAGATAGTTTGGAAGGATATAAAATAAAAAAATGATCTTTTACGAATCAAAAAAATGTCCCAGTATGATAATAATATTACATTGCCACATAAACGCCCGGTTTCTGAAAAAAGGTCAACAAAAAAATTAGCTTTGATATCAAGCGTGCGTAACCTGTTATGATTGGTTGTTTTATTTACCAACAGCTAATCAGTTCGTTTGACTTTCGTTTAATTTTGACACGTCGATGATGTTCATTCTAAAAATTGATACAGCAAATTGAATTGTATGCAATAATTTTAGAACTAACACTCAAAAATACGACGCAAACGATTTTAGCAAAGAAAGCAAATTTCTTGACAAACACAAAACAGTCATATGGTTTAAACGTAAGTGGAGTTTCTATAATAATTTCCGTATCGCTGCTTCAAGGCCTGGGCTTCTTTAATGGCTACATATTTACATAACAATCCGTATTATTCTAAAGACAAGCCTCTGAGTAGCAATACATGTAGAATACATTAGCTGTTTATTTTCCGGAAAGCAGTAAAACTCAGCTGAGCGAGCGGAGCTAAATGATGCTTGTACTAAATGTGCATGCTCATGACGTACTGCCAAGCTTACACCATTTGTCTTACAGCGGCGAAATTAATATGACCTTAATTAAGTTGTGTTAAATGTTACACTTCACCAAAATGAATTAAATTATTTGAAAGTAAATTCAGTGTAATATTATTTAACCAAAACTCACTAACAGTGGATTTCACCAATGAAACTAAACGCGATCAGAACAACTAAACGGCGTTTAAGAGCTATCAGTGTCAATATTCCAAAGTAATTATAGCCGACAAGTTTTGAATGCAGTTTAATATATTCGAAGAAGTCTATTGTGTACAGTGAACAGTTTCATTGGTCAATCATTATCATCAACATAATTATTGCACTGATAATAAAAATTAAAAACAAATTTAAAAACAATCGAGATAAGTTTACATTCCTATTATTCCTATCCGACAAACGTTCTCAGTGCGCTTCACAAAGACGAAGTCTCCCGAGGTATGCTGTTCACTCAAGATAATATTCAAAACTACAAACTGACAAACATTAAGTAAATAAATGTAAAGAATGGCGTGTTTCAGCTGTAACAGTGAGTTCCTCAAACTGGCGGCGGATATTAAATCAAGCGCAGAGTAATCTGCATAAACGAACGCAAAACTGCCAACTACCGCCGACGACCAACTGCATCTGTGCGGATCACTAGATGGTGCAAATTTGTCCCTTTTTTTGTTCAACTTCATAGTTTTAAACAAAGAAAAATAGAAGCAAACTTTGCTAAAGTTTGGCTGTTGGCAGTTTAAGAGAAAATTATAATTAAGTTATGCAAAAGAAAAGTGTCGTTTATTTCTCGATAAAAAAAAAGTTTTGCTAACTTTGTACTAGTCAAATGAAATTGAATATTGTGGCATTTTAGTACAGTAACGTAGTTATCATTTTAATGAATTAATCATCGGTCTCTCAAACCAAAATTAAAACTTTATAGGGAGTATGAATTGAAATAGTATTTTAGGTGTGAAAAAAAGTATGAAAATCTTTTAAATGTTGTAATACAGTGTTATTAGTAACGATTCATAATTAATTTTATCATTTCAATTACAAAGTAGTATTTGATTGACCAAATGTATGATCATGAACGAAGCTAAAGGAGTATGCAGATTAGTATCGCAGCTGGTGGTGTGCTTCTGTTTCTGCTTGGCATGGGAAAAAGACGAGAGCCTAAGCATTTATGTATGTAATATTGATTAACTGATCAAAACAGCGCAATAAATGAGAGCTATTTGCAACGTTGCCAACGTTAATCAAGTCTCTTCCAGTACAAACTGTTCAAGTTATCTGTTTAAGCAAAGAGTGGTAATTCGTCGCAACTGCATCAAAGACGAACATTAAACTTGCATTAGCGACGCTTAACTTTTACCTAAAGTTTGAATCTTATTGCCGCTGCACGCTGCACAGCGACAATTGAGAAAAGTTCCCTATTCAATTTGTACTGTTCTTCTTTATTAAACGACTGAGCAAAGAATTCAGAGAACCGTTGAATGGTAATGTTGTAGTTACTGCAGTCTAAGACAGTTCATTCATTTGGTTCAACTAAGGCTTAGTAACTACGTAAATCTTGAAAGTAAAGTTTATTGTTTATCTCATGAACTTCATTATTCTTAACTTCAAAATTATTTATCTAACTCTTCATCTGTGACCTGTCTAATTGAGTTTCAAATCACTTCTTTACTTTTTTGTAAGATATACATAGACTTTGTGTGTCAATTTCATGATCAATTAATTACCCTCACAGTACAAATCTAGGTTTATCACAAATAAAGTATGTTGAAATGTTTCGGTAAAAGCGGAAAGAATAAGTAAATAAAGGTCAATAAAACACTCAGAATCCATTACGAGAAGTAGGAAAATATTCCGTGTTCAAGTTGGCGAAAGAAAAAGCTAACTTATTTGCAGTCTCCGGAGACGGATTAGCAACTCGTCAGTATTAGTCGTCGCCCGCGCCGTCAGGCCGAGTTAATTATTGCTGAGGCCTTTGTTTCCACATCACATAAGGAGAAACTAGTCGTATATCATGATGAATGATAATGTAAAGCAATGTTAGAAATAAATTATCACATTGGGACCCGCCTTTTTCCCAGTTATGTTGGCGTCGGGTTCCAGTTTAACAAGTTTTACATGGAGCGGCTATTTGTCTGACCGTCACAACCCAGTTACTAGGTAAAACGATACCTCTTAGCAAGCTACCGAATCATTAAAACTATGAACATATTGATTTTTCAAACGAAGTCATGTCTGTATTGTCCTGCCTCTTTCTAACTACTTCTCACTATAGGAGAACCTTCTCATACAAGACTACCTGCTCTCCAAGGACCAACCCCACTAAATTCAATGGGCCGTAGCTGTGCTGATAACACACGTCTGACGCGGTAACGTTATCTCTCAATGATTATTAATTCAACATTCACCACAATCGTCCCATTGTCGACTAATCCTTTAATGCTCTCTGGTTACGGGGCCCTAGGTGGTTAAGACGCTGCTGGTTTTGAGTATCAGTTAGCGTTACTGTCTATAGTAAAATTGTGTTTATTGCGATAGATCTGCATGTAGGTGTATGAAGTCTTAACCGTAACTATTTAAATGGAGACAAACGTTAAGAAAGTATCTGCTGATACCAATGATTCGATGTATACAAACAAATACGAATTGAACAAACACGAATCAGAAGTCTCTCAAAGTTAAGCATTCGCAAATTATTCTTGTGTAATAAACCATTGCGATAACTGTAAGTGGATACGGTCATCATGCCCTGCCTTTTCCCAACTATGTTGGGGTCGGCTTCCAGTCTAACCGGATGCAGCTGAATACCAGTATTTTACATGGAGCTACTTCCTATCTGACCTTCATAACCCAGTTAGTACTGGGTAATACGATACCCCTTGGTAAGACTGGTAGTCAGACTTTTTTGGGCCACTGACAGGTGGTCAGTGGCCCAAAAAAGTCTGACCACCTAGTCGTTACAGGTGTAACGACTGTCAAATATCTACAAATGACAGCCGGGACGTTGGTCTCAGCTGTTGCGCTTAACGAGATTTCCGAGACACGGAAGAAACTCGGTGTGTAAGGGTGGTCACCCATCCACAGACCAACCTAGGCAAGCACGGCTTAACCTAAAGATCAACCCGAGCGGCTGTTATTATTTAACCACGAGCTCCTCTGTAAGCGGATACGGTAAGAACATAAAATCGATCTAATCTAATCTATCAGTTGACACTAGACAGCTTCATGAAAAGTACCTAAAATTTAGACGAGAATTGAATTTGGTTAACTTGAAATGAAGCAAATAAATACCATTTTGACGTTGTACCTACAATTCAAGTTTAGTTGTAGACAATTCTAAGAGGTTTTGTATTAATTAAGACATTTAAAGTGCCGCCGCCGGATCCCGTCGATAATTGTGTTACGCACCACTCATTCCGCGGTTATCTTAGCGTTTCGGCTCCAATGGGTATTTTAGTGGCCTCCTTGTGAATCTGTTGTTCGTTGCTCGTTCAAGACAAAATTGAGTTCGTATCTGTTTAGATTTAAAGATTGCTTCCGTTTCATTATAATCGGGCGGAAGTTTTAACAGCCAGCAGAAAGGAATTGTTTACATTCAAAACAGTGCACTCAAGAGATAAGCGAACAAAACAATGAAAATTGATTTGCCCCTATCAACGGGAAACATGGTAGATTAATTTAGAGCTATTGTTCCTTGTTAACGAAAAGGCTCCACGTGTAAACACTGAAATGAACAAAAAATAAATAGGCAAGATAAACATAAAATACCAAAACCGCCAAACATTAAACAAGTTCTTCCAACAAATATAAACTTGAGCTTAAAAACAATCTCCCGGAAAAATGTCCAAGAAGTTGAATGAGTCATTACCTCGAGGAGTAATCGAAAAAGAGCGGAAGCGTCCGTAAATGAAAACATTAATCGAATTTTCTGGTCCTAATCGAGAACTCGGAACTCATAAAGCAAGTTCAGCTCCCTTGTTCCTGTCGCCGACAGCCGCTTCCTACACTTGGATTAACGAAAAAATCTTAATTTTCTCCTTTCGAAAGCAATAATCGGCCGTTTGGCTCGTTCGCGAAAATTAATTTCGATTTTATAAGGTCCAGAGTCGGTATTGTTGGAACCTTTCCAGACGACGTATCTACTGGGACTGGAAGGTTACGTTTGAAAAACATGTTTGACTGAAGGGAATTCATTGTTGGGATCAATAAAAGAATTCTGGAACTGTAAATATACATAAAAAACTTTTTCGAAGCAGATTACTCAGTTCTTATAATTTTCCGATGAAAATAAAAAGTTCTATTGAGTTCTGAATCATATTTGATGGGTCACTGAAGTTTTTAGATCAATTGCTTATTCAAAAACTTTTAGTCAGTAAGGATTGAAGTTCGGTATCTATTTTTTGTTTACAAGCAAAAGTTTCATAGAGTCTTTGAGACATAATGTCAATGACATAATCTTATTATGTTAGATCACTGAAAGGAGAATTACCTGTAAATAACTAAGTACGGTAGATAGAGACAGAAGCTAATCCAAATTGAGACAGTTATGTAGACCTTGCAGATCTTCAACACCTTCGCAGAGGAACACTTCGATCCGTATGCCTAACATAGGTATGGAAAGGTCTAGTGACACGTATGTTTTCTCGTTACAGCGTTACAGCTCTCAGCCTTTTGATTCAGCATATTACAACAGGTAAAACAACTACACTTACCGGCCTCAGCAGCTTGCGGAGCCAGTACCTCGCCATCCTTAAACCACCTGGCGACAGTGACATGGTTCCTGACGATGGAAGGCACGGTGCAGGTCAACAGGGCAGCCCCTCCAGCCACGCCGTGTGAGGACTGCACGCGCGCCTCCCACGGCACGTCCATTACTGAAATAGAAGAGGTTTGTTAGCATGCTGAATCTGGTTAAGATGTGGTGGAAATGACAAATTCTCTAGAAGTTTTCCCCAAATAAGTTGATTGATGATGAGTTGATGGTTGTTGAGCCGTGTGGTATCCGGCAGAGCAGTGTGGTATCCGGTTGAGCCGTGTGGTATCCGGCAGAGTGAGCCGTGTGGTATCCGGCAGAGTGAGCCGTGTGGTATCCGGCAGAGTAGAATAGAACCAACCCATTACACTCACGGGTGTCGTAAAAGGCGACAAATGTCTGAGGCAGAACACCTTGCGCCTCCGTAGACCAGAGAACGGGCATCAGCGTTTTCTGTTAGTCTTTCATCACTACTGCGATCTCCTATCCGCCTGCCAAGCGTGGAGATTACGGCAAATTCCTCCCATCATGGGAGAGGCTTATGTCCAGCAGTGGACGTTGTGGGCTGTTGTTGTTGTTGTTGTTGATGGTTGTTTTAGCCGTGTGGTATCCGGCAGAGTAGAATAGAACCAACCCATTACACTCACGGGTGTCGTATAAGGTGACTATTGTCTGAGGCAGAACATCCTTCCGCCTCCGTAGACCAGAGAATGGGCAGCAGCGTTTTCTGCTAGTCTTTCATCACTGTGATCTCCAATCCGCCTGCCAAGCGTGGAGTTTACGGCAAATTCCTCCCATCATGGGAGAGGCTTATGTCCAGCAGTGGACGTTATGGGCTGTTGTAGTAAGTTGATTGATTTTATAGTCACATTGTACGTTGTGGTAATATTCTGTACTGACTTCACAAAGATAATGTGTGGAAAAAAGACTGACTATTATATGTGTTTCGGTGTTTCTTCCCAGAGTTTTAGGGCAGAAAACACCGCCTCCAACTTGTTACACAAATCATTTTTTTATTTTTGACGTTAAAAAAACTAAATAAATGTTATGTTACATGAATTCCATGTGATAGATAACATTTATTTTAAATATTTTAAGTTTCTATATTGTTTAATAATGTTGGTAAATTAGCAAAATTGCTGATGTTGTCAAGCATAATGTTGGAAACCAAACATTTTGATTGGATCATTTTGTCAAATTCACGGTAAAATCAGTCGTATTATAAACCTAACAGAATCAGTAATTAATTTCCAGAATGAACAAATCAGTTCATTAGCGTTAGGTACCTACATGTCTATGTCCTCACGTAACTTCCGCAAACCGGTATTGGTTCACGTGATTACGTCAATGGGGTAGATGACACACCAATCAATTGTGATACTTTCTAAGAGCTGTCAAAACGCGGTTATCTCATAGATTTTGTATGGCAATAGCAAACTGTGACGTCATTGTTTATTCAACTCAATGACTCAACTATTTATCGATTTCAAAGCAACTAAAAATCGAATTTGGTAATTAATTGAAAACAACCCGGGTTTTCAGGCCCAAAATAAAGTGTTTTTTTTAGAGATAGGTGTCTTGGAATTATTGTTTTATGGTATCATCTACCATATTATTGCTATGTTATTAGTTTAAGCGTTGCAAGCGCTACTAATAGTCTTGTTTTCAATTATTAGCATTGTGCTGTAACATCCGTAACTTTGGATTTGTGTGTGGTTAATGTTTGTGGTGTGGTCATAGTTTAAGTGTAGTGCTACTAACATAGTTTTTTTAAGTTGCTTAACTAACAAAAATTGTTATTTGTATGTATTTTTAGGCTAAGGTATTTATCTATGGGTCTTTGTTACCTGAAATAAATGGTTTATTATTATTATTAATGGCCACAAGCTCGCTTCATATCACATGTGACTTAAACATACCTCTGTTTACCCTTGCAGGTACATACGTGATATTGTACCTATGCTAAATTTCATAATCCACGCTAACCCCTCACGCTAAGTCCCTGATGTCCGCATTACGTCACAATCATACACAACCTCTATCAGTATAATCCTTCGCTCGATAGCTCTCATAGATCAGTGTGTCACTCATTATCTCACCCCCCCGCTACAGCTGTGCACCCCTCCCTCACACCCCCGTAATGATGACATGACATCGAGTGACGTCATTAATTAAACGGGCCCACGTCCAGCGGAATTGGGTTAGCGGTTACTGCATGCATCAATTATGTGTAGTTTGGACGCCCATTGTGCCCGGCTTTGGAGATTCGGTTAGAAGTTCGGCTTGGTTTAGTTATTGTTTAATTACTGTGAATATAGTTACAAGTTTTCAAGGACCTGGCTATTGAACATATTTAGTAAGCAGTTTTGTTGGTTGACTAGAATTATAAAACAAGTGGAATTTGTCAATTAGTAGCTCGAAGACTAGGTTCGTGCTCGGTCGATGGCAGTATGTAACGAAAGGCTTAAATATATAACGACGCACTGGCTATCTTTCTGCCTAAGCCACCGAGACAACAAGCGTGATTATAAAGTCATTAGATTTTTTAGGTACCTGATAGAATACTGTTCGAAATAACCCTATTTAAGAGGAATATCTAAATTTAGATAGAGACATGATATTTTAAAAGTATACCTATAAATAGATTCTAAAAACAACTTATAAAACGCTTGCTGACAAAAGACCTTAGGTAAAACGGTTCAAAGCCTGGAAATATAATTTATCTGTTGGTATAACAAGTGTTAGTCACGTATCAAAGGCTGCAAAGTTTTTCAGTTGTTTCGGGAATAAATAAGACAGATGGCTTCTACCTGATAGCCGACATTTGTTGTTTGGAGATAAATGATTCGAAATATTGCATATCCTTTAGGTAAACATCTTTGTAGGGCTTGACCATATTCACCCTTCCTACTAATATTATGAATGGGAAAGTTTGTGAGGATGTATGGAAGTTTGTTACTCTTTCGTGCAAAAATACTGCACGGATTTAGATTAAATTTGGCACACAGCGAGTTACCTGGATTAACACTTAAAACATTTTTTTATCCCCGTAGTACGATCCTGAGAGACAGTTACCGAACTACATATGCATGAAGCCGCAGGCATCTGCTAGTTCATCATACTCGTATAATCATTATATAGTAATAATAATAATATCGCTGGACATTACACACAGCGCCGTCTAGTGCCACACTAAGCAACGAGGCTTGTGTCGTGGACACCAGATAGTTGATATACTACATAGATACTTTTTGTTTGTAAATACATACTTATTATACATATAAACATCCATGACTCTGAAACAAATGTCCATGTTCATCACACAAACATTTGCTCCGACCGAGATTCGAACCCGGGACCTTAAGAACGTAAGGCAGCCTCACTACCGCTGCGCCATTCAACTCAACTCAAAGCCATTTATTTTAATTAGACCATTGCGGAACTTTTGAATGTCAAAAATACAAAAAAGAAAATCAAAGCTACAGTCCCAGTCACAAGGCATAATAACTTGAGAAAGTACTGTAGTTGCCCATTCCCTAGCTAGATCTCTATGGAGAAGAACGGGCAAGAAACTCCATGGACACTCTTTTAAAATCAAAATATTGTTACAAAATCTTGGTTACATCATTAATTTTGAGATTATACATATATAAATATATTTATTGAGAACGATGTAGAAAGACGTGCACACTAAGAGCGATATTCGGATCGGGTCGTCAAACGTCATTATGACTAACATGTTGAAAAAACGGTGATCTATTATAAGTAAAATTTAAATGAAGACTCTTCGTCCTACAGTGAAATAATAATAATAAGAGGCCATTATGATTCATAAATAAAAAATACAATTCACTGACTGGAAATTCAACACCGTAATAGATATCTAAAGAAAGATTTAAACATTTTATTTGAAAGCGAGTTGGAAAAATCTGTAACTCGGGGTAATCGGATTTTTTCGTCTGGTTCAATTTTAATCCAATTATTAAGTTAGAGCCCTCGGGCTTTGACTGGATTCTGTTTTGGTGTCTGTTCAGTTCACCCGTCATTTTAGGTGTTGAATTTTCTCGTAAAGCGATTTGTTGTAATCGGTTGAAAGCTCCAATTATTTTACAGGTAATCACAATTTAAGGTTCATTTGTTAACGCAATGTCCTCAAAGCACACGCCTCATCTTTTCCTTATTTCCTGCTCATTCTGTACAACCACTTACAAATTCCAGGACTCGAATAAAAAAATAAACGTAAATTAGTAACTTACTGTACGAATAAAATTAGAGAGGTAGTCAATCGACACAAATTGACAAGAAGAAAAATTATTTTAATCATTTATCCAATCCTTAATAAAAATACTTGGATGCCTTATTTGAGGAAGGTACAGTTGAAAATAATCAAGGAAATGTTAGCGTACCTACACGTACTACACCTGCTAAGATGTAGGTATATTATTGTCTTGCATCTGTTGGTTGTAGTATAACAATGTGACATTCAATCCCCACTGTCTTATCTCACCCCCACAAACCATAATCAATTTACCCCAATTCTGTTTCAAACGGAGTAGAAACCATAAAATTAATTAAAACTCTAAATGGAAGCAGAAAACAGTGTGTAGTAGACAACATGACAGCAATCAGGTAGCACATTAGTGGCGGGTTTAACAGGAATTACCCCTCCTCAGCGCGGAGGTCGCATGAGGACTGACAGCGAATTATATACATTAGAATGTGTCGCGAGATGTGGTAACAATTGTTTGTTTATCTTCGCGGTGTCGGAAGTGTGGGGAAACAATATTTTGATTTGAACGTGATGTGGCAAATTTAATCTTGGAGATTCAGGTTTAATTTCATCGTTCGTTATTATTAAAACCATGTTCTAAGTACATAAACTTGTCCAAATGTCCATATCAGTGGTCTCACTCAGCAAAGTAGAAGTACAGCTACTATGCCCTCCATTTTATATCATGGCGGCCAATCGAATGAGATATTAAATAGTGAAAAAGTGCGTGCGCAGGCAAGCGCACTCTCTGTTTCTTTATAACTCTCATAGTCCAAAGAGACGGTAATTCAACACGACTGAAGAGAGATCAGGTGCAGGACTAACGGCATAATGTACTTTCCTAGGCACGTGCTTATCATGTCGCCAACTTCCAAACTCAGGGCTCCTAAGAATTAATCTCTAATGATAAAACCCAATAGCAATTTTTGCTCGACTCGGGAATCAAAACCAGGACCCCACGCTCAGCAGGCGCGCTTGCGACTACGAGACCAAACGAGGCAGCTCACACTTCCAACACAGTCTTCATTGGTCATAGTTTATAATTATATTATTGTTTTAGCTAAGTATCTACCCAAGTAAGTTTTATAAACTGTAGTTACCATGACATCACAGCGTTTTGTAAGTACATTTTCCTATCAAACAATAGTAACAAATTAAATGACTGTAAGGATCACAAAGGAACGACCAAAAGAGAAAACGTTCCACCAACAGTACAATTTTAACAACAGCTGCACTATCCCCACCCAATTATACCCACATAAACAAGGCAGTCAGTCAAAAATAATAAGATGTCACTCCCCCTCCCCCCACCCGCGGCAGATCCGCGCGTAATGAAATCCGCGGCGAGTCCGCCTTGAATAATAAACATCCGCCGGACTCTGATTTCCCTCGCCGCCGATGGTTCCAAACAAAATGTTGGTTAACTGAAGCATTAGTCTGTCAAGCAAATGAGTATGATACCGTATTGTAGCCAATTATCGCTGCGGTGGAACTTCAGCTGTTTCGTTTTACGAGGTAGATCTCTGGGCGCTCGTTGTGTGGTGAACCTACGCGCTACGTATAGCGGTTCAAGACGATGCTATTTATTTAAACTGACTGTGTGGTATTAACTTTAGCAGCGTTTCAAACTTACTATCTGACGTTGTTGTGGTAGCTGCAGAAGATTGTAAAATATCCTTGCTTTGTATAGACTCCATCTCTTAGTATTGTATAATTGCATAGCACATGTGTGAGTACCATGTACTGTAAAGCATTTGCATTTAGAATATGCCTTGGTGGCCGAGAGAATGTCATGCTCACTCAAATGTCTCGCTGATGGTGGCGGGTGTGTCGGGTCATTTAGTTCCCTTCAATCTGGTTGAGTTGAATGGCACCGATACCTGCGTCATGGTCGTGTACGGGCGCTGTCAGTTGGGACTGGTCATCTCTTAACTGCCACGGTTCATTTTAATTACCTAATTTATTTATACATTTTTTATTTAATATTTTGCTCTGGACGCTCTTAATGTACACGACTTTCTACATCGTTCTCACATATAATTATGTATAATCTCAACATGAATGATGTAACCAAGATTTTGTAACAATATTTTGATTTAAAAGTGTCCATGGAGTTTCTTGCCCGTTCTTCGCCATCGAGATCTACGCTAGGGATCATGTCTTGTGACTGGGACTGTAGCTTTGTTTTTTTTTTGTATTTTTGAGATTCAAAAGTGCCGCAATGGTCTAATTGAAATAAATGCTTTGAGTTTGAGTTTGAGTTGAAGAAATAGGTGCATTAATTATAATCACCACAAAATACTGATAAGGGACCGAAAAGGAATGGAGTGCTATAGGTTTACTTCTGGCCATTTGTTCGATATAACAGGTTTATTACCTCCTACTGTGACATTGTTGAAGAAATAATTATGTGCATTTGACCAAAGTTTGTAGAGCGTTTAATTTTGTGGTCGCAAGACTACAGAACAATGTCAAAAAACATTTTCGACTTTTCACTTCACTCGTATGAAATAAAGAGTCCCGTAACATACGGACACAATGAACAAACATTTTGTTAGAACCCTTTTTAGATTTTCCTCATCCCAAATACGGATGTAGATACATCATGTTTACTTTAAGTTAACCTAATAACAAGCTGCTCCCGCGGTCGACGTTTACGACTGCGAGACGTATGGCTTTTTCGCGTGAGCACCTGATAGGTACATCTCCTTGTTTTATTTGGTCGACGAAATAGCACTCGTATTTTGATCATAGACATAAGATAGAATAATGGGCCACTGCTTTAACAGCCTCGTAACTAATAAAGCATAATTATATGTATAGTTCCTCCGCAGACCGCAATAACAGCCCGCAGCGACAGGGCTGGTTTTATGAGAACACTATAACTTGCCGCACTAACTTGCGGCCCTACAATAATGATCCATTTGACAAAGATACATCTAGAAAACTGCAATTCAATTCTTCAGCTTTTCATTAAAAACTCCATTATAAAGCATGCCTCAGCAATCATGAGCCGCTTCATCGGGACTAATTCATTTGGGATTAAAGCTCACTCGGAGCTCATTCCACGTTTAACTAGATCAATGGCATGAAACAATGTGTGAGATGGTCGTTTACTTGCTAATTAACTCCATGCAGACCCATTAATAAAGTAAACGGAACACGAGAAGGTTTATAAAGATGAATATCGAAGCAGAACAATTATTCATGAATAAAAATACTCACAAAGTTGTAACAAACAGCCCAACAGCCTTCCAACAACCATTTCCAACCATGAAAATGAGCAAGGAATCTTTTTCATAACAACCAGTAATCAATTGATTGGATTACAAATTGTGGAAACGAAGTGTTAATCTTTCGCCAACCAACTTTGAATAAACATCGAATGGCCGCCAGAAAAAAAAAAAACGAACAGATTTGAAATTGGAATTTCTCTAATCGGCTCTTTGCGATTTATTCTTACCGGATAAAAATTCAATATACTTCATTTCCTGAATGGCGCTTGCTAAATCGGTTTCCTTAATTAATTTCTTTTTGTGCGACATCAAAGTCGTCTAGTTGTTTGTAAATTAAAAACGTGTTTTCTACCGTACTCTGAAGATTTACTCCATAAACAGACTCGATTAATTTTGTATAAAAAATAAATAGATCTTCTAAGAGCAGTTTTCTTGCAAAAGAACAGCGGTTTTTTTAATTATTCATAATATTTATTGAGCTCTGTTTTGGGAAAACGGACGGAAGGAAATTGAATTTGTTGTTTTGACGCGAAATCCTTCTTACTGGGGTTTAAAAGGAGTTTACATAGGAGGAACGTGTTTTATTTCAAGACGTAATGTTCACTGAGGATTACTTATATGAGGCTGTGTAGGACGTAAGTATTACAACTATTAGCGAGAGTGTGTATTATTATAATAATACTCGTAATAAAAATCTTATATAACGTAGGTCCTCCTGCTTACCTTACTTATTTTATCCAATTCAAAGCTATGCGTATCTCCTGGCCCCGCTCCTATAATCCTAAGGGTTTGTGAACGTTTATAGCGTGTTCCCCCTCACTAAGAGCAGGTATACTCCATTACGACACGAGGGCGTTACGGTTTGTAACGTTAAAAGTTATATTAGAAAACGCTTAGCTATTTGAGATAATGCACAGACAAATAACTGTAGGAGATAAATGAACAAACTTAACAATGTTTGTCGAGTTTTAAAACTCGTTTGAGAGTCTAGTTCACCAAAAAGGTTTTATCCGCAAATTCTTTAGTCAAATAACATTTAATGTTTTAATGAAATGTTAACATAGGATTTGAAATCCGAGTCATGCGCGCATTTTTATCAATCTTACATTTAAGAGTTTGTGGAGCCTTCTACGTTTTCTCAAAAAAGTTCAGAAAGCTACCGCCATAATACTTATTCAAACACTGTAAAACTGAAAACCCGAAAAGATTTCCCAATATTTGTACGGCTTACCAGTACAGAGGTTGCATACAAATACTTTAATCAAGACTACAAAGTCCCAAATAAGGTGCTATACACACAATACTACATTTTACCTCAAAAACTTGGTCAGGCAAACATCGTTATGTATGTAAAGCGAGCGGCAATAAGGAACATCTGGCAAGGCATTACGGCGGACGTCGACTTTCCGACTAATTAACTTTCCTCGGAGAAATGTTACAAAAACTCCACTTAACATTCTAATCACATTTTTTTTTCACTCAGGAATAAATTTTGTTAAAGTTCAATAGAAAGTTGAAATGTGCGGTCAGTGAATTAAGAGTGTTTTACTGAAGCATTTTTTACTTTACAATGACTTCGTAATGGCAGTTCCGCAAAGGTTTATTGTTCCTGCCAATTACACGAGTTTTCATAGAATAAATAATGAAACTGTAGCAATCATACAATTTCAAGAAGATGCTTAATTGAACAGTACCTTCTTCTTTTTGTACGTTTTTAACAACTTGATCATCACCTGCTTAGCCTTTTCCCAACCTACGTTGGGATCGGCTTCCAGTCTAACCGGATGCAGCTAAATAACAGAATTTCACATGAAGCTACTCCTATCTGACGTCCTCGACCCAGTCACTAGGTAAAACTACTACTACTGGGCTTCTGACTATTCGTAACGACTTTCAAAGATCTACAGTATGTAATAATGGTTTGGTGACTTGATACGATGTACAAATCATGCATTAATTTCCCTTGCGCATACCTCTCATTCAAAAGTGAATGATGTATCGATGAGTCATGTTATAATGTGAGGATTTGTAATTGGCTTTCTGGTGACTATGGTTTCCTTTTTTTTGAACCACAGAGCATGGAGTATTGTCATCATTTTTTTAATACAGAATCGTAAACTTATGTAAATGAGAGGTTTTCCTTTTGAGGCTTTAAAAACAAACTTAGTTTCCAAGAACTCTATAGATGGCGTTGAACTTACTATGATAGTTGGTGCCAAAGCCAAAACGCTTGAAAAAAAAAACTTTGTGTCACGTCACATACTCTCGTTGACTGACACTTTAATTTGCTTAACCTTCCGAATATAACCAACATTTCTCGCGCTTTGTTAAAATCAGTTTTTTTAGGTTCCGTTCCTTGCATTATCATACTTACTCCTAGCGCCATCTATCCAGCGACTAGGGAAGAGCTAAAAAGAAAATCCCTCATTAACGACTATGGCCAATCTAAAAATGCCTGTGACACATTACTGGCCAACATTTTTGATCAGCCCAAGCAACGTGTTCTTTTCATTTATTCTCCCCTGTTAACCGTCACGCTTTCATTTACTCCTAGTATGATTATTATTTTGTTATATCTACAATGTTGGTATCACATGGCTTATGAAAGCATTAAACTATGTTTAAGCCGTTTCCTCTCTGGCATACCTATCTGGCATTCTTCCAAGCAGTACAATTTAAGTAGAAAAGTGTTTATGTATTGTAATCTGGCATGAAATAAAGGACTGTTCCTGACAAAACAACTTAGTTTACTTAACTTGTTTGAAATTGACTTCTCCTTTCACTGAAATTAAATTTTGGGATATTTGAACTATGTTACATAAAATGCCATCAACATCTTCTTGACAGCTACAATTGTGGATCGCAATTTGCTATTACAAACAAACTAAACTAACACTGACACTGCTGTTTAGTTTGTTCACAAATAACATTCAAAATTCTTTTACGATACGCAAAACGTTCGTTTATACACAATCTTTATAGAATTATTCTATGGGACTTTTTTAAAAACTAATATTTTCAAGTTCATGCGAACTGGAACAAGGACGCGCAGGTTCGCGAGAAGTGGAGAGAGGCCTTTGCCCAGGAGTGGGACAGAACAGGCAAGAAAAAAGAATATTTTCATCAAAGATAAGTTGCACCTAGTCTACATCCTCACATTGCCTTACCCAAGGGAAACTAGGCCAGTCTCATTAAATCCTTACTCGCATACAATCACGAAATGACTTTTCATCCCCGCAGCCTCCACCTATACATTAGAGACATCGCCTAAGCCCTTACGTGACAGTTGCTCAGTACTCGGCGCCCTTCAGCCCAGCGCGGAACAAAAGCCCTTTTTACCGAACAGCTCGAGGGCCATTAATTCCACTCCCGGCAGGAGGACTTTTGGAAAACGCTCAACTTCATTTGTTTAGTCCCGGTTATAAAGCGGGATTATGTTTTGTGTAATTTCAATAAAGTCCCAAGTTAAAGCGTTTTGATTTACTACACTGTTATTTTTGGATATAATTTTGGTAGTGTCAATAAAATTGTTCTTGAATATGATTCGGGATTCTTCATTACGCTCAGCTCTGATGTTAATTAAAATCTATTTTTAGTATTCTATTTGCTTGGTTTTTGTTTGCTTATTTCGTTGGTAACGTTTACCTACGACCTATAATTATGTTTCTGTAGATTGCTACATGAATTTTGAACATTTTCTGAGTAATGTTTATTTCTCGTGTTTGTGGAAGCAAGTAACTTAATTTATGGTATTCATTAAATTTTCTTCAACCTTTACAAATTAAATCACAACGAAACTCTTTAGCACTCAACCTTTCTAGATTAGGAATAGACCCTACTTGTACACACATGACAAAACAGCGTTCAATCTCCGATGTGGGCTGTAAAGCGAAGTACACCGTATCGCCATTGTGGGACGCCATTGTTCGCGGCAAAAAGAGCCGTTAAGTGGCCGTCGAGATATCGCGAGTGGCAAATCGGCTGATACAAGAGTCCCGATAAGTGTAGCAAGAAAGCTGACGTAGAAGATTGTGCCACGTGCTACCGGGGTTTTGTAGATGCTCACCTATACCCTACCTATGGGGGGTTTTGAGCACGGATCGGTGATTGATTACGGTATTATAAAATCAGTTGTAAAGGTCTTCTGTCTGTGAAGTGGATTATGGCCCACATCCATCCACAGGGAGGAAGCTAGAGTTTCTGCTGAAGGAACTGATGTTTTCATGTAGGTTGGCTATAAATAGGTTGTAAAACGAAAAAAGAGGGAAAAGTAGCTATTATGTAATTGAAAAGAAATTGAAAATCAAGTCAATAAGTGAAGTGGTTCTCTTGTACCTTTACTTTCCAAAGTCTGTAACCACTTCAATGATTGCCTTTTAAAGGCTTTTTCAGCTTTACAAAGCTTCGTTCTGTTGTGTTCTATGTATCTACTGGTTTTTTTAATCAAAAGTAAGACTTGTAAATATAAGACATATGTTTCTAAGCAAGCGGATAAACCATAATATGTAAAAGCGAAAATATTCATCCGACAAAATATTTATAAACTTACCTCCACGTGGGTAAGGTTATGATCTCATTCAACAACATAAGCCATTACCTCCATCCCATCAACAAAATAATTTCCAACCCGCATCTCGAAGCCACCTAATTCCTATACCTTAACATCAAAAAAATCCCGGCGAAAATTGGACGTTCAAGAACCGTCCGTATTCCGCAGGCCTTATTCCATTAACGAACCTTTTTCGCGCTTTGCACAAAGCGAGGATATTGAGGGGCACAGACCTCAATCTCAGAGGTTTACTGCGGCCCTCCAGACCTCCTCCATAAAGAATTGTATTTGCATTCCGAAGGCTGAGAGATTGATCCCGACTTTAGCATGTCAATACTGGAGGTCAAGGGCTGCAATTTACAGGGGAATTAAAACCGTATTAGCTACGGGTAAGGGTGGGATTTGAGTGAAAAATGATGTAGGCCAGTGTTTGAGGATCGTTTGTAGGCAGTGGTTCTTAGGCCAAAGGTTCGATGTTAGAAGATCTTGACAGTAATTGTAGATAAATAAAACGATGTGGTCGAGTGAAGTTTTATGAATATCTTTGTAAATATTATTATGACTAATATATGGTTTAACATGAAATTCGGGGTTCTCGTCATGAATCCTCAGTATCAGTTCTGTTTTAATGTCGTAACACACCTTACGCAAAATACACTAATATACTCAAAACCAAACTTCCTGTCCAACATCTTTAGCTAAACTTCAAAGAAAACCGTCGCCTATCAGCATCTTCTACACAAAGTTGCACTCCATACGACACTAACCACACAACTTTACTTCGACAAAGTTCCAATGACTACAAGAATCGCTCCGCAGTTCTCCTGAGATCGCTCCCGCAGTCCACAAGTCAGTTTTCATCTCTCCCGGGCGACTTCGTTTCACATTCGTGTCACACTCGGTCCTTTTCGACGTTAGATTGAATATAAGCATACAAGTCACGTCTCTACGTGTTTTTCTACACGACAAAGAAAGGTCCTAACCGTTTAGTGCACGTAATCAAATATATAAATTGAAGGGTGCTGATTCGATAATACTTGGGGATTGTGTCGCGTTTTTATGGAACGCCTCATGGGACGCTTATATGCGTCTTGGTTGTACCTAATAGCAATAGGGTGGAGTAATCGCTGATATATTTTCATGAGTTTTTTTGTCGAAATTATGTATTTTCTTCGTTTGCATCATGAAATAATGTTATAGGTATTTGGGGGTATGAAGAACAGGGTGTAAAGCGCTTCATCCCCCATATGGTGTTATGTCTGGTGGGCTACTGCCCGACAGTTGTTGTCGGGTTCTCGTATTTATAGTCTTAAGTCGCGAATAACTCTGCTTGCGCGATGTAGGAATTGTCAGTTTTTAGTTCATCTTTCGTGTCATAGATGGCGCTGTAGTACTTTTTGTTGATGTCGATTTTTGTAGTGCCGCTACAGGTAATTCGACTTCATTATTTGAATAAGACTAGGCAACACCATCTAAAACGTCTGCAACTCAAAAACTATACAGTTTACACGTGGAAAAGATTACCGACAAGATTTCTAGATCAATAAATATCTAACCTTTAAATATTACACGTTCTAGACATTTTATGATTATATTCCTCCAGGTAACCTGTGCTCAGAAAAATATCTTACAACTTGTGTCGGTACATTAGAGTCGTTTTTACACCGCTTACGTGAACAGATTTACACAAAAAACTTATGAGCCAACCTGTGTTAAATATTAAATTCCATTTCACAGTCCACTGCTGTTTTTCTATTTTTTTTTTTTTTTTTTTTTTGTATACAATAATAAATTCTGGTTGTTACGAAACCGAATTCACACTGACCCCCGTACTAGTTATAAACTGTATCACGGTGGGACAGGTTTCCTCGTTCTCAGTTAACAATATTATAATTATTGCCGATTTGAGAGAAAATAATTAGGATAAGCTACTTCTTAAATATTATTACAAATCAAAACTGTGGGTAAAATGTATCAAACATTCAAATTGTTGTTCACTGATTCTTTAAATTTGTAGGTAGTAGCGTAAATTCACATAGTATATGCAAAAATTTTAGATGTTAAGTTTGTTTACAAATATTTGATCTGTTTTCTTGCTACTTTATATAAGACAAAAAAGATTGATTCTAATAACAAAAAAATAATTATAACATTAATCTGAACAAAAAAATAAAAGAATTGAAATAAAACCTTTTCTCCTTACTTTAACATGCCATACTTAGTGTTTTTTTGTACAAAATGTGTGTGTGTTTGTGTGTGTGTATATGTGAGTGCGTGTGTCTGTTTATGGGCGTGTGTGTGTGTGTGAGTCACAGTATATCATCTCAAAATATTTTCCACTTCATAGTAGTCTAGTTTTTTAAGAAATTCATCAATAGACTTTTTACATTCGCGACAGCTTAGATCTCTTATTTTATTTGTTTTGCTTATTTTATTATATAGGCTGGGGCCAAGATAATTTGGAAAGTTTTGAGCAAACTTAGTCTTACATTTGGGAGTATTATAAACTACATCCAACCTTCGCCTGAACCCGGAGTCAGGTTTCATTTTGTGTTGTGCAATAATTAAAAGCCGGATAAATAGTTTCCGTACAGAAAGTACATTCGTTTCCTTATATAATAGATCAGTTGGATACCTGTAGTTTTTAAAACACATTACCTTGAGAAGCGCACGTTGAGCTCTTTCAACTACCAGCAAAGTAGTTTTTGATGTACCACCCCAGATAGTCAAACAGTAGCTTACAATAGACTGACAGAGTGAGTAATACACAGTAGTGCGTAATTGCATTGTACAAGCACTTCTTAGTATTTTAAAGATGTATATCAGTTTTCGTATACGGGCACTTAGTTTTTTGGCTTGTTCTTTCCAGTTCAGATACTGATCAACAACAACACCGAGATATTTAGTAGAGGTCGTATTGTTAATACCGTAACAGTCACATGTTAGTACGTTATTCTGACATTTATGTACTTTTATATCTATGGTGTTTGCTGGAGGCTGAGTTTTAATTGATGTGCTGAAGGAGATGTACATGGTTTTTTGGGCATTCAAGGTTAGCAAATTGTTATCAAGCCATGTTGCCACTGAACGCATTCCTTGATTTGCTATGCTATTTATATCCACCCATGTTTTTGCTCTAAATAACAAAACTGTGTCATCGGCAAATGTGACAATTTGGCCCTTGTTCATAAAAAGGTTACACAGATCATTGATATAGACCAAAAAGAGCGTTGGGCCCAGCACGCTCCCCTGTGGGACTCCGTATACCATATCGACCTCATGGCTATATTCATCTTTGATTTTTACACTCTGTTTGCGGTTACTTAAATAATCCCTAAATAAAGCCAGTGGTATACCTCGAATTCCCATGCATTCGAGCTTAGCAAGGAGAATGGGAACGGAGACCGTGTCGAAGGCCTTGGCGAGATCCAAAAATACACCCAAGACTCTATCTCCACCATCCAAACCATCAACAATAAAGGAAGTTAGCTTATGCAGGGCATCACTGGTAGATCTGCCTTCCCTAAATCCAAATTGATTGCACGAGAAAAATCCATTTGACTCTAAATATTTCTTTAGTCTACAGTTGATTAATTTTTCTAAAATTTTCGACAAACTAGGCAGCAAGGAAATAGGTCTATAATTCGACACGTTATTTCTGTCCCCAGCCTTAAAAATTGGAACAGTAACAGACTTTTTGAGAGCCAGTGGAAAGGTCCCCGTGGTAAAACAGGTGTTACAAATACTAGTAACTGGCTTTATAATGGCATTCACCGCTTTTTTTAAAAACTGTGTTGTTATACCATCCCACCCCGACGAACCAGTATTCTTAAGATTGGAGATAATGCGTTTAACTTCGCTCTCATCTGTTGGGAATAGCATAAACGAATGCAGCGGTTGCTTATTTAATTTCAAATTTTTGCTAAGGTCCTTTTCATTTGTTTCAGTTCTAGATAGTATATCATTGGCCAAATCGGCTCCAACTGCAGCAAAATAGTTATTTATGTGATTCAGTGAGCTCTGACTGTCTTGCTCTTTACATAAGAGGTCCACTGCTGACGTATCTGTTTTGCCCAAATTGCACATATCTTTTATTAATCCCCACTTTTTTTTAATGTTATTTTCACTATTTTCTAATTCGGTTTTAAAATGATTGTTTTTCAAATTTTTCAATAGATTATTACAGGTGTTGCGATAACGTTTATATGTAATTTTTAACACCTCATTATCTGGATTCAATCTAAGTTTTTGGTGGAGTTTATCACGGTTTCTCATACAGCGACACAAACCTGGTGTTATCCAAGGTTTGATATTTGTTTTACGTTTGGATAATTTGTAGGTATAAGTATGTCGTTGTAAGGTGTCTCTTATGATATTAAGGAATTGGTTAGTCATTTCGTTTGGATCCATCAGAGATAGCATGTCTTCCCAATCAAGCTGCTCCAAATCTGCAACAGCGGCATCATAGTCACATTTTGTGTACAATTTTTTAATAGGTTTTTTTAGAACCGTTGCCTTGCGAGGTATTGTAGTCATTACACAATTATGGTCCGTCAATGTACTGTTACAAACTATAGTTGTAGTTTTGTATTTTGTTTTGATAAAACAGTGATCGAGACAGTTTGCCTCTCTAGTAGGAAAAGTATGTGATGCTAAGAGACCGTGTGAAGCCAATAAATTAATATAATCCAAAGATTGTCCATGCAGGTTATTATTGATATTTATATTAATATCCCCCATCAACACAATACTTTTATATTGCTTTAGCCCTGTTAGCACTTCATCCAAAGATTTCAGAAATGAATTTAAATTCTTAAAAGAAGGTGGTCTATATATCGCAACTATAGCTAAATTGGTATCGCTAGTGATTATTAAACAGTTTGCTTCCAGACAGTAATCTGGTTCTGTTATAGAGCAGTTTATAGTGTTTTTAACATAGATGACGATGCCGCTATTTTTATTTAGATATTGTTTTGTAGAATAAGAGACGTAATTATCGATTGTCGGTATGATGGTAGTATCAGAAAGCCAGCATTCTGTCAATATAATTAGATCATAGGCAATTTCTAGACGCTTAAGAAGAACTAAAAGTTCATTACCATTTTTATGCAAGCTTCTAATATTCTGTGTTAATATAGTAACATTTTGTTGAGTCATATGAAGAGCTGATTTACAGTGTTCCGGAAACTCGGCGACCAATGCGTTGCCGACATTGATTTGTTCATCAATGTCCGAGGAAATTACTTGCAAGTCAACCATAGTCTTTACTGCATGTTGTTGGTATTAGGCTATTGACAACGAAATGACTCGCCAAGTCTATCGGAACACAGAGTTTTGTTGGGTGTTTGTGATATTTGATAATGTGTAGTTGGTTTTCAGGTAATATATGGTTTTTGTACTTGTGTATTGTGTGTATGGCTGGCACGGTTAAGTAGTAGATTTTCCTTGCTGAAAACATGGAATTTGAAAGCATGCATAAACTAAGAGAAAGTAAAACATAAAAAAGTATTTTAAAAGTATTAAAAAATAGTCACTTGGTTAGATTGTGAGTAGACGTGTTAGGATCAGAATCGGCTCTATGGTCTTCAATTTGTTCCAGAGTTTTTATGTGTATTCTTGCCAATCCATCATCTTTTTTTATAAAAACTTTACCGAAGGAAATCCAACAATACTTGAAACAATTTTTCTTCTGAGCTTGTTTAGCATGATACAAGAGATGTCGCGTGGTGGGAGTTAGCGATTCTGAGATGTAAATTGGTTTTTTCTCACCCGGTAAATTGATTAGGTTGGTGTTGAATTTGTCATCTTTGTGATTGTTGTTGTAAGTACGAAGAGCCTGTATCACATTGGTCCGGAACTGCATATTGGCAACCATTATCGTTGAACTGGGTAGCGCGCAATGAAACGTTAAACAAAGCAACGAACTTATAGCGCTTTCAGCAACACGTTCTGAATACATTAGGATTTCTTCTAGTGTTCCGAACGGCTATCGGAAATACTAAGGATTATTTTATAAGGAGTTTTACGCAGTTTTCTCTGCTCTAAGGCGTTTGTAAATTCAATATAAACGTGTTTAAATGATAAAAGAAATTGCCATTTATGTATTCTGTTGGAATTAAAAGGTATATGCATAGGGGCGAAATAATAGTTTGATGTTATAAGTTTTACATGTCATGACCCAAAACTCGAAAAAGGTTTAATTTTCAGAATATCGGAAATTCTGATCAATATTTTCCATAAAATGTTCGAATTCCGAGTCTCGATTATGTTTGACTTTCTACCTTAACTGAATTGACGGAAATTAAACAGTATAAACTTTTTCCGGAGAAACACAATTTACGATGATGTGCCTCTTAAACTTGGTTAAGTGCTTATTGGGAGAAAAACGTCGCTAATGGAATAGAGAGTGACGTCACGATGGCATGGGGGACATAGACTAAGCAGAACGTCAATATTTTTAAGTATAACCTTCTATAATGGTTTAGGAATCCCGCATGCACAGAAATCTATTTAAGAATATTGACTATGCAATTATAATTCGATTTCCGAAACGTCAATCAATCAATCAGTATACCTTTGGGAAACAATCAGTTGATTGACGCTGTCAAATGTTATAATTACAGAATCAGTAAGTAGCAGACCAGCCCCATTATTTTATTTAAAAACCGGCCAAATGCGAGTCAGACTCGCGCACGAAGGGTTCCGTACCATTATCTACACATTACACAAAACGACAAAAAAACACGTTTGTTGCATGGGATCCCCTTAAATATTTGTGCTATTTTAATTATTTATTTTTAAAGTGAATATACAATTATATACTTGAAATGAATATTCAACTGTCTAGCTATCACGGTTTATGAGATACAGCCTGGTAACAGACAGACGTACGGACGGAGGAGTCTTAGTAAGGTTACCATTTTTACCTTTTGGGTAGGGGTAAGAATTGATAGTAGGTACTGATAAAAGCAAAAAAGTTGGTAGCAAGCGTATTTTTACGACACCTTTTATTTAAACCTAGATATTTTTAAGCTCTTGTCACGTCTATCGAATAATCTGTGCTGGATGAGATTGTACGAAGTATTCAGTGAACGGTCGGCGTCGGATTACGCGCGTTTCGGCGTGACAAGCGGATGGAAGGCGCGTGGAGTGCGGGAAACGGGCGTGAGGCGTGACGCGTGACGCCAGATTAACTCCACAGAATCTCTCAAGTATTCCCATTAACTGGACCCCACACATATTTGGTGTTGTGGGTTATTTTCCAATATTGGAAAGAGAGGTCATTGAGGATTGTGATGTCCGTTTTCGAATAGCTTTATTGAATAAAGACTTGACTTTCGGATTAAACGAGAAGTAGGAATTGAGATTTTAATAATAGGTTGGTTTGTTGGAAATCAAATCGCAAATCAGTTAAACCCTATTAAAGTATCGGTCGAACCGGATGGACAGATTGCAGACCGGCTGCGGCCACCGGACACTGACAGTCTCATGTTACAAGTCCAAAGAACGTAAATAAAAAAATAGTAATTATAGGGATTTTCTCAGTTCAGCATACTGCCGAACAGCTAGTGCCCGACGCTGGCTTTCAACTGGACCTGAGATAAAGCTGTGACAGTCGTAAAACAGTTTTGTACTGTGTGTTGATATGGTGTCTATCTTCCTACCCTCCCTACCTTTTTCTGGTACCTCTCTAATTACTCCGTTAGCCATCAACTGAAATACTTCTTCTTGTCTTTTGCGAGATGGAACACCTCGGTAGCACTGACAGGTTCATCATTCGTGCATGTCAGTTTGACCGTATGAAGTTTAATATTCTATAGATTAGTAAACTTGTGGTTGAAGAAATTTAAGAGGGAATAAAACTTTGGTAGGTACTTTTACGCAAGCAGCGGACATCAAGATCTGTACTGTTTTTATATTTAACCCTCCAGAGACAGCTAATTCCTATACCTAACCAGACCTTAAAAGTAAAAATACAAAAAACAAACAAAGAGCCGTTGACCATTGAATAAAACAAAATTAATCGCATAGCGGCGCACCGCAGCCGCAGCGCGACCTACATGCCGCTCTAAACGTGCCCGAATGATTTGTAGTATAGACCGAATGTGGGCCATGTCCGCCTATCTATGTGGTTGGCTCCTCTGACTATGCGTCTGGTAACGACGGTGGAGTAGAACATGGTAAGGAAACCTGTGATACAAGTGGCAATCGCTTTTAATGCGTTTGGATTTTCGAGTTTCAACTCTATTGACATTTAAGCTTGTCAGTAGCTTCCCAGTCAGTCCCGTACATTTTGTACGTCTCCATCATCGTTATGCTATGTTATAATGGTACTTTCCTAGGCTTTCTGCTCTTATATGCTTGCCAATAGCCCATCTGCTATAAACCAACGTCGAGATTTACTCTTTAATTAAAAAATAATAATATCAGAGGTACAGGTTCATACGAGAAGAGTTTATTGTCCTGATTTTCTGGAAAAGGACAACATTATTTGCTTAAATATTGTACCAAGATTTCTCGGAAATACTGTGTACATTTCTTTAAAATACATCACATTAAGTTCATTGTTTACTGACACGTCGCCGTCGTGTGGATTAAGCCCATCTTTCATGAAGCTCCTTTTGCACAAAATAATTTCGTTAAAACGCGATTCGTCGACGGCTGTATTATTTATCAATTATTCATCAAAGTACTTTTAGTCAAAGGGATGTTTGATCGAATTACATAAAAGGTTTGATCAAAGGAGTTTTATTAAGCTTTTATTCACTTTAAAATGACCCATGCACTTGGTCATTTGTAAATATTTTTTCTTTGAATTTATTCTCAATTTTAAAGGGGCTGTGGCAGCGTCGGTGGTCCCATATACTATACAGGGTGGAATATTGTAATGCCACCTGGAGGGAAAGTACTCTTAATACTGCAGATAGAAAATTTTACTCAAAGGAAACATTCCTTTATTTTTTTAAAGAAATTAATCTGCATTCAAAGATTTTGAAAATTCGCGTGCTACACTCGGGAATCGAACCGGCTAAATTCCAAAAAAATACATCCTGTACTTTTATGCCACCAATCGATAGGGTCAATCATAAGGATTAAATCTCTCTAACAAACATTATAAATTAAATTGTTCGCGACAAGTGTTTAAAATAGTGTTTTGAATAGTGCAAAGAAAGAACGTTCGAGAAAGTACGTTACTACAGTGTGTTCGTGTTTTGATTTCGAGTGCTTTCTGTAATTACTAGTTTTAAAAGTAAGTAGGTACAACTTCGCTCCAGAATAGTCTCGTCACAGGTGCGCGTACGCAAGCTATTTATAAAAAACACCGACCATTGTTATAGTAATTTCGACCGTACGCCGAGGGTGTAAAGTACCTACTTCCTTAAATCGTTCAAGTTGTTTATCGTCCTTTTACTAATAGTTTCTTTTGTATTTTTTTGTTAATGTTCTTTGTTGACGCTTTGTATGAATAAACGTTTGTATAGCGAACAATACTACATCGCTAGAATATTCGCGAATATTTTTTGTGTGTCTGCTGTTAGTATAAAAGCACAGCGCAGGCGCCGCGAAGTCAGTTCGTTTTCGACATTGGAACAATTAGTTTGTTATCGACATCCGAACAGTGAGTTTGTTTTCGATATTCAAGCAGTCCGTAAACAGTTCGTTCCGATTATAGTTTCAGTTCAGTTTTTCCATTTAATTCGTGTAGTATTGTACGCTTGTAGTATTTTACCATAGTCAAATAGTGTTTTATTTCTTCTCCACCTACAGTAATAGTGCAGTGTTTTTCAAAACCACCTCTCCGTTCCACGAAGCTAACGTTTACACCCGGAACCTTCGGTACAGGGCGGTTAGTGACTCATTTTGGCCCCGTTATAGTATAGATTCCCAAATACGAGTCCACCCGTCTGGTACATTTGCTGGTCCTTCGAGCCGGATTTATTCGTCAGTTTTTGTGGTTATCGTTTTATTCGTCGGTTGGAAGACGCTGCTTGGGAGAAGATGCCGACTACACGATCCCAAGGAAAAGCTGCAGAGACGTGGATGGTGGATTTAGGTGACGGCTCATCGTCGACCGTTCCTGTTGTTCCCCGCCGCACGCCACCATCTACGCCAATTGTTGATAGTACTGAACCGCCGCGCTCTCAGTCACCGCGAGAAGCCCCGCGGCCTGCGCCACCTTCTATACTACCGAGCGATCAGAGGGGCATGCGTTCTGAAGAAGGCAACCGTTGAACCAAACATTTCGTCGTGCAACATCAGACCGAGCCATGGGATCTATTAAGTCGCAAAAGACAAACAAGTCCCGAAGTAAAAAGCCGCTAAAGGCGCGTGAAGAGTTATTAAAATTTAAGAAAGAGTTTTTAAAAGCTGAAGTAGAATTAGCTGAAATCGCGCTTCAGAGAGCTGAGGAAGAAGAGTCTGAATATGACGAAGAAGGGCTCTCAAATGAAGAATATGTTCGTTCCTGGATAGAGGAGGCCCCTGACTGCATTTCTCAGCCTGATGAAGACTTTGCCACTGGAGGGGAATTTGAAAGTCAACAGAATGACGACATACCGCCGCCCCGCCTAGTGGACATCAAGGCTCAATCAGGGAAAATAAACAACCGATTAAACAAGAAGACTCGAAGTGTCATATTAAAAAAGAGCACAATGATAGTGTCGACGCTCTCCGACCATTCATTTCCGAGCTTACTTCTGCCATCGCTGGTCTCGCCGTATCAAAGAACGAGACAATCGCACCACCTCACCCATCGGTATCAAAGGTAATCATGACTTTACCCAACTTTAATGGATCACACACCGAGTGGCTGTCGTTTAAGGCCATTTATGAAACCACCCGAGCCTACTTCAACGACATAGAAAATACAGCGAGACTTCGAAGAAGCCTTCAGGGGAGAGCCTTAGAAGCCGTTAGCTCTGAACTCATAGGGCATGCTAGACCGGACGACATAATGGCAGAACTAGAATTACAATTCGGCCGTCCAGATGCAATTGCTCAAGCCGAAATAGACCGACTCCGAGCTCTGCCACGGTGTAGCGAATCACCGAAGGATATTTGCACCTTTGCAAGCAGAGTGCAAAACAGCGTCGTGACACTCCGAGCACTGAAGAGGGATCACTACCTCATTAACGCTGAACTGTTGCGATGTCTCACAGACAAGTTACCGAACTCACTACGCGTTCAGTGGTATAGAGAATTTACAGTGGATTACCAATCTATGCCTGATCTTGGGCATTTTAGTAAATTTGTCACCGAGCACGCTCGATACTGCAGTGCATTTGCACTACCTGAAACCGTTACCGAAACTAATAGAAGCTCAGTGCACAAGACACACACCGCAACTGAAGAATCGTCTCCGAGGTGCCAAATATGTGACACAACAGGTCACTACACGTCAGATTGTCAAAAGTTTCGACAGGCAAATTCCGAAAGTAGATGGGAACTAGCCAAAGAATATAGTTTGTGTTTTCGCTGCCTGCGGCCAAGATATCAGGGGCACACCTGTAAAGCGAAAAAGTGTGGAATGAATAGCTGCTCAGCCACACATAATCGTCTGCTCCATTTCGATAGACAGGACAGAGATATAGAAGCTCAGAAGAAACCAGAAGAGGCTGTTGTTAGTTCGTGCACATTTAGGGAGCATCAAGCATTCCTGAAGATCGTCCCTGTCACGGTTTTCGGACCGGCGGGAGAGGTGCCTACGTTTGCTCTTCTGGATGATGGTTCGACAGTGTCTCTCATAGACGAAAATATCGCCAAACAAGTTGGCGCTAAGGGAGAACTCGACCCACTGCAGGTTCAAACAATTGGGAACAATTCAATAGACATGCCCGGTTCCCGAAAAGTCACCGTCACACTCGCAAATCGAAACAGCAAGCGAGTGTCTTTCGTAGCTCGCACCGTACCTCATCTGAAGTTGTCACCACAGACAGTGAGTGAAGGTGATATAGCAGAGTGCAAACATCTGCAAGAAATCAAAGATGATCTGACCTACGATAGAGGTCTGCCGAAAGTCTTGATTGGACAAGACAACTGGGAGCTGCTTTTGGCTAGTGAAATTCGCCGAGGTCCGCCAGACCAACCTATAGCTTCGCGCACTCCACTTGGATGGGTGCTACACGGAATTCGTGCAAGGACTTCGCCACAGAAGGTAAACGTAATTAGTCGCGTGACCACCATCGAAGATAGTTTCAATAAGCAGAGTCCGAAGAAAGGTTGTGGACCGTCTAAGATCACAGATGTTGTGAAAGCCAACAAACCGCACATTCTCGTTGCCAACCACGAAGTGAACAGTGGTCCAGCCCAAAATTTGAATCCCACATCTCTAAGGTTCTGCAAGCGAACCCGCCGAAAGAGAACTCGACGACAGAATAGTTTTGCCACCGCGCGACAAACAGAGAACCGTGATTCACCGCCAGACACAAATGTGCCCCCTATAGTCTCATCACCGGCGGGAGTCACAGAAACACGGACTCCGCATCCACGTGGACATGACGGTCCACGAAATCGTCAGCCGAAATACCGCGCAGACCGTGAACATTGTGGTTGGACCCCACAGTCATATTCGGACTGTCGTGAGCACCATCTTGAACACCGAAACCAGTGGGAGTCGTTTGATCGAGCTGCAAATTTTGAAGTGGGTGACCTGGTCCTCAATGGCGACACCCAGCTTCTACGGAACACCTGGCCTAGAGGGAACAACCGACCAAGATACTCGTGCCACTGCTGTAGTAAGTGCCGTGCAGACGTCGCTCACCGGAAGGATGCAGCACCGCTCCGATGCGCGTTATCGCGCTGCTGCACGGCGGGAGAAATGTTCGCGACAAGTGTTTAAAATAGTGTTTTATTTCTTCTCCACCTACAGTAATAGTGCAGTGTTTTTCAAAACCACCTCTCCGTTCCACGAAGCTAACGTTTACACCCGGAACCTTCGGTACAGGGCGGTTAGTGACTCATTTTGGCCCCGTTATAGTATAGATTCCCAAATACGAGTCCACCCGTCTGGTACATAAATGAAAGGAAAACCATGAAAACTAAAGTTATAAATTCAATGGGATAAATTTATTACGATAAAGCAATTTTATTCAAAGGACCTTTACAATTGAAGAAAACGGATTTCAATTTGCACGTGTTTGTTTGTGCAAATTGTTATCTTCCTATCTAAATAGTTCTTCTCATTTTAATCAATAAATGTAGTCAAAAGATAATTGTTTATTAGGTTCTAACATAAGTAATTGGATCGGACCTTTGAGTAAAAGTGCTTTATGTTGTCCCATTGAATTTATAAGTTAAGATTTCATGGTTTTCCTTTCATTTAATTTATCATGTTTGTTAGAGGGATTTGATCTTTATGATTGACCCTATCGATTGGTGCCATAAAGGTACAGGGTGTTATTTTTTTTTCAATTTAGCCGGTTCGATTCCCGAGTGTGGCACGCGAATTTTCAAAATCTTTGAATGCAGATTAATTTATTTTTAAAAATAAAGGAATATTTCCTTTGAGTAAAATTTTCTATCTGCAGTATTAAGAGTACTTTCCCTCCAGGTGGCATTACAAAATTCCACCCTGTATAATTCTATTAAACCAAACAGCTGCAGTGCTTCAAAAAACCCGTTTTCTTCCGCATCTAATACCCTAAAACATCTCACATCAGTCCGATGGACTAATCAAAGTATCTTTATAGGAATATTGTGTTTAAAACGCGCAATAAAAATATACATAGCATATTTTTCTACTGTTAATAAGCTAATAAGATTAAATATAGATACGTATTCACATATTACCTGTTTTCGTGAAACAGATTTCTTGAATTACCGCTCTATAATACTATATTCTGCTGGGTAGACATTCACTGATTGATCACTGGTTTGACTGGTTTGACCCGAGAACTATAATAAAAATATTATATGTAGGATTAAAGGTTTGACTAAACCTAGATGAACCCTGTCGCAGTGCAGCTGTGCGCACCGCAGCGTTATGCGCGTTTCCATTACACAATTTATGATGTACCCTGTCAACATATTTTATATTTGTGTGTTGTATACAAATATACACACGTGGGTAGGTATGTGTGCGTGTGTAATATACGAGGGTTGTGCTTTATGGTGACTGTAAATTGTAAATATCATCAGATTCGTCGATATTTATTTATACGCGGCTGACTAGATGGTGCTCATCTGTAAGGTCTAATTAAATTCACTAGCAGAACTCCGCAGAACTCCGCAGACATCGTCATCTGCCTAACCCAATCACAACCATTTTGGGATCAGCTTCCAGTCTCACCGGATGTGGTTGAGTACCAGTATTTGACATGAAGAATAATAATAGTAGATTTTACAACAAGTTCACAAAACGAACCATTTTTATCGGAGACTTTTAGCAGCCCGAGCCGAAGGCGAGGGCTGATAGTAATGACGAGGATAAAATGGTTTTGTGGACGAGTTATAAACTCTGCTTTTCACTTAGATTGCGAGGAAATAAAACAGTAGTATAACATAACATTTCTTTAATTAAAATTCAAAGTAAAATTAGTACAGTTTTAAATACTGAGGGAAATTGTTTTTCCCGGCATATCGCCACTTTATTTTTTTTTAATCTTACGACATTGATATTGGGCTTAAGCTGCAGACCTATACAGCCTACTATTAAATTAATTTTGTAATAATAATTTTCTTAAATTAATTAAATAACCTACCGTACTTATATTAAATTTTAATATATTTTATGTCTTAAAAAACACGGCAAATAAATTAAAGTAAATATTATAAAATAACAAATTTTATCTATGAACTTCTTATTGTGTTTGGCTGTATGGCTCATTTTCTTTGCCTTAATATAGATACATTTATGAGTAGATACGTTATTATATATACGATAAATTTGATTTTGTGCAGCCTATATCCTGCACAAATAAACACTTTCAGAGCATGAGAAGTGAAAAATTCATTTATTTCAGGTAATTGACCCATATTAGATAGAAAAAAGAAACCGGACAAGAGCGAGTTGGACTCGCGCGCCATTGGTTCTATACAAACTTTTGAAAGGACAAACTTAACTTTGCTGTTGAGTTTGAGTTTGAGTTTGATCCCTAGAAACGGCTTTTGCACTAACCGCAAATAATAAGTTTGTATTAGTAAAATCGCTTTTTTTAATTACACTACGTATATATTTACGGTTTTCAGATTTTTCCCTTTACATGTGCTGTAAGACCTTGATTTTTGCCAAATTTCGTGATTCTAGGTCAACGGGAACTACCAAATAGGTTTTTGACCCAAAACCTATAAGGTCCTATTTCGTTGACCTAGAATTGTCAATTTTGGTTAAAAGCAAGGTCTTAAAAAGACCTAAAAAGACCGAAAAATAAAAAAAAGTTGAAAATTTGGTACTTACAAGTTTTCGCGAAAATCTAAATTTGCCCATATCTTTTTATGATATTGACTCAGGACCTTGATTTTCATACACTTAATAGAGACCTCAGTACCTGGTATGAATTTCAACTTGCTGGGTCCACCCGTTCCTGAGAAAATCGGTGGTGACAGACGGACAGACAGACGGACAGACGGACAAGAAAGTGATCTTTTAAGGGTTCCGTTATTTCTTTTTGAGGTACGGAACCCTAAAAACAACACACACAACACTTTGGTCAGATTAGCAAGCTTCATTATTCGTGCAATAAATAAATTTAATTAAATGACATAAAAATATGAGAAACCAATACATGTCAAAGCAAAAAAAAAATTTAATAAAGATAAAAAAAAAATATGACAATGAATTAAATAAACTAAGAACTTAAGTTTTGTCAGAAGCAAAAATTAAATATTATAAAACATGAAGCTATACAAAATAGCAAATCAGACACCAACAATATGCCTGCTATAACAATGCCCAACTTATGGGCAATCCAGTCGCTGAGCAACCATCGCCAGGACAGTGTTGGAGCTAGCCCGCGCCCTGCGCACGAAGGACGCGCACCGCTTGCGCATGGTGGCGTGGAAGAAGCCTGCCTACCTTTTTTTTTTTTTTCGGATGGGAAATCATTAAATGACTCCTCCCACTCTGGGCGAAGCAGGAGGGAGTTTCAGACTTTTACTGCCTAAAACCCATCCATGTTCCTTCATCGCCCTTTGTGTTCCGGGGCCACGGTATCTCTTTCGAACAGTCCCGCAACCCCGGCAGGCATCGGTCCTTACGGACCCCTTCCTTTTTGCTGACTCTCTTTGAGGCGCGCGTGCAACACGAACGCGCCGTCGACACGGCCTGTCGTCATGAGACGGACAGACGGCGAGCTAGCCCATAGCCCACCGTCAACAGGCCCGTGCCTACGGTGGCCGGGGGCCACGTGGTGGCCCCCGACGCCCAGGGCGTCTCCCGCGGCGGCCGGGACGCTGAGAGGTTCTCTCCCTCTCCCGTTCCGCCACCTCCTTCTCTAGCATTACTGCTACGCAGAAGGAGGTGACGGCGTCCCATTCCGTCTCCGGACCATGGCTTGCACCAGGGCCGGACGCGAGAGGTCGCCGCCGCCCACGCGGGGCACACCTCCACCGTGTGTTCCACCGTGACCTCCGGTCGATCCTCACAATGGAAGTACCCGGGCGTTTCCTCCTGCCCGATTCGGTGCAGGAACCTCCCGAAACAACCGAGTCCGGTGAGGACCTGCGTCAGGCGGAAGGTGAGGACGCCGTGGCGTCTCTCAAGCCACTCCTCAAAGAGGGGACTTATCGCCACTATCGTGGCGTGCCCTGCACGGGGTTGCGACAGTCGCTCTCTCCATGTCGCAATGAGATCCCGCTGGAAGTCCGTCCACTGAGCGAACAATTTGTCGCGGTAGCGGAGTTTCCCCCCGGCGTAGTGCCTCTGCGCGATTCGTGTAGGCGCGCGAGGACTATCGCCTCTAGATCCCATGGCGGCAATCCAGCAAGGAGGCTCGCCACCTCGCGGGAGATCGTACGGTACCCCCGGGCCAGCCTTACGGCTACCACCTTTTGGGGCGCATTCAAGTAGTGGGCGGCTCGCAGCCTCAATGAACGCGCCCACACCGGGGCCCCGTAAAGGGGCATTGACCGCATGACTCCCGCATAGAGCCTCCGGCAGGAGGCGTTTGGCCCCCCCTGATTGGGCAGGAGCCGCCTGAAGGCAGCCCCAGTCCGTTCCAGTTTGGGGGCCAAATGGCGGAAATGTTCTACGAAGTTCCACCGGCTGTCAAGGACAAGTCCCAAGTACTTCAACGTCGACTCGACGCCGATGGATACCCCTCCTACCGTCAGTGAGGATCCCGGAGGTAGCGCATTCCGAGGCTCATGAAAGCACATGGCCTCGGACTTGTGCAATGCCACCTCGAGACCCAATTGCCGGATCCTTCAACGACTATCGCAACCCCGCGTGTCATGATTTCAGCCGCCACCTCGTGCGACCCTCCCTGTGCCAGCACCAGCGTGTCGTCTGCATAGCAAACCACGCTGACGCCGCTAGGGAGGTCGGCGCGCAGCACCCAGTCGTGACCGATGTTCCAAGGACGGCCCTAGGACCAATCCCTCGGAACACCGCACGACATCTCTCGCCAGTTCCATTCTTGGCTGCGACCGGGGTAAATGACTGCCCTGTCTGTCAGGTAGTCCCCGACGACTCGACGGAAGCCTGCCTACCTGACTTTACTACCCTGTTACTGGTCAACACAATATCCCTTCCTCGGCAACTGGTTGAGCTGATTGACGGATTGTCAGACTTTCGGGCTTCTGACCACCCAGAACTACTTAATCGAGGATCTACGATGACAGTCGGGATAAACTAGTTAACGTACTTTCCGAGAAACGAAGGGTTCTCTTGAGATTACCTTAATATCAACACGTCTAGCTGTTATTATTAATCCAAAATAATTCCTAGTTTAATGAAACTATTCCATATGTAAAGTCAAGTATCCGTACACGTGTCGCGCTCATGCGTATTTCGTGCTCACATTGTTTATCTCAACGGCACACGTCACTAGGAGACCGCAAACGTCACGCTACGAGAATATCACACGTCTGTGGTCGTTGCGACGGCGACGTCAGTACACCGTACAGTCACGTATAATTTGATAGTTGGTAGCTAATTTACTGTTAGGAAATACAATTGAAGGCCGTCTTGAATTTATTTAACTTGCATGATAAAGAAAAAAACAAATACTTTATACTTGTGTCAGGATCTAGACACCCTATCTATTACCCTTATTATATTATTACCTTGTGTATCTAAATATAGGTCCGAAGAAGACCCAGCCAGAAACGAATGGTAAAAAAATGGCGAATCGCTTTATAGTAAACTAGTATATACTCAGAATTGAATACCTTCGTACCACATAGTTGCTTATTAATTATTATTTAATTCTTGAATATAATAAGCACAGTACAGTGAAGTAAAGATAAAAGGATATATCAGACTCACCCGCTTCAAGCCGCATGTCGCGCGACAGTATGGTGCCCGCGGTGCTCGCGGCACGGCAGCGGTACACCGCCGCGTGCACGTCGCTGCGGTACTGCGCCGCTGAGAACGCGCCCAGCCACAGCGTACCGTTCGGGAGGGCGCTCCTGCGGACAATATGAAGGGGCCTTTAGAATGTGAAAAAATGGAGGATTTTTTTGTAAAAGTTGACTGTAATTACGACATTTTTGCTAGAGACACATTTTTAACAAAGATTAAATAAGTTTAGTCGCAACTTAATAATTAAAAATAAAGCACAAAGATATTTATATTATCAGTGCACACATCAAAGAAATCAGACTTTTTGATAACTATTTAAATATGTTTTTTTGATTATCATTAACACTGAACTCGGTATATTTACCATGTTTACTATTTGTTTTGAATAAATAATACACAACTGTCTGATAAGCCAGTATATATATAAGCCATTATAATTTATGGGCTTTCTATACTATGTTGTTACTTCTGTGTAGTTTTGATAAACATTTTTCTACTTACCTCGGCGTTATTAATATCAACGCATTAAACGCTATACTCAGGTAGCAATTCAAATGAAAACCGACGGATAAAACATTGGCGTGGCCTTAACGACTTGTTGGCTACGTTTCTTTAGAAACACACCATGGAACAGGGTCACCTGTTGCAGAACTTAGTTTACTTAACTTAATATAAAACTTGTGCGACGGGACTAACCGACCGCTCGACCGGTTCAGACGATTTCTCTGCTACAATTACATAAATTATTGGTAACGTCTGCATTTTTTTTGTTTTAAAAAGTTGTAGATGTTTCGTCCAATAGGCACGTTTCATTTGACTACTTTTTTGTCACAGCATATTTCCGCCAACATCTCTACGTTTTCATGATATTTAACTTTACGCTGTTAATAACTTTATATTGGATGAAATAATCAGTTGAAAATTATCATTCGACGTAACCCACAATATTAATTATCTGAAACGAATATTAATGCATTGTTTAATATTTGTTACAACGGTTTTATTTGTTATTTTATGTATAACAAGTAAAAGCGTTAAAATTAACTTCAGTTACCTGGAGAGTAATTTATACGTATTATTCCACTCAATACATTACACACAAACATCAGATAGTACCTACTATTTTTCCTACGCTTTCTTTTTTTTAGATAAAAATACCCTTTTAGCTAAGTTATTAATCATCATTAGTTAAACGAGAGCCGCCTTGTCTCGCGTGACTTCTACCGATAAGCGTACTAACAAGTTAACTCTAATGCCTCGTCAATTTTACGCCGCGTTTTTACGATCAAAATCTGCATTTTCCAGTAAAAGGCTTAATTCTATTAACGACGGTCCTTCTTCAAGAACCGTCGCCCATTATGAAACGAAAGAAGAAAATGTTGGAAAATATTTAAAAAAAGGAAGTTATGTTCGAGAGTTACAAAAACTTAAAGATTTCCTACAAAGTTACTTTCTTTGAAGTATCGCAGTTTCTGCGAACAATGTTGTTGCTAACTAACAGTTAGTTGTGCTGTTAGTTTGTTCTGTCTTTGTTCGTTAAATATAGGGAGCTTGTTTATCGTTTCAGTGATTGGCTGAAGAAATAAAACTTAACAACTTTTGTAAACTTTAATAGCTAGAATAGATTGTTTATGAAGTATCAATATAAAATATCATCACGAAAAAGAGAATTAGAGGCCATTTCCCAGTATTACATACCTGTAATACCTGTATACCTGTGGCGGTCAATTGTACCAAATTGACCGCCTGGTAGGCAAACAAAGGTCTTGATCTATTAAAGCCTTGCAGAGTCTCCCTAAACCAATTCGGAAAAATTATTCGTTTAAGCATTTACTCCTTTGAAGTAAGCTGAAAAAACGTTCTAAAGCCAGGCGTACAACATTTACGAGAGATAAAAAGGTTGTTACGCGTGCGGGTCGGAGGCGGTTCTTCAATCATGGGTTTAACGGCTATCGTCGACTTTTGAGGTCCAAGAGTTACGATAGACCTTATTTTAGGTAATAACTTGCGATCGCTTCAGACCTCGCTATGTTAAGTCCCTGAGTTACGTTAAACTCATAAAAGGGGTGGTTTCAATTTTTATACTTTTCCTGTTAAGCGAGAGTTTATTGAGTTTCAGTTATCATGCAGTATCGTTACTTGATATTAGATCTTATTTTAGCACCTCGTATTTTTTTCAGGATACGACAAGCTTAGAGAAATTACAAGCGTTCCTCTGAAAATATTTTCAAAGTCAGGTCGCAGGTGTGAAGTGGGTTTTATTTAATCGTTGTACATACCCACAACGAGGACGAAGAATTAAAGAGTTTTGTTTAATTTTATCCATCCAAACTGTTTATTTTCTGGTTCAGCTGGCTAGTGAAACTTTAGCGTTGTATACGGGTAAACTATAAACGTCTTTACTGTTGTTTAAAGTTCCCGACCCTAAATATAAAATCGGAACCCTCATAATCTCACTTTCATTTTGTTATGAGAATGGTGTCAACAGTTTCTTTAGAGTCAGAGGCCCCTTGGCGGCATAAAAAATTCTGACACCAGGTCAGGTACCAACCATACGATAAGAAGAAGAAGTGTCTTTGAGCTGCTCGAATTATAAATATAAAATGTGATTTGTTGTTTACATTGAACACAACAATATTTATTGACATATTTGATGCCAGTGTAGTGACTCGTTGAGGTACTCCCTTATATCTCCTAAAAATTTTTGTCCGAAAATCATTATCCATAAAACGTTTGCTATAAACTTCAGTTACCATAATGTTCAAAATCCCGAAATTTTGTTTTACATAATTATCTTTATTTCTAAAACTGTTCTGTCATAATATCGAATACTATAATAATTGAATCTTCTAATTTTATATGCCATAAAGTCAATTATCCTAAGTATTATATTATATAATGTGTATTATTCCTAATGTTCATAAAAGTGTAATAAAATTTTTGGTCCTAAAACATTTGCTAAAAATTAGGTTTTAGTGACAGAAACGAATCGCTGTAAATCCGACCCCACGCAGTCTTGTCTGCCCTACCCCTAGAGTGTAATTTAAAATCGCGTAGGCGCGGAGGGGCGAGGCGGCCCGCGAGTTGAGGAGCAGGTGGTTGTAACACTCGCCGCCGCTGCTGAGGCTGGCCGGCGAAGCCGGCCAGCAAGCCGAAGCTGCGGTGGTGAGCGTTAAACACATCTGCGACGATAAGCTCGCGTGGGATCGCCGGAGCCCCGCAGCGCCGGAGCCGTGACAGAAACCATGCCTGCTGCATGTTGCTTGCTCGCTTGCATGCCGCATGCTTGCTTGCATACTGTATGCGTGCTTGCATGTTGCATGCTTGCTGCATGTTGCTTGCTCGCTTGCATGGTTGCTTGCATACTGTATGCGTGCTTGCATGGTTGCTGCAAGCTTGTTGCATGCTTGCTGAATGCTTGCTGCATGCTTGCTGCCTGCTTGCTGCCTGCTTGCTGCATGCTTGCTGCATGTTTGTTTGCATGTTTGCATACTTATTACAGGGAAAAATAAAATCCACATAATTATGTTCACACTCAACTGTTTTATAATGATTGACGGTTCTATTGATTGATTTTCTGCCTTTTAGTGACTACTTATATGAAATGTATGCCAAAACAAAAGAAGATTCTACCAGCTATGAACTTTCTGCGATATGATGGTTCTACTTTTTAATTCTTACAAATTTCATAAGAGCAATATTGTATAAAAATGTGTTGTGTTGAGAGAAGTTCATAGCATAGCAAAAGCTAAGTAATACTTACTTTACTGTAGGTACCCGTAATTACAGACACAATTAAAATAACAATGTTCTGTTCCCTTTTGGGAACGTCTGGGAATATACCGGTTTGTTTTAAAAATATTATTAAGATCTTAACATTTTTTTTTTAAATTTAGGATTTATAACTATTATTGAAAACGATTTTAAGTGTTTTGTATATTATTGATTGTAATATTTATGACAAACGGGTTTAGAGCATATTGTATTTAGGGATTTCAATTTTATGGCATGTGATATTATGTGATATTAAGTTAGGGTAAGTTATCATTCGGACAAATGATGATTAGGACAAAAAAAGTTATGGCACTTTAAATTATGAATAAAAAAGTTAGGTAATACAATAGAGAACCGACTCGTTGAATGTTGAAATTCATAACTAGATGCGCTATGTTGAATGCGAGACTTGAGCTCAATCTGTTATCCATACAGTTCGCGGAAACAATATAATTTTGAAATTCTAGATACCGTATGTTTGTTACCTACAAACGTAATTTCAATTTAAGAATTAAAAATACTGAATTTATTACTTTTACAATTTATTCATGAAACTGTTTCATAATAACGAAAGCCATTCCCTAAACCCCTGTAATTAAACCAACGACTCTTTTCAACACTTAAATTATTCAAATTCAAAACGATTTTTCTTAGCGCCCTTCAAACGCCGTCCTATTCATAGTATCCAAACTTTTCATTGAATAATCTCTTTGAATACAAATGATAACTTTAAACAAAACACTCACTTTTGTGACTGTCCTCGTAATTAATCACCCAGATACTGTTCCTTTCCATTCCGATTCAATTCCTTGGCGTTTTTGAATAAGAAAATCTTTTTAATAGAATCCACGGGTTTGTGAATAAGATAAATGAGCCACGATTTTTGGTTTGGATAAAAAATGTCGGTGAATGTAAGAAAAATAACGTTTGAATGGAAGTCGGGTCGGACTGTGGCTCGCGCCATTTATAACCGTCGCGTTTAAAACGATAGTGTACGTTATACTTGCTGGGCTATAGATCTGGCACCAGATTTATGTAGCTTTTAAATTTTGAGCGCTTATAAAAATAATTTGTTGCGGAAACGATAGCTTAGACAAATAAGCGGTTGTTCGATTATAAAGTCCCGCTTCAGCCTAACCATAACTTCTGTCAAAGACGTGATATAATTGACTGAACCTGTGTTCAGGTTGAACCTGAACTTTAAAGTAAATAACACGGTAACGTTTTGTTACTTTATACTTCGGTAATTCATTTACTCGCTAGCTTACTACGTCAAGTTACGATTACAAATAAAATATTCTTCAATATTAATTATGAACAGAAAATCGTCCTTCCCAACTAATTTATTTCACAGAGGTCGTACGGATACCTTGCCCAATCCAGCCGTTGATTATACAAATTCTGTTTCCAAAAGAAATTGACAATATTTTCAATTCCCAGTTGGTAACGCATTTGCTTCAATTGTTAACGTTTCTTGACGATTTCGGTTCGATATTGATAAAATCGTTCTCTAATGATGTTGAATTTGGATCGATAAATTATTTTTACAACAGTAACAATTTAAATCTTTCAATAAAATATAACTATTTTAATAGAGTTACGAAACTGTACAATAATTTATTTTACTACTCACATGGACGTAATTACACGCTGGAATTAAACGGTATAATGTCACTTCATTAAAAATCTATTAAATTGAAAGCAGATAATTATTTAGCGATACCGAACCTCACTCGCGACCTCATTGGTCGTTATTACACATTATTATTTTCGAGGGCATTATGATCAATTACAGGCTAATCATAATAGTTATATGGATGATAGGTTAGTATAATTTTAAATGAATGCATATTAACACGAATTATGACCAAACTGCAATGAAACCTCCATGAAGAACGGCCAAATTGCGGACCGGGACGCGGCTCTAAACACCAGGTACTGACAACTATTGTACTGGTGTATCTATCGGAGCTCGGTATCTGTGGCAGGTCCTCAACTATTTTGCACCGGTTTGACCAAACTATAACTCAAATTGAAAAATGTGAATCTTTTAAAATAATGTACTTTCGTAATCTAAAAGCAACTACTTTAAAATAACATGGAGTTTTCCGTTCCAATGAAAAACAATAAGTGCCATAAAGTCACTCCAAAAACACTCAAATATTACCAGGTCAACCTCAGGCCATATTACGGAGTCTACATCAATCTCCCGGTGCAGAGTCGTACATCGTACGTCCCCAATAAGCGTGTAAGGTCACAATAAAATAATCATGGCAGTGTTTACGTGACTCATCGCGCATGAATATTGCATGGCGGCGGGATTATGTCGCGGGCAAGGAGGGAAGATTGGAGGTAGATGCGGTATGAGGGAGGTTGAAAAGATTCTCTTGGTTGACTTGCACAAACGGTATATTTACAAGTCCTCATTAAACCTGTGGTTTTTGATTTATCAATAAAGGGCAAATTTTGAAAAGAATGCTAAGTAATAAACAAGTTTTTTAAACTGAAATTGTTATTAGCACATAAACTGACTTTTTTATTATTGGTAACTCTAAAAACTTAAATATCTCATTTAATTAAAAGCTTCTAGTCAACTTGCCGTGTTAGTTATTAGTTTGTTAGTATGTATTCGTGAAATCTTGCAACTGAATTTCAGACCAGTTCCTCCCAACCGATTAAGTTAAAATTTTGTAGGTACACATATTTGGTTCTGATGACAATTTATTTTTATGATTGACGATACTTAATCCTGCAGCCAACATCGTCTCCTCACGAAAAAACTCTTCAATATCTTATAGCGCAGACATGAAACTTTGTATACGCGTTCAATTTTGATGGTTAAAGATGATTTTTAACATGACCTTATCCTGCAGCCAGGTTCGTCTCCGCAAAAGAGAACTCCTTAAGAGTTAACGGCACGGATACAAAAATTTGAAGACGCGTTCATATTTGATGGATAATCGTGATTTCTATCATGACTTCATCCTGCAGTCAGGATTGTCTTATCGTGAGGGAACTCCTTAACGGTAAATAGCACGAATACGAAAATTTGTAGACGCGTTCATATTTGATAGATAAACATGATTTCTATCATGACCTGATCCTACAGCCAGGTTTGTATTCTCACGAGGAAACTCCTCAACGATTAATGGAGTTCACACGATTTTTTTATACGAGTTTAATGATTACGACAAAACTAAAAAAAATAAAAATTATATTATTATGTAATTAAAAAACCTTTAAAAAAATAAGATTTTATAAAAAATGCACTGAAAAGAAGAAAATAAACCTTTAAATAAATGAAAACGAAAAGCATTCCTAAAAACTTGTCGCGTATAGTTTTTCTTTTGCCTTTACCATTCGCGCTACAAGCTTTTATAAATGCTTTTCGTTTTTATTTTATTTTTCTTCTTTTCAGTGCATTTTTATAAAAGCTTATTTTTAGAAAGGTTTTTAAATGAATAATTTTATGTACAATTATAGATCAATATGCATTAATTTTTCGTTATTAAGTATAATTATATTTCACGAATGCTCTTGGCATATCTGTAATTTTTCCTAAACGAATGTCGCGTGTAGTAACGATGACGATGCGACTTTTTATGTACTCCGCAATGTTCGTGTGACGAAATATATGCGGTTTTCATTACGTTGTAGCAGTACCTACCTAGTAAAGTACCCGTCGTCTATGTTAGAGGCTGTTAAGTGAATTTTGTGGCAGTAGTATTAGTAGTAGTGCAAGACTTTATTGTCTCTACAAAGTTAGTCTGGAGAAGACTGGCAAAGAAACTATTTAGCTACGAATTAGTTACTCGCTGTCAAATATTATTGCCGTATTAAGCTTGAAAGGGCACGGTATCAACATCATCATTTCACCAAATGACGTCTACTGCTAGACATGCTCCCCACTAAACGTCACGTTGGCGTCACCGCATCGACAAATCCTGAGTTTCTCGCATTCAGTAGATTCTTGCGGCCTACACGAGGTAATGGTTCCATCTTGTGGAGCCTACCAACGCTACACCCACTTTTAAACCGATAGCCGATAGGGCTATCCATTAATTAAGAAATGGCCCCTGCCTACGGCCGGTAACTTCTAGAAAGTTACGACTACTATCAAGAAACAAAATATTTAAACAATACAAAAAGACACGCGTGTCTTCAAGGCCACGCCAGAACACCTGATTTTTCGCTTTAGGGGCTTAGGATCGAATCTCTCAATGTCATATTATGGTGGACTAGATGGATCTAAAAAGGAGCATATTAAGCATTAGCCTGCTTGACATTGCCAGTGCTGGGACGCCTGCTCTCTCTCTATAAAGAGTGCACCGTAATCTAGCTGGGCCATCCGTTCTACTAGCCAGATTAAGAGGTAAAATTACTGGCACATGGGAATAATAATAAATCCGTGTCTTTGCTGAAGGAAAAAATATCACATTTTTTTATTGCGCTACATGTTCAGTCACTATCATTACAGCTCAAATCTATAGCATTATAATTATGAATAATATCATACAAAGGCTTACCCGCTACCGCTACCGGCATGCACGTCATTTACTAAAGATGCGCCGGAAACCTGCTTACCTGATTACCTACGTTAGTGAAACTTACACGTACGTACTAATACACCGTGTGTGATATATTTAGCAATGTATTAAGGGCAAGGAGATAACAAGTATGAACTATAGTCAAATTATACTGATAGTTGCATGCACAGACTGATTGTAGTTTATCCTACGATTTACAATTTTGATGATGAACCCATGACAAAGAAGGCTATAAAGTAAACCATGTAAAGTAAACCATTCTTCTTTCTTTTATAAGTTAAACCATCTATAACTTTTACAAAAATCAGCTTCACATACATAAACTACGCTATATTCCCATCTACTACGACTCTTACATATCTTCTTCTTTGTTCTTTCACGTTTATTTATCTGGTCACACACGCAAACCGGTTGCGGGTACGACGCACTTCATTTTTCTGGAGTACATTGCCAAAATTCAGACTTACAAAGAAATATATGTATCTCAAAGACAAAATCTCACAAAAGTTCAGGGGTAAGTCATAAAATATATATTCAGTCAGTAACACCTAGCTCAGTTCTGCTACTAACCATTAGTCACTTTCCAATTAGCGAACGTCAAAGTAACCAAGAGTTACTGTCACTAACGCTTCGAAGGCTTTGATGAACATGCTGCCTACGTCTAAAAGCTGGGATCTTTGCGAATCATTTACATTCAACATTTACCAGAGTTCTAATGAAATAAGACCAAACTGTTTAGTACATCCTATTTAACGTAACCCGTTTATATAACGTAATCTATGTATTGCTAACAGTCGCTAAGAATTTTAATTCGTGTTTTCAAAAGTTACTGACTGCACGCTACGAGAATTGCTACGTCGTAGCAGTCTACGCGGATTGCTACGTCGTAGTGGCCTACGTGGATTGCTAGCCGACTACGAGTATTCGTAGTAAGTTGTTATTTGCCTTGGAATATTCACTGCTGAGTTGTCACTACGCATGTTTGTGTTGTTTGTTACTTTGCGTATTATACTAATGCTATCTTGCAATACTATTTATAAATAAAGAAAACATGATTTCTCACTTTTACTAAAAGATTTTTCATCTTTATAGGTAATCTTATCGTGAACAGAACTGAGGCTGGAATTTTCCATATTTATGAGAATTGTGCGGTTTACTGTAATCCATTAATTCTGTCAGCAATTTCTCAGGAGCCCATAGCAATAATAGTCCCGTGTCCCATACATACCTAAACTGTGATCCTAACATTTGCAAGTGTAATTCGCTTCAGAAAAGGAAATAAAATCTGATGTACATCCTAATCGTATGTCGGTAATACATGAATAATTCAGGACGGAATATTGAATACCGCGGGGTACGACTGTGCGAAGTTTGGGTTACAACGGAATTAAGGGATTAGACGCACGGTCTTAAGACCGTTCTTTAGTTCTGAAGGGGCTTTAGAATGTAGATCCTCCAACAGTGGGATGTATTTTAAGCTATTGGCCTGTATTGTCAATAACTCAGTAAAGTAGCTATTAGAAAGTGGGGTTTATTTTTATGAAACTAATACATGATTTTACTTGCAGTCAATGAAGACCTGTATTCTTAAACAGATTTTCTTTAAAATATTAAAAAAAAAAAACAAGAACGGGGCGTAGAAATGACACAGAGCGTACCTATAAAAGCGACTGTCACAAAATTAATTACAGATACATCTTTTTGTAAAGCTAAATTTCTTCAAAATCTCAATTTGCCATATTTTCCGCGGGATATAACATGTTTTATATTTCATTTGATACATAAAACGCTACTACGGACTATAAAGACTTACATACTAGATATATGCATATGCCATAGTTCTAAGAAAGTGTAATCTTCCTAAAACGGTAAGTCATCGTGTTACAGCACATAATCCCACAGTTGAGATGTGGTCGCGTCAGTATGTACGTATATTTGTGTGTGCGCTTTCATTACAATATGTGAATAATGAATATTAATCAATGCGTATGGCAAACGAGGCTATGCGAATGTTTGCGGGCTGTGATGGAAACGAGATTTTTCTCGGAATAATATTTTGTAATGGCACAGGCATATTATTACTGCAAGATTTCAAAACTCGAGATAAACCAGAAAGACAAAAACTGGTAGTATGTATGAGTTGATGATATTTCAAAACAGTACCCCGAAAGTCTGACAACTAGTCTTACCAAAGGATATCGTATAACAGTACTGTGTTGTGGAGGTCAGATAGACAGTCGCTCCATGTAAAGTGCTGCCGACCCCAACATAGTTGGGTAAATGCTAAAGGCATGATGATGGATGATTATATTCCAAAACAATCAATGAAATGTCAAAAATGACCCGACCCATACAACACAAATAAATAGTTATAAATATTAATATAGCTATACCGTACCTACAAAACATAAAACCTCATTTCACACAATACAATAAACTTCCCAGTAAACAAAACATCAACTTGAATAGAACTATAAAATAAATAAAACATATAAAGTCCTAAACATGTAAAGTCAAACAAGGGCCCTATATTCAAATCGGCCCAAAAGTTGTTAATGCGCCATGACGACTGTGCCCGCACAAATTCATCAAGGGTATCAATCGGGGGAAAGGGCTGTTCAAGGAGTGGGCAAGGCGCGGGCAATCCAACTAGCCCGCAGAACGTCAGCAAATATTTGACGGAACTTGGGCAAAGCGTGTTTGTTGTACGACGCAGTTTGATTGGTTGCATGGATTAATTATGTGTGGTGGGGATTATCTGTTTGAGTATGTGGAAATGTGTTGCTCTTGTCTGTAATTTATGTGGCTGATGTGGTGGCTAATTTATGTGTGACTTGTATAATATTGACGTTAAAAACTCTTAGGCCTGAATTCTTGTCGCGCTGACGGTCGGTCGCGTACGGTCGGTCGTGACGTCAGCGAAAAGAAAATACGGCATTCGGTCGCCGCTGACGTCAGCGTCGCAGTATTGGTTCTATATGGAACACAATGTATACTCGTACGCAGAGTTGGGCGTAATCAACTACTTTTGTAATCGGATTAATAATCTGATTGAAAGTAATCATGAATACATCAATCATGATTACTTTTAATCTTGATTACTTTCAATCATGACTACATTTGTAATCATTAGTTTTGATTACAATAGTCAGTAATCTTAATTACATGGGTAGATTTGATTAATTTTTTAAGCATATTTTTAATAAATGCGGTTCTATATTCAATCAGTATGTATCTTGTATGTCTGCGTTTTTCTAAAAACTTCTGATCCAATTTGGATGTCATGGACGTTTTGTACTCTTTCGTTATTTAAATCCTTAAGTAAATTCGAAAAAGAATTTCTGCGTGCTCAATTGCATTTCGACGATACGGCACGCGGGGTGCGGGAGTGGGGTGGGGTACGGGGTACGGCCGGTAAGCCAATCGTCCGCCGCCTGCGCCCCGCTTCTTGCCATAGCGCAAGCAGTCAGTCTGTATAATAGTGCGCAAGGATATAAACGTAAATTGATTCACGAGTCTAAACCGTGACGTATTGCCTATGTGTTTTGGTGTTTAAACATTATTGATGATAATAGATAATGATTTTATTTTTCGAATTCCTAAATGTAGTTAATATGCATCAATCAAAAAAGTAATCAAAATAACGATTACAAACTAATAATCATTAATCACCGATATGATTACTTTCTTGATTAATTTCCGTAATCTGTAATCTTGATTGATGATTACAAAATGTAATCGTAATCCTTAATCATTAATCTGATTACATTTTGCCCAACTCTGCTCGTACGCGATCGAAAGTGCGCGACCGACCGTCAGTGTGACAAGAATTCAGGCGCAGGTAGCTGGCAATTGTGGTACATAAATATTTATATTTTATACTATTGATTTATTTATTTATTACCATTAAATAATATATTAAGAATAATTAAGAATTTAGCATAACTATTAATAATTTTATACTATTAATTAATTTATCTCAGAAAGTACCCACCTACTATGTTGTATTGTTTATAAATGCTTCCTCTCTCCTAACTCACTCATTTTGCTGTGCCCGAAAACTCCATGTGATCTAATTATAAGTTTTTACCACCTAAGTACCTACTGTACTGTAGAAAAAGAAATCCGTAGATGCATAGGTATGGCCAAGAATGCTATGTCTCAGCTTCAAAAAATATGGAGAGATCGCAACATTTCGCGAAATACCAAAGTGAAAATGGTGAACACGCTGGGCTTTTCAATTTTTGGATAAGGAGCAGAAACTTGGACCTTGAGAAAGGCCGACCGGACTCGTATAGACGCCTTCGAGATGTGGTGTTGGAGGAAGATGCCTCAGATACCCTGGACGGCATTCCGCACCAACGAGTCCGTCCTACGCGAGCTTCAGATAAAGACCAGACTATCTACGACCTGCCTCCGCAGAGTTTTGGAATTTTTCGGCCATATAGCAAGGAAAGATGGCAATAACCTCGAACAACTGATGGTTACTGGCAAGATGGATGGTAAACGACCAAGAGGTCGCAGCCCTTTGCGATGGTCCGACCAGATAAGCTCTTCTCTCGAAACGAAATTGCATGATGCGTTTCACTTGGCCAAGGATAGACGGAGATGGCGAAACATTGTCAGGGGAAAAAAAAATTCAAGGGAGGATCACGACCCTCAGTAATGAGGAGCACGACTTGAGGAGGAGGACCTACTGTACATGTGGAATGCAACATAGTATTGAGTATTGAGTACTTAACGTTAAAGTGGAATTAGTATGAAAATAATATAACATTCTCTAGTCTTCTTGAGAAAGAGAATTTTCTTGTACATTTTAGTTCGATTATTCCTTTTTCCACTTGCGCCAACCCTTAACAGTTTCGATTCACATAATGTAGTGCGTAGGGCACACTGAGGAGGCCGGTTTTACGAGCGAACCCAAAGGGCCGATTGTTTGCTCGACAAACGCGCGCGAAACAATTCTATGTAAAGCCAACATTATTAATACTAGCCGGAGTTTATCGAGTGTAGACCCGGCTTATGGCCTCGATGATAATCCATGGATTAATATAGGCCTTCAAGGTTCTTGAATGTTATGATAATACGTCAAGTTGAGCCTAGTTCGTAGGTACTGATTATTATGGCTATTCAAGGTGGCTGTGTGTTGAAGTTTTGAAGGGGCCTTGGATAAATAACAATGTCTCTGGTCTATCGGTCAAAACATGTCGTAAATAACGTTTTTTAGACAGCGTGGCAGGTACCACTAAACTAAGTTGGTCTCCAATGTCTTTTGGGAAACGTGTGACATGGGACAGCGGGATAACGGTAAATCGTAGTCCCAAAAATCTGGAGTTGCGTAGTAATTGGTTGCGAAATGGACAGTTACCGGTATTTACTTTCCTCTGATTAGATGGGAGCTGAACCCAATGGAGCGTGGATAGGGTGAACCAGATTATCTGGTGTTAAATTGAATTTACAAATTAAATATTGATAAAATAAATATTACTATGCCAAATAAAACTGGAAAAAGCCTATGTAAATAGGATAATTTTATTTGGATTTAGGTATTGTATCCGTGTTTCAAATACTAAACCTATACGGAACGTATGTTATTTTAAGCCTTACTGAGAACATTCCAAAATAAAGCATGAAATATCATATCCTCATTAACATTCGTATTTTTAGCTGAAAAATGGGGAATTCAAATTGAAATCCAGGAATCATTAAAATGAAAGAAAAAAAAATACAACAATACGTTTCGAATCCGAACAATTTGGCACCCGACAAAAGAATTCCGACATAGAATGGAGGGGCTCATACCGCAAGACATTATTTTTAACAAACCTTAAATCTGCTCCCGAGAGCAGAGCGTCCACTTCATAGCAATCAACCCACGCACACGTGCACAGGAACACCTCTTGACAATGACATTATACACACATACGTCAGATGATCATGTACTGTTGTATGTAGGTATTGCTTATGCAAATGTATGTGTAGCGCTTAACGTCATTGTCTTGCAATGTATCATTGCCTCACTCGATCTGAGGGTTTAACACACACATGAAATTATCCAATGTATGCGCACCCTATCTGCCCGTTCGGCTTTGTGCGTGTGTGAGTGAAATTCTTCGCCTGACAAGTAGGTAGTGAGACACGGACGGTTTATCCTTCGATACCTTTTGTCCGCACAATTTTCCGTCGGAATCCCTCGGGTACACCGACCATTACCTACCGGGATAACGACTGAGAACACTTTGAATGTATTTTAGACACAGCTTCGTAATGAAAAGCAACCGTCTTTCATAAAAAAGATTAGTTTGAACGAGCTAATTTTAATGGAGAATCATCTTTTGTTGGTTCAACAATGTTTCCAGATTACGTGACGATGTTTGCACGGAAGTGGCGAGATAAGAAAAAAGTAAAAGAATTTTAACTAAGGTTCGCCGGAGGACAATATTGAGATTATTTTGGGCTGTTCGTTATGAATACAAGAATGAGATAAGCAATGTATATGCAACGAAAAAAGAACAAAATTTTGCGAAATGAGAAATGCAAAATGTAAAACAGTTCTGATAAACACTTAGACTTTAATACATAAATGTAGGAAGACTCACTCAAAAATTATACAAACGATAATAGTGAATTTACCGTACAGCGTTATTTTATGAATTAAAACAGTATCAATCGAAAATATGACACAAAACAACTTCAAAATAAAACCAATATAAAGTAGCAAAATACAAAATTGGAACGAAGAATAAGAAGTAACGCCATAAAATCTTCTTCCATAGAAAAATCAAACTAGAAATCCTTTTATTACGCTCTCGAAGAAGTTTCTCACTTTTACAGCTCTTCAGTGGCGATTTTCAATTACTATTGCTTTGGATTATGTTAGACTGCCGCAAAACGAGTTTACATAATAATCGACATTGTTAAATTGTAACAAGTAGTATCAATAATGTAGCTTGGCTTCTGAGATGCTCTTAAACTTGAGTTTACCTATTTGACTGTGATTTGAAGATGATTGCTGCTAGACCGGACTGCACCTTCCAGAGACACTGGGTGGGGACAGTTATTGGTCTAAATAAATAATTAAGTTGTAAACACTAACAATACTAACCTAATTACATAAGCACCATTGTTACTAACACTAAAATACTAACATAATTATGGACTGTAGTCTGAAAATAAAGTTTAATTTAATTTAATTGGCTTTAAATCTTGACATTATTGCGTTTGTGGATAACTTTGGAAAGAACTTCACCTACCTGATTACCTAATTTGGTTAAGTCAAAAACTCTTGAAAGTCGTGTTAAGACCGCAGAATATAAACATATAAGACTTATTTTTTAATCGTGAGTGCGTTTGCAGACACATTTTTCCCGTCCGTACTCAGTTAATAAAACTGCCATTTAAGATTTATTTTAATTTAAGACCATTTTATTTTAATTTAAGTAATTAAGTGTAATCAATTTATTTTTTAATATTTTTTATTTTTCCAAACTATGTATTTTTGTTTTAATTAATGATTTAATTGTATATTTTTGTCTGCGCATAATTTTGTAGTGCATGCTGTGCTTTTCTGTAAGTGATGAGGCGCTTAGACTTTAATTTGCATTGTACAAATTATAATGTAACAGTGTACTCATTGTTGAGAAGCCTTATCTACACTAATATTATAAAGAGGAAAGATTTTTATTTTTGTATTTTTGTGTGTATGTTTGTAATTAATACACTCAAAAACTACTGCGCCGATTTCAAAAATTCTTTCACCATTAGAAAGCTACATTAACCTTGAGTAACATAGGCTATCCTTATAATCCCACGGGAACGGGAACTACGCGGGTGAAACCGCGTGACGTCCGCTAGAATTAAATAAATAAAGATTGTTATCCAATACCCATTGTCAAGGCACAAGTTTACCATAAGGGCTGTATATTCCCACCAGCCAAGCAAACCGACACATACCTCTTGCAGAACTTATTTTCCGTCTCAAAAACTCAACGTCACAGTACTCTAAATGTAAGCAAATAACAAACGAAGCCCGCATGAATTACACGCAGGAACAAATTTCACAACTGAAATTAAGGCCCAGCGCAGAATAAAAGTTAAATTAGAGGTCCAGACAGCCCCGTCTATAGCGTGTGACTGCTCTATGTTTGGGGATTTCTTCTTTTGTTTATGTTCTCCTCATGCCTCTGGTGTTGCATTATTTTGTGTGGAAATACCGTGAAGTAGAGAGAATATATTTCAAGTTGAATTTTTAAACGAAAATTAGTTCTGCTACATCCTTGTGTTAAATATTTGGTTTGTTCTTCATTCGTTATTTAGTTAGTAACATAAAATTTTAATACCTTCACAAAAAAACTGGACCCCTTTAGGGATTTTAATCAAAGCCCTAAATGGGTTCGCTATACAGCAATCCTAAACCGAAGTCTTTAATTCACCAAAGTTCAACTCGAAAACATTCAAAACTTTAGTAAAACAACAACTCAAACGTTAACACTTAAACGATAACACAAATTGATCTTCCACTTCCAGGGATTACGTTGAGCACGGATTGAAGTTTCCCGTAATTTTACATAGGTATTATAAATAGCCTAAGGATTAACGCCGAACTAAGTCCTGACGCGGCGCTGGCGAGCCCCGCCCTCATTCATAAATGTTTAATATAGCGAGTAATATTTACTCGCTTCGGAAACTAATCAGAGTAGTACCAACTTTTCCAATAAACGCTCACATGGTGGAAAATTCACGGCTAATGAAAGATTGTGAGAAGTCATAAAAATGTACTTAGAATTGAAATGGGTGAAGAATTTATAATTTGAACGAACTTTCTCTTTATTAAACGTGCTTCACATATTAAGAGTTAAATTATTTAGTACAAAAGTTTTAATTAATATAAAGTGATGACGTAGCCGAAAGTATTAAAACGTCAGCACGTAACAATGTATAATATAATTATCGTCAAAACTGACAAAGATTCAATACCCGTTGAATTTGAGGGTGTGGAACAAACTGCGTTCGTCGCTAACGAGCGGTATGCGACCAGCGCCCTAGGAAGCGACCAGTCAAGCGATGAGATCGATGCACCACACTTACCAGCTTTTGTAAACCAGAAAATGATACAAGTGGACTTGTGAGAGCCTTTGAGTGGATAGCACTGAAGGTGTGCAATGTACATAGTAATATTAATTTGTATGTACTCAACTCTTACCACGTTCCTAAGTTCGTATTGGCAAAGTGGTAAACCTACGTTGAGTAACAGCATAGTTGGTACATTATAAATGCATGCAAAGCCACGGCAATTTGGACCAAAACTAATCTGGAAAGTTGTGCCTAAATATTGTACAAAACTCGGTTAGAAGGAAAACATTTATTTTCAAATATGCAGCAGAGTTGAAAATTTTCACAGAACGAAGTATTACATAAATAGTCAAATATTGCTCACAACAAGACTCACTTTAAACGAAAATTACCAGAACCGACAGTCGTAATATTCCATAGTAGAACTTTGTTTTGCGGTTGATAAACATTAACTCAAAATACGCGAAAACTTTTAACTATATTCGCGAAATGTACGCAAAACTTCACAAGCAAGGTTTTGCAGAGAAGCCATGTTCTACTGAGGAGAAAGATACTCGTACTTTGACTACACACGAATATTTTGCAACTCTGGGATGCAACGACGCGGTTAATGTAAACTAACAGGAAAAGCGCTGAAGTGTTGGAAACTGCAGGTATAATGATTTACCTACCACAGCTATCTAATAATTTGCTATTAATAGTGATAATTTAAGTTAGGTAGATGCGGAGACGTCCGATATTATGATATCATTTGTAGTAATCTCGTAAAGGCCAACAATTAAAATAAGCTAATGAAATAGAGATGAATAATTATACAATTTAACTGGATAGAACATAGTAACACCTATTTTCCTGCAAGGTACGCCGGATTGACTCCTAATAGATTGAGTCAACCCTCATGAAGTATACGTAGTGACGGCAGTCGCGTCCTGAATGTTGATAACTAAGTGACGGAGGTAACAGTGCTCTGCCTGACTTGCATTCCTATTTTGTAACCAAATTATTACGGAGAATTTCAGAGACTTGGCCACCATTTACAATCGTAATACTGAAAAGACATAAATAAATGTGTAGCATTCTACTTTTTGTGTTACTCCTGTACCTACACTCTTGGTAAAACCCTTTGACCTAAGCTGTGTTATGGATGACCCTACAATCTCGTCTGATACTAAACCGCTTCAAATGAAACAAGCGAACAGCAATCGCTTACCAGTTCCCAGAGCCGCGACGCCGGCCTGACAGAGATGTATGGGGCCAATGACGTCACGGGACACACTCGTGTTATATTAATGACGTCAGAAGTTATACACGCTACAGTTGCGATGATTGATCGTCTCGGACGAACTCACGCTAATTTGTTGCTATGGACTTGCTTTAAAATGGAGTTATAGTTGGATAATTTTGACGGTATGATAGAATTTGACCTTTAAAGTTTTGATTATTAAACTTGGGAAGTATTGGTCCTCTACTTTGCAAAATGTATCATTAATTTGAGCTACACCAGTTTATTTTTACCTCACCAACACTCTCCCCATTACATATTATATTCTAAGTCAACAATAAATTGTTCCACATATTCCAATATCTTTCTAATCAGCAATGTTGCGTTCATTTCCCAAAAGTACACTGCAGAGCAGCACAACGCATAATAAACGTCAATCTAGGCGACAGAGATAGGACAGCAGCTGAGGAAGTGGTTCCGGTGCGCATGCTGCACGACATATTATATAACTAAACGTGACGTTTGACACGCACGCGAACAGTCACTGTTGGTTTATGGAAAAGTCTGCAAAAATGTGTAAGTATTTGTAACAAAGAAGTAATAATAGGAAATGTTAAAAATAATCTTGCTAAAACATGAAAAACTGTTGTAGTAAGGTTGTTTTGGAAAAGATAGACATTATTGTGTTTTTACAATTTAAGTACATTTTGTATTAAAATTTATTCTTGGAAGGTCGTTAACTGGGTTGTAGTTTTATGATTTTGTCTTCTATGAATTTAAAAAATATGAAAGCAAATCTAGAACTTTTCAACTAGTCCGAAAACAACCCCACCAAAGTTGATCCACTTTTACACCAGGACTGCCTTAGAGTAAAATAATTCAGGATGGCGTTCCGAAAAGCGTAGAACAAAAATTTCGTGTGACAGCAAGCGCAGCACAGTTCGCTGACCGGCCGTCCGGCTCGCGACCAGCATCCGGCGTCCACACCGATAATTGTGCACACGCGTCACCGGACGCCAATTTTCATGTAAATTGTAAAAATTCGTCTGACGATCGAACGTGCACCAACTTACTGTCTACAAAGAGCTGTACTGGTAGTAGATGTGTAATGGTTGGCCCATATCGTAGAGATACTGATGACTACGTGGCGACTGTGCAATAATGTACAGTGTTCTTTGTGCTGATAACCTTTGTAACAATTTTTTTTTTTTTTTTTATTGAACCGATGATGTGCGTGCTTGAAGAGTAATTTCCTCAAGACTTAACTGTTATATTTTTCTTCAATTACGAACCCCGGATTTCATGTATGCTTATTCTAGGAGGAGAGGATTATCGATAAAGCTTACTTCGAGCTCACATTGATCCCTCTGTCTAGACTAAGCCCTCCTGTTTGAGGATTTGCTTAAGTTACAATAAATGTATGCTCAAGTGAGCGAGGCCATTCTATTTTTGTAATTTCTATTAACGATTGCCATGGTAACCTGGCTCACTATGTTAGTTAGTAAATATTTTAATCTTAGAATCAAAAACTGCCGTGCAAGTACGTAGGAATCGATTCGATAAATCTGACAGTCATTCTCGACAAAATGAGTTTATAACAAAGATAAAAAGTCATTTCGAGTGTCGAGAATAACTGTCAGATTTATCGAATCGATTCCTACGTACTTGCACTGCAGCCTTGAAAACATGGCGAGTGCTGAAAATTATCATCATTAACAATTGACAAATAACAAACACAGTAATAATAAAAAATAGTTTTAAAGGAAACAACATCACATTTATCTATTTAATAACAAACCAGATGTGTTTGTAGATATATTTCATTTCGCTCCGACCGGCGATCTTGTTAAGATTGAGGGTAGTCGGGACGTGACGTTTATGTATCACTACATTATATCCTAACGCTTCCTGTGCGATGTAGCTGAGTTGTCGCTGGAATATCGAGAGTAGTGTCATGTAACACCAGTATATTTCGGAGACAATAAAAATTGAATTAACATTGGAAAAGTTAAATGCTACTGCTGAACTTATCTTTTGAAAATGTAATTTCAGAAAAACACTAGAGGGTTAAGTTTAATTTATTGGCTTTTATTAGTTTCACAGAACTAATCATACTAATATTATAAAGAGGTAACATTTTGTTTGTAAGTTTGTATGTTTGCAAGTTTGTATGTAGGGGGTAATCTCCGGAAGTAATGAACCAATTTTAAAAATTGATTTACTGGTAGAAAGCTACATTATTCGTGAGTGCTATAGGCTATATTTTATTCCCGTACTCCCACGGGAACGGAAACTACGCGGGTGAAACCGTGGAACGTCAGCTAGTATCAGATATAACTCTAACTAGTTTTGTACAATAGTTTTCCAACGACAACTAACAAACCAAAAACTTTGTACACATTCATCCAATCCAATTAATTCAACATCTATCTTATCATACATTTCATCATCCATATGAATGATTTACGCATGTATGGTAATTCACGACGCTCCTTCCAAAACTCGTAAAATGTTTTATTGAATAGATGCGCCATCTATGGCGACGTCGCCATCGGATGACACATCACTGTGTTTTACGACTCTTGCTCGACTTTCGATACGACGTACAAAGGGCGAGTAAGTTCACTTACTCAGCTAAATCACTCGGAGGCTGTTAGTTTGCTTTAGTATCGGAACTCTTAACTAGCACTTTGATACTTCGGATCAAATGGCAAAATGACATTATTGGCTATTTATGACACTACGCTGTCATACAATACCATCGAGGCAGATATCAAGTCATTGAAATAAAATATTGAAACTGCATGCTTTAAATTGTTATAGATATATAATGCAAATCGATATCTACAATTTTGTGTCAGAAAACACTGGGCCGTATGCTGAAAATGTAGTTGATTATTATAAACAAATACTGTACTGTGTATTGTTAAGTTACAGTTATAAATACTTCAGTTATTTCTGTCCAGGTCTTCAGACTGTTGTCAGTCGGTCGAACAAAAGAGTCATTGATTCGAGAAGAAGAAGTCATAAACATACTTGCGCACAAAAACTAAAAATATTTTGAAATATAAATCGGTGTAAACCTCAAAGCATATTGTATCTAATGAAATGTAAATAATGCTTATGTTAAGGAGAAAATCTCGAGGTAACACCGTTTAAGGAACACGGCAACATTTTGTTCCCAAAAGTGTCGTCAGCTAGTGAGACGTCGTCCTTATCGCGGTTCACGCCTCAATAGAGACCACCCAGTGAAATATGACTGCGTTCCCACCTCGTTACCACACACCCCGGCAAAGAGAAATGAGCCCTATTAACCCTTTTCATAAAAGAGTTAACGTATGCATACTTAAAGTTGCTCAGCTTGTGACTTTGAAAGTTTGTTTTGCGAATACGATTAAATTCTGTAGGTACTTGCAAATCAAGTAGAAATAATTGATAAGTGAATTGTCGTCTGGCTTAGGCTTTATGTGGAAATTTCGAGATTTAAGGTGCCCAGTGCTCAGTGTGTGCCCAGTTACACGACACCGCTCCCAGCCGGCAAAAAAAAAACAATTAAGTGCTCTACATAAGCTAAACGCGAGTTGTATAATGCCTAAAAGCGTATGATTCACTGCAACAAACAAAACCAGAAAAATATATAATATTCTGCTATAATAGATAATATAATATTATTATTATAATATAATATTATTTATATAATATATTATTTCTCTTTAGAAATACTTTACATTGGCATTGACGGCGGTGAGCCCGCTGACAGCGAGCTGTCTACTAATTTATGTTGGCAATGTAAAGTATATACTCAAATCTGTATGGTTCTTTCTTCAAAAGACCATCTCAGGCACTAATCTGCATAGTCCTCATGTGAATTGAGCAAGATTATGTCTGGACTTTAAAAGAGACTACGACCTCTGAGTTTGTTTCGGCTGTTTCTTCTCAGAGTAGTCAGGTACGAAACACCGGCCCCATCTAGTTTTAAAAAATGACGTATAAAAGTGTTTGTAAAAACCAACTTGCAAAATAAACATCATTTATCATTTATATCTACGTATAGAGAGCAATACATAAAGTCCATATTTGAATTATATTATTTTTGCCGGGTGGGAGCGGAGTCGTTTATGCGGGCTAAGACCTTTATTCGACCAGCAAATATTTTTAAGGGAAAGTAAGTTTCATTAAATCGTGGCAGGATTACCGGTTTTCATCTTTTTATCATGTCCAGAGCTTTGCCGGAGCTAAGGTTTAAGTTCTGACACGAAATAAAAGGCACCTTCGTCTACTAAAACTTGGGCTCACTAATCCCTTACGACACCTGACTTATACTTAAGAAAACTACGCTGATAAATATTTTAGAATAAATCTGGAGCAAAAGTAGGCGTTGGTAGAGATTTTATTACAAAACTACATCTATAAATTGTAGCACTTTTAATTTATAGAAATGTATGTCACATATTTAAAGTCAGAATTGATTAATACTTTGAAGTGCTCACAAGTACTCCAGTTCTTACCATTTCAATAACTGCTGTTTGTATGAGTTCTTCAACCAATGTTAAACAATTACTCCTCAGAGCTTACACTAAGTAAAGTGGCTATAACGAATCGGGTATAAAAAATCATATGAAAAACGCAAATGAAAAACATTACGAAGGACCATTCACCGACTCAAAAGTGAATATATTACTAAGATAACGATATCTTTGGTACGGGCTATAATAGACCTTGTTCGCTTGGTATAGAGCATGTAACAAATGAAGGAAAGAGATGGTTAGTAGGTAAATACATCATCCGCAATTATTGGCTTGCAGCACATTATTAGGGGAACGAAGATAAATGAGGCTCCTACGTGGACTCGCCCGGCTTAGTTGTAATATTTCGTCGGAAACAGTTTCTGCAAGCCGACCTCGTACGAGGTATTATGACGGGTAATTTGATGGTGATGGAGAAAAAACATCAACGGGCAATGGGTGCTACAAATTTTGCGAAATCATAAAAAAAGGTCAAGAACGAGTCGGACTCGCGCACCGCGGGTTCCGTTCAAACTTTTCAAAGGACAAACTTAACTTTCCTGTTCGATCCCTAGAAACGGCTATTGCACCAACCGCAAATAATAAGTTTGTAATAGTAAAATCACTTTTTTTTGTGATTCAACTACATATTTACGGTTTTCAGAATTTTCCCTTTATATGTGCTGTAAGACCTTGGTTTTTGCCAAATTTTGTGATTCTAGGCCAACGGGAACCACCACCATCGACCGATTTTACTATTACAAACTTATTATTTGCGGTTGGTGCAATAGCCATTTCTAGGGATCGAACAGCAAAGTTAAGTTTGTCCTTTAAAAAGTTTGTACGGTACCCTCGGTGCGCGAGTCTGACTCGCTCTAGACCGTTTTTTTTTAATATTAAAAGTGAATCATCTGCTTATCCTTTTACCAACTATGTTGGGGTCGGCCTATACTCTAACCGCAGCTGAATACCAGTATTTTAAATGGAGCGACCTTCACAACCCACAAACCCCTTGGTAAGACTAGTTGGCAGACTTTCAGGCCACTGACTCATAGATGTACGACTAACAGCCGGGACCAAAAGCTTAACGTGCTTTGCGAGCCACGGAGGAAACTCAGTATGTAATGGTGATCACCTATCCACGGACCAACCTAGGCAAGCGCGGCTTAACCTGTAGATCGACCCGAGCGGTTATCATTAGGCCACGAGCTCCTCACTATTGAAGAAAATAAAGCCATGATTTGCTTCACTGTATAAACTAATTCTGTATGTACTCATGACGAGTAAGTCATTTTCAACTACCGGAATATCTTTTCCACTTCAGTAAAAAATTATGCTCTCATAATTATCGGGCGCCATCATATTTTCCGTGCGACAGCTAATAACACTAAATATCCTGTGTAAGCGTGACATCAGCTGACGCGGCCGTATTCTGGAGACGAGCACGAGGTTATTACGTCACGAAGTTATTATCGTAACGAAGACAAACGGTCGGCATGACGGGAATATGAACTGCATGCGGTCGGGCCCGGAGTTAGGAGAGGCAGCGGAGAGTTGATCTTGGGGAGAAGATCAGGAGAACAGTTTTTTTTTAAAAGACTAAAATATAAAGAAAATATTAAAAAATAAATTAATTAATAAAAATAATAAATTAATTAATAAAAACCCGTCTGCGAAAAAAAAACTAATAACTTTAAATAAAAACTGAAAAGAAAAAAACGAGTTCAGGAAACAGCACTATCTAAAACAGTCGGGACCCATATTGGATGTAATGATTTTAATCATTACATCCAATATGGGTCCCGACTGTTTCCGTCAATATATGCTATTTCCTGAACTTGTTTTTTTTATTTTTTTATTTTTAGTTACTTAGATATACCATTTTAAAATCCTCATTATGAGCCCTTTATCGAGCTGTTCAGTGCCAAACATTTGAATTTGGCACCAAAAATTCACCAATTTGTTTTTTTATTTTATTTTGACATACTCAGTGTCACTCTCACAGTAATTAAGAATCTAACGACACCTCTCAAACTAAAATCCATCGAGCCGTTCAGGCCACAGAGCGTAAAACATGTATAAACAATTATACATACCTACATACATACATACTCTCGAAAAACATAACCCTCCTTCTGGCGCAGTCGGGTAAATAGGCAGGGAGGCTGTATATATATTGTAAAGTGTGCAAGTGCTCTATGGATATAAGTTCAGGTGTAGATTTTAATTGGATTGTGCTGACTGCTCTGATCATTAATCTTTTGCATATCGTTTGACAGTACAATGTTATCAATAAAGGCTAAACAAAAGACTAGACTACACACTATCTGTATTCCATTCCAAGCTAGACTATAAAAGACCAAAGGATGGTTTATTATAATCTCATCTTAAAATTATGATAAAGCTTCTGGCCACACGGCCCACACTACCTCAAAACAGCCCCAAAATCCTCTAAATAATTTATTCATTTATTAATATTATAATCTTGGGACTAAGCAAAACAAGAATTAAATTGCTTGTAAAGTTATAATAAGTCACACAAATAGAATAATTAAATGTAAACACGTGTATTGTCTAGAAAGGAAACAAAAGGGAATCGTAGAGGACAACAATTGCCGTTTTCATACCACAAACCAAAGAGGGACTACTTGTCGGATTTTTAGCCTTACATTTTAGTGTAAATTTTATTGAATATTCGTCATTGGCTTGTCTTCGTTTAGGAAAATTTTAAATTATTCTACGTAGTATTCAGTCATTCCTTTTGAAAAAGTATTCTTTTCCTTTTACAGTATCGTCTCAAAGGCCGTCTACCGCTACTCGCTCACTTCTTCCACCTTTCAGCTTCCCATTCACCGCTCATATACATAATTTATCAATCATTTATCACGCAGCGACCGCGCCGAGTACGCCGAGTTGTGAGCGTTGCGCCAAATTGGCCGGACACTAATGAAAATTGAAAATTGGTTCAGAAAACCGATCACTGAGTGAAGATGACTGCGTGATGTAGAAATTATTTGTCAGTTTATTTTTTCCTGTGTTTGTAATCAGTTTGCACACTTTCGTGATTCTACTGGCTCGTGTGGTTGCAAACGCTATTGCTGAGGTCCTGGGTTCGAATGCCAGATCGGGCAAAGTTTTATTGAGTTTTTTCTTCAGGAATTTTTCAGCAGCGGACCAGAGTTTAGATTGATGCCTGGTTGATGGCAATTGGTGCGTCCCTTAGTACATGGGCGAAATTTTAGACACCTCTGCCTAATCCTTTGGGGAAGCAGGTGTGATGTTATATTTGTGATTCCACATTTTTGTATTAACCATCTTTTAAACGAATTGGAGACTCTTAGCGCATCCAAAAGAGAATCTCGAATCTCATACTGACATAATGGATTCCCGCTTAAAAGCACTCTTGTATGTACATGCTACATTTTTAAACAGCGAGTGTTGTAGATAAAGTATATATAAAGTATCTAATGAATCCTGGTTCCACGAAACCGAAATTGATGATTAAGTATATGAACATAAACGATGTTCAGTGTTCATTGAAGCGAAGCTTGTAAGTGACGCAGTGTTCGGCCCACTGAGCACAGGTTGAGCAGGATTGGCTGCTGAGCTGGCGGAGACACCAGTCGTTTCATGGGTAAATACAGAGCCTCCGTAAATTACAAATACGAATTTTACGACTGTATAAAATTTTAAAGGAGTCGTTTGCTACTCATTATGATTATAGATTCAGTTATTATAAAAGGTTTCAGTTATTTCAATTAAATCTTGCAAAATATTAATGTTCTTACAAGAGACAAATATCATTAATCCAATGTCAAGCGAACAGACTTTTTTTACCCTAAACCAATTCAAACAGAGCCCCTTATCTCAAAAATTAATACGCTTGAGGCAGACTGTGCTAAAAGCCCATCAGTCAGCAAGCGGATGGCAAAGAGCCGATGCGAGTACTAATCTGGCCCGCAGGATTACTCGTACTACGAGACTGAGCTAATCGACCAGCACACGGAATGCGATATGACGGCAGATGCTGATATCTGAGCCTCTTTGTGACGTCATCGCATTTCAGTTTTAATTCTCGTTTCAAATGAATTTCGTTTGAATGTGAGCTGTTACAAAATAATTGTTTATTCGAAAATTTTGATGACTGCAGTTTGATTAAAAACGAAATGAAATATGTTTGGAAAATATTTTCTATCAGTTTTTTATCTATGACTAGCTGTTGCCCGCGGCTTCGCCCGCGTGCAGTTCGGTAACTGTCCCACTGAATCATACTAAAGGGATAAATAGTGACCTACATGTTAAACCAGGTTATAAACTATCTATGTGCCAAATTTCATAATCATCACAATTTATTATTATCATCACAATCACCATCACTATCACAACCACCATCATTATCACAATCGCCATCATTATCACAACCACCATCATTATCAAAATCACCATCACTATCACAACCACCATCATTATAACAATCATTATCACAAACACCGTCACAATCACCACCACAATCACCATCACCATCACAATCCCCATCACCATCGCTATCACCATCACAATCACCGTCACTATCACAATCACCATCACCATAACAATTACCATCAAAATCACTATCACAATCACCGTCATCATTATCACAGTCACTATCATCGTAATCACAATCATTATCGCAATCATCATCACAATCACAATCACTATAACAATCACTATCATCATTATCATAATCATTATCATCGTAATCACAACCGTTATCATCGTAATCACAATCATCATCATCACAATCTTCATTATCATCGTAATTACAATTATTATCATCGTAATCTGAATCATTTTCATCTTAATCACACTCATCATGATCACAATCGCCATCACTATCACAACCACAGTTATTACCACAATCACCTTCACTGTCACAATCACAATCACCATCACAATCACAATCACTATCACAATCACCATCACAATCATCATTACAATCTCTATCACAATCACCATCACAATCACGATCACAATCACAATCACTATCATAATTATCACAATCATTATCATCGTAATCACAACCATTATCATCGTAATCACAATCATCATCATCACAATCTCCATCCTCGTCATCAAAATCATTATCATCGTAGTCACAATCATTATCATCGTTATATCAATCATTATCATCTTAATCACAATCATCATGATTACAATCGCCATCACTATCACAACCATAATCGTTATCACAATCACAATCGTTATCACAATCACAATCGCCATCACAATCACCATTACAATCACAATCACTAACCTCGTTATCACAATCATTATCATCGTAATCACAATCATCTTCATCACTATCACAATCACTGTCACTATCACAATCACCATCATCGTTATCAAACTCATTATCATCGTAATCGCAATCATTATTATCGTTATCACAATCATCATTGTAACAATCATCATCGTAATCACAATCATTATTATCGTTATCACAATCATCATTGTAACAATCATCATCGTCGTAATCACAATCATTATCATCGTAATCAAAATCATCTAGAGATGCAACGAATAGTGATTTGGCCGAATACCGAATATTCGGCGGCGTTCTCAGCCGAATACCGGATATTCGGCCGCCGAATATTCGGCGGGTGATCCAGTACAATTGACGTCGACGCTAATAAGTAACGACACGTTTTGATGCGGTGCGTGCGGCGGTGACGGAGCGGGAAGTATTTGGCTCAGTAGCCGGCAAATCGTGTTACAACAGGAATAGAAAAAAGTGCGATTGCAAATGAGTTAGAGTTTTATTTGAAGAGTGCTCGTCTTAATCGTACGGCAGATCCGTACAACTGGTAGTCAACCAACTCAAAACAGTATCCAAAAATTATATATTTTGTTAAAAAATACCTGTCGTCACCGTGCAGTAGTGTTTACACTGTGAGACTATTCTCAGAAGCAGGTATTGTATATGAAGAAAAGCGCAATCGTCTCTTACCAACAAATGCCAAAAAACTTGTCTTTATTCACCACAATTTGCCTTTACTTAATTTTAATTATTAAAAATACTGATGTTGTATTCTTGTTTTAGCAATTAATGATTGTTGGATAATTAAATGTTTCGATTAGATTGTGTTTTTTTTAAATTCCTTTTAAAAGATATTTAGTACTTTTTTATGTATTCGGTATGCGGCCGAATACTACTTACTATTCGGCCGAATACCGAATACTGAAAAAACTGGCCGAATAGGCCGAATAGATGCCGAATATTCGTTGCATCTCTAAAATCATCATCATCGTAATCACAATAATGATCATCATAATCACAATCACCATCATCATTATCACAATCATCACAATAACTCAACAATAACCCTGTATAGAAGTCGAATCCGCCATGTTCTGGATCTCAAAATAAATACCATTTTCGTAATCAGCACCCCTGATAATCTCGGTATCGACACCCATATTGATTTTTAGACATTTTAACCCCATCGCACCCCAACAGGGAATGTTGGTATTTCAGGTCCGCCACATTAAATCTTAAAATCGTTGTTTTTATAATACACCCGACCCAATTCACCATACAAACAATACTTATGTTGAATTACAGGCTTTGTTACCCCATTTCCCCCTATAGGGGTTGAATTCTGAAAAAACCTGAAACACCAATGTTAACTCATTAATCGATAGGAGTACTCCTGTTAAGTTTCGAATAAAGTAGTCTAACTAATCTTATTTCCCCATGTAATCTTTGGACCCCTGTTTCAACCCTTTAGAGAGTGAATTTTGAAAAATCCTTTCTTAACGCACCCCTAAACCTCATAAAGAACCTATGTGCCAAATTTGGAATCTCTAGACTCAGCGGTTTGGGCTGTGCATTGATTTTTATACTTTGCCACCCCATTTCCCTCTCTTAGGGGATGAATTCTGAAAAAACCTGAAACCCGGTTTCTACTCATTTATCAATACGAGCACTCCTGTGAAGTTTCGAACAAAATAGTCTAACTAATCTTGTTTCCCCATACAAACTTTGGAGCCCTGTTTAACCCCCTTAGGGGGTGAATTTTGAAAAATCCTTTATTAGTGCACCCCTAGACCACATAAGGAATCAATGTGCCAAATTTGGAATCTCTAGACTCAGCGGTTTGGGCTCTGCATTGATTTTTAGACTTCGTCACCCCATTTTCCCCTCTTAGGGGTTGAATTCTGAAAAAACCTGAAATCCGTTTCTACTCATTTATCAATAGGAGTACTCCTGTGAAATTTCGAATAAAATAGTCTAACTAATCTTGTTTCTCCATACAAACTTTGGAGCCCCGTTTAACCCCCTTAGGGGGTGAATTTTGAAAAATCCTTTCTTAGTGCACCCCTAGCGCACATAAGGAACCTACTTGCCAAATTTGGAATCTGTAGACCCAGCGGTTTGGGCTGTGCGTTGATAGATGAGTCAGTCAGTTTCTTCTTTTATATATTTACTAGCTGTTGCCCGCGGCTTCGCCCGCGTGCAGTTCGGTAACTGTCTCACTGAATCATACTAAAGGGATAAATAGTGTCCTACATGTTAATCCACGTTATAAACTATCTATGTGTCAAATTTCATAATCATCACAATTTATTATTATCATCACAATCACTATCACAACCACCATCACTATCACAACCACCATCATTATCACAATCACCATCACTATCAAAACCACCATCATTATCACAATCATTATCACAGTCACGATCACTATCACAGTCACCAACATTATCACAATCACCATCACTATCACAACCACCATCATTATCACAATCATTATCACAATCATCATCACAATCACCATCACAACCACCATCACAATCCCCATCACCATCGCTATCACCATCACAATCACCGTAACTATCACAATCACCATCACAATTACCATCAAAATCACTATCACAATCACCATCATCGTTATCACAATCATTATCATCGTAATCACAATCACTATCACAATCACCATCACCATCACCATCACCATCACCATCACAATCACCATCACAATCTCGATCACAATCACTATCACAATAATCACTATCACACTCACTATCACAATCACTATCATCATTGTAACAATCATTATCATCGTAATCACAATCATCATCATCACAATCTCCATCCTCGTCATCACAATCATCATCATCGTAATCTCAATCATTTTCATAATCACAAACATCATGATCACAAATTCACAATCGCCATCACTATCACAACCACAATCATTATCACAATCACCATCACTATCACTATCACTATCACCATCACTATCACTACCCCTATCACTAACCCTATCACTATCACAATCACCATTACAATCACCATCACCATTACAATCACCATCACCATCACAATCATTATCATCGTAATCACAATCACCTTCATCATTATCACCATCACAGTCACCATCACAATCACCATCACCATCGCTATCACCATCACAATCACCGTCACTATCACAATCACTGTCACAATCACCATTCAAATCACCATCACAATCACCATCACAATCACCATCACAATCACCATCACAATCATCATCACAATCACAATCACCATCACGATCACAATCACTATCATCATTTTAACAATCATTATCATCGTAATCACAACCACTATCATCGTAATCACAATCATCGTCATCACAATCTCCATCCTCGTCATCACAATCATTATCATCGTAATCACAATCGTTATCATCGTAATCTCAATCATTATCATCTTAATCACAATAATCATGATCACAATCGCCATCACTATCACAACCACAATCATTATCACAATCACCATCATTACCACTATCACAATCACCATTAATATCACTATCACAATCACTATCACCATCATAATCACCATCACACTCATTATTACAATCACTAACCTCGTTATCACAATCATTATCATCGTAATCACAATCATCTTCATCATTATCACAATCACCATCACTGTCACAATCACCATCACCATCAAAATCACTATCACAATCACCATCATCGTTACCTATCACAATCATTATCATCGTAATCACAATCATTATCATCTTAATCATAATCATCTTCATCACAATCTCCATCCTCGTTATAACAACCATCGCTATCACCATCATAATCACCATCACAATCACCGTCACTATCACAATCACCATCACTATCACAATCACAATCACCATCATCGTTATCAAACTCATTATCATCGTAATCAAAATCATCTTCACAATCATCATGATCATTATCACAATCATCATCGTAATCACAATCATTATCATCGTAATCACAATCATCATCATTACAATCATCATCATCATTATAACAATCATCATCATCGTTATCACAATCATCACAATAAATCAACAATAACCCAGAATAGAAGTTGAATCCGCCATCTTCTGGATCTCAAAATAAATGCCATTTTCGACATCGGCGCCCCTGATAATCTCGGTTTCGACACCCATATTGATTTTTAGACATTTCAACCCCATCGCACCCCAACAGGGAATGATGGTAATTCAGGTCCGCCACGTTAAATCTTAAAATCGTTGTTTTTGTATTACACCCAACCCAATTCACCGTACAAACAATACCTATGTTGAATTTCAGGCTTTGTTACCCCATTTCCCCCTTTAGGGGTTGAATTCTGAAAAAACCTGAAACACAAATGTTAACTCATTTATCGACAGGAGTACTCCTGTTGAGTTTCGAATAAAGTAGTCTAACTAATCTTATTTCCCCATGTAATCTTTGGAAGCCCGTTTCAACCCCTTAGGGGATGAATTATGAAAAATCCTTTTTAGTGCACCCCTAGACCCCATAATAAACGTATGTGCCAAATTTGGAATCTCTAGACTCAGTGGTTTGGGCTGTGCATTGATTTTTATACTTTGCCACCCCATTTCCCCCTCTTAGGGGTTGAATTCTGAAAAAACCTGAAACCTATTTTTACTCATTTATTAATAGGAGCACTCCTGTGAAGTTTCGAATAAAATAGTCTAACTAATCTTGTTTCCCCATACAAACTTTGGAGCCCCTTTTAACCCGTTTAGGGGATGAATTTTGAAAAATTTTTTACTCATTTATTAATAGGAGCACTCCTGTGAAGTTTCGAATAAAATAGTCTAACTAATCTTGTTTCCCCATACAAACTTTGGAGCCCCTTTTAACCCGTTTAGGGGATGAATTTTGAAAAATCCTTTCTCAGTGCACCTTTAGACCACATAAGGAACCAATGTGCCAAATTTGAAATCTCTAGACTCAGCGGTTTGGGCTGTGCATTGATTTTTAGACTTTGTCACCCCTTTTCCCCCTCTTAGGGGTTGAATTCTGAAAAATCCTGAAACCCGTTTCTACTCATTTATTAATAGGAGCACTCCTGTAAAGTTTCGAATAAAATATTCTAACTAATCTTGTTTCCCCATACAAACTTTGGAGTCCCGTTTAACCCCCTTAGGGGGTGAATTTTGAAAAATCCTATCTTAGTGCACCCCTAGACCACATAAGGAACCTACATGCCAAATTTGGAATCTGTAGACCCAGCGGTTTGGGCTGTGCGTTGATAGATGAGTCAGTCAGTCAGTCAGTCAGTCAGTCAGTCAGTCAGTCAGTTTCTTCTTTTATATATTTAGACTAGCTGTTGCCCGCGGCTTCGCCCGCGTAAAGTTCGGTAATTGTCCCACTGAATCATAATAAAGGGATAAATAGTATCCTACATGTTAATCCAGGTTATAAACTATGTATGTGCCAAATTTCATAATCATCACAATTTATTATTATCATCAAAATCACCATCACTATCACAACCACCATCACTATCACTATCACTATCACTATCACTATCACTATCACTATCACTATCACAATCACAATCACAATCACAATCACAATCACTATCACTATCACAATCACAATCACTATCACTATCACAATCACAATCACAATCACATTCACAATCACAATCACGTATCACAATCACTATCACATCACAATCACTATCACTATCACACACTATCACAATCACTATCACTATCACAATCACTATCACAATCACAATCACTATCATCGTTATCACAATCTTTATCATCGTAATCGCAATCATTATCATTGTAATCACAATCATCATGATTACAATCGCCATCACTATCACAACCACAATCATTATCACAATCACCATCACTATCGCAATCACCATCATTAACTTGTGTTAAAGATGGTGATTGCGATAGCAGATTGCGGTGTGATTGTTTACACCCACCATCACATTCACAATCGTTATCCTCGTTATCACAATCATTATCATCGTAATAACAATCATCTTCGTCACTATCACAATTACTATCTCTGTCACAATCACAATCACCATCACCATTACTATCACCATCACAATCACCGTCACTATCACAATCACCATCAAAATCACTATCACAATCACCATCATCGTTTTCAAAATAATTATCGTCGTTATTACAATCATTATCATCGTAATAAAAATCATTATCATCTCAATCACAATCATCATGATCACAATCGCCGTCACTATCACAAAATCAAGTTAAAACAATCACAATCACCATCACAATCATTCTCGCAATCACTATCCTCGTTATCACAATCATTATCATCGTAATCACAATCATCTTCATCATTATCACCGTTGCTGTCACAATCACAATCACCATCACCATCGCTATCACAATCACCGTCACTATCACAATGACCATCACTAACACAATCACAATCACCATCACCATCACAATCACTCTCACAACCACTATCCTCGTTATCACAATCATTATCATCGTAATCACAATCATATTCATCATTATCACCGTCACTGTCATAATCACAATCACCATCACCATCGCTATCACCATCACAATCACCATCAAAATCACTATCACAATCACCATCATCGTTACTACAATAATTATCATCGTAATCACAATCATCATCATCATAATCATCAGCATCATTATCATAATCATCGTCATCGTTATCACAATCATCACAATAAATCAACAATAACCCTGTATAGAAGTCGAATCCGCCATCTTCTGGATCTCAAAATAAATGCCATTTTCGTAATCAGCGCCCCTGATAATCTCGGTATCGACACCCATATTGATTTTTAGACATTTCAACCCCATCGCACCCCAACAGGGAATGATTGTATTTCAGGTCCGCCACACAAAATTTTAAAATCGTTGTTTTTGAAATACACCCGACCCAGTTTACCACAAAAACAATACCTATGTTGAATTTCAGGCTTTGTTACCCCATTTCCCCCTTTAGGGGTTGAATTCTGAAAAAACCTGAAACACATTAATGTTAACTCATTTATTGATTGGAGTACTGTTAAGTTTCGAATAAAGTAGTCTAACTAATCTTATTTCCCCATGTAATCTTTGGACTCCCGTTCCAACCCCTAAGGGGGTTAATTTTGAAAAATCCTTTCTTAATGCACCCCTAAACCTCATAAAGAACCTTTGTGCCAAATTTGGTATCTCTAGACTCAGCGGTTTGGGCTGTGCATTGATTTTTATACTTTGCCACCCCATTTCCCCCTCTTTGGGGTTGAATTCTGAAAAAACCTGAAACCCGTTTCCACTCATTTATCAATAGGAGCACTCCTGTGAAGTTTCGAATAAAATAGTCTAACTAATCTTGTTTCCCCATACAAACTTTGGAGCCCCGTTTAACCCCCATAGGGGGTGAATTTTGAAAAATCCTTTCTTAGTTCACCCCTAGACCACATAAGGAACCTACTTGCCACATTTGGAATCTCTAGACTCAGCGGTTTGGGCTGTGCATTTATTTTTATACTTTGCCACCCCATTTCCCCCTCTTAGGGGTTGAATTCTGAAAAACCCTGAAACCCGTTTCTACTCATTTATCAATAGGAGCACTCCTGTGAAGTTTCGAATAAAATAGTCTAACTAATCTTGTTTCCCCATACAAACTTTGGAGCCCCGTTTAACCCCTTTAGGGGATGAATTTTGAAAAATCCTTTCTTATTGCACCCCTAGGCCACATAAGGAACCTACTTGCCAAATTTGGAATCTGTAGACCCAGCGGTTTGGGCTGTGCGTTGATAGATGAGTCAGTCAGTCAGTCAGTCAGTCAGTCAGTCAGTCAATCAGTCAGTCAGTCAGTCAGTCAGTTTCTTCTTTTATATATTTAGACTAGCTGTTGCCCGCGGCTTCGCCCGCGTGCATTTTGGTAACTGTCCCACTGAATCATACTAAAGGGATAAATAGTGTCCTACATGTTAATCCAAGTAGTAGTTATAAACTATCTATGTGCCAAATTTTATAATCATCACAATTTATTATTATCATCACAATCACCATCACTATCACAACCACCACCATTATCACAATCACCATCACTATCATAGTCACCATCATTATCTCAATCGCCATCACTATTACAACCACCATCATTATCACAATCATTATCACAATCACAATCTCAATCAACATCACAATCACCATCACAATCACCGTCACTATCACAATCACCATTACCATCACAATTAACATCAAAATCACTATTGTGATAGCGATTTTTCATCATCATCGTTATCACAACCATTATCATCGTAATCACAATCATTATCACAATCACCATCACAATCACCATCACTATCACAATCACAATCACCATCGCTATCACAATCACAATCACCATAACAATCACAATCCCAATCACCATCACCATCACAATCACCATCACCATCACAATCACCATCGCAATCACTATCACAATCACTTACCTCGTTATCACAGTCATTGTTATTGTAATCACAATCATCTTCATCATTATCACAATCACCATCACTGTCACAATCACAATCACCTTTACCATTGCTATCACCATCACAATCACCGTCACTATCACAATCACTATCACAATCACCATCACCATTACAATCACCATCACAATCACCATCAAAATCACTATCACAATCCCCATCACTATCACAACCACCATCATTATCACAATAATTATCACAATCACCATTACAATCACAATTACAATCACAATCCCAATCGCCATCACCACCATAATCACCATCGCAATCACTATCACAATCACTTACCTCGTTACCACAATCATTGTTATCGTAATCACAATAATCTTCATCATTATCACAATCACCATCACTGTCAAAATCACAATCACCTTTACCATCGCTATCACCATCACAATCACCGTCACTATCACAATCACTATCACAATCACCATCACCATCACAATCACCATCAAAATCACTATCACAATCACCATCACTATCACAACCACCATCATTATCACAATCATTATCACAATCACCATCTCAATCACCATCACAATCACAATCATCATCACAATCCCCATCACCATCGCTATGACCATCACAATCACCGTCACTATCACAATCACCATCATCATCACAATTACCATCAAAATCGTTATCACAATCACCATCATCGTTATCACAACCATTATCATCGTAATCACAATCACCATCATAATCACCATCACAATCACCATCACAATCACCATCACAATCACCATCACAATCACCATCACAATCACCAGCACAATCACCATCACAATCACCATCACAATCACAATCACAATCACCATCACAATCACCATCACAATCACAATCACCATCACAATCACCATCACAATCACCATCACAATCACCATCACAATCACCATCACCATCACCATCACAATCACCATCACAATCACCATCACCATCACCATCACAATCACCATCACAATCACCATCACCATCACAATCACCATCACAATCACCATCACAATCACCATCACAATCACCATCACCATCACCATCACCATCACAATCACCATCACAATCACCATCACAATCACCATCACTATCACAATCACAATCACTTACCTCGTTATCACAATCATTGTTATCGTAATCACAATCATCTTCATCATTCTCACAATCTTCATCATTCTCACAATCACCATCACTGTCACAATCACCATCATCATCACAATCACTATCACAATCACCATCATCATTATCACATTCACAATCATTATCATCGTGATCACAATCATTATCATCTGAATCATAATCATCATCATCACAATCTCCATCCCTGTTATCACAACCATCGCTATCACCATCACAATCACCATCACTATCATAATCACCATCACTGTCACAATCACTATCACAATCGCCATCATCGTTATCAAAGTTATTATCATAGTAATCACAATCTTTATCATCGTAATTACAATCATTATCATCGTAATCAAAATCACCATCGCAATCATCATCATCATTATCACAATCATCATCATCGTTATCACAATCATCACAATAAATCGACAATAACCCTGTATAGAAGTCGAATCCGCCATCTTCTGGATCTCAAAATAAAAGCAATTTTCGTAATCAGCACCCCCGATAATCTCAGTATCGACACCCATATTGATTTTTAGACATTTCAACCCCATCGCACCCCAACAGGGAATGATGGTATTTCAGGTCCGCCACATTAACCTTCGGCCCGTCGCATGGGGTCTTTGAAAGCCTAGGTGTTAGAAAAATGTAAAATTAACACATTTAAAACCATCCAGGAGTTTTAGTACTTCAGGTACCCTCCGAAATTAGATTATAGTTAGCGCGCATCGCTGCTTACTTCAGTTCGCGCGCCAGCGCAGTGAGATACAGACGTGTTTTGGGCGCGAGGGCCGTAAAAGACCCCACGCGACGAACCCCGTAAGTAAAATTGTATTGTTTGATTGTTCTTTGATTTCTTTTGTAACATGTGTTTTTTTTTTATTGTTTTAGATTATAATTAAATTATAATTGACTTCTAAAATGTGTGAAGAACAACAACGACGTATATTGAGTTGGTTAGAAGATGAATCTGAAGATGTTTGCGGTGGCGAGGAGGAAGAAGATGAAGTCGCTACATGTCTAGATGAAAGAAGTGAGCATAACACGGATTCGGAGCAAGAATGTGAAGATTTGGTGCCTACAGATCAACATGAGGTACTTTTGGAGGAACCGGATCAGGTTTTAGAATGGCTTGATGAACAGCACATGGAGTTGGAAAGTTCGTATATATAGTGATGATGATGAAGAGCCCTTGATAAATATATCGTCACAGAACTTTTATATTGTCAAAAAGAGGGAGAGAAATGGCAACTATAAAATTATTTCCAAATGGAGGAAGACTAATATGTAAAACTAGTATGTACTGACTGTGTTCAAACGGAAAATTAGTCTGATTTAGTTTGATAAAAGTTGTGTTTTTTTTTTGTTGGTGCGAGCCAAATTTTATGTTACAATGTTGATTGTTCTTATGTTTTCTCATATAGGTATAATATAAATTAAAGTTCATTGATTTAGTTAGAATAAAAATATTTTTTCTGTGATGTGATCTCAAAGAGAGAAATGTATGTTTCTAATTTTAGATTGGAAGTTTAAACAGTAAATAAATGAATATTTTTGATAATTTTTTGTAATTTTATTGTCATTATATAAATAAATAAGAAACTGCTAGAATAGTTGGAAAGATACAAGTTTTAAGGGGTTTTATAGGCGTTTTATTCTTGCGGCTTTGAGGGACCCCACGCGACTTACTACGTTATTAAAAGATGCGCGACGGGCCGAAGGTTAAATCTTAAAATCGTTGTTTTTGTAATACACTCAACCCAATTCTCCGTACAAACAATACCTATGTTGAATTTCATGCTTTGTTACCCCATTTTCCCCTTTAGGGGTTGATTTCTGAAAAAACCTGAAACACAAGTCTTAACTCATTTATACGATACGATACGATACTCCTGGTAAGTTTCGTATAAAGTAGTCTAACTAATTTTATTTATCTTTGGATCCCCGTTTCAACCCCTTAGGGAGTGAATTTTGAAAAATTCTTTCTTAGTGCACCCCTAGACTACATAAGGAACCTATGTGCCAAATTTGGAATCTCTAGGCTCAGCGGTTTGGGCTGTGCATTTATTTTTATACTTTGCCACCCCATTTCCCCCTCTTAGGGGTTGAATTCTGAAAAAACCTGAAACCCGTTTCTATTAATTTATCAATAGGAGCACTCTTGTGAAGTTTCGAATAAAATAGTCTAACTAATCTTATTTCCCCATACAAACTTTGAAACCCCGTTTAACCCTCTTAGGGGGTGAATTTTGTAAAAACCTTTCTTAGTGCACCCCTAGTCTACATAAGGAACCAATGTGCCAAATTTGGAATCTCTAGACTCAATGGTTTGGGCTGTGCATTGATTTTTAGACTTTGTCACCCCATTTCACCCTCTTAGGGGTTGAATTCTGAAAAATCCTGAAACCCGTTTCTACTCATTCATCAATAGGAGCACTTCTGTGAAGTTTCGAATTAAATAGTCTAACTAATCTTGTTTCCCCATACAAACTTTGGAGCCCCTTTTAACCCCCTTAGGGGGTGAATTTTGAAAAATCCTTTCTTAGTGCACCCCTAGACCACATAAGGAACCTACTTGCCAAATTTGGTATCTGTACACCCAGCGGTTTGGGCTGTGCGTTGATAGATGAGTCAGTCAGTCAGTCAGTCAGTCAGTCAGTCAGTCAGTTTCTTCTTTTATATATTTAGATATAGAAGATATTCAAAGCATCATGAATGCACCTACTGTTATTGGTTTACCGCCATAAAGCGTAATAAATCTAACCTCTTTTGATTCCATCTAACCCGTTAGGTATCCAATGACACCGGTAATGTATCAATGGAACCTCCAAGAGTTTATCGTGGTCGAGCAAATGAGGCGGCGTACGCCATCCGTCACGCAATATTCACGGATCGCTGCGTCCGTACGGAATCGTCCAGAGTCGGACAACATCGCGCTAATCCCGGCCGAGGGCAGACATTAATTCATTCAGAACCAATGACGCGGAAGGGTCAGACAAGATTAACGAGCTATAAATTTTGGGTTTAGACCGTTTGTATAGAGATGACCGGTTGGCTTAGTCCGCCGTCAGACCTCGTGTGTGAACCAGGGTTTAGGGTGCAGGCATTTTCGAATGCATTTTCGGTTACCACAATCTTGTTAGTTATGCCTTTGATGTTCTTTAGGATTTAATGTTATAACAAGAGATTTTGTACAATCCTTATATATTATTATAAACTAGTATACTATAAATCCTTAATAAACATGTTACAAATAAACAACTTCAAATTATTCCCACCCATCCGATTAAATTACAGAATACTTTTACAATGTATTTAGGTATGTTTTGATCACCGTAAACCAGAACATTATAGATTCAGTGACTCAATTCTGACAATGACTCAAAGTTTTTCATGTCTCAAAATAGCTACATAATTCTGTTATAATTATGTATCACAAATTCCTCAACTCAATTACAATAGACTCGAAAAACATAAAGATAACGATTACCTCAGTCCAGGAACATCAGACAGGGGCGCTCCATCCTCTGTGAGCCAGGATATGGTAGGAAGTGGAGTGCCGTGAGCTGCGCATGAGACCCTGGCACCCGTGCTGTTGGAGAACGACAGCCGCGGGGGAGGCTCCATCAGGAACAATAGCTGGCATGATGATGGAGACACTGGCGGACAATAAGAAAACGTTCTATTATAATGGAAGAACAAAACAACATTTCGATATTTTCGAAAGATTTGGCATATTTTCCGTAAACATACATAAATCATAACTATAGGCGCATTACTTTGTGTAATTTATTTCATCACCACTGCTCTCAAAACGGAGAAGGCAATCGTGAGGAAATCAGTATTTCCTAGAACCAAAAATTCGAAAACATGTGACATCTACCAATCCGCACTGGGCCCGCGTGGTGGATTATAGCCTATTCCCTCTCATTGAGAGGAGGCCGTGTCCCAGCAGTGGGATCATTATAGGCTAATGATGATGATGATACATAAATCACGCCTATAATCTCCAAAGAGTAAGGCAGAGGTGTACCTAATAGTACACTCACATTTCGCCAGTTATGTTTAAGTCCCATGTAATAAGGGACGAGCCTATTGCCATCAACCGGCCACAAATCTAGACTCCTTACTACTACTGAGAAATTCCTGAAGGAAAAGCCTAATAACACTTTGCCCGACCTGGGAATCGATGCTAGGACCTCATGCTCAGAAGTCGCGCTTGCGAGACCTCTCCGTAAAGTAGGTCTAAAAACAAGATGCTGCTCGACTTGGGTATCGAACTTAAAATCCTCCTAGTTCCTAAAAAACGAGGCAGCTGCATCGAGTAAGTATATTTTATACTTTCTAAAAGTGCAGGCTACTCCATTAATCTTTGTTTTAGTTGCCAGACATGGTGTTTACAAAGTTCTTGTGAATGTGCACATTAGTGGTCGTTCATTACCTTTAAGATTAAGTGCGTGAACTGCCCCAATCCTTACAAAGTGACACACCCACCGATTGATCATATCGGTACAATAGTAGGCATTTAGCAAGAACGTAATGAAAATAATTCTACGGTTGGGTTTTGTTCTACCGGACATTCCTAGCACATACTTAAACATTCTGAAAACATCCGCTTACTTGTTTAAATCATCTTTGGAAGTATACAATAACAATAAATTCAACTTTTGCTCGACCAAAATGTCATCTTTCAAACAAAAACAAAACTTTCACTTGAAGTTACATAAATAAGCTCTTCCAAAGTAACTTTATTTGTGTTCATCTAATTCTTCTCAACAAGGCGTTAATAGCCGTGATCACGATTTACTCGGAAACATTTAGTTACATAAAACGTTACAACCACTTCCTTTTAGGAGCTCATAAACTACCAATCGTAATACGTCTTCATCCTAATTCCCTCGATTGAAACGAGCGTGTAACGGTTACAGCAACACAATTACTTCCAAGGTTGTCGATAATTCGCTCCTTAATTATTTGTCAGAAAATTATGAACTCCTACATCTCAAACGTTTCATTTAGTAATATAAAAGGGAGTTTCAAACGGTAACTCAATTAATGTGAGCTGAACGGCGTAAACAATTAGACGCGAGAGGCGCGAGCGCGCGCGGCTGGGTCTGAATATCACCATGTGTGTCAGTTGTCGACGACTGTACGTAATTAGCAGCTCTGCGAACGACCTCGTATGAGTTATTGGATGTGCCTTTTGATTACGGAATCAAAGGGAGCTCGGTACACTCGCGCACTGCGGTTCATTACGATGTCAGTATGAAATACCGTTTTAATAAGTAGGCGCGTACGGAGAATCACTGCTATCATTTTAACAGCCGCAGTAAGTGCCAAAGCTATGCTGAAACGTGGTTCATAAACATTGTGGGTAACTTGTTGGCAGACGGTTGCTTTTTCCAACTTCGTTTTCATAACTTTTCATGTTCCTTGGATAAACTTGGTTTTCTATTTCATGACAAAGTGTAAATAAAAGACATTTAATATTTTAAAATCCATTAAAGTTTCTTATGTCTAAATAAACTTTATGTAAAACACAAAAACCATGACAGATTACCCCAAATATTTCTTCCAAACGTAATTAAACAAATTGAACAAACGGCTCTGCAACACCTGGCCTCAACGTTTCGGCTTACAGATTTATGAGTGTCGCGTGCACAGAACCGCACCTTAATCTCGCGACACAGCTATACAAAGCATCCTCACAATTCGTTACTCAGTGTACATAACGCTTTATTAAAATTCCACTGCTGCGTCACTTTGTCGTGCGACCACGCTAATTGTCGCAAGTCTCGCAACAATTCACGACGGAATCCTCTTTGACGAAACTCCTTTGATGTTCACTTATTATTATAAGACCTTGTGTAAATTAGTCAGACTTGATATTTCTGCGTTAACCACGCCTTCGTGTTTATTTGGATTAAGTTTGTTGGTTTTTGAATATCTACCCAGCTGGATGTGCTCAAGCGAGAACTAAGAATTCGTTACAATATTCGGGTTCATCATAACTTCGTTTTAACCCTAAGCTGTACGTTATTGTAATGAGTTTTATTACACCAAACGAGTGACGCTAGTTCTTCGTGCCCAAACAGAGCATCATTAACTATCCACTCAACAAAACTCTATATACACTGTTCACAAATAAAACACAACAAACGCGCAACAAATAACGGTTACAATAACTAACATCCATATCAAGAGGCTGACTCTAATATAGTGTAGGAGAGGGAACTTAATAAAACGAAATTACACGTAGTGTGGCTTACGGGGGCTTAGGCCAGCCACCACTCAAATTTACTGGCCGTCTCCGCGACTATAAAAAGAGTATTTGAGCGTGTTACGCGAACGTAAAATATACGAGCTCCTGGGCTAACGCCTCACATAGAGTCGTGGTTAGGATGATCGATATGTGAGTTTCTGTTGATGAAATGGCAAGAATCATCAACATGTTGTAAAAAAATTGGTTTGGAGAAAGTCAAGAAGTTGTTGGCTCGGTAGCATACCAGTCTGGGGACTGCCACTGCTCTTGCCTGCCTGTGTGACCGAAACAAAGTCATAATAATATACAATGAAGTATAGTGATGTAATTTCAATATACAAACACTACAGCAGTGTTTTTTTTCTGTTTTCCAGCTGTTAAAGTCAACAATAAAAATATCAGAATCAAAACAAACATAAAAGCTTGCAAAAAATGATTTTATATTGAAAATACTTGCACACAAAACAATGTCACTTGAAAAACAAAGAGAACTACGAACGAAAAATCGATATCGATTCGCCACATCACTAAACACAACGCCAGGTGTTCCGATATTGTTTTATGGGAGTTCCAGTTTGAGGCAAATTGCAGAACTTGCTCTACCTATGTGTTGATCGATTTTATGCCTAACAGATAAAAACTAGAGGAAATCATCGTCGTCAGCGAAGCTCCACAGTTTATATTTACTCCATCGAAACGATCAAAGGAGCCCTTCGGTTTATATCTCATTTTCTCTTACGGGATGCTACAACCTTATATAAACCGAATACATAGGTAAAGCTACAGTATCTTCCACAGCTCAAGGGTGAAGATCCAGTATCACGGTGAGTCAATCACCAAGTTCGTTATCACCTCATCGTAGTCAGTGTGTTGTTATTGTTGTTGACAGCGGATTCCAAGAGAAAATCAGGATTGTGCTTTAGACCGCAATCGCTTTCCCTCATTTATTGATTGTAGTTTATTATGTTGGTCATAATTTTGAGAATACCTACATTTTATGAGTACTGTCTTTCTCTTGAAGTCTTGTTCGCTTAATTACTGATTTTAGTTACCTATTCGGATAAAATAAAATAAAACATTTGACCACAAAATATGCCAGAAAGCTATTTATTTTCAGAGTCAGCAAAATACTTGTATCTCAAGCAATTCGTCACAGAAATCTCTTCTAATTTGTGTCGTTTAAGGAAATTTCCTAATAAAGGCTTTTCTTTACATAAAATAGCGCCACGAATTTCTGGGACATTTCTTTTTTTGTTAATAAAACTGGCGGAAAGAAGTGAAGTTCATCTTTGTTAGTGTCCCTAATAAAGTAGACAAAAGACCGGATGCTATATACTATTGTGTCAGTCTCTCGAATGTACGTTCAAATAGTAAAAACTTTGAAGTCCCTACTTAGTGGTTCAGTTGGTGAGAAACTTTATCGTCGCATTAGTCATAAGTGTTAGTTACGAGTAAATCATGAGTTACACGTATTTTGTGCAAACTTACATTCTTCACGTTTCTGAGAATGGTTTTCTTTAGGAGGCGAAAGTTTTTGACGTGATAACGTCTTATAAATCGATGAACACCGGCTGCACGCACGAAAAAAGAGAAATAATGATAATTCAGTGATAATAATTCAATTCATATAAGTATGTGATTTTTCATCAATGTTTTCTGATGACGTTAGCACGTAAAATTAATTATCGTCCGTAAACAGACTTTACAGACATTGCTTTTTTTTTTAAATTTGTAATTCCTCATAAGGAACGAGATGGCTTGACGACCTAGACAGGTTTCAAATTAATTCCCATTATTTGGTACCTTCTTTCAGATAGAGGGTGATTACGGAATCATCTAAAGAAGATGACAATGATCCTCTATGAGGATAAAAATGCTATGGTCGGCCAAGAAGAAAAGCCAACGATTGTCTACCAGACGTCATTTTTAAGTTTAGCTTTTGTTTTTAAAACTTCGTCCTATGTCTATCAAAAATTTGAAATTGGAAGAAACAAAATAATTATTCTAAGTTGTTGTTGTAAGTGGTCCTAAAAATGTGTCCTGCGTCAACCACGACTCCACGTGTCGTCTATCAATCTCTTGCACAAATGCCTACAACAAACTTTAGAATAATATTTTCAAACCCCAGGCCATACAAGTATTTTACCGCGAAACCAATCACTCAGCCACTTTGTTGTGTGTTTGTGGTATAGAGCCTTCAAAACTTTCTACAAATAAAAATCAAATGAACACTACAGAAACCCACAGAAATAAAGTAGGTACAAAGGGGAAATTGCATAAGACGTGTGGTGTCTTTAGTTTCATATTTTCAAGATTTAAGCTGTTATAATTTAATTACTTTCATGGATTCGGGTCACGAATCCATGAAAGTAATTAAATTATAACAGCAGTTAGATTTCTACTCTATTGGTGAAGAACGAAGTGATTATATTATCGAAGTCAGTTAAAAACTACTTTATCAAGGTTAGTGAAAGTGTAACCAAATTGAGGACTTCCTCTACCACGTAAAGTAGGTATAGCTAAGAAATTGGTAATCTTAAAAGTAGCGTCGAATAATTAATTAACTTTTCAGGAGTCCGTAGGTATAATTGTTGATAACTAAGTAAAGCATTTACGCCTCGCAAAATGTAGAAGCGTTAATTAATATGTGACAGAACCCAACTCACGTATCCTTTGAACATTAGTAACACACAAAATGGTCGCGAGGAAAACATTTCAACACGTTTAGAATCCGCTTTTAAGAACTTAATGAGCTCCGAGTTAATTCTGCAGCAAAAGAGTGGCGGTCAGAGGTCATTGTTATATCCATTTAGTTAAATTTAATCCTCGCTAGCTCATTAATAACTACGTAATCCATTCGGGCGTCGTTTAACCCTTTCGGGCCCTAAACAAGGCAGTAACTTCAAACCGTGTAGACTTGTGTGTGGTGCAAGTGAGTGCTTTTAGGGATTGAGAATTTGGTGACAAATGAAATAAAATATGAAAGACCTATCAATTTCCTTGATGCTTTATAACTTTTCTTGTAAAATATCTACAAAGTTTTAAAAGAAATAGTTTTCTTGTTTCAGGAAAACTACAACTTCACAATTGTAACTACGATTTGCTTACGTAAGTAGGTTTTAATACTGTTTTGTTTGCATGGTTTTAAAGTTTGAATAGTATTTTTAGCGTTGCAAAAAGAAGTTCAGCTTTGAAGGGAGTTAATAGTTAACAGGATTCATTGAACGCAAAACTAATTAGTGTATTTGTGAATAATAACTATATGAATAGTTATTCACAAAGTTAATAAACACGTTATTGTAATAGTTTCATCACGCTCGCTTAAGCTTATCACACGGCCCATGACGAAAAAGGTCTTTGATATGCCAATATGCATGCACGAAGGCCTCCTCCAGGCAAATTGAAATTTGCCAAGACCCACCTCTAGTGGGTCACAGGCCCCGGCCTGCTGAGCTTGGCGCGAACGGTTATAGCCAGGAGATCGCTTTCATTGCCGCCCATGAATGGAACACGACCAAATATTTTGATTATGTAAATTCAATGTATGTTGTTGTAAGGGGAGAACCGTTTTCTGGAGCATTGTTTTTATTTTTGTGTTTAGTCTAAGGATGAGCGGGTTTTTAAGGTATCTTGCTGTATGAGGTAGTTTTTGTTACCAAAAACTACTTATAAAAAATTAGGCACGTGGAATTTAAATCCAACTGGCGAAATGTGGGTGTAGATAAGCAGAACTTTAATTTTACTTTCGGGGAAATATTAGCATTTATTTTATGTTTCAATAGTGTTTCAATCATCAAAGTTTTTTAATCATAGAAACAACTAAGTCATATTAATATACGTTATTAAAATAAACTTTACGTTATCATAAACTTTCAAACAAAAACATTAAACAAAAACTCTTCAACGTTCCTCAATCAAAACATAAGCAGCGCGAAAACGTTCAAAAGTTGGCAACTCGAACTATGTTTAGGTTACGGTAAATGTGATTAATTGAAAATTATTCATAATCACCGCTCATTATTACCTCATGATTTGCTAAATGTGAATATAAAACAGAAATGTATCACTTTTAGCAGTTATTATTAATAATTCACAAAACAAGAACTGTTATGTCCGTGTCCTAAGTGGGTCAGCAGAGCTTCACACAATTCAAACTAAAGCTTCTCGAATGATCTCCAGCAAATTAATAAAGGAGTTTAAAATTGTATGTAAGTGCTTGAGAATTTAGTACTAACTTTGCATTCCATAGGGGTGTTCGATTTTATTCCTCGTTTTGTTTTCCATTTGCATAGTCAATGCTTTGAGTCTAAGTTCAAATATAATGCAAAAAGTAACCAACGGTTTCTCTGTGAGCGTAGGTATATCGTGTAGTCGTGTGCGTTGGTTGAAATTTGTTTAGTTAATTAAATAAACTAGGTTTTAAGTTTCTGACATTAGATTTCTCTTTAGAACGAATGCAAATGTGAATAAATTTAATAATAAAAGTTTGAAGCTCGTATATAACTTCTATGCATGTTATGCTTGTATAAAGTTGTGTGTACATAAAGCTCAACTCAAATATAGACTAGTTTAACCCTAGCTACCAACGCTTGAAAATCACATTATGGTCATAAATTGTTTATATTTAAGGTTTTTTTTTTTTTTTTTAAATTTTATCGCTGTCAATGTAGTGAAGCAGTCGACTGCCTCGGACACCATGGCCTTTCTTGCAGTAAGAGTGCAGGTCGGATAGCACGGCACGCTAGCATTAATGATCTCATCCGTCATGCTCTTGCCACCGCCGGGGTGCCAGCTGTATTAGAACCCACTGGCTTGGCACGCGTCGATGGCAAGAGACCAGATGGTATGACCATAATGCCATGGAAGTTGGGTAGGCCTTTGGTGTGGGACGCAACTTGCGTCGACACCCTTGCGCCATCCCATCTTCCTAGCACAGTGTGCTGCGCTGCGGCGGCTGCTGCTGGTGCTGAAAACCTCAAACGGCGCAAATACAATAATTTAATTGGTAATTATGTGTTTGAGCCGTTTGGGGTTGAAACACTAGGGCCATGGGGTCCGAGTGCCCACCTAGTTTTTCGAGAAATCGCCAAACGGTTAGTCGACTCTTCACGTGACCAGAGGGCGGGCCTATTTTTTGGCCAAAGAATCAGCATTGCCATCCAACGTGGCAATGCTGCCAGTCTTTTGGGCACTTTTCCTGTTGACAGCGATGTGGACGAATTTTTCGACGCCCTGTAACCCTTTTTGATACTTGTAAATATTTTTATTTCAATTATAGAGATAGTATGTAAATAATGTAAATATTATAGAAAATAAAGTTTATGAATAAATAAGGAAAATTTCGCGCATACATTGTCAGAAGATTTGGTTATATTTAACTCTAAGTTCATAAAGGTTAGATTTTGTCTCGTGGCAAAACTCCACATAAATTCGACACTAATACGAACTAAGCGCTCGGTTTCGCTAAGGTGGAGGTTGGAAATGCTACCGTGGGAACGCACGTGATAAAAGTATTTTATGTCCTAACCCAGGGCCTGGTCTACGTGTGCCGCAAATGTCAACCAAATCCATTCCACTGTTAAGGCATGAATAGGTAACACATAAACAGACATATCGACAGGCATGCCATACATATTAATATTAAGTAGTAGAATAGCAATACATTATAGCATATGATAGAAGTAGCAATTTCATTTAATCATCTTTATTATTATGCTTGCAACAATTTTCTCATTTGTGTAGGAGATCATTAAGTAAAGATGGTGACTGAGTGCTTGAGACGCCTGTCACCGTTAATGACTGTAGCGCTGCTTAACTTCAGATTAAACTTAGTTGACCAGCAAGATGTTTCTTGCTTTAGTTTGGTTTTTAGTGTAATTAGGAAATTGAAGTACGTAAATAGTACGCCTACGTATGTGATCACGTTTGGAGTTTAACCTACTAGCTAGACAATGAAATGCACTAACGGTTCTGTTTCCTCAAGACCACCAAGAAGAGAGTTTACCTTCTTTTTATTATTTACCCAGATAGATGTCACAGCATTTTACCATAAATAAGGTTATATATTATGGTAACATATTAATCAAAGTTCTAAATAAATAAATTAAACTTTATTTTCATACTACAGTCCATAGCTTTGATAGTATTTTAGTGTTAGTAACAATGGTTCTTAAGAAATTAAGTTAGTGTTGTTAGTGCTTACAACATTTATGACTGTCCCCACCCAGTGTCTCTGGAACGGGCAGTCCGGTTTAGAGACAACGACGACGATAACGATGGTTGCGATGTTTATTTCTCTGTCAAAAATTCACGGCCCCCTGTAAAGGGTGTCGTTTTCATACTTTGGGTATGGCACCCTAGACAAGGATCCATATTGATAGCTGATCGTAAAACAAGCTCATAAGGAAAAATTTCGTCTATTGGCAACTGCGACACGAGAGGCGGTAAATACGTTCTGTTTATCCTCTCCCCAATACATCGCTTAACTCACCCTCTGAAAACGTCCATTATTTCAATAATAACACTTATAAAAACTGTCAGAGTGTATTACCGGCGCAGCGTGGCCGTAAAAGGCGACGGAACAGCTCCAGGGCCGTAAAACGCCCATACGTTTAAACGCTGAGCAGTAAAGCGGGTGTTCGCTCGTCGATACGACGGACATTAAATTAGTTTATGCTCCCTTATATTGGATAAATACTGTCTGAATGGGAGACATGCCTTGATGGGCTTTAAAATGTGACGTTATGTGAGATGTGCCTATGAGGTAATCGGCAAATGAACTTGTACGTACTCGCATTACATATTTTATGAGCGCGTTCACATTACAGAACAGTATCAAAAGTTTCTTATTATGCTCGTAATAATATGTTTATTTGTGTTTTGTTTATCACATTTGTAGGCGAGTTGGACTTGGTTTCAAAATCTTATATTATTTTATTTTAAAATCATCATCATCATCTCCTTAGCGTTTTTCCAACTATGTTGGAGTCGGCTTTTATTTTATAATATTAAAGAATAGTAATTTGAAAATGCCAAGGAATTAAATCAAATATGTAATATTAAAAACACACTAATCTTATTGGTGCTAAATTAAGTCTTATATTACGGAGTTTTATTGTTGCACAGTAACCTAAATAAATACCCTTCACTATTAAATCAATACAGTAATTATTGTATGCATCCTACGGACGTTAAAGCAATGACCTTTAAACACACATATCTAGATTATCTCCGTACATGTACATACATACACGTTATGTGTAAAGTTGTAGACCAGCATGTGTTAGTATAGGACATCGTTTATCTTAGGGCTTGCGAGAGAGTTCCAGGCAAACACTGCGGAATGTCTTAAACCTAGACGTTGTGTGTTCTTAGTATAGTTGTCGCTTATGCAGCCCAATGTATGTGTCAAAGTGTTTCGAGGCTAAGGGAACAAGGGCAGATACGAGAGCTTTGTCCGTAATATCTACATTAACAGAAGCTGTAACCTACGTTGAGTAGACCGCGGTCTAGTGGTTGCAAGCGTTAGCTGCTGGCGTAAAGTTTTAAGTTCGATTACCAGGTCAAGCAAACTGTTATTAGGATTTTCCATCAGAATTTTAATAGTGGCCCTAAGTCAATATTTGTGACTGGTCAACCGTAGTAGACTCACCCCATTACACAGAATTTAACACAACTCTTAACTTTTAGGAACACTTTGTGAAATACATTATATTCTGGTGATAACATCTTCATTTTTGTGTTTTTAACCAAATAACACCGTACTAAACGAAGCAGTTAAAATAAGGGCCCTTTTAAAAAACCTCTTACATGAATTTAATCATCATTCATCATCATTTCAGCCGAAAGACGTCCACTGCTGGACATAGGCCTCCCCCAAGTGTCGCCACATTGAACGGTCACGTGCGACTCGCATTCAGCGGATTCCCGCAGCCTTCACCAGGTCATCGGTCCACCTAGTGGGAGGCCTTCCAACGCAACGTCTTCCGGTTCGCGGTCGCCACTCCAGAACTTTTCACATGAACATGAACATGAATTTAATGTCAAGTCTATAATCGTAATCAATTCCACAGATCTTAATAACATTCATACATCTTACCTAGCGCATCACATCCTGTATTACGGCACATACAACATCGTAACAGATGGGGCGATGTCGAAATAATGCCGGCCATAATTAACGGCCATTAACACAACACACGCCTGATTTGCGCCGCTGCGCTGCTGCACCGAGCTTCATTTGGTTAAAAGTAATTAAATTGAAATATACGTGATCAATGCAGCATGTGAATTAAATTAAAATATGATATACGGGAGTTGGTAACGGTTAAGTGATCAGAACGAACCATATTGCGGATGGACTGTGGAAATCGGACACTATGTGTCAGTGTACGGTGATGCTGTACAGCCGCCAGCCGTGCCTAAAACGGTTGTCTAATTGTCTGTAGCGGTTTGACTAAACCTTGCTTACGTAAACATTTGTTTTTTAATTCAAGTTTGTGACTTGTTCCCGTTAGAAGAAAGTGTGACTTCCAGTCGTGTTACACAGTAACTATGTTGCGGATATCAGATAGGTTCTCGCTCCTTGTCCAATACTGGTATTCAGCTGCTTTCAATTAGACTAGAAGCCTACAAAACATCGTTGGGAAAAAGCAGATGATAAATGGGACTCGAAACACAATGTTTTTAACTATTTGAACCATTAAACATTGCAAAACAGTTTAAAAAAATATTATAAAAGAATCCTCGCAACGATACACCTTCACTACCACAATTAATTTCAATCCGTAAAACGGATCTAGAGACTATTTAGTAAAGTAAAACATTGTGAAGATTTCCCCCGGGGTCACCGACCCCGTGCTTCGATAATTGCGCGGCGCAATTACACTTGCATTTAATTACGCGCCGTCAGAGGTCGCCGGCCGCGCGCGTCACATCCGGAGTCGCGCCGGAAGCTGCGCACACTAACGCTTTGTTCCCAACTCACATTGTGCTGCCTGTAGACTATATGTGCTTTTGTAGTTCTTGTCATATTTGGAAGGTTTTATAAGTTTTAAAATAAAATAAATATCTTGTAATATTTGTGTCAGTACTAATTTAGTAAAGACCACTTCAGTCCAGTAGTCGCAAGACACCTATGCCTAATCCGTTGTGAGTTACAGGTGTGATGTTATGTAAAGCCTAAAATTAAATTAATATTACTGTAAAGTAATATTCATTTATGCAAACAATGAGTTACATTAGTAATACCCAAACCACAAGAAGCTACGAGCTTCTAAATACTACGCAGCTCGTAGCAGCGTAGCTTCGTAGCAACGCAGTCACGTAACTCGTAGCTTGTCGTGCAATTCTTACCCACCTTAATTTTTGCTTACATTTCATCCGCAAAACATAATTCCGTTTATCTTTCGTTTCCGAGTTAACGTCAACATTCAAACAATAACACTTGTTTTCACTGAAAACAATAAGAACAAAAAAGTCTCAAACTTTTCGAGTAAAACGAAACCGTTCGTAAGTACATATGTTTTTAATTAACAAAATACGGTAGTTGAACAAAAACAGCGATGTATTTGGATGGGTCCCATTGTACTGTGCCGACATACCGCTGCGCGGTGTAGGTATGCAGAGTATGCGGTACGTCGGCGGCGCGGAATGCGAACGTTCGTATGGGTTGACAAAAATCCGCCGGCTCTTTCAAATGAATAAGTATTCAAAATAAAAAAAGTTTTCCGTGCACACTTTACAGCCACTTTGGTGGGGCCTACCACTGCCGAACCTACCCGCTCGGAATGTTGATTACTGGGAATAAACAGGCGCGGTGGTTGCATTTTCGCATTTTACATGTAAAATATCAGGTTTACTTACTGTCAAGCATATTAAATAAATAAAACATAATATAAGTGAAAGCAACATTGGTACCTACATTCGGACGGTGATACAAAAATGTTTACCCATGTATTAACCTTGGTTAGAAGGGTCAGCATGATTGTGCCTAACCCTAATACATTTACCCACTACTGATCTAGGATCTCTCCCCATAACATTCAGTTGTTTTATCCTGGGCTACAAGGACCTAATGGTTTATCAGTACTTACAAACTAATGGTTATCTAAAAACACTGCCGTTAAATTATGCATAAAAAAACCTGGCAACTTTAAACGAAAACTCCCGCCCAGACTTGTATTTTATCTCACAATCCGCGTCAAGACGGGCACCTCCAGTATATTTTCATTACATTTCCAGCAGCACCGAAATTGAACAGCTTACAGCTTGACAGCGAAGCTAAATAAGCTGCTAGTGTATCTAGTAGCTACTCCAGCTCGTGGCAGTGCACAGTGGTCCCGGGCGGCGCATACTAACGAAGCTATCAACAATCCGTCCGGTGTGTTGTCCCGATGCATAGCGAGATAATGACGTGTATCTCATTGTCATTTAAATTGGTGAATCAGCTGCTTTGGCCTAGGGTTTCCTTTTTGGGTTAGAAAGACCAAATAAATTAGGGTGGGTATTTGTTCGTTGGGTTGCTATGAGTGCTAATGTTTTAATTTAATACTCGGAACCATTAATGTGCGGCCAATCAGTGCGGATTCCGGTTCAGTCATGTTGACCATAGCTTTACAAAAGCGCTGTTTACTATTTATAAATCTAATCAACAATTAGTTGGAAGATCATGTTAAGGGGTCGATGTTGGGATTTTTATAACAAAATAATTGACGCTCCAGACTTTCAAACAATATTATGGAGCGCTGGATTTATTACGTATGCTGTCAACTGATACGCACACGAGTATAAAGCCTGATTTAATATTTTACACACGAGTATAATAGTCTGATTTAATATTTTAATATACTACTACACTTGAAATCAAAAACCGAGATAATTATCCAGTTTTGCAATAAAATATATAGAAATAAACTCAACACCATATTGTATAAAAAAAAAAATAAAAAAAAAATAGTTTCTTTGCAACCAAAAATGTGGCCTTTTTACCCGACTGCGCGTCGCAAAGGAGGGTAATTACCCGACTGCGCGTCGCAAAGGAGGGTAATGTGTTTATCAGTCTATGTATGTATGTATGTATGTTTGTTTCTATGTGGCGTTCTAGAAACCAAATGCGTAAGCCGATTTTGATAATTCTTACGTCAATCGATTCGTCTTAACCTTGCGAGTGTCACTAAAGACATAACAGTAATCAAAATTCACCACAGCGACAACCAGACGCCATATTGTCAAAACGAAAAAAAAAAAAAGTTAATGAACTATGTCAAGTGGGGTGTCGTTGAGTAGGTATTTTAAAATCATCTTTAGGTTCCTTTTATCATTTTTCATTATAAATAATACTTAAGGATATATAACGATTTAAAGTTGTTTAACAAAGCAATCATTCTCGCTAATTCTTACTTATTGATTTAAGTTTTTATTTCAAGTACATATTATTAACGATATACAATCAAAAAAACAGAGAAAACGCATGAAAAACTAATATTTTTGGTAAAAAAATAACTTCTATTCATCGCCAAGTCGCCGAGAAAAAAAAGTTTACCACCAAGCTCGATAGATGGCGTTGTACATTTGATGCACGTTTCTGAATCGCGGTGTTAAGATTCTCCGCGTCTACTAATTGAATTCTTTGTTAAGGATTTAAGTTTTCATACTACAACTGATTTTAGCTCACTAAGAGAGAATAGTTAACTGACTTTAGTACGTACGTAAATTTGAAAATACTTAATTTGGATTCCTATTGTTTTTTGTTATCATCATTACATTTCTGTCACCAAAAATATTACGATTCGGACTAAAGGGACTAATCATCAGTAGTTAGCGGCCCCTTGGGAAGATTTGATTGGTAAAATTTAAATGGGCCCCGACTGTGAGTCGTTCTGTTCTGCATTAGAATTTATGATTTGTTATAAGTGTGTATCGTTTATAAAACTATTTCAATTGTGTAGTTATTTAGTATTACTTAACAGAATTCTAAACTACTGGGCTTGTTTCTTTCTTTTTAGTTTTTATTTAGGTTAATTCTTTCACGTATTTTTTAAAATTAGTTTTTACGCAGTCGGGTTTTTTATTAAAGGGCACCTAGAAATCAACTGTCAATGCAATGTGAGTTTTCTGAGATTACGAATTCAACTAAAGTAGGTTAAACTTATTCGTAAAATTGCTACTACAAATATACTTGGTATTCTTCATTATAAGTTTAAAACGTGAGGTAATTTGCTGCAGTTAGCAAGGCGCACAATCGTAAGCAAGCACTGCTACAGTGACACATAACTTGCGCGCGTTACAAGCACTAATATCTGCACTTTATATGTTAATGTACGCAGCCAACATAAACTCAATGAATTCATTACCGAGTAACGCGAACACTGAGTGTGTAAGGGGAATTATTGGTTAGAGATATTACATTCAAATTCAAATTTATTTTATTAGCTTGCAACTGAATACCGACAGGATTAACAGCGGGTCCCAAACTAGGCACAGCCTGTATCTTGGTGACCCAGACAAAACACAAGTTAAAACAAATTACAATGTTCTGCTAGCGCAAGAAAAATATTTTTAAGGTTTCGCATTATTAGTCAAGAATTAAGAAACTTAATCATTTACCGTAAGCAGTGTAATTTAGCAATTATTATTTCCTAGCAAGCTACCATAGCTCCTGTTTTAGAACACCACAACTAACATTTGGGCGTTCACTAACCCCACACCCCGTATAATTTATGAAGTGACATCATCTGCCTAGCCTTTTCCCAACTTTGTTGGGGTCGGCTTCCAGTCTAACCGGATGCAGCTGAATACCAGTATTTTACATGGAGCGACTGCCTATCTGACCTCCACAACCCAGTTAGTACCGGGTAATACGATACCCCTTGGTCAGACTGGTTGTCAGACTTTTTGGGCCTCTGACTACCTAACGACTGTCAAAGATCTACAAATGACAGTCGGGACCAACGGCTTAACGTGCTTTCCGAGGCACGGAGGAAACTCGGTATGTAATGGGCGGTCACCCATCCACAGACCAACCTAGGCAAGCACGGCTTAACCTAACGATCGACCCGAGTGGCTGTTATTATTTAGCCACAAGCTTCCTTCATCATCAATTGATGAAGTGACAATTAAATTTAAAAAAAATCAAAATTAAAGCATTTATTTCAAGTAAGCAGTTACAGCCACTTTTGAATTGTCGAAACAAAGATGAAAATTAAATATAGCTACAGTCCCAGTCACAAGACATAAAAACTGTGAAAGTACTGTAGTTGCCCATTCCCTAGCGTAGATCTCGAGAGAAGAACGGGCAAGAAAATCCATGGACACTTTTAAATCAGAATATTGTTGCAAAATCTTGGTTACATCATTCATGTTGAGATGGTATATTATATGAGAACAATGTAGCAAGATTTGCACGCTAAAAGTGTCCACAGTAAAAACACACAAAACCAAATACAATTAAAAATAATTCATTCAATTAAGCCATGGCCACTAAGAGATGACCAGTCACAACTGACAGCGCCCGTTCACGGACATGACGCATGGATCGGCACCATTCAACTCAACCATTTTGAAGGGAACTAAATGATCCGATACATGCGCCACCATCAGCGAGACATTTGAGTGAGCATGACATTGTGTGTGTACTCTCAACCGCCAGGGCACCTTCAAGTCAAGAAAAGACGTAGGTTTCCAGTGAATGATAGCTTTCTAGTACATAGTACTCACACAATATGGGCTATTCAATTATATAATGCTAAAGAAATTGAATATAAAACAATGCAAAAATAGTTGTAAAATCTTCAGCAGTTCCAACAATACAATTTAATTTAATTTAATTACAAGCATTTTTATCAGCGATATAATCGAGAATATGCGAGCTTATCCATGGGTAGCATGATTACGGCAGAAGTTACTGCCTCTAATTACTGTCACGACACATAATCTAAAATAATTATAAAGTGCTCGTGACGTAGGGGCGCGGGTCGCGTAGTTCCGGAGAGGAAACGCGCGAGGACCGTTATTAACGACCCGGATGACGGGAATTAATAACTCCGGCGATTTATACTAGTTTCAACTTTACCTCAAAATATATTGTTACGTCTAAAACTGAAAAAACCAACAATACAAATTAAAGGTATTGGGACTTTGGGAGAAGTGATTATTATTATAGTTAAACAAATAACTTCAATTTGAAGAGACTCTTTTATTATGATGGAGCGGTGCATAAAAACTTTTGCCCTCTTGTTTCTAAAAGTATTCTTAGGGTGTCATTTGTTAGTTATTTTAACCAAGCGAGTGGTGGTGAGCAACTCAATTATTTAAAATAATAAATTTCCTAACTTTTAAAGAAATCTATGATAACGAGTCTCAGGTGAAATAAAAACATGAATAACACCTGTATGTCCCCGTACCCGATCGGGTACGGTGCATTGTTATTTTAATTGTGTCTGTAATTGCGGGTATCGAAGAGCTACGTCTTCCAAAGAAAATGAAATAATGAGAAATACACCTTATTCTCGAACTTATTTTACCTTTCTGAATAATACTACTACTAGTCAAAGGAGATAAACAAACTCAATAATTGATAATTAATTTCTCCTAAACAGTCCACACTGTAGACTCTTCAACAAACTTAGCAGAAAATAAAATAGTGTAAAGAGTACACGTACGACGATACGATAGTCAGTACATTAGGTTGCAGTTTCTCTCCGCTAAGTAGCTCGAGTTGACGTTACATGCTCGGAATTGTTTCGTAAGTACGTGCTTACACAAGCTCCGCGAGCATACATACTGAACTACTGCGCATAATGTAATGCCCGTACAACAAGTTAATATTGAGGACTGGGATTCTACTGGAAATGTGAAGAGATAATTTTGGAGTCCTAGTTTACCGTTCTATTGGGTATGAATTCATAATTCGGTAGAATTTTGCCCAAATATACAAACACTTGTAAAACCCTCTGAATGATTTGGATAAGTGGCACCACATTCCCACAGTTGCTACGCAGGCCTCTTAACAAGATGTTCAATGTTGTTTTCGTCAGTCACATTTTGAAACACAGAGAACGGGTAAGTTTAACTCAATATATTCAACCTTCAACCCATAAAACTGAAAACTACCGATCCCTTTACCGTCGTCACAAGTAAACAAAAACAGGAATAGTTTCCAATTCAGTTATCTCGTCGTGTAGGCCTCAAAGAGCTAGTTACTTCAAACAATATAAGATGCAAAGCGAGTTAGTGTGGGCGCATCAAGCCTCTATTAGCATTGCAAACGCCGGACAGTGAGCCGTCCGGAGTGGCACGTGATGCGGACAGCGTACAACTGGACCGTGTTTGGACACTAGAGTAGCTTTGAGGAACTGATGGTAGGCAACACGAGAAATGGTAATTTAACTATTCTCACAATTATTTCACGAATGATTAAGACTTTATACACAGATTCTATCAAGTATCCCTGTTATTTAATAAAAACTATAGCGTGAGGCCATTGGTCAAACACCTGGCATTGGCGCCTGGGAAAACAACTACCGGGGTTGCCAACTACACACGACTACAGTGTACCAATAGCCTCACGCTATAAAACGTAATTTATCCTAATACGCCTCGTTTTTATAGAAGTGTAGCGTCTTTATTAATTATTTTAGCTTTAGGTTCTCACGGCAAGCCTGTAGATGTTTTATTGCAGGTTTTATTCAAGGATAACAATAGTTAAGATAAGATAAGATTTATTTTCCCAAACATGTGTACACATACAATAATATAATAAGTGCATGCAGGATAAAGAAAAGTGGTTCAGACATGTTTGCTACATACTATGGCGTGCAAATATTTAGAGTAACAATTGTGATTTATAAATTTATCCTTCAATCCAAGAGAAAGCAATTTAACAAAAATTAACATTACAAAAATAAAATAAAACATAATATAATCCATGACTGTAAAATTAGCAAATTAATTGGTTATAAATGACAAACGTAAAATATTAAAAATCTTAATTAAAAATAAAAAGGAATTAATAATACTTGCCAAAATATACAAGGTCATGTTAAAAGTAATTAATAAAATCATAATTGAATCTATAATAATGGTAGGGCCTTGCCCAATTTGCTTATTGTTCATATTAGCTTTAAGAATTTAGAGTAATAGCCTTTGATATTTTTGTTGAGATGCCGACGGTTCTGTTTGTAATGTGTTTATTGTTTAACTGTGCTATTTTTATTGTGTTAGCTAGCCATAGAAACCTTTGTACAGTTTTTAGTTTGTGACTTGCCGCTCCTACCGTATCCCAAGTTTTAGATAATTGTTCAAATGTAGAATGCACTCAGTAACTTTTCGTCTCCGGGTACGGTAGGTATTCTTGCTCCTTGTAATTTATTTTAATAAACTTACTCCATCACTAGGTAAATCAAGTACTTATTTTGCGATTCCCATAACGCCAACACTAGTTAACCGACCAACGTGCGCGAAAGTGGTGACCTCGACGTGATCTCTATCGTTGAGAGATCTGGTTACCTGGTGCTTCGGTTAGTGCGCGGAATCGCGAAACCTGTGCGCGAACGAGTGTTAGTTTTTCGTTCACGGAAGAAATAAATATATTATAACAAAATGGCCGGTGAGGACCAACCCCAGCCCGCTGCGAAAACGCGGCTTTTGCTCGAAGACCAGGCGATCGGTGACCGCACGCCATCACAATTTCTGCGGCACCTAAAGACTCTTGCTGGGTCTACGGTAACGGACGACGTTCTGCGAGCAAACTGGATGAATATTATTACAATACAAAAATACGATATTTTTATTTTTCACTTTTACTACGAAGACATATTGGCCAATTTAAGATATAGAAGATAATAGAAGTCTCAAAACAGATACTGTACTTTCAATAGAAAAAACAAAGAAATTCCGCAAAACTTGACTCACTACTATTAAATGACATTTGATCTTACGTGAGCGACTCGAAATGGCAGCAAGCGGTCACAAAGCGGAGTTGAACAACGGTAATACAATGGTCCGGTTCTTTATGTCGTTGAGTGGTATAGTGGACATTTCATGTGTCACACACAAACCGCTCCGTCGCGGCATGGAGACGTTATGTGCCGAACACTGCGCTCGACATCACCGAAATAATATAAAAATAATAGACATCGAATCGAATCAAATCGAGCTTCTAAAATTTTGCGAAAAGTGTAAATACACAAATAAGTATTATTTATTTACAAATCAAATCAAATCAAATCAAACAGTTTATTTGTGATACACAGGTTACATTAACGGTCTTACAATATACAGTGAGTTCATGCTGTGATCAGCCTCATGGACATACAAATTTATAAAAATAATAATAATAATTAAACAATAAACAATTATTAATCCAGTTCACAATGCGCTCAATCAGACAATAACATTTTTGTTAGAGCAGTAAAGAGGAAAGAAATAATAAAAGCAGAGTAAAATCATTTTAAGTCTAAAAATTCCTTTACTGAGTAAAATGAGTGTTCGTTAAGAAATTTAAATAATTTATTTTTGAATTTAAGGATGTTATTGCAGTCTCTAATGTCCTTGGGAATTTTATTATATATTTTAGGCGCCATGACAAATGTACTTTTCCCATAAAGAGTAGTTTTATATTGCGTACTTAGTTTTGTAAATATTCTAGTTCTATTGCGTGATCTCGTCACTATTTCAAATAGATATAAAAAGGGCCATTTCAAAGATATACAGTGATGGTACTGTGAGTATTTTTAGTTTTGTAAAAGACTGCTTACAGCTTTCAGTTTTTTGTAGACCGCATATTGCACGGATGCATCTTTTTTGACATTTGAAGACCTTATCCCAGTTTGTAGTATTACCCCAAAAGATGATCCCATACCTCAAACGTGAAGCAACATGTCCGTGATAAGCCACAAGTATAGTATTTACAGTAGGTAAAAAAGAAGAAGAAGCCGTAGCTTTGTGCTGTTCTATGTTAATTTTTTTGTCCTGTTTATGTATTTTGTGTGTATATAATTAAAGAAAAAGAAATATTAATAAGAAGATGAAGGAGATTAGTAAGAAGAAAAGTAAAGAAAAACTTAAACACCTACGAAAACACGTACACAATTTACAGTCAGTGCTCTGCTTTGACCCCTCGTACAATGTTCTTCTTTATGGGTGAGGTCAAGTAACATAGTGCACTGACTACGAAATACACCAATGTCTAAACTATCCATCCATCCATATTCTCTGGTAGGTACATGTTACTGGATATAAAATGTTTTTCCTAAAACAATTAAACTTATCCTATTAATGATATACTAAGTGGCTACATACTGGTCGGGTATTATTTGAGTTATCGACACGCAAAGAAGAAGAAGAATGATATACTTTTTACAAAAACGTAACAGATTATAATCTTTTATAATAACCACCTCAACTACACACAATCCCACCGCTCAAATCAAAACTAGTACCGCTAACCGTAATCCGATCTCCTGCTAATCAAGCTCAGACAGAACTTCCCCGAAGTACGCCGCTGCCGCTGCAGCTTGCAGAGCAGCGACTACTCTGCAGAGTACACTGAGCAAAGGGCCGCAACTTGGGCGCTAGCTTAAGTGCAAAGTTATGATTGCTAAGCCGGCAGTGGCCGTGTTACAGTTATTTAACTTCGTTATTAGGCGGCATTGATATAGTGTTCCGCTTTGTGACCTAACTTGAAAATGTCGAGATTTAATATTGGAAGATTACCAGCGAAGTCGGAGATTTATTTACATTTTAAAAGTAATTTCTGTCAATGTGATCTAGTTTTTGTGAGACATTTGTATACTTTGGAAATATGTACTTTGTAATTGAAACTTACTCGAGACGTATAGTAAGGAAAATACTGCACTGAAGTAAAAAAACTTAAGGAAGGGAACTTTTGGTTCTTTCATGCGTTCAAGGCAGTAGCAGTCGTAATTTTAAAAACTGACATTTTACTACCAGTAGACATTTCGCGAAAGCGACATTTAGCGCCTGAGCTCTATTTTCCTGGACTAAAAATAGAGGTGTATAAACACAAAATCTTTACGCAAATAAGTGTAAGCCTACAACAATCAATCCGGCTACGCGGCTGTACCCGCGAACATCTGAGCGCGGCTCGGCAGCTGCGCACCAAATTAATCCGTTCGCAGGTACAATGGCAGCGCGCATTGTTCGCCTACAATTGTTTTCCCCACATATTGCATCCCAGCCTTAATAACGCTCGGTTTATGAAAAACTCTCCTTTTTTAATGTTTGCGGCGGCTTCCTGGCGTGCCACCGCGCAGGGGCACGCTGTCAAGAAATAACGTTATTTCTTGACTGGATGGCTTGATTTTTGTTCAGTTTTTTACGCTTTGCATGGAATAATATGAAGTTGCTTAGAGACGTTAAGCAGACGTCAGTTACGTATATTCTTTATTCAATTTTTTAAGATCAAGGTTCATCAAATCAAACGCACATAACATCAGGCCTGACATCCCTGAAGGATCAACTACAGTACTTATATCTACATTTCATTAGATATGTTTCAGACCCATGTAGTAGCGGGCGAGTGTTGCGAGAGACAATCAGAGTCACAAATCTCTTCTCCGATACCGTATAAATAATGACTACTCTTGGTACGTACTTTAACTTCACAAAACTGATATTCACTGTATATTCCAAACTAAACCCCTCTAATTAATCTCAGACTCTAAATATGAGCAATGTAAAACATAGTACATTTCGCTTCAATAAAATCGAGTAGTTGGTAAATACAAGAGCGAATTAATGTTAGCTATCTGAAATCCAAGTCGTTTCCTTAATGACTGGAGAATTGCCACTAAGCGGTGCCACTAAGTGCCACCTAAGGCTGCCACTAACGGAAAGTGTACATCAGTGATAACTGAGTGTCAAACATTTGTGTTTGTGGAGTCGGTAGACCAGGATAACTATAATCTGAGCAGTACGTGCTGAAAGAGATGGCTTTTTGGATGAGTGCCAGAACTTTCTAATAGCTTTTGTTCGTTTCAGCAATATTCAGCAACCAGACAGAGGGCAAGGTAACATTGTATCAGCGGTAATGATGATCGTATTGACAAAAGTTTATTCGGACATACAAAGACTAATTTGAATGAGGGATTTTCTTTTTAGCTCTTCCCTAGTCGCTGGATAGAGGGCGCTAGGAGTTAGTATGATAATGCAAGGAACGGAACCTAAAAAACCTGATTTTAACAAAGCGCGAGAATACTAGGTTATATTCGGAAGGCTAAGCAAATGAAAGTGTCAGTCAACAAGAGTATGTGACGTGACACAATGTTTTTTTTTCCAAGCGTTTTGGCTTTGGCACCAACTATCATAGTATGTTCAACGCCATCTTTATAGTTCTTAGAAACTAAGTTTTTTTAATACCTCAAAAAAAACCTCTCATTAAACGTTCAACAGGGTGAAATAAACATTTTGGTTGAACTTCCAAAAGATTTTGGACATTTTCAACCGACTTCCAAAAAGAGGAGGTTCTCAATTCGACTGTATTTTTTTTTTAAACAAGTTTTTATCACCCTGTTGAAAGTTTTTGTAGAAAAAAACGAGACGTTTTGAAAACGATTTCCACGTGTTCTAGACTCTTAGCTGTTGATAAAAATCAACAAAACAGTCTGTCGTTACACAGGAGTTTGATCAAACTAACATTCTTATCATCTTAAAAATAGCAGTCCAAGGATAACGTAGTCCTTTATCCCCTAAAAGGTTTACTTGTGAAATCAATATGTTCAAAGGTCACTTGATATATCTAACTATAGACTATAAATAAACTGTCAGGGACTCAAACAAACAAAGTTACTCTGTTCCGAAACCCTAGCCATGTGTAGCTTTGAAATATACACAGATATTTGAGACAAAACTTTTAGTCATTCTAACTACCAGTTACTGGTGCTGTGGTAAAACCTAAGTCCGATGCATTTAAACTGTTTTCGTCTCAATTAATCAAGTAAACTTAACTGTTCAATGTGAAGTATTTCGCGCGTCGCCGTGGGGGGCAGACGTTCGCGGGAGGGGGGTCATTACTTTCATTGTAAGGCGGCAAGTTAATTAAAAGTTTCTAGTTTGTTAACTGAAACTCCTTCTTCCTAGCGTTATTGTTGCGTTAATTCTAGGGGCGAAATTAAAAAATATTACACTTGCACGGCAGGCAGGTGCTGGGATGTGAAACTAAGAGTAAAAGCATGACCGAGTAAACTTTGCAGGAAGTAGATTGATTACTACATTCTTTATTAATATTCTTTGCTTACCCGATATAAAACAGAAACTTGGTTCGATGTTTAGGTTAAGCCACGCTTGCCTAGGTTCATCCGTGGATGGGTGGTGACCGTGAGTTTTATCTGTGCCTCGGAAAATACGTTAAGCCAGGTAGTCAGTGGCCTGAAAGTCTGAAAACCAGTTACCGACGGGTGTCGTTTTACCCAGTACTAACTAGGTTGTGGAGGACAGATTAGGCAGTCGCTTGCAAACACAGAACCATAGAAAAAGTAAAAACAAATGAGACTGATAAGTAGGGACAGTAGTAAGCCAGTCCACGAGTGTATCAAACTGAACAAGCTGCAAAGCGGATTCAAATTCAAAGCTTTTTAGTTTCCTTTTTATTCTGTTTCATCGGAATCGCTCCCTCGTTGTCAGCTACACAAAAAGACATTACGACATTAGCTGCTTAGTGCTTCACTGTCCGGATGGAGTTGAGGTAACTGTGTTGTTTACTCGGGATGAGATAATCATATTTTTTACAAAATAGAACTAGATATCGAAAAGTGACGTTATTATATCCTTTTGGATTATTTATTAAACAAAAGTATATTGTTGTGATTTTTTATCTTTACCTTATAAAGGTACTAATTTATGATTGATATAATATTCATCATTATACTTAATGATTGATAATATATAATATTCATCTCTAGGAACTTTAATCGTAGCTATTTTAAACGTCGATATTTTGAACATTGATATTTGGATTTTCGACATTCAGAGAGATACCTTTGTCAGATAATAATTTGGTTCGTTAAATTATATAAAGTACTCTGAAGAGCTGCTTAACTCTCAAGACAGAACATATTCCACATTATACATACGAGTGGAGTATGTACATAATACATTGCCTCACATCAGTCGGAAAACATCGCACTGAACGAGGCCTCTCCAGAGACAAATGAAACAACCAGTCATAGAGAATAACGAGCGAAATGGCCAAAACATTTAGCTTGCCGGACAGACTGATGGCCGCAATCTTATAATTGATATGATGTGGAAGATATTAGGGCCACATTCAATGACATAGTTGTATTTTGTGGCAGTTTGCTATACAACAGTTGACCAGGCATTACTTACGACTTCCCGCCTCCCTGCCACGTCCTGCCCGTCTCACTTTGTTACATCTACTTTTCTCCTTGTTTCCCTGCTAAAGTAGCGTTTGTAATTTTGTGATTATTTGTAAATTCTTGCAATATCATAATAATTATTCCATACCAATGGCTGTTTTGACTATAAATTTTAACGGATACAAGTAGTTCCAGTAATGGACCGTAGACGACCACCGACGACGACGACGACGACCGTGGTCGATTCGTTGTTGTAGTAGTTGTAATAGTTCTAGTTTGTATGCTTGATTATCTATACATATAATAAATCTGTAGAAAAGTCATTTTTGTACATTGAAGAAATTGAAACAAAAAATAGCCAGCGTGTAAAAAGATAAGTAACAGAACCCATTTCCATAATTTTTGAAATTTTTGTCTGTTTGTCTGTTTGTTTGTGCGCACATCACGTAAAATCTACGAATTCAATGCTGACAATGTTTATACATAAAAATTGTGTGTAACTTGGGGTATGATTTAGTGTTTGTTTCATTGAAATCGGTTAATTCTATCAAAAGATATATGAACTTAAAGTTTTCAAGAAGAACTAATCATCAAATGTAAGATACATACATGCAGCGACATCTGTTGAACTAAAATGATACCAATGACTAAAAATGTGCTCACCACAGTCATAACTTTTAAATCGACTGACCAGCTTTAAAAAAAATTTATAGCATAAGTTATATACTTTAGCAGTTTAACATTTTGGTCGATAGACGGCGTTGTTTATTTCACTCCATTTTCTGAATTGAATGACCCTCGCCCGTGTCAGTTGCCTATTTTTTGTTTTTTTTTTTCGGATGGGAAATCATCAAATGACTCCTCCTGCTCTGGGTGGAGCAGGAGGGAGTGTCAGACTTTTAATGACTAAAACCCAGCCATGTTCCTTCATCGCCCTTTTGTTCCGGGGCCACGGTATCTCTTTCAAACAGTCGCGCAACCCCGGCAGACATCGGTCCTTGCGGATCGGCCCTTCCTTTTTGCTGACTCTCTTTTAGGCGCGCGTGGAACACGAACGCGCCGTCGACACGGCCTGTCGTCATGAGACGGACGGACGGCGAGCTAGCCCATAGCCCACTGTCCACAGGCCCGCGCCTACGGTGGCCGGGGGCCACGTGGTTGCCCCGGAAGCCCGGGGCGTCTGCCGCGGCGGCCGGGACGTTGAGAGGTTCTCTCCCTCTCACGTTCCGCCACCTCCTTCTCTAGCATTACTGCTTCGCAGAAGGAGGTGACGGCGTCCCATTCCGTCTCGCTCCGGACCATGGCTTGCACCAGGGCCGGACGCGAGAGGTCGCCGCCGCAAACGTGTAAATTGCCTCAAGATTGGTTTTTTAACCGACGAAACAAAAAGAAGGCAGTTCTCAATTCGACCCGTATTTTTTTTATATATGACCACGGATAACTTTTACAGAGAAGTCCGTACATGGTTCTTTTGTTTGTAAAAAGCGTAGGTACATCTCAAAGTTGGTCCCATTTATAATTGAAAAATCGTGTTTGGGCTAATTTCTTGCACCTTTGATGAGAACTTTCGACCTAGCTGGAGTATGACTGTCATCGAGTGTCTAAGGATGAAGGAGGTGGCGGAACGTGAGAGGGAGAGAACCTCTAAGCGTCCCGGCCGCCGCGGGAGACGCCCCGGGCGTCCGGGGCCACCACGTGGCCCCCGGCCACCGTACGCGCGGGCCTGTGGACGGTGGGCTATGGGCTAGCTCGCCGTCCGTCTGTCTCATGACGACAGGCCGTGTCGACGGCACGTTCGTGTTCGACGCGCGCCTCAAAGAGAGTCAGCAATAGGAAGGGGTCCGCAAGGGCCGATGCCTGCCGGGGTTGCGGGACTGTTCTAAAGAGATACCGTGGCCCCGGAACACAAAGGGCGATGAAGGAACATGGATGGGTTTAGTCAGTAAAAGTATGACACTGCCTCCTGGTCCGCCCAGAGCGGGAGGAGTCATTTGATGATTTCCCATCCGAAAAAAAAAGGCTGTCGAGGTAAGCCCTTTTTTGGAAAAACATAAGTAGATTATTTTAGCGATTAATGCAAATATATCGAAGAAATTAAATTGTTACCCACTTGGATCTACGTAGGTATATATGTATCTACTAATATTATAAAGCTAAAGAGATTTTGGTTGGTTGAACGCGCTAATTACAGGAAAACTTTTAGTGTTGAATAGTTATCGAGGATGGCTATAGGTTATCTAACATCACGCTATAATTAAAAGGAGAAGAAAGAAAGAAAGAAAACATGTTTATTCGGCACATGCCGTAAATGCACACAACAAAAAAATAAAAAAGTAAAAAACAAAAGAGTAAACTTAAAACTACACAATAAAAACTTAAAACGAGACAGAAAAAATGAGATAATATTGTGTGTCTCACGGCTGCGCCAAATGGGCCCAGTTCAGCAAACTGCCGAGCAGCTAGTGCCCGACGCTGGTTTTCAACTGGACCCGAGATGGTGATGTGACGGACGTAAAACAGTTTTGTTCTTTGTGTTATAGGTGGTATGTGTAATTGTGTGTCATGTATGAATATATACTTAAATAGAATAAATTAGTGTGCAAAATAGTAACAAATTATAAAACTACATGATTAATAAAAAGTGCAAGACAAAACAAAAACAAAAGGCACTCAAATAAATGAAATGGACGCATAGAAACAAACCGGTTTAGCAAGGAGCGGAGCATCAATGATAAATGTTGCAAAAACAAGGAAAATTTATTTCTTTCGAGAGCTTCCTTTGCGGGCGCTGCATAAACGGTTAAAGTTGCGCAACAATCATGTATTAGGGAATTGTTCGTTTTAAAGCGTCCAAAAAAAAAACCGCGATAGCTTTATGTCTATCTTTCAAGGTTGACTCCACTCTCTCTAACCCTCTCTCTCTCATGTGACGCAGACGAAGTTGCGCGGGTCAGCTAGTTTTTAATAATGTTGATAGCTATTTCATACTGTGCATTTTAAATATATTAAATTATTGTCAGATATTTATTGTTGAAACCATGTTGAGTTTGCGTATAGTTACTGTATGTATGATGTAAGTAAAGTTGGAGGGGGATCCCCTCCATACTGCCAATGGCGGCGAGTGCTGACCGTGGCAGTGGCAGTTGTTCGGTGACCGTGGAATGGTGAAGTCCAACTAACAAAAAAAGATGCATGCGTTGGAAGTGTACGGTCAGCAACCGCACATTGTACTTTAGTTATCCTAGCTAAAAAAATACTGCATATTTTGTTATTTTATAAAAATGTATAAGTATCGTCACGTACGTAAGTAGTCAGTCTTTGGTTTAATATCGAGCTCGCGCAACATCCAACATTTTGTGACTTTTTGTAACGTTTTCTATTATTTTCTTATTACATTATTTTAGTGCTATTTCGCATTAAATACCTGTCCGAGACATTAAGTAATTTTAGTCTGTGCAAAAAGTAAGGTTTTGCATCTGTATTATCTTAAGATTAGTTATCTGTGGAAAAGCGCTGTCGCTCTCCCCTTCCTCCCAAAACCGTCGTCGTGAACGAACGCGTGTTTAGACCGGCAGGCAATATATGGAATTATTACAGCAAAGTGAAGTTTAATTTAACATCTGCACCTAACTTCCAAATCCACTACAACAAACTACAATATTCTACATGGTCCTTCGGCGATAATTTACGAGTTTCCAGTCCTGCCGGTCGACAAGAAACGTGTCCGCGAAAAGGGCGTGACGACGCAACGCCGCCATTACGAGTCTCAAAGACCGAGCGACGCGCTAGCAATTTTGATCAAGTTTGGATCGTTTCACATTCACCTATCTTCTCTGTACGCCGTGTAAGTCAACCTATCTACTTCCACGAGCAGTCGAGACCAAGATCAAGAATTTCAAAATTCAATCCACACGCCGTGCGAGTCAATATTTCCACGAGTAGTCGAGACCAAGATCAAGATTCAAACCCTGTTCCACACGCCGTGCGAGTCAATATTTCCACGAGCAGTCGAGACCAAGATTCAAACCCTGTTCCATACGCCGTGTAAGTCAACCTATCTACTTCCACGAGCAGTCGTGACCAAGGTCAAGAATTTCAAGATTCACATTCTACTCCATACGCCGCGCAAGTCAACCAAGGTATCTACCTACTTTCGCGAGCAGTCAGGAGTCAAGCAAATCATCGTTTTCCTGTGTTCAAGAAACAAGCTTCACATCCTGCAAAGAGAGTTTCCTAGAGGGCAATCAAGACATCGGCATTCGGAATCTGAAGCTAACAAAATTCGTGTTCGCAATTATACTTTTGACTTAGCAATTACGATAGATAAAGTCAGAGTCATAGTCAGTAAATTCATTAACAAGCAATCGATCATCATCATAGTTCACTCAGTTTGTTTTCTACGTTTTTCAAGCAATTGGCAACACTGTGGCGCCGTCCAAGCTCTGTGAGTGGCCGCCCGCCACCAATCGTGCTGTCAAATTTGTATATTTCTGTTTGTTTGGTTAGCAAAAGCACGCTGCTTGTAAAATCGTAAAGTGAAAATTATTGTGAAAGTAGATTCTAAATAAATTTAAGAATGGCTAATGAGGCAAACAAGCCTGGGGTAACAGAACTTGCCACTCTAGTGAGGTCAAGGGGTTATGTCAAGGGCACTATCACGAAAGCAAAAAATTTTATGACATCATTGGGTACCGAAAAAATCGGCGATGTAAATGTTTCCATAATTAAACTGAGGCGAGAGCGTCTAACCTCAGCCTTTGACGAGTACAACAGGCTTAGCCTCCAGATCTATATGCTGGACGAAAAAGACTCTGAAGATACAGGTAACATTGAAAGCATCTACTTTGAAGTTGCAGCCCAAATGGACGACTTAGTCAATAAAAGCTCTCCAGAGACTGCTATCTCTGCCCCCACTTCAAGTTCCAAGCCATCACACGATATTAAACAGCCACATATAACTATCCCCACCTTCAGTGGAAAATATACTGACTTTTATGCATTTTATAACATGTTCGACTCTGTTGTTGGGTCCTCTAACAAGTCACCGGTGCAAAAATTGTATTATTTAAAAACCTTTCTTTCAGGAGAGGCACTGGCACTTATTCAAAACTTACCGCTGGCCGATGACAGCTATATAGAAGCTGCAAATTTGCTGAAACAGCGATATGAGAACAAGTTTCAAATAATTAATGAGCATATCAGCATGCTCTTGGACCAAAATGCAGTAACAAAGTCTGTACCTGCAGCACTCCGAGCCTTTGTTTCCACATGCCAGCAGCACATTGCTGCTCTCAAGAACATGGGGGAGCCTGTTACGCAGTGGGACAGTCTCCTAGTTTACCTGTTGTCCAAAAAATTAGACATCCTTTCTAGCCGTGCCTACCAACTGGAACGTGACCAAGCGACGAAGCCAACCATGGATGACTTCTTGTCATTCTTGGAGAGGTGAGCTCTCGCTTTGGAGAATACTGACAGCATTTCTGCCTGCAAGCCGCAACAGACACAAAGGTATGCATCAAATGGGGTGTCAGCGATAAACACTGCAAAGGAGACAACAAGCTGCATTTACTGTAAGTCCAATCACAAAATTTTCCAATGCCCAAGTTTTAAGCTTGCACCATCTGAGAAAAGATTATTATTTGCATCACAACACAAGCTATGCGAAATCTGCCTCACAAGCCATTCGAAAACAAAATGTCGCTTTCATTTCAAATGCAGTGTTTGCAAGAAGCCTCACAACACCTTGTTACATAAGGATGAGACCATCCCAGCAGCACTACCGACAGTGACTTTGATGTCCGGTGCATCGCATGGCCAAGTTTTACTGCCTACAGCTTGGGTCAGGTTATATTCAAACACAGGAACGGTGATAAACTGTAGAGCACTGTTAGACAGTGGCTCGCAAGCATGCTTTGCTACGCAGAAGCTAGTAAGTCACCTAGGTGGCACTCTAAATTGCACGAATAGCAACATTATAGGCATAACCAATGCTGAACAAACAATTCCTCACTCGATCAATATCGAAGTGCATTCACAGGTTTATCCATACAAAGCTAAAGTGAGATGTCATGTGGTGCCTCAAATCACATCAAAGTTACCACAACAAACTTTTGACATCTCACACTTACTAACAAAGCTACCAGACCCCAGCCAGCTTGCTGATCCTAACTTTTATAAGCCTGGTGACATACATCTGCTTTTAGGTGCTGACATTCTCTTTCAGGCCCTCCTGCCACAACCTGCTGCTACTGAGAAGAGTGGGGGTGCTGCTGCTGCTGCCAGCCACCCAGATTAACCGAGACTGCTTCACACCTCCTTCGGCTACATCATCGCAGGGCAGATTGCAACATCATCAGCTGCTAACAAGGTGGTCTCTCTCTTTTGTAATACCTGCGAATCAGACATTAGTGAGTCCTTATCCAAGTTTTGGAAGCCTGATCAAGTCGATGAAATATACCCAGAGAAATTACCTGAGGTTGAGCATACTGAAAACCATTTCAAAGATAATGTTGAGCTTAACGATGATAAATTCCAAGTGACAATGCCCCTTAAGGTCCCCTTGGTTGATATGAACCACGAATTAGGAGATTCCTTTCACTTGGCATTAAGCCGATTTTTAAATCTTGAAAATAGATTTGCTAAAGATCCCAAACTTTTTGAGGATTACGAAAAATTTATCAATCAGTATGTCTCACTTGGTCATGCCAAATACATAAATTTAAATCAGTACGATTTATCCAAAGACCCTGTCTATTTTCTTCCCCATCACCCTGTGATCAAAGAAGACAACAAAACAACTAAGTTGAGAGTTGTTTTCGATGGCTCTGCGAAAACTAAAAATAAAATATCACTCAATGATATGATGATGAATGGTCCAGTTGTCCAAAAGGATCTATTTGATGTATTGACTGCATTCAGACTTGACAAACACTTCTTCATTTCTGACATAAAAATGATGTTTCGATTCATTATGCTCAATCCTCAACAAAGAACACTTCAAAACATTCTTTGGAGAGACCAGCCCAATGAGGACATCAAATGCATACAATTGCAAACCGTTACATACGGCTTAAAGACATCTTCCTATCTTGCCACAAGATGCCTCATTGAACTGGCTCAACGATTCAAGGGTCAATATCCCTCAGCAGCATCGGTTTTAGAGAACAACACATATGTAGACGATATATTAGCTACGCATGAAAATGAGGAAGAACTAGTCAAATTACAAAAGGACTTAGCTCAACTTCTTTCTTTGGGTGGGTTTCAACTGCACAAATGGTCTTCGAACAGTGCCAAGGTGCTGAGCAATATCCCAAAGGAAAAACAGTACTTTGGTGAGGTAGACTTGGATAAGGATGATCTCTCTGTCAAAACTCTAGGAGTCAACTTTGACATACGAACCGACACCTTCAAGCTGTCCACTTCACAACCGTGCTCAGTCACACATCACACCAAAAGGCAAATCCTGAGCTACATCAGTAAGTTCTTCGACCCCTTAGGGCTAATGGGACCAATATTTGTTCAGGCAAAAATCATCATGCAGCTGTTATGGGCTGGGAGCATAGGTTGGGATGAGAACCCGCCAGATCATGTTAGGGACAAGTGGATAGAATTCGCCAAAAGCTTATCAGAGATGGAGCCACTTTACATTCCACGATGCATAAAATCATCTACTGAGGCTACCATCCAACTTATTGGTTTTGCAGATGCATCACTTATTGCACATGGCTGTTGTCTATACCTGCGAGTAGTAGACGCCAATGATGAGGTAAGTATGAACTTGATATGCTCAAAGTCAAGGATCAATTCCCACAAGAACAAACTGACCATACCCAGGCTGGAGCTCAATGCTGCCTTGTTGCTAGCCCGACTGACCCACAAGGTACTGGTGAGCCTGCACAATAAAGCATTAAATCCTCAAACCCATATGTTTGTGGATTCGCAAATAGTGCTTGCATGGCTCAACACAGACATAGCAAAGCTGAACACCTATGCTGCCAACAGAGTCCGGGTAATTAATGACTATACAGTTAAGAATTCTCTTAGCTGGGGGTATGTAACGACACTTGATAATCCTGCAGACTGTATTAGCAGAGGACTGCTGCCTCATGAGCTAAAAGGCCACACCCTATGGTGGCATGGCCCATCACTACTACACAACAATAAGGTAACGATACAAAATGCTTATGGTGAACCTTCTCTTTCTCCTGACGTTCAGGCAGAGAGCAAGGATGATATTTTGGTACCGGTGGCTTGTCCAACAGTAACAAACGATAACAAAAATGGTATTCAACAATCAATAATAGAAAAGTTTTCTAACATAACAAAAATGACCAGAGTCTTAGCCTATGTTCTAAGATATCTCAACAATTTAAAGCCCAACTCTATAAAATGCAAAGAAAGCTTTCTGTGTGTGAACGAGTTAGATAGTGCACTGTCACTATTGATAAGGTCTGAGCAGCAAAAATACTTTAGCAAAGAAATTAAATGTATTCTAGCTAATGATCAATACAATGGCAATCTGAAACCTCTACATCCTTTTATAGGTCAAGACAAATTGTTGCATGTAGGTGGCAGGCTTCATAATGCCAATCTACCATTTTCCAAAATGCATCCCATTATATTGCCAAAGAATTCAGTTGTCACCGAGTTGATCATTAAGCGCGAACATATCAGGCTTTTACATGCAGGACAAAAGCTAGTTTTATGTAGCATTAACCAAAAATATTGGTTAACAGATGGCTTGAGATGTGTCAAAAAATGTATTCACAAATGTGTTATCTGCTTCAGGTTAAAGGCTGAGGCCACGAGTCAGCTGATGGGGTCTTTGCCTGCCGACAGAGTCAACGCGTGTCGTCCCTTCGAGAAGGTCGGCATGGACTTCGCTGGGCCAATTTCCGTGAAGCAGAGTCGCATCAGAAAACCAGTCATAGGAAAAGGTTACATCCTAGTAATAGTCTGCTTTGTCACCAAAGCCATTCATCTTGAGCTCGCGTCAGATTTAACGACAGACACATTCCTAGCATGTTTCAAAAGATTTGCAGCTAGACGAAACTTGCCCAGCGCTGTCTACTGCGATAACGCGTCGACTTTTAAGGGGGCGAAGGCCCGATTAGGTGATCTATATCGGCTACATGGTGGTGACAGAGCACATCAAACACAGGTGCAGACGTTTGCCGCCGAAAAAGGAATACAATTTCACTTTATACCTAGTTACAGTCCTGTGTTTGGTGGGCTTTGGGAAAGGTCTGTAAAAAGTGTAAAACACCACCTCAAGCGTGTAATTGCGGGAGCGTTACTGACGTATGAGCAAGTAAACACTATACTTACTGAAATCGAAGCGGTTTTAAACTCGCGTCCCATTAGCGCTATGTCTGCAGACCCTTCTGATTTTTCATGTTTAACACCTGGGCATTTTTTGACCGGTGCTCCAATGAACTCATATCCTGAGAAAGACGTCAGTGACACTCCCACCAATCGGCTCAAATTTTGGGCTCTATGTACTAATATGAAACAGATATTCTGGAAACACTGGAAAGACGATTACCTCACTACGCTGCAAAACCGTCCTAAGTGGCACAATATTGTGCCGAATGTAACCGTAGGTACCCTAGTCATACTTAGGGAACAAAATGTACCTCCTTTGCAATGGCCTATGGCCCGTGTAACGAAAGTCTTTCCAGGCACTAAAGATGGCGTTGTAAGAGCCATAGAAGTAATTACATCCAATGGGCACTCTCATCGGAGGTCCATTACGAAAGTATGTGTATTACCAATAGATAATAATTAAATTTAAGAGGATCGATATTCCTAGCTCCTAGTAGCATTTAAGTTTATATAGATTAGTGTCTCATTTAAGAGTTGTGAAGTTAAACTCTATTGTTGCATCCTAATGTAGGTGTTATTAGAAATAAGTTATTTTAACAGAATTTAAATTAGTTGCACAAAGGAAATAAGAAAATTGTACCAAATCTAAGCTGTACTCATAGCAATGTTGATTAAAAAATGTAAACAAATGTTCTCAGAAATGTAACTTAATAAGTGTCACAAAGATAACAAACAGTATAATTATTATGTAGGTTATACAAGAATGTAATTTGACTGTGTTTTTAACACTATGTTGGTATTAACTTTTGATATACCTATATCGTTAGCTTTTCTAGTTTGATCTAACAATATTGTAACCCTTCTCGAGTGTCAGTTTGGTTCTTTTAAGGCCCCAGCATGTCCGAGACATTAAGTAATTTTAGTCTGTGCAAAAAGTAAGGTTTTGCATCTGTATTATCTTAAGATTAGTTATCTGTGGAAAAGCGCTGTCGCTCTCCCCTTCCTCCCAAAACCGTCGTCGTGAACGAACGCGTGTTTAGACCGGCAGGCAATATATGGAATTATTACAGCAAAGTGAAGTTTAATTTAACATCTGCACCTAACTTCCAAATCCACTACAACAAACTACAATATTCTACAATACCTTTGAACATTAACATTTATTTTATTAAACATTAAGTGCAAAGGCTCATGCCCTTACATTTTGGTCCTTCGAGCCGGATGAACTTCCTGTATTCTGCCAAGTACCCATTTCGCAGGAGGAAGGTTGTCTTCTTTGATTAAGACAACAGGAAGTTTAATTTTAATATTGTAGTGTTAAATGATAAATATAGTAGTGATTGGTGTCATTATAATAATATGAAGTTTTATTTTAGTAGTGTTTTTGGGTTTACCCACTAAGAAATACCAAGTCAAGAATGAGGGTTGCCCCTCTTACATCGTGAACATATATTTGAGTCCCACTCCGATGTCTCATCTTCATTAAAGGGTATACCGGAGTATTAATATGTCATTATAGTGTCACAACGCCCACCCAGCTTGTAGTAGTTTCAGGAAAGGGATTAAATACAACGTAGTTCATGTTTAAACACAAGGATTCATAATACAATTCTGGGAAGAGACGAGCCGATGCATATACAGTCGACCAAGCTATATATTTGGTTTACATTTCACAATGTAATTTGCATGTTAAAATGTGAACCTTGGTCGACCGTACTTTATTTATTTTTCAGAAAGTGGTACAAGGGGTACTATGAAATGTTATTAACTTAACATACTACAACTAATATTTAAGACATAATGATGTTTGTCAGTTTTCATTAACACTAAGCTAAGCTAATGAATGGCTAAATAAAAGTGTGTTGTTGGGTTTTCAACAGACTTTAGCTCGTTGACCTGAGCTATGTATGAGCTTGGTAATTAAGTACAAAGCCTAATTACTCAATAATGATACAATTGATGAAACACACAAATGATAATAATGTAGGTATAACAGCACACAAAGCAACAATAGTCAAGTAATTAGTATTAACTGGAGCCTCGTTTGAACGGAGTCAAGTTGCTGTGAAACTGTTAACTGTTGTTCAGTGACGAGCGTTTGATCTATTAGTGGCTTATACCGAGCACATTAGTAACGTGAAGAGCAGGTCCATTGACGGATCAGTGGAGACGGTTGCGAGTGGCCTGAATGTAAATGGAGCAATGGATACAATGAAACGAGGCATTGATGCTGAGCTAATAATATTCTGTTCTATTGGATATTGAAGTTTGTACGTAATCTTATACTAACTTTTTTTTTTTTTCTTTTTTGTCTATGAGGTAATCACAATCTACTCTTTAGCTACTTTGTTTATTTGGTGCGTTTATTGTAGACCTGTGTTTGGTTCTTCTTATTTCAAAACATGTCAACAAATTCCTTTATTGCAAACCAATTATAAATTCAAAAGTAAAGTAAACCAAACTGCAAATATCATCACATACGGCGACGAACCGGAACTATTAGAATTTGTCGAAGTAAGTTGTCGAGTTAGAGCATGGAACTGTTGCGGCGCGCCAGTTGCCACTGCTACACAGGCCAGTTAGTTTAATCGATGTTACTTATACATGGGTTCAAGTACTGCACCCCTAGCCAAGTTACAAACGTTTCGTAGCGATTATCTTTCTGCAATCGTAAACGCCTCAGCGTAAGCGATTGTAGAAAGCGCTAAATTGGTAGCCAAGTTGACACGACTGAGTCGATCGCTCGTTCTCTAATGTTTGTAGAAAAAAACCTACACTTTAAAGAGTATAGTGATCAACATTGTAGAAACGATAACATTCTATTCTATCATTTTGAATGATGGAAACTTGTCTACGAATTTTCTATTCGTTTGTGTTAATCACGTGATTTAACGTTGAGATGATGTCATTCCCATTCATTTGAATAGTTTTCTACTAGCGTTAACGATTGTAGATTGTCAACTTGGCTAGGGGTGCTGATCGGAAGTTGTTAAGTTAAAACGAACAAATTATATTATCTTTCTACACGCCTGTAATCCAGATGAGAGGAGACAGAAATGTACTTATAGGTTCCCCACATTTCGTCTGTTCTGTTTAAGAATGTATAAAGGCTTTTAATCAGGTAATTATTCAATAATTATAATCAATCTAGGCTTAGCCTGCTGATAGCGATGCCTTGTTCTTAGTGCATATTAGCCATGTACCAAAAACAAGTAAACACTGAAACTTGATAAAACATTTAACTCATGTTCATACATATATACGCCGTATGATTTTAGTTGTGCATTAGTTGATTTAGTTGATAGTTTTGTTTAACTTTTTTACAATTTTCCCGCCATTTGGAGTGCTCCCCGCCCATGTCGCCGTGGGAGCATGCACGCAGCGAACTACTCAAAATAAATGTGCCCGGCCACACATATTTATATTTTATGTAATGTAAAGCAAAGTTTTAATTAGTTGCAAAATCGCAGAACTTTAATTATTAATTTTGCTTGAACTAAGGTTCACATTAAATTAACTAGTTAACGTTCACGTCTAGTACGACAAAGTTACAAAGTTTTATTTTTACTAATTTAATTTTCGTTCTTAGGATCGCTAGTATGACGACTCGTTCCTGGCTCCTTTCCTAGCTGATTGGCCGGAGAAGGTAAAATACAAAGAAAATTGCAAAGCCATGCGGAAGGCTTTTGCTTTTGAGGAGCTCGTGACTAAATAATAACAGCCGCTCGGGTCGATCTTTAGGTTAAGCAGTGCTTGCCTAGTTTGGTCTGTGGATGGGTGACCAGCCATTACATACCGAGTTTCCTCCGTGCCTCGGAAAACACGTTAAGCCGTTGGTCCCGGCTGTCATTTGTGATCTTTGGCAGTCGTTATAGGTAGTAGTGGTCCAAAAAGTCTGACCACCAGTCTTACCAAGGGGTATCGTATTACCCATTACTAACTGGGTTGTGGAGGTCAGATAGGCAGTCGCTCCATGTAAAATACGGGTATTCAGCTGCACCTGGTTAGACTGGAAGCCGACCCCAATAAAACTTGGGAAAAGGCTAGGCAGATGATGATGCGGAAGGCTTTTGCCCAGCAGTGGGATAGAAGCTTACAAAAAAGTGGATCTTACTACCCACGCGCATCACACGTTCGTGTTCGTATTTCATAAACGGCAGACGGAAAAATGTATTTGAATTATACCGCAAGCTATTTTAATGTAAATAAAACAAAAGCTACTCGAACAAACTAGCCTGGATATGATATTTGAATAATAAGAAAACTTCTGTTTTACTGTTTATTTTTTAGTAATAATGATTACGTATACAGCAGCACAAACATTAGATTCCCATACCACGCGGGATCCAGACTAATCCCATGCCGCAGCCAGCCAGTCGTGATGGACGCAGTTGCCCAAAAAATTGGCAAATGAAAGGACCCGCCCGGAGCCCGCGCCAACGGGCAGGGGTGTCGCACACACAACTCAATTTGCAATGTTTACACACCGTATTTGTTTGTGTCTACTGTGTTTATTAAGCATACATGTGCTGAATATTGTTGACTACTACATATTTTCGTTTGAAGAGGCGCAAACTGTTTGGTACCTACGTTATTCAGTGACTCATGAATAGGCTCATATCATGATGAAATAGATTTAAAATTATGTCTAAATGATCTATCTATGAGTGAAAGACAAACCTATCCTGTTTAACATTAGGTGTATTGCTCAGAAAATGAAACCATCAAAGTAAAGGTCCACTGTGTAACAGTTTCTTTTTGTAGATAGACAATTGATCATTCTGAGGAGATGCCATAAACACATTGCGCTCGGCTGTGGATTGATGACGCCAGATGGGTGTTCGTAGGCTCGTTTATATGATAGTTGGTGCTTATGACCCCCAAGGGCGGCGCGGTGCTCGGACGGCGTGGTTTAGTCGACACACATGGGAAAAGAGTAGATGCAGCTGTTCATACTTAGAATTATTAAGGAATAACTCTAACTTAAGCAAAGGTGTGTTAAAGGCAAAACTAAAGAATTTGTTTCTGGAGGACGCGGACACGTCGTCGGACTGATAGGCGGTGGGTTCTAGACTGGGTGGGTTTCGGTGGGTTTGGAATTCATTGTCTGTTGTATGTTGGTGTCGGTCTGTCGTTGTCGAAAAATAGATTCACGAGACAGATGTAGCAGTAAGTTTTATAATTATATATATTCGATTTTAAGTTAAGTTTATAATTTTAAGTTATGTATGATAAACGAGTGCTTCTCGCTATCAAACTGTAAAGTTTGGCGAGTGTTTAGAATAACTTGTTTTAAAAAAACTGTTTTTAAAAAACTTGTTTTTAAAAAACTGTATAAAATAACTTGTTTTTGTGTAAGAGATTTACTAAACAAAAAAAATAAAAAATAGTACTACTCAAGTTTCGTTGAATTATTTAATTAATGCCTCGTTTTTCGAAAAGATCTTTGTTTTCGAAGCTTCAAGACAAAGCAGAATGTTTCTTATAAAGTTTCGCTACCCTATCTTATTGCCGATGAATTTGCAAACAAGCATCAATTTAAACTTTAGCGGAACTTTTTGCACAGAACTGACAATTTAAATGAAGCTATGAAACCTACTGTCAAACTGGGCTGCACTAAACTTAATAAGGTGAAGCGCACAGTTAACGATTTTACAAATGTGGGTTTAGTTCGTTTTACACTGTCGGCGTAACGGTATAATATTCCCGTTTGGGTTATAGCCAGCCAGCATTATTACTGCAACATTGTTAGATTTATCGCTCGAGGCAACATTGAAGTTAATTGGAGGATTGATACATGGAGCTCTACGAAGTACGAATCTTGGTGGTTACCCAGGAGAACCCAACAGCATTCTAAATATTAAGACAAAATCCGATTACTAAAAGTAAGAAATATAAAGGTAACACATTTAAACAATTAAAACCTAAGAGAAGTAGAAATATGAAGCCTCAAACGCCTGAAGCGCTTGCTATCGAGAACTCTTGAACGTACTACTCTGGGCAATCGACATCATTGATATGAATCCACTTACAGTTCGAGAGCTCCTATATTTGCCTGAGCTAGGAGAGATAATTCCGGGATCAGACTTGAAACACAAAGTGTAACGAGGTTATGAGAGAGCTTTTAGAGCTTAACGACATCAACAGAAGACCAAAAACAAAGATCAATCCATTTCCCCTAACTATTAGTGTGACATGGCGACAAAACTTACAAACACATTAGAGGCCTATTCCTCTAACACACCATAATTACCAGCTCTCGGGTGAACCTGCATTTAACACGTAACTAACAATCACCCCGCTTCCCCTCTTCAGCCCCCCTTATGGGTGAGACCGGCGACCACTTCACGGATCATTACGCCTATTACAACTTTGAGGGGTGAATGCATGCTGGACAACTTTTGGGGTTGTAAGACAGAGCGAGACAAAAATATTGAATTTGTGCGGAAGAGTTAATTGACATGAAAGTGAATTATATTTCTGATTTGCTTTTAATAACTGTTTCAATAACTTAGTCAATTACTTACGTGTAATTATAACCGCAGTACAAACCTAAAAAATCGTACAAAGAAAGGGTAATTTTTCAGTTCGATAAAAAATCACAAAAACTGCAAAACATTTCTTATAACCGCTATCCAAAGCCATTAATTTATTCATAGCCTCGTTCAATATTTTAATTCAACACATAAATCGTATATTTTAACCTATAAAAAGTGGGTATTAACATGCAATTATGAATTATTCATCGTTCCAAACATTCCCGCGCTACCGAAGTGGAAACTACAAAGAAACTATGATCAAAGTGGCACATTTCACGAGTCGGGGGACACGCATCCCCAGCGAGGGGGTGAAGTGAGGGTTGGGGGTGAGTAGTCACGTACTCTTGTTTTACTCAGTTACTTTTAATTCATCCAGTGCGCTGATCTGTTTGGTAAAGTTTGTCGGGATTTGTGATAGTGTGGGTATGGTAGTTGAATAGCCAGCATGGGGTCAACTTATGAATTCATGCAATTATATTGACTACGTAACATACGTATAAAATGGGCATTGAGATTTATTATAGACTAGACAGTCTCAATTACAGTATTGTTTCGGGTTTCTAATTTATTGATAGTGACTTTGACAAACGGTCAAATCTCAAACAGCTACTTGTAAATATTTGCTATAAAACGTGTAACAAAAAGAGTGTAGTCATATGGAAGGGTGTGCTACCATCAAACTGACCAAGTTTTTCCATGGAACCACCATCGTAATCGTAAAAAAATAATCAGCTGTCTCATACAGACATGGTCGAGTAGGTATTGGATTTTTTTATGGGGCCGTTGATTATTTTTTCGCGATTACGATGGTGGTCGCATGGAGAAAGATGTTCAGTTTGAAGGTCTGTGCCTGTAGCACACCTTTTCATATGACTACCCTTTCAGTTACACATTGAAAACACCATTATTTTGGAACCGAAAGCCATAAACTCGATCATCGAACTCGGAACGATTAATACTGTTTTTTTTTTAAATTACAATAAAAAGAATATTATTAGGTACCTATAAATACAATTTTCCGTATTTTTTTTTTCAAAAAATAACAATAGAGTTTATGGATTTCGGTTCCAGAACGACCAAAAATTAACCGTGTATAACGTTAAAAGGATATTAGAAAAATATCACCTTAAATAATTATTAATAAATCTTTTGTCACTTTAATATTAAGGCACTGTAATTGTAATGAAGCTCCATCATCGATATTACGTAGGTAAGTAATTCTTCTATCACGCTACGAATTAATAAAGGAACGAAAAAAGACATGAAAAGCAGGCGTTAAAAATTTAATCAAGCCGTTGTTCCTCCTGTCATAAAACTTTAACTATCGGACAGACTACGTGTTGAAGGATCAATGCTCATAAACTGAGCACATTACCGGCACACTTTTCACCCCCTGGGGATTAGGCGGGGGTGTAATGTGTTGCTAGCGACCCATCTATACCTTAGCCCTATTCAAAATTAACTGTCAAAGGAAACTTAATAGTGTGTCCTAGATACTCCATGTTTTATTTTAATGGAGTAAAGGATAAATGATATAAAACATACTGTTTGAATAACCTAGGTACCTACTTAACTTAACGTATCCGTTAATTATTTTACTGGACTTAATTGCACGTAAATAATGAAACAAAACATATCAAAAAGCAATATAACACCGCTTAAGAGAAATAGAGACAGTAAGTATCTTCTATTATTACTGTTCAAGAATTCTGAAACTATTGATAAACAAGCGCAAGTATTGGAAATACTTGTGAACTAAATATTTCATTTATCTAAAGTGTAAGTCGGCGTCGAAGTTTAACAACGAGCTTTTGTCCACTCTATTGGTCTCTGGAGGTCGAAAGAAAAATGTCTGACGACCGCACTACTATAAAACTGATCAATTTTGTTTCAGACAAACAAATCAAGTGTTCAAGCTAACCCAAGAGTTAATAATACCCAATGAGGAAACTGTTAAGGTGGCCACATACTGGCATGACTAAAAGTAACGTAAAGAAGATAAAGTAATACAGCTCGAACAAACTGGAGTAAGCACAAAGTAAAGCAGAAGATTCAATTTAGTTGATACTCGCCACAATTTACTTATACATGTGTACTTTGTATTGCAAAGTAAAACTTCGTTTCCATGAAATAATATGTGAATCTTTTTGGAACATACCTAATAACGCGGTACAATTTCACCTCAACTTTATAATTTATATTAGAATGGTTGGAACACACAGTTGACAGCATTAAAACCTATGTGTGTACTTATTGTGCCCCAATAAGAGAAGGTTCATGATGATACAATTTAGTAAGAAACCCACAAGACGAATTCCTATAGATAATCCTAGGATTCAATTACTTAAGTAACAAATAACATCAGGTGGCTCCGAAATGTTATCAGTTCAGTCAGTTTAATACAGTTTCCAGACTAACGCTAAAAAATACCTTCTACCCAAATGTATCATATAACCTAAAATTTTAAATGAATGACGCTGCAAGCAGTACGTTAATTATAATAGTAGCGCATACCGGTACACAAACACATCGGGAGTTCATTAGGGGGCACCTCCTCGGTGCAGAGACACTCATTAGGAGGATGCCGCCGCGTGCTACACACTTCTTTAATTTAGGTTAGTTACTCCACACGCTGAATACATTTTTGAAACAGTAAGTGCAAATACTAATGTGGTACATACGTATAGTTGTGTAAGTTTATTTTAATGAGTGAAATGGAATAGAATTTTTCGTGGCCAAGTTTTACAAAAGAAAATGGAAATATTTACATGCGGTGTCTTAAAGTTTGAAGGTTAAGAAACTTTAAATGTGATTAAAGTAAATGGACATGAATAATATAAGCGAGGGTTAATATCAAATTCCACTTTCCAAAACTTTTATTTTGGATACAGGAATATGTGAGCTTTTGTCCCAGTAAATACAGGGTTTATTCGTCAGCATTTTCATATGATAGCTTAATTTCATAAACCGTTTTTACGCGAATTGTCTTTCACTTTTGTGGATTACACGACTTTCTCTTTACTCACCTCCACATTTTTACTCTACATGTGACAAAACCACTTTTGACCAAGTTATTATTCTTTTTCCTCATTTGTTTCATGCTTGACGAAGTTCCTGAAATATTTCGCTTCTCGACCTTTTCGTCTGGACACTCACTTTTCAAAGCAAACAAAATACATATCTTCCGAACGAAATATTCCCAGAATCCAAAGGGTAATTTATATACTCTTTGAATTCTTTATATTCGGACAAATTGTGGTATTATTAAGAAATCTAAAACTGTTCATGCTCTATCATTTTATTTATTTACTTATCTCATTCCTAGTCAAACAACTCAAAGTTTGTTAGTAACACAAAACAAAGTCAATATCGAGAAACTTAACACAACTAAGTTAGTCAAAATTAAGATAAATGTCTTTAATAAAGTTCACGCCACTAATATATTCAGAGGTCGCCTCCACATAATTACAAGTATAAATTTTCTCGAAGCGTTAGGTTAACTTGGTTGTAAATAAATATATTAAACCACAGCTAAACGCCGACTTTAATAAGGGGAGCTTAAATCTTTATTAAAGGGAACAAATTTTAAAGATCTTTAGGACTGCAGAAAATATTTGAGAAGAATTTCTTAATTAACTCGTCATATTTCGCGAGACTTCAAGTTTAATCAAGTTGAAGTTTAATTATGGTTGTATATTATTGTTCCTGACAGAAACAGCAGTAAAATATATATTGTTTTTGAGGTTATTTGTTCCTGCTGTGAACTTAACCCGGAGATATTTGATATCTTCATTTTGGATTTTTATAGAACTTTCCTTGGACCTTCTCCCAACAAACGTCTTATATAAACAAAAAAAAATATAAATATGACACAGCTCAGTTCCAAGTCACATTACTATCCATTGCAATTATAGTATCCTGTTCGTTGCGGTCGGAGGGTGGGACGACAGCGCCAGCGGGCTGAAGGAGCTGGCGGGGGCGGGGGCGGGTAGTTCATTTGATTTGACAGCCGATCTCAGCGCGGTCCGTCGGCCACGGCGCCGGCAAATTGGACAAGTAACGTTTTTGTGCTAAGAAATTAAATTCATTTACTGAGAGGAATCCTTATTCCCATTCTTTGTGTCAATTAAATAAGTTTTTTACAGTCATTTTCACACATCACGTCTGTATTTTCCCAAAGGGTTAGGCGGTGGTCACATTTCGCCACTTATGTTTTGGTCCCATTTAGTAGGGGGGGGGGGGGGGGGGCGAACAAACAAACAAATCAAATCAATGTAAGCCCTGAGCTGCTCGTGAAACATTTCTGATCTGATGAAACAACTTGACCAACCTGGGAGTCGGTCCAAAAAGTTCATGCCAACGAGACACACGTTTAGTAAGTACTAACACACACACACACAGACACACACACAGTGTATGTAACTGACACTGTTGTAAGCTTAAAAATAAACAGCGTAACATGAAGTGCTCATACATTAACTGGGGCTAAGCTAGCATTTACTTAGTTACTGTAATAACAAACGTACGAAACTTAGGTACCAGTTTAACAGAAGACGTTGGTACAAATCATTTCACTACAGGGGATTTCTGTATATTGTATGAACAATTAATCAGGGTTTAAAACTAAACTTATATTGTCACTTACGGGATATCTTCCGTGATTGTTAATTGTTTTGAGCTCCCGATATTCAACCCGCGATCATGGCGCTCGCAACAGCATAGAAATATCGGGAGCTCAAAACAATTAACAATCACGGAAGATATCCCGTAAGGTAAGTGACAATATAAGTTTAAACTTGTCTGTTACATGCGTTAACGACTGAACCGATTTGGATGATCTTTTGCGCACGTATACGTAATACTCTAGTAGTTCATTTCCGTGAGATAATTTTGCGGACACAAAAGCAAAAGTTAGTAAATAATAATCCTCGACAACTTAATAAAAAATAGTCTTATAAATATTTTTAATTCCATTTCTATTAATTTTCCCTGTTTTATTAGAGAACATATCGAACGTGAGATTTTGGTTTGAATCAAAAAAATAAGCATAATTATTGTTTTGCAATTCCAGACTTAATAGGTTATTAAATATTTCAATTTTATAATTATGAATAAGAGCCCCGCAAATGTAAGTGGGAGTACATAATATTACATTTGTGTGGGTTATACGTGCTAAAGATTCCCTTATTGTTTTCACCAAGCCAATGTAGTTATTTGTGCCTCAATCAAATCATAAGTTTAATACCGTAGCTACAACACAGTTGATTTATCCTCATTATCTTACCGAACTAAAACACTTAGATAAACGTAAACTCACTTCATAAATCTACCGCGAGTCACATTAAGCGAGCTCCGACTCCGGCGGCAACTTGTTCCGCTGGGAGCTTAAATGATTTGACAGCTGATCTCAGACCACCACCTCCGCGAGGGTACTTTGCATCATTACTGTTACACGGCCAGGATAATAAGACAAGCAAAGACTTTGGGTGAGGAGGATAATATCAATTGGTGGATGTTGGTAACGGATAATGTAGAGGGGATCGGTTCATGCTTAGGTGAAGATTTTCGTGTTCACAATAATTCGTAATCATTTAGAATTTAAGGGAATTGTAGTGTTGTGATATAAATTGTAGCTGTTTAGCCCAAGGTGTTTAGCACTATGCAAAGAGACAATTTTCAGACATAGCTGTTGTGTTAGATGCAATATGTACAGTTAAATAAGCCTACTGATTTCTCTAATTAAAATCAAATTAAGTCACACTATACACTAACAAAATCTCCTTTCAAAACTCATACACTGTGCAAAAATGCAAATACAAAGCGAAGTCCCAATCTTATTAATCTACCCTGACGCAGGCAGCGTCGGGACTCGAGACAATGCCACCAGTCGCGACGCTATCGATGTCTACCGTGAGACAGCAGCGGAACACTCTCCAAGATATTATCTGATGCTAGTGACAGACACCAGTGGTACTAAGACATTGCACTGTCTTGAAGTAGGAATGAACAAGTTGTGATGGTGATAGTGACAAGAGTGGGTAGTGTGCTGACAACTTTACTGGCGTGTTTGTTTATGGTCATCTCGAAGCTAAGAATAGGTACTATGAAGACAAAATAATTTTAGAGGACCAAAATGTTTCTTGGCCTACCAATTTACAGTAAGTACTTAATCTTTATTTAATGGTATCCGTAGAAGATGTTTTCATTATTAACAGGAATGCCTAGAGCTATGACAATATTAATTTAATCTCCAATAGAACCAAAATAGAAACAAAACAAATTCCAGACAAAATGTAATTTTATACCCGCATTTAATATCCCCAAAAGTGTCTGCCGCACGCTCTTTTTGATCTTTTAACAGGCTATTGAGTGAGGGTGGGTCTCCAAACACGGCCGAATATATCCCCATAAGTGGGCGATAAATCCTTTGTTAAAACAAAACACGGGTTCTATTGTTCGTCCCAGTGCTGGGAGCTGCTTCCGGCCGCGGGAAGTATCTGAGACGATTATCTTTAATAGGATCTGCTGCTACTTCCACGAGTTTGTTGCTAAGTCTGATTAACTTGGATACTTGTGAATCGAATGTAGTATTGCTGTGTGGTATGTTAGCGATGGAAGTTGTGACTGCGGAGCTAAGTTATTTAAAGCTTGCGTAAGGTTAGGGTTTTTCTTAAGGGATACAATTGATCTTATCTTAAACTGTTTCAATTAATTTTAATGTATTCACTGATAATTTCAAAATCAAACCAGTGAAGCCTATCAATTTCACCAGGGTTAAAACCCTGCCATTAAAAAAAAATATTGATAGTTATTTATAACTATCAATATTTTTTTTTATGGCCAGTACCAAACAATCAAGAAGTTGAAAGAGGTCAACGTTTTGAACTAAACACCCGCTTACAACCTACCTAGTCTCGAAATAGCACCCAAGAGCTCACTAACAATGACCAGTAACCATGGCAACAACCACTAGGCTAAAGCACATGTCATACTCCTTCACATTACCAGGTACCTACACCACGACGAACATTGTGCTCCAATTCGTTCACAAATGCAGAGGTCACCGTACAAACGCTTCAAATGCAGCGGTCACCATACACACGCTATCAAATTTTCACATCACAAATACAGCGCGCAGCCAACATTGAGCAGATTAAATTCAAATGAGATGTCAAATACCAACAGTTGCTTTGAAATGTTAACAATGGCTTCCAAATATAAATTCAGTTCCTATCGCTTGTTCAAATTTTGTGCCGATAAAGTATTAACGTACGGACTTTTAAAATTGTTCATGTTGGCTCACTCAATTGAGTGTTTAAGTGTTTTATGTTCTTTGTTAATACAGAGCATTAAATAAAATATTTGTTTGCTTTAACAATGTTTTCATATGTATTCGATTACAATAATTCGGTTTTGTACACAGTATCCTTAATTGGGATATCGTGATACAAACTTTTCCAAGTTTTTTTTTATAACTGCTAAAAAATTTTAGCGCTGGTAAGGATAGAATCATGAACTGAATCCAGGAAAAAATGTGTCGCGATGTTGAATACACCGTGTATATCATCTCTTCGATCAAAACAGGAACATCTACTGTAATTCACTTCGTGAATCAGTTCCAAATCCACAACAAAACAACCCAAATGTAAACAGCTCTTCAGAAAACTTGAAGCACAATACAGATCTTAATTGTGGCGCTGTATAATGACATCGTGTGACGAGAGGCTCTCGTGTCTCTTGTCTGTCTGATGCACTGCGGTTTCTCAACTTACTATTGGGCCTTCGGGAATTTGGCCACGTCTGTACTCACTAATGAAGCCTAAGTTTTGTGCCACAGTGCTCTCAGTGCTCTCAGTGGGGAACTTTGAGGAAACAGAATGCTGAATGGAAGGTGGCAATGCAATGGTTTGATTCGGAATGCATGTGTGAAACTTGTATGCTTCTGAATGTAAAACTTACATACGAATTCAATCCCCTTATGAAATTGCACGTGAAAGTAGTTTTTGTGTTTATTGATTTTGTCTATCACAAGTACCTACTTGCTACATTCCTCTTGTTTTGCATTACTTACATTCCTTAAAAACTTAAGTACCTACCTATCTAGGTAGGTACTTAAGTTTTTAAGGAATGTTAACCAAAAACCACGTTTGAAGAGTTTGTTCTCGGTTACGAAGAATATTGTAAAATGAAAACTACAAGTTACTTTGTGCCTTCACCAAACAAAACTTCGAAACTCCTGACATCACACACATCTGTGACACGGCACGTTACAACTGTGCCGTGTCGGACCAACATGGCCCACGATCCGCCATAAAGCGCCAGCGTGTCATCGGACGACGCACGTTCTGCGCTAACTGTGACAAATACGCGCTCACTTGTTCACTACACAACCTGTCGCGGGTAACATACGTGAATGTGCAGCTTTGGGTCCGATATAAATCGGGGGCTACGTTTCTTAATGTGGAATTAAACATTTTGTCGCGGATAATGGAATTGGTCCGGTATTACTTACATACGGTTTAACGGATCAGCTCGTACCGGACACCGGAGTTTGACAGAGTACGAATTGAATCTGTCAAAGTCTGGTGCCCGCAGTCATTCCGGAGTCCGATATATGGTTGATTTCACTGAATTTTAAAGAATTACAAAGCACGTACATTCGAACAGGAGCGTTTATTGGGTGTCCATGCAAAGCAATGTGGCATACGTGGGGTCTAAATAACGAATTCAAATCAAATCAAATCAAATCATTTATTTCAAGTAGGCCAGTTGCAGGCACTTTTGAATTGTCGAAACAAAGATGAAAATTAAATGTAACTAGCTACAGTCCCAGTCACAAGACATAAAAACTGTGAAAGTACTGTAGTTGCCCACTCGCTAGCGTAGATCTCTATGGAGAAGAACGGGCAAGAAACTCCATGGACACTCTTTTAAATCATAAAATTGTTACAAAATCTTGGTTACATCATTCGTGTTGAGATGGTATATTATGTGAGAACAATGTAGCAAGATGTGCACGTTAAAAGTGTCCACAGTAAAAACAAAAAATACAATTAAAAAATAAACATTAAAATAAGCCACGGCAACTAAGAGATGACCAGTCACAACTGACAGCGCCCGTTCACGAACATGACGCATGGATCAGCACCATTTAACTCAACCATTTTGTAGGGAACCAAATGATCGGACACACGCGCCACCATCAGCGAGACATTAGAGTGAGCATGACATACTCTCAACTGCCTGGGCACATTCAAGTCAAGAAAAGACGTCGGATTCCAGTGAATGATAGCTTTACATAGTACTCACACAATATGGGCTTTGCGATTATATAATACTAGAGATTGAATCTATACAATGCAAAGATAGTTGTACAATCTTCAGCAGCTCCAACAATTATATGTAATGCTATCTAATTTATGCGCCCCTGTCCATGTGGAGCAGGACCAGCATTGAGCCACGCATTTTTATCAGCGATATAATCGCCCAACTTGTAATAAGCTTGCTTACATAGTGTGCGTTTGATGCATGTTTTAAATTTCGTCTCATTCAGTTCAAGAATACTTTGTGGTATTTTATTATAGCATCTCAAACAGTACCCCATGAAAGATGAGTCTACTTTAGCGAGTCTGAAGCCTGGCTGAACTAGTTGGTCCCTATTTCTAGTACTGTAATTATGTCTGTCACCTCTTTTACCAAAAAGATGCAGATTTTTTCTGACGTACATTATGTTTTCGTAGATATACTGACAATGTACCGTCATGATGCCAATATCTTTAAACAGTTCCCTTAGAGAATCGCGCCTACGGAGATTATATATAGCTCTGATGGCTCTTTTTTGCAGAATAAATATAGACTCAATATCTGCAGCCCGTCCCCATAGCAAAATGCCATAAGACATTATACTATGAAAGTAACTAAAATAGACCAGTCTAGCGGTATCTACATCAGTAAATTGACGGATTTTTCTAATAGCGTATGCTGCTGAACTTAGCCGCCCCGCAAGGGATGTTAAATGTGAACCCCATTGTAATTTAAAACAATATTTTCTTTCACAAAGAGCTAACAATCTCCAACGCCACCCAGTCTCATATCGCGATCGCGCGATATCTCGGAAACTTACAGAGTTAGTTTAATGACGTGTCTCGCATCCATTACTCAGATTGTAGGCGAACGTTTAAAGCGCGGCTGTGCAGCGCGCAGTGGAGTGGCTCTGCGGATGGCGGCACGATTAGCAATTCCGATGCGCCAGTGTTTACGGCTCTTCAGTCGCTCCCAGACGTGGCTCTGTGTACTTCGTCGGACTTCACGTTACAGCCCTATTGCTTGAGATGCGGCTGTAACATCTACGTGTGCAATGTAACAAGCAATATGTTGCACTAACTTGTGGTGCATCCATAATAAATGCTCAAGTGACTTTGTCTGTTTGTTACCTTTCCATGCCTTACCGGCTAAATTGATTTAGTTGAAAGGCACATAGACCATAACATAGAACTAGGGCATTACTTTTTTCCCTAGTGATCCATAGTGGTTTTTTACATTGAAACGTAGTAAGTATGTCTTTCCTTTACGATTTTCAGCAAATGACGTTTCTTTTATATGTGTTCATTCCTGCTTAAGAGAACTCAACTCAGCCTACTCTGTACCACACTACCACGGTTGTTCTAGTCTAGTTCGTCTATATACATACGTTTAACATCATGGTGTGGAGATTTGAATGCAGCTGCGTTAGATTTTCTCTCCTATTTCCGTTTCCCGGTGCGATGTGCAAGCGTGTTTCTAATTAGTCTTGTAATTATAACGCATGTCTGTTCGGCTCCCTTTGCAGAGTAATTGGAGCTCAAAATCTTTTGAAAAGTCGCTAGATGAAACTTCAGAACTGAATAAATGCGGCAACAAACTGCGATGTACAATAGCTGTGTATTTTGTAGGTGCGGGGTGTTGGTACGGGGTGAACTCATTTTTCTCAGTCAAGTCTCGCTAGTTCCACGGAGGTGAGCTTTTAATTAAACTTATAAAGTTTATCCGCGAGACAACCATTAATTTGGAAATGATATCTACCTATCTATTTTGTAATAAATAGAGCCGTAGATACATGATATAATATGTGCAGTTACATAATTATAAAAGTATTGTTCTGAATTTTCGCATTGCGCGACTACATTGTTTGCATGTTCGACAACATGTCGGTTACGAAAATGGTTTGTACATTAAATGACGTCATGACAGGATTCCCAAACAATGTGTGCCCGCAATTATTGTTTGGATTTATTAAATTAATACAAAATGTATCATGAATTTGTAGTTACCAAAACTAGAATAGAATAAGAATAAGAATAACTTTATTTAATAAAGTAAAGTATTGTATTACAAAAGTGTACATTTAGGTATTATTTATCAAACAATGGTATAATTAGTGTATAAAAGTAAACTATAGCTAAAATATGTTTAACTGTTGTTTTATTGTTGGTATTTCCATCAGAAATTTCTCAGTAGCAGCCACGGAGTCTGGCTTTGTGCCCGGATGATGGTAATAGGCATTAGGCCCTATTACATGGGATTTAAACATAACTGGCTAAATATGGATTTACTATTAAGTACCCCCCTGCCTAACCCTTCGGGGATTATAAGCGTGAAGTTAGTTTTAGTTTCAGTGTCGTCTTTTATCAGTAGCATCGTGCACACTTCAAAAAGGAGATTGGGATGTCTGACTATGCCACTTCGGTTCTACGTGCTCATGCTACCACTACACTAACCAGGGCCTCAAGTCTGCTATTACAATAGACTAGTGTCAGAATAGTCGAACATTGATCTCATAATTGTTGATTTTGACAAGTTTGGTAATCTACTATAATAATGGCGTCATTATGACTTTCCAATGATCAACCACTGACACTCCATTGAAAGATATAGCATAGAATGGTAATCTCGTACACAATGATAAATGAATGACTGACTTACGCGGTAATCTGCAAAAAATTTTACAGTTCCAGCCAAAATTTGCTCAATTAGCACCATTCTGTATTGCAATAAATATAAGCTTCTATAATAAAGATAATTTAAAACACATCAATGAAAATAAATCAAAACACCGGCCGCTAGAAATAACAACAGATAAAACGTCAGTAAGCAGTAATGTCACATTTGACTTTCACAGCTAAACAGATAAAATATTATTGAATTGTATAGTTTCACATTAATCCGCGTTACACATAATTAATGATTTTTGCTATTTACGAACTTCTTACTACCTCAGATTGCATAGAACACTAAAAAATAATATGTAAAATATATAGATAAATGAAATCTGACATGATTCAATGTTAAAATTTAATTTTAGTTTTTCGAAACATTTCTATTGACAGGTTTTATAATAATGGCAATACAACAATATTCTATTACGAGACCACTGACCGACCAATGATCGACCATTATGAAGTTAGCAGACTACGAACTTTTAACAAAATGACAATGGTACAATGATAGATCATTGTGACACTATTGTAATAGCAGACTTAGGCCCCAGGCAGTCAAAGAAATAATTATGATAAACAGGCTCCGGCCCATCTCGTAACTTTCCCATTTCGACAACTAAACAAAATCGCATCACAAAAGTCCTATTTTGACCTTCATAGGTGTTCATCATAATTATTTCCAAAAGTTCCTTACAGAACAGTTATGGTGTTCTATAACAACTTTCTAAAACCAAAGCCGCGTTATAGGTAGAGCCCAGTCGTTCTCGTTCATATTAGATGGTAGGTAGCGATGCATGAGATTCTGTTTGCTCTGCGGCCGATGCGCCGATTGATTGATTCCTTAGTATCCGCATAGAGCGGGCGCTAATCAGAGCTCGCGCAATGTACGATGTATGCGCTACAGTCGAATGAGAAATTAATTACTGGTTCATAGTTTAAAGTGCTTTTTATTGCTTCTTGTTTGATATTCAGACCAGTCGTAGCGCTTCAGAAGTTCTTCAAGTTTGTTCATATGCTAATACAGGGTCCGACCAATCATTCTGCATCAAACTAAATAACTCTTTCAAAAAATACTGCTGCTGTTGGAAAACTACTTTTTTGTGGTGAAAAATCACGTTTTACGGTAGGAAACACTGTGACACACTCTAAACATTGTGCTGATGAATGCATTGAATAGTGTACAGGGTCGTGGATGAATTAAAGTTATAACATAAAAAACTTGTATAAAAAAAAACTTCTAAAAAGGTGGAACTTTGAACCCAATATCTCCGTAATTAAAAAGTACCCATGTATATAGTCTAGAACAAAACAAATATCGCAATGACGGGGAAAACAAGTGCCTTTTTTACACCCATTATGTTGTAAAACATTTCCGAATAATTGATTGATCTATTTTCATGTATTATCTTTATTCGTGAGTTAGTAGGAATTCGTTTTCATAACAATAGGAGGCAGCTAATTTAATGCTTAAATAAAAGCTCTGTTAGATTTTCCGCGCTGAGGACTTGCAAGTCCAACAGGGCAACAAATAGCATAAAGCAGAACTTAGCGATCCGTTTAGTGTTAGTTAAAACTAGCATAAGTATAGTTATTTAGTAAACGAGCATCTACAAATAACACTAAAACGAACCTCAATAAACTACAAAACATTACACCTATCGTACCGCACGAAGCCAGCCAAATAACCACCATTTTTTACTACCGGCCGTCCATCGAGCAGCTGGTAAGCGTTCTAGCTATTGTCCTAGAAGCCAAGCGCGCAATGTATAGGGCAACAGTTGGCTCTGTTGCAAAATTGATGCGACCTCAGACCCAGGGCTGGCGCGTGCAAGTTTAATGTCGATGACAGATGAATTATGCATCGCTTCGAATGAGATGTTTTTCGAGGATGGTGTAGTGACCCTGTGCCAACCCTACAGGGTGAGTGATTGTAGGCCTCTGCATTAATGTAATTGTCTGTACTATGTACTGATTAGCAGACGTCTAAGGTGTTAATCAAAACAATAACACAATTATGTAAAGAGCCAGGTATTATTAAAGTACTACTATAATTAGTATTAATTAGATAGGGATGGCAATCTCATAATCAATTGTTGCAAAAATAATTTACTGAAGATAAAGTCTATTTGGTGGCGGTTACCAAATAGATTTTTAACCACTTAATTTTAAAACACATTTGCACTTCGTACGCGAAATTACTTAATTAGTCGCTAAGCCACACATTTCCCTGCAATGGCAACGATAAACAAGCGATGTATTAAAGTGGAGTATGCAGGTGTATTTTGTGGAGCCCAGCCCTCTGGCACCCTGTTCCAGCGCCCTGCGCCCGGCGGGGGCAGGCCACGCGCCCGGAAAGCAATTAGAACAACTGACACGTGTAATGAGTGACGCGTCGCCGCCACCACGCTGCGTCTATACGCTGCGTTCACGCCGCGTTACGCTGCCCTGGGTAATGCACCCGGAAATTATGCCCTCCTTGGTGTACCAACCTATATCCTTGTTCAACAGTATTAACCATCAATATCTAATTGATGGTTGATACTTGGGAAAAAAGATGTAGAAAAAAGATCAATAACCTATACTATAAGTTAATTTTATAACAAAAAAAAAAACTAAATATACAGGGTGGAATTTTTCAATGCCACCTGGAGGGAAAGTACTCTAAATACTGGAGATAGCAAATTTTACTACATTCCTTGATTTTTTTAAAGAAACAAATCTGCATTCACAGATTTTCGATTTTTTTTTTGCCACACTCGGGCATCGAACCCGGGATGGATCGACTAAATTTCGAAAAAATAACATTCTGTACCTTTCTGCAATCAATTGATAGGGTCAATCACATGGATCAAATCTCTCTAACAAACATGATAAATTAAATGAAAGGAAAACCATGAATAAAAGTGCTTTATTTATTGAATTTATCCCATTGAATTTATAACTGTTCTTAAGATTTAATGGTCGTCCCTTTATTTAATTTGTCATGTTTGTTAAAGAGATTTGATCCATATGATTGCACCTATCGATTGATGTAAAAAAAGTACATGATGTTAATTTTTTCGAACTTTAGTCGGTTCGATTCCCGAGTGTGGCAAGCGAATTTTCGAAAATCTGTGAATGCAGATTTGTTTCCTTTTAAAAATAAAGGAATGTTTCTTTTGAGTAAAATTTGCTCTCTCCAGTATTTCGAATACTTTCCCTCCAGGTGGCATTGAAAAATTCCAACCTGTATAACACCAACACTAAAGGCAAAGGTAAGAATGAAAGGGCTATAAAGATTCGTATTGTAAACTTTTTCCATCAGTCAAATCATAGGTAAACTTTGTTCTTACCCCTGCCCGACCCACGGGAGATCCAAGCGTGTTGATTTTGAAATCAATTTCCCCAAAAGAAAACAGTGGAGGTCAAGTATGGAGATGCCCGGGCACGGAAGCTGACCCTTTTCACAGCTAGATGGTATAATCTACCTCTTGACTAGAGCTGGGGTTAGGTCAAAATTAATATTTACTCTCGCGAACTACGTTTGCTTTAGCTTTGTATTGAAATTTTCCAATTTGTTTATTGAAGTCGGAATTTTAGGCGCGTTGAGCACTTTTTGGGTGAAGGAAAAACATTAAACTCATCGTCACGTAACGTAACGTGCGGTCACGCTTCGTAGCCGTTCGTAGCACTACCGCTACGGCGTAGCACCACATAGGCATGTGCGGTGCATAACCAGTGCTACGACTGGAGAGGGCCCTGTGTACCTTTTTTTTTTGTTGTTTTTCTACATCATCTGTCTAGCCTTTCCCCAATTGTGTTGGGTTCGGCTTCCAGTCATCGGATGCAGCTAAATATTCAGTATTTTAAATGGAGGGATTGCCTATCTGACCTCCTCAACCCACTTATTTATTTAATTTAGTGTTAATGGTTTTAAATACTGTACTAAATAAATAAATAAACGTACTTTTAGACGCATGGAAAAAACTCGGTATATAATGGGTCACTTATTCATGGACGAACCTAGGCAACGAGCTCCTCGACTTTGTTGTTTTTATACAAAATAGAAGAATAATGTAATAGGTATGGAATAGATGTTCATCCATCCACGGATCGACCACGGTACGCTGCTTGAAATAGATGGTGAGAGATTTCTTCACAAGGCTCATTAATTGTAGAGGATGAAACACTGAATAAATATAAACCATTATGCAATTATTCTTGGTAGGTACTAGTGGTGGGATATAACTTAATGCTAGAGTTTGTTAACCCCACTCATTATAATAATAGGTAGAATACAGTCGGTGGCTGCATCGCATTCCCTCCACAATTGAAATTACACACGATATCAAAACGAAACCGCATCAGAGAGCTTATAACAAAGCTCCAAATTGCTGCATAAACTATTTGAGCGTGGTCGCGCTAAACCTTTGCAAAACTACGAATAATCCAGCACAACATAACTTTTATATATCACACATTATTCGAAATATCACGTTCATTATAACGCTAGCAATTACCATAGCGTAATGATATCTTTCTCAAGTTGATCCGCTTTGAAGAGTAAATGTTGTTTGCGCTGCAATTTTAAAATTTTCAGAGAGGAGGCAAGAATTAACATGTAAAATGGAAATACTGTTTGACGAATCTCCGGGATTAAAAGTTTTGAGGATGTACAGAAAATAATGAGCGGAGAATGAAGTTTTAAAGCAGACTGACTGTATATTGCAGGGAATATCAAGGTACATTACAAAAAAAAAACTAAATTATAGAAAGCCGAAGTTTCATTTTTAAATCAAAGGGTCGTTTAGAGACTTCTTGTTTTACCAAGTTTCGTGCTAGTAAACACTGCTAACTTTATTTAGACATTGTAATCAAAAGGCAAGTATGTCGAGAAAAGATCAGTGTTTGTAACAGGCCCCGTATAACGATATTGAAGTAACCAAAATTGCATGATGCGCAACAAAGCAGAACGGTGGCTACTTGTGAACTAGCCGAGTGCTACCCACACTTAGTAGTGTGGCCCAATTTATACACTAGAGCGGTATATATGGGACTTTAAGCTGATTTGCGTATCAACTGTAATAATAGAAAGCAGTTGCTATAATAATATTCTAGGTCTACGGTCGTTCACAGAACTAGATTAGTTTTCAATAAGATGATAAGTTGTGCCCATCGTTAAGAGCTGCCGAGGTTTGTTTAGGACTAACAATCCAATACTAATTTATGTTTTTACATGATCATGAACTTTCGTACACAAAATACGCGCTTTGACGTGGAGTTGCGGACCGCCCGTTATAAAATACAAGACAATAATTATATGATCGTGTCCGTTTTTTTTCATAGCTTTTCTTTGATATTTGGAACTGCGTGCCTGCACAATCTTCACTTATAGCGTTATATATTTATAATGCAAATAGTGACTTTAACAATATTTTTATTTACAACCTTTTATATACCTGTGCCACGAAATTCTATAAGTCGCAACATTGTAAAGCCACCAGCGACTACAAAGGAAGTAACGTGCCTACATTCTACAGAACGGAAACTATTATAAACAAAAAGACTCCTCTACTTGTTTGTGGAGAATCCTAGGGTATGGCACAAATTGCCCACTCCGCTCGAACCATTACATTTTTGAGTGGCTTTAATTGCTCCAGAAGAGCACTGGTGAAGTAATGACTCTAACTACAACACTTTACTTCATACTGCACTGAACTACAGGACAATAATACCCAATGAATTACATGTGACAAATAAATGCTACTACGTATCAGTACGTGCCTTATTTAAGGTTTTTTTTATTTTTTAATGTAGTACAAAGATTGTTGTTGTGTTTTGTTACTCTACTACTTCAGTAAATACGTTTAGTTCTAAATAATTTAATTCATTCCACTGTTACATTTTTCGTTAATTGTTCTAGAGTCTTAAAAGTCAGCTTGTCACTGCAGCGACGCTTCTCCTCTTATGAATAAGAAACGTCAAATAATCTTTGCTCAATAAATTGGTACTCACAGCATTACAAACAAACAAACTAACACACACTACAAAAAACATAAAACCTCAACCACTAACATAGTAAAAGTTTAGCTCATAACTGTCTGGTGCAAGTCATGCGCTGCAGCGGTTTGCGTTGCGCCGCGCGTTGTGGCCATTATACGTTTGAGTGGCTGTAATTGCTTTCCAAGAGCCTCTGAGGCTGCGAGGCTGGGAGCGTTAGTTGCACGTTCAGCCGCTGCAGCGAGATACAGCAAAATTACTCATTTACAAAGCGCTGTTTATGTATCGTTTGTGATGATAGATGACGGTAATTATCATTGTGTGCTATTAAGTGGGATGTTCTATGTACGAGGACAATTGTAGGTACGAGTATGTAAAGTACTTGTACTTATTACATTTCTTTTTGTGAATGGGTGACATTTCGTGAAAACTTTTACAATAAGAATCGGCCAATTACCTTTTTTGTTTGGAGATGGATACAGGTACATCTTTATGCACATAATTAACTCCAAAAAAGGTAATTGACTGATTCATAACGTATCATAAATATATTCTTATAGTTTAGACCCAATTTGTTGAAAATTATACAATTTTCAACGAATTGGGTCTAAACGACGTAGATGTTAAATCGTTATTAAAAAAATTATTAATGCCATGAATGACAGCCGGGACTGGCGAATTAACGCGCTTTCCGAAGCACGGAAGATTCTCTGTAAGTAGTGGGGTGGTCACCTATTCACGGACCAAGTTACGCTAACGTGGATTATTTAGAGCTTTTCAACATTCAACTAATTCTCCAATACCTATCAATCAAAGATGGTAACGTAGCAGTAGTGATCACTTCAAATAACGTAAATTCCTTAATTTATTCTTGTCTGTACAAACAATTTCCGTTAATAATAACGGATAGACCTACGTAATAGTTTAGACACGTATCACCTTAAACTAGTGAAGTAATACGACACCTATTAGCATAACAGCGAGACGATGAACACGTCACCACAATTATATCGCGGGAACATTTCCGAACATTCCAGATGATTTACAGCGAAAGTTAAGTCGCCGCCATTAGCATAATATTAGTACACAGAACACAAGTGATGATGTTAATGTATGTATCACCCGACGATGGTGTTCATAATCTCGTTTTGGGTACCTTTGCAATGCTGATAGATAGTTTGGAAAATTAGTGTAAGCTTATTTAGGAAATAATACGAATGCCTCGCTGGTCCAGTGGTCGCAAGCACGACTGCTAAGCATAAGGTCCCGCGTTCGATTCCCAGGTCCTCAAAATATAATTGGGTTTTGCCATCAGGAAATTCTCAGTAGCAGTCACAGAGTCTGAATTCATGCCTGGTTGATGGCAACAGGCTCGCTATCTAGTACACGGGACTTAAACGTAACTGGCGATACGTGGGTGTACTATTAGGTACACCTCTGCCTAACTCTCCGGGAGTTACAAGCGTGATGTTATGTTATGTAAAAGTTTGATTCGAAGTATTCGCGTCACTAGACATTGTTTGAGTTCCGTGGTGAGAAGGTACAGTGTTGTTGAACCCATTTTGTTAACATCTAGAGATTGTTGTTGACAAGAGTCCCGCCTTTTTTCGCATGGTTTATATGACTTTACAAAACATTAAGATTTCTTTAGTATATGATATCTTATTATGTTTTTGTTAGCCTGTACTGTCCTACTGCTGGACAAAGTTAAATATTTATCTATACTATCTTTTGAGGAAGGTTATAGGCTATACCATCACGCTACAACCCTTAGGAGCCGAACAGCCAAAAAAACATGTGTTGATGTTATTTTTGACAATTTACCAAACATTTCTATGCATAGATTTAGTAATATATAATATCAATTATATAATAATCCGAGGAGCTCGTGGCTAAATAATAACAGCCGCTCGGGTTGATATTTAGGTTAAGCCGTGCTTGCCTAGGTTGGTCTGCGGATGGGTGAACACCCTTACATACCGAGTTTCCTCCGTGTCTCGGAAAGCACGTTAAGTTGTTGGTCCCGGCTTTCATTTGTCCATCTTTGCCAGTCGTTACAGGTAGTAAGGGGTATCGTATTACCCAGTATGAACTGGGTTGTGGAGGTCAGATAGGCACTCGCTCCATGTAAAATACTGGTACGCAGCTGTATCCGGTTAGACTGGAAGCCGACCCCAAAATAGTTGGGAAAAGGCTAGGCAGATGATGATTTAGTCGTATATAAAAGTTACTTTTCAAAACGGAGGACTCCACACGTTAACACACATACTAAACACAGCATAACGGACGGCCTGCCTGTCGTAACATTATCATACAAACAGGCTTCACAAGCCCAGTTAACAACATTGCACTTTAAAGGAAGTAATAGTGCGTAAATAATAGGTATTAGCTAGGCCACCGCCGCGCCCACACTACTGACCTATTTCCTATATTTTGTATTCGGTATTAGTCTTGGGTTCGATTCTCGGATGGAGCAGTGTTATTGGGAATTCACAGTGACCGGAATCTGGATCTGTGCCCGCTTGGTGGTAATAGGCTGTCCCTTGTTAAATGGAACTTAAACAATTGGCGAAATAAAGGTGAACGTATATACACTTCTGCCTAAGTCATCTAGGATTACAGACGTAATGTTGTGATAGACTTATGGCATTAGCTTTGTGGAGGATGATATTAAACATAGTTGGTAGTTGGCGGTTTGTCACCCCCGTGCTTACCCGTGCACGTAGCATCAGATAGCTCTCCGATTGTGCCGAATCGCCGTCTCATCGATCTACGATATTGTAGGAGAACGTGGATCTCTGTTTGTGCACACACTCGTGCTGTTGCGCTGATGGCTAGTGTATGCTGAGATTGGCTGCTTTGGCCCAAATTCGATCCGCCCCGGGGAATTATAACTATTATCAATGTGAAAGTTTGTGAGGATGGATAGATGGATGGATGTTTGTTACTCTTTCACGCAACAATTACTGAACGAATTTGGACGTTTGGCACACAGATAGTTTATAACCTGGATACTTTTTATTCCGGTAGTGTATTACAGGAATTTTCGCGGAAGAAACCGCGGGCATAAGCTAGTTATAATACAATTTAACAAACGGGCTGTTTGACAGACGAGGTGTGGGGTTAGGAGTATTAATTAACATGTTTTTTTTCTCAAATATGCTTGGAAATTTGAGCATTATATTCACAACCTTCTTCGAGATAAATCGAAATTGCTGTACTGGCCAGATACATGCGACCAGCAGCCGGCAAAAGTTATATGAAAATCTATATCTGTCGTGTTTTTTAAAAATGGAACGACCTTTTACTCGGAAACATGGGAACCAAGGAGTACTTATCAAAGGTTTTATTTAAATTTCGAATTGGTTTGCAAATAGAAAGCGGTTTATTGAAAAAAAAAAAACAAATGAAATGTGTGCCTCGGCTTCGCCTCGGCCCATATTTACATGTTCGTCCCTCAATGCCTCTGTTGCTAGCCGCTGCAGTAATGTACTATTGTCGACAGAAATGAGTAAATAATAATTATGCCCTTAAAGTATCGGTTACTGGTAGCCAAAAATATTTTAATAGAGTACTGTGTTAAAATGTCACGAAAACCCTAAAAATAGTCCCAAACATACCGGTTAAGATGAAAGCTCCACGATAGGCCGCAAAATTCAAATTTTCTTACGTTTTTTTCATGAAATAGTTAGTCATTCAATCAGGTTACATGAACTTAGAGGGTTGTATTGATGGTTTCAATGATTATAATTCTGTAACTAAACGTGTTACAACCGTGAATCATATTTTAATCCTGCATACAACCTGATACCGACCTGAAAATTGCAAAAAAACGTTAAAACATTTGAATTTCGCGGGCTACCGTGAATATGTGAAATTTAACATATTGTATTATGTAAAGTAAAATAATTATTAAATAAAAATAACACACATTGCACACGAAACTAATACTTATCTTATAATTAAATTTAGTGTTGCAGAAATTCTTGTAAACTATAAAAACAATTTTCTGTCCACCATTTACCTACGCAATTTATTTCTAACATATTTAAAAGGAACTTAAATTACTTACGGGACCGTGAAAGTCTAAATCAGTGCATTTCATAGGGAGTTCTCATATTTTTTGGTAATTTATGGAAGATAGAAATACACATATGAAACACATTGTTTTTAATCAATGTTGTATTGCAAAATGGTATCATAATTTTTGTTGGATCTCTTAATTTTAAAAAATCACTATGTTTCCTTACAAAAACGTCAAAAGCTTAGTAGTCTTTTAAATAAAGGTCTACAAGATTCTAGTCGGGGCCGATACCGCAAATAGCTCGGTCATATTTTTTTGTTGTACAATAGAGGCCTTCTCCTAGTCTGTTGAATTGCCCCACATTATTAGCCCGTACTGTACTGTGTACTGTATGCTATGCGCGCAGTTTTTTCATCTGATACAATTCGAAGTTTCCTTAACTCTCTACTCGCAATGAAGTGAAATAATATTATGAGGCGGCTACACCTACAATAAGTTTGCATTTTTTAAATTGAATCAGACCTTACACTCAATCATATCATTAATTGTTTTCACGTTAAGACATTAACAAACGCACAATGAGACATTGACAGCTCATAAACTTCAATGCAATAAAAACAATGTGAACTCGCACTCAATCAAAGGTAACCCTAAACGGTCAAAACATTCCTGATATTGCGCAATAACGTGTAGAAAATTTAATAAATAAAAAGCAGTATAACTGCTCCTCCTCTTCATTATTTCTATAAAATCCAGTAGCAAGTTGCACCCCTCGATCTTACTTCCCGATATAGTTACCGGGCTATTGCTTAGATGGGGGTCGTGTTGTTAGAAGTCTGGCAGAACGACCCCCATGTAAGCAGTCTCGCTGACCGAAAGTGTTCAAAGAAAGCCGCCATAAGCGTCGCTAACGCAGCCATAACAGTAATCAGAGTGTAACAGCAGTAACAGGCCGTTCCGACCAATAACAGAACGTCTGCCGCACTAATAAAGGTATAACGTCCGATGGAATCAGCCGCGGCCTGAGTGAGGAGCGGTGGCGAGAGAAATTGCATTTGGATCATAATAGTGATGAAGAATAAATATAATAATAACATTTTAGATGTCTCAAGTCAATATAAAAGTTTTGAACTGTTTGTTGAATGTATTTTAATGAGATAACTCAGTATGAAAAGAAAATAAGTTTTGCACCTAATGTGACTAATAAAGGGTTTAATAAAAAAACATTAATTAATAACAATATAAAAATATAGTCCTGCTCTTAAACTCAGAAATTGAATAAATAAATTAAAGATTACGTCTGTTTTATTGCGCGTCTTTGTTAAAATTGATTGATTTTGTATCTTATCTTTTTGTAATTTTTAATGTGTAATTGTTTGTTTTCCCGAATAATTAAAATAATAAAAAAGTGAATACCCAGACACGTAAATACTAAACATTGTTCAAAAGTTGCGACGAAATCTGTAATTATAAAAGGAGATTTTCAAATCCACTTTTCTTCAATACTTTAGTAGTCGGATCATTTAGTTCCCTTCAAAATGGTTGAGTTGAATGGTGCTGATCCATGCGTCATGTCCGTGAACGGGCGCTGTCAGTTGTGACTGGTCATCTCTTGGTTGCCATGGCTTATTTGAATGAATTATTTTGAATTGTATTTTTTTTTTGTTTGTGTTTTTTTGCTGTGGACACTTTTACCGTGCACATCTTGCTACATTGTTCTCACATAATATACCATCTCAACGTGAATGATGTAACCAAGATTTTGTAACAATATTCTGATTTAAAAGAGTGTCCATGGAGTTTCTTGCCCGTTCTTCTCCATAGAGATCTACGCTAGGGAATGGGCAACTACAGTACTTTCACAGTTTTTATGTCTTGTGACTGGGACTGTAGCTACATTTAATTTTCATCTTTGTTTCGACAATTCAAAAGTGCCTGTAACTGGCTTACTTGAAATAAATGCTTTGATTTTGATTTTGATTTTGATTTTAGTAAAGAATTTATTACGTCCTAAAAGCTGAACTTTTACTATTAAGTCCGTCATTTATATAATTGGGATCATTTTTATCGCTCTCGCCTGCTCGTTGGCCCGCGCTACGATCCCTTTATACCGCACGTAGTGATAGAAATTGAGTAGTGTGTCGTAATTGGTGCTCGCTGTAATTACAACCGCGGGCTACGGACAGTCGGCCATAGCCCGGCTAAATATTACGCGTTTAATCCTGCACTACGCTCAGTACGCACTACAGCCTCCCCTGGCTATTTGTGCCCTGCACCCTTTGCCAAACTGTGGGTAAAGGAACCTCGTAAAAATATTAATGGCCGATTTATTGGTCAGGTGGGCGAGCGTTTAGACGCTTCAGTGTGGCCGATATTGCTTTTTAGATTTATTCAATGGTAGATTATGTTTGGCTTCTGTTGGCTTCAAAGCGGAGTCATGGAGAAAACTTTTGAAAACGAAAAGTTCATTCTTTAAAGTGTTGTTTCATCTATCTGCAAAGAGTTAGCAACTCGACATTATAAAGACAACACAAAGTTTCAACACACATGGGCAGTTCAGAAACTTACATCCTCTCCGAATTTAAACCACTACTTTCATGTGTTTTTACACCAAATAATGCGCAATCGCAATTTTCTCTTTCAAGTGACTGCAATACACTTTCCGGGAACAAGTCAGTTCCCCAGCGAGCGGAGCGAACATACGAGTATAGGACATTCAAACACACTCGCCTCTTTTGCACAAATTAAATAGCTTCCTTTGACCTTTACGTGGAACGGGTAAGCACATCGTTGTGAGTCGTAATCTCTTTGCGCCGTGACCCCCGCTGTCCCTGAGCCATACAATACGCGGCCACATCAAAAATCCAATTATTCCGTAATAATTCTATGGAGGTTTAAGGATTTTTGCGTGCCTCTTTTTATTTATGAACGTTCAGCATTTTCAATAATTGTTTGAATTCGGGGTGAGAGTTCGTGGTTTAATTTCATTATTATACCTAAAAGGTATGGTTTTACAATTTTGGTAATGAAAAAATTGCTAGTGAATAGTATTAAGGGCTCGATAAAGAACAGTAATTTTCAAAGAGGGTTGTAGGATAACATCAAGCTTCTTTTAATTGTAAAAATTATTTAAGGCAAGAAAGACTACATTTTAAGTGGCATACCACGCATATCGTGAAAATTACAGGTGTAGTTCGGTTCAAACCTAATGGCGGCTCGAAAGATAGCTGCGAGTGACGGTATGCGCAGGAATAACGCTTTAAACTTTTTGGCTATTCGGAACATCTAATGTAAAGCTGCGCAGACAACAATTTTAGGTATCAACGGGGCGCAGATGACGCATCGTTGTCTGTATAATGCACAGACCGTCACTTGCAGCTAACTTCCGAGCCGCCATTAAGTTTGAACCGAACTATACCGATGATGTATTTAGCTGTGGAAAACTCCGAAGATCAAATAAAATGATACACGACGATGACACGTGCGTCATATGAAACTGATAATGCTTTCCTAATAGTTATTTATGCAACTGTTGTATAATGAGGGGTATTAAAACACGAATGTGGGTTTATCACACGAGGCGAAGCCGAGTGTGATAATAGTATCACATGAGTGTTTTAATACCTAATTATGTACAGTTGCATACAAGACTTTATCTACATCCATGATATGAATCCTCCATAAAAGGTTCTGAAACCATAGGGTGTTGCAGTGTTGTAAGAAGTCTATGTAAATTCATGGAAAGTTTAATTGCTGAGTATTTAATACAAACAAATCATGTATAGGTTATAATATAATTATTATCATTTTGGATTGTACAATTATTAAAATGCACAAAGCTTGTATCACTCATTTTTGTAAACAACAAAGTACTTAGTGTAATACTAATATCCAAATATCGAACAAAGATGGCGGGATACGACGTGAATTCGAATTAACCTATAAGTTTTTTTTTAAATTACGTCGCTGTGGTAGTGAATCGCACGTGCTAGACAATGTTCTTTTTTTAAAACGAGTTGCATAATGAAATTCAGTACAACATTATAACACCCGTTTGGATGTTATAATGGTTATTATGACACTGGCTGTTTTAATGTTGGCCATAAGCTAACTGTTTCAGATACTTTTATAGAGGATTTATAGCATGGGTGTAGATAAAAGATAAAATAAAATCACAAGTCCTAACCTAAGGCGCGTTCACACGAGCACGAAGAGGTGTATCAACACGTGTTTTATTTCATTTTGTCGCTTGAAGTATTTTATTATTTATTTTTATTACTTTCAAGCGACAAAGTGAAATAAAACATGTAAGTAGATGGATCAGAATATGTTTGGAATATTTTATGATACTTTTGGTTGTTCAATTCACGAATGGATTTGTTGTGTTGTCATGGGGACGACGATTTTAGGTGGTTCGATACACAACTGATGTTTAGTTTGAACATGGTTTCGTGCTCAAAATTATATGTTGAACTCACAGAGGCATTTAATGGGCGTCATCACGAATATGAACAATGAAAGAAAACATTGTGAAGAAATATTAGCAAGTCTTAGACAAAAATTCAACATGTTACATCTACCATCCCACACTGAGGCCTATGCTTACGGGGCTGGCATCAATTTCACTTCGTGTATTTCATTGTAAAAGCAGCCGTGACACGGTGACGACCCGAAACCAGTCTTTAATTGTAATCCTCTGCCGCAACTGAAAGCCTTATTTTATTTAGTCGACAATCGGCTAGACGCGACCTTTGTTGCTCCGTGTCCACACTCACTGATTTCTAATGAAACGTTCAATGTTGTCAAAATCTATTTTCGGATACGAATAATGATTATCTAGAATTTGAGGGCAACAAAACATTATGCCTTTTGAAGTTAATATTTTCCTCAAGCTTTCAAATCACATTGAAAATGAAAACTACTGCCGTTATCCCATGTTATTGTAGGTCGTCACAGCATGCATTGTTCTACTTCTATACTTTTCCTCACTCAAATTTTAAGCCATGTCGTATTTCCCGTAGCCCATCAAACGTATCTTAGACAGATAAAAAACAATCATATATGTACTAAAACCAAGTATTAGTTAGTATCAATCATCTTGTAATCAATGACAATTTCAAGAACTCTCCTCTCAAACTATTTCACTTAAAACTAATCAGGCAGTATGTAACACTTCAGCACCAGATCAGACCACTAAACAATATTATCACATAATGAACACTAAGTCCTCCAAGTCAAGCGCTGCGCTGGATCAAGATAGACGGTGTCAAGATGACGTCACAAGTTGCCGCGCCGACTCGCCGAGCCCAGGGAACTTCCCAAACTAATTAAAATTATAAACACGGTCGTGTAATCTCGCCGCCCGTGATTTGATTACGTCATAATTCGCTAAGAAAGGGCTGGCTGAATTTAGTACAGTACAAGTTTGGAAGCTCCGAGTTAGCTGTGTCAGTGTGTCGATGTGTTGTAGGAAGTCTTTCAACAAGAAATACAAGTTTCAAGTTGAGAACGATTAGCATTATTCTTTCGCTGTTTGTCATCGTCCTAGCCTTTTCCCAACTTTGTTGGGGTCGGCTTCCAGTTTTACCGGATGCAGCTGAATACCAGTATTTTACATGGAGCGACTGCCTATCTGACTTCCACAACCCAGTTAGTACCGGGTAATACGATACCCCTTGGTATGACTTTTTGGGCCACTGACTACCTAACGACTGTCAAGGATCTACAAATGACAGCCGGGACCAACGGCTTAACGTGCTTTTCCGAGGCACGGAGGAAACTCGGTATGTAATGGGTGGTCACCCATCCACAGACCAACCTAGGCAAGCACGGCTCAACCTAACGATCGACCCGAGCGGCTGTTATTATTTAGCCACGAGCTCCTCAATCCTCCTCATTCTTTTGTTGTTTGTCTTACGTATAAATGTGATACAAATATTTTTACAAGAATATTATTGTAATCTGCCTTCTCTGTCTCTGCCGTCTCCCAACTATGGGACATTAATAGGCTGACATTATTTACATAAATGTCATTGTTAGCTTCAAGTTCATTTTTTATAACTGTTCGTCGTGCCACATTGTAGAATCAATAAAAAATGCACAGTCAGCCTCGATAAGTCTCACAATGGATCGGAATCCTGCAAATAGAGGTTAATTTTTTCACATTCACTTTTATTCCCATCAAAGTAGAGTAGAAAATTCCAGAGCAATTACTTTTAGTGTCCATTATTCTCCAGCGTACAGCAGGGAATGTTCCCGAATGCCCGGGACCGGGATGCGCCATCACGTCAGCTTGCCTTAAATATTTGTTTTAATAACAAAACTATTTTTTGTCCAGAATTGGTGCGAATTTTTAGTTCAAATATGTTTTTTTCCGTAGTGGAAAGCTCTCGGGCATGACAAACTAAAACTCTCTTTTAAATTGGGGAAACGTGCCATTTCTGATTAATGTATTAAAACGATATAAAAACATTTGGACTGGCATATCGATAGGTTAGTGAGTTATTACAATACTGTTGATCTAAATTCCGCGAGATATTTGATGTAATGCCGAGCTATTTATTGTCCCACTGGACCCTTCCCATAGATAAAATTCATGATCATTGATCACGAGTCACGACGCTTGCTATAGGCATGCTGGTAATTTCAGACTTGTATGGATAGGGCCAAATAAATATGTTATAAGTTCCAAACAAAACAAAGCAGAATATTCCCACCCGGTCATCGACACAGAGCGGTGGCGGCGGCGCGTCCTCACTAGTCGTCAGTGTCTCAGCGACCATTACTCTTCGTCACGCGATGGACTGCCGCCACTGCCGTCACTGCCGGGACACCGGACCCCTTGTAAATCCTTATTATAATTTAGATTTCGTCCTGACGTTATAAATGGAAGTCTATAAGCTGACGAAAATTCCACGTGTATCGTATTAAAATGGATAAACCATTTTAATATACCTAGGTGATTATTAAAACGTCGTCTGTCCTTTTCACTTATGTCCATTCCATTCCTTTTGAAAGGCATAAAGATCTGGGACACCTTTCGTATTAGGTCGCAGATGAAGTTGCGGCGCGCGTAGTTTGATATCATCAACTTCCTGCCCATATCCCATGTTACTTGTGGTCGGCGCAACATGTGTGTTTCTTCCATTCTCCCCTGTCAAACGTCACACAATCATTTACACCTTTTTAGGGTTCCGTAGTCAACTAGGAACCCTTATAGTTTCGCCATGTCTGTCCGTCCGTCCTCGCTTAATCTCTGTGACAGTTAGCACTAGAAAGCTGAAATTTGGTACCAATATGTATATCAATCACGCCGACAAAGTGGTAAAATAAAAATTGGAAAAAAATGTTTTATTAGGGTAGCCCCCCTATATGTAAAGAGGGAAGTGTTTTTTTTTTTTTTTTTTTTTAATTTCAACCCTAACGTGTGATATATTGTTGGAAAGGTATTTAAAAATGAATAGGGGTTTCCTAAAATCATTTTTTGATAATGTCAATAATTTCGGAAATAATCGCTCCAAAAGTAAAAAACCGGCCAAGTGCGAGTCGGACTCGCGCACGAAGGGTTCCGTACCAATTATTATAAAAAAAAACACGTTTGTTGTACGGGAGCCCCCCTTAAATATTAATTTTATTCTGTTTTTAGTATTTTTTGTTATAGCGGCAACAGAAATACATCATCTGTGAAAATTTCAACTGTCTAGTTGTCACGGTTCATGAGATACAGCCTGGTGACAGACAGACGGACATACGGACAGACGGACAGATGGACAGACGGACAGACGGACAGACAGCGAAGTCTTAGTAATAGGGTTCCGTTTTTACCCTTTGGGTACGGAACCCTAAAAACAATGTGTCCCCCCCCCTCCAACTTTTGAACCATAAGTTTAGAAAATATGAAAAAAAACTGAAAAGTAGAACATTATAAGGACTTTCTAGGAAAATCATTTTGAACTTGATGGAAACAACAGTTTTTGTACAAAAAAGACAAAAAGTTGTACAAAATAATTTCTGGACTAAGTTTGTAGTATATTCGTATATGCAAGCATTTTTACATAATGGATACCCACCTTTAAACTCATTAGTGGGACTGGGAACACTTATTGTGACGGACGGGAAACTACGGAACCCTACACTGAGCGTGGCCCGACACGCTCTTGGCCGGTTTTTTTAATTCATATCATTCCTCACACAATCCATCCATCGTGTCTTTGGTCTTCCTCTCCCCCTCCATCCATCAACATTTATATTCATCATTGATATAATGCAAGAAAATATAAACACGATTAATAGATTGTTTTCACGCATATTGAAAATGTTAAGGGAAAAAACGTATGGTAAGGAAGGTAAGAGCTCCCCATAGACTTGCGTTTGGGTTGATTTAAACTGTAGTGAAGAATGGAGTATGTGCGCAAAATCCCCCATCTCATTGCGAGATTGTGTTACTTTCTTAGAATTATGACGAAGGTAAGTATTGTGTTCACCAATATGACGATAATAAAAAGGTCGTAACGTGATACCATCGAGACATTAAAAACGACTCTCCAAACAACAATCAAGTCTGAAAACGTGAAAATTATTCACGACTGATTCTACAATTCTAAACTACGTTGTAAATAGGAGTAAAGTAATTAATGGAAACTAACTGGAGGAATTTAATTAATTTGAAATAATTTAATGTTGACAGAGGCCTTCCATTGATATAGGTCGCGGGTAGAACAAAACACAGCTGAAATAATTGGTAGGGATTAATTGAATGGCGGGTACCTCATTAACGTCCCTCAGTTATGAGTAAATACGCGTATGTGATATCCATACCTGTGGTATGAGTTATAAGTAAGTAGACCATACTTTTTTTTTGCAAATCAGTTCCTGATATGAAAAACAACTATTATGATTGTTACGTGGTTGCATTGTTGTTTTATAATGTGCGAGTTACACTTAACCTAAGCGTGATAAAATAATTGTTACAACGACAACACATTGTACAGTCACATCTACAATTCTACATTCACGCTTTAAGACTTCAAACGTTTATAGGATTTATACCTTAAATATAGAGTGTTACCTTTTAATATTTCACATATAATTATTCACCTTTGCAATCAAGGAAACCTCAAGCACATCAATATTCAAAATTATTTCGATACATACATATTCCCGAGGGCGCAACCCTTTTAAAGAAACCTATCAAAACATTCGCATTCATTTCCGTAACATTAAATATTGAAAAGCAAACGAAAATCTCCTGTCGCAGCGTGGAGAAATGTAGCATATTAAGAATGTACCATCAAATCTCTCGCATACTTGGCCTGCCCAATACCGACCTCGGCACGGTCTAGACCTATCATTCCATTCCGTCCGAAATTCCGCTTAAAATCCTAATATATCGCACAATGGCCGTCTAGGATTCCACGAAAACAATTTAAAGTTAAACAGAGCCAGTAATATTATATGAGGTCGGGGCGGAGTGACGGCGGCGGCGGCAGCGTGCGGCGGCAGCGTGTGGACAGTGTGGAGGACTCTCCTCAACACTTCGTTTTAATTTAGAGGGAGGTAATTACTTCAAACATTTTGTGTTTTTTATTAATTACAATCAAAGAAAATTGCTTGTCTAAGAAGTGTTTTCAAAGTTAATTGAGATTTTATTAAAACTAGCGATTATGTAGGTTATAAAACTGTATTATTTTATATTCTGGGAAAACGTGGTATCACTCCATTCACTGGTTGTGTTTCAGTCAGTTCCAGTGTAACGCAACTTCAAACACAATACACTGAACTGAACAGACTCTCATTCGATGCTCAAAAAATTTGTTGCAGGCAGCCGCTAAACCTATAACTTGCTATGACACAAATATGCATCGTGCATCGGTGCGAACCTGCAAGCTGAATTATAGAGGATAGAAATACAATCCGACATTCAGCGCAAAACATCGGGCAATCTGCGGTTGTAGCGCTGCAGGCGATTAATCGTGCCGAGTGATGGCTTATGGAACAAAATAAAGTCAACAGTTTGCAACGCTAGCACTGAAGCCGGAGCTGGAGGTAGGCAGAAATGCGGTCCGGTAGCGTTTCACCAACGTTGGCCCAATCTGCGGGTGCAACGCGCGTGATTTATGACGCTAAACAATTATGTGTCCCCAGTTCACGACACAATATTCGCAAGGTGGGTCGCGAGATACTGACTAACCAATTATTAATATTGCACAAAGATATTACCACTCTCGAAAATCACGGAGCACAAAACTATTTGGACTTAATTAAAATTTTAGTTGAGCTAGATGGAAAATAATAAAGCCGGGCTTTTAAAAAATTCTGGGCTCGAAACTTTTGATAACAGGAAAGTTCTTTTATCTAGCTGAAAGTAGGTGCTTACTAATTCAGAGACAACGACATTTTAGTGCTTGAATGCCAGCCAAGCAGCAGCATGTGTTGAACAGTTGAATGGCACGAGAAGTGCGAGCATTGATCGTGTACGAGTAGACAGTTGACAAAACAAAACATAATTCTGTACTTACCTATTGTTCACACCAGCATTTATAGGGTCATAAGCTGTTGCTCTGTTCTAATTTCCTCCTCACAAATTGGATAAAGTTCTTCTCAACAGTCTAACAAGAAGTTAACAAACGCAGTATCACGGAAATGATCGCATGTTACCATCGGAACATCATTAGTCAACATCTCAACTACCATTAGTAATGCGTCTGACCTAACGCCTACACGACTATCAGTGGCTCTTGCTATCACTCAGGCACTGATAGCGTGTACTATACACAATGCTATTTAAGGAGGTTTGTGGTACAAGTAGTGCAGTTAGTAGTCAGGAATGCACACTCTTTGCCTCTGTATCAATCAGATCTGCCATCTAACTGTTCAGGACGATCTACAGCAGATTATAGAGAAAATTATGAAAAAAATAGTCTTACACTCCACTCGGTGGCCCAGTGGTGGCGGCCCCGACTTACGAGCTGTAAGCCGTGGGTTTGAACCCAGGCAGGAGCATTACTTTGTGTAATATAGTTCATCCACTACACTCAAAACCATAGTGAAACCGGAAACCAGCATGTCCTAGAACCCAAAATTCGTAGACATGTGACATCTACCAATCCGCCCTGGGCCTGCGTGGTAGATTATAGCCTATTCTCCTCTCATAGAGAGGAGGCCTGCGTCCCAGCTGTGGGAACATTATAGGCTGATGATGACACTCCACTTGTTTAGTGTGTTGAAGGTACGATCTAAAGTTCTGCAACTTGTCAGAGAAGAAGTCGAAGTTTGGCAAAATGACTTTCATAATGAATGAGTTGAGACAAAAATCTCGTAATTCTTCATAGTCAATACATTACCGAGATTGGCCACGGTAGGTACCTTATAAACTGACTGAATTATTGACTGCCTCTTTTTACTAGTGGGCGCAATCGTGACTGCTGAGCATGAGGTCCTGTGTTCGATACCCAGGTCGTGCAAATTGGTCCTACGTTTTTCTGTCAGGATTTTTTCAGTAACAGCCACGGAGTCTGGAATTGCGCAAGGTTGATGGCAATAGGCTCGCTTCCTTTTGCAATGGACTTTAACATTACTGGTGAAATGTGGGTGTTCATCTCCGCCTAACCCAACGAGGATTACCTACAGGCGTGATGTTATCTTATCAAGTAAGAAAAGGAGTGATGTCCGCGAGCTGGACAAAATAATTTAGATGTGCATCAATACAATCTTATCACATTTTAAATTGTCTTTTTCAGGGGCACAAAATCGCTGTCAGTACATGTCAGATTCCTGTCAAGTTTCGGTCAATATTTCCGCCGTCAGTGCATCCATTGCATGACGCGGTACGCCTGCGAGCGACGACGCGCCGGCAGCCGAGCGCAGTCGGCCCCGAGCACAATGCCACTCACCTGAGACGCGGAGTGATGCGCCGCGCGTGACGAACGATACAATACTGCTATGTACCCGGATTTATCCAAATAGGAACCATTTCGGTTGGCTGCTTTACTTATTTAAATTAGCTCCCAGATAAATTAAATGTCACTCTCACAGAGGTGTGTTAATTTGCATTACAGAAATTTATTACCGCTGAAAGGGTAATGTACCGAGACTAGGTGGAACTTGCTGGAGGTTAGCTATATGAAGATATTAAACCTTTGTTTCCAGAACTGCATGCCAACAATATTGTTATAAACGCGGAACATGGCCGGTTCGAGAAAAGTTCATTTGGTATGTTCAGTCGTAGTCTTTTCCAAAATGTTTTCACTTAAATCATGCGGAGGCGCCGAGCCAACGCACCCTTAAAGTATAAGCCTATTAGGAAAGCGTCAACTTTGGCGCGCAAAATAACAATAATCGGCCGATCGGTAAGTATCTTTTCATTCATTATTTCTATACAAAGTCAACGTGGCGGGACTAGAGAGCGTTTCTATGTTGTAAGTGCAAGCAAAAATTAGCTTAGTGGTGATCAGGCGGGAGTGTTCTCGATAGTACAACTGTATGTTAGTATTTTAATCCCTCAGATTCCGTTCAAGGCACAGTTATTTCAATGAGAACACACCTGAACAAGTAATAAAACAACCCATCATGTCGCACAAAGCGTACATCAACATAAAGCAAGCAAAAACGTTTTCCAAAACAACATTTGTAACAGGCGTGCTCCACGTCGACAATGCTACAATGGCTTGTAATCTGGCACCCAGTTACACAGTGTCGTATTGTGTTTGCACTTCGGGACGGTTCGCCGTTCGCAGTGAATTTAATAAAGGAGTAAATCCGACAGACATCGTTAATGTCGGAATGGGAGTCTTGAAAGAGGATTAGAGGTCCATTCACTGCTCTAATTTGACTCCTTGTTATAGACGATTGAAGTGGGACCTGGGATTGGCTCTTCGGCGAAAATTATCAGACTCTGCGAAGGGTTTTATTCCCGCTCTTGGCAAAGTATTTTCCTTTAAACCCATCGGACGGATTATTTTAATCTCCGTAAATAAAATAAGACAACATTCAGCCTCAGCTGTCTGACTATTGTAATGGGCAACAGAAACATGCTGGCAAGCTGTCGTATATAGGTACTTATAGTTATTTTAATCTCGTCACAAATTACATTAGTAAATTATCTGTATGAAATGGAACCTAGCTAGATCGATTTATCGCCCCCGAAAACCCCTGCATACTAAATTTCATGAAAATCGTTGGAGCCGTTTCCGAGATTCAGATTATGTATATATATAGCGACGACCCGATTGGCGCAGCGGTAGTGAGGCTGCCTTACGTTCATACGGTCCCGGGTTCGAATCCCGGTCGGAACAAATGTTTGTGTGATGAGCATGGACATTTGTTTCCGAGTCATGGATGTTTATATGTATAATAAGTATGTATTTACAAACAAAAAGTATCTATGTAGTATATCAACTATCTGGTGTCCACGACACAAGCCTCGTTGCTTAGTGTGGCACTAGATGGTGCTGTGTGTAATGTCCAGCAATATTTATTTATTTATTTATATAAGAATTGCTCGTTTATTATGATTAGATAAAGCGCATTACTAAAATCGATAAAAATCATACATTAATTGCTCTAGACCACGCCCCTCATGCATGAGGTTGTGGGTTCAAGTCCGGGTATAAGTACCAATGTGACTTTTTCAATTCATAATGTACTTTCTATTTTATCTTGGACATCACAGACATCGGTGAAGGAAAACATCGTGAGGAAACCTGGACTTATAATTAATATATTATGCCTGAAATCGCCAACCCGTCTTGAGCAATGCTCGTGCCTTCTCTGTTGAGAAGAGGCATTTGCCCAGCAGTGGGACAGTAATAGTCTGGTATTATTATATAATTAGAATAAAATAGAATACTCTTTGTTATCTACACCATAAAAAATACTTACAGATACAAATGTAGGACATTTTACAAGGGGTGACACAATGGGCGGTCTTATCGCTGAAAGCGATCTATTAAAGACAACCTTTATTTATTATTATTGCTCTAGATGGGTACTAAACATCGACCTCAGACTGTCAAACGACGAATATTTTAGACGCCATCGTTATGTATGTATATTGAATTTGCACATCACAAGTACACTTTGTTAACAGAAAATTCTCAAAAAAAAACATTTTCGCGTTCTCGGGATTTCTTCTTTTGACTCGGGATTTCCTCTTGTGACACACGCCTCTTGACCTATTTCTCACAAGGTGAACGAAATCAATTTTACCTGAAGGTACACTCGTAAAGCTCTTTGAATTTCCTTATTATTATGTTTGCTACTCACGTGTGAACGAGATTCTAGCGAACTTCACCCGATGGGCTCGAAACTCGACGAGGTCAGTGATAACAGTTTGACCTTGAGCTGTTGTCATATATACGGTGTATCAATACAAAAGAAGAGGTCAGCTTATGCTGGATATTTTGCCGCTGACGTACAGCACACTGTACTATCCAATCTCCCATCTAGATTTTCGACAATTATAAAATCAAATTAGCTATTCAAAACGAAAGTATCAATAATATTTATCACATCATTCGTAATTACATTTATCTAAGAGTATTTCAGTTCCCAGTTCTTCGTGTTCGTTCCATATCATAGCTGGGTGGTGCGGGCATACCGGGAGCCGTCTCCCACCTATCTCGTTTAATGAAGCCCTACCTATCTTCGGGTAATAAAGTAAGATTACAGTCATTGTAAAGCCGCTTTGCTCGGATCTGTACTCAGTTAATATCGAGCCCCTCGAGCACCTCTACATGAGCATCGGAAATCGATGTAATGTGATAGAACGTATTATTATATTCATGAACTTTTATGGGGTCGTAATCTTAGTAAGATATCTATTTCTGGAAATTATTTTTGGGGAGATCAAAATATTTTTCAGTATACAGTTTCAAAGGGGCTGTAGTAAATATGTTGAGTTTTTGCGCATTCTAAAGCGCCCTTTTATTGGCGGTTTCATTTATAATAAAAACGTTGGGTATTTTTAACCGAATCTACAATAATAATAAACCTAGTTACCAAACAGGAATCAGAATCGCACTTGGTAATGGAGATGAGATAATTATGAACTCTATTTCAATCCATTTCTTAATGTGCTAGAGTCGTTAGACTAGAAGTAAAATGTCAACATGCTCACACCACTTAAACTTTTATGAAAGAACGTTTCCACGTAGCGAAGCGCAGTAAATTTAAAGTGTAAAATATTTAATAAAATTCGGCGTATCATGTTTGATATTCGAAACGAATGAAAAATACTGGCCATTTTTTCCGGTGACTACGCCGACGTGTGACAAGGACGGCATACTGTCACTAAACAGGCAACCACAGAAGTTCAACTCCCTTTAATTCTTGTAGACAAACTCCAAACTCGAACGCACAATAGATTGCGACTACTTGATAGCTCATCATACATAATCCTATCATAGTCAGCTGTAAAAATATCATAGGTACTTAAACTATGGACTTCAATTTAAGGGAAGATGTTGACCAACACTTCCAATACCCCATAAACTGGTAATTGTGTCAGACCCAGACTTTGCACACTAGTAACGTAGTTTTCTAAATTCCGTGTTTTCTTGGCTTGGCTCAAGTCATACTCATTAGTTTGCGCTTCTGCAGAAAGACAAACTGTAAAATACTTTTAGAACTTTACCTGACGTTATAACAAACTGAACATTTTCCATGCACTTTTCTATTAACTAAGCACTGTTCCTTCTGTTCACTGTTGCACGTTGGTAGTATCGTACTGTCGTACCGTTCACTGTCACGCGCTGGCTCGGCGCCAAATCGCGCATTGGCCTATATAGGCCATTACCTACGTACCATTGTCACTAATTGCCTTTATAGCTCGTTGTGACACCCAGCGTACACATAGCTTAACATTTTCAAGCCAACAATCAATTTAATTTTGATATTAAATTTTATTCGATAATTTTACTTAATTGTTCATCGTCACTATAATGGTGCCGTTATTATTTGTCGTTTAACCCAGTTTTTAAAGCGACTCTGCTCACTCTTGACCCGTTTACATTGAATGTTGAATAGCAAACCGCTGCCGCGCTAGCATTATGCTAAAGCAGTTGCTGAGCTCAACAGATTCCATTTGTCGTTTGTAACGATGTCCCAGATTTGGCACCGAGCACAACTACCAACGTAGCCTGAATGCCTACTTCACATTTAATATGATTAATGTTCACTGTGAGAATGATGTTAAAAGTCTATCTGAATTTGAAAAACTCAAATATTTTGGTATGGTTGTCGTACTTTTCTGATCTACTATTTGCAGACTATAGCAATAAGCTTTTGACGCTAGGGGATATTTCGTCAAATTATATAGTACTATTTGTCACATAAAATAAGATTTTAAGATTATAAAATTATAACTTAAAAAATAAAAAACCAATACACCAATAAAACTTTTTGAGAATAAAGTTCATACGGTAGCAAATGTGAAAATATAACAAAGCTAAAGCTCGCTTAAACAGATTTAACACGCCACAGAAAACAATGAAACACTAAATCAAATTCATCAACAGCCAAAATCGATAAACTTTAGAAAAAGGAAGCATGTATGAGATTTTAAAAGTTTTTAATACTACTTTCAAACAGGTGCTCCTTAGGCCACAAGTTGTGAGAGTCAGCTGAAGGCGAGCTAGTGTCTAGTGGCTTGGAGGTGCGCCAAAACAGTTTAGTGCCAGTGCCCGCGCCAGTGGACTGGCTCGTAAGGAACCACGTGAAGAGGGCATGGCGTGTGATCGAAGCATGGACTGTGTTCGCGGCGTTTTTGAGTGACGGACGCTTTGAAGTACCGTGAGCTTTCAATATTGACTGCTAGGTCTAAAAAAGTAATGATGAAAAGGAAACAACTAGAAAAAATAATGCATAAACAATGACAATACCTACTGTAAGGAAGTATCAACAATAACTACATACAGTTTATTCCTACTCCTCATTGAAAGAGTGTCATACTAATCCCTTTACAATATTTGGTTTTGCTTATCTATTGGGTGATTACAAAACGCGTTATCATCCCGCATAAACGATAAAAAAAAAACAACAAACAAAAAAAACACTAAAACAAAACCACAAAAAAGTGAAAAATAACTTTAGCTTCAGAAGCCGGTGAGAAAAACACCAAATCAATCAAAGGTCAAGCTTCAGAAGTCGGTGACCTTGTTTAATTGATTTAGTGTTTTTGTCACCGACTTCTGAAACTTGACCTTTGATTGATTTGGTGTTTTTCTCACCGGCTTCTGAAGCTAAAGTTATTTTTCACTTTTTTGTGGTTTTGTTTTAGTGTTTTTTTTGTTTGTTGTTTTTTTTGAAGTCGGTTTTATTTTTGGCAAAAAAGTTTTATTTTATTTTTCCATTTTTAGTTGTAATATCCTATACTTACAAATATTTGCTATGCATTCATTGTACATGGTTAACAATACATGTCATGGTAATAGGCTTATCCCCAATAAATGGAACATAACATGCCATAACTGTCGAAATCTGGGTGTATTGTACACATCTGCGTACCCCCTCAGAGCATACAGGCGTGATGTTACGTCATGATATTGTATAAACAATGAACATCCAACCGATTGGAGCTATCACAACAGATTTGCCGTCCCTTTTTGAAGAGTTCTATTGTATATCTCCGAAGATCAGCATCAGATCTTCACCAAATTAAAATGGGACCACCTCAGGAGTATACTTTTTCAAATAAAAAAAGAATTTTGAGAATCGGTCCACAAATGGGAGAGAAATCAGGTAAATTGTACACTTCTGCGTACCCCCTCAGAGCATACAGGCGTGATGTTCCGTTATGATATTGTATAAACAATGAACATCCAACCGATTGGAGCTATCACAACAGATTTGCCGTCTCTTTTTGAAGAGTTCCATTGTATATCTCCGAAGGTCAGCATCAAATCTTCACCAAATTAAAATGGGACCACCTCAGGAGTGTACTCTATCAAATGAAAAAAGAATTTTGAAAATCGGTCCACAAATGGGAGAGAAATCAGGTAACATACATAAAAAAAAAAAAAAAATACATACACACGAACATATAACCTCCGCCTTTTTTGAAGTCGGTTAAAAAACAGCTTCGTTCTCAACACACAATTAAAACCATTGACAATTAGGATCGCTCGTGCACAAAAACAAATTAATTTCCTTTATTTACACAATCGATTCGGGGCGTGTTTCAAATAAGTTAAATCAACATTTCGGGGTGTCCCCGCACGCCGCGCCCCCCGCCTCCCCCCGGCAGGTCGCAGGAGGTGTGCGTGCACGGAGCATCCCAATGAACTGACAGGTCCCCGCTTTCATTAACTGGAAACTGGTGTTTTTTCATACGACACGCCAGGGATTTATTGCTGGAACAAATTAAAACTTCCAATATTTCGATTGATGCCTTCCTGTACAGAACATTGTTAAATCGAGTTTTCGGAAACGAATTACTGGTACGGTCGTAAATTTTGTATAACGGTAATTAAGCGTACAACTCCGATAATTACAACTGCATGTTTCTGTGGGCTGCCCGACATACAGTACAACTGCATGCAATTATATTTTACTTACGGCCTTTTCCAGTATTCATTCATTCTGCCCATATTTGTACAGCAATCACATTAAAAAAACTCAAACTAGGGCAAACGTTTATAAAACAGACGAAAATGGGTTAACCGAATCACCGGACAATACGCGAATACGCAAAGCTCGAGTGCAGTGAAGTGCGGTCGTAAAGCGGAATGGTACGACACTACGACACTGCTACTGACGGACGGCAATAACAGAAGGCCCACTGTGTAGCTGTAGGGTATACGTATAGATGAGCTTGGCACGAGGATACCAAACTTCCCCTGAAATATCTCACGCACTTATTTTGTTTTAATAAAGAAAATGCATGGTACCACTACCTGAGGAAACAGACGTGCGATAATGCCTACACATCAAACCATTATTGCATTCGTTGATTGCGCTGATGTTATGTCAATGAAGCTTCGCACTTGTGTGCTGTCCATCGTATGAAATTGAAACATTTGTGTCGAGTATTACGTTAAGCTGCAAGGCAGGCTAAGTGTCGCATTCCTTCTACCTATGTGCATACTTGCAGACAGGAGGGTGGAGCTGTATCCAGAATTAACACTCTAAATATTTTGGGTAACATTTAATGTCATGGATTTCCGCAAAGGAACACTTGCTTCCATAACTTATGTATGAAGTTGAACTTCTGCTACGTATCCTGTAGTGAGTGTCCGGTCGCATCAAAGGGTTTATACTCGGTGGGGTCGGACGGCGTTATTGCCCGCTGGTCGGTTTATGACGTCAGAGCCGCACCGAACGTTTGCTCGTTTATCTTTGATACTTGAGGATCCTCATAAACCGTGACGTCATTATTAGCGGTGCACTGCACTGGACGAAGAATTATATGAACACTTGAGTGAATGAGTCAGCTTGCTCAGTCAAGTTCATTGTATCCAAATTATAAAGCAACTGACGGGCTGTTGATGATATGCTATATAATATAATTATGTTAATAATTTAAAAAACTTCAGATTTGTCTACGTACTCTTTTTTTATAATTTTCCGAGGCTCGGGTTTGCATAGTCGCAGCGTGCAGCGGGGAGTAAACGATTTGTAAACAATCTGTGTCTCTCAGAGCGTCGTAGATGTGAGAATGTCTCGATAGATAACAACACAGCGTGCAGCGTAGTGTCGGCCGAGGAGTCTGGATACTCGCCCGCTGTGAGCCTCGCTTCAATAACAATTATCTTTTTGTTTTGACAAGAACAATGTTCGCTTTAAAAATCAATACGTTACCGCTTCTAAATTTAGATTTAGATAGACGGACTAAGACACTTTTCCACTATCTCTGAATGAGTTCAGACATTATCAACAGTGTTCATTAGTGCAGGTATTGGTCGTGGAACAGCATTTATATTGGTACTCTATAAAAAACTCAACCTTCAAACTTTTTGTTTCCGGTTTTCGGCAACTTTTGGCAGAATTTTAAATTTTCGTTTTTGGCAAAACCAAACAAACACAACGTTTATTAATACAGCATAGCTATTAACAACGTTACGATTCGATTTTGATTCGGAAAGTCGTATGTATATCTCGCTCGCTTCCGTAATGCCAAAAAAAGACAGACATACGACTTGTCGAATCGAAATCGAATCGAAGCGTTGTGAATAGCTATGCAGGAAGAAAAACTCAGTCTAGTAAAAATACTTTTTTGTGTGTAAACATTTCAGATTAAACGAAACGACTCATCGATCAGTAGTCACAATCCCCAGTAATGAGGACACAACTTAAAGGATTAACCGTCACCGTTGCGCTGTATTTCTTGTGAACGTTCGCTGCTCGCTGCTAGCTTGTGAGCCGATTGCATTGTCCAAACAATCTGTAAACAATCTCCCGCCCGCGCCGTAGAGGTGCGATTGTGTCGATACCTACGTACGGCAAGAGAGCACCTCTATCAACTTCGTTGTGTAGGTTTATTGGAAATTGTACACGTTAAGAAAGAATTCGTTTTTTTTTTAAACAATATAAAGATTAAATGACAAGCTATTTCTTTGAAAGACTTATTACACCCACACTGTATAATATCAGAAAAACAACAATACCTGTGATAACAGGTACTGTTGTTTTTCTGATATTGTTTTCTTACGGAATTCAATAAGCCAGTGTTTGTCTAGCTAACGCGTCTGAAATCATGAAAGACAGAAGGAGACTACTCGCAATCTCTTCTTAGCGACAATTAATGTCAGAAACTTCAATAATAATAATTGACATCGGCCAAGAACCTCTTGAAATCCAACAAAGATAAGCAAAGGAAGTATCTTGACTTGGCTCGCGAGGTTGTCGACGTGTGGGATGAGCATTCAGTGATCATTGTGCCGACAGTGGTGTCACCCAATGGCTTAAATTAAGAGCAACGAGCAACACCTGGAGCTGATCCGGGTAGCTTTCTAATACCGGTGGGCTACTATTTTTTTTTAACGTAAAATGTATGTAAGAAAAGTGAATAAACGTGATAAAAATCTGCCAAAGACTCTGCGAAAGTATTTGACAGATTTTGTGTGAGATTAGAATGCTAATCTTCATAAAAAACAAAATAACTGCCGCTCGCAAGTATATCAGCAGTTTGGAAACAAAATGTTTGGTGACAACTTACTCGTGAGTTAAATTCTGACTCTCCTTTTTGAAACCTTTTATTCCTTGTATTTTCTTTGACCGCTCTTGCATCGCTCTAACAATTTTTAGCTACCTTTTCTCGGGTGCCATCGGCTAGAGGTGCGACCGATGTTCTCGATATCGATAAGCAATAACGTGTTGATCCGCCTGGCTGCCGCGCCGCTGCCTCGCCGCTTCGCCGCGTAATGCCCGTCTTTGTTGAGGTTTGCATTACCGCCTCGCGCCTGCTCGGGACGGCCCGGAAAATACCTGGCGTTTTATCTAACATATGGTTTACGTGAAGTGATTGTCGTCTGACAGGAATCTAATGAAATTCCAACCACCGTGTTACGACGTTTTCCATTATCAACAGTACCTATGGTACGTGTGCGAGTATTACAGGCAACACCTCATCTATATAGTCAACCACATGATACAGATTGCCTCGTAGGTCGTGTGGTCGCAAGCGCTGTCGCTGAACATGAGGTCTGGAGTTGAATTTCCAGGTCGGGCGAAGTAGTTCTGGGTTTTTCAGTTTGGACATTGTGCCCAGTTAATGACCTGAGGCTCACTTTGCTACATGGGATTTACACATAACTGCTTAAATGTGGGTGTACTACAAAAGTTGCACTTCTGCGAACCCTTCGGAGAAACAACAGTGATGTTATATACTAATTATAATGTCAACACTTATCAGTAGAGTTACAAGAACAAATTAAACACTGTAATGGGCGCCTTGTATTACAATTAATAATAATAATAATCGTCTTAGCAGTGGGTCCGCCAGGTGGCGCTGTGATGTAAACAAAGTACTCGATTGTGCTCTCGTAAATAATGTCTCTAAAAATATTAAAAGTGCTGAAAAGACCATAAATTGTGCATAAAAGTGAAAAAGGACACTAAAATCACATATAGCAGTGTTATCAATGACTTCCGTGAAGCAGAAAACTACAAAAGTGATTATTAAAACGGATAAACATTGGCTTGCAAAATCAATATGTGTAACAGTGATAAATGCTAATAAACAGTGATCAGAGATGTGTGAAGACTCAAAACCAGTGTTATACAAGAAATATAAAGTGAACTAGAAGTGAACAAACGATTTATCCTATACGAATTCAACCACATAATCAAATTGTAACACTATAAGGATCCGTTTTTTATTTGAAATTTAGTTAAAACAACACCATCTCGTGGTTAACTTGCAAACTGACATGCCATCAATCGATATGTGAAGTGTTCCAATTGTCACAACATAATATATTCATCACATACGCCTCAAGTAGCGACATCTATTGACTAAGAAATAAGAATACTACATCAACAGAATACGGCTGCCTCTTTCGATACGTAACTCACCGATCAGGTAGCTAGTAGGCCTACACGTTAGACTTTGACGCAAAGAGCTCTGATTCGAATCCCACCACACGAGATTATTTTGGTAAAATCATGAACTTTCTGGAAAATATTACGTTCCGTCGCACGCGCACCCGCTCAGAACCAGACGACAGTAATATGTCTCATAATGTAACTATTAACAGTATGCCTGACATGTCTGAGGATGATGATGATTCGCAAGTCAAAACATTAAAAACCACAATCGAACGACTTACATCGCAATTAAAAAGTGCGCATAATGAAATTGAGTCGCTTTCAATGGAGAATAGTGAATTGAAGAAACAAAACGAAGAACTAGCTAAAAGAAACGATCTCCTTATAAAAATTAATAGCCCCACCAAACCAAGATCTACGCCAAAGAAAACTACAAACAGACGTACACATAGTAAAGAAACCCAAACAGATAATTTATATAACGCATCTGAAAACACAAATGATAAGACTAAAACAAGTGAGATAACACAAAAACGTTCTAACACTACTCAAGTATCACCGCCATGCAGAACCCACAGCAAGCAGACTATTACCATAGACAAACCAAAAATATGTTTAATAAGCAGCGAAACTTCAAATATATTATACACCACTACAGAGGAAACTAACCTGCAAAACTACGAAATTTGCCACTATCGCAAACCAAAATGTGGACTGAAACAAATACTTGAGAATATTGATGTAAAAGTTCAAAACTTAACAAGTAAGGACTACGCTATTATTTACATCGGAGAAGAGGACTTCAGAAGAACGCAAAACTATGTAGCACTAGTCATGTTTATTCGAGAAAAATTAATTGCATTAACCCATACTAATATCATTATTTGTCTACCGACTTATAAATTTAAATTTAATAATAACTATTATCTAGAACAGCAAAATTATGGCAATACTCTGTACAATAGTAGAATAGAAACTTTTAACAACCTTTTATATATGGATACACAGACATTTAATTATGCATACCTACTGGACTCTAATCTAAATCTTTCCTATAACTACGATATGTATAATCAGCGCACAGGCGCACTGAATAGTAATGGAACGAAAGTTTTGGTATCAGACCTACAGGATCTTGTTATGTCAATAAGCAACTTAAATACTGAAGATTTTGAGGTAGACTATTCACAATCGGATAAAACAGAAATATCTACGGACCCACAACCACAAACCAGCCCCAAGTTTTTTCTTTAACAACAACACATCAAAAAATCGTACACAAACACAGTCATGCAATAATATAAATATCCTATATCAAAATATACAGAGCCTAAAAAATAAACGTTACCAAATAGAAGCAATCACGAACGAACATAAAATGGAAGCGCTTTGTTTTACGGAAACGTGGATTACAGAATTTAAAAAAGATCTTCTAAGTTTGGAAGGGTATACTGTAGCTGCCAAATACTGCCGCTCAAACTATGCGGGAGGTGGTGTGTGCATATTCTTAAAAGACGATATTGAATACAAAGAAAGACAAGATTTAACGGAAATGACAAGTGAATTTATATTCGAAACGTGTGCAGTAGAAATTCCTAAAATGAATCTTTTATTAATAGTTATATATTGGCCACAAAAAACAGGGAAACCGAAATATTTTATGCATCCTTAGAAAAACTTCTACTTAGAATCAACTTAAAGGACAAACATAAACACATAATTATAGGCGGGGATTTCAACGTAAATATCCTTGAGAAAAATCGCAATTCATTTAATCTACTAAATACTATGACCAAGTACAACTTTCGACAACTAGTGACGGAACCTACCAGAGTAACAACCTCAAGCACTACATGTATTGACCTAATATTTACAAACGCGCACGATACATTCCATCTAGAAGTAGTGGAGCTTGGACTCTCAGACCACAGAGGAATATCAATCACTATACCCACCCACGATCCTATAATTAATAAAAAACAAATATTAACTGTAAAGAGGATCTATAACAAACAAAACATAGACTCATTTAAAAAAGAATTGAAAAAACTAGACTGGAGTACAATAATTAAAGAAAACCAAAATATAAATACTAATTATCTATCATTTCATAACACCTTACAAAACATATTAAATCGGTGTATACCAAAGAAAACCGTAAAAATTAAAAAGAGATCATCTAAATCATGGCTAACGACTGGATTAAGAGTAGCATGCAAGCATAAAAGACAACTAAAAGCATTCATGACCACAACTAATAACAATATATTAGAAAAGTACTATAAGCGTTACGAAAAATTACTTAAGAGAACAGTAGCACACTCTAAAAAACTAAACTACATAAGAATAATGAGTAAATCTGAAAATAAAACTAAGACAATGTGGCAAATAATAAAAGAGCGCACAAATAAGAACAACAAAAAGCCAATAAATAACATAAAATTGCGTGTACAAAATACTGTGACAGAAAACGCGACTACCATTGCCAACGCTTTCAATGATTACTTTGTGTCAGTAGGGAAAACGGATACTGCAAACGGGAACGTTCGTCCAACTGGCCGCCCTACCTCCGCCCAAAGCGAAAACTCCATTTACATAAGACCTGTAGACCCTAGCGAAATTAGGTTTATTATAAAAAGATTAAAAAATAAGCGAAGCTATGGGCACGACGAGCTGCCGCCTATACTAATAAAAGCATGCGCTGCGGAATTAACGTTACCGCTAACTTATCTAATAAATCAGTCTTTAGATGAGGGCTCAGTCCCTGACCTACTGAAAGTATCGATAGTCAAACCAATTCACAAAAAGGGAGACCAAACTGACACCAGTAATTATCGGCCGATAGCATTGCTACCGACCTTCTCAAAAATATTGGAGACTGCGATGTCAAAACGACTTTATTCTTATTGCGAAAGATATAAAATATTCAACGATAGCCAGAATGGGTTCAGGAAAAACAGATCCACGACATTAGCAATATTTAAGTTTATTCAGGAAGCTTTAAATATAATCAATAACAAAAATTACGCAGTAGGGATCCTATTGGATATGAGCAAAGCCTACGATAGAGTTTCATACGAAATATTGCTTAATAAATTATATGCAATAGGTGTTAGAGGTACAGCACACAAGTGGTTCTGCTCGTATCTAGAAAATAGGGAACAATTCGTAGAGGTAGAACATAGAGACCCGCACACTGGCCAAATAACACGGGTAAGATCTAATAAAGCGAAAATAACTATGTCAATACCACAAGGCAGTGTTTTGGGATGCTTATTATTTCTAGTTTATATTAATGACCTCCCTAAAGAAATTGACGCTCAAAGTATTTTATTTGCTGACGATATTTCTATAATTTTTCCTTACACCAATAAAGAAAACCTAAACTTAAGTCTAGACGACAAGCTCTCCAAAATAATAGCGTGGTTAAAAGATCATAACTTAGAATTAAATTTTGACAAAACAAAGCTAATGCAATATAGACCATACCAGAAACGTAAATTGGATATAAACTACTCATACAACAACATAAAGCTGCAATGCATAAACGAGTTTAAACTGTTAGGTTTGACGATAGATACCAATATAAACTGGAAAGCCCATATAGATACTTTGGCAAACAAACTAGCCAGCTTTACATATGCCTTGGGGGAGCTAAAAAGAGCTACAGATTTTAAAACTGCTCTAACAGCATACTATGCCTACGCATACTCGTGGCTAAGTTACGGAATCGTGGTGTGGGGAAATGGTGTAGACAAAGATAGACTTTTTATTCTACAAAAGAAATGTATGAGAATCCTTGCCAATATAGATAACACAGAAAGCTGCAAGCCATTCTTTGTGAAATACAGAGTCCTTACACTAACTTGTATTTACATTTTAGAAGTAAGCAAATTCGTAAGAAAACACCAGTCACTATTCCCACTCACAAAGGACCTTCGTCCACAACATCGCAGTGTTAGACGCCAAAACAACCATGAATTAGCCGTACCAAGCTCAAAATTAAATATGTTCCATTCAGGACCTTTAGCCATGTGCGTGAAAATTTATAATAAGCTTCCAAATTCAATTAAGGACATAGAATACGAAAATAAATTTAAAAACAGTCTCCAAAAATACCTTATATTAAAATCGTATTACACTCTAAAGGAATTCTTTGACGATAAGTAAACTTTGACATTCATACCTGTACAAAATACTCACAACACCTACAATTTTGACCTACCTATTATTATTATTTTTATTATGATTATCACTATTTGCTTTGTTTTGATTTGTATTTTGTTTTTTTTTATTTGTGTATGTAAATGATGACCACTAAATTGTTCATAACCTATTTAATTATTTATTATATTATGACAGCTACTTATTTAAATTACAAAATAATGTTATACACCTGTTAGACATGTTAAAATTGGTATTTTTTGTTTAGTGGTTTGTTATTTTTGTGACACTGTAGCACTTTAAACTATGTAAATTGTTGTGCCCTAGCAGGGTTCATGTATGAAACCTATATATTTTGTAACAACTTGTAAACTACATGAATGTTATAAATAATGATTATGATTATGATTATGGTGATAATGAGCTAAACTGTAATAAAACCCAGTAACTTGGTTAAGTAATTAATATACCGTTCCTTATTTTTGTAACCACTCTACAAAAAGCTTAAATAAAAGTAGCTGAATCGAATTTAGGTAAAATGGATGATGCATTTCTAATTTTCCCTTATTTTCTCTACACATTTGATACAATAAGAGCTCGTGGCTACATAATAACGGCCGTGCTGGTCCCAGCTGTCATTTGAAGAGCTTTGACAGTCGTTACAAGTTGTCACCGGCCCGAAAATCTGATTCGTCTTACCAAGTGGTATCGTTTTACCGGATTACGTATTATGGGAGGTCAGATAGGCAGTCGCTCCACGTATAATACTGAGAAGCCGACGGCAATATATGTATTATATTGGGAAAAGGCTAAACATAACATTCATTTTCATTCTAGTTTAATGTCACGGAACTTTGCCTGACAAACCTAGCTCTATCCTATTAATACTAATGTAATTTAATAGTGTTTCCAGTAAATCTTCGTAGAGACTGTAACCCTGTCAACGCCGGGAAACGGTTTGAATGACATTAAACGGCGAGGCACCGTCGGACAGGTAATAATGGGCGCCTTGAGCCCGGTCCGGCGCGCGACGACCTGCCTGCACGTCGCACGTCGCACGTCGGTGTCCACAGGGCTGCGAGGTGACTTCGTAACTCTGTTCTATTTTTGTGATGATTTATTAGAACTGATGTTAAATGCCAGATTTATCTTACGATCTTATGAGGAGAACCTAATAGCACACCCGTTATGTTTAAATCCATGCATTAGGGGCGAGCCTTTTACCATCAACCAATTTATCTTGTTTCTTAAATTGAGGGCTACGATTTTTGAAAATAAATCAAAAGTAAACATTTTTTTGGTCCTTAATAGGTTTAAGTGTAAGTAACTGAATTATGTTTACACGGAAAGTCAAACATTACCTTTATAAGGAAGGTAGAGTAAGCAAATAGGCCAAGAGGCTCTATTTGTTCTAGATAATTAGATTCTGGGTTGAAGTAAATAACATTTTATAAAATGAACGATCATAAAGTTTGTTTACGACTTGGACATGTTTGTGTGTGTGTGACAGGTAAAGTTCTAAGACGACTTTTTTTCTGAGTGTTTTTGGTTTTCGAAAGACGAATATCAAGAAGGTTAATAAGTTATAATAATACAGGTAGTTTGTCTAGCAAAAAAATGTAAATCTAGGCTAAGAAACATCAGATTTCCGAAAACAAAAGCACAACCTAAAATTAAAAAATCTAATCGTGCTTCTAGTTCTTTGAATCTATTCCTTCCGATTGATCGCAATCTGGTTTTATTTGACGCCTCACCTCTGCACCCGGCCGGGAACGGTCCGGAACAAACAATTGCTAAAATCCAATCAAGAGACAAAGGGACACTTTTTCTCGGCACAATTGTATCCGGCGGCATCCGCAGGGTTGCTAAGAGATCGCCTTTACATTCATCGTTTGCTATTTCATTTGGTGGAGTGTGTTTTTTGGTTTCATTTTACACTAATGCGGCTACAAACGGATGCAATTTTTATGGATGTCGGATTTCCCGGTACTGTCCTAGTTAAAAAAATTCACACACATACTACGTTAGTAAAGGTTTTAGCATGTTGATTCAGATCCTATTCTAGGTTCGGACAAACCTATTGGGGTTTTTGTGATGTTTCTGTTTATTTTTTGTTTTGTTAATTAATAAACAAAAAAAACGTCATTTTTATTTTTTTCTAAACTCGTTAACCCTATAACCCGATAGAGGCAGCGTGCAGCGTCGCGGTGGCAATTCGTCAAAGGATGCCGAGCGCCGCGTCAGTGAGGCCATTTGAATTGCAGCAGGCGCCGAGCATCCCCTCAAGATATTGATACACTTGACTCACAGCCTCGCAGTGGATCGCCTTATAACGTCGTATCGATCAGGGATGATAGATTTGCACAAAATATTGTAGGATGTGATGTCTGTCCCTTACCTGTAGCCCAGGTAGGATTGTGCTGTACTAAGACTAAGCAGTTTAAAGTGACATTTTAGTAGTCAACTTAGGATCTTGATTTTTGCAAATTGAAATTGTGACGATTTGATTGTGAAATAAACAAATAGAGAGCTAACATAGAGATATCTTTATGATGTAACTTCATACAAAATATGTTGATGTTCTAATTTTGTCGCTTGTGATTATCTCTCAAACTGTGTGTTGAATGAGATGCTACAGTAGGTACTACTAACATAACTTAGCCAATTTTGCATACAACCTAAAGTCACTATCTCCAGAGCCCAGTTTAAGCTGTCCGTAAGCCGCGCGCATTACATTCAATACTCCCCGAGCCCATTGTCTGCAACTTTGCGCCTAAACAATTTGCAAGCCAGGAGAAGTCGCGATACAAATGTTGAATGCCGAACACGTCGGAGGACCAGCGGCCGTGCTCCTAAGAGTCGCATTCAAACGAGTCACAATACGCGCAGTATCTATTGTGCGCCGCTTCAATGTGCAGTCAAATTGCGGACATCCTGACTGCGTGCTGCTTGTTGCCGCTTTGTGAACATTTAATATCGTTTAGGTGTCAATACGGGATTTCAAAATGCTTCCAATGAATTTTAGTTTCCACCTGACAGTGTGGACATTTTCAGAAGGATTTTCCATTTTTACCCGAACGGCAGAGCCCAAAGGGAGAGTAATGTTATGGAAGGTTGTGGGTCACCTGTTTCTTTGTGTGACGCGTTTAACTCGGTAGGCGGTTGTGGTTCTTACATGATGTAACTTCTATCTTGAATTTGATTCACTTTTCGACTCTTTGAAGCTCTATGTTCTAACCTTAGCTTGTGGCATTAATCTAGCATACACATTATATGCATACCAACCCCGTAATACATCATTCACCGAGCCGCATATAGCATAGCTACGTAATAATACACATATATCGCTTTGGTCAGTCCGCAATAATTCCACATACGAGTAAGCATGGCATTAAACACAGCACTCGTGTTCGATTCGAGTGGGCTTATTGATTTTAGATTAATTACCGAGCTTTCCCAGCGACCGAGGTTTGAGCCATCCGCGTTCCATTTAATTTATACGATATTTTGATTAAATCTAACCCGTTATGTAATTGTTGGGGAATTTCATTTTAAACGTACCTATGCGGTCAACTACTCATGTGTTTAGACATAATCTGTCAACTGGGACCAATACGCTTGACGTCCCGTGTTCCATGGTGATGCATCGTGTGTGGTGTTTAAATGTGGCAGCCAATTCGTATAACACGCCGTTTTACATAATGGCGCGCCGGATTGAAAAACGCCGCCGTTACGTAATACGTCGTCCTCACGTTCTGCCGGATTGTGGTGGCGATACGTTCGACAAAGCGGCATCCAACGTTTAGCTTTATTGTCAGCAATTCCGATATTTCAAATAACCTACTAAAATTATTGTCCTAAAAGTTTTGCTAGCTAGCATGAGGAGCGTAGGCCGAAGGCCGGCGGCGGCGGGGCGACGACGACATTTGTAAAAGAAAGTGGGTGTGTAATGTGCGTCTTATAGTCGTAGCAGGTTCCAAATTTGCTAATATCCCGAAAACGGTCGTCCTATCGCAACCCCCTCCCCCGTGTGATTGTGACACTTTTGTCGATTGAGACGCCATGTTTTTTGTTATGATCATGCAGGCCACTTGCGGCGCAGGTGGAACTAAAACTTTAAAAGCGGCGTATCGACGATGCGCCCGTTTGTATAACAGCGCGGCACGTTACTACGCCGCACGCGGCACGTTGAACGCGAAGGGCTCATTCAATGCGGCATACTTTATTTCAGCCGAATTGTTATCCGGCTGAACGTGAGGACGCCTTATTACATAATGGCGGCGTTTTTCAATCCAGCGCACATGCTTAAAACAATATTTGTTTATGTAATACTTACGGCACACATAATGCGGATTTAATGCCGAAGGCATTCTCTACGCAGAGACAAACTGTGGTAGGTGCAATTGAGGAAACTGTGGATTTAATATTTATTTAATTCTCCCTATCATAAACTTTCTAATATTTAAAGTTTGGAGTTAGGTTAAGGTTAGAAGAGTAAGGATCGACTTGACGCAGAATAATAATAAACATCTAAAGTGGTATTTGGAATGTATAGCTACTTTTCTCAAACAGTTAATGTTACGTCAAACACAAAAAAAACGCCTAAGGATGAAATAAATATTCAACATAAATTCTGTTAACGATATAAATACTTTCTGTACAAATAGAGAGGCCCTGTCTGAAGCATTGATATTATTTAACATAAAGTTAATTGCATTTTGTTAGGGAATCTTAGTTACGTTCCCAAACACAAAGGCCAGCCATAATTACAAACCGGTCTATTGCAGACACATCGCAATACATAATAATTGAACACACACACACAGTCATTTGCCACAAACGTAATAGGTACAAGCTGATACCTCGTTTAATTTCGTTATGAAATAATTTATATGCGGGCCGCCGCAAACCATATCGCCACGAACGAATTTATCTGTATTATTGTTAATCTGAGCTCAACACATTATATTGGTTTGACGGTACATTGGCGTTATTACGCATTGGAAGCCTAAATACAAAATTGATAAAAACAAAATAGTCGAGTGCAATTAGACATAAAATACCCAACGGGTGGAACGAAGTTTATAGTGGTCCGATTTTCATGGGACTTTTTTTATTGAGTGGAAGAGTGGTGAAGAAAGTAAAAAAAAAAATTTTGCCGCTCAGGACATTTTTTTTTTTTTTTAATTTTCATTGAAATATTTTTTTTTTCGTTTATGAATAACTTCAAATTCGACGAATTCATATTGTAGCGTAATAGTGTGACCTATGTGCATCCATTAAATGCTAATTTAGTCTGTTTCTTTGTACATTGTAGTCGATGTAATGCAATAATTCAAGTATTTTTAAAAATGTCCTATTTTCTGCAATTATTTTTAAAATTTTGAAAGACCAAGATTTCTTTTGAAATTGGTAACTGATACTTTTTCGCAGATAATTGGATGTAAAGATATTCAAGAGTTTAAGAGTAAAGTGACTAAAAATGTGTTCACAATTATCAGGAAATCGTCTATATAAAAGTAAAGAAGGCCATTTTTCTCAAAATATTTCTATGACGGTCAACGTAAATATTATCCTCAAAATATCCTTATTATGTCTGCTATCTATATATAACAAAAACTAAAATAAAAATTGGTGGTACTCAATAAAGGTTGATTATTGCTGACAAAGGTGGGGGCCGCTGGTAAATTTACAAAAAATATCGTAATTATAACGTAACCGTTTCTCACGATTTCTATCAGAGATAAGTTGTAAGCTTAGGGCTCTGCGCGCAATTTTATATCAATACCGATACCGATACCACCTCTACTTCTTAGCGATAGAGGCCCTTTTGTCATGATTTACTTTTTCAGCAGTAACCAATATTTAACAAGTATCCTTAAATATTTATATAGTTATTATACCTCGTTAGATAGCTTATAAAATGAGGATTATGAAAATAATTTGCACATTGAGTTTCATAGCAGTATTTGGAAAAAAATGCTTTCATTAACATACACGATTTTCTAACATTTCCGAATGAATTTTAAGTCACTGCACTCATGAAAGTGGTATTCATTAATACTTTCTGATCCAGTTATCTGTGAAAAAGCATCAGTTACCAATTTGAAAATAAATCTAAGTCTTAAAATTTGATATTTTAGAAATAATTGCAGAAAATAGGACATTTTCAAAAATACTTGAAATATATATTAAATCGACAACAATGAACAAAGAAACATACCAAATTAGCGTTTAATGGATGCACGTAGGTCACACTATTACGCTACAATATGAATTCGCCGAATTCGAAGTTATTCATAAACGAAAAAAAAATTTTCAATGAAAATTCAAAAAACGAAATTTTTTTTTAACTTTCTTCTTCACCTCTCTAGGAACTCAATAAAAAAAGTCCCACGAAAATCCGACCACTATAAACTGTGTTCCACCTTATTGTCTAATTGCACTCGACTAAAATTACAATACAATCTTTGTATGAACCCTCAAAACGCGCCTGTCGTATAAATATCAAGCATCGTACCTGTATCACTAGTTCTGAATTTAGGTGAACTATTTAAGTGGAATTTATAATAATAAACTCAGCCTGGACTCCACAAATTTGTTTTATTTATCAAATAAACATGAAATAATAATAATGCCGAATTGTTCGCGTATTCTTTCAAATTATTTAAACACGACATTTTTCCGATTGTCGATGTTGCAGATTTTTCATAAAATTAGGAAATCAAAAACCGGAAGATTACAAATTTTAAACTCAATTTCTAGTTCAGATTTTTGATCACAACCTGAACTAGTTTGGGTTTATGATAAAGTTCTTGTCAAAATCACGGGTTTGCTTTGTTTTATGACAAATAAATCAATTTAAACCAAATAAATAAAACAATCCATCATCATTTGGTACGAAAGAAAACAATTATTTATTTGTAAAAATTTTACATCCATGATCCAATCAATATTCTCCTCCTTCAATCCAATTATGAAGGGGGGAAAATATAATGACCACCAAAAATAACTTTGTGACTACTAACATCTATCACCCAAAATATCAATTGATCACCAAATTTAGTAAATTGATCACCAAATTTTAATGAGGTGGTTGATGACAAACTAGTTTTGCCTAGGCCGACTTGGGGCACCCCGACACGGATATATTAGGTTAGAAGGGTATGGCGGGGTCGAATGAGCGAGCAAAGCGAGCAAATAGACCGCGCCATACCCTTCGTGGTTAATTTTTATAAACTATTCAGGAGTAGCAGCCCCGCGGAGCGCGGCTCCATCAACTGGGCCTCTCTCGACTCGAATGCAAGAGCATCAGTTCAATTTCTGGTGGTCATAAATAAATTTGTTCTAATTTTACTATAAAATGGGGATTAATTTTGGTGATCATTTACTAATTTTGGCAATCAAAAGTGATTTTTTTGCAGTTACATTTTGCTAAATCTGGCGGAACAAACCGGAGTCAACGGAAATGTATATCAGATTGATCATAAACCCAAACTAGTTCAGGTTTTTAATAAGAAATCTGGATTGTTACAGGTTTATGATGAAATTGAGTTTAAAATGTGTCATCTTCCGGTTTTTGATCAAAAACCATATTTTATGAAAAACCTGCGACGTACATAAATAATAATTATGTGAAATAAATAAATAAATGTTAGTAACAGCAAATAACATTGGAGCAATAAAGCAACACAAGTGTGGTTTGCTCACTGATCCAACTCTGAATATTATACGAAGCAGTAATAAGAGTAAGGGGATGGTCAGTGTCGTGGCGTGCGTGGTGTATGTTGGACTAGACGCGCGACACTATAGCTTGCGTGATTGAGAAGCGATGCACCAGGGCGCACCGTGATGTTGATGTCATCATATTTTTATTCAGGCATATTACGTACCGTATTAGACTCGAATTAGTCAGAAAACAATTTCTATTTTTTCTTATTAAAGCTAACTAACTAACAACTAAGTAAGTTAATTATAACTTTATGCTATAATTGCTATGCTTTAAAAAGATCCCGTGGCACGCCGTGGTATCTAAAGGGATTTATTTGTATTAAAAGGCGCGCCACGATCGTATTTCTATACCAATACGTTTGAATGTCCATTGGCTACATTTAAATCCCTTGCGATGCCGTCCTGGTCTGCGTTAGCCCTTATTTCTCGCGGGAATAATGTTGGTAAAACATGAGTGAAACACTTTGTGAATTGTACAAATGCTCTGACTGACTGATGTTAAAAACAGTGAGAGTGGTAGGATAATATTTTATATAATTTTAAGAAATTTCGATCATAATTATTGTGAGTTAAGAAACTCGAGCACACATTGCATCCGCATACTGAAAATGGTACCATGTATAGAGCCGGTACCCTTCGGGTAAGGCATTGTATACACGAGCGAGTGCGCGCTGCGAGCCGTCATTGTTGCCGCGCACCATTGTCCTTGCGTGCATGTATTTTGGGCAAGGTCTGCACTCCGCCTGTAAGCCTACAAAAACATAAAACTCGTAGGATTCTATGACGTACTCGCATAAGCGTAAAAATTCTTTCAAGTGTGTGGGTTATTCTTCAATTTTGTCATACATAACCTTATTAAGTACCTACTTACATATTATTTCATACAAAAATGTATTTAGACCTTAATAGTTAATAACAACAAACAGATCACAAGAGACACTTGTCTCAGAATAGGATATTACTTTTCCTATAATCCACGACCTTTGATCCTATAACTATTATTCAAATACCTCATGTAGGTAACAGTATATAAACGTCTAGAATGAATGTAGATGTGGGTGAGTGCAGCCACAATCCACAATGCAAGTCGGGTGTAACAAGAGTGAGCACTTTTGTCAGCAGGCTGTAATCCGCGTTTGATTGCAGCGGATCGCTCCAATCCTCATTAATATCGGCGGGCCGGCGCTTTTTATTGCTGCCTTCCGTCAATATGGAGGAGTGAGGGGGCTCCCCCCCAGTGAGGAGGCTAGCTCTTGGAACGTAATGGTTACGTTTACATCAAGTTTTGAGGCTTTGGTTCTTATTATGTGTTGCTTGAGAATGTTATTACAATAAGTACTGGCTGGAATTAAATATTAATTTAAAATGCTGAAAATTCTTCAAGGAAGTTTAGTATGTTTTTGAATCCCATGGATTTTGCAGTTTTGTCTAGATTACTGTACGGGATCCTAAATACATAGTACCAAACTATAGCCATAGTTTTCAGGACATGAAACTATGGCCACAGTCCCACATTCTGGAAGGAATAAGTCGAAACCGTGAAAGTTTATAAGTTTTGCAATTTGTAATCACCTCCGTGACACTGTCGGTGTATTTCAGTCGTAATAAAATGTATTTAAACTTGGACTTAGTTTGTCCGCCTTTGTGAAATGAAAATACATACCAACATAAAAGTAATAAATAGTATTTAATTCTTGTTCAAATATATTATCTAAAGATTCGTATTGTAAATGGTACCAATATAAACAGAGCAAGGAATGAATTGAGCAGAAATTGATCGTCAACTGTTGCCTGTTTGTGCTAGTAGTCTCTAAAACAGCAATAATTAATGTTGGCAGTGTTGCCAGCCGCACAACAACACACAGTACAAACACTAGTTGTTGGTACTGCGTGGTTTGTGTTTACCTACTCAACATTATACAACAACGCAATTTATATACATACACACACGAACAACTCATTACAGTAAAATAACATTCATTAAGTACTTTAGTATAAATTTTTAGGAGACAAAACTAGGTCTATGCACTAATAAGTGACCCAATCCACCACCATGAGTCCACAAACACTTCATCATCATCATCATATTACTAACTGAATGACGTCTACTGCTCGACATAGGCCTCCCCCAAGTGGCGCCACGTCACCCATTACGGTTTTAGCATCCAGTGGATTCACGCGGACATACAACAACGATCGAAGCGATCCACATTATTTATGAAATTATCTTAACATACCTACCATAACATCACGCCTGTGTGCCCCTATGGGTTAAGTAGAGGCGTATTTATGTTAGAGCTCTCTCATTTCGTCAGTTACGTTTTTATATTGCCTTTTATTTTTATTTATTTAGTACAGCAAACCATTAACACTAAATTTAATAACCCTTTCTCTCGGTCTTCTTACAGAACCACAAACGTTCTAACATTCATCAGCAAACAAGTTCAATCCAGGGTTGGTCTCCACGAGCTCGTTGAGCTTCGTAAGCATGCGCGGTACAGGGGAAGTGGATCGAGCTACAGTGCGACTAAATGGGACATTAAACAATTTCTGTTTTCTAGAGCGAATAAAAGTATTTGGAACAAATAATTGACACAGCTCCGCATGTAATCCCGTATATAATAACTGCCGTACTCATGGCACCATACCAACATCTTGTACAAAAAGGCTGTCGAACACATCAGGCTCTTAAGGTTTGCATGCAGTAATTAAAGTACTTGCAAACACTCCATGTCACAAGACCGACCATAACAGCTGGTTAATTTTTACGACGATAGTGGTATTGTGGTAAAAATTAACATTTGGTAATGTAAGAGTCGTTACATCTGAAACAGTGCTACCAGGCAGTCACAACGTATCTATACAACCCTCCCAATGATTACTCAACTCTCAATTACCAACATCACAAGTTCAACCCTAACGCGCTATCTGCGCCATAACCCGTAAGTGCCAACTTTGCGCCACACTCCCGGTTACCCGTGAGTTGCGCAACTTTGTCCGCCTCCCAATAATACAACTATCTCGGATCGAAGAGGTACTAATGCGCGGATCGCTCCGTGGATCGTTCCGTACAGCACTCCCGAGGCCAGATATTGTAAAGTTCCCATCAAACTGTTCTTGGTATCAGCAAGTCAAATATAAGGGAGGGCCCGCAGTGCCACGAGCGGGATGCTTTACATAAAGTTAATGTTCTCTGTGCTGTGGGACTTGTATGTGAATTTATTTGCCGTTGCGATGTATGTTTGAGTTTGGGCGTATGATTTAAATCGGTATGAAGTCTAGTGTGGTCTAACAGCTAAAAGTATATTTGAATTGATTATTATCAAGGGACACAGGGATAAGGACATTTTATTTCATTTAAGTTATCTCAGCACTGTTTAACTTTAATCAACAATCTTGCATCCTTTTTATCGAAGCCATAACTCTTACCATGATAAATATAATAGTAAAACATATAATGATTAGTATAAAAAGACAATAAACAGTGCTCTGAAACTTGTTAATGTTATTAGTCACATTTCTTAAATACAACATCATCATCATATCCCCATGATACTTGGGGTCGGCGTAAAACGTATCATAGGTCTCCCGATGTCTCCAAACAAACTTACAGCTTCCTAAATCGCTGTTAGAACCGTCTCTGTCTCCGCCTCCGTCTCTCAGTATGCTCTGGAGCGTTATCACGGGTGGTCCTCAGGGACGCATCATCGTTACACTTGCTGGAATAATTTCCATTGTAAAAGCAAACAGAGAGCGGCGGGAATACTCCCGCCTGCCCGCCTCGGCCGCTTAGCTGAGGATATCTAATGTAAGCGTATACAGAACACTGACTGATGGCTTTTTGAATGATGTATTACAAACAGGAATTGTAAGGTATCGATTCTGATTAGTATGATGAATCGTGAAGTGAGAGTGTAGACTATAGAGTAGACATATTTTATTTATACATCTGGAACATGAACGTGTGAATAGATATGGAGTGTCTAACAATGCATTTCTTGGAAACAGTTAAATAGTTTATGAAGAGAGCTTACATCGATTCCAGTGAATAGGAGCATAAACTCAGATTTAGCACGTAACTTTGTTGCAACTGTAGACTGGAGAGCTTCGTCTAACATAATTATTATGCTATGATACTTACAGTGGTTTTCAGTTTCAGTGATCGCGTTCAGTTGCACTGGTGAAATTACCCTAAGTAAGAAAAGACTAAGCAGAGAATGCTAATCCCTCCCACACCTTACAAGCAAAACCTCCTTCAGCATCAAGGAAAGACGAAACTTGGCGACGGCAAGTCAAAATTAATAAGATTATCAAACAGCAGGAGTGCGTCGCCGTCAACATGATAAGCCGGGGTCTCTACTCCCCCTGGGCCCGGGTGCCGGTGTCAGCCGGTCCGGAGCCGACGCCAGTACAAAGCCGGTGGCGAGCAGTGTCGGCACGCGGCTAGCTGAATTTCTAATTAATCCACTGATACTGAGGATTCCACTTGCTTATCGTTTATTTGTACGATTTTTGACTTGTTAATCCAGATAAGATTTTTCTTTTGTTGTTCTGATTTATGTTGTTTGCTGTGTGCAAGTTTTATTTTTTTATTTTGAGCAGACTAAACCCTTTACCTTGAAGTTTTATTAGAAAATTAATGCAGGAGCGTCCACTCAGATATTTATCCTACGTTAGAAAAATATACCAAAACCATAAATTGTGTCTCTGCGGTTGTTGATGTTTTGATGGTTATAACTTATGTCGGAACAGTGACGTTACGACATGTCGTCCATCCCATCGATCATGTGTGTAAACATAAGGCTGGACAATATCGAGTATAATCAGATTGGGCGATAAAGTCTGGGCTTGGCAGTTGTTTAGATACCTAATGTTATAGTCCTCAAGCATAATTTGCTCGTTTGTTTTTCCATGCACACACAGTTTAGTCCAGAAAAACCGTTTAGTTGCTCACAAGAATCATCGATGAATCATGCTCATTCGCCGTGTCTTTTGCTAGTCACTTGCCTATCTTGGCCTTTATGTTATATAATACCTTTGACATTATTACGTTACTTTTTCTAACGTCACACAACCTTATGTCCGAATAGTGACGTGCCAACACAGTGTCGATGTCATCGATCACCGTCGCCATCAGCGGGACAATGTCGCCGCGACTAGAACCTTCACTTGTGTGGCTATTCATCATTAACGCTTGGTTTGACGAACTGGTGATACGTGTCGATCTGTTTATAAATGTTTGTGGATTCATCATAAATATATTAGATTATAGAATAAGGCGTTACTTTGCGTTACTTGTTTTGATGCCATAGTATATTACTATGCTTTAATAACATTCGGTAAAATGCTTACTTAGCAATTTCGATATGAAAAATGTAATACCTATTGGAGTTGTTTTACAATACATCTACGAAAACATAATGTACGTCAGAAAAAATCTGCATCTTTTTGGTAAAAGGGGTGACAGACATAATTAAAGTACTGAAATAGGGACCAACTAGTTCAGCCAGGTTTCAGACTCGCTAAAGTAGACTCATCTTTCGAAATTTAAAACATGCATTAAACGCACACTATGTAAGCAAGCATATTACCAGTTGAGCGATTATATCGCTGATAAAAATGCTTAGCTCAATGCTGGTCCTGCTTAACATGGACAGGGGTGCATACATTTATAGCATTAAATGGTATTGTTGGAGCTGCTGAAGATTGTGCAACTATCTTTGCATTGTATAGATTCAATCTCTTTAGTATAATATAATCGCATAGCCCATATTGTGTGAGTATTATGTACTAGAAAGCTATCATTCACTGGAAACTGGAAACCTACGTCTTTTCTTAACTTGAATGTGCCTTGGCGGTTGAGAGTATATCATGCTCACTCAAATGTCTCGCAGATGGTGGCGCATGTGTCGGATCACTTAATTCCCTTCAAAATGGTTGAGTTGAATCGTGCTGATCCATGCATGATGTCCGTCATCGGGCGTTGTCAGTTGTGACTAGTCATTTCTTAGTTGCCATGGCTTATTTGAATGAATTATTTTGGTTTATGAATTGTATTTTTTTTGTGGTTTTACTGTGGACACTTTTAACGTGCACATCTTGCTACATTGTTCTCACATAATATACCATCTCAACATTAATGATGTAACCAAGATTTTGTAACAATATTCTGATTTAAAAGAGTGCCCATGGAGTTTCTTGCCCGTTCTTTTCCATAGAGATCTACGCTAGGGAATGGGCAACTACAGTACTTTCACAGTTTTTACGTCTTGTGACTGGGACTGGGACGTCTTGTATTGGGAATTCAACAGTGCCTGTAACTGGCTTACTTGAAATAAATGCTTTGATTTTTTATTTAGAATTTCCAAGTTAATTGAATACCCGTTGGTAATGCTTGAGTGGACTGAAGAACAAAATAGTAGACTATAATATTGACACCAGAATCGAATCTCGTGCAATATCTACCATCGTTGCAGGAATGAGGTTCAGAGAAAATAACATCGACGAGCCAGTTCGTTAAGTCCGTCACGAACGAGACGCTATGTGTCGATGGAGGGACAATGCTTCATGTTACCAACATCAAATTGTGGAAACTAGTTTGTGGATTACAACTGAAATTCAATATCACCTTTGTGCGCGGTCAAATTCAAACTTCAGTAATATATCATGAATCGTTCTATGTAAGACACGAATCAGTTCCGAACGATTGACGCCGCGTTTGTGAATATGGAATAATTATTATGATTTATAGACGTCATTTACTTTTGTATATTATTATTACATCAATGAATCAAAGCTACTTAATAATTATATTCAAAATATTTACCAAAAAAATGGACTAAATAAACAGCAGGACACATTAGGCTCATTTACGGAGACGCGGCGCGTCGGGCGGCGCGTTGCGAGTTTTTTAGGGTTCCGTACCCAAAGGGTAAAAACAGAACCCTATTACTAAGACTTCGCTGTCTGTCCGTCTGTCTGTCCGTCTGTCCGTCTGTCCGTCTGTCTGTCACCAGGCTGTATCTCATGAATCGTGACAGCTAGACAGTTGAAATTTTCACAGATGATGTATTTCTGTTGCCGCTGTAACAACAAATACTAAAAACAGAATAAAATTAATATTTAAGGGGGGCTCCCATACAACAAACGTGATTTTTTTGCCGTTTTGTCTAATGTATAGATAATGGTACGGAACCCTTCGTGCGCGAGTCCGACTCGCACTTGGCCAGTTTTTTTTACGTTTACGGAGAGGCGGCGCGTGCAGTGGCCCACGTTATCACACGACCAAACACAAACATTTGGTAATATACAATGTTGTTTACGGAGACGCGGCGACAACCGCGGCGGGCGACGCTGCATTTCAAGCAAACGCGCGTAAAATCTCTTTTCCGTATACGCTTTCATACATTGCCATAAAGTTTGAATTGAAAGCGGGCCGCGCCGTACGACGCGACACGTGACGCGCCGCGTCTCCGTAAATGAGCACTTCGTTTAAGGACTCCTCCACATCGCTGTCATCCGGAAACGTGCCCAAAAGACTGGCAGCATTGCTACGTTGAATAGCAATGCTAACTCTTTGGCTAAAGAAAGTGCCAGCCCGTCACGCGAAGTGTCGACCAGTCGGCGAGAAATATATTCATCATAGACTGTTTAGGCTGTAGGTGTTAGACTGTCTGTATGGTGTCGGTTCTGTATGGTGTCGGTTCTGTATGGTGTCGGACGTAAAGAATAGCACCATCCCATATCTTCCCGTGGGTGTCGTAAGAGGCGACTAAGGGACTTACCAGAGAATGGGCAGCAGCATTCTCTGTGCTTTTGTAACAACCGTACTGTGATCGCCAACCCGTCTGCCAAGCGTGGCGATTATGGAAAAAAACCCCCTTTGTGGGAGGCCCATGTCCAGCAGTGGACGTCTTTCGGCTGAAATAGTAGACTGTTTATATCTTTGTTTTTTCTCGCATAAATCTCAAAATTGTTATCGTTTTGACTTAAAGAGGTAAAAATACAAAACTTATCGTGAATTGCTCATAATATAGGTACTCCAACATCAATCACGCTTTGTCAATAGACACCGCCGTATCTCGTAGAAACCTTCACGCCGCCGCCGTTGACCCTTTGCTAACATTTGATCAGTTTTCAAAATAACGAGCCAGTGGATGATCGAATCTTATGTGAAAAGGGCGCGATGTGTTTATTAGATTTATCGATCGTGGTTTTATTATAATTCTGTTATTTTTATTCTATGCTTTTATTTCCTGAAACAAAAAGTCAACATTGCGGTCATGACATCAATCACGGTGAGTCGGTGGTCACGTCACAATCGTGGGCGCAGATCCATCACCCCGTGACCCTCGAATATTTGCTCCCATTGATTGAATATGACGAGCCACCGATTATATTGGAGATTAGGCGACCGTTGAAACTGGACACGGGGAGTTCCGGCCTTTGCGCCAGTGAGGGAATGACTCGGCAGGATTAATCTTTTAATATCGCTATGGATGAATTATGCCCATTCATCTGAAATGCTAATATAGATGAGACCTTTACCCAAGGAAAAAGTTCAAAGAAGACCAGTCTTTTAATATTTAAACTGTATGAAATTTGTTACATAACTTTATTGTAATCCCAACATAAAGAAGGATTAGTGGCTATTATTATTAGTTACTGCCATCACGGTGTTCCATCTATAGGCTGGTAGGTTTTAAGATCCTTTCTTAAGATGTGGTTAAACCGAGCAAACCGACAGTGGACTGGCCGTGGAAATATGTCTTTTACAGAATTTCAGAACAGTACCTAGGTAGGTACTTTATATTTCAAAGACCGTTCCGTTCAGTTTGACCGCACCTTTACACATTAAATTGCAGATGATTCCTAGTACACCTTAGTAAAAGACATAATCAGCTTCTCGGAATCGATCAGTCTCTGCGTCTCTGCTCTGCCTCAGCGCCCGCTGATCTATCACGCTGACCCGAGCTAATATTCGCACAGATTGAACTTGACTGGCCAAGGAATTCCATTACACAATCTTACGAGTATGAGGGTGTTGGGTGAACCGTACGACAAAATTCTTAAGAGCTTTCATACTCTAGAAAAAAATCTGCTAGCTATGTATTAGTTTGCACGTCATGAGGGGAATACAGCCAAATAAATAAGTATAGTTGGGTGTGTCTATTAAAGCAAAAGTAGTCGTGACGAAATGACATTGTACTATATTGAACATTGTTTCATGAATGCAACGTTAGCCTTAGACCAAAGTTGTATGCTGAGTTATGTGCAAGTATGTGGCTTTAATCTAAGTCTACTTTCATCTTACGAATAACTTTAGTGTTTACCTATTCCAGCATAGTAGAAATACGTGGAATTCCCAAACACGACGTTTGGGAATTTCAGCAATTTACTTTGTTTATTCCAGTTTGTATGTTATTTATTAGTACAACTACACGCTTATGTGTTATGTTGGAATAATAATTATGAGCAACGTTTTGCTTGGTTGTGTGAAAAAGGTCACGTTGTGGCGATATCGGACTGTTGGCGGGACGCGTTAACGTTGTACATTTGACCCTTCTGCACCAAATGACGCTACTTAATCACTACCTATAAAAATCCGTGGCAAGTTATCTCCTCGAGACAATTTAATTTTATAATGGTGCTAAATCTCTTCTAAATGACGTTTTATACTGAATGTAGATGTTAATCTCTTCGTAGGTAGGTAATTCTAAAATTAAAACTAACTCGAAATCAAAATGTTATCTTTATAATAATAAAACACAAAATAACCAGTTTAGGAATAACGAAAAACAATTTTATCGATCCCTAAGGAAATCAACAACAAATGAAACAACATCTAATAACAGTACACATACATCATTTCCAACTACAGAAGAGTTACAACAATTTTGGGCTGGGATTTGGGAAAACCCTGTCTGCCATAACACTGAAGCAGAATGGATTAAAGCAGAGCAGGTCATTCATACTAACACAGAAGCGATGATCTTTGATCAAGTTGAGGTAGCAACTTTTCATGACGTCCTAACAAAAATACATAATTGGAAAGCGCCTGGTTCAGATTATATACACAACTACTGGTACAAAAAAATTACACACACACACCCTCACATATTTAACCATATTAACAATTTCATAAAAGACCCCGCAACGATCCCTACATATATCACAGAGGGTAAGACCTATATGCTACCAAAAGACCATAGCAACTCAGCAAATCCAGCAAAATATAGGCCAATTACTTGCCTGCAAACAATATATAAAATAATGACATCATGCATTAGTCACATAATCTATAAACATCTTGAAACACAGAAAAAGAACGAAGAACAGAAGGGGTGTAAGAAGTTAAGCCAAGGATGTAAAGAACAGTTGACAATAGACGCAGTAATACATAGACATGTTCAACGTACTAAAAAAGATTTACATACTATGTATATTGACTATAGGAAAGCATACGATTCAGTACCCCACTCGTGGTTACTCGAAGTTTTAAAAATATATAAAATACATCCACAACTTATAAATTTTTAGGTACTATTGTAGAACAATGGAAGACACGGTTACAACTGAACACATCAACAGGAACAGTCGAAACAGAACTCATTAAGATCCAGCGAGGAATATTCCAAGGAGACTCACTCAGCCCACTATGGTTCTGTCTAGCATTAAACCCTCTTTCAAACAAACTTAATGCATTAATACCTGGTTACCAACTCCAATTTAGTGATACAATGACTGACATACTGACTGACCAACAATATTGTAAAGTAAACCATCTCCTTTATATGGATGACATCAAATTGTACGCGTCATCCCCTGATGACTTATATGAACTAGCGGATGTAACTGAACAATTTTCAAAAGATATAGCTATGGAGTTTGGGATTGATAAATGTAAAATTAATTCAATAAGCGCAGGTAAAACATATACACATTCATACCAAATGCAGACAGGCGCGACAATAGATTCTTTAGACGAAACCGGGACGTACAAATATCTAGGGTATATACAGGCTAAACAGATTCAGCACAAGGAAATCAAAACCACACTTACTAAGCAATTTAAACATAGGTTAAAAACAATATTTAACACTCAGATAAACGCTAAAAACACTATTAAAGCTATTAACACCTATGCCATCCCCATACTCACCTTCTCCTTTGGCATCATAAAATGGAACAAGACCGACCTCAAAAACTTACAAAGGATTATAAACACCACTCTCACTAAACACAGGAGACACCATCCTAGGTCATGTGTACAGAGACTCACGCTACCAAGGAACGACGGTGGAAGGGGAATAATAGATATCACTAACCTACATAACAAACAAATAACAACATTGAGAACATACTTTGACAATAAAAGCTCCACTTCAACCCTACACAAAGCAATAGCGTATAATGACAAGAAACTTACCACTTTGAACATGTATGACAGGACAACACAAAGTAATGAACAACAGACTGACCGACAGACAAAAATCGCTGAATGGACTCAAAAGTCACTGCATGGGAGACACCGACACGACCTTAATCTACCTAACGTCGACAAGTTAGCGTCGAACGAATGGTTAAAGCGTGGAGAACTGTTCCCTGAGACCGAAGGGTTTATGATAGCGATTCAGGACCAGGTCATAGAAACCCGAAATTACCAGAAACACATAATGAGAGTTCCTCAAACAGTAGACATATGTAGGCGATGCAATAGTTCTTCGGAAACCATTCAGCACATCACAGGTGCGTGTAAAGCAATAGTCCAGACTGATTATAAGCACAGGCATGATCAAATAGCGAACATAATTCATCAAAAATTAGCAATCAAATATAACTTCATCTCCACACCACCAGTACCTTATTATAAATACCAGCCTGAAACTGTTCTTGAAAACGCCACTCACAAATTGTACTTCGATCGAGGAATCTTCACAGATAAAACAATTCACTACAATAGACCAGACATCACATTATTAGACAAACGTAACAAAACCGCTCAAATTATAGACATCGCCGTACCAAACACCCACAATCTACAAAATACAATAGCCGAAAAACTTTCAAAATATATAGATCTTAAAATAGAAATCAGCCGAATGTGGTGTCTAAGCAATGTCGCAATAGTCCCTATTGTGTTATCAACAACAGGAGTTATTCCAAAACAACTCCATCAGTCTTTAAGAACTCTTGACTTACCACCATACACATACCAAAGTCTTCAAAAAGCCGCGATCCTGAATACATGCAGGATTGTCAGAAAGTTTTTGCAAAATGAAAATAAATCTGTAGTCACCACCACAAACACAGAACCTCGAGTCACCGCACACACACAGTTCACCAGGCACCGACACTCATCATCGCAAAATTCCGTCATATCATCATCTCATCATAATACCACTTTCCCGGGGTAGTACTTGGCTTCGGCCCGTACTATTATATAAATCTGGCAATAAAGCCGAGATATGTAAAAATATAAAAACAAATAATAATAATAATAAAATTTATTCGAAAAATGTAAGGTAAAAGTTTACAGTTTTTCTTAAATCTATGTCAAGTTCACCCATGCTTTGAGCCTGAACTAGGTAATCCTGTGTTTCAGGCGATTTGAGGTAACATTAATTGATTAAATAATCATATATCATATTAATATTATTGGTACCAATGTAAAAACGTATATAAAATTATACTATTTTAACTTAGCTAATTTAAAACTAACAATAATATGGACTATATTTACTTTAGCACAAGTAATAACTTCTCTGTATCTTCATAGGACATAGTTTGAAGAGCTTCCTTAAGGATTTTCTTGCAGTTATTGTGATTTAAGGGGTAGATGCTTCCTTTTTCATTCAGCCTGTTATAGAGTAGCGGTCCGAGGTACATATAAAACTTGGCTGTGAAAGCATGTTTTGTACTTTTTTGAGGGCAAACTATATCTTTCCGTCTTTTTTTAGTGAAATCAGTGCTGTATGGAAGTGCTGCGTGTTGTTTTAGTACAGTGCTCATAATAAATAACTGTCGAACTGTTAGTACTTCACAAGATTTATACAGGAGGTTAGTGGGGAAAAGGAAAGGGCGGCAAGTAGCTACCTTGAGAATAGCTCTTTGAGCTCTTTCAATGGGCAATAACAGAGTTTTACTCGCCCCACCCCATGAAGTGATGCAGTAAGTCAGAATTGACTGACATAGCGCAAAATATACTTGCCTAAGTATTTTCGGATCTGTTACAAATCGTAGTTTTTTGAATACGAATATCAGCTTACGAATTCTATTATTTAGAGCTTCCATATGTTGTTTGAATGAAAGGGTTTCGTCTATTATAATACCCAGGTATTTTATTTTGTTAGTCTTCTTAATATTGGGACACTGACACTGGCTATCTGCAGGGACTGGGCAACAATGAACATGCAACGCTGAGGGGATATTGGATACATGCTTGCGCATCGAAAACTTAATGTAGTTTGTCTTCTCTGCATTTAGAGTTAGTGAGTTAGTTTGAAGCCATTTATTTACAATATTAAATCCGTGTTGAGCAAGCTTGTAGACTTCATTTTCTGAGTCAGCCGAAAAAAGTAAAGCAGTATCGTCAGCGTAAGTTATGATAGTACCATGCTCTAGCTTTAGATTGCAAAGGTCATTTATGTAGATCAAAAACAAGGTGGGCCCCAGAATACTATCTACCATAGAAAATAATAAGCAATAAAATAAATGCGTTTTTACTTTTGTAATTGGTTTTCGTTCAACGATAAACAGACCACTGCATTTTCTAACAATCAGTATTTCCATTTGAGTCCTCATCCCATTGTGTTTGTGTTAAGTGCCAATATGGCGTCCAGATATTTGGCGCGAACGGCGGCCATGATGGGCGGCCATGACGGGGTCCGTGTGAGCGGTTAATTTAAACTGACAGCGCAGAGACGAGCGCTATTACGTCACCGTATCACCTGGGTAACGTGGTAAAGTTGTATTCAAACGAGTTTAAGGCATATGTTAAATTGATTTATTACAAACTACATCATGACGCCTTGAAATCGCTAATTAAGAAGTTTACATTTTTAGCTTCTCTTCCTAAATTGCTCTCTCACTTACTACACACGTAAGCCCCAGCATTACTTTATCTGGGGTATAGTTAACGGGAAAATCATTAGTTTTTGCCATCAAAGCGTTTTTCCAGTGAAATTTTAATAAAACAGTCATCACCTGCCTAGCCTTTTCTCAACTACGTTAGGATCGGCTTCCCATCTAACTAGATGCAGCTGAATACCAGTATTTTACATGGAGCGATGCCTATCTGACCTTCACAACCTGGTTAGTATTGGGTAATACGATAACCCTTGGTAAAATTGTTTGCCAGACTTGCTGGCCACCGACTACCTGTAACGACTGTCAAAGATCTACAAATGAAAGCCAACCGGCTTAGCGTGCTTTCTGAGGCACGGAGGAAACTTGGTATGTAATGGGTGGTCACCCATCCACGGACTAACCTAAGCATTCTCGGCTTAACCTGAAGATCCACCCGAGCGACTGTTAATATTATGCCACAAGATTTTAATGAAACAGTATTTTTACATTATAATTTCTAATTTTATCTCATACGCGTTGATATAACTTATTGCGAACTGGTTTCTCCAAAAATATAGCCCATAGCACAAAAGGCAACTATTAATTGAAAGGTTTTAATTGAATTCGTCGGTTCCCAGAATTCAGAAATACAATTCTCAATTTAATTCCTCTGCGAAAAATTTGAATCCAGAATATTATTAAACAAGTATAAAACATTTTAAAATATATCAAAACGAACAAATGAAAGAACACAATGTTTAAAGCATAAACCTCGAAATCCTTTTTAAAATTGCAGTCTGGCGGTATGATGCATGTAATTAAAAAGTGGGGCAATGTTACATATGGGGACCAGCGGTGTAGGAGCTTTCGATGTGGTCATGTAAGACGAGTGGAGGGTTCTACCTACAGCGGTTATGTGGAAGTAGGGTGCAGGGTGGTGGGGTTTCCGTCGATGAAACCGCGAAGCTCTGATATTCGCGCCGGCTGCCCGTCATAGATATGTTGATGCACGGACGGAATGTCGGAATTAAAATTTATATTTAAAAAAATCTCGTGCATTTTTCAATGAGAGGAAAATCATTAGTAGTTCTCTTTTTTAAATATCGTCCGACGATTGGAATTACGTAAAATTTCCTCGACAGTACTTATACAGTCGTATGGGGTGATTACACTAGACCTATGGAGCTGAGTGAAGTGATGCATGATTGCACGCTGGGCTTTAAGAGAGGCCTTTACTGATTTTTAATTAAAAGTGCTTTCAAGTATCCTAGCGTCCAATACGGCCAGTAAACAAGGATACTAATCAAGTTTCAGCAAACATGTAATTGGTAGTGGGGATGCAATCACAGCTTGTATATGTAATTTTTTTACAAAAATTTTTTGTTCATAGGTTTTAATTTATTTGTGCCTCCCAGAGAGTTATGCGGTTTTTACTGGCAGGTTTTCCCAGAATAAGTTTATTTGTCTCTTTATTAAACAGTTATTATAAAGTTACCTTACACCCCTTAATTGCAATACTTCTAGGAAATGAGCTTGGACCGCAGTTATCTGTTCAACTATAAAGTTGAACAGATAACTGCGGATTCGAGGAACTGCTGACTTCAAACAATCAAGTGTTGGAGCTCACTCAAATGTGTGAAAGAATAATAAGGTGAGTCTTTGTTTCTCTGTCAGTAGCTTCCTAATTTATCTTTCTCAGATGGGTAGATGAAATTACAGTTACGAGAAACATGTAGTGGTTATAATAATATTAAAGGTGGGCTCATACTAAGTTCCAAAACTATTTACTGAAAATTCATACAAGTGAGTCAGGAAAAGTATTAATGGATGCTAAGCTGTCACTTACAAATTGAATTCTTATATTTGATTATGTTTAACACGAAATTTTTTGCCTAGTTCGACTGAACTAGCTATAACGTTATAAGCCAAACAATATTTTTCCCTAAATCGAGAACATAGAGGAGGATAAAAGTGTAGAGCAGGCACGCTGTGGGATCGTACCTGGAGAGTGATAAACGTGCTATTAACTTTACTATTTCTCTCAGAGAAATGGTTATATCTGATTACCAACTTCATATACAGGGTGTAAAAGACCTCGTCACGAAGCCGTCAACCAAGCATTTTGTACAACAAACTAAGTAACTTTACGCAAAAATTATTGCTGGGAAACGACTTTTTTTTTGGGGTGAAAATCATGTTTTGTGGTAGAACTCAATGTAACACACTCAAAACATTGTGCTGATGGATGGATTAAATAGTACGGGGGTCGTGGATCTGTTTAAAGTAAAAATCTTGCATTACAAACTTGTATTTAAAAAAAAACTTGTCAAAAAGTTGGAACTTTGACCCCTAATATCTCCGTAACTGGAAGGTTCCCAGGCATGGTGTGAAACGAAAAAATGATCGCAATGACGAGGAGAACAAGTGCCTTTCGGCTTCGTTAAGAGGTGATTTACACCCTTTATAAAGCTAACTGTGGAAGTGAAACTTATTTTAACTTAGTTAAAAAAACCTGACGAATAGTCCGAAGAGAATAAAAGACATACCAAGTAAGCCAAGACTCCAAAAGGTAGGTAATGTGAAAATCAGTGTCAGTGTCAGTGCAGTGATAGTCTAGTGGTGTGACCGTCGGACTGCCAAGTCATACGTCTCAAGTTCGAACCCAAGACACGCACCTCTGAATCAGATTTTGCGGATCCATGTGCGTATTTTATAATTATCACTTGCTTCGATGAAGGAAAACATCGTGAGGAAACCAGCATGCCTGAGAGATATTTCTCGACGGAATATAGACCCAAGTCAGGGGCCCAGGATGAGCGGCATAAAAACTCTGACACTAACCACGCTATAAAGAAGATAATGTGAATTGTAACGTTATATCCATCTATTTAATTTCACTTGGAAGCTGTCTTAATTCTTGGAGTGAATCCATTATTCTGAACTTCAAACAAAACAGCGCATCTCTCGGCTCTGAGTAACAAGCATACGTAACTCCCGTGATTTTACAAACGCTTTAAACTTAAATACGGCAATGTACTTACAAAATGATAAAATATTGAGAAGTTCCACTCATAAAAACCAAACGATAATCACATGAGAGGCACAACACAAGGGTATGTCTCTAATTTAATGGTTTTAGGATTCCGTACCTCAAAACGAAAAAACGGAATCCTAAAAGGATCACTTTTTTGTTCGTCCGTCCGTCCGTCCGTATGTCTGTCAAGACCCTTTATCTCAGGAACGCGTAAAGGTATCGAGTTGTAATTAACGTCAAAAAAAGATACGGCCGTTTATACCGCAAAAAACGTATGTTTCGACACTCAAGGGAATCGAAATTTGTTTGGTACTTCCCGTTGACCTAGAATCATGAAATTTGGCGAGAAGCAATGTTTAACAGCACATGTAGAGGGAAAAATCTGAAAACCGTACTTAAATATGTAGTTTAATAACAAAATACCTACAAGATCATACGGAACCCAGAACCCACGGTGCGCGACTCCAACTCGCATTTCGCCGGTTTTTTTTGTCACTTTGCAATCGTTCAATTCAGGTTCGTCTAACCTAACCAAAATTCTCTAAATAGAATGTATGCTAATGATAATAAAGTCCATTTTAAGAATTTAAAATTTTGAACGTGATTCATATTATGATTCTGCTAAAGCGGCCATTTTAGGCCCGCTGATGTGTTGCTGGGAAGTTTTGCGACGCTGTCACATATAAAATTTGCCAATCAAAAGCGCTGATTAATTAAAATAAATAATTTTGTTTTGAATTGGTAATTTTTTTTTACGTTAGTCGTCTGAGGAACAAAGTGAAACCTTCCTCTCTGACCGGACAAGACTCTGGCAATACGATTGTTGCTGGGATTCTATTTTTTTGGTGGTGGTGTTAATGAGAATTATATTATCATCACAATCTCTAGGTGATCGCTGCAACAAAGCTAAGTTCAGTCATAGCCATAAACTATCCATAAGATATTTCCCAACATTGTAATAGAAATCGCTTCAACGACATTTTTAGGTTTAAAAGAAAATGCGTGATTTACACATCGACCTTTTGGAAAGTGTAGGCTCTATCCGAACACGAGACAAATATTTGTAGGGCCCTATTTGTTCTGAGTCTAGGTGTTTGCGTGAGTTTGTTTTTTGTTTCTTTGGACACCCGTATATTGTGTTCAACTACCTCGTTGGGCTAGTGGTAGCAACCACCCGTGCTGAACAAGGGGTTCAGACCCGTGTTCCAGCAAAGTGTCAGTAGGTTTTACATGTGGAATCTCTCAATAGCAGCCCAGAGTCTGGATGAGTGCCTGGTTGATGCTGTTGACCATAGCCTTACTTCCTATTATTTATAACAAGTTGTCAAAGTGGGACTACTAATACTAGACCCCGAAGCTGCTATTACCATACGGGATACTTTATTTGATCTCTTATTTTTATTTAACTGTTGACCAGTATCGCATCGTTCAGTGGTCCTTCTGTAAGATCCTCCGCATTAAGTGCATGTACGAGTAGAGCATTCCGTTCACCGGAGAACAATCCGAGCGCCTCCGAGGCGGATATAAGCCTTTAATATTAAAACCAATCTCTCTGCGACACGTTCAAACTACACGATTGTGACATGGGTTTACAAGTATTTGTTGAAACTATGAGCGTTTGGCGGTTACACATGAAACCTCAATGTTCGAAGTCTTTAGTAAAACGAAAAATTATGACGTATCAAAAGACAAAAATTCTCGTGGAATAATCCGTAGTAAGATTTTTCATGTGTCAGTCTGTGCTTCTGTGACCTTTTCACGTCTGAACGAATTTGATTTTGACACACGGCAAATAATCTGGTTTAGGATATTTTTAGTCCAGTATCCGTTCCCGTGACATAATTGGCAAATTTTTCAAAAGTTAAATGCAAAATATGTGACTTATGCCCGACTCGTAGCGAAAACTGCAAGAACAAAGCAATGGCTGTCCTATTTACAGTTACATAACTATTACATCCTATAACTTCTATCTAATCTTCTAAAACTATCTTCTGAGTGCCCGCTCCCGCCTCCGCTCCCGCCTCCGCTCCCGCCTCCGCGTGCACCTTCAGCCCCTATCGCACTATCACGCGCACGACATGACTCTCCGCCGACACCTACTTTATATACTAATGCACATGCAGATTGTCCCGCGGCGTGTAATGCCAATATTTATTACCGCCACATCTTTTATTCACGTGTCCACGATTCTTCTCTCATGTGTAAGGAATTATGTATGATATCAAATGTCAATTTGCCATAGAACTTTTGAATAGAAGTCAGAAGTTTTATGAAATCGAGTTTGTGATAATTATCTCTGCACTTTGGTTGGTTAATGATAAATAGTATGTTCACCACTTTCTGCCTAGCATAGGGGTCGGCAACCTGCGGCTCGCAAACCGCATGCGGCTCTTTAGTTCCATACGCAAAATTTTCTGAATATTATTTTTTTATTCTTAATCGATTAATCAGGATTAGGCACCATTTCTTTCTATTTCTCAGCCACTTGTACTCGCTTTTCACCGCATACCTCCCCCTTAGCCTTGACACGCGTCATCACTGTCACTGAAAAAAAAATGTGGCTCTTTAAATACTTTGAAATTTTGTAAATTGTAATCTTTGACTCTTCCGACTCAAAAGGTTGCCGACCCCTGGGCCTAGTATTTTCAACCGACTTCCAAAAAGAGGAGGTTCTCAATTCGACTGAATTTTTTATTTTTTTTTTTGTTTGTTACCTCAGAACTTTCGACTGGGTGAACCGATTTTGATGATTTTTTTTATTATTTTTTTATTTTTTATTTGAAAGGTAGTGCTTCCCGTGTGGTCCCATTTTAATTTTGTGAACATCTGATGCTGATCTTTGGAGATATACAATGGAACTCTTCAAAAATAGACGGCAAATGTGCCGTGAATGTTGCAATCGCTTGGATATTTATTGTTTATACAACATCATGACGTAACATCACGCCTGTATGCTCTGAGGGGATACGCAGATGTGTACAATGCACCCAAATTTCGACAGTTAGGTATATTAAGTTAGCGCGATCGTGTTCCGCGTGCGCCTCAAATGATGTAACATCACGCCTGTATGCTCTGAGGGGGTACGCAGATGTGTACAATACACCCAGATTTCGTCAGTTCATTCGTGTTTCGCGCGCGCCTCATAGATATGTCAGCAAAAGGGACTGTTCTAAAGAAATACTGCGGCCCTGGAATACAAAGGGCTAAGAAGGAAGTTCCATATATTGGGGATACGCCTATTCATATCTTAATGTCTCATTCTATTAATGTTCCCACTGCTGGGTCACAGGCCTCCTCTCTATGAGAGGGAATGTGCTATAATCCTCCACGCGGGCCCAGTGCGGATTGGTAGATGTCACATCACACATGTCTTCGAATTTTTTGGTTCAAGGACATCCCGGTTTCCTCACGATGTTATCCTTCACTGGAGTTTTTTTTTTGAGAGCAGTGGTGATGAAATAAATTACACAAAGTAATGCGCCTGCCTGGGTTCGAACCCACAACTTACTGTTTGTAAGTTGGGGCTGCCACCACTGGGCCACCGCTGCTCACGCCTATTACCATGACATACTGTATTGGTAACAATGTCAAATAAATTCATGGCAAATATTTGTTTGGGTACAACTAAAAATGGATAAATAAAAAACTTTTTTGCAAAAAAATAAAACCGACTTCAAAAAACACAAAAAAGTGAAAAATAACTTTAGCTTCAAGTCGGTGACAAAAAAAAACAATCAGACAAAAGTCACCGACTTCTGAAGCTAAAGTTATTTTTCACTTTTTTGTGTTTTTTTCTCAATTACAGGAAATAGTAGCTTCACTTAATTTATAGACCCATGCGACTGTTATGCCTTAGCTACGAGCCCTTCTGAAATAATATCTCAAATAATAATTATGTTTTTATCTAAGACACACAATGTATGGACTGGCGCCGCGATATCTCTGCCAATGTGGTTGCTTTGTTTAAGCGTCCTTGATACAAATACAGGAGGTTATTTCTAACACAGCGTATTAATAACTAACCGACGCAATAAGTAATGGTTTGTAGTAATAGATTTTGAAAAAGAAGATAAAACCAGAGGTTAAGGTTGAATCGGGACGTTTATCAATCGACTTCTACACTATTTCCGGATCAGAGTTAAACAGAACTTGGCATAAACTCCTAAAAATAATTTCACGGTACCAAGTGCTTTTATTTAAGTATCTAAGTTATAATCGTGTCGTTACAGATCTCGTAGAAGCGAGTTAAAGCAGCACTCAAACTTTAATATCCAGTGTAATGTAAATTGGATGACCAGATCATTGTGATAGCGATTACAAAAGGTTATGTAAATCGCTTCGTTGACAATATTCCGGCTAACACCGCGTCCATTACTAACTGAATTATCAAAAACAATTCCAAGTTATTACAATATGAATACGCTGTTTTAATGGGCGCAATATCATCATAACACTGTAAATCGAACCTTATCTGCATCCCCCTAAAGCTCTTATTTTGTTGTCGATGATACAGCAAACTCTTTTCATGCCATCGCATTCGTTTTTATTGCTTGACATTAAGGTTGATTACCGTTTGTGGCAGTTTTGTGGAAGTTTGTTTGATAAAGCGTGTCCGACTATAAATCAGGATTGATGAATGAATTCGTTAGATGCAGTGGAAATGTGATGTTATGTGTTTGTGACCGCTTCAGGATTACGGAGAATGGAAGCTGAGAGGTTGCTCTGATAGCGACATGTTGGGACACACAAAAGATGAACGTTGTCAGAAGGATTTTATTATATTATACATTTCTGATACGATATTTCTCCTATTCGATCTTTATCTGCTGCAGTTCCAAGAATCAAAGTTATTTTGTATTTACTTCAGACAATAAGAATCATTCTGTGCAGTTGTGAATATTATTTTAACATACTTCTTTAAATATCTCGTGGAAAATTTAAGTAAAATGTCAAAACCTCACTCTCTTCAGCTTCACAGCGCCCACGAGTGTTTGCTTAACAAAATTTAAAGCCCGCAGTTAATTGCCATCAACCGATGAACTAATCAATTAAACTCAAAAGACCACTCGAAGCTCTCGACGAGGCTTCTGCTGCCCACACAGCGAACCTTCATCCCATTTGGTAATTGTGTGGAGAGCAGCCGCTGAGGCGAGTGACGCATGCCCCCTGGTAACTGGCCCACTTGAAGCGGAGGACAAAACGACGCGACGGCTTCACAAGGGGTTGGGTCCGCAGTTTGGGAAATAATGTGTCTTATATCGCGAATTTTTGAACTGATGGTGTTAGGGCCTGCCATTTTACGGTTGATGTTGCATTTTAATTAATATCATTTTAATTGCTGTCAGTTTTTTTTAATTATATTTTTGAAAATAATAATTGGGTAGGTACGTTTTATTAATGGTTTAAAAAAAATTGTTTATTCTCATCGTGTCTTATGGACTACAATTTACAATATAGGTAATTCTGTATTCCATGAAAACGTAATGTAGAAAAATTATACATACTTATTTTTAGACTGCTCATTAATTTGATCGTTTAATTTTATTCGCTCCTAAAAGAGCCAGTTAATGTGCTATTGATATAACTTCTCCGAATAATACGTATAAGCTTGTTAATGAAGATATAAGAATCTATACATATAATAAATCTGTAGAAAAGTCATTTTTGTACATTGAAGAAATTGAAACAAAAAATAGCCAGCGTGTGAAAAGATAAGTAACAGAACCCATTTCCATCATTTTTGAAATTTTTGTCTGTTTGTCTGTTTGTCTGTTTGTCTGTTTGTTTGTGCGCACATCACGTAAAATCTACGAATTCAATGCTGACAATGTTTATACATAAAAATTGTGTGTAACTTGGGGCATGATTTAGTGTTTGTTTCATTGAAATCGGTTAATTCTATCAAAAGATATATGAACTTAAAGTTTTCAAGAAGAACTAATCATCAAATGTAAGATACATACATGCAGCGACATCTGTTGAACTAAAATGATACCAATGACTAAAAATGTGCTCACCACAGTCATAACTTTTAAATCGACTGACCAGCTTTAAAAAAAATTTATAGCATAGGTAATATACTTTAGCAGTTTAACATTTTGGTTGATAGACGGCGTTGTTTATTTCACTCCATTTTCTGAATTGAATGACCCTCGCCCGTGTCAGTTGCCTATTTTTTGTTTTTTTTTTTTCGGATGGGAAATCATCAAATGACTCCTCCTGCTCTGGGCGGAGCAGGAGTGTCAGACTTTTACTGACTAAAACCCAGCCATGTTCCTTCATCGCCCTTTTGTTCCGGGGCCACGGTATCTCTTTCAAACAGTCCCGCAACCCCGGCAGACATCGGTCCTTGCGGATCGGCCCTTCCTTTTTGCTGACTCTCTTTTAGGCGCGCGTGGAACACGAACGCGCCGTCGACACGGCCTGTCGTCATGAGACGGACGGACGGCGAGCTAGCCCATAGCCCACCGTCCACAGGCCCGCGCCTACGGTGGCCGGGGGCCACGTGGTTGCCCCGGAAGCCCGGGGCGTCTGCCGCGGCAGCCGGGACGTTGAGAGGTTCTCTCCCTCTCACGTTCCGCCACCTCCTTCTCTAGCATTACTGCTTCGCAGAAGGAGGTGACGGCGTCCCATTCCGTCTCGCTCCGGACCATGGCTTGCACCAGGGCCGGACGCGAGAGGTCGCCGCCGCAAACGTAAATTGCCTCAAGATTGGTTTTTTAACCGACGAAACAAAAAGAAGGCAGTTCTCAATTCGAGGCGTATTTTTTTTATATAAGACCACGGATAACTTTTACAGAGAAGTCCGTACATGGTCCTTTTGTTTGTAAAAAGCGTAGGTACATCTCAAAGTTGGTCCCATTTATAATTGAAAAATCGTGTTTGGGCTAATTTCTTGCACCTTTGATGAGAACTTTCGACCTAGCTGGAGTATGACTGTCATCGAGTGTCTAAGTATGAAGGAGGTGGCGGAACGTGAGAGGGAGAGAACCTCTAAACGTCCCGGCCGCCGCGGGAGACGCCCCGGGCGTCCGGGGCCACCACGTGGCCCCCGGCCACCGTACGCGCGGGCCTGTGGACGGTGGGCTATGGGCTAGCTCGCCGTCCGTCTGTCTCATGACGACAGGCCGTGTCGACGGCACGTTCGTGTTCGACGCGCGCCTCAAAGAGAGTCAGCAATAGGAAGGGGTCCGCAAGGGCCGATGCCTGCCGGGGTTGCGGGACTGTTCTAAAGAGATACCGTGGCCCCGGAACACAAAGGGCGATGAAGGAACATGGATGGGTTTAGTCAGTAAAAGTATGACACTGCCTCCTGGTCCGCCCAGAGCGGGAGGAGTCATTTGATGATTTCCCATCCGAAAAAAAAAAGGCTGTCGAGGTAAGCCCTTTTTTGAAAAAACATAAGTAGATTATTTTAGCGATTAATGCAAATATATCGAAGAAATTAAATTGTTACCTACTTGGATCTACGTAGGTATATATCTACTAATATTATAAAGCTAAAGAGATTTTGGTTGGTTGAACGCGCTAATTACAGGAAAACTTTTAGTGTTGAATAGTTATCGAGGATGGCTATAGGTTATCTAACATCACGCTATAATTAAAAGGAGCGGAGCATCAATGATAAATGTTGAAAAACAAGGAAAATTTATTTCTTTCGAGAGCTTCCTTTGCGGGCGCTGCATAAACGGTTAAAGTTGCGCAACAATCATGTATTAGGGAATTGTTCGTTTTAAAGCGTTCTAAAAAAAACCGCGATAGCATTATGTCTATCTTTCAAGGTTGACTCCACTCTCTCTAACCCTCTCTCTCTCATGTGACGCAGACGAAGTTGCGCGGGTCAGCTAGTAATAAATAAATCCGCATTTGTATGTACTTACCAGCCACGACGATCAGGAGCAACGCGGGGAGCGTGTTGGACCACATGTTGGGTGAAGTTGGGCCAACCTGCCAACAAATTGGATAAACTTTAGTTTACTCAGATAATGCAGTTATCCAACATATTCGATGTATGTAAGGCCGGAGGTGAAACTTTTGTAGGTATGTTGCGACACTTCCAATCATTGTTATGCCAGGCTTTTGGTTAATAACTTGTAGCTACCATAAATTAATTTGGCATTGGGGTCGGCTTACAGCCTAACCGGATGTGACCTCCACAAACCAGTTTTTACTGGGTAGGTAGTACGATACGCCTTGGTAAGACTGGTTGTAAGACTTTCGGGCAACTAACCTGTAACGACTGTCAAAGATCTAAAAAATGACAGCCGGGACCAACGTGATTTACGAGGCACGGAGGAAACTCGGCATGTAATAGCTGGTCACCCATCCTTGGATTACCTAGGCAAGCGCGGTTTAACCTGAAGATTGGTTGTTATTATTTAGCCATGAGCTCGCCATCTATTATAAATGATAAATGATGTTTAGTTTAGTTTAGGACGTCATTCATTGGTCATTTTTTAAACTAGATGGGGCCGGTGTTTCGTACCTGACTACTCTGAGAAGAAACAGCCGAAACAAACTCAGAGGTCATAGTCTCTTATAAAGTCCAGACAATCTTGCTCAATTCACATGAGGACTATGCAGATTAGTGTCTGAGATGGTATTTTGAAGAAAGAACCATACAGATTTGAGTGGACCTGTCCAGTCAGTGCAAGCATTTGTCAGTTAACGTATAGCTCGACTTATAACTCAAGGAGCTCAACGAAACGATGAACAATACCAAAGAAAGGTAATTGGGTAGGTCGCTTAGAGTACTCAAACTGCCAGACAGTTGTAGGATAAAATAAACAAAAAATATAAATGTGACCCACATGGTCCCCACATTCACAATGGGACTTACAACCATAAGTGGCGAGATGTGGGTGTACTATAGTTACACCTCTGTCTAACCGTTGGGGGCGATACACGCGTGATGTCATGTGAACAACATCCTAGTAAAAAAGTTCGAGCATTCAGATAAATTAAAACACTCCAGATAAATAAGTACTAAAATCGACTTTCAATATCATTAAGATAATATGTGATCCTGTAGATCGGGCCTGTCGACGGTGGGCTATGGGCTAGCTCGCCGTCCGTCCGTCTCATGAAGACAGGCCGTGTCGACAGCGCGTTCGTGTTCCACGCGCGCCTCAAAGAGAGTCAGCAAAAAGGAAGGGGTCCGCAAGGACGGAAGAAGGGTTGCGGGACTGTTCGAAAGAGATACCGTGGCCCCTGAACACAAAGGGCGATGAAGGAACATGGATGGGTTTTAGTCAGTAAAAGTCTGACACTCCCTCCTGCTCCGCCCTGGGCAGGAGGCGTCATTTGATGATTTCCCATCCGAAAAAAAAAAAAAAAAAATAATGTAGATAGGTACCTATCTAGTCGTAGAGGAGTGTCTTTGTACCGAAGATTATTAAACTTTTCGGTTGCTAAGTCTTAACTGACCTAGAAACAGGTGGCGAGTTGATCTGGACACACATAACGAAGGCTGGTTCGAAGTGGCGCTGGAGAAGAGTACCTGGAAGGATATGGGGGAAGCCTTTGCCCAGCCGTGGGACATACAAGGCTCATAAATAAGACATGTCTCGGATTAAGATTAATGCCCGTGTTCAACCTACGCTACACCTGGATTTCATTGAGCAATGTGCTGAGCGTTTTGCTTTCATTTAGGTATTTATTTAGGTACCGCCTAATGTAATTGGAAACGGGCACAAAAATCATTGTATCATCATCATCATCATCATATGAGCCGAAAGTCGTCCACTGCTGGACATAGGCCTCCCCCAAGGGGGGGTTATGCCATAATCGCCACGCTTGGCAGGTGGGTTGGCGATCGCAGTGCGGTTGCTACAAAAGCACAGAACGCTGCTGCCCATTCTCAGGCAAGTCCCTTAGTAGCCTCTTACGACACCCACGGGAAGATATATTATGGGATGGTGGTCTTCTTGACGTCCGACACCATACAGACAATATTAAAATCATTGTATAAGGATACGTATACCTACTCCACTAAATAGCATGGCAGTTGGTACATTGGATGTATTTTTAAAAGTTTGTAAGCTTTTGTGACTTATTTCAGTTTTCCAAGGAGTACCTAAACTGCTCATTAGTTATAAATGGTTCAACAGCTATTTCGTTACCTTTGGATAAGTTTGAATAGCCTATAACATAGCTTGTACATCACTGAACAAAGTGAGACTGTTAAAAAACTATGAAGAATATAAAACTCCTAAGATTATAATTACCTGTCACCAAGATATGTTTTAAAAATAAACATTCTTATAATAATTAAAAGTGAAACATCTCGAACACAACGCAAATATAATCAACTTCAATGAATATCGCATTAAGTTCCAAGTGACGTGTATTCATTGTCAAGACTAAACGTTTAATATGTCAAGTGTCATGTGTCATGTCACACGACACGATACGAATTGTTGCTGTACTCGTACTATGGATTCGGCACGAGTCGTTGATTGATACGAATATATACGTCCGAAAAACTACCGCGAGTAGTACCATAGTTTGTTAACTGTGCTGATCTGTAGATCTATTCTCGTTAACAATAAGTTAGTTTTTTAGACATTATTTTGTACCCTATCACTATGTTTTCTTATTTAACCCAAAGGTTGACTGGTAGAGAATGCCTTGTGGCATTAAGTCCGCCTATGTACCACTCTTGTACATGAAGTTTAAATAAATAAATAAATAAATCTATTCAATATTTAATGCATGTGAAAAAGAACTTTGTTTGTATCGGATTTTTACATTTCACATCAACTACATATTTTACATAAACTTTCTATCGTTTAAAGTAAAGTAATTAATTGCTAATGCTGAACTAAATACCAAAATGTAATAATTATAATGTCACCAATCTCTTTAATAATGATAAGAAGTACCCGCTATTCGTAATAGTATGATTGATCTACAAAATACCAAACTTTCAAAGTACATAGTGCTTAGCTACTTGAAAGTAATTTTGAAAGTCTTGAAGATTAATTCAACATATTAATAAATCAAACATTCAGACATCATCACACCTGTCTAAATAACCAGTAGAATGATAAAATTAAGTAAATGATTCATCATTTAAAGTTTTTTGCAATCAACTGCCTCCAGGTAGGTACTTTCCAGATCGCGCTGCAGCGCCCCTAAGTAACATGTGACATGGGCATAATGATAATGATTCAAAATTCTCTGCAGTTAACTACTAAACGTTTTTTTTTTTTTATCAAGATTCCCCAGTTCCTCCAGCATTATAAACCGGCAACAATAAAGCGCGGCAAGTGACCACAATCACTTTAATTTATTTTGTACTCTTTTGTACCGCCGCGCCGCGGAAGTAGACGCGTTAACTCAACGCGACTTAACACTGAACTACTTTGTACCCAAAGCCTTTGTACGTCATTTTTGGCTTTTAATAAAATTGTGGATAACAGTTTTGTTTTGTCTTTTCAGGAAGTTGTTATAGAAAAATTTTGTTCGTTTTATGTGAGAAATAATCGTTACCTCAGTTTCAAAACATTTTGTTTTTAAAGTTAACGACAATAGTAACAATAATAATAACAAATTGTGTTTAAAGCTGGAAGAACTTTAAAGTTCCGTTTGCTACTTTGTTGTTATTTCTTATAACAGCAAATAGTAGATACAACATTACTTATTGTTCAATATAAATCATGTCACATTCATGTACTGTCTATCCAGTATCCTCTAATAAACAGAAAGCCCACAAAATGTTTTTCCTTAAGTGATGAGGACAGGTCAGTGGTCAGCCTCTGTCAGTACGAACATAACAATACACTTACAGGTATCGTGTTGATATCGACGCCACTAACTCAATGTTTAAGTTCCTCCAGCCAACATCCCGTAGCACACGCTCATAATAAACTATTCAACACAAAAGTTCACCCGCGAAATACTTTCCGATGGCGTAGCCGTAGCCGTAGCGCCTCTACGCCGTAGCAGAGGACCGCGCGCCTACACACCGCACTCGCGAATGGCGGGAGATGCCATACGCCGCGCCGCTACGCGACACAGACTAAAATATTCACGCCACAGATGTTCCAATAAACCAGTGGGCCAATTGATTCTCTGCTGCTCAACGTTCCTGTTAAACTTTTATAGGCACACTCGTATAGGTAAGCGCCTCATTTCGTATTCGCTTGTTTCGGACATAATTGAATATGAGACCGTGTTTTGCACAGATTAACGTGGCTTTGTTTCATTCCTATTGTGCGAATTTCGATTAATAATTAAATTAGGCAGCCGGGTTGTAGGTGCTTATAAATGTTTGAAATTAGTTTTCGGTCGTTTCACGAATATCGCTGCTTGATGCTTTTGATTAACTATTTCTGTAATTGTAAACCGTAGTGCATCGTGATAAGGGCAAATATTAATTGCAGGAATAAAACTACCGCCTTAAGGAGAACAGTCGTGTTTTAATATTGGTCCGTCTATTAAAACAGTTTACATTTTTATAAGCGCTGTTTGTTAAATGAATTCCGTAGTTATATCACGCAGTCTCTTTTTTACTATTTGTTCATCTCGCTAATTGAGGTAATACTTAACTCTTAGTTATGTCATTTCCACGTGATCATTATCCAAGCTTTGTTCCTATTAGCTTATGTCTTAACCTTAGTTTATTCTCTACAAAGAGGAAATGACGTGACATCATATTATATATATAATAATTTCTTTCTTTGTTTAAAATCAGTCCTTCTTATCATAATAATCGTAAACAAACAATGCCGTAGAACCGTTTAAAACTCAATTTGAACCGCTCAAAACACAACGACGTCACTCTTAAATAAATTAAAATGTAAATCCGTGGAGTCGTCGGCGTCGATAACTTATAATCCAATAGAATCATAATCGTTGCGAACTGGATCAAACTGAAAGTAGAATTCGGGAGCTTTTCACAGGAATGCGCTTCAACTTTCACGAATTTCATTCACTAGCGATCGTCCGCGAATTTGTATGGAGAAATATATTGAATGGTATAAGGTTCATATTCTAAAGCATCCGTTTGCAAGGTTATTGGGATCAAAGTTCTTCTTAACATACTCAATGTAATACGTAGGGTTTTTTGTATCGTATGAAGGTAAAAATTGATCACTGAAACAAGCACTCTGCAAATCTAACAAATCTTTAACTATCTAATTAGCCACACATTCGAACTTAACTTACTTTTACACAAAAGTACGTCAGCTGTTTTTCGAATTAAAACACAGCTACGTCTCACGTGCCAATGTAATTTAAAGTAATTTCACAAACACAATAAAACTTTCTTTATTCCAGTAATAGTTGGTAACTTGTTATACAAAGTTACAGAACGCAATAATCGACCGATCGTCGATCGCAGCGACATCTGGCCAACGGTCGCGCAAACACTTCAGTTTCCCGCCGATTTTCTCGCGGGAACCATACATGTACAGATCTCTGAGGAAAAGTATGCGCTTCGAAAATCATAGTATTTGTTCGGAAGAATTAAAGCTCTATGATTAACATCTTATAAGTTACCTTTCAGGTTCGCTGTACTGAGTGAACCCCACAATAGTGCTAATACAGAAACATGAAGGTCACTAAAGCGCATGCCTTTCCTGGTTGAACTGTACTCACAGTTTTAACTTTTAGCGCAAACTCGACAGATTTCCCCGCAACTTTCACGATCTTTTAACTGTACATTATTCTGAAATTGGACCTATTTGTATCGTAAATATTAATTTTACATGAACAGTAAGCTTTGTCAAAGACAGAACGAATGTAATCCTCTTACAGGCTTATAAAGGTTCATTTAATATTGTATTAATAAATGTACATAAGTTTATTTCGTGGCTCTTTGTCTTTTTTTGTGAATATAAGATTAGTATAAAGAATATTTTTATAACATTATAACGGTTTGCCACCTGAAAACTTACAACCCTATTTTACTCTCACACACATTTTATTTTTGAGACACCGAGATGGTGGGCAAAACAAAACTAGCAACCCTATTGCTAGTTATTTTCTATGGTCTTTCGAGTCAAAATTGTTTGTATCATGAACTAGATTAATCCTGAAACCGAAACAATGATGATTAATGTATCACATACATGAGGATATAATCTACCAACTTAACTTCCCCGCCTCTCAGAAGCTCGAACACAAAATCCAGTAAAGTCAGTGCGAGCTTAACTCGCGCCGTCTACTGGTTGACTAGCGAGTCTCCCAGTTTTCACACCAAAAGCACAGCAACAGAAGAACTACTCGATCTCAAACATAAGTACAAGCTTATTCATATAACAAATAAGTAAAAGTTATTAGTTTTGGATAAAACAGACGTAGATTGCAACAGTAAAAGCCCATTCGCATACACAGCAGCAAAGTTTTTCTATAAAAATGGCATGGAGTAGAATGAAACCTAATTAAAAATAATAAATATTTTATTTAATAATAAATATTTATGGAGCAGTTTGGGAACTCTTTTTGGAGTACTTCTGGAATAACCCATCCATTTATGCCCCCGTTCACGATCTCAGGCGTTGCATTTTACGTCAAGACGCATGTGTCTCTTGTTTCCTTCGCCTGAGTACCGTCACGTTGTGTAGACTCCTGGCATGTACTTCGCAACACACGCATGTAGTTCGACAAGCGGTTGATTTATTGAGCGGGTCTTCTGAGTTTCCCTTTGTGGTGGTTTTTATCAGTGGCTGACAGTGGCTGCCGGCCGCAGATACCGCGCCAACCAAGCGGATTCAAAGATATTTCAACTTTCAACACTTATTTTATACACTGAAGGATTCGCGCGCTCATTCTAACTGACGACCCGGTAAAGCGATTATCTGCATCCATTATGAGGAGTTTTTTAAATGGCTGACGTTGGGAAGTTTTATGAGTAGTACTTTGTGTTTTAAGATAGAATGTTGAACAGTTTGTAAAGGAATAATATTAGATACACTGTGAGGTATACACGCATAAGGCAACCGTATATGTAGGTATCGAAAGTTTAGTGTTTTAGGCTCACATGGTAAAGACAAAACAAGTTTTAGAAAACCATTGTTACTAAAAATGAATCCCATAATCCCTAGTAATTGATGCAAAAGGTTTTCACAACCAGGCCCTTTCATTATATATCGTTTATAACTCGGCGCTCAGTCACTCCCATGCCGGGTGGCCGGATGGCGGCGCGTGCCGCGGCATTCGGCGGCTTAGCGCGAATTATGTTCAATTTAAAGTTTCGCGCGATTCAGCGCTGGTGGGGAGGATGCCTCGCACCTCTCCGCTGCCCGGATACCAGCACTAATGCAGCTAATCGTATTTTTTTAACAAAGTATGTGATTAAAATTGTTATTGTTTGCACAGCACAGACTATTATTAGGTTGGAAGTATTTGCATTCTAAAATCTGCCATTAAAAAAAATAAACTCGCTAGTAAAGTAAAAGCCCACTAGCACCACCAAAAATAATTATGTTAAGCGGTAAACATAATAATCAAACCATCATTCTGTCTCTGTCAACTTTAGACGATTGACAGAAATAGAACGATTTTTATAAATTTGTTTAGACCGTAATGTGCTTAGTGATTTGAAATGAAGTACAGCTTTAGACTAAATATTGTAACGCTATAACAACTTTAATGTGTTTATCTGTCAGCGAGTATCGATAACCTTGATATTTTCAAATGTAAAGATAGCAGTTAGCACAATATACCAAAAGCTTTTATTTCAATGAAGGGAATGATTTTTTACCTGATAAAACCGACTATAAATAATGCCAATAACGTTATTGGATCCGCTTTGACACAGAAAGCGTGAATTAGTGCCGTACGTACACAACCCACACATTTGGTACTTGAACCAAATCAAATCACGACGTGGCCTTAAATACGTAAATAAAATGCTATGGGCTTAAGGCCTAAGCCGCAATCGGGAAAGTGCCTACATTCAAATTTACTTATACGTGGGGCACTCCCCGGAAAGCTATGCGCACATTGGAGACTTCGTGTTGGGAATTCGGTCTAAGTACGGATAGCACTTGTGATTAGACTACCTGTGATACTAAGTCTCCTTTTAGAATTTAGATCTGTCTCTATCATAGATTATCGATTTAGATTATTAAAATTATCTCAGCACACAGCCCTTCTTTACTGATGACTACGACACATTTCAAACTTGGTTTGATGTAAGGAAGGCGTGAAAGGTGCACTGATGTTGGTAAGAATTTGTTTTTTTTTTTTAAAGGTATTGAAAAACAATTTAAGGTAATTTGGTTAGTTCCGATTTTCGCCATGTGCCAAAAGATCCATGTTTCCATAAATGAGAAGAGATTAGAATAATATGTTACCGCGTTTACTACCTTCTTCGCCGGACGGTGTGGGTACATGCGGCGACTTGTATTTGTCTAATGTTGTTGTGAGTAGCGTATTGTTTAAGCGCACACAGCGCGCGGCTCAGTGTCGCGCCGCTTTCAGTGAATGCTGAATATTCATGTTTTGTGGCTGCGCTACCAGGAGGCGCGCTAGTGACAGCGTCATAGCGGAGATATCTGAGGATTCATAAGTCCAAACGGTGAAGTGTTTTTATTTCAGTTTCATCATCTTATTGTAATAGAACCACCAAAATAAAACAGACAATCAGAAAAGTTATTAAAGTCCAAGTGTGTTTAATAATGTCTGGTCCGCCATCAAAGCGCAGCGGTGCAGGGACGTGAATGATTAGGTCAATCACGTGATGTTGATTTCAACCAATGTGATTGGAATTTCCACACAACCCCCCTCCACTTTGATCGCCTTCGCTTTAAATACTTACTTATCAATAATAGCCGTGTGGTATCCGGCAGAGTAGAATAGAACCAACCCATTACACTCACGGGTGTTGTATAAGGCGACTAATGTCTGAGGCAGAACACCTTGTGCCTCCATAGACCAGAGAATGGGCAGCAGCGTTTTCTGTTAGTCTTTTATCACTGCGATCTCCAATCCGCCTGCCAAGCGTGGAGATTACGGCAAATTCCTCCCGTCGGGAGAGGCTTATGTGCAGTAGTGGACGTTATGGGCTGTTGTTGTTGTTGTTTGTTGTTGTTATCAATAATAAAATAGCTCAACTCCAACGTTTAATCGCTACGTAAGAATTAATATACCTACTTAACTGACAACTGGAATTACTGTTCCAAATATAGATACATAATTATAATTCGAACATCCACATAATCAAATAGTGCGCTACCCGCTATCACTGGCGCCACCCACACTTCGGTAGGAGTTTGAATAATAGAGCGAGCGGTTGTAATCCGCGGCGATTCGTGTCGCGGGATTCAATCTAACCGACATTCGATCCGAGCGCTCCGATCGGTCTGATCGCTCTGATCCGCAGTGATTGGACCACTGGACAACCGTGCTAATCACTATTGTACCGTTGTTGGGATCAAGCCCACACAGATCATGTTATAGAAACAAATTGAAGCGGTCGGAACAGCGACCGCTTCAGTCATTTATCAGTAACGGTTGATACTGCTAAAAATTCATAATATAGTCGTCACAATAACAATGTTTGGCTTCCGGAAAAATATATGTACCTACCTTATTTTAATCACTCAGTAATATCATGAATTCTGCCGATGGTTCTGGCTATAATTCATCGATATTTAGCAGCTGGCGGTCAGAAACGCGAAAGTATAATAGCCATTCTTATCCTGGGTTGGGTTACGCGTTACCAGATAGCTGAATTGTGGAGGTCAGATACGCAGTCGTTGTCTTTTATAAAATGGTTACTACCATTTCACTTCCATTTCTGGAAGCTGACCCCAACATATTAGGGAAAAGTCTAGGCAGAAGAAGATGACGATAATGCCATGATATTAATTTTACGAAAAAGGCAACGAAAGCATAATTATTATTTCATAATATCAATGAGAAATTCCTCAAAGGAAAAATTAAAATTCATTTATTTTTTCATACGATTGTATTGCGAATTTAACAGAAATGTACAATATTGTGAATATTGTGATAATCAGAGACTCCAGTAATCAGTGCACAATGTACAGTTGTACGCCAGTCCCCAGCAAACTCTGCACACAGCGCTCGCTCACTTGGCTTCACGCAGCCGACGCGGCGACGCTCTGCGTATTGTTTAAAACGAGAACATTTAACTATCATTGCGATTGTGAAGCTGCTAGGGTTGACTCACACGGTTTTTCTATTTCTTATTGAATACTTTAAGCTGAAAGGGTCTAACATAATTATGCGGTGTACTAGTTTCAATATGTTTTTCTTTGTACTATTTGGCAGAAACATTGATGGTGAAGTGATTGATGGTGAAGTGATTTTCCTGAATGGCCCCATCGTTCTAGTCAGTCAATGTTTCAAATGGTGCAAGTAAGCATTGTTGATAACATGCCATCGTTGTGGAACACCAAATAATCCTCAGTAACCAGCGCAGAAGAAAACGCTTATTATGTACGCCCACAGCTAGCAGCCCTAGTGCGGCAAGCAGGGCGTCAATAATTCACGCGTGCTATAACTCGGCGCTCAATATTGGGCCACAGTCTTGTTGGAATGTATAATATCGTTGTGCCATTGATTACGTACTGCGGTGTAGGCAGTCGAGTCCTCTGCTGCCAACATTGCTACTTTTACATAGACTTAACTTTTTATTGCTGTTTGATATCTTGAAGGTTTATGATACATTACACACCTGTAATCCCTGAAGTGAACATCTCTAAAAGACCAATTCCTCACCCTGCCTCGACAAGCACGTTGAGCTGTTGGCCCGCGCTGTCATATGTAGACCTTTGGTTATTTGACGCTAAAAAGAAGAGTAGCAATTTGGAATAGAGACGGACAGTCGTTAGTGATACTTTGAAACCTATCCAGATTCCTTCTGGTCGTTCTTTTCCACTACCTAGATCTACTTGGCTAAAAGACGACCTTAACATAAAACTTTTAAGTTTCGCTTCAAACATACTGTAGTTTGATGGTTTAGGATCAGTTTAGTTTGTGTTGAAGAGCGGGACGATCTCATTAACATAAAGGATGCCGAATAAATGATTCTACTAACCTTTTGATAGGTACTTGCCGAATGTAGCCATCGGGCAGCAGCAAAGGAAAAACGGAGTGAATATTTCAAGTAATTTTTAAAGCGCCTCCATGAAGTTCCTAGTATTCTCGTTTGTTAAATTCACACAAGCATTTGACCGAGTTTATTTTACTGGTTACCGCTCCAATTATAAGATAATATCTACTTAAAATATTAGCGCTCCTAACTAAAACAACTCGTTAAGAAGTTCACTTTAATTCTATTTATTTTAACTCAACAGAAACTTGGAACAATCTTCGGGAATAATCGGCTAACTTCGCTGTTGCGGTGAGAATTTTAACCGAAAGTCTACTGCACCTGTTTGGGTGTGACGTAATAGAAAGAGCCGAACAAACAGAGCGCTGTTATGAGGTGAACAGCAACGCAAACAGTCGCGACTCTTGCGCGATATCGAGTTAACGTTATTTGTTAGGCTATGTCTTAGATGAGGAGCTACTTGAGTATAAATTAAACGATTGGCGTGACTTCTGAACAATAGCATTGAAAGTAAAAGTAAAGTTCATTTAAGTTCACTCCTCATACGATGAAGACTGTGTTCCAGCGTTGAGAAAAATAATAATAATCTTTATTTATATTTAAAAAAAAAAACAGATTGTAGCACTATAGGCTAATTATGCAGAACAACTAAAACATTTAAAAGAAAAGTAACTTTAGCAATTTGTCCTGTACGACACACCTAAAGAACTTATGAAATGGGACCGCCGCGATCCTTAGTTACGAGGTATATACGTATAGACTTAAGTAGTCAAAGGCGTTACAGGTACGACTTTAGCGTTGGGAGTACATACCTTATTTTATCTACAGCCGAAACGGAAATTTGCAAAGCGATGCGAAGCGCTGCCCGCCTGGGAGCCAACTGCACAAGCTGTAGATACTGCACATTTTGTCACGGGGACCAAAACTGACATGTTCAGAATACCTAGTGGATAGTAATTGAAGTTATTTTTGGATGTACCAAAAAGTTTGAGGAGCTCGTAGCTTAAAATTAATAACCACTCGGATCGATCTTCAGGTTAAGCCGTGCTTGCCTAGGTTGGTCCGTGTATGGTTGACCACGAATTACTTACCTTACCGAGTTTCCTCCGTGCCTCGGATAGCACGTTAATCCATTCGTCTTGGCTGTCATTAGTAATCTATGACAGTCGTTACTGGTAGTCAGTGGCCCGAAGGTCTGACAACTTGTCTTACCAAGCGGTATCATTACTTAGAACTAATTGGATTGTGGAGGTAAGATAGGCAGTCGCTCCATGTAAAATACTATTCAGCTGCACCTGGTTAGACTGCAAACCGACGAAGTCACGTTAGGGAGAGGCGGTGATTTCCAACGACCCGTTAAAAACATTAGACGATGCTCAACTTTCCACTGTCACTTATTTCCTCTGCGTCGCGGTGTCTCGTGGATGGCTCTAAGTTACTTATTTTATTCGTTTCTATCGCTACACGATTGTCGCGTGAGCGTGGAGCGATTGGTTTCGTCTGTGAATTTTTTTTTCCTAGCCTGCTCTGTCCCACTGCTGGGCAAAGGCCTCCCTCCACTTCTTCCACTGCTCGCGAACCGCGCGTCCTCCTTCCAGTTTTGTATTTTCTGTGTAATCAGAGCACAATGTTTTAATTAAATTGCTTTCACAACACCAATCATTTCAGAAATTTCAGCCGAAATAATTTATTGACAGAAACCTCATTTAGATATTCGTTTTATATAGGTAAATGAATGGGCATTGAATGCACATTAAATCCTCAATTGAACCCGTACAGAGCTTTGTGGCACACGGAGTTAATTCCTTTGTCTGTGGGATACGCAGTAATACTCACCTACAAGTATATGTACATATTATGTAGGTACGTCACTATTGGTTGATAAATAACGACCTGCTGTAAATAGGTAAATTCCCTGAGTTCAGTAATCCTCTTATGACTAATTAAACAATAAGCTGTTAGCTAGCCTACTATTCAGTTAGTTTATGAGCATTAATAATTAATGTTCTATCTATCGATCCCATTTAATGTAATTTGTAGAAATAAATTACGAAATTAAGCTCCAATATATACGGATAAAATGATCAAAAATGACATTTACCTACTTCAACACTGTCTGGTTCTCAAAAAAAAGGTACAGCCGAGTTAATGTATTACCGTGTCAACATAAAATGTGGATATTTTGGACCGCGCATCATACATTTCGTTGTAGTTTATTCAATAGTATACGTAGTGGACGCAGCAGCTCGCAGGGTAAGCCGCTGTCCAATCTGCGTCGTTTGCGTTAATCCGCTCTGTCTGTGCATGCCACGCGCCGTAATGTGGGATTAGTGCGCTACGTAAACAAGTGCCTTGGTGCCTGATGAGAAAACGCGATGCGAACAGGTGACATAACGTTTGGAAATAACTAATAGTAGTAGTCTTTTGTTCAGCACCTCTTGGTCCTCATAATAATATTCTCACTACTGTACAGTAGAAGATTAGAGAAACGAAAGAGAGACTGTGTGTAAGATGATAAGGCTAGTAAGGGCGTGCATCGTACATTATAGAAGAATAAACAAGCAGGGAAGAAGAAGACATGCAGCTGGGCCACCCCAAATAAATTGGGAGAAGGGGACAAAATAGTGAAGATAATTCTGGCAAGATTCGGTTAGCAATCTGCAACACTATGAAATGTGTGAACTTTCAATTTGATCTGACTGTACTCATTTAGAAAGGTTAGTCCAGTTTGTTTGTACTCCCTGTAATACAAGGAGTACAGGGCTACAACTGTCTGGTAGGTATTAATGTTACAACGGAAACAAAGTGTTTTTAATGCGCTTAGATGTTCGTGCTCGTTGCATATTACAATGTTGGCAGTTACGATCTCTTTAGCGCGTAACAGCCCCTCAGGATTGACTGGAACCGCGCCATTTACATAATGTTCGCGCCGTTCAACTGCAACATTTGCTTTACACAAAACAGCATTCAGTTATTTGCTGAATGTTATGAACCATAATCCCTAATGTGCGATTATAATTTTAAGCGATAACTGTGATATTTAGTGTTAGTTAAAAAAGGTGTTAGACGAGGAAATCATAGCCAATATTTTAATAACACGAAGTACTTTTAATCACTATTTTTACATTTTTATATAATATTAAATGATCACTTTACGTAGCTGTTAACCGTAAAATATACACGTTCTACAAAAAATACTTATTAATATTAAAGCGCCAATAATCAAAATGACCTCGATTTCTCGACGAGCAACCCTTTTATACTAGATACAATTAACGCAGACAGGACACAATTTGCTGCCTTGGTTACGCGTCCTTTGGCCGCAGCGCAGAAATTCACGGTGTTGCCAACACGGCCATGCTGCATGATGCCTGTCCCCAGGCATCCCACCTCAAAGTAGTCGTGACCTGTAAATAAACGAATAATGTATTTTAATTTTTAAAGCTCTTTGTTATTTCACTATCAACCTAACTGAATTAAAATAACGTTCGGCCCATCATGATGTTAAAATCACGAGAAATTTGGATTCCTACATCAAGTAAACGCCTCTTTAGTCTTAGACGACGTTATGACGATTATGAATCCATACAGATAAATTTAATCATTTCCTTTAGTCTTAGGAAAAGATTAAATTTTTGTCACCAAATAGCTCCTTTAAGCTTAGGCACCTATTTAGTTCTGTAGCAAATGAATTTAACATCAGTGAAGCATTTTCTGTAAACTAGCTATGTACAACAGCAATTTGTACAACACATTTGACCCAAAAAATAAAGAAAACTGAAAGAAAATAACAATTAAAGTTATAAAAATTAAAGAAATTATAATAAATTATACCTGCTTTTTATTTTTGCCCATTGCCAACTTGGCTAAATTAATTAATATTTACCCAAAATTAATCAGCACCACTCCAACCAGCAATATTGATCCAGGGCTTCATATTTTCTGCAGCAGCATTGCCACAATATTTCTTGGTGCTACGTTCACTGCCTCTAAGATCAACAATTTTATACCTGTCGCGTCCTAATACGTTCTTGACTTGAAAAGGGCCCTTGTATGTTGGCAACAGTTTTTTACTTCTGCCATCATTTGTCTGACTTTGAATTTTGACTAACACCAACTCGCCTTCTTGATATTGCCTTGCCTTTGTACGAGTCAAACCTCTCTTTCTGTCTGTCTGCACTGGTTTTTATGTTTTCATCGACCCTAGATACTACTAGATCGATACTAGATACAATTTACGCAGACAGGACACAATTTGCTGCCTTGGTTACGCGTCCTTTGGCCGCAGCGCAGAAATTCACGGTGTTGCCAACATTAGGAATTCTAAAGGCAAATACTTAAATTTATGGTATGGTATTTTACTACTTTTTTTTATTGATTAACGTAAAGTTAAGGAGGTTCAGGTATCGCTCCGTGTAAAATACTAGTATTTAGGTATTATTACATCTGGTTAGTCCAGTTATAGACCACCCCAACATAATTAGGAAAAATACTAGGCAGATGCTGAAGCTGTATCAAGGTGAATTTTTACTAAAAATATCTATCATAAATTCCCTACGTTACGGCAATTATCGCCAACTTAATTAAAATCATTGTATAATGTGTAAATTCTTCGTGGCATGCCCTCAAATTAATTATTGTGCTTACCTACATATGTTTTCGTCCGTAGCACGGTTATTTCCCTTAGATATGACGTCATAAAGTGTGTATATCTATAAATTCCCTATTCCTAGACCTTTCAACATTCAGGTTATTTAATATCGCAAGACCAAAATCTGTCAAAACGGAAGAATCTGAAACGCTTTGTATTACAGACATTCCATGAAATATTCCTTCATACACAAAGGTGCAGTTACCTGATGTCACGACACATGACCCCCGCAACATCTCTTTTGCTGAACTATTACAATTGACATATTGCGGTAAAACGTTTTGTAAGATTTAAGTCTTTGAAAATAGTTCTAAAATAGAATGGGCAACCATTCTATTACATAGTGGATAAACTTTTGTGACAGCTGGTATGTATGCACTTGCTGCAATATCGCTCGCTCTGGTCAACTTATGAGGGGGCTTTTCAAATGCAAGAATAAGTTATATTGTGTAATTAATTCTATAAAGTCATACCTGTATGAATAGTATAACTGCATTGCCAAATGAAAATAAGTCATAAGTCATTTATTTCGGAGCCGTGTGGTATCCGGCAGAGTAGAATGAGCCGTGTGGTATTCGGGAGAGTAGAATGAGCCGTGTGGTATCCGGCAGAGTAGAATAGAACCAACCCATTACACTTACGGGTGTCGTGTCTGAGGCAGAACACCTTGCGCCTCCGTAGACCAGAGAATGGGCAGCAGCGTTTTCTGTTAGTCTTTCATCTGCGATCTCCAATCCACCTGCCAAGCGTGGAGATTACGGCAAATTCCTCCCATCATAGGAGAGTCTTATGTCCAGCAGTGGACGTTATGGGTTGTTGTCATGTGTGATATAAATTAAAGTCAACCTATGAGAATTACCAGCGTAGGCTACAGGCGAATATTAAAAACGATCCCAAATCTTTTTGGAATTTTGTTAGAAGCAAGCGTGCTAGACGCAACAAAACTCGAGTCACAAAAGATGGAAAGGAGTTGAGTGACGAAGAGTGTGCGGAATGTTTGGCTTCTTACTTTCATTCGGTGTATAACGAGGTGCGCCCGGCACTGGACCCCGCGGAGGCGGAGCGCGCGGCGGGTGCGAGCGCGGGCGCGGCGCGCGTGCACGTCGGCCAGCTCGACCTGCGCGAGCTGCGCACCGCGCTCCGCCGCCTCAAGCCAAAGTATTCGGCGGGGCCAGACGGGATACCACCTTATTTAGTTAAAGACTGTAGCGCGGTGTTTGAAAGGCCATTGCTCCACATATTTAATTTGTTTTTAAAGTTAGGACAATATCCCAACCAATGGAAAATCACTAGAGTGATACCAGTCCCGAAGGGAGGTTCGGGAACTGATGTTAGTGGCTACCGACCGGTGGCGGTGCTGTCGGCGTTTGCTAAGGTGTTTGAGTCGGTGTTGCACAAGTGTATTTTAGATCAAGTAACTTCTCGTCTGACCGACGCTCAACACGGTTTCCAGACTGGTCGAAGTACGGGGAGTAACTTGTTGTCTTTCATGACATACCTGGCGCCGGTTGTTGACGCTGGGGGGCAGGTGGACACTGCGTACTTCGACTTTCGGAAGGCGTTCGACACCGTCGACAACGATGTGCTGTTGGCTAAGTTTGCGGCATTTGGTTTCACACCGCACCTTCTGCGATTCTTCGCGAACTACCTTGGCGATCGCCGGCAGTACGTCGAATATGGTGGATACGTCTCCAAGCCTTATTTCACGTTTTCGGGGGTGAGTCAGGGTAGCAATATCGGTCCATTAGGCTTCATTTTGATGGTTAATGATCTCCCGGAAGTTGTGAAAGAGGCGAAGTGTCTGCTGTTCGCAGACGACCTCAAGTTGTTCCTGTCGGTAGCAGATACTTCGGACTGTGAACGGCTTCAACAGGATATTGATAGGGTGGTGCAGTGGAGCCTAGATAATAAATTAAGTTTTAACGTTTCGAAATGCGGTATAATGAGCTACACTCGCGCGCGGGAACCACTGCTGCATCAGTATGAGATGGAAGCCGCAGTCATGTCACGAGTCACGCATGTAAGGGACCTGGGGGTGGAGATGGTTCCAGAATTAATGTTTCGTCAGCACATCTTAGACATATGCGGCAAGTCCTTCCGAAATCTTGGATTTATACTTAGGCAGTGTAAAGACTTTCATAATACGGCAGTGGTTAGAATCATGTACAATGCGCTGGTACGGAGCCGTCTTGAGACCAGTGCGATCGTGTGGAACCCCCATGAGGCCAAATATAGTACATGGTGGAAAGAATCCAAAACAAATTCACTCGGTTTTTATTTTTTAAACAGTACGGCGTATATCCCTTCTTCCCGCTCATGTACCCGAGTCTATTTGTAATAGGGATGGTAGGGTACAGTAGGCTGGCGGTGCGGAGGGACGTCGCTCTGTGTAGCTTCGTGTTTCGGGTGCTGCGCGGCTGGCTGCACCACCCCGAGCTGTTAGCGGAGCTGGGGCTCCGCGCGCCACCTGGTTGCGGAGGTGCGCGTCGCCCCACGCCTACGCTACTGGAGCCATCCTCTAGAACTAACCTGAACAAGTTTGCCCCCTTGTCTCGCGCCATAAGACTGTTAAATATTATTTCAGATGAGGTAGATATATTTCACTGCAGTCTGATGAAGTTCACAGGAGTAGCACTGAAGTGCATCGAGAATGTTTAGATGTGTGTCAATTGTTTTTTCTTATTGTTTTTCTTTTTGTATGTGTATCTTAGTAGTAACATCGCATTGGCGTCATAGCTGTTAAGGTGTTATTTACGTAATTTTAAATAAATAAATAAAAATAAATAATAAATAAATGTCATGTCATTTATTTCAGAACAATATACATTGTGTAGAAATTTTGAACCGCCTTGCTACGACCGCTGCGACGGCTACGGAACTCCGTAGCAATCGTAGCGATCGTAGCAAGGCGGTTGGCATCGTAGACGCTTCGTAAAACTTTTATTAAAGAACGTTAGGTACATTTTCTGACAGAAGTTGGTAGTTATTTCAAATTTCCAAAGTTTCCTTATTTAGACAAGTAAAGTCAAAGTCAAACCGTGACCTCCCCTAATTTGAGTCACTTTAAATCCATCCACAAGTCGCAGCTCCCAGTAATCCTCACGAAGCGACACATCTCTTCAAACAAGCCTTGTCTTATTAACAAACTTGTTAATTCCAGCCAACTGCCACTCGATGAGTAAACAATACCATCCGCACCCCCCGCGCGTCCTCTCTCGCCCCTCACGTATGTTAATTTAACCTAGTTTCACAAATTAGACCACTTTGGAAGCTCGGAGTACGGAACGTTCTTGTGATAGTATTTTCTGTGAAAACAGACAGACAGGCTGCAGTCTTAGCGGAATGATACGAGGTGCTTAGTGCAGCTGCACCGGGAGGAGATGAGTCTAATCGTTGTATGCTAATGACTTGAGTGAGCGCTTATGAGGCATCGCTGCATAGTGATGAGCGATTAATGGGAGAAAAGTTTAGCACTCGTGTCGTGAAATTAGTGTAAGAAGGATGGTAAATTAAATTAGAAGTCTTCCCCTTCCGCTCCACGTTGTGAGAATGCTGGCGATATGCTGCAGCTTAATGGAATTAGTTCTCCGACGGCAATAACAGGACTATCGAAACATGATCTCAAAAACTATGTGGTGAGATCTTTACTGCCACATAATAAGCTTTAACACGGTTGACAAATGTTCAGAAGCCCGACATCAACCCTCAGGCAGTTACACACGGCTCTGGTCGGTGGGTCCTCTTTTTTTTATGGTGGATGAGGATGAATCCTGTTCCACACAAATTACAGCAGGACATGCGCAACTTGCTAAGAGTCATACACCTGGCACGTGTGTGTCTCCAGGTGCCAAAGAACTGGAGTATGTAATAATTATTTGAGTAGCGACACTACAAACAGCTACGCACGCAACAGATATGCACGTTCAGCGCCGTCTGTGACGTCACAAGTATTATGCTCCAATTCTCAACGCGAGGATCTTTCCAATTCCCAGGGCACTTGCAAACGTTTGGTAGATGTAGCTTAGATTGTGGGATGCTGGATAAGAAAACAAATTAAATAGAAAATTCATTCTGGCATGAATATTTTCGGTATTTATTAAAAGTATTTCTGATCCGTTAAATCTCAACCTATACCGCTGATTTATTGTTTGTTATTTTTTATACTCTAAAATGGTTAAAAAGAAAATAATGTTTGTATTAAACTAATCTCACAGAGATGGTGTTTTGAGATGAACTTTGATGTGGTGGTCACCACATCAAAGTTCCTTATCCAGCCTTCTCACAATATAAGCCAAGTAAACATCTTTGAATAAGAGAAGTGTTCCGTGAGCGTTCAGCCGCCGGTGTCCGAGGACAGCGGGGGTGAGAGGTAAAGAGCAGGGGGGGCGTCCAAATGTGGCGCCCATAGTGTCAGCTCACACATCCGGGCTGTGCATGCTTGAACAAGACGACTCTACTGCCCATCTGAAAATGAAATACAGTGAAGGATAGCACCGGCCGAAGTTGTGGTAATTAAACTCCGTATTCGAACCCCTCGTTTCGTTGGTCTAGTGGACACAAACGTTACTGCAAAACATGTGGACCTGCATTTGATTCTGAGGTGGAGGAAAGTGTTATTGTTCTGTGGGTGTTTCGTCAGGATTTTTTCAGTAGCAGGCCGGTGTCTGGATTTTAGTCTGGTTTGTGAAAAAAAGCCTTGTCTGCTCTCACATGGTATTACATAACTGTTGAATTGTACTACCTTTTCACCTCTGCCTGCACCTTCAGGGACAGGCGTGATGTTATGTCAATTCTAAATTTTCGCTATTGCATGATGTAAGCGCTGATCTCTATTGTAAAAAGTCTGTGAAGATCTCTGTTTTGAGTAATTGAAGTTGATCCTTCAACAGCCACTCGAATCCCTGTGTCCGCGACACTTGCTAGCTGAACAGAGGACACTTTCGCTACCGGATTCTCACTCCTATTTTGCAATTACTTTTTTTTTAAATAGCCCTTGTTTCGAGTCTGTTGGCTGCTGTTCACATCACAGATAAACAAGGAACCTTAAACATCTCCTCAGAGTGAAACATGATATCGCATACGTGCACGCTATAAGCACGACGCAGCACTAAGTTCAGTTATTTCACGAGCGACGTCACAAGGAAACGCAAGCTTAGCGCACTAGTCATTTGCATTAAAGTCCTTAACAAACAAGGCACCCTATTGATCTCATACACAACTCGAAGGTCGTTGTCTAATCTTTCGTAAATTGGATCGTGTGCGGCGAGGCTGTCCGCGGATCGGAAGCGTCTCCGTAGACCGACGTCCACGACAACGGTGGTAATACCTACCAGTAAGTCTGATACTAAACATTGGAATAATCTTTTTAGCGCAGGGACTTACCATTTGGTGTCTTCAGTGAAGGGGGAAGACATTTCCTATGACGAAATGTGGACTATTCCCTTATCGGAATACTACCTATACATAGTGTGAACGGATCCTTGAAGAAGCCGTCACCTAAGATTCAGTACATCAAACTAAGTAACACATCATCATCATCATCATCATTTCAGCCGAAAGACGTCCACTGCTGGAAATAGGCTTCCCCCAAGTGTCGTTACATTGACCGGCCCCGTATAGTAACGTATATAAGTAACTCTGCGGACAAGATATTGCTGTGAAACGCCTTTGTTGTTGGTGTGAATAATCACAGTTTACAGTCTTTAGCACTCAATGTAACTCACTAAAAACATTAAATCGATACATTGAGTACTACAGGGGTCATGGATACCGGACGTCATGGAGGTATTTAAAGTACAAAGTATTTAAAGAAAATGTGTGAAAAAGTTGGAACTTTGACCTTTAATATCATCGTAATTAGAAGGTTCCCAGGTATTGAGATGAAGGGAAAAATAAGTGCCTGTCGGCTCCGTTATGGGTGTATTTATACCCTTTCAAATAGAACATAGTGCACTTGGTCCACATAGCATATTGTTGGATGTTCAATGCCTAACATAATTATTGTAGAATTTTGTTTTAATATTCAAATAAAGTATCTGAAAAACACGTTCCCATGTATCCCAAATACGCCTACAACATTTTTTACGTTACGAATATACACGGAACATAAAACATTTTAACGAGTTTAAAACTGTACAATGTTTTTTTGTTCTACAATAGATAAAATGAATATCACTATCGGGAGTGCAGTTTATACCAATAATAATAAGATAACATAACGCCTGTTTTCCCAGAAGGATTTGGCACAGATGACTTGCTTTTTATGAGTTATGTCTGAATATCATGTTAGAAAGGGTTCACCCTTGTTTGGTATAACAACTTTTTATGTAATGTTACTAATTCGAACAACGTTTAAGAAAATAATCAATTTGTATAATATCGATTAACATAATTTTCATTTCATCGAATATTTATTTGCGATAACAACATTTGCGCTATTGATCAAAAGGTATAACGTTCATTTGATGTAATGTTCAGGTGGTATAACATTTATTTTATCGAATACTCAATTGGTGTAATGTTAAGCCGAAAAGAAAACATAGTAAATATTTGCATTTTTTTTATTTTGAAAAAGAAAACACTTAGACTAATCTGAAATTAAATGCGATCAAATTTTATTTTATTTGTTGTTGATGTTTTGCGTTAGTATGGATTTCAGCTGAAAAAGAGTGATGGACATGAATGTTGATGGATGGAGAGGGAGAGGGAGGCCAAAGAAAAGATGGACCCTTACATGCATGACTTTTTGTTTTGTAAAATGAATAATATTTTCGTAAAAAAAAATGAAGACGAAGACGAAGACGACGAAGACCCTCCACTTGTATCCGAAGAAGAGCCCCTATCCCGTGAGACCTCGTCCGTGGAACCTGCTTCAGAGCCTTTGCCAACTCCATCAGTTCTGGGTACTCTTCATTTTCGGGAGATTCATTATCCAAATCATTCAACATATCTTGTATACTTGGATAATAATCTATATCATTTTGGTCACCTATGTCTTCTTCATCTTCTGAGATATTTCCATTTTACAAAGCCATGAGCATACCTTCGATATCTCCATCGCGCAGCCTGCGTGCTATGCTAAAAAGCAAAAAATAACGTCAAGCCGGCCCACAACCATGTAAATTCGTAGCATTTTTTATACAGCAAACGCATATTGTAGACATTTGGCAACATATTAAAAACTAACTTGACATAAAATTACAAAAAAAACAGAGACAAAATGTTTGAAATATCAAAAACTTGCCTCATTTTCTACTCGATTACTATTTTTCAAACTTTGAAGAATAGATTCTTTGATGTGAAATCGTGAATCAAATCACTTGTAATCGCCAATACACAAACTTTTACACTTACTCGTTTGTAATGACGTAACACAGAAAAACTACCTGCAAATTTCGATTTATTTTTTATTTTTCTGTTACTCTATAATCTATGTCCGCATATTACGTTGCGTTCAGAAAGGTACAGCTGTCAAATTATTTTTTTGCTGGCAAAAAATAAATTGTTGCCATTTGTCAACTGTATGCATTTAAGGGTGAGGTGGTTGATGACAAACTAGTTTTGCCTAGGCTGACTTGGGGCACCCCGACACGGATAGATTAGGTTAGAAGGGTATGGTGGGGTCGCATGAGCGAGCGAAGCGAGCGAATAGACCCCGCCATACCCTTCGTGGTTATTTTTTTATAAACCATTCAGGAGTAGAAAAAATAAATAAAATGCGTTATTCTCCATTTTAATACAATCGTAAAAAAGGGAAAAATAAAAAAAGAACAGCAGTCCGTCGGGACCCATATTGGATGTAATGATTTTAGTCTAGGCTACACTGTCGGGTTTTTTGCATAAGTTGACTTAAAACAATATTATGGTCAAGTTCATAGCAGTTTTGGTTCTAAACTGCTATGAACTTGACTATAATATTGTTCGTTCTAAAATACACTGATGGTCATTTAACTGAAGTCAGTTCACACAATCTTTCGTACTTAAATATCCCATTTCTTTTTCATGTGGCGTGTATACAATAAAATTAAACCAACCATGTCGTGTCGTTTAAGCACCGTATTATGCGGTGCTTCTTATAATATTGCTTCAACTTCTAGTAGGTGTCTATGCTGCACTGGTTGGACAAAATCTAAGCCAAATTCAAGAAAAAAAGAAGCATATACCTGAAGACATAAAATAATAACACAGCAGGCTGTACATATTATACTGTCAGAGTCCTATAGTATATTATGGTGTAATCTTAACAAGGTTTATATCCGGTCTCGAGGCCCGCATCGCCGACGTCGGCACTAAACCAATTTGGCGATTTTAATACGGTTTGCTGCAGGGTGAGCCTTTGAACGAATACACCTTCGGTTATTGTGTTACGGAGCATCTTACAGTCTCCTCAGAAACGGCTTGTTTGCGAGCCTTAGGAAAATATTGTTAGAAAAACGTTTGAGCTTAAGGATGCCGTGATTTCATCAGGAGTGACCTTAACCATGTACAGTCACGAGCACCAATATGTATACACTTTCCTAAATTTAAATGCAATTTCCGACAGAAATACCGATTGTAACTTGGAGATAGGATCTTTTTCATAAAATTAAGAGTTCCAGAATACAATGTTTGTAACAACATGAAATATTAATCAGAAAAGAAAGCGAAAAACACTTTAAAAAGTTGTTAAGTGTTTACATATTGGTGCTCGTGACTGTACAAGCTTTGTGCTGAGCGGTAGATGTAGAAAACTATTGCGTTAAGGTATTGAAAATTAGTTATCTCACGTACTTGATTTCTGGAAAAGGCTAGACTGATGCATTGAGCGAAAATCCGTCACACGTAGCCCTAATCGTTCAGTAACATAAAATAACCCAATTCATAACCCAAACCCATAATAATTGGACAAACACATGATGATGTGTTAGTCCCAAATTGCCAACATTTTTATCTGACAAACAGAATCAACTTCAGCAAACTCATCGAATGATTCCAATCGCGTTTGTTTGCTCGAACACTGAATATTGCTGGTAAAAAACACACATGTATATTAATGTATTTAGTCTAAACAAATAAATACATATTCGTTTGGAAGCTGGTATCTACACGAAGCATTAATTCCGTTTAACGCTATTTGCATTGGTCTGATAATAAGCGCCTGCGTTAATATCAATGTATCGAATTATAACGTGGCTCGCGAAATGAGTTGATGTGATACCTGTGTTTGGGGGTAAAACACGGCCTCACCACACTGTCGGCCCGATCACGACCTCAGGGTAAGCGATTTGCGTCAAGCAAGATGCACGCGCGCGTATTCTCAAACGGCTGTATGTAGCAGATGTTTCCATTAGCTTAACACTTGACAAGCAATTTAGTGAAACACAGGCAGACGCAAACCAACAGCGACTCCTTGGTATTGTAATTTATTTAAGTTACTCAGGTTTTTACACGGAAAAAGATACTTCGAAAATTGTGATAGTTCGGCTAGTTTGCATACTATCAATTAGCCGAACTATCACAATTTTCGAAGTGCTAGTTACACTATAAGTTCATGACTGTACTAACATACCTATCAGTTTGACTGATGCTTAACAACTGGGTGTGAAAGAACAAATAGGTCTTAATGTAACAAACGTTGACTTTAATGACTACTGTAGGTACCTATTTTGGAGTCTGTTAAAAAAGACATTGAACATCTAAAAAGTTCAACGATGGATGATCAACAAATAATCTCAAAACAAGCCACCTGTGTGATACACAATGCAGAAATTGAGAAGTCAGGTAGTTGTACTACAATTTTATCTGCGCCCGGTAGCCCGTTATTACATTCTTCGCGGGTCGAGGGTAGACAAGAAAAAGATGATGACGGTAGAAGTCTCTGTGTGATCGGCGGCGGTGGCGTATCGGTTGTAAACATTGCGACGAGCGGCGAGAACGCGATGACGCATCGCGTAACACCGGCGCCGGCGGTGAAGCTTAATGCACCTGGCCGAGTAGATAAGTTAGGACACTGCTGTAAAGAATGGCGAGCATGTTGGGAAGCAATCGACTTTTGCAAGTGTTGTGAGAGAGGAAGGGAATGCTCCCACGCAAGATAAGGATGGTTGGACATTAGTGCAAAGAAGTAACCGAAATAAGAGGTTTGAAGGGAAATTGGGGAAAGCTGTAATACAACCTGATGCGAAGTTTAAGGCGGCTGAGATAATGGTACCTTTATATATTTCCAATGTTTTAAAAGGACTTTCTAAGGAAGACGTAGTAAAGTATATTAGCGAGAAATGTAATTTACAATTGAAGGTGGAAAAGATGAGTATGAAAATAGAAAAGGAGTATGACAGTTATAAAGTTTTTATTCCGAAACATAAGGAAGCGTTTTTTATGAATGACGAATTCTGGCCGGATGGCGTATCATACCGCAGATTCATACATTTTAGAGGAAACTTCAGAGGCACAGTGGAGACACATGAGAAACATGGTTAATGTCCCACGACTTGACGTTTCTAGGTACTGTGCATGATGACTTTGCTTACACTGGGACTTCTGCGGTGGATTCTTCGGTTGGAATATTGCGAGGTAGGCCATACGGAGGAGTCGCACTCCTCTGGAGGAAAAGTTTATTCTCATCTGTGACGGTGGTAAAGTGTAATAGTGCGCGTCTTACAGCAATACAGATAGAACAATCAAACATTAGGTTACTTGTTTTTTCAGTGTATATGCCTACTTGCTGTACGGATAATATAACTGAGTTTACAGAGTGTCAAAGCGAGATGAACGCTATAATAGAAAATAGTGACATTCAATATGTGTTTATGTTGGGAGACTATAATGCGCATACCAATGAACTTTTCCACTGTGAATTGTTGAAGTTTTGTGAGGAACAGTGTTGGACCTGCGCGGATAGCGAGATATTACCTTGTGACTCGTATACATTTGTGAGTGATGCGCACAGGTGCAAGCGTTGGCTTGACCATTGCGTCGTTGCTGAGGCCACGCGCCAAACTATATCTAGTGTAAAAGTATTGTACGGCACTTATTGGTCCGATCACTTTCCCATTCAATTAGAATGTAATCTAAGTTTAGTGGAGTCTAATATTCCACTACGTACAGTATTTAGTAGTAGTAAGGTTAAATGGGGTGAGAGCAGATAAAGTTGTATGAAAAAGAGACTTAGAGCAGATAAAGTTGTATGAAAAATGTTGTAACTCAGGTTTATGTGAAATAGATTTCCCCCCAGAGTGTATTAACTGTGCGGATAAAATATGCGCTGATGTAACTCACAGAGTGGTTTTAGACAATATGTACACTAAAATTATTGATATACTTTCAACATCTGCTGAGCGGACCGCTTCTTGTAATAGGCAAAAGTGTTATAAACCTTTAACAGGGTGGAATAGGCATGTTAGAAGTGTTCACTTTCAGGCTCGGCTTGCTTTTCAGATCTGGCATTTACTTTGAAATCCAACTTCAGGATCTATTTATGAGAATATGCGAAATACACGTAACATTTTTAAAGCCAAATTAAAGTGGTGTCGCAATAATCAAACACAAATAAAACTAGCCATAATGGCTGAGCAGCGCAATTCTAAAAATTTCGGGAAGTTTTGGAAGAGTACAGGTAAACTGAACCCCAAGCCGAGTCTGCCAGTGAGCGTGGCAGGAATTTGTGACACTCAAGCCATTTCAAATTTGTTTGTGAAACAGTTCCAGGTTGATCCCTTGTCGGGACCGGTTACGTCCGTGTCTTCGTCGGTGATTGGCGCTGAGGATAGTTCACCGTGTTTAAGGTTTTTGGCCAAAGAAATGACCGATGTCATTAGAAAGATGGCCGGAGGTAAGTCTCCGGGACATGACCACCTCAGCGTCGAGCACTTACGATACGCGGGAGTTCATTTACCGAGGGTGTTGGCAACATTTTATTCACTATGTATAAGTCACTCGTACTTGCCAGATAAGCTTATGAGGACCATAGTCGTGCCAATAGTTAAGAATAGAACGGGCGATGTTACAGACCCCGCAAATTATAGGCCTATTTCTTTGGCGACTGTTACAGCTAAGGTACTGGACTGTTTGCTTGATACCCATATGGCGAGTCGTATAAATCTTCATGATGCCCAATTTGGTTTCAGACCCGGACTATCGACGGAAACTGCCATCATGTGTCTTAAGCAGACTGTTCAGTATTATGCTGACAGGAAAACTCCGGTCAATGCATGTTTTCTGGACCTTTCGAGGGCTTTTGACCTGGTGCCATACGATATCTTGTGGGAAAAACTGCGAAAGGAAAGCCGTGTTGACTGCACTGTTATTTCTTTATTTAAGTTTTGGTACGAGAATCAGACGAACTATGTCAGGTGGGGTGGAACTCTGTCTGATGTGTATGGGTTGAAGTGCGGGGTGAGGCAGGGGGGTATTACCTCGCCTCGTATCTTTAACCTTTACATTAATCAGCTCATTGTTGAACTCAGCAGCACCCGTATAGGCTGTCACATTGACGGAGTTTGCGTTAACAATATAAGTTACGCGGACGACATGGTGTTGCTGAGTCCATCAATAAGCGCACTCAGGCGTCTTGTTAAGACGTGTGAAGACTACGCGGTCACTCAGGGACTCAGGTACAATGCAAATAAATGTGAGTTATTGGTATTTAAGGCAGGCACCAAATGTTACACTAACGTGCCAAAAGTGACTATAAATAATTTTCCGTTATCCAGAGTAACAAAATTTAAGTACCTGGGTCACTGGGTCACGCATGACCTGAATGATGACCTGGACATAGAAAGGGAACGCAGGGCGATGGCTGTCCGAGGTAATATGCTGATCCGCAGATTTGCACGTTGTACGACGCAAGTCAAAATAACCCTTTTCAGAGCATACTGCCAGTCTTTTTACACGTGCAGTCTGTGGGTCAGGTATACGCTGAGGGCATACAATGCCTTGCGTGTCCAGTATAATAATGTGTTCAGGATGCTGTTGGGTCTACCACGCTTTTGTAGCGCTTCCGGGATGTTCGCCGACGCCAGGGTTGATGGTTTCCATGCCATTATGCGGAAAAGGTGCGCGTCTATTCTCGGTAGAGTACGTGCTAGCTCCCACAGCATTCTGAATGTATTTTGTGATAGGTGGGACAGCCCCATGCTGGCTCACTGGATACGGCTGCACACATAGGTGTAAGTCGTATCAATTTTGTAAATAGTGTGTTTCTTATTTTTTTATTTTTACTTTTTTACTAACATTAGGTTAAGACTTACTAACAACATATGGATTGTATTTGATCTGAAATAAATTCAATATATTTTACGGAAACATACTACTTAATTATCAAAAGGCTTATGGTCCTCAACATTTGTACCACGGTAGCTTATAGTGTAAATCCCGTGGCGAGCAAACATGCCGCCGATGCAGGATTAATAATTATAAATCGCCGCGAAATAATAATAATTCCGCATTTCCATGATTACTTGTTGTTTTCATTTAGCAGTAGGTATTGTTTATGTAGAACGATTAAATAGGTCACTGCTTAAAGCTTTTTCACATAATTTATGATTGTATGCTTGTGCTGACTTTCAAATGTAGCTTGCACAAACCTCTAGACAGAGAGCTTGTACGAGCCAATATTGCTCATACAGCAAAAGTACGTTTCTGCGCACGTAATGAATTACGCTAAACGTACTTTATTAATTATATTCTAACAAATTCAGTCGTCACTAAAACTCAGCCACGAGCGGGTCGATCAATAATAACATTGCATCAAGTGCGGCTCAGATAGCTAAACAAACGTAACAAACGTAATTAAACTATTGAACATAACAGTGGTTTGGTGTGAACTATCTTCCTACAACAACTACCGGGGTATCCGTCAACGACGAGAAAACCCCAACAGAGCTAGAATAGAATGATGCAGTCTATTCTGTACCAATCGCGCAACCTCCGTAACTATTCTAATAATGCGTATTGTATACCACCCACACCTCAATAGTGTGGTGGAGTTGGTGGTGGAGAGACTTAGAATTTTCCACCAATTACTTACAACAAGGGATAAATGGAAGTGAGATCATAGGATTGGTGGAATATTCTAAGTCAGATCTTGACGGTTTTGTAATGTTTCGTGTATTTATATGACCACTGTCGTACTCGTAGCTATTCGGATTATTGGACACCTGAATAAATCTGCGAAGCGTACAGACCAGTATCACATGGAAGTCATGGTAACAGGCAAGCTTTTGCGTCATGGTATATATTTGTATTGACAGCACAAAGCTTATCTGAGGGAACATGCAGTAATTAACTATCGAATTAGATTAATGCGTTGTCGTATGTAAACACTTCGTTGCTTCACATAAACAGAGCTACCTATTAGACTAACACTAATTTGCATTCGATAGGATGGATTATTTCCAATGGTCAGAGCTACCCTGATTTAGAAAGATTGGCTGGGGGTGTTTTAAAGGGAATGTTGGTGTCATCAATAATAGTGAAAGCTGTAGGTACTTATATTTGTTTCATCTCTGTATTGATCTGAGGTCTACACTTTTAATGTGGTTAATTTCTATACGGCTGCTTAATATCGTGTCCTGCGTGTCTTGTTGCTTGTTCATTACATACTGTGATGGATGTTCGTTACAACTGGTGGACGCTACTGAAGGCACCAAACTCGTGGTTCAGTTCTGGGACGACACAATTTAGATAACCTTCGACCCATTAAGAAGAAGAAGCTGATCGGTAACTTATGTCAGTCCAACTTATTTGACTTTTCCATCGTCGTTTTTGCTGATAGAATGTCATTTTGTCTAGACCCTCTGACCCTTAGACATAGTATAGAACAGTACACTTTATTCGCCCTCAGTTTCTTTGCACAAATACATAAGCAATGCAGTTAAAGTTAATTATCTGCACACCACGAACGAAACTTATCTCCACCAGGCGGCACCCGCATCGACTCTTTATGTCATTCACACGACGCACTGCGCGTAATCGACAGCCTTTGTTTGTTCTGAAATAATTTATTTCAATGATTTCAGTTTATTTTAACTTTTAAAAATACTTACTTGTTGTTTTAATCGTAAAAACCACAAAGAGACAGACAATTACAGCAATATTTTAGTAGGTAGTTACGGTAGGCTGCACGTCAGGGGCAACAAAAATTATATAAATATAATTTTTGGCTTCACAATTTTTATTGAACTACGCCGAACGTCACAGTTTTATCCAGAATATTCCAAATTGATGCATCGTCCCTAATTATCATCATTGTTTGGTAAGCGACACCTCGTAACAATATTAAGGCAAACTGCATCATACAAAAAACCGGCCAAGTGCGAGTCGGACTCGCGCACGAAGGGTTCCGTACCATTATCTATACATTAGACAAAACGGCAAAAAAATCACTTTTGTTGTATGGGAGCCCCCCTTAAATATTAATTTTATTCAGTTTTTAGTATTTGTTGTTATAGCGGCAACAGAAATATGTACATCATCTGTGAAAATTTCAACTGTCTAGCTGTCACGGTTCATGAGATACAGCCTGGTGACAGACAGACGGACAGACGGACAGACGGACAGACGGACAGACGGACAGACGGACAGACGGACAGACAGACGGACAGACAGCGAAGTCTTAGTAATAGGGTTCCGTTTTTACCCTTTGGGTACGGAACCCTAATAAAGTAGTCGCCTCTTTCGTCATCAGTATGAGTCTGCTGTGCCTTCCCCTACAGTACACGTCTCACGTACGTGTGCGTGCACGCGCGCGTGTGTGTACGTGGAGGCTCACGTCATGTCGGCGTCATCGATCCACTCGCATCCAATTATTCATGTATGTACATAGTTATGTGCAGTGCTGCTGCCATGCGATTGTTCCAACTGAGACTGGATTCAGGCTCTGTATTTCGGCTTGACCTACATGTTTAATCTATTTTATTGTACTTGCAAAACCGGCGTTGCAAGAAGAATAAAATGAGCAACGCTCTTGTACGTTGGACGCCCCAGATGGTTAAAAATTCAGTTGTAACCTAACCTGACCAGTGAGGGAAACTGACCAGTGTTACGCGGATTCCACAATACATGGGTCATGTTTTATTCATTTCCAAAACGAATTCTTAAATTCATCTGTGCTAGAAAGTGCTCATGTAAACCGTCTGGGAAAACCTTCCGAGACGGTTTACACGGTTTACATGAGCATTTTCTTAGATTAGTTTTAACTAAAAACTAAATTTTGAAAATGCAAAACAGAACGTGACCGTGCTAAAATCTGTAGATTTTTTAAACTACAGACTGACAATATCTGAATGGCAATCTAGGTGACATAATTGCACCATCTCTTCCCATCCGTTCATGAAATTATTATAAAAATATTACTTCCCTATTTGAATCGATTGAAGGGTTTTTGTTAACAATTTTAAAGACTGTATGGAACCCTAATCCTTTTTCTAAAATAAAAGTTACTCCTTATAACATCAACTATCTGCAAGTAAAAATCTAGCCGTTTTGGAGATTATCCGGAACAAACACACAGACAGACAAAAAGGAAAAAAAGAAGGTTTTTAGGGTTCGATATATCAGTCGGCAAAAACTTCGGATCACTTTGTTGTCCGTCTGTCCGTCTGTCAAGACCCTTTTTCTCAGGAACGCGTGGAGGTGTCAATGCTGAAATATCTAGTTCGAGTTTTCAGCTGTAAACGTCCCTCTTTGTGCCTATTGGCCATTATGTTGTTTTGTCTTCTGCTGATATTATGGAAGAACGTGGAAATTATGTTTTATATATTATTATTTTCTAGTTATATTGTTTTCAGGGCGTCAGGAAGAATGTGGGGGCCTATCTAAAAAAAATTGATAATTTGGTACTTCTTGAAGAACACATTAACTTCGAAAATCCTAATGATAAGATTTCATAAAGTCTAGGAAGGTGAAACGTTTTTCTTTCTAGATATACTACCTACGCAGAAAACTAGTAACGACGAGAATGTTATAAACATTCAGGAAAGAGGAGGATTATTTAAAATATACTTGTACACCTGCTGCAGGTATAAATCCTGCTGTTTGAGTTAATTAAACTCTGTATCATTTAACACGTAAGCCGGTCACGTGGTCACCGTACATGCAGTTTGGACGCAGCATACCAACATATTATGTGCCACACACGTATGTGGAACAATGTGCGGCCAACACACTATCTTCAAGTCTGGCCCGAAGGAGCCGGGCTGTTGGGCCAGAGACGGCTTTGTTTATGTCTCACTCACTTATGTGGGTCAGGCATCAGGATAACCATTCAATGACGGGGAGAATAATAATACCTCTACAAGTACATTTCGTACTTGAAAATTATTTTCTTAGCGACTTTTATCTCAGCAATAACATGGCAGCCATACAGAGGACAGTTGATCTAGACTGCCAGTTGAAGATTTTTGACAGTCTTTATAGGCAGTTAGCGCGAAAGTCTGACAACCAGCTTTACTAAAGGTTATCTTGTTACCCAGTAATTCGGTTGTGGAGGAAGTCAGATACGCATTCGCTCCATGTAAATTACTAGCATTAAGCTACAATTGATTAGATTGAAAACCAAACCTGTCATAGTCGTCAGAAGTTTAGGCAGATGTCTCATGTATCAGCAAAATATTATTTTTTGGCGATGTTAATTTATATCTGCATGAAATCCTAACACCCACTCGAATCCTTACTAGTGCCAATTGTATTAACGAACATTAAAAGTGTACTTTAGTTACACTTTTAATTTCGTTCGTTCATTCCATGCAAAATACAGTAACATGTTACTACTTATTTATTTCATTCTACAACAAAGAAGACAAATTAAAAGTACTCGGTAGACAAGATGATGAATCATCTCACTTCGCCTAGGTCCGTCCATCTTACTATCATCTCATCTCGTAGGCCGATAAATCCAATCCCATATCGACCGCGTGGGATCCCTTCGTTAGGAACATTGCAAATTACTTCAGACTATCCATTTATCCTTTGTCTGGTGGCAAAGTTATGCTATGGGCAGGCCTAACTAATAGGTACGTATAGGTATTGTCTGCAAATGTATTATTAATTTGTCTTTGCTACGGGTATGGTAGATTATTTCTATTCTAGGAATTGTTTCCTCCATTCCTTCATCTCAGCGATTCTAAGCAATTCTTTTTAGAATCTAGATCTAGAGCATTGAGATCAGATTTTTCGCTACCGTTCGTTTTCCGCCTTTTGCAATACAAAATCCACATGTTTTAAACGACACCAATGTTAAAAGTAGCCCGTGTGTCCTTGTGACTGAGCTTAATCCCTACGACGGGTGTGGTTTCTTAACAATGCGTAGTGCAACAGACGGAGTTTAAAGTCAGGAGCTCGCGATCGCTGTTGAGCTTTTGTTCTTGAATATGGAATTCCATTTACATAATTATAAGCATATACATTTATTTATTTAACACTTCAAGCACAAAGTACAGAGGCGGCCTTAATGCCATAGGCATTTAATAGGTAACTGCTCTACATAATATACTGGTAGATATATTTATTAGTGTGTAATTACATCGCGGCGGCTTTGACAAGTGAGCCGCGTAATTATGTGCCGCTCAGTGCGAATCATTCCGGATCATATCCCCGCAAATATTGGCCGCACTCGTTTATGCTCGATATCTACGAGTATGGAACTACTCGACCGATGTCGACGCCATTTCCTGTATAGGAGTAGAGGAAATATCTATCATTTGTATGAACTAAGATTTTCTCAAGATGTTTGTACCTGTAAGTAATATATCAGTATTATGTTCGCTCCAATTCGGTCGACCTTTGGCTTAGTAAAGCGAAAAATTGAAGTCATGACGCGGCCTCTTTGGTCGTTTGTTTTCTTTCACGAGATGTAATACTGCTTCCGCCGCATGTGGCCGGCCCTTCGGGAAACTTCGTTTCTGCAAGAGTTATGACGGTCAGGAGGCCACACAATGTAAAAAGCCGAGTGATAATAAAAGGCGTCCTGTGATTTTAATATTACTGCTAGCCAGCTATAGACGATAGGATATGCTTGAAAGATTTAATAATGCATGCAAAAGTGTCATGTAAAACCGAGTTCCATAGAGGACCCACGCGTAATTACGCGTGGGTCGTGGGTCGCTAGCCTGTCGTTAAATCATTTGAAAGCAAAACATAATAATATCAATTTCGATATTTTCTGGGTTGCATGCATAGGCCAGAATAACTACAGTTTTCTATTACACTCGTCGCTTGTGATCCTTTGCTTTTAAATTGTTTAAGTAAAAAACCAATGCCTCACTGCTAAACAAACACAAACAAGACACATATACGTAGCAACTCGTTACCGGTTTACGTAAGCCCAAAAGAAAATCAAATCCAATTTTCTTGTTCACAAATTCCGTTGGCATTCGTATTGAAATTACGTATTACGTTGTTTAATACAATTCAATAAGCAAGAACTTAATACCGTTATTATATCGAAATAACAAACGAAGGACCACAAACAAAAGGAAGAGGCGTTTAAGTGTGCACCGGTTGAGACAGACTGAACGACGTGGTTGAAATTCCAACAGCTCAGTAATATTTAAGCATTTGTTTAAGTGTAGTGTTAGTGATAACCAACACATTCTCATCAGTGTTAGTAGGTTTCGTGTCTTTCGTAATGTTATGTCCTGACTGAACTCACGTCACGGGATTTAAAATTGCAATTTTCTAACTAAATCTTCTTGCAACTTCGATTCGGCGGATCTTCTGCCATCTTCCTGTTAAGTTGTCTCCCTCGTGTTGGTAATCTTCAAACGCACATAATGTAGCAAAATATTTCTTTTTGATTATGTGACACGTTCGCGCGCTGAATACTAATCCGCAGCCCTCCGCTGATAGCTTCCTCTGAGAGAGCGCCTATACGCTGTGAACTGAGGTTATTTGCCTTATAGGAATAAGTAATGTTAACTTAGGTAAAGGTAAACTTAGTAGTAGTTTTTATCTGAACAAGCTTGTTAGCGTTTGCGTCAAAGCAGTCCCCGCGGACTACTTAATTGTGATAAAGCTATCCAATCCAATATGTCATAAAGGTATTCCGAGAAGCGCCGACATTTTACACGACAACGGATTATGCAAGTCTTATAAGTTCGGAAAGGTTTTAATATAATATTAAGCGGTTTGGAGACAATTTTTTTTAGGCCCTCTTCGATGTTGCGTATATTTATATTACTTACACAAAAAAAAAGTAACCATTTTATTATAGTAATAAACGAAAGATTACATAGAAACGAAACCGGAATCTTAAAATCATAATAAATAAGTTGTATTATGATATTTTTTTGCGAGTCAAATCATTCCTGTTGTGGTCAATGTCATTTGACTGAAAATACTTACGTAAATAGAAGCGTTTTTTCCGTTTACAAAAAAAAAGTATGGTATCCATTGGTAATAATATCTGCTTTAATTAAAATAGAATATAATTATAAAAAGAAATAATATTAAACTGTGAGCTTTGTATTGCTATTTTAGAGATTTCCGCTAAAATATTTTAGATGGTAGGTACCTATAGAAAATCATTATGACACGGAACGTTGTAAATCCGTCTTTTTGGTGGTTGACAAACAACTTCATTTGACATTCTTTCCGTTTATTTTGATTGTTGTGAAAGTGTTTCTGCGATTTTTTCGCGTATGATTAAAACTATTTTATGAAAATGGCATCTGCTGGTCGTTGTGTCAATTGTGCAGTAAGATTTCAACGCAATGTGCGAATACAATTACTTTCAGAGACTGGTACAGACGTGTTATATTATTGTTTATTGTTAGATTCACGTTTTCATTTTCGAATTTCTCATTATTCCGGTTAGACATGGCTTAGCTAATATTATCACTGTAATCTAGAGATTATAAGGAAGAAATCTATATACGTTTCATTAATATCTGCTACAATTTATGTGGGTGGCCTATTCTCCAAACAAAAAAAAATGTCTCCTGATGATGATGATGATGATTGAGCACCACACCCAGCCAGGAGCAAGCCTGACCCGGACAAGCCGGATACACCAGGGGGCACTATTTTGTAAGGAAAGACATGCTCTGGGATGGGAAAGGAAGCCCGACCAACCGCAGCCAGTCGGGCACAATCAGCCGACTATGCAGCCTCGAGCCAATATAGGAATAGTGGTAAAGACAGGTACAATCCATAGGAATGAGCATTGGTGTTTTGACCTTCGTTTGATTGGTCTCTTCTATCATTGGAGAGCCATGTTCGTTTCTGGTGGTTGCAATCGCAACCATTTGACACGGCTTATATTTGAAAATATTATTGTTCGCGTATATGTTTCATCGTCAGTAGTATTTATTTCACTGTCAGTAAATGTTTCGCTAAGGTGATATATTTCCTGGGTAGCTGATTTTTTTTTTCTATCTGCTGCTAACTGAATCCATTCTTCTTTGCTTTTATTGGAATATTCCATGTCTTGTTGGAGTGACTCGTTCCATATATGTATATATTGGTCTTCCTACTTTTAACCGTTTCGCCTTGTATCTAATAGCTGCGTGTAGAAAGTGAGGCTCTGGTCGTCTGAGGATGTGCCCGTAGTAGCATAACCGTAGGCATTTAATTATTTTGGTACCTAATTGTTTTTCCCATAAGAGTTTCGCGTGTTTTTTGTTCGGGGGGTTTCGCATACTCTTTATCATATCTTTAAGAATGGGTCTTTCCTGTCTTCTGAGTTTCGATCGGTTTGCTTTTATGAGTGCCGCTGCTTTAAGATCGTATGTCATTGCAGGTTCTTTAACCGTTAATAGATAAGATGCGCGATCTTCCACTCCATTTTCGTGTTTTTAATTAAGTATATTAAGGCCTTAGAGTTACGCATCGCTTGTTTACATCTGGCGTTAACTGTGTTGTTTCTATTAAGTGTCGATGATATATACCCTAGCTACTTAATTTCGTCTACCGGTTGAATACTGGTTCCTTCAATTATATTAAGACTTCGGGTTTCGGTGCTGTGTGGGTTTCTGATTACTAGTTTTGTTTTCGTTTCATTAATGTGGAGTCCGACTGATTCCAGTAACGGTATGATTTTGGTGACTATTTCATTCGGTTCACTGAGATTATTTGTTACTATTATCAAGTCATCTGCAAAAGACAGTATAATAGGGAGTTGAATCTCATAGTCCTGGTCTAGATAGAGGCATTCATTGCTTTGGTGAATAGTCGTGGGGCTAGCGGACATCACTGTTTGACTCCCTTGTCTTTGTGCGTCGATTCCGTTTGCTATCCAAACCATTTTATCCAGGTGAATTAATTAATGCATGCCTTAATAATTCTATTTGTTAGTTCTAGTACTCGTAACTAAAATGTCTCTGTGAGAGTTCCAAACAAAAAAAAATGTCTCCTTTGAGCAAATAAATAGTGAAGGTTGAAATTTGAGCAAATAAATAGTGAAAGATACAGGCGATACACGTTTCGTACTGAGTACCCATTTAATGAAAACAATATTAATACTTGTTTATTATTCATCGTTCCGGAGATATAGGTACTAGAGCAGATATAAGGATACTTACCGCGTAGAGGGTAGAACTCAGTGAATTAGTTGTAGGTAGTTCACTAGTAATTACCTCTGGTGAACTACTAGCACCCTTGAACTCAACATGTTCTACTAAATCACTTCAGTAACTAACTTGCTCTGCTTAGGTATAAGTGCAGTTGAAAGCCAAACATGGCAGAAGTTTGAACAGCAAGTGAAGCAATACTTAGAGATAGCGTATATCCTTCTTTGAATTATAGTTAAAGTGTCACGTCTGTAGTAAAATTACTTTCTTTATTCTCCTTACATATCATTTTACATTAAAATAAAATAGCCCACCGCTAACAGGGTTGGCGTGTGGTCAGAGCTCCAGAGAGAGGAACCTCCTAACAATGCGAGGGATACTCAGTTATTGGTGGAAGCATTTGGCAACTAAGGCATTGGCTGAAAGGGCTATCAGCACGATGATCGCTGAGTTCACACCCTACATGTCGACAACCTCGCAGGCCAAGTCAAGATACTTGATTTGCTTATCTTTGTCAAGAATAATTGAGCGCCGCTCTGATAGATCCACCACCACTATGTATATCGAGGCTTATTGGCTGAAATAGTCCTGTCAGTGATGATGGATTGATGTGATTTTGGTATTTTCAAAAACTGGGTCAGGCACATACCTATAGTACGGCACTTCCGATTCCACAAAGCTGATGCAAGCAAATGGTTGATGGATAATCCTGGCTACAAGGTTGTGTTTGTGCAAGTAGTCTCCGTTAGCTAGACGAGAACATCCGGAGATAATGTGAAGGATTGATTCGCCCGGACGGTGGCATGCCCGACAGTTCTCTATTGTATTACCTAACTTTTTTATTCATAATTTAAAATGCCATAACTTTTTTGGTCCTAATCATCATTTGTACGAATTGAAGAAAATTGAAATCCTTAAATATATGCCCTAAATCCGTTTGTCATAAATATTACAATCAATAATATACAAAAGAGTTAAAACCGTTTTCAATAAAAGTTAGTCCTGAATTCAAATTATTTAATGTTTATTTAGAATAATATTCTTAGAACAAATTTGTATTTAAAATTATTTAAAATAAAATTATTCCAAAATAAATGAAATTCTGCCATCTTCATAGTATGCCAAGTGAAATTGTACCAAATAATCGTCGCTCTAAATAAAAACGTTATTCTAAACGAAATTTTGCGGGACTTGAACATTGCCAAAGGTAAATTTGCCAAATAAAATTCTGCCATCTTAAAAGTATGCCATTGTAAATTCGTACATACAAACATTCGGCCAAACAATAACTATTTTAAATATTTTTTATGCCATAAAAATATTCGTTATGCCAAGTGTGTTATGCCAAATAAAGTTCGGAGCATCAAGATTCTGCCAGATAGAAGGGACCCGTGCCCGACATATACCTAGTATTAAAGTTTATTATTAAAACATTTTTTCTCTTGGGTCGAAAAATATTTGAGAAAGTGTTCTTCAAGATCTTTTAAAAGCCAAGTAAAAGACGCCTACCCTACACAAAGCTTGAGTTAGCTTCACCGGCACGCACGGAGTATTTCGACGTGGCTCTTGTAATCCAGCGCCGAGCCCTAATCATATTTAAATTGAAGTAAAAACATGTATTCCTAATGAATCCCATTTGCAAATTGGATATGAGTGTCGGAGTGTGGGCTGCGGGTATCAAATCGTAATGTATTCACTAATCACATCGGCGCGCGGTGGTGGATCGCGTCAAATTGTTAATTAGCTCGCGATCTATTTGATATTCGTTGACGGAACTAATCATACGCCCAACTTGGTGTATAAGCTTGAATTTTGACCAACATTGCGTAATTCAAATTCGTTGGAAACTATCCCACGGGAACGTCCGGAATACAAGTAGGTATCATATACCCGAATCAAGAAATTATTGGTTATATTCGGTAACAGTCGATATTAAATCCATTGCAATCCAGGGACAGATGGGTAGACCGTACATCTCAACGGAACGCGCTGCAATTACCGGTACTGAATGAAAACATCCAGCGAAGCATCCACATCGCTGATCGACACGCGATTAATATCCTTATTAGAGGCAGTTTAAAATTTATTTACAAAAGCGTTCGTCTGCATTTATGTAATTTAATTGCAAACCGAGCTTTTGTGGTTGAAGCACAGCAAGTATAGATATATAATTAGAAAACTGGAGCACATTTTTTTTTTTTTACATAAAATAAAACAATAAACATCCAAGCGATTGCAGCAATCACGATGGATTTACCGTCTATTTTTTAAAAGTTCCATTGTATATCTCCGAAGATCAGCATCAGATCTTCACCAAATTTAAATGGGACCACCTCAGGAGTATATCAAATAAAAAAAAGTATTTTGAGAATAGCTCCACAAATGGGGGAGAAATCAGTGAACATGCACAAAATTAGACCACATGACTGAAGTAACAAACACAAATAATGAGACCGCGTTGATGTTTTTTTGAAGTCCCTTTAAAAAAATGTTAATAGAATGAAAACTACTGGGCCAAACTGTGTTAATTTTTTATGGGACCAAATAACAACTATTCCGCATCAGATTATAGAAGAATGCCGTAAATCGGATCATAAATCCCAGCTTAATCGGTGAACATACATAAAAAAATACCAATCGAATTGAGAACCTCCTCCTTTTTGAAGTCGGTTAAAAAGGGATAAACCAAAGGCGTTGGAAGATTTTCCACATGTGGGGCCGACTTAGTAAGGCGAGGTTACCCGGATAAACGTCATTTGTATTGTGTTTTATTCGTAGACAGAACGAATATAAAAAAAAAATATTAAAAAAATTTAAAAAACACGACTGCGTAAAAATAGCGAATAACTTTAAATAAAACTGAAAAGAAAAAAATAAGTTCAGGAAACAGGACATAATAATATTGACTGCAACAGTCGGGACCCATATTGGATGTAATGATTTTAGTCCTGATTATTTAATGGGTCCCGACTGTTGCAGTCAATATTATTATGTCCTGTTTCCTGAACTTATTTTTTTTCTTTTTAGTTTTTATTTAAAGTTATTAGTTATTTTTACGCAGTTGTTTTTTTTTTTTAGTATTTTACACTTTTTAGTTACATAAGTATACCATTTTAAAATCCTCATGATGAGCTCTTTATCGAGCCGTTCAAACTGCAAAGCGTGCCAAACATTTGAATTCGGCGCGAAAAATCTGCCATTTTGTTTTTTTTATATTTATTTTGATATACCCAGTGTCACTCTCACAGTAAATACGAATCTAACGACACCTCTCAAGCTAAAATCCATGGAGCCGTTCAGGCCACAGAGCGTGCCAAACATTTGAATTTGGCGCGAAAAATCCCCCATTTTGTTTTTTTTTTTTATAATATATACCCAGTGTCACTCTCACAGTAAATACGAATCTAACGACACTTCTCAAGTTAAAATCCTTCGAGCCGTTCAAGCCACAGAGCGTGCCAAACAATTATACATACATACATACATACTCTCGAAAAACATAACCCTCCTTCTGGCGTAGTCGGGTAAAAAAACATGTTACGTATTTCACACTTTCTAGATATTTCGGCCGTGCTATACACGATTACTTGCACGTTACTACATCCATTTAAATCGCAAAGACAAGTCTATATTATGGTCTAATTATTATTTTATTTGAGTTTTATATAGTTAAGCTTTGAACAATAAAACCTACACCATAATAAAGGCCGTAAAAAAAGATAAAATCGGCCACCACTAACAGAATTTAATTTATTTTTACCCGACTGCGCCAGAAGGAGGGTTATGTTTTTCGAGAGTATGTGTATGTATAATTGTTTGGCACGCTCTATGGCCTGAACGGTTCGATGGATTTTAGCTTGAGAGGTGTCGTTAGATTTGTATTTACTGTCAGACTGAAACTGGGTACATTCAAATAAAAAAAAAACAAAATGGCGGATTTTTCGCGCCAAATTCAAATGTTTGGCACGCTCTGTAGCCTGAACAGCTCGATAAAGGGCTCATCATGAGGATTTTAAAATGGTATATCTTAGTACCAAAAAGTGTAAAATAAAAAAATAATCCTGACTTCGTAAAAATTACTAATATCTTAAAATAAAAACTGAAAAGAAATAAACTAGTTCAGGAAATATTGGATGTAATGATTTTAGTCTAGATTATTTAATGGGTCCCGACTGTTGCAGTCAATATGTCCTGTTTCCTGAACTTGTTTTTTTCTTGTCAGTTTTTATTTAAAGTTATTAGTTATTTTTTACGCAGTCGGGTTTTTTTCTATTGTACTTAGCTTATTCTTAATTGCAGAAAAAAAATCGAGACAATTTAATATTTTCATAGATGACCCATTGGGGTCGGTGGAACATGTCTTCTTCTTCCAAACTTCTCTATTTTTCGTCATCTCATCAGACCCCAACATAGTTGGGAAAAGGCTAGGCAGATGATGATGACTTAACGATTCATCTTGAGAGGCGAAGATTTAAAGACAGCAAAGTTAGACCGAAAGCCGTCCGAAGTAAAAGCTCTTCGGATAAGTTTTTGTAGCGCTCAAACTAAGTTTAACTTTTGGTTATAAAACTGCTGTTTATTGTAGCGTTTTGATCTTAAACGGCAGGTCAAATTATTCCGTAGTAAAAATTTAAAAATACGGTAAACGTGCATGAGCTAGCACTACAACGTCAACGACAAAGAATGATAATAAATAAACATCGCAGACCGTACACCCATATTTCACGAAGTAACTTCGTTTAAGTCCTATGTTTAATAGAAAGCGAGCTTGGAGAACCATGCACGATTCCTGGCTCGGGGCTGCTACTAAGGAGCTCCTGGTGGAAAAACCTAACAACACATAGAATTGAACCCATGCCACAGTACTCGCTCAATCAGCCAACCAGTGCTCTCAATTTTGGAATATAGGCCCTTCCGTCTGAGGGGAGCATCCATCTTGTGGGTCTAGTTGGCGGATGTTACAATTTACGAATTTTTTGTTAGTCGGTGTTTTAAAACGATATTATCCTTCACTGTTTTGATAGCAGATAATTATCTCCCCAACAGAATTGCGCTAGAATCAAGTCTCCAGCGCCACACATTCACACAAGCCTGGCTTTACTGTATGACTTAGCCTAGAATTGCGAAGTAAGCTGATAGCTTGGCCTCGGATGTGACCAGGCGAAGTTCGCGACCAGCCACCTGAGCAAACAGCCCAGCTCGCGCAAACCTCTAACTACTCGACAATGCTGCTTCACTTTTAGTTCGTAACTGCGCTAAAGCTAACATTTAAGTTAACTGCGTCTACGGGATCGTTAGATGATGGGTGATTCTTCGAGGTGCCTCAAAACGCGGTCACACGGTCTTAATTCCTAACCTTTATAACATTACGTCTTAGGACCAAACACAGATTACTCTTTACTTATATATATGTATAATTTGAACATTAAACACCTAAAATTATTAATCATTATTAATAATTTTAGGTGTTTAATGTTCAAATTATTTTTATAAACATTTTTATAAAAATAAACATCTAATGTCAAAAACGGGAGCAAAATTGGTGTTCTTCGCGCGTCATACTCGGATCGCGTTAACGGCAAACTTTGATAACTTTTGTATTCAATTCATGCATACAATGTTATACATCAAATTAATTGTGTTTTAATATGCATCATAAGTAGTAAAGCACATTAATTGTATCTCTTATATTACAATACTTATTAGACATTATGTCTGTCACACGATTTTGCTAGTTATGCGAGCGCGCAACAAAACTGCACCTCTCTTCCAAAAGCGCCAACTTGTCGCTACACGTTTTAGCTGCACGGGTACTCTGTAGTATCCCGGCGTCAGTGGGGGATAAATATACGTTCTTCGCTTCTAAGTAATAAAAATACGAGGCAAGTTATTTTTTGAATATTTTCAGGTATGGTCATGGTCAGGAAACTTTCATGCGTATATTTTGTTTATAATTTTCCAAATCATTTAGAATTAAGGAATAAAAAAAAAACCCGACTGCGTAAAAGATAAACCCATATTGGATGGATGTAATGATTTTAGTCTAGATTATTTAATGGGTCCCGACTGTTGCAGTCAATATGTCCTGTTTCCTGAACTTGTTTATTTCTTTTCAGTTTTTATTTTAAGATTTTATTAAGATATAATCTTGTTTATTATAAGATATTATTCTCTCTCCATTAACTGAGATCTCCAGTAATTGAGATCTCCAGTAGATTCAATCAGTGTACAGCTCAAGTCAAAGTTACACTTTTTCGAGCCTACTGTACATCGCTGTACACCTGCAATCTCTGGAGTAACTATACGCAAAGATCGTTCAATGCTTTACGCGTCCAATACAATAACACGTTTAGGGTGTTGTTGCGGTTGTCGCGGGCATGCAGCGCATCAGGGATTTTTGCGGATGCACACGTGGACGGTTTCCATGCCGTCTTGCGCAAGTGGTGTGCCTCCTTGCGCTACCGACTAGACAGTCGGTAACATAAGTTTTGGAGCAACTTACATTTAAGTTTAAATTCTAACATAGATAAGAAGTTCTGTTTTGTACTTAAATGGATCTTGTTGTGACATCTGAATTAAATGAATTTATTTATTTATTAGTATTTTTTTACGAAGTCGGGTTTTTTTATTTTGGCGTGGCGATTATGGCAAAGACCCGCCTTTGAGGGAGGCCCATGTCCAGTAGTGGACGTCTTTCGGCTGAAATGATGATGATTATGATGATATAATAAAAATTGTAAGTAAGTTGTGTTGTACATGTGTGTACTTAAATGTGTGTCCGTTAATTTATAGATTACTTCAAAAAAAAAACGCCACGAAAGTTACGCGGATAATTTTCGAGATGTAGGTATGTATGTATGTACTAGCTGTTACCCGCGGCTTCGCCCGCGTGAAGTTCGGTAACTGTCCCAAAGAATCATACTAAAGGGATAAAAGGTGTCCTACATGTAAATCCAGGTTATAAACTATCTATGTGCCAAATTTCATAATCATCGTAATTTATTATTACTTACTATCACTATCACCATCACTATCACAACCACCATCATTATCACAATCACCATCACTATCGCAACCACCATCATTATCACAATCACCATCACCATCACAATCACCATCACAATCACCATAACTATCACCATCACAATCCCCATCACCATCGCTATGACCATCACAATCAACGTCACAATCACTATCACCATCACAATCCCCATCACCATCGCTATCATCATCACAATCACCGTCACTATCACAATCACCATCACAATCGCCATCACAAACACAATCACCATCACAAACACAATCACAATCGTTATCATCTTTATCACAATCAACATGATCACAATCGCCATCACTATCACAACCACAATCATTATCACAATCACCATCTCCATCACAATCACCATCACACTCACTATCACAATCACTATCCTCGTTATCACAATCATTATCATCGTAATCACAATCATCTTCATCATTATCACAATCACCATCACTGTCACAATCACAATCACATCGCTATCACCATCACAATCACCGTCACTATCACAATCACAATCACTATCACAATCACCATCACAATCACAATCACTATCGCAATCGCCATCACAATCACAATCACCATCACAAACAAAATCACAATCATTATCATCGTAATCACAATCATTATCATCGTAATCACAATCATTACCAACTTAATCACAATCAACATGAACACAATCGCCATCACTATCACAACCACAATCATTATCACAATCACTATCCTCGTTATCACAATCATTTTCATCGTAATCACAATCATCTTCATCATCATCACAATCACCATCACTGTCACAATCATAATCACCATCACCATCGCTATCACCATCACAATCACTGTCACTATCACAATAAAAATCACCATCACCATCACAATCATCATCAAAATCACTATCACAATCACCATAATCGTTATCACAATAATTATCATCGTCATCACAATAATTATCATCTTAATCACAATCATCATCATCACAATCGCCATCCTCGTTATCATAACCATTGCTATCACAATCACAATCACCGTCACAATTACCATCACTGTCACAATCCCAATCACAATCACTATCATCATTATCACATTTATTATCATTGTAATCACAATCATTATCATCGTAATCAAAATCATCATCATCACAATCATCATCATCATTATCACAATCATCATCATCGTAATCACAATCAAAATCATCATCATCACAATCATCATCATCGTTATCACAATCATCACAATAAATCAACAATAACCCTGTACAGAAGTCGAATCCACCATCTTCTGGATCTCAAAATATATGCCATTTTCGTAATCAGCACCCCTGATAATCTCGGTATCGACACCCATATTGATTTTTAGACATTTCAACCCAATCGCACCCCAAGACCCCAACAGGGAATGATGGTATTTCAGGTCCGCCACATTAAATCTTAAAATCGTTGTTTTTGTAATACACCTGACCCAATTCACCATACAAACAATACCTATGTTGAATTTCAGGTTTTGTTACCCCATTTCCCTCTTTAGGGGTTGAATTCTGAAAAAACCTGAAACACAAATGTTAACTCATTTAGCGATAGGAGTACTCCTGTTAAGTTTCGAATAGTCTAACCAATCTTATTTTCCCATGTAATCTTTGGACCCCTGTTTCAACCCCTTAGGGGGTAAATTTTGAAAAATCCTTTCTTAATGCACCCCTAAACCTCATAAAGAACCTATGTGGCAATTTGGAATCTGTAGACCCAGCGGTTTGGGCTGTTCATTGATTTTTTATACTTTGCCACCCCATTTCCCCCTCTTAGGGGTTGAATTCTGAAAAACCCTGAAACCCGTTTCTACTCATTTATCAATAGGAGCACTCCTGTGAAGTTTCGAATAAAATAGTCCAACTAATCTTGTTTCCCCATACAAACTTTGGAGCCCCGTTTAACCCCCATAGGGGGTGAATTTTGAAAAATCCTTTCTTAGTGCACCCCTAGACCACATAAGGAACCTTCTTGCCAAATTTGGAATCTGTAGACCCAGCGGTTTGGGCTGTGCGTTGATAGATGAGTCAGTCAGTCAGTCAGTCAGTTTCTTCTTTTATATATTTAGAAGATAATTATTTGGCACGCTCTGTGGCCTGAACGGCTCGATGGATTTCAGCTTGAGAGGTGTCGTTAGACTTGTATTTACTGTGAGAGTGATACTGGGTATATCAAAATAATAAAACAAAATGGCGGATTTTTGGCGCTAAATTCAAATGTTTGGCACGCTCTGCAGCCTGAACGGCTCGATGGATTTTAGCTTAAGAGGTGTCGTTAGATTTGTATTTACTGTGAGAGTGACACTAGGTATATCAAAAAAAATGCGGATTTCTGGCGACAAATTCAAATGTTTGGCGCACTCTGCAGCCTGAACGGCTTGATAAAATAATCTAGACTAAAGTCATTACATCCAATATGGGTCCCGACTGTTGCAGTCAATATGTCCTGTCTCCTGAACTTGTTTTATTCTTTTTAGTTTTTGTTAAAAACTATTAGTTGTTTTTTACGCAGTTGGGTTTTTTTCATATTTTTTATTTTTTTTATTTGTATGATTTTTTGCCATCACATGTATACGTATGTAGAATTAATGGTGCACTTCATCTTTTTATCATGTTTTTCTCTTTTTACATCAGATCTACCTAAGTAGATCTTGGAGTATTCGGTTCGCAGTATCTTGTGATTTTGAGTTGTCAAAATCTAGCTTCATGTCTAGGCTATATATTAGTGGTCACTCGGGGACATTCGGCGAAATTCGGGAACCTTCGGAAACGGCATGACCGCGGCCCGACTGTCACAGACAGAGCTCGGGGCTGCCAGTCGGTACAGCCACCCGTGCGGTATAATGGGATGCTGATGTAGACCGAAGAATTTAATTAAGGATTTAGTTCACGAAACTCCTTGAAACGTAGATTTTTAGGTTGGATGTAGTTGAAATGTTAAAGTTTAATTAATTCCATGGCGATTTCTGTTCAATTTCATTGCTACTAGCTTTTTCCCGAGGCTTCACTGCATGAAGGTCAGAAGTTATCTCATGGAAATTACCGGGATAAAAAGTATCCTATCTATGTCCCACTCATGCCCATGGTCTATCCGTGTTTCTTTCATCCAAATACGGGGTCAAACTGTAACAGACAGACAGATTCAAAATTAAAACTTGAGCACGTGAATGTCCAAAAGTGAATTAATCTTCTACAAGGTGAAATGCTTTACTAAGTTGCCAACCCGCTCCTATGACCTAAATAAAGAAGTAAGCAGTTCAAACGGCAGCACGTGTACAGCGGAAAGTGTCGGGGAATGGAAAACAGAAGGTTTCAGCACAAACCGGAATGCTGACTGAATGCTAAGGCCGAACAAAGCTCCACTCGCTCTGTACAACTGCCGAGCGATGCTAAACGACCACGGCATAGTTGATGTTCCAGTTCTAACCTAGACTGAATAATATAAAACCTGTATTTGTTTTCTCTAATGCATTTTTATATTAACTTGAGGTCATGGCCACGATTTCACTAAGATTCCATTGCATTATTGTTCCAAGAGCTTATCTGAAGCTCCAATAATTGCTGAAAGAAAAGCAGATTTCAATGTTTCAGAACTAAACTCATTAATCTTTTGTACTATAAACCATTCTTCTTCGAGTGTCAACTATATTCCATATAAAAAAAATCAAAAAATAAAAGCTTGATTCTCGCTCTTCAAGCGACAAAGTAGAGCATTCAATTGAATCGCATCACGAGCGTCCAGCGCTCTGCTCGCGCTCGTTTGTCAGCGTCGTGCGCCGCTGTCACACCGGACGCGCTATAATTAAAATTTATTCATTTCACACCAGCATTTAACTTTACTTTTTCACATAACGCTTCCGAAGGCTTTATGTGACGTCATGACGATAAAACTACTAAAGTTATAGCGAAGTCGGCACCACACGTTTTACTTATCTGAGTTATACAAGTTGAGGTGAAACGGTTCGTTCCTGGCTGCTAGTAGGTGGGTTTAAACTTTAAAATTAAATGAACTATGATTTGGTTTTATTTTAGATGATTTGGACGTACCATGAGGGTTGGTCCAAGGAGGCACGGGAAAAGAGCAAATGGAAGGTGGGGGAGGCCTTGCCCAGCAGTGGGACAGTACAGGCTAACAAAAAAAAAACTTACTTATAATATAAAAAAAAAAAAAAAATATTGTTGTTGTAGGTGGGTCAATAATTACAAAAACCGGCAAAGTGCACGTTGAACTCGCGTAGAAAGGGTTCCGAACAATGCCAAAGTCAAATTTTCCGTAAATGAACGTATTGTATTAAGTTTACCACTTTATTTTAGATAGAATTCTTATAGGATTTCCTGTAATCTACAAGCAAGGAACTATATTTTGTATATTTTTTATTTTATTTTAGGCTCAGTAGTCGGAGATCAGGGAGGAGGGGTGAATTTTCGTCTTCTTTTATTAATCAAATCAAAAATATTTATTTTACAATAATAACAAAAATGTATTTTAGATCCTCATAACGCGTCCTTTTATTTGATACATAAGTCAATAAGGTTTGCAAAACTTTTTTTTTTCCTAATTTGTCCCCCATAAATACCCTTATTAAAAAAAAAATATTTACTTTGCACATCTGTTTGGGTCATAGGATTACACCATTGTACCAAATTTCACCTGATTTGGTCAAATAGATTCGGAGCAAATTGGCTGTGACAGACAGACGTACAGACATACAGACGCACGAGTGATCCTATATGGGTTCCATTTTTTTTATTTTTTCTACGGAATCCTAAAAAGTATCTCTACAACATTCCCCTATGGACATAATGGTGTACAATAATAGTTAGAAAGAAAATTAATGAAAGAGTAATACCGACAGTATATCAGTCAAACTCATCCCTCTTATAAAATTCAAAAAGGTCTCTTATCGTGGATTTTCATAGAATATTTTATACCTAACGGAATTTAAATCCAGCACTCCCTAATTCTCTGAGTTTGGGCCGCCATGTGTGCGAGGCATGTCCGGCTAGCACCCAGGATTGGGTCAGCGCCACCCCGGGCTATCCCGCACTTACGAATTATTTCATCTGAACACAGATCACATTCATTCCGTACAGGTGTTCAATGTGACTTCAAAATAAATATTTGTTGTCTATGCGCACACAATAAACACACCGACTTATTATAAAACTTATAACCGGAAAAGTAAAGAATCACTGAACTCCGGACGGCTACCTCGATACAGTACCTATCTGAGGTCCAGAACCACGTTCATGTTCGATTTGAGGGAAAGGAACTCGCGGGAATAGGACAATCAGTCTATCAAATTAACTTGTCCGTCAAGTAAACCTGACATTTCTTATCACCGAATAAATATGGCTAGAACACAAAAAAAATTAAGTAGTATATCTGATGTTCAACAAACAGGTTCCCCGTTGATCTCATTCTGAGCGCAGAGAGAATGTTCATAGTTTAGCTAACATGTTCTCAGCTTTCCATGATTCAAACAATAACTTATTCTAAATTAATTTAAGTGTACTAATTTGATGTTGGTTTCTTTTTTTATCCTTTTTTTTCATGTATTGATTAATTAAAAATATCACGAAGCCGTAAACTAAGAATTCTTTACATCAAACTAAGTAACTTTACGCAAAAATTATTGCTGGGAAACGACTCTTCTTTTTTGGGGTGAACATTTTTGGTAGAACTCAATGTAACGCACTCAAATCATTGTGCTGATGGATGGATTGAATAGTACGGGGGTCGTGGAGTTATTTAGAGTAAAAATCTTACAATAAAACTTGTAGGTATTAAAAAAAAAAACTTGTTAAAAAGTTGGGACTTTGACCCCCAATATCTCCGTAACTACCTACAAGGTTCCCAGGTATGGTGTAGAACAAAAAAATGATCGCAATGACGGGGAGAACAAATGCCTTTCGGCTTCGTTAAGAGGTTTTTTAACACCCTTTATAGATGATTCTTATTGTTTCGTATCTCTCGCGAGTTTAACCTTGTGATAAAATCTCCTACAACTTTTAAATTATAATTATGTACTTTTCTTTTCCTCGCTTTTCTTTGGTATAGCGTCACCTACCGGTAGTACGTATAGTTACTGTCGGACCGAGTCCTACATGTCTCACAGGTTCGAAAGTGAACGCAACTACCGAACCCCGCCCTCTGGCGAGGGGTAGTCAAACCGCATCCCTAACCGTTACGTAGGACCGTTTTACATTGAATTTCAAGTATCTGTGCACAGATGGCGCTTCAAATCACAAATGGGTTTCAGAAGGCTTGATGGTAAGTTGTACAAAAAGAAACGACTTGTAATCGCATAATAGGCAATGAATAAGTTGACAAGAATTTTCAGTAGATGGAGTTTTCTTGAGCGTTTTGGAGAATTTCATTGCCCACTTCTTTTTAAATTTTTATATAATTGGTTCATATTTGTACAATCATTAATTGTACTCGTTACCATGCTATGTACAAAGATTAACTATCTTGAAATGTGTTTACTCACAGCAAACTTCAGGGCTATGTATGTAATCTTTTTGTCACATAAAACTTGCCACACCTAACACACTTAACTTTGTCACACTTTGGAGAAAAAAATTATAAAATACAGTTAACTATTAAGACACAAAAAACCTCGGTACATGCAACACATTTGTCACACTTAACTTTGGAGAAAAAAAAATGAAATACAGTTAACTATTAAGACAAAAAAACGTGGGTACATTAATTAGCTTAGCTATCTTCTTCCATTCGTATTCAATGCATCTCCATTAGCACAAACATATAATCACAGCAAATATGGCGTGCACTTCATGTTCACTTTAAAGTTAAAAGTCAAACGCAAAACGCTCATGTATGTGTGCAAATATTGGTTAAAAAGTTAGTTCATAAACCATTTTCCTACTACTTTTAGGAACAAAATACTCAAAGGAAATGTTCATACTCGTAAATATTTATGAGTTTAGTGCAGCCTAAAGTGCCACAAATTCTTGTGTATATTCCAATTTCAGTTGAAACTCAAATCGAGTGTAGAACTGTGTCCTACCATCGTTTTGTAGTATTAGCTTCTGTTCAGTATCTTTTTAATAAAATGTAGTATTTATCGCTACATGCCTGTAGAGTCACGAGCAATTCAATAGCCATTTAACCGAGATATTTCATAATAAAATGGGTTCCAACGTACCTACTAAGTTTGAAAAACTTGAAATTACAATGATTACCGTAGGCGAAAATCCCTTTTAAAAGTTACTGCGTGTTAATTATATTGGTACGCGTGAGACTTTACTATCTCTCAAATAAAGTGGAGTATTTGTCGCGACTTAGTATAGCCTTAACAAAAGTCACCACTCGAGATCCCGGCTGCGAGACATCTGTGTCGTCTGATGTCCAGTGAGGCGGGAGAAGCCACCGGAGTCTGTCTGCGACTTCAAACAGATACAAATTTGCTGGCTGTATGCCACTAGTAGTGTTGTGTTTACTTTATTCGTATGAGATGGTGTATCAGTTCCAGGATAGAGACATATTTTAATGAAGACAAAACATACCATTTCTGTACAATTACTTAGGCATAAGTCTAGTGTATTTTGTTTGTAACTTAGAAAGTAAACATTAGAGTAAAAACCAACAGCAGAGCTTATGAACTTCATTTTTTAACCGACTTCCAAAAAGAGGAGTTTATCAATTTGTCTGAATTTGAATCTGAATTGTGTAGCGATATGTTCAGCGATATCTTTGCCAATTGTGAACCGATTTTGGTGTTTTTTTTTGTTTAGAAGAATAGGTTTCCGCTGTGGTCCCGTCTAAATTTTGTGAAGATCTGATGCTGATCTTGATAATAGACAGCAAATCTGTCGTGATTGCTGCAATGACGACAGTATACAAAAAATGCAAATCTATTTAGTCCGTCAGTTAGAGTATTGGAAAATAATGGACACGTATTTTTTGTTTTTCTAAATCAATGAATATTGATAAAGATAAAACGCATCAAAACTCGGGAGTGGGGGCTCGTGACGTCAGAACTAGCTAAAAATTATACCTAGGCGTGAGGTATTGAGAATTTTAAAAGCGTCACATAATCGTCAATTTTGGTTTACGTAACAAAAGAAAAACTATGTATCCAGTATTTTTTGGAAATCTATCTGACGGACTAAATAGATTTTTTTTTGTCGTCTCGCCTATTGCTTGGATGTTTATTGTTTACTCAACATCATAACATAACATCACGCCTGTACGTTCTGAGGGGGTTGACAGATGTATACAATACACCCAAATATCTACAGTTAGGTATGTTAAGTTTCATTTTATTAGGGACTAGCTGACCCGTGCAACTTCGTCTGCGTCACATGAGAGAGAGAGGGTTAGAGAGAGAGTGTGAGTCAACCTTAAAAGATAGACATACTGCTATCGCGATTTTTTTTAGAACGTTTTAAAACGAACAATTCTCTAATACATGATTGTTTGTTGCGTAACTTTAACCGTTTATGCAGCGCCCGCAAAGGAAGCTCTGAAAAGAAATAAAATTTCCTTGTTTTTGCAACATTTATCATTGATGCTCCGCTCCTTTTAATTATAGCGTGATGTTAGATAACTTATACTTAGCCGTCCTCGATAACTATTCAACACTAAAAGTTTTTTTTTTAATTCGAACCAGTAGTTCCTGTAATTAGCGCGTTCAACCAACCAAACAAACTCTTTAGCTTTATAATATTAGTAGATATTGATCCAAGTGGGTAACAATTTAATTTCTTCGATATATTTGCATTAATCGCTAAAATAATCTACTTGTGTTTTTCCAAAAAAGGGCTTGCCTCGACAGCCTTTTTTTTTCGGATGGGAAATCATCAAATGACTCGCTCTGGGCGGAGCTCCGGAGTGTCAGACTTTTACTGACTAAAACCCATCCATGTTCGTTCATCGCCCTTTGTGTTCCGGGGCCACGGTACCTCTTTCGAAAAACCCCGCAACCCCAGCAGGCATCGGTCCTTACGGACCCCTTCCTTTTTGCTGAATGCTGACTCTCTTTGAGGCGCACGTGGAACACGTACGCGCCGTCAACACGGCCTGTCGTCATGAGACGAACGGACGGCGAGCTAGCCCATAGCCCACCGTCCACAGGCCCGCGCCTACGGTGGCCGGTGGCCACGTGGTGGTCCCCGACGCCCGGGGCGTCTCCCGCGGTGGCCGGGACGCTGCGAGGTTCTCTCCCTTTCACGTTCCGCCACCTCCTTCTCTAGCATTACTGCTTCGCAGAAGTAGGTGACGGCGTCCCATTCCGTCTCGCTCCGGACCATGGCTTGAACCAGGGCCGGACGCGAGGGGTCGCCGCCGCCAATCGCCGCTTCGAGGACACGCCAGTGCTCCGCCCATTGCCTCGACAGCCTTACGTCTTCATCCTTAAACACTCGATGACAGTCATACTTCAGCTAGGTCGAAAGTTCTCATCAAAGGTGCAAGAAATTAGCCCAAACACGATTTTTCAATTATAAATGGGATCAACTTTGAGATGTACCTACGCTTTTCACAAAAAAAAGGACCATGTACGGACTTCTCTGTAAAAGTTATCCGTGGTCATATACAAAAAAAAATACGCGTCGAATTGAGAACTTCCTTCTTTTTGTTTAGTCGGTAAAAAAAACAATCTTGAGGCAACTGACACGGGCGAGGGTCATTCGATTCAGAAAATGGAGTGAAATGACCAACGCCATCTGTTATGGGTGGACTGTATTTTTATTTATTGTTCCCTTCTTCGATAGCTTCAGGTGGCTATGGGATTTCCTTTTCAATTAAAACTCTTCGATGGTTTAACACTGTTTAATTACTTCGTCTATATTTTAGAGCGGGCACGTTATTCTACATAAACTGATTTACACAAGTACACAATAATCACAGAGAACAATAGTCAGAACATAATAATCACAAGAACATAATATACTTAGGGCACGTGGGACTCACAATAAACACTTAAAACTAGACACTTGTAAATAGAACACTGTAAAAATATAAAACTGTGTCGACTGACTTAAGTCGCCTATCTTTATAGTGAAACACCATGTCGCAAGTAGTGGCGGGGCCTCGTTGTACTCAACCCTTTTGGCTAATCGTTCCCTTTATAATGGACTTTCCCATCTTTCTGCGGGTCGGTCAAGTTTCGACTTGTCGGAGGCTCCGCCCACAACACGCGAAATGATGTTTCGTTACCTTATATGGTAACGTTTTTGGTTTGTTATGAAACCATCAGTTTCGCCACCATATAAGGCAACCGTATGTTCTGGTATGTGGTTCTAATAAAGTTTACAACCTTTTCCCGCCTTGTGCGGGCCTGTCTTTTACTTTATTAATCCTTATCTTAGCTATTTATCTCGTATTCATACAATGGAGCTCGGCGTCTGTTACATCTCTCCCCCCGGCGTAGCCTGCGCAGCCTCTTCTTCTCTGTGCAGCACGACGAGCTTGCTGATGGGACGCTTGAAGACGCCGGTTCTCGTTCGCACGTCGACCACCCTGATGCCGCCGTCAGGTCCCGGGTAGAGCTTCTCGATGACTCCCATTGGCCACACGTTCCGTGGCAGTGTGCTGTCGACGACGATGACGACGTCGCCGATCTCCGGCGGCCGTCGGTTGCTCTGCGGCTCGCCGCGGGGTACCAATGTGGGGAGGTACTCTCGCAGCCAGCGTCGCCAAAAGTGGTCGGCAAGGGCCTGGCTGGCCCGCCAAGCACGTCGGTCGGCCTCGTCACAAGGCCCGGTCGAGGGTAGGCCCGTGGAGGACCCCAACAGGAAGTGGTTGGGGGTGAGGGCCTCTGGATCGGTGGGACTCACGCTGACATGAGTCAAGGGGCGCGCGTTGATGGCGAACTCCGCTTCAGTGAGCAGAGTTAGCAGCACCTCTTCTGCAGGTGCCCTTTCGCGCAGAGTCGCAGCGAGGGCAGTCTTCACGGAGCGCACCAGCCGCTCCCACGCACCTCCCTGGTTGGGTGCGCCGGGAGGGATGAACCGCCACTCCATCCTGTGCAGCAGTCCCTCTTCTTGTAGCGCTGGTGCCCATTCTTCATACGCTGCTCGCAGTTCGTGGTCGGCTCCCCTGAAGTTGGTCCCGTTGTCTGAATACATGAGCCGCGGCCAGCCGCGGCGCGCGGCCAGCCGCGGCGCGCGGCCATCCTTCTCAGCGCCATGATTGCTGAGTCGGTAGATAGCGATGCGACGAGCTCGAGGTGCACGGCGCGGGAGGTGAGGCACGTGAACAGTGCGCCCCACCGCTTCTCTCGGCGCCGGCCCACCTTCACCATCATGGGCCCGAAATAGTCCACGCCGCAGTTGGTGAACGGGCGGTGGAAGGGGTCCAGGCGGGCGCGCGGCAGGTCTCCCGTGGCCGGCGGTTGTGGCGTTGCTCGCATCCTCCGGCAGTACGTGCAGGCCTTCTCGATGGCCCGCACCGTGGGCCGCAGGTGGATGATCCAGTATCGCTGCCGCAGGTCGTTCGTTACTCGTTCTCTGTTGGCATGACCAGCGGTGCAATGCTCGCGCATTACTATTAATTTACTGACCTGATGGCGACCATCCAAAATGATGGGTCGCTTGACCTCCACTGGCGCGTTTGAGGCTTCAATACGTCCTCGCACGCGCAACAGGCCGTCTTCGAATATGGGGTCCAGTCTGTACAAGCGACTCGCCCGAGTGAGGGGGCGGGCAGACTGGATCTTCTGTAGTTCATCCGTGAAGCTATCCCGCTGTGCTTTTAGCAGGAGCTCCTTTTCGGCGCGCTCTATGTGCCGATGTTCCAGTCGAGTCGAGACGCGGCGGCATGCGTCTATGAATGCCAGCACGCGTGCAGCAGTGCGCACCAGCGTCTCGTACTTAGAGAAGCGGGCAGGATCGGGCAGCCAGCTGTCTCGTTCAGGGCCCGGCGCGATGTGCAGGACCTCCTCTTCTGTTTCTTCTGTCGCCGGCTTCCCGGGCCAGTCTTCTTCCGGTAGATGCAGGAAGTCCGGCCCGCGGAACCAGCGGTCGGTCGCGCTGATCGGCGCGTCGGTGAGTCGGGTGGCGTCATCAGCCACGTTGTGCTTCGTAGGCACCCAGCGCCATTCTTCCTTACTGGTGAGCTCGGCGATTTCACCCAGTCGGTGCGCGACGAACGGTGTGTACCTCTTCATGTCGTGATGGATCCAGTGGACCACCGTAGAGGAGTCTGTCCAGTAGGTCGTCCTGTCGACCTCGATGCGGTGTTCCTTCTTGATGGTGTCGGCGAGTCGGGCTCCTATCACCGCTGCCTGCAGCTCCAGACGTGGTATCGTCTGGGCTCGCCGCGGTGCCACCTTTGCTTTGGCCGCGACCAGCACGACGTCGATGCTTCCATCCTCGTTCACCGCTCTCCAGTAGGCCACCGTCGCGTACGCTTGCTCGCTGGCGTCGCACAGCACATGTAGCTCTATGCGCTGTGTGTTCTTCTTGAGGTAGCACCTGGGCAGCCGCAGTCTGTTCACCTCCTGTAGTTGACCCAGCCAGGCCGCGAAGAGCTCGTTTTCCTCCTCCGGAATTGGCGTGTCCCATGTTGTTTGCAGACGCCACAGGCTCTGGAGTACTATCTTCGCTCGTACTGTGAAATGACTCAACAGACCCAGCGGGTCATAAATCGACATAACGGCGCTCAGTGCTTCTCTCTTGGTGGGCGCACGGATCCTCTCTCTCACCTCGGATGGCACTCGGTTCATGGACGTGTTGAACCCGAGTTCGTCTAGTTCTGCGTTCCAGTACAGCCCGAGTATCTTGCTCTCCGGCTGCTCCCCTCCTAGCTGCGTTGGGGTGGTGGCGTGGAGCGTCTGGGGCACGTCGCGCAGGACCGTCGCTTCGCTGGAGCTCCAGCCTCGCAGTGTGAAGCCAGCGGCCGCGTGCACCTTTCTTGTCTCTTCTACTGCCTTCCACGCCTCTTCTGGATCGCTGTAACTAGCCACTAGATCGTCCATATAATGACTCTTTGTTATGGCCTCCAAGGCCCTGGGATACTCACTGCCGTGAAGCTCTGCGTTGTAGTTCCGGACGTAGTGAGCCATATACGGGGAACTTGCTGCTCCGAAGATCATGCTCTTCATCTTGTAGTGGCGCGGGGGCGATGTCCTTTCTTGTCCTCTCCACAGGAACTGCTGAGCTGGCTGGTCCTCCTGTCTTATTTTCACCCGCAGGAACATTTCTTGGATGTCTGCGGTGACTGCTACTTCCCGCTCTCTGAACCGGAAGACTATTCCCGGCAGGGACAGCAGCAGGTCTGGACCCTCCAGCAGCTCGTCGTTGAGACACTTCCCGTAGCTCGTCGCCGCCGCGTCGAAGACTAGCCTTTGTTTCCCCGGCTTGTTCGGATTCTGCACGGCGAAATGAGGGAGGTACCAGCAGACGTTGCTTTCTTTCTCTGTTCCGTCGCATGGTACTGCGTATCCTTTGTTCAACAGATTGTCTATCTGTGTAGTGTACTGCACGGCGAAGTCCGGTGACGCATCCATCTTCTCCTCGATCTTTTTCAACCTTCTCAGCGCTGCTCCGTAGCTGGGTGGCATGACGACGTCGTCTGTCCGCTACGGCAGCCCTACCTCGTAGCCTTCATCGATTTTCTTGATTGTCTTCTGTACGATGTCCGCCGCCCTTTGGTCTGCTTCGTTCACTCGGGGCTTCCTGGCGACGCCCAAGGCTTCTATCTTGAAGTGCGCTTCGACTAGATCGTGCAGTTGTTCGTCTCTTCTTCCGGACTCGATGACGTGCAGCACATCTTCTTCATCAGCGATGATGCTTCGTGGCGCTGTTCCGTGCACCACCCATCCCAACTTTGTTCGTGAGGCAGCTGGCTGATTGGGGCCGCCGACTCGGAGTTCCCTGGTCACTATACACTCCCAGTGGTCTGTGCCCACCAAGAGTCCGGGGCGGGCCTGCTCGTAGCAAACTTCTTCTTTCGGCAGGTCTCGCAGGTGTTCGTGATCCAGCAGGGTGTCTGGGATGGTTTGTTGGTGGAGCCTCAAGTCCTTGATGGTTCTTGCTTGAAGCTCGTGCGACTGGCCGTCTTCCCGGATGCTTTTGACTTGCACCCGTACCGCTCTGCTGTCCCGCTCCTCTGAAGACATGTTCACGCCGCGTATGCGCAGCGGGCGTGAAGTTCCCTTTGCTCCGATGCTGGTCGCCAGGTCTTCATCAATGAGGGTGACGGTTGCTCCTTCATCGAACAACGCGTACGTCTTGACCTCCCCCCGTGACCCGGTGACTATGATGGGGCACATCTTCAGCAGCACCTTCTTTGAGCCGGCGGCGGACTTGCTTGCCACCGACAGTACTGCTTCCTCCTTGCTGGGCTCTGCGGTAGATTTCGCGGTCGTCGCTTCTTCTTTGTTTGCCACCCTTTCTTGATGGAGGGAGGCGTGATGAGGTCGGCGGCACTGGTTCACGCCGCACGCCTTGGCCTTGCAGCTATACCGCCTGTGGTTCTTCTCGGCACATCGAAAACACATGCCGTTGGCCTTCAGGTACTCCCACCGCTGGTTGACACTCATGCCCTTGTACTTCGGACACCTTGGTAGCACGTGGTCTTGTTTACAGTTGGGGCACTGACCTTTCTCCTCTTGATTTTCGACGGCTGTGTAGACGGGGCTGGCCTTCTTCTTCGCTGTTACTGGCTGCCTGGTTTCCTTCTTCTGGTTGGCGGGCGCGGCGCTGGTAGGTGGGGCGTATGTGTATCTTAACGCCCTGTCCGCTTCCCGCATCAGAAAACGAGACAGCATCACTATCTCCGGCTCCGTTGTGTCGTCGTTGTCGTAGGCAAAGTCGCACCATCTTGACCGTATGTGCGGGCTTAACTTCTCCAGTACCTCGCGTGTCAACAATGGGTTGTACAGGTATCCTCTTCGGTCGACCGACTTGATCACGCTTACTGTGTTCTGTACTTTGATGGCGAAATTATTCAAGTCCGCGGCTGATGCAGTGGGCTTCGTCATCTTCTTCAGTTCGTCGATAGCGCGATCGATTAGTACTTCCGGTCGGCCGAAACACTGTTCGAGTGTCTTCATGATGACCTCTGTATCTGTAGCGGTGTGTAGGAGGGCGGACACCGCCTCCCTTGCTTCCCCTTTGAGGCAGCTTCTTAACCGCTGTATGTTTTCTGCAGGCGATATGTTGTACATATTTGTAGTGTCGTTCACGGCCGCTCTGAATGGCAGCCACTCGTTGACACCACCGGAGAACGCTGGTAAATCCGTATGCCGTAGTCGGGGTCTTGCCATCCTTTCTAAGGTCGCTGCCAAGTTGTCGATGCTGTTCCTGTGCCTCGTCGGTGTCGGCGACCTTCCCCGTGGCATGTCGAATTTAATACGTCTTGGGTCCTCCCGAGGGGCTCCCGTGCCCCCCTCCCCCCGTGCTCTGAGGGGGTTCGTATGAAGCCATTCGTCCACTCGACTGTGGTGGCTTTCCTCCTGGGAAACGAGGGGCTCGTCCCGCAGGCTCTCCTGTTCGTCCTGTATGACGGACATTTCGGCGGCTAGCCTCTTCTTGACTAAGTCTGCTTCTAAGTCAAGAGACTTCTTTTGTATGGCTGCTAGCTTTTCTGCAGCCTCTAACTCTGCTAGCCTTATGCGCGTTGTAAAACTATTCGTTGACCTTTGTGACCTCTGTGACCTCTCTGACCTGGCGGGTGACCTCCTTCGTTGTCCATGGTCTTCACTCATTAGAAGTCCCGATGATGGTCCCGCCGTGGTCGTGTCCAACGTCGTAAGAGGCGCGGTATTTAGTCGTAAATTAATCGTACTTTGGTCACCTGTTATTACTGGCGATTCTGGCGGGTCTAGTGAAATCCTCCGTAGTCTCTCTCTTTGAATCCGTTCCGCTTCCTGGCGAAGAACCGCCTCCCGTTGCTCCTCTGCCCTCCTCTGTAGGGCCCGCCTCTGGTCCTCTGCCTCTGCAGCATCACCTTGGCTTCGGGTGATCACCATCTTTCAAACTGATGGCCAACTGCACTTGACTTTAAGCGGGGAGCACGGCGCACGACAGTTCGTAGCTCGGTTTGGACTTGTCCAGATTCGTTTACTACGACGTTACACTTTACGCGCACTTTGACACCGTTATTATTTTACGACTAGCCCTATTTACCGCGACGACACTATATACTTCCGACGAAAGACGCGGCGCGCACTGTGTATAGCGCGCGCTTATTTACTTCACGTATTTTCTTTTTACGCGACGGTCACTTGTTACACGCGCACAGAGTCTTATTTACACTTGTTATTTTACTGTGAGTCCCACGGTTCTGCCGGTCCCCTTAACGCGCACTATGATCGCGATTTTCGACACAGAGAACACCACTTTGTTTATTACAACACTTTATTCACTCGCGATACACATAAGTTATTATTGTTCAGTACTTACAGTTTTATGTAACCGCTCACAACACTTATTTACGCGCTATGTATTTGTTATCGGCACTTTTTTCACTTATCCGGCTCGTATGGACCAGCTGTTATGGGTGGACTGTATTTTTATTTATTGTTCCCTTCTTCGATAGCTTCAGGTGGCTATGGGATTTCCTTTTCAATTAAAACTCTTCGATGGTTTAACACTGTTTAATTACTTCGTCTATATTTTAGAGCGGGCACGTTATTCTACATAAACTGATTTACACAAGTACACAATAATCACAGAGAACAATAGTCAGAACATAATAATCACAAGAACATAATATACTTAGGGCACGTGGGACTCACAATAAACACTTAAAACTAGACACTTGTAAATAGAACACTGTAAAAATATAAAACTGTGTCGACTGACTTAAGTCGCCTATCTTTATAGTGAAACACCATGTCGCAAGTAGTGGCGGGGCCTCGTTGTACTCAACCCTTTTGGCTAATCGTTCCCTTTATAATGGACTTTCCCATCTTTCTGCGGGTCGGTCAAGTTTCGACTTGTCGGAGGCTCCGCCCACAACACGCGAAATGATGTTTCGTTACCTTATATGGTAACGTTTTTGGTTTGTTATGAAACCATCAGTTTCGCCACCATATAAGGCAACCGTATGTTCTGGTATGTGGTTCTAATAAAGTTTACAACCTTTTCCCGCCTTGTGCGGGCCTGTCTTTTACTTTATTAATCCTTATCTTAGCTATTTATCTCGTATTCATACAATGGAGCTCGGCGTCTGTTACACCATCTATGGACCAAAATGTTAAACTGCTAAAGTATATTATGCTGAACTCACTAAATTAATCATATCTTTTGATAGAGTGAACCGATTTCGATGAAACAAAAACTAAGTTAAACCTCAAGTTGCGTATAATTTTTGTATATAAACATTGTCAGCATTGAATTCGTAGATTTTACGTGATGTGCGCACAAACAAACAGACAAACAGACAAAAATTTCAAAAATGATGGAAATGGGTTCTGTTACTTATCTTTTCACACGCTGGCTATTTTTTGTTTCAATTTCTTCAATGTACAAAAATGACTTTTCTACAGATTTATTATATGTATAGACTAGCTGACCCGTGCAACTTCATCTGCGTCACATGAGAGAGAGGGTTAGAGAGAGTATGAGTCAACCTTAAAAGATAGACATTATGCTATCGCGGATTTTTTTTTAACTTTATAAGAGGTACAATTCCAGCATACATGATTGTTGCGTAACTTTAACCGTTTATACATCGCTCGCAACGGAAGCTCTCAAAATAAATGAAACTTCCCCGTTTTTGCAACATTTATCATTGATGCTTCGCTCCTATTAGTTGTAGCGTGATGTTAGATAACCTTATAGCCTTCCTCGATAAATGAACTATCCAACACTAAAAGTTTTTTTTTTAATTCGAACCAGTAGTTTCTGAAAATAGCGCATTCAACACAAAAAAATATACGGTTTGAATTTTATTGAGAACTTGCCCCTGTTGTTTCGTCGGTTAAAAAACCAAACTTGAGGAGTTGGGGCAACTGACACGTGCGAGCGGTCATTCTTTCAAGGAAATTCTGAACACCGCAATTAAAAAAAAAAATACATACACACGAACATAAAAATGGAGTGAAATGAACAACGCCATCTATCAAGCCAAGATATTAAGCTGCTAAAATATAATGCACGGAAATGCTATGTAAATCTTCAAACCAGCGTCATGTAGACTAATCAAGAGTACCTTAAGCTATAATAACTTTTTTTGAAGCCGGTAAGTCGATTTAAAAGTTATCTGGTGAGCACATTTTTAGTTATTAGTACCATTTTAGTGCAATAGATGTCGTTGCTTACATTTGATGATTAGTTCTTCTTGAACACTTTAAATTCATATATATTTTGATAGAATTAACCGATTACAATGAAACAAAGACTAAATTATACCTCAAGATACGCTCAATTTGTATATATAAAAGTTGGTTCCCTATCCATTTGCATAAAATTTTAAGACCTAATATAACTTGGCATACTTTTGTTACTACTAATTATATTTTTGCATAACATTTTTACGCATAACAGCTTACGCATATTTTTTTTAAGCATAATTTATCTAATCATAATAATGATTAAGCATAACATTGTTAGGCATAAATTGATTTACGCATAATGATACTAAAACATATTTTTTATAGACATAACAAAGAAGCATAATCCTAAAATGTTAGACATACCCTAATTGGATATACCAATTTATTTTGACGATTGGAATAAAACCATCTCTCCGAAGCAGGTAAAACATAACATATTTGTTTTGAACATAGTTGATTGTGAACATATGTGAGTTTTTTCCCTGTAAGAAGCATGCAAACAAGCATACACCATGCATGCAGCAAACATGCAGCTTGCAAACATTTAAACAAGCATACACCATGCATGCAGCAAGCATAAAGCAAGCATGCGTGCAGCAAGCATGCAGCAATCATGCAGCAAGCATGCAGCAAGCATGCAGCAAGCATGCATTCAGCAATCATGCAGCATGCAGCAAGCAAGCATGCAGTATGCAACATGCAGCAGCCAAGGTTTCTGTCACGGCTCCGGCGCTGCGGGGCTCCGGCAGTCCCACGCGAGCTTATCGTCGCAGATGTGTTTAACGCTCACCACCGCAGCTTCGGCTTGCTGGCCGGCTTCGCCGGCCAGCCTCAGCAGCGGCGATGAGTGTTACAACCACCTGCTCCTCAACTCGCGGGCCGCCTCGCCCCTCTGCGCCTACGCGATTTTAAATTACACTCTAGGGGTAGGGCAGACAAGACTACGTGGAGTCGGTTTTGCAGCGATTCGTTTCTGTCACTAACTTTTGTAGTACAACTTAATGAATTTTTAATTCAAAATAAATACGTAAAAATAACTCAAATTTTATTCTGGTATTTATATTATTTGTATGCCTAAATACTATTATGCTAATAGTCATTATGCCTAGTAACATTATGCAAAATTCAATTTATGCCAAAACAAATTAGCCTTCAAGATGATTATGCCAACATAAACAGTATGCCAAAAAAAAATTTGCCAAAGTATTATTAGTGCAAAACAAATTATGCCAAAACAGTTATGCCAAAGTATATTAGGAAAAAGAAGATTATGCAAAAAAAAGGGATCCCATAAAAGTTATCTATATTGGTTTCGTATATTTTACGTGATGCTTGATCATCGAAACAGACAAACAGATAAACAGACAAAAATTCCAAAATTGCTGGAAATGGGTTCTGTTGGTTATCCTTTAACACCCTGGCATTTTTTTTTTCAAAATATTTTCGATGTACAAAAACGATTTTTCTACAGATTTATTATATGTATAATAATAGATAATAGATAAGCCTATTACTATGGCATGTTTAATTATATATAACAACAACCTCATCAAAATAGCCCCTCGTTAGCTACACAACACTATAGCAGCCGAAGGTTGTGTCTCCTGTTTACTTGTATTAGGTTAGTGCGAGCACGGTCTCCACCCAAACTTAGTTAGATAATGAGAGCCGACACTGCTCCGGCGGCGCTGCAGCGCTGCACCAGCGGCAGCGTTCTCAGCAATTACGGCACTTTGCAGCGGTGTAGTGCTTCAACTTCGTTATTGTCAGCTTTCTTTGTTTCGAAACTCAGCTACAACAAAACACAAGTCCTGGTTTCAACGTAATATGCTTTAGTAGTTACATTTTACTTACGCACTTAAGCTACGTCATCTGCAAGTTTCAAAAGTTTTAACTGTGTGTATATACGAAATGTCTGACATAAAATTCCCCTTATCTTAGTAAGAATATGAATTTTGTAGAGACCCCAGAATAGTTAGTAAAAATAACAAAATAACTTTTGAATTTTTGATGACAAAGCAAATCCCTGTATCCCTCTTCAGACGCACTTCACAGAATACAAAAGATAATAATTATGATAAAGTCGAATCCGAAATAGACACCACCTCACACCACCACACCACCACCACCACCACACCTTTTTCATCTTTTGAGTGAAAGCAAACATGTCAGAAATACCTTGTGACGATGGTAACCGCCATAGTTCCTACTATGGCGGTTACGATCGTCACAAAGTGGGCATATGCCCAGCTTAGTATTGATACCATGAAATATTGAGTGGCTTTAGGGGACGGCACGCTTCGAGTTCAAAGTCTGTTATTTATAACTGTTCTACCTGATCTATCTTTTATTGGCAAATCAATTGCTGGTGTAAAAAACATTTGTATTGGATCACCGTGACTACGCTTTCGTGGATATCGTAATTATACTGCGTTCTAAACCAGGCATAGTCTAGCCGAGTTTCAACGTTAACCTCATTTTGTCAGTCGTATGGCGTGAAAAGGTAAAATACAGAGTTTCTATGGATGGCTAATATATATTTTACAGTTACATGTAACTGTAAAACCATGTAACCTATCAGCTATATTAAGCTGTACCATAGTTATGAACGTTAGTTCATGAACTTAATTGGTACAGCTTAATATAGCTGATAGGTGACAGATAGCATAGTAGATGAATACCTACGTACAATACATAATTATAATTATTTACGTAGGTATTCATCTACTATTGTGATATATAGACAGTATATATAATACAGCTTACGTCCGGTGCTTAATTACCGAGAGAACAATACAACAGTTGCTTACCTATATATCTACAGTACAGTAAGAGCAATATCGATGGGACGTGTCCTCAAAGCGGGTATCGGCATGGCCGCCGGCTATTCTACCTGACCGGCCACAGACGACGTATTTTGCCGCAGAGCCCTGGCAGAGGCTAAAGTTTCTCAGCCACTGTCTCACGTAGATGTGTACAAAATACTGAAACTTTTCAAAACTGTAAATAGTAGTTATGGCTTTCAAAACTTTGGACAGTTTGAAACTGTTGAGAGTTACTTTTCACTGAGTGAAAACAAGTTAGAAAATATTTACTGTTAAACATTAAAAGTGTCTAGTCTCATAGACATATAAATATGCTATGATTTTAACACTCACTTGCAGTTATTGACAAGATAATTGTATGTGTCTGCTCTATATCCTGATGTACCTATAGTACGCTCCTTCAAGGATTAGGTTACAGCTGTGATGTTATGTGTTTCGCTCAGATTTATATTTTCAGTGTGGGGTTACATGTTAGTAGGTAGGTACTTACCGACCTATATAACAGAAAACATAAAAGGTATTACACCGTACACTTTCCCGCTCAACAACATGTCACCGCCGGCGGCCATGGTCTGAATATAGCCGATCACAGAGGACCGTTCACTTTGGACACGGGACAACACAGGGTCGAGTTTGAAGCTGTCGAGCTACTGCCAAATTTTGTTGTTCACAAAGAACGTCAAGTTTATAACGTCGTTGGTAGCGCTGAAAAGCTTAAGCACTCTGTATTATGTGTACCATGTCAGTGGATACGTGCCGGTTAGTTGGTCAGGTATGTACATGATAGGCTGTCGCGTTAATATTGTGTCAGTTATGCAAATATGTAATGTATGCAGGATGCACCGATGATTCATGTTCTAAGATACAATATTGATTGTGTGTTTTACCTATAACTAGGTAATGTCTGTCAGTTATGTTCGATTTAATACTGCTAGGTGTTGGATTCACGTGCGTGCATGTCGGGAATGAGCCCACGGGTCCCGCGAGACCGGGCCTCCGAGATAAAGGATTCCTAATCCAGCTCGCGGTTTAAATTTGTGTCAATACTCGCTAAAGCCCTTCCTGTAGTAAAAACCGGCCAAGTGCGAGTCGGACTCGCGCACGAAGGGTTCCGTACCATATCTATACATTAGACAAAACGTTAAATATTAATTTTATTCTGTTTTTAGTTATTTGTTGTTATAGCGGCAACAGAAATACATCATCTGTGAAAATTTCAACTGTCTAGCTGTCACGGTTCATGAGATACAGCCTGGTGACAGACAGACGGACAGACGGACAGATGGACAGACAGACGGACAGACAGCGAAGTCTTAGTAATAGGGTTCCGTTTTTACCCTTTGGGTACGGAACCCTAAAAACTGTGAAGTCGTGAAAACAGACAGACAGAATTACTTTTGCATTTATAATATCAGTATGAATTTTTCTTTTTTCATTCTTTGTAAACTTAAAGGGGTTTTTATCCATACGGATATGCCAACCCCATCGTACCTTATTTCATATTTACATAATATACAGAATATTTACTTACTATGTACATATTGTGCCTATTAGAAAGAGAATCATTGACTAGTCTTCACCTAGCCACACAACCTCTTTGAAATCGTTGATTTAGGGTTTGCTAAAATGATTTGGATCAGCCCAACGTTCAGAATGTTTCATTTGAATTCTCTAATCAATGATTCCCTTTCATTCTTATTCATAACGCACTCCATCAGCAAAATTTAATTATTTGCTGAAACTTACTCTTGGCACAGATAATATTATAATACTTCGCTATTGGATAAGAATGTTTTGTACCCTATTGAGTTCGACAAATTACAAAAAGCCGTCTACTCGAAGAAGAAAATGATACTCCATAATATTATTATTATGACCTCATTTGTCGAAGTGGTCCTTTCTCAGAATAATAAAGCAACAACATATAACATTATATTTTCTAAACAAGCTCGTCGTGAAGGACTCTCGACAGATCTAGTGGACGTGTCCGCGGAGCGCCTCGTCCGGACATCAAACGGAAATCATTCGCAGCCATCGGCCCATCGAGCCACTCGCCCGTCATGCGACATCCTGCTCCCCTTACTCCCCCATCTACACCCCCAGTACCCCGCCACCTCGCCCCCTACGTGTTCTTCTTATAACAGATAATAGAAAAGGTCAGTGCTGCTGATGATTGGGACAATAAGGTGCCGTAGTAACTGAATAAAATTGCTATAAATGAGTGGTGAAAGTACGCTTCATGCAAGTAAGCAAAAAGCAAGGAAAAAGCGTAAAGCGTAATCTAAAAATAAATAATATCGTAATTAGCCTTTCAGCAAAGTTCTGTTACCATGTGGCGGCGCGGGTTCAATGCGGGTGGTGGAAGGCATCGTTTCCTCTAACGGAAATATCTATTCAAATAGGCACCAACTACTAACAGTAAAGCTCGGAATTAAGTCAAAAAGTTAGAGGAAAAGGGACACATTACAGTAACGGACGGACGGACATAACGCAATTATAAGGGTCCTCTTGACTACGGAACTCTTGAAACATTTCTGTATTAAGAGCTCACAATCTGTCATCAAGAGCCCTCTATCTGAAGGTTGTATACTTGTATCGATAACTGCTGGATGTACGTGTATCGCGCCACAACGATATTAGTTTAGCAAACAGCCGTGAAATCACGATCTCTTGCGGGAAATATTTATGCAAACAGCAGCGAGCCGCGAGGACTCTCACTAAATTAATTTGTACGCTCTAGAGCAATATTTGCAAAATGTATTCATGAAACAGGTATTATACACGGTTGGTTTAACTGTTCGCTATGAACGGCTTCCTCGTCTGTAATATGAGGGAACCGTTTTATTTGATAAAACTATCTTTGATCCCGCACAGCGGTACACGTGCGAAAATTCGTATTCACTGGGAGTAAACATTTAACTTTCCATTTGCTAAGTCATGTGGTCGAATTAACCCCTTTCTATGCCTTTATCCTACTAAACCTATATTATTATGAGACTACTACACTACACTACAACAGCTCATAACGTCCACTGCTGGACATAAGCCTCTCCCATGATGGGAGGAATTTGCCGTAATCTCCACGCTTGGCAGGCGGATTGGAGATCGCAGTGATGAAATACTAACAGAAAACGCTGCTGCCCATTCTCTGGTCTACGGAGGCGCAAGGTGTTCTGCCTCAGACATTACGAGCCTTATACGACACCCGTGAGTGTAATGGGTTGGTTCTATTCTACTCTGCCGGATACCACACGGCTGAGTCGGCACGGCACGTCTATTATGAGATAGATAGCGTTAACTCAGGTTGCTAAAGGCTTAGTTGCATTTGCCAAGTCTGCCAAGATCAAGAGGATTATTTCTATATTCATCAATATGTTTACGAAGTCTGTTTGATGTTCGCACACAGCTCCTGACTATTATAGGTACCTCGGTACACAATCCCATCAGCTGAAAGTACAGTATAATGCATTTGCGGAAAGTAGGCTAAATGCATTTGGTGAAGATATTATGGGCTTCGTGCACGTCACTTGACAGCGCGCGGTGCTGTGTCGCGCATCCGCTAAGGCCTGTCACACGTGGGACTTTGTCGCAACAAGATAGTATACTTATACATACGCACGCACTGAAAAATGCGTACTGACTTACACTTAGCAGGTTGCGTGTAAGTATGTAAAGCTGTGAGTTTGTGAGACTGAAATCATGCTATATTATCCATAATACCATCGCCATCAATGCAATCGCAGAATAGTCGAAAATGCTGAAAATCTCACGTGTACAGTAGCCCTTACAGCACCCAAGCGGGATGCCAGCGACGGAATCCAATTATATATTGTTCTCCAGCGCGATATTAGCGTCTGTGCCGCCCCGGTGCCGCGCCAATGCCGAGCCAATGCCGAGCCGATGCTGAGTCGATGTCGCTCCGATGCCGTGCCGCTGTTTATTGCGGAACTCGTTGAATGATTCGCGGCGACAATGAGCCGAGATTGGAAATGAAATGTTTTGTGCTTCTTGCTGCCTCACAGTCCGGGCGACGCGCGACGGAACGACGAGCTCGCTGTAATGAGGGGGCTGCTATTGGGACTTTATCACTTATTGTTGTACATTGTGCTGCGATTTGTTATCAGCTAGCGGTACGGTATTGTGTTGGTATTAATAATTTGTAGCAGTAATATTGGTGGAACACCTTAAACTGATGTATTTACATTCTCTAATCTCATTTATATGTCTTACGTTAAAACAATGGATAGTAGTGATGCATCTGTTCCCAAAAAACGGTGATGTGGTGTAACACATCATTTATTATTTCCCGTGGCTCGCTACATCCATGTAAAACAAAGCGCTATGTAAAGGGTTAATGGCGAGGGGGACTCAAGAATAATGTTCTTTAATTAACAGAAATAAATTCACAACCCATGAAATATAACGTAACTGATTATTTTAATTTTTCATCCGAATTAATTCCGTGGAATATTATTTAAGTGTTTCGCTGCGTTTCTCTTTATGGAGATAATTTCCTCGTCGCTTGCTATGCACATTATTTACACTCATGAACATCCTGACACCTAAGTATATCCCACCCCCACACATAGAGGTACGTATGTACACGTCTGAGCGACGTACATTCGTACAACACAATGGTTTGACGGGCGGTTGTAAAGTTCACTTTACTGCGCTCAATGTTATTTACTGCAGATGCTCTGTCTCGTAAAATAACACGGTTTTACGTTTTTCCTAACATTATTGTTTGTAACTAAAATCTTCAATCGTAAAATTCATGAGATACGCTGGCTTGGTGGCTGGAGCTCGCTGAAAATGAAATAGTCGCTTTTTTATAGTCCAGTGCGATCAAATGGAAAATGTTTTATTTTAACTTAAATTCTGTTTGTTTTAATACTTTTTGGCTTCAACCATTTCAATTCAAAAGATTACATTAAAACCAAATTCAAGTGATATTCTTTCGTTCATAGCTCTGATGGAAAATAAATAATTAATGTATGGGATTTGATTTATTTAAGGACTGTGCTCGTTAATAGCCTATCTCTATGTTTTTCAAGGTCATTGTAGAAGTATGAAAAGCTTTGAAAATGATTGCTATTGGTCTAGACTCTCTGACATGGAAAAAATACGAAAAAATGCATTTTTAATTTTGCGCAGACTTATAATTAATTAAAAGAAAAATCGGATAAGCGCTAAGAAAAATTATCTTAAATGTTCAAGAATAAGTCCTCTTACTTTACGAATGTCTGTGAGCAGCTCACACTCACAGCAATCCTTGAAGCTGGTGCACATAACACTACACTACAATAGCGCAATCAGAAGACGCTGCATTACGTTACAGAAGATGCCGCTGCTCCGGCATTACAGCGCACTATCATCCCGCTATTATCGTAAGCCAGAGCAAGCACACACTCGCTACAAGAACACAATCACAGAAAAACAAGTTTTCTACTGTGTTTTATAAATATGGTAGACCGAAAGCAACAAAAGTAATCTTGACGAGGAAACAGTTTTGACAGCCCTCAACAATTGTGATGTTGTTCCCTGTTACTGTTATACTGTACAGTATTGTGCGTAATAAGACATAAATTGTACCTATTTAGTGTGGCCAGGAAGGCCGCATTGGTGCCGATTCCCTTGTTTACAAACTAAACTAAATTTAAGTTCAGTGCATGTCTTTTTTTCTATTTCATTAAGAAAAGGACAGATGATAAATTTTCGTTATGTTCTGTCAAATTAATCAGCGCCATGCAAGTTTTAGACGCGATTAAAAAGTTGACTACTAAAATTACATCAAATTACGTCAGGTGCTGACTAATTTGACAGGATTAAACTAATATTTATCTTCTGTCCTTTTCATAATGAAATAGAAAGAAAGAGATGCATTCAACTTAAATTTAGTTTAGTTTGTGAACAAGGGAATCGGCACCATTACCTGTTTTTTTTAATATTCGTGGTGTCATCTAGTAAACCTGGATATATTAAATGAAACATCTTGCAGATCTTAAGGTGGAAGCCCCATGGTAGCCCGCAAAATGCAAATTTTCCTACGTTTTTTGCAATTTGCTGGTCAGCGTCATGCTGTATGTTAAACAAAATAATTATAATTCGCGGCCGTAATACTCGTACGTATGTTTTTACAGAATTTATACCCTGGCGCTTTTACCTTAAGGAAATTTTTCACTGGTAAGAAGACTGTTTTTTGTGTCAGTTCGAAGTTATTACGAGTGGTGCTTTTGTGAGTCCTCCATTGTCGCAAGACTGCGGATGGCAATACACGCTCCGGGACAAGGCTGGAGGCGAGGGGCGTGGGAGGGGCGCGGGAGGAGTGCGCTAGCGTGTGCCCCGCGTCGCATCCCGCTTTAATTGAATTCGTTGCAACTCCAAAATGTGGCGTGTGGTGTAAAAAATACGTAGCAACGAGTTCTGTCCAAATCTTGGAGATTTCTTAATAATACCAGTCGTCTTAAGGGTCGGTCTCATTCGAAGTCATCAAGCTTTTATGCCCAGTTATTCAATTAACTATCATCAGAAATCCTATAGAAACACAATTTATTGTAAACATATTATATGTAGATTTAATTTCTTACTGTTATCTTTTTTCTACTGCACTATTTACCCCGCTTGTCGCTTGTTACTTATCTCCGGCCCGCCCGGATCCGAGTGCAAGCGCCACTAATACTTTTGTACAGTTAGTGTGCAGTTATTTAGTGCGCGGACGATCCACACCGATCCACCGGCCCCGACCGGCCCACCGGCCCACTTCATACCCCACGCACGGCTCATATCACCACGGGTTTATAGGTGGGTAGGAAAGTAGAGAATGATTGAGATCTCCAGCCAGACGTATGAAGAAAACAAACCTGACTGCCACAAACAGGATCTGTAAATAGCCTTAGGATCGTAACAAGCGGTATATGTAACCGTTGCCTCGGCAACAGCCTGTGCGGAAATCCTTAGCAAATAAAAGTACTAGCAATCGAGAATCTTTTCACAAGTTTTTTTTGTTTGTTTTCTTATCGTGCAGTCAGTCCATTAACTATGAGCAGATGTGTTGTCAGAGTGAGTCTCATGAAGAGTCAATAATACTGTTAATCTTTTCGTTCATCGACGAATAATAGATATTGTCATGTTATATTACTGTATACACTATCGCTTGGATAATATCGTAATATCATATTACCGGCAGGATTTTCGGTACCGTATTTCAACGAATAATACCGTAATGCATTAATACCAACTACGATATCGTTGAGGTTACACGCGAATAATATCGTAATGGTGTGTTGCATACTATTGTTTTGTCCTACAATTTTAGTAAAATTATTTTCGTCATTAACTTTGTTTTGTTATACTAGTGCGAATTCCATTCCATTGGCGATACAAAATTGAAGACAAAATCTTTGCTCGATGTTTTTGTCCATTATGAAATTCGCAATACACACTAGATATGGTATAACTCAAAACAGCACTGTATTTAATATAATTAACAGATGTAACTCAAACTCCGTGCCAAAATGTAAAATAGTTGTGCCAATCGAACAACAACAAAAAAAAAACAAAAAAAATAATTTTGAACCATTAACAAATCATCCATTCTCGATACTTTTTTGACTGAATGTATTTCAACGAGTAACGATTAAGTCGTGACCGTAACGCTATTCTTTAAAACAACTTATGGAAATAAGTAGTACTAGTAAATGGAACATAAATTTCAGTGATTTTTATATGTACTTAGACCCAGCTCGTTGTTTTTGGTTTAATTATTAAGTAATAATACATACTGATTTAAGTGAGACTGTTATTGATTCAAACCACTTCGCAGCTAAGCGCGCGGATTTGCAAATACCGTAACCGCTCACATGCAAAAATTTTTGCAAGTTTTCAAAACATTTTCTGCCCGATCCGATAAAAACACCTGTAGCTCAAAAACTACAAGTCCTAGAGCAATTTCAAAAATACTGTTGTCAAGCTGATTAGATAAGGAATCTACTTATCTAGAAATCAAAATGAAATACTTTAATTATATACTCCAAGTCATAATGTATAGCAAAAAATAGTTACAAAAACTGATATTTCGCTAGAAATATCAGTTTTCTCTTAGTTTTTTATCCATTTTAACATTAAAGAAATAAACTAGACTATATTTCCTTTCCAACAAGACCACAATCTCATTTATAGCTCAATAGCATCATATCTAAATATACTTATGAAACTAGATACTCACTGTTTGTTTACATCTGGAAACTAATTTTTGCCAGCCGGTGTTGGATGAAAAAACACACAAACCCACATGTTTTTTGGTGTAGATAGTTGAACAATCTAATCACCTTACTAATTAAGCACTGTTTTTCCCATTTGACACACGTTTTAGTTACTAAATCACGTATTTCTTCACACAACACAATCACTATAGGTACATATAATAACTACTTTTTCACGGGCGAAATATTGCAACTTCGAGATTCCAAAACGAATTTACGTTGACAAAATAATGAAGCACGGTTCACAAGGATAATTTTGATATATAATAGTATCAGCTACCATTAAAAATACCAGAGTTATCACGACATTTGCTGCGCAGGTAAATTCGAGTGTTCACCGTCTGTCAAATGAAAGTTTTTTTTTTTTTTCGGCAAGTTGTCTATGGAGTAGTGTTGCGATGTTCGATTTTATTATTGAGGAATTTAGTAACGAATTGAACACAGAGGTATAAGCTCTAGAGGAGACAGTTTTAGACGGTTTTTAATGCAGTTTTTTTTTAGGCGGATGCGCGCCATACAAATGTACTAGATAGCTATCAAGTGTAATGCAGCCATAACGCAAATGACCCAGATAGCTGCGGAGAGGGTAAAACATTTCTATTTCTTTTTCTATAACCTCTCCAACGCGATTTGTCACACTCGTGACATCACTTGAGCGCTATCTGTCACACTTGTTGCACGCGCACCCGCCTCCAAAAAACTGCATTAAAAACCGTCTGAAACTGTCTACTCCACAGTTTATTACTCTGTTTTCAATTCGTTACTAAATTCCTCAATAATAAAATCGAACATCGCAACACTATTCCATTGACAACTTGCCGAAAAAAAAAAAGAAACTTTCATTTGACATTAAACGACTGACGGTGAACACTCGAATTTACCTGCGCAGCAAATGTCGTGATAACTCTGGTATTTTTAATGGTAGCTGATACTATTATATATCAAAATTATCCTTGTGAACCATGCTTTATTATTTTGTCAACGTAAATTCGTTTTGGAATCTCAAAGTTGCAATATTTCGCCCGTGAAAAAGTAGTTATTTCCGTTGTGAACGATGGCGGCGTAACTATTTTTTAGCTATACATTATGATTTGGAGTATATAATTAAAGTATTACATTTTGATTTCTAGATAAGTAGATTCCTTATCTAATCAGCTTGACAGCAGTATTTTATTTTATTATTTTGGAATTGCTCTAGGACTTGTAGTTTTTGAGCTACAGGTGTTTTTATCGGAACGGGCAGAAAATGTTTTGAAAACTAGCCACAATTGTTGCATGTGCGCGTTTGAGGGATTTGCAATCCTTCGCGTCGCGCGGTGGAGAGTAGTACATGTTACTAGGCCCCTAGAATAGAAATACAATAAAACTTATATTACTTTACACCTTCAAAGTTTTGTAGTTTATTGGATATAATTAAAGATAAATCAATATACACCACATCTTTTATTGTACTTAAGGTGTGTATCTTTTTATCTATCGTATCTTTTTAGTGGGACAAAGTCAAACTTATATCACAAGTTTGACTTAGTCCCACTAAAAAGATACGGTACCCATGAAACCTCAATGTTTTTTAAACAAAATTAGTTCTACTGTTTTTATTATTAATAACTCTATTGTCATCAAAAAGATGTTTAAAAAATACTTGTATCCCTCAAGACAAGTACATTTTATATTGTATTAAATGATATAATGTAAATTATAACATTATACAACTATGAACTTGAATATGCCTAATGATATGTCAATTTTTTTCTTAATTATCTGAAATTCTAATAATTTGTTAACACAATCAAATCATATCCGATATAATAATAACAATTTTTAATTGATATAAGACAAAAACTCTACAAAAATCTCAGGCATTAAAAAAATGTAGCCGTTTTAAAAATTCAAAAGTTTAAATTCATTTTTCTCAAAACGAGGATTTCTGACTTGTACCACTTTTCACTAAAGTCACAGAATTTGTCCTTTAAAAAGTTTGTACGGAACCCTCGGTGCGCGAGTCCGACTCACTCTTGACCGGTTCTTGTGTTGGAGTCGCAACCTCATAGCTGAATGCCATATTATTATATCCATACGGCTTCAGGACAGTTCCGTAGATTGGGAGATTGTTTTGCAGACACAGTTGGCTGTTTCTACCGAGTAGCCAGTACAAACCCCTTCTTTTCGGATGAGAAATCATCAAATGACTCCTCCCGCTCTGGGCGGAGCCGAAGGGAGTGTCAGACTTTTACTGACTAAACCCATCCATGTTCCTTCATTGCCCTTTGTGTTCCAGGGCCGCGGTATCTCTTTCGAACAGTCCCGCGGCCCAGTACAGACCCATAAATCGTATCTCTCTTTCCAACTCTTTGCATGTTAAAATAATAATATTTTTATAAACTGAGTGACTGGTTACGGCTATATTTTCCTCAGACTACACCAATAAAAACACGTATTAATGAATGAATATGTGCTTTTTTATGTCTACCTACCTCATGTTTGCACTGCATTTTAATTATAAAACGTTTATAACTACGAATATTATCGTTCTGGCTCATTTATAATGGATTTTAATCCTGATGAATCTGTGGATATTGGAAGGATAAATTTTCAAATAAAAAAATCTGACAAATTGGATGATACCCAGCTTAAAAGAGCAATAAAGCAAGTGCCTACGTTACGTGGTCTGAACGTGAGCCTGATAAGCTTTTTATAGTGGCTTGAAACGTTGGCAACGCGACCGATGCGTGGTTCATAAAAACGTAATACCAAAATAATTTGTAAAACAAACATATTTTTTTTAAGGTAGTGTGTCTTTATTCCGATTGGAATACAGAATATCTTGGTTTAGAAATACAGGATGACTTTATTCCGATTGGAATACAGAATATCTTGGTTTAGAAATACAGGATGACTTTTTCATCACTTTCTAAAAAGAAATAATAATAATAATAATAATATAATATAATATATCATTTAATTCAGGTAACAAAAGACCCATATCACATATACCTTACAGACTAACATACATATTTATATAAACTTCAAAAACCTAATTAAACTATTGAACACGAAGAGACGGCGTCATGTTGCGCTGCGTGGTGTCGCGTAGCCTTCCGCGGAATCGCCGATACATGACACCCTTCGGCCAAAACTCTTCCTTGAGGAAGGTCTCAATATGATGAGTCGGAACTCGCACCACGAACGACTTAAAATTCGTGTTGTGGCGCGACTCCAACTTCTCGACCCTCAAGGTCCAGCTGGTCTTCGCTCGGACATACTCCACGATCTCCTCAACCTTCGTGGTGTGATGTAGCCGGGACACATAGAGCTGCGTTGTTGGTATCGCCGGACGCAGCATATTGGGTCCTGCCAGCGCGGTCCCGCACTGGTTCTGACTAGGAGGCTTCTTCCTCTTCTTCCTCTCCACCTTCACGAAGCCATCCTTGTCACACGTGGCCGTTGCTGGGCCATCCTGTTTCGAACCCCTGTTGACAGGTTCGCAGCAGCTCTTATTTCCCCCCTTCTTCACCTGCGATACAGGTTTGTGCGTGGCGACAATAGCAGCGTAGGCACGTTTAGGGGTCGACGTACCTACACTAGTCACTGCCTCGACCGGCACCGAGTCAGCATTTTCGGCGGCGTATATTGCAACGCGCGCGATAGCAGCGGGTGACGCAGTGGAGCTCGCCGACTCAAAACTGCCGACGCTAGCGTTTCTCGCTCCGCAACGTGTACTCACGTTGGTGGCATCAGGCGACCTATTTACCTTAATAGCGTTGCGCAACAACTCCACTTCGGCACGTAGTTCACCAACGATGTTATTCGACGCCTCCAACTTGGAATGTACCTCGACCAGGCTTGCCTTGAGAGTTGTGATGTCCTTCAGCAACCTGGTGACGTCGACGTGGTCAAACGTGACTGGGGGCAGCTTATGAAGCTCCTTCGCCACAAAAGCGGGCACGTCGTCCGGGTCGGTGCTCTTCATCAATGTGATGATGTCCTGCACACACTTCTGGCCACCATCCCTCCGGCGGGACTGCATCTGCTCGACCTTGCCGAGCGACTCGAACAGAAGCAGCTTGGCACCGCTGATCTCCTCCTCCTTGAAACTGGACTTGCAGATCTGCAGGATGCTTACTTCGTCCATGTAGTCGATGGCATGTTTGATAAATGCCAAGACCTCGTTGGCTATGAGCGTTTGTGAACTCATAGCGACGAAAACCGGGTAACGGAACGGGAAATGGGTATAATAGGTGAACGGAGTAGAAGCAAATGGCATACTTAGTTAAAAAGAGAAGTTAAAGAAAAGTTTTTAAAAGTAATAAAAAAGTCTACTACTTACTAATTTATTTACATTGCGTTATATTTACAAATTATTTTGGTATTACGTTTGAATGAACTACGCATCGGTCGCCGGCCTCTTAAATTAGGTTAGACGAGTCAATTTCAACAACTCGATTTTTTACCTAATTTCCATGGACATTTTAATTTTCAGGTTTTTTGAAAAACTTTAATAATAAAGCGCAACATATCCACATTATATATACATTTTCTGAAAGGGGGATATTATAAAAAAATTACTTAGAGAGTTATTTGGGCCACCGAAATTGGTGAGCCACAGAAATTTCATTATTGCCACCGAAATTGTATTGGTGACACAGAAATTCTGCGTTTGCACCGAAATTGTGAATTATTATATAAATACATTGTTTTTTAATAATATGTAAAGAAAGATAAGGTTTAATGAAAAAACTGATATAATACGAATATCGTCGTTAATATATGTATGTATTATCGTTGTAATTATGTAATGAACACCTGCATGTAACCCATGAATCACAAATAAACGATTTGATCATTTTAATAAGCATTTCTAAAAATACAACGTGGTGTACTATTAATTGGATAAATCAGTCTTATAAAATTAGCAATCAAGGAACTGATAATGTTTTTAACTTCTATGAAGAGGATGGGAAATCATCAAATGACTTCTTATCTCGCTCTGGGCGAAGCAGGAGGGACTTTCAGACTTTTACTGACTAAAACCTATTCATGTTCCTTCATCGCCCTTTGTGTTCCGGGGCCACGGTATCTCTTTCGAACAGTCCCGCAACTCCGGCAGGCATCGGTCCTTGCGGACCCTTTCCTATTGCTGACTCTCTTTGAGGCGCGCGTGGAACACGAACGCACCATCGACACGGTCTGTCGTCGTGAGACGGACAAACGGCAAGCTAGCCCATAGCCCACAGGCCCACCACGTGGCCCCCGGCCACGACTGCATGTGCATGGACCGCACGACTCCTGCGTAGAGCCTCCGGCAGGGGGCGTTTGTCCTCCCCCCCAGGTTGGGCAGGAGCCGCCTGAAGGCAGCGCCGGTCCGTTCCAGTTTGGGGGCCAAACGTCGGAAGTGCTCCACGAAGATCCACTGGCTGTCAAAAACGAGTCCTAGGTACTTCAAAGTCGACTCGACCACACGACGAAGGTAGGTCGGCACCCGGTGATACTGGAGTGCCTCCCTAATGCAGCTCCAGGGCATGGTGTTGAAGGCATTAGCGATGTCGAGAGACACCACCAAGACAACCCCACCCCGGGAAACCGCATATCCCGTCGTGAGGGCTCTCACGCGCATGATGGCGTCCACCGTAGAGCGCCCCTTGCGGAAACCAAACTGGTGTTCCGCAAGATCCGGCCCCGACCCCGCAAGGTGCTCGGCGAGGCGGTTTGCAATTAGTCTTTCAAAGAGCTTTCCCACCTCGCCGCGCAGCACCACGGGCCGGTATGTGGACGGAGATTCTGCAGGGCGCCCCGGCTTCCAAATGAGGACCAGCTTTCCCGTCTTCCAACGAAGCGGGAACTGGCCTCTCTCCAAGCATGCGCTTAGGAGCACCTCTAGTCGGTGCCCGAGAGCCTCCGAGGCCAGGACCCAGGCTTTGCCAGGCAAGCCGTCGGGTCCCGGGGCGGTATTTTTGACACTGAGCCTACGTACCGCCACTTTCAGGTCTACCCCAGTCACTTCCGGAGCGTTTTCGTCGTCGTCCTGTTGGTCCGCTTCCAGCATCGCAGGTGGCGGAGCTATAGACGGGGGAGATGTTCCCCTCGCGAAGGGAACAGAGTACTCATCATGTCCTCCACGAGCTCAGGCCGGAGACTCTGCGTCAGTAGAGGGGCCCAGGTGCGGAGTTTATCCCGCACCATCTTGTAAGGGCGCCCCCATGGATCTCTGTCGAGAGTCCCCAGCATCTCCTCGCGAGCCAGATCCCTGGCCCACGAGAAGATGCTGGGGACTCGACATCTGCGCACATCGCAGATGTCGGACATGGCCTCCTGGAATCACCTGCTTCATTGTCAACGTCGGCAGGTCTGGCCGGTGATGTCACCCAGGCCTGCACGATCGAGGCTTCCAGGAGGAGCTTCTGGAGGATGCAACCCTCAAAGTTCAGTTAATCCAATTGAATGACTTTTTCAAGAAATAGTAATACAATTTTATTTTAATGTCCGGGGCTAAGGACCTAGTTCTGTCAAAGTAATTTCGGCATAACAAGTATTGATTCTTTTCAAAAATCTTCATTAACATTAATACAATAATTGATTGGTACAATTTCTGTGGAGTCGTGTAATTTCCGTGTGCCACGAGATGCCATGGAAACCACAGAAATTGCCCCATAGGAATTGGAAACTTGGCTATTTTTTTTTTTACAAGAAACTATCAAGGCTATGACTATTATTTTCTATAATATTAAATGTTACTTATATTATGTATACCAAAGGCTACTTAGCATGCATAAAAGTATTACCTTTATTTCTTGCAAAAATCCTTTTAAAACCTAATCACCGAAATTGCAAAATTTCGTTCCGAGTAAACTGAAATCACGTACTTATATTTTTGGCGGAAAAACCTGGCGATATGGTGCACTACCATTCTTACTGCACGTAAGAGCACGACTGTCTCTTGCTGAGCAGGGATTTATTGTTCGTTTAAACTCATTGGTGGAAGCTCAGGACGGTGAAACAAAATGACCATAGAAATTAGTAATTTCGCTTGGACAAACCTACCGTTGACATGTACTCATTAACTATGAGTCTAAACATTCAAAACTAATTAACGTCTTGTAGGTCAATCATTACTTAACGCAATCAAAATACTTTTTCCTATATATGTTGGAGATTATCTTCCTGAGGGGTAAATGCTGTGTATGAAAGTGATTGTGGACAAGACACAGAAATTGATAATTCATCATTTAGCGATTTTTTAAATAAAAAGTAATAGTCTTATAAATATAATTTTAAGTGGCTTCATTTAGATTCATGTCACTTTAATTCTGAGAAAAAAAATCGTTGCATTATCTGTAAAGCAGCACTGCGATTTCAGCCTAGACGCGTAAATTTTTCGCCTGAGAAATTCACTCAGACAAGTGATTATAATAACTTTGAATATTAGCCTACGTTGAACGTCGAGGTATTAAGTCCTGAAGTACACAACAAACAGAATTCAACCCCAATTCAACAATCGATGATTCCAATATGGATTCGGGTGTTGTCTTTAATAATTCCGTGTAATATCTCGGCGTGTTGACAGTCGGTGTTGACGCTGCGACTGTGTGACTGTGCGACGATTATCCCATCATTTTTATCTGTGTCGATATTTCGCGGATGAATAACACAAGGCTCATTGCCGCCGGCCGGCGGGCGCCACGCCGCGCCGTGATGACTTAAACCCCGGATTATTGACGAAAATATTTTACTGCTGAAGCTGCGAACACCGCGACTCTGTGTGTTTCGCTGTGTGTGTTGTTTTCAATCGTAATTAATGCTGAATAAAGGTATACTCAAAAGTTTGGACTTAAGTACAGTACCTGAGCTCTGAGCACCAATTTGAAGAGCACCAATGCTTAGGGCAAAAAAGGTTGTTAGGTGGTCAGAGGCCCAAAAAGTCTGCCAAGGGGTATCGTATTACCCGGTTCTAACCGGGTTGTGGAGGTCAGATAGGCAATCGCTCCATGTCAAATACTGGTAAAATATGGCGTGCCCCAAGGTAGCGTGCTAGGGCCGTTATTATTTCTGATTTATATAAATGATCTGCCAAAAATAATACGACACAAAATGATCCTATTTGCCGATGATAGCACAGCTGTTATAAAATGTAATAATGCGACAACTTATCAAGATGATATTAATAAATCCCTTCTCAATATAATCCGTTGGATGAATAATAATAATCTGGTAATTAATTTAAATAAAACTAAGGTGATGCACTTTCATCAGCGGCAACCACATCCAAATTTTGATGTAACTTATAATAACCACAAAATAGAAGAAGTTAATAATGCTAAGTTTTTAGGTATTACCATCGACAGTAAGCTTACTTGGAAACCCATGATAGAAGAACTTTGTAAACGCCTGAGTAAATCTGCTTATGCACTCTTTCAGTTATCAAAAAAGGTGAATAAAGATACGTTACTGGTAGCATACCATGGACTTGTAGCTTCTGTGTTGCGATATGGCGTAATTTTTTGGGGGCAGTCGACTGACCGTGAGCTTATATTTAGGATGCAAAAGAGATGTGTCAGAGCAATGTGTCATATAAAAACATCGGATAGCTGTAGACTCTATTTTAAGTCTTTACAAATACTAACCCTTCCAGCATTATACATATTGGAAACTGCGTTGTTTGTGAAAAGAAACACACATTTATTTGAAAAAATATCTTCCACTAAAAAAATTCCATTGCGTGCCCAATACGTAAATAAACTATGTAATCTAAAATGTAAGACCGCATTGATGCGAAAAAGTTGTGTAGGTATGGCACCTAAAGTGTTTAATAAAATTCCTAATGACTTAAAAAACATGACATAATGTAAGTTTAAAAAAGCTCTTATCAAATTATTAATTGACAAATGTTATTATAATCTAGACGAATTTTTGAATGACCAATTATTAGAATAATGCATTAAGAAGTACTATGACTATTTATTAATTTTATTGTATTTGATGTTTCTTTTTTTGTTTTGTGACATAATGTAACGACACCTAATGGGTCACTTTTAAATTTGTATGTCTTAATTATGACAAAACATAGCGTACCTCTTATTTATGTAAACACCTATGTAAATACCTATGTTTCACAAATAAACTGATTGATTGATTGATTGATTGGTATTCAGCTGCATCCGGTAAAACTGGAACCGACCCCAACATAGTTGGGAAAAGGCTAAGCAGATGATGTACATGTCATAATAAAAAGGTGCGTCCGATACTGCGTCAATACTAACTTGTAATTTAGGGTTCCGTCCCCAAAGGGTAAAAACGGGAGCCTATTACTAAGACTCCACTGTCCGTCTGTCTGTCTGTCACCAGGCTGTATCTCATGAAAATAATATGATAGCTAAACAGTTGAAATTATCACAGACAAACAAATAATACAAATAAATTAAAGGGTGCTCTCCTACTACGATGGTACGAAATTCTTCATGCGCGAGTCTGACTCGCACTTGGCCGATTTTTACTTTTTATTCTTCACAACTTCAAATCAATGCACAACTTGTAGATAACTTGTTTATTACTTAGTTTGGTGTTAACTTTTTGTATCCTGAGTTTTTGGCATCAATTCATTAGTAGTCGTACTAACGAATTCAAGCATGAATAACTTGGCAATTTTATAAACCGATCACCAAAGAACATTAATGAAGGTATGAATATTAATGTACAAGTGTAATTACCCTTCTAACAGCTACAATATCAAAGCGAGTCGAAACTCCTTCAACAGACCGTGAGTAATTCTGCTGAAACTCGTTAACAACTAAAATTAAAAAGTCGCGATTAAATCTCGTAAGGTCGGGATCGTGACGTCACAAGTGCCTGCTCCAGTAGGTACGATACTGACACTCCGAATACAGTTACACTCAGCAAAAGCTCCAATGCTTAATTTGATAATAATTACGAAGTTTAAAGAAAAGCTTAGACCATAATTCTCGATCGAATTCAATCTCTCTTTGGATAAAGTTTTCTAGAGCAAATGAAATTAACTAAATACTTCTTCTTTTGGCCATAATTCACATATATTATATAGCATACCATATTAGCGACATATCTTTAGGACTGAGTAAAGAAGCGTTTAATGGACGCGACTTACTTAAACACTGGGTGGACACAGATTGAAGCAGGGAGAGTCTGAAAGAGAAACAGTTCCTTACAATCATGACTCAAGTAGTTCAGTCCGACGCACTTGTCTGAAGTGAGCCTTCTGCATGTGTCGCACGCGCTGTGGCGCGCAGCTGTAACTTTGTGGCGCTGAAAGTCCCAAGTTAATAAACAAATTAAACAAGTTAGCAAAAGTCTTTGATAAGGGCTTTTGTGTCATTAACGGTTTACAGATATATTTTAAACAATGGAGCCAAGTTTTGAAATAGGATTTATATTGTGGATATAAATTATTATTTTCGTGTGTGGGCGAATTATTGCTAAGACGAGTTATACTGTTTTAGATTGGGATTGGGAAAAAGCCTTTGACGTGAAATAATATTAAATGTTTTCATGGAAAAGGCTGCTGTCGTGTTGTTTTATTACTTTTGTTGTTTCGCGCAAAAAAAAAAACATTCGTTTTATCCGCTTTTGAGGCCAGAGTTTTAGAAAATATTATTCTATTTCATTTCTAGAATTGTATTTTCAAAAACCAAAGGCCAAAGTTAATAATTATACCTGTTCATATTTACATAATATTCATTTACTTTAGCCTCCAGACGGCAATTTAAATAATTTTGCGGAAACATTTAATATTTTACGAAAAATCTACCTCCAGCATCCATTTTCCAATATTCCGCGAGACACATTTAATGCTATTACAACATTATGATATAATCTCGTAAGTACAGTAATACGATGAGCGCAGTTAGCGCGCAGATTACCGAGCGCCGCCGACGACGCCACCCGACGACGCGACGGACACCTAATCAGATTGCGTCCGCGTCGGTGGGTGCGCGAACAAACTCGCACGTTATGAATATAGACCTCAATTATTTTTAGCAACGGTTTTATAAATCGTGTTGAATTGAGCACAGGAAGGTATAATTATTAAGAACAAACTGCTAAATTGTCGTGTCATAATCATATCTAAAGCTCTGCTAGCTTAGGTATGTGCGCATTTCTTTTGAATTTTGCAGGTAACTTTGTAGTTTTGACTGAATTTCCATGGTTGAACTCTACGGGAACTATACCTATTCGTGATGGTTATAATCCTTTTCTTAAACATGCTTGGAAATTTGAGCATTATTTTGACAATCTTCTTCGAGATAAATCGAAATTGCTGTACTGGCCATGCATACATGTGACCAGCGGCCGGCAAAAGTTGTATGAAAATCCATATCTGTTGTGTTTAGCGGCCATAATATACTTTCAATGTATGGAGTTTACAAAAATGTGACGAATTAACTTTGTGACGAATGTACAATAACCCTAAATTACATAGTAATTTCTCTGTCGTGTTATTTAAAAATGGAACGATCTTTTACTCTGAAACATGGCAACCAAGGTTTCATCAAAAATCAAGGTTTCATGGCATCAAAGGTTTTATTTAAATTTCGAATTGGAACAAATGAACTCTTCAACGCGAGAGTTTTAATTTCCTCGCATTATTTACATTTTATAAACTCTCGCATTATTTACACGTTTGTCCATCAATGCCTCTGTTGCTGGCCGCTGCAGTAATGTACTATTTCTGTATTCGAGAGATTTCACCCTGCTCTTCATTTTGTATGTAGGTAAGTGAACGGGTACTCCCTTAATTCTCCTAAAAATTTTTGTCCGAAAATCATTATCCATAAAACGTTTGCTATAAACTTCAGTAACCATAATGTTCAAAATCCTGAAATTTTGTTTTACATAATTTTCTTTATTTCTAAAACTGTTCTGTCATAATATCGGATACTATAGGGAACGTGCACAACGACGGTGCTGCCAACTGGCGTCGCCAATCCGAATCTTGTGCTCTATTAATGCTTGACATAGACTTTTCTAACAAGTAAACAGAATTAATTTTATAGTGAAAAATAATTAACTAATCTTAATGCATTGTTGCATTTCTGGATGTAGGTACCAATACATCCACAAAAATGAAAATAAATCAATTACCGTAAAATTCTATTACTTTCCAAAGAATACTACTATCATACCATGTTTTGGTGAAAAACGCAAAAAATGGATAAACGCAGTAAAGAAAAATATTTGAAAACAACTTGTTTTAGTTACACTCTGCATTGAAAAGGCCCTCAAAATCAACCGTCCATGCAAACATACCAGAACCATTTATACTTCACCATACACGTGTTCTACTAGACCGCACTAAAGTTCACACCGAATATCCCTCAACAGTTAATCAAAGACTCCACATGTACTCAGAATATAAACATGATTATACCCACAATAATGTTTTTAGTTGCCTGCACTCCTTTGGTTTTTTAAGTTTTGTATCTAAATGCTACGGACTGCATTTTATTGATTGCTTCATCAAATGATTGTGAACTAATTGATTTATTAGAGCCTGGAGATACTGTTCTCGCTGATAAAGGATTCCCTTCCATTATAACATGTGTTGAAATTATGAAAGCTATCTTAGTTATGCCAGCCACCATGTCTTCATACACCACAATTTTCATCAGAAAGTAAACGAAAGATATAAAATTCATATTATTAAACATTTATATTACGCTGACGATCGTTATTGATAAACCGGAACTCATATTTTATACCTTTTAGCATATTCAAAAATAATATAATTGAAGAGACAATTTTGTTTATGTAAATTGAAAGCACGATGAGAAGTGATTAGTTTCCTTTTCTGTCCGCATAGTGTCTCTTTTGTCGATTAGTGCTGACACCTATAGTTCCTGCACGTTCCCTATAATAATTGAATCTTCTAATTTTACATGCCATAAAGTCAAATGTCCTAAATATTTTATTATATAATGTGTATTATTCCGAATGTTCATATAAGTATAATGAAATTTTTGGTCCTAAAACATTTGATAAAAATAGGTTTTAGTGACAGAAACGAATTGCTGTAAATCTGACCCCACGCAGTCTTGTCTGCCCTACCCCGAGAGTGTGTGTGCCCGCGAGTTGAGGAGCAGGTTGTTGTAACACTCGCCTTCGACTCACTCAGCTTCGGCTTGCTGGCCGGCTATGCCGGCCAGCCTCAGCAGCGGCGGTGAGCGTTAAACACATCTGCGACGATAAGCTCGCGTGGGACCGCCGGAGCCCCGCAGCGCCGGAGCCGTGACAGAAACCATGCCTGCTGCATGTTGCTTGCTCGCTTGCATGCTGCATGCTTGCTTGCGTACTGTATGCGTGCTTGCATGCTGCATGGTTGCTGCAAGCTTGTTGCATGCTTGCTGCATGCTTGCTGAATGCTTGATGCATGCTTGCTGCATGCATGCTTGCTACATGCATGGTGTATGTTTGTTTGATTGATTGATTTTCTGCCTTTTAGTGACTACCGATATGAAATGTATGCCAAAAGAAGATGCTAACTGTGAATTTTCTGCGATATTATGATGGTTCTACTTTTTAATTCTTACAACCTGTAGTTACCCGTAATTACAGACACAATTAAAATAACAATGTTCTGTTCCCTTTTGGGAACGTCTGGGAACATACTTACCGGTTTGTTTTAAAAATATTATTAAGATCAAAACATTGAATATTTTTTGAATTTAGGATTTATAACTATTATTGAAAACGGTTTTTAGTCTTTTGTATATTATTGATTGTAATATTTATGACAAACGGGTTTAGAGCAGTTAGCATTTTTTGTTATTTTATTTAGGGATTTCAATTTTATGGCATTTGATATTATGTGATATTAAGTTCGGGTAAGTTATCATTCGGACAAACGATGATTAGGACAAAAGAAGTTATGGCATTTTAAATTATGAATAAAAAAGTTAGGTAATACAATAGAGAACCAAGTGAACGCTATACTTTTGTACCGGTTCAGATCATCAAAGAGCGTCGTTAAAACTTGGAGTATTAATAACTTTTATTGATAACAATGTAACAACAGTCGACAACACAGTATCATGTTAAACACAGATCTCTCGAACACACTTAGCTTAAACATAAAAAAGCAAAAAATATACGTTTCTAATTCCCACATCCGAACGTTCAAGTGTACTCGTTGCATATTATTATAATAAGGAGTTTCCAAGAACTCGGTCTCGTTACAAATCGGGAAGAGGTTTCCCCTCGTGTTTCCGTGCATGGAGTACCAGCTATTCATAAAGACGCAGCTCCTGCTAACTGAAAAGCGGTAATTCAATGTTGTTCGTTATACATTGCGTCATTTTATGTCTGGGGCTTGGCAAATACAATGGTCCTTGGATAAGGCTTCTTTTTATATTCCTTCGTTCTGAAAACTCATTACATTACTTATACAACAGTAATCCGTGTACTCGTTCAATTAAATCCGAGCCAACATGTTCCTTTTCCCTATTCTGAGAGAAGTGCGAGAGTCGTGTCGTGTTCGTGTCGCATGCCTGTCTCGGCGCGGGCGGCGGCAGCGCAAGGACACGACATAATAAACATTAGCTCTCATTATTCGTCGCGAACAATGCGTCTCAGAGCTCATAATTTTTCCTTTGTGATATAACAACAGGTGCGTCATTCATCTCGTCCTCCTCGTCCTCCTGGTATCCGTGGGACGTACTTTATTAAACATGTCGTAGATATGAGCCTGAGATGATATTGTGTATTAAATCTATTACTTATACACCAGTGGATGTTGTGGTCCATTATGAAGGGGAGATTATCACAGTAATACCCACAAAGGATCTCCACGAGCGATACGGGAAGGTATTAGGTATGTTATTATTTGGAGAAAACGGTTATTTTAGGCTCGGGAATGTTTATTTAAAACTGTGTTATGTTTAGATTATTAGAGATGATTTGTGATAAAGGCTGAATTATCAAATGGGACCTCCTTTTTGACTTAAAATATATTATCTGTATCTCAGCTTTTGTCCCATTGATATTGATTCATTTTTACATAAGAGTAATTGTACCGGTACTCTCTACGGTACACATTATCAAATGCTATTAAAGCTCGATGCGCAATAATGTCGTGACGAACGGCCTGATCGCTTCGCAGATAGTCGTATAGAGTCGCACGTATCAGCGCGAACACGGACGTAATTGCAGTTGCGCTGTTTGCATGCAACTCTTTGTTCGCGCGCATCCGAACGACACTTCAAATGACTTGCTCTATGTGAGAACTTGTTTGTTCTTATTTGGTGTCACGTCTTTGAATTGTAATGCCTTGTTCTAGTAGATGGTGAGTAAATAAACCGTTGGAAGTCGTTGCAAGTTTCGTTGTGTAGACATACATACCTAAAAACACATCGCTAAGCCACGGGCAGTACTTGGCCTTACCTTCTCTGTGTACATTACAGGTGTATAATGTCCATAATTTTCTCTCAAAATGTTTAAATATCGCGAATTGGTCGGCCTCTCTCGAGACATTTACTAGGAATGCGGCGCTCGGCAGTCAGGCTCACTGCTCCGGTACTCCGAGACATTTCGTGCGACGTACCTACTCGTATAATACAGCGCTCGAGCGCTGCGGCATTATCTTATGCGGTGGGACGCATACCATTAACTTGATTATATGTCGCTCATACTGCGCTGCTGTTTTGTACGGAAGCAAAACACTTACCGTATTGTACCTACGTTTTAGAGGTGCAATTTAGACACAGCATTATGTGAAAGTCAGCCCGTGCTTGGGTTAGGAAACAGTACTCTCTCCAAATTAATATCATAATGTTTTACTTTAAAAAATCTAAATTATATATTCAGCAAAAGCCACTGTGGTCTAGGAGCTTAAAAAGCAAGTTTTAATAAGTATACCGAAAGTGAGCATTAAAGAAATCTGAAGAGGTATAAAAGTTCGTAATTTTCAATCCGACGTAAAACTTTTTTTAATGGGACAAGCCCGCCACACTATTCCCAAACCACTGTAACTCCTGAAACCCAGAATCAACAGTAGCGACCACCAGAAAAGCGCCAAGACAATAAAGCTCGATGAAGTCCCAGAGAAACAATTTAACTGCCCAGGAGTTGGAAAAAACCGTAATTTCCACTTCCCTCCAAATCAGCAGGAGACAGAATGAAACAAGGCCAATAGGCACAAAGGGACGTTAACACTGGGATAGGCCCAGTTTAGGCAACTGGGCCTATCCCAGTGTTAACGTCCTTTTGTGCCTATTGGCACCAAGGATAAATATTAACATTAATGGGTTCTAAGTTTTGAGCTATTAAAGTTGTTTCCAATGATATTTTCTACGAGCTGGGTATGGGATAAATTAATTACTACCGATTAAACCACAAATAACTTTAATAATCACTAAACACTTAAAACTCAATCACAAGTACACTACTGATCACTATTCACTTAGATATCGCACTTACTAGGTCACTTCGATTCGCTTCGTTGTGTAGCTAAAATCAGACTGCCACTCCCGCAAACATGTCCGCTATTTATATGGTGACCAACCCTTCTAGAAAGATCGAAGAAGAAGACTTACTCGAATTATTCTAGACAATTACATAGTCGGTCATTGTCCCTTCACAACTTGTACAAAATAAAGAAGTAGGAACTTTATGCCCTCGGCGTACGGTCGAAATTACAATGATAATTCCTATACCTACATCATTCGAGACACGTTCTACGTACCTACCTACCTACTACTACTTACCTACCTACTTGTAATTGTAGGTACGAGTACGACATAACAATATGTATGGCAAAAACGCTTTAACGCACGGAAATTTGTTCTAGTTTCTACAAGGTCCGTATAGTAAATAACTCCAGATGTAACCTGTACACGAAGTATTATATTATCTGTGCCTGTACACTATCCAACTTAGGATTGCGTTCATTCTGCCGTATACTGTACTCCCATAAAATATGTTGTGCAGATTGTTCATATTCGCAGTCAGATGTAGAACATTGACAAAAAGGCGAGGCAACACAGTGATCAATCTCCAGCCATGTCCTGGCCAGCCGTTCACGAACAGATGGAAAGAACTGGTGGAGGTGTCAGCCCTTGATGGAATTATCCCACCTACATTGCCATTCAGACAAAAGTTCCTCCCAGACGTCGGTCTGTGGTTTGAGTAATCTAGAAATCCTAACACGGTCAACTCCGTAGGGGGATTAGAATACGGAATCTCGACGCACAAAATATCGATAAATGCTTATACGATGCTACTCGACTGGAAGTACACCTGCAAGCACCAGTAAGGCTTCAGTCTAACCATCCTTAACCCTTTGCATAAGAATATCAAAGCCAAATGCTGGCTTTGAAGCAATTTACGTCGTACCGCTCCTATGGTGGCCCTAACAGCCCAAACAGGAGCCCCGTAGCACATACACCCCAAGTAATAACCCCATAGATAGTCTTTAAAGTTAGAAATGACAGACCCCACGTAGATTTGGATATTCTCGTTAAGGCATAAAAGTTCTTTTTAGCTTTTTCACCGACAGTTTTTATATGACGTAAAACTTATAGCGAAGGAAATTAGGCTCATCGCGGGCACACCTAGGTACAGCATGTCTAGGGACACTTCTTCTAATATTCAGTGGCAGCCTTCCAGCCAGCAAATAAGCGCAGTTAGCTGGTTGGTGCCAATCTTGTGCTCGTTACAACACAAATATCATTTGCGTCGTGTGATTGCGAACATTAATTTTTATTGCATTCCACTCGGCTATCTGCCGGTATGCTCATATATACGTAGGTATATTAAACGAGCAATTTCAGTTGAGTTGGAGTTGTGCTGCTGGGAATTTAAACAAAGGGAAGCTATGTATTTGTAGAGCTTTTGAATTGCATTCCTGCTGAAAGTGACGCCTACCAGGAATAGAATTGTATGTCGGAGTGTTGCACGACAAAGCTAGCTAGAAAGAATAACAACAAACTAAAATATATTCTTATTAAGAAACTTTCTTACGTTATGAGACAATCTCGTAGATTTCTTATTTATCATTTTAGCTTAATAATTTCCACAAACTTTCTCGCTTTAACTTAAACTTTCAAAAGAAGAAGACGCCGCAGAAACATTATAACACTAAGCGGGGAAAATTGTGGTCTAAATTTTACAGATTGCTTTCATAGTTTTACTTGAAAGCTGAACAAACAAACTGAGAAAATTGTCCGCATAATTCTGCTACACACACTTGCAAGACAAGCAAACTTCGCCGGAGATGACCGCGCCCCTCCGCGCCGCACTCCTCACTCGCACTGCGCTGCAAGTTTCTTTTCACGATTATTTGTTTTGTTATCTTATTCTTCGTTCGAGTAGAAAATAACGTTAACATTGGAGGTTTCACCCATTCCAAACACAATTATTGGAATTCACTTTTTGGACCAATTCTCGGTGTCGATGTCGTGGGGATCGCTGAGTTCCTCGTAATAAGCTGAATGGATTTACTGCAGAGAGGAGGTACACGGCAAGTCTGATGTTTATTTTCTGACGCAAGTAGAATTGTCGGGGAAAAGTTGGAGGCTATATCAGTTTGCAATCCCGCACATTATGGTTTCTTGCTGCGAGCGGGTATATAAACACACGATATATCGGTAAACGAGTTTTTTATAGGATTACCAAAGTTTTGAAGTTGAAGGCACCATGAATGTAAGTAGCAACATTACCGTACAGGCATATACACCTGGATTTGCAATTTTACATTAACTGTGAGAGTGCTACGTATCTGTTTGGTTATGTATAAGGCAATTACTGGTTCATCTGTATGACGGTATTATGTGGTTTGGTTTGCAACATTTAGGAATGGTTGTTGGGCCGAACTTACGAGGAAACAGAAAATTTGCTCTGTGGTCCATGCTAATACATCATTTTGTTGCACACACCCACACACACTGTTGTTGTACACACCCACACTCACTAACACACACCCCCACACAGCACACACCCACAAGAACCCACCTTAACTGTTGTTTTTGCAACCATGTGTTTTTATTTCTCTTTTCTACCATTTTTGCATTCATGCGTGTTTTTTTTTTTTTTGTTTCTGTTTAATTAATCAATGTTATCAATTAATTATGTTGTTTCTCCATTTAATTATTCAAAAACTTGTTTATGTAAAGCATATTTCTTGCGCTAGCAGAACACTGTAAAGTATTAACCTTGTGTAATGTACTGTGTCTGGGTCACCAAGATACAGGCTGTGCCTAGTTTGGGACCCGTTGTTAAACCTATCTCAAATACTTATAATGAATAATTAAATAAATAAATAAATAAAAATAAATTTAACTCTTTACAATTCGTATTCACCTGTCGCTACTGATCACGTTAAGCCCTCAGGGTGAATCAGTTTCAGGTCGATGTGGGTCAGTAATCCGCTAAAGAGAGTTCCTCGTTGTGCTCTACCGGATTAGCGATACGACGTTATTCTATAACACGAGGCAAGTGTTGTTTTGGGTTTGCTAGAAAACAAAAGGTTAGATAACTGTCTAGTTCTGAGTGTAACAGATATTTTAGGAGCTAAATGTCGACGAAGATTGAGCGTCAAATTATTTATACGCATACTAGCAACACGCTTTTGCTTCGCCCAAGTTGCTGCATTGGTGAAAACAGAGATTTTTGTACTACCCAATATAACTATGCTAGGTTATATTGTGCTTACCTTTCGGGTCACTAGTACAATGAGTGCATGTGAGTGATATTATGGGCCTTGCACAGTCGCAAATTGTGATAATATTTGTGTTGCAAACGGAGGCAGTTATTCTCGAGTCTACACTCAGCGCACGATGCGGGCGGTACATGTGATACACACCTTGTAACTAAATCCTGGGCAACATGACATGGGCTAAAAGTGACCTAGAATTAATGTTAAGGATCAGTTTACATTGGTACGGAAAAGTGCTTTGTAGAAAGTAACAGACGCGCACAGCTTTTGTCACTAATTGCCTTCAATGCCGTCGGTATTTTTAACCGTAAACGGAGAAACGCGTTATTGGTGTGGAAAGTGGTAACTATATCGCCTCTAGCAGCAGCGGGAGCCGCATTATCTCGATGTTCTGTGAGTACCACCCAGTTTGTCTTTATCGTCTACATTTAATTAGGTTGTCATAACACCCTGTTTGCTTTGGCGACCTTTTCCGGCGTAGGTACACACTACTAGGAGCCGTGTAGAGGACACAGGACAACAAAATGTTATGACCTACCCACCTTCTGGCCGCTCAAAGTCACGTGACTGTACCAGAATGTGAGTCCAGAATATGTAGGTGTTTATGTTATTACAAATGCTCTATATTGAAAGCGGAACAAAGCTGGAAAAAATCGGAAAATCTAATTTTGTATCTGGATTCCTCGGACGAATTAAGCATGTTAGAAATATAAATTTAACCTTAGTACAAACACTTATATCGCCTGATTCAGGACTTCGTCGCTTTATTGTTGTTGCAAATGACTTGAAAAGACACTGCTACTTCTATTCATGCAACATGTACCTTCTTCATTGTGTCGTGCTAACACGCTTTTAGTATTTGCCCGTATTTTGAACAAGTGTACTCTGATAAAAGGCTCTTTGTAAAATATTTTGCTTTGTAAGTCGCCGCCGCCGCCAGTGGTGGTCCTGCGACAGTTGACAAGGGGGCAAGCCCTCCGCCCCGCCTCCCTTCCGCCCTGCCACCTCCCAGTCTTAATTAAACTGAACAAAATTTGTTCATAAAACATTTACCTTTTATGAAATTTTCTATTCAACTAATCAACACTGCGAGCGAGACCTCGCTTCTAATAACATCACTGAAGCAAATTGTTTGTCTTTACGAAGAACGATTTTTTATTATAATGAGTTCACTACGTGCTGCTTTTGTTCCTTGTATTTGAGATGAAGAGAGATAACCAGGTAGAATGAGCCGATGAAATATTTACCTGTTAATTTGAGAATGGATCCAGGGCCGATAGTCTTTCTGAGACATGGTCAAATTCTGGTAATCAGCTGAATACCAAACCAAATAATAGTTGAGAAAAGCCTGATTTAGAATACAACTAATTATTTTTAATTGCCTGTGCCCTAGCAGTGATAACATTAATAGGCTGATGATGATGATGATCATGATATTTAATTAAGGTCAAATACAGTGTTGGAGTCAGAATCCTGTCTTCTCGTGTAATGCAGCTTCATTGCTCGTTTTAAGTTAATTTAGCACCAACACTCAAGCTGTTCTTAGAGTAATAAGTAAAGCCATCCATCACAAGTCGATTCTTATTACTATCGCCGATCTAAAAGAAAGTGTTACTCCGGGGCCTCAAGACGCCGGGGGTCACGGGAGGGGCGGTGGGAGGATCTATTGTCTCATCCAAACGCGCGGAAGGTAATTTTGGTGAGAATTGCCTTCAGGTGTTTACCGGTTGCCTAATGGGTTTCTTTTGTACCACCTCGCAAACGGAATGAGGATAAATTACTTATTTTGATACATACACCAGCTAATGGCACTCGCGGAGACCCCTTCGTGTGTGTCTTTTTGTGTTGTTCTCTAAAACGAGATTTTTTTCCCTCATGGAATTCCAGCACTTCTGTTACGTTACTTTATTTTGTCAACCTCGCATTCAGCGAAGTCGGGCGAGGCTGTTGTTTAACTAAAGGTTGATGCTAATAAGCTGCTTCATAACCCTCATAAACGGAAAATAATACACTTTTTAAAATTATTCGGATCATGCATTCATCAACTACCCCGATCAATTGACTGTAAAGATTATTTGCTTAACTGCAATGTTCCCACTTCACATCAAAATTCAACGAACGATCTACAAATGTAATTTCACTGTCATCCTCATAATAAATGATGCGACTGGAACTGCTGTTGTAACATGTTTATTATTCGTTTTTGGATCCGAAGCGAGCGCGAGGTCATTATGAAGCATATTCTTGAGAATGTGCTAGAAACGTATGTGGGGCAAAGATTAGCATAATTTGCAAGATGTATCGCCTTGCTTTCCTCTGCCAACAGCGCCGTAATCAACGGTCTGACTTGGCTGTACTGTATGCACTCTTTTACATTCCATTAACAACGCAGTTCAAAATGAATAAACAGATCAGCAGACATAAGTCTGCCTGAATTTGGGCAGACGTATGTCTGCTAATCTGTTTATTCATTTCATTCATTCATGGTAGTCGTCCACACATCAAGCGTCACTTAATCTGGTTCGTATAAATTCTTGTCAAACAGCACATCACACGGACATTACGGCCTGTAAGCGCCCCAACACACTCGACGGTTGTCGCCTGCACCGTACCGAGCCGCAGCCGCGGGGGCATCGCACTAAATAAGTAGCCTTTTGTAGTGGAGAGCGGATTGAGACGCGCTGGGAGTATTATGAGCGTCCGGAGCGGTGGGAGCGCCGGGAGCGCCGGGAGTGGCGACAGATTAACTTCGTTAAACTCGATGCGCTCGCACGTGTGTTGTGCCATTTATGCATGTCATTACGCTTTCATTAAATTGTTTTGGGTACGGTACGGATTCTTAAGATAAGATAAACTTCTGCAAAGAATTATAATTTGTAGCTGAATAAACTGCTTAACAAGATACATTTTAGTTAGTTATATTTTGTAAAATCTAAACCAGCTGATCATGTGTAAGATAATTAACCTATAACTGAAGTGACGAAAGCTACCAAGATTACAATTCTAAGCAAACAATTAAAATGTGGAGTTTCCTAGTAGTACGCCAATACTTATCTATTTATCCGCTTGAACAAGTACGTGCATACAATCAGTAGAAACCTTGGTAGAATGCAGGTTAGTATGGTAGGTAGGTAAGTATCCGTCGGCGCCGGCTCGAGCTCAACTACCAGTATCCAGTGTCGTCGGCATGGCTCTAGGGGACTACGAGTGCGCTCTGTCGCTGTGCCGATACCACCGTGTCCTGCTGCGCTGCGCACCTAAGGGCCTCTGCACATCTTGCTTTGTTAAAGCGACCGTCGATTGGTGAGTTTTTGATTGTTCATTCTAATCTGTCATTTTCGTTTCTGACGTTATTTGCCCAAACCGCTTTTTCATGTCACAGCGACTGCGGAGATAACTAACACAAAGAAAACATGTGACACGCGCGTGTTGCATCATCTAAGGTCGTTACGAGGCATTAGTTATAACTAACTTTCTCTGCGCCCCTTTAGACCTCTCTCGATGGATTTTTTTGAACCTTATTATACAATAAGGTTCAAAAAAATCCATCGAGAGAGGTTAGAGGTTAAAAATAGGAAACAACATTGTTGTCATACGACAACAATGTTGTTTCCTATTTTTAACTGACTTCAAAAAATGAGGAGGTTATAATTATGTTCGTGTGTATGGTTTTTTTTATATGTATGTTACCCGATTTCTCCCCCATTTGTGCACCGATTCTCAAAATTCTTTTTTCTCATACGGAGTCTATATACTTTTACAAGTACTAGGCTATCATAGCTTGCATGGAGTGTGCTGTCAGCTTAATCCCCCTAGGCGGCTACTGCCGGCGCTCCTCTTACTAAGCCAATAAATTCCAGATTCGGGCTTAAAGAGCTCTCGGTAGGTAATTGCGAGTAAAGTATTTATTAGATGCAATTAAATGTGAATTGAAAGTGAAGCTGATAAGGAATGTTGTTTGTGCCAAAGCTGTTCTGAGAACCACAGAAGTAAGGGGATAAAGGAGAAAGAAATTGATTAAAAATGTTTTGGTACTGTAGTCTGTCCTTTTTTTTTTTTTTAATAGCCTACATAGTGTCCCACTGCTGGGCAAAGGCCTCCCCTTTCTCCTTCCATACCACTCTATCTTGTGCGATCTCCGGCCATGTCTGTCCTGCATTTATATATTAGAAATAGCCACTTTTGTTAAGATAAACATAAAACTGTTTAATTTTGATAAGAACGAGTGCCGCAAAACTAAGTTAATACTACCCGCACCTAGACTACAAATGTACAAAAATAGCCCAGAATATCGTAGCATACAGATTTACAATAAATTACCAGAAAATATACGGTCCACGAGAACAGTATGTGTATTTAAAGCTAGGCTAAAGTCGTTTCTCTTAGAAAAGTGCTATTATTATTCAAGAATTTATGGAATATAAAATGTTAAAATAGAATTAAAATAATATATATCATGTGTTCATTTTATTATAGGTTATTTTTTATGTAAAAACTATTTGTGATTATTTATTATTTTATATGACATGTTTTCGTTTATGATTGGTGTATGATTTTAATTTTTGACATTCGATATAGTTCTGGTACGACATTTTAAATGTCTAATGGTGTACTTTTATTATATTTTTATTTTTTATCATGTTGACATTGTATATTTGTGATTTTATTCATTTGATTTGATATGATGATATATTTTTTTTATTTATTAATAATCATGTTATGTTTTTTGTTTATTTAACTAATTTTATTTAATTAATTTAAACTTTAACACACTCAGATAAATTGTTATTAAGTAAATCAAATGAAATGTTAGATATAAATTTAATTAATAAAATATTTAATTCTTAATGTTATTTACGTGATATTGGATAAATCTAGATAGATACCCTATTCTGCAATATTAGTTTTAAGTTATCTTGCTGCGCCCTAACAAGGTCATGAACTCGCTAGTTTAAGCTTAACGTGTAAATTGGTTGTGTACATTGTGCATTAAATTAAATAAATAAATAAAAAGTCATAGGTTCCTAGACCCAGACAATACGAATAAATGAGTGCGAACATTCTCACCGTGTATCTATCTAATGGCTTTCTCTTTTTTGGCTATTATGATATTCATCGGATTCAGCTTTTTTTGCGTTTTTATTATTATTCCTAGCTTTGGTTTAACTTTATTTATTCTTTTGTTTTGCCCCGAGGTAAGTTAACATAAAGGTACCAGAAGAGGTAAGTACAGGTTTTCAATTGACTGGATTTCATGAAAACCAGTAAGTTCAGTACCTATCTGTATCGATATTTTACTTCCTACTACGAACGCTTCGAACGTGGAACGCTAGCGATGTCAGAACCCAGCCAAACTGTATCGTAGTGAGTTCCGTCGATAAGGGTTTAAAATCAAACGATTCCGAAAAAATTGGATCTCTTGGTCGACCCTACTTGGAGTAGATACTTAAACAGAATGTGTATTGTTTTAACTAAAAAGCAATTTTAGCAGTTCCGATCCCTACCAATTTTTTACTTTTACTGGGTTAAACTTGTTTACTTTAATTTGTGTAGTAATCGAACTTAAGCGAACTACAAGGCATTTTTTTTATGGTGTGGTGTTTGAACCTCTTGAGCCTTCGGTGGTCATGTAATAAGAAGATGACGTCTCGGTGCTCACGGTAAATAGTTAGTGAAGTGAAGATTAGGCTGGTATTAATCATCAAGGACTCTTTAATAATAATACTATTACAAAGAATAATTTCACTTGTATGACAAAGTAATACTCTTATTAGACTCGAAGATTTCGTCGAAAATTCAGTTTTTTTACTAGAATACTATGTTAAATCAGAGTGCTATCTGTTTGCCGGTCGAGTGGGCACTGTGGGCAGGGATCGAACGCTGACTGCGTCCGCCGCGAGATTGGACACCCGAGCACCCGGCCCTGCCGCCACAGTATAACATCCACAGTATTTCAACTAGGGACAAAATGATCGAAATCTGACTGCAAAGCATTTAATTAACAGATTACTCGTGAGTAAGTCGAGGCTCTCGCAACGAGACGGTTTATGTACGTAGTACTAAATAACAAAACGTTTAGTTGACAACCCTAAAAATTGCTTTTGATTTGAAATATGGTCCCAGTGTATCTACTGGTTCTCTTTATACTGTGCTGCCTCTATCTGTGTGTGGCACTTATTTACTGAGCACTATGTACCCGAGATGTGGACATTGCTCACAGACTCTTTGATTCTTATCTTACACTGTTCAGAATGGTGCTCACCTTTTATTAGCAGTTATCAATAAACTTCTTTTGAACATTTTTCTTTCTTCAATACTCGCTTAGATGCAATTAGTCCGTTAATAGACGGTATGCCTGCGAAAAATTCGTTTATTAAGGACATAAATAATGCTACCGACGTCAGGCAATAAGTTAATGAGATTTTAGTTAATGGTAGTTAATATTTTGGGCCGATTATCTAGGTGTTGCCATTTAATTAAATAAATTGTCCATGACAATATCGCCTACTATAAGTTAAGTATGTATTGTATAGGATTAATTTTCAATTATTTTGTAATTTCCACGACAAATTATGAACTTTTCATCATCATCATCATCAATTCAGCCGAAAGACGTCCACTGCTGGACATAGGCCTCCCCCAAGTGTCGCCACATTGACCGGTCCCGTGCGACTCGCATCCAGCGGATTCCTGCAACCTTCACCAGGTCATCGGTCCACCTAGTGGGAGGCCTTCCAACGCAACGTCTTCCGGTTCGCGGTCGCCACTCCAGAACTTTTCGGCCCCATCGGCCATCCGTTCTGCGAGCAATGTGCCCTGCCCACTGCCACTTAAGTTTGGCAATTCTTCGGGCTACGTCGGTAACCTTTGTTCTCTTGCGGATGTCTTCATTTCTGATTCGATCGCGCAAGGAAACTCCGAGCATAGCCCTCTGCATTGCCCTTTGGGTGACTTTAAGCCTTCTGATGAGGCCCATTGTGAGCGACCACGTTTCGGTCCCGTATGTAATCACTGGCAACACACACTGGTCATAGAGTTTCGTCTTGAGACACTGCGGTAGGTTGGACGAGAAGATACCGCTTAATTTCCCGAACGCTGCCCAACCGAGTCGGATTCGACGATTGACCTCTTTCTCGAAGTTACACCTACCTAACTGGACCGTTATGAACACCGTTATGACCGTTGTGGTATGAACTTTTAGTAACATATTATATGTTCTACAAGTTTCACAAGACTGGAGTTCTAGCATTGTTCAAGACAACAGACGACGGTTATAGGTTAAAAAATTGTTATTGCGTAGGGCTCTTTCGCATTTTATGTGCCGCTACGCCGTAGCCCATGACAGCTACGCCGTAGCAGACGGCTGCTACGTGGATTTATCTACTTTGAGTATCACGCCAGATTTACATAGGGTAAGTATTTTATTTTATTTATTTAAGCTTTATTTAATTCCATACAAATAACATTAACAATTATTAAAAAAAAATATAAACACTAGTTAACAAATATCATCAGCAATAAATAGATATTCAAATCAATAATTAATTCCCTTAAATTACTAATAACAATAATCGGTAACTAATTACATCAAATTAATAACTTCATTAATCATAAATAATAACAATAAATAATAAATTTGAATTAAATTAACAATAACTGACAATAATCATCAACAATTTATAAATCAATAAATTATTCTATAATTATTCGATTAATAAATAATATCAATTAAAATCAACAAAAAAATCAATAATTAATTCCATCGAAATTACAACTAAGTATCAAAAATAAATCAATAATTCCCTCAAGTTAATAGTAACAATAATCCTTAACATTAACAATCAATAAATAGTTCGATAAAATTAATAACAACAATAAACAATAATTTTATACAATAATTTCAATAATTTAATTTCACTTGAAATAATAATTCGATGAATTTTTTTAATAAAAATTAAATTAGTGCATTGTTTTCAATATTATTTTTGTATAGACCCCTTTCGGGTAAAAGCCTCCTCCGAAGATTACCAATTCTCAAAAAAAAAATCTTAAAAAGGTTTTTCTTTTAGCTTTGGAGGGTTTTGGTCGATCTCTCCCGCGGTGACCAGCCGTACTGGGAGATTGAAGGAGAAAAGGGCTTTTTTGTTTCGTATACCAGAAATGGTTAATTATGTAATGTAACATTTATGTACTGTTTATTTACCCATATTATTCGGGTAAATGTTTTTTTTTTTTTTTTTACGTATGTTCGACTCTTGCTATGCTATGTTCAGCTGTGATGACATCGCTTGGTTTTGGGGGGTATCCGTCTTTAGTGTAGATTAGTTTAGGTTTTTGTATTATAAGCTTTATTTTTCTTCGATGGTTGTTTGTTGTCTTGCTGAGGTTTTTGACCACTAAAGTGTGATGTCTCCGGAGATTCAGACAGGTTCCTCTTACTTGGTTGGATACGCTTGTTGTTACTTAATACTATAAGTTTATCATATTTAATGAAGGCTGTATTATTGCCTGCCTCTTTTTCTTTCTTCATTTGAGCTTGTAGTTCCTTGCGCTTGTTTAAGACATCTATATAATAGTTTTTCAGAATCGTTAGTTTTAAGCCGACAGTAGTGAATGTTATTACAATTGGCCTAGTTTTTTCACCTTTCTTCCCTAGTCTTCAGACAGATTCAATGTGGTTTCTGTCGCACTGCAATTTGAAGTAAGTGTTTATTATATCAATCATCATATTTTCTAGGTCGTCGTAGGATTTTTCGCACTCTTCTACGCCAAACATGACTAGGTTTTTGCGTCTAATATGTCTTTCTAAATAGTTTATTTTTGCACTTTGTTCGTCCACTGTTTTCTGCAATAGTTCATTTTTTTGTTCCAGAATGTTAAATTTCTCGTTGATATTAGTATTTATAGTGTTTTTTATATCTTCCTGCATTTTTAGCATATCTTGTTTTTGCTGCGTTATATCTTGGTGCATTTTTACCAACATTTGTTTTATTTCCTCCATAATGAACGTGACACCTAGTGATCTCTATGAGAAGTATTAGGCACGATTTAGCCTGTTGTATTGACGTAAGCGCTCGAGTAGATCGAAGTTGCGTTATCTATACTAATATTATAAAGCTGAAGAGTTTGTTTGTTTGTTTGAACGCGCTAATCTCAGGAACTACTGGTTGGAATTGAAAAATTATTTTTGTGTTGGATAGTCCATTTATTGAGGAAGGTTATAGGCTATATAACATCACGCTACGACCAAAAGGAGCGGAGCATAAATGAAAGATGTTGCAAAAACGGGGAAAATGTATTCCTTTTGTTAGCTTTTTCTCTCTTATGTGACGCAGACGAAGTTGCGTGGGTCAGCTAGTATATGATATAAGGGTAAGTAACCAACTCCAAATTCAAGGCAAAATAATTGTTGTAGGCCTGGTACTGACCTAGTGTTAATTGATTTGAAGTCAGCACAGTACTGTCGCGTCAGTGCTGACATCAATATTCCTACTTAAATAGCGGTACTGGACAAAACGACCAAGTCAGTGTTCACTGTCACTGACGCTGCTTTGTAGGATGAGGCAGTGCGGCGTCGTAATTCAAACTCGTTTTTTTTCGATATCTTTTTTTACTTTTCTGTCAACCCTTCCCACACGAGATTGGAAAAAAAACAAATAATGCAGTCTTTGTAAATTCTGCTGTTTTAGCGAATTATTTTTCCCCACTGCCTTCAATAAGGTGCCTACACCGTGAAGCTGTTACCACGACCGTGTGCTCAGTTCTAAGCGTCATCAGTGCTGGTGATGGCGCCGAGAATAAACCCTGTCTAAACCCACCTTCAGATGAACATTTTGTGTCTTAATGATTTAATTACAAAACCCATCGCGCCGTTAATATTGCTCTTACGAAACATTGATTGTTATAAATAAATAAATATTGCTGGACATTACACACAGCGCCATCTAGTGCCACACTAAGCAACGAGGCTTGTGTCGTGGACACCAGATAGTTGATATACTACATAGATACTTTTTGTTTGTAAATACATACTTATTATACATATAAACATCCATGACTCGGAAACAAATGTCCATGCTCATCACACAAACATTTGCTACGACCGGGATTCGAACCCGGGACCCTAAGAACGTAAGGCAGCCTCACTACCGCTGCGCCAATCGGGTCGTCGTGTTATCGAGGTATAGTCTCATTCATTTTGTATGCAAAAAAATACAGGTTCACAACGTAGTCGGAAGATATAACTCCCATTATTATCTATTTTCTGAGCAGAAACCCATGTTGAGCGATGTGAGTGTAATAGAAACGCGGCTGGGTCATTACACAACATAATATTAGGTCCGCGGCCGAGCGCACGGCTGGATGGACACGAGTGTCGGAGGAGCACCACCGGGCGCGGCGGGTCAGAAAATCCACTCTCCACGACTGTGGCTCGTCACGAGTGACGGAGGAGCACCACCGGGCGCGGCGGGTCAGAACATCCACTCTCCACGACTGTGGCTCGTCACGAGTGACGGAGGAGCACCACCGGGCGCGGCGGGTCAGAACATCCACTCTCCACGACTGTAGCTCGTCACGAGTGACGGAGGAGCACCACCGGGCGCGGTGGGTCAGAACATCCACTCTCCACGACTGTGGCTCGTCACGAGTGACGGAGGAGCACCACCAGGCGCGGCGGGTCAGAACATCCACTCTCCACGACTGTGGCTCGTCACGAGTGACGGAGGAGCACCACCGGGCGCGGCGGGTCAGAACATCCACTCTCCACGACTGTGGCTCGTCACGAGTGACGGAGGAGCACCACCGGGCGCGGCGGGTCAGAACATCCACTCTCCACGACTGTGGCTCGTCACGAGTGACGGAGGAGCACCACCGGGCGCGGCGGGTCAGAACATCCACTCTCCACGACTGTGGCTCGTCACGAGTGACGGAGGAGCACCACCGGGCGCGGCGGGTCAGAACATCCACTCTCCACGACTGTGGCTCGTCACGAGTGACGGAGGAGCACCACCGGGCGCGGCGGGTCAGAACATCCACTCTCCACGACTGTGGCTCGTCACGAGTGACGGAGGAGCACCACCGGGCGCGGCGGGTCAGAACATCCACTCTCCACGACTGTGGCTCGTCACGAGTGACGGAGGAGCATGTGGTGGTACAACCCTATGTGGAGTGTACGGCATGTGATCGTCTTTAGATTGTCAAGTTCATAGAGTAGTTTTAGAATCAGCTAAGAGATACCATTGTCAACAGATAGGTAATTATTGCCTCATTAGTCTTTATGTCGTCTACATTTACGTTTATCCTAGTACATAGCATGGTCGGACAAAGTATATCCACCGGTTCTCTGACTGGGTTCACCTTAGGTCATAATTAACCTACCGTGTCTCTTGACCTTGATAGATTAACTCTACTAATTAATAAAGAACAAAAATTATATTAGATTACTTCAATTTAACCAAATAAAATCTTGGTTTTATCAAATATCACCAACAAGTTGACTCGTTATTTCCTAGTGCAACTAAGAATGAGTGTTCCAGTTAGTTGAACACAGGTGAACTTTACTTTGTAGCGATACTATGGTATCTGCACTGATCAAGCCAAATTAGTGAGCGTCGAGGGAATTTCCTAGGGCCTGGCTCAAGGCCTGCCTTACGGCAGTTATTGGAGGTTTATAGACCTTCCCTTATGTACCTAACCCGCTGCGAAGCGATCATAATCATAGGTGTGCTAAGCATCTTTTTACCTCCTGATCAGATATCTGATATATATTTTTATATATTTTCAAACTACGGAATTTAACTGGGTGGCCACCCAAAACAAATCAGGGATAGGTCTGAGAGGAGAGTGTGATTGACGCTCCCATTTGCACTTGTAGCCTTCCATATATGTACTAATTCTTGTGTTATAATAAAAGGATGATAGCTGTAATAATAGAGGTCTTTGAAACTAGTCGATTGAACTATATCTGTTACCATCGTATCTCGGGGCCTCCTAACATGATTCTATTGTCTACTGGGTAAAGATTGATGTCTCGAGCTCTTGTCGGGTATTGTAGTACAGATGGCCTCTGTTGCTCGTCGTGGTGAATGAGGAATTTAATCGGGTTTAGAGTGCAATTTTAATATCCGAATAGCTTATCTGAAGGATAAGTTATTCCCTCTCTTAAATCTCCCTCTCTCTCTACTTTGATCTCGTAATTAATAGTAGAACTAGTCTGGTTGTGCTATATTGATTTTATCAAGAATGTAAGTCGAAATTCTGTGTTGAGTTACTGTCTTTAATAGACGGGTTGCAAAAGTGTACCTATACAAGTGTTCAGAGTATATAAGTATCTGAAAAAGGCAACAAAAGGGAAATTACTCTATAAAGAAAACCAGTTTTATAGTTTAGTTAATCAAAATCATTTATTTAATGCAATCGGTGTAGATTCAGGGTAGGATAGGCAAATATAGTCAGAAGTCTAGTTAACAGACGTTTTAAAAGATCCAAATGGGACATCATGGTTTCAGTTATTATAAAGTATGATGTATCACTTCAACACAATTCACTTGTACTATTTACTTGGAGTATATATTTTATTAAAGAAAGATCAAGTTCTATTATTTTATTGGTTCAGAACTATGATCTATCCCAGTCATTATTTACTCAATTTGGGTATCCAATGTAATTTATGAAGATATAAGGAATACTCATCAATATCTAGAGTTACATTACTTTCACTCGTTTGAGATCATTTCTGTATTTTACATCTTTCTCAGAGATGAATCCTGAGAGTGAGTTTACCGATTTAAGACGGGTTCTCATTTATTTTTGCCTTCCAACCCATCATCACGAAACTGGTGTGTGTGAATTAGCTCTAAATCCAACGTTAGTGGAATTAAAGCCGATATTTGGGTTCCTATGGCTTCGAAATAATAACGGAAAAATCCAAATATCGAAACAGAAAAAACCGTTATTTTGCCAACTAACTTAAAATAAACACAATTTGCATATGTATATAATATTCACGGTTATACGTACAAGTTACACAAAGACGGTTTTAAACCGCTCTCTTTAAAAATCATCCTAGTAAGGCACACATATTAATGGAAGGAATTAATTATAAAATTTAGCTGAAATTATCTATTAGTCGTCCAATCAAAATTACATTAGGGACTAATTTATTACGTCTGTTCTAATGATAGTGACGACTTTAAATGTTTGGATAGCCTGGGTAACGACACACACAACCCTCATTTCTCCGGTCTCATCTCTAGTGTCCATGCATCTTTTGTCAGGACAATTATGATAATCACCCCACTTAAGAATGCCTTGATGTAATAACTTTAATTTCTCGAAGTTTGGAGGAGAATCAGGATTCATACTGATTAGAGGTTTTTATTCAAATTTCTTATAGAATTTATATAGATTAGAAATTGTAAGTGTCGTCCCCGTTAATTAATGCAAACTCACGTGACTTGATAGTATTTACTCACGAACAATTCACTATCGTGAATTGTTGAACGTAGTAGCGGCTTGAGAGACGCACTGAGTTTATAATTTTAGATCTAACACCAATTTTTACAAAACAAAAGATAGGAATTACAAATTATGCAACACTGCCTCTATACTGCTAATAAACTTTAGTAAAGCAGGAACGACCTCCATCTCTGAACGTCACTTCCCCAGTGTCCCTGATCTGTTGCATTCAATCCAGCGTCCCGTCTCCAAAAGATCGTTCAAGCTCCGCCTTCAGCGTTTCTGTAATTTTTAAAATACCCTTGAGAAAAAACATTGCAAGCTCGTTATTGGTTGATCCCTTCGTGTGTGGGTGTAACTTTCTTATGGGCCTTCTCGAAACTTCCTTTTAAGTAATTAAATTGACATATTTATGTCGTGCAATAAGTGCCCCGCAGAGGTTTTTTTCTCTCAAAACATCCTTTCAAAAATCTTTAGTAATACGAGATAGTAATTCAGATATTATTTCAAGTATCGGACCCAACTCCAAATGTCAAATAAATCTCTAATCATTTGACAGTTTAAGTTGCTTTTAGAGAATATTTCTAAGAAGTTGGCTCGTTTCCGTATGCCCTTTGTCTTAACTAGTGATTTACACATTACAGATGTGATGTGTTCGTAGTCGCAGTTGTTTTTATTACGTCAATAGATTCACTGCCCAACTAAACGTGAGAAAGATTTTTAATCCACGTGGACTCAGCATTTTGATAGCCATCTCACACGCCCCCAAATATATTTCTGAAACGTCGCCCTCACTAGCTTCCTACTCAACTCGTCGTTTCAAAATCTATTTCAACCGTATTCACTACAATTTCTCACAACTCCTCAGTTGCTCCCACGCCTATACATATATTCCCACGTTTCTATTCTTACTCTCACAGTCCCCATTGACTTTACCCTCATAAAACTTCATCTCTCATTGTTGTATCGCGGACCTATTGTTGCTTGTCTCAATGAATTATCCGGCGCAAAAAAAAATTTTTTCAGTTGCTAGTATAGTAACGGAACAGGTGGATGGCATTGTAATTCCCCCTGATCCTTCCGGTAAGGACGTATACCAAGGTATAAACATTATTGTAAGGTATCACGCCTATTTTATATGGCCCCTCAAATAACCTCATAAATTTCCGAATTATTTTCTTGTCTGCATCTGACTTCGCGAAAGTCTTTAACTTCACAAGATCTCCTATCTCGAATCGAATCAACCGATGATTCTTGTTATAATACCTTTCTTTTTTGTCGGCCGCTCTAACTGTATTCAAACGCGCCTGTTGTCGAATCTGTTCTATCGTCTCTAATTGTTGATTTGATTTACTTCGTTTTGCTTTCACAATAGAATAAGCCGTGCCTTTCCATGACATAACTATAAAATTCAAAGGTCCCATCTGCTATGTTCGCCTAATCAGATTACTTGTTTCCAACTGGAACATTGGTCTTGTAAGATACTTCGTCTGCTATTATAATTTGGTTTAGTTTCGCAGAAGTATCTTTAATCCATACATAATTCCTGTATTTGAACGTATTGTCCCTCAAAATACTCTTGTCATTTACCACGTTTCGGGTAATTTCAAAAGACCTGTGCATGCTAATAATTTAGTTTTACATACCAGAGCCTCATATAAGAGTATTTGTGCTATCGAGCGAAGCTACCTGCGGTGTTCCCTCGTTCTAAACTCAGCCTTATGCAGCTGCCGCTAAACAGAGGCCTCTCCCAATGCACCTTAGCGCGGAGTCAGCTCAGTCAGCTGATCGTAGTCGTATCCAGGAGTTGCTGAAATAGTCCGCACATAGACATATTAGATTTTATTCCAATTAGACACCCCCCCTCCGATTTCAAGAGGAAAGAGCAGTTCTGAATTCCAATTAGAGTTGGAAAGTTGTATTAGAAAATCAATGTTATATGATTTGAAATAAATATCATTTATACATTGATATATTGAATAAGTGCCAATCTAACATTTAAATCACAATACATTTCGTGTAACTTCATTAAGCAAATAAGAAACTTGACCCTAACTTTGAAATGAGACACACTAGGTTATCCAACCAGTTGTTGGCCAATTAGGTTGTAACCACGTTACACAACACAGCTTTGTGATGTCCTCACTTGAATATTAAAATAATTATGCAAGAATATTACCTATCAGGTACCAATATTGGAACTGAATAAGAAGGTTTATATAGACCTATAGCTCAAAACATTAATACAGTTATAGTTGCGATAACAGTGCAATACCACGTGGCTATGGTCGTCTATAGCGTCTATTACTCGTAAAAGTGAAGCTTAGCTTCGTTAATGGCGCCACTCTACAGCTGATGGTGAAGTCAGCCGATGTCAGCTGAATTTGATGAAACTTTGACCCGAACGCAACGTACGTTGTAAAGTCTAAGTCAAGTAAAGTCTAGTGACATGCAGCCGAGCGATGATTGACATATCCTGGAATTTGAAATACATCCACACGAGTATTTGTCCAATTATATGACACGCTAAAAGTTGAAAAGTTTTAGGTTAACTTCCTATGATAACAAAAAGGTTTAAGTAACGCTTAATTAATTAACTCTCCTCTTGTAAGCTTCATGCTTCTCAGTATCTAACCGCTATTAATATACTCATACTACTCTACTCACTACCACTCATACTCATATCAATACAAAACTTTCAATTGTAAACTTGTATTTAAATCTGTCTGTGTACTATTAGGACACGACACTTGCGTTAACAGGGAGTCGAACCCATCATTTAACTGTTGAACTAGAACACAAGCAACAATCTTGCAAACTGTTACCTACTTAAAACTAGGTACCTCCACTTATAGCATATGGGAATTGAACCCACTAGCCGTGACACAGGAATCTAATTACTTAGCAACTATTGCACTAGGCGGGAATCGAACCCAAAATCCATGACAATGGAATACAGGTACATATTATTATATCAACTGATAATGCATGCGGGACTTGAACCCGCTGCCAGTGGTTGAAGAATTCAATCACGATAACTAAACCATTATCTAATTAAACATATTCAGTCTTATTACAAAAAGCGGTTTAACTAATAAACCTGGTTTAAACTTCTATAAACCACGGTTTACACAAAAATGGTATTACAAATCGTGGTTTTGCGATAAACCATAGACTAAACCATGGTCTAACGCTAAACCTAGGCGACCCCTAGTTTAACGATGGTCTAAATCACTAAATCGGATCTTCCAAGTTCCTCTTTTAGGTTAATTATCATCTTTTGCATTGTGTTATGTTGTTTTAACTTAAAATCAATAAATTAGAGACGAATTTCAAGTTAATCTAAGTTTTTTACGTTTAAGTACTTACTTTTCCTCGGCACTCCAATTCTCAGATCGTTTTTTTTTGTTAGTCCATCACATTAAATTATTAAATTACTAAATTACTAAAGGAGGTAAACAAAGAGGTAATAATTGTTCTACTATACACATCAATTCCAAAGCTAAATGAACTTTGTTCAACTTGCGATGGTTTTGTTTAATGTTATGGTTTCATATAACGCGCAAGAATGTTACGTTTCGATACACGTACTGAGATGTATATTTAGAAATTAATACAATAATGTGCTTAGACCTAAACAAAACTGCCAAGGATGAAATAACTAAATAATGTTTGTATCCATGCAAAATAACCAGGTCTCAATATTTTAAACACTCTTAGACATCATCTAATCATTAGAGTATTATCAAAACGTTTTCTTTTCTGGGCAAACGGAACGTTGCAATAGAATGACATCATGAAGAACGAATGATATTTGTATTAATCTGTGGTTTATATTTAGACAATGGTTCAAATGACGGTACTAAGAAGACCACGGTTTTTTTAGGTTTTGTAATACGAACAAATTTAGACCATGGTTTTGCAGATAAGCCTGGACTTGATAGTCCAGGTTTAAACCAAGGTTTATTTAGTTTTTTGTAATAAGACTGATTAAGTTATTGTAGCCGTTGTAACTCTAGTCGAGCCGTCTCTCACAATTTCTAGAACCATAAAATTACGTTGTGTTTATATTGTAGTAACCCATTTATTGTTATATCTCGTTTTTTTTGGTGTATGTTAACGGACTGCAATATGGCGTCGCCTCTTGTTGAATAACCCCTAGACTTTCTAGCTCGGCCAACTTTTTTCCTAACCTGTTCTCTATGCCCAAATGGTACCGGGTAGCTGCGTCTAACAAACGGCTCCTCATCTACCAACTTTATGACGTGCTCGTATTTATTTGTTAGCCCTAATCTATTGGTAAAAACCTTGCTGTCCTTTTCTAATATCGGTAACAATAGATCCTTTTGTTCGTCACTCAAAGTAGTATTGTCTTAACTGTTTCTTCCAATTTGGTGCGCGATCGGTCACGATATTTGAATTGACATTTGTCTCGACATTCTGGTTTGAGTTATTTGTTTGCCGAATGTCACGTCCTATCATTGAATTAATTATGCTGGCGTTCGCTGCGCCCCCAAATCGTTCAATCTCACAATTCGAGTCTAATTTTATGTTCGATCTAACTCCCAAGTGCTCTATCGTCAACGTTCGTTCCTCTCCGCAATTTACCACCCCCTTCACACGTTCAAGCCAGTCGACCCCTAATATCAAAGACCTAGGTAGTCTACGCATGATCAGTACTGGTGCCTCCACTAAAGTGCTACCTAATTTGAACTCTATTAACACCAACCGATTAGTGCTTTCACTTCGCGACCCGAAAGCTCATAACCTTCCGTACATGCCCCGTGACACACTCCAAAGCGATATCTACCTCTCTATCGTGAGCGTTAATCGATTTGATATACTTTTTCAGACTTTTTATAAATGTGATCGGGTTAATTTTCGATTTCCCGTCAAAGATGGGTTTGCTAATCGTAGGTTGAACCACGAATATGTTTCGAGTGATAGACGACATCGTACTATTATCTTCCGCGATGAAATTAGCAGTCTCCCGCATATTGGCCCTAGGTCCTAAATCGTTAGATTCCCCTACGATCTCGTGCGAAGATGTACCTACTCCGCCCTCATTACTACCGTGCGAACTCATTGTCTCGAGTTTTTGCCTAAACTCGTCCATTTTCTGCAATAATATATCTAGAGTGACATTATCAATGGTCCCGTTAGAATGCCCCTTCGGCCCGCTACTCTCACCGTCATGGATATTATCATCCATTGTTTGTTTTTTCAAACTCCTGCCCCGTCGTTTCTCAGACATTTTACGCGTTAAACAAATGAAGCTACCCTTTTGAGTTTAAAATCCCGTAATTGACACCACGCCCCCGGCCCCCGCGAGCCCTAAGTATTACAATGTTAGTTTTAATTTATAACCCGAACGATACTGGAATTGCTAATTTTTTTTTTTTTTTTTTTTTTTAGATGTTTTGCTGATTTTATAACAACCCAAAGATGTTATTTGTGTATCTTCTTTATCCTGTAAACAACATGGTTATGATTAGGTTACATACAATTATATAAATGAAATTTATATGTAGATTCATATCTATATGTAATCATTTATAGTCCGCCTCTGCAATCTTTGTCTAGGTGATCGGTTCCTGTAAATTTACACGTGTGTATTTACACATATATTCATAATTACATACATTATACATAATAATGCAGTTGTGCGAGGTGGATCTTCTTCTTTTCTGCTTCCGGCATCTCTGAAAGCGAATATCCTAACAATACTCTGAACTCTGTTTCCTACGTTGTGTGATAATATAGTATGTTTCTTAATTTTCGTTCTGGACCAGTCGTGTCGATTTTTTTTTTTTTTGACACGTAGCTGCAATCCTATGGTCACGGTACCATTTTTATGTGGTGGTACAACCCTATGTGGAGTGTACGGCATGTGATCGTCTTTAGATTGTCAAGTTCATAGAGTAGTTTTAGAATCAGCTAAGAGATACCATTGTCAACAGATAGGTAATTATTGCCTCATTAGTCTTTATGTCGTCTACATTTACGTTTATCCTAGTACATAGCATGGTCGGACAAAGTATATCCACCGGTTCTCTGACTGGGTTCACCTTAGGTCATAATTAACCTACCGTGTCTCTTGACCTTGATAGATTAACTCTACTAATTAATAAAGAACAAAAATTATATTAGATTACTTCAATTTAACCAAATAAAATCTTGGTTTTATCAAATATCACCAACAAGTTGACTCGTTATTTCCTAGTGCAACTAAGAATGAGTGTTCCAGTTAGTTGAACACAGGTGAACTTTACTTTGTAGCGATACTATGGTATCTGCACTGATCAAGCCAAATTAGTGAGCGTCGAGGGAATTTCCTAGGGCCTGGCTCAAGGCCTGCCTTACGGCAGTTATTGGAGGTTTATAGACCTTCCCTTATGTACCTAACCCGCTGCGAAGCGATCATAATCATAGGTGTGCTAAGCATCTTTTTACCTCCTGATCAGATATCTGATATATATTTTTATATATTTTCAAACTACGGAATTTAACTGGGTGGCCACCCAAAACAAATCAGGGATAGGTCTGAGAGGAGAGTGTGATTGACGCTCCCATTTGCACTTGTAGCCTTCCATATATGTACTAATTCTTGTGTTATAATAAAAGGATGATAGCTGTAATAATAGAGGTCTTTGAAACTAGTCGATTGAACTATATCTGTTACCATCGTATCTCGGGGCCTCCTAACATGATTCTATTGTCTACTGGGTAAAGATTGATGTCTCGAGCTCTTGTCGGGTATTGTAGTACAGATGGCCTCTGTTGCTCGTCGTGGTGAATGAGGAATTTAATCGGGTTTAGAGTGCAATTTTAATATCCGAATAGCTTATCTGAAGGATAAGTTATTCCCTCTCTTAAATCTCCCTCTCTCTCTACTTTGATCTCGTAATTAATAGTAGAACTAGTCTGGTTGTGCTATATTGATTTTATCAAGAATGTAAGTCGAAATTCTGTGTTGAGTTACTGTCTTTAATAGACGGGTTGCAAAAGTGTACCTATACAAGTGTTCAGAGTATATAAGTATCTGAAAAAGGCAACAAAAGGGAAATTACTCTATAAATAATAATAATAATAATAATAATAAATGTTTTATTTGCAACCCTTCTTACAATTGGTCTTATTCTAAGGTGTACATCATAGTCACTTAAAATAGGAGAATGGACATTGGATTACAATTTCATTGGATACTGTAGCTAGGGCTTATATTAGGCAAATTAAGTAATAAGTATCCCTGACTCCGAAACTAGGCATAACCTGTATCTTCAGAGTCAGTGGTTCCTTCTTGGGGTCTTGTCAGCCGTTACAATTTATGAGTAGCAAGGTAAACACAAATAAAAATTTGCAAACAAAGATGTAAAAATAATACATGTAAAAGGGTTATCTACTAGGTACCGAAACATATTAAATATCGAAAAGTGTATGGAAAAGGTGTTGCCATAAGTGTGCGTGATAAAGAAAACCAGTTTTATAGTTTAGTTAATCAAAATCATTTATTTAATGCAATCGGTGTAGATTCAGGGTAGGATAGGCAAATATAGTCAGAAGTCTAGTTAACAGACGTTTTAAAAGATCCAAATGGGACATCATGGTTTCAGTTATTATAAAGTATGATGTATCACTTCAACACAATTCACTTGTACTATTTACTTGGAGTATATATTTTATTAAAGAAAGATCAAGTTCTATTATTTTATTGGTTCAGAACTATGATCTATCCCAGTCATTATTTACTCAATTTGGGTATCCAATGTAATTTATGAAGATATAAGGAATACTCATCAATATCTAGAGTTACATTACTTTCACTCGTTTGAGATCATTTCTGTATTTTACATCTTTCTCAGAGATGAATCCTGAGAGTGAGTTTACCGATTTAAGACGGGTTCTCATTTATTTTTGCCTTCCAACCCATCATCACGAAACTGGTGTGTGTGAATTAGCTCTAAATCCAACGTTAGTGGAATTAAAGCCGATATTTGGGTTCCTATGGCTTCGAAATAATAACGGAAAAATCCAAATATCGAAACAGAAAAAACCGTTATTTTGCCAACTAACTTAAAATAAACACAATTTGCATATGTATATAATATTCACGGTTATACGTACAAGTTACACAAAGACGGTTTTAAACCGCTCTCTTTAAAAATCATCCTAGTAAGGCACACATATTAATGGAAGGAATTAATTATAAAATTTAGCTGAAATTATCTATTAGTCGTCCAATCAAAATTACATTAGGGACTAATTTATTACGTCTGTTCTAATGATAGTGACGACTTTAAATGTTTGGATAGCCTGGGTAACGACACACACAACCCTCATTTCTCCGGTCTCATCTCTAGTGTCCATGCATCTTTTGTCAGGACAATTATGATAATCACCCCACTTAAGAATGCCTTGATGTAATAACTTTAATTTCTCGAAGTTTGGAGGAGAATCAGGATTCATACTGATTAGAGGTTTTTATTCAAATTTCTTATAGAATTTATATAGATTAGAAATTGTAAGTGTCGTCCCCGTTAATTAATGCAAACTCACGTGACTTGATAGTATTTACTCACGAACAATTCACTATCGTGAATTGTTGAACGTAGTAGCGGCTTGAGAGACGCACTGAGTTTATAATTTTAGATCTAACACCAATTTTTACAAAACAAAAGATAGGAATTACAAATTATGCAACACTGCCTCTATACTGCTAATAAACTTTAGTAAAGCAGGAACGACCTCCATCTCTGAACGTCACTTCCCCAGTGTCCCTGATCTGTTGCATTCAATCCAGCGTCCCGTCTCCAAAAGATCGTTCAAGCTCCGCCTTCAGCGTTTCTGTAATTTTTAAAATACCCTTGAGAAAAAACATTGCAAGCTCGTTATTGGTTGATCCCTTCGTGTGTGGGTGTAACTTTCTTATGGGCCTTCTCGAAACTTCCTTTTAAGTAATTAAATTGACATATTTATGTCGTGCAATAAGTGCCCCGCAGAGGTTTTTTTCTCTCAAAACATCCTTTCAAAAATCTTTAGTAATACGAGATAGTAATTCAGATATTATTTCAAGTATCGGACCCAACTCCAAATGTCAAATAAATCTCTAATCATTTGACAGTTTAAGTTGCTTTTAGAGAATATTTCTAAGAAGTTGGCTCGTTTCCGTATGCCCTTTGTCTTAACTAGTGATTTACACATTACAGATGTGATGTGTTCGTAGTCGCAGTTGTTTTTATTACGTCAATAGATTCACTGCCCAACTAAACGTGAGAAAGATTTTTAATCCACGTGGACTCAGCATTTTGATAGCCATCTCAAGCACCACCGGGCGCGGCGGGTCAGAACATCCACTCTCCACGATTGTGGCTCGTCAGGTGCTCAGAGTAATTGTGCCACTCATAATACCCGATAACTCATGATGACTAACTCTGCGAAACACAGTTATCTAATAAACAGTCATTTTACTTTGATGTCGTTTCATGCAGACCAAATTATATTAAAATGGCAGTAAAAGAATGGTTTTAAATTAAAACAGAGATAAAGAGGAGGGGATATGCTTTTGTTCAGATATCTAAAATAATAGTTTTGTACATAACATGCCTTTGTTAGCTAAAGCTGTAACTTCTGTGTTCCCTGTATGTAGCGAGGGCAGTCGTTTCGCCGTCCCGCTGTCCCGCAGTCCCGCACCCGTGAGATTGCGTCGTGGTCACTCGAGCGTCCACCCGACCACCGGACCGGACTTTATATTAATGATATCATTTCTTCCCGATCATCTCTTACCTAGTACGACGTGTGAAATTATTACAAACGTAAATACAGATATACAGAGTACAAATTCGATTGCATACCCTGCCATTTATCTTAGTGACTAGTCCTAGGACTAGTCACGACTAGTTCCGAAGTGATCTAGACTGGAGTAAATCTAGTATTGAACTAGTATCAAACTACTTGACTTGTCTCAACGAGTCGGGGCTACTCCGAAACCAGTCATGGCTAATCTGAAACTTATCATCTAAATAATAGTAATAAAAGTACTTTTATCAGCAAAGCAATTCACGAACGCGAATGAACTGCACCGGAATCAATATATCTACTAAAAAAAACTTTTTGAAAATGCTTCGTTCCTGCAAAACGCACTCCACGATACAAACGCGCAAACAAAACACAAATAGTGAAATGCATTTTATTAATATTTTGTTTAATCAAGCGCTCAATATTTACAAGCTCGCTAACAGATGAAAAACTCGCAAAATACACGCAATAACAATTATGAACGTATACAACACATTTGTTCCGCGTCACTGCGCCAGCTAATCCGGAGTATCACTCGAGAGCTCGCGCCAATAATATGTTAACCGACTTAATATATTTATTAAGCTTTGAAAACGTACCAACAATCCAATAAATAAGTCTGTTTATTACTTTTATATTTTGACGTTAAGTCCCTACGGTATCCTTAGGCGTGCTCTGTATCAATATGTGTCTTTTGGAAATAAACGTACTATGTAGTCCTCGCATAACAATAAGGCGAACACAACAATATAAGGCTCACTTTTATAAGGCACGTTCTGAACATGCAAAATACATGTTAGCAAAAGATCATGCAACAGAGCTCCCAGTGACTCACCGAGCTTGACGTCGCCTAAACATAAACTAGATTGTTTGAACTAAGTGGGACACCCGGGAACCAAGCACTAAAGATAAGGTTTATAACATTATTTAAACTTTATTTGAAACCTTTCTTAGGGTACCTATTTCATTAAGCACACATTTTTTTGAGAATTGTCTAGAGTGGTCCTTTTGCCCGACCGGCCTCGGTAGCTCTCGTCCACTACAGAATACCTCCCGCCCGCCGCCTCATGAATACTGAAGCAGACTACAATGCGAAACAACAAGCGTTTTATTTTTACTGCGTTTATTTACAAACAGCCTTAAAGACGTTGTAATTGAACGGCTCCGTAAAATAACTGCCTTCATAAAACAAAGGAGCTTCTGTTTGGAACGAAAATGTAATGAAAATATTCGATCGTCTGTTTATTTTTGTATGAAAATGGAGAAGGAAAAGAACACACGCCATCGAATAGAAGGCTCTGTTTAATATTAATACCTCCTCAAATATTTTCTTTGAAAAAATTTGCTCTGTTTACCAAAAACCTTATTCTTAAACCAATATTGTCATGGCATAAAATTATCTTCGTTTTCGTTGGTAAGGTGTATCGGAAAAATTACTTCTTCTAATTCGTTATTGAAATGGTTTAAACAAGATTTCCCAACACGTCAGAAGTCAGTTATAAAGTATTTGATTTGCAGACAATTGGCCATTGTTATCCAAAGCGGTATTTCGGAGATATATCTTTCAGTGCCCTAATTACTTGAGGAGGCGAGGGCGAACAAAGCGTCATACAATAAAGGAGGGTCCTAATGATAAAAGTTGCTTTAATAAAGTACACACACAACGTACATGCAGAAGGTCCAGTCACCACATTTTGCATTTTCGTTGTAACGTCGACTTGGTGGTTGAAAAAGTGAGACTAAACTAAGATTGAAACTATGTATTACTTACTATTTTAACAAACAAGCCTTGCCGGTTTACATAGTTATGACGTGCAAATGACGTTAAACCTTAGGGTATCAGCAGTGCAAGTACGTAGCACTCGATTCGATACGATTCGATAAATCTGACAGTTATTCTCGATAAAATGAGTTTTTAGCCAATCGAAAAGTCGGATTTATCGAATCGTATCGATTCGATCGTTATCGATTGCTACGTACTTGCAGTGCTGTTACGAAGTCGACTATACATACCTAACAAAGAGTTTCTAGATGCGAACATCGTTGGTCGTTGGTCCTTCTGGTATCATGCAGTAATGTAAGTGTTATCGTCTGCGGGAGTCTATTAGCTGGAATTAACTCAACTATCCGGCAACTAATTCAATTTGCGTGACGTTGAAGAATTATTACGTAGTCAAACTTTACAACAGCCTCTACGAGTCGTGGGCGGGTCACGACTGAATCTCAATTAGCAGCGGAGCCACTACCTACAGGGTTGTGTTCTAATACTATTACTGTAGTTTGTTCATATGGCCTCTTGACCGTTAAAACAGTTTCTTTAAGTAACGGTTTTAAAAGGTCGCGTAATAATGAGTCACATTTTTCCAGAAACTATCATATTTTTCTGTACAACACTATACCAAGGAACCTTCTGGTTACGGTGATATTGAAGTTCCAATTATTTTATAGCTAAACTTTTAATAATGTCAAGCTCACTGTACCTTTGCACCCTTATGCATAATTATTGTTTTTTTACACTAAAAGTCGTTTCCCACCACTTTTATTCAATTTATATTATAATTTGATTTCCAAAATGCGTAAATGACAACAATGCGCCTTACTTTCTGTGAATCAAATCAAAATATTTTATCTCACTTTTAAAACGTATAAAAAGTGCACGGTTCGGTTTGGTTGTTTCCTATGGAGAAAAACCGGCAAGAAACTCCGTAAATGGTTACATTTTTCAAACCATTTGGTATTACAATATTATCATGATTTGTATTTTAAATTTTTAGTTATTTTTATAGTAACTTATGCTTACACAAAATTCATTTTTCTCTATGTATGAACGTACTAGTTGCAATGTTGTACAAGTTTTATCTGGCGCACGCATTACAATGGACATGGGAAAGTTGTACAACAAACGTAACGGTTGTACCGCACGGAACAAGAATGCAGAGAGCGGTGAGTGCCTCGTGCCGGCGACACGAACACGTAGATACCGCGGGAATAATACTCTGTACAGAACTTCTTTTTTCATATCCCTTTACCTCGTTACAAGCGTTTCCTGTTTTTCGAATAAATAAAATAATAATGATATTCTTTATTTTTCAGACAACAGCTGTAATAGTTATTGTGCACAGAATTTTCATTTATAAGAAGTGGTTATGATACACGTGCTGGCCCCAGCAGCTTTTGGGGATAATTTACATTTAGTATCTAACTTCTGTTTATGTTCTTAAGAGGGCTATTACAAATTTTCTTGTTTTTGAGTGTTTTAAGAGTGTAGCACTCAAATATAAGAAAAATTTTGATTTTTATTTTGAGCACTCCATAGAGAATTAATCAAACTTTCTCGGGCATATATCTTTTTTAATTTTGTGGCCATATCTAAACCATAATCACACTTCTAAACTGAGATTTTAGAAGTGTGATTATGGTTTAGATATGGCCACAAAATTAAAAAAGATATATGCCCGAGAAAATTTGATTAATTCTCTATGGAGTGCTCAAAATAAAAATCAAAATTTTTCTTATATTTGAGTGCTAGACTCTTAAAACACTCAAAAACAAGAAAATTTGTAATAGCCCTCTTAAAAGAAACAAAGCTTTATTATTGTCCTCCACGGACTTGCCTAACGCCAGCCTATCTCCAGTGTTAAAATACATTCCCGATTTGTATGTAAAGTTGGGTAGTAAAATAAAGTAGTAGCCAGTAAAGCAGCGTAGTTTGTCTCAGGGGGTTAGCGACTGCAGTGATATTAAGTTGAGAAGTTATTGCGACTCAGAACTTGCAGCAATAACCGTGTTCCTGGAATCCTATACATTTAGTTTTGACGGTAATCGGATCGCCGATATAGAGGAAATACTTCGAGAATACTACGCTTTGCTCAAGTGCAGTTTGCTAGATTTCGAAACCCACATTATCCGAGGAATTTATCAAAATCTGGGTACTTCAACATTGTTCTAATTTTTGTTATTTTTTCTTAGTTATGGACTGTTTTGAGAACGCTTTTGTAGTCTGTAATTTGAAAGTAAAACGAAATTTCAGTTTAATTTTCTTAACTTAGAAGTTTGTTGGAAACATTTTTTACCAAGTTTTGAAGGTTGGTTTATCTTATCTCCGTATCAAGCGGCACTGCCGGGTGAAGTCAAGAGTCGAGTAACGATCGCGCCTGGTCATCCGAGCAATCGGGCTAATTGCGGAGCTCGCCTGACCGCCGACCGTCTTCAGAGCCTTGCAATCGAGTTTGAGTTCACAATCGAGTTACTTGTCGGTGTAAATTAAGTTTGTTGACGTCCGCCAATTACAACTGTGAAACTTGATGATCCTTTACATTTAACGCCAACATTAATCTCATCACTCAATCTTGAAGTACGTAATTTTTTATATTTCATATATTTTATGAATAATTTAATTAAATTCTTGGTTTTCCGGAAACCCAACGGAATTTCCAACATTATTTTCGAAGTGAAGTGAAGAATATGGGTTATTCTAGTTGTAAATTGTATGTCATTGGCGACGGTAATTTTCCCTTAATTTTCTCTAATTAATCTTTTAACTATGTGATACCCGGCGGAACCCATATTTAATAAACATGCTTGGAAAATATTTTAGTCTTTTAAAGCAGTTTGCAATAAATAGGTCTTAAGCACTAGAAATATAAACGATGTAGGTATCCACTGAGCACATCAATTTATCCGCTTCGGAAGCTTTAAGTTCTATCGTTTCAAGAATATTCAATTAGCTGTTCTGTGCCAGCAGTAGAGCGAGAGCGGCCAGAGCGGTGTGAGCGGTGCGAGCGGACTGGGCAGTCGGAGCGAGCTATGTTTGCACGATTGGACTGAGCCAAGCAATATTCTCGCTAACGCCCGGCGCCTCGTCTTTAACATACTGAGAGCAAGTTTAAAGCGTATTGGACGACTCCACCGAGTTTTATTAGCTTTCACAGAACAGCTTTCGTTATTCTGGAAAAAGTTAATAAACTGACTCCTTCATTGAAGACGCTTTAGGAACAGACGAAATCACAGAACTCAAGGGCACTTTTGATTTCGATTTTTTTGTTTTTATTTTAGGTACAGCACAGTTTATTTCTTGCTTGTTATTCGTAATGATTTTTCGCATCAAAATCCAGTGTTTTTATGTGGCCCTTTTTATAAAAAAGAAGGACAACGTCCGTTAAAATTAGAATGACCCACATCACACAGATCGTGTTCACCACTTAGCGCTGGCGACAGCACATCGGCGCGGCGGCGGCGGCGGCAGGCCTGCGATATTCCATCTAATTCAATTAACCACTCAGGCCGTGAATTGTAAAATTAAGGAGCGTGAAAAACCTTTCGCTGTCGAGTAAAAATGAGACACTTGACAAAACGGGACCTTCATTAAGGATATAAATTTAATCAAGCGCTGTGACCTTTGAGTGGGAGATGAGGGCGGGTCGGCGCGGCGGCGTGCCGGTGGCCGCAGTACAAACACAGCGGTTGTGTGTCGCATGCCGCGCACGTATCGGTCGCTCTAATTACTCACGTGATTGCTGCCCGATTGCGGTGCGGTGCGAGCGCCGAGCAGACAGCGGGTGCGCACTGACATAAATATGTTACAGTTAAAAACCGTCTTCAGTTAAAACGCGTTTTCCCTAGTTAAAACTAGTTTTTACTAACTGCCTTGATTAGAATTTTATTTTATAATTTTAATTGTTAGAATTCGTTATTTTTGAACAGCAGATAATGCTAGTATTAAATAAATTTCAAGAGAAGATATGATAGTTTAATTTTCAGTGAAAACTAGTTTTAACTAGGAAAATGCGTTTTGTCGAAATGATTCTATTACAACAGAACTGTTTCATTTCATTTGTACGTTTCTTAATAAGTTTTTTTTTACTTTTCTTAATTTGATTTATTTTAATTACTTGAAATTAATGTTGTCGCTATGACGTTATTGTTATACGTTGATGTTCCTTTATTAAGATGATTCTTCCTCAGCAGCTGTGTTGAGAAGCACAGCCATTTGAAAATTAATTTGTTTAATTTGTTTAAATAACATCGTAGTTTTAAGATTACCTAGCTTGAATAGATACCCTATGATCTAGGTCATCTCAGAATAATAGGATAATAACATTATGTAAAACAGCAATAACATATAATAACTATTTGTAGGTAGTTAAACATGTACAAATTCAGGTTAGCTGATTGGCTAAAGGAAGTCCTCTTAGTATTTTATATCTAGCCAATCAAAGTTAAGTAGGTCACAGGGGTGAGGAAAGGGGAGTCGAGGGACGGGAAATGCCGGCTTCCACGCTACCGATAGGAAAATGGATATAAACCAAGTATTAGGTCAGCCACTACTTGCGCTATTAAAAATGTAAATAAAATAGGCGACTTTTTTGAGCATAGCCAGTCTTCAGTCAGCAGTCCTCAGTGTTTCTTATAACTTACTAGTGTAAAAGTCGTCGTAAATTCTGTGCAAATTGGGTAAAAGTATTGAACTATATTAACTGTGTACTCTCTATAAACTGTATTTTCTATGTGATTGCAAACTTTTATTGATAATTGTGTGTTTCTGTGTCTTTATAAAAACTATTTCGAATCAGTGTATAATCAGTTGTAAAATCAGTGTAATTAATCTAGTAAATCAATATACAGTGTTTAAATCAGTTCATCTTCTGTGGTTTTCTCTTGTAATCAACCCGTGCGGCCTGAGATCCTTTACAATTTGGTCCTTCGAGCCGGATCTGTTGAGCTCGCTAAAGAAGATGAGCACAGTTACGACGAGAAGTAAGTTGCGTAAATTAGAGGCAGACATGAACAAGCGGCGAGAATTAGAAGCTGACTCTGGGGTGCCATCCGAAAGGGCACACGGCTCGCCTTCAGTCGCACCTACATCAATGTCTATACCTATACCTGTGATCCCAGGGGCGGGAGGTCGAGTTTATGACCACAGAGACACGTTCACGCCAATGAGATCGGAGAGGTCACACAGGGCAAGGTCAGGGGCAAGCCACGTCTCCTCGAAGAGCGGTCACAGAAGTGCCGATTTCCTTCGTCGGAGGGTCGAATACGAGGCAGAAAGAGAGTTGGTGCGCATGAAAGAGCATTTAGTCAAGAAGAAGCTTGAGGTCGATCTCGCTGAGATAGACGCCGCTGCTGACGAAGATTCAGGGTCAGAGGACGAGGGAACAACGCGTCGAGTGGAAGAATGGGTGACAGAGACAGCACCCGGTGATAGAGAAACTCTCGCGTCCACTATAAGTCGCGAGCCGCCGCCGCCGCCGCGTCCAGTGCCCGCGCCCTCCCGCGAAGTGTACGTGCCCTCTCGCGAAGTTACCGCGCCCTCCCGAGAGGTAGTAGCGCCCGCGCCGCCGTCTGAATATATACCTGCGCCCCCACAGTGTGCGCCCGCGTCCGTACAGTTTCGCGAACCGCCGTACCTAGGGAATGTTACAACCCCAGCTACAACCAGTGCCCCGCGAGTGAGAGAACAGGCTCGAGAAGTGCCTGAGTGGAGCAACACGTTCGCTGACGACGCAGACAGAAGCAGGTCACGAGATAGGAAGATAGATCAGCTGGCGGACGCTATAACTAGCTTAGCACGTCCGCGACCGGTACCAAGACAAGCATACGAGTTGCCGTTTTTCAAAGGCGACCCAGCAGAGTGGTTGTCGTACAAAAATATGTACCATGACACAACAGTTATGTACGAGTTCAAGCCGCACGAGAACCTAGCGCGCTTGAAAACATCGCTGCAAGGCGACGCAAAGATAGCTGTGGAGGATTTATTACGAACCTCTACTAATCCAGCTGAAATCATGAAAACACTTGATGAAGAATTTGGGCACCCAAATCTAGTGCTTGAGTGTGCCCTAAATAAAGTGCGTGCATTGCCTAAGGTAACTGAGAGTGGTCGTGAACTTAGAAAGTTTTTAAACAACAGTAAGAAATTGTGTGTCGCTCCTGAAAAGTGTTCGAGCTAACGGTTATCTAAATAATCCTCAACTGGTGAGTGAACTTTTAAATAAGCTTACAGCTGTACAGCGCGCTCAATACGGTGATTTTGCAATGGGCATGGCAACCAACCAGGGCATAGATGTGCGAGTTTCACCAAGCCTAGAAATACTCGCAGAATTCCTAAGTCATCTAGCCCGAGCCACATCCTATTATGTACAAATGGAAATGAACACTAACGCCGCTAAGAACCGACCCAATGTACAGTTTGTAAAGCAGCAATCTAAAAATATTCAACGTGTACACGTCCACTCAGACAATGAACAGTCAGTCAAGGAAACAGAGGAGCTATGTACTTTATGTGGAGAAAAACATAAGCTACCTAAGTGTGAGAAGTTTTCTAAATTAAGTGTTAACGACAGATGGCAGCACGTCAAGCAAAATAAATTATGTTTTAAGTGCATTGTAAAGAAACATGGAAAGAATTTCTGTCGTGCAAGTAGGTGCGCGTCGTGTAATTACGCCCACCACACATTGTTACATGCCGACAAGAAGAACGAAAGCGAGAGCGTCACGAATGTTAGTGATTACACTGGGAAAGCGTTATTGAAGATAATGCCTGTGTGTGTAACAGTGAACGGTGTTGACAAGCATTGTTATGCCCTATTGGATGACGGGGCAACCGTATCATTGATAGACGACTCGTTAGCCAAAAATATAAATGGAAAGCAAGTACCATTGACTCTACACAGTGCGCGCGGCCAAGAGATTGTAGATGAAACATCAAGAATAATTAGTGTGTCAGTGCGTGGACCTAACGGACAAGCACATGAAGTGAAGTGTCGCACACTGAAAAGCCTGGACTTACCCGCGCAAACAGTGCCAGCCGCAGTCATAAATGAGCACGCCCACATCCGCGACTTGGGCTGCGAGGAGATGAGAGGAGCCAGACCGCTGCTATTGCTGGGTCAAGACAACTGGGAGCTGCTGACCAGCCAGGAGACTCGCCGAGGGAAATCCGGTAAGCCAGTTGCCTCTTTGACCAGTTTAGGGTGGGTTGTGCACGGACCTGTAGGTAGCTATTTAGATACTAGTGAACATTCATTGAACTGTGTAGTAGAATCAACTATTGACTTACACGAGATAGTTAAAAAACAATTTGAGCTAGAAGCTATAGGTATTTCGGAAGTGCCTAGAACACACAAAGACGTAGAGAGAGCTAAAGCTATTTTAGATTCCACTAGCCGTCAAACAGAGAGCGGCGCGTGGGAAATAGGATTATTGTGGCGTCGGGATGACATTCAGTTACCTGACAATTATAAATATGCACGTCAACGACTAGCGGGAATTGAGCGTCGTTTATGTAAAGACGCTGTGTATGCATCAGCCTATGCAGCACAAATAGATAGGTTGATAGCTGAAGGGTACGCGAGTAAGGTGGACGGCGGTATCAAATCCGATTCGGTGTGGTATTTACCCCACTTCGGAGTAACGAATCCTAACAAGCCGGGAAAATTAAGATTGGTATTTGATGCCGCGGCCAGCTACAATGGGACCTCTTTGAATGATAATTTATTATCTGGGCCTGACTTGCTCAACTCCCTGTTAGGCGTGTTATTTAAATTTAGATTAGGGCCTGTTGCCTTCACTGGTGACATAGCCGATATGTTCTTACGTGTTTTAATTAGAGAACAAGATAGAGGGGCACAACTTTTCCTTTGGAAATGTAATAGGAATAACGAGCCTGACGTGTACGTGATGAACTCTATGATATTCGGGGCTGTGTCTTCACCGACATCAGCAATTTATATACTCAACAAAAATGCTAACCAACATAAAGAAATATACCCCGACGCGGTAGCCGCCATACATGAAAAACACTATATGGACGACTACCTAGATAGTACTTGGTCGGCCGCACAAGCCAACAATTTAATTGAGGAGGTGACTCACGTCCACGCCAGTGGCGGGTTTAATATACGGGGGTGGGTGACCAACTCTCCAGAGTTGCGCGATAAATTGAAAACAGAAATGCCTGACCGAGTTTCACTTGATAAAGGTGAAGGTGCTACGGAACGCACACTGGGAATGATTTGGTCACCGAACACAGATCAGTTGGCCTTTGACCTATCATTTAAGCGGCTACCTAAAGCCATAGTAGAAGGTCACGTTGTTCCAACAAAAAGAGAATTTCTTCGGTTCATCATGTCGATCTTTGACCCCTTAGGTTTCTTGTATCCATGTGTCATACAGTCGCGCATCCTTATGAAACGGATATGGCACACGGGTATTCAATGGGATGAAAAATTGAAACAGGCAGAAGCCAAAATATGGTTTGAATGGCTTCATAACCTACATCACCTTAAAGAGGTATCTATACCTAGGTGGTACGGTTTACAGTTAGAGCACCTAGAACTACATGTATTCGGTGACGCGAGCGAGTCCGCCTACGCGGCGGTAGCTTACATAGTAGGAATAAATACAGAGGGGAATAGGGATGTCGCCATAGTAATAGGTAAGGCAAGAGTAGCGCCACAAAAGGTAACATCTATCCCACGACTAGAGTTGCAAGCAGCTGTGCTAGCTTGTAGACTAGCTGACACAGTTGTTAAAGATTTAGGAACAAAAATTAGTAGTGTACATTTATGGACAGATAGTAAAACTGTTCTTAAGTGGATAAATTCAGACGCATTAGAATTTCAAAGGTACGTGTCACACCGTTTAGCTGAGATAGATAGGAGGTCAGAGAGAACAAGCTGGCGCTGGGTTCCGTCGGCGATGAACCCAGCTGACAAGGCCACCCGGATGGACTGGCCTAGTAATAGTAATGAGTGGTTGGCGGGTCCCTCTTTTCTTCGCTGTCCACAGGAGCAGTGGCCGGTTGACATCGACCTCGACGCAGTGGCAGAGCAAGATTTGGAGAGAGTGCAGCGAGTGCACACTGTTGCAGCACAGGCCGACCCACTGCTACGGTACGAGCGGCTGCCCACATGGACACGCGCTGTTAATGTTATGGCACGTGTACATATTTTCACAGAACGATGCCGCAAGAGGCGTCAGACAACCACACCGTCAACAGACGACCTGCACGAGGCCGAGTTGCGCCTCTTACGTCTGGCGCAAGCAGAGAACTACGCAGCCGACATAGCAGCACTACGAGAAGCTCGCCCACTGCCTCACAACAGCAAGCTACGAGCACTAGATCCTATGCTGTTTGACGACGGGCTGGTGCGAGTGCGCGGCAGGCTGGGCGCCTGCAGCGAGCTCAACTTCGGGGAGCGCCATCCTGTCATTCTAGATGGGAAGCATGCGCTCACGCGGCGCCTTTTACTCAAGTACCACGTGGAGGCGCTGCACGCAAACCAAGAGACTGTGGTAAACAGAGTCCGAGAGAAGTATTGGGTAACCAATCTACGGTCAACAGTTAAAGCCGTCACTGCAACCTGCCAGCGGTGCCGGCTAGAAAGAGCCAAGCCGGTGACACCCAAGATGGGTGACCTTCCAGCAGCAAGACTGGAGGTCACAAGAAGAGCCTTCGTGCACTGTGGGGTCGATTATTTTGGCCCCATGGAAGTCGCCATCGGTCGGCGCAGGGAGAAGAGGTGGGGTGTGCTATTCACTTGCCTCACCACCCGCGCCGTCCACCTGGAGCTGGCGGCATCACTGAGTGCCGACTCAGCCATTCTGGCCCTGAGGCGCTTGATTGCGCGCCGCGGGCGACCATCAAACATGTACTCCGACCGTGGCACAAATTTTGTCGGTGCACACACCGAGCTGCGCGCGGCTCTGCGCGACATGGACCACGACAAGCTGAGCAGCGAAGTCACCGGGCGTGGGATTGCCTGGCACTTCAACCCCCCGGCCTCCCCACACATGGGCGGGTGCTGGGAACGACTGGTGCGCTCTATCAAGAACGCACTAAAGGCGACGCTACGAGAGCGTGCCCCCCGCGAGGAGGTCCTCTACACCCTCCTTGCCGAGGCCGAGCTGATTGTCAACAGCCGGCCTCTCACGTACGTGAGCAGCGACATCGAGCACCCAGTGGTGCTGACTCCAAACCATCTCCTGCTGGGCACTGCCGCGGGAGATGCCCCGTGCACACGTCGACATCCAGCCGACCTGGACTCCCGCCGCATGTGGCGACGGGTGAACGCGCTGGCCGATCTCTTCTGGAGACGCTGGCTGCGCGAGTACCTGCCGACGCTACAACGACGCAGCAAGTGGTCAAGTGACATTCCAAATGTGAAAGTGGGTGACGTGGTAGTGATTACTGATGATAGTAAACCACGAAATCAGTGGACCAAAGGGGTCATTAAAAGTGTTTATCCAGGTGCGGACTCTATAATAAGAGTGGTAGATATAAGAACGAATCATGGGGTCTTGCGCCGACCCGTTGTGAAGGTGGTTGTGCTTCCTACAGACGGAAGTGTAGTCGGTTGAACCCTTCTACAGGGGGTGGAATTGTTGAGAAGCACAGCCATTTGAAAATTAATTTGTTTAATTTGTTTAAATAACATCGTAGTTTTAAGATTACCTAGCTTGAATAGATACCCTATGACCTAGGTCATCTCAGAATAATAGGATAATAACATTATGTAAAACAGCAATAACATATAATAACTATTTGTAGGTAGTTAAACATGTACAAATTCAGGTTAGCTGATTGGCTAAAGGAAGTCCTCTTAGTATTTTATATCTAGCCAATCAAAGTTAAGTAGGTCACAGGGGTGAGGAAAGGGGAGTCGAGGGACGGGAAATGCCGGCTTCCACGCTACCGATAGGAAAATGGATATAAACCAAGTATTAGGTCAGCCACTACTTGCGCTATTAAAAATGTAAATAAAATAGGCGACTTTTTTGAGCATAGCCAGTCTTCAGTCAGCAGTCCTCAGTGTTTCTTATAACTTACTAGTGTAAAAGTCGTCGTAAATTCTGTGCAAATTGGGTAAAAGTATTGAACTATATTAACTGTGTACTCTCTATAAACTGTATTTTCTATGTGATTGCAAACTTTTATTGATAATTGTGTGTTTCTGTGTCTTTATAAAAACTATTTCGAATCAGTGTATAATCAGTTGTAAAATCAGTGTAATTAATCTAGTAAATCAATATACAGTGTTTAAATCAGTTCATCTTCTGTGGTTTTCTCTTGTAATCAACCCGTGCGGCCTGAGATCCTTTACAAGCTGAGCTAGGCCTAATGCTCGATTAACTGAGCCGCGCCAGTATCCAAGACGGGCTTTCAATGAATATGACCAAGAAAAAACTGATGACGAACGACACAGAGCGTAACAGAAATTGGCGGTGTAGTGATTGATTATGCCTATGATTATACCTCGGCCAGATGACTACTAGCTTCTTCTTTTTTTCTACATCTTTTGTTTTTTCTTTCTTTTCTTCTTCTCATTTTTTCTTATTTTCTTTTTTTTCTTCTTAAGAAGTAGCTCGGCACACCGAGGTCCGAGAATGCCTGGAAGAGCTACTGGTCGATGAAACATTAAATGAAAAAATACGACTCAGTGGATACCAAATATTAGGAAACGACAACGCGGCAGGCCCAAAAGGACATGGTGGCATGAGCTGGACTCTTTTTCAAAAGTTTGGCCTACAATTGCACTAGATTGCGAAATGGGGTAGGGAGGACTTTACCCTTCAGTGGTTTTTTTTTGTTAACGTTTTTGAGTGTCCCACTGCTGGGCAAAGGCCTCCCCATTCTCCTTCTAAATCTTTCTGTCCTGTGCGATATCTGGCCATGTTTGCCCCCCAATTGAGATCAGATCATCACACCACCTTCACCGCGGTCTACCAATGACGATCGTCGCCGGGCGCATTCGTGCTACGTAGCCAGCCCACCCTCACTTCAGTGGGACAATATAGACTTATAATAATTATAAAAGTAAGAATAAAATTAAATGATTATTCGACCGGGCACGGTGCATTGTTATTTTAATTGTGTCTGTAATTGCGGGTATCTAAGTGCTACCATTTAGGTACCTACTTGGTATTATTAATAAACATTTTAATCAATAATATCCATATTTTAAATCCCCAACAAGTTTCTCTAATACAACTAGTATTATTAAGTGCGACAGGGTGCCAATGTTACGTATTTTTATTTATTATAGAAGCTAGCTAATAATAAAGGACCACCCCTTATTATGAGTTAGCATCTATAATACGTATATTTTTCCTAAGAGTGAGTTTATCGAAATAAACCAATTAAAAAGAGAAGCCTACCTAATAGTCACTATTACGTGTAAAAATTCAAGGTTTTGAGTTAACATGATAAAAAGATATGAGCGAATGTAAATTTTCGCAAAAAAACTTGTAAGTACCAAAAGTTACCTTCATTTACAACTATTTTTATTTTTTGGAATTTTTCCTTTGCGTGTGCTGTAAGACTTTGCTTTTAACCAAAATTGACAAATCTAGGTCAGCCGGAAGTACCTTAGAGGTCTTGGGTCGAAAACCTATATGGTAGTTCCCGTTGACCTAGGATCACGAAATTTGGCGAGAAGCAATGTCTTACAGCACATGTAAGGGAAAAATCTGAAAACCTTAAATATGTAGTTTAAAAACAAAAAAGGTGATTAAACTATTACAAACTTTTATTTGCGCAATAGCCGTTTCATGGGATCGAACAGCAAAGTTAAGTTTGTCCCTTAAAAAGTTTGTACGGAACCCTCGGTGCGCGAGTGCGACTCGCATTTGGGCGGTTTTTTTTTAACATGAAATCATTAGACATGAAAAGTTCCCATGATTTATGCTTACTCTTTTTAATTTTAGACCAAACGTTGAACAATTCGTATCTTATACAAATTCAGTCTTTAACTTAAACTGGTAAGGTTTGAATTCCCTAATGCACACAGCAGCGAGTTTAAAAGGCAACCAGTGCCAAGCCTTTGGCGTGGACTAGCTTCCTGATGGATGAAACTAATCTATTATTCTGTCTGGCTCATAAGTCCGGATCCGTCTGCCATTAATACAGTTGTCTCGGCATCGTTCAACATCGTGCGACATCGCGCGACATCGGGCAACATCCTGCGGCAGCGTGCTGCATCTTGCGGTGTCGTGCGACTCGCCTGATTGATCATCAAATCGTGTGGATATTTTAAAATTAATTGCCTGCTTGTCTGGTCGGATTAGTGAGATGTATGTTGCATCTGTGCAGTTTAGTGGATTACTCCATTTGTTGCTTGTCTTGCGAGAACGCAGCTGGAGCGGTGGAATTCATTTACTTTAGAACGCTCCGAATAGAGAAACAAATGAAAAGCAAATGAGATCCCAGTTTGAAAGCAATACCTCTATTTGTGGGCTGCATTCCTAGTAAGCACACGTAAGTGCAGGGACTTACATTTTACCTGATTAGTGTCTCGTTTACGGTTTATAGAATTTAAAACTTTAGATAATAATTAAAGCCGATTAATCAAGCACTCACGGCAATTAAAATGATATAAACAAATGCTTGGCGGCGCGCGACGTTCACCTGTGACCAGCTGCATAATCAGTGCGGCCGCGACCGGCGCGGTGTAGCCACTCGTTACTAATATAAAATGTTTAGCGCGCTGATTGGCTGATTGCGCGAGCCGCAACGCCCAACCGCATCAAATGAACGCGCTAGAGGCAACACACCAGGATAACTATCACGACATTAATCTGATGATTTGTACCATTGTTACTCTACCACTATTCTTTATTTTACCGAAAACCTTTTGCGTATGTTATGAAAGTCAAATTAAGACTTGAGCAGCACTCTTAGCGCTTAAGTTACGTCTACACAAGTCGATTCGAACAATATTTCTCTTTTTATGGTAGTGAACTGCGAGTTGCGATATACTCACTAAGAAAATGAACGTATTGTGTCTAGCCGGAGGAAAGCTGATATAAAATATTAGTTGTGCCAGACGCGATCAGCCACAATATTCTAAGCTTTAGACATTTTCCATGATGTATGATTGATTTATTTATTAACATCGTGATTATACAGGGTGTAAAAGACCTCATCACGAAGCCGTCAACCAAGCATTCTGTAAATCTGTACATCAAACTAAGTAACTTTACGCAAAAATTAATGCTGGGAAACGACTTTTTTTTGGGTGTAAAAATCATGTTTTGTGGTAGAACTCAATTTAATGCACTCAAAACATTGTGCTAATGAATGTATTGAATATTACGGGGGTTGTGGAGGTGTTTAAAGAAAAAAGAAAAATCTTACATTAAAAACTAGTATTAAAAAAAAAACTTGTCATAAAGTTGGAACTTTGACCCCCAATATATACAAAAAAATGATCGCAATAACAAGGAGAGCCTTTCGGCTTCGTTAAGAGGTGTTTTACACCCTTTATATCTTCGAATATCTCGCGATGTATCGTGGCGTGTGCGCGACCGCAAGTCGGCAGCGGGCACTAACGCGCGTCACCTCGTAATGCGTCGGATCAGTTGCGGTCCGATCATTTGACGCTCGATCCACTCCGGTATTGTTTTGCAATTGAATTAGGTATGCACAAAGACTCATATGGCTATAATTTGCCATTAAGCTTTGGAATAACGAGTGCGGTGTTTCAAAGCCTATCCATACTAGTTCAACTGATCCCGCGGGATACACCTGTGTGGGACCAGTTTACTAGACACCCCTAGTAAGTAGGGATGGCAAATACAGCAAGTAATTTGTTGTTTCGGAAAACATCTCCTTCATGGCCTGTTTGGATGCGGAGGTTGAGTAGCAGTGGTTGCATTTGAATTAACCAATAAGCCGCATATGGTGAGATTGGAAGTCTCATGGAATGGTAAGGCCCACTTGACAAAATCCTAATAGCTAAATAGATTTTTCTCAAACATGCTTGAAAATTTAAGCATTATTTTGACAACCTTCTTCGAGATAAATTAATCGAAATTGCTGTACTGGCCAGATACATGCGACCAACGGCCGGCAAGTTGTATGACAATCCATATCTGTCGTGTTTAGTGGCCAAATAAATTACTTAGTAAACTCATATCTGTCGTATTATTTAAAAATGGAACGATCTTTTACTCTGAAACATGGCAACCAAGGAGGTAACTTATCAAAGGTTTTATTTAAATTTCGAATTGACTTGCAAATAGAAAGCGGTTTATAAAAAAAAAAAAAAAGAACACGAGAAAAAATATTGTTGTTTGTGTGCATACTTAGTTTAATTTCCTCGCATTATTTGAGAAAAGCAGATAATAAACAAACCTTGGCCACAACTAGGCATTGATGGACTTACGTATGTGTGCCTCGGCTTCGCCTCGGCCCACATTTACACGTTCGTCCATCAATGCCTCTGTTGCTGGCCGCTGCAGTAATGTAATATTGTTTCTGTGTCTTCGCTCCTCGCTTTTTGCGCAAGTTCGAGGTAATTAAGGTTACACGTGAAATGGAAAGAAAATAATAGTGTAATTATACGTAATTACTCTTATAAACAACGAGGTTCTCTGAATCTGAAAGCAATCTTTTTGCACAAAGAGAGACTGTCTGTCTGAACTTATTAAATTCCACGAGCTTTTATTACACCTAAATACTCCGTGTTCGTTTGCTCCATTAAGTGGTAATATCCAGGAGTGCTCGAGAGCGCGTCGTCGTCTTTCGTCACCACAAACCACGTCAGTGGAACAATAACGCGTCTCGACTCGTACTCAAAACACACACGTTACGTCATTACACGCGCCTCGCACGAGACCGCATGCCATCGCACGCCACCGCACGGGACCGCACGACGCGGCGCGGAGTACTGCGGTGGCGCGTAATTGCCGCTTAATACACCCCACATCGACACAAATATGAGCTCCGTTTGGACGCAGATTACGGTTTTAATTAACGTTTTGTCTCTATTGAAAGTTTAATAACGGAGCAGCCGGAGTGATGGAACAAACAGCCGCGTTACTGTGTGCAGCTTGAACTGCCCGATCGCGCGACGAACAACCCACTGATACTTAATGTTAATGAATAGATTTTATGACGGGCGTTCCCATTAATTTGATTGCATGAATTTAATCAAGTTTTCAGTTTCCTTAACAAAGGTTACATTCAAAGACCAATATTCCGCTCGCAGATCCACCACCACCTACGAACTGAAAATCTTCTTTCACCATAGCGATGTAATCCGACACAGACACAGATGCAGACATTACAGATGGAAAATCGCCCGGCTTTGGTTAATCTCTTAAAGCCAGTTCGTTTTCAAATGTTATTTTCGGCATGACTGGTTGCGCGGATTGTTCCAAAAATGCAGCGGTGGGTGGTGCGGGTTTGAGGCTGGCCGCGGGCGCTGGAAAGGCGCCAGGAACTTTAATGCCGTTATTATAGCGGCGAGTCCGATGGGTATCGCTGTACAAGTCTACGTGACACCTCGCAGTGATGGCCGCCGTCCATCTACTGACGACGTCTCAACAGGAACCCGCGCATCATACTTTTCAACGTAAAATGATCGACAGTAAATGTTTTAGCAAGTACCTAAAACATTTACTGTCGATATTTTAACGTGCAATATCATATGGCTAGTCGTGTATCAAACTAAACGGGGCCTAAAGTTTTAAAACCACACGACGCTGTACCATTCATATTGTTGGCAAGCGGTAGGGTTAATTATGTATAAACTAAAATTGTAACTCCCACAAAATGTGTGACAATTCGGTACTTTTTGAAGTTAAACTATTGTACAAGATCGAAAAGTAGGAACCCAGCCTTAATGAAACTGGAATTCATGTAAAATGTTGCCAAGACGAGACTATATGATTCGACCTCATTGTCAGCTATCAGATCCCATGTAGAAAAAAAGTGATTTTGGTGGGATTTCATTTCTTTTTGTAAGTTGCTTGTGTCAATTTTTTTTATAAGTTACAAGTTTTATATTTTTTTGTTTTTTGTGTACTAATAATAGCTTACATACCAAATTTCAGCTTTGTAGGACATTGAAAAGTACCTATCATACGTATTTTGATGATCATCAGTGATGAAATCAGGGTTTTTTCCATATCAATAAAATCTAAAGTATAAGAGATATGCAATTAAAACTTAGTACAGGCATATTAAGTTTTAATTGCATAGCTATAAGTCCGCTATTGGCAACGTATCCCGAGAATTTTGTTTACCTGGTACAATCCAAACCCAAGTTACAAGGGTTCAAAAAACGACGAAGCGCTTCGAGAAAAGGTAGGTAGCGCGCTTCGCTTGACTCGTCTTGGCGGGGCCACTACCGTGTCCCAGATACAAGTGTGTGTCAGCAACCGATCGTCAGGTTGGTGCCCTATGCCTGCAGCCAAAGTGTGACGTCACTGACGCCCGGTAGATGGCAGGGTGATGAGCTGGCTGCTCTTCCGCGCACTTCGGCGACGTGAGCTTCATCATCATGTTACCCACCAATCAATCCTGCTTCCTGTACAATACACGATTGAACTGAAATTTAATACAATATCGAACAAATTCCGCCCTAGCTATCCATTGAAGCATGCCACCCGATGACCCGACCAGGTAATTCCGGCTTTGTGAGCAATCCGCAATTAAATCGTGAACCGAGCGGTGCGTGTAATGTGACGATTTGTTTGCGTGAAGCTGTCCGGCAACACCTACGTCCGTTCGGCTCCCGCGCTGTCCGTCCGGCTTCGCGGAGGAGAAGGCCTCCACTGAATCAATGATGTAAAAAGATACCCATCGCATTTCCTCCGTGTATAAATTCATGAATGTATCGAGTCACATTAGATATGTATAGGTTTCACTTCACTGTTTGAATTGCATATTACTCCTACGCTTATTTTCCTCATTTTGTATTCTTGAACGATGTCAGCACGGTTTTCTATATAAGTGAGGTTTCATGGGTTTATACTCTACTTTGAAATCAATCGTTTCATTCACTGTTTCTGTCTCTAGTGAATAATTTATTATTACAGGCTAAATTACCTATTTTTTCGTGTTTTTTTTTTCGATTTATATGCGTTATTTTATGTCTATCGTTTCCTTAAAACCGTGATTAACATATGAAGTGGAAAGTGCTGCTGTATCAAAAAGTATATCATTGAAACGGCCCGTAGTGCCGGGGCTGCCGGCCCAGCGTGGCGCCGAAATTGATGCGGTCCGTCCGGATATTAATATCCGCACCGACGGATGTGCGCGGATATTACGACTGCCACTGACTGTGCCTTACAGAAGGTCGAGCCGACCTGAACATGAGCTAATACAACGCAAGTTTACAGAGATCTCACAAAATTAGCCTCGTCACTTGATAGAGGTCACTTAGAAAGGGACCGCAGTATTATTTTCGGAGAATCAGTATTTTATTTTATTGTATTTTTGGGCTATACCAAATATGCTCTGATGATAACCTATGTAAAGGTTGGATCTGGTGAAGATTACACTGCACTGATTATGATTCACATATTTGTAGTACTTAAGTAAAAAATAAAAAATAGGTACTTACTAATTGTGTTTCCACGGGTTTTCTGTTCATATTTTACATGGTTGTGAACGTACCCGCTAGCCACCGCATAGTCTCAACCCCGAAGAAACATGAATACACGCCGTTTGTGTTGACCGCGCTCAGCCTTACACTGCTCACTGCTCGTGTGAATTGATAGCCGCATGAATATTGGACTACATCGGCCGTTCATGTACACTACGCCCATACAGACGCAAAAAATCACACGCTAGCTTCACTATATAGTTTTATAAAGCTGTTCAGACTGAAGACTTGATTCTGCTTGTACTTGTAAATCGTGCGCTGTGTCGGGGTCAGAGTTCCGTGACGCCACCGGGGAGCCCTCGCTTGCGCGATATTGCACTCTTTAAAGCTGATTCTATGTTTGTAGATGTGGCCTCAGGCGATGTGTACACGGTTCAAGTTAATACGGCTTGCGGTTCCTTTGTATATTCTGCAGTCGTCGCGGTTATTCCGAGCGGCTTTGCAGAAATATTGTAACTCACTGAACATATAATATATTCTCGATTTAGGATCTGTAACCTAATTGTGTAACAGTCGGAATGAGCGACCCTTTAATTTGAAATTTCATTAATTTTCATTGCGTTATTAGCGCTGTCGAGCACATGATCGTATTAAAGATGTTGATGGACTGTCAAAAACAAATATAATTATTGTCTTTTCCAGTGTGTGAGACTGCACAAACAGACTCACGATGTCCGCGATTACGCGGAGCCCTAATCAAAATAATATTTGTCCAATCGACAAGTGAAAACAACTATTCAACTATTAGATATAACTTACCCATCACGTTGGAACCGGAGATGTGGCGTATTCTCTGGTCACGTCGTATCTGGGTGGGGTGTAAGTATAACTGTGGTTTGTGTGGTGTATGTGAAGTTATGTAAGATTCGACGGTTCCAAAGGACGCCCACAGCGCGCACCGTCGACTCCCGGATCAAACCTTCAGATCCCACACGTGGCACCTTTCACCAATGTCCAACTGAACCTTATCCCGGTTTGCCAACCCAATCGGGGATGTACAATAGTCCAGCACTGAATTTAGGAATTTACCGGCGTTCAAAAACACAAAAAGGCCGTCTACATAACCAACAAATTACTCGCGGTCACGACCCAAAGTGGCGAGATCTCTCAATTTTCACTCAATTATCAACAAAATATCAAACACCGATCACGATAAGTTTCAATCAATAATTACACGACAGCCGCGTGCATCAAAATTACAAGACCACGGGAACGCGTTTCTTGCCAACCAATATTGCACTGACAAGCAAACGTCATCGCACTGACAACTGAAACGTCATCTTGTCAAACGTCGAAAAGGTGCGTTCAGAAACTTGGTGGATGAAACATCCAGTATAATTGACGCTTATAACATCATTGTGATGGTTAATAAAGGTCCCTAAATACTTAGTCTAGACAATGTCTGTTTAGGGAAGAACTAGACTTAAATAAGTGCAATATGAGACCACTGATGATGTTCGACCTAAATGCGTTTTCAATGGTCCGTCTATCTAAGCATCGCTTATAATAGGGTGTGCTTGGTACAGCAGGCGGTACACAAACAGGGTCTGATTGCGCCGACCGCGGCCTGCCCGCACGCACACGGGCACGACACTCGTCTACTGATTGTCGTCCGCATTGATCGCTTGTGTGACTGTTGTGGCCGTCCGTTCGATAGCAGGCACCTTTCGACGATCACAACCTGTGCATACATTCACTTTAAGATACGGATAAAGCCTGAAAATGCCACTGAGAAGGACTGGCCGCAACTAGCTAGAAGTTTGTGATGGCCTGAGATTTAAACCGATAGAATTTAATTTTTTAAAAATTGTTGAATTTGTTTTCAATGATGTCTTCAACAATGTAAATTATCATCGTAACATACTTAGTCCTAGCTGAAATTGAACTCTAGAGAATTAGTGACATCGACTAGAATTTATTGTTACATGATAATATTATTATTATGAATTGAATATTAGCAAATATCCGCGAGCTGGTTTTATCTCAATCTGTTCACGTACGAACATTATGTTCAATTGCGTTACAATATTGTGTTTTATTGCGTTACATCGCCGAGACGAGCCTCAATATACAACGTTGCTATTTTCTTATCTACTACGAGTATGTTTACGTACTCTATTTCATTCGATGTATGTCTCTTTATATTTTGTCTTGTTATCGCTTCATTGAATTGTTGTCTCAAGGATTTGTCTTTTGCCTGCATAGCGTTTCATGAGAATTGTTAGTCAACAAAACTAAGAGAAAATATTGTATAATGTTTATGTTCAACTATAAAATTGTCATCGCTTCTGCTTTTCGATTCTCAATGTTCCCAGGCCTGTGCTGCTAATAAACGACAAGCTTGGTAAACTGACACAATTCACAAGCGGCCTAATATCATCATCGACGAAATTCGGGCGTATCATTGTGAAGCTCACTACTTATTCAGGAGTTACGGACGATTAAGAACGTAATCGATGAATCAGGTAACGACCGTAATCAGACAATTTGAAACAGACGCATTACATCTGCTGCAGCAGCCCGCATCATGCCAACTATAACTGCATACCTTTACAAGTGAATGCAGACAAAGGCAGCACTGTCATATAAAACACTTGAAATAACTCAGCAGCACTGCAGCTGCAGGGTCCGAGTGTAGCCGACAAGGAATGTGGACTCATTTCACGACTGAATTCAATTTGTTTCAGAACAAAAGGTACCAGCCAGAAAATATTCATAAAGTCTTTTGAAATCGTATTCCCTTTAGTAGGTATATAGCCTGAATTATATTACGAACGTTTTGTTTTAAAAAGGACGCTCCTCAAAACCTATTGTGAAGGATACTTAATTGAGTCTCGTCTGAGGACGTACTCGCTGAAGGAGGAGGACAGAAGATTGGGGTGATGCCTATCTGAGTTAAGCAATCAATTACCATTTAAAGTGCGTCTTCCTTTGTGCCTAGACCATTCTCTCGGGAACTAAATACCGGCATTATGGAAACGAGATGACGGTACGAATGGTTACGATTTAATGAATATGTCAAGTTATGACAGAAGTCACCGACGACGTACGTAATATAATATAGCTGTATGCATTATAATTGTTGTTTTATTCCATGTCTATTAGGTGCCAACCATTTTATCACCATATAATATAATGACTAGCTCATGTTTTCAGGCTGTTGTCGAGTGTACCTGGCACAGCGGCACATTGTGATAGGCGGCACAGCGGCAAAGCGGCACAGTGGCACCGCTAACCGCAGGATCCAGATCGCTTTGTGTGTTTTAGTTCAAACGGTTCTGTTTGACAGCGCGTAATTGTTGCATTGGCCTCGCTTTGATTTGCGGTCGCGATTGGCACGCACGGCACCCGGGCGCCCGCCGTGTGGCGTGTCCGCACGCGTCCGGCATGTGCTGCGGTCGGCCGCTCCGGACAGCCCACACGCTTACTCAAGTTTATTAAATGGAGTTATCTATAAAGAGAAAATATTATTATACTAGTCCGTAATTAGACCTTTCGTAGTGAATGGATCGGATTACTGGGCTGTGAAGAAGATGGATGAAAAAAGATTGCATGTAGCGGAGATGAGAATGTTAAGGTGGATGTGTTGTGTGACAAGAATTGATAAAATAAGGAATGAGTATTTACACGAAGTTTCAAAGTTGCGCCCGTTAGAGAAAAGTTGAAAGCTACTTTTTCTTAGAAGTCGGTTAAAAAGAAAATCGTGCTTTTCTTGACAAGTAAAGTTAACAAAAGTTATTAAAAATTGTACCATCGACGAATCTCATCGACGATCATCGAATTTGGAAATTTGGTGACATCTTTTTGAGTATGCTTTGGATGAAATATTTATAACCTGGAGAGAATGACAGGAACACAAAGCAGCCGATATTAGAAAATAGAGAGAATTTTTATTTTCAGAATAACTATTATACATGTTAGCCGATTGTGACTACGCTATTAAAGTGTCAGTTGCAGCCGTTCAACAGTTGTTTCTTTAGATTAAAAATGGCTTATTTATAGTGAATTTTGTATTATGGAGTTCACTCTCTGTCGACAAAGAGTGAGTATCTCCTTTCATAATGCTCGTGTTCTCGAGATCATGAATACATAACGTGAGTGTCATACGATAGTACGGGTAGTACGATGGGTCAGTAATGCGAGTGTGTTTCGCATTTATTCACTTGCCGCTGACTGCGACCAATGATAGACAGACATATAGAAAAGAGTTCGACTTCCACTGTGAACAAATAAAATGGAAAATGTAATTAATAGAACAATAAATAACAATAATAGCCTGTATCAGTGAACAATTGTGACTTCAGAGATCTAATCAAACCTAAGTTGACAAAGATGAATCCGATATTTAATCGCATTATCACCCGCAAAATTCTAATCCCGAACTTCAACACAATCCTAAGTCCACGACAAAGAGCCAACTTCATAATACAGCCGGGAATATTACGAACGTCTCAACTAAATTCAGATTCCAGAGAAAGCCGATCCAATTCCCGAGCAGCGGAGCATGAAGTAACTAATCTAATGAGTTAATCGTGTGCGAGGGCGCCGCGACCGCCACCGCGCCGCGCGCTCCTGCCGCCCTGGTACCCGCTCGCCAGTTGGCTGAGTTATGGCCCGGTTTATCATTCGCAGCGCTGCACAAACCAGTTATTGAACAAGAGAGTATTGCCCACGGCCCCGCTGCGTTTGCTGGGTTTGAATTTTGCTTGGCCTTTTGAATGTAGGAAAAAATGCATGGTTGAAATCTCCGTTTTCCTCCCATTTTCGCTCTAAACTGCTGAGTTTATAAGTAAGGCGTCGCGCGTTGTTTTAGTTTTATAGTGAGATTTATATAATATAATATGATTTAGTTGAGTTTACTCTCTCCTTATTCCTGACATAACTTCTTAATTTCAATTTTTTATTACAATTTTGCCCAGGAGTTCAACTAAACTCTAAACGATTCAATCCGAAGTCATAGCTCTATTGTAGAAATTGAAAAGCAAATCATTTCACTGCTACAGAATCCAAGCTTGCACAATTCAAGAAACAACAATTTAGCCGCTATGAGGCATGCAAGGATCCCAAGGCTCTTGACTGTCTGTACCAGGGGCGCAGGAATCGTAGAATATTCAATATCTACGTTATTGTGTCCCAAACAATGCGGCCACAGACAGAAAATAATAATTGAAAACGGCTCCTTGGAGCATCGGATGGCACTCGTGTCTCGTGGAGTCGTGTCGATACATTGTTCCGCTGCAGCTGAATTGAATAAATTGCTGGAGAGCACTCCACTCTTTGCGCCGCTGACAACAATGCATTACAACACTCATGTTATTCGTTGTGTTGGGAATTGAAACTAGTAAAAGACTATAAATTGTTTCCGATTACATTCGAACCAGTATAGCAGGTATCGTTTTAACTAAAATACAAGCGTCTTTTGTTACTTTGATTTGGTCTGACTGTATGTAACTGAGCTAATATTTAACTTACGTACATACATTTCTATTATTTAGCAGGTGTTTCATTTGACCATTTTATCAAAGCATCATTTTAATCTTTGTAGATTTCTTAATCTTAAAACTAAGAGAAAAACTCGCCACTTGTGAGTATGTTAGTATTATATACAAAAGAAGCAAGTTTTCTTCGGTTCGATTTTAAAGATTAGTAGATTAGATTTAAGACTAAGTAATCAACAGAAGTGAAGTTACCTCCACGGATGAACTGCAGTGAACAGTCCCGAGCGAAGCCGCCAGCCCGTCACACTGGATCACACTGGGCCACGTACGGCCACGCTGAGCCACGTTACAGGCGCTTTATCACCCGCACGTGAAACGTGCGCCACAAATAAATGAGCTCAGTATCCACCTGCCTGGCTGTGATCACACCTTTCTGTGCGACCTTGCTAACCTGTCTCATTTGTACAGTGATATTTATATGTGCGGGGTCTATAATCTGTGAAATCCTATACAGTTTGGATTTAAATGACGCACGGAATCGGCCAAAGATTTAAGATTGCAGATTGCTCTCATCGGAAAACACATCTCCCACGGCCTCATTTGCTCTGTTGTAGTCAAACAATACAAAAACCTCTATCTGTTGCCGCGGTAAGGCGAATTTTACGATCTAAACGTTTGAGTTTGTCTATCAATTTTCAAACTCTCTCACGAGACGAGATTTCAATTCTCATTATTCATCATTTCAAATTTTCTGGTCACAAAGCGTTAGATCATTTCCTACGTCTACCGCGGTTACTTCTATCGCTCACTGTACCAGCCTGTACGTACCTACGTTGGTACCTACTGCAGTTGGCTTTGACTCAAATAAGACTGCACGAAGTATGAAGCTCGGGGCCGAATTCCGAGCACAATTTTTGAAAGCGAAATGGACTGGAAAAATCAGAATTCAATCCTGAATGGTACATAAGGCAGTTAAATCTCCTATGTGCAGGTATATAAGTGAAATGGTTTGCTGAATGCTTAGGTAGGTAATCCTTTATTTTAATAATCTATGTAAATAGGTGACCCAGGTACGATCATTATGGATTGATGCTACAAACACAAATGCGGCAGTGTAATCACAGCAGCTGCATTGTCCTACAGGTACTCACATACATGACATACGTCTGCGACAGGAGATTGTCTATTATGCGTCCTGGTTCATCCCCGGCCCATAATAGGCCTGTCCCGTATATAATGTTATTATCTAGTGCCTGTAATGAACAATTTCCTCTCAATTAGAATGTGTGTTTGATTGTTTTGATGTCCACACGGAGTTATAGTCCATCTCTCCCTAGAGTTTGGCATACATTTTTGGTAATACAAGATATACTCTGTGTAATACGCAAGTTTAGCGAGACTGTCACTCTTCTGCTTTGGTAATCCTGTACCATAACGGTAGATGGATATCCATATAGTGGACATATGAAACAATGCTGATTGATGCAGCACGCTATATGTCCCTCACGTTATATTTATTATTTTTTCTGTCGATACTGATACAGTTTGTTCACGAATTGTTGATCGAAGATTCACACATACACTTCAACATGAAGATTAGTACTAAATCAAGTTTCTGGAAATAAATAATAAAATTTATTTTGTGATAAATCCTAAATGCCCAAAATAGAGCATAACTCTGTGAATGTTATTTTTAGTTATTTTTATGGCAGTGTTGCAATATCAGTACGAGTGTAAAGTACGCTATCTGGTAAACAGCTCGTGCACTCACGTACGAGCCATTAGCCACTCTGAACTAATTACGAGTGGTCGCTGCGCTGTCGCACCCCGCTCATATTAAGGAGCATAAGGCTTTTTCTTGTTTCAGTAAACAGCACAGAAACAATACTGGTTCGCTGATGTCTGGCGTAAGTAGTGTGAGTGCTGTCGTTGCTTTGCTCTTTACCTAATGTTGTTTTCTCCGTTCAACTTTCAGATTAAAGAGATATTTACCTATATAATTTACTAACATCAATTCCTGAAATTTTACTCTACAAGTTAAAACTTAAACTTTAATCCTTGGTCTTAAAGATCATGGATTCCTGCGCTTTTCCGCTTACTCGAGAAAATAGCTATAATTAAGTTTTCCCTGAAACAAAAAACTCTAACAAAACTATTTAATTATTTATGTTCATTACATATTTATCCTCGTTGAGCGCCGTATAGAATCGCACGGAGTATAGAGAGAGAGTAACAAAACTAAACTTTAAAAAATTTGCATCCGATCGCCTTATCTCGCCGCCTAGCTCCTCTCCGACATAATGAAACAGTTTAATTATCCTCCTTCAGCGGCCGCTCCCCCCTACCCCCACGGGGGGTTGAGTGGTGGCCGGTGGGGTGGGGGGCGAGACGGGGGCGCGCTGACCCGGAAACGATGCGGCTCCCGGCCGGATATTAATTTCTCCACTCGAACGCACTTCGCGCAGGTGACGAACACCGGAACGCTTTTCAGCTAATTTTCATTTATACGCGCTTTGTTCGAGCTTGTAATGCGTGTCGTTTGTCACCAACACCGTGCACTACACACCACATACCACTATTTAATACACGACCAAAGTTTCGGGTTCAATTAAAGCATAATTAAAGTACTAGAACAGAGAGCGGTCATGAATCGGTTTCATAATTCCGTTTGCGGATAAATTGTACGTGAGAGTGTTACATGAACCAAGCAGCGAACATTACGCACAGAACACACTCGCCGATTATACTAATGCAAGGCACACATAGTGCAATTACAACAGATGATTGTTAAGGTACATACGGCACGTCATTAGCGCGCTCGGAGCGGGGTGAGCAGCCGGAGCGAGCGGTCCGAGCGCTCGTAATTCAAATCAAATAGACGACGACGCCCGCGCGATGTATCACTTGTCACTTGTTAATTGTCCGCTTACGAAGTTTCATACTATTGTTTCGCATAATTTTTATTAAAATTGATCTGACCTGTGTGTAGCACCCCGTACGGTAATTACTCCTTCGTACTTCGTACCAACATCTCCATTTATTACTTTCAGTATCTAATATTTTAGTCTTCAACTTTATTTTAACTCGAAAATGTTTATTGAAGTAAGTAGATTTTAAGCCTTGATCTAATAATAATAATCTGTTGACAGAGCGATCTGCTATCAGCCAGAGGCTGCGAGCTTAACGTTAATCTCTAATTCAATTAGCGCACCCCGCTAAATAATTAATCCATGGCTGCTCCTATAAAACTCAATTTGCAGGTGTAAATGTGATTTTATACAATTTAAATTATATCTCATGGACGAAACAAAATGTCTGTGTAACGATCGTACCAAGGCGCATTCTGTAATTATTTCTACCTATCCCTAAATTATCGCGTGATATTTTAAATTAATTCAATTAGGAATAGTCTCCATTACTCTTCTTATATACATTTATGTTTATATTATAGTTTTTCTACAGATTAAAATTCATTATTAGATTCCAAACGTTCCACCAGATTGAAATGTATTTTCTGGATATAATATTCCTGCATACATTTTTGCACCTTATTATTTAAGTAGGTAGGTATCTTAAGTAGATCCCGTGTAGCGTATTTTCGGAATTCTTATTCTTTTATCCTGGGTTAGGGACGTTTTTGTTTGGGGAAGTCGTGTTCCACCCACATTACATGGGTAGGTACTAATAGGGAAAATAATAAATAATTACGGATTTTTTTTTGGTAACTTCCTTAACATAAATATTTCCGGCTTCCAAATAGAGCGAACGATCTTCACTCACAGAAACAATCAGAGCAAGGGCGCAGTGCCCCCATCAAGATAAACCATCACGTAATAAATAAAGCGAGTCAACGTCTATATGTACGAGATATACGAGGTGGCGGCTGCGGTCAGCAATCCTGCGGCAAATACAACTTAGATGGTTTGTGAGTCCGAGAGCGCCCCGCACACCCCGCCCCCCCGCCCCTCCCGGGAAGCGAAGCGAGCGCTAACTTATCTGTGTGCACTCGCCTTTACTGCTTCAGGATTTTCATTGCTCTATAGAATACTAAACGCAAGGAAACTATTAGAAGCACCGAAATTTATTTTTTGACCTGAATGGATTTTGGTAAACGTGTGGAAAAACTTTGGTGCGCTTATTGAACAGGTCGCCTTTGTGATGTCAACGTTTTTCTTTATTCATTTTATTCACTTTTCTGCCCTTACCGCATACTTTTTTCTGTGTTTTATCTGGATTTGTTATCTCCGTTACTTTAAAGAACACTTCTGTCATTTGACATAATGGCGCGAGTAAATTAAGTCTAGTACCCCACGCGGGATTCCGGTCAGTAGCAGGAATGTCATAACGAACGGTTAAATAGCGTTCCATCTCTAGGATGGTCAGGATTTTGTAATGTGCTAGAGGGTAGCACCGCTTGCTGGGTTAATAGCAGCAGTTATGTAGAAGTGTCATGATGTCTGAGAGGGCAGGTAAACGGCGCGAGCCTGCTAGAGAGTCAATTTATAGATCTCAGCCTGTTATATAGTATAATTTATAAAGATGTTCATAGTAGCGCAAAATGTGGCGAGACTTCGTACAGTCGAGTGAAATTAGACTTAAAAGTGGTCCAAGTATGTAGTGGTCGGATTTTCATGGGACTTTTTATTGAGCTCTTTAGAGGTGTGGAGTTTTTTTTTTTTTTTTTTTTTATTTTTTTTTAGGAGGGACCACTCGCAGACACAACACGTTAAGGTTGTCAAACTGCTCCGGGAATTTAGGGAATTTAAAGCTACATGCTCAGCGGCGCGGGCTGGCTCGTCGAGCAAGGGTCGGTCGGTGATGTTAAAGGGGGGTCGCGCTCGCGGTACGTCACTGTGGCGGGGTCGGTTTCGAGTTCGCGGTTTGTATCTGTGTTTGTTGTTTTTACGTAGAGTGCTACTTTCCCTACAGCTTTCTTGAATGAGGGTGGTGGGGTCATCGGGAATGAGTAGTGTATGCTTGGGACGGCGAATCTTGGAGATTTTAGATGGGGCATAATGGGCGGCTGAACAGATCAAGGGGTTGGTATGCTTCTCGGCCTTATCAAAGAAACTCTTAGAAAGCCGTTTCATGAATTGTTGAATGGTTGGGATTTTAAGATCTACGTGAAGTTGCTCGTTCCTAAGGTACCACGGTGAGCCCGTAGCCCTTCGGAGAAAACGGTTTTGTAGGGTCTGCATCCTGTGGATTAGGTAGGGTTTTGAGTGCGCGAACACGGGGCACGCGTATGTCATGATAGGTCGAATGCACGCGGTGTAGATACGCAATTATGCTCCGTAATCTCGTCCTCATTTAGTACTTGTAGTTTGCACTTCCTGCTAACTCGCTATCACATTTTTTAAAGATGAATCGATTTCATCAACATGAAAATGTTGTCTGTGGTCCGGTCTTGGCGCGCTCTGTCTGACATCTGTCAACTCATTGTACTTTTTTGTGAAGCGCGCAGGTCACGTTTCCGTTAATAAAGTTCCTAAAATAATGTAATTACCAAACCGAGATGGGAAAACACCGAAGAAAACGAGACGAAGAGATGAGAGAACTCAACGAACGTTTGCGAGAACTAGAAAATCGGTCGAGCAAGCGAAAACGGAGTCGTCACCGAAACTCTGGTAAGCTTTTTTGTTTAAGTACCTACCCACTCGTCTTTTCCAAGAAGTACCTGGCACCCTGGTCTAAGATGCACATGTCTCTAGGGGTTTCACGAGAAGTTAACCATGAGAACACCAATTGTGCCAACCTATTAGACATCATTAGAGCTTTCACGAGAGGCTAGCCGATGATCTTAGCCATCTAACAAAATGACGACAACATCACAAGACATGACATGATGATGTTTAATATAACGACATCACAAGAGCTTTCACGAGAGGTCAGCCGATGGTGTATACGTTCAGTTGTTCGCACATGTCTCTAGAGTTTTCACGAGAGGTTAACCATGAGTACACCAACTGTGCCAACATTAGTAAGATATAATCACTAGAGCTTTCACGAGAGGTTAGCCGATGATCTAAGCCATCCTACAATAGAACGACATCACTAGAGCTTTCACGAGAGGTTAGCCGATGATCTAAGCCATCCTACAATAGAACGACATCACAAGAGTGTAGTATATAAGAATAGTTGTAGGTAGTTTAGTACATAATAATAATGGGTGGTGGGTAGTTCTAGTTTTTGGCAGTTGGAATATACTGAGCACTCGCACCAGACATCCAGGCAGTTTCCTTTATTCCCAGCAAATATCTTACATTGGCGACGAGTTAAATTCAATTTTGTGCGTGCAGTAACAGAACCGTAATCACGAACAATGTCTATCGGTAAAATTCGTGAGTTTAACGTGACAACGGGATCGTGGCAGTCGTACGTGGACCGACTTGACATGTATTTCCAAGCTAATGGAATCAAGGAGGAGTTAAAAATGCCAACGTTGATCTCGTTGATGGGGGACGAGGCCTACGAGTTGCTGATGAACCTTGCAAGTCCGGAAAAACCAGCGGAGTTGACGTACATTGCGGCAAAGGAAATGTTGCGTAATCATCTTCAACCGACCCCGTCGTTGCTCGCGGAACGCTATAGATTTCGTCAGAGAAGGCAGCGAGCAGACGAGAGTGCTGGTGACTATGTGGCAGAGTTGAAAAAGCTGGCGCGGAATTGCAAATTCAAAGAAAGTTTAGAAGACAATTTGCGGGATCAATTTGTGTGCGGGTTGAAAAGTGACGTCATCAGGCAGCGATTGTTCGCGGAGGATGACAGTTTGACGTATGTAAAGGCGGTAAAACTAGCGATATCATTAGAAGCTGCGGAGCGCGATGCAGCTGCGGTAGAACATAAGAGCCAGCAGGGATCCGCGGGAACTGTGGACGTGCACGCGTTGAAAGCGCGGGACCAGCGCTCGGGCCGAGCCGGGCGGGCGCGCGGAGGCAGCGCCGGCGCTCGGCACGGCGACTCACAGCAGAGGTCGGCGAAGCGCAGCGAGCCGCGGGGAAACTGTACGGGCTGCGGGGCGACGGGTCACGCCATCGGAGACTGTCGTTTCCGGGACTACGTGTGCAGCCGGTGCAAGCGACCGGGTCATCTACGACGTGTGTGCCCAAACGAGGGGGGACGGGACGGTCGGGGCTTCCATTACGGCCAGGCGGCTGATGATAGTGCGGAGTCGCAGGAAGACTCCGGAGAGGAAGTGTATCTACATCAATTGTGTTTGAGAGACTATAAGGCGGTGAGTTTGGCTATAAACATCGATAATGAAGTTATATATATGGAAGTAGATACCGGAACGCCAATATCATGTATTAGTAAAAGTACGTACGATTCCCATTTTAAACATATAAAAATTCAGCCTCACAAACTATGTTTAACATTTTATGATGGATCGAAAATTAGACCATTAGGGTTTATTAAGCCCACAGTCAAATATCAAGACAGGACAAAAGAGTTAGAACTGTTTGTGATCGAAGGAGGAACCACTTCTCTTTTAGGTAGACAGTGGCTTACAGAATTGAACATAGGAATTCCGACTCTTGAGTGTTTTAATATGGCCAATTAAGGCGGATCCTTCAAAGATAGAAGCTGTGACTAAAATTCCTAGACCACAAAATGTATCGGAATTAAGGTCATTTTTAGGTCTTGCTAATTTTTTTGCTAAGTTTGTAAATAATTTTAGTCAGAAGTTAGTGCCGTTATATAATCTTTTAAAGAAAGCAACAGAATGGAACTGGACGGGGGAATGTGAAAAAGTATTCAATAGTATTAAGAAAGACTTAGTAAGTTCAAAAGTTCTTGCACATTATGATCCAAACAAGCCGCTAGTAATGACGTGCGACGCGAGTCCGTGCGGGGTCGGGGGCGTCCTGTCGCAGCCAAGTGGGAGCGGTCCCGACGGGCCGGAGCGGCCGGTCGCGTTCGTGTCACGCACGCTCACGAGTGCTGAGAAAAATTATTCCCAGATCCATAGAGAAGCTTTAGCTATCATATTTTGCATGAAAAAGTTTCACCAATATGTTTTTGGAAGGCGATTTACACTTCGGACCGACCACAAACCCTTAGTGTCTATTTTCGGGCCAAATACTGGCATTCCTACCATGACGGCGAGTAGGATGCAAAGATGGGCGATTATATTATCCGCGTATACCTACGATATTGAGTATGTAAGAACAGACGATAACAGTGCGGACGGCTTGTCTCGCTTACCGTTGCCCGATAAGAAACCAGTTTCTTACTCGCTACCGGAACAAACGCATTTACATCATGCTCAAGAAGCGATGCTATTAGATTATAATGAAATTAAAAGTTGCACTGCTAAAGACCCAATCACGAGTAGGGTGTTAGGTTTTATTAGGAATGGTTGGCCTTCGGAATGCGAAATTATAGGATTACAGCCGTATTATAATAGACGTAATGAGCTGTACGAAGAGCTAGGTTGCGTTTTGTGGGGTCACCGGCTGATAATTCCGGATAGGTGTCGGCAGAGGGTCTTAGATATGTTACATGAACCCCACATGGGAATTGTAAAATCCAAAGCGTTAGCACGGAGTTATGTGTGGTGGGCCGGCATCGATGAAGCCATCGAAAACATGTGCCGCGCCTGTGCGACGTGCGCGGCGCAGGCGGACGCGCCACCGCGGCAGGCGCCGCGACCGTGGCCCTGGCCGCGCCGCCCCTGGTCGAGGCTTCACCTGGATTTTTTAGGGCCTATTTTGGGTAAAACATATTTAGTAGTTGTGGACGCCATGTCCAAATGGCTGGAAATTTTTTGTGTGCCAAGTACGGCGTCGGCTAATGTCATTCCAAAGTTGAGAGAACTGTGGAGTAGGTGGGGCATACCTAAACAGTTAGTTACGGATAATGGACCACCCTTTACTGGTAGCGAGTTTGCAGCATTTCTCGGGGCCGACGGAATAGAACACATGTTTTCGGCGCCTTATCATCCCGCATCCAACGGGGCCGCGGAAAACGCAGTAAAAACATTAAAACGAGTTATCAGAAAGGCAGATTTTGAAAATAAAAACATTTTGGAAGCGTTACAAACATTTTTAATGTTCTACCGAAATATCGAACATACGTCAACGGGTCAAAGTCCCGCCATGCTAATGTTAGGTAGGCCGATGAGAACTCGTTTAGATGCATTGAAGCCAGATTTGGAGTCACGAATGAGCCGCGTGCAGCGACGACAGGTCGAATACGCGAGTGGCGCCGAGCGCACGGTCGAGACCGGAGACGAAGTGTGGTACCGACAGTATCACAAGGGGGAAAAGTGGATACCTGGAACAGTAGACAGAAAAGTAGGTTCTTCCAACTTCAAGGTTATAGGCGAAGGTGGGAATCAGGTTCATCGACACATTGACCAGATAAAGCGTAGGACTAGGAGTTCCATTGTCTTTCCGGATCCTGATGTAGATAAGGGGGAAGGGAGGGATGTAGCGGATGAGCCCGTTATAAATCCAAATAGTGATATCGTTCAGCGCACAAAGGATGACAGCGCGTCGGATCAGGCACAGTCACAGGTCACCATTACCACTTGCTCGGAGGAACCGAAGCCCGTCGAACCTCCCCCGGACCAGCCACCTAACAACCTGCCGCGGTCGCGGCCTATTCGTCAATGTCGACAAAATAAGCCGAACTATAATCAATAGTATCAATAGTTATAATAATATATGTACTAGGTACTTACCTACTAGTGTTATGTAATAGGTACTTTTATTGTTCGAAGTACAACCGCCTTCTTAATTATAATTGTGTTTTTTTGTAGTTACTTATATTATAAGATTTGCTGTCTAAATTAAGTGTAGAGGAGTGTAGTATATAAGAATAGTTGTAGGTAGTTTAGTACATAATAATAATGGGTGGTGGGTAGTTCTAGTTTTTGGCAGTTGGAATATACTGAGCACTCGCACCAGACATCCAGGCAGTTTCCTTTATTCCCAGCAAATATCTTACAAAGAGCTTTCACGAGAGGTCTGCCGATGATGTACACATTCAGTTCTTCATAGTCTCGTCCCTACTGCATCCCTTGAGCTACCACGAGAGGTTAGCCGTGGATTTAAACTCGACCAGGCAGAGGTCTAACTTTAGTTATCCTTTGTAAACAAGTATGAAGCCCGCTCCAGTCGAACACGCTCGAGAAGCCGTGGTTATCGCGACCGATGTTGTGAGACACGTTTTAAAACCCGACGCAGCCTGACTCGCCGTGACAGCTATTCCTCATAACCACCACTTCTGAGTACAAACACTTGTCCTATATCACCTAATGAAGGAAATATTTAAAATGATTAAGATTTAATTTCAATATGCTTTAATAACTTTATTGAATATTAATATCCGTCTCTAAGACGACCCACTGACCGAAATCAGAAAGAGGCAAAGATGAGGGGGCGTAGCCAACATAGACACCTATAGAACTTCACGCCAGCCTGGCCACGCGGTGGTCAGCAGTAATTGTGAAGGGTTTAAATGAAACGGCAGCTTGTTGCACCCACCAAAACTAAATGAAGAAGTGGCAGCCACACTGAGGATGGTGGAGTGATCAGTGAACAGCAGATCACCTCGGCTGCTGCCATTACATCAATAGGCAAAGTGTTAAACAATCTAATCGCCAACCGAGAGAGTAGTTATCAAATTATAACTCTTTATGTGATGCAGCCAGACTACTTTGTCACATTTATCATGCAACTGCATCACCAGACTCTCCCTAATCCTGCCTGGCCTCAATAAGGAAATGAAGGAGCTAATGGGGCAGACACTCCAATATCTGAGTACCTGTTCGGGGATAAGCTGCAGGACAAGAATTGAAGAACACACCTGCAAGACCTCTAACGCAGTGCTGAAGCGGAAAAACCAGGTGAAACTAGCAACACGCCCGAGGCACTCACCACAGAGGCGCCAGCCGCGACGTCGGCGTCGGGGAAGAGAATGCGTCTAGCTCAGGTAGAAACTGGAAGATTACAGTATTTCACTGAAGTCTGGAATAATGTTACCACCTATCCAACAATACAATGATTGGATCAAGGGTTATAAACTACTTACACTTTTATGAAATTCCAGTTCAAACTTCCATTCTTAAAAACAATAACTTCAGTCAGAAAGAAAGCAATCTTATTTTATGGAAATTAATAAACTCGTGTATTAAATGATGTTTATCCGCAGATATTCAATTTTTATCCAGCATATTTTTGCATCCAAAATCAGATGGCACTTGGATTTATATTAAATCTCAAAAAACTTAATAAATATATTAATACACATCACTTCAAACTAGAAGACTTATGGACAGCAACCAAACTCATGACCCCAGGTTGATTTATGGCAACTATAGATTTGAAAAATGCACCATGCCCACGGTGCATTGTTATTTTAATTGTGTCTGTAATTGCGGGTATCTAAGTGCTACACTTCTTACCCATAAAAAATATGATAGATTTCTCCGGTATCAGTTTCAAGATACATTGTAAGTTTACATGCCTTCCATTTGGGCTTAGCATAGCACCATAATGTATTCACAAAGATTATGAAGCCAGTTATGTGTCACCTGAGGCCATTGGGGTTACTTTTCTATACGGTGATATTTTGTGCCTTGCTGATTCTTATACTAAGTTTTTTCTTAAAAAATCTAGGGTTTGTTATCAATACTAAAAAGAGTGTCTTAGAACCCAGACAATGCTGTCAGTATATAGGATTTCTGTTAGATTCAGTTCAATTTAATATCTCACTTCGTCGGAAGAAGATAGATAAATTTCATCCCTAACTTATTAAATAATTTTAAGTCTAAGAGGATATGCAAAATAGTAGAATTTGCTCAGTTGCTAGGTAAAAGTATCCTTGTTGCTGCTTGCCCAGCAGTGGAATATGGTTGGCCTTACACCAAGGTTATGGAAAGTAACAAAACAACAATGAAAATTACAAGGCTCTGCTACCTATCACAAGAGGAATTAGGATAGGACTAGTAGAACAGTATAAAACTATTTGACCTTGTTCTAGAAATATTTTCTGATGCTTGACAAACTGGCTGGGGTCTGGTATGTAATGATGTCAGAAGCCATGGGCATTGGGCAACTGATGATAAAAAGTTTCATATAAATTACCTTGAACTACTAGCAGTATTTATAGGGCTCAAAATATTTGCAAGCACACTCAGACACTGTGAAATTTTACTTAGAATTAAATAGATAACACAACAGCCATAGCCTACATCAATAAAATGGGTGGCACTCGGTGGGTAAAAACCCACCTTAATAATTTAGCCAGAAAGTTGTGGCAACGGTGTGAGGAAAGACACATTTGGATCTATGCATCTTACATCAGTTCTAAAGAAAACACTATCGCAGATCTCTAATCTAGGCATCCAAACAGAAATTGAATGGAAGTTATGTGATGTAGCCTACAAGACTATTATTGTTTAACCTCAGATTGATCTGTTTGCAAACAAGTTTAATACTAATTGTCAGAATTATATATCATGCACTGTCAAATGGTATGGTGATTTCTTTTATACATTACCACCATTTGCACTTATTAGTAAGATGTTACAAAAAAAAAAAAAAAAAAAAAGGGGAAGGGGCAACAGGCATTGTTGTAGTACCTTGGTGGCCCTCACAATCATGGTTTCCCTTATTTGAGCCCATGGTTATATAATAATGGAACCCCATCATAAAAACGATATGAGTCTGCTCTGAATCAGGGGATTTCCTATTGTCAGAACCAAGATATTGACCCTCTCCTAGACTCAGTTCCCACTGTGATATCTTTACTGACTAAAATTTAATAAGGGCTGTCATATAGCTCACTCAATACCATTACGTTAGTTATTTCCCTAGTTCTAGGGTTATTTCCCACATTGGCTCAGATGACCAACTGTCAAGGTTCTTCAGAGATTTATTTAGGTTAAGACCTAAGAACCCCAAATATGAAGTAGTATGGGATCTCAGTATTGTTTTGAATTATTTGTCTAAACTATTTCCTAATGAAACCCTTAGTCTAGAACTACACACATCAAAAGTGTCTAGGGATCAAGCATTTTTATGCGGATTTCTTGAGATTGAGATGTGGCTTTGTAATAAATTTATGATGTTATAAATTTATATGGATCCTTTTTGGTGCATTTCATAATTTGAATCAGGAACTCTCAATCAAATTCGAGTAAAAGATGAAAATAAGCTGTCAATATTTTCCCTATAAAAACATACAACGCATTGAAGACATTATTAGTGCTACTGTTTCCCTACTACTGATTAAAACCAACGTTATTATGGAGCGGCGACGTCATTTAAGCAGGGAAGAAATGCTCAGAGCCGTGGGAATGATAGAAGCTGGTTCCCGGCAACGTACTGTAGCTTTAGCTCTGAATACAAGTCAGAGTGTTATCAGTCGACTTTGGACACGTTACCGAAGCACTGGTACCGTGGCTGAGCGCCATGGAGGACGGTATCGCTGCACCACACGGAGACAAGACCGATACATTCAAATCTTAACTCGAAGAGCTCCAACAATAACCGCCATGATGTTAGCCGTGAGGCTTCATCACTCTTCAGGGAACTTAATTAGCGACCAAACAGTCAGAAACCGCTTGCATGAAGTGAACCTTCATTCCCGAAGACCGCTACGGGTACCACCTATAGCAATGCACAATCGTAGGATTCGATATCAATGGGCTCTTGAACACAGAAATTGGGCAGAAGAACAATGGCGTTTCGTGTGCTTTTCTGATGAGTCTCGTTTTGGTATGAGACCGGATACAAGACGTATACGACACTGGAGAACCCCTGGACGCCAACAGCGATTAAAATCCTGCCAGGAAGTCCATCCTTATAGTGGTGGAACCATCATGGTATGGGCGGGTATTTGGATCGGCGGAAGAACTGAGTTGATTTGGATCAGAGGCAACCTCAACGCTCAAATTTATGCTGAGACGATTGTATCAGACGTCATCGTTCCTCTACAAGTGCAAATCGGTCCCTTATTTCAGTTAATGCATGATAATGCACGACCGCACACCGCAAGAGTTGTAAGACAGACTCTCGCCGCAGCTAACATCAATGTCCTGCCCTGGCCTGCTCAGTCGCCAGACTTGAACCCGATTGAGCATGCATGGGATATGCTACAGAGAAGAGCTCTGCCGAATATGGAGGGTATCCAGTCGCAAGAAGACCTTTTTTTGTTGTTGCAACGAACATGGGCGGCCATTCCACAGCGTGATTTGGATGAACTCATTTTGAGTATGCCAAACCGATGTTCTTGTGTTGTTAGTGTTCGCGGTAGAAACACGGATTATTAATTGTTTAAGTTACCCAATAAAATTTTAAAGAAAACTGTGTTTTCAGTCATTTTTTCGAACTTTAATGTTAGTGGTTCAAATGTCAAAAATCCCTTTATTAGGAAAATGGCAAATTTCTTTATTAATGCAAAGGTGACTTGGTTTATCGTTACTGTGACAAACGAAAACACTTTATTTGATGAATCCTTAAAGAAAATTTTAATTAATATCAATCAGGAGAAAAGTTATTGCAAAAATATATGTTGATCCCTAGATACTTTTGATGTGTGTAGTTACCAAAAAGTTAGTTACCATAATAGCCCTTATAATAGCACACAGAATTCAAACCTTGTCTCTCATAAGTATACTGATAACATTTCTTATAATCAGGATAATTATTAACATAAAAATTCCAGAAATTGATAAAATCTCTGAACCTGGTAGATATCAACCCAATTTGATATTACCATGTTTTTAAGGAGAATTTGTCTGTGTGCCCTGCTACTACCCTTTTGTTCTATTTAGATATTACAGAAAATATAAGACCAGATTATAAATCACTAATTATAACTAAGTATAAGAAAACCATATCATGCCGCCACTACTGCAACTATTAGTAGGTGGATAAAACAATTCTGGAATAAATACTCATAAATTCACCTCACACAACACAAGGCACGATTCTGCATAAAATGCCTCTGAAGTGGGTATTAATATTGAAGTTATAAGAAAAGCAGCTGGTTGGACCACAAGTTCCTCAACTTTTGCTTGCTTTTTTTATGAGAACTATAGTTAGTGATTCTAATGCTTTTGCACAATTAAGCAGTGTGTTCTAGTCTATAAACTATAAAACACACTGCTTGTTATTATTGGTTGATTAAATTTAATGTCAATGGTTACTGTCTGATAAAAGTAATTATGTTCTATAAAAGATTATTACGACACTGGTTGACACTAGAGTTAGAGAAAATTTATGTTATTTTACCTTTTATTTAAGTAAATGTGTAATTAGTACCCAAGTAATAATACTCGGAATAGTATGTTATGCTGCATTGTTCAATGATTAAAAGATGTTGATTATATTACCAACACAACTTCTTTGAACATCTACAAGTACTAAATGAGGACGAGATTACGGAGCATAATTATATAGATCGGACTAACTTACCTAGTGACGTCCGATCCTTAATTATGTGAAGTAATCTCGTCCTCATTGTATCCCAACCCTTCCCAGAAGATCAGCCTACTTATATGTGTTTTAAAGTGTCTTATCTACACCCCTTTTTAAAGTTGTGTTGACTAATGTATCGGGACTACAATAGATAACCGTATCGGTCATCTTGAAGTCCCGATCATGTGCTTTGAAAGAATGAGTTGACAGATGTCAGACAGAGCGCGCCAAGACCGGACCACAGACAACATTTTCATGTTGATGAAATCGATTCATCTTTAAAAAATGTGATAGCGAGTTAGCAGGAAGTGCAAACTACAAGTACTAAATGAGGACGAGATTACTTCACATAATTAAGGATCGGACGTCACTAGGTAAGTTAGTCCGATCTATATAATTTGCACTTAAGTGACAATTTGTCGCGTGCATTCAGCACATAGTGGAGCCTACCGAGAGCGAAGGCGGCACGCGAGCGTACCGTCCTTATGTGTTCTCGAAAGTTTAGGCGTTGGTCTAAGATGACCCCCAAGTATTTGGCTTGCGTCTCCCAAGGGATCGGCTTGTCAAACATGGTGATCGGACTAGGGTTCGGGGGAACAGAGTGGTGGGGCCTGGTGAAAAGTACCGCCTGGCTCTTGTCGGGATTGACTTCAATTCTCCATCTCCGGAACCAAGCGCCTAAGGCGTTTGCGGAGGTTTGGAGAGTGCTGGCGATTCTTGAGGGACTCCTTCCAGAGCAATAAATGGCCGTGTCGTCAGCAAAAAGAGCTAACTGGGCTGTATTACTCTTTGGGATGTCGCTAGTGAACAGCGTGAATATTAATGGGGATAGCACCGAGCCCTGAGGGACACCGGCACGAATCGGATGAGGGGCGGAAAGCGCACCCTCGATGCGGTATTGGAAGGTGCGATTCGACAAGAAGTCTCGGAGGATGAGAACGAGACGATCTGGCACACCGAGCCGATACAACTTGTATACCAGCCCGTTGTGCCAGACCTTGTCAAATACTTTCGCAACATCGAAGAACAAGGCACCGGTCATCATGCCTCGCTGAAAGCGTTTGCTGATGTGTTCTACAATGCGGTGCACTTGTTGGACACAAGAGTGTTGGGGCCTAAACCCAAACTGCACTTTCGGAATTAAACTCTTTGCTTCGGCGTAGTCCTTGAGACGCTTATAAATAAGCCTCTCGTAGATTTTGCCTATGACATTGAGGAGACTAATGGGGCGGTAACAGCTCGGGGAAGATTTAGGCTTGCCCGGTTTGGGAATACCAATAACGGTAGCCTGTTTCCACAATTGTGGGAAGATATTATTGGCCATGGCGCCATTGAAGATGGCGGCTAATAATACTATGAGGGCAGGGGAGAAAAGTTTGAACACCTTATTGGTGATTCTATCAGAGCCAGGGGCTTTCCTAGGTTTGAGACCTTTTATGATGTCCTCCACCTCGTCTGGAGTAACTTGGGGTAGGGGATCATCAGGGTCTTCGACGGGGGGTAGGGACGCCCGGTGTTCGACTTCAGCATCCACCTTAGCAAGGTGAGCTTGGTCTACTGGCTGGGTGCTGGGGGAGCATTGAGACTCTAAACTGTCGGCCAGACATTCGGCTTTGTCGTCGTCGTCGAAGGCGATGCTCTGATCGGATTTAATGAGAGGGGGCATCTATATTGTCAGGGATTTGATCTAAGTGGTCTCTGTGGATTTCAGCAATTCGCTTACTTTCCCCCAGTCCGTGATCACTTTGGTGGGGGGGGGTTGTGAGGGATCAGAAGGACCATATCTGGGGTGTGGAGAACAGAGTTATAGTTAGTATTTATAGTTAGTTAAATACGCCGCTCAATTTACGACTACTAATAATAACCTACAACAATAGACGCAGTCACGTATCGCGCATGATTCACCTCAGTGAGGTCAGAGCCTAATACAAACCAAATATCTTTCATCTACACGTACTATAATCTCGTTAATATTTGACTTGTAATACAAAGCCAGTACCTTTCCCAAGTAAATAGTAAGTCCTAACTAAAGAGGATGACGGTACGGTATCCACGGTACGTACTAGAGCTCGTACTATTTGTCTTGGGAGGAAAAACTCAACCCTTTTGCACATGACTACCGCTGGAATAAATTACCTCGCATTAGTATTGCTCCACTGTTTCTTACTAAATCTTTGTAAAATAAACACTTTGTTCAATAGACTAGAACCGGTTTGTTTGTAAGTTGAATACATTTTTCCTCAAATAATAATTGTTACAGAATAGTTGAATGATAGGTAGTATTAAACAATTCCTATAATCTGTATTTTTTTTCTCTTTATTATGGAAATATTCGATGCATATTCACAGCGTTTTTTTGCTTCCAACTGTACATTGGAATGAAATAGATGGGCAGCATAATTAAATCCAGTTTAAAACATTGAAGCCCAAAGGACTCCGCTGTTTACAGCTATACGTATGTAGTAATTGCTAACGATGTTGCTGTGCCCCGGTCGCGGCTCGCAAGTGCTACTGGACTCCGTTTCATTGTGTTGGTAATAGATTGTTGGTGCGGTTGGCTGCGCGGTAATCAGTACATCGTATACATTACGTGCTCGCTAATTAAGTCTCTCTACTTTAGGATCGTACAATGCTCATTTGTTACTGTGGTCGCACTCTCCCTTTAGCGTTGTGTTGCTGGTTTCCAATGGTGCCGATTCCCTTGTTTACAAACTAAACCAAATTTAAGTTCAGTGCATCTTTTTCTTTCTATTTCATTAAGAAAAGGACAGAAGATTAATTTTAGTTATGTTCTGTCAAATTAATCAGCGTCATACAAGTTTCAGACGCGATTAAAAAGTTGACTACTAAAATTACATCAAATTACGTCAGGTGCTGACTAATTTGACAGGATTAAACTAATATTTATCTTCTGTCCTTTTCATAATGAAATAGAAAGAAAAAGATGCATTCAACTTAAATTTAGTTTAGTTTGTGAAGGGAATCGGCACCATTATCCGGTAAACTTAGTCCGTCTAATACATTTTTGTTAAAACTGGATTTGTTTCTTGCACAGGGAAGCTCCGTAAAAACAGTTGAAACTTTTGCTGTTTGAGGTTAGAAGTTATAAAAGTTTGCGATGTCTTTCCAAGACCTGCGTTATATGTATGTAAAGTACCATCGCAGGCAGGTGAAACTCTAATATCTTTCAAGCGCTATTCTAAAGAATGTAACGCTAATAAATAAATAAAAAACTCTTAAAAATACATGTTACAAGCCAATCACAATAAGAAAGCACACGAGTGTATTTCCACAAATCTGATCCTAACTCCCAAACTAGGCCTGGACCTGTATTTTAGGGGTCAGCGTTCAGCCATGGATTCCATTTTTAATCAGTTTTTTTTTTTCATTTTTTTTTTCAATTTCATTTTTTTTTATTGAGAGTGTCGCTTCAAAGTTGACAGCCAAGGTTATTGCCATTTGGTAACACAAATAAAGGGTTAAAAATAATAATATAGGAACTACAATAAAATTACAATTAAAATTATAGTAAAAATAAAAATAAGGTTATTTAGATAATGCTGGAGGGTTAAATGTGTATGTCTGAGTGTGAGTGGATGAGGAAAATGTCGTGAGGAAAGTTTTGAGTATGAATGTGGATGGGTATATGAGTAGAGGAAGACCAAAGAAACGATGGATGGACTGTGTAAAGAATGATATGGCAAGAAAAGAAGTGTCTGATGAGATGACGAAACATAGAGAAGTATGGAAGAAGAAGACATGTTGTGCCGACCACAAATGTATTGGGATAAGGGCAAGAGAATGATGATGAGTGTGAGTTGAAAGTTATAGTGTGCATGTGGTGGAAGTGTGTTGTCGGTGCATTATGGTAGTGAGTGAGTGTCTGGTTTGGTCGCACCTTTGAATGTGTGTAAGGACGGGAAAAAGTAAGAATGGATGACAGTGTGTATGGATTTTGAATTATATTATATTATGTATGTCGCCGCAAGAGGCTCTATCTGCTAAGATTTAATCTAATTATTAACACTCATAATTCTATTCCATGTTATTAATGATGAACCTGCCATCTTTGCTTCGTGGTACAGTTATTAAATCAATGATCAATGAGCTAAGCGCCATCTATTGGCGTAACTAGTACTTAGATAGTTCGTGGTTTAAAATAGTAATTTATTAAACAAAAGTCTTTAGCTAAATCTATAGTTAAAATTAAGTTAAGCAAGTATTTTACGACAATTGGGATTTGTAATTATCATTGTTCATTTGACACTAAAGATTTGTTTATGAGGCAACACTTCACATTAAGGTGGGATGGCGCCGATTTGATCAATAGCTCAATTTATAATTTGAAAGTACAAGTAAATCAGTTTCTGTAACTAAATTACAAACTAAAAAGTAACAAGATTATTTTACAAAACAATTTATTATTGAAAGACTTCTTAGGTGTTCTTTGCATTAAATCCTTTGATTTGCCGGAAATGGTTTTAAGCAAGATAGAATATTGTTGTAAAAAGTAATGAAGCAACTAATTAGCTTTAACTAGATAAAACCTTTGCATTTGTGAATATTGGTATTGTTTAATTATTAAAATGATTTATTGTGAGTTATTCTAGTATTGTTTGTAAGTTTTAATGAACTTATGTAATTAATAAACTGTACTGTGTGGTGTGGAGGACTTCCGCCCACTCAGAATGGACGCGTGAGCAACGAGCGGTCATGTTATCGTAAGATTAGCAAAACAATTGAAATACTAAGTAATTATAAGTGTTTAGTGAAGTGAACGATTCGTTGTGAAAATGAGAGTAAATAAACATTTGGAGTTTGAGTCAAGTGCTGTGTGTGATTTCAACTACCCAGTACCCACCTACCTATCTACCAACAATGAAGAATCGTATCGCAAGGCGATGTGATAGATGACTGAAAGACAATATATGGTTACTCTAGGCTTTCCCTGCCGTGATAATTATGTATGTGAATAGACTTTCAGTCTCCTGATGGTCCATCTTATGGAGCCAGTCTGCTACTTTCTTCTTCATTTCCGCCGACACATTTTACTTATATTATATTATGAAATACTGTAGTAAGTTATTTCTTTTTAATTAATTGTATTCGAAATTTATGTCACATAAAAGTACAAGTATGTATGTAGTTAATACAACCGGTAGCCTTAACGTCAATGTTTAACAAACCTTTCCAATAGATTTGCCTTTTTTCAACAACAAAAATATTTACACATTTTCAACCAATCGTTTGAATCGAACCAGTCAGTAACAGGCGGCTGTATTTTCATGAATTTCTCTTATTTACTGTTCCATTGGTTACTAAAATTACATCGTTCTTCCCTTTATTTAACTAAATATCTTGAATTTATTGCTCTCAATTATCGCTCGTCAATGGCACGATCGTCGCGTTTTGTTGGGCCAACTTTTATTTGGCCAAGTGTAAGCGCTTTGTCGCGTTGCAAACAAAGACTTTATAAAAGCTTGGATTTAATTATGAGCCGGAGCTTCTCAGGCGGGTATCGCTACTCGCTGCCTCCCGCCCCGCGGAGCTGCGTAGTAACAATATTACGGTCCACTGATTCAAATTATTTATAAAGTTCCACTAGATTAGCGTAAACCTAATTATAAAAAGTAATTGATCACTACTCTAGAATACGTTAATTATTAAAAAAAAAAAAGCAATTAAATATAATTTCATGTTTTAAAATGTAACAAATAGATTTTTAAACGCTGAAAAAAATGTAATATTACTCGCTTACAAGACTCAGCATCTAGTTGCGTAGATACAATCCGTGCTTTTTCATAAACATAAAACATGTAAATTAAATTCGTCGGAAGCGTTCCGGATCACCGTCCGGCTCGGATACACCTCCGACAACTACGTCACTGAAAAATATATCCGAACCACAAAAGTATTAAATTACGTTGTTATTTTCAATTTGACCCCTCCGTCCGTTAGGCTACGGAAAGTGCAGCCTTCTGTCCCGGCTGACATATTTTATACATATTTGACAGTCCTTACGGAAAGTCAGAAGCCTGAAAATCTGACAACCAGTCTTTCCAAGGAATATCGTATTACCTAGTTAGGTATGTAGGTTGCTCCATGTAAAATACTGGTATTCAGCAGCACCTGGTTAGAAATAGTGATTGCCGAAACAGTCAGGAAAAAGTGTTGTAGGTATTGTTAGTTTACAATTATTGGCAGTAGTAGGTAAAGTTCCGTCTTTTTTTTGGTGAATATATAAACAGATATTAATTAAACCATAATAATAAAGTACTACAATAGTATAATCTCCGGTTGAAAGCCTTCTTCTTGACGATTATTCCGCTTGGTTGGCTCTGGAAGTGTCTGTATTAGAATTCCTTGTAGCTACGGGCTCACGTACAATCGGCAACAGAAGTGCCACTACTTACATTTTGTTCGACTGTGGCTGTTTGTTGTAGGTTACTATAGTGTAACACAGCTACTACAGTCAAATACTATGCCTATGAAGGGCAATGGCTGAGTTGCTGAAACATCATTTTTATCAATCATAATTGAACGCGAATACAAATTTTATCGTCCGCGCTATTTACCGTTGAGGAGTTTCCTCGTGAGGAGACGATCCTGGCTGCAGGATTAAACAATGTCTGTCATAAAAAAATATTGTCACCAGAACCAAAAGTGTGTGCAAAATTTCAGCTCAATCGGTTCGGGGCAACTGGTTTGAAATTCAGTTGCAAGATTTGACCTACAACTAAAAACAGGACAAAATTATAATGTATAATAAATAGCGTTTCTTCTGAGTTGGCTTACAGTAACGGAGAGTAATTAAGGTGAGGTTGATCCGAACAGTGCACGGCGGTGAATTAAAACCGCTTGTGATGTAATTGAATGAAAACTATTACTTTAAGTTGAGCGTCACGTCTCGTGTCTGAAGCGGGCTCTGAGCGAGCTTATTTATGTTCCGTGCAATTAACTGTAGCCGCTAGCGACGTGAGCACCAACTTGATGAAGTTTTACTTGTAGCAGCGGTCGCCCAGCGAGCAGCGGTTGGAGCGGCTGTGACTGCGAGTTGTAATTCGTGGGTTCGAACGTTTGCAAGGTACTTTATTATATGTAGATTGTTTTATCACCGGTGCTCAAAACGGTAAAGGAAATAATATGTAAGTTCCACCAACACAGACGGACTATAACAGGCCCATTTAGACGATTGTCTTAGATCGCACAGAAGCAAGTCCGTATGAAAGAACTCTATCTGGTTTGTATAAATAAAAAATGCACAAAGTCCCCAACTTGGCCACGGGTTGACGATTTTTTCATCTTTTGGAAGCTGGAAACTCATTTTTAATAAACTTAGCAAGCGTAACATTGAGCACTGCATGTACAGTAAGCGTTCATAAGTGCTTAGGCACACTTTGCTGTGAACGCACGGTTGAGCGTGCGTGCGTCTGTATGTGTAAGTGGTCTCAATACAATACGCTCACCACAGCCACAGAGTTCGCCCAATCGCATGTCGCGCGTCACACTCCACGAAACATAAAAATATATTTCCGTCTACTTTGTTAACACGCAGTAAACGTATGATCTTATTTGTGTGGCAACCTGTTCTTACCAATGGATAGCTAAAATTCACGAATATTTACCAAGTGTTGATAGCAGTTGAGGCTAATCAGTTGGATTCACGATCAAAGAGATCCGAGTTCGAATCCCGTAAACAACGTGTGGGGTTTTGGTTTCTTGGTAATATTAGTATAATCAATGGTTTATTATTTTGTGTTTTATGCAAAAACTTGTTGTTTTGTTTTTTTTTTTTATAATGGATTCATACTTATTATTTATTTTTAAAAGAAGTTAAATATTAGTAAAAAAAAACATAGTATTATTATTTAACTATTTATGTGATTGTGTAGGTGTTGGAAGGTGAAAATAAAAAAGTCGTGCTGAATGATAACAAAAATGTTTATTCGTTTTCTTTATTTATAAAATTAACAAACCTTCATGAGAATTGTAATGTCACATTCCTACCTAGATATAAAAAAAATCTCTTGTAACCGATCATAAGATTTTTTATTGTATACGGTATACCCACTTTCTTACTCAAACTCAAACTCAAAGCATTTATTTCAATTAGACCATTACGGCACTTTTGAAAGTCAAAAATACAAAAAAGAAAATCAAAGCTACAGTCCCAGTCACAAGGCATAATAACTTGAGAAAGTACTGTAGTTGCCCATTCCCTAGCGTAGATCTCTATGGAGAAGAATGGGCAAGAAACTCCATGGACACTCTTTTAAAATCAAAATATTGTTACAAAATCTTGGTTACATCATTAATTTTGAGATTATACATATATGTGAGAACGATGTAGAAAGACGTGCACACTAAGAGCATCCAGAGTGAAAGATAGATTAAAAATGTATGAATAAAGTAATTAAAATGAACCTTGGCAGCTAAGAGATGACCAGTCCCAACTGACAGCGCCCGTTCACAGACATGACGCATGTACCGGCGCCATTCAACTCAACCATATTGAAGGGAACTAAATGACCCGACACACCCGCCACCATCAGCGAGACATTTAAGTGAGCATGACATTCTCTCAGTCACCAAGGCATATTCAAGTCAATGAAAGATAAAAAAATGTAAATGGTGGCTGAACAGTACAAAGTACTCACACATGTGCTATGCAATTATATAATACTAAGAACTGGAATCTATACAATGCAAGTATATTTTTACAATCTTCTGCAGCTTCCACAATACATTAACATGGGAATCAATTCTTCATCTTCTTCTTTACGTGTCGATGGACTCAAATAATGCCCGACCAGTACAAACAATTCGTTTGCCCCCCCACCTATGGTTGTGGAGCAGGACCAGCATTTAGCCAAGCATTTTTATCATCAATGTAATCCCCCAACTTATAATATGCTTGCCTACATAGTGTGCGTTTTATACAAGATTTAAATTTCGTTTCATTCAGTTGAAGAATGTGGGGAGGTATTTTATTGTAACATTTCAAACAGTACCCCATGAAAGATGAATCCACTTTAGCAAGCCTGAAACCTGGCTGAACTAGTTGGTCCCTATTTCTAGTGTTATAGTGGTGTCTGTCCCCTCTCTTACTGAATAAATGCCGATTTTTTCTAACGTACATGATGTTTTCATAGATGTATTGACAAGGTACTGTCATGATATTAATTTCCTTAAACAGTTCTCTTAGAGAATCGCGTCTACGTAATTCATAAATGGCTCTGATGGCTCTTTTCTGAAGAATAAATATAGACTCGATGTCTGCAGCCCGTCCCCATAGTAAAATACCGTATGACATAATACTATGAAAATAACTAAAATAGACCAGCCTCGCGGTATCAACATCAGTAAATTGACGGATTTTTCTAACAGCATATGCTGCTGAGCTTAGCCGTCCTGCAAGAGATGTTAGATGAGGACCCCATTGTAACCTTGAGTCGAGCGTGATTCCCAAGAAAACCGTTTTATCGACAAATTCTAGTTTCTCTTGATTCAATATTATGTCACAATCACTACTTTTGACATTTGGTAGAGCAAATCTAATGCATTTAGTTTTTTTCCCATTTAGTACTAAATTATTAGCGGTAAACCAATCGTGTACTCTAAGTCAATTCATAATAACATACTTAGGTAACAAGGAAAGGATATTCTAATGACACAAATATAATAATTAAGTATTGTTGATAGTTAATACCCACTAATTATAGGTATAGGTATTCAGAAGAGTTTATTGAAAACTAATATAAATAATTTAGACTTTATTCATATTTTTTTATGTGACGTCACAATAAATGTAACTCGTATTGAGGTTATACCTAGTTTAAGTGTTCATTTTCTCGAAGAAAAGAAGTTTGAAACTAAACCTCAATTTAAGATCATTAATATAATTACGGATAAGTTAATATTCACCAAATGTTTTGTTACACGTCTAATTAAAACTAAAGCATATAGGGATTAATATTTAGTAGTATGACATCTTCTAATTACTTCTACATAATTAAGTAGAACTGTTGGCGCGTGGAGGAATAAAAGCCAGTTCTCCTGGCCCTGCTGCACTTATCCATCCCCACATGATCCCCACATGATGTGTCGTGGATATGACGAAATTCCTATTGCTATTCATAAAGAACACATACAAATATTGGCTGGGCCACTGTCCATATTCATTAACAACTGCCTTGAGCAGGGTATTTTTCCGGAACAATTAAAAATTGCAAAGGTTGTGCCAGTTTATAAAAAGGGTTCAAAAACGGACCCTAAAAATTACAGACCCATATCGCATCTACCGACAATTTCAAAAAATTTTGAAAACTTTTTGAATCCTCGGCTATTGACTCATCTTCATATAAATAAAGTTCTACATGATAGACAGTTCGGTTACCAGAAAGGAATTGGCACTGGAGACGCCTTTTACAAACTTTTAGATGATGTAACTTGCAAAATAAATAATAAATTAAGGGTAGCTGGTATTTTTCTGGAGTTATCTTCCGCATTTGATACGATAGATCACAACCTACTTATTGCCAAACTAAATTATTATGGTGTCAGAGGCAGAGCCCTTCAATTATTTACATCGTATTTAAGAAACAGGAAAATGTATGTAGAAACCAGCACTATAGAACAAAATGGACAACGTAAAACATACCAATCATCCATGATTAATATTACCACGGGCGTACCGCAGGGTTCCATATTGGGTCCAATTCTGTTTATTATTTTCAATAACGATTTAATAAATTATATAAAAATAAAAATTCCTGACATTAATCTCGTAGTCTTTGCAGATACCACTAACGCTAGAGCAGGGGCGAAAAGTATTGGTGAACTGACAGATAAGGTCAATACTACATTAGCAGCATTTCAGTTTTGGTTCAATACAAATAGATTAATAATAAATATTAAAAAAACGAACATCATGTTGTTTCGGACCACTGCAGGCAATAAGGATAATATGGACATAACCCTCAACAATGAAAAGATTGAATTAATGAAAGATGTCAAATTTCTGGGTATCCATTTAGATGATTTGCTGAACTGGAAAAAGGAGCTAGCACACATAGACTCCACTATATCATCTGCGTGTTATGCGTTGAGGAAATTGAGAGACGAAATAAATACAGAACAGTTAAAGATGGTATATTATGCTCTTGTCGAATCCAGACTTCGATACAGTATACAGTTCTGGGGGAAAAGCTACGGTTATAATCCTCAACGAGCCTTCATTCTCCAAAAAGAGCAATACGTACAATTGTCAGAATTTCACAAAGAGAAAGCTGTTGATCTCATTTTAAGCGTTTAAATATTCTAACAGTGCCCAGCTTATACTTGTTTTGTTAGTTAATTTAAAAAAAATATGTCCATGAATTCGAGTCTGAGGAAGAAAGAACAGTCAGGGAAAACACTCGTAGGAAGGATTTCAAAAATAAACTAGTACGTAATTTCAACATTGTCAAGCATAGCCCTCATTACCAAGCTGTACAAATATTTAATAGACTGCCAGCGGACTTAAAAAACTTGTTTTACACTAGCTCTTTTAAGGCTAAGCTAAAAGCATTTCTGTTGGATAAAAATTTGTACTCAATAGACGAACTTTAATTTATAATTCCAATTTTCTATAAAAAAAATGCTATTTATTGTTTTTGGTAATCATGTATTTTTTGTTTAATCTTGTATGTTTTGTTTTTAATTTTTGCTGCATGTTTTCTGCATGTCACTTTTGAATTTATATATTATTATTATTAATTATGATGTATGTAATGTATCAAACACTATTTAAATTGTTCCTGATAAATAAATAAAAGATCCCCACATACTCGTATTAACCGTATTTGACCTGAGTCTGTATTAGGGATTATGTATTTGTCAGACCAGCTGAGTGTTATACTTGCGCCATAAATGAAGCCTACCCTTTTGACTTGATTTAAAAGTCTTTTCATGGTAGTATTCCAGTCGAAATCTAAATAATCCCGTGCGAAACGTAATCGTTCTTCTTTGTCTTTCTGTCAAGAAGGGCTTCTTAGCTGGTCTTCTGTGATGCAAGCCTTCAGCGTGGAGGGCACGGCGAACAGTTTGCGATGAAGTGTCAAGCAATTCCACAAAGTATGTCGTAGGTGTGAAACCATTTGTTTCATATTCGCCTACCACATTATGTCGTCGCTGCGGTTCTCTATTGTATTACCTAACTTTTTTATTCATAACTAGCTTCTGCCAGCGACTTCGTACGCGGAACCTGTTGCTTATGCCAGCGACAACGGGGTCGTCAAAATCAAAGATCTGATACGTCTGATGTCGAAGCGTAATTCTCTATCCGTGAACGTCTCCGACTCGCGAGACAATGCGTGACGTTCACGATCAGCAGTCAGTCGCGCATCACGTTCCCCACTTGTGTCTAGATACCTAGAAGTCGATGCGTAAATACGCTGAAAACGCAGGCGTGCTTCGCGATCCGAAGAGGTTTCCATGGAGTGAGTTGAAGCCTGATGTTCTCGAACAGCATCAAGTCTCTCCTGACGCTCTTGGATCTTATGATCCTCAATCTTTTAGCTCCTTTGGAACATTGGGAAAGATTTGAGCTCTTTCTAGGCATGGTTATAGTTTTATTAAAATCTAAGTGACTGCACCGCTGCGTTACCGGGTAGGCTATCGTGTCAAGAAGATAAAATGAAAAGGAAATTAAACACTAAAATATCATAAGCCGGAAGGCATATTTATTCGATAAAATAAAAAAATAAAAGGGAGTTTTGGCCAGTAGAGTCAAATTTTCAATGATATACCATCGTCATCGAAAATCAGCCCGAAACTGTTACAACCTTCACCGCGTGGAGGTACTCCCAGCTTATGTTATTTTATAATTATACATTAAAATTAGTGATAGCTTTGATTTCCACATCAGATGTTTCTGATCTTCGATTTTTATTAGTCAACAGGAAATGCCCATCAGACCGAACAACTTTTGCTAAGACGTCATTCCTATATGTGTTATGGTGTAGCTGGGCTCTCGGAGTTCCACAACAGTGTTCCAGATCTTCGATTTTTATAAGTCAACAGAGAGTGCTCATCAGATTGAACAACTTTTGCTAAAACGTCATTCTTATATATATGTTAGTGTAGCTGGGCTCTTGGAGTTCCACATGAGGTGTTCCAGATCTTCAAATTTATTCTCTCAGCAGAAAATGCTCATCACGTGGAACAATTTTTGCTATGGTACCATTTTTGTATCTCTTATAGTTTAGCTGGTCTGTTGCAGTTCTGCATCAGGTGTTCAAGTTTCGAAGATAAATTATAGCTTATAGTTGCCCAGACTTAATACCTATACAACGAAATAAAAATTATTCAAATCCGTCTCGTGTACAAACAAACAGACACACAGACAAACAGATAAACAGACAGATTTTTTTTTTTGGATTCTTGCTGCAGCCAAAATTACAAAAAGTCTAAAATTTACAACGTGAGATTTGAACTCACGGCTTACTGATTCACTCATAGATCAGCACGCGCCTAGCCGCTAGGCCATCTTGACTTATATTCTAATGTTGAAATTTTGAACTACAATTACTTGTGGACGACAATGTCTATTTTCTTGAAAGTAGAAGGTCGTTGCTTTGTGAGATTACCAATGGACTTTTGGTCGACACTGTACCAAATAATTTTAACTATTTTAATACGTTATAATTATAACAATCGGTTTGCAACTATTAACTCGTTGAACTGAACAAGCAATACAAGTTAGTACAACACAAACTGAGGCTGAACTTATAAATTGCGGACAACTCGACACACGACGTAACTAAGGCAACAAACGCAGATAAGCGGCTGATGATAGCACTGGCCTCGTGGGGGCACGACTCACTTCGATCGACTTTTGGTATCGTTTTTTTATTACAAAATGTGCCTGTTCTTGACCTCGGTACGTTGTTCAAGGTTGAGGTGACGGCCATAACGCACACGATTGATAGCCAGAACAGTAACGTGTGTAAAACTCAGTAAGAAAGTCCTGTAAGTATGTTCCTCCGCACTCTGTACTCTGTATCCGTAGTTAGGTAGGCGAGTTTAGACAAACTCGCTACATTGGAGGGCTGGAATGTCTGCTAATCGCACAGCTGCCACAATAACAATTACCGAGAGGGAGGCGAGCTGCACACGCGAGCACGTGCCGGCCGGGTTGTGCCAGCCGCCCGGCCGGTCCGTCGTCGGAGCGAGCGCGTCACGTGCCACACTCCTTATTTAATTTCTAATGCTCGCAACTTGAGGCGAGACGTGCCGCTCGACAAGCGCACAACTGTACAAGTTGCAGCAACGCGCTACTCCTGCCGGCCAACTTACTGCTTTGAGGAAATAAAACTTCATATTTATTTAGAGGAAAATGTAGTGTAGGTAGAGCTGCAATAAATACCTAATATTGACACAGCAATCTGTCTCGAGCTCTGGAGTGTAGATGGAGTGATGAGCTTCAAATGAGGATACATTGTGTTGTCTGCACGTTAAGGGAGGTGCGTTATGCAGACGACACCACCTTATTTGCCACTAGTATTGACAATCTGGATCACAGTTCCGAACCAACGTCTCAATCCTCCAGGAACTTCGAATTAAACAGCGTCTTTCTTCCATCGTCCAATGTCGTATCCTCACTTTCTTTGGACATATCACACGCCAAGAAGACACATCTGTGGAGCGACTTGTAGTGCAGGGAAAGGTTGAAGGCTCAAGAGCGCGCGGCAGGTCACCAATGCGTTGGACCGACCAAGTCAAAACTGCACTCAATGGTCCACTCCACGAATGCACACGAAAAGCCACAGTACGGGAGGAATGGCGACAGATTGTGAAGCTTGCCACCACCCCTGATGTGACGACCACGACCACTCTGCCAAGAGTGTGACGACGAAGAAGAATTCAGCTGCGTCCGGTTAGACGGGAAGCCGACCTTAACTTTGTTTGGGTAGTGACCTAAATAATTGCAATAATTTTACATCAAGTTAATTTGTAAGTCCGAGTATCATTGTCCAAAGGACAATGATTAGTTTATACTTTGTTTAAATTTGTTCTCATGTAAGTGAAATGTAAATTTCTTTATGAGAATTAAAAGTCTTTAACCAGAAACTCAGGCATGAAGCAGATGATGATATTGTGTCCTTATAGCATATTTTTAGCTAAAATTAATGTTTAAAAAAGACTGTATTAATGAGTTTGGAGTTTGTTCATCTCGAGGACTGTAGTAATGACGCGATAAAGAAGAGATTTAGTTTAGGTTTGCAGTACTTTAGTTGTAACTTCGCTCCCGCAGGCCTCCACTCATTGTTGTATTTTATACAAGTCGTCACAACAAGGAGTTACTTCGATGCCTTAGTTTAATACTATCTTTCTCAATATTAACTGCCAATGAAACGCAATGTTGAGAGGAGATTTAACCTGTAAGGCCGCAGCCGTGCCCGATCGGGCACGGTGCATTGTTATTTTAATTGTTTCTGTAATTGCGCTTGCCAAAGAGCTACAAAGAACCCGAAGCAGTAACTGATAATATTATTTTGAGCGCGGTTCATACTCAACGATCCCCTGATGTTAATATGAAACCATAGACCGCCTCGTTGGTCAAATGGTCACAAATGCTACTGCTGAGCGTGAAGTCCTAGGTTCGATTCTCGAGTCGGGCAAAGTTTTCAATAAATTTTTTTCAGTAGCAGCCCGAAGGTTAGATTTATGCTCGGTTGATAGCTATAGCCTCGCCTTCTATTACATTGGCCTTAAAGAAAACAGGCAAAACGTGGGTGTAGTTACTATAGCATACACCTCTGCCTAATCTATCGGGGATTTCAGACGTGATGTTATGTTACAAAGCAATGGCGTGCCCAAATCTGTGGCACTAGGTCGCCCAGCTATTGCGTTTAGTCTATGCTAGCTCCCTGCTGATCCCCGATCCATCCAACGCGCCACATTCCAAGCTGCGCATTAATTTGAGGATCACGTGATCCCCTGCTCGCTGTGGCGGTCTATATAGGCGGGCATTATTCAGCAATTACATACGAATGCTGTTTATGTAGCGCACATAAAAGGTTATATTCAATTTCTACGTACATTACTCGAATTAATGTCGTCAGTACAGAAAGCAATTCACTTTATATCAGCAATCAAAGCGTATTGTCTAGCTCCGTACATGTTGGTGTCTCCACGAGCCACATAAACTCGCCCAGCCACATAAACAATGTTATAATGCCACAGATTATGTAACATACAAACACTTGACTCATTACATTGTTCGCTGATGCACGCACACAGGCGCGCAGAGGGTTTATCTATATTATAGGAGAAGTAAGAGGACACACAGAAGTGTCGTCTTTAGTACATCGTGTCTGCAGAGTCGCGCATGTGTGCGTGCGGCGCGCGACGACAGTGCTCGGAGTGCTCACAGTGCTCACAATGGCACATTCGCCTCTCAGCGTACAGTCGCACAGCCGACACTATTATATTCTTCTCGTTTCATCTGAAATGAGTCGCGCTCTCGACGTGTAATTAATTGCACTCCAACTTAACGCGAGCGAGGGGAAGGATCACTCCATGTAATGAGAAGAATTCTTCCACAAGCTCGTATTTACATTTGGAGATTACGTTTGCGTGTCTATTCTGTGCGCTATCTACATTCAGATGTGACACGGGAGCGAATAAAGTATTGAGATGAAGAAGAATACGATATGAGTTTCGTAGCATAGAATATTGGCAAGAATAATTCTGTCGTGAGTAAAAATAATCTAATTCTATTACTAAAAAGGCTCATAAAACGAAAGCCACACAAAGTAAAAGATAAAATGTGTCGGGAAGTGGATCTCGGGAAAAACCAAGATTAATCCGTAAAACAAAGCCGATAATTAAAAGTATTACAAAGTTCCCTAATGGATATCTTTTAAATTCGTTCAAATACAGAAGCCCTTCCGTATTATAAGCATCTTCCAAGTTTTCCATTGGTCGATATTGCGCAGGAAATATTTCACTATTAAGGGCCTATACCCCCTCAAATGGCTTAGCATGATCCTCCGTTACGCCTAAAATGCTGCAGCATTAATTTTGAAATAAATATATGGTAAATTTGAGGATTAATGCTAATACTATGTGTAACGGAAACATGATTCCATAAACTTTTCTCGATAGAAAAAAAGTCCAATGTTACCTCCAAATTTATTTATTTATTTATTTATTGGTTTACCAACAATTGTTTACACTAGCTAAGGGCATAAAAACAAGCAAAAACATATTAACAATAGTGTACAATCACTTATAGGTAAACTCAGCATGCAAAACGAAAAATGTACGTACAATATAGAAAAAGAAGAAGAAAAGTACCTGTATATAAACTACTAAATTAAACTACTACTTAATCTAAATCGTTACATGTTATTTAAATCCTGACACAGAGAACAACGAAAAAAAAAAAAGTTAAGTTAATCCTTATCTAGGTTTTTTAAAGTTTTCGCTTTTAGACTGTTAAATCAAATCAACCAATAAACCGCTGGTACTCAAAAAGTACTTCAAATTAGATCATGAAACTTTGCATACTAACTAAACTTTGCATACTAAACTTTGCATACTGAACTATCTCTATCTTGTGTGTTTCATTTTTTTAGTCTAATCTATAGATTTTTTGTAAATCGCAAAAAGCCACTCATTTTGCACTATTCGGCCACAGTGACTGACGTAACAAACGAAGTTTGAACCACCACAAATAGAGTTGCTAATTTTAGGGTTAGAAGGGCCATAGACAGTTATTTTATTATTATGCAATGTGAGCTTACACAGATTATTACATAATGTTCTTACCGTGTTGATGTACCTGATACCCCATCTCTTTAGCGTGTGTGTGTACGTGGTGACGTACGTCTGTTGGGCCGCCTCCTGATGCCTCCTGCCTGCCACCTGTGGGCGCTATAACTCCGGAATGATGATATCGCAGCGAGCACGCGAATACCGCGTGTAATGAAAGCGAGCACTTAAACTTTACAGCCTATCACCGAAACATCCCTTGAAAGGTACCCTGATGTAATTCATCCTGTGGATGGAATAAAAAACTACAGATCAACCACAGAGTAACAAAATACAGACAGGCCACGTGCGGATGCGGAACACATTAAAAATAATCGCAACGGGAAATATCACAAAGCGCCGCAGCAGTGTACTCTCTGCTCGCTATGTTTTTATTTTGTAATTATATCGTGTATCGGTCTCTCTGTGGCAGCGTGTACCTATGGCAGAGGATAAAACATAAAGTTTATTAGGATGCCAGTTAATCCAGTCGAGAGTGTTCCGGAACTTGTTTAGTTTCCAGTTAGGGACTTTACTGAGTTTTGTTAGGGGCTCGAGATACTCGCATGAGCCGTCCAGTAAAGACCCGCTCACAGTATTTAATTTTCATGTAGTGTAGTGGCACAATACATTTAGTCTGACTGACAGGCCAGTCATAATGATCCTAAAGTCACATAATATAACCGGAAACATCCTACATTGTTAGCATACACCCCGCGCTGTTATATTCGTCCGTTTGGCCACATCTGAATGTGTCGATTACGTAAGGGATGGCTCCTAGTTATGTAGGTAGTTGTCTGTAGTTGGGTGCGGGTCGGCTCCCGGTCATTTCGATACGTGCTCGGTGCTTACCTGTTTATCTTTCTGAATACTGGAACATGTTCACAGGTGACTGACTCTGTTTGCACACGGATAAACACGTGTACTCTAATAAAACTTGTAATCCCTGAGAAATAATTAGTTTGAGGTTTTAAGCTCTAACCAAACTGAGGTGAATCTCACGCAGGATGCGGGAGAAAATTTGTTCGCGCCGATTATGAATCAAATCAAATCAAAAATGAATGCTAAAAAGTACATACAAATTCAAGGAAAGATCTTATGTCCTAAAAGTATTTGTATTCTGCCTGCAAGCAAGCGTGCAAATTATTTACTTACATCTATTTATGTACCTAATTATGATCATGCAATTAATACTTTACACACATTATTAAAATTTTTATAAAAACAATTACTCATTTTCATTCATTATCAACATTATTTTTTATTTATATTCCATAAATTCCTTAATGCTATAGAAACAACTATTTTGTAGCCACACCCTGCAACAGTTTCAAATCATTTGGAATGTCATTATAAATCAGTATACACATGTCATATTATACACATTTTTTTTATAAATATTATCTTTATGACTAGGTGGTTGCTACAATAGGTTGTGAAACTTCCCTTTTTTGTCTTGGAAGAACCTCACTAGGTTGCATAAAGTAATGCATGTGTGTGTGCATCTTAGTAAAAATGCAGATTTCTCTTATATACATACTGGGTAGTGGAAGAATTTACATTTTTGGAAGAGAGGTTTACAACTATTTAACAACCATGCTTTGTTTATAACTCGGATGCAACGTTTTTGAAGCTTGAAAATTTTGTCAGAATCGGTCGAGTTGCCCCACATTATAAGTCCGTAGCTTAGGACATAATATAGCCGTGATAATCCGAAAGAGCAGCTTCAACAGATACATTTTGACTTAACTTTTTCAATGCAAACACAAACCTATCAAGTTTCTATAAATTTGTTCCACATGGCATTTCCAATTTAGATGTTTAACTACATTAAGTCCTATACATTTTAATTAATTCACTTCGTCTTTGTCTAAAGGTAATTGTTTGGTTTTTTGGGGGTACTAAGAACAGGGTGTAAAGCTCTTAATTCCCCATAGAAAAGGATAGATTACATTGTAGTACTTTTAGTTGTAGTACTTTTAGTTGTGCCGCTACAGTATAATTTCGTAGAGTATAAAGCATTGTATTGATTTCGTCTTTATTTTATTACTATACTATAATTATTACTTTCCATCCAACTTATTACATCTGATAGGGTCTTTTCGGTGACTGATTTGTAATCGTTTTTTCCTGACATTTTATAATTCATCTGCAAAAACCGGCCAAGAGCGTGTCGGGCCACGCTCAGTGTAGGGTTCCGTAGTTTCCCGTCCGTCACAATAAGTGTTCCCACTTATGGGTTTAAAGGTGGGTATCCATTATGTAAAAATGCTTGCATATACGAATATACTACAAACTTAGTCCAGAAATTATTTTGTGCAACTTTTTGTCTTTTTTGTACAAAAACTGTTGTTTCCATCAAGTTCAAAATAATTTTCCTAGAAAGTCCTTATAAAGTTCTACTTTTCAGATTTTTTTCATATTTTCTAAACTTATGGTTCAAAAGTTAGAGGGGGGGGGGACACATTGTTTTTTACTTTTGGAGCAATTATTTCCGAAATTATTGACATTATCACAAAATGATTTCAGGAAACCCCTATTCATTTTTAAATACCTTTCCAACAATGTATCACACGTTAGGGTTGAAATATAAAAAAAAATCACTTCCCACTTTACATATAGGGGGGCTACCCTAATAAAACATTTTTTTCCAATTTTTATTTGTCCACTTTGTTGGCGTTTGGTTGGTTTGTTCTAGTGCTAACGGTCACAGAGATTAAGCGAGGACGGACAGACGGACGGACAGACATGGCGAAACTATTATAAGGGTTCCTAGTTGACTACGGAACCCTAAAAAGGATACATTTCTGCAAAGTGGCCTCCGGAAGATCATTTGTGTAGAACAAAAAGAGTAAAGGGCCGAGAATGCTACCTGAGGCACAACACATTTATTTATTATTGCTATTGAAGTAAATTTCTCTTTGGTATACATTTTGTCATTTTTCTATAACTTTGGATATCTCGGTACACCTGCCCTGTCTTTTAGATAGCTAGATAACCGTTCATGAGCTTTTCCCTTATAACGTAGAAGTCCAGTTTGTTTAAGAGCTTCGAATGATTTACAAAATCAAAAGCCTTGCTCATATCTAAAAAGAGACACTGGTGGATTGCCATTGATTATGCTTTCTGTTACAAGTTTTATTAAGTTAAAGATTGCAAGAGCAGTTGAACTACCTTTACGGAAACCAAATTGTTCTTTGCATTATATTTTGTGTGTATAGAGAAAATTATTTAACCGGATAAGCATTGCCTTTTCAAAAATTTTAGACATAATGGTGATAGGACGATAATTATTAGGGTCTGGCTTATTTCCCGTTTTAAAAAGTGGTTTCACAATATTATAGACATTTTTAGTTGCTCAGGAAATACAGGTGTATTTCCCGAGCGGCTAAAAATGTCAGCCAAGAAAGAAAAATTTACTAGATGCGCTATTGGATGACATATGTCAACTAACTTGTACGAAGCTGTGGAGGTTTGAACTGGCGTGAGCACTCATGTAACTTCTAAATCATTGAACCAATCGACACACGCAGTGGCATCCCGACTCCCGCATCCTCATTATTTATTGATAGAGGGTAAAATATTGTTTTAAATTATAAAAACAGCTATTTTCTAGCGTCGCGGTTCTACGTATGAACGTTACAGTATAGAGTTAAATAGATACAACACTGTTGCTGCTTCTTCGAACGGGGATAACTTTCTAACTTGTCTCTTAACCTACTGTGCTCCGCCTGCACGACGCACTATGGAAAATAAAGGTCAGTTTCAGATTAAAAATCAATAACTTTTTTATTTCTGAATATTATGTTCTAAAATTTTGCACAAATATAGAATAGTGTATATGGCTTCAAATCGAATGTAATTTATTATGATTAAATTTAAAATCATACATATTTTAATGTTTACATAAATCAGATATCATATAGTACATCAAAATACAAATCAATTAAAATAATAAAAACGTTTTTTCATTTTTTGAAAAAAATAAAATCAATTTGAAAGTGATGAAGTGAACAGGCTTACCATGGACATCCATCAACACTATAAAGTTTGTGGTGTTGTAAAAAAATAATTTCTTAAAATATGTATAATTTTTTGATATTATAGTCTAGTTTGGTCCTTAAACTATTGAGTAGAATAAAAAGCATGACAGTATATATATATAGTATATATGCTATACTTACGCTTCATATTCATTATTCATAATACTATTTATCATACATTTTATTTGTTTATATATCTACACTCAGCAAATCGATTTAAATACGATTCTTTAACTTGGAATTAGCTGAAATAAAATATTATTATAATTTTCATGTTGTGATATTTACGTCAAGCGTCAAATTGTCAAACTGTCAGTTAGTTTTTTTATTTTATTTCTGCTCAGTCTATGGTCTAGCTCTATGATTTCTCTTTTTGGTTTGTATAATTTAAATTATTTTTATCAATATGCTTAGCCAATGTATTTTATAAATTATTACGATTGTTTAACCTCTCGGTACCCGCGCGAAATAACGGTATATCTCCCTGTCGCACCATGCCGCAACACTTAGTTACGTCATCGCATGCGTCATCGGACACCGATAACGAAAACACTTATCGTTCGAGTTCCAAGAGCCCTTATCTCGAACCGTAAACATTGTCGTCTTTGTTATGAATCAGACTGCGTTTTATAATATAAACAACACTTGTGAAACCACTTCAGTATTATAAACAAAGGATATGAGATAGATGACATATGAGAATTTGCCTCGCTAAGACCTGTGGGCATATTTTATTTAATTTTGGTAAAACTACTGATTCAATTTACACGAAACTTTAGAACCAATGTAACAAATACACAAGTAACCTAATACATAAGTCATATAAGAGTCTTACTGATACATTCTAATCAGATTTCAACTAGATTGTAACTAAAAATTCTTATACGGCGAACTGTCATTTTATTGTCATTGACCTCGATTTGAAAACACTTGAAATCTATATAAATATCAATATGTATGCTTATTCTTATATTAAATAATGAATTATGATTATTACTTACCTTGTTTTTGCTGTTTCCAAGACCATATTTCATTTTAGAACAGTCAAATTCACATTTTCAATTGTTTACTCCACATTGACAAAAAAAACGGTCGACGAAAATTTTGTTGGCTCACAAAATAATTTTGGTTCATTGTTCTACCTAAGTATCTTGCTACAAAGTAGCATTATACATTAATAAGGTAATAAACATTCACTTCACAACGTTTTCAAGCACATAACTAAACAAAAACATAATAAATCACTCGCGTGGCACTAAATGTTTACCTAAACTGACGTTTCAACGACTAACGCGCTTCTATATTTTTTTTTTTAAAGTTGCCCGTTATAAGTTACTAGTGTTTGGCATCGTTCGAATCGACTACTGTCAGGCACCAGAGGTAAAAATTGCCTAACGATTTCGAACCATAGGTTAAGTAAAAATAAGGTTTGAAGTTGTTCGTACGAGGTGGCATGAATTCATGCCAGCGGGGCTCAACGGTATGTTCGTTATCTGAACTTAATATTAAATGATTATATTTATAAAATTCTTAACGCACTCATGGATATGTCCTGGCCGACTACACTTGTCAGATGAGATGATGGCGACACTAAGAAAACTATGATTTGGAAAAGGAAGACTACTTTGGAGAAACGAGCTGACGGACGGCTAAAAAAAGGTCGAGGATTGGATCTGATTTGATGAGTATCAGAGAGCAGCTTGGTTTTCGCTGTGAGATTCTTAAACTGCCCAGGGGATCCAGCTAAAGATTCTCCTGGGACTTCTACTCCCGATGTTCGGAGGCTAACTACGTGCCTGACTGTCTACTGGTCTCGCAGGGCTGTCCTACGTCTGGCCCTGAGTTCTGCACTGCCTTGCTGCAGAGCTGTCCTGGTGAACTCTGAGATCTGTGCTGCCGCCGTTTCTACTGCTTCAGAGCTGAACTTCAAGGTTGCTTCGGTATCGACCTGCTACCCTGACGCCTGCTCCCGTGATTCCTAACTGTGAACTATAAAACTATAGAGTGCGTGGTAGGTAGTTTTTTTTTATATAACTAGCTGTATTTTTTCCTAAATTAAATTTAATTGAACAAGTCTGCTTATCCTTTTAGTCAATAGGAGCAAGTAGATTTGTTACAAGCGACATTGACAGAAACCATTTTTAAGGGCGCGTTTGCATATCAGGCAAAATTATGCTGTTTTTCGGTACATTTTATGGCATAACCAAACAAAATCCAATATAACTAATAACTACCTCGTATAGATTGGTTCTTCATCTTCAAATGCTAGGTACTAGATCATCGAAAATTTTAGTTTTTTATAATGTAAAATCGATCTGTCGTTGCCATTTTTCCCAAAATTAACGATACCGGGTTGAGTTTAGGTACATTTATTGTGCTGTTATTAACATATTTTACTATTTCTAAAAATACTATTTGTTGGCAAACATATTCAATTCTTAATGCTAGGATTTTTTTTTAATCTAAATGCTTTATATAGTCGCAGAAAAAATGAAAACCGAAACTTATTTTTTCACATTTTTTGCTCTTCTGGATGAATCTTAATCGAATGCGTTAGGGGTTATTTTATTTTTGATACCCGTCTTGATTTTTTGCAAAGTATTTTGAATGAAAACTAGTCCGCGCGCTGCCCCCGTCGAGAGTGGATACGTATCGCCTGTTTGGAGCGCCTCGAGTTGAAAAAGATCGCTGTACAAACACAAAATATTCGATAAACCAAATTTGATACTTCACAATAAGATTTTTATTCTGTTTTATTTCGCTATAAAAAGTATGTAAGTAGGGTTTCTAAAAGCCTATTCGTCCTGAACTTGGAGTGACCTGAAGGTGTACTTCGGTGACTGCTACTGGAACTCCTTGACGTGTTGTACTAGGTGAGCCGAGTTTGGGCTCGTTTTTTTAGTTATGATGAGACCTTACCTCCGGACTTGATGAAGTGACCTGCAAGTGTACTTCGGTGACTGCTACTGGATCTCCTTGACGTGTTGTACTAGGTGAGCCGAGTTTGGGCTCGTTTTGTTAGTTATGATGAGACCTTACCTCCGGACTTAATGAAGTGACCTGCAAGTGTACTTCGGTGACTGCTACTGGATCTCCTTGACGTGTTGTACTAGGTGAGCCGAGTTTGGGCTCGTTTTGTTATTATGATGAGACCTTACCTCCGGACCTAATGGAGTGACCTGAAGGTGTACTTCGGTGAGCTACTGGAACTCCTCGACGTGTTGTACTAGGTGAGCCGAGTTTGGGTTCGTTTTGTTATTATGATGAGACCTTACCTCCGGACCTGATGGAGTGACCTGAAGGTGTACTTCGGTGAGCTACTGGAACTCCTCGACGTGTTGTACTAGGTGAGCCGAGTTTGGGCTCGTTTTGTTAGTTATGATGAGACCTTACCTCCGGACCTGATGGAGTGACCTGTGCAGGTGTACTTTGGTGACTGCTACTGGAACTCCTTGACGTGTTGTACTAGGTGAGCCGAGTTTGGGCTCATTTTGTAGTTATGATGAGCCCTTACCTCCGGACCTGATGGAGTGACCTGCAGGTGTACTTCGGTGACTGCTACTGGAACTCCTTGACGTGTTGTACTAGGTGAGCCGAGTTTGGGCTCATTTTGTTAGTTATGATGAGCCCTTACCTTTGGGCCTGATGGAGTGACCTGAAGGTGTACTTCGGTAACTGCTACTTGAACTCCTTGACGTTTTGTACTAGGTGAGCAGAGTTTGGGCTCATTTTGTAGTTATGATGAGCCCTTACCTCCGGACCTGATGGAGTGACCTGCAGGTGTACTTCGGTGACTGCTACTGGAACTCCTTGACCTGTTGTACTAGGTGAGCCGAGTTTGGGCTCGTTTTGTTATTATGATGAGACCTTACCTCCGGACTTGATGAAGTGACCTGCAGGTGTACTTCGGTTACTGCTACTGGATCTCCTTGACGTGTTGTACTGGGTGAGCCGAGTTTGGGCTCGTTTTGTTAGTTATGATGAGACCTTACCTCCGGACTTGATGAAGTGACCTGAAGGTGTACTTCGGAGAGCTACTGGAACTCCTTGACGTGTTGTACTAGGTGAGCCGAGTTTGGGCTCGTTTTGTTATAATGATGAGTCCTTACTTCCGGACCTGATGGAGTGACCTGAATGTGTACACCTTGAGGTCACTCCATCAGGTCCAAAGGTAAGGGCTCATCTTAACTAAGAAAATGAGCCCAAACTCGGCTCACCTAGTACAACACGTCAAGGAGTTCCAGTAGCAGTCACCAAAGTACACCTGCACAGGTCACTCCATCAGGTCCGGAGGTAAGGTCTCATCATAACTAACAAAACGAGCCCAAACTCGGCTCACCTAGTACAACACGTCAAGAAGTTCCAGTAGTAGTCACCAAAGTACACCTGCAGGTTACTCCATCAGGTCCGGAGGTACCTAATTCGTAAAAAGATAAAAAGCAAAAATTTTTTTTTTGTTGGTATCTACCATAATTTTATTACAAAAAAATACGTAAAAAAAAAGAATGAATCAAAGTCTCAAAATGTGTTCACTTGACTACTATTCTCGCAGTTAGTCGTATGTACACTTGTGTGTATGACCCGTGTCAATGTAGTAGTTCGATTCTGTACCTATCAATTTTGCAAACGCGTCCTTAATCATCAGTTTTTCTACAATTTTCTATAGTGCGGGTCCGCATCAGTTCCAACTGAACATTTATTGTTGCTACACTTGCTACTGCCGACCGTCCCTCTTTCCATAAACAAATCGGAATGGAGACAACAATTAGTTAAGTACAACGAAAACAATTACGACGAAAACAATTTTTTATGCATTCAGTTATGTGCAGGTGACATTAGGAAGCTGCTGCCACCTTTTATTTATCCGACTGCGACAAAGCCCAAAAATACGGTCATGTGTTTGCCCTGTATGTATGAGTGTGTGTCCGTTTCTTTTTCCATCGTAACTTCTAAACGGATGAACCGATTTTGATAATTATACGTTGTTAGTCTTGGTAGCGGCATGTGTCACATTAAATGTAGGGCGCCATAATGATATTGGGGGTGAATTTGTTTTTTTTTCCTACCTCAATTTATTTGTTGGATTTTCAAGATTTATTCCGATAGGCTCGTACATCATGTGGGCAGAAGATGGATTTCTTGCAATGAAAACACATTCAAATTCAAATTCGAAATCATTATTTTTTTATCAATCATTTTAATCAATTTAGGATCATAAATTATGCACACATTTGATATAAAATTTTAATTTTAATCAATAAAAATAATTTAATCAATTAAATAATATAAGTACTAAAATTCCAAAATTATAATGTCAATGACTAAAATTAAAATTAAAAATTACAAAAAAATAAATTTGAAACACATTATGTACAAAAATATTTACTTAACTAAATAATATAAATTAAAACTTCAAAATTACAGTGGTTAAGACTTATAAGGCACCTGTCTCTGGGTCATTTCTTTGTTTGTCGTAACATTTAACCATAATTATATGAAACTAGCTGACGTCCCGCGGTTTCACCCGCGCAGTTCCCGTTCCCGTGGGAGTATGGGAATAAAATATAGCCTATAGCACTCACAAATAATGTAGTTTTCTACCAGTGAAACTATTTTTAAAATTGGTTTATTACTTCCGGAGATTACCCCCTACATACAAACTTACAAACATACAAACTTACAAATTTTACCTCTTTATAATACTCAGTATAGATGAAATGAAATTTATTTGCTAGAATTGTAGTATATAAATAGATGGTCGAGTTGTATTACAGTTGCTTACACAATTCGCTAAAACTAGCATGCACAAATTTAAGAACATATATGAAACAAACATACATGAATTTAACGTAATTGGTATGTAATAATAATATTAGGAATGTCAACAAAAATAATGTTAATAATAATATACTTAAGCCTCGTTGCTTAGTGTGGTACTAGATGGCGCTGTGTGTAATGTCCGGTGACATTCATTATTATTATTATTAATTGAGCCTTCCAGTAGCCTAGCCATGTATGTGAGCTATCCACAAAACTTCTCTATCGGGAGAGATTACCTGTAGGAAAAATACTTCGACTGCATTAAAGAGATATCAATAAGCCATTCACATAATTTATTATAGCTATGCGATGTTCCTTCATGTTTTATTGACCTTATTAAGCCTTTATGAGGGTTCCCAGCCGTATCAGGAGTAATAAACCCCTTCGGTACAGATAACATCTCCCTCGCACGTAATGTTGTGTTCTACATCTGTGTAGTAATAGTTGGCAGCGCTTGTGCCAGTACTCGGTGCGAATGGGCGCACTTAGCGTGCGTGGCCCGTCCTAAGTGCTTACCTACGTCGCAGGATCATTGGATAAACTATTTTTATGTGAAAATCATAGGACTTTTGCGAAAAAAAGTTTGTCTTAGGTAAATTGCGAATACCGACGGCATAGGCGGTTTTCTGATATGATATGAATTCCTTTTAAAATCACAAATGTCATACAGATCCTGCTTTATGTTTTTTTAAGATATAACCAGACTACACAGCACACACACACAGAGCCAGTTAACAGTGATGATAACTACTCAAAAGTATATAAAACCACATTCACATGGAAGCCGACCCTAACACAGTTGGGAAAACGCGCTAGGCAGATGATGATGATGAAACCCACATAACCACAAACAACAACAGCCCATAACGTCCACTGCTGGACATAAGCCTCTCCCATGATGGGACTTCTGCCTCAGACATTAGTCGCCTTATACGACACCCGTGAGTGTAATGGGTTGGTTATATTCTACTCTGCCGGATACCACACAGCTACCACAAAAAAAAGGCACGCAAAGCCACATAATTCAGACATAATACTGCTTTGTTGAAATTCCCACATGAACGTTATGTACAGATGACTTGATTCGTAAGCTTTGTTTCTGAGAACATTGTGATGAATTGGCTCTAACTTTCCAATCGTTATAACAAACCGACTAGGATATTTGCCAAAATCCTAGGATTTTCAAAAATACAACTTTTAAAGTGATCCTGCGACATGTAAGAGCAAGCAGCACGCGGACCGGTTACCTATAACTTACAGCACTCGCTCTGACCAGCTCCACCTCGTTCGCTGCCTAGTATGCCTTTCAATTTGTTTATGGGCTGCTGCTGGATCCAAGCTAGATAGAGAGAAATATTTATTTTAGTCTGAGACGTTATTCACGCCCGTTTTGTTTTTGAATATTAAAATAAAGAAGGACTTCACACTTTCAAAGCATTTGAAAAACAGAACAACATTTGAACATTGATTTCATTATCCGTGTGTGCGGTCATTGTTTTAATTATTTAGTCACAAAATAATTTACAAGACATTGCATTAAGATAGAAGAGCACAATGGTACTGCTTATGTCATAAGAAATTGCTTCCAGCAGACCCACAGTCACGGCCACTCATAACCTTTCAAAGATCTACAAATGCCTGAATAAAATCTATAACTTGTTATTCGAGGCACGAAGGAAACGCGGTATGTAATGATGGTCACCCATCCAAGGACCAACCTCAGCAAGCACTGCTTAACCTTGACGATCGACTCATGCGGCCGTTATTATTTAGCCACGAGGTCCTCTGAGTTATAATATAATGCGTAGAACTGTAGACAAACAAAAATGTATTCAGTTATTCAAACAACATATTGACTTAGCGAAGGATTCCCTACCCTACCTTTAGAAAGAAATGAATGAAACTCCGTCAGTAGGTAATGCTTTGTTATTTACGGATTCCCGGAACCCCTCTGTTGTCTGTTACTGTCTGACTGTACGAGTACATTTCACGAGAACATTGCATTTCACGTTTAATTTCAAAATAGTAGAAAGAAAAGTAACAGCGTCAAAATCCGGTGTTTATTTTTTAATATCGTAATGGAAATGAATATGTGCCGTGCAGGGGAACAAAAGAGCTAATAGAGCAGCGTGCTCGTAACAGACTTGTTGTTGAGAGCATCCGGCCCCGCTCCCGCTCCCGCGCATGCGCCCGCTCCCGCACCCGCACCGGACGGACACCGGCACAAAGACAGTGGCCGGAGGCGGTCACCACTACAGTGCCGCGGTACATGTTACGTATTAATTAAATATACTGTCAACAACCCGTATCGATTGAGTTTTTCCTTTGTTGTTGCGTGTAAGGACTTGTCTAATGCAAATAATATGATAGTCTTGTCTAATTAAGAACAGGAACAATCCCATTAGCAAGAAGGTACTTAACTCATTAACATGTAGAATCTGATATATCTGTTGCAGGACGTATTTATTGTGAAAGCCGTGATATTACATATTTCACTAGTGATATGTTATAATTAAACGGTAGATTGTCAATTTGACTTCATTTCTTACAAGTTAACGGCCTGGTTTTAGTGTCATTGTAATGTCACGTGTGTAATAATAAAACCCATATACATATTTAAGATCTAGGCACAATCCAGCTATAATGTTTCTGTCTGGTTTCTGTAATAGATATACAATTTATAGGGCAACACCAGTCCTGTCAATATGACAGCAGCTCTAGCAGCTTCCGTGTCCGCAAGAGCATTAGACATAAGAACAAGACGTGTGTAATTAATAAAACTAGTTAATATCTTTAATCGCTTCTTATTTAAAACAACTAAACATTACATGGCGCAGCCGGAAAAGGCCTGACATCAAATAGCGAAACAAAATTGTAAGAACATATATCTTCTACTTAATTCCAAAAACTGGCTATGACCACGACGCAAATAAACTTGGACGCCGAGACTCAAAAAGAAGAAAATATAATGGCAGGAGTGGAGTACAGGATGCCGCAACCTTTAAAGCTTGACACAACGGAAGATCTTTTCCCTAAATGGAGATTATTCAAACAACAATTTAAAATTTTTGTGTCGGCGGCCGGATTGGAAAGGCTGAGTGAAACTAGAAAAGCAGCCATCTTGCTCAACTGTGCCGGGAATGAAGTACAAGAATTGTACTTTAATGTACTAAAAACAGAGGAAACCGTCAAGTACGACCAACTATTGAAGAGTTTGGACGAGTACTTTGAACCGAAACAAAACGAACTTATTTCAACATTTATATTTCACAAAAAAGATGTCAGGAAGACGGGGAGAATTTCGACTTGTTCTACACAGATCTAAGAAAACTCATAAAAACATGTAACTACAAAGATCAAGAAGAAAGAATGCTGAGGGATCGAATTGTCTTGGGTGTTCTCAATAAGAAATTACAACGAAAATTGCTGGAAGTCAATGACCTAAGTCTACAGAAAGCCGTTGACATGTGCAGAGCCTCAGAGTTATCTGAAAACCATATCAAGATGATGCATCAGCAGCAGCCTCTAGTAGCAGTGGATGCAGTACAGGCTTCACAATTCAAGAATGCGGAAGACAAATCAAAAGTTAAGTATAACCCCAGTAGTAAAGATGTGATGTATAATTGTAAAAAAATGTGGGACTCGGCACAAGGCCAGAAATTGCCCAGCCTTTGGCAAGATATGTCATAACTGTAACAAGCCAAATCATTATAAAAAGGGATGTAAATTCATTAATGAAATTAGTACAAGTCATAACACGGAAACAGAGAACACAGTCTCTGAAGACAATAATGTGCATGACTTATGACTCATAAAAGTATGTCATGGTATTGGGAATACTCAAATAAAATGTAATGAGTGGATTTTAACACTAAGAGTTCAAAATAAAAGGGTTGATTTCAAGTGCGATACAGGTGCTCAGGTTAATGTTTTATCAATAACAGACTATAATAAAATAGTCGATGATGAGATACATAAATGGTCTGAGACTAAAGTAATCTTAGAAGCATTTGGGGGGGAACAAATTTATCCTGTCGGAAAGACAACTTTAAAAGTAATAAGAGATAACCAAGTACATTTCACTGATTTCTATATAATAAAAAATAAAGTAAAGCCGATTCTGGGACTAAGCACCTTAAGAGAATTAGGAATATTAAAAAATATAAGTATAGTTGGTGCCAGTTAACATCGGAATAGAGGTCATTAACACCTACCTACCAAGTTTTTGATCACAAAGCGATAACGACACTTACTAGTTACCTAAATCGACCAATAAGCGATACTTTGCTACACCGCTAGAGTATCATAATACCAGTCGGCTAGACATACAGGGGTTGAGAATCTTGTGTTGTTCCAATTCGAATTTATTATTATTTTTTGCTAGAAAACTAATTTTATGCTTATAAATTTACGTGTGACGTAAACGCCCCCGCACCGTGACCATAATGTGCTGCACACCTGACGCGATGACCTCGTAAAACGAAAACGGCATAAGATCAGAATTATATTTTTTTGAGATGAGATAGTTTTTGTGATGTCATAATTATATTTAGATACTTATGGTTCTTTTTTTTTTTTTAAATGAGCTCAAAATGAAAATCCAAGATGGCGTCCAAGATTTTTTGGTTTTTCCGTCATGGATGTCGTTTTTATGGTTTTCGGGGTCGTTGATTACGAAAATGAGCTCAAAATGAAAATCCAAGATGGCGTCCAAGATTTTTTTGGTTTTTCCGTCATGGATGTCGTTTTCATGGTTTTCGGGGTCGTTGATTACGAAAATTAGTTCAGAATGAAAATCCAAGATGACGCCGAGGAAAATTTTTGGTTTTTTAGTCATGGGTGTCGTTTTCATGATTTTCGGGGTCATTGATAACGAAATGAGGTTAAAATGAAAAACCAAGATGGCGCCGAGAAAAAATTTCGGTTTTTCCGTTATAGCCGTCGTTTTCATGGTTAAAGGATAAAGAAAATGAGGTCAATAATTATTTATTTCAATTGGGTCATTCAAAGGCACTTTTGAATGACGAATAGTGAAACGGATTCAATGATTTACCTTGCCTTTGGTTAAATCTGATTTCAACAAATCATTTTCATTTTCATTATCAGCGACCCCGAAAACCATGAAAACGACACCCATGACGAAAAACAAAAAAAACACCACCTTCAAGTAATAATAAGCGAGATGTTATGTTTACTCTACAGAGTAAACTTCAGTGGCCATTAAGTCGCGCAAGAGTCCAATCATGCAAGTGTCCATTCGCGCAAGATTCCTTTCGCACATAAGTCCATTCGCGCAAAAGTTCGTTCGCGCAAAAGTCCATGTGCGCATATGTCTTTTCGCGCAAGTGGGTGCGCGCAACAAGTGTTCTTTGCGCAAATGTCTTTCGCGCAAAAGTCTCAGTCAGATCCTAATTTTAAGATATATAATAATATATTTACTTTATTAAAATTGTCTCAGTAAGATAAAATAGTGTTAAAAACGAAAATAAATTATTTAAATCAATTAATTTCGTAGGGTACGTTTGCTCGATTTCTTATTTTTTTGGGTTGTGCACTGTGTTATGTATGTGGGACACTGTGTTATGTATGTGGGACACTGTGGATGTATTATGAGACTCAAGCGATATCAGTTTTGCGACAGGTTTGTACGGATGGAGCGACAGTATCGCTAATATTTAGATATCGGGATGAAAGTCGGAGCAATGACCTCTATTCCGATGTTAACTGGCACCAACTATAGCATACAGAATAAAGAAACAATTATTAATAAAAACTGTAAACTGTTTCAGGGAGTAGGACAGTTTGAGGAACCTGTGGAACTTTGTATCCAGCCTGGGACTAAACCAGTGGTAAAACCTCCTCGCAGAGTTCCTCATGCCTTGAAATCCCGGTTAGAAGAAAAACTAAGAAGCCTGGAGACTCACCAAATTATTAGCAAGGTACCACACCCAAAAAGTTTTGTTAGTAATTTAGTAATAATAGAAAAAAAAGATGGATCACTACGCATATGTTTAGATCCAAAAGATCTTAATAAAGCTCTGGTAAAAAATCACTATCTGATACCTACATATGAAGAAATAGTGTCAAAACTAACTAATAAGACTGTATTTTCAGTATTAGACTTATCTGATGGATTCTATAATATTAAGCTTACCAAGGAGTCTTCTGATCTATGCACTTTTAGTACACCTTTTGGAAATTATAAATTTTTAAGAGTTCCTTTTGGAATATCAGTAGCACCAGAGATTTTTCAAAGGTATAGTGAAAGAGCTTTCGGAGATATTCCTGGTGTAATAATCTATTGTGATGACTTGCTGATAGCTGCATCCTCTGAGGAGGAACATGATGTAATACTGAATAAAGTTTTTGAGCGTGCAAGAAAGTGTAATGTGAAATTTAATAAAAATAAGTTTCAGTATAAGTTACGGGAAGTCAGGTATTTTGGTCATATATTCTCCAAGGAAGGAATTAAAATTGATCCAGATAGGATAGACTCAATTGTTAAAATGAAAAGTCCAACAAATAAAAAGGAATTGCAAATTTTTTTAGGTATGGTTAATTATCTGCGAAAGTTTATTCCTAATTTAGCCAAGATGTTGTCACCTCTAACAGAATTGTTGAAAAAGAATGTAGGTTGGTTGTGGACGGAAATACATGAAAAAATATGTAAGGAAATTAAAGAATTTATTACCAAAGCACCTGTTCTTCAAAACTTCAATAGTAATTTACCAGTAGTCATACAGTGTGACGCATCAAAGGATGGTCTGGGTGGTTGTTTACTACAGAATGGAAAGCCAGTAAGTTTTATTTCTAGAAATCTAACACCTGCGGAACAAAGATTTTCTCAAATTGAAAAAGAGCTGCTGAGTGTAGTCTGGGCTACCAAAAAGTTTCATTACTTTATCTATGGGACTAAATGTATAGTTTTAAATGATCACAAGCCACTGGAGACATTATTAAGAAAAAGTATTCATGAGATACCTTCACCCAGGCTCCAAAGACTTAAACTCAAATTATTGAAGTATGACCTAGAGTATAAGTATTTAAAAGGAAAACTAATGTTTATATCTGATTTACTTTCGAGATCATATTTATCAAACTCAGAGATCGATGAGTCGTATATGTATGAGGTTATTCATTGTATAGGGTTATCCCAGTACTTGCAGTGTTCAGAAGAGCAAAAAAGAGAATTAATTTCTGAAACTGGTAAAGATGAAGAATTGTTACAAATTATAAAATACACAAAAGAAGGGTGGCCAGAAAATATAAAAAATGTTCCAGATTCACTTTGTTATTATTATAAATTTAGAATAGATATCACGGTTGATGGAAAATTAGTATTTATGAACCATAGATTAATAGTACCTAAGAGTCTTAGGTTGTTGTACATGAAGATCTTGCATGAAGGTCATATAGGAATGACAAAAATGAAACAGTTAGCCAGAGAATTGTATTATTGGCCTAAGATGGATTCACATCTCGATAAGTATGTGAGAGAATGTTGTATATGTCAAACATATCAGAACAATAATGTAAAAGAACCTCTGTTACTACATAATGTGCCGGAATTACCTTTTTCAAAGTTGGGAATTGACATCATGGATTTCAGAAAAAAACAGCTATTTGGTAATTTATGACTATTATTCTAAATGGTTGGAAATAAAATTAATACACAACAAGACTGCTAATAGTGTAATAAATGTATTATTAGATTTATTTTGTAATTTTGGAGTGCCCTCTGAAATAGTCTCAGACCATGTACCATTTGATTCTAAAGAGTGTAGACATTTTTCACATGAATGGAATTTCAAATTTACTTTTTCCAGTCCTAAATACCCCCAATCAAATGGAATGGCAGAGCGGGCGGTACAGATAGCTAAAAAAATGTTGTTTAAATGTAGGGATGATAATATAGATTATAGAATTGCCTTGTTACAGTATAGAAATACACCAGTTGCAGGCACAAAATTTTCCCCTGCACAATTGTTAATGAACAGGAATTTAAAAACAAAACTGCCAGTAACATGTCAATATTTAAAACCAAGGCTGAATGAAAATGTAAAGACTGAAATGCTAAAATCGATAAATAGGAACATAAGAAGTTACAATATAAAAACTAAAAATAAATCTGAATTTTTAGTAGGACAAAATGTATGGTTCAAGAAAGATGTAAATGATAGGAAGTGGTTACCAGGAACTATAATAAATAAAAATAAGTATAGATCATATAATGTAATAGATAAGGATGGTGTGAGCTATTGTAGAACATCGTACCACATTCGTGGTTAATTTGGTGGTTCTCCAGGTATGGTGTTAGGGTTCCAGGGATTCCTCAAACTAATAAAAGTTGATAACATACTCGTATAATAGGATATTATTAAGTTAGTAAGTAAGTAAGTATATTGTTAACAAATATGTCAGCTGGTTTTGAGAAGTTGTTAAATTTAGTTGGACTTTGGTATTTTAAGTCATAAATATAGTTTTAATATTAAAATAAGTAATATCTCATAGTAAGTTTGTGTAATTCTGTTTGTTTCATGTTAATAACAAGAAGGGCAGTTATTTCTGTTTATTTTCTTTAACTTCCTTTGTTTTTTTTTTTTTTTTTTTGGTTTGATGAAAAGAGGGGGATAGACGTAGACGTAATATACTACAGGTACTTAAAATTTATAATTTAATTTATATTTTTCTGTAATTTTGTTGTTTAAAAGAGGGAGATGTAATAGATATACAATTTATAGGGCAACACCAGTCCTGTCAATATGACAGCAGCTCTAGCAGCTTCCGTGTCCGCAAGAGCATTAGACATAAGAACAAGACGTGTGTAATTAATAAAACTAGTTAATATCTTTAATCGCTTCTTATTTAAAACATCTAAACATTACAGTTTCTGTCACAGGAACTACACTGATCTTGATATTTACTTTCTTTCAGAGTTCAGAGTTCATTTATTTGTCAGAAACATGGGTATGCACACACAAAGCATGCAAGATGTTAAATACAATGCAGAAAGGATCACAGTCATGTTTTACTTTTACGGCGTAGGTACAAATATTAAAAAAACGTATTATATAATAAAATTTGATCCATTATTTCATTAATTGTAACTATTAATTATTAAACATATAAAAGATACAGTTATTTGAAATTCATTTCTTATGATTACAATAAATTACATTTGATCAATAAATTATCAATAAAATATACAATAAATTACGTAATATAGGTACAGCCTACAGCATTAGCAATTCAAACATCAATTGAATTAGAATAATAGAAGAACAAAATATTATCGTCAAAATTATTTCAAATGTCAAAATAAGTTAAAATACAAACAACTGTCAACAGAACCAAACTTCGCCCCCACACTAGAATTTACTTTAGAATTAGTATGTTTTCTCCAATAGAAACTCGGCAATACTATAAAAACATTTGGCTGCTAAATACTCTTTTAGTTTTTTTTAAAATAAATTAGTAACAGTTATTTCTTTGAGTGCCTGTGGAAGGTGGTTAAATATACGTGGTGCCATACAGAAAACACTATTACTCATTAGTACTGTATTGGATGGTCTGATACACAATCTATGCTTATATTTATCACGCCGGGCCGGTTACGGTTATTCATATCTGATTATTTTTTAAACAGATGCGGGTTTGTTTTTCGAACATCGCAATTTCGAAGATATAGAGTGATGGGAGGAGGGTAAAAATTTTATATTTTACAAAGAATGGCTTGCATGAGTCGGTTGTTTTTAGGCTGAACATGTTTTTTAAGTAAGTTGTCGAGATACAGTGGAAAGTGACGAACTCAGTTTGAGCTGTGGCTACAGTGAGTGGTGACAGGTTGCCGTGCTAGTGACGTAGCGCACCTGTGTTGCGTACGGTCATTGTGTGGGAACTGTGTGAAGCTCGGCAGCTGCTGTGTACTGCACTCCGGATATCTGGCTCGCGGCGGCAGTAGGACCGCCTCGTATTTATTTATCTTTAACAACATTGTATTGTGTCCGGACTTGTTGATTTTTCCTGAGCACTTTATTTATTCTCAATACCGGATAGTTTCATCAAAATATAAGTGGCGCTACAGAATAACTAACTAACAAATAAACATTTTTGATTTGATTTGAATGTTCAGGTCTGTCCACCGCGACAATGTGCCATATCACGCATAAAACAGCTGAACATGGCATGAACAAATATTTTTGTTAAATACAGTAAAATAATCGTGTGCTCTCCTTTCTTGTGTTTTTATTTGGTGTTCCCAGCATATACGAGTAGTAGTATAGTTAACAGGATCATTTACATTAATATTACTGTTATGAGCTGGATATAATTATGATAAAATAACAAAATAAACAATAAATAACTTTATTTATTACAAAACCCAGGTATAACTCCAACACATATAAACTAATGATTACTAATCACTTAGATCTTGCACTTCTAGTTCACTTCGATCCGCTTCGTTCTATCGCCTAAATCAGACTTACTGCTCCCGCAAACACGAGGCTATTTATATGACGACCGATCCATCGAGAAAGTTCCACTACTTCCACAACTTCCACGAACCTACTTCACAGTTCTATAGTGGTACATCCTATATAGTATTATTCTCGAATCTTCGAGACAGGTGGAACATTCTAGACTCGAGACTTCTAGACAGTTCCATAATGGAACATTCGAGACTCGAACGTAATCCAGAATGTTCTCGTAAAGCAATCGACGTAACAGTACTTACTCAATGACTTAAGTACATGTTCTACGTTGTATTAATTATTTTAACATAATAACACGGTAATAAAACGCCTAGAGTTAATTACGTAGTGCTGTTTATTAAAACAATTACCGCCAGACTCGGCGAGCTAATGAGACGCCTCTCTTTGTGCTCATTACTTTAATGGCGCTAAGATTAATTACTAAAACGCCTCTCGAAAAGTCTATTCATATCCTTGCATCCAATCGATGTTAATAATTATCACGAAACGAATTTTAACTTTATTCTGATGAGAATTGAGTTGATTTCAGGATAAATAGGGTAATTAAAATACTCATGTAAAGGGTGCATAAAGTTGCGTAGCATCAACTAATCTATATGCTTCGCTTTTACAACAACAAAAAGAAGTATTTGCTTTTTTTTAATAAGATTTCGAACGCAGTTTACGAAAGTTGCCGCGTCATAGCGAAAATAATACACAAAACTTATATTTATTTAGGTAGATTGGTGAAGATAACGATGAGGAACTGGTGGCTTAATAATACTTAACAGCCGCTCGGGCCTAGGTTGGTCTGTTATGGCTGGGTCACCACCTATTAAATACCGAGTTTCTTCCGTGCCTCGGAAAGCACGTTAAGCAGTTGGTCCCAGGCTGTTATTTCTAGATCTTTGAAAGTCGTTACAGGTAGTCAGTGGTCCAAAAAGTATGACAACCAGTCTTACCAAGGGGTATCGTATTACCCAGTACTAACTGGGTTGTGGAGGTCAGATAGGCAGTCGCTCCAAACTCAAACTCAAACTCAAAAAAAAACTCAAACTCAAAGCATTTATTTCAATTAGACCATTACGGCACTTTTGAAAGTCAAAAATACAAAAAAGAAAATCAAAGCTACAGTCCCAGTCACAAGGCATAATAACTTGAGAAAGTACTGTAGTTGCCCATTCCCTAGCGTAGATCTCTATGGAGAAGAATGGGCAAGAAACTCCATGGACACTCTTTTAAAATCAAAATATTGTTACAAAATCTTGGTTACATCATTAATTTTGAGATTATACATAAATGTGAGAACGATGTAGAAAGACGTGCACACTAAGAGCATCCAGAGTGAAAGATTAGATTAAAAATGTATGAATAAAGTAATTAAAATGAACCTTGGCAGCTAAGAGATGACCAGTCCCAACTGACAGCGCCCGTTCACAGACATGACGCATGTACCGGCGCCATTCAACTCAACCATATTGAAGGGAACTAAATGACCCGACACACCCGCCACCATCAGCGAGACATTTAAGTGAGCATGACATTCTCTCAGTCACCAAGGCATATTCAAGTCAATGAAAGATAAATAAATGTAAATGGTGGCTGAACAGTACAAAGTACTCACACATGTGCTATGCAATTATATAATACTAAGAACTGGAATCTATACAATGCAAGTATATTTTTACAATCTTCTGCAGCTTCCACAATACATTAACATGGGAATCAATTCTTCATCTTCTTCTTTACGTGTCGATGGACTCAAATAATGCCCGTCCAGTACAAACAATTAGTTTGCCCCCCTCCCCCCCACCTATGGTTGTGGAGCAGGACCAGCATTTAGCCAAGCATTTTTATCATCAATGTAATCCCCCAACTTATAATATGCTTGCCTACATAGTGTGCGTTTTATACAAGATTTAAATTTCGTCTCATTCAGTTGAAGAATGTGGGGAGGTATTTTATTGTAACATTTCAAACAGTACCCCATGAAAGATGAATCCACTTTAGCAAGCCTGAAACCTGGCTGAACTAGTTGGTCCCTATTTCTAGTGTTATAGTGGTGTCTGTCCCCTCTCTTACTGAATAAATGCCGATTTTTTCTAACGTACATGATGTTTTCATAGATGTATTGACAAGGTACTGTCATGATATTAATTTCCTTAAACAGTTCTCTTAGAGAATCGCGTCTACGTAATTCATAAATGGCTCTGATGGCTCTTTTCTGCAGAATAAATATAGACTCGATGTCTGCAGCCCGTCCCCATAGTAAAATACCGTATGACATAATACTATGAAAATAACTAAAATAGACCAGCCTCGCGGTATCAACATCAGTAAATTGACGGATTTTTCTAACAGCATATGCTGCTGAGCTTAGCCGTCCTGCAAGAGATGTTAGATGAGGACCCCATTGTAACCTTGAGTCGAGCGTGATTCCCAAGAAAACCGTTTTATCGACAAATTCTAGTTTCTCTTGATTCAATATTATGTCACAATCACTACTTTTGACATTTGGTAGAGCAAATCTAATGCATTTAGTTTTTTTCCCATTTAGTACTAAATTATTAGCGGTAAACCAATCGTGGACCTGCAGTAGGGCGTTATTTACGTCATCAAGATTAGTGGCACGTCTGTTTATTTTAAATATTAAAGAAGTATCGTCAGCAAACAACACCATATGCGGATGGTTGTTAAATAGATGGGGTAGGTCATTAATATATACTAAAAAGAGGAAGGGACCCAATATCGAACCTTGTGGTACACCCATTTTTACTTTTAAACCCATTGAGTTTACTCCATTTATTTGTACCTGCTGCTGTCTATCATTCAAATACGATTTTATTAAACTGAGCGCAAGTTTACCTAAACCGTAATGCTGAAGTTTCAAGATCAGGGTTTCGTGATTTACGCAATCAAATGCCTTCGAAAGGTCACAAAAGATTCCTATGGCATCTTGTGCCTCTTCCCACACAGTAAATATGTGTTTTAATAAAGTGACACCGGCGTCAGTTGTACAACGTCCTTTGGTGAAACCATACTGTTGCTCGTGTAATATTTTATTAGTGTTAAAATGGTTAAGCATTTGATTGAGCATTATCTTTTCAAACACCTTGCTGAAAACCGGCAACACGGATACGGGCCTATAGTTATTGGTGTCTTTACTGTCCCCGGATTTAAAAAGCGGTATTACCTTACTGAATTTCATTAGCTCCGGGAAGACCCCTTGATCCACGCACAAATTAAATATTGAGGCTAAATACGGCGCTACAGTCTCAATAATTGAGGTACAAGCTTTGATAGACATACCCCATAGATCTTCCGTTAATTTGATCTTGATTTGCTTAAAACCTTTTATGACTGTTATGGGGTTTATATGCTGAAATTTAAATTCATTTGGACAGGCTGAAACGTTCGCTTTCAATAAATCAATAGAGAGCAAGGGAGAGGAATTTAAGGTTTCTGTAGTTTTAAGTGGGATACTGGTAAAGAAATTTACAAATTCTTGAGCAACTTCATTGTTGGAGCTCACAAGGCCACGCGATGTCTCTAGTGTGAAGTCAATACCTTGTTTTTTATTTCTATTTGTTTCACTGTTGATGATTTTCCAAACCGTTTTTATTTTGTTGTCGGCTGATTTAATCTTGTTGCTAATGAATAAGGATTTGGCTACCTTGCAAGTGTTTTTAAAAATTTTCGAGTAAGTAGCAACATATTTATTAAAAGCTTCAGTGTTGATGTAAGGCTTAAGGCCGTACAGCTCAAACAATCGTTCCCTACTTTTCCGAATACCCTGTGTTGCCCAGTCACTGAAAATAAACTTTGGGCCAATAGTTTTAGATTTCTTTTTTAAAGTATTATTAAATTCGGTGTGCACTACCGAAAAGAATTCTTCATAAAATACATTTGCATTGTTTCTACTATGACCCGGTATACCTAACTTGCTAATTAAATTATTATTAAATTTGTCTAGATTGCTGGGTGTTATTTGTCTAGTTTGTATCTGAATTCTTTGTAATTGTCTATTGTACGCGAAAGTAACCGTCTGACCACTATGATCTGAAGGCAGGTAATTTACGATGGATTTATTTATGTAATCGCAGCAACAAAAAACATTATCGATACATGTAGCAGTATTTGTAGTAATTCGAGTTGGTTCTGAAAACACATTTGACAAGTTAAATGATTTAAAGAGACTTAAGAATCTACTGCTATTCACATTATTCTCTATGATATTGACATTAAAGTCACCACAGATAATTATTGGTTTATTACCAGTTACAAGTTTTGCCAAAGCATCTTCCATTACTGACTCAAAGATAGAATAGTTCAGGTAATTAGGGGGTCTGTAAACGCACACTATTACATGCTTATCTAGCTCAACACAAGACAATTCAATGCTATGTTCAACCGATAGATCGACTATATCATTACGAGACTTAGATTTAATACAATTTTTTACTAGGATTAATGAACCCCCACGCATCTTAGATTTTCGGTTAAAGCAACTGCTCACATTGTAATTCTCATAATTTATTTGCATTACTTCATAATCTTTCATCCAATGTTCAGTAAAACAGATAATATCAAACTTAGTTTTTTCTAAAAATAGTTATATTTCTAGTTCTTTGGAAGAAAGTCCCTGAATATTCTGGTGAAACAATTTTAAGGAATTCTGCTCAGCCCCTTTTTTACAGTTATTTGATTGAGAGCTAGAAGATACCTCGAAGTTGACGAGATTAACTAAATTGTCACTCGTACCTTCTATTGTCTTAGTGACTAGTTTAAATCTAAGCTAATACTATTTGTATAATTACAATTAGTATAATTACTAATTTCCGTAGACCTATTTACAAAAAACTGCGACATACCACATATGTCTGAGTTTATATTAAAAGCTAATAGCCGAGCTATTTGACGTCTAAAACTAATAGGCAAGTACGCATGGTTTCTGGTTGACTTCAATTTCTGAACGAAACTGTTAGTGTCGAAAAATGTCAACCTGTCACTATAGTGACTAACTAGAAAATGCAAATGATTATTTAAGGCATGGATATTATGGTTTTGCTTGCTAGACAATTTCGTAAAGTACGGGCACGAGCACAGAATTACTCTCTTACAATTTAGTTTTAATAGTTGAGTGACATTGTCCGTGATATCATCAAGTTTAACGTTAGAACTGTTACCTACAAGTGCAGTTATAATGGTATTAGGATCAAATTCCTTCCGAGTTATTGATGTTATTATCTGGTTGTAAGAACCCTGAGGAGTACAATAATTTAGAGAAGAATGACTCAGATTGTTACTAATTAACTTGCCTAACCCTTTTCCTATACTATCTGAGAACAAAATGGAGCAACAACTGTGTGTATTACAAGAAGGGGGAGAACTACTATCTATTTGACCTACCTGTGATGAACCTTGTACAATATCTGGTGAATTTTGAATGGAGATACAGTCCGGAACACTGCTCAGCCGGGTCGGGTTCTCCGTGACCTCGGGTAGGAGAGTGTCCGGGCTGGATTCACTTTGTGATGTACATTGAGTGTTGTTGAAGGTCATCGTGTCTACACAGTATGCATTACTATTACCGCTATCAACTAATTCGTTTGCAGCAAGGATATGTTCCTTAATTTGTTTTTGAGAATTTACATACATAGAATAACATGACTTTAGTTGACGCTCTAAAACTTGAATTTCAGACTGTAAGTTTTGAGTGTCTATTTCATAAAACTTCTTACTATCCTCTAATTTAATTTGATAATTATTCAACTTTTTTATGAGGAAAACTCGTTCTTTTATTAGTTGAATATTTTTGGAACTGTGTTTTTGTTGTTTTTTAAATTTCTTGCATTTTTTTATAATTCTATTTAGTTTTGCATATTTCTTTATTTTATTTTGGCTTACTTTATAACTACTACAATTATATTTCAGAATAGAATCTTCAGTAAGATCTATTGTTGTTAAGAAATGTGGGTTGCAATTTGAATTTAATAATTGATTATATAGGTGATCTGTTTCCCTAACCTGAGTACATTCTCTTTCTTTCTGAAACTCAATAATTTGTTTGTTGGCATGAAGCAGTTCTACTTCTAAGTCCCTAACCTTACATAAAGCCATTTCATAATGGTTACTGCAGTCGTTGAAACCATCTGTGACTACCCGCAGATTGTCCCGTTCATCAACAACATCCATGTATTGTTGGTGCAGGTCCACTAGCTCCCGTTTCAGGCTTGTGTTTTTGTGAACGACCTTCTCGATTTCAACCTCATGTTCCTCTCTATCCAATAACAGCTGTTGACATTTGCTGTTTGCTTCCTTAAGTTCATCAAGGGCCGTTCTCAACTTAGCCTGTAACTCCTGGGTAGTTGCCTTACGGGTCATCACAGGCATGGTTTCAGGGAATAGAACTGAAAGTAGAAGTACAAAGAATGGTGAGAACTAATTGAATGGACAAAATTAGGAAAGCTAGAAATGAAAGAAGAAAATGAGAATAGACTGGAATATGTGATTAATAAATTGGTAACTGTGGTAGGCTTATGAGTCTTACACAAAATACTTTAATAAGATTATTAAATTAAATTAAACTTTAAGTTGATTTCATGTCTATAACTTTTTTATGAAGTGGGTAGGACTCTTGGTTTAAAATTATTGGACTTATTTGAATAATAATGCCAAAAATTATTAAAGAATAACCAACGTACTTTTTTGATGTGTATTTAGTTAATTAAATATATAGATAGCAAGTACATTTACTTATTACAAACTACACAACTAGATAACTAACAAGTGCTAACTGACATAGAACCTAACTTCAACTACAAAAGAGTGCCAGATTAGTCGGAATAATGAACTTAGTGCTACAGAGCTTTTAATTGGTTAATATGAGCTACTTATTAGACATTAAAAGGAAACAATTATACTCCCCAGATAGATCCGCAGGTACATCAGCTGTTCCTGTAATAGGTTACCGGTCGAGTTAGGAAACCAATCACTACGTGTTACAGTGTATTTTTCCGTGAAAACAATAATCTTGGGTATTAATACACTTAATAGACATTTAATTATAATAATACAAGTTTTTTACACTAAAATATTAATTAAAACTAATTTAAAATTACGGAGCTAAATTTTGACATGTCACTCAGCCAGTGTTGCCCTCTAATCCCATGTAAAATACTGGTATTCAGCTCCATGTAAAATACTGGTATTCAGCTGCATCTGGTTAGACTGGAAGCCGATCCCAACACAGTTGGGAGAAGGCTAGGCACATATCAGATGATTATGAAGTAACAACGATCTTTAATTAATAATACCTTTTTAATACAGTTGCTCAAAAAGTGGTGTATTGCAGGGACGTATAGAGTTCGGGATGTGGGCTATTACATACTAGTGCTTTTTTTTACCTTTCCCGAACTCGTGCGTTCTTTTTCCCAACTGTCAAAATAATGTCTATAAAAGAAAAACCAACCATGAAGTTTTTACTAAAGAGTTTTTGTGATTCATACAAATACGTATATTTCTAAAAAGAAGCTACAAATTTATTTCAATATCAGATTTAATGATTTAATTGAATGAGTTAGGTTAGGTTTCATTTCATTTCATCTCATTTTTCATTTTCATTTCATATCAATAAAAAAAATCTACTGAAGACTAAGCTGTATGGATAGTTCCCTTTGCCTACCAAAATGGGTGAAGAAAAAAAAACTCTGCTTATATTCTACGGTTGGCGCCATTTTCCAGAAATTTTTATTTGCGAGTTTAGTTGATTGTTGCACAAAATGAGTAATTTTGACCCTATTTTTTTTTAATTAATACCACTGGAACTCAGTATAATTGCACAAAATGCTTCGGAGAACATTTTACGGGAAACGTCAAAAAGTCATTACATATCTACATACGACGAATTTATTGCGTGGAGAGAAGAAAAAAAAGCAAATAGTTTTTCAGAAAATGTTATGTTGGCATACTTCTCCGAACTGTCAGCAAAATTAAAACCGTCTACGTTATGGTCGAGGTTTTTATTATTTTATTAATTAAATTGCTTCATTTTTTCTCAACTGTATTAAAAATAGTCGTTCAGTACACCTGCGGAACCGTCATTGCAACTTGTTCCGACTGTCAGCCCTCGCCTTCGGCTGCGCCTTCGGCTGCGCCTCGGCTCGGGTAAACATTTGTCGGAACTCTTTGCAATGACAGCCTTTCCGCACTTGTAATGAAATATACTATTATACCTAACTAGCTGTTGCCCGCGGCTTTGCCCGCGTGAAGTTCGGTAACTGTCCCACTGGATCATACTAAAGGGATAATAGTGTCCTCCATGTTAATCCAGGTTATAAACTATCTATGTGCCACATTTCATAAACATCACAATTATTATCATCAAAATCACCATCACTATCACAACCACCATCATTATCACAATCACCATCCCTATCACTATCACAATCACATCACCATCACAATCCCCATCACCATCACTATCACAACCGCCATCATTATCACAATCACCATCACTATCACTATCACAATCACAATCACAATCACAATCACAATCACCATCACAATCCCCATCACCATTACTATCACAGTCACCATCATTATCACCAATTACCATCATTAACACAACCACCATAATTACTACAATCATTATCACAATCACCATCACAATCACAATCACCATCACTATCACAATCACCATCACCACCACCATCACAATTACCATCAAAATAACTATCACAATCACTATCATCGTTATCACAATCATTATCATCGTAATCACTGTCATTATCACAATCACCATCACCATCACTATCTCAATCACCATCACAATCACCATCACAGTCACCATCACAATAACCATCACAATCACCTTCACAATCACCATCACAATCACAATCACAATCACCATCACAATTACCATCACAATCACCATCACCATCACTATCACCATCACAATCACCATCACAATCACCATCACAATCAACATCACAATCACCATCACAATCACCATCACAATCACCATCACAATCACCTTCACAATCACCATCACAATCACCATCACAATCACCATCACAATCACTATCGCTATCACCATCACAATCACTACCACTCTCAGAATAACTATCACAATCATCATCACCATCACAATCACTATCACAATCACCATCATCGTTATCACAATCATTATCATCGTAATCACAATCGCTATCATCATTATCACAGTCACTATCATCGTAATTACAACCATTATCATCGTAATCATAATCATCATCATCACAATCTCCAACCTCGTCATCACAATCATTATAATCGTAATCACAATCATTATCATCGTAATCACAATCAATATCATCTTAATCACAATCATCATGATCACAATCGCCATCACTATCACAACCACAATCATTATCACAATCAATGTTACAGCACCATGCTGAGATAGGGGCCTTTTGGCCTCGTACAGGACTAATTTCGTTTCTTTTTATTTTATTTTTAGTTCTTTTTGTTTAATTGTTAATAGTCGTACCTACTGTTAATTTTACCAGTTTAATTTGTGTGTTTTGTCCTGTGCGGGCTAATAAATGCTTTTTTTTTTTCTTCTTTCTTTCTTTCTTTCTTTCACCATCATTATCACAATCACCAACACTATCACAATCAAAATCACAATCACCATCATAATCACCATCACAATCACCATCACAATCACTACCCTTGTTATCACAATCACTATCATAGTAATCACAATCACAATCATTATCATCTGGATTTCAAAATAAATGCCATTTTCGTAATCAGCACCCCTGATAATCTTGGTATCGATACCCATATTGATTTTTAGACATTTCAACCCCATCGCCCCCAACAGGGAATGGTAGTATTACAGGTCTGCCACATTAAATCTTAAAATCATTGTTTTTGTAATACACCCGACCCAAATCACCATAAAAACAATACCTATGTTGAATTTCAGGCTTTGTTACCCCATTTCTCCTTTTAGGGGTTGAACCCTGAAAAAAACTGAAACACAAATGTTAACTCATTTATCGATAGGAGTACTCCCGTCAAGTTTCGAATGAAGTAGTCAAACTAATCCTATTTCCCCATGCAATCTTTGGACCCCCGTTTCAACCCCTTAGGGGGTGAATTTTAAAAAGTCCTTTCTTAATGTACCCCTAAACCTCATAAAGAATCTATATACCAAATTTGGAATCTCTAGACTCAGCGGTTTGGGCTGTGCATTGTGTTTTATACTTTTCCACCCCATTTCCCCCTCTTAGGGGTTGAATTCTGAAAAAACCTGAAACCCGTTTTTACTCATTTATTAATAGGAGCACTCCTGTGAAGTTTCGAATAAAATAGTCTAACTTTTGAAAAATCCTTTCTTAGTGCACCCCTAGACCACATAAGGAACCTACTTGCCAAATTTGGAATCTGTAGACCCAGCGGTTTGGGCTGTGCGTTGATAGATGAGTCAGTCAGTCAGTCAGTCAGTCAGTCAGTCAGTCAGTTTCTTCTTTTATATATTTAGATATGTTGTAATAACCCGATAGGTATCGGTGAGCGAAGCTCTTGCCGAGCGGTAATCACGTCGATATCTGTGAGCAGTGCACACACCATCCGTCTGCAGATCTGAGTTACATTGTTGTGGCTTCACTCACACAATACACTACACGATATTAATGTCTTAATCAATGACTTAGTTGAATAGAGCTATTTTCAATACTAACCTAGAAATTGTATTAGATATTTATATACTAGCTTCGTGGAAAAAATGTGTTTCTAATTCCAACATATGACACCAAAAAAATCCGTGAGTCTATACCAGTCGCTTTCGTGCCAACGGAACAATGTATCAGTGACCTTTGGAACCGGATCCTGCACGAAAAATAAAAACATTTTACTGAACGTTGCGTCACGCGTCAGTGGGCCGCGCTATTTATGTGCAGTCGGTTGCAGGTACAGGTAGGTTCTCTTTCGCTAATTAAATGTGCATGTGAGCTGTGTGGGTGTTCCCGAAGCGCGGTGATATCGGCGCCGCGTGACGCCGCGCGTTTTAACAATTTACTCGCTATTGGGCGCTCTAAAGGTGACATTTTTCCGAGCAATTAGCTAATGGCAGCCTCTACACCTGCCCCACAGCACGCGCACAGCGGCAAGCACAGCGGAACGTGTTACTTTCTATCTTGTTATCAAAAGGATTTAAGAAACTATGGATTTGTGAAGTCTTGATGCAAAATGTCATAATTGCAGTTTAGGCGCGGGACAAATACAAGAGGCATCGGGCGGAGGCGAGGCGCGAGCGCGTTGCGGGCATGGCGCCACTTCTCTGAAATGTCATACAAAATGGATAGAAGAGGTGAGGCGCGAGACATGCTGCGACGGTGAGGCGCGGGCGTGGCGCAGGCGCTTCCTCGCCCTCGGCGCACCTGCAGTTAGCAGTAGCATGCCGACAGTGTACACAGGGGTGAACTAGACGGACGGACGAAAATGCGTGACGATATAGAATTTTAAACACTAGAATTCCCCAAATGCATCCCTGTGTTCGCCCGCGCCTCGCCTTTTCGACACCGTTAGCGCGCCTATTTCGCGCTGCGTCGGTGCCTCGCCTCCGCCCGACACCTCTTGTATTTGTCCTTGAACTTGTACCGACAGCGACCCAGATTGTTCTTAGAAGTAGATTACGATTTTATTTGATGGTGTGATGTGCCCTTTTATAGTTAGGATAATTTGAATGTCCCTGCCGAGTTTATCTTCTCCTGTTTCACTGCCAATTAATAAGAAATCAGAGTAAAAAACATAATAGCAAAATGTCGAGTAGTAAGTATCAAGTTACAGTCTTATCTGTAATCAAGTTTTACGAGATCTCCGGCGAAACGGCCGATATTCTCATTTCATCTCATATTGCCTGAGCGGAGTACTAGCTAATCTATAAAAGAAGATTAGCCTACAATCTCGTACCGGTCGCGACTCGCGGGCACGAGCCGTGCCAATTTGATTACTGTTTGTGTCTGCCGGAGGACCATCGACGATACGGCGCGCGGCGCGGGCTTCCGATGTGTTCTGCACGAGTGTGTCTCATGACGGCGCACGTTACGATAATTAAAATGACGTAATGTCTATGTTGCTGAACATTTGTTTACGAGACCAGGGCAGGCAGTCTCGACATAGATAGCGACAAATTCGCTAACTTTATATAGCTAATTACTAACGAATAAATTGGGTTGCAATAATGATGCTTGCTAGTAACGCTAGTCTCAACGTCAACGAATTTATTCGTTAGTAATCGGCGATCGAAAGTTAGCGAACGTTTGTCGCTATCTATGTCAAGACTGCCTGCCCAGCCGAACTACGCAGGTTTGCTTGCATACAGTTTTAAGCAGTTTTTTTTCAATTTCAAACATTTCAAGTTTATCAGTAAAGTCCTATGATCCAATGCTTGCATGTGTTATTTTCATTGTTTCTTCACTAAATCTTCAAGAATAGCTAATTATTTATTTAAATGACTTTCACTCTAAGTTAAATTATGATTTATTTATTTTCATACCTACTTGGAACGGTACGAGGAGCCTCTCCCGTCAGCGTGGCGAGTTCCGAGTTCCCGACGCATTCAAAAACCTTCATATTTGAGACCCGGTAGACAGTCACAAGTCGCCGTGTAATAATGCACCGAAGTAACGTTCCCCGCGGCAGCGCGCTCTCTGTCTGTGTAATAGCGCACTTCACGACAACTCATAGCGCACTTCACGGCTGAGCGGATAACACTTGTCTGATTTGTTCGCAATTAAATAGCGTACGGAATATCAAATATATTTATATAATGTATGCTGTACACAATGCAAGAGCAATGGAGGAGCTCGTGGCTAAATAATAACGGCCGCTCGGGTCGATCGTTAGGTTAAGCCGTGCTTGCCTAGGTTGGTCTGTGGATGGGTGACCACCCATTACATACCAAGTTTCCTCCATGCCTCGGAAAGACGTTAAACCGTTGGTCCCGGCTGTCATTTGTAGACCTTTGACAGTCGTTAGGTAGTCAGAGGCCCAAAAAGTCTGACAACCAGTCTTACCAAGGGATATCGTATCACCCGGTACTAACTGGGTTGTGGAGGTCAGATAGGCAGTCGCTCCATGTAAAATACTAGTATTCAGCTGCATCCGGTAAAACTGGAAGCCGACCCCAACATAGTTGGGAAAAAGGTTACGCAGATGATAATGACAACGCAAGAGCAAAACAGTTTTGAACATCTGCAGGTGGCCAGTGTTACAACATAACATAAAATCATGCCCATTTTCCCCTAAGAGAGAGTTAGGCAGAGATAACCATAGTTCGCCAGCTTTAAGTTTAAATCTCATGTAATACGCAAGCCTTCTGCCGTGAACCGGGCATAAACCTACACTCCTGGTAGAGTTGTAGTATCCAAACTACCGTTTCTCCAGATAAGACAGTAATTACGTCTAGTATAACATAATGCATGCGATTAGAATCAAATATTATTACTGTATGTAATCCTAATATGTGCGTATAACATCTAATCCGGCTGCATAATTCGCAATCAGTCTCGCGGTGTAAATCAACTGGCGGTAATACGTGGCACCTGATAAGTGGCGCGCATTCGAATGTGAACCTTGTCGGGCTGGTCGAACGGGCGCGGCGTATAGGTGCGGCATCAACCGGCAATGTACTGCACGAGACACTGCATTCAATCTCGACACTCGCTATGCAATATCGACAGGCGATTACTAGATTATACCGCGGCACAAATCAGGAAAGATAGTAGATTACGTTTTAAGTTAGTATTGTCTTTTAGTTTTTAGTGGATTATGGACTAACAATAAATAACTAATATCAATACAGAATTCTTATAAATTATTATTTAATTTATTTCCACTCAAGCTGTTGTCTGCTAGTTTGCCTGTGCGTATTTTAAAATTAGAAGTAGCTTAGTACTCTTTTCTCTCTCTTTCTCTACTCTTTCAAGTTCCTAATATAACAAACAACTACTAATAGTTGTTTGTTTGATTATTAAAATAATTGATAATTTACAGAGTTAATTGCTCATTTTGTATTTCTTAAATATTAAGAACCGACATTCTAAGTAGTATTACAATTTCATTGTAATTAAACTTGTCTGAGATCATTTTTAAATAAATATTTGAGTACAGCAAGTCTCGTTCATGACTTGCACCGCGTCCTGCCCGAGATAGAGGGCAGCCCGCAGAGCTGCCAAACACGATAAGTAATTTTGAAACTGCTCCGTAAACATATTGCATAATACCATCCAGCCATCCAGCCATACAACCGCGCATATACTCACGTAGAATATTAAACCACGCTTCATAGTCAATAGGTTCGATGATTTCATCACGCTTTACGTAAATTGTGAAATGTATGCGAACATTGTTTGAACTTTGCGATCCGAGTCGTCTTTGGAATCTGTTCTTCAGTCACTAAGAGATGATTAAATGTTGACTTAATTGTTATAAATATTTTCGGCCTGTACAAAATTAACCTATTTAATTTCTATCAGTCCAGTGATGCGACGGGGCTACGGGTAGAAGCTACGAGTTCGGTACGGGAGTACGGTTCTACGAGTACTTGCTACGGCGGCGCTACGAGTTTTTGCTACGATTTTTATGCTCTACGTATTCAAAGCTACAATTTCATGTTTAAATATCATGTTCTTTTGTTCGTATATATGTTACGGCTAATAGCCGAAGTGCGGCTACACCTAGTTTTAGCCGGCTAAAACTAGGTGCAGCCGGCCACATGCGGTTAAACTTAGAATATGTATCCTCTAATCTTTGGTTAGAACTAGCCTGGGTATGTTAGCCTTCATCATAGCGGCTAGAATTAGGTGCAGCCGCACACCAGTGGTTAAACTTAGGTGTATCCTATTTATCATCGGCTAGAACTAGGTTTTCAGTTCATTTCAGCAGTAATAGAAAGTGCCTCTACGTAAATACGTAATGCAGCCAATTTTGTGTAACTCTATTCAAGTTTATCTGGTTCCATTAAGCCATCATCATCTGCTTAGCCTTTTCCCAACTATGTTGGGGTCGGCTTCTAGTCTAACCGGATGCAGCTGAATACCAATATTTTACATGGAGCGACTGCCTATCTGACCTCCACAACCTAGTTAGTACTGGGTAATACGGTACCCCTTGGTAAGACTGGTTGTCAGACTTTTTGGGCTACTGACTACCTGTAACGTCTGTCAAAGGTCTACAAATGACAGCCGGGACCACGAGCCACGAGCTCCTCTGGTTCTATTAAGTGATAGCCATAATACATAATACTTTCACGTGAAGAGTTTGTTGATTGTTATTTTTTTTATAAAACCTTATCAAAAAGTTATCTTATTTGTTATAACAAAAAAAAAATATGAGAGCAGAGTCCAAAGAGTTGGTTGATTTTTTCATAGATAAGATAAATAGTTAAATGTTATGTCTAAGTATTTTTGTTTTATTAGCTTAGCGCATAAAATGTCTGGTTCTTTTACTTCTGAAGAGAAGATTTATGATATTTTGAGTTTTATTAATTAATTATACAGGGTGTAAACAGACTCATCACGAAGCCAGGGGTGAGGTCAACCAGGAATTCTGTACATCAAACTAAGTAACTTTACGCATAAATTATTGCTGGGAAACAACTCAACAAAGAAGTTTATTGAATGGTTATCCTGTGGTAGGCCTAGGTTCGGTTGCATGTTTAATGAAATGTGTCAGAGCCGGAGACTGTTTAAGTGTAGACTCAAAAGGTGCCAAGATCATCAAGGCCAATTGAAAATAGACGCACTAGCTCGTTTGCATTCGAAGGGTGATTTTCGTGGATTCTGGAAGAGTACAAATAAAGTAAACGTAAAACCTGGTCTTCCAGTAAGCGTCGACGGGGTGAGTGACCATATAGGGACATTGCAAATACCTTCAGAAATCATTTGTCTGTACAGTCGCTACTGGGTCTGTGGGGCTTTCAGTGCTGAGATACCAAATAAGACAATGGGAGTCCGTTAACTGCAAACCAAGTGTCAAAAATTATTAAAGACAAGACATGAATATAGGCAAATCTCCAGGCCATGATAGTCTCAGCATCGAGCACCTGCAGCACGCTGGGTCTCATATATCTAGGGTTCTGGCAATGTTTTACTCGTTGCGCGTGAGCCACTCTTACCTGCCATCCGATTTAATGAGGGCTATGGTAGTGCCTATAGTGAAAAATAAAATTGGGTGACCTTGCGGATAAAAGTAACTATAGGCCTATTTTGCTAGCCACAATTGCAGCTAAGGTGTCTGCATAATACACAGTTAAATAAGTTCGTGGCGCTGCATGACAATCAGTTTGGATTTAGACCACAGCTGTCTACAGAGAGTGCGATATTGTGTCTTAAGTATATCGTCAGAGACTACGTGGATCGTAAAACGCCCGTGTACGCGTGTTTCCTCAACCTGTCCAAGGTTTTCGACCTAGTAGCGTACGATGTTCTATGGAAAAAACTAGGGGACATTAACTTACCACATGAGATTGTGGGAATCTTCAAGGATTGGTATTTATGCACCAGGTCAACAGCGTAAGATGGGCGGGGGCTATGTCGGAGCCATATAAGTTAGAGTGCGGCCTGAGGCAAGGTGGATTGACTTCCCTAACCCTGTTCAACCTCTATATAGACGCACTGATCGTCGCGCTCAGCAGTGCCCATGTCGGCTGCCATGTTGATGATGTTTGCGTCAATAATCTTGGTTTTTCTGACGACGTGGTGCTGCTGAGCGCTTCGATCTGTGGGTTGAGGAAGCTAATACAAATCTGTGAGGAGTACGCGAGTGGACACGGCCTCAAATATAATGTGACCAAAAGTCAATGCATGCGGGTCTTTGAGACGAGTAGTGCGAAATGTCCACAAAGTATACCACCAGTGTCCCATTAGACTGGGTGAAAAAAAATGTATACTTGGGGAATTTAGTCACGGCTGACCTCAGAGATCATGCTAAGCGGAGGGCATTGTCAAAAAGGGCGAATATGTTGGCACGTAGGTTTGTACGCTGTTCTGATCTCAAGTGAAGATCACACGTTTTAAAGCATACTGCACATTTTTGTACACGTGGAGCCTGTGGGCTAACTATACACAGCCAGTTACAGTGCCCTCCGCGTACAGTACAACAACGCGTTCAGGGCGGTATTGGGGCTGCCCCGCTTCTGCAGTGCCTCGGGCATGTTTGCGGAGGCGCGCACCGACTGTTTTAACACCACAATGCGCAAGCGGTGCGCGTCCTTGGTGCGCAGTTTGCGGGCCAGCTCCAATGCTGTCCTGGTGATGATCGATGGCCGTTTGGACTACCCTTACATTAGGAAGAGCTGCAGTAGGCATATAGCCAGGGCATGTTAGCGACAGATTTGACATTATTGCTGAGCTTTTATTAATTTATTATATTTTATCCAAAATTTGCCCTACACTCATAATTATATTTGTAGTTTATATTATTAATTTAATTTCCGACTCATTCTTTTTTATGAGACATTGATTGATTTCATTGATATTGTATTTCTGATTTGTTGACATTGTATTTATTATTACTCTATTTTTTATTACTATTTTAAATTCTTATGTTAAATTGCGATTTGTATTTATGTCGTGTTTTGTGTAATAGGGTTTTACACCCATTTTTGAAAAGTGTCTCAATTAGATTCTATAGTGCTAATGAACCAATAAAAATCACAAAAATTTTATTCAATCGTTATGTGCCTAAAAATGCATTTAAATTTTGCATTTTCAAATTTCGCGCGGAATTTGACGAATATGCGGGACGCAGTGGACGCCATATTTGTCTGTGGTCATGACGTCAGTTGACTGTGTAAACAAATGCAGTGATACTTGAAGTTGACAGTTGACACTTCTATATTTACATAGCCGTATGACGTAATAACACACTGACAGGGTGACAGTTTGTTGTCCACTGTGTAATTTGTGTTTCTACCTAGACCCGTTACCTGGGACTGGATAATTAGCAATTTATGACTACTTTTGTTAGCTTGGGTTTTATCTGTTAAAACAATTAATGTGTTAATGAATAAAATAAATAAATAATAAATAAATAACATGACGATATAATGGTGTTATGAAACAGATTAAAAAAGCTGAAACCTTTAAATTGAATTTTAACATTTATTTTGCTATTTTATGAACTAAAACTAACGTTTTCCGACTGATTTTTGCCTAAGCTATCTCAATAATATATTTTTAGATTTTTTCTCATAAAGAGTAAACCCTATTGTCTTATGGGAGGACCTGAAATAAATGGGTTTTATTATTTTTATATTATTTATTAAATATTGTGCTGCACACCTCCACCACTCCCGTACTATTCAATCCACCTACGATTGAATAGTACGGGAGTAGTGGAGGTGTTTAAAGTAAAAATCTTACATTTAAAGCTTGTATCTAAAAAAAACTTCTTAAAAAGTTGGAACTTTAACCACCAATATCTCCGTAACTAGAATGTTCCCAGGTACGGTCTTAAACAAAAAAATGATCGCAATGACGGTGAAAACAAGTCTCTTTCAACTTCGTTAAGATTCTTTTTACACCCTTTATTAAAAAATTACAAAAATGTCACTTCAACACCCCTGTCTTTTTTTTCAATATAATCGAATCAATCGGTAATCGCAAGCTAAGAATCTCAAAATAAAACCAAAATGCTTAGCTGAACTGAAAACCTAGTTCTAGCCGACGCGCGATAAATATTTTTACACCTAAAGTTTAACGACCGGTGTGCGGCTGCACCTAGTTCTAGCCGCTATGATGAAGGCTAAACCTAGTTCTAACCGAAGATAAGTAGGAGACATCTAAGTTAACCTCATGTGGCCGGCTACACCTAGTTGTAGCCGGCTAAAACTAGGTGCAGCCGCACTTCGGCTATTAGCCGTAACATTTATACATATTTTAAAGCTTATTCTTCTGAAGCAGTTTCAAGCTCATCATTTGACATCGATCAGCGTTCCATAAAGTCTACAATGTAAAGATAAGATATGGTCCGAAAAGATAGGTACTAGTATTTTATCGCCCGAATTTATGACAATCCTGCTTACCGCTGCTTACTTTACGATATACAGCTACCGGCAAGGTAATAACTGTGTCTCTGGAGGAGCGATCCGATACAGATCTCGGCCAATTAACGCGTTGTCATCCGCTGGGATTGTGGCACGATAGCCGAGACTATGCCGGCGCTCGAGCACAAACATCAATATGTGTAGTAAACAGCGAACTAACCGATCGGTGTAATATGGCTTGAGCGGCCGTGCACATGCCGAGCATATACCAGGCTCGAGCCGGGCACGCGTCGATCAGAGTGCCGGTGGGCGCCGTGTTATAAAGGTAAGCGTCCACATATTCGCATCGTAAGTATCGGACGTGTGACTGTTCGTCAAGTATTCCTAATGATTAACAAATACATACGTATAACTTAGTCTTGATTCTTATTTTAAAATCAACACACGGTTAAATTTCTATGGAGCAAAGTTCTGTCTTTCTTAAAATTGTAGAACAATATTGGACCATTTGTAAATGAATAAATCCTTTATTTTAATAGGAAACGGAGAGCTTGCAGACAGAATTCCTAAGACACTATAAAAATATTCGATTTCTAAACGCATTTCTGGAGTCCGCGTAACACTGGTCAGTTTCCTTCACCACTCAATTATAAACCACTGCGTGCTGCAGATAAACCCGCTCTAGGTCACAAAATGGATTGTTAATAAGTGACTGGGCCGCAGGGCCGCGCGTCTCGGGAGGATCGCACCTATGGTTACAGTTGAAGGAGATGCAAGTAGCATGTCCTCCCCGAGGACACATGTTTCCACCACGACAATTTGAAATTTATTTTTTTGCTGAAGCAGATACGTTTGTCAGAACATTAAAATACTTGCGTCGGTTTTTACTTATATTTGCTGAACTTGATTTAATTTTAGTATAAAAACAAGTTATTGACTGACCTGACATTGAAGTGTCTTCTAGAATCGTCAGATTACGAATCTATAAGAAGATGTGTTTCATCCTGTTATACCTTCACGGTCGAATAGAAACAGCAGTTGATTACTCAACATCCTCCTTCAAGTTAACCCAGGAACAAGTCAGCCTTAATGTTTGTATTTGAAGAAATCGATGGAACCATAGACAAAGCTAGCAAGATATTGTGTACACAACATCGAACTAGATGGACGAGTATTCTGCTTTGTGGCAATTAAAATGGTTTGTTTATAGATAGTTTGAGGAACTCGCCTGCTCGCTCGCTCCGGCACGCCACCGCGCGCCGGAGCGCTCGAGTTGTTGTCAATACGCCGCTGCGCTGTATTGACGCTTTTCCGACACAAGTAGGTAAACTCGATCGGTATTGTACAGATATTTTTTCACCCAGTCTGACCGGATGCAGCTGAATACCAGTTATTTACACGGAGCGACTGCTTATCTGACCTCTACAACCCAGTTAGTACTGGGTAATACAATACCTATTGGTAAGACTGGTTGTCAGACTTTCGGGCCACTGACTACCCGCAACGACTGTCAAAGATGTACATATTTTGACAGCCGGGACCGGGACCAACGGCTTTACGTGCTTTCCGAGCCACGAAGGAAACTCGGTATGTAATTGGTGGTCACCCATCCACGGACCAACCTCGGCAAGTACAGTTGAAGATAGAACCAAATAGCTGTTACTATTTAGCTACGAGCTATTCTGAACCAAAAAATATTAATTTTGTTCGTTTCATGTTTATACTTACTTAATAGTGTTTCGTCCCGTTCTCCCGTCTACGCTGTAAGTGTGTTTAACTTAAGTAACATTAAGCATACTGAATCGCCATCCAGACCGTATTATGTCCTAATTAAACATAACAGCGGCACTATTTCAAACAAAAGGTGCCATAAATCACCCCCACTGCTCAGTTACGAGAGCCGGTAGTCCGGTGAGCATTCACGCATCCGGTTTATTTTACTGTCAGCATGATGTTTTCATAGTACAAGTACCTAGTACCCTAAAATGTAATCGGTAATAAAAAGTCCAATACAATTCCAACTATCTTATTTCCATTGTAATGTAAGAACAGCTTTCCACTTTTTTAATACAAAAATGTTGTTGTTCTTAACATAAAATAATAGCTGTATTATTGATAAGTTACTTTGATTAAGATTTGATTTTTGACGTGATAACGTCTTATAAATCGATGAACACCGGCTGCACGCACGAAAAAGTGTCACCGTTCCGCGAGCCATTCATGTTCCACCTGACTCATCAACGCTCAGCCCAAACCCTTGGACTTAGAAAACTGAAATTTTGCACAATGGTTCCCTTTTTAATTTGAACAAGGATAAAGGAAGGATTTTCGAAATTCAACCCCTAAGGGAGTTAAATGGGGGATGAAAGTTTGTATGAAAGTCCGTCAGTTTTAAAGTTAGGATTTCAAAATTAATTCATAATAATTTTCTCAGTGTTTTTGATAATTCCACTCCCAAAGAGTTAGAAAAGGGGATGAAGTTGTGTATGGAAAGTCCTTAATTTTCGAAGCAAAAATCACAAAATTTATTATCTAGGCGTATGGTTGGAAGCTAACGCAACGGTGTTGTTAGAATTTCAATCCTTGAGGGGGTGAAAAGGGGGATGAAATTTTGTTTTTTAAGTTAAAATCACTTATATCATGAAAATTTGTGTTTTGCCTTTTGGTTGGTAATTAATATTATTACATGTATCAGCAATTTTGAAAAATCATCTTATAAGAGAAATAATTATAATTCAGTGATAATAATTCAATTCAATTCTTATAGACTTTACAGACAACCATTTTTGTTACAAGATAATTTGTTGAGTTATTAATAACTCAACAAATAATTTTGTAACAAAAATTCACTAACTTAAAACTAACCAACTTAATTAACTAAAACTTTAAATCGAAGTTTTATAATTGTTTATAAGTATAAATTTTTTGTATGCCAAATGGTAGAATGTACCAGGAACAAATAACGACTACTGTAACAACTCATTTATGTACCTACATTCAATGCAAATAAATTATTTCTATTCTAGTTCATCGATATTTTTTTCTTAAATTACCTCTCTTCGACTGACGATATTCCAATTGTTACTGGTTTGGAAGTTCATCGGGCTCTTAGTGTTATGAAACGTAACCGAAATTCTGGTGAAGACGGCATCACCACTGAATAACTTCGAGTTGGAGAACCAACCCTACTACCTCACATTATGCAACCTTTTTAACACTGTTCTCAAAACAGGCATCTTCCCTAGTCACTTCTTTCATTTCAACATTTTAATTACCTGCCTAGTGCTATTGAATACCCCATGACTCTATGGTCGTGTGCGAAATTGACATTAATTAATCTCTGACATCAATATTATACGAGTATCTAAATTAACATAAATTTATTATGCATTTTACACAACGGGCACAGACTTATAATACGATTGAAGTCCTGCACAGTGACTTAGTACTAAAGAAAGTCGACATTGTCAAATTTCACGGTGTAATAAATTAATGATACGAATTCGAAGGAGGACAGGAAAGCCCAGCCCCACACTAAACTCGTGAGTAAAAAGCTGAGCTCATCCACGTATGCGCTTTTCAAACTGGCCCCAAAACTTAACCCAGACGCCCTGGTAACTGTTTATCATGGATTGGTAACATCAGTATGGTAATATTTTTTTGGGAAAACTCAACAAACAAAGAAATTGCGTTGAATGCCCAAAAGAGATGTTTAAGAACTATGTTTAACTTAAAATCGACAGAACGCTGCAAACCTATATTTACAAAATACAAATTATTAACTTTACCGTCTCTATACATGTTTCTCGTACTTTTAAAATGGTCGAGTGTTCAAAACTTATACTTTACTGGAATGAAATAACTCGAACACAAAATACGTTGCGGTTTCAGATAGCGCATTTGTATAATAATGTATGTCGTAAACATCAGACGGTGTTGGCCGCCTCTGATATTATTGACGCGCAATCACTCTGCACCTGGGGATAGGTACATTCACGTAGCTATGTACCTCACCCGGTAGCGCTCGCATTCCGGACACAGCGCGTGATTACGGCCGCGTTGCGATTGCAACCGATCATTACTGACCCACTTCCATGTTGTATGTATGTTCAAGTACGTCAACATGTAGCAGTTCAGGCAAAGTTTTCGAACAATAGTAGGTAACCTACTAACAAGCAACGTGTGTACTCACAAACTTATACTTTTACAAGCATACCTCCCGCTTAATGATCTTTGTCGAATCGTAATGATTATTTATAGGTCCTAAGTCATTACTACATATACGAACAAAAAGTAACAAAAACCATTTATACTAAAATTATGGATTCATTGAAAAGCTCTTTATTATGTACACCATCATGATCATTATGTTCATCTTCTTATCCGTTTTTCAAGTACAATATTATCTCTACGTTAAATCGCGTTGAATCGTCGTCGTTACTTATAATCAAATAACGATGACGGATGCGATCGCACTGCGTCGCCGCGGATCATATGGGATAGGGTAAATTACGCATTACGCATTCGCGCAATATACGCGACTCGCGTTATATTGCGAATGCGTAATGAAGAATTACGGACGCAGTGAAATTTATACCAACACGAGTCATAAAAAATGCGTTTTTTATAACATCTTGTACTGAAACTTAGTAAAAGAAAGTTCAATGTTTTATTCACCAGGAAAAGTAAATATAAAACCAAATGTTGCTGGGATACAGGCCTCCGTTCTATGAGAGGGAATGGGCTATATATAGTCCACCACGCGGGCTCAGTGCGGATTGGTAGATGTCACGTCTTCGATTTTTTTGTTTCAACACATAGGAACATTGTTACACTAACTATCACTTTGCATCGTGACATGGTATTTCATGAACTTTACTCGACAAACTCGGATGCCATACAAACAATTTTCATCTACTTTTCTAAGAAGCGTGTCCGCCCCCGAGCCGAACAAAAAGTGCGCTTGTCTGTAATGAATCCAGCCGCTTTAAACGCCACATTCCAACAACACAAGTTTTACACAATGTAAATGGTTGCCGCCAAATAACGCCGCAGCCATTTAACAGTGTTGTTCAGTAAATTAGTGCTGTTTATTTATTTGGAGCCTAAAATGGTCCTACAAGGGTTGCTTATGTGTTTTATGTGTTTATATACGCAGTTAATTATAATGTGTTTCTGGATTTTTTATTTGTTACGGTAACTATCCTTCAATGGAATTAAAGAAGATAATTGTCTCCTCTAGATGGAATAAAAATGTTCTTCAGCATGCTTGTGGACCCGTGTTTAGTCCGGCACTAGTTTAACACTAGTCGCGTTTAGACCGAAATTAGGTTAGAGGATTAGAACTTTTGCTGAACCAGTTTAAAGCTAGTCGACACTAGTCGTGTCAAGTGTGACCCCAAAGCCTCTCGTTTACCAAAACCTCACCATTGGACGATTTACATTACAAGAATTAACATCGTTTTCCCGTTTCTGTTCAATATCACCTCTGCAAATAATGTACAAAAGTTTTCAGTTGTTTATAGTACAAATAAGACTCATCGTTCTCAAACAAATCCTAAGAACGAAAAGTTTTGTCCAAAGGATCTTCAAACATGCTGGTATTTATTAGATGTCCCTGCCGCGCTCCTGCCCCGCAACCCTTCGGCGCGCGCGGTCTACCGTGAAGGATCAGCGGACTTACCGACGGATCACACATTAGGTACTTACCTGACGATCGACACACAACCGTCACAAGGAATTTATCTCGCAACGACACGCACACACTGACCACGTTCGTGGGAAAGTTGTGGTGTCCGCTACAAATAGGTAATCCTATCACTAAACCGGGTACTCGTACATACTACACATAATATTAAATTTGTGTGGGAATCATCAGAAGTTCGTCAATCCTGTATTTAATTCTCTGAAGCCACTGGAGTAGAAAAGGGATAGAAAATAAATCGGAGACCATGGAGTGCAGATATTATACACACATTGATGGTGTGGCATCAAGTCAGCGGCTAATTGATGGCGTGTCGTCATCACGGCGCAGCTGGCGTGTGGGGCGGGGCAGAACACTATCCTGGAGACGACGTTGAGTGGATGTGGGTTGATGAGATTGTACGTAACTACGAGTGTGTGTGTTGATACCAACCGGGCGCGTGCGTGTGTGAGAGGATACTGTTTACCGACTGTGCGGCTCTCAATTGGATCTGTCAAAGGGTGCGGCAACCCAATCAGATACGTGTAGCGCCTGATCCAACATTATTTATTTACGGGTGAGCGCCGGTCGCCGGTCGCCGGTCACCGGACCCGACCTAATAGTTCACACTCGCCGCGCGCTGTTTGTACGCTATTTCATTATGCTGCCCTAAGATAACGCTTCAAATGTAATTATACATGACGAGTATCACACGTTCCTGTTACTCACACTCAAATTTTGTTTGTATTCAGGGATACGAAGACAGCCGGTGAGTTTTGCATACAGGTTTAGAAGGAGTAAGACTTTTAGAACTGCAAATTAAATTCAATCATAGGATAGCAACAAGATTGGCAGCCCAATCAAAACTGGTAGTACTGAGATTCAAAAACTATTACGGGAAACGAACCGTCGCTTATTTAATACCTACTGTAATTAATGATGTTCTAACAAAAATTCAATCGGAAATAACAAATAGTAAATATAAAAATAAATACAAACAATTTCTTTGACTCGCTCTAAAAATGCATCACCCTGTTTAAAGTTCATTCAATTATTAGCATCGCAGCGATGTCTGACCAGCGCCATGTTTGTTTTTGTAATCTTTCTTAGTTATTATTTACGAACTACCTCACAATTTGTTATAAACTATGTGTTATCCATAAATTAACAGAGGAGTGGAGCGGAAAGGTGACGTGTGGAAACTGACCAATCACATTGGTTGAAATCTGTCATCACGTCTCCCATCTAACTTTTACTATGAGACCAAAACAGAAATTGCAAAAAAATATCTGCTGCTCAGTACATTTTGACCAGTTAGGCGAACATTAATTACTGAACAGCTGCAATGTTCATATGCCACTTTGACCTAAAGTTTATGATCCCTTACTATTAAAATGTATTGTTTTTCAGGGTAATACAACCTGGTGATATACAACCAACCGCCGTGTGGTATCCGGTAGAGTAGAATAGAACCAACCCATACACTCACGGGTGTCGTATAAGGCGACTATTGTCTAAGGCAGAACACCTTGCGCCTCCGTAGACCAGAGAATGGGCAGCAGCGTTTTCTGTTAGTCTTTCATCACTGCGATCTCCAATCCGCCTGCCAAGCGTGGAGATTACGGCAAATTCTTCCCATCATGGGAAAGGCTTACGTCCAGCAGTGGACGTTATGGGCTGTTGTTGTTGATATACAACCACGGCTATCCTCTAGAGTCTAGCGGACAATCAAAACGCTTCCAACGATACCTCATTTGTCAAATTATGTAGTGTGTGTGTTCGAAGGTTATGAGGGACATAAATGTACAGTCGTGGTCATGCGGAGGCGCCGAGCCACGCCCCCTTAAAGTTTAGGCCTTACAGTTTAGGTATTAGTTTAGGTTTTGGTTTAAGCTTGACGCTTAAACCAAAACCTAAACTTAACTTTAGCGCGCAAAATAATAATGACTCTCGTTTGGCGTGCGTCGTCAGTGCGCTCGGCCGATCGGTATCTTTTCATTAATTATTTCTATACTAAGGGCGGGGCTAGAGAGCGTTTCTATGTTGTAAGTGCAAGCAAAAATTTTCTTAGTGGTGATCAGGCGGGAGTGCCCTCGATAGTACATACATGCCGGTGAAAAACATAACCCTCCTTTTTGCTTTGCCGGAGTGGAGTAATAATAGCTCAAATGATTCGTAATAGAGAGTCAGTGTCCGCAGTATCCTTCCAAAGTATGAAATGAATCGTGACGACTTACACTTCCAATACGAAAGAGGAATGTAAATACTAAAATTGAAGACACGCTACTTTCAAGGAGCTGCTTCAGAACGTACCGGACGTTCAATAAAATGATTCAATACTATTTCTTCTTCTACCTTTGGCCACCCAATACTGAGTGGAGCTCTCTTCCAAATCTCTCCATTCTTGGCGGTTACGTGTCATTGCTATCCAGTACTGACACTATTCACTGTGAAGCTATAGCTAACACTTGTGATAGAGTTTACTGAGCCAATCATACTGAAATCGTCCACCGACTACTTGATACTCGATACTCGGGCAGGGCTCGCTAGCCAATAATCGACTGAGATGTACCCCGATGGCGGGACACAGGACACTCATTTACAATATAACATCGAGCCACCACTGAGGTTTCGCTAACATTTCACAAGCTGCTCTGCTCTGGATATTGCATCGCTTTTGTTGGTTAACCGGGCATCACTTGTATTGTGTTGGGAACCACAGATTGTTAACAAATATTACATTAATCCATTTCGCTTGTTTCCGCGAAGGCGGAACTCCTGCTGTTTGTAGGCTTAGATCTTTTAATCTACGCAACGGATTTTAATGCAATTTTGAGCAGTAGATAGAGTGATTCAAGAGAAAGGTTACATTGCACCCGTGCGAAGCCGGGGCGGGTTGTGGAAGTCGGATATTCATCCGACTTCCACAACCCAGTTTGTACTGGTAATACGAGTTGTCATTGTTTGGGACCACTGACCTCTAACGACTAACAAAGATCTACAAGTTACAACCTAGACCAACGGCTTACTGTGATTTAGATTTAATTGATGATCACCCTCATACCGACCTAGTCAAGCGCTGCTTAACTTTGAAGATCGACTCAAGCAGGTGATAATATTTAGCGACGAGCTCCTTGCATTTAAGTACTAAAGTTGGTTAATTGATGAAATTAAAGGGTTTAAAAAGACCTTTCTATTGACCCTTTTATCGCGTAGATTCGCCCGGTGTACGGACCAAGTCAAACCACGCTATTTAAAGCGTATTATCAGGGTCTGTACACGGGTGGTCTAGGGGTTAGTTATACCAAAAAATCCCTATCACTCCTAATCACACTGCGCGTCCAATACAATAACATTTTCAGGATGATATTGGGACTTCCTCTTTCTGCAGTGCCTCCCAGATGTTCGCGCAGGCTCATTTTGACGATTTCCATGCCGTCATTCGGATAAAAGTCGTGTCACAAATAAGGAGGATGCGGGGGAGTCACAACAGCATCCTGAAAACTATAGCTGAAGATGTTCGTGCACCTGTGTTGAGGCATTTCGTTCGTCTGGTGATTTCTAGGTCAAAGTTTTTTTATAGGTTTTTTTTTAAATATTTACATGTTTTTATTGTAAGAATTTTATTTAAAACACCTTCACAACCCCTATACTATACAATCCATCCATCCGCACAATGTTTTAAGTGCGTTACATTGAGTCCTACCAAAAAACTAGATTTTTCACCCCAAAAAATAGTAGATTGTATCTTATGGGAGCAAAATAATATTTTTATGGCGAGGGCGCTTTTTTGAATCCAGAGCGAAGTGAGGGATTCTAGAGTAGAATTCCGAGCGTAGCGAGGGATTCAAAGTACGTCGCCCGAGCCAAAAATATATTTTGCGCCCGAGTGATACACTCTACTTTTCATCACCCACTATGAGAAAATAAAAGGCGCCTCATAATTTTAACCGACTTCAAAAAGGAGGAGGTAATTGATAGGAGTAATTGGAGGTGATATACAGGATGGATTGATGGCAACACTGGTTGAGTGACATGTCAAAATTTAGCTCCGTAATTTTAAATTAGTTTTAATTAATATTTTAGTGTAAAAAACTTGTATTATTATAATTAAATGTCTATTAAGTGTATTAATACCCAAGATTATTGTTTTCACGGAAAAATACACTGTAAGACGTAGTGTTTGGTTTCCTAACTCAACCGGTAACCTATAACACGAACAGCTGATGTACCTGCGGATCTATCTGGGGAGTATAATTGTTTCCTTTTAATGTCTAATAAGTAGCTCATATTAACCAATTAAAAGCTCTGTAGCACTAAGTTCATTATTCTGACTAATCTGGCACTCTTTTGTAGTTGAAGTTAGGTTCTGTGTCAGTACTGTCAGTTAGCACTTGTTAGTTATGTAGTTGTGTAGTTTGTAATAAGTAAATGTACTTGCTATCTATATATTTAATTAACTAAATACACAACAACAAAATAACGTTGGTTATTCTTTAATAATTTTTGGCATTATTATTCAAATAAGTCCAATAATTTTAAACCAAGAGTCCTACCCACTTCATAAAAAAGTTAAAGACATGAAATCAATTTAAAGTTTAACTTAATTTAATAATCTTATTAAAGTATTTTGTGTAAGACTCACAAGCCTACCACAGTTACCAATTTATTAATCACATATTCCAGTCTATTCTCATTTTCTTCTTTCATTTCTAGCTTTCCTAATTTTGTCCATCCAATTAGTTCTCACCATTCTTTGTACTTCTACTTTCAGTTCTTTTCCCTGAAACCATGCCTGTGATGACCCGTAAGGCAACTACCCAGGAGTTACAGGCTAAGTTGAGAACGGCCCTTGATGAACTTAAGGAAGCAAACAGCAAATGTCAACAGCTGTTATTGGATAGAGAGGAACATGAAGTTGAAATCGAGAAGGTCGTTCACAAAAACACAAGCCTGAAACGGGAGCTAGTGGACCTGCACCAACAATACATGGATGTTGTTGAGGAACGGGACAATCTGCGGGTGGTCACAGATGGTTTCAACGACTGCAGTAACCATTATGAAATGGCTTTATGTAAGGTTAGGGACTTAGAAGTTGAACTGCTTCATGCCAACAAACAAATTATTGAGTTTCGGAAAGAAAGAGAATGTACTCAGGTTAGGGAAACAGATCACCTATATAATCAATTATTAAATTCAAATTGCAACCCACATTTCTTAACAACAATAGATCTTACTGAAGATTCTATTCTGAAATATAATTGTAGTAGTTATAAAGTAAGCCAAAATAAAATAAAGAAATATGCAAAACTAAATAGAATTATAAAAAAATGCAAGAAATTTAAAAAACAACAAAAACACAGTTCCAAAAATATTCAACTAATAAAAGAACGTGTTTTCCTCATAAAAAAGTTGAATAATTATCAAATTAAATTAGAGGATAGTAAGAAGTTTTATGAAATAGACACTCAAAACTTACAGTCTGAAATTCAAGTTTTAGAGCGTCAACTAAAGTCATGTTATTCTATGTATGTAAATTCTCAAAAACAAATTAAGGAACATATCCTTGCTGCAAACGAATTAGTTGATAGCGGTAATAGTAATGCAGACTGTGTAGACACGATGACCTTCAACAACACTCAATGTACATCACAAAGTGAATCCAGCCCGGACACTCTCCTACCCGAGGTAACGGAGAACCCGTCCCGGCTGAGCAGTGTTCCGGACTGTATCTCCATTCAAAATTCACCAGATATTGTACAAGGTTCATCACAGGTAGGTCAAATAGATAGTAGTTCTCCCCCTTCTTGTAATACACACAGTTGCTGCTCCATTTTGTTCTCAGATAGTATAGGAAAAGGGTTAGGCAAGTTAATTAGTAACAATCTGAGTCATTCTTCTCTAAATTATTGTACTCCTCAGGCTTCTTACAACCAGATAATAACATCAATAACTCGGAAGGAATTTGATCCTAATACCATTATAACTGTACTTGTAGGTAACAGTTCTAACGTTAAACTTGATGATATCACGGACAATGTCACTCAACTATTAAAACTAAATTGTAAGAGAGTAATTCTGTGCTCCTTCCCGTACTTTAAGAAATTGTCTAGCAAGCAAAACCATTTTATCCATGCCATAAATAATCATTTGCATTTTCTAGTTAGTCATTATAGTGACAGGTTGACATTTTTCGACACTAACAGTTTCGTTCAGAAATTGAAGTCAACCAGAAACCATGCGTACTTGCCTATTAGTTTTAGACGTCAAATAGCTCGGCTATTAGCTTTTAATATAAACTCAGACATATGTGATATGTCACAGTTTTTTGTAAATAGGTCTACGGAAATTAGTAATTATACTAATTGTAATTATACAAATAGTATTAGCTTAGATTTAAACTAGTCAATAAGACAATAGAAGGTACGAGTGACAATTTAGTTAATCTCGTCAACTTCGAGGTATCTTCTAGCTCGCAATCAAATAACTGTAAAAAAGGGGCTGAGCAGAATTCCTTAAAATTGTTTCACCAGAATATTCAGGGACTTTCTTCCAAAGAACTAGAAATATAACTATTTTTAGAAAAAACTAAGTTTGATATTATCTGTTTTACTGAACATTGGATGAAAGATTATGAAGTAATGCAAATAAATTATGAGAATTACAATGTGAGCAGTTGCTTTAACCGAAAATCTAAGATGCGTGGGGGTTCATTAATCCTAGTAAAAAATTGTATTAAATCTAAGTCTCGTAATGATATAGTCGATCTATCGGTTGAACATAGCATTGAATTGTCTTGTGTTGAGCTAGATAAGCATGTAATAGTGTGCGTTTACAGACCCCCTAATTACCTGAACTATTCTATCTTTGAGTCAGTAATGGAAGATGCTTTGGCAAAACTTGTAACTGGTAATAAACCAATAATTATCTGTGGTGACTTTAATGTCAATATCATAGAGAATAATGTGAATAGCAGTAGATTCTTAAGTCTCTTTAAATCATTTAACTTGTCAAATGTGTTTTCAGAACCAACTCGAATTACGACAAATACTGCTACATGTATCGATAATGTTTTTTGTTGCTGCGATTACATAAATAAATCCATCGTAAATTACCTGCCTTCAGATCATAGTGGTCAGACGGTTACTTTCGCGTACAATAGACAATTACAAAGAATTCAGATACAAACTAGACAAATAACACCCAGCAATCTAGACAAATTTAATAATAATTTAATTAGCAAGTTAAGTATACCGGGTCATATTAGAAACAATGCAAATGTATTTTATGAAGAATTCTTTTCGGTAGTGCACACCGAATTTAATAATACTTTAAAAAAGAAATCTAAAACTATTGGCCCAAAGTTTATTTTCAGTGACTGGGCAACACAGGGTATTCGGAAAAGTAGGGAACGATTGTTTGAGCTGTACGGCCTTAAGCCTTACATCAACACTGAAGCTTTTAATAAATATGTTGCTACTTACTCGAAAATTTTTAAAAACACTTGCAAGGTAGCCAAATCCTTATTCATTAGCAACAAGATTAAATCAGCCGACAACAAAATAAAAACGGTTTGGAAAATCATCAACAGTGAAACTAATAGAAATAAAAAACAAGGTAATGACTTCACACTAGAGACATCGCGTGGCCTTGTGAGCTCCAACAATGAAGTTGCTCTAGAATTTGTAAATTTCTTTACCAGTATCCCACTTAAAACTACAGAAACCTTAAATTCCTCTCCCTTGCTCTCTATTGATTTATTGAAAGCGAACGTTTCAGCCTGTCCAAATGAATTTAGATTTCAGCATATAAACCCCATAACAGTCATAAAAGGTTTTAAGCAAATCAAGATCAAATTAACGGAAGATCTATGGGGTATGTCTATCAAAGCTTGTACCTCAATTATTGAGACTGTAGCGCCGTATTTAGCCTCAATATTTAATTTGTGCGTGGATCAAGGGGTCTTCCCGGATCTAATGAAATTCAGTAAGGTAATACCGCTTTTTAAATCCGGGGACAGTAAAGACACCAATAACTATAGGCCCGTATCCGTGTTGCCGGTTTTCAGCAAGGTGTTTGAAAAGATAATGCTCAATCAAATGCTCAACCATTTTAACACTAATAAAATATTACACGAGCAACAGTATGGTTTCACCAAAGGACGTTGTACAACTGACGCCGGTGTCACTTTATTAAAACACATATTTACTGCGTGGGAAGAGGCACAAGATGCCATAGGAATCTTCTGTGACCTTTCGAAGGCATTTGATTGCGTAAATCACGAAACCCTGATCTTGAAACTTCAGCATTACGGTTTAGGTAAACTTGCGCTCAGTTTAATAAAATCGTATTTGAATGATAGACAGCAGCAGGTACAAATAAATGGAGTCAACTCAATGGGTTTAAAAGTAAAAATGGGTGTACCACAAGGTTCGATATTGGGTCCCTTCCTCTTTTTAGTATATATTAATGACCTACCCCATCTATTTAACAACCATCCGCATATGGTGTTGTTTGCTGACGATACTTCTTTAATATTTAAAATAAACAGACGTGCCACTAATCTTGATGACGTAAATAACGCCCTACTGCAGGTCCACGATTGGTTTACCGCTAATAATTTAGTACTAAATGGGAAAAAAACTAAATGCATTAGATTTGCTCTACCAAATGTCAAAAGTAGTGATTGTGACATAATATTGAATCAAGAGAAACTAGAATTTGTCGATAAAACGGTTTTCTTGGGAATCACGCTCGACTCAAGGTTACAATGGGGTCCTCATCTAACATCTCTTGCAGGACGGCTAAGCTCAGCAGCGTATGCTGTTAGAAAAATCCGTCAATTTACTGATGTTGATACCGCGAGGCTGGTCTATTTTAGTTATTTTCATAGTATTATGTCATACGGTATTTTACTATGGGGACGGGCTGCAGACATCGAGTCTATATTTATTCTGCAGAAAAGAGCCATCAGAGCCATATATGAATTACGTAGACGCGATTCTCTAAGAGAACTGTTTAAGGAAATTAATATCATGACAGTACCTTGTCAATACATCTATGAAAACATCATGTACGTTAGAAAAAATCGGCATTTATTCAGTAAGAGAGGGGACAGACACCACTATAACACTAGAAATAGGGACCAACTAGTTCAGCCAGGTTTCAGGCTTGCTAAAGTGGATTCATCTTTCATGGGGTACTGTTTGAAATGTTACAATAAAATACCTCCCCACATTCTTCAACTGAATGAGACGAAATTTAAATCTTGTATAAAACGCACACTATGTAGGCAAGCATATTATAAGTTGGGGGATTACATTGATGATAAAAATGCTTGGCTAAATGCTGGTCCTGCTCCACAACCATAGGTGGGGGGGGCAAACTAATTGTTTGTACTGGTCGGGCATTATTTGAGTCCATCGACACGTAAAGAAGAAGATGAAGAATTGATTCCCATGTTAATGTATTGTGGAAGCTGCAGAAGATTGTAAAAATATACTTGCATTGTATAGATTCCAGTTCTTAGTATTATATAATTGCATAGCACATGTGTGAGTACTTTGTACTGTTCAGCCACCATTTACATTTATTTATCTTTCATTGACTTGAATATGCCTTGGTGACTGAGAGAATGTCATGCTCACTTAAATGTCTCGCTGATGGTGGCGGGTGTGTCGGGTCATTTAATTCCCTTCAATATGGTTGAGTTGAATGGCGCCGGTACATGCGTCATGTCTGTGAACGGGCGCTGTCAGTTGGGACTGGTCATCTCTTAGCTGCCAAGGTTCATTTTAATTACTTTATTCATACATTTTAAATCTAATCTTTCACTCTGGATGCTCTTAGTGTGCACGTCTTTCTACATCGTTCTCACATATATGTATAATCTCAAAATTAATGATGTAACCAAGATTTTGTAACAATATTTTGATTTTAAAAGAGTGTCCATGGAGTTTCTTGCCCATTCTTCTCCATAGAGATCTACGCTAGGGAATGGGCAACTACAGTACTTTCTCAAGTTATTATGCCTTGTGACTGGGACTGTAGCTTTGATTTTCTTTTTTGTATTTTTGACTTTCAAAAGTGCCGTAATGGTCTAATTGAAATAAATGCTTTGAGTTTGAGTTTGAGTTTTGAATTCGACTGTTTTTTTATGTATTTACACCGATTACGCTGATATTTATGAGCCGATTGACGTGATTATTCTTTAGTTTGGTGCGGAATAGTTGCCAGTTGGTCCTATAAAAATGTAACATAGTTTGGCCCAGTAGTTTTCATTTTATGAACATTTTTACTTCAGTCGTGTGGTCTAATTTCAACATGTAAAGTAAATGCATATCTAATATTTGGATAGGATATTACAAATAAAAATGGAAAAATAAAAAAACTTTTTTGCAAAAAATAAAACCGACTTCACAAAACACAAAAACGTTAAAAATAACTTTAGCTTCAGAAGTCGGTGACAAAAAAAAACTAAATGAATCAAACAAAGGTCACCGACTTCTGAAGATCTAAAGTTATTTTTCACTTTATTGTGTTTTTTATTCACTGTCACTTGAAGAACTCATTTTTCAAAACAAAACCATGAATTTCTAACAATTCATGAAAATTGACGAAAACGCGGTCTGTAGTTTGCGCGTTTTTAGTTTGATTTCTTTTTTTTATTCAGTCAGCGCGGCGGCCGGCGGCGGCAGCGCGACTGGGCCGTCGTACCAGCCAGTCTTTATTCAAACAATATTCGCGTTCGATTTCTTTCGGCGCTGAACACTAAGATGTTCCAAATTCAAAAAGTGCGCCGCAAAGATAATTGCGGCGCACTTTTTGAATTTGGAACATCTATAAAGAGGATTAAAAACTCATTACTGCCCGCTAAAAGTTTATTATAGAAAACACCACCTTTGGGTGCACTTAAAGGCGAACCAAGTCGTCCTTTTCGAATAGATGGGATGAAAAATGTCATTTCCCAGCAAAAACTTTTGCGTAGAGTTATTTAGTTTGATGTACAGAATGCTTGGTTGAAGGCTTCGCGGTCAATCGGTCTAGTTTACACCCTGTATATTCTATTCGTAGATACAACAATCATATTACATCACAGTTACTCAAAAAGCAAGATTTAATAGTAACTAAAAATGAATTTCAATTAAAACGACAACACTTTTTATTTCCATTGCATTAAGGGAATAATAAACACCGTCCACCGGCTGCTTCTTATAAAGAAACCTCTTTTCATTTACCTTTGCTGTCTATTTATTTAATATCTAGACTTGGCTAAACGTTTCCATTTTTCTTGTTTCACTTTGACGTAGATAAGACATCATAGATAAGATGTTATCACATGCATATTAGTCACACTTGTACCTACTACACATAATAGTCATACTTGTACCTACTACACATAATAGTCACACTTGTACCTATTACACATGTCGGATCCGGTCATGAGTACGGACGGGCGAATGAATCGAAAGCGCGCCCGTGGTGACATCATGCGACGTACTTACCAGTCTACCCCACCATGGCGGCTTTTACAGAGTCCTGATGTTAACACCTCGCGGCGAGGCGGACAGTCTGGGTCTGATCGCAGCGGAGTTAAGACGTCTTGAAACTGTACACGATTCATTGTGCCTAGTGTTAATGTGTGAAAGTGTAATGTCAAGTTATTTGTTAGACTTCACACTTGTACCTAATACACATAATATTCAAATTGTACCTACTAGACATAATAGTCACACTTGTACCTACTACACATTGTAATGTGTATGTTTTTTTACATGGTTTTTTACTTACATTTTTGGATATTATTAACCTGAAAATTTAAGCATTCGTCCTCCCTAGGTAGCTTCATGGTCATTTCTTGGAGGCTTAGCAACGGCTTTGGCCTTTTACCTTGTAATTCATGTTATTTAAGTTTTTCTGTAGATTTTTATCTCTATTAAATCTTTGTTTACTTTTGTGATGTCAGTTAGTGACAACCCTAGTTTTATTTTTAATTTATTGCTGGAGCTAGTTGTAGGTTGTATAGGTAAATCACATCGACCTCATTATCTTTTCTTTTTAATATGTTCAAATTATAAAATGTCAATCATCTGGAGTTGACCTGGCCTGGTGGTGGAATGGGCAGTCTACGTTGAGAGCTGAGAGCAGCTACACATCTGAAAAGCTTCATAAAAGTATACTTAGAGGGCAGTTACCCTTAAGTTTTGTTTTAAGTCGGCCTCTCTCCGTGCCGCACTCTCACCTTAAACACCTGGAAACCTGATGCTTGAGCTGCACAAGCCTGTTATGAAGATTAATGTTCCTCGGCTTTCCTCCACGGTCAGAAGACGGACGTTCTTTAGCTATTCATTCCATCCTGCGCTCATCTTCAGTTCTATCCGCCGGCTTCACTGGCATTAGTGGTTAAGTAGCTCCAGCCTTAGGTTAGGACCTTTGATAATAAATTCTTATAACTCGTCCCCTTGACTATTTCTTTTAATATTGCTCCCCTCCAGACTGAAAGTTAGGTAGGTGAGTGCTCAGAGTGACCTTACAGTTTTGTGGATCCTATCCAGGAAAATGTAACGTTACAACTTATGAGTCACACTTGTACATAATACACATAATAGTCACACTTGTACCTACTACACATAATAGTCACACTTGTACATAATACACATAATAGTCACACTTTTACATAATACACATAATAGTCACTCTTGCAAGTAGATTGAGACTCTGTTCGCGTTGTCCCATCATGTATGTATTCAATTCAATATACATAAATGTCTTAGCTTTCATGTAATACGATTTCAAGAGAAATTCTTGGTATGTAAAGTGAAGTGCAACTGGCGCCGCTTCGCTAACTCGTCGCTTATGACATCACACCGTGCGTGCCAGCTCGGTGCTTATCGAGGCAAGTTTGTAGCACTCCATAGTGCCGCACCACCCCGGCATCGTCAGCCAATCAGCACGCAGCTCATAAGTGGCCTGATCGCACGGACGCACGCGGTCGAACGCTCAGCTGAGCAAACTCGATCAGATTTATTGCCCGAACCCGGCCGGGGCTCTTCTTCCTCACTGATTCCATTGTGGAAGATTGCTTATCGGCCCCAATTACGAGGAAAAGTATCTGCATTGGCAACTTTGAGCTAACTACAAAGTTAATGTTAAGTAACATTGAAACAGTTTTACTTTTAACCGACTTCAAAAAACGGACGAAGTTCTCTATTCGGTTGTGTTTTTTTATGTTTATTACCACATACTTCGGTCATTTTTGAACCAACTTGATTATTTTTATGTGATTTATTTTCTTAAAGTCGTATGTAGTATTGAGATTAAAAGGCCCAGAAAATCGTGTAGTATTAAGTGTCGTAGCTTGTGTATTTAGATGGAGGTGTTCACATATAGGACGACACGATTACTGTCGTCCACGAGTCTTGCCAACTAAAAACCAACGATAAATTTAATCGTCACGACATAGTGGGAACGGAGCCTTAGAGTAACAAATCACCGCCGCCGCCACCGCTTGGGAGCACGAAGTCGTTTCCTCAGTATAGCGCTCTAAACGTATATTCGGATATAAGCGTGTTCTTATGACATACCTGCTTCCACAAATATTGCCATCTCTGGTAAATGAAATTGGCTACCAAAAACTGTCAGCTGTCGTCGTTCTCGCTTTCACAATAATTCTCGTATACTGTTTTAAATAAACATTAATTTTAATCAACATAACATTTCTACTGCCATATAAATACATTTAGCTAACACATTCCGAAAAGTATATAAGGCGATGTATATATTTGTCGCTCTCTCGTGTAAGCTGGCTTTTGGCGACTCTTTATTTTTATTTTTTATTTTTGTACCTTTAGCAGAGGACATCGGCTGACGGCTGGAGGAAACTCTATGCATTACCTTATTTATTGGCAGTACACCGCCGAGCCGCGTCCACGGTTCTGTTGGTAGGAAATTATGATTCTTTGGGATATTTATATTTTACAGCGATAATAGATTTCAGGAAAAACATATACTCTAATAAAAAACTTTTTTGCAAAAAATAAAACCGACTTCAAAAAACACAAAAAAGTGAAAAATAACTTTAGCTTCAGAAGTCGGTGACTTTTATTTGATTGTTTTCTTTTTTGTCACCGACTTCTGAAGCTAAAGTTATTTTTCACTTTTTTGTGTTTTTTGAAGTCGGTTTTATTTTTTGCAAAAAAGTTTTTTATTTTTCCATTTTTAGTTGTTCCCAAGCAACTATTTGCCATGAATTTATTTGACATTGTAACCAATACATGTCATAGTAATAGGCGTGAGCAGCGGTGGCCCAGTGGTGGCAGCCCCGATTTTAGAACAGTAAGTCGTGGGTTCGAACCAGGCAGGCGCATTACTTTGTGTAATTTATTTCATCACCACTGCTCTCAAAACGGTGAATGAAAACATTGTGAGGAAACCAGAATGTCCTAGAACTAAAAAAATCGAAGACATGTGATATCTACCAACCCGCACTGGGCCCGCGTGGTGGATTATAACCCATTTCCTCTCATAAAGAGGAGGCCTGTGTCCCAGCAGTTGGAACCTTAATAGGCTGATGATGAATAGGTGTATCCCCAATATATGGAAATTAACATACTTTTCTTTTTCGGATGGGAAATCATCAATTTACCCCTCCCGCTCTGGGCGGAGCGAAAGGGAGTGTCAGACTTTTACAGACTAAAACTCATCCATGTTCCTTCTTAGCCCTTTGTGTTCCGGGGCCGCAGTATCTCTTTAGAACAGTCCCTTTTGCTGACATCTCTTTGAGGCGCGCGCGGAACACGAACGAACTGTTGAAATCTGGGTGTATTGTACACATCTGCGTACCCCCCAAAGCATACAGGCGTGATGTTACGTCGTTTGAGGCGCACGCGAAACACGATCGCGCCTACTTAACAAACCTAACTGTGTAAATCTGGGTGTATTGTACACATCTGCGTACCCCCTCAGAGCATATAGGCGTAATGTTACGTCATGATGTCGTATAAACAATAAACACCCAAGCGATTGCAACATTCACGGCACATTTGCCGTCTATTTTTGAAGAGTTCCATTGTATTCTCCGAAGATCAGCATCAGATGTTTAAAAAAAAAAAAAATACAATCGAATTAAGAACCTCCTCTTTTTGGAAGTCGGTTGAAAATATACCCTTTTTATCATAAATTATGAGAAAATTAAAAATGCAAAATAATATTAAACAAGTGAGATTCCATCAAACTATAAATATAAAAGTTCTGCACACAAATAGATCTCAGTTGTGATTTCAGTTCACGTCTGATGTTGAATGTGATCTATAAGCATTTTCCTTCCAACGAGAGAAAATCGTTTCGAAGGAAAATTTTACTATATCGACGGAGAGACGATTTTCCCCTAAGACGGCCGAAAAGCTTTGGCTCAAATACGAGGCTACACAACTATCTCAGACGAGTGACTATGTAGGTATTCTGAAATCGGAACATAAATGTGAGGACCCTTGTTTTCTCATTCAGTTCTGAGTTAATAAAAGTCTGATCTATGCGGCTGTCTAATTTTGAACATCATTTAACAATCCGCGCTTAAGTACTGACAAGCGCCCAACGCTTCTGGTTATCGTCGCTATATGGTACCCATTTGATTCTATGGATAACAGATTGCGGGACTCCGGCCCCGAAAAACCGCTCACACGAACAACCCAATCACAATCACTGACATTAATATTACACTGAATATTGAGTATTCGTGGTCAATACACAAGCAACGTCCACACCTGCGGAAACCGATATTAGAGGAAAGTAACAAATGGCGTAGGTAACGGTGAGTACTAACGTTTTATGTTGTAATATAACATAAAGGTCAGCTCGAAGGCGTACGGGGTGCGAGGGGAGAGGAGGTGCCGCCTGCTACCAAGAGGAGGCTGTCACCCGATCGAAGGCAAGGTATCGCGTCTCCAATAAAACCAAGTGTATTGACGTTGCATAATAACTCACAACATAACGATACGAACGCACTGCGGACCGATGTTCAGAAGTTCCACGCGCCAGGAATCAGAATCAGTCTTGCTCTGCAGATGGGTGGTGGATGCATGTAGTCGACGATAGGCCCGCAGATCGAAGAGTTTTGTACAATGCATTAATGACGTAGGCAGTGGCATCCGAACTCAACTGCTTGCATCTGACGGAACGACGCTATCGAGAATGATACAAAAATAATCCTTCTAAACCTTCATGTTTCGGTGATCAAGCTCTGCCCTTACATAACGCTGCTGTAGAGCTCACACTGGCACATCCTGGCTGCCTGCGAATATCAACTCTATGACTCATATCGTAGGGACGACATTGACCTAAATGATGGTCCGAATTTCAAAGACGGTATAGTTGGAGTTATCTTTGATCGTGTGCTCTGTAGATAGTCTATTATGGGTGCTGAAGCTTTAAACAAAAGGAGCTTAGCGTGGACTCGATCGTTTCACACCTGCCGCGGGGTAGTGGGGTCGCCTACTTTATACTCAATCTGAAGTGCGCAGTGCTGTCGTGATGGCCCAGAGGTTAAGGCCTCGCCTCCCTTGCATGAGGTTGTGGGTTCAAATCCGGGCAAGTACACACAGTTGTAACATTTTCAATTCGTATGCACTTTATAAGTTTATCTTGGACATCACAGACATTGGTGAAGGAAAATATCGTGATGAAACCTGGACTTATAGTTAATATAAGTCCGAAATCGCCAACCCGTCTTGAGCAAGCAAAGTGATCAATTCTCGTGCCTTCTCTGTACGAGAAGATGCCTTTGCCCAGCAGTGGGACATTAATAGTCTGGTATTATTATTAATTATTTTACGCAGTGCACCATAGCAGCTTAAATTTAATAATTCCATAGGGTTTGCAAGAACCGTGTCTTGGTTTATTCTGCGTGCACAGAAAACTATAAACCACCACTGTGTATCATTGTGATAATAAGTGGCAAACGCCAAATGGTATTACATATCTTGTTTCAAGTACATTTAGTTAATTCTCAGACATTACACATATTTATCAGAACATTCTGCGAATTTAATCGCATGTGACTAATCCAATAGCATAGAACAGTGTGTTGTGATCGATCCCAAGCGGACCGCACGGTCGCGGTGTCCGCTGAGGCGTGTGAGCGGATGGGGCAGCGTTCGTGCTCATACCGAGCATGTGACCGGCACCCGGCACCCGGGCACGCCCGGGCCCGTGGGTCTGTGACGCCGACTCATGACGTATTGCCACCACCCGCGATTTATGACTGTGTCAGACGTGCTGATGCATCGAGTATGCTTCTGATACTCGCTCATGAATGGGTTGCTAACTGGAAATTATGACTATCACCCTTTTTCGAACCGGATAAAGTGAAATTTTGAATATTGTACTCGAATGTTCTCACTTCAAAGACCGGTTGTTATTAATGACTATGTTAAGGTCGGCTTCGAGTCTAACCCAATGAAGCTGTATACCAGTATTTTATAAAGCGGGACTGCATAACTGACTATGACAACCCGCAACAGGGAAACACGGTACTTGAGAATTGTAAACCGTAGGGGTAAACAAAATAATAATATAAGTATACAGGGTGTAAACAAGGATCGCAATGATGGGGAGAACAAGTGCCTTTCGGCTTCGTTGAGAGGTTTTTTACACCCTTTCTTGGCCCTGTTTCTTCTATATTAAGTTTCGTCGGTTTCATAAGTGTAACCGGAATAGAGAATCTCTTAACCACTGTGAAAAAATGGTTATCTACTCACTGTTTATACAAAAACAGAATAATTAGAATAAGAGTATGGAGAGAACTAGCAATAAAACTGGGAATTGAAAGTAACGATTTATTAACAGAAAACGTACATATCAAGGCTAGGTTAGGTATATGTAGGAAAAATGTTTTTATTAATTCTATTTTGCCAAAAGTTGTCTGAAACCTGCTTTCGTATATTTCTCGCGGTTGGCGGATTCACCCGAACGCAGAGCGTGCACTATGGCCACTCGTTGAACACGCTGTCGGCCGCTCGCCGCCCCGCAGAACGCCCCGCCGAACGCTATCCACAACGGTTCCAATTTCAAGGTATGACAAGAATTATGTTGGAGATGTTTACGATTGGATTGGAATTGTGCCCGATAAATGGGTATCGATAGTCCTCTGAAATAATGAAACGTTATCGGAACTGTCTGCCGCAGTTCGCAGTACAATCGCACACCTAGGTGGAACCCTGCTCCAGGATCACAGACGGTGAGTCTATAGGTTCGACCTTGAGAGTAATTTTGTTCACGCCATGCTAAGTTTTATAGCACGCCATGTTGATTAGGCTCCTAATTTCACGGGTGCGCTCACTGGCGCCCAACGTGGGACCAATGCATCCCGACCCCCGCGCCCCGCCCGCTCGCTAACTGAACTGTTTGTGGTAATTGGACGAGCGCACAATGAGATCGGTACAAAGAACAAGTGCATGAGGATCACTACAATGCAAATTCAATGATAAGTATTGTGCAGCATTACAAAATATTTTGTTTGCGAATTTTTTCGGGAACTCAATTTGGTTCAGAAATTAAAATGTTCGGTTATTTATTTTATTTTGTAATCCTTAAAGATAAAGATAATTTTATTTGTTAAAACATGCGTATACATGCAAACTAAGCACGCAGGATGACACAATATTGATATTTTGTACGTCCATGTTTCACCGATGTGGCGTACAAATTTATAAAATTTACAAAATAAAATAAATTACAAAATAAAACTAAATTACTAAAATCCAAATACTAGTCAGTCTTAAACATTGTTCAGTCAGTAAAGTAAATTAATCAAATAATGTCAAAAATTAAGTAACAATAAAAGAGAGAATAAACAATGTCAACATGCAATAAAAATTGATAAGTCATTATAATATAAAATAATCATATAATGTCACAAAGATAAAGAAAAGTAACAATGTCATGTAGTGTCACTTAAAAAATCGTTTATACTATAATAACACTTCTTGTCCGTTAATTAATCTCGAATCTTTTTTTTAAACATATTTACCGGCAATGCTTTATAAGACTGTGGTATTTTATTATATATTTTATCTACACCCATGCTATAAATCCTCTATAAAAGTATCTGAAACAGTTAGCTTATGGCCAACATTAAAACAGCCAGTGACATAATAACCATTATAACACCCAAACGGGTGTTATAATATTGTACTGAATTTCATTATGCAACTCGTTTTAAAAAAAGAACATTGTCTAGCACGTGCGATTCACTACCACAGCGCCGTAATTAAAAAAAAACTTATAGGTTAATTCGAATTCACGTCGTATCCCGCCATTTTTGTTCGATATTAGTATTGCATTATGTACTTTGTTGTTTACAAAAATGAGTGATACAAGCTTCCATTCACTACCACAACGTTCGATTCACTACCACATTCGATGTTCTTTTTTTAAAACGAGTTGCATAATGAAATTCAGTACAACATTATAACACCCGTTTGGGTGTTATAATGGTTATTAAGATACTGGCTGTTTTAATGTTGGCCATAAGCTAACTGTTTCAGATACCTTTATAGAGGATTTATAGCATGGGTGTAGATAAATAAGTTTAAAAAAAAATCACTTAAAATAACAAAACAAACATTAAAATAATCGAGGTATAAGCTGGCAAGCATCGTGTTTCTAACGACCCACAACAAGGTGTCCTGTATTTAATATCCAGAGTAAGTAACTGTACGCCGCCGAGAGGTTAACTAGTCCGGACGGCGCGGCCGTGTCCAACGCGCACGGAGCCGAGCGGTAACTCTATCCCGTAACGAAGACGTGATGTGTCACCTTACTCGCGGCACTTAATACCGCGAGACAGAGCTGTCCGCTGGTGGAGGGTTGTTCACTCTCATAACTATTAAGAGTAAATGGTGTGATCCTGTTCATGATATTGTGGTGTCCGTAGCAAGTAGGTACGGTCGAACAAGCTGTTTGGTTTTACAGTTTAACCAACAAATTACATTGTGAAATGTAAACCAAATAGCTTGTTCGACCGTACTTACTTCGCCGTCAATTTGCATCGCACTCAGAGCTGCCATTCATTTATTAGCCTGTTAAAGCTTAATGCTTTCCATTTCATTACGCCAACACTAAGCCCTACAATCCCTGAAACAAAAAGCAGATCTCTGCAGCACAGATGCACGAAGTTAAAGAATGGATCTCTTTCTCTTTATAGGGCGCCATTTTATGCTACTCACTTTCTGAACTTGTTTAATTTAATTCTTGTGGACCAAATTTTTTTGTTAAAATTTATGTTGGCATCTCATAAATCTCAAGGCAGCCTAACAAAGGTATTGAATACCAGTATACCCTTCACTATGTAGTGAAGGGTATACTGGTATATGGTAGTTGGGTAAAAAGACAGTAGTCGTATAGTATGTGAGTGGGGTACCTCTAGACTGTGGGCACATTAGGTGTCGACAGGTAGGGCGTCGCTCGCGCTCGATCCGGTGAGATTACTGTAAGCCGCTGATTCCCCTCCACCACGCGCTCGTTTACACGATTCACGACAATAGTCGCGCGTATTATACCTACGTCTGTGCGTGAGGACGTCCTCGCTTGTGATGCGAGGGAACTCAACAAGATCACACAGAGACGCGTTGTGTCACTCACAGCAGTTTCAAACTATTCAATAGTACGTAATATTTCGCGAGAAACTAAATCTGACTTTGTTAAGTTTAATGACGATAACTTTATTTTGAAACACTTTTTAGAACCTACTTTATCATCTGCTAGCGTTTTCCCAACTATGTTTGGTTTGGCTTTCAGTCTAACCGGAGTTTTTTAGGGTTCCGTACCTCAGTTGCCAACAACGGAACCCTTATAGGATTTGGTTGTCCGTTTGTCTATCAGTCTGTCAAGCAAGACCCCTTTTCTCAGGATGGAGTCGGAGTCACGAGTGTCGCGGGCATTGCAGTGGTTAGTGCTGCATTCGTTTCAATACTGTCATGGCGTGTTCACATATGGGGCGACGTAACCTACAGAAAAGTTGTTACAGTCAAAACATATGCCGTTACGATCTTCGAATGAAATTCAAAATGGGCTCGACAGTCGTTCAGTAAATAAATGTGGTAGAGGTACACGAACACCTTAGAAGCTCCAACTTCGCGGCGGGAGTAGAGTGAGGTAGGTGCATAGGTGCCGGGGAGGGGGGGGGGGTAAGACAGGATGTCGTTAGTGTAAGACCGACGGCGCTTTGTACCGTCTCCGTCCTTAGAGCGGGAGATCGCCGCTGATACCAACCACACACACATTGGCACATTGGAGATAATTAATTTGTAGATGACATTGCACTTACTATAATAAGATGGTTCGTCACACTATAAACACATACCATTGGCTAATCAAAAGCCGTCCCATGATGAAAGCGCCACGCCACGCGCCTGTCGTACAGTGCATTGTCCGCAGTATATTTATGGTAGCAAGTTGATAGGTAATGTATCTGAACAACCGATTGTGAAGCCTCGTACATTAGGAGTAATATGTTGATGCCGTCACAGTTACACGGTACGTAAACTGCACAACCGCTACATTCCACCACGTTTTACTATAAGCCGTGAAGCCATAGCGTAAACGATAGAATGGTCATACTGGCAGGAACGCGTGGTTGTGGCGTGTCTGTGGCCGGTGGCGCGGTCAGGCTGACCGATCGTGTCGACCCTTGACGTCCTTTGTGAGCGCTCAATGACACGTTACCCTCAAAGGCTTTTAGACGCTCTGAAAACTGATAGCATAATAGAAGTACGTACATGTACACGTTATGTACTTACTTACGATAGACGCGCCATTGTTCCAGCGGCTACAAGTACTTAGTTATTTACGATTTCGGACCTTCAAGCCTCGTCTTCTACACTAGTCTAGTTTCTACACCTACAACATGAAAATGGAAGAGAGCTTTTTGCATCCGTTCTTTGCGGCGGCGGCCGCATGTCGGTGACCATCGAATATGTAGATACTTATAACATAGGACACTTCCGGCACCGAAGCACCGGCGGACGGTCTTACTCTGGCACTGAGTATGTATGAACAATGTGAATGCATTGTTTGGCAGAGTTTAGTAGATATCGGCGGGTACTAGAGGCAGGTGAAAGTTAACCTAGCCTACAACCGGTCGGGGTAGCGCGCCCGCCTATGATGGCCAGTTTTAATTGTACCTGTAAATTTGATATTGATATTGCATTGCGGCCGTTCGCAGTATACAGACATGCTCGTTAGCAGTATTTATTTAACGCAATAATAGTGACCTTCTTTAGTATTTTGCTAAGTGTGTAGTTTATTAAATAATGGAAACATAAAAATAGTGAACTGGTTGAAAAATGGATAACAGCCCCGGTAATTCAAGTAGTCGAGTGCAACCTAATGCCTCGCCAGTGAAAAGCTACCATTCTCACTTCACCATCGATTTTAGGTTTAAAGCTTCTGTAATTATTCTAAAAACACATACATTGTTCATTTATTGAATAAATACATAACTAGAGTAAAGTGTAGTCCAGTAGTTAACAGTTTTGTTCTATGTGTTTTATGTGGATACGGGTGTGGGCCCGACATCCAAAAATGGATGTCATCTGTTCAGCTAAGCTAAATGAGGTTGGCTCGATTGCAACAGAACAAATGGATGGCAAACTCAACTCGGAGCAAAAATTGAAGGTTACCAACCTATGCCGTAAAGTAGAATCTGGGACCACTCAAATGGCAGTGCTCAGAAGCTCAGTGCTCAGAGTGCTTTCAGGCTCTGAAGCAAAAATCCCGTCAAGCCCTCAAAATAATCGATTACCTGAAAGAAACGCAGCCTCACGGAACAAGTTTCGGAGCTCGAACAGACGTTATAGGACTCTGGTGCTGTGGGAACCGCTCCATTTTCCGATATGGTGAAGAAGATAGATCCCATCCAGTGATTTCGTTCGTCCAAACAATTTAAGTTCCGTAGCAGTTGATCCAAACTCCAGTAATATAGTATAAATTGAATTCCAGTGACGAGACAAAAAACCTCGTGCAAAACATCATAATTATGCTCTGATGAAATGAAGCTGGTACGTGGTGTGAGGAAAACCAAAAATGAAGGTGTCATTATCAGCATCGAGACCAAACAGGATGCTGATAACCTCAAGCACGCAGTCCAGCATAGCTATTCACAACGCTTCGATTCGATTTTCGATTCGGAAAGTCGTATGTCCATCTCGCTCGATTTCGTAATGTCAAAAAAAGATAGACATAATATGACTTTCCGAATCGAAAATCGAATCGAAGCGTTGTGAATTGTACACCTTATAGGTATGTTACAGCAATCTTTTATAATAATAATAAGAACAAATATTTCACCTGTGACAAACAATAAATTAATTTGAATTTGATTAGGGGGCCTGATGTCTACTTCAGGACTCACAGCCGACGAGCCCATCAAGCGTAAACCACGGAACACGGTTGTAGCAGTGCCGACTTCTTTGGCTGATGCTGAGGTTACCCACTTAGGTGTCGTTAGGTACACACAAGGTGCATAAATTGAGAGACAAAGCTTTCTCAGAATCGTCTAACACATGCTGATATGAGTCCGACACGAGGGACAGTCTAAAACGACCGTCTTGCACCATCATGAATGTAACTCTAATAAAGTAAATCAGCTTATTGTTCGGTAACATTACAGCCTACACGACGTCATGTTCCCGAACAGTTTTATGTCAGCATAAACTGGGATTTTAGTAGGTGTAAGTAAATGTATGGGCCTATTAATTTCGGCAGCGGGTCCCGTACAAAAAGTCAGTTGACGCGTGGAAACTCATAAAAGGTAAATAGTAAGGCGGCGGCGCGGAGCAGGGACTCGGCTAGGGTTGCCACTCGGTTGGCTTGGCCATTTCGCTACATTCACATGGGCGTAAGGTGAAAAATGTATCCACTGTTCATTACTTTTCTGTTATACAATATTTTTTGTAGTAACAAAACGGCCAAGCCACATATTTTGGTACTAAGGTGTAGAGTTTATGAAGTTAGATCTTGTAGAATTACGGCATGTAGAGTTAGAGGTTTGGCTCTACATGAGATCTGATAACTTTTTGACAGTGCGTGTTTGAAAATGTTTTTGGTGGGATTTCATTAATTTATTTTGGTAAGTTGTTTGTGACATTTTTTTTTCTTGGTGTGTGTTTTTGTGGTGTATTTCTTGCAAATCAGAGGCGCCTTTTTTTTTTCCTCTAGCTAAAAAGTACGGTAGTCTCATACAAACTTCCATCCCCTAGTTTAAGGGGTTGTATAAATAAAGTCTAAAGTATAAGAGCTTTGCGATTAAAACTTTATATGTTTAATAAGTCCGCTATTGACAACATATCCCAAAAATTTTGTTTATCTGGTATAATCCAAACCCAAGTTATAAGGGTTAAAAAAAGTAGTGCCCTTGCGCTTCGCTTGGCTCATCTTGGCGGGGGCACTACCGTGCCCCCAGATTTTAACAGGGAGTGAGTAGGTAAGTACTTTACGTAAAAACATTATGGGACAAAGAAAAAAGCTAAATCAAATTTTTCATACTAACCGATAACGTAGGCTTCGCCTAAATATTAGCGTGAACAAAATGTTTCATTTTCCAGTCCAAGGTGCACAGACAAGATCAATCCTAACATAGCCTCTAGATATAATAATACGTGTGGTAGGCATGATAGGGTCAACCCTATCGGTATCTCGGTATTATAAATAACATTTATAGGCGTTCATTGTTCTGGATCGGGGCGAGGCGTCTCTCCACGAATAAGGTTAAGGAGCTGTTTAATCTGAGTCAGCGGATTATTGCCTCCACTGTGCTCCACTCCGCTGCTATCGACACCCCGCCGTGTCGCCAACTCGCCACTCGCAGCCGCTCGCCCTCACTCGCACCCTCAGCAACAGCTTTCACTAACGTGCCAATGAAAACATGCGGTGTTATCACACTTTCTGTTTTTCGTGGCTAACGTGAATGGTCTACGAGCTACGTGTAATAATAACAGAGGGAGATCCCGTCACTGCCAGACCTATTACGTCATTTTATAAATGCTGAAACTGTTTCTGTGGAAGTACCTTACTATAGGTAATTAAGCTTTGCCAACATTATTTTTAAGATTTAAATTGTATTTATTGTTTCAATTCTATTTTTGAATAAATTTAATATAGATATTAATATATTATATTGAAGATATTATATTATATTATTAAAGTGGGTCGTGGTGGCTGTGGCAGCAATTTGTCAGGGGGTTTGACGCATTTGGTGCACATCTCAACAACTTGTACACCATGCTCAAATGGTGAACTTGTAACAAACTTGTGCTAGACAGATTGACACACAGACACATTGACATTACTGTATGATGATTCACCTCCTCCTCTGCCAGCTTTTATAAATGAAGTAGGTCTGGTGTTCATAGAATCTTGGTTTATTAATAATTAATGCACCGATTCCATAACACGCAGTGTACTCTATTGTTTTAACAGTGGAACAGATTCTCTCACGAACAAGAACGTGCTGCAAGAGAGATTATCATAAATATCTGGTGAAAACTGTCAGTAATATGTCAGGCATCAGAATGAGGGGTGCGGGGTGCGGGTATGGGGCGCGGGCACGAGGCGCGTTTGACAGGACCATACCATGCAGCTTCATCTGACAGCCAACGAGCGAAGTGCTTTGTGTGTTGTGTTACAGGAGATCTTATTACAGTATTTATAAGTTTTCGCTAAAATAATTCAAAGTAAAAGGATTCCCAAACAGTATGATCTACTAAACTACCTCATGATTAACATTTTAAAAAGTGCTCGAATATTTGTGTAGTTATTACAACTGTCAGGAGCATACACCGGCGAGTAATTCCTCTTTGTTTGTGTAAAGCAAATGAGGTTGCTTGCAGTGCAACGCGGCAAAGTTCCACCTCACAGTTACTATTATTGCTATTATTTGATTCATTTTTCATGTCATTCTCATAGCGCAGCGCTCCCCACATCGCTAAAATATCTATTAATGGCTGCAATGGTGACATGGTACATCGAGAATTCTGAGAAATATCAGTTAAATATATGAATGTATTTTTGAAAACGATCGCAACCGTTGACTGTGTGAGTGAACATGTTCACTCGTGTTGCGATCGCTTTGTAATGCGCACACTCTGCGGTTCATTTAATTGATCATTTATTTATTACATTCATTTTTGTTTTATAATTAATTAAATTCACGGATTAACTCAGCTGCATGTATTTGTATTTTAAAATCGCTTGGCAGTTGGCCACGAGCTAACAAATGAAATAAATTACTGGGACTACTAGTAGGTAATAGTTGTAAGTAACGTAAGCGAAACAAGTGTTACAAAACACTTTTTCAGTAACAGTTTGGTAGAGGATAGGGTTCAAAAGTGTAATTCATAAGTCTTATAATTTGATTAGATTACCATTCGTGTGGTAAAACGTCTCAAGCAGTTTGTAGCGGTCTAAAGCTGAGTAATCTATACGTAAATTACTCGCTTTCAGAAGTGAATCGGGCGAGCAATTTAAGCGCAGATAAATAAACTCATACTCCACTGACGAACTAATAAAGTTTAGGTCAAACATTCGCAAGCGCTTCAGTAAAGCGCCGCGCAGCACTGGATCCACTACTGTAAGCAAATACATACATAATTTGTTGCCCGCAACCTTCGACGCGTCAAATTATTACAAAAATAATACTTCCCTATTTGAATCGGGTTTTCTCAAGTGTTTTTATTGCATGGATTCTTTTTCTAAAATAAAAGAAGCCAAAGTTACTCCTAATAGCATCAGTTATTTGCCAGTAAAAGTCCTGTGAATCAGTCCAGCCTTTTCGGAGATTTCCCGGAACAAACAGACAGAAAAAACTTAAATTAATGTTTTTTTTGTTGTTATAAGTATAATTATACCGCATACACATAGCTAGTCTTACATACCAAGGCTGTACATCTGAATCAAACAGTGCTATCATAACGAGCTTGACAGGATGCAGCACAGTACCCTTCCCGCTCATATATCTACTTGTATCCTCTGACTTACTCTGCCGGCCGCCGCCGCCGCGACTAATAACGACACGGACGGAATGGATACAATTTTATTAGTAGACGACGTTCTGATGCGGTGTCACAGATTATATTAATAAGAATATACGTATAGGTACAGATTAATAGTACCTACAGCATCTATATAATAATTTAAAAAAAAAAAACTCGAACAGAGTAAATTGCTGTCATCGTTATAAGTTATAAGTCATTTATTCATTTGTTTAACTAAGGTACAATAATAAATATCAAGATAATAAAGAGTACGCTATGTTATGCAAAAGGGCGTACAAATGTATGTAAAAAAAATCAATTAAACAATTCAATTTGGAAATCAAGGCAGCAAGCAAGTCTAAATTATATAATAAAATAAACCTGGACATTAAAAAAAAAACAATTATATAAAATCGCATACTAAAAATTAAATAATAATAAATAACAGTAGAAATATAGGTATGTCAACAAAAAAAGAAGAAAAATATCAAAATGCTATAAAAATAAAATGTAAATACATTACAATTATGTAAAGGCATAGGACTGGAAACAAATAATAACACAGTGTTAATATACATAATACCGATATCAATTTATTATAATACTAATGTCAATATTATACACAATTATTTACAAGGACAAACAATACATGGTTAGCATGTCAATACATGTCATTACATTATTGTCTGTTATGAACTCCGAAACACTGTAATAGGTATACTTTGTTCACCAGTAAGGCTTTTAGCCAAAACAAACATTAAACATTCATCATTCATTAAACATTTCAATTAGAGCCAACTGTGTGATCACAAAATAAGAAGTCCATGCGTTTAAGAATATATACAAAATATTTACAAAACCTATAAAAATATACCATTGTTTGCTATAAGTTCAAGCAAATATAGAAATTGTGTACTCGAATCTACTTCTTTGAATGTACAGTCCAGCTGATGAGAAATCCGTAATGTCACACGAGACGTCATATTTATTATACAGAGTTTTTGCTTTTGATCACGAGTATTTATAATTCAAATTAGTACCAGCGGAACTATAAGTAAATAGTTACAATTGAATAGGAAGTAGCAACGCCCATCACATGATATAGTTGTCTCACTAGCCAGGTGGCTCATACACGATATCTATTAGTTGCCCCAAAAACATTCCGCAGTCTTACACTACTCGAATTCTCATGAATACTGAGTACAAGTGCCACAGTACAGGGCATACAGAAGGCCCACTCCTTGCAGTGCGAAGAACGATCTGTGATGTACCCGTGTCGAAGTGACCATTGCATACTGATTTACAGCAGGCTTAGAGCCGGAATTGGGTATTTGGATACGTTCTAACCACTGCATCTACACACAGACTTATTGCTAAACGCGTGCAAGCTCCAACAATTTGTTTGTCTTTCAGTGGCGCGCTTTCACTTCACTACAACCAATTGGCAGTATGTCAGTCGCGCCACTCTGCCACGCCACGCGACAGTTCGGACCGCGCGCTCTGTTCAACATTTTCTCTTTTATTGAACGCGACTCGTTCAACTGCGTGTACTGCACATTATATCGAAAATCTTTATGTCAATCGCAGCGTGTTCAATTCAATAAGTCTTTGTAAAATAGTGATGGTTACGCGGAAAAACATAAATATGTCAAACTAGAAAATAGAAACTGAGCCTTTGTATCCGACATTCAACTTTAAGTCACTTTATAATCGGTGTTGTTGTGCGGCAGCCCACCACGCCCGGCGCAAACACCATTAATTTGCAACATATTATAATTCACACAACATTTAACAGACCACCTCTCATTAAAAATGCTATGGGAACCTATTTTTCTTAAAGGGTCAGACCCCCCCCCTTCACGAAGCCAAGAATAATGCACTGCTGTCGCGTAGTTTCGGCGGAAGTATTGCCAGCAGAAGTCGTAGCAGCCTATGGTATGCCTCGTCGGCGTAGCAATATCGTAGACACCTCGCAGCAAGTCTACGGATAGAACAAACTTGTGTTTGTATAAAACTATTAGATTATGAGTATAGCATGAATACTTTGATGTATGACAATGCATAATTATGCTTGCATACCTTTTAATACCACGCAGCACTTTAATACAAACTTCTGTTCAAATCAATAGCTATCTAGTTAGAAAATTTTAGTTTTGTATTACCTAACAGTCATTATTTTTGTCATTCAGTTATGTTCTTTGATATTAATATCTAACATACTATCAAAAACAAATTTAGTTTTGCTGTTGTGTAAATTGACACAAAAATGAGCGTTAAAAATATTGCTTGGTGCAACGGAACCCTTTATTTATTCAAAGGATAAACGATATGAAATAGGTTAATTATAGTTAGTTAATTATAATCTTCATCTTTACCGAATGTTAAAGCAGTGATAAATGATAAATGTTGAATGATGTTTATTTTGCAAGTAGGTTTTTACAAACACTTTTACACGTCATTTTTTAAAACTAGATGGGGCCGGTGTTTTGTACCTGAGAAGAAACAGCCGAAACAAACTCAGAGGTCATAGTCTCTTTTAAAGTCCAGACAATCTTGCTCAATTCATATGAGGACTATGCAGATTCGTGTCTGAGATGGTCTTTTGAAGAAAGATTATACAGATTTGAGTGGACCTGTCCAGTCAGTGCAAGCATTTGTCAGTTAACGTGTAGCTCGACTTATTGTGATTTTGTCATAGTATCAAATAAAAATAGAAACTAAAATTTATCCATAAAACGGTTTTCCTGGCGATTATGGTTGATTCGAGGCTACATTCGTACTTCTCATTTAACATATTATGCTGTTAGATAAATCCGTCATTATTTACTGATGTAGACACCGCAAGATTGGTCTATTTAAGTTTCATAGTATAATGTCTTATGGTATTTTGTTATGGAGATGCGGCTATATCCAGTATATTGTTGTTATGCAAAAAAGAGCCATTAGGGCCATACATAATCTTCATAGCATAGGCGTGATTCTCTAGGGAACTGTTTTAGGACATTGTCATCGTAACGTTACATTTTCAATAGGTGCCCCTTCCCTATTTCATAAACTGAAAGCATTTAAGAGAACCTATAAGCCGTGTGGTATCCGGCAGAGTAGAATAGAACCAACCCATTACACTCACGGGTGTATTTTGTTAAGTTAACACAAAAGTCTCGCAATGATAATTATATAAAAACTGCTCGAAATAAATCGCAAGCTACTTGGAAGATAATAAACTCATACAAATTAAATATACCAAAAGAACAAATACAACAAATTGTTGTAGATGGTAATAATTATAATAACTGATCCTAAACAGATTGCAAACAATTTTAATAATTTCTTCATTGATAAAATTATAAACCCTATACCAAACCAATCGAGATGCCAAATCCCGTTCGAACCAAACTCCATGTTTATGCATCCAACTATACCAGAAGATATATACAAAATAATTAGAGACCTAAAAAACACAAATAGTACTGGATATGACAATATATCAACAAAAGTTTTAAAACACGTATCCGTAAAGCTATATAAGTATAGAAAAAGGAGTCTTCCCAGATAAATTAAAATTAACTCTAATTAAACCTTTATTTAAAAAAAGTAATAAAAATGATATGAGCTGCTACCGTCCAGTAGCGCTTGTACCAGTCATATCAAAGATTTTCGAGAAAGTGATCCATGATGGTATTTATAATTATTTTGAGAGAAACAATTTACTTTGTAATGAACAGGTTGGCTTTCGTAAAAATAAATCAATTAATTTAGCAGTTTATAATTTTCTCCACAATATATTAACTCACATGGATAGAGGTAAACAAACGTGTGCACTGTTTATGGACCTCACACAGGCTTTCGATTATGTGTACCACAAAATACTCTTAAACAAATTATACGCTTATGGTGTCAGAGGAAACATATAAGACCTGATTAAATCTTGCTTAAGTAATAGAACCCAAGTAACACATATAACAAGGTTCCGATATGAAAAAGATGATACATTACTCCGCACCCCCCACCGAATAATATAATATGTGTTATTACGATAGTTTACGTTTTATTGCATATTCGATATTTATAGCATTGATTACACCTTGTAATTTTTTTTCGTAATTTTTCTATGCATATTTGCAAAAGTACGATAATTTCAATGGTCCCATAATGGACTTAACAATATTATTCCCGAAAAATCTTAACACACTTTTTGCACGAATAGTATCTGTGTGAGACTGCACCAGCAGACTCACGATGTCCGCGATTACGCGGAGCCCTAATCAAATAATACTTTTCCAATCGACAAGGGGAAAACAAATATTAGTTACACTTACCCATCACGTTGGAACCGGCGATGTGGCGTAATCCCAGGTCACGTCGTATCTGGGTGGGGTGTAAGTATAAATGTGTTTGTGTTGTGTATGTAAAGTCATGTAGATTCGACGATAACCAAAGGGCGCCCCACAGCGCATACCGTCGTCTCCCTGGTCAAACCTTCTGATCACACACGTGGCACTTTTCATCAATGTCCAACTGAATTTTATCCCGGTTTGCTAACCCAATCGGGGATGTACAATAGTCCAGCACTGAATTTAGGAATTTACCGGCGTTCAAATAAAACACAAAGGCCGGCTACATAACCAACAAATCACTCGCGGTCACGACCCAAAATGGCGAGATTTCTCAATTTTCACTCAATTATCAACAAAATATCAAACACCGATCAAGATGGTATCGGATTATCATTAACTCAAAGTTTCAATCAATAATTACACGACAGCCGCGTGCATCAAAAATACAAGACCACGGAAGCAAGTTTTTTCCAAACCAATATGGCACTGACAAGCAAACGTCATCGCACAGACAACTGAAACGACATCTGTCAAACGTCGAAAAGGTGCGTTCAGAAACTTGGTGGATGAAACATCTACCGCCCCCGGACGGGCCGTCCCGTCCGCTAATCAATTGACAGTCTTGACAAGGTTGCGACCGCTCTCTTCATAACCGATCCATCCACTAAAACCTCAGCAAAACGAGGTACCCCGTCGGTGCCAGCCACCAAATTGAGAATGCGCCCCCGGCGCCAATACAGAGGCTTAAGGTTGGCATCCTTAATAAGGACGAGGTCTCCTATCTTGGGCGGATGAGTTTTATCAGTCCACTTGACGCGCTGCTGGAGGATGTGCAGATACTCTAAGCTCCAACGCTTCCAAAAGCTCTGAGTGAGCTGTTGCACCAACTGAAACCGCGATAGCCGATTTTGGCTCACATCAACAAAAGGGTACTCAGGCAGAGCGACAAGTGGCTGTCCAATCAAGAAATGGCCCGGGGTTAGAGCCTCCAAATCGTTAGGGTCCGAAGAGAGCGGGCACAATGGACGCGAATTTAGTACCGCTTCAATGCGACAAAATACCGTAGCTAATTCCTCAAAGGTGAGAACGGTGTCTCCCAACAATCTCCGCCAGAGTCCCTTTGCTGCTTTCACCGCGGCCTCAAAAATACCCCCCCAATGGGGGCAGGCTGGCGGGTCAAACAACCAAGTGACCCCTCGACGGGCCAATTTGTTACCAATGTCAACCTGGCTCTCATTAAGAAAGTCATACACTTCCTTCAAATAGTTACTTGTACCCTTGTAGTTGGTACCGCAATCAGACCTGATCAGAGAAGGTAACCCACGGCGAGACGTAAATCTATCCAAAGTTGCCACAAAGGCCTCCGTCGAGAGGGAGGATACCAGCTCCAAGTGCACTGCCTTAGTTGACAGGCAGACAAATACGCACAAATAAGCCTTGACAATTTTACTATTGCGAAGGGTAGACGTCTTTATCGAAAAGGGACCAGCAAAGTCCGTTCCTACGCCTGCAAAGGGCCTCGCCTCATTGACACGATCAGCAGGCAAGTCTCCCATCTGGGGCTGCATCGTTGGGGCCTTAGTCCGATAGCACGGTATGCAACGGAAGACGATGCTACGAATGGTACGACGAGCCGACAAAATCCAAAACTCTCGTTGCAGAATGGCCAACAGCGCATTGCAACCGGCGTGCGAGTTCTTAATGTGACGATCAGTCACCAACAATTTAATCAAATGGCCCGCCTTGGGCAACAAAATGGGGTGACGGACTCCATAAGGAAGGCTAGAGTGCCTCAACCGTCCTCCAACACGCAAAAGACCCGTTTCATCCAAAAAGGGGTTCAACTTACTAACGGCTCCCGACAACTTAACTCTACCGGACTTCAAGGTCTCGATCTCCTTCTCAAAGTGTACGGCCTGCACAGAGCGAACCCACAGAAGGGGTGACTCCTGTCGCTCTTGAGGAGAGAGAACCGGTGACAGGCGCTTGTCCCCTGGATTCCTAGCATTGTGACCAAAACGCCTGATCCACGAGGTAACGTTCAACAATTTGTCGAGGGAGCTGTATCGATTCAACAAAATATCAGGATCAAACGGAGGGTCCTTCGTCCCAACAGCGAGCACCTTAAGCCCGGGCAAAGGATCCGACATCAAAACTGGCGTTCGAGGCCAATCATCCTCGGGGCGAGTCAGCCAATCCGGTCCCCACCAAAGGGGGTGCACAATCAGGCGGGGGGCCATGCACCCACGTGAGGCTACGTCGCCGGGGTTCAAGTCTCCAGGCACGTGCCTCCAAATCAAAGGCGTTTCGGAATTTTGTATCTGTGACACTCGGTTCGCAACAAAGACCTCCAAGGAGTGGACGGACGTCTTTAACCAACACAAAACAATTTGACTGTCCGTCCAGGCGTAAGAATTCCGAATGTTCACCGATCCACCTAAAGTTTGAGCAACGTGATTCAAGAGACGCACAAGAAGCGCCGCCCCTGACAACTCTAGCTTAGGGATGGTCAATGCCGTCCGGAGGGGGGCCACCTTGCTCTTGGCCATGATCAATGACAACTTCACCTGGCCTGTCGCGCTGACGGTGCGCAGATAAACAACAGCTGCATAACCGTGCGAAGATGCGTCACAAAACCCATGAAGGGTAGCAGTATAGTTCCCAGGGGGGAGAATAGCGCGTGGTAACGCGACCTCGTTGACCGCAGGAAGTGCGGATACAAATTGGAGCCAATCTTCCAAAAGGGTTTCCTGAAGTGGCTCATCCCAACCAAGTTCCGCGGTCCAAAGGCGCTGGAGAAAACATTTCGCCCAAAACAATACCGGGCATATCCAACCATTCGGGTCAAAGGTTCTCGCGACAGTAGACAATACCAGTCGTTTAGTCCAAGTGTGTGGTGACTCCAAGTCGACATCATACGTAAAGGTGTCTTGGACTGGTCGGTACTGAACGCCGAGAACGGCCAACATAGCAGGGTTGTCAGCATTTTCAAACAAATGAGGATCCTGCTTATGATCCTCTTCCACATCTTCCAACAGTGCTGGCGAGTTGGAAACCCACTTACGCAACTCATAGCCAGCGGAATCCAAAATTTGAACCAACTCGTCACGCAACAGGATAGCTTCCTCAACCGTGGAAGCCCCAGTGCAGACGTCATCAACATACAAGTCCGTTTTCAAGATGGCGGACGCCCGAGGGAACTTCAAGCGTTCTCGGTCCGCGAGCTCCCAAAGCGAACGAATAGCAACAAAAGGGCTCGATCGAAGGCCGTACGTATTCGTGTTGAGCTCATAAACAACCATGGGGTCCCGGGGATTCTCTCGCCACAGGATCAACTGATAACGTCTGTCATCCCGGTGAATAACCGTTTGCCGGAACATCATTTTGATGTCAGTCACAAAGACTACTTGATGACGACGAAAAGACGTGATGACATCACAAAGGTCCCTCAACAATTTGGGGCCGGAGTGCAAGCAATCATTCAAAGAGACACCAGAGGAAGTCCGCGCAGACCCATCAAATACTGTGCGCAGCTTACCGGTGGATGCCTTGAGGACCGCGTGATGCGGCAGAAAGTATTGCTCAACTGAGCGCCAATCCAAATTTGACACCGACATGTGTCCCAAGTCTGCGTACTCACGCATGAAATCTAAATATTTCTGCCGCAGCACCGGATCCCTGGCCATACGGCGCTCCATCGCCAACAATCTCTTCTCGGCCATAGGTCTGGACTCGCCAAGAGGTGGTCGAACTGCAACAAAAGGCAACCGTGTTACGAGCCGACCGGAACGGAGTCGACCTGTGTTGTTCTGATAGAACAACTCGCACTCCTCATGTTCCGGGTTCAAGCGGGCCACTTGCGGTGGCTCCTCAACCTCCCAAAACCTCTGAACAGCGTCAGAGAGAGCGGAGCCACACGCCAACGCAAAATCAGGCTCAGGTGGAGGGGCAGCCTTCAACACTGGGCCCATCACCGCAAAGCCAAAGATGGTCGAGACAGCCACCAAACCGTTCGGCTGCAAGACTTTCATATTACCCAACAATATTCTCCCTAGTACATCGGAACCCAATATCAAATGAGTTGTATTAGGGGAATCAAACCGGCGGTCAGCCAAGTCCAGGCCTGACGTCAACCGGACAATATCAGGCGACAGCTGACGTTGGGGATGACAGCCCAAAATACTCGTCAGAACAATAGCCGAAGGAAAAAACTTAGGGTCCAAACAACTCACAGGAGTGAGCCCAAATAAGGTTTGTCCCTCAACAGTCGGGATAGGTGTTTCGCCTATTCCATTAATCGTGCCTGAAAAGGCACGGACATCCAGGCTCACCCGACCCGCTAACCAAGACGACAAAAGGCAACCCTGGGCTCCCGTGTCCAAAATGGCACGGACCACAACAGAGTCCCCCGTGGGTCCCCAGACCCTGACCGATGCCGTTGGCAACAAAACCGTGTCGATCTGGGGAGGTACGTTAGCGGGACAGGCGCCAATTTCCTAGCAATGCCTGGGCGGCGACCGATCGCCGCATCCAGGCTGGGGTCTATCCCGATGAGGATAGTAGTCAAACTCCTCATCCGCGCGATGTCCCGAGCCGCGCGCCATCGCTGGAGGGGCATATCCCACTTGGCGCCTGAGTGGCGGGGGGCGCGTCTCCAAACGGGGACGTTCCGCCAACGGAGGGGAGGGAAGGCGGTGCTGGTCTGGCCAACGTCGCCTACCAGCAGCTGCATACTCGCCTTCACGAGGGGAGGTCAATCGGTGGTCGCGCGGCTCCCAATCAACTGGCGCGAGGGGTGGAGTACGGCGGTCAAAGTTGCGGGCCCCTCCTCGATTCTGAACCGGCGAGCGAGGAGCCCGGTGCTCATCTCCATTATACCCCCCCCTGCGCGAACCCCCATCAGAGGCTGGTCTGTCAGAGCGGTTCGCGTTGGCGCACAAAACTTCCAGATGTGAGCCCCTACAAATTGAGCAAGGGCGGGGGTTGGGGCAATCCCGATGAAAATGATTCCCCAAACAAGAAAAGCACAGACGGCGTGCATTGGCAACTCGGCGGCGGGCACTCACGTGCAACTCCAAGGAGGCCGCGCAAGTTGGTACGCCATGTCCCGTGGCCTTACAATAGCCGCAAGCAAGATTACTCTGGGTGCCACCAAAACGGGGGGCAGGGCGGCTATCACCAGGCCCGACAGTCCTAGTCCGTCCCTGGGCCCTCGGCCGAGAGGGCGGTTGGCTTGACCCCGTGACACCACGAGCGTTGTCGAGGAAACGACACTCATCCTCCAAAAATTTGACGAGGTCTTCAAAGGGGGGAAGATGGGTGGCACTATCCCCACCATACTTCTGCTCAAAGCGGGACCTCAAGTCTGACGGAAGCCGCTGCAACACTAGGTGCACCAAAAGATAGGACCAATAGTCCACCGGCAACTCCAATCGTTTCAAGGCGTTGGTTGCTGCAAGCAATGGATTCAATAGGTCAGCACGCAACGCTGACATTCTGGTGATGGCCGGCAACCCCAAGATCTGGTCAATATGGACATCAGCCAGGCAACGTTTGTTCTGGTATCGTCGGGATAGAAGTTCCAGAGCGGTGGGATAGGCCGAGTCGGTCACCGGCAAGTGCTGCACCAAGGCTCGAGCCTCACCTCCTAGGGCTGACAACAAATAAGCCAACTTCTGGGCCGGTCGGAGGTCAGAGCGCGAATCAACCAAACTGTCAAACAGGTTCCTGAAGCTTAACCAGTGGTCCAAGTGACCGTCAAAATGTGGCAGCTCCAGGGTAGGCAGTCTACCCAAAAGTCCAGGGCCTGCAACAACAGAGGTCTCTGTTTTGACCTGGGCAGGGTCCCGACTCTTCAAAATTTCCCTGGCGCGCATACTTATTATGTCACCCAGGTTCAACATCTGGTCATAATCCGCAAAAACCTTATCACGGGCTGCTTGACCCAATGCTTCCAGGTCCAAGTCCAAAATCAATTCATTGAAGCGAGCAAACAAAGTGTCAACCGCACTCAATCTCGCATTCAACTGCTCATACCGGGCAAGCGTGGCCTCTTCCAGGTCTAGACGCTCAGCGGTTGCAGCAGCAGAGGCAAACCATCTTAGCTGTGAGGTCAATCCACCAATGGCTTGGTTTACAGCTTTCAATGAAGCCATTGGGACAAATATCAAAATAAAACAAATTAAATTCAATTAAATAATCAACAGGAATAATTTTCCCGGACCCAACTACAATTTAAACCAAATAATAAAACTTAGTTTGAATTATTACAAGTTCAAATCCGACCCTGTACAAGCAATACCTTGCTTATACAATAACAAATTAAAGTACAAGCCACAAGGGACACTACATATCATAATATATTATGTCAAACAATCTATGTTTAATTTGAGTCAGGCTGACGGCAACAAATCAGACTTCTCAATACTTTTAACTCGACAATAAGTGGTGAATTTAACAATTAAACCACGCTCTGCTACCAGATGTGTGAGACTGCACCAGCAGACTCACGATGTCCGCGATTACGCGGAGCCCTAATCAAATAATACTTTTCCAATCGACAAGGGGAAAACAAATATTAGTTACACTTACCCATCACGTTGGAACCGGCGATGTGGCGTAATCCCAGGTCACGTCGTATCTGGGTGGGGTGTAAGTATAAATGTGTTTGTGTTGTGTATGTAAAGTCATGTAGATTCGACGATAACCAAAGGGCGCCCCACAGCGCATACCGTCGTCTCCCTGGTCAAACCTTCTGATCACACACGTGGCACTTTTCATCAATGTCCGTCAAACTGAATTTTATCCCGGTTTGCTAACCCAATCGGGGATGTACAATAGTCCAGCACTGAATTTAGGAATTTACCGGCGTTCAAATAAAACACAAAGGCCGGCTACATAACCAACAAATCACTCGCGGTCACGACCCAAAATGGCGAGATTTCTCAATTTTCACTCAATTATCAACAAAATATCAAACACCGATCAAGATGGTATCGGATTATCATTAACTCAAAGTTTCAATCAATAATTACACGACAGCTGCGTGCATCAAAAATACAAGACCACGGAAGCAAGTTTTTTCCAAACCAATATGGCACTGACAAGCAAACGTCATCGCACAGACAACTGAAACGACATCTGTCAAACGTCGAAAAGGTGCGTTCAGAAACTTGGTGGATGAAACAGTATCGTAACAAGTTGTTACAGATTATGCAATCTTTAACTTTTTCGGTTAGCGACGATTACCGTTTTATTCGCGTAAAAAACGCATATCTTGTTCCACGTAAAGTGTAATACAATTATATTCGTGTATTATTTTAACTCACAGGATTTGGTAATGTTGTTTTACACAACATGACAGAGACCTATTAAAATCGTAATGTCGTTCACTGTATCATAATAGTTAATATTCTTAAAGCAAGCGGTTTGTACAATAAAATATTACGATGGTGTCGGTACGTAATGAATGAATACAGTATTATTCATTTGTTATCCATTGTGATTGATGAGTAAATTTGTTTTTTTTTTGTGAATGGCATCTCGCAGTTCAACCTAGGAGGTTTTAGTCTGCTTAACCCGACTATCCTGTGGGTGCCTTGAGTGTCAGGCCTCCAGCCAGGGCAAAAGACTTACAAACTAAGCGACTACACTTAGAGCGTCGCTGGGGGAGAAAAGAAGAAAGATTTTGAACTACAAGCTCAGGCACGTGGGCTGGCTCGAGCAAGGGTCGGAGAGGGCATGGATCGGGACGTTGCGACGGTCCTAGATGACGAGGACGGAATGACGGCTGTTTGTGTCTGTGCTTCTCGAGCGTGCTAGTTTCCCTACTGATCCCTGGAGTTGGGTGGTAGCGTCATCGGGGGTGGCTCGTATCGGGTGGCCGATGCGCTTAGAGGATTACGTTACCTTATAGCAGAATCGAAGAAGAGCATAGAAAAGCGTTTCATAAACTGAAGGATAGTGGGCATTCTAAGCCTATGTGTAGACCATTAGGTCATTGCGGATATAGTAAGGGGCTCCCGTGACTTAGCGTGAGAACCAGTTCTGGAGTCCCTGGATCCTATAGATATATCTAGCCTTGGTATACAGTACAAACACGACACCAGCGTATGTCATGATGGGACGGATCACCGTGGCATAGAGGCACAACATGCACCTGAGAGACAACTTACTAACAGGAACTAACAGAGCCTATCTATAGCAAAGGCGACTCGGTCACGAGCTGCACTGATATGCGGCCCGAAGGACAGATGGTCGTCGAGTATGACTCCTAGATATCTGGCTTGCTTCTCCCAAGGGATAGGCTTACCGTACAGAGTGATCGGGCTGGGGGAGGTGGAATTGTAATAATACGCGGTTTAAAATAAAGAACCGCCTGAGTCTTATCGGGGTTAGCCACTTCCGGATCCAAGCATCTAAGACGTCGGCTGAGGTTTGTAGGTTTTTGGCAATAGCATTCTTATAACGACCAGTGTAATAGATGGCTGCGTCGTCCGCGAACAGGGCTAACTGAGCCTTTTTGCTTCGACAGCAATATAAGCAGGGAGATGGTGGCTCGAATGGAGTGACTCCTCTCCCCATTCGAGGTGAGGAGAGAGCTTCCCCGCTATCGCAATAGCGGAAGGTGCGATCCGACTGAGAGTCTCGTAGGGTGAGCACGAGACGGTCTGGCACTCCTAGTTGGTACAGCTTGTACAAGCCGTTGTGCCAGACTTTGTCGAAGGTTTTTGCTATGTCGAAGAAAAACCCGCCCGTCATCGCTCCAGCGCTCAAATACTCGACGATGCTGTGGACCTGTTGGATACACGAGTGTTTGGTCCTGAAACCGAATTGCTCGTTGGAAATGAGACTCTTAGCCTCGGCATAGTCTTTATGTCGCTTATAAATAAAGGCGAAAACCCACAGCTGCGCACGGAGAGGCAACGGAGCTTCGCTTTGTAAGAAAATGTATGTGAATGTGACCACCGTAAGCCACGGACACGCTGTGCATGACTTGACGTCATTATACGTGTACATTACATGTGTAGCTTGTTCGAATAAGGCGCTCACATAGATCATCGCTATCAATGGCGCTGTGCATGCGGTACACAGTATACACGAATACCCACGATCATACCACAGTGGGCCACGCACGCTACAATTGTACATAGTCGTGGGCGTATAGTATATACTGCAGTTGATACGTAGGCCCACGTTATCAAACAAATGAATCCACGCAGCTAAAATGCACCGCATGCCCGTGCACAGTGTGCACCGCGGCGGGTTTGCGCCTGTCTCTTTAATGCCAAACGCATACAGAAGACTGATAGGCCAGTAGCTACATGGTTCCGCCTTGGGCTTACCGAGTTTGCGGATAGGTACTGATAACAGTGGCCTCTTTCCATACCTGGGAGAAGATTTTTTTTCTCAAGGCGTCTTTTGAAGATGGCTATAAAGATTATTAGTTAAATTAGATATTATTAATATTAGATTTATGGATGGAAAGTGTCAATGGACACTATTACCTGGGCGGGGAGGAGTTTGAGCACCTTATTGGTGATTTCATCAGAACCAGGTGCTTTCCGCGGCTAAAGCCTTTTTATGATGTCATGTACTTCGTCGGGTATGACTGGAGGCACAGGATCATTGGGATCGTTTACGGGAGTGAGAGCGTATCTACGTTCGACATCGGCATTCACTATGGCGAAGTGACATTTGTCTACTGGTTGAGAGCTGGGAGAGCACTGAGACTCCAGGCTGTCGAATGCGACGCTCGGGGTGGATAAGAAGAAGCATCGAAGCCTCGACGGTGGCACGCATCTTTCTTTGCATTTGCCAGAAAGCTTGGTGGGTGGGCTCGAATTGGTTGAGCACCAAGTCCTATCGAGTGCAACGATACCGCTTATGCGCTTCCTTACAACACGCTCTGTAAATTGTGCATGTGAGCTTTGTAAGCATCCCAGGGTAAGTTGCCGTAGGTACGGATAGCTGCGTTCTTCTCGTTTATCAGTTCACGTACGTCAGCGGGTAGTCTCCATAACTTCATAACTTTTCACAAATTCGCAATTATGTATACTCGTATGTATCGTCAATCAATTTGTTTACAAGCTGCTTAGCGACAATTAGTACTACCTTGTCTAAAAGCTGCATTGTTTCTGATGAATTTGAATTGTGTTTGCTAGGCACCCAACCACAATAAAATAAAATAAAATAAATTATCCAGCATTATTATAAACTTTCTCTAATATTGCTAAGCTACTGGCAAATCAAATAATAAGTTTTTACTGTGTTATTTAATAAAACATGATATTTGCAACATTACATTACTGTTAATCTTTTGACACTACATATCGACGAATATTATTGTCAAGTTATATTACTGTATACACTATCGCTTGGATAATATCGTAATATCATATTGCCGGCAGGCTTTTCGGAACCGAATTTCAACGAATAATACCGTAATGCATTAATACTTACAACGATATCGTTGAGGTTACACGCGAATAATATCGTAATGATGTTTGTTTTGACATACAATTGTTTTGTCCTACAATATCAGTAACATTATTTTCGTCAATAACTTTGTTTTGTTATACTATTGCAAAAAAAAATGCATACAGTAAAACAGACTGCAAAAAATTAGCTTTGTTTTGATGTATAAATGGCTATCGTAGGATTCACCCATGCCGAGATATATCTCGGCATGGGTGAATCCAGTATCAGTCAGTGAATCAGTAAAAAACTGTTTTATGCATATATGCATAAAACTTCGTTTTTTATTTTTCCTGTAAAATTTAGAATTGTCGATTACCGGTTTATTCGGTGGGGGGTGCGACTCATCCTCATGTAGACAGGTTACATCTGGCGTTCCACAAGGAAGCGTATTGGGTCCGCCTCTTTTTATAATATACGTCAATGACCTCCCAACAGCGACAAAATACCTACAACACAATTCTATTTGCTGATGACAGTACAGTACTGTTCACGGGAGATAATAAATTACACATGGAACCTTAGATAAATATGACCTTAGACAGCATTATAAACTGGTTGACATCAAACAATTAGAGAGACATAAATCTCGACAAAACAAATTTCATGACATTCAGAAGTAGAGTAAGTAAAATAGCAAACATGAACATAAATTACCGAAATAATAAGATCCAGGAAGTAGACGTTACGAGATTTCTGGGTATAAAGATAGATAATAATTTAAATTTTAAAGAACATATAGATACATTATGCTCTAAATTAAATACATTTTCTTATGCATTGTTTAAACTTAAACAAATGGTCAGTACTTCTACAGTCCTTACAGCCTACAACGGCTATGTTGCACCTATTCTAAAGTATTGTGTTATTTTTTGGGGTAATTCTACTAATAGAGAAGCGGTATTTAGAGCCCAGAAGAAATGTATACGAGCTATCACGAGTATCAACTAATTGATGAGCTCAGCAACAGTCATGTCGGATGTCACATAGATAACGTTTGCGTCAATAACATCAGTTACGCGGACGATATGGTGTTGCTGAGTCCATCTGTTGGGGGCCTAAGAAAACTACTAGGTATGTGTGAAGCCTATGCTGAGAGTCACGGTTTAAAATACAACGATAAAAAAACTTTTTTGCAAAAAATAAAACCGACTTCAAAAAACACAAAAAAGTGAAAAATAAGTTTAGCTTCAGAAGTCGGTGACTCTTGTTTGATTGATTTCGTTTTTTTGTCACCGACTTCTGAAGCTAAACTTATTTTTCACTTTTTTGTGTTTTTTGAAGTCGGTTTTATTTTTTGCAAAAAAGTTTTTTATTTTTCCATTTTTAGTTGTTCCCAAATATTTGCCATGAATTTATTTGGCATTGTTAACAATACATGTCATGGTAATAGGCGTATCCCCAATATATGGAACTTAACATACCTTTTTTTTTCGGATGGAAAATCATCAAATTATCGCTCTGGGCGGAGCGGAAGGGAGTGTCAGACTTTTACTGACTAAAACCCATCCATGTTCTTTCTTAGCCCTTTGTGTTCCAGGGCCGCAGTATCTCTTTAGAACAGTCCCTTTTGCTGACATCTCTTTGAGGCGTGCACGGAACACGAACGAACTGTCGAAATCTGGGTGTATTGTACACATCTGCGTACCCCCTTAGACCATACAGGCGTGATGTTAAGTTATTTGAGTCGCGCGCTGAACACAATCGCGCCAACTTAGTATACCTAACTGTCGAAATCTCGGTGTATTGTATATATACATCTGCATACCCCCTCAGAGCATACAGGCGTGATGTTACGTCATGATGTTGTATAAACAATAAACATCCTAGTGATTGCAACATTCACGGCACGTTTGCCGTCTATTTTTGAAGAGTTCCATTGTATATCTCCGAAGATCAGCATCAGATGTTCACAAAATTTAAATGGGACCACACGGGAAGCACCAGCTTTCAAATAAAAAAAGAATTGTCAAAATCGGTTCAACCAGTCGAAAGTAATGAGGTAACAAACACAAAAAAAAAAAAAAAAAAAAAAAAAATACAGTCGAATTGAGAACCTCCTTTTTTTGGGGAAGTCGGTTGAAAAGAGTGACTATATGCTTATCAGAGGTAAGATTAAACAACCTGAACATATACCACCAGTGTATCTTAACGGAGTATCTTTGAATCGGGTCTCTCAGTTTAGGTATCTAGTGACCGAAACCCTACATGATGACGCGGATATTGAGAGAGAACGGAGAGCTTTGTCGGTGCGAGCAAATATGTTGGTGCATAGGTTTGCGCGGTGTACAGCACAGGTAAAGGTAACATTGTTTAGAGCCTACTGCCAAAGCTTTTACACCAGCGCCCTATGGACCAACTACACGCAGCGTGCCTACAATGCTCTCAGAGTTCAATATAACAACGCCTTTAGGATTTTGGTGCGGCTGCCTCGTTTTTGTAGTGCTTCGGGCATGTTTGCCGACGCGAGGGTAGATGACTTTTTTGCTATAATGCGCAAAAAGTCAGCCTCACTAATTCGCAGAATTCGAGGTAGTGGCAACGGAACCCTGAGGATGATTGCGGATCGACCAGTATCGCCAGTGGTGGGAAGGCTAATCAGGCTGCACGTCTTCTGATTAATGTAATGTTTATTATTATTATTTTTATTTTTTTATTCTATTTGTTAATTTAAATTTGTAGTTTGTTTCAATGTAACTTGACATATATTTCTTTTTTCAATTCAATTTAATTTCTTACGTATTTGCATTAGTTAATTTGGTATAATTCAATTTAATTTATCCTATCAAGTTATTTAAATTATTCGTACTCATCTGGACTGCCTACTAACTTAGTCTTAAGATATTTAATATGCTACTAACAAAGTATGGACATTACCAAGTCTGAAATAAACATTTTTATTTATTATTATTTTTTTATTATAAAAGTAACAGACAGTTGCAGACCATCATTTTTAAAATTAAATTTCTTACGTTACCATGTATATATATATTAGAGGTTATAATGTTTGTAAGAAAAAATACAAACCTCTTTAGTAAATTACATAACAAAAGACATCAGTTCAAAATATGCTTACCAATCTATAAAACAGCGTTACTAAATAAAAGTATATTATGTATGGCTCCACGCATATATAACCATTTACCAAACGCATTCCTGGAGATAAATGATATGAATTTATTTAAAACAATGTCAAAACACTGTTACAAAAAAAAGCATATTACTCTGTCACTGAATATTTACAGGACAAACTTATATAATGTATGTAAATTTGCATGCCCTAGGGTAGGATATGGCTAATGGACACTATTGTTTATTTAAGACCCTTTATTTTGTACCGATATTCGCAAATGAATAAATGATTATGATTATGATTATCGTATAAGGCGACTAATGTCTGAGGCAGAACACCTTGCGCCTCCGTAGATCAGAGAATGCGCAGCAGCGTTTTCTGTTAGTATTTCATCACTGCGATCTCCAATCCGCCTGCCAAGCGTGGAGATTACGGCAAATTCCTCCTATCATGGGAGAGGCTTATGTCCAGCAGAGGACGTTATGGGCTGTTGTAGTAAGAGAACCTATTGTTGGAGCTGCTGAAGATTGTAGGTACTGTAACTATCTTTGCACTCTATAAATTTTATATCTTTAGTATTTTATAATCGCATCCCATATTGTGTGAGTGCTATGTTTTAATAATAATAATAATATTGTTTATTTTTCACCACAAGCCAAAAAATATAAATAATATTTACTTATAAGATGTAGCCAACGATTTTTGGTTGTGGATCGCTGGTGCCTGTGGTAGGTACTAACACTTGTAATAAAGGTCACCAGGTCCCCACTTGTTTAAAGTTACACATTTGATAGCTTACATCTGATATCACAGCAAATAACAAAAAATTCAAACAATTAGTGAGCTTATGTGTGTCTCTTTTTCTAAGAGACACAAGAGAGTATTACAGTAATATAAGAAAACAATTAAAAAGTTAAAGTACAAACGTTGGTGGTTTTTATGAATGTAAGTTTGTGTGTGCGTGAGTGTATGTGTGTGTGTGTGTGTGTGTGTGTATTGGAGAGGATGAGTCTGATTAGACTAATACGTTAAAGAGAGCTTCTGTGGCAGTATATGTTTGGCTTTGTAGCTAGGCATGTAAAGTGATTTTACAGTTATGCTTGTTCAATGAGTGTAGGGAAAGAATTTGGTTTAATTTATTGTAAAGATAGGGTCCGAGGAAAACAAAGAATCTTAGACTAAAAGAGGTTTTAAGAGGAGTAGCTAAGGCAACTATACGGTTACGGCGATTTGTTTACTGTGAATAGTTGGAAATAGAGTGTTGCTTAATAACGGTGGTCAGTACAAACAATTGCCTAACCGTAAGGACTTGACAATATTCATAGAGTTTGACAGTGGTTGAGTTGAATGGCGCCGATACATGCGTCATGTTCGTGTACGGGCGCTGTCAATTGGGACTGGTCATCTCTTAGCTGCCATGGTTCATTTTAATTACCTACTTTATTTATATATTTTAGATTTAATATTTTCTCTGGACGCTCTTAATGTGCACGTCTTTCTACATCGTTCTCACATATATGTATAATCTCAACATGAATGATGTAACCAAGATTTTGTAACAATATTTTGATTTAATAGAGTGTCCATGGAGTTTCTTGCCCGTTCTTCTCCATCGAGATCTACGCTAGGGAATGGGCAACTACAGTACTTTCTCAAGTTATTATGTCTTGTGACTGGGACTGTAGCTTTGTTTTTTTGACATTCAAAAGTGCCGTAATGGTCTAATTGAAATAAATGCTTTGAGTTTGAGTTTGAGTGGGATAAAGTCTTGGCTTGAAACAGCACACCTTAAGAACCGCTCTCTGCGCACGCTCAATCTGAATATAGTGGGATTTAGCTGCCCCGCCCCAGGAAGAGATACAATAGACCAAAATTGATTGACACAGTGCCTGATATGTAATTTTCATGACAACAGCATCTGCTGAATTGCGTAGTTGTTTAAAAATGTACATTAGTTTGCGCACTCTATTTGATAGATGTATTATGTACTCTTTGAGGTTGCAGTCAATCACTATGCCAAGATACTTTATCGAAGTGACTCGTTCAATCTTACAGTGATCAAGGGTGCCACTGCCGCTGCTACTACCATTTGATAGTGTCAACTGGGCAGCAACATTTAGTGAGCTTGTAACTGACACCTTGGTATTTCGAATCGAAAAATTTATTAGTTTTGTTTTCGATATGTTTAGGGTAAGCAAATTGTTCTTCAGCCATTCACTGACTGTTTCGAACCCTTCTGATCAAGGCGATATGCCTCTTCCCAGTTGTTCGACGCAAATACGAGTGCTGTATCGTCCGCATAGAAAAATATTGTACCGCTTTCTAGGTTGAGGCAACACAGGTCATTCATATAAATTAAAAATAAACTGAGGCCAAGAATACTGCCCTGTGGCACACCAAAAACTACATTTAGATCAGAGCTGAGTAAGTTCCAATTTTGGCACTCTGTGTTCTATTTGTAAGATAGCTCTGAAATAAGGATAGCTGGGTACCTCGTATACCCAGGCATTCGAGCTTAGATATTAAGATGAGAATCGAGACCGTGTCGAATGCCTTCGCGAGATCCAGGAACAATGCAACACATTTCTTACCGTTGTCAAGTTTCTGAGCTATGTGATTAAACAGTTTGTTGATTTTTTCGAAAGCCAAATTGGTTAATCGACAAAAGATTGCGTTCCTCTAAATATGCAACCAGCCTAGTATTTATATGGCAGAACTGATATGGGCCTATAGTTTTCGACACGGCCACGATCTCCAGAAATCCTTAAAAATAGGGTGAAGAATTGCCTTTTTGAACCACTTAGGGAAGACACCAGGCACAGGTTGCATGTATGTGTCAGTGGAGGTACAATAATGTTTCTATGTCGTTTTAGAAAACTATAAGAAATACCGTCCCAGCCAACTGCACAATCACTCTTAAGTGAAAGGATTAAGTGTTCCACCTCTTGCTCATTTGTCTTAAGCAGTACAAAAGACTCATTCTGGGGGTCGGGTAGCAAAAAAGATCGAGGGTCTCTATGTATTATAACAGCTAGACGTCTCCCTACATTTGCGAAATAATCATTAATTTGATTTATGTGTCCTGTTTATCTTGATTATTCGCTATGAGATCATGGGCTGATGACTTCAGTTGTCCTATATTTGTGACACTCTTAATAACACGCCATAGCTGCTTAGAATTTTTACCTGCTTTTTCAAATTCTAGTCTCTCATAATCTCTCTTTGCTTTTCGTAGCAGATTTGTACAATAATTACGATACCTTCTGTAGGACACCACGAGGACTTCATTTGTTGGATATGTTCTAAGCTTTTTAAACAAATTGTCTCTGTGGCGCATACATTTTAGTAGTCCTTGAGTAATCCAGGGTTTAATCGGCCTGCGTCTACGTGAAGTTGAAATAGTTTTATAAAGCTAGGAGTAGTAGTTCTATTAAATATTTAGTAGCCAAATTTGGATCCTTTGTTGCATAGACGGTATTGCTTTGCATTGCATTACTAGGTATACCAGCAAATGTTGTGGCAACATACGAGGGGGATAGGTTACAAAACAACTAAAATAAAACAAATATAAAAATAATGTAAATAGTAGATAGTTAGTTAAATTAAACTTTAATAAAGACAATGGGGGAAGCATGCAGGCAAGCAGCATGTGGTGTATTACATATAAGTAAACATAGGTAGGAAAGTAGCAAAGACAATTACAGTGTGACATTTGAATTTACCGCCAAAATCAAGCGTCTCAAGTGAAGTGCAGCAACTGGGCAGCCATCTTGCATCGCACCAAGTAAGTACATAACACGACGTCTTTAACGATATGCGCATTTGGCTCCTTCACGTGAGCTGACACGACCGCTCGCCACTTAAACGTTGTACCACACACCTAATAGTTTTAGAAACAATATCGGAGTCACCTGCAAATGCAGCGCTACCATATGAATTTCACACCACACTTCCTCGTCCCTCGACCTCTCCCCTGCACTTCGTGCGTCTCCCTGCACGAGGCACACGACGTGCACCACACGCAGTCTCGGACACACTAACTCAACATGGCATACTAAACTACATACATAACTAAAAAGTGATACGTAACACCTCTTAACGACGCCAAAAGGCACTTGTTCTCCCCGTCATTGCGATCATTTTTTGCTGTACACCATACCTGGGAACATTCTAGTTACGGAGATATTGGGAGTCAAAGTTCCAACTTTTTGACAAGTTTTTTTTTTAAATACAATTTTTTTATGTAAGATTTTTACTTTAAACATCTCCACGACCCCCGTACTATTGAATCCGTCCATCAGCACATTTTGAGTGCGTTACATTGAGTTTTATCACAAAACACGATTTTTCACCCCAATGGTCCGGTGGCAATCTCCACGGGGGCGACTGGGAATGAACGGGAGTTGAGTTATGTAGCGGGCGAGCGGCACCGTGTGAATCACTAGGTTTGTTTAATTTCGCGAGGACACCTAACTCGGCACTCGCACATGTTTTTTGCTATCATTTCATCCATTAACAAACACAAAGAGTTGACTAAAACCATCACGTACACAACAGGTAGGTTTACGAGCGGTGAATAGCGGCCTCTCACCGAGCGCGCACTCACGCTAAATAGCATTACGAGCCCCACATAGAGCCCCGCCGGCGCGGGCCGCTCCGCTCGCGCCTAACACTGCTCCCGCCCGCTCTCGCCACGCTTTCATTAAGCCGCTACCGAGTAAACGTTAGGTAATTCCAAAATAATTGCATTCGCTTGATCCCTTACTGCATCGTTATTACTTATCCTTCAGTTATGCAATTAATATGTATGATATTTAAGGATTCATTCTATACATCACACACTTTAGAAACACGATTACTTTAAGTTTTCTCGATGGAAAAAAAATCCAACATAATCTCTAAAAAACAAAATAAACCCTAAGTATGGCGTAAATATTTCACGGAAGATCATCAGACTTTGAATAATAACATAACTACATGTTTTCTATTTTACATTTTCGAAATGTGTATTTGTTTGAATAATATGAAGGAAATACCTAAATTAGCGTGCGTTCCGCCCGTTCTAACCAGAGCCGCCACGCTTCCACCCTATCCGCTTTAGTCCTGCTTCGGCTGTCGGACGGAGAGCTTGTGTTGCTTGTTGATTTTTGCGGCGCGCCATAGAAATATAATTTACTAGCGGACGTCCCGTGGTTTCACCCGCGTAGTTCCCGTTCCCGTGAGAGTACGGGGATAAAATATAGCCTATGTTACTCAAGGTGAATGTAGCTTTCCAATGGTGAAAGAATTTTTGAAATCGGTTCATTACTTCCGGAGATTACCCCCTACATACAAACTTACAAACATACAAACTTACAAACAAATGTTACCTCTTTATAATATTAGAAATATAATTTACTAGCGGACGTCCGGCGGTTTCACCCGCGTAGTTCCCGTTCCCGTGGGAGTGCGGAGATAAAATATAGCCTATGTTACTCAGAGTGAATGTAACTTTCTAATGGTGAAAGAATTTTTGAAATCGGTTCATTACTTCCGGAGATTACCCCCTACATACAAACTTACAAACATACAAACTTACAAACAAATGTTACCTCTTTATAATATTAGTATAGAAGTATAGATTAAATTTTGACTTTCGGACCGCGATCGTAACAACAACAACGTGACGACTGTACTAGTTTTGCAATAAATACATTGCTCTTTAACCACTACCTAAGTTTGTCACTAAGTCACTGGACAAGCAATGTAAAAATCACAAAACGATACTTCATTAAGCGGATGCTTCGCGTAGTACAGCCGCTGCTTCTTGCGACAAGTTAGTGATGTGCTTGAGCAGATCCACTGACGTAGGCTGTCGACAATGTCGACTGACGAATGAAATATTGTTATAGTTTATTTTTCAATTTATCAACCATTTTAACCCGGTTGGAAGATCGATTTGTAATAATGTTTTTACGTATTTTGATTATTTTACAGCATAGTAGAGAAACGCGTAACCTACTTTCGTAAAGTAAGTTAATTAAATTTCAGGTTAAATTGGTGGAGTGTTTTTGGCTTTGAATTATCGTATATTATGCCTTATCCTCGTGCTACTAACTACTGTTTCAATAGGCCATGACAGCCTAAACCAGTGGTCGGCAACCTTTTGGCAGGCAAGGGCCACAAGGTGGCAAAATAAACTAAAGGCGGGCCGCACTTGTGATATTAACCCTAGGAGCCCAATATACCTACGTATCTAGGTCATATCCCATAGAAAAAATTAAAAGCGCGTTGTTAAGGTTACACTAGTCGCGGGCTCGAACTCACTGGTGCGCGTACCCAAAAAGCACGCTGTCTCACCTGGCATCGTACCCAACAGAATGAGCTCAGTGAGATATATAAAGAAATCATATCGATCATATAAATGAAAGATTCGATAACTTTTCGATTTAGTCAATCACTAGCGTACTTACGCTTTTGCACAGCACAACGATAGCGAGTGTTTTTTTTGTGTGGGTAAGTTGTACGGTGCATGGTAAATACACGCTGTGTTTGATGTCATAAGGTTTGTAATTGATTGTGTAGTACGTTCAGTTTTAAGAATTGCCGGTGTGTGCGCGACTGCGTATCTATTACTTTTACTGAACTGCATGTGTAATAGTTGCCCTGTGGTAGGGGCATATCTCCTACTTTATTAAATCCATGCGGCGCGCGGATATGCCTTACGCACACATACATGGATCGCATAGAATACCTAAAATCTATTAGTGCCAGAAGCTCGGCCCGCCCTTAAGAATACGGACACCAATTTATATACGTAGGTATCTAAATAGAATTAGTAAGTGTACGGGAGTGGTGCGCTCTTCCACTGAATTGGTAATTTCTTTTGGTAAAATGGCTCCTTTTACTTAACGACGCGGAGAGAGTGTCGCCTGGAATAAACGATGTAACGTGAATGTGGCGCCGCGAGTGGCGCGCAGCGAGCTGGCGATACTACACGCTCGTTGTAACAGACGAGGAGCGGGACGGCGCGGCGGGACTACAGCATGCCACTACCATAGGGACTCACACATACACTTTATGTATTTAGGTATAAGTACATCAATTAAATTATGCTTGCATACTTTGTGTTAACTGTGCATGTTTGTATTATTGGTATTAGTACATTTATAGATACAGAACTTCAATGGGTCCTACATTAAAACCCCGTGTACTAGGTGAACGAAGATTGAGCTTAGCTTGGATTTTACGGAATCCGAGCGAGACTTAGCAACCTGCGTCAACCAGACTGCGTATAACGTTATTATTTTAAGACTAAAATACTTAAGAGTAGCACAAGCTTCCTCCTTATACTAATGACTAAATATTTCAATGTTCTTGGTGGTGTGTGCGTCTCTAGAGAGCTCATTGCAGTTCTTTCTCAGTGCCGTCGTGGGGCACAGCGTCCTGAATGTAGGCAGAGAGAGATCAGCGTCGTCGGCCACGCAGCGGGGACTGCTCGGCTCATTACTTATCGCGTTAATAAACCAGCGATATGTCTGCAGTCACCCACCACACGGCACCACGCCGCGTTGCGCTGCACAACCGTCTGAGAAACCTTTCTCGACATAGCTATTTACACGCCCGAGTGTACGGCGATACAATTAAGATTCGCAAACAGAACAAATGCGTTACAACAAACGCAGAATCTTTCAGCAGCCGGCAGTGTACAGTAGGTACGTCTGTCTGCGTCACGTCACAGATACAGCGATGTTTAGCGCGGAGCCCCTTCGTGTTTATTATACTTTTCTTTTGTGTAGGAAGAAATGAACTTTGGGCTGGATTATATTGTAACGTCGACAAAACTGGTCGCTGACATACAGCGCCAGGAGTAGGTGGGGTAGGTACTATAATATTAAAATTAAGCTCACGATCTGATCGTAATTAATTTAAATCATTTGATTTATACCTGGCTCAAATATAAACGCAGTTATATTTAACTAGCAGCTATGTTTTAATATTTTTGTTGAAGATGGGAAGCTTATTTAATATATGCATACCTTGTACTTCTGCGAATATCTGATTCTCGTCGTCCACATTGGACACACCTACAATGTAGAGGAGCTTGAGACAAAGACATTCCTTCTTCACACACTCGACAAGGTCTATGCATGCCGATTATTATTGGCACTTCATCAATATACTTTCACTAACAACAACAACTGCCAATTTTACCTAACTTCAAAAGGGCATTTGTGGAATAGCGCGGCCAAAGTTCAACTGTGGGCGCGCGATTCCGCGTCGGAAAGCATCGCGTCGGGCAAAGTATAAATTCAAGAAGTTTGGCAAGTTCGCTCAAGAAAGTTGATAGCGAACATTTATAATTCACGAGAAATTCTTCAGGAACACCCAGAGGTCTATATGTTCAGCAGCCGGTATCAGTGACTTTCGATTCCAATGACTGAAACGTACGTAGTTAATGGTAAGTAGTACTTTTCTATAATATGTAGGTATTTAGTTTCGTGAATGTTCGTAAACTAGCGAGGACTTCCAGCAGATAACGAAGTTGTCGCTACATTTTCTATAGAGCCTGCCACCTCTACCCCCCATCCCCCGGACAGCCCCCGCGACCCACCGCACGTCCTAGTGTTTCATGGAGGCTGCACACCATTCAGGCTGCAGGGCGTCTCGTTAGAATTATAAAATAAAAATACCGTAGAGCTTTTATGGAAAAATTAAAAAGAATAGTGTCGTGTCGCGAGTCGTCAGTCCGCACAGTGCCTGCGCTGTATCATCTCGGTTTCATTTTCTTTTCATCAGGTATCTTCACGCTCGAGGGACGACGTCTCCGCGTGGAGCCTCCCCCCGCGCGCCGCGCCCGTTGCTCCCTCGCCCGCCCCACACCCGCACCCGCTGTCGTCCGTCTTCTCATTTTGATAACGTTTTACATTTTTTTTAAGTTTGTTAGTGCTACAGTGAAATGAGAGAACACTTGAAGGCACGTCGCGCGCCCACCGACCCGTCCACCCGCGTCCTCCCGCGCCGCCGGCACTCGCCCGGAGACGGAGAGCATCTTCCAATTTAAATATTTACAACGCTTATTTACGGACTTCATTTTATTAGAATTTATAATTGAATACATCATGAACAGCGAGTAATTGAGAATTTAGTGTGACTAATTAAATATATTTAATTGATCATTAATTATAATTGTATACTAATATAACACTGCACACGCTGTGAGCTGTTAATATAGTGATAATTATGAGAGCTAGTCTCTAGAATGAAGATTTCGGTCAACAAATGTGTGCAGTATGACGTGTGGTGGCTACACAAGAGACATGAGCGAACTGTGCACGTGTGCACGTGTGCTCAGAGTGTAAGTGACTCATTCTATTCTGGTGATAAAACGATGAAGGGAACGTTAATTTCTGGGACGTAGGCATCCTCTCAAAACAATAAACCACAAGGCTCTCTATCAGTAGTTGAAATCTTTCACTTCGATGAACCTCTCTGACGCCATTTTACTTAACCAGTCAATCCTATCCGACAACACAAGTTCTCACTCAAGCTGTGTGCAAGTTTCGCTGGTTCTCTGTCTGATCAGCTGAAATAAACTTTTAGAAGACTTCAATTCTTACGAATCATCATCGCCCTAAGTGACTTCTCACTGCTTGATAATTATTATCATAGGAACAAAAGTAAATCAATCAAAACTCAAGTTCATAAAAATAAGAGAAGTGCACCGAGATAAACAACAAACAATTCAAGTATGCAGTCAGCGGTGGAGATACTTAGGTGACACAAATAACACAACAAAATGTTAGGATTACACTATTGTTTCCAATCTATTGTCTTACCCCGTATCGAGTTCCATAGCAAAACCTCACGTAGCGGCGTAGCAACGTAGCAATGTCGTAGCAACTTCGTAGCAATTGTGTATCTGATCTCTTTGTTCAGCAGATACCTGCGGGCAGTGATTACGACTTGATTAAATCATTTAGAAGCCAATAACGCGATATATTTGGTGGGTACTGGGTAATTACTCGCGAGGCGGCACGTAGCGTAGCCCGCTGGAGCGCGTGTTGCCAGCCGCACTCGGCGCTGGACCGGCGAGCGCGCGCGACGTGTCCCCTCCGCCGCTCCACGCCACTCGCCGCGTAACTTGCCGCGCGGACTGTTGCGCACTGTTGAACAGTTTACAATAGTTTCTTGTGTTGTGTTCAAAGTTGTTCGTGACCGTTACTAATGCGTGCCATGTGACAGCTTGTTCTCTGGATTGGATTGCTCTTGTGGTATGTTTGTTTAGTTCTTGAAGTAATTATGAATTTAGCAGTAAGCCAACAACTTTACGTTATATCAATAAAATAAATATAAATCAATAATTTAGATAATGTAGTTATTAACAAATGCCTTTATTTAAATGATTTATTTCAGAGTTCAATTATTTATTGTTTATATTTTTTTTATTTATACACATTCAATTAAAAAAATATATAAAAAGAAACAAAAAATATAAAAAAGTAGCCTACCAGCATCGGGAACAGTGTCCGAGCTTCCTCCGTGCCTCAGAAAGCATGTTAAGCCTTTGGTCCCAGATGTAATTTGTAGATCTTTAACAGTCGTTACAGGTAGTCAGTGGCTTGAAAGTCTGACAACCATTCTTTCTAAGGGGTATCGTATTACCTAGTACTAACTGGGTTGTGGAAGTCAGATACGCTTGTAAAATAATGGTACTCAGCTGCATCCGTTTAGACTACTGACCTCAACATGGTTGGGAAAAGGCTAGGCAGATGATAATACAACAAGCTCTAGTAACATAAGCACTTCGCATCTGTGTTCACTCCTAGTGCTCGCAACAGCATTATATTCAAAGACAAAGCAGATATGACTATATTGTTCATTAAGTATCGTTCTTTCTGTATTTAACTCAAAACCTTTTATACACTCACCTGCTATCCCTCCCACGTTGGGTTAAGCACTGAATAACATTTAAAGTACAATTATAGTTGTATCTACTAAAATGCTGTTGAATATGTGTAATGAGTTGATAGTAAAGGACATCTTGTGTGGAGTGGGTTATTAAAACGGTGAGGTGCCAGCATGAGCCCGGCGCCCGCGTGCTCGCATGGATGATCTTGGATATGAATATTTTATACATTGAATCTGTTATTGATGACATGTGCCTGTACTCTCACGAGCTCAGGCGACACCACTTGCATCTAGCAAGCCACTTGCTTCCTTCGTGTGAGTACCTCTACTCTGCTCGTCACATCGCAGTGACTCGTGAAATGCTCTGAACAACTTCTTTCATTTGATTATTCCGCAATGGCTTTCGTTAGAGATGTCTCAGTGTACCGTGTAGCATGTGGCCAAGAGGTTAAACGAACCGACTTCGAAGTATACAGGCAAACATAGTCCTTATTACTTCCAAGACCTTAATGCTGTAAAGCTGATAAAGCTACACTAAATCTAGATAGGAAACCAGTAGTGGAAGTAATGCACTTTGAATGTCTTGAAAGTAACATCAGGCATGAAAAAAAACTTTTTTGCAAAAAAAATAAAACCGACTTCAAAAAACATTTCTTCACCGACTTCATTTAGTTTTTTTTTGTCACCGACTTATGAAGCTAAAGTTATTTTTCACTTTTTTGTGTTTTGTGTTTTTTGAAGTCGGTTTTCTTTTTTTTGCAAAAAGGTTTTTTTTTATTTTTCTATTTTTATTTAGTAAGTAAGTATATTTATTCGCATAAAATGTGGTAATACAGGGTGTTATAAAAATGTTATAGAGCACACATTCCGCCATAACAATAGCATGCACATTTACGACATATTTTTTACAGAACATTAAAATTAACAAAGTAGGTAACACAAACACATAATAGAAGTACCTACACTATACATAAATCTTATTAGAAGCATCAAACAAAACAATAATACTGAAAACACCTAAATATATCTAGACTGAATTATATTTAACACACCATCTTTAAACTAAATAATAAAGAATATTAAAAACATACACAACACACAATAAAAGGACACCATAAGTACATTAATAAACCATCAAACAAAATTGAGTATACTAAAACAACTATTAGCATTAACAAAATTAAAACTTATAATGCATTTTTAAAGTGGTAGGAATGCGAAGAGTATTTTTTGATGAACTCGTTGTTAGTATAAATTTTTTCTTTTATTAACCACTTCCGTAATTTAAAACAAATTTTGCGATAGGGCAGGTCTAATTTTTTTTTAGGTAGCGAGTTATAAACCAATGGTTAGAGTTATAAACTAATATCCTATACAAATATTTGCTATCCATTTATTTTACATTGTTAATAATACATGTCATGGTAATAGGCTTATCCCGAATAAATGGAACTTAACATACCTAAACTGTGGGAATTTGGGTGTATTGTACATATCTGCGTACCCCTCAGAGCATACAGGCGTGATGTTGTATAAACAATAAACATCCAAGCGATTGCAGCAATCACGACCGATTTGCCGTCTAGTTTTGAAGAGTTCCATTGTATATCTCTGAAGATCAGCATCAGATCTTCACCAAATTGAAATGCGACAATTTCAGGAGTACATTCTTTCAAATAAAAAAAAGATTTTTGAGAATCACTCCACAAATGGAGGAGAAATCGGTGAAAATACATGCAATTATACCATACGACTGAAATTAAAATGTTCATAAAATGAAAACTACTGGTCCAAACTATGTTAATTTTTTGTAGGACCAAATGGTAACTATTACGCATCAAACTTAAGAAGAATCACGTACATCGGATCACAAATCTCAGCGTAATCGTTGTACATACATATAAAAAAAAAACATATTAATCGAATTGAGAACCTGCTCCTTTTTGAAGTTGCTTAAAAATGGCTTCGGATATACCATCGCGCATAACAAATGACGCTGCGAACTTTGGACAGCTAACTGACTACATAAATCTGGGGATCCCATGATCTGAAGCTGCAGACAAAATGTATGTTTACAAGAAACCAATATTATACCTTCACATGACATGGTGCCTCTACAAAGCAGATAACAGTTCGACACATTTATAGTGTCTCAGCTCGATCTTGAACATTAAGTGGCAGGACCTTGTCCCTAATACAAAGGTTTTGTGCCATTCCGAAATATATGACATGGAGGCTCTACTTATTCAGCGCCAACTCAGGTGGTGTGGGCACGTCCTTCGCATGGAAGACCACCGTTTGCCCAAAGTTGTTTTCTACTCTGAGATGGCGGATTGTAAACGGAAGCAGGTGGTCAACATTTCCGCTACAAGGACAAGTTCAAAAGACATCTTAACTATATCCACCGGTTTAAATAAAGAATGGGGTACCTGCAACATTGTGGAGTGTATGCGCTGGAATAGTGCTATGTTCAAATGACTATAACTCATAACATAACAGTCAATATTTTGATATTATTTTGTAGGTTGACTCAAATACCTACTTTTGATTAAACATAAAAATATTCAGGGGTTAATTTTGCACAAGAATAAACTACAATAGAAAACAAAAAACGTTGTGTAAAATTTCGTATTTTCTTATTGTTCTGCTGTTGCTTCATTCATAAAACAATATTTAATAATGCGTATACCCTTGCAATAAGGTCATTTGCATGTCTCTAGGACTCTTAGAGTCAAAGATATCAGCATTTGATTGAACATACCCTAGATAAGTCGAATAAAAGAACAAAATGGCTGCCATTTGAGGGGTGTTGGGTTAGGAGTGAAATAATGCCCCTAAAGTATCGATAACCCTTAATCAAACAAACAATAGGCGCACTTTAAGAATGCCTTGGCACAGAGGTCGCAAGCTGCCCTCGCCGTAACATTAAATATAAATAGCGCTGGACATTACACACAGCGTCATCTAGTGCCACACTAAGCAACGAAGCTTGTGTCGTGGACACCAGATAGTTGATATACTACATAGATACGTTACCTGGTCGTGAGTCGCAAGTTGCACTTGTCTGATAACATTATTACGCTAGCTTCACATTCGGATCGCGCCGATGCCGCTCTAAACTTACTCCGCACTCCACATACTTCACTAGGATCTACAAACTTATATTTGCAGTTAGTCCAAATCGCAGATATTGTCAAGTAGCTTGTAACGTCATGGATGTACACCGTTATAGGTGAGATGGTTAGTACTAGGAAGAAAGATAATCATTCCAACATCCTCGGAATGTAAACATAATGCACTTGCAAACACTACTGTAAACAGTTTTAGTACCATAATCGAATCCAAGCCAAGCTAGAGCCCAGGAAACAACACGACATGTTGAAGTCAGAAGCCTATGGGTGGTAGCCATAAAAACTCTGACACCAGTTCTGCCGCGCTAGCGATAAGAGCAGTAAGTACGTTTTGCATAGTTTTGAGTAATTGGCGCTCAAAGTTTTTGTTACAGTTTTATTTTAAATATTAATTCTGATGATTCAAACGCCCAAATAAAGCGCTTTTATATTCCGTGCTCAATAAAATTGTATAATATGTAATAGAATAGTTTTAAGTGACGAAAATGCTTTTATATTAAGTGTTAGTTAAAGCAACCGAAATATCGATTGCTTAGAATATTAGCAGTAAGTAGCAAGTTACTGCTGTTATTAAAAGCAACTTATACTAAGTTTAGGTTATAACTTAGGAATAAGAACCTTTCTGTTTATTAATATTTATTTACTTACATATTATACTAAATAACGTTAAGTTACACTAGGTCTAAGTTTACTTGGTAAAACAATCAGAGAACAATAAAAATTTAAGAAAATAATACTTATTATACAAATTTTAATCAGTCTTTCTTACTTTCAAAGTCTTATAAAATAACTTCTGATTCTTATCGGGCTCCATTCTACCCCGTATATTATTACAAAAAAGTTAAAAAGTATATAAAATTGGCAAGTTTAGCCATATTTCAAAGTAACCAACAAAAAAATCAGCCTTTCTACGTTCACAATTTGAGATCAAACTAAGGTAAAATACGAATTTAAAAAATCAAACATAGTTTAACAAATAAAATAACAAGACCTTATTGTTGATGTCATTAAATAACAAATACAATAAAACCATCTAGCAAAGCTTTATATAAGTGACTGACTTTATCTGAAACCGGTAAATTTAACCAAAAGGTGGTTAAATTTACCTTTCTGTTTTGTAGCATTCATTCTAACAGTTTCTTTAAAATCTGTCTTCAAAGTTTCTGGAATTCCTCTGGATGTCAATTTTGAACTAAATTCAGGAAGTGTTCTTGATTTCAGGTACTTTTACTGTAAAAATTTGAGTCGCAAATTGAGGCGAGCTCACGCTGCAATACAAAACTAACCATGCTGACGAACAAAAACAAAGACTTCTTACAGTTAAAGTACCTGAAATCAAGAACATTTCCTGAATTTAGTTCAAAATTAACTTAGTTTGATCTCAAATAATTGTGTTTGATATTTTGAAATATGGCTAAACTTGCCAATTTTATAGTAATATTTTTTGTAATAGTATACCGGAGTAGAATGAAATCCAATAAGAATTAATAATACGATAGTTTCCACCATCAATAGATTGCAAATCTATTTATTCCGTCAGTTAGAGTGTTGGAAAATAACGGACACGTATTTTTTGTTTTTGTAAATCAATGAATATTGACAAAGATAGAATAAGATATAAATAAGAAGAGAAAACGCATCAAAACTCGAGAATGGAGGCTCGTGACGTCACAACGCACTAAAAATTATAATAAATAAATTAACCTTTATTTTCAGACTACAGTCCATAACTTTGTTAGTATTTTAGTGTTAGTAACAATGGTGCTTAAGTAATTAGGTTAGTATTGTTAGTGTTTACAACTTAATTATTTATTTAGTTAGACCTAAGACAGTCCCCACCCAGTGTCTTTGGAAGGGGCAGTCTGGTCTAGCAGCAATCATCTTCAAAATGCTGTTGTCACTACCATGCAGGCGCTCGCGCTGCAGTAAGGAATCCGCTTTCTTTCGCATGATAGCGTGGAAGCCATCTGTGCGAGCCTCTGCGAACATTCCCGATGTACTACAGCGCCACGGCAGTCCCAACAGCATCCTGAAGGCGTTATTAAATTGGAAGCGCAGGACATTGTAGGCTCGACGCGTATATGACACCCACAGGCCGCTCGTGTAGAGCGATTGACAGAACACCTTAAAGAGGGTTACTTTTACGTCTGTGGTACAACGAGCGAACCTGCGGACAAGCATATCGCTCCTTACAGACAACGCCCTGCTCTCCCTCGCAATATCTCCGTCGTCCCTTAGGTCACTCGTAATAATGTGACCGAGATACTTAAAACTATTGAATATTTTAAGTGCTACGCCGTTGAGACCTATGGACGGAACACAGCGTGACTGCTGCTCAGGGGCTTTGAAAACAAGAAGCTCACTTTTTTAGAGTTGTATATCAAGCCATGCTCTCCCGCATAGGCCTCACAGATCGAAAGCAACTTCTTCAACCCACCTATCGATGGACTGAGCAGCACCATATCGTCTGCATAGCTTATGTTATTTACACATATTCCATCAATATGGCAACTGACATGTGTACTGCTGAGCCGCTCGATAAGCAGGTTGATGTACAAATTAAATAGCAGAGGTGAGCTTAACTCCCCCTCCCTGCCTAACTCCACATTCCAGCCTGTACTCGTCCGACAGAGTACCCACCCACCTCACCCGGTTTTTTTGATTAGCGTACCAGTATCTGAGGAGATGTGTACTCCGCCGATACACTCGCGTCCCCCAACTTGTCCTAAAACCACTCGAGATTGCACACAGAGCGGTACTGAAAGTAGCTACTTCAAGACCCTTCATGTTCCCTACTGATCTATTGTATAGTAGTTGTAATGTTCTTAACGTTCGACAACATTTCATCCTTCAAACAGTTCTCCTACAGCACCGTAAAACCCCTTATAAAATAGTAACTAAGCGTAGGAAAGACTTAATTTGCACTCTTCCACAAGTGCGCACATCATTTGCACGTAGATTTTGCAACTGCTTAGGCCCGACTCTGTATAATAAATTTAACAAAATCTGCTTGATCTACGGACTATCGAACTTTAAGTGTAAAAAAATTCTACGTTAATTTCTTCAAAATAAAAGCTATGATGAAACAGAAAATTATCTCAATAGGTGTCAGTGACAGTGACAGATCAAATTTTACCTCACTTGACCTCAATCAAAAAGAACACACACTCTCTTTCACTCCATCACACACACACACACACACACACACACACACACACACACACACACGAACACACACACACACGCGCACTTACTACTTACACACATACAATCACACACACACAAACACTTACACGTATTCAATTATAAAAAATATTGTAGTATAAAAAATAAAAAATTGTACTAGTTTATTGTAACTTTTGTAAGGGACAGGGACTGCTAATCCTTAATACAGGTTATTCTATATCCTAGCTAGGAAAGCAGAACTTCACCCACCAGATTGTGACTGACACGGTACAAACATATTATGTATAACTCTGTGTATGCTCATGTACTACAATCTCCTTTTTATGAAATAAAAAAAATATTATTATTATTATTTATTATATGATGGGAATTCTTCATACTTGCCAGAGAAAGATGTTAACTGTATACGTGGTAACTTCACACTCGATAAGCCTGCTGCAACACCAGATTCATTTAACTGATCTTCATTATTGACCGGTTGACTCGGTAGTGATTTGTTCAATAAATCGAACAATTCAGTTTTTGAAGATACATATAGTTCCTCATATTTATAAAATTCTTCACTGAGAAAGTAAGGCAATACTCTTTGATTATATATTTTTTTTCTAATAAATATTTGCATTTTTCATTTCTGTCTATATCTTTCTAGGATGGCCTCTGATGCTAACATCAGAGGCCGCCGTGCACAGCGTCCGATATATCGGTCGGACAGACTATACAAACAAAACTATAATAAACATGCTTCTTTTTTTTCAACTAAACTATAATTTTGACCCAAATTAACAATTATTTTAGAAGTGAATCGAATTAATTCCTTTATTAAACTTTATGGGTATCAAAATTAGCACTGTCACTGACAGTCTGTTAGAGATCTTTATATAATAAATCTATAAATAAAAAGAACAACACTAGTGTAGAGATACGAAATAAAAAATGTGTAAATGATTAAATATCATCTGATGCATTTGATAAAAGAAGTGTTTGCCAAATAAATGTTAGTAAAACGAGTACCTACTTAATTAAAATATCACATATGGGATATCTTCCGTGATTATTGTTTATTTTTGAGCTCCCGATATTTCGATGCTGTTGCAAGCGCCATGATCGCGGGTTAACAAGGGGGTTTTAAAATATAGTTATGAACAATTATTAACAAGTATAGTTATCTATAATTATTTGTGGTGATTTCAATATCAATATTTTAGAAGAAAGTTCAAATAGCAGTCGGTTATTAAATCTTTTTAAGTCATTTGACTTGACCAACACTTTTATAGAACCTACTAGAGTCACTCCATCTTCTGCTACTTGTATAGATAATGTTTTCTACGATTGTGATTACTTAGATAAAGCCATAGTAAATTGTCTGCCGTCTGACCATAGCGGACAAACTGTAACTTTTAGGTGTAATACACCATTGCAAAAAGTCGAGATTAAATTTAGACCTATAACTTCTAGCGAATTAAATAGATATAATATTTTCCTACAAAACAAGTTAGATGTTATGAGCCATGACGATATTAATGTAAATCAATTGTATGATCGTTTCTTTTCAATAGTTCACACGGAAATCAACAAAACTTTTGAACAGAAGACAAAAAGTATTTGCCCTAAATTCATAGAGATTGGGCAAGTAGAGGTATCAGAAAAAGTAGGGAAAAACTATTTGAGCTTTATGGCCTTAAGCCTTATTTTTTATTACACTGAAACTTTTAACAAGTATGTTGCTAAGTATTCAAAACTTTTTTTGAAATACATGCAAAGTTGCTAAAGCCCTGCACATTAGCAACAAGAAAAAATTAAATTTAAATTTAAACACTTAAATAATAAGATAGTTATTAAAGCATTCCGGCAAATAAAAAACAAACTGACCGAAGATCTATGGGGAATGTCTATCAAAGTTTGTACATCCATATTTGAGACTATAGCCCCATACTTAGCTTTAATTTTTAATTTGTGTGTAGACCAAGGAGTTTTTCCCTGATCTAATGAAATACAGTAAAGTCATACCTTTTTTCAAATCCAGGGACAGTAAAGATACTAATAATTATAGACCTGTATCCGTGTTGCCAGTTTTTAGCAAGGTGTTTGAAAAAGTAATTCTTAATCAAATGCTCAATCATTTTAATACCAACAAAATTTTACACTATCAACAGTATGGTTTCACCAAGGGACGTTGTATGACTGACGCCAGTGTAACCTTATTAGAGCACATATTTACTGCGTGGGAAGAGTCTCAAGACGCCATAGGAATATTTTGTGACCTTTCCATAGCATTTGATTGCGTAAATCACGACACATTACTTTTGAAACTTGTGTCATGATTTTAAAATATGTATTAAATAATAAGATCTGCTGTGATCTATCTAAACTAATATTATGTAGGTTTTAAAGATTTTAATAATTCCCTTGATATTTGAGAAATGACAACACTGCCTAACCGTCAATGTTGTAGCGGGAAGGGGTAGTATATAAAACATGACACTTGGCCGAGAGAGCTCTGCCCTGGCTGGAGGCCTTACACTTAAGGTACCCATAGGATTGTCCGGTTAAGCAGACGATAACCTCTCTAGGTTGAACTGCGAGATGCCATGTCGAAAAAAAAAAACCGAGGGAACTCTGTTCATTGGAAGAAATTGTGGTGTTAAGACTAATAGTCGAATCTATGTCCGATAACTGTTATGTGTTGTAATTATTGCATTTTGTATAACGTGAATTAATCTAGAACTGTGTAATACCAAATAATTTAAAAATAGTAACCATGGAGTTTCTTGCCGGTTCTTCTCCATGGAAGCGACCAACCCGAACCGTGCACCCTTGTCGACATTCGTAAGTGCCCATACAGGCCTACGTGGAATGAAATATTTGGATTTGAATATACTCAAGAGTTGATTGGAGCTACAGTGGTTTTATTCAGCATTTAGTTACGGATGATGTTAATAGCGCCCTGGCAAAAGTCGTTAATTGGTTTAATGTTAATAACCTACTCCTAAATGAGAAAAAAACTAAATGTATTAAGTTTACGATACCCCATGTAAGACAAGTGGAAACTACTGTACTAATTAAGGATGAAGAGTTGAAACCGGAAGATAGCACAGTGTTCCTAGGCATAACTTTGGATGCCAAGCTTCAGTGGGGCCCGCATATAGACAAATTGTCAAAAAAACTTAGCTCTGCAGCATACGCCGTTAGAAGAATTCGTGAGTTAACTGATTTAGAGACAGCCCGTTTAGTTTACTTTAGTTATTTCCATAGCGTGATGTCGTACGGTATTCTCTTGTGGGGCAATGCCGCCGATATTCAGACAATATTTGTTTTGCAAAAAAGGGCAATTCGTTCAATTTATAAATTAAGTCCTAGATACTCCCTCAGAGAAAAATTTAAAGAGATTAATGTTCTTACTGTCCCTTCTCAGTTTATTTATGAAAACCTTTTGTACGCACACAAAAATATTAATTTGTTTAAAAAATACAGTGATATCCACAACATAAATACGAGGAACAAACACAAATTTGTTGTTCCTGCAACGAGGCTCAAAAAAATAAGGGGTACGTTCAGATGCCAATGTATACGTTTTTACAATAAACTTCCGAGCCAAATTCAAGCACTAAGCCTAAATAAATTCAAATCGTTTATAAAACGGCAGCTGTGCCTGAAAGCCTACTATCATGTTAATCACTATCTCGAAGATAAAAAGGCTTGGGATTAAGCTGCTCCAATGAAATTTGCTCTGTGAATGTCGAAGCCTCGGACTTCGCTTGTTTATTATTTATTCCTTTCTTTTCCTTTTTTTATTTTTTCTTTTCCTTTTTTATACACTCTGACATTTAATGTTTTGACATGTATTTTATTATTTTTTATACACTCTGACATTTAATGTTTTGACATGTATTTTATTATTTTTTACTTTATTATTTTTTTATTTGACATTTACTGATTTGACATGAATACTTATTTTGTTAAGTATTTGACTTTTTTTTATCATCATTGTGACTTTTAATGATTTTTGTGATTTTTATTTACTTTCTTTTTGAATAGAACTTTTTATGAATTTTATATGATTATTGTGAATGTGGGGACCATGTGGGTCACATTTATATTTTTTGTTTACTGTCTGACAGTTTGAGTACTCTAAGCGACCTACCCAAATGTCCTTTCTTTGGTATTGTTCGTCGTTTCGTTGAGCTCCTTGAGTTATAAGTCGAGCTACACGTTAACTGACAAATGCTTGCACTGACTGGACAGGTCCACTCAAATCTGTATGGTTCTTTCTTCAAAAGACCATCTCAGACACTAATCTGCATAGTCCTCATGTGAATTGAACAAAATTGTCTGGACTTTAAAAGAGACTGTGACCTCTGAGTTTGTTTCGGCTGTTTCTTCTCAGAGTAGTCAGGTACGAAACACCGGCCCCATCTAGATTAAAAAAAATGACGTGTAAAAGTGTTTGTAAAAACCTACTTGCAAAATAAACATCATTTATCATTTATTACACTTGAGCATTACGGATTAGGTCAACTTGCACTTATTGTAGTTTGGTAAAAGTACATTGTGTATTAAGGGTGGTAAGTTAAGAATTACCATAGAGGCTCTAGTAAAAGCCCGAAGTCGAAGACTGAGGACTTTTTGAGTCGAGGTTCATAATTCCCGTACCGCCCGTGATACATACAATGATTTTCATCACACTTGCGAGTAAATAAATAAGTTTATGAGGCAGAAAAACCTATTTATTAAAATTTATAGTCACTGTACAATTAGTATACGAAAAATGTATGTACAAAAGAATTACAAATTACTGTACAAAGTTTAATATTATAAAAAAAGAACAGCATGGCTTTCAAAAAGGGAAGTCTACAGCATTAGCAAGCTATGCCCTCATAAATATTATATTAACTAACACCAATGACAACAATATAACCACAGGATTATTCTTTGATTTATCGAAAGCCTTCGACCTAGTTTCACACGATCTACTACTGCAAAAGCTAGAAGCAATCGGGATTAGAGGGCCACCCTTACAGTGGATAAAATCATACCTTGATAACAGGTAACAATGCGTTACCATAACAAAAATTAACGGAGATAAAAAATTAACGCTGCTCTCATCAAACTATAGATATAATAAGTTTGGTGTCCCACAGGGAAGCATACTAGGGCCGATCTTATTCTTGATATATATAAATGACATCATTAAAATAACGAAACATAAGTGCATATTGTTTGCTGATGACATCTCAATTATTGTGACATCTAATAAAAAAACAAATACAATTTACGACCACGAAACTGACATTAACAATACAATTGACATTTTAATTAACTGGCTTCATTTACATAACTTGAAAATAAACCTTGACAAATCCGTTTATATACAATTTAACAAATCGAATAATCATAAATTTAACCTTAAATTAAATATACCCAAAAGTAAACCAGTAACACATACCAAGTTCCTAGGAGTTACTATTGATGAAGATCTACATTGGAAAGTGCATGTAGACAATGTTTCAAGCAAGATAAATAAGTTTGTGTATGCCCTTAGACAAGTAAAAAAGTACTAATCTAAAAACAGCTATATTAGCTTACCGTGCGTATGTGGAATCCATTTTACATTATGGACTTCTAATATGGGGTAACAGTACCGACCAAAATAGAACATTTGTTGCTAAAAAAAATGCATTAGGGCTCTATACGGACTTCATCCTGAGGAATCATGTCAGCCAGTATTTAAGAAACTTGGCTTGTTACCGCTACCTTGTCTATATATTAATGAAATATGTATGTTTGTATGGAAACATAAGGAATTATTTAAAGTAGCAAACGATGTAAATCCTCGAAGCCGACGAGATCCTCACAGACTCGTACTTAACAGTGCTCCCAGGCTTGCTTAGTACAATAAAAGCTGCTTAACTATGTGTGTACGAATTTACAACAAATTACCTAGTGATCTGAAAATGCTACACTTGAGATATACTTTTAAGAATAAATTGAATGAATGGTTAATTAACAATAACTTCTATAGTCTAAAACAATTCCTAGAACGAAAATAGCGTTGTTTTAATATGATAATTATTAATTTTACTAAGGAAATTGTGATTACAAATATTTGCATGCTATGTTTAATCTTGGCAAAACATGTCTGTCCTCTTTTTTACTGTAAGACCCTTTTATACAATGTTTTACGTAAATAAATATATTATTATTATTATTAGTAAAATTAAGGCAAACGTTTTTTTCGGAGAGTCTTATTGTTTAAGACAAATTATTAGTAATATTTTCTTCCTTAGGAGAAATTGTGATATTTTACATCAAATAAGAAAATTGAATAATTATTAAATGCAGCTTTACTACACAAGTCAGCACAACTAATATTACGAAATTCATGATTTTTTTTCTAAGCGGATGGCAGACAGCACACCACAGCTAATACAAATGTTTCGTTCAGAAACATTAAGGGCAAATACGTATGCAGCAATGACGGTGTACACGTAATATTATGTAGCGAGATTGCAATAAAATTCCTGTTTAGTTAACCACCTCAGGTGAAAGACGTCCACTGCTGGACATAGGCCTCCCCCAAAGGGGGGTTTTTGCCCGTTTAGATAACATTTTAAGACAATTTTTTATTTTAGATCTGATGTAGGTAAACTCTTCGCTTGAACTTGAACCTGCATGACCTGTGTGCAGTGCTACAAATAAAAAAAATACTTACCGACGCTTCATGGGAAGAAAAAGGGTCGAGGGTTTTATACGGCGCATTTCGGCCAAGTTAACCTGCATGTTATGATACTGTTTACGTGCAACTATGATGAAAAATCATATTTGAGTGATAGACAACAACATGTTAAAATAAATAGTGTTAATTCACAGGGTTTAAAATGGGGGTTCCGCAAGGCTCAATATTGGGTCCTTTCCTCTTTCTCGTGTATATGAAAGATCTACCCTATTTATTGAAAAACCAACCTCAAAATATGGTGTTGTTAGCTGATGACACTTCCCTAATTTTTAAGATATATAGACGGGCCCAAAATCTAGATGACGTGAATAATGCCCTACTTGTTACACTTTAAAAGTAGTTGTATTGACTCGCACGTTAAATTACCACCTTAGTGGCAAAATAAGGGGGGCAAGAGTGGGAGTAATAGTGGGGAGTTATCGAATAGCGAGTGGCACATTCGTTCTACAGCAGTCCAGCTGAAAGGTTGTCTCTAACTTTATAAAACTGTTCAGTGCTCGATCAAGTGTTGAAATACTTTAACGTGTGTGATTGTGAAAAAATAAAACTAAATAGTGAAAACGATAACTGACGTTATTATTTGAAGTGGCCTTCCCGAGCGTCTTTTACATCTCAGAAGTGGGATTAATTGGGCAAATACATCTGTAAATTGCTCTCCCTGCGCCAAAAGATAAAAATGCCAAGAAGTGAAGCAACTCGAAGTGGCACACCGGAGTTACCGAGAGCTTCAAAAAGGGGTCGTCGTGAAGAAAGTCGACGCCCACCGAGCCGCTCTAGTAGCAGCAATGACGAACGAGCATCCCGTCGCCGCCGCAAAAACCGCCGGCGACAGGAAAAGAGGCGGGAACCTAGCAGTAGTTCTTCTACTGGAAGTGAACGTAGGCCAAAACGTTCTCGCAGGTACGATAGCCAAAATATGTTGTTGAGACAATTTGTCGATATTATGAAAGATATGAAGAATGGTGGTGAACGGGATAAGTTTCCCGTTCTCCATAATGTCATACCCGAATACGACCCAATGACGAAAGAACAGACGATTGATGCATGGATCAACAAAGTTGAGGAATGTGCTCACATTTATGAATGGAACGATAGGCAGTTGATCCACTATGCCTTACCAAAGTTGAGTGGTGTAGCCAAATCTTGGTATCAGGGATTACCTACAGTACTGTTCTCCTGGGCGGAATGGAAACATAAACTTAAGGAATCTTTTCCAACCCGAGAAAATTATGCGGATTTATTAAATGAAATGTTAAGTTTGAGAGTTAGATACGGGGAATCGTTGGAATTGTATTATTACTCCAAAATGAACCTGTTGAACTGGTGTAATATTACGGAAAGACGTGCCGTTGATTGTTTAATTGCTGGTATTGACGCTCGTGGAGTAAGGTTAGGCGCTCAAGCGGTTGAGTTTGCGGAACCTGAACAAGTTTTAAAATTTTTTAAGACCGTGAAAAGTGGCCAAGATAAAGCTCTTCCGGAAAATTCAAAAAATAAGGATAAGGACAAACGTACAGTTACTCAAAGTACACAAAGGGTATTACCTAACCCTAATAATACCCAGTCGAGTTCTAGGTATAATCGCGTTGTATGCTACAACTGCAAGGAAACAGGGCACCCATTTTTTAAATGCACTAAACCTAAACTACAATGTACCAAATGTAATTGGCTAGGGCACTTAGATAAAAATTGTCCAAATAAAAAGGATAAGAGTGACGCTTCCGAAGTTTTGACTAAAACTGTGATGCAAATTGATAATGATACTCAAAAATCAAATTATAAATATAAGATGCCGATAAAGTTAAATGACTGTATTACAGAATGTCATGTTGACCTCGGAAGTGATGGCACCCTGATCCGACATAGTGACGCTTGTAAATTAGGAATAAAATGGCAAACTGTAAAAACACCATTGCTTAAGGGTCTAGGTAATGTGCCATATCAACCATTAGGTTTAGCTTATGTAACTATTGAGATTCAGGGAGTTGTGCAAAACGATGTGGAAATACTAGTAGTCGCTGATGAACTTATAAATATCCCTGTATTACTGGGTCACACATACACGGAAAGACCATCTATAAGAATTATTAAGACTGCCACTGATGTTATATTTCAAAAAGTTGAAACTCCAGTCAATGACAGCGTCAAGTTTCCTCTGGTTAGTCTCTCGGATACAAATATCGCGCCGGGTGATCTTAGAGTCATCCCCGTAAAGTACCCGTATGAGTATACCGGTCAAGTTTATATTCATGGTTCGGTTAGAGGGTGTCCCGGTTCAGAACATTATTTATTGCCTGGCGAATATGAATTGAAGCTGGGTCTTGGGAATATTCTTATACAAAATATTACTAATAAAAATATAGTTATTCGAAAGGACGAGTTAGTAACACGTGGTCATAATGTAGACAAATGCCTGCAAATTAAAACCGTTCAGGAGTTCCATGAAGGAAACTTGGATGAATCACCATTTAAGTGTGGGGATAATATTACGTCTGAACAAATAGAAATTCTTAAACAATTACTAAACAAATATAAAGACTGCTTTTCTTCCAATTTAAAGGACTTGGGGTTTACTACAACAACTGAAATGGTGATCAATCTCAAAGATTCCGAACCAGTTGTCTATCGCCCATATCGACTGTCGCAAACAGAACGCGTACACGTACGTACAATGGTTCAAGAGATGTTAGACGCAAATATTATTAGAGAGTCCAATTCCCCATACGCAAGCCCTATCGTATTGGTTAATAAAAAGTCCGGTGAGAAGCGGTTGTGCGTGGACTATCGCGCTCTTAATAGAAAAACCATTCGAGAGCACTATCCTCTACCTAGGATAGAGGACCAACTAGATATGTTAGCTGGCAGTAATCTACATATTTATCACATTAGATATGTATTCAGGGTACTATCAGATCCCTATTGCCGAAAATTCCCGCGACAAAACAGCTTTTGTAACGCCTGATGGGCAATATGAGTATAATAGGATGCCTTTCGGCTTAGTAAATGCACCTTCCGTTTTCCAACGCACTGTGAACAAAATATTACAAAAATCACAAGCGAAGTACGCACTTATATTTATGGACGATGTATTAATCCCAGCTAGTTCATTTGAAGAAGGTATTACGAGGCTAGAGGAAGTATTAAAATTACTAAGAGCAGGTGGTTTAACATTAAAAATTAGCAAGTGTAACTTTTTCTACAATAAAATAGATTATTTGGGGTTTGAAGTTAGTGAGTTTGGCATTAGACCAGGCTCATCTAAGATAAAAGCCGTGTCAAAATTTCCCGTACCCAAAAATATACACGAGGTTAGGAGATTTCTTGGGTTGGCAAGCTTCTTTAGGAGGTTTGTCCGAGGGTTTGCTACCATAGCACGTCCCTTGACGGGCCTCTTAAAAAAAATCAGACGTGGAAATGGAGCAATGAAAAGTCGGATGCGTTTGGGCAATTAAAGAAATGTTTAATAGAACGCCCTGTTTTGGCATTGTATAGACCGGATGCAGAGACACAGCTTCATACTGATGCTAGTAAATCAGGTGTCGCTGGTATTCTGATGCAAATGGGTGAGACTGGTTCTCTGCAGCCGGTGGCTTATTATAGTAGACAAACGACCGTTGAAGAACAAAAATTACACTCTTTTGAGCTTGAAACCCTCGCTGTTATTTCTTCACTGAGCAAGTTCCGGGTATACCTATTAGGCATAAAATTCAAAATCGTCACTGATTGCAATGCCCTGCGCACAACATTGACCAAGCGCGATTTGATACCACGTATTGCTCGATGGTGGGTGCAGTTCCAGGAGTTTGACTGCGAAATCGAGTTTAGGTCAGGTGATAAAATGGCGCATGTCGATGCTCTAAGTAGGGCCCCCATCGAGAGCGATCGCGGTTATGATGATAATAATATCTTAGATGTCCTGGCTATTAATTCTGAAGACTGGATAACTACTGTCCAACAAGCCGATGATGAGATTAAACGTATTTCTGTAATTTTAAATGATCCCAAAACTAAGGAGATGGCAGACATACATAATAATTATAAAAATAAAAACGGACGAATTTATCGGATAATTGACAAAGACAATTTACGTTGGGTTGTACCCAAAGGTGCTCGGTGGCAGATTTTAAGGAATAACCACGACGACGTCGGGCATTTTGCCTTCGAAAAAACTCTAGAGCGTATATCGTCGTTATATTGGTTCCCCAAGATGCGGCGCTATGTAAAAAAATATGTTTCGGCATGTATGGAATGTGCTCTTCATAAACTACCCAGTGGTGCAAAGGCTGGCGAGTTACATCCAATCCCTAAGGTTGGCAAACCATTTCACACAATACATGCTGATCACTTAGGGCCGTTTATTAGAACAAAGCGTGGGAATACATATATATTAATAATTATCGATGCATTCACGAAGTACATTAATTTAACGGCGGTTCGTAATACAAAATCTGCCACCAGCATAAGAGTATTTCGTGAACATGTTAGTTACTTTGGTACACCTAGTAGACTTATTACGGACCAAGGAAGTAGTTTTACAAGTAAAACTTTCAAATATTTTATAAAGGCTAGTGGTATTAAACATATTTATAACGCCGTCGCTACACCGCGTGCAAACGGACAGGTAGAGCGTTACAACCGAACTATACTAGCAGCGTTAGGAGCCATGAACCACGATAAACCTTACGGCTGTTGGGATGAGCACTTGGCAAACATACAGTTAGGAATTAATACAACTCCACATTCCACTACAAAAAAAACACCCTCAGAACTGTTGTTTGGTATAAATGTTTTAAACCCATCTCAAGGTAAATTGAATGAAATCATCTCTGATATTCTGCCCCCAACTTCGGAAAATAATTTATCAAAAATTAGGTCGGAGGTTGAACAATTGATAAAGGAGCAACAAATTAAAGACAAAGAAAGATTTGACAAAAAGAGAAAAAAGGGTGTTTCTTTTAGTGTCGGAGATCTTGTAAAGGTGATTAGAGCGATTACGGGTATAGAGAGTCAATCAAAGAAATTGGAGGCAAAATGTAGAGGACCCTATAGAATTAAAAAAGTCCTTCCTAATGATAGGTTCGTTATCGAGGATACCCCACTTACGAAAAGAGGTAGACGTTATGAAGCCATAGTATCTCTAGACAAGATATCCCCGTGGCTTAGTTTTAGTGATCCGGCTTCTGATTCTAATGAACTAACAAGTGATGATGAAAGTAATGAGAAGGATGAATGTAGCGTGACAGGTGAAATTAGCGAGAAAGATAAATGTAGCGAGAAAGATGAAAGTAGTGAAAATGACGAAGGTAGTGAGAAGGACGAAGATAGTGAGAAACATGAATAAAGTATAAAAGTTAGTAAAAGGACTTTAAAAGGCGATGTTTTTAAAGTAATTCATTTATTGGGATTCACAATGACTGAGTCATGGTTCATTGTGTCTCCAAAAGATCCGTATATATTGGTCAAGGTAACAGGCCAATATATACGTTATGACGCTTAAAGATCCCAGTCAAGGTCATGGACTGGTATTGGTCAAGGTAACCGACCGATATGTATGTTATGATTCTTAAAGACTCCAGTCAAGGTCATGGACTGGTATTGGTCAAGGTAACCGACCAATATATAATATTTAAGAATCGTAGCATATTATGTTATGATTCATAAGGCCCCAGTCAAGGTCATGGACTGGTATTGGTCAAGGTAACCGACCAATAGGTATATAATATTTGAGAATCATAACATATATTCGTAAGGCCCCAGTCAAGGTCATGGACTGGTGGTATGTAAAGACTCGAGTCAACAGTGTTATGTAAAATTAGTATGATTAAGTTATTATAAGCGATAATATTGTTATAATTCTAGTCTTAAGTTATAATTGTTGGAGATATTTTGTGATTATTGTTCAAGCGAAGAATTGTATGATTGTTATTTTAACTGAATAGTTTTTATGATTGTTAAGCAAATAATTTATTAAAAATGATTTATTTATGATTGTTACCTCCTAACTTATATACAATGTTTATTGGTTGTATTCTCAAAATTAAAAACATTCAACGATGGGACTCGTTGTGGAACGGATGGCCGAGCTGTTACACTTTAAAAGTAGTTGTATTGACTCGCACGTTAAATTACCACCTTAGTGGCAAAATAAGGGGGGCAAGAGTGGGAGTTATAGTGGGGAGTTATCGAATAGCGAGTGGCACATTCGTTCGACAGCAGTCCAGCTGAAAGGTTGTCTCTAACTTTATAAAACTGTTCAGTGCTCGATCAAGTGTTGAAATACTTTAACGTGTGTGATTGTGAAAAAATAAAACTAAATAGTGAAAACGATAACTGACGTTATTATTTGAAGTGGCCTTCCCGAGCGTCTTTTACATACTTCAGGTCCATAATTGGTTCACAGCAAACAATTTAGTATTTAGGTAGGTAATTAAAAAAATAACTAAATGCACAAGATTTGCTTTTTTTTTTTTTTTTTTTTTTATAAGCCTGTGCTGTCCCACTGCTGGGCAAAGGCCTCCCCCAATTCCCTCCATGTGCTCTTTTCTCGTGCCTCCTCGAACCAACCCTCGCGGTACGCGTCCAAATCGTCCCGCCACCTCTTTCTGGGTCGGCCTCGGCGGCGCCGTCCGTCTTTCGGCAACCATAGCGTGGAAACTTTTGCCCAGCGGTCATCGTGCATGCGACTGACGTGACCCGCCCAATCCCATTTTAGCCTAGCTGCCTTCATGCCAACGTCCACTATGCCCGTTTTGGCACGCAGCGTGGTGTTTCGAACCCTGTCTTGTCTTTTAACACCCAGAATGCTGCGTTCTATTGCCCTTTGGCAAACTCCAAGGCGGAACTTTTGAAACTCTGTGAGCGACCAGGTCTGAGCACCGTAGGTTAGGACGGGCAGGATGCACATGTCGATGAGTTTGCGCTTCAGGGAGATCGGAAGATCACCCTTCATTAGCGTCTTCATGGACCAGTAGCTTTTCCAGGCATTTTCGATTCGGCGATCGATTTCTCTTTCTTGCCTGTTTTCGAATGATACTAACTGGCCCAAGTAGATGTACTCATCGACATAATGTATTATTTGCATTTAGATTTGCTTTACCTAATGTTTAAAGTAGTGATTGTGAAATAATTGAATAAAGAGAAACTTAAATTCATAGATAAAATGGTTTTCCTGGGGATTACACTTGATTCAAGGCTACAATGGGGTTCGCATTTAACATCCCTTGCGGCGCGGCTAAGTTCAGCAGCATATGCTATTAGAAAAAATCGTCAATATACTGATGTAGATACCGCTAGACTGGTGTATTTTAGTTACTTTCATAGTATAATGTCTTATGACATTTTGCTGTAGGGACGGGCTGCAGATATTGAGTCTATATTAATTCTGCTAAAAAGGGCCATCAGAGCCATTTATAATCTTCGTAGGCGCTATTCTCTAAGGGAACTGTTTAAGGATATTGGCATCATGACGATACATTGTCAGTACATCTACGAAAACATAATGTACGAAAAAATCTGCATTTTTTTGATAAAAGAGGTGACAGAAAATTATAGTACTAGAAATAGGGACCAACTCGTTCAGCCAGGCTTCAGACTCGCTAAAGTAGACTCATCTTACATGGGGTACTGTTTGAGATGCTATAACAAAATTCCACAAAGTATTCTTGAACTGAATGAGATGAAATTTAAAACATGCATCAAACGCACACTATTTATGAGCAAGCTTATTACAAGTTGGGCGATTATATCGCTGATAATAATGCGTGGCTCAATGCTGGTCCTGCTCCACATGGACAGGGGCGCATAAATTGATAGCATTAAATATAATTGTTGGAGCTGCCTATCTTTTCATTGTATAGAATCAATCTCTAGTATTATATAATCGCATAGCCCATATTGTATGAGTACTATGTATTAGAAAGCTATCATTCACTGAAATCCTACGTCTTTTCTTGACTTGACTGTGTCTTGGCGGTTGAGAGTATGTCATGCTCACTCTAATGTCTCGCTGATGGTGACGCGTGTGTCGGATCATTTAGTTCCTTCCTCAAGGAAGAGATTTATTTATTTATTTATTATTATTTACGCGACACCACGCAGTGCAACATGGCGCCGTCTTGTCGTGTACAATAGTTTATTTAGGTTTTTGTAGTTTATATAAATATGTATGTTAGTCTGTAAGGTATATATATTATGATATGGGTCTTTTGTTACCTGGATTAAATGATATATTATATTATTATTTAGTTCCCTTCAAAGTGGTTGAGTTGAATGGTGCTGATCCATGCGTCACGTTCGTGAACGGGCGCTGCGAGTTGTGACTGCTCATCTCTTAGTTGCCATGGCTTATTTAAATGTTTATTTTTGAATTGTATTTTTTGTTTTTACTATGGACACATTTAACGTGCACATCTTGCTTCATCGTTCTCACATAATATACCATCTCAACTTGAATGATGTAACCAAGATTTTGTAACAATATTTTGATTTAACAGTGTCTATGGAGTTTCTTGCCCGTTCTTCTCCATAGAGATCTACGCTAGGGAATGGGCAACTATAGAACTTTCACAGTTTTTTATGTCTTGTGACTGGGACTCCGGACTGTAGCTACATTTGATTTTCATCTTTGTTTGGACAATTCAAAAGTGCCTGTTTATGGCCTACTTGAAATAAATGCTTTGATTTTGATTTTGAACCTTGAAAGCTTAAAACAGTGTTTGTAAAACGAGTGTTTTTTTAAATAAAACATTTGCAGAATAAATTGTTTGTGAAATAAATATTATTCGAAACGTTGGTTATGTTATAAAATGAAAATTTGTCAATGGAGTTTTGGTGAAACTTTAGTGAACCGCGTGGAAAACACTGCATTCTGCAACAGCCCTCGGGGCCAGTTTCTCCCGGTGCTCAATTTCTCTTCTACGCGCTCATATTATGAACACTATCTTTTTTAATTGACGTACTTAGCAAGAAAATCATCAGTCATCTGTAACTGAACAATTGGCACTTAAATAATAATAAATAATAATAATAAATATTGCTGGACATTACACACAGCGCCATCTAGTGCCACACTAAGCAACGAGGCTTGTGTCGTGGACACCAGATAGTTGATATACTACATAGATACTTTTTATTTGTAAATACATACTTATTATACATTTATTATACATACTTGTCTGTTGTGCAATGAAAGAAAGAAAGAAAGAAAAAGCATTTATTAGCCCGCACAGGACAAAACACAAATAAAAATGGTTAAATTAACAGTACTTACAAATAGTAAAATAAACAAAGAGAAAAAAAAAAAACATGAAATGAAATTGGTCCTGTACGAGGCCAAAAGGCCCCTATCTCAGCATGATGCTGTAACATTTAAAAAAAAAAACGCCACAGTGCTGGTATTCTGATAGGGCCCAGAGTGAATGCAATTCAATTGTATAAACATTCAGACGTGGTTGATGGCGAGAAGAAGTTTAGTGTTTTCATTGATTTTTTCCACAGGCAATCTGACAAAAATATTGTATTTTTTATGTTATCCTGTCGTGTCAATGTTCCATGTGTTTTGTCCTCTCCGTTATTATGCGTTAGTGTGAACATAATGTTTAATTTTCTTGTGTGTGCAGGTGGGGTGGCGCGGCGCGGTGCGGCCGCCGGCGACATGCCGACGCCGCCACTGCCGCTACTGGTCACACTGCTGCTAGTTAGTCGTAAGTGTACCCGATATTACGGGGAGAGCTTCGAGTGTCTCGATGGTCTAAATCTCACTTGCACGGACAATTACTGTTAAAGAAACAACAACTTATCAATGATAATGTAACAAAAAATTTCGCGCTCGACCCGGAACCTTAAAAAAACCAAATATGAAAAATAAAACTGAAAACAAAGAAAGCTGAAAATTACGACCGAAACGGCAACTAAAAGTGTAAAACAAAGAAATATTTTTTAATGTTATACGTACTCGTAAGTTTGAAGTGTGTATCTGTCTGTCTAAAACATAATTTCGTATACAAAAATAAAAGGAGATTGAGTAAAAAGATATTAGCAATGGATAGATCTCTCTAAAACTCGATTCCGAGAGTCAGAGAGGAGCTACAGAGCTCTAAATATTATGAGATACTAGCTGTTGCCCGCGGCTTTGTCCGCGTGAAGTTCGGTAACTGTCCCACAGGATCATACTAAAGGGATAAATAGTAGCCTACATGTTAATCCAGGTTATAAACTATCTACAGGGTGTAAAAGACCTCATCACGAAGCCGGTAACCAAGCATTCTGTACATCAAACTAAGTAACTTTACGATAAAATTATTGCTGGGAAACTACTTTTTTTTGGGGTGAAAAATCATGTTTTGTGGTAGAACTGAATGTAACGCACTCAAAAAATTGTGCTGATGGATGGATTGAATAGTACGGGGGTCGTGGAGGTATTTAAAAATCTTACATTAAAAACTTGTATTTAAAAAAAAACTTGTCAAAAAGTTTGAACTTTGACCCCCAATATCGCCGTAACTAGAAGGTTCCCAGGTATGGTGCAGAACAAAAAATGATCGCAATGACGAGGAGAACAAGTGCCTTTCGGCTTCGTTAAGAGGTGTTTTACACCCTTTAGGTATATGCCAAATTTCATAATCATCACAAATAAAATCATCAGAATCACCATCATTATCACTGTCACTATCACAATCACTAGATGGTGATTGTAATGGTGATGGTGCACCATTACAATCACCATCACCATCATCGTTATCACAATCATTATTATCGTAATCACAATCATTATCATCGTAATAACAATCATCATCATTATTATCATAATCATCATCATTGTTATCACAATCATCATATTAAATAAACAATAACCCTGTAGAAGTCGAATCCACCATCTTCTGGATCTCAAAATAAATGCCATATTCGTAATCAGCACCCCTGATAATCTCGAAATCGACACGCATATTGATTTTTAGACATTTCAACCCCATCGCAACCCAACAGGGGATGATGTTTTTTCAGGTCCACCACTTAAAATCTTAAAATCATTGTTTTTGTAATTCACCCGACCCAATACACCACACAAACAATAATCACGTTGATTTTCTGACTTTGTCACCCCATTATCCCCTTCTAGGGGTTGAATTCTGACAAAACCTGAAACACGTTTCTACTCATTTATCAATATGAGTACTCCTGTGTAGTTTCGAATAAAATAGTCTAATCTTGTTTTCCCACACAAACTTTCGACTCCCGTTTCAACCGCTATGGGGGTGAATTTGGTAAAATCCTTTCTTAGTGCACCCCTAAACCTCATAAGAAACCTGTGCCAAATTTGGAATCTCTAGACTCAGCGGTTTGGGCTGTGAACTGATCTTTAGATATATATTTTTTTAAAGCTCTATCTAATGATGTATATCATACTAACTGTTGCCCGCGGCTTCGCCCGCGTGAAGTTCGGTAACTGTCCCACTGGATCATCATCATCATCATCATCAGCAGGCCTCCTCTCTATGAGAGGGAATGGGCTATAATCCACCACGCGGGCCCAGTGCGGATTGGTAGATGTCACATGTCTTCGAATTTTTTGGTTCTAAGACATGCCGGTTTCCTCACGATGTTTTCTTTCACCGTTAAACACAAATATCGCAAAAATAAAAATTTTTCTAAAATAAAAGTAAGTAATAAAAATATATATTCACAATATTGTTCTAATAAAGGTATGTTATATCGGACATCTGTTTGATTTTTTGATAATGGTCTGTATGTAACGTAAAAGTAATAAAAATACGGTCACAATATTGTTCTATATACCTATAGGTATATTATATGGGACATTTGTTTGGTCCTGGGGCTTCCACTGCTCTATAATGGTCTGGATCTAGCTGTGGTCAACTGCGGCTACTACTACCATGTGTGAGGTTCCACACGCGTCCATATTTAGGCACGTTCTTACCAAAGTAGCTGTCGTTAATCCGCCATCCGCACGTCCATCCCATAGTCTGACAAAAGTAGTACTTGTCCTCAGGACGAATTTTATTTCGGTTTTGTAAGAAAGCCTTACGGCCAAATCGTGGAATACCTTTATAGATAATCTTCCTCTGTTTCGGATCCATAGGCCGCATTACAGGATCAATAGTGAGATCAGTATCAGGCCGTCCGAGTCTCAGATCTTCTTTCACACTGCCGAGACCGACATCAACGATATAGAGTGCCCTTTTATCATATCAGCTACAGCGTGTATGTGGATTGCGTCGCGAATATGTGGTTTCTTTCTGTTCCTAGCACCAGACTCATGGTCTCTTGTTATAGTAAGCATACCTGCCGCCATGGTCTGTTATGACATCAGTTTCGTAATATCCTTTCTCTTCGCGATTTAAAGTAGCGGTTCAATGGATCATACTAAAAGGATAATAGTGTCTTCCATGTTAATCCAGGTTCATCATCATCATCAACCTATTAATGTTCCCACTGCTGGGACACAGGCCTCCTCTCTATGAGAAGGAATGGGCTATAATCCACCGCTGCTCCCTAATCTAGGTTATAAACTATCTATGTGCCAAATTTCATAATCATTACAATTATTATCATTACAATCACCATCACTATCACAACCACTATCATTATCACAATCACCATCACTAGATATCAGTCACCATCATTATCACCAATCACCATCACTATCACAACCACCATAATTACCACAATTATTATCACAATCACCATCACAATCACCTTCACAATCACGATCACAATCACCATCACAATCACCATCACAATCACTATCACAATCACCATCACAATCACCATCACAATCACCATCATAATCACCATCGCTATCACCATCACAATCATCGCCACTCTCACAATAACTATCACAATCACCATCACCATCACAATCACCATCATCATCAAAATCACTATCACAATCACCATCATCGTTATCACAATCGCTATCATCATTATCACAATCACTATCATCGTAATCACAACCATAATATTTTTTTTTCCTGTGGCAACACTACAGCTAACAGCGGTTAAAATTTCCATTACTGGACATCGATTTAAAGGGTGAGAGGGAGGGGGGAAGGGGAGGGCGGAGGAAGTACCCCTGTACCAGCCCCACCCCGCGGAGCCCCATGGTTATGGAGATATCCATGGTTAAAGTTAGAATAGTGCTATTTAGTTATTTAGAATAAAAATTTAGTATCGTTTGGCAGGAGGAGGAAGGGGGGAGGTGCCCCCTGTGCCCTGGCACCACTCCCATGTAAGGCGACGCACCGTTATTGAGAAAAAAAACTCTTGCATCCGAGTCGAGGGAAACCCGGTCGACGGAGCCCGGCTTCGCGGGGCTCCTACTTCTGAATGGTTAATAAAAAAATTACCACGAAGGTTAAAAAAAAGGAAAATTACCTTCTAACCTAATCTATCCGTGTCGGGGTGCCCCAAGTCGGCCTAGGCAAAACTAGTTTGTTTAATTATTACAAAAACTCGATTAATCATTGAATATAGTTGGTGCCAGTTAAGATGAGAATAGCGGTCATTGCCCTTTCCTTAATATCTCTTTGTACGAACTAAAACAAATAAACCATGTATCGTTTTTCATTACAAAAAATGTTGAAGATCACGATAGATGACGATTCCAGACTTGAACAGGCTTATTTTTGGATTTCAAAGTTAAGAACCTTTATAAATGTAGGTGGGTCAATGACCTCTTTTGCGATCTTAACTGGCACCAACTATAGTAATATATTTTTGGCGTTATTTTGGATAATATTTGACACATTAGGAAAAAAACGATTATTATAAATGAATTGATTATTTTTTAAAGAAAAACCGATTTGTTTATAATCGATTTTTTTGCTAAGAAAAAATAATCGATTGTAATAATAAATCTGACTAGTACTAGATTATCTGTGAATCTGTGCTAAAAATGTGAAAATGGTGTGTTAGTTCGTATTTGTATAGAAACTCTAAAGAATTAAATCTCGTAAACCGTGGGCGTCCGCGTATTGAATATTTGTGAAAAGCTTTCTATTTATGTGTACTATCTACAAAAAAAATATGAACTTCGAAAGTTTTGTCTAGTACTGGAAATCGGCGTGTTAAGTTCGTATTTGTATTGAAACTTAAGATAATTAAATCTCGAAAACCGTGGACGGCCGCGTATTGAAATTTTGTGAAAAGCTTTATAACTAAGTGTACTATCTACAAAAACAATATGAACTTCGAAACTCATGTCCAGTAATGGAAAGTTTATCCCTAACAGCTGATTTGAATTTGTTCTTTTAATTTTGATTTTAAATATTGTATTTCCTTCATATTACGGCCTATTTCCTATAAAATAACAAGTATTTAGCAAGTTTAGTGTGAATTATAGTGTAGATGTGTTGAATTAACGCAAACTATGTGTAATAGATTCATTTGTGAAACTGACAGTTACCGGTTCGAAGGAATCTTGCATTGTCATCTTAATATCAGGTACAATACAACTTATTTTACTTGGTAGTACATTGTTTACGTTCTAATTATTTGCTTTCTATTAACTGGATCACTTTTCATTACGGTTACCTGTTGATGCCGATGACCTTTGAAACGTAAACATAACCCTGTTTGGTTCGGTGACAGAACTTCTTTTTGTCGAACTAAATTTCATTTTTCCTTTCAATTAATCGTTTCTTATACAATTCTACCGCACCTATTGTTCTCCTATCTTGTCTCTATTCTCCTTAATCATGATAATGACACGCATTGCCCGCGCTCGCCTCGAAGAGTCCAAACTTAGTCAGGCTTTGAGCGAACTAAAGGCGTGTAAGGAGTCCTGTAACCAACTAAACAGGGAAATAGATGACAATGAAAGGGTGCTCTCTGAAGCCCATGAAAGGAATAACAAGTTGAAAATGGAAATGGCTCAGCTATATACTCAATTCACTGATGCCATAGAAGACCGGGATAGGCTCCAAGTCATTGTGGACGGGTTCAGCCAGTGTAGCACAGAGTATGAACAAGCTCTCAGTCACAAGCTTCAATTGCAACAACAGCTACATGAGGCCAGAAGTCAAATATCAGAACTCGAGACAACCAATCATAACATCACAGCCTCATTGAACCATACCATATGAAATTGCAATGCTTGTAAAAGGCTGCTAAGTCATAAGTACTAACATATCTTAACACCATATTGTACACTTGGTGCGCAATAAATGATTTGACTTTGACTTTGACTTTGAAACCAAATTCTGTTCAGTAAATTGGTGCCTATTACTCCGTCAATGATTTCTGATAAATCCCAACCTTACACTATAGATCTGACAGGTGATGATGAATTAAAAACAATTCAATCAGTGCGAGTCATCACGGGTAAGAATAAACTAAAAAAATATATTAAAATAAACAAATACATAGTTAAAACTAAGAAAATGGTCAAAACACAAAAGTTTTTCATTAAAAATGTGAAATTAAATAGGTAAAGGTTGAACCTTTTAAAACAATTACATAATTATTCTTGAACTTAGATAAAAGTAATAGGAAGTACCAAATAGACACAGAGAACTTGCAGTGTGAAATTGACCACCTGCAACAGAAATTAACTTCACTCAATTTTAAATATACAGCCTCTGAAAACCAAATGAAGGAATATGTATTGGCTATGAATGAGCTGGTAAGAACAGAAACTAACTACTGTGAGCATTGCCCACCACCATCTGTTGAACCCACACCGGCCCATTCCTTGTCTCTAAGTGATACAACCATACCGCGGTCCTGTGTTAGTTTACCATTAGAAATTACTAATTGTTTAGCTAAACAGATTGTCAATAAAGAAATTGTAATTTTCTCTGATGAAATTGGTAGGGATTTAGGCCACTTGTTGACAAATAAGTAGCCGGGACATTCTATTATGAACTTTTGTATGCCTGGTTGTTCTTTATATGATATCATGAGGAAAATTATTAATTACAACTTCCACAAGGATTCTGTACTAATAATATTTGTTTATTAATATTGTCTAAAAATACGGAAACTGACAGTCGATAAAACAGAAAGACAGCTGTTTGCATGTGGAAGCTACGGTACTATTTCGGCATATAAATATCAGCACAGTTGGTACATTGGGAACCGTTTGGATTGGTGAACAGATATTCACTGGTTCGAATCCGGATATAGTCCGACTTTTTGTAAATAAATAATTTAAAAGTAGAACATGGAGGATAATAGTTTATACGTACGCAAAGGACACAAAATACGCAACATAACTTAAACGTAAGCGATTTCGAATTTGACATGGATATTTCATATCAAAGTTTACCCAACAATAATATCTCTGGAAATATGGATATCGTCCTATAGAATGAAGAAATTATCAAATTTAAATTGGAACTACAGTCTGTAAACTCAGAAATAGATAATTTAAACTTAGAAAACTTATCACTAAAGGACAAAATTAAAAAATATGAAAGCAAAATAAAGATATTTAAATCGGTGGGATTACATGATTCTACTGAAACAGTGGCAACACCAATAAGGTTCTATTCACCTCAATATCAACGTTGACTTATGATAATAACTATGAAAACCGGATTACCCAGAACCTCTTCTAGAGAGTTTACTATGCATGCCATAACGTCGATGAACCGAAGCGGTAATGAGTCGGAGGCATTCATTCATCAATAGCGAATAAAAAGCAATATAGATGAGTCTACAGTCACCGGGGCAGGGAACTTGTCACCTACAAACAGTTACAAGGACCTACAAGTTAGTTTTACCCAAAACTTACCTACATCCATCACGGAGGAACAAGACAATGGAGGTATACATACATCGACGGACAGGGAAATTCAGGGAACAAGCAAGATCATGTCACCGTCAACACCGAAACAAAACATGGGCGTTAATGAAAACGTAAAAAAACTTATAGAGAAAAGATCATGTAAACAACCATTGCAAGTACTGGCACCAAAGCATAAAAACGCCATCTTTGCGGATCAGACAGGATATGAAATTATAGATATACTTCAGAACTTAGTGGGAAATAGTTTTAGCGTAACGTCGGTAATCAAACCGAACGCACCTCTTAATTACATATCGAGTACATGTGAAATTATGTGCAAGGACTTCACAAAATATGACTTTGTTTTAATAATGGGAGGTATTAGCGACAAAAACCCATTAGATATATTAAGTTCTCTGCATCACACTTTGAAAAATATACATAACACCAATGTCCCTGTCAGTAAAATTTATAAAAACAAATATCTAAATGTATTAAATGTTAATCGTACCTTAAAACTTGTATGCAATAATTGCGAAAATTCTAGCTTTATTACTTTAGATGACAATAATTATTCTAACTTTAATAAAAGGCCTTTACTCAATAAGCAAACTGCATGCAAATTAATTTATAGGAATATATTGCGATTACAATACAGGATCAACTATCAAAATTATGTGGATAATGTGCTTATAGATCAAAAGGCAAAACGAATGTTTAAAAATGTTTCTACACAAACTACTCCTAATAATAAGAACAATACTACGACACCGAAAGTGTTGGTAAACTCAGTTACACAAACAGAATTAAATAGTTCGTCAATAACCACCGATGAAAATGATCTTTTTCGTGACTAAAAGAGAACAAAACAGTTTATATAATAATTCTTCAGTTCTTTTACTATTGGAAACAAATTGTCTTAAAATATTTCATCAAAATGTATGTGGTATAAGTAATAACAAAACAGAACTTGAATTATATATTGAAACACATGAAAATGATTTAGATTACTTATGCATATCCGAACATTTCCTAAATAATAAATCTGCACATGTATTTTGTATGTCAAATTATAATTTAGCATCATACAACACAAGGCCAAACAAAAAGACCCCTCTTTTTGTTTGGCCGCCTTATTTTAGCACATAAAAATAAACAATGTGAAAACATTGACGCAATTAAAAAGTTATATAGATCAGAAAGTTTTGAGATTTGTGGTGTAATAGATCTCGAAACGGGGTTACACATATGTTGTTGTTATAGAAGTCCAGTTGAGAAAAAAATTGAAAGTTTCATGGGTAGTTTAGAAAAATTGTCGGATCATTTTCTTGATAGGAAGTGCTTAGTTTGTGGCGACTTTAATATTGACGTGCTGGTTGAAAGTAGAAAAGCTTCAGAGTTCATAAGTTTATTGAGATGTTATAATTTTATATACCTGATAAAAACTCCTACCTTCATTCGGAATAAATCATACTCTTGTATTGATAATATAATTACAAATGTTGATGATCATTGTATGGAGCGTTTATTGATCGATCACAATGGCTTAGCAGATGGTCATGGTGGACTCTTTTGCGATATGGTTCTTGACAAAATCAATGAAAAAACGAAAAGTTCAGAACATACCATAACAATTCATAAAAGAATATTTAACACAAAAAATAATGATGCATTTACAAAGAGTATTTCAAATATAAATTTGAGTAATATGGGAATAAATAACTTTCTAGACCATTTTGGCAAAATTTTTCGTACCTGCTACCCAAAGAAAGCTGTTAAAATAAACCCATTGAAAAATAAAAAAATAAGGTGGGTAACCAAGGGAGTCAAAGTATCTAGTAAAATGAAAAGAGTTTTATGTTGTGGCACCCCAAATAATGATAGTATCTCGAATTACAAAAATAACTATATTCGAATTTACAGAAGGGTTTTAAAGCAAGCTAAAAAGTTAGCCATATCAGTTCATCTTAGTAAAGCTAAAAATATACCCAAAGAGACATGGAAACTCGTAAATGAACATACAAAGAAAACTAAAAACAAGCTTAGTAAAAAATTATTCCTAAATATAGACAACAAGGTTATTTATGATTCCCAGGAGATTGCTAATAAATTCGTTGACAGTTTTGTTTACAAACCATCATTGACACTTAACAAAGATAAAGCAATGTCCTTTTCGAAAGAAACAACGGCGAGAGTTGAGAGTAACCTGTCTTTTAAGCCGACTACACCAATTGAGATAAATAAGATTGTGTGTCACATGGCTAACAAAAAATCTTGCGGATATGATGATTTACCAATAACAATTATTAAGGAGAACATCGAATTTTTAGCACATCCTCTTTCAGATTTTTTTAATAAATGTATGCAAGAGTCGATTCTTCCCGATCAACTCAAACTGGCTAAGGTAATTCCGATATTTAAAAAGGGAACAAAGACTGACCCAAAAAATTACCGACCAATATCCTTGCTACCAACTTTGTCGAAACTTTTTGAAAAGACAATTAAATTTAGACTGATGGTACATTTGAATCTAAATAAAATAATCAATTCAAGACAATTTGGATATCAAAAAGGCATTGGCACTTCAGATGCCATAGACACTCTTATTGATGACGTAGTTATTAAATTAAACGACAAAATTAAAGTGGCTGGACTATTTATAGACCTGAGATCTGCATTTGACACGATAGATCATCAATTACTGCTTGCTAAACTGGAACATTATGGTATAAGAGGTGATGCTTTAAAACTTATGACATCTTATTTACAAAACAGACGAATGTATGTCGAAATAAAAAACATTGATGAAAACAATCATGAAATAGCATATAAATCAAAGATGATATACATAAGACGTGGGGTACCTCAAGGCTCAATTTTAGGTCCAATATTGCATCTTATCTTCACAAACGATTTATTAAATTTCATGAACAGCTCAGCCCGACGCTTCGTGTGTGGTTTTTGCTGATGACACAAATGTAATAAATTGGAGCCCATGATTTAAATGAATTGTCCGCAAAAGTAAATAAAAGTCTAAATGAAATGAATCTTTCTGAATGGTTTACAGCTAACAATTTACTAATTTATACAAATAAAACCAGTATAATGTTATTTAAGACTACATCTCGTAACACCGACACTATAGATGTGACATTGGAAGGAGACAAGATAGGATTGGTAAATGAGGTAAAATTCTTAGGTATAAACATTGGTTCAAATCTAAACTGGAAACAGGAGCTTGCTGCTATTGATTCCTCTATATCTTCTGCATGTTATGCACTTAGGAGCCTCAGAGATGAAATAGATTTGAAGCAACTTAAAGTATGTTATCATGCTTTGGTTGAATCTAGGTTAAGGTACAGCATCATGTTTTGGGGTAATAGCTATAACTACAACTGCCAAAGAGCATTCATCCTACAGAAGCGTGCCATTAGAACCATTGTTAAAATTTCACAGCGTGATTCATGCAAAGAATACGTTAAGAAATTAGGCATTCTCACAGTTCCAAGTTTGTATATACTAGTTTTGTTAAGCAAGTTCGCAAAATATATTCATCAATATGAATCACAAAAAGAAAGAGAGCTGAGAGAGAGCACACGAAGGAAAGTTATTAAAAATAGAATGGTGCCTAAATTTAACATAGCAAAGCATTGTTCACGTTACCAAGCAGTGGAGTTATATAATAAGTTACCTACTGATTTAAAAACTTTGGTCTATAACACAAACTTATTTAAGGCAAAACTGAAAGCCTTCCTGTTAGAAAAATGTTTATATTCTGTATCCGATTTGATGTTGAATGATTTCAGATAATTTGTGTATGAATTCATAATATGATAATGACATTTAATTTATTTGACATTTGATACAGTGGGAATTTATTTTAATTGACATTTGATTTAATTGACATTTTAATTTGATTGACATTTAATTGGAATTTAGTTGACATTTAACTTTATTGACTTTTAAATTACATTTGATTGAAATTTAATTGGAATTTAATTGACTTATAAATAATTACAACTGACATTTAATTTACATTTATTCTATTTTAATTTACGCAACATGGAATAGACATGGTTGTTCTTGAGTGTATGTAGTTGGGTAATCATATACATTGTAATTTAATTGACATTTAATATAATCTATTTGGCATTTAATATTCATTAAATTAAATTTAGTTGACATTTAATTAACATCTAACAGGCATTTAATTTACACTTAATTTTCATCAATTTACTTAACATGGAACGGACATGGTTGTGTTTTGAGCTTTTTATGGTTGGACATATAAACAGAAATGTAATTAACATTTTTATGTAAATTGGAATAGACTGTTGCCTTTGTGCATTTTATGATTTGATTTTTTTGCTTTTTATGGTTTCTGATTGGTGACATAGTAATATTTTTTGTATGCTTTGTATTTGATTTTGTTATGATTGAAATGTAATTATTTTGTAAAATTCGAACACAATGTAAATTGTTTAATAAATGAATAAATGAAAAATGAAATGAGTTCTAAGAAGTCAATAATCATTTGTGGTGATTTCAATATTAATTTTTTAGAAAATTCTGGGTTAAGTAGGTACTAAAACTATAAGGCTCTTTCAGTGATACAATCTTGAAAACAAATTTCTCGAGCCCACCAGAATAACCCCAACTAGTGCTAGTTGCCTAGACAATATTTACACTGATATTATACCCACCCAAAAAGCAATTATTAACTTAATAGATTCAGATCATTGTGGGCAATTGATCACAATTCCAAATGTAAACAAGAAAGTAACTAAAAAGGATATCATTGTTAATCCAAAAAGTAAAAATCACCTGGAAACTTTTAAAACTAAACTTTTATCCAAACTACCACTTTTGTCAGATAATGATGATCTAAATCAACAATATAACGATTTTTTCAGCATGTATTGCACACAATTTGAAAACTTATTTGTCCCTAAGACAATATCTGTAAAAAATAAATATGATTTTATTTATTAAATCTCTTACACAAAAACAAGTTTTTTTTTACCGTTTTTTACTCGCCAAACTTTACAGTTTGATGGCGAGAAGCGCTCGTTTATCATACATAACTTAAAATTATAAACTTAACTTAAAATCAAATATATATAATTATAAAACTTATATATAATAGTAACGCTTCTTTCAGCGACTGGGCCACCATTGGTATTCATAAGAGTCGAAAACGACTTTATGAGCTGTATGAAGAGCGGACTTAAGTAAAAACTGTAGAATTTAATTTGTATGTTAAGAATTATTGAAAATTATTTAAAAAAGTTTGTTTTATAGCAAAGTTACGTTACTTGAGTTCAAAAATTAAAAATAGTAGTAATGTAATGAGAGGATTTCCTTTTGAGGTTTTAAAAAAAAACTTAGTTTCCAAGAACTCTATAGATGGCGTTGAAGTTACTATGCCAAAGCCAAAACGCTTGAAAAAAAAAACATTGTGTCACGTCACATACTCTCGTTGACTGACACTTTCATTTGCTTAACCTTCCGAATATAACCAACATTTCTCGCGCTTTTTTAGGTTCCGTTCCTTGCATTATCATACTTACTCCTAGCGCCATCTATCCAGCGACTAGGGAAGAGCTAAAAAGAAAATCCCTCATTAAAATGACATGGAACATTACTAATAGCGAAACGGGAAGGTCTTGCAACCGAAATAGTGACTACAGCCTTGCTATTGGCGATAATATTTTAAATTCAGATACTCAAAATGCCACAGCCTTTGAAAATTTATTTGCGGATATTCCCGTATCGACTACTAAATCGCTAAACTCGTCACCTGCTGCTGCCGAGTCTTTACTAAGGGAAAACGTTTCAGTCTGTGATTCCGAATTTAATTTTCAATATGTCACCTCAAAAGATATAATTAAAACTTTTCACACCATAAATGTTAAAAAGACCGCCGATCTATGGGTTCATTGAATGTATTGCATTGCATGTATTATTTGCATGTATTACATGTATTTTATATTTTTTTTTACTATTTTTTTTTATTATTTTATGTGACATTTACTGATTTGACATGAATACTTATTTCATTAAGTATTTTACTTTTTATTATCATTGTGACATTTAATGATTTTTGTGATTTTTATTTACATTCATTTTGAAAAGAACTTGTTATTAATTTTATTTGATTATTGTGAATGTGGGGACCATGTGGGTTACGTTTTTATTTTTTGTTTATTTTTCCCACAACTGTCTGGAAGTTTGAGTGCTATAAGCGACCTACCCAAATGTCCTTTCTTTGGTATTGTTCGTTTCGTTGAGCTCCTTGAGTTATAAGTCGAGCTACACGATAACTGACAAATGCTTGCACTGACTGGACAGGTCCACTCAAATCTGTATGGTTCTTTCTTCAAAAGATCATCTCAGATGCTAATCTGCATAGTCCTCATGTGAATTGAGCAAGGTTATGTCTGGACTTCAAAAGAGACTATGACCTCTGAGTTTGTTATGGCTGTTTCTTCTCGGAGTAGTCAGGTACGAAACACCGGCCCCATCTAGTTTAAAAAAAAATTACGTGTAAAAGTGTTTGTAAAAACCTACTTGCAAAATAAACATCATTTATCATTATCATCGTAATCACAATCATTATCATCTTAATCACAATCACTATCACATCATGATCACAATCGCCATCACTATCACAACCACAATCATTATCACAATCATCATCATTATCACAATTAAAATCACAATCGCCATCACCATCACAATCACAATCACTACTCTCGTTATCACCATCATAATCATAGTAATCACAATCATCTTCATTGTTATCACAGTCACCATCACTGTTACAATCACAATCACAATCACCATCACCATCGCTATCACCGTCACAATCACCGCCACTTTCACAATCACCATCACAAACGACATCAAAATCACTATCACAATCACCATCATCGTTATCACAATCATTATCATCTTATTCACAATCATCATCATCACAATCTCCATCCTCGCTATCACAACCATCGCTATCACCATCACAATCACCGTCACTATCACAATCACCATCACTGTCACAATCACCATTACAATCACAATCACTATTCATATATTATCATCGTCATCACAATCATTATCATCGTTATCACAATCATCATAATCACAATCATCATCATCGTAATCACAATCATTATCATCGTTATCACAATCATCATTATCACAATCATCATCATCGTAATCACAATCATTATCATCTGGATCTCAAAATAAATGCCATTTTCGTAATCAGCACCCCTGATAATCTCGGTTTCGACACCCATATTGATTTTTTGACATTTCAACCCCATCGCACCCCAACAGGGAATGGGGGGGGGTATTTCAGGTCTGCCACATTAAATCTTAAAATCGCTGTTTTTGTAATACACATGACCCAATTCACCATAAAAACAATACCTATGTTGAATTTCAGGCTTTATTACCCCATTTCCCCCTTTAGGGTTTGAATTCTGAAAAAACCTGAAACACAAATGTTAACTCATTTATCGATAGGAGTACTCCCGTAGTTTCGAATAAAGTAGTCTAACTAATCCTATTTCCCCATGTAATCTTTGGACCCCCGTTTCAACCCCTTAGGGGAGGAATTTTGAAAAATTATTTCTTAATGCACCCCTAAAACCTGATAAAGAATTTATATGCCAAATTTGGAATCTCTAGACTCTGCGGTTTGGGCTGTGCATTGATTTTTATACTTTGCCACCCCATTTCCCCCTCTTAGGGGTTGAATTCTGAAAAAACCTGAAACCCGTTTCTACTCATTTATCAATAGGAGCACTCCTGTGAAGTTTCGAATAAAATAGTCTAACTAATCTTGTTTTACCAACACAAACTTTGGTTTCCCGTTTAACCCCCTTAGGGGTTGAATTTTGAAAAATCTTTTCTTAGTGCACCCCTAGACCACATTAGGAACCTACTTGCCAAATTTGGAATCTCTAGACTCAGCGGTTTGGGCTGTGCATTGATCTTTATACTTTGCCACCCCATTTCCCCCTCTTAGGGGTTGAATTCTGAAAAAACCTGAAACCCGTTTCTACTCATTTATCAATAGGAGCACTCCTGTGAAGTTTCGAATAAAATAGTCTAACTAATCTTGTTTCCCCATACAAACTTTGGAGCCCCGTTTAACCCCTTTAGGGGATGAATTTTGAAAAATCCTTTCTTAGTGCACCCTTAGACCACATAAGGAACCTACTTGCCAAATTTGGAATCTGTAGACCCAGCGGTTTGGGCTGTGCGTTGATAGATGAGTCAGTCAGTCAGTCAGTCAGTCAGTCAATCAGTCAGTCAGTCAGTTTCTTCTTTTATATATTTAGATTTAGATTGCTTTTGTTAATCCAGGAAATCTTAAAAAATAGAAAAATTGCTAAAAACGGCTGTTTTTTCCCATTTTGTATCTGTAACGACAGCGAGCTGTTTTAATGAGTTAAGACTAGTACTAGTTAGTACTAGTAAACCAATAATAAAGATAATTATTATCTTTATTATTGTTTTTTTTATTATTAACTTTTCTTTTAAAACGAGCTTAAGAATATAAGTACTCGTTATTTGTTTCTATTTAAGGGACTCCCCGGATTTTCGGCGTGCACACTAGCGCCACTTCTGTATTATGCTCCGTAATCTCGTCCTCATTTAGTACTTGTAGTTTGCACTTCCTGCTAACTCGCTATCACATTTTTTAAAGATGAATCGATTTCATCAACATGAAAATGTTGTCTGTGGTCCGGTCTTGGCGCGCTCTGTCTGACATCTGTCAACTCATTGTACTTTTTTGTGAAGCGCGCAGGTCACGTTTCCGTTAATAAAGTTCCTAAAATGTTGTAATTACCAAACCGAGATGGGAAAACACCGAAGAAAACGAGACGAAGAGATGAGAGAACTCAACGAACGTTTGCGAGAACTAGAAAATCGGTCGAGCAAGCGAAAACGGAGTCGTCACCGAAACTCTGGTAAGCTTTTTTGTTTAAGTACCTACCTACCCACTCGTCTTTTCCAAGAAGTACCTGGCACCCTGGTCTAAGATGCACATGTCTCTAGGGGTTTCACGAGAGGTTAACCATGAGAACACCAATTGTGCCAACCTATTAGACATCATTAGAGCTTTCACGAGAGGCTAGCCGATGATCTTAGCCATCTAACAAAATGACGACAACATCACAAGACATGGCATGATGATGTTTAATATAACGACATCATAAGAGCTTTCACGAGAGGTCAGCCGATGGTGTATACGTTCAGTTGTTCGCACATGTCTCTAGAGTTTTCACGAGAGGTTAACCATGAGTACACCAACTGTGCCCACATTAGTAAGATATCACTAGAGCTTTCACAAGAGGTTAGCCGATGATCTAAGCCATCCTACAATAGAACGACATCACTAGAGCTTTCACGAGAGGTTAGCCGATGATCTAAGCCATCCTACAATAGAACGACATCACAAGAGCTTTCACGAGAGGTCTGCCGATGATGTACACATTCAGTTGTTCATAGTCTCGTCCCTACTGCATCCCTTGAGCTACCACGAGAGGTTAGCCGTGGATTTAAACTCGACCAGGCAGAGGTCTAACTTTAATTATCCTTTGTACACAAGTATGAAGCCCGCTCCAGTCGAACACGCTCGAGAAGCCGTGGTTATCGCGACCGATGTTGTGGGACACTCCAATATCTGAGTACCTGTTCGGGGATAAGCTGCAAGACAAGAATTGAAGAACACACCTGCAAGACCTCTAACGCAGTGCTGAAGCGGAAAAACCAGGTGAAACTAGCAACACGCCCGAGGCACTCACCACAGAGGCGCCAGCCGCGACGTCGGCGTCGGGGACAAGAATGCGTCTAGCTCAGGTAGAAACTGGAAGATTACAGTATTTCACTGAAGTCTGGAATAATGTTACCACCTATCCAACAATACAATGATTGGATCAAGGGTTATAAACTACTTACACTTTTATGAAATTCCAGTTCAAACTTCCATTCTTAAAAAACAATAACTTCAGTCAGAAAGAAAGCAATCTTATTTTATGGAAATTAATAAACTCGTGTATTGAATGATGTTTATCCGCAGATATTCAATTTTTATCCAGCATATTTTTGCATCCAAAATCAGATGGCACTTGGATTTATATTAAATCTCAAAAAACTTAATAAATATATTAATACACATCACTTCAAACTAGAAGACTTATGGACAGCAACCAAACTCATGACCCCAGGTTGATTTATGGCAACTATAGATTTGAAAAATGCACCATGCCCACGGTGCATTGTTATTTTAATTGTGTCTGTAATTGCGGGTATCTAAGTGCTACACTTCTTACCCATAAAAAATATGATAGATTTCTCCGGTATCAGTTTCAAGATACATTGTAAGTTTACATGCCTTCCATTTGGGCTTAGCATAGCACCATAATGTATTCACAAAGATTATGAAGCCAGTTATGTGTCACCTGAGGCCATTGGGGTTACTTTTCTATACGGTGATATTTTGTGCCTTGCTGATTCTTATACTAAGTTTTTTCTTAAAAAATCTAGGGTTTGTTATCAATACTAAAAACAGTGTCTTAGAACCCAGACAATGCTGTCAGTATATAGGATTTCTGTTAGATTCAGTTCAATTTAATATCTCACCTCGTCGGAAGAAGATAGATAAATTTCATCCCTAACTTATTAAATAATTTTAAGTCTAAGGGGATATGCAAAATAGTAGAATTTGCTCAGTTGCTAAGTAAAGGTATTCTTGTTGCTGCTTGCCCAGCAGTGGAATATGGTTGGCCTTACACCAAGGTTATGGAAAGTAACAAAACAACAATGAAAATTACAAGGCTCTGATATCTATCACAAGAGGAATTAGGATAGGACTAGTAGAACAGTTTAAAACTATTTGACCTTGTTCTAGAAATATTTTCTGATGCTTGACAAACTGGCTGGGGTCTGGTATGTAATGATGTCAGAAGCCATGGGCATTGGGCAACTGATGATAAAAAGTTTCATATAAATTACCTTGAACTACTAGCAGTATTTATAGGGCTCAAAATATTTGCAAGCACACTCAGACACTGTGAAATTTTACTTAGAATTAAATAGATAACACAACAGCCATAGCCTACATCAATAAAATGGGTGGCACTCGTTTTACCCACCTTAATAATTTAGCCAGAAAGTTGTGGCAACGGTGTGAGGAAAGACACATTTGGATCTATGCATCTTACATCAGTTCTAAAGAAAACACTATCGCAGATCTCTAATCTAGGCATCCAAACAGAAATTGAATGGAAGTTATGTGATGTAGCCTACAAGACTATTATTGTTTAACCTCAGATTGATCTGTTTGCAAACAAGTTTAATACTAATTGTCAGAATTATATATCATGCACTGTCAAATGGTATGGTGATTTATTTTATACATTACCACCATTTGCACTTATTAGTAAGAATTTACAAAAAAAAAAAAAAAAAAAGGGGAAGGGGCAACAGGCATTGTTGTAGTACCTTGTTGGCCCTCACAATCATGGTTTCCCTTATTTGAGCCCATGGTTATATAATAATGGAACCCCATCATAAAAGCGATATGAGTCTGCTCTGAATCAGGGGATTTCCTATTGTCAGAACCAAGATATTGACCCTCTCCTAGACTCAGTTCCCACTGTGATATCTTTACTGACTAAAATTTAATAAGGGCTGTCATATAGCTCACTCAATACCATTACGTTAGTTATTTCCCTAGTTCTAGGGTTATTTCCCACATTGGCTCAGATGACCGACCGTCAAGGTTCTTCAGAGATTTATTTAGGTTAAGACCTAAGAACCCCAAATATGAAGTAGTATGGGATCTCAGTATTGTTTTGAATTATTTGTCTAAACTATTTCCTAATGAAACCCTTAGTCTAGAACTAATTACCAAAAAGTTAGTTACCATAATAGCCCTTATAACTGCACACAGAATTCAACTCAATTCAGAACACAGAATTTCTTATAATCAGGATAATTATTAACATAAAAAATCCAGAAATTATTAAAATCTCTGAACCTGGTAGATATCAACCCAATTTGATATTACCATTTTTTTAAGGAGAATTTGTCTGTGTGCCCTGCTACTACCCTTTTGTTCTATTTAGATATTACAGAAAATATAAGACAAGATTATAAATCACTAATTATAACTAAGTATAAGAAAACCATATCATGCCGCCACTACTGCAACTATTAGTAGGTGGATAAAACAAATTCTGGAATAAATACTCCCAAATTCACATCACACAGCACAAGGCACGATTCTGCATAAAATGCCTCTGAAGTGGGTATTAATATTGAAGTTATAAGAAAAGCAGCTGGTTGGACCACAAGTTCCTCAACTTTTGCTTGCTTTTTTTATGAGAACTATAGTTAGTGATTCTAATGCTTTTGCACAATTTAAGCAGTGTGTTCTAGTCTATAAACTATAAAACACACTGCTTGTTATTATTGGTTGATTAAATTTAATGTCAATGGTTACTGTCTGATTAAAGTAATTATGTTCTATAAAAGATTATTACGACACTGGTTGACACTAGAGTTAGAGAAAATTTATGTTATTTTACCTTTTATTTAAGTAAATGTGTAATTAGTACCCAAGTAATAATACTCAGAATAGTATGTTATGCTGCATTGTTCAATGATTAAAAGATGTTGATTATATTACCAACACAACTTCTTTGAACATCTACAAGTACTAAATGAGGACGAGATTACGGAGCATAATTATATAGATCGGACTAACTTACCTAGTGACGTCCGATCCTTAATTATGTTAAGTAATCTCGTCCTCATTGTATCCCAACCCTTCCCAGAAGATCAGCCTACTTATATTTGTTTTAAAGTGTCTTATCTACACCCCTTTTTAAAGTTGTGTTGACTAACGTATCGGGACTACGATAGATAACCGTATCGGTCATCTTGAAGTCCCGATCATGTGCTTTGAAAGAATGAGTTGACAGATGTCAGACAGAGCGCGCCAAGACCGGACCACAGACAACATTTTCATGTTGATGAAATCGATTCATCTTTAAAAAATGTGATAGCGAGTTAGCAGGAAGTGCAAACTACAAGTACTAAATGAGGACGAGATTACTTCACATAATTAAGGATCGGACGTCACTAGGTAAGTTAGTCCAATCTATATAATTATAACAGAACTTGATAAATGCACAATAATAATTAATCAAAAATCTGATCGACAAAATCAATCTTTTAGTCTTCTGAATTAATTACGTCTGCTTAACTCATTGAAACGTAGCTCGGTGTCGTTACAGATACAAAATGGGAAAAAACGGCCGTTTTAAGCAATTTTTCTAACTGTAACTACAGTGAAGTATATTTTAATGAATTAAATAGACGTCAATAATCTAGAACTCTAAAGCATTGATTTTGTCGATCAGATTTTATATTAATTGTGTATTTAACGAGTTCTGATTTTCACTAAAGTGGTGCCGAAAATTCGGGGAGCCCCTTAATTTACACGTGATGTTGTGTTGATAATGTGGTGTTGATCTCAAAATAATTAAAATTATAAAGCTCTAAGCTATTGAGCCATTGATATAGCTATTAAGTAATTGTCTTGAGGTATGTCATTGGTTCACGACTATTGTATAAAACAAAACTATATAGTTATTGTTTTTTTCTTAATAAAAGTTGATTCCATACTAATAGCGGCATTTTAAATTATTCTATTCATTTATAGGGTTCCGTATCCAAAGGGTAAAAACGGAACCCTATTACTAAGACTTCGCTGTCTGTCCGTCTGTCTGTCACCAGGCTGTATCTCTTGAACCGTGACAGCTAGACAGTTGAAATTTTCACAGATGATGTATTTCTGTTGCCGCTATAACAAAAAATATAAAAAACAGAATAAAATTAATATTTAAGGGGGGCTCCCATCGATAAGTCCCCTCTTTGAGGAGTGGCTTGAGAGACGCCACGGCGTCCTCACCTTCCGTCTGACGCAGGTCCTCACCGGACACGGAGTGTTCGGGAGGTTCCTGCACCGAATCGGGCGGGAGGAAACGCCCGGGTGCTTCCATTGTGAGGATCGACCGGAGGACACGGTGGAACACACGGTGGAGGTGTGCCCCGCGTGGGCGGAGCACCGCCGTGTCCTCGAAGCGGCGATCGGCGGCGGCGACCTCTCGCGTCCGGCCCTGGTGCAAGCCATGGTCCGGAGCGAGACGGAATGGGACGCCGTCACCTCCTTCTGCGAAGCAGTAATGCTAGAGAAGGAGGTGGCGGAACGTGAGAGGGAGAGAACCTCTCAACGTCCCGGCCGCCGCGGGAGACGCCCCGGGCGTCGGGGGCCACCACCACGTAGCCCCTGGTCACCGTAGGCGCGGGCCTGTGGACGGTGAGCTATGGGCTAGCTCGCCGTCCGTCCGTCTCATGACGACAGGCCGTGTCGACGGCGCGTTCGTGTTCCACGCGCGCCTCAAAGAGAGTCAGCAAAAAGGAAGGGGTCCGTAAGGACCGATGCCTGCCGGGGTTGCGGGACTATTCTAAAGAGATACCGTGGCCCCGGAACACAAAGGGCGATGAAGGAACATGGATGGGTTTTAGTCAGTAAAAGTCTGACACTCCCTCCTGCTCCGCCCAGAGCGGGAGGGGTTATTTGATGATTTCCCATCCGAAAAAAAAAAAAAAAAAAAAGGGGGGCTCCCATACAACAAACGTGATTTTTTTGCCTTTTTTTTTGCCGTCTAGTGTTATATATAATGGTGGATTGGTGTTTTGGACGGAATGGTACGGAACCCTTCGTGCGCGAGTCTGACTCGCACTTGGCCGGTTTTTTTTACTTCTATATACATATATAAATAGGTAACACAAGGTAAAATATAACTTTAAAGACTTTCCGATCTGCTACATTTACGTCCCTTTTGGGGTGTTTCTATTTGGGTAAATGTTACTTACGGCATATTTTTCATAAGACTTTATAGTGTTATAGCCACTTACGACATCTTACGACCAAATTGACACAAACTATGTATAGGTGTAAGGGACAAGTTCTCATATTAAAGCAAGAGTAAAGGACACTATTTTCGAAACTATTAAATTAAAGTTATTTTGAGTATTACCAGACAAAAGAGAGCTTTATTTCAAGTTCTTTTGCCAAAGACATCATAAAAATTGCTTTAAAAATGAAAAAGTTGTGGTAGATAATGCATACTTTTTTGTTTTTTGCTCGTACTGAAAACCTGTACTTTGTCCCTTACGCCAATTGAATTTATGACGGTCACCGTATATTACTCAAACAAAAATTAGCAGACTACAAAAATGACAAACAATACGATGTAATGTAATGATGCGTAACGGACAAGATTGTTACTTTGATTTGGCGTAAGGGGCTTCTTATTTTGAGTCATATGTCGCATGGGACAAAACGGATACTTCGTAAACCTTAAAACAATTTTCTATTTTATTTTTAGTACTTACGTCAAATGTTTGAAATATTTTTAAATTAGTGTCCTTTGAAGCAAAATGCAGCGTTTATTGTACCAAAATTTCAGGGGTGTACAGGAATTTTTTGAAGAGCTACAAGAATTTTAAGATGCAGAAAGATAGAGGAGAAAAAATCAAGTACGATGGTTAAATAAAAATGTTTTTGTCAAATGTCCCTTACGCCAATTGAATTTATCACCGTCGTTATATCGACGAATAGACCTGTGTATCGTCGTATATTAGCAAAAGTTGTCACTGAAAAGTACTCTCCAATTGTGTATTTATTACTATTGGTTACCCAGAAAATCCTAACTTTGGTGCTCAAATAATTACTTATTTATATCAATAACTCTGAACCAACAACGAATTGGTGAAACTCGTGTTACTGGAAAAGGTTCTCCTTGAAAAGCTCTATGCAATGGATTATAGGTTATTACTATTGGTTACCCAGAAACACCTTAATTGGTTGCCAAGAAAACGTTAACTTCGTTGTCCAACTAGTTACCTATTTAGCTCAATAACTCCGAACGGACTACAAATTAGCAAAAGTCGGGTTAGAAGCAAAGGTTCTCCTTGAAAAGCTCTTTTCAATTATGTGTACCTTATGGTTAAGATAAGGATAAGAGAATGATGAGAATGATGATGGTTATTGGACCTTGGGGCAGTTGCCTATACTTAGAAGCCCATTTTCCTTTGATCCTCTTTTTTAGTTATTGGTCTACTACACCTTATTACAACATTTGATATACATTTGATATAACATTTGATATTTACCTTGACGTTGATTTTATTCCAAATATTTTTTGCGTGAAGTTACTTATGTTTATGTACACCATGTATACCTGAATGTCATTATACGGGGAGGAAGTGACACCGACGCGAAAACGGTTACCATGCATGCACCCACATAGAAATTCTTCATCGGTTATAAAAAAACGATGTTTCCTACCAAATTGCAATACCTACACCTACACGGTTAAAATGTATGTCTGATCGACGCGAGACCCGCCGCATCTCGCGTCGCACTCCACCACTGCAGCTGAAAAGGACGCTCCTAATCCTTCCTGCGCTCCTTTGACTGATATGCTCCGTTGTCAATTCTCTACCCACTGTCCTCCACCACCTGCTACTGCAAACCACCACTACTTATTATTTACTTGCGAGGACAGTTCTCACCGAGAGCATTCGTTTGTTAATTTGTTTGGCTAAAGAACATATATGATGAGTATATGAATTAACAAATAAGAAATTCTAATAGTTATGATTGCGAAAGAACGTTCGTTAAGTAACAAAAGCTAAAGCTATGAATGTATTTCAAAACTAATTTGAGTAGGTATGTACTGTCGAATTCGCTAATACTCGTTCATTATTGTGTCATGAGAAGTGGGTTTAGTAATATTCCAACGTTGCCCCATCGTGTCCGCGTGACGTCACAACTTCGCACCTTTTCACGTTCCAAACCCGCCGAGTATCGCTTTACTTACAATATTATCCTTTGCTGGATGATAGCTCGTTTTGACGAGATTTTCACATTCCTCCATTGTGCCGGATTGGTTTTGTGCTGATATGAGTGTCGAATATGTACCTACAGTCAAAATAACAAATTACGATCAATGTAACACACTTGTCTTGTGTGACCAATGATAGTGGTCGACGCACATCGTCCCGTAATCATTGTTTCGTTTGTGGTGTCACACGCGCAAACTGAAAACAGTGAGTCCAGGGCATTGCAATTGTCGTCGGAAACCATTCCCTCCCTGTGCTTGTCCTCAGGGACTTCAATGCCAAGAACTTAGCTTGGGGTTCTCGTTGCACAGACGTGCGAGGAAGGATGGTGGAGGACTGGACCCTGGAGACAGGCCTGGTCGTCCTGAATCGGGGTTCTGTCCCAACGTGTTTGCGGATGCGGGGCGAGTCGGTGGTGGACATTTCGTTCGCTAGCTCCGCTCTGTCGCCGCGTGTCGTTGACTGGCGTGTCATGGAGGGGTGGAGACCTATTCCGACCACCGGTACATCCGGTTCGACGTCTCCACCCAGACCTCAAGCGCGCCGGTCCAACAAGCCCCGAGTGGTCCGCGCTGGGCGCTGAAGCAGCTGGACCGGGAGCTCCTCCTGGAAGCCTCGATTGTGCAGGCCTGGGTGACATCACCGGACAGGCCTGCCGACGTTAACAATGAGGCAGGGTGGTTCCAGGAGGCCATGTCTGACATCTGCGACGTGGCAATGCCCCGTGTTCGGCCAAGAAGCGCCCGGCGTCAGGTGTACTGGTGGTCGCGTGAGCTGACATCTCTGCGCGAGGCGTGAGTGGCTGCGCGACACCTGTACGCCAGGCATCGCAGGCTCCGCATCCGCCAACCGGATGCGGCAGCCATTGAGGCGGAGCTTTATGAGGGGTACAGAGCGGCGAAGACCGCCCTCCGCGAAGCGGTCCTGCGGGCCAGGGATGAGGCCCGCGAGGAGTTGCTGGGGACTCTCGACAGAGATCCGTGGGGGCGCCCTTACAAGATGGTGCGGGATAAGCTCCGCACCTGGGCCCCCCCACTGACGCAGAGTCTCCGGCCTGAGCTCGTGGAGGACGTGGTGAGCGCTCTGTTCCCTTCGCGAGGGGAACATCCCCCCCCGCTTATGGCTCCGCCGCCTGCGATGCTGGAAGCGGACCAACAGGACGACGACGATGACACTCCGGAGGTGACTGGGGTAGACCTGAGAGTGGCGGTACGCAGGCTCAGTGCCAAAAATACCGCCCCGGGACCCGACGGCTTGCCTGGCAAAGCCTGGGTCTTGGCCTCGGAGGCTCTCGGGCCCCGACTGAAGGGGCTCCTAAGCGCATGCTTGGAGAGAGGCCAGTTCACGCTTCGTTGGAAGACGGGGAAGCTGGTCCTCATTCGGAAGCCGGGGCGCCCTGCGGACTCTCCGTCCGCATACCGGCCCGTGGTGCTGCTCGACGAGGTGGGCAAGCTCTTTGAAAGAGTAATTGCAAACCGCCTCGCCGAGCACCTTGCGGAGACGGGGCCGGAAGATTTCCCATCCGAAAAAAAAAAAAAAAAAGGCATTGCTATTGAATAGCTTTCCTTACAGTGAGCCACATTACAGGTAAATAATAAATGATGTTTATTTTGCAAGTAGGTTTTTACAAAGACTTTTACACGTCGTTTTTTAAAACTAGATGGGGCCGGTGTTTCGTACCTGACTACTCTGAGAAGAAACAGCCGAAACAAACTCAGAGGTCATAGTCACTTTTGAAATCCAGACAAATCTTGCTCAATTCACATGAGGACTATGCAGATTAGTGTCTGAGATGGTCTTTTGAAGAAAGAACCACACAGATTTGAGTGGACCTGTCCAGTCAGTGCAAGCATTTGTCAGTTATCGTGTAGCTCGAATTATAACTTAAGGAGCTCAACAAAACGATGAACAATACCAAAGAAAGGACATTTGGGTAGGTCGTATATAGTACTGAAACTGCCAGACAGCAGTCGGAAAAAAAAAATCTAAAAATAAAAACATGGTCCCCCCACATTCACAATAATCAAATAAAATAGAAAAAAATAAAAAAATAAAAATACTAATAATACTAACTCTATAAATCAATTTATAGAGTTAGTATGTAAATAAAATAAAATTATAACAAGTATTTTTCTAAATGAATGTCAATAAAAATCACAAAAATCATTAAATGTCACAATGCTAATAAATAAAAATAAAATACTTAATAATTTAAGTATTCATGTCAAAAAGGTAAGTATTCATGTCAAATAAAACAATGTCATAGTGTATAGAAAAATTTCGGACTTCGCTTGTTTATTAAGTCCGAAATTTCGACATTCAGAGAGCAAATTTAATTGAAGCAGCTTAATCTCAAGCTTTTTTATCTTCGAGATAGTGATTAACATGATAGTAGGCTTGGTAGCCGGCAAGCCTGTCCTGGTCGCGGTCGCGGCAGCTAATTGTGAGAATAAAACAGAAACTAAATGTAACAAACAAGTGGCAACAAACTTAACTGAATTGCACGTCGGAGAACGTAACTTTTGCTAAGTAATGCCTCTGTACTGGAGCGCGCCGGCCGCCGCCGCCCGCCCCGCGTCGCAACCAGTCGCAGGCGATCGCTCCCATCCGCCACGAAAAACGACTTTTTTTAGGTCAAACGGTTTTAAAACTGAAGTTGCGCTGTTAGACTTTTAAGTGGCTTAAAGTTAGTCTTTGTTTGTGAGCGGATTCCCGCCGCGCCGCCGCCGCCCGTTGCCGCTGAGACTCGCATCGTGGGATACATTTGTGATTGTTGCCAGAAGAACTTCAATAAAAAGAAAAATCTACGTTTATTGCTTTACTTGGAACGAATTCCAAGTTCAGAGCATATTTTTTTACTACAATTTCGTACAAAAAGATCTAACTTTTGTCTAAACAAATCGAACTACTTTAATTGTACAAAAAGCCTTAAAAATGTTTTATTTGGCAACAAGTATTTTCACATTCGTTCAGCTTAGAATACATTTTTAATTTTATTTAGACCCTCCCCCCTCCCCCCTCTGTACTTGGTGTGTGTGTGTGTGCCAGTGTGCTGCGGTGAGCTGGAGATGCTGGGCCCCTCGCTGGTGGAGGAGCCGCCAGCGCGCGTGCAGTACGCGGCGGGTGCGGGCGTGCGCCTGCGCTGCGCTGCGCGCGGACACCCCGCGCCGGAGCTCGCCTGGCTAGCGCACGACGGCACGCCGCTGCGGGACTTGCCAGCCATCCGGTACATACATCACGCCTTATTTCCCCCTAAGGGTTAGGCAGAGATCTATTTAATGATACACCCACATTCCAACTCAGTTGCTGCTGCTGAAAAATTCCTGATGGAAAAATCCTAATTACACTTTGCTCAACTTAGTACTCGAACCCAGGATCTCACGCTCAGCAATAGCGCTTGTGAACACGTAGTGGACGTGCTCGTCAAATTAAGTTTAACAGGTGTTTTTTTTTCCCACTTCAGTATGTCCTTAACAAAACTTTTATGTTTCATTGATGAATTATATTGTCAAAGCGTTTTTTTCTCTCTGGACAATAATTACGTGACACGACAGAGTGATTGTATTATCGGTCGGTTGCGAACCTTGGGTTGCGAGACGTCCCGTCCGCGCGTCCGCGACAAAACGGTTCATTACTGGCTTTGCACCGAGTCGAGACGCGGCCTATCCTTGTCTTTGTGTTACGGCTCGGTGACGCTCCGAGCTCAAGCTTTTAATTGTTTCATTATCACCTCGCTTTTCAAAGTTCTTGTTATATTTACCATTTAAATTTCTGCATTCCTAATGGGGAGACGAACTCATCTTTACTTTGTGGCTTGTATGCAGACGGATACACAGTAACGGCACGCTGGAGATCCTGCCATCGAGCGCGTACGAGGTGGCGGCGGTAGCGAGCACGGTGCGGTGCCGCGCCGCGAATGTGCATGGCGTGGCGTTGTCGCACGACGTCGTACTTGAGCCAGGTAGCGGCTGACACGAGACACACAGGAGCTAACGCATACTTTATTTTATATACATGTCGGTTGAAAATGGTAATGGTATGCCAAAGATAAATGATAACAAACGGCTCGCTATGCGCTAAAGCCACCACGCGACTGCTCCAGTCGCCCCGTACTGCTTCACATCGAGGCTTTTGAAGGTAGTTGGCGGCGCTCGAAGTCGTTTGTACCAAGTGCATGTACACTTCGCCGCGCATCGGAGCTCCGAAGGTGTGTGCTGCGCCGATGACTATGTGTGTGCGATAAGTGATGGTGACCTGTGCTGTTGTGACAGTGGCGGAGGCGAGGTGGGAGGCGCAAGCGCACGCGGGCGTGGTAGCGGCGGGCGGCGTGGCGGCGGTTACGTGCGCCGCCACGCGCGACGCCGCGCTCGTGCACCCGGTGGTCTGGTATAAGGGCGACGCCGTGCTGCATGTCAACCCGCCCTCGACAGGTAAGCACCAATACCGATACTGATACATTGTCGATCTGACTCGCCCGTCACATGTACATTGTGAACGATGAAACTTATATACGAAACTGTCGATATAAATATAAATATGTTACGGTTTAAAGCCGAAATGTGGCTACACCTAGTTTTAGCCGGTTACAACTAGGTGCAGCCGGCCACATGCCGTTAAACTTAGTTGTATCCCCTTATCTTCGGTTAGAACTAGGTTTAGCCTTCATCATAGCGTCTAGAACTAGGTGCAGCCGCACACCGGTGCATGGTTAAATAGGAAAGGAAAGATAAGAATCTCAAAACACAATCAAAATGCTTAACTGAACAGGAAGCCTAGTTCTAACCGAAGATAGGATACATCTAAGTTTAACCGCATGTACCAGCTGCACCTAGCTGTACCCGGCTAAAACTAGGTGTAGCCGCACTTCGGCTATTAGCCATAACATATTAATATAGGTATTATCGAGGACACTCCCGCCTGACCACCACTAAGCTAATTTTTGCTTGCACTCGCAATATAGAAACGCTCTCTAGCCCCGCTCCGTTGACTTTGTATAGAAATAATGAATGAAAAGATACCGAATCGGCCGAGCGCACTGATGACGCACGCCAAACGAGACTTATTGGTATTTTGCGCGCCAAAGTTGACGCTTTCCTAATAGGCCCAAACTTTAAGGGGGCGTGGCTCGGCGCCTCCGCATAATTTAAGCGAAAAAAAATTAAACTGGTCAGGCGGAAAAGACTCCGATAGTAGACATCAAGACTTTTCTGACCAATTCTTTAGTAAAGTACCTACGTTATAGAACATTACAAATGTTGCAATTTAGCGCGTCGAGTGTTAGAGGAACATTTTCTTTTTAATAAAGGAGAGGAATTATCGATGCACATAAATCGTAGCGAGTGCTTTTCAAATGGAAAAACGTCGCGGCGCGGCGGCGAGCGGCGGCGACGCTATTATAGCGTCACCCACACTTCCTACTCGACACTCAATACACTTCTTCCGCGCTGTACCTGAGTATGTATAATCCCATCAAAAACATAAATGTGAAATGAGAGCCAAGTTCAGTATTTTGATATATGCCTTGGCTGTTGACTTCAACGAAAAAAGAAGAAAAATCTAAATGGGTGCCAAGTTCAATGGTCAGTCCTGAAATTTATCTATAACAACATAAAATATCATATTTTCTTATAACTTAGGAGAAATATTGTAGCCTAAGGTCTGACTTGGCTAGTTCTCATATACGAATTATTATGTTCGATGGTCAGTTTCTATCAGCAAGCCAAATTTTCGGAATACTTAATCAAATAAGAACCGAAAAGTAACAGGTTGAACTTGCGAAGGCTATAATATAATTCGTATATGAAGCCTGAACGGGAACACATATGTATCTCGCCAGTCTCAATATATGAGCCAAATTTGACAAGTTTAGGTGAAATAGTTTTTGAGTTATGAGGGGCTCAAAAGTGGCTCCAAATGGTTCGTGTAATATTACACACGGTGAGCTGCGCGCCAGAACTTGGCTTGACACGCCCCCGCGTGTCTAGATGAGTGATGTGCGATGTGTGGTGACAGAGTCGCGCTACCTGGTGGCTGGCAACACGCTGCTGATCCGAGACGTGGGTGCGGGTGACGCCGGCGCCTATAGCTGCCTCGCGCGCCATGCGCTCTCCGCCACCACCAAGCGCGCTCGCCCCACCACGCTCACCGTCACCGGTCAGTACTGTGTGTATGTGTGTGAGTGGCAAAAGGGGACTTTCTGGATTATTTTTACATTAGGGTCCAATTTTCCCCCTAAGGGGGTTTGCCTGGGGGGAATATAGTGGAATAAGCCGCACCAACGTGGGTGCGGGCGACGCCAGTGCCTTCCAACTACCTCGCGTACCACGCCTACCGTCACCGGTCAGTAATGTGTGTGCGTGCGTGTGAGTGGCACCAACGTGTGTCCGGGCGACGCCAGTGCCTACAGCTGCCTCGCGCGTCACTCCTACCGTCACCGGTCAGTTTCCATGAGCGTGCGTACCCCACACCTGTGGTGACGCAGCGGGGAGACTGAGATGATAATAATTTAATAAAACCTTAATTTCTGCCATGTGATGTGGGGCGCTGACTGTTGGATCTGAGAATAGTCTGTGGTCCAGCCCCCTCCCTCTTGTTTGGTTGTCTTTGACTGTGCTTTTGTGTCAGCGATCTAATAAACCTATATTAATTAATTATAATGTTTAATTTCAATAATATAACAACACGAAGTAACTGCCACGAGAGCCGCCGCGCGCTGCTCCGTATAGGTGCCCTTGAGATGGCTGTCGCTTCACCGACCTCGGCAGATGTGCGGTGGGCCTGTGTGTGTGTCGCTAACGTGTGCGTGTGTGCAGCGGCGGCGTCATCGGCAGCGCCGCGGCTGGTAGCGGCAGGCGGCGAGCTCAGCGTGCCGGCGGGCCAGCCCGTGTGCCTACCCTGTGTCGCCTCCGACCACCCTGCGCTGCAATACACGTAATTCAGATTATATTGAGTTGCATGCAACTTTCAGCCACTAGTACAAGATTGTACAATTTTCACAATTCTGATTTCATGTACGGTCGAACAAGCTATTTGGTTTACAGTTTGATTGCATAATTGCCGGTCGTAGTGAACAGACGTATCGAACAATTATTGCAATAAACAAATAATCACTTGCGAAATTGTGACCTAGTTACAAATAGCCAGTAGTAACGCATACTTGTACAGTACATTTGTGTAAGGTGTATTATTAGTAGAAATGATCGGTGTTTAACAGGAACAATATTATCCTGGTTCATGATGGAGGACAGTCCTTTCAACCGGAGTAGTAAATGCGTTCGCTCCCCGCCTTCTACACCTGTGCCCGGCACCTGTGCACCTCTGCCCGTGGCCGTACCCACCTCTTCCCCTGTGCCTGTTGCCGTACCCACCTGTACACCTGTGCCCGTTGCCGTACCCGCCTCTACTCCTCAAGCGCCTATCCAAAGGAACGATGCCCCCCCTGCAGTTGTCTCGACGGCAGAACTTCAGAACTGGATGGCGATTATCGAACAGAACTTAAAGGAGGTGTGCGCTATTGCAAATGAGGGAAATCTGAATGTGGAGCAGAAAACGCGCATCATTAATCTAACGCGGAAGGTTAGTTATGGGACCTCGCAGATGGCCGTCATGTACCAGTCCGTCAAAACTAAGGCCCTTCAATCGCAATATGCCGTCAGAACTCTGGAAAATCAACTCGATCTTTCGCAGCAGCTACAGAACCTTAAGCTGAGTATAGAAGAGTCGACGAAACCTGCCCAGGGATCTTCCTTTGCTGACATGGTAAAGAAAGGTGCCAACAATTTTATCCAGCCAAGTCACGTAAGTTCTGTGGCCATCTATCCAAGTGACAAATTGAAGACCAGCGATAAGACGAAAACCCTTGTCCAGAAAATTATCAGCCCTGAACAAATGAAGCTCCACGTGAGAGGCCTGCGCAAGACGAAGAACGGCGGTGTTATCATCAGCACCGAGACGAAGGATGACGTTGAGAAGTTGAGACAATCGGCGCAGCTTACCCAATCAGGCCTAACAGTCAACGAGCCCCATAAAAGAAAGCCTAGGGTTGTAATTATAGGAGTGCCGACATCTATGCAAGAAAATGAGGTTTTTACCTGTGTGTACAACCAGAACCTAGCCGAAAAACTTCAGGATTGCAGCCTTGAGAGGTTTTTGAGCCTTATTAAATTAAGTCATAAGTCAGGTAAGAAAGATTCGGACACATGTAATTACATTGTTGAGGTATCTGCAGTCATACGCAAAGCCCTGATATCACAAGACCGAGTTTTTGTAAATTGGTCATCATGCCCTGTGAGAGACTTTACGTTGGTCACAAGATGCTACAAGTGTCAGCAGTATGGACATGCGGCCAAGTCATGTCGACAGACATCGTATACCTGCGGTCACTGTGGTGATCAAGGTCACTCAGTAAAAGAATGTCCAAAAAAGGCTGACGAACAAAAATGCGCTACTTGCTTGCATTTCAAAAAGCCAGACAAGCATAACACAGGTGCTGCTGACTGCCCGGCGAAAATAATGGCTGAAAAAAGGTACATCAATTCTGTAGATTATGGAGGCGCCTAAGAGCGCCGTTAATTAGGTATTTTTCTGACGTTTTTTATTTTATATTCTTATTAAGACTACCATTATGATAAATAGTTTAATTAATGATTTAGATAATTTCTCTGTGTCTGAGTCCAAAGTCTGTGAAGCTGAAAACTGCAAACAATATCTATCCGGATACAAATCTCCACTAACCATATTAACACAAAATATTCGCAGTGTTTTTAAGAATTTTGATAGCTTTAGTACATTTCAACAACGGCTAAACATAAATTGTGACGTTATTGTTTTAACCGAATGCTGGCTTGCCAAACAATATAACATTCCACTAATCCCGGGATATAATATGTATAGAAGTACCCTAAATTACAACCAAAATGATGGTGTGATAGTTTATGCAAGAAATCATCTGAACGTTTCTGTTGAGGAACCTGATATGCACGACTGTAACAGATTGTTAGTTAAAATTGGATCAGATTTTGCGATATTAGCATTATATCGACCTCCGTCTTTTAAAAATACTAGCAATTTTACTGACTCTCTGAATGAGACCTTGCAGAACCTGTCATCCATCAAAAACACGATTGTAATTGGAGATATTAATATCAATATTCTTCCAGGAAGTGCTGATGCTTCTGCTCAGGACTACCTCAACCTATGCGCCTTTCATGGCCTGCTCCCAGCACACAGCTTTCCTATACATCACAGCGGCTCCTGTTTGGATCATATTATGCTTAAATCGAATATCCCTTCACTTGCACTTGTTGTTAACTCAACGATAACCGATCACAATGTTGCCCTACTAACCCTAAATTGCAAATTACCTTAACAAGGCACTCGCAAAATATCTAAACTGAATATAAATAGACTTGAAGAAGATTTACGCGTCATCGATTTTGATCCAGTCTATAATTCCGCTGACCCGCAGTTTTGCATGTTGTTTGTGATTGAAAACTTACGAAATGCAATTCAGAAAAACACAGTCATATCGCAGTTGACCAACAGAAATCACAACATAAAACCATGGATCACATCAGGTCTTATTCGCTGTATGAAACATAGGGATAAACTGCATATGAAAGCTAAATCTAATCCAGAAAATGTTGTATTGCAACTTTCGTATAAAAGATATCGAAATTTCTGTAATGATCTTCTTAGGAAAATTAAAAGCAACTACGACAAAGTGTCATTGGAAAAGGCTGGAACAAATAGTAAAAAGATCTGGAAATATATTAAAGACGCAACATATACTACAAAACAATGTGAGTCATCTTCAAGTTTATTACAAGCACACTCGTCACCAGTGGAATCCGCTAACATAGCAAATAATTTCTTTATTAATGTGGGCAAGTCTCTAGCAGAAAAAAATCTGGGTCAATCCCAAAACCTGACGAACATTCCTTTAACTTCTAACACTGCTTTAACATCCTTTGCGCTACTAGATACTGACGAGACTGAGGTAGATAGTATGATCATGACCTTGAAAGAAGACTGTGCAGTTGGCTGGAACAACATTTCGAATAAAATTATTAAAAGATTCAAGGACATTTTGGTACCACCGCTGACCTATATTTTCCGCATTTGTTTATCTTCAAGGCATTTCCCAGAGTGTCTCAAAAAAGCTGTAATTATCCCTGTATATAAATCAGGCAGCAAAGAGCAAGTGACAAATTATAGACCTATTTCTTTACTACCGTCTATGTCAAAAATATTGGAGAAAATAATAAACAAAAGGTTGTTAAAATATTTGGAAGATAAATCTATTCTGTCTGAAAGGCAGTTTGGATTTAGACCTAAAGTTTCAACTGCCGATGCGGTACATCATCTGACTGACTATCTAGCGTAAGAACTTGACAAGGGTAACCACACAGTAGGAATTTTCCTGGACCTCGCCAAAGCTTTTGACACAGTTTCCATTCCAATTCTATTGCGCAAGCTTGAGATCATAGGTGTAAGAGGCACCCAATTGAAAATATTCAAAAGTTATTTAGAAGATCGTTCCCAGTGCGTAAAGATTGGCGATGTACTCAGCGCTGTTCAAAAAAACACAATTTTTGGTGTTCCCCAAGGAAGTATTCTAGGGCCCACCCTTTTTTTGATCTATATAAATGACCTTTGCAATCTAAAGCTAGAGCATGGTACTATCATAACTTACGCTGACGATACTGCTTTACTTTTTTCGGCTGACTCAGAAAATGAAGTCTACAAGCATGCGCAACACGGATTTAATATTGTAAATAAATGGCTTCAAACTAACTCACTAACTTTAAATGCAGAGAAGACAAACTACATTAAGTTTTCGATGCGCAAGCATGTATCCAATATCCCTTCAGCGTTGCATGTTCATTGTTGCCCAGTCCCTGCAGATAGCCAGTGTCAGTGTCCCAATATTAAGAAGACTAATAAAATAAAATACCTGGGTATTATAATAGACGAAACCCTCTCATTCAAACAACATATGGAAGCTCTAAATAATAGAATTCGTAAACTGATATTCGTGTTCAAAAAACTACGATTTATAACAGATCCGAAAATACTTAGGCAAGTATATTTTGCTCTATGTCAGTCAATTCTGACTTATTGCATCACTTCATGGGGTGGGACGAGTAAAACTCTGTTATTGCCCATTGAAAGAGCTCAAAGAGCTATTCTCATGGTGGCTACTTGCCGCCCTTTCCTTTTCCCCACTAACCTCCTGTATAAATCTTGTGAAGTACTAACAGTTCGACAGTTATTTATTATGAGCACTGTACTAAAACAACACGCAGCACTTCCATACAGCACTGATTTCACTAAAAAAAGACGGAAAGATATAGTTTGCCCTCAAAAAAGTACAAAACATGCTTTCACAGCCAAGTTTTATATGTACCTCGGACCGCTACTCTATAACAGGCTGAATGAAAAAGGAAGCATCTACCCCTTAAATCACAATAACTGCAAGAAAATCCTTAAGGAAGCTCTTCAAACTATGTCCTATGAAGATACAGAGAAGTTATTACTTGTGCTAAAGTAAAAATAGTCCATAATATTATTGTTAGTTTTAAATTAGCTAAGTTAAAATAGTATAATTTTACATACCTTTTTACATTGGTACCAATAATAATAATATAATGATATATGATTATTTAATCAATTAATGTTACCTCAAATCGCCTGAAACACAGGATTACCTAGTTCAGGCTCAAAGCATGGGTGAACTTGACATAGATTTAAGAAAAACTGTAAACTTTTACCATACATTTTTTGAATATTTTTTTTTATTTTTATTATTAGTTTAACCAACAAATTATATTGTAAAATGTAAACCAAATAGCTTGTTCGACCGTACTAGCTTCGTCTGCATTTTTTACAAATATCGAATATGGTTCCCTCTCATTGAGAGGAGGTCGTGGATGAGTTTTGAATGTGTGATAAATGATTGTCTGCCAAACGATTTTCTGCGAAATGAAGTTTATACTATCCGCTGTTATGCAAAGTAATATAATTGTGACATAAAAAGTTCTGCTTTAAAGGGTAGTTATAAACTACACACATAACATTAGTTATAAACTTGTAATACATCCAAATTTAGAAGTTTATCACTAATGAAATAGTTAAAACATTTTCTTTTTGGATATTTTTCATTTAGTTTATTCATTTATATAGACTATTATTATTATTATTATTTTTGTATTCCAATTTTAAAACAATATCTTATTATATATTTTTTTTGATTTTTTTAATGTTTTTCATTAAAAAAAATCAAAAACAATTAATTAATAATTATTAAAATCACTTATTTCATAAATTAAAAACTCTCCCACAAATGTGGGAAACTAAAACTAAGTTTTTGGTGGTAACACTGAACCTAATTGTCAAAATTCGAAATTATATTTTATTATTTGCGTTTTTACGTTGATTTATACCACTATATAAACGCAGAAACAATAAAATTACGAGTGGAAAGTAATTCCGGTTAATTTATTATGTGTTAGTGATCTTGAATCGCATTCTTTCACTACGCAGTTACCAATTTTTTGTCGCGTGTCTCTTCGGTAGGCGTCAAACAGAACACTGAATTGGCATTAGCTACGCATATGACTGTGGTCATATATGTCCCGTGGCAACGCCTTGGCGCGGTAATTGCTAATCTAATCTACATAGACAAAGAAGAAAAAATGCATAATAAGTATAGAGTTTAACTGAGAAAGTACCGAAGTAAAGTTCATAAAGTTTATATGCGACCACCGCGTGATCTTCTTTTACCAAACGAAAAAATCACTTAAATCAGACCAGTAATCACTGAGAAATCGGTTTACATCCCTATGTGGAAAAAACCTGTTCAAAAACAGCGTCGCGTCGTATCGCGTCTCCACGTCCCCTAGGTTACCAGATTGTACATAAGTAGCTTTACAAAGATTGCTTGCTCTTCATCCTCGTATTTGGTGGAAACGCAATCTCGAGAGGCTCAGTGTAGTCGTGTGCAGGTGGTACCGCGAGCGTGGCGGGCGCTTGCAGCCCGCGGGTGCGGCGGATGGCTGGGCGTGGGGCGGCGGCGCAGCGTGGTGCATGCACGCCCTGCCCGCCGCCGCTGGCCTGTGGATTTGCAAGGCCTACAACGTGTTTGGCGACGCCACCGCGCACACCACGCTGCACGTGCTGGGCACGCTCAGCGTCACCGTCACACCCACCGTGCTCGTGAGTACTCGCACTACGTGCCGCCACCCGTTAATGTACGGTTCCCTATCCATTTTTGCATAAAATTTTAATACCAAATTAATTTGGTATACTTTTATTACTCCTGTATAACATTATTTACGCATAAAGGCTTACGCATGCTTTATTAAGGATCATTTCTTTAATCTTAATAATGATTATGCATAACATTCGTGCATACATTTATTTACGCATAATTTTATTAAAACATATTGTTTATAAGCATAACAAAGAAGCATAATAATTAACTTCTAGAATGTTAGAAATACCGTTGGATATACCAATTCTACGATTGGTAAAAACCATATTTCCTGAAGCAGGTAATCCTATAATATATTTGTTTTGAACATAGTTTATTGTAAACATTATGTGGGTTTTTTTCCTGTAAGAAGCATGCAAACAAGCATACACCATGCATGCAAATAAACATGCAGCATGAAAGCAAGCATGCAGCAGGCATGGTTTCTGACACGGCTTCGGCGCTGCGGGGTTCCGGCGGTCCCCTAACGTTGCGAGCCGCCTCGCCCCTCCGCGCCTGGGCGGGCTTAGATTACACTCTAGGGGTAGGGCAGACAAGACTACGTGGAGTCGGTTGTGCAGCGATTCGTTTCTGACACTAATTTTTGTAGCGCAACTTAATAAAATTTATGCCAAAACAAATTAGCCTTTAAGATAATTATGCCAACATAAACTGCTGTAGCTGTAGTGTAAGTGATAACGCAAACATAATAATATCTCCTGGAGCCCAAACTAGTAGTTGCGACCTATCCCTGCTATGAGTCGGTGTCCGTGGGGCTAAAGCGGCAGCAGTCTGACATAATCCTCTAATGTGCCCGGAGAGAAAAATATCTCTCACGCAGTGTTTTGGGCTTGGGCAACGTGATACGTCCACATAGTTTACCGAGGTTAATTCTAGAACCTTGACTTAATTATTTTGCTCTATATAAAATGTTATATCTAAGCCGGAGAGGTGATCTGTACCTCAGGACCCTCCTACTTCAGACACCTTTCTCTATTTAAGATTGTGCATATACCAGCTGTCTGTGCTTTTGTAACAACCGTACAGCGATCGCCAACCCACGTGCCTAGCGTGGATTATGACAAAACCCCCACTTTCTGGGAGCCCTATGTCCAGCAGAGGTCTTTCGGCTGAAATGATGATGATGCTGATGATGATAGACCAGCGCCTGTAATTTCTGATGTCGAAATCAGCGAAGATTTATGATTATGGTGTACTGATAGGTGGCGGACGCGGGCAGCACCGTGCGCTTCAGTTGCGAGGCATCAGACGTGCGCGCGGCACTATCGTGGCTGCACGATGGCGCAGCGGCGGGCGCGGGCGCAGCTCTAGTGCTGCGCGGCGTCACGCGCGCGCACCGCGGCGTGTACCAGTGCGTAGCGCGCCGCGACACTGACACTGCGCAGGCCGCCGCCGAGCTGCGCTTTGGAGGTCAGCCACCACTCACTTACTTATTATAAACGGCTCGCAAGAATGGCATTGGTAAAGACTACACATCCCCTGAATATGTCTCTCGCACGTCTTACCTTTGAAATCGATAGTTATTCAGAATGACGTTAAAGTGCATGAAACCGACATCCTATGAAGGCTTGCTGACTTTTACTAAAATTCGTTTAGTGTTCATTTGTATTGCGGCCGCCACACACTCGACGAGTGGCATGGGAAGTAGCGAGGAAAGAAGGCAGAGACAGTGTGGCAACATTACTCGTCATGCCGCACGTCATGCTCCTCGTCGTGCCCATCGCTTCCTATTTTTTCGGTTTTTGTGCGCGAGTCAAAGGACCGGCAATACGAGCGCGAGTGGCTGGCTACATAATCGCGCGATCGCAGTGATGTGATCCACCATCTCCGTTGGCGAAGACAACGACGACGATGTATATTTTTTTTTATGACATTGATATAATTAGCTATACTAAAAGTGCATTGTGCGCACGCTGCTACAGTTTCCTCGTCCATTGTCCAACAAAGGCAAATGACAAGTGAGGACCGTCGCGATTAATTGCGCGAGTAGAGCAGTGTGTGGGCAGAGAGGGCAATATCGCAGCAAATCGCGGCAGGGCAAGGAGCTTAGCGATAAGCAACGCAAGGAGCATAGTGTGGCGGCCGCATATCATAAGTTGCCAAAGTATCAACGAATGCTAGCACAAAATATACCTGTGAGTTTATTTGCCTCAAAATCATCTTCAATGAATTGCGTGAGGCTGCGAGTATGACGGAAGCACGACTTTCCTGGCCCAAAATAGGCTTGCTCAGCGATCAATCTTTGAGGCACAAGAAGAACATCCAGAATACATCTACTGGTTTGATGTGTTCTAATTTTTATTAACCGACTTCAAAAAGGAGGAGGTTCTTAATTCAATTGGTATTTTTTTATGTATGTACACTGATTACGCTGAGATTTATGATCCAATTTACGTGATTCTTTGATGCAGAATAGTTGCCATTTAGTCCCAAAAAAAATTACATAGTTTGGCCCAGTAGTTTTCATTTTATGAACATTTTTACTTCAGTCATGTGGTATAATTTCATGTATGTTCACCGATTTCCCCTCCATTTGTGGAGCGATTCTCAAAATTCTTTGTTTATTTGAAAGAGTATACTCCTGAGAAGGTCGCATTTATAATTTGGTGAAGACCTGATGCTGATCTTCGGAGATATACACTGGAACTCTTCAAAACTAGACGGTAAATCGGTCGTGATTGCTGCATTCGCTTGGATGTTTATTGTTTATACAACATCATGACGTAACATCACGCCAGTATGCTCTGAGGGATACGTAGATGTGTACAATACACCCAAATTTCGACAGTTTAGGTATGTTAAGTTCCATTTATTGGGGATGCAGTGTCTTTGCAATGAAACCACTATAATTAATTAACATTGATTTATTGGATGGCAAACGCATGCACAGTTCGAGTCTTGACCACAGAGAGAGCAAAAATCCACAGACTAAGAACGAACCAAGTTTTGGATGCGTCCTCACAGGGGATAAGCCTATTACCACAACATGTATTGTTAACATTGTAAAATAAATGCATAGCAAATATTTGTATAGGATATTACAACTAAAAATGGAAAATAAAAATAAAACTTTTTGCAAAAAAAATAAAACCGACTTCAAAAAAGACAACACGAAAATGTAAAAAATAACTTTAGCTTCAGAAGTCGGTGACAAAAAAAACTAAATAAATAAAACAAAGGTCACCGACTTCTGAAGCTAAAGTTATTTTTTACTTTTTCGTGTTGTCTTTTTTGAAGTCGGTTTTATTTTTTTTGCAAAAAGTTTTTCTACAGTAGTATCATTTAAACTAGACTGCAGCTTTGGCATTATTAGGGTTCCATTTTTCAATATTCGCGTCTGAAATAAAATTGTTATTTGTAATCATTAAATATTTATCGTCCATTCAATATTTATCGTCTATTAAGTATTATTATCGTCTATTAAATAAATATCTTACACTTACTTTGATTATCTGTTGCCCGCGACTTTCGTTCGCGTGAAATTATTATATAAAATATCGATAATACTTCCCTTTTTAATCAAATGTTGTTACCAATTTCAAGGATTACATTTTTTGTACGGAACCCTAATTATAACTTATATTCTAAAATAAAAGTAGCCTACGTTAGACCTTATAACATCAGTTACACTTCAGTAAAAGTCCCGTCTAATAAACTAAAGAACCCTGCTAAAGCTCAGTAATCTCCAATATCAGGAAACGCGTCCCTCTCCCTACAAACGTACGTATATATAGGGCAGCTATTAAAGAGGTGTGACGGTATACGCAACCTACGTATTTTTCACGATTCCAAACTTTTATTTAACGTGCACATTGAGCAAATAGTAGCAAAACCATCGAAGTCACTCCTAAGAAGTCTGAAGTCTGGGTTCACTGTTTCAAGGAGGCCAAAACCCTTAAGGTTCTCTAGTACTCTTTTGTCAGAAATCATCTCATCATGTACACATACACAAGCACAAATGCGCGCACACACGCAACTCATTCATCCACTGCTTACTCACGACGTCGACAGTCTGAACAACATAATTTAATTGGGGGTCCTGGAGGTCTAAAATACAGGCCTAGGCTTAGTTTAGACTCCAGATCTCCCACAAATTACACACTTTGCTAACATTTCTGTGTCTGACTGTAGTTTACACTCGTTAATATGTAATTTGTGGAGATGAATATAGATTTTATTATTGTTATTTTGGGAAAACATAATAAATTGTTTCTTAGCTTTTAGCTAGTTTCAGCTACGTTTACGGGCCTATACCAAGTCAACGTGTGTGTGTGATGAAATATGAGTGTTGTGAGAAGCATTATCCTCAATCTGCATGAAAGTTCATGCTCACTATTCTGCAGGTGTTTAAAATTGCGGCTTTTTGAAGTGTTAAATAAATTGAGTCTTTCAGGTCTAATAGTTTGAGGCTATGATTGATTGGGTATGACACCCGTAGTGGAGACAATAATTTATTATTATTATTATTATCTTGAACATGCGTCACAAAGGAACCCGTGTTAAGGCAAATACATAAATCGTATTGAGAGTATACCAAAAAAAAAAGATTTGTTAGATTTCGGTTATGTATACCAGCCTTTTCTCATAATTACATAAATCTTTGCAAGAAAATCCATTTACAGCCACTAGATAATCGTCCATTCGCAGATTGCACTTTTCTTTAAAAAAAAAAAATAACGCGATTTACTGTCCTGATCTCCTGCATAAATTGAATTTCAAGCACTATGTACAGTAAGCGTTTATAAGTGCTGAGGCACGCTAAGGATTGTATTGCTGTGAACGCACGGTCGAGCGTCCGTGCTTCTATATGTGTAAGTGGTCTCAATACAGTACGCACACCAGAGCCACAGAGTTCGCCCAATCGCATGTCGCGCGTCACACTCCATTATACATAAGAATATATTTCCGTTTCCTTTATTATACACGCAGCAAACCTTATTTGTGTAGCGACCTGTTCTTACCATTGGATAGTTAAAATTCACATCAACTGACCATGTGTTGATAGCTGTTGGGGTAATCAGTAGGATTCACGATCAAAGAGATCAGAGTTCAAATCCTGTTAACAACGTGTGGGGTTTTTGTTTCTTGGTAACATTAGTTATTGGTTCATTATTTATTTTTTATAAGAATAAGTTAAATATTAGTAAAAAAAACATAGTATTCAACTATTTATTTATTATTTTAGCTGTTCGGTGTTGGAAGGTGGAAATAAAAAAGTCGTGGTGAATGATAACAAAAATGTTTATTCGTTTTATTTATTTATAAAATTAACAAACTTTCATGATAATTGTAACGTCACATTCCTACCTAGATGTAAAAAAGTTCTCTTGTAACCGATCATAAGATTTTTTATTGTATACGGTATACCCACAGAACACTCCTTTATATGTTCTGTGGGTATATCCACTTACTTTCAATTCATAATAACATACTTAAGTAACAAGGAAAGGATATTCTAATCACACAAATATAACATATAGTTGATACCCACTTATTATAGGTATCGGTAATCAGCAGAGTTTATTGAAAACTAATATAAATAATTTAGACTTTAGGAACATTTTTTTTTGTGACGTCACAATAAATGTAACTCGTATTGAGGTTATAGTTTAAGTGTTCATTTTCCCGAAGAAAAGAAGATTGAAACTAAACCTCAATTTAAGATCATTAATATAATTACGGATAAGTTAATATTCACTAAATATTTTGTTACACATCTAATTAAAACTAAAGCATCTAGGGATTAATTTTGTAGCATGACATCTTCTAATACTTCTACATAATTAAGTAGAACTGTTGACGCGTGGAGGAATAAAAGCCAGTTCTCCTGGCCCTGCTGCAGTTATCCATCCCCACATATTAACCATAATTCGACATGAGTCTGTATTAGGGATTATGTTTTTGTCAGATCAGCAGAGTGTTATTCTTGCGCCATAAATGAAGCCTACCCTTTTGACTTTATTTAAAAAGTCAGTTTTTTGAGTCTTCTCATGGTAGTATTCCAGTAAAAATCTAAATAATCCCGTGCGAAACGTAATCGTTCTTCTATAACTCTTTCTGTCAAGAAGGGCTTCTTAGCCGGTCTTCGTGATACAAGCCTTCAGCGTGGAGGGCACGGCGAACAGTTTGCGATGAGGTGTCAAATAATTCCACAAAGTGTCTCGTAGGTGTGAAACCATTTGTTTCTTATTCGCCAACCATATATTATGTCGTCACTGCGCATCGATAATAAGCGACGGCTTTACACTTCATTGTCGACTAGCAAGGCCTTTTGATCTGACTCACAGTATTCCTCTAAAACAAAAAACAAAAAAATTATGTTAGGCAGCTATAATGAAATACTGAAGTTATCATTCACTCTGCGTTTATAAATCCAATAATTAACACTAATTATTTATCTTTTATGCCTCATGATGGATTTAAAATCAATTGATTAATCCCTAAGTCACCAAATAAATAAACAATAACAAAGTAGGCTTTAATTTTTAATAAAATTTTGTTACAATAATTCATAAATATAATAGGTACTCACATTAGTCCGGTTTCTTCAGATATTTGTGTTCTATTAAGACCACTTTTATACAGCACGATAATATTAGTCGCCCTCGCCTCAATATCAATATTTGCCTGCATTTTGAGAAATACCAACAACAATACCGCTATCTATTAAACCACACGTCAATAACCAAATTTAACATAACCAAACGACAACGTTCATTTCGATCAAGTAAAATATTCATAAAACTCAGGTTTAGCCTTTGATTACATAATGTCTAGATGGAGCGTCAAGTGCGCGCAAACGTGTCAAAAAATATCAGCCAACTGTTGGCTTACAAGTTCTTACCCGCCGATTAGTGCCGATCGTGCCGCTTTGGCGTCACCACGTATTACGCGCGTTAGGTAATAAACAAATAACAGCGATAAAATGACGGTATGTGCTATTAAACTTTGCCGGAATTATACAGGAAAGGTAAAAAATACCAAGCACATCGCCTATCATCGATAAGTAACCAAAAAACTATATATTTCTGTTTTGTTTTTATGAACATAAAATTACGCCATATTTTATCAGTGTTGCCAGTTTCTTTTTTTCATTCTCCCAACAGAACGTAATTTTTTGTGGGTAAATTAGTTAGTCTAGGGTTACGTTTATATTATTTAGTTGGTCTACTTTATTTATCGATTTAAAAAAAAGGTGGAGTTTATAAATTCGTATTAAGTCTTTCTTTATATGATTTTAAGGTCGATTCCAAGTAAAACTTGTTATTATATTAGCTAGGTAAATAATTAACTTGATACCGACTTCATGTTCACATTTTAGTCAATATTAGCTGACCCGCGCAACACCGTCTGCGTCATATGAGCGTACCTACCTACCTACTACCTTCCTACCTACTCCCCTACCTACTCCCTTCCTACCTACTACCTACCTATTACCTACCTACCTACTACCTACCTACCACCTACCTACCTACCTACCACCTACCTACCACCTACCTACCACCTACCTACCACCTACCTACCTACCTACCTACGACCTACCTACCTACCTATTTCTCACCGTTTAAACCTTCCGTGAACTTCCACAAACAATTCAAGACCAAAAATAGCCAAATCGGTCTAGCCGTTTTCGAGTTTTAGAGCGACGAACGGCAATTCATTTATATATATATATATTATTAATAACTGGCACTGATTAAAAGTATTAAATCGGTAATTTAACCTCTATTTTTATTCCTTGGATAAAAGTTATCTGACTAATGAATAATCAGCCCTTATCAAACATAATGATTGAATGAGTAGAATACGGTGATCAACATAACATCTTATTTTTTAGAATACCCAATAATCCTATTATCAGGAATCGAGGGATAGATCGCATTCAAAAAAGCCGCGGAGATGCCACGTGGAAACCAACAAAAACTAATGTAGTTTGAGAAACTACTGTAGAGAGAAAAACATAGAAATAGTCTAATTTTAGTTTAGTTTGTGAACAAGGGAATCGGCACAATTCTAATACTAATTTAATTAACTTAGCTGATTTAATACAACATTCAACAACTCTATTTCAATTTAAATAGTGTTTTTTTATTTATCGAAGAAAGTAACTACATCTATACATATAATTAAACAGTAGAAAAACTGTGTCTGTACATTGAATATATTAAAAAATAGATAAATAATTGAGGGGGGTTTAGAAACAGTAATAGAGCACGAATCCAAAAAAAAAGTCTGTCTGTTTGTCTGTTTGTTTGTACACGCTAATCTTCGGAACTGCTGGACGGATTTGAATGATTTTTTTGTTGTTGTATAGGTATTAAGTCTGGGCAAGATATAGGCTATAATTTATATTGGAAACTTGAACACCTGATGCAGAACCACAACAGACCAGCTGAACTATAAGAGATACAAAAATGGTACCATAGCAAAAATTGTTCCACGTGATGGGCATTTTCTGCTGAGAGAATAAATTTGAAGATCTGGAACACCTGATGTGGAACTCCAAGAGCCCAGCTACACTAACATATATATAGAAATGACGTTTTAGCAAAAGTTGTTCAATCTGATGAGCACTCTCTGTTGACTTATAAAAATCGAAGATCTGGAACACCTGTTGTGGAACTCCGAGAGCCCAGCTACACCATAACACATATAGGAATGACGTCTTAGCAAAAGTTGTTCGGTCTGATGGGCATTTCGTGTTGACTTATAAAAATTGAAGATCTGATGTGGAAATCAGAGCTATCACTAATTTCAATGTATAATTATAAAATATTCACGCGGTCAAGGTGGTAACAGTTTAGGACTGATTTTCGATGATAATGGTGTATCATTGAAAATTTGAGTCTACTGGCTAAAACTATGTCTTCCGGCGTATGTTATTTTAGTGTTTAATTTCCTTTTCCATTTATCTACGTGGCACGGTAGCCTACCCGGTAACGCAGCGGAGCAGTCACTTAGATTTTAATAAAACTATAACCATGCCTAGAAAGGGGTCAAATCTTTCCCAGTGTTCCAAAGGAGCTAAAAGATTGAGGATCATAAGATCCCAAGAATGTACCGAAGAGCGTCAGGAGAGACTTAATGCTGTTCGAGAACATCAGGCTTCAACTTGCTCCGTGAAAACCTCTTCGGATCGCGAAGCACACCTGCGTTCTCAGCGTATTTATGCATCTACATCCAGGTGTCTAGAGACCAGTGAAGAAAATGATGCGCGACTGACCGCTGATCGTGAACGTCTGCATTGTCTCGCGAGTTGGAGACATTCATGGAAAGAGAATTACGCTTGAGTTTTCAGCGTATCTACACACCGACTTGGTGGGGAACGTGATACGCGACTGACTGTTGATCGTGAACGTCACGCATTGTCTCGCGAGTCGGAGACGTTCACGGATAGAGAATTGCGCTTCGACATCAGACGTATCAGATCTTCGATTTTGACAACCCCGTTGTCGCTGGCATAAGCAACCGGTTCCGCGTACGAAGTCGCGGGCAGAAGCTAGTACTTAATAAAAATACACTACTAAAACTGAATAATACCTACTACATACATACACCTAAAACTTATCTTATTTAATTAAGTAGTCTATTATTTTTAATATGTGACTTATGGAAGAATTATTGTACTAGCTGGTAACATTATTCACGCATACAGAGACACAGTAGGGCAGTGTAAAACACCGCCTGCACCCACACAGGCTTGAATTTGTTGGCTCGTTTTTTACGTTTTGATTGTAGGGCGACGCTCCATCTAGACATTATATAATCAAAGGGTTTACCTCACAGAAATATAAATTCTTGACTTATTTTTCTATGATCTACCTTCTTCTAACTTTATGAAATGTGTGAACAAAGCGAGAATATTTTTCTGTCCCATTACTTCCAATCGAGTAAACACTTACAAAAAGTCTAAAAGTAACAACGTGAGATTTGAACTCACGACTTACTGATTCACTCTTAGCTATGGACGCGCCTAACCACTAGGCCATCTTGACTTGTATTTCAATGTTGAAATTTTGGACTACATTTACTTGTAGATGACAATGTCTATTTTCTTGAAAGTAGAAGGTCGTAAGTCAAACTAAACGTCAAGCTATTGCTTTGTGAGATTGCCTATCGTCTTTTGGTCGACACTGTACAACAAACTAAGTAACTTTACGCAAAAAAAATTGTTGGGAAACGACTTTTTTTTGGGTGAAAAATCATGTTTTACGGTAGGACTCAATGTAATGCACTAAAAACATTGTGCTGATGGATGGATTGAATAGTACGGGGGTCGTGGAGGTGTTTAAAGGAAATTTCTAACATAAAAACATGTTTAAAAAAAAACAAAGTTGGAGCTTTGACCCCTAATATCTCCGTAACAAGAAGGTATGGTCTAGTTTTACAAGTAAATATCGCAATGACGAGAGAAGCAAGTGCCTTTCGGCTTCGTTAAGGGTCTGGTTACCTACACTCTTTAGATAGGCTCGCGTATTTTCATGCATTCAGTAAAAAGCTGTTATTTTGATATTATACAGATACTTCAATTTTGTTTATTTGTATAGATAAGTACCTACTCTTACACTGAAAAAAATGCACTCCAATCAAGTGACTTTTTAGCTTGATTAACGATATCTTGTTTAGATTAATCAAAATCTTAGTTAAGTTGATCATCACGACATGATTGCAGCAATACTAGTTCAAATGATTGAACGCTCAAACAAGTTTCTCGATTACCCCTATCAAGACATCATTGTAGAAGAATTAAAAAAGAGAAAAGTCAAAAAAATGTTAACTGTAACAAAGTAAGTTAGTTCTGTCAATCAATCATTTTTTTTACTTTAATAAAGATCATTAAAATTTTATTAAGTTGATTTGACTTGATAGCATCTATCATTACAATTAATTGTATTAATCATACAACTTGATCAATTTTTGCGCTAAATAAGTTCCTTGGTTGTGCTTATCAAATACATCATGCGAACAAACTACATGACAACTTGATTGCAACTATCATGTAAGGCGTTCGCCCTAATAAAGGTACGTGTTTGCCCTGAACAAGAAGCTCATTTGCCGTAATCAAGTCTCTTAGTTGTATCTATCAAATACATCAGTCAAAATACTCCAACACAACTTGACTGCGGCTATAGCGGCGGAAATGAAATTATTTATTTTGCAAATAGGACATTAAATCACTTTCACACGTCAATATTTTGTTATGAGAACGTAGGCGCCGGCATTTCCTAACTGACTACCCCTGAGAAGAAATACCCAAACAAACTCAGGGATCGTGGTCTCTTTTAAAGTCCAGACATTATAATTTGAAACGATATCAATGTGAGTGTGATCATGTAGGTATTGTCTGGTATGGTCTTTTGAGGAAAGAGCCATAGCAGGTTTGAGTTGACCTGTCCCGACAGACGACACGGCATGCATCAGTCATCGTGTAGCTCAACCACATTTTAGGGAGCTCAACGACCTGTCACACGACACTACCAGATCTGCAGGATATTTGAGTAGGCCACTTACAAAATACTCAAACCGTCAGACAGTCTGGTGGCACGGAATATATATTGAGTCGTTAGCATACATGATACTCACATTCACAAACACAAACAAAGTTACATTTGACTGAATTTATAGTATTATCATGTCAATGAGTTATGCATCATGTCAATTAAATATGTCATCATAAAAAAAAATACGAAAAATTAATAATAATACAGTATTGGAGGCAATTAATTCAGTGTCAAAAATAAAATTAATATTTAAGAAAATAAATGTAGTATAACATCCAGAGGCATATGAATAGGATATCACAGGCTAAGCGATGCTATGCAATTTTTAAATTTCTTGATGGGTAGATTACGAGTTTCCCGATTATTCCCGATGTCCACCACTTGTCTGGCCACCACTGGGGGACAGCGAGACAACTTTAAAACATTATTCTCGTTGTCCACCACTGGAGGACAGCGTCACAACTTTGTAAATTATTTCCATTCGCCACCACTGGTGGACAGCGACACGGATTTTTTAACATTCCCTATGGCCGCCGTTGGGGGACAATGGCACAACTCTTTTGATCCGATTCCCACTGGCCATCAATTTAAATTGTTTAATCTAGAGACCGGAAGGATAGCTTAATATACTTACGGATTCGATTTTTAGCAGGGCTAAGGGTAAAACTAATTTAAATATTTATAAATTATATGGTAGGTAAATAATAGTCATATTCTTGAATCAACTTTTATTAAATTTTTCACTCAAGTATTAAAAAATGATCCTACTACTTAGTATTATATAATATAGCTTTGATTGCTTAGTTTTTATTGAAGTGGGTAATTAACCGACTTAATTTCCACAGCTGGTTGACAGGCTACAATTTTTAAAATCGACTAGAACATTACAATCATAATCACAGTTTTATTATCCTATTCCTCGACGGAGGAATACAAATTAAGTATTATAAATTAATCAACAGTTTTAAAAATCACATATGTAGTTAAACAAAAAGACAATAATAATGTATCACAATATCTAGAAATTGGCCTACAGATATGTACTAATCAACAGTTTTAAAAATCACTAGTTAAACAAAAAACAATAATAATTTCTCACAACATCAAATTGGCCTTTACAAGACCCATTTGGGTTTCTTGAATTAAACATAATGTAGGTACTACTCAAAAGTCTTAAACACCACATAGTTAAACAAAATACAATAAGTACTTATTAGTTTCTCATAATTTCTAAAAATTGGCCTACAGATATTTGGCCGTTTACAAGTTCCATTTGGGTTTCTTGAATAAACTGATCGCTGTAAACATACGTTTTTTTTCGTTTGTTGGACGGTTCTTTTTTTTGACTTATTTGCATTTTTTTACAAAGAAAAAACATGCATCTTCTCGAAGAACGCTTAAAGCGTGCATTATGTTTGGGTTTTTCTTGCTCATCGCTAAATTTAGTTTGTGGTGCCACCCTTCGACAGCGTTTGTTGTTCGATGCCTTTCCCCAAAAACGCACTAAACTGGTATAAAATCATCTTTTAGCCATTGTACTTCAACGTATTTCCTGAACTTTAAAATATCAGGATCCGTAGTATCCCTGTGCGTTATTAGAGCCAACCGTTTCTTATTTCTTTCTCGGGCAGTAATGGAAGTACTGTAGTCAATGCTACCTCTCGAAATTTGAATTTGAATTTGAATATGTCAGCAGATGTTGTAAGTTTCAAATCACGGCCCTTGTTCCATATTGCTTTTTTAAAGTGTGTGTGACATCCTTTAAGTGTAGCTAACGGAAATGTCGCTTTTATGGCCTTCATAGCAGCTTTCTCAAAATCAATTGAAAACTTTGAAGGTTGCCATCCAGGAACTTGACTTTTGATTAAATTGAAAAGAATTGTATAGGATTCCTCATCACGGCGACTCATGTATGCATAAATTAGCGGAATTATGTTAGTACTATTTTCAGTACTTCTGAAGTCTCCGTGTATCGAGTAAAGTTGAGTGAAAGGCTTTGTGCAGCTTTTAAAGGTACCATCACATAAGAAATGATCAATCTCACAGATTACATTTTTGGCTTCTTCAATACAAAACACTACAATTCGGTTGCAGTTATATTAATAGTCTGCTAAAAGAAAGTCCTTATAATCTTCTGGAACTTGGAATTCTTCCACATTTTTGCATTTAAGCCTTTTTATTCCAGCGATTGTATTTCTATGTCTGTATAAACTTGACTTGATGCTTTGAAATGACGGTATGTTTTGAATCAAACTTGGTATGACTTTGAATTCACTCACCATAGCGTTGAAGGTTTCTGGCTCTGGTGGAAATTGAGGAGAAACCAATTTATCTTTACATTGCTGTATTTTTTCTTCTACAAAATTTCTTGCAAAATCAGGTTGGCATAGATGTTGCTTTTATTCAATTATATTGGTATCCTAGGTAAACAAAAAATATTAATTAATATTTTTTTTTTTACAAAAAAAGACATATCAAATCATCACCATAGACAAAAAGTAGTTTTTTATTCACATTCATCTCACATTACCGTCATACTGGGATTGGTAAACAAAATGGGGGCCCTACGAGTAAACAAAATGGCGGCCTTAATAACGATGTCATCGAATTTAAAATTTCGAACATGCCTACTTATAAAACAATAAACAATTCCAAAATGAGTACTAAATAAGGTGTGATATACCTACTATTGTATTATTATTATGGACTTACCTTGATTTTGATAAGTCCTTTACATTTGTTCTTCTTCCTGTTAGTACACTCCCAGATTATTAAACCACTTTTATGTTTTCGTTTTATTATATATTCATATCCTCCGTGTAATAAAATTGTCCCGCCTTTTCTATTTATATATGTTAAATGCACTTTTCCTGATGAACTGGAACCACTAGTATTTAAATCGGACATGGCTGGTTAGGGGAGCGACGAGTGCACTAATGACGTAGTTATAATGACGCATGCTGCGTTTGCGCAAGTAGAAGGAGTAGAATAGATATATTTTTTGTCTCTTTTTAACGTTATGCACAGACGCCAGCACATCAAGTTATACCAACTGTCATATTTATCCAAATGATTTTAAACCTTAAAACGTTGAAAGTAACTCGTTCAAAATCAAATAAGAAAATTTTACAGTTTGTAGTAACTTTATGTGCTGGCGTCTGTACTTTCCCTCATAGCAATACTTTTTGTAAATATCTTGATGAAGTGAATAGTATCAATAGATGATAATAATAATAAGCATTAGCAAGAGAATAAAATTTAATTTTAATGAATTACCTATAATTAATTAAATTAACAATATTATACAAGGAAAGAAATATTATGTCATTATTATTACGTAAGCATTAGAATTGGATAAAAGTAATTTCAGCATAAAACCAAATGGTCTCTAGATAAAATAATTTAAATTGATGGCCAGTTGGAATCGGATCAAAAGAGTTGTGCCATTGTCCCCCAACGGCGGCCATAGGGAATGTTAAAAAATCCGTGTCGCTGTCCACCAGTGGTGGCGAATGGAAATAATTTACAAAGTTGTGACGCTGTCCCCCAGTGGTGGACAACGAGAATAATGTTTTAAAGTTGTCTCGTTGTCCCCCAGTGGTGGCCAGACAAGTGGTGGACATCGGGAATAATCGGCCAGATACTGAGATTACAAACACTCAAAACTGGATGACTTTTTTATCACTTTCCAAAAAAAATGGGTATATTCGGTGAATGGAGTAGAAGCTGGCATACCTAGTTTTGTTTTTCTTTTTTCTACAGTTTAGAAAAGAATTGATCCATCATCAAAAAACGCTACAAATTAGAACAAAGAAAGAAAAATAAAAAAACAAAAAATGTAAAATATGGAATTTCACATCCAACGAAAAAATATATAGGTATATTTTTTTAAATTTCGAATTTAAAAAAAGAACTAAGTGTGGCATTTGCTTCTACTCCGTTCACCTATTATACCCATTTTATTTTGAAAGTGATAAAAATGTAATTCTGTATAAATAAATCCACAACTATATCAATCCCAAACAAAACACACACAGTGACAATAAATTTTCAAAATTTCGCCAGTGTATTAGATATAAATATTAATTTGTAATTGACCTTTTTTACATTCATGTCATTTTTTTAATTAAACTTATTCATTAATTACTTAAAAGTGTCTCTTATTTATTTTCTCATAGAACGAGATGAAAAGTAGAGTATATGACTCGAGAGCAAACATATTTTTCCCTCAGGTGATGTACTTTGATGATGTACTACCTCGCTACGCTCAGGATTCTATTTTAGAATCCCTCGCTATGCTCGGGATTCTATTCTAGAATCCTTCGCTTCGCTCTGGAATCAAAATATAAGGGAGCAAAATAGTATTTTTACGGCGAGGGCGCCCTTGCCGTAAAAATACTATTTTGCTCTCTTGTCATACAATCTACTATTACTGCCCTCTAAAAGTTTCTTATCGAAAACACCACCTTTGAGTGCACATAAAGGCGAACCAAGTCGTCCTTTTCGAATAGATGGGATGAAAATAAAATTGAGATAGGAAGGGCAATGGAAGGCGCGCATTTAATTAGAAATTTAGACGATATGTTACCAGGGCCAGCACCTTTAGCTGGATCCAAGTTACTAAGTAAACCAGTCACAACATCAACATTATTTATTTATTTAAACTTCATGTACAAGAGTGGTACATAGGCGGACTTAATGCCACAAGGCATTCTCTACCAGTCAACCTTTGGGTTAAATAGGAAAACATAGTGATAGGGTACAAAATAATGTCTAAAAAACTAACTTCTTGTTAAGGAGAATGTATATATACTTATATTGATACTAATACACATAAAATAAACTAATAGATATTCTATCAAATACCAAAAATTAAATGAAAACAGCGAGAAAACTAATAATAATTATTATGACTAGACTTCGATTTGAGAGCTATTTATTCCGACTTAAATAGTGGTTACGAACTTTTCTTTTGAAAGTGAATTCACTCATTCAACATTCACTTCTGTGACAGATGTCAGATGAAGTTCTGTTGGTGTCGAAAGGGAAAACAGGAGGTAGACTAGTATTAGATGAAGCGGGGTTGAGGAAAGTCAACATAAAATAAGACGAAAAAGCCTCACAAATAGAATCTCTAGTGAGTAATGGTTCGTCGTTAAAATTTAATGTATTAGGTATTTTATTGGAGTTATAGCGATTTTTTTAAAAAAAGGCCATAAGTGTTTCGGGTTATCTTTAATAGATTTTTCAGTTTTTAATAAATAACATTTATAACATAAAGCTTCCATAGTCTTGACTATGTCACGCAAGTATTTAAATGTTAACTCGTCAGATTTATTGCCATAAATTTTGAGTTTTTTTTAAATATTTATATTTTTCTTTAATTGTTTTGACGAGTAATGAGCTGTACCATACCGGGTATTCTTTATTACGTACTAGCTTTTGTGGTATACACTTGTATTGAAACTGTTTTATAGTGCCTATAAAGTACTCAACCGACTCATCCAGTGATCGGATTGAAAACTCATGTTCCCAATTAGTTACAGAAATCTCGTTAATAATAGAATTCAAATCGCCCTTGCTATAGATATATCGCAACCGCGGCGCATGGTCAAGAGGAGGTATGTCAATATTGATGGTAACGCAGGGTGATAAGGATTAATGGGCACTAGAGGGTCAACACACTCACTAACACAAGCTAACTTATTTGAGAGGACTAAGTCCAACAGTTTCCCGTACGCATTAGCTACCATAAAAATCAATTCACCACCACCACCAATTCACCAATTTCACCATTTTTTTTATTGTATGTGTATTGTCCTGTGCGGGCTAATAAATGCTTTTTCTTTCTTTCTTTCTTTCACATTATACTGCCCAAAGTACAGCGTAATAAGCTCGTCCGCCAACAAACATTCGTCACTAGTGGCGGGGTTCACTGGAACTAACGAAAGGTTATTACATGGACCCCATGAGATTCCACTCATATTAAAATCACCTAAAACTAAAAACACATATGAGGTGCTCTTTCTGTCAAGCACAAAACAATAATTGACACTACTACGTGAATTAAATTGAAAGGCTCCACCACTTTGGGGACCAAAATGGATAAGAAATATCTAAGTCAGTTTATTAAATAAGAAGCGACAAAAGTGATTTCACGACGGAGTGACGTAGAGGTCCTCTCCCCAGCCCCACCCAACTCCACAAAGGAGGCAGGGGCTGTGAGGATAGGAATACAATCAATCTCAATGTAGTGTCGTCTGAACTGAAGTCGGAATCAATCAGCCATCGACATTATTTGTGAAAACGTCGCCGCCGCCACCGCCGCCGTGCGCCGCGCCGCTCCGCTCCGGGAGCCCACACACAATGCGACGCGGCCACACCGGGGGCGGGAGCGGAAATGGGCAGCGGGGAGCGGGGAGTGGGTGAGGCGATATTAAAGCATCGCCATTCAACGGCATGTCTGGAGATAATCATCATAATTAAAGTCAGCGCACAATGAGTAACTAGGTATACGGTAATGTTAGTGAATTGGGATTTACAAGGAAATCCCTGAAATTGCTCATCCGACTTCAAGAAATCCAATAATATGGTTATAGATACTATTATCCCACACACTAACCACACCCTGCAGTCCCTATGGACTGCAGATTAGTGCAGATGGGTCCTACGTGTTCTAATTTTGGGCTTACAACGAACTGATACAAGCGTAAGAAAATGGGGAGATAACGAACATCTGTATTATGCTCTCATAACAAAACCATAACATTTTTAGGGTTCCGTACCTCAAAAGGAAAAAACCGAACCGGATACGATCATTTTGTTGTCCGTCTGTCTGCCAAGACCCTTTATCTCAGGAACTCGTGGAAGTATTCAGTTGAAATTTAAATCATATACTCAGGTCTATAACTGCAGTCCCTCGAAGCTGTGAAAAAATCACGTTTATGCCGCAAAAACGTATATTCCGACACGACCTAGAATCATGAATTTTGGCATGAAGAAATGTCTTATAGCACATTTAAAGGAAATAATCTGAAAACCGTAATGTAGTACCGTGTGTAGTTTAATAACAAAATACCTTACTTACTTGCCTATGCGGGATACAACTGCACCAAACAATACTTCATGCTTAAATTAAGTACTCTCACTTTGAAGAACAAACAAGTCCTAATTGGTGATTAAACTTTCCATTCTAAGATTTTATAGTCGCAGATCAAAGATTTAGTGTTAGCAGTTACACACCGCGCAACTTCGTCTGCGTCACATGAGCTACCTACCTACCTATTACCTACCTACTACCTACCTACTACCTACCTACCTACTACCTACCTACTACCTACCTACTACCTACCTACTGCCTACCTACTGCCTACCTACTGCCTACCTACTGCCTACCTACTGCCTACCTACTGCCTACCTACTGCCTACCTACTGCCTACCTACTGCCTACCTACTGCCTACCTACTGCCTACCTACTGCCTACCTACTGCCTACCTACTGCCTACCTACTGCCTACCTACTGCCTACCTACTGCCTACCTACTGCCTACCTACTGCCTACCTACTGCCTACCTACTGCCTACCTACTGCCTACCTACTGCCTACCTACTGCCTACCTACTGCCTACCTACTGCCTACCTACTGCCTACCTACTGCCTACCTACTGCCTACCTACTGCCTACCTACTGCCTACCTACTGCCTACCTACTGCCTACCTACTGCCTACCTACTGCCTACCTACTGCCTACCTACTGCCTACCTACCTACTGCCTACCTACTGCCTACCTACTGCCTACCTACTGCCTACCTACTGCCTACCTACTGCCTACCTACTGCCTACCTACTGCCTACCTACTGCCTACCTACTGCCTACCTACTGCCTACGAAACTCTGGAACTCCGGATTGAAAGCCCTAAATTCAAGGTCAACTTGATAATAACTTTGAGATAAGTCTAAATGACTGAAATAAATGCACCCGGAAAGAGAATCTAATATTTCTGAAATATTTGGGAGTGGGAACTTATCATCTTGGATGTTCTCATTTATTTTCCTGTAATCGACTACTAATCTCCACATTTTATAATTATTGTCGCTTTTCTTTGGAACGAGTAATAATGGACTATTCCATTCACTGTTAGTTGGTTCTATTATTTCATCATCTAACATTTGTCTAATTTGTTTATCAATTTCCGATTTTGTAGATTGTGGTAGTCTGTATGGTTTTATATGTTCTTAATAATTCGGCCCAAGTCGGCTGGAGCAAAGATTATCTCCACAGACGTAGGTTCTTGAGAGGGAGCGCAGGGCATTGGCGCTCCGAGGGAACATGATTGCCCGTAGATTCGCTCGCTGCTCCATTCCAGTTAAAATGCACGCGAGCAGTCTATGGGTAAATCATACCCGTCGGGCTGCCAGTGTCCTGCGCGTTCAATATAACAACATATTTAGGATGCTGATGGATGCGACTGCCTCCCTATTGCATTGCGTCGCTAATATTCGCTGAAGCTCGAACGGAAAGATATCCAGCTATAATTCTAAAAAGGTTGCTTATTTATTAAGTCGAGTGAGATACAGTAGCAATAGCATCCTCAAGATGATAATGCTTCCCGCAGATTGTCCAATCCAACATAAGTTTATATCTACTTACTGGACAATACTGATCTGATATAATTATGTATTAGGTATTTAATTTAATTACCCTAAGTACCAATAATTAATAAAAGGAGATTGACCACAATCAGAGTCGCTTTATAGTAAAAGAAGAGTATGGCCATAAAAATAAACTCATAAATTATAAAATATTTTTTTAACTTCTCTTAATTCACTTGAACGAAATCGTATGTGGGGTTACTATTCTGTATTATATTAGCTACAGTATTGGATTGTATTGCTTACTTTTTAAAATGGCGTATTTCGGTAAAATCAATGTTGCCAATTTATTCAAACCTGGGACATAATCCGTCACACTCAGTTTTAATAATTAAATTCAACTGTGACTTTATCCTCGTTATTTATATTTTTAATTAGCACAATTGAAATAACATATTTTCTTAATTTACATCCTATAGATAATATTACTATGCTAATTAAAAATCTTTCTTTAGTTGACAAATCAGTTATAGTCAGAGTGATTTATATTGACTGTTGGTAACTATCACAATGTGATATGTGAACTGTCTCTGTCAATTTGTCAAACAAACAAAACAACAGCGAACTTTTCTTTTCACTTGTGCATCGATAGTTGTTGAGTTTGTTGTGCTTATAAATAACTTATCATTGCGTACTGTTCGAGTCTTACGTCAATTCAAGTCATACTGTTGTAATGGGCTGCTGCTTTTAGTGGAAGGTTCGTTACAAAACTAACCTCAATACTGAACAGAAAATCAAAGAACAACTAAAACCCCCACAAAATAAATGGATATTTTTTTTTTCTTTAGAAAGTACGACATCACCCCTCTTTTATATTCAATTTATGCTATCATACAAAAAGTTTAAATGCGCAACGGCGGTCAGTAGAAAAATGGGCATTCTCCTTTAATGTATTATGTATGTACAATTTCTAATTTAATTGATTGATTGACATAGTAATATCTAATATTGACATTGAATTTTTAACCTTTTTACAAGCTTCCTCTTAGTTTCACCACCATCATATTTATTTTTACAAGCTTTGTTTTTGTATGGGATTTGGATTTGTAACGGTGTTTAACCAACATTCAGAAACAATGTCAGAACTTCATGATGACCAACATTACACTACAACAAAGTGACCTCTAGAGATGAGTCCGATATCATGTCACATGTTAAAATCATCGATATTTTAAAATAATTTCATCATGCAATAACAAAGACAAAATTATCAATGCTTATAAATCATTACTCGAATCGAATGAATGAACGCGAACTTTGGTGATTCGGACGGGCCGCCTCGCTCGGGCGCTGCGGTTCGATTGCGACCGCGACGCGACATTGCGACTGTTGCGAGTTGCAAGAGTTGTTGACAGTCATATGACTGGGAAAAGCATAAAGGTGAGATTGGAATGTTATTTATAGGGAAGGTGCGTATTTACGCGACCAACTTTTTACGCCAGGAATTTACTTGCAAGACCGCAAGGTTGTCATGAAATACTTAATACTTAGTCTTAATTATCTTGCAGCAAATATCACTAATAGAAACACATTATTGATGATTTCCATCCCACTCTTTATAGGTATTTATTTATAAACATAAATCAATACCTATAAAGGGTGTAAAACACCTCTTAACGAAGCCGAAAGGCACTTGTTCTCCCCGTCATTGCGATCATATTTTTGTTCTACACCATACCTGGGGACCTTCTAGTTACGGAGATATTGGGGGTCAAAGTTCCAAATTTTTGACAAGTTTTTTTATTTTAAGTTTTTATTGTAAGATTTTTACTTTATACACCTCCACAACCCCCGTACTATTCAATCCATCCATCGGCACAATGTCTTGAGTGCTTTACATTGAGTTCTACCACAAAACATGATTTTTCACCCCAAAAAAAGTCGTTTCCCAGCAATAACTTTTGCGTAAAGTAACTTAGTTTGATGTACAGAATGCTTGGTTGACGGCTTCGTGATGAGGTCTTTTACACCCTGTGTATACTGCCAGGAATGTCGCAAAATAAAAATAAAGGTTAACACAAAAAGTCGACTACTACTAATTAATAACTAATGAAAAGTCACTCAGCCACACTCAGAGTCGTTCATTAAATTAGTCATAATGAATACTTAACTAATTATCATTAAATCTGTTAATCAATGCTACATCCCAGAGTCATAATTTAAGGGTTCATTAGCAAATGACAGATTTAAGTATACGTAGGGGGTAGCATCCTAGAATTATCTTATCGATTGCATATCGATAAAGCCTTGGTGTAGCCACATTTAAAAAGTGTTGATATTAAATCACATTTAAGTTTATTTATAAACGTTGAAAATTATTATTCATAGTAATATAATGGATAATCAGTTCTTTAAGTGTAAGTTTTTACTAAATTGCAAAGGGGAACAGCTATTTTCATTGAAATAAAATAAAGCAATTGCGATCTTTTTTCTATGGCATCACTGTTGACTGTCAATGTCAAGTAGTATTTACCGAGCGGGAAAGTTTGTGTTGTGAATTTTAATTTCATCTGTATTAATTTAAGTTATGGTAAGTTTATAAGCATTTTCAGTGAAAATGTGATATCAATAAAATTCATCGACACACCTTGTGTACTCGAAGAACTTCCGTTCATATTTCTGTTTCAATTAATTCTATGATAGGTAAGTATCTGCTAACCCAGGCAGGGTTTTGTAGCGAAGTACCGTAATTTTATTGCTAACATTATTTCCGGTGCAAATGGTAATCCTCTTTTCGATGGTTTCCTGAGGTCGAATGCCACCAATGGCAATATGACACTTTTTACAGATTCAGGTGTAAATCTATAACTTGCGTGAAATTCCTGAATAGAATATTTTGTAAAGGGATCAGAATAATCTGTTCACTTCTCTATATCTTCTGGCATAATATAAAAACTTAAGAGGGCCCTTCCTGGCCCGCCTTTCGTCAACGCGAGCATGGTCGAAAAGCTTGTTGTTTCATCTAGAGCCACAGCGGTGGTATTCTTTCTACTCTCCTGTCTTATACCTAGCCCCGACCCCGCACTATTTGCCTCCCGCGTACCTCATACCGCCTAACGCGAGGACATTGAACGAAAAATATTGTTCAAAAATTTATAAAACTTTTTCCAGGAAATACGTGTTTTTGAATTAGTCTTACAAGTATGTGAAATAAATATTTGTTATTTAGAATCTCCACTACATTTGCAAGGCTTTTATCATGATGCTTTCTTTACTTTTAAAATTTATAAGTACATTAAGAACGGCCAAAGTTGAGGTAAAAGTTGTGCAAAACAGCAATTTTTGGAGGCTTATACTGAATTTGATTCTACAAATTTTTATTTTTTTGCTTCGATAGAAGCCTAGATATAGTCCACAAGATACCTAATAGTTCGAAAAATTCAAAGATATATGTAATCTAACAACGGCATAATCACGCACGAGCTATTGTCAAAATTCTCGCGAAAAGTATTCTCGGGTTGGCCGCTCTTAATGAAGTCTGCCAAATCAGACATTATTCCTTTTTGGTAATTTAAGCTAAAGAGACATAAAAAATTAACTGTTTTCAGTAATTTACATTATTTACATACTAACTCTATAATAGAAATAAAAATATTTACAAGTATCCTTTTTAATTAATAAACGTTTATTATGAAATCGAATTCGCGGGAAAATATAGAACCCGAAACGTAGATGTCAAAATCAGCCATTAAATATTTAAGTAAAGGTTTTGCTTTACTTAACTTTAATTGTCATTAAGGGACGCTAATGAACCGTTAACTGACTCTGAGGGTGAATTTTTTTTAATTTTTACTAAGGAACCGTTTAAGTAACCATTAACTGACTCTGAGTGTGGCTGTTAAGCTATTAAACCGTTCCGCGATCATTTCAGTATCTACTCATTACTCATAATTGTAGTGCCGTGATCTTATGCTCAAATAAAAATTATTGATGATTTTGTCATTGTTCCCGTCATCGATATTTTTTTACACGCTTTATATTAGCTTCACTTGTATGTTTGTTTGTTTGTTTGTGTGTTTGTATGTTTGTAACCAACTTTTTAGGGCGCGATTTTCATTCAAATTTTGCACACCCGTCAAAGACCGATGACAATTCAGGTTTTTTTAGAATTCAACCCCTTAAGGGGGGAAATGGGGTGACAAAGTCTGAAAATCAACATGGTTATTGTTTGTATGGTGTATCGGGTCGGGCGGGTGTATTACAAAAACAACTATTTTAAGATTTAATGTGTAACTGAAATAACATCATCCCCTGTTGGGGTGCGATGGGGTTGAAATGTCTAAAAATCAATATGGGCGTCAATTCCGAGATTATCAGGGGTGCTGATTACGAATATGGATATATTTATTTTGAGATCCAGAAGATTTAGACGATTTAGATAAGATGGCGGATTCGACTTCTATACAGGGTTATTGTTGATTTATTGTGATGATTGTGATAACGATGATTATGATTGTGATAATGATGATTCAAAATCAAATCAAAATCAAAGCATTTATTTCAAGTAGGCCAGTTACAGGCACTTTTGAATTGTCGAAACAAATATGAAAATTAAATGTAGCTACAGTCCCAGACACAAGACATAAAAACTGTGAAAGTACTGTAGTTGCCCATTCCCTAGCGTAGATCTCTATGGAGAAGAATGGGCAAGAAACTCCATGGACACTCTTTTAAATCAGAATATTTTTACAAAATCTTGGTTACATCATTCATGTTGAGATGGTACATTATGTGAGAACAATGTAGCAAGATGTGCACGTTAAAGGTGTCCATAGTAAAAAAAAAACAAAAACAATTAAAAAATAAAATTATTAAATTCAAAAGCCGTGGCAACCAAGAGCTGACCAGTCCCAACTGACAGCGCTCGTTCACGAACATGACGCATGTATCAGCACCATTCAACTCAACCATTTTGAAGGGAACTAAATGATCCGACACACGCGTCACCATCAGCGAGACATTTGAGTGAGCATGACATATCTCCTAATCGCCACGGCACATTCAAGTCAAGGAAAAACGTAGGTTTCTAGCGACTGATAGCATTCTAGTACATAGCACTCACACAATATGCGATATGCGGCTATATAATAATAAAGAGATTGATTCTATACAATGCAAAGATAGTTGTACAATCTTCAGCAGCTCCAACAATACAATTTAATGCTATCAATTTATGCGCCCCTGTCCTTGTGGAGCAGGACCGGCATTGAGCCAAGCAGTTTTATCAGCGATATAGTCGTCCAATTTGTAATATGCTTGCTTACAAAGTGTGCGTTTAATACATGTTTTAAATTTTGTTTCATTCAGCTCAAGAATGCTTTGTGGAATTTTATTATAGCATCTCAAACAGTACCCCATGAAAGATGAGTCTACTTTAGCGAGTCTGAAGCCTGGCTGAACTAGTTGGTCCCTATTTCTAGTACTGTAATTGTGTCTGTCACCTCTTTTACCAAAAATATGTAGATTTTTTCTTACGTACATTATGTTTTCGTAGATGTATTGACAATGTACAGTCATGATGTTTATTTCCTTAAACAGTTCCCTCAAAGAATCGCGCCTACGAAGATTGTATATGGCTCTGATGGCTCTTTTTTGCAGAATAAATATAGACTCAATGTCAGCAGCCCGTCCCCATAACAAAATGCCATAAGACATTATACTATGAAAGTAACTAAAATAGACCAATCTAGCAGTATCTACATCAGTAAATTGACGGATTTTTCTAATAGCATATGCTGCCGAACTTAGCCGCCCCGCCAGAGATGTTAAATGAGAACCCCATTGTAGCCTTGAATCAAGCGTAATCCCCAGGAAAACCGTTTTATCTACGAATTCAAGTTTCTCTTTATTCAGTACTATATCACAATCGCTACTTTTAACATTCGGTAAAGCAAATCTTATGCATTTCGTTTTTTTTTCATTTAGTACTAAATTATTTGCTGTGAACCAATTATGGACTTGAAGTAGGGCATTATTCACGTCATCTAAATTTTGGGCCCGTCTATTGATCTTAAAAATTAGGGAAGTGTCATCGGCAAATAACACCATATTTTGAGGTTGGTTTTTCAGTAAATAGGGTAGATCATTTATATATACTAAAAAGAGGAAAGGACCCAATATTGAGCCTTGCGGAACCCCCATTTTTACTTTTAAACCCTGTGAATTAACACCATTTATTTGAACATATTGTTGTCTATCACTCAAATAAGATTTTAACAAACTAAGTGCAAGTTTACCTAGTCCGTAATGCTCAAGTTTCAAAAGCAATGTGTCGTGATTTACACAATCAAATGCTTTGGAGAGATCACAAAATATTCCTACAGCGTCTTGGGACTCTTCCCACGCCGTAAATATGTGCTTTATTAAGGTTACACCGGCGTCGGTTGTACAACGTCCCTTGGTGAAACCATACTGTTGATCGTGTAAGATTCTATTGGTGTTAAAATGATTAACCATTTGATTAAGCATTATCTTTTCGAACACCTTACTAAAAACTGGCAACACGGATACAGGCCTATAATTATTTGTATCTTTACTATCACCGGATTTGAAAAGAGGTATGACTTTACTGTATTTCATTAAATCAGGGAAAACTCCTTGGTCTACGCACAAATTAAAAATTAAAGCTAAGTATGGAGCTATAGTCTCAAGTATGGATGTACAAACTTTGATAGACATTCCCCATAGATCTTCGGTCAGTTTGATTTTTATTTGCCGAAAAGCTTTAATAACTATCATCGGGTTTATGTGTTTAAATTTAAATTCAGCCTGGCATCCAGACACATTCGCCTTTAGTAAACCAATTGAGACTTCAGGAGAGGAATTTAGAGCCTCCGTAGTTTTTAACGGTATATCGGTAAAGAAATTTACAAATTCTTGAGCTACTTCCTGATTAGAGCTTTTAGGACCACATGCTGTATCTAATGTGTAGCTAGTATTACGTGTTTTCTTCCTGTTAGTCTCGCTATTTATGACTTTCCAAACTGTCTTTATTTTATTTTCTGCTGTTTTGATCTTGTTGCTAATGTGCAAGGCTTTGGCAACCTTGCATGTATCTCTAAAAATTTTTGAATACTTAGCAACATATTTGTTAAAAGTTTCAGTGTTCATATAAGGCTTAAGGCCATAAAGCTCAAATAGTGTTTCCCTACTTTTTCTGATACCTCTAGTTGCCCAATCACTAAATATAAATTTAGGGCAAATACTTTTTGACTTCTTTTCAAAAGTTTTGTTGAATTCAGTGTGAACTATTGAAAAGAAATTATCATAAAATTGATTTATATTAATATCGTCATGGCTCATAACACTTAATTTGTTCTGTAGAGAAATATTATACCTATTTAATTTATTAGAAGTTATGGGTCTAAATTTAATCTGAATTTTTTGCAATGGTGTATTACACCTAAAAGTTACAGTTTGTCCGCTATGGTCAGACGGCAGACAATTAACTATGGCTTTATCTAAGTAATCACAATCACAGAAAACATTATCTATACAAGTAGCAGAAGATGGAGTGACTCTAGTAGGTTCTATAAAAGTGTTGGTCAAGTCAAATGACTTAAAAAGATTTAATAACCGACTGCTATTTGAATTTTCTTCTAAAATATTGATGTTAAAATCACCACAAATAATTATAGATTTATTACTGGCTGCAAGTTTTGCCAGGACATCTTCCATTATTGACTCAAATAAGGAAAAGTTTTGATAGTTTGGGGGTCTGTACACACACACAATAACATGCTTATCTAGCTCAACACAGGACAGTTCGACGCAATGTTCAGCCGAGAGACCTATTATGTCGTTACGTTGCTTATATCTTAAACATTTTTTTACAAAAATTAAGGAACCTCCACGAAGCATAGTTTTACGGTTATAGCAGCTACCCACCATATAGTTCTCATAATTAATAAGCATTTGGTAATCCTTAAGCCAATGTTCAGTAAAACAAATAATGTCAAACTTACTTTTTTCTAAAAACAATTCTATTTCTAATAATTTTGAAGAAATGCCTTGGATATTTTGGTGGAATAATTTTAAAGTGTTCTGCTGAGGCCCTTTTTTACTAGCTAATTGAGTGCAAGAAGATACCTTGCTGTTGGTAGGTTTAACAATATTGTTAATGGCACCTTCTGTTGTCTGACTTTCTAGTTTAAATTAATATTAATATCTGGAGAGAGCCCCGAGACTCCCGTGCCATCGCCAGACAACAAGATCCTATCACTAATATACCCTACTTGAGAATTTTCCACGGTGACATATGGATCCTCCTCAGTATAATGTTTGTAAACATCAATAGCACTAATGCTATATTTATTTAAGGTCACCACCTGTTCATTAGTATTATTACTAATAGTCGCAGTATTTACAATATAACTAAACTTAGACATACTACTTATGTCTGTGTGAATATTATAAGCTAATAGCCGAGCTATTTTGTGTCTAGAACTAATAGGTAGATACACTTTACCCCGGGTCGAACTAAGTTTATCAACAAAAGTGTTGATATCAAGAAATATAAGTTTGTCACTGTAGTGACCTGCTAAAAAATGTAAATGTCTATTTAAGAAGTGAATATAATTGTTTTTTCTGTTACATAAATTTTCAAAATATGGAAAAGCGCACAATATTATTTTATTACAATTTAATTTCAACAACTCTGAGACACAATCAGTGATGTCTTCCTTTTTAATCTTTGCACTATTACCAACACATATAGTAATGGTGGTACTAGGATCACAAACAGTCTTAGTTACAGATGCCATAATCTGTTTGTAGTTTGACCCTGGCATACAATTGTTTTGGGTACAATAACTCAGGTTATTACTAATTAATTTACCTAGCCCCCTACCTATACTGTCAGAGAACATAACTGAATGATTACAGTCACGACTAATAGGAGAAACAAAATTACCAATCTCAGGCAGACTATCATGCAACTCAGGCTGTACTACGTGTGAGTAATCTAATGTAATATTAGTTGTTTGTTGGTTTGATATGCTGTCCTGAGACAAATTCTCAACCTGGTATGGGTCCTCCATTACCTCAGGCTGGATAGTATCATGGTTGGTAACTGTCTGGCAACTACATTGACCCATTACCAACTCATTTGCTGCATAAATATGTTCCCTAATTTGTTTCTGAGAAATCTTATACCTACTAGAAAGGGAACTTAGTGATTCCTGAAGTACCTGTATTTCAGACTGCAAATGCTGAGTATCAATTTCATAAATTTTTATACTGTCCTCTAATTTTATTTGGTAATTATTTAACTTATTAAGTAAATCAACACGCTCTTTCCTCAGTGGAATAAATTTGGAAAAGCGTTTATGTTGTTTCCTAAATTGATTACATTTTTTAATTATTCTGTTTAATTTTGCATATTTTTTAATCTTCCTATTGCTAACTATAAAATTCTATTTTAGTAACGAATCTTCAGTTAGATCAATTGTTATTAAGGAAGGGGGGTTACAATTAGTTTTTAATAATTCATCATATAAGAGATTTGTTTCTATAACCTGAGTACATTCTTTTTCTTTCTGTAACTTAACTATACAATTATTGGCATGAATTAACTCATCTTCCAGATCCCTAATTTTAAACAAAGCCTCCTCATACAAGTTACTACAATTATGAAAACCATCCGTGACCACCTTCAGCTGATCCCGTTCATCAACAACGTCCAAGTATTGCTGATGTAGGTCTACTAGCTCCCGTTTTAAGCTGGAGTTTTTGCTATTAACTTTATTGACTTCCACCTCACTCTCTTCTCTTTCCTGCAACAGTAGTTGAACTTGGAGGTTGGATTCTTTGAGTTCTTGGAGGGCCGTTCTCAATTTTAGCTCCATATCTTGAGCAGTAGCCTTACGGGTCATCACAGGCATGGTTACAGGATTGGTTACTGAAAATTAGAAGTAAAGAAACGGTGTTAACTAGTAGAATAGACAAATAAAGTGAAGTTAGCGATGAAAGGGAAAGAAAAAAAGTTAAAGTAATGAAATGGAATGAGGTAGGCTGCTATAGCTTTAAAATATTATCCAATTCAATGTAAATAATTGAATAAATATTCAGTTTCATTGGTTCTATTGTCCTAATGATTTACTTTTTCCTATGTGGGTATGTTGCTAAAAAAAGAAAAAAAAAAATACTATTACATTAATGCAAGACAATAAATTATCTTAAACGATATATCTAATCATTTCCATTGAAAAGATTGATTTGAATAAAATAAAAAAAATAAACAGAGATGAGATAAGGAATTACTCAGTTTTGATGTTATAAGACCGGTTGTCAACAAAGAGATTTAGAACCAGTACAGGGAACTAAATACGCGAAAAATTATACTAGAAATGGGCATGGATTTGTAATAGAGATAAAGAGAGGTTTGTGCGCTGTTATTAAATAAAAACTAAACAATACTTCCCCTGAATTATCCGTTTATGTCCGTAGTTAGAACGTCAGCTGTTTTTTTTTAGGTTACCGGTACCGTTGTAGTGCCGAAAAACTTCATTAATTATCAGGATAACAATTATCCTGAGTATTTACGCATTTATGATACGTTTACACAAACAATTACACCATAATATAACTTATTTACTCCATTGTGATAGTGATGGTGATAGTGATAGTGATTGTGGTAGTGATAGTGATAGTGATAGTGATGGTGATTGTGACAGTGATTGTGATTATGATAGTGATGACGATTGTGATAAAGATTATGAAACTTGGCTCATAGATAGTTTTTTACCTGGATTAACATGTAGGATACTATTTATCTCTCTAAAATGAATAAATATGATCCCGTGGGACAGTTACCAACACAGATCATAGTGGTTACCAACCTTCACGCGGGCGAAGCCGTGGGCAACAGCTAGTATTCTTGATATAACGGTAACCGTGATTTACAAAAAAGCTTCGTATATACATGAAAACAAAATAGACAGAAAACTCATTTTTTTATTTTGCGGAATAACATTTAGTAATTAGCGTAGCCTAGGATCTACAGTCGATAAAGTCATCAACTTTAAATAAGATAAACCTTTTGGAGAGGGAACCTGAGAAACAGCTACCTCGCCTAAAGAATGCAGCAGGCGCCCGATTTCCCCACTTCCCAGATAAGTTACTGACTTAATAAATTATAGTTTAAATAACAGTTTAAAAAATTTAAAAAAAACACGCTTTTATAAATAAACCAAACTAAAAAGTAGAAAATAAATAATAGTTTAAAAAAAACTGAAAATCACCCTTTATATAGAAAACCAAAAAAAAAAATTAAAAAAATCTAACAAATATAAATGAATAATAGTGTGCAGTACCCTACGAGGCTACGACTGACTGCTTTGGTTGGTTAGGTTAGGTTAGGATTATGAACGCCTTTTTTTTTTTTTTTTTTGTTGCCGGGGTGGAAAATCCACACGGATGTCCTCCGCCCTGGGGCGGGCGGAGGGGTCTGTCGGACTCTAACCGACTAAAAACCACCCCGGTGTTCCCTTCCCACACTTGCACCAGAGATCATGGGAACTAGTGCGAGGATTATGAACGCCTAACCTAACCTAACCAACCAAAGCAATAAGAAAAAAATGATTTATTTAAAAAAAGCGTGGGGTGCTTTTTAAGATATTATCGAAATGATAATCCTTCTTCTCATATCTGTCTGTCAATGAAATATTTATAACTATTGACACCATGCACCTCACGCTTTTTTTTAAATAAATCATTTTTTTTCTTATTAACACTATTATTACTGTATGTGTGGTAGTCAGGGCTCAAGATACGTGCCAAGGATTATACTTGCTTGATAAATGGTAGGTAGGTAGGTAGGTCAGCGATCAGCGACAAGCTTTCAAGTAGACAAGTACCTAAACGATTCACCATGAAAACATATTATGCCTACTTATGATCACCTAGCCTAGTCTAATCATATATTTTCGCCAATACTAATCCTTTCTTGTTTTATCCTTTTTAGTAAGTGAAAGCTTGTAACCTAAGATTTTTTTTTTAATTAAATTTTTTAATTGTTATATATCTTTATTTCCATAGTACTAAGCTTATATTGGATTTCTTTATTTTCTCTTTGTTTATTTTTTTTATATTTATGTGCTGACTATTATAATTATTATGCTATATGGATTGTATCTGGAGTAAACGTTTTATTATTATTATTTATACTAGTCAGCTCAGATCTCATGTGCGTATGTAGCGTCATCCCCAGACAATCATCCACCCCACAATCCCACCTTCCATCTCGCGCCGCTTGCCTTGGTGACCGTATAACTGCATCAGTGAGCGGAGTTCGAATTTCAGACCAAACTTGTATGAAGTGTTTAACATCGATTCACTTAGAAAAAGAAGAAGTAGATGGTCAGGCTAAGCTAGATAAGGCCGTTCCCAGAATAACGTATATTATTATTGTGTAGAGTCTGCACCAGAGCTGCACTACACGTTCATCGAGCAGGCTCTGCGGCCGGGGGGGGGCGTGTCCCTGCGCTGCGCCACGTCGGCCGCGCCGCCGCCGCGCGTCTCCTGGCTGCTGGACGCGCAGCCGCTCGACCGCGCGCAGCTCCGCTACGCCGTCAGCGAGGAGACGGCGCTCAACGGTGACGTGGTGTCCACGCTCAACATCAGCGCGGTGGGAGTGGCGGACGGCGGCCGCTACACGTGTCGCGCCACCAACGCGCTGGGGCACGCCGAGCACTCCGCACGGCTCAACATATACGGTACGCAGTATATGTATAATAGACCCCAAATGAATTGGGATAAAGGCGGGGAATGTTGATGCTTTATGCCAAGTATGGTACAACGACTATAAATGTGAGTGTTGGTTTTGTCGCCAGGGCCGCCGTCGATCCGCGCGCTGGGGCCCGTGCGCGTGGTGGCCGGCGCCAACGCCACCATCTACTGCCCTTACGCTGGATATCCGATCAGGTCCATAGAGGTGCATTTTGTTAGGATGATTCCTCTCTAATACACTAGCGATAGGCTCTGGACACATTATACTATTCAATCTAGTCCCTAATTAAATTCACGATACGAGGAAGTAACTTCACCGGTAACAAAATATTACAATGTCATAATTTTAAATAAAATAGTGTACGTCTATAGGAAATAGGCGTGAAGAAAAACTGCACTGGTTAGTTAGAATTTAAATTTAAAATACTTACTCACAAGGAAGGATACATAATATATCTGCCTCCCACAGAGATAGAAGTAAGAGAGTGACAGGCAACCAGCGCTTTTATTATAACATTCGTTTAGTGGCAGCTAGTGTTGCCAGTATAAAGAAGATTAACGATTAATTTTTCCTTTATTAAAATCGACTAAATATCAACGTCTAATTGGCCAAAACTTAAACAGACGGTTATAGCAAAGCTAAAATACAAGTGAAGGTTAAAAACTCGCCTTTAAACTTGTGATACAGCTGATATCAATGTAGGTGCTCTCACCAACATTAATATCTGTATCACAAGTCACAAGCACATTTGCTGTATGATCTGTGAGCTGTCGTGACGTAGTGTGATGTGTGGCAGTTCCATCTCGTGGTGGCGGCGCGGCGCGTCAGTGGCGGTGGGGGGCGCGGGGCGGGTGAGCGCGAGGGGGGCGGCGCTGCGCCTGGCGCCCGCGCTGGCCGCCGACGCCGGCCACTACGCCTGCGCCGTGGCCGCGCCCGCCGGGCCCGCCGCGCGCCGCGACGTTGACATACAAGTCCGCAGTCAGTACACGCCGGCGCTGCCTTGAACGAGACTCGTCGTCTTAAAAATGTCACCTATCTACATTTTTACGTTTTGTTTGTAGATCCACCAAAAATTTCGCCGTTTATGTTTTCTTCGGAGCTGACGGAGGGCAGCTCGGTGCAGGTACTTTGTGGCGTATCGTCCGGCGACAAGCCTATGTACTTCTCGTGGTTGAAAGACGGCGCGCCGCTACCACCTAACTTACAGGTCAGAACTATTGCAGTCCGCTGCTGACAATGTACATAAATGTGTAAAGTGCAGATGACCATTAGAGTGCAGATGACTACGCGAGAAATGTAGACGAGGTGATAAATCATGTGATTGTGTAGATAGAAGAGAAGAGCCTGAACGAGTTTTCACTGCTGATGTTCTCGGACCTGACGGCGCGGCACAGCGGCGCCTACACGTGCCGCGTCTCCAACCACGCCACCGCTGTCAACTACACCGCCACGCTCAGCGTCAAGGGTGAGTGTGTGCACTGTGCACGTGCACTGGGCAGTCTGTGCAGCCCGTGCAGTCCATGCTCACGATGACGTTGTCCCACCAGTGGCGCCGGCGTGGGTCACGGAGCCGCAGGATGCGGCCGTGCTGCTCGGCGCGCCTCTACAGCTGGAGTGCGCCGCAAAGGGCTACCCGGCGCCCTCCACCACGTGGTACAGACGTATCGGTCAGTATCAGTCCGAGTCCGAGTTCAAGTCGCGCTAGGTACAGTGGTGTAACAGCTCACGTGTCACAGGCTCGCTCGGCTCGCTTGGCGGCGAGGGCGCGGAGCAGTGGGAGCAGGTGGGCGCAGGTGCGTGGGGCGCGTGGGGTGCGGACGGACGTGCGTGGGGCGCAGCGGGCAGCGTGCGCGCGCACAACGGCTCGTTGGCGGCGGGCACGGCGGCGCGCGCGCACGCGGGTCAATACCGCTGCGTCGCTGACAACCAAGTGGGACCGCCACTCATCAAGCACATTAACGTCACCGTACACGGTAATCCGCCTTTCTTAATCAACCATTTAATACATAATTACTGTAGGTTGCTTATCCCTCAATTACGTTACTTCCTAGTAATACAAGACTACAAGTACTTACCTACGAACATGTTTTATATAAGCGTAGGTACACTTGACAGACTGTATTTTGATATTGTGACCGATCGATAGGTTTAAAATGTTACAATTTCTTTAATCTGAGGTTACAATAAAATATCTCCCCACATTCTACAAATAAATGAGACGAAGTTTATATCGGATAATATTTTTGTGTTCACCAAAAATCTAAAGGTACATCTATGTATGCATTTCTAAAATATTGATCTTAAACCCGTTTAATTGTTTTACTATAATTAAACTACTCGGCCAACAAAATATGTTACATCAAACAAATTCATCGCTTTACAAGATGCGAGACTAAGCGGACGTGTTTTTCTGTACTTGCTTAAATAAAATATCTATAAACAATTACGACAAATATATGAATAATTTTTGCGGCGTCAGTTAAAAACAAAGTAAAGTGTGTCAGCAGTGACTAGTGCTATAGCAATATTTATGTGCAAAATGAACTAAATTATATTTATTTTCTATTGACAATTAAATAAAGTGTTGCGGTTAGGATGTCTAACCCAGGATCCAGCCCATTTGGGGCCCGTAGCCAACTACTACGACGAAGTCCTCCGCCAACGCCTACCGGAGAATTGCCCCCGAGCGAACCAAATCCTCCACCACCTGTACCAGCACCTGAGGAGAATTTTTTGCCAAGTGAAATAGTCAGCACCCCAGAGATACAGAAATGGATGTTATCTATTGACGGCATCCTGACCGAAGTCTGCAGTATTGTTGGTGAAGGCAAAATGAACTCGGACCAGAAACAACGTGTGGTAAATCTTTGCCGTAAGGTCCAAAGTGGGACTTCTCAGATGGCTGTCCTTTACCAATCGATAAAGCAGAAAATGATCCAGTCCCACAGCACCGTCCAGCACCTACAGCTTCAGAAGAACATGGCGAACTCTCTAGACCAGTTTAAAGAGGTTATTGAGTCGAAGCTGACTACGTCCGGCAATTCATATGCTAGCATGGTGAAAAAAGGCTCCGACAATTTCATCCGTCCTGCTAACTTGAGTGCAATCGCCATCTATCCTAGCGATAAAACCAAAACAAGTGACGACACCAAGTCACTTGTTCAAAAGTTAATATCTCCCGAGCAACTCAAGCTCCAAGTACGTGGCCTGAAAAAAGTTAAGAATGGGGGAGTACTGATTAGTACTGAAAATAAAGGCGATATTGACAAATTGAAAAATTCGGAGAAGATAGTTACCTCTGGCCTTACAATAGAAGAACCTTCTAAAAGACGCCCTAGGGTTACTGTCATTGGTGTTCCCGTAGCCCTTACTGAGAAGGAGGTATTCGACTGTATTTACGAGCAAAACCTATCCGATAAATTGCCGAATACAAATCGTGAATCCTTCCTTGAGACCATTAAACTGAGCCATAAATCGGGGAAGAAAGGCCTTGCTACCTGCAACTACATTCTGGAAGTACCCGCTGGCATAAGAAAAATGCTGGTCAACCAAAGCAGAATTTTTATTAATTGGACTTCATGCCCGGTGAGAGATTTTACGATAGTCACTAGGTGCTACAATTGCCAGCAGTTTGGCCACGCAGCTAAGTTTTGCCGTGAAACGAGTCCTACTTGCAACCACTGTGCAGAGACGGGACACTCCGTGAAAGAATGCAGTAGCAAATCTTCTCCCTCCCAGTGTGCGACGTGCAAAAGATTCAAGAGGAAATGTGACCATCCAACCGGTGATGTAAGTTGCCCGGCACGTAAATATGCAGAGACCAACTACATCAACTCAATAGACTATGAGGGCGCCTAAGAGCGCCACAGTATATTATATTTAGTAGGCCCACAAACAGGTAGCTCATCCCTTATTTATATTTCTTCTTAGTTTTTAATTATCATGAGCAATCAGCTAATCAGTGATCTAGATAGTTTTACTGTGTCTGAATCCAAAATTTGTAATGTTGAGGACTGTAAATACCTTCTTCGTTCTGGCGACAAATCGCTTACCTTGCTTACACAAAATATTCGCAGCATAAACCGAAACATGGACGGTTTTGAAGTGTTACTACAAAGTCTTGACATAAGCTGTGATATTATCGTACTAACAGAATGTTGGCTGTCAAAACAGACAGTCAACTTACCATCTCTGAACGGTTTTTATTCATATAAAACAGAGAAAAACACCAACCAAAACGACGGAGTTGTAGTTTATGTTAAAAATAATCTACGAACGATCAAAGAAGAACCACTATCCCAAGATAGTAATTGCTTATTCATTAAAATTATTCCCGATACAGTAGTCATGGCTATTTATAGGCCTCCCTCTCTTAATATCGACAGTTTTCTCGACTCACTTGACACTAACTTAAAAAACATAAGTACTTTCAAAAATGTAATACTTGTGGGAGATATCAACATAAACATTTCCTCCGGGAAACCCGATACCCATACACATAATTATCTAAATATTTGTGCATTTCATGGACTTTTACCAGCTCACTATTACCCCACACATCAAAGCGGTTCTTGCTTAGACCATATCATTCTAAAATCAAAAAATCCATCTAAAACATTGGTTACTAACTCTGCGCTAACCGATCATCAAGCTGTGTTACTAACAATGCAAATAAGTTCACCTAGAAAAAACTGCGAGCGTAGCTATACTAAAGTCAATATGACAAACCTTGAATGTGACATACGCGGCATTAATTTTAACCCTATTTACGTTTCTGCTGATGCAAATATCTCTTTACAATATTTCATCAATTCTTTACAATACGTAATAAGAAAAAACACTTTCACTAAGATAATCCCTAGAAAATATAGTTGTATAAAACCGTGGATCACACCCGGTCTCGTTCGTTGTATAAGACACAGAGACAAACTCCACCTAAAATCCAAACTTGCACCTGATGACGTAATACTTTCTGTTACATATAAAAGATATCGGAATTTCTGTAATAACCTTTTGAAAAAGCTAAAAAACCAGCACGATAAAAATGAACTCGAGAAGGCGGGAAAAAATAGTAAACTTGTGTGGAAATTTATGAAAACCAATACATTGAGGTGTAAAAATTCCGAACCTCCGATTGATTTACTATCAACAGAAATAAACCCATCCGAAGCAATAAATAAGATAAACCACTATTTTGTCAATGTTGGTAAAAACTTGGCTGAAAAATCCATAAATATTAGCCGTCCCCACACTCAAAACCCAACTAGGACATCTTCCACGTTAAATTCTTTTGTTTTATTAGATACGGACCTCAACGAAGTAATTAGAATTATAAACGGCTTAAAGGATGTCTGCGCAACTGGGTGGGATGATATACCCAATAATGTACTTAAAAGATTTAAACACATACTGGCGCCTCCGCTCACTCACATTTTTCAGCTATGTTTATCTAAAGGGATATTTCCAAAAGTTCTAAAAAAGTCTGTGATCACACCTATTTTTAAGTCTGGAGACAAAATGAGTGTGATTAACTACAGACCCATTTCAGTACTAACAGGACTATCAAAAATTTTAGAAAAAATCATAAATAGTAGACTGATAAAATATCTGGAAGATAACAAACTACTCTCAGATAATCAATTTGGGTTTAGGCCTAAAAAATCAACTAGCCAAGCAGTAAACAAATTGGTTAATTACATTTCTACGAATCTGGATAGTGGAATGCATACAGTTGGTATCTTTCTAGACCTTGCCAAGGCCTTTGATACTATTTCTTGCGCTACTCTTTTGCTGAAGCTTGATACACTTGGGATAAGAGGAGCGCAGCTTCAACTTTTATCTGATTATCTTAGCGATCGACAGCAATGTGTTAAAATTGGTCCGAATACAAGTTCTGATCTTTCTAATACTCGTTTTGGAATACCACAAGGCAGCATATTAGGTCCTACATTATTTTTGATCTATATTAATGACCTTTGCCGCCTGCCACTCGAAAATGGTGTTGTAATGTCCTATGCGGATGATACTGCCCTGTTGTTTTCAGCTAAATCAAGAGTTGAGGCCTATGAACATGCTCAGAATGGTTTCAACATTGTATCTAATTGGCTCCAGAATAATCTTCTAACACTGAATGCTGACAAAACAAAATACATTTCATTTACAATGAGAAATACTAACACACCGCTTACTAACCTAATCATTTACGCGCATACCTGTAGCACGTACGCTGACACTGCATGTTCTTGCCCTACTTTAGAAAGAGCTGACCATTTGAAATATCTTGGTGTCACTATTGACTCGAATCTAAATTTCCGTAAACATATCGAGTTGCTATGTGCTAGAGTGCGCAAACTAATATTTGTTTTTAAGTATTTACGTAATGTAGCAGACTATAAATTAATAAAACAGGTTTATTTAGCGTTGTGTCAGTCTATTCTAACCTATTGCATAACGTCATGGCGGGCAATTCGATTCTTCTCCCTCTAGAACGTTCTCAAAGAGCAATTCTAAAGGTTGCTACCTTTCGTCCGTTTAGATTTCCTACACACCTGCTCTATAGAGCATGTAATGTGCTCACAGTGCGGCAATTATTTATTCTTCACATCATACTACAGCAGCACTCTACACTTCCCTATGACCCAGTCCCTGACGATAGGAGAAGGAAGGACCTGGTTTGCACAAAGCCTCAAACTAGACATGCTTTTGCTAGTCGATTTTATGCGTTTTTAGGACCTTTTCTGTATAATAGACTCAACAAGAATCTAAACTTCTACAGTCTTAGTTATAGGAAATGTAGTTTTGTAATATCGGATTATTTAGCGATACTTAATTACACGGACACAGAAAAACTGCTAGAAGTCCTGGTTTGATTATGTTATTCCCTGGTATCTAATTGTACATAGGTATTTTACTTAATTTAGTTTTAATGTTTATTGATTTTTGTACCACTTAGATTATTCTTATAGTTGTTAATAGATTTCTTTTGAAGTGTATGTATGCTCCTTAATAATGTTTAACGTAGTAAGTACGCTCCTTTAGAATATAAGTATACATTTAAGCTAAGTAAGCACTTTACTTAAAGCGCATTATAAAATATATTCCCTTTGTTCAGTAATAAAAGCATAATCGATCGAGTTGGTTGTCTAATTTAATAGACCCTGGAACCCCCAACATTACATGGCGACCCTGCCTTAAGGTCTGCCAAGGGGCAGATTAAGTAAAGTTTTGTTAAGCAGCGAAAGAAAAATGTGTAACTCCAAAGTAGAAAAGGACGAGGTCTTCGTAAATCAAAATGCTGCTGGCGGTAACAACGACGCCCTTCTGAAAGACATTGGAGGACACATGGAGCGGCTGAGCACCATCACCATAATAATTCTCGCAGCCATCACTCTCCTGGTAATCTACTTTTTCCTGAAATACTACCGCAGCTGCCATCGTCAATGGATGCAAGAAGAAATCGGACTCAGCACAATTCAGCGCATAAGGGCATCCCTACGTGGACGAGTGGAAGGTACATCTGCTAACTAATTAATCCAGCATCAAAGCCAGTTTCAAGTTACTACAGATAGATAAATCAGTGTTTTGCAAACAGTGAGACTCATACCTACCAATTTGTTTTATAACGCAAAAACTTAAACGACGTAAAACAGTGCACGAAGACTCAGTGAATATGATACCTCGCGCCTAAAAGTGCAACGTGTGAAATACTTGTGTGCCGTTTCGCAGTAATTATGTTAACATGATTCTTTTGTTTATTCCATTAGGAAATAAGGTTTGATAATTTTATGTAGGAAATATTCTATTATGATTGATGTTTTGTTAGAAAAATATAATGATCTAGTAGAAATAAGAAAATACTTAATTAAGAAAGGACAGACTAGGTATAAAGGTCAAGTTATTGAGACAAAGTTAGGAGAGGCAAAAAATATATTTAACGAATGTGGAAAAATATTGTTACTTTTAGAAAAGGGCAAGGATACGAAAATAGTTGCATCGGCATTGGATATATTTCAGAATATTAGGATAACTTATGAGGAAATAAATAGTTTATGTATTTTCCCAGAAATAAAATCAGGCAAAATGGAGTTTGACCTTAAAGTGGCATGTAGTTTGCTTCCAGCAATGGACGGTGTTGAAGAGACAACTAAACGCTTGATAGATTCGATCGAGATGTATGCAGATATGCTGGATGAGAAAGGTAAGACACTACTTATTACATTCGTCCTTAAAAGTAGATTGACCGAAAACGCCAAGTTACGCATTACAGGGAATTATAAGACCATTCAAGACTTAATTAAAGATTTGAGATGCCATCTATTGACCCAAAAATCTTTTACGGCCCTACAGAAGCGATTGCAAAATATACAACAGGGTTCAAGTAGTATCGAGCCGTTTGCCACCGAAGTTGAAAAGCTGTTTACTGAACTAACTATATCTCAGGCAGATGGTAATACTAATGCATTTGGAGTGTTAAAACCTTTGAATGAAAAGCTTGCCATAAAACGGTTTTCAGAAGGACTACGCAGTTCAAAATTGGGGACGGTCATCGCCGCGAGGAACTACAGCAGCCTGAAAGATGCAATCCAAGCTGCCAAAGATGAAGATACAGAATGCCAGTCAATGCCAGGTAATGTCTTGCATGCATCTAGATATGGACGAGGTTATAATAATTTAAGGCGACAAGGAAATCGTCATTTCAATAATAGTCGTGGTCAATATAATAACAGTTGTAGTCGTGGTCAATATGGAAATTACAATAATCAAAGATACACATGGCGTGGTAATTACAGAGGAAATAACGGAAATAGGTATAATAACGGAAATAGAAATGTTTATCGTGTACCATCAAATTATAATAGAGGTCAAAGAAGTACTAGAGGTTCAAGATATTTTAGAAATAATAATCGAAATGTTTGTTTAGCAGATCAGAACGATATCAATAAGCCATGCATAAAGGACAATACAGATAAAAAGGAGTCGGAAAACCAGTTTTTTCGTGCTTAAACATAGTGTTTTATCAAATTTAGGCAATGCAAGATATGCAGTTTTTAACGTTAATAACATTAAATATTATTGGCTCGTTGATACAGGCGCTTCTTTGTCTATTATTAAAAGTGAAGCGTTACCAAGAAACATTATCGTTCGGAAAGATGAAACTTTGATAAATGGAATCGGTGGACAAAGGCGATCAAGAGGTTTAGTTTATTTAAGTTTGGAGAATAACAGTGAAATATTTCAGCATCCGTTTATTATTTTCGAGTCACTACCATTAAAGGCAGACGGAATTATAGGGTTAGATTTTTTGAAAAAGTATCAAGCTAATATTAACTTAAATACTAATATCTTAACATTGTATTATGATGAGAAAGAATATTATTTTAATCTTGTTGATGAACGTGTTATTAGAAGTAATAACCTGATTATTCCAGCTCGTTCAGAGTCAATACATTTTATATACGTGGACAAAAATGTGAATGATGATGTTATTGTTTGTGGACGTGAATTAGCAAAGGATCTGTATCTGGCAAATACGATAGCCACGGTAAAAAATAACAGAATTCCTATAAAGATACTTAATGTTACTGAGAAGGAAATAACCTTACCAAATTTCATTCCTACTACGCAATACTTGAGTGATTATAATATTTGTCAATTTAGTAATAATAATATCGACGTTTCTAGGATTGAAACACTGTTATCTCAACTTAAATTAGATTATTTAAATGAAGAAGAGAGACAATCTATTGAAGCAATTTGCGCAAAATATTCCGATAATTTTTACATAAATGGAGATAAATTAACAACTACAAATATTTATAAGCAATCCATTACCATAAAACAAAATTCAACTCCTGTATATGTAAAGCCATATAGGTTACCACAAGCGTTAAAATCCGAGATAGCCAAACAGATTAAACAAATGATAGCAGATGATATTATTGAAGAAACGAACAGTGAATGGTCAAGCCCAATTTTATTAGTACCGAAAAAGAGTAAAGAAGGAACAGATAAAAAATGGCGGTTAGTTGTAGACTACAGAAAATTAAATGAGACGGTTTGTGATGATAAGTTCCCCTTACCTAACATCAATGAAATTTTAGATTCTCTTTCTGGAGCAGTATATTTCACTCACCTTGACCTTCACCAAGGTTATTATCAAGTGACCTTAGAACCTAACAGTCGCAAATTAACAGCTTTTACTACCAATACAGGTCAGTATCAAATGAAGCGGTTACCTATGGGTCTCAAGATAAGTCCGAGCGCATTTAGCCGTATGATGTCAGTAGCAATGTCTGGTTTGACTTACGACAAATGCTTAGTATATCAGGATGATCTTATAGTATTTGGTAGAAACTTGCAAATTCATAATCAAAACTTAATAAACATAATGGAAAGACTAAGAAAAGTCAATTTAAAATTAAATCCCCCAAAAATGCGAATTTCTGAAGAAAGAAATTCTTTATCTAGGTCACGTTGTGTCAGAGAAAGGTGTATTACCAGATCCCGAAAAAACAAACGTATTGAAAAATTACCCGATACCCAAAACAGCAGATGAAGTTAAACGTTTCGTAGCATTTTGCAACTACTACCGTAAATTTATAAAACATTTTGCAGACATAGCTTTGCCATTACATAAATTATGTAGAAAACGTGAACCCTTCATTTGGACAGATGATTGTAAACATGCCTTTGAGTATCTAAGAAATGCTTTGATTACGTCACCTATTCTACAGTATCCAGATTTTACAGAAAATAATGAATTCATATTACAAACAGATGCTTCAGACACTGCACTTGGTGCCGTGCTGTGCAATAAAGATCTCAGACCAATAGCGTATGCAAGTAGACCTTTGAATAAAGCGGAAAAGAATTACCCTACAATACAGAAAGAGCTTTTAGCGATAGTTTGGTCCGTGAAATATTTTAGACCGTATTTATATGGTAGAGAATTTACAATAATGACAGATCACAAGCCATTACTTTATCTTTTTGGCATGAGGGATCCTTCAAGTAGGCTCATAAAGTTTCGTTTGACATTAGAAGAATATACATTCAAAATTATTTATGTAAGAGGAAAAGAAAATGTAGTCGCAGATGCTTTGTCTAGAATATGTATAACATCAGATGAACTAAAAGAAATGCAAGCGCAAGTGGTTGCTGTTATGACTAGAGCACAAAAGCGAAAGATTGAAGAGGAGTTAAGTAAAAATAAGGATGACATTGAGAAGGCGGATCTTAATAAATCTCCTGACAATTGGTCTGGCCAACCAAGGGTTGTAGATATATTAAGAAAACCGTGCGACTCAGTCGAAATGAGTTTTATTGAAAGTAGCGAATTAAACAGATTGAGAGACAATGATACAGTAACAGATGTCAGTGAATGTTTAGTATATTTAGCAAAAAGAAAGATTATTTACATCAATCTTGATTTCAAGGCACACTTTACGCGAGCCGAATTTGTGCAGAAATTAAGTTTGTTCTGTAAAAAGTTACACATAGAAGAAGTGTGTATCATTAAAAATAATGATAATAAAGATTTCATTAAAAACGTTTGTGATGAGATATCGAAGTTAGAAAATTGGTCAGGACCGCGGATATGAATATTAAGAGGAGTAAAAATAATAAGTGATGACAAAGAAAAAATTATAATCATGAATGACTTTCATTTATTGCCATCCAGTGGACATGCTGGAGTGCGCAGAATGGTAAATACAATAAAGAAGAGATATTACTGGCCGAGCATAGAAAAGGACGTACAAACATTTGTAAAAAAGTGTACGAAGTGTCAGAAGTCCAAGTATATCCGTTACATAAAAGAACCGATGGTAATTACTACTACGGCGTCCTCGGCTTTTCAAAAGATATTTCTAGATGTAGTGGGACCTTTAGATAGAGACATAGATGGGAATTGTTATATATTGACCATTCAATGCGAATTATCTAAATTTGTTCAAGCTATTCCCTTAAAAAATAAAGAAACTGTGTCCATAGCTAATGCATTTGTGAGACATTTTATTTTAATATTTGGAATACCAGAAAAAATAGCTACAGATCGAGGGACAGAGTTCATCTCCGCAACAATGGAACAGGTATGTAAAATTCTTGATATTAAAAAATTATCTTCAACTGCCTATCATCACCAATCGATAGGAGCTCTTGAAAATGCTCACAAAGGTTTGGGTGCATTTTTAAGGATCCAATGAGAAAACCATACAGATACATGGAGCTATTGGTTACCGTATTGGTGTTTTAGTTTCAACAATACAGTCCATTCAGAAACAAAATACATGCCTTATGAACTAGTTTTTGGAAAACTTTGTCGAATACCTAGTCGAATTTCAGAGTCAGTCGAACCATTGTACAATAGTGATAATTATCCATTGCAGTTGAAATATCGATTACAGTTAGCCCATGCCGACGCAAAAAATAATTTGATGAGTAACAAATACAAACGCAAAGAATTGTACGATAGATCAGTAAATCCAATAGTGTATCAGGAAAATGATTTAATATTGATAAAAAATGAAACAGGTCGTAAACTAGATGCTATTTATGAAGGACCTTTTAGAGTAAAAGAAGATTTAGGTTGTAACGTTAGGATATTTAAAAACAATAAGATAGAATTAGTTCATAAATCAAATCAAATCAAAATCAAAAATCAAATCAAATCATTTATTCTTTGCAAACATGGGTAATAGGTACATAGATGTTCATTTATGATAAAGTTCTCCACATTTTGCCGACTCATGGGCATGCAAATAATTGGTTGACAATAAAATAATAAAAATAGGACAAGACCGTACTACCAATAAGAATATATAATTATGTTGTATTGTTTAGGTTAACGGTAATCGTATACGTATAGTTAAGACTAGCATTAACTAAAGATAAGGTGTAATAGTTATATACATTGCAATGTAGTAATTAATACATATTTTTTAATAATAAATATTTAAGTTAGTTGGATAGACAAGTTTAATGTGATGAGTGTTTGTGTATTATTAGAGTTGGTTTGTATTTACATTAAAAAAAAAACATTTAATTGATTTTTTTTTTCTCCTTCGCCCCCGGAGGTGAAGTGTATGTATGCTCCCTAATAATGTTTAACGTAGTAAGTACGCTCCTTTAGAATATAAGTATACATTTAAGCTAAGTAAGCACTTTACTTAAAGCGCATTATAAAATATATTCCCTTTGTTCAGTAATAAAAGCATAATCGATCGAGTTGGTTGTCTAATTTAATAGACCCTGGAACCCCCAACATTACACTTTTATTTTATAACATTTACTGTCCTACTTAATTTTGTGCTATGTAAAGTGATGACCTGAAACACAGGTTTAAATAAACCTAGATCGGGCAGGTCGCTAGCAAACATTTGTGAATTCCACATTATTGTTTTTTGCAACTGTTAAATATATTTTTAGTTATAGTTTACTATTATGCACTATTTATACCATTGTTTTAGAAATAACACTACTGCACATAAATGTACATTTTTGTAATACTTTTATAAATAAATTATTCTTATTCTTAAATAAATTATTCTTATTCTTAAAAAAATATTCTTATTCTTAATTCCATGTGTGAGACTGCACGAACAGACTCACGATGTCCGCGATTACGCGGAGCCCTAATCAAAATATATTTGTCCAAATTGACAAAGGAAAAACAACTATTCAATACACTTACCATCACGTTGGTACCGGTGATGTGACGTAGTCCCTGGTTCCGTCTTATCTGGGTGGGGTGTAAGTATAACTGTCGTTTGTGTGGTGTATGTGTAGTTATGTGAGATTACAACGGTTCCATGGACGCCCAGCGCGTACCGACGTCTTTCTGGACAAACCTTCCTATCACACACGTGGCAACCCTCACCAATGTCCAACTGAATTTTATCCCGGTTTGATAACCCAATCGGGGATGTAATAGTCCAACACTGAATTTAGGAAATTACCGCCGTTCAAATGACACAAACAGGCCGGACCAATGATATTATATAGTAAAAAGAGGTAGATATCGCACTAGCACGCACAAATTGTTGAGGACAAAGTGATACAATTGTTGCACTTTGATAGCTAGCTATCTCTTTCTATCTTATACGTTCCGTATTATCTATCGCTGTCGTAGTTTTAAATTACTCGCAACGATATCTGAACGCCATTCAGTATGAACATGGCGTATCTTCTTTATAATATCATTGGGCCGGACATAACCAAAAAATCACTCGCGGTCAAGACCCAAAATGGCGAGATTTCTCAATTTTCACTCAATTATCAACAAAATATCAAACACCGATCAAGATGGTATCGGATTAACAATAACTCAAAGTTTTCAACCAATAACTACGCGACAGCGTGTACCAAAATTACAAGCACGGAGCGACCATCTTTTCAACCAATATAGCACTGACAAGCAAACGTCATCGCACCACAGACAACGAAACGTAATCTGTCAAACGTCAAAAAAGGTGCGTTCAGAACTTGGTGGATGAAACATTCCAAATTAACACCAAGATATAACACTTTTTTATTGTAGTGCGCTGCAGATATTCTATAGTAACAATAACTATTTTATTCTTCCCCGAAAAATACTGATCGTGCACCAAAATATATTCCTGAATGTTACACAAAATATTTAGTATGCATACTAGTACCGTATACCCATTTAAAACGGTTTTGTACAACTTTTATGTTACTGAAATAATTATAATTGAAGAACAAATAATGCATTTCGTAAAACATTACTTCTAAGACTTTTATTTATTTTACTGAAAATGGTTTTGGCGCGCTTGCGACGCGCATATGCCTGCCTATTGGTCTCTGTTGTGCGACGGAGACGGCGCGCGGCGGCGTGGCGATGGCAGGCGGCGCGGTTCGTTGAGTGAGATAGAGATATTGCAGGATCATAGGAGAAAGCGAGACGTTAGATACACGTGCGACGTTACCGGCATGCTTCTAGTGTTTGTTAATTTACTATTATCCTGTGCGCGGCGAAGAGATTCTGATTTATTGTTGATATAATTTCATTTTATCTAATTTCTTATGATATAATAAACATTTCCTGTAATGCACATTTGACATAATATTCATGTAGTATATTACTCAACTATTATTATTATCTCAACTATTGCAACCAGTAGAAATTGGATGCAATCTGGAGTTTAGGGCACCCCGACTCGGACAGGTTAGGTTAGAAGGGGATGGCGGGGTCGTGTGAGCGAGCGAAGCGAGCGAATAGACCCCGCCATCCCCTTCGTGGTTATTTTTTTATAAACCATCCAGAAGTAGGAGCCCCGCGAAGCGGGGCTTCGTCGACCAAGCCCACCCTCAACCATGCATTGAATATTTTAAGATTTGGTTAGGTGCCATTTGAGTTAGGTTAGAACTGTGACCATTAAACATGAAAATTAGGTCAAAAGAAATACATAACACCTCCAGTAGAATCCAAAAACATAGCCATCGGGCAAAAACGAAAACGTGGGCGTCCTACAAAGGCAAAGTGCGCTTTATTGGTGCAATAATTTAAAGAAGTACTGCAGAGATTGAGTGGACTGATAATGTGAACATTGTAGGAGTAAAGACTTTGTTTAACATTTTGAATTATTATGGTTCGTACTGATTAGTATTAAAAAAACATTTTTAGTAAGCATTACATTTTATAATGTGTTCATTTTTGATTAATAAAGCTACATTGGACATTAATTGGTGTTTGATTCAAATACATTTTGCAGTGCATTATCTTAAGTAAAACTAAAAAAATAAATGCTTGTTTTTAAAATTAGGTGTATTACTATTTTTACAAATTTGCAACAGTTGTTAAATAGATGCTCGTTATGACATATTTTAATGAACATATTTTGGTGCACATTCAGTATATTTGGTGGAACACAGGCAAAATTAGGTAAATGAAATGGGAATAAATTGAAGTACTTTTAAATACCATCCGTTTATATCTTGTAAATAAAAAAAAAAAACAAAATCAAATCATTTTATCTTTGCAAACGCACACTATGTCGGCAAGCATATTATAAGTTGGGGGATAACATTAATTATAAAAATGCTTGGCTCAATGCTGGTTCCGCTCCACAACCATAATAGGGGAAAACTAATTAGGCAAATTAGTGTGGTAGCTGCAGGAGATTGTAAAAATATCCTTGCTTTGTATAGACTCCATCTCTTATACTTAATTGCATAGCACATGTGTGAGTACCATATACTGTAAAGCATTTGCATTTATTTATCTTTAATTGACTTGAATATGCATTGGTGACTGAGAGAATCAATGTCACGCTCACCCAAATGTCTCGCTGATGGTGGTGGGTGTGTCGGGTCATTTAGTTCCCTTCAATATGGTTGAGTCGAATGGCGCCGATACATGCATCAAGTTCGTGATCGTGAACGGGCGCTGTCAGTTGGGACTGATCATCTCTTAGCTGTCACGGTTCATTTTAATTACTAACTTTATGCTTAAAAAGCTAAAATGCTATATGGTAAAACCTACAACGAAATCGACTAATTTATAACCAATAATAAAAACAGAGTGAGAAATGTTACAATAAAATACCTCCCCACATTCTTCAACTGAATGAGACGAAATTTAAATCTTGTATAAAACGCACACTATGTAGGCAAGCATATTATAAGTTGGGGGATTACATTGATGATAAAAATGCTTGGCTAAATGCTGGTCCTGCTCCACAACCATAGGTGGGGGGGGGCAAACTAATTGTTTGTACTGGTCGGGCATTATTTGAGTCCATCGACACGTAAAGAAGAAGATGAAGAATTGATTCCCATGTTAATGTATTGTGGAAGCTGCAGAAGATTGTAAAAATATACTTGTATTGTATAGATTCCAGTTCTTAGTATTATATAATTGCATTGCACATGTGTGAGTACTTTGTACTGTTCAGCCACCATTTACATTTATTTATCTTTCATTGACTTGAATATGCCTTGGTAGCTGAGAGAATGTCATGCTCACTTAGATGTCTCGCTGATGGTGGCGGGTGTGTCGGGTCATTTAGTTCCCTTCAATATGGTTGAGTTGAATGGCGCCGGTACATGCGTCATGTCTGTGAACGGGCGCTGTCAGTTGGGACTGGTCATCTCTTAGCTGCCAAGGTTCATTTTAATTACTTTATTCATAAATTTTTGATCTAATCTTTTACTCTGGATGCTCTTAGTGTGCACGTCTTTCTACATCGTTCTCACATATATGTATAATCTCAAAATTAATGATGTAACCAAGATTTTGTAACAATATTTTGATTTTAAAAGAGTGTCCATGGAGTTTCTTGCCCGTTCTTCTCCATAGAGATCTACGCTAGGGAATGGGCAACTACAGTACTTTCTCAAGTTATTATGCCTTGTGACTGGGACTGTAGCTTTGATTTTCTTTTTTGTATTTTTGACTTTCAAAAGTGCCATAATGGTCTAATTGAAATAAATGCTTTGAGTTTGAGTTTGAGTTTTGAGATATTAATTGTTCGATGCAATCATTGCAATCGACCACGTTTTGCTGACCTAGCGATACGATGCGGCCGCACTATGTGCCCCGCGAGCTCAGTGCATAACGGACAGCAACCGGGTGCATTCGTTTCCATCATTTTAGCAATAACTTAGACTAGTTACCTCAATAAACCCGTTAAAGTTATTTGAGTGTTTAACTGAGTAGCGTAGCGATTCCCAACAAGTACCACCTAGTCACGTCCCCTACATTTTGGTCCTTCGAGCCTTTGAACAGGGCTTCGCGGTCGGACTTTAGTTTTTCGGGACTGAAGGCTATCGTGAAGTGAACTTAAATAGAACTAGTGACACTTTGGATTGCAGCAGTTTAAAGCTTAGCAGTGACAGTGGTGGTAACCTTAGCGAGACTTTAGTGGGAGTATATTGAGTTGGAGTGCCCAATACATTCTCTCAGCGGTAGCAGCAAAAGCGGTACTCGGGGAGTGCCCTTCCAGCAGCAGTGAGTTCATAGCTCACATTAGCGGCAACAGCGGATCACTGGTGTGGGAGACAAACCTCATCAGGTTAGCAGCGGTAAAGGATTTTTTCAAGTAAGATCGTTCAATTTTTCTTACTCCAGCAGAAAACGAAGCAAACAAGCAGCACCAACCAAGCAATAAAGCAAAAGCGGAAGAGAAAGCAAAAAAGCAGCACCAGCCAAGCAATGAAGCAAAAGCGGAAGAGAAAGCGAGAAAGCAGTCCAGTAATGGTCCTAAAATCTATAGGATAGCGTTATCATTGCTATTTTTTATGAGCCTTATACTGACCACTCAAGCATCATACAAATTAACAGCATTTGATGGCAATCAAACATTGTAGGTATTTTGACCCATTAGGACAAATGCATCTTATTCGTGATCAGTGGAAAATTGTAACTTATTATAATATGTCTCCTTACTGGCAAGGAGACAAAGCGGTCACACAATTTTCTCAATATCTCGAGCAAACATGCGAGAAGATTCAAAAGCAGAGCCATTGTAAAATTATCATCCTACAAATACAACACGAGTACGATGAACTACAATACTATAATCAGCTGTTGCTCAATCAGCACTTTGGAGCAGGCTCGCGAACTCGACGCGGGCTTATCAACGCTGTCGGCTCCATAGCTAATTCATTGTTCGGAGTACTGGATCAGGATTTCGCAGAAAAATACAAGTGTGACATTGAACTTGTACACGGGAATATAAACCACCTTAGTCAGTTGTACAGGAATCAGACATCGGTCATAGAAGCGGAGTATAATATTTTAAAGCGAACAGAAGAGACTATTGAAAAGCAGCATAAGATAATAAATAAACATTTGAATCATTTAGACAGCGTCACCAACACATTGCAGCAAGAGATCGACGTAATGTCTATTCAGCAAGATTTCTCTTTAGCTGCGTTAGCGACCATAAATATGATTCAGAATTTAAAGCGGATTCAGGACACTTTTCTTAATACTATGACTGAGATCTATCATGGTCAGATCAATCTGCATCTCTTGACTCTACAACAACTCCGTGCGGAGTTACAGATTGTATCTAGTCAAATATCGAAAGAGCTAGCATTACCAATAGATGACATTCAGTTCAACCTGTATGAGATCTACAAATTGTTACAAGTTAAGGCAAGGATGACGGACGAATATTTCATATTTGAAATTAACTTACCGTTAATTAGCAGAGATACGTTCCAGCTATACAATTTGATACCAGTTCCGGTTCAAATTAATAAAAGTATGATCAGCATCAAGCCAGCGTCAGAATACGTAGCGATTAACTTAAGAAGAGATTCATACTTAACAGCCAGCGTCAGCGATCTTCAAGGTTGTGAACATCAAACGGAAAATTATCTTTGTCGTCTTCGAGGGCCAATCCAGAGTTTAGGTCCCGATGAACAATTCTGTGAAAAGGAGAAGCTATCCACCTGCAGGATTATCAAATCTAGCTGTGAAAACAAATGGGTTCCATTACACGACTTTTCTACCTATTTGTATTTCTGTTGTGACTCATACTCTATGAGAGTAATATGCGACGACGACCTACAAGCGAGCGAAGTCAGCAAGGCTGGACTTATTCAACTATCTAAACAATGCATTGTGAAGGGTCATGACATAACACTTTATTCTCATCAGCAATCAGAGAATACGCTTAATCTTAAGCCAAATATACTCGAGATAAAATTAACTCCCATAAATCGTATCATCAGTAATCTTACGCTACCTACCCAAAATTTCCAAGACGATAAGGTCGACGAAGATACCACACCGATTCACGTTTCATTAAAGCAACTCGGTGAACAAATTGAATCGATGAAAAAATCAGCCGAACAGACAGAAGTTTTAACGACACATGACATACATCAGTATGCGTTGTTGTATGGCCTATTAGCAGCAGCTATCGCAGCGGTCCTGTGGTTCCTGAGGAGGAGGTGTCGGCGGGCCAGTGGTCCGCCCGCCCAAGGGCGAATCGAGAGCGTACCAGCGAGTGTGAGTGTGTGTATAAACCAATCTGAGCAAGAGCAAGGCTCTAGTGTAAGTGCGCGAAATCAACCCCTGCCCGAACAGGGGCCAAGTGTCAGTGATAGTGCGCGCGTATCTAATTTCGCTAAACGGTGGTCTAGTTTGCGTTCAAAGAGGCGAGACATATCGACGTCTCCCTTATCTAAAAGGCAATCAGTGTTCTCGATAAATGACTCAACCGTTTGAGCATCTATGTCTAGCTATAAGATCATGATATGATTGTTCCATCACCTTGTCAATCATTTCTCATCTAATATTGTTTTAACTCTTTAGCATTTAAGCTCACACTCACGTAACTCTTTATTTTGTATAAGCTTATCTCATTATCTCATCTCTTCCCGTCGGGAGCATGTTCGATGCAATCATTGCAATCGACCACGTTTTGCTGACCTAGCGATACGATGCGGCCGCACTATGTGCCCCACGAGCTCAGTGCATAACGGACAGCAACCGGGTGCATTCGTTTCCATCATTTTAGCAATAACTTAGACTAGTTACCTCAATAAACCCGTTAAAGTTATTTGAGTGTTTAACTGAGTAGCGTAGCGATTCCCAACAAGTACCACCTAGTCACGTCCCCTACATTAATATTATAAACACAACACACCCTACCGACCATAGGCTGGTACGAGCAAAATTTTCAATCGGGGTACAAGCGAAATCAAGAAAATCTTTCAAAGGTACAGTCTGCACCCTGACACCATTAGAAAAAGAAACACTCAAAAACAAATTTATTGAGGCGTCTGCATTGTTGACTGATACTGTTGACGTACAGGAATCATACTCTTCAATTATAAAAACTATTAAGAGTGTGACTTCATCATCATTAAACAAGAACTTTACAAAACCAACACCCAAAGCAAACATTTCACATGATATTGCTAAACTTATAGAACGTAGAACATTCTTAAAAGAAAAGAAAAATAAAACGAAAACCGAAAAGCAAGAACTCACCAAGCTGTACAAAACAATTAAGAGAAAGATAGAGAGAAAGAAACATACAGATAGACTAAAAATAATTGAGGAAGAGCTGACTTTGAATAGTTCAGTCAGGAAAGGACAACAACGTCTAAACGATGTGCGAAAATGGATTCCCTCTCTTAAATCCAAAAACGGGCGAACTACTTCTAATAGAAAAGAGCTAGTTGAGACGGCTACAGAGATCTACGAAGATTTATACCAACGTAGAGACGATAGTAACAATACTACCTGTACAACAATAAGACCCTACGACGTAAACATAGAAGTGCCAATATTTATAGAAAGTGAAATAAGTAATGCAATTTTTTCTCTTAAATCCTTAAAGAGCCCGGGAGAAGATGGAGTTACTAATGATGTACTTAAAACTCTAATGGAACCACTATCCCCTATTATTACAAAATTGTTCAATAATATCTTAGCATAATTATGAAAACATACTTGCTGAATGGGAGACCTCAGTTATAACATTATTGTATAAGAAAGGAAATCCTGAGGACATAGGAAATTATAGACCTGTAAGCTTATTACAGACTACGTACAAAGTATTCACGCAAGTACTGCTTAAAAGAATTATTAGACTCCAATCAACCTAAAGAACAAGCTGGTTTCCGCCCAAGGTTCTCTTCAGTCGATCATATATTCACTGTGACACAAATCATAGAAAAGTATGAAGAATACGGGAAAAGGCTCTACATTGCTTTCGTTGATTATTCCAAAGCATTAGATTCAATAGGACACTTAGCTCTATGGAAAGCCCTAGAACAACAAGGAGTGCCACAAAAGTATATTAAAGGAAATTTATAAAAGAGGTAAATATTCAAATATTTTTAATTTGGGACAACTAGATCCAAGGGTTAGTTAACAAAAACTTAGAAACTATTGTTAGTACTTAAATACAATTACAAAGGACAACACTCATCATAATAAAAACATATAAAACACATAAATAAAAAACCCAAAGTCAAGTTAGAGAGAAAAGGAAGACCTTTCGAAGTACAACGTGGTGTCCGACAAGGTGACCCGATATCACCGAACCTCTTTACTGCTCTCCTCGAGACCATTTTCCGTAACTTGGAATGGGACTCGGTGGGGATCAACATTAATGGAGTAACATTGAACCATTTACGCTTCGCGGATGACATAGTACTAATCTGCGACAGCCACACACATCTAGAATACATGCTACAATCTTTAGATAAAGAGAGTGGAAAATGCGGATTGACCATGAATCCAGACAAAACTCGCATAATGACCAACGGAGAAAACAAACCAGTTAAAATATTATCGAAGGAAATAGAATACGTGGAAGATTATGTATATTTAGGACAAAAAATCACTTTCAAGGAACAAACTGCAGGCGAAGTAGAGCGTAGAATAAAACTAGCTTGGAAAATATATTGGTCATTGAAGCACGTTTTCAAATCCAAACTACCAATCAAACTAAAGAAGAAAGCATTCGAAACTGTCGTGTCTCCCACACTCCTCTACGGATGCCAGACCTGGGCACTAACAAAATAAATTATCACCAAACTACAAGTCTTCCAGCGGGCAGTCGAACGAAGTATGTTGGGATTGAAACTGCGAGACAGAATTCGAAACTCTCAAATCAGAATCAACACCAAACTGATAGATGTAGCAGAATTAGCCTGTAGGCTAAAATGGCGATGGGCGGATCACGTGGCGCGGGCAGACGACGGACGTTGCAGTCAAGATGTCCTGTTTCCTGAACTTGTTTTTTTCTTTTCAGTTTTTATTTAAAGTTATTAGTTATTTTTACGCAGACGGGTTTTTTATTTTTTTAATTATTTTTTTTTATTTTTCTGTTTTTAGTTACTTAGATTTACCATTTCTAAATCCTCATGATGAGCCCTTTATCAATCCGTTCAGGCTGCAGAGCGTGCCAAACATTTGAATTTGGCGCCAGAAATCCGCCATTTTGTTTTTTTATTTTTATTTTAATATAACCAGTGTCACTCTCACAGTAAATACAAATCTAACGACATCTCTCAAGGTAAAATCCATCAAGCCGTTCATGCTGCAGAGCGTGCCAAACATTTGAATTAGGCGCCAAAAATCCGCCATTTTGTTTTTTTAATTTTGATATACCCAGTGTCACTCTCACAGTAAATACGAATCTAACGACATCTCTCATGTTAAAATCCATCGAGCCGTTCAGGCCACAGAGCGTGCCAAACAATTATACATACATACTTACATACATACATACATACTCTCGAAAAACATAACCCTCCTTCTGGCGCAGTCGGGTAAAAAGTCACAGATAACAATATTTTTCAAATCATAGACGAAATTGTTTGTATGCCAATGTAGTACGTAGGTAGATGCAGACGATGAATAAGCGATCAAATGGCCGCTTTTCCCGCTCTTCTGTTTTTTTTTTTTCAATTTTTTTTCACCAGCCTATTTGTTGAGATTTTATTTTTTAGTTAATGACTACCAGACATTGAATTGTTATGCTCTTGCACCCGAGTCGAGGGAGACCCGGTCGACGGAGCCCCGCTTCTACTTCTGGATGGTTTGGTTTTTTTTTTGTTTCGCTCGCTGATTCGACCCCGCCATACCCTCAACCTCTCTCTTCTAACCTAATCTATTCGTGTCGGGGTGCCCCAAGTCGGCCTAGGCAAAACTAGTTTGTCAACAACCACCTCATTAAAATTAGGTGCTCAATTTGCTAAATCTGGATAGATGTTAGTGGTCACAAAGTTATTTTTGGCGGTCATTATATTTCCCCCAAAAAAAAAGGAAAGTTACACACCCACTGTCTGTCATAAATCTCGTCGTCTTCGGCCTACGCTCCTCATGCCAGGCAGCTAGCAAGCAAGACTTGTTAAGACAATGTTAGTAGGTTATTTGGCCTAGGGTCTTGTCATTGTTCTATGCGATGTGTCTACGGCATTCGTACTTGCCGGAAAATTTCATGAAAACACTTGTGGTTCCCATCGTTAAGAACAGGGTAGGGGACATATCTGATAAGGGGAATTATCGTCCGATTTCCTTGGCTACGATCATGGCTAAGGTATTGGACAGTATGCTTGACGCTTGTTTGAAAAATATTTTAAATCTTCATGAAGCACAGTTTGGTTTCCAGCCTGGACTATCAACTGAAACTGCTATCTTGAGTCTCAAGCATACTGTTCAATATTATACCGATCGTAAGACGCCGGTGTACGCCTGTTTCCTTGACCTCTCGAAGGCCTTCGATCTCGTCTCCTATGATGTGCTTTGGGACAAGTTGAGGAACAGGGGTACGCCTGCTGAAATACTGAAAATCTTCCAGTTTTGGTATGCCAATCAAAAGAATCAGGTTAAGTGGTCTAACACTCTCTCTCCAGCATACGGATTGGAATGCGGTGTGAGACAAGGGGGTTTGACATCCCCTAGGCTCTTCAATTTGTATGTTGATGGCCTCATCACCGAGCTCAGCAGCATGAATGTTGGATGTCGAATAAATGGAGTGAGCGTCAATAACATCAGCTACGCAGACGACATGGTGCTGCTGGGCCCGACTGCTGGGGCAATCAGGGAATTGCTCAAAGTTTGTGAGACTTATGCTGCCTCACATGGACTTATTTATAATGTCACCAAGAGTGAATATATGATATTTAAGGCCGCTGGTAGATGTCCAGACTCTGTTCCAGAGATTCTAAAGCTGAATGGACTCCATTTAAACAGAGTCTCCAATTTCAAGTACCTTGGACATTTTATCACCGACGACCTTAAGGATGATAAAGATATTGAGAGGGAGCGTAGGGCATTGGCGGTCAGAGGTAACATGCTGGCCCGTAGATTTGCTCGGTGCTCTGACCTAGTAAAAATTACTCTTTTTAAGGCCTACTGTCAGAGTTTTTACACGAGCAATCTATGGGTCAACTACACCAAGAGATCGCTGGATGTCCTCCGCGTTCAATATAATAATGCTTTCAGGATGCTGTTGCGACTGCCTCGTTTCTGTAGCGCTTCAGAAATGTTTGCTGAGACCCACACAGATGGCTTTCATGCCATAATGCGCAAAAAAACAGCTTCGCTGCTGTGCAGAGTGCGGAGTAGTCGCAACTATATCCTGAGAGCTGTGGCGGAGAGCTATTCTCCAAATATCAGGCATTTTGTGCGGAGGTTGATTGGGTAGGACTTTCTGCCTGGTCGTCCTTTGTTTTAATAATATTATTTTTATATCAATGTTACTAACACTAGAATATAAGCTGTGTGTAATACTAACAAAATATGGATCTTTGTTGTCTGAATTAAATGAATTTTATTTATTTATTTATTATTTATTTGAAGTATCAGAATATAGTTTTTCGGAATTCCGCACGTACGTTATACTATATGCCAAAATAGTCTGTGGTAACTGATGACTAGGCAGCATGGTCTCAGACCTGACCTTAGCCTGTTCCGTCAAAAACAAATAAAAAAAAGTATTTTGTGTGAAATGTCATCTTTTTCAATACAATAATTTCAATAAAGGCCCATTTAGATGGAGAGAGTTTCTCGAACGATTCTGGGCGAAAAATCGTACGCTACTATCGCAAGCAATAAATCACCATAAGATTATCGTATCACAATGTTTACGTATGTAAACATTGTGATACGATAATCTTATGGCGCCTTCTCTTCGGTTCTTGCCTGTATAGGCAAGAACTAAATTCTCGCCTACGATTATGTCATACGATAATCTTATGGCGCCTTCTCTTCGGTTCTTGCCTGTATAGGCAAGAACTAAATTCTCACCTACGATTATGTCATACGAGATTCGCAAGTAAAGTATCGCTAGGCGATAAGTTACTGCGATTGTTTACACGGCGAAAATTATAGTAAGAAGATTCTTGCTTACGATTTCTCGACTTTTATAAACACATTGTGTATACACGATCTCGTATGACATTTTATGAAGTTCATACGAGTATCGTACAATTCGTTTTGAACCGTTTTTGAGTGCGAGATTTGCCATTCGAGTTCAGTGATTATTATGGTATTGTTCTCAAAATGACACAAAAATAATTCAAAGGAGACAATTTTTTTTTGTTTGGGGAACAGGCCACCCACATAAAATTGTAACAGACATACAGATATTAATGAAACGTATATAGATTTCTTCCTTATAATTTCTAGATTACAGTGGTAATATTAGCTAAGCCATGTCTAACCGGAATGATGAGAAATTCGAAAATGAAAACGTTAGTCTAACAATAAACAATAACAATAACACGTCAAATGTCAAACGAAGTTGTCAGTTAACCACCAAAAAGACGAATTTACAACGTTCCGTGCCATGATGATTTTCTATAGGTACCATCTAAAAGATTTTAGCGGAAACCTCTAAAATAGCATTAGAAAGCTCACAGTTTAATATTATTTATTTTTATATTATATTATATTTTAATTAAAGCAGATATTAGTACCAATGGATACCGTACTTTTCTTTTTGTAAACGGAAAAAACGCCCCTATTTACGTAAGTATTTTCCGTCAAATGGCATTGACCACAACAGGAATGATTTGACTCGCAAAAAAATATCATAATACAACTTATTTGTTATGATTTTAAGATTCCGGTTTAGTTTCTATGTAATCTTTCGTTTATTATTAGAATAAAATGGTTACTTTTTTTTGGTGTAAGTAATATGAATATCCGCAACATCGAAGAGGGCCTAAAAAAACTTTCTCCTTTGGTACTGCCGATACTGTTAAGTTCATTAAAATGTATAGAAATTACGAGTGTTTGTGGGATACGGCGAATGTGAATTAGTATAAAAACCTTGATGCAAGAAGTGCAGCTCTTGATGCATTTTCAAGAGAATTGGGAGTTGAGGAATTTGGCCCAAAGGAAATAACAGCAAAAAATAAAAATATGAAAAACAAAACAACAAAACCTCGAAAGACAATTCTCGCTCTGTAGTTCTGTTTACACGGAGATAGATATATATTCGATGCGAGGCAATTGTCCCCCAAGGGGAAGGGCGACAATCGTCAATGTTTACACGATGAAACTTTTTTATGTTCTTTCGAATCGTATCTTCGAGTCGAGAAACTCTCTCCGTCTGGGGCCATGGGCCTTAATTCTGCAATTAATATCTCCGAAACTATTCATCTCCGACGGTCACAAATCGTTATCTTATATTAGTAAGAACCTACAATAAAAATTACAGCATCCTAGGTTATAGTACAACTAGCTGTTGCCCGCGGCTTCGCCCGCGTGAAGTTCGGTAACTGTCCCACTGAATCATACTAAAGGGATAAATAGTGTCCTACATGTTAATCCAGGTTACAAACTATATATGTGCCAAATTTCATAATCATCACAATTTATTATTATCATCAAAATCACCATCACAATCACCATCACAATCACTATCACAATCACTATCACAATTACTATCACAATCACTGTCACAATCACTGTCACAATCACTGTCACAATCACTGTCACAATCACTGTCACAATCACAATCACAATCACTATCACAATCACTATCACTATTACAATCACTACCACAATCACAATCATTATCACAATCACAATCACAATCACTATCACAATCACAATCACAATCACTATCACAATCACAATTACTATCACAATCACTATCACAATCACTATCACAATCACTATCACAATCACTATCACAATCTCTATCACAATCACTATCACAATCACTATCACAATCACTATCACAATCACTATCACAATTACTATCACAATCCCTGTCAGAATCACTGTCACAATCACTGTCACAATCACTGTCACAATCACTATCACAATCACTATCACAATCACTATCACTATTACAATCACTACCACAATCACAATCATTATCACAATCACAATCACAATCACAATCACAATCACAATCACTATCACAATCACAATCACTATCACAATCACAATCACAATCACAATCACTATCACAATCACTATCACAATCACTATCACAATCACTATCACAATCACTATCACAATCACTATCACAATCACTGTCACAATCACTATCACAATCACTATCACAATCACTATCACAATCACTATCACAATCACTATCACTATCCCAATCACTATCACAATCACTATCACAATCACTATCACAATCACTATCACAATCACCATCATCGTTATCACAATCTTTATCATCGTAATCGCGATTGGGATAATGATTATTATCATTGTAATCACATTCACCATCATTATCACAATCACCCATCACTATCACAATCACAACCACCATCACAATCACCATCACAATCACAATCACCCATCACTATCACAATCACAACCACCATCACAATCACCATCACAATCATAATCACAATCATGATCACAACCACTATCACAATCACTTATCATATTATATATTATATATTATTATATCATTATCGCAATCATTATGATCTTAATCATAATCATCATGATCACAATCGCCGTCACTATCAAAATCACAGTCACTAAAACATTCACAATCACTATCCTCGTTATCACAATCATTACCATCGTAATCACAATCATCTTCATCATTATCACCGTCACTGTCACAATCACAATCACAATCACAATCACCATCACCATCGCTATCACTATCATAATCACCGTCACTATCACAATGACCATCACTAACACAATCACAATCACCATCACCATCACAATCACTCTCACAATCACTAACCTCGTTATCACAATCATTATCATCGTAATCACAATCATCTTCATCATTATCACCGTCACAGTCACAATCACAATCACCGTCACTATCACAATCACTATCACAATCACCATCACCATCACCATCACCATCACAATCACCATTAAAATCACTACCACAATCACCATCATCGTTATCACAATCATCATCATCGTAAAACAATCAATATCATCGTAATAAATATCATCATCATCACAATCATCATCATCGTAATAAATATCATCATCATCACAATCATTATCACAATCATCGTCATCGTAATCACAATCATCATCATCGTTATCACAATCGTCACAATAAATCAACAATAACCCTGTATAGAAGTCGAATCCGCCATCTTCTGGATCTCAAAATAAATGCCATATTCGTAATTAGCACCCCTGATAATCTCGGTATCGACACCCATATTGATTTTTAGACATTTCAACCCCATCGCACCCCAACAGGGAATGATGTTATTTTAGGACCGCCACATTAAATCTTAAAATCGTTGTTTTTGTAATACACCCAACTCAATTCACCATACAAACAATACCTATGTTGAATTTCAGGCTTTGTTACCCCATTTCCCTCTTTAGGGGTTGAATTCTGAAAAAACCTGAAACACAAACGTTAACTCATTTATCGATAGGAGTACTCCTGTTAAGTTTCGAATAAAGTAGTAACTAATCTTATTTCCCCATGTAATCTTTGGACTCCCGTTCCAACCCCTAAGGGGGTGAATTTTGAAAAATCCTTTCTTTATGCACCCCTAAACCTCTTAAAGAACCTTTGTGCCATATTTGGAATCTCTAGACTCAGCGGTTTGGGCTGTGCATTGATTTTTATACTTTGCCACCCCACTTCCCCCTCTTAGGGGTTGAATTCTGAAAAAACCTGAAACCTGTTTCTACTCATTTATCAATAGGAGCACTCCTGTGTAGTTTCGAATAAAATAGTCTAACTAATCTTGTTTCCCCATACAAACTTTGGAGCCCCGTTTAACCCCCATAGGAGGTGAATTTTGAAAAAACCTTTCTTGGTGCAACCCTAGACCACATAAGGAACCTACTTGCCAAATTTGTAATCTCTAGACTCAGCGGTTTGGGCTGTGTATTGATTTTTATACTTTACCACCCCATCTCCTCCTCTTAGGGGTTGAATTCTGAAAAAACCTGAAACCTGTTTCTACTCATTTATCAATAGGAGCACTCCTGTGAAGTTTCGAATAAAATAGTCTAACTAATCTTGTTTCCCCATACAAATTTCTGGAGCCCCGTTTAACCCCCTTTGGGGGTGAATTTTGAAAAATCCTTTCTTAGTGCACCCCTAGATCACATAAGGAACCTACTTGCCAAATTTAGAATCTGTAGATCTAGCGGTTTGGGCTGTGCGTTGATAGATGTGTCAGTCAGTCAGTCAGTCAGTCAGTCAATCAGTCAGTCAGTCAGTTTCTTCTTTTATATATTTAGAAGATTATAATTAAGCCTTAGTACACAGAGCCCTTATATGTATATTTGCGCTCTTTACACACAATGATATTCTATTAGACAGATATGTTGTGAGCGCGCAATCGTGAATACTCTAAAACGGGCCAATTGGCCTTTATTCTGCGTCCCTGTGTGTATGTGAGCTGGCTCTGCCCCGCGGCACACTTTTTTCGGTGGTTTTGTGGGTGTATAACAATCTGTTTATTAGAATATCATTGTTTACACAGGTAAAGAGCGCAGATATATAAGGGCTAGACAAATTGTGAAATTTCACAAATCGTTTTCTTATATTAGTAGGAACCTACAAAAAAATTACAACATCCTAGGTTAAAGTATAACGATTTAAGTGTGTACCTGTGTAAACAGAACAAAGGATTTTCGTTTTTGGAACAATTAAATAACTTCCTGACCAAAATGAACCATACCATACGGTTCTGAGACTTCAGATATGTTTTTAGTTTTAGGTGATTTTAATATGAGTGGAATCTCATGGGGTCCCTACCTACCTTTCGTTAATTCCAGTGAACCCCGCCACTAGTGACGAATGTTTGTTCGCGGACGAGCTATAAACGCTGGACTTTGGGCAGTATAATGTAGTAGCTAATACGTACGGGAAACTGTTGGACTTAGTCCTCTCAAATAAGTTAGCCTGTGTTAGTGAGTGTGTTGACCTTTTTTTTTTCTGATGGGAAATCATCAAATGACTCCTCCTGCTCTGGGCGGCGCAGGAGGGAGTGTCAGACTTTTACTGACTAAAACCCATCCATGTTCCTTCATCGCCCTTTGTGTTCCGGGGCCACGGTATCTCTTTCGAACAGTCCCGCAACCCCGGCATGCATCGGTCCTTGCGGACCCCCTTCCTTTTTGCTGACTCTCTTTGAGGCGCGCGTGGAACACGAACACGCCGTCGACACGGCCTGTCGTCATGAGACGGACGGACGGCGAGCTAGCCCATAGCCCACCGTCCACAGGCCCTCGCCTACGGTGGCCAGGGCCACGTGTTGGCCCCCGACGCCCGGGGCGTCTCCCGCGGCGGCCGGGACGCTGTGAGGTTCTCTCCCTCTCACGTTCCGCCACCTCCTTCTCTAGCATTACTGCTTCGCAGAAGGAGGTGACGGCGTCCCATTCCGTCTCGCTACGGACCATGGCTTGAACCAGCCGGACGCGAGAGGTCGCCGCCGCCAATCACCGCTTCGAGGACACGGCGGTGCTCCGCCCACGCGGGGCACACCTCCACCCTGTGCTCCACCGTGTCCTCCGGTCGATCCTTGCAAGGGAAACACCCGGACGTGTCCTCCCGCCCGATTCGATGCAGGAACCTCCCGAAACAACCGTGTCCGGTGAGGCCTGCGTCAGGCGGAAGGAGAGGACGCCGTGGCGTCTCTCAAGCCACTCCTCAAAGAGGGGCAGTGTGTTGACTCTCTAGTGCCCATTGATACAACAGGGATATTGCCTAGTACTCACTTTTATTTTTGTGAAGATCATTTTGACGTGAGTATTTATTTAAATTACATTGTAAATTACAGAGAATTTAGCTCGTTTGACATTTTGTATTTGAGGTTAGCTTTTATGTTTGTAACCATGTTGTAACAATAATATTATAATTTCAGATGCCACCACAGAAATTTTCACCCTGTATAGCTTCTCACTTATGTTAAAGCTGTGTGTTTTGTCTTCTTGTGTTGTGCTGACACCATAGATTACTATTAAAAGTCTATGCGTGAGGACTTGTAATTGGCTTTCTAGTGATTAATGTTTTCTTTTTTTTTCTGTTTTTATTAGCCGTAAGTAAAGTAAAGGGAAAAGTCCGAAAATTAAGGTAAATTTTGGTACACACAAGTTTTTGCGATAATCAAAATTTGCCCATGTCTTTTTATCGTGTTGACTCAGGACCTTGATTTTTATACACCTAATAGGGACTATAGGCTTTAGTATCTGGTATAATTTTCAACTTGCTTAGTCCACCCGTTTCTGAGAAAATTGGTGGTGACTGACGGACAGACAGACAGATGGACAAGAAAGTGATCTTATAAGAGTTCCATTTTTCTACCCACTTCAAAAAAGGAGGAGGTTCGCGTTTCTTCTTTAGTTTGATGCGGAATAGTTGCCATTTGGTCCCATAAAAATTTAACATGTTTGGCCCAGTAGTTTTAATTTTATGAACATTTTTACTACAGTCGTGTTGTCTAATTTTATGTATGTTCACCGATTTCTCCCCCATTTGTGGAGCGATTCTCAAAATTATTTTTTTACTTTAAAGAATATACTTCGAAGATGGTTTCATTTGGCCTGTTCTCCAAACAAAAAAAATTGTCTCCTTTAGTGAAGATCCGATGCTGATCATCGGAGATATACATTGGAACTCTTCAAGAATAGACGGTAAATCGGTCGTAATTGTTGCAATCGCTTGAATGTTTATTATTTATACAACATTATGACGTAACATCACGCCAGTATGCTCTGAGGGGTACGCAGCTATATGTAAAATACACCCAAATTTCGAGTTTAGGTATGTTAAGTTCCATTTATTGGGGACTAGCTTACCCGCGCAACTTCATCTGCGTCACATAATATAGCTTATAACATTTCATTTTGTGCATTCAATTACGAACAAAAACCTTTTAAAATCAATATTGCTTACCTCCCATAACATACGGCGTGATAATATTATTATGTAGCTTAAAGCCTTCCTTGGTTTACAAAGAACATTAATGCTGAATTTCAATTCAATCTATCCAGTAGTTTTGGCGTAAAGCCGTACCATACACACAGACAAACAGACAAACAGACATAAATTCTAAAAAGTCACTTTTTGTCATAAGTTGCGTTTTTCTAAGAAAAGGCACTTATTTTTTCTCAAAAATTCTCAATGTACTGTTTTTCTTTCGTTACTGTTTTATTATATGTATAGATAAGCCTATTAACATGACAAGTATTGTCAACAATGTAAAATAAATGCATAGCAAATATTTGTATAGGATAAAACAACTAAAAATTGAAAAATAAAATAATACTTTTTTGCAAAAAATAAAACCGACTTCACTTTACACGACTAGGGCTGTGATGCATCGGTACCCCGACCCTTGAAAGTATCAGGAGGGGTCGGGGGTGCGTAGCAGCCCGGTTCGGGGAGATCGTAGTGGCAGGAGTCTACTTCTCCCCGAGCCGAACTCTTGCCGAGTTCCACAACTCTCTTGCAGAGTTGAGTGTTGTCGTCCGGAAACCATTCCCTCCCCGTGCTTGTCCTCGGGGACTTCAATGCCAAGAACTTGGCTTGGGGTTCTCGTTGCAGAGATGTGCGGGGAAGGATGGTGGAGGACTGGGCTCTGGAGAAGGGCCTGGTCGTCCTAAATCGGGGTTCTGTCTCCACGTGTGTGCGGATGTGGGGCGAGTCGGTGGTGGACATTTCGTTCGCTAGCCCCGCTTTGTCACCACGTGTCACGTATCACCACTGGCGTGTCATGGAGGGGGTAGAGAACTATTCCGACCACTGGTACATCCGGTTCGACGTCTCCACCCAGACCTCAAGCGCGCCGGTCCAACAGGCCCCGAGTGGTCCACGTTGGGCGCTGAAGCAGCTGGACCGGGAGCTCCTCCTGGAAGCCTCGATCGTGCAGGCCTGGGTGACATCACCGGACAGGCCTGCCGACATTAACAATGAGGCAGGGTGGTTCCAGGAGGCACATCTGCGACGTGGCAATGCCCCGTGTTCAGCCAGGAAGCGCCCGGCGTCAGGTGTGCTGGTGGTCGCGAGAGCTGACGTCTCTGCGCGAGGCGTGCGTGGCTGCGCGACACCTGTACGCCAGGCATCGCAGGCTCCGCATTCGCCCACCGGGTGCGGCAGCCATTGAGGCGGAGCTATATGAGGGTACAGAGCGGTGAAGACCACCCTCCGCGAGGCTGTCCTGCGGGCCAGGGATCTGCCCTGCGAGGACATGCTGGGGACTCTCGATAGAGATCCGTAGGGGCCCCCTTACAAGATGGTGCGGGATAAACTCCGCACCTAGCCCCCCCACTGACGCAGAGTCTCCGGCCTGAGCTTGTGGAGGACGTGGTGAGCACTCTGTTCCCTTCGCGAGGGGAACATCCACCCGCGCCTATGGCTCCGCCACCTGCGATGCCGGAAGCGGACCAACAGGACGACGACGACAATGCTCCGGAAGTGACTGGAATAGACTTGAGATTGACGGTACACAGGCTCAGTGCCAAAAATACCGCCTCGGGACCCGACGGCTTGCCTGGCAAAGCCTTGGTCCTGGTCTCGGGCCTCGACTGGAGGGGCTCCTAAGCACATACTTGGAGAGAGGCCAGTTCTCGCTTCGTTGGAAGACGGGAAAGCTGGTCCTCATTCGGAAGCCGGGGCGCCCTGCGGACTCTCCGTCCGCATACCAGCCCGTGGTGCTGCTCGATGAGGTGGGCAAGCTCTTTGAAAGAGTCATTGCAAACCGCCTCACCGAGCACCTTGCGGGGACGAATTTAATTTAAGAATCCACGCATGCGATTATGAATACGGTTGGAACTGGCTGCAATTGCCCAACTATCCAACAAGTTACCCAAACAAAATATCTTTGAGTGATTATTGACCAGCGTCTTTCCTGGCATCCTCACCTGGAACTAGTCATGAGTATAGTACGAAAACTTATTGGGATATTCAAAGAGCTGAGATATGTTGTACCAAGGAGAATAAATGTAAATAAAAATAAAGAAAACCAAAGAAATCTATTAAATTAAATTTATGTATCTTTGGTCCATTTTATTATATTGCATAACTGTATTGGGTGGAGCAATGAAATCTAGTTTTCTAGAGTTAGAACGTGCTCAGAGAGCGATACTTAAGGTGATGTATTTCAAAAAGAGAATATTCTCCACTGAAAAGCTTTACAAATTATGTAATCTGCTGTTAGTGACAAAATTGTACATCCTTCTTATCGCCCTCAAAACGCACAAAGAGATACCACATGATCCAAAAATACTAGAAAAGAGAAAAGAAACAAATTTAAAGAGAAAGAAACACTTTATAGTAAACGTTCCCTCAACTAAAACTGAATTTGCCAGTAGACAATATAAAAAACGCTCCGCATATTTAAACAATGCAATTAATAAACTAATATTTATTTAGGATAAAACAAAATATGAATGCAAAAAAAAAGCTAGCAATGTGGCTACACAATTTAAATTATGATGACACAGAGTTACTCTTGCAACGTGTGACTTAATAATAAATAATGTAATGATGTTATTTGCTTTGCTTTGTTTGACATAATTATTATACAATACAGTACACTCAAAATCTCTCTCTCACACACGCAAACACGAACGCACAGCGCACGCTTATACAAATTTATCGTACTTTGTTTATTTTTTACTTTTTTCTTTTTTTGTTAATTGCCTATTTATTTTGTATCTATAAGATGTAAGGGAATGAGAGAAGCCTTCAACTACACGCATTTTCTATGCCTAAATGGAGACTCCTCGACATGTTATGTAACCCGAATTGATACATATAGAACGCAATAAACTTTTTTTTTCTTTAATATATTTAGAAAATATTACCCGTTTATCACCTAATGTTTTCAGTAAAACGACGTAATAGATTATAATATTGGACATCTTTCAGGATTTCACAAAATCCCTACATACTTAGCACTGTGAAGTGCATATTTATTATAATAAATTATATCTTGCACTTTCGTGAAATTGTTTTGGAATAGGCTATAGTATGGAATATATGTAGAGCCGGCACACTTCGAGGGCTCGGGCGGCAACGTGTCGTGCGTGCGCGGGCAGGGTGCAGCGCTGGCATGCCTCGCGCTCGGCGACGCGCCGCTGAACGTGCACTGGACGCACCGCGGCGCGCGCCTCGACCTCGCCTCCTACAGGTACTGTGTGCTGCGACTGCGACACACGAGACGGGCTCTGCTGTACAGGCGCGGTGCTCACACCGGTGCGTATGTGTCAGGTGGGCCGTCTCGGAGGCGCGTGTGGCCGGTGGGCTGCGCTCCACGCTCACGCTGCGTGCCGCCGAGCGCGCCGACGCCGGCGAGTACCGCTGCCACGCGCACAACGCGTACGGCCGCAGCGACCAGCTCATGTACCTGCACGTAGAAGGTCGGTACTCTGCTAGCCGTAGGCCGCGCGTCCTGACCGGAACGTTCTCTATATTATTATGACTTTGTGGTATGACGACAGAGCCACCGGAGGCGCCGCGTCGCCTGCGCTTGGGCGGTGTTGGGGCTCGCTGGGTACGCCTGGTGTGGGCAGCGCCCGCGCCCGCGCCGTCTGTGCTTCACACCTTCACCGCGCTGTACACGGCGCTGCACGCGCTGCCGGCTGCCGAGGCGCGCAGCAATGCCGTCAACCTCACACTGCTCACTCACGACGACAGGTGAACACTCTCATACACCCACTGATGGTACAGCTCACTCGCCAGCTTGCATCGCGTCCCGCGTGCGTTCATTCAGTAGGTGTCTGTTTGCATAGAGCGGACGCAGATGGGCTGCTCACGATGTCCGCGCGGCTGGAGGGGCTCAGGCCAGCCGCCGCCTACTCGCTGCGTCTCACCGCCGCCAACCACGTGGGACTGTCACCGCACTCCGAGCCTCTGATGTTCACCACGCTAGAAGAAGGTAGCTTATCTCATTGTTTAGGAAAGAAAGAGAAAGGATTTACAAAATATATGTATTTATAACATTGTGACAAATTTTGCCAATTCCGCCAGCTCCAACTGCATCCCCGCAGAACGTCAGAGTGAGAGCATCCAGCCCCGGTGAACTGCACGTCTCGTGGTCGGTAAGTACTCCAGCAAGCAGCTACCGTTCAGCCGCAGCTGTCACACACAGCACTAACCAGGCGTCACGCTCTCGCAGGCGCCGCCGCAGGACAGCTGGAACGGCGAGCTGCTGGGTTACGTGGCCACATGGCGCGAGCTGGGCCGCTTCGAAGAGGACGCAGCTGAAGCGGACGGGGTGGAGAGCCCGCGCACTGGCCGCACGGGCGTGGCGGGCTGGAGCAGCACCGAGCTCACGCTGGCGAGCCTACGCCCCTTCGCGCGTTACGCGCTGAGCTTGCGTGCCTACAACCGCGCCGGCGCCGGCCCGCACTCGCCTACCGTGTATGCCACCACCGCTGATGGAGGTATCTATAGCCGCCATATTACTGACCCGTGTGTGGTGCACGCCAGCGTGGAGTATAGGTATGATCTGTGCCGCAGTGCCGGAGGAGGCGCCGGGCGGCGTGTCGTGCGCGGCCTTGTCGGCGCGCTCACTGCGCGTGCGCTGGACGCCGCTCTCCGCAGCGCACGCGCACGCGCTCCGCGGGTACGACCTGCACTACGCGCCTTTACACTTTTCTTCGTGTAAGTTATCCTAAAAACCACGATTAAATGAAAGTTTACCAGTTTCGGTGAGTGCTTAGCCCGCTTAGCCCAAAATCCGTGTGGCTATCATAAAATGTTTGGTCGTATTGAGGTTTTGAAATAGTTTCGCATGTCATTTTGTGTGTGATGTGCAGCATGGAGCGAGGCGGGGTCTCCGGGCGAGGCGCAGACGGCGCGCGCGGGGCTGGGCGGGGAGGCTGCGCTGACGGGGCTGCGCGCCGCCACCAACTACTCCGTGTGGGTGCGCGCACGCGCCGACGCTGGCCTGGGCCCACCTGCGCCGCCCGTCTACTGTGCCACCAACGAGGATGGTCAGTTCGTACTGTGCACTCTTCTCGCCATTCAAAAATGTCCATGAAGATGAATTTGCAATTTAAAGGATCAACACACCCAGCCAGGAGCAAGCCTCGCCCGGACAAGCCGGAAACACCAGGGGGCACTTTTTTGTAAGGAAAAACATGCTCTGGGATGGGAGAAAAAGCCCGACCAACCGCAGCCAGTCGAGCACAATCGGCCGACTATGCAGCCTAGAGCCAATATAGGAATAGTGGTAAAGACAGGCACAATCCATAGGAATGAGCATTGTTTGTTTTGACCTTCGTTTGGTTGGTCTCTTCTAGCATTGGAGAATCGTGTTCGTTTCTGATGGTTGCGATTCCATTTGTTTTTGACAGGTCTTATTTAAACATTATTTTCGTGTATGTTTCGTCGTCAGTAGTATTTGTTTCACTGTCAGTTTCACTGAGGTGATATATTTCCTGGGTGGCCTACTTAATTTTTTCTCTATCTGCTGCTAGCTGAATCTATTCTTCTTTGCTTTTATTGAAATATTCCATGTCTTGTTGGAGTTACTCGTTCCATGTATATATTGGTCTTCCTACTTTTAACCGTTTCGCCTTTTATCTAATAGCTGCGTGTAGTAAGTGCGGCTCTGGTCGTCGGAGGATGTGCCCCTAGTAGCATAACCGTAGGCATTTAATTTTTTTGGTAATTATTTTTCCCATAAGAAATCCGCGTGTTTTCTTATTTGGGGGGTTACACGTACTCTTTATCATATCTTTAAGAATGAGTCTTTCGTATCTTCTCGAGTTTCGATCGGTTTGCCTTTGTGAGTGCTGTTGCCTTATGGCCGTAAGTCATTGCAGGTTCTATGACCATTATTTTTATAGATAAGACGCGCGATTTTCCACTCCGTTTTCGAGTTTTTTATGAAGGATATTAAGGCCTTAGAGTTACGCATCGCTTGTTTGCATCTTGCATTAACTGTGTTGTTTCGATTAAGTGTTGATGTTATATACATGACAACGTACTTAATCTCGTCTGACAGTTGAATACTGGTTCCTCCAATTCTAATAAGACTTCGGGTTGCGGTGCTGTGTGGGTCTCTGATTATTAGTTTTGTTTTCGTTTCATTCATGTGGAGTCCAACTAATTCCAGCAACGGTTTGATTTTGGTGACTTTTTCGTCCAGCTCACTGAGATTATTTGTTGCTATTATCACGTCATCTGCTAAAGACAGTATAATAGGGAGTTGAATCTCATGGTCCTGGTCTAGATGAAGGCATTCTATTTCTTCTTCTAATGTTCTGAAAACGTCATCCATTACTATGGTTAATAGTCGTGGATAGCGGACATCCCTGTTTGACTCCCTTGCCTTTGTGTGTCGATCCCGTTTGGTGTCCAAACCATTTTATGCAGGTGAATTCATTTATGCACGCCTTAATAATTCTATTTGTTAGTTATTTGTTAGTTCTAGTATAATGTCTCTAAGAGAGTTGAAGTGCAGCGTATCGAAGGCTTTTTTGATGTCTAATGTAAAGTTTTGAGCCTGCTCTCCATTCCTCGTCAAGAATTCTCCTAAGTGTGTACAATGGTCGTCGGTTGATCTATTGCGAAGAAAGGCTGCTTGGTAGTTTCCTAGTTCTTTTATTGGATCATCCAGTTTTCTAAGAAGAAAACTTGCATAGATCCTATATCCCGCGTTACACATAGATAACTTTCTGTAGTCATTAATTCCGTCTAGCTTTGCTTTTTTAAGCACTGGAATTTGAATCGATTTGTTCCAAGACATTGGTGTAACATTGCTTACCCATGCTGCTTGCATGTGTTTTATAATTTTCGATAGCATTTCTGTTGGCAAGGCTTTGAATAGCTCGAACACCACCTTGTCAGTACCTGGTGCTTTGCCATTGCTCATGCTTTTAATGATATCAATTATTTTCTCTTCCGATAGTTCTTCTTTTGCGTCTGATGGGTTTTCATTGGGTAGGAGTTCTATGTGTGAGCCTGCTGACTTTTTTTAAATATTCTTCCCACCTTGACATGGGTATAAAACGTTGTTTGTTGTTGTGCTTCATGTTCATTTTATGTTTCCTGTATAAATCGTATTTGGGATTTTCATGCGTTGCGATGGATGAGTTTCGCTTAGGTTTGTAAAGAATATTTCGCATTTTTCCACTTCTTCTTTATTTCTTATAATATTTTGCAGCTTGTATCTTGCTTCGCTTAGTTGTTGGATTGCGAATGCTTCTCTGGAGTAACAGTTTTTTTTATAAACTTGGCTTTCTGCAGTTTTTCGAGCGCGATTCTATGTTCCCTGGATCTAATTGACCTGCTTATAAGAATCTTCACCGCTGCTGATTACGTGATATTCATAAGGGAATCCCATGGGACTAGTTGGCTATTTTCCTTGCTCTGTAGATTTATTACCTGAGGTTGGCTCTTGATTTCCTCTTGGTGTTTTTTTCATTATTTCCTAATTTTGGAGCCGGCTATTGTCGTGATTTCTGTAGTTGAATTCGAGCTCAGATTTGTGCATTGGTTTCCTGCTGGATTTCAGATGCAGTGTCGGATTTTTCCTCTTCAGGTTCAGAATAATAATATCCTCGAGAATAATTTTATGGTCTGACATATTTTTTCTCCACTCGCCTTTTATGTAATTAAATATATTTGACTCGTCCGCTGCAGTAAGTATATGGTCAATTTGCGATTTTCTCTTTCCACATTGCCACGTTATTTTGCAGCTTGATCTGCCTCGTGATTTATCTAATCTAAGCTCTTCTCTTTTTATTATATCTAATAAGATTTCACCATTGTCATTCGATGCAACAAGTTGGTACCAATTTTATTAGTCGTTTGATTTCCATTGGTGTTTATGTCTTTCTTTCCTATGTGCGCATTGAAGTCTCCTAGGATGATCAGGTTTAACTCTTTTGGCTTTACACTGATGCAGTTGATAGAATCGGAAAATGTCTTAGTTGGCTGAGTGCTTGGTTTGTGTGTTGTTATTATATACAAGTTCACAGATTGTCCTTTGCAGAGAGCTGTTATAACTGCTGTCATGACGTTACTGTTTCTTCTTGTTATTTGAATTGTTATGGTCGTATCTTTTCTTACAAGTAGCGCGAGACCACGGCGTTCGGTAGAGCCATTAAGGTGCCAGGTGTAGTGTTTTGAGTTAGGTAATTCGGTACTCAGGGCTGTTTCCTGTAAACATGCTATGTGTATCCCTTTATCTTTCAAGGTTTGGCAATGTTATTTTTCTTGGAATATGTGGCAGTGCTTCTAACATTCCAGGTTGTGATTTTGACACTATTAATTTCTGTTTCTTTCCTAGGGCAGGGTGGGGGTCTTAGTATTGTATATCCGGTGGCGTCAGGTTGTTCAGCAGGCGATAACGTTGCGCTTGTATTTGGCATATTTTGTGGTGTACATTCTGTTGCAGATTCTTGACAATTAAACGCGCTAAGAAGGCTGTCATAGTGATTATTGTGATACAGTAAGTTAATAGTGGCTACAGCTTGTTGTGGATCTCTGGGGCGGTATGTAATGGGAGCACTAGGCCCGGCTTGGTGTACTGTTACGTTAATGAAGTAATGCTCAGCTGCTGCAATGATGATATCTTCACCCCCCGGACGCCATCTTTGTATTGTTGTTCGATATTTTTTTTTTTTGCTCATCCGCACTTCCTTGGCTTGTGGTAGTAGGCAGGTTTCCCTCAAGTGCTAGTGCTATGCTCGCCTGATCTTTGTTCTCCTTAACATATTTAGCCAGGTCTCTTCTTATCATTTGGTGATCGAACGTCAGGAAAAATATGGCATTTACTTGGTGCGCAATGGCCCTAAATAAGCAGTTTCAGTCTCCGATCATACGGGCTATTTCCATGCTTAAATTTGATGATAATGGGTCCTGTTTGCTATTATGCTGCTCCGTTTTTGCTTTTCTGCGGACAATGTTGATTAGCTTTCCTGAAAATAGAGCTTACTAACTAGTGGTGTTTTATTAGGACTTTTATTAATCTCGCGTATTTTAACTTTACCTCTGTATTAACGGTGGTTTAAGTGTCTTTTTTTGTTCGTTAATGGTCGAACTATGCAATCTGTTTTTTTCTAATGGGTAATAGGAGAAAGTAGGGTTCACTTTTGAGTTATTGCGAATTTTTTGTTCAGGCCGGTCACCATTGTGAGATTATTTGTATAGGGTTTGTTATGCCATCTGTGCTCGTTGGGCACGGAGTGAGGCAAAATAAAAAATAATAATCTATTGTTTTATGGCGTAACTATTTTTTTTTGCGTCCCAGTGACTTTAAGAGTTCGGTTAATGCTTTTGTTTTCTTGGGAGACGTCCCTTGCCACATGTTGCTGGCAAATGCGTGGAGCGCAGTATTTATACCCTGGGAGGTGCCGGTCACAGCGAGGCTATTATGTAATAGAAGGCCTGACCTTGTGTTAATCAACACGTGTGCATTGGTTGTCGCAGTATTGCAAGCTATGCTGTAGTATTTTTAAACATTAAACGGTATACGCGGAGATATTGTTGACAGAGAGGCCCCAATACATCTCATATCAATATGTTTATGCTGCCATTTATGCAATTAGTATTACGTGAGTGTGCAGTCGACGTAAGCATGAAAACTGGGGAAGGCTCTGGGCAAACTTGCAGCTCTGTTTTGGTGGCTGTTCTAGGCTAGATTGGGCACACAATACAACATTGGATTTATTTAGGTTATTATCATGCACAATAATGTATTTTGGTTATTTAGAGATTTAATCGTTTAAATAAGTAGTATTCCTAGCTACCTAGCTAGGAATACTACTTATTTAAACAATTAAATCCCATAAGATTCCAAATGATTTCCCATTCTACCTACCTAGGTAGAATGGGAAACCTCAGATTTGTACACACAAGCGACCGCTGGTTGGCTGAAAAATAATCTGTGCCCATTCAACATAATATAAATTAAACGAGTTCACCAAATTCCAGCTACAGGCTCAGGATCACAGGCTCCCGATGGTGTCTTGGGCGTCTTGCCATCCAGTCCCCAAACACTACTGTATTTTATTATTTTTTACTTTATTATTTGACATTTACTGATTTGACATGAATACTTATTTTGTTAAGTATTTTAATTTTTTATTTATCATCATTGTGACTTTTAATGATTTTTGTGATTTTTATTTACATTCCTTTTGAATAGAACTTTTTATGAATTTTATATGATTATTGTGAATGTGGGGACCATGTGGGTCACATTTATATTTTTTGTTTATTTTTTACCACAACTGTCTGACAGTTTGAGTACTCTAAGCGACCTACCCAAATGTCCTTTCTTTGGTATTGTTCGTCGTTTCGTTGAGCTCCTTGAGTTATAAGTCGAGCTACACGTTAACTGACAAATGCTTGCACTGACTGGACAGGTCCACTCAAATCTGTATGGTTCTTTCTTCAAAAGACCATCTCAGACACTAATCTGCATAGTCCTCATGTGAATTGAACAAAATTGTCTGGACTTTAAAAGAGACTATGACCTCTGAGTTTGTTTCGGCTGTTTCTTCTCAGAGTAGTCAGGTACGAAACACCGGCCCCATCTAGTTTAAAAAAAAATGACGTGTAAAAGTGTTTGTAAAAACCTACTTGCAAAATAAACATCATTTATCATTTATCATTTACACTGCAACACTGTATTTGGATATGACTGGTAATAATTATTATTATAATAATTATTTTATTATTATAAAAATAATTATTATTACAATAATAATTATTCTACAGTCAACTTATTGCATTGGAATTGAATAAAATATAAAATAAAATAAAAATGAAATGTCATATTTTTCAAATGTCCAGTCGTTTTAAAGTACCAAGTAACCAAGAAATTCCTTTCTCCATTAAAAATTCCGTCACACTATAATACGCTTTGTATACTAAAAAAAATCGATTTTTTTTTTAAATAAAGTCAAGTTTAGTTATTTCCAAGTCCTCGGTATTTTATTATATATGACTGGTGCCATGTAGCAGACACTTTTGCGCATTAAAGTCGTTTTCGCACCAGGGAGACACAGCCTACTATTATCACGCCTATTTCGTGGAAAGATGTCACCTATGCGGTCAAAACGATCAGGGTTCAACTTTACAAACACTGCCATTTCTAAAATATATATATGTCGGGATGGTCATGGTTTTATTTCACTAGGCTCGAGCTTATGTGGGCGTAAACGGGTTTCGTGCTATGAAAACTCACTGGATGCGATACACTATTTTATTTCACATTGCACGGTTCGGCGTGGTAGTTTCCATGGAGAAGAACCGGCAAGAAACTCCATGGTTACTCTCTTCAAACAGATTCACTGAGTCTAACAAATTACTTGACATTACACTTTGACACATTAACACTGGGCACAATGATTCGGGTACAGTTTCAAGACTTCTTAACTCCGCTGCGATCAGACATAGAATGTCCGCCTCCCCGTCAGGTGTTAACATCAGGTCCCTGTAAAAGCCGCCATGGTGGGGGTAGACTCGTATGTCGGTCGCGTGATGCCACCACTGGCGCGCTTTCGATCCATTCGCCCGTCCGTACTCATGACCTGATCCGACACGGCCATCCTGCTAGCACACGTCCTCGTGTGATGGTAACCCTGCAAACAAAAAGTCCACGACAGAAATTTGTTCCACTCGGTCACTCCTGACCAAACTCTAGATTCATCGGGTCGGTGAAAGTGAAGAACTTTACCGTTTTATTTTAACCACATCTTACTCTAATAGAATCAAACATCATAACTTCACACCTGCAATCCCCAAAGGGTCTAACAGAGGTGCACCCAACAGTACACTCACAGTGCGCTAGTTATGTCCAAGTCCCATGTAATAGGGGGCGAGCCTATTGCCATCAACTGAGCGCAAATCCAAACTTCGTGGTTGTTACTGAGAAATTCTCGATGGAAAAACCCAATAACACCTTGGCCGACCTGGGAATCGAACCCAGAACCTTATACTCAGCAGTCACACTTGCGACCACTAGACCAACGAGGCAGTTGACTAATTCAAACACGGTTAAATTGGGAATACTCGAAAATAGATCAACCCCCTGGTCCGGCAATTCTTTTTTTTTGCCCTTCAGGTATGTTTCTTCAGTTAAACTGGACCGGACTTGGCTAGGCCGAACAAGTATCGTTCCTTTAGCTTTAAATTTTCTTGGTCCGGTCAACTTCTGACCCTACAAGATCAACCCCCTGGTCCGGCAATTCCTTTTTTTGCCCTTCAGGTGTGTCCCTTCAGTTAAACTAGACCGGACTTGGCTAGGCCGAACAAGTATCGTTCCTTTAGCTTTCAATTTTCTTGGTCCGGTCAACTTCTGACCCTCAAGATCAACCAACAACCAAGATCCATGGGCCACGTACCATAGTCGTTCGAATCAACCTTTAAAACTCTACTGCTATAAAAACTGCCAAGGTTACAGAAACCCTCAAGCAAAACCTCTAACGCCACGGCACTCCAGCCGACCAGCAATCGCATTGGTCTCACATCCATCAAATGGATCTGCCATGTGCATCACCCAGTGACTACACACTACGGTTTTTCTAGACCCCAACCTCCGCCAGAGTTAAACACGCATCGCGCCCCACGGACCACGACTACGTAATAACTACTGGTACAGTCAAATACACTACTATAACCGAAAGGGTACTAAAACAGTGGTACACAACGTATGCAACGCACACACTACGCATATAACGCACACACTACGCAAGCTACGCACGGACTACGTATGCAACGCACACACTACGCAAGCTACGCATGGACTACGTATGTATCTCATACACTACGCATCCACTACGTACGCACTACGTATGCACTACGCCTACACTACGCATCCAATACGCACGCACTACGTATGCACTACGTTTACACTACGTATGCACTACGTTTACACTACGTATGCACTACGTTTTACGCAATAAAAGAATTGAGTATTGAGTACGTTTACACTACGTATGCACACCATTGAAGCTGGGCCCTACAGGTGCCACACAGGCCTCTAGGTGCCACACAGGCTGCTACCACTTAAGCTTGCTCATTATCTTTAAAATCCTTATCAACATCGACTGGTACGTGACCCACTGGCATCTTTCTTAGCCTACCCTGTGCCCTGTAGGCACCCTTATAATTCAAAGCTTTCAGTTTTTAATGATGAGACAGAATTAGCACTCTGTTCCAGAGTCATAACAAAATGAAAACGACTCACCAAATTACTTTCATATTCCGGCTTGACGATGAAAAGGTCGACTCGCTTCTCCACCAGTACAGCAGCACTGGACCAGCACTGGCCTGCTGTGCAGCGACTGGCGATGTGGACCGGTGTGCCACACTTAAAGCACATCAGTGAGCTGCTGCTGGCCTGCGGTCGCCGCCCAACGGCTATAGCAGCCGGCACAGGCAACTTCTCGATGGCAGTCGTCTTCGTGACTTCGTCCGAAAATCCATGTGTTTGTCACTACTCACGTAAATGGCACGTACGACGTACACGAATTTGGCACTGAATGATTCTTTAAACTGGTCCACAACACTATCCTGCTATTCACTGGCTACGTTTTAAGAATTTGTAAACGATACAACGTCTTTGTTCTGCATTTTAAAAATTAACCGTCACTGATTGTCACTAACACTAAAAAAACGGTGTGTATCCAGATATTTCGGCGCTGTTGCAAGCACCTTTTTCTTGATCGTTTTTTTGCACTCGGTACCCGACACACGAAACTCATCGCGAACTTTTTTCGGCACTTTTTCGGTTTTTACACAGTTGACACTGATTGTTATTGGCACTGTCCTCGCAGCATGATTTCATTAGCACGATTTTATCCCACTTCTGATGTCGGGATGGGCATGGTTTTATTTCACTAGGCTCGAGCTTATGTGGGCGTAAACGGGTTTCGTGCTATGAAAACTCACTGGATGCGATACACTATTTTATTTCACATTGCACGGTTCGGCGTGGTAGTTTCCATGGAGAAGAACCGGCAAGAAACTCCATGGTTACTCTCTTCAAACAGATTCACTGAGTCTAACAAATTACTTGACATTACACTTTGACACATTAACACTGGGCACAATGATTCGGGTACAGTTTCAAGACTTCTTAACTCCGCTGCGATCAGACATAGAATGTCCGCCTCCCCGTCAGGTGTTAACATCAGGTCTCTGTAAAAGCCGCCATGGTGGGGGTAGACTCGTATGTCGGTCGCGTGATGCCACCACTGGCGCGCTTTCGATCCATTCGCCCGTCCGTACTCATGACCTGATCCGACATATACATGGTAAAGTTAATATTTTATGCTGTTTAAAATATGGCACGCAGCTATCAGTAGTTTGTAGTTTTAAAAAGGACCGTATGCATCTTTTCTGAGCTTTGAATGCGGTTTCGGTCTTGTGTTTATTTTCCTACTTACTTTAGATTGGCTGTCATCCCTTATTTTGGGCTGTATTTTGTCAACAAAGAAGTTATTGAATTCATTGGTAATGTTCTTTGGATTTGTTATAGTTTTGTTACCAAATTTAATTTTATCAATACGCTGACTGGGAATGTTGTGTTTTTTCTGGTTTATTATTTGCCAGGTAGTTTTTGGTATGTTTTTGGTTTTCGTTATTTTGTAATTGTTTTGTGCCTTTTGTGTTAGGTTTATATTTTTTTATACAATTTACAATAGTTTTTAAACTTGGTTTTATTGGCCTGACTCGGATTTAACCTCAGTTTCCACAGAAGGTGTCGTTTCTTTCTGCTGCATAACTTAACACCTTTGGACAACCACTTGGGTTTTTAAATTCAGTATTTTGAGAATAGTCACTAAGAACGTTCGGAATATTGAAATTTGGGAATTATGAAAATAGGATTAATGATAAATCGGAGCAATATTCCCAACAAGAGTCTCTCGCGACCAGTGACAGTTAGAAGAATAAGATAGAAGTAACTTGCTGCGTACAACCTCATTTCTTCATAGTACTTCGTAAAACCTCATTTCTTCCTAACAGAATTGTATGTTGCACACAGGTTTGATTGACAAACCTAACCGACAATTTTAAAATTCTAAAGGCGAACGGCAGGTTTCGTATCGCAAACTTTGTTTGTTGTTTTGTTATAGAATTTGTACCACTTAAATAAATAATAATAATAAATATCTCTGGACATTACACACAGCGCCATCTAGTGCCACACTAAGCAACGAGGCTTGCGTCGTGGACACCAGATAGTTGATATACTACATAGATACTTTTTGTTTGTAAATACATACTTATTATACATATAAACATCCATGACTCGGAAACAAATGTCCATGCTCATCACACAAACATTTGCTTCTACCGGGATTCGAACCCGGGACCCTAAGAACGCAAGGCACAGTGATCGTACAAGCAGCCTCACTACCGCTGCGCCAATCGGGTCGTCAAATAAGGCAAATAAGCCTTTTATTTTAATTTATGTGTACTATTTTTAGAACGTTGGATTGATTAATAATATCAATATTTTTTTTATAAAATAAATAAAAAGATTTAAATAATTAAACGTAATGAAATCGTAAACTAAACGCAGCTGTGTTTTTCGATGTTGCTATAGGTAAAATAACACAAAAATCTAAATGTTAAATAATTATTTAAACATAGAAATAACATTAAATATAATTATACACTTACATATTAAACATAAGAAAGCATAATTGTTGCATTCAATCATAATATATAACGATTTAATGATAGGAATGATTTTCGTCATCAATATTTATTTTTGCTCTTATGGCAATTATTTATTGACAGGTAACGAAAATCTGTCGTTCACTTCACTTCAGATCTCTGCTGTTGTTTTAGTTTGTAGTTTGTGATTGCATCTGAGCAATTTAGTGAATTGTCTGGCCCTATTTACGTTGAGTCGAGCTCCTGCTACAAAAATAGCTAAAACAATACTAGAACATTTACTTTATCACCAAAACAATGTTTAGGCAACTCTACGTACCAAAGTACATTGGTACACTGGTGCATTACCTTAAAAAATAAGACTGGTTATAACTTTTACGTCCCAAGTTCTAAAAATCTAAGAATTTAAAAAGGGCTTTTCAATCATAATAACTACCAATTAAAACAAAAAATATCTCAAAACACGACATTTTATTAGCGGTACGATATTCCCATACAAGCCTGCCATTCGCCTTTCCGATTTCTTGGGTTTGTTGCATACGGTTTTTTGTGGTGATAGTCACTACATTAATCAACAATTAGACTTTTAAAGAAAACACGGCCACTAAGAGTCAGACAAAAAATTAGTTACTAAGTCATAAAACAAAATTCCCACATGGGTGAGCAAGATCAGAAAAAATGGTTCCTAATTAATTCCTATCATAACTTAAAACATTTAGTGTAAAAACCAAATCCAAAAACAAATTATTGTGTTATGGTTTTTTTATCGATTTTCTTATTTTCTCTTACTATAGTAGTTAAAGCTGGTGGAGTTATAATATGAGTTTTGTTTCGTTAACAATTTCCAAAAAAAACCCATAAAACTGGCATGTCCGCAACCAAGGGAAAATAACACACTGTGCGACGGTACTAAGTAACAGAACTACCAAGTGCTTTTTCAAAGGTCCAAGTAATGTTCAGTAATCACTAAGGAATATATGCATAAAATGTTTAGCTCTTTCTATTTATTGAAATGCCTTGTATTAGTGCATAAGAACATTGTGGATCACTTGTTTAAGTTTCTAAAACTTAAAGTTATTTTACAATTTATTGTTTTATGTAGCATGTTCTTAGTGAAACGGAACGCATTCTCAAAAAACATCGTCCCTCGTTTTGTCAAAAAACTCTTTTATTTGAAAGTACTGTTACGAGCTGGGTACGGGATAAATTAATTACTACCGATGAAACAACTGAATAACTTTAATAATCACAAAACATTTCAAACTCAATCACAAGTACCCTACTGATCACTATTCGCTTAGATATCGTACTTACTAGTTCACTTCGATTCTCTTCGTAGCGTAGCCAAAATCAAACTGCCGCTCCTGATACGAGGATGTCGCTGCGCCCCCGTCAGGGGGCGCGGCGGGCGGCTTCGGGGCTATGCCCCTTGGCCGCGGAAGCCATACTGTGACCTGTTGCGACAGGCCCATCCTTGTGTTGCCTATAGGCGAGGCTTTGTGGCATGCGGTAATTGTCGCATGCTTGTGAAAGATTGCTATGGAGTATTCCGTAGGCGCGCCTGCAGCGCTGTCCATACAGCGCTGCTTTCTTCACGACACCTCGGCGGTCAGTCCCCGCCAGGTGAGACCCGAAGGAGGCCCGGCGGGGGACGACCAGCGACAGAAGAAAGAAAGAAAAGAAAAAGCATTTATTAGCCCGCACAGGACAAAACACACAAATTAAACTGGTAAAACTAACAGTAGGTACGACTATTAACAATTAAACAAAAATAACTAAAAATAAAATAAAAAGAAACGAAATTAGTCCTGTACGAGGCCAAAAGGCCCCTATCTCAGCATGGTGCTGTAACATTAAAAAAACGTTACAGCGCTGGTATTCTGATAGGGCCCAGAGCAGAGTGATGCCACGGTCAGTAACGGATAAAATGAATTAAAAATATATATATATATAAAGTGTACACGAAAAAACAATACAAATATGTGAAGAATAGATACGAAGAAAATGATAATTACGTCTAGACCCCACGTACCCACCATGACTTTCACAGGCAACACTGACGAACAGAGACGCGGGCGCAGACGCAATATTATATATAATCTGTGATGTGCTAGGAACATGAACATTATGTCATACATTGTAGTCTTTGATTATGTCAGCCAAGAGAAATCAAAACAATAAATAATGTCATTAAGTATTACAATTACATTATTGTACATAATCAAATCTTAGCAGGTAGCGTGCAAGGATAGTGTAAAATAAATCGTATTAGACTGGGTGGACAGAGGTGCCGACTCCGACGCACCTACGGAGGATGTAATGGTTCCCGCCCGCCCCGCTTCCAGAGCTAGCCGGTTACGTTACGGACGAAGAACTGTAGTGTGTGTATGGGCGGTAATGTGTTGTGTGAACACCGCCCAGTGCAAGCGTGGTTCGCGAGCCCGCGCCGCGATCCTACGCGTGTGTTAACGTGCCTGTGTAGGGATGCATGTATGGTCGTAGCTACGCGGCCTGCCTATATTAACTTAGCACAGGTCGCGCAACTGGGTGTGTGTTGTGTGTGTGGAGTCATTCATGTGTAGGTAAACTGCGTGTATCCTGGAAAAACAGCTTACCCAGGCGTCAAGTCCGGTGGTGGTGGATCATCCTCCACTACCAGGTCGCGGGGGAGGGGGCGCCTCGCGTCAGCGGGGCGCGCATGCCAGGGCGCAATGTGCTTGACGTGGGGCCAAGCAGATGTGTCAGCACGCGCGAACATTCCCGTCGCAAGGCGCCGGATGAAGGCGTCCAGGCTCTCGAACCCGAGGTCCCGCACGATGACGTCATTCCTCACGAAGCGAGGGGCATCGACGATAGTCCGCAGCGCAAGATTTTGCTGCGTGCGGAGGAGCTTCTTGTGACCCTCGCATGTGAAGACGTACCATGCGGGGGCGGCGTACGTCAAAATCGGACGTATATATGTTTTATACACGCCCAACTTGACGCGCACTGGCAGTCGGGACGAGAGCACCGGACGGAGCTGGTGGCGGGCTACCCCAGCCCGAGCCGCGACCTGGCGGACATGATGGCCCATGGTGAGCCGACGGTCGATGGTGACCCCCAGGTACTTCACCCGGGGCGACCACTCGACGTCGGTGCCTTGAAGAGTCAAAGGTGGTGGGAGGGGCACTACTCCAGTGACCATCGCCTGCGTCTTACCCACGTTAACCGACAGCCGCCACTTGGACAGCCAGTCCGGCAGTAGGTCTAGCGCGCGCTGCATCTTGACCGCCGCGTACTTCGCGTTAAGCGATGTAGTAATGTACGCGGCGTCGTCGGCGTACAGCGCGAGCATCGCCTCTGGCGTCGTGGGGATGTCGTCGGTGTAACGTGAGTAACACGCTGGCGACACGCAACTGCCTTGGGGCACTCCAGCCAGCACCGGGCGGGCACTGGAGAGCGCTCCCTCGACCACCACGCGGAAGCTTCTATCTGTGAGAAAAGACTGGACCACCTTTACAACGCGGCGAGGCGCGTCGGACGTGCCCAACTTGAAAATGAGGCCCTCGTGCCACACGCGGTCTAAGGCCTTCTCCATGTCGAGGAGTACTGCGACCGCATACTCCTTCTTGTTAACGGCTTGCGCCATGTGGTGTAGCACCCTCGACAGCTGGAGCGTCGTGCTGTGTTCCGACCTAAACCCAAACTGTTCGGGCCGCGGGTCGATGTGCGGCTGGAGATGCCGCAACAGGAGTTTTTCGAACACCTTGGAGGTGGTGGGCAGCAGCGTTACAGGCCGATAGCTCTCCGGCTTCAGTATGTTTTTCCCCGCCTTAGGCAGCATGATGACGCGCCCTTCCTTCCACGAGGAGGGGAACGTCCCAGTGCGCAGTATCGCCGTGTACAGGCGCGCCAGCGCCGCTACCGTACGGTACGGCAATTGGCGCAGCACTGCGTTGGTGATACCGTCCGCACCGGGGGCCTTCCTGGGTTTCGTCCTCAGGATGGCGCGTCTTACTGCCCCAGGCGAGAAAAATATGGGCTCTTCCTCTTCCTGGCGTGGCGAAGTAGTCCCCAAGGTGTTTCTCGACTGATGCGACATGGTCGACGTCGCTGGTCGGGTTCGGTCGGAATTGACGCTCCAGGTGCTCGGCGAAGACCTCCGCGCGGTCCTCTGCGACATACTTGAGCACCCCGCCGCTATCCGAAACTGCCGCTCCCGCAAATATTTCCGCTATTTATATGGTGACCAACCCTTCCAGAAAGATCCACGACTTACTCGAATTATTCTAGACAATTACATAGTCGGTCATTGTCCTTTCATAACTTGTACAAGAGAAAGAAGTAGGTACCTTATGCCCTCGGCGTACAGTCGAAATTATAATGACAATTCCTATACTTACATCATTCGAGACTCGTCCTACGTACCTACCTACTACTACCTACCTACCTCATTTTCATCATCATCATTTCAGCCGAAAGACGTCCACTGCTGGACATAGGCCTCCCCCAAGTGTCGCCACATTGACCGGTCCCGTGCGACTCGCATCCAGCAGATTCCTGCAACCTTCACCAGGTCATCGGTCCACCTAGTGGGAGGCCTTCCAACGCAACGTCTTCCGGTTCGGGGTCGCCACTCCAGAACTTTTCGGCCCCATCGGCCATCCGTTCTGCGAGCAATGTGCCCTGCCCACTGCCACTTAAGTTTGGCAATTCTTCGGGCTACGTCGGTAACCTTTGTTCTCTTGCGGATGTCTTCATTTCTGATTCGATCGCGCAAGGAAACTCCGAGCATAGCCCTCTCCATTGCCCTTTGGGTGACTTTAAGCTTTCTGATGAGGCCCATTGTGAGCGACCACGTTTCGGTCCCGTATGTAATCACTGGCAACACACACTGGTCATAGACTTTCGTCTTGAGACACTGCGGTAGGTTGGACGAGAAGATACCGCGCAATTTCCCGAACGCTGCCCAACCGAGTCGGATTCGACGATTGACCTCTTTCTCGAAGTTAGACCTACCTAACTGGACCGTTTGTCCCAGGTACACATAATCGTCTACAACTTCGAGAGTAGAGTCTCCGATCTTGATAGGAGTGGGTGTGACATGGGCATTCAACATGACCTTAGTCTTGTCCATGTTCATTTTTAGACCCACTCTTCCGGAAGCTCTACTGAGGTCATCGAGCATTGTACTGAGGTCCTCCATGGTCTCAGCCATTACCACTATATCATCGGCAAACCGAAGGTGAGTGATGTACTCGCCATTGACGTTGATGCCTAGCCCTCTCCAGTCCAGAACCTTGAAGACATCCTCCAGTGCAGCGGTGAACAGTTTCGGAGATATGACGTCTCCCTGTCTCACACCTCGCTGCAGGAGGATAGGTTTCGAGGCTTGGTCCTGAAGTCGGACTGACATGGTGGCGTTTTTGTACAAACACTTCAACACCTCGATGTACCGATAATCGATTTGGCACCGTTGGAGAGACTGCAGTACAGCCCAGGTCTCGATCGAATCGAAGGCTTTCTCGTAGTCCACAAACGCTAAACAGAGAGGCAGGTTATACTCTTCGGTCTTCTGTATAACTTGCCGCAGCGTATGTATGTGGTCCACGGTGCTAAAGCCTTTTCGGAAACCGGCTTGTTCAAGTGGCTGGAAATCGTCAAACCTGCGCGCGAGACGATTCGTGATGACTCTAGAAAACAACTTGTAGACATGGCTTAGAAGTGAGATGGGCCTATAATTCTTCAGCCGGGCATTGTCACCCTTTTTGAAGAAGAGCACCACCACACCCCTGCACCATGCCTGTGGCGTTTTCCCCTCAAGTATGACGGAATTAAACAGCTTCTGAAGGGCCTTAAGTACCGGTTTTCCACCCGCCTTCAGGAGTTCGGCCGTAATTCCGTCATCACCCGGTGCCTTGTTGTTTTTGAGCTGCTTCAGAGCCATCCTAATCTCGTACAGGCTGACGTCCGGGATGTCTTCGGTACAGTGTCGGGTCAGTCTAGCTCTTGGGTCGTTGGCTAGATCTACGACGGGTTTACTGGTTGACGTGTACAACTGTCCATAGAAGCTCTCGATCTCCCTCAGAAGCTCCGGTTTGGCGGATAAGATCCTACCATCGTCGGTCTTCAGTTTCGTGAGCTGGCTCTGCCCAATAGCCAGATCCCTTGCAAATACCTTGGAGCCTTTATTCCGCTCAATCGCGTCTTTAATACGCTCGGTATTAAAGCGGCGGAGGTCGCTCTTCAAGGATTTAGAGATCCGTCTATTGAGCTGCCGGTATTTACACGCCTCGTCTGAAGACTGCAGGATCATCTCACGCCGCTCCTTCATGAGCTTGAGAGTGTGATCGGAGAGCCTCTTGTTTTGATCTGTACGACGCGCCTTGAAGAACTTAGACCCGGTCGTATGGACAGTTTCCACGAACCCATCGTTGTATTCGTCCACTGAGCTTCCTAGGCACTCGAAACGGTTCTGGAGTTCAAGCTGAAAGCTCTCGGGGTTTTGGATTTGGATCTGTGCTGGACGGAGCGTAGACTTCATCAGTCGATACCTTTCAAGCTTGATATTGATGTTCAATGTGCCTCTTACCATGCGGTGATCGCTCCCGGTTTTCACCGAATTGATCACAGAGACATCATTGAACATTTGCTTCTTGGTTGACATGATGAAGTCGATCTCATTTCTAGTTGCACCATCGGGGCTCTGCCAGGTCCACTTCCTGTGCTCACGCTTTCTGAAGAAGGAGTTCATCATATAGAGGCCCTCCTCCTCCATAAAACTAGCCAGTTGGTGACCCCGGCGATTCCGATGTCCAACTCCAAATTGCCCCACCTGCAGCTCATCCCCGTCTCGTTTGCCCAGTTTCGCGTTGAAGTCCCCCATGACAACTGTGAAGTGAGTTTTGGAACCATGCATGGCTTTAGATATATCCTCATACATGGTCTCCACTTCGTCGTCGGGGTGTGCCGAGGTCGGGGCGTAGACCTGTATGACCTTCAGCGAATATCTTGAGGATATTCTGAGTATAAGGTACGCCACCCTGGTCGACACACTCTCGATCTTCACCACGTTGTTCACAAGGGACTTGTGGACGATAAACCCAACACCACCCTGGGACTGCCGGTCACCCTCTTGGAAATAGAGCAGGTTGCCGGATTTCAGGATTATCGTGTCCTCCCCCTCTCTTCGGACTTCAGATAATCCCACAATACTCCATCGCAGCCTGCTCAATTCCTCTTCTAGTTCCGCTATCTTCTCGTCGGTCCGGAGTGTGCGCGTGTTATATGTTGCCAGGTCCAGTCGTTGGTATTGGCAGCCGGATCCCTTCCGGAGATTCTTCGCACCCCTTGCCACGCCGTAGCCTCGACCGCTGCCGTAGTCGAAGGTAGACGGGCTGCCGGGCACTAGGGGCCATTTCTTTGTTGCGCTATTCATGGGGGGGTTTTGCCATAATCGCCACGCTTGGCAAGCGGGTTGGCGATCGCAGTGAGTGCAGTTCTTACATAAGACACAGAGAGCGCTGCTGCCCATTCTCTGGTAAGTCCCTTAGTCGCCTCTTACGACACCCACGGGAAGATATGGGATGGTGTTATTCTTTACGTCCGACACCACACGGAACACCTACCTACGTAGTTGTAATTGTACCTACCTACCTACGTAGTTGTAATTGTGCTTAGACGAATATTTTATTATAATAATGTTATTGCAATTTATGCTTGAATAAAGCACATACAATTAGTAAAATTATTTTATTAAGCCCAAGATTGAGGTAAATGCCGTCACATCATGACCACGACAGTCACGTTTGAACTGTCTTGGAAAATTGGAGAAGTTTAATATTATTTTTGAGCGACAAGCAGTCGTTGAACTTAACTTTTAATACTTTTCTTGCGTTGATATTAGTGTATCTTATTGATTTAAGCGAAGAAAGAAATACATGCATATTCCCTTTTACAATAAAATAAAAAAAAAATATCAAGGACCAAGATTATAAAAGCGAAGTATAAAATCGAACGCTCAGAGTGGTTCAATGTGTGCGTACGCGTGATGTTGCTGTGTGACTTTAGATACCTAAATGTTAGTTTATCGAAAACGTTACAGTGTCCTTAAAGGGTTATAATTTAGGTACCAGTAACGATAACATTTAGCCGACTAGTCTCTCCTGTGTCTTCCTGCAGTGCCCGAGGCGGTGGCGACGGTGCGCGCGCAGGCGGCGGGCGCGGCCGCCGTGCGCGTGACGTGGCTGGCGCCCGCCGCGCCCGCCGGCCGCCTCACACACTACACGCTCTACACGCGCGAACTCGGCAAGTACGTCTCTGCTATCATTTCACTAAACCGCTACCACTGCTGACTCTCATTCGAGTTAACCGACGGAGTGTTTAACCGCTTTATTGTGCCGAAGAATGGGTGGCGAGTGGGCGCAACGAGTGGACGCGGAAGCGGACGAGGGCGGCCCGCTGGGCGGGCAGGCTGAGGTGTGGAGCGAGGTGCGTGGCCTGCGCGAGCGCACCGTGTACGAGTTCTGGGTGCGCGCCGCGACGGGCGCGGGCTCGGGTGCGCCCAGCCGCCCCGTCACCGCGGCGCCAGCCCCCGCACGTACGTCACCCGCTGCTCCCGCAGCACGACCGCACGCTCACTGCTCGCTTGCCACGCGTGCCGGAACTCCTGGTTGCGCGTAGTGGCTTTGGCATGACATCACATTCCAACATTAATAATTATCATTATCATTAATTTGCTATGCTAAAGATCGGTAACATCCATTACCTATCCCGATTATTATTATTAACCGATTCCATTATCCCGCAATGCTGTTGTTTGGGGTGTCAGAGATAACACAGATTTCTAAAGATATCAGGAGATGTATTCTGATAAATTGCGGGAGATAGACTTCCCACAGGAGTTTGTGGTGTGCAGTCATGGGTCATGCCACTTGGATGATCACAAACTTGTCCTTGATAAGCTGTACAATAGTTATTATTGTTGATGTCCTTTGTGAGGCAGTCAAGGATTCTAATGAAGCATACAAGAGACAGGAGCGTGGTAGTCTGTTATGAGGGTGGAACAAACATGTTCGAAGTGCTCACCGAGTGGTCAGGCTTAGATTCCAACTTTGGGTTTTGGCCGATCGACCAACCTCTGGGACTGTTTACGATCAAATGTACGAGACGCGTAAAATTTTCAAAATCCAGCTAAAGTACTGCCAAAATAGGCAATATCAATTAAAAATGGACGTATTAGCCAAACAACAGGCGACAAATAATTTCAGTGCATTTTGGAAGTCCACACAGTCCACAGGTAAGATGGAGGCTAGGCCTGATCTGGCGGCGGAGGTAGGTGGGGTTACTGAGCATGAGGACATCGCAAACTTATTTAGAGATCATTTTAAAGTAAGGTCTCCACTTGGCCCCTCTGCCTCGGCTCAGCATTGAGCATTTAAAATATGCAGGCATATGCCAAGTATATGCCAAGGGTCCTATCCTTGTTCTATACGATGTGTTTCAGCCATTTGTATCCACCGGCAGACTTAATAAAGACCATTGTGTGGTACCCATCGTGACGAATAGGACATGAGACATCTCGGACATAGGTAAGCAATTACCGCCCAATCTCTGTTGTCAACTATTAAGGCCAAAGTGTTGGACAGTATGCTTGACTTTATTATTATTATTTGTACAGTGCAAGCACAGCACAGTTTTCATATCAATATGTCAGCATTTTACTTGCGCCGGGCTGGCTAATTTAGTACACGAATAGCATTCATACCGCGTGCACTCATCTATCATGCAATCATACTTTTATCAATAAATATCAATCAATCAGTATCAGTGTATCAATCAGCATCAACTCAAGGTGTAAGGTCCCTAACCATACATCTTAATGGTCCTTCGAGCCGGATAAGCGGGATCCAATCACGTTGCAAACATAATAGTGGTTGTTCCTGTAAACACGACCTGCGGACGACGGTCAACGGTCTACCAACATCATCAAGCCATCGACTGCTGGCTCCATCATCGCAAAGGGTGCTTTGCTCTTCTTTCCGTGGTTGCGAATTGGTTCAGCCGGCCTCCCACAAGCGGGTTTCACCGGTTGGATTGAGAAGGCGCTAATATCGCGGAGAGTTCGCAAAATCACTTCTTGTTGACTGGCGGTCAGGAATATAATCAAGAAAATTATCAATCATGACTTCCACAATGGAAAACATTTTAGCAAATCAAGATCAAATCATGCAAGCTATGGAGCAGCTATTAAGGAACTTCAAGAAAGATTCTGCAGAACGTAAGACTCCATACAATATCAAGAAACGACTGCAAACTATGGATAGTTATTGGTCTGAGTTCCAGTCTAATCATTTGAAATTATGTGAATTCGAAACACGCAGTGCCAGCTATTTCGCCGATAATTGCTATCAAAGGACGAAACTCTTTTACACTGAAGCGCGGGAAACTATCGAACGTTACGAACGGAAGGATCCTAGTGAAAGTAAGAGAGACCAATCTCCGGGAAGCCATCAATACAAGTATCGACACCGGCATCTGGTAAACACCATCAAGAAACTTCAAGCACCTCATTAGCTGACCCCGATCAAGCAAACAGCAATCCTTGTAACAGTAAGTCTAAATCACTGTGGAAAACTGTTTCTCAAGGAAATGCGAGCAAACTGGAGGAAATGCTGCGAAAGCAAAAAAGCAACTTCAAGGCGTTGTCTCGTACAATCAAGAGCGTGGAATTAGAGGACATCTCTGAATAATGGGAACTCGAAGATCTACTGCGTAATGTACAAAAAACGTGGTCAAACATCGACTCGTTGCACTGGGAAATTGACAGTGAGTTGTACGAGGAAGATGAAGATTATGAGCAAACATACAGCAAATATGAACAGCTATACAATGACATGAAAAAGTCAATCAATATCAAGATGGGCTCAATTTCACACCGTGAAAATTGCACCCCCAAAATCGATATTCCCATATTCAGCGGGAATTACCTCAAGTGGGCATCATTCAAGGATCTATTTATAGAAACGATCCACAACAACAAGTCAATGTCGAGTGCTCAAAAGATGCAGTTTTTGAAGAGCAAGCTAAAAGGTGAAGCGGAAAAGCTAGTCCAACACTTAAATATCAGTTCTGAAAATTATCAATTATGCTGGGACATCATGAATCATCGATACAACAACGAAAAGCTCATCTTTAGCTCGCATATTAACGCACTTCTGGCAATACCTACAATGCAAAATCAAGCAGATTATCAGATCAAGAAGATGTTCGATACTACCAACGAATGTCTTAAGACATTCGTTGGTAGTATCTATCATCATGTTGAGGCCAAGATTCTTTATGGCTTTAAAGCCATAAAGAATCTTGGCGTCAACATATCAAACTGGGACCCACTTATTGTGCACCTACTGGCACTTAAATTGGACAGCGGTACGCATGGGGAATACATTCAATCGCTAACCAATCCTAGAGCACTGCCGACACTCGACGATTTCCTATCATTTCTGGAAAACAAATACACCGCTCTTGAATCATCTAGGCGTAAGCAGTATACTCCAAAATCAAAGCAAGAAACATTCAACAGAAAATAATCAGAACATCAGCCTAACAAACAAAGTAAACCTAATCAGCACAATAATAAGAACGACGCAGGCAAACCATTTTTCTGCAATTCAACATTTAAAAGTTTTGCAATGAATACACCAAACTGTCCACTCTGCAATGACAACCACGGACTTTTCCGTTGCAAAACGTTTTTAGAATCTAGGCCAGAGGCCAAAGGAGATATTGTGAAACAATTGAACCTCTGTAAAAATTGTCTCTATGATCACAAAGACAAGCCATGGTACTCGGAAACAAAATGCAGAGTATGTCAAGAAAAGCATAACACCTTGCTACACGATACGCTCCACAGCAACGGCGGGACAAGTAACACGAAGTCGTCAGCAGAAGAACAACAGTCCATATCACGAGAAAACAGGACACGAGACACTGTCAACCATGTCTCAAATGAAAGTATTGTAGAAATACTGCTAGCAACAGCTCTCGTTCGTGTCAAAGCACGAAACGAGACATATCACACATTGCGTGCTCTAATTGATCAAGGCTCACAAGTCTCTCTAATATCAGAAAGCGCAGCTCAAAAACTAGAACTCCCAAGACAAGCATGCAAGGGCGTCATATTTGGCATTGGCACTAGTCAAGCCAGCTGTAAGGGAGAGATCAGTATTACTGCGTCATCAATGTATATTGAATTTACATTTCAAGCAGATGTGCTGATAATGAACACACTGTTACACAACCTGCCCAACAGGACATTCTCAAAACCATCATGGGCATACCTACAAAACATACAGCTAGCAGATCCAGGATTCTATACAAGCCGACCAGTAGATTTACTACTAGGAGCCGACGTATATTCACAAATTATAATGCGAGGTATCATCAAAGAAAATGAGTCACTCCCTGTAGCACAACAAACTCAACTTGGGTGGATATTAAGCGGAAATGTCAAATCATATCACTGCAACGTCGTAATGAACAATCTTGAAGACATACAAAGATTTTGGGCCATTGAAGACATAGCAGATGGCAATATCAACATGTCGAAGGAGGATCATCAGTGCATTCAGCAGTATCAGACAGAAACTTTGCGACGGGAGGATGGCAGATATGTTGTAAGACTACCGCTAAAGCCAGAAATAAAAGAAAATTTGGGAGAATCAAAACCCAAGGCAGTCGCACAATTTTATCAATTGGAAAAGAAGTTTGGAAAAAACCCAAAAATTGCGCAAGATTACAAAGCATTCATCGATGAATACATCAGACTAGGTCACATGCGCGAGTGTACGAGTAAAAAACAGCCAGATTGCATTTTACCTCACCTATGTGTATTGAGGCCCGAATCAACAACAACAGCATTACGTGTGGTATTTAATGCGTCAACAAAAACATCGACTGGCTACAGCTTAAATGATTTCATGTACAGTGGCCCAAATCTCCAACAAGACTTACTTACGTTAATATTGAGATGGAGACAACATAGATATGCGATTACAGCGGACATCGAGAAAATGTTCAGACAAATCTACTGTCATGACGATGATCTGCAATATCAAAAAATCATTTGGCGCGACTCACCTCAAGAGAAATTACGTGAATATGAGTTAACAACAGTTACATATGGCACCAAATCAGCACCATTTCTCGCCATGATGACTCTAAAGCAAATAGCAGAAGATGAACGCTCAAGGTATCCTGCTGCGGCCGCAGTTGTTGAAACCTGTTTCTACATGGACGACTTGTTGGCAGGACATCATAGCATCGAAGAAGCTAAGCAACTAAAATCAGATCTTATCAAATTACTAAGATCAGGCGGATTTAATTTGAGAAAGTGGTCATCTAATAAATTAGAGGTATTAGATGACGTCACCGCAAACACAGCGCAATCATTTGAATTCAAACATCAAGAGTCAACTAAAACATTGGGACTACGTTGGCACCCGCTGGACGACCAATTCAAGTTCGAAATGAAGATTGACACAACGCACCCCCCACCGAATAAACCGGTAATCGACAATTCTAAATTTTACAGGAAAAATAAAAAACTGTTTTATGCATATATCTCAGCATGGGTGAATCCTACGATAGCCATATAAACATCAAAACAAAGCTAATTTTTTGCAGTCTGTTTTACTGTATGCATTTTTTTTGCAATAGTATATTCAAACAAAGTTATTGACGAAAATAATGTTACTGATATTGTAGGACAAAACAATTGTATGCAACACATCATTACGATATTATTCGCGTGTAACCTCAACGATATCGTTGTAAGTATTAATGCATTACGGTATTATTCGTTGAAATTCGGTACCGAAAAGTCTGCCGGCAATATGATATTACGATATTATCCAAGCGATGGTGTATACAGTAATATAACATGACAATAATATTCGTCGATATGTAGTGTCAAAAGATTAACAGTAATGTAATGTTGCAAATATCATGTTTTATTAAATAACACAGTAAAAACTTATTATTTGATTCGCCAATAGCTTAGCAATATTAGAGAAAGTTCATAATAACGCTGGATAATTTAATTTATTTTATTTTATTGTGGTTGGGTGCGTAACAAACACAATTCAAATTCATCAGAAACAATGCAGCTTTTAGACAAGGTAGTACTAATTGTCGCTAAGAAGCTTGCAAACAAATTGATTGACGATACATACGAGTATACATAATTGCGAATTTGTGAAAAGTTATGAAGTTATGGAGACTACCCGCTGACGTACGTGAACTGATAAACGAGAAGAACGCAGCTATCCGTGCCTACGACAACTTACCCTGGGATGCTCACAAAGCTCACATGCACAAATTACAGAGCGTGTTTTAAGGAAGCATAAGCGGCATCGTCACACTCGATAGGCCAAGGTGCTCAACCAATTCGAGCCCACCCACCAAGCTTTCTGGCAAATGCAATGAAAGATGCGTGCCACCGTTGAGGCTTCGATGCTTCTTCTTATCCGCCCCGAGCGTCGCATTCGACAGCCTGCGGGCGGAGTCTCAGTGCTCTCCCAGCTCTCAACCAGTAGACAAATGTCACCTCGCCATAGTGAATGCTGTTGTCGAACGTAGATCCGCTCTCACTTCCGTAAAAGACCCCAATGATTCTGTGGACTGGAGGCAGTCATACCCGACGAAGTACATGACATCATAAAAAAGCTTTAGCCGCGGAAAGCACCCGGTTCTGATGGAATCACCAATAAGGTGCTCAAACTCTTCCCGCCCAGGTAATAGTGTCAATGGATCGATGTGATGCCATCTTTAATGACGCCTTGAGAAAAAAAATCTTCCCCCAGGTATGGAAAGAGCTGGCCACTGTTATCAGTACCTATCCGCAAACCCGGTAAGCCCAAGGCGGAACCATGTAGCTACTGGTCTATCAGTCTTCTGTATGCGTTCGGCATTAAAAAGACAGGCGCAAACCCGCCGCGGTGCACGCTGTGCACGGGCACGTGGTGCATTTTAGCTGCGTGGATTCATTTGTTTGATAACGTGGGTGTAGACCAGCGTATAGTATATACTGCAGTTGATACGTAGGTATCAACTGCAGTATATACTATACGCCCACAACTATGTACAATTGTAGAGTGCGTGGCCCACTGCGGTATGGTCGTGGGTATTCGTGTATACTGTGTACCGCATGCACAGCGCCATTGATAGCGATGAGCTATGTGAGCGCCTTATTCGAACAAGCTACGCATGTACTAATGACGTCAAGTCATGCACAGCGTGTCCGTAGCTTACGGTGGTCACATTCACATACATTTTCTTGCAAAGCGAAGCTCCGTTGCCTCTCCGTGCGCAGCTGTGTGTGTGTGTGTGTAACTATCAAATATGAACTCGTCTACAAATCTTCGTATTTGTACTATTTACCGTTAAGGAATTCCCTCACGAGAAGAAAATCCTGGCTGCAGGATCAGGTCATGATAGCAATCATGTTTATCTATTAAATATGAACGCGTCTACAAATTTTCGTATCCGTGCTATTTACCGTTAAGTAGTTCCCTCAAGAGAAGACAATCCTGGCTGTAGGATTTATTTATTTATTTATTTCAGGCCAACCAACAATTGTTTATACTATTACATGTTTAAATAAAAATTCTTATATCAAAGGTTAGTATAACAATTTCTTATAGGTTAGCACCGCATGCCCCATAAAATAATAAATGTAACCAGATGAGAACAGAGTAAAAATCAAAATTAAATACAGAAATTAAATAAGAAACAAAACAAAATCAGAAATTAAATACGAAATCAAAATTAAACCCAAAATCAAAATTAAATACAAATTAAAATTAATTACGAAATCAAAATTAAATAGAAATTACAATTAATTACAAAATCAAATACAAAAATAAAAACAAGATCAAAATTAAATACAGAATCCAATTTAAATTTACAATTTAAATACAAAAAAGCACAATCAAAATAATGCAATATAAAATCAAATTCTCAATTGAAAATGTCATAAAAGCAACACGAATTAATAACATAAAATCAAATTAAAAAATTAAATTACGGCCAATAGAAAATGCATTATTACACACTATTAAATGTTATTCTGTGGAACTTGCCAAGCGAGTCGAAATGCACGTCAATAAGATCGCTGTATTCGTTTAGCTGTTTACAGAGGCGAGGGACAATAGAACTTGTGCCGAGAACTGTTCTGCGTGGAGTGGGGTACAAGGGAGTAATGGGGGTACGAGGGAGTCTAGCAGGAGCACGAAATCGGAACATGCTTAGCAAGTGGGGACAGTCAATTTTGTTCCGGAGAATTTTATAAAGGAAAATGGAATCCGCGATTCTTCTGCGCTTCTCCAGTGATACCATCTTAAAATGTGCGAGTCTGGCTCCATACGACCGTATCAGGAGGATCAGGTCATGATAGAAATCATATTTATCTATCAAATATGAACGCGTCTACAAATTGTTGTATCCGTGCTATTTACCGTTAAGGAGTTCCCTCGTGAGTAGACAACTGATAAGTTGTCACCGTAACACCTATCTAAGAACATGCACCAATCAAACCCGAACCCATAACTGAAAACTGCATCAAAATCGGACTAGTAGTTTTGGAGGAAAGTGGCAACTTGTATTTGCACAAACAAACACACAAACAAACAGCGTGTACCCGCTCCAAGGACACCCCACACAACCTTACTGGTGGAACCTCCGCCGGACACTTAGAACCCGCATTGAAAACTATAAGCTCGCTTTTTTTGACGTTTGTATCTTAGGCCATGTGTATGCGCGTACGTTTCGCAAATGCTTATTAGGTCTCTGAGTCAACATACAACACAACCCTCCCTGCCTCACCCCGCAGTCCAACCTGTACGCGGCCGACAGAAAAGTGTTTAGTTTGGCGAAATATGTTAAGTTGTATGACGCACAGTTTATGTTTTGCCCTGGACTGTCAACCGAAATTGCTATTTTAATATTGTCAAGTATACGATAGAGCGATCGTGGAGTGCTTCATGTATGTGAGACCTTCGCTGCTGCACATGTACTGGTGTATAATGCCAAAAAGTGTGAACACATGGTCTTTGCGGTCACTGGAATGTGCCGGGAAAGTACATTCGAACTTGCCATAAATGGTACGTCAATAAGTAGTGTGAAAAACTTTATGTATCTTGGGCATTTTCTTACAACGACTTCAGTGACCATGTTGACATTGTGACCGCCACAGTCAGGCGAAATATGTTGGCACGAAGATTTTCTCGGTGTACTACTTCTCGAAAAGATCGCTGGATGTCCTGCGTGTCCAATACAATAATGTTTTTAGGATGCTGTTGCGAATGCCGTGATTTTGCAGTGCCCTTGTAATGTTGTAATGTTCTCGATAACTCATACCAATGGGTTTCATGCCATCACCCCCAAGAAAACAGCCTCGCTCCTGAGCAATAATAAGGGGCGGTCACAATAGCATTCTGAAGGCTTTGGCTGCTGATACTTCCTCCACCATAATAAGACGATTTGTGAGAATACTTATACCCTAGTATTTCGTTGTCCTAGTTATAAGGGCTATGGGTGTTCCTCTCATTAACTCGTCTTTAGCCCATATATGCCAAGATCTATTTTGGGATTCCGATTATGATTATTTTCAGATATGTTTATGTTGATAACTCCCTTTATTAGTATTTACAAGTTTTAGTAAAAAATATATATATTTAGTAGGTATTTTAGAGGTGTTCGAAAACGAAACAACGGGCAAATATCCTACATTCGTTGTAGGGAATTAAAACAACTCTGTTATAATGAGTTTATTTATTAGATATCCACAGGAAGTTATAGTAAAAACTAAGAATGAAATGCAGAGAAACATTTAGAGTGTAAATTGACTTCCACATTTTTGACAAAAAGTGACTGTTAGCCCTGCCGATCATGTGCTCGGCGTTATGTTTTTGTACTGATATAGGTACATTCGTAGATACCCGTTTGCTAGGTCCCGGACGCTGCTTATCATTGCCATACTTTTGAAGTAAGGTTCGGGCAATGCTACGTCGAAATTCAAGCGTATCTATATCTTTAGAGAAATTGCGAGCTAGCAGGGTAGCATTGTTGACCGCAACGTCTACCAACCAGAAAAGCAAGGGAATATACCACTTTTTGCCCCTCATTGCTATTCGATAGGTACCGATATTTGCATCCAACCGAACAACTCCTCCCATAAAACGATTGTATTGGTATACAATGTTGGGTTGTGGCACATTTACTCTTTGTTTTTGCGCAGCTGAGTATCTCCTTGCAGTTCGTATAGGCTCCACGCCGTATTCACTGGAAAACAGAGTTACTACACTGTTATCATTCCAGCGTACTGCACAAATGCCGCTGTTTAGATCGAGCCGACTATCATGGTAACCTCGCTGTTCCTTTTTGCACGACTTCTCATCTTTCAAAGGACGCTTCTCAGTACGATTACCACGAACTGTACCCGTCACTAATATTTTTTTTTTTTTCATTGCTGTCATGTCTTACCTGTATATTTGCCCGACGGCGACGTATCGTTTTCGAAACACGAAAGTTATACAGACAGTATAGGTATTTATAAATTATTATTTACTCATTCTAAATGCACGAATAAGTTTATAATTTACCCAAATTTACTGTAAACCTGTGTTAAGTACAAAGATTTACTCAATAAAACAATTACTTACTTTTTTCTGGCAGACGACATGATTTTGGCGCGACGCAAAACAAGACACAAATTGCATTGCTCACTATTTGAATCAAATGTCAACGCTGCTCAAAAATCTTTGTTGCAAGTAGAACCTACTTCCATAGTCCTGCGATAGATGGCGGTTTTTTTTACATTTTGCTGCAATAATAAACGGTTGAAGATGGTTTTATGAAAGTACTAACTTTGTTTCGTTTTCGAATCAATGGGCATTTATATGGGTTAGTAAGTTACTAAAGACTGTTACTTACATTTTAATGAATATCTTAGTTGTCCGAAATAAAATGATTTGATTTGATTAAACCGGCAGTATCGGCCAGGATATCGTCGTTCAGCCGCGCGGTGTTCGCGGCGCGTGGCTCGCGCGTGCTCCTGCGCTGCGCCGCGCTGGGCGCGCCCCCGCTGCGCTGGCGATGGGCGCCGCTGCCGCACGCGCACACGCTGACTGAAGACGGCGATCTCATCATACATAGTGAGGATTTATTATGTTGTTAAATTATAACTTGTTCGTTGTTTCTGGATTGCACTCCGTCAGTGGTGACCGGTGCGGTTTGTGTTCAGAGGTAGATATGTCATCGGCGGGCAACTACACTTGCTTAGTGCGCAACGCCCTGGGCTCGGACGTGCTCGGCGTGACGCTGAGGGTGCGCGCGCCCCCCGCACCCCCTGCCCCGCGCCTGCGCAGTGCCGCCGTGCACGCGCTCCACCTTTCGTGGGACAAGCCACTCGACGGTGGCGCACACATACTCGGTAGGTAGCTAGCTCGCTAACACACGACTTGACGTCAGTTATATTGTAAATAATCATGCATATACGACAGGATACACAGTGTGGTGGTCCCGCGGCGAGAGAGCGGAGGGTGTGGAGGGAACGGCGGGGGCGCAAGCGCGGCTCGTGCCGGCCGCCGACACGTCGCTGTGGCTGGCGCGGCTGGCGTGTGGCGCGCGCTACCGCGTCACACTGCAGGCGCACAACGCCGTGGGTGCGTCGCCGCACTCCGCGCCGCTCGTCGCGCGCACCAGGGGCGATAGTGAGTCACTATTCGTTCTCGACGCTCGCCCAAGTTTCACATCCACTCGGTAGTCTCTCTAACCGCTGATCTGCGATGTTGTGCTGCATTCGCACTGCATGTTACAGCATCATGCTGAGATAGGGGCCTTTTGGCCTCGTACAGAACCAATTTCATTTCATGTTTTTTTTATTTTTTTCTTTGTTTATTTTTTTTATTTTTATTAGTTGTAAGTACTGTTAATTTAACCATTTTTATTTGTGTTTTGTCCTGTGCGGGCTAATAAATGCTTTTTCTTTCTTTCTTTATTCGTTTGAAAGCGTGTACTGTGCGTAGAGGCTAAGCCGCCGCCGGGCAAGGAGTTCGTGTGGGCGAACAGCACGACGCTGCGCCTGAACTTGCTGGCGTGGGGCGGGCGCTGCCCCGTGGCCACCTGGGCGCTGGCCGTGCGCCCCGCCGCCGGGGGCGCTTGGCGGACGCTGCACACTGACGGAGAGGTCGCCGAGGTAACCGCACCCCCTCCCCCAGCATCCCCGCAGCATCGCGTATCTGTAGAGCCACCACTGACTGCGCGTCTCCCCAGGCCGGCAGCCTGCGGCCGGGCGCGTGGTACGAGCTGCGCGTGCTGGCACGCTCGCCCGCCGGCGATACCAGCGCGCTCTACCGCGCCGCCACGCACACACTCAACGGAGGTGCGACATACTGGCATTTCCATGGAAATTGTACCCATAATTTTAAGGGTTATTAGCCGTCATTTTACATTTGAATTTAACCCTGGCACTTTTATTTGCTGTGACTAAACCAGGGTATTTATTAACTGTGACGCAGAGCGCGTCGGCGAGCCATCGGAGGTGCCGGCGGAGGCGCACGGCGTGGTGGAGGGCGCGGGGGGCGTGGGTGTAGCGGCGGGGGGGGCGGGGGCGCTGTGGCGCGCCGGCCTGGCGCCCGCGCTGCTCGGCGGCGGGCTGGCCGCGCTGCTGGCCGCACTCGCCGGTAAGCTCGCTCGGTGCTGACAGGCTCTCACAGACAGGCTCGGTACTGACACGTCACCCGCAGGGCTGGTGCTGGCCCGGCGGCGGCAGGCGGCGGCGTGCCTGCGCCGCGACTGCTCGCTGCCGCAGGTGTGCCCGCCGCACGCGCAGCTCTACACCACGGAGCCCAGCAAGCGCAATGGGAAGGCGCTGACTCCGCCTGACGGTAACGCATACTTCTTAATCATATTATATGTATTTTGGAAATACTCTTACCTTCGGCTCTTTTAAGTTAAAATTCCTCGCTCTCTTTAGTTATTTATTTATTTAATACTAAGGTGAATATCAAAGCAGCAATTTTTACGTTGTAGTGTGTGTCTCATCATCTCATAGTCTGTATGTGTTAGCCTAAGTCTATATATTGAATGGTTTGTTAATAAATATCAGTATTCTACTTCAAGTCGTCTACTCAATTACACCTATCCCTACATGGCGACCCTACCTTCGGGCAAGCCGCGCATAATGGACGTGTCGCGTTACAATTGGCTTCATTTTTAATTGGTGCGAAATTATTCAAAATGTGTCAATCCTACCAAACAAAAGAAGAGGTTTTCCTGGCCCAAAATGCAGCCGGTGCTGGAAATAGTGCAAATTTGCAGCAAATTGAGACACATATGAGCATCCAGACAATTATGACAACAATAATTATCTGCGTCATGGGTGCAGTGCTTTTCTACTTGGGATTTAAGGCATATAAAAAATGCCATACTCGTTGGATGCGTCAGGAGATCAACCATCAGGCTTTCAGGGGCATGCGATTGTCCGGACGAGGTCGCTGCCAAAACACTCCGAAAGTAGCAGCGAAGCAGAGAGCAGAAAGTGAATGTCAGTGTACATCAGTGAACTAATGAGTGCTTTCAAAGTGCGTAATAAGTGTCAGTTTGTGTACGTACGTAAAACAATCGGCAAGAAATTAAGGAGAAATGTACTGTTATGTAGTAACTGTTTAAGACAAAATCAAAACTCTGCAGTGACGTCATATATAACGAATAAAATAGTGTCTTATGGCTAAAGAAATTGAAAGCATATATAATGAGTTATGTAAAATACGTACATATTTAATAAAAATAGGACCTAAGCGAAGATTAGGATCAAAGGTTAGTAGTAGAAAATTAGAAGAATCGACAAATTTATTTTATTAATTTAATAAATTATGTAAAGAAATAGAAGCAAATTTAAAAGAATTAAAAAATGAGGAGTTAATAATAATTAATGAATATCGTCATAAGATAGAGGAATTAAGCATAGAAATTAAAGAGTTATGTGAAAAAGAAAGTAGTTATAGTAACTCAGATTTTGAAAGTTTAAGTGAAGAAAAACGAAGAAGTCTGTTATGACAAATGACGAGTTAAGTATTAAGCAGTTAATCGATGGGATCGATTACTACAGTTCTATTTTAGACAGTCAATCGCAAGAACAATTAATTACGTTTGTAATGAAAAGTCGACTGTCTCAGGCAGCAAAATTGAAGTTAGCTTCAAATTATGACTCAGTTAAATGATAACAAAAATGTTTATTCGTTTTATTTATTTATAAAATTATATAAAAAAAACTTTAATGAGAATTTTAACGTCACATTCCTATCTAGTTAAAAGAAGTTCTCTTGTAATCGTTCTATTATTTATTGTTTACCCTACTCTAAGACAATTCACAATAACATAACAAGGAAAGGATATTCTAATCTCATAAATAAAATTGTTGATAAGTACCCATTTATTAATAGGTATCGGTATTTAGCAGAGTTTATTGAAAACTAACATAAGTATGATTTAGACCTTATGAACATATTTTTTTATGTGACGTCACAATAAATGTAACACGCATTGAGGTTATAGTTTAAGTGTTCATTTTCTTGAAGAAAAGAAGATTGAAACTAAACCTCAATTTAAGATCATTACATTTACGGATAAGTAAACAACTAAACATTAACAACTAAATAATATTTTGTTACACGTATAATCTATACATATAATAAATCTGTAGAAAAGTCATTTTTGTACATTGAAGAAATTGAAACAAAAAATAGCCAGCGTGTGAAAAGATAAGTAACAGAACCCATTTCCATCATTTTTGAAATTTTTGTCTGTTTGTCTGTTTATCTGTTTGTTTGTGCGCACATCACGTAAAATCTACGAATTAAATGCTGACAATGTTTATACATAAAAATTGTGTGTAACTTGGGGTATGATTTAGTGTTTGTTTCATTGAAATCGGTTAATTCTATCAAAAGATATATGAACTTAAAGTTTTCAAGAAGAACTAATCATCAAATGTAAGATACATACATGCAGCGACATCTGTTGAACTAAAATGATACCAATGACTAAAAATGTGCTCACCACAGTCATAACTTTTAAATCGACTGACCAGCTTTAAAAAAAATTTATAGCATAGGTATAATATACTTTAGCAGTTTAACATTTTGGTCGATAGACGGCGTTGTTTATTTCACTCCATTTTCTGAATTGAATGACCCTCGCCCGTGTCAGTTGCCTATTTTTTGTTTTTTTTTTTTTCGGATGGGAAATCATCAAATGACTCCTCCTGCTCTGGGCGGAGCAGGAGGGAGTGTCAGACTTTTACTGACTAAAACCCAGCCATGTTCCTTCATCGCCCTTTTGTTCCGGGGCCACGGTATCTCTTTCGAACAGTCCCGCAACCCCGGCAGACATCGGTCCTTGCGGATCGGCCCTTCCTTTTTGCTGACTCTCTTTTAGGCGCGCGTGGAACACGAACGCGCTGTCGACACGGCCTGTCGTCATGAGACGGACGGACGGCGAGCTAGCCCATAGCCCACCGTTCACAGGCCCGCGCCTACGGTGGCCGGGGGCCACGTGGTTGCCCCGGAAGCCCGGGGCGTCTGCCGCGGCGGCCGGGACGTTGAGAGGTTCTCTCCCTCTCACGTTCCGCCATCTCCTTCTCTAGCATTACTGCTTCGCAGAAGGAGGTGACGGCGTCCCATTCCGTCTCGCTCCGGACCATGGCTTGCACCAGGGCCGGACGCGAGAGGTCGCCGCCGCAAACGTGTAAATTGCCTCAAGATTGGTTTTTAACCGACGAAACAAAAAGAAGGCAGTTCTCAATTCGACGCGTATTTTTTTTATATATGACCACGGATAACTTTTACAGAGAAGTCCGTACATGGTCCTTTTGTTTGTAAAAAGCGTAGGTACATCTCAAAGTTGGTCCCATTTATAATTGAAAAATCGTGTTTGGGCTAATTTCTTGCACCTTTGATGAGAACTTTCGACCTAGCTGGAGTATGACTGTCATCGAGTGTCTAAGGATGAAGGAGGTGGCGGAACGTGAGAGGGAGAGAACCTCTAAACGTCCCGGCCGCCGTGGGAGACGCCCCGGGCGTCCGGGGCCACCACGTGGCCCCCGGCCACCGTACGCGCGGGCCTGTGGACGGTGGGCTATGGGCTAGCTCGCCGTCCGTCTGTCTCATGACGACAGGCCGTGTCGACGGCACGTTCGTGTTCGACGCGCGCCTCAAAGAGAGTCAGCAATAGGAAGGGGTCCGCAAGGGCCGATGCCTGCCGGGGTTGCGGGACTGTTCTAAAGAGATACCGTGGCCCCGGAACACAAAGGGCGATGAAGGAACATGGGTGGGTTTAGTCAGTAAAAGTATGACACTGCCTCCTGGTCCGCCCAGAGCGGGAGGAGTCATTTGAAGATTTCCCATCCGAAAAAAAAAAGGCTGTCGAGGTAAGCCCTTTTTTGGAAAAACATAAGTAGATTATTTTAGTGATTAATGCAAATATATCGAAGAAATTAAATTGTTACCCACTTGGATCTACGTAGGTATATGTGTGTCTACTAATATTATAAAGCTAAAGAGATTTTGGTTGGTTGAACGCGCTAATTACAGGAAAACTTTTAGTGTTGAATAGTTATCGAGGATGGCTATAGGTTATCTAACATCACGCTATAATTAAAAGGAGCGGAGCATCAATGATAAATGTTGCAAAAACAAGGAAAATTTATTTCTTTCGAGAGCTTCCTTTGCGGGCGCTGCATAAACGGTTAAAGCTGCGCAACAATCATGTATTAGGGAATTGTTCGTTTTAAAGCGTTCTAAAAAAAACCGCGATAGCATTATGTCTATCTTTCAAGGTTGACTCCACTCTCTCTAACCCTCTCTCTCTCATGTGACGCAGACGAAGTTGCGCGGGTCAGCTAGTTCAAATTAAAACACTAGGATTGATATTTTGTATAGCTCCCATTATTTTCGATGCAGTCAAGTAGACGTTTGCGCCTGGACCCCACAATATATAATATGGTAGGCCAGTATGAAACAAATGGTTTCACGCGTACGAGACACTTTGCGGAATTATTTGAATTGTTAACAACACATTGCATGGCGGTGTGGGAAAATTTAAGAGGAAGGAACCGGAATATATCAAAATATTGTGGGGTCCAGGCGCAAACGTCTACTTGACTGCATCGAAAATAATGGGAGCTATACAAAATATCAATACTAGTGTTTTAATTGACCTTGATCCCGCATGCTTGCGGGATCGAGATTTTGATGCGGGATTGGATTCCCTACTTACAATATATTCCTCTAGAACAAAAAAAAAGTAATGTTAGGCACCTGTAGAACAAAATACTAAAGTGATCATTCACTTTGCATTTATAAATAAACACAAATTATTTATCAATTAGGCCTCATGATGGATTTAAAAAACAATTAATTAATCCATAAGTCACCAAAGAAATTAACAATAACATTAGGTTTGAATTTCTAATAAAAGTTTAAGTTACAATAAAAAACAATTAATTAGTCCTTATGTCACCAAATAAATTAACAATAATATTAGATTTTAATTTCTAAAAAAAGTTGTTACAATTATTCATAAATAAAGTACTCACAAAGTCCGGTTTCTTCAGATATTTGTGTTCTATTAAGACCACTTATGCAGCGCGATAAATAGTCGCCCTCGCCTCAATATTAATATTTGCCTGCATGCCTTGCAACAACAATACCGCTATCTATTAAACCACACGTCACTAACCAACAACTTCAACCAAACGAAAACATTAATTCCGGTCAAGTTAAATATTCATAAATCTCATGTCTACCTCACATAAATCTAAACTCCTTACTTATTTTTCTATGAACTACCTTTCAACTTCACGGAATGTGTGAACAAAGCGAACAAGATAGAAGAATATAATATTTCTGTTCCATTACTTCCAATTGAGTATAAAAACTGGTAAAAACTTACAAAAAGTCTAAAAGTAACAATGTGAGATTTGAACACACGGCTTACTGATTCGTTCATAGATCTGCACGCGTCTAACCGCTAAGCTATCTTGACTTAAGTATTCATGTTGAAATTTTGAACTACAATTACTTGTAGACGACAATGTCTATTTTCTTGAAAGTAGAAGGTCGTAAGTCAAACTAAACGTCAAGCTATTGCTTTGTGAGATTGCCACTGGACTTTTGGTCGACACTGTACAATCGATTTGAAAAGAAAAATGGGATATAAATGTTATAAAGAAAATGAAAATGAAAACAGGGTAATTAATTCAACAGTTACAGTACAATAACGGTAAAATAAATTTTGACTAAATTTAAATTTTGACTACGTTTCATTGGTGTGCCCTTTACACCCGAAAAAAAAAACATGCAAATATTAAATAAAAAGGTCATGGAGGTGATTTTTCGGATTCTAGGGAAGCTAGGAAAAATGCAAAATAAAATCCTGAATTTTCAGTTGTCCTGAAAAGGTGCCCTCACGATTGTGACACTTAGGTATAATCTATAAGTCTCACAATAGTGAGTTTTATGTTTTTTTTTTTTTTGCTTTATTAAAAACAACAAATTATTTACTTATCATTATTTGTTTATTTGAATAACCTCTTCTTTATCATTTAACAAAAAATAAACCTTCTTGTAACTAATTCTTTAACAAAAATCAATAAATTTCTCAAAATAAAGTAAGTCAACCTCTGACTAACATAAAATAACAGAATAAAAAATATTTTTAGCTTTTAGGAACAAAAATGAGATCACAAATTATCTAAAAAGAATTTAAGACAGAAAGAATAGCAAAAACTAACATAATTTGAAAAATCGTAACTGGATATTAAGATTTGAGGTGATAAGATTGGGAACAGTTTTGGTTTCGAGAAAGACACAGGTCAACACTACACTTGGAGCATTTAATCTTAGATGGGCTATAGCATCCCTCCATCATGCAAGACCTTGGTGACTTTTTGTCATCAAACACAGCCAGGTGATCATAGCCATCATATCTTTTGCCCTGTGATGGGCGTATTGGCCTGTATTGCCTATTGATAGGAGGTAGCTCGTTTTCAGGATCGACGTCTACGTCGTCGCGGCGGTATAATTCTGGAAAATTGGTTAAAGCGTCAGCAACACTAAAGCGAAAGTCCAGTAGTGTCAGAGTGTCCTTGCTTGAGTAATCATTTGCCACGCAATCATTTTTGTATAATCGCCAAGAATTAACCAACGCCAAATCCAAAAAGTGGATAATGACTCTCAAAGGCCATTTTTTTTGTCTTGATGAAGGTACGATGATACTCCATTTGCTGGTCGAGAATGTCAACGCCCCCCAATGTGTTGATTCTACAGTTGAATCATTTTAGAAGCCAGTACATCAATGTAGCCTCTCTGTTTTTTATCCCACCGTTTGACAGTGTACCAGACGAAGATCCTGTACAGTTAGATGCCATGATCACGGACTTGTTGTCCTTCCATTTGACGATGACAGTCGAAACCCTGGTTTTAGTTGATGGCCAGTCTTACGCATGTAATATAAGTTTGTACACCGAGCAGTCTCTTCGTAGAAACCTTCATCAAAATAATTATGAAGATATTAGGATGGTGTACGAACTGTGATTTTTGGTAGTCGCAGTATAGTTATGTGGCTTATCGGTAAGAGGAATATTCTTCCAGGTTACCACGTTGCTGCAGATTTCGCTGAGTAGCCATAGTACGAGAACGTCCTCTGCGTGATTGCATTCACTGCGAACTAGCACCACGAGATCGAAGCAGAGGGCTTCCAATTTGGCGTGAGGTAGTAGTACGAGAGCATCCCCTACTTGGGGTCATTATCTGACTTAGAGGTTCAGGTTCCATTTCATCGCCTGACCCTTCAGAAATGTCGTCCTAGCCTACAAGGTCAGCGAGTACACGCGATTCGGTTTCAAACTCTTCTAACTCGTTAAATTCTTTAATCTCTGATTCGGTTCCATCTCCAAAAAGTTCCAAGATACGGTCATCAGATACAGGAAGCACTAAAATAAAAAAACAAACAACTACTTGGCCAAAATACCAGCTTTTAAACAATAAACAAAAAAACTACATCAAAATCAATTTATAGGGTTACAACCGAGGGGCCACGACCGTGCTACTTGAAGTTTAAAATAGTAAAATTAGTTTGCATTTCATTTGATTAATGTTTGAATAGTAAAATAAAACAAAAACAATATTCAAAACATAACAATAAACAATAAAACACAATACTTACACGTGCCGCGCGTTGGATCAAAAAACGCAGCCATCTTTTACCTACGATTGAGACAAACTGACAACCCATTACACGACTCGGGCGCTACTACGCGTGAGTACACATTTTTCACGATCGATCGACGTCGGTTGCGTTCGCAAAAATGAATCTGCACGGCCTTGAGATTTTTTTAAAGTTACCCGCACTATCGTGTACCGTCGGGTGTAAAGGGGTAGGGAGGCCAAGATTCTTGATTTAAACTTCACCTTACGGTCATTAAATATATCAGCTTCGGGTACGGACTTATTAAATGAATTGAGGTTGCCACACATCTTAACGAGTGGTGAGTTGAGACCTGTGTTTGTAGAGGTAGTAGGGCGCTGTAGAATTGTGGTTATGGGAAAGCGTGGAATTCTAGGCGGAACTTTCAATAGAATGCGCGATAGCAGTTCACTACAATCTATGCGACCGTTCACTAAGTAGGTAGTTTATGAAGGAACATAAGGCTATGCATAATTCTCCGTAGCCGTAGAGGGATCATCTTAAAGAAACTCAGACGCTGTTGATAGGGACACCTATAGGATAGGCCAGGGGATATAAATGCGAGGTGTCTGGTGAAAGCCCGTTGTATGCTCTCCAGTCGCTGAGAATGTATTGCGTAGAAAGGGTCCCAGGCAACACTGGCATGTTCCAGCCTGCTACGTACTAAGGCATTGTATAGGATCATTTTAGTTTTAATAGACCTAAATTCTTGCGTATTACGTTTAAGAAACCCTAACAATTGCGCAGCTTTTTAACGCAACTGTCTACATGCTGCTTGAATGTTAATTTTTTGTCCATTATCACTCCCAAGATCCCGAATCTCATCAACCTTAGTTAGTGTTACGCTATTGATTCTATATGATGTTACACTAGCTTGTTTCTTTTTTGTGAATGTAATATGGAAACATTTCTTGACGTTCAGAGCCATGCCATTTTTATTGCACCAATCTTGTATTCGATCCAAGTCACTTTGAACCGCGATCGAGTCGTTTGGTGAAGTTAACGTCTTATAAATCTTTAAATCTTCAGCGAACATTAAAAACTTGCAGTTTTGTATTTGATCAGCTATATCATTAATAAACAGCAAGAACAAGATTGGTGCTAGATGGGATCCCTGCGGTACTCCCGAGATAGAAACATATGGCTGTGATGTGTAACCATTCAAAACAACAGTCTGTGACCGTTGTTGTAAGTAAGATGTAAACCATCTCAAAAAATACATATTATGCCATTATCTTTATATAACAAATATCGAGGACTTGGAAAAGTACGTATTTTTGGTCAAACTTCGCGATGACTGTCGCTAATGAGATCGGTCTGATTGTTCTTATCTGAAATATCACCCGTTTTATTTGTAACAATTGGTACTACAACCATCCTCATCAACTCGTCTGGCAAGTATGAATGGCGAAGGCAGAAAGTGAACAGAATGGCCAAAACACGTGGCAGGTGGGGACCTGCATGCTGTAGGTGCTCGATGCTGAGTCCGTTATGTCCTGCACACTTACCCCTAGTCATACACCCTATGGTTTTAGCTATATCCGCAGCTGAGAACTTACCAGCCAAGACCAGGGCAGTGCACTGTGACTCAGAATCGGCCACCTCAGAGGGCGGAATACTGCTTAGCTCGACACAAAACTGGGATTTAAAAACATTGGCAATATCCCTTTCAGCAGACACGCCATCGACGCTCATTGGCAAACCAGGCCTAAGGTTATGCTTTTTTGTAGACTTCCAGAAGTCCCGAAAGTCTGTTTTAGTGTGCAACTCGGCTTGGATGTCCATCTGGATTTGGTCTTGGTGATTTTGGCACCACCTTAATTTTGATTTAATATCTTTCGAGTGTCACACGTTTCCTCATAAATCACGCCTGACGTAGGTTTGCCACAATTAAGCCACTCATTAAACCTAAGCCTGGCATACGAGTGAGCCTCGCTGACGTGGTTATTCCAACCCACCACGCGCTTCGGCCTTCTACCAATGACCCGTATCTCTCTGCTAACAATATAATAATAATAATAAATCCTTTATTTTCGCGCCAACTTTGGCCCATAGATAAATACTTTACAGACTAACATATACCTATATCATAATAGTACAAATTGTGTTAGTATATAAACTTAAAACTATGGCGGCTATGTTACATATACAATGGCGGTTTCCCTTAGAGCGGATACCACATACAAGCAATCAATTATTAGATTGTGGTTCGAATCACTACACATGCAATCACAACAATTGGCCAATACACTGTTTATGACTTTCACGGTTTTTCACTACACTCAAAGTACTTACGGGATAATATCCGTGGTTTCCCACGATCATGATGCTTGCAACAGCGTCGAAATATTGGGAGCTCATCAATTTATAGAAAACCACGGATATTATCCCGTAAGTACTTTGAGTGTAATTGGCCAATACGCGAGGAAAGTTAACATTTCGCAATCAGCGATGACATTCTTGCCTGTAGGTATTGATAGCATCTGAGTTTTTATGTCCCCACACAACTAAGTTGTCGTGGGACATACTCCGCTTTGCTTTCGGCCTAATTAATGTCACATTCGACCAACAATGGGTAGTGATCCGACCACATTACATCATACTTAACGCTACGAACAGTTTTCCGAGCTGATTCTGTACAGAGTCAATGACCAAGCCATCGCCTAGACCCATTACAGTTACTGACGTACGTATATGTACATGTGTTCGACGTCAATGCCAGCCTATCTACACCAACGCATGAACAATGATTATCACTACAGTAGTTGAACAAGTCCGTAAAGATTAGTCCATGCGGATGTGCGTACCTAGGCAGTAAACCGCCTCCACATCACTACTGTCCACGATGGCACTTATCAGTCCTAAACAATGTGAGAATTCCGGCAGGTTACTCACTGCGTCCATGGACATGTACACACAGCAAATTAGTTAGGTTTGCAGAGCACACCAATATAATGCTGGTGTGCGTAAAGTCAACTGGTATATTACTTCGCCTCACGTCTCACAATAAGTCAGCAAACACGCGTGTGTGTAGCTAATCTTCGCTAAGATTGGCCGCCGTGATTGAAAACGGTTAGGACTATTTTGTAGGCAAAGAATATTAAGCATAAATTTCACGTTGTTGCTAAGTGGTCTTGTGGCATAGGTGTATAAGCAATGGGCTGGTAAAACAAATGTCGTAGGATCGAATCCCGCCACCGTCATTGACTTTTTGCATTTTTTTAAACTTTTGTTGTCATTTTGTTGAATTTTTATTTTTCTATTTTAACTGATAATAAGAAAAAAATATGGAAGTGAAAATAAAATTAAACAATTTGTACTATGAAATCAACAATATTTATTGCCTAGGTTTTTATAATAATTACAAATTATAAAGTTTTGTGCATGACAAATATTCTAAGTCGGACAGGAAATAACGTTATTTTTCATATTCAAGAGAGTAATTTAATTATAGTGATATGAATAAACATGTTAGTAAGAAAGATATTAAGATACAGGTATCCTAAATTGTTATCTCACTAACAATAACATCCCTCACATAAAACAAATTACCCCTTGATATTTTTATTAATAGCCGATTGGTGCGCCTTTACTATCGGTATGCAACGCGCACACTTGGTAGCATCAGGTTATGTAAAACGTTCAAGTAACCTTCACTGGTATTGCGACCCTCTACCTGCACTAATTCACCAGGACCCATTGATGACATTCATTCCCAAAATCCCAAAGTAAAGCAGCCACTAGACCTGCAAGGAAGAATATTTTTTTTTTTTATAGCGTTCACCATCTTTTTGCCACAATATTTTGCGACTCTGTCCGACTTAAAACATTTTTCATCGCTAAATATAACAACATTATCGCACCAATCAAAATCCAAATATTCTCTTGCGAAGCGTACCCGGTTTTGTCTGTGAATATCTGACAGTAATATTTTCTTGGCTGGCCTACGACATTTCACACCAGCTGCACGCAAGTGGTTCCGTACAGTTTGTAATTTCACGTCATGTTTAGTCGCCGTTAAACGAGTAGTGAAGAAGGGCTCAGCGATATGCGTTGCAACTATATCACGGTGCCGTGCATTGCCATCTGTGTATGCTATGGATTAGCCTTCGGTCCCGGTCGGCAAGGATCAATGCTTCCCGAATCTGCATATCGATGGACCCACAATTGCACAGTCCTTCTCTGTGAACAATAATAAAATATTGTTACAAAAAACAACAATCAATAACATGTGGATTATCTAAACATTATTATTAATCTTCTAAACATATTAATAACATTTTGTTACTTACCGATATCTTTAAACGCCTCGCAATTTCACTAATTGAAACGTTTTGCTCACGCAAAATAATAATCTCAGCTCTTAAAAGTGTAGTTAAGTGATTCATAATGATTAACAAATAAAAGCACTTCTCAAAACACGCAGGGTATAATGTCTAAAAACGTAACGTAAGCCCGATAGTCAATGACATTATGACGATGAACCTACTAACTTACACATGATTTGTAATTTTTAGAGGGTAGACCTCAAATAAATTCTAACTCAAATATAAAGAAGACTTGCCAATATTTAAGCAATAAACTGAACAAACAAATGTATAACGTTTCATCAAAACATACAAAAACACCGATGTGTTGGCAGTCGGATTTGAACTTACGGCGCTAGGCGCTGGCGGCGTAAGATACTGTTTACCGCACGCTCAACCATTGCGTCACGGAGAAGATTGTTAAGTTGGCTAAATTTATGCTTCATATTCCATGCAACATCAAGTGACAAGAAATTGCAAGTGTGTGGGTGGAAAACGGGTTATTGTAAAGCGCAAACACTAATAAATAGGCGATGCCAGACAGCCGTTGACTTTACGCACACCAATAACTTTGTTAGTGTGCCCTGCAAACCGAACTAGTTTGCAGTGTGTACACACATATCACAATGAAAGGCCTGTCACTTGTATCAATACGTATCGCACACAGTCTTGGGTTATCACTCGGAACAACCCAAACTGCGGCAATGGACATAGCCCTACAATAAAACCCCTTGTACATACAACAGGAGGCAGCACTAGCAGCAGGCTTATGCACTTGGGCATATGGGGCAAGAACCACACCAGTCCCCACGCAGGCATCCTGGACCGGGTGATTGTGTATCAACCTCTCATCGCTGCCCCGTGTGATAGGACACCTAATAAACTTATGTTCAACAAAAGCTATAGCATCAAAAATCAGAGGAATTAAGGGATCAGTCAGGAGTCGATGAAGTACGCCTCTACACAGGTGGCTCCAAAACTCAAAACAGCTCAGGGGATGGCGTACACGCCCTAGACCTCAACATTACCTTTCACCTACCACTAAGCGAACACAGCTCGATATTCCAATGCGAGTGTGTCGCCCTAACTCAAGCTGCAACAGCCGTAAAGCGTCTGGGGATTCACAATGGTGAAGCGTCAATGCTTTTAACAATATAAAAAAAAAAAAAAAAAAAAAAAATTATGGTTCGCCCATAGAATATAATAGGTTATTATTTCCCGATTGATGAATTCCCGCACCAATATTTGTGGCTGCAGCGCCCATGTACTGGAACTTTCTTGATTCGATAGTATTCTCGCAACATTGCCGATAGATGGCATTAGCGGGAGAAAAACAGTCGTCCTTCCGCCGCCGTTTGCACACATAGGGTGCGCGCACCGCCCCGCCTTTTAAAAATTCCATTTTGGTGAAACCTTGAAGACATTCGTAAAATAAATGGACCTGCATCTGTGCTTCATTGAGAACTTATAGTGTAGTGTCGATTTTTTGAGTTTGAACCATTCTACCGGTGGATTTAATAAGGTTTAGCTCGCCGGCCGGCAGCCCATAACCACAAGCCACCACGCGCACATGAACGAGTCATCTGCCTGGGTCTGAGTGGATCTCTGGATTGTCAAGGTACGCGGGCAAGTTTTGCTGCTATTAATTCTTTCATATTGGTTTCACGAGGATTGATCAATAGGGAAATTTGAGGCCCACCATTACTTATATTCTTAATTCAAATTTAGGTTAGTTCCTAAAAACAACCCACAAAAAGGTGCAGGCTATTTACACACCTCATCACACAACTACGCAATTATATTCATATCTGGTAGCTTAACTGTGCTTAAAGCCCTAGAAAACCAACTGTAAATTAATATTTGAATGTCACCTCACCATGGAGAGTATATCGCTGTCTTAGAGAATTACCCTCCAGTGGATTAAGGGGCACAGTGGATCCCTAGGCAATGACGCCGCAGACGAAATTGCTAAGAGAGGTTCCGAGATGGCTGTGCTAGGCCCGTACACACTCCTTCCCCTACCTTTCCCACAATTCCGTACGTGGATCCGCCAGAGATCAACTGAACTTAATAACAACAAATGGTCATGGTCTACAGACTGCAGGCATTCAAAAATGGCGATGCCAAGTCTACATCCACTACTAACAAAACGACTGCTCAGCCTAAGCAAAAATAACCTCAGAATAATTAAATAATAGGGACAATAACGAGTCATTGCCCCTTTAACAAACATCTCTTTAACATAGGCGCCACGAACAGCCCACTCTGCAGGGGCTGCTTTGACGCCAAAGAATCAGCCGCCGCGTCATCCTGGAATGCGAGGCCGTGGCTACCCAACGCAAACAAACACTCGGAACGGTGAGGTCGCTCCGCGAAGCCTGTGAAGATCCCAGGAAACTTCTGTGTTTCTGGACGGAGCTAGGCTGGATAACTTAGCCAGGGCACTTACGCACAACGGACCGAATGAGAGCCTAAGTGCAGAAAATGGAGTCCCTACTATACTCTACTTTCGGAACGACCGACACATTACTGAACGCACTTTTTCGCTATAGCAGAGTCACCCCTCCATAGGGTTGCTCAGGCAGCATGCCAGCAGACGTGTCAACGGCTAGCGTCCCCGTACTGCTGAAGTCATCTTGGGTGGTGCTCAGGAATAGCAGCTGCTCCGGCTGCAGTCAGCACTCCTGGAGCGCTATAATATCGCACGTTGGTCAAAGTTCACGAACGCCCTCAATAGAACGCTTAACATTCTTACAATTAAGGCTGGCAAATCGTAACAAACTATTATTAGTCATTGATGTTGTTTACAGAGCCGACTTTAAGCGAGTACCCGTCCTTACGTCTTTTACTATAATGCACAAAACGTCTGAATATTATATTTTGCGGCCAGATGTTCTCATCCAATAATTCAGGTACTTTGGATTCAGGTACGCCCCTCAAAGAGTGTCAGCAAAAAGGAAGGGGTACGTAAGGACCGATGCCTGCCGGGGTTGCGGGACTGTTCGAAAGAGATACCGTGGCCCCGGAACACAAAGGGCGATGAAGGAACATGGATGGGTTTTAGTCAGTAAAAGTCTGACACTCCCTCCTGCTCCGCCCAGAGCGGGAGGAGTCATTTGATGATTTCCCATTCGACAAAAAAAAAAGGTATACAAAACTTGTACGCATCATAGTCAACCTTTTTTCGTAGGGACATATTTTCCAATTTAACTACCTCGCGGGTGTTTTTTCAATGTGCTTTATGATGTCAGCTGAATCTGAAACTTTGTGCACATTCGTGTTATACATCGGTACTTTCTTTTCAGCAGCTTTAAAGTATCCTACTGTGTCTTTAGCAAACCCCGCTTTCCCTGCGTAACGGTAATTTTGCTTTGGTTTACGATGCGTTTCAACAATCCATCCATCATTCTCCTTTCCAGGCAAAACATCACCACAATGTTGGCGCTTGTTTACAATCTAAGATCGTTCGCTGCGACTCTGTGACGTAACTCCCACAGCTGTTTGTACATGCGACGGCGAGTGAGCTAGCGCTATAGAACTGGTTCTAGACACAGATACCGGCCGCTCCTTCTCAATATACCCACCGCTTTGAATAAGCAGAAGTTGTATATCGGCAATATAAACCGAGTGTTTCGCGACACTTTCTTGATTTCTCGGACTTTGCACTGCATTTTTGGAAGCTTCCATACTTCTGTATGACGAGTTACCAAGAGAGACGTCCTCATCGCCACCCCCTCGTTTCAAATTCACACACTGTTCGCTCCGTGCATGCTCGATCAGCGATCCAAACTTAAGGTCATACTGAAGATCCAACTTGAGTTTTTCCAATTGATCTACCGTCACTTGTTGACTTCAGTTCTCGCACTTCATTCTTGAGTGAGGTGAGATCCTTTAGCAACTTAGTCACATCCAGGTGATCAAATGGGACTTGGGGCAGATTCTCAAGGTGCCGCGCAACGAAAATCGGGATAACATCAGGGTCACTAGACTTGAACAAGCCAATTATATCTGCTAAGTCACGGTGTTCTGAGCCCTTTTCCTTCCGTTTGATGTTCCTTTTGTTGGTCGGAACAGATTCAAAAAGTAACGAATTTTAATTTTTAGGGTTCCGTACCCAAAGGGTAAAAACGGAACCCTATTACTAAGACTTCGCTGTCTATCCGTCTGTCTGTCACCAGGCTGTATCTCATGAACCGTGACAGCTAGACAGTTGAAACTTTCACAGATGATGTATTTCTGTTGCCGCTATAACAACAAATATTAAATATAGTTAATGGTACGGAACCCTTCATGTGCGAGTCCGACTCGCACTTGGCCGGTTTTTTAATTTCATCGATACTAAAGGCCGACGAATATATGCGAATTAAGGTATCGTCATCACTCGTGAACAGCTTATTTTGCGCGAAACAAAGCAGTTCAATAACAATGTTACACTGAGGACACTTTACTGTGGCGGACATTTCGCTCGACACAAAAACCGATCGTAGCAAAAAGCAAACGACACGTACGGCTGCGTGCTCGCGACTATTACTGTTTACGGTACTATTTAAACCAGTTTATAAACTATCTGTGTGCTAAAATTCATTCAAATCCTTTCAGCAGTTTTCGCGAAAAAGAGTAACAAACATCCATCCATCCATCCTCACAAACTTCCGCGTTTATAATATTAGTAAGATTCTGTCGAAAATGGCGTCGGCAGGCAAAAATCTTAAAAATTGCCATAGATGCTAATTTTGTGATTGATGATCTCTACAAATATTTTTAGATTAAATAAAGGTTAATTTTAATTTTTACTACTTCACTAACTCAACACCTATAATACTTCGAAGGTAAAGTTAAGAATTTGATTGAGATCAATTTGTAGCGACGGGAGAACTGCACGAGATCAGCCCGTACGCGACGTTCAGCATGTCTGGGGGTGCGGGTGCGGGCGCAGCGTGTGAGGGGGGCGCGGGCGCGGGCGGCTGCGCGCTGCACCTGCACACGTTCGCGCGCGCCGAGCTGCTGGACCTGGCAGCGCCGCCGCCGCGCCCCAACTTACTCGCGCACACACCAGGTATGTGTACTGCTCCTACCCGACACAAACCTGTTATATGCTCACTTTATTTCGCACACCACAAAAATATTCCATCAAGTTTTTACCAACCAAGTCAGTCATACCTCGCCCCTTGTCTTGTTCTGATAATAAGTGTATCTGACGAGTGAGGGAAACTGACCAAAGTTACGCGTACTCATGTTTACGGATGATACAATTTGGGGTCATCTTTTTCTTGCATACATTTCCATATTTCGAATCGAAAGCTGGTGACGATGTTGTAATAACAAGTATATATTATGTTACAGTTAAAACCCGTTTTTTGTGAAAACGCGTTTTCCCTAGTTAAAACTAGTTTTAACTAACTGCCTTAGTTAGAACTAGTATTAACTGATTTGAATATCAGTGAAAACTAGTTTTAACTAGGGCAAACCCGTTTTGTCGAAATTATTCAAACTTTCAACCGATATCAAAGTTCATTGTGTGTTGGGAGTAAAGGGAGAGTGGACATAACATCTTTCCAGCCCCAAGAGTCATCCTCACCTGCACGCGCAGAAAGGCGGCGGCTGCAGTCTGGCAGCCGTGGTGCTCCCTGCTAAACAACGAACGAGACTATGGCGACCGAGCAATAGCGGGATAACTATACACCCATCTGGGCAACTGGATTGGAAGAGGCTGCAGTGGCCTTAGGGTCTAAATAACCCTTAAAATGTCTGGTGCAGAAGACAACGGGAAATCAATGCACTAATTCCCCATGAGGGTCACAATGGATTTAAGATTTAAGGCGTGGTCTCAACAGAACTGACAGCTGCAAGGAATGTTAAAAAAAAAAAATACTTACCGTGCCATCTTTATATATTTTTGAAATGGCCCTGTTTATTAGACATCACCCATCGCTATTCACATTAGAGCTCAGATCGCGAAATAGAAGTCATTTGTATAACAACCTTACCAGGCAATATAGAACTACCCTCTTTGGGAAAAGTGTCTTTGCTATGGCCACGAAGATCTACAATAAAATTCCAAATGACATAAAAGAATGTAGCAATATTAATATCTTTAAAAATAAATTGTTCCAATTTCTTATGGAAAAGTGTTATTACTCTGTAGATGATTTTTTACTGACTAGAACTTTTTAAATATGTCGGAGTTGCCAGGATTTATTTCGCTAGGCTCGAGCTTATGTGGGCTGTAGACGGGTTTAGTGCTATGAAAACACACTGGATGCGATACACTATTTTATTTCGCATTGCACGGTTCGGGTTGGTAGTTTCCATGGAGAAGAACCGGCAAGAAACTCCCTGGTTACTCTTTTCAAACAGATACACTGAGTCTCAAATAACTTGACATTACACTTTCACACATTAACACTAGGCACAATGAATCGTGTACAGTTTCAAGACGTCTTAACTCCGCTGCGATCAGACCCAGACTGTCCGCCTCGCCGCGAGGTGTCAACATCAGGACTCTGTAAAAGCCGCCATGGTGGGGAGTAGGTCACGTGATGTCACCACTGGCGCTCTCGATCCATTCGCCCGTCCGTACTCATGACCGGATGCGACAAATATTTGATGTCCGCTTGACGATAATTATTATTGTTCTTGATTGTCTTGTGTCTGTTCATGAATGCCTAATAGTAATGTGTGTGTGTGTCTATGTTTAATCTGAAATGGAATTAGAATGTTGGACACATATTTTCATTATGTTATTTTAATCATTTGTATGCCCAAGTGCCAGATCATGGGATGGACATTATTTGTATATGTAATTATGTGTATTTGTGTATATAATGAACACCTGCATGTAACCCATGTATCACAAATAAACGATTGAATTTGATTTGAAGAAATAGCGATTTAGATCTGTTGAGAGCTCCGGCTGACGCCCGGCACCACCAAACCGGGGATGGTGGTGTAAAATGTCCTATCGGCCATGTGATTGTGTCAGATCAGGCAAAACATGGAAACTATGTTACTGATAAACCAAAATCAGTTAGGCAGCCTCACCGCCTTGGCACCTGGAATGTACGCGGCCTAAACCAATCAGGAATACTCCAGTAGAGAGTGAAATGAAAAGGAAGGAAGTCACTATCCTCGGACTCAGCAAAACACACTGGAGAAAGTCAGGATACTTTTGAACTGACCAGTTGAATAAAGTCTACTTTTCAGGACCTGAAAATGAAAGCTTTAAGGGTGTTGCCTTCGTCGTACCACTTAGCTTGAACAAATATGTCAGCGGTTATAACTATTTCTACGCGTGCGGCTAAAATTTTAGCTAAAATATTTACGGGGTTTAGCGCGGCTGGATAAGCCGATTAACGACCGAATAATTGCCATTAAAATTAACACAACACCCTGCAAATTGAACATGCCTTGGCAAAATCTCTCCAAGAAATACCCAAAAGGGAGATAACGGTTGTTTAGGTGATTTTAACGCCAACATCGGTCGAACGGACAGCGACGAACATCTTCGACGGGTAGTCGGGAAGTATGGAATCGGCAACAGAAACGAGAGAGGCGAACGTATGCTTCAGTTCTGTAGTGAGGAAAATCTTACCGTGACGAACACCTGTTTTAAACAGCATATACGGCGATTGTACACCTGGATTTCTCCTGGCAACCGTTTTAGAAACCAGATAGACTCTATCCTCATCCAGAACCGATGGAAATCGTCTGTCATGAACACCATGGGGGCGGACTGTGGCTCTGATCTCCAACTTTTAGTTACCACAATCCAACTTGTTGAGAAAACTCAACAAGCAAAAGCGCAAACTGAATATGCGCCATGTTGACCTGCAAGCCTTTAGAAAAGCAATTGAACACAAAGTACCTGAATGTTCCATAGATGACGCCATTGACCCGGACGTCGCTTGGAAAGCTTTGCAGAGAATTATTGTGCAAACTGCAAAACAGAACATGCTGCCAAAACCCAACATGAAACCTTTTATATCTACCAAAACCGCTGACCTAATTTTTCGTAGACGTGAGTTGGAGGAAATAAGTCTAACCACCCTGCAGAACAGAAAGTTATACGACCAACTCAGCACAGAGGTCCAGAAAAATTGCCGCAAAGACTATGACCAACACATCAACAACGTCTGTGCTGATTTCGGATCGATTAACAGAATTCTGCGAAATATAATATTCGATTAACAGAATTCTGCGAAACATCAAACCCAAGATCTTTTCCGCAAGGTCAAAGAGCTAACTAAATCTCATAATACGAAAACTTTCGTAATCGCAGATGAAACAGATAACATCCTTACTGACAAAAATCAGGTTCTAGAACGCTGGAAACAGTACTGCACAATACTTTATGACACCGGTCAACCTATCACGTTTCGTCAACGGTGTGCAGACCGATTCTTCACCGCAAGGACCCAAGATTCTGCAGTCAGAGGTCGAACATGCCCTTGAATGTCTCAAGGATAGAAAATCTCCAGGTAAGGATGGAATTCCCGCCGAATTACTTAAAAACCTAGATTCTAAAGGTGTCAAGCAGATTTTAAACATCTGCAATTCTATTTGGAAGACCAGGAAATGGCCTGAAGAGTAGACAGAGTCCGTTTTTATTCCACTTCATAAAAAGGCTCTACCAAAGACTGCAGCAACTACAGGACCTTGGCACTTATTCCACATATCAGCAAGATACTCCTGTACATCATTAACAACAGGCTAAGACACTTCTCGAGCCACAAATTCTGGAAGAACAAGCAGGTTTTGTTAAAGGCACAAGCGCGCGGAAACAAATCCTGAACGTTCGCCAAATTATTGAGAAGAGCCGGGAATTTAACAGCCCTGTATTGTTGTGTTTTATAGATTACACCAAAGCCTTTGATTGTGTGGAGTGGGACAAGCTGTGGGAGGTTCTAAAGGATATATATAAACGCTACAACGTCTTATAATAATAATCATTTTATTATCAGGCTATTATGGCCCATAGATAAAATACACAATTTAACATTTAATAACAATAAACTAATACATATTTAAAACCATGAGAAACTAAAACTATACACGTAACGTTGTCGGCGTCGTGTTTCGCTGCGTGGTGTCGCGTAACCATCTTCGGAAACGTCGATATAGACCTAGCCCGATGCCTCTACATCAACAACCACTCTTTCGTTAAAATAGACACCGACTGTTCAAATGTGTTCTCCATCAAGAAAGGCGTTAGGCAAGGATGCATCCTCTCGCTTTTGCTCTTCAATGTGTACGGAGAGTATATCATTCGCAAGACTCTTGAGGGTTGGGAAAAGGGGTTTGCTGTTGGTAGAAAGCGCATTTTCAATCTGAGGTACGCTGACGACACTGTGCTCCTTGCTAAACATTTGGCGACATGAAAGAGATACTGCACAGATTGGAGGTGGAAAATGGCAAATTAGGGCTTGCAATAAATAGGCAGAAAACCAAGCTCATGGTGATAGATCGTGCGGGAAAGCTATCGGTCGCATATAACATCCAAGGCATCGATACTGTGAACAGTTTCGTTTATCTGGGATCTAATATAAATAATGAAGGTAGCTGCGTCTCAGGAATAAAACGGTGGATAACCATGGCTAAAGATGCTATGACATGCCTCCAAAACATCTGGAAAAATTGTGGTATAAGTTTTAAAACGAAAGCCCGTCTGGTCAGAGCACTAGTTTTCCCGATTTTCCTCTATGGAGTTGAGACGTGGACAATCCAAACAAGAGAAAGACAGAAGATAGACGCATTCTAAATGTGGTGCTGGAGGTGGATGCTCCGAATTCCATGGACAGCTAAACTTACAAATGTGTCTATCCTTTCCCAACTTGATATCAAGACCCGATTGTCTACAGTTTGCCTTCAGCGTATTTTGACCTATTTCGGCCACATAATGCGAAGAGGAGATAGCAGCCTTGAAAAGCTGGTCATTGTTAGTAATACCGAAGGCAAGAGAGCGCGAGGCCGGTCGCCAACACGATGGTCCGACCAAGTAAAAGAGGCTGTGTCCTCAAGGAAATTTCAGCAGGTGGTGATGGCAACATTGGACCGGAGTAGATGGAGGCAGATTGTCCATTTAAACTTTAAATGGACGAGGATCGTGGTCACTGGAACCCTTTAAATTTTAAAGGGTTCCAGTGACCACGATCCTCGTAATGAGGGACCGATTGAAGAAGAAAAAGTGTGTTGGGAGATGATTGAAACGAACGGAGACTGTTAAACATTATCTGTAAGACCGACAAATGAATGGAAGCCAGCCTAGAAACCAATAACTTAAAATAGAACAAAACCAGACAACATTAGCGTATATTTTAGCTGTAAGTAGAACTGTGATTTATATGTGAATTTCTGAGATTATTAAAAATAAATAAATAAAATCATCATCATCATCATCATTTCAGCCGCAAGACGTCCACTGCTGGACATGGGCCTCCCCCATTGGGGGTTTTTGCCATAATCGCCACGCTTGGCAGGCGGGTTGGCCATCGTAGTACGGTTGTTACAAAAGCACAGAGAACGCTGCTGCCCATTCTCTGGCAAGTCCCTTAGTCGCCTCTTACGACACCCACGGGAAGATATGGTATGGTGCTATTCAATAAATAAATAAATGTTAAATATTTTATTTATTATTAATAAATTAATAATAAATAAAATAAATAAAATAAATAAAATAAATAAAATAAATAAAATAAATAAAATAAATAAAATAAATAAAATAAATAAAACAAATAAAACAAATAAAACAAATAAAATAAATAAAATAAATAAAATAAATAAAATAAATAAAATAAATAAAATAAATAAAATAAATAAAATAAATAAAATAAATAAAATAAATAAAATAAATAAAATAAATAAAATAAATAAAATAAATAAAATAAATAAATAAATAAATATTGCTGGACATTACACACAGCGCCATCTAGTGCCACACTAAGCAACGAGGCTTGTGTCGTGGACACCAGATAGTTGATATTACTACATAGATACTTTTTGTTTGTAAATACATACTTATTATACATATACATCCATGACTCGGAAATAAATGTCCATGCTCATCACACAAACATTTGCTCCAATAACGTTATAATCTACTTATTGTTTGATTTGTCTGCTATCTGTACGTAAATAAACAATATGGCGGATTTTTTTTTCATGAAAATAGAGTTGTGGCGAGCTTACACATACTTTTTTTCGTGGCGAATTAACTTTGTGACGAATGTACAATAACCCTATGAAACACATAAAATGAAATGAAGTAAGTTTACCTACGTATTATTGCATGGCATACTAACGTAGCATTTTGTGTTGCAAATGTTGCCTTTTTTCTTGCAGATACACCTTTTTGAAAAACACCTAGGCTGGCTTCCATTCATTTGTCCGTCCTCCAGATTTCAAACATTTTCCAACACACAATGAACTTTGCTATCGGTTGAAAGTTTGAATTATTTCGACAAAACAGGTTTTCCCTAGTTAAAACTAGTTTTCGCTGATATTCAAATCAGTTAATACTAGTTCTAACTAAGGCCGTTATTAAAAACTAGTTTTAACTAGGGAAAACGCGTTTTCACTAAAAACGGGTTTTAACTGTAACATATACATATTGTATGTCAGAGTACGGGCAGTCACGCGACAGCGACTCAGAGTCAAGCGGGTCGCCGTGCGCCGCATGCGCCGCCGAGCTGTACCGCCTGCCCGCCGCACACCTCTCTGGTAAGCCCCGCCCCGTGTGAGTGTGTGTGTGTGTGCAGTGCAGCGCGGGCTGACGAGTGTGTGCGTGTGTGCAGACACGCTGCCGGCCGTGGAGTCCAGCGCGGAGGACACGGTGTACGGCTCGCAGGGCAGCCGGGCGGTGCGCGGCCGACATGCTGCGCGTGCGCGACGTCGCCGTGACCACGTGCGGCACAACAATCAGCCCACCGTCAGGTGAGACAGGACACAATCATGTATCTATATCTTAAGAAAATTATTGGTTATTATTGGTTCATCATATTATTTTGTTCACTTATAAAAATGTGTACCTAGCACTCGTACAATGTGTGTCGTACAAACACGTTACCAGGATAGTAAACTAGCATTTTCTCTTTCCGATAAAGCCACCGTTTCTAAGAAGAAGACGATATAGAGGACAGTTAGACTCGGTAATTTACTTAATAGAGCGGTATCGACTAGAGCCCGGTTCCCGACACCCAGCATGGCTTGTGCGCTTCTACTTAACTACATCAGTGACTAGGTGACGATGCAGCACGGACAGTGCATGCCGGCTAGCTACATGCGTGCGGCCCCGCACCGCCCGCGCCCCCCGTCCCGCACTCACACCCAGCTGGCTGTAGCGCAGGCGCGTAGATACCCGTAGGACCTTAGTGGCATGGCACAGGTCCATTACTTACCTATAGTACTCTACGGCCTGTAACCGTCCATCGCCCGACGCGCATCTATATACTTTGGGGAACCGAGAGAAGTATGCATTCCTAGGAGGTTATTTCATTAGGTGGATACTTATCTCGGACCTACATTATGTGAAAACTGTTAGCAGTAACGTAGATACGATATTAGTACACAAACGCTGAGTAGATAGTGTCCGGGCGATAGTAGTGACCTGTGCTGATAGCAATAGGACTTAGTCCCAGTCCGATAGCTGCGAGTTAGTCTAGTGAGCATGCACACAGGGGCCCCCGCGCCCCGCGCCCCGTGCCCCTCTCTCACCGCTCGTGTGTTGCAGGTACCAGGCGGCGCGCGCGCACACCGGCCCGCTGTGAGTGAGCATACATGTACATACTTTTGTGATAAACTGATAGCTATAAGCGTTCCCCTTGTCATACAATCATCTCATCTGAAATGTTTAATAAATAAATTGAGTTTCATATCATTTTTTTTATTTCACAACACATCATACAACATTGAATAAGATATTCTGTCACTACCTGGCGACGTGTCTTTATGTCGTAAACAGTTATCTCTAAACTAGTTTTATCTGGAGCAAAGTCTGGGTCATTAGGAAGTACATACTCAGGTGTTAAACTACATAATAGATTGTTGGCTTTTTATTTATTTATTTATTTAAACTTCATGTACAAGAGTGGTACATAGGCGGACTTAATGCCACAAGGCATTCTCTACCAGTCAACCTTTGGGTTAAATAGGAAAACATAGTGATAGGGTACAAAATAATGTCTAAAAAACTAACTTCTTGTTAAGGAGAATGTATATATACTTATATTGATACTAATACACATATACACTTAAAATAAACTAATAGATATTCTATCAAATACCAAAAATTAAATGAAAACAGCGAGAAAACTAATAATAATTACTATGACTAGACTTCGATTTGAGAGCTATTTATTCTGACTTAAAATAGTGGTTACGAACTTTTCTTTTGAAAGTGAATTTGCTTTCAGCCTTTTTAATGCCAAAAGGTAGCGCGTTCCAGAGCTTTATAGTAGAGATAGCGTAAGAATTTGACATAAAGCCTGTACGGTGTGAAGGAATTTGGAGAAGTAGATTCTTTGAAGCACGAAGGTTACGACTATGAGAACTGCCCAACACTTTGAAATAAGTTTTTAGATAATCGGGAGCACGTGGATCGTTCAAAATCGAGAAGAGCAAGCAGAGAGATCTGAGGGACCTCCTGAGTCGGATAGGCAACCATTTAAGCTGAGAACGGAAGGAAGAAATGTGATCGTATTTACGAAGACCAAAAACAAACCGAATACAATTGTTGAGAAGTCGATCCAATTTATTTAGAAGTTCTTGGGAAAGATCAGAGCAACAAACATCAGCATAGTCTATAATGGGAAGCACAAGTGACTGGACCAAAGTGAGTTTAGTGCTAGATGGGAGGAAATGCTTAAATCTATAGAGAGACCGCAGTGAAAACGAGACTTTCTGGCTAACTTGAGCCACGTGTTTATTCCAACTTAAACTGCCGTCAATGTACAGACCTAAATCTTTTACGTGAGGTGAAAGAGAGATGACGGAGTTCTCGAACATCAGTGGCATAAGTTGGCTAGTGTTCACACTTCTCAAATAGTACGAACTACCAATGAGGATGGCCTGACATTTCCCGACGTTAACAGAAACCCCAAATTTGCCAGACCATTCTTCGATAGTTCGTAGATCAGCATTGAGCGATGAAATGCAATTGTCAAGGTTGGCAATGTCTGACTGAGCGTATAGTTGCAAGTCATCAGCGTACAAATGGTAAGAACTTTTCCTTATCTACGTGGGAGTGTGACACATTATAACCCTTTAGCCACTTCAGTTTGCGCCAGATTTCACTTTGAGTGATTTTACCATCCAATGAATTGCAAAACTCTTGGCAAGATTCATCTCGAGCTTCACGAATTAGTTTTTGAGATATTCTTATTTTGTCTTGCAATTTAAATTAATTATTAGGACTAGGGTTACGTCGGAATTCAGGTAATGCTAGATGCCTTTTCAACGCGGCCCTATCCAAATGTATAGCGCCTTTCAGCTACACGTTTGGATAGGGATGCGGTCCAATACGGTTTAGGTGAAAACTTATTGCTTGGATTACGGTTTATTTTATACTGTGGTATGAAACGATCCGCTGCTATGTTTTAACAATTTGCAAATGTGTCATATGATTTTTGGAGAGCATCCTCTTGTGTTGTGTTTAGGCTGACGATTATAAATTAATTTATACGTGTCTCAGCGTTTTTGATAATTTCACCCCAAAGGGTTAAAAAGGGGGATGAAGTTGTACCTATATGGAAAATCGTTGGTTTTAAAGTTAGGATCTTCAAATTTTGTGTTTAAGCTAATGATTAAAAATTAATTGATACGTGTCTCATCGTTTTTCACAATTGCACCCACCCTTCGGGGGTGGAATTGTGAAAAACGATGATTAAAAAGGGGGATGAAGTTGTTTATGGAAAATCGTCAGTTTTAAAGTTAGGATCTTCAAATTTTGTATTTAGGCTGACGATTAAAAATTAATTGATACATGTCTCAGCGTTTTTCATAATTCTACCCCCAAAGGGTTAAAAAGGGGATGAAGCTGTTGTGTATGAAAGTACGTCAGTTTTAATGTTAGGTTCTTCAAATTTTGTGTTTAGGCTGATAATTAAAAATTAATTGATACGTGTCTCAGCGTTTTTCACAATTCCACCCCCGAAGGGTTAACAAGGAAGATGAAGTTGTTTATGGAAAATCGTCAGTTTTAAAGTTAGGATCTTCAAATTTTGTGTTGAGGCTGATGATTAAAAATTAATTGATACGTGTCTCAGCGTGTTTCATAATACCACCCCCGAAGGGTTAAAAAGGAGAATGAAGTTGTTTATGGAAAGTCCTTAATTTTCGAAGTAAAACTCACTAAATTTATTATCTAGGCTTATGGTTGGAAGCTAACGCAACGGTGTTTTTAAAAATTTCATCCTTTAAGGGGGCTTTATCTGTACAAAAAAATAAAATTGAAGTGTTTGTTTGTAATATTAAAACAACCGCATTTTACTACATGCATATGAATGTATATAGGGTACATATACCAAAATATCAATTTTTCAATTTTTGTCTGTTGTCTTTTTGTTCCGGCTAATCTCTGGAATGGCGGGACTTTCACTGGCAGATAGCTCATGAAATAAGGAGTAACTTGGGCTACTTCTATTTTAGATAAAATCTATACAGTAACCCTCCTTCTGGCGCAGTCTGGTAAAAATATATAAAAGAAGAAGAAACTGACTGACTGACATATCAACGCACAGCCCAAACCGCTGGGTCTACAGATTCCAAATTTAGCAAGTAGGTTCCTTATGTGGTCAAGGAATGCATTAAGAAATAATTTTCAAAATTCAGTCCCTAAGGGGGTGAAACGGGGCTCCAAAGTTTGTATGGGGAAACAAGATTAGTTAAACTGTTTTATTCGAAACTTAACAGGAGTACTCCTATCGATAATTGAGTAAACATTTGTGTTTCAGGTTTTTTCAGAATTAAACACCCAAGAGAGGGAAATGGGTTGACAAAGTATAAAAATCATTGCACAGCCCAAACCGCTGAATCTAGAGATTCCGTCACATAGGTTTCTTATGAGGTTTAGGGGAGCATAAAGAAAGGATTTTTCAAAATTCACCCCCTAAAGGGCTAAAACGGGGGTCCAAAATTTACATGGGGAAATAACATTAGTTAGACTATTTTATTCGAAACTTAACAGGAGTACTCCTATCGATAAATAAGTAAACATTTGTGTTTCAGGTTTTTCTAGAATTCAACTCCTCGGCAGTCGAAAGTTTGTATGGGGAAACAAGATTAGTTAGACTGTTTTATTTGAAACTTCACAGGAGTACTCCTATCGATAAATTGGTAGAAATGGGTTTCATGCTTTTTCAGAATTCAACCCTGCCTTTTTTATTTTATTTTTTTTTTCGCTTGGGACATCATCAAATTCTCCTCCCTTTCTGGGCGGAGAATGTCAGATTTTTACTGACTAAAACCTATCCATGTTCCTTCATCGCCCTTTGTGTTCCGGGGCCACGGTATCTCTTTCGAACAGTCCCGCAACCCCGGCAGGCATCGGTCCTTACGGACCCCTTTCTTTTTGCTGACTCTCTTTGAGGCGCGCGTGGAACACGAACGCGCCGTCGACAGGCCAGTCATCATGAGACGGACGGACGGCGAGCTAGCCCATAGCCCACCATCCACAGGCCCGCGAGAATTCAACCCCTAAAGGGGGAAATGGGTTTGGTATTGTTTGTATGGTGTATCGGGTCAAGTGTATTACAAAAACAGCGATTTTAACCTCTCAAGTGCCCGCGCGCGATAACGGTAATGTCCTCCCCACCCCGCCGTCGCAGCCGCATTACGTCATCGCATGCGTCATCCGAACCCACTTGTAAAACCACTTATAGCTCGAGTTCTATGAATGCCTTTCTTGTGCCGTAAACATTGTTGCAATCGTTAGTTAACAGACGTGATTTATTATATAAACAGCACTTGTGAAACCACTTCAGTATTATAAACAAAGGGTATGAGTTAGATGACATATGAGAATTTGCCTCGCTAAGACCTGTGGCGTATTTTATTTATTTTTCGTAAAACGACTGATTCAATTTACACGAAACTTTAGAACCAATGTAACAAATACACAAGTAACCTAATACATAATTCATATAAGAGTCTTACTGATACATTCTAATCAGATTTCAACTAGATTGTAACAAAAAACTCGTATACGGCGAACTGTCATTTTATTGTCATTGACCTCGATTTGAAAACACTTGAAATCTATATAAATATGAATATTATGCTTCGAATACATGAAAATAATGAATTATCATTATTACTTACCTTGTTTTTGCTGTTTCCAAGACCATATTTCATTTTAGAACAGTCAAATTCACATTTCCAATTGTTCACTCCTTGTTGACAAAAAATCGTTCCGACCAAAATTTTGTTGGCTCACAAAATAATTTTGGTTCATTGTTCTACCTAAATATCTTGCTACAAAGTAGCATTATATAATAATAAGGTAATAAACATTCACTTCACAACGTTTTCAAGCACATAACTAAACAAAAACATAATAAATCCCTTGCGTGGCCCGCAATGTTTACCTAAACTGACGTTTCAACGACAATGACGCGTTTCTTTTTTTTTCTTTTAGAGTTGCCCATTCAAAGTTACTAATGTTTGGCATCGTTCGAATCGACTACTGTCAGGCACCAGAGGTAAAAATTGCCTAACGATTTAGAACCGTATGTTAAGTAAAAATAAGGTTTGAATTTGCTGATACGAGGTGGGACGTTTTCGTCCCGGCGGGACTCAACGGAGTTTTCCGATCGGTTGGAATTCCACCCGGTCGGGACTTTAGAGGCTGTCGCGAATTAACGGTAAACCGATCCAGACCCGCCTAGTTACGTCATCGCATGCGTCATCTGACACCGCTCAGTAAAACACTTATCGCTCTAGTTCTATTAATCCTTATCTCAAACCGTAAACATTGTCGTATTCGTTAAGAACCAGACCGTGTTTTATAATATAAACAACACTTGTAAAACCACTTCAGAATTAAAAACATGAGTTATAACATAGATGACATGGGAGAATTTACCTGTGGTCGTATCTTTTTTTTTTTGGAAAAACTACGGATTCAATTTACACGAAACTTTAGAAATAATGTAACAAATACACAAGTAACCTAATACATAATTCATATAAGAGTCATACTGATACATTCGTAGCAGATTCTAACTAGATTCCAACAAAAAGTTTTGTTAACGCAGCGCCATCTCTTCTCAACTAACGACATGACCACAGACGTAGCTCAACTTATGTCGCCGCAGCTCCGGTAGATGGCGCCGCTTTTTCTTTAATCCATAATCTTCCAAATTTCAAATCGTTTTCGTAATTTTTAATCTGTGACTTTAGTATACTCTTTTTATCTATGTATCCAATTTTTTGCCTATTCATTATACTCCATGTAACACGACAAGCACGCTTTTGATTTCAACGCCTTCGACTTACACCTAAATGCTCTCCGCCCTGCTGCGCTCCAGCTGCTCCGAGTCTTCGAGGCAATAATCGGCCTCCGCCACGCTGCCCGACCAGACATCATACCCATGCAATAACAAGTTTGTTTACCGGCGAACTGTCATTCTATTGTCATTGACCTTCACTTGAAAATACTTGAAATCTATAAAAAATGAATATTTATGCCTCGAATAAGTGGAAATATTGAATTATCACTAATTCTTACCTTGTTAGTACTGTTTCCAAGACCATATTTCATTTTAGAACAGTCAAATTCACATTTTCAATTGTTCACTCCATGTTGACAAAAAAAATCGATCGAAGAAAATTTTGTTGGCTCAAAAAATACTTTTGAGATATTTTTCTACCTAAATTTTTTGCTACGAAGTAGCATTATACCATAATAAGGTAATAAACAATCACTTCGCAAAGTTTTCAAGCACTTAACTAACAAAAACACACTAAACCACTTGACTGTCTGTACGGGCAGCAGCTCCGCACACTGAGATGTTGTATGTAGATGGACGAATCACACGGGATGTGTACAGGGAATAAAATCACTGTTTTGTGTCCGTAAATGATTGACAGTTTATTATGTAAAACATTAAAATATATAATACAAAAAGTAGGTGACTTGTGGCGGGCGTAATAGCCAAGTCAGCGAATGTAAATAAATCTGTGAATTTAGCAACTGCTAGTTCAGGTAAAAACTAAAACAATAAATATCATGTGGCGATGCTCGTACATCCTGCCAACTATAAAAGTACAAATAACAAATAAAATGTATTATCACAAAGTATGTAAATAAAGTTATTCGCAGGTTCTACGCTCGTCGCCAAGACCCGTTGGTCTTGGCGACGTTTCGCGATCCACCTTGTTGCTGTTAGGAAGATGTCCGGGGGCCTCTTCTAGTGCATTTGTTTGTCCTTTCCCAGGAAGATCCCGTTGAGTATGACTTGGTACCATTTCGATCTCTTCCTGGTGCGCCTACGTTGCTGTTCTGCTTCCTTGAGGTAGACAGAGGCAGCGTGCTTTTATTAATTTGAAAGTATACCCATATGCTGAATATTGTTGCACAGGTTATCATGCAGCCGTACAGGACATAGTGATGTTGCGCCGCCTCCACGGAACTAACTATTTGGATGTCTTGCTGTTCTTTAACCAGCTCAATTTTTCTCTTAAGACCCTTTAGTTGTTCTTCATGTGTTTCAATTTCCATGTTTGTTATGTTTGTAATTTGACTGTTGCTTCTTAATAGTTCGTTTAGGTTTATCTCTGGTACGTCGATCTCTTGCTCATTTCCTAAATCCATTGTGCTTTGCATATTGTAGTGCGAATGAATTAGATGTTTATCGCCGCGCATTATGCAACCTGGCGCTAAGGTGATTACGCCAGTATTTTGTAGTGTTTGTGACGTAATTCCAGCTGGACAGAAAATGCGCATAGTGCATTCCTCGCAACACGTAAACAACCAAGCCCCTTTGCTGTGTAGTTTTTTCCATTCGTTGCTGCAACTTGATACCTCAGTGCGGCAGGTTGATACTCCTCGATTGTTTATTATGTCAGCTTCGCACATTTTTGTGGCTGCTTTTATGCCGTAAATAGGTAAGTCAAGGTTACATAGAAGCAGCTGATTTGTGTTTACTTGTGTGCATGATGATAGATGTTGTTGATCCAGTGATATCATCATGTCCATTTTCAAGTTAACGGCTATGTATTGAGTTGTTGGTATAATGTTAATCATGGAGGGTCCCTTTATGTTGCGGATTGGGATGACTTCGATTAGTTCATATTGTTCGTCTGCTACTAGCGGGATTTTCACTTCGAAAATAATAAATTCTTCAGTTAGTTTTCCTTGCACACTTGCTAGTTTATACATCTCCCGGATGCACTTGAATTTGTTTGAGCAGGGTAGTGATAATCCTTTTGGTACTTGTCCCGATATGATGTTCAACTGTTTTTCGAATGCATCGGGTTTCAGCAAATGAGTGTCGACTTTGCCGTGGCGAAGATCTGTAACTAGGTTGATCAACATGTCTTGTATTCTCCGCAAGTTTGCTACCATCATGTTTGCAGCAAGTGCTGTAGCAGTAAGGAACGTTGCTTGGTCTTGTTCGGTTTTCAGTTGTTGCAACGAGTCTCTGAGACTTTTGTTGATGACGATGAACTGTCGGTTCATTACTTGCTCGTTCCTCTTCAGCAGGTTGTATTCCCCTTCGATTATTGATGTATGTTGTTTGTACAGATTGAGCAAGTGGTCTTCATTGCTGTGTAGTAGTTTGATGTCGTTGTGGTATTTTTCGGCAAATTTGTCATCAAGGACACCAAAGAGAGCGTTGGCAATGTTCCCAATTCCGTTGATGAAACCTCGCTTAGTGCGTCTTCCATGTTCAGATTGTAGTACTTCGTTGTAGTGTTTGAGCTCGTTTAGTTCGTGCTCGAGTTGTGTGGATATAGTCAAGTACGCTATATTTAGTTTACAAAGTCCATGTAGTTGCTGGACGTATTGTTCAACGGCAGAAATGCTTTTCCAGTAAGTCGACATGTTGTAGTACACCACCAGTCTCCATTCATCTTGTATTATCTGTAAGTCTGCGGCTTTGTCAAAGTATACAAGACGGGTAGGGTCTAGGGTTGTTACATTGACGAGTTGTTGCATGGACGGTGTCACGCACGTAACCATGAGTATTAGTAATGTGCTTAGGTACTTGAGGACGTTACAGCTGGAAACTCCCTTCCGTTCCTGTCTAGGGCTCACCCGACGTTGTCGTTGTGATGTTGATGAAGTCGCCTCTGGTTGTTTATTGTTTGATGGTTTCGTTGGTTTGTTTTTGGTATTGTTCCCTGTTTCCATGGGTAGCCGGGACAATTTTGTTACGGGTCTCTTCATTATGTTGGATTTTGTTTTGAGCGTGACGACTCGTACTAAATTATCTGGTCCAGGGTGCGTCTCTATAACTCGCCCTAATAACCATCGGGCGGGAGCCATTTGTTCTTCCTTTATTAGGACGACGTCATCCACTTCAATGTTGTGTGTTGGGGTTTGCCACTTTCCTCGTAGCTGTAACGTTTGTAGGTAGTCTTTGGACCATTTCTTCCAAAATTCTTTGTACATGTTTTCTGTCAAGCGCCATCTTAAAGTTAACTGACTGTTATCACCCTCTGACGTCATCGGAGGTGCCAGTACCGGTCCACCGACTAAAAAGTGGCCTGGTGTCAAGTAATCGATGTCGTCGAGGTCGTTTGTTAGAGCGACAAGTGGCCTCGAGTTGAGGCAGGCTTCAATTTGTGCTAGTAAAGTATTAAATTCTTCGTACGTAAGCTTTTGTTCACCAAGAACTCGTTTAAGGTGGTGTTTCATACTCTTGACTGCAGCTTCCCACAATCCTCCCGCGGTTGGCCAAGATGGGGCGTTAAAGTGCCATTCGATGCCATCCTCGGAAGTGCTGTTAATGAGGTCGTCGTTGACTAGAAGCTGCATCGCTTCCTGGCGTTCTTTGGTTAGTGTTTTTGCTGCTCCGACGAAGTTCGTTCCGTTGTCACTGTAGATATGTTTTGGCGTTCCTCGTCGTGCGCATAGCCGCTTCAGTGCTGCGAGGAATGTTACAGTGCTGAGATCTGACACCAGTTCAAGGTGGGTAGCTTTTGTACATAGACAAATGAAGATCGCAATGTAGGCCTTAACTGTTTTAATGCCCCGACCTTTGTTAGCCTTTATTTCAACGTGTCCCGTGAAATCTACGCCTGTGTGTGTGAATGGCCGTGACGGTGTAACTCGAGGTGTTGGTAAGTCTGCCATTTGCTGATTACTGCGTTGCATTTTGTAGCGATGACAGGTGACACATTTATTTAGTTGCTTCTTGATTGGTTTCATGCCGCCAAGTATCCAATATTTGTTACGAAGGTGTCCCAAAGTAAGCCTGGCACCGCCGTGGAGAGTATTCTTGTGGGCTTGGTCAATCAAGAGCTCTGACAGCTTGTGATTGTTTGGTAGAATTATCGGATGTTTTTGGGAGTTGCTTAACTTGGCATGTTCAAGTCTTCCTCCCACTCGAAGAATGCCTTGTGCGTCTGGTATAGGGCTCAAACTCAACAGTTTGCTTGTGGCCCGTACCCTATTATGTTTGTTTAGGTACGCTATTTCCTCGGCAAAGGCATTGTTCTGTGCAGTTTTGACGAGCAGGTGTTGAGTCTGCACTATGTCCTCTGTAGTTAAGTGTGACATGCGGTTGGCTCTTGTTACGTCACGCGAGTTGTTTATGAATCGTATGATCCAGCTGATGACTCGGGTTGCATAAGTCATTGAGCTGTATTTTTGCAGTAGTTGCTCGATGAGTGGCGCGTGTTTTGTTTGTATTGCGCATATTTGACCTAGTTTCCTCTGCTCTTCGTTCGTTGTAAAAATTTCCTTTTTGGGTATGTTGTTGTTTGAAGCCAAGTAGGGGCTTTCCACCACAGTTCGTGACCTATTAAGTCTGATGGTGAGATTCCTCTGCTTGCGCAATCCGCAGGATTATCTTCGGACTTGACATGTTTCCAGAAGTTGAATGGAGTTATTTGAGTTATTTGTGTGACTCTATTGGCTACGAAACTCTTCCAGCGACACACGTCCCCATGTAGCCAGCCAAGCACCACCATAGAGTCGGTCCAGCAATAAATGGTGACTGTCTGCGAGTTGATCGAGTTTCTAACTTTTTCAATCAGGCGAGCTAGTAGTAATGCACCACATAACTCCAGTCGTGGCAGAGAAATAGGGTTTTTCTGTGGGGCTAATTTTGTTTTAGCTGCTACTAGCCTGATCATCTGTTGACCTTCTTTATCAGTGGACTTGCAATATATAACGCATCCGTAAGCTCTCTCAGATGCATCACAGAAGCCATGAAGTTCGAAGGGTTTTTGGGTGTTGCCGACCCAGCGTGGAATGGTTATGTGGTGTATGTGTGCGAGCTGACTGCGGAATTGTTCCCATTCTTGCTGTATATTCGGTGGGAGCTCATCATCCCAGCTCGTTGTTGTTGACCATGCATGTTGAAAAATTAGCTTGGCTTTCACTGTAACCGGTGATAGCCAGCCAAGTGGGTCGTACAGTTTTGATATGTCCGACAATAGTGTGCGTTTTGTGTTGACGTCACGTTTGTGGCACAGTGATATTTGTTTGTAAGTAAACTCACCTGTGCGCGGGTTCCAAGTGATGCCTAGCGTTTTGTTTGTTTCTGCGTCCTTGAAGTCGATCATTTTTTGGCTTATCAATTCATCTGGCAAGCCTTCGAGTAAGCGCGTTTTGTTGCTAGCCCACTTTCGTAAGTTGAACCCACCGCCCTTCAGCATTGTTATAAGTTCACCTTGAGCTTTCTGTGCTGTTATGAAGTCGTGACATCCGCCTAGTAAGTCGTCCATGTATAGTTGATTGGAGAGAATAGCCGCCGCCAAAGGGTACTGCGCGCCGTCATCCTTGACCAATTGCTTTATGGTTCGCATTGCCAGAAAGGGTGCGGACTTGGTGCCATATGTTACTGTAGTCAGTTGTAACTCTTGTAACGGCTCTGTGACTGAATCTCTCCACACTATTTTCTGCAAGTGTTGGTCTTTTTCTTGAATACGTATTTGTCGGTAGAATTTCTCAATGTCCGCTGTGTATACGTATTCAAATGCCCTCCATCGTAGAATAATAATAATAATAATAATAATAATAAATTTATTTGTAAGAATATTGTTACATAGATGTTACACATAATTTAAAGTCCATAATATTCTGCTGTTTCCAGCGTACAAATATTTAAAAGAATTAAAATTAATAATAAACAATACAAGTCGAGAATAAGAAAAACGTTAACTATTATCACATACAATGTCAAGGGTTATCAATTAAAATGTTAAGAATGATTAAATACAATGTCAGGGGTTATCAATTAAAATGTTAAGAATGATTAAATACAATGTCAGGGGTTTCTAATTATAATGTCAAGAATTATTATTATTAAACACAATGGACAAAAAAAAATCAAATTCAATACTATGTCAACGAGATGAAATTTCATTCAATTATTAGGAGGTAATTCATCGTCTAATTTAAATTTTGAATCAAATTTTTCATTTAAAAATTCATTCGTTGAGTAGTAACACTTTTGCAATAGAAAGTTAAATAGTTTGTTTTTAAATGTCATAAGGTTAAGACTTTTAAAAACATTAGGTAATTTATTATAAATTTGAATTGCCATACAGTAAACATTATTCGAAAATAGTTTAATTCTTTGTTGGGGTGCACATAATTTGTGGATATTTCGACTTTTCCTTATAACAACATCATTGTGTACTTGAAATAAAGCTAAGTTTTTACGTACAAAGATACACAGTTCGAATATATATAAAGATGGGAGTGGTAATATTTTTAATTTTTTAAAGATTGGGACACAGCTTTGTAATGGTTGGGCTTTAGTCATTGATCGAATACATTTTTTTTGGGCTCGAAATGCTTTAATAGTATCAACAGAATTTCCCCATATAATGATACCGTAGCGGAGAACTGAAGCTACGTAACCATGATAAGCATGAAGTGCTGCATTGATACCAGCGACGCGAGTTATTCGGTTTAAAACAAATACAAATCTTTGCAGCTTAGTGCATAACTTATCAATGTGCACTTTCCAGTTGCAGTATTTATCCAATGTTATCCCCAAAAAAGTAGCACTTTCAACCTCTTCTACAGCGTTATTTGCATATCTAATTTCCAATTGGTGACGTTTGCTATTGTAAGTTTGGAACTGCATAAGTTTGGTTTTACTAATATTGACATGTAGATTGTTGTCTTTTAGCCATTCTATTATTTTATTTAACGTGTCATTAATCTCTTTTTCGTATTTGGTGATATTGTTATCGGTGAGTTCAATACTAAGAGTTGTATCGTCGGCGTACAAAATGCAAGAATATGGGGTTACGTTGGGCAAATCATTGATATATATCAAGAACAAAAAGGGTCCCAAAATACTGCCCTGGGGGACACCACACGCGTTTCGACGATAAATGGATCTATGGATTCGTATTTCATTCTCTGACAAAGCGCTTCTCGACACTTCCACGCATTGTTGGCGATTATTTAGATAAGATTCTATCCACTGTAATGCGTTTCCCCTAATACCATAACGATTCAGTTTGAAGAGAAGTAGTTTGTGATCCACAAAGTCAAATGCTTTTGACATATCTAGAAATACGGATGCTATTGGCCTTTTCTCATTCAGACTAGAGGTAATCATTTTCACAAGAGAGAAACATGCCAGAGTTGTTGATTTATTTTTTCTGAAACCGAACTGTTCCTCTTTTAGAATTGAGTGTTTCATTATAAAGGAGTGCAGTTTATCGTACATAATTCTCTCAAAAATCTTAGAAATTACTGGTATTAGAGTCATGGGTCGATAGTTATTCATGTCATTTTTATCTCCTTTTTTGTATAAAGGTTTGACTATCGAAAATCATAGCTTGTAAGTCTTGTTGTAGGTTAGGCCCGCATTCCATCAATTGGTTTAGACTGTGTCCGGTGCTCGTGGTTGCTGATGCATTGAAAACCACTCGAAGTTTGGTTGTCGTTGAATCAGGTCTCATTACTCCATGATGGGGCAGGAAACAGCTCGGTGTGTCCGGCTCTGTGCACTTTTTCATATGTTGTAGTGCTTTGTATTCGTCGATGAAAGCCTTGTAATTAGAAGCGAGGGTTTCGTCTCTAGCTAAACGTTTTTCCAGCTGCTTGAATTGTGCGACTGCTTGAGGCTTTGATCGTCCTAAATTTTGTGCGAAGTTGGTCTTCATGGGGATTCTAACTTCGTATCGCCCGTCTTCTAGTCTTTTAGTTGTGTCAGTATAGAGCATCTCGCAGTACTCCTCTTCGACACTTATAGACTTGTCGTCTGATGTTATCTCTTCAATTTCCCAAAAGCGAGAGATATCGTTAGTGTCTACCACGACATGACAGTTGAAAGTATTCGTGTTTCCAACTAACACCCAGCCGAGCTTAGTTTGTTGTGCTATAGGTTCGTATATGTTTCCTCGAATGATGCTGCTCATGACTATGTCGCCATATACTCCGGCGTCTAGCAGAATGTCAATCGGCCTTGATAAGTTGAAATGTGGGTCAGCCAGGTTAATGTTTTCTATGTGAGGCCAATCTTGTTTTTCGAAGGAGTAGTTAGGTAGATTGTTTAGTAGTTTAGCCATTACTAGTGCCGGCGTTAAAAACTCGTAATCTCCGTAAAGGGACTTACAGTCCAACTGAACGGTCCCGTTGCTCTGGCTGGCAAATGTTCCGATTCCCGACACAGTTGAGTTGTGGTTGCGTCGCGGGAGGCCAAGTCGTTGCACAGCAGATTCTGTTATAAGGTTCAGTTGGGAACCTTGATCTAGGAGACATCTGAGTACGGTGTAAGTTCCATCTGCGGCCTTTACTTTAAGCTGTACTGTAGCTAGTAGAACTTCGTTGAAATTTCCTGACACGTGATTAGCTTTTCGCTGCGAGTTGTTGTTAGTCACGTTGTCGGTCAGTTGACTTGACGACAGTGTCGCTGACGTAGAATCACGAGCTAGGTCATGTAGCGTGGTGTGGTGTGCGCCGTTGCACACTTTGCACCTTTTTTGCGAGTTGCATTTCTTTCCATTGTGCGGATACATGCAGTTTTTGCAAATATTCAATTGCTCAATTGTCCTAATTTTTATGTCTGGCGACATCTCTTGAAACGCTTTGCAGTAGAGCAAGATGTGGCTCGTTTTGCAAACAGGACAATTTCTGTCGGAGCTTGTATGGTTTGCCTTGGGATAGCGTCTGTATCTGTTGTACGCATCCCTTTGGACTGTTGTCGTCGAGCTCCCTTTGTTTGGGGACGCGTCGGCATCTGTTTGTTTGTTTGGTTTGTTTGTTTTCTTCACCACTGATTCCAGCGCCGTGAACTTCCCTTCGATGAACTGGATGAATTCTTTGAAATCGGGAAGCCCTCTTGGACTCTTCCTTGCCTCCATGTAATCAGAATAGGTCTGTGTGTCCAGTTTTCCCGTCAGGATATGCACCAAAATCGGGTCGCATGTTGTCGTGTCGATGCCCAAGTTACGCAACGCATGCACGGTTTCGAGACTGGTGTCGTGTAGGCGCTTCAACTCGTAGGCGTTTTGATGTTGAATCGTATATTGACTCATCAAAACTTGCATTTGTTTGGTGAAGAGCAGCTGCAAGTTATTGTACCTATGGTGGAGAATTTCCCAGCAGGAGTCGTAGTTGCTTTCGGAAACAGGTAAATGTTGCACCAGGCGCTCAGCCTCCCCTTTTAGCTTCCCTTTCAGGTGTTGCATCTTCTGCCCCTTCGAGAGGGAAGGGTTGTTGTGGATGGCCGCAATGTATAGGTCAAGGAATGTTGGCCATTGTGTGTAGTTACCAGAGAATATCGGTATTTCGATCCTCGACGCGCTGTTCCGTTGTTGGACAGCGAGATTGAGCTTGCGGTTAAGATCTCGCTTTGTGCACTCGTACGTTTCTTCATACTGCGAGAACTCAAGCTCGTAGTTAACGTCGCTACCGACGAGAATGTTGTCGAGCTGCCAGTGTACTTCATCAATCACCCTCCATCGAGATTCGAGGGTCCTGAGCTTGTCTTCTATATCCCATTTCTCGCTAATGTCAGCAGTACGAAGGTTGTTGGTGAAACGGGAGAAGGCTCTGAAGTTAGTTGCTTGTTGCGTTTTGAGCTCGTCTGATTTTGAAAGGACTCCAGTGTTCTTGTTCTTTTCAACTTGGTGACCCGCGGGTTCCGCAGTGTAGGTAGCCCATGTTTGCAGCTTATGTTGTATGCTTGAATATTCCGCCTTGACCTTGTCATACACTTTTGTAGTATAGTATATGTCGGTCCGGTCCGTGGCGCCTTGTAGTACGCCATGGTTCATCTCAAACTCGTTCCAGTGCACCTGGAGAGTATCCAGTCTACCCCGGATGTATGTTGCGGTTTTGCGGTCAGGGCCATCCTTTCCGAAGTTGACACCAATTTTTCGGATGCCCTCTGCGATGATTCCCTGCCGCTTGAAAAGTTCTTGTTGTCTAGCGTCCATAGTTGTTGTACGAGTATGTATGCGTATTGTTGATGGACGTTAGCCCTGTTGACTTCACTGTTGAATTGTTAGGATGTAGTTCCCGAACCACCAAATGTTGATGTTTCCTGTGGCGATCACAGGGTCTGAAGGAATCTCTCCGTACGATATTGTGCGCCTTCTCAATCTGACTGGGGCGATCCGCTTGTGGAAGACCAGTCAAACCGATTCGCTATCGTAAGTAGAAACACTTCGTTCCTGTGCGGCTTGTAGCACTGTTTGCTCCAGGAGTGGCGATCCGGCTCCAAGGACCAAAAATGTACGGGCAGCAGCTCCGCACACTGAGATGTTGTATGTAGATGGACGAATCACACGGGATGTGTACAGGGAATAAAATCACTGTTTTGTGTCCGTAAATGATTGACAGTTTATTATGTAAAACATTAAAATATATAATACAAAAAGTAGGTGACTTGTGGCGGGCGTAATAGCCAAGTCAGCGAATGTAAATAAATCTGTGAATTTAGCAACTGCTAGTTCAGGTAAAAACTAAAACAATAAATATCATGTGGCGATGCTCGTACACTGTCACTCAATGTTTACCTCAACGACAATGACGCGCTTATATATATTTTTTTTTTTTAATTGCCCGTTTTACATTAATAGTGTTTGGCATCGTTCGAATCGACTACTGTCAGGCACCAGAGGTAAAAACGACGACGATTTAGAACCGTATGTAAAGTAAAAATAAGGTTTGAATTTGCTGATACGAGGTGGGACGTTTTCGTCCCGGCGGGGCTCAACACGGGTTAGGCATTGTTGACATTGACATTGGGAAAAAATTAAATAGAAACAAAGCATTACGCGCTTTCAAAAAAGTTTGCATTCAGCCGAGTGCGTACAGAATAGGCTTTGATGGAAAATGGGTCAAAAGAGAACTCCTTACAAAGAATATTAAAGTCCTTACTCGCTCGCATTATGTATTATCTGAAAATAAATGAATAATAATTAACATGCAGCTTCATAGCTTGAGCGACGTGAAGCACACTCACCGCAGTATTCTGAGCTGGGTCTTGCACTGGTTGAGCACGGTGGCCATAAACGCGTCCATCGTCGTGTTGGCGATGCCCACCAGAGTCGTCACGTAGTACGAGTACGCCAGCACCAATGTGAACCTGCAACCAGCCTCGCTTACAACAGCGGCAACACTCGGCATCGCGCCTGTTCAGCTCTCTTACATTCGTGGTCCGTTGTAGTCGACGTCGATCCAAAACGGGAACTCGACGGGCTGCCCCTGCAGGAAGTACATGACGGGGAAGGTGATCCACAGCGTGCACGTGACCACGGCGCAGCCGGAGTATGCGCGCACGAAGCGTGCCGCGCGTGCCGTAGTCGCGCGCAGCAGCCGCGCGTGTTCTTCCATGCCTTGATTGTACAGCGGGTCTGCAACCAAGCCCATGCTTTGACTCTTAGCTCAAAGGACGTAATTGGCCCCTCGTACCCCGTACCCACCATCCAGCCCTCGGAGCATCTCATCAATCCTCTCCGCTTTCATGTGGAATACGAATTGTTTCGCGATAGAAGTGATGTGGCATAGAAGCAAGAACATGACTCGCGATAACTTGTCCATATCTTGTCGCACCTAGCAACAACAAATAAATGGTTGGTAAAGCGCTGACTTGAGTTAACGAGCTGTGTCGTGTGGACGGTACGGGCGTACGGCTAGTGGATTGTACCTGGTAGGCGTAGACGCACTCCTGCAGCAGGTAGAGCGAGGTGAGCGCGAGCGTGAGGGCGCGGTAGAGCGCGTGTAGAAGGCCGCGCGGGGAGACGCGCGCGCCTTCCGCCAGCCGGCAGAACCCGCTCGCGCGCAGGATGCGCAGGTGCGTGGCCACACTGCTCGCCGACAGGGACCTGCGCATCACAAACGATGCTTGCTGTATCGGAGCGCTGTCTGTGCTGTACAAATTACCGCTCCTGCTTACTGTGCATATTGCTGATTGTAACTCCTACTCACCCTGATGGGGTGAGTAATGACACACTTTGGGACAGTTTGTTACATCTGAACAAACTAACTTTTACTTTTTGTTAGGTTTTAGGGTAGTAGCAGATAATGAGTAAAAACCCATAACTTTCACCTTCTGTTATCTGTGGCACACTTTACCGCACTAGGGCAGAGGTGAATGTAAGAAAAAAAATCGGGGCAGTCTTTGGGGACTGCCGATAGAAGTGAAAACAAAAAGTACACAGCCCCGCCCCAGTCGTAGCACTGCATGCCTATGTGGTGCTACGCCGTAGTGGATGCTACGAGTGCTACGAATGGCTACGAAGCGTGACCGCACGTTACGTTACGTGACGATGAGTTCAATGTTTTTCCTTCACCCAAAATGTGCTCAACGCGCCTAAAGAAGTTTTCACTTAAAAAATAAATTATAATAATATGCAAAGTCACAATCAGGGTGTTAAATAAACTACTCTATGGAGCTAAAAGTGGTGCAATAAAAGCTTCTTCAAAAAACAAAGTATTGATAAAAATATAAAGAAAATAGCTATACCACACACACACTAAGGCCACCTTAGGCCCTTGATTTTTTTGTAAAATAAATAAATACTTAACTTAAATTAATTAATTTCGAATTAGTAAGAATGCCTACATTGTCGGATCCCTGTAGACTGTAGAGGCGGTGCTGCACTGAGACTCCGATAACAAATCTGACGGCGCGCGGCATTCTGTTTCAGTAATGAGGTAATTATAGTGGGGCTGTAATTATATTGTCGCCACGTTAACATATTAATAACAGCATAGCGGCGAGTGCTGCCCCGCCCTGTCCACCCCGTCCGCCCCCTCGCGTGTCCGACTGTCCGTCACCCCGCGCACTGATTCCGTCGCGAGTGATGTTCTTCGTACTGCTAAGTCACGGGGGCTTTCAATATTCATACTATTAACCGGTAATTAAATAAATAATTAATAAATAAAAAAAATCTGTTCTTATAAACTTCTTTTGCAAAATAGTATATTTTGATACAAGTGGAAAAAGGTTATTATTGCATTCGAGGCGGAATTTAAAACCCGAGCCGCAGGCGAAGGGTGTTTTTGAGCCGAAAACTGCAAATAACAAATGTCCACGTGTATCAAACGACGTTTTTCAATACACTTTTAAAGAAATAAAATAAAATAACGAAAAATGTTTTTGTAAGGAATTATTATGAAACTGATTTTAATTTTCTTTTTTTTTCCGCGCTTTGCTTTCGCATCGTTGAAGGAGAAGCAAAGGTATGAAGCTGTGAAACAGCCTAATATAAAAAAAAAAATGATTTATGAAAAAAAACCACTTGGCTTTTACTTATGTCCATTTATTTATTTATTACAGTATAACATTTTATTGTACTATTTTCTATTACAATGTGCAGCGAGTAGTGATGTTTGGAGAGTCATAAATCTTACGGATTCCATCGAGATTCGAGAACCACACTTTCATAACATTTTTAATCGTTCACTCCCTGTGGGCCTTTAGTTTGTCGCAGCATTGCGTAGAAACTGTACGATGACTTTAGAATCTGGAAACAAAGAAAGAGCCAATCAGAGGATTTCCTAAAATTTGAGTCGGCAAACAAAAGTATCACCGTCATCATCACCGAGACGGACCGAGCACACCACGCGATTTGACGACTCCTTTGAAACCTCTATTGAGTCGACAAAACGAATAATGTCAAAGCTGTCTATTTTGTTCACTAACGCTAGCTAACGGTAATCGAGCTACTGCCACTGGCAGAGGCTTCCGAGTGCGGCTTGTGAGGCATGCTCCATCTGTCTGAAGTTACCGTGACATAGGTGTCGAGAGAAAGCGGGATCATCCGGCCGGCGGCGGGGCGGAGAGGCCGCTTGGCACGCTCCATGACGAGCACCAGCGAGCGCCGGAACGACAGCCGTGCGCGCCGCCACTCCATGCAGTACAGCGACTGCAACACGCGCGCGCTCTGACAAAACACACCAGACAGCACTTAGAATCTACCGCGACCCCTTGTAATCACAACTCACAAGGTATATCTCGTACCTCCACAGTGACTTCATTTCCGTAATAACAAAATATGAGTAGCTCAATCAGAATACAAATAATGAACAATGTGGTGGACGCGAACTCGATGCTCAACACGTTCAGCTGCAAGCATACAACAACGTTAGCGCCTCTTCGCCACGTCTCCGCGTCAGTAGCGCAGTGCTGAGTGCACAGGCACACACTTACACTGACTATATTGTAGGCGGCCATACACAGGATCCAGCCGCCCACGCCGAACTGCAGCAGCAACGGCGCCGCGAACACGTCGTGCAGCACCGTGCACATCCTGCACACAAACACACGCACGGTGTCACGCTGCGCATAAGCACACACGTGCTACTCGTGTGAGCGTACCACACGCAACGTGCACTCACTCGGTGATCTTGTTGTAGTGCACCAGACAGTCTACAAACAGTTTGTGCAGCGCGGCATCGTAGTCGTCTCCGGCCTCTGCGAGCGAGGCACGCGCTCTCTCCGGTAACGTTTCAAAGTTCATTCTGTGGAATGAAACCATGAATGAAGCTCCTCTTAGTTTTATGGTTCCTAATTAGAATTGTTGTGTACGTTAGGGTTCAATTTTGTCTGGCGAGGAGTTAGCTCAATGAAACAAGCGTCTGTCTTTGATGAGGTTTATTGGCAACTAACTAACAAAAATATTAACATCATATTTAATACGGTCGGCGGCCAGCCAGTACTACTATAAAGAAACGTGGACTGTATGTTTGTTCGTACTTGTAAACCTATTGAAATGAGCTTCAACATAAGCCGCCCACCAAAGGACTATATGAGTCCTTTCAACTGATCCATAACTATGCAATTAACATTATACATGCAAAATTATCAAACACGGAATGATTGGACTATTCAGGGTTACTATCTATTGGCAGTGGACAGAGTTTGGTCACAGTTCTCTTTACAATACTGTCACCACTCTTGACACTGTAAACTCTTGTGCACCCATCGGGTCCTGGATGTTTGCTTACTATTCGTCCCAGTAACCACTTCCCTGGTGGAAGGTTCTCCTGCTTGATCAGAACAATATTACCGACTTCAAACTCCTTTTCTCGTTTGAGCCATTTTGGACGTTGTTGTAGTCTAGATAAATATTCTTGTTGCCATCTAGACCAAAAATCATGCAACAACTTTTGAACATATTGCCATCGTGATAACGTGTGCACCTTCAAGTTTTGTAAATTTGGGCTAGGTACGACAATGGGTGCCTCTCCAATTAAAAAGTGCCCAGGTGTTAATGGCTCGATATTCACATTATCCAAATCATCTTGGGGGCACAACGGCCAAGAGGCTTGTTTGTTGAGTTCAAACAAGCCTCTATTTCACACAGCACTGTCGACATCTCCTCGAAAGTTAAATTGCTGGTAAGTATGCGTTTTAAGTGATACTTCGTTGATTTTACTCCAGCTTCCCAGAGGCCGCCGAAGTTTGGGCTGTATGCAGGAATAAAATGCCATTGTGTGCCATCACATGCAAGCGTGTCTGCGATTGTTCCAGAGAACTCCAAGCTTGCTTCCTTCCACATGGCTACCAGCTCTTTATTTGCCCCGATGAAGTTCCTCCCCTGGTCACTCTATAAATGTGCACACTTGCCTCTTCTAGCACAGAATCTTTTATATGCGCCGATGAACGCCTCTGACGTCATATCTCCGACTAACTCCAAATGAACGGCCTTGGTAGCCATACATATGAAGATCGATATGTACGCCTTGTGTGCCTTGACTCCTCTTCCCTTGCTCCATAGAACTTGTAATGGTCCAGCAAAGTCTACACCGGAATGCAGAAACGGTCGAGCTGGTGTCACACGAACCTTTGGCAAATCACCCATTACTTGCGTTCTTGCAGTCGCATTCTGTTTGGCACATACTAAGCATCGGTGTACATATTGTTTGACTTGTCCCTTAGCTCGCGTTATCCAATACTTAGATCTCAAAAAACTCAACATTAGTTGGATTCCTCCGTGTAGGGTTCTTGAGTGTGCATCGGCAATGATCAAAGAAGTAAGTTTGTTTCTATGACCCAATATGATTGGGTGCTTGCTTTGATCCGCTATGTTAGCGTGTCTAAGGCGTCCGCCAACCCGAAGCATCTGTTTCTCATCTAAGTACGGATCTAAAGTTTTTAATGTACTAGTTCTTTTAACCTGTTTACCCTTTCTTAGAGACTCAATTTCTTCTGCATATTCTTCATTTTGTACCCTTTGTATGCATATGTTTAATGCACCGTCTAATTCTTCAGTTGTCAAAGCACTATCTATGTCTTCTTTTAACGTTTTTTGTTTTAAAAATCTCCTACAGAATGCAATACTTCTAATTAATTCCTTCAACGAGTTGTATTTTCCAAATTGTTCTGTTAATCTTCTCTCATCTTCTTCGGTTTTGGTCATTGTAAGGGTTTGTATAGTTTTCTTCTTTTCTAGCTCTGTAGGTATGGTTTCTGGTTTGGTAAAATTAATGTTTCCTTTTGAAAGCCATTCGGGCCCTTTCCACCATAAGTCGCATGTTTTCAACTCTAATGCTAGTGCACCTCTCGACGCTATATCAGCGGGGTTCTCTTGCGATTGTACGTGGTACCATTGTTCCTTTGGGACGTTGCCGGTTATTTCAACGGTTCTATTGGCAACAAAGGTCTTCCATCTGCTAGGCTCTTTTTGTAGCCAAGCAATAACTATTGAGGAATCAGTCCAAGCATAAACATTAGCTAATGGGATCTTCATTGCTGTTGAAATTTGTTTTAACAGTCTTGATACCAGGACAGCTCCACACAATTCAAGTCGCGGTAACGACACCGTCTTCAACGGAGCAACACGAGTTCTTGCTGCAATCAATGATGTTTTGACTGCACCATCCAAGTAATGTACGCGACAGTACACAACAGCTGCGTATGCTCTCATCGATGCATCACTAAAACCATGTAGTTGTATGCTGTTCTTCTTTAGACTGTACGTGCCCATCCATCGATCTATTCTAATTGCATTGACGTTGGCAATATCGTCTCGTATAGTTTTCCACTCTTCTCTCACAGCTGGAGTAATTTCTTGATCCCAATCAACCTTAGTTTGCCAGAGCTTCTGAATCAAAATTTTTGCTTGCACGATGCATGGCGCTATCCAACCAAGCGGGTCAAAGAGCTTTTGGACATCTGACAGTATACTTCGCTTCGTAACGATCGCAGGAAGAGGCACTAGGTTTAGTTGGTATTCGAATTGATCGCTGCCTAAGTTCCATTGTACACCTAAAGCCTTCATGGTACCATCTATATTTAGATCTATATGTGCATTGATAGATCTATCCTCTGGATCTATAGATTTTAAAAAGTCTACGTTATTTGACGACCACTTCTTTAGCTGAAAGCCGCCTCGTTGTAATAAATTCTTCAAGTCTTTGCTTATTTGAATAGCTTGCTCTAAATCGTCACATCCTGACATAACGTCATCAACATACAAATCTTCCTGTAACACCCTAGCAGCTTCAGGATAGTTGGCACCTTCATCTTTAGCAAGTTGCATAAGTGTTTTTACCGCTAAATATGGTGCTGACGCTGTCCCGAAGGTAACAGTCAGGAGTCTGAAATCTTTAATGATTTCAGCCGAGTCGTTTCGCCACAGTATTCTCTGGTAATCGGTGTCTTCCTGGGCTACCAATATCATTCGGTACATTTTTTGTATGTCAGAAACAAAACATACTGCGTGTGTTCGCCATCTTACTATTAGGCTTCGCAAATCATCTTGTAGAACAGGACCTGCCAGTAATTCGTCGTTTAGGGAAACTCCGTTGTAACCCTTGCAGGAAGCGTCAAAAACGACGCGAGTCTTCGTGCTTTCTTTATCGTTCCTGACTACTGCGTGGTGGGGTAAGTAGACCGACTTTTTTGTGTTTATTTCTTGTTGTGGTACTTCTTCAATGTGTTTTAAGTTTATGTATTCTTCAATAACCCTTTTGTATTTTTCTTTCAGATCGGGATTTTTGTTTAGTCTTTTCTCCAGTTGCAGAAATCTGTTTAATGCTATCTCTCTTGTCTTTCCGTCGGGTGATTTTAAGTTGTCGTTTTTAAAGGGTAATTTTACTATGTAGCGCCCTTCATTGTTTCTTGTATGTGTTTTTTCATAAATTTCTTCGCATAACATTTCCTCTTTAGTAAAATTTCTTTTTGTATCGGTTTCTAACTCCCACATAGTCTTCAATAGTTCTTTCACATCGACTTGTTCATTTATCGCCATTAAACATTTTTCTTTTGTGTTTGTTTTTATGTTTATTTCACCGAATATTATCCAGCCGAGGTTGGTTTGAGCTATAGGTGACCCCGGTGGACCCTTGATTAGACCATCTTGTAGTATCTTTGCATATCCCTTGACGTCTAGCAGCAGATCAATGTTTCCTGATACTCCATACTTTGGGTCTGCTAAGTCTAGATCTGCCAAGTGTGGCCATTTGTTTGGTGACCATGTTTTTGCAGGTAATTGTACTGTCAAGTGCTTGTTCATCACGTAGGCTTGAATAGGTAGTGCAAAATTTGATTCCCATCGAGATAAAACTTCTATTTTCACTTCATGCTTGACAGCGACCTTCATGGATTCCATTCCAGTAATTATGCAATTAGTTACCTGCCTTTTGACTTTTAGTAGTTGTGCCGCCTTTTCGCTAATAAAGCAGGCTTGTGACCCTGGATCTATGAGTGCCTTGAGCACAATGGTGTGTCCTTGTTCACTCTTTACTATCACCATTGCGGTTGCTAACATTCCTATATCTTTTCTGACATTGTAGTAAGACGCAATCATTGTATTAACTTGCACCTTTTCTTCTACATCTGCTTGAGTTGATATTGTCGGCGTCGGTTGTACAGCTTCAGACGATGCCGATGTATCCGTCTTCTTTGTTAGATGTATGAGAGTATGATGGCGTCTTTTACACATGCGACAGGACATTGGAACACGGCATTTGAATACCGAATGTCCTGATGCCAGGCAGTTAAAACAGAGCTTGTTATTCTTTACACAATCAAATCGTTCTGAAGGTTGCATCTTCGCAAACAATTTGCAATGAGGCAGGGTATGATTTTCTTTACACATTATACAAGTGTGTTCCTTCTCATTAGTTGAAACATGGAATGTACTGCGTTCTTTAGAAGGTTTTTCACGCGTAGCTGATGTTGAAGAGGGTGTAATTAATTCTAATGCACGAAATTTGCCATTTAAGAATGTCTTCAACTCATTCCACGTCGGTAAATCCTCTGAATTGCTTTTGTAGGCGTACTCTTCCCAGTCCTTGTGAGATTCCGGGTCCAGCTTCTGTACGACCAGAAATATGATTATAGGATCCCAGGAGTCGGTGTTCACGTTGGAGTTTTTGAGGTTGTCTAAAATTTCAGAAGTTGTATCTAAAATTGACTTCAGTTGACTGGCCGATTGAGTGTTCGCCTTTTTTTGGTAAACTAATCTCTTCAACATTAAGTTAACTATCAATCTTCTATTGCCGTAACGATTCTTCAATGTTTCCCATGCTTGTAAATAGTTAGTTTCAGTTACTTGTATATGTTTAAGTAGGGTTGCTGCTTCACCGCTGATGCTAGTCTTCAAGTAATGCAATTTTTGAACGTTGCTTAGTGCTTTGTTGTCATGTACTAACGAAACATATAAATCTTTAAACGCAGGCCAGTCTTCATAGGTTCCAGAAAACGTAGGTATCGTTATACATGGCAGTCTCACCTGTGTTTGTTGGTTATCTTCGTCCGCGTTATCGATGTTCATCGCTTGCGATGATTTCGTTGTTACCTTATCTAACATATCGCGTAATTCACCCAACAAACACAAATATAGATCTTCATAAATAAAAAACTCTTCATTAACGAAATACGGCAACAAATTACGTTTATCTCTAGGTGTCATTCTCGCTAAGTCTTGATGCGCACCGTTAAATGTTTTCCAATATTCTTCGAGGCACTGAATTCTAGATTGAATATAACCCTTTGTCAAACGTTGTTTAGGACATTTTCGTAAGTTTACTTGTGTTTTCTTCAGTAACTCTGCCGTATCTTCTAATATACCAAGTGCTTCTTCGGCCGTGTTAGACATATTTCACTGTTAATTATGTAAATCTTCAATATTATACACTAATACGATGCAATACTTGAGGAAACAACGTATTTTTTGTTAAAATCACTGCTAATTACTTTGTTTACGCTTAACGATTCACTCGCCGGCTTCTTATCTCTGATGGAATGTTGTTTTTTCTGTATTAACTTCACTAATGATCCGGCTCGATTATGACCATTTTGTTGTGTACGTTAGGGTTCAATTTTGTCTGGCGAGGAGTTAGCTCAATGAAACAAGCGTCTGTCTTTGATGAGGTTTATTGGCAACTAACTAACAAAAATATTAACATCATATTTAATACGGTCGGCGGCCAGCCAGTACTACTATAAAGAAACGTGGACTGTATGTTTGTTCGTACTTGTAAACCTATTGAAATGAGCTTCAACAAGAATGTTTAGAATTAAACTGACCGATATCTTTGAGCTAGGTTGTAATGTTTTCGCATGAGTGTATGGACACAGTAGTAATAATGGAATAAATGATTGCGCTTAGTAGTAGAATCAATATAACATACCGCAAAATTCTCAGTTGTGTTTTACACTGATCTAGAATTGTGGCCATAAATGCATCCATCGTAGTATTACCGATGGCTACCAAATTGGTCGCATAGAATGAAAACAGCAGCACCCCGGCAAATCTATGAGCACATAAACAAAGTAAGATAATAGAAAAGGCGTTTTGCAGATGATCAGTATTTTTGTAAAGTAATTATTATTGTAGGGTTGGTAGTTATGTCTTACACAACGTTTTGGTCGTAATTAAAACCAGTCCAAAATGGGAACTCGAATGGTATTCCTCGGATCCTGTAGAGCATGGGGAACACGATCCACAGCACGCAGGTGGCCACCGCACAGCCCGAGTACGTGCGCAGCAGCCGCCGGGCGCCGCGCGCGCAGTCCAGCAGCAGTGCGCCGCTTGCCCCACCCTCCTGGTTCAGCAGAGGGTCTGCAACACGTACGTGCCTCGTCACATCGTGCGCGCCTTCACACGAGCACGGCACGCGGCGCGCACTCACCGTCCAGGCCGGTGACCAACTGGTCGATGCGCTCTGCGTCCACGTAGAAAGCGACTTGCTTGGCGACGCACGTCACGTGGCACAGCATCACGAACATAACCTGCGACAGCTTGTCCATATTGCTCCTCTCCTGTGCAACCAATACTGATATTATCATTACTTTAAATTAAATAACCCCGGTATTGAATCCCAATCACTCAGACCCAGCTTGTCCCTTTGCTGCCCTCCCCAGCGACGCCCTAAACCAACGCTCGTACACCATAGAGGGTGCCCTTAGCTCGCTGTCCCTTAGTTTATAAGTTGTTTGCACCTGGCTGGAAGCCTTACACTCAAGGTACCCACAGGACATTCCTTCCGGTTAAGGAAAAGCCAGCCTCGTACCACCTACCTGACCTACGATACCAAGAAGAAAAGAAAACCGGCCAAGTGCGAGTCGGACTCGCACACGAAGGGTTCCGTACCATTGACTATATTTAGTATTTTTTGTTATAGCGGCAACAGAAATACATCATCTGTGAAAATTTCAACTGTCTAGCTGTCACGGTTCATGAGATACAGCCTGGTGACAGACAGACGAAATTCAGGGGAAGTATTGTTTAGTTTTTATTTAATAACAGCGCACAAACCTCTCTTTATCTTTATTACAAATCCATGCCCATTTCTAGTATAATTTTTCGCGTATTTAGTTCCCTGTACTGGTTCTAAATCTCTTTGTTGACAACCGGTCTTATAAAATCAAAACTGAGTAATTCCTTATCTCATCTCTGTTTATTTTTTTTATTTTATTCAAATCAATCTTTTCAATGGAAATGATTAGATATATCGTTTAAGATAATTTATTGTCTTGCATTAATGTAATAGTATTTTTTTTTTCTTTTTTTAGCAACATACCCACATAGGAAAAAGTAAATCATTAGGACAATAGAACCAATGAAACTGAATATTTATTCAATTATTTACATTGAATTGGATAATATTTTAAAGCTATAGCAGCCTACCTCATTCCATTTCATTACTTTAACTTTTTTTCTTTCCCTTTCATCGCTAACTTCACTTTATTTGTCTATTCTACTAGTTAACACCGTTTCTTTACTTCTAATTTTCAGTAACCAATCCTGTAACCATGCCTGTGATGACCCGTAAGGCTACTGCTCAAGATATGGAGCTAAAATTGAGAACGGCCCTCCAAGAACTCAAAGAATCCAACCTCCAAGTTCAACTACTGTTGCAGGAAAGAGAAGAGAGTGAGGTGGAAGTCAATAAAGTTAATAGCAAAAACTCCAGCTTAAAACGGGAGCTAGTAGACCTACATCAGCAATACTTGGACGTTGTTGATGAACGGGATCAGCTGAAGGTGGTCACGGATGGTTTTCATAATTGTAGTAACTTGTATGAGGAGGCTTTGTTTAAAATTAGGGATCTGGAAGATGAGTTAATTCATGCCAATAATTGTATAGTTAAGTTACAGAAAGAAAAAGAATGTACTCAGGTTATAGAAACAAATCTCTTATATGATGAATTATTAAAAACTAATTGTAACCCCCCTTCCTTAATAACAATTGATCTAACTGAAGATTCCTTACTAAAACAGAATTTTATAGTTAGCAATAGGAAGATTAAAAAATATGCAAAATTAAACAGAATAATTAAAAAATGTAATCAATTTAGGAAACAACATAAACGCTTTTCCAAATTTATTCCACTGAGGAAAGAGCGTGTTGATTTACTTAATAAGTTAAATAATTACCAAATAAAATTAGAGGACAGTATAAAAATTTATGAAATTGATACTCAGCATTTGCAGTCTGAAATACAGGTACTTCAGGAATCACTAAGTTCCCTTTCTAGTAGGTATAAGATTTCTCAGAAACAAATTAGGGAACACATTTATGCAGCAAATGAGTTGGTAATGGGTCAATGTAGTTGCCAGACAGTTACCAACCATGATACTATCCAGCCTGAGGTAATGGAGGACCCATACCAGGTTGAGAATTTGTCTCAGGACAGCATATCAAACCAACAAACAACTAATATTACATTAGATTACTCACACGTAGTACAGCCTGAGTTGCATGATAGTCTGCCTGAGATTGGTAATTTTGTTTCTCCTATTAGTCGTGACTGTAATCATTCAGTTATGTTCTCTGACAGTATAGGTAGGGGGCTAGGTAAATTAATTAGTAATAACCTGAGTTATTGTACCCAAAACAATTGTATGCCAGGGTCAAACTACAAACAGATTATGGCATCTGTAACTAAGACTGTTTGTGATCCTAGTACCACCATTACTATATGTGTTGGTAATAGTGCAAAGATTAAAAAGGAAGACATCACTGATTGTGTCTCAGAGTTGTTGAAATTAAATTGTAATAAAATAATATTGTGCGCTTTTCCATATTTTGAAAATTTATGTAACAGAAAAAACAATTATATTCACTTCTTAAATAGACATTTACATTTTTTAGCAGGTCACTACAGTGACAAACTTATATTTCTTGATATCAACACTTTTGTTGATAAACTTAGTTCGACCCGGGGTAAAGTGTATCTACCTATTAGTTGTAGACACAAAATAGCTCGGCTATTAGCTTATAATATTCACACAGACATAAGTAGTATGTCTAAGTTTAGTTATATTGTAAATACTGCGACTATTAGTAATAATACTAATGAACAGGTGGTGACCTTAAATAAATATAGCATTAGTGCTATTGATGTTTACAAACATTATACTGAGGAGGATCCATATGTCACCGTAGAAAATTCTCAATTAGGGTATATTAGTGATAGGATCTTGTTGTCTGGCGATGGCACGGGAGTCTCGGGGCTCTCTCCAGATATTAATATTAATTTAAACTAGAAAGTCAGACAACAGAAGGTGCCATTAACAATATTGTTAAACCTACCAACAGCAAGGTATCTTCTTGCACTCAATTAGCTAGTAAAAAAGGGCCTCAGCATAACACTTTAAAATTATTCCACCAAAATATCCAAGGCATTTCTTCAAAATTATTAGAAATAGAATTGTTTTTAGAAAAAAGTAAGTTTGACATTATTTGTTTTACTGAACATTGGCTTAAGGATTACCAAATGCTTATTAATTATGAGAACTATATGGTGGGTAGCTGCTATAACCGTAAAACTATGCTTCGTGGAGGTTCCTTAATTTTTGTAAAAAATTGTTTAAGATATAAGCAACGTAACGACATAATAGGTCTCTCGGCTGAACATTGCGTCGAACTGTCCTGTGTTGAGCTAGATAAGCATGTTATTGTGTGTGTGTACAGACCCCCAAACTATCAAAACTTTTCCTTATTTGAGTCAATAATGGAAGATGTCCTGGCAAAACTTGCAGCCAGTAATAAATCTATAATTATTTGTGGTGATTTTAACATCAATATTTTAGAAGAAAATTCAAATAGCAGTCGGTTATTAAATCTTTTTAAGTCATTTGACTTGACCAACACTTTTATAGAACCTACTAGAGTCACTCCATCTTCTGCTACTTGTATAGATAATGTTTTCTGTGATTGTGATTACTTAGATAAAGCCATAGTTAATTGTCTGCCGTCTGACCATAGCGGACAAACTGTAACTTTTAGGTGTAATACACCATTGCAAAAAATTCAGATTAAATTTAGACCCATAACTTCTAATAAATTAAATAGGTATAATATTTCTCTACAGAACAAATTAAGTGTTATGAGCCATGACGATATTAATATAAATCAATTTTATGATAATTTCTTTTCAATAGTTCACACTGAATTCAACAAAACTTTTGAAAAGAAGTCAAAAAGTATTTGCCCTAAATTTATATTTAGTGATTGGGCAACTAGAGGTATCAGAAAAAGTAGGGAAACACTATTTGAGCTTTATGGCCTTAAGCCTTATATGAACACTGAAACTTTTAACAAATATGTTGCTAAGTATTCAAAAATTTTTAGAGATACATGCAAGGTTGCCAAAGCCTTGCACATTAGCAACAAGATCAAAACAGCAGAAAATAAAATAAAGACAGTTTGGAAAGTCATAAATAGCGAGACTAACAGGAAGAAAACACGTAATACTAGCTACACATTAGATACAGCATGTGGTCCTAAAAGCTCTAATCAGGAAGTAGCTCAAGAATTTGTAAATTTCTTTACCGATATACCGTTAAAAACTACGGAGGCTCTAAATTCCTCTCCTGAAGTCTCAATTGGTTTACTAAAGGCGAATGTGTCTGGATGCCAGGCTGAATTTAAATTTAAACACATAAACCCGATGATAGTTATTAAAGCTTTTCGGCAAATAAAAATCAAACTGACCGAAGATCTATGGGGAATGTCTATCAAAGTTTGTACATCCATACTTGAGACTATAGCTCCATACTTAGCTTTAATTTTTAATTTGTGCGTAGACCAAGGAGTTTTCCCTGATTTAATGAAATACAGTAAAGTCATACCTCTTTTCAAATCCGGTGATAGTAAAGATACAAATAATTATAGGCCTGTATCCGTGTTGCCAGTTTTTAGTAAGGTGTTCGAAAAGATAATGCTTAATCAAATGGTCAATCATTTTAACACCAATAGAATCTTACACGATCAACAGTATGGTTTCACCAAGGGACGTTGTACAACCGACGCCGGTGTAACCTTAATAAAGCACATATTTACGGCGTGGGAAGAGTCCCAAGACGCTGTAGGAATATTTTGTGATCTCTCCAAAGCATTTGATTGTGTAAATCACGACACATTGCTTTTGAAACTTGAGCATTACGGACTAGGTAAACTTGCACTTAGTTTGTTAAAATCTTATTTGAGTGATAGACAACAATATGTTCAAATAAATGGTGTTAATTCACAGGGTTTAAAAGTAAAAATGGGGGTTCCGCAAGACTCAATATTGGGTCCTTTCCTCTTTTTAGTATATATAAATGATCTACGCTATTTACTGAAAAACCAACCTCAAAATATGGTGTTATTTGCCGATGACACTTCCCTAATTTTTAAGATCAATAGACGGGCCCAAAATTTTGATGACGTGAATAATGCCCTACTTCAAGTCCATAATTGGTTCACAGCAAATAATTTAGTACTAAATGAAAAAAAAACGAAATGCATAAGATTTGCTTTACCGAATGTTAAAAGTAGCGATTGTGATATAGTACTGAATAAAGAGAAACTTGAATTCGTAGATAAAACGGTTTTCCTGGGGATTTCGCTTGATTCAAGGCTACAATGGGGTTCTCATTTAACATCTCTGGCGGGGCGGCTAAGTTCGGCAGCATATGCTATTAGAAAAATCCGTCAATTTACTGATGTAGATACTGTTATATTGGTCTATTTTAGTTACTTTCATAGTATAATGTCTTATGGCATTTTGTTATGGGGACGGGCTGCTGACATTGAGTCTATATTTATTCTGCAAAAAAGAGCCATCAGAGCCATATACAATCTTCGTAGGCGCGATTCTTTGAGGGAACTGTTTAAGGAAATAAACATCATGACTGTACATTGTCAATACATCTACGAAAACATAATGTACGTAAGAAAAAATCTACATATTTTTGGTAAAAGAGGTGACAGACACAATTACAGTACTAGAAATAGGGACCAATTAGTTCAGCCAGGCTTCAGACTCGCTAAAGTAGACTCATCTTTCATGGGGTACTGTTTGAGATGCTATAATAAAATTCCACAAAGCATTCTTGAGCTGAATGAAACAAAATTTAAAACATGTATTAAACGCACACTTTGTAAGCAAGCATATTACAAATTGGACGACTATATCGCTGATAAAACTGCTTGGCTCAATGCCGGTCCTGCTCCACAAGGACAGGGGCGCATAAATTGATAGCATTAAATTGTATTGTTGGAGCTGCTGAAGATTGTACAACTATCTTTGCATTGTATAGAATCAATCTCTTTATTATTATATAGCCGCATATCGCATATTGTGTGAGTGCTATGTACTAGAATGCTATCAGTCGCTAGAAACCTACGTTTTTCCTTGACTTGAATGTGCCGTGGCGATTAGGAGATATGTCATGCTCACTCAAATGTCTCGCTGATGGTGACGCGTGTGTCGGATCATTTAGTTCCCTTCAAAATGGTTGAGTTGAATGGTGCTGATACATGCGTCATGTTCGTGAACGAGCGCTGTCAGTTGGGACTGGTCAGCTCTTGGTTGCCACGGCTTTTGAATTTAATAATTTTATTTTTTAATTGTTTTTGTTTTTTTTTTTTACTATGGACACCTTTAACGTGCACATCTTGCTACATTGTTCTCACATAATGTACCATCTCAACATGAATGATGTAACCAAGATTTTGTAAAAATATTCTGATTTAAAAGAGTGTCCATGGAGTTTCTTGCCCATTCTTCTCCATAGAGATCTACGCTAGGGAATGGGCAACTACAGTACTTTCACAGTTTTTATGTCTTGTGTCTGGGACTGTAGCTACATTTAATTTTCATATTTGTTTCGACAATTCAAAAGTGCCTGTAACTGGCCTACTTGAAATAAATGCTTTGATTTTGATTTTGATTTTGACGGACAGACGGAGAGACGGACGGACAGACGGACAGACGGACGGACAGACGGACAGACAGCGAAGTCTTAGTAATAGGGTTCCGTTTTTACCCTTTGGGTACGGAACCCTAAAAAACATGGGGTGTGGCTGTGTCATGGACACGGTCGTGTGTTTATGTTACGGGTAATCTTTTCTATCCCACCAAAAACATTCTTTAAAACACTAGCCAAGTCTCGATGGAGATGCTTGTTTATCTCTAAAAAGTAATTAAATCTAGACAAAGTCGTGCCAAGTCTAAGGTTCCTGTAAGGTGCTTCCCTAACATAAGTAATGTCAATGCAAATGTAAAATGTCAAATTTAAACTGAAATGCAGAAAATGTCAGTGAATGCTCAACGGGATGAATCTAAATAAAAATGAAAATGCAAGTTGTCCGACTCAAACCACGTCTAATTGAACACTAAATAGGTTTAAAGATATTTATTTCTCATAAGAACTTAATAAATAACAGTTCACTTATAATGAGATACAAAGTTACTCCTTAATTACTTATATAATATTTGCCTCTGGGGCGATGGTGACGTTATTGGCTAGAAACATGATTCTTTAATTTACTTTTAAATATGTTAATATTATTGCATTTCTTTATAAAAACTATTATTTACTTTATTATTATTATTTTTTTCTAAATAATGTAATATACATAAAATGCATAGAACAATGCAATGTGTCAGTGTCAATGCACTGCCAAATGTAGGTCGCGTCCAAAGTGCAAATACGCGAGCCTACTGGCTAACTTATTGTAATAAATACATTTTAAATCCCATGTACGTGCACCGTACATATTGCCACAACACAGAAAGAGAATAACTAAATAACAATCCCAAAATATGTAAAAATTATAAAATAAGAATGTAAAAAACAATGTAAAAATGCAGGACTCTAATGTAAATATGATTGATCTACGACTACTATGAAGAAAATAATATAACTAAAGTCTATAAATAGAATGTCACCATAATAATAAATTAGCACACATCACTATGTTTTTCAGTGTCAAATTTCACTTCACTTGAGGTAGGGTTAGCACACGACACTTTATTCAGTTTTGAGTCCTGTTTGTCGATCTTGCTGTTCCTGTCCTCGATGTCATGATCTTCTTCTCGTCTGCTTCTACTTCTCGCGTCTTGCGGACCCTCCCCCTGTCTTTGGGTGGCCATCTTTCGCCAAAAGTACGCCGATGTTACAAACAGTGCAATGCTAATCGCAACAACCACATAAATTGCAATGTAGTGATGAACGTCGTGAGAGGATAAAGTGTCTAGCTTAGACTGTTTTTCTATAGAGCGTAGTTGCGTGTCAATCTTCTTGAACGTCTCTTCGTGCGTTTCAATATGCAACGTTGAGTTGCGAATCGATGTATTGATTATGTTGTTGATTGGAGAGATCGTGGGCACGATCATCGCATATGGTACATTGACTAAAATGTCACTTGTGTGTTCCATATATGCGTGCAATGTGAATGCGTCGCCTTGCAAGTTGCATCCTTGTTCCAGCGTTATCAGACCCGAGTGACGTATCGTCTCCGATGTCATTTGAGTGCCGCACACTAATTGTACTTCGCACGTGTCACAACAATAATAAAACCAGGTGTTTTGTTTATGTAATTTGACCCATTTGTCGGCGCATACTTTTATTTCCGTATGGCAATAAATGCTGTGTTCTTCGTTGTCTCGAATCAGCTGTACATCGCAAATCGATTTGTGACGATCACCGGTGTTGTATATAGGGTGATTTAGTTTGCACAGTAGAGTTTGGTCATGTAATTTTTGGCATTCATTAATGTCATATTGTTCTAGGGGTATAAATGAGTATTGGTTGGCATTAAATGCTATTAATGCAGAGTTGGGAATAACGTACATTACCCGATTTATGTCAATACGTTGAGGAATGCTGATAAGTCTGTTAAGTTCGTATAGGGCATCACTCAAGATCGGTACTTTTATTTCCATCAACAGGTAGTGCTGTGTTATGCGCGCATGTATTCTGAACAGCCTGTAGATGTCTCTTATGTCAGTAATGACATAAGAGACATCTAGAATAATAGTAGTAGAATAAGTAAATAATAGTAGAATCGCGAGGTAGTAGTCGAGCGACTCTATCTAGTTCGCTTTGCATTTGGGTTGGTGATAATAGATGTACGTCCATATGTCCTTGGTACATATTTGTCAGTGTGTTGATGAGTGATTCTTGGATATCTTTTAAGTTTTGGGCCATTCTGTCTGCAGCTATGGCTGATGTAATGATGTAGAATGCATTTGAGCTCTCAAGTTTATCTTTGAGCGTCTTGTTTTCTAGGGACGTGAGGTGGTCGTTGATAAAAGTGAACTGCTTCACCATTGTTGCTTCGTTACGCTGTACAATGTTGTTCTCGGTTTCCAGAACACTTGTCTGGTTTTTAAGCAGTTGGAATAGGTGATTTTCATTGTGTTGGATTGTGTCGATGTCCTGTTCATATTTTTCTGCAAAATGTTGATCTAACACTCCAAATAACGAATTTGCAACATACCCTACTCCGTCGATCATTCCTATTTTGAACCAATGTTGAATTATCCGCTGGGACCTCAGTAATTCGTTGTAATAATTTAGTTCACTCGTGCTTTGTTCAAGTTGGTTAATTAGAACATGAAATTGCATCAACCACTCTTCGCAACGAGCTTGCTTTATATGCGATACGAATGCTTGCAGAGTGTCCACGTTACGCCAATAATTTGTCATATTGTAATAGAATACCAGTTTCCATTCATCTCTAATTTCTTGTAGATCTGCAATCTTGTCAAAGTAAATTGTTTGATTTTTTGTCAATTGAGTAAATTTCATATCTTGCTGAACAGTGGGTGTTATCAATGTCATAACTAGCATCAGCATATAACATACCAAGCTGTTCCAGGTAAGCCTTTTAGCTCGGTTTCGCCTGTTTTTGGGTAGTTTGTCAGTGTCAGTGTTGTGTTGTTCCTCAGCCTCCACTAGTGGTACCAGTTTTGTAATAGGTCGTTTAGTTTCGCCTTTTGCAGTTTGTAATGTCACAACTCTAGTGTGGCCGTCCTTTCCAGGGTGTAATTCCGCTACTCGACCCAGTGCCCATTTCCCTGCAGGTAACCTTTCATCTTTAATGCATACAATGTCATTTTTCTTTATGTCAGTATTCTGTCGTTTCCACTTTTGTCTTGTTTGTAGTTGTTGGAGGTATTCTTGCGACCACTTCTTCCAGAAATCCTTGCTAAGTTGTTGTACAATTTGCCATCTCGTGTTTAAACGGTAAGTTTTGTCCATGTCCGGTTCTGGAATTGTCATGAGTGATATGCCGGTTAAGAAATGTCCTGGAGTTAAACAGTTAATCTCTTCGGCGTTCTCTGAAACGGTGCATAGTGGTCGTGAGTTCAAGCAAGCTTCTATCTGACATAGCAGAGTGGTAAATTCTTCGTATGTCAGACGTTGGTCTCCAACGACCCGTTTGAGATGATATTTCATGCTCTTCACAGCGGCTTCCCACAGTCCGCCTGCGCTTGGCCAGACCGGGGCATTGAAGTGCCATTGAACTCCCATCTCTGATATTTTGCCCAAGAAGAAATTGTCAATGTTTTCTACAATGCATTTGTATTGTTGCAATAGGATCCGATTTGCACCCACAAAATTCGTGCCGTTGTCGCTGTACATGTCCCGTGGCGTACCTCGACGTGCGCAGAAGCGCTTGAAAGCCGATAGAAATGCTGTACTGGATAGTTCTGATACCAGTTCTAGATGGATGGCTTTTGTTGCTAGAAAAACAAATACTGCAACGTACGCCAGCAATGTTCTGACGCCTCGGCATTTACTTGCCTTGATCTCAACGTGTCCAGTAAAATCGACACCTGTATGTGTAAAAGGGCGAGATACTGTCACTCTCGGCTCTGGTAGATACGCCTGCATAATCTGGTTTGTTTGTTTAGCATTTAATCGGCGAGATGTTACGCATTTGTGTAAGACTTTTTTGACGGCGCGATGTCCTCCTACGATCCAAACTCTTTGTCGTAGATGTGTCAGGGTTAACTTAGGACCTCCGTGTAATGTTCTTCTGTGAGCTTGCTAAATTAATAACTCTGTCAGTTTGTTGTCATGTGGTAGTAGGATAGGATGTTTAGTGTCTTCGGGTAGTCTTGAGTTACGTAACCTTCCACCCACTCGCAGAATGTCATGTTTGTCAAGGAATGGATTTAAACTCAAAAGGTTACTTTTTGTGCTCAAACCTTTGTTTTCCTTCAATCTCATAATCTCGTCATTGAAAGCATGCAATTGACTATGTTTCATTATTAGGTTTTCAGCGCTTTTTAGTTCTGTAGATGTCAAATAAGTAGTAGTACGATGAGTGTCGGTGTTCGAACAGCTGTTAATGAAACGTCTCATCCAGGCAATGACCCTTGTAATACGAGTCAAATCGCTGTGTCTATCTAATAACTCAATTACTATTGAAGACGGTTCACATTTCACAACATACGTTTGCATTTGTTTTTGTTTTGATTCGCATGTTGTCGGTGTAATTGTAATTTTGTCAAAAGTATCTTCACTATAATTTTTCATCCAGTAGGGACCTTGCCACCACAAAGGATGTTGCAATAGTTGGGAACTACTGATTCCGCGTGACGCGCAGTCTGCAGCATTTTCCTCGGACTTGACATAACTCCAGTGCTGTTTTGGGATTACGTCATGCACTTGTTGTACTCTGTTGCTGACGAACGACTTCCATTTTGTGACGTCTCCGTGCAGCCAGCCTAATACAATCATAGAGTCCGTCCAGGCGTATGTATTTTTGTGCACATTGTCCCATTTAAAGGCTGTCAGGACCTTTTTCATGAGCCGTGAAAGTAGTAGCGCTCCACATAATTCGAGTCGCGGTAGTGTCAATTTTTTGTTGATTGGCGATAACCTCGACTTTGCAGCGATAAGTCTAATCGCCGGCTCGTTTTTGTCATTTGTTGTCAGCAGGTATATAGCGCATGCGTAGGCCTTTTCGGACGCATCGCAGAACCCATGTACTTGGAATGGTTTAGTAATATCTCCCAGCCACCTTGGTATTTGGTATTCGGTTATGTTGTGTAAGTCGCTAGTAAACTGCTTCCATTCCTCTTGCACGCTGTCAGGTAAGGTTTCATCCCACTCGCATCCCGATAGCCAGACGCTTTGGAACAGCAGTTTTGCTTTTACTGTCAAAGGTGTCAGCCAGCCCAGTGGGTCGAAATTTTTCGAGATTTCCGATAGTAGCTTCCTTTTTGTCAATTGGTTTTTATTGTCAAATTGTATTTTGTTTGTAAATGAAAATGTGTCAGTTGTAGGATTCCACTGGACCCCCAGGGCTTTTGTCATTCCATCGTTTGTAAAATGCATTGTCGTTTGGTTAAGATCTGAAGAAAATAAGCTTTCAATCAAGGTCTGGTCGTTGCTTGACCACTTCCGTAGTGTAAGGCCAGCTCCACTCAGCATGTCGATGAGTTGCTTTTGAATTTCTTGTGCTCGTTCGATGGAGTTGCTGCCACTTAGGACGTCATCAACGTACATTTCGTTAGCGATGACATCCGCTGCTAACGGATATTTCTGTGCATCATCCTCTGCAAGCTGTTTCAGCGTTCGAAGAGCTAGAAATGGTGCTGCCTTGGTGCCATACGTCACTGTGCATAACTGGAACTCCTTTAAAGGACCTTGGTTGGATTCCCTCCAGAGGATCTTTTGCAAGTGTTGGTCGTCTTCATGGACAAGGATCATGCGGTACATCTTCTCACAATCTGCAGTAAAGACGTACTTGTATAGCCGCCATCCTAGTAATAATGTCAATAGATCTTGATGAAGCTTAGGGCCACACTCCATCAAGTCATTCAGGCTGTAACCTGTGTCAGTTTTCTGGGAGGCATTAAAAACCACCCTCAATTTTGATGTCACTGAGTCCTGTTTTAGGACTCCATGATGAGGTAAGTAGCATGCCGTGTTGCAGTCAGGTTTGCTCTCCTTCATATGTCCCATTTCCAGGTACTCTTGCATAAATTTGATGTAACTATCTGATAGTTTGTTATCCCTGCCTAATCTCCTTTCTAATTGCATAAACTGTGCTACCGCTCGCGGCTTTGACTTGCCCAGCAGCTGATTAAATTTAGGCTTCATTGGCAAACGAACTGCATATCTGCCATCACCTAATCGCTTGGTTGTTGCAGTGTAGAACTCCTCACAATATCGTTCCCCTGACGTCATAGAATTGCATGCATCTTCATTGATGTCTTCAATTTCCCAGTATTTTGACAAGTCGTTAACTTCATTAACTACGACGTTGCAATTAAATGTTTTGGTGACATTGCCTGACAATATCCACCCCAACCGTGTTTGTTGAGCCATGGGTTCATTAACCTCCCCTTTGACTAAGCTATTCATGAGTATTTCGGAAAATACATGTGCATCCAGAAGTATGTCAATGGGCCTCGATAAGTTGTAATCTGGGTCAGCTAGTGTGATGTCTGTCACATGAGCCCAAGGTTTCTTTGCAAATGTAACGTTAGGCAGACTGTTTACTACCCGTGTCATGATTAACGCTTCCGTTGTAAACTGGAAGTCGTTATATAAGGACTTGCAGGATAGATGGACCTTTCCTTTACTCCTGTTTGATAAAGTACCGATGCCGCTTATGTTTGCATTCAGCTGTTGACGCTTTATGCCCATAAACCCAATCTTTGAGCTGCATTCTCCGTTATCAACGTAATTTGCGAGCCTTGATCAACTAGAGCCCTTAGTGTTATGTAGTCACCTCCAGCTGTGGCTACTTGCAGTAATGCTGTTGGTAATAATATTTCATCATCATTATTTGATGCGAAGTTGTTTTGCAGATTTTTATTTCACCTAGTTGAAGTCGATGACGACGGTTTAGGTGCTATTTGTGTTGCTGAGGGCGTTTGCGCTGACTTCACAATATCGCTGTGCAGAAGTGTGTTATGTTGTTCATTGCAATCTCTGCATCTTTTCTGCGACGCACAGTAACCCTTAGTATGCACATACAAACAATTTTTGCATATTTGATTGTTTTCTATAAATGCCATTTTTTCCGGACTCAACATGTCAGCGAATTTAGAACATTGAAATAATGCATGATTCGTATTGCACAATGGACAAATAGCCTTGCTGAATTGTCCAGCGTTTGACGCATGGAAATTGCGAGAGTAGTTTGCTGAACCTTTATTGGGTTGTGAATTTGAATTTTTGCCGAACGGATGTTGCGTCTTAAAATGTGGTTTTGATGCAGGTTTATCACCGTTTTCTGGCTTTTTCCTGTGCAATGGTTCTAATGCCATAAACTTGTTTTCGACGAAATCCATAAAATGATTGTATGTTGGTATCTCGCGCGGATCCGACCTGGACTGCATGTATTCCGAATACGTTTCGGAGTCTAATTTTTCGCATAACACGTAAACTAGAATCGGATCCCATGAGCTTGTATCAACGCCCAAGTTGTGTATGGCGTTTATGGTTTCGTTGCTAGTGTCATATAACCGCTTGTTGTCGAATGCAGATTGTTTTTGCAAATTAGGTTGACGCATAAATGCCCGGAAATTTCTGGTAAATAACAGAAACTTATTATTATATCTATGGTTCAAAATTTCCCAACACGTGTCATAATTTTCAGGTGCAATGTGTAAATGCTGCACGAGCTTTTCCGCTTCACCGCGAAGTCTACCCTTTAGATGCTGCATTTTCTGAGTTTTTGCGATCGCCGAATTATTATGAATCGCTTCTACGTAGAGATCCATAAAAGTAGGCCATAAAGTATAGTTGCCGTTAAAGATAGGTATGTCAATTTTAGGCAATGTTTGCTGTTGATATATAGAAGCGTTTAATTTCGTGTTCAACGCCCGTGTCATATTTGTAAATGCATTTTCGTGACGACAGAACTCGTCATAATAGTCCTGTGAATTCCCCTCTAATATGGCATCAATTTGTAAATGTAATTTGTCAATCGCAGTCTACCGAAACTCTACAGTCTTAAGCATATCCTCAATTTCCCATTTCTCCTTAACCTCGTGTAGGCTTCGATTTACTAACCTAGTGAATGCACGGAAGTTAGCTTGTTGCAACTGCTGTAACTCGAGTACCTTGTCCTCTGCTCCTACAGATGTCTCGAACATGGTTTTGTCAAACTCAACGTTTAACTTACTATGGCCGGCGTTACTGGGTCCAGCAAGAGTCTTCACCTCGAACGCTGCAATCTCCTGACGCGTTCCATGGTACCAGCTTTTAATGACCTCATAAATGTTACCAGTGAAATATTGATGATCTTTCTCCTCTACTGCACTCAGCTCCCGGTTCTTCTCTTCACATTCTGCCCATAGTATATCTAACCTCTCAAGCCTTTTACGAATGTAATCGGTGGTCTTCCTGCTCGCTGAATCCTTCTTAAAATTAGAATGGATTCTCTTCACTTCCTCGAGGATCTCAGCTTGACGCACGATTAAACCCTCCATTGTAAAGCAGTAAGATAAATAATGAACGATCTTACTTGAAATTCAGAAACTCTCCCTGTATGCAAATGCAATGCAATGTGACGCTCTGGAACCTGGACCGCTGCTACCTCCCCGAATGCTCCTGCACGGCAACACACGTGGCACGGTATGACACGACACGACACAGATCCCGCGCGGCGACTTATCGACCGACGTATCGGACTGTATGGTACTTGCAATAGTTACGAAGGACCAAAAGACTATGTAGGGTGCTTCCCTAACATAAGTAATGTCAATGCAAATGTAAAATGTCAAATTTAAACTGAAATGCAGAAAATGTCAGTGAATGCTCAACGGGATGAATCTAAATAAAAATGCAAGTTGTCCGACTCAAACCACGTCTAATTGAACACTAAATAATGTAATATACATAAAATGCATAGAACAATGCAATGTGTCAGTGTCAATGCACTGCCAAATGTAGGTCGCGTCCAAAGTGCAAATACGCGAGCCTACTGGCTAACTTATTGTAATAAATACATTTTAAATCCCATGTACGTGCACCGTACAGTTCCTTACTGTGATTTCTTTATTATTATAGTTAATGTTGTGTGACTTGGCCGTTGAACATTCTTTATACGTTAGTGGGTACAAGTCAATTTTGTTTACACGTAATGTTATATCCTATGTTTGTTAAGCGAGATAATAGCCCATACTGGTATTGGTAATTGGACGCTAGTGTCTCATTTTAGGCTGTTGTTGATTGAGCAACACATGCATTCAGCATTGACAATGCTGACTTCTGCTCTCTTCTTTTTAGAGCGTCAAATCGACCACCGATCTAATATAAAATAGACGTACAGACGGACTTCAATCAATGATTAGAAGTCCGTCTGTACTGGAAAAAAATGTTTCAGGCTCGCCTATACATAAGTATTATTGAAATATGCAGCTTTATCAAGCCTACAATTGACTGGTTATTGAATCAACGTTTTCCAAGTGGCAATTTTCCATCGTCAATGGGTAGCGGTTCTGGCGACAGATTGGTGCAATGGTGTCATGAAGCACCTGGTTTTGTACCCTTGTGTACCCTTCAACGGCCAAGTCACACAACATTAACTATAATTAATGATAAAACGAACTTACCTGTACGTGAAGTTCTATCATAATTATGCGAGCTGCTCAATTCGAAGCGATTAATATTGACTTGTAGTACTGTTTCGTATATCTTGGCCATTACCACGAATATTTTAGAGACAATAATAAGAATCTAAAAATTAAAAGTAATTTTTTGATTAAAAAACCAAAATCATTCATTCAGATAAGATTTTCTTATTTAACACAGTTTTTTTCTTTTTGGGAGTAGTTTTTTAGGGTTCCGTACCCAAAGGGTAAAAACGGAACCCTATTACTAGGACTTTACTGTCTGTCCGTCTGTCCGTCTGTCTGTCACCAGGCTGTATATCATGAACCGTGACAGCTAGACAGTTGAAATTTTCACAAATGATGTATTTCTGTTGCCGCTATAACAACAAATACTAAAAACAGAATAAAATTAATATTTAAGGGGGGCTCCCATTAAATATTAATTTTATTCTTCTTTCTTCGGGGTTGCGACAGTCGTTGAGAGGATCCGGCAACTGGGTCTCGAGGTGGCATTGCACAAGTCCGAGGCCATGTGCTTTCATGGGCCTCGGAATGCGCCACCTCCGGGATCCTTACTCACGGTAGGAGGGGTATCCATCGGTGTCGAGTCGACTTTGAAGTACCTAGGACTCGTCCTCGACAGCCGGTGGAACTTCGTGGAGCACTTCCGACGTTTGGCCCCCAAACTGGAACGGACTGGGGCTGCCTTCAGGCGGCGCCTGCCCAACCTGGGGGGGGCCGAACGCCTCCGGCCGGAGGCTCTACGTGGGAGTCGTGCGGTCCATGGCCCTCTACGGGGCCCCGGTGTGGGCGCGTTCTTTGAGGCGGCGTGCCGCCCACTACCTGAACGCGCCCCAAAAGGTGGTAGCCGTAAGGCTGGTCCGGGGCTACCGCACGATTGCCCGCGAGGCGGCGAGCCTCCTTGCCAGATTGCCGCCATGGGATCTGGAGGCGATAGTCATCGCGCGCCTACACGAATGGCTCGCGGAGGCGCTACGCCGGGGGGAAACTCCGTTGCCGCGACAAATTGTCGCTCAGCGGACAGACTTCCGGCGGGATCTCATGGCGACATGGAGAGAGCGACTGTCGCAACCCCGTGCAGGGCACGCCACGATAGTGGCGATAAGTCCCCTCTTTGAGGAGTGGCTTGAGAGACGCCACGGCGTCCTCACCTTCCGCCTGACGCAGGTCCTCACCGGACACGGAGTGTTCGGGAGGTTCCTGCACCGAATCGGGCGGGAGGAAACGTCCAGGTGCTTCCATTGTGAGGATCGACCGGAGGACACGGTGGAACACACGGTGGAGGTGTGCCCCGCGTGGGCGGAGCACCGCCGTGTCCACGAAGTGGCGATCGGCGGCGGCGACCTCTCGCGTCCGGCCCTGGTGCAAGCCATGGTCCGGAGCGAGACGGAATGGGACGCCGTCACCTCCTTCTGCGAAGTAGAGAAGGAGGTGGCGGAACGTGAGAGGGAGAGAAACTCTCACCGTCCCGGCCACCGCGGGAGACGCCCCGGGCGTCGGGGGCCACCACCACGTGGCCCCCGGCCACCGTAGGCGCGGGCCTGTGGAGGGTGGGCTATGGGCTAGCTCGCCGTCCGTCCGTCTCATGACGACAGGCCGTGTCGACGGCGCGTTCGTGTTCCACGCGCGCCTCAAAGAGAGTCAGCAAAAGGGAAGGGGTCCGTAGGGACCGATGCCTGCCGGGGTTGCGGGACTGTTCGAAAGAGATACCGTGGCCCCGGAACACAAAGGGCGATGAAGGAACATGGATGGGTTTTAGTCAGTAAAAGTCTGACACTCCCTCCCGCTCTGGGCGGAGCAGGAGGGAGTTATTTGATGATTTCCCATCCGAAAAAAAAAAAAAAAAAAGGGGAGCCCCCCTTTTTTTTTTTTTTTTTCCCATTCAAAAAACGTTTTTTTTTACGTTTTGTCTAATTTTGTATAGATAAGGTACGGAACCCTTCGTGCGCGAGTCCAACTCGCACTTGGCCGGTTTTTATTATTACAAATCTTTCTTTTCTTTTTTCCGGTTCTGATTCTTGTACAGTAGCAACAGTTTTTCGTATCGCCTTGCAGAAGAGGAGGCATTCGCCCAGCAGTGGGACGCTATAGGCTAGATTAAATTAGATTAGAAGATGTGTCTCACTACGCTGGATTTTTTTTTGCAATGACAGTCGATTTTTTTTAAGTACCAATAGTAGAAGGGGGCATTACCATATCTCGAATACAGCTGAGACCAGGTGAGGGTTCTTCATCAGACACTTCAGACCTTCGATTTTTGACATCAAATGAAGCGGCCCACCAAGTTGAATATTTTTTGTAAAGGTGGTATGTCAATCTCTAATAGTTTGGTTGGGCTCTTGTGTTTTCTAATCAGGGTCACCAGGTACTCCAGATCTTCGATTATCCTAGTTTTATAGTTTTCCCTTTATGTGGCCATTAAACCCTAACTCTGTACCAAATTTCAGCTCTCTGAGTTTATAGGAAGTACTAGTTCTATTCTGATGATCATGAGTGAGTGAGTGTCATAAATGCGAAACTTTGCTTTCGTTTAACTTCGGAACTAAATGACCTACAGACTTGAAATGTTGGATTTGAAGTACGTGATTATAGCTTACTGGATGACGAAAATTTCTGCGTTCTGGTCTTATCCAGAGGTTCTCAAATAGGGGCCTGAAAATGCAGCGAAATGGTTCCAGTAAAGGATGGTACGGCAGTGTTTACTTCGCGCTCGACTTGGCGGGGGCACTGCCGTGCCCGCTGATTAATCTAATATTACTAGCTGTTGCCCGTGGCTTCGCCCGCGTGAAGTTCGGTAACTGTCCCACTGGATCATACTAAAGGTATAAATACGTACCTAGTATCCTACATATAAATCCATGTTATAAACTATCTATGTGCCTTGGAGACAGTTTTTTTAGGCCCTCTTCGATGTTGCAGAAATATTATTCATACCGTTCATATTACACCAAAAAAAAAGTAACCATTTTATTATTGTAATAAACGAAATATTACATAGAAACGAAACCGGAATCTTAAAACCATAATAAACTCAAACTCAAAGCATTTATTTCAATTAGACCATTACGGCACTTTTAAATGTCAAAAATACAAAAAAGAAAATCAAAGCTACAGTCCCAGTCACAAGGCATAATAACTTGAGGAAGTATTACAACTACCCCTATTTCAGTATGAAAACCCTTAAGAACCCCTAAAACATTCTAAAAACCAATTTAAAAAAAATTACCTATAAAAACCAAATAAAATTAAAGTAAAAAAACCGTATTTAAAAACTCAGTCCCATAAAAAAAAACACTACCCTAAAGTTTGCTTGTCGTCGGCCTGAGTTGCCTGAGAACCTACCTACCACCAGACAGGTTTTGACGCCTACTATAATATTTGTTCAAACACATAATGGCTATCTCTGACCGTTACGAAGTTATAGCCTCGAAGGGGAGAAGGGGGCAAAGGGACAACTTTGAAAAATGGTTTTTACTATTCCAAGCCTCCTCTACTCGAATCTGAAAAAAAAATGTTCCAAGTCTCTTGGTTTCCGAGATACGATTGAGAGGGGGAGTAAGGGGGGTGAAAACGGGAGATTTGGCACTTTTCCCAAACTATTTAGAGTTAGTTGTTTACGAATCTGTCAAAATATACCCACCTCCCCATCCACCATCTGGGAGAACAATTCTGTCAGTCAGTCTAGTACTACCTACCTACTACCTGCCTACTACCTGCCTACTACCTGCCTACTACCTGCCTACTACCTGCCTACTACCTGCCTACTACCTGCCTACTACCTGCCTACTACCTGCCTACTACCTGCCTACTACCTGCCTACTACCTGCCTACTACCTGCCTACTACCTGCCTACTACCTGCCTACTACCTGCCTACTACCTGCCTACTACCTGCCTACTACCTGCCTACTACCTGCCTACTACCTGCCTACTACCTGCCTACTACCTGCCTACTACCTGCCTACTACCTGCCTACTACCTGCCTACTACCTGCCTACTACCTGCCTACTAACTGCCTACTACCTGCCTACTACCTGCCTACTACCTGCCTACTACCTGCCTACTACCTGCCTACTACCTGCCTTACTACCTGCCCACTACCTGCCCACTACCTGCCCACTACCTGCCCACTACCTGCCCACTACCTGCCCACTACCTGCCCACTACCTGCCCACTACCTGCCCACTACCTGCCCACTACCTGCCCACTACCTGCCCACTACCTGCCTACTACCTGCCTACTACCTGCCTACTACCTGCCTACTACCTGCCTACTACCTGCCTACTACCTGCCTACTACCTGCCTACTACCTGCCTACTACCTGCCTACTACCTGCCTACTACCTGCCTACTACCAACCTACTACCTACCTACTACCTACCTACTACCTACCTACTACCTACCTACTACCTACCTACTACCTACCTACTACCTACCTACTACCTACCTACTACCTACCTACTACCTACCTACCTACTACCTACTACCTACCTACTACCTACCTACTACCTACCTACTACCTACCTACTACCTACCTACTACCTACCTACTACCTACCTACTACCTACCTACTACCTACCTACTACCTCTAGGCCTCTTCTTACGAATTAAAAAAAAATAATCATCCAAGTCTCTCAACTTCTGAGATCTGCCTAAAGAGGGGAAGAAAGGGGGTAAGGGGGGCAACTTTGAAAACTGGTTTTTACTTTTCCAAGCCTCCTCTATACGAATCCGTAAAACACTAAAACACGGGTCTCTTAGTTTCTGCGATACGATAGGAAGGGGGAGAAAGGGGGGTGAAAAGGGGAAGTTTGGCACTTTTTCCATACTTGCGAGAGTTACTTGTTTACGAATCTGTCAAAATATGCCCCCCTCCCCATCCACCAGTGTCGATATAGAAGCGATTTCATCACCCAGTTGCATAATTTCAACCGCTCCAGCTGCAGATGTACAGTCGTGGTCTTTTCCGCCTGATCAGTTTTTTTTTTTTTTCTCTTAAATCATGCGGAGGCGCTGAGCCAATATAACAATAACTCTCGTTTGGCGTGCGTCGTTAGGCCGTGTTTAAACCGAACGTATAGTCAGCCGCCGACTTCGCAAATGTTTGAAAAACAAAAACTTATCAGTCGGTGGCTGAAGTAAATCTTTCATACAGTTTGTACTGGATACTCACAGTCGGCGGCAGACTATACGCGTTGGTGTGAACGTGGCTTTAGTGCGCTCGGTCCATCGGTATCTTTTCATTCATTATTTCTATACAAAGTCAACGGGGCGGGGCTAGAGAGCATTTCTATGTTTTGAGTGCAAGCAAAAATTAGCTTAGTGGTGGTCATGCGGGAGTGTCTTCCATAGTACATACTACCACCGTCATTGATCCGCTCGGTTGAATTCATTATTTTACGTTCTCGGCAGTAGACTGGACTCGGTAATATGGTGTTTTATTGATGCAGTAAATTGCTCTCAAGAAGCCCTTTCCAACTGTATACGATATAATTTGGATTTGGCTTTTTGACACGTATAGGCTGACATTATATATTTTTATTATTATTTTTTTATTTTTTTTAACAAATTTTATTCACCGTAACTATTTTAAACAAATGTTTTGTACACATTAGATAGATTATGTTGAGAGCAGACTATTGATACCTAAACGAGCGTGGTAGCTTCTTCGAATCAAAAGTTATACTAAGTGGAAATCTCGATACGCAGCAAAATGACCTCAAAATGGCGTAATGATTTAATTTATCCTTAAGCTATCCAATGGTGTAATTGAATTTAGGATGGAGATGATTGATATGAAGCTGCAACACCAAACTGTATACCCAGATTTTGTTATTATTCGTTTTTTTGACTTGCCTCCATGTGAGGAAGCAATTTTAAAGATGTATTCACGTCGAAATATGTTTATTTGGGCATCGATCAATTAGAGACTGACCTGGTATGCATATACAAGCTGCAGTAGCACGTAGGTAGTGGTGACTGCGAGCGCGAACAAGTGGTACGCCGCCCCCGCCCCCCGCGCTGCGCGACAGAACCCCACGGCGCGCAGCACGCGCAGGTGCGGCGCCACGCTGTGTGCGCACACTGACCTAGGCACAACATAACTATTAACATGATCGTCTGCCACTCTGCCTGCATTTTCCCAACATGTTGGGGTCAACGGCATCCGGTTGGACTGGATGTCCAACCGGATGCCGTTGAATACCAGTAATTTAAATTCTTAATACACATGCTCTTTAGATCGGTAAATATCTGAAATTTACGGAATACGAACTATTACATTTTGAACGTATCATCCCACGTACGCCGCCCTACGCGGCCCGTGAAACAGCTACGGCCACTCGACCGTTGCGCACTTGCGACTGCGAGATGGACTCGAACACAAAGGGTTCCGTTCCACTGCTTACAATATTTAACTCTGAAAACGCCCGAAGAAAACGCTCGTTTCTTGTATGGGAATTCCCTTTAATTTTAACTTTAGGTTATTATTCGTTGTTAGAGCTGGCACAGTATCTAAAACACACTCTGAGTAAAATTATAGCATTATGGTTCAAAAGCCTGATGAAAGAGTGGTAAACATAAACATTTATTTGGTTTCTACTCAACAACACCCTGCACCTCGGCTCGTACCCCGACATATTTTGGTCCTTTGAGCTGGATCCGTATCGCGCGTCATGAAATTTTGAAAAATTGGAGAGAGTTGCGATATCCCCTTACTTTCGTTGCGGGATCCAAGACAGTTAAATTCAGTCTCTGGGACTTCGTCGAGCTGCATTGTCTCGGCGCTTTTCTGGTGGTCGCCACTGTTGATTCTGGCTTTCAGGAGTTAGTGGTTTGGGAATAGTGTGGCGGGCTTGTCCCAAAAAAAAAACCCCTTACAAGAAAAAAAAACAGAATTATCGAAATTGGTCGACGTGGTTAAAGAACTATTAAATGTGTGGCCAGCAAATCACGATGCTAGTAAGCATTGTAACACACACAGTCATCTTCTTATAATGTAGGTACTAGCTGTTGCCCGCGACTTCGTCCGCATGGTAGCTAACATCAGACATCGTAAAGGATACAACCAATCACTCAAGATCATGGCTGACTGTTTGATCCACTGACTAATCGATCAACGCACACACAACTGAACTTTTGCACAAACGTAAAGTGTTTATGACAATATTTCTTTATAAACAACACTCTTAACCATTTTAGTGGATGGAGCTTATAACCAGACTGCGAGGTGAGCTCATACGACAAGAGGCAATGTAAAACTGCCCATGTTATAAACAATCCTGCCGCAAGTGGATTCCCGCGAATTTGAGAGTTTGGCCTTGTGACTTATTTCTGACTGTACAATAAAATTGTTGACAAAAAAAAACTTTTAGAGGAAACAGAAGACTCTTAAATTGAAACGGCAGATCATAGTCAACGGTATACGCGGCACAAACACTATTTCTCATTACATAGTTTCGGTGGTAGTAAATTCCGCAGTAACATCACAGGTGTGCCGACAGGCAGCGAGAGCTTATGATATGGGACACCTGCTGGATCAATGGTATTTCTTAGTGCCTCGCAGATCGAGTCCTATTTAAAAGCTTTAAAACTTTTTAGTGCCATAGAGCTTTTAGCTTTCATCCCAGACTTATATTTTAGCTTGACGAAATACTTCGACAAGATTGCTTTCCATAGATGTTGCACATGGGAGTCTCTATATTTGTCAAATTAAGGAACAATTTCAAGGCAGAGAGCGCTGTCCTACCTCTTTCTATTAACGTAGTGGCTGAAAATAAATTAATGAGATGGGTTTTACCAGTATTTTTGTTATTTTTTACGATTTAGTAAACCGTAATCTTCTAAGGCATGACCTAGTGCTAGACAATCTCCTTCTATTTCTGATAGGCATTTATTGAACATTTCATCCAAGATGTTCTCTACCCTACCTTCTACTTGCCTCTCAATTTTTGTTTAAAGTCTTCTGAAAGGTGTTGTTTAAATTGATTTCAAAGACTGAAGGGATCTACTACTTGACAATATACTAATATAATTATGAAAAGGTTTCTCATTCTGAAAGGAGATTCACAGAGTGCTCCCTGACAATTTAGATCATCTCCAAAAAGCCTCTAAGCCTTTGCAGGTTAATTTTAATGGAAGTTGTACAACACCATTTACAGTTTTTTAAATTGTAAAGTTTATTGTAAAGTGTTGGTTGAAATCTCTTTGACAATTTTCTTTCTTGCACGGCGAGTGGACCACCGGAGAAAAACGCTCAAGTCATCTAGCGATATTTTGAGGAATTTTCGAATATTGTTACAAAATCTTGGTTACATCATTCACGTTGAGATGGGATATTATGTGAGAACAATGTAGCAAGATGTGCACGGTAAAAGTGTCCACAGCAAAAACACACAAACAAAAAAAAATACAATTCAAAATAATTCATTCAAATAAGCCATGGCAACCTAGAGATGACCAGTCACAACTGACAGCGCCCGTTCACGGACATGACGCATGGATCAGCACCATTCAACTCAACCATTTTGAAGGGAACAAAATGATCCGACACATGCGCCACCATCAGCGAGACAATTGAGTGAGCATGACATACTCCAATCCGCCAGGGCACATTCAAGTCAAGAAAAGACGTAGGTGTCCAGTGAATGATAGCTTTCTAGTACATAGTACTCACACAATATGGGCTATGCAATTATATAATACTAAAGAGATTGAATCTATACATCATCATCATCATCTGCCTAGCCTTTTCCCAACTATGTTGGGGTCGGCTTCCAGTTTTACCGGATGCAGCTGAATACCAGTATTTTACATGGAGCGACTGCCTATCTGACCTCCACAACCCAGTTAGTACCGAGTAATACGATACCCCTTGGTAAGACTGGTTAGATTAGATTAGGTTGGTGGTTAGATTGAATCTATACAATGCAAAGATAGTTGTACAATCTTCAGCAGCTCCAACAATACAATTTAATGCTATCAATTTATGCATCCCTGTCCTTGTGGAGCAGGACCAGCATTAAGCCAAGCATTTTTATCAGCGATATAATCGCTCAACTTGTAATATGCTTGCTTACATAGTGTGCGTTTAATGCATGTTTTTTTTTACTTTATCACTTTGTCTTGAACATTCATTATTTATTGGGGTAAAATAGGATAGGTATTAAACTTCTTCATTTTTGAAGTTAGAATTGTTAAAATTGGTAGATGTTAGAAATAAAAGTATACTGTATCACTTTATTGGTGCGTATGGGTGCGTAATGGTCGTATTTTTGCAAAAAAAAGCGAAACATCTGAACGTCTTCTTATAAAAAACATGGACTCTTTGCTTAAATTAATTTAACACTGTTGCCTTATTATTTTTGAATGTTTAATGAACAAATAATATAAAATTCGCAGATTTCCAAATTTATTACCAAAATACCAGAGGTTTGAAGACAAAAACGCATGATTTGTATCACAATATTTTAATGAATGACTACGATGTTATAATTCTTACGGAAACTTGGCTTAATGAGGATATATCCAGTACAGAATTATTTGATGACCGTTACGATGTATATAGAAGAGACCGTGAACTGAATGAGCTCTGTAGGAAGAAGACTGGGGGTGGGGTACTGATCGCTATTTTAAAAAAACACAATTCTGTCGATATGTCGTTTCACAACAGCTTGTGTGAAGATCTGTGGGTTAAAATTCAAGTTAAAACAAAACACAAAGCAATCAGTCTTTGTTTTTGCGCGGTCTATATCCCATCGCCAGTTAATATTAATGTTCTGGAGCATTTTCTTGAGAATGCAGGCAAAGTCATTAGTTCAGAGGGTAATACTTTCATTGCAGGAGACTTTAATCTGACTAACATAAACTGGCTCAATAACGATGACAGTAGATTCCTAGTCCCTGAAACCACAAATTGTTTAATCAACCACCTTTTTACTGAGTTCATTGCGTTGAATGGTTTAGAACAGTTTAATTGTGTCAGGAATGATAAATCAAGGGTCTTAGACCTAGTCTTAGCTAATATAGCAAATGTTATGGTGAACAAATGCAATGATCCTCTATCTAAAATAGACGTACATCACCCTCCTCTAATGATTAATTTAGATATACAACCTGAGAGAACTCTGAACTGCAATATGTTGCCTACCCGTAACTACCACAAGGCTGATTACGAAGCCATAACTCAAAATCTCGACTCTATTAACTGGACTACAACATTAGAAAGCTGTGTAACAATAGATGATATGGTTGAAATATTTTACGAAAAGATCATGAGTGCTATAAGCGACCACGTTCCTTTTTCATATAAAGTAAACAATAACAAACATCCACCGTGGTTTACGAAAGATCTCATTAAACTACTCAAGCAAACATACAATTTAAGAATACGAGTTAAAAAATATAATAACGCTATGGATAAGGTTACTTTAGGGTTGTTGAAGGAGAGGTGCCGGTTATTAAACAAATCATCATACATGAACTATATTAAAACTATAGAGGCTAGAATAAAAACTAATTGTAAATACTTTTGGACATACATTAAACATAAGCGTAAAAATAAAAGTACAATTCCGGAAAAAATGATTTTAAACAATGAAGTAGCTGACAACAGCACCGATATCTGTCAATTATACGCAAAGAACTTCTCATCGGTGTATAATCGGAACCACCCGCAACAGCAAACTGTTACATCGGAAAGCTTACTACACAGTGGAAGCCTGAATGTTTTAAGTCACATTACACTTACAGAGGATATGGTTGCTAGCAAACTGAAATGTCTGGACGTACGCAAAGGCCCAGGTCCTGATGAGCTTCCCCCAATTCTTCTTGCGAAGTGTGCGAAGTCATTTGCTACTCCCTTAACCTATATTTTTAATCGCTCACTTCATTCGGGTTGTTTTCCAACCGCGTGGAAAAGGGTTAAAATAGTCCCTATATTTAAAAATGGTCGCAAAAACAATATCCAAAATTATAGACCAATATCGATAATCTCCATTATCCCTAAAGTTTTTGAGTTGTTAATCTATCCCAATCTGTACAGCCACTTGAAAAACCATATAGTAAGTAATCAGCATGGCTTTTTTCAAGGAAGATCAACTCATACCAATTTGATAGCTTTCGCAGAAAATGTGATAGAGCATGTGGACCAACGGATCCAGGTTGACGCAGTGTACACTGATTTTAGTAAAGCATTCGACAAAGTAGACCATCAACTGTTAATTCAAAAACTTGAGAACTTCGGAATCCACGGTCCTCTATTGCAATGGTTTCAGTCCTACCTTAGTGATCGTATGTCGTACGTTGTTTTGAATGGAACCCGATCTGAGGATTTTCATGTGACGTCTGGGGTACCCCAAGGTTCCCACCTGGGGCCCTTGCTTTTCAATATTTTTATAAACTCCATTATCCACTGTTTCCATCACGCAGCTTCTTATCTATTTGCAGACGATCTCAAATTGACTCTGCCTATAAAATCCATGCAAGATTATTATTTACTACAGGCTGACTTAGACAGATTAGTTGAGTGGTGCAAAGAAAATAGGATGAGTTTAAACATTGAAAAATGTTTTCATATCAAATTTTGTCGCAATAAAAACGTTTATAGCACGAAATACTCAATTTTGGGCAACATTCTCAAGGAAGTGAATAGCATCCGGGATCTAGGTGTCTTGATGGACAGTAAATTAACGTACAATAACCATATTGATAAGATAATATCCAATGCAAACAAAATGCTAGGTTTTGTATTGAGGACCTCAAAACCGTTCAGCAACCCCAAGACTAAAATTATTCTATACGAGGCGTTGGTTCGCAGTAATCTGGAATACTGTTCACAGGTTTGGTCACCTCATTACAACGTTCATAAGCAGCGTATTGAGCGAGTCCAAAGGAGATTTTTATATCATTTGTCTTTAAAAAATAGAACCGCGCAACAATTAAAATCTTACAAAGACCGTGTTCTTCACTTTAAACTTCAGAGTCTAAATAATCGCAGAAAAGTACTGGATTTATGCTTCCTTCACAAATTAATGACATATAAAATAAATACTGACCTTCTAACAAAAATATCGATCAATGTTCCTAGCAGGTTACCCCGGTCACATACCTATAATCTGTTCAGACAATCTATGCACAAAACCAATTTAGGTGACAACTCTCCCCTTGCGAGAGCAACCAAATTGTATAATGCTATATGGCGAAAAGCTGAACTCGACATCAATCACGACAGTCTGAATATATTTAAAAGGAAATTATATAAACACTTTCAGTTGGAGGACATTTGAATTATCATTCCATTATTTACATAATTTATATAATCACAATTTTAATTTTATTCTTATTTAATTTAATTGGTATTTTAATTTAACTTAATAATTGTATGTTAATTTAATTTGTATTTATATTTCTATTTTTAATCTCAATCTTGACATAAGTAATTAAATTTGAATATTTTATCTTTAATAGTAGCATGATTGTTTAATTGTATAATTGTACCTATGTATTCCTAATTTTAATTAAAATATGTATTTAGAGCATGTGTACTCGATAATGTGTAAGCTGTGGTTACCTGTAATTGAGTGTGCATTACAAGACCATGTATTCTGTAATAGTTTTAATTTATCTAAGAAATTGTAATGGTGCTCGTTGGTAATCCAAAATAAATAAATAAATAAATAAATAAATTGGAACTACAAAAATGACGGAGTTTCATACAAAACTGTCATCTCCTATTTTACCCCCCTAGAGAAAGTTTTTTTTTCTATAGTTATACAGTAAACTTTTGTTTTGAAACATGAACTCATAAATAGTTTTTTACTTTTCATTCTAACTTCAATATTGATCAAGTTTAATACAAACTTTCAACCCTCATGTTAACTCCTTAGGGGAGGAATTTCGGAAAATCCCTTCTTAGTGCACACTTACGTGTCGTTCAAGGACGGTTTGTACAAAATTTCATGCTCCTAGACCAACAGCGGTTTCAGCTGTGCGTTGATCGATCAATCAGCCAGTCAGTTCATAATTTCATCCCCCTTTTTACCCCATTAAGGGTTTAAATTCTAACAACACCGTTACGTTGGCTCCAACCATAAGCCTAGATAATAAATTTTGTGATTTTACTTCGAAAATTAAGGACTTTCCATACACAACTTTATCCCCCTTTTTAACCCTTCGGGGGTGTAATTATTAAAAACGCACAGACGTATCAATTATTTTTCAATTGTCAGCCTAAACACTGACAGACTTTCATATAAACTTCCATCCCCTATTTTACCCCTTTAGGGGTGGAATTCCCAAAAATCCTTTCTTAGTGGATACTTACTCTTCACAAAAAATACACCCTCCAAGTTTCATGTCTCTAGGACCAGCGGTTTGGGCTGTGCGTTGATATGTCACCCAGTCAGTCAGTCAGTCAGTTTACCATTTTATATACAGGGTGTAAAAGACCTCATCACGAAGCCGTCAACCAAGCATTCTGTACATCAAACTAAGTAATTTTACGCAAAAATTATTGCTGGGAAACGACTTTTTTTGGGGTGAAAAAGCATGTTTTGTGGTAAAACTCAATGTAACGCACTCAAAACATTGTGCTGATGGATGGATTGAATAGTACGGGGGTTGTGGTGTGTTTAGACAGTAAAAAACTTACATTAAAAACTTGTTTTAAAAAAAAAACTTGTCAAAAAGTTGAACTCTGACTCCCAATATCTCCGTAACTAGAAGGTTCCCAGGTATGGTGTAGAACAAAAAAATGATCGCAATGATGGGGAGAAAAAGACAGTGCTTTTCGGCTTCGTGAAGAAGTGTTTTACACCCTTTATACAGGATGTTAAAGTAGTCGCGTGCCATAGCTTAGGGGTAAGTTCAGTATCGATAAAAGAACCCGTAAAAAATAAAAATAAAATACTTCTTTTTTTATTTAACCTAAAATTAGGGTGTTATTGTGAACACCGTTATCCTTGAAACCAGTGGTTTGGTTTCATTATTAGAACCTAAAACTATTGAAAAAAGCAACATTTTTTTTTGAAGAATGCCTCTATTTTCCTCAAGATCATTTCACTTTATTGCGCTCGGAAACAGCTGACCGCCGAGCGGGCGGGCACTCGGGGTCATCGACAGCACCGCAGTCAGCTGTCGCTAGAGCGCGGCGCCGAGCAATTTGTTTCTCGCGCGTAAATTGAGTGTACTTAAACAAATGAACAGTGGACCGAAATGGTACGGCTTTACGCCATCGCGGGTGATAACCTACAACACGTTCGATAGTAGGTAAGTAATTAAAGCATTTAAACAAATAAAATCATTTTAATTCTAAACGATTGCTATTGTAAGTTAGTAGGTAATAAGTACTAAATTAGGTCGATCTTGCATTTTATTTTTTTGTATTTTTTTGTATTTTTCCTGGGATCCTTTATCGAAACTGAACCTACCCCTAAGCTATGGCACGCGACTACTTGAACACCCTGTATAGATAATACGTTGGTGTCTTCAATGAAACTTACATTGCTCAAACTGTTGGGAAACTGGTTGGAATGTAAAATAATAAAATATTTTTATGATTGAATACGTACAATGTTTATGATGCAATAAAATTTACCTTTTAATTTATCAGTTTATATACTATATTCCCTAAGCCTAATTGCTTTATTTAGCATTCATATTCCTACGAAGTAATTGGCTCTAGGACAACAATTATTTTGCAACCGTGACAGTTACAAAACATTAAATTATACGGTACCCTGCGGCCGTTTCCAGAAGTTGATGGACAAATCGATTAAATATTGATCGTTTAACCATTGTTTTGTAGGTGCCATCAACAATATACTGTGACTTGACTTAATAGCGTGCAACATGTGCACTAATTACATACCTATCCGCCTAACGTTTGTTTTACGTTTGTATACCAACAAGGCTTCCACGAATACATTCCGTATTTAAAGTGAAACAGGACTCTGCTAACATAACCTATCAACCGAATGAATAACCTCTTCTATTTTAATTACCGACGAAAATAAAAGTAGGTGGTTCTGAACTCGACGCGTTTTTTATTATTATTATTATTACAAGCTTTTATTTAGTTTCACCTGTCCCGATGTTTGTTTGTCTGTAATCAAATCTTGCAAGTTAAATTTGATCCACTTCCCGGTTACCGATTGAGCTGAAATTTTGCACGCATGTGTATATCGCGGGGCAATGCAATATTATGATAACATGGAGCTGATCTGATGATGGAGCTGGAAGGTCGCCATAAGAACTCCGTTATAAAACGACATAACCCCATCGAATTTGGACTCGTTTGATTTGTCTTGATGAGTACTTTGTCTTAAGATGATATCCAGGGTCTGATGATGGAGCTGGAAGGTGGCCATAAGAACTCCGTTATAAAACGACATAACCCCATCGAATTTGGACTCGTTTGATTCGTCTTGATAAGTACTTCGTCTTTAGATCGTATCCAGGGTCTGGTGATAGAGCTGGAAGGTGGCCATAGGAACTCCGTTATAAAACGACATAGCCCCATCGATTTTGGACTGGTTTGATTCGTCTTGATGAGTTCTTTGTCTTTAGATGGTATCCAGGGTCGGAGGATGGAGCTGGAAGGTAGCAATAGGAACACCGTTATAGAACGACATAACCCCATCAAATTTGGACTCGTTTGATTCGTCTTGATGAGTACTTTGGTTTTAGTTCGTATCCAGGGTCTGATGATGGAGCTGGATGGTGGCCATAGGAACTCCATTATAAACCGACATAACCCCATCGAATTTGAACTCGTTTGGTTCGTCTTGATGAGCACTTTGTCTTTAGATCGTATCCAGGGTCTGATGATAGAGCTGGAAGGTGGCCATAGGAACTCCGATATAAAACGGCATAACCCCATAGAATTTGGACTCGTTTGACTGGTCTTGATGAGTACTTCGTTTTTAGATGGTATCTAAGGTCTGATGATGGAGCCGGAAGGTGGCCATAGGAACTCAGTAATTAAGCGTCAAGCCGTGTCATGTTTGATTCGTCTTGATGGGTGGATCGTTTTTAATGGGTGGTGAGTGTGAGTGGTGGTGGTTTGGCGGATGTGAATATGCGACACCATCTGTGGGAAAATAAGTTCATTCGTTCCGTTTGTTATGAATGTGGATTCTGTTTTTGATTAGATGGATGACCCAATGCCAAGGTAAGCACGTGCAGGACTGAATGGTATGAGGTTGTATAAATATGTCATATCGCTAATGTTGCGCTTGAGTCTCAGGGTATCAGGGCGAACCCTGTTGAACTGAATTATCCCCCTACAATGGACCTCTGGGGGGGATGGACCGTTTTTGTCCTACACTCGTGGGAACAACATGAACAAAAAATACTAAAAAGTTAAAAATTAAATTAAAATAAAAACTTTTTAAAAACAAGCTTTTATTACTTATTAATAAACAGAACTCAAAAGTTAAAAATAAATTCAACCTGATATGAAAAATAAAAGCGTGTTACATTTTGATTGCAAAAGAAAAATAATGAAGGTGTGTATGCTAAAAAATGTAACACGCTTTTATTTTTCTTATCAGGTTTAATTTATTTTTAACTTCTTAGTTCTGTTTATTAATAAGTAATAAAAGCTTGTTTTTAAAAAGTTTTTTATTTTATTTAAGTCTAACTATTATAGAGTAGTAGCAGTTCGCATAGCTGAATTTTGGGCCAAACATATTTAATAAATATTTGCCATCGACACGCTAAGAAGACAAAGTAGTCTGATTTTAAAAAATCAGCGCCAACCAAACCAACAAGAAAACCATTATTTCTGTAACGTAACTTTATATTTTCCCGGGAGGGGGAAAATATAAGGTCACAGAAGGAACTCACCTACCTATCTTCAGAACTGGAGGAGAGTAGGGTTACAGAGCAAATAAAAACCGGCCAAGAGCGAGTCGGACTCGCGCAACGAGAATTCCATACAAACTTTATAATTAAGTATCAATCTATCTATCTATATAAATAAAAACAAAAGGCCTGACTGACTGACTGACTGACTGACTCATCAACGCCCAGCCCAAACCCTTGGACCTAGAAAGCTGAAATTTTGCACAGAGGTTTCCTTTATAACGTAGACAAGGAATAAGGAAGGATTTTTAGATATTCAACCCCCAAGGGAGTTAAATAGGGAATGAAAGTTTGTATGGAAAATCGTCAGTTTTAAAGTTACGATCTTCAAATTTTGTGTTTAGGCTGATGATTAAAAAATAATTTATACGTGTTTCAGCGTTTTTTCACAATACTACCTCCGAAGGGTTAAAAAGGAGAATGAAGTTGTTTATGGAAAGTCTTTAATTTTCGAAGTAAAACTCACTAAATTTGAGTGAGTTCCTTCCATACGGTTGGAAGGCAACGCAATGGTCTTTTTAAAAATTTCAACCCTTAAGGGGCTGAAAGATGAAAAGGGGGCTTTATTATACAAATAAATAAAAAATGACTGCTTTTTACTACATGCATATTCGCACCCCCCACCGAATAATATGGTAATGTGCTATTACGATAGTTTACGTTTTATTGCATATTCGATATTTATAGCATTGATTACACCTTGTAATTTTTTTTCGTAATTTTTCTATGCATATTTGCAAAAGTACAATAATTTCAATGGTTACATAATGGACTTAACAATATTATTCCCGAAAAATCTTAACACACTTTTTGCACGAATAGTAGGTATCGTAACAAGTTGTTACAGATTATGCAATCTTTAAATTTTTCGGTAAGCGACGATTACCCTTTTTATTCGCGTAAAAAACGCATATCTTGTTCCACGTAAAGTGTATTACAATTATATTGCTGGATTATTTTAATTCACAGAATTTAGTAATGTTGTTTTACACAACATGACAGAGACCTATTAAAATCGTAATGTCGTTCACTGTATCATAATAGTAATTATTCTTAAAGCAAGCGGTTTGTACAATAAAATTAAGAATCAAACGAGCTTACCTGTTAAGCGAAGTCTTGATTCAAATTTTATGAGTGACAATCTGGAACATAATTTATAAGACAAGTAGTATTTCTACACACACTTATAACATCGCAAATTTTAGGAATAAGAAAAAATCAATATTTTTTAAACAGGTATCATTTTACCAACCTTCTCTTACTGGTCACCCCAAGCGTCACTTTTTTTAGAGATCCAAGGGTTGGGAACAAGCTCTGTTTTCAGTACAGAGTGGTTCTACATACTTACATTCGTTGCTTTTCTAGAAGGTTAATATTGAATTAGGTATACTGATTATTGCAGCTTTTGGGTTGTTAGTTAGTGGTGGGTGGGTAATTATGTTCCAGATTGTCACTCATAAAATTTGAATCAAGACTTCGCTTAACAGGTAAGCTCGTTTGATTCTTAATTTTACTTCGTGACAATCTGGAACATAATTTATAAGACAAGTAGATGTTCAGAGTTTGCTGCAATAATTTTAATTAGTCAATAAGTTACGACATAGTCAGGTTTTTAATGTATTTTAATTTTCATAGTAAGTGCACTTGGCTACTGATAAAATCAAAAATTAAACGTAGTCAACACTTATAGAGGGTATAATCAATAATTTTAGTCATCATATTTGGCTGATGAGTGATGAACAATAAGCCAATGACTTTTCTAAACAAGACATGAAAAGAAAATTTTCTTAATATTAATTAGGTAAGAATATTACATAAATTGCTCATCAACAATAACATATAATCAACAATTTTAATTTTCTTAATTAACATTGCTTATCTAATTTGAACCTAGTGTAGTACCACCTAATCAACAATGTGGCATGATTATTATTGTGAGAATCAACATTATGTTATTGTTTATCTGTTGTTAAGCACAGATAATGCAAAATTTTCTGGGGGTGAATCTTCACATAATGGTAAATTATAATATTTAGCAAATGTTTTCGAATTGTCAGTCCATCCAGCTGCCTTTCTTATGGTCTCAATGTTAATACCAGCTGTAGGCGATAAAAAATAAAACTCAGTGCAGAGAGAAAAATATGGCCGGTCGAGGGCTCACACAAAAAGTAACGGCGCATCCACACATAAACATTTTACTTGGAGCCTGTCAAAACAGATTATATTTACACTCGGCAGAAGGCCCATGATTTAAATTGAGAGTCGCCATCTGGCGGGACAATGTGCAAATTAAATTTGAATGAGCCCGCGCACGGTGTCTTATTTATTTTGAAAGCACAAAAGTACAAAATTGTTACATATTAAATCTTAATCTAGATAAAACTAGAAAATAATTAACATACTAAATCTAATTTTATTTATAAGACAAAAAGAAATTAAACTATGGCATGTGTCGCCTACATTCTGCCTCCTTAGTGCTAGTTCCCAATAGCACTATCGTCTCGTGGTGTCAATAGAGCGACACGTGTCACAGGGCGACGTAATACCCCTGTCCGGGTACGTACATCTATAACTCGGATGCGTCCGTCCGAGCCCGCAATGGTCGCACTCACTACTCCATGACGCCAGCAGCTACGGTCAAGATTAGGTTCTACTAGGATGACGTAATCACCTACCTGTAATTGAGGGGCCTCGCTAGTCCACTTTTGTCGCGGCAACAAGGTCGGCAAATATTCTTTAGTCCAGCGACTCCAAAACATGTCAGCAAGCCTCTGAGCCACTCGCCAACGCTTTCTCAAGTACAGATCAGAATCGTCATACCTGCCGAATGGAGAACTCGCTGAGGGTACACCTATTAAAAAATGGTTAGGAGTAAGTGCTTCTGGATAGTTAGGATCTGATGACACATAAGTTATAGGACGACTGTTTACCAATGCCTCCACTTCCGCTAACAATGTGGACAAAGTATCAGGATGTGGAGCCCGCTCCTTCAAAATTACCTTAAGGGAAGACTTAACTGTGCGGATCATCCTCTCCCAGGATCCACCCATTTCAGGAGCACCTGGAGGAATAAATCGCCATTCTACTCCACGTACTAAGCCATCTTCGCGAATCGCATTAGTGTTCAGATCAGCCAGACGCCGCTTTAATTCTGCATCAGCTCCTCTAAGATTAGTTCCATTATCAGAATAGATAACAGTTGGCAAGCCTCGTCGAGCTGCCATTCTCCGAAGGGCCATGATGGTGGAGTCAGCAGACAAATCTTCAGTCAGCTCAATGTGGATTGCTCTCACAGTAAGGCAAGTAAACAGCATACCATACCTTTTCTGACGTCTGCGGCCTACAGTGACCTCTAAAGGGCCAAAGAAATCCACACCTGTGTAACTAAATGGTCGTCTGTTATGTTGGAGTCTGGCTGCTGGCAAGTCAGCCATGCGCTGTGGCTGGGGCGCAGCACGCCTGTGTCGACAAAACAAACAACGTGACGAGACTGACCGAACAGTTGGTCTGAGCCTCAGAATCCAATAGTGTTGTCTCAAGTTGTTAACGACAAGTTCGTTAGCTCCGTGAAGTGCCTTTTTATGATAATATTCTACTAGTAAATGTGTAATTCTATGTTTACCATCTAAAATAGCTGGTCGGCATGTTGAGTGCTCAATACCGACAACTTTGTCAATACGACCATCAACACGCAAGATGCCCATCTCGTCAAGATACGGTGACAACTGTAACAAACGACTACTACGAGGCAAAGCACATTTTAATTTTAAGCAAGATATTTCTGTAGCAAAACAAACTTGTTGACATTTTTTAATTAATAAATCTTCTGCCTCCTTAATCATGAGAAGGTCAAGTTGTGTGGCTTTGCGTTGACATTTTCGAATAAATAGCAAAACTCTTGCGGTGGCGCGCACCAGTGTGATCCAACTCGAGATATTATCTTCATTAGGCAAAGATAATATAGAATTGTTAGAAACCACGACGTGAATGCTTCGTTCCTCACACACAACATCTTCGGACGGCTTGGTGAACTTACGGTCTTGCGGCCACTCCGCCTCCGGACGTCGTAAGTACGATGGACCTTGGTACCAAACGTCCGAATATGCTAGTGTAGGAGCGTCCTCTCTAGTAGCGACGTCAGCAGCATTCAGTCTCGACGGTATGTAGCGCCACTCACAAGGTCTAGACAATTCGTCTATTTCGCCCAGACGATGAGCTACAAACGGCTTGTAGTTACGAGGATCACTGCGTATCCATTGCAGCACTGTACTGGAATCACACCAATAAAAACGTTTGCTTGGTTGCAAATCCTTATGTTCCTTTTGAACAGTACTGGCAAGCCTAGCCGCTAACAGTGCTCCTTGCAATTCTAACCTCGGTATCGACACAGGGCGCAGAGGACTTACTCTGCTTTTACTGGCAACAAAACATACTAGCACACAACCATCAGAGCGCACAAGACGCCAATAGATAACAGCTGCGTACGCCTTTATTGAGGCATCACAAAATATGTGCATCTGTGTATCTACAATGTGACACTTACTTGAGTCCGTCATCCATTGCGCGCCTGAATAGCATGCTGTCCACTCGCCTGCATTCAAATAACAACGCGGAATACTCAGCGACGCCAACTGTTGCAAATCGTTTAACCAGTCCATCCATAGAGAGTGTTCGTCCTTTTGGATGCGGCAATTCCAGTCGACTCCGCTACGATGAACATTCTGAAATATTATTTTTCCTTTTATAATAAACGGAGACAAATATCCATGCAAATCATACACTGACATAATGATACTTAGCATTTTAGCTTTAGAAGGTGGTTCAGAACCATTTAATATATTCTCTGGTATACGATCAAGTGAAATTTTGAAACCAAATGAATCACTGTTAGGATGCCACATCAACCCGAGCGTGCGCTCAGTTGTGTTCGTAGCTCCGAGTTTAAATTCCAACGCAGTAGGTGCGAGCGCGTCGGGCGCGATGCTTTGTAACACAGTTTTGCTATTGCTCGACCAACGTGTTATCTCGAACCCGCCCTTTTTATCAACCGACTTCCAAAAAAAGGAGGTTCTCAATTCGACTGTATTTTTTTTTTTTTTTTTTTTTTTTTTTTTGTGTTTGTTACCTCAGAACTTTCGACTGGGTGAACCGATTTTGACAATTCTTTTTTTATTTGAAAGCTGGTGCTTCCCGTGTGGTCCCATTTAAATTTTGTGAACATCTGATGCTGATCTTGGGAGATATACAATGGAACTCTTCAAAAATAGACGGCAAATGTGCCGTGAATGTTGCAATCGCTTGGATGTTTATTATTTATACAACATCATGACGTAACATCACGCCTGTATGCTCTGAGGGGGTATGCAGATGTATACAATACACCGAAATTTCGACAGTTAGGTATGCTAAGTTGGCGCGATCGTGTTCAGCGCGCGACTCAAATAACTTAACATCACGCCTGTATGGTCTGAGGGGGTACGCAGATGTGTACAATACACCCAGATTTCGACAGTTCGTTCGTGTTCCGTGCACGCCTCAAAGAGATGTCAGCAAAAGGGACTGTTCTAAAGAGATACTGCGGCCCTGGAACACAAAGGGCTAAGAAAGAATATGGATGGGTTTTAGTCAGTAAAAGTCTGACACTATCTTCCGCTCCGCCCAGAGCGATAATTTGATGATTTCCCATCCGAAAAAAAAGGTATGTTAAGTTCCATATATTGGGGATACGCCTATTACCATCACATGTATTGTTAACAATGCCAAATAAATTCATGGCAAATATTTGGGAACAACTAAAAATAGAAAAATAAAAAACTTTTTTGCAAAAAATAAAACCGACTTCAAAAAACACAAAAAAGTGAAAAATAACTTTAGCTTCAGAAGTCGGTGACAAAAAACGAAATCAATTAAACATGAGACACCGACTTCTGAAGCTAAAGTTATTTCGTTAAAAGTTTCGTTCGTTTCGTTTAAAGTCGGTTTTATGGATGCTGGTTATGTCACGAATTAACTCGATAGCTTTTAGTTCTGTATTGCATGAGTGTAAACAGTCATCCATGTAATGATTGTTTACAATCACGTCAACAGCTTCAGGATACAAATCTTGATATTTTAATGCATTTTTATTGCGTATGTATTGTGCAATAAAGGGAGAGCATGTGGCACCAAAAATAAGACTTTGCATAACACATATCTTCAAAGGGGTGTCTACACTCTCTTGCCATAGAAATCGTAAAACATTTTGGTCTTCAGCGCGAATTTTTATTTGAAGAAACATATTTATTTATTTATTTATTTATTTATTTAGGTTAACCAACAATTGTTTACACTGTACATTTATGGCTTAATGACTAGAGTAACATTTACAAGTGCAACAATTAATGACAGGTTAACACCACATGCACAAAAAACGGTTTAACATAACAAATTATAAAATATTAACAATTAGAAAACTTATACATACAAAGAATAATTAAAACAATAATAAAGAAGACTATCAAATCATTAATTAAATGTTGTACAAAAACTAAAAGAGAAAGACATTGGGATGTAAAATTACTGATTAAAATTATAATTGATTAAATTGTGATTAGTTGATTGGATTAAGAATAAATATAACGACCACAATTGATAAGAAAATAAAATTGAGAATACAAAAAAAAATACAAAGAATAAACTAAGAAATTAAAAACATGTTTAAAATTAAATTAAATCAAGTTAAATTAAATTAAATTGGATCAAATTAAATCGCCATTGGATTATTTACAAAAGCTCGTAGGAATTTATTTATACTATCGTGGTGTACATCTACTAAGTCACTGTGGCCATTAAGGATCTTGCACAATCTAGGTATCGGAGAATTCGCACCAAGCACTGACTTTCGAAATGGCGGACACAGGGGTGTTATCTTATTCCTAGGATATCTAGAAGGCGCACGGAATCTAATAAGCTTCAGTAAACCGGGGCAGTCGATCTTATTGCGCAACAGTTTGTAAAGAAACAAAGCATCGGTTATATCTCTACGCATAGACAACGACTGCATCCTGAAAAGGCACAGACGGACTTTATACGAGGGCAGACGCTTAGATTTCCCGTCACTGAAGGCTAAATGCCATACAAAACGTTTCTGGACCCTTTCCAGACGCAACATGTGAGTGGCATAGTGAGGTCTCCACACAACACTACAATATTCCATAACACTGCGTACGAAACTGTTATATAACATTATCTTGGTGCTACTTTTACGAAAGCCTTTGGTGTTACGAAGTAGGAACCCAAGCATTTTTGATGACTTTTTAATAACGTTATCAATATGAGGCACAAAAGTGACCCTCCTGTCAAAGTGTACTCCTAGATCCCTTATTGTTTCGACTTCTTGGACTCGCTCTTGGTCTATGAAGTACTCTGTGTCAATACAACTAATTTTTCTCGTATATTTAACATGGTAGCATTTCTTTGGATTTAGGTGCATTTTGTTATTGCGGCACCATTTTATAACTTGGTTAAGATCGCGTTGCAGAAGTTCGCAGTCTCTTTTACACTCTATTACTCGTGCGAATTTTAAGTCATCAGCATACAGAAAAGGTTCGGAAAAACGAAAACACTCAAGAAGGTCATTAATGAACATAATAAATAGTATTGGAGCTAAGTGAGATCCTTGGGGGGCGCCCGATGTTATTTTGTGTGCAGCCGATCGAAAACCGTTTACAACAACAAAGAATTCGCGTTCAGCAAGATAGGACTTAAACCAACTTAATAAAGGCCCTGTTATACCATATGCTGCTAGCTTATATATCAGAATAGAGTGGGGCATTTTATCGAATGCTTTACTGAAGTCGGTGTACACTACGTCGAATTGTTTGCCTCCATCTACAGCCTGTATTAGGGACTCCGTGAATGACACCAAATTTGTGGCTGTAGATCTAGATGCTACGAAACCGTGTTGGTTATCATTAAGATACAATCTTAAATGTTGCTGAAAGTGTGGACATATAATAGATTCAAAAATCTTTGCGAAAGTGGATAAAACTGAAATTGGCCTATAGTTGCTTACGTTATCTTTTTCTTCTGACTTATGCACTGGGACTACCTTGGCTTTTTTCCATTCTGACGGAAAAGTTCCAGTAGCCAGCGATGCATTATATATTATTAGTAAAGGAGACACTAGAGCTGTGGCGCAGTTATAAATAAAAACAGGTGGGATGCCATCCGGGCCAGGTCCTTTACTAATATTTACTGTTTTTAGTTTTTTTAGTAAACAGTCGCGGTCAATCACTGGAATACTCAAGCTCTGACTATTATTATGCAGTGCTTGGAGGTACTTTGTATGGCAGTTGATTTCTGTATCTTTGTCAAGCGTGTACACGGTTGCGAAATGGTTTGCAAAAAGATCGCAGATTTCAGAACCGTTAGATGTAACAACCTGTCCATCAGTCATTGCCAAAGGGTAGCCACTAGAGCCACCACGTTTCGCTTTTATGTAACTCCAGAGAAGTTTGGGGTTATATTTTATATCCTTCTCAATTCTATGAATATAGTCATTATATAGATTCATGGCTAGTTTTTCACACCGCTTGGAAACCAGTTTCAATTCAATCTTATCTAGAGGATTCTTGTATTTCCTGTAACGCAATCTCAACCTGTTTTTTTCTTTTAATAATTTTATTAATGCTATATTAAACCACGGCGGATAGCGACTATTGTTTGGTTTCCGATCAGGCACAAATTTCAAAATAGCATCACGGAGACACTTGTAAAAAATTGCCACCATGTCATTCACATCACGAGTATTTAGAAAAAGCTCCTTCCAGTTTAGTTTGTTTAGGTAATTATTAATTTCAGGGTAATTAGCCTTATAAAAGTTAGGTCTTGAGTCCATACTATATGGTAAATAACAATTATTAAGCAAAGACATAGTTAGTTCAAGGGGGGGATGCAATTTATCGACAGCTACCAGAGAATTACTAGACTCACTCACCAAACAAGTTTGCTCTGTTGATAAGACCAGATCTAGTATTCGGCCAGAACAGTTTTTAACGTGATTACATTGTGATAGTTGATTTACATTAATAAAATCCAAGAGGTTTTGACAAGCCTTAGGTAAGGAATCGTTTATGGCGGTTTTATCCCAATTCAATTTACTTAGGTTAAAATCACCAATTATGTAACAGGGGATGTCCGTTGAGTCGAGCACTCTGTTGCAGCTGTCCACAAAATGATCCAACGCTGCGAGACACACTGGTGGTGGCAGATAGACGGCACAAAGAGCCACTTGGCGTGACTTGTGAGATGTCGAGATGTCAAGTGTGACCCAGAGGTCTTCACAATTACTTTGCCAGCGTTCGACACGTGCAGAGTTAATTTTTTTATTAATTGCTATCAAGACTCCTCCCCCGTTTTTGCTGTTCCGAGACCCAGCTGTTTCTCTATCCCGTCTGTAAACTTCATAACGATCATCAAACAATTCACTACTCAATACATTACTGTTTAGCCAGGTTTCTGTTAATACTATAACATCATAATTCATATTGCACAGATTACAGTAAAAAATATTCGTTTTAGTTCTTAAGCCTCTACAATTTTGGTAATAAATTGAAATATCTTTGAATTTTATGCAGTTTAAACCTAATGCATGCATTAAATTACAATAGTAAAAACAATAACAACAATTACATACGCATCGATCATCACACAACCTTACTAAGACTACTCTTGTTCCTAATTTGTATATGATCTGCGCCATCAGATTTCCTCACAAATATTCTGCCGTTTCTGACCCACACGTATTTATAATTCTTCTCTTTGGCTTTTGTCCTCGCAGCTGCATGAAGAGCTCTATTTGTCGGGGACAGATGTTCAGTAACAAATACTGGAGATATTGGTCCAGCATATCCGAGGTGTGAACAGTTCAGCTTTTCTTTAGGGTTGGCTTGATTGAACTTAATTGTTGCTGCCAGAAGATGATCGCGCATCCTTGGTGAGGCCAACTGGACGATTATAGAGCGAGGGCGGTTACTTGATGGGTTGGCCTTAGCAATACGAGTGCAATGCAGTACATCTCTTTCACTGATTTCGCAATTAACCACACTCGCAAGTTGAGTTACTATGTTGTAAACATTTTCATTTTTATTCTCCGGTACACATTGCAATTCTATGTTGTTCGATCTTGATTGTTGCTCCAGATTAGCAAGTCTGTCGTTGAGGTCTTCTACGGTGACCTTAAGATCTGTGTTTTCCATTTCTAATTTTGTGATAATTTCCTTAGACAACTCATGCGCCTTCATTATGTCTTCAAATTTACTGTTTATGAAGGACATAGACTCAACAATATCAGCTATTTCCTTCTTAATTGGTGCCAGTTCTTTGTTAATCGTGGTAATAATAGTGTTATTCAACTTCGCCGACATCTCACTTAATTCATGTTTAATTACTTCCTATGCATATCCTTAATGTCTCCAATTAAAACAAACTTGTGTTCGCGAAATCGTAGCATTATACCAAGTAAAGAGCTATAAAGGTCAGGTCCCGTGAGTAAATAATCATTTAGGCTCACTCCTTGGACCCTCCCTGCACCATCAAAAACTAACCTCAATTTCCCGGGTTTGTTCAGGTTTTGCACTCCAAAATGCGACAGGTACCAAGTGCGGCTTGCTGAAAGTTCATGTACCTGCAGTTCTCGAGCGAAGCCCTGCTGAAAGAGCTTGTCCATCTCCCTCTTGTACCTCTCAGCATACTCACTATCTGCCTGAAATTTTTTCAATAAGCCCTGTAGTCGTGACCGCGCGTAATTATAACTTTCGGGCATAACAAAATCGTCTTTTACAAAAGGTAAACCAACCTCCCACTGATTGCCTACAACACGTGATGTTTCATCCAGTATACGTACAGCTCTCAGCTGTCCCGTATTTTCACGGCGTACAGCAGAAATTCCAATAGAATCTAGTTCAAATGACTTTTTTACTAAATCATTTAATTGTTCTGTGCTACTTACTTGTGTTTCAGAGTGAGCGAGATGTAATACGTGCCCATTGATGAGAGAGTGAGTGCGACCATAGCAACCATGAATGGACCATCCTAAACGGCATCTCGTAGCGTACAAGTCATGTTTATTATTATTATGTAATATTTCTAAAGGTGCTATAAGAAAATAATTGTCTTCACCTATCAGTAGGCGAGGCATGACACATTCCTTACATACATGTTGTTTTACATTAGATAAATGTTCACATTTAATACTATTTATGAATGACAAATTTTGAGCAGGTAGTTTCAAACTATCTACCTGACGGAAACAAACATCATATTGCTTATTATCAAGGCCACTTATCTTGGCAGATACTTTAGGAGCATCTGGTTGCAATACCTCTATGCCAAATGCATCAATTAATTTAATGGAAGTTGATTCTATGGTGCTGAGACCTAATTGTTGAACTAAATTTTTATCTATAATAGAAATAGAGGCACCATCATCTAGTAATGCATAAGTGCTTACAGTACCGTTTGGTCCTTTGAGTTGCACCTTCACAACTTTTAGAGCAACAGAAGCTGGTGTCCCTGTGCTGTCATCATCAATGCAGCTGCTCTGTTGCTGACCCGTAGACGTCGCGATGTGCGCCACTGTAGATGCTTCTGCCTCTTTTGGATTATCCTTTTCATCATTAGACTGTGTTGGCAATGCAGCAGGCTTGCTAAAATGCAAAAGTTTGTGATGGGGCAGTTTGCAATTATCAATATCACACACTGGTGCCGGACATATTTGGTTGTCATGCCTCTTTAGCAAACAACAGAAACATAAAGAGTTGGTTTTCGCATATCTCCAACGGTCCTTCCTCATCGCTCGCTTGAAGACACGGCAGTCAGGTAGTGGATGTGCAGACTTCTTACAGAAATTACATGTCTCCGTCTCAACTGAGGCAGTAAGTAGTAATGACTTATGTTGTTGATGCTTCTTATCATGTGACCACTTCCTTTGTTTGTCTGGTTCAGACTTCTTGACTTCACGAGGCTGTGTGATGCCGACAACTGCCATCATTTCTGCCTCCTGTTTGAGAAATCTGGCTAGTAATTCAAGCTTTGTCTTACCGGTGTCTAGGTTCTTGAAAGCATAATCCATCCATCGGCTTACTAACACACTTGGTAATTTTGAAACAATTGCTAACAATAGCTCCGGGCTTCTGAGGTAGTCATGTTGGTTGATGGCTCGAATAGCAGCAACACTATTATTTATTTTTATTGAAAAGTTGACTATGTCTTGTTGATAATTACTTGGCAAAACTGGTAATTTCTTAATTTGTTCAGTTAGCTTCATGATGACCATATCGGAACGACCAAAACTTAACTCCAAGGCAGCCAATACTTCATCTGGTGATGTATTGCCTATAAGTAGGTCTGTCACTGCCTCTTTCGCTTCACCTTTTAAAGCACGACGCAGTCTCCACAGATTTTCCACTTCTGTAAACTTGCATATTTGAGTTGATTCTCTATAAGCATTGAGGAAGTGAAGCCACTCCAAACAATCACCACTGAATGTAGGTAACTCTTTGGGAGCAGATAACCTTGTCAGTAGACGGTTCTCATTATTTTCATTTGTTGACGTTGACATAATATCCTTCAGTGCCTGAGCTAGATGCATTATGCTGTCGACAGGCTGACCGGAGTTGGGTGCATGGCTTGTGGGAACATTAGCTGCCAGCGGTGGATCCGGAACCGTCGCATGCTGCGGACAAGGATCAGGATGCGGGGGGTGGTTATTGTCCAACCACTCCTCTACTGCGGATTGTTGATAACATTGTGACGGGTTATCTTCGTCATCAACGATGGCCAAGTCAGCTTCTAGCTTTTTGTCGATGAGTTCCATCTGTATCTTTGCCTTCGCCTCGGCGGCCTCGAATACCAGTTGCGCACGCCGGGCTTCAGATGATGTTTTAGATTTCGTTGATGGTGGTTTGTGCATTTCTTCGTTCTCGACCTTAGTTGGTGGTGGCACATATAAGCTCTGCGCGCTGCGCGCTGGTAATAATTTCTCGCGCTTCATGAGCACGTGTTCCGACGCGCACTCCAAACGTTCATGAAGCTTACTTCGTTCCCGGCTGCGCAGGTTTTTATCGTAAGATGGTGATTTAAACATTGTAATCACTGGTAGGTTTGTCTAGATTTGGCTCGATGGACCAACGATTGTAGGCGATAAAAAATAAAACTCAGTGCAGAGAGAAAAATATGGCCGGTCGAGGGCTCACACAAAAAGTAACGGCGCATCCACACATAAACATTTTACTTGGAGCCTGTCAAAACAGATTATATTTACACTCGGCAGAAGGCCCATGATTTAAATTGAGAGTCGCCATCTGGCGGGACAATGTGCAAATTAAATTTGAATGAGCCCGCGCACGGTGTCTTATTTATTTTGAAAGCACAAAAGTACAAAATTGTTACATATTAAATCTTAATCTAGATAAAACTAGAAAATAATTAACATACTAAATCTAATTTTATTTATAAGACAAAAAGAAATTAAACTATGGCATGTGTCGCCTACACCAGCTCTTTTAGCACAGGAAGTTGCTGAGTGTCTTGTGCTATGAGAGGTGAATTGTGAGGTGTCTCTGCCACTTTCTTTCATGATATTTTTTATCCATCTACTAATAGTTTGGCTGGTAGCTCTCTGGTGGTTTTTTGAAAGTTATCCAAAGATAGTTTTCATGGTTTCTAAGAGTTTCAGTAAATGAAATGTAATCTATTAAAGTTTTGGCTGGACAGATTTTGGGATTTTGTATGAAAAAAGGCAGGTAGATTTTGGGTTGAGTCTTATTTACGAAAGAAGTCTTAATAAGATCAGTTATTGCAATAACTATTTTATCATCAGTTATAACAATATTTGGTAATTTGATCAATGTCAATGTCTGGATCCACTGAGCTGATGCGAGGGCTAGGAGAATAGCTAGTTTCTTTGTCAGTTTTTCTAGTGTAAGTTCTGTATTGTCTGGCATGGAAGTTAAGAGGTTAAATATGTTTGAAGGGTTCCATGAATGTGAGTACCGGGGTAACGCTGGACTGAGTCTATATACACCTTTGAGAAATCTTGACACTCTATCGTCATTACCAATCTTTGCACTAATTAGAGTTGATAAGGCTGACCTGTCTGAGTTAAGACTGTTGTAACCTATGTTAGTCTCAAACCTCTCTGTGAGGAATTATATTATCTGAGGTACGGATGCTGTGTAAACGCTTAGTGCATGAGTTTTGCAGTATATGCACCATGCTCTATATGTAACATTGTATTGTTTAAGCGTACCTGTAGAGAGTGAGGATAACATTCTATCTAATGATTTAGTTGGCAGACCTCTTTGTTGGAATGCTTTCCGCAGAAGATTGCTGCAACCAGGGTAAGAGTCGAGCTCAGCGGATGTGTCGACCTGAAAGGTGATATTAAAAGGTCATCGTCAGGGTGGAATATTATAGGCTCAGATATTTCTAGGCATTTTGCTAATGGGTACCATGGCTGTGAAGTCCATAGTGGGTAGACTAGGATACCTTTAGCCTTGTCATTCTTTATCTTTTGTAAGCACCTTGTGATGAGGGCAAAAGGGGAAAAAGCATAGAAGAAGGATTTAGACCAGTTTAGGGTAAAAGCGTCTATATTGAATGCATAAGGATCTTTCCTCCATGAGACATATTTTTCACATTTATGATTAATTCTGCTGGCAAATAAGTCTATATTTGCTTGGCCAAGTCTAGAACAAATCAAATTGAATGCATTGGGGGATAATTCCCATTCTGTATCAATGTTAATATTTCTGGATTCTTGATCTGCAATAGAATTTTCTTTAGACCTTATATATGAAGCATATACATGTATGTCTTTTTCTTGGCACCATGTCCATATGTCACGGGCTACATCATTCAAATGAGGGAATTGTATGCTTCCCATTTTGTAGATGCATGCGATGGCGGTCGTATTGTCAATTCTTAATAGGATGGTTGTGTTTTGTACTTGATGAGTGAATGATTTTAAGGCAAAATATGCTGCAGTCACCTCGAGTTGGTTTATGTGATAACTTTGTTCTTGTTTAGACCACAATCCTCCAATGCGCTCGTCATCACAATGCGCCCCCCACCCAGTTAGAGAGGCATCTGAGAAAATCTCTAGTGTAAAAGGTTGTTCTTGAAGTTTTCTGGATTTTGTTAAATTTTCTAACCACCACTGTAAGTCTGGGAGTAATTTCCTAGATAGTTTCATTTTAGTGTTATAATTACCATTAGAATCTATTAGGGCTAAGTACTTTTGTCTTTCCAGCATTTTTGTATGCATCATGCCATAAGGGATGGCTGGGCAGGCCGCTATCAGAGTACCCAGTAATTTAGCTAAGTCTTTAATGGTACAAGTTTTTAGTTTTAAGAATTTTTGAATTAGATTAGTTAGGGATTCTTTCTTTTCTATAGGTAGTTCAAGGTGCATGTCTTCAGTTTTAATAATGAAACCCAAAAATTTACATTGTTTGCTAGGAGTAAGTTTACTCTTGTCATAGTTGATAGTTAATCCTAAACATTTAAATAGACTTACAGTGGTGTTTATGTTTTCCATACAGTCTTGGTAATTTTTACCAATACAAAGACAGTCGTCAAGGTATATGGTTGATATGAAACCTTGTTTTCTTAAGTAACCTATTACTGGTTTGAGTAGTTTGGTGAATACTCCAGGAGCTGTTGATAAGCCATAAGGCATACAAGTGAACTCATAGAGTTGACCAGAATAAATGAAGCGTAAGTACTTTCTGTATTTTTTACAAACAGGTACTAAAAATATGACTCCTTGAGATCAATTGAACCCATATAATAGTCCCTTTCGACAAGCCTAATGGCCGTTCTAATGTCTTCCATTTTGAAGTGTTTAGCTGAAATTAATTTATTTAGTGGTTTAAGGTTTAGAATAAACCTAAATTTATCATTTTGTTTAGGCCTGAGAAAAATTTTGCTGATGAATTGGGCATTTTTATGTTGACAAGGCACTATGGCACCTAATTTGAGTAAGTCTACAATGGATTCTCCCATTTGACTAATTTCCAACTGCGATAACCTAGAGATTGGGGCATTGAATTGCATAGGTGTGGTATCAAAAGGTATCTCGTTCCCTTGTACCCATTTTAAGATAACTGGATCATCTGTAATATGCCTTCAACAGTTAAAATAGTTAAGCAAATTGCCTGCATGTACCTGGTTTGTCAACGTTTGGTTGGGGCATTCCGGTATCGGCCTTGTTGGTGAGCTGCCCTCTCGGGGCGTTGCTGCCAACGGGGTTGTTGTCGTTGTCTCGGCGGCTGGGTCGTCTTGCGTGGCCCACTAAGTACATTTTTCTGCATTTTCGGTGGTGGGCCGCTCCTGTTTCCCCCCTGGCTGGGTCGTTGCATGTTGTTTGATCTATTGTATTGTGTTCAATGGTATTGTAGGTGGAGGTTTCTTTAGTTGTGCAGCAGCTTGTTGCAATTGTTTCACATTTCTTAGTAATTCTGGTAAGTTTTCTCCATAAAGAAAGATGTCTCTTGTTGTTTTGGATAATGTTTGGTTAAAGTTCCTGTCTAATATTGGAGATATCAATTTTATTCTCGTCTGCGTTTGGTGATAGTGAATGTTGGTTAATAGTTTGGTAGCATCAGCTAAGTTTGTAAGCAATTTATGTTTATCTACTTCTCCCATTGTTATGAGGTCGGTCATGGTTTTGGCTACGATGGAGGTAGCTAGTCCAAGTTGTTTCTGGGACATCTCAATCCCATGGTCCCTTAGTTTAGAGGCCTCTGTGAGCACAGGTTTTACCTCCTGGTTGAGTATGGGAGCATCTAGTAAGGTGCAGTTATCTGGTATTGTGTGCCTTTTAGTTATTGTTTCCCTTCCCTCCTTTGTTAGGCCTTTTGTTAAGATGTGGTTGAACCTTATGTCTTTATGAATTTGGCCCATATATGGCTGTGGTTCAGCATAATCCATATCTAAAACGTCTTTGTATGGGTTTTGTAGCTCCTTCGGTTCTGCTTCGGCTTCGGTTATGTCTGGATTGGAGTTTTTGGGGGGCTCGGGGTTTGCCTCTGGTCTGTGATCAGGGCTGGGAGTCCTGCTTTGAGGCTCTTCTGACGTATAGGACGTTGATGTCGTTGAACGTCGTCTATACGGGGGCTGCGCGAACGTGACTTACTCTTGTTGCGCCGGTGGCGTCGTTTGCGTTTTCGGTCATCTAACGCGCTTAGGATACATTTTATCAGTTTCTTCTTACTTGGCATTGTTGTTTTATATGAAAATTGAGATAATTATAATGCGAGAAGAATTTTTTGCGATATCGTTGAGCGCGCGAAAAGAAAAGTGACGCTTGGGGTGACCAGTAAGAGAAGCTTGGTAAAATGATACCTGTTTAAAAAATATTTATTTTTTCTTATTCCTAAAATTCGCGATGTTATAAGTGTGTGTAGAAATACTACTTGTCTTATAAATTATGTTCCAGATTGTCACGAAGTAAAATATTACGATGGTGTCGGTACGTAATGAATGAATACAGTATTATTCATTTGTTATCCATTGTGATTGATGAGTAAACTTGTTTCTTTTTTGTGAATGGCATCTCGCAGTTCAACCTAGGAGGTTGTCGTCTGGTTAACCCGACTATCCTGTGGGTGCCTTGAGTGTCAGGCCTCCAGCCAGGGCAAAATACTTACAAACTAAGCGACTACACTTAGAGCGTCGCTGGGGGAGAAAAGCAATCGAACAGGCTTTAGGGGTTGATATTGAACTACAAGCTCAGGCACGTGGGCTGGCTCGAGCAAGGGTCGGAGAGGGCATGGATCGGGACGTTGCGACGGTCCTTGATGGCGAGGACGGAATGACGGCTGTTTGCGTCTGTGCTTCTCGAGCGTGCTAGTTTCCCTACTGATCTCCTGGAGGTGGGTGGTAGCGTCATCGGGGGTGGCTCGTATCGGGTGGCCGATGCGATTAGAGGATTACGTTACCTTATAGCAGAATCGAAGAAGAGCTTAGAAAAGCGTTTCATAAACTGAAAGATAGTGGGCATTCTAAGCCTATGTGTAGGCCATTAGGTCATTGCGGATATAGTAAGGGGCTCCCGTGACTTAGCGTGAGAACCGGTTCTGGTGGTTCTGGTGAGTCCCTGGATCCTATAGATATATCTAGCCTTGGTATACAGTACAAACACGACACCAGCGTATGTCATGATGGGATGGATCACCGCGGCATAGAGGCACAACATGCACCTGAGAGACAACTTACTAACAGGAAATGGAGCCTACCTATAGCAAAGGTGACTCGGTCACGCGCTGCACTGATATGCGGCCCGAAGGACAGATGGTCGTCGGGTATGACTCCTAGATATCTGGCTTGCTTCTCCCAAGGGATAGGCTTAGCGTACAGAGTGATCGGGCTGGGGGAGGTGGAATTGATACGCGGTTTAAAATAAAGAACCGCCTGAGTCTTATCGGGGTTAGCCTTAATCCTCCACTTCCGGATCCAAGCATCTAAGACGTCGGCTAAGGTTTGTAGGTTTTTGGCAATAGCATTCTTATAACGACCAGTGTAATAGATGGCCGCGTCGTCCGCGAACAGGGCTAACTGAGCCTTTTTGTTTCGACAGCACGTAACAGCGTAAAAGCGTGAATATAAGCGGGGAGATGGTGGCTCGAATGGAGTGACTCCTCTCCCCATTCGAGGTGAGGAGAGAGCTTCCCCGCTATCGCAATAGCGGAAGATGCGATTATACTGAGAGTCTCGTAGGATGAGCACGAGACGGTCTGGCACTCCTAGTTGGTACAGCTTGTACATACTTGGGCTTACCGGGTTTGCGGATAGGTACTGATAACAGTGGCCTCTTTCCATACCTGGGAGAAGATTTTTTTTCTCAAGGCGTCATTAAAGATGGCTTCCATTGAGACTATTACCTGGGCGGGGAGGAGTTTGAGCACCTTATTGGTGATTCCATCAGAACCGGGTGCTTTCCGCGGCTAAAGCCTTTTTATGATGTCATGTACTTCGTCGGGTATGACTGGAGGCACAGGATCATTGGGGTCTTTTACGGGAGTGATAGCGGATCTACGTTCGATATCGGCATTCACTATGGCGAGGTGACATTTTTCTACTGGTTGAGAGCTGGGAGAGCACTGAGACTCCAGGCTGTCGAATGCGACGCTCGGGGCGGATAAGAAGAAGCATCGAAGCCTCGACGGTGGCACGCATCTTTCTTTGCATTTGCCAGAAAGCTTGGTGAGTGGGCTCGAATTTGTTGAGCACCTTGTTCTATCGAGTGTAACAATGCCGCTTATGCGCTTCCTTACAACACGCTCTGTAAGTTGTGCATGTGAGCTTTGTAAGCATCCCAGGGTAAGTTGTCGTAGGCACGGATAGCTGCGTTCTTCTCGTTTATCAGTTCACGTACGTCAGCGGGTAGTCTCCATAACTTCATAACTTTTCACAAATTCGCAATTATGTATACTCGTATGTATCGTCAATCAATTTGTTTGCAAGCTGCTTAGCGACAATTAGTACTACCTTGTCTAAAAGCTGCATTGTTTCTGATGAATTTGAATTGTGTTTGCTAGGCACCCAACCACAATAAAATAAAATAAATTAAATTATCCAGCATTATTATGAACTTTCTCTAATATTGCTAAGCTACTGGCAAATCAAATAATAAGTTTTTACTGTGTTATTTAATAAAACATGATATTTGCAACATTACATTACTGTTAATCTTTTGACACTACACATCGACGAATATTATTGTCATGTTATATTACTGTATACACTATCGCTTGGATAATATATCATATTGCCGGCAGGCTTTTCGGTACCGAATTTCAACGAATAATACCGTAATGCATTAATACTTACAACGATATCGTTGAGGTTACACGCGAATCATATCGTAATGATGTGTTGCATACAATTGTTTTGTCCTACAATATCAGTAACATTATTTTTGTGAATAACTTTGTTTTGATATACTATTGCAAAAAAATGCATACAGTAAAACAAAGTACAAAAAATTAGCTTTGTTTTGATGTATAAATGGCTATCGTAGGATTCACCCGTGCTGAGATATATGCATAAAACAGTTTTTATTTTTCCTGTAAAATTTAGAATTGTCGATTACCGGTTTATTCGGTGGCGTATGAATGTATATAGTGTACATAATTATACCAAAATAACATGTTTTACAATTTTTGTCTGTCTGTTTGTTCCGGCTAATCTCTGGAACAGCTGAACCGATTTTGACGGGAAATTCACTGGCAGATAGCTGCTGTAATAAGGAGTAACTACTATTAGTAACTTAGGCTACTATTTTAGAAAAAATATATATAAAAATTAAAATAAAAAACTTTTTAAAAACAAGCTTTTATTACTTATTAATAAACAGAACTCAGAAGTTAAAAATAAATTAAACCTGAAAAGAAAAATAAAAGCGTGTTACATTTTTTAGCATAGACACCTTCATTATTTTTCTTTTGCAATCAAAATGTAACACGCTTTTATTTTTCTTATCAGGTTGAATTTATTTTTAACGTTTGAGTTCTGTTTATTAATAAGTAATAAAAGCTTGTTTTTAAAAAGTTTTTATTTTAATTTAATTTTTAACTTTTTAGTATTTTTTGTTCATGTTGTTCCCACGAGTGTAGGAAAACTCGGTCCATCCCCCCAGAGGTCCATTGTAGGGGGATAAGGGCTTCAGTTCAACAGGGTTCGCCCTGATACCCTGAGACTCAAGCGCAACATTAGCGATATGACATATTTATACAACCTCATACCATTCAGTCCTGCACGTGCTTACCTTGGCATTGGGTCATCTATCTAATCAAAAACAGAATCCACATTCATAACAAACGGAACGAATGAACTTATTTTCCCACAGATGGTGTCGCATATTCACATCCGCCAAACCACCACCACTCACACTCACCACCCATTAAAAACGATCCACCCATCAAGACGAATCAATTAATTAATTAATTAATTTTAGTAATGTTATTGCACATTCTTAAGTGAATCCTCTTCTGCAAATCTCGCTATCAAAATTAGGTTTTCTGTAAGAAAACCCAATTCTGGGTTAAGCTCGCCTTTGTACATAAGCTATATAATTGCAATTTTATGTATATTTGATTTTTTGTGTGCAATAAAGAATAAGAATAAGAATCAAACACGACACGGCTTGACGCTTAATTACTGAGTTCCTATGGCCACCTTCCGGCTCCATCATCAGACCTTAGATACCATCTAAAAACGAAGTACTCATCAAGACCAGTCAAACGAGTCCAAATTCTATGGGGTTATGCCGTTTTATATCGGAGTTCCTATGGCCACCTTCCAGCTCTATCATCAGACCCTGGATACGATCTAAAGACGAAGTACTTATCAAGACGAATCAAACGAGTCCAAATTCGATGGGGTTATGTCATTTTATAACGGAGTTCCTATGGCGACCTTCCAGCTCCATCATCAGATCAGCTTCATGTTATCATAATATTGCATTGCCCCGCGATATACACATGCGTGCAAAATTTCAGCTCAATCGGTAACAGGGAAGTGGATCAAATTTAACTTGCAAGATTTGATTACAGACAAACAAACATAGGGACAGGTGAAACTAAATAAAAGCTTGTAGTAATAATAAAAAGAAGAAACTGACTGACTGATTGGCATATCAACGCACAGCCCAAACCGCTGGGTCTACTGATTCCAAATTTGGCAAGTAGGTTCCTTATGTAGTCTAGGGGTGCACTAAGAAAGGATTTTCCAAAATTCACCCCTAATGGGTAAAACGGGGCTCCAAAGTTTGTATGGGGAATCAAGATTAGTTAGACTATTTTATTCGAAACTTCACAAAAGTGTTCCTATTGATAAATGAGTAGAAACGGGTTTCAGGTTTTTTCAGAATTCAACCCCTAAAAGTCAAAAATACAAAAAAGAAAATCAAAGCTACAGTCCCAGTCACAAGGCATAATAACTTGAGAAAGTACTGTAGTTGCCCATTCCCTAGCGTAGATATCTATGGAGAAGAACGGGCAAGAAACTCCATGGACACGTTTAAAATCAAAATATTGTTACAAAATCTTGGTTACATCATTAATTTTGAGATTATACATGTCGCCGCGAGGACACCTATAAGCTAAGCTTATTACATAATGACTGTTATTGATTGTAACTAGTTAAATTATAATTTCTTATTCCATAAACGATAATACTGCCATCTGTGAGATACTCTGGCAACTATTATTACACCTGTGAGTGCCATTGACTAATTTCGTTTGAGTATCAAGCTCAACAGCGCCATCTGTTGGGTTGTCTTAATCAGTATCACTTGAAAATCAATTATCAAACTAAACTCGATGTTCTAGCTAAAACTATCGTTATAATTAACATAAGAATATTTGTTTAGCAACTTTAGGATTTCATTCATATTAGCAATTAATAGTTAATCACTTGACATTATGTTTCCTTATGATACGACGTCACCTGTCAGGGAAAATGGCGCCGAATGTGACTTTATCATCAATACCTGAATGTTTAAATTTAGTACGAGAACTAAGTAAGTCTCAATAATAGATTCCCAACTATAAATTAACTAGCTAATGCCCGCAGCTTCGCCCGCGTGCAGTTCGGTAACTGACCCACTGAATCATACTTAAGGGATAGTGTCCTACATGTTAATCCAGGTTATAAACTATCTATGTGCCAAATTTCATAATCATCACAATTTATTATTATCATCACAATCACCATCACTATCACAACCACCATCATTATCACAATCATTATCACAATCACCATCACTATCAAAACCACCATCATTATCACAATCATTACCACAATCACGATCACTATCACAGTCACCAACATTATCACAATCACCATCACTATCACAACCACCATCATTATCACAATCATTATCACAATCATCATCACAATCACCATCACAATCATCATCACCATCACAATCCCCATCACAATCCCCATCACCATCGCTATCACCATCACAATCACCGTCACTATCACAATCACCATCACCATCACAATTACCATCAAAATCACTATCACAATCACCATCATCGTTATCACAATCATTATAATTGTAATCACAATCACCATCACAAACACCATCACTATCACAATCACCATCACCATCACAATCACCATCACAATCACCATCACAATCAACATCATAATCACCATCACAATCACCATCACAATCACAATCACCATCACAATCATCATCACAATCACCATCACAATCACCATCACAATCACCATCACAATCACTATCAAAATCACCATTACAATCTCGATCACAATCACTATCACAATCACTATCACAATCATTTTCATAATTTTAACAATCATTAGCATCGTAATCACAATCATTATCATCACAATCTCCATCCTCGTCATCACAATAATTATCATCGTAATCTCAATCATTTTCACTATCACAAACATCATGATCACAATTGCCATCACTATCACAACCACAATCAATATCACAATCACCATCACCATCACTATCACTACCACTACCACTACTACTATCACCATCACTACCACTATCACTATCACTATCCCTATCACTATCACTATAACTATCACTATCACAATCACAATCACCATCACAACCACCTTTACCATCACCATTACAATCACCACCACAATCACAATCACTATCATTGTGATAGTGATTGTCATCGTAATCACAATCACCTTCATCATTATCACCAATTCTGTCACAATCACAATCACCATCGCTATCACCATCACAACCACCGTCACTATCACAATCAACATCACCATCAAAATCATCGTTATCACAATCATCATCATCGTAATCACAATCATCATCATCATCACAATCTCCATCCTCGCTATCACAACCATCGCTATCACCATCACAATCACCATCACAATCACCGTCACTATCACAATCACTATCACAATCACTATCATTGTTATCAAACTCATTATCTTCGTAATCAAAATCATCATCACAATCATCATGATCATTATCACAATCATCATCGTAATCACAATCATTATCATCGTAATCACAATCATCATCATCATTATAACAATCATCATCATCGTTATCACAATCGTCACAATAAATCAATTATAACCCTGTATACAAGTTGAATCCGCCATCTTCTGGATGTCAAAATAAATGCCATTTTCGACATCAGCACCCCTAATAATCTCGGTTTCGACACCCATATTGATTTTTAGACATTTCAAACCCATCGCACCCCAACAGGGAAAGATGTTATTTTAGGGCCACCACATTAAATCTTAAAATTGTTGTTTTTGTAATACACCCAACCCAATTCACCATACAAACAATACATATTGTGTGAGACTGCACAAACAGACTCACGATGTCCGCGATTACGCGGAGCCCTAATCAAAATAATATTTGTCCAATCGACAAAGGGAAAACACCTATTAGATACACTTACCATCACGTTGGTACTGGTGATGTGACGTAGTCCCTGGTCACGTCGTATCTGGGTGGGGTGTAAGGACAAGCCCGCCACACTGTTCCCAACCACTGTAACTCCTGAAAGCCAGAATCAACAGTGGCGACCACCAGAAAAGCGCCGAGACAATGAAGCTCGACGAAGTCCCAGAGAATGAATTTAACTGTCTTGGATCCCGCAACGAAATTAATCAGAAAAGTATAGCGGAGGAGTAGGAAAATCTGTAATTTCCACTTGTGGGGTGTAAGTGTAAATGTGCTTGTGTTGTGTATGTAAAGTCATGTAGATTCGACGGTAACCAAAGGACGCCCCACAGCGCGTACCGTCGACTCCCCGGTCAAACCTTCTGATCACACACGTGGCACTTTTCATCAATGTCCAACTGAATTTTATCCCGGTTTGCTAACCCAATCGGGGATGTACAATAGTCCAGCACTGAATTTAGGAAGTTACCGGCGTCCAAATAACAAAGGCCGGCTACATAACCAACAAATTACTCGCGGTCACGACCCAAAGTGGCGAGATCTCTTAATTTTCACTCAATTATCAACAAAATATCAAACACCGATCAAGATGGTATCGGATTAACATTAACTCAAAGTTTCAATCAATAATTACACGAAAACAGCGTGCATCAAAAAAACCAGGCAGCGGAACCAAAATTTCTTCCCAATCAAAATTGCACTGACAAGCAAACGTCATCGCACTGACAACTGAAACGTAATCTGTCAAACGTCGAAAAGGTGCGTTCAGAAACTTGGTGGATGAAACATCTACCCCCCCCCCGGACGGGCCGTCCCGTCCGCTAATCAATTGGCAGTCTTGACAAGGTTGCGACCGCTCTCCTCATAACCGATCCATCCACTAAAACCTCAGCAAAACGAGGTACCCCGTCGGTGCCAGCCACCAAATTGAGAATGCGCCCCCGGCGCCAATACAGAGGCTTAAGGTTGGCATCCTTAATAAGGACGAGGTCTCCTATCTTGGGCGGATGAGTTTTATCAGTCCACTTGACGAGCTGCTGGAGGATGTGCAGATACTCTAAGCTCCAACGCTTCCAAAAGCTCTGAGTGAGCTGTTGCACCAAATGAAACCGCGATAGCCGATTTTGGCTCACATCAACAAAAGGGTACTCAGGCAGAGCGACAAGTGACTGTCCAATCAAGAAATGGCCCGGGGTTAGAGCCTCCAAATCGTTAGGGTCCGAAGAGAGCGGGCACAATGGACGCGAATTTAGTACCGCTTCAATGCGACAAAATACCGTAGCTAATTCCTCAAAGGTGAGAGCGGTGTCTCCCAACAATCTCCGCCAGAGTCCCTTTGCTGCTTTCACCGCGGCCTCAAAAATACCCCCCCAATGGGGGCAGGCTGGCGGGTCGAACAACCAAGTGACCCCTCGACGGGCCAATTTGTTACCAATGTCAACCTGGCTCTCATTAAGAAAGTCATACACTTCTTTCAAATAGTTACTTGTACCCTTGTAGTTGGTACCGCAATCAGACCTGATCAGAGAAGGTAACCCACGGCGAGACGTAAATCTATCCAAAGTTGCCACAAAGGCCTCCGTCGAGAGGGAGGATACCAGCTCCAAGTGCACTGCCTTAGTTGACAGGCAGACAAATACGCACAAATAAGCCTTGACAATTTTACTATTGCGAAGGGTAGACGTCTTTATCGAAAAGGGACCAGCAAAGTCCGTTCCTACGCCTGCAAAGGGCCTCGCCTCATTGACACGATCAGCAGGCAAGTCTCCCATCTGGGGCTGCATCGTTGGGGCCTTAGTCCGATAGCACGGTATGCAACGGAAGACGATGCTACGAATGGTACGACGAGCCGACAAAATCCAAAACTCTCGCTGCAGAATGGCCAACAGCGCATTGCAACCGGCGTGCGAGTTCTTAATGTGACGATCAGTCACCAACAATTTAATCAAATGGCCCGCCTTGGGCAACAAAAGGGGGTGACGGACCCCATAAGGAAGGCTAGAGTGCCTCAACCGTCCTCCAACACGCAAAAGACCCGTTTCATCCAAAAAGGGGTTCAACTTACTAACGGCTCCCGACAACTTAACTCTACCGGACTTCAAGGTCTCGATCTTCTTCTCAAAGTGTACGGCCTGCACAGAGCGAACCCACAGGAGGAGTGACTTCTGTCGCTCTTGAGGAGAGAGAACCGGTGACAGGCGCTTGTCCCCTGGATTCCTAGCATTGTGACCAAAACGCCTGATCCACGAGGTAACGTTCAACAATTTGTCGAGGGAGCTGTATCGATTCAACAAAATATCAGGATCAAACGGAGGGTCTTTCGTCCCAACAGCGAGCACCTTAAGCCCGGGCAAAGGATCCGACATCAAAATTGGCGTTCGAGGCCAATCATCCTCGGGGCGAGTCAGCCAATCCGGTCCCCACCAAAGGGGGTGCACAATCAGGCGGGGGGCCATGCACCCACGTGAGGCTACGTCGCCGGGGTTCAAGTCTCCAGGCACGTGCCTCCAAATCAAAGGCGTTTCGGAATTTTGTATCTGTGACACTCGGTTCGCAACAAAGACCTCCAAGGAGTGGACGGACGTCTTCAACCAGCACAAAACAATTTGACTGTCCGTCCAGGCGTAAGAATTCCGAATGTTCACAGATCCACCTAAAGTTTGAGCAACGTGATTCAAGAGACGCACAAGAAGCGCCGCCCCTGACAACTCTAGTTTAGGGATGGTCAATGCCGTCCGGAGGGGGGCCACCTTGCTCTTGGCCATGATCAGTGACAACTTCACCTGGCCTGTCGCGCTGACGGTGCGCAGATAAACAACAGCTGCATAACCGTGCGAAGATGCGTCACAAAACCCATGAAGGGTAGCAGTATAGTTCCCAGGGGGGAGGATAGCGCGTGGTAACGCGACCTCGTTGACCGCAGGAAGTGCGGATACAAATTGGAGCCAATCTTCCAAAAGGGTTTCCCGAAGTGGCTCATCCCAACCAAGTTCCGCGGTCCAAAGACGCTGGAGAAAACATTTCGCCCAAAACAATACCGGGCATATCCAACCATTCGGGTCAAAGGTTCTCGCGACAGTAGACAATACCAGTCGTTTAGTCCAAGTGTGTGGTGACTCCAAATCGACATCATACGTAAAGGTGTCTTGGACTGGTCGGTACTGAACGCCGAGAACGGCCAACATAGCAGGGTTGTCAGCATTTTCAAACAAATGAGGATCCTGCTTATGATCCTCTTCCACATCTTCCAACAGTGCTGGCGAGTTGGACACCCACTTACGCAACTCATAGCCAGCGGAATCCAAAATTTGAACCAACTCGTCACGCAACAGGATAGCTTCCTCAACCGTGGAAGCCCCAGTGCAGACGTATCAACATACAAGTCCGTTTTCAAGATGGCGGACGCCCGAGGGAACCTCAAGCGTTCTCGGTCCGCGAGCTCCCAAAGCGAACGAATAGCAACAAAAGGGCTCGATCGAAGGCCGTACGTATTCGTGTTGAGCTCATAAACAACCATGGGGTCCCGGGGATTCTCTCGCCACAGGATCAACTGATAACGTCTGTCATCCCGGTGAATAACCGTTTGCCGGAACATCATTTTGATGTCAGCCACAAAGACTACTTGATGACGACGAAAAGACGTGATGACATCACAAAGGTCCCTCAACAATTTGGGGCCGGAGTGCAAGCAATCATTCAAAGAGACACCAGAGGAAGTCCGCGCAGACCCATCAAACACTGTGCGCAGCTTACCGGTGGATGCCTTGAGGACCGCGTGATGCGGCAGAAAGTAATGCTCAACTGAGCGCCAATCCAAATTTGACACCGACATGTGTCCCAAGTCTGCGTACTCACGCATGAAATCTAAATATTTCTGCCGCAGCACCGGATCCCTGGCCATACGGCGCTCCATCGCCAACAATCTCTTCTCGGCCATAGGTCTGGACTCGCCGAGAGGTGGTCGAACTGCAACAAAAGGCAACCGTGTTACGAGCCGACCGGAACGGAGTCGACCTGTGTTGTTCTGATAGAACAACTCGCACTCCTCATGTTCCGGTTCAAGCGGGCCACTTGCGGTGGCTCCTCAACCTCCCAAAACCTCTGAACAGCGTCAGAGAGAGCGGAGCCACACGCCAACGCAAAATCAGGCTCAGGTGGAGGGGCAGCCTTCAACACTGGGCCCATCACCGCAAAGCCAAAGATGGTCGAGACAGCCACCAAACCGTTCGGCTGCAAGACTTTCATATTACCCAACAATATTCTCCCTAGTACATCGGAACCCAATATCAAATGAGTTGTATTAGGGGAATCAAACCGGCGGTCAGCCAAATCCAGGCCTGACGTCAACCGGACAATATCAGGCGACAGCTGACGTTGGGGATGACAGCCCAAAATACTCGTCAGAACAATGGCCGAAGGAAAAAACTTAGGGTCCAAACAACTCACAGGAGTGAGCCCAAATAAGGTTTGTCCCTCAACAGTCGGGATAGGTGTTTTGCCTATTCCATTAATCGTGCCTGAAAAGGCACGGACATCCAGGCTCACCCGACCCGCTAACCAAGACGACAAAAGGCAACCCTGGGCTCCCGTGTCCAAAATGGCACGGACCACAACAGAGTCCCCCGTGGGTCCCCAGACCCTGACCGATGCCGTTGGCAACAAAACCGTGTCGATCTGGGGAGGTACGTTAGCGGGACAGGCGCCAATTTCCTAGCAATGCCTGGGCGGCGACCGATCGCCGCATCCAGGCTGGAGTCTATCCCGATGAGGATAGTAGTCAAACTCCTCATCCGCGCGATGTCCCGAGCCGCGCGCCATCGCTGGAGGGGCATATCCCACTTGACGCCTGAGTAGCGGGGGGCGCGTCTCCAAACGGGGACGTTCCGCCAACGGAGGGGAGGGAAGGCGGTGCTGGTCTGGCCAACGTCGCCTACCAGCAGCTGCATACTCGCCTTCACGAGGGGAGGTCAATCGGCGGTCGCGCGGCTCCCGATCAACTGGCGCGGGGGGTGGAGTACGGCGGTCAAAGTTGCAGGCTCCTCCTCGATTCTGAACCGGCGAGCGAGGAGCCCGGTGCTCATCTCCATTATACCCCCACCTGCGCGAACCCCCATCAGAGGCTGGTCTGTCAGAGCGGTTCGCGTTGGCGCACAAAACTTCAAGATGTGAGCCCCTACAAATTGAACAAGGGCGGGGGTTGGGGCAATCCCGATGAAAATGATTCCCCAAACAAGAAAAGCACAGACGGCGTGCATTGGCAACTCGGCGGCGGGCACTCACGTGCAACTCCAAGAAGGCCGCGCAAGTTGGTACGCCATGTCCCGTGGCCTTACAATAGCCGCAAGCAGGATTACTCTGGGTGCCACCAAAACGGGGGGCAGGGCGGCTATCACCAGGCCCGACAGTCCTAGTCCGTCCCTGGGCCCTCGGCCGAGAGGGTGGTTGGCTTAACCCCGTGGCACCACGAGCGTTGTCGAGGAAACGACACTCATCCTCCAAAAATTTGACGAGGTCTTCAAAGGGGGGAAGATGGGTGGCACTATCCCCACCATACTTCTGCTCAAAACGGGACCTCAAATCTGACGGAAGCCGCTGCAACACTAAGTGCACCAAAAGATAGGACCAATAGTCCACCGGCAACTCCAATCGTTTTAAGGCGTTGGTTGCTGCCAGCAATGGATTCAACAGGTCAGCACGCTTCGCTGACATTCTGGTGATGGCCGGCAACCCCAAGATCTGGTCAATATGGACATCAGCCAGGCAACGTTTGTTCTGGTATCGTCGGGATAGAAGTTCCAGAGCGGTGGGATAGGCCAAGTCGGTCACCGGCAAGTGCTGCACCAAGGCTCGAGCCTCACCTCCTAGGGCTGACAACAAATAAGCCAACTTCTGGGCCGGTCGGAGGTCGGAGCGCGAATCAACCAAACTGTCAAACAGGTTCCTGAAGCTTAACCAATGGTCCAAGTGACCGTCAAAATGTGGCAGCTCCAGGGTAGGCAGTCTACCCAAAAGTCCAGGGCCTGCAACAACAGAGGTCTCTGTTTTGACCTGGGCAGGGTCCCGACTCTTCAAAATTTCCCTGGCGCGCATACTTATTATGTCACCCAGGTTCAACATCTGGTCATAATCCGCAACAACCTTATCACGGGCTGCTTGACCCAATGTTTCCAGGTCCAAGTCCAGAATCAATTCATTGAAGCGAGCAAACAAAGTGTCAACCGCACTCAATCTCGCATTCAACTGCTCATACCGGGCAAGCGTGGCCTCTTCCAGGTCTAGACGCTCAGCGGTTGCAGCAGCAGAGGCAAACCATCTTAGCTGTGAGGTCAATCCACCAATGGCTTGGTTTACAGCTTTCAATGAAGCCATTGGGACAAATATCAAAATAAAACAAATTCAATTCAATTAAATAATCAACAGGAATAATTTTCCCGGACCCAACTACAATTTAAACCAAATAATAAAACTTAGTTTGAATTATTACAAGTTCAAATCCGACCCTGTGCAAGCAATACCTTGTTTATACAATAACAAATTAAAGTACAAGCCACAAGGGACACTACATATCATATTATATTATGTCAAACAATCTATGTTTAATTTGAGTCAGGCTGACAGGCAACAAATCAGACTTCTCAATAGTTTTAACTCGACAATAAGTGGTGAATTTAACAATTAAACCACGCTCTGCTACCAGTTGTGTGAGACTGCACAAACAGACTCACGATGTCCGCGATTACGCGGAGCCCTAATCAAAATAATATTTGTCCAATCGACAAAGGGAAAACACCTATTAGATACACTTACCATCACGTTGGTACTGGTGATGTGACGTAGTCCCTGGTCACGTCGTATCTGGGTGGGGTGTAAGTGTAAATGTGCTTGTGTTGTGTATGTAAAGTCATGTAGATTCGACGGTAACCAAAGGACGCCCCACAGCGCGTACCGTCGACTCCCTGGTCAAACCTTCTGATCACACACGTGGCACTTTTCATCAATGTCCAACTGAATTTTATCCCGGTTTGCTAACCCAATCGGGGATGTACAATAGTCCAGCACTGAATTTAGGAAGTTACCGGCGTCCAAATGACAAAGGCCGGCTACATAACCAACAAATTACTCGCGGTCACGACCCAAAGTGGCGAGATCTCTCAATTTTCACTCAATTATCAACAAAATATCAAACACCGATCAAGATGGTATCGGATTAACATTAACTCAAAGTTTCAATCAATAATTACACGAAAACAGCGTGCATCAAAAAAACAAGGCAGCGGAACCAAAATTTCTTCCCAATCAAAATTGCACTGACAAGCAAACGTCATCGCGCTGACAACTGAAACGTAATCTGTCAAACGTCGAAAAGGTGCGTTCAGAAACTTGGTGGATGAAACACATATGTTGAATTTTAGGCTTTTTTACCCCATTTCCCCCTTTAGGGGTTGAATTCTGAAAAAAACTGAAACACAAATGTTAACTCATTTATCGATAGGAGCACTCCTGTGAAGTTTCGAATAAAATAGTCTAACTAATCTTGTTTCCCCATACAAACTTTGGAGCCCCGTTTAACCCCTTTGAATTTTGAAAATCCTTTCTTAGTGCACCCCTAGACCCCATAAAAAATCTATGTGCCAAATTTGGAATCTCTAGACTCAGTGGTTTGGGCTGTGCATTGATTTTTATACTTTGTCACCCCATTTCCCCCTCTTAGGGGTTGAATTCTGAAAAATCCTGAAACCCGTTTCTACTCATTATTAATGGGAGCACTCCTGTGAAGTTTTGAATAAAATAGTTTAGCTAATCTTGTTTCCCCATACAAACTTTGGAGCCCCGTTTAACCCCCTTAGGGGGCGAATTTTGAAAAATCCTTAGTGCACCCCTAGACTATATAAGGAACCTACTTGCCAAATTTGGAATCTGTAGACCCAGCGGTTTGGGCTGTGCGTTGATAGATGAGTCAGTCAGTCAGTCAGTTTCTTCTTTTATATATTTAGATAAGTGTTAGCTGCAACGTCAGTCTAGAGGGAGTTACGAGTCATCAGCCCTATATAAGCCAGCGGAAACCAGCGCGCCTCCTCTTTGGCCGACAGGCGTGCGCTCGTGAACATCGACCTAGGAATCGTTTCGTGTCATTTTATTTATTTAGAATTATTTTTTTGTTTTGTAAAATTTACATTATAAAATATACGTTTGATTGTGTTAATTTTTCTCTTTTTTGAAATAAAAATCTATTTAAATTCCTAAAATCAGAAGTGGGATTGAATGCTATTATAGCCGCTTCAAGTCATTTCTGGTTCCATAATAATGTCGAGTAGAAAACGTGCACCACCGCGAGAGCGCGCGTCTTCGCCTAATTTAGGTAATCTAGCAGCTGTCAATCTAGCCTGACAACGCTAGAGCAGCGCGCCGAAACACGTTCAAGCACGCCGCCGCTGCCTGCCCTCACCGAGCCGGAGACAGCCTCCACAACGAGCGCGCCACGTGGTGAGAGCGTGGCCAGCACAACGGCTTCAACGGACATCACGGAGCGTCTTATCGACGCGCTGAAATCCATAAACCCGGTGAGATCCAACCACTATTACGTGTCTGATTTCGATCCTAGCATTCATGACGCATATGCGTGGTGTGACGAAGTGGATCGTGCTCGATCGCAAAACCAGTGGGATGAAAAAGAGTGCCTAGCCCGTGTGGGACTATCTCTAAAAGGCGACGCACGTTCCTGGTTGTGCGAGTGGACCAGTAACAATCGTACTTGGTCAAATTTCATTTCGGAGCTCAAATCACTTTGTCCACGACGCATCGACGTCGCAAATATTCTTTTTGATGTGATGTGTAAAGAATCTGACAGGTACTCCACGTATGCAGACTACGCGCGAAAATCATTGTTACGATTACGTATTGTGAAAGGATTAAGCGACGAATTATTGTGTGCCATAATTGTGCGCGGTATAAAAGATCCACAAATACGTGCAGCCGCCACGAACGCGAAATTAACACCAGAAACTATCGTGGAGTTCCTTTCAATTTACGTGAAACCAAATTGTTCAAGTGTACCTAATAATACTACGACACGCAATAGCCGATCTGATTCCTCCACTGACCGATTCCACAAGCGTCCTGCCATAAATACAGATTTACGTACACATTGCTATAATTGTAACCAAACCGGGCATAAAAGCAAACATTGTTCAAAACGAAATAAGACCGATGATGACGGTAAAACTAATAAAAATAAATCCGGGACTACCCCCGAATCAACTAACAAATCTGATACTAAAGTTGTGTGCACATTTTGTAAGAAAGTAGGTCACACGGAGAATACTTGTTTTACGAAAGAACGTTCTGAAGCGCGAAATAGATCTAAGTAATTTCAATTTTTATTGTAAAATAACGAGCGATCGTACTAAAAAGGATGTCATAACAGAGTGATCAGTGGAGTACCCACCAATATTCTGATTGTTAATGGTTCGAGTATTTCTTTTCTTTAATATCAAAATGATCTTGTCAAACATTAAAAAAAAAAAAAAAAAAAAAAAAAACATTTCTCATGTCGCACGATCCCGAGTGTACAGAGATATTGCGTGGTTTAGGTGTAATAGAAATGCGTTCCTATTGCTTCGTAACTTTGCTAATAGAATTTTGTGACGTCACCTTAGAGGTAGATAAGTTGTACCCCGTGATTACCTTAGTGCGCCAGTGCTTATTGGTACAGATGTACTAAATAGGGAAGGCATCGCATACATTCGAACTGGCGATTTGTAGCGAATAATTAGGAATAGTTCAATTGTAAATAACCTGACACATAGTGAACCGACTGAGCAACTGAATTCGATCAACACACAATTATTGTGGTGATGAAAAAACGCGTCTATCGTTAGTGCTAAACAAGTATTCAAAATATTTTCTCAGTGAGACAGCGACAACCATCGTAAATACCGGAGAGGTGCACATTCGGCTTACTAATGAGGACGGGTTATTCTATCAGTTTAAGAAAATACACGTTCCTTACCACTGAAGTGTAGTATCCTTGGGAGGACGATCAGTAAGGGTCAGGTTCGGCTGAGTGTACAAAAAATAGATGCACTTGGTCCTGTAGTTGAATCTAATGGGTACAAATACATTCTTAATATCATTGACGCTTTCACGAAATATTGTTTTCTGTATCCTATGTATAAACAAGAAAGCGCGGAACTAAAGCGAGCATTTTGGGTTAGCGGTTAGGATACATGTAAATTATAGACACGAGTCCTGTGAGCTAAGTGCGAGTTTCATACTAAAATTCAAGTAATGTGTCGACCACGAAAACCGAGTTTACGTTACCATTTACGTCGTCGGTAATGACAATAGAATGCCTCTATGAAAATGAGGTCCGTTTGGAGCACATCGCTAACGTTTGCATGCTATCGCGAGTGCATGTTACAATTTTGACAGTTTTGACAGCTCGAATACGAAACGCGAGCGTGAAAAGTTTTCACTTAAGATTTTGTGGTGAGAGCATCATGAGAGTGGTGAAATAACATAGTAATTTAATTTAATTTCGTATTGTGAATGAAACTTACCATGGAATCTCGTATTATTTCGTTTGGACAATGTTTGAGACCGCAAAAGCACAAGATAAGCGTAATATAACGCCACAAAAAAGTAAACATGGTTACGTAAACAAAGATAGAAACACCACCACAAACCACTCGGGCATTATTAGATCATTTGCTTAGATCTCCATGCCTAAAAAGTAACAAACTTAGTTTTACAAACTTCACAGATGGATCAAGGTCACTCACTACACACCAAAAGATATAAATTACACTAACTGCTCCATTTATGTCACCAGCATTTCGAATTGGGACGGGCTAGTCTTTATTTTTAACAATAATATTCAAAACTAACACAAACTTTCGTAAACACAAACAAAACTAATGACCATTGACCACAGATAAGTAATGTCGTCTAACTTCGTTCTATAACCACCACTAATGGAATAGGCAGTCGCTTATATTATGAACACAAAATACGAATGTCAACTTATTTTGGCCGGTTATTAATGTACGCAACACAAGTTACGGTGAATTAACGCGAAAACGAATGAATGTATTCTAGGATCTCACACTCGCAAGTTAACGATTGTCGATGCGGCACTCAAACTACCTAGTTCTGACATATTACGCTAGATGGCGCTACCCCAGCGCCATACAAATTTGCCTAAACGTAACCGCGCTCGAATGTGGTGAACGAAAATAGCAAATCTCGCACTAAGCGCTCTGGTCCAATGTACTTTGGGGGCTGCAGCTGGTACTGAACATTAATAAGCAGAAAAGTACTCAATGCTCAGCATTCAATCTGCTTATCGGCTGTGACACGACAACCCCTGCTATAAATGCTCTCATCCGAGATATAACTGTAGACGGTTCCACACCAAATCGCGAAGCTTGGCGTGAAATGAGACGACAAAGGGCTGAGGATCTGTTGGCTCAAAATCAGGCTAACCAAGATGCGTGTGTCAATAAAAGTAGAAAGGCACCTAGAGCCTTCGCTGTGGACGATTTGGTTTTTGTTCTTAAATCATCTCAAACTACTAATAAACTCGACAGTGGCATCCGAGGCCCATATTGCATTATAAATGCGTTGCCAAATAGTCGAAATGAATTACGGCTCTTGGCGGGCTCTTACGGGAAAACTACGCAGGCAGCCGCGGAATATATGACTCCGTGGCGAGGCGAGTGGACCCCCGAGACCTGTGCATCCTTCTTCGAATGTAAGATTACTGATTGAGTATCGCGTTTTGCCAAAGACGCTTTTGAAGTTCCCTATTCAGAAACAGGCTAAAAGATGTAAATTGAGAGAGGTCAGGTACTCACGGGATGCTGGGAGCCAGGAGATCACCACATTGTATCACTGCAGTCGTATTTCACGATATTTTTGGTGTTTTTTCACCGCGCGCGCGGATTTGTGCCGGCCGGACACGTTGGTTGAGTTCGAACTGGTTAAATCGTCTTCGCGCCGTCAGATGGTGGGAGCGATGTGTTGTCCTTGTCACACTCAGCCATGGGCGAGTGCGAGTGGCGGCGAATTCAAAATGGTTAGGAAAAGGAAGGACTAGGGAATGCATCCCAAAGCCTGTTCATATCCCCCCACTTGAAATCAACCAGGGATTTCATAAGATAAGATAGATTAAGTTCGAGACTTAGGTACGGTCTTTGCAGATTCATTTGTCATCATGCTGATAAGATTCTAAGTTTAAAGTTAAGCTAATAAGAACAAAATAAGTTTAAAGGTAATACATAATTTTGATACATAATATATACTAGATACTTGTACATGTTTAAATGTTAGAAGTGCGTTAAATTATATGGAAATATATGTGGATAAATTAATTATTTTGTTCAATTGGAAGAGGACAAATTTTGACAGCAGGTAGTAAGCCTTTACATGTTTTCACTGTCACAACTCGAGTAATGTCATCTTTACCCGGATGGAGCTGTATAACGCGACCCAACCTCCATTCGTTAGCAGGTAAGTTGGGTTCATGAATGGTTACAAGATCGTTCAGTTTTGGCTGACGGTTGCCGTGTTTAAACCATTTCATTCGCTGTTGTAAGGTATGCAAATAGTCCCTTTGCCAAGTGCGCCAAAAGCTCTGTGATAGGCGCTGTAATAGCTGCCAACGAGTACGTAATGTCTCATTTTCAGCATACCTCGGTTCAGGCAGAGATACTAAAGGTCGACCGATGAGGAAGTGACCAGCTGTAAGAGCGTCAACCTCGCCGGGATCGGAAGATAGTTCCACTAAGGGTCTAGAGTTTAACATGGCTTCCACCTTCGTTAAGATAGTATAAAATTCTTCAAAAGTAAGAATCTGGGATCCGATAATACGTTTGAGATGGTATTTTGTCGATTTTATACCACTCTCGAAAATGCCTCCGAAGTGAGGACCGGAAGGAGGATTGAGCTTCCACGTGATACCTCGAGAAGCGAGGTGACTGGAAATACTATCGCTATCGCGGTTGAGCATTTCGCTAACTTCCGACAAGTAACGTCTGGCACCCACGAAGTTAGTACCGCCATCTGTGACTATGGAGTGACAAAGTCCTCTCCGCGATACAAAACGATCTAAGGCCGCTATGAATGCTTCAGATGTAAGCTCAGTAACCAGCTCAAGATGAACGGCCTTGGTCGCGTGGCAGACTATGAGGCAAAGATATGCTTTGTAAGTTTTAGCGTTACGACGTCTACTTTCTTTTATCATAAAAGGACCTCCGAAGTCGATGCCGATTGTTTGAAAACAATGACCCGGTTGTAGTCGGGAAGATGGAAGATCCCCTTGTAAAGGTTGAAGTGGAATAGGTTTGATTTTAAAACAGGTCACGCATTTTGATAACCGTGATCTGATAAGATTTCTAATGCCGAGTATCCAAAATCGACGCATAATTAAAGATTGAAGTAGGCGAGGCCCACAATGAAGGTAAGTTGTATGATAGTGGTCAATAAGAAGAGTACTCAGTCGTGAAATCTTAGGTAAGAGGTATGGCTGTTTGACGCGACCTGGTAATGACGCGTGCTTGAGACGTCCCCCCACTCGCAAGATTCCGCGAGTGTCAAGAAAAGGAGAGAGTTTAGATAAATGTTTGGGTAACGATTTCTTGGATGCTATTAGAGATGTGACATCATTAAAACTTTGATGTTGAACATATTTTGTTAAATGATCTAAAGATTGGATTAATTCAGTGGCTGTCAGATAAGGTAATAAGTTACGCTCCGAACGTTTAGCTTTCGCGTTGTTAATGAAACGGTAGATCCATGCAACCACTCTTTCCACTCGGGAAAGAGAGGAGTGGCGTTCCATGATGGAATTAAGCAAGTCAGCTTCACGTGTCACACCAGTGTGACACGCGCGTGAGGCGGGCTTAAGTTCTGGCACGTTATCGAGCACTTCAACTGCTGAAACAGGCCAGTTGCAGGGCTCGTTGGACAGCCAGTGAGGACCAGACCACCAGATTTGAGAAGCAGATAAAGAGGAGCATGATAAGCCACGACTACAGATGTCGGCTGGATTGTCATGGGTGGACACGTGTCGCCACTCAGTTGGCACAGGACTGTCATTAATTAGGACCACTCTGTGGGCAACGAAGGTCTTAAGCTTGTGTGGCTCAGCATTCAACCATGACAATACAGTCGAGCTGTCTGTGAACAAGATAGATTTATTCAATGTGATTTTTGAACTAAGCAAAGAATGAATGTGATTTATTACTTTGGACAGTAATACAGCACTGCAAAGCTCTAAGCGGTTGACAGTCAACACTTTTAGAGGTGCTACTTTGGACTTAGCAATTAAAAGATAAACCTGTACGTCGTGAGAGGTAACGACACGGAGATAAACACAGCATCCATATGCTTTAGTAGACCCATCACAGAATCCGATGAGTTGAAATTCCTTAGATTGAGAAGGTATAATCCTACGAGGGATTTCTATTAGTTTCAAGTTATGAAGATCCGCTATAAAACCTTGCCATTCTAGAGCTATGTCACTGGGCACATGTTCGTCCCATGAAAGATTAAGACGCCACAAATCTTGAAGGAGCAATTTGGCTTTTAAGATAAAAGGTGTGAGCCACCCAAGAGGATCGAAAATACGCGCGATGCTAGATAAGATGGAACGCTTGGTACATTTATTGTCCTCGATTGGGGACTGTGAGTAACTGAAATTGTCACTCACAGGATCATATTGGACTCCTAAGATTTTTAACGTTGATTTATCACTTTCTTCAGAGAAAAGTTTAGGTATTTGACAATGATCTGCAGGCAAAGTTTTAAGAAAGGATTGTGAATTGCTACTCCATTTTCGGAGTTCAAGTTGAGCACAACCTAATAAGCTGATAAGTTGATCTTTTAGTTCTATGGCTTCGCGTACAGATGGCGCGCCGGTCGTAATATCATCGACATATGTCTCATGAAGAAGAGCTTCAGCTGCGCGTGGGTACGCGGCGCCATGATCGGCTGCTACTTGGTGGAGGGTGCGGATGGCCAGATAAGGTGAACTACTAACTCCGTAGGTGACAGTCGCAAGTTCGTACTCTTTAACTGGATCACTAGGAGATTCTCGCCATAGTATGTGTTGAAAGTTCCGATCCTCCGGTCTAATCAAGATTCCTCTATACATCTTTGAGATGTCACAAGTTAAAACTATTGTGTGTATAATCTGAAACCGATTATGATATCTACAATATCCACTTGAAGCTTAGGGCCAGTGAATACAATATCATTTAAAGATAAACCATTAGTAGTTTTAGAACTAGCATCGAAAACTACTCTCAATTTAGTGGTCGTGCTTTCTGGGCGAACGACGCAACTGTGAGGGATAAGATAACGATTGAGAGTAGGTACCGCAGGGTTAGGTACGGGATACATATGATTTAAATTCTCGTACTCGCGCATGAAATTAACATAATCGGATTTAAGTTCAGTCTGACGATTAAGTCTCTTTTCAAGATGAGTCAAACGCGACAAGGTACTATTGTAAGATTCACCCAAAGAACGATCGCTATCCTTTAAGAGGATAGGTACGACGTATCGTCCGTTAGGTTCGCGATAGGTTAAATCGGTGTACATACGTTCACAGGTATCATTTTCGGGTACAGTTATAACAGCGCGCGGTGGTTCCTCCACTTCCCAAAATTTTTAAATTTGCTCATCTAATTTAAATGTGGTAGCCACTAAAGAGCACGCGGTGTTTAAAGGTGCAGAATTAAAGTTTACTGCCCCTGACAGAATCCACCCGAAAACGCTATGCAGAGCGGTAGGTAAACCGGGCCCCAGATTGATTCGTTGACCATCATAGATTTCGTGGAATAGCTCGGCCCCAATTAATAAATCGATTTTGGCGGGAACATCGAAGTCGCGATCGGCTAACACTAGATGGTTGCAACGTTCTCGAACGACTGATGGTACTTTAACGCTAGGTATTAGAGCAGTGATGTTATCTAACACGACTGGCTTGATATTAAAGTATGGAGCATCACCATGTACAGGTCGTATAGTGCACTCCGTCACCCCCTTTACTTGTGTGACTGAGTTTTGTCCTAGTCCGGCTATGCTAAGATTACACCGGCGGAGTTTTAACCCGAGTGTTCGCGCGCACGCAGCGGTGATAAAACAATCCTGCGCCCCACTGTCCACGAGTGCACGCACGGTACGTTGAGTGCCGGCGGCGGTGTTGAACGCGCGCGCCTGACATGTCCCTAATAAAACCATATCACGGTTGGGAACGGCGGCGTGAGAATGAGCTGTAACGTTCGCTCCAGTGGTTGCGCTGGCGCTGGATGGCGCTGGGTCAGTATGCAATAGGGTATGATGACGTAATCCACACACCGTACAAGAAATTTTAGATAAGCATTTTTCTATGACGTGATTTGTACGTAAACAATTTGTACACATATTGTTTTTTCCTTGTACTAACGCGAGTCTAGCACGAGAATCTAAGGATTGAAAGGTAGGGCACTGATAAATCAAGTGCGCCTCACTGCAATGAGCACAAGCCACATTTGCAGGTGGGATAGATTTTGCGAGATAAGATGAGCGTTTGGATCCGCTGCTATTTTGCCTACTAGACGCGGGCGAGGGTTTTTTCCCTTCATGGTTACGAGGGTTAGAATTGTTATTGATATTAGATTTAGAAGATAAATGACTAGTTTCTAAGATTTTAACATAATCTTGAAGAAACTTTAACAATTCACAAAAAGTAGGTATTTGTGAAATGTTTTTCTGAGATTCGAAACGATTACGCGTGTCCGAGTCCAGCGCGCGTGAAGTTAAACTAAATAAGATAAAATCACCTAAATTTTCAATTTTTAAAGCTTGGAGTGCATGGTATGCCTCATACATTACGTTTGTTAAAGTTTGTAAATCTTGGAAGTTACCCGATTTTAAAACTGGCTGGTTAAAGAATTTGTCTAGATATGTTAAAGCTATAATACGCTTGTTTTGATAACGCTCGATTAAACTATAAAAACTACTTCGTAATTATCGGCGGTCATCGGAATCCCTTTGACAATAGACAAAGCCGGGCCTTGTAAACAAGACGCTAAATAATGAAATTTTTCTATTTGCGAAATCGAATTATTATCGTGAATTAAAGTTTTGTAAATATCATAAAATGTTTGCCAGTTTTCTATTTTACTATCGAATTTAGGTAACTCAAGTTAACGCGGTAACTCAAGTTAACGCGGTAACGCGCGGCTACCTAGCCGCGCGTTACGTCCCGTTTGCATGGAGTCGGACGCCCCGTTCCACGCGGGCGGCGCCGTCACCTGCGACGTCCCGTCGACGTTTCCGCTCCTATCGGCGATCTGCAAGTCAGCCGCTGCACTGATTACGGCATAGTACAAATCATCAAACGAACTTAAAGACTTTTGACACACTTGTGCATCAGGTTTCATAGCTAACTCCAAAGCTTGTATTTTACTACATACCGCAACGAATTCTTCGCGAATTGAATGTATTCGAGTATATCTCGCCTTGAACGACGATACCTTTGAACGATCTTGAATCATAGATTTTGATAAGTCGTAAAGGATTTGGATATCACGATAAACATATTCGCGTTGAGATTGAAGAAGCTTAAGTTTACCCTCCTCCATTTTGTTACGAACGTGTAAAATAATGTAGGTATAAAATTACGAACCTAAGTTGAGATTTATTAGGTGTAAATCAATACCTTTGGGTGAAATAGTTGTGTAATTATGTTTGTTTGTGTATAAATACCGTGAATAGTTATAGATAAATAAGATTACAAACAATAAAATGCGTAAATTACGTGAATTATTGTGATATAACCCGACTCAAATTAAGATGACCTCTGAATCTGCAAAGGTTACACTGCGAGTATGACCAACACAATTTTGTAGGATAATACTTTTAAAATGCGAAAATCTAGCAAATCTCAGAGTTTTCTATTGAAATTGAACCTGAGAATGCCTGAAAAAACTGTAATCTACAGGTATTCGCGCTCGAAATGGACCACAAATATGATTGAGTATCGCGTTTTGCCAAAGACGCTTTTGAAGTTCCCTATTCAGAAACAGGCTAAAAGATGTAAATTGAGAGAGGTCAGGTACTCACGGGATGCTGGGAGCCAGGAGATCACCACATTGTATCACTGCAGTCGTATTTCACGATATTTTTGGTGTTTTTTCACCGCGCGCGCGGATTTGTGCCGGCCGGACACGTTGGTTGAGTTCGAACTGGATGGTTAAATCGTCTTCGCGCCGTCAGATGGTGGGAGCGATGTGTTGTCCTTGTCACACTCAGCCATGGGCGAGTGCGAGTGGCGGCGAATTCAAAATGGTTAGGAAAAGGAAGGACTAGGGAATGCATCCCAAAGCCTGTTCAATTACTAATTCTTATTTTGCTTAGCATAAAGCTTCTGTTTCCTTCATGTACATGCTTAGAGCTTATGTTTGCTATGGCGATGTGGGTACTTATTTTCTATCTTGCCTACATAAATATGTTATGTGGATATCAGGGAGATCTGGATCAAAACTCTTATAAGGCCATGTGTGGCATAGAGTTGACTGGGATCAAACAAGTATGTTTGTGCTGTAACATACATGTAAGGCCTGGATGGCTTCGGCATAAGGCATTGTACTGTTTTGTTTTCGTGTAAGGCCTTGTGTGGCATCGAAACAGCGTCCCATCTACCTCGTGTAAGGCCTTGTGTGGCATCGAAACAGCGTCCCATCTACCTCGTGTAAGGCCTTGTGTGGCATCGAAACAGCGTCCCATCTACCTCGTGTAAGGCCTTGTGTGGCATCGAGATTGTGCCCGATATGCAGCGTGTAAGGCCTTGTGTGGCATCGCTTATGAATTTATTTCATGAAACATAACATGTAAATAATAATATGTACCAACGCATTGCTACATCTTGACCCATTCAAATATAAAACTATTGATGAGCATGATGTATGTTAGATCTAACATGTATGTTGTCTGCCTCCCTAGGTTATGAAGACTCGGTGGTTGAGACTGCTGAGCCAGAACAAGGACCGTCTGCAGGGGGCATCGAGGACGCTGCCCCGTCAGGAGAGGCCGTGTTAGCTGCAACGTCAGTCTAGAGGGAGTTACGAGTCATCAGCCCTATATAAGCCAGCGGAAACCAGCGCGCCTCCTCTTTGGCCGACAGGCGTGCGCTCGTGAACATCGACCTAGGAATCGTTTCGTGTCATTTTATTTATTTAGAATTATTTTTTTGTTTTGTAAAATTTACATCTATACATATAATAAATCTGTAGAAAAATAGTTTTTGTACATCGAAAATATTTTGAAAAAAAATTGCCGGGTTGTTAAAGGATAAGCAACAGAACACATTTCCAGCATTTTTGGAATTTTTGTCTGTTTGTCTGGTTGTATGATCAAGCATCACGTAAAATTTACATAACCAATGTAGATAACTTTTATACATAAAAATAGTGTGTAACTTGGGGTATTATTTAGTTTTTGTTTCATTGAAATCGGTTAATTCTATCAAAAGATCTAAGAACTTAAAGTTTTCAAGAAGAACTAATCATCAAATGTAAGATACATACATGCAGCGACATCTGTTGAACTAAAATGGTACCAATGACTAAAAATGTGCTCACCACATAACTTTTAAATCTACTGACCGGCTTTAAAAAAAAATAGCATAATATACTTTAGCATTTTAACATTTTGGTCGATAGATGGCTATGATCATTTCACTCTATTTTCTGAATCGAATGACCCTCGCCCGTGTCAGTTGCCTCAAGATTGTTTTTTTAACCGACAAAACAAAAAGAAGGAAGTTCTCAATTCGACGCGTATTTTTTTTTATATATGACCACGGATAACTTTTACAGAGAAGTCCCTACATGGTCCTTTTTTTTGTGAAAAGCGTAGGTACATATCAAAGTTGATCCCATTTATAATTGAAAAATCGTGTTTGGGCTAATTTCTTGCACCTTTGATGAGAACTTTCGACCTAGCTGAAGTATGACTGTCATCGAGTGTCTAAGGATGAAGACGTAAGGCTGTCGAGGCAATGGGCGGAGCACCGCAGTCTCCTTGAAGCGGCGATTGGCGGCGGCGACCTCTCGCGTCCGGCCCTGGTTCAAGCCATGGTCCGGAGCGAGACGGAATGGGACGCCGTCACCTACTTCTGCGAAGCAGTAATGCTAGAGAAGGAGGTGGCGGAACGTGAGAGGGAGAGAACCTCACAGCGTCCCGGCCACCGCGGGAGACGCCCCGGGCGTCGGGGACCACCACGTGGCCGCGGCCACCGTAGGCGCGGGCCTGTGGACGGTGGGCTATGGGCTAGCTCGCCGTCCCTCCGTCTCATGACGACAGGCCGTGTCGACGGCGCGTTCGTGTTCCACGTGCGCCTCAAAGAGAGTCAGCATTCAGCAAAAAGGAAGGGGTCCGTAAGGACCGATGCCTGCTGGGGTTGCGGGGCTGTTCGAAAGAGATACCGTGGCCCCGGAACACAAAGGGCGATTATGGAACATGGATGGGTTTTAGTCAGTAAAAGTCTGACACTCCCTCCTGCTCCGCCCAGAGCGGGAGGAGTCATTTGATGATTTCCCATCCGAAAAAAAGAAAAGCTGTCGAAGCAAGCCCTTTTTTGGAAAAACATAAGTAGATTATTTTAGCGATTAATGCAAATATATTCGAAAAAATTGTTACCCACTTGGATCAATATCTACTAATATTATAAAGCTAAAGAGTTTGTTTGGTTGGTTGAATGCGCTAATTACAGGAACTACTGGTTCGAATAAAAAAAAAAAAACGTTTAGTGTTGAATAGTTGTCGAGGACGGCTAAGTATAGGTTATCTAACATCACGCTATAATTAAAAGGAGCGGAGCATCAATGATAAATGTTGCAAAAACAAGGAACATTCATTTCTTTTGAAAGCTTCCTTTACGGGCGCTGCATAAACGGTTAAAGTTACGCAACAAACAATCATGTATTAGAGAATTGTTCGTTTTAAAACGTTCTAAAAAAAACCGCGATAGCATTATGTCTATCTTTTAAGGTCACACTCTCTCTAACCCTCTCTCTCTCATGTGACGCAGACGAAGTTGCGCGGGTCAGCTAGTTATAAAATATACGTTTGATTGTGTTAATTTGTTCTCTTTTTTTTTATAAAAATCTATTTAATTTCCTAAAATAAGACTATTTTACAAAATGATTTACTAGTAAAAAGCTTTTGTTTAACATAACTGTTCAACCATGAACATACCTTTATTACACGAGCATACAGCCAACAACAGCATCACAGCGTCAGCGACATACATACGGTCTACGCGCCGGCAACACCAGCACACCGTCAGCGCTAAGAGGTGGCCTACTAAGATCTTCGCTTCATCGGCTCGATACACACACGACACACATGTAAATAGGTATCATTGTGTATTGACCACAAAAATTGTATATAATTAAGTTTATTATTGTAATTAAATTAGTCATCAAGCTGGAGTCGAGTGTGATTTATCTCCTATGCCTCCTCTTACTGTGGCCAAGACACCTTTAGCCATCATCGGTCCTATGAGTCTGTGGGATCGGCAGTAAGAAAACCATTTCCTGTGTACATTGCACGACGTACACAAAACCCTCTTCCTACCCAAATTCCGTCTGTTACCGTAGGTCTCCTTGTGACAGACTTCCCTCTCATATAACCAACGTAACCTACGTTTGGTGTGGTTTGTATGGTAGGCTAGGGCGTGAGGGTAACTTTTACTAGGGTGCTAGGTAGGTAATTACTATAGGGCTAGGATAACTAGGGGGCTAGGTAGTTACTGTAGGGCTAGGTTTGGCGTCAGTTGGGCTTTAGGTACTGTTCCAGGCTCAATTGTCTCAACCGTAGTCACATCGTACGCACTTGGAATAACGGCCGTACTAAGCTGTAAGTCCCGGTGTGTACATTTTGGTCCTTCGAGCGATTTTAGGGAATCAGGGAGCGTGTGTAATCGGTACTTTAACATAGTAACGTTTATATAATTATATAAAATTCAACAAAATATAAAACGTTCGTCTTTTTGTCCAACACCAATATTGGCTGAGTAACGTTTAGACGTACTTCGAACTAGCGTACTCAGCAGGCGCTAGTAAAGGGACTGACATACTAATACGTCATTTGAACGATAGCGAATCGGAATTCGGTACCAACAAACGGGTTCATCGATATTTTGAGAAGTAACGCTTATAGTATCAAAGGGCAGTAAAGATGGACGTACAAGAGATAAACGAAGTTATACGAAGCCAAGAAGCAGATTACAATGAACTAAAACAAATATTCACCAACATCAAGAAAGACTCAGCATCAAGGAAGACTCTAAGATATATCACGGAGAGGAAAACTCGACTCACAGAAATATTTACTAGAACGTCCAAAAACCATTTACGACTACAAGACCAAGATGTGTTGTGTGATCACAAATACATCACTACCAAGTACTTTGGGTCTATCAACACACTGTATACGCAGGCTATTGAATACCTGTTAAAGTGTGAGAAAAGACTACAGGTAGTAAACCAACTATATGAGCCAGAAGATTTACAACCCGAAGAGGAAGAAGGAGTTAGCTCACCCAAACTATTTATTCAACTATTTCGGATTAATCAGATGCAAAAAAAGTTACAGTCGGCAACTCAATTAATTACCGAAGAGAAAGCAAGTTGGTACTTAGAATCTGTATTGACTACTTTGCAGAAACAATGGCAAGAAATTGAAGAAACACATGTACTCATTCTAATGGAAGATAGTACGTTGGAACACAGCTATTTTCAAGAAAAGATGTTTGAGAGAACGCAAACGGAATTCGACCTTGTGATGTGTTACAACACTGCCTCAGCTGATGACAGCGCGCCACTCTAGCCAGCCAATCACAGCCAGCCAATCACAGCCAGCCAATCACAGCCAGCCAATCACAGCCAGCCAATGACTGCCAAGCCACCGCCATAGCTGCCGGAAGCCTCCGGTGGGGGGAACGCCATATAACGCCATGCAAGCTCATTTTCGCTCTCTTGTCGCTGCGATTATACGATTAAGCTGAAACTCTGTTCAAATTGTACTGAAGTAATTAAATTCATTGTTATTATACAATCTGTCTTTCGGATTATTGCCCATCTGTTTCATCTTCAGAAGTGGTATCGAAGAAAAACCTACGATAAAACGACGCTCTGCTACATACAAACGACGACACTCACCTAGTCGAAGATTCTGCGTCGGTAAACCAGATGTCTGAAAATTCAAACGAAGAAGGTCGATGCACACCGGAAAATATTGAAGAGTCTCCTAGCACAAGAAGTCGAAAAAGCATTCACATACACGATCTGGAACACAAAGCGCCTACCCTCATTCGTCGGAGAAAACACCGTGCCGCATCGTTAATTCCAGAATTTGACCCTGAAAACGAAGAATACGCCCAGTAACCACGTGGTAACACCTGCGAGACACTTCGAGTTCCAAGAAGTATCCTTCTCTCTGCCAGCAACGCGTCTACGCGGAAATGAAGGCTCAACCTCAACCTCAAGGTCGTCAACAGCGGAGCCAAGGACAACACATGGAAGAAGGAACCGCCGTTCTTCGCGCTGAGAGCTGCCAGGAACCATGCCTAAATAGCCAGGTCAGTCAATATGCCAATATTTGCATAATGCCATTAGCCAAATGTGTTTTACAATTGAGTGCCTCACGTGTTGACAATCGTGCCATTGTGGGGTAGTCACAGACAAAATTAGGGTAGGCCCAAAAAGTAAATATGATGATAATTAGTTTATTATCTCGGTATTGTTATTGTTTTGCTAGCTGTACTAAGGAGTTGCGGGATGTACGGATTTAGTTGAAATGCGCATTAGATTATCCAATAATGAACCAGTACACCGTAGGCCTATAGATTAGCACATCACGAACAAGAGATTGTCAAAATTAATGAGCTATTAGAAGCAAGCATTATAAAAGAATCCGAATCAAATTACGCTTCTCATCTCACATTGCTTTAATTAAGAAGAAGAACGGAGGTAGTCGTCTATGTGTCAATTACCAAGCACTAAATGCGTTAACTATCCGCGATTGATATCCAACCTAATATCGATGAGCAAATTTCTAAATTATCTGGCAAGAAGCAAGTGCATGTCCAGAGGCAAGTGATTTAGCCCAAGCATCAACTTCGCATTCATCCTTATGATACACACAAAATAGCCTTTGTCACACTGCAAGGACATTATGAATATAATAAGGGTTGCTTTGCTAACGCTCCCTCAGTGTTTATGCATTTAATAAACAAGGTCGTACATAGTTTAGAAAATGCCAAAGTAAATCATTTAGACCTAGCCAACTGTACCACGGGCAAGGAATGAGAAAAACTCCAATAATTTCATCAAACGGTCGTCAGAGGTAGCATTCCTTGACGATGTCTTGCTACCGTCACTCGATGTTCAAACAGGTTTAGATATAATGGCCAAAGTTCTTTAAAAATTGCAAACGGCGAATTTTAAAATTAAATATTTATTTAGTACAGTATTTAAAACCATTAACACTAAATTAAATACCTAATCCTTTTACTCTGTCTTCTCGCAGAACCACAAACATTCCAAAAATATCGTCTTCCATTCATCAGCAAACATTCATATCATGAACAAATGTTCATTTTTACAAAATAAGATTTCATTGTAGGTTAAATATCATGTGATGGTATTCAATGAATTTATTTAAGTTGGTAGGTAGTTGTCTTAATTTCCCGTTTCGATTAACGTATTTAGTTACGTTCGTGCGTCAGTCAGTTTATTGGTCTATGTAGTTATTTTACTAACAAAAAAAAATACGATGTGCGTATGCGTGAGTCACAAAAGTAGTTTAAAAAAAAATGTGATAGGTAAGTATACTTGTCTACCTACGATCCTAGTTTACTAACAAAAATTCACACGGATGCATGCAAGTTTTGTATTGCAGGCATTCTTTTACAAAAACAGATTGACGGTAGTTTGCGCCCTGTCTTGTATTTTAGTCGCGTAACCAGTCGGGAAGAAAGTGTATATCACAGTTACGAGCTCGAGACTCTTGAAGTGGTGGAATCGTTGCGAAGGTTTCGTATATGTGTGTTTGTAAATATATTCGTGTAATTACGGACTATACTGCAGTACTACACGATATAATGACTATACGTGATTTTATTCCGCACATTGCTCGCTGGCGGCTTTTAATTCAAAACTATGATATTACTATTGACTACAGACCAGCAGGGCTATTACGTATATCTGTTGACAGCTTGACATGAACTGTCAAAAGGTTAGTTTCGTATTATGAATGACCAGTCGCGATCAAATATGCCGTCATTGGTTGTCATCGTGGCTGATAGTCACCGTAACTCATTTTGACCGACGCTTTCGTATCGATACTTATATTTTTTTGATTATGTAATCCTATTGGACAACAAATTGATGACAACTGAGTTTGAAGGAAAGACGTTATACCGTACCCGGGCTGTTAGTCACCGTAAAGTGAGATCCACTCAGTGCGATACGTAGTACCAATATTATGACATTCTTGCTTGTCATCAAAGTTCTGTGTACAACCGAAGCTTGATAGTCACTGGATATCAGAAAGATACGTGATAGGCCTACAGGTTAGCGTATGAAGCTTATACGATAGATGCCGTTAATGTCGTTTAGAAGTAAACGATTGGTTTAGTACGTACAGTGCCATGTCAAGATGAAAAGTCGAAGCGTATTTTTGATTGACTGCAAATTGGGTATACAGATAGTGATATAGTGAATAATTATGTAATCGTTGATGGTAGGTACCAGTCAGTACATGTTAGTTTTGACAGATGCTTTCTCGAAATTCGTTGTTTCTGTGCCTACGTGTACTTAGACGGGTTATTGTACATTCGCCACAAAGTTAATTCGTCACATTTTTGTAAACTCCATACATTGAAAGTGTATTTGTCATATGATCAGAGTTAACGCATAATATGTAACGCTCCAGTATTGTTTATGATGCTCTGTAGTAACGCCACGCCATGTCACGCCATGCCTCGCCATGCCACACCATGCCACGCCATGCCACGCCATGTCACGCCATGCCACACGGTACAGCCCATGCCAAGCCATGACAGATAATAGCGAGCAACCGCGCATTTTGGCACTTTGCAAACATTCAGCTGTGGAATATAAAAAGACTAAACTCTGCACAAGTGTTTAAATTGCATTACTTTATAATAAACTAGCAGACGGCACGAGGTTTCACCCGCGTAGTTCCCATTTCCGTGAGATTATAGGGATAAATATAGCCTGTGTTACTCGCTGATAATGTAGCTATTCATTGCTGAAAGAATTTATCAAATCGGTCCAGAGGTTTTTAAGTGATTATTAGGGGTTATTCGTTACATGCAAAGACATAAAAATACAAATCTTTCCTCTTTATAATATTAGTATAGAAGTACCTATAGAAAATTATTGAGATTATTCGTGAAGAAAGCATATTATTGCCTACCCGTTTCACATACCTACTTATTTAGTTTATTTGGTTTTCCAGATCACGTAGTTTCGGATCGTAGAAATTTCAAGAAGCTAGTAATGGAAAAGCAGTTTAAACACACGTTAACAGCTATTGCGCGTCTTAGGTCTAACTGGCAGGTAGAATGAGCCTCTCATAATTGGGACAATAGTTTACCAAATGCAATAATATGGGGTAATAGTAATACTGTTAATCATACAATAGGGTATAACCCATACGATTTAATTTTTGCTCGTGGTAGGTCAGTACCTATGTGATGTCTCCATCTCGGATCGCGTTTCTGAGCCAGTGCAATCTAGAAGCGATCTGCGATAGGGTTACTAATCGGATTAGAATAGCTAGCAAGAAAATGAAACGTAGGTTACTTTGCTATAAGGCGTAAATTTATGTAGTTCGATTTACAAAAAGGTGACTACAAGCTACGTACTTTGGCGCCAGGCGCCGACTACTACTTAGCGGCAATAAGGTTAATTGTAAGTTAGACGACCTGTAGCCCATTATGTGATATACATACAAACTAATAAGCATAAAAGGTCTTGGAGGAATATTAGAAGTTTACAGGCCTAATAGTATCTGCTGATTCCTTACGACCATATCATATATCCGATAGCGCCAGTCGTGTGGAACAATTTGAAACCGAAGATCTCGTAGATTTTCTTGAAAGCTAGATCACTTTTACCCATACTTTAACTGTTTCTTTAGAGCTGACTTGTAAGCATAGTTTTGTTGTTTCCATTGCGGGAGCAATCATTGTTTCAGGACGGCCGAATGTTACAACACTGCCTCAGCTGATGATAGCGCGCCACTCTAGCCAGCCAATCACAGCCAGCCAATCACAGCCAGCCAATCACAGCTAGCCAATGACTGAAAGCCACCGCCATAGCTGCCGGAAGCCTCCGGTGGGGGGAACGCCATATAACGCCATGCAAGCTCATTTTCGCTCTCTTGTCGCTGCGATTATACGATTAAGCTGAAACTCTGTTCAAATTGTACTGAAGTAATTAAATTCATTGTTATTATACAATCTGTCTTTCGGATTATTGCCCATCTGTTTCAGATGGAAAGATTATTTGGAATAATAGGTCAAAAATCGACACACAACAATCATAAAACGTCGGTCAAGTTACCACAAATAATAATTCCAACATTCAGTGGAAGTTATGAGTCATGGAATTCCTTTTATGATTTATTCTTGAAAATAGTACACGAAGATAAATCGTTGAGTGACACAGAAAAAATGCAGTATTTAAAAACGCATGTACGAGGTGACGCCGCTAAGCTGATCAAGCATTTAACCGTTTGTGACGCAAATTACATAACTGCATGGAATTTGTTGACAAGACGATACAAAAATGACAGACTAATCATTACTAAGCATATTGATAATATTCTAAGTATGTCGAAAATAAAGAAAAGTAATGCCGCGAATTTAAAAAATCTCCATGATACATTCAACGAAAACCTAGAAGCAATAAAAAGTCAAAACATCGACATATCAACTTGGGACCCTATTTTGACAAGAATACTTAGTAGAATATGGGACTCAGAAACTGATGAGAAATACGAACATCAACTAATAGAGCCTAATAAAGTACAAGAATTTTCGGCAATGATGCAATTCTTAGAAAAAAGGTTTAAGTGTCTGGAAACTTCAAGCACTCTGAGGGAAGAAGCGTTTGTTTACAGATCGCGCCATGAGTCATCAAATTCAACTAACAAACAAGTAGATCAACGTGTACGCTGGTTTTGCCAAAGTCGCGAACACAGCATTTATCAATGTACTGGTTTAAAAACGCTATCAGTGCAAGAACGCAATAATATCGTAAACGAAAACAGAAGTGCAAAAACTGTTTGACTCATGAAACGTCGGTAAAATGTCACAGTGATAAAAGTTGTGGATACTGTGGGAAAAGAGGGCATCATTCCTATTTACACCATCATAACAATAATATTCCAACAAGACACGCAAAAAGTGAGCCAAACAAGGAGAATTTGACGACCCCATCTACAAGTAACCCATGAAAAAAACTGTGTCCAATATGTCAACTATTAACAAAACAAATATACCAAAAACCACACTACTAGCGACGGCCTTAATAAAAGCTCACTCGTCGGATGGGACATCGCATTTATTAAAGGTTCTATGTGATCAGGGTTCAGAGGCATCATTCTGTACAGAAGAGGTTGCCCAACTATTGGCATACCCACGTATTAAGATACATACAGAAGTGATCGGGATTGCTGACGAAAAACCTAAAACATCGAAGAACTCTGTCAATGTCATGCTACAGCCAAGATTTCCGAGCGAATATAGGTTACCAGTCACACTTATAATACTACCAAAACTAACTGGCTGTTTACCAGAGAAAAATTTACCAGAACTAAAGTCAGATTGTTTACAAAATAAACTATTTGCCGATCCTACATACTACAAAAGAGGCCCAATAGATATAATATTGGGGGCTCAAGAATATAGCGACTTACTACTAAACGGATTACACAAGGTGCAAGACGGAATCATCGCTCAAAATACCGAATTTGGGTGGATTTTATCCGGGATTTGCGGCGATACCACAAAAACTAACACAGTTATCAGTATGATGACACGGACTACAGAAGTTCAACAACTAAACAAGTTTTGGGAATTAGAAGAAATTCCTGAAAAATACCAAATAACTACCGAGGATCAGGCGTGTGAAAACTATTACCAACAAACAACTATAAGAAATCCAGATGGGACATACACAGTAAAACTTCCATTCAAGAATCATAGCGTAGATTATGGGAATTCGCGCAAAAAAGCTATTGCAAGACTATTACAATTAGAACGGAAGTTCGACAAGGATGAAAACTTACGGAAAAAATACCAAGAGTTTCTCAATGAGTACTTAGAAATGGGCCACATGAGGAAAGTATCTAGTACTGACTATTACCACGGTAAATACTATATACCACATCAACCAGTCATTAGAGAAGATTCACTAACTACTAAGCTACGAGTAGTATTTGATGCGTCGAGCAAGTCAAGTACTAACATAAGTCTAAACGATAATATGTTTACGGGACCAAGACTACAGCAAGAATTAGCAGTTATACTGTTACGTTGGCGTAAACACAAGATAGCATTTATGGCGGACATCGAAAAAATGTACCGATACATAAATATTAACCAAGAAGACTACTCCTACCAACAAATAGTATGGAGGAATTCACCGAAACATATGATCGACGAATACGAATTAACTACTGTGACGTATGGAACTGCAGCTGCTCCATACTTAGCGATTAAGACGCTACAACAACTCGCTGCTGATGAAGAAGCGAACTACCCAATAGCCAGCCAAAGAACTCTCCAGGACTTCTACGTGGATGATATTTTGTCAGGAGATACGAATGTTGAGGCAGCAAAATTTTTACAAGAAAACCTAATAAATATGCTACGAAAAGGCGGATTCAAGCTACGCAAATGGTCGTCTAACAGTGCTGAATTGTTAGAAAATATACCTAACGAGAGCAAAAACGACCAAGTGATGAAAATACCGCTAGATGAAACTAGAAAATCCTTGGGAGTATTGTGGTCACCATTAGAGGATAGTTTCTGGTTTCAGATTACTATCAATCAAAATGAAAAACCAACAAAACGATTTATTTTATCGGAAATCGCTAAGATATTTGATCCTCTGGGATGGTTAGCACCTGTTGTCATAAATATGAAACTCATGATTCAGGAACTTTGGACAAATGGCACAGAGTGGGATCAGCCCGTAGAGGAAACTAGTAAAACAAGGTGGATTGAATTACAAAAACAACTAAAGACTATTGAGAAGATTTCCATCCCAAGATGGTGTCATTTTTCAAATAAATCAAGAGTCGAGCTGCATGGGTTTAGTGATGCTTCTGAAAAAGCATACGGTGCAGTAATATACTGTCGGATACAAAATAATAACACATTTAACGTAACCCTTTTGCAAGCTAAGTCAAAGGTAGCGCCAAAAAAGCAGAAAACTACATTACCAAAGTTGGAGTTATGTGCTGCACTATTATTAACCCAATTGATGGAAAAAGTTATTACTGGAATGGAAATGCAAATTACAAATATTTATTGTTGGACGGACTCCATGATTACTCTCGGCTGGATCAAGGGTGAAGCTGAGCGATGGAAGACGTTCGTAGCTAATAGGGTATCTGAAATACAAAGAACATTACCAGAAGCAAAATGGAGTTATGTAAATACATTACAAAATCCAGCTGACCTAATTACAAGAGGCATTGCACCAAATAAATTACAAAACTTATCACAATGGTGGAATGGACCAGAGTGGTTAAAAAGTGATAAAATGCCTAGTACGAAAACTGTACCAGAGATATGTGAGGAAATTAAACGATGTTATCATATAGCTATTATACCAAACAACGAAATCTGGATGAGGTTCTCAAGCTTCCAACGGATGATACGAGTTCTATCATATTGCTACAGATTCGTGAATAAACAAGAATACAAGAAACCATTAAGTTGTAAGGAAATTAATTCAACAACTAAAAATCTCCTCCGCTTAGTGCAACAAGAAGTATTTGCTGAGGAGTACAAAACAATTAGAACCGGACAATCATTGAAGAAAGGAAACAGGTTGTCATGCCTAGATCCGTTTATTGACGATGAGGGCGTACTGCGAGTAGGAGGAAGACTACAAAACTCCAATTTACCATACGAGCAAAAACATCCAATTCTGTTATCTCATGACCATCACGTAACATTAATCATAATTCGTGATGCTCATTTAACCACATTACATGGAGGAAATAATATGACATTAGCTTATATAAGACAGAAATATTGGATACTTGGAGGAAAGCGAGCAGTGAAAAGTAGTATTAGAAAATGTGTAAAGTGTACTAGATACAGATCATCCACTGCCTCACAAAAAATGGGCTCATTACCAAAACCAAGAGTGACGGAATCGTACCCATTCAGTCACACAGGTGTGGATTACGCTGGGCCAATATCAGTGAGAACAATGAAAGGAAGGGGTCATAAATCTTACAAAGGCTACATTGCGATATTTGTTTGCCTATCCACGAAAGCGGTACATTTGGAGCTGGTAGGTGACTTATCAGCAGAAACGTTCATAGCAGCACTACGGAGGTTTATGGCTCGCAGAGGTCCAGTATCACACATGTATAGTGATAACGCAACGAATTTCGTAGGCACTGCCAATTACTTGTATAAAGAAATGTTAGACATAACACAGTCTGACGACTTTCAAAACACGTTGACAAATATTGGAACACAATGGCACTTTATTCCTCCATCATCCCCCCACTTCGGAGGGATTTGGGAAGCAGGAGTAAAATCTATGAAACATCATTTGCGTAGAGTGATAGGAGAGCAGACACTAACTTATGAAGAAATGAGCACGTTCTTACACCAAACTGAAGCATGTCTCAACTCAAGACCATTATGTGCACTAAGTGAAGATATAAACGATAATATCGTGTTAACACCAAGTCATTTTCTAATAGGAAGAGAAGCGGTAGGGGTACCAGACCCGCTATCGGAAACTAATACAGATCACATAAACAGATGGAAACAGATCCAAAAAATGAAAAAAGATTTCTGGAAAAGCTGGACTAAAGATTATTTAAACCAACTTCAACAAAGGTACAAATGGAAAACTAATCAAGGAAACTGGTCGGTTGGAACTCTAGTAATTATAAAAGATGAAAAAGTTTCTCCCAGCAAATGGCCACTTGCAAAAATAAAGGAAATACATACGGGTAAAGACGACTTATCCCGAGTAGTGACACTTCAAAAGTCGTCAGGAACAACTCAAAAACGATCAATTCACACATTAATACCATTGCCAATTGAAACAAATACGTGTAGTAGTAGTGATGAACCTAAGCAGTCAATACAAACAAATACCGTTACAATCCTAAGAAAAACCAAAACTAATCAACCCAAACGATGTAATAAAATATCCAAATGGTTCACGTTGCTACTCATCATGTTACAAATATTGGGTTCAGCAAAATCGACTACAACGACGTACTCTGTAAAAACGGTACCACCAGGATTTTATGTTGAAAAAAAAGGAACAGCAAGCATTGACAGAGGAATATTTAGGATAGAAATAAATTATGAAAAACAACACCTAGAGCAAGACCTTGTCAAAATAAAAACAATGACGTCACAATTCAGTCAACTATGTACAAATGCGGAACAAATAACAGCTTCCAGATTTTGCAAACAATTACACCACCATTTGTTAGAAGAAGCATCAAAATTTGAGCGAACTAAAGAATATTTGACAGAAGTGAACCAGACAAGGAAGAAAAGGGGAATATGGGGAGAGTTACTAACTGCTATCTTCGGAGTGAATGATGAGGCATACCGAGATATAGACACATTAAATTTAAACCAAAAAAGAATAAATGAAGCTGCCAACCATCAAACCAAATTCATGATATCAACCATCTCACAAGTAAACAAAACTGAAGAAAGAATAAAACAGAAACTTATAGGATTTCAAACTAAACTAAACCAAGTCATAGGTTACATCGAGAGTAACAACCATTGGTTCAGTACTGTCGACCACAACAGTGTAAACATACGTGTTATGCAGACTTACCAACTAGCATATAATTACATGGAAGAAATCATGGATTACTACAACGGGCTATTAGAGATATACTTAACCAAGGCGACAGTATATAGTGTCTTATCACCAAAGAACGTCACTGACCTGATATCATCAGCAAACAAAAAATTACCATCTAAACTAAGAATTGTTCAACAACAGTTACTAGACACCAAGATATATGAGAACAAGACTCATATAAAAGTATACGCCTATTTTCCTATACAAGAGATAACTAAATATACTTTAATGTATGTTACACCAGTCCCAAAGATAAACTCTGACAAGTCTGCCCAAAGTATAGAAGTACCTAAAGCTTACATAGGGTTAGATTACAACAACGAAATGTATTTTGACTTGAACTATGAGGAGTTCAAACGTTGTTTAGAATGGACTAACCATTTTATTTGCTTTCCTGGGGCCGTGAAAAACATGCAATTAAAAGAAAATTGCATTGTAGACCAACTATTCAAAAACCAGACACATACGAAATGTCCGACTAAAACATATTGTCTATCCAATAAAATAATATGGAAACAACTTTATATGCCAAACACTTGGTTATTCATTGTACGAGATCGGGTTACAACGTCAATACTTTGTGATGGACAAAGAGAAGAATTCGAGCTTCAAAACGTTGGTGTAATACGAATCGCAGATAACTGCATTATTAAAACAACTAATAACATATTACGACCTGATTGGCGCAGCGGTAGTGAGGCTGCCTTACGTTCTTAGGGTCCCGGGTTCGAATCCCGGTCGGAGCAAATGTTTGTGTGATGAGCACGGACATTTGTTTCCGAGTCATGGATGTTTGTATGTATATTAAGTATGTATTTACAAAACAAAAAGTATCTATGTAGTATATCAACTATCTGGTGTCCACGACACAAGCGTTGCTTAGTGTGGCACTAGATGGCGCTGTGTGTAATGTCCAGCAATATTTATTTATTTATTTTTATTTATATTAACTGCCAAAAGAATTGTTTCAGTACCGATTGTAACATCATACTCAAAACAAATAGACTTTCCCATAACAACGTACATGGTGACTAAATCCATGCTAAATATTACCAAAGAAGAAGAAGTTGTAGATAACTCAAAAGATATTTTTCAGAATCTAGTTAATCAAGAAAACGCTTTACAAACCGAATTAGATAGTACTATTTGGAATCAAATTAGTTCTCACTCATACTTAACTAGTGCGATATCATGTATAATCATGTTTTTAATCTTTTTGTTTTTAGTTTGCTACGGCCCAGCTGTACTGAGATGGGTTCGAGTCACAGTGCAGCACAAGACCAGAAGGACAAGTCCCGAGCCAGCGAAACAACCAGCAAGAGAACCAAATTCACTTGCTGCCAACAAGACAATTACTAAACCAACAACAGGCCAACCAACTATCACAACGGAACCCATGTACAGTTTATCTCATCAACACGAAACTATTGAATTATACCAACTGGAGCCTAGGTCCTGAGAGGCGCCAGAATGTTCAACCATGAACATACCTTTATTACACGAGCATACAGCCAACAACAGCATCACAGCGTCAGCGACATACATACGGTCTACGCGCTGGCAACACCAGCACACCGTCAGCGCTAAGAGGTGGCCTACTAAGATCTTCGCTTCATCGGCTCGATACACATACGACACACATGTAAATAGGTATCATTGTGTATTGACCACAAAAATTGTATATAATTAAGTTTATTATTGTAATTAAATTAGTCATCAAGCTGGAGTCGAGTGTGATTTATCTCCTATGCCTCCTCTTACTGTGGCCAAGACACCTTTAGCCATCATCGGTCCTATGAGTCTGTGGGATCGGCAGTAAGAAAACCATTTCCTGTGTACATTGCACGACGTACACAAAACCCTCTTCCTACCCAAATTCCGTCTGTTACCGTAGGTCTCCTTGTGACAGACTTCCCTCTCATATAACCAACGTAACCTACGTTTGGTGTGGTTTGTATGGTAGGCTAGGGCGTGAGGGTAACTTTTACTAGGGTGCTAGGTAGGTAATTACTATAGGGCTAGGATAACTAGGGTGCTAGGTAGTTACTGTAGGGCTAGGTTTGGCGTCAGTTGGGCTTTAGGTACTGTTCCAGGCTCAATTGTCTCAACCGTAGTCACATCGTACGCACTTGGAATAACGGCCGTACTAAGCTGTAAGTCCCGGTGTGTACAATAACTGTTTACATCTACGACCTCTGAGTTTGTTTCGGACAACTATTCAACACTAAACGTTTTTTTTTTTTTATTCGAACCAGTAGTTCCAAGTTATTGATCCAAGTGGGTAACAATTTTTTCGAATATATTTGCATTAATCGCTAAAATAATCTACTTATGTTTTTCCAAAAAAGGGCTTGCTTCGACAGCTTTTCTTTTTTTCGGATGGGAAATCATCAAATGACTCCTCCCGCTCTGGGCGGAGCAGGAGGGAGTGTCAGACTTTTACTGACTAAAACCCATCCATGTTCCATAATCGCCCTTTGTGTTCCGGGGCCACGGTATCTCTTTCGAACAGCCCCGCAACCCCAGCAGGCATCGGTCCTTACGGACCCCTTCCTTTTTGCTGAATGCTGACTCTCTTTGAGGCGCACGTGGAACACGAACGCGCCGTCGACACGGCCTGTCGTCATGAGACGGAGGGACGGCGAGCTAGCCCATAGCCCACCGTCCACAGGCCCGCGCCTACGGTGGCCGGGGCCACGTGGTGGTTCCGCCACCTCCTTCTCTAGCATTACTGCTTCGCAGAAGTAGGTGACGGCGTCCCATTCCGTCTCGCTCCGGACCATGGCTTGAACCAGGGCCGGAGTTAGGTTAGGTTAGGTTAGGTTTTTTTTTTTTTTTGTTTTGGCAGGAGTGGGAAATTCCCGCGGACACCTCGACTATCCCACAGGAATTTCTCTTGTGAGACAGTCGAGGTAGTGCCGGACTCGAACCGGCTAAAACCACACTCCTGCCTTTCCAGTGCCCTCTGACATTGTCAAAGCCGTTTTGTGCGTATTTGTTTATATTGGCTACTGTTACATTTATTTCCTTTATTTAGGAATCCGGAGAGACGTCCTCTCGGTGTGGACAACTATGACATTACTTATATTATTACAGTAACGATCAATTTTACCTATTCAACTACCAAAAGCCCCCCCTCTTTTATCTCAACAAGCCAAAAAAATACTCAAATTCTATTTTCATAATATACTCAAGTATTTTTATTACTTGTTTCTGCATATCACTATTTCTGCAATTTGTGTGCAGTATTCCAGAAATATTTCGCGGGTTTTTTCCGCTATCAGACTAGGGAGGTTTTGCGCAACGAGCGCTACACCAAGCCGCTGCTCTACCTCGAATCTGGCTTTTGCGGTGATGGGGCACTCCAGCAGTATATGGAGCACCGTCTCTTCTTTTCCAGGCTCGCAAGCGCACGATGGGCTCTCTTTACACTTGAACCGACTCAAGTATGCAGAGAACCCACCGTGCCCCGTGAGTATCTGCGTGGTGATGCTCGTGGGGACCATTTTGCGCACGACCTTGTACGCCGCTACCGCGTCCGGGAAGAAATTTTTTGTGCCTGAGGCAGTATCACCTGATCCGTACCTCCCGTTCCACTCGTCAAGCGTCTCCAACCGGATTCTCCGCTTGACGAATGATACGGGGCACAGATCATGGTCCGGCCTCTTCTTCGACCTCAGTGCGGCCTCTTTCGCCAGCTGGTCTTGGGCCTTTATCCAGAACAAGGAGACACTCCTGTTCTGGAGCCTGCAGCGTCGGAGGGTGTCCCTGGTTTCCACGGCCAGGGGATGGGGGGAACTTACGTTCGCAACTGACTGAAGGGCCGCCATGGAGTCGCGGAAGATGCCGAACGTGGTTTCACCACTCTTGAGCACTTCTCCTGCCGCCTTCTGTAGGGCCAGAAGTTCCGCCTGGTAGACGGTACAGTAAGACGGCAAGGCAAGTTTGAGGGCCTTAGTTTCGGTGGCACCATTCCACAAGGATAGTGCCGCTCCGACTTTGCCCTCAATCTTGCTGCCGTCTGTGAAGATACGCACAGCGAAGTCGCTGTGGTTATTGTATTGTTCCTCGTGTACCAGGCATCCGAACTCCAGTTTTACTTGTTCCGCGGGGTGCGGAGCCTCTATCGCTGGAGCCATCCGCTCAATCTCCCTGCCTCCTAGTACCGGCTGGGGTACACCCCTCTTGGCCTCGTACAACGCAGCCGCTTCCCGTATACGGAGGTCGAGTGGGAGTATACCAGCCAGCACCAGTGCCGAGTTTAGGGAGACCGTGCGGTAGGCTCTACACAGCTTCTGGGCAAACCCCCTCTGGACCACGTTCAACTGTTTTATGACCCCTAATTTGTTGGCGGCAGGTGCCCATGCGCTTGCGGCGTACAAAATCGTAGGCTCTACTGCAGCGGTGTAAATTGCCCTTATCACCTCCGGGTGCAAACCCCAACTGATACGAGCTGCCCTGGCCAGCTGCTTGTACATAGCTATGGCCTTTTTACAGACCATAGCTACGTGTTTGTTGAAGGTGAGTTTGGCATCAACAGTAAGCCCCAGTATTTTGACATCTTGGGACATCCCAATGTCGATCCCCCCCATGCTCAAACGTGGCGTGTCATATTTCAGCCTTCGTGTTAGTACCATCGCGCAGGTTTTGTGCGGTGCAAAGTTCAACCTATTTCTGACACCCCACGTCCGAACATGTTCGAGAGCGGCATTGGCCTGTCCCTCAATTTCCAGTGCAGTGTCCCCGTCGAATACCAACACCACGTCGTCAGCAAATGCCTGGCAGTAGTCACCCCTACTTTCTAGCTGCTTCAGAAGCGGGTCCAGTATCAGGTTCCAAAAAATGGGCCCTCCTATGGAGCCCTGAACGCACCCTTTGCTGGTACTTCTCCTGCTTTCTTCACCGGCGTATCTCACTGTGACCACCCTGTCGCTGAGATAGCTGCTGGTGGTGGATAGTGGGCCACCACGCACTGTCGAATGCTCCCTCAATGTCCAGTGACACAAGCGTGACAATCTTTTTCTGTGCCAACTTCGTGCGGATGTGCTGCACAAGGGTATAGAGGGAGTCTTCAGTGCTTTTTTGGGGCATAAAGCCGTATTGGCGAGTACTTATCCTTGGTAGTAAGTAAAATTTGAGGCGGGCAACCAGCATCTTCTCGTTCACTTTCCCCAGGACAGGCAATAGCCCAACCGGCCTGTACGACTTGGGTTTGGTGTACGAGTCTTTGCCTGGCTTTCTAAGCACAACCACCGTTGCTTCCTTCCAGATCTTCGGGAAGTGGTGTAGCGCCAGGCACTTGTTCAGCAGTGCCAAGAAGTAGTTGGGGTCACAGTGAACCGCGTGACTGCAGATGTCCGCCGTGAAGCCATCGGCTCCCGGGGCCTATTTTGGGTTGAATGATCCCACAGACCTATCAAGCTCGCTTAGGGTAAACGGAGGGTCATGTCGTTCATCATGGCTCCATGCGTTTACCATTTCTGCCCGTTCTCTTATTTGGCGATGGTCTATGGTATCATCTTCCTCTCGGTCCTCGGGGTAGAACGTCTCGGCCAACAGCTTCACGGAACCCTTCGCGTCCAGCGGCTGTCCACCCATCTGTAGTGGCAGATCCTCTTCTCTCTTTCCGATCCTTCCCATTACCCTGTAAATTCCCTCCCAGACCCCTTCTCTGTCTTGCTTCCCGCAGAACTCCTTCCAGCTATCTGTTGCGGCTTTCGTCACTGCTTCCTCATATCTGTCCCTTTCCTTTTTGTATAGGTCTACAACCATCGCTCTTCGGACCGGCGCTGCGCTCCTGACTCTGCGTCTCTTGGTGGCGACCAGCCTCTTCATCTCAGCAAGCTCCTCAGACCACCACGGCAAGGTAAGTGTTTCTGTATTGTTTTTCCCCGGAATTGTGTGTTTGCATGTGTGTGTAATTGCTTGTGTGTATGTGTTAATTTGTGCCTCTAACTCGTGAACCTGTGTAACATTTGAGAGTCCCGAAAGGGTCAAATCCTTGTCCTGCATAATTTGAGACAGTTTCTCACGAAACTGGCTCCAATTTGCATTCTTCGTGTTGTAAACCCTAGTGGTCCTCTCAATATTTATTCCTTTAGATTTAGTTAAGTTAATGCCGAAAATAATGCCGTTGTGGTCAGAGCTCGTGAGACCCTCGTCAATCCGCCAGCCGTCCACCAAGTCCAGCATGTCCACCGAACAGGCCGTCACATCTACGTGGCTGCAGTACCTAATGTCACCCCGAATGGTGTCGAAGGTGGGTATGTCCCCAGTGTTGAGGATCTGTAGCCCCAGCTCCCCCAGCGCTCCACACATTTGCGCACCCCTCCGATCTTCACTGCTGCTACCCCACCAGGTACTTTTCGCATTCGCGTCTCCTCCAATAACCAACCTGCTAGAGCCCAGCTCTCGCTCTATCTGACGGAGGTGCTCCAGGTATGGCTCAATGGGCTTGTCGGGCTCGAAGTAGAGGGACACCAGCGTGATCTTCCAGGGTCTGGTTCGGACTCCCACCACAACGATGTTGTTTGTGGTGAGTTGCGGGTACTGTAAGACGTCCAAGTCTTTGTCAAAGACGGCTATTGCCACCTTTACAGTCCCTTCTCCTCCCTCAGAGCTCTGGAAGACCCTTACGCCCCGGTGGCCTCTCATTCTTCTTACCCCACCCACGTAGGGCTCCTGGAGCAACGCTACTGCGAGTTTGCGCTTTGTCGCCTCGAGCAAAAGTTCGTTTGTGGCTAGCTGACTCCGTTGCAGGTTGGCCTGGACCATTTTGTACCTAGTAGTGGTTTCGGGGACGCCCTTAGCAGTACGCTATGGAAGCTCGGGCCAATCCATCCCACCTCCTACGCACCGGGCAGTCGGTACTAAACGCGTTGTGCCCAGTGTTCCCCAATTTGGCTCTGGTGCAGTTTACGCACGCCGCCGCTTCACCGGTCTGTCGGTTTGGGCAATCCGCTCTGATGTGTGAGCCGCCGCAGTGACTACACAGGTCGGCTGGCTCCTTACAGAGGCGTTTGCCGTGACCGTACGGTAAGGTTTAGGTTAGGTTAGGTTAGGTTTTTTTTTTTTTTTTTGCTTTTCCCCGTTCCTTCCAACGGGCTCTTGTAATTCAAATGTAATTTAAATTTCTCATTCATTCCAGTTCTATCATTTATTCCTCTCGCACTTTCATGCTTCATACTGTATCTTTCTTTTACACATCCTTTCATTTGTGCCGGTTTCCCAGTCCCCCGTCACTAAGACGACGCGGGAATGTCGCTGGGTCGTTTTAGTGGGTATACCGGGTTAGACCGGGGAGTCCCACATAACCCCCCCATCCCCCGATGGGAGGGTATGCGTAATGCATTTTTTCCCAGCGCAAACAAAAAAAAAAAAAAAAAAGGTTAGGTTAGGTTAGGTTAGGTTAGGTTAAGCCCGGCGCCGGAGGACCTATTCACAGGTGCGCAGGTTGCGCCGCCGCGATGAAGAGCTGGAGACTCTTCAGTCCCAACTGCTTGAGGCATACCGTAATGCCCGGGGGGCTCTGCAGTTGGCGATCTGTCAAGGGAAAGAGCAGTCGAGAGCTGAGGCACTGGAGGATCTGAACCGGGATCCCTGGGGGCGTCCGTACCGTGCGGCGCGGAAGAAACTTCGTGCCCAAGGCCCCCCACTGACGGAAACCCTCCAGCCTCAGTTCCTCGTCAGGGTCGTGGAGACACTCTTTCCGGATCGGGCGGATCACCCTTCCCCGACCATGGCCGATGCAGAAGCTGAGCAAGATGCGGAGATGGAGACTCCCCCAATTTCCGACGCGGAGATGGAGGCAACAATTCTGCGGGCGCGGTCTAAGAGGACTGCCCCCGGACCGGACGGAGTGCCTGCAAGGGCGCTGGCCCTGGCTCTGGAAGCGGCCCTGGAAGACAGGCTTAGGGAGCTGTTTGACGCTTGTCTGACGTCGAGACGGTTCCCTAAGGCCTGGAAGGAGGGTCGACTGGTGCTGCTGCAGAAGGTGGGGCGCCCCCTGGAGTCTCCATCAGCGTATAGGCCAATTGTCTTGCTGGACGAGGCGGGGAAGATGCTAGAGAAGATTCTCGCTACCCGCATCGTCCGGCACTTAGAGGCAGTTGGCCCGAACTTGTCGGACGCCCAGTTCGGTTTCCGGGCAGGGCGTTCGACAGTGGACGCCATCTTGCGCCTTAAGGCTGAGGCGAAGGATGCAGTTGCTCAGGGTGGGGTGTTGTTGGCGGTGTCTTTAGACATCGCCAACGCGTTCAACACCCTGCCATTCAGCTGCATCGAGGAGGCGCTCCGCTACCATCAGGTGCCCGTCTACCTGAGGCAACTGGTAGCAGACTACCTGCAGGGTCGGTTCGCCTGCTACGAGGGACGCGACGGCCAAGTTGTGCGCAGGGCCATCACGTGCGGTGTTCCACAGGGGTCGGTCTTGGGTCCACTCGTGTGGAACATTGGCTACGACTGGGCCTTGCGCTGTTTGCTCTCCCCGGGGCAGGGCGTCATTTGCTACGCTGATGACACTCTCGTTACGGCCCGGGGAGGGAGCTACGAAGAAGCGGCACGCTCGGCCGTCGAGGTCGCGTCCCATGTCGTGGGGCGAATCGAGGCACTGGGCCTTAAGGTGGCGCTCGAGAAGACGGAGGCCCTGGTATTTCATGCGCCCCGACGTCGGCCACCGGCTGGCGCACACCTCACTATTGGTGGTGCGACAATAGCGGTGCGGGCAAGCATGAAATACTTGGGCCTTGTCCTAGACCGGAGGTGGAACTTCGGCGAGCACTTTGCTCAGCTTGCGCCGAAGCTGATCGGCACGGCGTCCGCCCTCAGCCGGCTGTTGCCGAACCTGGGTGGACCGAACGTCGTTTGCCGACGGCTTTACACGGGGGTGATCCGCTCGATGGCGCTCTACGGGGCTCCGGTGTGGGCGGAGTCCCTGTCTGCCCAAAATAAGGCTCTTCTGCGAAGACCGCAAAGAGTCATGGCAGTCAGGGTCATACGCGGATACCGCACCGTATCGTCGGAAGCGGCGTGCGCCCTTGCAGGCACGCCCCCGTGGGATCTGGAGGCGCAGGTGCTCGCCGAGGTCTATTGGCATGGCGCAGACCTGCAGGCGGAGAGTGGCAGACGCCCGCCGCCTGAGTTGGTCACAAGGTGGCGTAGGGAGGCCCAAGCCCAAACCCTGCGGATTTGGAGGGTGAGGCTGGAGACGCCCAGTGCAGGACACTGGACAGTAGGGGCTATCCAGCCGATCCTGGAGGAATGGGTGCGGAGGCGACACGGGACGTTGTCCTTCCGTCTGGTGCAGGTGTTGTCAGGGCATGGCTGCTTTGGCAAATACCTGCACAAAGTGGCTAGACGGGAGACGACTCCCGTGTGTCACCAGTGCGGCTGCACCGAGGATACGGCGCTTCACACTCTCGAGCATTGTCCTGCTTGGGTGGTGCAGCGCCGTGCTCTCGTAGCAGCAATCGGGGCAGACCTCTCCTTGCCGGCCGTGGCCAAGGCCATGGTCGACAGCAGGGGGGCATGGGAGGCGGTGGCGACCTTTTGCGAGGATGTCGTCTCGCAGAAGGAGGCGGCGGAGCGCGTCAGGGAGGAAGACTCCCTCGCTGACGCGATTCGTCGCAGGAGGACAGGGCGGCGGAGGAGGCGCCATGGCGACCTGATGCCGCCCTAGGAGGTGCCAGCGGGCGATAGATCGGGGAGTCTATCGTCATCGCTTTGCACGGCCCTCACGAGTGGAGGCGATGTCTCAGGTGAGCCCGGACATCGCCAAAGGAGTTTGGTGCCCGGAGACGGGCAGCGCTGGATGGGTCGCGAACGTCATGCGTAGCAGTTCTCGCGGCCCATCCACAAAGGCGACAGTAGGCTCACGGCGGTGTTTTTTAGTGGGTGCAAGCCCCACATAACCAAACCGTCTCCCCGGACGGTGCGGTATGCGTTAGGCATTTTTCACAGCAAAAAAAAAAAAAAAAAAAAAAAGGTTAAGCCCGGCGGAGGACTGGACGTAAAGGCTGTGCCGGTTTCCCAGTCCCCCGCCACTAAGACGAAGCGGGAATGTCGCTGGGTCGTTTTAGTGGGTATACCGGGTTAGACCGGGGAGTCCCACATAACCCCCCCATCCCCCGATGGGAGGGTATGCGTAATGCATTTTTTCCCAGCGCAAACAAAAAAAAAAAAAAAAAAAAAAAGGTTAGGTTAAGCCGGGGTGCGTCAGAATTCCTCCACGTGTGCCTAGTGGCTGCTGGTCCCTCTCGATACGTCTGGAGGGAAGAGCAGCTGCTGGGTCGGTGCACCCTGGGCGCGGCAGTATCCTTCCTCGAGGCATGAGAAGAAATTCTCATTCTTCGGGGAATGTTACTGTCGTGGCTAATATTCTTGGGAGGTGTCACATCGTTCGTCGTGCGATTACTCACGGAGCGGGTTTATCGTGTGAGGTGCGATGTGTATCAGGGGTCGGGGATATTGTCATGTGCCGCGCGATGGCTCACGGAGCGGGTTCATCGGACGGTACGTGACTAGGATTCACTCCTCGAAGTTCTCGGGGAGTGAATCGGGGAGGGGTAAAAACGTCGTGTGCCGTGTGATGGCTTACGGAGCGGGCTCATCAGACGGTACGTGATAAGAGATTCACTCCTCGAAGTTCTCGGGGAGTGAATCGGGGAGGGGTAAAAACGTCGTGTGCCGTGTGATGGCTTACGGAGCGGGCTCATCAGACGGTACGTGATAAGAGATTCACTCCTCGAAGTTCTCGGGGAGTGAATCGGGGAAGGGTAAAAACGTCGTGTGCCGTGTGATGGCTTACGGAGCGGGCTCATCAGACGGTACGTGATAAGAGATTCACTCCTCGAAGTTCTCGGGGAGTGAATCGGGGAGGGGTAAAAACGTCGTGTGCCGTGCGATGGCTCACGGAGCGGGCTCATCGGACGGTACGTGATAAGAGATTCACTCCTCGAAGTTCTCGGGGAGTGAATCAGGGTTGGGGATCCTCCTTCATCTTGGATCACGGCGTTCATCGCCCTCTGGTACGCGTCTGACCATCAGACGTGACTGTGAGCGTGATGAATCGTCGTGATAAGGGATCAAGGGGGAGGGGGGGAATATATATAATTTTATGTGTATGTATGTATATTATATTTGATATATTTATATGTATATATGTTTATATACTTATGATGAGGTGGGGAGACAGGGACCACACCCTTAAAAGGAAAAAACAAAAATGAAAAAGACGATTTGTAAAATACTACCCCAGGGCGGTACCAGCTGCTCAGCAGCTGGAGAATCCGCCACGATCCCTCCGGGATCGTCATGCCCCTCGTATTCTGGGGGGGGCAGCAATCGTTTTCCGCTTGCCAATGGCAACGAGAGCCGAGGAGGCTCAAGATCACGGTCTTTCGAAGACCTGATCTCGTTTAAACCACCCGACCGAAGGCCGGGTGAGCGCCGCGTGGCGGACGCAGACGCAGTGTTGGACTCCGGCGCTGCGTCACTAAGGATGGGAGCAGAGGCTCCAGCAGAGCCGCGCGTGGTTCTGGAGAGGGTATGCATGTCCGAGTCAGAGGACACACCGCAAGCGGTTGCCACTTCCTCCAAGTTTTGGGGGAAGCGTTCGCGCCATTCGGACGCGGGTTCGGCGGTTCTGTCCTCCAGTGAGGAGAACATACCGGCCCCCAAGATGCCCACAGGCAAGAGAGGCAGAGGTCGCGGGACGAATAGTCCGGCAGCGTCACGCGAACCCCGGGGCCGCTTCCTAAAGCAGCGCCCCGATACGCCGACGGTCAGTGATTCGGATCGCATCTCGCCCGCGGTCTCAGTCGACGACCTTGGAGGGGTCACCGTCGCTCTTGTGGGCACAAAGGCGGAGGCCAACGCCACCGAAAACGTGCGAAACGTGCTCAGAACAGAGCGGTCGCGGCCGATGAGGTGGCCGAAATGGCCCGACAGGCCCGAGAGCGGCGGTCTGCCCAGGCGATCAGTGGGGAGAGCCTGACAGCAGAGGCTCTCAGCCGCCAAGCGATGGACGGCGTCGACATTGTCCTGAAGGTTGCTACCAAATCAGGCAACCTGAAGGGCTCATTCACGCGCGCCCTCAAAGAGGCGGCAGAGGGGATTAGGGAGGCGGTTCAGGTTCTACATGACCACACGACCTCGGAGGAGACGGCGAGGTTGTGGATGGAGAACAGCCGTCTCCGAGCCGAGCTTGAGGACCTCAAGCGGCAGTTTGCCGCTTTGCGAAATGTCGGGCAGCAGCAGGCGGCTCCCTCGTCGGCCCCTGCACATGCGGCGCCACCAACTCAAACTTTGTCGGACTACGACGTAGAGAGGGTGGCGAGAATCTGCATGGTGCAGTGTGGGGGCATGGTGAGTGCCCACCTGGAGGCAATCGAGTCTCGACTGCCCCCAGCTGAGATCCTCCGCCCCCCGCTTGCGGCGGATAGGCGGAGGATGGAAGAGTCCACAAGGACGAAGCCAGCGCAGATCACGCAGATACCTGCAGAGGGGGGCAAAAAGCCCGCGGTGGGGCCGGGGACACCCGTACAGGGTGCGTCTGCACCCCTCGTTCCGACGTCCCAGCCTCCGGCGACCGCTTCTCCCGCCCATGTGACGGTGGGTGGACAGGGCCGCCGCAAAAAGAAGAAGAGGAAGAAGGCGGCGGTTGCAACCGCGCCTCCTACCTCCCAAGAGGCCGCGCTACCGGCGACCGCACCTCCCACCCAGGAGGCCTGGACGACGGTGGTGAAGAGGGGGCGCAAAAAGAGCGCGCCGCAGCCGACACCGCCCCAGGTACCGGCTCGATCAGAGGGCACGAGGCCACCCAGGGTCACTACCCCCCGCTCCGAGGCTGTAGTTATTACACTGCAGCCCGAAGCAGTAAGCAGGGGAGTGACCTACAAGTCGGTCCTGGCGGAAATGAAGCAGAAGCTTCAATTTAGCGAGTTTGGCACCCCGGCTGGTTTCGTCTTCAGAACGGCAGCCACGGGTGCCAAGATGCTTCAGGTGTCGGGTGCCGGAAGGCAGGAGAGGGCGGACAAGTTGGCTGCCAAACTCCGGGAAGTCCTCAAGCCAGAGGACGCCCGAGTGTCCAGGCCATTGGTCACGGCTGAATTGCGCGTGGAAGGCCTGGACGACTCGGTAACCCCGGAGGAAGTAGTGGCGGCCATGGCCCAAACCGGTGGGTGTCCGCCAGACAGCGTGGTGGCGGGCGAAATTCGCAGCGGCACGGACGGGCTGGGCACTGTTTGGGTGCGATGCCCGGTCGCGGCTGCGAACAAGGTTGCAGATGGCGGGCGACTCCTGGTAGGCTGGGTGTCTGCCAGGGTCAAGCTCCTGCCTAAGCGGGCTTTGAATTGCTTCCGGTGCCTAGAAAAGGGGCACGTCAAGGCACAATGCACTGCACAGGTCGACCGCAGCGAACTATGTTTCCGCTGCGGTCGACCTGGCCACAAGGCGGCCCAGTGCTCTGGAGCGCCAAACTGCAGCGTTTGCGCAGCTGCAGGGAAACGCTCGGAGCACAGACTTGGCGGGAAGGCCTGCAAGGCACCCAAGTCTAAGAACAAGAGGTCTAGAGCTGTCGGAGAAACTGCGCCTCTGCCACAGCCCGACTCCCGACCCAGGGAAGGAGGAGCCGAGGAAATGGAATGTCATTAATGGCACAATACCGTTTCCTCCAGGCGAACATTAACCACGCCGCCAGAGCTCAGGATCTATTGCTCCAGAGCATGGCGGAGTGGTTAATCAACGTGGCTGTGGTCGCCGAGCCGTATTTTGTCCCCCCCGCGATAACTGGGTAGGGGACCTGGACGGCTCGGTGGCCATCATTGGCGGGACTCTTGACAGTCCGTCCCGAGGACACGGTTGGGTGGCTGCCCTCGTGGACGGCATAGTCACAATTGGGGCGTATTTCTCCCCCAACAAGAGTCTCGCTGACTTTGAGGAGTTCCTTGTCGAGCTAGGTGCCGTCGTGAGCCGGTTCCATCCTCGCCCGGTGCTGGTGCTCGGGGATCTCAATGCCAAGTCTGCGGCATGGGGATCCTCGATCACCGATCCCAGGGGTGAGGTGTTGGAGGAGTGGGCGGTCGAGACCGACCTGATCTTCCTGAATCGGGGCTCGGTGTACACGTGCGTGCGGCAGCGGGGCGGGTCCATAGTAGACGTGTCGTTCGCAAGCCCCGCTATTGCGAGCCGTGTGCGCGACTGGCGAGTTGCCGTAGAGGTGGAGACGCTGTCGGACCATCGATATATTCGATTTGACGTCTCCGCCCAGACTGCGGGCGCCGGTCGCCCAACGGCTCCGCAAATGGATGGTCCTCGCTGGTCATATAAGCGTATCGACAGGGAGCTTCTCGAGGAGGCCGCAATCCTGCAGGCCTGGGTCCGGGAGTCAACGACGAACGAACCCGTCGACGTCGAAGCGGAGGCGCAGTGGTTCCGCGGGGCAATGACGCAAATTTGCGATGCGTCTATGCCCCGCTTCACCCAACCCACAAGGCGCCAGCTGTATTGGTGGTCCGCCGTCATCGCGCAGTTGCGCGTGAAGTGCGTGGAGATGAGACGCCAGTACACCCGATACCGGAGGAGACGTCGTCGGGTTCCGAAGGAAGAGGCCGCGCTGTATGAGGTGTACCGCGCGGCCAAGGAGGCTCTGTGGTTGGCCGTCGGCGAGGCTAGGACTCGAGCCAGGGAGGAGATGTTGTCGACCCTCGACGTGAATCCGTGGGGGCGCCCTTATCGTGCGGTCCGAGGGAAACTTCGTGCCTGGGCGCCCCCACTCACTGAGAGTCTGCAGCCTCAGCTGCTGGAGGAAATGGTCGCAACGCTCTTCCCTGCTAGAGAAGAGCATGTACCGCCGCCGATGGCTTTGCCCACAGCCACAGAGCCAACGGATGAGGAGGACGTCAGCGTCCCCGAGGTGACAGAAGCAGAGATGAGGGCGGCAATAACGCGGCTTCGGGCCAAAACCGTTGCCCCGGGACCCGACGGAGTTCCTGGCGTCGCGCTTGCCCTCGCTCTGAAAGAGCTAGAGCCCCAGCTGAGAGGACTCTACTCAGCGTGTTTTGAGCAGGGCCAATTCCCTAGTGAGTGGAAAAAGTGCTGCTGGACGAGGTGGGTAAGCTTTTCGAGCGGATTATTGCTGCCCGCCTCGCTGGCCACTTGTACAGAGAGGGGCCGGATCTGGACGATAGCCAGTTCGGCTTTCGGCATGGGCGCTCCACTGTGGACGCCATAATGCGGGTAAGAGTCCTGGCGGAGGAAGCTGTGTCCCGGGGCGGGGTGATGTTGGCGGTGTCCTTGGACATCTCCAACGCTTTCAACACCCTGCCCTGGAGCTGCATTCGGGAGGCGCTGTGTTATCACAGGGTGCCCCCGTACCTTGTAACAGATCTAATTGTTCCTATTTAAAATAAATGGATAAGCAGACTTGTTCAATTAAATTTTAATAGTGGGGAAAGATAAAAAATACAGCTAGTTATAAAAAACTACCTAGCACGCACTCAGTTTTAAAGTTTATGCACTTAGATGGACAATAATGAGTTTACCACACTGTAAGAACGGGAACAGGCGTCAGGGTAGCAGGTCGATACCGGAGTAACCTTGAAGTGAGCTCTGAAGCAGTAGAAACGGCGGCAGCGCAGATCTCAAGAGTTCACCAGGACAGCTCAGTAGCAAGACAGTGCAGAACTCAGGGCCAGACGTAGGACAGCCCTGCGAGACCAGTAGACGGACAGGCACGTAGTTAGCCTCCGAACATCGGGAGTAGAAGTCCCGGGTGAAACTTTCGTTGGATCCCCTGGGCAGTTTAAGAATCTCACCGCCAAAACCAAGCTGCTCTCTGATACTCCTCAAATCAGATTCCAGAGTCCACTTTTCAGCCGTCCGTCAGTCAGCTCGTTTCTCCCCAAGTAGTCTTCTTCTTTCAAATCTTAGTTTTCTTAGTGTGGCCATCATCTCAACTGACAAGTGTAGTCGGCCAGGACATATACATGAGTGCGTAAAGAATTTTATAATTTAATTTAATATTAAGTTATTTAGTAAACAATCATAATAATCTACAAAATATAATGGCTAAACACATATTGATAAAAATAATTTAAATTATACAAACCAAAAAGAGAAATCATAGAGCTAGACCATAGACTGAGCAGAAAGAGATTTAAAAAACTAACTGACAGTTTGACAATTTGACGCTTGACGTAAATATCACAACATGAAATTTATAATAATATTTTATTTCAGCTATTTCCAAGTTAAAGAATCGTATTTAAACCGATTTGCTGAGTGTAGATATATAAACAAACTAGTATTTGCTTGGGTGCGCGAGCTGCGCGCAGCTCGCGTGTCGTCGTGTTCTTAAGACGTATTCCATACCCTTATAAATTTTGAGAATCCATAAGAATCCTTAAAATAATTGGAAAATCCGTTACAACTACCCCTAAATCAGTATGAAAACCCTTAAGAACCCCTAAAACATTCTAAAAACTAAATCAATAAAAAAATGAGAATTCATTAGAATCGTTAAAAGCTGAGTTACGCTTCACCCACTCAACCTTCGTTACGCTGCGGAGGTCGCCGGCTCGCTTCGCTCGCCACCTCCCCCCTTCGCTCCACTCGGTCTCGCAGGTTCGCTCCACTCAGAACCTACCACCACCGGACAGGTTTCGACGCCTACTATAATATTTGTTCAAACACCCAATGGCTATCTCTAACCGTTACGAAGTAACAGCCCTTTCAATTTTAGGGGAGGTTGGGGAGGGGAGGATACCCTCCGTTTACAAATTTAAACGCTCCTCATTATTAATTTATAGTAAAAATCAAAAAGCCGCTACGTGTCCTAGTTTCCGAGATACGATAGGGGGAGGGGTGAAGGGGGGGAGAGTGGGGAGTTTTGAAAAATGATTTTGACTAACGCGTTGCCCCTTTACACGAATCTGAAAAAAAAATGTTCCAAGTCTCTCAACTTCCGAGATCCGCCTAAAGGGGGGAGAAGGGGGAAAAAGGGGTCAATTTTGAAAACTGATTTTTACTTTTCCGAGCCTCCTCTATACGAATCTGGAAAAAAAATTGTTCTAAGTCTCTTTGTTTCCGAGATACGATAGGGAGGGGGACGAAGGGGGGCGAAAAGGGGAGGTTTGGCACTTTTCCCATACTCGCGGGAGTTACTTGTTTACGAATCTGTCAAAATATACCCACCTCCCCATCCACCATCTGGGAGAACAATTATGTCAGTGAGTCAGTCAGTCAGTCAGTGAGTGGTAATCGAGCTTTATATAGTATAATATAAACTAGTATTTGCGTGGGTGCGCGAGCTGCGCGCAGCTCGCGTGTTGTCGTGTTCTTGAGAAGTATTCCTTACCATCATAAAATTTTGAGAATCCATAGGAATCCTTAAAATAATTGGAAAATCCGTTACAACTACCCCTAAATCAGTATGAAAACCATTAAGAACCCCTAAAACATTCTAAAAACCAATTAAAAAAAAATATTACCTATAAAAACCAAATAAAATTACAGTAAAAAACCGTATTTATAAACACAGTCCCATAAAAAAAAACACTACCCTAAAGTATGCTTGTCGTCGACCTGAGTTACGCTTCACCCACTCAACCTTCGTTACGCTGCGGAGGTCGCCGGCTCGCTTCGCTCGCCACCTCCCCCCTTCGCTCCACTCGGTCTCGCAGGTTCGCTCCACTCAGAACCTACCTACCACCAGACAGGTTTCGACGCCTACTATAATATTTGTTCAAACACATAATGGCTATCTCTGACCGGTACGAAGTTATAGCCCTTTTATTTTTAGGGGAGGTTGGGGAGGGGAGGATACCCTCCGTATACAAATTTCAACGCTCCTCAATAATAATTTATGGTAAAAATCAAAAAAGCCGCTACGTGTCCTAGTTTCCGAGATACGATGGGGGGAGGGGTGAAGGGGGGGAGAGTGGGGAGTTTTGAAAAAATATTTTGACTAACTCTAGGCCCCTTCTTACGAATCTGAAAAAAAAAATGTTCCAAGTCTCTCGACTTCCGAGATCCGCCTTAAGGGGGTGAAAAGGGGGGCAAGGGGAGCAGCTTTGAAAACTGGTTTTTACTTTTCCGAGCTTCCTCTATACGAATCTGAAAAAAAAAATGTTCCAAGACTCCCAATTTCTGAGATCCGCCTAAAGGGGGTGAAAAGGGGGGCAAGGGGGGTACCTTTGAAAACTGGTTATTACTTTGCCGAGCTTTTTCAATACGAATCTGAAAAAAAAAAATGTTCCAAGTCTCTTAACTTCCGAGATCCGCCTTAAGGGGGTGAAAAGGGGGGCAAGGGGGGCAGCTTTGAAAACTGGTTTTTACTTTTCCGAGCCTCTTCTATACGAATCTGAAAAAAAAAATGTTCCAAGTCTCTCAACTTCCGAGATCCGCTTAAAGGGGGTGAGAAGGGGGGCAAGGGGGGCAAATTTGAAAACCGGTTTTTACTTTTCCGAGCCTCCTCTATACGAATCCGTAAAAAACAAAAAATACGGGTCTCTTAGTTTCCGAGATACGATAGGGAGGGGGAGAAAGGGGGGTGAAAAGGGGAGGTTTGGGACTTTTCCCATACTCACGGGAGTTACTTGTTTACGAATCTGTCAAAATATACCCACCTCCCCATCCACCACCTGGGAGAACAATTATGTCAGTGAGTCAGTCAGTCAGTCAGTGAGTGGTAATCGAGCTTTATATAGTATAACTAGTATTTGCGTGGGTGCGCGAGCTGCGCGCAGCTCGCGTGTTGTCGTGTTCTTGAGAAGTATTCCTTACCATCATAAAATTTTGAGAATCCATAGGAATCCTTAAAATAATTGGAAAATCCGTTACAACTACCCCTAAATCAGTATGAAAACCCTTAAGAACCCCTAAAACATTCTAAAAACTAAATCAATAAAAAAAGAGAATTCATTAGAATCGTTAAAAGCTGAGTTACGCTTCACCCACTCAACCTTCGTTACGCTACGGAGGTCGCCGGCTCGCTTCGCTCGCCACCTCCCCCCTTCGCTCCACTCGCACACTCGGTCTCGCAGGTTCGCTCCACTCAGAACCTACCTACCAACAGACAGGTTTCGAAGCCTACTATAATATTTGTTCAAGCACCCAATGGCTATCTCTAACCGTTACGAAGTTACAGCCCTTTCAATTTGAGGGGAGGTTGGGGAGGGGAGGATACCCTCCGTATACAAATTTAAACACTCCTCAATAATAATTTATAGTAAAAATCAAAAAGCCGCTACGTGTCCTAGTTTCCGAGATACGATGGGGGGAGGGGTGAAGGGGGGGGAGAGTGGGGAGTTTTGAAAAATGATTTTGACTAACGCGTTGCCCCTTTATACGAATCTGAAAAAAAAAATGTTACAAGTCTCTCAACTTCCGAGATCCGCCTAAAGGGGGGAGAAGGGGGAAAAAGGGGTCAATTTTGAAAACTGGTTTTTACTTTTCCGAGCCTCCTCTATACGAATCTCAAAAAAAAAATGGTCCAAGTCTCTTTGTTTCCGAGATACGATAAGGAGGGGGAGGAAAGGGGGCGAAAAGGGGAGGTTTGGCACTTTTCCCATACTCGCGGGAGTTATTTGTTTACGAATCTGTTAAAATATACCCACCTCCCCATCCACCATCTGGGAGAACAATTATGTCAGTGAGTGAGTCAGTCAGTCAGTCAGTGGTAATCGAGCTTTATATAGTATAATAAAAAGCATGATACATAGTATTATGAATGATGAATATGAAGCGTAAGTAGAGCATAATACTATATTTCCCCAACGACCCCGAGAAAATTTTTGGCCTAGAACAAATATTTTGCTAAGGTTAAAGTATTACAGCATTCACAAAACTTACATAACTCATACAAACACACCGACATCTTACGAAGTTAGGTCAGGTAGGATTCACATTCAATGATCACTACTCAACCTGATAAATCAATAACTTTAAGGCTTATTTTAGGAGTTGTAATCCGCTCGCGTCTAAAACCACTAATGAGATGAAAATAGAAAGATTTTAACAAAGGCTTATTTTTAACGGAGTTGTCATCCGCTCCTAATCAACTTTAGTTGATATTTAGTTGACTTTCAGAGTCAATAGTTAACAAGGGCTTATTTTTATGGAGTTGTCAGCCGCTCCAATCGACTTTTAGAGTCAATAGTTAAAAACAAGTTAGTCATTAACTTGAAGAAAAGAATAGGTATAAGGAAGATTAAGAATAATCTTTTAATGGTTTAAGAAGCGATGAATGAATTAAAAAATAAATAGAGTTTTAATACGCCGAAACTAACTCTATTATAGAAGAAGGAAAGAAGAAAGAGATGAGTCGTAAGTATAATAAGAAAATAGTAAAAGTACGAGTATAGGGATAGCAAAACAGTGTAAAAGAACGTAAACTTGGAGTATATAGGATCTGAGTTCTGAAATAGGATTCTAAAGTAGCCTACTTGTAGTGGATGAAGGGATTCAAGTACCTATGGAGTTTAAGAGAGAAGGAGGGAAAGAGGGGTCAGGTCAGAACCACAACACCGCAGACAGTAAACTCCGAGTAGACGTCAGGGCAGCTCCCGTTATACAGTAGTCGGTAAGCTCCGAGTTAAACGTCAAGGGCAGCAGTAAGTAAGCTCCGAGTAAACGTAAGGGCAGCTCCCGCAATACAGTAGCCGGTAAGCTCCGAGTAAAACGTCAAGAGAGTCTGAGTGTTGGACACGGTCCAAAAGTGTGTAGATATATAAACAAATAAAAAGCATGATACATAGTATTATGAATGATGAATATGAAGCGTAAGTAGAGCATAATACTATAACCTCCACCGCATCGTTGGGGCTTATTTGGCGGAAAGGTGTGTCACCTACAGGGGACGCGACGGCGGAGGCCAGCGCGACATGTCGTGCGGTGTTCCGCAGGGTTCGGTCGTCGGCCCACCCCTGTGGAACATCGGCTACGACTGGGTGCTGAGAGGCGAGCTCCAACCGGGGGTAGCCCTGGTGTGTTACGCAGACGACACACTGGTCACGGCCCGGGGGAGTTCATACAGGGAGGCAGCGTTGCTGGCCACGGCTGCGGTCTCACAGATTGTGGGCCGCATACGGCGCCTGGGCCTGGAGGTGGCCCTCAACAAGTCGGAGGCCGTGATCTTTCACGGCCCCCGGCGGGCGCCGCCGCCGGGATCACATATTGTGGTCGGGGGCACTCCGATTGCTGTCGAGTCTACCATGAAATATCTGGGATTGGTGCTCGACAGCCGTTGGAGCTTCGGCCCCCACTTCCAGCGGCTGGCGCCCAAGTTGATGGGCGCGGCGGGCGCGCTCGCAACGCTGCTTCCCAATCTTTTAGACGCGAGCGGATTACAACTCCTAAAATAAGCCTTAAAGTTATTGATTTATCAGGTTGAGTAGTGATCATTGAATGTGAATCCTACCTGACCTAACTTCGTAAGATGTCGGTGTGTTTGTATGAGTTATGTAAGTTTTGTGAATGCTGTAATACTTTAACCTTAGCAAAATATTTGTTCTAGGCCAAAAATTTTCTCGGGGTCGTTGGGGAAATATAGTATTATGCTCTACTTACGCTTCATATTCATCATTCATAATACTATGTATCATGCTTTTTATTATACTATATAAAGCTCGATTACCACTGACTGACTGACTGACTCACTCACTGACATAATTGTTCTCCCAGATGGTGGATGGGGAGGTGGGTATATTTTAACAGATTCGTAAACAAATAACTCCCGCGAGTATGGGAAAAGTGCCAAACCTCCCCTTTTCGCCCCCTTTCCTCCCCCTCCTTATCGTATCTCGGAAACAAAGAGACTTGGACCATTTTTTTTTTGAGATTCGTATAGAGGAGGCTCGGAAAAGTAAAAACCAGTTTTCAAAATTGACCCCTTTTTCCCCCTTCTCCCCCCTTTAGGCGGATCTCGGAAGTTGAGAGACTTGTAACATTTTTTTTTTCAGATTCGTATAAAGGGGCAACGCGTTAGTCAAAATCATTTTTCAAAACTCCCCACTCTCCCCCCCTTCACCCCTCCCCCCATCGTATCTCGGAAACTAGGACACGTAGCGGCTTTTTGATTTTTACTATAAATTATTATTGAGGAGTGTTTAAATTTGTATACGGAGGGTATCCTCCCCTCCCCAACCTCCCCTCAAATTGAAAGGGCTGTAACTTCGTAACGGTTAGAGATAGCCATTGGGTGCTTGAACAAATATTATAGTAGGCTTCGAAACCTGTCTGTTGGTAGGTAGGTTCTGAGTGGAGCGAACCTGCGAGACCGAGTGTGCGAGTGGAGCGAAGGGGGGAGGTGGCGAGCGAAGCGAGCCGGCGACCTCCGTAGCGTAACGAAGGTTGAGTGGGTGAAGCGTAACTCAGCTTTTAACGATTCTAATGAATTCTCTTTTTTTATTGATTTAGTTTTTAGAATGTTTTAGGGGTTCTTAAGGGTTTTCATACTGATTTAGGGGTAGTTGTAACGGATTTTCCAATTATTTTAAGGATTCCTATGGATTCTCAAAATTTTATGATGGTAAGGAATACTTCTCAAGAACACGACAACACGCGAGCTGCGCGCAGCTCGCGCACCCACGCAAATACTAGTTATACTATATAAAGCTCGATTACCACTCACTGACTGACTGACTGACTCACTGACATAATTGTTCTCCCAGATGGTGGATGGGGAGGTGGGTATATTTTGACAGATTCGTAAACAAGTAACTCCCGTGAGTATGGGAAAAGTCCCAAACCTCCCCTTTTCACCCCCCTTTCTCCCCTTCCCTATCGTATCTCGGAAACTAAGAGACCCGTATTTTTTGTTTTTTACGGATTCGTATAGAGGAGGCTCGGAAAAGTAAAAAACGGTTTTCAAATTTGCCCCCCTTGCCCCCCTTCTCACCCCCTTTAAGCGGATCTCGGAAGTTGAGAGACTTGAAACATTTTTTTTTTCAGATTCGTATAGAAGAGGCTCGGAAAAGTAAAAACCAGTTTTCAAAGCTGCCCCCCTTGCCCCCTTTTTACCCCCTTAAGGTGGATCTCGGAAGTTAAGAGACTTGGAACATTTTTTTTTTTCAGATTCGTATTGAAAAAGCTCGGCAAAGTAATAACCAGTTTTCAAAGGTACCCCCCTTGCCCCCCTTTTCACCCCCTTTAGGCGGATCTCAGAAATTGGGAGTCTTGGAACATTTTTTTTTTCAGATTCGTATAGAGGAAGCTCGGAAAAGTAAAAACCAGTTTTCAAAGCTGCTCCCCTTGCCCCCCTTTCACCCCCTTAAGGCGGATCTCGGAAGTCGAGAGACTTGGAACATTTTTTTTTTCAGATTCGTAAGAAGGGGCCTAGAGTTAGTCAAAATATTTTTTCAAAACTCCCCACTCTCCCCCCCTTCACCCCTCCCCCCATCGTATCTCGGAAACTAGGACACGTAGCGGCTTTTTTGATTTTTACCATAAATTATTATTGAGGAGCGTTGAAATTTGTATACGGAGGGTATCCTCCCCTCCCCAACCTCCCCTAAAAATAAAAGGGCTATAACTTCGTACCGGTCAGAGATAGCCATTATGTGTTTGAACAAATATTATAGTAGGCGTCGAAACCTGTCTGGTGGTAGGTAGGTTCTGAGTGGAGCGAACCTGCGAGACCGAGTGGAGCGAAGGGGGGAGGTGGCGAGCGAAGCGAGCCGGCGACCTCCGCAGCGTAACGAAGGTTGAGTGGGTGAAGCGTAACTCAGGTCGACGACAAGCATACTTTAGGGTAGTGTTTTTTTTATGGGACTGTGTTTATAAATACGGTTTTTTACTGTAATTTTATTTGGTTTTTATAGGTAATATTTTTTTTTAATTGGTTTTTAGAATGTTTTAGGGGTTCTTAAGGGTTTTCATACTGATTTAGGGGTAGTTGTAACGGATTTTCCAATTATTTTAAGGATTCCTATGGATTCTCAAAATTTTATGATGGTAAGGAATACTTCTCAAGAACACGACAACACGCGAGCTGCGCGCAGCTCGCGCACCCACGCAAATACTAGTTATACTATATAAAGCTCGATTACCACTCACTGACTGACTGACTGACTCACTGACATAATTGTTCTCCCAGATGGTGGATGGGGAGGTGGGTATATTTTGACAGATTCGTAAACAAGTAACTCCCGAGAGTATGGGAAAAGTGCCAAACCTCCCCTTTTCGCCCCCCTTCGTCCCCCTCCCTATCGTATCTCGGAAACAAAGAGACTTAGAACAATTTTTTTTCCAGATTCGTATAGAGGAGGCTCGGAAAAGTAAAAATCAGTTTTCAAAATTGACCCCTTTTTCCCCCTTCTCCCCCCTTTAGGCGGATCTCGGAAGTTGAGAGACTTAGAACATTTTTTTTTTTGACACTAATGTAAAATTGATTTTTGATAGGTTAGGTTAGGTTAGGTTTTTTTTTTTTTTTTTTTTTTTTTAAAACCACACTCCTGCCCCACCAGTGTTCCTTTGACATGGTCAAAGCCCTTTTGCGCAAATTTTGTTTCTCGTATGGCGACTAGTTTTGTAGAAGGCCGTCGAGACCACACTCTTTTATCTTATAATACTTTAAATTTTACTTCCATGTATATACTCTTACTATATTTCTTTCTACTATGATTTTATATTCTACCCATTATTAATAACTATTTTACAATCTAATTTGTTCACAACCGTACTAACGCTTAATTTTACATTTTCTTTTTACTAATTTCATTTCTAAATTTTATGTTCTTATTTTGCCATGTTTATTTATGTCACTTACCCTTATATTAATTTTCCGCACTTAGACTTTTAATTTGGTTTCCATAATATCTGCTTAGTATATACTCAATATATAAGTAAATATCATATTTTTGTACCTAATACAGTATTTCCAATGTATGATATCCAAAGTTTAGTACCAGGTTCGACACAACTTGGCGACTCCACTAGAGTTGGCTCACGGTCCAGTATAATTTCAGCCACCTTCTCATGAAAGTGACTCCAATTATCATTCTTCATTGAGCCAACCCTAGTGGTTCGCTCAATGCGTCTGCTATTTGGTTGTGTCGAAGTGGTCTCTTTGTGCTTTGAAGTGGGCGCATCGACGACTTTAGCAATAAGCTATCATTGCCCTCGCGAATGCGTCCCACTTCTTACGCACCGGGCAGTCGTTACTGAATGCATTGTGCTGGTGCTCCCCCAGCTTGGCTCTGGTGCAGTTAACGCATGCCGCTGCTTCGCCGATCTGGTTGCTAGGGCAGTCCACCCTGAGGTGTGGACCGCCGCAGTGGCTACACAGATCGGCAGGCTCCGTGCACAGGCGTTTGCCGTGCCCGTAAGCCAAGCAACGGGTGCACTGCACCAGAGGCGTCTGGTCTTCGACGCGCACTCTCTGGAGGTCAATACGAAGCTTGCCTCCTTCAAGTGCCCTCCTCCAGATTGCTGGGGTGACACTCAGCACAATGCTATTCACATGCGGGTTTCGTGACTTTTTCCGAAATTTAATAGACATTTTGAGTTCCTCGTCCCCGAGGCCGTGAAAGATCTCCCGATTCTGGTTCCTCAGGGCTCTCAGCACTTCTTCATCGCTGTGGACTAACAGCACGTCCCTAAGAACCAGAAGCGGGTCCCGATTCTTCACCGCCTCGACGACGAGGTTCTCTCCGGCCGATTCTAGTCGTTTCTTTAGTTTTTCCCTCTCCTCCTTCGTTGCGCACCCCATTATGACCTTCTGGTCTTTGGCTTTTCTGACCCTCTCCACGCGCACCCAGCCTTCCTTCGCGTCCACTGCTTTTCTCACTCTTTCGAGGATTTCGGCCCCCGTATCCCTTTCCTGTGTTGATGAGACAACCACGGAGTGCAGCGTCGTTCGCTCCAGGGCTGGCGCCCCGCTGTGGCACTTACTGACGGCCGTTACACTCGCGTAGGTTGTCTCCCCCACACTTTCTTTGCAGGCCAGACTGTCTCGGAGTCTATCGAGTTTCTCGGAGTTGTCCTTTAACTCCGAGATGTGCTCCTTTATGGTTCTTAGGAGCTCAGTCTGGCCAGCAAGAACTTCAATGGAAATGGGTTGGGGACCGAAGTCAGCAGTGGGTGCGGGTTCTGGTACGGCGATGGGTGCGGCAGGGGCCCGGTCTTGCTCCGACTCCTTGACCAGCTCATAAAGCCTGTTTATGGCTTCGAGCACTGCAGTCTTGATCTCGGCCTTGAGGTTGCGAGAGTTGCCCAAATTAAGCTTGGCCTTATTAAGGCAAGCTCTCGCCTCCTCAGTGCGACTGCGGCACTTCGCCTCAGGCTTTTTGAGCGGTCTTGAGGCTTCGATAGCGGCTCGGCGCGTCCCCGGAGTGGCAGGGCCCTGCCTTGACGCAGAAGGAGTCTCGTCTCCGAAGGAGATTCTCCTCCTCGCATCAGGCGAAGGCCCCACTTTCTCCGCCGATCGCGGCGAGCCACTAGAGCCTTGGGCTATCACGGTACTGGATGGGGTGTGGAACATATTTAAATTTGGGAGTAGGTGTTATCAGAACCAACTCCTGTAAAGAGGGAGTCAGAACGATATCTACGTACTCCTGAGGAAAGGTTTGTAAATTTGGACACTGGGTTTTTCTATGTCCCTGTAAAGGGGGGAACACAGAAGGTAATAAATAAGGATAAAATATAAATACTAATAATAAAATTATTAAAATCAAATTAAAATAACTCAAATAATATCATATAACTTATACTAAATAATGTGTTCACCGTTTGCCAATTTAACGATGAAACGTCAACTATTATATGAGACTTAAGGTCTCAGTCACAGTTTAAAAAGTTCTCGTCAAATCCCTACTAACAGACCTCAAATATGCTAACGGAGCTAAATTCCAAAAACATAAACTTTGCCAAAAATCCCACGTCTACCTTCCTATAGACCAGAGGGCGGGTGGGTGGGCAAAATTTATTCGAGCTAGGGGCGCGTGCGAGGGGTCCAGAGACGCGTCTCCGCGCGGGCTAGCTATATAAAGAATAAAACTTATTAGGTGCCGACCAAAAATTTTGAGTTGTGGTCAAAAAACCCGTTTTTGAACCAAAAAATTTTGAATTTCACCCCAAAACCTGGAAACTGGGACGCGGAACGCGGACCAGAATTCAGGGATGAAGGGTGAGGACTATTGCAACTATAAACTAACGTTATTTTTGTAAAAGAATTTGGAAAAACAATTAATTTTGACGATTTACTTTGAAAATTCGAAAAATTCCCGAGTGTTAGTAGGGATAAAGTCCCGACGCGCGTGTAAGCGCGTGCGATATGGTCAATACGTAGGCGGAGGCCTAGTTTGGTCTAAAAACGCTGAAAACCGCTTCAAAATCGCGCGTCTGGAAGCGAAGATATCTACGTTTGTGTTTTTTACTCGCTCCCTTAGGTAGATTTTGGGTACTAACAGAGATGTATGGGAAAACTATTTTTTAGAAAAAATACAAGTTCTATTCGGGCTAGGGGCACGGGCGAGAGGTCCAGAGACGCGTCTCCGCGCGGGCTAGCTATATAAAGAATAAAACTTATTAGGTGCCGACCAAAAATTTTGAGTTGTGGTCAAAAAACCCGTTTTTGAACCAAAAAATTTTGAATTTCACCCCAAAACCTGGAAACTGGGACGCGGAACGCGGACCAGAATTCAGGGATGAAGGGTGAGGACTATTGCAACTATAAACTAACGTTATTTTTGTAAAAGAATTTGGAAAAACAATTAATATTGACGATTTACTTTGAAAATTCGAAAAATTCCCGAGTGTTAGTAGGGATAAAGTCCCGACGCGCGTGTAAGCGCGTGCGATATGGTCAATACGTAGGCGGAGGCCTAGTTTGGTCTAAAAACGCTGAAAACCGCTTCAAAATCGCGCGTCTGGAAGCGAAGATATCTACGTTTGTGTTTTTTACTCGCTCCCTTAGGTAGATTTTGGGTACTAACAGAGATGTATGGGAAAACTATTTTTTAGAAAAAATACAAGTTCTATTCGGGCTAGGGGCACGGGCGAGGGGTCCAGAGACGCGTCTCCGCGCGGGCTAGCTATATAAAGAATAAAACTTATTAGGTGCCGACCAAAAATTTTGAGTTGTGGTCAAAAAACCCGTTTTTGAACCAAAAAATTTTGAATTTCACCCCAAAACCTGGAAACTGGGACGCGGAACGCGGACCAGAATTCAGGGATGAAGGGTGAGGACTATTGCAACTATAAACTAACGTTATTTTTGTAAAAGAATTTGGAAAAAACAATTAATTTTGACGATTTACTTTGAAAATTCGAAAAATTCCCGAGTGTTAGTAGGGATAAAGTCCCGACGCGCGTGTAAGCGCGTGCGATATGGTCAATACGTAGGCGGAGGCCTAGTTTGGTCTAAAAACGCTGAAAACCGCTTCAAAATCGCGCGTCTGGAAGCGAAGATATCTACGTTTGTGTTTTTTACTCGCTCTCTTAGGTAGATTTTGGGTACTAACAGAGATGTATGGGAAAACTATTTTTTAGAAAAAATACAAGTTCTATTCGGGCTAGGGGCACGGGCAAGGGGTCCAGAGACGCGTCTCCGCGCGGGCTAGCTATATAAAGAATAAAACTTATTAGGTGCCGACCAAAAATTTTGAGTTGTGGTCAAAAAACCCGTTTTTGAACCAAAAAATTTTGAATTTCACCCCAAAACCTGGAAACTGGGACGCGGAACGCGGACCAGAATTCAGGGATGAAGGGTGAGGACTATTGCAACTATAAACTAACGTTATTTTTGTAAAAGAATTTGGAAAAAACAATTAATATTGACGATTTACTTTGAAAATTCGAAAAATTCCCGAGTGTTAGTAGGGATAAAGTCCCGACGCGCGTGTAAGCGCGTGCGATATGGTCAATACGTAGGCGGAGGCCTAGTTTGGTCTAAAAACGCTGAAAACCGCTTCAAAATCGCGCGTCTGGAAGCGAAGATATCTACGTTTGTGTTTTTTACTCGCTCCCTTAGGTAGATTTTGGGTACTAACAGAGATGTATGGGAAAACTATTTTTTAGAAAAAATACAAGTTCTATTCGGGCTAGGGGCACGGGCGAGGGGTCCAGAGACGCGTCTCCGCGCGGGCTAGCTATATAAAGAATAAAACTTATTAGGTGCCGACCAAAAATTTTGAGTTGTGGTCAAAAAACCCGTTTTTGAACCAAAAAATTTTGAATTTCACCCCAAAACCTGGAAACTGGGACGCGGAACGCGGACCAGAATTCAGGGATGAAGGGTGAGGACTATTGCAACTATAAACTAACGTTATTTTTGTAAAAGAATTTGGAAAAAACAATTAATTTTGACGATTTACTTTGAAAATTCGAAAAATTCCCGAGTGTTAGTAGGGATAAAGTCCCGACGCGCGTGTAAGCGCGTGCGATATGGTCAATACGTAGGCGGAGGCCTAGTTTGGTCTAAAAACGCTGAAAACCGCTTCAAAATCGCGCGTCTGGAAGCGAAGATATCTACGTTTGTGTTTTTTACTCGCTCCCTTAGGTAGATTTTGGGTACTAACAGAGATGTATGGGAAAACTATTTTTTAGAAAAAATACAAGTTCTATTCGGGCTAGGGGCACGGGCGAGGGGTCCAGAGACGCGTCTCCGCGCGGGCTAGCTATATAAAGAATAAAACTTATTAGGTGCCGACCAAAAATTTTGAGTTGTGGTCAAAAAACCCGTTTTTGAACCAAAAAATTTTGAATTTCACCCCAAAACCTGGAAACTGGGACGCGGAACGCGGACCAGAATTCAGGGATGAAGGGTGAGGACTATTGCAACTATAAACTAACGTTATTTTTGTAAAAGAATTTGGAAAAACAATTAATATTGACGATTTACTTTGAAAATTCGAAAAATTCCCGAGTGTTAGTAGGGATAAAGTCCCGACGCGCGTGTAAGCGCGTGCGATATGGTCAATACGTAGGCGGAGGCCTAGTTTGGTCTAAAAACGCTGAAAACCGCTTCAAAATCGCGCGTCTGGAAGCGAAGATATCTACGTTTGTGTTTTTTACTCGCTCCCTTAGGTAGATTTTGGGTACTAACAGAGATGTATGGGAAAACTATTTTTTAGAAAAAATACAAGTTCTATTCGGGCTAGGGGCACGGGCGAGGGGTCCAGAGACGCGTCTCCGCGCGGGCTAGCTATATAAAGAATAAAACTTATTAGGTGCCGACCAAAAATTTTGAGTTGTGGTCAAAAAACCCGTTTTTGAACCAAAAAATTTTGAATTTCACCCCAAAACCTGGAAACTGGGACGCGGAACGCGGACCAGAATTCAGGGATGAAGGGTGAGGACTATTGCAACTATAAACTAACGTTATTTTTGTAAAAGAATTTGGAAAAAACAATTAATTTTGACGATTTACTTTGAAAATTCGAAAAATTCCCGAGTGTTAGTAGGGATAAAGTCCCGACGCGCGTGTAAGCGCGTGCGATATGGTCAATACGTAGGCGGAGGCCTAGTTTGGTCTAAAAACGCTGAAAACCGCTTCAAAATCGCGCGTCTGGAAGCGAAGATATCTACGTTTGTGTTTTTTACTCGCTCTCTTAGGTAGATTTTGGGTACTAACAGAGATGTATGGGAAAACTATTTTTTAGAAAAAATACAAGTTCTATTCGGGCTAGGGGCACGGGCAAGGGGTCCAGAGACGCGTCTCCGCGCGGGCTAGCTATATAAAGAATAAAACTTATTAGGTGCCGACCAAAAATTTTGAGTTGTGGTCAAAAAACCCGTTTTTGAACCAAAAAATTTTGAATTTCACCCCAAAACCTGGAAACTGGGACGCGGAACGCGGACCAGAATTCAGGGATGAAGGGTGAGGACTATTGCAACTATAAACTAACGTTATTTTTGTAAAAGAATTTGGAAAAACAATTAATATTGACGATTTACTTTGAAAATTCGAAAAATTCCCGAGTGTTAGTAGGGATAAAGTCCCGACGCGCGTGTAAGCGCGTGCGATATGGTCAATACGTAGGCGGAGGCCTAGTTTGGTCTAAAAACGCTGAAAACCGCTTCAAAATCGCGCGTCTGGAAGCGAAGATATCTACGTTTGTGTTTTTTACTCGCTCCCTTAGGTAGATTTTGGGTACTAACAGAGATGTATGGGAAAACTATTTTTTAGAAAAAATACAAGTTCTATTCGGGCTAGGGGCACGGGCGAGGGGTCCAGAGACGCGTCTCCGCGCGGGCTAGCTATATAAAGAATAAAACTTATTAGGTGCCGACCAAAAATTTTGAGTTGTGGTCAAAAAACCCGTTTTTGAACCAAAAAATTTTGAATTTCACCCCAAAACCTGGAAACTGGGACGCGGAACGCGGACCAGAATTCAGGGATGAAGGGTGAGGACTATTGCAACTATAAACTAACGTTATTTTTGTAAAAGAATTTGGAAAAAACAATTAATTTTGACGATTTACTTTGAAAATTCGAAAAATTCCCGAGTGTTAGTAGGGATAAAGTCCCGACGCGCGTGTAAGCGCGTGCGATATGGTCAATACGTAGGCGGAGGCCTAGTTTGGTCTAAAAACGCTGAAAACCGCTTCAAAATCGCGCGTCTGGAAGCGAAGATATCTACGTTTGTGTTTTTTACTCGCTCCCTTAGGTAGATTTTGGGTACTAACAGAGATGTATGGGAAAACTATTTTTTAGAAAAAATACAAGTTCTATTCGGGCTAGGGGCACGGGCGAGGGGTCCAGAGACGCGTCTCCGCGCGGGCTAGCTATATAAAGAATAAAACTTATTAGGTGCCGACCAAAAATTTTGAGTTGTGGTCAAAAAACCCGTTTTTGAACCAAAAAATTTTGAATTTCACCCCAAAACCTGGAAACTGGGACGCGGAACGCGGACCAGAATTCAGGGATGAAGGGTGAGGACTATTGCAACTATAAACTAACGTTATTTTTGTAAAAGAATTTGGAAAAACAATTAATTTTGACGATTTACTTTGAAAATTCGAAAAATTCCCGAGTGTTAGTAGGGATAAAGTCCCGACGCGCGTGTAAGCGCGTGCGATATGGTCAATACGTAGGCGGAGGCCTAGTTTGGTCTAAAAACGCTGAAAACCGCTTCAAAATCGCGCGTCTGGAAGCGAAGATATCTACGTTTGTGTTTTTTACTCGCTCTCTTAGGTAGATTTTGGGTACTAACAGAGATGTATGGGAAAACTATTTTTTAGAAAAAATACAAGTTCTATTCGGGCTAGGGGCACGGGCAAGGGGTCCAGAGACGCGTCTCCGCGCGGGCTAGCTATATAAAGAATAAAACTTATTAGGTGCCGACCAAAAATTTTGAGTTGTGGTCAAAAAACCCGTTTTTGAACCAAAAAATTTTGAATTTCACCCCAAAACCTGGAAACTGGGACGCGGAACGCGGACCAGAATTCAGGGATGAAGGGTGAGGACTATTGCAACTATAAACTAACGTTATTTTTGTAAAAGAATTTGGAAAAACAATTAATTTTGACGATTTACTTTGAAAATTCGAAAAATTCCCGAGTGTTAGTAGGGATAAAGTCCCGACGCGCGTGTAAGCGCGTGCGATATGGTCAATACGTAGGCGGAGGCCTAGTTTGGTCTAAAAACGCTGAAAACCGCTTCAAAATCGCGCGTCTGGAAGCGAAGATATCTACGTTTGTGTTTTTTACTCGCTCCCTTAGGTAGATTTTGGGTACTAACAGAGATGTATGGGAAAACTATTTTTTAGAAAAAATACAAGTTCTATTCGGGCTAGGGGCACGGGCGAGGGGTCCAGAGACGCGTCTCCGCGCGGGCTAGCTATATAAAGAATAAAACTTAGTAGGTGCCGACCAAAAATTTTGAGTTGTGGTCAAAAAACCCGTTTTTGAACCAAAAAATTTTGAATTTCTCCCCAAAACCTGGAAACTGGGACGCGGAACGCGGACCAGAATTCAGGGATGAAGGGTGAGGACTATTGCAACTATAAACTAACGTTATTTTTGTAAAAGAATTTGGAAAAACAATTAATTTTGACGATTTACTTTGAAAATTCGAAAAATTCCCGAGTGTTAGTAGGGATAAAGTCCCGACGCGCGTGTAAGCGCGTGCGATATGGTCAATACGTAGGCGGAGGCCTAGTTTGGTCTAAAAACGCTGAAAACCGCTTCAAAATCGCGCGTCTGGAAGCGAAGATATCTACGTTTGTGTTTTTTACTCGCTCCCTTAGGTAGATTTTGGGTACTAACAGAGATGTATGGGAAAACTATTTTTTAGAAAAAATACAAGTTCTATTCGGGCTAGGGGCACGGGCGAGGGGTCCAGAGACGCGTCTCCGCGCGGGCTAGCTATATAAAGAATAAAACTTATTAGGTGCCGACCAAAAATTTTGAGTTGTGGTCAAAAAACCCGTTTTTGAACCAAAAAATTTTGAATTTCACCCCAAAACCTGGAAACTGGGACGCGGAACGCGGACCAGAATTCAGGGATGAAGGGTGAGGACTATTGCAACTATAAACTAACGTTATTTTTGTAAAAGAATTTGGAAAAACAATTAATTTTGACGATTTACTTTGAAAATTCGAAAAATTCCCGAGTGTTAGTAGGGATAAAGTCCCGACGCGCGTGTAAGCGCGTGCGATATGGTCAATACGTAGGCGGAGGCCTAGTTTGGTCTAAAAACGCTGAAAACCGCTTCAAAATCGCGCGTCTGGAAGCGAAGATATCTACGTTTGTGTTTTTTACTCGCTCCCTTAGGTAGATTTTGGGTACTAACAGAGATGTATGGGAAAACTATTTTTTAGAAAAAATACAAGTTCTATTCGGGCTAGGGGCACGGGCGAGGGGTCCAGAGACGCGTCTCCGCGCGGGCTAGCTATATAAAGAATAAAACTTATTAGGTGCCGACCAAAAATTTTGAGTTGTGGTCAAAAAAACCCGTTTTTGAACCAAAAAATTTTGAATTTCTCCCCAAAACCTGGAAACTGGGACGCGGAACGCGGACCAGAATTCAGGGATGAAGGGTGAGGACTATTGCAACTATAAACTAACGTTATTTTTGTAAAAGAATTTGGAAAAACAATTAATTTTGACGATTTACTTTGAAAATTCGAAAAATTCCCGAGTGTTAGTAGGGATAAAGTCCCGACGCGCGTGTAAGCGCGTGCGATATGGTCAATACGTAGGCGGAGGCCTAGTTTGGTCTAAAAACGCTGAAAACCGCTTCAAAATCGCGCGTCTGGAAGCGAAGATATCTACGTTTGTGTTTTTTACTCGCTCCCTTAGGTAGATTTTGGGTACTAACAGAGATGTATGGGAAAACTATTTTTTAGAAAAAATACAAGTTCTATTCGGGCTAGGGGCACGGGCGAGGGGTCCAGAGACGCGTCTCCGCGCGGGCTAGCTATATAAAGAATAAAACTTATTAGGTGCCGACCAAAAATTTTGAGTTGTGGTCAAAAAACCCGTTTTTGAACCAAAAAATTTTGAATTTCACCCCAAAACCTGGAAACTGGGACGCGGAACGCGGACCAGAATTCAGGGATGAAGGGTGAGGACTATTGCAACTATAAACTAACGTTATTTTTGTAAAAGAATTTGGAAAAACAATTAATTTTGACGATTTACTTTGAAAATTCGAAAAATTCCCGAGTGTTAGTAGGGATAAAGTCCCGACGCGCGTGTAAGCGCGTGCGATATGGTCAATACGTAGGCGGAGGCCTAGTTTGGTCTAAAAACGCTGAAAACCGCTTCAAAATCGCGCGTCTGGAAGCGAAGATATCTACGTTTGTGTTTTTTACTCGCTCTCTTAGGTAGATTTTGGGTACTAACAGAGATGTATGGGAAAACTATTTTTTAGAAAAAATACAAGTTCTATTCGGGCTAGGGGCACGGGCAAGGGGTCCAGAGACGCGTCTCCGCGCGGGCTAGCTATATAAAGAATAAAACTTATTAGGTGCCGACCAAAAATTTTGAGTTGTGGTCAAAAAACCCGTTTTTGAACCAAAAAATTTTGAATTTCACCCCAAAACCTGGAAACTGGGACGCGGAACGCGGACCAGAATTCAGGGATGAAGGGTGAGGACTATTGCAACTATAAACTAACGTTATTTTTGTAAAAGAATTTGGAAAAACAATTAATATTGACGATTTACTTTGAAAATTCGAAAAATTCCCGAGTGTTAGTAGGGATAAAGTCCCGACGCGCGTGTAAGCGCGTGCGATATGGTCAATACGTAGGCGGAGGCCTAGTTTGGTCTAAAAACGCTGAAAACCGCTTCAAAATCGCGCGTCTGGAAGCGAAGATATCTACGTTTGTGTTTTTTACTCGCTCTCTTAGGTAGATTTTGGGTACTAACAGAGATGTATGGGAAAACTATTTTTTAGAAAAAATACAAGTTCTATTCGGGCTAGGGGCACGGGCAAGGGGTCCAGAGACGCGTCTCCGCGCGGGCTAGCTATATAAAGAATAAAACTTATTAGGTGCCGACCAAAAATTTTGAGTTGTGGTCAAAAAACCCGTTTTTGAACCAAAAAATTTTGAATTTCACCCCAAAACCTGGAAACTGGGACGCGGAACGCGGACCAGAATTCAGGGATGAAGGGTGAGGACTATTGCAACTATAAACTAACGTTATTTTTGTAAAAGAATTTGGAAAAACAATTAATATTGACGATTTACTTTGAAAATTCGAAAAATTCCCGAGTGTTAGTAGGGATAAAGTCCCGACGCGCGTGTAAGCGCGTGCGATATGGTCAATACGTAGGCGGAGGCCTAGTTTGGTCTAAAAACGCTGAAAACCGCTTCAAAATCGCGCGTCTGGAAGCGAAGATATCTACGTTTGTGTTTTTTACTCGCTCCCTTAGGTAGATTTTGGGTACTAACAGAGATGTATGGGAAAACTATTTTTTAGAAAAAATACAAGTTCTATTCGGGCTAGGGGCACGGGCGAGGGGTCCAGAGACGCGTCTCCGCGCGGGCTAGCTATATAAAGAATAAAACTTATTAGGTGCCGACCAAAAATTTTGAGTTGTGGTCAAAAAACCCGTTTTTGAACCAAAAAATTTTGAATTTCACCCCAAAACCTGGAAACTGGGACGCGGAACGCGGACCAGAATTCAGGGATGAAGGGTGAGGACTATTGCAACTATAAACTAACGTTATTTTTGTAAAAGAATTTGGAAAAACAATTAATTTTGACGATTTACTTTGAAAATTCGAAAAATTCCCGAGTGTTAGTAGGGATAAAGTCCCGACGCGCGTGTAAGCGCGTGCGATATGGTCAATACGTAGGCGGAGGCCTAGTTTGGTCTAAAAACGCTGAAAACCGCTTCAAAATCGCGCGTCTGGAAGCGAAGATATCTACGTTTGTGTTTTTTACTCGCTCCCTTAGGTAGATTTTGGGTACTAACAGAGATGTATGGGAAAACTATTTTTTAGAAAAAATACAAGTTCTATTCGGGCTAGGGGCACGGGCGAGGGGTCCAGAGACGCGTCTCCGCGCGGGCTAGCTATATAAAGAATAAAACTTATTAGGTGCCGACCAAAAATTTTGAGTTGTGGTCAAAAAACCCGTTTTTGAACCAAAAAATTTTGAATTTCTCCCCAAAACCTGGAAACTGGGACGCGGAACGCGGACCAGAATTCAGGGATGAAGGGTGAGGACTATTGCAACTATAAACTAACGTTATTTTTGTAAAAGAATTTGGAAAAACAATTAATTTTGACGATTTACTTTGAAAATTCGAAAAATTCCCGAGTGTTAGTAGGGATAAAGTCCCGACGCGCGTGTAAGCGCGTGCGATATGGTCAATACGTAGGCGGAGGCCTAGTTTGGTCTAAAAACGCTGAAAACCGCTTCAAAATCGCGCGTCTGGAAGCGAAGATATCTACGTTTGTGTTTTTTACTCGCTCCCTTTTTTTTTTTTTTTTTTTTTTTTTTCTTTTTCGGATGGGAAATCATCAAATAACCCCTCCCGCTCTGGGCGGAGCAGGAGGGAGTGTCAGACTTTTACTGACTAAAACCCATCCATGTTCCTTCATCGCCCTTTGTGTTCCGGGGCCACGGTATCTCTTTCGAATAGTCCCGCAACCCCGGCAGGCATCAGTCCTTACGGACCCCTTCCTTTTTGCTGACTCTCTTTGAGGCGCGCGTGGAACACGAACGCGCCGTCGACACGGCCTGTCGTCATGTCATGAGACGGACGGACGGCGAGCTAGCCCATAGCTCACCGTCCACAGGCCCGCGCCTACGGTGGCCGGGGGCTACGTGGTGGTGGCCCCCGACGCCCGGGGCGTCTCCCGCGGCGGCCGGGACGTTGAGAGGTTCTCTCCCTCTCACGTTCCGCCACCTCCTTCTCTAGCATTACTGCTTCGCAGAAGGAGGTGACGGCGTCCCATTCCGTCTCGCTCCGGACCATGGCTTGCACCAGGGCCGGACGCGAGAGGTCGCCGCCGCCGATCGCCGCTTCGAGGACACGGCGGTGCTCCGCCCACGCGGGGCACACCTCCACCGTGTGTTCCACCGTGTCCTCTGGTCGATCCTCACAATGGAAGCACCCGGGCGTTTCCTCCCGCCCGATTCGGTGCAGGAACCTCCCGAACACTCCGTGTCCGGTGAGGACCTGCGTCAGGCGGAAGGTGAGGACGCCGTGGCGTCTCTCAAGCCACTCCTCAAAGAGGGGACTTATCGCCACTATTGTGGCGTGCCCTGCACGGGGTTGCGACAGTCGCTCTCTCCATGTCGCCATGAGATCCCGCCGGAAGTCTGTCCGCTGAGCGACAATTTGTCGCTGCAGCGGAGTTTCCCCCCGGCGTAGCGCCTCCGCGCGCCATTCATGCAGGCGCGCGAGGACTATCGCCTCCAGATCCCATGGCGGCAATCCGGCAAGGAGGCTCGCTGCCTCGCGGGCAATCGTGCGGTAGCCCCGGGCCAGCCTTACGGCTACTACCTTTTGGGGCGCGTTCAGGTAGTGGGCGGCACGCCGCCTCAAAGAACGCGCCCACACCGGGGCCCCGTAAAGGGCCATGGACCGCACGACTCCCGCGTAGAGCCTCCGGCAGGAGGCGTTTGGCCCCCCCAGATTAGGCAGGAGCCGCCTGAAGGCAGCCCCAGTCCGCTCCAGTTTGGGGGCCAAACGTCGGAAATGTTCCACGAAGTTCCACCGGCTGTCAAGGACAAGTCCCAGGTACTTCAACGTCGACTCGACGCCGATGGATACCCCTCCTACCATCAGTGAGGATCCCGGAGGTGGCGCATTCCGAGGCCCATGAAAGCACATGGCCTCGGACTTGTGCAGTGCCACCTCGAGACCCAGTTGCCGGATCCTCTCAACGACTATCGCAACCCCGCGTGTCATCGCTTCGGCCGCCGCCTCGTGCGACCCCCCCCTGTGCCAGCACCAGCGTGTCGTCTGCGTAGCAAACCACGCTGACACCGCTAGGGAGGTCGGCGCGCAGCACCCAGTCGTAACCGATGTTCCACAAGGATGGCCCCAGAACCGATCCCTGCGGAACACCGCACGACATCTCTCGCCGGTTCCATTCTCCGCTGCGACCGGGGTAGATAACGGCTCTATCCGTCAGGTAGTCCCCGACCACTCGACGGAGGTAGGTCGGCACCCGGTGATACCGGAGTGCCTCCGTAATGCAGCTCCAGGGCATGGAGTTGAAAGCGTTGGCGATGTCGAGAGACACCGCCAAGACAACCCCACCCCCGGACACCGCATCCCCCGTCGTGAGGGCTCTCACGCGCATGATGGCGTCCACCGTTGAGCGCCCCTTGCGGAAACCAAACTGGTGTTCCGCAAGGTCCGGCCCAGTCCCCGCAAGGTGCTCGGCGAGGCGGTTTGCAATGACTCTTTCAAAGAGCTTGCCCACCTCGTCGAGCAGCACCACGGGCCGGTTTACTCGCTCCCTTAGGTAGATTTTGGGTACTAACAGAGATGTATGGGAAAACTATTTTTTAGAAAAAATACAAGTTCTATTCGGGCTAGGGGCACGGGCGAGGGGTCCAGAGACGCGTCTCCGCGCGGGCTAGCTATATAAAGAATAAAACTTATTAGGTGCCGACCAAAAATTTTGAGTTGTGGTCAAAAAACCCGTTTTTGAACCAAAAAATTTTTAAATTTCACCCCAAAACCTGGAAACTGGGACGCGGAACGCGGACCAGAATTCAGGGATGAAGGGTGAGGACTATTGCAACTATAAACTAACGTTATTTTTGTAAAAGAATTTGGAAAAACAATTAATTTTGACGATTTACTTTGAAAATTCGAAAAATTCCCGAGTGTTAGTAGGGATAAAGTCCCGACGCGCGTGTAAGCGCGTGCGATATGGTCAATACGTAGGCGGAGGCCTAGTTTGGTCTAAAAACGCTGAAAACCGCTTCAAAATCGCGCGTCTGGAAGCGAAGATATCTACGTTTGTGTTTTTTACTCGCTCCCTTAGGTAGATTTTGGGTACTAACAGAGATGTATGGGAAAACTATTTTTTAGAAAAAATACAAGTTCTATTCGGGCTAGGGGCACGGGCGAGGGGTCCAGAGACGCGTCTCCGCGCGGGCTAGCTATATAAAGAATAAAACTTATTAGGTGCCGACCAAAAATTTTGAGTTGTGGTCAAAAAACCCGTTTTTGAACCAAAAAATTTTGAATTTCACCCCAAAACCTGGAAACTGGGACGCGGAACGCGGACCAGAATTCAGGGATGAAGGGTGAGGACTATTGCAACTATAAACTAACGTTATTTTTGTAAAAGAATTTGGAAAAAACAATTAATTTTGACGATTTACTTTGAAAATTCGAAAAATTCCCGAGTGTTAGTAGGGATAAAGTCCCGACGCGCGTGTAAGCGCGTGCGATATGGTCAATACGTAGGCGGAGGCCTAGTTTGGTCTAAAAACACTGAAAACCACTTCAAAATCGCGCGTCTGGAAGCGAAGATATCTACGTTTGTGTTTTTTACTCGCTCCCTTAGGTAGATTTTGGTACTAACAGAGATGTATGGGAAAACTATTTTTAGAAAAAATACAAGTTCTATTCGGGCTAGGGGCACGGGCGAGGGGTCCAGAGACGCGTCTCCGCGCGGGCTAGCTATATAAAGAATAAAACTTAGTAGGTGCCGACCAAAAATTTTGAGTTGTGGTCAAAAAACCCGTTTTTTGAACCAAAAATTTTGAATTTCTCCCCAAAACCTGGAAACTGGGACGCGGAACGCGGACCAGAATTCAGGATGAAGGGTGAGGACTATTGCAACTATAAAGTAACGTTATTTTTGTAAAAGAATTTGGAAAAACAATTAATTTTGACGATTTACTTTGAAAATTCGAAAAATTCCCGAGTGTTAGTAGGGATAAAGTCCCGACGCGCGTGTAAGCGCGTGCGATATGGTCAATACGTAGGCGGAGGCCTAGTTTGGTCTAAAAACGCTGAAAACCGCTTCAAAATCGCGCGTCTGGAAGCGAAGATATCTACGTTTGTGTTTTTTACTCGCTCCCTTAGGTAGATTTTGGGTACTAACAGAGATGTATGGGAAAACTATTTTTTAGAAAAAATACAAGTTCTATTCGGGCTAGGGGCACGGGCGAGGGGTCCAGAGACGCGTCTCCGCGCGGGCTAGCTATATAAAGAATAAAACTTATTAGGTGCCGACCAAAAATTTTGAGTTGTGGTCAAAAAAACCCGTTTTTGAACCAAAAAATTTTGAATTTCACCCCAAAACCTGGAAACTGGGACGCGGAACGCGGACCAGAATTCAGGGATGAAGGGTGAGGACTATTGCAACTATAAACTAACGTTATTTTTGTAAAAGAATTTGGAAAAACAATTAATTTTGACGATTTACTTTGAAAATTCGAAAAATTCCCGAGTGTTAGTAGGGATAAAGTCCCGACGCGCGTGTAAGCGCGTGCGATATGGTCAATACGTAGGCGGAGGCCTAGTTTGGTCTAAAAACGCTGAAAACCGCTTCAAAATCGCGCGTCTGGAAGCGAAGATATCTACGTTTGTGTTTTTTACTCGCTCCCTTAGGTAGATTTTGGGTACTAACAGAGATGTATGGGAAAACTATTTTTTAGAAAAAATACAAGTTCTATTCGGGCTAGGGGCACGGGCGAGGGGTCCAGAGACGCGTCTCCGCGCGGGCTAGCTATATAAAGAATAAAACTTATTAGGTGCCGACCAAAAATTTTGAGTTGTGGTCAAAAAACCCGTTTTTGAACCAAAAAATTTTGAATTTCTCCCCAAAACCTGGAAACTGGGACGCGGAACGCGGACCAGAATTCAGGGATGAAGGGTGAGGACTATTGCAACTATAAACTAACGTTATTTTTGTAAAAGAATTTGGAAAAACAATTAATTTTGACGATTTACTTTGAAAATTCGAAAAATTCCCGAGTGTTAGTAGGGATAAAGTCCCGACGCGCGTGTAAGCGCGTGCGATATGGTCAATACGTAGGCGGAGGCCTAGTTTGGTCTAAAAACGCTGAAAACCGCTTCAAAATCGCGCGTCTGGAAGCGAAGATATCTACGTTTGTGTTTTTTACTCGCTCCCTTAGGTAGATTTTGGGTACTAACAGAGATGTATGGGAAAACTATTTTTTAGAAAAAATACAAGTTCTATTCGGGCTAGGGGCACGGGCGAGGGGTCCAGAGACGCGTCTCCGCGCGGGCTAGCTATATAAAGAATAAAACTTATTAGGTGCCGACCAAAAATTTTGAGTTGTGGTCAAAAAACCCGTTTTTGAACCAAAAAATTTTGAATTTCACCCCAAAACCTGGAAACTGGGACGCGGAACGCGGACCAGAATTCAGGGATGAAGGGTGAGGACTATTGCAACTATAAACTAACGTTATTTTTGTAAAAGAATTTGGAAAAACAATTAATTTTGACGATTTACTTTGAAAATTCGAAAAATTCCCGAGTGTTAGTAGGGATAAAGTCCCGACGCGCGTGTAAGCGCGTGCGATATGGTCAATACGTAGGCGGAGGCCTAGTTTGGTCTAAAAACGCTGAAAACCGCTTCAAAATCGCGCGTCTGGAAGCGAAGATATCTACGTTTGTGTTTTTTACTCGCTCCCTTAGGTAGATTTTGGGTACTAACAGAGATGTATGGGAAAACTATTTTTTAGAAAAAATACAAGTTCTATTCGGGCTAGGGGCACGGGCGAGGGGTCCAGAGACGCGTCTCCGCGCGGGCTAGCTATATAAAGAATAAAACTTATTAGGTGCCGACCAAAAATTTTGAGTTGTGGTCAAAAAACCCGTTTTTGAACCAAAAAATTTTGAATTTCACCCCAAAACCTGGAAACTGGGACGCGGAACGCGGACCAGAATTCAGGGATGAAGGGTGAGGACTATTGCAACTATAAACTAACGTTATTTTTGTAAAAGAATTTGGAAAAAACAATTAATTTTGACGATTTACTTTGAAAATTCGAAAAATTCCCGAGTGTTAGTAGGGATAAAGTCCCGACGCGCGTGTAAGCGCGTGCGATATGGTCAATACGTAGGCGGAGGCCTAGTTTGGTCTAAAAACGCTGAAAACCGCTTCAAAATCGCGCGTCTGGAAGCGAAGATATCTACGTTTGTGTTTTTTACTCGCTCCCTTAGGTAGATTTTGGGTACTAACAGAGATGTATGGGAAAACTATTTTTTAGAAAAAATACAAGTTCTATTCGGGCTAGGGGCACGGGCGAGGGGTCCAGAGACGCGTCTCCGCGCGGGCTAGCTATATAAAGAATAAAACTTAGTAGGTGCCGACCAAAAATTTTGAGTTGTGGTCAAAAAACCCGTTTTTGAACCAAAAAATTTTGAATTTCTCCCCAAAACCTGGAAACTGGGACGCGGAACGCGGACCAGAATTCAGGGATGAAGGGTGAGGACTATTGCAACTATAAACTAACGTTATTTTTGTAAAAGAATTTGGAAAAACAATTAATTTTGACGATTTACTTTGAAAATTCGAAAAATTCCCGAGTGTTAGTAGGGATAAAGTCCCGACGCGCGTGTAAGCGCGTGCGATATGGTCAATACGTAGGCGGAGGCCTAGTTTGGTCTAAAAACGCTGAAAACCGCTTCAAAATCGCGCGTCTGGAAGCGAAGATATCTACGTTTGTGTTTTTTACTCGCTCCCTTAGGTAGATTTTGGGTACTAACAGAGATGTATGGGAAAACTATTTTTTAGAAAAAATACAAGTTCTATTCGGGCTAGGGGCACGGGCGAGGGGTCCAGAGACGCGTCTCCGCGCGGGCTAGCTATATAAAGAATAAAACTTATTAGGTGCCGACCAAAAATTTTGAGTTGTGGTCAAAAAACCCGTTTTTGAACCAAAAAATTTTGAATTTCACCCCAAAACCTGGAAACTGGGACGCGGAACGCGGACCAGAATTCAGGGATGAAGGGTGAGGACTATTGCAACTATAAACTAACGTTATTTTTGTAAAAGAATTTGGAAAAACAATTAATTTTGACGATTTACTTTGAAAATTCGAAAAATTCCCGAGTGTTAGTAGGGATAAAGTCCCGACGCGCGTGTAAGCGCGTGCGATATGGTCAATACGTAGGCGGAGGCCTAGTTTGGTCTAAAAACGCTGAAAACCGCTTCAAAATCGCGCGTCTGGAAGCGAAGATATCTACGTTTGTGTTTTTTACTCGCTCCCTTAGGTAGATTTTGGGTACTAACAGAGATGTATGGGAAAACTATTTTTTAGAAAAAATACAAGTTCTATTCGGGCTAGGGGCACGGGCGAGGGGTCCAGAGACGCGTCTCCGCGCGGGCTAGCTATATAAAGAATAAAACTTATTAGGTGCCGACCAAAAATTTTGAGTTGTGGTCAAAAAACCCGTTTTTGAACCAAAAAATTTTGAATTTCTCCCCAAAACCTGGAAACTGGGACGCGGAACGCGGACCAGAATTCAGGGATGAAGGGTGAGGACTATTGCAACTATAAACTAACGTTATTTTTGTAAAAGAATTTGGAAAAACAATTAATTTTGACGATTTACTTTGAAAATTCGAAAAATTCCCGAGTGTTAGTAGGGATAAAGTCCCGACGCGCGTGTAAGCGCGTGCGATATGGTCAATACGTAGGCGGAGGCCTAGTTTGGTCTAAAAACGCTGAAAACCGCTTCAAAATCGCGCGTCTGGAAGCGAAGATATCTACGTTTGTGTTTTTTACTCGCTCCCTTAGGTAGATTTTGGGTACTAACAGAGATGTATGGGAAAACTATTTTTTAGAAAAAATACAAGTTCTATTCGGGCTAGGGGCACGGGCGAGGGGTCCAGAGACGCGTCTCCGCGCGGGCTAGCTATATAAAGAATAAAACTTATTAGGTGCCGACCAAAAATTTTGAGTTGTGGTCAAAAAACCCGTTTTTGAACCAAAAAATTTTGAATTTCACCCCAAAACCTGGAAACTGGGACGCGGAACGCGGACCAGAATTCAGGGATGAAGGGTGAGGACTATTGCAACTATAAACTAACGTTATTTTTGTAAAAGAATTTGGAAAAACAATTAATTTTGACGATTTACTTTGAAAATTCGAAAAATTCCCGAGTGTTAGTAGGGATAAAGTCCCGACGCGCGTGTAAGCGCGTGCGATATGGTCAATACGTAGGCGGAGGCCTAGTTTGGTCTAAAAACGCTGAAAACCGCTTCAAAATCGCGCGTCTGGAAGCGAAGATATCTACGTTTGTGTTTTTTACTCGCTCCCTTAGGTAGATTTTGGGTACTAACAGAGATGTATGGAAAAACTATTTTTTAGAAAAAATACAAGTTCTATTCGGGCTAGGGGCACGGGCGAGGGGTCCAGAGACGCGTCTCCGCGCGGGCTAGCTATATAAAGAATAAAACTTATTAGGTGCCGACCAAAAATTTTGAGTTGTGGTCAAAAAACCCGTTTTTGAACCAAAAAATTTTGAATTTCACCCCAAAACCTGGAAACTGGGACGCGGAACGCGGACCAGAATTCAGGGATGAAGGGTGAGGACTATTGCAACTATAAACTAACGTTATTTTTGTAAAAGAATTTGGAAAAACAATTAATTTTGACGATTTACTTTGAAAATTCGAAAAATTCCCGAGTGTTAGTAGGGATAAAGTCCCGACGCGCGTGTAAGCGCGTGCGATATGGTCAATACGTAGGCGGAGGCCTAGTTTGGTCTAAAAACGCTGAAAACCGCTTCAAAATCGCGCGTCTGGAAGCGAAGATATCTACGTTTGTGTTTTTTACTCGCTCCCTTAGGTAGATTTTGGGTACTAACAGAGATGTATGGGAAAACTATTTTTTAGAAAAAATACAAGTTCTATTCGGGCTAGGGGCACGGGCGAGGGGTCCAGAGACGCGTCTCCGCGCGGGCTAGCTATATAAAGAATAAAACTTATTAGGTGCCGACCAAAAATTTTGAGTTGTGGTCAAAAAACCCGTTTTTGAACCAAAAAATTTTGAATTTCACCCCAAAACCTGGAAACTGGGACGCGGAACGCGGACCAGAATTCAGGGATGAAGGGTGAGGACTATTGCAACTATAAACTAACGTTATTTTTGTAAAAGAATTTGGAAAAACAATTAATTTTGACGATTTACTTTGAAAATTCGAAAAATTCCCGAGTGTTAGTAGGGATAAAGTCCCGACGCGCGTGTAAGCGCGTGCGATATGGTCAATACGTAGGCGGAGGCCTAGTTTGGTCTAAAAACGCTGAAAACCGCTTCAAAATCGCGCGTCTGGAAGCGAAGATATCTACGTTTGTGTTCTTTACTCGCTCTCTTAGGTAGATTTTGGGTACTAACAGAGATGTATGGGAAAACTATTTTTTAGAAAAAATACAAGTTCTATTCGGGCTAGGGGCACGGGCAAGGGGTCCAGAGACGCGTCTCCGCGCGGGCTAGCTATATAAAGAATAAAACTTATTAGGTGCCGACCAAAAATTTTGAGTTGTGGTCAAAAAACCCGTTTTTGAACCAAAAAATTTTGAATTTCACCCCAAAACCTGGAAACTGGGACGCGGAACGCGGACCAGAATTCAGGGATGAAGGGTGAGGACTATTGCAACTATAAACTAACGTTATTTTTGTAAAAGAATTTGGAAAAACAATTAATATTGACGATTTACTTTGAAAATTCGAAAAATTCCCGAGTGTTAGTAGGGATAAAGTCCCGACGCGCGTGTAAGCGCGTGCGATATGGTCAATACGTAGGCGGAGGCCTAGTTTGGTCTAAAAACGCTGAAAACCGCTTCAAAATCGCGCGTCTGGAAGCGAAGATATCTACGTTTGTGTTTTTTACTCGCTCCCTTAGGTAGATTTTGGGTACTAACAGAGATGTATGGGAAAACTATTTTTTAGAAAAAATACAAGTTCTATTCGGGCTAGGGGCACGGGCGAGGGGTCCAGAGACGCGTCTCCGCGCGGGCTAGCTATATAAAGAATAAAACTTAGTAGGTGCCGACCAAAAATTTTGAGTTGTGGTCAAAAAACCCGTTTTTGAACCAAAAAATTTTGAATTTCTCCCCAAAACCTGGAAACTGGGACGCGGAACGCGGACCAGAATTCAGGGATGAAGGGTGAGGACTATTGCAACTATAAACTAACGTTATTTTTGTAAAAGAATTTGGAAAAACAATTAATTTTGACGATTTACTTTGAAAATTCGAAAAATTCCCGAGTGTTAGTAGGGATAAAGTCCCGACGCGCGTGTAAGCGCGTGCGATATGGTCAATACGTAGGCGGAGGCCTAGTTTGGTCTAAAAACGCTGAAAACCGCTTCAAAATCGCGCGTCTGGAAGCGAAGATATCTACGTTTGTGTTTTTTACTCGCTCCCTTAGGTAGATTTTGGGTACTAACAGAGATGTATGGGAAAACTATTTTTTAGAAAAAATACAAGTTCTATTCGGGCTAGGGGCACGGGCGAGGGGTCCAGAGACGCGTCTCCGCGCGGGCTAGCTATATAAAGAATAAAACTTATTAGGTGCCGACCAAAAATTTTGAGTTGTGGTCAAAAAACCCGTTTTTGAACCAAAAAATTTTGAATTTCACCCCAAAACCTGGAAACTGGGACGCGGAACGCGGACCAGAATTCAGGGATGAAGGGTGAGGACTATTGCAACTATAAACTAACGTTATTTTTGTAAAAGAATTTGGAAAAACAATTAATTTTGACGATTTACTTTGAAAATTCGAAAAATTCCCGAGTGTTAGTAGGGATAAAGTCCCGACGCGCGTGTAAGCGCGTGCGATATGGTCAATACGTAGGCGGAGGCCTAGTTTGGTCTAAAAACGCTGAAAACCGCTTCAAAATCGCGCGTCTGGAAGCGAAGATATCTACGTTTGTGTTTTTTACTCGCTCCCTTAGGTAGATTTTGGGTACTAACAGAGATGTATGGGAAAACTATTTTTTAGAAAAAATACAAGTTCTATTCGGGCTAGGGGCACGGGCGAGGGGTCCAGAGACGCGTCTCCGCGCGGGCTAGCTATATAAAGAATAAAACTTATTAGGTGCCGACCAAAAATTTTGAGTTGTGGTCAAAAAACCCGTTTTTGAACCAAAAAATTTTGAATTTCTCCCCAAAACCTGGAAACTGGGACGCGGAACGCGGACCAGAATTCAGGGATGAAGGGTGAGGACTATTGCAACTATAAACTAACGTTATTTTTGTAAAAGAATTTGGAAAAACAATTAATTTTGACGATTTACTTTGAAAATTCGAAAAATTCCCGAGTGTTAGTAGGGATAAAGTCCCGACGCGCGTGTAAGCGCGTGCGATATGGTCAATACGTAGGCGGAGGCCTAGTTTGGTCTAAAAACGCTGAAAACCGCTTCAAAATCGCGCGTCTGGAAGCGAAGATATCTACGTTTGTGTTTTTTACTCGCTCCCTTAGGTAGATTTTGGGTACTAACAGAGATGTATGGGAAAACTATTTTTTAGAAAAAATACAAGTTCTATTCGGGCTAGGGGCACGGGCGAGGGGTCCAGAGACGCGTCTCCGCGCGGGCTAGCTATATAAAGAATAAAACTTATTAGGTGCCGACCAAAAATTTTGAGTTGTGGTCAAAAAACCCGTTTTTGAACCAAAAAATTTTGAATTTCACCCCAAAACCTGGAAACTGGGACGCGGAACGCGGACCAGAATTCAGGGATGAAGGGTGAGGACTATTGCAACTATAAACTAACGTTATTTTTGTAAAAGAATTTGGAAAAACAATTAATTTTGACGATTTACTTTGAAAATTCGAAAAATTCCCGAGTGTTAGTAGGGATAAAGTCCCGACGCGCGTGTAAGCGCGTGCGATATGGTCAATACGTAGGCGGAGGCCTAGTTTGGTCTAAAAACGCTGAAAACCGCTTCAAAATCGCGCGTCTGGAAGCGAAGATATCTACGTTTGTGTTTTTTACTCGCTCCCTTTTTTTTTTTTTTTTTTTTTTTCGGATGGGAAATCATCAAATAACCCCTCCCGCTCTGGGCGGAGCAGGAGGGAGTGTCAGACTTTTACTGACTAAAACCCATCCATGTTCCTTCATCGCCCTTTGTGTTCCGGGGCCACGGTATCTCTTTCGAATAGTCCCGCAACCCCGGCAGGCATCGGTCCTTACGGACCCCTTCCTTTGTGCTGACTCTCTTTGAGGCGCGCGTGGAACACGAACGCGCCGTCGACACGGCCTGTCGTCATGTTATGAGACGGACGGACGGCGAGCTAGCCCATAGCTCACCGTCCACAGGCCCGCGCCTACGGTGGCCGGGGGCTACGTGGTGGTGGCCCCCGACGCCCGGGGCGTCTCCCGCGGCGGCCGGGACGTTGAGAGGTTCTCTCCCTCTCACGTTCCGCCACCTCCTTCTCTAGCATTACTGCTTCGCAGAAGGAGGTGACGGCGTCCCATTCCGTCTCGCTCCGGACCATGGCTTGCACCAGGGCCGGACGCGAGAGGTCGCCGCCGCCGATCGCCACTTCGAGGACACGGCGGTGCTCCGCCCACGCGGGGCACACCTCCACCGTGTGTTCCACCGTGTCCTCCGGTCGATCCTCACAATGGAAGCACCCGGGCGTTTCCTCCCGCCCGATTCGGTGCAGGAACCTCCCGAACACTCCGTGTCCGGTGAGGACCTGCGTCAGGCGGAAGGTGAGGACGCCGTGGCGTCTCTCAAGCCACTCCTCAAAGAGGGGACTTATCGCCACTATCGTGGCGTGCCCTGCACGGGGTTGCGACAGTCGCTCTCTCCATGTCGCCATGAGATCTCGCCGGAAGTCTGTCCGCTGAGCGACAATTTGCCGCGGCAGCGGAGTTTCCCCCCGGCTTAGCGCCTCCGCGCGCCATTCATGTAGGCGCGCGAGGACTATCGCCTCCAGATCCCATGGCGGCAATCCGGCAAGGAGGCTCGCTGCCTCGCGGGCAATCGTGCGGTAGCCCCGGGCCAGCCTTACGGCTACCACCTTTTGGGGCGCGTTTAGGTAGTGGGCGGCTCGTCGCCTCAATGAACGCGCCCACACCGGGGCCCCGTAAAGGGCCATTGACCGCACGACTCCCGCGTAGAGCCTCCGGCAGGAGGCGTTCGGCCCCCCCAGATTGGGCAGGAGCCGCCTGAAGGCAGCCCCAGTCCGTTCCAGTTTGGGGGCCAAACGTCGGAAATGTTCTACGAAGTTCCACCGGCTGTCAAGGACAAGTCCCAAGTACTTTAACGTCGACTCAACGCCGATGGATAGCCCTCCTACCGTCAGTGAGGATCCCGGAGGTGGCGCATTCCGAGGCCCATGAAAGCACATGGCCTCGGACTTGTGCAATGCCACCTCGAGACCCAATTGCCGGATCCTCTCAACGACTATCGCAACCCCGCGTGTCATCACTTCGGCCGCCGCCTCGTGCGACCCCCCCTGTGCTAGCACCAGCGTGTCGTCTGCGTAGCAAACCACGCTGACACCGCTAGGGAGGTCGGCGCGCAGCACCCAGTCGTACCCGATGTTCCACAAGGACGGCCCTAGGACCGATCCCTGCGGAACACCGCACGACATCTCTCGCCGGTTCCATTCTCCGCTGCGACCAGGGTAAATGACTGCCCTGTCCGTCAGGTAGTCCCCGACCACTCGACGGAGGTAGGTCGGCACCCGGTGATACCGGAGTGCCTCCCTAATGCAGCTCCAGGGCATGGAGTTGAAGGCGTTGGCGATGTCGAGAGACACCGCCAAGACAACCCCTCCTCTGGACACCGCATCCCCCGTCGTGAGGGCTCTCACGCGCATGATGGCGTCCACCGTTGAGCGCCCCTTGCGGAAACCGAACTGGTGTTCCGCAAGGTCCGGCCCAGTCCCCGCAAGGTGCTCGGCGAGGCGGTTTGCAATTACTCTTTCAAAGAGCTTGCCCACCTCGTCGAGCAGCACCACGGGCCGGTATGCGGACGGAGAGTCCGCAGGGCGCCCCGGCTTCCGAATGAGGACCAGCTTTCCCGTCTTCCAACGAAGCGGGAACTGGCCTCTCTCCAAGCATGCGCTAAGGAGCCCCTCTAGTCGGGGCCCGAGAGCCTCCGTGGCCAGGACCCAGGCTTTGCCAGGCAAGCCGTCGGGTCCCGGGGCGGTATTTTTGGCACTGAGCCTGCGTACCGCCACTCTCAGGTCTACCCCAGTCACTTCCGGAGCGTTGTCGTCGTCGTCCTGTTGGTCCGCTTCCAGCATCGCAGGTGGCGGAGCCATAGGCGGGGGTGGATGATCCCCTCGCGAAGGGAACAAAGTGCTCACCACGTCCTCCACGAGCTCAGGCCGGAGACTCTGCGTCAGTGGGGGGGCCCAGGGGCGGAGTTTATCCCGCACCAATTTGTAAGGGCGCCCCCACGGATCTCTGTCGAGAGTCCCCAGTAACTCCTCGCGAGCCAGGTCCCTGGCCCGCAGGACAGCCTCGCGGAGGGTGGTCTTCGCCGCTCTGTACCCCTCATAGAGCTCCGCCTCAATGGTTGCCGCATCGGGTGGGCGAATGCGGAGCCTGCGATGCCTGGCGTACAGGTGTCGCGCAGCCACGCACGCCTCGCGCAGAGACGTCAGCTCACGCGACCACCAGTACACTTGACGCCGGGCGCTTCCTGGCCGGACTCGGGGCATTGCCACGTCACATATATCGGACATGGCCTCCTGGAACCATCCTGCCTCATTGTTGACGTCGGCAGGCCTGTCCGGTGATGTCACCCAGGCCTGCACGATCGAGGCTTCCAGGAGGAGCTCCCGGTCCAGCTGCTTCAGCGCCCAACGCGGACCACTCGGAGCCTGTTGGACCGGCGCGCTTGTGGTCTGGGTGGAGACGTCGAACCGGATGTACCGGTGGTCGGAATAGGTCTCCACCCCCTCCATAACACGCCAGTCAATGACACGCGGCGACAGAGCGGGGCTAGCGAACGAAATGTCCACTACCGACTCGCCCCGCATCCGCACACACGTGGGGACAGAACCCCGATTTAGGACGACCAGGCCCTTCTCCAGGGCCCAGTCTTCCACCATCCTACCCCGCACGTCTGTGACCCGACCCGACCCCTCCTGACACCTTCAAGGGTCGGGGTACCGGCGGCGGCCGACGACACTATGGTCACTGAGCCGCTAAGGTCCGCCACCCAGTCTTCCCTGGGCAGGACGAAATACGGCTCAGCGACCACAGCAATGTTGATCAACCACTGCGCCATGCTCTGGAGCAACAGATCCTGAGCGCAGGCGCAGTGGTTGATGTTCGCTTGGAGGAAGCGTAGTGGGGCCGTTATTGGCACTCCATTACCGCTTCCTCCCTAGCCCCCTGCGAGGGCCCCTCTGTGGCGGTGACAGTGGCAGCGGCGGCGGCAGTTGCGGCTGCGGCGGTGGCGACGGTGGTGGTGGTGGTGGCGGCGGAGGGCCTTCCCTTGCCTCTGGTGGCCTTGGTGGGCGGAGCGCAGGCCTTGCTCCCAGCCCGGTGTTCGGCCGGCTTGCCGGCTGCCGCACATGCACCGCAGTGCGGCGTGGCGCAGCAAGCTGCGGACACATGACCGGGCTGACTGCAGCGGAAGCAGAGTCCGCTGCGGTCAACCTCCGAGGCGCACCGTACTGACACGTGGTGTCCCACGTGGCAGCGGTAGCACCTCAGAGGTCTGGGCTCCAGCAGCTTTACCTGCGCTGAAACCCAGCCCACCAGTAGCCTACGGCCCTCCACTATTGTTTTGGCCGCCGTCACGGGGCAGCATACCGTAACGGTATGCATACCCGTGACGTCCGGACGTAGGGCGCCTGCCCTGACCTGCTCAGCAGGGCACCCACCGGACCTGGCGACGGCGGCCATCACCTCCTCCTTGGTCACTGAATCGTCCAGACCCAGGATGCGCAGGTCTGCGCATCTAACGGGTCTGGACACTCGGGCGTCGTCCGCGTTCAGGGACGCTCTGAGCTTTTCAGCCAGAGCGTCAGCGGACGACCCGCTGGTTTCGCCGGGGATCTCCAGCATACGAGCCCCCGTCGCGGTGACTTTAAGCCGGAGGCCCCCGGTGATCCCGAGCTCTCCGAGATCCACCGTCTCCTTCGCCTTTGCCAGCAGGTCGCGGTAGGACACGCCCCTTTTTTCCGCATCCGGCTGTAGTGTGATCACTACAGCCGCGGTCTTCGGGGCGCGAAGCCTAGCCGCGATCTTTCGCGCCCTATGCTGGCGCTGCCGCTCCACATTTCGGGCCTTTTTGGCCGCCTTCCTCCCCTTCTTCTTCTCCCCGACCACCTGCCATCCGGCTTCAGCCGCAGGTGTCGGGGGCTGGGGGGGCGGTGGTGGCGGCGGCAGCTGGCTTGCCGCAGGCACTGGCCCACTCGCCGCTGGCATTGGCGCCGCTGGCGCTGGAGCCGATACAGTCGCCGCCTGTGCAGCCGCCTTGCCTTTTCTCCTCCTGGGCGCCTTCTTAGTCGGCGCCGGTTGCGCCGGAGCTGACTTTCCAGGAGGGGGGGGCGCCGCAGCTCTGCCGGAGGACTGGCTCGACGGCCCAGGTCCGGGTGCGGCAGCCGCAGCAGCCGCGTATGACACCGTACTCGGCATCGTGCTCGGGCCCGCGGCTGCCTTCTTTGCACCCAGGGCGGGGCGCAGAACAATTCCCTCCAGGACGGAGAACCGCGCCTGGAAGGAAGCAAGCTCCTGCCGAACCAGGTTCAGAACCTGGTTCTCCACCGGCACGGGCTCGGCTTGTCGCTGCTGCTGCTGTTGTTGGTGGCCCCCATTTGGAGGCGCAGCACGGCTACCAGCCTCGCGCAGATTGGCCAGGTCTGCGTGGAGCTTGGCGTTCTCCTTTTGGAGAACCTCCATGGCAGCCGTCAGGCGGGCCACCTCCTCCCGCAGTTTGGCCACATCTCCCTCTGACGAAGGAGGTGGTGGAGGCCTCGCAAAGTTGGCCTCCGCTGCCGCCATGATGGAGGCGGAAGCGCCGGGTATGGCCTTGAGTTTCGATGAGGTCTTCATCTTATTGGCCACGCCCTTTATTGCAGCTTCCACCTCCTTAGCAAACCTGGCCTTACGCTCCGCCTCGGAGCCGCCAGTTGCACCCGCCTCGTCGCCAGACCCGGGAACAGTAGTGCCCGGGGGGCGCACCTCCTCGGCAAGTCTTGCCGACCTCACGGGGGCAGAGAGCCCCCTCCCCTTGCCCCGGATCCCCCCACGCTTGTTGGTGGGGATTTTTCGGGCCGAGGCCTCCTCATCTCCGGATGACGACCCCCGGTCGCCATCCCGCCTGGGCCGCTTGCGGAAGAACTTGCTGTTCTCCGCAGGCGTCCCGGCCCTCACGCGACGGGAGCTCTCTGAGCCTCCCGCGCTCACCTCACTTGATGCTACGTCGGACTCCGACGCCGCATCCCTCCTCTCCTCTGTTTTGCCGTCGCCGGCGGTGTTACTCGCTCCCTTAGGTAGATTTTGGGTACTAACAGAGATGTATGGGAAAACTATTTTTTAGAAAAAATACAAGTTCTATTCGGGCTAGGGGCACGGGCGAGGGGTCCAGAGACGCGTCTCCGCGCGGGCTAGCTATATAAAGAATAAAACTTATTAGGTGCCGACCAAAAATTTTGAGTTGTGGTCAAAAAACCCGTTTTTGAACCAAAAAATTTTGAATTTCACCCCAAAACCTGGAAACTGGGACGCGGAACGCGGACCAGAATTCAGGGATGAAGGGTGAGGACTATTGCAACTATAAACTAACGTTATTTTTGTAAAAGAATTTGGAAAAACAATTAATTTTGACGATTTACTTTGAAAATTCGAAAAATTCCCGAGTGTTAGTAGGGATAAAGTCCCGACGCGCGTGTAAGCGCGTGCGATATGGTCAATACGTAGGCGGAGGCCTAGTTTGGTCTAAAAACGCTGAAAACCGCTTCAAAATCGCGCGTCTGGAAGCGAAGATATCTACGTTTGTGTTTTTTACTCGCTCCCTTAGGTAGATTTTGGGTACTAACAGAGATGTATGGGAAAACTATTTTTTAGAAAAAATACAAGTTCTATTCGGGCTAGGGGCACGGGCGAGGGGTCCAGAGACGCGTCTCCGCGCGGGCTAGCTATATAAAGAATAAAACTTATTAGGTGCCGACCAAAAATTTTGAGTTGTGGTCAAAAAACCCGTTTTTGAACCGAAAAATTTTGAATTTCACCCCAAAACCTGGAAACTGGGACGCGGAACGCGGACCCGAATTCAGGGATGAAGGGTGAGGACTATTGCAACTATAAACTAACGTTATTTTTGTAAAAGAATTTGGAAAAACAATTAATTTTGACGATTTACTTTGAAAATTCGAAAAATTCCCGAGTGTTAGTAGGGATAAAGTCCCGACGCGCGTGTAAGCGCGTGCGATATGGTCAATACGTAGGCGGAGGCCTAGTTTGGTCTAAAAACGCTGAAAACCGCTTCAAAATCGCGCGTCTGGAAGCGAAGATATCTACGTTTGTGTTCTTTACTCGCTCTCTTAGGTAGATTTTGGGTACTAACAGAGATGTATGGGAAAACTATTTTTTAGAAAAAATACAAGTTCTATTCGGGCTAGGGGCACGGGCAAGGGGTCCAGAGACGCGTCTCCGCGCGGGCTAGCTATATAAAGAATAAAACTTATTAGGTGCCGACCAAAAATTTTGAGTTGTGGTCAAAAAACCCGTTTTTGAACCAAAAAATTTTGAATTTCACCCCAAAACCTGGAAACTGGGACGCGGAACGCGGACCAGAATTCAGGGATGAAGGGTGAGGACTATTGCAACTATAAACTAACGTTATTTTTGTAAAAGAATTTGGAAAAACAATTAATATTGACGATTTACTTTGAAAATTCGAAAAATTCCCGAGTGTTAGTAGGGATAAAGTCCCGACGCGCGTGTAAGCGCGTGCGATATGGTCAATACGTAGGCGGAGGCCTAGTTTGGTCTAAAAACGCTGAAAACCGCTTCAAAATCGCGCGTCTGGAAGCGAAGATATCTACGTTTGTGTTTTTTACTCGCTCCCTTAGGTAGATTTTGGGTACTAACAGAGATGTATGGGAAAACTATTTTTTAGAAAAAATACAAGTTCTATTCGGGCTAGGGGCACGGGCGAGGGGTCCAGAGACGCGTCTCCGCGCGGGCTAGCTATATAAAGAATAAAACTTATTAGGTGCCGACCAAAAATTTTGAGTTGTGGTCAAAAAACCCGTTTTTGAACCAAAAAATTTTGAATTTCACCCCAAAACCTGGAAACTGGGACGCGGAACGCGGACCAGAATTCAGGGATGAAGGGTGAGGACTATTGCAACTATAAACTAACGTTATTTTTGTAAAAGAATTTGGAAAAACAATTAATTTTGACGATTTACTTTGAAAATTCGAAAAATTCCCGAGTGTTAGTAGGGATAAAGTCCCGACGCGCGTGTAAGCGCGTGCGATATGGTCAATACGTAGGCGGAGGCCTAGTTTGGTCTAAAAACGCTGAAAACCGCTTCAAAATCGCGCGTCTGGAAGCGAAGATATCTACGTTTGTGTTTTTTACTCGCTCTCTTAGGTAGATTTTGGGTACTAACAGAGATGTATGGGAAAACTATTTTTTAGAAAAAATACAAGTTCTATTCGGGCTAGGGGCACGGGCAAGGGGTCCAGAGACGCGTCTCCGCGCGGGCTAGCTATATAAAGAATAAAACTTATTAGGTGCCGACCAAAAATTTTGAGTTGTGGTCAAAAAACCCGTTTTTGAACCAAAAAATTTTGAATTTCACCCCAAAACCTGGAAACTGGGACGCGGAACGCGGACCAGAATTCAGGGATGAAGGGTGAGGACTATTGCAACTATAAACTAACGTTATTTTTGTAAAAGAATTTGGAAAAACAATTAATTTTGACGATTTACTTTGAAAATTCGAAAAATTCCCGAGTGTTAGTAGGGATAAAGTCCCGACGCGCGTGTAAGCGCGTGCGATATGGTCAATACGTAGGCGGAGGCCTAGTTTGGTCTAAAAACGCTGAAAACCGCTTCAAAATCGCGCGTCTGGAAGCGAAGATATCTACGTTTGTGTTTTTTACTCGCTCCCTTAGGTAGATTTTGGGTACTAACAGAGATGTATGGGAAAACTATTTTTTAGAAAAAATACAAGTTCTATTCGGGCTAGGGGCACGGGCGAGGGGTCCAGAGACGCGTCTCCGCGCGGGCTAGCTATATAAAGAATAAAACTTAGTAGGTGCCGACCAAAAATTTTGAGTTGTGGTCAAAAAACCCGTTTTTGAACCAAAAAATTTTGAATTTCTCCCCAAAACCTGGAAACTGGGACGCGGAACGCGGACCAGAATTCAGGGATGAAGGGTGAGGACTATTGCAACTATAAACTAACGTTATTTTTGTAAAAGAATTTGGAAAAACAATTAATTTTGACGATTTACTTTGAAAATTCGAAAAATTCCCGAGTGTTAGTAGGGATAAAGTCCCGACGCGCGTGTAAGCGCGTGCGATATGGTCAATACGTAGGCGGAGGCCTAGTTTGGTCTAAAAACGCTGAAAACCGCTTCAAAATCGCGCGTCTGGAAGCGAAGATATCTACGTTTGTGTTTTTTACTCGCTCCCTTAGGTAGATTTTGGGTACTAACAGAGATGTATGGGAAAACTATTTTTTAGAAAAAATACAAGTTCTATTCGGGCTAGGGGCACGGGCGAGGGGTCCAGAGACGCGTCTCCGCGCGGGCTAGCTATATAAAGAATAAAACTTATTAGGTGCCGACCAAAAATTTTGAGTTGTGGTCAAAAAACCCGTTTTTGAACCAAAAAATTTTGAATTTCACCCCAAAACCTGGAAACTGGGACGCGGAACGCGGACCAGAATTCAGGGATGAAGGGTGAGGACTATTGCAACTATAAACTAACGTTATTTTTGTAAAAGAATTTGGAAAAACAATTAATTTTGACGATTTACTTTGAAAATTCGAAAAATTCCCGAGTGTTAGTAGGGATAAAGTCCCGACGCGCGTGTAAGCGCGTGCGATATGGTCAATACGTAGGCGGAGGCCTAGTTTGGTCTAAAAACGCTGAAAACCGCTTCAAAATCGCGCGTCTGGAAGCGAAGATATCTACGTTTGTGTTTTTTACTCGCTCCCTTAGGTAGATTTTGGGTACTAACAGAGATGTATGGGAAAACTATTTTTTAGAAAAAATACAAGTTCTATTCGGGCTAGGGGCACGGGCGAGGGGTCCAGAGACGCGTCTCCGCGCGGGCTAGCTATATAAAGAATAAAACTTATTAGGTGCCGACCAAAAATTTTGAGTTGTGGTCAAAAAACCCGTTTTTGAACCAAAAAATTTTGAATTTCACCCCAAAACCTGGAAACTGGGACGCGGAACGCGGACCAGAATTCAGGGATGAAGGGTGAGGACTATTGCAACTATAAACTAACGTTATTTTTGTAAAAGAATTTGGAAAAACAATTAATTTTGACGATTTACTTTGAAAATTCGAAAAATTCCCGAGTGTTAGTAGGGATAAAGTCCCGACGCGCGTGTAAGCGCGTGCGATATGGTCAATACGTAGGCGGAGGCCTAGTTTGGTCTAAAAACGCTGAAAACCGCTTCAAAATCGCGCGTCTGGAAGCGAAGATATCTACGTTTGTGTTTTTTACTCGCTCCCTTAGGTAGATTTTGGGTACTAACAGAGATGTATGGGAAAACTATTTTTTAGAAAAAATACAAGTTCTATTCGGGCTAGGGGCACGGGCGAGGGGTCCAGAGACGCGTCTCCGCGCGGGCTAGCTATATAAAGAATAAAACTTATTAGGTGCCGACCAAAAATTTTGAGTTGTGGTCAAAAAACCCGTTTTTGAACCAAAAAATTTTGAATTTCACCCCAAAACCTGGAAACTGGGACGCGGAACGCGGACCAGAATTCAGGGATGAAGGGTGAGGACTATTGCAACTATAAACTAACGTTATTTTTGTAAAAGAATTTGGAAAAACAATTAATTTTGACGATTTACTTTGAAAATTCGAAAAATTCCCGAGTGTTAGTAGGGATAAAGTCCCGACGCGCGTGTAAGCGCGTGCGATATGGTCAATACGTAGGCGGAGGCCTAGTTTGGTCTAAAAACGCTGAAAACCGCTTCAAAATCGCGCGTCTGGAAGCGAAGATATCTACGTTTGTGTTTTTTACTCGCTCTCTTAGGTAGATTTTGGGTACTAACAGAGATGTATGGGAAAACTATTTTTTAGAAAAAATACAAGTTCTATTCGGGCTAGGGGCACGGGCAAGGGGTCCAGAGACGCGTCTCCGCGCGGGCTAGCTATATAAAGAATAAAACTTATTAGGTGCCGACCAAAAATTTTGAGTTGTGGTCAAAAAACCCGTTTTTGAACCAAAAAATTTTGAATTTCACCCCAAAACCTGGAAACTGGGACGCGGAACGCGGACCAGAATTCAGGGATGAAGGGTGAGGACTATTGCAACTATAAACTAACGTTATTTTTGTAAAAGAATTTGGAAAAACAATTAATTTTGACGATTTACTTTGAAAATTCGAAAAATTCCCGAGTGTTAGTAGGGATAAAGTCCCGACGCGCGTGTAAGCGCGTGCGATATGGTCAATACGTAGGCGGAGGCCTAGTTTGGTCTAAAAACGCTGAAAACCGCTTCAAAATCGCGCGTCTGGAAGCGAAGATATCTACGTTTGTGTTTTTTACTCGCTCCCTTAGGTAGATTTTGGGTACTAACAGAGATGTATGGGAAAACTATTTTTTAGAAAAAATACAAGTTCTATTCGGGCTAGGGGCACGGGCGAGGGGTCCAGAGACGCGTCTCCGCGCGGGCTAGCTATATAAAGAATAAAACTTATTAGGTGCCGACCAAAAATTTTGAGTTGTGGTCAAAAAACCCGTTTTTGAACCAAAAAATTTTGAATTTCACCCCAAAACCTGGAAACTGGGACGCGGAACGCGGACCAGAATTCAGGGATGAAGGGTGAGGACTATTGCAACTATAAACTAACGTTATTTTTGTAAAAGAATTTGGAAAAACAATTAATTTTGACGATTTACTTTGAAAATTCGAAAAATTCCCGAGTGTTAGTAGGGATAAAGTCCCGACGCGCGTGTAAGCGCGTGCGATATGGTCAATACGTAGGCGGAGGCCTAGTTTGGTCTAAAAACGCTGAAAACCGCTTCAAAATCGCGCGTCTGGAAGCGAAGATATCTACGTTTGTGTTTTTTACTCGCTCCCTTAGGTAGATTTTGGGTACTAACAGAGATGTATGGGAAAACTATTTTTTAGAAAAAATACAAGTTCTATTCGGGCTAGGGGCACGGGCGAGGGGTCCAGAGACGCGTCTCCGCGCGGGCTAGCTATATAAAGAATAAAACTTATTAGGTGCCGACCAAAAATTTTGAGTTGTGGTCAAAAAACCCGTTTTTGAACCAAAAAATTTTGAATTTCTCCCCAAAACCTGGAAACTGGGACGCGGAACGCGGACCAGAATTCAGGGATGAAGGGTGAGGACTATTGCAACTATAAACTAACGTTATTTTTGTAAAAGAATTTGGAAAAACAATTAATTTTGACGATTTACTTTGAAAATTCGAAAAATTCCCGAGTGTTAGTAGGGATAAAGTCCCGACGCGCGTGTAAGCGCGTGCGATATGGTCAATACGTAGGCGGAGGCCTAGTTTGGTCTAAAAACGCTGAAAACCGCTTCAAAATCGCGCGTCTGGAAGCGAAGATATCTACGTTTGTGTTTTTTACTCGCTCTCTTAGGTAGATTTTGGGTACTAACAGAGATGTATGGGAAAACTATTTTTTAGAAAAAATACAAGTTCTATTCGGGCTAGGGGCACGGGCAAGGGGTCCAGAGACGCGTCTCCGCGCGGGCTAGCTATATAAAGAATAAAACTTATTAGGTGCCGACCAAAAATTTTGAGTTGTGGTCAAAAAACCCGTTTTTGAACCAAAAAATTTTGAATTTCACCCCAAAACCTGGAAACTGGGACGCGGAACGCGGACCAGAATTCAGGGATGAAGGGTGAGGACTATTGCAACTATAAACTAACGTTATTTTTGTAAAAGAATTTGGAAAAACAATTAATTTTGACGATTTACTTTGAAAATTCGAAAAATTCCCGAGTGTTAGTAGGGATAAAGTCCCGACGCGCGTGTAAGCGCGTGCGATATGGTCAATACGTAGGCGGAGGCCTAGTTTGGTCTAAAAACGCTGAAAACCGCTTCAAAATCGCGCGTCTGGAAGCGAAGATATCTACGTTTGTGTTTTTTACTCGCTCCCTTAGGTAGATTTTGGGTACTAACAGAGATGTATGGGAAAACTATTTTTTAGAAAAAATACAAGTTCTATTCGGGCTAGGGGCACGGGCGAGGGGTCCAGAGACGCGTCTCCGCGCGGGCTAGCTATATAAAGAATAAAACTTATTAGGTGCCGACCAAAAATTTTGAGTTGTGGTCAAAAAACCCGTTTTTGAACCAAAAAATTTTGAATTTCACCCCAAAACCTGGAAACTGGGACGCGGAACGCGGACCAGAATTCAGGGATGAAGGGTGAGGACTATTGCAACTATAAACTAACGTTATTTTTGTAAAAGAATTTGGAAAAACAATTAATTTTGACGATTTACTTTGAAAATTCGAAAAATTCCCGAGTGTTAGTAGGGATAAAGTCCCGACGCGCGTGTAAGCGCGTGCGATATGGTCAATACGTAGGCGGAGGCCTAGTTTGGTCTAAAAACGCTGAAAACCGCTTCAAAATCGCGCGTCTGGAAGCGAAGATATCTACGTTTGTGTTTTTTACTCGCTCCCTTAGGTAGATTTTGGGTACTAACAGAGATGTATGGGAAAACTATTTTTTAGAAAAAATACAAGTTCTATTCGGGCTAGGGGCACGGGCGAGGGGTCCAGAGACGCGTCTCCGCGCGGGCTAGCTATATAAAGAATAAAACTTATTAGGTGCCGACCAAAAATTTTGAGTTGTGGTCAAAAAACCCGTTTTTGAACCAAAAAATTTTGAATTTCACCCCAAAACCTGGAAACTGGGACGCGGAACGCGGACCAGAATTCAGGGATGAAGGGTGAGGACTATTGCAACTATAAACTAACGTTATTTTTGTAAAAGAATTTGGAAAAACAATTAATTTTGACGATTTACTTTGAAAATTCGAAAAATTCCCGAGTGTTAGTAGGGATAAAGTCCCGACGCGCGTGTAAGCGCGTGCGATATGGTCAATACGTAGGCGGAGGCCTAGTTTGGTCTAAAAACGCTGAAAACCGCTTCAAAATCGCGCGTCTGGAAGCGAAGATATCTACGTTTGTGTTTTTTACTCGCTCCCTTAGGTAGATTTTGGGTACTAACAGAGATGTATGGGAAAACTATTTTTTAGAAAAAATACAAGTTCTATTCGGGCTAGGGGCACGGGCGAGGGGTCCAGAGACGCGTCTCCGCGCGGGCTAGCTATATAAAGAATAAAACTTATTAGGTGCCGACCAAAAATTTTGAGTTGTGGTCAAAAAACCCGTTTTTGAACCAAAAAATTTTGAATTTCACCCCAAAACCTGGAAACTGGGACGCGGAACGCGGACCAGAATTCAGGGATGAAGGGTGAGGACTATTGCAACTATAAACTAACGTTATTTTTGTAAAAGAATTTGGAAAAACAATTAATTTTGACGATTTACTTTGAAAATTCGAAAAATTCCCGAGTGTTAGTAGGGATAAAGTCCCGACGCGCGTGTAAGCGCGTGCGATATGGTCAATACGTAGGCGGAGGCCTAGTTTGGTCTAAAAACGCTGAAAACCGCTTCAAAATCGCGCGTCTGGAAGCGAAGATATCTACGTTTGTGTTTTTTACTCGCTCCCTTAGGTAGATTTTGGGTACTAACAGAGATGTATGGGAAAACTATTTTTTAGAAAAAATACAAGTTCTATTCGGGCTAGGGGCACGGGCGAGGGGTCCAGAGACGCGTCTCCGCGCGGGCTAGCTATATAAAGAATAAAACTTATTAGGTGCCGACCAAAAATTTTGAGTTGTGGTCAAAAAACCCGTTTTTGAACCAAAAAATTTTGAATTTCACCCCAAAACCTGGAAACTGGGACGCGGAACGCGGACCAGAATTCAGGGATGAAGGGTGAGGACTATTGCAACTATAAACTAACGTTATTTTTGTAAAAGAATTTGGAAAAACAATTAATTTTGACGATTTACTTTGAAAATTCGAAAAATTCCCGAGTGTTAGTAGGGATAAAGTCCCGACGCGCGTGTAAGCGCGTGCGATATGGTCAATACGTAGGCGGAGGCCTAGTTTGGTCTAAAAACGCTGAAAACCGCTTCAAAATCGCGCGTCTGGAAGCGAAGATATCTACGTTTGTGTTTTTTACTCGCTCCCTTAGGTAGATTTTGGGTACTAACAGAGATGTATGGGAAAACTATTTTTTAGAAAAAATACAAGTTCTATTCGGGCTAGGGGCACGGGCGAGGGGTCCAGAGACGCGTCTCCGCGCGGGCTAGCTATATAAAGAATAAAACTTATTAGGTGCCGACCAAAAATTTTGAGTTGTGGTCAAAAAACCCGTTTTTGAACCAAAAAATTTTGAATTTCACCCCAAAACCTGGAAACTGGGACGCGGAACGCGGACCAGAATTCAGGGATGAAGGGTGAGGACTATTGCAACTATAAACTAACGTTATTTTTGTAAAAGAATTTGGAAAAACAATTAATTTTGACGATTTACTTTGAAAATTCGAAAAATTCCCGAGTGTTAGTAGGGATAAAGTCCCGACGCGCGTGTAAGCGCGTGCGATATGGTCAATACGTAGGCGGAGGCCTAGTTTGGTCTAAAAACGCTGAAAACCGCTTCAAAATCGCGCGTCTGGAAGCGAAGATATCTACGTTTGTGTTTTTTACTCGCTCCCTTTTTTTTTTTTTTTTTTTTTTTTTTTTTTTTCGGATGGGAAATCATCAAATAACCCCTCCCGCTCTGGGCGGAGCAGGAGGGAGTGTCAGACTTTTACTGACTAAAACCCATCCATGTTCCTTCATCGCCCTTTGTGTTTCGGGGCCACGGTATCTCTTTCGAACAGTCCCGCAACCCCGGCAGGCATCGGTCCCTACGGACCCCTTCCCTTTTGCTGACTCTCTTTGAGGCGCGCGTGGAACACGAACGCGCCGTCGACACGGCCTGTCGTCATGAGACGGACGGACGGCGAGCTAGCCCATAGCTCACCGTCCACAGGCCCGCGCCTACGGTGGCCGGGGGCTACGTGGTGGTGGCCCCCGACGCCCGGGGCGTCTCCCGCGGCGGCCGGGACGTTGAGAGGTTCTCTCCCTCTCACGTTCCGCCACCTCCTTCTCTAGCATTACTGCTTCGCAGAAGGAGGTGACGGCGTCCCATTCCGTCTCGCTCCGGACCATGGCTTGCACCAGGGCCGGACGCGAGAGGTCGCCGCCGCCGATCGCCGCTTCGAGGACACGGCGGTGCTCCGCCCACGCGGGGCACACCTCCACCGTGTGTTCCACCGTGTCCTCCGGTCGATCCTCACAATGGAAGCACCCGGGCGTTTCCTCCCGCCCGATTCGGTGCAGGAACCTCCCGAACACTCCGTGTCCGGTGAGGACCTGCGTCAGGCGGAAGGTGAGGACGCCGTGGCGTCTCTCAAGCCACTCCTCAAAGAGGGGACTTATCGCCACTATTGTGGCGTGCCCTGTACGGGGTTGCGACAGTCGCTCTCTCCATGTCGCCATGAGATCTCGCCGGAAGTCTGTCCGCTGAGCGACAATTTGTCGCTGCAGCGGAGTTTCCCCCCGGCGTAGCGCCTCCGCGCGCCATTCATGCAGGCGCGCGAGGACTATCGCCTCCAGATCCCATGGCGGCAATCCGGCAAGGAGGCTCGCCGCCTCGCGGGCAATCGTGCGGTAGCCCCGGGCCAGCCTTACGGCTACTACCTTTTGGGGCGCGTTCAGGTAGTGGGCGGCACGCCGCCTCAAAGAACGCGCCCACACCGGGGCCCCGTAAAGGGCCATGGACCGCACGACTCCCGCGTAGAGCCTCCGGCAGGAGGCGTTCGGCCCCCCCAGGTTGGGCAGGAGCCGCCTGAAGGCAGCCCCAGTCCGTTCCAGTTTGGGGGCCAAACGTCGGAAGTGCTCCACGAAGTTCCACCGGCTGTCGAGGACGAGTCCTAGGTACTTCAAAGTCGACTCGACACCGATGGATACCCCTCCTACCGTGAGTAAGGATCCCGGAGGTGGCGCATTCCGAGGCCCATGAAAGCACATGGCCTCGGACTTGTGCAATGCCACCTCGAGACCCAGTTGCCGGATCCTCTCAACGACTGTCGCAACCCCGCGTGTCATCACTTCGGCCGCCGCCTCATACGACCTCCCCTGGGCCAGCACCAGCGTGTCGTCAGCGTAGCAAACTACGCTGACACCACTAGGGAGGTCGGCGCGCAGCACCCAGTCGTAACCGATGTTCCACAAGGACGGCCCTAGGACCGATCCCTGCGGAACACCGCACGACATCTCTCGCCGGTTCCATTCTCCGCTGCGACCGGGGTAGATGACGGCTCTGTCCGTCAGATAGTCCCCGACCACTCGACGGAGGTAGGTCGGCACCCGGTGATACCGGAGTGCCTCCCTAATGCAGCTCCAGGGCATGGAGTTGAAGGCGTTGGCGATGTCGAGAGACACCGCCAAGACAACCCCCCCCCTAGACACCGCATCCCCCGTCGTGAGGGCTCTCACGCGCATGATGGCATCCACCGTAGAGCGCCCCTTGCGGAAACCATACTGGTGTTCCGCAAGGTCCGGCCCAGTCCCCGCAAGGTGCTCGGCGAGGCGGTTTGCTATGACTCTTTCAAAGAGCTTGCCCACCTCGTCGAGCAGCACCACGGGCCGGTATGCGGACGGAGAGTCCGCAGGGCGCCCCGGCTTCCGGATGAGGACCAGCTTCCCCGTCTTCCAACGAAGCGGGAACTGGCCTCTCTCCAGGCATGCGCTTAGGAGCCCCTCCAGTCGGGGCCCGAGAGCCTCCAAGGCCAGGACCCAGGCTTTGCCAGGCAAGCCGTCGGGTCCCGGGGCGGTATTTTTGGCACTGAGCCTGCGTACCGCCACTCTCAGGTCTACCCCAGTCACCTCCGGAGTGTCGTCGTCGTCGTCCTGATGATCCGCTTCCAGCACCGCAGGCGGCGGAGCCATAGGCGGGGGTGGGTGTTCCCCTCGCGAAGGGAACAGAGCGCTCACCACGTCCTCCACGAGCTCAGGCCGGAGACTCTGCGTCAGTGGGGGCGCCCAGGGGCGGAGTTTGTCCCGCACCAACTTGTAAGGGCGCCCCCACGGATCTCTGTCGAGAGTCCCCAGCAACTCCTCGCGGGCCTGATCCCTGGCCCGCAGGACCGCTTCGCGGAGGGCGGTCTTCGCCGCTCTGTACCCCTCATAGAGCTCCGCCTCAATGGCTGCCGCATCCGGTGGGCGGATGCGGAGCCTGCGATGCCTGGCGTACAGGTGTCGTGCAGCCACGCACGCCTTGCGCAGAGATGTCAGCTCACGCGACCACCAGTACACCTGACGCCGGGCGCTTCTTGGCCGAACACGGGGCATTGCCACGTCACAGATGTCAGACATGGCCTCCTGGAACCACCCTGCCTCATTGTTAACGTCGGCAGGCCTGTCCGGTGATGTCACCCAGGCCTGCACGATCGAGGCTTCCAGGAGGAGCTCCCGGTCCAGCTGCTTCAGCGCCCAGCGCGGACCACTCGGGGCCTGTTGGACCGGCGCGCTTGAGTTCTGGGTGGAGACGTCGAACCGGATGTACCGGTGGTCGGAATAGGTCTCCACCCCCTCCATGACACGCCAGTCAACGACACGCGGCGACAGAGCGGGGCTAGCGAACGAAATGTCCACTACCGACTCGCCCCGCATCCGCACACACGTGGGGACAGAACCCCGATTTAGGACAACCAGGCCCTTCTCCAGGGCCCAGTCTTCCACCATCCTTCCCCGCACGTCTGTGCAACGAGAACCCCAAGCCAAGTTCTTGGCATTGAAGTCCCCGAGGACAACCACGGGGAGGGAATGGTTCCCAACGACGACACTCAACTCTGCGAGAGAGTTGTGGAACTCGGCGAGAGTTCGGCTCGGAGAGAAGTAGACTCCCACCACTACAATCTCTCCGAACCGGGCTGCTACGCACCCCCGACCCCTCCTGACACCTTCAAGGGTCGGGGTACCGGCGGCGGCCGACGACACTATGGTCACTGAGCCGCTTAGGTCCGCCACCCAGTCTTCCCTGGGCAGGACAAAATACGGCTCAGCGACCACAGCGATGTTAATCGACCACTGCGCCATGCTCTGGAGCAACAGATCCTGAGCGCAGGCGCAGTGGTTGATATTCGCTTGGAGGAAGCGTAATGGCGCCGTTATTGGCATTCCATTACCGCTTCCTCCACTCGGGCCCCCTGTGAGGGCCCTTCTACGGGCACAATTGTCGCGGCGGCGGTGGCGGCGACAGTGGCAGCGGCTGCGGTTGCGGCTGCGGCTGTGGCGACGGTGGTGGTGGTGGCGGTGGAGGGCCCTCCCCTGCCTCTGGCCTTGGTCTTGGTGGGTGCAGCGCAGGCCTTGCTCCCAGCCCGGTGATCAGCTGACTTGCCGGCCGCCGCACATGCGGCACAGTGCGGCGTGTCGCAGCAAGTCGCGGATGTGTGACCGGGCTTACTGCATCGGAAGCAGAGGCCACTGCGGTCGACCTCCGAGGCGCATTGCACTGACACATGGTGTCCCACATGGCATCGGTAGCACCTCAGAGGTCTGGGTTCCAGCAGCTTCACCTGCGCTGAAACCCAGCCCACCAATAGCCTACGGCCTTCCACAATAGTCTTGGCCGCCGTCACAGGGCAGCTCACCGTGACGGTTCGCATGCCCGTGGAGTCCGGGCGAAGGGTGCCTGCCCTGACCTGATCGGCAGGGCACCCTCCGGACCTGGCGACGGCGGCCACCACCTCCTCCTCGGTCACCGAGTCGTCCAGACCCAGGATGCGCAAGTCTGCGCATCTGACGGGCCTGGACACTCGGGCCTCGTCCGCGTTTAGGGACGCTCTGAGCTTTTCAGCCAGAGCGTCAGCGGACGAGCCACTAGTTTCCCCGGGGATCTCCAGCAACCGAGCTCCCGTCGCGGTGACTTTAAGCCGGAGGCCCCCGGTGATCCCGAGCTCCCCCAGGTCCACCGTCTCCTTTGCCTTCGCTAGGAGATCGCGGTAAGACACGCCCCTCTTTTCCGCGTCCGGCTGTAGTGTGATCACTACAGCCGCGGTCTTCGGGGCGCGGAGCCTAGCCGCGATCTTTCGCGCCCTATGCTGGCGCTGCCGCTCCGCACTTCGGGCCTTTTTGGCCGCCTTCCTCCCCTTCTTCTTCTCCCCGACCACCTGCCATCCGGCTTCAGCCGCAGGTGTCGGGGGCTGGGGGGGCGGTGGTGGCGGCGGCAGCTGGCCTGCCGCCGGCACTGGCCCAATCGCCGCTGGCACTGGCGCCAGCACCGTCACCGCCTGTGCCGCTGCCTTGCCCTTCCTCCTCTTCTTGGGCGACTTCTTGGCCGGCGCCGGATTCGCCGAAGACGGCTTTTCGGGGGTGGTCGCCACAGCCCTGCCGGAGGGCTGACTCGCCGGCCCCGGTCCGGGTGCGGGTGCCACAGCCGCAGCGGCAGCCGCGTACGACACCGTGCTCGGGCCCGCGGCTGCCCTGTTTGCACCCAGGGGGGGGCGCAGGACCCTTCCCTCCAGGACGGAGAACCGCTGCTCGAAAGCAGCCAGCTCCTTCCGAACCAGATTTAGGATCTGGTTCTCCGCCGGTTCGGGCTGAGTAGGCCGCTGGGTCTGGCCCCCCTTTTGAGAGCCCGGCCCCCCCAGGCTGGCCAGATCTGCCCGGAGCTTCGCATTCTCCTTTTGGAGAAGCTCCGTGGTGGCCGTCAGGCGGGCCACTTCCTCCCGCAGCTTGGCCAACTCCTCTCCACCTACCGGAGGCGGAGGAGGGGAAGGCCCCGCAAAATTGGCCTCCGCTGCCGCCAAGATGGAGGCGGAAGCCGCGGGTATGGCCTTAAGTTTCGTGCCTGTCTTCACCTTGTTGGCCACGCCCCTTATCGCGGCTTCCACCGCCTTTGTGAACCTGGCCTTACGCTCCGCCTCGGAGCCGCCAGTTTCACCCGCCTCATCGCCAGGCCCGGGAACAGTAGTGCCCGGGGGGCGCACCTCCTCGGCAACTCTTGCCGACCTCACGGAGGCAGGGAGCCCCCTCCCCTTGCCCCGGATCCCCCCACGCTTGTTGGTGGGGATTTTTCGGGCCGAGGCCTCCTCATCTCCGGATGACGACCCCCGGTCGCCATCCCGCCTGGGGCGCTTGCGGAAGAACTTGCTGTTCTCCGCAGGCGTCCCGGCCCTCGCGCGACGGGAGCTCTCTGAGCCTCCCGCGCTCACCTCACTTGATGCAACGTCGGACTCCGACGCCGCATCCCTCCTCTCCTCTTCTTTGCCGTTGCCGGCGGTGTTGGGTTTTTTTGAATTTTCCATAATGTTCCCACGAGTATGGGGGATTTAAAAGTCCATCTGGGCAGAGACCCCTTTACCCTAGATAAGCAGATTTTAGCATTTATTACTCGCCATGGGGGTCTGCAGGTACCCTGGCGAGGAGTGCACTAGCGACTGATTTGTTCCATGGAACACCCGTCAGCCATACATCCCCTCGCGGTGCGTCGCCACTTGGGATTCGGGGTAATTTTTTTATAGAGGTTTTCTACCTCGCGGTCCGGGCGGTTAAGCCAAGACCCTCGGTCCCCTATCGAAACCGCGAGACGTGATCCACAGCGCTTCGATAGCCAGATTACGAGATTGACGGTGACAGAGGAGGACGGATCCTTCTCTGTCTGCTCGGAAGCAGGGTGAGTGCACACCAAGCCCGCCCTCATTCCTCAGCTGTGCCCTCTGCTTAACAGAGGGTCACGCAGAGGAACGCACCGTTGGTCCTGAAAGGACCCTACCTTTGTCAGAATCATTAGCCACGGCGGTCACATTCCCCGGGGGATAAAAGAAAACTCTCATTTCCTCTCATTCCCCGGAGAAGGATACCGCCGCGTCCAGGGTGCACCGGCCCAGCAGCTGCTCTTCCCTCCAGACGTATCGAGAGGGACCAGCAGCCGCCAGACACACGTGGAGGACTTCTGACATCGCACCCCTTTACTCGCTCCCTTAGGTAGATTTTGGGTACTAACAGAGATGTATGGGAAAACTATTTTTTAGAAAAAATACAAGTTCTATTCGGGCTAGGGGCACGGGCGAGGGGTCCAGAGACGCGTCTCCGCGCGGGCTAGCTATATAAAGAATAAAACTTATTAGGTGCCGACCAAAAATTTTGAGTTGTGGTCAAAAAACCCGTTTTTGAACCAAAAAATTTTGAATTTCACCCCAAAACCTGGAAACTGGGACGCGGAACGCGGACCAGAATTCAGGGATGAAGGGTGAGGACTATTGCAACTATAAACTAACGTTATTTTTGTAAAAGAATTTGGAAAAACAATTAATTTTGACGATTTACTTTGAAAATTCGAAAAATTCCCGAGTGTTAGTAGGGATAAAGTCCCGACGCGCGTGTAAGCGCGTGCGATATGGTCAATACGTAGGCGGAGGCCTAGTTTGGTCTAAAAACGCTGAAAACCGCTTCAAAATCGCGCGTCTGGAAGCGAAGATATCTACGTTTGTGTTTTTTACTCGCTCCCTTTTTTTTTTTTTTTTTTTTTTTTTTTTTCGGATGGGAAATCATCAAATAACCCCTCCCGCTCAGGGCGGAGCAGGAGGGAGTGTCAGACTTTTACTGACTAAAACCCATCCATGTTCCTTCATCGCCCTTTGTGTTCCGGGGCCACGGTATCTCTTTCGAATAGTCCCGCAACCCCGGCAGGCATCGGTCCTTACGGACCCCTTCCTTTTTGCTGACTCTCTTTGAGGCGCGCGTGGAACACGAACGCGCCGTCGACACGGCCTGTCGTCATGTCATGAGACGGACGGACGGCGAGCTAGCCCTTAGCTCACCGTCCACAGGCCCGCGCCTACGGTGGCCGGGGGCTACGTGGTGGTGGCCCCCGACGCCCGGGGCGTCTCCCGCGGCGGCCGGGACGTTGAGAGGTTCTCTCCCTCTCACGTTCCGCCACCTCCTTCTCTAGCATTACTGCTTCGCAGAAGGAGGTGACGGCGTCCCATTCCGTCTCGCTCCGGACCATGGCTTGCACCAGGGCCGGACGCGAGAGGTCGCCGCCGCCGATCGCCGCTTCGAGGACACGGCGGTGCTCCGCCCAAGCGGGGCACACCTCCACCGTGTGTTCCACCGTGTCCTCCGGTCGATCCTCACAATGGAAGCACCCGGGCGTTTCCTCCCGCCCGATTCGGTGCAGGAACCTCCCGAACACTCCGTGTCCGGTGAGGACCTGCGTCAGGCGGAAGGTGAGGACGCCGTGGCGTCTCTCAAGCCACTCCTCAAAGAGGGGACTTATCGCCACTATCGTGGCGTGCCCTGCACGGGGTTGCGACAGTCGCTCTCTCCATGTCGCCATGAGATCTCGCCGGAAGTCTGTCCGCTGAGCGACAATTTGCCGCGGCAGCGGAGTTTCCCCCCGGCTTAGCGCCTCCGCGCGCCATTCATGTAGGCGCGCGAGGACTATCGCCTCCAGATCCCATGGCGGCAATCCGGCAAGGAGGCTCGCCGCCTCGCGGGCAATCGTGCGGTAGCCCCGGGCCAGCCTTACGGCTACCACCTTTTGGGGCGCGTTTAGGTAGTGGGCGGCTCGCCGCCTCAATGAACGCGCCCACACCGGGGCCCCGTAAAGGGCCATTGACCGCACGACTCCCGCGTAGAGCCTCCGGCAGGAGGCGTTCGGCCCCCCCAGATTGGGCAGGAGCCGCCTGAAGGCAGCCCCAGTCCGTTCCAGTTTGGGGGCCAAACGTCGGAAATGTTCTACGAAGTTCCACCGGCTGTCAAGGACAAGTCCCAAGTACTTTAACGTCGACTCAACGCCGATGGATACCCCTCCTACCGTCAGTGAGGATCCCGGAGGTGGCGCATTCCGAGGCCCATGAAAGCACATGGCCTCGGACTTGTGCAATGCCACCTCGAGACCCAATTGCCGGATCCTCTCAACGACTATCGCAACCCCGCGTGTCATCACTTCGGCCGCCGCCTCGTGCGACCCCCCCTGTGCTAGCACCAGCGTGTCGTCTGCGTAGCAAACCACGCTGACACCGCTAGGGAGGTCGGCGCGCAGCACCCAGTCGTACCCGATGTTCCACAAGGACGGCCCTAGGACCGATCCCTGCGGAACACCGCACGACATCTCTCGCCGGTTCCATTCTCCGCTGCGACCAGGGTAAATGACTGCCCTGTCCGTCAGGTAGTCCCCGACCACTCGACGGAGGTAGGTCGGCACCCGGTGATACCGGAGTGCCTCCCTAATGCAGCTCCAGGGCATGGAGTTGAAGGCGTTGGCGATGTCGAGAGACACCGCCAAGACAACCCCACCTCTGGACACCGCATCCCCCGTCGTGAGGGCTCTCACGCGCATGATGGCGTCCACCGTTGAGCGCCCCTTGCGGAAACCGAACTGGTGTTCCGCAAGGTCCGGCCCAGTCCCCGCAAGGTGCTCGGCGAGGCGGTTTGCAATTACTCTTTCAAAGAGCTTGCCCACCTCGTCGAGCAGCACCACGGGCCGGTATGCGGAAGGAGAGTCCGCAGGGCGCCCCGGCTTCCGAATGAGGACCAGCTTTCCCGTCTTCCAACGAAGCGGGAACTGGCCTCTCTCCAAGCATGCGCTAAGGAGCCCCTCTAGTCGGGGCCCGAGAGCCTCTGAGGCCAGGACCCAGGCTTTGCCAGGCAAGCCGTCGGGTCCCGGGGCGGTATTTTTGGCACTGAGCCTGCGTACCGCCACTCTCAGGTCTACCCCAGTCACTTCCGGAGTGTTGTCGTCGTCGTCCTGTTGGTCCGCTTCCAGCATCGCAGGCGGCGGAGCCATAGGCGGGGGTGGGTGTTCCCCTCGCGAAGGGAACAGAGTGCTCACCACGTCCTCCACGAGCTCAGGCCGGAGACTCTGCGTCAGTGGGGGGGCCCAGGGGCGGAGTTTGTCCCGCACCAACTTGTAAGGGCGCCCCCACGGATCTCTGTCGAGAGTCCCCAGCAACTCCTCGCGGGCCTGATCCCTGGCCCGCAGGACCGCTTCGCGGAGGGCGGTTTTCGCCGCTCTGTACCCCTCATAAAGCTCCGCCTCAATGGCTGCCGCATCCGGTGGGCGGATGCGGAGCCTGTGATGCCTGGCGTACAGGTGTCGTGCAGCCACGCACGCCTCGCGCAGAGATGTCAGCTCGCGCGACCACCAGTACACCTGACGCCGGGCGCTTCTTGGCCGAACACGGGGCATTGCCACGTCGCAGATGTCAGACATGGCCTCCTGGAACCACCCTGCCTCATTGTTAACGTCGGCAGGCCTGTCCGGTGATGTCACCCAGGCCTGCACGATCGAGGCTTCCAGGAGGAGCTCCCGGTCCAGCTGCTTCAGCGCCCAACGCGGACCACTCGGGGCCTGTTGGACCGGCGCGCTTGGGGTCTGGGTGGAGACGTCGAACCGGATGTACCGGTGGTCGGAATAGGTCTCCACCCCCTCCATAACGCGCCAGTCAATGACACGCGGTGACAGAGCGGGGCTAGCGAACGAAATGTCCACCACCGACTCGCCCCGCATCCGCACACACGTGGGGACAGAACCCCGATTTAGGACGACCAGGCCCTTCTCCAGGGCCCAGTCTTCCACCATCCTTCCCCGCACGTCTGTGCAACGAGAACCCCAAGCCAAGTTCTTGGCATTGAAGTCCCCGAGGACAAGCACGGGGAGGGAATGGTTTCCGACGACAACACTCAACTCTGCGAGAGAGTTGTGGAACTCGGCGAGAGTTCGGCTCGGGGAGAAGTAGACTCCCACCACTACGATCTCCCCGAACCGGGCTGCTACGCACCCCCGACCCCTCCTGACACCTTCAAGGGTCGGGGTACCGGCGGCGGCCGACGACACTATGGTCACTGAGCCGCTAAGGTCCGCCACCCAGTCTTCCCTGGGCAGGACAAAAAACGGCTCAGCGACCACAGCGATGTTAATCAACCACTGCGCCATGCTCTGGAGCAACAGATCCTGAGCGCAGGCGCAGTGGTTGATATTCGCTTGGAGGAAGCGTAATGGGGCCGTTATTGGCACTCCATTACCGCTTCCTCCCTAGCCCCCTGCGAGGGCCCCTCTGTGGCGGCGACAGTGGCAGCGGCGGCGGCAGTTGCGGCTGCGGCGGTGGCGACGGTGGTGGTGGTGGCGGCGGAGGGCCTTCCCTTGCCTCTGGTGGCCTTGGTGGGCGGAGCGCAGGCCTTGCTCCCAGCCCGGTGTTCGGCCGGCTTGCCGGCTGCCGCACATGCACCGCAGTGCGGCGTGGCGCAGCAAGCTGCGGACACATGACCGGGCTGACTGCAGCGGAAGCAGAGTCCGCTGCGGTCAACCTCCGAGGCGCACCGTACTGACACGTGGTGTCCCACGTGGCAGCGGTAGCACCTCAGAGGTCTGGGCTCCAGCAGCTTTACCTGCGCTGAAACCCAGCCCACCAGTAGCCTACGGCCCTCCACTATTGTTTTGGCCGCCGTCACGGGGCAGCATACCGTAACGGTATGCATACCCGTGACGTCCGGACGTAGGGCGCCTGCCCTGACCTGCTCAGCAGGGCACCCACCGGACCTGGCGACGGCGGCCACCACCTCCTCCTTGGTCACTGAGTCGTCCAGACCCAGGATGCGCAGGTCTGCGCATCTAACGGGTCTGGACACTCGGGCGTCGTCCGCGTTCAGGGACGCTCTGAGCTTTTCAGCCAGAGCGTCAGCGGACGACCCGCTGGTTAGCGGACGACCCGCTGGTTACTCGCTCCCTTAGGTAGATTTTGGGTACTAACAGAGATGTATGGGAAAACTATTTTTTAGAAAAAATACAAGTTCTATTCGGGCTAGGGGCACGGGCGAGGGGTCCAGAGACGCGTCTCCGCGCGGGCTAGCTATATAAAGAATAAAACTTATTAGGTGCCGACCAAAAATTTTGAGTTGTGGTCAAAAAACCCGTTTTTGAACCAAAAAATTTTGAATTTCACCCCAAAACCTGGAAACTGGGACGCGGAACGCGGACCAGAATTCAGGGATGAAGGGTGAGGACTATTGCAACTATAAACTAACGTTATTTTTGTAAAAGAATTTGGAAAAACAATTAATTTTGACGATTTACTTTGAAAATTCGAAAAATTCCCGAGTGTTAGTAGGGATAAAGTCCCGACGCGCGTGTAAGCGCGTGCGATATGGTCAATACGTAGGCGGAGGCCTAGTTTGGTCTAAAAACGCTGAAAACCGCTTCAAAATCGCGCGTCTGGAAGCGAAGATATCTACGTTTGTGTTTTTTACTCGCTCCCTTAGGTAGATTTTGGGTACTAACAGAGATGTATGGGAAAACTATTTTTTAGAAAAAATACAAGTTCTATTCGGGCTAGGGGCACGGGCGAGGGGTCCAGAGACGCGTCTCCGCGCGGGCTAGCTATATAAAGAATAAAACTTATTAGGTGCCGACCAAAAATTTTGAGTTGTGGTCAAAAAACCCGTTTTTGAACCAAAAAATTTTGAATTTCACCCCAAAACCTGGAAACTGGGACGCGGAACGCGGACCAGAATTCAGGGATGAAGGGTGAGGACTATTGCAACTATAAACTAACGTTATTTTTGTAAAAGAATTTGGAAAAACAATTAATTTTGACGATTTACTTTGAAAATTCGAAAAATTCCCGAGTGTTAGTAGGGATAAAGTCCCGACGCGCGTGTAAGCGCGTGCGATATGGTCAATACGTAGGCGGAGGCCTAGTTTGGTCTAAAAACGCTGAAAACCGCTTCAAAATCGCGCGTCTGGAAGCGAAGATATCTACGTTTGTGTTTTTTACTCGCTCCCTTAGGTAGATTTTGGGTACTAACAGAGATGTATGGGAAAACTATTTTTTAGAAAAAATACAAGTTCTATTCGGGCTAGGGGCACGGGCGAGGGGTCCAGAGACGCGTCTCCGCGCGGGCTAGCTATATAAAGAATAAAACTTATTAGGTGCTGTTATATATGTACCCACATATGTCGACGGATGCATAGTGTAGGAGTGCGGGCTGCGCCCCGCCCCTCCCCGCCGCGCGGGTACCTGCTTTAAATATATGTTTCGGTGTGCAACCAACTAGCGAGTTTGATTGACCTCCGACACTTCCGTATCTAACACGTGGCGACGAGCGAACTCATTTTTGTAAAAATGGCTACGGGGTCGACTTATGGCGTTCTGTCTACTTTTGATCACATGTCACAAGAGTGGAATAGTTTTAAATTGCGAATAAATCAGTGGTTTATCGCAAACGACATAACTGCAGAAACGGACAAGTCATCAATAAAACGGAGGGCGATATTGTTAACGTCATTAGTTGAATCGACGTTCAAACTTGCCTGCGACCTGGCGCAACCAAGCAAGGTGGAAGAATTGGGGTACGAGGCGCTAATAAGGCTCCTCGACGACCATTTTACACCAAAAAGGTTTGGGTTTGCAGAGAAATCAACATTCTATTCTGCAACACAGCGGCCGGGTGAGTCGCACACTCAATGGGCGGCCAGGATAAGAGGATTAGCGACACACTGCGCATTCAAAAACTTGGAGGAAGCGTTGCTAGACAAATTTATAATGGGCATGGCGGCAGGTCACGAACGTGACAAACTCTTCGTGCAGGACCAGCGGGAGCTGACCCTCGCGAAGGCCATCGACTTGGCGGAGAGCGTGCGTTGTGCGCGCCAAGCCTCGTCGCAGGCAGCGCCGGGCGCTAGCGGCGCCGGCGCAAGCACCGGCCCGGACAGCGTCTACAACATTAGCAAGAAGGAAAAGTGCAGTGTGTGTGGATTCACTAATCATAATTCAAACCAGTGTCGTTACAAACAGTATAAGTGTAAAAAGTGTAATAAAAAAGGCCATTTACGTAAAATGTGTCCTAATGAGGGTAAAGTGAAATACGTAGAGGAAGGTACTGTGGATGACGGGGACGACGGTGAGTGTTTCTACAATATTCGGTGTGTGAAAGGGAAACCAATGACGGAGCGCGTGATGATCAGTGGTCTAGCATTGGAGTTCGAAATCGATAGTGGTTCTGCAGTAAGCGTAATATCTAAAAATACCTACGACACGAAATTTAAACGATTGCCATTATCAGTCACCAACAAAAAATTATTAAGTTACACGGGGGAAAAAATTGAAACGGTCGGAGTAGTTTTATTACCAGTGTCATATCTAGGGCGTACGCGTACTCTGAATGTGTACGTAGTGCACGCAGCCGGACCGCCGCTGCTAGGTCGCGATTTTATTCATGAGTTCGGCCTGGAGTTAGCGCCGTCTCGCGTGCATGCTGTTCTCGAGCAAGCGCAAGCGGAATGCGAGTCTAATAATACCATTGATAAACAACTCTCTAACATGTTTCCTAAAGTATTCTCGGGCAACCTAGGATCGTTCAACAAATATAAAATAGAATTACGGCTAAAAAACGATGCAAAGCCGGTCTTTTTCAAAGCAAGACCAGTACCTTACGCACTAAAAGAAAAAATTGATAAAGAGCTCGATCGGTTGTTATCATTAGGTATCTTAAAGCCAGTTGATCACTCAGAATATGCATCGCCAATCGTACCAGTTTTGAAAAAGAACGGTAGCCTCAGATTATGTGCTGATTATTCTGTTACAATCAACAAACAGCTGATAATTGATCAGTACCCCTTGCCAACGGTAAATGATTTATTAGCCAAACTACACGGGGGCGTACAGTTCAGTAAAATTGATTTGTCTATGGCGTACAACCAATTTATTTTAAACGAAGAATCACAAAAATTGACATGCATCAATACTCATCGCGGTCTTTTTAATTACACACGATTGGTATTCGGGTTGTCCAGCGCACCAGCAATATTCCAACGCGCAATGGAATGCTTGCTCACGGGAATTGACGGAATAATTTTTCTACTAGATGATATCCTCATAACGGGGGCAAATAAGGACCAACACAAGCAGAGACTAATCACGGTATTACAACGGTTAGACGATGCCGAATTAAAAAAACAGAATGGAAATGGACACGAATTCACGATGACGCGTTCGTTACCATAAAAAACATACTGGCGTCCGATAAGACATTAGCACATTTCGATCCGGCCGCTAAGTTAATATTAACCGTAGACGCGTCACCGTCAGGGTTGGGCGCTGTACTATCCCAAATAGACGTTGAAGGGTTAGAACGGCCAATATCATACGCGTCGCGGACGCTGTCGTCTGCAGAGAAAAATTACGCACAGATTCAAAAGGAAGCAACGGCGATCATATTTGGGGTAAGACGGTTCCACCAATATCTATACGGTCGGGCCGAGCCATTCGTCCTACGAACAGACCATAAACCCCTATTGGCTATTTTCGGGCCCCATAAAGGCATCCCTGAAGTGTCTGCCAACCGCTTGCAGAGATATGCTATATTTTTAGCGGCGTATAATTATACCATAGAGTATATTAGTAGCAAGCATAACAGCGCGGACTATTTATCTCGGGCGAGCGAGGGGGGTGAGGACGGGACGAAAGCGCTAGCAGAGCTCGCAGATTGCGTGGAGCGCGCGTCCTACGTCAACTTTATAGTGGACGGAGACTTACCGGTGACGCTAAGCGACTTGCGCCGCGAGACGGCTCGTGACACTCATCTGGCCACCGTTAAGCGTTATGTTTTAAACGGCTGGCCTAGGAAGGTTAATGATGACGGCTTGAAACCATTTTTTAACTGTCGGACACAGTTGTCTATAGAAAATGATGTCTTAATGCGCGGACATAAAGTCGTAATTCCTTCGTCCTTACAAGAGAGCGTGTGTAGGGAACTGCATAGTTCACATTTCGGGGTCGTGAAGATGAAAGCAGAGGCTCGCAAGCGGCTGTGGTTTCCGAACGTGGATGCAGCACTGGAGCAAATAGCGGGCGCTTGCGGCGTGTGCTGTGCGCTGCGTCCCGCACCGCCGCATGCCCCTCTCGCGCCTTGGCCTTTGCCGCCGTATTCTTTTCACCGAATCCACATTGATTTCTTGGGCCCGTTTCATGACTATATGTTATTAATTATTGTGGACGCATACAGTAAATGGGTAGAATGTTACGACATGTCCTCAACTCACAATTCAAAGGCGGTTATAAGTAAACTGTATGATTTTATGTCGCGGTTTGGAATTCCACACACGTTGGTGAGTGATAACGGAACGTCGTTTACATCTTTAGAATTTAAGGAGTTTTGTAATCTAAATGGTATAGAGCATGTCCTATCTCCGGTATACCACCCAGCTAGTAATGGGCAAGCCGAGAGTTTCGTTAAAATAATAAAAAAAGGGCTAAAGGCTATTATATTGGAAGGATGTAATAAAAAAAATATACACGGGAAAATAGCAAAATTATTATTCGATTACCGGAATTCTAAAAATAGTACCACTGATAAGTCACCCGCAGAGTTAGTATTCGGGCGAGCGCTGCGCTCGCGGCTAGATTTATTGAACCCTATCGCGCCGCCACCCTCATCCACAGATCTAACCCGAACCGTCGCACACAATCAGTCCTTACAGGGTAAATACTTCCGGGGAAAACACAGAACAGACTATAACGAAAAAGAAAATGTATGGATAACAAAAAATACAAACAGTAAAAAATTCAGTTGGATACAAGGTATCATAAGGAAGAAAATCGGCAATGTTATGTACTTGGTATACGTGCCACATACAAGAAGCGAAGTCACGAGACACATTGACCAAATAAGGACAAGATTGGGTTCATCACCGACAGACCACCAAGACTGGGACCCAGACTTGGTGCCCGATGTGGCGCCGCCAGAAGCTTCTCACCCCGACCCAATGACGCAGCATGGTGGGGGAGGAGGATCGGGAATGGACCATGGTCTTGGAGCGACGTCGCCGAGTACTCCGGTGGCCCCGCCGCACGCCGCCGCTCGTTGCCAAAGGCGACAGGCAATTAGTCCTATCTTCACGACACCTACCACGAGTCCGTACGGCAGTGAAGATGATAATAATGTACCAACTGATATCACCATAGATTAAGTAGTAGTAATAATTAGTAATAGTAACAGTAATAAGTAGTTTTAATAGTTGTTAATTAGGTTAAGAGTATTTCCTAGCTAAAGGGGAAGGGATGTTATATATGTACCCACATATGTCGACGGATGCATAGTGTAGGAGTGCGGGCTGCGCCCCGCCCCTCCCCGCCGCGCGGGTACCTGCTTTAAATATATGTTTCGGTGTGCAACCAACTAGCGAGTTTGATTGACCTCCGACACTTCCGTATCTAACAGGTGCCGACCAAAAATTTTGAGTTGTGGTCAAAAAACCCGTTTTTGAACCAAAAAATTTTGAATTTCACCCCAAAACCTGGAAACTGGGACGCGGAACGCGGACCAGAATTCAGGGATGAAGGGTGAGGACTATTGCAACTATAAACTAACGTTATTTTTGTAAAAGAATTTGGAAAAACAATTAATTTTGACGATTTACTTTGAAAATTCGAAAAATTCCCGAGTGTTAGTAGGGATAAAGTCCCGACGCGCGTGTAAGCGCGTGCGATATGGTCAATACGTAGGCGGAGGCCTAGTTTGGTCTAAAAACGCTGAAAACCGCTTCAAAATCGCGCGTCTGGAAGCGAAGATATCTACGTTTGTGTTTTTTACTCGCTCCCTTAGGTAGATTTTGGGTACTAACAGAGATGTATGGGAAAACTATTTTTTAGAAAAAATACAAGTTCTATTCGGGCTAGGGGCACGGGCGAGGGGTCCAGAGACGCGTCTCCGCGCGGGCTAGCTATATAAAGAATAAAACTTATTAGGTGCCGACCAAAAATTTTGAGTTGTGGTCAAAAAACCCGTTTTTGAACCAAAAAATTTTGAATTTCACCCCAAAACCTGGAAACTGGGACGCGGAACGCGGACCAGAATTCAGGGATGAAGGGTGAGGACTATTGCAACTATAAACTAACGTTATTTTTGTAAAAGAATTTGGAAAAACAATTAATTTTGACGATTTACTTTGAAAATTCGAAAAATTCCCGAGTGTTAGTAGGGATAAAGTCCCGACGCGCGTGTAAGCGCGTGCGATATGGTCAATACGTAGGCGGAGGCCTAGTTTGGTCTAAAAACGCTGAAATCCGCTTCAAAATCGCGCGTCTGGAAGCGAAGATATCTACGTTTGTGTTTTTTACTCGCTCCCTTAGGTAGATTTTGGGTACTAACAGAGATGTATGGGAAAACTATTTTTTAGAAAAAATACAAGTTCTATTCGGGCTAGGGGCACGGGCGAGGGGTCCAGAGACGCGTCTCCGCGCGGGCTAGCTATATAAAGAATAAAACTTATTAGGTGCCGACCAAAAATTTTGAGTTGTGGTCAAAAAACCCGTTTTTGAACCAAAAAATTTTGAATTTCACCCCAAAACCTGGAAACTGGGACGCGGAACGCGGACCAGAATTCAGGGATGAAGGGTGAGGACTATTGCAACTATAAACTAACGTTATTTTTGTAAAAGAATTTGGAAAAACAATTAATTTTGACGATTTACTTTGAAAATTCGAAAAATTCCCGAGTGTTAGTAGGGATAAAGTCCCGACGCGCGTGTAAGCGCGTGCGATATGGTCAATACGTAGGCGGAGGCCTAGTTTGGTCTAAAAACGCTGAAAACCGCTTCAAAATCGCGCGTCTGGAAGCGAAGATATCTACGTTTGTGTTTTTTACTCGCTCCCTTAGGTAGATTTTGGGTACTAACAGAGATGTATGGGAAAACTATTTTTTAGAAAAAATACAAGTTCTATTCGGGCTAGGGGCACGGGCGAGGGGTCCAGAGACGCGTCTCCGCGCGGGCTAGCTATATAAAGAATAAAACTTATTAGGTGCCGACCAAAAATTTTGAGTTGTGGTCAAAAAACCCGTTTTTGAACCAAAAAATTTTGAATTTCACCCCAAAACCTGGAAACTGGGACGCGGAACGCGGACCAGAATTCAGGGATGAAGGGTGAGGACTATTGCAACTATAAACTAACGTTATTTTTGTAAAAGAATTTGGAAAAACAATTAATTTTGACGATTTACTTTGAAAATTCGAAAAATTCCCGAGTGTTAGTAGGGATAAAGTCCCGACGCGCGTGTAAGCGCGTGCGATATGGTCAATACGTAGGCGGAGGCCTAGTTTGGTCTAAAAACGCTGAAAACCGCTTCAAAATCGCGCGTCTGGAAGCGAAGATATCTACGTTTGTGTTTTTTACTCGCTCCCTTAGGTAGATTTTGGGTACTAACAGAGATGTATGGGAAAACTATTTTTTAGAAAAAATACAAGTTCTATTCGGGCTAGGGGCACGGGCGAGGGGTCCAGAGACGCGTCTCCGCGCGGGCTAGCTATATAAAGAATAAAACTTATTAGGTGCCGACCAAAAATTTTGAGTTGTGGTCAAAAAACCCGTTTTTGAACCAAAAAATTTTGAATTTCACCCCAAAACCTGGAAACTGGGACGCGGAACGCGGACCAGAATTCAGGGATGAAGGGTGAGGACTATTGCAACTATAAACTAACGTTATTTTTGTAAAAGAATTTGGAAAAACAATTAATTTTGACGATTTACTTTGAAAATTCGAAAAATTCCCGAGTGTTAGTAGGGATAAAGTCCCGACGCGCGTGTAAGCGCGTGCGATATGGTCAATACGTAGGCGGAGGCCTAGTTTGGTCTAAAAACACTGAAAACCGCTTCAAAATCGCGCGTCTGGAAGCGTAGATATCTACGTTTGTGTTTTTTACTCGCTCCCTTAGGTAGATTTTGGGTACTAACAGAGATGTATGGGAAAACTATTTTTTAGAAAAAATACAAGTTCTATTCGAGCTAGGAGCGCGTGCGAGGGGTCCAGAGACGCGTCTCCGCGCGGGCTAGCTATATAAAGAATAAAACTTATTAGGTGCCGACCAAAAATTTTGAGTTTCGGTCAAAAAACCCGTTTTTTAACCGAAAAATTTTGAATTTCTCCCCAAAACCTGGAAACTGGGACGCGGAACGCGGACCAGAATTCAGGGATGAAGGGTGAGGACTATTGCAACTATAAACTAACGTTATTTTTGTAAAAGAATTTGGAAAAACAATTAATTTTGACGATTTACTTTGAAAATTCGAAAAATTCCCGAGTGTTAGTAGGGATAAAGTCCCGACGCGCGTGTAAGCGCGTGCGATATGGTCAAAACGTAGGCGGAGGCCTAGTTTGGTCTAAAAACACTGAAAACCGCTTCAAAATCGCGCGTCTGGAAGCGAAGATATCTACGTTTGTGTTTTTTACTCGCTCCCTTAGGTAGATTTTGGGTACTAACAGAGATGTATGGGAAAACTATTTTTTAGAAAAAATACAAGTTCTATTCGAGCTAGGAGCGCGTGCGAGGGGTCCAGAGACGCGTCTCCGCGCGGGCTAGCTATATAAAGAATAAAACTTATTAGGTGCCGACCAAAAATTTTGAGTTTCGGTCAAAAAACCCGTTTTTGAACCGAAAAATTTTGAATTTCTCCCCAAAACCTGGAAACTGGGACGCGGAACGCGGACCAGAATTCAGGGATGAAGGGTGAGGACTATTGCAACTATAAACTAACGTTATTTTTGTAAAAGAATTTGGAAAAACAATTAATTTTGACGATTTACTTTGAAAATTCGAAAAATTCCCGAGTGTTAGTAGGGATAAAGTCCCGACGCGCGTGTAAGCGCGTGCGATATGGTCAAAACGTAGGCGGAGGCCTAGTTTGGTCTAAAAACACTGAAAACCGCTTCAAAATCGCGCGTCTGGAAGCGAAGATATCTACGTTTGTGTTTTTTACGCTCCCTTAGGTAGATTTTGGGTACTAACAGAGATGTATGGGAAAACTATTTTTTAGAAAAAATACAAGTTCTATTCGAGCTAGGAGCGCGTGCGAGGGGTCCAGAGACGCGTCTCCGCGCGGGCTAGCTATATAAAGAATAAAACTTAGTAGGTGCCGACCAAAAATTTTGAGTTTCGGTCAAAAAACCCGTTTTTGAACCGAAAAATTTTGAATTTCTCCCCAAAACCTGGAAACTGGGACGCGGAACGCGGACCAGAATTCAGGGATGAAGGGTGAGGACTATTGCAACTATAAACTAACGTTATTTTTGTAAAAGAATTTGGAAAAACAATTAATTTTGACGATTTACTTTGAAAATTCGAAAAATTCCCGAGTGTTAGTAGGGATAAAGTCCCGACGCGCGTGTAAGCGCGTGCGATATGGTCAAAACGTAGGCGGAGGCCTAGTTTGGTCTAAAAACACTGAAAACCGCTTCAAAATCGCGCGTCTGGAAGCGAAGATATCTACGTTTGTGTTTTTTACTCGCTCCCTTAGGTAGATTTTGGGTACTAACAGAGATGTATGGGAAAAATATTTTTTAGAAAAAATACAAGTTCTATTCGAGCTAGGAGCGCGTGCGAGGGGTCCAGAGACGCGTCTCCGCGCGGGCTAGCTATATAAAGAATAAAACTTATTAGGTGCCGACCAAAAATTTTGAGTTTCGGTCAAAAAACCCGTTTTTGAACCGAAAAATTTTGAATTTCTCCCCAAAACCTGGAAACTGGGACGCGGAACGCGGACCAGAATTCAGGGATGAAGGGTGAGGACTATTGCAACTATAAACTAACGTTATTTTTGTAAAAGAATTTGGAAAAACAATTAATTTTGACGATTTACTTTGAAAATTCGAAAAATTCCCGAGTGTTAGTAGGGATAAAGTCCCGACGCGCGTGTAAGCGCGTGCGATATGGTCAAAACGTAGGCGGAGGCCTAGTTTGGTCTAAAAACGCTGAAAACCGCTTCAAAATCGCGCGTCTGGAAGCGAAGATATCTACGTTTGTGTTTTTTACTCGCTCCCTTTTTTTTTTTTTTTTTTTTTTTTTCGGATGGGAAATCATCAAATAACCCCTCCCGCTCTGGGCGGAGCAGGAGGGAGTGTCAGACTTTTACTGACTAAAACCCATCCATGTTCCTTCATCGCCCTTTGTGTTCCGGGGCCACGGTATCTCTTTCGAATAGTCCCGCAACCCCGGCAGGCATCGGTCCTTACGGACCCCTTCCTTTGTGCTGACTCTCTTTGAGGCGCGCGTGGAACACGAACGCGCCGTCGACACGGCCTGTTGTCATGTTATGAGACGGACGGACGGCGAGCTAGCCCATAGCTCACCGTCCACAGGCCCGCGCCTACGGTGGCCGGGGGCTACGTGGTGGTGGCCCCCGACGCCCGGGGCGTCTCCCGCGGCGGCCGGGACGTTGAGAGGTTCTCTCCCTCTCACGTTCCGCCACCTCCTTCTCTAGCATTACTGCTTCGCAGAAGGAGGTGACGGCGTCCCATTCCGTCTCGCTCCGGACCATGGCTTGCACCAGGGCCGGACGCGAGAGGTCGCCGCCGCCGATCGCCGCTTCGAGGACACGGCGGTGCTCCGCCCACGCGGGGCACACCTCCACCGTGTGTTCCACCGTGTCCTCCGGTCGATCCTCACAATGGAAGCACCCGGGCGTTTCCTCCCGCCCGATTCGGTGCAGGAACCTCCCGAACACTCCGTGTCCGGTGAGGACCTGCGTCAGGCGGAAGGTGAGGACGCCGTGGCGTCTCTCAAGCCACTCCTCAAAGAGGGGACTTATCGCCACTATCGTGGCGTGCCCTGCACGGGGTTGCGACAGTCGCTCTCTCCATGTCGCCATGAGATCTCGCCGGAAGTCTGTCCGCTGAGCGACAATTTGTCGCTGCAGCGGAGTTTCCCCCCGGCGTAGCGCCTCCGCGCGCCATTCATGTAGGCGCGCGAGGACAATCGCCTCTAGATCCCATGGCGGCAATCCGGCAAGGAGGCTCGCCGCCTCGCGGGAGATCGTACGGTACCCCCGGGCCAGCCTTACGGCTACTACCTTTTGGGGCGCGTTCAAATAGTGGGCGGCTCGCAGCCTCAATGAACGCGCCCACACCGGGGCCCCGTAAAGGGCCATTGACCGCACGACTCCCGCGTAGAGCCTCCGGCAGGAGGCGTTCGGCCCCCCCAGATTGGGCAGGAGCCGCCTGAAGGCAGCCCCAGTCCGTTCCAGTTTGGGGGCCAAACGTCGGAAATGTTCTACGAAGTTCCACCGGCTGTCAAGGACAAGTCCCAAGTACTTTAACGTCGACTCAACACCGATGGATACCCCTCCTACCGTCAGTGAGGATCCCGGAGGTGGCGCATTCCGAGGCCCATGAAAGCACATGGCCTCGGACTTGTGCAGTGCCACCTCGAGACCCAGTAGCCGGATCCTCGCAACTACTGTCGCAACCCCGCGTGTCATCGCTTCGGCCGCCGCCTCGTGCGACCTCCCCTGTGCCAGCACCAGCGTGTCGTCAGCGTAGCACACTACGCTGACACCGCTAGGGAGGTCGGCGCGCAGCACCCAGTCGTACCCGATGTTCCACAAGGGCGGCCCTAGGACCGATCCCTGCGGAACACCGCACGACATCTCTCGCCGGTTCCATTCTCCGCTGCGACCGGGGTAGATGACGGCTCTGTCCGTCAGATAGTCCCCGACCGCTCGACGGAGGTAGGTTGGCACCCGGTGATACCGGAGTGCCTCCCTAATGCAGCTCCAGGGCATGGAGTTAAAGGCGTTGGCGATGTCGAGAGACACCGCCAAGACAACCCCCCCCCTGGACACCGCATCCCCCGTCGTGAGGGCTCTCACGCGCATGATGGCGTCCACCGTAGAGCGCCCCTTGCGGAAACCATACTGGTGTTCCGCAAGGTCCGGCCCAGTCCCCGCAAGGTGCTCGGCGAGGCGGTTTGCAATGACTCTTTCAAAGAGCTTGCCCACCTCGTCGAGCAGCACCACGGGCCGGTATGCGGACGGAGAGTCCGCAGGGCGCCCCGGCTTCCGGATGAGGACCAGCTTCCCCGTCTTCCAACGAAGCGGGAACTGGCCTCTCTCCATGCATGCGCTTAGGAGCCCCTCCAGTCGGGGCCCAAGAGCCTCTGAGGCCAGGACCCAGGCTTTGCCAGGCAAGCCGTCGGGTCCCGGGGCGGTATTTTTGGCACTGAGCCTGCGTACCGCCACTCTCAGGTCTACCCCAGTCACTTCCGGAGCGTTGTCGTCGTCGTCCTGTTGGTCCGCTTCCAGCATCGCAGGCGGCGGAGCCATAGGCGGGGGTGGGTGTTCCCCTCGCGAAGGGAACAGAGTGCTCACCACGTCCTCCACGAGCTCAGGCCGGAGACTCTGCGTCAGTGGGGGGGCCCAGGGGCGGAGTTTGTCCCGCACCAACTTGTAAGGGCGCCCCCACGGATCTCTGTCGAGAGTCCCCAGCAACTCCTCGCGGGCCTGATCCCTGGCCCGCAGGACCGCTTCGCGGAGGGCGGTCTTCGCCGCTCTGTACCCCTCATAAAGCTCCGCCTCAATGGCTGCCGCATCCGGTGGGCGGATGCGGAGCCTGCGATGCCTGGCGTACAGGTGTCGCGCAGCCACGCACGCCTCGCGCAGAGATGTCAACTCACGCGACCACCAGTACACCTGACGCCGGGCGCATCTTGGCCGAACACGGGGCATTGCCACGTCGCATATGTCAGACATGGCCTCCTGGAACCACCCTGCCTCATTATTGATGTCGGCAGGCCTGTCCGGTGATGTCACCCAGGCCTGCACGATCGAGGCTTCCAGGAGGAGCTCCCGGTCCAGCTGTTTCAGCGCCCAGCGCGGACCACTCGGGGCCTGTTGGACCGGCGCGCTTGGGGTCTGGGTGGAGACGTCGAACCGGATGTACCGGTGGTCAGAATAGGTCTCCACCCCCTCCATAACACGCCAGTCAATGACACGCGGTGACAGAGCGGGGCTAGCGAACGAAATGTCCACCACCGACTCGCCCCGCATCCGCACACACGTGGGGACAGAACCCCGATTTAGGACGACCAGGCCCTTCTCCAGGGCCCAGTCTTCCACCATCCTTCCCCGCACGTCTGTGCAACGAGAACCCCAAGCCAAGTTCTTGGCATTGAAGTCCCCGAGGACAAGCACGGGGAGGGAATGGTTTCCGACGACAACATTCAACTCTGCGAGAGAGTTGTGGAACTCGGCGAGAGTTCGGCTCGGGGAGAAGTAGACACCCACCACTACGATCTCCCCGAACCGGGCTGCTACACACCCCCGACCCCTCCTGACATTTTCAAGGGTCGGAGTACCGGCGGCGGACACTATGGTCACTGAGCCGCTAAGGTCCGCCACCCAGTCTTCCCTGGGCAGGACGAAATACGGCTCAGCGACCACAGCAATGTTGATCAACCACTGCGCCATGCTCTGGAGCAACAGATCCTGAGCGCAGGCGCAGTGGTTGATGTTCGCTTGGAGGAAGCGTAATGGGGCCGTTATTGGCACTCCATTACCGCTTCCTCCCTAGCCCCCTGCGAGGGCCCCTCTGTGGCGGCGACAGTGGCAGCGGCAACGGTGGCAGTTGCGGCTGCGGCGGCGGCGGTGGCGACGGTGGTGGTGGTGGCGGCGGAGGGCCTCCCCTTGCCTCTGGTGGCCTTGGTGGGTGCAGCGCAGGCCTTGCTTCCAGCCCGGTGGTCGGCTGGCTTGCCAGCCGCCGCACAGGCACCGCAGTGCGGCGTGGCACAGCAAGCCGCGGATACGTGACCGGGCTGGCTGCAACGGAAGCAGAGTCCGCTGCGGTCAACCTCCGAGGCGCACTGTACTGACACGTGGTGTCCCACGTGGCAGCGATAGCACCTCAGAGGTCTGGGCTCTAGCAGCTTCACCTGCGCTGAGACCCAGCCCACCAGTAGCCTTCGGCCCTCCGTTATGGCTTTAGCCGCCGTCACCGGGCAGCATACCGTAACGGTATGCATACCCGTGGAGTCCGGGCGAATGGCGCCTGCCCTGACCTGATCGGCAGGGCACCCTCCGGACCTGGCGACGGCAGCCACCACCTCTTCCTCGGTAACCGAGTCGTCCAGACCCAGGATGCGCAGGTCTGCGCATCTGACGGGCCTGGACACTCGGGCCTCGTCCGCGTTTAGGGACGCTCTGAGCTTTTCAGCCAGAGCGTCGGCGGACGAGCCGCTGGTTTCGCCGGGGATCTCCAGCAATCGAGCCCCTGTCGCGGTGACTTTAAGCCGGAGGCCCCCGGTGATCCCAAGCTCACTGAGGTTCACCGCCTCTTTCGCCTTTGCCAGAAGGTCGCGGTAGGACACGCCCCTCTTTTCCGCGTCGGGCTGTAGTGTGATCACTACAGCCGCGGTCTTCGGGGCGCGAAGCCTAGCCGCGATCTTTCGCGCCCTGTGCTGGCGCTGCCGCTCCACATTTCGGGCCTTTTTGGCCGCCTTCTTCCCCTTCTTCTTCTCCCCGACCACCTGCCATCCGGCTTCAGCCGCAGGTGTCGGGGGCTGGGGGGGCGGTGGTGGCGGCGGCAGCTGGCTTGCCGCAGGCACTGGCCCAATCGCCGCTGGCACTGGCGCCGCTGGCGCTGGAGCCGACACAGTCGCCGCCTGTGCAGCCGCTGGCGCTGGAGCCGACACAGTCGCCGCCTGTGCAGCCGCCTTGCCCTTTCTCCTCCTGGGCGCCTTCTTAGTCGGCGCCGGTTGCGCCGGAGCTGACTTTCCAGGGGGAGCGGGCACCGCAGCCCTGCCGGAGGACTGGCTCGACGGGCCAGGTCCGGGTGCGGCAGCCGCAGCAGCCGCGTATGACACCGTACTCGGCATCGTGCTCGGGCCCGCGGCTGCCTTCTTTGCACCCAGGGCGGGGTGCAGAACAATTCCCTCCAGGACGGAGAACCGCGCCTGGAAGGAAGCAAGCTCCTGCCGAACCAGGTTCAGAACCTGGTTCTCCACCGGCACGGGCTCGGCTTGTCGCTGCTGCTGCTGTTGTTGGTGGCCCCCATTTGGAGGCGCAGCACGGCTACCAGCCTCGCGCAGATTGGCCAGGTCTGCGTGGAGCTTGGCGTTCTCCTTTTGGAGAACCTCCATGGCAGCCGTCAGGCGGGCCACCTCCTCCCGCAGTTTGGCCACATCTCCCTCTGACGAAGGAGGTGGTGGAGGCCTCGCAAAGTTGGCCTCCGCTGCCGCCATGATGGAGGCGGAAGCACCGGGTATGGCCTTAAGTTTCGATGAAGTCTTCATCTTATAGGCCACGCCCCTTATTGCGGCTTCCACCTCCTTAGCAAACCTGGCCTTACGCTCCGCCTCGGAGCCGCCAGTTGCACCCGCCTCGTCGCCAGACCCGGGAACAGTAGTGCCCGGGGGGCGTACCTCCTCGGCAAGTCTTGCCGACCTCACGGGGGTAGAGAGCCCCCTCCCCTTGCCCCGGATCCCCCCACGCTTGTTAGTGGGGATTTTTCGGGCCGAGGCCTCCTCATCTCCGGATGACGACCCCCGGTCGCCATCCCGCCTGGGCCGCTTGCGGAAGAACTTGCTGTTCTCCGCAGGCGTCCCGGCCCTCACGCGACGGGAGCTCTCTGAGCCTCCCGCGCTCACCTCACTGGATGCTACGTCAGACTCCGACGCCGCATCCCTCCTCTCCTCCGTCTTGCCGTTGCCGGCGGTGTTGTTTTTTGTTTTTTGTTTTAAATCATCCATACTTAAACCCACGAGAATGGGGGAAATAACATACAATCTAGGCAGAGACCCCTGTACCTAGAAGGGCAGATTTGAGTATTTGTTACTCGCCATGGGGGTCTGCAGGTACCCTGGCGAGGAGTGCACTAGCGACTGATTTGTTCCATGGAACACCCGTCAGCCATACATCCCCTCGCGGTGCGTCGCCACTTGGGATTCGGGGTAACTTTTTATAGAGGTTTTCTACCTCGCGGTCCGGGCGGTTAAGCCAAGACCCTCGGTCCCCTATCGAAACCGCGAGACCTGATCCACAGCGCTTCGATAGCCAGATTACGAGAATGACGGTGACAGAGGAGGACGGATCCTTCTCTGTCTGCTCGGAGGCAGGGTGAGTGCACACCGAGCCCGCCCTCATTCCTCTGCTGTGCCCTCTGCTTAACAGAGGGTCACGCAGAACAACGCTCCGTTGGTCCAGAATGGACCCTACCCTTGTCAGATTCATTAGCCGCGGCGGTCACATTCCCCGGGGGATAAAAGGAAACTCTCATTTCCCCTCATTCCCCGGAGAAGGATACCGCCACGTCCAGGGTGCACCGGCCCAGCAGCTGCTCTTCCCTCCAGACGTATCGAGAGGGACCAGCAGCCGCCAGACACACGTGGAGGACTTCTGACATCGCACCCCTTTACTCGCTCCCTTAGGTAGATTTTGGGTACTAACAGAGATGTATGGGAAAACTATTTTTTAGAAAAAATACTAGTTCTATTCGGGCTAGGGGCACGGGCGAGGGGTCCAGAGACGCGTCTCCGCGCGGGCTAGCTATATAAAGAATAAAACTTATTAGGTGCCGACCAAAAATTTTGAGTTGTGGTCAAAAAACCCGTTTTTGAACCAAAAAATTTTGAATTTCACCCCAAAACCTGGAAACTGGGACGCGGAACGCGGACCAGAATTCAGGGATGAAGGGTGAGGACTATTGCAACTATAAACTAACGTTATTTTTGTAAAAGAATTTGGAAAAACAATTAATTTTGACGATTTACTTTGAAAATTCGAAAAATTCCCGAGTGTTAGTAGGGATAAAGTCCCGACGCGCGTGTAAGCGCGTGCGATATGGTCAATACGTAGGCGGAGGCCTAGTTTGGTCTAAAAACGCTGAAAACCGCTTCAAAATCGCGCGTCTGGAAGCGAAGATATCTACGTTTGTGTTTTTTACTCGCTCCCTTAGGTAGATTTTGGGTACTAACAGAGATGTATGGGAAAACTATTTTTTAGAAAAAATACAAGTTCTATTCGGGCTAGGGGCACGGGCGAGGAGTCCAGAGACGCGTCTCCGCGCGGGCTAGCTATATAAAGAATAAAACTTATTAGGTGCCGACCAAAAATTTTGAGTTGTGGTCAAAAAACCCGTTTTTGAACCAAAAAATTTTGAATTTCACCCCAAAACCTGGAAACTGGGACGCGGAACGCGGACCAGAATTCAGGGATGAAGGGTGAGGACTATTGCAACTATAAACTAACGTTATTTTTGTAAAAGAATTTGGAAAAACAATTAATTTTGACGATTTACTTTGAAAATTCGAAAAATTCCCGAGTGTTAGTAGGGATAAAGTCCCGACGCGCGTGTAAGCGCGTGCGATATGGTCAATACGTAGGCGGAGGCCTAGTTTGGTCTAAAAACGCTGAAAACCGCTTCAAAATCGCGCGTCTGGAAGCGAAGATATCTACGTTTGTGTTTTTTACTCGCTCCCTTAGGTAGATTTTGGGTACTAACAGAGATGTATGGGAAAACTATTTTTTAGAAAAAATACAAGTTCTATTCGGGCTAGGGGCACGGGCGAGGGGTCCAGAGACGCGTCTCCGCGCGGGCTAGCTATATAAAGAATAAAACTTATTAGGTGCCGACCAAAAATTTTGAGTTGTGGTCAAAAAACCCGTTTTTGAACCAAAAAATTTTGAATTTCACCCCAAAACCTGGAAACTGGGACGCGGAACGCGGACCAGAATTCAGGGATGAAGGGTGAGGACTATTGCAACTATAAACTAACGTTATTTTTGTAAAAGAATTTGGAAAAACAATTAATTTTGACGATTTACTTTGAAAATTCGAAAAATTCCCGAGTGTTAGTAGGGATAAAGTCCCGACGCGCGTGTAAGCGCGTGCGATATGGTCAATACGTAGGCGGAGGCCTAGTTTGGTCTAAAAACGCTGAAAACCGCTTCAAAATCGCGCGTCTGGAAGCGAAGATATCTACGTTTGTGTTTTTTACTCGCTCCCTTAGGTAGATTTTGGGTACTAACAGAGATGTATGGGAAAACTATTTTTTAGAAAAAATACAAGTTCTATTCGGGCTAGGGGCACGGGCGAGGGGTCCAGAGACGCGTCTCCGCGCGGGCTAGCTATATAAAGAATAAAACTTATTAGGTGCCGACCAAAAATTTTGAGTTGTGGTCAAAAAACCCGTTTTTGAACCAAAAAATTTTGAATTTCACCCCAAAACCTGGAAACTGGGACGCGGAACGCGGACCAGAATTCAGGGATGAAGGGTGAGGACTATTGCAACTATAAACTAACGTTATTTTTGTAAAAGAATTTGGAAAAACAATTAATTTTGACGATTTACTTTGAAAATTCGAAAAATTCCCGAGTGTTAGTAGGGATAAAGTCCCGACGCGCGTGTAAGCGCGTGCGATATGGTCAATACGTAGGCGGAGGCCTAGTTTGGTCTAAAAACGCTGAAAACCGCTTCAAAATCGCGCGTCTGGAAGCGAAGATATCTACGTTTGTGTTTTTTACTCGCTCCCTTAGGTAGATTTTGGGTACTAACAGAGATGTATGGGAAAACTATTTTTTAGAAAAAATACAAGTTCTATTCGGGCTAGGGGCACGGGCGAGGGGTCCAGAGACGCGTCTCCGCGCGGGCTAGCTATATAAAGAATAAAACTTATTAGGTGCCGACCAAAAATTTTGAGTTGTGGTCAAAAAACCCGTTTTTGAACCAAAAAATTTTGAATTTCACCCCAAAACCTGGAAACTGGGACGCGGAACGCGGACCAGAATTCAGGGATGAAGGGTGAGGACTATTGCAACTATAAACTAACGTTATTTTTGTAAAAGAATTTGGAAAAACAATTAATTTTGACGATTTACTTTGAAAATTCGAAAAATTCCCGAGTGTTAGTAGGGATAAAGTCCCGACGCGCGTGTAAGCGCGTGCGATATGGTCAATACGTAGGCGGAGGCCTAGTTTGGTCTAAAAACGCTGAAAACCGCTTCAAAATCGCGCGTCTGGAAGCGAAGATATCTACGTTTGTGTTTTTTACTCGCTCCCTTAGGTAGATTTTGGGTACTAACAGAGATGTATGGGAAAACTATTTTTTAGAAAAAATACAAGTTCTATTCGGGCTAGGGGCACGGGCGAGGGGTCCAGAGACGCGTCTCCGCGCGGGCTAGCTATATAAAGAATAAAACTTATTAGGTGCCGACCAAAAATTTTGAGTTGTGGTCAAAAAACCCGTTTTTGAACCAAAAAATTTTGAATTTCACCCCAAAACCTGGAAACTGGGACGCGGAACGCGGACCAGAATTCAGGGATGAAGGGTGAGGACTATTGCAACTATAAACTAACGTTATTTTTGTAAAAGAATTTGGAAAAACAATTAATTTTGACGATTTACTTTGAAAATTCGAAAAATTCCCGAGTGTTAGTAGGGATAAAGTCCCGACGCGCGTGTAAGCGCGTGCGATATGGTCAATACGTAGGCGGAGGCCTAGTTTGGTCTAAAAACGCTGAAAACCGCTTCAAAATCGCGCGTCTGGAAGCGAAGATATCTACGTTTGTGTTTTTTACTCGCTCCCTTAGGTAGATTTTGGGTACTAACAGAGATGTATGGGAAAACTATTTTTTAGAAAAAATACAAGTTCTATTCGGGCTAGGGGCACGGGCGAGGGGTCCAGAGACGCGTCTCCGCGCGGGCTAGCTATATAAAGAATAAAACTTATTAGGTGCCGACCAAAAATTTTGAGTTGTGGTCAAAAAACCCGTTTTTGAACCAAAAAATTTTGAATTTCACCCCAAAACCTGGAAACTGGGACGCGGAACGCGGACCAGAATTCAGGGATGAAGGGTGAGGACTATTGCAACTATAAACTAACGTTATTTTTGTAAAAGAATTTGGAAAAACAATTAATTTTGACGATTTACTTTGAAAATTCGAAAAATTCCCGAGTGTTAGTAGGGATAAAGTCCCGACGCGCGTGTAAGCGCGTGCGATATGGTCAATACGTAGGCGGAGGCCTAGTTTGGTCTAAAAACGCTGAAAACCGCTTCAAAATCGCGCGTCTGGAAGCGAAGATATCTACGTTTGTGTTTTTTACTCGCTCCCTTTTTTTTTTTTTTTTTTTTTTTTTTTTTTTTTTGGATGGGAAATCATCAAATAACCCCTCCCGCTCTGGGCGGAGCAGGAGGGAGTGACAGACTTTTACTGACTAAAACCCATCCATGTTCCTTCATCGCCCTTTGTGTTCCGGGGCCACGGTATCTCTTTCGAATAGTCCCGCAACCCCGGCAGGCATCGGTCCTTACGGACCCCTTCCTTTTTGCTGACTCTCTTTGAGGCGCGCGTGGAACACGAACGCGCCGTCGACACGGCCTGTCGTCATGTCATGAGACGGACGGACGGCGAGCTAGCCCATAGCTCACCGTCCACAGGCCCGCGCCTACGGTGGCCGGGGGCTACGTGGTGGTGGCCCCCGACGCCCGGGGCGTCTCCCGCGGCGGCCGGGACGTTGAGAGGTTCTCTCCCTCTCACGTTCCGCCACCTCCTTCTCTAGCATTACTGCTTCGCAGAAGGAGGTGACGGCGTCCCATTCCGTCTCGCTCCGGACCATGGCTTGCACCAGGGCCGGACGCGAGAGGTCGCCGCCGCCAATCGCCGCTTCGAGGACACGGCGGTGCTCCGCCCACGCGGGACACACCTCCACCGTGTGTTCCACCGTGTCCTCCGGTCGATCCTCGCAATGGAAACACCCGGGCGTTTCCTCCCGCCCGATTCGGTGCAGGAACCTCCCGAACACTCCGTGTCCGGTGAGGACCTGCGTCAGGCGGAAGGTGAGGACGCCGTGGCGTCTCTCAAGCCACTCCTCAAAGAGGGGACTTATCGCCACTATCGTGGCGTGCCCTTTTACTCGCTCCCTTAGGTAGATTTTGGGTACTAACAGAGATGTATGGGAAAACTATTTTTTAGAAAAAATACAAGTTCTATTCGGGCTAGGGGCACGGGCGAGGGGTCCAGAGACGCGTCTCCGCGCGGGCTAGCTATATAAAGAATAAAACTTATTAGGTGCCGACCAAAAATTTTGAGTTGTGGTCAAAAAACCCGTTTTTGAACCAAAAAATTTTGAATTTCACCCCAAAACCTGGAAACTGCGACGCGGAACGCGGACCAGAATTCAGGGATGAAGGGTGAGGACTATTGCAACTATAAACTAACGTTATTTTTGTAAAAGAATTTGGAAAAACAATTAATTTTGACGATTTACTTTGAAAATTCGAAAAATTCCCGAGTGTTAGTAGGGATAAAGTCCCGACGCGCGTGTAAGCGCGTGCGATATGGTCAATACGTAGGCGGAGGCCTAGTTTGGTCTAAAAACGCTGAAAACCGCTTCAAAATCGCGCGTCTGGAAGCGAAGATATCTACGTTTGTGTTTTTTACTCGCTCCCTTAGGTAGATTTTGGGTACTAACAGAGATGTATGGGAAAACTATTTTTTAGAAAAAATACAAGTTCTATTCGGGCTAGGGGCACGGGCGAGGGGTCCAGAGACGCGTCTCCGCGCGGGCTAGCTATATAAAGAATAAAACTTATTAGGTGCCGACCAAAAATTTTGAGTTGTGGTCAAAAAACCCGTTTTTGAACCAAAAAATTTTGAATTTCACCCCAAAACCTGGAAACTGGGACGCGGAACGCGGACCAGAATTCAGGGATGAAGGGTGAGGACTATTGCAACTATAAACTAACGTTATTTTTGTAAAAGAATTTGGAAAAACAATTAATTTTGACGATTTACTTTGAAAATTCGAAAAATTCCCGAGTGTTAGTAGGGATAAAGTCCCGACGCGCGTGTAAGCGCGTGCGATATGGTCAATACGTAGGCGGAGGCCTAGTTTGGTCTAAAAACGCTGAAAACCGCTTCAAAATCGCGCGTCTGGAAGCGAAGATATCTACGTTTGTGTTTTTTACTCGCTCCCTTAGGTAGATTTTGGGTACTAACAGAGATGTATGGGAAAACTATTTTTTAGAAAAAATACAAGTTCTATTCGGGCTAGGGGCACGGGCGAGGGGTCCAGAGACGCGTCTCCGCGCGGGCTAGCTATATAAAGAATAAAACTTATTAGGTGCCGACCAAAAATTTTGAGTTGTGGTCAAAAAACCCGTTTTTGAACCAAAAAATTTTGAATTTCACCCCAAAACCTGGAAACTGGGACGCGGAACGCGGACCAGAATTCAGGGATGAAGGGTGAGGACTATTGCAACTATAAACTAACGTTATTTTTGTAAAAGAATTTGGAAAAACAATTAATTTTGACGATTTACTTTGAAAATTCGAAAAATTCCCGAGTGTTAGTAGGGATAAAGTCCCGACGCGCGTGTAAGCGCGTGCGATATGGTCAATACGTAGGCGGAGGCCTAGTTTGGTCTAAAAACGCTGAAAACCGCTTCAAAATCGCGCGTCTGGAAGCGAAGATATCTACGTTTGTGTTTTTTACTCGCTCCCTTAGGTAGATTTTGGGTACTAACAGAGATGTATGGGAAAACTATTTTTTAGAAAAAATACAAGTTCTATTCGGGCTAGGGGCACGGGCGAGGGGTCCAGAGACGCGTCTCCGCGCGGGCTAGCTATAGAAAGAATAAAACTTATTAGGTGCCGACCAAAAATTTTGAGTTGTGGTCAAAAAACCCGTTTTTGAACCAAAAAATTTTGAATTTCACCCCAAAACCTGGAAACTGGGACGCGGAACGCGGACCAGAATTCAGGGATGAAGGGTGAGGACTATTGCAACTATAAACTAACGTTATTTTTGTAAAAGAATTTGGAAAAACAATTAATTTTGACGATTTACTTTGAAAATTCGAAAAATTCCCGAGTGTTAGTAGGGATAAAGTCCCGACGCGCGTGTAAGCGCGTGCGATATGGTCAATACGTAGGCGGAGGCCTAGTTTGGTCTAAAAACGCTGAAAACCGCTTCAAAATCGCGCGTCTGGAAGCGAAGATATCTACGTTTGTGTTTTTTACTCGCTCCCTTAGGTAGATTTTGGGTACTAACAGAGATGTATGGGAAAACTATTTTTTAGAAAAAATACAAGTTCTATTCGGGCTAGGGGCACGGGCGAGGGGTCCAGAGACGCGTCTCCGCGCGGGCTAGCTATAGAAAGAATAAAACTTATTAGGTGCCGACCAAAAATTTTGAGTTGTGGTCAAAAAACCCGTTTTTGAACCAAAAAATTTTGAATTTCACCCCAAAACCTGGAAACTGGGACGCGGAACGCGGACCAGAATTCAGGGATGAAGGGTGAGGACTATTGCAACTATAAACTAACGTTATTTTTGTAAAAGAATTTGGAAAAACAATTAATTTTGACGATTTACTTTGAAAATTCGAAAAATTCCCGAGTGTTAGTAGGGATAAAGTCCCGACGCGCGTGTAAGCGCGTGCGATATGGTCAATACGTAGGCGGAGGCCTAGTTTGGTCTAAAAACGCTGAATACCGCTTCAAAATCGCGCGTCTGGAAGCGAAGATATCTACGTTTGTGTTTTTTACTCGCTCCCTTTTTTTTTTTTTTTTTTTTTTTTTTTTTTTTTTTTTCGGATGGGAAATCATCAAATAACCCCTCCCGCTCTGGGCGGAGCAGGAGGGAGTGTCAGACTTTTACTGACTAAAACCCATCCATGTTCCTTCATCGCCCTTTGTGTTCCGGGGCCACGGTATCTCTTTCGAATAGTCCCGCAACCCCGGCAGGCATCGGTCCTTACGGACCCCTTCCTTTTTGCTGACTCTCTTTGAGGCGCGCGTGGAACACGAACGCGCCGTCGACACGGCCTGTCGTCATGTCATGAGACGGACGGACGGCGAGCTAGCCCATAGCTCACCGTCCACAGGCCCGCGCCTACGGTGGCCGGGGGCTACGTGGTGGTGGCCCCCGACGCCCGGGGCGTCTCCCGCGGCGGCCGGGACGTTGAGAGGCTCTCTCCCTCTCACGTTCCGCCACCTCCTTCTCTAGCATTACTGCTTCGCAGAAGGAGGTGACGGCGTCCCATTCCGTCTCGCTCCGGACCATGGCTTGCACCAGGGCCGGACGCGAGAGGTCGCCGCCGCCGATCGCCGCTTCGAGGACACGGCGGTGCTCCGCCCACGCGGGGCACACCTCCACCGTGTGTTCCACCGTGTCCTCCGGTCGATCCTCGCAATGGAAGCACCCGGGCGTTTCCTCCCGCCCGATTCGGTGCAGGAACCTCCCGAACACTCCGTGTCCGGTGAGGACCTGCGTCAGGCGGAAGGTGAGGACGCCGTGGCGTCTCTCAAGCCACTCCTCAAAGAGGGGACTTATCGCCACTATTGTGGCGTGCCCTGCACGGGGTTGCGACAGTCGCTCTCTCCATGTCGCCATGAGATCCCGCCGAAAGTCTGTCCGCTGAGCGACAATTTGTCGCTGCAGCGGAGTTTCCCCTCGGCGTAGCGCCTCCGCGCGCCATTCATGCAGGCGCGCGAGGACTATCGCCTCCAGATCCCATGGCGGCAATCCGGCAAGGAGGCTCGCCGCCTCGCGGGCAATCGTGCGGTAGCCCCGGGCCAGCCTTACGGCTACTACCTTTTGGGGCGCGTTCAGGTAGTGGGCGGCACGCCGCCTCAAAGAACGCGCCCACACCGGGGCCCCGTAAAGGGCCATGGACCGCACGACTCCCGCGTAGAGCCTCCGGCAGGAGGCGTTCGGCCCCCCCAGGTTGGGCAGGAGCCGCCTGAAGGCAGCCCCAGTCCGTTCCAGTTTGGGGGCCAAACGTCGGAAGTGCTCCACGAAGTTCCACCGGCTGTCGAGGACGAGTCCTAGGTACTTCAAAGTCGACTCGACACCGATGGATACCCCTCCTACCGTGAGTAAGGATCCCGGAGGTGGCGCATTCCGAGGCCCATGAAAGCACATGGCCTCGGACTTGTGCAATGCCACCTCGAGACCCAGTTGCCGGATCCTCTCAACGACTGTCGCAACCCCGCGTGTCATCACTTCGGCCGCCGCCTCGTGCGACCTCCCCTGGGCCAGCACCAGCGTGTCGTCAGCGTAGCAAACTACGCTGACACCACTAGGGAGGTCGGCGCGCAGCACCCAGTCGTAACCGATGTTCCACAAGGACGGCCCTAGGACCGATCCCTGCGGAACACCGCACGACATCTCTCGCCGGTTCCATTCTCCGCTGCGACCGGGGTAGATGACGGCTCTGTCCGTCAGATAGTCCCCGACCACTCGACGGAGGTAGGTCGGCACCCGGTGATACCGGAGTGCCTCCCTAATGCAGCTCCAGGGCATGGAGTTGAAGGCGTTGGCGATGTCGAGAGACACCGCCAAGACAACCCCACCCCTGGACACCGCATCCCCCGTCGTGAGGGCTCTCACGCGCATGATGGCGTCCACCGTAGAGCGCCCCTTGCGGAAACCAAACTGGTGTTCCGCAAGGTCCGGCCCAGTCCCCGCAAGGTGCTCGGCGAGGCGGTTTGCAATGACTCTTTCAAAGAGCTTGCCCACCTCGTCGAGCAGCACCACGGGCCGGTATGCGGACGGAGAGTCCGCAGGGCGCCCCGGCTTCCGGATGAGGACCAGCTTCCCCGTCTTCCAACGAAGCGGGAACTGGCCTCTCTCCAAGCATGCGCTTAGGAGCCCCTCCAGTCGGGGCCCGAGAGCCTCCAAGGCCAGGACCCAGGCTTTGCCAGGCAAGCCGTCGGGTCCCGGGGCGGAATTTTTGGCACTGAGCCTGCGTACCGCCACTCTCAGGTCTACCCCAGTCACCTCCGGAGTGTCGTCGTCGTCGTCCTGATGATCCGCTTCCAGCACCGCAGGCGGCGGAGCCATAGGCGGGGGTGGGTGTTCCCCTCGCGAAGGGAACAGAGTGCTCACCACGTCCTCCACGAGCTCAGGCCGGAGACTCTGCGTCAGTGGGGGCGCCCAGGGGCGGAGTTTGTCCCGCACCAACTTGTAAGGGCGCCCCCACGGATCTCTGTCGAGAGTCCCCAGCAACTCCTCGCGGGCCTGATCCCTGGCCCGCAGGACCGCTTCGCGGAGGGCGGTCTTCGCCGCTCTGTACCCCTCATAGAGCTCCGCCTCAATGGTTGCCGCATCCGGTGGGCGGATGCGGAGCCTGCGATGCCTGGCGTACAGGTGTCGTGCAGCCACGCACGCCTTGCGCAGAGATGTCAGCTCACGCGACCACCAGTACACCTGACGCCGGGCGCTTCTTGGCCGAACACGGGGCATTGCCACGTCACAGATGTCAGACATGGCCTCCTGGAACCACCCTGCCTCATTGTTAACGTCGGCAGGCCTGTCCGGTGATGTCACCCAGGCCTGCACGATCGAGGCTTCCAGGAGGAGCTCCCGGTCCAGCTGCTTCAGCGCCCAGCGCGGACCACTCGGGGCCTGTTGGACCGGCGCGCTTGAGTTCTGGGTGGAGACGTCGAACCGGATGTATCGGTGGTCAGAATAGGTCTCCACCCCCTCCATGACACGCCAGTCAACGACACGCGGCGACAGAGCGGGGCTAGCGAACGAAATGTCCACCACCGACTCGCCCCGCATCCGCACACACGTGGGGACAGAACCCCGATTTAGGACAACCAGGCCCTTCTCCAGGGCCCAGTCTTCCACCATCCTTCCCCGCACGTCTGTGCAACGAGAACCCCAAGCCAAGTTCTTGGCATTGAAGTCCCCGAGGACAACCACGGGGAGGGAATGGTTCCCAACGACGACACTCAACTCTGCGAGAGAGTTGTGGAACTCGGCGAGAGTTCGGCTCGGGGAGAAGTAGACTCCCACCACTACGATCTCCCCAAACCGGGCTGCTACGCACCCCCGACCCCTCCTGACACCTTCAAGGGTCGGGGTACCGGCGGCGGCCGACGACACTATGGTCACTGAGCCGCTAAGGTCCGCCACCCAGTCTTCCCTGGGCAGGACAAAATACGGCTCAGCGACCACAGCGATGTTAATCGACCACTGCGCCATGCTCTGGAGCAACAGATCCTGAGCGCAGGCGCAGTGGTTGATATTCGCTTGGAGGAAGCGTAATGGGGCCGTTATTGGCACTCCATTACCGCTTCCTCCTCCCTGGCCCCCTGTGAGGGCCCCTCTGTGGCAGCGACAGCGGCAGTGGCGGCAGCGGCGGCGACAGCGGCAGTGGCGGCAGCGGCGGCAGTTGCGGCTGCGGCGGTGGCGACGGTGGTGGTGGTGGCGGAGGGCCTTCCCCTGCCTCTGGTGGCCTTGGTGGGCGGAGCGGGCGGAGCGCAGGCCTTGCTCCCAGCCCGGTGGTCGGCCGGCTTGCCAGCCGCCGCACATGCACTGCAGTGCGGCGTGGCGCAGCAAGCTGCGGACACGTGCCCGGGCTGACTGCAGCGGAAACAAAGGCCGCTGCGGTCGACCTCCGAGGCGCACTGAACTGACACGTGGTGTCCCACGTGGCAGCGATAACACCTCAGAGGTCTGGGCTCCAGCAGTTTCACCTGCGCTGAAACCCAGCCCACCAGAAGCCTTCGGCCCTCCACTATATTTTTAGCCGCCGTCACTGGGCAGCATACCGTAACGGTATGCATACCCGTGGAGTCCGGGCGAAGGGCGCCTGCCCTGACCTGATCGGCAGGGCACCCTCCGGACCTGGCGACGGCGGCCACCACCTCCTCCTCGGTAACCGAGTCGTCCAGACCCAGGATGCGCAGGTCTGCGCATCTGACGGGCCTGGACACTCGGGCCTCGTCCGCGTTTAGGGACGCTCTGAGCTTTTCAGCCAGAGCGTCGGCGGACGAGCCGCTGGTTTCGCCGGGGATCTCCAGCAATCGAGCCCCTGTCGCGGTGACTTTAAGCCGGAGGCCCCCGGTGATCCCAAGCTCACCGAGGTTCACCGCCTCTTTCGCTTTCGCCAGAAGGTCGCGGTAGGACACGCCCCTCTTTTCCGCGTCCGGCTGTAGCGTGATCACTACAGCTGCGGTCTTCGGGGCGCGGAGCCTAGCCGCGATCTTTCGCGCCCTGTGCTGGCGCTGCCGCTCCGCATTTCGGGCCTTTTTGGCCGCCTTCCTCCCCTTCTTCTTCTCCCCGACCACCTGCCATCCGGCTTCAGCCGCAGGTGTCAGGGGCTGGGGGGGTGGTGGTGGCAGCGGCAGCTGGCCTGCCGCAGGCACTGGTCCATTCGCCGCTGGTACTGGCGCCGGCACCGTCACCGCCTGTGCAGCTGCCTTGCCCTTCCTCCTCCTTGGCGCCTTCTTAGCTGGCGCCGGTTTTGCTGGAGCTGGCTTTCCAGGGGGAGGCGCCACAGCCCTGCTGGAGGGCTGACTCGCTGGCCCCGGTCCGGGTGCCACAGCCGCAGCGGCAGCCGCGTACGACACCGTGCTCGGGCCCGCGGCTGCCCTGTTTGCACCCAGGGGGGGGCGCAGGACTCTTCCCTCCAGGACGGAGAACCGCTGCTCGAAGGCAGCCAGCTCCTTCCGTACCAGATTGAGAATCTGGTTCTCCGCCGGTTCGGGCTGGGTAGGCCGCTGGGTCTGGCTCCCAGTTTGAGAGCCGCGCCCCCGCAGGCTGGCCAGGTCTGCCCGGAGCTTTACATTCTCCTGTTGGAGAAGCTCCGTGGTGGCCGTCAGGCGGGCCACCTCCTCCCGTAGCTTGGCCACTTCATCTCCCTCTATTGAAGGAGGAGGAGGAGGAGGCCCCGCAAAATTGGCCTCCGCTGCCGCCAAGATGGAGGCGGAAGCCGCGGGTATGGCCTTAAGTTTGGACGACGTCTTCACTTTATTGGCCACGCCCCTTATCGCGGCTTCCACCGCCTTTGCAAACCTGGCCTTACGCTCCGCCTCGGAGCTGCCAAGTGCACTCGCCTCGTCGCCAGTCCCGGGAGCATTGGTGCCCGGGTGGCAACCCTCCTCGGCCGGTCTCGCCAGCCTCTCGGAAGCAACAGGCCCCCCCCTCTTGCCTCGGATCCCACCGCGCTTGCTAGTGGGGATCTTGCGGGCCGAGGCCATCTCTCCCTCGGATGACGAGGCTTGGTCGCCATCCTTTCTAGACCGCTTGCGGAAGAACTTGGTGTTCTCCGCAAGCGTCCCAGCCGTCACGCGCCGGGAGCTCTCTGAGCCTCCCGCGCTCATGTCGCTGGATGCAGCGTCGGACTCCGACTCCGCATCCCTCCTCTCCTCTCCTTTGCCGTTGCCGGCGGTTTTGGGTTTTTCAGAATTTTCCATATTATTCCCACGAGTATGGGGGATTTAAAAGTCCATCTGGGCAGAGACCCCTTTACCCTAGATAAGCAGATTTAAGTATTTGTTACTCGCCATGGGGGTCTGCAGGTACCCTGGCGAGGAGTGCACTAGCGACTGATTTGTTCCATAGAACACCCGTCAGCCATACATCCCCTCGCGGTGCGTCGCCACTTGGGATTCGGGGTAACTTTTTATAGAGGTTTTCTACCTCGTGGTCCGGGCGGTTAAGCCAAGACCCTCGGTCCCCTATCGAAACCGCGAGACGTGATCCACAGCGCTTCGATAGCCAGATTACGAGATTAGCGGTGACAGAGGAGGACGGATCCTTCTCTGTCTGCTCAGAGGCAGGGTGAGTGCACACCGAGCCCGCCCTCATTCCTCAGCTGTGCCCTCTGCCTTACAGAGGGTCACGCAGAGGAACGCACCGTTGGTCCTGAAAGGACCCTACCTTTGTCAGAATCATTAGCCACGGCGGTCACATTCCCCGGGGGATAAAAGAAAACTCTCATTTCCTCTCATTCCCCGGAGAAGGATACCGCCGCGTCCAGGGTGCACCGGCCCAGCAGCTGCTCTTCCCTCCAGACGTATCGAGAGGGACCAGCAGCCGCCAGACACACGTGGAGGACTTCTGACATCGCACCCCTTTACTCGCTCCCTTAGGTAGATTTTGGGTACTAACAGAGATGTATGGGAAAACTATTTTTTAGAAAAAATACAAGTTCTATTCGGGCTAGGGGCACGGGCGAGGGGTCCAGAGACGCGTCTCCGCGCGGGCTAGCTATATAAAGAATAAAACTTATTAGGTGCCGACCAAAAATTTTGAGTTGTGGTCAAAAAACCCGTTTTTGAACCAAAAAATTTTGAATTTCACCCCAAAACCTGGAAACTGGGACGCGGAACGCGGACCAGAATTCAGGGATGAAGGGTGAGGACTATTGCAACTATAAACTAACGTTATTTTTGTAAAAGAATTTGGAAAAACAATTAATTTTGACGATTTACTTTGAAAATTCGAAAAATTCCCGAGTGTTAGTAGGGATAAAGTCCCGACGCGCGTGTAAGCGCGTGCGATATGGTCAATACGTAGGCGGAGGCCTAGTTTGGTCTAAAAACGCTGAAAACCGCTTCAAAATCGCGCGTCTGGAAGCGAAGATATCTACGTTTGTGTTTTTTACTCGCTCCCTTAGGTAGATTTTGGGTACTAACAGAGATGTATGGGAAAACTATTTTTTAGAAAAAATACAAGTTCTATTCGGGCTAGGGGCACGGGCGAGGGGTCCAGAGACGCGTCTTCGCGCGGGCTAGCTATATAAAGAATAAAACTTATTAGGTGCCGACCAAAAATTTTGAGTTGTGGTCAAAAAACCCGTTTTTGAACCAAAAAATTTTGAATTTCACCCCAAAACCTGGAAACTGGGACGCGGAACGCGGACCAGAATTCAGGGATGAAGGGTGAGGACTATTGCAACTATAAACTAACGTTATTTTTGTAAAAGAATTTGGAAAAACAATTAATTTTGACGATTTACTTTGAAAATTCGAAAAATTCCCGAGTGTTAGTAGGGATAAAGTCCCGACGCGCGTGTAAGCGCGTGCGATATGGTCAATACGTAGGCGGAGGCCTAGTTTGGTCTAAAAACACTGAAAACCGCTTCAAAATCGCGCGTCTGGAAGCGTAGATATCTACGTTTGTGTTTTTTACTCGCTCCCTTAGGTAGATTTTGGGTACTAACAGAGATGTATGGGAAAACTATTTTTTAGAAAAAATACAAGTTCTATTCGAGCTAGGAGCGCGTGCGAGGGGTCCAGAGACGCGTCTCCGCGCGGGCTAGCTATATAAAGAATAAAACTTATTAGGTGCCGACCAAAAATTTTGAGTTTCGGTCAAAAAACCCGTTTTTGAACCGAAAAATTTTGAATTTCTCCCCAAAACCTGGAAACTGGGACGCGGAACGCGGACCAGAATTCAGGGATGAAGGGTGAGGACTATTGCAACTATAAACTAACGTTATTTTTGTAAAAGAATTTGGAAAAACAATTAATTTTGACGATTTACTTTGAAAATTCGAAAAATTCCCGAGTGTTAGTAGGGATAAAGTCCCGACGCGCGTGTAAGCGCGTGCGATATGGTCAAAACGTAGGCGGAGGCCTAGTTTGGTCTAAAAACACTGAAAACCGCTTCAAAATCGCGCGTCTGGAAGCGAAGATATCTACGTTTGTGTTTTTTACTCGCTCCCTTAGGTAGATTTTGGGTACTAACAGAGATGTATGGGAAAACTATTTTTTAGAAAAAATACAAGTTCTATTCGAGCTAGGAGCGCGTGCGAGGGGTCCAGAGACGCGTCTCCGCGCGGGCTAGCTATATAAAGAATAAAACTTATTAGGTGCCGACCAAAAATTTTGAGTTTCGGTCAAAAAACCCGTTTTTGAACCGAAAAATTTTGAATTTCTCCCCAAAACCTGGAAACTGGGACGCGGAACGCGGACCAGAATTCAGGGATGAAGGGTGAGGACTATTGCAACTATAAACTAACGTTATTTTTGTAAAAGAATTTGGAAAAACAATTAATTTTGACGATTTACTTTGAAAATTCGAAAAATTCCCGAGTGTTAGTAGGGATAAAGTCCCGACGCGCGTGTAAGCGCGTGCGATATGGTCAAAACGTAGGCGGAGGCCTAGTTTGGTCTAAAAACACTGAAAACCGCTTCAAAATCGCGCGTCTGGAAGCGAAGATATCTACGTTTGTGTTTTTTACTCGCTCCCTTAGGTAGATTTTGGGTACTAACAGAGATGTATGGGAAAACTATTTTTTAGAAAAAATACAAGTTCTATTCGAGCTAGGAGCGCGTGCGAGGGGTCCAGAGACGCGTCTCCGCGCGGGCTAGCTATATAAAGAATAAAACTTATTAGGTGCCGACCAAAAATTTTGAGTTTCGGTCAAAAAACCCGTTTTTGAACCGAAAAATTTTGAATTTCTCCCCAAAACCTGGAAACTGGGACGCGGAACGCGGACCAGAATTCAGGGATGAAGGGTGAGGACTATTGCAACTATAAACTAACGTTATTTTTGTAAAAGAATTTGGAAAAACAATTAATTTTGACGATTTACTTTGAAAATTCGAAAAATTCCCGAGTGTTAGTAGGGATAAAGTCCCGACGCGCGTGTAAGCGCGTGCGATATGGTCAAAACGTAGGCGGAGGCCTAGTTTGGTCTAAAAACACTGAAAACCGCTTCAAAATCGCGCGTCTGGAAGCGAAGATATCTACGTTTGTGTTTTTTACTCGCTCCCTTTTTTTTTTTTTTTTTTTTTTTCGGATGGGAAATCATCAAATAACCCCTCCCGCTCTGGGCGGAGCAGGAGGGAGTGTCAGACTTTTACTGACTAAAACCCATCCATGTTCCTTCATCGCCCTTTGTGTTCCGGGGCCACGGTATCTCTTTCGAATAGTCCCGCAACCCCGGCAGGCTTCGGTCCTTACGGACCCCTTCCCTTTTGCTGACTCTCTTTGAGGCGCGCGTGGAACACGAACGCGCCGTCGACACGGCCTGTCGTCATGAGACGGACGGACGGCGAGCTAGCCCATAGCCCACCGTCCACAGGCCCGCGCCTACGGTGGCCGGGGGCCACGTGGTGGTGGCCCCCGACGCCCGGGGCGTCTCCCGCGGCGGCCGGGACGTTGAGAGGTTCTCTCCCTCTCACGTTCCGCCACCTCCTTCTCTAGCATTACTGCTTCGCAGAAGGAGGTGACGGCGTCCCACTCCGTCTCGCTCCGGACCATGGCTTGCACCAGGGCCGGACGCGAGAGGTCGCCGCCGCCGATCGCCGCTTCGAGGACACGGCGGTGCTCCGCCCACGCGGGGCACACCTCCACCGTGTGTTCCACCGTGTCCTCCGGTCGATCCTCACAATGGAAGCACCCGGGCGTTTCCTCCCGCCCGATTCGGTGCAGGAACCTCCCGAACACTCCGTGTCCGGTGAGGACCTGCGTCAGGCGGAAGGTGAGGACGCCGTGGCGTCTCTCAAGCCACTCCTCAAAGAGGGGACTTATCGCCACTATCGTGGCGTGCCCTGCACGGGGTTGCGACAGTCGCTCTCTCCATGTCGCCATGAGATCCCGCCGGAAGTCTGTCCGCTGAGCGACAATTTGTCGCTGCAGCGGAGTTTCCCCCCGGCGTAGCGCCTCCGCGCGCCATTCATGTAGGCGCGCGAGGACAATCGCCTCTAGATCCCATGGCGGCAATCCGGCAAGGAGGCTCGCCGCCTCGCGGGAGATCGTACGGTACCCCCGGGCCAGCCTTACGGCTACTACCTTTTGGGGCGCGTTCAAATAGTGGGCGGCTCGCAGCCTCAATGAACGCGCCCACACCGGGGCCCCGTAAAGGGCCATTGACCGCACGACTCCCGCGTAGAGCCTCCGGCAGGAGGCGTTCGGCCCCCCCAGATTGGGCAGGAGCCGCCTGAAGGCAGCCCCAGTCCGTTCCAGTTTGGGGGCCAAACGTCGGAAATGTTCTACGAAGTTCCACCGGCTGTCAAGGACAAGTCCCAAGTACTTTAACGTCGACTCAACACCGATGGATACCCCTCCTACCGTCAGTGAGGATCCCGGAGGTGGCGCATTCCGAGGCCCATGAAAGCACATGGCCTCGGACTTGTGCAGTGCCACCTCGAGACCCAGTAGCCGGATCCTCGCAACTACTGTCGCAACCCCGCGTGTCATCGCTTCGGCCGCCGCCTCGTGCGACCTCCCCTGTGCCAGCACCAGCGTGTCGTCAGCGTAGCACACT